>CM075660.1:12500-10012500 GCA_037954105.1 Canavalia gladiata
TTTATATACGTATTATATTTTTTTTATATTTTTAAAATTATGTAATTTTTTTTAATTTTTAATATTATATTTTTAATTTACTTAAAACAATATAAATTAGTTTTTAAAATAAATTTAAAAAACAAATTAATAAATAAAAAATTAATAATTTCTTTTAAAAATAAAAATTTAATAAAAAATTTAAAAAGTAAAAATTCATTTTACAACATAATAAAAAAATTAAAGGATTTATCCTTTTCCTCACTAAAATATCTTGAGTGGAGTGACGGAGACAGAATAGTCGGGACTAAAAGATGAGCATTTATGACCACTACTCGAATTTGATTTATTTGGTATTCCAGAGGAAAATTAAAATTTAAAAACTGATATCTTCAAAAAGACAAAAAAACAAAATATAAAATCTCAAAAATCCGAAGATGGCATTGCGAGGATTGAGTACGGCGGCGGTGGCAGTGTCAGTCAGGCCTCCCGGTACTCGATCCAGCGGTTCGTCAGGGTTATGCTGCGCCGGTCGGGTTCTTTCATCATGCTGCAGACTCAGAATCGGATCGGTCCGGTGTAATGCAGTCGGAGAAAACCGTCAAGGTTCCTTGGACGAGACCGCAGTTTATCAGGGTATATATGGCCCCTGGACCATTGACTCATCCGATGTTCGAGAGGTTCTAGCCTTGTCCTCATTTAGTAACTAAGCTTTCATTTATAATTTCACTCTCCTTCAAATCAATTTCCGTCTTCTTACTGGTTGAGCTTCATGCGGATTCATTAATTACTAAATTTTATTAAAAAAAATAAGTAACAAATAGGAATAGTTATGGTGTATAGTGTTAATTTTTTCAATTTTTAAATTGAACTGTTATTTCATAGGCCTTCTGAACTCAGTCAGGTTGCAAGCTGGTGTGTATTGCGTTTCGCTTACGCTGTGTATGCTATGGGCTATGGCAGGTGATTCTATACAGATCAGGACTAGTGACAGCTGCTGCATCATTTGTGGTCGCTGCTTCTGCTGCCTTTTTGCCCGATGATGACTCCTCATTAAGTGCTACACTGAAGCAAAATCTTGACTTTTTTTATGTCCTTGGGTCTGGTGGGTTGGGTTTATCATTACTCTTGATTCATATCTATGTGTCTGAGATCAAGCGCGCCCTACAAGCTCTATGGGGGCTTGGAGTTCTTGGCTCTGCTGCAACCTACTTCACCCTTGCTCAACCTGCTAATCAAAATCTAATACAGTATGTAGTTCACAACCCAACAGCTGTCTGGCTTGTCGGTCCTCTTTTTGCTGCCTTGACAGGACTTGTCTTCAAGGAAGGTAATGCCTAGATCTAACTTTTCTTTTCACGTTCAAAACAAGCATTCTCTTCAGCATTCTCTTGCATTCTTTAAACAGGGCTGTGCTATGGCAAGCTAGAAGCTGGACTTCTCACGTTTGTTATTCCTGCAGTTCTTCTTGGCCATATGGTATTATTCTTCTTTTGTTAAGCAGGTTGCCCATTTAATTGGGGGAGAATTACATTGAGTGTCTGCCAGATTCACTGGAAAAGTTCTCTACATTTTTTTTATTCTTCCCAAATCTTTAATTTATGTAAATAAATAATATAGTATATCATTTTCACTTATATAATTTTACACAATTTTTTTATAATTTTAAATGTATAAAACAAATCAAAGATACCTTTACAACGAAGAGTTACTTCTCCCTTTAATTTAGGATAGCTATAACCGCGGTTCCTTCGATACTGCTCACTGTGACTCCTAGTAAGATTTAAATTCTCCAAATTTTTGTATCTTTTTCAATTTTTTCCTCGTTACGTCTAAAAGAAATCATGGTTGAAATCCATGCATTTAGGGTAGCTATAACCGTTTGGCTCTCACATTAATTGTTGCACTGCATGTTTTTTTGCTTGCACCGGTCAAGCAGATGGTGATGATTGTTATTAACATCATCAATACTACTGTTCCATTTATGAAACATCTGTTTCTTTTACTTATGAGCTACAAAATTTGCAGACTGGTTTGATGGAAGACGGAGTTAAGCTTACTTTACTTGCTTCATGGATGGTTCTTTTTGTGATATTTGCTGGAAGGAAATTCACTCAGTCCATCAAGGTAAATTTAATTTTACTTTTGAGGCTTTGTGTTCATTGAAGTTTATATATTCAGTCCATGCACAAGATTCTAATTTTGGATTCTGTTTTACTTCAAGGATGACATCGGTGACAAGTCCGTTTTCATGTTCTATTCTCTCCGTGACGACGAAAAGAAAGCCTTGATTGAAAGATTAGAACAGCAAAAAATTCAGAATTAAGTGCATCCGTTCCAATTCGTCTTTAGAAGGACTGCTTTCATCCGGGCAAACTTTGAAACGACAATGGCGCGCTAAGCTTGATAACACACCCTGCAATTCTCTCACGAGCTAATCATTATATCTATTGTTCAATCAGATATTTTTATTTTGGTAAATAATATTCGTTTATTTGTGTTGAATATTTTTGTAAAATCATATGAATATTTATATTTTCAGACTTAGGCACATCTTTGTAAATTGGACACGACGTTAGACTCTTTTTAAATTTGGTTAGAGCGGATTTTTTTCCTTAAAGACGAGATAAATCTAAACCACTTTGAATTTTTTTATCATAATGACATGTGTTTCATGTATTTTTTAATTCAACTTATTAAGTTTTTAATGTTTTTGTTTAGTTTAAAATTAAATTAATTTTTGTATGTATAAAAATAGAAACTTAATTAAAAATACACAATATATATAAACATCAAAATAAAATTGTATTATATATATATATATATATATATATATATATCAAAACATATATAAATAAATAAATGCAAATATTATGTCAATAGTTATTAGTTACATTAATAAAAAAATAATGCTACAATGTAATGATAAAAACTGAATTACAATCTTTTATATATAAACAAAATTTAATTACAAACGTTTTAAATTAGAGACCAAATTAAAAATTAATAATATATTAGGGATCAAATTATTATTTTAAACTTCTTTTAGTATTTCAAAAATCTTAAAATGTATCTTAACAAAAAGGAATCAATAAATAACAGAATTATTTGTTAATATGTACAATGACAAATAATATGTATACAAAATTGCATAGATTGATAACTTCAACTAAGTGAAAAAAAACTATGATTAAAGGAATAGGACAATTTTAATATTAATAATAGATATTAATCTTACCGTTAAAAACAAATGATTGTTTGACTAAGAGAAAAATATCAGTTAATGTCTGTTGCATATTATTTTCAGAAAAATTTAAATCCGAAGTAATATGGATTGATGGTAATATTTAACATAATTTACATTAATATATTTTAATTTCTTATATATATAAATATAAGTAAGTCAAAATTTTTAATATTACAAAAACTACACATAACTAATTTAAAATAATCTAAAGTTAAAACATTTTTAAAATATGAAAAAAACCATATGTTATTTTTCTCTCACCCATTTTTTAACCCGAAATATTCTGGAATCATCACCATTGTGGAATTCAGTTGCATATGTTGTTCTTTGAAAGTAGTAGGGAATAAATTACCAACCTTTAAAATAGTAGAATGAAACTCATTCGATAAATAAATTCAAGGTCATCGTTCTTCAAAAATTAAGCAAATTTTTATTACGGTGTTTTTTCTTAACACAAATGTTTACATTATTATTTATTTATTTCTTAAGACATATATCTTTATTAGTATTTTATACTTAATTATATTTTTTAAAACTAAGTTATTACTTTATTTAAAATTTTCTTTGACATTGTTTTTTCAAATATAAAATTTTAATTTAATTTATTTTATTTTATATGTTTTTTTTTTAAACTTTAGCTATTAATATTTTCAATTATTATATTAAAATTTATATGAATCAATTATGCATATATTTTTTATATTTTAAGTATGTTTGAATTTTAATTTAATTTACATTTTTCAAAATTTATATAAATAAAAATCATACTCATATCACGAGATTAACATATGATTGGCCGATATTCTAAGCATTGTACATCTAATTGTAACTACAAATAAAATATAATAAATTTAATTTTAAAATAGTAAATTAAATTTTTATTAAAATATTTTTTATTTTATATATTTCTTATTAATATATATTATAAAATAATATATATTATATTTAAATTTATTTTAAAATATATAAGATTTTTGATATTTTTTTATTGTAGAAATTCTTTACATGATTAAAAGAATTTTGAATATCTGTTATCAATTTTTTAATCTAAAAAAAATTAAAAAATTTAAATAAAAAATATAGATGATAATAAAAATATTTAAAAACACTAATATATTTCCTAAAATATTAAAATTAACAATAGAATGTTTAAAATCATTTGTTTCTAAAACTAATAATTGTAAAGAAAAATGAATATCATTACAATATATATTTATAATTATTCATCATGATCACTGCATTTTGTTTATATTGAAAAGTAATTAAAGTGTAATATATATATATATATATAATTATATATATATAATTAGAGAAAGGAAATTTATATTGTAAAATAAACTTAATGAGATAAAAAATGTAATTTAACAATCTTGTAAGGAAGGAACAAATAATTTACTCTTAAAAAGTTAAGTGGCTGCTTGTTTTATTCATAAAAACAATTTTACTAAAAATATAATATAATAAAATAGTATAGGCATTAGATTTTTTGAAATTAAATACCTTTAATCTCTGTAAATATAACGAATTTTTTTTTAGTTTTGGCAATATATTTTTCTTTTGTAACTTTTTAAATTTTTTTATTTTTATCTTCTCATTAACTTATTTTTTAATATAAGGTAAAAAATAATAAGAATCAAATATTTATTTTTTAACTTAAACTATTCTAATTTTCAATTTAACATCATTAAACTAATTATAATAATTTTAATTATAATATAAGCTGTTTATGTTAACATTTTTGAATTTATAAACTAAATTAGTATATATGATAAAATTTAATTAAATATCTGTTAATTAAGTTAACAAATGTTTACCAACAAATTAATATAAAAACAAAAATATGAATAAGTAAAAAATGAAAATAAAAAAAATACTCGGATTAAAATATAAGTTGTTTATTATGAGGACTAAAAATAAATTTAACATATTTTATAGAAATTTAAAATTTAACCTAATTAATACAATATTATTCTAATAATAATTTATAAATATTATACTATGTTTAATGCGGTAGAAAATTATGAGTTATTCCGCTCTTTGTAAGCCAGATACTCTGTCGCTTGATGAAACACCTGACCGTCGTGTTACTTTGGATATTTCTTCAGTTGATTAATACAGATTTCATATTACCGTGGAAAGGAAAAAAATAGTATGGGTTTTAATAAAGTAATCTTAAAGTTCAATTAATTTTTATAGAATTTCGAGAAAATTTGTAAAAGAAAAAAAGATAATTAAAGAATTATTATTCATAGACATGGATCCAAAATCGGTTTGTATATAATGTATAATTTATTATTAAAGCTATAGTTATCATCATCAGAATGATTAATTATATATCTGTAATAATATTTGTATTATTTTTACTAATTGCATAAATAAAACATGATAAATTATTTGGTTAGAAAAATATTTTTATTTGTATTTTTTTTTAAAATTATATAAAATGTTATTTTATTTATTTGAAAAAGAACAAAAAATAAAGTGATACTTTTTAAAATTAAAATAGAATATATTTTAATTGTTCAAAATATTTTGAAGAGATTACATATGTTTTTTTATTTAATATTCTTTTGTAAGAAGTTTATTCAAATAATTATGTTTGAGTAGGTGAGCCAACCTAAATATCCTTCTCACCTTCCTACTTCTGAAACTCTTGGCGTTGGTTTTTGTCAATTTGATATAAACTAGGTCTTGGACAGTCTCAATGCTTAAACTTGCTTCAATTGGGGATCTGAGAGGTTGGTAGGTTGGGCGATGGCTTTTGCGGTTAGGCCTAAAATCATTTCGAACTCATTCTATAACCAAACCCGGAAAGAAGGTTTTGAACCAGGCTTTAGGAAAAGGAATTTTGGGGTTAAGCATCGCCTTGGCACTCTGTCCCTCAAGTGTGCTCTCGAGCGAAGCAGCAACAGCAGCGATGGGAAGAAAGGAGGCGTGTCCAATTCCAATTACGTGGTGCCGCTGGACAATTCGTCCCCTTTCTCGAACTCATCCTGCATAACTCGTCCTCTAGCCGAGATACTCCGAGACCTCAATAAAAGAATCCCTGATACCATCGTCAAGGCTCATGTCCCTGGAGATCCCTCCGCTTCCACCTTTATCCCCTGGTACTTTGCTTCATATTAATCTGATTTAGTTACTATTTTTCTTTATTCTTGCTCTCCAAAGAACTCTTTGTTCACAAAACAGATTGAGCGATTAGAAGTTCTTCAAAATCTGCTCAATAAAATAGGGGGCAGCTAATTGAAGACGATTAACTACTGGATGAAATATGAATTCTTTTCCGGAATTTGTCATGATCTAATTAAATTATGCTATCTGTTACTGTTCTTTGGTAGGTATCATGCCAACAGGATGTTGAGCTTTTATGCCCCAGGTGCATAGAATTATCCCTTTATTGTAATTCGTATTATTTTCTAATTAATCATTGTGCGTACTGTCTAATGTAGCATGTGTGGATGTCAAGGATCAAAGGTGTTACCTATCCTTCATCATTATATATGTAAATAGGACCCTGATATATCCATGGAACTTTTAAATTTCAAACTATTTTCAGGTTGGTGTGGAGAGATACGTGATGTCATTTTCTCTGACAATGGCAGTGTAACTGTGGTATACCGTCTTACTGTACGGGGATCTGACGGGGAGGTGAGTCTCTAGTCTTTATAGTGTATTAAAATTTGTGTTTTACTTTGTTGCATTTGATTATTTTTTCTCTACTTTTGATCAGTAGCAAGTTAACAATATTATCTAAGCTTGTTTATATAATGATTACCGGACTGAGGATCCTCGTAGGCATGATTGTCAAAATCAAGGTCCTGCCTAGTGCCTCGAATTGGAAAGAGCGGGACTGGTAAATTGTGTGACTGTAAGACAGATTGTAACATCCTATCTAAAATATAAAATTATATTAAATAAAGTAGATAAGAAAAATAACCTCTAAATCACAACTAACATTTAATTAGACTTCAACTAAAATACATGAGGTTACATAGAACTTGCAAGTCACAGCTTAAACCAAAGTTATGAGTCAACACAAGACACAGGTCAAGACAACACATAAAACTAAACATTATAAGAAAAAAAAACAAGGGAACAGAGAAGTAAAAGTGGAGAGGAAAACAGTGGAACTGAAAAATATAAGTGGAGAGTAAAACATGAACAGCAAAACAGTCAGGTGACTCACAAACTTAAAGATTGATACAGAGAATGTGAGAACTACTACGAGAGAGGTTTGGACCGCAGGTGTGAGAGGTGATGCAGAGTGGAGATTGATGGACCAATAGAAGATTGAGAGCTGAGTTGAGTGAGAGAGGACGACAACCTCATTAAATGATGGTTACGTTTTCTATCTACGATTGACAATATGTTTACAAATTCTCATATTAGTATAGTATCATACTAATATAATCTGTAGAAAGCTCAAACTGTAACATGGTGTCACAATTTGGTATGAATATACCATGAAAGAATGCATAATATAATGAAACCTTAAGCAGAGTTATACTGGTAACAAGAGCATCTTAATAGGATTCCATCAAATGTCTAAGCTAAAGGGATGGAATCGTTTGTTGGCATGGAGGATTTTACCTAAACATGAGATTTAATCATATAGTAATTTAATTTTTTACGGTTGGATTTAATGAATTCCTGATTGTTTAGTTTATCTATATAAGGCTTACTTGTGGATTGGCAATTTGGCGCTGTAGTTTTATTCATATTGAATAATATTTAAATTTTATGATACACTTTTTCAATATTTTTCCTCTCCCAAGGTTCAAGTTCCTTTCTTTCTCTTCCTCTATCTCTCCCTTCAACCATTATATTCCTTCCATCACAAATTTTCATATTATGCAATAAAAATTATATATTTTATTATCATCTCTAGCAGTTAAACTCTAGTCTGTTATTGTAGCTTGTTTGAGCATATTAACTAAGTTAAAGAATATAGTTGTAGTGTGAAGAAGTAAAAGAAACCTAGGTATCACATCTAAAGTCCCTTAGGCATCACATGTAGGTTTAGCCTGCATCACACAACCAAGTGAACCAACTAATGAGCTTGCTGCCATAGTTAAGAAAGCTGATTATCAAGAGAGAGAATCACAAGCCTTTAAGCAAACCTCCATGGAATAAAATCCAAGATTTCAAGTCCTTAGAATTGATACTTTCTAGTATTTTGTAAGAAACAAGGGAATCTTGATGATGGACAATACAATTACAACACAAACTAATTACTATAAAAATACTAAATCTCACAAACCCAAGCCCATGAAATACAAAATTACTAGAGAATACCTCCACAAAACTTAAATTATAAGATAAACTATAAAATAGCTTCCTAATCCTGAATGTCCAGAATTGTTGTAACCAAATATAATCTTTCACTTTTGAAATATTATAGCCACCCCTATAACAAGAAGAAACGAAATACGAGGCAATTTATTGGTATAGCTTCTTTGATGCTAATGCATTGGTAAATTTAGGCTTCTGGCAGATGGTCTTGCTTCCTGTAGGTCAAAGTGAGAGTCCCTGCTCCATTATCTGCTGAATTAGTAACATATGAAGTGTCTAAGCACAGTATTTTCTCTCTTGATGATAGGCGTACCGTGAGTCAACTGGGACAATATCACCTAATGATGTCTCTATTGGTGATCCGGTTTCAGCAGCTGAGGAAATTGCTTTCTGCAGAGCTTGTGCCCGGTTTGGTCTTGGCTTGTATTTGTATCATGAAGATCAAATAACCAGTATTTAAGCTTCCAAAATTTTGTTTTTGGTTTGATGTGATGTATTGGTTGTCGCTCATTGATGTGAATAGAAGTAGACAATAGGTGGCTGTTAGGTACTCATAAAGCACCGTTATTATGGAAAACTAAAGCCATATCTTTTTTTAATGGGGATCTGAATGCTTATGTGAAATCAAGTTTCTTTTATTGGTCAGGTACATTTATGGCTTTATGTTTTCTAAGTTGTGGTCGTCTAAGGCCTTCAATTGATAAATGAACAATTTATTATTATTATTATTTATTTCCAATGATAATCTCTACTTAGGTGTTGGTTTTGCTCCGATCAAGAGTTGGTGCTGGCAACATGTTTAGAACTGGTGCATGCAATGGAAAATTTAATCTTTTACTCAAGTACAGTTTACAAATCAGGAAAAAGGGTGATTAGTTAATTATAGCTTCGAAGATTTGTCGTCCAAAAGAAACCGGGGGGGGGGGGGGGGGGGGGCATTTGGATCTGGGCAATCTTTTCCGTAAGCATTTTTGGCACTTTAAATTTGTTGTCTTTCTATAACCCTGAAGTCCAATTATTTCTCGGATTTTTGAATCTTCCATTTCTTATCATGTTTGGGTCTTGGAAATTTTTTCCAAAACCATTTCTTCCGCCTTTTTAAGTGGTTTTTCGCTGCTTATCTTATTTCTTCATGAATTTCTTATCATGTCTTTGTACAAAACTGGATTCTTCATATTTCTTGGATCTTCCATTTCTCTAGTGATTTGAATGGTAGATAGAAATGCATCACATCAAATAAACTCTACCTGGTAAGTGTTTCAAAATTAATCGAATTGGGAACTTCATGAGGAACTGTGCTCGTAGATGAAGGTTGCTGTCTTCTTTATCTCCGATGGTGTTCATGTTTGCTATTTTTTAGGTTAACTATTTCGGCTATCAGGAAGCGGATGACTGTCCACGAGGTTGTAAAATATTTTTCAAAAATAAAATATATTTTCAAAACTTAGTTTCTGAAAATATTTTACATTTAAGAAAATAATACATCCAGAAGAATAATTTTGAAAACAAATATTTTTTTCAGAGAAAGAGGGAGAAGGTGCGTAAAGATAAAATAAAAAAATAAAGAAAAGGCGCTAAAACGAAAAACCGAACAATTGGGTCTACTGCAATGTGACTGTTATTGATCTGCAACAAATCACCACCACCCCTCCCCCCTAACAAAGCCCATTCCAACTAATGACTACTCTTGATTGAGGCAGATGTTCCAATGATTGTTCTAATTTCACCCTTAAACTCCATTCTATTTATATTATACACTATATAATCTAATTTTAGTTTATTTCATTTTGAAACAACTTTAATTTTACCCTAATTAATCCTTACACTTCCCGGATCAGCCCTGCAACTTGCCTCACCAAATTCGCCATCTGCAGCTCCTGAACAGCCCTGAATCCCGGCAACAATGCTATCCATCATTTACGTCGACTTCTGCAAAAATCTCTACAAAAATTTCATATTTATTTGAACCGTATTGCAATTTAACCCTTAAGCTACTTTGCCTACTCAATAGGTTATTGATGACAATTCTGTACCATTGATCTCGTTGAACTCACCCAACAGTAAGGATACTAGGTCTCGACTAGCACACGTCAATGCTGCCAGATAACATTATGGTATTTTATTTTATTTTACCGATTTAATTGTTTCAGGCCACTTTTTTATGTATGACCATATGCTGGACTAAAGATAGAAATTGTCTACGAACCCGCAAACATGCCCTAATCATTCAAGTGTTAAGACAGTCAATAATATAAACGTTAAAGCAGCAATTCACCGTGAGCGAAATTGAAAACTGTTCTCAATCCGAAAAGGGAAAGTCTAGAGATACTAACTATTATTCACCACAGAAGACTCAAAAGTACACCTAAATACCTCACGGAAAATTACCAACATTCTGACTCAAGAACCCGACATTAAAGGAGTGCCAGAGCTAGGACTATTTCAAAATCTTCACTCTAATCCTGCATAAAATATAATGAAAATACAATATTACTGCCACAAGAAAACATATAAATAATGGTGTGACACATGAACAGATCAACCAGAGGATAAAACAAGACACTATGGTAGCATATGACAAGAACAAACATACTATTTATGAACATACAACAGCAAAAATTCTATATACAATCTTATCCTTCTTATAGTAAAAATTTTCATATTTTAATGGATATATCATATGTTTTCTTTCTCCCCAAGTTGACACATTTATGTTGTCTACCTGTCATTGCATACCGTGCTTCATTAAATTAAGTTGCATACAAGACTGATATTTGCAAGCATCAAATACCCACTTCTAAACCTGCTCTTACTCATAATTTTATCATTAGAAATGCCACTTAACTGACTATAATATATTAGCAATGGTAAGAAACATGTGGGAAAAGGTGAGCACATCGTGCAAAATATCATTTATCTATATCACATCATAGCAGGGTTGGAGTTCAGCAGAAACAATCACTTGGTAAATGGAATATAACTAGTTTTCAATGTTATATACTAATTTCAGTGCTCTAACGATGTCTTCAAATCATCGAATTGGATGTAGGATTGCACAAATTGGCACTAGGCTGACAAAAACAAACCTCGGGCTAATAGAAATATGCAAGCAATGGTGTAATACTGTCATCTTTGTTTAAGTGGTTATGGAGTATATGACGAACCTCGATCCCAAATCTTTGCTATTCAAGTATAAAAATCTTACACAGCATAAACAAGATGTGCTTGCTGCTCATGTTCTTCCATCACAATTAAGTAGGCAAATTCCATTATGTAAAAATGTCAATTTTCAAAGAACTTCAGCCATATGATGAGGAAATATTTACCCAAGTTTTAATGCACAAACTTAGTGCTGTAAAACATTGATCATACTCTAGTACAATCATTTCTCTTGCACTCTAACTCATCTGGTTGGCTCTAGCGCTTTCCCATGAAGAGGAACAGGTTCCTTGACAAGAGAGAATCAACTATGGACTTGATTTGATCCAGATATTCAGACAAGGAACTAATTCCTTTCTTGCTGGACTGCAATTTAGATCACAGTTTGCAACATTTGGCATGTGTGCGTGGAAAAACTTGTTAATCTGCTCCCAGATCTGTCATGAATGAACATAGCCATTCCATTGTGGAAGTAGAGATCAGAAATCAAAGACAGAAAGCCAGGTGCCAACAAACCAATCTTGTTGCTCCCAAAAGGAGTACAAAAGATTAAATCATCCTCATCCCTATCGTTTTTGGCGGGAAACTTTGTTTGAATAAATGGACTCACAACAACGCAAACCAATCAATGACCACAAATGACTCCTTTGTCCTGTTACTGCCATTGATGGAAATTGGATTCATCAAGTTTGATGGAGTTGATGTGAGAAGGTGATAGGAGCAGAAGCAGGGGTTCAAAGGTTAGCCATGGATCTTGGATGGAGAAGCTGTTGATGCCGTATCAGAATTAGGTACAAGAGAGAGAGAGAGCGAGAAATATCAAGAGCGAAAACTGATGTGCATATTATTTAGAAAAATTATTCCTAGTAAATCATGTCATTGCTCTATATTCATAGAGCAGTAATCTTAGAACTAGGACTGACAGTTGTCATTGATAGAAGATTTGGGATATAGCTCAAATGATCGGGTGGGTCCTATTATGGGTAGAGGTCATTGATAGAAACTTGGTATGTTTATTAGGAAGAGTGGGGAAGAACTCCCCAATTTACAGAATAGAACACACACTGTAGAACATCAAGACTCTGCACCTCCAATGCCCAGAGGCCCCAATTTTCTCACAAATGACAAAACAAAATGATCTCTCTACCTCCTTATTTATAGACAACATGCCTTTTTTAAAACTATTTCAACCCACTATCCTAGCTCACTGATGTAATTAACTAATTAGTAGGTAATCTAACAAAGGCTACCCATCACTGGTGACAACACAACATATTTAATAAATGGCTACTGTAGGAAAAAAGGTAAATGGGAGAGATGCTTACAATAGTATGCTGAATGTGATTGATAAATGTGACACAATGCCCTGATCTAATACTCATTTAAACTAATAATTATTTCAAGTATATTACTATATGCTCAAGCCTCTCAACAGACTTATGAGCCTACTATTCTAAAACACTAGGTTAGTTTACGCCTCCAGCAATATGGTAGTAATTGATCCAGGATAACAGCGCAAGGTGCAGCCACCAAAACCAGTGTAGCAGAATGGCCACCATACTTAAAATTTTTAAATATAAGTTAGATATTTTATATTATACACATAGATATTAAAACATAAAAATCACCTAAAACTAAAAGACATAAATTTATATTTGAAATTCTTAGTCTTAAGCTGAACACACTAGTTAAAAGTGACAAAGGTCAAGGAATCAAATAGGTTAAGCCTCTAAGCCTTAAAGTAAACTCAGAATATATAAAAGAAGATAAAAGGGAAGCTACACTTCAACACACAAATGGCAAGACAAGTCTGAGATGAACAATGCATGGAAACACAGTCAAGTTGTAGAGCACATACAGAACAGAGCAAGTGCAGAAAAGAGCATTAGGTTGCAGGGCTGTGCCAGAAACTGCTGACTTGGCTTGAACAGAAAAGGCTGGGCTTAGCAAGAGCAATGCTTGTAATCAGTGTGCAAGGGATTGCATCAAGAAAGAGAAGGCTTTTGGTATTTGCATGGAAGAGTATTTGAACAAGGTTTTTAGACCCTTTCTAAATTCTGATGACAACGGGGAGAAATTGTGCCATAACCCTCCTAAGACAGGTCAGACAACACAAAATAGGCGGCAAAAAAGGTTTTTAGCCACTGTTCACAGTTGTGGCCAACATGGCAGCAAAGTGTAACAATTCTGGCATGACATCTGAAAATCCAATTCATGAAAAATTTTCTGCAGCAGTCTTTTCGTGGTGTATCATGCGCTCTTAATCAATAACTACAGCAAGCAGTGGCTTCATTGGTGTTCAAAAGTCTTCGGTCCATAAACCCTTAATGGAGAAGAAAAAAGAAACAAAACTAATCCTCCCATAAAAAAGCCACATAAGTTAGTCCCAAGCCTAAAATAAGAGCACAGAACAACGCCAACAAGGTCATGAAAGTCATAACAGAAACCAAACATCAAAAACCCTAGCAGAAGCAAATAGCAAAAACAGGGAACTCAAACAAGGATATGGCCTAAAATAGCCAATTGGGTGCTGAGAATGAGGTGAAAGGCAGCTGGCATGGCCTGAAACAGGCTCAAGTCTGTCATCATCATTGGCAGTGGTGATCAGAGATGCACTGCCATGTGGCTGGGATATTGCTGGATTTGTGAGTCATGAAGGCAAATAAAAGAGAAAGGGTGCGTAATAAGAATCCAAAACAAGGAGAGTCTGCAGACTAGCTGAATACATTTTAACTATTAGTTAAAATTATAATAAAACATTGGTTGTCTACATTGGGAAGCAACTATTTATAGCACAATAAATTACTACAGATAACAAACAGAATAAACATGTATCATGGAGGAATAATGATGTCACAAAGATATAGAAGATAAGTCTGAAAGACGCATGATCATGTGGCCACATACCTGGTCCATTGAAGCAGAATCAGTATTTCTCTGTTCTTGTGTATCATTAGATTCACCATCAGCTTGACCTTTATCGTCATGAATCATGTCTTCATGTTTTTCATTAACATTATCCAACATTATATTTTCATTCAAGCCTTTTAAATCTGCAGGTAGCTGGCCAGACTTCAATGCCTGGTAACATGTACACCGATTAGATGCACTGCATTATTGCAGTTCTTTTCATGATAGACAACAAAAATAAGGACTGGTTTACACCATTGTAAGTTAAAATAATTCTAACACCATTAAATAATTTTTAATTGGATAACATTTTTTCACAAAAATCCACAATTGAATTGAAAGCTTCTAAAATATAGGTCATGTCTATAAAATCTTACCCAGGTGTAAATTCCTCTTAAATTATTGAATGGAGCAAGAATGATACGTCTTACACAGGTGTAAATTCCTCTTAAATTAGGAAGATGCAAGAGAATTTTAAGTTAGAACATATGATTTCAAACAGCAAGAAAATAGCTGAAAAAATATCATGACAATGCTTCCAACACACCAAATTATAATAAGTATCCTCAAAAACAATTTCCCTCCTTTTTGCCAAACCACTAAAGATAACCAAGTGGAACTCCTCAAACCAAATCCAATCCACCCCACATGGCAAATAATCCACTCTACATACTCTAGACTAGAAATTAGCAAATGGTGGCAGAAAAACTGAGAATGTGTCAATGTTTCTGAGGTCCAATAACACACAAGACATTTTGTGAGAGAGCCTCCTATCAGATCATTTCTCTAACAGTCATTAGTTATAAATAATCCAATCATATTAGGTAGATAATTACAATATTATGCAAAGCATGAGACCATGAGCACACCAAGAACAAAATTTAATCTAAGACGTGATTATCTAATTTAGAAAAGAAAGCACCTTTTCAAGTCTAGCAACCTCTTCAAGAGTCTGAGAATTCACAATGGCAGCCTGCATAAAGCAGAAACATGTGAAACCATGGGTAAAATACAATTAGCTGCTTCATGTAGCAGCCTTTAAGATAAGGTAACTCCATAGTTTACAACAAAGGTCATTTGCTATAATTTAGACTGCAGATGATTTCTTAGCACAGGATAATATCACAGGAGCATGTTCGCAAGATGGGTATATCACATGTTCACCATAAGTGATCAGCCTTAAATACATTGATAAGTTCATTTATCATTATACCTTAATAGCAGTAATTTGCTCAGGCGTTGCAGCAACCACTTTGGGGGTCTGTTGTTCATCAGTTGCTTCTGAAACATTTGGAGTTTCACCACGTGTAAACGTTTTTGCTGGAGTCCTTTGATCTTCTTCTATAACTTCTTTGGAAGCAAACAAGCTTTGGGCTTCCATCCGTTCCTATTAATATAAAGAGACTATCAAGAGAAAGAAATATGCTTGAAGAATATGTGTAATTGCAAAGAAATAGACCAAATAATATACCATCGCTCTCCCTTTTCTTAATGTTGAAATCTCTAGTAATGTGATGAAATATTGAAACAAACCCCTCATGCATCCACAATTATGATTTTAAGACATAAAACCCTTGCAGCCAAGTTCTGGGTAGAATTTTAAATCATTCAGTCTACAAAATGCTTAAGCAAAGCAATGTTGTTCTGCTTATCAAGCTTAAGATGCTGATGTATTTATCAAATGCAGACATTACCATAACATCCTGTCTTTCATATTTTAACCAACAAGCCCAAGAAAAGATAAGTATGGGTAGTGAAAAGGGAAACCTCACCTTATTTTTCACTTTCTTGAAATCTAAAACCCGGAGGGACTTTAGCTTGTTAATGACATAAAGCCTGTAATTTGCTTTCTTTGTAATATTGTTGTCTAACAAACTAAGGAACTGCAGCTTTGGAAGGAATGCCAAAGGATCAATTTCTACCAAGTTTACAATCCTGTTGTTTGTGAGAACCAACGTGTGTAATTTTGGCAGGAACTCTAAAATACAAATGACACAGTAAATTAGGGCATCATACTGCGTAGTTTACAACAGGAAGGAAAGATGTAGCTAACACAAGGTAACAAAGAGAAAGGATGTGGTGCAGTTCAAAATTCAAACCGTACCTCCAATGTTAGGATTGATTCTAGTAATTCTATTGTTATTAATGAGTATTGTCCCCAACCGGTTAAGATATGGTAAGTTTTCCAGTTTGACAATCTCGTTGTCAGATAAATCTATGGTGTCAAATTGGTCCTGCAAGAAATCAAGTACAGAGAAACTCAAATTTATGAACAGCAAGATAAACCATGGCGAAGTTTTTAATTGTAACGTATACACAAAATCAAAATAATAAATCCTTTCAAATCAAAAGAAGCCTCAACAACATAAGGGAAACTAAAACGAAGGCAAGAAGAAGACTAAATAGCGCACCTCAGTAGCACCCAAGTTTTCAATTACAGCTATCTTGTTGCCTGTAAACAAAGTGAAAAATCTCAGAGAGAGAGAGAGAGAGACGGAGAGAGAGAGCGAGAGGGAGAGAAACCGTGAGGAAGATAGGGATACCCCGAAGATCTAACTCGCGCTCTTTAATTGCGTTGAAGAAATGAGGGCTTTTCCAGATCAAGTCAGCAGTGAGCCTCACCATTTCTTCCACTCAAAGTTCAGAAGGACTAGATGGTAGTTACTGCAAGAATGGTGACTTCAGGTGATGAGCGTGCAGGGTTGCTGGAATTACAAAGTGTGCATTTACAAACCAAAAAATAAAACCACAGAAAGAATAGTCAATCCTTTAACAAAATCGCAAAAACACCCTACGCCCATCAAAGTTAGATTGGAAATTGTAGAGTGGTGGATTGGTGCAATATATTTTCACTTTAGGAGCAGACGCTAGCTAGAACAATCGTACGGGCAAGTCGCCGGCGGTGATGCCGCCCGTTCTAAAAGAAAGGGAAGAGAGAAAATAAGATAGCCTAAAATAAAATCTTACCCAGATTGTCGATAACGGCACAGTGATTTTGCTGCTTTCCAATGTCAGGTCGGCAAGCGATATCGCGATATATAACCTGACGGAACCAAAGGATAAAATTTCACGATGAAGCACCTTAGAGAAGTCCAGGAGCGAGATAATTTTACCTTTCACATATAGTAAGGCGAACAAGGGTCAAGAAGCAGGTGACTTTGGCAGCAGAGTAACAGCCTGAAACTCAAAACAAACCTTTTTTCTTGTCACCAAATTCTTGTTAGGTCATACACCAGATAACAACAACATTGGGCTGGGCTCGCCTGATGGACATATTTCTTAAAAAATTATAAAAAATCAATCCGTATATTATAAATTTGACTTCTAATTCTTCAATGAAATTATTTTTACAAAAATATTGATATTTCAAAATTATTTTTTAAGTTACATCGTTTTTTTTTATATTTTTACTATTTAATTTTTTTTATTAATTAGAATGTTCTTTTTAATTTTGATTTTAAAATTTTTATGTATCATATTAATAAAAATGATGTATCAGGATTTTAATATTTTTTTCTGTAATTTTAATAATTTTATATTTTAAGTCGGTAATATTTAATATAATAAATATTTATTAATATTAAATACAAATATCATTTCTTAAATTTTTTAAATACATTTAATATTATATCGTCTAATAATTTTTTAGTAAATAAATTTGCATTAAATTATTTTATTTTATAACTAATTGTTGAATTAAAATTTTTTATTATATTGATTATGTGTGTGCAAAATTTTAAATTAATTTCAAATTATTTGATATTTGGTTAATGTATATTAAAATTAATATAATATATATTTAAAATATATAAATTATATTTATTTAATTTTAAAAAAAGTAATATATAATTATAATTTAATGATTATAAGAATAAAAATTATATTATATATAAATTTTTTAATAATATAATTTATTTATTTTTATCATTATTATTATTTATTATTTTATGATGATTTCTTAGTAATGGAATAATTTTTTTAAAGCGAGAGTATCATATTATCACAATAATATTTTTTTTTATGATAGTTGATCCAATTGTTTTGAATGAAAATGAAAAAAAATATTTGATAGAAATTTACCGTTTAACTTTTTAAAAAAAAAAACAAATTCAAGTTGAATAAAAAAAATTTTAAAATAAATAATTTAAGTTTAGATTTATGAAAAAGTTTGTTTGAATTATTAAAGAAACTATTTATTATGATATATTATATATTTATATTTATATTTATTTTAATATATTATAATTATATAATATTAATATATTTACCCAATTTGTTAAATATTAAAATTTTTAATTTTAATTTCAAACAAAATAAAATTTGGATAATTTTTTTTATCCTCATAATTGAAGTTAGATTAATAAATTTTATATTTTTATAATAAAAAAAATTAAGCATATAAATCTTTTAAATAATATATATATGTATGGTTTGGATTTCTTTAGTCAAAATTTTACTTTGTAAACTTTAAACAATCTAATCAATTATGTATGTAAATTTGTATGTTTTATTAATTTTTAAAAATATATATTTTTAAATTGATTCATACATCTTATACATTTTAAATCAAATTAAACCTCCGTAAATCTTAAATTACATCTCAAAAATTTTAAACCACCTTAAACATTCAAAATTTAGATTGGTTCATCTTATTTCTACCTCTATTTATCGATAATTTTTTTATTGTTATTTTTAAATAAATACATGTATTTTCTTTTGCTATGGTATCTATAACATTACCTTTATCATAATAAATTTTATCCAATAATTAATTATTATTTTTACAACACAGCTTAGTTTTTTTTTTTTAATTTACTTATTTGTTTTAGTTTTAACATTATGATATTTCACATTTTTTATAATTTCAATCAAATAAATTTTTTATAGATTTTATTTTTCTACATAATAAACTTATATGAATAAAATTTATATTTTAAAAAATATTTTATTATTTAAAAATATTTTTTTTAAACCATATTAATTATAAATGTATAGTTTAAAATTTAATGTATAAGAAAAAATACTACAAGTATCAATTACTTAATTAACTTTATCCAACTACCTCATCTAAACTTAATCAAAATTAAAAAAAATTAATTTAAATAGTTGGATAATATTTTACCTCTTGTAATCCATGAGACTTATAATAATAGCATTACTACTATGCATACAAGCATACCCATAATTTAATTGGTTTAAATGTATTTTTAATTTTTTTATCATTATTGTTAAATTTCGTTGAATTAATAAATATTTTATTAAATTTATTATTTGTATAATTTTATTATATATGTTAATTAAAATATCACATAAATATTTGATTTGATGTGATATAATAATGATAATTAATAGATTTAAGATGCAAACTATAAATTAAATTATTTATATAATTTTATTATACATAATAACGTGCATTTAATTTTTATGACATAATTATGTAAATAAATATTTGAATAAAAGGATAAAAAAAATGTATTTTATGAAAGACTAAATAATTTTTTAAAAATATTGACATAAAATTCAAAGAAATTTGAAAATGGTATTAATTTAAAATTTTATCATATAATCTTTACTTTTAATATTACAATATGTTTAATGGACATTTCAACCTAATTTAACTAATTTGAATAATAATTTATTTATTGAACAAAATTATTATCTAATTTTATCATGTATTAACTTAAATTTTAAGATATTAATACTCAATTCCAATCATTTGCAGAGTCATTAATAGAGATTGCTCATAAATAATTAGCAAATAAGAATAATTTATTTTACATCCTATAATTTTAATTAACCTTTATTTTTTAGTTGTAATATTATTATTTGATAATTAGATGATTAATATTTGACCATTATTTTTATTAGCCATCAAATAATTATTTTATAATCATTGGATATTAAATGTGTTTTATGGTCAAATGTAACTTTTTCATGTACTATATATAAAATAAATAAATGTTAAGTGCATCAAACTATACTATATGGAGTGATACTGAAATGAGGTTCTTTTGTAATAAAATCATGGAATTGCATTGGCAGTCAAGTTAAATTTATTATTTATTAAATAATATTGATTGATTTAAAATGTTATAATTGTGATGAAAGTTATAATATTGGTTTAAAAAGTTTTACAACTTAAAATATATTTTTTAAAAATACTTTAAGTTTTTTGTCTCCTAAATCATACATATATATAATAATAATAATATAGAAATATTTTAAATTTATTTATTGATTTATTTATTTTATAAATTTTTAATTTGTAAAAAAATTTAATCAATTATTATATATGTTTTAAATATATTTATTAGATTTTTTGTATTATAAATTTTTAAATAACTTTATAAATTTAATAGATTTTAAAATAGGTTAAATTTTACAATAAAAAATATAACAAATAAAAAATCTAAACTTAAATTTCTAAATCTTTAAATAAATTAAAATTAAACATTTAAAATGTAGTTTAATTTAATTTATTTTTATTTCTAATTTTTATATGCACATCAATGTCCATTATATGTTTGATATTACTTACTTACTAATGAGATCTTTTTGTAAATAAAAAAATAAAAAATACTTTTAAAAATAAATAAAATGTAACATTCTAATATATATGCAAGAACACATGCACCTAAATAAATATTAAAGAAAATTATTAAATCTAAAAAAAAAAGGTAAAAGTTTATAGGATAGCTTGAATTTACCAACTCATTTATAGAGTAGGGGATGAAATAAAACAGTTAAAATACGATATGTTATCTCACTAAAAAGAAGATTTCATATATGGATAATGTTATAATTATAATAGTATAAATAGGATGTAATATTAATTTAAACTACTTATTTGTACATTAAGTTTATTTTGTTAGAATTAATAAATAAATTTTAAAATTTAAATTTTATTAAAAAGATTACTTTATAAACATTATATATATATATATATCCAAATTTGACAACAAAAATATGATATAACAATAATCGGATCGAATAAAATTTAATTTTTTTTAAATAAATAAAAAAACAAAAATATTCAACCTTCTTCTATATCAAACATGAAAATATTTTTATTTGATATTAATATTCTATAAAATAGTTATGATAAAAGAATAATAAAATATATAATTTTTTAAAAAATAGCATATTTTAATAAGTTATAAAATAATAAAAATAAAATATAAAAAATAAAGATAAATGTAGAATAAATTTTCTGTTATCAATAAAAAAGTGAATAAGATTTAATTTTTTAAATTCCAACAAAACAAAAATGAAGAAGATAAATCTCTTCTACAATCCATCCTATTGTCCATTGTAGTATCAACTACATCCTACCAAATTTTTAAAGTAAATAAAACAATTATAAAATTTTTCTTTCCTTTTCATTCTATTTACTTTCTTTAACCAAATAATATATAAAGAATACCCAATAACATATTATAACTTTAACCAAATAATATGTAAAGAATACCCAATAACATGTTATAACAAATTTCTCTACCCACCTCACTCAATAAGAACTTTTAGATCAAATAATTTTTTTTCCTTTTTTTAACTGCACTTAATGACAGATAAGTGTAAAAGTGACTATCATAGTAGTATAGTATATATGAATCAATAAAAATATTTGAGTTTTGTTCTTATACCCTAATAAATTAAAAACTTTTTTCCAATAATACATTATTTAATGTGTTTAGACTAATTTAAATTATTCTCATTATTTAAAAATTTTTGTTTTCTAAAATAATTATTCTTAAACCCACAATATTAAAAAAAAAAAAATACTGAGTGATGCATCAACTCTAACTATATATCTAAACTAAAAAGAACTCAAATCACCTTTTGCAGCGACTTTTTTAATTGTTATTATTTTTCTGCAAATCAAGGGTTTGTTGTTTTGGAAGCCTTCAAATTAAAGGTTGAGGATGAGTTTTTATTATACGTCCGAGAGCGGCCAGAACGTCACCCAAAATGAAATTGAAAGAATACTTGAAAATTTATCATTATTAAATGTATTATATCTTTTCATCGTTGATGAATCAAAATATAATCCTTATTATTTTAATAGGATAAATATAGTACTTAAGCATGTACTAGAATTTTTAGTTAAAGATGACTTCTAGCGGGCAGTAAATATTACTAGTAGGTCGGAGTGAAATTAAATTAAATTTTTTAAAATTTAAATCTAATCTAATTTTTAAATTTAAGATTTTCATTTATTTTATTACATAATATAATTTATTTTTAAATTTAATTTAATCTTTTCGAAAATATATTAACACATTCTAAGTTTCCTCTTATACTTCTTTCGTTTATTATTTTATATAATTTTTTAATTTATATAAAAGACACAACAACATTTTTTAATTATAACTCTACATAAAATTTATTTGATTTCGCATAATATTATATATAATTAAGCTTAAGATAATGTAAAAAATGTAGAATACTTTTTCAACAAAGCTCGAGAAATATTTACCTAACTTTTCTTTAACTTTTTAAAAGCTTTAACCTAACTTACAAATCAATTCAAAATTTACTTTGTAATAAAATCCTTTAAGTAGAATAATTTTTTTTATCTAAATAAAATAATATATCTAAACTTATATACAGATCAATAATAGTTTATTAAAATAAAAATACTTAAAATAATAATAATTTTATATAATATTTTTACATTTCTTTAAATAAAATAATTTATTAAATTTAGTTTTAAATTAATTAAAATATTATATTTTAAACTAATAATATTTAAAAAACTAACTTGATTTATTCAATAAATAATTTAAACTTATCTTAATTTTAATATAAATTAAAATATAATTTTTCAATTTAGATAGATTGAATCTTTAAAATTCATCAAATCACGATATGCTTTAAAATTCTAATACACTCTAAAAAATATTTAAATATTACTCATCATCAAAATCATCGCATTTATAACAAAATTTTAACCTATAATTTTGATGTATCCTTTTGAAATTTGATTCAAAATCAATAGTACCACAATGAACTCTTTGTTTATTGTAAAGGACTAAATGAAATATATGAGGCAGTAAATAATTAAGAAAATCCTTATTAAGCGGTTAAGGGTCAATAAGGTTTTATTTGGTAGTGATGGGTCAATATGCTGTTTTAGTGTATAATACAGGCAGTAAAAAATTGAAAACCCACTTTACAAATAACAATCACAGAAGCCGCAAAACCCCTCTCTCTCCTCCATTTCTGGGCCTCTTCTCTCTCTTGCTGCTTACGGAGAAAGATGAGCTGACCCTCTCTCCTAAACGGCGTAACGGACATCCGGAAAGCGCCGTCAGTAGGAGTCACGTGCCCTTCAAAAACCTGAAGTTGATGGCTTTAGAGCAGCAATTTTCGGTGGGGAGAGTTGACGGCGAAGCAGACGGGAACACTAACGGCGGAGATGAGGGGGGGAAAGCGCCGAGACTGCCTCGGTGGACAAGACAAGAGATTCTGGTTTTGATACAAGGAAAGAGAGACGCAGAGAATAAGTTTAGGAGGGGTCGCACAGCGGGATTGCCATTCGGGTCGGGTCAGGTGGAGCCAAAATGGGCATCGGTATCTTCGTACTGCAGAAAGCACGGAGTGAACAGGGGTCCGGTTCAGTGCCGGAAAAGATGGAGCAATTTGGCGGGAGACTACAAGAAAATCAAAGAATGGGAGTCTCAAATAAGGGAGGAGATGGAATCGTTTTGGGTCATGAGAAACGATTTAAGGAGAGAGAAGAAATTGCCCGGATTTTTCGACAAGGAAGTCTATGATATTCTAGACTCAGGGTCCGCCTCCCAGGGACCGGCGTTAGCTCTAGCTCTTTCATCGACCCCAACAACAACGGTAGCGGTGACGGTGACGGAGCCGGTGAGCAAGGAGAATGAGAGGGACAGCAAAAGAGTGGCAGACGAAGCTGAAGAGCCACACCTCTATGATAGTAATCGGAGCACGGCTGGTGAGGATGGCTTGTTCTCAGATTTTGAACAAGAAGAAGTGGGTGCCACTCCTCCTGATAAGAAGGACATTCCCGCTCCTATTCCTATCTCAGGTTCATATTTTATAATTTCTGTAATTTTTTTTGTCATTCTTGTTTTTGCCACTATTGGCATGAATCGGATGAGCCTTCCTTCTTGCCTTGTCTCTTCCAGTTTCGTTCCAGTTCTAGCAAAACAATGCTGTCTTTGTGTTCAGTCTTATAAATTTGGAAAAGAAAAACTTTGAGGTCCCGGACTTTTTCTTTCATGTTTTCTTCTGATTTACAGAGAAGCAATATCAACCGCTCCTCCGTGCCTCCCAAGGTGAAGGTAATGCTCAACTCAACATCAACGCCATACTGCCTTCACAATTCCTGTCATTATTTCAGATTTTCTAAATCAGAATATCCATTTGGTAAATTTGCCCAAGACTGGAATCATAGCATTTAGTATCCTGTACCATTATGTTCAATTAAACTTCATATGTAATCCAATTAGGTTGTTCTCAATATAGCTTTCTCTCCTAACTAATTTTGATGTAGTGAGCTCTAAAACCTTATAATGATTAATGCCTGTTTTAGTTAGTTAAACTGCAGTTGATGATAAGATGACTAGCCCGAAAATGTGGAAGCTACTTCAATAACCTTTACCTTATCTTCAGGAATATGTTGAACATGGACCTTTTAGACCTTGAATCACTAGAATCCATTTCTGGAAGCATGCTGCCTTGTTCAATATTTATACCAAAGCTTTCCTTCTGTTGCTGCTTCTTATCTGATTCCTGCCACAGCCTGAGAATAAAGTCCATTTTTTGCTTATTGCATCTGTTTTCGGTTATTGTATTTGGAATTTCAATAATTGCAATATATAAAATTATTTTCTTGTACTAAGTTTCACTAACTTGTGTCATCTTGAATTGAAACGCTGTCTATCGGAATTGGGAATTGTTACGACGGGGTCATCCGTGTGATTGCTTACTTTGAAATCGCTAAAAGCTCGTGTATAAATCATGCATACAATATGAATTAGATCGAAGTTCCTTGCATGAGTAAATGATTTCAACTGGTATATTCACATAATTAATGCTACTTACAAATCCTCACACTCTCACTCCTCCACAACCACATGTCATTGGATAATAAATTCTGCCATGACCTTTTTCTGAATGGTCCAAGTTCTATAAATACCTCATCTGGTATAAGTAACTTTTTTACTAATCATGTTTCAAAAGCATGCTATTCATATATGGAAAATTCTTAGAGCTCCATGTAATAATAGCTTAGGATTTTAAGATAACTGCCTCCCAGCCACAAACACTGATTATGCAATTATGAACTTCTTAGCTTTAGCTGTGCCAGTAACTTCTCATAATAGGCATAAGAGCAAAGGTGCTGATTTAACAATTATAATGCTAAATTTAACTTGTTTAAATATTCTTTCGATTCTACAGGGGTGACTAAAGAAAAACAGCCTGCTTCAAATCCAGAAATGGGTTCTACGTCCCAAGAAGAGCGGAAAAGGAAGCGGTTAGCAACAGATGGAGGGGAGGAAACTTTGCAGTATCAATTAATTGATGTCTTAGAAAGAAGTGGCAAGATGCTAAGCGCTCAACTTGAAGCGCAAAATATAAATTTCCAGTTGGATCGCGAGCAGCGGAAAGACCATGCGAGTAGCTTGGTTGCTGTGCTTGATAAGCTTGCCGATGCCCTAGGGAGAATCGCTGATAAATTGTAGTGCAAAAGCAATCAGAATACAGTGTACATAGCAGTTGGAGTCCTGTAGATATTAGTGGCTTCTGTTATTTATCTCAGGATGTCTTGTAGAGATGACTGTCAGTCAAACTTGTCCCCGTTTGTTTTCCTTTCTAGACATGCCATATTTTTGTGGTTTATTACAAGCCATTTTAGGATTTTATACACACATTTGAATTTTTATTGTCCCTTAAGAGGACTGCTTTTAACAGCTATACAAAATGTACCCACTTTATGAATAAGGGTATGTTAAAAGCAATGCTCTTAGACTTTTGTCTACTCTTACAGCTTTTAGACGACGTTATGTTGCCTTTTGTCGAGTCTAAGAAGACATTTTCTTTTTCTTTTTTTATCTCCTATTTTTAAATTATTTAAAACCCTAATTTTTTTCACATTTATGAATCATCGTTTTGTAAGTATATATTGTGCTATCTTGTTTATTTTTTATTTTTCTAAAGATATTTTATTTTGTACAAGTTAATTATAAAACATTTTACTCAAACTAAATATATAATTTTTATTTGTTAAGTGTGCAATATATTTTTTCTTGAAATAATTGAATCATAACCAAAGATATTTTGCCCATAAATATAATCTAATTGGGCGTAAAATATTTACACTGCATGTTACTTGCAGTTTTTTAAAATTTACTTTGCACAGCTGCATTTACATGGATTAATCATAAGTGGAATATTACGAAATGTTTATTGGTTTAATTTATAAGAAATTACCTTTTGATATTGGATTGCTATAAACACTTGGATTCATATTGAGACCACAATGATATCATACTTACAAACAAAATGATAATGGTTTATCTTTTCACCTCGCATGCACACCTTGCAATTATCTTTTCAAGATTAATTACGTTTATCTCGCATTAGACCTTATAACTAAATGTTTTATTTATCATATACTTTACATGTTATATTTGGAAACAAACGGATTTAAAAGTTTTGATGAATTTTGTTATTTATTTTCAAATGAACACATTAAAAAAAAACTATCACTCATTATTATCTAACAAAAATTAAACTTTTAGTACATTGGCGATTTATATTATGAAATAATATATTACACTAATAATTTATATATTATATAATAGTACATATGAATATTGATGTTTTACTAACATAAAAATTTGTTAGTATAATGTATCATATTCTTAGTATAAATTTATAATATTTATGCTAACAATTTAACTTTTGTTAGAAAAAGTTATACTAATAAAAATCAATCCAATATTAAAATATTAGTAAACAATCTTTTTTAAAAATAAAACTTTCAACATTCTATATCACCTCAATACTTATTTATCAAATTCGGTAAAAATAAAAAAATATTTAATCGGACTTAAAGTTGATTAAAGTTATAAAATATTTTAATTTAAATAAAAATATTTGCCATAATTTTTAAATTTAATTAACAAATAAAATAGAAGAGGCAACTTGTAAAAACAAATGTAACACACATAATAATAAAAAGGAAAGAAAAAAGTACTTGTGTTTTAAATTTTTTACCTGGGAGAAACAACAACTTATAGAAACTATATTAAATAAGTACTATTATAATGATTTTATTTATGAAATTTAATCATCTAACGTATTATGGAAAGTTAATTTTAACTTAATTATAAATTTTATATTTCAATTCTGAATATACAATTTTATTAAAAATTTAAAAGAAATATTTTATTATTTACTATTGTTCTATTTAACTCAAATAGGATTCTTCTAGTTTTGATTAAACATGAAAATAAAATTTAAATTTACGAGTATCTAAAAAAGTTTAACCACATCCCAACTTAAAAAAAATTGTTTTTTACCAATTTTAAAAAATATCTCGAACTTGAATTACAAATATTTACAATATTAAGAGTTTAGGGTTTGATTTGATTTAAAAAAATCATTTAATTTTTTATAAAAAATACTTATAATTTTATTAAAATATATTATGAATACCAAATAAATGAAACCAATCTTTAAAAGCTTGTCTCAATTTGATTATTTTGATTTTAAATTTTGTTTTTAAATTAAATAATAAAAATATTATTAAATAAGTACAAAATATTATGTTCAAACTTATAAAAAGGTGATATTTAAAATAATTTTTTTTTTCAATTTATTATAATTTTTTTTATAGTAAATATAATGAATAAAATATTTTAATAGTAATCTTATTTTAAAATATAATATCAAATTGAAATATATATATATATATATATATATATATATATATATAAGTTGATTTTATCTTGCACAGAGGAATTGTAAACTAAATTAAATATTAAAAATTATAATTTTTTAAAAATATTATTTGTTAAAGTTTTTGAGTATATTATGAAATTTGAATAATTATGTATCAAAATTACAATAAAAGTTTGAATTTTTTTTATATAAAAATTTTAAACAATAATAAATTTTTATAAAACATTCATTGGATGTAGAAAGATGATATTAAGAATGTAGATTGATAATGTAAAATTTGTTGATTCCTTTGATAGATATTATTTGCAATTCTACAAAATAATGGTTTCATATCTTTCTAAAATATTAGTCTTATAATCTCATAAATACCAAGAGAGCTTAAAAAATCATTTTATTTACCAAATCTTATAATCTTAATGAATTTTCATTTTATTTTTTAAGAATATAATTGCTTTAGGCTTCATCTATTATTTACCTATCTCGTATAATTTTTAACCTGCAAATATCGTAATGAAATGTTTATCATTAGTTTCTTTCCATAAATTCATTTTATAAGTCTATAATACATATATTTTTAATCTTTAAAACAGAAATACAATAAAGTACTGCTTAATTATTTTATTACCTTTTGTCTATTTTTAATTATTAAAAAGATAGTTAATTTAATTACAAATGATGGAGGTAATTAATTATTTTTATTTTACGCTATACCTCCCTACCAACTTTTGTATATAAACATATCTTCACATTAATAATAGATCAAATTATTCAGTTCATTTTTTATTAGTAAGTATGATATTTACATAATTTATTTTAATAATATTATAATTTTTATATTTTAAAAATATTTCAATTAAATTTACTTTATAATTTGAGAAAATATTTTTAATTGATTCTTACGGCTAACATACAGCAAATCAAATTTCTGTATCGGTTTTGAAACATGCATATTAAGACATTTTTTATGCAGAAAAAAAGTATATTATTATGATTTAACTCTTATAGCGAGATAAAACATTTTAGAAGATAATATATATATATATATATATATATATATATATATATAAATTAAGAGAATAATTTAAATTATGTTAACGTGAAAGTTGATTAGAAATATATCTATATTTTATCATAATTTTAATCATAATTTTTTAATTAATAATTATAAATTCACTTTGTCTTCTAGGTGAAATCTTATCAGCACACGTGTATATCCTTGCACTTCAGTAAAGCGCAACAAAAAACGAAGTACTACTTCTAAGACAGTTAACAAGACTCGGGGGGTAATGCGACCTCCTACGTGTTGTAAAACAAACTTAGGAGGTTGTTGTCTGTCTGCTGGGCTTTGTTCCTAGGGGTTTTGTCCCTGGTCTTCACTCTCGGGGTTCTGAGAGGAAATAAGATAGGGGAAAAGAAACATATCAAAGAGGGATTCAAAAAAGAAAACTTGAGGTCGAGGGCCGGGGTGATATTCATGCAAATGCTCTTCGGTTGTCGATGATTTAATCTATTCTAGATTCGTGTAGCAGAGCTGATGGCCTTGGATTCGATTCGTTTTTAATCAATGGACAAAAGAGTAAAATGTGAGATCTCAGGTCACGGAATTATTCCTTCCTTGTTACTACATTGATTTGGTTTGGTGCAGTGATGCATTGCTAAATCATACCTATTCTTAAAAAATACAAACAAAATTCCTTCCTTCCATCAAAATGCAATTCGCAAAGCTCGATGACTCCCCTATGTTCCGCAAGCAGGTCTCCTTCTCCTCTCTCCTTCTGACTTTTTTTTTCCTTCGCTTCTATTTGTTTTATCTTCAAGAGTGGTTAGGTTACTAATCGGAAAGACATTATACATTTTCACAACTTCGTTGCAATCTTGTTCGCCGAACTTCAAATATTTATTGCTTTTTTTTCTTTGCTTTACTGATGAATCGCCTGGTCTTGAGCTTCCAGACTGGCAATTTTCTTTGTTTCGATGGTGTATACAGTGTATGCACCGCCAATTCATAGGACGCCTGACTTACTCATTAGCGGTTTCAATCCTTTACTAGTGCATTGGTCATTTCTATTTCTTCACAACTTAGCAAACTATATTATATTACCTATTGTTGTGATAGATCATGTTGGTATTCCTCTATCAAGCAATCCTTTATCCTCTAATTGAACTTCAATGTAGTATATAATATTATTTCCGGTTTTTGTGAACTATTCAAGTACTCTGTGAAGATTCTAAAATTATATTGCAATGCTTGTTGGTTGGATGATCTGATAACTGTAATTCCCTAGATTGTCGGTGGTTATTTTATTGGATCTTATTTATTAATGGTGATGTTGGAGCTTATTTTTATACAATTTTCTGTACAGATGTGATATATTGATATTTTGTCATTGTGCTGTCTAACATTCAACAAATATATTGGCCTTTTGCTTTCTATCAACCAGCTTTCTTCTGTTAATGTTACATTACAAATGCCTATCCAGTCAGTCACAAAGTTCGTCCAATGATCCTATATTTTGCTTCAGCACTAGATCTTGCAACAACATTTTGCTTTTTTACTTTTCCAAGGAACAATATTTACTCCAATGGAAACACAATATTCTGAAGTAGACCACCTATCAATAGGTGAACCTGCCCAATTTGCATCACAAAACCCAACTATTTGAGTGTTTCCTCTGTCTTCATAGAGCAGACCCTGTCCCAATGCCTTTTTTAATGTACCTCAGAATTTGGATCACTGCATCCCAATGATCATTATGAAGAGATTGCATGAATTGACTTACCACCCCAACTACAAAGCAAATACCTGGTCTCGTAATCGTGAGGTAAATGAGTGTTCCAACATCCAACCAATTTCTGGTATCTCTCTGGATTTGAATGAGGCTCCCTTGATTAGGTAGAAGTTTTTGATTTGGACCCATGAGACTATCAGCAGGTCCACAATTCATCATGCCAATTTCTTTAAGTATGTCTAATGCATATTCCTTCAAGAGATGATGATCCCAGTTACTTCAATACCAAGGAAATATTTTTGCGTCCCCAAATCCTTGATTTGAAAATAGCTGCATCAATATTCCTTTAGTTGAGAGATTCTCTTATGGTCATTTCCTGTGTTGACTATATCATCTGCATAAATCACCGAATAAGCACATTTATTTGGAGAGGTATGGCAATAAAAGACCAAGTGATCTGCTTGACTGCGTTTTAATCAAAAAGTCTGGACAACATAGCTGAATTTGCCAAACCAAGCTCGTGGGACCATTTAAGTCCATAGAGAGATTGTTGAAGTTTGCATGGCTAGTGGCCAAAGGTTATAGCCAGATTTATGGTCTTGACTATGGAGATACTTTTTGCCCAATTGCAAAAATAATTTCTGTCCAAGTATTTCTTGCAATAGCTGCCATTTGTCATTGGCCACCATATCAATTAGGCATAAAAAATGATTTTCTTCATGACTGACTTGAACAAGAGATTTATATGGAGCAACCACCTGGCTTTGTTGTGCAGGGTCAGTGTTTTTATTTTTCCAAGGCGTGGAACCATTATTTTTAATTTAGACAAATTTGGATATCTTAATTGATCACGAAGAAGATTTTGTCACGTGGTAGCAGTGCAAATTGTAGAAGGAACATTTTGGAGGTAGTAAAAACAAGGTTCATGTCCTATGCCAGTCATCTGACCCACACGTTCCAGTATAACAAAAGGAGAGGATGAGACATGATCAATTCCCTTGGTGGCTACCTTAGGAACATTGGCAAGAGTAACAAAATGTGGAAATTTAGGTACAGAAATTGAAGAGAATAAGGAACCATTACCAGCAATGTGGTCCGAAGCACCTTAATCAATTATCCATGGACTTATTACCAGAATGAGAGATGCAAACTGGGGAACCAGCGGCAGCTGTAGTAGATCCTTGAGACTGTTTAGCAACTTTCAATTGAAGATATTCTTGATTATCTGCTTCAGAGAACGACTTTTCAGTTTTGGAGATATTTACAGACTCACCGGAAAGTCCATGTAAGAATAATAAGTTTCTTGGGTGTGGGCTATTCTTTTGCTGTATGTGCGTTATGGACAGCCACTTCTTCCACTTTGTCCTCCCCTTCCTGCACAAGTGGATACCATGGCAGAGGTCTCAATGGGATTAGTTGAATTATTACTAGTGTTTGGTGGGGGGACTTGTAGCAATTGAGTAGCTCAGTTCTCCACTGAAGGAACCTCTTGGCCAGTTCATATCTGATCACGAATATGATCAAAATCTGTGTGCATTCCTCTAAGACCCAACACCATTTAGAAATTATAAGCTTGGCCTTAATATCTACGAGGGTATCAACTTCTAAAAACAATTTTAACTATTCAACTGCAGGTTGGGCTCTTGAACATAAGAAATCATGTCATTATCAGATTGTTTGAGTATAGCCAACTTTTGAGCTGGATCATACAGCCTTTGAAAGTCATTGGCAAAAACACTTTGGGCTTTCTTTCAAAAAGTATTGCAGATCTTGACGGTTCTAAAACTAATCAGGATTGGCTCAACAGATTCACATAGTAAGGCACAAAGCTGATAATCAAGTCTTTTCCATTCATTACAATTTTCTTGTGGAATGTTATCACGAGATTTTTCCGGGTGTTCATAGTATCCTTGACCTAGAAACTAAAACACAACCGATGCAGACCAAGAGAAAATAATTCTTTCCATTTAACTTTTCCATGGTAACTGTTGGAGTTCCAGAAATAGGCAAGTATGGACCACCATATGAGGAATGTTGATTTAGGATCAGTGAGAGTTTTGATTTCCTTCAGATGCTATTTCGTTGTCTTGCACAACGGCTATGAACGTAACGATTGTGAACAATAGGAAGAAGATAGAGACCAAGTCAAACAGCAGTGGATCAAGATTCAGATCACTAGACAGGATGGAAAGAGCCAACAACCAGTTCTACAAGTGTGTGACATTTCTATAGTTGGAGGATTGCATGTGGTTTTCACATGCTGGTAATAGGAGGTGCAAGTGGCTGTATGTGAACAGTTTTCTGGTGATGGGGTTTTGGGGACTGGTTGGTTGGTGACCCTTGAAATGCTTTTTGGTGACCATAGGCAGTGGGTGCTTCACAAAAAGGAATTTTGGACTGAGATGATGACTGTTTGGAGAGAATACCGAATGTGTCTTTTAGAAATTAGAAGTTTCTGCTGGACGAGGCAGAAGCCTTTAGGAGATGGAACAGAGACAGGACCCAGGCCACTCTAATTCCTACTTGAGAAGATTTAGGGATTATTAGCATGAATTTTCTGAATTGCTCGAGTGAATTTGACACTCAACTGATGTTTATATACACTCTGGCAGATACTACAATTTATGTTTTCTAGGAGATAAATGGTGTTTCTAGTTCCTTAGTACATGCATGTTATATTCTGGGTACAAGGATAGCTATGTACATGAATTTAAAAATTGATACAAATTCCCAGATTGCAACATCTTCAATTATTGTATTGACAGGTTTTTTCTTAATTAACTTGATTTATGCTAAGATTGTGGCTCATAAATTCTTTGCTGAAGCAGATACAATGCCTGGAGGAAAGTGCTGAATCTTTAAGGGAGAGGAGCTTAAAATTTTACAAAGGGTGTAGAAAATACACGTATGTACTTCTTTTTATCATACCATTATTATCAATGACCTTTGATTAATAGCTAGAAATCTTTGAGAAAATGTTCATACCTCTTATGCTTGTTTCTGCTGAAGCATCTTTGCAATACAAGTTGCAATTCATGGTTTGTTTTTTGAATTCCCTTTTTAGTATTGTTGAAATTATGAGGTTTTATGTATAGAGGAAGAGAATGGAGAGAAAAGAGGCTTTGAATAATATTTACTTGTATATTATGATGTATTACAATAAGATGCAATGTAATGATAAAACCTAAAGTACTCGCTCTTCTTTATACTAATAATCCTAATTAAATAAGGAAACAAATAGTAAAATATTAGAAAACATGGAAACTAAAAAATTAGGGAAAGTAACCCTAAGAGATAATTTCTAAGATAGTAGTCTAAAATATTCGAAAACATAATATTGAGTATTATGAAATATTCTGACACTTCCCTTTTAGCTTAAGCTAGCTAAGCTTTAAGCTTTCGATGAATAAATATTTTTTAAAATATATGAGGTGATTGATAGTCAGGATTTGGTTAGCTATTTTCCGAGTGAACTGAGTCTTTCACATTGACCTTTCCCATGTCTATGATGAAGGCTGGACAGCTAAAAAAAGCCTGAATGCAGGCTGAGCACTCACATCAGTAATGAAGGTTGATGGTGTTCACAGTGGGCCTGTAATGAAGGTTAAAGGCAGCAGAGATGCTTTTGGGGTTGACTGGAAAATGACTTCGTGAATCTTCTGATGGTGGCTCCAGTTTAGATGGGGGTGCAGCAGTAATGAAGGTTGTTGCTAGGTGGGTGCAGCCTAGGTGGCCTAGGGTTTTGCAAAAGGAGATAGAAAAAAGGCACCAAGAAGGATCTGAAACTGGCAAGGGTAGATCGACGTATAGGAGGCTGTGATGCCAGCATAGCAAACAGACCCTTCAGAACCAAACAGTCACAGACAATGGCAAAGCCTTAAAAAAAGTGGTTCAGGCTAGAACAAAGGAAGCATTAGGAGGAATGTCCACAAGCAACATGGTCAGAAATAGTGACAAGCATGTCTCCGACCGCAAGCAAAAGGGAGAAGGCTCAAATAAGGTTTCTCAATAGCTACAAACTAGAACTGGCTAAGGACTGGTTGAACCTTAGAAATGTAGGAGATGCTGGCAAACAGAATGGTAGGGGCAGTGAGACAAGTGAAGATTGGCAGGATGGCTTGTGGCCTTCACATGCAAGCGAGGAGAGGAGTGTCTGATGTGCATTTGAGAGCACGTGATTGGTAAGGTCACCAGTCAAAATGGCAGCCTTTGTTGGCAGTGGACAGCTGTGCACAATGACAGATGGTGTTTGGTTGGGCTTCAACCACAGATCTGAGCACAATGAAGGTGTTGGAGATAGCCAAGGGCCTATGAGGTTGATTGGCAACATTTGAACAAGACCGACAAGTCTCCTCGAGGAGGATTGGAAGATCAAAAAGAGAGACGACCAATTTTGAAGGAAAAACATGAAAAATGAAGAATTTTGCATTTTAGGGAACTCAGCAGTGGAATGATGGTGGGACAGGCCATGAAGGATGGTATTGTTCTAAAACCATGAAATTGGTGGGGTTTTAGGTACAGAGGGAGAATAGAGAGAAAAGAGACTTTGAATAATATTTACTCATGTACCATGATATATTATAATAAGATATAGTGTGATGATATAACCTAAAGCACTCACCCATACTTATACTAATAATCCTAATTAAACAAGGAATCAAATCATAAAATATAAAATGCATAGAAACTAAAGAAAATAGGGAAATTAATCATAATTAATAATTTCTATGATACTCTAAAATATTCTGATATAATATTGATATTATGAGATATCCCAACATTTATAGTTTTAAACTTTTTTTTACCAGGATTATGTACTTCATTGGCATCTAAACTAATTTTTATACTGTGTTCTCCATTGCCTTATTCTCTAAGCTACACCTTATTATTTTAATTTTGTTTATGTTTATTAATTTTGGATTAGCTTGAAGTTGAAATCTGATCTTCTTTTTTATTTACCTTTAGCTTTTTATAGTGAAAAATAAGCTTTAATAAAGAATGGGCAGAAGAGATAAAAGAGGATAAGGTATCTTAACAAAGCCACAAAATAAATGACAACAAAGGCAAAGAAGTTAATTTTTTTTAATGAATCACTCTAGGAGGGACTAAATTTGAAGCATCATATACAGTACCTCAGAGGCTGTGGAAATAATTCTATTTGTTATCACACACAGACAAAACCTCTCAAGCCTGATCTTAGTTTGAAAGGAAGACATTGGTCAGATTGCCCTATGTAGAATGGTAAAAAATCTGCTTATCCCTGTTGTGTAAGCTATCCTGTATTTTTCCAGCCAATTAACCACCATGATGGGTTTAGTTATGAGACAGCTAGCGACATGGCTCTTGGGTTGGTTATGGACTCTGTCACATGAGTCAAACTTGGTTCAACCACCTTAGTCCTCATGGTTGGGCTTAAGGCTGGATCAGGCCCTAATCATGCCTTAGTCAGGCCTGGGGGAACCCTATTCTATATCTGATACGGGGATAGAAAAGCATTTTTTTACTATGTATTGTTTTCAACCAAATAAACTTAATTAACAAGACAAGACAACAGCATTCTGCCAAAACCTATGCATTAACCACAAGAATTTCTGCATGCAAATGGCTGTTGGGTAGTGTCAAAAAAATAAATGGGTTTAGTGGTTTCCTAACTAAGCTACCCTTACCGCAATCCTAGTTTCAACTGGTCATTGTTAATTTTACTAGTTGTTAACTATTCTCTGGAGCCTCTGCTTTCAAAGTACTCTCTCATTTCTAACTTACAGAACTTTCCTTTTCAATATTACTGAGGAAAATTTAAAATGAAGTCTTCAATGTATACACACACATATTGTGTAAAAAAAGAAACATTTTATATTTTTAGTGGTTACATTACTATATCTCTCAAGGAGAATGTTCATTTTGTTGGGTTATTTTTATTGTGATAAAACAACAAGTTACATCCATTCATCCATCATCCAATGGAGAGTTAGTGGGTTTATTTTCTTCTCATAATTTCATTCTAGATGTTTTACTGGTTATGATAAATTGATAATACATCAAATAATTATTTTGAAGATGACAGATATTATATATTGTTCTTGTGACTGACTCTAATTGCTGGGACTATTGTACTTTACAGTGAAGGACTTGGGGAGGCATATGATGGAGATATTGCATTTGCAAGTTCCCTGGAAATGTTTGGTGGAGGGCACAATGACCCTATCAGTGTGGCTTTTGGAGGTATGTCAATTTTTTTTTAAACTTGGACATGAATCTACTAACCATATATGAAAAGGCTCTTTGTTTGTTCTGGTAATTAATGTTGATTTGTGCTCATTGTCTTCTACAATGTCTCCATTTTGTATTCCTCTGATAAACTGTCAATGATATAAAAACTAAGACAACTACTGCACAAGTTGACCATGTTTTACCTTCAATACAACAATTTAAATTCTCTGTATTTTAAGTTTATATTACTTGGGAGTTGGACTATTTGACTTCACAATTTTATTTTAAGCTTGCATGTTATATTCTGGCTTTACTGATTGAGGTTCTGCCTATACTTCAGGCCCTGTTATGACCAAATTCACCATAGCCTTGAGAGAAATTGGTACATACAAGGAAGTCCTTCGCTCCCAGGTATAAGATTGTGATGTAAATGCTTTTCATCAATTCTTTGCTGCTAGACTCCTATATGTGCATTTTTTTTTAAAAAAAAAACACACTTCTAGTTCGAAGGGGAAAAGAAAAGTTAAGTCATTAGTAATTAAGATTTAGTGCCAATGCTATAGGTTAAAGCTTAAGATTTGGAAGTAACTCTTATCATTACATTTAGCAGTTTGTTATTTGGAAAAATCATCCTGAGTTTTCTGCAGTTTGCCTCTTCCACAAGTTCAATGGGACAGCTGAATTACTGTTTGTTTTCCAGGACAATGAAGTCTGCTATACTGTTGACATAGATAGGTTGCTTTCTTCCTTTCAGGTTGAGCATATATTAAATGACAGACTGCTTCAGTTTGTCAATATTGATTTGCAAGAGGTTAAGGTACTGTTTATTTCTTGTGATATGTTCTTTTTACCCTATTTAGATATGTACAAAAACGATGTATGCTTATCTTTAAAATGATAAGCTCCAGATCAACAACCCTTTTTAAACTGCTTTTTCATTTTTCTTTTAACATGATTTTCTTTAATTGGCTTTTCTTTTGGGAGAGGGGGAAGGGAATGGGTTGTAACTTCTATAGGAACATACATGTTGTGTAAAAGCCATATTTTTTTGGAATATGAGGAAAAAATAACAGACAAATGCCGTTACTGTAGAAGCTTGTGGAATTTGGTTCTTTATCCATCCAACTGTACCATTTTAATGTTGTTAGAAATTTAATTTGGGTCTAACTCAATCTCAAAAGCTAGCTCATGAGGTAAGGATTGTGCTCACTTTGTTGGTCATATCTCTGGTACATGTGAGACTTTGATATCCCAATAACGTATTTAAGATAGACTTTGATATCATGTTAGAAATTGAGTTTGGGTCTAACTCAACCTCAAAAGCTAGCTCATGAAGTGAGGATTGTCCTCATCTTATATATACTTGGTTGACCATACCTCTAGTCAATGTGGTATTCTAACATGTCCACCCAAATTCTGTATGAATTGCTTGCTTTGTCCACCTTTGCCTCTTCAAGTTGGCTCCTTCTTGAAATGACTAGATTCTGACCAAGACCGAGCCCTTTGTAATTACCATAATCATAGAGATTTGTTTTATTTAGAGAAAATTTGATTAGCCATGATTTGTATAGGATTTTATTAGATATTATTCAAGCCAAATTCTAATATGGTATTGAAGCCTATCCTAGATCCATTAATGGTCTACTTGTAGATGTCCAGTCCTGTAAACTTCACACTCCAATGTCCCGCCCTGGACGTGAGATGGTGTATTAAGGCCAACCATGTGTATATAATATGGAGGCAAACCTTACTAACTAGCTTTTGGGATTGACTTAGACAAATCCAAGTTCTAATATGGTATCAGAACCTTGGCCTGTGAGCTAGCTTTTGAGATTGAGTAAGGTTAAGGCCAACTTCTAATAAAACTTTTCTGTACAAAGAATTAATTTTGCTCATGTAAATATGGTAATTTGGTCAAATATATTTTGAAGTTTAAAGATCATATGGTGATGGGATATTGAATTTAATGTTTGCTTATGAGCATTAAAATTTCTGTAAATGTTTATGCACTTTTGGTTTCTGTTCTAAGTGCCCTTTCTTTTTGGCTATTGAAGGAAGCACGAAAACGCTTTGAGAAGGCTAGCCTTATTTATGATCAGGTGCATTCTTGATCCTTAATTTTTTTTTTCATGTAGCCCAGTAGCAGTGTATTTCTCTTGCTTTGGAAATTTTGCTATGATTATGAATCATTTAAACAATGAAGCTGATGGATACATGATATATGTAACAATTTACCTTGAATAGTATGATCAGCTAAAACATACATCTGTAGTAAAGCATAAGAAAGCACCTGGCAACATGTATTGTTTCACAATTTACTGGTGTGGCAACATGTATTGCAATACTCTTGAATATTAAAGTACACCTACAACAAGCTGCTTTAGGATGTTAAAGCTTTATAAGCTTCAAAATCAAGTTGCGCATTGTTCACTATTTATACAGGCTCGTGAAAAGTTTTTGTCACTGAGAAAAGGCACAAAAAGTGATGTTGCTACTGCCTTAGAGGAGGTTAGCTTTTGTCTGTTTTATGTGGTTGGTCATCTTTGATATTACTGGTATATTACATTCCTGAAATCCTTAAATTTGTGAGGTGTTTCAGGATCTTCATAATGCTAGATCTGCATTTGAGCAAGCACGGTTTAATCTGGTTAGTGATTTCATTTGAGCTGAATTATATGTAAATAATTACCATTATCGTGACATTTATTTACAACAAATAAACTTGAAGGTTCTGTTCAGGTTACTGCCTTGTCAAACATTGAAGCAAAGAAGAGATTTGAATTTTTGGAAGCAGTCAGTGGGACCATGGATGCTCATCTTCGTTACTTCAAGCAGGTAGATTATATTATTTTGATTAATCTTTGATGCATTCTTTGTCATGAAAGGCTTACCTCTAATTGATTTCACATGTAGGGATATGAATTATTGCACCAGATGGAGCCATATATCAACCAGGTTTGTCATCAGCTTTTTTTTTTAAAAAGTTTTTTCCCCTGTGGATGTGGAACATATGGTCATAAATAAAATAACAATCAAGTGATACATCATGGTTGGTTAATTGGCGCAGTTAAGCTAGAGTAAAAGTGAAAATGGTTAGCTTCCGACTAGTTCTTTTGCAGGTCTTGACATATGCTCAGCAATCAAGAGAAAGGTCCAATTATGAGCAGGCAGCTCTCAATGAAAGAATGCAAGAGTACAAACGGCAGATTGATCGAGAGAGTAGGTGGTCTTCGAACTGTTCTAATGGGTCGCCTAATGGAGATGGTATACAAGCCATTGGTAGAAGTTCACATAAAATGATAGAGGCAGTTATGCAATCTGCTGCAAAGGGAAAGGTTGAAGAAAGGCCTGAAATTGTTGTTTAAAGTTGTTGCATTTTATTTTTTAATCTTGTTATATGTTAATCAATTTAGGTTCAAACTATTCGGCAAGGTTATCTCTCAAAGCGTTCTTCAAACTTACGGGGGGATTGGAAAAGGAGGTTCTTCGTTCTTGATAGCCGGGGAATGCTGTATTACTATCGTAAACAGTGCAGTAAATCTTCTGTAAGCAATCTATTGTGAAAACTATATTGGCTTATGAAGCACTAAGCTAATATGCTTTTTCATATCAAATTTACCTTTAAATTATGGTAATTTATCAATCTAGGGGTCTAGCAGTCAACATTCTGGTCAGAGGAATAGTTCTGAGCTTGGATCTGGACTTTTAAGTCGATGGCTGTCTTCTCATTATCATGGTGGGGTACATGATGAGAAATCTGTTGCTCATCACACTGTGAATCTGCTTACATCAACAATCAAAGTTGATGCCGACCAATCAGATTTGAGGTTTTGTTTCAGGATCATTTCACCAACCAAGAACTACACTTTGCAGGTTATTTGATAAGATTTTTGGAGTTTCTGTTCCATGATGATATCATGAGGATAGTTATTGAATCTTTTTAGTTTACTTCCTCAATTAAACTTAAGCATGTAAATGCAGGCAGAGAGTGCTCTGGACCAAATGGATTGGATTGAAAAGATAACAGGTGTTATTGCCTCATTGCTGAGCTCCCAGATTCCTGAAAGGGTAACTGCCAATAACTTTTGCTAACTACGGGACTGTATTTTCATGGGCAATTTGATTAATGCTCTCCTATTTTATCAGTGTTTGACTGCAAGTCCAATGAGAAGTGGTTATCATAGGTCTGCTAGTGAAAGTAGTTCTTTCGAAAGTTCAGATTTTGATCACTCTGTTGTTGAAGAAGAATATGCAGCAGAGAGAAGTCTTGCTTCTGTACATCTTGAGCGCCCCTCAAGAAGTTTGCAGCTGCTGCAATCCTGCTCTAAAATTGAGAAGCCGATTGATGTATTACGAAGAGTTTGTGGGAATGATCAATGTGCTGATTGTGGTGCACCTGAACCAGATTGGGCATCGCTAAATCTTGGTGTTCTTGTTTGCATTGAGTGTTCTGGTGTTCATCGAAACCTTGGTGTGCACATATCAAAGGTAGATCATACAAGTGCTCTCCCTTGATCCTTGCTTATATTATATCTGCAAATCATTTTGTTACTTTTCGATTAGTTAGTATTATAAAAATTCTTTATGTTGGTAATTGGATGGATACTTGATATAAATGTTGGAAATATGTAAATAAAGTGTCATAATTATAGTAATATTGTAATTATGGTAATTAGATAACTAAATATTCTTATAATTAATCCTTATGCTAATGATTCCTATTACAAATACATTCTCCTCAGTATAGTTAAAACATATAGGTCTATTCTATGTCTTCTCACTTCTTTCTCTCAACATGGTATCTAGAGCTTAATAAAAGGTAACCTTAATTTGTAACATACTCAATAGGCCCATAGTCCATTGACAATTTTTTTTTCTGACAACCATGTTTTCTCTTTAGTTTCTAGTCTCTCTCTTCCTCTTCGCCATGCTCTACTTTTCCATCCATCTTTTTCCTTTTTTCTTTCTAGTTTCTCACTACCGCCTTCTATTGATGATTGCTTTTCTGATGACTTTCTTTTGGCGGTCACCAGTTGGATTTGGACTGTCTTTCCCAAATTGACTAGTCTTGAAGTATCGTCACCATCAGAGTTGCCACATGCCCTTAAACACCACCTCAACCACTGTCATATTCTCTTTCTTATTTGTTGACTATGGCAGTTTTTGTATCATCTTGTGAAATACATCATGCCTCCTGTGCAGTTGTGCACATCGGTAATTCTTTTATTGGTCTCTCTTATTCTCCCTCTGGATCCTTGGGTTCTTGATACTTTTCTGTAATTTTTTTCTTGATTTTTTACCTCTTATCACTAGGGTTAATGGTTCCCAAACACAAACTTAAGGTATTAGTACTGTCCCCATTCTTCCCTCTGTCTCCATTGACAATGTCCTTTATGTTCCTAGATCCTTTCTTAATTTATTGTCTATTGGTCATCTCATTCTCATCCTTGATTGCATTACTTCCTTTTCAAAGGTTCTATCATTATGTAGGATCAGACTTTAGGGAGAATGATTGACTTTGAATGTGAGTACCAGGATCTCTACCAACTCAAATTCCTCTCATATTGGTTTTGAATGGACTCTCTACTCAGTTCATGCTTAACTAGGCCATCTTGCCAACTTAAAGAGGTTAATGTTGAGTCTCTCTGCATTGTCTTCTTTACTTTGAGTCATGTTAGCTGGATAAACATGCTCGTAATTTCTATCCTAGTTGTGTTATTAGTTGGGTTTCATCCCCTATTTTTTAGTTTATTCAGATCTTTGAGGTCCTAGTCATGGTATTTCTACTTTAGGGTCAAAATACTTTGTCATCTTTATTTATGATTTTTTTTTCGATATACTTGGATTTATCTAACAAAGGACTGATTTGTGTTGTTTTCTATCTTCCAAACATTTTACAATGATATAAAAATTCAATTTGGTATTTCTATTTGTACTTTACAAAGTTATAGTGCAAAAAAAATACTTGTCTACCTTGTTTTGTAATTTCATGGATTCTCATGGAATTTTTACATCAAACATCTTGTTCTCATACCTCTTAACAAAACAGGGTTGTTGAACGTAAAAATCGACATCTTGAAACTGTTAATACACTCTTACTCTGCTCATGTTCCTCATCATTTTTGGGATGATGTTATCCTTATAGTTTGTTGCCTTATCAACAGGATGTCTTCCTTCATTTTGGACGAGAAAATTTGACAATAGGTCTTGTATCCACATTAGTCTCTCCATCCATTACATCCTTGACTCTTTGGATCCATCTATTTTATACATAATGTTAGTCTTGGGGTAGATAAACTCTGTTCATTCCCATAGATGTGTTCCTAGGTTATACTTGCTCTTAGAGAGGGTACTGGTGTTTATTTTCCTACTCTTTGTTGTTAACTATTGTCCTTTGGTGTTATCTGTTTTGTGTTTGTCATGTTCTTTTATTTAGCATTTGCCTCTGAGTTCTCATATACTTCTTCCCCAATCTTTGTTCATTGTTGTATGTTTTGCACAACTTGCTTCCCCTTCTACTTGTCCCTTATAGGTCTTCTATCAACGACAACAACATTCTTTGATCCCACCAACAACCAATGCCAACATTGCTATTGACTCACATTTGGAGTCTCCTTCTTCACCCTCATTGACCTTGCCTCCTGAGTATGATCTTACTATTGTAGTTTGTGATTGTATACATTTTACTCATAATCATTGCCCTCATTATGTTAATAGAAGTTACCACCATTTATCTTCTTTTCATTACACTTGTGTTTCTTCTTTGTCTTCTATTTTTGTTTCTAAATCTATAGGTGAGGCCTTTTTCTCATTGTGGTTGGAGACAAGTTGCGTTTAATGAGATGAGTGTTCTTCAACATAGTGGTACATGGAACTTAGCTCCTCTTCCTCCCTCCTGGAGTTTTCGTTGTTGGTTGTGGATGGGTTTACACCGTCAAAGTTGGTCCTAATGGCAAGGTAGACATGCTAAATTAGCTAAGGTAGGAGGGCCTAAGCATTATCCATGTTTCAAGCCCCAAGAGTTTTTACACAAGGGGACATGTTAGAGATTTAATACAGAACCATTCATGTGTACAACATAAGCTTTTGGTATTGTTGTTTCATGACACCCATACTAGTTGGGTGAAATGGAAAATTAGTTGTTCATAACCTAACCACATGTTTTGTTTTGTATTAGTAATTTTAAAATCAAAACATCTTGTCTGTTGTTGGGTTACTTGTGCCTGGCTGACTTCATTTCCTCTAGTATATTTAGGTATTAGTTGTAGGTTTGGTGATGAGGCTTGCACGGATTGCTCATCTTGTTTGTTCTCACTTTTTGTTGCAGGTCAGATCTCTCACATTAGACGTTAAAGTGTGGGAACCTTCTGTGATAAGTCTGTTCCAGTCTCTTGGGAATACTTTTGCTAACACGGTCTGGGAGGAACTATTAGAATCGAGAAATTCCTTTCAGGTTGATCTTGTCCCCACATGGTAAAGAATCCTCGTTATTTTATCTTGTCTCTTAGACCATGGATCATAATTTTTGACCAAGTATTCTGATATTTACTTGTGCTACTCATGAAGCTTAATCAAGTCTGACAAACCGCAGATGCTTCTGATCAGCAAACCTTGTCGATCTGATCCTCTCTCAGTGAAGGAAAAATTCATCCATGCAAAGGTTTGATTATAAGTTGCTATTAAAAGAGAAGAAAATTTTTGTGCTTTGTTTGAATGATGGATGAAACAAAAAGAAAAGAATTAGAAAGGAGTGAAATAGGAGGATGAAAAATAAAGTAGAAATAGGATAGGAGAGATAAGGTTTAAATGGGTAGAAATAAGAGTAAAAGAAGTGAAAAATCTCTCCATTTTGAATAAATAGAAAAGAGAGCTGAAAGAACTAAGAGAGTTTTTTTGTATAAAAATTATAAAAATTTAAATATTTAAGAACAAATGTTTTTTATTTTGAATTTTCTTAATAAAAGAATATTTAAATTATTCTAATATTTTTTATTATATAAAATATTTAAAAGTAAAATGAATAAAACAAAAAAAATGAGTAAAATCACTACCTCCACCTTCCCCCCACACTAAATTGTATATTTTTTTGTATAATAATTATAAAAATTTACAATTTAGAGCCATGGCACATGACATTCGTGAAGGGATATGGCTGAAAAAGATGCTAGAAGAATTCAAAGTTCTTACTAACTACTTGATAAGGATACTTTGTGATAATAAAGTAGCCATTAGTATTGAAAAAAACTTAGTCCACCATGACAGAACAAAACATGTGAAAATTTTGTTGTACTTTTAACCCTTGTAGCTGCAGCTCTATACTTCGGCAAACCTCCTCTACATTGAATTCGATGCCCATCACCAATTTCCACAAAATACTCTAGAGTATCCGTAACTGGTAAGTGAAACTCTCTTACCAATTTGGTGGAAATAAAGTTATGGGAAGCTCCACAATCAATCGGCAGTACCACATCTTTATTCCCCAAGTAACCCCACAAGTTCAAGAATCTTTTAAAAGTCAAACCCATGATGCTGTGGATTGACAGTAGAATTGCCTTCAATTCTTCACCCTCAACCACCTCTTCTAAACTTCCTTCATTCTCCTCATCTGCTGACTCTTCAACTAACATCAATCTAAATTGTTTGTTCTTACATACATGGTCTTGACTATATTTCTCATCACATGAAAAGCATAAACCCCTTTATTTTTTTCCTGCCATTCAGCCTAGGATAGTCTTTTGCCAAAATTTCCCTTGCTTCTAAAACCACCACTTGACTTGTTGTTGACAGAGTCCACTGCAAAACCACCTTGTGACTCATTGCCACTATTAATTTTTTGGCCTGACTCATGTAACAGATTTAGAACTAGGAAAAAGACCTTATCCCTTCTCCAGTTCTTATATTTCCCTGCCTCTGCCCTTTGATATCACCATGTTCTTTTCATCTACTATCTAGGCTGCTTCCATCATCTCAACCAAGGTTCTTGTGGGGTGCAACTTCAATTCAGCTCTAACATCTTTGAGACCATTCAAGAAAATTCCTTGAAGGTACCCTTGGTCAATCTTCTTCAATGGTTTTGAGTACGACTCAAATTGCTCTCTAAACTCCTCAATAGATGTCGTTTGCTTCAAACCCAACAAGTCATAGGGATTTTGCATCATGGAAGGCTGGAACCTCCTAATCATTCTCCTAATTAGGATTCTTAATGCATGCTTCCCAACCTTGAAACCAGCTCAACGTCTTTCCCTCCATAGCCACCATTACTGCACGCAACTTCTCTCCTCCAATCCATCGTTGATGAGAAAATAAAGTTCTACTCTGGTTTACTCATCCGAATGCATACTCGCTAGAAAATATTGGAATTTCTAGCTTCCTCTGTCGATCTCCCCTAAGATTTGCTCCTAAATCTTTACACTATTCATCCTCCTTCTCAACATTTGTGGAATTGCGATCCCCATCTACATGATTAGGGTTCGTTTGTTGCTGTCTAAGAGAGATGCCCTCCAACAGCTCCTCAATCCGCTTCAAGCGTGCTTCTTGAAGCTCTCTCCTAGTCTCCAATTCTTCTTTCCATGCTTCAATCCCTCTCTCCAAAGATTCCACCCTAGTCCATTCTTGTTCTCACCATGCGCAGCAATAGCTTCTAGAATCAGAAGCTCTGATACCAGTTGCAAGAACTAGATTAGATTAAGAAAGAAAATGCAAGAAAACAGAGGAAGAATAAATCTGTATTCTCCTCCTTGAATCTGCCTCAAAGAAAACAAAATCAACAACTGTCTAACAGCTTCCTAACTCCTATTTATCATTTCCTTTTTATTCTAACTAACTGACAGCTCGGCTTTCTGTTGGGCCTAACAGCTTAGCCTCTTTTATTTTTATTTCTTCTAGAATACACTAATTTTATTAGAGGTCTAGCACAGTCCAAGTACATCAAAGACTTATTCACCAAAGCCAACATGCATCAGCCAAAGGTATTTCTACACCTATGGTGGGAGGAGCCAAACTCAGCTAGTTTGGATCAAATTACTTTGAAGATCCTTCTTTGCAGAGATCTGTAATTGGAGCATTGCAATATGCTACTATTACAAGACCTGAAATATGTTACTCTATTAACAAAGTTTGCCACTTCCCCCCACAGCCCTTAGTTGAACATTGGACAGCAATCAAAAGAATCCTTAGATACTTTAAAGGAACAATTAATCATGGTCTTGTACTCAAATCTGCCTCTGCAGGGTCTCATATCAGCCTGTTGGGCTTAGCGATGTGGACTGGGCTACTGATCCTGATGTTAGAAGATCCCCTTCTGGCTCATGCATATTTCTTGGCCCAAATCTGGTTTCTTGGTGGTCCAAAATGCAACAGTTTGTTGCCTGATCCAACGGAGGCTGGGTATAAAAGCTTGGCAAATACAACTGAAATAATCTGGATATCTTGCTGCAAGCAGCAAGAATTAAGAATTCTATTGGCCCTTCCAAAACTATTCTGTGACAGCATTAGTGCAGTTTGTTTCTCCCATAATCCGGTTTTGCATACAAGGACCAAACACATGGAATTCAATATATTTTTGTGAGAAAGGTAGCTAACAAATGCCTTCAAAGTCTACCATGTGCCCTTTCAAGATCAATATGCAGATATTCTTACCAAACCACTGTCTAGACCAAGTTTGAAGATCTAAGACAAACTCAGTTGCTGTCTATTACTCTTTAGTTCACGACCAAGTTTAATGGGAAAATATTAGAGAGTACATAGCGTACAAATGTTTACAATTACTATTCTATTAGTTAATTAGCTTGATAATCATTACAACTGGCAGTTAGTTAGGATTCTAACAGCTGTGCCTGCATTGCAAGCCTCTATTTCTCCTGTATATATATCTAATTTGTGTACAGAGTTGAATAATCAATATACAACTATATGTTCAGCATATTAATTCAATTTTCTCTGCATTTCTTTTCTCTAATACAGGATTTTGATTTTGGACTAATGTCAAGGGTTATCACAACAAGCATTTGGATGAGACTTTATACTGAAGAAATCAAAATAGAGTAAAATAACATAGGTTTTACACTTAGCATTTCTGTGTCCTATCTAAAAAGATGCATCCCATGTTTGGTAGTTTGTGTTTCTCTTATATAAGCTCTTTTGTAGCACTCTTGGCAATTGGATACATCATTGAGATAAAATTGATGTTTAAAATTGTAGTTGTTGTGTGTTGACAGCTTATAATTTAGAACTATTTATGGAAATTTACTCTTTAGGATGTCATTACCATTGTAATTTTGATTGTAATCAATATGTGGAGTGTAGTCTGGCTTAGACACAATTTAGCATTACTCTACTTTCAAATTTCGCTTGTTTGAGTTTTGGACAGTAAGCTCAAACAACTTGAGATGCATTTACTATGTTAACTATAATGGGGTATTTTCTTTACTAGTCTATTGTGCTACATTCTAATTGATGTAATCCAGACTGCCTGATATCCATTTCTTGTCAAATCAGTATGCAGAGAAGCTTTTTGTTCCCAAGCTGAAGGACAATCAATACTGTGTCATGGTGTCACAACAAATTTGGGAGGCTGTCCGTACTAATGACAAAAAAGCTGTATACCGATACATTGTTAATTCTGATGTTGACATCAATGCTGTTTACAAGCAAACATGCAGTAATTCTTTAACCCTTGCCAAAGTAATGTTACAAGAACAAGCAAGTCAGGTTCAGCGTTCTACATTAGTTGGGAATTCGTTGGATTGGTCCTCTCCTAGCTCTTTCAACTTGGTGGGTATTAAAGAAGGCCAGACAGTGGATAATCTAGTCAGCTACACCCTACTTCACCTTGCTTGTGAAACAGCAGATATTGGTATGCTGGAGCTCCTGCTACAATATGGTGCAAATATTAATGCAACTGATTTGAGAGGTCAAACACCACTACATCGTTGTATTCTCAAAGGCAGATCTGCATTTGCAAGATTACTTCTTTCAAGGTGAGTGAGTCGGACATTGCATAATGGTTGAGGTGTTTCCTTCAACAATATATGGAGTAAGATTCAACTCTGGTTTGTCATTACCATAGTTGTAAAAATCTGACCAAACCGGTCAGTCGAACCGGTTGAACTGGGAATTGGTCACCATTCCGGATCATTTAAACTACAAAATTGTTTTAGTTAAAAACCAGTAGCCAACTAGTAAAGTCGGTAAAAACCAATAAATCAGTGAACTGGTAAAACCTGTGCAAAAACCGGATTATACATAAAATAATATTATTTTTATAAGTTTTTGAAAGAAAATAGACAACCAAAATTGTTATATTTTATTTAACTTTTCATGTATAACTTTAATTTAAAAATGATATTTTCTTTTTAGTTTTTAAACATGTATAATTATAGTATTAACGTATTATTATATATGTTTTTAATATATTATAGATTATAAATATTTTAAAATAATATTTAATCAATATCTGTTCAACGATGGTTAGACTAATAAAACTTGATCCAGCCACCAGTGCCTTAACTAGTTCAATGACTGGTCTAGTTGAAAAACCTTGGTCATTACTTTTTTAAGTGATTGTTTAAGGTACCATGGGCTGTTTGCTGATTTATTCTTTCATTTGGTTTTATACTATGCATTTTTTATTTTTTTTCATTAATGATGTTGAGATATCACAAGAAATAATGCTCTGATATGATACTGATATCAGAAGGATACGATGCTGCTTTTTTTAGATATGATACTGATGCTGATTTTATTTTATTTTTTTCCTTTTTTGCCAGAATTATGTATTTATGTAAATAGTCTCTTTAAGGAAACTTAGGATATATTATGTAATTAGGATTATACCTGGAATTACGTCTAATTCTTTCCTTATTTTTAACTACTATAAATTCATATACATTCTGTACAGAAAATCATCACCAAAAAGTATATTTTCCAGTAAAGTTTTCAAGTCTCAAGTAATGATACTGAAATCATTAATAATGCAGGGGAGCTGATCCAAGAGCTGTGGATGAGCTGGCAAAAACCCCTATTGAACTTGCTGTACAGTCAAATTTTGACGACAGTGAGGTCCTCAATCTGTTGTCTGATTCAAATGGATGACACACAGATAGCCAGAGAATCTCGGGAGTTCCAAGTATATTACATCTATAATATATGGAAGACTGGATTATGTAAAGTTGTATTTCATAAATTGAAAGGCTCTTTTTTTTAGGGAAATGTCACGAGTGTTGAAGGCATAAGGGAGTGTGGTGGGTTGAAATGCCTGCCCCTTGGTCACCATGTGCAAATAGTCCTAAAATTTGTTAGTTAAAAATGGCCACATTGGTCTGGGTTAACAGCACTCCTGTACTAGTAGCTTACAGTCAGGACTTTGTAGTATGTTGTGTATTTTCATTGCTGCCCTTTTGTGGTGGGGCTGTGATGCACTGGGTTAGGAATTTGTTAGTGTACATTGGTCTACTTTGGTCAAGGTGTTGTGGCTCCAAACACTTTGGATGCATTTCGCTGTTACATTTTAGGATGATCGGGTGGGATGTGTACAGAGGATATTGTATGTCTTGGTCTTTAATGTTATGATCTTTTTTTAATAGATTGATAAAAGAAACTTTGTAGTTAAAAACTAAGTCGTAATTAATATTTTTCTTCTTTTTCTTATTACTGTGCTGTCAGTAATTTCAAAATTCATTTGGACCAGAACCTTTTATAATTAGTGAGAATAAAAGGCCGAGTTATGATTATTTTGCCTATTTTTGTTTAGCTTATTTGTTATATAAGCGAAGAGGAGCCTTGGCGGAAAGGGACCCTTCATGGAAGCAGCAACTTACAAATGAAAGGTACCATTCCCTGAACTTCCCCCCGCTCGCTCTCTTCCCATTTGTTATACAAGTCTGGTTTAAATTTTTTAAAAAGCCAGTAAGCCACATTATATAGATATAACTACGAACTTATACATACATATCCACAAATATAATTTAATTTTACACACCACATAGGAATTATATTTAAAAAACATGTTTCTTTTTATACTAATAGCTGATTTTCTTCTGTATTGGGTTAATTGCTTTTAATATCTTGGAAGGCCTTCTGGTTTAGGCACAATATGTTTGTTTCTGGTGCTTTATTATTCAGGTTTGTGCATCGACATTTTGAGTACCACTGGTACTCCATAAATATAAAACCTTAGCCTGTACATATTTAGTTTTCATGCAATAAGCTTTTTAAGTAGATTTTCAGCTTATGTCAACACATTAAATTAAGCCTATGAAAGGACCTATAATAAGTAATAATCTATTCAATGATTTCTAAAAATAAACCTGGCAATTTAGACAACTTACTTGCATCCTTACTACTACTAGAGAAACATCTGTAATTTGAAAGCTACTGAAAAATGACAAATGTTGGGGGAATTCTTTCTTGATTTAGTGGTCTTTTTATAATCTTATCAAGTAATGATCTACAGAGAATGAATGTATTAGTATAATGACACTCGTTAGGGTCGAAATTTAATATCTATGAATATCCTTAAAATTGGCTAAACAAGTAAAAAATTACTTTTATAAAAAAAAATTACTTCTCGCCTCATTAATAATACGAAAGCATTCTTATTTCATATGCTTTTCATTCTTCTACTTTAATAAAGACTAAAACCCAATTCTCCATTAACATCATTGCGAAAGTTAACTCTCACCATTATCGCTAATATATCGGTGACTGTTTAGATATGAACCACCAAGTGAATGGATTCATGTAGTTTGCAGTCTCCATATCAGCTTATCATTACTAATTGATTTCTTCAGGAGTACACCATGGTCTGACCGGCATTGCTTTTTCTCCTTTTAACTTGGGTGTTTCGCAAAATTAGCTGCAAATCATTTCATATGTATGAGATTTGATCACAATCCTGGGTTGCTCTGCCTGATTCAGTATCCGAGTTTTGAGCCTATCTGATAATGTTGGATAAATACAAATTTCACATTCAATTCCTGAAATCTGTGAAATCATACAATACTCCGAATGGCAGCTACAAATCAAACCAACTTTCCTAACATTATACAATTAATTAAAAAACAAAAGCTCTTTCGAATTTAACTTTCCTGACATTATACAGTTAAGTAAGCAAGGGTTTATCCACCTTTAATTTTATAAAGAGCTTTGTGATAAACCACTAAATGATTTAAGATCATAAACCACTTTGAAAATAAACTCTTTAGAGGAGATTTCTCCAAGTAAAAGCACAAATTTATGCACATATCTCACCATTGTTGAACTTCCAGTTTGATGGACCCATCTTAACGGTGAGATATTTTAATGATTTAATATTCTGACAGGTTATTGCTGTTATTTACGCCATCAAATGAAGAGAAAAACACAAGCTAGAACTTCCTCAGTTCCTAAATTTCATTACAGTTATCATAACAGTTACTATACCTAGAGTCAGCAGTAGAAGGTACCATCACTTGAACACAAGTGGAAGGTTACAGTCTCCAGAAGAAGAAATTCACAATTCATATCTATAAATCTGCAAACCTCTCGAAGGAAATTAAGCACAAAATTCAGGTCAAGGAGTTAACTTCCGTGCAATAGTAAAGTCCTGATCAACTTCTTTTCTGGATGCTTCCCAAAGTCGATGTTCAATCCCCAATTTCCTCAGCTCGGAAAGTCCTTGCTCAACTGGAATTTGAGAAATCCACATAAGTAACTGAATGCAAATTTTCTTGACAATACCAAGCAAGAATTCATCCCTTAGCCTACTTAAGCCATCATCAATGCAGGAAAATTGAAGACACCATAATTGAACATTTTTCTTCTGAACCAACTAGCATAATTCTTTATTGATACATCCATGCGAACTACCAAGTAATTAGGATAAAAATGTTAGCACTACCGTCAACAGCATCATGTGAGGAGGGTGAATGCCCACTCCGACCAATCCAAAACCGAAGACGTTCTTTGGCAATGTCCTCCTCTATAGCATGAGCCTTGGCTCTTCTCCAAAAATATGTCAGCCAAGCCTGTCCACGTAGAGTAAATTCACTTTGAAGGAATGTTCAAGTAATACAATCCACATATTCTAGTCAGATAGGTAGACTACGAGAATGACCATCACCTTCACTGGTCACAAATCCAAACTTGATTTCAAGCCACCACTATTTATGAAAAGGTAGAGGGGCTAGAAGGATGAGGTAAATCATTAAAAAAGTACATTGCAGAAATTAAAATTTAGGAAGCATGCAATGCCTTCTCTTAGAAGAGAAAGGAAATATACTGCAATAGAGGCATTTCAAGAAACATTCAATAATAAGGAGCATGAGTAGTTCACAAAAGAACAGAATACCTCCTTGAAAAGAACATCCTCAGACTCCTCTGGACTCAAATCTGTATAAAAACAAAAGTTATTCAGCATAGCTTTAATTTATACCATTTGCATGAAAGGAACAATGCACAGCTATTTCAGCAAATAGGAGGCAGGAGGATACTTACCAAAGGCTTCCATAAACTTAGGGTCCCCAGGTGATTTAATATCTGGCAATGGCCAAAAGTGTACAGAATATTATTAGTACATAAAGATTTTAATCTGACAGATTTAATGTGTATAGAAAACAGACTAATAGAGGAAACCCAAACCCATGCACATTTAGTGGATCCACTATCCTCTGATGGATCTTTTTCAGCCAACCATGTCTTCCCCTCAGTTTGTTGCCTTCTACTTTTGAAATTTACTCACAAACTGTTCACATATATCAGTGGAGGTTCACAGCCTCACCATTGACACCATCCTCTTTGGTGTGCACCAACCAACAAGCCACTGAAATGTGTTGTCCTGCCTTCCATGCACCTGCATGTGCATTCTAATGCCAGCTGATACAAAGCCAATGTGCCACTTTCTACTTGTGCATGAGTGTGCATCCAGCCATTTTCCCAGTTGCCATGGTGTTGTTTTAATCCCAATTTGGCACCCTTTCTTCTCTTCAAATTTGGCCCCACCCTTTCCTTTTATGCTAAGTTAATGTGTACACTTGCTTGACACAGATCAGGTATTGTTACTTTACTTTGTGTGATCTGAACCATGGCTAGCATTGATACCAAGATGCCCCAAAGGACACACTAAAGGATGAGACCCCTGTTTTCACCAATTGTGTCAGTGCTCTTCTCTCTAACGACAAGTTAGATGGAAGCAACTATGATCCTTGTGCCTCTAACATCAAGAGCTTGACTGGCCAAGGCTACAGGGAGCACCTCACTTAGGCTTATTCTTATGCCTAAGGCTGAATGATCAAAATGTGAGAAGATTGATGCCCAGTTATGTAGGGTGATAAAATCCACATTGCTATCACACCTATTTTGCTTGCCATGATCTTATGAGTATTGTTGCTTCCTAAAAGTTTGATGGTCCTGTGTCTACTTATTCAAGAAAAGTTCATGGCACCTTGTATGACTTTAACAAATTGTTGTTACTTGCTGCCACCCTTGAGAAAGTACTCAGCAACATAGTACTTCAGACATACTCAAGGTTTATTTATTGCTTACCTCTGGGGTACTCTATCAGCTATAACCAAATTCTAGGTTCCCCCACTTTTATTGCTCCCATTCTAAGCAAACCTTTCACAATTACTCTTTCTCCTGCTCACTTGCCCTTGTCTCTTAAAACAGTAATCTGGCCATTCTCTTAAATGTGATCAATACCATTGCTTAGGCCACAGAATTGATAAGTGCTCAGCTACTTGGCTGACCTTGATACACTGCCATAGTTACTCAAGATACTACAATGGACTATACTGACTATTAGTCATTTGATGCAATCTCTTGATGTTAAAAATTTTCTTCACTAAAGACTACATCATTCAATAAGATCGAAGTTGGATGTAGTCCTAACGTCTCTACCGACTTTTAAACCTTTCTCTTGTGTTTACTCTATTAGAGTCCCACATTAATTAGAGATATGGTCAACCTAGTGTATTTAAGGTGAAAACGATCCTCCCTCATGAGCTAGCTTTTGGGAGTTAAGTTACGCTCCAGACCATTTCTAATACAGTATCAAAGTCTATCCTAGATTCATTATTGAGATGTCCACAAATGTTTGGTCCAGCAATTCGTCCACCCACACAAATCCAATCCAGCAAACTTCATGTTTCTGATGTCCAGTCTTTGGACATGGGAAAATCTCCTTTTACCATCGTTCATGTTGATGTGTGGTGTTTTAGTTGCAATTCATCCACTTTTGGGTCAAAAAGTTTGCCACTTTTATTGAATATTTCCATTGCACTTTGTTATTTTAATGTGAAATATGAGTTGTTTTGTCCTCCAAAATTTTTATCAAGAAACTAAACTCAATTTGGCATGGTCATTCATATTTTGCAAAGAGATAATGCTTGTTAATAATTTTCTCAACCTTTTCAAACACACTTATGGCTTCTAACTTCAAGGTGATGTTAATTTTTGCTTTTAAGGCAATCCAGTTCTATTTGTCTACTTGAACAATCAGATGCCCTCTTTGGTGCATGAAAACCAGGTTCCTTGTTCTATGTTGTTTCCTTGACAACTTCTGCATTCTCTTCTCCATTGTTTCTTCAAAAAAACATTTTTTATCTATAAGCTTACTTTTGGTCTAGATAGAACTTTGGTTCAATTCATCAAATGTGTGCTTCTTGGTTATACTTGATCCTAGAAAGGTTATCATAGTTTTCATCAACTTTCCATAATTACCTTGTCTCAAGTGATGTCACATTCTGAGTTTATTCCATTTTTTAAGTCTTATAACTTGATTGTTGAGCCTATAACATAACTTGATCCTTCTTTGCTTCTCCCAATCAAGTCATATACACCAGGGTCCTACCAAGAAACGCACCATCATAAACACCCTTTAAATTTATCATTGTCAACCCCATCCATTTCTAAATTTCGTAGCTATTGATTGCATGCTATAACAGCTCGATTGCGAAAAGGTGGTGCAGAGCTGGTCTATAGCAAGATATACAAGTACAATGATGAAGAAATGGACAGGAGAACATAGAAAATGGAAAGACACAGCAGAACAGAGGAAAAATAGGACGATAAAAATAAATATAAGTATAATAACATAAATTAAAATAAGAAAACAAATAGAATAAAATATAATATAAAAATTTGAATATTCTATTCATATCATATTTGATTATATTTATATTAATATATTCTATATTCTAATTAATTAATATTATTTCAATTTAAAATTTCAAAGAAAGGAGACAGCATCACCAAAAAAGCTACCAAAGATGGCAAGCAATGGAGCAGAATGGAGAGAAGAGAAGAGCAGAATTGAGAGAGACAAGAATCAAGCAGAGAAAAGAGGAAAAAAATTGGGGGGGGGGGAGTAGGTTTTGGCAATTTGGATATTTTAAAAAAATGATGGAGGAAAGAACCTTTCTACCCATAAAAAAACCCTCCAAGCTACATTGCTTTGAGGGCAAATTGGAATCCTAACAAAAATTTGTTGTAGTGCCACTATTATGTCATGAAGACTTGCAAAACAGGCCACAATGGCAAAACGCTCCACTGAAATGGAGTTGATGCATCCAGAGGCCTACAATTTTTTGCTGATCATTATGGATTGCTATGGATTATGAATTTATGAATATTTTTTTGCATTATAGTTATAATTATGTGTATATGCATGTATTATATATGTATATAAAAAAATTAAAATAGCAGTCATCCTGCTATGTGCTATACTGCTATAGCTTTTTGGAGCTAGGCTGCTACACACCCTTATCTGGGGTTGATAAATATGAGTCTAGATATTTGCAATCTACTAGTAGGTTTTTAGTTAGACTTGCATTGATGTATGCTAATCCCTCCTTGTGTGTGAAGTTTCTAGTATGCATCTCTTTTATCTCTCTTACAACTAAGTCATAGAAGTATGTGTGATTTGGAACAAGATAACAATTAGGAACACACCTGACACTAATTGTCGAGCAGAATTTGGACGCCGTTGTTGGGCTAATGCTTGCACAATAGCATCCTCAACCTTGGAAACCAACCAAAAAAAGGAGAGAGGAATAAAAAACATTGGCATTGCTTATATATGCAGGGTGACTCTTTACTAAGAAACCTAAGCAACAAACACAATAAATTTAAACAAGATAGAAAAAAGTTGAAAGGCTAAATTTCCTGTGATAGAGGAATATGAGGAGAAAAAAAAAGATCACCAATGTATTTGAAGAAAACCTTTAAAGAAGCAAGCTCCTTCAGTCCCATTTCAACTGAAAGCATACTTTCAATATTTCCTTCTCCAGTAAGATCATTTAAGTCAGGAACAAGTTTGCTCCTTTTCTCTGTTGCATCATCACCTGCTTAAAAATCATAAAAATTAGCTCCAGAAAATTCATTCATGTAACAAACAATGAAAATCATCACTTTAAGAAAAAATATAACATAAAGCACAGATTTATCCTACTATGCAGACAAACTAATATGAACTGTAGAGTCCAAATCTTTATTTCATGCCTTTTTCCCAGCATTCCTCCTTAGCCTTTTGTCCAGCCGAAACAACAACCTCAAATGGAAGAGGGGCTAAGGATGACCAAAGTTCATATTTTGAAACAGCAACATCTGCACAGATGCCTATAAACCATGGCAAAGTTACATTAGATAGAAGCCAGCATAAGTGAACCATGAAATTATTCACTAGTGCAAATTGATCAAATTCAAACTAGATATTCAGACAATATAATTATGTGTGCATACAAAATCATACAAAAAAATGATACTTAAAGCTGTGGTAATGTACTCCAGTGCTGCCAATGGATGCCTTTAGACCATCATCAAAAGAAAAATAAAAAGGAAGATAAACCACCACCTAGTTTAGCTTAGTTTATTTTGCAGTTAAATCCTAATATGTAAACAGGCCCAAAATCTAATTGTCATGCATAAATGGTCAAAAAAAGGATATAAAATGTTCTGAAAGCTTATTCAGGTTCAGTAAAAAATAAATAGCATTTGGAACCAATTGATATTAAAATGATTAGGTAGTCATGTCAAGAAGAGATGCCATAAGACAACTCCCAAAAGAAAAGAAAAAGAAGCTAAAACAGACAGTAACTTGCCATATTTGGCGGCTAGACCCCAATAACGAGCAAGCCAACACCTCTTTAGAACAACTTCCTCCTGACAAAAACAAGTATATATAACAAGTTTCCCAAATAACTAACAAATGATAATGGACTCCCAAAACTGTGGAAGCATATACCATTTCTTTCTGAGTTAATATCATTCTCTGTGTCATTGATCGAAGAGCTTTCACTTCAGATTCAGCTCCATTTAGCTGTCTCACTGCAGCCTCAGCCTCAACTTTTGCATTCTAATTCAGATAAAATAATTAAACATGTATGGGAGCTGGTGTTGAGAACATTAAAAAAGAATAATGACATATTCACCTCAATTTCAGCATGTAGAGATGTGATTTCTTTATCAACTCCATCCTTAGAGTCTTTGGCATTTTTAAGTGCAGCCTGTGAAATATAAAGGATTCTTAGACACATTTTTTCCAAGGAGATTAAATAAGAAATGGAACATCCAACTATTTTGCTAAATAATAGGTCCTTTCTACAAATAGCATAAATTAATTATGTTCACTGTTTGTAAAATATACAGTTCTACAGTTCAAGTTATTTCCATGTTACCTCTCTTTGACGCAATGCTGCTTCCTTTCTGCAATTCAATAATATGTGGGTGTCATACACACAATTGAGTGAAGGAGAACCCATTTGCAATAGTTTCAACTTCAATTCACTCACCTGCTCAAGAGTTTGGCTTCCAAAGATACCCCTTCCCCGAGGGAAGCAACCTACAGACTTAGAGTTAACAGATTAAAAATTGCATATGCAGACTTGACAGAATTTCATATGCACATACACATATATAAACATAAATATCTAGTCAAGAATATATTTTCAGAAAAAAGTTTTTTAATTAGAGTGAAACTCGTAAAGCATGCTGATTCTTTTCTTTTTGGTTAAGGGAGGTATAATGGAATGGGATCCAAACTCCTAGCTTAATGGCATAGGCAGAGACCAGTGAACCAAGGCCACATCCACTTAGCATTGCATAGTAAATTATAATAGCCTGGTGGGCACCCAAATGGTACCCAGTCTAGCAGGGTAAAAATGAAACTAGGTATACTCAAGAATTTAGGCAGACCCTCAAATCAAAAGCAAGAAGAAAATATTATTAATCACAAACAATGCAATAAATGGGAATAAATTATAAACTCCTGTTGTGTCAACCAAGAACAAGCAGACAATAATTCCGAAGAGCATAGTCAATATGTGGAAACTACAGTACTGTATTCCAATAAATGAATAAAGCCAGAACCTGCTTCTCAAGCTCCCTAACTCTGGCCTCTGCTTCCTTGCATCTCTCTTCCTCAAGTCTAAGCTGTATATTTTAGAAACACTTGAATACTCATAAATGATGTTAGCTCATTCACAATTGGGAGGGAACAAATTTGATCGTAGTACCTTGTCCAGAATACTCTCATTCTCTTCCTGCAGCATATCAACCTGCAGAGGAAGAGCAGAGATTTGTTCAAGTGAATTTAGAAGGGTGTGATCATCAATTCTTAACACATTGAATTCTCTTTCATAGAAACACGAAAACAATGTTGGACAGAACAAAGTAATTAACCTCATCACGAAGTGCAGAAGCCTGACGCTGGTCTCCAGAATCTTTGGGTTGAATGAGTCCAGTATCAAACGGAAATCTGTAAATTTGCCATTAAACTTGTTATGTTCAAAAAAGAAAGAAAGGAGCATAAATGAGTCCCCAATCGAGATTGTATTATAAGAATGAGGGGTTATGCATTAATTTTACACAAAAAAATGGAGCACCAACATCCAATTGCAACTTCGGAGGGCATATGCACTTCATGGATCTATTAATTATAAGACAAGAAGCGAAGTAACGATGCAGAAAACACGATAAATGAAGGGAGGAAATTAGTGAATGCGGTGGTATGACGGTTTACCTTTTATCTTTGGGCCTATTATTATGAATGGGAGGGTCTATGGGCGGAACAGGAGCTGGAGTCCTAAGACTTAGGGGTGGCTTAGTACTAACAGCAGCAGGTGGAGTTGGTGCTGGTGCTGGAGCTGGACGGAGATACATTGATTCTTCAACGAAGTTCCGACTTAACTAATAAAGTCAGCAGCAGAAAGGTCGATGAGGAAAATGAGTTAGCTAGTTAGTTAATTATTGATAAATGTGGAGAGAAAGGGAAAGAATCGCACCGCAGGAGATGGAGATCTACGAGTAGCGGTGGATTTTCTGGACAGGGAGAGAGGTGGAGGAGCAGTGTAGCGAAATCCTAGATCGCCGTCATCGTCGTCGTTGTCGTCATCGTCGGCAGTCTGAGAAGCCATGACCTGGGCGAGGCGCTGGGCGGCGGCTTTGGCAGCAACATTCTGAGTTCTTTTGATGGTTGAAATTCCACTTCCAGTGAGGGTGAGTGAGGAGGAACGAGCATGCCCGTTTCTTGAGTGCGAGGGTGACGAAATCACATTCCCGCTCCCAGATTCACTGCTCCACTTCCGCTCCATCTCCCAATCTTCGCACGCACCCTTTACCCTTTCCAAATTAATGTCTGTTTACTCATTACTCATTAGTAGTCAGTCAGTGGTGCTTCAGTGTCATTCATGACTCTCACCGACTCCGAGTGAGTGAGACACTTTTTCTTTCTTTTTCTTTTTCTCTTTTTCTTTTTTTTTTAAGTTCAATAACAAACAAATGGCAAAATAGTAATTAAATACACGGATTTCATATCATTGTCTCAGCCTGTTCATTCCAGGTTCCAGACCCATAAACCACACCAGTTTCATGCCATTCAATGACTACACCAGAGAAGCATATGCACCATACCGTATCTAGTTCTTAGTTTTCGCTAATAAGGCATCGCCTATTTGAGGGAGCTCAGCCATTGACCTTCCAGCCAAGCCAACTAGCGACTTGTCCTGTACTGTGCCTAGTAGGTCACGTCTCGTCCTAAGTCCATTTCGGTTTCTGGCTAGGATGTTTAAAATCCCAGCTCAGCCATTGACCTGCTTGTACCTTCCAGCCAAGCCAAGGAGCGACTTGTCCTGTACTCTCTTTCATGACAGACACTCGTTCATTTTAAAAAAAAAATAAATTAAAATCCATGTGGATTATATGTATACTTTTAGGTACTATATATAAAATCTTTTCAAAACTTTTTATTAGGATATTTCATTATTTAAAAATTTTAACTTTTAAATTTAAAATCCCTCTGTTTTCGTTTAGAGATTTCATAAAATTTAACTTTTATTAGGATATTTCTTTATTTAAAATCTTTCTATTTTTCTCCGTTTACCTAATCTGAAATTTCAATAGGATCAATTATTTAAATCTAAATACAATCCTATTGAACTTGATGATATATAAAATAAGACGAAGTACACCAATTTTTTTATACAATATCTTAACATTATATCTAGTTAAGTTATAAAATTTAAAAATATAAACTTAAAATTAAGATATATTTTAAAATAAATAATGTTATTATAAATAATATAATATTATATAACATAAAATATTTTTGTTAAATTTTAAAAACTTATTCGTAATTCATAATTAATGAAAATATAAACATTAAAATAATATAGGTTAAGCTAGGATGATTTTACATATAACTTAAATTTATCTTTAAGATACATCAAATCAAGCTAGTTGGGTTAGTAATTTGAACCATATTATGAACATCCTAATTTCCTTTCTTTTTCTACCTCCTCGACTCATCATTTACCATTCTTTTTATTTGCAGGCGTGCACTATCAATAGGAGTGTTTGTGATCTTGGATCAATTTTAAGGCAAAAAAATAATTTGATCTAATCGTAAAAAAAAAAAGGAATCAATTTGAATTGATTTAATTTTAATCTATTTTCAATTAAAAATGATTTAAATTAAATTTGATTTAATAATTTTATTTTTAAATTAATATTTTTAATTAATTATAAGATGATAAATAAATCTCACTTAATTATCTCATCATATTATTTTTAATTGAAACTTATTTTTATATAAATATAAAAGTTATATAATAAAAAATATGAAACACAGAAACAATTATTTAAATAATGTAACTTTAGAAAATATGAAGTATTATAATTTTATAAATATATAATTATATAAGTAAGAAAATGAATAGAGTTTTATAAGTGAAATTCTACACATAAATTTAATTTGATTTGGATTATTTTAGTTATAACAATTGAATATGAATTCGAACCCAATCTAAAATTCTTTTTTTTTTTCAGTTTTTAACTTTTTAAATTAATTTGATTATTATTATTATTATTTATTTATTGTAATTTACATTAAACTAAATGGATTAAAAAATATTTTTAACTACCTTTAACAAAGGTGTTGTTTATTAGAACATCCATGAACAACATTATCAATGTTAATAAAACCATCGTCACCATAAAATTTGACCTCTTTATTAATTATAACAAAACAGTTTAAATTTAACTTCTTATTATATATTCATAGAAACATATACCAAAAAAGTTTACTTTTTATTTCTTAACTAAAATCCTTAAATCATATGTTAGCATTTGTCAAAATTAATTAAAAAATATTTAAATATTTTCAAAATATAAAAAAATACTTAATAGTTTAAGTCTACTTTATGTTATTATAAACAACTCTATAATGTTAATTAGTTGAAAAATATAGATATTTTAAAAAATAATTATTATAAAATAATAATTTTTAATTATATAATTAATGAATAAATTAAGATTAAAATTAAAATTATTAAAAGAATGTTGTAAAAAGATTTAAAAATATTTGTATCACTTTTTTTTTAAAATAAACAACTCATTTTAATCTACTATGATTGATCTAGTGGTGAAAAATCAGGAATTATAGTAATTTAATACAAGAATTGAAAATTCAATTTTATCGTTTTTCATATTGTAAAAAAAAAATTACCCCACTTTATATTTTATTTGAATAATATAAAAGATTAAAAAAATAGTATAAAAATAATAAATAAAATAAAAATAGGATGCAAAAATAATTTATTTAGACAGATAAAAATAAGAGAAAAAAGTAAAAAATTATCTTTTTTATTTAGATAAATATAATATAAAACAAAAATATATATTAATAATATATATTTTGTTTTATATAAATTAAAAATTAATTTATACTTAAAGATTTATAAATTTTTATTATTTTTTTAAAATAAATAATCAAAACATTAAAATTCAAGAAAAATACTTCATTCTTCCATTCTCGATAGAAAGATTATAAATATGTAAAATTTATAAAAATTAATTATTTTCCTTCATGCAAAATAAATTTATCCAAATAAAAAAAAGTTTAATTTTATCATTTATTTATCCACTAATTTTTTCCTTTAATGCATATCTAAATACTTTTAGATAAAAAAATAAAAATTAAAAAAATAATATAAAAAAATTATCGATCATTTGTTTACATATAAAAGTAAAAAAAAAATTATTGAACCCAAAAACAAATAACCCTTCCATTTAGATGAAAAAGTGGAGGGAAAATTTTTATTTTTTATTTTTATTTAAGTTTAATTGTTAAATATTTTATATATCTTTTTAAAATAAAAATTATATTAACAAAAAATATAATAAAAAATTAATTTTTTAAAATTTAATTTAATTTTTTAAATTTATATAAAATAAAATTTATACTACTAGTATATTTTTTTACCATTTTTTTCATTTATTTAAACAAAATTTTGAAAAAATTCTTTCCATATTATCTTTATCCATATAAACAATTCATCTTTTTTTTTATTATTTTCTCTCTCTTTCTTTTGTTTTTCTTTCTCTCCTTTCTATTTTTATCATCCAAACAAAGCTTCAAGGACTAAAACCCTTGTTTGAATGCACTGGAAAATTCAACGATGCAATACATGGAGATTTATTACAATAAAATAAGATAAACGCCGCCATTGTAGGGTGATTTAACAATCAGAATGACATATAAAAGGAATATTTACATATTAGCAACTGTACCGAATGTATGAGAAATAAAACTTGACCTTCGCCATGTTAAATAGACATCTTCATACTTGAGAAGAGTTACTATTCGTAAGTACCATACCTGGGCCACTGGATATCATCAATTTAAGCATGCACATCCCTGAAAACACAATAAATTTTAAATCTTTATGTTAAACCAAAATTTCGTAGCGGATTAGTGGTACTAAGAACCATAATGCAGATTACAATAAAATCATCCGACAATAGTAATACGATTTTAGATTGCATACCCTCCAATAAAAAAATAGAAGCCCCACCTTTTGGACATTAAACTAAACAATTGTGTATAAGCATATCAGGAAAGTTTCACAAATTTTACCAGAAATTATAAAGAAACATGGTTAAGTAAATAGAGGCCATTAAGCCTATGTTTGGATTTGTAACGATGAAGAGATGCAATGAAAAGAACGGATGGGATGGAATCAACGGGAAGGAACGAAATAAAATAAAATCACCATACCATCATCTGGATATTTTATGATGGAGTATAGTAAACTTTTTATTCCATTGTTCTAGAAGCCTCATACAACCCAAATTTTGGGAGGAGGGGAAGAAAAATCAGAGTATTGGTTGTAATAGGATGAGTTAGAGTATGGTTTGTAATAGGGTCAACTAGCTTGGTCTAACAATAGAACTTAATAAATAAATGTTTGCCTTCCATCTCAACCGGGCTTTCCAAGAACCAAATATAATAGGATTGAGTGTTAACCCTTATGTCTGTTTTTTCTCATCTGAAACCAGGTAACTTGAGAAGAAAGCTTTGCCATTTAGACGAGAAACTTAAATTATATTTTATAACAAAAATATAATTAAACCATGAAAATAAAAGAGACAAAAATTAAACAAAACTATCCTATTTTAAATATTACCTCTAGACTAGACAGCCTGAGCAATAGTCTCGGAGACATCTGATGATGGCTGACTACTAGATAAAGCAACTTGCATCTGAGGAGAAGCAATATCCTCTGATATGGTTGATCTATTAAGGTCTTCTAGTGGTCTTGACTCATGTAACGCTGCAACTTTAGCACCACCAGAAGGTATGGAGAAACTTCGAGCAATGGCTGGAGGAGGCATTGGCAAGGGAGATGTTGCATTTGATGTAACCAAGTTATTTGGAGCAGAAAGCGTCTGACCTCTGGACACCAACGGACCCGAATGACCCACCAAACCTAAAAGCCTTGAATTGGATGAGGAACTAGTTGGAGGCCTTGGAAGTTCATGAAGCTCATTAATTTTAGGTGAAGATGCAAGTGTGGAAGAAGCACTAGGAGATGCTTTTGTAGATGATGATGGGGGCTGTGGAATTGGAGTCCGTAAAAGAGGTCCAGAAAACAATTGAACATTTTCTACTGAGAAAGGCTTGGTTGGCCATGCATTACTTGCCAATGGACCAGAAAAGGCATGTCTTCTAATCCTCTTAGAGCAAGCATCAACAAAATCATAATTTGAGGATAAATTACCATCAATTAAACGAGGTGGCAATCTTGGGTAGGCAGCATTGCTGTTACTCTCCTTCAGTACAGATTGTCCATTCCTAATATTAGGACCAGAAAACCCCCCATCTCCAAACACCTTTTCAAATTTCTTTTGCTCCAGTGGGGATGAATGCCACAAATTCTTCGTAGGCTCATTTAAATTTGTCTTTGTTTTGGAAGGTACTTGAATACTTGACCTTGAAGATATTGAACTCTTTGCATCAACTGGTGTGGGCAGCACATAGGAAATGAACTTCCGCGATAAAGTTGACCGCAACTGTCTCACCTTTTCGCTAGAATCAGGTTTATTATCAGCAAAAAGTGGGGCAGATTGGCTCGCCAACCTAACCCTGAAGGAGAATGAATTCCTGAGAAGCCTATCTAAGTTTTCCTGCACATAGAACAAAAGATATTCACCAAGCATATTCATAAGAGTTCAAAAAGTTTAGATTAAAAGGAAATTGAACAATCTGATTTTCAAATGCATCGTGAAGCTTCTGCTTGAGGAGACCAACACATGAAAAATTTCCAACCCCAACACCAGAAATCGAAGCTTTTGTTTCTTCTTACCTTCAAGCTTTTACAGTTCAACCTTTGGGAAATGTAAGTTCCCCCAGGTCCAACTGCAGACAAGCATGCACAATTCAACATGTAAAAATAAGAGTAATTAAACCAATTTAAGTGTTTGATAGACAGCATTTCAAAACTAAAAATATGGATCTGATTCAAAATATTAACAACCATAAGTTCAGTGTGTCTGGGAATGATTAATTTGGTGATTATTTGAAAAAATTCTAAAAAGTACTATTCAATCTTGTTTGGTAACCATAAAAAAAGTCAGCTTATGATCTTTTATTATTTTTTTAATAAGGGAAAAAAATTATTTAAGATAAGCAGAATTTTAAAGTTTTATGATTAAAAATTATATGCTCTTTTTCTAGTAAACTTTTTATTTTCCTATTTTACCCTCAATAATTGCTTATTTTAAATACAAAACCAATTATTACACATAACTTCATATCTATTTTTGTAATTTTATTATAAAAGATTATTCTTCTATATAATCCAAACAAGATAGACTATTATAAAATCACTTTTTATCTAATATACCCAAACACAACTTATTTTAAATAATCAATTATAACAATAATTGATTACATACATAAATTATTTCAATAATCGCTTATGTTTATTATTAATCATTAAAATAATCTATTTTTTTCATCTAATCTAACCATACACTTTGTATACTACAATTTCTATAGAATCTTATGCATGGACAAGAGAGGGATCTGTTTGTTTGTAGTTTTTTTTTTAAAAAAAATATATTCTTTTATAAAATAGTTTTTAATAAGAGGAAAAAAGGATTTGTTTGTTAACATATTTTTCAAAACCCTTCTTTTCTCTTCTCAAAATGCCAACCTTATCATCCAGAGTCACAAACTCCATCAATGTCACACCTCACCCATCCATCTCTGCCACAAAGCCAATTCATAAATACACACATCCATTGCTCCTTCTTGTCAGAAATCACCACCCAACCACCAAATCTCCACCACATACCCACCATAATCATCGACTGAATCACTACAATTTGCAGCCTACTGCATCCGGTCACAAGGTAACTCCATTGGATTTCTCTTTTTTAATATAACAACTAGGTTGGGGTTGTTGGATGATACTCACAAGAACTTGATTTTGGAACTACAGTTGGGGTCTTTAAAAGTGACGAGGACAATGGAATGTTGAGTGGCAGCAACAGTGGAGTGCAGCAACTAAGTGTTAGAATATGTGAGTTTTTTTCTGGATAGCACAACAAGTGAGAATTTGGAAACAGAAAACATGAACAAAAACAACCTATAGATGTTCTTGTTTTTTGTTTTAAACACTGAAGAGATAATGATTTTGGAAAGAGTTTCTAAAACTGTTAACAAAAAAGTTTTTCTGTATGTTTTTTAAATCTGAAAAAAATTATAAAGAACAATAAATAACAAGCCCTAATATTTCCAAGTTTTCTTCTGGAGGTTTAGTTCTTAATCCATCCAAACTAAATTAGTTTAGCTTTCCAGCCAAACTAAATTAGTTGTGCATATAGAACAATAAATCATATTTGAAAACTAACATTATGGATATGAAGTTTCTGTGCATAAGCCTATGACTGCTCTGCCTACAAATCTGATTCTCATGGATTTTGGTCCCTAGAACATAATCTTTTTCCCCCAATTTTGAAACTCATGTTCTCTTTAGCAAGGTAGGATTTAAAACCCCATATGTTAGGGATGAAACAAAACAGTTGTGTTGTGTTCCCATCACCACCTGTGTGCCCAATTGATTGCCTACTCATAATATCCATTTCTCAGAAAGATTGAAAGATGAAAAGAAAGAAAGAAAAAATTACAACTTTCTGGTTATGCAAGGAAGTCACCTTCATTGTGTTTTGTGATGTAGAAACATCTTGCTCACGTTCATTTTGTCCATAGTCAAAACTCAGCTCCTCATCATCATTCTCATCATGACCGTCATCATCATAATCTACGTCATCACTTTCATCCTCATCCTCATCCTCTCCTTCAAGACCAATGAAGTGGTAATCAATATGTTGCTGTTCAGTTACTGATTTTACATGCGGCTCTACTGTCTCAAGAGACTTCACTGCTTTCTTGAAGAAACACAACTGTTTTGGGGGATAAAGGAGAGTGTTGAAAATCAAAATAAGCTTTAAGAATGAACAACTCTCCTGCTTCTGAAAAAGAAACATAGGGAGTAAGCAAGACCTGAGCAGCATGGTGACGTGCTGCCTGTGTTAGAAGACTCCATGATTGTCCTTGCTTCAGAGATTTCAACCGGAACACAAATAATGTAGCCTCCTCATCATATTCATCACGAGCAACTTGCAACTGCTGCAAGGAAAAACTGTTGGCCTTTCTGCTTCTAGACCTACCACTTTCTCTATATCTTATTAACATGGACTCGTATACTTCTCTGCAAATCAGACACCAAAATGATAAGACACTAATCACATTCAATGATGAAAGCAGATCCAACATAACGCACCAAACCTTTTTTCATCACAATGCCGCTTCATCTCCTGCTTTGGCATGAAGAGAAAAAAATATTAACCAAAAAATAAAAGGTCCAACACATAGAATGATAGAGCAACAAATGGTAGATTCAACAAGCACGGTACCAATGTTCTTTGGATGAAATATAAGCATTGAAATTAATCTATTCATAGGTCATACTGTTAAGGCGATAAAAATAGTAGTAATTGTAGCCAGGAAATTTATTTATTTTTTTGTATGCTAATAAAGCAGCTAGAGATTGGATTAGATAAGAAGAAACCTCAACAATTCGAAGTTCGTTGAGAAGAGAGTCTGAGGGGATGGTAATTGTCCGGGTTATATGAGAGCGCTGAAATTGCAAAGAAGAGTTAGTTAGAAAAGCATAGAAAATGGAAGGAATTGTGGAAGTTGTAGAGGTGGCATAAGGGCTGACATAATTATCAATGAGCTTCTGGAGTTGAAACTGCATTTTACCCAGCATTAGCAGAACTTTTCCTACATGAAATGAAATTAAGAAAGAGTTAGTTGGGTATGATTATGAAAGAAGGAAGAAGGGGAGTGTACGGTGTAGCATACCGCTTTCTTCATGGTCATGCAAGGCGGTCTTCTCAAGAAGGCAAGAGCCTAGTTCTCCCAAGGACTCGGAGAATTCTGTAAGACGAATATGTATATATAAAAAAGGGAAAATGGAGAGGGTTTGAAAATAGAAATAGAAATAGAAATATACAAAGATACCATAAGCACTATTGGCAGCCGCTGCAGCCGCGGAAAGCAAGCTATCATAGCAGTCTCTCATGTCTTGCATGTCCTGCACCACCACCAACACTTGAATTTCAGCGAGAGAAAATGAAACAAAAAAAGACCAGCAGCCTATTACCTGGGTAGCCTGAGCCAGCTCCTCTAACTGTGACGAAGGCAGAATGTTTATAAACTCACGCTCATGCTTCTCCACAGCCAGAACTCCCAATTTTCTCAGAGACCTCTTCATCTTCATCTAAATTATGCAATTGCAAATCAATCAAATTCGAACCCTCTCTCAGATTATCAGATTAATTCCTCTTTCTGACTGCAAATTCAATCACCCAACAACAACGACAAGGTCGGTCACGATCAGTCAGTCAGTCAGTCACACAACAAGTTCCAAATTCCAAATTCCAATTCCCATCAAGCAAAACCAATTTCTTCCTTCAAAACCCAACCGTATTTTCTTAGCAGTTGGCAACCTTCTTCCTCACCCAATAAACTATTTAACGTTTTTTTCTTCTTTGTTGACTTCTTCCTTTTTCTCTTTTCGTCTTTTCTATTTGCGTTTTTTATCCTTCAGTTAAAAAGATTATATTATTCATACTACATATTCATATTACTTATTTTTATTTTTTTCTAATACATCATTAATTATATTTTATATTTTATATATTATATTTTTTTCTCATTTATTGTATCAATACATAGTACTGGTATAATTTCCTTACAAATATTACATATTGTTAAATACTTAATGAATATTTAATTTAATTTAAAAAATCATTGTTTACTATTTTTTTAATAAAATCACCAATTATTTTTCAAACTTTATTTCAATTAAACATACACCTATAATTATTTAAGAAAGTAAATATTAAATGGATTTTATATTTTTAATAAAAATTAATATTCTTTTTTATAAAACTTTTTATTTTATTTTTTTAATTAGTATTCACAAATACACCTTAAAAATAATTATTATACATATATAAAATAAAATACCAACGATAGTTTAACAGAATGACAGGTTAATTTTCTACAACATAGTAATTTACAATTTAAATTCTTTTTAGTAGAAACATTCTTACATAACATCTAATTATGTTTCAAGAAAAATTGTTTCTTATAAAAAACATACATATGAAAAAAAAATTCATCACAAACAATTTTTATGTTATTGCGAATGAATTGGATGGTCATGTTTGACTTTGTCCATTGTATTTGTCTTAAATTGGGTAGAATTGATTTTTAAAAAGTAACGGTAAAATAACAAATGTTTAAACAAACAAAAATTATTTTTATATACATGATGAATAAAATTACTTTTAAATTAAAAGTATAGTTATTTTTAAAAAAAAAAATTAACTTCAAATTGAGAAGTCAAAAATGACTTACACAAATGTGAACTAAAACTTTAAAATAAGAAATATGCTTTATGAATAATTATATAATTTTTTAAAAGAAGTTTGATTAAAATACTACTCGTTGATTTTGCTTCAAAAGATTCCGTTCTTAAATTAGTGTTCCAAGAATTAACAACTCATTAGATGTTTTCTTAAAAAATTGTATCATTTAAATATTCTCAAATATCTAAAATGACAATTTTTAATTAAAATCAAAGTAATCATAAAAATTTTTGTTAACTTTTTCATATTAAAAATATTTTTAACTTACAGCTAAAAAATAATTCTTTTGAATCATTAAGATTGTAAAAAAAATTATTTATTTCAATAAAATATTTTTTATACATATAATTAAAATTTAAACTTTTAATAATATGTTTAAAAAATATAATTATCTATTAATTACGTTAAATTTTGTTAACTATTTTTTATATTGACGTAATTGCAATTTTTAAAAAAATTAATAGATTTACAGGTTAATTTTAAATGATCAGCGTGAAAATTGTCTAACATATATTACTGGAGCATCATTTAACAAATTTCTATGGTCAATAGATGTATAATTGGATATCTCAGAATGTGGACCCAAGCGTCCCGAAATGTTTGACCGTTTACAACGTGTAGTACAACACAGCATTTCAAAGCAGGTTCTAGAATACAAGACCAGACCATATAATACATGAATTGGGGGACTTCTAAAAAAGAGAAATAAAAATAAACCCTTCGTTTTGGTCAACAAAACGTGTTCCGTGGCTCCCAAGTCACTTACTCTCGAATCCATAACCGTTTCTCTTCATCATCTCCAAATCGTGCATCAAGCACTCATTTCCTCCCCCAATCCCCCAACAATTCAAACCTGCAAAGTTCCTTTTGAAGTAAGTTAAGATAGAAACAACGGCCAATTAAAATAATCAAGGGTTTGTTTGGTTTAAAAATATTATTTTTTATTTTTAAAAATTTGTTTTTATTTACAATTTTTTATAATTTAAAATTATTTATATTATTCTTACTCCCGTTTTCAATCCTTCAATTTCACTATTGTTTTAAAAAAATTTATGTTAACAAAATTCTAGAAACAAAATTATTAATCACTTCACATAAATAAGGAATTATTTTTTTATATTATTATTTTTTAATATAGTGAGTTCAAAATGTTACTTGGATCTATTTGCAACTTAGATAATTATTTTATATAAATCTATCTTTTTATCCTATGGTTATAATGAATATCAAAATAGATATTACATATGATAGTGATACTTCAACTTTAAACTAATTTATAAAAATTTACAATTAATCAAGTAAAGGATAATCACATTTTATGTTCCATTTATTTCTCTCACAAAGAAATTAAAAAATAGATAATTTCTTAATGTTATCGAATCTGGTTTATTTAATTTTAAAATAAAACTATTTTAATTAAATTGTATCAAGAGGAAAGAAACTTCAAATTTAGCCTATAAGAGGTAAATCCATGTAAAGCGAGTATTTTCATTAGCAATGGTTAAGAAATGGCACATATTATCATGTGTAGGAACACTATAAGGCCTCCAAATAAAAAAATTTAAACATATTATTATAAAATTAAAAAGATAACATCCGAAGCTTAATCAAAAGATAAATAATACAAGTGGAATGATTAAAAAAGAAAAATATAGAAGATATAATAAGAATTAATTTAGTAAAAACTTTATACAATAAATGGTCTAAACCACTATGTCATATGTTGCCATTTACAAGGTAAGTAGAATAAAATTATGTTATGGATAAAATAGAAGAAACAAAATACAAAACATATAAACCATCAATGTAATCACTCTTACCAATCATCTTTTTAGAATGATGATCTTGTACAATAAATCTAAGAGAATAAAAAATAAGCAAAGGTAATGGGTAGGTAGAAAAGTCAAAACTAAAAAAAAAAGATTAACCCAAAAAAATAAATATATAAGATATCATATAAAAATAAAAAACCTAAAATTTTAATTGTATTAATAGAGTGACATAATAATTATGCAATTATCGAGACTAAATAAGAAAATTGTGACAATGAGTAATATGAGATATGATACTAAAATCTCGAATGCAAGTACCGTTAAGAATAGTTGAAGACAAAAAATAAATAGTAAACACTATACCTGCCGAAACTGCATCAAGTGTAGAGGATTGGAGTGAGTGGGCTTGAGGCAATTGCAACGGGCAAAACATCACAAGCGAATACTGCATGACGCATATCTGATGTCTCTTCTCTTGCCTCTCAGTGCCATCTTCTCCATTAACGAAACAAGTGCTAAGAATAAGTTAGCAATATTGAAGAAGAAGCTAGCATTCTTAAGAAAATTTGTCTAAAAAATTATGGCACTTATGCTATCATCCCATTGGAACATAGACAAAACAACTAGTAACATAACCAAACTTACTTGGACAATTTACAGGCCAAGATTCTTTCTTTGCATGGGTTATGGGAGGAGGTACATGAAGTGATTAACCCATTAGATTCATTTAGAGTATTGTTGTGGCTGCCTTTTCATTCATGGGAATGGAAGCTATATTGCTCCGTAAGTTCAAAGCTACTAATTTTGCTACTAATTTGAGATTATCAGCTATATTCTACATATAGCGGAATGAATATTCTACATTTGCGCAAAAATGAGTAATTTACAATGATGAAAATCACATGAATACGCATAAATTTCCTTATGAAAAATATGTAACAAATAAAAAGAAGAAAATAAAATTGAATTGGCCTAAATGTTTGATCTAAATATCTAAAGTCCACTTCAAGTTGTATATGTTCATGTATGATGCAGAATTTGTTTTCTATGGTACTTTCTTTTTAGGGTACTTTCTTTTCTATTCAATCAAATGAAATTTGTTTTCAATTTAGAATTTTATGGTACTTTCTTTTCTATTCAATCCCACGTCGCTAAAAAAAAGCCACAAATTACAGGAATGATACTATTTCCTTATTGTTTCATATGACAATTATTGTCATTTGCATTTTCTATGGATGGTATATAAAATAGAATAAAATAAAAATTAATGAAAAAAATTATTTAGATAAATAAAAATAAAATATAAATATAATCTTTTCTTTATTTAGATAAATAAAAATAAATAAATTGATAGCATAATTTTTTTAACTTTTGACTGTATCATTTATATCTATAAGATATAAATCTTAATTTTAAACAACTATTATAATTTATAATTAACAATACTCGGATGCAAGGACCAGTAAATATTAATAACAATGGTCTTCAATTCCAAAATACTTAGTAACAAGCAACAACCAAACATCCATCACGCACTTAAAATAGTCATAGTCAGAGCTTAGAAAAAACAGGCTTCCGTTTCTGCCTTTGTGCCATCACTGCTTCCGTTAAGTCATTGGACATCAATCTGGCAGAATTCATGGTTGCAACATAATCCAAGCCCTGATCCACAGTTAAGTCCCTACTTTTAAGCAACACTGCTTTTGTCCCAACAACTGCAAGGGGAGACTTGGTAGCAATAGCTGTCAAGCGTTAAAATTATCAAGTCAGAATAAAGACACGCTAATTTAGAAGAACACGAAGAAAAAGAAACAGAGTGATGAGAGGGGTGAAACGGGTGAAGACCTGGTACGGGAAGGAAATCAGGCCTCACGGGTCTTATAGACCATGAATCATTTAACATAAGTAGACATAGTGATAGAATGGAGGACAACGAGATATAAAGAATAAATAAGTAAAACTGATAGTTAAAAAATAGGAGAGTGAGTAGTAAAGTATAAGTTAGATGTTGCAAATGCAATGCGTGTAGAGTAGGCATAGAAGTAGTATGTGCTGGCACTTTTTAAATTCTAGTCCACAAAGCAACAGCAGTGGCAGCTGCACATAAAAAATTCTATAGTCTCCACAGGGCATTGCAACTACAATTAGGGGCATCGCCGCATTTATCATAATTTTCCTCAATATCAAGAATTGTGATAAAACCCCAACCACAATATAAAATGATGTGCCCAGGAGTGTGTAAACAGCTAGCATGACTAAAATGAAATGTACAAAAAACATGTATGGAGCGATAGATATTAATGGAAGCCTAATCTTATATTTTATTCATCTATTTAAATTTAATAAAGGATGCAATAACAGAATGTTAAGCTAAAGTTTTTAAATACAAATTGAAGAGTGGTTGTGAATGTGAATGAGAGGATAGTGAATGATTGAAGAAGAGGGAGGGAGTAATAAGTAATAAGTAATAAGATAAGCGGACCCTGAGCAACATCCCGGACGGCCTCATCGAGCTCATGTTTGGAACGGAAAGCACGAGAAACGAGACCCAGCTCCTTAGCCTCCAAACCGGAAAACCTGCGACCAGTCAAAGCCAATTCCATGGCGTTGCCGAAACCCACAATAAGGGGCAACCTCTGAAGCGTTCCCAGATCAGCCGCCAGGGCTAAATCCACCTCTTTCACCGAGAAAAAGGCTTCCTCGGTGCAAAACCTTATATCACACGCCGTTATGATATCGATTCCCCCGCCTATGCAAGCTCCATATATACTACCGATCACCGGCTTCCGGCACCGTTCCAAGGCCGTCACCGAATCTTGCATCGCCATTATCTGTCTCCGGAGACTCTCACCCGAATCAGAATTCGCACCAGCAGATCCCAAAATGGAGAGATCGATGCCGGAGCAGAAGTGATTGCCGGCACCCGACAGCACGATGACGTTAGCATCAGGGTTGTGATCCAGTGCATGCAGGGCTTTCGGGAATTCACAGAAGAAATCATGCGTGAGAGCGTTGCGTTGTGAGGGGCGATTCAAGATAAGATAGAACACCCCCGATTTTGGGATCTTCTCCACAATTTCCAGGGTTTTGTATTTCTCTTCCATTCCCCTTTTCTCCTTCCGGCCCTTACTGTCACCAAATGTAGAGATATTTATTAATCAAATCACCCAAATTAACAGTTAATTTTTTTTTTTAAAAAAAAGACTTGAATTATTATAAAAAGGTCCTACCGGGAGTCGAACCCAGGTCGCTGGATTCAAAGTCCAGAGTGCTAACCACTACACCATAGAACCATTTACTTACAAGTTCCTGTCATTAACAATATGATGGAAAACATTATATCCAGCATATCCATGCACCTAAATTTATCGGGAAGCAATGAAAAATAATGTTGAACATGAAAAAATTATGGAATAAGGTGAAAATAAAAAAATAAAAACATGCATAAATAGGCGGTCGTTTTACGTAACCAAATTCGCCCTCTTCCACCGCTGTAAGGTACATCCAAGCAGATGCATTGCAAACGTTATCGGCGTTGTTGCAACTGTAAAGTAGAAAGCCCTCCTAATAATTGTGCGTGTTTTTCTAGATTTGAATTTTAGTGTTTGTTAAAATGTGACTTGCTTACTGTGCACTGTTAATTTTCAAATAATAATAATAATAGGATGTCCATTTTTCCTATTTCATATACAAATAATTATATTCGGATATATCTTATTTGTTAATTGATTATGTTTTCTTGGTCATTGATTAAATGCATAGTTAATCGATTAATAATAATAGATTAATAATTTTTTACATAATTAATAATACATTAATCGATTAAATTAATTAGTAACTATTATTTTATATACATGTAATTAATTACTTGTATTATATAACTGAGTACGATTTTATTTTAAATTATTGTATATGTAAATAAGTTAATTATAATTTTTTATATTATTAATTATAATTTTTTATAATAATTAATTAGGTTGAACTATTATAATATTTTTATGATAATTTATATTAAATTTAAAAAAATTTAAATATTTATAAATATGTTATTTAACTATTAATTTTTATATATATTTAAATAATATATTTGTTGTTAAAAATAAAATAATATAATTAAATATTTATTAATTTTTACTTTATATAAAATTTTATATATAATTTATTATATAATAATTTTAAAATTAACAATTAAATTAAAAAAAATTATATTTTATATTAGATTAATAAGTTAGTTTGAAAATTAAAATTTGACATATGATATATATATATATATAATATTTTGAATGTGCGATCCTTTGGTTTCTTTTTTTGGTTTATTGTAACAATTTATTGTTTTTGTTTTTATTAGAACCATTTTTTATTACGCCAAGAAATTGGATTAATTAAGATGGGAATGGACGAATATACATTTGGGCAGAAAGAACGGAACGCCTTTCCATTTGGGTCAGCGGTCAAAAGAGGAGGGGTGAGGTCCAGCTAAATAGCTGGAAAGGAAAATAAAATAGAAAAGAAAAATAAGGAAACATAGAGAGGCAAATGGAGGAAATTAAGGAGATGAAGAAGGCGAGTGGGAATAGGATGCATGTCTGGAATTTGAATTTGATCCAAGACGTGGAGAGGAATGAAATATGAAGAAAATGAAAAAGGAATTAGCATGGTGATGGGGATGCCCCAAAGGAGATATTTGAGCGATAGAAATAATTAATGTAATAGATGGAATAAATGCAAAGAGGGAATGGACAAGTCGTGGAGCTTCTTATCAAGAAAGGGTAACGTTGGGAGTGGGGAAGGAGAAAAGGAGGAGGCCCTACAAGAGCTCCCGAAGGTTCTGGAAGAGGTGGATGGTTTTATAGGCAGAAGAAGTGGTTCAGAAGATGTTCCAGAATGTGTCGGTGTGTTGGCCAAATTGTTGGAGTATATGGTGGATAAATACAACAATGGGGTTGGGAGGAGCAAGTTTGGGGAGGAGGCAGAGGATGACAAGTCCTTTTTAGATGCCTTGGATCGCATCTCAAAGGTCTCTACAATCATCACTTTTAGTTCCTTGGATCAAACTAACTCCGCTCTGGAAAAAGCAATGGTCTTCTTGGAGAAAGAGTTGTGCACTCTTCTCGAGGATCCAAAATCTAAAGTTCCCAACAAATCATTCTCCTTCAGTTCCTTTAATAGTATTGACTCCGATCTGAGTGCCATTCCCGAAAATGAGTCCCCACGCCCACCAGGCCAGGATCATGATGATCCTAACCACCTCCCACCTAATTTTTCCACACATAAACTTTCCATTTTGAACAAAATCGTCACCGCCATGATCACCGCCGGCTACCGGACAGAGTGCTGCATGGCTTTCGCCAATTTCAGGCGAATCGCTTTCAAAATTACCCTACAAAGCTTGGGATACGGGAGCGTCGGAGTGGAAGACGTTTATAAAATGCAATGGGAATCGCTGGAAGGAGAAATTGGGACGTGGAACAAACTGGTTCGGCATTGCACCACTGTCCTCTTCAACGCAGAACGAAGGCTCTATGAATCTGTTTTTCCTAATCAACCCTCCATATCCGAGAACCTGTTCAGCGATCTTGCTCGAGCTATCATCTTCCATTTTCTTAATTTCGCACAAAGCACCGTTTTAACGAAACGATCGACGGAGAAGATGTTCAAATTCCTTGATATGTATGAGACCTTGAAGGAGTTGGAGGCTGGCATTATTGGCGATTCCTATATGGAGCAGTGTGCTAAGGAACTATTGTATGAGACGGCGACAACAAAGGATATGATAGTGGAGGCTATCGTGGCAATGTTCCGTGATTTGGAAAACTCCATCAAGAGCCATAATGAAAGGATTCCCGTGCCCAACGGTGCAGTTCACCCGTTGACTCGTTATGTCATGAATTATCTTAAATATGCATGCGAGTATAAAGATACGCTGGAACAGATTTTTGAGAAATGTGTACATGTTAAGGAGATTCAGAAACAGAAATCCATCCAAAACATGGTGAATGACGCGGATGTGGACGATGGGACGCCAAAGAATTCACCTTTTGCAGTTCAATTGATGACAATCATGGACCTATTGGATGCAAATGTTGAAAGGAAGTCGAAGCTGTATAGGGATCCAGCTTTGCGATATATTTTCCTGATGAACAATGGGAGATACATAGTGCAGAAGATAAAAGGGTGCACAGAGATTCACAGATCCATGGGTGACACTTGGTGCAGGAAAAGGCAATCGGGGTTGAGGTTGTACCATAAGAGTTATCAGAGGGAGACTTGGTATAAGGTGTTGCAATGCCTTAACCCGGAGGGTCTGCAGGGGGGGACTGGGAGCAAGGTATCTAAACAAGTTCTGAAGGAGAGATTTAAGTCCTTCAATGCCACGTTTGAAGAGATACACAAGACTCAGAGTGCTTGGATGGTGAGTGATGAGCAACTTCAATCCGAACTCAGGGTTTCCATAACGGCTTTGGTCATCCCAGCCTACCGCACCTTTGTTGGAAGATTCAAACATCATCTAGAATCAAGTAGAAATATTGATAAGTATATCAAATATCATCCCGAAGACATTGAGATTTTGATTGACGATTTGTTTGATGGTCATGCTACTTCCATGGCCCGAAAGAGGAATAGCTAGATTCATACTCCCACTAATTATCAATCATTCATTCATTTCCCATTTTTAGCTCTGCTTCTTACATTTCTTTTATAACTTCATTTAACACTCCAACAGCTCTCTTCCCCCCCCCCCCCTCCTTATGTAAATAGTGTTGAGCAAGTAATTCAAAATGCATTTCAGTTTGCACACATAAATCCACAAAACAGGCCGAATTCCATGTTTAATTAAATTATTATTTCACCTTTTTTTTCTATCTCTTTATCAATCTTTCCATCCTATTATATCTATTTTAAAATAATAATAATTTTCTATCACCATGGTGAATTTCATCGCTTATCCAAATAAATTCAACTCGTGAATCAACCAGTAATTAACCAACATAAAAGTACATTATTATTTTATATTTATATTTTATTTTATTTAAATAAAAAATAACAATTTTTAAAAAATTAAGTTGTATAGTCTAATTCTATTTATATGTGTTAAATAAAATCAAAATTCATGGATTATTTTATCTTCACTTTGATCAATTTTTTTTAAAAAATATATGCCTAAACTCAATTGATAAAGATAATATTGGTTTAAAATTATAAATACATGTACTGCATATGTTCCAAATCCATTTTAATAATTATAATAATTTTTAAGCAAATATATTAAACTCTTATATTTCATTAAAATATAATTTTAATATTAATTATTTTAAAAAATATATATTTATTTGATATATTATTTAAATTAAAATATATTTAATATATTATTTATTTAAAAAATATAATAAATGAATAGAATTTATAATAAAATATATATTTTTATTTACTTTTTTCAAATTCTATAAGATTGAAATTGAATTTTAGAAACCATTTTATTTACAACAACATTTTTTGTTTTTTGTTGTTTATTTATAAAAATAGAACCTTATTTTTAAAATTTTATATTTTCACGTTAAAAACAATAAGGCGACCTTTCAAAACATTTCTCTGAACCGTAACGGCACCGGGAAAGCAAACCCAACCGGCCGCACTGTGGATCATAGTTTAAAACTCGGAGATGGTAAAAAATAAGTAAAAAAGAATAGATGTATGAATAAAAGGTTAGAATATGGAGGAATTAAAGTAATGAAATAGGGTTTTTCTGTAGGTGGAGGATAATGGAGAGAGAGAAGGAGAAGATGGTGAGTGTGCTTCACGGTTGTGTGATCATAACGATGGACAAAGAGCAGCGAGTGTTTAAGGACGGCGGCATCGTCATTGAAGAAGATAAAATCATAGCGATTGGACAATCTGCTGAGATTGTTGCTAAGTTTTCTCATATGGCGGACAACATTATTGATCTCACCGGCTACATCTTGCTCCCCGGTTCTCTATCTGTTTATTTCATTATTATTTTTTGTATCATAATTCCTGAAATGTAATTGTAAAGTAAAGTAATGGATGCATAGGATTGATTAACACGCACGTTCATACTTCCCAACAACTGGCGAGAGGCATAGCCGACGATGTAGACTTAGTAACCTGGTTACATCACCGCATCTGGCCTTACGAATCCAGCATGACTGAACACGACTCTTACATCTCTACTTTACTTTGTGGGATCGAACTCATTCACTCTGGTGTAGGTTTCATTTATCCTTCTATTCCTTCCTCCTCCTCCATACCCTATCCCCAATTCAATTAAATTCACTTTCAGGTAACCTGTTTTGCTGAAGCTGGTGGCCAACATGTTCCTGGGATGGCTAAAGCAATCCAGTTACTGGGTTTGCGAGCTTGTTTAACTCAGTCAACCATGGATTCTGGCCACGGTTTGCCACCATCCTGGGCCACTCGAACCACTAACGATTGCCTTCAGGTCTTACCCTCTCTCTCTCTCTCTCTCTCTCTCTCTCTCTCTCTCTCTCTCTCTCTCTCTCCACCAATCCAATTCATTTCTTAAATAAACCACTTTGCTCTTGCTTTCTTCTGCTCTGCAGTCTCAAAAGGATAATTATCACAAGTACCACAATACAGCCCAGGGCCGCATCAGAATCTGGTTCGGAATTAGGCAAATCATGAACTCGTCTCATCGCTTGCTTGTTGACACGAGGGATGCTGCAGCACAACTCAAAACAGGAATACACATGGTACTTCCCCTCTCCGTGTTTATGTGCATAGACTGCCATGCTTTACATTTGTTTCTAAGAGAGCTTTTGCAATAATAATAATAAAAACTTGATTGAGATTTTGTAATTTCTCCATGGTGAAACCGGTCAAAGCCTTTAGTACAACTCCTATTTTTCTGTAGAACACCAAGTGTTTCAAACATTCCTCCTTTTTTAACAGTCTCCTTGTTCCCCTTAACACCCCCACTCCATGGTCCTTGTTTTGACTTTTGACTAAATGCAACTTTCAGTATTGGTTCTTATAATTGCAGATTAACAGTTTTGTTCTCTGTTTAAATCATAGAGAATAGCTGATCGGAACTTGGAAGCAGTTTGGGGGAAGTTAAATGTTAACAATAGTGTCCGCTTCTCAAGCAATAAATTTCAGCTGGACAATTCAAAATGGCCTATATAATGGGGGCATGAGCAATTCTAAATTCTTGTTCATGCTCAAGAAATGGCATATGCTGCGTTAAACTAGGCAGTACACCACCTAATAGCAACCTATCTATTAATCTTACATTTCTGTTGTATGCACTCTATTATTCCATGACAATAAGTGACAAGATTTTTCAATCTTAACTTGAACAACTACATAGAAAAGCATAATTAGATATGCTTATTACGTACCTTTTGACCTTGAGATTTTACAAACATTCTTAAGTTTAAAATGAAACTTTTGTATCGTGTCACCTTTTAATTGGATCATAATTTAATTGTAACATGTTTGCTGATATTTGAAACATATTGAGTTGAATTTGCAACATTGTTAGCACGTTGCAGAGATACCATATGAGAATCAACTGGTCATGGATGTTCACAAAATAGATCATGGAACTGTTACATACTTGGAGAAGATAGATTTCCTTCAAAATAATCTGTTAGCAGCTCACTCAGTTTGGATTGATGATAATGAGGTAAATTTTTGCCATTATAACCATGATTGTACCCTTCAACAAAACTTAGATGACATTTGGTTTGTGAAAGCGTTCTTTGTTTTCATTTTGTTTTTTGTTTTCAAAGTTTTTTGTATTGGAAATAGTGAAAATAGAAAATAATTTTTTCTTGTTTTCATTGTTTCCTGTATAATATGTTCAAAATAGAAAACAAAATAAAAACAAGGTAGCGTTTTTATAAATAAAAGTGAAAACAAAATGTTTTCGCAAACCAAACACCACCTTAGTTCATCATGAAATTTCTGTTGTTTCCTTATTGATAATGAGGTAAGTTTTGGGTGATGGTGGTACCGAAGCAAATATCCATGGCCATGCACTTGCTTATTGCAGGTATGCTTAATGTGGTTCTTCTTCTTCATAGTTACATATACGATGTAACTAGCTACGGATTTAATGAACACATTGTTATTAAGGTTCTGAATGCAAGTAGAACAGGAAAATGGAAAGATAGAAATGTAGGAATAGAGAAAGAATGGTATATCTATATTAGCAACTGCCAACTAAAATAATCTCTTCTATAGGTTCCCCCTTACAATGGAACTATGGCTCTATTATTCCTGAAAGAAAATGAATCAATCCCTTTTCCTATTTAACTGACTAGCTGGCTGACCACAACTGGTAGTGTAACTGCCTAATTAACCAACCCAATTAACTATCTCCTTTCATATTTGACACATCCTAAGTCCTAATCTTATTTGGTTGGCCCCTAACATACATTTTGGGTTCCCCAGAGTATCTTCCCGCCTGATAAGTATGAGACTGATTTCTCATGATAAAGCAGGGACTGCTCCCAACATGAATTTTTTGTCCATGTACATGAATTTTGGATTGAACCCAAGACCACATGCTTAAAATCTGAGTCCTTTCCACTCAGATCAACCAAGCCATGTTAGTCCTAAACATTTTCAACCGCTAAAACATGATCCTTTCTTTTTGGCCATGGCATACTTTTTATTTTCCATGAAGCTGCAGCATGCTATTGGATTTATGATTTTCACCTGTTTGACATTTTCCTTTAGCTTTAAATTAAATGGTGGTTAATATTTCTGTCTTTTAAGGTTATTTTGTAAGAAGTAAAAAAGTTATTAAATAGCATAGATTATGAAAAAAAATTGTTTGATTGAATTATGCTTTATTGAAATAGTCAAAATGTTATTATCACAGTATTAATATTTCTTTTGCTTTTATGTTGAAAATAGGCCCAAATCCAAATTCTAACACTTTATCAATACCAACTGTAAATTCAGAAAAAAAATAATTTAAACTTCATTGATTTCCTAAAGCAACAAATAAAATGGAACCAACGAAAGATTGAGAAAAGAATTGAGAGAGTATTTTGGTAGAGGAAGAAAAGGAATGTTAAGAGCAGGGAAAGGCTTACCCCATGCAAGAATAGGGAAGACCATCAACATTAGCATGGATTTACAGTGAAATTTCATATCACCTACAAATGAGTGAAAACTATCAATATATTTGGGATTGAAATCACCTGTCCCGTCTTTTGTCTCCTTCCCTTTATTCCTGTAATTAGAAAATGTCACGTCATTATAAAATGACATTTTCTTTTTAGTTGTTAGGTTTTTATTACAAGTTATTATTTTTTAATTGGAGAGACATAAAAGAGACAGAAAGCAGAAACATGTGATTTTTCAATTCATGGTTATTGAAACTGGACCGGACCATCCAGTTCATACAGTTGAATCAGGAACCAGTTAGGTCACCGGCCTGGACAGTCTAGAAGTGGAGCAGAATTTGGGTTTGAACTGACCTTCCCTACGCAATATTTGAACATTTTGTTGGAATGATAATCAATCCTTGAGTTAGTGTGTTGAACAGTAATTTTGTTGCATAACATTTTTTCAGATATCTCTTCTTTCAAGGGCAGGGGTCAAAGTGTCTCACTGTCCTGCTGCTGCAATGCGAATGCTTGGATTTGCACCTGTAAGGGAGATGCTTGATGCTGGCATCTGTGTCTCCCTGGGAACTGATGGGGCCCCATCAAACAACCGCATGAGCATTGGTTCATCTTAACTCTCAACTTTTGAAGTCTTGTTTGTTTAATTGGCTTCTGTATGCAAATTCTACGTTAGTATTTAATTGGCTTATGTTTGCAAATTTGATTTGTTATGTGAAGATTATACCCCAGACCACAAGGGGTGGGAGTCTCATGCCTGGAATGGAAAATACCAAGCATTACACTTTTTAAAAAATACTAAGTACAGTTTACTGGATGGAAAATTTCATTGATAAATTATATTTTGCAGTTGATGAAATGTATCTAGCTTCTCTAATTAACAAAGGACGGGAAGTTTATGCTAAAGGAACTACAGATCCAACTGCATTGCCTGCGGAAACTATTCTCAGTATGGTTACCATTAACGGTGCAAAGTCGGTACTATGGGATAATGAACTAGGTTCTCTTGAGGTTGGGAAAAAGGTTGGTATTGGTTCAGATTATTTGCGTTTCCCTTCTGATTGTAATTATTTTTATGGTCATATCAGTTTGTTTACTCTAGTGGACAACAACGTTTTATCCTACCAAGTGAAGTTGGGTATATGAATAACATGATGCCATTGTATACTATAGCGAATAATAAAAGTAAATAGGAAAATTTTCAACATCATATGGACCTAAGGTAAAAATTCAACAAAAAACATGTAAGGAAGAAAAAAAAAACTTGTGTGAAACCTATTGCGCTCAATTTGAAAAATGTGTCCTATTCTTTGCTAGCTTCCCTGGTCAATATGTCTGCCATATCTTTCTTTAGTAAGTTGTATTATTCATACAACAACATTCTTTCTCTCCCTCTCCATTACATCACTTATTACATTTTATGTGTCTCTCTCATTATAGTAAAATTGGATATATAAAATGTAGTAGAAATAACATTATTCTTCTTTAATAGACCACATCTTCTGTAGATGATAACATAGCAGTTTTTGCTATTGCTAGAAACAGAACCTGACAGTGTTTGTACTTGTCATTTGATAGGCTGACATTGTTGTAGTTAATCCTTCGTCTTGGCCTATGGTTCCTGTTCATGACTGGTACGAACGCATTACTTGATCGGTACTTTTGGTTAATCATGTAGACCTTCTTAGTGACTTATTTTTTAATTAGATTAGATGACTATTCTAGTTGTACTGAATTCGGTGACAATTAGACTTTCTCATACATTATATAGTTATCTTGCAATCTTGGGTGGCAGAATTCAGCTTTATTTACCATCATGCCATCCCAAAGATCTTTTGACTTGATATATTTACTGTTTAACCATAATGCAGCATTTCCAGCATAGTGTATTGTATGCGAACTGAAAATGTGGCTTCTGTCATGTGCAATGGCTTATGGATAATGAAGAACAAGAAGATTATAAATGTGGACGAGGTATTTTATTGAAGCATTTTTCTTACATAGGAGAGGATTGGAACCACAATTCCTGGAATATATCTGTCAACCTAGTTTCAAGTTTCCAGCATCTTTTCGTCTGTTTTCATTGTGACTAATGCTTTAATTATATTGTTGCATCCATGGCAGGATGAAGTCATTTCGAAAGCAAAACAAGCTTCTGTTGAACTTCTGAAGAGGGCAGGCATAAAATTACCAACCAGAATGAACGTCATTTGATTTTTGTTTCACATGTATTCTCTATAAGAAGTGTTTGATGTAATACTGGAAAGGAAAATGCTAACAGTACTTCGAACACATTTTTCAATACACTCTGATTGATTAGGCTTTTTTTTAATCAAAATATTTATCTTGTAAATTAATTATTTTTTAAAAATTTAAAATACATAAATAAATCGATTATCATCCATATATATATATATATTAAAATTAAAAATTATTATTTAAAAATACAATCGATAAGTTAAACATTTGAATATAAGTTAAATTGTATGTATTGAATATGAATCATGCTTTTAGAGTCAACTGATTATGATCATTGGAAAGGGTTCATCTATCATTTATATATTCATATCTTTTTTTATAAATTTTGCTTAAAATAATGTAAAAAAAGTATATGCATAATTTCTGAAATAACTTTATAATGTAAAAATTATATAATAGACTTTTTTTACTAGATAAATAGTGAGGAAAGAAAATGAATAATGAGATAATGTTACTCAAAATGAATAGTAAATTAGTTGGATGCAATAATAAAAAATGGAGGATAAAGATTTAATTTAACTTCAATAAATAGTAGCTCTTAAAAGTTGTGCTTTGTTTATAGTATACATATAGATATAAATAGATGTGCAGCCCTTTTTAATAAAAAATTAAATGAGTTCCTTGTCGTGAAATCATTGACTCGTCTTCTCTTAAGAAAATATAAACTCCCTGCTTGTGTGCACTAGAAACAGATTGTACCATTCAGAAGCAAATGGAACTAGTACAACATGCTTGTAAACGGACTATTTCTTGCAAAACTAAATTTGGGAATTATTCGAAATCCCTTGCTTTTGCGGTGGCTTCGGCTATGCGCTTCCTACATCTCTATAGATTGGACTCGATAGATTGAGAGCAAGAGAATCAGAACATGAACCCAGGTTTAATGAAGTGTGAATGGGAAAAGGATGAAGGAACGGTATAGTGGTTGAGGTTGACAATAGGGATGAGTTACATGACGTTGTGGAGAGAAGATGAAGCGGTCAAAAGTTGATGATTTTATTAACAGGTTTAGGAAGCAATTGAGGTTGTAGAATTTTAAATTTTTTATATCTTTAACTTAATGTTATTTAATATGCAAAATTATTTATTTTATCATTTTATTTATTATTTTTCACTTAAATTTTTAACTTTTAAAGTTTTTATTTTGCTTTCCTAACTTTTTAACATATTATAAATTGATCCTTTTTATTAAATATCTTTTTATGTTGGTAAACAATTTATACAAAAATTTTATATTTTTTAACAAATTTCCTTCTTATTTCTATTTTTTTATTTCTTTCATCTTTTCTTTGCTTGTTTTCTCCTCCACCATTACCTTTTATCTTTTCTCCTTCTCCATCTTTCTCATAATTCAAATTCACCATCCTAGCCATCATAAAAATCTGTGGATCTTCCACAGTCATAAAAAATATGAAATAATGTACACAAAATCTTCTATCATACCCTACGTAATCCAAGAGCGTTGTCATCCTTACCTCATCGAGAACAAGGAAGACGAAAAAAAATAAAAAGATTTCATCTTCGTCTTATATGTTTGTTTCTTATATTTTTTTACTGAAGGAGTTATAAAAAAATTCCATAAATAAGAGATTAAATAAAAAAATTCGCACTTTTTTTTTAATTATATCCCTTGCATTTTGTAAAAAAAAAATATTTTTTCAAAAATATCCTTCTAATAATGTATAAAAGCATACTTTTAAAAATATTTTATAATTATGCAAATAATACTTTTTAAAAATTAATTTTTAGAAATACATTTGATAAATGTGGTAATAATGTTTTCAAACTTTTTCAGAATGATGTAAAACAATATATTAGAATGAGAAAAATAACACTTTCATAAACTATATTTAAAAAATAAATAAAAGACGGAAAGTGGTTAAAAAAGATGATGGTATGAAAAAATATAATAGGTCAGTTTTAATATAAAGAGTAAAAAATAATAATAAATCTAATCATTCAATGGTTACAAACAATATAATAATTTAAAAACATTTGAGTCTTTAATTAGCACGATTTAATATTATTTTTCAATGTGAAATAATTTATATTTTTTAAATTTAAATTCTAAATTTAATTTTATAAACTCCTCACTTAACTGGTTTTCAAATTTATGAAACTTCATAAAATGATTAAAAAATTAATTTAATTTTTTTTTACATTAAAATAGATTATGAAAAAAATAGTAAATTTAAAAAAGACAAATAATTTATTTAAAATAAAAGAAAAACAATATAATTTAAACAAATCTTAATAGATAAAAGTAAAATTTACACATTAAAAATGTTAAAATTGGTTGAATTTGATAGGTGAATTTGTTTAGTCTAGTAGATAAAGTGGATTAAATTTTAAAAATACATGTTTAATGTTAATGTACCTCAATCCAATTAACTTTAATAAATTAATCAAAACAAGTTAGCTTATAATGAATTAAGACAACTTGCAAATTCAACTCAATTATTATTATTATTATTAATATTGTTATAGTTATAAATTTTTCACCAATTTATAAATATCAAATATTAATATATAATATATTAATAGATAATTTTTTTAGCATATAATCTATGATAAATTGAATTAAAACAGATTATTTTTTATAATTTAATTTATTTAATCTAACTCAATGTAAAATATTAACGAATAACTAAACTAAATGAATACACTTAATTTGAATTGGCATTTTTTTTATTTAAATTGATTATATTTTTTTACCCAAAAAAATATATGTATAAACTAATTTCAATCACTAATTATTTATCCAAAAAACCAAAAGCACTCTTCTTCTCATTTCATTTCATCGGAGAATTTTCTCTAAGTCGTGGGATCCATCTTTTGCATTTGCTTCTTTGCTATATTTCTATTTTTTCAAAGTTCAAACAATAAAAAAAATTAATTTTTAATATTCTTTTTCTCAATTTTCTTTTACTATAATTACACTAAATTTAAACAAAGATTAAAAATCTAATTTATTTATAACAACAATTAATATTTGATATTGAAAAATTAAAAATGTATTTTACAAATCTATCTCAACCAGATGAAATTGAAATAATTTTAACATAATAGTGGTTCAATAAGTACTTGTACTTTTTACATATTATCTTCAACAATTCAAGATTTTAGTTATTAGATAAAAATTATTATTTTATTTTTATTTTTAATATATATTTTTAATTTTTTATTTATTATGAAATATTATTTTATATTATTATTTAATATTATAGTATTTAATTTAGTTATTAAATATTTTATTTAAAAATTAAAAATTAAAATAATTTTTTTATAACAATATTAGTTAAAATTTATAAAATTTAAAATAAATATTTTTATTTTAAATAAAAAAGTTATATTTATTTAAAAGTTTAGTTTTTTTGTTAAAAATAAATAATAATAAATAAATAAATCATCGATTTTTTTTATAATATAAAATTTAAAAATTATTATAAATTTTTTTATATAAATTTATACAAATAAGAATAAAATAAAATTATTATCTTTATTTTTAATAATTTAAATAATAAAATATTAATTTTTTTAATTAATAACAAATATAAGACCTAAACTTTATCTAATATATTTATATTAATAAATAGTTTTTTTAATTTTCAGCTAATTTTTTATATTTTACCTTATATTTCAATTTTCAACTAATTAATAGGTTAATTTTACTGAAAATACCATAGATTACGATTTTTCGATAGGAGACTTAATTAATTTGAACAGATTATTTGAATTATGTTTATGGATAATTAATGAATGTTATGAAATACGAAAATAAATGATACTGAAAGGAAAATTGCAACGTGAATGGAGGAGTAGTAGGTAGATAATTTGATATTGGTATGGTATGGAGATGGTTAGCAGTTGTTGGGCAGGCCGAGGGGAGGTTATTAAGTATGAAAACAAAATTAGGGGACATTACTGTAATTTGAATGTCTGTTTGAGAATTGAGATAACGTTAATTAATTATATATCTATCATCCCCTCCCTCTCCTACGGGGCTACTGGGGAGAGTGAACGAGGCACATTCAAATCTGAATCGATGGCGACTGCATCTACAATTACTGCTACACTAAGGCTGGTAATTAGTTTAAGGTTTTGCTTTTGATTTTGGCTTCGGTTCAAGCTTGAAATAAATATTATTTTCATTGTTTAGGGTTGCGAGGCAAATGTCCCAGAAAGCAGAGTGAGAAACCCTAACCTAAAGTTGAATGCTGGTATCGGGGTGTTTGGATTTCGAGGTTGTTCTCCGCTCACACTGAGTGAGAGACAAACGAAAAGGCTCCTCCTCCTGCGGGGTAGGGTGAGAGCCGATTTGAGTTCGAGTTCGAGTTCGAGTTCTGAGGAGGGAAGTCTGCAGTCAAAAGTGACTCAGAAAGTATACTTTGACATCGGTATTGGAAACCCAGTTGGGAAGTTTGTCGGACGGATTGTGATTGGACTCTACGGTGATGATGTCCCTCAAACTGCTGAGAACTTCCGTGCTCTTTGCACCGGCGAGAAGGGCTTCGGCTATAAGGGATCCACCTTTCACCGTGTCATCAAAGATTTCATGATTCAGGGAGGCGACTTTGACAAAGGAAATGTCTGTCCCTTCCCCTTCACCACTCTTTCCTTTTTCTTCCTTCTTAAACATTCTTCTAATGTACTAATAAATACATATATATATGTTGCAGGGAACTGGAGGCAAAAGCATATATGGCCGTACTTTCAAAGATGAGAATTTTAAATGTGAGTCTCTACTCACTTCACCCCTCTCTCTTCCTCATTTCCAACATTAATGAGCTCTGCACCTCCCACTTTCAAAATTACATCTTCATTGTATTTTTCTGCTACGTTGATCTGTAATTTACGCCTACGCCTGTGCTACATTCCTTGTTTTAAGTCCTGACTGACTCTATAAAAGGAAAATATTAACCTTTAATAAGGAATGGATTGCAGCTGAATCTTTTCCTTGTCCTCTCCGCAACTATTCAGCATCCTCTCACTTGCATTCATTTTTGGAAGTTATTATTATTTCTCTCTGCATTTTTTTAATATTCGGCTGAAGCAATTTTGCAAATATAATACTGATACGTGGAATATCTCTAGTGTCTCACACTGGACCGGGAGTTGTGAGCATGGCAAATGCAGGTCCCAACACTAATGGGAGCCAGTTTTTCATATGCACTGTCAAGGTATATTTCTGTTCTTCAATATTTTCAATTGTCAATGCTTGTTCTGGGAAAATTCCACTAAGCTTGGGTTTATAGAAATAAAGAGATAGCAGTATTAGAACTCCTCCCCAGCATTCATGCATTTTGTGTTGAATTCCTTGGTGTCTTTGCTACTTTGGTTTAGCTTAATTTTCAGAAACACTTACTTTTTTCTTTGCTAGCTTTATGGGAGACCTTTTAAAAAGAGAGAACCTGGTTGTTTCTCTCAAAATATTCAAATCCAAATATGCACATAAATTTCAACTGACATTCTCCCTACTACTCCCTTCATAAAATAACAGTGAGCCATCTCACCTAGAAGAGGAGGGAGAAAGAAAGATGAGTATGAGCCAAAATACTGTCATTGAACCAGAAATTAGCTATATTTTTAAGACAATGCCTGTTTTAACTCGTAAGATTCCTGCCTATAAAAATTACATGGTTATTGTACAACTGGTGTCAATTATTCACTTTATAGGCAAATGGCTACTTTTCTGTATGCATGTGAAATGAGCCTAATCTTCAGGGTCATACTGTCACTAACATTTTCCAACCTTTACACTTTTCCTGTGCAATTATGATAAGATCATTGATTTCGTATGTGAAAATCTCAAATATAAAAGGCAGTAGTTTCTATTATATTATATTTGTGGCACCACATGCTGTTTATGACTAAGATTGATTAATATTTATGAAAAATTGAAATTCTTAATATTGTTAACTAAGGTTTTGTCTGGGAGATGGTTTTTAGAGGGAGAGGGGTATGACCCTCTCTCCCTATGTTTGAGGGTTTTAAAAATAGAGGAGGTTTTGGGATATTTTTAAAATCCTACAAACCCTTTCATAGATTCATTTCTTGAGTTTTTTCCAATTGGAAGGGTTTTCAAACATCCAAACATGGGAAGAGTTTACCATCCTTTCCTCTCCTAAACCTTCTCCCTTTCCCCTCCAAACTCTCAAAGAAAGCCTAAAAGGAAATTGTTTCTGTTCCCTGATTTTGACATAATCAACTTGTTTGATCAATTGGCAGACACCATGGCTGGACCAGAGGCATGTTGTATTTGGCCAAGTTTTGGAAGGCATGGACATTGTTAGGTTGATCGAATCACAGGAAACTGATAGGGGTGATCGTCCTAGAAAGAAGGTGGTTATCAATGAATGTGGTGAGCTTCCAATTGCTTGAGATGGTTGGTCATGCCTTCTAGTAATTTCTTGCTGCTTAGAATGAGAGGGGTCAAAAAAAGAAACTCCTGCTTTCTGGAAATTTTTGTTTTGAGTATTCTAAGATGAGTTCAGTACCTATTTATTTTGATACTGAACCTACAACTTTTAGCAGCCACCTGTATTCTAGTAGAATTATAGTTTCCGTTGTCTAGTCGGAAAATTTCGTACCCAATTTGAATGATATCTCCTTAAGCCAAAGAGCTGTTTCCATGTGGAATTGGATGGTAGGGGATTTCCATGAGTCTTTTGGATTCGTGCAGTAATAATTTGGGTTGAGTTTCTACTAGTCTCGTCAGTATGACGTTGGTTTTCTGCTCGATAAAATTAAATGTGCCATCCCCTTTTGACTATTTTTATTCAAGCAAAAAAAAAAAACAGAAGGTGAAATGCAGGGAGGAGACTATACATATTTTAAAGGGGAAGAAAAGAAATCAAACTCCACAATCTGACATGTAACTACAACTTAGACACAAGACGAAAACTATTCTAATTTTTAGCCTTGCAAGGATATTCTAATTTCTAAAGAAGTCTAACACTAGACACGAAACTACTATGTTACTTGCAAATTACATTACTAGCATCAAAAACAGGACTTGATCAGACTCAACTTATAAAGAAGCTTGTTAGAGCTTTCTTCCAAAGAGAAGTACACCTCATCTTTCACATGCAGTGTGGTTAAGCCCATCTCTTTTCAAACTGTCAATAGTTTTCACTCTTGGATCCAGATGCGTCATTGACAGAAGAAATTAAAAGTAATAATATCCTTTTATAAGAAATAATTATCAATATTTTTTTTGAAATAATTATCAATATTTTTTTTTATGATGAAGTTAAGAAATAATTTTATTTTTTAGTATATTAATTATTAAAATTTTTATATCCTTATTTTAGTATGAGGTTTATGTTAATTAGATTTTTATTAATTTTTTGTTATTAATTTCAATATTTAATGTTATGGATATAATGAAAATAAAATTAGTTATTTATTTTTTTATGAAAGGGGCTAGAGGAAGTATCCAATTAATTCTTGAAATTTTATATACTCTTAATTTAGGCTTCACTCGAGATGGATGTTTGTTTTAAGTTTTAAAAATTTTAAAAATTGATTGCATTTTTAGTATTTAGATTCATAATTTTTAAAAAGTTGTTACAAACCAAAAAATAGGAAACGAGATAAAGAAATAAAAAATATAAATAAAAGAAAGAAAAATATAAATGTACGAAAGATTTCTAAAAGGGTGTATTAAAAATAATAAAAAGATAAATGTGTTAAAAAATAATATGAAATTAAATTAAATAAAGATATAAAAAATAAAATGTACAATTAAAGGAATAAAGAGTGGTGGAGGAGGATAGTGGATAGGGATGTTTAGGAATGAAATCAATTTGATAGACACTTGATGATTGAATCAAGTCAAATCAAAAGTAAAAATAAATTCAAAACTAAAAAAAATTAAAATTTTCAAAAGCCATATTTTTTGTGTGATTCAATGTGGTTTGCTGATTTTCTTTGCAAAATTAAGGCGAGTCAAATTGAAATACATATAACTTTACATATTTTTATGTTTGTATCGATGAATTATCATTTCTTTAGTTCATATTTGTTGTCCATAGGATTTTTTGAATTTTTATCATATATTTTTCACCTTGTGTTTTATTTTGTTAATCCATTTAAATAATATTAATGAAAACATAACTTAGTCATTATAATTCTTAAAATTTATATATCTTTGATCAATTTTTTATGTTAAAGCATAAAAGATATTATTTTTATTTAGATTTTGTGTTGAAGTATGTTGAGTATAAGTGTTATTACTTCTTTGTGTTTAATTAATGTTAGTTTAAATTTTTGAAAATTAAATAAAAAATTTTAAAAATTGAATTAAACCAAACAGTAAAAGATTGATTTGATTTGATTTAATTTTTTTTAATAAATTTTAATTGAATTAAGTTAAACCATAATATTTTTTATAATTGTTTCAAATATTTTTTGGCTTAAAATTAAATTGCGAACACCTTTAATGATGGAGGATGTAAAATTATGACACTAGTAATGAAGAGTGTTGGGTAGCGATAATAAATGATGTAATGAAAAGAGCTTGGTAGTGATAGGGCAACAACATTAGTGGTTATGAAAATTTAAGAAATGGTAATAATGGAGGGTGTTAGGTGGTAGCAGTGACTTGAACGAATATGGTGGAAAGATTGAATTAGTGATAATAATGGTGATGAAAGATGTTAGGTGGTGGCCAAAGTGATAGTAAGGGAAATCCAAACAACAATGATGGAAGGAATTGGATAATTGTGGCAATGATGGAGGATATCGAGCGGTGATGATGATAGTGGTGGAAGATATTTAACCATGACAATTGTGATAATAAATGCTAGGTGACAACAATGTTGGAGTGTATCAAATGACAACAATAAAGGGAGCCATGTCATCATGGTAATTGTATGGAAGGTATTGGGACGACAATAATAATGATGGTAATGAAATGACAATGGTGGTGAAGGGTGTCAATGGTGGTAGTGATAAATGTGAGCTAATGATAATGATGATAAACGCGGAACAATGGGTAGTGATGATGGAGAATATTAGATGTAAAGATAATAAAGGTTCTAAGTAGAGATGATCAGTTATGGTAAATAATGTCATGTGATCATATTAATGGTATAGAATATTGTTGAATGTGATGATAGTTGAAGATGTGAGATATAACGGTAATAAGTGCTAGTAACAATGATATTAACTTGTTTTGGATAGATAGAGTAATACACAAGAAGTGTACAAGGTTAAAAATTATAATTATAATTTTTTTATAATTTTAAAAATTAAAATAAAATTATTTTGAAACTGAGCTAAACTTTATTTTAGTTAAACATTTATTTTAAAACTTACATTTAAAAATAAATAAAAAATTTAACTATTCCAAACTTTTTTTTAAGGTGAGATGAAAAGAATAAAATTAAAAAAATTAAAAAAAAATTATATTTTATTTTTTAGTTTAAGGATTGTTCACCCTTCCAAATGCATTAAAAAACTTTTGGAGCTTACACCTCTCTTTACACAACCTAAAAAAAAAAAGGTAGGCTGTGGTAGTACTCTTAGAACAAATCTAACCCTTTTTGAAGTGTTAACAGTAGTTGTGGGTACGGCTTTCATTCTTATCACCTCAAGCTTCTATCTATACGACCTTTGCATGATACAAAGCACACCTCTTTTATAAAGATAGGCACAACCTTTAAGAATTCGTTAAGGGGGAAGCCCTCGTATCCGTCAATGAGAAGATCTTTGATTATTGAAGATTAAGAATGTTGAAAAAAATCGATTGGAACTCCTTTGAATCACAAAGATCTCTACGTATTTGTCTCTAAATTAAAATTCAACCATCCTAAATTGATCTTATTCTTAATTTTTAATTCTTATAATTTTAAAAATTTTAATTTTATTTCCTACTATTAATAATAGACGAAAACATTTATCCTTAGAAGATAAACAATTTAAATAGTGTTTAGTATCATAATAGATAGGGATCAAAATCTAATATGACCAAAAATCAAAATTTACAAATATCAAAATTAAAATCAAAGAAAATTATAAATAGAAAACATATATTTAATAATCTTAATCAAAGAAAGGACTAAGTTTAATTTCTAAGCTCTAATTACTAACTAGCTCTCAATGACAGGAAATCCAAACAAAATATGCTAAATTGGTGTACGATGATTGAGAAAACCAAAAGACTTGGTTAGGAAGCTAACATGGTGAAGTGGGGCTGATTTTATTTTAACGTACGTTTTTGCTTATTGAAACCAACACCTCTTTGTTGATACTTAATTTTAATTGGCCTAGCGCATTGTCACGTCCATTCTCAGCTTTGGTTGTATTATTAGGATCGGTTTGAGATATATAGTTTAGTAGGGGACGATTATTATATGTCACTCTTGTTTCCAAGTGTTTGGGATGAACGATATCAATATAACTGGTTGTGGGGTTTCCTTTTAGAGATGGCAATGGGATGAGCTGGGAGGGGGACCTCTTAGGCTCTTACCTTGTATGCTTGAGCATCAAATTCTAACTCAATCCTATAAAATTTAGAAAAGCAGTAACCCTACCATGTCAACTCACCTAGTTTAGTAATTACTAGTACTTACGAAGATTTCAATTTTTTTTTTTTTTGAGAAAAAAAAAACGTTTTAGCTATGCATGTCAGTAATGGGAAAAGAAAAGGAAAGGCAAAAGCAAATATACAGCAGTAGCAGGATTTGTCGGTTCCAAACATGAAGGGTTTGTTTTTTTTTCCTGAGTTGGACTAGTACCCTTTAATTTCTCTAATGACAGTTTGATTATTGATAATCTACCATTTGCAAAGCCAAGATTTGATTTGTTTGCCTACTTGTTGAGCAGAAGTTAATCAACTTGTGCACTGTCGCCTACAATGCTGGCCTTAATAGGACCATTACCTAGTACCTTGTCTGATCAGGAAGTGATTATCTAGCTTTTGGACATGATAATTATATTTTATGTCTTGAGTATTCGTCCTAGCTGATTCAATTTTGATGGAATTTTTTTTTTAATTATATTTAAGAAAATTCTTAATTTGCATTGAAATTCAATTTTTAAAAACGGAATTAAGGTTGAAGATATAGATTTAGATTGGTTTTTGTTCGAAACTTATCTCAATAATTATTAATACTAATTAAATAATAATAATATTAAAGTTTCATATTTTTTAAAATATAATTTTATTTTTAAATTTTTATGTCAATTTTATATATTGTTTGTTAAAAATATATTTGATATATGATTTATTTGTACTATATGTATGTAAATATAATTTATAAAAAAATTAGAGTATAAGTCTGTTAATAGTTCACTAAAAGTTAAAATTCAATGGAGTTCGATTTTAATTTTTTATTTTCGTCCCTTCAATCCTATTCAAACCCATCTCAATTTTTTTCTAGACAATTTTGTTAACGGAAATGAAACTAGAGTAATATATGTATGATTACATGTTATAACCGTAATTACAACGAGACGATGAACTCGCTAAGTTTTGAAATGAATATAATTTGATTGTAGAGCCGCCACCAAATTTTATTTTAAGGGAAAACATTTGGAAAAACCCTAACTTGAGGAAGAAATCTAGGTTCGGGGGTCGGTTACGAGTAAGGAAGGTATTAGGCACTCTACTCGCCTGTTCCAAAGAACAGTACCCTTAAACTGAGTGTGCGATGTTTTGAAAACTGTTTAATCCCTTAAAATAGAATAGAAAATAAATAGGTTTATAGAAGATAGTCTGACAGGACTTGATCCTGCTCCTACGTATTCCCTGGTGCAATGGGAAACTCAAGGCTACGTAGTTCTGGTTAAGAGACTTGATCTCTTGGAGAAGAAAAGGGTGATCTTAGGTAAAAAAATTTAAAACAACGTCCCTCAAAAAAGTGATGAATTTGAAAATGAACGTGCTTGCAAAATCCAAATCGTCGTAAGTCGTATTTGAATTAGCACGAATTAAAACACGTAACAGTAGAGAACGCTACTTGCCCGTATTAGAATCCGTTTGCACAATCTGAAGAAGATAGGAAAAAACAGATGTTTGAAAAAAAGAAGAATTTTAGAAAAATACAGGCGTGCTTGCATAATCCAAATCTTCGTAAGCCGTATTTGAATTAGCACGAATTAAAACACGTAACAGTAGAGAACGTTACTTGCCCGTATTAGAATCCGTTTGCACAATCTGAGGAAGATAGGAAAAAACAGATGTTTAAAAAAAAGAAGAATTTTAAAAAAATACAGACTTGCTTGCATAATCCAAATCGTCGTAAGCCGTATTTGAATTAGCACGAATTAAAACACGTAACAGTAGAGAACGCTACTTGCCCGTATTAGAATCCGTTTGCACAATCTGAGGAAGATAAGAAAAAACAGATGTTTGAAAAAAGGAAGAATTTTAGAAAAATACAGACGTGCTTGCATAATCCAAATCGTCGTAAGCCGTATTTGAATTAGCACGAATTAAAACACGTAATAGTAGAGAACTCTACTTGCCCGTATTAGAACCCGTTTGCACAATCTGAGGAAAATTAAAAATAGAGATGAAGATGAACTCAAAAATCCGAGAAGAACCAAGAAAATTAAGCGGAACAAAAGCTAGATCTAACTTCCATTGATGTTCCTTATTCAATTGTCTCCAATCCAATTTAGGTCATAAGGTTCAAAGGTAAGAATTAAGTGTTTTTTTATTTGATTCAAGCATACACTTAACTCTTTAGGCTTAATGACTTAATCATGCATGACTTAAGCTAGACTTAGCATATAGGATGCATGCAAATGATCATGCACTCTTAGTTATTTTTTTTCAAAGGAGGATATACAAAAACAAAAAAAAATAAAAATAAAAAATAAGAAAGAAATACATATAGAAGGATCCACACATGAAAAATAATACCTAAACAAGATTAAAAGAACAAGATCTACAAAAGAACTTCAAAGACACAAGATATTTTGGCGCCAAAATTTTAATTCAAATCTTAGAATTTTTCAAAAATATTTTTCCAGAGATATAAAAAAAAATATAACTGATAAATTGAAATATATGAATCATAGGAATCAAACAAAACAAGTTTGACAAAAATCAGACAAGAAATGAGCAAGTTATGCACAAACCAAACAACATAGGTTCATTTTCGCACCAGGACAAATATACCTCAGTAATTCGGCCATAAAAACTTCATTTAAGATCCAAATTAGACAAATAATACCATTCCAGAAACTAGAGAGAAATACGAAGATAACGCAACAAAAAGAACCAAAATCGGAGATCGTTTGACCAATCAAAAATGAAAACGAAAAACAGAGACGAAGATTAACTCGAAAATTTGGCGCCAAAATTTGAATGCAAATTTCAGAATTTTTAGAAATATTTTTTGGTAGATCTGGAAAATTAAAACCAAAACATTGAAAGATATAGGTTATAGGAATCAAACAAAACAAATTTGACAAAAAACAGACCAGAAATGAGCAAGGTATACACAAATCAAACAAGCTAAGTTCATTTGCGCATCAAGACGAACATCCTTCAGTAATCTGGTCATAGAGACTTCATTTTAGATCCAAATTAGACAAATAATATCATTCCAGAAACTAGAGAGAAAGACGAAGAGAACGCAACAAAAATCACTGAAATCGGAGATCATTTGACCGATCAAAAATTAAAATGAAAACAGAGACGAAGATGAACTCGAAAATCCGAGAAGACGCAAGAAAATTAAATGAAATAGAAGCAAGATCTAACCTCCATTGATGTTATTCGATGCCACTTGATAGAATCTTGGAAGGTGATGAATAACTGGTTCCATGGAGACCGAGAAGGTGCTCAATTAGATGTAGAATTCAAGAGTCTCTTTGGTGCTCCTCCTAAAAAAAAAAAATCTAAAAGTCTCCCCTTCAATGACTCAAAGTGCTCCTCTCTCCCTCCTTAGAAATTCTGAATATTTTTTAGACACGAAGAGTCCCCTTCAACTAAATGAAAATCCCTATTTATAGATAAAATTTCAAAAAAGGAAAGGGAAAAATGAAAGGGAAAAATTTTCTAGAAGTAAAAAAGCTTCCCCTTTTGTTTTCTAATTCTTCTCTTTTTTGTTTTCTTTTCATTATTTTCTTTATTTTTATTTTTTTCTTTTTCTATTCTTATTTTGTTATTTTTTCCTTTTTCTCTAACTAATTCTTAACCATCATTAATTAATCCAACTAACTTTCTAACTAAATTCTTAACTAAAAAATTATTTTTCTTTCTTTTTCTTTTTCTCTTTTTTTTTTCTTTTTTTCTAACTAATTTTTAACCATTATTAGCTAATCCAACTAACTTTCTAACTAAATTCTTAACTAAAAAATTATTTTTTTTTCTTTTTCAATTCTTTTTTATTTTTATTTTTTTATTTTAAACTAAAAAACAAAATGATTTATTTTGAGTTTTAAATTTATCCTCGGACATAATTCAGTATTCACACATTATTTTTGAAATAAAGAAAATTGCAGGTGTCATATCAGTTAATCAATAGACCCTGTAAACTATTTTATTAAGTGAACTAAAACTAAAGTAATCTATGTATAATTACATGGTATTTAAGAAAACTAACAAAATTTTAGAAAAATATTTTACAAGATGGAAATCACATGCGAAATATTAACTAATTAATGGGTCTCGTAGGCAATTTTATTAAGTTAAATGATGTTTTTTAAAAGACGGATTAACACGTCAAAGAAAAAAATCAGGTACTATTTAATGATTTTTATTTTTTTTAGAAATTGAATGAGGTCTATACATGTACTTTTTATTTGATATTTTATAAGGTGTACTATGTAGGATATATTTTTTTTCATTTTTAAAAAAAACCACATGTATAAATAATCATATCCAAGTTAGATAAGATTGTTGTAAACGATAAAACTTTCCTTCCAATTTTTTAACGTAATAACGTACCCTAGACTTTTAAAGCATAGATTTCTGATTAAGTTAAAGCCCCATCAGTTAATCTGCGTGTTTGGTGGTGAATATATAAAAAATTTTGTTGTGATTTTATAGATCTTCTCATTATAAAGCAACCAAACATGTTTAGAGCTCGGATAAGATGGTCTGATTAATAAATGAACCATCAGTAGTAATTATTGTTAAGTCATTTGATATGATAGTATCTATCTATTTATATTAAGTTAGAGTTCATAATTTTTTAAGGAGAGCATTTTTATAAGTTATTATCATTCATGTAATTTTTTCTACATTAAATGTTTAATTTTTTATTTATAAATATTAATTAATTTAAATTGTAAATAGTAAATATTATAAAAATATTTTAAATAAATAAAATTTTTATTTTTTAATTTTTAAATTAATTAATTTTAATTTTAATATAGTTTTTAAAATTTAAATTTCAATATATTATATCGATTGTGTTACAATTTTAATATTATTTTCTCATCTTCATCCTGATTTAAATTTTTTGTTTAATTTTTATTGATATAATATAATATTTATTTTTAATAATAAAATATATATTTTTTATATAAATCTGATTCAAATTTAAAAAATATTCCGCATGGATAATGTGTTATCTAAACGAATAAATGAGTTGAAGGCTTCATATTTTATGAAAATTACAAGCTCATCCCTTGCACTGATAGGTACAAACAATGAGTTTTCACATCATTTACATTCGTATACATCTAATTTTATTATTTAAAATTTTTTAAAGATGATAAAATGGAATGGGTCTAGGCGGAAGAAGTGTACTTTGAGAGTTTCAAGGATCATAAATTTTATTATAATATAAGACGCTTTAATAGTTTATATTTAGATATGTATGGTGTATGATGTATGTGTGGATATCACTTCTGTAAATTAATGAAGACAGAATAGACTGAAAGCATATGTGGTCGTTTTTTATCAGCGGGTCATATTTTAGGCTTGTTGGTGTCTTGCAGTTATGGAGAATGGAGTGAGTGTGACTCAGTCAGATGAGCTAAAACGACACCTTTCACGTCATTCATTTTTTACTTATAATATAATTATTATTGTAAACTATTTATTATTTTATTTATAACTATTATTTAATTTTAAAATCAATATTCTAGTTATTTATATTTTAAATTTTATGATTTGATTTACGTATTTATTAAAAATGTTACACTTTGATAAAATCCCCAAAAGTTTCTGACCTATATGTTTAGACTAATTTATTAAATAAGTTAGACTCATTTTTTTAAACAAAAACATTGATTTGATTTAAAAACAAAATATTGAGCCATTTTGAGAATATGACAAGCCTGTTATCCAGCTTATGTAATGTAATAAACATAAATAATAATACAACTATAATATCATCGTATAAACTATTATTAATAATAATTATTATTATTATGAGACGTAATAATAATATTAAAGAATACAAAAAAATTATATTATTATTAATATTATTTTAAGATTATATTTATTTTATTTATGTTTAGTTTGAATAAAATTTTTATGATAATAAATAAAATATAAATATATTAAATTTTTCCCATAAATTAAAATTTATTTATGGATATTAAAATTCATCTAATTTTTTTAATTTGATATATATAAGTTAATTTTAATTTATAAAAAATTAATTTACTTTTATTTTTTTATTAAAATTTATCCAAAGTGAGTCTTAAAAGCTTAAGTGAGCTTATATCTATTAATCTGTTTAAATTAATGGTAATATTTTTTTCTTTTTATCTGTTTAAAAAGTTTTATTGTAGAAGCATGATTAAATAGCCTCTTTTTTTTTTATGATTATGAAGCCTTTGAGTTACACTAAACCTTTAGAAAGATTAATTTAGACCCTGAAAATAGTTCAAGAGAGCATTTAGCAGAACTTACGCATGAGTAACTTATTTGAGCTTATGAAAAATAATTTATCTCTCATATGTTATTTTTAAATGATTTCAATAAATTTTTAATCAGTCTAACTTTTTTAAATAATGTTTTTAATTTAGTTTAATAAAATTTATGGTTATACTTATGATCCAAACCTTTATATAAGAAGAAAGAATTTGAGTAACAATTTAATTAAATATCCATCCAATAATCTATTTTTATAGGAGAGTTTTATATTTTAAAATTGAACATAAAATTTACTGAAAATAAGTTAAAAATAACTTCTTTTAATAAGGTTTATCAAAACGCTTTTTTATGAAAATAAGCTTCAAAGAAGTTATAAAACTCAAAGTTATTTCCTTAATAATTTAAAAAAAAATTAAACAAGATTTAAATATTTATTAATTAAATATCTAATTAAATTATTTAACCAAACACACGGTATATCAAGTTAATAAGAAAGGTTTGGGTCATAATTTCAAAAATTATGTCACTTTTAAATTTTACGTAATCCAGTTCATCTTGATTTATTTCCAATCTTAAGCATATTCACAAAGAAAAATAAAAGCATATTTACAAAGAAAAAAGAAAAAGAAAGAATACAAATATTTTTCTGTTATATCTCAACACTTCTTACTTTGATTTGGGCAAAAATTATTTTGCTTCCTTTGAGAGCCAATCTCTACAATTATTACAACAATTTAAAATAAAGCTTTTTAAAATTTATAAAATAATTTACCAAAATTATTATAATTATTTTCTAATTTTTAATATTTAAATTATTTATCAAATTAATGTAATTAATTTTTTTTAATATTTTTCAAGTAATAATAAAAGCTCATCCATTTAGTCTTTTTTAAAATATTGTTCATCTTAACTGAGATTTTGTTGACTTAATTTTACAAAAAATTAATTATTTACTAAAATATAACATGTTAATCTTGATTATTTGACATATTTTTATCGATCATTCATTTTAATATGAAATGTTTTTTCAATTAATTAGATATAATAATTTTTATTCTGTATTTGTTATTTTAAATACATATTAAGATATAGATAAATAGGTATATAATACTACTTTAAGTAAATTGCATTGTTTCCTTTGATCATTTTTAAATCACACTGCTTTTTTTTTCTCTTATTTTAAAAACTAAAATCTCCTCTTTTAAGATATTAGTATATATTAAATTTCTCTCAACAACTGATTAATTTAAATTTTATATGGTAGAATTTAGACTTTAATAGATGATTATGTTATTTTAAATACTCATCCAGTTAACTGTTAAAAGCTAACTTTAATCTTCATTTCAAAAATTATTAAGCTGAGATATAATGTTGTGAGTCATGGAAAATGAAAAATTGACCTTAAAAATTTCGCATTAGAATGAATTAAAGAATAGTGCATAATAATATATTGAAGTGATCAAACGAGTGTAGTTATCAAAATAGAAACGAGGAGAGTGTAATATGCTCCATCAAATTTATTTATTTTAACATAGTTACACGTGTAAGACAAAATTGAAATAAAATAAAATAAATTGTAAATTACTGAAAAGTTTTGCAGATGTTGATACAAGAAAACAAGAAACTTTAAATTTCTAATTAATAAAAAAAAAAGATCAACCTTTTCCCATGTATCTTGTGACAAATTTAAAAGAAAAAATAACAGAGGTTATAATTAGAAAGAGTTGCAGACATGACTAAAAAAGTAACAGAGGTCATTATTAAGATGACAATTAAAGGCGTTCACGAAAACCAAGCTAAATAAATAAAAATGATATTAAGTCAATGATTTCTTATTATAATATTATAATATCAGCGATTCAGCATCATTATCCTTAATGGGTTTTTAAAAAAAAATTGAAAAAATAAGAAGTTATAGTACTGTCCCTCTTGAAAAAAAAAAAAGCGTAATCAAGTTAAGGAAAGGGCAAGCTTGCAGGGGGTATGCACGTGTTTCAGTTTGGATTAGATTTAACAATAAATTTAAATCAATATAATATTTTACATATGATTTAGATTGAATTGTTTATTTTAATTTTTTCTGTTATTTTTAACTACAATTTTATGTTTAAACAAACGAATAAAATTTTATTTATTAAAGTAGAGATTCTCTACCAACATAAAATGCGTGATTGTTTGAAATATCATAGAATAATAACACTTTCTTTTTATTGTTTTATGTTCTATTGATAATATTATTTTAAAATGTAATTTGAGATTGTTTCGTATATTTTATTGCCACGACACATGCAATGTTTTCTAGGTTAGGATATTTTTAGAATAAAATAGAAAAATAGATACGGTAATGAAATAGATTAGGATGATTTTTTTTTTGTGCTGTTTTGGAAACAAAGATTAAAATTTCTAATTTTAACCTTATTAAATATGAGTAAATTTGTAGAAGATTTATATATTTTTATATATATTAATTTTTATAAATTTATATAAATTATATATTAAATATATTTTTATATAAAATAGATATTAAAATTCTTAAAAATTGTAAAGTTTCATGACAGAATCATACTTTTAATAAAACAAGACAATTTAATCTTATTTAATCGGAATGTAATTAGAGCAAATATTTATATTTTCAATCCTATTTTTTGTCGTTACAAATCAAATTTGGATTCTTCTTAACAAGTTTAATTTGTTTTATGATTTAGTTTGATGACTTTATTTTAAACATATGAAAAAATAGACTAAATTATATAAAAATAATTTTTATAAATAATTTGTTTGATTTTGATTTTTAAAATTAATTTAATAATTAAAACAATTTAAACCACTTTTTAATATCTCTAAACGTTTATATTGGATTTGTACTTAAATATTAAAAATAAATTTCTTTGATCATGAAAATACTTTTTATTTGTTAAAAATTATTATCACCAAGTAATTTTTTTTATTTTTAAGAGGCTAAAGAAGGGTTTACTTGCTTCTCCCTTAGTCTGACCCCACTTGTTTCTTTTCTTATCTTGAATTCAACCCAAGTTGAGCCTCCAATCTTTATTGATACTTTTTTAAAATTTATAAAATTAATAATTATTTGATATATATATATAATATCAACTTATAACGCATAATTAAATAGTTTTTTAAAAGCTCGATCATATATTATAACTTTTTTTATTATAACGATTGAATAAACAATTTTACATTAAAAATTTGAAGATAAGTTTGAAATAAAATCATGATAATTTTAATAAATTATTTCATTAGTTTAGTTAAGAAAATCTGACCTTGACTTTCACAGTAAATTTAGATAAACATTTAGCTTTGTTAGTCATATAGAATGCTACTTCTAGTTTTGGGGAAAGACTGAGACAACACGGTGAATGATGTTTTATAAAATACAAAATTTGTGGTAACCTTTTCATGGGAGGTTAAAGTAAATATATCCTTTTGACCATCCAAAGAAAAAATATAGAAATGTCTGGTATCAAATAACTGGTCATTCATGGCCACAAGTAGGTTAACAAAACAGTTAAATATGGAGTAAGAGCATTACGTTAGAAGTTGAAAGCAGTGACTTTTCCATATGTTTTGGTTTGGTTGTCATTATCTCTCCAACGTGGTATCCATATAACACGATATCCAAGTCAGAATCAATTGAACAGTAATGGGTTCAGGGCATATATGTTTGTACCTTCCTATATCTGGGTAGAGTTAAATGGCATGTAGACAAGGAAGAATAGAATGTTACAAAACGGCAGAAGCAAAAACACCACGATGCAAGTTTGGCTTTCATCTTATATTCAATGATGAAATTAAAAAGATGAAGTAGAGATGACTATACCTTTCAGTGCACCCCATAGAGCTAGAGATCTCTTCCTCTTGTCGGCTAAAACCTGCCCACTACTATTACCTATTTTCAAAATAGATGTATACATACATATATATATGTGGCCTTTCCTTCCCATTCTTTCATTTTCCCCATTTCTACATGCAATGCCTTAGATGCAATAGTGGCCATTCATAATTCATTACTTTCCAAGCACATATATATCATTCTTAAGCTTATGATAAAATGAAAAACTTGTGTTTCACCAAACAAATTAAAGACTACAACTCAGTATGCAACATTCTACCTACTTAGTACTTGGATTGTTATCAACCTCATAAGCACTATTTGTGTTCAAAAGTCTTTAGTAAAACTATGTTCCCCAACTCCTAAGTTCCACTTTCATTGGAGATTATAGTTAGATTGAACGTATCAACAACAAATCAAAACTCCCATGATATATAGGTTCAATGCACGAAAGTATTTTTGGACCATCTGAAATGTAAAGACAATTAAAATAAATGCAGAATCCTTGTGTAACTGTAGAGTGACAATTCTTTGGTATAATTTAATATTATCTTGTTCTATTGTAAAATATATGGTATTTGGTCCTTTGGTATAATTTAATATTTAGGTTTCTTTCCTAGCTAGTGTTTGAAATCTTATTCAAATGAATATTCCATATTAGAGAAGTGTTCTAAGTTATTATTTTATCAACCTACTTTATTATTTTATATAATATTTTAAAATTTAAATGAATCGGTATAAAAACATGAGTTCGTTAATTAACTGATTCTCCTCTTGAACTAACGGATGTGCTCGAATTTTAAAATCATTATCATGGAAGACAACTTCATATCTAATCAAAAGAGAAAAGTACCCTGCTCAAAATTTTCTTTCCAATTAATCTTCATGACATGTGATCTTGTTAGGTTTCCTTTACGTTGATTGCACTTTTTAATTTTTTTCATTTGAACGTATCCTTAATTAAGATTAACTTTTTCAAGATTTAAAAATTTTTAAAATAAATTTTATCCCTATTAATCAAACCTTTTACAAACATATAGTCTAGAAGTCAAACTGTGATCAACATAATTAAAGATTTTAACTATCAAGTAATTATGTAAGATCTTGTTAATATATTTTTCAAATATTTTATATTTAACTAACAAGCTATTTGTACATTATATGAGTGTTAAATTTAGAGTATAATATAAATATATATAAGAAAAAAATGTTGACCAGTATCCTTAAGATATTGATTAAAAAATAAAAGTAATTTTTTATTAAAAATTATTAATATATTTTTTATAATTTTCAATACATTTCTATATTATTTTTAATAAAATATTTTAATTTTTAATTTTTTAATGAATAAGGATACTATTATCATTATCATGATTTAATTTTTTTAAAGCTTAATTTTACTTGTTTCGTTTAATAAATAGATAAAAAATTTATTAAAAAATATTTTTAAATAAACAAGTTAGATTTAAATTTACAAAAAATATATTTAACCTATTTAAAAACTTATTTATATTTATATATTATATATTATATTTATTATATTTATTTTAATATATTATATTTATATAGTATTAATATATTTACATAACTTTTTAAAAATTAAAATTTTTAATTTCAAACAAAAAAACTTTTTAGATGATTTTCTTTTTATTTTTATAATAGAACTTTTTTTTTTTACTGTTTTCGTTTACTTCTATAAGACTACATCTTAACACTTAATTTCTCTTGATATAATTTTGTACAATAACTTATCATATATAATACATTACCTAGTATAATGTTCTAAAATAAATAATTATAAAATCTATAATGTTAGATAATTTTAATATATTTTTTTACAAGTGATACTAACAAAGACTAAATTGATAGCTTCCATAATTTAAAAAATATTAAAATATATTTTCATAAAAGATTTTAAACTTGTAAATTTCTTTTATATATATATATATATATTAGATTTATTTAATAATTTTTTATTTTATAAATTTTAATTTTTTTTTCATTTATATAAACTTTTTTAAAATATAAATTTTTAGTCAGATTTATAGACTTTACAGAATTTTAAAATTTTAAATATTTAAAATCTAATTTAATTTGATCTATTTTATCATTATTTTTAATAGTATTTTTATGTTAATAAATTTTAATTTTTTTAATTATATATTTTTTACATTATTTTATTCTACCTCATTTATCTGTAGGAATAATTTTTCTATAAATATAATATTGTTAAATAATATCTAACATATTATCTATCTTGAAAGAGATGAAACACGTAAGAGTAAGAATTCTAATTTGTTAGATAAGAAAATTTTAAAAAGATAAAATTAATAATTAAAAAAATATTTTACAATTAATTTGTTAATTGGGATAAAAGTTAAAAAAAAAATTAAAATATTAAGTATTTGATGTAAGAAGAGACACATAACTAGCTAACGAACAAAATATATATTAAAAGAGATTTGAACTCTGGAGATTAAAGAGTCTAATTAATAACAAATTTGGTCAGATTAAAATTTTGAAAATCATGAATATTTAAAAATAACAATAAACAAATATTTCTGTAAAGTAAATGCAATGTGTAAGACGTTGGACCTATGTGTGGTTGCTGACTCTGCCAACACACCCATTCGTCTAAACATATATTTTCTTCCATTTTTTTTTTCCAATTTTTTTTCTTATCCTTCGTTTTCTCTCGTTATTTATTAATTTTTATTATTATTTTAATGATAATTTTAAAAATAATTAATAATATTTTTTCATTTTTATTATAAATTTTTAAATAAATTTATATTCATAAAATATTATCTGTTAAAATATATTTTATTATCAATTTATCAGAAAAATTTAATATATTTTATTTTAATTTTTATAATAAAAAAATATCTGTCCAATTCTTTTTAAGATGTATAGTTATGATACCACACAACATATAGCAGGAATATTAAATTTCATGTTCTATCGTCATATTTTTTTTTTATCATAGCATAAAAATAAGTGTCACATATCAGATAAAACTTTTTCATTCCAAACATATAGGTTTTTTTTATTTACTTTTTATAGTTTTTTTAATTAGTGTCTTACTAAACTCGTTACATTTTTTATACGTATCTATTTAGCCATATTTATATAGTTAATTAAATAGTGGTTTATTTGACTTAAAGCATGTTAGGAATAAAAAACATAAATTTTGTGGAATTATGATTTTATTTTAATTTATTTCTTTTAGTTTTTAATGATAATTCGTGATAATTTTCCTCTCCACATATTAATTATTCATTCTTTTTTACCATTATTTGTAGGGTTATTTGGAGGGACAAAACCTGTAATTTAATGTGGACACATAAAGTGACTATGAGGCTACACTGACCTATGTGTGTGAGCATGTGATCAAGCTATATGGATAATACGATTACACTGATTTAACTAGTGTGTTAGCCACCCTACCAACATCAGGAAACATATAAATAGCAAAATGAGGGATTTTTTAAAACAATTTTTCAGTTTTTTCCCTATAAATCTAGATTTCATTTGATTTACGAAAATGTTTTTAATTTTTTATTTATAAAAATATTAATTCATTTTTATTTTTTAAATTTTGATAAAAATTTAGTATTTTCTTTAAAAAAATTTATAAAAAAATAAATTTTAAACCAAAAATTCTTAAGATTTAAAAATATTGTAATTGATTTAATTTTCTTATAATGATAAAATTAATATAGTTTAAACGTATAATATTATGTAAATTGTATTAATCTCCCGTTAGTAAACCAATTTTAATAACTTTAATTTAAGTTTTTTTTATAATGATTAGGTATGACTTGATAACTTATGCGTATTGATTTATAAGTTTAATTTCACAGTTAAAAATTGGTTAGTAAATTAGTTATTAATATCTTAAGAATAGAAATTAATGATTGTATGGTTTTATAATTTTTTTATGCATAAAGTTATTTTAAATTGAGAAATTTTAGAAAATTTATGTTTTCAGTTTAAGGAAAAAGAATGACTATCAAGGAATTAAAATTAATTTATAATAGTAAATTCAATCTTAAATTGGAAGTTTATACGTTAAGTTGATGTGAATTAATGGATTGGTTGAGGATTAGAAAGTCAAATTGTATGGATTTCATCCATTTCACCTCATCAGCACTATATATTGTTACTTTTCTTTCAATCTTACTGATAAATACATTCTTTTATCTCAAGGTTCACATAGATTGATAAATACATTCTTTTATCTCAAGGTTCACATAGGTGATATTTTGAGACTTTGTAATGGAATAGCTGTCTTTATATATGAAAATGATACCTACTTATACTTTATTAAGTTGACACGTCATTCACTGATTTTTTATTTTTTATTTTCCGCCAGCCAAATTATCTGATTTCACCTTCTTTTAAATAAAATAAATTTTAATTTATTAAGAGAAATCTACGTGCTTGCGATAAAAAAAAATGGTCATACTTAGGTTCAGGATATATGCGCACAATTCACTGTCAATTAGCAAAATGTTATCATCAGAATGTCTTATCGACGGTGTGATGGAATTATGTAGAGATGCATACCCTTTGATATCAGCAGTACAATTATTTGAAGCTGATTAGTTCCTTTTTAATTTTTTCGTAAAAAATATTTTAAAAGAATTTTAAAAATAAATAGTAACCGTTTTAATTTTTTTAATATTTTTTTATAAATTTACATTCGTCAAAAATTATTCATTAAAAAATATTTTAATAAGGATTTAAAAAATATAATTATCTAAAAAAATATGTTTTTAGTGATTATATATATATATATATTAAAAGTATATAATAATATTATTTATTTTTAAAATTTAATATTTTATTTTAAATTTATCTTTATTTAAAGTAACTTTTTTTTATTATAACAATCATGTTATTTAAAAATTATGAATAATACATAATTCAAAAATTTTATAAAAGATCTTATATTAAAGATTATAACAATTTTTTGTGAACTGATCTTATAAAAAAGATTGAAAAACTAATAAAATAAAAATAAACCAGGTTTTTACATTTCTTTTGGAAAATCCTATTTTCACATATTATGTTTAGAAAAATTAGGATGTATAATCTGGCATCAATTAACAAATTTCAAAATGGCTGTTGGCAAATTCTTTTCACTGTGGCAAATATTAAGACGATTTAAGTGTGAATTATAATCAATTGTAATAAAATTAATTTTGAATCATTAATTAATTTTGAGATATAATTATATAAATTAATATAAATTATACATTTTTATTAAAATATATTTTTTATTCGAAATAATTCCACTAACATATTTTTTAAAAGATACTCTTTAATATATATTTTATAATTGATTGATCAATATTTTAAAAAATTAAACAAATTTTTAAACATTTATCAATTTATAAAATAAATAATTTGAATTTTTAAAATTTAATTAATAATAAATATATTAAAAATATTTTCAAAAAATCATTGCTAAATTTTTTATTAAAAAAATAATAATTTTTTAATATAAGAAACATACCTTAAATCACCTTTTTCTTTTATTTTATATTGTATGTATCAGTATTTTAATTTTTTTTTTCAATATTTTCCTCTAATTCTTAACTTAAAAAAAGTTTTAGTAGATTTAAAAACTAAAATAACCATTACATATAAATTTACTTTGGAGCGTCATTCTAACATTCTTTTAACAAAAAATTATGAGAAATTTTTATTTGTTTGATGGAAAAAACGAATAATATAAAAATATTTCCTATCGTTTGGTACATATAAAAGTAGAAGGAATTTTTCAGGTTTTACCAGATTTTATTTTTTTTAAATTGATAAAAAATAAAGAAAAAAAACTTACATTTTTTATTTTATTTTATATTATATATTTTTAAAATAAAAATAAATAAATATTATGTTAATAGAAAAATATAATAAAAAATTTAAATTTTATACTACTAATATATTTATTTTTTTATTTATTAAATTTTTTTTCCATTCTTTCATATTTTAACTTATTTAATGAATTAATTATTTTTCTTTTTTCTTTTTTTCTTTTGTACATGATTCCAACAGAAATAGTTTAGAAAAGAAGAATTTCAAAAATTTAAAATTTCTAATTACATTAATTATAAAATTAATATTTAAAATTATAACAAAATTCAATATATATATATATATATATATATATTACATTTTTACTATAATTTTAACAATTAATTTTTAACTTATAATTAGTAATATACTTTGAATTCTAAATTACACCACCTTCACTATAGAACTTAGAAAATACATATATCGGATATCAACCCAGATCCACATTGTCACATTGCCAATTATCGCCAATATTCACTCATAATGATAATTCTTTTATTAAATTTAAATTTAATATAAAATATAAAAATAATATACTTTGAATTATAATTTTAAAGAATTAATTATTTTTAAATTAAAAAATAGATGAAAAAAATAAAATTAATGTAATATATTTTTAAAATATATTAATATATATATTCATAAGTACTCTATAAACAAATGAGATTTAGAATATTTTTATTAAAATTAATTATGTATTATAATTATTTAATAAAATTCATTATTTCTATAAAAAATATTTATTTTATCAAAGTATTTGATAAAAAATTATAATAAATATTTAAAATATTATATTATGATAAAAGAAATTTTAAATTTAATATATTATAATATAAGAAATTGTAATTAAAAATTTATATTAATATACTATTTTTAATTTTTTACTATATTATATATTTATAAAATAATTAAATTTATACAAATATTAATTAAACTTTATTTTATAATAATTGTAATATATATTAAATTTATTCTCATCTTAATATTAATACTAATAATAATAATATTATTATTATTATTACAATATTATATATTAATTATATTTATTTATAATTGAAAATTATATTTATAATAATAAATATAAAAAAATTTGATAATAATAATTTAAATAATTTTTTATAAAAATAGATTTAAATATAAATATTTATTATTATAATTTTTTATTAACAATAACTTTAAATAAAAATTTAATATTAAGTATATTAAATAGAACTGAACACATATGATCCTAATAATAATCATAATTTAATAAATAAAAAATAAAAAAATACCATCAAATAATTTTTAAAGCAACTGCCGTTTCTGCTAACTATTAAGAATATGTGCTGTCATTATTAGGAGTATAAAATGAAATGTGAAATGTTAAAAAGTGTGGTGAAGCTAATTAAAAAATTAAACATATACTTTTCTTAAATAAATTATTATTCATTTGTTTTTTCTATAATTTTTAATGCACGTTAAATATGATTTTAATAAAAAATTGATTATTATTTTCTTAACTAAGAAGCAATATGTATAGCCATTGGTTAGTATTAGAATTGAATTCGAATTCTAATTTAAAATAAAAAATTTGTTTGAAAGATTAGGTTTGTTTTTATATTATATATTTATAATGATTTTATAGTAAGAGGATGTGAAAATTTTAATACATTTTTTTATAATTTTTAATACATTCTAAATATGATTTTTAATAAAAAAATTTATTATTATTTTCTTAATTAAGGACCAATATACGTAGTCAATAGTTAATATTAAAACTGAAATTGTATCTGATTTAATCTCAAAAACTAACGTGTAGGATGGGATTTAACTTGATATTAATTACATACTCATGATTGGTTATATCTAATAAAAAATATTGAACTAGTTATTAATTATTTAGACGCAATTGTTAAATGCTAGATTGAATTTATTTGTTTTATACGGATGAAATAAATTATTTGTGCTCATTAACTGATTAAATAAACGAGTAGTGTTCATGATATATAGATTTGACATTAAAAATTCATGTTTTTTAAAATAAATCAAACACAGAATTTAAATTTGATTCAATTAAATAAACAATTTAAACTTGAAAATTATATTTACAAGTTAAATTTAAGCTTTAAATACCTAGCTTAATTATTAATTTTTTTATATATACCCTTAATTATTTATAATCAACAATGGTCATTGATTTCACTTCTTCCATTGAATAGGGAGCGGTACTGAAGTTTATTAGTAGTAAAGCTTTCAAAATAAGTTTTAACTCATATACTAACTTGATTAATCAATCAATTTAAGTGAGCCAACTTGAGGCAAGTCCAGTTGACGAAGAATTATTTTTTAATTAAGCTTTTATTCATAAATAATATTATTAAAATATAAAAAAGGGAAAAATATTTTTATTATTAATATGCAATATAATATTATTAAAAATGTAATTTATTTTTAATTTTTTTAAATATTTATTTTTCTCAAATTGAATAAACCAACCGTAAACCAAAATACGAAGTTGAATGCACATTTATCTCTCTCACCACAAAGATGAATTAGATTGAATTAATCTATATTATTAAATCTAACCTGAGTTAACTTGTTTTAACACCTTTAATTAACAGAAAAGATAAAAATTAATTAATCTACTACAAAACCTAACCTGAGTTAGCTCATTTTGACAAGGAGTGTGGCTATACTGTCTATTAGCCCCAACAACAATATACCGGAAGTGAAAGTTTAGAAATAAAATTTGAGTTCAATTTTTAAAAAAATTAAAAATACAGATTGATTTTTTTAAAAAAATATTTAAATTTTTGTACTAAGTAATCATTGTAAATAATAGATATAATTTTTATTGTTTAATCAATAATAAAATTTAAAAAATTAGTTAATAATCCTATGGCCATTTAAAGAGTTAAGCATTTATATATATTTTTTATGTATATTAAAAATACCTCTCAACTAATAGTTAAAGATTAATTTTTTTAACTTATAATGGTTGTTGAAATAATTTATTATTAAAAAGATTACATACATTTATTTTTTAATTTTAAATATATATTTAAATAAGATATAATGATCTATATTTTTTATTATTTATCTTTCATATAATAAATATTATTCCTTGAATTATTTCCTATATGTGTGTGTAAAAGAGAAAGATAAATTAAAATTTTTTAAATTTAGTTTGAATTGTGTCAAGATTTTTTTTCATTTAATATAGTTAAAAAGGTTTTAACTTGAAAGTAAAATTGACGGGATGAAATGATAAAAGTTTTCTTTTCCTCTCTTAAGTGATAAGTCATAATTTAAGGAAGAATTAAAACTCATCTTATTATACCATCAAGCCCTTAAACAGGTATTATAGAAAAATAATTTATGATCTTTTTATAAGTTTTATTTAACTTACTTAAAAAAAATTACCGTAAAATTTATTAAAATAAATTATTAACTTTCATGTAATAAGTAGTACTAAATACATTTAATTAAATTATGTATCAAAATGCAGCATAATTAAATAGAATAAAAGAAACAATTAATTAGTTCCAACAACACATGACAAAACTCCATAAACCAACATAATAAATAGACTAAAAGAAACAATTAGTTCCAATAACACATGACAAAACTCAATAACAACAGTAGAATCTCAACAAATAAGAAGAAACTGAAAAGGAATTATAAGTGAATGGATTTGACTTGTATAGTAATGTGTAAAATTATAAACATTGATTATTAATAGTTGAAAATATGATAAAATACATGTATCTGTACAATCAATTACAAAATCATTAAAATTTATTTTATTAATTTTTTGATCAGTGGTTACAATTTCATATTTTAGCTTTTGTAATGCATTCTTCATCTCAAGAAGTTAAATCCCAAACAGTATATCTTTCATGACATTTTAGTTATAGAACAATGTTCCTCTAGAAATTATCTCTACAACGAATTAGTTAAAAAAGATCCCAAATAAATAAATTAACTAGTAGAGGATTATTCTAATTTAATCAATAATTTTAAATTTGAGTTTTGGAAATATAGGTATGTTAACATGCATTAAAAAGAGTTTTATATCATTTTTTGTATTAGCGATGCCAAGTTGAACTTGAATAGTATAGTTGAAATCCAATAAAAAAATTTACTTATAAATTTTAGCAAACAAATCACTTTATATTAAATCAAGATTTTGGAAAAAAAAAATATCGGTTTGAAGTTCCTAATTGTATCATGTTAGATAGTTTTAGTGGGTAGTTAGCGGTTGCATCAAGGTGCAGTGGGATAGGTACCAATTTTCATAGGCAGAGACTGTTCTTACTTGTGTGTCAGAACTCAGAAAGAAGAGATTGACTATTGTTTTTTCACCTTATTGACAACCGAGGAGAAATAATTTACACGGTCCCCACAACTTAGTTGTGATATCCAATCACAAGAATCACTACTAAGGATGAAATGCATGAGGACGAACACGTAAAATTTCAGGTCTGCTAATATACAACATGGCACACCTGAGACACTCACCAATTAATTATCAAAAATTAATATATGCTTGGTGTAATACAAATCATAAAATGGGAGGCATGCATCTTACAACTAGACTCCAGAATTAAAAGTGAAATTTATTTTATACCAAATCATGGATATATAATATAAATTATATGTCGACCTTGCACATGATCGGATTAACATTGTTTAGGACCCACCAGCCATTAGGTTACTTGAATGTTGACATTGAATAACAAACAATGTTTGTATGTATCTCTATGTTTTTCTCGTTTTATCTCTCAGAGTCAGAAGCAGCTTTGTGGAAAATCATATGAAATAGATCACCTTCTTCTCTAACATCCTCACACTCTCAAAGCTCAAGATTTTCCGTAATACGATCAAAGGATGAAGGTAAGATCAATTGGTTTGCAGAACAATGCAAAAACAATTCCACCGTATACTCTTGTAATGTGTTGCTTCTTAATTTGCTGCAGTTACTCGGGTGGATGCATAGAAAGTTTCGGCAGAATAGCCCTGAACCGTTCAAAGAGCTTGTGATGGGTAAGTTGTATGTATATATATATGTATGCATTGCTCTTTATATATGTTCATTCAAATGTACATTAAGTGGATGATGGATGATGAGCATGCATCATAAAACATGTGAAATTGATAGAGAAGTGAATTCTTTCAGGGCAGGCAGCAATTGATGATGAACACAACTATTCGAAAGCAAACTTTGGGAACAAACATGTGAAACTAACTCAGAAAGAGCAGAACCTAAGAAAATCTTTTGCTGGTATAGAAGATGAAGAGTATGAGGAAGAATCATCGGGGGCTATGTATGAGCTATTCCATGGGTTCCTAGCAATTGGAACTCTTGGTTCGGAGCAAATTGTGAGCGATCCATCAACAACACCAACATTTGCGATATCTGTTGAGAATATAACTGAAAAGGAAGATGAAGTGACAGAGAATGAACTGAAACTGATAAATGATGAGCTGGAGAAGGTTCTTGGAGCTGAAACAAAGGATGATGAATCTTGTGGAAGAAACAGCCATGTGAGCAATGGGAGAAGCAGTCATGGAAGCATAATAACTCTGAGTGGAAAGGGGATGGAAGGTACAGAATCAAATGGAAATGGAAATGCAATTTGTCCTCTTCAGGGATACCTTTTTGGATCAGCAATTGAATTGTCTGAAACAACAACAACTGTTGCAAAGAAGGAGCACAGGACTTCCCTTGGGGAGCTTTTCCAGAGAACCAAATTAGCAGACGAAAATTTTGGACCTAAATTTGAAAAGGATGATAAGAGAATTGAGAGGGAAACGGATAAATCTGCCATGCATCTCATGAAAAAAAAACTCAAAAAAAGAATGCTCCATAATTCTTCCCGAACCTCCACATCAACAACAGCTGATTCTGCTTCTGCAGACAAAAAACTGCATAAGGTACTTACTTCTACATTCCTTACTTATTATCCAAACAACACTTTTCTTTTTCACTTTTATTTCTTTTATTTATTAATGCATACTACCCCTTATAATAAGTCTGCCAAAACATTTCCATTCCATTTCTTTCGATCTCAACCTCTTTTGACTTTTTCTTCACTCTTTACTTCCTAGATCATCACTTTCAGTGTTTTTAAATGTCACCATATTTTTTTATTTTTTTTATAATATACAATTCTATCATTACTTGATATTTATTATTTACTATTTACACAAAATATACTTGCTAGTAAATTGACTAATTTAAAATCTGAAAACTGTTCAATAAAAATACATCAACAATTTTACTTTACATTTCTAATATTTTTGGACTACAAGCGATGAAGTATAAAGAATGCATGTACACTTGTATTGAAATTTAATTTTATGTTTAAAAAAAAATACGGTAATGAGGATTACACTCTAGACAATATGGTGAGAGAGAAGCTTGTATATCATCTTAACTAGTTATTCCAAAAAAGGTTAAATGATTGGATAAAAATATATAAATAATTTTAAATGTTATTTTTAACTAGTACAATATTCGTATTTAATTTGTTAAAAAAACTAATTGTTAGTAAGAGTAACCATGATCATGCTATAATTTCATAATTGAGATTTATCTTGACTAAACTGAAGAGATGTAGTGAAAAAAAATCATATAATTTATTTTAAATCAACGATAAATATAATTTTAAAAAATATATTTATATTAATTTTTATTTATAAAAATATTATATTATTCTTAAAATTTTATATTAAAAAATATAAAAAAATAAAATAAAAATATTTTTTTTCATTTTTATTATTTTTTATATAAAATATATTAAAAATTTTAAAAAACATTTTTTTCTAACACTTATTGTAATTGAATAAATATAGGATGAATTAACATTGTAAAGATAGAGTAATTTAAAATTATTAGAATTTATGTATTTAAATTATAATAATTTTTTTATAAGATTCTATAAACTTTTATATATCTAGAAATTTTTTAAAAAAATTTCTATTATTTTATTTTTTTAAAATTATTTATAATTCTTATTTTAATAATTACTTATTTTTACTTAAAAAATTTTGAAATTTTAAAATACGACTGTCATCAAATTTTGCTGTTCTTTTCCATTATCTTCTACCATTCTTTCCAAAAAAAAAATAAAAAATCCAGTGATTATATTATTTATTTATAGTCCTAGTCTTGGAAGCTGCACTTTGTTTCCCTCCTGGCTATGACTTATGATGTGTTGCCTAAACAAAAATCTGTGGCTTGTAGATTCTCCACATGTTTCAGAGGAAAGTACATCCTGAAAATTCAACGGTTGCACAGAAGTCTGATAAATACCAAAAGAATGAGAACAAGAAGAAAACAACGAATGATGGAGGGCACAACAAAAACGAGGGGGTGCAACCAGAAGAAGATATAATGATAAACCCCAAAAGAGCATTTGCAAAGGAAAACATGCGACAATATAAGAGTCAACCAAATGCCCTTCAGTTTGCACTTGCCAATGAAGATTCATGTGACAACAAGGAGCACTGGATCAAAACAGATGCTGATTGTAAGTATACAAACATCTATCTCACTTATGCCTAATAACATGCCAACTTTCAGTTTTGTCCCGTTTCTTTTACTATCCCGGCTCATTTATTCTTCTCCTTTTTTTCTAAAAAAAAAAATTGCAGACTTAGTCTTGGAGCTCTAAAGGCAAAGGAAGAAATTTAGCTGATTTTAAGCTACGATCCTGGATTATTAAGAAGTAATGTTGTGTTTGTATGATTTTATTTCTCAATGCTAGCAGCAAATGTTAGACATATTTTCATATGATATGAAAAACAGCTTGTGAGAAGATACGAATAAGAGAGGTAGTCATCTTCAATGCCTACCTTGTAGTAGTAAGTGTAAAATGTATGTTCCATATAGTAATTGTTTAGACAATCTTTGCAGTTGAACTAAAAATGTCAATTATGTATAAATCAACTACGAATCATGATGGTGTGCAAATAGAACACTGGAAATTGAAGGACATGTTTAAGCGATTATGCCTAGCTACGGAGCATCACTTGTTAACTGTTATGGGTTTTTACATTTGGCTGGTTCCACATTGCACCTCATTTCACCAATTCAGCTAGACATGCAAACCATTTCAAAATAAAATATTGAAATTTTAATTCTTAATTAATTTAATTTTTACAAAACTATTATTCATAACTTTTAATAAAATACAAATTGGTCTATCATTTATAAAAATCATACAAATTAATTTTTCTATTTATTTAAAAATAATAAAAATTAATCTTTTTGTAAATAATATCAAAGATAAATTTAAAAGATGATGATAAAATTTAAAAATTAATAAAAAAGTTTTTTTTAAAGGAAAGAACTAATTAACTAAAATTCAGTAAGCGAAAAACTATAATACTAGTAATCACTTTCAAAATTGATTCACTAATGGGTAGTACATAATTTGTCCCAAATTAGATGTTATTGGTGCTTATCATTGTTTCGCTGAGTCAAGTCTCGGATGGAGACTTTGAAGCTACAATTAAAGGAATTTATAATGTAGTAGAAATTGAGTCATTTCTTGTTATACAATGAGGCAATTCTGGATACCAGCTTTAGGATGACATGGCCAGAAAAAGAATGTTCTCAAGTGCATACTTCTGAAATTCATTCAACGCCATTTTGTATGAAAAAATTAAAATAGATATAACTCGGTAACGTTGAGGATTAAGGTAAAATTTTAATAAAATGGGATATTAAAATGGACTACGCTTACAACCTCAGGAAAAAAAATTAGGATTTAGTCCACAGTTGCTTCCTCTTGGTAGAAGGTTGAAGGGGTGACCAAGTTTGGTGGAAGAATCCAAGTTCCATGTCCACTGTAGTGAGTGGAATTAAATACAGCATATCCCCTGCTTTAGGTCGGTCAATCATGCTGGTTATTCTTGAAGGGGTCCTATTAGAAAATCTAGGATAGTTAGAGATAACATCAATCATAAACATAAAATAAACTTAAATCTCATTCTATGAATTCATTTTTGGAGTTAAATTAAGCCTAATATTGGGGAATGTATTAAAAGTCCTACGGTCTTAGGCTTGAGAAATCCCTCAGTCAAATTTTCTTTGAATAAATTATAGTTCCCATCATATAAAATTTATAAAAAGTTGTATTCATTTCTTAAAAATGAAAATTGGCGTTGTTACTCTTAAATTTTCAATTGTTTATTTTAATTTGTGTAATAAAATTAAGATAATTGTCAAAATAATTAATCTTTTATTTCTCAAAATAACAATAATGATAATTTATATTTAAAAAAAATTAAAATTACTAATTTCAAAAATCAAAATAAGCAAAATGTGATTTACTCAATTTGTTTACTTTGAAAATACTTCAATTGTAGTCTCTTGAAATTTCCAAGAAGGAGGCTTATTTTTCTTGTGAGGTGTAACTGAGCAGGCTTGGAAAATATCGTAAAAGAGTTGATCTGGTTACACACTTCACGAAAGTAAACTATTTCTGCAAATTTCAAAATCCTGCAATGAACGTTTTTCCGAAACAGAAAAAATTCATTTTCCCCGGACCTTCGTTGAAACGCACAAACAAAAAGTCTGAAATAGATTTTAATATATTTTGGTAACTTTAATAAATGTTATATTAAATTTCATAAAAAAGTACATGTTCAACAGATATTGAATACAAGCTAATAATTAATGAAGTTAGAAATTTTATTTTACACAGTACATGTTCAACAGATATTAAATTTCTTTTTTTGTTTTTGTGAATTGAAATATTTCTGTGGGCGTAGTTTTAGGCCTGGGCCTAGTGAAGTGTGCGGCCCAGGCCCGGGCGAATGGGTTGCTTTCGTGTGGCGATATTCATTGATTGGCGTGCATCTTGTTCATTGTTGTGTTGTGAGTGTAATGTGCATGATTAGGTTAGGGCAGTGTGGAGGTGGAGGATAGAATTAAGAGAGAATGCCTAAGAGGACAACGCATACGTACTCAAGCGAGGATGCGGCTCCGGAGGGTCCACACTCCGATCTGTTTGTTTATTACTGCAAACATTGCGGTTCCCATGTCCTCATTACCGGTAATTATGCAAATCCAATTCTTCTTTTTCTTTCCCCTTCCCCTTGTTACCATCTCTCAATTCTCCTCTCTTTCTCTTCCTTCCAAGAGAAGATACCCAATTGCAGAAAATGCCCAAAAGGAAAACCGACAAAGCCTACGTACTGGACAAGACCAAACATCTCGCCCGATTCAACATTCATGAAGCCGGCAAAGTTATCTTGAAACGGTCCCTACTCAACTTACTCTGATTTTTTTCTCATCCGACAATAACAATGACCTAATATCTTGTCTTCACATGTCAGAGGCGAAGGCAAGTTGGAGAAACAATTCCGCATGAACTGTATGGGCTGTGGTCTCTTTGTTTGCTATCGCGCCGAACAAGATTTCGAACTCTCTTCTTTCATATATGTTCTTGACGGTGCCCTCAGTACTGTTGCGGCCGAAACCAATCCACAGGTAAGCCCACTACTCTCTCTCTCTCTCTCTCTCTCTCTCTCTCTCTCTCTTCCATTTTCAATTCCTTCTGTTGTCATCTCATGCCATGTTTTCTTTCTTTAGGATGCTCCCGTTCCACCCTGTATTTCCCAGCTTGAAGGAGGACTTGTTCAGGTTGCTATAGAAGTCGAAGATCGTGCTCAACGTTCCGCAATCACCAGTCAGTACTAACCCCTTTCTCTTATTCATATCATAATGGCACATGCGCCTAAAAATCCGTGCCGCTTTTTATCTAAATTCGAGTGTAGTTATCTAAATTTATGTTATATTATTGGTTTCTTCATAACTGTAACTGTTTATTCTTTCGTTAGTTTCTTCAATAAACACGCAAGTGATATAAGGGCACCTTTTGCCCCAAAAAGTGAAAATGGAAACCGGCCGGAGTTCTGTTTGTTGATGTTATGGAATATGGATTGGATCCCGACTTTGAAGTAATGCAAGTAAAACATTGTTTGTGCTGTCAACTGTTGAATCAATTTCTTTTTTCTTTTTCCAATTCACTATATTTCATTCAGAAATTTTATGATACTGCTACTTTTACATGCCAAGCATATGCATGCTTACAACCATAGTCCATAGAAAAATGCCACGTGCTTGAATATTTCTACTCTTTGATATTTCACCGCCTGAAGCTTGGAACTCAAGAAACAATCTCAAATATTAAGAGTCAATGTTGAGGACATCCATCATTTGGTTACTTTCTTACAGAATACCATGGTTTCAGCGGCCTCAATTGGGAAGGGGAAAGGAAAATGGGAGAAAAAGTAGAAAGAACAATGGGGTAAAATGAGAAAGTTAAGAAGAAATTGTGAATGATGCAGTTGTGGTAACCAAATGTTTGGGTCACTTTCTTATTACAACATTAAAATATTGAGTTGGGGTAGGATTAGGAATGAATGCATTAGGAAAAAAGTTGGGCTGGTTGTAGAAAATATTCTGTTGTCTTGTGCCTTAGATTGTTGGACATATGTGGAGAAGACCTGTAGAAGCCAAGCCCCAATAAGGAGATAGATCAAATGGAGGATGGTCCAGCAGCTAGAGGCAGAAAGGGGTTGAGAAAAACTAGAAGAATTTAGAAGTCAACAATTTGTTTATAATTTATAAACAGGATTTACAACAAAATATTGTGATGTCATTTGATCCATGTAATCAAGTCAACCCCTTGCAGTGGGAAAAAGCTTGGTTGTTGTTGCTGTAGTATTAGAACATAGAGTTGTAACCCTGTCTACATAATGGCATGCGGACAAGTACATTTTTTTTATGCCTACAATATGCATTTGATTGTCTATATGGTATGGAAATGTCTTATACTTTCCTGATAAAACTATGATGGATCTTGTGTATTAAATTTATGTGTATTTTGTGTTAGGAGTAAATGCTGACGATGTTCGAGTCACTGTTGCTGCTCCTGCTGCTCGAGGAGAGGCTAATAATGAACTTTTGGAATTCATGGGAAAAGTATATATAAACCCTCTCTGTTTCTCTTTTTGTTGGGGCTGGGCTTTGGCTCAACATTAAGGTTGATGCCTTGTGATTTTGTGGCCATGGGATCAAGTTGTAAAAACAGCCTCTTTGTTCATGAGAGGCTGCATAGTGCTTGCACATCATCCTCCCTAAACTCCACAATGGTGGAAGGCCCATACTTTGGGTTGGCCTTTTCTTTTCTTTTTTTTATTTGCTCAATCTTTTCCCTCTGGCCAAAGGTAACAATATCACTTACAACTTTCGACTACTCATTTTTTTCACAGGTTTTGGGCTTGAGATTGAGTCAGATGACTCTTCAGAGAGGCTGGAATAACAAATCAAAGCTTCTTGTGGTAAGTTACATCATATCAAGTATACCGTCATGTTAAGCATTTGAACGTCTTCTTTTCAACCGATGCTATTTTTCAAGAATCATATTTATGTCAGCGACTAAAAAATGAATTGTCTACTTCCCTCTTATTCTCCCTATTGAATTAATTTTGACATTTGACGACTGTTTCAGGTGGAGGATTTGACTGCTAGACAAGTTTATGAGAAACTTTTGGAGGCTGTGCAACCTTGATGCTGCTTTTTTGGCTTTATTATGCATGGTGTCTGCTGTCTGTTGATTTATTATCCATAGCAAGCCAGGTTGAATCTCTTATTTTCTGTAAAAATGAGTTTGGGGTTTGAATTTCAGTTTTAATGTTGTTGCTTATATACACACAGGGCCGTTGGCCACATTGCATGTGAAATTCTCGCATGATATGACCATGTAAACAACACATGATTGGATAGTGTATAAATCGTACTTAGTTGAGAGAGAAAAGTATCAAAATCAGGTAAAACATTTTTCCATTTCATTCTCTCCATTTCCTTTTCTCTTTATCTCATTTGATATATATTTTTTCTTTTTTTGTTTAAATATACGGTAAGTTCTACACAAATATTTTTCTCTCTCTCAGGAACTGGATCTCTCCGGGACTGGAGAGGATCCGTGTCCATCAAAATCAATATATTTAGGGTAAATTGTATATTACACGTTGTAGTTTCACTGTTTTTTAAAATAATTTTAATCTTTTTTCACTTAATCCTTCATAGGTTTAATATAAAAACGAGTTAATTTACCCGTGTAATGCACGGATTTGTGTTATATATTGAAATTTAGCAATAGAAAAATTTAATGTGGTGAGAGAATAAATGTAATACTGTCACCTGGTATGGGTTTTAACTTTTAAAGGCTAAAACATTACTTTAATTTATAATTCACTTAAATTATATTTTCATGTATGAGTTAATTAACCTAATATAGTTGATTACGTTAAATTTGTCAAATTATATAAACTTTTAATTTTTCTATCATTATGGTTAATTTAAAGTAATAATAATTAATTAATATACTTAACATTTATCGCTGATTACATTAAATAATATAACATACATTTAAGTTTAACATTCATCACCGATTATTTATTTGATAATAAAAATTATGCGATTTGATTTAATGAAATATTTGTCTTAATTAATATTATTGCAAGAATTTAGTTGCTAAGAAATAAAAACAAATTATTTTAGCATAGGAAACAAAATTGTTGAGTAATATTGCCCCATGATTTACATGGTATAATCTATGTTGATAAAACTCTTATATATAATAAAAATAGGTAGATAAATAAATTAGTTATCTAAATAAAATATTTAGTATAACTGACTATTTATTTAATTAATAATTTAAAATGTTAGTTGAATGAGGATGTTTTAACATCGTTCAATTATTATAAATTGACGTGGAGAAATCTTATTTACATCCTATCTTCAGATCATAAAATTAGTATTTAAAAATTTAAAATAAAAGATAAGAATATTTAGTTTACATATTTTTTAAATAACTAACAATTTATAGTTTTAAAAATATAAATAATAATAAATTTATATATTGAAATATTATAAATAAATATAAAAATAAATAAAAAATATTATATAAATTATCAAAATCTTTATCCTTATACCAATTTAATACATAAATTATAAAATATATCTTTTGGTTGAAAATAAAAGTAAATTTATAATTTTATAATAAAATTATAATTTACTTTTAATTATAAATTTGTGTTAATTATTTCAAATTTCAATAATATGAAATATGAAAATTAGAACTAAGATGATACAAAGTCTTTGGTTAAAAATCAAATCGATGTGAATGATTAAGAAACATCAATTTCCTAATGACATTTTGATGATAGAACCGAGGAACAAATTTGATAAAAATACATGCAAGCTAAAGTTATAATATGATACGGGAAAGAAAAATAATACGTTCCTTAAGAGATTCGGGTAAATTGTAAAATTTTAAACATTAGCTTGTTTATTAATAAATTAATTCTTTAAAAATGAAAGGGTTATCATATTATTATTTTAAATATTTTCACTAAATTATTTCATTACTGATATAAATTTATTGTCAATTTTTTTCATGTTGAGTATTAAAATAGTTGCATTAAATGATATATTCAATAGAGATTTTGTATCTTTGAAAAATTAATTAATAAAAAATATTTAAAAATTAAGATAATGACACTTTGCTCAATTTATTGGTACCTAACTTTCAAAAGAGCAATTTGATAATTAAAAGAAGAAAATGCTCAACGTGTAAAAATGTTGGCTATAATAGAGAAACTCTCTAATTTCTCTTTTTCTCCTCCCCTCCTTCTTTCCGTTCTCTAGATAGAGAGGCTTTGAATGAATTAGTTTTTTTAATAGTATTATGTATTTTTATTTATAAACATATAATAAAAAATATTGCAAATAGTATATAGGTTGTTTTAATGGAGTCTAAAAATAGGTAATAAGAATTTATATGTAATAAATATTAATTAAAAATATAGTAGATGAATAATATTAAATAATATATATCTTTAAACTGAAGTTAAAAAAAATGGGGATGGGATAAAAGTGAGAAAATGGTGGAAGAGAGTAAATAAATAATGGATGCATGGATGTGTGGAGCCGTTGAATTGTGATCCACGTGTGCGGAAAGAAGACAAAGTTAGTGCTATATTCAGTCTCCAAAATCCCAGACTCAGATCGAACGCTTGAAAGGATCATTATTATCGTTCAATTCAATTGTAGCAGTTTAGTACTGTGTGTGTGTGTCTAGTAAGGAAGCGTAGCAGAAAGCAATGGATTGTATGCGTCTCCTACGCTGCCATACGCCCATCATCCATCCCTCTGCTCGTTCCACCGCCTCTCCTTCTCCCAACAAAAATGTTATGCATTTCAGATTCCTCCTTCCTCAAATTCCTCTTCGTCACTGTCACCGTCTTCGATTCCCTAACACTCTTCCGCTTGTCTCCTCCTCCCAAACCCAACAAACTAGGTCGCTCTCCACTCTCTCTCTCTCTCTCTCTCTCTCTCTCTCTTTCTCTCTCTCTCCCTCTCTCTCTCTCTCTATTACTCCTAACTGTTATTCATCATTAATGCAATTCCCCTATATATATATATATATAAATATAAATTTAATACTTACTAATAGTATGCTAAGCCTACTTTCTTCCACTCTCTTTCTTCATACTTTAGACTCTAACTAACTACTCCAATCTCTTGTCAATGCCAGGGAAGAAGAAAAAGAGGAAGAAGAAGAAGGCAAGATGAAACACAAAGTTGCGCTGCGTGTTCGATTGGATCACCAAGTTGAATTTGGCGATCATGTTGTCATTCGAGGATCAACCAAAGAGTTAGGATCCTGGAATAAAAATGTTCCCTTGAATTGGACGGAAAATGGATGGGTATGCGACTTGGAATTAAAAGGGAGCGGTCAAATTGAGTTTAAATTCGTCGTTGTGAACAAGGACAAGACTTTGGTATGGGAAGCTGGTGAAAACAGAGTGGTGAAGTTGCCTGGGGCAGGTCATTTTGCCACCGTTGCTAAATGGAACGCAACAAACCAGAATTTGGAGCTGCAGCCTTTGGGTGAAGCTCGGGAGGCAGAGTTTGAGGAGGAGGTTAATGATGATGTTCCTCCTTCCGAAGCCGACCCAAGTCCTTTTGTAGAACGGTGGCTGGGTAAATCTGTATCTTTCATGGAATCTAACCAGCATCGGGCCCATGAAGAAACACATAGGAGATGGGACACTTCAGGTCTTCATGGCTTGCCTCTCAACTTGGTTCAAGCTGATCAAAACGCAAGGAATTGGTGGAGAAAGGTACTGTACTTCATAATATCCTCTTCCCTCATAATTTTCTGATTTATTCAACTCATACACCAATTCTTATTGTAAAATAATTCTGTTCCTATGGTTTACCTTTATATTCAATCTCTAAAGCTGTCTCCTGCTAAGTTTGGAACCCACCTTTTCTTGTTTCTACTTATTTCTTTCATGTAGTTTTTAAAATTCAAAAATCAGCTGCTGTGAAATGCCTGTTTTAAAAACCGGTGGCTTTCAACAGCTTTTTGTTACTCAACATATTAACTTTATCTGAAAATTTTCACTTTGAAGCTTGATATCATACGTGATATTATAGTTGCAAGTCTGCAAAGGGAAGATCGATTGGAGGCCCTCATATACTCTGTTATCTACTTGAAGGTCTTGCTCTGTCTGCGTTCATTCATATTGATTCATCCATGCTCTTTTATATCGTTATTTGATCACTTCTTAGAATATCTTGTGCAGTGGATAAACACTGGCCAAATAGCTTGTTTTGAAGATGGGGGTCACCACCGGCCTAATAGGCATGCTGAGATTTCAAGGCTTATATTTCGTGAATTAGAGCGGCATACAAGTCGGAAGGATATATCTCCACAGGTGATTTATTATTCATTTTAACAGTGACATTGAAGGGTAGCTTTCTTGGTTCTCTATCCTGGTCCTGGCTGAATGGCAGCTGTTAGAGATATTTCATAGAATCGTATAAGATTATTTCTGTCATAGGTTTTCTATATTGCAGTAACCTTTTAAATATATACATATACTAGTGCCCAACTGAATTGAATTACGAGTTCAACAAATTCTGTTGTTTCTTTCTTTTCCCTTTTACCAATTACAATGGATTTTGATATGGGGATACCTTGGTAGTTATGAAGGTGGTAGTATTTTGGCCTTGTGTCAGGTTGGCTGAGGATTGTATTGTTCAAATGCAGTCAATTAGTTTCATATCTGACATCTTAGTGTGTTCCTAGTCTTTTTCTCTCTCTGGCATTTCTTTCCTTGCAGCAGTTGTTCCGACTTAAATTATTTGTTACATAGCCACATACTTTAATGTCTGACCTACATTCCTTGCTTATTGTCCAAGAATTGGGAATTGTTTCAATAGTGTTGTCAATGGAATATTTCTTTCCATTTGCCATCTTTTTAATCTTGCTGTCCAATAAAGTTTATTCCTTGCTTCTTTCATTTACCATAATTTCATTGACATACAGGAAGTTCTAGTCATTCGTAAGATTCATCCATGTTTGCCATCTTTCAAGGCAGAATTCACCGCATCAGTTCCTTTGACTCGAATTAGAGATATTGCTCATCGAAATGACATCCCACGAGATGTCAAGGTTGTTCTCCTCAAAGTACTTGAAGTATGAATTCTCATTGTAGTTCAATGTTAATAATGGGCCAACTGTTTTATGTATTGTTTATTCTCCAGTTACAAATTAAGCATACAATACAAAACAAGCTTCACCGCAATGCTGGTCCTGAAGATTTGGTTGCTACAGAAGCTATGCTTGCTAAGATCACGAAGAATCCTGGAGAATATAGCGAAGGTTTTGTCGAACAGTTCAAGATATTTCATCAAGAACTCAAAGACTTCTTCAATGCTGGCAGGTTTGACTTAAATATCCCAAACCTGACTCATTATCATTTGTAATCATATGTAAATATAGATTTTTTTCATTTCTACTTTGCATCAATTTCTCTTGTTATTATAATTTCATTTAAACATTATGTTGTTTCCTCTTGGAAACTTTCTACATGATCACGGTCCCATCATTCAAATACACAATTAGGCTGAAAACTGATAGACTGATCATGAAACTTCATGCATTTGTTTTTTTCACAAGAAAACGTAATCATAGATTTCCTTAAGTCAGAAACCAACTGGTTGACCACTATGTAATAGTTTCTCCATTGTGGATGGGACATGTTCGATCCCATGAAGCAACTTTTTGTGAAGACTCCACTAAAATTGGTGGCCGAATGCATTAATCCCGGACATTATGGAGTCTAGGGAGTGGCATGCATGCTACCTGTGGTAGAGAGGTTGCCTTCCAGGACTAGAACGTGTAGGCTGTGACTACCAAGGTCTCAAGACAGTTGTTGAACCAATGCTTGCTGTCTCTTGTGATCCCTCTGGTATTCAGGGAAATTAAAGCTATTTTCATTCTGTCATGTAATAAAACTGGAGTACAATTTTGAGTGAATAAAGTATACTAACTTTCAAGTTTATATTCAAATCATTTTGACTTATATTTACAGCTTACTGGAAAATCATAATTTTGATGGTTTCATGTATGACTTTGTCATGTTGCAGTCTTGCCGAACAGCTACAATCAATTCAAGAATCTATGGACAAAAATGGCATTTCAGCACTTAATTCGTTCTTGGAGTGCAAAAGGGTGGATTTGCCATTTCTGATTCTCTTGCACTTTATTTCTTGATTTGGTCTCAGGGTTTGACAGTGCACTGGAATATACTAATTATGCAATAAGATTCAGAAGTTGGAATATACAAACGACAATGAATGATTCAAAAGTTTGGATCATTCATTATCGTTTGTTTGGGGGTGAAACTGAGCCAATATTAAATATAAAATGTGTCTTTGCAAATTAGCATCAAACTAATAAGTATCTCATGCATGGCATGGCTATTTGTAAATATAGCTTAAAAGTGAAAAAAATATAAATTTAAAAAATATTTAAAAGATGGTTGGTTTAATTGATAGGAAATATTTTCTTGATAATAAAAAATATAAAAGAAAAAAAACCTTGAACATTTGAAACTTTTAGTTTTTGAAAAAAACTTAATTAGTTTAGTTATTTTAATAGCAATTTTCAAATATTCCAGAATGCTTAATGTTGATTGAAGAAAATTTGGCACTGATGAAAGAAATTAAGAAACGTAAAAGTCTCCTTTGATTGATACCTAAAAAGAGAGAAAAATATTGATTTCATTTAATAGGAAAGGTCAAAATAAATGTCACAATGATGAAGACACATTGTTGCCTGAGAAAATGAGTACATAGAGAGGTTATTTTATTTTTAAGAATGAAGGCTCAAATGTTTAATATAGGGTAGGATTTAGGATTATAACTAACTGCCTTCTATGATGCATTACTCTCCCAGCCATTTGTTCTCTCTCCCTTCTCTTTTTGTCCAAATACTTCTCCACAATTTATAGATATAGTATAACAATAACTTGAAATCTTGAATAGCTTATGCTCATCAGATTTTGCATGAAGGTGAAATATTGTGGTTGTCAAGCTAATGTTTGGATAAGAATTCTCTTTTTTCCTTTCCTTCTTTGGGGGGAATAAGTACTGATGCATTGATCCCTACTGATAAGGACAATGTTTTGTACTTTTCCAGGACCTGGATGCTACAGCAGAATCGACTACTGATGCTGAAGAACAAGTAATTAAACTTTTAAGTAAAACCATGGAATCTTTAAATGCTTTGAGAGAAATTATTGTAAAGGGTCTTGAAAGTGGCCTCAGGAATGATGCCCCAGATTCTGCAATAGCTATGCGTCAAAAGGTGACACTGATTTTATTCAATTATTTAGCAAAAGCTTGAGTCCAGTTTGTGGGAACATCTTTTGATTCTTGTTTTTTTGGAGGTACAGTGGCGCCTCTGTGAGATTGGGCTTGAGGATTACTCATTTGTTCTTTTAAGCAGGTTTTTGGCATACCTTTTTCCTAATTTACACCTTGTACAATAGTTAAATGCTCATATGTTGAGTGACTTTTCATGAAATATATGAAGGATACATCATTTCACAGAAGGCATGGAGTACTTGTTTACTACTAAGACAATACTACATACCACTAGAATATAATGCTTAATACTCAAAATATTGAAGATGGATGTTTATTAGACTTTGAATTAGTTAAAGAATTATATCAATTATCCAATACTTTAGAAGGGAAGGCAAAATAGCCAAAATTTCATGCCAATTTTAAATAGCTGCAAAATATAGGGACGCAGTAAAGTCCATCTGCCTAGATGCCCTACTTGAAAAAGATGTAGTATGATTGAACTAGGTAGAACTTGTTTGATGGAGACATAGAGATTTTCCAGCTACAGGGTACTTGTTTGGTAGCATATTAACTTCTCAAATCATATGAATAGATTTCTCAATGTGCTTGAAGTTATGGGTGGTGCTCGTTGGCTGGCTGCAAATGTGCAGTCAAAAAATGTAAACTCATGGAATGATCCACTTGGAGCCCTTATTATTGGAGTCCACCAGCTGATGTTATCTAGTTGGAAGCCAGAAGAATGTGGTGCTGTTGAAAATGAGCTCATTGCTTGGAGTAAACAAGGCCTTTCTGAAAGGGAAGGTAGCTTCCTTATGTCTGTTTGAATTGTGTTTCAAAATCATTGTAGATGGTGCTAACTAATTTTTCATTTTAATTGCACTCCCTTTTTCCAGGAAATGAAGATGGCAAGACAATTTGGGCATTGAGACTTAAAGCTACTCTTGATAGATCAAAGAGGCTAACCGATGAATATACAGAAGAACTTCTTAAGATATTTCCTCAGAAAGTCCAGGTTAAAGATTATTGCTGCTGCTGCTGTTGTTATTATGTTAAAAGCCTGAAATTTTAGTGCCTAGCGCCAAAAATTACTAAACCAATATGATACCAGATACAACAAAGATTATGGAATACAAAATTTACGAAAAGTCCCGACACTGAAAATATACAATTAAATAAATAGACAGTATGCTCATCTTAATAACCCTAAATATTTGTGGTATGTGACCTACTAGAATTTTTGAAAGCTTACACCTAACCTTTAATCAGAATTAAATCAGAAAATTGAGACATTCATTTCAGATGTAGAAAACCTTGATGGTGGGGCATCCTTCATTTCTAAGCTAAATAATGTATGCCTTGTGATACTGATACTATTTGGTTTTCAAAAACAGGTTCCTCTTCATGTGATGCATTTATCTTGAAATAACAAAGTAGTCATTTTAAATGTTGCAGATACTAGGAAAGGCCCTAGGAATACCTGAAAACAGTGTCCGGACATATACAGAAGCTGAGATTCGTGCTGGGTATGATAATGCATTATCCTTCACATTTTTCTTTTGGGTACATTGCCCTTCGCAATTTAGTAAGAGAAAATTTACAGAAACTATAGTCAATACTGTTTTCACCAATATCTGTGGTTTCTTGTCATGTGTATTCCTGGACTATGGATATCATTACCAAACATAACAAGCATAAGGTCTAACTTTTCTACTGTAAATTTTTAGGGTGATTTTTCAGGTTTCAAAACTGTCTACTCTTCTTCTAAAAGCCATTAGAAGTACACTTGGTTCTCAAGGTTGGGATGTTCTTGTTCCAGGAGCTGCTTCGGGAACATTGGTTCAGGTACCAAGTTGCATTTAGAAATCTCACATATAATGTTCTTATGATATTTACTCTGTGCGCTTGTGTGAATTTACATGAGTAAGTAATCAATGCATAGATATCTTGAAAGTGAATATATCCTCATACTAATACCTCTAATACTACTGTAAGATGGATTATAAATGATAATCATGCCTCCTAACTTGTTCTTACAAATATTATTATATACAGCAACAACATGTTTATCTTTTCACATTACCAAATTTCCTTTATAAAGACTGTAGTTATTATTTTTTGGATCATCTATCTAGGAGAGATCCTAGTCTGCATCATCAAAAACCTAAACACATGACACCTAAACACATGTTTATCTCCTTTCTGTTTTTTTTTGGGACACTTTCTACTTGCAACCCAATCCTGTACAGAATACTTGAAAACAACCTAGCCCTTTGAATGATAACTGGTGTGCAAGATGGTTTTCTAAAGCAACAATAGTTTCATTGTCACTGTCAGTGATAATTAAGTCATCCACATTCACTACAATGAGCAGAGTGCATCCACAGAAGGCTGTTTATAGAATATGGGATGATCATAAACACTGCATTTCAATCAACTACAGCCACTTCATTAAGCGTCCCAAACTAGGCTTTGGAAATTCTTAAATAAATATTCTTGATATTAAGCTGATGTTGTCAATGATGAAAAGCAACGAGATTAGTTGACGAATTGAAGGTTTAGCAACTAGAGAAAATGTCTCGGTAATCGACACCCTAGATATGTGCACATTGTCCTTGGTGACCAGTCTAGCTTTCAGCTTAGTAATCAATCCATCAAGATTTATTTTGACCGTAAAGACCCACTTGCAGCCAATAGTATATATGTGTTCAGGTAAGGGAAGCAAATGACAGATCTCATTTCTCTCTAGTGCCACCATTTCCATCTGCACTCTCTCATCACCCATCATGGGCAGGAGCCTTTGAAACTTCGCACTTGGCAATCAAGATAGAGTCCTTGGAAGCAGTAAAGTGCTAATAAGGAGAGAGGTGGCATATGACACAATAAAACAACACACAAAAACAAGTAATTGTATATTATCAATTGTCAAGCAGAAGTCCTGAAGTTGTGAAAAGATGACCATTTAAGACCTCTAAACAAGCAAAGCCTAAAAGTAAAGTAATAACCAAATAGGTAACAAACCGGGGTTGGGATATCCTCGTCTTTGACTAACATGAATTTGGGTTTCTTTGACCTAGGTTGAAAGAATAGTTCCTGGGTCACTACCATCACCAGTGGAAGGACCTATCATCCTTATTGTTAACAGAGCTGACGGTGATGAAGAGGTACATATATTTGTATTTCTTTAAGATTATATGGAAACATTAAATATTAATATTTATAAGTTGATTACACTGGCAGGTAACAGCTGCTGGGAGGAACATTGTGGGAGTTATACTTCAGCAAGAGCTGCCTCACTTATCTCATCTTGGTGTTAGGGCCCGCCAGGCAAGTTTTCTTTTTAAGTATCCAATCAATGATTTGGGAAGTTTAAATATATACATTTACCAATGACATTACGATTAATGTTAATTACAGGAAAAGGTCGTCTTTGTCACTTGTGAAGATGAGGAAAAAGTTGCTGATATACAAAGGCTGATTGGATCATACGTGAGGTTGTATTGTCAAGACAATGTTCCTGTCCCTGATTACTTAATTTTTAAAACTGAATCATTTTTTTTAAAAAATATCTTGATGTAATACTGTGAGCAGATCTAATGCTAAAATGTTTTCCATTTCCTCCTTTCCTGATTTAATTTAACATTTCAGGTTGGAAGCATCCACTGCTGGTGTTAATCTGAAGTTGACCTCTTCAGTTGACACTGATGACAATTCTTCCATTAAAAGTGCTTCTGATGACAATGTCTCCGGAGTCAGGGTTCCTTCTGTCTCTTCTCATAGAATCTCCAACGTTAATCAGGTAGTAAATGATGCAAGTGTTCATTTCCTTTTTTTGGCCAAGGTGATATTTTAGAAATAAACTTCCAGGTTGGTGAAAGTGTTGAGATTTAGAGTTGAAAAATTGGCCTAGCATTTTAATGATGTTGGTGATGGGTTCTGCATGGCAGAGATAAAAAGGTTTTGCTAGCAAGATGATAAGGTGCCATAAGAAGAAAGTAGAGAGAATTTAAGGGATAATGGAAATGTAATTAACACTTGGGAAATGCTACAAGTAACTACTTAGTAAACACCAAAGCTATTTCCCATTACTAATTATTTAATAACATCCTTTACATTTTTTTTCATATTTCACACGATAGCTTTACCTTAACATGTTAGTGATGCTTGTACAACAATATAATCTAGAGGTCCATCCCTATTGGCTCCGTTGTCATAATCAAATTAAATTTAAATTAGTAGGGCCTTCATTTGAGGGACCCTGTTGAGACTGCGGACATTTCTAATCCTTTACCTAATAAGTAATGACATAGCTTTTAGGTTGAATGATTTTTTAAAATTGCCATGTAAGTAATCTTTATGGTTACACATATGTTCTGTGCTTTTAATTTGTTAGCGTTAGAATATTAAAATTCTTATGTTAGAATCTTGTTAGGTTAGTAAACTACTACCAGTCTTATTGGGCTGAACTTGCTCACTTGACCTATTTATTGGTATAAATAGGGGTTACTTCTTTGTATAATAACATCTGTCGTATCAATCTAACTCATTATTCAGCATTGTTATTTTTACGTCCAGACTTGCAGAGCATCTATTCTATTACCGTTCTCTTAATTCTCCATAAAGTTTAGAATCTTTTTATATGCAGAGTATTAGACTTTCTATTCTTAAACTATTAGAATTCTAATGTTAGGAATCCTGTTAGGTTAGTAATCTACTTGTCTTATTGGGCTGAGCTTGCACCCTCGTAGTAATACATTAGCTCTGGACCTAATTATTTGAGTAAATAGATGTTAATGCTTAATATTGTAACATGCCATACTCGTTATTCAGAGTAATTATTTTTATACCCCAAGGATTTATTCAAGTACCATTCTCTTAATTCTCCGTAAAAGTGACCTCAAATGAATAATTATTCTTTTCATATCAAGGGTGCTTCTTCTGGAGGAGTTATCTTGCTTCCTGATGCAGAGACACAGACTTCTGGAGCCAAGGCTGCTGCATGTGGTCACTTGTCATCATTGTCTGCAGTTTCTGATAAAGGTCAGATTCAATAAAAGCAACATGTCGTTGTTGCATAACAGTGTATCAATATTGCAATGAGTAATTTCAACTGTAGTAATGCCATTTGTATCTTTCTAATGATATATTTCTTATGAAATTATACAATGTCCTATTCAAAACTAACTCTCCCTTGGGTTACCAAAACAGTAACACTCATTAGGAAAGAGGTTCCAGCTCAAGATTTTTTTCTTAAAATTATCCATCTCAAGACTTTCTCTTTAGAGAATTTCACTGGATCAATGCTTTAAATCTTTTTGTCCGTCTGAAAATTGATGTTATGTCTTTTTGTGAGCTGAAGTTTTTTTGTTGTTTTAATATATTGTAGGAGGATTTCTTGTGGTCCAATTCTTTATTCTCTTTTCCTCCAAATGGATTCTTCTCTGTACCTAAAAGTACCAGCCAGTTATCTATTTTATACAGAAAGGGTTAATATTGTTATCCAATCATTGTGGGTGGGGAAACACAGATGTATATGCATACTGAGGTGCATGACTCTGCATAAAAAATTTCATCGGTGGAGGTCTCAAATGCCTATCAAAGGACCCACTTGACTTATAACCACAAGTTGTTAATTTGGGCCGAGCATTGGTTTTTATAATTCTAACCTGTTCCAATAGCATGGAAGGCCACTAGATTTGTCCTTTATAAAGAACATGCATTTAATTATCAAAATTGGACATTTTTTAGTTTGAAGTGATTCACTTTATTTTGTGTCCTTTTGAAGTATGTGCCATGTTCATCTTCCTCCTCTTGATAAAACCTTTAAAAAATGTGGCCCCTTCATGCAATGACTTAGATGCATGCAGTTAAATTGAGATTATTTTGATGTATGGTAGCTTAAAACACATAATCAAAGATCATGCTCTTAGTCACTCAATATATTTCCTGCATTTTTCTGCAAAAATTCATGTTTCTGAATTTTTCTCTCCGGTTCCTTAGAGCTTTGCTGTATGTACTTGTGTTCAAGTTTCAAATAGACTGTAGTGGTTAAGTTAAACCATAATATTTTATTTTAAGATCTTGTTGATTAATTGAGTTCTTGAAAGAAGATTGCTGATGATGGTTAAGATAAATTTTGGAAGATGCCTATTTTTAATTGTCAGTGATCGGAATAATAGACTAACTGGTGATGTGAAGGATGCACATTATAATGAATAATGACAATTATGTATTCTTGCAGATCATATTTATAAAATCTGATTTTTGAATGACAGTTTACAGCGATCAGGGAGTGCCTGCTTCCTTTCGTGTTCCATCTGGAGCAGTTTTACCATTTGGATCCATGGAATTGGAGTTAGAGAAGAACAACTCCACTGAAACATTCACGTCTATCCTGGAAAAGATAGAAACAGCAAAACTGGAGGGTGGTGAGCTTGATGTTCTATGCCAGCAACTTCAGGAATTGATTTCTTCCCTGAAGCCATCAAAAGACATCATTGAAAGCATTGCAAGAATATTTCCAAGCAATGCACATTTAATTGTTCGATCCAGCGCAAATGTTGAGGACTTAGCTGGAATGTCAGCAGCTGGGCTTTATGAATCAATACCTAATGTTAGTCCTTCCGATCCAACAGTTTTTGGAAATGCAGTTAGCCGAGTATGGGCTTCACTGTACACCAGAAGAGCAGTTTTGAGTAGGCGAGCTGCTGGCGTGCCTCAGAAGGAAGCTTCAATGGCAGTTCTGATCCAAGAACTGCTTTCCCCAGATTTGTCATTTGTTCTACATACTGCGAGTCCAACAAAGCAGGATAATGATTGTGTGGAAGCTGAGATTGCTTCAGGCCTTGGTGAAACTCTGGCTTCTGGAACCCGAGGCACACCATGGCGCTTATCATCTGGGAAATTCGATGGGCAGGTGCAAACACTGGCTTTCGCAAACTTGAGCGAGGAATTGCTGGTACGTGGTGCAGGCCCTGCAGACGGGGAGGTTATCCGTTTGACCGTTGATTACAGCAAGAAACCACTGACTATTGACCCAGTTTTCCGTCGACAACTTGGTCAACGCCTTTGTGCTGTTGGGTTTTTCCTGGAGAGAAAATTTGCTTGTCCACAGGATGTGGAAGGATGCGTTGTTGGAAAAGACATCTTTATCGTACAGACAAGGCCCCAACCGCTGTAGAAGAAATCTACACTCTCTCATCCATTCATACTGCTCTCTTCAAATGGCATATGGCATCGAATATATATATACGTCATTCGTTTTTATGATTGAATATTTAACGCTGCCACACCTTATTAGGTGGCGATTTCTTGGATTACACCCATACCAACAACAGAGGAAGCACCCATACTTCTATAAGGCACCAACTATGTTTATCCTGTTTGTACGCGATGCAAATGGATTAAATTCAACATATTGTTGGGTATGAAATCGGTCTTCACGGTTGCCCTGTCTACTCTTATATCTTGATGTGAAGTATGTAAATTTATTTCTTGAGAGACATTTTTGTGACATCATAATATCAAGAATTACCATGCAATATATATTATTATACATCTGTTTCAAGTGGAACTCTCATTTCTAGATTCATCCATATTGAATCAATTGACCTTGAGTTATCTCTCCAGATCTCAATTATTCATCAGTAAATGAAGTTAATATATTTCTGTCATGAAAGATTTCTGCATAATGAAAGCTAACAGTTGTACCTAGAATCAACCAAATAAGGGCTAGTTAATCTTATCATTACAAAATTCATTTAGATAGTTAGAACCTCACCCAATTTTAGATAAAGACAAAAGAGAGTTAACTTTTGGAACTGAAATTGAACTTTGAAATTGTAATTGTTTTTTATGCATATTGAAAATAATAAAATTTAAAATTTTAGAATTATAATTCTATGTTTTAATTATTTCAGTAATTCATATAAAAATTATGATGTCGAATCAATATTAATTTTGCATGCCAAAAAGATCCTTATATATTATAATATTAAATTACTATCCCATCATCTTCCTTTATCATTACTATTAACTTCATTATATGAAAATTAAATTTTTCTGCTCAACTTCAGCGAATTTTTATTCAAATTTTACTTTTAATTAGTTAAGTTTTCAAACTAAAATTAAATAATTTAGAATTATAATTTTACACTCCAATTATTTGAACAAGTTGGATAGAAATTATGACACCAAATTAATTTCAATTCCATGTATCAAATGGATCCTTATATAATTATACTATTAAATAAACATTTTTTTATAATGATATTAAGTTATTATTTAAGTCTTATTATCTTCTACTTTATTTTTATTATCCATTTTTTTCATGAGACATTGCTATCTTAAATAGTTAAACTAATTGAGTATTCATTAATATAAAATCATATTCTTGTTGTTTGATATAAAATCAATTCAAACAAATAATTTCCCAAAAGAAATACTGGTAAATACAAAAATAATTAGTTGTATACTAACAAGTTGTTGCTTCACGTAGTGCATATTAAATTTTTTTTAGAAAATGTTATTTGGTACAGAAGGATGAACACAAAAAATAATAAAAAATTCATTTGATCAATATTTTATAAAAAGGGAAAAGACACAATTTTGATAAGACCCTATATCCCGTGAGAGAATCTTTCCTTTTTACGTATGTGATAAGGTCCAATGAATTGTGAATTTCTTACGTGTGTGAGAGAGAAGATTAGTGGCGATAAGTTATCAAACATTTTGAAAGGTGGTTAGTTGGTGAAGAACAGAATCCATTTAAGCATTATTTAATGATATATTGTTTGAATAGATTGGATTTAAGAAATGGGATGTAGACACAATTATCGGCGGCAAGTACAAGCGATCCAATCTAATATTAGATGGATGGATGGATTCATGCTGAGCTGTAAAGTTATGTGATCCACGTGTCCTACCAAATTAACTGTGATCATCACTATCCAAAAATTTTGTAGTTAAATTTTATTTATCGGTAATGATAATCCATTTAATTAATTTCATTATTATTACTATTCTAAGTTTGTGTATGGTACAGTGGGGATGTGATGGGATGGATGATGAACGGTGATGGTAGAATTGATGTACCTGTTATTAGGAAGGAAGAAGCTATTTATGGAGTGGAAGGTTAGAGAGAGAGATGGAGAGATAGAGATAGAGAGATAGAGAGAGAGAGAGAGAGATGTTTGGAAAATGCAGATTTGATATATTGATTGAATTGTTGGTGGTGGTGCGGTGGTGCGGTGGTGGAGATGGGATCATGCCTCTCGGGAACGGGGGCATCGGCCTCTTGTGATGAATCAGCGACTCCCATAACTTGCTCTAATTATAATGAGGAAATGGGTTTGCACAGAGTTCCTCGAAGACTCTTCTTGAATGGTTCCTCTCATGTTGGTTCCTTGTTCTGCAAGCAAGGCAAAAAAGGGATCAACCAGGATGCTATCCTTCTTTGGGAGGTATGCTATGCTATGCTAATTTTATTATCTAATTCTTTCATTTAATTAATTAATTAATTCCATTCATCAATCCCAGAACTTCTGCTCAAAGGAGGACACCGTTTTTTGTGGTGTTTTTGATGGGCATGGACCCAATGGCCATACGATTGCAAAGAAAGTGAGGGATTGTTTCCCTTTAAAGCTTATGGCTCAATGGAATGATCAAAACATTGCGGTTGATGCTAATTTTGCCACACTACGAGAATCGTTTTTGAAGGCTTCTAAGGTTATGGACAAGGAACTCAAACTGCATCATCATCTCGACTGCTATTGGAGTGGAACCACCGCCGTTACCTTGCTCAAGCAGGTCTCACTCTCATTATTACTTTTTAATCATCATTTTCTTTGTTTAACACTAAATATTCTTTATTCTTTCAGGGGCATAGCCTTGTTGTTGCCAATGTCGGCGACTCCAGAGCTGTCTTGGGTACCCGAGATATTCATGGTTCTCTCGTTGCTGTTCAGTTGACCACTGATTTTAAGCCCAATCTTCCAAGTATAATATACATATTCTCTCTCTCTCTCTCTCTCTCTCTCTATATATATATATATATATATATATATATATATATATATATATTCATGGACTGTGGACTAATTAATTAATTAATTAATTAATAAATTAGGGGAAGCAGAGAGGATAAGGATGTGTAAGGGAAGGGTGTTTGCCCTGAGGAATGAACCAGGGGTTTCTCGAGTATGGCTACCAAAGGTTAATGCCCCTGGCCTGGCCATGGCACGTGCTTTTGGAGATTTTAGCTTAAAGGAGTTTGGAGTGATCTCTGTTCCCGATGTCTCTTATCACCGCCTCACTGACAAGGATCAATTTGTTGTGTTAGCCACAGATGGGGTAAGTAATTCTCTCTCTCTCTCTCTCTCTCTCATTATTCTTTCCTTATCATCATCTATCATATTAATTTGTTTTTGTTTACTTATGAGATCAGGTATGGGATGTTTTATCAAACAAAGAAGTAGTGGGTATTGTGGCATCAGCTCCACGGTCTAGTGCAGCTCGAATACTGGTTGACTCAGCAGTTCAAGCATGGAGGACCAAGCTCCCCACTTCTAAGACTGATGATTGCTCTGTAGTTTGCCTTTTCTTTGATTTTGATGCAGACTGCAAGTCACCACATTACAAAATACACTCATCAAATGACAACCATTCTCACAATCTCATGCGGGACTGTAGTTGAGCACTCACACTCACCACTACTTGCTGAGGAACCTAAACCAAAGCATCATTAGCAAAATCTTTTACAAGCCTCAGCTGGATTGGGAGAGTAAATTAGGCTGAAATCACACTATTTACAATCTCATTTTTCTGCCAACACTCTTTTCATCATCTGTCTTCTCCCTCTCCACCACAGCATTTGAAAATTGAAAGGAAAGAGCATCAGCTTTCATATATTTCTCCACCACCGCCCTTTTCTTTCTTTTTTTCCCTCAGCTGGTTGTAAAAATCCAAGTCCCTTGTCTAGATTAGATTGTAAAGTCTATTCAGTGGGCTGCGTCAAATGTTTCTCCATATCCGTGCTGTTCTTTAATTTATTAAGTCAGCAGAAACAAGGAAATGGAAAAGGATGTACATGTATAACATTTTAAAATTAGTTATAATATTTTTTTATCAGCAACAGAGATTTTATTAACAAGAATACAAGAGGGACTCTAACCCAACAACTTACAAAACCAGAATTCAGAGAAGTAAAGGATTAATAAAAAAAGTTATACATCATCCATTTACAAACATTTCTAATAAAACATTTTAGGAAAAAACTTCTTACATATATAAATAGATAGACCATTGCTGAAATACTTAAGTAGGTCTAATTTTCAATATTTAAATGAAATATTAAACATTAAATTATGAATAGATATTCCTAATATTTCCCAGTATCTCATTTAAAGCATTTCTTATTTCTCCATGTTCAAATAGCATTTGTTGTTTCTCCATATCCAAATAATCCCAAAACTATGACTATATTTCAACCATCGTTATACTCCATCTGGTGGGCATATCTATTGTTGTCCATACCCAGGCAAGACCGAGAATAGTTATAATATTATTGACTGCAAATGTATTTTATCCTCTAAAATGTGCTCTCATTATTTAAGAAAAAGAATTTTTTTTGTTGGTTACGACGATACCCCTATGTGCTGCTATCAAAGCTTTAAGAAGATATTTAACGATCATATATACAATCCAATATTTGAATTTTAAAAATAAAATAAAAAGCAAAGCAAGAATAAGAGGATATCGCTTTTTATCTTCATTCAGCAATATAATTCTTTTTATATTTTTACTTACAAACATTCCAAATAGCTTTCACATTTAGAAGCCACACTCAAATGATATTTTTCACAACATGATGGCCTCGTTTATTTTAGAATTAAATTTTTTTAAAAAAATTATTCCTTACATTTAAGTTTCTTTTCTTGCATGCACCCACATACTTTTCAATTTCATCCTTTCTCTGCAATAAAGACAATTTCTTGTCAGCCACTATACTGTCATCGCTAACGCTTGGCTCATAGAGTTGAGACGGACTCCCGATTAAGACTTCATGTTGCTCTAAGCAACTCAAGTGTTACCCAAAAAAAAAAAAAGCAACCCAAGTAAAATGAGCATAATACCTTATATTTATACTCAGGCAAAATTAAAATATATCTCGACAATCCAAATGGTATTATGAACTAAGAAAAAATCACACAGCAAGTCACTGAAAATGAAGGTATAAATAAATTTACGACAATTTGCAATCTGAGATGGGTTTAATTTGCTGGTTGGAGGCCTAACACGGATCATGTCTCTAACAGTAAAATATGCTACAACATATATCCCTTAATTTCATGTCGATTAGTTAAGTACAAAAACAGTATATCCAAATCGGGTCAAGAAAAATGTACAAAAATATTAATTTTAGCAGTTCATAACTACTTGGAGTCTTGGACATTCTAGCCATCGAGGTGGGAAAATAATCAATGAAAATGTTGACATTTTCATTTTCCCATGTGAGTTAATATTCGGCTAATTATAGCCTCCTTCTTCCCAGAAACAGGAAGATTATGTGCTGTAAGATAATATTTTAACTCCACCACAGTCAAGTCCTTTAACTGCAAAACAAGACCAAGCGATATGATATCAGCAATTTTAGTGAAAAGTGAGGTGCTAGCCGGGCAACTGAATTTTAAGCAGTTACATGTCCGACCTAAACTTTTAAGATATCAGAATCCAGAAACTTAATTTCAAGTGCAGTTAAGCTCTTATCAGTATGGTACGCAACTTTGAGGCATAATTACAAATTTACGACCTTGTATCACCCTTTTTACACAATATTCATCCACTTTATGAATAATTTTTCTGTCACTATTATTATGGTTTACCACCAGGACATAAACAGGAAATTGCGTAGATGCTGGATGATTGATAACAAAATTTTATATGGTGTCTAGCTCCTGTTAACATAGGCAGCTAAGCTAGGTATGACTGTATAGCTTGTCCGGAACAGTTTTGCTTGCATTTTTCTACAAGGGTTATATTATTTTAAAACCTACAATGGGCCCTGCAAGGCCTTCCAAAGTAGATAACTAGGTGAAAAATTGGCTTAAGGCTTCAACACGCCTGCTTGTTCCATTTTTTACCACACTTTTCATAAAAAAGAAGAAAGAAAGCTCTGTAGAAAACAATTTTCAAGCTTTACCTTTCCAGTATCAGCGAGCTCACCCCAGTCATAGTTTTCACACTCTTTTGTTGCAAACTCAGCATGCGCTTTTCGTTTCTTGGAGGCTTCAGTCGGCTTCCCAATGCCACGCTCACTTTCTTCATCATAATTCTCCCCATATACAGAGGTCTTGAATTCTTCTAATGCCCTCACAACTCCTGGTCTGCAGATGACATAAGCAGGATTGTCATTCACACTGAAGTCTGAAGTCTTGAACAACAAACCTTTTCAATGAAGAGAGGAAGGACCAAACAGGATATAAAACATGTAGATTTTCCTTTTCACTTTCATCTTATGGTCTACTGATCAAACAACCACATATTCAATATATTATGACCTTACAATTACAGGCTTACACTTACCTGGCCAAGCCTTCCTCATCAGGTAATGTTTCATCTTTCATTTCTGGAATTTCATCCTCTTCCAGTGCTAATGCCTGTAATACTGCATAGTGTCTCTGCAAGGCTGAAAACCTTTTTGTTACCAACACAGGAATCACAATATCTTTTTTGTTTTGTCAAACCTGAATAATTATAATATGTTATATGTAACTTCACCCTTTTTTAATGTAAATACTTAACTGCTGAGGTAACCAAATTGTAAATATTTGGATGGATTTATGGATGTGTCTGTGAACTTAAGTAATTTGTAACTGTAAATATAAGGTTTTATTCTTGACTATTTAAGATTAATATTTAAATTTATTTTAATTATGCTTATCTGCAATTTTTAATATTTATAATTCTTATAAATGAAACTAAATAAGGTTTTACATTATGTCATGATTAAAATAGGTTTATGATAACTCATCCTTAGTATTTAACAGATTTAACTCAATTAAATTTGGAATAATAAATTTATAGTTACTCATTAACATTAAGTAAACATAAATTTTTATTAAATTTTAAAGTTGACATATTATCCCTAAATCTAAGAGGTATGCCAGCTAAGTTAGGGAGTTTTGCCCTACAAGTCCATGTGTAGCATGGGAAGAATCTTTATTTGGAACTTAGTCATTCTCAAGAAAGTGTATACGTTATTACTATCAATGTGAGCTGTCTTAGTTCATCCACTGCAACGATGCTTTATTGAGCTCATTACACATGAGGAGTCTTATTATTGATTCAATCCCTGATAGTTCCCTTAGTTGTGATTTGAGAAAGTTATGATTTATGGAACTTGATCCAGCATGCATTGAACACTACTGCAATTAGTTGAATGCTCTTGTGCATTATCTGCAACTTATTATGCTATTCTTGTGTGATTTGTAGCAGCTCACCAAGAAGAAGAAGAAACAAAAGTAAAAGATCACCACAAAGAAGAAACAAAAGAGAAACAAGATCACTAAGAAGAAGAAGAAGAAGAAGAAGATGACCAAGAAGAAGAAGCAGAAGAAAAAGAAGATCACCAAGAAGAAGAAGAAGCTTACCAGGGTTCGTAATTTGGCATACAGAAAAGTCTTGCAAGTCAATACGCTTAATTAAATCAGCTGCCTTTTTTATTTGATCATCACTTGCTTTAGTCACCATCCCACTTGTATCTGAATATCGCTGCAAACATCATACATATTTTACAATAATTTAATATTTAAAACTTCACACTTACTTTTTACTGTTTTCCCATTTAAATTTTAAACACATGTTGAACTATTGCAGTGTCTTTACCTCTTCAACCAGTCTGATGTCATCAGAATACGGAAGATAAATCATGTGCATTCCAGGCGGCTCTACCTGACCACCTGATTGGATAACCTCTTCCTAACAATCATACACATGAGCTAAGAATCTGATACAAACACAAATTAAATGAAGATAAAACAGGGATTCCAACTGTCAATTTGACTTGATAGATTTATAATTTAACTAGAATTTATTAATCAAAACAAGCTACCAAATACACCAAAATTATAACAACACAGTATTTGTTTAACTATACTGATATACTACACATGTTCAAATACATCAATATATAAGCAATCAGTGCCATACTACCAATTTTTTATATTATAGCTGTCTGAATCCTATTAACTATATTATCCCAAAGCCACAGCCAATTAGGGATGCTGCTATAATAGGAAGCAGTGCAAGATGTGCACAAGAAAATGAGTAGGTAAGAGAATGCAAGACAATTATGACAGGAAAGTAGCACTCAAATTATTCAGAAGTTTAGAGATAAAGCCATCAAACTAAAACATCACATGCAAGTTCTTTACGTCAAAAAACAACCATTCATAATAATGCAAAAACAATCCAGTATTCAATATATTGTACCTGCGCAATGAGGGCAACCAATTGAGGTCGAGAGGTACTGCCAATAAATGCAACGGCAAAACTGAAAAGCACACCAGGGCATTACTTTGATCAGAGATTATTAGCATACATTATTTTAACAAATCATTTAACCTCGGCCATGTCACAAGTACAAAACTATGATACTAACCATGTGCAGTGGATGGTTAGTTGGGATTTGGACCCTCTAAAGTCAGAGGAAGCACTTCAAAGAATAAAATCCAATTACAACATTGATTTCAAAATCAATAGTTGAGATTTTAACAATTTTGAAGTTTGATATACTTATACATTATCTCATTACAATCTCAATTTGTGATTTTCAAATCAATGATATCAGCCCAGTTGTTTCAAGATTATTTCACGAGAAAATCACTGTTTTTAAAAAAATAATCACTTCTCAACTTTTTTAGTTGTTCGAGTAAAGTGTCTGAAAAAAATCAGCATCTGAAAGAAATCAGGACTTGTTTGATAACTGTTCTTTAAAACAGTTGTTGGTTTTTAAAAATAAAAAACAAAAGATGTTGTTTGATAATGTATTTTTTATCAGCTACTCTGAAAATAGAAAACTGTTCTTCAAAATACATAATCAAAAACAACTTTTAGATGTTTTTTAGTTTTTGTTTTAAGAAACAAGTATAAAAAGCAAAACACACCTATTTTTACAGGTGTACAGGTTAGTTTGATTCTCAAAGCATACTTATCAAACAGTTTCTTCTAATTTTTAAAACTGTTTCTTAAACAATATTGTAAAAATATTTTTCATTTTTTTCTTAAAAAACAGTTTTGAAAACTATTTTATTAAATAGTTTTCAAAAACAATAAAACAAAATCAAACAGCGCCAAGATTTCTAATTATTTTGAGAAACCTTTTGGAATAGCTTTTTATAAAAAGATGAAATTATAACTATCTTTTACAATAAAAGTGCGTTTCATAATTGTAGACAAACAAGATAAAACTTATGCTTTTCAAAATTTCTGAAACATAAATCACTTTTTTAAAAAAAGCTTAAACAAACACCCTACAATTGCCCTTTATCCTCTAAAGTATGCCTTACTTTAGAGGAATCAAGTCCATTCAATTAATCTGTAATATCTTAGTCACTCTTGTACATTTGTTTTTGTGTATAACTGCCTAACTTGATTTCAGTTATGGCTCTAGCAATCCCCTCTCTTTTTCCCTATTCCTACTTACATCATGTAGCCATAAATTATTGATCTTGAGTGGATTCAACATTTTACAATTTCAAAATGATTTGATACACAATTAATTTTAAAGGAAAAAGAAAATGCAATATCCAATTTGAAAGTACTTGATAAGAATCAGACTACTTCCTTCATATAAGAAAATTTCCATAATCTACAAAAACAAAATGAAAATATTGATGTACACATGAATAAAAGGATGCAACAGTGCAAATAATCAAAGCCTTTGTTATAAGGAATCAAGGATACCGCTTAAGTTGTATCATGGACCTATGAAGAGCAACAAAGATGCACATACTGTTATCTGTACCCTGCAAAACAAAAGAGGCATCACAAGGAAAACATTACAAAATAGAGAAAGAGAGAGAGACATAAAATAGAGAAGTATATAAGATACATTTGGTGCAACTATTACACCAATCAAAGCATTTCCAAGGTACCAATAGACCACTTAACACAACTACTACTAGACAGTATAAAAAGACAGTATGAGCGCCCATTTGATGAGCTGAAGGAACATACAGACATTTTATTCTTTAACATGGAATTTTAATTTGAGGGAAATTTGTTGTTAGCAATGTTCAGAACAATTTGCATCAAAACAACATTCCTGGTGGCAGCATAATGAGCCCACATCCTCTAAAGGGCTAATGAAAAGAACATCACATTATCAATTCACAATTTTACCAAGATTGAACAATGTTAAAATCACTGGATCAGAAATCAGCACCAAGCAAATAAGTTGGAAATAAGACCAAACATTATTGATAGCCAAAGATGCACTCAGCAGTTCATGGATGACTAGAGGAACAATAACCTCATCACTTGGACGAAGGAAAGTTGACGGCTTCAAGTTGTAATAATCTCTCAAGCAACTCAGCGGCTTGAACCCTAAAAGATGTAGATGTCCAGTAGAAACTCTTCTAATTTCAGATAGCTCCTTAATTGAAAATGTAATATTCAGGCTGAAATAAATATAACCATAGTATTATAATTACAAACAAAAGGAAAATGACACAACCTCAAGAATTAGAATAAGGGCATTTGAAGTATTTTTACAGGAATAGGTTAGCATCTTTAAGTCACACACAGGGTCCAATAATACGATAAAGCAACCAGCTCAACAAACATAGGCTCTTTGACTTTTGGAAACGGAGGTTACACATTTATCAAGACAAAAATATGGTGGGAAGTAAGTTTTCTGACAGCAAAATTTTTCAATTCCAGCGTAACTCTATTTGGAGTATTATACAAACAGGCTATTAGGGGTTTAAGTTGTAGGCAACAATTTCTAACTAGAAAATTTTCAAGTTGATAACTCCAGAAATTATAAGGAGGATGAGGAAATCGAGTTGATCAGTTACCTTTCCAAGGGCAATAGGCAAATCTGAATTGTATATTTCAAGTTGATTGAGTCAAGAGTGTTCGCACTTAGCAGATTGTATATTTATGCACTTAGAAATAAATGCAGTTTTATGTTTACAAGGCAATTAATAAAAAATTTATTCCCTGAGTACATTAAAGATACAAACAATATTCATAAATCTACTATTTCCTAAGATCAATAAATCAGGATCATTGTTGTCATGATGCATCTGTCATTTCCAACAATGGTAATAATATATGATCACCATAGAGAAAAAAGCACCCCTACAATTATAAAAGTTCTCAGAGACATCCTGAATCGCTGAATCTCAAAAACAGCCCACAATTATCACCCAAAGGAGTTTTCAATTAAATACTTCACCCTTAAATTTTTAAAATTAATGAAATAAAGCTAGCTCACTTATTCCTTTAATGACAGAGTTCTCCCAGAACAAAGAACCAGTTATGATCCAGATCCCAGAAACTCCTATTGTCAGCAATTACTGCAATGCCTTATAGTAGGATTGCTATTATTTCCTAAATCCAATCTAAATAGAAAAGGATTAAAGTGAAAAAAAGATGCCAAAACAATCAAATTGAAGAAGATAAAGATAGAAGCATAAAATGCATACCTTTTATATGGATGAAACCGTCTAGTAGATTCTTCCACCAATGCACCAGTATCAGCACAAATGAAAGTCCTTTCACTCTGCACCATCAAACCAGTTGAACATTTTCTTATACTGTTCTGAGAACATTCAGCATTATTGTCCGACTAAGAATATAACCAATGGGAATTCAAGAGCATTCTGATCCAAACAAAAATCATATAACAGAAAAAGGATGATTACAGAGACACTAACAACAGGAAAAATATGAGGCAGCAATTTTTTGCAGTAGGTTGACTTTCTTGAAATTATCAGAAAGTCATAAAAAAATCATACATATTCTTTATCAACAGTTATGTTCATATAATCAATAAATTTTAGTATGTACAACCATTTTTAAAATTTTATTTTTTGGTTATCTATATAGAAAGGGTATGGGCACAAGGATCAAATCATGTTTCAACCAAGGAATATATTGTCTTATCATGGATTATATAACAAGAACATGATAGGTAAATTCTTAAATTTACATTGTAACATGGAAAATAGACTATTTTAAATTGGGGTTATGAGATTTATCACCTTCAAGGGACGATTGGTAACAGAATCAAGCCAAGTGATTGCTCCTACAAATCCAAAGCATGGACTGCCATTCATTATATTGTTACAATATAAGCTGAAATGTAGAAGCTATAATTTTCTAGGTGAAAATTTTAAAAGGGGCCAAGGAAATTGTTGAAAAGGTCATGCAGGGGAAAACAAAACACATGAAAGAAAGAAGATAAACTCCACTAAATAATAACCACTATTAGCTTGAAAGTGACAAGAAATGTTAACCTGGAACAGTAGGACGAATTAAAGCATATGAATTCAGTTCTATTGATAGTCCATTAACTATTGTGAATTTAAGTCTTTTGACTATGCGCTTTGTAAACATGCGCTTTCTTAGCTGATCTTTCATATCCTCCAATCTGAAATTGAAACACAAAATTACAGAAACAGAGACTTCAAAAATTGAATCATGCTAAAATAAACAAATATATAGTTTTAATCCAATATCAACTCCTAGCCATGTTTAGACCACTTAATCATGGTTGTACAACATCATATCCTCATGCAATAGAAATAAACAATGTTGCACAAACAAGTACTGCTTTGTTCAACAGATTTTACTAATTAATTTTTTATCCAAAAATTGAAGTAAAAATTCAAGCAGTAGCACACGTTCCTCCTTGAAGTGATTGAGAGACAGAAGTGAAGGACCACTTGGCCCTCTGTCCACAGTAATATGTGGTTCACATTTAATGAGTTTCACCTCTTTGATTGGGAACATCTAGGGGAAATATAGAAAAGATTAGCACCACACACCAATCATATAAACATATTGTAATAAATTACTCCCTAATGTGAAAAAACAATTAAAAAATCAACAAAAACCTTCTCCCACCTGGTAGGATTGGTTACATGGATTAAACAGTGCCATACCATCATAAATCATATCAAATGACAAATCATTTAAATCTTAACCTTCCTTAATTGTTTGGCCAATAATTTTTTACATCTACCCATTGGACTACCCTCCATATGAGACCTACTCTCCTTATTTGGACTTAAACAGTTCTTCTCCGCACATGTCCAAATCACCAAAGATAGGACCAACTTTAAGCTTACTGTCATCCCTACTAAAGAACAATTTATGTGCCTGAAACTTCACATTTCTGAAGCATCCAAAAGATAAAGCAATTGCCTCACCTCAGTAAATAATAATGTGTCAAAGACCTCACAAATGCAAGAACTAAGTGAGAAAATCATAGATACGATGTCATACTTGTTTCCTGCTGATGGCATAAAATCAACAAGTTCATCTTCTTCCAAACCAATCAAATCCTAAGAGACATAAATTGATTAGAAAGCATGACATATTTATCTAACCAGTATCTGTTAAGAAAAGAAATTAGGGTGAAAAAATATGTATGTCAAAAATATGAGTAGACTACATACCGCATAGAATAGAGATACATTGAATGTTTCATCAAGGTGATGCAAGGGAAGAAGTTCAATGGAGATGCCAAGATCCTGTGCATCCTTCACAAACCAAAAAAGGTAATTATAAACTGCTAGCATCATTCAAACTTAACAATGTGGTTTTACTATCTATGAGCATATACAGATTGGTACTTTGGCTCTCTGCAGTGTTGTTCTAGTCATATCTGATTTTATAGCCCCTTTGATGTTCCCAAAAGGATCATCTTCATTTGTAAACAAAAGTATGCGTTTATCAACTGTCCTTGCTGACCTGGTATAAATATTTGTCATTATCATTAACTGATAATCATGTAGATATGCTTGCAAGTAATACATGTATCATCCCTTAGCATATTACCCTTTACGAAGAAGTGCCTGCGCCACCCAGATAGCATTGTAGAGAGAATTTTCTTGAGTCCCAGACACAATACCATACTGGCTTCCAATGTTTTTTGAAAATGATTCTAGAGAAGATTAAGAGCAAATGGCTAATAGCCTCAGAATAAAGAAGTGCATAATACATGCAACAAGACAGGTTCTTTGTCTTAAATATTAATATTATTGAGTATAGTTCTCCAAATAATAGACTATATATTAAAATAGCAGTTCAGGAACTTAAGAAAGCATTTCATAAAGTCAAAAGCGTTAAAGGATTTAAAAAGAGGAAACCTAAGTAGATATTTGTTATTGGTAGTCATAGAATCAGTATAAACAAAAGTTTAGGAATTCACTGCCTTTTAGCCTTTCTAGTTTCAACTGATAAAATTGAGCTCCTTACTTTTTTCTACACCTTTACATCTGCTCCCTATTTTTTCTCTACCAGTCATAAGAGCCAGAGGAATGCCATTATCCTAATCATTCTAAACCAGGTTTATAGTTTCCAGGTTCCACCATAAAAAAAGGAGAGCATCAATAGAACCATTACTTGAAAAGAAGGAAAGTTTGCATCAGGTATATGATAGATACCAAAATAATAGCAGCAGAACAGATGGGTTGGACTGATTAATACTCTGCATTATTACTGATTTCAAGCCTATATCAAGGTGATATAGTACCTGAGGTAGAAGAAGAAAATACAATGCAGCAAGGAAATAATGGCACTCTAGACAATTCGAGAGTGTCTAGTCTCTCCCAAAGTTCAATTCACTAATTCCAGCCTGTCCCTTTCTCTCTTCCCACCCACTACATATAACCCTCCTAATAGAATCTTACGTCCCCCTCTCCCGATATACTCCGCACAGTTAGTTACACTTCTTTTCTTTACCCTTCTTTTTTTGCACAAACACTTTGGTTATTTTGGACTTATCTATTTTGGGCCTAACCAATTCAGGGGTCCTATCAGTATATCGTATCTTCCCCATGATTAGAATGTCTTGCAGTTAACTTAAGCAACCTAAGGACACATGACAGTCATCCAGTAAGCCAAAACTTTAATGAGCTCAAAGTTGTTGATATGACCAGTAAATGACAGATCTAAAAAGAATACGACACCAGTTTATATGTAATCTCATACAAATAGGAGACAACCACATGATATTTTAGGATAAATGGGGTCCATCAAAATGATGCTATATCCACCACCATTGAAAACTCCAAAAGCATACCCTCCAAATGATCAAATTCTTTTATGAGCCTTGCTGTTGGCCTGTCTAGAAACTCTCCTTCAGCAACATTAAATACAAAAACACCATTTAAGTCTTGTAAGTTCCTCTTCTCCCTCTGCAAAGATTAAGTTTAAAAAAAGTGAGTTGAGGAAGAAAAGATGTTATATGACTGAAAGTCGAAACCTGACTTTCTAATTTCTATAACACACATCAAGCATAGAGCCAAGTTTTTACAAGAAGCCTCATCTGTTTTGGTTTTCCCCACTTTACCGTCCTGCAGTAATGCAAAAAGTTTCAACTGCAAATTTCTATGCATAAGAAAGTTATAGCATGTCTCTTTGCATTTCACTTCTTAAGAAACCATAGCAGAAAGGAAAATCATTTTTCGTTGTCTAAGACAGAGAAACCTTTCTTCTTCTTCTTTTTTAATTGGGAAAGACTGGGTGGGGAGAGCAAAAACCGTACTTTAAAAGGGTTAAAACTGTACTTTTGAAATGATAAAACTGAAAACAAAGGGTAGCTTTAAAATTAGTCTGGAATAACAAAATTTCTAGGAGGTGGCCCAAGCATGAATGTAGTTCAGTCCATAAAAACCCCTCTAGCACCAATAAACATCACACACACACCCCTTCCACTTAAGAACAATATAACAGTGTTGGGCAAATGAGTAGTCCAATTTTTTCATTTTTTCCAATACCATGATGATAACAACTCTTCTGAAGAAACGTAGTGTTCTCTAGTGAATGAAGACCAAAGGAAGATTGGAATCAGACAAATATTACACGCAAGCGATGGAGGCAAAAAATTTTAGTGATTTGTCATATCTTCCAAATACAGGAGGCCAAGAGTGTCCCAAAATTTGAAATTGGATGAGCATGACTGTGTAATGCATATAGCAATTGCATGTGAGAGATCCATATATTAAAGAGTTGTACTCTCATCCATATCTTTTATGGTTTAAGCAAAAGATACAAGACTCTTACTCTTACCACCGGACAAATAAAACAAAAGTGAGGGAGGTGAAGTGGTGAATGAAATCTTACAGTGTTAAAGAAGCATATGGCAACTTGGTCATAGGATCTGTTAATGATCTGAGTCTTTAGCGAGTGGGAGATGCAAGAGATGGCAATGTGGAAGTGGCTTTCATTCTTTTGGTCATCTTCCTGCCAGTGCCATGTATAGTCAGTAGTCTCAGTCATACACTAAACTAAACAGCTAAAAGTAAAGCACCAACCAAACATTTTCACGTACATACAACACAAAGTGAAAACAATCAATGACATCAAAAGGCAGCTCAATTAAGAAGAAGAAAACTAACCGCGGGGCATGTAGTATTGAACATTTTAGGTGAAGCATCGACCAGGTAAACCACGTACTCTTTGCTCGATTCATTGTCCTGACAATTTTTTTCATATTAAACAGAAAAAACAGAAAGACAAAACAAACGAACAAAAAAAAAAGAGAGAATAGGTAAAGAACCTACCAGGAGAGAGTGTTGAGCATCAGGATCATCGTCGTCGTCTCTGAAAATATCATCAGGGTCAAAATCCATCTTGCACTTAACACACTTTCCACTCGCCTTCTCAATAATAATCAAACATAAGCCCTTTCTTTTATAATACGCGCCCAAACTTTTCTTCGTGTTAGAACGCGTGGCATTAACCGGGAATTTGATATTTATGAAATGTCCAAACAATAATCAAACATAAGCCTCTTAGGCTTTTACATACAAAAAGCCTTCGTTATTCCTAAAGTCCAAACAAAATTGAGATTTATGAGTTACCTTCTTCCCCAACAAATATTATTATCATTTATTTCTTGATTTATATAGTATTATACTCTCCGTCTCATTTTGTTTGAATATTTTTAATCTTGTTGTTTTTTACATTATAAATAAAAAAAATTATTATATTCTTAACCATTATTAATATTTATCTTTCGAAATAATCTAATTAATATAAAAAATAAGGAATATAATACAAAATTACATAATAAATTTTATAAAATTTAAAAATATTAAATACATTTTTTAGTTTTTATCAAAATCATAAACATCATAAAAGTAGAATGATAAAAGTAATATATTATGTAAAATAATTGTTTTATATATTTTTTATTAAAATATTATTATGATGTCCATAAAAATAGGATGTTTATGTGTTGTATACATTTTCATAATATTTATCTTTTTCTATTTATGTTCATATCATATGCCTCTCTATTTTAAGTAGAATTATTAAAATTATTTTATTGTTATTGTGGTAAATCTCACATGTTATAATAAGAAATAAAACGATTTATTATTTAAAATATTCTAAGATAAATTATATACATTTTCTTGTAATGTATAATTATTTTTTATTTCATTCTTTTTATAATAGAATAAAGTCTAATTTAAATTATAGATTTTAATTTGTTTAATACGTATAATTTCTATAAAGATATAATTGTAAAATATTTATTTTTCAGTTATACAAATTATAAAATGAACATGAGAAATTAAACATCAAAGATGAAGAAGATAGTTTAAAAAATACCTAAGAATATAGCAAATACAAAACTTATTTCAACATTTAATGTTTTTAAAACAATTTTTTTCTATACATAAAGAAAAATGAAAAAAAAATAATATCATCACATATATCAATGCATAAGTATCTTACTGCATTAAATTTATAAAATTATTTTAAATTATACATGTTAAAAATAAAATCTACTTTATATTATATTATTCTTTCACTTCATTACTTCATTCTGTTATTTATAAAAAATAAATAATTTACCAAAATTAATAAAAAAAACAATTGAAACAGATAATATGCTATAAATTTTAATTTTATTCTTAAATTATTCATAATATTAAATGTTCAAATTAATTATAAAAATTAAATGAGTATCTTGTTAATATAAAATTTATAATAAAATAAAATTATAAAAAACATAATAACTAATACACTAGAAAATAGTATTATATTTTTTAGTTATAGCTGAACAAATATTGATAATCATTTCTTATAAAAATAAAAGAAATATTAAACTCTTAAAATAAGCAACAACCTAAATGAGCAAGCACTTTATCATGAATTCTAACCTGAAAAGGCATTATAAATTTTTATACTCTTCAATGTTATTCTTGATTTAATGAATTTTTTAAAATAGAAATAAAATAATTAATCATCTAAATTTTATATTAATTATCATATAAAAATATACATGATAAAAGATGACAATATTATTTCAAACGCTAAAAAATTTTATTAATAATAAAAAATTACATAAATAAATTTTATAATATCTTTATATTACAATTACACCATATGCAATTATAATTTTAATTATAAAAAATCCCGTTTCTAGTATCATATCAATCTTCATTTGTTAAAATTCTCATTATATTTTCTTTATATGTATCAATTATTTTAATTTTAAAATTAAAAAATTATTCTAATTATTTATTTTACAAAAATATTTACTTTAACCCTTTTTATATAAAAATGATAGCAAAAAATGAAACTAATATAAATAAATTTGTAAAATTAAAAGTTAAAATGCGAATATTTGAAGTTAAAAAAAAAGAAGCAATACATGCAATATAGAGAACCAAAATAAAGGGTTCCTCTATTTTAATTAAAAGTTAGTCTGTTTTTCATTTAAAAAAAAATTAGATAAGTTGGATAGACTTATGAAAATCAAGATATGCTTCAATACTTGAAAAAAAAAATAATTTGATTTGAAGGAAGAACACTTTTAATCAAAATATGTTTAAAACAATTTACATTTTTCTCAAATTAAAAATACAACTTCTAAAATGAAAACATATTAAAATAAAATTAAAAATAAATATTATATATATAGAAAGTTTACCAATATTTTAGTTTTTGAATTTATTTAATTTTTACTATCCATTGTACCATTTACAGATAGGCCAATTTGCACAATTTTTAAAACTGAAAAATTAATGTGTTATGTCAAAACGAAAGACAAATTTACAAAAATTAAATATATATATATCAAAATAGGCGAACAAGGTGCAATTTTCAATGTGCAAGTGTACATTAAAAAATTATTATATTTGATTTTATTATAATTTTTATTTCCATTAAATTCCAAGTGAAGGTAAAATAGTATTTATGTTCAAAATATTTTTTTGTATTGCCAAAGCGCAAGTGTGTATTAAAAGTATATTTAACGTTTTCTTTTCTTTTTTGCTTTTATTCTGGAATGATACAGAGGGCTGCCATGATCCCTCAATTTTCAGCTTAGAAAGCATACAAAACTCATGACAAAATGACTAAGTAGCACGACCAGCTTGTTTCTTCCCACAAATTTTTATCATAGCAATCTAATTTATCGTACTAAGTTTAATTTAACAGTGTAATAATTGTTTATTAAAATTTATTTACAAAGAAATATGGAACTTATGTAAATTTTATTATCGCAAGAAAATAATAAATTCACAAAAAGGTTGTTCACTAATATCTTAGACATATTAACAAATAACAAATTGACATAATTCATTTAAAAAAAAGAGAAGAAAAGAAAAATCCATGCTGCTGGAGAGAACGCGGGTTTCACCAAGTACCCTCGATCCTACAATCCATAGAATAATAAATAATAAATTCCGACAAAGAATGGATATAACTGTTTTACAACGTGAAGCCAGCCACACTAGAAAAGTTTTACATAACCCAAAACTGATCCCTTCATAAGCAGTGGATGATACTCCCAACCCAAAAAAAATTTATGACCAAAAATTAGGTTTAAAAAACAAAGAATTATCAACTATCCCTCACCAAAAATTACCAAAACAAGCATTGGCGGCCTAGTTTCCCCGTCTACGTGACAGGAGAGAAACCCCATAGAACTTGTATACATGAAGCCATTTGCTGCACTAACTGAAGAACAGACAAGGGTTTCCATATGTTGGAAACCAACGAACTCGAACATACCATGGAGACTTGAAAGGGAGGACCTTCAGAAAGAGGCAAAAATGGCCACTCTCATTCAAAGGATAGCCCAAAGCACCACACTCCAGTTTCCCGAATCCACATCCTCCGAAGTCATCGGGAACCTCAGTGCACACTAAACTCTGGCATTTCAAAACTGCAAACTCTTCAAAGCTCACTAGAAGACCAACTAGGACCACTGAGCCAACAAATGCCTCAAATAAAACCTCTGCTTCTCTAGCCAAGAATGGGTAAAAGCAAGAGCTTGAGGACTTGAAAGCAAAACAAGAACCAAGAATGTACATACAAAAGATCAAGAATCTGTGGCAGCTGATGACTTCTCTAATTTTTCCTTTTCAATCTCTCCTCTTCTAAGCTCAGCATGCTGGGCAACACCATTTGCAAGAGCTTGATAAGAGAACTCTAGTGTCTGGGTCAGGTTCTGAAACCTCAATGGATCAGATGATTGCATCACTACAGACAAATTTATTTTGAAAGACAGGTATGTCAGATAACACTACCAACAGCAATAATAATAATAAAGGTATTGATGGAACTTTCAACATGTTGACCAGCATACCTTTCATCGTATCCACAAAGAAAACAAATGGATCCACCTCGTCAATTGGGGACTGCAACTCTTCATCATCACTAAAGTCATCATCTGAATCATCGTCATCCTCATCGTTGGGCCTGAAGGACTTTGCCTATACATAATGACATTGTAAAAGGACAATTAGGATTAAAATAGAATATTCAATTTTGATAGTGTTATCTTTAAAGTTTATACCTATCTAATAAAATATAATATTCATTAGTAATAAATGAAAACTTATAAATTGTACTTAAATTTAAAAATATACTTGCAATTAAATGCACAAGAAACTTGCCAGTGTTATTTCATATTAATATCGAATTAGAGAACCGTATCTATTTTAAAAGTAATCAATAATATATTTAAGCAGATCTAAATTTATAAAAAATTAAAAATTAATATACTTTACATTTTATATTATAAGAAGTTAGTATATATTTTTTGTCTACACATGAATAATATCTAAAATAAAATGTCCTACACATTGAACTATGAACCGCTCCTTTTTTGGTTCAATAACTAGTAACTAGTTGGTTTTACAAAACAATAAATAACAGTACTCTGATTAAATTAATCAAGTTTTCAGAATCAAATAAAACATCAAGAGCAAGATTAACTCAGCAAATTGTTAAATACTGCAATTTCCTACAATAAACTCATAAACATGTAAACCACAAATTCCTTTATTGCAAGTAAACTGAGGAACTCAATATAGGCATACAAATGTTTTGTAGGTTTTCACATTCACTAACCTGTTCGGCTAACTTCCTAAGCTTACTACTGTCAGCTTCATCCCCATCCTCAGCATCAATTCCCATTTCTTTGTCGGAACCATTGCCATCCTCATCTTCATCATCAGTTTGAAAGCCATCCATATCATCATCATAGTCAGCTTCTTCCTCTTTTGCAGCTTCTGCGTAGAAAAAACAATTGCTGAGAATTAGACAATCATAAATCTGATTAAGTAAAAAGTCAATCTACTCCTGATTAACATATAATTGCAAGTGACCAATATCTCAAGAGTTAAAGAGAAAAGAAGATATAGAGACCTGCAACTTGATCCTTGTATGCAACCAGAAGATCAAGAGTGGCTCGGAACACCCGGCCTAAAGCCTCCCCAGGCAGTTGATCAGCAGGAAGTGCTAGTAATGATGTTAAACCAAGGCAACAAACTTTCTTGTCATGTTCCCTGCATAAAGATTATCATGTTTGCAATTAGACCTTGAAATTGTCCCAACTTTCATTGTTATATTAAAGCATAGAAAGAAAGTAAAGCAAGAAAGAGGGATAGAGAAGAGGCAGGAAAAAACAGACCTTTTAAAATTAACACGCACACCACTCTTTTTGACTTCTTGCAACATATGAAACCAAAGATTGAATATTTCTGATGCAACACCTAACTTTTGCAATATGTTTAGAGTCAGTGCTGCATTGTAGTATAGAGCATCTGCAACCTGCAAAAATTATCTCCCCATAGAAGGAAGTTTAATTATGATGTCTTCCCTGCCATCTTTGAGAAGTTTGGTAAACTTACAAAATAGATAAACTGAAGTCATTCTTATAGCAATCAATAAGGAAATGAATCAAATCATAGAAGACAAATAATTCTTTGCAGTTTTTTAGCTTTTATAAATTCAACTTGGTATTGAGGAAGCACAACCCATGAGAACAAAGAGAAGAGGGTAAACAGAAAAAACTACCATACCAAAACATCATATCCCACTTTTTATAAAACATAAACTTCATCTAACTTAAAGATTCATATAGCAAAACCAGTGTAATTCAGTGAAATTTCAGTAAAGCTCTAGAACAGAAAGGCTTTGAAAGTCAACAGTGGTATAGATTTGAAGTTTGTTTGTGATAGCACCATTGTATCACAGCTAGAGGCTACTCCAGGGAAGTTGTTGCATCACGTTTTCATGAAGCATCTAGTAGTTAAAATCACAATCTTACTTTTAAGACTCCACAATTCAATATTTTTAGCAGTCTGTACGATACCATTCATGCTCTGGATTGCAATCTGGCCAGATCATGTAAAATTGCGGCATTTAAAGGAAAAAATGCTGTGATCAGTAAATCCACCAAGCTGGCCTAAAAAATAGGTGTTTGGTTTTAACCTGATACCCAATAGGATGAAACTCAAAATCCCATTTTCCTCTCAACCCTAAATGACATTGTTGGCTCTTCCCACCCTTTTTTCTGCATTTTGTGACTGGTAATGCAGTTTAAAAAAATACCTTGCCCCTGGTTGTTAGTAGCCCATCCTTAAGGGATAATTTTGACATGTCTCCCCTTCTTTTCCTATATAGTTTGAAAACCTTTCGAACAGGGAGAATCACACACTGCTCTAAAGGTTTCTCCCCTATTTGGTCCATGCCATCTTACCCTGAGCTCTCAGGTACATTTTCACCCAACCCATGGCACATCAGCAGCTGATTCGATGGTCTCGGTTATCTTCACATCAGAAAGAGATCTCTGTTCTGTTTTCTTTACCATGTTTCTCTCCTTTATTCTCTATTTTTCGCTGTTGTATTCATGTAGGTAGCCTTAAGTTGCTCCTTCTTGCTATACTTTTTTTCCTTTTATGTTACTTGACTTTTGTTGTTATTCACTTGTCTTTAGCTTAAAATTATACCATGAATATTGGTTATGAATGACTTTAATTTTGGGTAATTTTTAAGTTTTGAGCATTCATGTGTAATATAAAGTATTTAATTTGTATATCAAAACTTCAGAATAGCCAACACCCTACTATAGCAGTTTTGGGGTAGCCACTCCATGCCACTATTCAGGATTGATAACAATGAATGGATCACAGAAAATCCAGCTGCTGAACATGTCAAAACATTTAATATGGATTCATTCATGCATGTCAATATGGAATCTAATAAACCCCTTACCACTTGCATGAGAAGACATTTCAAATATGATTTTTCAGTTCGATGCAAGCGTTCAACTGTAATTCTAAGATATGGCTCAATCCATTGATCCACCTGCCCTTTGCAGTTCAGAAAGACAACTTCAATGAGTTTCGGAGCTGGCTCAATATCATTGTCCTCCATATTTTTGTCTGCCATAACCTTGAATATGAAATGCAAATCAGAGACATCAGAGAAAAGATAGAAAGAACAATAACAACCATTTTCAGTCTCCAAACACCACTCCTAACAAGTGGTGGCTGAACTAAATCTAACAATGCAAAGATAACTTACAGATGAGATCATATTCCACAGGCTCTGTTGATAGTCAGGTTCCTTGCAAGTAAGGAAATGGCCAGTTCCCTTTGAAATATAATTGTCCAAAGGAACCAGAATATCTGCAGAAAAAGCCAGCCTAATAATTATGTAGGAAATGTAAAATTCAGGATACCATATTTGGACAAAACAACCAAGGTATATAATTCAAACTAAAGATATTCCTCTTCTTTGAATAGTTGGAGATCAGCTCCACATACATAGAACCCATTTTTTTAAAAAACCAGACAAGCGTTGCGCAGATGAAAAGCCAATATGTTTATTAAGTGCATAGCTGAGTTTATCTTCAGGTTAACAGGCAGACACCAACACATATCTACCTTCATATTAACCTATTAAAATCATCTAAATTATGTGCTTGACTATTGTAGTGTAGAGCTGTAGAGCAAAGAGAAATTGAGATGAATTGTAGCCAAAATGTAGTTGAGAACCATACTTGGAAAGAAATCAATTGCCCACTCTGCCAGTGCTTCCATCATCAATGGCCAAAGACTCCACATGTCCAATGATATTGATGGAGAGAAAAAAGTCATATATGATACAATCTCCAAGATTTCTTCAAAAACCTCTGCAGGCATGCACAGGAGATAATGGAAATAAATACAAGCAACTGGATGCAAGTGAAATTAAAACTAGAGAACCATAGTCTTCCTAATACTAACAGCAACATGCAGAAATGATGCACAACCCATTTGAAAATCCAAGAAGTCAAAGGTGTAAACCAAACCAGCTTAAGCTGTTCTAAACAAGACACTACTTTGACACAAATGGAAGAATACCTTTTCACATTAAATTTAAGCTACAAAAATAACAGCTATCCAAAAAACTGTTTACAATAAAATATCTAGAACACCGGATGCTTGAGTATTATTACTTGATATATTCATTAAATCTAGAGACTCCATCTAAAATCCTGTCATCAGTTTATTTTCAACAGCGAAACCACATGCATAAAACTATACAATGGATTAAATGAGTGACACTGATCCAAACCATAAAGTAGATTTACCTTCGCTTCAATAAATGTGTATACACACAAACACACAAGAATACATTGCAAACAAGAGGTGATAGAAACAATAGAGCCTCAGAGTCATCTAGAAAAACATGATTTGTAGGGGAAACTACCTTGACCATCGGTTGTTAACATTCTACGCATTATGGGAAGCAAAGTTGGCTCAATTTGAACAAAAAGTTGAGGAAGACTGCTCACTGATTCAAGTATTGTGCTAATAGCACGCAAACAACCAACAGCAGCCAGAGCACCCGGATCATCCGCTTCATCATCAGCTTCAGCAGTGTTCATACACCTCCAAAATGCAGCTGCCTGTTGTAAGGGTGCAATGTTAAAAGTACAGGCAAATACTTGCTCGCTAAAGCAAACACAACTTTATTGGCAGTTACATATGTTTTAAAAAATATATATTACCAAATTTTGGCACAGCCCAAGTGCATAAGGTGCCATTTCTTCCCCAAACTTGTCCACAATAGTCTCCAAAGTAAATACAAGATCCTCATTCTCAACTTCATTCATAAGTTTGAAAAACTCTGGATATATTTCTTGTTAGTTACACTCATTCACCAAGCCAAATAAGAAATGTAATGTACAGACAACAATTTTTCACATTCACATACCATCAAGGAGTTGAGGTAGAATGGGTCGAATTTCATTCAAATCTGCATCACACAGAAAAGGAGGGGGGGAAAGCATAACTAGCATTAAACTTTTGAAAGATTTATTTAAATCAAAATAAAAGCAAACAAAGGTTATTAACCACCTTTGCAAGCTTCAACGAATGAACGCAAAGCAAAAACAGAATCAATGCGGACAGGAAGTTCAGGATCTCTCATTCCACATACAACACACTGCAATGCCTTCCGAAAATTGTTCTGATCTGAGAAGCTAATATGGGCATATTGTCCTGCAACCCATGCTGCCTATTTTTCACAGGAAAATCAACAGATAGTTAAAATTCTCAGGAATAGATAATGAAAATTTCATAATCAATGTCTGGTTCCAATTTTAATTAATTTACACCAAATGAAAATTAGGGAAAGCAATTCAGAAAGGATAACATCACTCCCTAGATTCACTGCACATTAAAATGATAGGGAAACAAAGAGAAGAGGATTACTTCTACTTCAATGGAGGCTCACCTATGGGAAAACCCAAAACTATGGGGGGATTGCAAGGGAAGCAACAAGAGGGAAAATATATGCATTATCTTCATGATACTTTGCAGCCAATAAATCATATATGCATTATCTTTATCTTAAATACTACTTTTTTAATTTATAAAAAGAAATAACACATAGCCTTTCTCTGTTCTTCATATAAAATAAACAATGAAAAGATAATCACTTCCCATTCCCTTTTGTTCCATTCTTCACTTAAATGTCTACTCATGTTCCACTCCTTTTTTACAAATGAAATCAGGAGAATAAGAGTGCATTACACTATCCATACCATGAAAAAAACAATATTAAGTATTAAATATGGACATCAAAATTAAGGAGTGCTTTTAGTGTGGGTATTGTGCAACACAAGCTTCGCCTCTCTTAAAAAACTTTCTTTTTACACCCAAAAGAAGGAGAAAAGGCAAAACAAGTGAATTTGGCCTGCATAAGAGATGCAAATGTACCTTGGCCCTAAGGTGGCCAACAGGACTGCTGAACTCGGGAAAGACATGTTGCACTAACATACGCTCAAGTTCAGATTTGTAAGGCTCAGTCTGCTTCATTTTGTCACAAAGTGTCCCAATAGCAAGAAGTGCACCATCTTTCTGTCTATAGGGTTTGTATTCTACAGGTGATTCATCATACCTAGCATAGAGAAAACCTAAATACAGCATCCAACCCATAAATCATTTATCCAGACAGAAAGTAAGATATTTACCTTTTGAAAATTTCAACAATGAATTGAATAAACTTATGAAGATTATCTTTCCCACGTTTTCGAACCAACTCAGTCACAAAATCCATGGAGGCAGTTCTAGGACTATACAAATCCTCAATAATGTCTGCAAAAAAGAATTAGAAACTGTAAGCACATGCCAATGAAATTCTTTGAAATTCAGGGTCCATGTTTATACAACAATAAGACTTACCATAGCCTTTCCTTACATATTCATGTGGATCTTCATCCCAAAGCTTCTGGTCGTTATCATTAAAGCACATAAGAGGAAAAACTATCTCAAAAAGAAGAACATCAAGCCGAGGTTGCAGCGCAGTATACATGCTATTCTTTGAAATACTGCATATGTTAAAAAGAAGGTTTAGATAGAAAATAATTAATTCAAAAATCATTATATGATATATCCTGAAAACTCAGCCTTAGCAAATAACAGCATTCAACAGAGATGGTAATACTTTCAATTTAAATATGCTTGAACTCTCCATACAACAGAAAGTTGTCTTGTTCTGAAAAAGCTCCTCCAACTTTACCTGTACAAAGTGGGAACGTCAAAGAGGAGGAATAAGCAAATCCATGGGAAAAAATCACCTCTATTCAGCCTCCCTTCACCAAAATTATGTCAAAAATAATGGGTATGAGTCAGGCTGCACAAGCTTCAAGAAGTCGCAGCCCACAGGCTCAAAGACCATCCTATCCCAGTATTTTGGTTCAGTATTGAATTTGGGGTTGATTGTATATTTCATAGCAATTGAATATATCTCTATCACTTGGATTTACTAGCATTAGTAAGTTGATACTTCATCTATTTTATATTTTCAGCCTAACGGTTTTGTTTTGGAAAAGCAGGCCCTCGGCTACTAATGACCCTGGATTGAAATTTTAAGTGTTTTATATTTAGTGATGAAGCTTAGCTCAACCATCCTCATAAGATGAAAGCTTTATTGGCTATGAACATGGATATGTGGGACAAGTCATAGGATTTAAGCGGTTCATTCAAAGCCTGGCACTGCTTGCTTTTGGCTTTCAAATGAAGTATCACCATGTAGAATAATAACCATTGGATAGAACATTAATAACCAGTAAAACAAGAAATATAACTAGGCTAGTATTTCTCTCCTATAAATGATTGGGAAGCATACTGCAGAAGCTACCAAAAATCAAGAAAACTAATTAATGACATAACATTTACCAATACATAAAATAAATTTGTGACCTTAATGCACAACATTCCCTTGGGTGAATATGTATATCCCGTCATAAATAAGAATATGTTTAAATAAAATAGACCTGTGCACAAATTAACAAGCATTAAATAATTGATAACCACCTGTTGCTTAGGTATTGAAGAACCAGGTTGATAACTCTGTCAGGTAAATAGCCACCAACTCGAATGACATTCAACAGATTTAGGTGGCAGTCCAAGATCTTTCCTGCATAATGCTTCTGAAACATCTGAGCAAAGGCTTTGTTTTCCAGGTTTTGCAGCTTCAAGTCACCAAAACTGGGACAAAAGAGTTCAGATACACGTAGAAACAGAGAATTAAACAATCATTCAACGAAAAACTCATAACTGTTAACTAAATCAATCCAGACCTCAAACATACCGAGTGTAGAGCCTATTTAGTATGTGAACCGTCCACTTTTTGACCTTCCACCAACCCCATGATTTTCGAAGCTCAGGGTCAGCAGGCTGACCTTCCAAGGGAACAGGCCTCTCCAACACATTTAAAAAATGCACCATCCAAGCATCAAATACATTTTGATCAAACAAAAGCTTTGGAATCTCCAACTGCATAAATTTAAACAATAAACTGCATGTCAATTTTGAGAACTTACATAGAGAAAACAATGCTGAAAATGATAACAGTGTCTCAATTGTAAAGAGGTTGAGATTCTCCATCTGTTTCCTACTACTAGAAAATGTGGCAAAGATTATTTAAATACAACACATCACATTGATTTGATTCACATAAACGATTAAGTTGGCTTCTTTTATTTTTTCATGACAAAAACTTTGTTTTATATTTGACATAAATGGGACATGGGAGCGTCGACTGTAGCAAGGACGTAGATAAATATAAGAAGATTTGATCCACCTCCTAATAATGTATAGCATTTGTAAACCCTTCACTTGAGAGAGGAAGGGGAAAAAAACGTACATATATAGAGGACCAGAATATTTTACAGATAAGCTTGATCAAATCTGCTACTTCAAGTGATGGATTAGCAATCTGAACAAGCCTGTTAAATATATTGAGAAGGTGAGGAAATGTCTCCTCCACGATATGATAAACAGGAGTCCGCTCCTCATCTGACTTGAACCTGGGAAGCAAGAGAAAATGAGGTAATCAGATTCAGTGATGTATGATAAGTGTGAAGACAACCGGAAGAGATAATTATGCTCACTCGTATTTTCTAGAAAGAATCCGCAGCACAAACAAGGCAGCGTAGACTTGTTGATCCTGTAAATTATGCTTGATCCAATCAAGGAGATGAGGAAACTGCTCGGGATAATCGGAATGTATAATTGTTTTGAGGCACTCGCCAAGCTGCACCCTACAAACATAATAACACGATATGAGAAGTGAGAATCATAAGAAGCAATATAATGAATTGTATTGCAGTGTTGTACCTCAAGAGAGGAGGGAGTTGATGTAGAAAGAGAAGGATGTGATTCCTGAGGAGTTCTTTGTCAGAGGGAGACACGGAGATGACATCGTTTTCGTGATTGGGAGACCAATTCTTAGCGATGAAGTTCTTGAAATTAATGGCGGCAACTTGGCGAACGGGCAAGTCAATGTTGTTTTCGACGATGATTTGGAAGAGGCTCACGGGATGCTGTGGGGCGTACTGCAGTTCATCCAACCTCTGTTCCGCGGCCTTGCGTTCTTGCGGATTTGGACTCAGAGCAGCTTGCAACACTACAGCCAGATCCATCTCTTCTGCTCTCTCTCAATCTCCGATGATTGATGCCTAAACCACCACTAGGGTTTAGAACAAACAAACAAATGATACCGATATTGTTCCTTCTTCACACTCAAAATGCTCTGCTATTTAAATTCAAGTGTTAGGGTTTAGTTTTTTTTTTTTTTTTTACTTCTAAATTTGTATTGGATGTACTTTTTATCTCACTTTTCATCCGAAAAAAGTTGGCTGAGATAACACTGGTTAATATTCAAATATATTTAAATTGTATAGTTCTTTTTAGTCGTACACTCTCCAATTCAATGATTACTATGCAGATGTAAGTTTATTATTATTTTTATATAAAAAAAAATCTTTTATATATTAAAAATTATTTACATCCAATTACGGGTAAATTTTTTCATACGTTAAATTAAAAATGTATGAAATATAAATTATTTTTCATAGATAAATGTATCGTTGCTCTTTTTTATATCACTATCAACGTGTTAGTAACGGTTAAATTTTTCGTATATATATATATAATTTAGTAAGTGAAAAATTAATTTTACAATACATGATAAAATGTTGAAAAGTCATGCCAATGAGATGAATTTTAAAAAATAAATAATTGTGTGTCTTCTAAAATCAAATTTATAAAGTGGTGAAAATAAATATTTTTATAAGAAGTATAACCTTAAATGTATAATTACAAATAGTTTTCACTCAAATTAACACAAGTTGCATTCTACAAGTTATGGGTTTTTCAATTGATCCAGTCTGTTTTATCGACTTTGTTATATACTTTAACTTTTTTATCTATTTGAGTGGGTCAAGAAATAATTATTAATGAATAATATTTACTTGTTGATATTATTATATTATATTTTCTATTAATATTTTTTATATAGTTTAAAAAAATGAAACTTAAATTTATGAGTTTATATCAAACTATTATAATTTCATTTTTTATCATTGGATGACTTAAATATTATTATTTTTTACATTAAATTTTTTAAAAAAATTAATTATCTTCTATATTGGGTTGTTTTTCATTAACTTTTTTTTAAAAAAATATGTTTAATTAATTTATTTTATTTTATTTAAACAAGAACCGATTATGTTATTTTAAAAATAATTTATGTTAAAATTTATTTATTCAATATTTTTTGAATGATTAAATTTTGTTTAAATATATTATATTTATAAAATTTAAAAAACTAGATAACTCAATTTTATTTTAGTCGACGATAATATTTTTAATATACGGTTAACTTAAATTTATTCAATAAAATATTAATTATTTTTTAAATTTTATAAAATTTTATAATCATAATTTATATAATAAAATTTATTAATTTAATAGTTAAATTAGTTAAATTTAATTATTTAAAAAATTATTAAATAAAATAATTTTAATTTAAAATATTATGGAATAATTTGATGATTTATTTAAATAGCTTCAAAATTTAAATTTGTTAAAATGTAATTATTTAAACCTTATTTAAAATGAGTGTAAGTTTTAAATTTTTACTTTTAAAATATAAATTGATAAAAAACATATATGTTATATTTAAATGAATTCAAATTACTTTTAAATTAATTAAGTTAATAAAAAAACATATTTTAATTTTTATAAAAAAAATATTCAATTTTCACATATTTTAAATATATTTATATTATCGTTATCATCATAAATATTGTTATTATTATTATTTTAATTAATTAAAAATTATTGTTATTATTAGATTATTATCATATTATAGTTGTACAATGTTAATTATTAATTATTAATATTATTTTAATTTTAATTGTTAATATAATTATTATATTAATTTCTTAGTACTATTAATTTTATCATAACCATTTTATATTTATTATTGTTGTTATATTAAAAATTGGACATAAAATCATACAATATAATGATAAAGTTTGTTAACCGTATATATAAAATATATATGTTTCAAAATTATAAAATAATAAAATAATTATGTAATGAGATATTAAAAAAAATTATTTATTTTGAAAAAATTTAAAATATGTTTATTTTAATTAATTAAAATATTTTCTAAAAATTCTTACAATTTGAAATTTATTATAAAATAACATTAAAATAAGATATTTTAATTGATAAAATTTTAAATTTTTTTTAAAAATTAAATTTATTTTTTGAAATACTTTATCTAAATATAAAGTAAAATTTTTATTAATTAATGGTTTAAATTAAAAATATTTAATTAAATTATATTTAATTACATTTTTTATTTGTTAACATTAAGATCTGGAATTTATCTTTAGTTTAATTTTGATAAGTTTTATTTTTTTAATTTCAATATTTTGTGATTTGGATAAATTCATTAAATTATAATCTAATAATTTTAAATTAATAAAATTTGATAAAAATTAAGTTAAATAAATTATTTTTAATTTAAAATTAAGTTAAAATTACCAGTTGACTAATAAAATCAAAATAATTTTATATAATAAGTGATATATTTTATTTATTTAGTAAGTTTCATTAATTAATTAATTTAGTAATTATATATTTGGATCTAATTACATGTATTACTAAATCAATACTTAAAACTTAGTAAATATGTATTTTTAATTAATCCTTACTTTTATATTCTTATTAATAGTATACAATTTAACATAAAAATACTAGGGTAGTAATTTTTTATTTTCCCATTTTAAAAATATTAAATAAGTGAGATAACATCAATAAATTTATATAATAGTTTCTGTATTGTAAAATATATATTTTTATGTTATAGTGCATTTATTTATTCTACCTCAAATAAATATGTACATGGTATATGTTTGGACCTTCAAGGATATAATTAAGGATTAAAATACTATTTTTCCTGTCAAAATATTTTTTAAAAATTTTTATTAGATCAGTTTATGATATTTGTATGATTTTCAATAAAATATATTTTTAAAAAAATTTAAATTATTCATTATATATTTGATTTTTTCTTTGGTAAATTTAATAATTTCGAAGTAGCAGAATTAAAAATATAGTATTTTTTAAAAATAAAAATAAATTAAAAATGTTATGCAAAATTTTAAAAAATTAATACATTAATTAATATTATTATATTTGAATATGTACAAAATGATAAGAAAGATCTTATAAATAAAATATAATAATGATTTAAGATTTTTTAAAGGAAACAACAAAGTGGTGCTGGTAGGTTACCGATCAAGTCAGAAAAAATTATTTCTTTTGTTTATTCTTATAATACAATTTTAATTAAACTATAAATATTATTAGAAATAGTTAAAATTAGCTATTTTGTGATGTTATAAAAATTATTATAACTTGTTAGTTTTGTTCTTATTTAATTATCAACTTAAATTTTTTATCAAAATTTTTATTTATTAATTTTAAAATTTTAACAACTATAATTATATTAACACCAACTAAAAATAAATAAATGTTTTATAAAAATAATAAAATTTATAAAAAGATTATTTAAAAAATCATGTTACATAAAAAAAATCATATTATACTTTTAGAATTATCTTATCTGGTATAGTTAGAGATTGAGAATTAAAGTCATTTTACTTTAAGATATTAGTTCAAATTTTATTATTTTTCATATTATAAAAATAAACCTAAAATATAATATAATATAATAATAATAATAATAATAATAATAATAAATGATAATAAATATCCATTATTGAAACAAATAAATGCATAATTGAACCCTTTTTGGAAATCACAGCTCAATAAATGAACCCATTCTGAAAATCAAAAGATCAAAGATAATGAATAAAAACAAAATGATGTTTTAATATTTAATTTGAATGAAAAATAATTTAAAACTTAATAGCCTTAGAGCCTCAGTTAGATAAAAATTAAATACTAAGATAAAAATCGATTAGTTAGTTTATTTAAATTTTATAAAATTGAAAATTACTAAACTAGTTAAGATATTTATTTCAAATCTAATAGTTTAACTATGCTTAAATTAATATTAATTAAATATCATGTTTAAAACATTTGCAATATATGATATATTAAAAAATACAATAGTGTGATATCATAATCTTATTTAATTAAAAAGAAAAAATTGTATAATATTTATAAATTTTAAATTCAAATTATATATATAATTAAATCAAACATAAAACATTTTTTGTTTTTAAAATTATCAAAACAATGTCATTTTATAAATTTTTAATAGCTGTGCAAATTAATCTCATTTTTCTCTTTTTATTGATTATGTCAGTTTGCTAAGGACAATTTTATGATTCTAATAATTTCGAAGGATACCTATTTTATTTTTTTTAATCGAAAGAGCTGTTTCGACTTGATTTGCTATGTAAATTATGAAAATAAAATTTTAATATTGGTTAAAAATTAACATAAAAATACCTATAACATTACATCCAAATTTTGCTTTTGTTATAAAATTACAAAATTGATTCTTATTCTTTTAAGAATGGTATATTTTTATATAAAAAAAAAAACAATTTAGAAAAGTGTGCACTGATTTGGTGGGCTATAAATTAAGGCAGAAGAAGATGGGTGTTTGCAAAAGAAATAGTAATAGCAGCAACAACAGATAAGAATTAGTAGAGATGAGTTGGGAAAAGAGGGAGAGAGTGATAGCATTAATGGCGATAATGGTAGCAGTAAGTGCAGTTGGGAGTGAAGGGGTAATAATATGCAATGTATCGTTATCGAAGCTAATGGCATGCAAACCAGCGGCGACGCCTCCGAAACCAACCCCACCCACCAAAGAATGCTGTGAAGGACTCTCACACGCTGACTTTGCTTGCCTTTGCACTTACAAAGACTCTCCTTTGTTGCCTTCTCTCGGCATCGATCCCAACCTTGCCTTGAAAGTCCCTGCCAAGTGCAACCTTCCTAAGCCCCCTTGCTAATTTTACTATTTCCTCCACTGTCAATGCTTTTTAATGCTGTTTAACAATTAATTAATAAATCCTAGTTTCCTATTATTATCTTCCTTTCATTCTTCATGAAGACTTTTCTCCATTTTTTTTTATAATCAAAATATTATTTACTAACTTAAATGTTGTATGTAATTAGCAATTTATTTCAAGTATAAAAAAACTAATAAGAATTATAATGGATTTAATATTTATGAAAAATATTTACAATAGATGGAATAAATGTTTATATATATATAGAGGGAGGGGGAAATGATTAATTTATTTTATAAACAAATTTATCATAAATTATTTTATTTAATATTTTTTTAAATAGTTAAATTGTATAAATTATATCGTGCATTCGTAGACGGGGCTAGCCTGTGTGTAATGGATAAATTAAGGCACAAGAGAAATAGTTATAGCAGTAGTAGCACTTAAAATATCAGAAGCTAAATGAGTTGGTAAATGAGACAAAGAATGATATCATTGACAGGGATGGTGATGATAGGAGTCAATGGATGAAAATATGCAACCTAGGAATGTCTGATCTAACAAAATGCTTGGGTCAAGGATTCTCACCATTTAAAGGGTATATTTATTTGGAAAAAAAAATAGTAAACATGTAAGAGTTTCAATGTGTATATAAAATCGTGAAAAAAAAGTATAAAAAGATAAAAAAAAAATTGAAAAGAAGAAAATGAAAAAAAAGAAACCAAAAAAATTTTTATGCCCAAAAACGGTGTTCCCTCCTCTGACCTGTTGAGTGGACTGCCTTGCCTTATGTAATTGTTGCTAAACAATTGTTGGAACTCGGTCGCAACTCCAACGTTCGTCGTCCTCCCTGCTTTCCTACTTATTGTCAACGCTACATAAATATATTGGCAGTCACCTCTTTCAATTCATGCTAAATATTCCAACTTTCAAATTATTTATCTTGCCTTTTTCTTTCTTTCTTTAATTCTACATTTGTACTATTCTCTATCCCTTTTTTGTTTTTTAGTAAAATTTATTATTTGCTAACTTTAATGTTATATGTAATCAAGCAATCAATTTCAAGCATAAAAAGTCTCTTTTATGAATGATACTGGGTTCATTGTTTGTTGGATATTTATAAAAATGCTTATAACAAATAAGATAAACATATATAAAGAAACCAATATATAATTAAAATAATTTTTTTTTGAATTGAATTGATGTTTTAAAATTTTGTAAAGAAAAATTAAATTTGTAATTTTAATGAATATTTTTTATAATATGATTTATATTTCATTAGTTTTCAAAAAAAATTGTTAAGAATGATGAGAAATCATAGTTAGAAATGGCATATGCACATGTTTAAATAGGATACTGTAATAAGTAGTAATTTTAGTACCATCCTTATTTTTATTTTATTTATAAAAAATGTAATATTTTTTATTTTCTAAATTTTTCATACAAAAATGAAGATAATTTTTTCTTTTATGTACAGAATGTAAAAAATTAAATAAAAAAAATGATATTTTTAGAAATAATTTTTTTTGCAACCTGATATTATTGTAATAAAACTTTTAAAAAGTTAGTTATACCTTCATAATGTCATCAGAGAACACAAAAATAAAAAAAAAATCAAAAACACTTTAATTGTACTATCACGCTTTAGTTGGTTCCGGTGAAGGAGGTAATAATAGATTTTTTCTTTTTTTAGTGTTCAAATGTGTTACCGATTTAAGATATGTATTTGGAGAGAACATATCAGGTATTTGTGTATATTTGTTGCTCTGTTGGAGTTTACACTCTGTTGATGCAAGTGACGTTAGGCAGTCTTTGTGACTTTGATCTGATTATCCTAAAAAAGCCTACAATAGCATCATCACCAGCAAAGAAACGATTTAAAATTTTCATGCCACTTAATTTTCCTTCTTTATACGAGAACTATGAGGCAGCAGAAAGAACATTCACTTATCATTGATTAATCAAAAAATACAGAAGATAGTTATTGAGGCCCAAGAAAGAGTTTCCTGTACACCTGGTATCTGCTAAACCACTATATAGATTGCATCCCGTTGGCTGATATCGATGTATCTGGGATCATTTCCCAGCAACATAGCACATTGTAATGATTTAAAATTTAAACTTCAGAAGGCTCTTGGGACGGAGACGAAGACGCGTCAGCATCGTAATCCCAAAGGTTCCTTAGCTCACCTCTGATGCATCCCAATATCACAGTCACTCCTGTCGGCATAATTTGACAACAATTTGGGCATGAGAAAAGCTAAATGGTGAGAACCACTGCCACCTGATCTAAAGCACAAAACTAGTTACCTAGTGTACATGGAACAAGGTAGAGGAGTGCAGGCTGTCCATGACCGTTCATCAAATAAAGCCCCAGATATGTGAAGAAGAGACCTGGAACAGGAAACGATCCTCTGTCAAGATCTTATAGCATAATAGCTTTAAATCTAAAATACACGTCTAAATAAATGTCCAATCAACATGAAACATCTACAAGGCCATAAACTAGTAGCATCAGATGACTGATTGGACTGAGACAATGTGGATATTGTTATCTCAAGTGGAGGAGAAATTTCAAAGCACACTTCCTCCTTAACATAAGATGTGTAGACCAAAGAGTAGTGTTAGCAATATACGTTTATCAACATTCTTTTTAACATATTCTTCACTATGAAGTGAAGTGAATTACATGTAAGTCCCGCTAAATAGCATGAGCCACACCCATTTTAGTAGGATGCATATGCCATTCACCTAATAATAGTGTGTTGAAGAGTGTCTTAGAAAAATGTTAGCATTTCTCAAGTCGTGAATAACGTAAACATCATCTTGAATGGAATCAAACATCATGCATATCTGCTTCAGTTCTTAAGCAGTGCTTATTACTTGTTGCGTATTCAAACGTTAGGATAATAGAATAGGGTTATTGTTAACAACTCTAATCAACCAATGTTTAAATAACGCCTATATATGCTTGGCATTGTACACGGTACACAAGGAAAGAAAGAAAGCAACTCATTGTCAGACGCAACCGTTCCTTTTTGCTAGGAGGAAAATCAACTAAGTTATCAACACAAACTGCAGAGAACTTACCAAAGGCATAGCCAATTACCAACCAAAGAAAATATCCACCTAGGACTCCCTTCTTATTCTCTTTGTCATACCTGAGACAATCAAAAGCCATAACAAATATGTTGGAAAAAGCATCTTGTCAAATGTACATTAGAAAAACGACTAAGGCAAATATTAAAAACAATATTCAAGTTCATAAATCTTCCATTTATTCGAGTTGTTGACTAAATAAGGAATTCAATACCTACGAGCAAAGGAAACAAGCAAACCAGGAAAGAGAATATCTCCAAATCCAATCAAATCAAAGCCAGACCAAGGATCAGAAGGACGAGGAAATCTCAAAAGCATAGGAATTGCTTCACCACCAGCCTTGTCACCACGTGCAACCTAGAAAAGAAAAGTCATAACTATATGACACCTTTTTTTGGGTGAAATAAAATAACTCAATAGAGAGAAATCACAAGGTACATCTAAAAAGAAATATAAGAAGTTCAACCCAGTAATGAGAATGAAAAAGAAAAAATATATATAATAATCTAAGTATTTGTGATAAGATGAAAGACAGATATCCAATGAAATTCCGTCTGTGAGAAGAAAAAAAAAAGATTAAGGAAAAAAGAACGAGACGAATTGGGGTATGTGAAATTATATTTGAGATCTAAACTGTAACGTAACAATCCAAGTAAAAGAACTATGATAATGAAAACAAACACTTACTGTTATCATAACACTTTTATGGAATATCGCCGGAGATATGAATACCCAAAAGATGTCGTATACAAATGCGCAACAAAGGAGTACAGTTGCAACCTATCATATCAGATGCATAGACAAATGATGAGAAATGTTACAATAGATACTGAAATAAAATAAATAAAGAAATAACAATTATAAACACAAGCAACACATTCAGGTACCTTAATATTAGGCAATTGAGCTAATTGCAAGACTGTTATCATCAAACAGATGCCCTGTCAAGAATAAAGCCTTATTTCAAGTGAGTTGAATATAAACAACTTATCATCAATGAATGGCAACAAGCATAATTGAGACAACAAACCACTTTTCAGTGCAATGCTGCAAAGAGTTCTCTACGGCACACAATGTTGAAAAAAATATGCCTGAATATGTCAGTGTTTGTACATACGAGCTCATGTGTGCATTCAAATGTGTATATGTAGAAAAGTGGGTGAAATTATATGTAAACAATTTTTTTTTACGAACAATGAATATATCAACACTAGGCAGATCTAGCACTAGACACCATTGCAACTTCTGATAAGAGCTGGAAATCAACAGCACCAAATTCACAGCAAAGCACGAGCACAAAGATGGAATTGATATGTCTATTGAATTTGAAAAATGAGATTACAGAAGAGATTATCCTACTGCCCCAGAGCACAGCTCCTATCGAGAGCTAATGCCCCCGATGCATAACCACCTAAAATAATATTCTCCCCTGATATCCGGTGCATACCTCACCTTTCTCTTATAACCAAGAGCAGATTTCCCCTGACCACCTCCTATTATCTTATCTCTCCCTGCCACATCTCTCGCTTTCCTATTTCTCCTTGTATACACCCTCAACACCTTGTGTCCATTACTTGTTGGCGGAAAAAATGATTCCCGAGGCCCATTTCAGTATTATAAGGTCTATCAACTTCTGTCAATGTTCCTAAAACCAATTTCCTGGGTTCCACTCAGGTCCTCTGCTCCTCCAGTTACGGTCAGCATTAAATGATAATTTTCCACAAAAGAGACTGACATTCATATAGTAAGCATCATGATTATGAACAATACACTTCTATGTTTGCCTTGCTGTCTTAAAAGTTATAAATTTAGAAACAGCAAATGATAACAGAAAGACCAAGTACTAGAAACAGGAACTTACAAGAACATCTTGTCCAAACCACGAAAAATATTCACGTCGAGTGGCAGCCCATGCAATTGCAAACGCAATGCAGAATAGTAACACTATCAGCGAGAAAACAGTAACCTCCCCAAACACTGGTAAATTCAGAGTCTTCTGAGCATAACTGGGACGTTTTCTGCTCATATATTTGAACAAAAAAAAAATGAGACACTTTGAGAGGTATAACCTGCAGAAAGAACACTGATTTCCTTTTTTTATTAGAAGAAAGAAGACATTTGTTGTACCTCATAGCGAGGCTTACAATACAATTGTGCATCCCCTGAAACGAAAGCAGACTTCAAGTAATGAAAAGAGGAATTTTAAACAAATAAAAAAAGAACAGAATCCAAAATGCTTGTCATTAGTCTATACGGATTACGGTTTCAAACAGACCAGCATACCACTTGGCAGAAAAGACTAAGTATGTTCTAATGTATTTTAATAGAAAAAGAAAAAAATTAACAGGAGGTCAAATATAGCTATGGGCAAATAAAAATATCCTCCAAAGCACAAAAAAAGAAAGAATGAGAAACAGACTCCAGAACATAGCAAAGCTGCCCGATCTCTCCGTACCAATTCTCTTGAGACAAGCATGAACATATAAACAAGTTTATTTAACAAAATAAATTTGGATGGGTCCATTGCCTGGTTGATTGCAAACCATTGCTGGCTTTATTGTTGAGGGAGAATTTTTGGAAGGTAAGCACAAACTCAAGAAGTTAGGTAACATTTGACCTGACTTTATATTGGGTCTTAAAAGCTACTTTAAAGTTAAAACAAGAGCGTTAAAATTGAAGTTATTTTTTTAATTTTATATTTTTATTAGCTTAAAAGTTCAAAATTCTTGGGTGGGGTGTTATTGGATCTTGGGGATTGGAATAGAGAAGGAGAAAACGTAGAAGCTCCAAAAATTAGCTTATCTAAAAGCCCTTTTTTCTAAAGTTTTCTTCAATTGAAAATGCTACTTTTATTCTTAAGAGCTTTTCTAGAATTGTGTTGGGCCTAGCTTCTCCTTTCAAGGAAAAGAGAAACTTAAAAAGTACTGAGCCAAACAAATTAAAGTAGCTTCCATGTAATTGGATTCAACATTTATGTCAAATAGTTCAGGAGTTTAACTTACAGGGGAGTAGTTGACGTCCTATTTCTACTAGCGATCTAGTGTGGTTTGTATTCTTTTGGTTGTGTATGTTGATGATAGGGATGGTACCGGTAGTTGGGCTTGTAATGCCTTTTAGCTACCGGTATGGCTTCTAAAACACTTTACTCACCCCCCCCCCCCCCCCCCTTCTACCTTTCAATAACTCAGTTACGAAATCCGCCAAGATCAATATATAATTTAAATGGTGTATGTTTAACTGAATTATAATACGAACTTCTAGTTTATATAGATTGATAGGCCAAGTTCTGCATCAAGCAATTATAGTTCTGTATTAGAAAGTCATTAGGCAGTTATTTTTATATTAACTTCGGATTAGGAGTTCTAGGTTATATCGTGACAGTTATAGTGATATACAGAATGTGTGACAGACTTGTAACAAGGAAATTAAGGGGTCAGATTGTTATCCCTTCTGTTTTGAAGGAGGAAACTCCTTGTTAGGGGAAAACCCGGTGTTTGTACACAAATCTGACCTAAAAACCAGAATATTTCTTCCTTTGTTCAGAATTCAGTGTGTTTATTTCTTGAGGTCAACATATAGACAGTAATTTAATCGTGGACAAGAATAGGGAGCTAACACCTTAAACACATTACGAAATATGATATTTTTTCAATCAGCAAGGCTAGAAGTAAAATCAAAAGAAACTAAGCTACCTTACCTCAACACCACCAATGCAGAAAAGTACAATCAGCACCCAGATAAACCAAGATGACATGAAGAAGAATAGTAACACAAGAAAAGTAGATGCCGTGATGACAAAAAAAATAGCACCCTTTGTATCTATGTTAACAATTTCCTTCTCAGAATCATTCCCTGTTTCAGCCCCAGAAGATCCCTAGCAAAAGAAAAGAAACTTATGTAAAGACCAATAGCTTGAAGATGTATTAAAATTGTAATCAGTAAACAAAATGAACAGAAGTCACACTCCATCGCTCCATTCTAAAAGATAAAGAGGGAAAGTAGATTGGCACACAAACTAAGGTCAGTCTGCGGTTACAAAATTCCCATTTGAGCATTGTTGAAATATTAGGGTATTGTTAGTCAGCGGAAGTATGCCTTCGCATTAAGATGTAACATAAATTACTTTACAGTCATGCCAAACAAGAAGAAAAGTGCACAAGAACACATTTGAGCATGTGTCGTAAACTTTTAGATAGAAGGTTGCATGGGAAAAACCTTGGGAGACAATTCATTATAACGCTCATCAAATTGATCAGGGGCAGTAATATCTGCCCAAAGTGAAGCACATATAACTGTTCCAACAGACATCAACCACAAAGCTCCAATTGAGAAGTCTATAATAGGGCGAGTTGGAGCATATAACAAAATTTCCACTGCAATGGATTACTCAGAGTTAGCCATCTGTAAATCATGAGGAAACAAACTTGGCATCAAGTAAAATAATCATTTGTTATTGATAAACCTACAATATTTAATGGATTTATGAGAATATGTGAGCGCATGCATGTGTTTGTGTGGGATAAAGGACAGAAAAGCATATTCCCATCAAAATAACACCCCATCGTGCTCTCAATTGAGTGATTTTATTATTTACTGAACGTTTAATTCATTATAGAAGGACATGAAGTAAGGCAACACCAAAAATCCAGGATTCAGTATGAAGAAGTGCTCTGATGCAATCCACTACTGAAATTACCCAAAACACAAATACAGAGAAGGGAGATTGATGCAACACACTAAGTTTTTATCTACCAAGTTCCCCAGTTATAACCATTAATCCAATGGGTAAATCTAGATGATGCAAACGAAAATAAAGAGCTTCTGACTATATTTTACTGTTTTCTTTTAAAAAATTAAGAAATGTATCAACAGAAAGAAAAAAAATCATTTTGACTTTAAAAAGGGGCAAACCATGCAATGGTTCAATGGAAAACCGGAGAAGAGAGAAAAATAATTAATTTACATCCATATAGAATATATTTTAATTCCAATATTTCTGCTTATTCATCAGAAAATTCCCTTGAAGAATTTGTTGACATAGCTCCATCCTGATGCCAGAAAATATCTTTATCCCACACAAGATTTAATATGTTGTGATTAGCTTATCTTGTGTTTAGAAGGTAGAAAGGTTTACAATGAAAATGCTACCCATATTCCTGTGAGCAGTTACCACACCAATCAAGTGGGTAGTTACCACCAGGTCAATAGGGAGTAATCATAGATAATGGGGGTTTGAGAAAAATCTTCACTGGCTTTTATGAACACACATCAATGGATAACGTAGTCATGTTCTGGTTCTACCTACACTTTTCTGTCTCCGGGACTAACTTAAGCATTGGAGTGCTGTTATCGGTACCCTACCTCATCCAACAGACTTGGAAGCTCTTCGATGTGATCAAGCAGTCCCAAGACTCTGGTGACAATAAATAACATACTAATCCTGAATAAATATGTTCTGATCCAGTAACGTTGTAAGAAAATGATAATTACACAACTTTTCTTCTATCATTGCTCTTCAAGCTCAGATCCTCTGAAATTTATTACTAACATAGGTCAATAAGTGAAATCAAGTCACTGTGACATCAGCTTCTGATATAATTGTAACTTTTCTGGCTCCGCAAAAAACACGGAAGTAAACCAATAGAGTCCCAGTTAAACAACTATCATCAACTATTATCTACCCAAGCATTTCTCTATGAAACATAGCCTACTTTCAACTCAAGAAACCATGTCAATTCCCTTTTCCTGCATATAAGGACTTCCTCCTTATTCTTAATCACTTCCATTTACAAATGAATTTGAGACAGCCAAATAACGTACTCACTGTAAAATGTGCACCTCAATATAGCTACTTCACTTAAACATAGGTTCCCACCTATACAGGATGGTCTAAAAATTATACATTTTATGATGGGAACCTAGATCCAAGTGGGTTAGGAAAGGATCCATTAACAGATTGAAGGCAATTATTATTAGGGTAATATGTGATAGAAAATACTTATCATGTAATAGTTCTATATTAGAAACTAACTAGTGATAGTTATTCATAGAAAATAACTTACGGCAGCCATGTATTTGGAGTATACTCCATCTATTTTTTTTATCCGTCAACTTTTAAAAGTCAATTTATTTTCTATTTATCTATCTACTTACAAATTTAAGACAATATCAATTGCATTTTTTTATCTCTACCTAATTCTTTTGGTTGGATGAATTTTGGAGGGAGTGAATATACACCGAAAATCATCCCCTCATTTGAATATACACCGAAAACCCTAAACCCTAAGGATGGAAAAAAAATAATATTGTGGAACCTATTAAGAAAAAAATTCCTCCCAAAGTGAAGAAAAATGGGAAGGCGAGCGAGGGAGAAGGGGTAGGAGAAGTGGGGTCAGGCTTTTATTTTTTTAATAATTTGGTATTTAATAATATTTTATATAATAAAATATTTAAATAATTTTTTTTAAAAAAATATTATAGTAAAAAAATTGATTTTTATTAAATTAAATTTTTATTATTATTTAAAAATATATATAATCTATGTATTTTTTTCATTCTATTTTTTCACTTATCAAAATGGGAAAAAAAATTTGCTATTTCTTTTTCTTTTAATTTTTTATCCATCTAAATAAATATTTTCTATCATATTTACTCGCTTATTCCTTTCCTTCTTATTTTTTCCACCATATTTCACTTCTCATCAAAACAAAGCATAAATACTTTACATTTTACATGCATATAATAAATGAAAGAGAAATATTAGCTCAGGCCATATTAGGAAGTTAACAATAATTTTAACATAAATAAGGATATTAATTAAATTTTTAATTTGTGTTTTATCTTAGTGGTTGTATCTAATAGTAGGGTGTATAATTAGGTAGGTATGTTGTTATTTGCAGTCAGATATAGAATACTCTATCTAGGAGATTTTTGTCTCTGGGAAAGAACATGCACTGCTTTATCATGCATGACTATTGTGTTCGCTATAATATTTTTTAGTTTATCTCTGCTGCTCTATCATATTATTATTACATGTCTTAGATTTATATGACAAATTAATAGATAGTAAATGCAAATCTCTCAAATGCAGTAGTATTACAAAAAGAAATTTGAAAAACTGAATGACTGACGTTTGCTAGATGTTAAATATTTGTTGAGAGCATCTCCTGTTGACTTTGATACTTCCACAACTGGAATTGAAATTTTTACAGTGTCATTGGCGCAATCCATCTTAATGAGATCTGACAGAAAATATACCAATAGGTTTCAGACAATATGATCATACAAAACTTTATTGACTAAAACGGATTAAAATTTTAAAAGAACAGAATGAGTCAAGAATTGCAGTAAAAGTAAGTTTCAAATAATGAATTGTAATGGTAATACATTTAGTGGACATTCCTCTGCTACGTATAACAACTTTTTAGTGCAAATCAAGATTAAAGCAAGAGAAAAAGGAAATGACAACGTGACTTAGTCTGTGCAAGTTGCCATTTGATTTTGAAATTTAAGTTGCAAACCGCATGACCATTTTGCTTGTATCATAAAAACAGGTATAACAAATAATGAGACAAACTCGTTATCATAGCTGCATTGTGGATTTCTGCTAATAGGTTATGGGTTTCTCTTTACAGTTGATGTATTTTCCTTTTTTTGGAATAGACTTAGAAAGATACCTGATCATCCTCGTTTGTACTCTTTGTTATCTAAATTAATGTTTCTGTTATTTAAGACAAATGATAACTAGTGGCAAGTAATATTTTGAAAAAGCAATGCAGCCTCATCTGATATATAGGACTTAATTTTGGGGTGTTGTCATTCAGAATATGATCAACTCTGTTAAATTCTTGAGGTGTTATGTGAAGGCTAATTAATGTTTTATATTCCTAACAAGAGCGTAATGCAAGTGTATAATATGATGCCACCTATACAAAACACTAACCTTTACTGTAATTAGAATCCAAAATTATGCCACTGATATTGTTTAGTGACAATGTACAATGTTTTCCAGCAACATTACAAATCTAAACCATCAATTATATTAAGATTAATATTTAATACAACTGAGCTATATATCTGTCTAATTTCAAGTACAACAAAACAAAGCAACGGCCAGTTTGATTTAATCCTGCTACTGTTTATTGAACAACGTATTCAGATTTTGTGCATACCGCTTAACATGCATGAATAGATTCCACAGGCTGTAAATAAGTGGGGATGTTACCAGTCTAACAAACAACAGTTTATACAGTGTAGCAGACCCTTTACAAATTAAACATAAAACAGAAACATTATGTATGAAGTGCTAAGATATACCGTCGGAGTCATTTATTATCAACACAGCAGCAGCACCTCCAGACTGTGCAATTACAGCTTTAGTTGTGAAGTCACAACTACCGTCGCGTACACAGAGAGCAACAGATCCAGATAACTGCAAAAGGAGAAAACACAGCCACGCTGAGCATGCTGCTTGAGGATATAAAATACATTGACCATTACTAAAAATAATTCCAAATTCGAACATGCAATAATGTTTCCCATAAAATCGATACATGTGAAAATGAGAGCATGAAAAAGACCTTTGAAGTTGAAACGGAACAGCAGTCTGTAGGATTAGGAATAACAGCAGGAGATTTGACAGATTGAGCAGCATCCTCAGGCAAATAAGAGCCAAAATTTGCACTCATAGCATTAAACATGCGATCGTTCTTGCCATCAACCCAGGTCTTGACCTTCACCTGCAAGCACGGGCAGAGAATTCAATACATGCATCAAAATGCCTTCCATTCTCGTCCATACAAATCCATAGAATTGAATAAATGCAAATATTGCATTGTATTGTATAGAGATAGGGATTGGATAATGAATTTACCAATTGCATGTCGTGATTGCAGGTGGCATCGTCGGCGGCCGCGGAGAACACGAAGAAGAGAAGAACGACGGCCACCGCGAAAGAGGAGGACACCATTGCTATTGTTGCGATAAGAATTCAGGCGTGAGAGAGAAAAAAATATGCACTTCTTTCGTTTATTCTTTTCTCTCTCTTTGCTGTGACGATGGGAATGGCATTTGTTTGCTCCCTCTCCCTCGCATCGACGGGAAATTCGTGGCGCCAAGGAACACACATTCATTATTATTGGATTGTGCATTTCAAAAATACTCTCTCCCTCCTATGGGCTATGTCCCAACCAACCATTTCCACTTTCTCTATATTTATATTTACTTTTCCCACTCCCTCCATCAAATTATACAATCTTATTCAGTTTCACAATATACCAATATCCCCTGTTTATATCACGTCAAAAGCAATAATGTTTATGTAAAATTTTCAACATTTTGCTACTAAACTAATTTTAATGATTTACCATATTATATTCTTTAGTCTATAAATTTATTAATGTAAAGATAATTAAGATTTATGTTTTATGGTCATTTAAAAAAACTTAAATCTGCAAAAAATAAAATAATATTAATAATGATAATTGCTAACGATGAAACTTAAAGAAGTTGTTGCAAAAAATCATTTAATATACACTAATTTATTTTTTGTTTTTTAAATTGCGTCTTTTATTTTTACATGATAAAATAAAATCATTATTTTAACAATGAGAACATCTTATATTATATTTTCTTCTTTATTAGCAGTTTGATAAAGTGATATATTTCCTTTTATTAATATTATTGTATTTTATCTAAATTTATATTTATCCACTGTGACTCCTTGATGTTGATTGTCACTTTTATTTAATTAATTTTTATCAAAAATATCCTTTTCTTTATTTGTTGATCAACTTGGTAATAAAGGTGTTTTAAAGAAAAATTACTTACAAAAAGAGTAATAATAAACACATAACAGTTACCATAGTCACTCCCTATTTTTATGTATACAGAGTTTATTTAGTTTTTAGTCTGTCCTTTGTTTACAAGCTATATCAAATGTTGAAGTCATTCGAGCATCAAAAGAAGAAGAGAGCGTGAGATCCACGTGTAAATACAGAGATGAAGGAGAATTTTGCCAATAGAAGTGATAAAAGGATGAAACTGATGGTAAAGTATTTATAAGATGATATCAATGCTACTATTTAACCGTGTAACTGGTTTGTCATGGAGTCAGCACTATTTATTGCTCCCATCAGTCACTGCTTTTCCATATTGTTCAACATTGATTGGTATGTTGCCCATGGATAAAACTCAATAAATTACACCAATTAAGAATTATAGGTAAGTTACACGGTCATTACATCCTATGTTTTTGTTTATCAAGGATAAAATTATGATTTTTTACAATGTAAAAAATATAAGATTTCAATATATAAATTATTTTAATCTTTAACTAGATCAATTTATAATGTAAAAGTTATGAGATTCGAATATATAAAATTATTTTAATTTTTAGCTTTTTTTTATTAGATCAATTTTGATAATTTAAGACGGTTTGAAACGGTCGAGGATAGATAATCAGAAAAGGAAAAAAAATAAAATGAAACCATAAGTGTTTTGCTTTTTTAAGTATATTTTGTTACAGTGTCAAGATACAACAGAATGTTTTTAGGCATGTAATGAACTTATGTGTTAATTTGGACGTACAAATTAGTGTTTACGTATTGATGCTTACTTCTACCTTAATATGTAATTATTCTCAGAAAGTACAATTTTTTGTGTTCACATAGGTGCTTTCTGAATTTATTTTTAAATTATTCCGTTTACTAATATGCATTGTGCTTAAGACTGTGCATAATACAGGTAAACGATAAATTCAACGTTTAATTAGCCTAAAAAAATTAAGTTCAGGATTTTTTTAAAATTAATAAAAGTAATTTATTTAGACAAAAAATTTATTACAATGTTATTTAAAAAATATTTTTAATTTTGTAGATATAAAATTTATTATACATTTTTTAATCTATTTCATTTAATTTCCATCCATAATGAAGTCAATCTATTTAATATTTTTAGAATACTATTGAGCTAATAATTATAATAAAAAATCAACTATCAATCTTTTCAAAAAATAAATAAAGGATAGAAAAAAAATAAGAAAAGAATTAATGGTGTAAAAATTAAATAGTTGGGCAGATAGAAATGGAGAAAAAAATGCAAAAAACTAATGTTAAATATTAATAAGTACTAATTAATACAATTAACATTTATACAAAAAAGAAAAGTACATGAGAAAATTATATTTTTATGAAAAAATATTTAATTACTCATAATAAATTAATATTATCAGTTAATTAATAACGGTTTTTTATATATTATTATTATAATAAAATATTTTTCTAACTTTAAAATTAGACCAGCTATGCAGAGAAAATATAATAGTGTTAAAGTCAAAATAATAAAAAGAGAGTTTTACATGTTTGGATGAATAATTTTAATATTTAAAAAAAAAAAATTAAAAAAAAAAAAATTTAATTGAAATATTTTTATTTAAAAAATATTTTATTTAGATAAAATAATATATTTTTTTATATTTAAAATTTTTTTACATGAAAAATTTAAAATTTATTGAATTTTGAATTTTATATTTTGATAAAATGATTTAGTTTTTATTATATATAAATTATTTGAATATTTATTAAGAATGTGACAATAATATTAATAAATAAAAATATTAAAAATATTTTATTAATATTATTAATAATTATTTTAATTTATGTATAAATTTTTAAATATTTTTTATTTTATCTTATAGGAGTTAGCATGTAGTAGTTTTTAAGAATAGTCCTTATGCATTTTTCGTATATGGATAATCTATATAAATATATAATAAGTGATTAAATAGAAATGAAAGTTTTATAAAATAAATAAATTTAAATTAACTATTTAATACATATATGGAAAATTTGATGTCATGAAAAGTATTTTTTTATGTTGATTCATAAAATTTTGTTTCGATAAAATAATTTAATTTAAATAATATTAATAAAATTTAATAAATTATATAAAAATAAGAAAGACAGGTTAGAAAATAAAAAATGGTATATGACTCATATTTAATAAAAATTTAATAGTGTTAATTGTTAAATTTTTAATTATAAAATTTTAGTATTAAAATTAATTAATTTTTCATTTATAAGAAACAAATTAAAAGTCCAATCAATTTATAAGAATAAAAAATTAAGTTAACTATTTTAAATTTTGTTTATTTTAAATAAGTATGCAGATTTCATTCAATTTTTTTAAAATTAAGAATCAATAAAAATGGATTGGACAGAATATTTTAATATTTTAAAAAAAATTAAACGGTTAAAAGTTTAAATACATTTAATTTACAAATATTCTGCTTGATTACAAAATTTAAAATTTTTATATTTAAAAATTCATAGTTTAGATAGAGATTTTTGAATTTTAAATATTTTATCTGAATAAAGAAAATAAATTTTTTAATATTTATTTTAAAAATTGAAATAATATTGATAAATTTTAAAAAATTAATATATTAAATTGTATGAATAATTTATAGTTTTTATAATGTAATTAATAATTTTATAGAAAAGTTAGAGAGTACACTAGAAAATCACAAAGTACACTCCATATCATATATTTTTTTAATCAAATTTTTACTTTTTTTTGCATAGGTTAAAAATTAAAAATTTAGTATACTGGTAACTAAAGTTTTATTAAAAGTAAAAATTTTATTACGTTAATAACAAACTTTTTATTATTACACTATTTTATATTTTTAATATTTTAATTATTAATGAATTAGTTTTTGTTCTTTCTCTTCTACCATCCATAGCCTATTAAAACCGGCATGCCGGAGCTGGAGCGCGGGGGTGGTTGGGGTCGGGGTGACGAATTTTTTATTTTTTTTAATATTTCGTGTTATGGAGGTATTTTAAATTATCAATTTTAGTCTATTAATTTTTTAAAATTTAAAATTTTTCTAATAATAATATTTTAAAATTTATATTTTAATTCTTTTTTATTTTTTTCTCTTAAAATAAAAATTCAAACACAAAAATATTTTTAATTCATAATCAAGATTAAATAACATTATATATTTAATTTAATAAAATGATATTTTAATATTTTTTATTAAATAATAATATCTATGTTATATGATTATGATAACTATATATATAAATAAAAAATATAATTTTAATTATAAAAGAAAAGTTAATAATTTTTTTTAGAAAAATACAAATAAAGTTAGTGAAATATATTTGAAGCTAAATCTTATATGAGAATAAAATAGAAAATTAATATAATTTTCGTATATTTAAGGTTTAGCTTAATTGAATTCAACTTTGATCATAAAATTTAAAATTTAAACTAAATAAAAATTGTTGATAATTTATCTAATTTTCAAATTTTAAATTAATCTAATGGTTTAAAACGGTTTGATTTGATTATTAAATATTTATAATTTTATCATTCAAATATAAGTCATCTATATAACTAATTTTTTAATTTATTTTTTTCTCTTTATGCTGTTTGCTGACAGAGTGACAGATATAATTCAAGGATACAGGTTAGGTTTTAGAACAAAAATTCCACATCGATCACGTTTAATTAGGTAAGTTTGATTTATTTTTTAATATTTTTCCATTTAATTTGAATCAAATAAAAAAATAAAGATTATGCTAGTTTAATTTTAATCATTAAATAAAAAATTTATTATATATTTCTCACATATTATTTCTTCTCCTCAATATAAATTTTTAATTTTATATTATTCTAAATCAAAAGATTGTTTTTTAATAATTTTTTTTAATAATTAAATCAACCACAAGTGTTAATATTATTTTCAATTAATGTATAATATTTTGTAATTATGACTTTACGTATTTCATTAATTTCCTTGACTAAAATATGATAAATAAATTAGATAATAAATATAAACAAAAACATTAATTACTCTAGATAAGAAAGTCAAAGTGATTTGTTTTCTTTAGAGAAAGGAGAGGTTTAAATATTAAAAATATATAAATGTAAAAGGCATAGAAATAATAAGAAAAAAAGTTTGTTGAAATTAATTGTCTGAAAAATAAAGTTGAAAATTGAAATGTTTGTATTGACAAGGGATATCTCTTTAGATAAAATTCTAAATTACAGTTCATTGTTAGTTGAAATATTAAATTTTTCTAATTTTTAGAAGATATTTTAAAAAATAAAATAAAACAAAAATAATAAACATACATCCATCTATTTATTTTTTTTAAAAAAAACAATTAATCTCACTGCCTCCGAATACAAGATCATGTTACTGAATTGACACCTAAAAAAACGCACGGAGTGTGTAAACAGATTATCTATAACATATGTATTAAACATAATATTTATTAAAGAAATTAAGGTTGGGATTTACATAAAAATAATATAAAATTGGAGCATAAAAAAATGCATTAATGATGGGGAGTAAATACGTTAGGTAAAGGAAAATGGTGGAAAGAAATGAGTTGCCATTCCGATTTGGCAAAGGAAGGAAAAGGAAACATAAAAGCAATGGGCGTTAGGAAGCGGTTTGTTCTTAGAATTTAGAAAGAGAAGAAGTGAATTTGACATTCACATTTCACTGTTCCTTCACTTTCCCATTCTCAGTAATTTCTTTCTTTCTTTCGTTCTTCCCCTCCATGGTGCCCCCTATGAAGATCGTTTTCGGACTTCTCACATTTGTCACCGTCGGAATGATTATAGGTATTCCCATCTCATCATCTTCTTAATTTCCTTTCACAAACACTCTCATTTTCATCTCCTGCAATTCACATACTACTTCTAAATTTTACCTCACTTTCAATGTCAACAAAACCCTCCTAACGATTACACTTTGAATTTGAAGGGCCTAAAATCTCTTCATCATCCACTAAGTTACTTTTGCTTGTAACTGCCTTCGGCAAAATGGACCCTCGGATTTATTTTAGTGAAACGTTGAAGTTATCGTAGAACCAGTCCATTTCTCTTCTCATGTTTTGAAATGTCATCCACATTTCACAATTATCTCCAGACACAAAAGCAAAATAGAAATTGTGCAATTCCTTATTTTGGATGATTATGTGTACAATGGTGTTTAACTTCTCTTTTGGCCACTCTCCTCTCACCCCTTTTGGGAAAATCCATCAGCTACGTTCTGTGCAATTTAGAAACAATTTCTCTCTGTGAATCATTAGTTTTTAAATTTTGTTGGATCTATTTCTTCTATCTTCTGCACTGGGCTTATTGCACTGCTACAATGATGACATTTGTCGATAATAATATGTTATTTCTTCTAAATAATTAACGAGGAGCAACATTGACAGAACTTTTTATCATCCGTTCTGGAATTACAGGTGCTCTCTCTCAACTGGCAATCATACGAAAATTGGAAGACTCGTATGGTATAAATTTGTACCCTTTTTCTCAGTATTGTCACTTATTAACGTTCAAGGGTGTTTGATTTTTATTTTCGGGAACGGTTTTCTGTTTCTAAAATAAAACGAAACAATAAAATTTGTCCGGAAGAATGTTCTCGGGATAGGTGTGTCATGAACCAACTATCCTAAAAGCTTAAGATGCTAAGTAAAAATATATGAATGGTCTTCTATATGACTACTTTAACGCCCTCTTGAGGCATAGACAATACACATGCTCACCTACCCTATGATAAAATTAACTTTTTATTCGAAGAATGGGGTGGAAAGGATTGAACTCAAGATCACTTGGTAAGAGATGCCCTAATACCATGTCATGAACCAGCTTCTTGTAAAGTTTGGGCTTTTAGGTGAAGGCATATGACTGATTTTCTATATACTTCTTCAACAAGGTGAAATCAGACGGGGACTTATCATTGGGGGGGGGGGGGTTATTTTGCACTCAAGATCACTTGGTAAGAGATGCCCTATTACCATGTCATGAACCAACTTCTTGTAAAGTTTAGGCTTTTAGGTGAAGGCATATGACTGATTTTCTATAAACTTCTTCAACAAGGTGAAATCAAACAGGGACTTATCATTGGGGGGGGGGGGTATTTGTACTATTCTTTTATACATTTATTCTTATGCTCTGTTAGCCTAACTGGTCAATTTAGGCTCTGATTCTCAGCCATTTAGAAGACTGCGTGGGCTTGAGAGTGATGGTTACCTTCAGTTGCCAGGAGGTCAGTATTATTTTTGTTTACAATAAAAGAGTTATGCTTTTGTGAAATTTCTCAAAGTGTATTTCTTTTGCCTCGTTTTGTACCTAATTTCATATTCATCTCTATAAAGTGTGATGTAGGTGCCTGCTAGAGTTAGTTCCATGACTACTAATGTTATTTATCTCATGAAGGATATATTTAATCCTATATTTTTCCGTTACGTGCAATGCCTTACCTAAAAAAAAGTACTATTGGATCAATCTGTTTTTTAAATCCTTGACTGAATTTCAAACTTTTTATTCCTGTGTCTTCTTCTAGGTATTGTATCTTTTTTTAAAACATATTTTTAAATTTGTTTACAACATGCCATTTTCTATGATTGGAACTTCTTCTCAATTATTTTTCTTATTTTCAGGTATTCCTTATTGGAATAATGACAAGGAGGCAGAAATGCTACGTCTTGGATATGTATGTCTGTTGTCCCCTTTTTTTCGGCTAAACTTTAAAATAAAATGCTATTGCCTATACATTTGGTGTGCAAAAGTATAAAATTTTGAATGCCTCATAAGAAAAAAACAGCAATAGCCTTATCCTACTAGGTGAGGTTGGCTACATGGAACACTTGTCATTGAACTTGGCCAAAAACCAAATTCTGAGATATTATTACCATGAGATTCCTTTTCATAATTTCTTCCAAAGTCTTCTTGGCCTCCCTCTACTCTTCTTTATTGAACTAAAAGCTATGCAATCAACTGTTCTCACCAGTGCTTCTAACGACCTTTGCACATGTTCAAACCACCTTAACCAAATTTTTGTTGTCTTTTCCTCAATAGGTGCCAGTGCCGCACTAATATCTTCTTGTCCAGAAACATTTTGTATCTTATCTTTTCTAGTGTATTTACACATTCATTTTAACATTCTCGTTCTTCTACTCCCACCTTTTCTTGTGTTGTCCCTTTAAAGCCTGACATTCACTACCAAATTAAAGTTCTCTTTTATGCACAGCCAAACGCATGGTTGAAGAATACTTGACTGCACTCTGAGTGACCAATAGCTCTGTTACAATGCATGATTTCCTTGTCTTACTTTTTGAGATTTTAAAGCCTTGTTGTTTTTCTGTCGTATTCCAGTTTGCATTGAACACATTAATTTAACCATTGTCTCTATTACTGAAAGTTTAACTAGTTTATTTTCTTTTTTCAACGGAAAATTGTTTGTTGTTTTGAGGACTTCTTGTGTTTGGGAGAAAAGAATTGATTTGCATGCTTAAATTTTGATTATTCTCCTTGTCTGATCCTTACTTATAGGTCAAACCTGAAGTGCTTAGCTGGTCTCCACGAATTATTTTGTTTCATAACTTCTTGAGCATGGAGGTATGCCCTCCCTTCTGAATGCTGATCTTCATTATTAAATGATGTTTTATATAGGTTTTGGACTCAGGTACTCATTCCCTCGTTCTAGTAAAGTTTTTCCTTAGTAAAAAAATGGATTCAAGTTTGTTTTTTCGGACCGCATAGATGAATGATCTTCCGGGAAAAGTATTATGTTCATCTCCTAAAATTGGTTATGTAATTTTAGATGTCTTACTACATAAGTTTGATGTGCAGGTTTGTTGTTATTTAGTTTTGTTCATCTCCTAAAAAGGTTGTAGTTATGGGCACTCTTTGGGGCTGGGGTGTTTTGGAAGACATTTATGAATTTTCTTATAAAAAATTGGGATAGGGGGGCTGAAGACAAGTAGACAACATAACCTAATATTAGATGGCTTGTAGATGAAATTATGAAAGTAAAATCCTGTATCTGCAGTACATAATCATTCTTAATTTCTTACTAGTTTGATAATTGCATTTTTAGCATCTTGTAGATTAAGCCAGGAACGTTTGTTATCCCTGAATTACAACCATATTAAAAAAGATCCTTCTGTCTACTGCAAAAATGCTAATCAACCTCTAGATTTTCTTTTTGTATGTCCTATTTCTGCACATCTTTTTTATCAGGTTATGTAGTGGTGACAGTTAGTATTAAGTATCCACCATTGCCATCTTGGACATTTTCCATTTAATTGCACATTCTTCAATTTCTCTAGGCAAAGTACTATTTAGTGGATCTATTTTGGTGCTTCAGCAGTGAAGATTGAAGAGTCAATTAAAATTTTCTAACATCTATTTGGAGGCACAAGTTTCTTCATGCGGTACCATGTGCTGGTCCAAGTAGAAAGGGCTCAGATCCATTAAGCATGTGGTTTTGGGTTTGATACTAGAGTTCATGTGTACTAAAAAAACACTGTTGGGAGGGGTCCCTCCTTTAGTGCTTGACCATTCCCTGGGAGATTAGTCTCTCACCTATTGGTTGAGAAGATACTGTGGGAAAATAAAAAAAGAAGTTTCCTCATGAGATGCTAGACTGCTTGCTCTGAAGTGTGATATGCTTATTAGCCCCTTATAAGATCTTTGTATTTGGTGAAGGTGGATCAAACACCAAATACTAATCTTGGGCAATTAACAGTAATTTTTTTTAAAAAAATCATTGGATGAATAAAAACTTTGCGCACATGTGTATTAAAATTCTTTTATTTTTACAGGAATGTGATTATCTTAGGGCAGTAGCTCTCCCTCGCTTGCATATTTCAACAGTGGTGGATTCAAAAACTGGAAAGGTACATTGACAATTTTATTTTCTTTTGAAATTTCACTTTTATTGTTCATAATCCTCAATAGATATTAGGTGATGAGATTGGGTTTAAGTTTCATTTGCTCAAGTGAAGTATTGTCAGATTCACCATGGGAATTCCTAATTTTAGTATTATAAATTTGAAATGAAATACTAAATGCCTAAAGCATAAGCATAAACATATGTTTGTTGTTACAATTGAACCTTCTATATTGTTTCCGTTCTGTATGCAATTACCAAGCCAATTCACTTTATGACTGTTTTTTCTTTCTTTCTTCTCTTTTCTGAATAAATAACATTTTTGAAAACTACTAAATGGATGAATCCAATGGTGAGAGGACCCTTCTTGCAGAAAATACCTAACCTAGGACAAGGAAAAATGATGAATAAGAAGTTTTCAAACTGAAAAGAAGAATACAATACTTCAAATGAAGGAAGAACTGAATCCATTTTAAGATTTATTTAGTAATCATCATTTGATCCTTTATGGCTCTATGAAGTATCCCTATATTAGGTATGTTCTTTGATTTTTCCGGCAAAATACATCACAATTGGAGGTTATGTAGCGTGCAGAAACTAAGGACACAGATATAAAGAGAAAGCCCAGATACTCAGAGTGGGGATGTGGGTAGCACCTTAAGTCTAAGTCTTATTATGCTACCTGAGACTGAGAACGATGTGTATAGTGTATGAGTGTAGTACAGTTGTATTGTGCACTCCTTAGATCAATGTGTCAGTTTAACCTTGCTGTGATTTTTTGGCCTTTCTGAGAATTGCTTTCTTTAAATTGTCATTACTTAAAAAACCTTGGGAAGAAATATTTTTTCTGAAATTGATTTCTTTTCCTGCTCTGTTTTGAGAGTCACTTCTCTTTGACATTTGTGCATTTGATATCACATAAAAATGTGCCTGTTTGGCCTTACTTTACAGTGCATGTCTTGTTGACAACAATTTTGTGTATCTGCTGTCATAGAAAAACACTTCAAGAAATTTGGCAGACCACCTTGAAGTGTTTAAAAAAAATGCCTTTCTTTAAGTTAACAGAAGCTGCTGTTGATTTCACATGATGGCCAAATGAGCTCAAACTATTAAAAAAATCCTAAAAAAGAATATTTTCTTCTTCTTTTTTTGTGCTTTCACATCGCTTCCTGATTACCACTTTTTGCTTGTCCAGGATTGCAATTTTGTGTTTACTTTCCTATAAAAACACAGAATTCAGCAAAACACCTTAAAGAAATAAAAGAAATGTTTAAGGTTAAAAGAAGTTTAGAACAAAAGAAGCTTTTGTTGATTTAATGCAATGGCTGTAAGCTGTATAGGCTCATAGATCTGGTACTGTATCATTCTCAAAATATGGTTTGATACTATATATATTTGACCATTGTTAGACAAAAGTGTTTTTTACAGTTGAATTATGGAAAGGAAAAAAATTGGATGGAGAGTTAAACTTGTCAAACACTTAAGTTATCATTTGAACTTTGCTCTTAAAGAAGAAAATTCTTTAACAAATGCATCTATTGTTGGGAAAAAATGGCAAACTTGTGCATCTACTAAAGTACAGTTCTAGTCTGTGGTCATTTGGATAGTACTGTAGTAGGCTATGGGGTCATTTGCATCTAAGAACATGTATTTCTTTAGGAAACATGATATTTCTATCTTCTACAGGGAATCAAGAGTGATGTCAGGACAAGCTCTGGTATGTTTTTGAGTCTTGAAGAGAAAAAATATCCTATGATACAAGTAAGTTAACAAGTTTACTTTCCCTTCAAGTCTTTTAAGTTTTACATCTTACTTTAGTTATCAAATCAGTATAGAAAACATGGACTGCACATCTGGTGTGGCAACAAAATTTGGAATAGTTTTTGCGGTCTAATACACACTCATACGCTCCCTTATGATTCACATCCTGGGTTTGGTTGTATCACAATCATGAAGAAAACAATCTATTCCCTGAATTCATAAATTTGATCATCGAAAAATTGGAAGCAGTATCTCGGGTTAAATGGACCTTCTTTCTATGACTTATCCTACAGGGATTAGTCATGGAATACTAGTTCTACAAGGATTGAGAATCTACAGTTACTAGTCTGATTAATGAAACTTGAGAATTATAAGAAAATCCATTACAACAAAGCCCCAAACCAGTAAATATATTTACTGAAATACCCCTTGGGATTGAAGTTCAAAATTAAATAAAGTAACAACTTATTAAGGCTAGTAACCCTAAATCATGGTGATCAACCTTGAGGGATAATGCCCTCAACCATCGGCCCCCAAATAAAACAACCAAAATACTTAGATGATTTGATACTTAGGCCTATACTCTCTTGATGCCAGCGTGTCCTGCGCCAGTTAATCATAATAAATTGGATTTCTATGTATAATATTATTTACTCCCTTTTTTTTATCATTATAGAAAACTTTTTGATTTCTCAAAAAACCTGATGTTTATCTTTTTTACCCATTTTTTTATACAAAACTATATTTTATTGGATAGCATTAATTGTAATGTCTGATAAAATATGTTCGCCTTGCTCAACCAGGCAATTGAAAAAAGAATTTCTGTCTATTCTCAAGTACCAATTGAAAATGGAGAACTTATGCAAGTCCTGAGGTGAGGATATGACTTATTTGTTATACTATATGTGAATATGATGGGTTTTGCTAGTATCAAGGCTAACATCTGCAGCAGCACAGGTATGAGAAGAATCAATATTACAAACCCCATCATGACTATTTTTCTGATAATGTAAGTGGTATTTCCCTCTGCTAATTTCCCCATTATAGTAAACATAAGAATTGCCTTGAGGTGGCTTCAATGAAACCCCATCTGCAACCCTTTGTGCCTTTCTTTTTTGAGGAGACAGTTCAACTTAAAGCGTGGTGGGCAGCGAGTAGCTACAATGCTTATGTATTTAAGTGACAATGTTGAAGGAGGAGAAACATATTTCCCAATGGTAAGCTTTTTGTTTTCTGAAATTTGTCATTTAGTATACTTTGGTAGTTGCTGGATAGTTATGAAGCAGCATATGAATAGCCTGACTCCATAAAAAATATTAGGTGGCAGGCTGATGCTGGATTTGCGTCTGGACCTTATGTTTAGGTTCTAATTGAGAGAAGAGAATGTGTTTTATCTGGCTGACTAACAAAACATGTCTCCTTTTTTTTCCCAGTTCTTCAGTTTAGTTCATAGAAGGCTAGAACTATCAAAATATTGTGTTGTATCTTGTGTGTCCCCTAGCTTTGTTCCAAATCTTATTCTGCATTCCTCTCATTGATAATTAGTTAAATTTTGATTTATGAGTTTTGATGGTTGTAAAGAAATGGAATGCCAAATGATTATGATGCCATGCTTATCTTTGCTGCTCAGACTCGTTATGTCATTCTTATGATCTGTATTCGATTAAGGTATAGATTGATTCTATTTGGATTTTACCTTTACCATGATAAATATGCTAAATTTGTAATTTGCTAGTGTTAGCTATATATATTCTGTGGTGCACTAGCATGTTCAATCTGACATTCTTGTTGGACTTTTTGACTGCACTGAAATTGATGACATACAATATAATTCAGGTTGGTTCAGGTGAATGTAGCTGCGGTGGGAGCCTTGTCCCAGGGTTATCTGTGAAACCAATTAAAGGAAATGCAGTGCTTTTCTGGAGTATGGTTAGTGTAATTAATTTGTTTATTAAGGGCATCACTCATGGGAATTATGAAATCGAAGCATCTATTTTCTTAATCTATCTAGTACTTCTCTATCTTTTGAAGACATTACCTTTAAGGCCAAGAGATAGAATTTGTATCTTTCAGCTTTTTGCAAGTGCATTGGTTGTACAAGTCATAGAATGCTGAGTTGAATACTGTTTCTCAAAACGATGATAAAGAAACAATGTTATCTATTAACCAGTTACCACAAAAATTCTTAGCCAAACAAATTAGTATGAGTAAAGCGTAACCAAAAAGTATGAAGTAACAAATTCAAGAATGCAAGAATAAATCCAGTTTTTCTATGTAGAAACAGAGCTGAAGTGTAGGTTCACCCCTTTTCTACATTGATTTACTTAAAATGACCAGCCTGTGAAAGGCCAACAATTATGTCTATCCCATTGGCTAATAAACACATCCAACATAAGTTAAACATTGTTTGCAACTAAGGTCCTAATCCATCATCTATGCCTAGAATCATAGGATTTACCCAAAGCAACCTAGTTGTTGGTCAAGCAATTAATAGCATAGGTATAATTATAAACAAACAAATTAAAATTCATTGACTAAGATAAAGGGTGTACAAGAGAGTCAAGGTACATGATGGCATCCAAAGGATCCCCTAGGTAAAAGTTCAGAAATCCATAAAGATCAAAATACAAAAATCCTTGATCAAGATACATTATTAGTCACAGAAATAAAAGAGAAAAAGGTTTTGGAAGAACTAATTGAAGAGTATTCAATCTTGATCTTCAACCTTAAAGTCTTCATCTTTTGGATCTTGAGGCTTGTCTCTACAATTTCCTCTCCTAAACTCATTCTCTCTCAACAGGTCCTATAATTTCCTATACTTTGGTTTCTGTTTGTCTGGCTAAGCCTAGCGTGCTGCATGCATGCTTTCATGATGAATTCTTTTCACTTTCTCCTTGTAATTCTATTTCTTTTTCCCTTTGAGTCTCTTCTTGGCTCCCTTAAGGTTCAACTTTTCAAATTCAAAATCATAAATTGAATGAGATTACTATGGATTCAAAAAACTTAGAAGATTAGCCAGCAGATTACCAGCAAAGATACCAGTGAACATTATGGACAAGACTTGGATAAAAATGGGCCTAAATCCTTGTACACCTAATGATTAAAAGGACAAAATAAGACAATTATTAACAAAATAAGGCTTAAATAACTCAAATTTCTTGGAGTTATCAATTTCATTATCAACTGGAAAACTAATCCCTTACAAATACAATAAAATACAGGCTCGTGTCATATTCATTTGGAACATAAAATCTGCTGAAATGTCTTATTTCACAAATTACAATACGGGAATTTGTTTAAAACTGTATACATATTCTTTCATCAAGAGAGGCTTTTTTGTTTTTTGACAACTGTCCGCTTGATTCCCACATTTCTATTGTATTTACATGATCTTGTTATTTATAATTTTATATCATCAATTACGAATTCATGTCCTTCTGCATTGTTCTGTATCACCATTGTCCGTTTTTTCCCCTATCTTCGGTTTGAATATATACTAATTGTGATGATGCTGTAGGCTTCAGCTAGTTCATCAATAGGGCATCCCTACTATTCTTGTGTCAGAAAATGTCAATGCTTAGAATATTGAATCATGGAGATTTATAATTGTTTGTGCTATGCATTTTTAAAACGAACCTTCACCGTGGAAAATTGTCTTCTTGGTCTTCTCAGGGACTGGATGGACAGTCAGATCCGAATAGTGTGCATGGAGGATGTGAGGTAATCGCTGGGGAGAAGTGGTCAGCTACTAAGTGGATGAGGCAGAAAAGTCATGTTTGATTTAGCTTTCACCATCTCGTGCGGAGTGACCCAAAAAAAAAATTCACTAATGGGATTTTCACCCCCTTCATATTTGTCCTTATAGAAAAATAGTGATTAAGATTAATTATTGGTAATATAAAATATTGGATGGTGGCAAGCTTGAATCAATAAACTACAGCATAATCTGATACCTAGTAGATGGGTCAGGTATGGTTTTTTATCTGCAGCATTGGGAATCTTGGGGAAAGATGTGGCCCTCTTTTTTTATTCAGGTCCTGTTAAATCTGTAGACATTTTGTCGGGTATCTAATTCTAAGGGACCACCATATAGATTTCAGGTTTACATCGGATTGAGTTGAAATATTTGTAAATGGATAAAATCTTTTAGTATTTTCTTTTAAATTTTACCTTTGTTATAAATTTGGATACTTACTCTTAAATGAACGGATTTTTAGGATTTATTTTCTTGGTATGTCACATAACTTCTTATGCATAAAGTATCCTCATAATGTTTTTATATATTTTTTATTCCTCTCAGTTATAGTTTTGAAATTTGACTAATCATGAGTTTTATAAACATAAAAATGATTGTTTTGATTTAACCAATTTTTTATGTCTTAGTCCTTTTATTTTATTCTTATCTACTCAAGCTGAACACATATTACCAATAATAAAGATTTTACTTTATAATTATTAATCTTCATTAATTTATTCTTATCCAATCAAATAGAATTTTTATTAATAAAAAATATATTTTTATATAGATTTTATTATTATTTGATAATAGATCTTAAAGGCATGAAAAATTTATTGATGCAACTATGTTTGAGTTATAGAAAACTAAATTGAAGGCAAAATACGTATACTGTTTGTTTTGTTATGCTAGTTGCTAACACTTGAGATCCATTGAATCACCATAGTCTTCTTAATCTAAATTAGACATGACATTAGGATTGATTTTATGTTTTCCTCCTTAATTTCGATTTTCAGTATCCATCTTCATTTTTGTCTTTATTTCTGTCTGAGGCTAGAAAATTACCCTCCATTCATGTCTTGGAACAGGATCGAAGAAATTTGTTTTGCATCCATCTTTATTTTTTTTATATTATTATATATTTTTAAAATTTATATATTTATTACTTTTATAATTTTATATAATATTTATATAGAAATAAAAATATTTTAATAATTTACTTAATGAACTATGTTTGAGGATGAGGAATATTAGTGTTTTCATAATGCAATATGTTGATATCATATTAAATTTTAATATTTATATCAATTTAATAATTTTATATAAAATATAAAAATAGATATTATATAGCTATTAAACTTTAAGATTAATTATAATAAAATATTAATATTTAAAAATGATCAACTTATTATATTGATATAAATCAGTTTAAATATTATATTAATAATTTTACATAATTATATGATTTAAATTATCCCTATCAAATTATTAAATTCAAATTACTATAAAACTTTGATTAAAAGATTTCTATTTTTTATATACTTTAAAAATATATTTGATTAATTTGGATGTATGTGAACGGACCATCAAATATTTGAAAACTTATTATAAAATTTTGTATACATGTTATATATGATGAAAACCTTTTATGCAACAGTAAAGTTTAATATAACTCACATTATCATGAGTTAATCCCTCCCCTTAATATTCACATTACTCTAAATTTTATATAAAAAAAAAAATTAGTCCAATTGTTTTTAGTGTGCGGTTATTTTCTATCAACATAGCTTAACTTTGTCCGTAAGTTATTTTTTAAAACCCTGATGATACAGGGTGCTTTCTGAAAACTTCAAGTTCTTGTACAGCACAGCACGAATCGATTTCTCAACTGATTCATCCTAAGTATTGCCGCTGGTAAAAACTTATAGTGAAAAAGTAAAGATAATTAGAGGTGATTTATCAAAAAGCATTCTGTCGTCATATCTTATTGCAAACTTCATTGTATCTTTGGTATTCGTTTCTATATTTTTCAATGATGAGACAGCGGCACAAAGCTATATAATTCGTTGAGGTAATTCATAAACAAATTGAACTCTTTCCTGCGTTGCAATAAGTTCACTTGCACATATCATGATTAAGATTGAAAAACTCAACAGTTGGAGCTGGCATAACAAAAGTTAATCGAACCTGTAATGAAAGTATAAGAAAATAAAACAGGTGGTTTGTAATTTATTTTAAAGCGTTTTGTTCGCATTTCCACCACTTACACCGGTAATGTCACCCTTACCCAGAAAAGGCAACGCCATTCTATCAATAATAATAATAAGATAACACAGGAGAGATGGCGATAAAGGAGATGTGATGTAATAGGAAAGGATAAAAAAAAGAAAAAAGTACTGTATAAATTGCTGCATGTATTTGTTGTCCAAATAATACAATTCTAATCAGATTTGGGTTGTCATTGAGTTTTCGGAACTTAACTCTACCTTTTGTAACCCAAAGAATAGAAGACTACACTTGTCTTTTCATCAAAACAAAGATGTCATTCGAAGATAACTGCAATCGTCATAAAATAATTAATTGCAAGAATACACGCCTAAATCAAAATAAGGATGATTAATGTCGTACATTACGCATCAGGAACAGTATGTCGTTGTTTATGCTTGCCTTTTAAACGAACAGCCATCCGATAACCGTATAGACAAATACTCAGATCACCCTGGATCATCGGTTGATAAAAATAATTCTTGAACAGGTCCCAGAATTCATCTCTGCCAGTCAGTTGTATAAATGTAACATTATTAAGACTAGCTTCACGAAAAAAGGTGATTTCAATATATTCCATCAGCATCTAAATTTATGCCATCTAAGAAGAGAGATGAATTTCAAGAATTAAAAATAGAACATATGTAGATAGATACGAAGAAATAGATATAAACAAACCTGACTTGAGGAAGGGTAAACAACGAATAGCCCTTTACATCGGGATGCAAGTCAAGCAGAAGTACTTTTAACCTTGAAAGGCCTAAGGCCTCAGCATCGATTAGCTTCTTTATCCTGAAATAGATGTGGTGTGTGTATAATTATCAAGACATGAACTCCACAACTACAAATTTTAACAATCTCAAGATTTTAAAAATCTAATCACCAAAGAAACAAAGACATTTAATCGGATGGTTGGTACAAGATATGATTGTCTTCAATGAAAGGATTCCAGATGACCAACCTGCTTGGTGTGCCGCTAGCAATGTTAACACGGTTTTTTAACAAAGAAATCTGCATTGGCCAAATAAAGTAAAATCAATCGACAATGTTTCCCTGAGAAAAAACCAGGAAACCGGATGAAAATGAAACCAAACACCACAGAACAATATATGTATTTAAATATGCAGGAGCAAATTCAAATTTCTTTTTCAGGATCCAATAAAAAATGAAATTGAAACTTTATGGGAAAAAGAATTAAAATCAGAGCTCCTATATACATAGGAATAAAGTTTTTGAAAATAAACCTGCTTTGTTGGATAATACTGTTAACCAGAAATCCTTTATATTTTATTTAAAACTTATAAAAACACATGAGCTGTCATTGATTTTTTCTCTCATTTCACCACCAGACCTAAAGAATCATTAAGCACAAGCATAAGAACAGTTCACAGCTTAAAAACATGATTAGCAAGATATTCTCAAAGACAGTGATGGCTCCAATACGGATTCCGTACACATGAAAACAGATTTTAAACTGTTTGTTTACAATAGCCCTTGCAAGGCACCTGTGCACCATGTTACATCCCTGATGTACTTACGGAGTTTCATGTGACGTGCAGTACCACCATAGCACACAGCATGAACACTTTATTTGTGCTGAATTACTTTCTGGAGTATGGAACCGAAACCTTTTAATGACATTATCTTGCTCATAAAATTCCAAATTAATTAAGTGTTGTCTCACGCAAATCACAATCATGACACGTACAACATTTCACATTAACTCGATTTTGTGACTTACAGCATTGATATCCTAAGGTTAACACGGAATGCACTTTTGAGGTATAAGAAGTTAGAATCAGTGCGGTGAAGTTAATTGATTCGTAGCTTATACACAACGGAATGGAAATTTGAAATTGATAAAGTCGGAAAGAGAAGGAAGGTACCTGTTCTTCAACTTTCATATGCTTTGAGAATAATTTTACTGCATGACATTGTTTTGTCATAGAGCGAAAGCCTCTGCACCAGAGAATTAGGGTTTTGAGATATATGTATGTATTGTAAATTGGAATTAAAGAAAAAGAGAGTAAGTGAAGGAGAAACCTCAAAAGATGAATAGATCTTAAGGCGGAGGAAGTTAGAATAAGAAGTGCAGGACTCCCAGCATCAACGTTTTCCTTGTCCTCACACAGTACCTCTCTCCATGACGCTCCAAAAGCTGCTTTCACACTTTTTCCCAATAGTTCCACATCTGATTCTGCTTCTTCTGATACCTCCAAAACTCTGCACCTATCTTTCAGGGATTCCAACTCCAATGAAGAAAGCTCAACACCCTTCGCCGCCTCAAATTCTTTCACAAAGAAACTCAATTGCTTCTCATTTGAGTTTGACGCCTCTTCGTTCTTATTCTTCTTCTTCCTTTTCTTTCCAATATCACTCTTAACTTTTCGCTTTCCCTTCTCAATCGCCATTCCCAATTCTTCTTCCTCTCCTTCTACTCTTTAATCAAATAAATAATTATATAACACACTCCCCGCCCGCCCTGCTCCTTGGGCCTCGGGTAAGCCCATTTCTATTCCATTAATAATACCAAAAGAGTATTATTATTATTATTTTACTTGTTTTAGGGTTAGGGGTTTTCGACTGCTTAGCACCACAAATCATATCCAACACAAATTTACAAAAAAAGCTTTTAGAAAATAATAAGAGTTTCTCCATTCCATTTTAAACACGTATTAACTTTTTTAGCAAAAAAAACTTTTTTTCTTTTTTTTTTATCTAATCTCTTTACTAAACATAACCTCCAAATCAATCAAGTTTATAATAAACATGATTATCCATGAATAAAGTGGTGGTGGTGGTGACCTTAGTCTAGGAATGTTGAAATAAAAGATCGAATAATTGAAATATTATATTGTCAATAATTACTATTAATATCATATGGAGTTGTAAGATATTGATTAACTGATATTTAAAACATATTTTAATTTTTTTCTTATTTTTATTTAATTCAAAATATTTTTTTTATCAAATTTGCATTTAATTTTTTTTAATAAAACATTTTTATCAACTTGAATTCTTAAATATATTTATTAAATATAATATTTATTTATTGAACATGTTATGAAAAGGATTTATCTGTATCGAAGTATACTGCCATGATTATAGATATTTTATTTTATATAAATAAAATTAAAACCTTTAGGTTTTTATTATTTTTCTCCTGTTTTTTAATATTCTATGTTTTATGTATATAAGGACATTTTATAATTGATATTAAGGGATTAATTTCTTTAAAACATAGATATTAGCAAATTGTATTTTATCAAAATTTGTATCTTACATACGGTTAAGATTCAAATTTCTATCGGCAGGCTTAATATAGTTATTTATCAATTATGTAGAATTTTTTTAATTTTTTTAATGTTTCATATGGTATATAAAAACAATAAATTCAAATAATGTTGATTTTAAAAAATCTTAAATAAGAATAACTATAAAGAGTAAAATAAATGTTTAAAAACAAAAATATTTAAACAAGTAGATAGACAATTATATTCGTACGCTCACATATTTTTTCATCCTGTTTTAACTTATTTTTCTTTTCTTATTATGTAATATCATTTATCATAGTTATCATTTTTTTTATCTATCTTTTATAATATACACTGCCATACAAACAACACTTATTCTAAATACATTATATAGTGTGAATGGAATCTATCTCATAATTTGGGGTTTCTCAACTTTTTATCCCATGTTCATCCAGTTGACTTACGATATAAATTAAATATTTTTAATATATACTCAAGGTAAATAATAAATTTTTATTATAAATTACATAATTTAATATATTAATAATTTAAATATTATATTTTGTAATAAAATTTACTATTATTAATTTTTTTATTATATATTGTTGTATATATTAGAAATTCGTAAATAAATTGTCATAATTTTAACTTAAATTATCATTAACGAATGAAAAATCATTTGACGGTGTTTTTTACCCGATTGGGTTATTAAAATTATTTGACGACGGTAGATTAGCCTAGATGGCATACGATATTCAACAGAAAATTAAAAGGAAAATGGCTAATATACATTTGTGGAACGAATGCATTAAATAAGAGACAGACAAAAATGAAAGAAGTGACGTTAGAAAAGGAAATACAAAATGTGACGCATAAATATAATATTATGCATGATAAGAAAAAAAATGTGCTCTTGAAAAAAAGGAAAGAGAAAGAGAAAAATATGACGAAAGAAAAATAATAAAATTATATAAAAATTGGAACTCAAATAAAGATAAATTACGTAAAAGGTGGTTAAGTATATTTATAATATGAGAATTGTATTTCTATATAATTTATGTTACAATTTTTTTATTAAAAAAAAAAGAGAAGAAAAATAAAATACATGAGAAGATGGAAGATGTGATGAAAATAAGTATAAAAAAAAGTTCCTGTATGTATGTTATTGTGCAATTAAGAGTAAGATTTGTGCTATAATATTAAGTTGCTACAATAATTAAATAGAAGTAACTGGAACGGGGTCTATCAGTAGCAACTTGATTCTGTTCTCCGCCGTGTCGTCGGGGCGTCCAAGGCCGTCACCGAACTGGTAGGTGCAATGGGAAACCCTAGCCATGTTGATAGCTATTTCTGTAAAACCTTTGGGGAATGTGGTGCGATCCAAAACTCGCTCACGGTTCATCTTCTTCCACTCTATGTCGATCAATTTTCCTAACTCTTCACGTGCCTGTTCCTCACCGGTGCTATTCTCGTTCATGAACGACGTGATCGAATTTGTCGTTTCACCTCTCTCCAGTTCGGCCTGCATGCGTGTACTGTTTAATTAATTCCTAATAACAATAGTGAAGAGTGAATTTAGTAATCCATCATTTGAATTACGTACCGCTGAGGTAGCAAGATCGTTGCAGAGCCTGAAAATGGCGCATGAGGAGCGGACGAGGCCATGGAAATGTGTGAGAGAATGAAGAGCTTGTTCTGTGATTTCTTGGCTGACACAGAAGTAGGAAGGAGCAAGAAGAGACACGCCGGAGGAGGAGACGGATGCATTATCCAGGTACTTTCTGAATGGCGGAATTATTTTGTTGTTTGACCATTTTGCTTCTTGCAGGAATGCTTTGCACAACTCTGACCACTGTCACCATCCAGGTAATTTTATTATTATATTGCCAAATATACCAATTAATTAATTAATTAATTTATTAATTAATTAATACGTACAGAATTTATTAGATAGGGAAGGCTGTCATGTCCCTTTTCCTTGAGGATGCTGTAACCCGTGTCATTCACGGAATTATAGAGGGCCAAGAAGCACAACTTCATGTAATTTGGAAGTGTATTCACGGCATTCACGTCCCATCTGTAATCATCACATAACATAAACACCTTATTAACCTGTAAATTCAGTTACACAATGAAATTAATAATTATGTGAATTAATTAAATAACGAACCTCTCAACAGCATCCGTGAAGAGTTGTAACTCATCCAAAGTACCGTACACGTCATACACATCGTCGATTATGGTCACCAATCCAAACATTTTAGTTATAGCTTTTCGGCACTCGCTCAATTCAGGATCGGGTGCCATTCCCAGAGCCCAAAAATACACCTCCACTAATCTGTCTCGAACAAAGTCCAACTTGCTTGTCAATCCAATCTCCCTCCACCACCTAACAAAACATTCAAACCATTCATTCATTTATTTATTCATCTACCTAACTACTAAATTTTTATTTTTAAACTTTTATTATGTTTAACCTTGATAGTTCTCTCAGTTCTTTCTGCTGCAACGATTGCACCATATTGAAATCTAGCTTCGCAAGCTCCAGCAATGAACCATCGTGGGATTCCTTTACTTCATATCTGTCAATAAACCATCGTGCTTCCAATCTGTGAACTCTTCGGTGATACGGAAGTTCCAGTGCATGACTAATTTGTTCTGCCATTTTGCTGTTTACTCCATCTTTTAGGTTGTTCAGATGTGTTGCCGAAAATACCCTTGCCTCGTCCAACAGATTTTCTTCCTCAAAGCCAAGAAATGATGCTTCGTATAGACTCAGCAACCCTCGCACATCACTTTTTAGTTCAGCACTGAAACTTCCCTCCTTGCCCTTAAATTTCTCAAACACATCTGCATATATATATATATGTTAACTATTTCATCAGAGAACCATAGAATATATATATATTTTTAATTAATTAGGTGGTTATGATATGATATGATATATATACCTTGGGAAACCTCAAAGCCATGTTGTCTGAGTAAACGGAAACAGAGAGCGGTAGCATGCAGGTCACTAATTTTGTGTTTGTGATTCTCATAAAAAGAAACAAAGTTCTTGTCAAGGGCATTGATTATGTCCTTCTCAAACTTGTAGATCAATCCCAGGCGCTGCACGTTGTCGATCAATTCCAGCAAGCTTAGTGGGTCGGAGTCAACTCTGTTGATCATGCTTCGCACCTCCTCCTCCAACTTTCTTCCTCTTTCTTGCAATTTCTCCACCTGTGTTTACATGATTATATTAACAACCATATTATTAGTTTCTTTTTAATTAAAGTGGCAAAAGGATGGAAAAGCAGAAATCAACTTGAACAAACACAGATTACTATGATCTGTAACCTTAAGGTCATTTTCGAGAGAATGCAGAAATTCAAAATTCCAAAGGTTTGGTTGGTAATTGGCAGAACGTCGATTGCTCTCTTCTGTTGTTTGGGTATACTGATCAGAGCTCACCCCACAAATAACTCGCAAAGGTTTGGGATTGGGGAGTGATGTTTTTTGCGTGAAGTTGGAACTTTGTGGAAACAATCTAGTAGTTAGTGTTGGTGTGGGCGATGAAAATTGACTAGGCAAGCATGATTTTGTTGCCATTGTTTCTTTATGATCGATATAGGTTGTTGTTCCTCTACGATCTCTAACCCCGTATGGTATGAGTTTTCTTTACTAAATTAGCGAAACATATCCTCCTTTTATAGTGGAATGGGGATTCGATGAAGCATACGGGACACCAAAATAAAAACACAAGAAGATGGTTGAGGTGGTGCAATAAATCACCATAAATTAGATGAACGATAATGCCTTGTTTGCTTGTCATATTTCTTCCACAAGGTGTTAGGATTTGTGCACCGTGACCACAAAAAAATTTCTCCCGGGACAAAACGAAATAAGGAAAGGCTCTAAATCTTCCCTAAATATTATTCATAGATTTACAATTATTTATGCTTCCAATCCAAAAGCCTATATTTCAGTGTGTAAAGAATAAATAAACGGTGAGAAACAAATATGATTTTATAAACGCATTAAAAAAATACCAAGTGTTAGAATTTTTTATGTTTATTGGAATATTTTTTATGTAACGGAAAATTAACCTATTAAAATAAAATTATGATTTTACAATAACAATATAATATATTATACTAATATTTAATGTGCTGATCAGGATGAATGTCTCGTTTACAAAAAAAATAAAAATTAAATCATATAAAATGCTAAACTTATTAAAATAATATTTTTAAATATTATTTATAAAAATAAATTTTATTAATTAAATTACTCAATTTTAAATTTTTTATAAAATAAATGCTTCATTGTCCCATGTACTATAATTTAGTACATGATTGTGTTAATTAAGATATAAATAAATAATTTTTTTCATAATATATATATATATACTTGAATATTTAAATTTTATAACGTGTTATATACATATTATCATAATAATATCACATGAAAAAAAAACAATATAAATAAGATTTATTTTTAATAATAAATTTTTAAAAATATTATTCTTGTAAATAGTATTATTTTTACTAAATATTGTATTCTTGTTACTAACATAAACTTTTAAGAACAATTTTAAGCAACTATAAATGATCTTTTTCTTAAAACTAAAGCCTTTATTATTACATATAAATACAAAAGTGTAGTGTTTTTTGTGAACTTTCTTAGTTGTTTAAAATAAATTCAAAGGATTAATTCGGACGAAATTGTGTATGTATATAATTCTAAATCCTTCTAACAATATTTTTTCTTTTATATATTTTTAAGATAATAAATATATTTATCTTTATATTTAATATTTATTTTATAAAAAATAGAAAAAATATTAAAAAAAATATGTACGAGAATATAATAAAAGTCTTTCTCTCACATATATCTTCATAATATTAATAAAAGAAAAACATTGAAGTGAGTATAGAAAGATTAAGGAAGAAGGAAGGAAAGATAAATAATAACTGTTTTATAATTTTGTATTTGAATAAAATATTTTAATAAATTTAAATATTTGAAAATATAAAATTTTTTAATTTAGATAATTTTATTTTAAAAATATTTTGTTTAAATAAACGTTTTTTTATTTGAATGGTAGATTTTAAATGTATTAAATTTTAATTTTATATTTAGATTAAATAATTTATTTTTATCATATAAAACATTTTACTTTAAAATATTAATAGGTTTTCATTAACTTTTCTCATATATTTTTTTATTTTCTCAATAATTTAAATATACAAACATTTATATCAAGATATTTCATAATATATTTAAACAATAATAATTCATAATAAAGGAGATAATAAAACATAATTAAATTACCTATTTATTAAAAAATCTGATAAAAAGATAAAAAAGAAAAAATGTAGAGATGAAAGAAAAATAGAAGAGAAACAAAACAAACACATGACTAAGAGGAAACAATATGAGAAGATAACTATTGTTCTTTAGAGTTAGTTTGAGCAATTTTAAAAATTTTAAATTTTAGCTAGTTTGAAAAAAAATTAATTTTAATATATTATTAAAAATTTTAAAATTTAGAATTTACTTAACCAAGATTTTAAACAATATATTTTAATATTTTAAATTTTAAATTTTAAATTTTTTCAAATATTTTTTTTCTTAAAATAACTCATCCAAACATATTGTCATATAATTTCATTTATATAAAAAGATATTTATACAAGTAAATGGAGGTTAATAAAAAAACTCAAATAACATATAATTTTATAAATATTTATAATATTATTTTAATATGACACCTTTTATTAAAAAAAAAAAGTAAAGTCATATTAAATTAAATATAGTAACTAATGATGGACATATACAAAATCATGACATTTATAAAATTTTATCCTTAGATGATCATCTATTAAAATGGGTCTCGTAAAATTTTTAATGAAAAAATTATGTGGTGCAAAAATCTAGTGAAAGAAAAAGGAATATAGCATTATTGAGTATGCTATCAAGCATCCCTCATTAAAAATCTTACAAGAAAAATTTAATAAAAAAAATTATGGTTAAGAAAATGGAATATTGTGCATTTTAGTTGAGATCTTTGAATTGAGAAACTCCAATGCTACATATGAGCCTTTCAAGAGTTGCAGTAGAAAAAGTTTCGTTAACTAAAATCATAAAATTATTAACTGAAGAAATTTGTTGGATGTTTATCTCATCGTTATTCTTTAGTTTGTGTGTGAAGAGAAATTGATGATTTGTGTTTTATTCTTTTATGAAATATTTCTTTGCTTGCATAATTTTTTTAGTGTTTTATATATAAATGTTGGGAGCATTTTTTTAGAGAACAAAGTATAAGTATCAAGTATGCATTGAATCGCACATCTTATATTTATTTACATCTTACCTCATATAATGATAATATTTTTTATTTTGATTATTGACTTATCTCATGTAATGATAATATTTTTGAATAATTTAGGTAATGTAACTATTATAGGTTATTTCATGAATCACCATGAAATAGCTGTGTATCCACATGCAAATAAATAATTTATTTGTAACTGTCTTTGTAAATCAAAATTTAATGAAAAAAAACTTATTTGTTAAAGTTTTAAGATAAATCAAAATTTGTTTAGTTCTATTCAATGATTTTGTGAAAACAATTAACCATAAATTGCTAACAAATTATATGCAAATGACATATTTAATTATATATAAGTAGTAAAATATATTAATGTTCGAATAGCACTAATATATGATATTTTAAGAATAAGTAACTTATATCTTTTTCTAAATTTTTAATGTGTCTAATGACCTTCTAACATTGGAGTACATAATAGATATGACTTGTCTATGCATTTTTATTTATCCTTTTTAAATCTTTCATCTAAAACTTTTTTAAAATAAAATTTACAATTTTAGAAAATTATTCAGAAGTTCTAATAATGTTTAAATCATAAAATCAACTATTATGTCAAACGCATGTTCAAATCTTCTTGTGAATATGAATAGTTATAAACAAGTGCTATGACCTCATTCGTCATGTCAGATACAAAAATTTATAAAGTTGTGGTTTAATATAATATTTATTTAAAATATAGAAAAAGCAAAAAAGTTTTTACGTATACATCTTCTTTTTCAAGTCGCATTTGTGATATATAAATATTTAAATATATTTGAACTTAATAAGTTTCTATATTTTTTCATATAATATTTTTTAAGGTCAACTTTAATTTTTATTTATGCACCAATATTTTTTTCTTTAAAATACTAAGAGTAACACAAAAATAATAATTTCTATAATTTTTCTGCTTCGAGCAAATAGCCTTGTTTCTTTAATAACTTCTTAAGTATACAAATATTTACAACTTATTTTTAAATACTTTTCAAACAAATTTTATCACAGTTTTTGCTAAAATTATCAATTTTTGTATAAATTAACTTAAATCCTTTCTAAATTTAACATTTTATATCAAAAATTAACATATGAAAGATCTCAGTTTTTCATAATAAATTATAAAATTATTGTAATTTCAATTTGTTGAAAACAGGTTTTAAAGCACATTTTTAGCTCCAAAAGTCTTCTTCAAATAACTTTAGAAACAATTTTTATGCATTTTCCAAAGGAGGTGAAGTGCATTTTATATCTAAGCTTATTTTGAAAAAAAAATCGCTTATTTTTATTAACTTTATAAGAGAGATCTTAAAACTAAATAGTTATTTGCCTCAAAAAACCTAACTCATATATGCATTAAAACATAAAAATACAAATCAATACTTTATCTAGAACAAAAAATCAAGGAGGATAAATTCTGCTTCAATTAACTTAAATTCTTGGGATTAAAATCTTACTAAACAAATTGTTAACTTTGAAACAATTTTATTTAAACTTAAAATTATTTAGTGTGCATATTATTCTATAAAATAGAATAATTTATAACAAATTTTTCAGAGAATATTTTGATCTCTCCTATTATATATCATGATTTTTTTACTCGTAATTTTAATATTATATATATATATATATATATTTATTTATTACGTGATATATTTTTTTGGGGTGGGTGATGAAATAAGTTTTCTTTCTCTGGTACAATCAATTTTTTGTGATGAATTCCGCCAAATTTTTCTTGCTTATGTCAAAATCATTGAAAAAACTCTGCCAAAAGTGGCTGGATTCATGAATCGTGACCACAGCTTCGTGTTGATTGCTACCCAGTTTTTATCTTTAGATTTCATGGGCCATCAATTTTCTTACCTTATCTTTCTTTTATTTTAATTTTTAATTTTTAATTTTGTAGGTCATTTTTCATCGACCAATACTTAAATTGAAACAAAAAAATAATAAAATAAGGAACCTTCTCGTTTTAATTGGTCCACTTTTGTCTGCCACGTTTCACCAAATATTCATTCAAAAAGAAAAAACTTTGTCGATTTCGATTTACATTTAAAATAATATATATATATATATACACACAAAAAAATATATATAATAAAAATAGAAAAATATATTAAAATAACTTTTTTTTATAATAAATGATAACTAGAATTTATATATATATATATATTTATTTATCATGAATTTTTTAAATTCGAAAAAATGACATAGGTTTGATATTGAAATTTCGTTGGGACATCAATTTTCTTCTCTTGTTTTATTTAATTTTTATTTTTAATCTTGTACCTCATGTTTCATAATAGAAAGGAAAGAAAAAAAATGAATAAATAAGGAACCTTCTCGATTTTATTTTGTCCACTTTTGCCTGTCACGTTTCACCAAATATTCATCAGAAAAAATGCAAACGAAACTTTGTCGATTTCGATTTACATTTAATTATGAAAGCCACCAGATTTCCAAAAGACTAGAAATTGACGTGGGAATCAACTTTTATATAAATACTATCAATTGACAATATACGATAAACTTATAAATTTATATTATTTAATATTTTTGTCGAAAAGTAAAAAATCTACATTTACATTTATTTGCATATAGCTTTAAAAAGGTCAAAAGAACATTTAATTTAAAATGTAATGCACATATTACTTAATAAATTTATCTTTACTAAAATTGATTTTAACAATTAATATTTTAGTTCGTGTATTAGTGTACAATATGCGATAATTTTAAGTGATAAAACTATTTTATTAAATCTAAAATCGTGTAAAATTAGAGTTATTAATTATCATAAAAAAAAACTGTCCAAAATTCTTACATTTCATAAATAAACATTACTAAAAATGTTAAATTCTTAAACAATATAATAGTATATTGGTGTATAATGCATGAAAAAAATATCATATTAAGTTTAATTTTAATAAATTAAGAGTATATTTTTTATTATCAATGGATTAAAAACCATGTAAAATTTTTAAAATAATTATAAAAATTAATAATTTATAATAATATGATAATCTATAACTATACTTAAATGACAATGTAATGTTTTTAAAAAATAAGTATAAAATTAAATTCTATTATGTTTACAGTCAATAATATAAATTCTTAAGTTTAAGCATTATATGAAAATATACTAAATTCTATTATATATTAAATTTGTAATAATAAAACAATTCATAATTAAATGAAAATATAAAAATTATTTACACATCAATGTATTCTGATTAAATTCATATTTATCATAGTTTTTATAATTAAATAAATAATGATTTAAATTCACCGATTACCCCATCAATTTTTGTTGGAAGTGTTTATTTTTATTTTTCATAATTATTTATTTACTTATTTATATTGAAAATTCAATTAAATTTTTGTATATTTTTATTAAAAATAAAATAAACACTTCACAAAAAATTAATAAATCTACAACATTTATTACGCTCTAAAGTAATAGATTATCGATGCTCAATGATTTTCAATGTTTGGCATAAAAAATGTTTTAAAATTATGAAAAAAAAGTGACGTATGTAAATTACTTTCATGTTTGATAGAAAAAATGGTAATTTTATCTACTACTTAATTTCTGCGTTAAAATATTAGTGTAGATAAAAAAAAATGAATAGAGAATAATAAAAATATTCTGATGAGTATAAACGATTTTTATAAATGTTAATTTACAATTAAGTCACCATAGAGTTTTTTCGATTAACTTTCTCACTATAGACTATAGTTGACTATAAAATTATTCAAAATTTTCGTAACAATTCACTGTAAATATATATTTTTTAAATAACATATAACAGTGATTAAACATATTTTATATTTTATAACGTTCTTTTATTATATTCTTTCAGATTTTTTATAATTCTTACTAAACATGTTTAAAATTTTAAATATTTATTATTATTTTATATTTATCTTTCATAAGTTTGATGAGTTTAGCTAGAGTAACAAAATTGATATTCTGTTTTTATAAAAAAATTCTAAAAAATGTGCTGTTCAAAATAAGATTTCCGAAAAAAATAATGTAACTGTAAATAATTTTAAATCTTAATATATAACTGTATAAAATCTTAGAAGATTTTTTTTACAACGGTAATAATTTTATTTAAGTTAAATAAAATATGTACCGGTGGTTATTAGGCTTTTGAAAAAAGAAAAGAATGAAACATATCCGTAGCATAGTTTCTCTTGCATTGTTCCTATTGGACTCGTGTATCCGACAATGAGGAGTTCGAAATAAATTTAAGTAGTTATTTAAGACAAGTGGTGTCGCGGTTTCTATTGTTACATTATTATTATTTTCGGTCAAAGCGGTTTTCGTCGTTGAAGGCCACTTGAATGCAAATTTTTCTTTAGGTTTTTAATTGTTGCGAGGACCAAAGTGTATGTCACACTTCTAAATCAGAACCCTACCAACCAATAGGTGATGGAAAAAATTTATGATACATCTGTTTATTTTTGGAGATACGTGTTGAATCTGATTTTTTTTTTATAATTTTTAAAATTTAAATAAAAATATAATGTTTATGTATGTAAAATTATTATTAGTACATACATCAAAATCAAAATGTATGTCTAACGATCCTCCACACTTAATACATCAGTTGCGTGTTAAAAAGAAATTAAATTATGTATTATTCAGACGCTAGATTGTGAGATGAAATTCCTGTGTGCGTAAATTTGGAACAAGCAACTATATTTTTTTATCTGTTATTTTAAATTATTTTTACACAAATTAAAAAACTCATTAACATCTTTTATATTAAAATTGTTATATAAATTTTTATTTTATATTTTATATTTTTTTATTAATTCACCTCTTTCATTAATTAGTACTTTAATAAAAAAATATGCATAATAAAATAAAATAAAAAATATTATTTTAAATTTTAAAAGTGAAATTTTTATAAAAAAAAATAATATATACAAAATTTAATTCATAAATTTTATGCTTGAATGGATCATCTTAAAATGAAAAGTGGAAAACAATTAAATTTTAAAATATTTTGATTAAATATTTTGTTAAAAAAATTTAAATTATAAAAATTTTAAAGAAATATTTTAATAGACAAAATATATGAAAATTTAATTTTTTTAAAATAGGTGAAATTTTAAAAATTTCAAATCACTCTAGCGAACAATTATATTTTTGTTAAGAATATTTAAGAGTCGAACTAATTCGATCTCAACTACATATTTTAAAGCTTAAAAATTAAAAATTAAAAATTTTAAAAACTGTAATTTTATATATAATTCAGTGCAGTTTACAAGTTTTCTTTGCAAAATTGATTCATACTAAATTAAATTATATATAACTTTATATATTTTTTTATTTTATATTATTGAAATATTATATTTTTGGTTAACACTTCTTATTTAAAAGATTTGTTAATTTTTTAATTTTTATTATATATTTTTTAAGAATTTTTTATTTTGTTGAAATATAATTTATAAAAATATAATTAAATCTACTTATAATATCCTAAACTTACATATCTTATTAATATTTGTTGTCTTGTTATATTTTTTTTATCTAATTACTTTTAAACTTAGGATATAACATATTTTTCTAAATTTTATTCTTAAATATGTCGAATATAAGTATTATTTTTTTATTTAATCAATGTTAGTTTTAAAGTTTTTAAAAATTATTATTTTATCTTTTTATTTATTAATATTTGTTGTTAAATTTTTAAAAAAAATCAAAATTAAATCAAACTAAATTTTAAAAATTGATTTGATTTGATTTTTTTAATATATTCAAACTGAGATGAATTGAATTAAATCAACCAAATCAAATTGTAAATTATTTTATAATTAGTTGAGATGTTTTTTTTTATTTAAAACAAAATTAATTTACATAATGAATCTTTACTTTTTATGTTGACTTATTTTTTATTATTCTCTTTTTCATTTATTATAATTATTTTCTCTTATCTTTATTTTTTATATTACTTTTAGTGATTAGATAACTTTTAGTGATTAGATAATTTAGTTATATTTTGTTGTTTCTTTTACCATATACGTATTATTATTTTGTTTAAATATATTGTATGATATTTTAATAAAAAATTTGTAAATTTAAATTTGTAATAAATAAAAAATGAAAATAATTTTTTTTATAAATATTTAAATATAAAATTTATATAATAAAAGTTAAATTATTTTATTTAAATAAAATTTTAAATATAAAATTAAAATTTAACAAATTTAAAATATATTATTCAAACAAAAAATTTTAATTTTTTATTCAAATAAAAATATTTTAAAATGAAATTATTTAAATTTTTTAAATGTTGAAATATTGTGAACAAACAAAAGAATAAAGAATTGTTAGTAAACAAATATTAAAATAAGACATTAATAAAATAACATGGAGAGGTAATGCCTAATGTGTTGCGCATTGAATAACAGAAAAAAGAGGGTTTAGTGGTTGGCTTGCATAAGAAGAAAGGATGAAAATGAAAAGAGTAATAGTATGTAAAGTGAAAAGGAGAAGTTATAAATAGATGGTGAGAATGTGGGATGCGAAGGAGGATGGTTATGGCGTAGTTACGGTGAAAGGAAGGAAGATAGGGTTTATAAATAGATGGGAGAGAAGAAAGAAGAAAGTGGAAATTGCAGAGAATGAGAATCAAAAGATTCTTGTGTTTATAAAATGGAAACGGGGGGCGACTTTGTTTTGGATACCGTGAATGGGGTCATGTTTGTGAGAAGTGGCACGTGAGGCAAATGGCCAATGATGTAATAAGCAGCCTTAAACTATTCTACAAGTGGCCATCCAGTATTCGCATCTAATATCTATCCATCCTGCTTTTCTAAATCCAACTCAAATCAAATCAACTAACTTCCTTTTTTTTTTTTTTTTTTCTTTCTTTTCATCTACGCCTCCATCCAATTTCCAATCTCTCTCTCTCTCTCTCTCTCTCTCTCTTTCTCCATGTATCCCTCTTCCTCTTCTTCCTCCTCCTCTTCTCAGTCGCATAGCTCCATGAGCCAGACCGGGGTGGGCCTAACCCGCTACGGCTCCGCTCCTGGCTCTCTGCTCACCAGCACCGTCGATGCCGTGATTGGAGGATCGCGCCCTTACTATTCCGGCGAGTCTTCCGAGTCAACCTGCAAGGACCAGCTCGCTTCTAATTACCACAACCACAACCACAACCACAACCAAAACCATAACAACCCATTCGGATCCGGATCCGCCTCTGCCTCTGCCTTACTCCGTCAGAAAAGCTCTCCCCCTGGCTTCCTCGCCGCCGCCACGCACAATCACAACGGTATCCAATCTATGTTATTCTGCATCGCTTTTTAATTTCATCAAGTTATCGACATCACTATTACATTATTATTACTGCATTTGCCAACTCTGGGACTCTGATTTGGGCCACGGCCCACTTTCTCGGGGACGGGCCCAATTGGCCTATCTTTAGTTTTGGTTTGGCGTGACGTTGTCTTGTCTTGTCTGGCGCAGCGGGCTTCACAATCACGCGGGGCAGCTCCCAATCCCATCCTTCAAGGTTGAAGCCTCAGTTGAGCTTCACAGGGCATTGCCAAGAATCTCTTTCTCGCACCGAAAATACTAATAACGTCGTCGTCGGAGATTCTATAGGCGCTGCCACCAGCTTCGGACTCGAAACGTGGGACAGTTCCAATTCCATCGCGTTTTCTGCTCCGCCAAGTAAGCGTTCCAAAAATGTCAATGATCCCGCCGACATTATACATTGCCTCAATGCCTTGGAATCTCAGGTAAACTTCCGTTCTTCTTCCATAACTAATCTATCCAACAAGAGTTAGAGTTGACCTGCTTTGGATTCCTCTTCAGTTTAGTCTTCCACAAACGACTCTGGAAATGGCAACGGTGGAGAAGCTATTGCATATTCCCGAAGATTCCGTCCCTTGCAAAATCCGTGCCAAGCGAGGTTGTGCTACTCATCCGCGTAGCATTGCAGAGCGGGTTCGTCTAACTTTTTTCTTCTTTGTTGCTGCATGTTGATGTTGTTAGTGCGTCTTTGCAATTCTCTGCTTTTATAGGAAGCAAGCATGTAACGTTCAAAATCAAAATCCGTTTGCAACGCTCCTTATTTCTTGTTATGCGTACAGGAGAGAAGAACAAGAATAAGTGGGAAGCTCAAGAAATTACAGGACCTCGTGCCTAATATGGATAAGGTATTGCTATTTCTGCTTCCTATCATTCACGACTTTTCAATGCATCCTACTTCAATCTGCTGCTTATTATCGGTTATCATCCAATTAAAATGGAGCTGCATAGATGTTACTCCTTGTTTAAAACTTTAAATTACTAAAGCTTTAATTGAGGTCCAACCTTGAAAATATATACCGAGGTATATCAACCCTAGAAAACCCAAGACCGACTTGTTTTTGCCCACCATTCAACATTACAGCCTCCGTGCTGTCCCATCAATGAATTTCAAACTTTTCAGCCGTGCTCAATTTTGTTGTAACTTGGACCGTTGTTTCCAATTACTGTTTTGCTTTTGAATTCTTTGTTCATTTTTAGGAGTACGACTTGCCAAATCCAATACCAGAAGTCTGGATCAAATTTAAGTTACTATAGTTTATAATTTCAGATTAGGCACATGACTTATGTCTTGGGATAAGTCTTTAAGAAATACAAATTCTTTCCATAAATGAGTGTGAGAGTATCTTCAATTGAGTCACACCTGTAATATCACATAACTTATATGTGAAATCACTGTCTGAATCTGAAGTATGTAGTATAGGTAACTTAATGTTGTTAAAAAATGTCATTGTAGCAAACAAGCTATGCAGACATGCTGGATTTGGCCGTTCAACATATTAAAGGTCTTCAAAGTCAGGTTCAGGTATGTAGAATTACATTAGCATTGACTGTATAGAGTAATTTTTATCTCTGTGCATATTCACAAATTTAAAAGAAAAATAGGCTTCGTATGGATACGGTATTTTCTTAAAATAAATGTCTTCATTGATAGGTTGGTATATACTTCAAATATTATGTCTATGTGAGCTATTTTTACAAGTATCTCCCTGGCATAATCATTTTTTTTTGTTTTACGTTGGTTATTGTGATATTTACTTATGCCTTTCTCCCACTCAACGTACAAAAGAAAAGGTAACAAATTTTATCGGTGAGAAAATTATTGAAATTAAACTACCAAAAGATCAAATTATAGCACTATATATGTTAGTTTTTAATAGATCTGTTGATCTTGATTGCATTATTTCTTTGCCCTTTTTCAGAAGCTTCACAGAGAACTTGAGAATTGCACTTGCGGATGCAATCAAAGCAAATAACATATTTTGTTTTTCTGGATTCTATGGCAACGTGCATAGAAGTCAAGGTTTTGATGACAAAGAACGAACTGATTTTGTACCTTCTTGCTTAAGTGAACAACGAAGGAACCGAAAGATTGTAGATTGTCAATTCTACAGTTGTACAGTGTATGTTGTAATATGGTAGTCTAGAAAAATGTCTTCGCTTTCTTCAAGAATCAAGAATTGTCTTTCAAAGTCGAGATTGATTTTCTGTTGAGACTGTTTTCTTGTTTAGGTAAGTCTGGTCAATGAAAAAATGATTTTTATTGGAGTCAGAACAAGAATAGAAATGAGAATGGGATGGGATGGGTTGGGTTGGAATAAAAGATCTCGATCAATCCTGTTTTAAGTTTGATTCAGCTAGGGATGAAATCAATGTTGTTTTATATCATTCTATTTTGTTAGTTGAATTACTGTGGAAGACTATAACCAATAAAACTGTGCACAAATATCTCGGAAGCAAAAACCGAGTTAATTGATTTCATTATGCTAGCAATGATTATATTTTGACTGCTTGATCAAAAGCGTCGAATAAAATGTCTTCACACCACTCTTTTATACTTAAAGAAGGAAATTCATTCGTCTAGAATAACTAAAGGAATATAATTACCGTTAGGAGTTTTGAATATAATCTCCTAGAATAAATTAGTCTTAGTTAATTTCAATTGAGATCATTATATTGTCCTAAAAGTTTTGAAAAGTAACAAATTACGTGGAACGGTCTCCTCGTCATCATCATCATATTTGAAACTTGTATGGAAGTTCAATAATATAGATGCGTGGACATATGTATGGTTTAAGCCATCCCTTCTTAATTCTTTTAAAGAATTATGTATGTAAATTTTATTTTATTTTATTTTTATAAAAAACATATAATTTTGCAATACACTTATCAATTATCCATATTAAAGTTGTCCACTTTATTTTCCTTAAATATTTTCTAAACCCGTTATTGAATAAACTATCAAAATTTTTATTTTTGTCTAAATCACTCTATCATTGAATGTATTTGACAATTTTTTTAAGTTAATTCCTAACTTATTTAATTAGCTTAAAAATTTGTTTGATCAAATTAAATCTATTTGATAGAAGAATATATTTTAAAAGCTTGTAATAATTTTTATACTGTTTTTATGTAGTTTTTGAACCTATAAGTTCTTAATTTATTTTTATATTTGTTTATCATATTCTTTTATGTTTTCAATTTCATATTTATTAAAAAACCTTTTAAAATATTTTTAATTTAATCTGTTAACTCATTAATTTTTAATTTTTATTTAATTATTAAATAGTTTATTCATTAATTTTGTTTAATATATTCCTTGTATAAGCAAACACAGATGCAAAATTTATCATTTTTGAGAAAATGATGATCAAAGCCTGTTCTTTTAAGATTATTTTACAAGAAAATTTAGTTGTTTTTAAAATAATTATTTCTTAGTTGTTTTAGTTATTTGTTTAAATTTTGAAAAAAAATTGAATCTAAAAATTAGGTTTTTGATTATTTCGAGTTGTTTTGAATAATTTCTTCAAAAATGCTGAAATTAAAATTATGTTTTAACATAGAAGTGCTTTTTTATAGTAGTAATCAAACAGAATATCACTTCTTCTTATTAAAAATAGAAGTTATGCTATACAAGTTTGGGAACGGGTACTATACGGATGTGTCATTATTTTAAATTTGTTGTTGTTTCCTTAAGTTCTTTTAAGTATTTGGTAGAAATATAAATTGGGTATATCATCAAATTTGAAATATCCATGCATTAAAAAAAGAAGAACAAACAGTAATAGGACAAACAAGGATTTGCTTGATTTTTCCATAGCTAGCAAGATCTTCGATGTGCAATTCTACAATGTTACTAAGAACAAACTCTGGGGCAAGAAAATTATATCACAAAAACATACTATCCTTTAGCACCTTTTATAATTCAAGTTACAACTTTCTAAAATTGGCATTTTCTAATACTAATCGCGCTCAAGTTAAGAGCATTGTCGGGGGGAAAAAGATGAAGCAACCAGCAACAGTGCTTTGGTCCTTGGCTAGGAGAATATAGAAATGTGTGTTTTTTTTCAATGTTTTTCTTTCTTATTTTCTTATCATCTGTTAAAAAACCGGTTACTAATGCTGTTTTTACTATTCTCATACAAGAGAAAAATGAGAAAAATAAATAATAAATAACATTAATTATTTTTTAAAAATTTTTATTTCTTATAAACAGATAAAAAAATGGAGGGAACATAATAGTACGATAAACAATAGAAATAAAAATATTAATAATGGAATATTATATATATATATATATATATATTATGAATTTGACTAAATAATGAAGATTGGATGTTTATTTAATAAAAGCGACGTTGGGAATTGTTTTGTTTGCCGAATGGCGAATTGTGAACCGTGGCTGGATTGTGATAGACGGTATCCTGGTGTAATGAAAAGCGAAAAGTATAAATTGAGCGGAGGGAAAAAGAGAGAGAGTGGGAATGAGATTGTTTGGGTTTGGATGAGAATAGGAAACTCCGATGATTGGGAAGAGTGGTGAAGGCAATGTCAATGGGGTTCAGAAACCTGAGATGGATCGGCGTCGTTTTGGGAGTTTTGAACGTCTTTGTGGCGCTTATTGGCGCCTTCCTCATTTACCAAACTCACCGCATCTGCGATCGCCACTTCTTCCTCCCATTCCTCGCCGTTACTCTGGTTGCTTTTTTTAGGGTTATAGTGATGTTTGAAACCGCTTTTGCCCAACATGCCGCTGCTATGCTCATTCTCGATGACAGCCCCGACCTACTCACGCGCCTCCATAGACGGGTAATTCATTCATTCATTCATTTAATGTTTCAATTGGATGTGATTAACTGAACATGATTGTTTATCTTGCAAGAAATAGGCCAAGTATAAGAAATGGCTATGGTGGAGTCGATGTTCAATGGTAGTTATAGTGCTCCAATTTCTCTCTGCAGTTTACCTTATTCTCAAGTCTGCTGACTATTTCTCCACACATTCTGCATCACATGGTTGTCTTTTAGGTAGGTGAGTTTCTTTATTCATCTATGCTTCTTTTCACGTATTATTATTATTTTTATTTCCCTTTCTTCCTTTCGTTTTCTATCTTACACATGCACAATCATTCCAATGCAGAATCCAGATGGAGCTCCAGCTGGTGGAACCACAAGTTGTTATCTTTATTCATGATCCTAGTCTCTTTCGTTGCTATACTGCAGTGCTTTGCAGGATCCGATGTTCTCAAATGGAGATCTTTCTATGAAACCCATGATAACGCTTGGAAATGCCATTATAGTGAGGTGTTCGACAACGGCATACGTGAGACCTTGTGTTGTCTTGGCCGGGTCAAATACCTGTATGCACCTAAGGTTTTCTTTGCCCGTATAAATTCTCACCATATTTAACTCTCATCACACCTCTTCTCCTTTATTCGCCTCTGCAGGGGTGCCTTGGAAGAAGATGAAGTCTATTCGGTTGCACGATTATTAGGTGATCTTGTTGCTTACCGCGCTTCTGGAACTGGCCACGTGGAACTCTTGGCAGGTTTGTTCAAATTTTCATTTGTAATGTGTTGCCCCTTTTCTGGTTGGTGTATGTCACTTGAGGCCATTCTCAAGGGAATTTTTTAGTTCAAACTATGATACATACACCAAATATCTGGGAACTTGGGATAAGGAGCACATGTGGTTGAGTGCATTGCGTTGAGGGGTGTGGCTATTGCAGGATTTCTCCTGTTATCCAGATAGGAGTATTCATGTTAATGGGTCATTTTTCTGATGGATGATATACTATATATTATTACAATAATGTTGACCTCTCCATCTTTTTGTCCGGAATATAGTTGGAACCAATTTAACTTCAGCTTCATGTCACCTCTTTGTGGTTTATGACATTGAAATTTTTGTTGTTCAGCTTTAGCTTTACTTCAAAGCCATGGAAAATCTTCAGAATCCTATGAAGAATCCATCGAAGCACCACAGATGCGAATTAGGGAGGCTGCAGCTCTTCATAAATTTGCTGAAGCTGCATACACCGTATTACTATTAGAAATTTATTCCAAATTAATGTTTTGTTTATACTAACTTGCTTTGAACATTTACCCTGTGTTAATGATGCAGGGCCCCTTGCTGGATGTTGGACGAAATCCTTTTATCTTTCTTTGTGCATGGCTGTATAGACAAGGGATTATGTCTCCTTGGACACGCAATAGGTGTGTTTGAAAAGATATTTCCCCCATCTCCTTAGTTTATTTCTTCTCTCTGTCGATTTTATTTTCCTCAAAAGATACAAAACTTACTAAATCATATTAATTTAGGTTAGTAGATCAATATATCTTTTGGTTTTCCTACATTCTCTGTTTCTCCATCCATCTCTTCCTTTACATTATATCATTTTCAACATATAAATTCAAAGAATTTCATCTTCAACATTGTGAATTTGTGTTCCTATTTTCATCTTCTTAGACGACCTGTATTGGATGGTGATAACTGTTGGCGAGGTCATGCTGCGGCCTTTCTAAAGTATGTCAAATTGCCTCCAGAAGTGCTCAGACATGGGCGAGTTAGCCAGGTTAAAGAATTTAAATATCCAAATGTGCTTTACAATACTTTGGTCATAGGAAACAGGCATACCATACAAAATGAAAACATATAAAATTCTGTTGGAAAGCTCACTTTGTTTTACAGAGATGAAAAGGGATGTGGATATATGAATAACGTATTGCCAAAATGTTGTTACCACCATTTATGTTTTAATTTTGTTGAAAGTAACTCATCATCAATAACAGCATTCACTAAAAAATAAAAGGAAGATATCACCAATTCACCACAAACCATCGATAGTATGATTTCTTTTCATTAGGCCCTTTGTTAAAATTAAGGAAGGGAAGGTGTTGTGGTATTGAGCAAAGTATGGCTTCTTTTTTGTGTTAATCCCATGGCGTTTGTTAGGCCATTTCCTTAATAGGTATTGAAGTCAGCATGCTCTTTTCTGTGTGAACACACATGCTCTAAGGATGATACTGTATATGTTTTTGTTTCTGTAAATTGTCTTTATTCCATCTGAATATCAATTAAGTACTTCATTACAAAAAAAATTGTTGCTTCTATAAGCTCTTTTAGTTTTTAAATTAAATCTGATATTCTGCAGTTTTAATTTAAGAAAGTTTGCTTATTAGGCTAGTTTCATCATATCTCATTTACAGAATTCACTGTTTCTTTGAGAAGTGGATTTATACTTTTTAACTTGCTAATTTCATAAATATGAACATAACAAATGAACTGGCCAGGTTAGAATTATGTATGAACTGATGTAGGTTTTGGTTTATTCAGGGGGCTAATTTAATATATAATGCAAACTGATTTACTGTTGCCTTTTTTTTTCATTTGGACCAATAAGTGGATATGTCCTGATATTTCATTCCAGATGATGATAAGTTTTTAATTTTAAATGTGGGGAAATTCAGATCTATTCAACTTGAGATGATAATATACTCAATTTGTATATGATAGTATGAATATTTCTGTTTTTATATTATACTGGTTGAAATTTATATTTAATTATTTGTTATTTATAAAGCACTTGTTTTCTGTTTGATGCCCATGCCAGGTCAAGTGTCAAGCTGCTTATTTTATTGTGGTTCTACATCATCTACAAACTGTAGTAATTGCTATACGGGGAACTGAAACCCCAGAAGACCTAATAACTGATGGGTTATGCAAGGAATGCACCCTTTCTGCAGATGACTTGGCTGGCCTGATAAAGTATTTTTCATTCTCCCTCTTTTCATCTCTTCGAAAAACTTTCACAGACAGATAACTTTAGGTGTAGGTAAAAAGTTACTAAGAATTCCCAATTAATTCATTTACAAAATTCACATGAGTTGTAAACATTTTAGTACCTACAGCTCATAAAAACATGCAGTGAATATATTCACAAGGTTTTCCTGGGTAGGAGGTGGGGGGGATGATACAGTTCAATAACTATTGCTTTCAATTTGTTCTTAGCATATGAGTTGATCACCTCTTTCCTTGTATCCTATTTGAATCTTCTTGTTCTTGGTATATAAGATAGTAAAACGTTTACTTGATTAACAATTGTTCTTTGTTCTGTGTTGTTGGATAGCTTATATATGACGATGCTAGGTTTATTCCAAGCCTTGAGCTATTTTTGTTTAGAGTTGTAATAGATATTGCCAACTGATAGTTGAAGATCATATTTTTATATGAACTAGGAAATGTAGAGAATGAGTAATAAAGAGAGAAAACCCACTGAGTGGGAATACAAGGTTGTGTTAGAATTACATGCTTATTACATTTATACTAACATCAAAATCACAAGCCAATAGACAGTACTGTGGGACGATTTTTTGAGTCTGTCCAAGTCTTTTGTCTTGGAAGTGATCATGGAGATGTTGTTCAGTTAACTGATGCCTTCTTTATTGCTGCTTATGAGTACAAAATGCTTAATTTACCAACTCCTTGTGCCCTACTGGGATAAAGTGGGAAGCTTATGGCAGTGCCAGTACCAAGATAATAATACTTTGAGCTCCAAAAACTAGTCCAGTTTTGAGACCAACCTGTTCTAGTTAGTACACAGTTCTTAATCTGAATGAACAATACACAGAGCACAAAGCAATCAATTCTCAAAATTTTAAGGCGCAGTTTGACCTTCTGCATTTTAAGATTGCATATTCTCATATTCTTTGGTATTGTAGTCAGATCAGGAGTATGGTTTTCAGATGAACTCTGCAGTTGGTCACATAATCAGGAAAACGATTTATGACATGTTATGCTGCATGATTATCAATTGTGTTTTTAAACGAAGGTGAATGTTGTCCCTATTGAGTTCTTTATATCTGCAGAAAGCATAACAGCAACCTCCTCATCTTCTCTTCTATATCTCACAGTTTCAGTACCAATGTTTAATTGATTATATGCACCAAACTGTATAGATCTTTTACATGTTCCAACACAATATCTTGGTCCCTCACTTCAATATTTTATGTTCCTGTTTGCAGCTGTGGCTATGTAAATTCTGACATTAAAAAAAATGTAACTTCATCATTCCCCCACTTTGGGCATTCAGGCATAGTTGAGGCTGCACGAGAGCTTTTTATGCAGATTGAAGGAAATCCTGTGGAGCCTGGTAAGAAATACTTCAGGTGCTTTTAACTCATGGTTAGTTGTTGTAGAGAGTTGATCCTGTCAAATTTGTTTTTTAAATCCTCTTTCCTGCATTCTATGACAAACACTTTGGTTATTGTGAAGTGAAATAGTCACCAGAGAATGGTAAAGTAATTAAGTAAAACATTGTGCTTTTATACATCAAATCCCAAAATAAAATTGAAATTTTATTTAATTTAAAAACATTTGACTTAATTACATAAAAATGAACTTCATTTTTGACAATAGTTGCTTTTTGAAATTGAAATGTAGGTTTTGAACCATATGGGGTTCTTTCTAAATTACTGGGAGTTGGTCGTGAATGCTTTGGGTATAATGTCCGCATAGTTGGGCATTCACTTGGGGGCGCTATAGCTGCATTGCTTGGACTGCAAGTATGGCATTTCTCACTTAAAAAGGATTACTTTGTAATTTTGCATCTTTGGTAAACATAATCTGCCATTTTGATTGTATCAAGAACTAGGTATTCATTGAAAGGCTATTCTGAAAATAATTGTATATAAAACACAATTATTCCTTTCTTCCTTAGAAAATGCAGATTATAGATGCAAATGTGAAGCTGGCATGAGGTCACAAGATGAGGATTGAATTGTAGTCTTTACAAAATCTTGCATATTTGAAAATTTGGAATCTCTATGAGATGTTGTACTCAAGCACAAGGGAGGAGTTGTGATTAGAACTAGTCATACATAAGAGGGATTAGAAAATACATGTGCATTATTAGAATTATATGATTCCCAATTGTATTAGGTTTTTAACTTACCAAAAATTTAGGGTGAAACCTGTAAATCAGGCAGAACTTATGAGCCAATTACTCTTGTGAATATGTAAAAAGAAGCAAAGCGCCCGTTTCTGTTTCTAAGATTTTCCTTAATTTAGTTCCTAGCCAAGGTCTGCACTTCCGGAGATTTTTGTGAAATAAGAAACTATTTTTGTTAGCATTTTAAGTAATACTGAAGTTGGATCAGATTTAGGGCTGTTTTTGTAAACTCTGATTAAGCACTGAAAATGATTTAACCACTCTAAAAAATTCATAAATGGAGATCATTTAATAAATTCAGCTGTAAATAATGTCATATTTAAGCCATTAAATAATAATTTATTCCTTTAGTGTCGTGTCATTTATTTTAAATGCAAATAGTTTTTCAACATACACCTATATGTTCAGCACTTCAAAATTTTTCATAAAAGTTCAGTGTTTACTTTTTCATCCCTGAAATTTGATACTTTTTCAGTTTTACCATACACCTAGTTGTTGAGATGATTTTCCACGTCTTTTCCCAGCCTTTCCTTTTTTGGTTACATGCTACATAATCTTTTAAGCATTTGATTTTATTTTCAAATAAATTGCTGCGCTTTTCCACAGCTTTATAATCGCTACCCTAATCTGCATGTTTACTCATATGGGCCACTCCCATGTCTGGATTTAGTTGTGGCAAGTTCATGTTCAGAATTTGTAACAAGGTAATTGTACTAGTAAAAAAGTTTGCTTGTGGTTCATTCTCTTTTGGTAACATTTTCAGTTTCCTTTCTGTTTGCTTTTATTCTTTATGATGCAGCATTATATTTGGAAATGAATTTTCATCACGTCTTTCAATTGGATCCATTATGCGGCTAAGGGCAGCTGCAATCACATCACTATCGCAAGATCCTAAAACAGATAGTGCCCTGATTTTTAGACTTGCCCGTCGATTTCTATACATAAGTAAATATCATAGAAATAAGCCTGAGGTCTTAGGGGCCGGTGTCCGGGATGATCTAAACCATCAAATCTGCAGAAGCCAGTGTGACACCGATAGTAAAGGTTGGTCAGCATTAAAACATATTAAGCACGTTAGAGAATACATATTGATGCTACTATTATGAGTTGATGAGAATCATGTGTGTTCATGATTCATGGGACTGGGTTTGTGAAAGGTACCTTTTTCTAAAAGGATTTCCACTATTGCAGCTGGCAGCAATGAACAAGAGGTTCAGGAAGTTCCCCTCTGGACTGGGACCCAGTCCATTGAAAGGGATCTTATTACAGCTGATTCTTGTGAATTCACGAATCCTTTTGGTATTGAAGATTACCTCAACAACGAGAATGAAGAGTTTTCACTCTGGTCTGGCACTAGGGCAAGCGACCATATTGTGGAAATTGATAATGCGGAATTTTCAAATCCTTTTGCTATAGATGCAGATTCAATTGATGATCCCGTGTCTGAGTTTATACATACCGTTCCAAATTCTGAAAATCCATCCGCTGATGATCCCCCAGAGATGTATCTACCAGGATTTGTTATTCATATACTGGAGCAGAAAAGACCTCAAACTGATTTTATGACATCATGGAGAATGAAGGAGAGAGGAAAATGTTATAGAGCTTATGTAGCAAATAGAGAAAGCTTCAAAGATATTATTGTTTCACCATCCATGTTTCTTGACCACCTCCCTTGGAGGTATGGAAAATTACAACCAAATCTTTTCCTCATTTATAAAACTAAATGCTAGATAAGTTCTTACACAAGTTACTTCTTTTGGTCAAAATGTTCAACTTTCAGATGTCATAATGCCTTGCAAAAGATATTAAAAGAGCAAACTGCCGTACATCAGGTAATGGAACCTCCCATCATCTGAAATATATATTTGGACAAATCTAGTGCTTACTCTGGCATTGAACGTGATATGAACTGGATTAATCTTTTGCTCCCGGTCCTTTGCATCATGATATGCCTGTGAGTGAGATCAAGATCTATAACAAGGAACGAGCCTTTTGAGTCTTGGCACACGGGCTCTCGTGCGAAGAGTATATTACCATTATCATTTAAGGAGTATAGGTGCATGCGTGCAAGCCCATACACACACAGATGATGTGTCAAATTTAGTAAAATTATACTTTTAATAATTTTTCATCAAATGTAAATTTTATTATCCATTTGTTAAGTCGTGTGATATTATTGTAATAATCTTGTAAATACGATTTTATATAATTTAAACTTTGTTAATATGTAATTTAATAGTAATTATTTGTTTATATTTTAAATAATATATTATATGTTAAAATAAAGTTAAGTGATGGTGAATTAATTAATTTTGAATTGTAAGAAATTCTGTAAACTTAAATTTATTTTATGATAACTTTATATTTAACAGTTTTATATGTGTGTATTTAACACTATCACATGTTTGGATACAAAAAGTATGTATTAAATATTTTTTTTATAATTTTAGTATACTATTTTTTTTAAGAAATGTTCGGTATACTAATTTTTTAAGAAATATTTTTATCTAATGGTTTTTAATGTTAAGCCAGTAATCAAATTGCATATATTTTTGCATAAACTAAGCTTCTATAAGTGATTTACAGCTTCTTATAGAACCAAAGAGTGTAATATCATATAGATGATATTATTATGTGTGTATGTATTTTATATAAGTTAAACATTTGTAAATATATAATTTAATATTAATTAATTAATTATATTTTAAACAATATATCATATCTTAAAATAAAATAGAATGATAGAATCAATTAAATGTTGAATTGTAAGAAATTGTGCACTTAACCTACTTTATAAGAATTTTAAATTTAATTGTTAGATTAAAAAAATTATGTGGTTCATAGTTTACTAATATTTTAAAAGTTTAACGAGTGCCTTGAGAATATTGATAAAATACTCAATAAACTTTACGAAAAAGTTATGTATTAAATTTTTTTTATGATTTTGATATATTAATTTTTAATAAATATTTTTGTTTTTGTTTTCTTAATTAAAGCACTGGTCAACACTTTTATATTTTACATGACCTCTGTCCTAGTAGTTTTTAACATTAAGCCTGTAGTCAATTTGCATAAATCCTTACATAAACTAAGCTTCTTTCGACATGAGTTTATGTTAAAACTTCAAATATATGGTTGATAAATTTGATGCTACGAGATTGAAGGTATGTTTATTTAAACTATAGAATCAATTTGTCATTGCACATATAAATCAAATTTTGATTGAGATTAATTTGGCCACATGTCTTAGTTACATTCAATGATTAACATTTAAATTTAACAAACTTAAATGTATCTAACTTTAAACAAATGGGTACTAATCTATTTATAGTTTTGCTTGGTCAAAAGCAGTTTGTTTACTACCTCAGATTAATGTCATTTTATGTTTTAATTTAGAACAGAGAGTGGAAAGAAAAGTGCTTTTACAATTTTCTAACTAGATATGTACATGTCACAGGAAAAGTTATTTTTATAAGTCTATATCACAAGTTATTAATTTTTTCAAAATTAATAGAATCAAACATACAGAATTTCTTAATTGATATAACTAAAATTTATCTTTTTTCTTTCAACGATCAAACTCCATTTGAGATATATTTATCAATTGTAGTATCTAACATGATATAATTAAAGGCAAATATACGGGCTAAAGTTTGCAGCCCGACCTCCAAAACCTGAATTGAATAGAGATATAAGTTTCAAAATACTTGTTTCATTTAAGTTTTTGTTCAGGATGATTTTTAGTTTTTGACGTTCAAATTTTTAAAATTAAACCTAGTTTAGTTTTGAATTTTAGTTACTTTTTTAAAAACTTGTTGTAAAAGGGAATCAATCATTTTATCAAATATTTTTAATGTGAATCTAAAATAAATAAAAATGATTAATTAAAAAAATAAAATTGTTCCAAAATATTGTAAAAAATGCAGGTTTATGAGAGCCAAGCTGGTGACACATTGTAAGCTTATTTTGATACACAGATGTAGTACAGAGCTTCAGCAACAAAAAAAGTACTAGCTTCATTCAAAAACACTAGATATTCTTAATATGACTGCCGGATATAATTGTTTCACAAGGGGTAGCTGTGTCATGCTTGCTTGCAACATACTCCGTTACACACATGCAAGCAAGTCCATGTTTGCCAGATTCCTTTCCCATGGTTAAGCCTGATACATCCTGTACCTACACTACCTTCACCAAAATCACTTCCAATAAATTTCCATCATTCTTATTCATAACCTGTCTTGTCCCACAAACCCGTTTCAATGGGAGTTTTGGTATGAAGAATCCTTTTTTTATTCCTAAAATTCTTGTTTTACGGTGGATACTAGATCTAAATATTTGTATGTAGTTCTTTTTAGTGAAATGGTAGCTTCTCTACTACCTCATAGATTAATGTCTTTTTTTCTGTTTTAATTTAGAAAATAAAGATTGGAAAGACAAGTGCTTTTACAATTTGCTTAATAGATACCGATCGATGCTTGGTTCAAGTGGTATATATCTAATTATTCTTTAGTAAGATTTCAAGTTTAAATCTTATGTATGGAAAATATCTCTACTAAAAAAAGCTAGTTTTCATGTTGTGGATATTCGCCTTGAAGAGGATTGCTTCATGCTGATGATACCTATAATCTAGATAAAAATTTTGCAAAAATAGTTATATGCATATTGGGGGGAAATTATTTTTTTTCTATTTTTTTCAGAGGAAATAATTGTCTTTTCAAATTATTTTTAAAAATCTATATAAAAATAATTATTTTTTCAAAATGAATTGAATTTAACATACAAATTTTCTTAATGGACATAGCCAAAGTCTTCTCTCTCTCTCTCTCTATATCCGTCAACGATCAAAATCCATTTGGGTCATACATGCCAGCAGTAGCATCCAATAGACCATAATGCTTGGAATAACAATCATTTTTATTTTTATTAATTTAATCAAAATTGAATTAAATTTTAAAATTCTTAAATGATTGCCAGCTCTTGTTAGAGGGTTAGGTAAAGATTGGGTTATTTTTTGTGGTAGCAAATGGGAGTGGGGAACACGAGGGTATTAGGAAGCAGCTATTGAAATGGGCTTGATCAATGAGTTGAAGCCCAAGCCCACGTTTTCATTTTCGTGAACTGCCGGATACTCTTCTACCCACAAGGGAATTTACATTTCTTTCTGCGTTTGGAAATCATTGAAGAAAGAGTGAGCAATGCAAGCATTGCATTCATAATTAATTGTTTGTTTTTCTTTTTCTTTCACTTGTATTGTATTGTATTGTATTTGAATTTGAATAGCTAAACTACATCTTAATTTGATCTTCCTATCGGTTCCCAAACTGCTTTGGCGATGATGAAAGCGTAGAGTTAAACGCTGGTAAGTTAGCCTCATGTTCTCATAATCTATTTCTGATATTAACTTTTGTGTGACAATGTATGTACGTGCCATGATTAACCTTTGTCACACACATACAATGATTTTCATGGAAAGCAATACTTTGCAGCTCAATGATCGCATTGCAGAAAGGGGATTTGACCGAATGCTCTTTGGCATATATCTGGAATAGGTTCAATGATTTTGATAATTTTTTCCAAAATAAGTAATTCAGCTTCAAAATTTTATGAATTTGAGTGTCATCATGCGATCTTTTTACAAATGCTTAGCCTGTGAAATGTGAATCTTTCAAAAATCCATATGTAGACATTATAAAATTTAAGATCCAGATGAGGTCTTGACTTGTTGGTTTTAACAATTAATCTTGAATTATCTTGACAACATGCAGAAAATTTCTATCAATAATGTACAAAGGCTTGTAGACAATTGAATAGCATGTGCATGCATGTTTATTGTCCCTCTGTTTAAGGTCATATACTTGTTGTCGCTTTCTTGAGTACTAACTAACAGGAGCTTTTCAAGTATACCTATACTGCTGCGCACCCTCACTTTGTGCACTACTTCCATTATCAGAAAATGAGGGCAATGGAATCAAATATTCAAATTTGTCCACTTTCGAGTGGAATTTGAAGTTTTGGCAAAAGCATCATGATTCCTTTAATTTGTGCGCAGATACCAAGATAATGTCTTCTAATTGAGGAGCAGCCATAGATAGCTTAAGATGATGGCTACTCAACTTTCGCCTTGCATTATGATTATACCAACCAGGTATGGACAAACAAATCGTAGAATGTTTCTGGTGTGACTTTTTTTATTAAAACTATAGTTTTATTCTACTTAGATAATAAAAGTTATAAAGATAAAACTTTAATTTGGATTGGAAAACATCTAAACAAATATAGTGCAGTTGGCCTCTTGTTAGAGATAATACTCCTCTCCATTCTATTTTATTTTAATAATTATAATCTGTCTCAGTTATTATCTACCTCAACAATATTTTTATTCTAATACATTCTATTTTTTTAATTTTTTTTTCCATTACATCATATCATTCTTTTCCTTCCACCCCATTATATCCTATTCAATTAGAATCTACGTTCATCTTTTTTCAATTATAACAGGTGCATAGTGTGAGCCTAAGCCACGGCTATTTGCATTGGGCATACCCCTGTTTCATTTGCATGTTCAACATAGAATTAGAAGCAGTCTTTGTCTTAGACTTGATTGGTAAATTTTGGAATAATTCAAGTGGTACACAAAATATTCACATCAAACGAACATTTATTTTGTTTTTTTTAATATATTTTGGAGGAAATAACAAAATATTGCTTCAAGCGTAAACGTGACAAACAACTTTCAAGTGTAGCCTAGTTTGTGCTGATGAAAAGAAAGGTGTATGTATCTCATCTGAGTTTAAGTTTTACATTGGTGGATGTGATAGCTAGATTGCGTCTATTTTGGGGGGAACAACAACGTGTTGAATGAGTGAAGCCATCATTTTCCACAAATGTTGCTAACAAGGCATGTAGCTTTAAGGGGTGGACATGAATAATGAAAATGCATTGCCGTACCATTTCTTTGTCTTGCTCATCTCTATAACTTCTGATGTTAATATTGCCTTTGAGGGGGAAAAAAATTAGTTAGAATATTGAGGCACACAAGAAGCTTCGTAATTGGGGTAACATCACTAACCTGTCTGCAACAGTTTTCAGCTGTGACAAGTAGGCCCTCTCCGTTAATACAAAATAATGATATATGTAGCAATACTATTGCCATTCATTTAATATTTTTATTATATCATTCATTCTATATCTATTAATTATTTCTGGTTCCGTCTTTTCTTAAGATATATACATTTGTTGAATATTTACCGACCGATCTTTATCCTAATATAATGGATGATTGAAATGAACTTGTTATTTTAGAAAAACTTAAAATCAATAATTTTAATAAAACAAAGAATTAAAACCATAAAAAAATATAAAGACTAAAATCAAAAGTAAATATAAAATTGGAAATTTTTTTTATTAAGCCTATTATAATTTTTTAACATTATTTTTCAATAAAACTAATCTTTGTGGTATTTTTTATTTGTTTACTTTTGAAAAATATTATTTTAATTTTTTTTTCATTTAACAGTTTAAAATAATATTAATTATTATATTTCTATTAATAATTTTGATTTTCTAATTCTTTTAATCCTCAACATTCATAAAGGTTATGCAATTTGATATTTATGCCCACCTATAATTCATTAACATGTTGATATATAATATTAACTAATATTAAGATGTGATTCAACATTAAATGATGTCATTTGATATAAAGTTCTAATTATATATTGTTATTTGATCATATATATTTTTTTTTAATTTCATCATTTACATCTTTTTTTTCTCTCTATCTTATTCTTTTTTCTTTAATTACATTGTTTATGAATATTGAGAGAAAATTGTTTTGAAGCAATAGTTCAAGAGAAAATTGTTTTGAAGCAATAGTTCAAGATCATCACTCCAAAAAAAAGGAAATTAATTTTGTTAAATGTACCAGCAAGTATTAAGTTATTATAATATCATTAGAATTTCTGGTTCAAGAAGAAACTTTGGTAAACTATATTATGAATGTTTCAAAATAAAAATAACTAATATTTATGTTAATCATGTTATTTGTTGGTTGTCAAAGTTGTTAACTTAGAAAATATGTATGGTGTAGATGGATGAAAAATATAGATATTTTTTATAGTTTAATAATGATATTGTTTTAAAAAAATAATTTTGATGGTAATGAAACTAAATTAGTCATGACTATTGTTATAATTTATGATGAAGAATATAAGTAAAGATAGTGAATTAGGATATTAAATTTGTTACTGATGTTGCTACGTGACTTGATGGTTTGTTTTGTATCATTTATTTTAGAGTTTTTTTTTTGTTGAGAAATTAAGTATATTTTTAAGGTAGATTCTTGAATCTAAAAAATAACCTTCATTTAAAGGTTGTTGAATGGAAAACATCTTTTAAATTTAATTAACACATCTTACACTAATATCACCGACCTAACCATAGAAATATAAAATTAAAAATTAAAAATCTTTATTTTTTTAATATCATGTTTCATAAAAAAAGTATTTTTTCAAAAGAAAATATAATATTAAAAAATTCAACAAACTTCCAATTCATGATGATCAAACTAAAATCTATATTTATCATAATCATTACGTTGAAAAGGTAATATCCAATTATCATAGTTAAATCTATATAATACATTCGAATATCATAATTATGGCAAACATAACATCCAGTAGCCAACAATTAACAACATAAATATATATTTAGTTTCAAGTTTAAAATAAACAAACATATGAAATTTAGGGGTTGTATTCCTTAAGCATAAGGTTGACATAAATCGTCTAGCTTTAGAAGAATCATCCCTAGTTGGATTAGGTGAACTTAATCATGGACTTGCTTGTGAGAAACTTTAGTTAGGAAAGATTGTGTAATTATTTTCTTAGAAAGTTTTTGTTTAATGGTCATTTTAGGCTGAGAACTATTTTATATTTGATAAATGAGTTATCTTTAAGTGGGGATGAGATTGAAAAAAAAATGAAGTTTATTTGCCACATCACTTAACCTATCAACATTGTTTGATTCGACAATATTATTTACTACGAATGTAGTAAATATAGTAACACTTGATCCAACGACATTTGATCTAGATTTAGTTTGGTCGGATTGGATTGGAGGGTTGTTAGCAACAATATTAGACTGTGTTGCTTACTTTTGTTGGACTTAAAATTTTTCCATTTTTTATTCTTTGCTATCGCACATGCTTATTAAATTTTGTTTTTTTACAAATTTTACTAGTAAATTTTTTCAACTTTATCTTTAACTTTTAAAGGTTTATAATTCTTCATTAACATTTTTCTTCCTTTACTTTTTTAGTCTATCCATTCTTTTTTTAATCTTTAATAAAAGTTATAAAATCTAATTAAGGTGATTCTAATAATGTTATTTTTTTTAATACTATGTATATTTTTTGTTATGATGTTGTTGTTAGTTAAATATAAAAGTAAATTTTTATATATTTATTTTTATATATTATTATAATAAAATATTCTTACGAAATTGAATGATGGCTAAATACATAAATATAACCATATGCTTAAGTAGTAAATAATATTAAAAAAATAAATTCAATTATAAAAATAAAAATATATTAATTACTTAAAACCTATATATGCATGTTTAAATTCTTAAATTTACAATAATTTTGATTGAGCAATAATACATTTTATATTCATTGTCATCCTTTTAAATATTAGTTTATATTAATAAATTAGTTATAAATACTAATTATAACTTAAATGGATAATGATATCATTCAATACTTAACACCAAATTATGGTATATAATACTTTGTTTAGTGTCTCCTTAGATGGACAAAAAGTAATAGAAAAAATTAAATAATATTTTTTTATCAAGTACTCACTTATCAATCATTATATTACAAGCATATGAATTCTATTTAACATAATTATATTTTTTAATTTTTCTTTTCAATTAAATTAAAAAGGTTAAACATTTTTTTCTTTATTGTTTTTCATTCAAAAGAATTTTTTATTTTGCTCTCTATTTTTCCCATTATTCCCTTATCAACTTGTTTCCAAACAAAACATTACTGTCTGTGACATTCAATTTGACTTTTACAGCGTGTGGCATGTTTAATATTATTGGATGATTAATATAAAATAAATTGTAATTATTTACAGTAATATTTATAATCAATTTTTTTTATTTCCGACAATTTATTAACTGTCCAAAACAGTAATTAACAATTTAAGGAAGCAAACCAAATATAAGGATGCGGTGGTTCGACTATTTTTTTTCCCTATAAGAGAGATACGTCTCAATGCATTGAATGTAGATCAAATATTTCTTACTTTCTATGAACCTCTATTTTTGCAATAATACTGTTCCCTGGTGGATTGCTGCACGTCTTTTTAGAACAAACCAATAAAAAGCAACAACATCAAATTTTATATCCATGAGTAAAAATGTCATATTTATACATAAAGTAACGCATTTAATTATACTATATATAGCAGCGAGTAACAAAGTTTAATCAAGTTGTAGCTTTATATAAAAGCAGTTTCATGCATACCCTGAGACAAGAAAGAGTCACGTTTGTTGGAATAAAGTGTAGTCAATTCATTGTTTTTGTGGAATAATGAGAATATGACAATACGTGTCTTAATAAAAATATGGCATATAGTCTAGTTCATAACCTTTTTTTTAAAAAAAAAAACTAATTAAGTTGATTAATTGGCTGGTTTCGTTATCTTTGGACTCGCTAACATGAAAGGTGCGTGCTCTATGAAATTACAATTTATTTATATTCCATTTTATAAACAACTTATTGTTATTCATACAAAACGAAAATAATTAAAAGAAGTTTAACTAGATGGTAATATAATAAATAAATTAAGATTTTTAATCAGCTTAATTTTAAGACAACTTATATTTTCATTTCTGTATTTTTCACGTCTTGAAATTAAATACATATTGGGATAGTGATAAGAGCAGAAACATAATAAAATAAAATAAAATAAACTTAGGATACCAAATTGGTAAAAGTTTGAAGAAATGCCAAATTGGCAATAATGAAGTTTGATGAATGGTTGTTGCTTCAAGCGGTGGCGACTTTTCAACTAAAACACCGGAAGCTTCTCGTCTCATATGACACAGCATATGCCTAAGATAAATAAAGAAAGTGACTCATCATCATTGGCTTACAATTTGAAATAAAATAACTGAAAAAAGCAACCAATCAAATCCACGTGGGATAAGAAAAATGGTACATGTGGGCCAATATACTTAGCTAGAGAAATTTTAGGGTACTTGTAATGTGATTTCCTTGTCTTTTGGCTTTTCACTCGTTTAAAATGCCCATATTCATTTTTATTCTCCATTTTCAACCCTATCCCAATCATTCTACTACATTATCTTAATTTGTTTTATTTCAGTTTGCATTATAAGATTGTAATGTTTCAATAATTAGCTTAATCATCTATCTGTGTCATTACAAATTTCTCCACCTTGATTAGAACCTTCTCTGTAAAGAAAAAGATATATATCTATATATATATATTTGATGTCATGCATTCATATTATAATTAATAGAGCTAGCTTCCGTGAATTGTTCTGAGAAGTTATACGTTTCTTCCTACACCTGCTTTACTTTTTCTAAAATAAATTAATAAATAAATAAATAAAAGTATACTTGATAATCACATGGCTTGATTCAACGCAGTGCATGTTTAAGATTTGATTGGAGACTAATAATAGAGCAGAATGGTTAACTCCAGAAATCGAAATGAGGAAAGTTCTGTATTGTTGTATAAATATATTGGTGAGTATTTTATATTTATCATTGAATTTTATTCATTTTTATGTTCTGTTTGTTTTCATTCTTTCAAAATACACCATAATTGAATGCTTTAATTTATATTGACACTAAATGTACCACAACAATATATAGGACATGAAAAATTACAATGTTGAAATGTACGAACATATATATATATAAATTTTATTTAATTAAAAAATGGTAACCTTTAATAGGAAAACAAAACTTGTGATTTCAAAGACAAGCGCATATTTGAATCATTCATAAGTCACCATTTTAGACATATAACTTCTTACAAACGTTATATTTACTCTGAGAAATTACCTACCAAATTAACATTTAATCTACGGTAAAAGAATAAAAAACTTTACAAAAAAGTGATAAAGGGTTTGATTTCTATCTAAGTAAATCGATTGAAGTAGGAAAATACAGCCATAAAGATGCAAAGCCTAAGGGCTATGAAAGGATAAATAAATGAATAAATATTTCAATAAAGAAAAAGATATCATATACTTTTTCTTTTGGGACCAGAAACATCATATGCTGATAGAAAGTAAGAGCATATACTAAATTTTTTGCGGAATATACTACGTGAGGCCGGGAAGGAAGATTATATCAATAAAATTGGGATATTAATGTAAGATTAGATGAATGTAACATACACTTAAAGGATCAACAAATATATATATATATATATATATATATATATATATATAGAGAGAGAGAGAGAGAGGATAGATACGTAATTCCACTGTGAGTGTCCTCTTCCTTTTTTATTAATTTATCATATCCATTATTGGTGCTGCGCCTGTTTACAGAAACACAGTCATCAACCATAAACTTCATTACTATCTATCCATTCATCATAGATCTTTCTTTTTTCTCTCAGATTTTGCCTCTATAAGCATGGTACATTATATGATATAACTACAACTATTTATATATTATTCATTTCTAGATTCTTAGGCTCAATATAAGAATGATTGTAATGTTACCTTTTTATGAGTGGATTATTAACACCTTTCATATCAATTCACACATACACTTTTTGGAATTTTAATTGTATACACATACGCTAAAAAATAAGTTATTATCATTATCAGTCAAATCTTAATTTCTTTCCCAAAAAAAAATTAAGATTGGAAAGGTAGTTACAAAAAGAAGAAGTGTCTTTAAATTTTGAAATGTATACTCAAGCGAAAAGAAATGACGCTTACGAAATTGCTTAAGTTGCACGGGACATATGAACATAATGGGCTATATATGCCATTTTTCTTGTTATATGTCGGAACAACGGAAGCATGGAATATACATTGATGGAAAGTGAGAAAAATAAAACAAGAATTGAATAGAAATTCGATTTTCAATACAAATATAAACCATGAGAATTTGAATTTCCAACGTATAGTTATCCTTCTAAAATAGATCAACATTAATCCAATCCAGTTGTAATTACTACTCTCCCAAGGGATTTAGATTTTTTTTTTTTGTATATCGTTGAGTATGTTTATGTGAAGAAAAAAAAAAAGGACACAATTTTATTAAAAAATAAAGGCTTATCATAATTGATTGTAAAATGAACTAATTATATTTAAAGTTTCCGCATCCCTTTGTTTCTAAGATAGATGATTGTTTCATGATTTATAAAAGCACCGTTTACATCATCGTTATCCACATGTCTTTGATCGTCTAACTACTAGATCTCTAGCTGAGCAGTCACATCATGATAAACAAACATATACGTTTATTCCAATTATAAATGTGTTAAATTAATATATTGTGTCACCATTTACAAAATAATTCAATTACATACAAACAAACAAAGCGTTTATGCTGGCATTAGTTTCTTTTGTCCAAGTGTCTTAACTATCTCATATTACATGTTAAACTCTCACCTAAACTCTAAATTTTTTTTTATAAAAAAAATCATATAATAACAAGTTTTGATTTTCGATCTGCTTAATATGTTAATCAGAGATTACCCATAACCCGATGTCAAAATTCAAAAACATAAATGACATCAAATGTTTATTATATATACTACACACGAAGCATGATTGACGTCTGTAATAATAATAAAAAAGAGAGAGATTGACCTCGGTAATTAAGTTTAATTAATCGGAGAGGCGACCACATTTAATTAACCTAGAACTCTATGTAAAAGACATTAATTAAAGATTCCTACAAGACCATATTTTTGAACTATGTAGTAATCGTTGTCTTAACATTAATTGGGTTTTGTTCATGTTGTAATAAAACCGTTGCAAATAACTAATTCTTTAATTATAGTGATATTCGAATTATGTTCCAACGGGTCAAACACGTTCTCGAGCTGAAGATTATAAGTCTTTGCAGCGTAGTTCCTGATATAACATAAGAGAAAAAATAAAATAAAATAAAATACACTTAATTTTTAATTTAAACTATGTCAGGACCCGTTAGCTTTCTTACTATATATTAATTTTCTGCTGCATAGAAAATTTAACGGTGAAAGATCTTAATCGATCCACTAAAAAAGTAATATTAGATTTGGTACTATTTGAAACATAGCAATTAGATAAGAACCGACAACACGTACAATTTAATTATAAAACAAAAATATATGCATGATGAATTGAAATGAAGTAATTAACCATTTTGATACTCCAAAACACACCTAAGCAATAATACGTGTGAGAATGTGTAGTGTACAAATAGCCATAAAGTGGTTGAGAGAAGTACAAAACATTGAACATAAAAAGTTAACCAAACCAAACTAATTGCATTTTCTTAATGTGATGGCGGACCCGGCGGCTCTATCTAGGGAGCAACCATTAACCAAAGGACTCTCTCTCTCTCTCTCTCTCTCTCATAAACATGTTGATGTGGTCCACCGCAGCATCACTCTCTCCCCGCTCCAAATTCAATTATGGCATATATACAAACAAATGTTTATAATAATTTAAAAAAATGGCGAATTGACGTTGTTTTACAATAATGAGACTCCCTCTCCCATTGTGAATTTGTGATGCTCTCTTTACATAGCAATATGTTTTGTGATTCGCTACTTATAAAAATAGCGTGAAGAAACACAATCATTAAATAGTAACATCGCCTTTTTCATACAGTTTATAATCACAGCTGTATGCGACAAAATATACTATACTTTTATTTGTTTTCCGATTATGTGCGCTCCTATTTCTAAACATCATTCATCATATTCAAAATTATATTTAATATCATCAATTCATAATAAAAACTGTTCATTGTTTAATTTCCTTCACAATCCTTGTACGTTTGGAATAATATTGCAAGTGGATGATTCTTCTAAGAGATTCATTTCTCATTACCCTCCCTTCAAATCAAATTAAAAGAGAAGAGTTGAAAAGTGGAAGCTACGTAAAACATTAGCCTCACCTTTCAATTATCTTCCCTACCCCAAATTATAGTAGCAATTTTGAGACTAAAATTATTTGAAGTTAAAGCTAATTAACACAGCATTGGTCCCAGCTCAAGATTTTTAAACTTGAAAATTATGTAGGCCTAACATTTGCATATACGTACGTTTTATAAAAGCATTATTGTGCAGTTGAAAGATGACACAAGCATTGACTCCCGGTCAATACTAAAGTTATATAATGAAAATATAGAGCTTATAATGATTCCTTATGGCCCATCCTATGGTAAAGTCCAATTCATATTCAAATTACATGTCGCCATACTTTTTCATCTTATTTAATATATATCTTTTAGGAAGAGTTATTCAAATTGATCCACTGCATTTAATTTGCATATATATAGAGAGGGAGAGAGAGAATTGACAGCAAGCATTAACGTCACGTTTCTACATTGTTCAATACATGATATTGAAATAAAATAAGATGAGATAAAATACACAAGTCAATTGTACAATACACTGAATCAATGCATAATTTAGTGTGAGCATCTTAAATACCCCTCATGATTTTTAAAACTTTTCTCGTGTATAATATTGAGCTTAATTGTTCTTAACTTAATAGGGAAAAATGTCATTGAAATTAAAGAATAAATATCTTTATGTATATGTGTATAATGTTTTTTTGTAAAATGTTTCATACGTTTATTAATTTTATTTTTTTAAGATTAGAAAGGGCAGTATTTTTGTTTCACAATATTTATATTTTCATAATCATTATTTTGTTTCGCATTTAACTTCAATAATATTTAAAATTATTTGCCTGAAGGGTGTTTGAAAACAGAATCAACATTTAGGATAGAATTAAAAAAGGATACAACTATTATTCTGTAAAATTAACGAGGATTTTATAAAAAGTAAATTAAATCTCATTCCATATGAATGAATGTAAAATCTTCAATTTCCGATTAATTCTACGGAATGAGGCACAATTCATGCCCTTTAATTTGTTTACAACTATGAAAATTCTGAATCCAGGAAATAATCTATGGATATACCAACATGTATAGACCCAAATTTAAGAAAATTCATGGACGTATTAACATGTATACTTTAGTGGAATAATTTGGGAAAATATATAGCATGAAATATTATGGATATTGTTGACAAACTAAAGAGAATCTTTTCAATAAAATTAACCGTATATTGTCATGTATAATTGATTTCTCTAGTGTGATTTTTCAAAGCCAAGAAGCATTAAATTAAATGATTACCAACTTGAAAAAATGGGAAGCAATAGGAGAGGAGAGTAATTTCGGAGTTAAACTTCAACAAGTGTACCTCAAACTCATAATGAATAATTGAGCTAAGAAAAGTATGCGAAGTTAATTAATTTGGATGGTGAGTAACAGCTAATTAGCAATTCAAAGAGACTTTTGAGTCACTTGACGCATATATATATATATATATATATATATATATATATATATATATATATATATATGTATGTATGTATGTATATCACATTAATTATGATCTGGCCTGAGTTCATTAGCGGAATTGTTTACTTTTTATGCATATCATTTTTCATTTTCAACCATATTGAACAAAACGAGACTTTCTTCAAAGAAGTAATCTAATCGACAACGATAGTGGTAATTGTTGCACTATGTATTCAAAATAAATATATAGAGACACACTTAAGTTAGATTTTCTAGAGAGGCACATTAGCCATCTGCCAGCTGGCTTGGCATATAATACAATGTATCTTCATTGTCCAACCAAGACTATAGAAAGGTCAAAAAATACACAATAAAATCTATCTTCCATGACACGCCTGAGAATATTTTTACGAAATATTATTATATGCTATTTGTATTAGTAATAATAATATTTTACTTATAAATTTGTACTAATAATGTTTTCCTTTTATTTTGCATTGTGATACCAAATTTCACTTCAAAAATTTTGACTTAATAGATTTTTCTTTATTCCGTGGAATTCTCAACAGATTGAGGGCACAATATTATTCTTTTAAGGATATGAACTTTCTCCCTTTCTTGCTTATTTAGGATACTATTTCCTTGTTTTGCCGTGAAAAAGTACTAAAAAAAAAAAACATATACCCTAAAGTATGATCATCCAATCTCATCTCTACTGTTAATCACATTTGAAGATCAAATAATAGGAGTAAAAGAACCGCACTAGATCCTAATCATGAATTCTAAGGAAGAATGCAATTTATAAAATGATTTTTTTCCCACAATTGTGTAGTTCAATACAAGAAAAAAAAATGTTTTAAGTTCTTCTAAATATAACAATTTTTTTTAAGGAAAAAAAAAGGCCCGTCAATAATTTTCATTTTGGTTGTGATTTTATATTATTTAAAGCTAACTAATTTTAGACATTATTTTTATCTTTCCTCCTTTGAATGATGATGTGTGTAGCAAATAGAATGTTACACAATTGCTGCTTCATACTGTCCCTTGTCACATCGAGGACTTGTAACTAAAAGGTTTAAATATAATGGATTAATGATGATTTGGAACGTGCCATGTTATTAATGAATAAATATTAATATAGCATAAATAATTATTATTTATTAATGTTTTATTACATTTATTAATATAACTTTTTTTAAAAATTTATTAGTATATAAATATTATGATATTTTATTATTAAAACATTTATATTAATAAATAATTTTATTAGTATAAAATATTAATATATTATAAATAATTAAATATTAGTATGATCACATATTATTTGTTGTTTTTTAAAGTCTATAATAACAATTTAATTTTTATTAGATAAAATTTATACTAAGAAATGTTATCTCAACACTTAATAAAACTTTGTGTTGTTAATAAACGATATTTTTTAATAATATATTAGAGTAATTAATAAATATATTAATTTAAAATATTAAATTAAATAAATACTCAAAATCTGTTAGAATACATACAAATATAAAAAAAATTATCTCATAGTATATCTTAGGTTAGTTTTCCTATCTATACTAATAATCGTAATTAAATAAAGATACAAAATATAAGATAATTAAGAAAATATTGTAACGGAAAAGATAAATATAATTTTTTAAATAAAAGACAAGTGAATGTAATAAACACTAAATATTATAAAAGAATAAGATAATTAGAGTATAATTCGAATCTACTGATAGTATGATTATTTTTATATTATTATTTAATTATAAATTAATATGTTATTAAAATTTATTAATTTTTACAATAATTATTTTAAAAGTTAAGTATATTGTAATTTGTAGTTGATTGATAGGTAAAAAAAATAAATTCTAATAATATATCAAAATTAAATCTTTATAATTATCTTAATACTAATCTATATCTTTCTATATTTCACGAGTTAGTTAAAGTTTGTTGTGAATGTATCTTAAATCCATTATCATAATAATAAGGTTTCTTATTTTTTTAAGATTATTATATTGATAGTACTTTAATTATACATTTTTATGTTATAGTTATTGGGTTAAATTAGATTTAATTTATAAGTATTTGTGAATTTTGTTATTTTTTAGAATATAAAAATAATTTTAAAATAAAAACATTCAAAAACTTAAATAAATGAATAGAGTGAGTTTTAAAAAGTATGAAAAAAATATGTGTACTTATTTAAAATAAATTAATTTTAAAATTAAATAAAAAATGTCATTTTGTTGTTAAAAAATACGCTAAAATATATTCTAACAAAAATAATAATAATTTTGTATAGGGTTAAAGAAAAATAACATCCTTGTATTTGAGTTATATACGAGTCGGTCGCCAATATTTTGGAAAATGTATTCTAATCCTTCAAGTTTTCAAACAATACAAAATCATTTCATGAATAGAGTAAGTTTTAAAAAGTATGAAAAAAATATGTGTACTTATTTAAAATAAATTAATTTTAAAATTAAATAAAAAATGTCATTTTGTTGTTAAAAAATACGCTAAAATATATTCTAACAAAAATAATAATAATTTTGTATAGGGTTAAAGAAAAATAACATCCTTGTATTTGAGTTATATACGAGTCGGTCCCCAATATTTCGAAAAATGTATTCTAATCCTTCAAATTTTCAAACAATACAAAATCATTTCATGAATAATTTTTCTTTTTAAAAGTTGATAGAAATGAATTTAAATATCAAAATATAATACATTATATTAAATTAAAAATTATAGATAAACTAAAATTTAAAGTTATTACAATCTTAATTTTAATTTTGATATATCATATAAAAATATATAAATTTAGTTTAATAATTTTATTATAAATATTTTATAATTTTTTATTTTTAATTTAAGATCATTTAGTATAATAAAATATTTATTAAATTAATAGTAAAATTTATAATTTTAATATTTTAAAATTATATAATTTTTTAAAATTTAATATATCCTTGTTAGTATAAAAATCTTGCTAGGTATTACAAGTCACCATGTACTAGAGAGAGAAGCCTTAGCTACTTTTTTATTTTTTGTCCTCGAAAAGAAGATACATAATTTCGGGAGTCAATAGAGTGCAAAGGAAAAAGAAGACATTATTATTGTTCTTCTAAGGAACCGAATGAAATAAAAAATTTAAAAATTGTTGAAAATTGGAAATAAAATAAATTAGTCTAATTATAACACATTTTTATTAATTTAATATAAAAATTCAAAAGTCAAAATTAAGTTAAATTGATTAAGATTATAATAATTTTTAAATTTATTATTTAAACAAACATATATTTTAAAATTTTCATATAACTTAAAATTTAATTCAAAGTAATATTTTAAAAAATAAATATTATATATAAACAATTAAATATTTACTATGGAAGAAATTATATGACTTAATAAAAATAAGAATAACTTATAAATATATTATCGTTTAAAAATATAAATTCTAACTTAATATATAAAATAATTAATAATTAAAAAATGTAAAAAAAAAATGCAAATTCAAATTTGAAAGGAAAAGACAAAAGCATGAAGGCAATTAGAAGTAGCATGAGGGAATGGAAACCGACAAAATGAATCAAAAGAGATCGGCAACCTCAATATTGTCCCCATACTATACAAATTAGGCACATTATATTATATATATTATATATAACAACTTTATAGATAGAGGTAAAATGGTTAATATTTATCATCCCACGTTAAATTTTAATAAATATAGGAGAATTGATATAGAAAAAAATATTTCTTAATGTTTACGACATTCATTACTCGTTTTTCTATCAAATGTGTGGGATATAGAGGTTAAAGAAATAAAATAAAAAAAGTTTTATTAAAAAATAAAATATTTTTTTACATAAACACTAATTATATATTTTTAAAAATTGAAAAAAAATAGTACATGTTTAATGTTTTTTAACTTATAAACATGATAAATAAGATAAGATAAGAAAAAATTATTCTAAAAAAAATGAATCCTTATTAATCAAGAATTGAGGAGTGAATGGAGATTGGGTTAAAAGGTGAAAAGAAGAGAACGTGGAGAAGATGGATGGATGGAATGGAAACATATTTAAATATTTTGCATCAAACAACTCTGAGCAGTGAGCAGTGACCATGCATCTGCAATTATTCCTTTCTCGCCCATCTCATTCATTTTTTTAACAAAATATAAATCAAATTTGTCATAAAATATTCTTTTTCCTTTATCTCTAAAGTTGGTATCTGAATTATTTTATTTAAATTACTAAAATATCCCTAACTCCAATTATTCGCATCCAACATTTATTACTTGTTTTTATATTTTTAAAAATATTATTTTATTTTAAAATAAAAATAAAAATATTTTTAAAACTCTTTTAGGATTTGTTTCTTTATATTTTTTAAAAATAAATTTATATTTTTAAAAATTAAAGAACAAAAATTTTTGATAAATAAATTTTTTAAAACTGTTCTAAAAAATAATATTTTTTTAGTCTTTAAAATTAAAAAATCAAAATAACTTTAAGTGATTTTAACTTTTTATTTTTAGTTTTCTAGTTTTATGTATTATTTTTTCTTCTCTTTTAAAAATAGTTTATAATTTTTTTTAAAAAAAATTCAAAACGTGATCAAACATTTTGAATTTTTTTATTTATATTTTTAAAATAAATGATAATAAAGATTGTTATATCTTAGTCCCAAAACTTTATAAAAATAGGTATATGTGTCTTTTCATTAATATTGTTCTCACCTATTTTATTTTTAATCTCATTCACATTTAATTTTTTAATATTGTAAATTTTTTTTAAAAGTTTTTTTATGTTAGGATTCTTGATCAATACATTTTTTTAAAATTCTTGTTAAGCTATTTTGAGTGAGGTTGAAAAAACCTGTTTTACATCTTATTTTTAATATTTTGTATATTTTTATTTAATACTTTTATAATTTATATTATTTATTATTTTTATAATTTTATTAATTTTATATAATATTTTAAAATAATAAAAATATTTTAATAATTTTAAAAACAATTTAAAGATAAAAACAAAGCGAGTAAATATCAATATTTTTATATTCATCTATGTTTTCATTTTTAAAAGTTAATTTTTTGTTAAATCTATCTTTGATTTTAATCAGTTTAAATTTTTTTTATTAAATTTAAAATAAAATAAAAGCAAGCAAATAGATAAAAAGATAATATATAGAAAAATAAAAATAAAAAGTTAAAAATAGTTAATCTTTCAAAATAGTTCAAATTGCCCCATGACCGAAATACAAAACAAATATCATGACTCCACCAAGACTTGATTGACAAAATTTTAAACAAAATATATATAATTTAAGAATTATATATGATTAAATCATAAATTTTAAAAATAAGAAACCAAAGTTAAAATATATTATAAAATATATTTTAAAATAAAATATATTAAATTAAAAATAGATCATATTATATAAAATATATTTATGTGTAAAAAAAAATTAAATCATTATTATATATTTCTAAAAATTGTAAGCTTAAAAATATTAGTTGACTTTCAATCTATCTAGGCATACCTTGAACATAAAAGGCATATATAATATTATTTTAAAATTTTCTTTTTAATTGGGGGTACAATAACATGAATTATTAACAATATTTTATAAATTATATATTGTTGATAATAATATTTTTATAGAAACATAATATTCCTTAAATTTAACAGTTAAATATTAAATTTGAAAAAAATAGTTGCCTTAAATTGTAATTGATCGTTATCTAAAACATTTATTTTCTTAAAATTAATCATATATTTTAATGTTAAACTTAATTGAATATCAATTTTAACAATTATCTTTTTTTTGGTCATTATAAAATTAGCTACGCGTCATTTCTTCTTTATTGAGCCATACCTTGAATACATATAAGATTTTATAATTTTCATTTCGAAATTTTTGTTTATCGCTAGCTGAAGGTACAACAACAGGAATTATAAACAACATCCTATAACTTATCTAGAGTTAATAATATTATTTTTAATTTGAAACATATTCATTTAATCTAATAATTAAACAGTAATCATTGCCTTAAATGTAATGGGACCTTAGGCATAAACTTTTGCCTAATTATACGTAAGCATCATTTGAAATGAATATCTTCAGTATCAACCACTCTGGAACTCGTGGCGTATTATGCATACCAATAATGCTTGCTTGGTAGCTATATGTTTTACACATTTCTTATATCAATGCTACACTCATTTCTTATATGTAAACATTTTGTTAGGAACAATCACAATTAGAAAATAAAAGCACAATTAAGTTGAGGTATGTAAAAAAAAAAAGGATAGTAACCCTTTTTTCTTATTTTTAATAATATGTGTGAGTAGCATTTTGTATGCATATACCCAAATGTCAAATAACAAACAATTGTATTTAAAGCTAATGTTAATAAATGTTACAAGATAAGCCAACAAAACCATCGCTCACCGAAACCAGAAGTTGAAATTGACATCACATAATTTCTCCCTCATGATGCTTCTACAACGGCTATTTTTCTATGCGTCACTTAGTTTAGTGTTATGTATTCTTTGTTTGCATTGACTAAATTGCTTATGCATTTGTCAACTTCAAGTTGATTTTATAATCAAATGATATGAAATATTAACTCGAGAATCATCAAGTACATTCATTGAATTTGGACGAATGACTCATTTATAAATAAATTAAATAATTATCAGTAATATTTGCTAAAAGTGTTTACTAACAAATGACCAATTAATTATTTATAAACATTTTAATATTGTATTAATTATTATTTGTATAAATTTTCTAACAAAATTAAACTGTTAATATAAACATTATAAGCTTATAATAACAGTGAAATATCTTATACTAACCAATAATTTTATTAATCATAAAATATTAATTTATATTATCACTACGGAATATCTACTATGAGACTCTGGGCGGGAGAGAGAAAGGGAAAAAATGCAAGAAAATATTGTATATAGAGAAGTCAAAACAAAACTTAAGATCATCTATCTGTATGTCCTAAAAAAGTAAATATTATACTGTATCAATTTTAAAACAATTAATTAACGAAAAATGGGTTTGAAAAATTAATATTAAAATAAATAATATTAATTTTAATTAACATTTCAAAATACAATTTTAAAAAATATTTAAATAAGATAACATAAACTGAATTTTATTTATAAAATAATTTTAATATATATATATATACATATATATTAAAAATATCTTTTAATTGACAATCAGATATTAATCTAAATAGTAAATATTATTGAAGTAATTTTTTCTTTCAGAAAAATATCTTCTATGCATATGACTCTCTCAACATATTTAAGAAATACATACAATTCTGTTGGTTTCATTTAAATATATTTTAATTATTTTTGCCAGTTGTCAATCCATACATGTCCTTTATTAGATACCCTATTATTTCCTCCAATCCTTTTATTCAATTTTTTGTTGAAGGTTTATACACATAAATTAAGAAAATTTAAATTAATATAGTATATTATCACATTTTAACTAACATATCCTTATTTTTATGGTCAATCATTTTAATTATTTTTTATAATTTTTCATCCATAATTAGTAAATGAAGGTATAAGTAAAAAAAAATTAAATAAATCTTCACAATTTAAAATAATAAAAATTTTAAAACAAAATTTAAAAATTAAAATAACAAAAGGAATGGAGAAGGCATATCATGGTAAAATTAGTATTGAATTATTATAAAGGTTAATCAAATTTCTTGTGTTCTTATAATGAAGTTATAAATAAAATATTAATACGTATATTTTTTAAAATTTTGTAACACATAAAAAATTATTTAATGTTAGAAAAATATCTTTACATACATCATCTTTTAACTTGAAAATTAGATAATAAGAATTATATATATATATATATATATATATATATATATATATAATTGGTCTAAAAGTTATATAAACCAAATTGCATAAAATATATATTTTGATTTCTGTGCAAACAGTTCTAGCCCTATGCAAATTGCAAGCAAAATTTAAGTGTTCCAAGACAAACACGCATTGTCCTAAATTTTGCCTTTTGATATTTGTATATATAGGTACGTTTCTGTTCATCTTTGTCTCTCTTCTTGTTTGTTATTTTATTCATTTATTCGCCCATTGCCAAACAAATTAAAGTACACGTGTTTTAACAGTACATCTTGAAATGTTATACTTTAAGACTAGTTCATAAGTTTTTTTTATGAGAAGTTGGTAATTCTATGCCGTGTGGTATAAATGTTTTTAAATTTCAGTAAAATTTCAGTAAAATTTCAGTAAATTTATTATAAGCTCTTTTCAGTAAATGTTTTTTATAAATAAAGTATATAAGAAATAAAAATATCATCATTAGACAATAGTAGAATGATCTTAAGAAATATATATAAATGTTTTCTTTTCATTTTCTTGTGCAGTTTGAACATTTTAATAAGCATTTATAAAAAAAAAGATAAAATTAATTAATTTTTTATGTTAAAATTAAGTGATGTACTTCAACATTTAAAGAAGTTAAATAAAAGAGCTTATAATAAAACCGAGATGTATAAGTTGGTTTAATTTATAGAAAAACAATTAATTTATTTACATCCTTATCGTTCTCTTATAAGTTTTTATTAATAAGAAGTTTATCTATATTGAGCAGTTTTTTTTTCAAAAAACTTATATTTCAAATTCTATTTTAAAAAAGAATTTCATAAATAATTTTGATTTTATAATAAACTAATTGAAAAAACACAAAAACAAATTTCCATAAAAAATATAATTAATTTCTTCTTATTTCACCCTTTTATTTTCTTGGCCAAAATTTGTATGCTTTTCTACGTCCCCGCTTATGTCTTCCAAATATCACGTTGCTGGACTTCTACGATCCTGTCATCAGCTAACCTTAGGTTAATTAGTAAATTTATAATAGTTATATAAGTTATGTCTAAAAGAATAAATAAATTTGGTATCAAACATACATTCCTTTATATTAAATTAAGTATATTCATTTTATAGTGAATTAATTTCTTTTCTTTAATAAAGAATGTTAGGTTTCAATTTTAACTTTTTATATATTTTTTAATTTCACTATACTTGGATTACCATGCATTTTTTTATGTTTCTTAAATTCTAAGCATTGTCTCCGTGCAAGGAATGTGTTCAAAAATCTCAGCATTCGTAATTGCCTAAGTAGATTGGAGAGGTTAATAAATGGATTTATCATTTATGCACCTCACCGCAACTGACAAAATAATTCTTTTACTTGCCAAATTGGTGACGTTACTTCATAGGGAAAATTAACACTAACCATCTATTGTAACAAATTTTTTTACAATAGATCGCTAGGCCCATCCTAATTGTTTTAGGACCTATTATATGTACTTTAATAGATTTTTTTTAAATAAAATTATGGATTTGACATTTATAAAAAGAAAAGGTGTAGTTTAGAAGATAAAATATACTTAGTCATTTTATAGATCATGTTAAAAAATTGTGGATCAAGAAACTTTAAAGAGGAACATAAAAATAAAAATAATAATAAGATTTTGAACTATTTTGTCCCCAGATGTAAACCATGCACTATACTGCCACTTCTTCAAAAAGAATCAACAAACTTGTTCGCATTTGTGAATGTAGATCTACAGAGGAATACCCTCTGCCAGCTATCAGCACGTGCATAATATCATCACATTCTCCATTTCATAGAAATTTTGGCCTCGTGACTGTGAGAAACATTGTCCTTTGAGTGTTGGGTAGACATATACCAAAATGAACGATTTTGAAGGTTTAGTTTTATTTTCTTTTGAGTAACTCAATTGTATGTATTTTAATTTTATCCATATATTTTGTGAGGTAAGTTTGATTTGATGACAATGCATTGCATTCTTTTACATTTAACCTATTTTGGTCAACAAGAAGTATTTGAGATAAACATGGAGCTGTCGACATCCATGCCAGTGATAATGTAAGTACTATATTGTCATCCTAACTTGGCGGGTATTATTTTCTATATTTGGACCCATATAAGTTTGATTGTCTCATGAATTTTGCTACAGCTAATAACCCTTAAAGTTTGGCTATGCACATGCTTATACTAGCCCTGATTTCCCCGCTTAATAATTTAAGACCAAACAAAATAAATTATTATGTTTCTGCTGTCCTTGTATTCCAATGCTCTTTTTTTTTAGCATTCAGTCAATGTTGGTTTAGTATTACATAAATCATTTTGCTCTAAACATAGGAGAAAAATTAATTAGGGAGGGATGAGGTGGCAAGATTATTAACGGTTGGATGAAGGTAACTTGATTCAGCAGAATTGTAACAACCTGTACCACTTCACCTAAACCTGAGAATTTAGGACCAAAAGTGGTTGATGGTGTGGTCCTTGAAACAACTTCAATGTAATTAGTTTCTCTTAAAGGAAAAGTCTTTATTTGATTTTTCACTGTTATTTACTCCTATCATTCCTATATTATAAGCATCGAAAGAGACTCACGTTTCCTCTATCTTATTATTATTCCCTTCCAAACTGTCTCCCACACCCCAATCCTTCTCTCTTTCTACCTTTTCCACCCCACTATGGTTACCACATCTCGTTTTGGAACCAATATCCTATTTCTGTTTATTTTTTCTAATCAAATGAAGATCATTTATTTTCCCTTAAATTCAACAACCATCATGTTTTGATGTTCTATTTACACCTCAATTCAGAGACGCTATATTACACGGCATTGACTACATAAACAAAGGGAGAAGAGAGAGAGAAGGATAAGGGTGGGTGGCTATTAGAAATTTAGTAGTAGCAGGTTCACATGGGGACACTGTTAATGCATACATTATGTGGTAATATTTGACCAATGGAGCGTATAATTACATTGGAATTCACTGCCAGGTGCCAGTTTAGCCTTAAGAACGGTAAATAAATACACCCGATTTACCAAAATAAATCTATTGATGGTCACAGCAATTTTTTTTGTAAGTAATTTTTACATGATCTTAATATTTATATACACAACTAATAAAATAACTTTAATACACCTTTATTATCCTTTTTTATTACTTTAATATATCTTAAACATTTGATTTTTTTTTTTTTGTAAGGCTATGCTTTTGTAAAAACTACCTTTTTCTTTTTTCCATTCCCAGGAAAAAAGAGATTATCAAGGAATCTTGACTCTTCAAATTAACCATATAAAAAGTAGATTTGCCCGGAAACATCACAGAGAAATGTACCTGATTTCCTCCGCTTGGGACTGTAGGCTGTTTTTAATTGGCAAATGCTTAGTTGTTCAGTTATATTATATTATCGTACAGAGAGAAACACAAATTTTATAAGGGAACAATAGTGTGCACGTTTCATTCATTTATCTAACAATTATTAATGTCATAAAATTATGTTACAAGCCGACATTGATCAATTGCTAACAACAATGCCTCGAGCAAAGATAACTAAGTTCTAATTGCTTTGAAATTCATCACAAAGGAACATGAGAGGAGCCAAATAAATAAATTCCATGTGTGCACATTGCATTTTTGGAATAATTCCGTTCTGTTACTCAAATAATTCAATCACTTGGCAATGAAATATTTCCGTTATGTGTAAACCATCAATTTTTGGAAGAAAAAAAAGTCTTTGAATGTCACTGAAATATTTTCTTCTGATGTTACGAGCTATGCATGGGCCAAATAAAACTATTTTTGTTCCTCTTAAGTGTTCAGAAATTTTACAGGCGCCCAAACAGACAAACATTAAGAAAGGTTTAATGGCCCATAAATTTCTTCAAAAATGTCATATATTTTCTAGATATTTAAGACATAGCTAAAGTTCAAGGTCGAAGAAAAGTTCTATTATTATGATTTATTGCGCGAAATGAAATAAATCTGTAAGTCACTAAATATTTGGGTGCGCCAGGAATTAGCTAGAAAAAGCTGCAATGTGCACTTCATGCGGGGGTTGACAACAACGCATGTTAATATCATTATTGAGGAATCACATGGCTGAGAAATTTGTACTCTTAGAAAGAAGAAGAAAAGAAAAAAAGGCACTAACAGGTGAACTAAAGTGGTGATGAACTTGTACTCTTCCCATAGCAACTTCTCATTCTGTCTCCTCCCCACGTATTATCCACCCTGATCCCATCTACGTAGTTAGGTAAATTAAGATGTACAAATGTATAATTATGGATATACCTTTTTCTCTGGGTATACCAGAAACAAGATAAATGAATGTTAACTTTAATAATATTGATCTTAGTTTGATTTGCATCGTAGCCCACAAACACGTGGACCTGTAGAAAAATAACAATAACGCAAATTTGGATTATTCTTTATCATAAACTGCCAAAAGCTTAGGTTCAAAATGTACAGAAAGAAAGAAATAATATTGAAAAGTCAAATATCTTGAGCCCGAAACAAAAGAGGATTTGATCCAAAGCTTGCAATGGCAGCCATCAAGGAGTTGAGCAAAAATCATGACCACTCATAGATCCGTGATGCAAAATACACTATTCCTTTCCCTTGCCCCAAAAACAATAGAAAAGAAATAAGAAAAGAGAGAGAGAAGGTGAATAAAGCATTTTGGATTACTTTTTCGTCAAGATAGGCAACTCATGAGAGAAGGGAATGATAAGAGAATAGGACGTTATGGTAAGTTACTGTTGTAGAGTATCCTGGAGAGTAAAGATGCTGATCAATATTTTAATTAGTTGGGAATTAATTGGAATGGAGTCTGGTTCTGGCCATTTGGAGAAAAACAAATGGGAAAGATAGTTTTATAAAAGGGAGCTTAAAAAAAGTCACAAGGCCAGCTGGGGGAACTTAAATTAAAGCATTAAAATCAAAATGAAACCAATTGAATATTTTGAATTGGTCCCTCATGACAGCTCCCTCTTAACGACTCACTTTCACTATAAGTACTAAGTATTTCATGCAGCTTTTCTCAGTAATCACTAACACTAAACCTCTTCTTTTCTCTTTTCCTCACCTTCCCTGAATAGGTCTCCTCTTCCAACATCAGTGAGGATCTGAGAAGAAGCATTGGCCAGAGTTGGTCAGCTTTTTCCTTCTACGCATGACTGCTAGGGGCAGTGACCCCGCAAGGGGTCGTCTTTGGTTACAAATGGCAATGGCATTGTCCATTGCTTTGATTTCTACCACTGTGGTTTCCGTTGCTGCTGATGGTTACATTTACTCTTCTCCACCACCACCACCTCCTTATGAGTACAAATCACCACCTCCACCACCATATGAGCACAAGGCTCCACCTTACGAATACAAGTCACCACCTCCTCCATCCCCATCACCACCCCCTCCTTATGAGTACAAATCACCACCTCCACCACCAATTGAGCACAAAGCTCCACCTTACGAGTACAAGTCACCACCTCCTCCATCCCCCTCACCTCCCCCTCCTTATGAGTATAAATCACCACCTCCACCACCATATGAGCACAAGGCTCCACCTTACGAGTACAAGTCACCACCTCCACCATCTCCTTCACCACCACCTCCTTATGAATACACGTCACCACCTCCACCACCACACGAGCACAAGGCTCCACCTTACCAGTACAAGTCACCACCTCCACCATCTCCTTCACCACCACCTCCTTATGAATACAAGTCACCACCTCCACCACCATATGAGCACAAGACTCCACCTTACGTGTACAAGTCACCACCTCCACCATCTCCTTCACCCCCACCTCCTTATGAATACAAGTCACCACCTCCACCACCATATGAGCACAAGACTCCACCTTACGTGTACAAGTCACCACCTCCACCATCTCCTTCACCACTGCCTCCTTATGAATACAAGTCACCACCCCCTCCACCACCATATGAGCACAAGGCTCCACCGTACTATTACAAGTCACCACCACCTCCCCCTCCATACGTATACAAGTCACCACCTCCTCCACCATATGAACACAAGGCTCCACCGTACTATTACAAGTCTCCTCCACCACCCTCTCCCTCACCTCCTCCTCCATACTACTACAAATCTCCCCCACCACCCTCGCCTTCTCCTCCACCCCCTTACTATTACAAGTCCCCACCACCACCTTCACCATCTCCTCCACCTCCTTACTATTACAAGTCCCCACCCCCACCTGAAAAGTCTCCATCTCCAACTCCCTATTACTATAAATCTCCTCCACCACCATCCCCAACTCCCTACTACTACAAGTCTCCTCCACCACCATCCCCAACTCCCTACTACTACAAGTCTCCTCCACCACCACCCTACTACTACAAGTCCCCACCACCACCATCCCCAACTCCCTATTACTATAAATCTCCTCCTCCCCCATCACCCACTCCTTACTATTACAAGTCTCCTCCTCCACCACCCTACTACTACAAGTCTCCTCCTCCACCTTCACCAACTCCTTACTATTACAAGTCTCCTCCTCCTCCTTCACCAACTCCTTACTATTACAAGTCTCCTCCTCCACCATCCTACTACTACAAATCTCCTCCTCCTCCTTCACCAACTCCTTACTACTACAAATCTCCTCCCCCTCCTTCACCCACTCCTTACTATTATAATTCTCCACCACCACCCAAGTATCCACCTCCATACTATTATAATTCGCCTCCACCACCTGTTGTATATCCCCCACATCCCCACCATCACCCGTTGATTGTGAAAGTAGTGGGTAAAGTCTATAGCTACAAGTGCTATGACTGGGAGTATCCTGAAAAGTCTCATAACAAGAAACACCTCAAAGGTACATTAATTAAATTCTTTCCTTATTTTTTTATCTACAACATTATTATTGGCTCAAAATTAATGCTCATTATTATGATTATCATTAAACTGACTTTTTTAAAGATTGTTAGCTAAATTGTTTTTTTAGGGAGGCTTATATGTTCTCATAAATGTTTAGTTTCTTAGAATTTAGCCACACTTTTCCTCAAACACTTATTTTTAAGGGTCTCTTTTCTACAATAAACCTTTTATATTAGTTATTGTTTCAATCAAATTAAATATTTTCAAGGTTTGGGGAAAAATCTCGGCAAACTCAACTTGAAGTAAAGTAAATGAATATATTTAGTGCGGAAAAGTTTAAATTTGAAAAAATAACCATTTTTTTCTCAAAAGTTTCTCTCAAAAATGACAAAAAGAAATAAATATTCTTTTAAAGTAAATTGAACCAAAACACACATAGAAATGGATTATTGCTGATTAAAATGTCTTGATCACACCTTTTAAAATATTATATTGAATTGAATATTTTGTAATGCACTTAATAGGAATGTCAAATTAGAAGCTAGAGCCACCATTAAATTATTACTAAAAATGAACTTAATATATTCCTTTGATCTGATCACTTAAGAAATAAGGAGAATTATTTTTTATTTGTTCTTTTAAATATTTAAGACAACAATTACTATCATTTTAATATCCCTTTATCTATAAATTAAACATTTTATATAATTATCATAACTGAAAAAAATAATGATCAAAGTCATTAAAAAATAAAAATATTAATAAAATTTTTAATGTGTATAAAAATGAACAGATAAAAAATAGAGATATTAATATAATTTCATTGGAGTCGGTTTCAGCCTGTAATAGATAAAAAAATCGATGTGACAAAGGTAATTTAATCTGTTGTTATTTATAAATGATGTTGATTAATATAATGTTATATGACAAAGATAATTTAACTTGATCTTCTAATAATGTTGCTCAATATAATGCCTTTCTATGACTTTATTTATAATTTACTTTTGTCATAACATGCGCAATTTATGATTGTAATTAACTTAATTTGGACCATGTAGGTGCTACTGTGGAGGTAAAATGCAAAGCAGGAAGGAATATCATCAAGGCTTACGGTGAAACTAAGAGCAATGGAAAGTACAGCATCACAGTTAAGGACTTCAACTATGTCAAATATGGACCCACAGTGTGCAAGGCCAGGCTTTATGCTCCACCTAAGGACTCACCCTTTAACATTCCTACCAAGCTAAATGAAGGAACCGATTTGAAGGTAAAATCCAAGGACAAGCATGAAGTTGTGCTCAAGGCTAAGCCATTTGCTTATGCTTCAAAGAAGCATTTTGAAGAATGTGAAAAGCCCAAGCCTTCACCAACTCCTTACTACTATAACTCACCTCCTCCTCCGGCTCCAGTTTACATATACAAGTCGCCACCTCCACCATCACCTACTTATGTGTACAAGTCACCACCTCCACCTGTTCATCATTCTTCTCCCCCATACTATTATAACTCACCTCCTCCTCCAGTGAAATCACCTCCTTATTATTATAACTCTCCACCTCCACCATCACCAAAACCTAAACCTCCATATTATTACCAATCCCCACCTCCACCATCACCAAAACCCAACCCTCCTTACTACTACCAATCTCCACCACCACCATCACCGGTTCCAAAGCCACCTTACTACTATCAATCTCCACCTCCACCATCACCAAAACCTAAACCTCCATACTACTACCAGTCTCCACCACCACCATCTCCAAAACCTAAACCTCCATATTACTATCAATCTCCTCCTCCACCATCACCTGTACCAAAGCCACCGTACTATTACCAATCTCCACCTCCACCATCACCAGTTCCGAAACCTCCATACTACTACCAATCTCCACCTCCACCGTCACCAAAACCTAAACCCCCGTACTACTATCAATCTCCACCTCCACCATCACCAAAACCTAAGCCCCCATACTACTACCAATCTCCACCTCCCCCATCACCAGTTCCCAAGCCTCCATATTACTACCAATCTCCACCTCCACCATCACCAAAACCTAAACCTCCATACTACTACCAATCTCCACCTCCACCATCACCTGTTCCCAAGTCTCCTTATTACTACCAATCACCACCTCCACCATCACCTAAACCTAAACCTCCATACTATTATCAATCTCCACCTCCACCATCACCAGTACCAAAGCCACCATACTACTATCAATCTCCACCTCCACCATCACCAGTTCCCAAGCCACCCTATTACTATCAGTCTCCACCTCCACCTTCACCAAAACCTAAGCCTCCATACTATTATCAATCTCCACCTCCACCATCACCAAAACCTAAACCTCCATACTACTACCAATCTCCACCTCCACCATCACCTGTTCCCAAACCTCCTTATTACTACCACTCTCCACCTCCACCATCACCGGTTCCTAAACCTCCATACTACTATCAATCTCCCCCTCCACCTTCCCCATCCCCTCCTCCTCCATATTATTATAAGTCTCCCCCACCACCATCACCATCCCCACCTCCACCCTACTATTACCATTCTCCTCCTCCGCCTAAAGAATTACCACACCCCCCATACTATTATAAGTCACCACCTCCACCCTCACCATCTCCTCCCCCTCCATACTATTATAAGTCACCACCTCCACCCTCACCATCTCCTCCCCCTCCATACTATTATAAATCTCCCCCACCACCTTCACCATCCCCACCTCCACCTTACTATTATCAATCTCCACCTCCACCCAAAAAGCTACCACACCCACACCCTCCCTACTACTATCAATCTCCACCACCACCATCCCCATCACCGCCGCCTCCATACTATTATCAATCCCCCCCACCTCCATCTCCATCCCCACCACCTCCTTATTACTATCAAAGTCCTCCTCCACCATCTCCCACTCCTCATCCTCCCTACTACTACAAATCTCCTCCACCACCGACGTCATCTCCTCCGCCTCCCTACCATTACGTGAGCCCTCCACCACCTTCTCCATCTCCACCACCACCATACCATTACACATCACCACCTCCACCCTCCCCAGCTCCCGCTCCCAAATATATTTACAAATCACCTCCACCACCTTCTCCATCTCCACCACCACCATACCATTACTCATCACCACCTCCTCCTTCCCCAGCTCCAGCTCCCAAATACATTTACAAATCACCTCCCCCACCAGTAAAATCACCACCACCACCAGTTTACATATATGCTTCCCCGCCTCCACCTATCTACAAGTAAGCTCGGAATGCGGAAGCACCATTCGTGATAAATTATGTAAGTTCATAATCTATACATTTAGAACAAAAGCAATTATCTTTACACGAATAAATCTTAGTAATGAAAATTCTTATTTCCTTTCAGGTTCTAGTTTTCATCGAGGAATAAAGGCAAGCTCCATTTGGAGCCCAGTGAAACATCTAGCTTCCTGTCCAAGTTCTTTGAATAAAAGTCTGAATGTGTCATCTATGAGCTACAATGTTTGTGATTCAGACAAGATTGATTCTATTTCTTTGATGGCCATCTTGCACGTCCTGATCTTATGGTGTTCAAGTGACGGACAAATCAAAACGGGGAAGCGAGAATTGAAATGTAAATGCCAAGTGAAAGTGAAAAGTACAGTCCGCTTTTAGTGATCTCTTTAATTTATTTGTTCATAGATTAATATAGCCGTGTGCAATTGCTTTTCTATTTATTGTGGCATTTTTGTATTGTACCCTGTTGTTGTGTTTGCAATAAGAGTTTTAGCAATAATGAAGCACATTCAATTTCTGTCACAAATGAATTCATGTTTCTATCTAACAACAAGCATTTATACGACTGTCGCAATTTCAAATAACTCTAGGGAGCATAAAAGACTTCCAAAAACACAAAGAAGATGCAAGGTTCACGTGTCTCAAACAACAATAATCTTTTTTTAAGTTGCTTCTGTCCACTCCAGAGGGGAATGACAAACTTCTCGATTATTGGCCTTGAAAGAGTTATTGGCCGACCGTCTATGATGCCTATAAAACTCAAAATTCATGGTATTTTTTCTTATTAGGTGTATGGTAGGAGCCAGCTAAATTATATGCATAATCCGATAAGGTTTACTATTTCATTTTGCTCTATTAATTAATTTGTATCCTCCATATATTATTATGTTTGAAATTTTCAGCATGAATGTTTTGGTTATAACTTATAAACAAGAAGTGATGTTTTCTTTCTTTGGAATCTTGACTGCACTTTCTTTTGTATTACGTAGCTATACATTTACAAGACTTCTAGTGATATCCAGGCAGGCACCATCATCTAATTAATAAACGACGACCTGCCCACCTTCCCCATAATCTAATAAAATCGACATAACTAATTTGTGGGCCCTTTATTATAATTTTTATGCAATGTCATTGCATATATAAAAATCAATTTCCTTTCCTTTTGAAAAGTCAAAAGAAAATATAATCATACTAACATTTATGCTATGTTTGGTAAAGAAGAAGTAAAGTAGAAGGAAAAAATAAAATTTGAATTGAAAGGAAAAAAAAGTTTGTTTTTCGTTTAAATTTTTTTTTCCCCTTCAACTAAAAAAAATTATTATTCGTATTTGTTTTTGTTTTCTATTCTTTTCCTTTCAAACCAAACAAAACATTAATGAATTTTGCATGATTAAACCACATGCATGCTGCTTGTTGTGAATTCAGGACATGTTAGAATATTGTTACTTTCTTTATCTGAGCGAAAGATGCTGCAATTATACCAAAAGCTTAAACAGATTTTTTAGGGTATCACCACCTATAGGGTGCACTTATTTAAGTTCATAAAAATCATTTTCAAATGTATAAAAAAGTGATATATATTTTATAAACTTTATAAGAATAAGCTGTATTTTATTTAGATAAAATATCAATATATATATTGAAAAACTAGTTATAATTTTAACTTTTTTAAAATAAAAGTTAATCAAAATAATTTCTTCAAATAATCTGAAATAAGATTTTTTAAAAATTCTAATTTTTTTCAAAAGTTTAAACAAACATATTAAATTTTTAAAAAATAACCTTTTCAAAATAAAAATACCTTTTCACGAAAAATTAAAACAAACGAGCACATGAAATTAATACATCTTTCATGAATATTTATTAGAAGGTAGATATGTATAAACTATTTTTTTTGTTACGTATAAAATGTGTATAAAATATTATTTGATTTTAGTTTAATTGAGATTTAATCATTTAAAAAGTTTGTATCTAACTAATTTAGCCATAGGGAAATTTATATCTGGTAGGATTTTAATTATTTCACTCTTATATATGTCGAGATGAATGCTGAAAATATATTACTTTTAATAGTATCAACAAAAAATTATATTATTTTTCATATATTTATAAACATATTTTTACAATTAATTAAAATTCAAGTAAAGCCTACGGAATAAAGAATAAGGCACTTTATTTATTAAACTCAACATAATTTTTAATCAATAATATAAATTGTGTTAGATCTCTATATTTCTTCTCTATTATATGCTACTCATCATTAAGATGTTATTAGCACAAGCTTTTATCATTTGAATAATCACATAATTACCTCAGAGGTTTCAATAAACAATAACATCTCTATTAGTATAAAATATCTCTTTTATATTATGTTCACGAATATTTCGTTATTAAATACTTACTAAATTTTCAATTAAACTAAGCATATGTTGTCAGACGTTGTTTTAAGTAATAATTTGGCAGATTCACGATGTTGTTACTTACATTTACTTTCAGGAAGTTAATTTACAAGACTAGAATATATTGATTCAGTCTTAAAGATATTTCCAACAAAGGGAGTTAATAATGTACCCTTTTCCTCGTCTCACGGCTTTCACTCACTAATAACGGTTATTTTTCAGTTTAATTTTTCTAAAATAAAATTACACTGTTAAATATAAAAAGAAAATTACAATAAAAATTTATAAAATTACTTGAAAAAAAATTTTACACAACCAATATATTTCAACAAAATTCTACTTTTTCTAATGAATAAAAGGGGGCCACAGGCCCAAAAACAACAAACAAAGTAGACTATTTAAGAGAGTATAACAACTATTAGAAAACACTGAACAGAAACAAAAAAACGAAAACCATTGCTGATGGGTTGACATGATCTTCCCATTGATCAAATTATTTTTTTCTTGGTGATCAATTTATTATTATTATTATTATTATTATTATTATTATTATTATTATTATTTACAACATCAACGTTTTATTATTTATTTTGGTAGATAACGTCTTATTTATTTTTACTGTATCAAAACTGCGGTTATTGTATAAGTTTCCAATTTTATTTCTTTAATTAAATTTTAAAGACGTGGACTATAACCAATAACTATATACAGTACGTAGGTACATACTATATTATACATGTGCAAAATTTATTGGGTTATCTAAAGTGAATTTTTAAATAGCCAAATATCAATAAGCAATGCTAAGCACAAATTTTTACCTGATTAAGAAAACTAAAAATTCAAAAGAAAATCATACTAGTCATTGCTTTGTTTACAAAAAAGTGCTTTTCTAACCAAATATACTAGAAAGTGGCAACTTGTTATAAAAGGGGAGACATAAAGATTAAAAAGGGTTGAAACTTGTCCAATGCTATCTCTCAAGCTAATTTGTCACGGTGCGTTATTATTATAGATGCCGATCCATTCTTATTAATCTAGATTTTCCAATATATAAAAACCGAAAGAAGAACGATGCTGCACCGAACAATGATTACAAAGAAGAGGTCTAGTTAATATTTAAGGAATTGGTCATCATTTCCTAATGTTTAGAATACTTTATTTTAAAACACAATAATTTAAAAATCCTACAAAATACTTTGTAATTTTCAAACTATTAAATAATAGACTTAAAATCATTTGTATAAACTTAAACTCAAACTTTAATTTTGATAGATTATACACTAATTAGAAATAATTATAAATATTTTTTTAAAATAATTATTACAAAAATTAATAATTTTTATTTGAAAATTTATTAAAATATATTGACAATATAAAAAAATTTAAATTGTCATCTAATCATAAAATGTTACATCATTAAAAAATGATAATTTTTATAATAAATATTTCAAAAATTATACCTAACATGATTTTTAATTGATCAACAGAGTAAAACTAGCAGTATATAAAAATTGAACTCTTTTAATTATATGACAATCGATGGATAGATGATAATGTAAAAAAAAATTACATTGTTAGTATGCTATAATTCATTTTTAAAGTTAAAATTTATTTTTAATTTACTGTTAAGTGAAAAGTTTTATTTTGTCAACTAATTACAAATTATCATATATATGACTTTTAAAGTAATTTTTGAAAAGAAAGCTAATACTATTTTAATGTTTTATACACTACTTTATTTAGAATTTTGCATCTTTAGATTAAAGTTACATTACTGAATATTTTTTTGTCGGATAAACTTATCATAAAATTTACTACTGGGTCAAAAATTGATACTGTGATAATCATGAAAATTTACATTAATTAGAAGTTACTTCATATATTCTTTCATTTTCTTAGATTAATGTAAAGAATTATTTATTACCATTACTAATTTTTCTAAAACAATTTTGCGTGCTTTATCAGCATGAGAATATATCATAGTTTAACAGTGGACTCGGTCAAATTGAATTTTGTGCTAAATTATTGGATAGGGTACACTTAAGTAATCGTACACCAATGTCAACATATCACTCATATTGTGATACAATAATACATAGTTTTTCGAAGAATTTTATTTTTAAATTACATTGTATTTAGTTGGAGGAAATAGAAGAAAGAGAAATGATTCTAACAAATTTTTCATGTTTAATTAAAAATTTTGGAGAAACAAGAAGATAAAGGAACTAAAATTCTTTCTCGTTCAATTTTAACTTCCTTTCAAAATTAGAAAATATGAAAAAGAGAAAAAGATTAGATAAATTTGATAATATTTTCCTTAATTTAATAAACTTATTTTATTATCCTAAGTATATAATAGTACATTCGTTAATTTGTTCTCATTCCCCTGTGAATCCAATAAAGTGTATCTCTCCTCTGTTCAAGTTTCTTTCCTCTCTTTTGTTAACTAAACAATGCCAATCTCTCTAACATTCATAATATTACCATATTCATCTTTATAAACAGAATTTGGCAATTATTTTGTATCTTTCCAGAATTCATTAGTTAACAGTTTAAAAAATATATATCAGTGTGATATCACAGTTCAAACCAATGTAACTGAAATGAAGTCGAATATGATTATATAATAACGGGGTTATAAGCAGAACCTCGATTGGGCGAATCAATTGTAGTTGTAGAGCAAAGAAGGCTAAAACTGTGAGTGTCTCTTGACATGCTACTCATCCAAATACCAAATTCTGCTCTGTAAAATGTAAATCAAAGTCCTCAAACTCAGTGTTTTTGTACTTACTACATTCAAAATACCCTCTCTCTCTCCCACGCACAGAAGAAGGGAGAATGAAAAATCATACTGAGAATAGGGTTAAGAAAAGAGAGAGAGGGAGAGAGAGAGAGAGAGAGAGAGAGATGCTAATCGATTCCTTTGTTACTGTATTGAGGAACATTTGATTGCATTTTGATTTTGGTCCAAAACCATACGCATCCGTAGTCAAATATAATACAAAAATGCAGATTCCAAATAATAATAATAAGAGGTATAGTAAAGGTGCTTGAAATGAAAGGAATGGTTGTTACCTGATTCCGCCACGGGTGTGGGCGTCGTTGAATCTCAGCCTCCAATTTGGGTTTCAGAACTGAAAATGAGAGCGGGAACCAAATTCAGAATAGCCGAAAACCAAGTGCTTCTGTAACCGCCGATAATCTTTTTTTTTATTTTTTTATGATTCGTTGGGAAGAGTTTTTTTTAAAAATAAAAATAAAAATTTTAGTTTAAATAAATATATTTAATTTCGTATTTTTTAAAATAAAATCTATATAATGCGATAAATTAATATATTTATTATTATAAATAATATATAATTATTTTAATTTATAAATAAAAAACTCGTTCTTCCTCCCCTTCTTCAAAAAACTCCCTCAGAAACTACTGGAAGAAAACAGGCAATATGAAGTATCTTAATGGGCTTTGGTTACAGAAGAAAAAGTATCTTAATGGGTTTGCTTAAAAAAAAGTATTTTGATGATTCGCTTTGGTTTTAAGTTTCATGGAAAATAAAATCTAACCAAATTGTTTAATTCAATTGTTTTAATTTTATTTTTAAAAAATTTTCAATCAATTCAATTCAAATTAATTAATTGGATTAAAATTGGGTTAGTTTGGTTTAAATTGTCTAATTAAATTTAAAAATAAAATATTATAATAATTTTTTTTTATCTCACATGTGATTTTCTATATCATTTTTTTAATTTTATATTGTTGCAAACTAACAGTATTTTTCAATGAATTTAGACAATAATTAAATCAATCTCAAATGTTGACATTGTTTATGAATTAATATATTATCTCTAGATAATTTGAATTAATCTGATCAGTTAATTTATGTACATAAATTAAAAAACAATTTTAAGAGAGAATTAGAAAATTGATAGATGGATCATACACTAAAAAAAATACTAAACTAGTAAGTATATATCACACATAAGCGCAAGTGTTTCAAACAACTACTACAATCCACTCACACACCCAAGAATTTTTAAGTTGTGGAGCAATACATAAAACTGTAACACTAGCATTAAAAATAGAGTAAATTACACTTTTTTAAAAAATAAATTATATTTTATTTTAAAATGAAATATTTATTTTAATATGTTTCTATTCTATATTTTTTACATAAAGCCCGCTATATTTTAAAATGTATACAAAACTTCTTTTATTTTATAAATATAATACACCTAAATCCAAAACCTTGATTCTTAAATTAAGATGTCTAAAACACACTTTTATAGATTTTTCTATTTGCTAGACTAGAAGTAGCCCAACAGCATTTGACACTGCTTCTAAAAATAATTGTTAGGCAATGCTGCACAATTTTTTAACCTTTGAAAGACACTACAGGACACCATAAAATGATACATGCATTGATATTCTAAAGAGAGCATGTGATAATGTTTCGATGAAAAGATCAAAATTATCCACAATATCGATGTATACATACTGCAATATGGTGTACCCGCTGCCCAGAAAACACTGGTACTTCATTTCCATAAGATGCCAAAATTTTGGCCTCATAATTGATGCAGAAGACACCTATTTAATGGGCCCGGATTCTATGCAATTTCAGAGAGTTACATTACATGAAAATAAAAACTTTTTTTAAGATGTCTGAGATCTTCTCTAGTTTTATTTTATTTTTTTAAAAGAGCAAAGAATCATACTCCTGTTTAATAATTTCAACCTTTAAAATCACATGAGTTCATTGTGTTTTTATGAGCATAAGAAAAGCTTTGTGAAAAAAGAAACATATCCAACTGTTTGTGATTTTCTTTCAAATGAGAATAAAATATCCAACTTTCCTTTTCTTTTTACCGAGTCAACTTTCTGGAAACCAGTTTGTTTCCAATGAAGAAGCCCAATTATTTTGACTAATCATTGTCAAAAAGAAAATTGACTGGTACAAAGAAATAATAATAATAATAATAATAAAAATAAAAATTGGTATACTGGTGTTAACAAACATCAGAACTCGAACCATGTACCCTCCCATCATATTATTACCCAGAAAATTCAAACTAGATTAAAATTCAAAAGATTATTATTCAAAAGATTATTATTCAAAAGATTATTATTCCTCAACATATTTTTGGTGAATATTGTATTAATTCTTTAATTCTCTTCGTATAAGTTGCACTGTGAAATTGAACTCAAGAAAAATAACGCACTTATGAATTTTGTTTTTTCTTTCATTTTAACTGAGTTTGTAGAAAAAGAAAAATGCACACTACAAGGCGGAGGCAGCCACGTTTTGTATTTTTGTTACTCTCTCTCTCTCTCTCTCTCTCTCTCTCTCTCTCTCTCTCTCTTTCTCTCTCTCTCTCTCTCTCTCTCTCTCTCTCTCTCTCTCTCTCTCTCTCTCTCTCTCTCTTTCCCTCTTAATATTTTATTTTTGAGACAACTCAGAGAGCTCTTGCAAATTGCAAGCTGGGTGTTGTCTTCCTTGTAATCTCTCTCTCTCTCTCTCTCTCTCTCTCTCTCTCTCTCTCTCTCTAGCAGTACCGCCACGCCCACCTTCAGTTTGATCAGGTTCTATCTCTTTTCACATGCCCAGATCTGGTTTTGCTTCAATTTATTCACTTTTTCATTCCTTGGATCTAATGCATCTCTTTAACATCCTGGTTCTATCTCAATTCTTAGTATTTCATGTCAACTTTCTTCTGGGTCTGAATTGGGAACCCTTTGATCCTTCTTTTGATGTTTGATTTTTCGTATACTTTGTTCTTTGATTGTTCTTTGGGCTCAATGTTTATAAAGAGTTTGTCTTTATTATTTATTGGTTTACATTTAATTATGATGTCCCTCTTAGTTTCTCAATCTTCTTTCCAATTCAACCTTGGACCTCTATTTTATGTCTTTCAATGTTTTCTTGTACAATTGTCTGAACTTTGATTACTATGATAAACGATGAGGTCAAATTCACGAGACTTGACACAGCATGACAATGGTGTCTGACAGTTCATTTGTATGTTCAAGAATTTGGATTTATCTCTGAAAATTCATTAAGACTTTTATTTAGATTACGATGTTGGTTCTTTCTCTGTTAATAATTCAACTCTAACTGATTGGCTATGTGACTTTAAACTGCTATTTTAGTACAGATAAAGAATGTTGCTTGGAAAAGAAAAACTTTTCAGAATTCAAGTGACTGTTGTTGCGGAGAAAGCTTTTTCTTGAACTAGTGCATGACAAAATTTGAAAAGAACTTTTATTTCTACATGGCAGTTCAGTACGTGGTTCTGGCTCGCTAATACTGAAAACCAGCTATAATGAAGAAGGCCATTGGTCAAACTGTCAGGGAACTGTAAGTCTAACTTTTTATTAATGTATTGATTCAACATGCCATGAATGTAATTTCTATATTGGGTGTTTATTACCTTTTAAGAACCCAACCCTATTCCATAAATTCTTTACTTTCTTCATTGTAATCTTGCAGTAAAAGAGAAGTCAATAAGAAAGTGTTGAAAGTTCCTGGCATAGAACAGAAGGTAAATTATGTTCTTTGAACAATCACTGTAAAACTATGATTGCACAACTCACAGCAAGATATTGTGAGGTCTGATCTTAATTTATTTTTCCATAATACTTGCTCATGAAATAGGATGTTGACTATCTTGCAGTTTACATATTATAATCTCATCATGCAAACTTTAATTATGTTAGTCTTCCCCCTTTTCCAGGTTCTTGATGCTACCAGCAATGAAGCATGGGGTCCTCATGGATCACTTCTTGCAGATATTGCACTGGCAACCAGAAATTAGTAAGCTCAAGCTCTTTATTTTATTCTTGATACTGCATAAGAAGTATCTCATTTTTGTGTTCCCTTGCAGTCATGAATACCAAATGATCATGGCAGTAATCTGGAAGCGGATTAATGACACAGGCAAGAATTGGCGGCATGTCTACAAGGTTTTGCAGAACTATTTTATGTTTTTGTTGCAGTTATTCCTGCAATTTTGTATTCTTTTTTTTAGTTATTATTATATTCTCAATACTTCAATGGACCAACGAAATACACCACTTATGAAAATAGTCTTAATACATATTTGCATGCTTTGAAACCATGATGAGTTCTTGTCTTTTAAGAATTCTGTCTTGTTTTTTTTGTTTGCATTTACTGCTGAATGCTGATCATACTCTTTTGAATATAACCGTGCTTATGTTTATGTGTCTAATCTTCAACAACAGGCTTTGATAGTACTAGAATACTTGGTGGCTCATGGGTCAGAGAGAGTCATAGAAGAGATTAGAGAGCATGCGCATCAAATATCGGTAATTTCCATTTTGTTGATTGTAAACATTTATATACTGTTAATTATGTCATGCTAATTCCTAATATTATTGAAATGATCTAAAAATTAGAATGTAACTTGATAATATTGTAAATGCCACATGAACAGACATTGTCCGATTTTCAATATATAGATTCCAGTGGAAGAGACCAAGGAAACAATGTCAGGAGGAAATCACAGAGTCTCGTTCTCCTTGTGAATGATAAAGAAAGAATCATAGAAGTTAGACAGAAGGCTGCTGCTAACAGGGAAAAGTAATTCTCTTTTCATTATTTTTATGATATTAGGAACTCTGTTATTTTCAAGTTGCTATGAAAATTTATGTCCCACCTTATTAAGGAAGAATAAGATATTGTTTAAGTAGATATTTATTTTACTTATTTTCCCTGAGTTTTGTAATAATCCATCGATTGTCTGTTTGAATTTCTTTTGGGTTTCTAGATCACAAATCTAAAATTGCATGGTAGAATGACATATGGAATTATGTATGTGGGTTTTTCAATTTGGAGGAGATATGTAATTACCCTACATGATTCATCAGGTTTCGCAACAATTCAGCAGGTGGAATGTATAGGCCTGGTTCATACTCAAGCAGTGGAGCTCATGGTGATAGATATGAAGATGATCGTTATGGAAGCAGGGAGGAAGATAGAAGTGGTTATGGCTATGACAGAGAAAGAGAATGGGGCTATAGAGAGGATGATCGGTATAGTCGTGACACTGATCGTTATGGCAGAGATTATGAGGAACATTATAGCAGAGACGGTTACAGGGATGATGAGTACCGTGGAAGAAGTCAAACTGTTGATGATTACCAATCTGGCCAGAGAAGCAGGAGCTCTGATAGAGATCAGGATCGTAATTTTGAAGATGATGGTCAACATTCATCTCGGTATGAGCCTATATCTGAATGAGATAATGCATTTAATAAAATTATTCTTTTATCTAAAAAAATCTGAAATAAATAGTTTTCATTTCAATAATTTAATTCTTGGGGTCCATTTGGTTTTGGATCCTGGCTTTCTTGTTATCCTATTTTAGGTTATTGCATCAGGCTGATTGGTTTTTGGGCTTTTCATTAGTTGACTTTGGGAAACTTTGATTTTGGGTGGAAGAAAATAAGTATATCTTTAAGCTTTTCAGTTTAAATATTTTTATTATGGAGAACCCAACCCATTCAACATCTATCTGGTTTGTATCTATATTATAAATTTGTTTTAAGGAATAATGAATTGCACATTTGTCAATATTCTTATATTATTACTTCTTCCTTCCTCTGCCTAGCTTATTTATTTTTCCACTTTAGGTCAAAAACACGTTTAAGGAATATACTGGTGATTGCATACTCTAACAAAAATAGAGAAATTTTTCCAAGACTTGATGTTTTTGTGGATTGACTTTGCTATCCAGATACCACACTAGAATCCAACTAATCCGTTTCTAGTCTGGCAGGGCCACTATGGATAGCAAAGTTCTCCTTACCAAGTTTTAATGTGGTCATTCCCAAAAACTTGAACTTGAGATCACTTAAGTTAGAACAACTCTCTGTCAGCTGGTCTATGCACTCAATGGTTCAAGAATTGATGTTTGATTATATTTTAAAATTTAGTTAATGGTTAATTGGTAAAAAATAGCAAATGTAATGTTCTTGTTCATTTCCAGGGATTCTGTGATTATGATTTTGTTTTCAGGGATAGCCATAAAAAGGATAGGTTACAATATAAATAGTATAGAGGACGTACAATATAACCAACTTTGCGTTGGGGGTTAAAACGGTTTTTGATGGAAAGCTGCAAGAGCATAATGCAAGGAACTATTCTAAGGCATCAAGATTTTGTTGAAAGATCCAAAAGAAGATTTATTATATAACCTTTTAGAATCATATCTTAACAGCTGTGGCATCATCATTATTCTACTCAAAAGCTTAAAAAAAGGATTGATAGTGCTATAATCAGCCCTTTATTTAAGGCACTGAAGCAATGGACTTTAGCATTCTTGTTTGGGTTCTTTTAGTAGCAGTAATGATTAATAAAGTTCACATGACAGTGTGAATCCTTTTCTTTTTCTAAATTTATAGTCTGCCTTCCTATTTATCATGAAAACATGGAGATTAAGGCAGTGTTATTGCTCTATGATGTACCTCTTTCATTCCACTAACTCACTCCTTTCTACAATATTCTCTCAGAGGTAGCAATGCTAAAGCTGAAGACCATTCACTGGAAGCAAGGTAAATCATTCATAAAGAATAGAGATCTTCTCTCTCTCATATATATACATACATACATATATATGATTATTAAGATTAATCATATATGCAATATAATGGGCAGGCTAGAGAAGAAACTTTCTGAGCAAAATATGGGTGCTCCTCCTAGTTATGAAGAAGCTGTTTCTCAAAGCCCTTTGCACAATGAAAGGTATGAATTTTGTATTACGGAGATCACTTATTGACAAAGGAATCTGTTAGTATTATTAACTTGATTTAATGGTGTTTGGTAATTGAGAAAACGAGAGAAAAATCAAGAGAAAAGAGAAGAAATTCTGATTTTATTGATTAACAGTAACAAAATTATTACAAGTTATGGATTCTTAGGAGATCTATATTTAGAGCTTGCAACCTATAGAACAACTCACTGACAGCTGTCAGTTAGAACATTAGCAACTAATTAATTACTACTAGAAGCACAGCTATTGTACAACATAATGGAGAAACAAACTAAGCTTAGGCTTATACCCTTAACATGACTGCAGGGATGGGGAAATTTCAGCGGCATCAGCTCCAAGAGGCTCTTCTCCTGTAAGTGATAATCCATACCAAACCTCTGCTCCAACAGGATCTGCTCTTGTAAGTGATAATCCAACCGAACCAGCTGCTGCTGCCAGTACTGCTACATTTGGAAACTGTGAAGTTGAGGCTTTTGATGAATTTGATCCCCGCGGTCCTCTATCAGGTGTGAAACATTCTTTGTTTCTTTCAAAAATCCATATGTTGGAGTTTATTTTCTTTTTTTAAAATATTGGCTTGTATTATGTATGTATTAAATTCTTATTCAGTATATTTTGTATTCCAAAGAGGTGTAGGTGGGGAATGGGGGATTGCCACACCATATATTGGATTACAAGTTGCAAGTAGACTGTACTTGCAATTTTCTTTGATTGTCCCTCATTACAATTTTTTTTTCATTTGACAACCTGTTCAGTTTCCTGAGTATGTATCTATTGTGATCTGCTTCTAAGTCTCTGGGATTTTCTGGTTGTAAACACCATGGGGATTTGTATTTGCACTTCAAAATTTTCTAATAGTATGGAACATTTTGCAGCAAGCCTCATTTTCATCTGCTTACATGATTAGATAGCAATGACAGTGAGATAGGTGCCTGGCATCCTTTCATTGACGAGTCTTTGTGGTTGTACATTTGTATAATAAGACTGATTGCCATGCAAAGTATGTAGTGCTATATATGTGCACAGTTGTATAAAATTTTGAACATATTTGAAACTGAATCTTACTTAAGATCCAGTAAAAAGGTGTGTGGTAGGACATAACTCTTCATATATCCATCATTTTGGCCCCACAGTTAAATAATCAATGATATGACCCTAATTTCGATTTGATGAAATTATCATCATCAGCCATTTTGGGTTTTATTTAATTTTGATGGTTTTCAAGAGCTTGTATCGATGCTTTATTTCTACTTTTTTGCAAGAAATAGTTACTACGCTTTATACTAATGTTATCTTCATGTTTCTCATTAGCTGCCCCGGCTCCTTCTAATAATGTTGAAGTGGATTTGTTCGGCTCCCTATCAGAGTCTTTCTCTTCAAATGCATTGGCTCTTGTGCCCTCTGCACCAGAAACCACAACCTCTCAAGGCAATGCAACCCTTGAGCCAACAGTGTCCTTTGCACCACCACCATCTGCATCTAATAATTTGAATATGGTAGGAACTTATTTGTTTGTTTATACTGTCAACATAAGAAAGTATATGAATCTTTTTTTCCTTTCTATGCTGTATTATTAAGAATGGATTTGTGTGACTTGGAATGCTTCTAGTTTTTACTCTGTTTTGTTGTCTGTTTTGCATGGTTAATTGTATACATGTAGGTGGGTCATGGGTGGGTTCTTGTTCAGAAGTACAGCATAATAATTACCACTGTTTGTGAACCACAATGAATGGTGGAATTCTGAAAACTTGAAAGTGCTGTATTTCTACGGGGCATATCTATTATTACTGTGCTTATGCTAAGAATAATCTTTTGAGATGCTTCTGCAGCTAAGTCTGTGAAAAGCAGTCCCTCTCATCCCCTTTTACAATAATTAATCTTTTTTGTTGGTTTGACTTTTGGCAGTTGTTTAAAGACCCATTTGGTGATTCACCATTTAAGGCCACTCCTTCCCAACCCCAGACACAGCAGAGCCTTGCACCATCCCAATCAAGTGGGACCAATACAGAAATAGTCTCTAACTTTGGGTTTGAAGACTCATTTTCTGTTGTACCATACTCTATGTCCAGTGCCAGTGACACTCAGCCTTTATCATCAAACTCTCAGTTTTTGCCACAAGATTTGTCTACTCCATCTCAGGAAACTGATATTCTTGCTGACATTCTTCCCCATGCACCATTACCTGGGACAAGTTCACAGCAGAACTTTTCAGCTCCTCCTGATGCTCAATCCTCATCTTTCTTTTCAGCTTCATCCAGGCAAATGCCTTCACAATCTTTTCATCAAGGTTTCTCAGCTGCAGCACAAGCCCCATTATCAGTTCCCTCCGGTGATCAATCCATGCAGTCAGGTGGTTATACATATGGTGGATTCCCTTCCCAGGCTGTTTCTCTGATGCAAGGATCTCCAGGGATGTTTCCTCAATCTCAAAGTGGACATAATGGACCTATCAACATCACATATGAACAAGGATCTAGAGCACCTATTCCATTACACACAGCCTCAACAGGACAGCTGTCGCAGAATGCAAACTATTTGGCTTCTCAATCTCCGACTGATCAAGCATCACAGTTTGACAGTGGGAACTTCATTGCACAACACGGGAATGGAGCTCTCTTTACCCATCAACCACTTGGTGGAAAACAAAGTGATGCTGTAGGGAGCTTACTTGGTCAAGGAGTTAATGCTTCACAGTCTGTTGTTTCTCAACCGTCCAAGGACAAGTTTGAGACTAAATCCACAGTTTGGGCAGATACGCTAAGCAGGGGATTGGTTAATTTGAATATATCTGGACGTGAGTACCGTGCTTATACATATATATACACCTTGTCAAACTTTTTGACCTTATCCATTGACTTTTTTATGTTTTTTGATTTGCAGCTAAAATAAACCCTTTAGCAGATATTGGAATAGACTTTGATTCCATTAATAGGAAGGAAAAGAGGATGGAGAAGCCAACCACCACAGCAGTAACGTCAACTGTAACCATGGGTAAAGCGATGGGATCTGGTTCAGGTATGGGCCGGGCTGGTGCTGGTGCTCTCAGGCCTATGTCAAACCCAATGATGGGTATGGGTATGGGAGGCTATGGAGGTATGAATGTGCCTATGGGTATGGGTATGGGTATGGGGCAGATGCAACCACCTGCTGGATTGCCTCCTGGGTCAAACGTACCTGGTAATTATAACTCCATGATAGGAACAGGCGGTTATCCTCAACAGCCTTATGGTGGAGGTGGCTACCGATGAGATTGAGCATTATACCTAGACTAGATAGCAACTTTATAGTGTATGAGATTGAGCATTATACCTAGATAGCAAGGTAAACAATTGTTTTGTCATGCCAAAATTAGTGCTAGCTACGATTGCTCTACATCTTGCATTTGTATTTCTATCGATAGATGTAATTCTCTGTAAAGGAATGCACTGTGATGGATTCTTATTCTAAGTTTTTCATATATATTATTCTAAGTTTCCATAAATTCTGTGGCATCGTAATGTGTAATAGTGGACCGCATCAAATAACCTTGCGTGGGTTATTGCTTTTTCTAATTCCCCTAACACGTTGCTGGTGGTGTGATATTAATATGTTCATTTTTATTCGTTAATGTTCTCGTGTGATAATTATGTTGGGATAATGAACGCACGTGACTCCGTGTTAATATGGTTAATATGGGTCTGCTCAACATATTTCTCTCACGGAGGTTGGACATCGGAAAAGGACCAAATGTTATTAAGAACTATTCCCAATCATGGAGATGAAAAAGATTGTATTCAAAATAGTCACAGGAGAATGGCAATCCAAACCCCGAGGCATGTCATGCGAGAAAAATAAATGGCTTCAAAATTCCCAAAAATCTTATTCTATGAAAATCTATTTCATTGCATTTTCTTTCCACAAAGCAATCAATTATCACATTTGACAAACTATGGACTTAAAATCTACTATTAACTTACACAAAAACATTCTCAAAATTCCAATCTATACGAATTGCTTCATGTATAGACTTGTTGGAGTACTTGTGAGTATCAGCAAAATATTCATCTTTAAAGGAGACTCTTTGCCGTGGTTTTTCCCTGTTAAAGTGTACTTAGATTTTTGAGCTTCCAGCCCCAGTTAGGACTTGCCTGAATTAGCTTCTTCATCACGTTGTCTTTGTTCAGCATCTTCAGCAACATGAAGAGGTTGTTGCTCACCACTGTCATCTCTGTGCAATAAGAACAGCAAATACTTACCCCATCAGAGAAATCAAACTACAGATGGCAGTTTCTTGTACTCAAAAGGAAAACTTGGAAACAGAGAATTGAGAACTAAAATCATCACTGGCCATTAGTACATGCAGACTGGCCACTGGTCCTTTTGACAATTTGGCATGCAAAGAATAAGACCAACAAAGTGTCAAACTACATACCCAGAGTAGACAATAAGACCAATAACAACAGCACCGAAGGCCACAAAGTACATCCAATCAACCTGTAGATCAAGGGCAAAATTTGCCCTAGAATTGTTAGCACACCATGCATGTGATTCACATCTGAGAAAGAAAAAATGAGACTTTAAGTCTGACCTGCTCATGGTAAGCAAATATGCGAATTAAGACAGCCCACATGTCAGAGGTCAATAAGGACAGATTTAACATAGTGGAACCATTCATCTGTGACAAGAGAACAGAAAATATTTTAAAATACTAGTTCTCCCTTTGGTCAAGCTCATTCTATATTATAAGATGGTGTTAAACCATTTAGATGATGCAAGAGGGATGCTATCACCACTTAAACAAGTATGAACCAAGTCCTGAGCAAGATTTTCAAGGTTCAAGCAACTTCGAGGGTGAAAACTTTATAACAATGCTAGCCTATTATTGAATAATTTAATCCAAGAACTAAACATTAGTGTAAAAATAATAGAGAATTATTTCATTAAAAAATATAAAACCAAATAAGTATTTTCATTTAATGTGATCACTTTCTTTCAGCTGTGATAACAAATATAATTTCAAATTACAAAAATCTGTGTAGTCATCATAGTTTGAATCCACACCTTGAGTAAGACAGGGACTAAAGAGTAAAACATAAACATAGCCACTGCAAATCCAACAAAAGGAAGCGCCTGAAATCAATATGGCAAGAAAGGGACATAAATATCATAAATAATAAATTGGCATGTAGCTACAACATAAACAACTTGGTGCACAAAATAGATAATAGTAAATTGTAAAACTAGAAAAAAATATATAATCATCAGGCACAGGCCAGTTGCAGTTGGGGATGGTTCTATATATATACCCCTGGTCCCAAGAGAAAGGGCACATCACTATTCTAAGGAGTGAAGGCTAAACTCATTGTTTCATTCCATGATGGTAATAAAAAAGCAACCCAAGATTTTATGGATCATAATAGGAAAAGGGAAGGACAATAAGTACGTAGTCAATTATACATGTACATCTGAGATACTACCGCATTGAAGACATCTTAGCCATAGTGAAACTTTGTCAATTACTAAATAATAGCGATTGTGTGTGCATGTGTGTGCGCACATGCATGGGGAAGAGAGCTTACTGCTCCAGCAGACCAGTGAATAGATTTGAGCTCGTTCCGCTCAAGTATGCTTCTGTAATAACCATTAAGGACTAAACAGGGACAAAAATAACTATGAATGTTAAGTGGGAAAAATGCACGTGTCTTCTTCCTCTTCTTTTGCTATTTCTTAATTCGAAAGGGAAACTTTGATACCAAAACTATATTTATCCCATCCCATTAGTATTTATTTAGAAACTTTAAGTTGGAGCCAAACAAAAATTACCTTTTGCAGTTCATCTGTGACAAACTACTCAACCTATTTTGACATTTCATAGTTAATTGCAAAATTAAAACCTCCAAGGTGATATGATTATAACCGTCTGATTTGTTTAACCAATGAATAAAGCAATATTTAAATTTGGCTAAGATTGTAAATAGACACTTCATCTATGCAACGGAAAGAAGATGTATTGAAATATCAAGTAAATACAAATATATGTTATATAAAAGATGCTGGAAAGGAAGTCTGAGCAAGTGCACCATAAAATGGACTCCTCAATGCAAATTTCATAGAGCAAGTTTGCAGACAGAAAAAGAAGAAGAAATAAGGTAAATTATTCAACAGAACTACAGAAGGATCTTAGCATACTCTTTATAATAAAATCAATTTCAAGGATACATTTGAATGGCACTGACAATGCCACCAAAGAGACCCAACATTGCCATCAGCTCAACTCTATCAGCATTTTTCACTAGAAACTCCTGTCATGATAAAGAAATAACAATAACAAAAGAGATTACTAATGAAATACCAATATGCACTGCAGAGTGTGGATGAATCATGTGGGAGCATCTCAATTAGCCCACATGCAACTGATGAAATACCACAGCTTACCTCACTGACATTGCTGACAGCATACAGTGTAGCACCGACAATAATAAGAATGTCCCCTTTACCAGGGTTGCTTCCACCTATACCATGTGCACATACCATCAGATATTTAACATAAATAGGAAGACTTATGTTACTGATGACAGATGACAAGATCAAAATGTATGCAAATGAGTTTGAAGAACAAAGATAGTGAATGCACAACTCTAGCTTGCTAAATGTGCTTGTGTGAGTGTTTATGTGTTTATATTACGTATACCACAAAATATAGGTGTTAATATAAAATGCGCTATATGCCACCTACCTGCTCGGTCACCTGCATGGACATCTGAAAATACAACCAGAACAAGACCAACAATGCAAACAACTACTCCAGTTATCTTTTTGAATCTATATTTTGTTTTCAAGAAAATCCACGTAAGAAGCATGACACATGGAATGGACCAGCAGTCAAGTAGCATCACACTGGTTATTGATGTGTATTGATATGCCTTCACAACTGTCAATTAGATAAGAATTAGCATGTAAGTCATCAAAGCTCAAATAATATTATTGCAACTCAACGGGTGATTTGCTTCATTAGAATATATATATATATATATATATGAAAGGTTCGACAGTGATGTACTAGAAAGAGAAGATTAGAATTATAATGAATGAATTTAAACTTGGACAACTAAATTTGAGACTTAGAGGTTCCTCATGAATTCTAATTCTTCTCTGAGAAACTGCTGCTTGAGCAGATTCAATACAAATATACTACTTCCAATTTTCATCAATGCTCTCCAAGTAATAGTATATCTCAGTCATCAGAAAGACAGAAACACTTACCAAGAAAGTTTGCTTCAACATCAACCAATCCAAGAAGTATGTAATAATACCATTTTGCCTGCATCAATATCATATGAACTAAATGAAATTATCTTTAAATGTTTGATGCTGAAAGGAAAACAGAGTAAAAAGAGCAGATCAGCGTATCTTTTAAAGGCAGCAGCCCCACAGACTCTGCGTAGGGGTTATTTCTTTTTCTTCTTTTTTTTGTGAAAGAAGTTAATGAATATCACATATCATGTTAAAAGTCAAAATATCATAGTAAAACTATATGTCACACAAATTTGCTGTAGTTCGTATGCACACACAAGCTTACCAAAAATAATTCAAATTTCAATGGAACTTTTGAATATTGTCTTGATATATCATTCATCCACAACATACTTTTTAAAAACAGAAACACAAGGTTCCTGGACATTTAGGACACTATTCTTCCCCCAAAATTCTATTTAGTGTACCGTAATGCTATATCAATAATGCTTTACGCATACAAATACTCATCTATTTCTGCAACATTATATTTACCTCTTGATCTATAAATAGTCACATCAACACTTGTCTACATAAATTCCAAAGCAACCCAATGGCTCTGCAAAATCATTATTCCTTTTTGTCGCCTTCAAGTGCTGTTCATCATAAAGCATAATCCCTTTTTTCGTATTAAGTAACACAAAGAAAGGGATAATTATAGAACATACCACCAACATCCAGCCTTGTTTGACCCCATGTTCATCATATCAATCATCGAATGAAAACACCAGCTTAACATGCACAGATCATTTTAAAAAAAAAAAGTTGCAAATTTCCTTCAAGTTCACTCAAAATAAACAAAAAAACAAAAACATCTAAGACACTGCATCATGTGCAAATAAATCAAAGCCAACAGACAACAAGTGTAACAATCATCAAGCATAATGTATAAATAACCTTGAGTGCTTTCCTTCTGTAAAGAGCAATAGTCCCGTAGACAATTGCCAAGAACACGTAGTTTAGAAACGACTGCGAAGTTGGTGCATCAATTCCTGTAACAGCATATAAGACAAGAACAAAATTTGTAATATTCGTTCAATTTATTTATTCATTTATATTAACCAAAGAAGAGTGTAAGAATTAACAATCATAATAAAAGGTAGCAATTCAGAAGACGTGAAGAATCATAAGCAGCGAAACCTTTTTTAGCCAATTCAGAAGACGTGAAGGCTGTGGAAGTGATCAGAAGAGAAAGAAACTGTCCCAATCCAAGACCTATTAACGTTTTTCTGTTCCACAGTTTCTCCAAACTCAGCATCTTTTTCTACTCCCGGAATTTTCTTTCTTTTTTAAATAAAAAAATGCAGTTTTTGCAATCACCCTTTTGCAGAAAGAAAGTATATGCTATTTAGCATTTAAGGAGGTTTAATGAGTAAGAGACACTAAGCTGAGCTTGTGCTTCACCACAATGTGTTTCAGTTTATGAGAATGAAAATTAAAAAAGGCAATTCCGCGGAGCACCCAACCTCTACAACTGGTTGCTTTCCGTTTCAGCCGTCCCTTTAGGAATCGTTTCGAAACGGAATTCAAGTTTATAATTAGTTAAGAGAGAAAAATACGGTTTCAAATCAAATTTTGGATTGACCCTTTTTTGTTACAAAATCTATGTATATTTCGATACAGCGAGTATCTTGCATTGGATATAAAAAGTATTTTAAATCTTAAGAAATATTTTAAATATAAATTTGATCTTGCCAGCACCGATTCGACCAGGCTTAATCCGTATGAGTACACACTGGCTTTCATTTTTTACATTTTTTAACATAATCTTCCATAAATATATAAAATATATTTCTATAATTTAGATTTTTAAAGTTAAAATATTGAAAAAATCAAGAAAAATAAACTTTTAAAATTTTAGAATATTTTTTATTTTTAAATTTAAATTTATATACTTCCAAAATTTTAAATTCAGAAGTTACAAAATTTTTCAGAAGTGAAATTTTGAAAAAGTATATTTTATGCAAATATAATAAATCTTTCAAAATTAAAAATGGTTCCAAAAGTGTGTTTTTCAGAATTTAAATTGTAAAAACATATTTTCTTTTGCTTTCGGAAGAACAATTTAAAAAATAAAAATAAAAAGAAGTATACAAAGTAAAAGTCATACGCTGTCAGTTGTAGGATCTGAAGCAACTCTATCCCATATCCAAATCTAGTATATAACAACAAGCACGTGCTGGGATACCCTTGTGAATGAATCTAATGTTTAATGCTTGTACTATTGGTATGACAATTTTCAAAATATTATTAGAGACACATTTTCATATCCATTGTATTATTTGATTTCACTCATCTATGTTCAATATTTATATAAAGAATAATATTTTTAAAATTTAATTGATAATTAAATATAATTGTAGTTGGATTAGTATTAATTAAATATTATTTTTAAAATATTTATAGTATATATTGAATATATAATAGTATAATATATTAGTATCATAATTTAATATAATAAAAAATTGTATATTATTTTAAGATTTTAATATAATATTAATATATATTTTTATAAAAATATATTAAAGTAATTTATTTTATATAGATTGATTTTTTAATAATTCTATCAATTTGTCAATTTATTAATCTTTTATAATTTTGATTGATTCGTTTTTAATTTTTTACTAAAATACTTTTATATTTTAAGTAAGAGATGGTCTTTCAATCAAATAATAAAGAATAGTCATATATTACTTGTGGATGTATTATTTTATGTATTGTTATTATTATTTTTAAATTTTTTATTAACTTGAATGTTGATGTATTCCTCGGTTGTTTAAGTTCTTTCAGTAAATTTGTCATCCTATCACTGTTACTAAAATATTAAGCTTATTTTGTGCGTCTTTTAAAATTATACAAAATTAAAAAAATAAAATTATAAAAGAAACTTACATAATTAATATGTAAAATTTAAAATCAAATATTAAAAATAATACTTGACACAGTATAAAAATATATGTGATTCAGAGGAATTTTCATGTGTCATTTTAAAAAAAATAATATATCTAAAGTCACTTTTAAAAACATTCATTTATAAGATAGCCTAACATATTTAAAAGATTAAGAATATCTTATAAAATTTGTTCTTTCATTTAGGTAATTTTTATCTTTCTTTTCACTTTTTTTTTAAATGGTTAGTAAGTGAAATTTATTTCTATTTTTAAAATTTATTTTGTAATATAGAAGACAACAATTTTATTATGTTATTTTATTATATAATAATTTTATTTTTTTACAGTTGTGGTATTAATATGTAAACATTAGCTTATCAGAGTTTTTTATAAGTACCGTCCAATTCTTATAATTGAAAAATACAACAGAAAATTTTATATTATAGATCTTCTTTTTAGACATTGTTTTATGAAATTCTATCTTTGCCAAAATAAATTTTTCATTCTACAGGCAATGATCGTTCTTGGATGCAACACATTTTTCTGTTTCCAACAATTTTTTTTTATCAAGAATGTTACTGAATTAGAATGTTCTAATTCCTTATTTTCCAATAACTTCACTACCTTCTTTCTACATTCAAGTTAATATTTAGGTGTTCTTATAATTTAGAATATTTAATGTTGGATTGGCTTGAACCAACTAAATTATAAAAAAAAAATCTATTCTACCTTGGTTTGTCATGGATTATGTATTAAACAAACCATCTATTAATATATTATACATTGATATTTGATAATTATAAATTGATGAAAAATTTATGGAGCGGCAGTAATAATAATAATAAAGTTGAATTTACAAACTGTCTTAATTCATTGCACGCTTAACCTGTTTTGATCAATTTATTTGAGTTAATTGATCTAGTTGGACTAAGATTACATTTGCATTTCTAAACTTCAATCCACAGCTTATTCAATTCAAAAACTTTGACATTCTGAGGTGTAAATTACACTTTGATCTACTAAGAGATGCTTAAACTATATTATATTTTCTTTTATTTTTAAAAATTATTTATCTTTCTTAGAATAATATTTATTTTTATAATCTATTTCAATGTAAAAAAAGCTTATTAAATTATTTTTTTAATCATTCTATGAATTTTAACATTATAATTAATCTGAAATCTCTACTATAAATTTTTAAATCTTAAAAGATGAAATAAAATTTTTGAATGAAATTCCATAAGTTTGAAAAACTTGAAAAACTAAATTTTAAAAATTATGAATTATTCTACACATTGAAAATTTTAAAAAAATGTTTTTTAACAATTTTAAAAAATAAATAATGATAATTTTAACTTTTGTCAAACTTTTTTATAATAAATATATATTTGTTAGAAATTATTTGTCAATATTTTAGTAATAATTTAAATGATATAATTATTAAAATTTAATATATTATATCAATGTATATAATTATAAAAAATATTCATAAAAAATTATTTTTTTAGTGAAAAATAAAATTAAACCACTCTATTTACATAATTGAATACCTTTAATTTATTATGTTGTGTATAAATACTGAATAATTAGATTTATCATTTTTCTTTCTTTTTATATTATAGAATGAATTTATTTATGATTATGTGTAGTATTTGTTTACGGGTTAATAAAAATGTGAAAAAAATTATTTATTTTTATCATTTTATAAAAAAAATTTCTTTTAACATCAACTAATTCGTAACTTAATTTAAAAATCATACTTTGATTCAGATATTTTTAAGATGTTTTTTGATATATTATTTTTCTTTCACAGACCTACCTTTTTTTTCTAATTATATTCCTTTTTTAAAAAAATGTCTATGAAAATATCATTTTCTCAACGATAACACATATATTTTCTCAATGGTAACATATATTTTTTTTATATTCTTTAAATTAATTTCTAAAACATTATTAGCACATGCACAAAATATATTTCTATATAAAATTAATTTTTAAAAATGTGTTTGCATATTATTGGAAAGATATTTTTAAAATAATATGTTTAATAAAAAGGAAGGGATATAATTAAAGAAAAAAAATGTAAACAAATTTTTTTTACACAATCTTTAGTAGTTGAATTTTGAAGTGTATAACTCCTTTGATAAAATAATATAAGAAAAAAATATAATTAAAGATAAAATAATATAATTTTTTATTTTCGTTGTTGATAATAAGTTAAGATAATAAATCTTTTGAATTATTTAATGATGATATAAGATTGTGTAGAAATAATTTTTTTTTAATAATGAAAATCTATAAATTTATTTTTTTAATAATAAAAATCTATAATTTTTATGGTTGTTAGAATGATGATACTTGAATTTGAATTTATGAAAGAGATAAAAGAAGAAAGAAGAGAGATAAAAGAAGAAAGAAGAACAAAAGATGATGAAGGAGATGAGAAAATAAAATGAAGATAAAAAAAATAAAAAAAGAAGGTTTGTTAAAAGTGATGAAATATTTGTTTTTTAAAATTTATCTACATTAAAAGATATCTAATAAAAAATTATCTATTTATTAAATATTAAAAGTTAAAAAAGCAAAATAATATTTTAAAAGTTAAAAATCTAAGTGAAAAAATAATAAATTAAATGATGAAATAAATAATTTTACATATTAAATAACATTAAATTAACAATATAAAAATTTTAAAATTAAAAAATTATTAACATCAGGATATATATTTTTATTAATGTGATATATTAATTTAATTTTATCTACTTTTTAAATTTATATAATTGTATCAAAACTTAAATTAAATTAAATTAAAATTGAACATTAAAAAATAAAATTAAATATTTAATATAAAAATTTACATCACATATTTAATCAGAACTTAAATATATTAACAAAATTTTAAAAAAATTTTAAATTTAAAAATTAGGACTCAAACTTATAATATAAAAATATATTTACCCTTTTGAATTTGTACGTATATTATAAGATTCAAAAATTAATTTAAAATTTAGATTTAATTTGTTGAAATTATTTTTAAATTTATATTTTGTGTATTAAGATTCGTTAGTTTAGAATTTATATTGATCCTAAACACTTTTTTTGTATGTTTATCAAAATCAAGATTCTAATTTCCAAATACTCTTTAATCTCATTTACTAGACATAGCATTGAGAAATGCACACATGAGTAAGCACTTAATTTTATGAGGTGAAGATACGATTTTTTTTTTTTTAAAAGAATAAAATAATGGTGGTGAGATAAGCATGAGAATGAGATAGGGTATGATGTCCATAGATCTAACGTTGCGAAGGTCGGTGGCGTGGCGTCCGTCGGCTTCCACATATATAAAGGGAAATTGGTGAGAATAACACGAGGATGAGAAGCTGAGAGAAGAGACGATAAATAGATACCTTATTAAGTTCTATTTTCGTCGTTGATTGCTCTTCTAATCTATCTGTTGGACTCCTAGGGTTAGGGTTAGGGTTAGGGTTCGTGGATCTATTGCGTTGCGATGGATCGAAAGAGGGGGAGACCTGAAGCTACCTTCAATGGCAATGGCGGCGCTAAGAAATTCAGACCAGGTACTCTTTACTCACTTCAACCTTGCGATTAAGCAACGAAGATTCCCAATTATACTTATTTGCTAGGTTACGAGCAACCTTTCTCTCCCCGCACTTTTTATTTGTGCTTATGCTATGCGTTTGTTCGCTATTTATTAGGTTATGGAGAAACTGTGCTCTTCTAGTTTTTTGATATGTTAGAATCTTCTCTTAGTTTTATTGCTTGCTTTGCTTTGTTATGAGTCCTACTCTCCTTTTGTTAACTGTTGATTTTCTACATGCTGTGGATATAATTTGTTATATTTTCATCAATAGTGGACGAAGAAGGTCAGGGAAATCTAAACTCATAAAAAATTGGTAGGCAATTTTTTTCCGGGGAAAAGAGATTTCGCTTAGTTTGTTTTAAATTATTTGTTCTGCGTACTGGTGATTCTTTTAATACAGTTGGAATTCATGTTCCCTTCCATCCTACGGTATGGTTAAATTAGATACATGTTGTTAATATTTTGCTTCTTCATAATATCATAAAATCTACGTTCTATCATCGTTATGTGTGTTGGATTGAATTATTATGTCATGCACCCTGCTCGAATACACTCAATATTCGTAAATTTAAATGTGCAAATATTGATCAAATAATAACAGAAGATGACTATTGGATGTTATCTAAGTTGAATAGTAAAAGATTAATGAAATTTCAACTGAGAAAACTTAATTAATGTTCTGTAACAGAAATGGAGTCCTTTCCAACTGGTTTAGGAAGCAAATTGAAGCCATGCACAAAGTTTTTCAGGTTCAAATCTTTAACTTATCTAAAATAAAATCTAATGCAGTTTGATATATGCATAAGTTTTCTAATGTTTCAGAAAAAAATTGATACACTATCTCTGCAAGCAGAATCCATATGGTTTGACTAATGAATTGGGTAATTAAAGCTGTGATACAGGTTCTACTTCTAATTACAATAACAAGACAATGAACAGAAATTGTTGATTCTCAAGATCAGTTCTATTAAGTGCTTCCTGGCTATATATAAATGAAAGCAGTTCTATGGATGCAAAACTTGATCTACATATTTGGTTGTGTACAATTTTCTACAATCTTTGCGAGTAAAGAGGTCTGAGGCAGATTACTGAAATGGCTAGAGCAGTACATGGCTCAAGACATGTTCTATCAATAGACCAAAACATAAGTGGATTGGTGCTTGAGAGCATTCATAACATATTTCATTCCGAATCATGTTTGGAAATCTTGAAATTATCCGGCATTCAAAAAATGATACGATGATTATAATTTTGTTTTGTTGCCCATGTTGACCTTATTGCTTATGTTGTATATGCTATTGATATGTGTGTTATGTGTATTGTATTTTTTTCACTTCAATTGTCTTTGATGTCTGAGGATTTCCATTTGGTGCTGAAAGCCCAAATTTGTAGATTTACTATAGCTTCAAGAGTAATGCCTATTTTTAATGACAGGTTACAACGGCACCAGCCAAAAGCTATTTAGTCGTACACTAAAGAAAAATTACAAGTACAAAACATTATAGAGTTTGTAACTGTGGAAAGTCATTAGAGTTATATAAAGAACATAGTGGTATTTTAAAAGTACAAAAATTCTTTACTTCAATCTTGTATAATGATTCTGCCAAAGCCTGATAGTCCCACTAGCCTATGCCTTATAGTCCTAAAAATAATTAATATATGATTATTCCATGGGTAACTTGTATTATATCTTAAATTCTCTCCACACATGCAGATACTCTAGCTTCCTGGATCTAAAAACAGAGTACAAGTGTGGAAAATTTTCTTCATACAATTCTATCAGCTCACTACATAATCCAGCTTTTTAATCGGCATTAATTTTAGATTCTAAATTTTGTGCAGATGTGTTATCATTTATATTATTCAGATTAGTCTTTCCAAACTCCTTTTGTCTTTTAAATTGCTGAACAGCTTGACCTACTATACTCTATACCCCAAGGTTTTTAAATCATTAGCATCTTGCATTAACAGTTCTTTTCTTTTGCAATCTTTCTAACTGTTGTACCAAATATGATTTCAAGTATCACTATTAGATGGGATTGCACCTTCAGATTTTCTGTTTACCAAGTTCAGCATTTTTTCTAGGCTGGCATCAGCTGTTCCATGCCACCTATTTACTCTTAAGTCCTATTTCATGAAAATTCTTCCTCATGCAGATCAGTTACATTCCTCATTCCTTGATCTCTCATTTTCCATGGAATCCATAATAATCTTTTGTAGTTTTAGTTTTCAGTTTTAATAGCATCTTTGCCTTGCCAATTATATTAATGTAATTTTATGTTTATGGTTAAATGTTACAATGATGGACAGATTTTGTAATGGCTCTTGTAAACTAGAATAATGGCATCTCTTTTTTTGAAAAAAAAAATTGACTTGCTACTACATGTCTCTCTATAATTTAGTTTGAAGAGCTACTCTGATTTTTTTTCCTTCCATTTTACTGTGGAATTGCTCAGTCCATGATGCATTGAAAATCATTCATTCTATGGATGAGACAAATTCTGGTTGAGATCTGAAACTCACCCTTGCACTCCTAGTTTGGTGTTTTCCTTAAGTTAAAGGTCCTATGCAATATCCATAAAGGGCAGCCCAATGCATTGGGCTTCTACCTTGTGAGGCCCTTTGCGATTTTCTTGACCTCCCAAAATCCTCACAAGCTCACCATGTGACCTAATAAGTAAGAATGTCATCTTACATAGAAAACAAAGCTGTGGCCCACTAGATGGAGTCAGTTATGTGGAACAATTGATTCCAGTGGATTCTATCAACAATCAAGGTTCCTCTACATCCATTTAGATCAAAGTCTTTTGTTTGTTCTCTACAGTTTTTTCAAAGTTATCCTTTATCCTTTTTATCAAGCCAACTTCCATTTGATCCTCTAGTCATTGGAGTCTCTGTGGTCTTCTTCTCATTCGTCAGGTGACTTTCCATCATCTTTTCTGCAGATGCTGCTCCAACTTTCTCTTGTATACATTCTTCTAATGTTGTCATGCCTTTCTTGTTTGGCCACTCATCCACCTCATCACTTTCATATACACTACGCATAACATGTACTCTTGTTGAAACTTCACTATTGAGCATTGATCACCTTAGAGCATTGCTGGTCTAATTAGCTGCAGTAACATGTACTCTTGTTGTCAAATGTGATCTTGATGTTCTTCTCTCTAATCTGGCATATTTTGGGCATTGCAAGTCTTAGTTGTTTGTAAGGAGTGGATGCTTGTGTTCAAACTCAATTTTGAACTGCTGCTCTGAAGGCAGTCTTGATGCTAAAGGAATGCTGGGTTGTCATATGCCCTTATTTCCAAGTTACAAAGAGAAATTGATGTATGTGAAAATTACTCACTAGGATGGAATCAGGCTATGACTTGAGGTTTTTGGATAAAATACATGCAGTTGTGTTATTTGGATCTTTGATTTCCATAATTTCTGTTTGTGTATGTCCAATGTTCATTCATTTAGCATTTTGATATCTGTAGGCTTTCTTATGCTTGCTGCTATTTCTATGAGAAATCAAATTGAGCATTGTTGAGTTGTCACTGAATACTATTGTTTTAGGCTTGAAGATGATGCATGTTTTCTATGTTTGATGATAACATGCTAATTAATCCAATCACCATGCTAGAGTCTGTTTCATATGATTATCATTGTAGTTGCTGGTTGAATGCGCTTAACTGTTTTTTCTCCTCTGGGTTCTAAAATTTTGTTTATAGAGAATTCTTTCAAAATTCTTCAGTGGTTGCAATGCACTTTTGTATTGTCATGTTATCTGCTGTTATAATAGGCACTCAATTTCTCCATTTAAGCCATGTTGTTTGTCCTTAGTTATCATGTAACCATGCACTATTCTCTCATTTCCTATGCCATCTAATTTGTGATATACTGTATAGGTCTGGACCCTTCTTTTTGCTGTATTATGCTGTATTGTCATTGGAACTTGAGTACTGTTTGTTACTTTGGTCACCAGTCATTGTGATTTGTGCTGCTTAAATTCCTACTTAGTATTTACCTAACCAGAGATAGATATTTTCAGAGTACAGAAAATTTTGAGTTGCTTTGTTTATTTGTCAAATTTATTGAACCGGTTAAGGCAATAGTTTTGTAAGGGAAGTCATTCTTGTTACAATTTTAAAGGAATGTGCAACCTTGGTGTATTTTATTTTTTTTGCTAGGTTTCAGTTACATACTTTAATTGACTGGATTAACATTTTGAAATCTTAATAGTTGGTTATCTGTTTGTCTGATGACATCTGCTTTCATCTATTATGCAGCACCTCTGGTTGTCCATTTGGGGAAGGATGTCATTTCCTGCATTATGTTCCTGGTGGCCTCAAAGCTGTCTCTCAGATGATCAATGTTGGTAGCAATCCTACTATTCCTCAAGCTGGTAGAAATCCTGTTCCACCATCCTTCCCAGATGGGTCTTCTCCTCCAGTCGTCAAAACCCGATTGTGCAACAAGTTTAATACAGCTGAAGGTTGCAAATTTGGTGACAAATGTCACTTTGCCCATGGTGAGTGGGAGCTTGGCAGGCCTACAGCCCCATCATATGAAGATCCACGTGTCTTGGGACAAATGCAAAGCAGCAGGATTGGTGGGCGAATTGAGCCCCCACTTTCAGCCCATGGAGCTGCCGCCAGCTTTGGAGCCTCAGCTACTGCCAAAATTAGTATCAATGCTTCACTGGCTGGAGCTGTAATTGGAAAAAATGGTGTCAACTCTAAGCAAATATGTCGGGTAACAGGAGCTAAACTTTCCATTAGGGATCATGACACAGATCCTAACCTTAGGAACATTGAGCTTGAAGGCAGTTTTGATCAGATCAAACAAGCCAGTGCCATGGTTCATGAACTTATTCTAAATGTTAGTTCGGTCTCTGGGCTTACAACGAAAAACACTACACAGACTTCTGCTCCTGCGAGCAACTACAAGACTAAGCTGTGTGAAAACTTTGCTAAAGGTTCCTGCACTTTTGGGGAAAGGTGTCACTTCGCTCATGGAGCAGACGAATTACGCAAGCCTGGAATGTGATAGGGTTACAATTTAGTTTACCTGGTTTTAGTGGAGATTGAATTGTGCAGAATTTTCTAGTTTTTGAATTTTTTGTTAATCAGTTTCTAATTTTGCCGCATGGTATCTATGATGGCGAGTCTTACCTCAGCTTCTGAATTTCAACTGCCTTACGCTATAACCGCTTTAATTTGTTTATTATTTCCTTTATTAGAATTGGCGAGCCAAGACGTGATTTCAGTTCTGATTTGCAAGTTCTGTTATGTTTTGAATTAGGCTTACAAAAAAATCCAAGTGATCATTGCGCGCTCTCCTTTTAAAATTGCAGTTGGTTGTTGCTAGGGAAATGAATTTTTTTTCTTATTGAAATTAATGTTATTTAGATTGAAATACACTTTTTTAGCATACTTCTTTAACGCTTTCTTATTGTTGGTAAAAATAAATTGAAAGTCATAAAATTATGGGATTGAGTAATATAAGAACATGGGACCGAGCAACGGCAAAAAATACTTGTTTGTGGTTGATTTAAAGAACTGTTATGAGACGTGGCAAAATAAAATGTGAAGAACAGAAGCTTAAATATTTGTTTCTTAAAAGGCTTCCATTTAAATGTCTAGCGCCATTTAATAGTCTCCCAGCAGGTTGATCAAATCTACTACAACTAACAAGCGAACAATCAGCAAACGCAATCACACTTGTAGCAATCTGTTGTTTCCTTTTCAAAAATTCCCATGTCTACATATGGGCACATAATAAAAAATATCACATAAAATACGGTTTTCCTGAGTAGTCAAGGAATTAAAATACCAAAATACGTAAAAAAAAATAGAAAGTGGATTTGATGTTGTTACATGTTTATGTAAACTCAGTTAGTCCAATTTTCATCTTTATTTTCAGCCAAGTATGTGAGCCTATCTGTTTGGTATGACAAACAAATTCTTATTTGTGATATCTATCATTATTTAATTTTGACTGAAAAAAATCTAGTTGATTAAGATTGAAGTTAGATTATGGTAAAATCTTATTTCTGAAGGCAAAGATGTGGATCAAGATTTTTAAAATTATATAATCAATTAAGATACTAGTTAGATATTTAATTAACTGTCATCGAATTAATATTAATTTTAAAATATTTATAAAATAATATATATAAAAATATAAAAATATACTAATAATTAAATATAATATCATAATTAAAATTAAAAATAACATTATTTAAATTTTTTAAATTTAATTTATACATGCAAGATTAAATAAAAATAATAAAATAATATTATTTTATATATAAACCAATTTTATCGATACACTGACTATCGATCTTATTAATTATTTTGTTAAAATAATTTTTGTGATTCAAATGATCTAAAAAAAATATTCAATTTCTGATTCAAATGATAAAAAAAATTCAATCAATTCAATTTTATTATTATAAAAACATTCTACAAAATTAGTTGAATTAAAAGAATAAAAATAAAAATTTAAAAATATAATAATATAATAAATTATAAAAATAATTAGAATAAAAAATAATTTAAAACTTATGCTGAATACGTTTTTGATATAAATGTAGTTTAATTTTTCAACCTTGACAATAATTAAAGTAAAAATAAAGTGTCAAAAATATGAATAAGAAATATAAAATCTAGTTGGTTGTGTAAAATCCGTCTACAATAAAAGTTAAACTCAATTAACATTTTGGTAAATCTTTTTATAATTGGAATATGATTTTTTATAAACTTTATTTTTATGTTACTTTCTCAAGAGTATCAAAGCATTTCTCATACCAAATGCCACTGAAGAATTTTTTCTATGGTGTGCTCTTGAATACATATTTGGGATTAAATCATACTATAAGTATTTTAATTTATTTTTAATTTTTTTAAATTGATCTTCTAATTTTGCCAATATTTACAATGTTGGATGTTTCATTAATTCGTTAAATTCACTAAATATTTTTACACTAATTACTTATAGACACATAATAGAAAATCTTTATATGTAAAAAACGATTTACTAAGAAGTTGAGAAATAAAAATATTAAATATATAATATTTAGTATTATTTATGCATTAAGTATCATAATTTATAATAACTTTTTATTCGTTATTTTGAATATAATATTTAGCATTATTTTTTTTATTCCTTAACAATAAAAGTAATTTTTAACAAAAACCCATGAAAATATGTAACCCGTATTAATTTGCGATGTTGAACATGATGTGAGAACACGTAACAATGACAACTTGCTATGTCATATCAGTGGAGGTAAACAATTCATGAGATCTTAAATTAATGCTTGGAATCTTCATGTTCCTGCACATGTATTTCACTCCTAAAGTGAATGATTAACTTGCATGCCATGGCATTTGGCAGCAGCATAGCCAAGAGAAGATGATACGTTGCATTATGCAATATTGCTCCGTATAATATAATATGAATATGAAACCCGTCTCAGTCTTCAGCCTATCTTTACCTGTCGAATGCGTATATTACTTTCTCACTTGGTGGATTTCATTAAAATTTTTAGGGAGCTATTAATCATTAGTTAAAATATTTTAATTAAAATCTATATTAATGTATATAATATTTGTCAAAATCTCAAAGTAACATATTAATGTAAAACATATAAAAAAATGCATCTTCATTTAAAGGCTTGAAGTCATTCACGATTGAACTATATCTAGAAGTCTGAATCTTTTCATTTTTTTTGTGAAAATTAAAAAGAAAGATGCTTTACCGTAAAAGATTTGTTGTTTTGAAAGTAAAAATTCAGCCAAAATAACTTAATTTCAGGCCTATTTTTCAAAATTAATCCAACAACATGCGATAATTCATATATTCAAGGTCAAGACATGTTAGAACATTCAACAAACATTGTCCAGAAATCAGAAAAGAAAGAAAAAAACGTGTAAAAAGAAGAAGAGAAGGGGAGAGATAGAATGTGTAACTTTAGTATTTTTATGTAGTTAATTAAACAATCAACAACAATCACAAAAATTTAATTCCCCGTACCACCAAATAAGATTAATTTCTTACTGTTTGTCAAAAAAAATTAATTTGTGATCAACCCTTCTCAAGCAGAAAGCTATAACTCGATTTAAGAGAAAAAAGAATTAAAAATGTAAATCAATATGATAGTTTGATGGCACATGCCTGCATGTTTTGAATTATAAGTTAACAATTTCACATATTAACCCATTATCTATCAATAAAGCATCAACAATGTGAAACTTCGAAGACAAAAGCTTGCCATTAATCAACAATGTTTACTAAATCTTCATATAATTTAAACATAATTGACAGATTGTTTAGATATAAAAGACAAACAATATCAAATATAAAATAGAAACATTTAAATCTCAAAACTAACCTTTTCTTGCTCACTAAAATCCAAAGCAATTTTTATTTTTATCAATAATTTTTCTTTTAAAAAATAATTTTTGTATTTCAAAATAAATGTACCTCGTTTGCACCATCTTAAATCAATTAATAACATAAAAACTTATAAACTAACAATTAAATCAAATAAAATGTACATAAAACTAAAAAGTATTTATTATTACTTGTATAGAAAAAACAACAAACCACCGAACTTCATCATGAAAATAATAATAAATTAATAATATAAAAAAACCTTTGAAGAAGTAGTGAGTGGTGGATGTGCACACGTCATACTATATGTATTGTGATTTTTAGTCACACACTTAAATATCAAGTTGATGTTAAGAAAAATTTCTCCAAATTCTTCTGTAGCGTCAGATTTGTGGAAGTAAGAAGAAAATAGAATGCAGAATATTTGCACACACAAATTGATAACGGAGTTCGGCCAATACTGCCTACGTCTCCGGACTGCTGCAGATAATTTGATAGCAGAAAATTGTACACTGTGTTTACAAAAACACTCACAACCTCACACTACCCACAACCCAATTACACCCAAGAATCCTAAATTTTTTCTCTCTTAGAAAAATCTCTCTTTCACAATGGTGTGATACATAACTTCCTATGACTATATATAGCAACTTCTCACATGCTATCACTAATTAAGTCAAGCCTTGCATTTATTACGCAATGACTTATAACCACTTCTCACATGCTATCACTAATTAAGTCAAGCCTTGCATTTATTACGCAATGACTTATAACCACTTCTCACATGCTATCACTAATTAAGTCAAGCCTTGCATTTATTACGCAATGACTTATAACCACTTCTCACATGCTATCACTAATTAAGTCAAGCCTTGCATTTATTACGCAATGACTTATAACCACTTCTCACATGCTATCACTAATTTTGTCAAGATCTTTGACTTTTCAAATCAACAATCTCCCACTTGAAGACTGATTTCAATCTGTCTTCACACTTTGATCACTACAGCAGTCTTCTTTGGTCTGTTATTCTAGCAGGCCGACTGAAGTTGAACACAACTTCAGTTTGTCAATGGTCACCACCTTTGTTAGCATGTCTGCTGGGTTCTTGCTTCCTGTAATCTTTTCCAATGTCAGCACCTCATCCTCAAGCAGAGATCTGATGAAGTGATAACGTATTCCAATGTGCTTAGTTCTAGAGTGAAATGCTGAATTCTTTGCCAGATGTATTGCACTCTGACTATCACTGTGTAAAACACTCTTCTCTTGGATGAATCCCATCTCTGTTAACAATCCTTGAAGCCATATCAACTCTTTACTAGCCTCTGTTACTGCTACATACTCAGCCTCTGTAGTGGATAATGTAACGATCTTCTGTATCCGTGACATCCAACTGACAGCTGTAGTGCCAACAGTAAAAATATAACCGGTGGTACTTCTTCGGTGATCAACTTCACCTCCGAAGTCTGCATCTACATAGCCTTGTACTTTTAATTCTCCTTTGCCAAAGTACAGACACCTTTTTATGGTGCCTCGTAGATACCTTAAAATCCATTTGACTGCTTCCCAATGAGCTTTTCCTGGATTTGCCATAAACCTGCTTAAAACTCCCACTGCATGGCCAATGTCTGGTCGAGTACAGACCATTGCATACATCAAACTTCCTATGGCTGAAGCATATGGAATCTTAGCCATAAAGTCTTTTTCTTCCTCCGTCTGAGGGGACTGATCCTTAGATAAGCGAAAATGACTAGCCAAAGGTGTGCTAACTGGTTTGGCCTTGTCCATATTGAATCTTTGCAAGATACGGTTGATGTACTCTGCCTGAGATAACTGCAAAATTCCTCTTTTCTTATCTCTCGTGATTTGCATTCCAAGAATCTTCTTTGCTATACCCAAGTCCTTCATGTCAAATTCTTTTGACAACTGCATCTTGAGATTTTTAATCTCGTTCATATCTGAACCTGCTACTAACATATCATCGACATAAAGTAGCAATATGATATAACAGGACTTATATCTCTTGAAGAAACAACAGTGGTCAGCATTGCACTTCTGGAAGTCCTCCTTGTGCATGAAGCTTTCAAACTTTCTATACCACTGTCTTGGAGCTTGTTTCAGGCCGTACAAGCTCTTCTTTAATCTGCACACCATATTATCCTTTCCTTTTTCTGAGAATCCTTCAGGTTGGTGCATGTAAATCTCTTCCTCTAAATCTCCATGAAGAAACGCCGTCTTCACGTCCAATTGCTCAAGATAGAGCTCTTCACTGGCAACAATACTTAAGACAGACCTGATAGTATTGAGCTTCACAACTGGAGCAAAGATTTCAGTGTAATCAACTCCTTCCTTTTGCTGAAATCCTTTGACAACTAGTCGGGCTTTGTATCTCTTTGAGCCATCATAGTCCTCCTTCACCCGATACACCCATTTGTTGTGAAGTGCCTTCTTTCCCATGGGTAATTCAGCTAATTCCCATGTCTGATTGGAGATCAAAGAATTCATCTCTTCTATCATAGCAAGTTTCCACTTGTTTGCATCTGTGGTCTGACATGCTTCTATGTAATCTTCAGGCTCTCCTCCATCAGTCAACAACATGTAGTTCATGTATCTCCTGTTGGGCACATGAGGTCGAGAAGACCTTCTCAACACGGGAGTTGGAGTAGGAGGCTCTGATGTGTCAAACTGTTGTTCACTGCTTTCTTTAGTTGAATTCTCTGACCGAGGATTCGCAACTATGGGACTTTCTGGGATATCTTCAACTTCTACATATGTTGGCTTAATCTGCTCTGAATTGTTGGCGCTTGTGTTAAGCTTGTCTTTATACATCACTCTTTCATTGAAGATTACATCTCTGCTGCGGATCATCTTTCTGTTTTCATCATCCCAAAGACGATAGCCAAATTCATCTTCACCATAACCGATGAAAGTGCACTTCTTCGATTTGGGATCGAGTTTATTTCTACCTTGATCACTGATGTGCACATATGCTACACAGCCGAAAACTCTAAGATGTGAGAGTTTTATCTCTTTTCCGCTCCATACCTCTTTTGGTATTTTGTGCCCCAATGGTACCGATGGACTTCGGTTGATCAAGTAAGCTGCTGTGTTGACTGCTTCTGCCCAGAACTGCTTCGGTAAGCCTGACTGCACACGCAAGCTTCTGGCTCTTTCAGTCAACGTTCGATTCATACGCTCAGCTACACCATTGTGTTGAGGCGTACGAGGCACGGTCCTCTCCATTCTGATCCCGTGCTCATAGCAGAATTTCTTGAATTTGGTGTCTTCATATTCACCACCATTGTCGGTTCTGAGCTTTTTAATCTTCAACCCTGTTTCATTTTCTACCATAGCTTTCCATATCTTGAAAGCCTCAAATACATCGGACTTATGTTTCAGAAAGTATACCCATACCTTCCTAGAGTGATCATCAATAAAAGTCACGAAGTAATGTTTCCCACCAAGTGATGGGACGGTAGTTGGACCCCAAACATCTGAGTGAACTAGCTCAAGTTTCTCCTTCTTTGGGGGTCTTCCAGCTTTCTGAAAGCTGACTCGTTTCTGCTTTCCAAGTATACAGTCTTCACACATGTCAATTTCTACTGACTGAAGACTTGGTAGCTTGCCGTTTGAGTGCATGATTTTCATCCCTTTCTCACTCATATGGCCTAGCCTCTGGTGCCATAGATTGGAATTTTCATTTGCTGCAACTGCAATCAAATGACATGCTCCTGCTGTTTTGTAAAGAGTGCCACTCTTTTTACCCCGAGCAATTGTCATCGCACCCTTTGAAATCTTCCAATCGTCTCCATGGAAGACAGTTGTGTAGCCATCACTGCTCAACTGGCTTATTGATATTAAGTTCTTTGTCAGGTCGGGAATATGTCTGACATTTTTCAATTCCCATACAGACCCGTTCAACTTAACCTTCACTACACCTTTGCCAACTATCTCACATGATTGGTTGTTACCAAGGTAAACTTTACCAAGGTTTCCGGGAACATAGTTCTCGAAGAATTCCCTTTGTGAAGTGGCATGAAAAGATGCTCCAGAATCTAACACCCAAGACTCTTCCTTGCTTTCTAAAGAACATATCAATGCATCATCTCCTTCAGGGGTGGAAGTAACATTTGCCTCGTCCTTGGTCTCCTGATGCTTTCGTGCACTCTTGCACTGATTTTTGTAGTGCCCAGACTTCCCGCAATTCCAACACTCGATATTCTTCTTAGATTGAAAGTGACGATTTTTGGATTTGGACCTCCTGTCCTTTGATTTGCCACGTCCATTTCCTTTAGTTGAGCTTCTTCCTCTTGACTCTGTTTGCAATATCGAAGATGATGAAGATTCACCCGACTCCTTCCGTCGGATCTCTTCGTTGAGAACTAGATCACGAACATCATCACATTTCAATTTTTGGCTTCCCGTTGAGCCACTCACAGCCGTGACAATGGCATTCCAACTTTCTGGTAAGGAAGACAAAATTATTAATGCTCGTACCTCATCATCAAATTCGATTCCAACAGAACTCAACTGGGTTGTGATTAAGCTGAGTTCATTGAGATGTTGTGCTACTGATGCACCTTCTGTCATCCGAGAGTTAAACAACCGCCTCATCAAGTGAACTTTATTTGCGGCTGACGGCTTTTCATACATTCTGGAAAGAGCCGCCATAAGATCTGCTGTGGTCTTTTCTTTTGCAATGTTAAAAGCAACATTACGTGACAACGTCAGACGGATGACTCCAAGGGCTTGCCTGTCAAGAAGAACCCAATCCTCGTCCTTCATTTCAGTTGGCTTTGTACCTGTGAGAGGTTGATACATATTTTTCTGGTACAGATAATCTTCGATCTGCATTTTCCAGAAACCAAAGTCCGCACCATCGAACTTTTCAATTTTCACCTTTCCTTCATCTACAGCCATCACTCCCACTCAAATCTGACTTCTTCTTTGGATCGTTTCGTTTCTAACAATTTTTAAAAAATTGTAGAATTTCAAACCCGCTCTGATACCAGTTGTTAAGAAAAATTTCTCCAAATTCTTCTGTAGCGTCAGATTTGTGGAAGTAAGAAGAAAATAGAATGCAGAATATTTGCACACACAAATTGATAACGGAGTTCGGCCAATACTGCCTACGTCTCCGGACTGCTGCAGATAATTTGATAGCAGAAAATTGTACACTGTGTTTACAAAAACACTCACAACCTCACACTACCCACAACCCAATTACACCCAAGAATCCTAAATTTTTTCTCTCTTAGAAAAATCTCTCTTTCACAATGGTGTGATACATAACTTCCTATGACTATATATAGCAACTTCTCACATGCTATCACTAATTAAGTCAAGCCTTGCATTTATTACGCAATGACTTATAACCACTTCTCACATGCTATCACTAATTAAGTCAAGCCTTGCATTTATTACGCAATGACTTATAACCACTTCTCACATGCTATCACTAATTAAGTCAAGCCTTGCATTTATTACGCAATGACTTATAACCACTTCTCACATGCTATCACTAATTTTGTCAAGATCTTTGACTTTTCAAATCAACAATCTCCCACTTGAAGACTGATTTCAATCTGTCTTCACACTTTGATCACTACAGCAGTCTTCTTTGGTCTGTTATTCTAGCAGGCCGACTGAAGTTGAACACAACTTCAGTTTGTCAATGGTCACCACCTTTGTTAGCATGTCTGCTGGGTTCTTGCTTCCTGTAATCTTTTCCAATGTCAGCACCTCATCCTCAAGCAGAGATCTGATGAAGTGATAACGTATTCCAATGTGCTTAGTTCTAGAGTGAAATGCTGAATTCTTTGCCAGATGTATTGCACTCTGACTATCACTGTGTAAAACACTCTTCTCTTGGATGAATCCCATCTCTGTTAACAATCCTTGAAGCCATATCAACTCTTTACTAGCCTCTGTTACTGCTACATACTCAGCCTCTGTAGTGGATAATGTAACGATCTTCTGTATCCGTGACATCCAACTGACAGCTGTAGTGCCAACAGTAAAAATATAACCGGTGGTACTTCTTCGGTGATCAACTTCACCTCCGAAGTCTGCATCTACATAGCCTTGTACTTTTAATTCTCCTTTGCCAAAGTACAGACACCTTTTTATGGTGCCTCGTAGATACCTTAAAATCCATTTGACTGCTTCCCAATGAGCTTTTCCTGGATTTGCCATAAACCTGCTTAAAACTCCCACTGCATGGCCAATGTCTGGTCGAGTACAGACCATTGCATACATCAAACTTCCTATGGCTGAAGCATATGGAATCTTAGCCATAAAGTCTTTTTCTTCCTCCGTCTGAGGGGACTGATCCTTAGATAAGCGAAAATGACTAGCCAAAGGTGTGCTAACTGGTTTGGCCTTGTCCATATTGAATCTTTGCAAGATACGGTTGATGTACTCTGCCTGAGATAACTGCAAAATTCCTCTTTTCTTATCTCTCGTGATTTGCATTCCAAGAATCTTCTTTGCTATACCCAAGTCCTTCATGTCAAATTCTTTTGACAACTGCATCTTGAGATTTTTAATCTCGTTCATATCTGAACCTGCTACTAACATATCATCGACATAAAGTAGCAATATGATATAACAGGACTTATATCTCTTGAAGAAACAACAGTGGTCAGCATTGCACTTCTGGAAGTCCTCCTTGTGCATGAAGCTTTCAAACTTTCTATACCACTGTCTTGGAGCTTGTTTCAGGCCGTACAAGCTCTTCTTTAATCTGCACACCATATTATCCTTTCCTTTTTCTGAGAATCCTTCAGGTTGGTGCATGTAAATCTCTTCCTCTAAATCTCCATGAAGAAACGCCGTCTTCACGTCCAATTGCTCAAGATAGAGCTCTTCACTGGCAACAATACTTAAGACAGACCTGATAGTATTGAGCTTCACAACTGGAGCAAAGATTTCAGTGTAATCAACTCCTTCCTTTTGCTGAAATCCTTTGACAACTAGTCGGGCTTTGTATCTCTTTGAGCCATCATAGTCCTCCTTCACCCGATACACCCATTTGTTGTGAAGTGCCTTCTTTCCCATGGGTAATTCAGCTAATTCCCATGTCTGATTGGAGATCAAAGAATTCATCTCTTCTATCATAGCAAGTTTCCACTTGTTTGCATCTGTGGTCTGACATGCTTCTATGTAATCTTCAGGCTCTCCTCCATCAGTCAACAACATGTAGTTCATGTATCTCCTGTTGGGCACATGAGGTCGAGAAGACCTTCTCAACACGGGAGTTGGAGTAGGAGGCTCTGATGTGTCAAACTGTTGTTCACTGCTTTCTTTAGTTGAATTCTCTGACCGAGGATTCGCAACTATGGGACTTTCTGGGATATCTTCAACTTCTACATATGTTGGCTTAATCTGCTCTGAATTGTTGGCGCTTGTGTTAAGCTTGTCTTTATACATCACTCTTTCATTGAAGATTACATCTCTGCTGCGGATCATCTTTCTGTTTTCATCATCCCAAAGACGATAGCCAAATTCATCTTCACCATAACCGATGAAAGTGCACTTCTTCGATTTGGGATCGAGTTTATTTCTACCTTGATCACTGATGTGCACATATGCTACACAGCCGAAAACTCTAAGATGTGAGAGTTTTATCTCTTTTCCGCTCCATACCTCTTTTGGTATTTTGTGCCCCAATGGTACCGATGGACTTCGGTTGATCAAGTAAGCTGCTGTGTTGACTGCTTCTGCCCAGAACTGCTTCGGTAAGCCTGACTGCACACGCAAGCTTCTGGCTCTTTCAGTCAACGTTCGATTCATACGCTCAGCTACACCATTGTGTTGAGGCGTACGAGGCACGGTCCTCTCCATTCTGATCCCGTGCTCATAGCAGAATTTCTTGAATTTGGTGTCTTCATATTCACCACCATTGTCGGTTCTGAGCTTTTTAATCTTCAACCCTGTTTCATTTTCTACCATAGCTTTCCATATCTTGAAAGCCTCAAATACATCGGACTTATGTTTCAGAAAGTATACCCATACCTTCCTAGAGTGATCATCAATAAAAGTCACGAAGTAATGTTTCCCACCAAGTGATGGGACGGTAGTTGGACCCCAAACATCTGAGTGAACTAGCTCAAGTTTCTCCTTCTTTGGGGGTCTTCCAGCTTTCTGAAAGCTGACTCGTTTCTGCTTTCCAAGTATACAGTCTTCACACATGTCAATTTCTACTGACTGAAGACTTGGTAGCTTGCCGTTTGAGTGCATGATTTTCATCCCTTTCTCACTCATATGGCCTAGCCTCTGGTGCCATAGATTGGAATTTTCATTTGCTGCAACTGCAATCAAATGACATGCTCCTGCTGTTTTGTAAAGAGTGCCACTCTTTTTACCCCGAGCAATTGTCATCGCACCCTTTGAAATCTTCCAATCGTCTCCATGGAAGACAGTTGTGTAGCCATCACTGCTCAACTGGCTTATTGATATTAAGTTCTTTGTCAGGTCGGGAATATGTCTGACATTTTTCAATTCCCATACAGACCCGTTCAACTTAACCTTCACTACACCTTTGCCAACTATCTCACATGATTGGTTGTTACCAAGGTAAACTTTACCAAGGTTTCCGGGAACATAGTTCTCGAAGAATTCCCTTTGTGAAGTGGGATGAAAAGATGCTCCAGAATCTAACACCCAAGACTCCTCCTTGCTTTCTAAAGAACATATCAATGCATCATCTCCTTCAGGGGTGGAAGTAACATTTGCCTCGTCCTTGGTCTCCTGATGCTTTCGTGCACTCTTGCACTGATTTTTGTAGTGCCCAGACTTCCCGCAATTCCAACACTCGATATTCTTCTTAGATTGAAAGTGACGATTTTTGGATTTGGACCTCCTGTCCTTTGATTTGCCACGTCCATTTCCTTTAGTTGAGCTTCTTCCTCTTGACTCTGTTTGCAATATCGAAGATGATGAAGATTCACCCGACTCCTTCCGTCGGATCTCTTCGTTGAGAACTAGATCACGAACATCATCACATTTCAATTTTTGGCTTCCCGTTGAGCCACTCACAGCCGTGACAATGGCATTCCAACTTTCTGGTAAGGAAGACAAAATTATTAATGCTCGTACCTCATCATCAAATTCGATTCCAACAGAACTCAACTGGGTTGTGATTAAGCTGAGTTCATTGAGATGTTGTGCTACTGATGCACCTTCTGTCATCCGAGAGTTAAACAACCGCCTCATCAAGTGAACTTTATTTGCGGCTGACGGCTTTTCATACATTCTGGAAAGAGCCGCCATAAGATCTGCTGTGGTCTTTTCTTTTGCAATGTTAAAAGCAACATTACGTGACAACGTCAGACGGATGACTCCAAGGGCTTGCCTGTCAAGAAGAACCCAATCCTCGTCCTTCATTTCAGTTGGCTTTGTACCTGTGAGAGGTTGATACATATTTTTCTGGTACAGATAATCTTCGATCTGCATTTTCCAGAAACCAAAGTCCGCACCATCGAACTTTTCAATTTTCACCTTTCCTTCATCTACAGCCATCACTCCCACTCAAATCTGACTTCTTCTTTGGATCGTTTCGTTTCTAACAATTTTTAAAAAATTGTAGAATTTCAAACCCGCTCTGATACCAGTTGTTAAGAAAAATTTCTCCAAATTCTTCTGTAGCGTCAGATTTGTGGAAGTAAGAAGAAAATAGAATGCAGAATATTTGCACACACAAATTGATAACGGAGTTCGGCCAATACTGCCTACGTCTCCGGACTGCTGCAGATAATTTGATAGCAGAAAATTGTACACTGTGTTTACAAAAACACTCACAACCTCACACTACCCACAACCCAATTACACCCAAGAATCCTAAATTTTTTCTCTCTTAGAAAAATCTCTCTTTCACAATGGTGTGATACATAACTTCCTATGACTATATATAGCAACTTCTCACATGCTATCACTAATTAAGTCAAGCCTTGCATTTATTACGCAATGACTTATAACCACTTCTCACATGCTATCACTAATTAAGTCAAGCCTTGCATTTATTACGCAATGACTTATAACCACTTCTCACATGCTATCACTAATTAAGTCAAGCCTTGCATTTATTACGCAATGACTTATAACCACTTCTCACATGCTATCACTAATTAAGTCAAGCCTTGCATTTATTACGCAATGACTTATAACCACTTCTCACATGCTATCACTAATTTTGTCAAGATCTTTGACTTTTCAAATCAACAGTTGACAAGTGAAGTCATTTATCAAACATGAAGATGATGCTGAACAAGAACTAAGAGAGTATGAACCACAAAGAGATGAATGAAGTAAATGAATAGAAGAAATAAGAGTAGGACAAGGTGGGACACAAGGACCCATACATTGTGCTTGTTTTCGGACACCCACAACTCCCTCATGCTCACTGGTTGATAAAGTTATAACAAAAGGAAAATGTTATTTAATATTTTAAAATATTGATTACAAAAATTAAAAGTATTATTAATATTTTTTTTACCAAAACTTTTTATGTGTTTCCTACATAATTTCTAATAATTTTTATTGATTTTTTTAAACATAGGTCTTTTTAGACCGAAATTGTAAATGTATACCCCTTTATTGTTACTCACTCAATACTTTAAGTACATGCTGGACGCTGTTTCAATTTATGTTCCAAATTTTTTGTGCAATGGTGGGGTCTTGAAAAATAGATTTTACACATAAGCCTGTGATTATATTTTGTAGGACAGTGGATTTTAGTCATTTTACTGTGTGATGATATAAATTGGTGATGTAAATTCATCTCATTTTATGTTACAGAGATCAACCTATTCAAATAATAAAAATTTAAAGAAATATTAAAAAAAGCGAATAAAATTAAAGGAGGTATGTAAACAGAATAAAAATTTAAAAATAATGACAAATGGATTTTTTTTTTGTTACAATGACAATTGAATTTGAATTACAGCATTTAGAGACTTAGAATAGAATTAAGAAGAAAAAAAAACTTGATGAGTCAACTACACGTTGCTGACTCAAGATAATCCGAGTTATACAAATTGGCGAGTTAATTAATATATGCAATCTAGTGCATAATTAAAAAAAGTTAAACAAGTTGGCTTGACATAGAGGTCACTATTCTAAATAAAAAGTGTCATACTTTAACTTAAATAAAAGATTACATTTAATTTTATACATATGTAAGGATAGAGCATACATCAATAGAAGATATGCTATTCATAAAAATCATATATATATATATATATATATTAATCGGAAGTGTACAGGATTAATTCACAGGTAATGATTAAACTAAGGGATAAATGGATGATTTAACCAGCTATTAACAAATCACTGGCATACAAATTCAAGCCATGTTAACAAATTGATGACAAACAAAAGGCTAACACAGTATCTGGCTAGAGAGAGAAATGCAATTCTTATAGATCAAATACAATAAGGCCTGGCGAGAGAAAATAAATACTCAACAACACACTTGCATTGGAGAACTTGAAAGTCTCAAACCTTACTACTCATATTCACATTGACATCCACATCCACATCCTCATCCTCTTGGTCTCCCATATCAGTGTCTTCAAGATTGATACTCTTATACCACTTAGCACAGAACAAGTATAGCACAAAGTCAAAAGCAGCTAGTCCTGCAAGGAGGAAGAAGAACCTATCCATGTGTCCTGTGTTCAAGTTCTCTGGAATCCAACCTCCATTTTGGCCTCTTGATGTGATCACCATAACCATATTCACCAGCATGCTACTCACATAATTCCCAAGAGAAATTGAAGCCATGCAAAGAGAGCTTCCAAAACTTTTTATGCCATCAGGGGCTTGCCCATTAAAGAACTCCAATTGACCCACATACATGAAAACTTCAGAAGCACCAACCAAAACATATTGAGGGATTTGACAAAATATACTCAAGGAACTAGTCTTTTGGCCAGGAATAATATGCCTAAGCCTTGCAATCTCTGTGGCACCAGATGCAACCATTGCAAACATACCAATGATAAGGCCAATTCCCATTCTTTGAAGCTCAGTGAGTCCCTTTGGATTTCCACTTAATCTTCCAGCTAATGGAACAAGTATTTGGCGATAAATGCCAGTGCATACAAGAACACTGCATATATCAAATGCAGACATGCTGGCTGCTGGCAAACGAAAACCTGCTATGTTTGAGTTCATGACATCCCCTTGCTCAACAAAAAGAGAAGCCATTTGTGTAAACACAACAGAATAAATAATGGTGCATAGCCAAACTGGCAACATTCTTAACACGCATTTGGCTTCCTCAACTTGAGTCACAGTGCAAAGCCTCCATGGATTCTTTGGACTACGCTCATCATTTTCTGTAATTGTTGCTGCCTTGTCCATGAATCTGCCCAACATTAACAACAATGATATATATATCTATAAGTTTCAAACTTTCAATACTATTAACCAATAATAAATGGAACCAAATGAAACAAGTGACTAGTACATATTTTGTTATAAATAAATGTGAGCTCTAATTATTTGGTTTATGTTACTTTCTTTGGTCCAGATGTTATCATAAAAGAAAATTACAATAATTTTGTAATCATAATTTGTTAATAGAATTTGAATGCTTACTCAAAATCATCAGTGTGCAGAATCTTTCTACTCCCTTTTATGGCAGATTTTGAACCGTTGACCTCAAAAAGTTGTTCTGACTTGGCTGGAGAAACACCCCATTTCTTAAAAACAGCAGTAAATACCTGAGCAACCCTCACCACTGGGTTCCCACATGGTTTTACATACCTATATCTTGGAGTTCCTGATAGAAATGACAAAAAGGCTACCACAGCAGAGGCCAATGATACCAAGAAGCCCATTGTCCATTTTCCTGTATCCTCATAGTACACTAAAACGGTGTTGGAAAACAATGATCCAACATTGAGGGCAAAGTAAAAATAGCAAAAGAAAGCTACTTTTGAACTTTTCTCTTTTGGATTTTTCTCATCATATTGGTCTGCTCCAAAAGTTGCTAAGGTGGGTTGGTGCCCCCCATAACCAAATGCAACTAAATATATTGACAAGTAGAAAATGTTCACTCCAATTGATGTGGGTTCACAAGGAGTTTTTCCATCACCACAACCAGCAGGGTTGATCAAGAAACGCCAAGATGACAACGAAGACAGTGCTAACCCCTATTAAACACACATATTCAACTTATCAAAATTTATGACATTGTTAATTGTTTATGTTAAAATAAAATCATAAAAAGACTAATGGTAAAATACCAGAACGAAAACAATCTGAAAGATTGTGCAGGTTAAGTATCGACCCCAATATGAATCACTCAGAAATGCTCCAATCAATGAGAACATATAAACAGTTCCTGTCCACTTGCTGACATTATTAGCAGCATTGGCATTGTCTTGACCAAGAACTCTGGTTAGGAACAGAACCAAGTTCACTCCAACTCCAAAGAAAGCTAGTGTTGCTAGTGCTTGATTCACTGCATTGAATCAAAACATGATCAATTATGGGGTAAGGCAAGCAAATCAAAGAGAAAAATAAAATGTAATCAAACCAACAAATGAATGGTTCAACACATTTTTACTTTTTATTTTTCAAAATTGAAAAATGAATGAATCCATCATTTGTTTATTATATACCTAGCAAGAGACTTGCTATTTTCGCTCCTCCTGTTTTCTTCCCATCCACTTTGTTACTTCTCTCCACAACGCTGCTATCTCCTTCCATTACCTATATATTTTCATAGCAAATATCATTACATATTTTTCTCCCACTAAATGAATCCATCTACAAAGTTATAGTGGAAGTACTTAGCATCAATGCATCATATATATAAATCTAATAATTTACTTTTGTACCATGTCAATTACGAATTTTGAAGGAAAAAAATGGAGGATAAATACAGTGATGACACTGTAATTTTCCAAGTTTTTGGAATCCCTCATGAATTAATTGACATATTAATATCTTGTAATTTTAGATCTGTTTACATATTAAAAGAGTGCTGCTCAATTTGTATAATTTCTTTCTATTTCAAGAGATCAATTCCCAGGTATAAAAAATTATTTTGGGATTAACTGTAGTTTTCATTCTTATACTATAATTTTGATTGTTTAGTTTAAATTGCTTGTATTTTGTCTTCTTAATTTTTCAATTACTCAATTAACAAGTCTCTAGTTTCAAAATTTCATCTAGAAATTAACAAAAAATATAAGGTATAATTAATTTTTATAGATTAATAAATAAAATTAAATAAAACGTATAAAATATAATGAAAGCCATCTTTATTTTTATTTTTTAATCTTTATATATGTTAATTTATACAAATCAATTATATATCATTCTTTTATTACATTTTTATTAATTATTGAATGAAATTTTGGAATATAACATTTATGAATATTAAATACGAGAAATTAAATGACGAGATAAAACTCACATGAGTTAAAATACAGGAATTAAAGGTGTTATTTAATCTTGATTTTGAAACAAAAAGTTCATCCGAATAAGAATTCAAGGGAATCGTCGTTCAAAGCACAATAGGTGACACATGAGTGTTGAATCAAATTTTTAAACACAACAGAAATAAGATGCATTTGATGAACCTCAGCTGGTGATTGGATGGGAAAACATTTGAAATTATTTATAAGAACAAATTTTATAATAATTTATCCTTTATTATTTTATTCTCACAAATAAATGTTTTTAGGATTTGATATGTGACATAATTCTACATAAGAATTGAGTTCTGAAATAATATATATATATATATATATATATATATATATATATATATATAAGATTGACTTAATGTCTGTTTGAATAATAGCTTATAACTAAAATTTTACTTTGACAGATTTTCCTTTAAAAATAAAACCAAACTCAAGCATACATTAAATTTCCCACTAAATAAAAAATCCAACATCACCCTGCATGAAAGTTATAAATATTTAAACTCTGTTAAATTGACCCTTAATTAATTGATAGAGTACCTTGGTTGCTGCAATATTGGGGGAGTTGACAGAGAATGAAGTGGCCAAAAAGTTAATTAACACAGAAATGATTGAGGCAAGAATCGGCTATCTAGCATGTGCTGAATTTGGATTTTGGACCATAAAATAGGACAATGTGGGTGGCAAGATATGATGTGGATCAATAACTAACACAGAACTAGTAATAAAGTTAATTAATACAAAAAGAAAAGCTCTCACAAAGGGTAGAGAATAAATATAAAGATGAATTAACAAGGATGGATGAAGAAGGTTGATAATAGTTGAATTATAGCATGCAATATATAGAGGAACGTAGGGAAGAAAGACATGAGGCATATCACTTTCAAAGTAAGTTTTATTATTGATGTTGATTAGCCCAAAATACGGAGTGTGAAAGAGAAACAAATCTGAAATGATTAGAGTTGATAAAAGGAAAGAAAGTGACAATTTGGATGAAAATAGTGGTGAATATTGAAAAGGGAAGGGGACAAATCTTAAACTCTTTTATGCCATAAGAAACTAACAGTGCAAGTGGGAACTTGGCGTTTCTTTTTCCACTATAACAATGAATCTGACTTCTTCAAGTCCTTTTCCACCTTTAATTTTCTTTAAATATTTGATACCCTCATTCCCATTTCACTTCTGAATTATTATATGCTTAATATTATTTCCCAATTCTTCAATTATGCATTTGAATTTTCATTCATCAACTTTACATCCATTCATGTACACAAAAATGTGACTTTTCTTATTGTGTGATCACCTACTGCCTATGTGCATATCATGGGGGTTCTGTTAAATGTTGACAATTGATGAAAGCTTATTTTACTTTCAATATCAATCCACAAACTAATTGCTTGAATTGTGCCATTAATACTGAATATTGGACCTACCTAGAATGTATACATTAATTTTCAATCATGTTAATAAAAATATCGTATAAACATTCATTATTTTGTTAATCTGTATAGTCACGTAGGTGACAGTTTGATGAACTCATCTCCCATAATGCAAACTTTAAACTTTATATCATTTTGTTTTTTTGGATTTGACAGATAAACCGTTTCACAGAAAAAAAAAAATACTAGAAAATGACAATGCCATGAAGCCGTCCGTATATCGATACATATTATAGGCACTCTTATCCCTTAATATAACCAAATTTAGCATTCAAACCCATTGGGACAGATATTAAAAAATTAGCATATTAAATATACAAGGACAAATTACGCATATGATATCTGGTTTAGTGAAATATCTAATTTTTTTTAATTCTATACAAATATTTCTTTATTTTTTAATTTATTATTTAACAATATATATATATACACACAGAACCTTTCAAAATAATAAAGCAAGAAAGGCCAGTATAATTTTCTAGATAAAGGGATATGAGTATAATTAGCAGTCACTTTGAGAAAATTTTGGGTAACTTTTCCTATAAATATGACGTGTATTTTATAAAGAATCATATAGTTGTATTTATGGTGTAAGTTGGGGAAAAAAGAGAATATTCCAAGAATAAGACTCAAAACAATTTAAGATATAAAAAAATATTAAAATAAAATAAATTTCCTTTCAAGTGTGAATTAATGTTTCCATTCTTGTCATTTTCCTCGTAAATGTGATGCAATAATTGAAAGTGAAGACCAATTGAAGAGAAAGCAACATATATGTTAATAACAGGTTATTTTACTCATATATATATATATATATATATATATATATATATATATATATATATATATATATATTGAATTAGAGAAAGAGGTTTATGTAGAAGCAGGCACCTTCAAAAGAATACTTAATAACTCATAGATAGAGTGTGCTCTTGCGCAGAAGATAAATGTGGCTAGCAATCTGCCAAAGCTATGGCATGAAAACATGAAGAACTCACGCAAGCAGTTTTTTAAATTTAAACTAATCTTAATTATATTTTGATAATATTTTTAATTAAAGTTATAAACAGACCCTGACTATGTATGTATTTTATGTTAGTATTTCTAAACTTTGATAATTAGCTAAACTTAATGTTGTCTCTCTTTTTATTCATGTATGTATGTATTTTTGTGCGGAGTTTTAAGTTTTTTCATTTTACCTTTTAAACGAAAATAGAAAATGACATCAAACACTTTCAAAATAAGTGAACTATTATTTTAATATTTGAAATTGTAAAAATTGATCACTTTAGTTTTTGACTTTACAATTTTTTTGTTTGTTTTTTATTTTACAAATGATATTTTTTTTACTCATGTTTATTGTAAAATGATAATAAAAAATAAAATAAAAAACAATTAAATTTTAAATGAATTTTTGTAGAATCAAAGATTAAAATGAGTACTTTTAAAATTAAGAAATAAAGCATACACTCTTAGGGACAAGAATAGGGATTATTTTTTACAAAATCCTTTCTTTCATTTTTCTTTTTAAAAAAAAAATCAAAAGATTTGATAAATTACCTAGATACTTTTTTTAGAGTTTTTTTTATATCTTTCTACAATTTTTTTTTTACATATTTTCCTACTTTATAAAGTAAATTTAATTAAAAAATGTATTTACTAATTGAAAATATATAAAAAAATATTTTTTACCAGAATTATTTTGTTTTTAACATAGTTGTAAGCTAAGAGGTGGAATCCAGTACATAAAACAAATGGATTACAGTTTGGGCATTTTGATGGTTTGATTAGGCCTATAAGGAGTTGAAGCTGAGAGGATAAATTAAATTACAGGTGTCATTAAGGATTGAAGGAAAACCTTGGAGTTATTGTTGTACTTGGAAAACAATATGCTGAGGTAAATAGATTATTAGTTTTTCTAAATTAAGGTTAAGCCACTTCAGATTTGTTCCATCATAACTTGAATTTTGTTTGAACCAAGTTCCCAAATTTAGGTATTAGGAAGGTTACCCCTTTGGAACAACACAACATTTTAATTGGCAAATTTGAGTGAGAAAGATTTAAGATTTAGCTGTCTTCTGCTTAATTCATTCCTTCTGACAGTTACTATCCCTTTCAATTTTCAAATATATATATTAAATTGTAAAGAAGAGAGAGGGGTATGATTGAAGCATGATTTCAAAATCTAGAATAAGTAGAAACAAGGAAACTTGTGATTCTGATGAAACCAATTTTGCATTGGATTCAGCAAAACGTGGGAAGCATGAAGAGAATGCAGGGTGGTGTCACAAGTTGAAAGGGGTTGTGCCTCAACAAAATGGGCATTGGGGTGCACAAATATATGCAAACCACCAAAGAATATGGTTAGGGACTTTCAAATCATTAAAAGAAGCTGCAATGGCTTATGACAGAGCCAGCATCAAGCTTAGAAGCGGAGAAAGTCACAGAAACTTTCCATTGAATGATCAAATAGTTGAAGAATGTGAGTTTCAAAGCCATTACAGCGTGGAAAGTGTGGTAAGCATGATTAGAGATGGCACTTACCCTTCCAAATTTGCCACATTTCTTAGGACTCATCAAACCCAAGGGGTTGGAGTTAATGTCAAATATATAAGCTTGAAGGGTGAGGAACAGTTTTGTTGCACCCAACTTTTTCAAAAAGAATTAACACCAAGTGATGTGGGGAAGCTCAACAGGTTTGTGATCCCAAAGAAACATGCAATTACCTATTTTCCCTATGTTTGTGGCAATGCAGAAGCCAATGATCATGAAATGGATGGTGGTTGTGATGACATTGAGGTTGTCTTTTATGACAAGCTCATGCGAGTGTGGAAATTTCGATATTGCTATTGGAAGAGCAGCCAGAGTTATGTGTTCACAAGAGGGTGGAATCAGTTTGTGAAGGAAAGGAAATTAAAGGCTAAGGATATCATTGCTTTTTATATGTGTGAACCTATGAATTCTTCAAAAGGGGGAGAGGGACAAGTGTTTTCATTGATTGATGTAATCTATAATGCAGATCAAAGAAACCAGTGTTCTGAAGACACCAAACAAAATTTGGTATCTTGCACTGAAGTAGAGCATGAATATGAAGAAACCAAAGATTTGAATCAGAAAAAAGGTTTGATGCTCTTTGGTGTATGTATCAATTGAAGAAATGGTTTATTCAATTTGTGCTTTTACTTTTCTCCATCCATTAATCCCCTTGTATTAAATTAACTTGTACTTCACCTTTGGGAATCATATAAACTATAAATTTGAAGAATTGTAATCATAAGGTTGGGATTTCAGACAAGTGTTCATTACTATTTTCTTAAATGTGAATTAACCAAACATGTTTTTAATATTTTTCATTCCTTAATTTTTATTATTTATTAATCTCTATTATCATTTATATTTTTACTTCTCATCCCATTCATTTTTTTCAATTTTTCTCCTTTTCTTTTACTATACCGTAAAATGAGTGAATTGGCATCCTTAATCAATTTTTTAAGAAGTTGGTAATAAATAGTTATTTTTGCCGATTCTTCTAACAAATTCATAGTTTGTGGGTAATAATGAGGGTATTCTCATTTTTAAGGCTTCATCTGGTACAGAACCATCGAAGGTGTTTAAATAATTAAATTTATGCATTTTTTGATACATTAAAAAAGAGATGAGTTAAATTTCGAAAGTTTAATAGAAGCAGAACATGCCAAAGAAAAATATTTATAGAATTATCTATCAATAATATTCTAATATTAACTGTAGGATTTGAATTTATATCCTTATAAGATACGAATTACCTGTTAGAAATTGAACTAATTTTTGTTGTCACAAAGCCTATGCATGCATTGCAAATTCTCCTTTAGATGGTGGTATCATGGTGTGTGTGTGTGTGTGTCTTTGGGCTTGGGCCTTGGAACTTGGGCCTTTTGGAGGATCTTATATGATATAATGAGTGAAAAATGAAAAAAAAAAAGAAAAAGAAAGAGGTTAGTTAAGTTGACCAAAGCCAGCGGGAAAGTAACCCACCGTTGAATTTTGGTGTAGAATTTGAAATCCCTAACAAAACCTCATTTATATTTCATTCGAATTCAAAACCCCTCCCTCTGTGTGTTGAGGTTAGGGTTTGGTGGTTGAAAGCATGAGGCGTTCCCGCAGAGGTAATGGGAATGGAGAGGAAGAAGTGGGAGAAGGTGTGAAGAGAGAACGAGCGAGTGAAAATGCGGAGCAGCATCAGAACCCCGTCACTCGCAGAATCATTCGCTCTCACTTCCTCAAACTCAAAACTCTCATCAACGGTAATATTTTTATTATTATCTCCCGCACTCTCTCTAATTTCAAAATTAAATTAATCAATTTATTTTCCCCTAATTTCTCAATAAATATAACAGAGAAAAGGGATGATTTGATGAACACGGATTCCGACAAGTTCGACACCATCTTGAGCGAGTTCCATAAGTTACACGAACAAGGTATCCATTCATTCATTCTTCTTTTTCTAATAATAATTGTATGAAGTTTGTGGTAATGATGTTCGTGATTTGAATGGAATTTCAGTTGAGAAACCGAGAGAGCAGGTTGCAGATGCGGAGGCACTGTTGGATCTGACACGCACCCTGGTAGGATCTGTTAGGTCTCTGACGAATGAGGGTGTTACCCCTTCTCACTTTGTTACTTCTTTGCTTAAACACTATGCCCAAGGACCCCAAAATTCAATCAACTGGAACAAACTTGGTCTTGCTGTATCCCCCATTTTCCTCTCCGTTCATGGCTCTTCTACCATGTTAGTTCCTCTCCTCTTTTCACACTCTAATTTTTTATTAATAATAATAATAATAATTCACTTTTATTGTGGTTTTCCTTTCTTAAATAAAGGCTTGGTCCCATGGACAATGAGTTGAAGCAACGCAAAACTGGAGTCCCTAGAAAACGAGCTCCTCCCCCAACTGCAACCTCCAGGCCTCAACAGGTCACCTCCCTTTTCTTCTTCCTATACATTCATCATCCACTGCTATACAACGAAGATGATGTTGGTGCTTGCTTAAATTCATATTGTGCATGAAAAAATTGGGTCAACAAGATTCTGGCATCTTCCACAATTCCCTTGTGCGATGTTAGACTTTTTGATTGTTGCATACTTTTGGTTCTTGCCCAAACAGATGAGGAATACGTTTATCTATATGTTTTATGCTTGCTGGTGCTTTGATATTTACTTCTTGTTGTTGGTGTTTATTTGAAACAGCTCGATGAGGCTGTAGGAGAGGAAAAAACCGACACTGACAAGAACATGTCAACTATGTTTGGTGTTTTAAGGGAAAGGAAACGTGTTCGACTTGAAAACCTAATCTTCAACAGAACTTCTTTTGCTCAGACTGTGGAAAACTTGTTCGCACTATCATTTTTGGTGAAAGATGGTCGTGCTGAGATCAGTCTGGATGAAAATCGTTCTCACTATGTTTGTAAGATGTGTTTCCATCACAATCAACTAAATATTTGCTTCAAGTTCCTTTTTCATGCCATGCTTACTTATGCTCTCTTCTTTTTCAGCACCAAAAAATGCCCCAGCTGCCAAGTCTGTGCCTTACAGTCATTTTGTATTCAGATTTGATTACCAGGATTGGAAGGTATGAACGGTTCTGGTGCTCATAAAGTGGGAATTCAAGTAGTATGTGGCGAATTTAATTCAATATTTCATTTTTTTAGGGTGATGCAGTCATTTTTGGGTTACAGCTTCATTGTTTTTTAAACAGGGAAAATTGATAATGCCTTGAATTTCCTTTTACACAGATCGTTTGAAGGTTTATTGAATAGTACTTTGTTTGACCAATAGCTTTCAAAGAAGAAAGATTAAAACAATTATTCACAATCTTTGGTTTTTTTACTCCTACTATGGTTGATTAGTCAACTCTTTCCATTGTTGGTTTGAAGTGCTATGTCATGCAGACGAATGACACTATGAGTTATGCAGTTTTTCATTTAAAATCCTGTCTCCGTAACTCTTTCAACATCTTTTACAGTTGATGAAGGATATGGTGCCTTCTGGAAAGGAGCTAATGCCGCATAGGATTCAATGTTGCACGGCAGTTGATTCTCAGGTAGAGGTGGGAAGCAATGATTCCCAACCTGCTGTGGCTGTAACACCCATCAGGAAGCTAACACGGAACCGAGGACTGGTTGTGCAGGAGGAAAGTGTTGTAGAAGAATCTCCCGTGTGTGATGATGAGAATACTTCTAGAGCAGCTGCTATCCGTAGGTGTAGGCGTAAGCTTCATTAAGAAATTGCATTAGGTACCAGATTGACTTATGGTTTGCCTGATTATGTTTTGTTCAGCTTAACAAACTGAGTTTTTGTAATGTATATAGGATGTACATAATTTTAGTTCCATGGTAGAATGTTTTTTGAAGGCGGGCTTTATTATGTAAGTGCTCACAATGTATGATATATATCCCATCCTTTCCTCTCTTTTTTGCATTTGCCTCTATGGATCCAACTTATTTGATCGTTTCTTCATTGCTGTATTCGAATATCATTGACTCATTTTACTACCGGAGGATTTGGCTCTTTTAAAATGAGTAACTGTGTAAAGTAAACAAGCAAGAATTTATTTACCGTTAATTTGAACTTAATCAAGGTAACAAGACTTCAATAGAAATCAATTGTAGATATATATTTTTTACTTATTTTACTTTGCAAGTTGCATATTTGTTCACTTTAAGAGGATTAAGTTCATTATTGAAATGGGCAATAGAATAGCGTCCGGTGGTTGGTGATCTGGCTGTGAATTTTTTTATTTTTGCGCTATGTATAATTTATTTGAAAAAAACACATAACACTTCAATCAGGAAATGGTTCGTACATGTTGAGCGCGGGGTGCTGCCAAATTTTACATAAGTCCTTACGTTTATCTGTAACATGATTTTACCAGTACTAGTACTTTGATGCTTGTATTGGTTTGTGTAGGTAAAAACTGTGACAATGATAAGTTAATGAATGTCACCCAATGCTTGTTCGATACAAAACTATTGAATGACTGAAACCGGGACTCGAGTTCATTTTCATAATTATAATAAAATCTTCCATATCCCTTATTTCTGTGTTGGTAAAGTTCTGCTGTCAATTCTCGCCGAATTTGGTAACATTAAGATCAGAAAAATAATAACGACCTAAAAAGTGCCGCAAAGGCCATAACATATTAACAAAAAATAGCAAATTCCAATAATACCGAAAACTCTTTAGTATAGCTTTCTACAATTTTTGAGTCGTTTGTCTTACGCAACCAGGATATCTTATATCTTTCAAGACTTTTGAGCTGAAGCATGGTTAATGGGCTTACTTAGTGTTTGTCTTAAACCTAAATTGAATTAATCTTGAATTGTTAAATATAATTAAGATGTGCTTAAATTAATTTCAATTATAGATTTTACATTCTAAAAAACCTGTGCAGCATGTGAAAAATTGATTTGTGTTGAAACAAAATAAATCCTTACTATGCAGGAAAGGAGGGCGTAGTTGGCGCATAATCACATAACAATATGTTACAGTGTTACATCTGGTGGTCTTTAGAAGAGTACTCAAACCATGTTCTTTATGGCAATCTTGAGACATAACTTGTACTTAGAACTAACCTAGCAAACCAAATGTACAAAACCAGCAATTGTGCACGATAACAAGACTTTTGAAGACGATAAATGATTGCAAATTTTACGTTAACTTGGTGGCATAATATTATAATTGGGTTGTAAGGAGAGTTTGTGTGTAAGGCACAGGTATGGCTTTCAAAGGAAGGGCTTTTCTAAGCGTTATTCCCATTCCCTCTGTCATGTCCATCTCCTCTGGTTTGAGACCATCGGGTAAAAGCCAATCAAAGGAATGCAAGAGGGAACCAAGTGCTAGGGGAAGCACACGAGAAGCAAGTGGCATGGCAGGGCACATTCTTCTACCCGAACCAAAGGGTATAAACTGAAAATGTTGTCCCTTATAATCCACCATGTTTGGCTCAAGAAACCTTTCAGGCCAGAACAATAAAGGAGCATCCCACACTTTTGGGTCCCTCCCAATTGCCCAAACATTCACCAAAATCTGTGACTCTTTTGGAATATGGTAGCCTAACATCTCACAACAATCTGTGGCCATGTGAGGAACCAAAAAAGGAAGAGGTGGGTGAAGTCTCAGCGTTTCCTTGATCACTGCTCCGAGGTAAGGAAGATTGTCTATGTCCTTTTCTTCCATATTCCTATCTCGCCCTATTTTGCTCCTCAGCTCCATCTGCACCTTCCTTAGAGTTCTTGGATTGTGTAGAAGCTCCGCCATAGCCCATTCCATTGTGCTTGTTGTAGTGTCTGTCCCTGCAGTGAACATTTCCTATAACCAAATATTGTCAAATCTATATTCACTCCTCTGCTACCAAATACTTGAATCTATAACTATCAACAAATATGAAAGAACTTACAAAGACAAGGGCATTAATAGTCCTTGAGTTGAAAGTATATGGCCCACTGAAACCATCCCCACGAAACTCCAAGAGAACATCCAAAAAGTCTCTATTTTCCTTAGATCCACAACAACCATTTTCCATCCTTTCTTTGATAAAACATCCAGCTATATCAAACGCTTGGTTAACATGAAATTGTGTCTTCCTCCTAATACCCTGAGGATCAAGCCACTTCAAAAATGGCAAGAAATCTGCCACATTAGGCTTCCCAGCATACTCCATAACCTTCACCGCATGGTAATAAAATCCACTACCTCTCTCAAGTTCAGGGTCCAACAAATCCTTAGAGAATATCAGGTTCCCAATAAGGTTAAAACTCATCAAAAAAAGATACTTCCCAACATGAACACCACAGCTACCACACTCACCCGCTTCTTCAATGAGGTGTATCATGCGGTGTATACACTTTGCACGCACACCTCGCTCAGCATCCAAACGACTTGTCACAAAGAACTGAGTGGTGCACAAGCGTTTAAGCATGCGCCAGTGTGTGTCATATTGAGAAGTTATTAGAGAACCCTCAGTACCATATTCCCCTTTCATGGCCTCATAAATCTTCCTTCCAGCAAGAACCACGTCCTTGTTTTTGAACATTTCACGAGCCACTTCACTAGAAGAGATAACCACAGTGCACATGGAACCTAGCCAAAGGGTCATGATTGGACCATGTTTACGAGCCAGTTTTGTAAACGACTCGTGTGGTGACCAACCCAGTTGGAAAATGTTACCAACCACTGGCCAAGATGTTGGTCCAGGTGGAAGCTCACCAACATCACTACGTTTCTTCACCATTTTCCACCATATCCACACCCACATCCCCATTCCTAACACCAAAACCACAACCCAATATTCCATCATCCTTAACCTTTTTTCACCCTCTACTTGTTTTTTTACTCTTATGCAATGCTTTGCCTCTTCCTATATACTTGCTTCCTCCTACTAACCAACACACCCATATCAATCAATCAATGCAAAAAATTAATTTTTATATGTTCTTTTATAATTCCGAGAGATTTAAAAACACAATTGTACGTAAAATAAAATGAGTATTCTGATCCTATAATTTTGTTTAGGTATAGGTCCTTTTAATTGCTATATTTATAGTTCTTACAATTTTGTAATTGTCCCTCACCTCGAAACTTCATTTAATAACAACCAAAATTTCTTAGATGTGTCATATACCATTGGTTTTTGTTTCTCATTTATAAAAAATTGACTTGGGTTTCGAAAAATTTTCCAAAATCAAAACATATCTCAAATTTCAATGACTATTTATAGAGATACTTAAAAAATTACTGGTCAAAGACATCTTCATATGGATAATGGAAGTTCAACATATATTTTTATAGAATATTATAAATTTAATCTTTATAAAAAAAACTAATCTTTCTTAACTATATATCATTGACTTGTATAGATTTGTAAAATAAATAATATTTATTTAAATAATTTATATATTTTAAATTTAACAAATACATTCAAATCAACAATGCATCATATTTGTATTAATTGTTAAATAAAATTTAAAAATGATAAACCGAATGCTTATTATTAGAAAATTATAAAATTTAAGTATGAATAATTAAAATTAGAGAATCAAAATTTCACATAAACTTAAGCAAGGGAACGAAAGGTACAATTACCATATACTGTCATTTTGTTTGTGGGAATCTATCTTGTGGGGATTTGGGATCCACCAATATTAATTGGCTTTCTAGGTTAAAACCAATGGCTTCCACTTTTTAAATTACAGTGACGACACCATGCATGTATATAAAAAGAGCTAAGAGAGACTCCAATGTCTTACACGTGATACGTTAAGTAGCGTTATACTGTGATTTAAATATTGCATATTGTTATATAATTAAATTTAGATAACTTTTGTTATATTTATTTAAATTTAATTTTGATATATTAACAATATAAAATATTTATATTATTGATTAATTAAAAGTTATAATAGCTATAATTTTTTAAATATTTATTATAAAATTAATAAATTATAATATTGTGTCAATTTATAATTAGATAATAATATCAATATATTTAATTAATTGATTATGTAAAACTTTTCATATAAATTAAACTTCAAAAAATATATAAAATTTTAAAATATCATTTTACATAATGATTTGATAATTATTAAGATAATCAAATTCTTAATTATTTTAATAAATATGTAAAAATATAAAATTTGATATATGAATAAAGATGAAAGAAGAAGAAAACATAAAGAAAAATAATTCAAAGAACGTAGATAATTACAAGTAGTAGTTCAATTATAGAAGAAGGTGTATATGGTATTTGATTTCACTTATACAATCATAATTAATGTTATCCATTTCTTTTATAGTATGTGTCTCTTCCTAATCGTTAATTATTTGTTTTAAATCCACTAGCATACAAATGTAATACTGATATTCTTTATCATTATCCTTAATAATTATACAAGACAGCAATAAAAAACATAAAATTTACAATAAATTTAATAATTTAAAAACTGATTAAAAGTTAAAAAATTATTATTGATTTTTTAAAATCTCCAAACCTAATTATCTCTAAAAATTAAATAAATTATATGGATAGGAGTGTGGTTTTGTATTTTTAAAATTTATATAAATTAAACCACTTATATTAAATTTTTGCATTAAACTATTATCTTTTAAGTTATCCAAATTTAAATAAGATCTAACTGATATGATTTGATCTAATAGATTAAAAAGTTGAATTTATATATTTTTTAAATATATATATATCACAAGAAATTAAATAAATTATTTTAGTATCATTATGCGAATATGCATGTATTTTGAATTTTAAATTATTTTTAATGTTTGGCATTAAATCATTACCTTCGAAACTATCGATATTCAAATGAAATGTCCTAACCAATAAAGGATTAAATTTGTTTTCTAAAGATTATAAATTCAAATTTTATTCTGGATAATTTGATTGACGAGTATTTTATAATTATTTATAAGATTAAAATATATATTAACTTTAATAAATATCTATGATTCAGAGTTTAGGATCTCTCTAAATTTTTTTATTATTAAAAAATGAAATGTGTCGTAATTATTATTAGGTGTAGGTGAAAACTACAAAGTTTCAGAAGATATAACATGTTTGCTTGTGTATGTTGTTTTTCCTACGGAACAAGTTATCCGTGTCACGGGTTAGATACGGATTTGATCAACAATACAAATTAACCCAAAAATTTGTTTCTTTTTGGTTTGAACTTTTATATTCTGAATTATCCCAAAATCAATTATGATGCCAATGACATATAATTGGTGGTAAGTGGTAACGATTACCTATGTTTAGTGGACCATACTCATCAAGGTTAGGGGACCATATTAATGCTTAATATTGATATTAATTCTATATTATGCAAATGACAAAGGAAACTACAACGTTGTCCCCTTCATTGCACACTCATAATATCATAAAAATATACTCCTAATAAATCATCTGTGTCCATATTTTACACGAATATTTATAAACACATAAAATATAAAAATATACATTTTAAAATTGTTCTTTTAATTGATAAAAGATTTTAAAAAAAATTCATACATTGTAACTTTGGAAGTAGCCTCCGACACCAATTTGAACCAAATGAATATATTATCTTTGAAAAACAGATCTTTTAAAATCAGCAAATATATAAAATAAGAAAGTTAAATATATATATTTTTATTTTTAATTTATAAATTATTTTATTTTTATTAAGGAAACATATATTGTTTTACAAGTAGATAAGGAAAAATGTCACTGCGCATTATTTATCTATGCAAACCACACTTGATATTCGAAGAGGTTTTGTGGATCCTTTGTGTTTATTTTTTTTAGGACTAATCTTTTATCAAAATAGACATGCCACTGCACTTATTTATCTATCTTTCATGATAAAAAAAAAACTTTAAATGAGAGCCATCATTCAAACTAATCAAGATATTAATTTAAAATTTAATAATAATTAAATTGTAATAGAGTAAATATTATTTAAAAAATATTTATAATACATATAATAATAAGATATTAATTTAAAATTTAATAATAATTAAATTATAATCAAATATATATATTAATTAAATATTATTTTTAAAATATTTATAACATATATTATATTTAAATATAAAATATATATAATAAAAAATATTAATTTAAGTTTTAATAATAATTAAATCATAATCAAATAAATATTAATTTAAAAATATTTATAATATATATTTAAAATATAATATATATAATAAAATAAATTATATTTATATCTTCTAATATATATATATAAATATTTGATATCTTTTTTTTTTAACTTTTTAATAAATAATATCATAAAAAATTAAAAAATTTGTATAAAATTATATAATTGAAAAAGATATACAATCTTATATCTTTGACTTTATATAAATTAAAAAAAATTATTCAAAATCAAAAAAATAAGAATATTGAATTTTTTTAAGAGATAATTTTAAAATATGTTAAAAAATTATATATTTTAATTTTTAAAAATTTAAATTATACATAATAAATTAAATAAAATATAATATAATTTTTTTAAACAATTCTATTAATGCATCAATTTGCTAATTATACCGATTAACCATTAATTTTTTAAAATAATTTTATAATTCAATTGGCACGAAAAAAAAAAAACCTAATTGAAAGCAACTTGTTGAGTAAAATTTTCATATCCATCTCCTAACCAACAAAGTTACATCACAATCCTCAACATTTTTATATATTTTAATAATATTATTGATAAACAATTGCGACTCTCAAGATATTCGTACACAATACGAGTTTAGACTTTCGGGTCATTTGTCTTTTTAGATAGAAATATTATTATTATTATTAAAATATATAATTTTAATATTTTTATACATAACAGTATTATTTATTTATCTATAATTTTATTTAATAATTAATAATTTTTAAAAATAAAAAATAAATTTAATAATTTAATTTTATATATATATATATATATATATATATATATATATATATATATATACGTTACAGCTTTTTTCTTAATATTATGATGGTTTTGAAAATATTCCAAGGAAAGATAAATTTTAGTAAAATCAATAAATGAGTAGCCGATATATATATTTTAATATAGAACGCATTTTAAAATAATTTATTTAAATTTATGAAAGTAATTTATAATTTTATGCAATTTTATTCAACAAATTTTACTGTTAATTTTTTTAATTAGATTGTTTAATAAAAATTTATTAAATGGGTATTTGTTTTAGCTATAATTTCAGTTACGAATTATTTATTAATATTTTTAAAGGATGAAGTTTTTTTACATTAAAATTAAAATTTAGATAAGTTAGATTTCAAAAATTTATCAGAATTACGAATTCAATTTTTATAAATTGAATCAATTTATTTTTTTTATAAAAGATGAGTTTGACATTAATAATATAATAATTTATGTTAAAATTATTTTATTTAATATTTTTAAAAATATGAATCTAATAAACTTAATTATTGAATAATAATTTTTTATTATATAGATTAAAAATTTATATATATAATTTTATTTTTAAAAATTATTTAATATCTTATCAAATAATATCCCTTTAATATATATATATATATATATATAATCATCCTATTAATATTTTAAAAAAATTATCAAATAAAATAAGTTTAACATCAATTATTGTTACGCAGAAAGAAGTTCCTGTGAAATATAATGGTGCAGTATTTGACAAAATAATAAAATTATGGGTTGGCGTGTAACACTTAAACTATAAAATTGAGCAGATATATTCAGACTCTATATTATATCAATTAGACCCTTCCTATGTATTATATCCTCAAATCTAATTAACAAATTTGTTTTGAAACGTTCGTGCACAAAAGGACATGTTCATTGAAGTTTTGCTGCTCTTCCTTTTTTTAATAAAATTAAATTAAAAATATACTGCAGTAATCTTGGAAATAATAGGTATAAGTTACTAAGATAGATTTAATGATAAAAAAAATTAAAAAATTTTGTTTAAAAAATCTGAGTTCAAAATTCGTTATTTTTATATTATAAAAAATGATATAATAAAATAATGTTATTATTGTGAAAATTCTTGCATTATAAAAATATAATATCTTTATATATGCAAAATTCATATATAATTATAAATATCAAATAAAAATGAATAACGAATATTATTTTATTATTATTATTACTAAATTCATTTTAATTTTATGATTATTTATTAAATTTTTAATTTCATTTGAAAATTTTCAAAACTTTTATTAAGTTAATATTATAATAATATACTTGTAAACATTTTATTTTTTGGTTGCAATATTACCTTACAATTTGTTTCATTATTAGTAATTATGATTTTGTAATACTATTTTTACTATTTTATTTTCTAATTTATTTGTTCATAATTTAATGTTAATGACAATAACAAAAATAGTAAAATTTTATTTAAATTATTATAAATCCTGTGATAAATATAATAAATTTGTTATTTGATTATATTTTTTAAAAAAGATTGTTATTTTATATAAATAAATAATAGTTAATATTATAATATTATAATTAGATATTGAAAATATGAACTATAGTTATTAATGTAATATATCATAAATTTTATTTTTATTTAGTAATATTTTTAAAAGTAAAGTTAAATAAATATTTTAAAAATTTTATCTTGAAAATTAAATCATTATATTCATAAAATAATAGTTATTTCGTATGAATTTATATTAACGTTCTAATATTATTTTGTTATTATATTATACAGTTATTGCAAATAATTAAATACACGCGCTGCCTCAATAGTTTTATTTCTCTAAAAAAAATTGTAGTTAAATTAAATATTTTATTATTTTTCATAAAAATTAAATTATATACACCTAAAATAATAACTTTTTTAATATTTTAAAAATATAAATCTATTATCATTATTTGATTATTATGCTTTTAATAAGTGTTTAGCCTCATTTGCAACGAAAAAACACCGTAAATAAAAGAAAAGTAATGTAGGTATGCATAAAGGAAAAGACCAAATGCAGTAAACTCATGATTTAAGTATTACACCAGCCAATAAATTTGTTACTTTATCGAATACTATCCAATTTTACTTTAGAAGATCTAAAATCATCTAACCTTATATTTTTTATAGAGTAATTTAAAATTATTAAAATTTATGTATTTAAATAGTAATTTTTTAAAAAAAATACTTTAAACTTTTATTTAAATAATTTGTATATTAAATAGAAAGAGTTTTAAATACTTTTTATTTAGAGAAAATTTCCAAAGAAATTTATTATTATTTTTTAAATTATTATTTATATCTTTTCTCATATATTACTTTTTTTTATAAATATTTATTCTTATTTAAAAAATTTAAATTTTTTTTATCCAAACACAAGATAAAAAATTATTAAATATTATAATATTTAGTATAATTTATATGAGTAAAAGTTGATTTTCATTTTATATATATATAAAATAAGAATTTAATAACATAAATATCAAACTTAATAAAAAATTTATTTATAAAATATTTAATTAATAATTTATATAAATTATTAAAATTGATATAATAATAAAATGTGAAATTTGTATTAATTTGTTGTAAGTTTGGTAAAGTTATGGATTCAAAAATTGTTACTTTTCTGATTATATTAAAAAAAGTTTATGCATCTATATTTGTTGTGTTTGTTGAAGGAGGTTCTGATATAAAAGACATTGAGAAAGAAGTTGAAGCAGCTAATGTGCATAGTGAAAATGAGATAGATGCCGAAGGAACCAGTGATTGAAGAAAATGAAAACACAAGTGAGGGATGAGGGTGAAGGATATTACGTTAAAAAGTCAGAAGATGAAGTCAATAGTAATAGCAACGTATCATTCGATAATATTATTTTGATGAGAAATAGAATTGGAAAACTATATTATCAAAGATTCAAAATTCATATTCTAACAGAAGAGTTGTTCCTCTTTGTGTCGAAGATGACGGAATGAATGACAAGGTTTCAGACTAACCATTTGTTTGCTATGATGGGAGAGAGAAAAATTTATTTTCTGAACTATAAATTTTATTTTTTTATTTATATTTATTTTATATGGATAGGAAGAAATTAAAATCTATATTTCTTCTTTTTTTACGTTCCTTAGATAAGATGAAGATTTTTTATTTTAAACTTTAAAAATATAAATAAAATAAAAATTACATTAATAAAAAATTATAGTAAAAAACAAATTCTTTCAAAAATAATTTTAAAAAAAATTATATAAATCAAAATTTATATTACTATCTTTTTTCATTCAAATAATAAAATATATTTTTTTTTCTTTCTTTTCTATTTTTATCAATCTAAACAACTTATTTTTTTATCATATTTTTATTTTTATTTTTATTTTCTTATATTACTTTTTTTTCAATTTATAAAAAAAAACATTAAGCTCCTAACTCAATAAAAAACTAAAATCCTATTTTTGACAATTTTGAGAAGGATGAGAATGATTCAAATGCTTATAATTAGCTATTTAACTATAGCAATTAATGAATCAATAATATATCCAGCTCTCAAATTTACTAGTTCATATTTGGTTCAATATGCCACTTTTTCATGTTCGTGTTCATTGTAATACTGCAGTATAACATGCTTAAATGTTAATAATCAATTATCAATATCAAAACATAATTTAAATTTAGTGATATTTAGATACTAATATAAAATTATTTAATTTTTTATTCATTAAGCATTTTCATTATCCTTAAGCTTAATATTTCTATCCATTATAAATATGTCCTAATACAAGATTTATTACAATGACTCATAAAATAAATTTTAAAAATTTAATATTTTTTTAAAATATATTATTTTTATCTTAAAACTATCCTATAAACAAAGTTATTAAATGAACAAACTTAACTTCTGCAGGTAAGGATCACAAGATTGGTATGATAAAAAACAATTTATTATATAAAAAATTATAGAATTTAATAGGTTAAGATCAATCCACTTTTAAAAAATGTTAATTTAACTTGTTTTTTAAATGACTTGCTCTTAATCCTTCCCATAACCTAGTCTACCTATAAAAAGTATAAATTCATATGTACATAAAATAATAAATCTACAATGAGAGTTAAAATAACACATAAAATAATAAAAGATACAATAGTATAATTTTGCAATAATATTTCAAGATAAATAAAATTCACTTATCCTGAAATATTTGGATGTTGAGCTATAGTTGCATTAATGTGCTTCTTTGAATAGGGTAATTTAGTTCTATTTAACTATGTCACATACATTTCATCTGAACCAACAATATTTTCTTTATCTTCAAACAATTTAACCTCAAAATTGAACAACAACCACTTACAATTTCCATTTAATCTATTTATTTCACCCATCTGCAATTTAACAAAATGTAATTATTAAACAATCAACAAATAAATAACTTTCTTTATTTTTTGTATTAATAATAAGTTGATCTATACTTTGATATACAAGCAAGCATGAGGACATGGATGTAGAGTTTATAAACAAAGAAAAATCTAGATAGTCAAAGGCAATTCAAAATACATCTTTAAAAGTTTTTAAGAGATACTAATCAAACTTTGATAGAAGAAATAACATTACTATACATTTTTCAACATAAAAATAAAATATTGAAATATCTTCTTTTGCAAAAACTTTTTCCTATCAAAGTCGATTTTCTCTTATAGTTTTTGAAATCTTATCAAAAGCACACTTATATTTTCTACGAATAAAGATCTCACAAGAATTAATAATATTAATGGTTACAAATCAACATGAAAAAATATATATATATAAAAAAAATTGATATTTTATCTGATAAAATATAAGATTGAATTGCATGTACATAATATATCTAATAAGAATTTGAACTAATGCAACTGGAACTAAATCACTTTAGATCTAGTAAGATACAAGTCTAATCAATTTTAAAAAACTTGGATGAGGTGTGTATCCCTTAAAATTATAATATAACAAAGATGCTTGTGTTTATGTTTTCTGAAATTCTAATAAATCATAGAAACTTAAACACTTCATAATAAATAATCTTACATATAACCATATTGTTAATTCATATGGAATATATTTACTTAATTACACTAATTTTCTGAATGTGTGCTTAATGATACATAATAAAAATTTACATATAATAAATTTTTATTGAAAATCATAAAATTTAATATATTAAAATATTAAATACTATAATTTATGATAAAAATTATTGTTCATTAATTTTTTTTATTGTGTCTAAAGACACATAGTAAAAAAATTTGAAAGTAAAGAAGGGGAGATCAAAATTGTATAAAAAATTATAAGGAAAGCAAAATCAAATAAGTAGTAAATTAGGAAAACAAGTTAAACTTGTGATTGTGTAAAAAAATAACTTAGGCCATTTTATTTTAAACAATATTTTTTATTTTAACTTTAATTATAAAAACATCATCTTATTTTTATTTTATATTTTATTTTCAAAATTTGGTTGAAAATGATAAAATTAAGACCATCATAGATAGAAATAATTTTATAGGAAGTAAGAAAATTCAACATCTCTATAGAATGAAATTTATTATCGATACGAGATCCAAATTTTTTTTAATATATATATATATATTATCTTTTTTTATTCTATATTTCTTCTTCCGAAAAGTGATTATAATTTTCCATTCAAATAAAATATTCAAAATGTCATTTTAAACACAAATAAATTCTTTTAAATTTTAATTATAATACAATAAAATTAATTTTTGAAAGTTTCTTTTATAATATAATTATAAATTTGTAAACACAGGTAAATTTTCGAAGCTAACTTGTAGCTGTGAGAATCTGAAAATTAAGGATTGTGAGCCCAAGGAGGGAGTGATTGACCCAAGGGATTGTGGAACTAACCATCCAATCAATACCCACCCGTGTTTTATTCATTGTTGTTATTGATTCCTTTACTTCATACTCATATAATCAAAACAGAAACAGCTTTACTTTCATTGTGGCTGTGATGTCAAACTACACTGTGGAATCCTTGACGGTGGAAAGCAGCGATGGGGTGAAGCTTCGAACAAGGGTGTTCAAGCCTAGACCAGAAGCAGGAGAGGCCAAAGATGAGAACTTTGGGATCGTTCTGGTGCACCCATATTCCATTTTGGGTGGTTCTCAGGGTCTCCTCAAAGGAATCGCTTCTGGTTTGGCTCAAAATGGTTACACCTCTGTCACCTTTGACATGAGAGGCGTTGGCAGGTCCACTGGTAGGCCTTCTCTCACTGGCTTCGCTGAAGTTAAGGATGTTATTGCTGTCTGCAATTTCCTCTCTCTTCCCAGGATTTTGTTGGTTGGTTCTTCCGCAGGTATCATTTTTCATCTCTATGTCCCAGATCTGTCAAATTAATCATTCTTTCCTGCATTTTCTTCTATCATCCGCTCTTTGGACGAACAAATCTTACACGTTTTAGAAAATTACTATTGTTCCCATAAATTTGAGTGCGAAAAAAGGGTCGCTTATTTTTGAAAAAAATATACAATTTGTCTTTTTTATAGTCTTTGAACTGCTGTCTGCTTCAGGAAGAAAGCTAAAAGTGGGGTGTTATTTATATCTGGAGTACTGGTTGTTTCAGTGGTGTGAATTGCTTGCTTGCTTCTATGGTATTATGTAAAGGACTTGAAAGGAAGTATATATCTTCTGTTCCTGGTTTAGATATAGGCCGATTTGCAGATCAAGTTGTTTCCCATTTTGAGGGTCAAAATGTTGTTAAATTATATAGGATGTGTGCTTGAGTTTACATGAACTGTTAGACTTGTGCTGTTTATCCACATGCTTCTTGTTTGTGATAGTTTCTCCCCAGTTCATGTTTCATTTAGAAGCAGCGTTAGGAAATGTAGTACTCTCCCATGTAAAGGTTAATGCCTTAGATTAAAATTCACAGTATGCGTTGTATTGATGTTAAAGCCTGAAGAATTGCAATAGATTTGAGCTTCTTCTTTTTTAATTACAGGTGCACCAATAGCAGGGTCTGCAGTTGATCAGATTGAACAGGTGATTGGGTATGTAAGCATAGGCTATCCATTCGGCATGACTGCCTCAATACTCTTCGGACGACACCACAAAGCCATCCTACAGTCTCCAAAACCGAAACTCTTCATAATGGGAACACAGGATGGATTCACCAGTGTGAAGCAGTTAAAGAACAAGCTCAATTCTGCAGCAGGACGTGTTGAAACACATTTAATTGATGGGATAGGCCACTTCCAAATGGAAGGGCCTGGTTACGATGCTCAAATGGTGGATCTCATCATTAAATTTATTGCTTCACTGTGAAGACAAATAACTGATTGTTGAGTGTGAATTCCCTCTACTATTTGTATTGGTCTGTGTACATAATCTGACATGTTGAATCTGCAGATCGGACTGTTGATTTGTGTCCTCTACGCCTCTTTCTAAATCAAAGAAATTAGTTAGCATCTCTGCTGATTGGATAATGAGAGAGAGTGAGAGAGAGAGATAAAGGGGTATTCCAAGCATAATAACCATGTTTTTCATAATTTTATAATTTACAATTTACATATCTGATGTAACCCTAGATTGAAGCCAGTCCTGCCCGCTGCACTACTTAATAGATAAAAGAAGAAACCCACAGTAATACAACAATAAACATAGCACATTACAGCAGTTATGTGTCATTGCCAACTTTGTGTGGATACTCAGATCGAGCACTGGTTTCCCTTGGTACTCTATCACCATTTGAACCGTCGAATATTCTAACACCACCCGGATTATACGGTCGTTTCTTCCGGTCCTTTTCCTGATCCTTTGACTGCCCTTGCAAAAATGGAGGTTCTCCATCTGGTTTAAAGCAAGAGAGTTCAAGGAACAAGAAGGATACAAGAGTTTTGTAATCAATAATCTAAAATATCCTTGCTGGAACCACTTGGTTAAATCAAATATCACGTTGGTCAATAAGACAATACACAGTGGTATGCCATCAAGGAGTATTTCAAAAGGGGCACTGCAAGTTGTGTGCTAACCAAAGAACAAAGGAAAAGAACGTGCATGTTTTATTCACAACCTTGTATTTCATCATCATATACTTAAACTGCTGTAGTGGGAAAATCGTTCATAAAAAAAGATTGCCCCTCGTTGTTGCTGGCTTACTAACAATATCCAAAAATTAAGATACAACAGAATGCGGTGAAATTTCAACTAATTCTACATGGACAAATTTCTAGTTACTTAGTTATTACCACTTTCACCATCAGATGCATCTCCGAGCCTGGCAATTGCATTGACAAGTGCCTGTTCATGTTCCTGCATTTCAAAGGGACGGCCATCATTATGGTTGAAATTGAAGATAAATAATAAAGCTGGGAACTCAGAAAATGGTTGATACTCACTTTTAACATTTTCTTTGCTTTCTCTACTTCCATGGGATCAGGATTACTGCTACTGAAAACCTTTTCAACCTGTTTTGGTTCCATTCCATTAGCTAAGGTAATACTAAGGCGCCAGATATTCGTATCAAAAGTAGCCAAATCTAACTAATAAGAATTTTAGAATATATGTTGCACATGCTTATACCTCCTTGATAAGGGTCTCTGTGTGGAGTATCTCAATATCACCTGTAGGCTTCTTCCTGGTCCCATTTTGTGACGGAGTGAAATCTTTCTTAGGCCGAACCTTCGTCATTCCACTACCTCTTCCAGCACCAGTAACTGCATCACCTCGAGACTTGGACTTCTTCATCCCTCTACCTGGAACTGGCTGGCCACCTTTACGAGGTATTCCAGGATCTTCACCCTCCCATCGAATATCTTCTGGAGAGATCTACCATATTGAATAGATAGTTACTATGGTAAAGCAATAGTCAGCATCATCAATGCAGACTCTTAAATCTAACTGATAAAGAGTAATAAATAGAAAAGTGTAGAGTCACTGCACAGATAGGGAAACCCTTTACTGCAATACGAAAATTAATACATTATTTGCACTCTACGCACACAAAAATCTGTGATAAATATTTTATGTAACCAATAAATGCGACAAACAACCTTATTTGCAATGCTCGGCTATTGATATAGCAAATTATGATAGATGGAAACATTAAAGCGGAGATTTATGAAAATAGAAGGCTTTCATTATATTACCACTAATCCAATATCTCGCAATTGAATTGTGAACTTAAAGACGTTACAACATTATCAACTTAGTATGCTAACCAAGCCAGTGAACATTTCTGTCATATAACGCTTCCTTGAGACAAATCAGAGGTACAGAGCTCTTTATGCAGGCCTCAGGAAGCTGGGGCAGAAGATGCATCACAATATGTTGACAGTTACAGTATCATGCTTAGTGAACATCCCAATAAAATGAAGTGAACCAAAAATTGAGTATGTAACTATGTATCTTGGAGTAAAGGTGTAGCTCAATTTTCGTTTACAAAAAAAATCATCCCATCTATGCTTGAAGTTTCATTTGTTTGCATCAATTACAAATAAGTAAAAGAAGTCACCAATGTAAATCCTGATACAAGATAGCCAAGGACATTGACTATATGCCAACGGCCAACCCGTCAACCACAGAAAGAAACTATATTTTAGGCAAAAATAAAATGTTTATCTTACCAAATTCATGAGATACTTACCCGTTTTAAGGTATGAGACTCAAACTATGACGCATATGGGAAAAGTAAGATATGTGAAAACAAAAAGCTCTGGCCTCGGGCTATGCTTGCCAGGAGGAAAATATTGCTTAAAAAGATAAGAAAAAGAAAGAACCCAGCTGAAACCAAATGTTATGCATTATGATGGATATTGCAAGAATTTTACCTCTTTAAGATTGACCCACTCCCATGTTTCATTTGCTGAATTCATATCGTAGACCAAAGCATGCCGTCCCTGCCAAATATTTAAATAATATTAAAAGAGGTCCATGCGTTAGTTTTTAATAGTATATAATATACACACCTCAGCCGGATTATAATCAGTTATAACAGCTTCATAGAAGTGGTTGTCTTCTGGCCATCTTGTCCAAACTTTCCTTCCAATCCAGCGATCATATGAGGCTGCTTCAGCAGGTTCATTTGCTGCAAAGGCGCCTGAAGAACCCCCCTGATTTGTGACCTGGCTTCTGCTTGTAAGACCTGTAGAGGGGAACTGTATGGACTTCACTGAGGATGCACAAATCAATGATTTTTTTTTTCTTTTATATGAGAACAGGAACAATGACCATAAAGGATGTAAATCAGTATCTTGATCTCTTGACATTCCAAAACTAGAAAGCTTACTGATTTTGGCTTTTTGGTCTTTGGTCCTGATGGAGCTCCATGCTTTAATGCAGATGATGCTGGCTTCATAGATGAATGAGCCGCAGGAGATGGTGCACCCAAGGATAATGAAGCCACAGATTGTGACATCTTTTGTTTCTTACGAGATGCTGAAATGGTAGGGCTGGTATTGCGTTCATGAACTTGTTGAGCAGTGTTTACTGTGCCAGGTTGGAGCCCACTTCCCTTTCTCCACTCCCTATCAGCACAATTGGTTACAGCCCAGATCGAAATGCAGAACAAACCACGTTTTGCTCAATGGTATACAGAAACTTCTCAGTAGAATATGACAAAACATAATATGACCTTATCCTGCGGATGATGTCATCAGCATTGACTCTGGATAGAAGTTCTCTGTGTTCTTCATCAGATACTCTTAGCTCCTTCCTAAGCTCTGTAATTAAACTTTCTTTTTCCTAAAATACGTAGGAACAAGAAAATTCAGTCATTAATCCTATCCTACATTATTTATAGAATGATGAACCAATGAATTAAGGCATGGGTACCCAAGTAATTGCATCAGATTGAGCTTTAAAAGCCCGCAGGACAGAGGTGTATGCTTCTTGCTCAATGTTATGGATTTGGGTTTCCATGTCATTCTGCATCCTAGGAAATGTGCCAGAGCCTACAACAGCTGATCTTCCAGTTCCAGTTCCAGTTCCAGCAGAATGATCTGGTCGTTGAAATCTATTTTGCTGGGAAGGAGGAAGATCATCATCTGTTCCTGGGGGAGTTTCAGATGATGGAAATTAATATGCAAGCAACCTTTTGAATGCAAAAACATAACTTGAGTGCAACAGGAAAAAGAAAAGACACCTATAATGATCGTTGCCATATCTGAAATGTTCACTCATATCATTCTAGAAGAGTTTTATCATAGAAAAATTTAGGACAGTAAACCTGACCACTATCATGGTCAGCACTTGTTGTGCACAACTATTATGCCTATGAAAATTGAAGACCTGTGCTAAATTACTGAACTAAACAATTTCTGCATTAGTTGTTGTACCAGTGTCATAATCAAATGAGATTATTATGGTTCCAAACTTAGCATATTTTATAGTTAATCCTTTCCTTAAACCCATAGGTTTACAGGGGGCAAAAATCTTTTTCTCATAATCAGATATAAACTCAAGCCAACTGAAAAATTGTGTGGAAAGCCAAATGTAAGAAGAGGTCTAGATTCAATTTACCAGATGCATTTTCCTTGTCACCAAGTATACTATTGTGAGGAAAAGGTATAGCATTGAATTTAGATTCAAGTCAGTTGCCAAATTTGTGCCGGACACCTCACAATAAGCAACCACCCATGGAAGAACCATAAACAATAAGGAAGAAAGAGAAAGATTAGATTGAGCATTGGTGAACAGGAAAGCGAATGCAAATTTCACCTTTGGTTAGTCACTATAATTTTGCTAATTGAATACAAATTCTGCACGTTTTCATTGTTCCAACAATGATTTTTTTCTAAGTGCAAGATAAAAAATTAGATATTTTGTAGGAATTTGCCATTGCCACTGCTTTGCGTGAATTTGGTCCCTAGGGGGCCAGAAGTGGTACTTATTTTATACTTATGGTATTTCTCCTGCTTCAAATGCTAGATGGAAAACAAAGTTGAAAATATGTTCATTTCAGATGTGAATCAGGCATGATGCATGTCACAGGTTTCCCTCCTTTTGGGTCATATATTATATTCTTTTTTTCTCTGATTTTACGGCTAGTTTTCATTATCTATGGCATGGTCTGCTAGTTTTCATTTTCTCTGTTTTTCCCACCTTTCACACAGATCACGAAAACAAAACACATTTATTACTTGCTCTTTGTTCTTTTTATTTTCTGACCTCTTTCTCAGTTGGAACTATTTTCTTTAAAACATTATTAACAGAACCTTATACATGGAAATAGAAGTAATAAGAAAATTACTATATCAGCATTAACCGTGTTCATTTCTAGGATTTAAGATACACAAATGTGACACCAAGCTTGAAATCTTTTAAGTCAAGAGTCAAGACCATAATCTGTGTGTAAGAAGAAAATAAAGATTAGCAAAAAGGAGGGGTAAAATGAAATTATTCAAGTCACTTGTTTAGCACCTGCATAATGTAGTTAACCAAATAAAGCTAAAAGAACCTTATTATATTATAAATTTTTATGTCAAATACAACACAATGAGTAACAATAGCAAACAGTGAAGAATCAACGATATATTATTCAAAACAATTCCTAACTAGATGTTAATCAATTTGATAAAGAAGGCATCCCAATTCCCAATTCCCAAATTATGGTCCAAATTCATTCTAGCCATTATTTACTCAAACACATCTTCAACAGGACAAAGCAGCTGCAATTATTCTCAATATCGAATCAATATCTCAAAAAAAAAAAGTTAACAAAGTTAGAGATTCAGGCAACAAAGTTTCATCTTACAAACAATAACAACAGCAGCCAAACTTTCTTCAGGAATAAGAGTAGCAAAAGCGCTACTTCAGTCCAATGCCGTTATAAAAACAGACCCAAGCTCAATTAATGTGAAAGATGAAACAAACAGAATATTATAAACAAAAACACAGCCCAGAAAGACTAAGGTCTTGGAGATCCAGAAAAGACACAACACAACACATACTATACAGAAAAAACGAAACTCAAAAGGAAAAAAAAAAAGAGAGAATGAATTCCTTTAAATGACCCACCGCTGCTATCGGAGAGATCAAATTCCATTGCGGTCCCCGAGCGTCAAAATCATAAAACCAACCAATCAACTTGTTAAAGTACACGTTCTCCTCACTCCTGTTAACGATTGAAAAACAGGCAATTGGGAAGAATACGCAGCCTCATAAGCTGAAGGAAGATTTGAATTCAAGGCGCAGAGGCCAATGGAATGCGATCAATGTCTTCCTTTCAGGCTTTCAGCCTAGTGATGTGAGTGGATCATGTTTACAATTTTTCAAAATGTAAGGGGCAATTTTTTTAATTTACTATAATTTAGGACCAAGACAAATATTTTGGGTAATTAATACCATCCTATTTTACATAACAAAACTTATTAATGTTTTCGTTTTATTCAAATTATAATTTACATATATTAGGGAAATTTATTAATTTTATTATTTTATTAAAATTGTTATCTAATTTTTTATATTTTTTATTGATTTCTCTTATATAATTGATGTTTCTGTATAAAATAAGAATATAATAAAAATAATAAATATTAGGTTAAACTTTTAAAAAAATATGTATAAGAGCAAGAAAAATGTTTTGGATTCACTGATTTATACTCCTCTCATTTAATATTATTTTATAGAAATTAAAAAAGTTATTCAAATTATCACGTAAGTTTTATTATAACTTTATTTTTTATTAATTTTTTATAATCAATATTCTTATTATATGGTAATGTAACCTTTAAAATGATAATTAAAAAAAAGTTTCAGGTAAAAAAGAAAATTTAATCATTTTTAAATAATAATGATTTTATTCTGTAAAATTTTAATTATATAAAAATAAGATAATTTTATGTTTAAAGTTAAATTTTAATATATTATTAATTAAAATTATCAATTAATTAAATTTTCTTAATAAAAATAACAACCATAAGAATTTAATTATAATATATTAATAATATCAAATTTTATATTATTATCAAAATATACATTATTATATTATTAAAAAATATTTTTTAATAATTATTTGAAAAATATATCTAGTTATCTACTAATTGATTGATAGCGTAACATTATTTATATTAATATTATATTAAAATTAAAGTGCTTTAATAATTGCTAAAGTAAACTATTTTTTAATTATGATGATCTGTAATTATATAAAAATATAAAAAATGTTTACATTGTGGATATATTTCAATTAAATTCTATATTTATATAATTTAGTTTAAATATGTCAAATAAATTTTAAGTGATAAGGAGATTTAATTTATTTTACGAATTATTAGAAACTTTGTGGGTAAAGATAATATTAGTTTTTTATTTTATTTTAATATGTATCTAAAAGTACATAAATAATAAGATTTTATTAAAACTATAATACTTCATATTATTAATATATTGGATTTTATAATTTTTAATAAAAATTATCATACATAATTCCTTATTTTATACATTTAAACACGTATTAAAAATTCATATTAATTTATTCATTTTTTAAACTTAACATGCTCATTGCTGTTATGAATTTAGAGAGTTTGGTTCAAATCAATTATAGTAAACTCATATTATTTCATACTAAACTTATCTCGTCAAAATAATTTTCTTGTATCCAAATCCTTAATATATGGCATTCATCGTCTCCTTAAGTATTCACACTTTTCATATTCTACTACTATTTTAGTATACATTTTGGTTTAAGTATGAGAATGCCTTTATAAATATCTTCATCCCTTCATATTTGAGATTCCTCCTAGCTCGTCACTCATACCGGAAGAAGAAAAATCACGTCCAATGAACCTTAATCCCTACTACCAGGCTCAGTTTGATGAATTAAAATCATATTATTGAGTTGAATATGATTTAATTTATTTAACAAAAATGTCAAAGATCTAATCTGATTAAAATGTTAAGGGAACGAGTTACGTGTACGCATAGGAACTACAATGTAAAAAGACTAGCAATACCACATGAAAATTCCATTAATACCAATGAAGATTGAGAAAACGCATGGAGTTATTTATTGTATATTTATAGATATAGTGTAAATGTATTAAATATATTTCAATAAATATTTTAAATTATCCAAAAAGTTGAAAACTTTAATATTTTTTAATAAAAAGTATTTTTGTTTTCTTATCAACACTATGAGAATATAATAACATATATTTGTTTATTTAATTATGAGAATTTTATTTATATCTGTAAATACATGATAGAAACTAATAAATATTTTACATTACGTTAAAAAATAATAGAAATAATTTGTATATTATTTTTTTGGTAAATATGACTTTTGTATTTGTTAGAGAAAAAATATTTGGTAAATTATTTTATTTAACTGAAAATTAAAATTATTAATTTAAAAATTAAAATATTTCACCTTTATTCAATAAAGTAATTTATTTTAATAATTATTAGTATTTTTTTATAACCACTAGTATTTTAAAAAATATCATTTTAAGTAACTTTCATGTTCTATGATTCCTAATTAAAATGTATTTTTTTTCTTCTATTTTTACCTTTAATATATTCATATAATTTAATTAATTAATTAATTTTGATAAATTTAATATTATTTAATTTTTACAATAATATTATTAATTTTGATAAATTTATTTTTATGTTATTATAAAATATTATATTTTAAATTTTTATTTTAATTATAATATTATTTATTTTATTTTATTAAAATTATTATACTATTGGAAATAAATAAATAAAATCATTTTTAAAAATTTATCTAGAATTTATTTATATAAAAATTTAAAATAAATATTTTTAATTTTAAAAAATAAATTTTTATTTTTAAAATTTTAATATATATTTTTTAAAAATATTTTAATTAATTTTATATCTATTAATTAATTTAACAGTTATTTTTATTAAATATTTTAAATTAAAGTAGTAGTTTATTAATTTAATTTAATTTAATTTTTTAATTTTTATATTTGAGCCACCTTTTCAATTTTTAGATAATTTATTCATTAATTTAATGAAATATATTTAAAAATAAGTATTTTTATCTCGCAATTTTAATTTGTTTAAATTTTATTTATAAATTTTTTATTAAATTTAATTATGTGTTTTATTTTCATATCAAGGTGATTTGATTATAGTAACATTAAATTTATTTATTTTATCAAAAATTATTTTTCTTTTATTAAAAGTGATTGAATTTTTTGAGTACTGAATTATGATTAACATATTAAATTTGCGTGATTTTATTGAGCAATGTGAAAAATTAAAGTATGAACATAACATCAAGTCCCTTTTTAAACATGGTTTTACTATATTTAATTTAGTTTATGATTATGAAAAATTGATTGAAATGGTTAGAATTTGGTTTCGGCACGGCATCCGAGCGGACCGAACCCAAGTGAAGATGATGAGAGCGGTTGAGCCGAAAGGTGATAACATATGGGAAGGAAGAGAAGATGGGAATGCTAACGCTGACGCTGACGCTGTCGCTGCTTCCTCGTTTCCATTTCTCTCCCAAAACCGCATCCTCACTACCTCGTTCTTCTTACCCTCTCCGTCGTTTCGCCAACAGGAATTTCCATTTCTACCCTTCGATTGCATGCAGTTCCGGCTCCGGCTCCATGGACCAGGGATCTTCCGCTTCGCTCGACTCTGTCACTCAACACCTCAAGAATCACACTCTCAATACTCGTCGTTTCAACACTCTCCAAGATCTCAATTGGGACCATTCTTTTGTTAGAGAATTGCCCTCTGATTCCCGAACCGATTCCTTTCCCCGAGAGGTTCTCAGTTCTCACCTCACCTCATCTCCTTCCTTTTCTTTTCTCCTTATTTTGGATTTTATTTCTACGCTTCTCTTCTCATTTCAGGTTCTGCATGCTTGCTATACCAAAGTATCACCTTCGCCTGAAGTAGATGCTCCTCAACTTGTAGCATGCTCCCACTCAGTTGCCGACTTGCTTGATTTGGACCATAAAGAGTGAGTTCACTCTCACACTTATATTTCTTTACTCCTTTTATTTCCCCAATGCTTATGCTTCTCACCAACAATTGCATATTAATTGCTTAATTCTGTAACCTAGAAAAATAAACAAAAACATGAGTTCAATCCATTTGTATCTACTTATTATTCCCAATTTAGATAGACCGCAGTTTCTTCGCACAGAAAATTGAAGTTGGAACTGGTGAATTAGGGTTTGACAGAAAGCTTATTCACATTTCTTATAGTCATGTGCATTATCACAACCCTACCCCTTTCATTTTTTTATGTCTATTGAAGTTTTTATTTTTGAATACTCTGGAATCTGGATGTTCTCAGCAGCCCCAATCTCCCTTGGACATAAAATCATGTGCTTAGGACTTTGTCCGGAAAGCTTCGATTCTGTTTCTAACCGTTCTTGTTTTTTGAGTTTCAGATTTGAAAGACCGGATTTCCCCCTTTTCTTCTCTGGCGCATCGCCTTTGGTTGGAGCGTAAGTGTTGTACATATGTCGGCAGATTTTTAGGATGGTCAATAATGCTACAATCAACCATGATTGACCCTCTGCTATACAGGTTGCCTTATGCTCAGTGCTATGGTGGGCATCAGTTTGGTATGTGGGCTGGGCAGTTGGGTGATGGTAGGGCAATTACGTTGGGGGAGATATTGAATTCAAAGTCTGAAAGGTGGGAACTTCAACTTAAAGGCGCTGGGAAGACTCCTTACAGTCGGTTTGCCGATGGCCTTGCAGTGCTGCGCAGCAGCATCCGGGAGTTTCTTTGTAGTGAAGCAATGCATCATCTAGGGATACCAACAACCCGTGCCCTTTGTCTTGTGACCACTGGGAAGCTGGTCACTAGAGACATGTTCTATGAGTATGTTTGCTGAACTTTCACTGATGTCATTTTTCTTTTTTCAATCTGTATCCCAATTTACACTATCGTTAATGTCTCTAGCTTGTTATGGTTTATTTCAAAATTCCAGATTCTGCATGATTAGATGATGACCAAGTTGTTATTATACATACGCTGAGGTTCAAAGAATGAATGACATAATGAATCCTTTTTCTCCTAATATAACATGTGTATGGAAGAAAATTTTCTGTATATCAGCATTTTTTGGTATGGTTCTTGAGATTTAGTGTCATATTCCATGCATAGTAGAGTTATTGTTCATACAAAGGGAGAGGAGCTAAAGCATTTATTTTAATTTTATATGATGAATAGCTGGAATTGGAGATCAAAACCTTGGGTCTACAAAAAGTGTGTATCAGTACATATTAAAAATTATTTACATGAATATGTTGTTGATATCTCACATGCAGTGGCAATCCAAAGGAAGAACCTGGCGCAATTGTTTGCCGAGTTGCCCAATCTTTTCTGCGTTTTGGGTCATACCAAATACATGCCTCCAGAGGTGATGAGGACCTAGGCCTTGTTCGTGTTTTGGCCGACTATGCTATCAGACACCACTTTCCTCATATTGAGAATATGAGTAAGAGTGAAAGCTTGTCTTTCAGCACTGGTGATGAAGATCATTCTGTTGTAGATCTTACTTCAAACAAGTATGCAGGTATAAAGAAAGAACATTTTGAACTGAATAAGCACATTAGGGTGATTATTTGGTCCTTAAACGTAAATATCAGTCAGCCTAAGCTCCTTATTCATCCTTCTCTCTGTAAACTAAATACAGACTTTATGTGACTAGTTAAACTTGGGGACCAAGTGGTTGTGAGCTTAAGGCCCAGGTCAAATAAACTAGCTGCTGCAAACATAATCAACAGCCCAATAACTGAGAAATTAAGGAAAATTTTGCAAGACTAAGTGGGTGTTTGGTTTAGCTTATTTTGGAAAAATAATTGCTTTTTTTCTTTTGCTAGTTGCTTCCTAAGCAAGCCATTTTTTTTAGAAAAAAAGGTTTTTTTCCTGAAAATAACTGTTACCAAACATGGGCTAAATCCCTTTCATAGACGATGCTAGCACCTGACTTAGAGAACCTAATAGAAAATTACCAAAATAACTGAAGAAGTTCGGATATGATGTTAACAAAGTTAACTCTGCCTGACCACATACTAAACATAAGAATCCCATAATGTGAGGCAATGAGATGGTACTGTTTGCCCCAACCTCCAAACTAGTGAACTTTTTGGATCTTCAAGCAGCTAAGCTTATGTCTTCTGGATTATACTGTTGTCTTCATTGTATGGTGATATCAAACTTTAATAATGATTGTCTATCCCTTCTTTTTAATGGTGTTTTATCTCAGCTTGGGCGGTGGAAATTGCCGAGCGCACTGCTTCCTTGATTGCTAGATGGCAGGGGGTTGGTTTCACTCATGGTGTGCTGAACACGGATAACATGAGCATTTTGGGTCTTACAATTGATTATGGCCCATTTGGATTTTTGGATGCTTTTGATCCTAAATTTACCCCAAATACCACAGATCTTCCAGGTCGAAGATACTGTTTTGCAAACCAGCCTGACATTGGTTTGTGGAATCTTGCACAGTTCACGTCAACACTATCAGCTGCTCATTTAATAAATGAGAAAGAGGCTAACTATGCTTTGGAAAGGTATTAGTAACCCTTCTGGCCCCCTCTAGAATAGAAAATGACTGTGAATTGCTTATCAATGTTTCACCTTATGGTTGGTTTGTTTCAGATATGGAACAAGATTTATGGATGATTATCAGGTTATAATGACCAAAAAGCTAGGCCTCCCCAAGTATAATAAACAGCTGATTAGTAAACTTCTCACCAATATGGCTGTTGACAAAGTTGATTACACAAACTTCTTTCGTACACTTTCAAATATTAAAGCAGACACAAGCATTCCAGATGATGAGTTGTTAGTCCCATTAAAGTCAGTACTTTTAGATATTGGCCAGGAGCGCAAGGAAGCATGGACCAGTTGGTTGAAAGTCTATATACATGAGGTACAGTTGTTTCATGCATTTTTGGTTAAGGTGCTTGTAGGAAAAAAAATGCATAAAGTTAAACATGAAATAGAAAAAAAAAATGCATCCATTCTGATTATGCATCATTGATAGTGACTTTTCTTCTCTGGGCCTTGGATGTGCTTAATATTTCTCAGCAAGTCTTTTGCCATTCTTGAAACCATGTCAATTTTGTGGTTTTGGTGTATATGTATGATGAACTTCTGGAACTTTTTTGTGCTTCTTTATGCTGGTTTTAGGTACTCATCCATGTGAAAAGTAATCCCCAATCATTTTTGGTTTCTTTTCTCATACCCTAAAATTCTAGATTGTACCGCTTGCATAACGAAAATTTACTTTTACATTACTTAATTTTCTGGGCCATCTAAAGTTTCAAGTGACTTAATCTTGGATCAACACTGGTGAAACTTATGGTTGATTTCTCTTTATTTACCACCAGCTTGCAAGAAGCATACTATTATTTCAACCATTTTCCGTTCAGATTTCCAAAGATGAACAAGGACTCAGTTAAACTAGCTAATGACTTTGCATATTATTGGGCTTTTGAAGTAGTGTCATGAGATTAGACACCTGAAAACTTGATTTTAATTGGGACTCTCCTAACAACCATGCGGTAATCACCAACTAAACTTTTTCTTCTTACTAAAACTAATGGGTATTGCTCTGCGGCAATTGTTGATTTGATGAGATGTTGAACTTTTTATGCCATAAGCTGCAGTAATAATTCGTGCACGATTAAATCAGTTAGTTGAAGATGTCTTGTGCTTGTCTTTTTTACATCGTTGCTTTGGGGTTATGCAGCTCTCTACCAGTGATATTTCTGACGATCAGAGGAAGACCTCAATGAATTTGGTGAATCCTAAATATATTCTGAGGAACTATCTCTGCCAGATTGCAATTGATGCTGCAGAAATGGGTGATTTTGGAGAAGTCCGTAGTTTGCTCAAATTAGTGGAGCATCCTTTTGATGAGCAACCAGGAATGGAGAAGTATGCTCGCTTACCGCCAGCTTGGGCATATCGACCAGGTGTATGCATGCTTTCTTGTTCCTCATGAGTTGCCTTCTCAGGTAGGCAATATTCCAGATACCAGAAATATGAGAAAAGGATTTAAAAAAATTAAAAAATGAAAACACAAAGTAGGAATTAAGAGGAAGAAAAGTATAGTGTGTTTGTATTGTATACGATAGTCTATTTTTTTTTTTTGACGAGAGAAAATAGTCTTACATGCTTTTACTTCTTCAAGTAATGAGTTATTGTGGCTGCTTTGCAGTTTATTGACCATTGTTTTTTCCCATGTATTATTTTATTTCCAATAGACTGTCTCGAGTATTATTTATTAACATGTACAATTGCAAATCAAGTGATTAACGGTTTCCAATTTACTGTTGGTCGAAGAGTTTGTTCGAAGGTTTGAGGAAGTTCGAAGATTACTTATCCGGGTTTAAAAAGTTCAGGGTGTTGCCTGTAATTCTAGTTTAAAAATTTGTTTGTGATGGGTAATGGTAAAATTCCAATCAATTAATTTGTTCACATTTAGGGTTGTAAACTATAGAGGAGAGAATACTATGAAATTGATATTATAATGCAATAAAAACTGACAGCGCTAACATTTAGTTGTACTAATCTCATAAAAGTCATAATCTTAACAAGATAGCAGTCCATGAGATACGGAAATATCGCAATCAAAATCAAGAGATAATAATGAAATTGTGGAACGTTTGAAAGAAAGTGTGGAATTTATAGAAATAATTTATAACTTTATAAAAAATATTTTTTTAATTTATTTTAATAAGTTCTACTCTAATTTATTAAAAGATACTTTAAGATATGATTGAGATAATTTTATATATTTTAGTAAAGTTAATATTAATTCATGACGTTTAGATAATGATATATCAGTTCTTATATTGTAATTTTAATATTTAAATATATTTTTAGTTTTTATAAATATGTTTAAGTTTTGTTTAAAAATTTTAAATTTTTTTGAAAGTTGTTTTGATTATCATATTTTAATAATGTGTTAAGCGTTTTAACATATCTTGTTAGATGGTATCTCACCATGGTAGTATGGGTAGATGTATGTTAAGTGGTAACAAAGATTATTTTTTGTTTATATTTAATACATTTTTTAAATTTTAAAATAATTTAAAAATATAATGTACAAAATATTTTTAAATATTATTTTTTCATCAATATTTATTATTTAAAATCAACCATTTATGATTAAAAATTCTTGTTGATTTGGTATATTTTGTCTAAATTTATGATTCACAACTTGCTGTCAAGTATGTGTGGGATGATTCTTGATTTAAGTATAATTTTATAAATAACCGTCGGACACTATTGTTTAGGGTTAACTTGAATGAAAATTATTTTATAAAGGAGTGATGAAACTATTGCTAAGCCCAATCAATATCCTAAAAGAAAATTAATTTAGAGGCTTAAGATTGTAAAAATGATCAAGTTTTTTGTATGGCTTATTTTTGTATTACACTTATTTCTAGTTATTCTTGCTTCCTAATTCTTAAGGAAGAAATTATGCACTCCATTAAAGATTGTTTTTATTTTAGTGCAATTTGGGATACATGATATGATAAAGAGGAATAAGGTACGAAATGAAAATGATATTTTTTAAAACTTATGTAAAGTATAGAAGAATGAAAGAGGAGTTCAATATTTTTTGAATTTTTGGAAACCATGGTAACTTCATTGTTAATAGAAGATCAAATAGGTGCTTCTTCCAATTCAGATTATGCCCACTACAAATTTATTGAGATATTTATTTTTTGAATTTGTGTTGTGAAGTGGCTCGATTAAATAAAAAAAAAGTTAAACCTGAATGAACAATGAAAAAGATATGAGAAACTAAAAGTTAATTTAAAAAAAATATCTCTAATTATATAATTTAATTTATTTACTATTGAAAATACCACATCAATAGATATAAATACAAAAATATTAGTGATCATTTAATTTTATCCTCTACTATATATTTATTAATAAATTTGTTTTATCTATAAAAAATTATTTTATTACCTTTTCCTTTACTTAAATTTAATGTCCAAATAAAAAAAGCTATCATCAATTTAAATAAGTAAAATTAAAATAAAACCGAATCCATTTTTATTAAACTAAAATTTAAACGAATATTATTTAAACTAAATCCATTTTAATTGAACTAAAATTGAATAGAAGATTTATTTATGCTCATTAGAATCAAGAAGATTTTAAAATTAAACCCATTCAATTTTATACAACTTTAGAAATAAATTAATTTTATATTTTACCTAAATAAATTTGGACATCTTGAAATAACTGAGGACATGAACCTATTTTAAAATACGAAAAAAAAAAGAAGTAAGCAAGGCCCATGAAGATTAGATTGGACTCCCTAATAAATTGGGCGTTTGGGATGAGAATGAGGGCACGAGGTGAGGTTTGTCTCTCTATCAGTTCAGTTAGGCGGCTAGGGTTTTACCTTCTTTCTTCTTTCACACCTTTTGTTCTGTTTTGTTGATTACAATAGAAAGATGGAAGAGTTGTTGATGAGATAGGTAGGATTGTGATTAGACACAGTTTGGGATTTTGGTTATAAGGCATTGCTGACCAAAATGGCGACCATGAACCCTTTCGATTTGTTGGGTGACGATGCAGAAGACCCTTCTCATCGAATTGCTGCCGAACAGCTTAAGATTGTTACTGCTCCTCCCAAGAAACCTCAGTCTCTGACTCAGTCAAACAAACCTGCTCAGCTTCCCACCAAGCCACCACCTCCCACTCAGGCTGGTTCGTTATTCTTCGCTCATCGTTTACTTCCTTTTAACGTCTCGCTTCCTCTTTCCTTTTTCTATCTCTATACTGGTATGCATTCATTTCGCATCACTGTTTTTATCTTATTTCTGAAATTTCCAACTTTTTTTTTGTTTAGGGTTTCAATTAAGTTGGATATTAGGGCTGTTTGTATTGGGATTATTATTCAAAATACTACTCCTTACTCATCATTATAAGCAAATATGTCGAATTTTTCTTGTATCTGCTGGGATTTTGAAGTCCTTTCGATGAATGGAAGATGCAGTTCCATTTGATGCTTAATTAGTAATGCAGCTTGTGCTAAGATTCTAATCACTGAGTGCTTTATATGAAGATTTGTTGTTCATTCATTTTTTTTTTAAGTTTATTTTCCTTTCTTGTTATAGTGAGGGAGGCAAGAAGTGAAACCTCACGTGGAGGTCGAGGAGCAGGGCGTGGAAGTGGACGTGGTCGAGGTCGTGGAGGTAGTGGTTTCAATCGTGACTTCTCCAATGATGAGAATTCATTCGCTGCACCTGCTGGTCAAGTTGCTCTTGAAGGAGAAAATGGGAAGCCCGCTGAAAGGCTTGGTTATGGTGGTCCTCGTGGTCCTTATCGTGGTGGTCGTGGTGGACGTGGAGGTTTCAGTAATGGAGAAGCTGGTGAAGATGGGCGCTCTCGGAGACCATTTGAACGTCGTAGCGGAACTGGGCGCGGGTAAATGTTATATTGTAACTAATTTCTGTGTATTTAATTTGACCTTTTGCTCTTCTACTGATATGACTTGTTCTATTTGTAGAAATGAATTCAAACGGGAAGGTTCTGGGAGGGGGAATTGGGGGGTACAATCTGATGAATTTGCCCCGTAAGACCTTCTTCTGGGAACTATCACTTTTATACTTCCATTGATTATCCTCTGCACGTTTTCTTTTCGTGAATTTTTACTGTTTCTATATTTCTTTTCCTCTCTTGAATTTTCTTAGCGTGACTGAGGAAGTGAATGAAACTGCTAAGAATTTGGGGGATGAAAAGCCTTCAGGTGAGGATGATGTTGCTGCTGATGGAAACAAGGAGAGTCCTGCTAATGAAGCTGAAGAAAAAGAGCCTGAGGACAAGGTAATTATTCAAGTTTATTTCAAGTATTCTCATATTCTCTTTATCTGCTTCGTGAATATTTATTTTTAACATGATTTGAAGAAAAGCAAAAGATTTGTCACCTATAACTGGCATAACATCAAATTATCACCTTGCATGTGATCATATATGTAAAGTGATTTATAGTTAATTATGGGAAGGTTTTGGAGGCTGTTGAATGAATAATAATCCAATAAAGTTTGACATTGTGCCTATTCACTTGTTATTCATAGAAGATAGTCTCAATTTGCTTATTTTCGTTATTAAAAATTGACATTTTGCCTTTCCAGTTTTTGGTTACATCCGCAACTGTGCTGGAAGATGTTAGTGTTTTTTTATTGTTCTTGCATTTTTTAACATATGTTTTTTATTTTTATTGTAGTGGGTATAATTCCTTAATTAGTGCTTGTTGTTTTCTTAAATTTTGTAGCTTAATTGTATGTTTCCTGTTGTATAGGAGATGACTCTGGAGGAATATCAAAAAGTTCTAGAAGAGAAAAGGAAAGCTTTGCAAGCACTTAAGACTGAGGAGAGAAAGGTAGATACTAAAGTTTTTGAATCCATGCAGCAGCTGTCAAACAAAAAAGACAATGATGATATCTTTATTAAACTGGTGAGATTTCCTTTGTGGTTTGTAGTTTTCACTTTTCGTATCAAATTTGTGGTACTAATTCCTGCTGACATAACTTGGAATTTTTCTTTCAAGGGATCTGATAAGGATAAGCGCAAAGAGGCTCTAGAGAAGGAAGAGAAATCCAAGAAGGTGTGACTTCATTCATTTGTCTATCTTTGACTGCCTTGCATTTAGTTTATAATTCTGCTATTTGATCATTAGTTGTTAATAATTCCATTGCTGAAATTATTATTCCTGGACAAGGCTTTGTCGTTAAATATATTGAATTTATTTTACTGTTGTAATATTTCTAAAATGGATTGTGGGGATTACAGGTAGAAACTGAAGTTGTCATTGCTCCCTAGAAATTTTGCTTCCATCGTATCCTACATGTCATTAGTCTGTAATATTGGCAGCCTTACATGTGATATGTTTCTCCTTTACTTATTCTCATTAAAAGGATGTTGAATCTTATTGTATATATATGCCCATGAATTTTTTATCTTTAACATCTTATTGATTTTGTTAATTTTTCCTGTCTGTTGGATTTCATGTTGGTAGTCTGTCAACATCAACGAGTTTCTGAAGCCTGCAGAGGGTGAAAATTACTATAACCCTGGTGGTCGTGGGCGTGGTCGTGGGCGGGGCCGCGGTGCTAGGGGAGGCTATGGTGGCTATGCAACTGCTAACATATCAGCTCCGTCAATTGAGGATCCTGGGCAATTCCCTACTTTGGGTGCCAAGTGAGGATTTCCAGTTAGTGTGCTGACATTTTTATGTACCTTTTTTCAATTTTGTTCTCTGCTTTGAAGCAGGAAAATGAACTATGGTGATTGGATTTCCTGTATCAGCAGGGTGTTTTAATTTAACGTCTTAAAATGTATATTTAGGTTGTTTCTTTTTGCCCCCATATTCCCTTCCCTTATAGACGACACACTTCCCCAATTATTATGCTTTACTTTTAATGCCACTTTGCGAGAGATTAATGGTTTGCAACCGGTAGTTTTTGTTGAAATTTTTGGTTTGTATATTTTTCTTGATCAAGAGCAACTTAAAAAACCCCAGTAAGTATCGTAGATAGCTACATCAATTGGCTGGATCGTGTTATGTTAAGGATATATGTTTTTATCCATAGGTAAGGAATATTTGATAGTACGATGGTTTATCTTAATTGTTAATAGTGAAATTTGTTTGATGGTTAGGATAAAAGAATATGATCAGATTTATTTTATCATATTTTATTTTTAATATGATCTAATAGCTGATTTTGTTGATTTATTTTATTTTTTCTTGTTAGTTAAAACTCTTATTTGATAGAGGTGGTAGTTTAACAATTATCAGAATATGATAATATTTATTCTTTTTCCGTTTAATATTTTATAAAATTTTAATTATTATATAAAATATAATTTTAATATTTATTATAAAAATTATGTTAATAAGAAATATATGAAAAATTATAATATTTTGTAAGAGTTATATTGACTTTTTAAGGATTATTAAGTACTTTTTATAAAATTATTTTACTTTAGTAAAATGTAATTTGATTTTTTATATTTTTTATTTTTTAAAACCATAATTTATTGCAAAATGACTTTTAATTGTACAATATATGTTAAAAGTATTATAATTTATTATTATTTTTCATATTTTTATTGAAGAATCTGAAAATTGAATGAAAAGCTAGTTTGTAATGTTATATATAGTTTTCATTAAAGATTGTAATTGTTAATTATATATAATATAATATTCTCTATTTTGTTATTTTGATAAACTTCATAGGACCTGCTCAAGTCTTTAATTGCTATATTTTATTCTTTTTAAACTTTTCTTATTGTAATTTCCGGTCGTTAAATAAATTTTGATCCAACATCTAAAATAATTTTATTAAAATAATTTTTTTATAAAAATTATTTTTAATTAATAGCAAAATGTATATAATTTTAAATACTTTTTAAAGTATTTTGTTATAATATTATTTTTCTTATGAAACTTTTTAAAATTTATGTTTTGATTTATTTTAGTTTTAATTGAATGTTGTTACAAAAATATATAAATAAATTTTTTAATGATAAAAATTCATTTTAATTTTAATATTATTTAAGAAAAATAATTTATAAATTTTAAAATTATGTTTTCATATATGTCTTCCTTCTATTTTATAAGTAAATGTTAAACGAAAAAAACAAGTTTATTGTCTTAAAAATATAAAGAATATTTAACGTTATGTGTTATTGAATAATTAAAAGAAATTATTTATACTTTCAATCTTAATTTTGAAGGGGAGATTTATTATTTTCACTCCCTCTCCTTTGTAACTCTTGTCCAAACATGCAGTGAAGTGGATTTGTTTATCTGGGGTTGTCGTCGATATCGGTGGTACTCTTCCATTCTTCCCCAACATATGAATTGACAAATGATTTATTCTCCTTTTTGTTTATACTCTTCAAATAACAATTACTTTACGTTTTCCGAACTTAATGTTCATTGTTTCCGTTTTTAAGTTATAACACATTTGATTTTTATAAAACTTTTGGAAATCGTGACGTGATTAACTTTTTGTGGTTTTCAATTTTCCTGATATTTATGTTGACCGAGTATATAGGACTAAGCTAAAACTCTTAATTTTGACATTCATGCATGCAGACAGCACCATTCTAAAAGGCCCAACAGTGATTAACTTTGAAATGTAATTACGGACCGTTTAGATTTTAACAATTGATGAAAAAGATGAAGATACTTCTAGCTGGTTCTGTCTTTCTCAATTTCATGCTGATCACTGCAGCATGTATGTATGTATGTATTGGTTTCTTCTTCTACTACAACAAAAAAAATTCTACCAATGAAACTGTTAGAAATAGCATTGTCTTTAAAGGGATAGCAGATTTGACTGCTATTGCAGTCAAGAAATTGGACAGGGAACCTGTTTGGATATTGTGATGAGGGAGAACACCTGATTATAGAGTATGAGGGCAACGGCACTTTAGCAAGTTTACTTTCTGGAGATCTCAAATCAAATTGGAAACACATTACCTTCGGGATTGTGACACAGCCACAAAATATACTTCTTGATGAGTATTAGCTCCACTCACTCACAATTCCACCAAATCCCTGCCCTTATACTTCTCTCTCTGTTATTTGCATTTGAAACTATTTTCATTCCATTTCTTGCTTTATCTTATGTGATTTGATTTTTGTTGCTATTGATTTTCATTCCCGTTGTGTTTTTAGCTTCATATGGATAAATAAAAATGTAACAAACGTTAACTAGTAGCAATATTACACATTGTCTCGGCTTTGGCCATACACTATCAACCTCTGACTCTTAAATAACAGAGAGATCCAAATATTTATATTTTATTGATCGAAACCCAATATTGATTTGCTGCCATTTTCATTAAAGAATTATACTAAAGAGATCCAATCTCGTTTGAAAATATAACACCAAATTGAAAAGAATTCCTTTAACATTATTCGTGCAATTTTGTTTAGTGACATGCTTCCAAATTGTAGGTATAAAATATTTATATTGATTTTGTTAATCGTACTGATTTTAAACATTCACGAATATTTTTTTTGTTAGAAATTGGTATTTTTAATATAATAAATACTTATATATTAAATAAAAATTATCATTTTTAAATGTTTAAAATCAGTCTTAAAGATTAAGGTTGATATTATATTAACAGAATTGCCGCATTTATAGTAAGTATCGATGCAAGTATCTTGAATATTGTATTTTAACAAATAATTATGCAATTTAAATGTTATTAGAGATTCTTAACTACAATTCACAAAAGAGAACTCTATCTGCTCACTGCACCTTTCAACTAACCTAAAAATAATGTTTTAGTATATGTATCAGGAACTTATAGGTTTATATTTAATATTTTAATCAAATATTAATTTATGAAATCACATATATAAAATAAATTTGTTAGAATAATAATCTAATTCAACCATACTCATTAAGAATAAAACTGATCGTCAAAATACATTCATACTAGGATTAGCTACTATAAAATGACTTGTAAATAAAATATTAGATCTTCAATTCTAATATGATGAAATGCATAAATATACTATCTATGTTTAATTCAAATTTATTACCTTCTCTACAACAAATAAATAATTCAAATTCATTCCGTATGATATTAACTTTAAACAAAAAGTTTAATTTTAATATGATATCAATATAAAAAAATTATGATATTAACCAATTATATTATAATATGATAAATATACTTTTAAAAGTGATTATTATAAAATTAATTTTTAAATGAAAATTACATCAGCATCATATGTACTTTCATAAAATTATACACAATATTTTTTTTTTTTTTACATTCACACAAACATCCAACCTTTTTAATGTGATGTGGTTTGATTATAAAGTTAAACTTTTTTGGAAAGACAAATATTCTTAATGGATTTTTTTTAAATATGTTGTACACACTTTTATGAATGTATTTTTTTTTTTGGTTTTATGGCTTTTTTTGCCGCGGGACGAGCATAAGGGGTTGATCACAAAGCATCCCAAGGCAATATAGATGTAACCATGCTCATCAATCACTTCACTCATCCCAAGGCAAGTTAAGAAGGAAGATTTACCGGAAAGTTCAGATAGGAGCTCAAATAGTTTAGGTGATATTCGACATCAAAAGGCTATTTTCAATTCAAGATTGCTATAAATTGAATACGAATAAGTTTGAATTTCTCTTAGATAACTATGAACTAATGTTTTTCATTGAAAAAAAAATAGCCAGCCTTCTATTTTTGTTGTTACAGAAGTAGCTGCTTCTTAGAATATACCAACAGTTGAAGATAAAAATATTATGGGTAGAATTTTTTTTTAAAATAATATATGCCGTTCAAAGGTTCAAATTCTGTGTAAGTGTAAATAAGATAGAAATATTGTGTAATTTCATCAAAGTAGAAGTGTAATTTGCCCTTTCTTTTATGATATAGGAATTTGATAGTTACAATGATTGTATTTAAATTACATTTTTAAATACAAAAAAGTTTTTTACACCGGGTCATTCTCCGTCTTACTTACAACAGAAAAGAAGCATGATTTAATGTAGAGAGAGGCACAAATCAAGCACTGGAAGGTGCTTTGCCAGCAACAGTTTCTTGGTTTTTGTCCTTTCCATAGGCTCTCTCCTTCCATATGAGTAACACTTCCTCAAACGTCAACCCTTTGGTCTCTGGCATGTAGAAGATCACAAAACCAATTGAAATGACAGATACAGCCAAAAGAATCATGAAACTCTCACCAAGCCCTATAGCATCAACAACCGAAAGGAAGCTGGTGGACATTATGACACTGCAAATCCAGTTCACTGTTGCTGACATGCCACCACATAAACCTCTGTACTCTTCAGGATAAATCTCAGAGTTTACAGCCCATGGTACTGGCCCCATTCCTGGCGCAAAGAAAGCAATATACAAAGCCAAACCCAAGATTGCAAGCCATGCAAGTAGTGGTGTTGATTTCCCATGTCCCATGATATAGCATGATGTAGAGAGGATGATCAAGGCTACAACCACACCAAATAAGCTACCAAGAGCCAGTTTTTTTCTCCCTACAGCATCAATGAGGTAAATGCCAAGAACTGTGCCAGCAGCATTCATCCCAGAAACAATGAGTGAAAGGAACAGAGCTGATTGATTTGATTTGAAGCCAGCCAACTGTATGATTGTGGGACTGTAGTACATTATGATGCTGATACCAGCAAACTGCTGGAAAGCCTGAAGTCCAGCACCACAAATGAATGCACTTCTAATTTCTTTCTTGGTGAAAACATCACTGTATTTCACTTTCACCTTACTCTTGCTCTCCTGCACCACCAACTCTTCTAGAATATCAATCTCATCTTGCAACCTAGGTGGTGAGTAAATCTTAGACAGCACACTAATAGCTTCCTCTTTCCTATTCTGTTAAACAAACCTTTAATTAGAACAAATCAACAAAACACTTAAGTTAAACTAAGCATGTGTTTAAGAATTAAGATGATGTAGAATATGTTAATTGCCTTCAAATAAAGCCATCTAGCGGATTCAGGGAGAAATGTCATGAGGAAAAACTGAACGACAGCTGGCAAACCTGCAAGTCCAAGCATCCAACGCCATGTCCCAGGAACCTAGAAATAAAAAATTAAATGAGAAAAGATGAAAAATAATAATAATTAAGATAAGGAAGGTTAGAGTTAGTTAATTACTCTTGTCAAGCCATAATTAATAACATAGGAAAGAAACTGTCCACTGGTAATCATAAGAACATTTGCACTGACGAGTCCTCCTCTTATTTCAGATGGTGATGCTTCTGCAATGTAAACAGGAGCAGTAACAGAAGCAGCACCAACACCCAACCCAACCAATAACCTTCCAAAGATTATTACATAAGGATTTGGTGCTGTAGCCATTATAATTGACCCAGCCGCAAAGCATAAATCTGCAATAATAGTCGCAGTCTTACGTCCAAAACTATCATTCACAATACCTCCAATTGCAGCACCGAAAATTGCACCAACCAACGCCATCCCAACAATTAATTCCTACAATTAATTAATTAACTAAATCAATTAATTACAATTCATTTTATCTTTATCTCATCAAATGTTAATTATTCTCATCCCACCTGAAATAAGCTACTATTCCTGACCAGCTCGAAATCCTCTTTAATGTATAGAAGAGCGCCTGATACCACGCCTGCATTGCCATTGCCATTGCCATTGCCATTTTAATCAATTAATTTAACATTATAATGTTTTATTAGTAATAATTGTTTGTGTATGGCATACGTATAGTATACGTACCGGTATCGTAGCCGAAAAGTAGACCGCCAATGCCAGCGGCGAAGGTGATTCCAACGATATATGGATTCTGAAAAATGAAGATTCTGCGGTCGGGATGCATCTCCAGGTAACCGGAGCTACCCGCTTTCATAGACATGCCGCCCATTTCAGCCGCCATTAATAATTAATTAAGTGTTGATTTCGGTGCCAGAAAGAGAATAGAAGACGAATTAGGAATTATATAACTGGAAATTAACTATGGCGAGTTAATTAACGATGCATGGGTGAGACAAGATTTTATACACCAAAGTTGGTTTCTCTAGATGCTTCCTTTCCCTACATTTCTCAACGACTAACAGTATTAACTGTCCTCAAGGTGAAGTTGGCGTTTCTTTTTCGTCTAACTCGCAACTAAATTCTTATCCTTTCTATATTTGCCTTAACTTCCTTCCATTCTACCTGTCTTACAACTCAAACATTAGACCACACCTCTCTTCTTTTATTTCCTTAATTAATTATCTTATTACATGATTAAATTTATGTGTATATGCAAAAAGGGTTTACAATTTGTTCAGGTTTAAGAGAGAAAATAGTTTAAGTCATTTGGTAGGAGTTTATTACCTAACTTATATCCAACGTAAATTAGGTCAGATTTTTTTACTAAATAAATTTGGTTAAGATTTTCTTAAAATTTTATTTAATTAAAAAGCTCAAGCTTTGGATCATCTTTTTTTTTTAAAAAAAAAATCACAGATAAACTTATTTCAATAATAATAATAATAATTTTTTTTTTCCGTTGGTAAAAAATTAATAAATATAATTCTTTTAGTTAAAAGTTATATTTAACGTACATTAGAAATTATGATAAAATGTATGAATAATATTTTTATTTTAAATTATTTAATCAGTATCTTTATAATTTTGGTTAGTATTTATCACAAATCAGAATACATTATAAAAATAAAAAATAAAAAAATTGATCATCTATTCCTTATTCTTCGTCTTCGGATTGCAATGATTGGAATGAAGTTTGTTTGGATTAGGGAAGGGTAATGAAATGAAAAGGAATAGAATAGATTTAAGACCTAATATTTAAATTATAAAATAAAAGATTAAATAAGGTAAAAGATGGTGAATCTCCTTCCATCTAAATCAATTATTATTTATTATTTTTATCCTAAAATAAGGGGAGAGGATCATACAAATATTTTTTTTTAAATTCTGATATTGATATATATATATATATATATATATATATATATATATATTGTTTTTGTCAATATATATCTTTTGTTTAAAGGATTGTTGATTACTGGGGCTTGTTTTTTTCTTCCAGCTTCATTTTTTGTAATCACATCTTTTGTTTTTTTAAAATTCTTTTTCCTCCGCACGGAACATTTACGTTTTTAACTTTAAAAAATTTATTTTTACAAATTTATATAAGATATTTTTATAAATGAATTTCTAAAAATATTATTTTCACAGATATAAATATATTTTTTAAAATGTACAAACCATGTTTTTCAGGAATGAATTTATAAAAATATTTTCAAATAATAATTTTAAGAATGGTCCTTTTAAAGTATATTTTAATGTACCGATAGAAGTGTAATTTTGAAAATGAAATTAAAAAAAAAAAAAAAAGATGTAATCCGTAAGTAGAGTTAGAGGTGCCCAATGCCACAATCTGCTTGGGCTTAGGGCTTAGGGCTTAGGCCCAACCTTGTTACAGCCCAAAAAATGAATCTCAGTTATTGCTCCCACGAAACGCAGCTGCCTTGCGCGGTGGTCGTCGATTTCGCCCAAAGCTTGGCAAGTAAGGTGCGTGTTCTTTCCTCAATGATGCTTCTCATGGTTTTGTGCCTTTCAATCATTTTTGTCTTTATAGAATGTTAGGTTCATAGTTAACGATGAAAGGTGAAAGGGACCGCACCTTCATCAAACATGGATCCATTCCTTTTCACAAAGGACCAACAATGAAATTTCTTCTTTCACATTTCCAGTTACTGAGGGGTTATCTAAAAATTTTAAACCTCATCCATTCTCTTTATTTAAGAAATGATGCTTCTTTATTCAAACCATGCTGATCCTCTCATTAGACATTTTTTTTTTTTTTGTGTTTGATAGTTAGTTTTACTTGTGTGTGGTGTCAATTTTGTTCTGTTGTCTCATTGTTAAAAAAAACAAGAGCCGAAAAGAAGAGTTTTGCCTCGCTACAAGTGATATGCTACAATCCTGCGCTTTAAACTTATTGCTAGCTTTGTATCCAAAACTGATCGATTCCATTTTCATACATTGCTCTTCCACCCTGTACCTCTTGAATGTTCCTTTATTTTCCTCTATGTGACATTTATATATGTGTGTGTATATATATATATGATAAACTATGTTGACTGCTTTTGCACCTGAGCCATCTTTGTTGGCTTGTTTAGTGGTTCAATTATGATTTATAAAAATATCTTATTGTATGATCGGATTACATCGTTCATTTAATCAGTATTTTAGTTATTCGTTTATAGACTGAAGCCTCTGTAGCTAGCATGATTCATGTGTGTGATTTTTTGTTTGATCGATTCAAAAGCACCTCGAGGAAGAAGCAAGAATATGCAAATAATACAATTTGAGATAATCATGCTTGTAGTTCTGATCTGGTGTGTAAAGCATGAAAAGAAAAGATTGTTAGTATAAATATTTTAAATTATGGTATTCATAGCTCTAGATAATGCTAGGTAGCGTAGTCTGAATGTGAGCAAATTATTTTTAAAACAGGATAAAACTCATTTATTTTGTTATTGTCTTTAAAATACTTAAACAAATGTGTATTAATCTTTGGAGGTGATCGTGTCTATGCTTGGGTCAGATACCTTTTGAAATCGACCCATCTTTTCTGTGGCTTGACCTTGAGGATTAGTTTCATAGGAGAATGTTGTTCTCCACTAATTTCATTTCTTAGAACTCTTTGCTGTTGCCATTACATTTATACATGTAATTAATCCATCATTAAATACATTGTGTTTAACATATTTGTACAAAAATTAAGTAAATTATTATAAAATGGGAAGTATATATTACTTTAATCTATATTTACTTTTTTTAAAAAAGTTTGTCTTATTGTTTACAATATCATAGGTGACCACTGAAGATATAGGATTCAATTGCTTCAAATGGTGATGGTTCAAGTAGTGTGCACTATAGTTATAATTTGTGTGCTATCTATGTCCTATTGTTTACATTATCATAGGTGACCAATGAAGATGTAAGATTCAAATACTTTCAATTGCTTCAAATGGTGATAGTTCAGGAAGCATGCATTTTAGTAAGAATTTGTGTGCTAAAAATCAGGTCCAAATTATCTCCCGAATACCTTCTAGATTCATTGAACATGGCAAAAGACATGCTGGTTAGGAATAACCATTAATAACAAATACATGAATACCTTAGGTCAACATTTTACCCCCATAAACATCAGAAGACAGTTTCACCACCATACTGTTTTGGATCTAAAACATACAGATTACCTAACTTTTAAGCTTATTAACATATTTGAGCTAGCTTTTGACCTGTTTAAAGAGCTTTATTAAAAAAATAGGCTTCTCAAGCTTGGACGTTAGATTTGGCAGTTAGACCCGATTTAAGCCTTACAAAGTTTAGCTCAGCTTAGCCTATTTCCATCTCTAGATTTAACATATTCAACTTGCTAATGGCTACAGAACTAGATTCCTACTATATTTATTGTATAACAATAATATACTCAAAGAAGAAAGTGTATCATCATGAATGAGGATAATAGGAGGTCTTCCTGTGCTTGCAATGATTGATTTCTGTTATAGGCAATGAGTGCATCAATCTTCAAGAATAAATCTACCGTATTTCATGTTAATCAGGATTGATTGTTCATACTTTATACTGTATCTCACTAATTCTCTGTTCTAGCATTCTTTTAGCTTTTTTCCCCTGAGGATATACAGGTTCATCTCTAGTTTTTTAATTATAACGTGTTTTATTTTTGTTAGATGTCTTGTCCTTATTTAAGTTCTTGTATGCATATTAAATATATGAATACCTTGTAATGACCACGGGGACAACGCACTGGCATGACCAGCTTATTTAAGTTTTGATCTTGCCACAACTGATTCATTCTGCTTGGTAATTGTTACCACATGCAAACCAGGCATCTTTAATTTGCTTCACCGTATTTGATTTTTCCAGCATTGTCATATATTTCAGGTAGTGTTGCCTTTATCACATAGTAAACAGCATGAATTTTGCAGCATCATTGTGCAGAAGATTGAATATCAAGGAACTTGTAACAAATGTTCCTGTTTACAGAGGCACGGCGGGTATAACTTAATGATCCTATATTGGCTATTGTGCTATAACTTTCAGAAGTAAAGTAAACTAATGAATTTTTGACCCACTACTTTAGATGTTTCTGGAGATGGATTGAGTTTGGTGTTCAGGCGTTGGGCTACCAAGAAGACTGCTGGTTCCACAAAGAATGGACGGGATTCCAAACCCAAGAACCTTGGAGTGAAGAAATTTGGTGGGGAGGTATTTGTTTTATGCTTTAAGCAAGAGTATTAATTTTATGCCGTGCAGTCAGAGGAAGAGAGAACTAAGCCTGGATGTTGTGGACATGGTTCATTCACTCATTATGTGACTCTTTTTCTTACTATACAGAGGGTGATACCTGGAAATATCATTGTTAGACAACGTGGCACTCGTTTTCATCCAGGAAACTACGTCGGACTTGGGAAAGATCATACTCTTTTTGCGTTGAAAGAAGGCTGGGTAAAGTTTGAACGGAACAAACTGACTGGTCGCAAGTGGGTGCATGTTGAACCTAAGGAAGGTCATGTCCTTCACCCCTTGTATTCAGATGCTTCTGCATCTGAGCTAAAAGTTGCTGTCTAAGTCTCACCATTGTCATCCATGATGGAAATTTTTATCTAGTGACAAAATTCAGCTTACTTTCTTTGCTTGTGGGAACTCCCAAGTGTTATACCATGTTTAATTGAAAAACGGGTCAACTGTTTGCTGCATCCTCTTCTATTGCAAGCATGTAAAAGATTGACTTCGGAAGGCATCATTAGTTGGTACTTCAGTGTGCTGGAAAGTTGTTCCTTTTTATGTTTGTCAAACTATGTCTGATTATTAGAAGTGTAGCCAATTGTAGTTAGTTAGTTAACTGACATTTACCTTGGTTAAATAATTCTCTAAACGTGGGTATTTGAGGGTCAAAATAATTCATTGGATGATTGACTTGATAATAAGATGAGGGTCTAAATAATTCATTTTTATATTTATAACATTATTAATTAAGCTAAAAATATATATTAAAATTTTAGGGTTAGATTTTTTTTCAAGGTATTAATATTTTTTACTATCTTTTTAACATATGTGCCATCATTAATTAAGTTAAAGAATAGGTTAGAAATTTTAGGATTATTATACGCTTCAAACTCATTAAAGACAAAAAATAAAAATAGCATCCTTGAGATATCATGATAACATGAATGCTAATTAGAAGTGTGAATAAGTAGTGGTACTTGTACAATGTGTAATGAAGGTTTGATGATTCTATCAAAGTTATGGTGCGGTATCAGCATTCTAAAGGTAAAGATGTTAGAATACAAGAATAGAAGTGGGATGACGGATTATATGATGTCAATAAAGAAGATTTGTAATTATGAAGACAAACGGGGTCGAAAAAAACAAAAATATTAATACACTTTTAAATGTAAAAATTATAAAAAAAAAAACAATTATAAGGATTCAAAAAATAACATTTGTAACCGCTTTTGAAGGTGTAAACGCTTTGTGCACCGATGGACCAATTTCATGTTCATGCACCGTAAAATGCGCTATAAAAATGTATTAAAATTATGGGTTGAAGGGTTGAGTGTGAATTTCTCTCACATTCGTCTCCATTTATATTAGCAAATATCAATACGAATATTAGATATTTGTGAATTAAAAAGTCATAAAATAGAAATAGTTAAAACATTATCTTATACTTATTATATAATCTCATATGTGAAATAATAAAGAAATAATTTTATCTCATCTTAAAATAATAAAAGCATCATATCATATATATGAAAAATATCAATTTATAATAATGTAAGTTGCTAATAATTTTATATATAGCGTGATTTTTATCAATTATTTTTTAAATTAGAATTATATATAAGTATAATTAAAAAATTATTTTATGTATTTAAAAAGTATATACATTATGTTAATCTTAATATTATATAAATGAAATATTAATATTTTTAAATTGAACCATTGAAAAAATAATCTACATAATAGGACATTTTAATAAAAGGGTTGATTTGAAGCTAAAATTATTAAACAATGTATGTATAATATTTGATAACTCACACTGATGTTAGTTAATTCGTTAATTCCTTTCCTATATATAAATTTAACAATTTTATAAATAGACATTTTTTTAAAAGTTATTTTAAGTTAAAAAAAGTAACAGAATTACATTTTTTTTAAATGATCTAATTAATGGTAATGACGTTACGTACATAATTTAGGGACAGGTGACCCTGTCTTTAAATGGCAATGATCCTCTAAATCCTCTGGTACGCCAAGATTGCATTGCTATTTGCCTGTTCTGTGTTTCTGGCTCCTCCTCATCTTCTGAAGCACAGAACAAAAGATAGAATCTGGGTGAGGAACTTTTCTGGGGGATCTTGAAAATTTCCCCAGTTTGATACCCCGTCATCCCCCTCTCCATGCAATAAGTTAATGCTACCAATCTAAACCATATACCGATTGTTATAACTATTTTTGTTGCCCCATTTGCTTAACATAACATCTATTTGTTGGGGGCATCGTGAGTTGAGTAATTTGGTATTGATTGGTTTATATTTGGTGGCATTGATTGAGGAGGGTAACGATGACAATACAATCGACGCCAGGAAGCTCAGGGTATTTGGAATTGTATCCTGATCGCAAAATGTCATTTTTTAAGAATCCTTATATTCTTGCACTTACCACTGTGGCAGGCATTGGTGGCATGCTTTTTGGGTACGACACAGGTAGATCATGCTTATAGAGTGAGGGAGAATATTTTGGAAAAACACGGGGTGTTCCTATTCCTAATAATGTGTGTGTTTGGTGACAGGTGTCATATCAGGAGCCCTTCTATATATTAAAGATGATTTTGAGGCGGTTAGAGAAAGTAATTTTCTTCAGGTATTGTTAATAATAATAATAATTGATGTAGTGGGTTATTGGCATTATTATTATGATTAGGAAATGAATGATTTTGTTTATGAAAATGGGATTGCAGGAAACAATAGTGAGCATGGCAATTGCTGGTGCAATAATTGGAGCAGCAGGAGGAGGATGGATCAATGATGCATATGGAAGAAAGAAGGCAACACTGATTGCAGATGTGATATTTATTGGTGGAGCAATTGGAATGGGTGGTGCCACAGATCATTATGTTCTTATTTTGGGACGTTTTCTGGTTGGTTTAGGTGTGGGAATAGCTTCTGTAACAGCTCCTGTTTATATAGCAGAAGCTTCACCCTCCGAAATAAGGGGTTCTTTAGTAAGCACCAATGTTCTCATGATAACTGCTGGACAACTCCTTTCTTACATCATCAACCTTGCTTTCACACGTGTCCCTGGCACATGGCGATGGATGCTTGGTGTTTCAGCCGTTCCTGCAGTGGTTCAGTTTATTCTCATGCTATTCCTCCCTGAATCCCCAAGATGGCTCTTTATGAAGGTCAACAACTCTTACTATTATTATTATTATTATTATTATTATTCTCTTCTCTTGTCAACAAGTGATGTTGGATATGCAGAATAGGAAAAATGAAGCTGTGGATGTACTTTCTAAGATCTATGACGTTGATCGCTTAGAGGATGAAGTTGATTTTCTCACATCTCAGTTAGAGCAAGACATTCAGAAAAGTAAGAATGTGAGATTAGGAGATGTTTTTAAATCAAAAGAAATCAGACTCGCATTCCTTGTTGGAGCTGGACTCCAGGTATTTATATATATAATACTTCCATTTCTCTTTTTACATGTTGTATTCAAATCATGAATTCAAATATATCTATATCTATATATGTTAATGTTGTTATTATAACATACATGACATGCTGCTATGGGGGTTTGCAGGCTTTTCAGCAATTTTCAGGAATAAACACAGTGATGTACTACAGTCCAACCATAGTCCAAATGGCTGGCTTTTACTCCAATGAATTGGCTCTTCTTCTCTCTCTCGTTGTTGCAGCCATGAATGCTGCAGGAACTATTCTTGGAATATACCTAATTGACCATGCAGGACGCAGGAAATTGGCTCTCTCCAGCTTGGGTGGAGTGTTTGCATCTTTGATCCTTTTGTCTGTTGCATTTTTAAACCAATCATCTTCAAATGGATTCTATGGATGGCTTGCTGTGTTGGGTTTGGTACTATACATTGCATTCTTCTCGCCAGGGATGGGACCTGTGCCATGGACTGTGAATTCAGAGATATATCCTGAAGAATATAGAGGAATTTGTGGGGGAATGTCAGCTACAGTATGCTGGGCCTCAAATTTGATTGTGTCTCAGAGTTTTCTATCAGTTGTTCAATCTGTAGGGGTTGGTTCCACTTTCTTGATTCTTGCTGGAATCTCAGTGTTTGCTTTTGTGTTTGTGCTTCTCTATGTTCCTGAGACCAAAGGGTTAACCTTTGATGAGGTAGAAGTGATATGGAAGGAAAGAGCTTGGGGAAACAACAGTGACTCACGCTACCTTCTTAGAGAAGGACAAAATCTTTCTTAGAAACTCAACATTCATTCCTTCCCACTATTTCCTATTTCATTTCATATATACACATTAGCCCAATAATTCTCTCCATTTAGGCAGATTTTCATCTGGAATATATTCAGTGTATATAAGAAAGAAAGAAAGAGAAAAATATAGAAATAAGAATAAAAAAATAGGAAAAAAAAATGAGATGAGTTTTATCCTATACATTATTAACCCTCCATTTTATTGGGTTGTATATATAATTAAATATATACTTCACTTTCCTCCAATCTTGCTACTTTTCACTTTTTTGTTTCTTTCTGCGGTTTCTTATATGCATGATTTTTTTTATACAATAAAACTTGTCATTTTATACCAATTATACATTAGACCAATTCCTGTAATGGCTCTGCTGTATCCGTCAAATGATTTCAGGTGACATAATAAAGAGAATATAAAATTAAAGGTGAAGCATTAATAAATATAGGAAATTTGAGTAAATGTACAAAGAAATTAAATCTTAGTGCTATATTGAATTAAAGATGAGTTTTTTACACAAATTAAATTTTAAAATTTATATAATATAATAAAATAATTTCAAAATTTTAAACTTTCATACAATATCATTAAAAATGGTGAGTGTTGATTTAAATAATTTATTTTCATTATTTTTTAAATTTTATTTAGTATTATTGATTTAAGTATAAATACTTTGATATTCTATCAAAATCCTATTTGTTGTCGTACATTATAATTTTAAATTTAATTCATTAATTCAAGTTATGGCTCAATTATACTATGTGGCTTAACTATGTTTTTCATTTTTTTCAACATCATAAATTTTTCATTTAATCTTTTATTTTTAAAAAGTTAAAATATGGTACTGGTAAAATAATTTTCTTTTTTATATAATCTTTTTATTAACTTTTACATATCATAAATACGTTTAGCTAAACAACATAATTAAACATTTATTTAAAAAATATTATAAGTTATTTTATAATATTTGAAGAGATTAAAAAATAAGTAAAAAAAAAAAAAACTTAACAGACAAATTTAATGAAAGATTAATAAAAAATTAAAAATTTATGAAAATTAAATGAGAACTATTTGATAAAGTGTCAAGTGGTTAGCGAAGGGGATGATTACAGCGAGGCATGGGGTTGGAGCTGAGTCAGCTGAGTGAGAGGATAAGGAATTGAAATGATATGATGCAGTGAGGAGCAGGGAATGAGTATGATTGGAGATGACGATCACTGTACATTCTTCCATTCCAGGGAGCTCTGGTTATTTGGAGATATATCCAGAGAGGAAAGTCTCTCTCTTCAGAAACCCTTACATTATTGCTCTCACTTCTGTGGCTAGCATTGGTGGACTCCTCTTTGGCTATGACACTGGTTCTCTCTTCCTTAACATTCTTCCTCACACCATTCACTTCTTCACGCCACAATTCTCATTTTTTATTTCTATTGCAGGTGTTATATCAGGAGCGCTTCTCTATATTAAAGATGATTTTGAGTCCGTTAGACGTAGTCATTTTCTACAGGTACACTAACCTCTTTCAACCAACTTTTCCTATTTCATTTCACCATTGCCTTCCTCAAAAAGGATTAAATTATGCTTAATTATTTGTTTCTGTGCTTCTTGTCGTCATTGTTAGAATGTTATGAATTCACAATTTGAATTGTATCGTTCCTATACGATGTAACTACCCTCTCATTTGCAGTAACAGGCAAGAGTCAAGGTCTTCATTATAATCGATATGAATCATGCAATTCGACAATTCTTTTTTCTTTTTTTACTTCTCTTTCATCATTGTTCACGGAAGAAGCTAAAAAAATCAAATAATTTTAAATTTTTAAATGAAAAGGAACTAAAGGAACAATGTAAACACACGCTTTATTATTATTGCTATTGTTATTCAGTTGCTCTATTTTCATTCATGCTCCTTGTCGTTAGAAGGAAGTAGATTGAAGGGGGGAAATTAATGAAGTAAAATGTAGATTTTGACAGGAAGGGTCTTTTGACTATAGCGTGTGCCAACATATTCAATTTTCTGACCAGGGGATGTGTTCCTTCTGGACTTCAATAAATAAAAAGGGCATTAGGTTCAATTGGTTTTATTTTTAAAGACACTTGAATAGCAGTTTAATTGGTGGCCAATCGAAAGTTTATTCCCTGGATGATCTATTACTGTGTTAATGCAACCATTAACAATTATATTTGCATAAACATAGGTTCACTAATTGTATGAGTTTCCAGGAAACAATTGTTAGCATGGCAGTGGCTGGTGCAATTGTTGGGGCAGCAACAGGTGGTTGGATTAATGATGCTTATGGAAGAAAGAGGGCAACCATCATTGCAGATGTTATCTTTACTTTGGGAGCGATTGTCATGGCTGCTGCACCAGATCCTTATATTCTCATACTCGGCCGTGTTTTGGTTGGTTTGGGTGTGGGTATAGCGTCTGTTACTGCTCCTGTTTATATTGCAGAATCTTCACCATCAGAAATAAGGGGAGCATTAGTAAGCACAAATGTGCTTATGATAACTGGTGGACAGTTTCTTTCCTATGTCATAAATCTTGCTTTTACGCAGGTTAATTTTCCAGGCTTTTTTTTTTTAATCAAACTATGATAGTATCAATTATCTTGCATTGTTCTGTATCCCGTTTAACAAGTTCTTGCACAATAAATTCCTCTTCTTGTTTCCTAACTGAACTGCTCAGACCTCTTATTCAAAAGCCTAAAATTCAGTTTCTTCAGCGTGGTTTGACATGTTTTCATTTTCCACCTGTGGTTTGACCTTCATCACTCTTCCTTTCACTTTGCTCCATTTTCACATAATTGTGTTTCTTTTTTTGGCCTCCACTCATTTTCTGATTAAATCAACACATGAACATCTCTTGCCCCTCAGTATACAGAGAAAAAATTGGCAAAGCAGAGTTCATCATAAAGAACAATGTTTTAGGCTTTTAGCTGAAAATATCATGTTGCTGTTTCAAAGTTGAGGGTCTTATGTCACTTACTACTCATATTCTTAATCACGCAGGTCCCTGGGACATGGCGGTGGATGCTGGGAGTTTCAGGTGTGCCAGCAGTAGTTCAATTTTTCCTCATGCTCTTACTGCCTGAATCCCCCAGATGGCTCTTTCTAAAGGTTGTAGTTTTTTATGTTTACCTTTGAAAATTATTTCTTTAATATAATTTTTTTTGTTTACATGCAGAATAGGGAAGAGGAAGCCGTTGCTGTGCTAGCTAAGATCTATGACTTTGCTCGTTTAGAGGATGAAGTTGCTTTAATTGCAAATCAGGCAGAAGAAGACCGCCAAAAAAGGGATGATATCAGATATTGGGATGTTTTTAAGTCAAAAGAAATCAGACTTGCCTTCCTTGCTGGAGGTGGACTGCAGGTAAGAAAAAGTTAATCTAGAGATACAGTTGTCCCTGAATATAACCTTTCTTGTATTGGAAGGACGGAACTTTATGAATGCCCCTTGCTATTAAAAGGTTGGTAGGCATATTAGACTTAGTTACATTAGAGTAGCCCCATGTGATTATTTTTCAAGTTAGTTTAAGCAACCTTAAACTCTCTTCTTTAGTAATATTTTCGCAAAAAAAAAAAAAGAAGAAAGAAACAACAATGCTTTCATCATTTTATATTATTAGGAAAATAAGCAGACTAAATGCTTGGAGGCTTCTTTAAACTCTTATACATTTCATAGATGCAGTAAACAGCAGTGTAACCTTTAGACAATGTCGGTAGATAGAGAGTCCATTTAACTTAAGTTGATCAAGGCTAGAAGCAGATCTATGTCATGATAACCCTTCTTTGAAACACTTTGTAGTGCTCTTAGATTGTAATCTAAATAAAAAACATGAGCACAAGGAACCATATCTTGATTACCTAAAAGCACTGAATTGTTTAATTTGTTTGAGCGCAGATTGGTTACATGACATACTTTTTAATTTTTATTCTTAAATGCAGATGTCCAGTTGTCTTTCCTGTGTGATTATGATAAAATAAAAACTTCAGCCTTATTGTATGAATTGTATTCATGTGTCATCTTTGTGGTTTCATTATTCTTTGCTTGTTGACTGTTGAGTGTAATATGATCTATTATCAAGCCATACCTTGATTTTGGAAGCAAATTGGATTAGGTTCTATACTTATGTTTGTAAAGTAAATGATTTCATTACATGCAAGTGAAACGTTCTTATAGCATCCGGTTCTTGCACAGGCTTTCCAGCAATTCACAGGTATAAACACAGTGATGTACTACAGCCCAATGATTGTCCAAATGGCCGGCTTTCAGTCTAATGAGTTGGCTCTTCTCCTTTCTCTCATAGTTGCCGGCATGAATGCTGCCGGAACAATGCTTGGAATTTACCTTATTGACCATGCAGGGCGGAAAAAATTGGCCCTATGTAGCTTAGGAGGGGTAATAGCATCTCTGATCATCTTGGCCTTGTCATTTTTGACCCAATCATCTTCAAATGATTGGTATGGATGGCTTGCAGTTTTTGGTTTGGCCCTATATATTGCTTTCTTCTCGCCAGGAATGGGAACTGTGCCATGGACAGTGAACTCAGAAATATATCCTGAGGAATACCGAGGAATATGTGGAGGCATGTCGGCTACAGTGAACTGGGTTTCAAATCTGATTGTGGCTCAGTCCTTTCTATCAGTTGCAGCAGCTGTAGGCGCTGGTCCTACTTTCTTGATTATTGCTGTTATAGCAGTGTTTGCTTTTCTGTTTGTGGCTGTCTATCTTCCAGAAACCAAAGGATTGACATTTAATGAAGTGGAGCTGATATGGAAGGAAAGAGCATGGGGCAAGAATCCCGATGCTCAAGCCCTTCTTGAGCGTCGAAATCAATCATAGGATAGGAATGCAAAGCATTTAAATACCATTCTATCATTTCTATACTTTATGTTGTTATGCTACGAGTGATCATATTTTATAAGAAAAAAAAAAATTGGGTACTTACAGTTTGGATACCTGAAGTTTCCACTCAAATTTTGACCTTCCCCTTTTCTATGATCTACTGAAGTACTTTAGTTTCGAACCATTGCGAATGCCGATTGTGTTCCAAGATTGCAACCTGGACATTATATTAAAAATAAATTTACTATTTATTTATTTTTCCTATTCCAACATAATACATGACTTTTTTCAGAAAAAAATTTCTCTCCATTTCCTTTTCCCGTATCTCTATAATTTTCTTTTTCGTATATGTATACTGTCCCGCCGCATATTCATTTATTTGCTTCTCTCTAGAAAATGGACCCTTCCAGTACCTGAAGGAATCCATGCTTCTTTTTTTTACTTAAAAGTCTTAGGTTTGAATTTTGTATGTGAAAAAAAAAATTATTGAGAGAAAAAATTCACCATGTTGATGTTTCTGATTGAAGATTAATGGGTTTATTTAACCTAGACTAGTAGAAAACATACGGATTTTCTTCAATATCGAATCAATTGTGCCAAAAAGAAAAATCTAATCAACATACAGGAATCAGCTTTCAACCATTTGCTTATTTTTCTCTCAAAAACTGTTTATTTGGTGGCTGGTGCCTTTTTTGTATCTGCACAGTAAACATGATCACTCAATGCTTTTGTTGACGTAACCGAGTGAAGTTGGTTATTTAGTTGAAGCACGTAGAACACGTGGTATTATTCTCCTCGCTCTGGGGATCGGAACACGGAACACGAGTTCATGTTCAAATTCAATTCTTCATCTTTCTCTGGTGTGAGTACAGTTGACATGACCAAACCAATAGTCTATTTTTGTTTATTTTGTTATATAAGGAAATAAAAGAAGATTATGAAGGGATATCCATGACCTCAGCTAACAATTAATTAATTGCTCAATTTCATCAAAGAGAAGATTAGAGTAATATAAAATTCAGCTTTAGAAGTATCAATTTTAATAAATAAAAAATAGTACAATTTTTTTTTTACCTCCCCAAATAATATTATTTATTAATTGTTTACCCATTTCATAAATGACTAATGTTATTTATTAATAATTCTAAATACTTCAATAATTTCTTTTTGAAATTATTCTTAGTTATTAAATAAAAAGTTCAATATTTTTTTATTTTGAAATACTAATTATATTTTTATTTAATACTTATTGTAAATTAGTAAGAAGATTATTAAGAAAATGTTATAATATAGCGTTTTCCTATTTAGTATAATACTTTTTGTGAAAATATTATAATTTATTTTGATAATAAAAAAGATAAACTTAAGTAAACAGAAAAAAAAAATGTTTATAATCACGATGTTATCAGTGTATTTTTACAAAAATTATTTCACATTTCTCTACATAAATAATTCTAAAGATGAACATTGAAATGATCAGATTATGGTTTATTTACACAGACAAAACACCTTATATATTTCAAAAATATCTGATTATAGGTATGAAAAAAAAATTGATTACAACACTTCGTTTCTTTTTTCCGTGAGGGTCATATTTTTGTACCAAAAGCATTCTCCATAATAATTTATAAATAATATTAGGTTTCATATATCAGTTAATACGAAGACTTTAAATAAAATACAATAAAAACAAGGTAAATGAACAAACAACAAAACAACCAATAAAATCCAACATAGTTGTTAAATAATTATATTTTTTAAGTATGTTAAATTTAAATAATAATTATTGTAGGAAAATTATTAAAAAAATAAATTTTAATTTAGTAATCTTTATATTTTAAAGGATTAATTTTAAGTTTCCAACTAAAGAATATCTTTAATGTAAAAAAAAAAAAAAAGGATGAGAAAGTCGTCAAAAGTTTTAAATAATAATAGCATTAAACAATGGAGGGCACTCACACAGTGGGAACATAATAAGGAGCAAACGGTAGGACCGCACAGTTATTATAATAGTTTTTGACAAGTTTGGTAGGGCATTTTCATATCTGTTCTTACTTGCTTTATGGTAGGAAATTGAAATTTAAATATTTTTAAAATTAATATAATTATATAATATTTATAAAAAAATAAAAATATAATTGTTAACTTGATATTAATTTAAACCAGTAACTGAATCTTTAAATTATTTAAAAAATTTAATTAAGTTTCTGTACTTTAATAAAACCATGGAAGAATCCTAATATAAATTCAAGGACCTAATTTCAATATTTTAAAATTTAGAGATCTATTTAAATATTTTTTAAAAATTCAAATTAAGATTTTTTAATACAAAAAAAAAACAATTTGAAACATAGAAATTATTCTAATTTTTAATCCGCCAATTTTAACGATTTAATTTAAGGTTTGGTTGTATATTTTTTTGGAACGTACGTACGTTTAAAAATTAAAAATTATTTATGTATTTAGTATAAATTAATATAAGAAATTAATTATTCATCATGAAGAAAATAATTAATAGTTTCTTAATAAACATAGTTGAATAAAAAGCTGAGTCACTTTTTCCATGGTGTTATTGAGTGATAGAGACTGGCCACGTGGGTTGTTGGCCAGTTCTTGTCCTATTGATTACCTCCAATAATACACTTCACATTTACTATTAACTCCCCATCATATATCATGCATGATTATCTATCCATGTCATGATTTTCATACATCAATTATTGTTATTATTAATTATTATTCTTATTATAAATACTATTTGTTATTTTACAATGCTACTTCCAAACTTTGTATCAACTAGTTGTGTCTAACAACGACGAACAAGTACACTTTTTGTGATTTTTCAAATAAAACATGTTTGGCCTTATATTTATTATTTTTAAATATTGTAATTTAGTTGTAAGTGTTTAATAAATTACTATTATTAAAAAGTTCAAACTAGTTCTCATCTCCAAATTTTATTTTATTTTATTTTATTACTTGTAATATTGTTATGAAGAAATTCTTTTTATTTTATATTTTAATTGTATTATTTGATAATAAATTAATAGACTTTTTACCAACTTACACCAATATATCAATCTGAAGTAAATATATATTTCACATAGTCAATAAAATTCAGATACAATTACGATTAAAATAAAAAGTTTCTAATTAATACCTTAAAAATATTGTTTCATAATATAAAAATAAATTTTACTATAAAATAATATTAAAACATATTAAAATTTATTATATTATATATTTAATAAAAAATAATAATTTTTTAATGGTGTCTTAAAAATATTGGTTAACAACTTAACATTTCCTTTAAAGTATTCCAAGTATAGACAGCGCACGGGTCACCACCTACTTTGCTTAATTGGGTGTTAGTAACCAGCTAACCTCGTGCTTAACTCCAATGATTGCGTGACCAGTAGTTACAAATCAAACATCTTCAATAGAAAACCTTTCTCTTTTTATTTTAAAAATAATAAAACTAATAAGATATACATTTATAATTTTATACAATTATTTAAACCTTTTCTCCCTAAATCAATGCAAATATGGCAATTAAGAAATGCATATGAATGTAATTATTAGACAGCTGTTAACGTCAACCTATATAATGAAATAAATCATATTCATATTATGAAATGAAAAATATTATTAATTTTTTTTTAACTTTTTGATATATTTATTATAATTAATTTACTTTTATAAAATTCAAAATATTGGTCTTATGAATTAATTTTTTAAAATGGATCAATTATAAAAAAAATATATATGTTTAAAAAATATATTATTTGTATTTATTGTTAAAAATATATAAAGGTGTTGATGCTATGATTTTATCATTATCTTTGATCAAACTTTTGATAATATCAATTATTTAAATTTAAATTTAAAACAAATAATATTAATATAAAAGGTTAATATTAAATAACATTAGATGTTAAATTTAATTAAAATATATATATTTATTAATATTTTTAATAAAAAATATTTTATTAATCTATCTGTTGAATTTAAAATTTTTATATGATAGATTAAGTTAAATTTTTATATAATTTAAAAATTAATTAATACTTTATTATCTCACTTTATAAATAATATATTATTTAACATATAAATAAATATTCACTATTTATACTTATAAAATTATAAATTATATAAATTATTATGATAATATGATATGAATTGATGATTAGATTAATAAAATTATTTTTTAATAAAAATTATTAAATTTAATATTTGATATTATATTTATTTTATTAAAAGTATATAATTTAATACTTTAATATTATTAAGGTTAAAGTTAGAAATTAAAAAAAGTTTCAAGATTTTTTTTCTAAAAAGTAACGATCTCTAATTTTCTTAAATTGTCCATTTTTTGGTTTTGGAAGAAAATTGTTTGCTCTTGCTCGATAACTTTAAAGTTTTTTGGATGGTAAGAAAAAGAAAATTCATATATCACTTAGAAAAAAGCACGAGCCGTAAAGAATTTTTCTAATTCATCTTTGAGTTTGTGTTAATTACAAGGATTATTATAAGAGTTATTCAAAATATAGTTCATAATTGTTATATTAACTAAAATATTAATGTAACTATTAAATTCTTTATAAGTTATTAGATTTAATAAATCTATTAATTCATAATGGATAAAAGAATATATAAAAATATTAAATCAAGTGAAATAATTAATAAATAATATTTAAATATAAAAGTTTTTTTATTTTACTATGATATGATTATGAGATGGGATATATTAAAATTATTTTGATTGATTAGAATATTATATGATAGTAATAATGATTGTTATATGAAATGAAATATTTTGATGAACAATAATATTATATGAAATATGTTGTGATTAGTGTTTTGATGTGTTCCATGCATAAGGAAGACTTTCTTGAAATATATGATACAAGTTAAAGTTGTGTTTGTATAAATAATATTTGACGGGATAGTTGTGTATGATTCAAGGGAGGATAGATCATTAATTTTTGAATAGTATTTGAAATTTTTTTTTATAGAAAATGTGGCATAATTTAATGATAATTGATTAAAAACGATAAATCTAACAATTTGTTAACAAAAAAAATTGATGATATTAACATGTATCATATGTATAAAGATGGTAGTTTTAGAAATTGAAAAGATATTAAAAAATAAAAATAACTACACTTAATTAAGATATAAAATTAATATTTTAAATTTCATTACATTCTAGATCTTACAAATAAAAGGTCAAATACGAGGTCTTTTAATGATATAAAGATGCTATTATATAGTTGAAATATCTTGCAGTTGAAAAATTTTAATATCATTTTAAAATTATCTAGATTAATTAAGTGTACACTTTTAAAAGTAATAACTTTTTGAACCAATGTAAATATATTTTATATATAATATATGCTTAAATATTAAATTATTATGATATGTATATACATATGATATTTTAATTATCCTTATAAATATATTTTTTAAAATAATCACTCTTTTATGATTTATTAAAATCATTAAATAATAAACAAATGATAAGATATACGTATAACAATTAGCATGAAGCATCACAACAGACATTAAAAAACTATAAAATATTGTTATATAAATTGTTTTTCATCAGGTAAAATTTTATTATTAAAACATAATTGTTGAATATATAAATTTTAACAAATATATAATAACATATTCGATTAGAAAAAATAAAATATAATCTAAATTTATTTTTTAAAATTAATACTTGTCAAAATTAACTTTAATTAAATTAAATTGGATTAGAAAATTAAACCGGATTATAAACATTTTTTATTTCTAAAATTACTTGAAATAATTATAAATAGCTCTATAGTAAAAAAAGTTATAATATAAAAAAATTAATAATTTATTAATGATATATTATTTATATTTTAAATAAATTTAAGATGATTCAATTAATATTATATGTTAAATTTTAATATTATATGAATTTTTGTTTTATAAAATTTTATATATAATTTATTTAATAATAATTTTTAAATTAACAATTAAATTAATAAATTTTATATTTTATATAAAATTATTAAATTAATATAAATCTAAAGTTTAATATAAGCCGAATGAATCTATTCTATTATATGTGTATATCCTTATCCATCCTTCAAACACAGTGATGTATAATTTGGGTCTTGCTGTTGAGAAAAGTGGTGCATTTTCACGTGTGGTAACTTGAAAGTTATCATACAAACTCAAAGGTCATTAATTTCTCATGTGGCTCTCTCCGCATTTTATGGTATCTAATTCAGTTTGGGGGAACCTTTATCTTCTTTTCGTAGAGATCTTAACCTTATCTGATATATCATGCATATCTCCTGGTTCTCGAAGAAGAAATGTCCTTCAACCATAAAGTACAAACATTGTAATTCAATTCATGCGAGTTTCATTTTATTTTGATGCAGACACAAAATAACAAATTGTCTTCAGTTACCGAATTTCATACAGACCCACATGTTCATTACCTATCAGACAAATTCAAGAGGGTTTAATTAGCCTTGTCTAGAATCAGACACAATGCAAATTGCAAAAGCTATGTTGCTTTCCAATGTATGCTATTCTCCAAAGCTTGGTCGTTGAAGTGTACACAGAATACACTACCACTTTGGTTCATTTCTCAACCACTCCCCATTTTCTAATTGGATATGCTTTCTTTTTCTACATTATGTGGATTCCTGATGCACCTATGCAAATAAAAGACATGAGTTCTTTTATTTCTTGCTCTATTTTTTTTTTCAATATTATTTGGATTCTTGAATATTTTAAGATTGTTTAATTTTAATAAATGCATGGCACCATGAATAAATGAATGACTGCAAATCCCGGCAATCATTTTTTTTTACTTGATTAACAAATGGATAGTATATTGAAAAAATTATTTTAAAAAATTAAGAAATAATTTGAAAATATAAATAGTTAAGGTTTGAGATAAAAAGAAAATTATTTTAATACGACAAATTAAAATGCAACTAAAACTGAGATTTTGGAAAGAAAAAAAAAAGAAAAAAATCTTGAAATTAAAGAAAACTTTTAAAATAATTACTAATTTGATAAAAACATTTACATCCTAATCTTAAAGAATAGTCTAAATTTATAAGGAAGAGGTTGAGAAGTGTATTTTGAATTTCTATTAAAATATTTATATTAATTAAAAATAGAGTTAGAGTTTTTTTTATATAAGATTTAAATATTTTTTCTTTTGAATTAAATTTTAAAGAAGTGTGTTAGATAAACTTTTTATTATGACTTTACAGTCAATTCAATATTAATATAATAATACTGAACTAATTGTAGATGTTAAACAAATTTTATTACCAAATATCTAATTCTCAATCTAAAAGATGTATATTAAGATATTTTATACGGATTAAAAGTAAAATAATAATATCTTTTTATAAAATTTGAAATAATTGTCTTCTCTCATAAATAAAATTTTTAAAAATAAAATAGATTTAACTTCTTAATAATTATCTATTATACTTTCTTCATTTTCTCTTTTAATGAAGTTATATTAATATTATTTTCTATTTGTTGAAGTTATATTAATATTATTTTCTATTTGTAAGAAATAATTAATTAAATTTTTATTAAAATTTAAAATATCAAGAATACTCTCTTTCTTTTTCATTTAATAAGGTTATTAATGTTATGTTCCATTCGTAAAAATTAATTAAATATGTATTAGAATTCAAAATATCAAACATTTCTGTTATATTATAAATTTAACCTTTTATTTTAAGTGATAATAATTTTATAAGTTTTTTTCATTAAGCATTCTAATTTTTATATACTATTTATTAAATTTATTTTCAAATTTCAATTGATGTAAATTTTGAATATCGTAACACTATATTGATTTGAAGATTTATTTAGATAAATTAAAATTTAAAATTATTATAATTTTAATCAATTTAAATTTAAATTTGATATTTAAAAATTTAATACTTGGTATATTATATCAATAATAAAATACTATGTTTTAATTTTGATGATTTATTTTTATAATTTTAAGAGTTTTATATTTTTAACTTGTTATTGTTTTATATAATAAAATATTCAATATTATTTATAATTTTCTAGTTATCATACATAGTGGACACATAACATTAGCAGTCATTTGTTTTTCAATGGAAAAATGGTTTGTGTTATTGCTTTTTTGTATATGAAGATAAAACGAAGTCAAAAGGTCTACCATATTTTCTCACTTGGATTTAAAAATCATTGGGTTGTGATTAGATGAATATTTTTTAAAATAATAAGGAATTTAAAATTTAAAATATTTTTTAAAAATTTTAAAAATATCATCAAACTTAAACTAATTTTAGAAAATTTTCGATCCCAAACACATTTGGACTCGACTGGCCTTACCTACGAGCTTCATTGCCTTAATGGTACGGTAAGGATCATTCTATTTGGTGTGACATCCACAAATTTGTTCAAAATAAACAGTGAATTTTAGATACAACATAGAGAAAATAGAAGAAAATAATAAAATTAAAATATTAAAAATTAAAAAATATGTTATTAGTGTAATAATTTTTATTTTTAAATAAAATTTTGGTTACTGATATAATCTTCCATTTTTTAATTTTTTAACCTGCACAAGGAAAATATAAAATCAAATATTTGATGAAAATTATACAAAATATATGGTATTTAATTTCTGTACATTCTATCTGATTTTTTAAAAAATATTTCAACCAAATTATAAAAATTAAAAAAAATTCAAATCAATATATTAATTTTTGAAAATTTTATTGATATTATTTCAAAATTTTTAAATAAATATTTAAAATTAAATTGTATATAAATAAATTTAAATTATTTTATCGAAACAAAATATTTAAAATACAAAAATTTAACATTTAAAAATTTTAAATTCTTCATCTAAACTAAAAATTTTAAATACAAAAAAATTAAATTCTTTAATCTAAATAAAATATTTTTAAAATAAATATTTTTAAATTAAAAATATTTAAATATCTTAAAGAATTAAGACTATTGGATTAATTTATTTTTAATATTTTTTTCTTTGCAAATAATATATAATTAACAATGATATATGATAATAATTATTTGATAAATTTTTTTATAATGAATACGGATTTCATTAATAATTAGAAAAAAAATTAAATGCATTTTATTTCTTTTTCATTTTTTTTATGAAATTTAATGGATTTTTTATTGGACAAAAAAGTATGAAATTAAATTTATTTAAGTGATTTTTGTAATAAAACTCAAGAAATAAATTTTCATATAATAATTTTCTGAAATAAGTATTTGATTAACAGTTTTAAATGTGAGTCCTTAATTTAATTAGCTAAGTTTGTTAGATTTAGGAACTAAGAATATTGCTTTGTTAATTGTTGGATACTTTCAATATTTTAAGTTTATTGTGGGGCAACAAAATATTAAAAGGTAGTATTGAATTTAGATGGTTTTACTATATTAGATTTACTTTTGTTGTTTTATTGTGTTTAGATTATTGGTGTAAAATTTTAATTTTTTTTTATAATTTTAAGTTGCAAATGTAAGCTGACTAAAAGGGAGATTATCTTCATAAGCTAAGTCATAAATCTAGAATGGATATAGACTACCATGTTCAACTTTCAGAAGATGTTCGATCTTACGTTAAGCTTTCGTGTGAATATTAAATTTAATCTTTACTTGTGTTAAAAAAACAATTTATTATAAAACATGTAATTTTACATTTTAAAATAATAAATGGATTTTATTTGATCTTATTTTATATTTAAAGTTGTCCATTTATTTTATGTGTAATAGGTTGACAAGAATTTGAGGTAAATAAATTTAAAAAAATTATATTAAAAATGAATTTTAAAAATAATCATAGTTTTATTTATTGGTATTTTGCCACAAGTTATTTGTATTTTGCGTCGCGAATGATGTCGTCAAAACCCAATAATCATTCTGGATGGTACTATTAACCGCATTAAAAAGATAGCAACACTTTTATCATCAGTGTCACAACAGTACAAAAGGTGCGTTACACCTTTATATATTTTTAATTCAATGGTTAAATATTTTTTAAAACATATTTAATAACTTACTTCTAAATACAATCTACTGTTAATATATAATATTATATTTTTATTTATTATAATAGCTAAAAAATAAATTTGATAATAATAACCATTTTATTATTATTGCAATTTTTGTAGCAATATTAATTATTATAAATTATGTTTGTATGAATTATTTTAAGAAAATAAAGTAATTTTTAAATAAATTTAAAATTTTAACAATTAAAATATTTTATTTGGATATTATTTTATAAGTAATTTTAAATTTTATAAATTTTAAAAAAATATTTTAATTAACTAAAATAATTTTTTTTTTAAATTCTTTTAAAATAGATAAAATTTTAAATTTTAATTTTTTTTAAATAGATAAAATTTACAATTTTTCTAAATCTTTTATATTATCTTGTTTTTTTATTTTTGGATATAATATTTTTTATTATTTTAATTAAATATGTTAGATAATAAAAATATTTGTAAATCTAAATTTTTTATAAATAAAAGAATAAAAAAATATTATAAATATTATAAATATTTAAATGTTAAAATTTATATACAGTAAAAATTAAATTATTTAATCTAAATAAAAAATTTAAAATTAAATAAAATTATTCAAATAACAAATTTTAAATATAAAAATAAAATTCTTTATCTAAATAATATATTTTTAAAATAAAATTATTAAAATTTAAAGTATTTATAATTTTAAATATTTTAAATGTTTTAAAATATCAAAATATTCCATCCAAAATAAGGTTAAAGATTCTATTTTAAACAATTTTAAAATTTCAAATGCAAAAATATAATATATATCTATTATTATTATTATTTATAATTTACATTCTCCATCTCTACCATTGTTATTAAATATTTTTATTATTATATTTTTTATTTATTAAATAATTTTTATTATTATTTAATATTTTTCATCACTATTATTATAACAATCCTTCCATATTTTATTTGACGCTTTTATTAATGTGGATAGTTATCTTCCACAACCATTATATTACACTTTTTATCAACCGGATCATATATTTTTAAATAAAAATATTATGTATAAATATTTTTTAGTATATAATTTAAATACATCAAAAAGTGATTAAATAATTTTATTATTTTATAAGAATAAATTTTAAAATTTATAGGTTTTATAAAAAACTAAAAGATTAATACGGTGACTAAGTTTTTTTATTTAGGACTATTATAAAATAAAAATTTGAATATGAAATTTAAAGTATATTAATTTATATATATAAACTAAAAGCTTCAAAATAATAAATTGATTATAAAAATATGATTAAAAATAATTGCAATAAATAAATACATGAGATGTATAGCTATTTTAGTGTATATATATACTACCTAATTTTTTTCGTATGTTCAAACTAATATTGACTGATATTTTCTCTTCTATGTTTCTAATGACTTGTTTTGATATTTAAAAAGAGAAGAAGAATTTTATTTTTATTTATTATTCATGTGAAAGTTTGAAAATAATAATAATTTTTTTATTAATATGCTTTTATTTTTAAAAAATAAAAAATAAGAGAAATATTACAATTAAGTAAAAAATAATTTTAAATATCTATATTTTTATTTCTACAAATCCTCCTAATTACTAAATATATGAATTATTAAATATTCTTATTATTTCATGACAATAAATACATACATTTTTTAATTAATATTTACTTTATATAATAAAAGAATGACTTTAGGAGGATATAATGGAAGTCTTAAATAAATAAATGTTAGACTGAAAAATTCATCCAATAATTATAATGTAATAATTATTTTTTAATTTGTGTATTTTTTAAACAAATAAATAAAAATTAAAACAGTATAAATAGTATATTTTATTACTACTTTTTGAATATATATATATATATATATATATATATATATATATAAATAGATAAATGATAAATGATGAGAGATGGTATATTAAAACAGATGAAGGATAAGATTAGAAAGTTTACCAACTAATTTCAACAAAATGATTGAATTCCCTGATTTGTATAAGTATGTGTTAACAGATAAATAAAAAATGGAAATAATATTATATTTTCTTCAGTTTTTTTTACAAAAATTAAGAAATAACTTAAAACATTTTTTATCTTAATTATAGGAATAATTTTTTTACATTATCCAATAAAATATTATAAAAATTATTAAATAATATATTTTTATTAAAAATTATAATATTTAATATTATCAATATATTAGATAATATAATTTTAAAAAATTATATATATTATTTTTTATTATATATGTAAAAGAACCATTATAAAAAATACTAACCTAATTTTTAAATATATTAATTATTAAATTTTTATATCTTTATTTTATTATAAGATAGATATATACTTACTTTTTATATATCTAATTTAAACATTTGACAATATAAATATATCTAATTTTAAAATTAAAATTTATAGTCTATTAAGTATTTTAACTATTTTTATTAATCTTAATAAATAAACTATTTATTTATTAAAAGAGTAAAAACAGGTGTATTACATAGAGTAACGGTTGCAAGAAAAAAAATATTTTTTAAAATTTGATAAATTTTATTTTTCTATTTTTTTGTATATATTTAATATAAAATAGTAAAGTTAATTATATCCTAAGCTATAAAAATGGGGAACAAATTTTTTCGTCATTTTAAATTATTAAATAATTTTTAATTTTTTAAAATTATATAAATAAAATATTATATATTGTTTATTCTCTTTTCTATTAATTTAAACTATAGAATTTATTTTTCATATTTTTATTAATTTAAAGAATTTATATTTTTCAAATAACCGGCAGAAAGCATAAATAAATAATGAGGATATGTATTTTCCTAAAAAGAAGGTGTTATTGAATGGTCTCTTTCAATCATTTTTCTTTGTTTGCATCGATTTTTGTTAGTCACATGCGCATACCGAGTGGAATTGATGCAAACATTGTTAGTCACATGCGCATCCCGAGTGGAATTGATGCAAACAAATCCAGCATGCACATCAAACAAATTTTATAGGACCCACCCACCTTTCGCTGCCCCACCTCATCTCTATTTGTCTTTCTTCCCAGACCAAGTCTACCACCACGTGTCAAGTTGCACCAATTTTTCTACTGCTCAATCATTAAATATATCAAATTATGCACATCAGACTACAAAAAAGAACCAAAACTACTGTTCAAAATAAATTAAATTTACATATTTTAATAAATCGTGGTATCGTATTTCGAGACGACATATAGCATATTTTTCAAACAATATAAATTGTATTCGTATAATCTTGCATAAGATGTCAAAGAATCAGTACATTTGTAGGCCAAATCCCCAATCCATAGGAAAACGATGAAAATACAATCTTCTCGAATCTCGGATCCAACACTTGTTTTAAGTATATAATACAAATAATTCTAATTTTTTATTTTTTTATTTTTATAAATCTATATAATTCTTAGATAAAACAATATTAATTTTTTTATATTTTAAAATAATAAATAAATATATTATTTTAAGTTTATTTTATATGAAAAATATGTTCATATATTGTTAAAGATATTAATTTTTCTTACATTTTTTATTTATTATTTTATAAAATAAAAAATAATATACTTATTATTTTAAAAACATAAAAAGTTGAATATTATTGGCGGATGAAAAAGAAAAGAAAATGAATTATATAATTAAATAATAATAATAATAAAAAAGATAAGCATGAAGTAAAGGGGATAGTAGCGTGGGCATGAAATACAGGTGTCGGTTATGTTATGTATGATAGATGAGATGATGGATAAATAGGATAGATGGATGGATGGATGTATAGAGCAGTTTGGGCATAGATAAATAGTGGTTTGGGGAAGAGAGAAAGAGAGAAAGAAAGAAAGGAAGAGAGAGAGAGAGAAGATGGAGTCATCATCATGGATTGAGAAGCAAGGGGGGAAGAAGAAGGTGTTGCTGGAAGGGTATGTGGAAGAGGATCTGGCAAGGACGAAGAGCTTGACGGATGAAGATCTGGAAGAGTTGAAAGGGTGTTTAGATCTGGGATTTGGATTCAGCTACGATGAGATTCCGGAGCTGTGCAGCACGTTGCCGGCACTGGAGTTGTGTTATTCCATGTCTCAGAAGTTCATGGATAATTCACCCCCTTCCCCTGATTCCTTGTCCACATCCATAGCCAATTGGAAAATCTCCAGTCCTGGTAGGTAGTAGCTACAGCTTCTCTTCATTCCTCTTATTCTTCTTCTTCTTCTTCTTCTTCTAATTCCTAATTCACTGTATCAGGTGATCATCCAGAAGATGTTAAAGCCAGGCTCAAATATTGGGCGCAGGCTGTTGCCTGCACTGTTAAACTCTGCAGCTAAGCTAAGGAGTAAGGTGGAAGCCGAGACAAGTATCAATGTATCATTGCATTGATTTGATTTGCCAAAAACTGGTGGGCCGAGCTGGGTGGGCCGAGCTGGGTGGGCCTTATAGCTGGGCTGGGCTGGGCTGAGCTGAGGAATTTGAGTGATTGTTTGACCTGGAGATGGGCTCGTCTTGACCGATCAATGATAGGTGGAGAAGATGAGAGGGTACTTAGTCTGACTTAATCTTCTTAGAGGCTAAGATGCATGTGATGTTAGTGATTTACATTTTTGTATGTGGGTTGTTGCTAATAAACTTTATTATCATTATTCATCAGAATAAACTCTTTCTGTTATTATTAACCGAATTCCAAACGACCCGGGGTGTTGGATGCAGCGGTGAGAAGAGGTTCACCCACTACCAGTTGCATCTGCGTTTGTTGTGGTAACTAACCTAACCGCTGTAATAGCGTCTCTTTTCCCCTGTTCCTGTCCCGTGATGTGCTAACAAAAATTAGCATGCTAACCTCTGTGTGTTCCTACTTGTCGCTTAGATCATGGATCCATTTTCGGAGGCAAACTCAACGGAGGGAGAGAGAGAGAGAGACCAAAGTGAAGGCGTGTCACCTCATTGGTTACACATTTTCCGTCAATTTGTTCTTCGTCTCCTTCTCCTGATGTCCATCGGGATGTTTACTAACAAATGATTGTTTAGGATCTTGGTATTGTTTGTGTAGTTGTTCAGGGCGCTGCATGCGCTACTTCCCATGCCTCATGGTTCCTCATTGTATTTGTCTTAATTTTTTTATTAAACACTGCGCGCCCAGATGGAAACTGAATCTTAGCTCTGGTTAGACCTGCATAAATTCAGTCTCTCTGATCTTGGTCACTGAAGAAGCACGATGCACCAGGAGAGGGTTATTGTTATTGCCCCTTTTTCTTCCTTTCACCACCATATCCAACAATTTAACATCGGCAAAAACTTCCATTCTTGCTGTCATAACTTCATAACCACAACCTATGCGAAATCACCAAAACTGGATGTTACTTTAGAGAGAGATTCTAGAGTTCAACGACAGATTACATCCACATTGATGCGGTGGGTGACTTACCGCATTTTTTTCATGTATAATAAAAATAATAAAGTTTAAATCTAAATTTTCATACAAATTATGTAAATCCTCATTACTAGGCTGATACCTGTGATAATTCTTACCACATGTTTGGTTCAACATCATTCAATCTTCAACACGTATTTTAATGCTCCTGAGAATAGGATTGAGTCCCTGACCCGCGTTTAATCAAAACTAACACACCTATCCAAGTATACTCTTAGTTTACATGTTTACTTATCCTTTTAAGACAATGAAACCGATTCATTACTGTTAACAATTATGTTTTACGGTGCCATTTTATACAAGAACGGGTACACGAATATTTTCCCATATCACGTGATACAGAGGCTAATTAAGACGAGTGCCAAGATTATTATTATTATGTTGTGCCTTGGAAATAGATTGATGCCAATCTGCTTAGGATAGAGGAGCCGTCAGAAGGACACCATGCGTCATTGGGGATTGTTGTTACCCAAAATTTACAAAGACCCTATAATTGATCTTGCGCCGAAGGAAGAGAATGAAAGCATGATCGGAACTTTAAATGAACTGGGGGAACTCAAGACAGGAATGCATGAATCTGGGCCAGGAAAAGTGCACTTTTTGTTATTAGAAATAGTAATGATAAATATTGAAGACATAAGCATTTTAAGGATTTTCATTTATTTCATTTGCCTTTTAACATAACAGTTGACTACTTGACTGAACAAAACAATTTTATGCGGCATCTTCTCATAATGATTTTTCATACAAGGGCATTCATTCCATTTAGCAAAATCGATTAGAAACAAACCAGGACTCCCGTATTTGTCCTAACACTGATTTTAATATCCTATATTATGTTTGCATTCACTTTCTTGGTGCTCACCATCATTTTCTTTCTGAGCCACAATTTTACCTTCGCTTTCCCTTAGTTCCTTTCTTCTTTTCACCTGAATTTGATGAACATATTGTGTCACTATGACATGAAACTTAGGAGCCATTTTAGTAGTTGAGGAAATATTCAGACCGTTCTTCTTCAGGGTCCTAGTGAGATGCTTCCGAGCTTTCTGAGAGTGGACAATGCAGAGAGATGGAACAGCGGATCTGAGTATAGGTTTCCCACATGTAATAGGTCCAGCTTCTGCACTGAAAACAGAAGGCAAATCAGTTACAGGCTAAGAAGTATCAAAGCGGCACGCTAAAATATAAATTGTTTTGACCACTTTCTTCCCTGCTTCATAGGTTAGAAGCATTGCCTATCAGAAAATCGATCTCTCCTTATTCATCAAACAGTAACATTTTTAATTAAAAAATATCATCAACGAGTAATTATAATGGAAATATAATAGATCATATCTATAAACAAGCAGCACAACGTGATTGAAGAATCTAAAGAAAGCAAGAAATATTACGACTAAAACTTGATTCAAAAATAATAATATATAAAAGTAAAGGAAAGCTTTCCATTTCAAGTGAAAATCATGGATTCTGATCCTTCTAAGATAAAACCGTTTTTTCTAATTCTACGCGAAACAAACCGACAAAAGACCTAAAGAAAAGGCAATTATGCTGGGATGTTATCTTCTGGCCAAAATTTCAGCAAGGCATTAACTCAGTGAAATTGATTATAAAGACCTGAATCCATCTCAGTAGCAAAAATAATTTGTAACATGTACTTGTTCAAACATGTCGATCAGAAACATGAATGTTTATGGATGAAATTGTTTCAAAGGGAATTGAGGAGTGAAAAGCAAGTATGGATAAGGGAGAATTGAGAGAGAGAGAGAGAGAGAGACCTTTTGATAACGTAATTGCAAGGCTGGTAAAGCTTCTGGTTGGAATCGGAGAGAATATGGAAATGGCAAAAGGAAGTGAAAGGCATGGGATTCAAAGTTGCAACCGAGGAAGGCGCAAGAAAGGAGAGGGAAATGTTGGAAAGGGGAGAGAGCATAGTGTGTGTAGAGAGACTTGAGGTTGTTGATGAGAAGCCAGTATAGATCTCTGTAGCACTTTGAAAGGCGCTTAAGGTTCTCCAAACGACGCCTCAACAATTCAGGGCGCGTGAGGTGGGAACCACTACTCCACACTTCCCTCATCGAAATCCTCTGCTTCTCTTCTCTTCAACCTACACACATCCCAACAACTCCCGCAGCCGCTCACTTCGCGCAACAAAAGGGTTGCCTACTACCAGCAGTTAGCAATCAAAACAACCTTTAAATATTAAAAAATGTTTTCCTTCCCTTCTTTTTTCCTAATTAAATTTTACTTTTTATTTAATTCTCATAAATGCTATTTTCTTATTTCAAGACAGATAATACTGTTAAGTGGATGTTTGGATCCGTTTGGTTTCGCATTCAAATTTCACAAACATCGATTGAAAATTTATAAATACTTCTAGTGGCATTAAAAAAAGATTGTTTTAATAAAAAAATATCATGAATCCAAATACATTATCAAGATACTAATTCGGCAACAATTGTTAATAAAATTGAATACATAGAGAGAATTACCAAATTCACTATTATCTAATCACATGATTGAGAGCGCGTTTAGGACATATTTAATATTTTTTAAGAACAACTTTTAGTAAAATAGTTATTAAATCAACAGCTATATGCTCGGAAACGGTTAAAAAAATTAGTTTACATGGTTCCATCTAAACTTAGGGAAATAATCACTTGCTTTTTTAATTTTTTTCACAAAATGGATAAAAAAAATTGTTTTTTTAAAACAAGTTGAACTTAGCACACTATTTTTTTTTTATAAAGGAGATAGCCTTTCAAAGGTAAGCTAAAGTTTATAGTTTATGATTAAGCATAATTAATTTATTTTTTAGATTTTTTTATTTATCCCCCAAAAATAATTATTTTAAATATAAAATAAGTTACTATAATTAATTACATTTTGTTTGTTTTGTAATCTTATATACAGCATGATTTTATTGTACAAATATAAGAAAATTGTTTTAAAATTACTTTTACATACCATACCTAAACATAAAGTTTATTTCATATAATCAATTATGAAAAATGATAATAAATATAATAAATTATTAAAATAAATTAATTTTCACAGTTAATCCAAATACAAGTGCAAAATAAAATATTAGAGTGGTTAAAACAAACGGTTTTCGTTAACTAATTTGAATAATAAACGATATTTTTTCTCATTTTATTTTTGGTCTTGACGAAAGATTCTAATGGAATGATACTTTAGATAATCATGCGTAAATGTAAATATTATTATATAGAACGGGTAGTGCTGTGTTTATTTATGTTCAATAGAATTTGTCTTCATAATATATTAGGTGTTAAATTATCATGAGGTTATTCTGACTTAATTGATAATAGAGGAAACTACTCAATGGCAGATCATCGAAAATGAGAACAATGAACGTAAAATCATTATATATTATTTTGGATGGTTAAAATTTAAAAAGAAACACGAAAATATCATTTCCTATTGCTTTACATGCATGTAAATATTATGTAATAATATTATCTACAAGGAAAACCTCATTTTCTTTATTTACCCTTAATCTCATAAAGATGAAATGCCAATATTATGTAATAAATGTAATTAATAACACAACAGTTATAGACCGGGATGAGGTAAATATACCAGGAAACATAAAAAAGAAGAAGAAAGAGAAATAAATGTCCAAGAAAAAAGAAATAAATGTAGTACAAGTAAACCCACATTGATATGCCAAAAGCTCTTGCGAAGCCATTCTCTACGCTCTATCAAAATCTTCAGCAGCTGAAAGTCATGGCTTGTTCACCAGCTCCTGAAGTGAAGAATTCATGCCTTTCTTTATGAACCAAGTAGAGAAAATCCCTTCAGTAGAAAGCTATCCCAGAAAGGCAGAAATAACTTTTTAACTTTATTATGATTTTAAACTCTGTAGTGTGGACCAATGCTACCATCAATATCACCAAAAAAAATTCTTTGAAAATTCCTGCAATGAAATACACACAATGATTGGATTGTTCGAAGCATAAAAACGATCATAAACCTAAAGAAAGTGGGATATTAGAATTGCAAAAGAATATTTTATTTGCACCAACACAAAGGCAACGAACGCATAGGCTACAAATATTACGAAGCATAAATTAATTCAATAGAGAAGTAAAAACCATTCATCAGGGTCAAGAAAATGTTACCCATAAAATAATTAATCAGGATTTTGAAAAGGCCGACAATAAAAATGGAAAGAGAACATACAGCAGGTCAGTCTAGGAAGGAAGAAGTGGCTGTCTCTCATCATGCCCAACACGATGGCTGGCCTGGAAATATGCAAATAAAGAACAAATCCTAGAGCAATCAGTTGAATGTATAAAATTAAATTATAAACCAATGTGATAACAGATCCGCACCTCCTCATTTGCTCCAGCTGTCATATTTATAAAGGATTCCTTTGACCTGGAATGAACAGAAGGCAGAGTTGTTAACGCAAATGAAGGAAAAGGATTTTTTTTTTCAAAACTTCTCTTGCCATGCTGCCATCATAAAACAAGAGATGTCCAACAACTAAAATTTACAGAAAAGGAATTCTTTTTCCCTCTTTCTTCCTAGAAAGAGCTGGTGGTTGGTCAAGTAGTCAAATATACAATGGTCAGGAAAAAGAGAAAACATATATAGAGTTTTCTGGAGACCAAAATAAAGTAAAAATCCATATCATTGCCTCACCAACAAAAAGGAAAAACATTGAGATCAGTATAAAAATTAGCAAGTACCTTTGTCTGTCATGAACATCATGCAGTTCCAGCATACCATTCTGTTCATCTCTGACTTTAGAAAGCGGTGAAAAGAACTGAAGAGGATGTGAATACAGTGAAATAAAAAGAAAACGTCATTCACTTCCTTAGGGGGGGGGGGGAAGTGGATTTGTTTGATAGTCATAATTACCAACCAGAAACTTCCAAATTCAATTTACCTGGTGCATTGAGATGAATACAATAGAAATGCCAATAATGAAGTTCATTGTTAATTTATGTCCAAATAGTACAGCAGATGCTATGCCAGTAAAGATTGTTGCTACTGTTGATGAGTACTTCTTCAAAATTGTATCTGCAACATAAGGCCAATTTTAAGAAAAATTATATATTACACCAGCATTTTGTTTTTAGCTTCTAATAAATGCAGTATAAAATATAAAAATATATATTTCAATTATTGACCTGCATATTTGAAGAAGAAAGATGATAAAATCCCTTGGGCAGCATTGTTTGCTATCAATAGCATAGTGGCTTTTGAATGACCTTGTAGGATATCAAAGCTGCTAGGACCTGAAACATTAAAAACATCATGACAATCAGTTAATTTCAGCATCATATCAGTAAAGGCAACGCAATAAGCCACATGAAAAAATTTCAGGACCTTGTACCATGTTAAAACAATCCAAAAATTAACCCGAACCTGTTCTCAAAACACACCCGGGATAATTTTTAAAACCCAAACCTATCAAAATTAGCTTCCGTCCAGGATGGGTTAGTGGGATTGGACAGGTCATAAACACCTCTACTTTTAAGCTGTGCGTCTCAATCTAAATTCATTGATATTAGCAACATCTAATTCCTGATGTTATTTTCTTTGACTGTAATCTGTCAGAGGGTGAGTGGCAGTGTAACAATAAGGTTTCTGTCTTGTAAATTGGTCATGGATTGTAATTACGGAAATAATCCCTCTGCTGACTAGGGTGAAGAAGTATACATCTAAAATCCTCCTCAGACCACACAACGATAGTAGCTTAACCCACTGGATCATTCCATTTTTAGTTTGTGAAACAAAACCAAGTTGCCATCTGGTTTTATGCATGGTTTGACACTAGAATTACATCTTGCTCAATATGAAAGAGATTAACAACGAAATCAATACTTTAGCTTCTAGGGAAAAATAATCAGATCTTTCATTTTATTTTACAAAAAATAAAATAAAATAAAGCATCACATGTGTTTTCTTTTTTTCAGTTTGTTTTTCAATTGTGTAGTACCATGTTTCAAACGTCAACCAGTATCCAGAAATTACAGATTTACTTCTCACCTTTGAAAATAGCAGTTCCAAGTATCCCAAGAAAATTGAACATTGCTCCATACCCATATAAGAATAAGTTCTGTAAATCAAGAAATAATAATTAATATCTAGATATAAAAAAGTTATAGTTAAAGAATCCTGGCATCACTTAACCGCAGTTCTTGAAACAACCCATTTATTAAATTTTGCTTCCCCCAAGATGTCATGATGATTCTTGGGGTTAGTTTCAGTCATTGAACATCATTGTTAGTTTCTTTTTCTTATGTTTCTTCGAGCATTCATATCATGTTGCTTTTCCAAAACCCAGCCCGTCCCCAACCATTCAAGCAAAGCCTCAGTGACCAAGATTATATTTTCAATATAACAGCAATAATACATTTCAATTCTAATAAAAAGTATGTGTGAGCAAGTGTTCAAAAACTGGAACATAATTTAATTGTTGATAAAAAATTTAAAAAGGTAAAACTACAACTATTTAACACCATAGACTGTTCAGCTTTAGAAGGAAATAATAGTTCTCATTCCTCGTAGAAACACTATTTTAAAGTCATATTTTCAGGACTTAATAGAAGTGTGGCCCAATAATGAAAAATTCAACAATTCCCCACACATCACCTGCAGATAAATGCTTGTATCGTATTGGCTCTTCAAAGCATACTCATTATAAACAGAGGCCAATGATGGAACAGTGACCTGCAAAATCATTCCCAGGTTAAAAATTCAACAAATAAAAAGGAATCTAGGAAAATAATAGTACAGAATAACCAAAATCATTTATAATTAAAAAAAAGTAATAATCAATATATCAAAATACATAACAAACATCACTTACAAAGATCAGTGTATAGAGATATGCACCCATTGTGACAGGAAGACCCAAAGCTGTAGTTCCTTCAGGTAAAGATCTTAGCTGATTAACACTTATGCCAATGAGCAGCAGAGCAAGAGCTTCCCACTGTAGCACAAAGAATAAACAAATCTTCTAGCTAAATATAAGGAGTAGAAACAATTTGGATTTATATAAGGAGAACCAAAAAGTGGCCATAAGGCACCTTTCTTATCCAGTAGAAGAGGCAGAGCTTAAGGCACTAACCTGAATGATAGAAAATCGACGCTTCATAATAACCTTTAACAAGAGTGCAATTACTAAAACCTGCAACATGAACAATAAAGAGTCAGCCATTACCAACTAATTCAGCTTAAGCAAACTATCAAGAGAAGAATATGTCCAATTATTTCAATGAATAATTGTCGGAAGAATAAAATGGAAAAAATAATGGAGGGAAAAATATGACAATTTCTAGAAATAAAGGGAAAAAAAATTCAGTCAAGAACAATAGACCAAATCTAGTAAAATGAGGCACAAGTAAAAGGCTTACTCAAGAGGCATCCAGAAGCCATCCCAAGATATATACCATAAGCAATGCATAGGAAAACAATCACTTAGCAGGCTATAATACTGAGGTAAAGATTCTCTCTATTTCCTTTGTTTTTATCTCTCTTTTACATACACACTAGGTCCTACACACACATCCTTGTGTCTTTCTCTCTCCAAATGGACCTCTTCATTATCGGGAGAGGATCCATAGCCATAATACTGATATTAAATCACACAGCACAGTGGACTAGAAATTACCTTCAGGTTACTTAACATCTTCACCGTAGCAGGATTAAAATAAAGCTGCATGAAATTTGAACTCAACCTGTAAGTTACCACCTTAAATCCAATAATTACTTAAAATCTGTAAAATGTAATTGAACAACAATGAAGAGTTCATCATGAGATTCAATTCTCTTTTCTTTTCCTTTTAAAGACATGAAAATGATTCTATACTATGGATGAAATATCAAATATATGATACAAAAGAATGCATAACTAAAGAATGGCCATTCATTAAGACACAGCCAAGGAAATATATCGGACACATCAAGCATGATGCATGATCAACACAACATCAGCCGATTATAATATGAGCACATTTGAAATCATAGGGATTAGATGTAAAATGAGGAAAAGAGAGAAAACCTCTGAATTATATTTGGTCTGATAAGAAGATAGATGAGTGTCATATACAAAGCACTAGCACATATTTGTCACTCATAACCAAGCAAAGTACAGGTGTAGTACTAGTACTATTAGTATCAGTACAATCCCAGTACAACACTCCTAATAAATAATCCCAATATTCTAGAAAGCAAGAACAATTCATCATGTTTTTTTAAGTTAGCTTTAGGTTTCTGTCTTTCTGATATGGGATAAATAAATCCTACAAATATGCACTACCAACATCTTGAGCTTCATATGTGCATATTACCCATTAAAGGCAGATCTCTAATAACTAGCATTCAGCCTCAATCTTTATGTATGCGTTCTTTACAGGATAATTCTACGCACCTGCATGATAAACTTCAGGTAGTTGTTTATAGCATACAAAAGTGCTGGAACTGCCAGAAGGACATTGCTACGAGCTGCCTGCAAGAGATAAAATTACCACATACAGGATAAATACCAAAAGCTATCAGGAAAAGCTACCAGCTATATCTAGCATCTTGAAATTCTTTAAATTTGGTGATATATAAAGGAAAGATGCAAAGCAACTTAAAACAAAATGCTTTCCCCATTTTACATTCACTGTAAATATGAAGCACAATTGATTAGGTCACTAGCAAAATCAGGTATCAGATGAAAAGTAAGATTACACTGCACCACAGATGCATTCTCAGCTAGCAATGTAGTTGATTCTTTTATTATCTTATATAAGTAAGGGTTATAGAACATGAACTGAGTAATCCAGTTCAATCTCATGAAGCAGAGGCCCTAGACCTAGCAAAAGACAAACTGAAGAAACACTGATGCAAAATTAATATTTTAAATCATAGTACCTGCACAAAAGTGGAAAGTGAGAGCAGAGGCTTCTCTCCAACTTTTTGATTCCTAGCCTGCACAATCAACCAACCGTTTACATGGATGCAAAACAATGATGAGTTATCATGAGCATAGTCAGCAAGACGGGCCTGTTCTTCTTTGTGAAAGGTAATCAACCTCGAGTGTGATGCCTAATGAGCCCTAGGTAAAAAGCATTGGCCAATTGTCCTCTACAACTTATAATGTGTTTCCGTTCAATTTACCATCCAGTCCATACCCATTTTCTTCCAAAAATGGCATTAGAAATATTTTCCAAAACCTGAATTAATTTTTCCTTAAACCTGTCATATATTCCATCAAGCCTAATATCCTAGTTTCATAGAACCAAACAACCACTAATTGGCCCCTCAATCCCCATTTCATTGCCTGAAGACCACTCATATCCTAACAAAGTTTGGTATAGGTGGCAGATAACAAGGTCCTTTAAGTATGCTAACCAAGGTTCGATTCCAGTGTGTGGAAAAGACTTTGTTTGAAAAGATAAAACCCACTTTCGTGATCTTTATGCCTCAAAGTAATTAGTTTCCAACGATTAACTGGGGGGATATCCTTGGTTCATACCCCTGCTCCAAAAAATAATCAAAGAAAACCCAAAACCTAGACTATCAAATTTTGATTCTCTTGCTATTTACTTAAAAAGATAAACGACAAACCCATACTCTTACATCCACAAAAGTAACTTGGAAAATGATCGTTACAAACCAAGAAAGATTAGGGCATGCCTTGCTACAATAGAAAAATAAATGACTCCTAGTAAAATCACAATTTACTAATGATTTACTTCAATATATGTGCTGGTGGGTGCCTCATAATCTACTTCTCACTCATGCTTTAATTGTAAGTAATTGAAAAGACAGCAAATATTTGAATATAGTCAAAGGAAAAGTGATCCTTACTTGGAGAAGAAGCATAACAATGGCAAAGAAAACCTTGGTAATCTCTGTTAAAAAATTAACACTAATTGGGCTAAAATTGAATTTTCCATCCACCTTGGACATATAGACAAGGATAGGCTGCCAAATAAAAAGAAATACATACATCAGTCACTAAAAAACAAGCTTAAAATTGCATGAAATACCAAGTTAAAAACAGTGAAGACTCTAATCTACATTATTAGAATACCAGATAAGCAAATCTTCAAAAGTAAAAGTTTAGATCTGAAGTCAAATAAATGAAATATGCAAATGAAACAACTGTTTTAAGGATTGTAGAAATAATTATGCTTCTAATGATCATCATTACATCCCTAAGCTACTATTCACAGTGGCAAAGCAGGAGCCAATTTCTTTCAGCTCAATTCTCTCTCCTAAGACCTAGGGTCCTGCACCCTAAATTTCTCATATTCCTTTTGCCAACTAGGCATAATGCAAGAAATAACCCTAATAGATTGACAGGCAAGAAAATCTTTTGAATAAGGTAAAACCATCCTTATCAAATAAACCTAAAAAAATATGCTTCTAGAATGCCAAATCCAATTAGTTTTCCAAATCACTAAACATGCAAATGCGAGAGAAATTTCTCTATCCACACCAAGGGAAACAAAGCACCATCACTGGCAGTATGCACACCCACAGAGGGCAGTATATGAAAAGTAGCTCAGACTCTGAACAGGGTCAAACACACCATAAAGTTGCAGGATGTCCTATATATTTTACATTAGCAGTGTTGTAGTGTCCGCATTAGCGTCCTGTCCCTTGTCTGTGTTGGAGACCATGCCTCGTAGCCATTAACTCACCGTTGCATTATTATTTGAGAGGAAATAAGAGATGAGAATCACCTGGAAACCAACTAGAACACAATCACCAACAACCAATAAGATGTTGAGTGCACGTTGCTTGGATGATATCCGACTTTTGTGGCGATCATAAGCCCTTGAAATAGATTTGGTGGTGGGGGAAACCAATTTGGAATGGCAAACACTGCATTCTATCATCCCGTTCTTCATATATATCCTCCCACACTATCAGAATATGAAGAACTCGATATCTGCAGCGGGATCAACAAAATCTACGCATTAAAAACCCTGTATACATATCCATAAACAAAAACAAAAATCACCAGCCAAAAAAAATAGATCTTGCTCTTCAAAAACAGCTAAAGATTTCATTTAGAAACGAAATTAAATAAGAATTTCAAACGAAAATAGAGATCCCCAGAGGTAACCAAATCAGACCTACGAAATCAAACAAAATAGAATTATGCAGAGCTGAGATCTTGCAAAGAAGAAAACACAAAAAAGAAATGAAGGCTTCACCGACAAAATATGAGAGGGCGTTAAGCGTCGAATTGGGATTTGAGGTAGCGAAGACAAACCTAAATCGAGTCCAGAGCGAGCATTCAGGTGAAACTCGGTTTGATCTGCAGCTGCCGGTAAGGAATTCGAAGTGACTCAATATAGATGCGAGCTTTAGTGTGAAATTAAAGAGAAGCCGATTCCGAATCTACTCTGTTTCCTTCTTTGTATCAATGGAAATGGATTTCGAGTTTAAATTGGAGAGAGAGAGAGAGAGAGAGAGAGAGAGAGAGAGAGAGAGAGAGAGAGAGAGAGAGAGAGAGAGAGAGAGAGAAAGAGAGAGAGAGAGAAGAGATTTGGTGTTTTGAGATTTGGAATAAGCGTTATATTATGGTTTTTATTTGTTTGCTTTCATTTCACACAAAACTGGTGTTTGGGAGGAAAGTTATGAATGACGCGTCCCAAAGTGACGGGCCAATCAGGTGAGAGGGTTGTGAGGAAACAAAGTGGAGTCAAAGGGGGATTTGTAGTTTGGAGTGTCACTGTCGCTGGTTCGGTGGAATCACCCCCTCCTCCATATTATTATTATTATTACACACGAAATTAGTTTTGGTATTTCTATTCGGGTTAGACGTTTCTTTCGCTTCAATTTGCAGGGTTGTGTGCGTGCACCAAAATTTTATAGACCAAGCTTTGGTGTTGAAATAATAGACTAATAGGTGTAAAGGGAATGCAAATGATTTATATAGCAAAACTTATGAGAATATTCTCTTTCTCCTTGTAAATGCCGACACTTTCTTTAACTTTTTATTTTGAAAAATAATCTGAAATCTCACATTTACTGCTTACTTTTTATACTTTATAATATCTTCCTAGTTTATAAGTTGTTTTTATGTGTTGATATGTTCCAAAATTTATCTATTAAAATCTTAATAGTTTTATTGCAATTTGATTCAAAATGAATTATTTTGTCTAAGCAAGATTTTACTTCAATCACAAAATGTTGTATTCTAAGGACATTTCAATATATATATATATATATAATGAAAAATACATAATTAATATATATATATATATTCTGATCATTAAAATATAATTTAAAATATGAAAACACGGACATTCAAAAGTTTTAATTTTAAAATCTATAAATAAGTTTTAATTAAAAATGTTATTTGAATACTTACAACTATGTTTTTTAACTAAATACTGATTGAATAAATTTTAATATTAATTAAAATAAAAAATAAAAAATTATTTTGGTTTGATAACAAATTAAAGAAAAATATTTATTTAATTTGACATAAAAAATTATGTTATTAGAAATGATAATAGAGCTTAAATCCGATTAATACTTACAAAATATATATATATATATATATATATATATATTATGAAAAGAGAAATTCTTAAGTATATCTTGGATAAGTATCGGTATTTATCGAATTAAAACAGTAGAAATAGATGTGGGTACGAATTCTATAGTTTATCACACCGATCAATATACGTATATTATAAAAAAATATTTAAATAAAAATTATGTTTATAACCTTTATGATTGATAATCAAAAGTTATAAATTAATTATTTCATAAATTTATTATGTTAAATTTAAATTTAAGTAAATTATTTTATTTTTACAAGCACTCAACCTATATTATGTTTGGTAATTCATTATTTTAATAGATTAGATTTAAATTTAATTAATAAATTATCTGTCATATATTTATAATTATGATATGAAACAATACTTCAGTTTAGCCAATATATGGGATCAAGGATCCTCTTTATTTAATGAAAGGTTCATGGAGAGAAAAAAAATAGTAAACATGTGTGGGATCAAGTATATACGTAAGACATAAAAAAAATATACAGAAAAATAGAAATAAAAATAAAAAATAAAGAGAGAAAAATGAAAATTATTTTTACCTATATATGGATAATGAATCTAAATATAAATATTTAGATAGTTTTCAAGTATGGAAAATAAAGATTAATTTTTGTCTATACAGATATTAGGCTGAGAACAAGTTTTTACTTTTTTCTTTAAACGTACATACAAACATAGATATTATAATATTTTTCCCAAACTTGCAATTGATATTATATAAAAAGGAAATTATAAATGTTGATTATCCTACTTTAAGATTGAGTATTCAAATTTATAATATAGGAAAGAAATTTATATAAAATAAAAAAGAATAATCTTTATATATAATTATGTATGTTTCTCTTATAAATTTAAATATTTTTCGCTTGATTTATTACTTAAATTAAAACTTATCCAAGTATAGCACTTGAAAATTGTCTATTTTTTTTTTTTTGGAATCTATAGTTTATATATAATACATACAGATAGAGATATATAAGAAGTATATCAGTTTAAATAGTTTTAGTTCCTTCCACTTTGACCAACACTTGTTGGTTAACATTTTATTAATTCATTTTTAGATTATAAATTCAAATCAAAATTTTGAAAATGAGGAAATTAAATCTTGCTCTGACTGAACATTGATTAGGAAAAACTATTTTAATTTGATTTAGATTCCAATTTTTCTAGATTTGCAAAAATGGGAGTGAGGACAGAAGTTCTTTGTATGGCATGCAATTTAATCATTATTTAACAATTTTTAAATTTTCTCTTCACATTAAAGTTTCCCTTTTTTTTCTCCCTCTCAAATTTAAACTACTTATACTCAAATTAGTTTTTTAATTTTTTTTTCTAAAATTTTATTTCTCGAATACAAGGGATATTCTATCCTTTTTACATTTAGACTATTACTTGTTTAAGTAAACTCTTTACTTATTTATTTAAATTATTTATATTTTTCTTACAAGTTAAAGTATTTTTTGACTTAACTAATTTTTACTTAAATTAAAAATACTCGAACGATATATACAAATACAATGTTAGTTTGGTCAAATAGTTATGCTGCTTACATGATACCTGCGCAGCGGAATGAATATTTTGCATCAAATAACCAAGGATGGCGAAAATTAAAACTGCTGATGCTAACATATCTTTTGGGTTCAAATATGAAAATTTTCATTTCGGAGCTTTATAAATATAAAGGAGTTGATAAATTCATTTTTTTTCTTTCTTACGAAGTGATAATTAATGTTTTAAATTATAAGTATTGTCTGACCGGACATTAACTTCTTCGCTGAGCACTGGTTTAACCTGCAGATTAAAACACTATGAGAAAATATTTATGATGTTCTTAACATGGCATATATACGTATATAAGTATCAAGTATATTACAATTAAAAGGGAAGTGTGCAGAAGCAGCTTACTTAAAAGGGAATTGTTGATTTATCCTCGCTTCAAAACTTTAAATAAATTGTTTAGATGAATAAGAATAAAGAAAAAAATTATCTTCCTTTATTTGAATGGATAGAAAAAATAAAAAATAGAGTAAAATAATTAAATTAAACTTAATTTTTTATTTATTTAAAATATTTTTAATAATTTAAAAAAATTAAAACAAAGTAATTTTTCTCTCCATGGTTCTCTTCTATTTAATGGTTATTTTTGTGAAATTCTAGCAGAAAATAATTTCTTCATTTTCTTCATTTCATTTCTTTGCTTGCTAGTTCACCCCAATCAAACAAAGCATATATTTCCAGCTTTACCTAAAACTCGCTGGGTGATTTTGGGAGGTGATAGTAAATAATGTCTGGCTGCTCCGTATACACTTGAGCATTTTTAAGTGGGTCACGTAGAATCAGAACCAGCATAGTCAAGCGTGTTTTAAAGAAACACGAGTTTGGCATTGATGGTGGTTGTTTTATGCATGTGTAATCTAAATCCTAATACAAGATATTGGACCAGCCTGGTGTCAGGTGTCCGGTTTATCGTTAATCTATTAAAGCAGTATAAAGTGTGGAAGTAATCAACTTCATGGCCAAGTTTCAAAATGACGATTTTCTCCTTGCTTTTCGATTATGGTAAAAAGACATTAAAAATTTTTAGAAGCTAACATTGGAAACAAAAAAGAATTCCATTTTGATGTTGAAAATAATATACATCACTATTGAATAAACAGTTATAAACTAAACAATTAAACCTGCATATACTCTAAGCGACTGCATTTTCCGCATTGTTCTCTTTTTCTTTCTTTTGGAGCGAACGAGGCCGCAGACGGAGATTATTTTTCACGGAGCGATGTTGTCTTCGAGTTTATCAGCCCAGTAATTTTGATAATGCGTCTACGCAAAAAAAAAAAGGAGAAACAAATTATATTAGGCAAAAAATAAACACCAAAGGAGGAAGATACTTGCCTCCAATATTCATAATTTAATATAACAAACCTAATCAGGAAATAATACAAGACAACTAACATGAAAACTGAGCAAGGAAAAACTTAATTTCAACAAATACAACAATTGATTAACATTGCTCTTGCTTTTTGCTTTTGGAAATTTGCAGTTATATATCCATATCACTGGCTCATTACCATCATACACGAGCAGAATATACTTCACTGCGAATTGAACAGTCCACTACAAAAGTGAGTACAAAAGCACTAACTTTGAAAATAACTCGAACAACAAATCCTAAACAAGCCGAGTACAAAATATATTTGAGATTGAAAAACCTTCATATGATTAACACCCAAAGCGGGAATATTCTTTCAGAAGGACTTCTTATGGTTGCACTGCAATAACGGTTTAACAACTCATGGTAGTTCAGTTACAATTAAATTGTAAGAACCGCGTGATCATTTGTGCAAGATCTGAAAAATAGGGTAATAGGTTCGCACCAAACCAAGGGCTTCTCTTGCAATCCTGTGACTGTCCTCACTGCAAACTTTACCATATAGAAACATAAGGTGTTTTCTTTGCTCCAGTTTCAAGTGTCTCTCCAGGCCACGACTAACCATCTCCATTTCAGCCTGCAGAGAACCACCCTCCGTAAGTGCTAATAGAAAACAAGTCAATACATAGATCATATGCTGCAGCATACAAGGTTAGGAGAAAAATCCTTTTATCTACATAATACCTCAATCCCAATCATCCCAATCAACAGGCATTGAAAGGACATAACTGTCATAGAGCTGTGTTACTGTTATGGCATTTTTGTGTACCGCCAAATGCTAGTTTCAAGGGAGTTGCCATTTTAGACATGGACAGAGCGATTGGGCAGTTTTGTTGTACTTTTTACTTTCTTTTTACCCAATGTATTTTTTCCACTCTACCCTGGAAGATTTTTTATCCTTCTCTTCCCACTACTTTCCCTCTTTCCTTTCTAATAAAATATCGATTCTATTAAAGAATTCAACATTTAAACAGAATGCAATGAGTGGTTATTTGTTCCTTGTGTCCTATCTTAAATTCTTCCTCTAAATAGTTCATTCTTCATTTATGCAAACATTAAGAATACAAGTGAATTTTGTTAAGTAAAATAAAAAACAAGATGGAAGCATCAAACTAGAATACATCAAATGCTATTGCAGTCACCGTAAGAGGTAATCTCCAGTTTTAATAAAGAATAAGTATAAAGAGACAACTACAACCAGGCCTTATTATGCTAACTGAGGAATAACTATAACAAGAATGACATATATTGTTCATCCAAGAGATTCAACACCAAAATAAATTGCAAATAATTATTGAAGATACATACTGAAGATTCCTCAGGAGGAAATATTCGTAGAAGAAGGCATATCTTTGACAGCTCCACCAAAGCATCAACATGTTTGCCTTGTATTTCCAGAGCCTATAATTGAAAACACCAACAGAAGCATGGATTTAACAGAGTATTCCAGATGACAAACATCAACTTTCTAAAAGGGGTTATCTTAATGAGGCATAAATTTCAAGCATTAAGTTACACTACTTTCAGGTTCGGCCCTCATTTTTAAGATTCATAGTCAAATTATAGATTTTACATGTATGCCAGACTTCAATGAACCTTTTTCATTCCTGTGACCATCTAAGAGAAGAAAACAGACACAATGGTCATATTTAATGGCACAATGCTATACAAACTTTATAAGAAATATTTCCCACACATAAATTAATATAAATAGCCAAAACAAAAATATTTTAACTGAAAATATAATTGCCTTAGCTAATATTTGTTACAAAAATGTAATTTCGTAAAAATTGAAATTTTGGAAAACAATATTATCAAATCATAAGATTTAGGGTAACAAAATTACCCAAGCCTGCAGAAGAAAGGAGCGGGTACGTGCAGCAACAGCTGCAGACACAATGGTTGCAGCACGAACATTTTCAAGGCCAATGTTTTCAGCAAATCCAGCAAGGAATTGCCGAGCATCCTCACCATTAATATCAATTGAAGTAGAGTAAGTTGGCACCCTGAATAGAAACAAAATAACCACCAATTTCATAAAACAGGACTATACAGGAAGATTAACCAGAGCCATTTAGCAGTGACCAGAGATAGACAAGAATGCAGGGCTAATAATATCACACCTGCTGCATTCATTTAAAACAAAGTTAACAGATGCTCGATACAAGGAGTCCCGAATATTTGTTGGTTCAACAGACACTTGCACACCAGAAGTTCTGCATAGTTGACGCAACTGTTCATGTGCACAGGTGACAAACAGTCCAAGCATTATAAGAAAAGAACAAATTAGTTTCCTTTAATTATAGAAAAGATTTATTATATGCATGCACCAATAAAAGAAATAGAAACTATCAGTATGGGGTTTTAATCATTTGATATTTGTCAATTAGACAAATGCTTAACATATATATTGTCACTTATGCATTAGAAAACCTTAGTACTATGTTTCATTGTATTATTTAATATTAACCGAAAGGAAAATTTTAATATAGGAATCAGGAAAAATAAAGGGAATATTAAAATTGAAACAGATCAGTACGGCATAGTACATTAACTTCTAAGTAGGAGTTGCTGAGGGGTTTGCCATAGGCCAATGATGATTTCTGCTTAAAGGCACTAATCAAAGGTAAGCAGTACCAAGCTTAACCTAATATATGTACTAATTTCCCCAGAATAATATGTACACATTTTGAAAATTAAGTAAATCACCAGGAAAAGGGGACAAAAAACAAAAAAGAACTGACTTGAATTATATCATTCTCCATGATGTCATTTCCGCCCATTCTACTGTCGATAATTGCTGGAAATCAAGCGAGTTGCAACTTGAATTAAAGGAAGGCAAAACACTAGAGAAAATATTAAACGTGTATCTTTTATTCTTTACCTACAAAAAAGGGCATGAAAAAGAATCATTACTTATCCAGAGAGTGGAAACACTTGCAGGAAGTAAGACCAGGACCAGTTGCAACAGTTAATAAACCGCATCACAGTTGTAAGGAACAAATTACCATTAAACATGCATTTCAATCAAAAGGAAGCAGAAGCAATTTATGGAATTGTTATTATCGTCCTCATCAGAGCAAGGCATTCTTTCATATGCATATTTTATTTAGGATATTGAGAAGCTCAATTTAATTATTGTGTCGGTATAGATGTACTACTACTACCACTACTAAGAGCTGAATTTAATTATTTTCTGGCCACAAACAATTCAAGGATACAATGTCACGATATTTTTTTTTTGTTTTGATATGAAAACAACAAAAATAAACAAAAAAGAGGAAAAGAAAAAGCAAACCTCGAACCAGTCTATAAGTCTCTCTTCTGTATTCCTCCTTCTCATTCAGGTCGAAAACGACACCGTTGGAATTGACTGTGATTGGCCACCATTTGGGCAATTTTCTTTGAAACCTAACCTTATTCTTGGCAGAGCGATTGACCGGCGGTGATAAGGGATTCGCCGGCGGCTTGGCATCGCTCCTTTGACCCCACCCAACAACCACCTCTTTCCCGCCGAGACTGCGGTCCCTCCGCATAAGAGGCCTATAGTTAGAGGCGTTACGACTCCAAGACCCAAACCGAAAAGCCAATTGAACCAAAGCCCTCACAACAGAAAAAGAGAGGAAGCTCAATGCCGCCCAGGTTCCCATGAAATGCAACGTGGAAGGACGACACGAAACTACGAGTCTGCGGTTGTGGTCGAGAGTAACGAGGGTTTGCAAATCACGATAAGCGTCTCTTCCCGCCGAAAGAAATTGGCGAATCTCAGATTGAAAGCAAGTTCGGAGAGTGGTGAGGGGAGTGAGGTCGATGACGGTTTCGAGCTTGGATTCCGAATAGGAGGTGGAGGTGGAGGTGGAGGTGGTGGTGGTGGTGGGGATGGAGAGCTTGTTGTGGCGTCTGCGGCTTCGACTGCGGCGGCGGAAGGAGGAGCAGACGACGGTGAGTCGACAACGGCATGGTGATGGAGGTGGGCATTGGTAAGGAGGAAGAGTGCAGGTGTTGGGAGAGAACATATGTAGTTACTCGTTTTTCTAACAAACTAAACACTTTCAAATCTCCTCCTCTCATAACATACATCTTCTTTTCCTCCAACCAAACCAACCATACACATAACATAAAGCCCAAAAATAAGCCCAAGCCCAAGCCCGGCTTAAAAACCAACGACAATTTGGATCATATCAACTGCACCTATCCATTAATAAACAATGCTTGCCTAGTTTTCATTAATGGTTTTTGTTATATCTTGACAAGTTCTTTCGCCGCTAAAAACAACAACTTCTTATTTATTTTTTAAATTAAAATAAAAAATTAATTGCAAGAAAGTAGATATTATGGTGGTGTAAAAAAGTTACTCTATTGAAAGAATTTAGGTTATCAATAGTAAAAATTCAACAAAAACGTTTACCTGCATTTAAGAACAATAGATCGACCTATTAAAAATTTTCAAAAAGAAACTTCGAATAACTTTTTAATAAACCCTCTTAACTATGCAGATTTGTATAAAAATTTCACAAAATTATGAAGACAAACAGAAGAATTTAATTAAATTCATTTTTGACACGCAAGTAAGAGCAATAACTCTTCCCACACAACTAAAAAAGCAGGCGTGTGAATGTTAGTGGGGAATGTTAGCACAATCTTCCTCCGAGTGAAAATTCAAAAAAAATTGTTACACATAGTTATAAACGGTTGAATTTATTTTGTTTTTTATTTTAAAAACACTTTTTATACTTAAAAGAGAATCATTATTAGTGTAAATCATCTTCGTTGCACTCCTCTACAATTGAGCATCCACCCTCACCCATAAGACTATTAACTACAAGAAGGTTCAGCAGGACTCGCATGTTCACCACTTTCGAAGAGTCGTATTTCACTATCCATATTTTCATAACTCACTCCACTGCGCATCAAAGCAATTTCAAAAACTTTCAGCACCTGTACTGTCAAATTTGCTAATAATTTAAGAAGGATTACATATATTAGTATCTGTAAAGGCAAGAAATCAGGTAAAGCAAGTCCTTGTTATTGAACTTCTTATAGCAAAATCAAGAACATCACTCTCAAGATACTATGTAAAAAATGAACAGATACAAAAATATCGTAATTACTGTATCACGAAATGAATCTTCAAAATTACAATCAAGCCACGGGAAGAATGAGGTAGTGCAACCAAAAATTCTCTCTAGTGGGTCAGGCCATGAACATGATCATTGGTCACATAATACTCGACAAACTTGATGCTTGAACTTGGTATGCTGATATAAAAAGATTTGCGATAATTACACCCTACATTTTGCCCATCAGCGCTACCCATCTGTTGTTAACTTCTCTCTAGTGAAGCAACGTTCATTGTTTTCCTTCAACAGTTTTTCCCTTTCCCTTTCCTTTATGGGTTATCAATTGTAATAATTCATCAAAACTTTTAATTACATTTAAGTGGAATACTTATATATTAGAAATATAAAATTTGTTTATCTTCTTTCATTCTAAAAAATAAATCACTTTTATCCTTAATAAAACCGTTTAAACTATACAAATTTGTATAAAAAAATCAACAAGATTATAAAGAATATATCGACAAAATGTTAAAACTTTCTATTAGGGAACATTAAAAAATTTAATGTACCAAGCCAGTTATAACCATACATGTTACTGGCTCCATCCCAATTCTCAAAACATGGTGGTTTCATGACAAAGTTACCGAACTGGGAATTCAGTTTTCCGCCTGTCCAAAATACCTCCCCGAAATTGTAGCCAATATATTCAACATCACAACCTCCTCGTCCAGTTCAGTTTTTCCAGCACGGACGCTAGCACATTTCCGCAGCAGACTCCGGAGAGCAGCACAAGTGTCAGCATCCAGAGGAACATCAACGGTAGCACAGAGAGCAAAAAGCCACATGCAATCATTTCTTGTGATAGTGTTTGCAGGCTCTAGCAAGCTAATTCTTTTCAGCAACATTGATACCCTGGCCACAGAGTCCATTGCTAAGATTCCAGACAGCGAAGGAGGAGTGGGAGAGCTGATGCTAGTTTGATCAATGGAAGTTTTTGCTAGAGGATTCTCCAGAGACGGTGTGCTACCAATGCTCACATGATTACAGATTAAGTCATCTCTGCTCGTAACACCAGATAATTCTCCAAAATCATCCACAACTAGCCGAGAGGAAGGAACACATTGTAGATTACCAGAACATATGGCACTAGAACCATCAAGGCATGAGAGATTCTGGTATAAAAAATTGGGAAACAATGACAAAACAGGGTCAGTCCTTTAAAGAACTATGGCTGGTATTAAAGCGAAAATAGTAGACTCCCAAACCAATGCTTCGTTTGCAGGACAGCAAAATGTCATCTTAGTATTATATACTCAAGAAAATGATATCAACAAATTAAATGATTCTATTCGTGTCTAATTACAGTTAATATTTAAGAACTTCAAATGGGTCCAACATGGGGTTGTGAGTGCAAGTGGCATGCATAAAGTGGTATAGGAATAGCACAACTCTGACTCTTGGATAAAGAGAGTGTGGACCATTGAAAATGAAAATGAATTAGGAAAAAGGAAAATGAGATACAGAAATAGGTTCTTGAAGAACATACCGTTCTCAGGGCTGAAAATTCAGCATGAAATACATCCTCCCACTGTTTCAATGGCAACAGATGGTCCGGACACTTGGCAATATCAGGAATCTTGGGCATATAAACACTTTGTTCCCTGTTAAGTCTACTACTGTCAAGTTTGGCTACCTTCACTTTAGGAATTTGGTCTGCCTCCCACCTAATCAAGGGGAAAAAACAGTTTAGGAACCTTGTTATTTCTCTTAATGGATAAGCTGCAGTAAAGTTTCTCCTGCTCACCACCATTTAACAGACCCAAGATCTAGAGTTGTTCAAACTTCTAATGTATATATTCCAGGTAAAGCAGAAGAAAAAAAAAATTATCAGAAAAAAAAGAAAATTTCAAAGCATAAATCCATTATGGACCTAACAAAGGGCCACTGATAGTTGCAAAAATACCTGACACGCCTAAGATATTCCCATCCATCTTCTGGTGGACCAGAATCAAAATTAGGTTCTCCCTCAACTAAAAAGGCAGGCCTTTGGATGCTAGCATAATCATCTTCACTATCATCATCTTCACTGCAATCTTCTGCAATTGAGCACCCATCTTCACCACCCATAAGACTATGACTACAAGAAGGATCAACAGGACTCACATTTTGACTACTTTCCAAGAGTTGCAATTCTCTATCCATATTTTCACAACTCACTGCACCTGAAAGCAGTTGCAGAACTTTTAGCACTAGCATTGTCAATTTAATAATAATTTAAGAAGGGTTAAACAAACATATGTATATAACAATTTAGTAACTGTAAAAGCAACAATGATCACACAAAGCATGTCCTTCACATTCAAACACAATGTAGAGAAGAAATTGAACTTCTTATTAAAAAATCAACAATATCAGTCTTGATATACAATGTAAAAAATGGACTACAACAACAGCATTATCATTGCTGTATGACCAAAGTAATCTTTCAAATTTACAATCAAGCCGACTGCACAACACTTTCCATATACAATGATTTTATACAAGCAACAATGCAACTGAAGTCAGTGCCTAAGTACAAAGGTCAGAACATAGTCAACTAATATTGCAGATTAGATGTTTTCCAGGCTCCTTTTGCTCATTCTTCAATGGACAAAGACATTCATATATCTCCATCTTCCATTAGCAGCAGCCACACCTGCCCATCACAGAAATTGAAAACATCAAATTGACACAATATGAGCTAACAACCGACAGCCAGTTGGATTTTAGAAAAAGTGCAAAAATCAGAGGAATGAAGTTTACACAGTTTCACCAGAAAGAATTGCTTTTTGTGATGGAGAAAAACATTGTAGACCTAACACCCCCGCCCAAAACAAAAAGAAATCTCGTTGATTAAAAAATGTAAACTCAGAGAACTATTGAAACTACAAAGAAAAAGAACTGAAAAAATAAAGCAATGACAGAATGAACAACCCGGACGGAAGAATTGCATGTTCTCAAGTATCCTAGAAGAAGCCGACATCAAAACTTAAAAAAGTGGTAAAAATGACAAAATAAAGATTTTAGAATGATGGATGTAATTACAACAGCAAAATTACTCAAGAACTTGAACAACAGCAAAGGAAGGCAGCTTCAAACACCAAAAATCCAGATACAAGCACATAACAATCAACAATAAGGATTCTAGATTGAAGAAATGGCAAAGTGAGAAGGAGCAATGCATGTTTAGAAATGCATTTGGTGTCAATTTCAGAAATTTCTTAAGCTACTTATGTTTGTTCACCATGAGGAACAAGAAAGCAGTTCTTGATCGCCGAACAGGTATCGTGTTACCACCAGTTGTTCTGGAATTTCGGTTATCTCGTTAACCAGAATGGGTTCCTTCCGTGATCCCTTAGAGTGGTTCCATGCGTTAATCACCAAAACTTATGTTTGAAACACAACACGACCAAAAGAAATATTGCAACAGGGACAAACCAGAAAGATGAGACAATTAAGCAAGAACATATTCACATCACGATTTCATTTCTTGATTTCGAAAGCAATCAAAGTGAAAAGTATAAAAACAGGTTTTATGATTATAGCGGTTAAGCACATAAAAGAAAGAAAGAATAGAATGGTTACCGAGGATTGGTTTGTTGTGTGGAAGATGGTTGTTGTGATGATGAGATGCAGCCAAGGTATCATACTCCTTGGCCACGGCGGTTTGAAGCGCGGCGTGTATTGCTTTCCAGAATTTGCGCTGTTGCGCCACGTTCACGAACCTCAGAGCCTCCATTTCCTTCCGCGAGTACTTTTTTACACTCTTCGAATTTGAATTCGACTTTGACTTTGACCTTGACTTTGTATCTCCGATTCCGATTAGCTCTTCAGTCTTCCTGTGACCGTTATTGTTGTTGTTGATGTTGTGATTCTTGGATGCTCCTCCCCTTCTTCTTGATGTTGATGATTGTTTGGATCCTCCATTCTTGACAACGGAGTCGAGCAACGCCGTTTCGTCAATGACTTCAATCCCTAAGGAAGGACGAATAGGATTAAGCTGCACCGGTACGGTTTTGTCAGCGCCGTCTTTCGGCACCAACGCAGATTCCAGTTCCTCCAATAGTCGCTTCTTCTTAACTTCCAGTTCCGCAGTATCAAGAACGGGTTGTTCTTGTGAATCTGAAACATTAGCCATCACTCCACACTTCAAACTTTCCACTTCACTTTTTCTCTCAGCTTCCAGGGTTAGGGCGCGCTCCTTTATACTTAGCACTCACACCCTTTTTATTTATTGATATTTTTATGATCTTTCATCTCCAAACTCTTTGTGTCGGCCCAAAATCCCATTTATAATCCGGTGAAAATTTCCGATGGAAATTTAATGGGGTTCAATTTTTCTTTATTTATAAATCTAGGATGATCCACGCCTTTTGAAAAAAAAAAATAATATATATATATATATATATATTTTAAATTGTTTATTAAAATTGAATGGAAAAAAAATTTATTGGTTTGCTCTGGCTTTATTATTTTAATATAAAAATATTAGGCATACTCGCTAGTATGCAATGCGAAACAAGAGCAAAAAAAAAATGCATGCCTTGCAATACAAGAGCTTTTTTTTTTATGTTTTCAAAAATACTTTTCTAGTTTTAAAAATAAAAAACTTACTTGATAAATGGAGTTTTCTAAAAAAATGTAAAAATAATACTTATTTTTTCAGTTTTTAAAATTAGAAATTAAAATAATTTTAAGTTGTTTTATTTTTTAGTTTTTTATTTTCTATGTATTATTTTATTTTTTTCATTTATTTCCTTTTTACTTCCTTTTAAAAATTAGTTTTTAAAAATATTTTACAAAAAAATTTAAAAACTAAAAATTAAAATATAATCAAACACATCTTAAATAAGCTACTAGAATTGATCAACAAATGAAAAATAAAGTAGTTTTACTTTTTATATTATACCAAAAAAATATTACATATTTCTTGCACAAGTAATTAAAAAATAAATCCCACATCCTACTTAAACCAGCTAGGCTGATTGAAATAAAAAATAAAAATGTTAAGTCATACACCAATTTTAGACGAGATACAACTATAATTAATATATATATATATATATATATATATTCATATTTGCTAGTATTGAAAAAGTATTATATAATTCAAAAAAAATTATTCGATTGTCTCGTAAAAAAGAGGGCTAAAGAAATGAACAAGCACAGATGACACTTGATTAATGTAGATGTGTACAATAGTTTATTATCCTTGTGACCATGTTTTGAAATTTTGTATTCTCATCATGTAAATTTATTTTATATTTTAATTTAATTCCTTATCTTTTTTATTTAATTCAGTCTTCCAAGTTAATTTAGTTATAGCTAAGTAAACTTAAAAACAGAAAGTATTAATTCTGTGTTTATTTTAGAAGTCATACTAATATATATATATATATATATATATATATATATATATATATATATATATATATATATATATATATATATATATTATGTAGGTCAGTATAAGTATAGAAAGGGAAAAGGTAATAGATTCCATCTAAAGTGAATTTAAATAAATAGCTTAGTTAAATGGTCATTGAAAAGAGGTTTACCACATGAGAACTTATTTTTACAAGTTTTTAATTCGATAAATTTATGTTGGTAAATTTCATCAATAATCTTATTAAAATAAACTTGGAAAAAATACTAATAAGAAAATTGTAAGGATATGTTTGAATAGACAGTTCAATTAACATGAACTTGTCCCAAAGTCAATTCAGAAGTTATAAACTTAAATAAACTTTGTAAAAGCTATTCTAAATATCATCAAGTAACTATTTGGTTTAATTTTTTAATAATTTTTTTTAAATTGTTAAATATAATTAAAATATGTATTTAAATTAATCTTAACATTCATAATATATGAAAATTAAAACAAATAAACATTAAATGTGTTAAATGAATGTGTTGACATAATCACAAAAAATGTTAGAAACATATTTTTAAAAGACACTCTTTATGATTGGTTAGTTTTCTAAAGTCAAAATACCTATTTTATGACTTGATCATTTTTAAAATTATTTTAACTTTTTCTTAAACTATTAAATCATAAAGATCATATTAAAAAAATGATGATACTGATATTTTTGTTACGACAAAGATATGATGCTAACATTCTTGTTACTACAAAGATAAACAAGTAGATTTAAATTTCAGATTCTCACACACACAAACAGTAAAATCCATATTTAAACCACTGTTCGTATGTTTAAGAATCACGGTCCACTTAAATCCTACCTCTTGATGTCAAAATGAGTGAATGTGATAGGCCATGATGTTTAGTACATCAACAGTTATTAAAAATAACATTTTTCATTAACTTATTTTTTTCGAAGTAACATACTGCTTGTTATAGCTGGTTTGGCATTTCAGGTAATCACTTTTATCGAATTTCTGAACTCCTAATTAATGGACAATGTAAAATCGTTGTCCGACAATAAACACTTAAAAAGAAAAATATTAACTAACATTCTTAAATTATTAATTAAAAGACAATAAAAATTATTATTATATCTTTATCATATTTTTCAATAACTTTTTTACTTTAGATTCTTTAATTACTGCAGGTGTTCCCCCATTCCAGATGTACAAAACACGCAAATTAAGGCAGATACTACTTTACGTGACAAAGAAAAGTATAAGAACAAGAATTATAATCCTGTTACCACACACCCACACACACAAAAGTCCAACAAATATAGGTCTTTCAAGCCAAGTATCAGCTCAGTTTGATAGCAAGAAACAAATAAAGAATATGGGTGGATTAACGTTAAGTGACAAACAACATTTACCCACACAAAACATCCACCACGCAACCCAAACCCATTGTTGCATTATGGCTCTATAGACGTCAGCACTTCAGGTGCGATACCAGAAATACATGGAATTTAACAATGACAAGAAACCAGCCAATCCAATCCTACACATCCAATTTCAAACAAAAATAAATATATATAAATATATAGATATAGATATATCTGCAGTATTTGATGAAATCTGGAGATAATTGAATCAACTGTGCAGAAGATGCAGAATCCAAAGCGAAGTTAAAAGCTTCAATTTCTTTGCTTCAACTTTCTGGTGCAGGAGCAGGAGACTTCAGAAGTGGTTGTAGAGCTTTAACAACAATGCTCATATTTGGCCTAAACTCAGCTTCATACTGCACACACAGTGCCGCAACAGCTGCAAGCTGCATAGTCAACAATAAGGGCTGTTAGCGTAAACTTCAGTGCGGAAGACCCAAGCACCACAGCTTATTCATGAGTGGGTCTTTACACGTGTGCAAGTAAGGGAAGAGATAAAAGGAAATAGATACCTTAGCAACTCCTTTAGGGGGGTATTCTCCCTTCAGTTTTGGGTCTACGCACTGTTTCACTTTATCTTCACTTAATCTTGGAGTAGCCTATACAAAATAATACCGACGTCATCCAACAAAATATCTATGGCAGACAACCATTTGTAAGTAATTGAAATGCGGAGGAGATGAGGTATGAGTTCAAGCAGGTGCACTGACCCATGTGACAAGACTTTGCTGTCCCCGAGGCATAGTATGATCAACAGGTTTTCTTCCTGTAAGAAGCTCAAGAAGAACAACACCAAAACTGTAGACATCACTCTTTTGAGTCAACTGGCCAGTCATCGCATATCTGTAAGTTTGGCAACACAGTAGAAGCTAAGAACCAATAAAACAAAATAAAATCTCAAAGGAGGCAAAAAGAGCTGAGCTGAGAAACAAAATAAAATAAAGATGGAAAAACAGAACCAAGCAGGCAAAGATATCAATTGTGTTTTCATAAAGTTTCTGATGAATCTGCATGCCCCCCAAAACTGGATCATAGAGCATATTGCCTAAAAGACAAACCATAAAACTAACAGTAATTACAAACAAAACACTTCTTGTTCAACCATAGGTTGAGTGAAGATTGCCTGGATATTCATCATATGTCCACAGTGGCATATACTGCTCAGGAACATCACATGCACAAACATACAAGCTAAAATAACTGTCTATAAAGAAAGACCTTTGAGTGTAAATTAAATCAAGAATACTAGATATAAATAAAAGAGGTACTGTTTTTTATTTCCTGTTTATCAATTCAACTTACAGTAAATTTAAGTCAATCACGAGGGATACAGGGAAAAGAAACAAAAAATGAGACCACATCCAAAGCCAAGCATGGTACTGCAAGCCTCATTCCCGCTTCATGACAATGACTTAACATTCAAGGGTTACAGCTTTATCATTAAGTAAAATTGAAAGATTACACATTCAAATCGAATTTACATGTATTTAATGAAGACATTAGAAAGGGAAACAAGGTTACACAACAAATCCATTAAAAACATCTCCACAAGCAATCAACAAATTTATCGGATGACAAAAATAGAAATGATTCAAGGTCAAATGCCACTTTACAGTCTTTGGCAATAAATCATGAAATGCAGATGTAGGTAAAAAGATAGCAGGCAGGCAGCTGTATACTAGATAGTATACATGCAAATTCCTGGAGGAAAAAAAAAAGAGAGCACGAATATAAAATAGAAAGCTAGCAGGTCCTCGAAGCTTACTCTGGAGCATGATACCCAAAAGTTCCCAATACACGAGTAGAATGAAGGCGTGCAGCATTGTCAGGGGCCTGATTAGATAGGTTAAAATCAGCGATCTTAGCCTTGTAATCTTCAAAGATTAGCACATTACTTGATCTGATATCTCTGTGTATAATCGGCGGTTGAACTTTCTCATGTAAATATTCCAATCCCCTTGCTGCATCAACTGCAATTCTAACTCGCTGTATCCAATCAAGAGTTGGCCCTGGTTGTGCCCCTTGAACTCCCTTTCTACCTGTTATTGAAGGCAGCCAAATCATCAAAGGAACTTCTTAGGATTAAAATAGGACACAAAGCTACATACCGTGCAATATGTCATGAAGAGAGCCCATTGTAGCAAATTCATATGCAAGTACACGAAGATTTCCTTCAACACAGTACCCTTGCAACTCAACAAAATTGTCGTTCTTCAATCTTGAAACCATGGAAACCTGAAGTAGGGACAATGAATGAGTAGGCTAATAAACTGACAATAACCATCTAGAAACCAACATACTAGCAGTGTATAAATTATGATAGTTTGTTTCGTTGATAGTAGAGACATGCCTGGGTCAAAAACTCATTGTTTGATTCGGGTTCGGATGAAACATCTAGCTTCTTCACAGCCACTGCTTTTCCATTGTTTAAGGTAGCATAATACACTCTTCCATATGATCCTTCACCAATTAGTGCCTTTGAACCAAAGTTGTCAGTCTTTTCCTTCAGCTCATCTAAAGATAATGCTGGAACTTCAATAGGTGGTGGTGCCCTTTGTGCTTCAGGCTTGACAGGAGCTGAAACCTTTGAGCCTTTTTGATTGCCTAAGACAAACAAAATATGACACATGAGTAATCTTTACGAGGAAAGAAGCCAGCCATCGGATACGGCAATGTATGAGAAAAGTAAAAATTTGTACTCAACATCGTTTAAGCATCAAAATAAAGTAAAAGAAGATATAAAAGAAATGGAAGCCAAATTTTCCAGTGTCCAACTTAAAGAAATAAATGAAAGACATTCCTCCTGAAAAGGAAAATCAGACGCCTTACAGTTAACTGCTCTTTTAACACCCTTCCATAGTTTATTTTACTTCTTTCTCAAATAGTAAAAAATCGTCAGGGCAAAATAGCACAGTGGATTAAATTAAGAAACTCACCATCTCCATAATTCCTTGGGCTTTTCAGGTGTTCATTTTCATTTGATGGGTAAGACTCTTCCACCTGGCAAGTGCAGCAAAGCCACCGACGCATCCTGGTCCTCTTCTTCAAATATTGATCCTCTTTGTAAGTTGTATTCCCCAGGCGAACAAAGTAGGCAGGAGGAGAAGCATGTGCCTACACAATGTCAGAAGAGGCATAAATATCCAAAACGAGATGTCATACATGAGAAACAAACTGATTTAGAAAAACTCTTCAAACAGGTATATTTAACATATCTCCAGGACCAAGGTCCACTTTCATCATAAAAAAGTAATAAATATTAGCTCATCGCCAGTTATTTGATCATAAGTACTCCATAAAAATTAACGATTAATGACAAATGAATAGGGATGCTGAAAGCATGAATTTCAGAAGGTCAGACCATGATGGTCATTGGTCACACACAATGCTGGAAGAACCTTGAAGCTAGATAATAGATAAAGATTTGCGATATTCACACCCTGCATTTTGCCCATCACCTTGATCTCACACACATTATATCGCGAAAAATCGTTTTGTAATTCTGAATACCATTCATCTCAGATTTAAATTATGAAATTCGATATGTTTAATGTCGGAAGGAATTGGTCTGGAAGGACGATAACTCGACGAGAAACTTGAATTATCATGTTATAAAAGAAGACAGGGTCAAAATCCTTGATTGACCAAAATTCATTCAACATTTCAACAATGAAATAGTTTGGAGTGGGAAAAGGAAACGTGATAGAAGAAAACTTTGGAGACAACAAATTGAGCATAGAATAGGAAAAGGATTCTTACCAAATGACCAGGACGATGGTGGAAGTCTCTGCGGTCCATCAATTGAAAAGAAAGAAAGAAAGAAAGAAAAGAAAAATAAATTATAGACGAATCCAAAAAAAAAGAATGGCGGAATTAAGGCCAAATCGGATTCGAAAAAATGCAGAACACCCGAAGAGGCCAAAAAATTGAAGAGGCAAAACACGAAAAGTGAGGAACAGAGAGGACGAAAGAAATAAGAGAAAGGAGGAATGACAGATAGTGTAACCAAAATTAGACAACGAACAAAACCGAAATTAGAGGTCGAGAGAGAGAAATTACCTTACGCTATGCTATGCTACGCTAGGGTTTGTTTATGCAAAGCAACGAATAATAAAAGAGATAGAGACCGAGACACCGTTAGAGAGAGAGAGAGAGATGAGAGATGAGAGATGAGAGCCAGGTGTGTCTTTGGGTGCTTTTGAGATGAGAAATCCACACAAGCAACGCGGCTAATACCCCTTTTATTCCATATTAAATCATTAACTATTTCCTTTTTAACTAATATATTCCACTATTATTATTTTATACTATATACTCCTACTTATCTTATTTTATCATAATTAAATTTTAAAAAACAATAAACAGTTTCAAAAACTAAGTTGCACCAAATACACACTTATATTCGTTGTATGAATAACGTTAACTTATCTTTTCTATATTTTAATTAACAATTTTAATAGACTGTAAGTACACATATGAGAGACGGAATTAACAAAGATTAAAAGTTAATAATATAATAATATAACTCTGACTTTATGTTTAAAAATGGAATAAACAAAATATATATTTGTTGGGCACTTTTGATTTCTTTACTTTATAGGAAAGGAAGAAGAAGGGCGGTGTGATGATGGGAGAAGGTATCTGTGGCCAACTGTTACTCATTCTATGGGATTCATTTTGGGACCCTTTTTTTCTCTGCTCTGCAGACTGCTTCTAACTTCTAACTTCTAATTACCCATTTTTTAAGGACCAAATATGAGCTCTCTCCGTGTTCCTTGTTTTTTAATATTAGTCTCAACCGTTATAATCATAGCCATAAAGAACTTGGAGCACATGCCTTTGGCTTTATTATATTCAATAACAATCTGTTCAACTAAAGCACTCAAATAACTTAACTGCAGGGCTGTCCCAGTGAATATTCACACCTATAATTCGTTATAAGATAGAATGTTTATCATTTTTGTTATAAAACATAAATAATGAGTTTGAATTTAATGCTTTATTTAAATTGCATAAACTTCTCATCATGATGAGATTAATTTAGTGGGTTGAGGTCTTTGTAAACTAATTTAACAATTGGTTAAAATTATTTTAATTTTATTTAAATTTTATTTTTGAATTTTTAGATACAAAATACTTATTAAATCATCCTAATTAATTTTATTTAACATTTTTTCTTATTCAAAACTAATTTACCTAATCTTGATTAAGGTATTGTTAAGATTTTATTTGTGAGTAATTGATGTTTATGATAATTAACATCTTGGTAACTTTAATATATTTCATTATTTATAAAGTTAAATAATAGTAACGAATTTAAATTAAAAATGATATGGTATGAAAATTTATTAATAAAATAATAATAAATTAGAAAAGTAAACTATATGATAAGGGATTTAATTTTTTATAGGAATTTTTTACTAATAATATTATTTTTCCTCAATATTTAACAAAAAGTATTAAAAATGAAAAAATTGAAATAAAAACAACTACAAATATTTTAAAGACCTAAAGCAAATATTTCACTTGCTTTATGGTTTGGCCGGCTTTGCATAGCTGACAATCTATTATAAGTAACGAAGAAAAAATAGGAAGTAACGAAAACGGATATGAAATTAAAATTTATTTTTTCCTTAAAGGTAAGTCACAGCACGTTAATATTTGTTGCACACTAAGGCATTTCCATCTGTTGTATAAGAAGTTTGGTTTTTTAAAGCAAGTTTCCAAGTTTTAGTATTATGAATAAAAAACACAGAAAAAAAATGATGATTTTAATATTCAACTTAACAAATAAACTAGGATACACCAGGCAACTTTTATACTTCAATGTCCTATAATTTTTAAACAAAAATGGAACTTTAAAGCAATAATCTTCACTTACCCAACAATGTTCTGACTCTACTATACACTGGCCTTATTTGAGCCAAAACTCTGAGTAGTTGATTGAAAAATTAGCGAGCAGTGTACAATTCCATTATAATTAATTCTGATGGAATGGAATACAACTTCTGTGCATTTTGGTTTCTCTCACTTCTTCAAATCTAATACATATCTTATCTTTTCTAATTTGTACCTTTTCTTTAAGCTATGTTTATTTGAAAGAAGAAAAAAAAAATCATCCATTTAATTTAGGTTAATTAAAATTTTAATTTATACATTTGACATAAAATTTCGTTTTAATAATCCTTACATAAAAGAGTATATTTTAATCTCTACCTGAAAAAACGTTTACGAATTGATTGCTGCTATTTGCTAATGTTATAATTTTATTAGATTTGATCTATATTTATAACATCATCTTTTTCTTTTTTGGTTTAGTCCTCCTTAAAAAAATTATACTTTATTTTGCTTCCTACATTAAAAAAAAATTATATTTTAAACATTCCACTTAACACGTCATTTCTCAGTTGGTTTTTATGTAAAAAAAATGTTAATAAAAAATATAGTTTAAATATGTGGAGATTAAAACGGAAAAGGTTAATATATAAATTAATTAATAATTTAACCTATACTTTATTCAAAGAGACAAATGCAATTAAATATTATTACAAGATAAAAATATTATTACAAAATTTGGTTTAATCAGTAAATTTTGGGTTCGTATTTTATAATGCCACTGATTTAAATATTATTGTTGATGTAAATACTTTATTAATAAGTAATATATAAATACTTTTGTAAACGTTTTTAAAATTTGATATATTGTGATCTTAGTAAATCTCAATATTCAGTTCATCTAAAATTTTTAATAAATAAAAATATTTTATTCTAAAAAAGTCAAAATTAATATTTATCTTGAAGAGGAAAAAAGTGAATAAAATCCATATAAAAAACTTACTAGTAAAGACTTAAATTCTATCTCACGTGTATACTTCAACGGGAATTATTATTATCATCCGTGGTATTAAAAGTTCACTAAGCGTGAAAATTCGCATTAACAGAACTTTAATCAAGCATGTTAATTATAAGGTACTAATTGACTTGGCGAGTATAATTAAGGCAGAATTCTAATCATTTTTACATTTACAGAAATTTTAGGTTTTTGTTTGGATAGAAGGATGAATAAGGTAAAAATATATATAATAAAAAAATATATTGTTTGAATAGGTAAAAAAAGTGAAAAAAAAATCTGTTCAGTTGTTTAAATAAGTGAAATATTGTCAAATTTTATATTTTTATATTACTTGAACTTGAAGCTTTTAAATTTTTAAATATTTAAACATGTGTTGAGATTTTATTTTTATAATATTTTTTAATAAAATTATTTAATTCTTTGTAGTATATAAAGTATTATTTAAGATAAAAACAATAAAAAAATAAAAGTAACCCATCAATCTTCATATTTAATGATAGAAAATAAATATATAATCCCGCATACAAATAAATTTTTATAATATTTTTAAAATTTTCTGTAATGCATAAAATATTATTTAAGATAAAAATAGTAAAAAATAAAAATAACCCATCAATCTTCCTCCAAAATCCCATCTTTAATTATGAAAAAAATAAACATATAATCTCGCATACAACTTTTCTTTCTTATTATCAAAAACAAAACTTCCATGTAGAATTATATTTTAAACAATTAAAATAGTGTTTGGTTTGTAAATTTTTTTAATTTTTTAATTTAAAAATATTATTTTATTTTTATTTTTCAATATTTTGTATATAAAACAGTAAAAATAAAAAATATATTTATATTTATTTTCTATTTTAATATTTTTAATATAAATTTTTAAAAAAATATAAAAAAATATAAAATATTTTCATAAACCAAACATCATCTAATTTTTTTCAACTACATGTAGAACTATATTTTATGCTAATTCTTTTATTTACAACCTTCTCATCTGTTTAATTCTTACCAACAAATACAATATTAATCAATCTCTGATTAATATAATAAAATGCTAAAATATAAAATGATATTCAAATTCAGAATAAAATTAGTCTAATTTATAATTTTTTTCATTAGATCAATTTTAATGACTTCACAATTTAATAAATTTGATTAACATAGTAAAATACTAAATTGGATAGAACATATATATATATATATATATATATATATATATATATATATATATATATATATATATATATATATATATATATATATATATAAAAGGAAGGATTTCAATCCATTAATACAATCTATACTACATACAAAAAAAAAATTAGGGGATTTAACGTTCTTGTTTTACAATTTCCTCAATATTGCTTACTGTAAGACCTTCTCCAAGTAACTAGTAAGTATAATGTACGGGTGATTTGTGAAAAAATAAATAGTTGAATCAAAATAATTCTTTAAAAATCTTAATTAGTGAAAAATTATTTTAATAACAAAAATAAGCTAAAACATGCATAGTATAGACATTCAAAATTTTTAATTTTAAAACTTCTGAAGGTTTCATAAAAATGTTAATCCTTCAATTTATACTTTTTTTTATTACAGTCTCTGCCATTTTTTTATAATTTTGATCATTTATTTTATAAAAATTGTCAATATTAGTTCCTATTAATTTAAAAAATTTATCAAGTGATGAGGTTATTTAAATAAATCTACGGTGCAGTCCTTACAAGTTACATTTTGTATACTTTCAGTCCCACAAATATTGATGTGTATAATTAAATATTAACTGTCATATTTTAGTTATTTTTTACAAAGATATGAAAAACACGAAAACAAAATTTGGAAACACATTTAAAGATTAAAATATATAAATTATTTTTTGAAATCAAACCATATCCTAAGAGGTTAAAACGTGTCTAAATAAATAATTTAAGGACCAAATTATATATACACCTTGACACATTTAGGAACTAAAAATATGGGAAAATTAATGGCAAAACCAAAGGCAACAACTTTTACAGAATAAGAGACAAAAATAATTAAACAAAGATGGTAAAAATTAAAACCAAAATTGTATGTAAAACAAAGGATTAAAAGTTTTATTAAGCTAATCTTAAAAAGTAATTATATTATAATCTGTTATATATAATACTGATTAAAAATTTTAAGTATCAATTACAATTACATAAATTAAGAACATTAATTTCATTTAATAACGAATAAAACTTAACATTGATTTGATTTAACATTAGAGCTTAAACACATGTCACAATATAAAAAAAAAATTACAAGGTTTCAAGAGAAGAAAAATATGGATCAAGAGTGAAAAGTTAAAGTTATACTAATGTAGAAGTTGCTGATAAATGATTGAAATTTATTCCCACACAACATGCAAGATATGTTAGATGACTTCGGTATTTTATAGCATTAAGAGAGCTCCATTTTAAAAGTGAAACAATTAGCCTTAATGTTTCTCTCATAAGTAACTGTTTCTTCACCAATCACCTAAGATTTTAGCATTCATAAAAGTTGTTTCAGGAAGTATATTTTTTTTTATCATAGAATTTCCCTTTCTAAATGTATCCAGTCAAGCCCTTAATCAATGAAGACATCTTGCTTCGTATGTTTGCATGTTTGGTCGTCCAATAAAATTATTTTTGTTATTAAAATTTTAAAGACGTGTTAGGCTAAAAGTAAAACTGATATAATTATTATATTGCAATAATAATGAAAACAATACTTTTTCTAATATACACTCAAACATACAAAACAAAGCTATATATAACAACTTTTTATTTAAAATCACATAATCTATTTCCCTTTTGAAATAAAAGTCTTCAACATAAACAATTTCATTTTAAACTTATTTTCTAAAGACTTGCCCAAACACACTCAGGTGTTGTATTAAACACTGACACTTCTATCCACATATCTTGCGTAGCGTTTCACCACATAGCTTGCATTGCCTTCCAAAATGGCTGAGGATCCCTGCAGCTCTGAAAGGAATACAGTTCATAGTCTCACCATTTTATTTTATTTTTAATCTTGTCTACTACCATGAAAAACAACTTGCTTGAGCTGAAAATATCCGCAACATGACAACTACTACACTAACATTTTTTTTTTCTATATACAATATTGAATCCAAGACTTCAAAAAAAATCAAATAGACCACTTGAATCACTCACTCACTACTCCATTTTATTTGAATAGTTTTAAAAATAAATTAATGCGGAGTGCGGACCAAATTGGTTAGGGGAAAAAAGCACTCCAAGAACAGGACACGAACTAGCCATATCTAGTTTAAATTTTGGGCTACTCTCACGCGGTACTTTATCAACGATTTCCTTGGACTCTCGAGTCAACATTGTACTTGAAACAATCTAAATAGATCACGGATGTGGCTAGAAGATTTGGTCATCAACCTGAGACATAAGGGAACAAGTAAGCTGACCCAAAAAAATGGACAACAGAAATTGTAGGATAATATTAGTATCATTTTAATCCAAACTTATAAATTTATGCAAGACTCGTTAATGATTGATGCTACAACTACAACAAGCCAAAATTATCACCAGCATGCACTGTGGTCAAAACTGGAATGAGTGCAAAAAATCCTGATCCTATTAAAGCTCAAAAATCACAACTTGCTAATTCAGCCTCTGCTTGCTCTTGCTTCTTCTCATCTTTGCCTTAAATCTTGACTTCACCATCAGAGTTTGTACTGTATTTGCAAAGTTCCCAACAGCCATTAAAACCAACAGGACGCCACAAAATATTACCTGCCCAAAGAGTTACTATCATTATAAGGCTAACTATGCAACAAAATATTACCGGATTCATTTTCTTCTGTTGTAATTAGTTGATGCACCAAATGAAGTAAAAAAACAAGCACAAGCAAACTAGTACCTGCCACTCGGAGACAACCCCAACAAATGCAGTCTTGAGCAACAATAGCCCAACATATGCTTCAAATCCCTGAACCAAGACAGGAGCACAAATACATTTCATGAATGTCCGACCTCTGCCATGTCAGGTCATTGATTTCCACAATGTGAATAAAACATGCATGTCCAACAATAGCACAAGATTTGCTTCTCAACTAACCAACCGTTACTCACACAACATAAGATGCAAAATATTTCCAAGTTATTTAAGATAAATCATGAATATTGTATGAACATGAAATCACATGAGAATAAAAAAGCAGCTCATAGTTACACATATAAATTAACATATAGAAGCCATGTTGTTACCTGCAATATGAAAAGTATGGGACACAACAACCACAGTTGGCCATCCACACCAGCTGTTTCCCCCCAAACAACATCCATCCTCTTAGCCTATAATACAGAGAAAAACAAGGATCAAAACTTTATATCTATTTTCAGTCAGTCCATATGCTTTGAGAGATTTAACTACAAAATTAACGGTATAGCTAAAAAGAAAATTTTAATCATGATTGCAAACAAATTTGTGAAGTTATGAGTAAAGCAAAATACAGCCAAAAAAGTGAGTCAGAGGTTAAATGGATTAGACAGGATGATAGAAAGTTTTTAAGGGTAAAATAGAAAGGAAAAACAAACAAAAATATACTATTTAACGGTGGCACCTTTCCCAACGCAATACGAGTATAAAGCCTTTGGCGTTGATATCTATTCTGCAAAAGCATTGCAACTCCTTGCATCATAGCCCACTGTAGGAAAAGTTGTACACCTCTCTGCATACATAATTGAGAGACAAGTAATAGTTGCATAACATTAAAAAAAGGAAGAAAAACCTATAAGCACAGGACTATGAAACTAACCTGCTTTTTTGCACAGTCTGGTTGTCCTTTAATTTCCCAAGTGAGACTCACAAGGGCCATTACCATAGCACAATAATGATGATATATCCACCTGTAACCATATAGCAAGTTTATTTGCCAGAAGATTTTGTCCCATGCAAACCAATCCGTGCTCTTCCCCCAGTCCCAATATGCTATGTATGGATGACAATATTAACTGGCAAACTAAATAAAATTCCTGTCCTCCTCCTTTTTTGTATTCAATAGAACACAGGACAACAAATTAATTACAGAGGGGCCATCAATTATAACTCCCTTTTTAGATGAGAAAAGATGTTATTAAGAAACAGCATAATATCCTCTATACAGATAACGTCAAAGTAAAATATATAAATTTAAAAGAGTTAAGTAATTGCTTTACAAAATAGACAAAGGAATGCACTAATAAAACCCATGGGCTGAAGCCCATACATAAGCTAATAAACAAGACTGTGTGCTACAAAATATGAGAAAGAATAAACAGCAGCAAATCTGGAATTTGACACCATCCAAATGAACCAAACACCAACCAAAGTAACACAGTTCTGGAACAACATATTCTCCTGACCACAAAAATCTCAAAAGATGCTTGAGGAAAAAGACCTTTAAGTTAGACGGGTGTATCCAATGCTCTACAAATAGTCCAAACAACCTACTCTAATATTGTTAAGCCACCTGACAATGAAAAAAAGATAGATGGCTATTCATACGAGAGCTGGTTATAACACTACAAATTTCAACAGAAAGGACCTTCAGATGCCTACCCACATGTTTAAAATTACTGTAAAAGTAGGTATCAGTCTATCACAACCCAAATAAAGGCATCAATGTAGAGGTTGCTTAAGCTGCGCATCAGGGTGTTTGGGAGTACCGTTTCACAATAAGAAAATGATCAAATAAATAAAAGACAAAAAGGGGTAAAAGATTCTGAAGTGTGCAAAGTACAAATGCAGGTATAAAAGAACTAAAATAATAAAAGCAACGAGAATGCCAAATGGAGATACCAAATCACAAATCTCCCGGATCATTATGGTTCTAGAAAAGTGAAACTACAAGAGAAGGCAATATTGAGTAGGAAATATATTACCAAAAAAAATTGTTTAAATCCATCTCCTAATTAGGGGATGTATATGTTCTGTATAATTAAGATTTGATTTGCATTGTTTCTTATTTTCCTACTTTCCTTACAGAGACTGTACATCCTAGTTTGAACCTAGTTTTCTTTCCTAGTTTCCTAATATTAGAAAGAGTAAACCATCTGCATATGCTTAGCTATGCAGAGGATTTCCTCAAGAATCTATCCAGTCCTTATGTTGAGCCACCACAATGTCCAATCTAGGGTATGACCAAGGTGTACCAAGATCCTACATTGACTAGAAATATATAAACCCTCTTCAGCTGACTTTTAAGGTTAAGTTACATCTAGTACATTTCTAATATGGTATCAAAGCCATAATGGCCAAGTTGTTTAAAGTTTGATCTTTATTGCCCCTATGCTTCTAATGAAAAGTTGAATTTCAACAAAAGGTAGGTATAGCTATGCATTATCCATGCTTCAAGCCCAAAGGCTTTTGTATTGGAGATGTAATATAAAATCATTCATTTGTCCTCACTAATAGCTGAAGATTTTGGAATAGTTGGTTCATGACAAAAATAGAAAATCTTTACAGCTTGCAAGGTAAGTAGATGAAAAAGTACAGGAAAAGAACGAAAATAGAATCCCCAACCAAAGTTTTGTTAGAAATGAAAATGAAACTATAGTATCATCAAAAGAAGATGCTGTACACAAAATATAGCTGGGTGGTTAAAGTGGAGAAAGGCATCAGGAGTTGTTTAAGACCACAAAGTACTTACCAAACTGCTATACAGCCAGCTATCCTTTATGGTAGTGAATGTTAAACTTTAAAGAAACATGAGAACAAAGTAGTAGCAAAAGTGAGAATGTTAAGATGGATATGTGGACATATCAGAAAGGACAGGAGGATGTGAAATGACTGTATACAAGGAGATATTGGTGTGACACCTATTAAAAAGAAGATAACAAAATCAGTTAAAGTGGTTTAGACATGCACAAAAATGGCCATCAGAGACACCAGTGAAAAGGGTTGATAACATTATTTGTAGTTCTATGAAGAGGGAACCCAAGAAGAACTTCGGAAAAAAACTATTAAAAGAGATGTCATACATAGTAAATGATATTTCAGAAAAATTGATTTTTGACTGAATTCAATGACATACTCCACGTAGCCAACATCACCTAGTGGGATAAGTCTTATTTTGTTGTTGTTGTACCGTTGAAAGAAAATAAAGAGAGAAAGAGGGAGAAGAGATAAACTTCCAGCTCAATTAAGTAGCAAAAACCTTGAGGTTAATCTCCACAACCATGCTAATAATCATATTTGCTCTTGATAAAAAAGACTTAGCGACTAAGGCAACGCTTATAAACACAATATTCCTAAAGCGTAATCCTCCCTTCATCATAGATTTATTTGTTAAACATACATCCCAAGTCCCAACTAATTAAATAATGTCTCCTAGTATCCCCAACACACTCTGGTTGTAGAGTATGAAGGGTTGAATAATCAATTAAAAAAGTTATATATTTTAACTCATGATTAAAGAACAACAAAGCATTGAGCATAAAACCAAGAACCCTATACCCAGCTATATCCATTCTTGACTCAAGAGGTTCATTAAATTTTTTTTGGGGAGGGGGCTGTCACAAAACCTCAATAAAACATTTACCATGGACGGATATCACTTCCATTGACTCGCAATATGTTCTCTCGCAATGCCAAACCAGTGTAAAGGAATAGCAGCCAAGCCTGGCAATGACACATGATAATACTCAACAGTAGATTGCAGATAAACATTTCATCGTGTAAGCAAGTACATATTGATATGACATCAAACAAGAGGGATTTAAAAGAAAATACCTGGTAAATCTGAACAGGAAAAGCTGGCAAGCATCCAGCCCAAACCCAAGATCTTAGAATAAGCAGTATTGACGGAAAAAGCAGGAATAGTAGGGCCGTTCTATCCTGAACAAAAGAAGTGCCATTTTCATAAATGTTTCACAAACTTTTCATACATGGCAGTGTGTGTACGCATGCGTAGAGCACAAGGTTGTCAATCGAGATTTTAAGTGGGATCGGAAAAGGGGAAGAAAATCGTAAACATGGTTATTGAATTGAGATTCGAATTGTGAATCGGAAGACTTATTTTCCGAATCATGAATCGAATCGTATCTTGAATCGTAAGATACATGATCATTAATTAAAAATACTATATATATATATATATATATATCACATATAGAAACATTTAAACCATAGAAATATTAGTATTTTTAGGTCAAAAAATGAATAATTCACTGCATAAACATGATATATCATAAATGAACTTCAAATTAATCCAATAAGTTCAACCCCTCAAAAAATACTATGAAAGCAGCAAGCTAAAAAAAGAAACAAAGCAAGACAACAAGCAGTGAATGAAAGCTAAATAAAAAAGAAAAACATTGGGAGGTGAGTGGGATGTCAGACCAACACACACATCACTCTGAGAATTGGAAAATAGAAAGAAAACATGTTGAAGATATTGCATTAAGGCAAAGAAGGAAGATAAAAGGGGACCAAACAACCCTAAACTTCAAAAGGTTTACTTTAAAAAAAATAAAACAAGACCTTGTGTCAGCCCATTCCCAACAGATTTCCTAAAAATAAAAAATAAAAAAAATAATTTTAAAGTTTTTTCAAATTGGGTCATGCATGATCCAATCCGTTTTGATGTGATCCGCTTTCCTAAGTCATCCCTTGTATTGCTCGATACAATCAAATTCGTATCGCTGGGAGGTCAAATGTGAATTGTATTGTATCGAATCGTAAGATTCATGAGATTCATGACAGAGTTAGATACGTCCATAGATTCATATCGTTGGGAGGTCAAATTGAATTGTATCATGTATTGAATTGTAAGATTCATGAGATACTAAGAACTATGATCGTAAATCATAGAATCGTAAAACGGATCGTAAGATCTTACTAACATGTAAAATTAACATAGATAATGTAAACAAACCTCTAAATTGTATCATTAACTAAACTTAACCTGAAAATTCATAGGCAAAACATCCAGAACTTAGCTAAAACAGGGAATGAAGCAACAGAGACTAAAGGCATTTTTTCATCACCAGCCCCATTACCACCAGCAGTAGAACCACCAGAAGCCATGTTTTTCATCCAAATTCTGAGAACACAACCACAACAAAACAGAGAACAAAGGCAGATGCAGAACAGAGAACGAAGGCAGGCAGGTTGATGTCAAGGGATGATAGCACAAATTCTTGTTTTGGCACGTTTGGATGAATCATAACCAGTTTTCATGAATCATAAGTTCGTCACAGCTTGCTTTGGTTTAAAAACGTACAAAAAAAATTAGGTTGGTAAACTGCATTGTGAAACCCGATTTTGAACCCACAGGATATGCCACAACCCAATTTCAGAACCGCATGTTAATTTAGGACCCAATTTCAGATCCACTACAGAAAACACGTACGATTATGAACTTGTCTACAATTTCACGATCCAAAGCGGCGATCCCACAAAATTAAGATTTCACATGCGACCCAAATCGTGCCGTCCACTAAAGATCGTATGATCGTGCGTTTCTAAGATTAAACTCGCGATTTTAACAACAATGGTAGAGCAGGATAGTCATAAAATGGCACCTGCCTCTATTACTGATTTTGTAAATTTTGCTATCCCCTTCCTCACCCCCACCCACCCAATTAATCTTGTGCTTCCTCTGCTGGTTTAAGCTTCACCATTTAAAGCCACTGGCATTCTATGCTCTTTGCAGCACTCCTGTTCCATCCATCCACCTCTGCCCTCAAGGTTTTTGCTGGTCTTGAGTGTACTCTTCAAGACCTCTCCTGTTCATATTTTTTTCCCTCTTGTACTGCATGGCTTGCACTTCACAGCCACCTTATAGTCAAACTTAGAATGCTATAGTGCATTTTTTACCCCCCCCCCCCTTGTGCTTCTTTGTGTTTATTTTTATTTATGGTAATCTTGTTGAGACTATGTAAGTGTAAATTTTGATAATTAATGATGAATATTTCTTTAATTCTGGTAATGTTTTGTCTTCGAGCATTTATTTGATTGTGGCACAAATTATTTATTGTGTATATACTGTCAACCTATGCGCTATTGTACTATAGCATTTTTAGGGAAGGTTTCCCCATACCATTATCCAGGATAGACAACTACAACATTGATTATCACAGATTACTCAATTGTATATCAACCATGCGATTTGCACACAACATGTTTGCTTTCTTTTTAGAAAGGCATTTAAATATGCCCAAACTCTGAAAGGATAAACATAAAAGGATTGTAAACAAAAGCACAAGCCAAATCTCGGTATCTTCCATAAAACGGTTTCAACGAGCAACATGTAGTAACGGAGAATAGAAAGCAGTTCAGGGGCAAAAAGGAAAGCAATCAAGATGAAAGCAATAGAACAAACATAATCACCATTATTTCATCAAAATGAAGAATAAAGTAACTTAAACAAGCAAATAAAATCTCAAAAAACAAAAAACATAGTTATAATGCGACAAGAACTAACAACGTCATCTAAAACTGTAAGCAAGTTCAGAAACAAACATGTAATTGTATGAAGCAAATGGAAAGTTCTAGGTGGAATTATAGAGAGAATGTTTAGAATTAAAAAAGCAGATGCGAAGAGAGAAGTATATATATACCCTATAACTGTTGTATTCCTCTTTGACCTTGAGCTGGACATCCTTCCGAGAGGCACGTACATTGATAGGACCCAAAAACATCCTCAGAAAGCTTCCTAAAGCAATTAAAATGAGAGCATACGTTACACAAAAAGAAAAAGCGAAGAAAAAAGAGATAAAGAAAGGGGAATAAAGAGAAAGAACCTTGTGCATGACCAGGGAGAAGCGAGGAAGCATCACCATCAACGATGATGCATCTGGCTCTCTGCAAATCTTCATCTAACTGCAACGAAAGAAAGAAAGGGATCCATCCAGCAGGGAACAAAAAAGGTAATAATTAAGAAAAAGAAAGAGAGTGAGTGCCTTATCGGCGAGGGAGGGAGGGATGAGTTTGTTGGATTCGAGTGAGGAACGGAGAGAATGGATTCTGGAATCGAGGCGAAGAGCACGCTGGCGTAGAGGTTGTTCATCGTTTGAGCTCTTTGAGATGTGAGCAGACACAGCATCCTGAAGCTCTTTCGCTTCTTCCACAACGTTCGCTATCGATTCCTCTATCGATGATTCTTCCATTCCTTTCTACTTCTTTTCCCTTCCTTCCCGATGCTGATACTGCACCGCTCACGCCAATCTAACCTTCCATTTTGCTTTTATTCCTCAACTGCGCCTCACTAGTTAAACCAAATTATTATTATTATTAATTATTATTATTATTATTAGTATTATTATTATTATTATTATTATTATTATTATTATTATTATTATTATTATTATTATTATTATTATTATAACTCTTTCCTTAATTTTTCGCCCTTATTTATTTTTGTGGATGTCGTCTTTTTATTTTGCTTTTTAAATGAATTCAAATATCTGAACCTATTGTAAGAAACAAAAACTCAAATCAGCGAGAAACATACAGATCCAACTCGGATGAAAGATAAAACCTTATTTTATTTTATTTTTCTATAAATAAGATAGCATGTGATTAAAGGATCCAAAATTATTTACATACTTGTAATCTAGAATGATAGTACATCTAATGATCTATGTAAGCTTTACAATAGTTTTGGAATGCAACTATGCACTCTCTCCTACTTGGCAATCCAGAGTGACACGTGTAGGCTTGAAATGATTCCATTTTATCTGACCTAATAATATTAAAAATGAATTAAAGTGAATTACATATTTATAAAAAATTAATCTGTACCAATTGATTAATTAATTTAAAGTCATGATTAATAATTATTTTAGAAAAACCGTAAGTGCAAAGTAAAATTAGATGAATGCAGATTTATTTTTCCCTCGTATCAAACCGGTACAAACTTTTTTCTCACTCTTAAGTGTTAAGTCACGATGGAATCCAATAGATCATCCCAACCTGTGACATTGTGAAGTCCAGATGTAAGTTATGCTGTAAAGTTTATGTATTTTTTTTATTAGTATCAATAAAGTTCATCATGATTCATAGATAATTAAATCTTTTATGCATGCTAATCAAGATTTGATTTTAGAGACATCTTACGGTCCTCCATTCTAAGTTTGGTAATTGATTTTAGGTCCCCCATTCCTTGAAATTAAATATTATATTGAACCTTATTTATATTTTACTTGGTTTTAAATATCTCTCTTATTCCTTTCCCAATCTCATCATTTAGTTTGCCAACCTCTACCATCCCAGTCTCCATCGTCAACCACCCCTCATCAACTACTATTTACTCCTAGCAAAGCCCCATTTCAGCATAAACACCTGCCTCCACCACAAAGTTATGACATTTACCAAGGATTTATCTATCCCTAAATAAACATTGCAAAATGCAAATTAATTTGAGGTTGTTGGGGTCTATCTAGGCTGGAGTTCATGGACAATGATGGGGATGCATGGTTTGGTTGAGGAAGATGGAAATGGGTATTCTCATATGGCTGGCATGCTTTGAAAAGATGTGGTTCCACGACTTTCTGATTTAGAGCACCTTATTTGCAATGGGAAAAGTTTCTTTCACCTACCAAAACTTGCTTAAATCTGATTAAATCCATTAAATATGGTTAACTCTGTATGTATCTCGATGTAAGTAGTTAATTTATTTTGTTTTGTTTCTAAGATAATGTTCAGCTAAAGTATGTAAAAGTTGAAGTGTTTTTATTAGGGATGAAATTTGATACTTTTACACTTTTTTAAAGGTGTAGGGAAAGATAAAAATGAAAAAAAAAAAATCATTATATATATAACGTGATAAAAAGAAAGATATAAAAGAAAAATAAGATGTATTTGAATGTAAATATAATTTGCGTATAATTTTTTATTATGGATCGAATGAAATTTAAAAAAAAAAAAAAGACTTTGTTGAAAACCACTAAAGCACTTCCACATTAAAAATAACGACTGTTCATTTTCTTTTATATTTTATCAATCACTGTGATTAAAACTTCAACCTAGTGCTCCAAAGTTTCAATGAGCAGCGCAAGTAATCTTTTGATTTATGTTTTTTATATATAAAAAGATGATAAAAAATTTATTTTAATAATCTATACATTTTAAAAGGAGCATGTCTTTAATCATCTGTAGAAAAATATTTCGTTACATATAAAGAAAATATAGTTGGTTTTACTTTGTGCAGGGATATAGTTGGTTTGCATTTCTTTATATCTAAACTAAAAGAAAAGAATGACTCATGTGCGACCTGGGTCTCTTAGGAGTTAGGACCCTTTAGTTATAAAGCTTGCCAAACTAGTGTTCTCCGATATTATTCGTGTGGCCTACTTGTCTTGGTTTCTCTCGTATGGTACAAAGGTCCCTTACTATTTTTTTTTTTTTTTTTACATTATTATTTGGTACAATTACAAAGGTCCTGCAGTATGTCTAACAAAATACAGGAGTATATTATATCATTCTGGTGCTGTCCCCCTCTTAATCAAATGCTACGTTTTCAAGAGTTGCTACAGGATCAAATGTCTAAAGTTAAAATGTTCTTACAACTTATCAGACAGATATAGTTTGCATTTTTCACGAATAAATAAATAACTTTTAAGAAAAAAAATCACTTAATTTGTTTAGCTAAAAAAACTAGAACAGGTTTTATTATTTTGAAAAGTTGTTCGAAATAGTTTTATATAAAAAAAGTGAAATTATAACTATCTTCTAAAACAAACAAAAAAAACTTTTTTATGTTTGTAAACAAATAAATTATAATTTCTAGTTTCCTTCTAAAGCCCCTAAAACATAAATCACTTCTTCACGCATTTTTAGAATTACGTTTGTTTTAAAAGCTTATAAAGACATGCTAGGAAGCACAGGGACATCTAGAATTTTGCATGCTAAAGACAGTTTTGGTGGTTGGGAACGATTAAATTCACCACTTACTACACTCAAATATGGACAAGTTTTTCAGCGCCTACCCTGCCTTGACCCAATGAAATTTGACTTTACTCAAGCAATATCATTGAAAATAAGGACAATGAAATAGTTAATAGAATATTTCTCTGTAAAAATAACGCTTATTTAAATCAGTATAAATATTGTTTACCATACTTCGAGGCAAGGTTTATGCCAATTAATCTGCATAAAAGAATTTGAAGTTCGATTGTATTCCTTTACATGATTTTCCAAATATTCGGCATGAAAAGAATGTGAGGTCCAACGTATCTCGTTTCACATGATTCACGAACAGTAGAGTCTCAACTAATTCTAAAACCATAGGTTTGATTTGGCTATCTTGAAATACTGTCTTGACTATTTAAATAATTAAGGAGACAGATTATAACGAAAAAAAAGGGCTTATAGTAATTCGTTATAAAATTAACTATTATAAATGTCATAAAATATATATACACATACAATAAATTATACAGTGGTTAACATTTTAATTATTAATTTCTTAATCAATAACTATACTTATGCTTTATCCTATAAAATACTTTTTCTTAATTTAGAAGTTAAATCCAAAAACAAATAATTATCTCTTGAAAAAAAATCAATAAACCAAATTTATACAGATCTATTAACAATTCTATAACAGAGTTAGAGACTTTTGAACGAGGTTTTTTATTATTATTCATACGCATAATTTTAGAATCAACTCAAAAATTGCATGCTTAAACGATTCAAACCCCTTTCATTCAGAACAATATTCATTTATAATACTTTCATTCAGACCAATATATATCGATACTAATTTCATAAATTATTAAGACACGTGTGGACGCATGGGCAGGCATATATTGTTACATTATCCGCCGATGTTTGTGAAATCAATATTTTATGATTTCCATTTCATTCTCTGAAATAGACTCCACCCTTCATGGTTTATAGCTTGCTCTATTTGATTCTGTATTAAAATAAATTGATAAAAGCAGTATTCCTGCATCCGATTTTTGAGCCTTCAAAATAAATGTACAGCCATCCGCTTCCAAATCAACGAATTTTGTCTAATATTACATTGACCTAACAATATGGTGTCATTACACCTTACAGCCCCAAGGTGAAAGCTTGCAATGACTATTATTTTTATTCTGAAAGAGGATTTCAAAAAAAAAAACAACTCCATCATTATAATCTCAAATAAAGGGCACCCCTGAAAATTGAAAATGGAAAGAATCCCAGAAGTCTGAACATTTAAAGCGGATTTAAGTTACATTTGTTGCTAAGGCTACTGCATCGATAAACTACTGACTGCAAATGTAAATATATTCGGTCTAAAATACAGCCACAATCCCTTAACACGGAGACTTGAGAAAGGTAACGATGCTGTTGTAACGTTCTCTTCCTCTTTGCAGTAGAACACATGAAGAAATCACAAGCAACTGTGACCAAAGCATTAACAAATTCAAATCTTCGATGCAGAAATTGGGATTTTTTCAGCAGACGGAGATGTTTCCTTGAAACCCAGCATCTTGTTTATTGCAGCAATATAGGCCTTGACACTGGAAACAACAACATCCATTCCCGCTCCAGTCCCACTGTCAAGAAAGAAAAACATGTCCATGGATCATTAGAAAGATCAAGATACACCTAATTTATCCATTTTGGAATTCGCCATACCTAAATGTTCGATGAACAGTTTCTCCAGTTATAGCATGAGTACTACTTGCTTGATTTGTGTCCCCACGGATTACAACTCGGGTAGTGGCAATTGCATCAATACCTTCGGTGACTGCATTCATCGAGTACTCAAGAAGAGTTACTGGTTCCTGCGTAAAAAATTTAAGAGTAGATTCCTCCATCATACCAATAGTGATAACATTTCCAGCATAGTTCAATTAAAAGTGCAAGGGAAATCAGGAAACATCAAAGATTTACAGTCTGCCATATGACACCCTTCTTTTTGTCCTTTTTCTAGATTGAACCACCTGGAAACATCACTTGGCTATGGTAACTGGAATTATAAGCAACAAGGAATATATACAATTTCAAACCTTCGCAATCTGATCGACAGCCTTGTAGGCGGCATCCACTGGTCCTGTACCAACAGAACAAGCAACTTGTGTGCTACCATCACAGCCAATAAGTTTGACAGTTGCTGTTGAAAGACCAAGCGTTCCACATGTCACCTGCACCAGAAAGATATTGATTAGCTTATGTACAGATACAATCATTGCCAAGTCATTATATATCAATTTTCAAAGAGTATATCAATTTACCTGCAAATCACCAAGCTTCCAAATAGGCTCTGCTTGAAAAACTTCATCTGATACCAATGCTCTGAGATCAGCATCAGTAACCCTCTGACACAATAAAAGCAAATTACTGACACACATCCATCAGAAATAGAATCCATTATCAAATTCTTATCCCCCAACTTTGATTCCGTATAGAAAAGGGGCACTAGCTTCATTTATTACTGGCTACATCAATTGCTTGATATCAAATATTACATATCAAAGGACAATTAGACCCAATTTATTGACTTTGTCAATGCTAGCCAGATCAAATGACTTACATATTATAATCAGTAACAAATAAAAAGGGAAAGAAAACCACTACTTCTTTACCTTTTTCTGCTCAGCCACTGCTTTAAAACGCCAAAATAAAGTCTGAACTTGGTCATCATTAAGTTCATAACCAAGCTGAAACAACAGAGAATAACTCATAAAACAGAATAAAAAAATTCAATAAGCCTATAGTTTCAACTCAAATATTTGTATACCTCTTCAAGTCGTTTTCTCAAAGCATGGCGTCCACTGCAACAATAGGAGAGCAAATATTCATTAGGAGTAGAAAAAATAAAATAGCAGACAAATTGATTGCACAAGGTAGCAGAGGAAGCAAGAACATGAAAGAGCCATTAACAAGACAATAAATAAAGAGCTATGCCATTTGAAATACAGCTGAAAAGATACCCTTGTATATGACATACTAACTATTAAACTACATACAAGTTTCCATAATTATATGTTAGATACCCTAGATGTCAGATAGTCAATGCAGGGAACATCAAAATACTACAAATAATCTTACCATCCTATTTCCACTCTATTTCTTTCCTTTCTATTTTTCATGTCATCCAAATAAAGCATAAATGTTACCCTAGCAAGTAGCAATACTTACCATACATGGAACATCTAATACTATGTGTCATCTTTAAGTAAAAGTCAGAATTCATACACACAAGTATTAGTATATAACTCGATCCTACACTGCTGTCAAGTGTTAAAACTAAAATATTCCTGATCCTAATAGTCAACCATAGATAGGCATGAAATAGACATGAACAAGTATGCTTCTGAGCATCAAAATAAAAGTGGTCTAGAATCATCATTGCTCCCAGAATTCACACCCTGCCAAAGTCAGACAACTTCTCATGCACTCATTCAAATATAACCAGTACAGTTGCACCATCAAGACTTACATAGGACCAGAAAGCTAAAGCCGTAATGTTTTCTCTAAAGATGAAGAGAAGACAATTTTTAATTATCAGCATGAATAAAATTAATCTGGTGTAAGCCATGCTGTATCTGATAACGAAAACTTTCCAAATGTATAAACAAAATTATGTTCTCATTAGTTGGTACATTGCAAGACACTTCGCAATGAGCATATGGGCTTTCTAAGTTTCTTCCTTGCGCATGTGGGCTCTCTCCATACAACTATTTTTTTAACATGGTATCAAAAGCCTTCTCAAGTCTCAGCCAAGTCGTACAGAGTTCAACTGTTCAATCAAATTGAAGAGCATAGTTTGATATTTTGAAACTCAGATCAACATCAAAGTTGACCAGGATTTCCTTGTACATAGGATTCTGAAAGCTCCAGTTATATAAAATTCAGTTCCTATATTTTTTTAGCACTGAATATTTCAGATTAAGCCAACTTAAAAGAATAGTGATAAACAATAGTTAAATAGCCAAAACCAAGCTTAAGAATCACATAGCAATTATATAGAAGGAGAAACTATACTGTTACAACTTGTTTCGTCCTATCATGCTGACTGAAAATATTGAACACAAAAAATACTACTTCATTTAGGAGATGATGGAAAGAATTTGAAAAGCAAATAAGGATTAGCAGGGTGTACAAGATCCATGCAGATACAAGTGTTCCAGAAAAAAGACAATAACATACCTAAGCTTCCCTAGTACAATACCAGCTTCATTGGATCTTTCAAACCCAATGTCCTCAGGTGATATTATTTCGTATGTACGGTTGTGTTTTAGCATTCCATCCTACAACACAGTTTTAGAAGGGCCAAAATCAAAGGACAACTTTGAGTTGGGGGCTAAGCCACAGTAAAAAAAATTTAAAAGGTAGGATTTCAAATGAGGAATTACTGTTAAAAATATTTAACGTGAAGGGAGAAAAAAAAACACTAAAGTGTTTATTCTGCATAATATTTTGGTTAATGTTGGTTTAAATAACCCACACCAAGTAATTGTTCTTCTTTTATGGCATCAATTGTTACTTTCCTGGAATTCTCCAAAAAAGCAAAACGCATTAGCACCTAAAACAGATAAAAGAAATGTCTGCACCTAGGAAAAAAATTCAACGAAGCTTGGTTGCATTTTATTTGAAGGAAATCAAATTAAATTTTATGTGCAGATACAAAATTCTAATGTTGCTCTTGGATGAGTCTTAAAATGTCCATATGAATGAAGCTTTAAAAGTTTCCCTTTTCTTTTATCAATTGTATCTCTGTCACAATCAAAATCAAACATAGAATTCAAGTCCCAGCTTGTCCTTTGAGATAAGGAATCCATAGAATGCTCTGATTTGGACCAGAATAGCAAAGTCGCATGCAAAGAAGGTTTTCTGTTTTAAAAAAAAATTAAACAATCCAGAGTTATCTATGAATCCAAATGATTCTAAGTAATTTAGCAAAACATAAAGATTCACATGCCACACCCAGCTTGAAATTTAGAAAAAACAAAAGGAGAGAGGAGAGGATTTGGGGAGGATTAGATGCACTCAACATAGCAGAGAGGATTTTTTCACAATTAGAACCCATAATCACAAATTCACAAGGCTGCAACCTTGTATGAGGCTCACCCTGTGTCCTTTGATGCAACTAATTTTATTTTTGGCCAATGTTGTAAGTAGCTTCAACCAAGACATTTCATCTTCTTAGTAACTTGGGTACACATGTTAGAGGAAAAGCAGCAGTTGTTGCTAGTTGAAACCTCATTTCAGGCGTAACATAGCTTTTGTATGCAAATTATAAACTTCAGCATCATATAATAGTATGTACCAGGGTCCAAGTCCTATTTCATAGACATACAGAGATATATGTATTTAACATAACGAACCTGATGTATGCCACTTTCATGAGCAAAGGCATTAGCTCCTACAAGAGCCTTGTGTGGCTGTAACTGCAAACCAGTGTACTCTTCAACCTATAGGAAAAGATTGTGATAAACCAAACAATCAATAAAGGTCTTCAAAAGGGAGAAGAAACAACAGAAAGATTAGTTTCAGATATAAAACCATCCTGCTTGTCAGAAAGATGTGTTTTGTATTAATTCCAGTGTGCAGATTCCCAAATACATGTGCTCCGCATTTCAGGGCCATCACAACCTTGAAATAAGAAAAGAATTCAATTTCCAGCATCGGACTGTTACATCAGCAACACAATAGAAAAGAAAGTGAATCCTCACCTCTTCTAACGAGGCATTTCCAGCCCTTTCACCAATCCCATTAATTGTCACTTCCAGTTGCCTTGCACCAGCGCGTGCACCCTGAAAACATCCAAGGGCATAAAAATTCAGAATCTAGGTTCATTGCATGCATTATCCAAGGAGTAAAACACGACGGGAGCATACCTCTATTGTGTTGGCAGTAGAAAGACCAAGATCATTTTGGCAGTGAGTGGAAATAATAACATTTTCAATTCCGGGGGTATTGGCTTTAATATCAGCAATCAACCTTCCAAATTCACTAGGCATGTTAATGCCAACAGTGTCAGGTATGTTGAGGGTCGTGGCTCCAGCCTTGATAACTTCACCAAGAATTTGATAAAGAAACTCCCTATCCGACCTGGTAGATTCCATACACAAAAAGAAAAAAAAAAAACACTTATAGCAATCGAGTTCTGAAATAGGACAAAGCGACGTCGTTTATCAATAGAATAATGGTAGTAAAGTGAGTGAGTGAGTGACCTGCCAGCATCTTCGGGACTGAACTCGACGTCATCGCAACCTAAACTGCGAGCGAACTTGACCATACTGCGTGCTTTCTCGATGACCTTTTCTTTGGACATTCGCAACTTGTACTCCATGTGAATGGCGCTGGTGGCGATGAAGGTGTGAATCCTGGGTCTCTTGGCGTGCTTAACGGCCTCCCAGGCAGTTCGAATATCGTTCTCGTTGCAGCGGGAGAGGCCGCAGATGACGGGAACGTAGCCGTGCTCGTCGACGGCGTTGCCGACATCTAGCGCTATCATTTTGACGGCCTCGAAGTCGTCTTTGGAAGCGGCGGGGAAGCCAGCCTCAATGATGTCGACGCCGAGCTTGGCGAGCTGGCGTGCGACGTCGAGCTTCTCCTTGGAGGTCATGGAGGCGCCGGGAGACTGCTCGCCGTCTCGGAGAGTGGTGTCGAAAATGCGGACATAGGAGGGGTCGGGAATGTGGTTGGGAATGTAGGGAGGGCGAGAAGGAGGAGGTTGCGATTGAGGTTGCGATTGAGAGCAGGAAATAGCGAATTTGGATTTGAAACAGAGAGGAGAGGGTGTTGAGGTTTGTGGGAAAAGGAGTTGGAAGTGTATGGTTTTGTGGTTGGTAGAAGATGGGAGGCAAAGAGAGGAAGGAGAGAAGAGAAGATTGCGGATTGCGGTGGCCATTGGAACCCTAATGAAAGAGATTGAGAGAAAGGTGCTTAATGCTTATGGTGATTGAAATGAAATTCCTAATATCCAGTCCAGTGGTAGTGTTGTGAGTTATGACTCAGAAACACGCACACACACCCTGATGGCGGCTTGGATATATCCTCACTACCTCAGCTTTCGCTACTGCTTTTTCTTTTTTCTGCTCTCTGTCTTCTCTTGGAGTGATGCGATGCCACCAGTAACGTCAAGTGTCTGCTCAGCTTTACATTTTTACTGCAGATACTGATATACAACACAACTACATTTTAATATTTTATATATGTCAAATCTTCCAGTTTATGTAAATATCAACAATAACAATTTATAATGTATTATTAATAATAATACATAATATTTTAATTTATATTACACTGTATTGTAATTATTTTAAAAATATTCAAATTTTTATTTAATATTTTAAAAAATTATTTTTATGAAAAACAGATAATTAATTCATTAAAATTAGTACATACCACTGTGAGAATATGTTTGGAGTGCATTTCACTTAAATAAAATATAAAATAATTAGTTGGATTTTTTAAAAATTATTTTAACCTAATTTTATGATAAGTATTTTAATAATAAAATAAAATAATTAATATTATTTAAATATTACTTCAATTAATTTTAAAAAATTTAAATATAACCTAAATTTATTATTTTATTTTCATTTTTGATATATTTTCATAATTATAAAATATTATTATATTATTATTTAATATTATAATATTTAATTTAATTATTAAATATTTTATTTAAATTATTTATAATAAAATATTTAATTTTATTGATAAAAATATAAAATAAACATTTTTTATAGAAACATTATTTAAAATTTATTTATAAAAATTAAAAATAGTATTTTAATTTCAAATAAAAAAAATTATTATATTAAAATTATATAATAAATAAATAAAATTATTCAATATTTTTATAATATATAACCATCAAAATAATTTAAAATATTTTATATAATTTTTTAATAGAAATATATATAAAAAATATAAAATATTATCCTTATTTTTAATATAATAATTAAATTTAAATAATAAAATAATAAAATTATAATTAATAAATAATTTTATTTATTATTTTATTCTTATCAATCAATTTAACAAAAAATTTTATTGAACTCTTCTTATTTAAATTAACAATTTTTTTTAATTTATTCTTATCTTTTTAACTTTCAATTATCTTATTAGTTTGTTTATATTTTAAAAAATTAAAAAATAAAGATATAAAAAAATTAATACGTAAAAAATAGGTTTATGCTTCTTATAATCAGAATCAAAATATTACCTGCAATTATTTTTAAAAATGAAAAAAATCTAAAAAATAGTATCGATTAGGATATTATAAAATTACGATATCAAACGAATCCATCAAATATTAATTAAATGATCATTCAATTCAAATAAATATTAACAATATATTTTTAACATATATTTAACGCAATCCTTGTAATCGTGAGTTATTTAAAAAATTAAAACATTCATCTTATAATTTGATCATATTTTAAAAAAACTAAATAATCACCAAAAATATATTCAAAATAATATATCATTAGGACTCTTCTTCTACTAATTTATAATATCAACATAATAATGATTTTTTTTATCTTTTTTAAAAAATAAAATATCAGATTAATAATTGTTTTGTATTTTTCATGTCATCTAAAAAAAATTAAAAGAATATAAATAAACACTTTTATTTTATTCCCTTGCATTAATATTTATAAATTTTTTATCAAAAATAATTTTTTTATGAAATTTTTATTTAATAATTACTATAATTAAAATAATTAATTTTCTTAAAAATTTAAAGCATCTAACATTTTTCAATTCATAACAATACAAATATTTAATTCATAAAATCATACTTTTGATTAATTAAATATATAAAATAAAATTATTTAAAATTTTATATAGTCATAAAATAATATGATATCTAAATAAAAAATTAACTAATTATATTATAATTTTTATTTTTATTTTTTCAATTCAATATATAATAAAAAATTTAATATATAAAAATTTATTGTGCATATTTTTCAAAAAAATTGAAAATAAACCACAAAGGTATTTTAAAAAGTTTTAAATTCTGATTATAAAATATAAAAAATAAGAATGAAAAAATTTAAAAATTACTGTAAAAATAAAAATTTTTAGAAAATACCATATAATAATTTTAGCTAAAATATGTCGTACGATGTTCAGGTGGAAGAATTTCAATTTACATAGAATAGATGTAAATATGTAATAAAATATGAAAGAATTATATATGATAAATTTTTCTGTTTTTTATATTTATAATCACGAAATTTATATTTTATATTCGAGTATTTGTATAAAATAATAACAGCAATAAAAATATATTTATTTATAGTATTTCTTGCATAAATTTTTAAATAAAAATTAAAAATATTTCTATAATTATTTTTAATAATAAATCAAATATATGTATGAACTTAATTTTATCTGCAAGCAATCATCATTATCACCTCATTATTATACATATTAGCATAAATTTAAAATATTTTTTATAATTAAATATATTTTTTCCTTTATGTCACGCATTTACTTTTTTCCATTTCATAAGTGTAATATATATATATATATATATAAAAGTTAAAATCTCAGGTCATTACATTATGGACTACTGATTTTTAATCCTCTGAAATTTCACTTCAGATTATTTTAGTTTTTATTTTTCTTTAAAAAAATGACATCACAAATCTTTTAAAATTAATGTGGAGAGGAATTTTGTAGTAAAGAAAAAGTGGCTCACTGTTTTCTAATTAAATTATAATACTTGTATTTTTTGAAACTATCCATCATATTGTCAATAAACTAAGGAGCTTTTTCCACTAAACATTTTTTATGCTGCTTTACATGGTTTTTAAGTTGGGAAAATATTATAATTGTTTAACATGTTTTTTTATGCCCCTTCATACGGTATGTATAGCTTCTCTCTCCATCCCATTTTTTAAAAATAAAAATAGAAGTAAAATCAAACAGTTTACATCCCAATGTAGATTACTGTAGTATATTGGATGTCATTTATATTACCAATAAAACTTGAGAAAACATGAATGCAAAACAATATTGGAGTAAAAGAACATTTTATGATTAGCGGGAGATTGCTTTCCATTCAAAGGCCTTATTCATTATTTTCCATAAGGAATGACTTGTGATAATTTTACTCGGTGCAAATTTGTTATTACAACAATCAAAATAATTGCAATGAACTTATGATTGATATCACCATTTCCCCGACGTTAATGTTCTATTCACAACCAGTAGGGCATTCAATTATGGCACATTGCAGTCATTTATTTATTCTTTAAATTAGAAGTCAGCATTCCTACTTTAGTATAGTACATTCCTGATGTTCGTTGAATTTGCATCTACCTAGACTTTCATTTAGGCTGAACTATAAGCAAAATACTATTTTTCTAGAAAAAGATAACATTTATAGACCAATATTACTTCACAATATAAAAAATTTAAAATTGTATTTTATATTGATAACAATTAACACTATTTTTATTACAAATAATATTAATTTCAATAGCCCACGCATTGCGAAAAAGAAAGCTGGTTATTATCATTAATTCACGTTACACCTTGATTGAACCACATGGTTATTCTAAAACATTTCCCTTGTATCAGAATTTGTAGTTTTTTAATAGAAAATTCTCATCCCCTGGATGTTTGGCAACATCCAAACACCGGCCCAAAAGAAACAACATGGAGGCCCTTGCTTCTCCCTTTTTTCTTTTTACTCCCTCCTCTTTTTAAAAAAAAATATTATTATTTTTATTTTATCTTTTTTATACATATTTCACAAAATAATTTGAAATATAAAAAAATATTTTATAAACTAGTTTGTAAATACTAATTTACGAAAATATATTTTTATATTTTATAAATTAATTTACAAATTGTAAAAATATACATTCTGCAAACTAATTTATAAAATATAAAAATATATTATAAAATAATTTATAATATATAAAAATTTATATACTGTAAATTAATTTATAAAATATATTTATTAAAGGATAAAATTAAAAAAAAAACGAAAGGAAATGCGAAAAGAAAAAAAAAAAAGAGGGTGCATAATAAAAAATTCCCCAACATGAGTTCCAGGACAAACAGCCAAACTGGGCTGAACATTTGCTCCAGACGTGGCACCGAAGATTACATTTAGTGCCCAGGTCACTGTCCCCACACAAGAACATCAGTTTCCATTTACAGTGGAATGATGTATAAAAATATAATCGTAGCTGCCATTCCTGATTCCATTTAGATGTAAGTCTTTACTTCGATGGTAAAATGGAAACGATTCATAAAACTATCAAAACCTTTCTCTCATTTTCCTCGTAGAAGTATGAATATAGAGTCGAGAGAGATTGCTATTTGCTAACTAGACATAGTCACTACTTCACTCCAGTGAGATTTATTTATTTTTTAACCTTTTTGTTCTGTGTTTCGGCTTGCGTTTCTGTTTTGGAGGTGAATGATCTCCGTCGTCATTTTTCCCAGCATAAGGGCTGTCGCTTGAAGGCAAATCTTCGTCAGAACTAAGTACAAAGTCCTCCACAACATCATTATCGAAGGCTCTCTCTTTCTGCTGCTTTTTCCTCTTTCCTTTTGTTTGTGGAGGATGTTTTGTCCTGAAGCAAAGCATTGCTCAGACAGAAGTACAACAACGAAACTTGTGCCAGTTTCAATGCGAGGATAAGTGCATGAACGATATGTGTATATGTGGGTGCAACTGAGTCACCAAAGAGAAAGAGAAACAAGGAAAAAGAGAACCATACTCGGAGTCGTTTCCAGGTAACCAGGACGAACTAAAGACGGCAGCACCCTCCTCATTCTTCCGAGAACCCTCTTCATCACTTTCTGATATTTCATTCCCAAAAATAGATGATTCTTCTCCCACAAGAACACTGGAAAATCTCATGTTATGTTAGACACCTCTATCATAGCCACAATTACATGTTGGAAATAGGAATGTATGGGATTGAACTTGAGTTCAAAGTTCAAACCTGGATTCCATTAATGAATTGTTTCTTTGTTCTGCTCTCTGGCGGAGCGTTATAGCGTACTTTGAGAGTGCACTAGAAGTTGACTTCTTTTCAACCTAACATAATCCATTTCACTCTTTTCAATCCTCAAATATAAATTGCATTTAAATAAAGTAAAGTAATGCTGAAGCTTGAAATAGGTAGGATGATAATCTAGGAACACTTGAGATAAAAAATGGAAAAGGAAATAAAAAGCAAACTGTAAAACATTAAACATGATTTCATCCCAGCATAGCATGTGCGTAGCCAGATACGTAGACCACAACCAAATGGCTTAATAGCATGGCATGTCACTTCACTAATATTGAGTTATAAAAGCAGCAAACAAGAAGTTTAATAGTTCAAAAAAGATCCAGTTCTTATCCAGGTAACTTGGTGCATGCGAGAGAGAGAGAGAGAGAGAGAGACAGACAGACAAATACAGACACAGAACTTGGAAGAACTCAAAAAACTGAGTAAGCTACAGTGAGTAAACAAATGAATGAAAAATGACAAGCCGCATCCAACATGGAAACTGTAGAAATAGATTCAATGAACAGATTATTTTTAGTGTACATATTACTAGGTTCTTTATCTATTTCCTAGGTAACTTATTTAAGACATTAGTTATTAGACAAATCAAGTGTACCTTACCGTATAAATTCAGTATAAATATATATATATATATATCAGGGTTCAGTGTTTTTCACTTGTTCATTCATACAAATCAGGGATCCTCTATAAATAATCTTTCTCTCTTCACAAAAGCAGTCGAAATTCACGTTCCAGGAAAGTAAAGAGAAACAAGATGCAAACCTCAAGAAAAGATGCTGCTACAGGATCGTTAGGTAAAAAGGAAACTGACATGCGTCTTCCATTAACAAAGTCAGAATTAGCCTCAATCTGAATGTGGAAAAATGAAATATTAGAGATGGAATGTTATGAGCACAGCTTCACGCCAATGATAAAACACACAAGTAAAGCCAAGTGTCACCGCTACTTTTATTTTACCATTTTACTATAAATACCTGGCGTATAAGCTGCCTCATTTCCTTTCGAAACCTCTCAACTTTAGTCGATTTGCAAAAGGTACGCAACCTCACGAGTGGAATAAAAGACAACTCCATGAAGGCAACAGAGTAACTCCACTGTGCCAAGTGTTCAGCAAGCTCTTCAACCACAGAAATAACACATGCCTCTTGAAATGCTCGTGTCTTTACTGTCATTTTGCTAACCTAATACAGAAGAATTCCTCTAAAGTTAGGTGGAGCTCAAAAAACGCACATTGAAATTGATTCATGTTATTACCTTCAGTATACTGCGTAAGTCAACAGCTTTACCAACACCTCCTGTAGGGGGTCTATTCAACTCTTTCATCTCCAGCATGTCCAAAAGAAGCATAGACACTGGTATAAAAGTATGGGTAGAAGCTGCAATCAGGTTCAGCATTCTGATACACCTCAGCCTAAGAGGAAAATATCTGGCTGTGGGAACCAGACGGGCTGCCCCAGAAATTATTTGGGTCAGGGGATATGCAAGTTGCTTAAAGTCAGATTCTGAACTATACGCACAGATAGCACCAGTCCAAAGTTCAAGACAGTTCATGAATTTCCACTCATAAACCTTGCGAAAAGCTTCCTAAAAAATACATTCAGCAAAAGAGTAATACAAGGACCATAAGATAAGCAGTGTCAGAAAAGCACAAATAATTTGCATCAATTTGTGCAAAGCTCCAATCAAGCAAGAGTATCAAGGAAAATATAATGTGATAAGGAAGTGTTAGCCCAAAATTCAACACTGATTGATTTTTAAGTATCAAGAGTAGCAGGGTTGTGGGGAAGTTGAAACTTGAAGGACAGGAGCACAATTGTATACTCTTCCATCTAGTCTAATAATACAGGTGTGGGAATGGAAGAAATTTGTGCTTCAACCTACAGGCTCTCCATATTTGTTAAACCCATATCTATAATATCATACCCTAATTTTTGTCTCTAATTTTTCAACAATAATCAAGAGTCCCCTGTAAATGTAACAGACAGATAACAAAACTTTGCAGCCTTAAGATGCTAGGTTCAAAAACAAGATTGTGCTGGAAAGAGAAAATAAAAAAATAATAGAAAATTGTGCCAAGCTTGTATAAAATGGCAGCAATTAAAATCCAATTATAACCTTAGGACAAATTTGATAAATTTTCAAAAAATGTTAAGTACCTCTTACAGTTCCTAACAAGAAAATAACATGTACCAGACAAATAAAACAGCACCTTAGTTTTTGTATTAAGTGCCTCCCTTAAAATCATGGCCAGTTGCCGGATGTAAATGAAGGCATGTTGATATGCAGTTGGAATATCCACACCAAGAAGTTCAATGACACAATTGCCAAGGAAATGGATATGCTTAAGTTTCACAGCGTTTACAAAGTGGCAATTTAAAACATAGGCTTTATATATTCCTCTGAAGCATTCATCTATGCAGCCAGATCCAATACGGATACATAAATCTCTCATAAATAGAAATGAAACTACTGGAAGGGCGCCTCCACCAGTACCCCAGAAATGAAGGACCACCTGAAAAAATTCACTAGGAAAGTTAGTTCAATAAATCCATTGACAAAATATGTTAAGTTACATGTCCCAGAATGTAACTTAACATTTGAGACGAGTGAAATGGGGGCCAAAATCTCTCCCCTCCTATAAACCATGCAAGGTTCAGATAGGTTTTAGTTGATTGCTGTCTATCTATTTCATCTGTAATACAGTTACTGTTGATGACCAATGGGAACCACAAGCAATATGCACCAGAAGACCTATGCAATGCAATACAGACTAAAAAACACTAGTAGTCATTAATGTAGTAAAAGAATACTGTATAGAACACTGATTGAAAGAACAATGGGCTGTTTATACCTTAATATATTTCCTTAGGAGTGAAGGAAAAGCAGCCAAAAACAATGAAGAATATTTAAGCCGACGTAAAGTAAAAGATATCATTTGTGTGTCAGTCATCTGGTTCAAAACATGGAGAGCATTTCCAAGGTAAGACTTCACTAAATGGCCATGAGTCTTCCAATGCTTTGTGGTCATTAACTCTGTTATGGTCTCTTTCTTTCCACCGGAAGCTGGAAGCTTCAACAAATTTCTAAGTATTCCATCCATTTCATTTAGTACAGTCAACATTATTTTGTTGAACACAGCACTAGACATCACTCTAAGCTTCGTCATAGACTCATTCTCCCCATCATCACCATAGTGGCATGCTGTCCTAAAAGCCCTCATTAGGGAACGAACCGCATTTAAGCTCCCATTTTCATGAATTGATTTGCACCACAAATCAACCATGGAAGTTGTTATAACTTTCATAGAGGACTTTTCTTCCTTCTCTTGAATCTCATGCTCATTAGCCTCCTCATCGAGCTGTAGATCTCCATCTTCCATGTCAGTACCCACATCTTCCTGGAGAAAAGAAACAAAAAGTTCAATAGTATTTAATACTAATAAGAATCATATTAATGGGTATTTAGTAATGTGTATAAATAAGCAACAATATAAAACCAGAATCAATTATTTTAAGGTATTCAAATAAGGATTTACTAAAAGAACAGCCTTCAGAGAAATTCATTCCCGCTGAAAAACATTTAAAGGGTATGGTTATAAGATCTTAGTAAAGCTCTTGGATCAGAGAGAGCTTAAAAGGTGAATTATTTTACCGATGAAATTTGAATTTAAGGAAAAAAAGAAGAAAAAAGGACGACAAGAATTTGCAGGTTTTGAAGAATAAAATAAATAAAAATACATTAATAATATTGAGAGAGAGAGAGAGTACATGCTAGTAGAGGATAAATATCCTCTAATAGCACAAAGAAAATCATAAAGCAAGACAAAGAAGCCAGACAATGGAACAAAACTGGCCAATCTCTATGCATATTGACAGGAAATCCAGAAGAACACTTCTGGAAAGAGTTTTATTCAACTAAAAGAGGAGCTCACAACTCTAACAAGAAGAAAACTCACACCAATCCAGAGCCTCAGCTCTACAGAAGTTTCTCTGCCCAACTAACCACAATCCTATCGTGGCCCCCACTCCCCACCCCAGGGCGGTTTCACCCACTTTAAATCCCTTGAATCCATAACAACTGCTGACTCAGCCTAATCACTTGCCAATACAGCTAATGAGTTGCTTCTCCTTTCTTTCTCCTTGAATAAACTAATGAAGTCCTGGGCCCAATTGGGTTATGGTCAGCACCTCATCAACTTGGGCTTCTTCAACATTAGGACTTGCAGTCCTATCAGATATCATAATAGAGATTCTTTTGAAATAATAAGAGGCGATGCACCAAATAGAGGTCATGAAAACAAAATCCTATAACATAACAAGGCACCAGTACAAGCTGGAAAATATGGACGCTCCTCTATAACTAATTCAGCAGCAAATATACAAGAAGCATCATCAAAACTTTTCTATCTTAATTAAAGGATAAATCCATGTAAAACTAGAAGGGATTGTAGCTTGTCAGTGAAAATTCCTATAAGCATCAAGACCCTGCCCAAGTGGGCTCACAAAATTTAATAAGAACCATGATCAGAGCCTAAAAGATCTATTAGTCTAAAAGAAGCAAACCCTATCAAGCATCGTCCAACCTCTCCTATCTTGATTAAAGAATGGATCATAAGATCTGGTAAAACGAGAAGAGTCTGTCACTCGTTGGTGAAAAAAAACATGAAATATGAAGACCAAGACCCTCCCTTCCCAAGTAACTTCCCAAAATCTAATAGGAGAACCATCACCAGAACCTAAAGCATCTCCTGATCTAAAAGAAACAAATCCCAGAGCAGAAAATTTTCAATTTGCAATGATTGGTGAGTTGGTGTTCCACTAAGAACTAAACCATATTAAATTTATATGTCCTTGTGCTGTCGCACAAAGATGTCTCTAAAGGAAAATCCAATAAGCATTCCAAAATTATCTTTTTCTTTTGGAATGACAAAAGGTGAGAAATAAGAACAAGGAAGAGAGGACAAGATATCCTCCTCAAGAACAAAAAATACTGGAGATAGATAGTCAAAGCAAGCTATTTAACCAAGCAAAACTTGCCAATATCTAGGAAGGAATTGGAAGATATTACATACTACCATTCATAATAACTATTTGAAATATTCATCAATAATATTTCAGGGACCCCACATCCACTGTAATTTATGCATGAAGCAGAAAACAGAAAGACAAAAAGAGTCTAAATGCAAAATACTCACATCGATATCATCGTCGCTGAATTGAAGCAAGTCCTTGTCATGCTCTTTCAAGAACTCATAAAATTCTGGGTCCTGAAATGGAAAAGCAGTTAATAACATCACCCATAGACTGTAGCCAGATAAGAATATAAAAACACAATTCCCTATCAATCACCTTTTAGTTCAAATTTCAGACACACAAACATTTGCATCAGTGAATTAGTTTTATCATAATCTAAATTGAAACCTTTCATTGTCTGTCCTCCCTGCCATTTCATTTCATTCCATCCAAATACAGCCCTAGTAATTGCCAATATGTCTAATTTCTCTAACAAAACTCCAAGCATTTACATGCTTTCTTGAGACAATATACACATAAAAGTACAAAGCTAATTTAGTTAAAACTACTATAGAAAACCTTTCAAATAAGAACAAGCAACATGACGGACCTTAATCCTAACTCAAAGCTCCATATGAAAATAGATAAAGTTACACCACATACGCAAAACCAATTCAACAAGCCTAACCTTCTGCTGAAGTTGCTGTAATTGCTCCTTATGTTCTCGTGCTCCACTCCCAGGCATGGATTTTTTTCTGCTCCTTCTTCTTACATTATTCTCTCCATCCAAATTCCACTCTGATATACCAATGAAAAAATCACCAAAGAAAATAAATAACTGAGACAGATTTAAAAACGAAATTTGGAAAGAAAAAAAAAGAAAGAAAAAAAGAAGTAAAAATCACAGAACCTGCGTCATTTTCCGTGTCCATGGGCCTAGAATCAAAACCCTGTAAACACTATTCAGGGAAAAAGATGAAAAGATTGATATAAAAGCCAAGTGATGAATTTAACAATTGAATGTTGAAAGAGCCAAGCACAAATTGAAAAGGATAGCAGCAGCAGAGTACAGAAGAAGGTGAACGAAGACAGAGAGGAAGTTAAACCAAAATAGCAAAGAAAGAAAGACCTATTTGTCGCCGGTGGCAATGCTGTGGTTGCTTTCGGCGGCGGAACAGAGAAGACAAGTAAAGAGAGCTTCAGGGTTCTTTTTTTTCGTACTCTGCAGTTTGCTCTCCCCGCGTCCGCCACTTGCTGTTTTTTCGTTTTTTTTTTTAAAAAAAAAAAACTTTTTCCAATCAACTTATCAGTTTTTCAGTAAAATTTGGATTTAATTCTTTAAATAGTTTTTTTTTAAGGCTGTAGAGGTTCTTATTTTAAAAGTTGGTTCTGGTTAAAAAAATTTCCATACATTTGAAAGTTAGGTTTTAAAGAAAACAAAAAGATGGATAAATTTTTTTAAAAAAAAAAGTTATATAATATTTGTAAAAAAAAATTGATAATTAACATGTTAAATTAAATTTAATCAAAATATATTAACAACATATTTTTTTATTACCATTCAATCATGTATTATCATATATTATAGATTGTTTGTTTTTATAATAATTATTTTAAAAAATATTTCTATTGTAATTTTTAATGGTTAATGGTATACAAATATTTCCACTAATTATATATTAAAATTAACATATTAAATTTATGTTATTTATTATTATATTTTAAAAAACTATTAAACTAAAATATAATCAAATGTTTCGGTAAAAATTAAATGATAATAAAAATTTAATTAGGTAGTTATGTTTATATTTTTATGATTATATAAAAATGGTAATCTTAATAATATATATATTAATGAACTTCAACCCTAAATTTAGGGTTGGGTAAGAGAAAACCTAGTATATGACAAGCTACAGCCTACAAGTTTAAACTTTAACTATTTTTAGATCTAGATGATGAAGAATGTGACATTATCCTTTAATCCATCCCAAGTTAAGTTATTTATGTCCGGGTTTTTCTTATTTTTTTGACATAGGAACTAAAATAAATGTTTTTGTTGTTGTTAGTAGTAATGATTTGACATGTCGCTGTAATAATATGATAAACATGTACACAACTAATATTAACCGAAATTGGATAAAGTCAAAAATTAATACGATCAACATGTGCAAATATTAAGGATCTATTTGTTACTTTTCTTTATTCAAAAAAACTTATCATGGAATAACTTGTAAATATTATGGATTCTTTATTTGTTTATTCGTAAATTTTGCATATATAATCACATTATTGAACCATTAAATTAATAAGATTTATCTATGATTACTTTTTTTTTATATATCATTTTGTTAAATTTTTTACCTCATGTTATTTCATTTTATCTCATATGTATAGGGCTATCAATTTGAGTTGTTACTTTTCGTACCTCTTTTTGTAATAGTATTTTACATCCCCTTTAATTTTTCTTTTGATTTCTGAAACAGTCTACCAAAATTAAGCTATTTTTACATTTCATAAATTTAACTTCTGAAAATGTAAAAATATGCTTTTAAAAATTAATTTTAAAGGTATAAAAATATACTTCTAAATGTTAAATCTCAAAAAGAGTTTTTTTATATTTTGAAAAATTGAATTTTGGAAATATTTATATAAAATAATATTTCTGAAATTCAATTTTTGAAAGTATTTTCTTTACATTTTCAAAAATATATTTTTAAATTTCTGTAAATATATTTTATACTTCCAGAAATTTGATACGTCTATGAAAGGAGAAATTTAAAAATAAAATTTGCCAAACAAATAAACAGTGTGAATAGCAAAAATAGGATGCGAAAAGTAATACTACAAGATTTTGATGACAATGGGCAACCCTCCATGGCTAGTAACCAATGTGCCTGTTTCTTAAAAAAAAATCTTCTTAATTACATTAACATTTAATATCAATAACATTTGACAACAAAGTCAAAAATACATTAACATATAGTGATATTGATAATGCTTCAGATAAAATAATTATTTTTCCATCAAATTTAACTATTTAAACAATAATAGTATTTTAATATGACATCAACATATTAATTATAGATAACAAATATTGAATATTTGAACTAGCATGGCAGTCAAATTTGCTCCGAGCTATCTAAATTTTGTCAAATATAAAAGATTTTAAATTTAAATTTTATATATCAACCTTACTTTTTTTTTTTAAACTAGCCAATGAAATACCATCCATTTCAAAGAATATGCGTATAGTTATACATATCTATATTTATATATAAGGGTTCTACTTCAAATTAATTAGAATTCTTTAATTCATATCTTTAACTCACCAATTGAAGCAGAGCAATCGTTTATCAATCAAATTGGTCAGAATTCTATAATCAACAAACCTTTAATAATAATAATAAAAAGCAATAAAAGTGGGATTTAAGTAAGATACGAAGTTCTTTGACAGTCCCCTAATGGTGCAATGAACTATCATGATTAGCGATATCAATGGCGCTGCCCGAGGCTTCGTAATTGTGCTTGACCTATTTGGTAAAGCCATAGAGGATGATAATATGAGAACGTGAAAGTTGAAACTAAAGTTTTAATCATATCAATAGCATGCTTGTGATTGTTTTAAAAATATATAAGATCAAAGAAAATGATCAATATCTGGTGTCAAAACAAAAATTAACACCTAATTTTAATAGATTAAATCTTTCAATATATATATATATATATATATATATATATATATATATATATATTGTAAAGAGAAATAAAGGAAGATTAAATAATATTAAATGGTAAATATAGTAAAAAGTTATCTTTAATTATTAAAACAACTTTATTAATTTTAATTTAGAATTTAAAGTTTTATATAATAAATAAAAAGTATAAAATTTTACATAATTAAAAATAATTGAAATTTTATTATCTTATTCTATTTTAATATGTAATATATTAATTAAAATACTAATAAATAATTAATATTAAATTACATGTTTACGAATGTTTAAATTATGTAAAATGCATACAGAATTGTCAAAATTATATGGTATAAATTATATTGGATTTATAAAATATTTATTTGTGGAAAATTTTTAGAAGTGTCGTTTTATTAAGCTTGAGATGTAATATCATTTGATTATATGTATATATGTGAAAGAAAATAAAAAATTAACTTCTATTAATATAAATTATACAAAATATTGTACTATTTAATATTATTTATTGAATAATTTTATCTAAAATCAATTGTCAGATTAAAAGTTATACACATCTTATTTACAGGATATTATATTAATCTTATATTATTTAATTTTTAATTCATATATGAAAATTAATATAATATATATTTTTAAAATTTAAAAATATGGATATTTTAAAGATTTTTTCTAATAGTTATTCAATTAAAAAATTATACAAATAATGAGGTAATATATAATAATAATAATTACTTAATTAAATTAATAAAAACTAATTTTTATATCAAATCATTTATGGTAAAACTTACATCAATATAATTTAATCTATACTAAATGTTAAACATTTATTTAAATGCCCAAACAAATGCCCCAAAAATAAATATTAGACATTTGTTTCCTTTTTATAAATACCCAAACATTAATAAAAAAGATACACTTTCTAAAACTATTATAACTATTATATTTTTATTTTTATATAATTGATTAATGAAATTAATTATTATATTTTCAGTTAATTATAAATATTATTGTAAAAAATAATTGATATGTAAACAATATACATTGAATTTTATAAAAATAAAAAATTATTTTTAAATTTTATAAAAAAATAGGAAGGAATATGTTTAATATTTTAGAAGCATAAAAAGTGTTCATTATTTTCAATTTAACTGACAATAAAATTAGCAAGAAGAAATTACAGAAGAATGCAAAACTATTCTTATAAGATGGCTAATATACCTTAAACATATTGTGAGACTTTGGCCATAAATTAGAAAATAAAAGACACATAATAATTTCGCCATTGTCATATTAATTACACTTTGCTAGAAGTAAAAAAAGAATGCAACATAAAATAGCAAAAAATGCCTATGGAAATTTGATTTGTCGTATCTTCAAAGTACGAATAAAATATATTTTAAAAATAATTATTTTAAAATTTTATTTTGAAGTTCAAACTTATTTTTTTCCCCGTCAAATTTCAGCTTTCTTAAAATATTTTTTAATTATGTTGTAATGATAGAAATGTCAAAGAGTGAATTGAGAATAATTATATAAATATAAATCAAATTAAAAAAATTTCATATAAATCAAATTTAAAAAATAAATAATAAAGACTTGAAATATACTGGATTAGTTGTATTTTTATCTTTCTAATTTAAAATATATATGTAATTTTGATTTTAAAAAATTTATTTTAGAGTTTAATAAATTTGATGTTCCTTAATTTTTTTCTATAAAAATTCTCAATTTGTTATTAACATTTTTAGAGATTAAATTGATTAAATTATATGCATTACTTCTATAAGAAAATTTTTGTATCTTTATAAGATATGTTACTATTCTTTTATTATTTTTTATTCAATAAATTAATGCACCAGTTATTGAATAGACGTTATTGTTTATACCCATGATTATATTATGGTTTATACCTGTTTAGATGTATGTTTTTCTTTTCTACATACTTTTCCAGTTCTTTATAATAATGATCATGATCCATTTTTATTTTTTTGATAAACAATTGGTGGGATTTATTTTAATCTATAAAAAATATTTTCTGTTTTTACTTTTGTTTACAAAAATATTATCTCATTTTTATTCTATATTTTTTTTTTCAATAGTTTGTATGAGAAATATTGAAAACATATTTACTATTTTTATTTTATATTTCTACTGTTTACAATACAAATTTTTAAAAATAGAATAAAAATAAAAAAAATGTTTTTCCAAACTCACCTAAATATTCTATACATGATAAGTGTAGTTAGTTATATGAAAAAATAAATACTCTCTTTAATACATTTATTATGACCGATTAACAAATATTTCTATTTTCTTTATCTATCATTTAAGATTGTTTCACAATTTATATAAGTTAAATAGTATTTTTATTTATTTAAAATTTATTATATAAATTTTTATTATATTATCAATCTTTATCATAATTTAATTTTCTTATTAATTGATTTTATTACGAAGAAAACAATATAAATATTATCTTCAACTTCTAAATTAACAATTAAAATGATTTTTTAAAATGTTAATAAAATATTCTTTTACACATATTTTTTAATATATTTAATTATTATGTAAAATTTATGTGAGATTCACTAAATTAGATGACATCTTATAGTCTTATGAATGAAACCCACTGCTCTGCTCAGGGGTAGAACCTACATCAATTTGACTTAATAATGTAAAGCTTGTTAGAGAACATGTTGTTAACATTTTTAGAGTATATAATAGATAAAAAGTAACAGAGGAGGTATTCATAAGAATTAAAAAAAATTAGATAATCATAAATTTATATAATTTTTCTAAAATTATTCTTAACATTAATAAGGTAAATTTTTATTTTTTACCTGATTAATTATTTTATCTTCCCTTAGTTAGATATATTTGTATGAAAAGAAATTAATGCACAAATAACATAACTTAAAAAATTAAACAAATTTTATTTTAAATCTTATAAAAAATAAAAACGAGTATATTTAATATTTTAAAAGCATAAAAAAGGTTTAATATCTTCAATTTAATAAACAGGAAAATTAGATAGAAAGAAATTATAGAAAAATGTAAAACTATTCTATAAGATAGTTGAATACTAATATTCCTTAAAAATATAGTGAGACTTTGACCGTGAATTTGGAAAAATAAAAGTCAGAATTTTCATTTCGCCATTGACATATTAATTACACTTTGTTATAAGTAGGGAAAAAAATGCAACAGAAAATAACAATAAATGCCTATGAAAATTTTATTAGTCTTATCATCAAAGTACGAATAAAACATATTTTTAAAAAATTATTAAACAGTTAAATTTTTTTTATAATTTGAAGCCTATTATTTCCCCTTCAAATTTCAGATTTCTTAAAATCATTATTTTAATTTTTGGTCATAACAATAGAAATGAACAAGGGTAAATTGGTAATAGTCATATAAATAAAAATAAAATAAAGTAAAGTAAATTTGATATAAAAATTATATCTAAAAATAAACAATGGAGACTTGAAATATATTCAATTTATTGTATTTTTATTTTTTTAATTTAAAATATATATATATATATATATATATATATATATAAGTCCAGTCCTCTAATTTTTTCAGAGTTATTAGGTTTCTTTATTTTTAAAATTTAAAATTTTTAATATTTCATAAATTTATTTTATCTAAAAATGTTAAATTATTGTTTATTAACATTTTTAGAAATTAAATTTATTAAATTATATTTTACTCTAAATTCTTCAACTAAAATATCAGATTTTATTTAAAATACATTAAAAATATAAAAAAAATTGTATATCTTATAATTTTTTATTTTTAAAATGATCCAGATTCTCATATAAAAACTATTTTAGTCTCTAACTACTTAGACTAATTATAATAATTTAGTGGTAAAAAAATTTGAGATTAAAATAATTTTATATGATATTTTAATTTTAAACTTCATTTTTTCTACATTATAAAAAAATAGACATAGTTTTAAAAATAAAAAGACTTAATTAATTTTAAAAAAGTTAAAAGCTAAAATTTCATGTAATTAAAATAAACAAATCTAATTAAATCATTTATATTTGAATCTTAAGATTCCTTGACACAGAAGGCTAACGATGTGGTATAATGTAAATGTTTTCCTTTTAAGTTGGCTGACCTTCGGAACTAATTATACATATAATCTGTGTATCTTCTTTAAAAGGCTCCTCAGGTTTCTCCGTCAAACAAACCGTGTAGTCGTCAATTTTATACCAATTAAAACACACTTTCCATATATTCTCGTTGCTATATTCTTTCATCGGCAATTAATGACAGTATTTGACACATTACCTTGATCTAAATTTTGAAATATTTTATGAGTGCCTAGTAAAATATTTGCATCGCGGAATGAATACTACATTAACACGACCCTCCTATAAAGTGGTCCACGAAATCTGATCGCAAAGCACCCTCATCAATTACAATATTATCTATATACTTTCACTACGCTAATTCAATTTCTCCGCCCCCATGGCCCATAACTCATCAAACTCCAACTATGAAAATGCTGTCGCTGCTGCTTCCAACAACTTCAGCTCCAACCTTCATCCTGTTTCTCCTCCCCCGGGTTTCAACCCCATTATAGCAAATCCAAACAAACCCTTGTCCAATTACTGCAGTGATGTAAATGGGGTGGGCCAACTTGCCTTGAACCCAAGGGTGAATGAGCTGAGAAAAACTTCATTGGGCATAACAAAAAGCGCGTGGGCTCGTGCTAATGCAAATGAAAACGGGAAAACCAATGAGATTGTTAGGTCTCAATTTTCGTGTCCAACACCAACTTCGTTGGAGGAGACTCAGAATATTATGAGAGCGAGTCAGATTGTAAGAGCCCAACTGGCGAATGCAGCATCATTGAACAGCGAGCATTCGGCTAGAGGTTCAAACGACGTCGTTGTAGACTCGGACGAGAAGAAGAAAGCGAGAGAGATGCTGCAGGCCCAACTTCTGCTTACGTCAGTATTACCTCCGAAGAACGACGTCGTTGGTGGCACTGCGAAGCCCACATCCATAGACACGTTGAGGACACAGCTCCTGTATGCATCAAAAATTAAGGATCGTTTAGTGCCGCCACTCAAAACTCACCGTTTTAACTCTAACAATTTTCATTTCTCACAGCCAATCTTTGACGTTGACGAAGGCATTGAAATCCTGTGTCCTTCTCCATTGACTGGCTATTTTTCCAATGAAAGCAGTAAGAGTAACATTAATTTGCAGAACCTAATTAACCCAATTAATCAGGTTGAGATTATTTCCGATGATGAAGGTGGCAGCGAATACGATGGTAGACTCCATAGCTTACCGTACAAGAAAAATGGACCATACACGTGCCCGAAGTGCAAGCACGTGTTTGGTACCTCGCAACGGTTTGCAGCTCACGTGAGTTCCAATCACTATAAGTATGAGACCAAGGAGCAGAGAAGGAAGAGATTGATGGCCAAAATCCGTGGGAGAAGTCTCCGAATTCATCGGGTAAATGATGGACTCACTTTTGTTCCTGTTTCTTCTTCTTCTTCTGCTGCTGCAGGAAACAACAGTAATCAAAACCATGAAGGTGCAAGGTTCGGTGAAGGTGGTTTTGCTGCTACAGTAAAGGTTGAAGCTGTAGAAGTAGAAAGTGTGGAGGTTGTTCCTCCTCCTCCTCCTTCTGGAAAGGAATTAGTTGTTGCTGGAGCTGGAGGTGTTAAAATCAAATTGGAGCCTGTAGATTCATGAGTCAAATTATATATGTTTCGTTGAACAGCTATCTAGGGTCAATATACAGGTTTTAATTTCTTATCAATGTTTCGGTGTTTAATTATTATTCATAGGGTCAGTGCCAGTCTTGTGTTTATGCACTTTAGGTTTATGGATGGAATGACGCTATACTGCTTTAATTTTGTAGGTCTCATCCTCATATATTCTAACCGTTCTTCCATTTTATTTTAATATATCTTAATTTTTTATCATACATATTTCACGACTATATATATCTTTTCTTATCTCTATTTTTTCTATTCTATTTCATTTATTTTTAGGAATGTAATTATAATTTTTAATTTGATAATATTTACTGCCTCATATTTTGTACTTTCGTGCTGTCAATAAATTTCTATATTCTTTGCATGCTTTACTTCTAGTTAAAAAAATATAAAAAATTGTTATTTAAATATAGGTGAGATGAGATGAAAAAAAAAAAGCAGAGAAACATCACGTAATAGGAGAGATTAAAAAAAAATATATTGGATAAAAATACAGCTTAAAGAATGATAATCAAAATAAAACGACTGTTTATATTAGCTAATGAAACGGCCTTTTACTCCCATATATATTATTTTCTCGATACTTTTGTAAAACTGTGAGTAACAAACTTGGACTAAAAAAATTATTTTGAAGATAAATTCCTCTTAAATTTATATAAACATTTAATGTGAAATTGATTTTGTAAATGAGGTCCTTGTTAGATTTATAAAATCATTTAATGAAAACCAATTTTTAGAAAATCTTTAACTTTCATAGTTACATATTTACAAAGGTATACATTTTTTTTTTATATTTTTGTATTGTATCTTTTTTTTCTTTTTATTATATTTTATCTACTTTTAAATATACAATATTTTTTCACACAAAATAACCTTAAAGAATATTTCATTCTTGATATTTTTCTAGATATATATCTAAAACGTATAACTTAACAACCATTTAAAAAAAGTCACGTAAATAATTGATAGTTTTATAAAAAAATATAAATAAAATAAAGATTAAAATTTATGAAATTAACAGTCAAAGACCCATATTTAAAAGAAAATCAGGGTTTCATTTAGATTTTTACCAATTAATTATGATAGATATTATTATTATATATATATGAAAGATTAATTTATTTTAAAATAAGTTTATCATAAATTATTTTATTTAATATATATTTTTTAAATGGTTAAATTTTATCAATTAAATTGTTAAATTCATTTATTTTATTACATATATCATGTTTTTAAAATTTTATAAAATTTAAAAGAAATTTAATATTTCATAAAATAAATTTAAATTAATGTATATCAAAAAAGATATATTATCCATTAAAATAAAGTATTATAATGAAGTAGTAATTTTTTAAAATTTTTAAAGATGATCTATATAATAAAATATATTAATTTAACCGTTAAAATAATAAAATTTAACTATTTAAAAAGGTACTAAACAAACTAATTTATAGTAAATTTACTTTTACTTTTATATTAAGTTGATCCCTTCTTATAATATATATATATATATATATATATATATATATATATATAAAATAAAAGCTAATAGATGATGTTTATAAAATTTTATATAAAATAAAATTAATATATATATATTTTATTGTAGGACTTTATTTTAATATTTAATATATTATTTAAATATATATAAATATTAATATTTAAATAATATATCTATAAATAAATTATTTAAAATTTGATATGCATATTTATAAAGATATTATAACAAGATTTAATGGTTGGATTAATAAATCTGATATTTTATTAAAAATTATTAAGTTGATGCAAGTATTAAGTTTAACATGTAATGTTAACAAATTTTAACTGTATATAAAAAAGGATTGGTTGACATCATATATCAAATTTAATACATATATTAAATTAATAATTTTTTATAAAATATATAATTTTCCAATTCAATCAATGATTTGAAAATATTATGTTTATAAAATTTTATACAAAATAAAAATTAATAAATACCTTTTTATACAAAATAAAAATTAATAAATACCTTTTCGTATGATTTTATTTTAACATCTAATATGTTATTTAAATATACGTAAATATCAATAGTTGAATAATATATTTATAAATAATTTAAATTAGTTAAAATTAAATATACATAATTATAAATATATTATTACATGATTAAATTGTTAGATTGGTTAATCATATATTTTATAAAAAAAATATTAAGTATATATATATATATATATGCTTGGGTCAATATCCATTAATATCAAGATATCAAACTTAATACTAGAATTTGTAGATTAGGATTGATCAATCTCAAATTTAATCAATTTAACAAGGATAATCTTATAAATTTATTATTGTATGTTAATTGAATTGAATTCTGAATACAATTCTCTAAAATTAATAAAGAATTCTACTACATTAATTTTTTTTTAGATTAATATTTTATTTAATCATTTTTCTTTATTTATATACTATTTTTAGTATTTAGCGGATTGTCAAACCAATCTTCTTTAATCTTTCTAATAATCCTTATATGAGGAACAAAATTGTACCTCATACCAAACTTTAATTAATAGAATTTAACATTATTTGACATGTTTACAACAATAATATCAATGACACATATTTTTGCTCAAAGCATAGAAAACTAATTTTTCTTTTCCTAAAGTTAAAAAAAAGAAAAAATTTACCTAAACATAAAAATACAGGTAATTCTTAAAGTTAGTGAGTCTTAGTTATTTGAAAAAATAATTAAATGTACAATATTTATCAAGGATGAAAAATTATCCATCATTCAATTATGCAAATAAGATCTCGACATTTAATTTGGACCAATTTTTCATCCATCTCTAACTTTGTATTTGGATGAAAAATTTTAACATTTTAAAGAATTTAAAATATTTAAAATTTTAAATACTTTTTTTTAAAAATATTTTTTTTAAATAAAGGATGATATGATTAAACCGGATGATTTGATTTATCCTATATCTATGAGTTAGAATGTGCAAACGTTAATTGGAATATCTTGAAAATCAGGACATAATAGGAAATCCGACACAAACCGCGCGACTTGATGGAAAAACTTTATTAAAGAGGAACATAATCCTTGTCATGGTATGCTTAAAGAACCAACATTATTAAGGATGATTCTTTGCTCAATAACAAAAAAAAAAGCAACACAAACCCCGACCTGACAGAAATTATCAAGGAGGAACATGACCTTACGTCACTTGCAGGAAGAAGCAACGTTACTAAAGATTCAAAGATAGTTCTTTACCCATAACCAAAGGAATCAACTCTTAAAGACAAGTATTATTATTCATCAAAACTTATTTTTTTACATTGAATTCCTAAACCACGTTATATTGAAAATCTAATTGTCCTAAATTGAAAGAAAATCTATTAATAGAAACAAATAAGAGATCCTAAAGAAATCCTAATTAAATTGTAAATCATTCTAAAATCTTAATTTGGTTTGTAAATAATTATAATAAATCACTTGTAAATTAATATCAAACCCTAAGATAATTTAAAGAAAATAAATTACAAATTTCAAGTAGATTTGTATATAATAAATTCAAATATTTGATTATGATAATTCTATATATTACATTCTCATCCTAGATCTTCAATAATTTGAACTTGTACAAGTAACATGAAGATTTTATTTGCCTCTTCTTGCATTTAGACCAAAATTGCATATAATGAATTTTTAACTAAACTAATTGAATCTCTATCATTATATTCAAATATTCATAAATTCTTCTTAATTTTTCTTTTACTTTTTTTTGTTCATCGAAAAATTTAAATATACAAATATTTTTATTATGCATCATATTTAACCAGAATAATAATTTAACAAATGTATATTATTAAAAGTTAACAAAATACAATCGTATCATTTGATATTGAAAATATTATATTAAGAAATTAGAGAGAAAGATGTAAGAGAATCACAAAAAAGAACAATACAAAGGAAAGTAACACAAAAAGAGAAACAACGAGACAAACTAATAAGAATGAGTTGAGAGACTTATAGAAATTTTAAATTCTATTTATTTTGATGAAATTTTAAATTCTCTTATTCTATTTTGTTAAAATACTTTTTAAAAATTCATAAATTTTAATTTTTTTTAATCATCCAAACATGTTTCAATTTTTAAATTTTAAATTCTTTCAAAAATTACTTTTCCTTTTTAAAATACTTCATCCCAAAGAGAAAGTAAAAGAATTTCACATTTTCATTCAAAATATTTTCAAATATATTTAGAACTCTTGATTATTTTGACATGAAATTAATTTTGATATTTTCAATGAAAATTTATGATATAATTTGATAAATATTTTTTAATTTTATTCAACAATTTGAAACTAATTCTATCAAAATAATTATGATCAAGTCTAGATCTAGCAAAGCTGGATAGGAAAAATGTATATCCTTTAAAGTAGTGTTTGATAACTAAACTAAACAAAATGTAATAAAACGTAATGTTTTGTGTACTGTATTTGATACAAAGAATATGATCATATATGCTGTTTTACGTTTGATGCTTGTTAAATGGAGCAAACTATTATAGTCAATTACATATATAGATTATTATCATATATTGATCTGTAATCGAATTATATCCAAAACAAAATCGTTTGAGAACCAGAATGTGATATATAATACAACTGTCAATAAACATAATTTTTCTATTCTATTTCACATAATTCCACCTTTTTAAAAAACCAAAATCTCATTCCTTCGTTCTTAGGTTCCATTGTACTCTTTAATTATATCAAACATTGAATAGAATTCATTTTACTTCATTCGTTCCCAATTTTTATGCCAAATACAACTTAAATGTTAGATCATCGCGTTGGAAAGTCAGGAAACATTCTCTCTTTTTTTTTTCACATGGAAATATATTTAATATCTTGTGATACCTGTTCAAGAAAGACCCGGGCGATGCTGAAAAAATCAAGGGGAAATAAGCACGAATTTATAACCTTATTTATATTTATATTTTTGAGGAAACGTGCTCTGTCAACATTTATTAAAAGGTATGCAATGTTTGAAGGAAATAAGTTAATCGGTATATAAAAGAATTCAAAACTGATTGCAAATATTAAATCCAATGCTACATGACAAAATTTAAATGGCATACACTAGAAAAATGATGTTACATCTATTCATAATGTTGGAGACCTACATAAAATGATACCTTCCTACAAGTAGATTTACTGATTTACCCTCCCCACGAAATATAAAAGGCAGCATAGACCGTATCTCATTTAGGAGCAAGGCATGAGCCAGGTACAACTACATCCTAGTATTTGGATTGTTCCCAGCTAGGATTAGAGAAATTTCTAATCCTCGGCTAAAAGCCTGGTTAAACATGAGGCGAGTTTGGAATGTTGATACGAATGGGAACCACGAAAAGAATGCAATTGGTACAAAGATGAACATTCCCATGCCAGCATCATACAGGCGAGCAATTGATCGAACGGATTTCCATAGTCCCAGGCTCTTCATCACAGGTCTCCAAGCAGCAGCTATCTAAACAGGGAAAATCAATGTACAAAAATCAGAGCGGCACAGCATACAAATGAGATATTAAAACCATTATATACAAAATCAGATCTATTTCAGCACATTGAACAGTGTTGTTCTTCATACCAAAAGTGACTGGACAAGAATATAGGATTCTAGATGTCAAACAGCGCAAATGCATAAGTTTTGACATCCATATAGGCAAGATACAATTTCATTAAAAAAAAGAAAATGAGGAAAGGAGACCAAGACATCTTGTTTTTTTCTTTCCAAAGGAGGAGACAAAAAAGTGTGAAGGAACCAGTTACCCTTGATCTTCTGCTACAAGGTGCAAGCTGAAAAATGATTTATCACCAAACCCGAAGGCATCACTGATGGGAAAAGCAAAGGCCCATCCATGTGCTAAAATTTTATTTTAGTAAGATTGAAATCTTGACTTCTTTGTCGTCAAGGTTCGAATATAATACTGAACAGCTAGCTCTCTGCCAAGAATAATCTTAATTTATATTTGGGTTTCAAGGGTCACTGCAACCCATCCATGTGACCCATTTTGCAACGACTTTTCCAGCCAGTCAACAGCATGTAGTGATAACATTTGCCAGTGCGCACAACATCCTTGGGCTTCGAGCAGTTTTTGGCCACCACCAGTGCCTTGCATGCGTTTGTGAGGCAAGACCACAAGGGAGTCCACAAACCTTTTAATTATGGAACTAATCCCATTGACCACAGTAATAAATGAAACTCGTGTTTTTTTTTGGTTCCTCACTTTTAGTTGATGTGTTTTCACTAATAATTACAAAATAAAAGCTTATTTTCACTTTCCTTCCCGTTTTCAAGAATTGGCAAAGGAAATGGTGAAAACAATTTGTAATTTTCATCATTCCCTTCACATCTTGGAGATAGGAAAATTAGTCCAAACAAGGTGATGTTTTTAGAACTAAAAATGAAATGAACCAACTGAATGAAAAAGAAAGAACCAAACATAACCTCAGTTTGCCAACTGAGCTGCTCCTTTTATAGGTTTCTAACTATGGACTAATACTATTGCAAGCATGCAGTTCAATTGCTGAAAGAACAAATAATAACAAAAAAGCATCAGAGGAGAATACTCACAGACAGAATTCCCCACCCAGTGGGAATGAAAGCCAACATAGAAGCAAATATGTCAGGTAAAGATAGCTCGGTCAATATAACTGCTACAGCTAGACCAGCTAGTGCCAACAAAAGGGAGAGTCCTTGTATAAAGCGCAACAGAAGCTGGAAATTGACTGATATCTTCTGGCTAAAGGTGAATACCTATTGAGCACAAATACAAGATAGCCTCAAGATACAAAAATACCAACATACACATTTAATGGAGCCACACAATGCATAATTTTCACCTTGAAAAGAACTATGAGCACAGCCAGAACTACCCATGAGAATCCATAAACCTATACAAAATGCCAAACATAAGCAGTTAGTTCTCTTACCTGTGCAGACTCTGTGTAGATATGTTAAGAGATTTTGCATACTAACAGTGGTCAAATATGATTAAACAAACCAAGCCATCCTAAACATGTATATATGGATAATTTACACAGCCAAGGATATCAATTCTCAAAAAATAAATAACATCACCGCAGAAAGCTTCTGCTGATACCTAAGAAGGACGGATACAATAGATAATACAAACATGGAAACATGACACAATTAATTATAACAACACAACATCGTCAGGAGAATGAGAAAACAATGTTATAGTAAAAAAATAAAAATAAAAAATGATACAACTTAATTATAAAATTCTGAAATTCTTAACGTAAAAGTAAAAGAATAAAAAAAGGAGTGACAGTTTCTGACAAGAAGTATTGTGCATGTCTTTTTGACATTTTCAGACTTTTCAATGAATATTCTCTAATTTTATAGTACCTTGCCATCTAGCCTTCAAAAAGTGAGTGGAATTGGATGGGCAGGGCAAGTATAGAATCAGAGATTCCAAAAAAAGCTACCTTTTTTTTGTGTATATATATATATAATAAGAGATCAAGTTACTCTAGGAGTAATTTTAGCTAGACTTACTCTACTCAATAACTCTCATAGACAATCTGTTAAATTAATAAATTTTACTGTATAGATTATGTTTACAAAATTTCATAAAATTTGAAAAACATTTGATACTTCATTAAATAAATTCAAATTAACTAATAATATATATCTCCTAATATCTGTTAATTTAAATTTATTTAATTTTAGTATCAAATTCTTTTCAAATTTTATAATTTTTTTAAGCATGATCTACACAATAAAATATGTTAATCTAAAGTTGAATTGATGAATCTTGTATTCTATAAAAAGTTATTAAGTTGGTGTAAGTATTAAGTTTGATGCCTAATGTATCACAACTCATATATACACACACATGTATGTATGCATAAAGACAAGATCAAATGGTAATAGATGTCAAACTTAACAAAATGACATCTGAAATAACTATTTTATGAACCCAACTGCTGAATTTAAAGTTCTTATAAAGTAATCAAGCTTGCAAAATTTCACACATTTAAAATACTAATTGATATTCCATCACCTGTTATATTTTAATGAATGATATATTATTCAAAATCTGAGGAAATAGCTACTATTGGATGGTATATTTATGAATGGATAAATTGTGTAAAATATTATATATATGATTATCACAATGACATTACAAGAATTAATGGTTGGATTGCTAAAAATTCACTTTCCATTTTACCAAGTTTGACACCTGTTGTCATTTGATTTTATCCCATAAACACAATGAACTTTCTAGAACCAATTGCTAACTGATAATACTGACAATGCAATATTAACTGAAATGGTACCTTCACGGACAAATAGAATAAGCTGAACAGTAAAAGCATCTAATGTATCCTAACAGGACAAGTATTTCCAACTGGTTCACATCGGCTCAACAGGCATGCAAAAGATACCATACTATATCAGGTGAGATTAGGAATCAAGAAATGGAATAGTAATAGGGGATTTTTTTAAAAAGGAGCTAGAGTCCAAATGGTTAGACCCCATATCAAGCTGGCCCCAATGAGCAGACCTAGCTTGAATTGATGAGCCTTTGTGCATGTCCAGCCTGGTGGAGCAGTGTCCAAGCAAAATGAACCCATGTCTCTGTGATGACAATGGAAAAAACAAAAGAAAGGAACTCAATACCGACAAACATGGCTAAGAACACATCTCAAGGAAGTTGGAGATGCCGGAGAGATGAGTGCTGCTAGAAAAAATGGCTGGAATGATCATAAATTTGAAGAGCTACTTGGAATGTTGCATGACCAAGGAAGACAAGATCTTATGGGAATGATCATCAGCAAGAATATCCTGACAAGCAAATTACATAAAACTTCTCTGAATTCATCAAGAAAAATAGCAGGAAATTTTAAACCACCAGAGAACTTTCAAAAGCCCAAAAATTGAATTAAAACTGAGGCTAGTGTGCATCATAGCCATAGAGAATTCCTCATTGGCATGGCTTATCAGATAGATAAGAGATTTCATCACTGTCATGGTTTACATCATTTAGCCATCATGGTGGAGGTTGAAGATTTCATGACCCAGAGTTAAAGCTCTACATGCTTGTAGCTTTGCTGCAAATTTCATAATGGTGATGGTTGGAGATTCAACACCATAAGGTTCCAAGGGCCTAGGAGCTTGTTCTTTGCCTGATAGTGAGCTCAGCAGCATCAGGGGAGGTAAGAAAAGGTGGCTCGAAGAAAAACATTGGCAAATAATTTGAAGGGAGAAGAATAATTGTGGAAATAAAGTAGAACTCTGAATTTCAGGGAACTTGACTGCATTGTAGATATAGGACAACTTGTCAAGAAAACTGTGAAGGATTTAGATCAGATGAATTGTTTGGTGAAAAGCACTAAATAGAGAACTCATATTTATAAAAGGTGTATACAATAAGATATATTTAATCTGTCCACCATAAAATATGAACGGATCATAAATAAGACACCTATGAAAGGATAATGAATCTAGTAACTTTACACTAAATAATGAGCTTATTAATCTGCACAGACTATTCATAGTTTCTACACAAGTCATACACAATGGGTAAAATTCTGATACCATGTTGATAAGATATGGTGTGTTACAATGTGATACAAAATATAAAACATTAACCATTATACTTATATTCATATTCGATCATAATCCTAATTAAATAAAGAAAAGATCATATATTTGAACAAACTTCTTTTATAGAATATATATATAACACAAGAAACTATTGGCATAAGATTACAACCGCACTTTGTGCAGTTAAATTTTTTACTGTAGAGGATCCCTATCCTTGTTCAAGCTTACTAGGCTAATCCTGCTACTACTACCACCATAGCCACCAACACCTACCATCGCGATTTCAGTTGAAATCATGATGCTGATGCTATTGCCACAATGCCTGCCTTGCTGCAACTAAAGATACCAAGCTTTTGTTGCCCCTTCAAACATCACACCTTCAATAGTACTACTACCACTACCATCCTCTTTATAGCTGGCACTACTATCACAAACACCACCATAAATGGTAAGGGTTCAGCTTGAAGTGTTAATACAGTAAAGGAGAAATGTAATGGAAAGATAATTTTACTAACTACACTAGCCATTAAGCTGTGTTTATGGCAGTAGACCAGGCTATAGATGAGAGTGGGAGTAGTACTAGCAAGATGTTTTAATCCGGGGAAGGAAAAATGCAAAGATAGTTTTGTTAACTACACTAGCCATTATCAGATGCTGAATTTGATGGTATAAGAAAATAATTATATCCACTTAATCGTTGGAGAAAATGAAGCTAAAGTGAGATAAAGTGTCAATTCAGTAGGTAAACAATTTGAGAAGGGAATTCAAATTAGATTCTGAATAATGCATATCACACATCTTCCAAAGTGAATACCAGCATTCTGTGAAGTAAAAGTTTCAACTTTTAGATAGATTGAAGGTGATATATCCAGAGAACAAATATGCACAGCCACCTTAAAGCTGATCCAAATATAAAACAAGGATATTATAAGTTATGGATAAAAAATCAGTTACGACTTATAAAATTTGTTCACTGAATAAGATTGACATGAAAAATACAGAACCTTAGATTACCTAATTCTAGAAACCCTACTGCAAGTAGAGTCACATTTGTTTATGTTAAACAAAAGAGAAACCAATTCAAAAAATGACAAGTGTCAGAGTAGTTATATAGATATTAAGCATATGATGAAAACGTAAGTAGGAATTAACATGCCGCTATAACTAATTTTGAATTAGGACTTAAGTTAGGGATTATCTTGGACTAGAAAACATGAAAGTGGTATAAATGAAAGTATGCATAGATTAAAAATTAATTCCTCAACTTCCTCAAAAGCTGGAATAAAAAAATATATATTTAAAAAAATTAGTATTTCTCCAATAGCACAGGCGAAAAGGAGGCAGATATGTAATACCGTCAATGAAGTACTTGTTCCTTTCACATGAAGCTTGTACACGATACCATATTGAAAGATGAAAAATCTAAGACTCAGAATTGTCTCTGCTATCCTTGAACCCAAGCTCCTGATATGAGCCTGTAGATGGAATAATTTATGAATATTAAGACAGATATTTGAATAAGTAAATAAACAACTATGAAGCCAAAACTCAAATATATAAGACAGCAATTTAAGAACTTTTGGAACAATATAAGAGTCAAATGATCTTCAAATATCCTCACAATTCTATGAACTTAAGTAATCACCAAATAGTACCATGAGATGCGAGATGTAGGAATACCAACTCATAGTGGTATGGTGCATCATATGGACACAGTTTATCTTGCCATAATAATTGTTTATTTCTTTCATTAATAAATTCTGCATCACAATCCCTGATGCATCATAGTCCTTGCTCTTGTGCATGAAAATAGAGAAGTAACAGGCTTACAGCTGCTTCAATTACCCACAACCCAGCTGATCTCATCTTGAGGAAAAGGGAATGCCTACTTCAAGGATTAGCTTGATCCTACTGCTGCAAATTAATTATATTATCTAATAGTTTATCGTGCTTAGTAATTGTTTATTTCTTTCATGATAAATGTATACCACAATCTTACATCAAAGCCATAATGCATCATAGTAGTTCTTGTTCATGTGCAAGAAAGTAGAGGAAGCTACAGCTCCTTCAATTACCCATACTCAATAATCTTGAGGAAGGGGGAATATTTCTTAAGCATGTTATATTCAAATCAGCCATTAATTGATTTCTTAACAGAAGTTTAGTGAGTTTTAAATCAATTTCAGTTCACTGAAGAAAGCATGACCAACGAAGGTTTATACTTGTCATCTTAATCCTACTTCCCATGCAGAACCAAATTTGAAAGATAAGAAACAAATAAATAAATGAATATGCCAGAAACGGAACCAAAGAAATTAAGAATCTTAACAAAGCTATGCTGTCTGTTTAATCCTAAAACACAGGCAATTTGCTCCAACCAAGAAACTACAGAACTGCTTACATTGCACACAGATGCAAATTTGGGATTTGGCTCCTTTAAACCATGGTGATATATGTAGTGAGAGAGTAAGGGTGCACTACCCTAAACCCTAAACCCTTAACTGTTAAGTTGATAAAGTGCATGAGTTCAAATAAGCAGAGGATTTACCCTTATTTTCTTGCTTTACATATTTCCTTATTTTAAAGAACCCAATCCACAATTTTGGCCTTTACAAAAAACAACAAAATAAATGAGAAACTCCTCTAAATGGAAAGCACTGACCCAATACTCACTAAGAACCTCAGGCATTACTCTAGAGGAATGTCCCAGTCCAACAATGAAAAAATAAATTGACGGCCACTTTTTGAGAACTAGAACTCAATGTACCAGAGATAAGAATGTTCCGTTGGATGTAAGGACATAGTGAACAAGACAAGACTAGGAGTGAAGGCATTAAAGAGAAAGTAGGAGTAGCACTTACCTTAGATTAATGGTAAAATAAAATATCACTGCACATGTCTTGAGCAAGTGTGAGAAGAGCTATAGAAGCCCCAACCAGGAGTGTAGATCAGATGTAGGGTAGCTCTATTATTAGAGGTAGAGAGAGATTGAAAAAATTTATAGTCAAAACCATCGTGAAGGATTTAGAGGTCAATGGCTTTTTAAAGACATGATTCACAGCTAGACATTACAGTCCACTCTACCTAGTGGGAAAAGGCTAGGTTGTTTAAAACTCGAGCTGCAAATAGCACAAATATTCAAAGAGAAGAACCTATGGGATACACACATCTGTAATATGTCATTGTACTCATCCTATTGGAGATTTTATGGGAATTTAATTACCGAGCACCAATTTATTAATAGATACAGATACAAAGAAACATAAAAGTAAAAAAACATCAAATGATTGAGGCAAAATATTAAATACCAGTTCTTCTTCCCACCAAGCTTCCCAGCTTTCCTCTCCCTTAACACCAATTCCGCCTCGGTAAAATAACCAATTTGTCCAATCTCGAAAATCTCCCACCACCCTAAAATAACACCATATGAGGGGAAATCAGTAAATATAAGACATATGCCTGAAAGAATAAAAAGATAACACTTACTTTTGCCACTCAAATCCAGATGGGTTGAATAAATATGGAGCAAACAACCAAGATAGAGCCATAAACCAACTGCTTATACTCAGAAGAATATACGAGAGCGCACCACCTTCATTATAGCCATAAGCAAGATATACTATCAACAAAAGTACAACCTCCAACCTGAAGACAAGATATAAGAACATAATTATTACGTTTCAGTTAAAGGAATATAAGGATGCAATCTAAACAAGAATAATCTCATAACTACCAGATGCACAATACATCAGCTATCCTAATGCCTATAATGTGAGCACATTTAAACACACAAGACGTTTCTAAAACCATCTGTTCACACTATTTTGTGTATTTAGGTTACATTTGGTTTGTGAAAACATTTTTTGTTTTCATTTTTATTTACAAAAAGACCACCTTGTTTTCATTATATTTTCTAATCTCAAATTTTTGTACATGATACGGTGAAAACAGAAAATGAAAATAGAAAACATTTTCTTATTTTCAATGTTTCTTGTCAAAACTTTGAAAACAGAAAATAAAATGAAAACAATGTAACATTTGTGCAAGTAAAAGTGAAAACAAAAATGAAAACAGAAAACATTTTCACAAACCAAACACCACCTCAATGTCCTGTTATTCAGTTAAAATAAGAACAGTCAAACAAGTTCAGTTAGTTTTATCTTAATCTTCAGTTAGTTTGATATGTGTGTATATATACAGGTTTAGCAAATATATTATTATTGTACAGAGAAAAAAATGGAAAGGAATAATGAGAGAATTGTAATGATGATTTTAAATATTGATACATTGAATGTTTACATCAGCCTCTTTATACTGAGGATAGATCTAGTAACTGAATGCTAACAGAATACTAACTGTGTTCTGTTACAACTGTAACAGAATGGGTCAGAAGCCTAATCTGACACATGCACTAACTCAAGTAGCTCTCTGCTATAGGATGGAGTGATATTAATATTCAAAGAATACAAGTAGCTTACAGCTACATTCACTAACAAAATAGAGGAACACTAAGAATTCATCAGATTTTCCATTTGAGGAATCTCTATTTTCTCTCAATCTCTCCATTTCATTTTCCTGAGCTTTCTAGCTAATTCTATAATTCTATCAAAGGTATTTTTCCATACCAAATCATCCTTTCCACTCAGAAACCATTTGCCACATCAGAGAATCCAGCCAGAGTCAGTTTTGGTTACTCTGAATCTCTGACACCAGTTTTTTCTCCTGATCTACTTCTCAATGGTTGATGTCCTCACACTCCCAACACTCTTCTGATGCATGTAAGAAAACATGAGCCGAGAGAGAGAAGAGTGGAGGAAATAGAATGAAAATTTTATCATGGTTGGAGAATCTCAATAGAGGGAGATAGATCATTGATTTTTATACTTACAGAAACTAGAAGAGAAGCTTAGATCTAACCAATTCAGTTAGAGTGACAGCCAGCAGCTATCACCATAACTAACTCATAACAAACCATACAATTTCTGATTGTATGATAACAATGCATGTTGTAGGTTGCATCCACTCATGACATTTGTTGGAGGAAATCATACTTCTTTTAATTCTCAAACTCAACCAAAGCTACTCATCACTGTTCTGAGCTCTGCACCACCAAGAAAGGTGCTTGTTCAGTTTCTAAATATCTGCTTTGGATCAAGCTAACGGTAGACTCTAATTTTGATGAGCGACCTGGTTTAACTTGATATCATCTTAACATGATACCAAATGGTTTTTCCTAAGAGTATGATGCTTTTGTTACCCCAATCAATGGTTGCCAGGATCCACACCAAATCCATGAACACAAGATTGAGGTTCTCCTCCTTTCACAAGTGGGCAGACAAAGCACAAGCAGACCATGGTTTTTGATGCTCGATCAGTTTATTACTATCAGACACCCAGTCTATTACTATCACTGGTTCCAAATTCATTTACTGAACCTATGCAAGCAGAGCAGTCTTTTAGTTATGGTTCAGGACAGAGCAATCTGCATCTGCAGTCCTTTGAACCTTCCTTTTATAAAGCTTTGGATCAGAATCCACTGCACAGGTCACTTTGGCAAGTTCTAAGACTGCGGTGGTCAGTCCAGTTATTGTGGCTCCACTCAATGCCAAATCTGCCAGTGTACAAGTATCGGGATGACACCTCTGCTTGCTATCAAGTCTTTAATCATGATTTTTCTTTAAAAATGACTCATTAATACATACAGGGTCAATGAAGATTAGGTCAAGCAGTAATCAAACTGCATTGACACAAAGGTCTCGAATGCAATTCTTGCTAGCGGTCCCTCTTCAGCAGGTTGTCTCAATACCCTATAATTCCCTGCCGAGGCTTAAGGGAAGTCTTTACCATGAAATAGGACAACCTCGTCAACTCCAAAACCTTTTTCTACCAAATTCTCAAGAGTAACGGTAACATGTTAGCCCTCTCAAACAATCCATAAACACATCTCTTTCTCAATAAAATAACACTATACCCGTAGTAAAATTCCAACCTGTCAACCTAACTGGAATTCTCAAATCTATTGTTTCCAGTTTATCCAACTGTACAAAATTATCATGTTCTGTATAAATCATGAATCAGTGAGATGAAGGAAGACAGAATATGATTTGTCAAACAATTATTTAAATTTTAAATAAATATTGAGAAATACAGAATAGGAGAGTAATGAAACGCTGATGTTATACTTTACAATTTCTTAGCAGATATTAGAAACTGATGAATTGAACAATAAATGTTAGAAAAATAGTGAATTGGTTATATATAAAATATTTGAAATTTGGGAAACTTATTGTAGCATGATAATCACACCAGATAATCCCCTTATGTATTGTCTACTTAGAGAAATAGCAAGCCTCACCCTTTAACAAAATGACTACGAGAATAGAGTCTGTAATTCTCTGAAAATTTGATGTGACGGACAACAAATCCACGACCAGTTGCTTGATACTGTTGACAAATAAGCATATTAACAGTTGAGGAGATAAATAAAGGGAGAGACAGCAGAAAGTACGCAGACAAACCCTTGCACCACCATGAAGAATGGTCCGACCAAAATAATGTGTTCGAGTACCCAAGGAAAATGTGAAAAAGACTGAACAGAGCTGGAACTGCATTGTGACAAAACTTACAATGGCCTGCAGAGCAATAAAAAATAAAAAAATAGAAAAGGGTCATATGTTTCAGTGAAGTGTTTTGTTTTAGTTTTAGTGTCATCTTTGTCATATGCCTAAAAAATGAAGGATAGTAGTCAAATAAGTTGACACAAGTTCACACCACCTTTTTTTTCTGCTAAATTTAAGTGCTACCTCTTTTAAAAACAAAATTAAAGTGCTTGAGAGTAACAGTAAAATAGATTGTTCAAGAACAATTGAGGGGAAACAATGCATTTGGTTCTTTAATCAGGTCTGGGGAAACAAGCATGACAAGTTATTTCCTGTAAGAATAACAAATAGGCTGGGTCACCTTGTGCAGTACTATCTCAAACACACAGACATGTATGTATGTCAACTTCTCAATTTGTTTATGTAGACATGTATGCCAACATAAAGGGACACACACACACACTCTTACCCTCAAGAAACCATGTTCAAGAATGAAGCCCAAGATCATTGGCACAGCGGTGAAGACACCAATTTGGAAGAGAAATTGCGTATTCAAAGCAGCACTCAGGGCAGTGTTCTTAGTTATCCTAGCCCTTTCTTCAATGGTTTCACCAACACCAGATAGTGCCTGGAAACAGAGTGCACTTGAGTTCATAAGTATAGAAATAAGTGCATCGCTAAGTATTTGTTTTTATTGAATGTACATAAGTATACTAGCAGTGTTCTTGTACTAATCACTTGTATTGCCAATAACATACAAACATAAATTGCTAAAAAACAGAGAAACCATGCCCACTCAAGGCTAACCATGGACCTGAATCCAGTGTGAACTGTAAACATCTAGCGCAATAAAACTACAGCAAAAGATATGAAATTTAGAATAAAATGAAAAGATATTTGTAAACAAAGTACTCCAATATTGGCATAGCAGAAAGCTTAAATTAGTTACAACTAAGGAAGTATAACAAAATCCAACTTACCAAATATGTTTTCCCATAAAGAAAGGCATATACAGTCAGCACCGTTAACTGCAAGGTAATAAAGAAAAAAAAAATCCTCAGATGAAGAAAAGCTTGGATATAAATATATCTATGCTGATGATTATAAAATTGTGGCATGGAAAATTTCTTCCCATGAGATGTGTTAGAATGTGTCAATGCTAATGTAATGTAGCTGCTCTCTCCCTCTCATTCTGCATTGTAAACTGGCTAGCAGCTGCTATTCAATCCACACAAAACAACCATTACCACCAAAACCCTTCTTGTCCTGTAAAAAGTAAAAACCCAAGTTTTTGATAAAACTGAGGTAAGGTCATTTTTAAGTTCTCATAAGTCTTCCTCTCAACCCTTAATTAGAATATCACCATGATGGGCTCCCTAATGGGCCCCCTATAATAGTGTATGGCAGAAGGAGGAGAAGGAATAGGGAGGGCAGTGTAGGAAATAATGTGGCAAATTCTGTTACGCAAAATCTAAATCCTAACCAACAGAACACGTGGCTGGTGGAGGGGCAAAGGAAAGATGTGGAAAGGAGTGGGGGGAGAGGGAATATAAGGGGGAGAAAAGGGAGGGGGTGGGGGAGGAGGGAGGAAGGGAAGGAGTGGCTTATGCTGCAGGAGATCTTTTTCTCATTTTATCTCTTGTTTTCAACACTGTGAGGCTCTTTGGATTCTCATTTGCTTCATGTCTCTCAAAAGAACCTCTCTATCATTTTTCTTCTTACAAAACAGCCGTAAGCAAGTTTCTATCATCTTGCTACTCCACCTCAGCATTGCCATATCTGCTACCCTTGTTTTTTTTGCATATGTTGGCCCTTTGATTCTACATTTTATCTACCTAGAAATCTCTCCATCACTTTGTCAGATTAGCATATGGAAGCTTTAAGAAGGACTAGGACTAGTTTCATCAGTAACAAGTTAGGCATGATGAATGGCTATGCTCCAGTGTGAGGGATGTGTGCAAAGAGCGTAAAGAAGAGTTCTATCGTGTAATCAATAACCAACAACAATAATCATGACACATAAATGGCATACCATGGTACAAAAGTAGTATCCAACTGTTGTAAAGTAAAAAGACATCATTCGGAAGAAATCAAAAAGCTGCCCAAGTCTGTATATATCACGACTGAGAACTTGTTCACCATTACCGCCTGAAACCTTTCCTTCAAATAATGCAATTTGATTGAGCCCAACATCTCTTCCCTTACCAACCTGTAAATTTTATCATTAGAGCAAGATTTGTTGTAGATGCATCATCAAATAATGAGCCTCACCTGAATATATTCATGATGTGTAACATTTCCTTGACGTAAGGTTGAATTGAATCCTGTGTATAACCAAAAATTAAAAATAAAAGAAGGAATAACAACAGTAGCAGGGAGTAAAAAATGAAAACACAATTTCGATTTCCTAAAGTAGTCTACAGTAAGGGAATGACATAAAATCTTGACCATTAATTAAGTAATGTCCACAGCACAACACCAAACATACAATGTGACCTCTGTTGTGTTGACCCATACGACGCAAAAAGAAAAGAAAAAAATCCTGTGGCAGTGCCATGAATCAGTATAGAAGATGCAATGGGTCTTTAAACAATAGAAGGGCAGAGCTGGGAAGACAATACGAGGAGCACTGATACCCATTTCCCTTTTTTTAAGAATATGTCAACTAAATCAGCTGAAATCCTTTTATTCTGCCTAATTAATAAAATGCCATCATTACCAACTATGTATTTAAAAGGCAATTCTTGTCACAACAATTATGCTCTGATAGCTAAATTACTGCACACTGGAATCCCATACTTCCAATGTGGGACTCAAGTCCCATACCTTATAATTGGATCCTAACACATACCTGAGTAGATATCTTCACTAATGTTGATAACACGGGAAGCCTTGCTGATACCACCACGGGTAATGTGGAATACTCGATCAAAAACATCTGGATGCCCATAGTGCATTCGAACCCTGAATAGATCATAATTGTCATAAAATGTTAATCATATTTAGCTTGAATCTTGAGAAGAGAAGATTATTTAATGTAAAATAGGCTTACTTCAATGGATTAGCTAAAACCCGCTGGCCCAAAGTCACAAAACTAGTTTCTTGATTGGACATAAATGAGGCTAAAGATGACACACTGCATACAGTAATAGAGAAGTTACTCAAAAATATACACACTGAAAAATAAATCCAAAAAGTACACTATAAAAAAATTTAAGCAATTCCTGCCTTCCGGTAAAGACATGTTCTCTAACACCAAGTATTGTAGGAGGACGAAGCCCATGATCAGAATGAAATTCTTCCAGGAGATTCCTCATCTTCAAGGCCTCCTCAAAATAGTTATCCTATAATAAATTCTACTAAGCATCATAACTTAAAGCAACAGTAAAGAACTTACACATTATCAAATAAATAATGAAAAAAGTACATTTTAACAATTTATTTACATTATATGCAGTGGGTCAAAGCCATGAAGATAATATAAAATACATCATGTACGGCAGAATGGCTTATAAGTCCTTATCAACCACCACAATCTATGAGGATAGAATTAGTCAAATACAGACATCTTTAAAACTGCTATCACCTGATTCATGTCAATTGTCTGGACTGCATTTCCTCGGGTAAATATAATTGCATGATTTTGATTCTCAGGCTTCCCTTCGCCAAGTTTGGGATTTCCAGGTAATTTCACCGAGTATATCTCCTGTGACATCAAAAAGATTCAAGAAAGGGAATTAACAGAAGAGAAAGTAATCTCTGAAAACATCACAATCTAATTCAATGATGGAATGTAGGAAAAGTAAAAGTAACAATGTAGTTATTCTACTCCTGTTACAGTTAATTCAGTTTACTATAATCTGTTATACCAGACTCGACAGCAACCCTAGGTTCTTAATCATAACTAAATGTATAAATATGGGAATTATATTCAGAGTTCATTTAGTGAAATGGACAACACAAACTGAAAACACTCTAGTGAGCAACTACTGCAACTTTATCATTTCCCTACCTCCCCTGTTTTACTTCATTTCCTTATTCAAACTGCAACTCTATTGTTCAGGGACTTAATGTGATGGGCAAAAGTGAGCAAACCTCATGTTGAAGTTGAAAGAGATCAAGGGAAAACTGAGAGAAAACATTCTGAGTGTAACTGTGTTATCTAATGTGAAAATTTTTTACAATATGTATAGGAATCAGCTTATATATGTCACAATGTGCCAGGAGGACACTGCAACAAGAGAACAACAAATAAATAAATGGAATAAGCTCCAACGGTTCATGATACACAGAGAAGACTAAGAATGCAAGCAATGAGCTTTGCCTAAACAGCAAGCAGTGCAAAAATCCAACGTCTCTTTATTAAGAAAATGGTATATTACAAAAATGTAGTACAGCTTTGAGTACACAAAAGTGAGGGTGCCCCTAGCCTATTGTGCCAAAATGTGTAGGAAGTGGGATAAGAATAGTAGGTAAAGTAGCAGCAGAACTAACAATAGGAGAAGTAGAAAACTTATGGGTTATTAATTAGGCAGTAGCGGCAGATGATGGACTTGTAGAGGTCACCAGATTCATGAGAGACCTGAGATTTCACAAAGCATTGCTTAGGGTGAAATTCAAGTACATGTTGTTGTCCCTTGCAAACTGACTTACACTAACCAGAATTTTGGTAATCAAGGGAACTGGGAGCAGATTATTCAGAGAAAGTCTCTAGTGTGCAAGCTCTGAAAGACCATTTATGGTCTCAAGCAAGCATTTCTAGCAAGGTTTTAAACAATAACCAAAAAACTGCCCAGTTGGGATTCAAGTACAATAGCTATGATTTTTTCCTTGTTTACTCAGTTTGGTCCTACCGACTGTCTCTTTGTGCTGGGCTATGTTGATTATATTATTGAGACTGGGAGTTCACTCTCCTTTATGCAACAACTGATCTTCTCAACAAACTTTTAAATCCCAACAAATTCATTGGTATTGAAGTAAAACATCTTCCTAATCTCAATGACTCTGTTGTTTTCCCACTCAACCTCCCCTGTGGTTGATGACAACAAGCTGTCTAAAATGAAAGAAATCAAGTGGCTGGCCCTTAATAGTATAGGTCCACTGTTGAGACTCTCTAACAGGGAACCATCACCAGACCACAAATAAGTTTCCATGTAAACAAACCCTGCCAATTTCCGATACTTTCGTGTATCTGCCAACAATACAAAATTCTACAGTTCTTCTGGATATCTGCCAAGGAAGCTATTACATTTCTGTTTGGCAAGTAACACACCCAACCAAAAATTAGGCTGTAGAAAACTGAAGCAGGCCACAGTTCAGTTTCTAATGATTTAATTAACAATTTCAGGGTGAAAATTTGAACCTGCTGCTAGCATACTAATCAATTCTGCTTTCCATTAATATATACAATCATCCATTACCAAAGTTCCATTGCGATCATTCAAACAAATTCATTGTGATTCAAAATACTTACTAATAAAAAGAATTGGATTATTATGTTCAAGAAAAAAATAAGCATTAATAGGAGTTGATTTCCCTCCACCCTGTTCTCAAAAAGATAAGATAAGTAACTAAATTAAGTAGAACAATAAAGCTGGCTAGAATGTTAATAGTGAAAATGCTAGCCGATCAAAAAGAATGAAGAAAATGCTTAAGTATATACAAAGCACATAAAAATGGCACCTTGTCTTTCCCATTGATATCAGCTTTCACAAGCTTTGAGTAGTATTCTGTGTTCACTTTTCCATCTTTTAAAGTTTCAACAACATCAATGAAGGCGACACGAAGAGCTTCATTTCTAAAAGCATAAATTATTTAAAAATTAGATGCCACTATAGACTTAAGCATTCAACAAATAAGAAAAACAGTTAGCAAACAGCTAATACATGAAAGTTGATCCATAAACTCATTGAGCCCACCTTTGCATAAGTAAAGCAATATCAGTAGCCTCAGGCTTTTGCTCCTCTTTTTGCTTACCATAAATTTGACACGTCACAACATAAGTAAACTTAAGATCTGCCTGGGCACGTGCCTCAGGGGACAAATCAAAGCCATGTGTATCAGCCACTTCATCATAACCAATTGCAGCTTCCAAATCTAAATACAAAAAAATAAATTACAAGCATAGAAGCATAATGAAAACCATGTAAGGAGTTATGGGTTCTTACCACCACTTGTTGTCCTCTCCAAATAGGTCTGAAGCATAAGAGCTTTCCTATAATACATCATCCCCCGAACTGTGCATTTCAAACAACAAAGAACAGAAAATTAGGAAAAGAAAATTGTTCATGATATGCTGTCAGATGGTAGTTTTGGTCATTCAATATTATCCTTCCAACCACTACATAATAACATATATCTATCGACACTTTTTGACTTGCTTTTAATAAATACCAATCTATTCCATTAACAACAATAAAACAATAATTTCCATTTTACTGACATAATCTGTTTGGGCTAATTTCTCAGTTCATACTCATTCTCATTATGATCACTATAACCATGAAACTTATTAACAATGAAACCAGAACAATCAATGCCATTAGATATACGAAGTGCTCAGATCAATAAACATATAAAGATTCTTGGGCAAACTTTGATATTTCCTAAGAATGGGAGTGACTCAGTTTAAATCTAAACTAGGTATCTCAGCCTCTATGATCAAGAGGTGAATCTGTCCTTGGAATCCCCATTCTAATAATTATGTAAATTTCAGCATTGTGCACTTTTCAAACCTAAAGTACTCTTGCAGGGCATGGTATGGAACACAACTAAGAAAAACCAGACCACAAATCAGCCAATCGAACTGGTGTAAATGGGAATCGGTACATTGATCTAATAACTTATCAAACCATTTGCTAAACTGCTAACAAGGTACAAATCTTCTGAACAAGTCACAATCATATCTGTGGGGCAATGAATTTTGGGTCTTCATGCTTTTACACATGCCTTTGGCCATTGCTCAAATATCACTCCTTAGTTATCACGCAAATTCTTTGTAATGTTACATTCTAAATTGTATTAATATGTATTTATTTTTACTGATAATATTTACAAAGTTCATCTATCACTTCAACACTTACAATTACTTATTTACCATGCACGATATATAATATGATCGTTTTATGCCAATTTAAAATTTTAGCTGACTTGATTTTATGTTAATTTATTGATTAATATGTTTCATAATATTAAATATTACAATTATATAATTATAATAATTATATATATATAATTATAATTGGTAACCATGTATCGACTAGTAACATAGAAGACATAAAGAAAGCAACAGAAGAAGATCAAGTACATCAGTAAAATATTAATGAACATTACCTGTTCTGGCCAGAGTTTGCCCCCGATAGGAGGCCCAAAATCGCAGTTCAAGAATATCACTAGGACTATCATCAAGCTCACTCTCAAGTGCATTTTCATCACGGCCAATTCGGGCAAGAAAATTTTTCCACTCATCTGCAGTTAAGTATGAAACCTATCAATTGATGGATAACAACAGAAAAAATAATATACAGCTGGTATGACAATATTCAGCCTGAAAATTTGTAACTGCTTAAGTTAGGTTTGAAAGATCTCACTAATAATTTGGTTTAATCTTCAGGTCTTTGTATTTCTTAGGATATTCAATATAAGAACATAATTGAACATTCCCAAAAGTACAGGACAAATAAATTAATTTAACTACATTATTTTCAGGCTGAAACTCAAATTTCTGTCAAGTGAGCCATATCAATGATCCAGAAAGTAATAGGGTTGCCCTATAATCAGCAATGAAGTAAATAAGCTGGCACAACTTCCAGCAATCAGGCCAATCAAATAATAATTACGAGTATCCAACAAGAGTTAAAATAATCAGATTGGTCAGATTTCAATCAAGAAGTAAATAATCGAGTAGCCCTTCATTTGATTATTAAAAAAAAAAAAAAAGACTCAAACGGCAAAAATGTATAGGAATTATAGATGCATGCAGTTTACTAATGTACCATGTGACTGTTATCAATTAATTATCACATCTGTCAAGTTAGTTACAAAGCTGTTAGGATTGTTAGAATTAGTTATGGCTGTAGGCCAGTTATCTAACTGATGTCATCATGGGTATATAAGTCAATCTGTATTAACTTCTCGTAATGATATCAATACAGAATATTAATTGTTCAAATTTCTTTTTCTCTCTCTTTTCTATGGAAAAGTAATTTTAGTATTCAACCAGCCTAACTTGGGCCATAAATTAATTGGGCAAGTGTAAGTTTTGCCTGAACATAAATCATACAGCTCATGTTGAAACAGAGGCAAATTGATCAGTTTCAAGTAAGCCAATCATATCAAGTAGGTCATCCAGTTAAAATCGAAAACTACCTGGAAATATCTTCTGAAGGTAGAACAAAACTGAAATGCCATCTTCATTTTTCTTTAGGAGTTCAGCCATGCTATAAAGCACAACCTCAGAATAATATGGGGTAAAAACACTGCACAAACAGAAGAAAAGATAAGCACAGAACCAATGAGGCGAATAATTTTTTCCAAGAGAAAATATTAACCTAAAGGATAACATCTCCCGAACTGGCTTTGTGAGAGGCATCTTCATAAAAAGTGAATTTGTGAAAAACTCCAGCCGTCGCCTGGCCTCAAGATTTTTAGGAATGCTTGATGCAGACTCTTTGATAGTCAGCAGTGAATACAATCTTTTGACTTGCATTCTCTGCTAGCACTTAATAGTTAGAAAATTCATAGATAAGTTATAGGCACACATATATAGACAAATATGAATAGAGCATACCAAATCAGTATTCTTAGGCCATTTTAAAGTTTCAAACAAATGCCCCTCGTCCCTAGCTTTGGTAAGTAAATTCCATGTGTCATAATTCTCTCTAGATAAGAGAAAAAAAAAAGAAAGAAAATCAACATTAATCTGAAGTGATGAAATCCCTGATGCAGGCAAGCAGGAAGAATATATTTAAAAATCGATGACAGCAAAAACAGTAACTATGACAAACCTCATATTTATAGAAAGGACATCATATCGCACAACATCATAAAGATCCTGAACAGCCCTAACTGCACCCCTTTCCAGCTCAGGTGTTTCAGTCTCTCTCTACAAGATGTCAATATATAATAAGTTCACACCTCCAATAGCTTGTTAAACTTCCATATATTAAGCACCAAATCAACAAGAGATGTGCATAAGATAAATTCATATACAGGAACAAATTGATCAACAACAACTAAAGCCTTATGCCATTAGGTGGGATGGCCCATTAACGAATCTAGAGTAGGCTCTGATACCATGTTGAAAACTAGGTTTGGCATAACTCAACCTCAAAAACTAACTCATTGGGTGAGATTTGCCTCCATATTATATACCCATGGTTGGTCTTTCCTCTAGGCTATGTGGGACTTCTAATACTTATCATAACCACTACATGTAAACTTTTGAGAATGTTACAAAATAGTAGTATCTCTAGGGGAAGATAAAGATATCCTCCAAAACCGAAAGTATTAGAGTATCATCATTTTGTGTTTCTCTCCTTAGAAGGAATTAGTTAGTTAGTTACCACTCTATTATCTTTAATAGTGACAGTTGTACTCTCACATGTATATATATATATATATATATATATATATATATATATGAGAAATCTCTCTCATATCTTTAAAAAGACAGCAATTTTATTCGTTCAACTTATGAAAATCGATTACCTCCTAATACCTTTCTATCTTAATATGGTATTACAGCAAGGTTGATAGAAGCTTCATTCATGGCTTCATTCTAGTATCGTGCAAATTGAGCCTCATGCACAAGTAAGCGAGCTTCGATTTCATCAATTGATAATGGTTCAAGTTTTGTACTAATAATAGTTGAGATGGATTCATAACCTCACAGAAGTCCTTGTAGAAGAATATCATGTTCATGATGTTGAAGAACAAGATCACAAACAAAAAAACTAGCATCAATGATCCCTTGAATTCTCAAGAAATATTCAAAGATTGATTGATTTTCAAGCCTTGTAGTAGTGCACTTTCCTTGCCTTAGCAAGAGTGTGAGCCTGAAAATGTGCATGAATCTTCTCCTATGGCTGATATCAATGACGAGATCCAATGCAACAAGTTAGAATCAAAGCGTGCATTGAAGCCAAAGTAGGAGAAGTTGATCTTGTTGCTCTTAGGCAAGATACTCTGCATTCACATTATTCAATTGATGATCATATCCAATGAAAAATTAACAAATGGTAGATTTAACAAGTGTTGAAGCCTATGAGCTTTTATCATCAATTTGACTTGTTGAAGCCAAATAAGATAGTTATTCTCATCAAGTTTCTCCATGATCAAAAAGTTGAACATTGCTAGAGGCATAACATGAATCAACGAAGGAACTGCAAATTGAGATGGCAATGATGGTAGCAGGGAAGGATCAAAATCAGAAGATGGCACCATCATTGAGCCACAAGAATTGAAACTATGATGGAATTGTGATTTAATAAAGTCAAGGCAGTCCAATGTTACTAGGGTGGTCAATACTGAGCTTTTCTTAGGACAAATGGCATTCACCACAAGGTCACGTGTCCTAATGCTAGTCATTAGAATGGGTCAGCTAAAAGAAAACATAGCCAAATTGTTGAAATGGGATTGAGTTTTCTCTCTTGCTAGTATACCCTTCAAATTTTGAGATAATTTTTCCTTATTGTTGTTTACCTTATAAACAAACTTCCTACAGCAGCACTCAATGGTTAGGTTGCTTTGTTGTTTGGTCAAACACCTGCTTATCAATTTCTAAAAGTCTTAGGCTGTTTATGTTATCCACAATTGAGACCTTACAATAATCATAAACTTTATTTCAAATCTCGTGAATGCATCTTCTTGGGGTATTTGCCTTCTCATAGAGGTTGCAAGTGACTCTCGGGTGATGCAAGACTATATATGTCTAAATATGTTGTGTCCAATGAAACAAATTTCCCTATCCTAGTTTGTTTTCTTTCTCTTCTATCTAGGTTCCATCAACTTTGGTTCCAACATCTCTTACGGCCATTCCTCTCTTGTCTAATTCTGCTCTGTCTTCTCATCTATCTTCCCCTAACATTTCCAATCTTAATTCACTCCACTTCATCTAACTCTTCTCTTTTTTCTCATGTCTTCTCCAACTTCCTCAAGACCTTCTACTATTCGTCCTATCAAACAAGATCCAAAACCAGGATTGTTAAACATTGAATAATCCTACATTACTTCTTGGTCGCATGGAACCTAAATCACCAAAACAGACCTTGGTTGATCTTACATGGCATGTTGCTCTACAAGAAGAATATTATGCTTTGATCAAAAATAAAACTTGGGCATTAGTTCCCCTTCAGCCAACTCAGCAACCTGTTGGTTCTAAATGGATTTCTAGGATTAAAGAGAATCATGATGGTATGTACATAAATATAAAGCCCATATTATTGCTTGGGGCTTTCATCAATATTTCAATTATGATTAGAATGAAACTTTCTCCCCTATCCTTAAACCAATCATTGTTCACATAATTTTGACTCTTTCTCTAAAAATGCATTTCTCCATGGCATCCTTCATAAAGAAGTCAATATGACTCAACCTATGGGCTTTGAAACTATTGATCACTCTTTTGTTTTCAAGCTTAACAAAGCATTTTATGGCCTTAAACAGGCGCGTCAGGATAGTGGTTTAAATGAGACACTACTACTCTTCTTGGTTTTGGTTTTATTCAAAGCAAACATGATCCCTTGCTGTTTGTGCTTCATCAAGAATAAGTTGTGGTCTATCTTTTGATTTATGTTGACGATATCATCATCGTAGGGAACTCTCCTTCCCTCATTCAGCAAATTGCTACAAACCTAAATTGTGTTTGCTTTGAAGCAATGTGGAGGTTGGATTATTTTCTAGGAACTGAAGTGAAACACTTAAGCTCTGCCTCTCTGATTCTCAATGAGTAAGTATAACAGATATCTTCTTAACAAGACTGACATGGAAGCCTGCAAACCTATATCATCCCTATGATGGGTCCCATCCTCTTCCTACTGCTTTCTTGTGCAGATCAGTTGTTGATGCACTACAATATCTCACCATTACTCAACCTGAAATCACATTTTAATCTGCCAGTTTATCTCAAACCCTCAGGAATCTCATTGGCAAGCTGTGAAATGCATTCTGCAATATCCCAAAGGTACCATATCTGTTGACCTCAGACTTGAGGCTGCTATGACCACAGATGCTTATTCTCTAAGGACATTTTGTGATGCTGATTGAACATCAGATCCAGATCCAGATGATAAGTGGTCCACTTTGGAGCTTGTGTGTTTTTTGGTCCTAACATCATTTCTTGGTGGGCTAAAAAGCAATAGGTGGTAGCTGGGTCCAGCAGAGGCTTAATACCGCAGCCTTGCATAAGCAACCACTGAACTTTTATGGGTTCAAATTCTACTTAAGGAATTGGGTGTTTCCTTTTCATCAGCTATTATTTACTGTGGCAATCAGAGTACCGTGGCTTTATCTCACAATCTTTTGCTTCATGCTCGCACTAAACATATGAAGCTTAACTTATTTTTTGTTTGTGAAAAGGTTCTCAACAAACAGCTCCAAGTAATTCATGTTCCTGCCACAGATCTGTGGTCCAATATCTTCCCCAAATCTTTGTCTCCAACCAGGTTTCAGGAACTTAGAGACAAGCTCAGCATGTGTCGAACTAATCACAACTCCCCGCCCTGAGCATAGAGTGGGTATTAGAGTATCATCATGTTGCTTTTCTCTCCTTAGAAGGTTCTGTTATCTTTGATAGTGACAGCTGTACTCTCTCATGTATAAATAAATATATATATATATATATATATATATATATATATATATATATATATATATTTGAGTTCTCTCTCATATCTGTTAAAAACTGAAAATACAATAATTCATTCATTCAGTTTACGAAAATCAATTTTCTCCTTCTACTGCGACCTCCATCTCTTAATAGAGAGCATATCACAAATATTAAATCTCATGAAACAACCATGAGCATAGCACAAGATAGAATCCAAAAAATTATTACAGAACATGCGTAGAGGAACAAACCAAATTAACCAAGGAACCTCACAACTGCAGACATATTTATCATATGATACATGAAAATACTATTTCCTGAGAGCATCATTAACTATGATCAATCCAACATTGTGAGTGTGTGTGTGTGTTATTGTACAAAAATATAGTTAGAAACAGTTCCAAACATTAGGAAACGAAAAACTCCAAACAAATGGTTCCAAAGAAAAGTATCCAACTGAGAATGTTAAAAAACAAAGGACAATTGTTTCAGTACTCTCATATCCACCCATCAAGCAACGTATTTGTACTAGGGCCTATGCTAGCCTATGCATCTCTAAGCCATTCCTTGAAGACTTTCGAAAAGCTAGACTTGGCACCATTTATGTAAAACACAAGTCTTACATGAGATTTCTGCCTTTGGTAAAATTTTGATCAACATTTCACTAAAAAAATTAAGACAAGAGTTGCAACAATTCAGACTCATACCCACTAATCAGTGATCTGAAACAACTACACCATAGGTTCCATTTTACAAATATTTTCCAAAAACAAATACAAGAAGAAAATTCATTAGAAATAAGAAAAGAATGCACGGAGAGAACAGGGAATACACCAAACTCAAACTTTATTGAATAGATTAAATACCAGGATCCCCATCAACGCAGTCACCCTTGATATCACAAGAGCCAACTTATTTAGTTGGAAGTCTACATGAATAGTGTTCTTTGAGATACTATCATTAATATCTTCATATACCCTTTCAACCCTGGGATCACAACAATAATTGCAAACAAACAAACAAGAAATCAAAATACCATAAATTAGGCTTATATAATATAGAGGAACATCGAGTGATGTACTTGAATGTAGCAATTGACACTTACCACTTCCTTCCCACATCATCCAATATCTCGGTCAAAACGAGTTTAATAGCATAGTAACACTCCTGAACAGCATACATCATATAATCATCTCGGGAAATCCTATCCCAAAGCTCAGCCTGAGTATCTTTACTCTCAACAGCAATATCCCTAGCCATAAATATCTACACAATCATGTAAAAGAACTAATCAACGAATCTTAACAAAAAGAAAACATAAGAGAGTGAACTCAGCCAACAAGAAAAGCCAACATAAATACATACACTAAATGATCTGTGATAAAATGTATATAACCTAGAAATTAAAAGCAAGGATACCAAAATTGTAAGATTTTTTATTCAAATTGCAAAATAATTATATTCCCAAAAACATCAATGCAAGTCAGGGATAGCCTGAATTGTGGCTAGAGTTGAGGGATGATTCTACTTCCTTGTGCATCAGCCAAATAACGCCCACATTAGGGAGAGTCTTGTATGACCCAAACGAGGAAATTAGCCCTTTTTGGAGTTCTTTCGAAACCAAAAATCTTTTGAAGTTTGTAAAGAAAACTATAAGAAGTTGTTGCAGCAAGCATTTAATAGATTCAAAGGTATCCATATTATGTTGTAGAAATTGAGTTTTGAAACAACTAGAAAATGATTCGTGTTTCAGTAAGGAAAGAGAAGATAACAAACCAGACTTAGAATAAGAGGATATTAAATTGTTGTGGTGTATTATGATGTGAGAAGAAAAAAAAATCAAACCCTATTAATGCTAGTACTAGACTCAAAATTAATCACAAAGAAAAATTATAGAAGCTAGAAACTACTCAGTCAATCCCAAATAGCAGCGCAGTGCGGCCAACCCTGAAAATGTAACAGCGGCATAGCAGATGACAAGATGGCCACTATTATAAGCAATTCAAATATATTATACTACACACACACACACGCACACACACACACACACACACACATATATATATATATATATATATATATATATATAAGCTGAAAATTTATAAAAAAAAATACTTAAACTAAAAACATTGATTCATAATGAATTAAATATTAAGAGGTATTCTGGCCAGAATAAGGTCATCAGAGAACGAGTTTGGTCAGAGAGGAGAGATGATAGGAGTGAGAGAAAGAATGGGTTGAAGTTGTTCGGAGTGGATGATTGGCCTCCATTGCTGCAGAAGAGGAGTTTAAACAAAAAAGGGGGCAAAAGTCTAAGTTTCCCCCAAAAAACCTCGAAACGTTTAAGGTTGGGGTAAAAAGCGCATTTTTCCCAACAACTAGCAGCTGCTCCTACCACAAAATGGCACGAATTGCAACTGCTTTTGTGGTGCTACAGCCATGACAGCAAAGTGCACCACTACAGGGAGACTGGGAGATCAGGTGGCCGCTCCATGCTACACATAGTAGTCAATCCCAAATAGCGGCACGGACTGACCAACCCCAAAAAGCAGCGCAGCAGGTAGTGAAGCAGCCACTATTTTGAATCTTTCAAATATACCTCACATACATTATACCACATATATATGTATATATATATATGCTGAAAATATAAACAGAAGAAAAAAGAGATGAAATCACCAAGAACAGAGGGCAACCATGCTGAAAAACAATCTAAATGGTGATGAGTTTGTCGGAAAACAGAATAGAGAAGCTGCTTGCTGGAAAATGGTTTGAGGACACCAGAAAATCACCCAAACAGTAATGGGTCTTCATTGGAAAAGAGATTAGAGACAAAGCTTGCTGGAAAATGCCCACACAGCGACACACATAGCCGGTAATGGACTGCACCATTGGAAAATGGTCATAGGACTTTGTTGAAGGAGCGCAGTCCATCAGAGATGGAGATGGAGAGGAACTAAAGCTTGGTCATTTGGGACTTTCTTTTAGGCACAGAATGTTTCTGAAATAGGATGAAACTCCAAGATTGCCCCCCCCACCCACCCAAAAACCCTCAACCAGTAAGAAAACTTGGGTAGAAAGGGCATTCCACTCGAAATCAAGTTAGCAAGCAGCCACAAGAAGCCGCAATCTGGCACAACTTGAGACAGCAATGCTACAGGGTCCAAGGTGCACTAGGGTGTCACTCTGCCACTATAGCAAGGGATTGAAAACTCTGCTCCTAAGAGATCGTGTAAGATACTATAGATACTATAAAGATATTAACATTTATACTAGGAGCAAAAATTCTAGCATAACATAAGATTTGACGCATTTCGGTGTATTCAATTCAAAACACAAAAAATGATCTTTTAATTCACAGCTTGACAACCATGATTAAAATATCTGAACTACCTTGCTTGCAAGTAGAAAAAGTGGCCATTGAACCAAGGGAAGATCCCCAGAATTTCTAGGCATCAAAAGCAACTCCATTTCGCTGTAAGAAAGGAAAACATAATCATGCAGGTATTAATTACATAAGAAGGAGCAAAAAGATAAATAGAAACAAAATATATATATTTATATAGCAGCTTCCATGACTAACAAGTTAGTTATATAATCCTCCTCCCTTAGATTTCTTATGATCTCATTCCAAAAGGGGGCAAACCGAGCAGCATCCGCCTTGTTCTTCTCCACAACCTTCAAAAGAAGTGCAGCTAACTTGAGACCAGAGAACTGTAACTTTCCCATTGACTAAGTTTCTTATTCGAGAGTTAGTAGTAGCACATAGGTCTCAAGCAAATAATCATATCAATTTAAACTAAAGCATTTCTCCTTTATCCATGACAAAAGTCTGACCTGAACAGAAGACTGGTGGGAACTCCTGAAATAAAAATTATTGAGGAAAACTGCATAAGTTTATATAAGCAATTCAAGGGGAAAAACTGAAAGAACAGAGTATATTCTCAGACAGCTATAATAGAGATAGGGCACACACAGAAACCTATCTTCCAAATGCAGAATGAAAATCAAAGTCAACCAGGAAAAAGCAGCACCTATTGGGTAGAGGAACATGAAGTGTGTCCATAAAAGCACCAGGAAACTGTTCAAAAAGTTTGTGCAATGCTTCCAATGACCTAATCTGGTGATTAGATACAGACACAAATAATTATACTAACCAATTTCATATTGAAAGGTGTACAGGACAGGACTAGCAACAGGTAAAAGACACTAATATTAACAGACCAATTATCAAAAGGATTTACAGTTAGTCGATCACAACAACTAAAAGAAGACCACATACCTCTCCCAGTCGATCTCTTGCCCCCAGCAAGAATCCCCAGACAGCCGATACAAGTGTGTAAAACACATAAATATCTAGAAGATAAATCTGATAGAATGGGAATTAGCAAATTAGAAAGAGCAACCAAAGCACTCAAAAGGGATACAATTTTACATGACAGTTAAATTGAAGGTAACAAATATAAATTAGAGAATAGGGAAACAGATAAAGAATACAACACCTAAAAGCTTCTATACTATTTACAAACTACTTGACCTGCAAAATACAAGCCCTCAGACTAAAAATATTCCAAATGAGTATCAGTTCAGCACCTCTGAAGATAAAATATTTCTTCAAATTACAAGAACTAAGTATATGTTTCAGTTAGTATTTAAAAAAAAAAACATTTTTAAACTGCTCCAGAAAGAGCTTCTGGCAGAAAAGCTTCTTTTGAATGCAAATATAGCTAATCCAAACATGCTATAAGACTGCATAAGAACAGAAACACAGTCCAAGCAATACCAAAGCGCATTACCATGCAGAAAACTAAATTAATAACCATGCCACTTCCCAGCAAACCTCAAGAATTTCTTGAAAGACAATTTTTCCCATGAGAGATGACAACTCGTTAGAAAGAAAATAAAAGGAAACAAGAAGTCCCCTTTTATGATTAGCATTATTTGTAGAAAGGGAGAGGAGGAGGTGGTAGATGAACAGCAGCTATGTACTTACAGCAAACACAGGAGCCCAAACACTAAGAACTGTCAAAGCATTATGATTATCTGCAACATAAAGACCCGTTAACAACCAATAATATCAAAAAGAAAACAACAAAGACATAAACACAATCAATCACACCGGTGCTTACGTTTGGAAACAAAATCATGCCAAGAGTACTCTATATTATTCTCTTTTATAATATCCCTTGTTGGGTCCACCAGAGGCTTGATCTGCAAACCACAAAAAGAAGGCAATCAAACATGCATGCAGATAAAAACACAAGCAAAAGAAATATAATTCTGAGTGTGTAACTATAAACCCAAGAACACAGGTGATGTATGTATTGCTAACCTGAAGAAAGTAAGCAAATGAAAATTTTCCGCTCAAAACAACAAGCCAAAACAGCATATACCTGAGAAAAGAAGCAAGGTATCTAACTAATCAGTGCAATCAATGCACAACTTCAGCTTGCTTCTCAAATTAATTACAGAACACACACCGTTCTTTGTAATCAATCTTTAAAAAAATTATCAACAGAACTCTTTAAAATGTAGAGGATGGGGAAGCAAGAATCTTGTTTTTCCTACAACAATATTACAGAAAAAAAGACAAATCTAGTGCATACTTTATGAAATCTGAACTCCTTTCATACATTCCACGTCCAACATAATGTCGTTCCTTTAACAGTCAACAGAAAAATGGCAATAACAGCAAACTCATCAGTCAGCATAATTCCACAAGATACTGAACAAAATAAAATGAACTAATATAATTAGCAACAACTAATGCAACAGGAGACAAAACCTGGCGCATCCACTTCACAAAGCGAATCAACGGCCAACGATCACATTGATTTGTTAGATGATGACATGCTGGTATTCGCATGAGGAAACTAATGAAAAATTGGACACCAGCATAAATCCCTATGACAATCACATATAATCTGAAAACAACTGAGTTTGCATTTGTTTTACTCTCCTCCTGGAGTGCTTTTCTGCAGTCATGCACAAACATGTGGAAATGTAAAATCCTATAAAACAAACTAAAAGATTCAAAACAAATTGAGGAAAAGAAGAGCATTTGGGGATATAAGAATAATATTATTATAATTGAAGGCATACATACACATAAAGGAAAGTTATGAAAACTGAAGCAAGGCTGAACCAAAGAAAACGTAAAAAAATCCGTGAGACAGCTAAGCGTCTTGTTGTTGAATATGCACCATACATCATGAAAATGTCCAGGACACCTAAAAAAGAAATGAAAATGTGAAAATATATATTAAATGGTGACAAGAAAATATAATAGGAGTTTCACAAAGTTATTGTATTCTTGGAAGAAATTCAACCTCAGTCTAAAAAACGAATCAAGGATCATGTCGAATGATATATAACTTGGTAGAAATATACATACTCTCAAATAATTTCATCACAACAAAGGTAGGTCCGAGACTAAGAATCTCCCGTAATGTCTTGGCATTAAATTTTTCATTATTGAATGCAAAGATGGTTAGACCCTGAAAATTGACAATAAAAAGAAAATCAATATCATCCAAAATTATGTACCAGAATGTCCCAATTAAGAGTACATAACTTAAATTTGAAGAGAAAAAACAAAATTCAGTGCCAGAAACAGCAAGTGAAAACAGTAAGCCTTTGCCAAGAGGTGGAGACTTTGCTAGAATAAATGCTTGTACAAACCTGGAACATCATGAAAAGAAATATCCACAATCGATGGAAGCTATGATAAAGATGAAAAAAACTTCGATGCTCCACAAAAGATGTTTTTCCCACATGCCGACTTGTGCCAAAAATTGTGTTCTGAATTGTACAAAAAGGAATAAATAACTAAGGACATTGAAAAAAAACACAGATACTCATCAGTTTATCAAGAACTCAATTAAGATATTAAGCTCCATCACATAAGGATAAAGTTAAACTATCTTCAGAGCCAATCTAATTTCTTTTATGATACACATTTTCTCAACCACATATCATGGAATTAGTTCTTTCAAGTTTCAAGACCTTAACCCAATCCCTAGAAATCAACAATCCATTGCCCTTGAGCATTAATTTGATATAGCAGCCCTTCCAAACCTATCTCATATCTGGCAAACAGTACAAAACTGTGCACCACTAGCAGCCATCCTCTAAGAAATGAGAGTAGGTATTGGTTTCACTCTTAATTCAGCAGTTAGATGTAATGATCTGCTTGTCTTTCAATGCCCCCAGAATGCACATCAGCAACTACTCAATATCCAAAACAAGAATCCAATAGAAAGAAACTGCATGATGTAATGAGAATGGAGTCTAACATAATTGCAACCAAAACAAACCTTTGATCTGGGTTGTGGCTTCTGGAAAAATAAAGAACCTATGCGCCATGGCCAGCTGAGCTCAAAGCAATGGAGTGACCTTAGGGAGGATGGGGGTCAGTCTATAGAATAAGAAATAATTGAAATAGTAAGAAATGGTCATCGAAGAATTCTTACCAGAAATACTCATTAAAATCATCATAATTTCTCCAGGAGGAATGAGGTGCTTTCCCATTATCATTGTTTGCAGCTTCCTGAAAGTCCATGAAAATAAGTGATGAATTCATATTTTAAAACCAATAAGGATAAACTTGAGCTCCAGACAAATGCATTTAAGCATTTAGAGAACATGAACAGCAGAGTTAAAATAATTAAAATTACAGTTTAGAAATTAGGGAGAGAATAAAGGCTCAAAGTTGTCCTTGAAAGATACATGGGACATGAAATTGGTACTCAAGAGTGTAATATAATCATCAAATAACAACATGCAATCCAAACATACTCAAGAATCAGCTTTTATTGTCATAAACTTAATGGAGTTGTTAGACAATTTTGCTCAAAAAATAAGATTTCGTTGCTTATCCCATGAACACAACTAAAAATTGTGGTCATCATCCACTTCAGATGTACAAGCTTATTTTCACCTTTCATTTCATGTAATAAAATTTAACCAGATATTCATAAAACGTCTGCTAAACTTACTGCAGCAACAACATCATAGAGAGGAAAGATAACATTATCAAGAAATGAGACACCATTCTCAGAAGTGCAACTATTAGCTGGTTGTGCAATCTGCTGCCTTAAAATTTCATCCATCTCTCTAGCCATCTGCATTTATATTCACAACACATAAACCATAAACAATATTGAAGGAGAAACTACAAAAGCAAAACAGAATTTAAAAATTCAGGAATAAAATGAACAAAAAATATTGCACACAAAAAACAAACAAGATTGGTGAGCAACAACTCCATTAAATATTTATGTGCCTGTTACAACATCTACATAATATTTCAGAGAGTGATATTTCTAATCTTACTACATCTACAACAAAGTTAACTTGTATTACTTTACATTTAGAAATCTTATCTTGTTAGAAATCTCATCAAATGGGATTTTATCTGGTTAGAAACTTCAACAAATTAATCAAATATTTATGTATCATGTTATTTATTCCCTTATTAATTAGGACTATGTGTTGGTACAAATATAGTTAGGACTATTGAGTTAGTATTTGTATCAATCATGATACACATAATTAATTTAGAGCTCGTCTGTTTAAACTTTGAAATTTAAAAAGAAAGCGGTCATGTTACTATTTTAGAGTTCTTTTTCCAGAAGCTACTACTTTTAGCATCTGTGAGAGCACTAAAACAGTTTCCTTTTTTTGGATTTTTATTTTTTTCAGGAAAACATACATGATTATTATAAATTTATTTAAACATAACTGGTAAATAAAAAATCACTTTTCTTAAAAAAAACTGAAACAAACAGTCCTTGGAATGATATTACTTGGAGTCTCTGCTCTATCCTTTTATCCTTCCAACCCAAACCCTATAATTCCAACAGAATCTGATAGTCCTGCAGTTCTTAAAAAGTTTCATCACTGTTTAATGAATATAACTACCAAGGGACTCTTGATAACATCATTTCCATTGAAACTTTAATTGAAGACTTGAGGTTAATAGAAAGAGGGGGGAAAATCCTATTAGATGGCAAAGTTACAATAACCAATATCAATTAACTTACATGATGGAATATGTAGCACAAGCATTCCGGTAGAAACCTGATATTTGAGGATTCACCCCATATTAGGAAGTACAGAGAAACATATAATAATTTCTTTTCTTTGCTGAGCGCCTCCAAACTGCACCAAAACCATTATTCACTTGTTCAATGTTAGCAATCATAGATCATCAAAACTCAATTAGTTTTCAAGCAAAACATGGGATTGTAATTGTACCTGCTCCAAACAGGCTGAATGCATAAATAGTTGCACCAGTTTATATAATTCTCGAGGGACTTGAGGAATGTTTTCTGCACAGCTGCTTCATCCAATTTCTGGATAAATAAATGAATGTAGTAATACATGTAATGAATCAGTAAAAAACAGGAAAGATTATCTAGCAGGACTACTAATACATGTGATACATATTCCAGTGAGTCATTTGATAATTTTCCTTATCAATTTACTGGAGCAGAAAATTTTCCCCTTCTGGATCCATTAGGAAGTCTAAAGTTTAAGTCTTTCATTTTGTAAGCTGAACTCAAAAATACGAATCCAAAGAGTTTGAAAGCAGTCCCTCTTTATTAGCTATGATATCAGAAGTAAAGAAGATGGCATAATTTACTGTCATAGTGCTGTGTTACAGGGTAGTTGTGTGCCATAAAGAGCTGATCAATTAGATACTTCTTCATCCTTACATTTGTTATCTGACAGAATTTTTTAAAAAAGTGACTGAAATTGGAAAACTAAATTAAACCATACATGCACACACACCCACATGCAACAAGCTGATGACACCCTATAATGCACCAACAAACTTAGCACCATCAAAATGTCAAAAAGAATTTTTTAGCACGATTCTCCTTGCAGCACACATCCACACTCAATCAATAAATAACATTTTTTTCTTCAGCCTGGAGTATAACAAAACCTCCCCCCTATAGCTCACATTTTTCAGAATTGAGAATATCTACTTCACTCATTTCACTCAGTAAATGATATAACATGCAAAGGAAACACCCAACAAGAAACTAGTCATGTTACTATTCAAAATGAGTTAACCTAGGAAAATTTTTAGCCTAAGACTCAAGTGAAGACTATTTAATCAAGTTTCAATACAATAATGCAAAAGATCTTCAAATTAAAAGACTTACAGGTTCAGCTTCATCTGGAATTCTAAGCCGAGATTGCTCATTTGCAAGCAGGTGAACTATGTGTTCGCACTGATTAGCTACATTATCTTTCTGGCAACAACAAATTCTTATTAGATGCAACAGAAAAAAAAAATGACTTAGAAAGAATACCAGGGCATGAAGCAGCTTTCAACCCCAAAACAAGACCAAAGAAATCAAATCAAAACAAAAGTTACTTTACACAACTAAGAGAAAGAATAAAAATCAGAAAGGCACCAGATAATCACAAGTGTAAAAAACTACAATCAAATTATGCATTTCCCAATCTGAATAAATCAATTGCTTCATGATTCAATGGTGGACCAAATAATTTAGAGTGGCTGAGAAATGGATGCTAAAGTTCATATGTTTATTTCCAACAGATTTTTTTTCCTAGCAATTTCTGTTGGCTGTAATGCATGTATCATATTTTGAGGGATTTACCGCGGAAATGTTCCTTTCTAGAAGGAATTTTATTTTTTTACTGTCTCAATACGGAGCATAATTTTCCCACTTGAAAACCGTATTGTATTCAAAGTGAATATTTATACAGTAACTTTCATTTCAGTAGAGAATTGACTGATACTGAGAACTACAGTATTTTGTTTAGCTAATTAAAACTAGTTTGGAAGTTGAAATCTTCGGGGGAGTTTTAACCTCCCCCAAGTAAATAATTGCAAACAGAAATCAAGTGTGTTTTTGGGAAAGACTTTTTTAGGTGATTATTTCAAAAAAAAAAGCTGCAAAATGTACCGTTTACTTTGTTTGGCATTCTTATAATCTTCAATTATTTTTCTACAAAGGAAATAGCTTACTTTAAATGGGCAAAATTTTGAAGCTTATGATTAAAAGCTATCAGTTTATTTTCTAGTTAAACTTCCTTTTTCCATTTTATCCTCAATAATTGATTATTTCATTATAAACATAATTGATTATTGAAATAATCTATTTTTTCCAGCTAATCCAAACACACACCAATATAGGAATGACATTCAGCTTGAAACAAAGTAAAGGGGAGGAAAATGAAATTTCCAAAAATGAAAAAAAAAATTACAAGAGATAACAAACTTGTAACTTAATCACTTGTTAGTGAGACAGAATAGGGAATGAATAGAACATGGGATGCAATAACTTAATTGTTTAGCCTTCCTAAATCTATAAAAGTGCACTAGAAGTGTTATACATATAAATGTCTGGCCAATACTAAGATTAGCCCACCACCACTGTCATATAATATTCTAATAAAATATGACAATTTAGCTTCACTACATACCAGAGATAAAGAAAACTTAGTTCCTGAACCCAAAAAGAGATTATGAACAATTTAAAGTATCACACCAATCTTGATTTCACACCACATAGAAACCCTGGTTTACAAACCTGAAATCCAAAAGTATACTGTAAAAAATCGAACATGTTAGCATTCCTTGAAGGAGGAATGAAATAGCCCCTAGGCAACTCTGGCAAGCCACTAAAATACTTCAAAGCCGAGACTGCTGCTTGCACCTAAAAATACATTTTTTCAGGTAATAAGCAGAGATGAATGTGCAAAAATTTAGGATCTTAAACAAAGAAACTTAAAAACCTCAGGAAAAGAAACAATAGCATTTGTTGAAGAAGAAGCATCTAAGGGGATGATGTTGTAAGCAATATCCTCTGTCAATGCAGAATCCGAGTCAATTAGCCGCTTCAGCTGCAACAAAAAAAACAGATGAATGGATGCTAAAGTTCAGAAATTTTTACATTCTTATTACACAAGAAATAGCAAATTGATAACATAAGATATGCTTCCCAGTTCCAACCCATATGCACAGTCTTTTTAACTTGAAAATCACTATTTTATTCTTCATCAAGCCAATTACATCCAGAAACAATGCAAATAAATAAATAGTACTGATGGAACAATATCAACAATATTAATCCCGACAAGTTTCAAATACTTTGCTCAAAAATCATATATTATAAAAAATACATCAATACAGCAAACACTGGCTTTTTTCATAAAGCACCTTTGTCTCCATTTCAAAATCCTTTAACATGTAGTATTATAAGGCTCACAACATCGCTATTGTGATGTTGCATATTAACATATACTTACATTTATCCTAATCATTGAAATAAAAATATATTTATTGCAAAATAAATGAAAATAACAAGTAAAAAGTCTACAAACTAGTCACCTCCGTTTTTACAAAGTTATCAGCAGTTCCTCTAAAGGATCTGTACCACACATTTTACTACTATTTTCAAATATTGCAAAGAAACAAGAATAAATATTGAAAAAGATGCATCCACTCAAAATCACAAACCAAACCATTAGCACAATAGATAACAAAGCTTCCTAAAAAAACATAATGATAACCCAGGAAAGAATCGATTCATAATTTATATTATTAAGAGTGCCAAGAAGGCAAGAACCCAACCTCATCAGGAATTTCCTCACTCAGTTGCTTAAGTACAGTTCCTAAAACTTTCAAGGTAGCAAAAACCCTTTTCCTCTTCAAAGTCTTGCGCTCCAATCTGTATTCAGCAGGAAATGCTCAATGTCATAAGGAATAAGCATAATCAACATAAATCAAGTAGCAGGTATAAATTAAAAGCCATGACAGAGATTGCAAATGATTAAAGACCTTGAAGAAAGTTTATTAATGAGCTATTATTATTGATAAACAATAAAATTTTCAAGGGTATAAAGAGAGAATATAATAAAGGTGGAATAGTTGATATTTATTCTGAACTCAAGTGTGTGGGATAATTAAGAAAAAGCTTTGATGGTTCCAGCATGAAAACAAGGGAGTGCAACTGAAGACAGCCAAATAAAAATAAATTGCAAAATACCATAGCATTTTAACTTCCTGGTTGATACCAAGTGAAGTCCATCATAATCCAAAGACCAAAACCCACCCACAGCCCAAAAAATAAAATAAAATGAAAATAAAGATCATCATCACATATGAAAGTATCTGGCATTCTGCCTTATAATAAGACAAAAGTGCAAATACAAGTGTCCAGCCCTTTCTACCTTGACTAACACATAATGCACATACCAGGAGAAGGTTTGTGAGGCTTATGAATCTACAGATCAGTATTAAATTAATCCCACTAAGAATGACTGTCCAAACAAGAAATTTAACCTTACAAGGAATTCTGGATTTCCAACTGGTTTGTCAAGGAGGAAACTTTAGGGCACATTACAAAAAAGCCACCTTGTTTCCAAGAATTTGCAAAAGAAATAGTGAAAACAAGATGTTTCCATCCTTTTAGTTAAATCAAGAAATATATTAACAAAAAATGAAAAGAAAAACAAAACATTAAGGGAGGCAGATCCATCCCAAACAATCAACACATAAAAAAATGCAATAACACAAAAAAAAATGAACAATAAGCCACTCATTTTGGAGGGAGATGGTGCCTCAAGGGAGGGGGAAGAGGAAGCATAAGATAGTCCAAATGGGTGTTACGCCATTTTTCTCAGCTAAAATACATACTCTCCAAGATCCCGGCTGAAAGCACCAGATTCCCTCAACTTCATTTCTTCCTCGCGTAATTTATCCACATTATGCTTCTCTCTGTAAATCTTGTAGAACTCTTGTAACCGAGCTACATCCTGACTTCTGTCTATGTTTCCAACTTCTCTTTTAGCCAGCTTTTGCTGAAAATATAAACAAATGGCATCAATTATAAAAAAATTATATAAGCCCAAAAAATGATGGAAGAAGCATAATAAAGCAAAGAAACATAAAGAGAGGACAGTGAATGCTTTAAAAGAATAAAGAGAGAAACAATGATTAAACCCATATAGATTGTAAATCATTAGTCTCTCTAAAAAACATGTGTCAAATATTCTGTTACATTCTGTTCCTCATCTCTCCTCTTTAATTTTCAGTCACTTTCCGTCACCATTTGGTTCCTAAATCCTAACATGGTCGCAAAACCTCAAAGATTCCACTCAATTTGAGTAAAATCCACCACCTTCAGTCCAGATTACAGGAACTTTACATGATCTTGTGCAACCTTAGGGCTTCATCAATCTCCTAGTGGTCCAAGAAGCATCCATTATTCATTGTTGCTAGACCCAGCACTGAAGCTGAAAGCAGGAGCATGGCCAACACAGCAGCTACTGTAGATTCAGAACATGCTCAAGGAGTCATAAGTCCTTGTTGCCACGCCTAGTATTTACTCTCATTAACTCAGTACAGCACACTCCGATAATCCAGTACTTCATTACTGAACTAAACACATAGAACTTGATCTATTTTTTGTCAAAGAAAAGGTGATAAACAGAAGCCTGAAGGTGGAACTCAAATCCAATGCAAGATCATCAAGCTGACATTTTGACAAAAGCATTATCTACCAATAGATTCTATGAACTACATGACAAACTCAAGTGTGTTTGACTAACTTTCATCGATTCATCCACAAAGTTTGAGGGGGAAATAATAAAATTTTTAGTTTTGTGCTACTCTCTAAAAAGCGCATCATATATTTTGTTACATTATGTTAGAACTGACCATTTCAATTACAGTTCTCAATTCAGATTACTTTTAACAGTATAGAGATTTTAGTTTCATCAAGTCTCTGTTTCTTTCATCTCACTTTGGTTTTGTCACTTTCCCTTGCTTTCTATTGCTTACTGATGGGCTCCCTAATAGGCCTCCTATAACAGTGTATGGCAGAGGGAGGAGAAGGAATAGGGAGGGCAGCATAGGAAATAATGTGACAAATTCTGTTACGCAAAATCTAACAGAAGAGGTGCTGGGTTTAAATGACTTACCGAAGAAGAAGAAATTGATAAGCAGAAGAGGGTGTTATGTTTCCGTTGCGATGAGAGATATTTTCCGGGCCATATATGTCGTAACAAGCAACTTCATGTAATTTTGCTTGGTGAAATGAAGGAGGGGGAAGGTGAAGAGCAAGATGGAGAGCAAGGAACAAAAGAAGTAAATCTGCAATTATGGGGAACGATCGTGGGGAAAAAAGTCATAGTGATGGTGCATTCAGGAGCTTCTCATAATTTTATGTCTCCAAGTTTGATAGAAGAGTTGAATATTTCCATGCAGGCCACCAAAGGATATTTTGTGGATGTGAGAAGCGGTCAACGTTTAGGGAGTCAAGGAGTGTGTAAAGGTGTAGAGTTACAACTACCATACCTTAAGGTTGTTCAGGACTTCTATTTATTTGAATTGGTGGGAGTACATCTGATTTTGGGGTATGAATGGCTGAAGAGCTTGGGCAAGTTCAGCGCTGATTTAAGGCATCATTTGATTGAAGTACACAAAGATAGACAGGTAATCGAGATAAAGGGGGACAAAACATTATCCGAACAGTAGCGTCTTTGAAAGCAATTAGAAAAGAATTAAGGAATGAAGGCGCAGCATACTATGTGGAGTTGGGAATGATGAACATGATTGGTATGGAAACAAGCGCGGCACCAAATATTTTGCTAGAACTGTTAAAAGAATATGAAGACTTGTCGAAGGAGACTGCCTCTTTGCCACCCAAGAGGGAATGTGACCATGCAATTGTATTAAAAGAAGGAGCACAGGTACCTAATATTCGTCCCTATAGACACCACCATTATCACAAGGAAGAGATTGAGAAGTTTGTTCGGGAAATGCTAGCTACTGGTCTTATTAGGCCTAGTACCAGCCCATATTCAAGCCCGCTCATTATAGTAAAAAAAAAAAAGGATGGCCGTTGGCGTCTTTGGGTTGATTATAGGGCTCTCAATCGCATCACTATCCCTAATAAGTTTCCTATTCCAGTTATCGAGTTACTTGATGAAATAGATGAGGCGATGATTTTTTCAAAGTTGGACCTAAAATTTGGCTATCACCAAATACGCATGAAGGATGAGGACATACACAAAACCATTTTTCGAACGCATGAAGGACACTACGAATATTTGGTAATGCCCTTTGGTTTAACAAATGCTCCCTCAACATTTCAAGCCCTTATGAACCAGATTTTCCGGCCTTACTTACGTAAATGTGTCCTAGTATTTTTTGATGATATTCTAGTGTACAGCCCAGATTTATCATCCCATATTGACCATTTACAATTAGTTTTTCAATTATTACAAAGGCATGAGTTGTGGGTTAATCAGAAGAAGTGCCGCTTTGGAGTATCACACTTGGAGTAGCTGGGTCATATTATTTCAGCAGCAGGAATATTGGCAAATCCTACTAAGGTGGAGGTTATGAAAAAATGGCCAACCCCTAAAGATATCAGAAGCTTAAGGGGATTTTTGGGCTTGATAAGTTATTATCGACGCTTTGTGAAGAATTACAAAATAATTACCAAGCCTCTAACTCAACTCCTAAAGAATAATTTTAAATGGACATTGGAAGCACAAAAGGCATTTGAACACCTAAAAGCATCCATGGAAAGCCTTCCCATTCTGGCCATGCCCAATTTCCAAATACCCTTTATAATTGAAACAGATGCATTGGGTTTTGGAATTGGAGCTATTCTCATGCAACAAGGCCGACCATTGGCCTTCATTAGCCAAGCCTTATAAAAAAAAATAAGGCTAAATCAATCTATGAACGCGAGTTGATGGCAATAGTCTTTGCTGTACAAAAATGGCGTCAATATTTACTTGGTCATCAATTTATCATCAGGACTGACCAACAGAGTTTGAAATTCTTGTCGGAACAACGAGTTTTGACTAGAGAACAATTAAAATGGGTAACTAAATTGTTGGGTTATGATTTTGAAATTCAATATAAGCCAGGCCTAGAAAATAAAGCAGCTGATGCTTTGTCTCATGTTATGGACTATCATGCCATTTCAATGATCACAAATCCTGACTTGGTTGAGTTATCTAATGAAGTGATGCAGGATGAGCAATTGAAATTGATCATGTAGGAAGTGGTGCAAAATCCAGAATCTTATCCACACTACTCTGTTTCCAAAGGTTGTTTATGGTTTAACCAGAGGTTGGTATTGCCAAAAACTTCTAGTCATATTCCACTCTTGTTGACAGAGTTCCATGGTTCCCCATGGGGTGGACATTTAGGTGTCACTAGAACTTATAAGCAGTTGGCCATGGCATTCTTTTGGAATGGCATGAAGCGTGATATAGAGCAGTTTGTAGCAGCCTGTGTGATATGTCAGCAAAATAAATTTCAAGCGCTTAAACCAGCAGGATTGCTCCAACCATTACCAATTCCCAACCATGTATATATCAATGGACTTTATTGGTGGACTTCCAAAGGGGAAAGGTGCTGATACAATTATGGTAGTAGCAGACAGACTAAGTATACTCACTTCATTCCTTTACTTCATCCTTACTCCTCTAAAGATGTGGTTGTTGCGTTTGTAAGAGAAGTTATTAGGTTGCATGGGTTCCCTCACTCAATTGTCTCCGATAGAGATCGCATTTTCATTAGCACATTTTGGCAAGAGCTCTTCCGCTTGTCGGGCACCAAGCTAAACCTTAGTTCTGCTTACCATCCTCAAACTGATAGCCAAACGGAGGTGATAAACCGGACTATAGAAGCTTACCTAAGATGTTTTATTACTAATCATCCACGCCAATGGGTGCAATGGCTACCATGGGGGGAATTCTGGTTTAATTCCTCCTACAATGCTTCCACCAAAATGAGTCCTTTCAAGGCATTATATGGCCACGACCCCCCTTCAATTGTTCCTTATCACCAAGGCAACACTGTGGTTGATGACATGGATCAAATGTTGTTGGTGAGAGATAGCATTCTGGCATAATTGAAACAGAACTTGGAAAAGGCTCAAATTAGAATGAAAGAACAAGCGAATCAGAATAGAAGGGAACTTGAATTCCAAGTGGGTGATATGGTATATTTGAAGGCTCAACCGTATAAACTAAAGTCCCTAGCCAAGAGGGTCAATGAAAAACTCAATCCAAGATTTTACGGACCATTTAAGATTCTGCACAGAATGGGCATGGTGGCTTATAGGTTGAAATTACCAGAAGCTTCTAGATTACATCCTATTTTTCATGTTTCACAACTCAAGAAGACGCTTCCAGCTAGTCAACCTAGCCAGTCCCTTCCACCATTCCTAGCCGACGATTGGGAGTTACAAGTGGTACCACAAACGGTGTTGGCTGTGAGGAAATTGCTGAATGGATCCACGGAAGTTCTTATCAAATGGGCTCACTTGCCTGATGAAGAAAGCACCTGGGAAAATTGTGATCAGGTTCAGGCTGCTTTCCCAATATTTCACCTTGAGGACAAGGTGCAGCCCATTGGGGGGGGGGGGGGGGGGGGGGGGGTTATTGATGGGTTCCCTAATGGGCCTCCTATAACAATGTATGGCAGAAGGAGGAGAAGGAATAGGGAGTGCAGCATAGGAAATAATGTGGCAAATTTTGTTACGCAAAATCTAAATCCTAACCAACAGGACACGTGGCTGGCGGAGGGGAAAAGGGGGGATGCAGAAAGGAGTGGGGGATATGCAGGATATAAGGGGGGGACTAAGGTGAGGGGTTGCTTAGGCTGCAGGCTGAGACCTTTTTCTTATTTCATCTCTTGCTTTCAATACTGTGAGTTTCTTTGAATTCTCACCCAATCCCGAATTTTCTTTTTTGGTTCTGTTGTAAACTCAGTTCCTATCACTTACATTTGGTTCTTAAATCCTAACATAAAATAATTATATCACATACTGTTCAGGTCTCATCCAAGGGGTCCTAACCCAACATGTGATCAGGGCCATTTTCCATCTTGACCCACATCTAGATCACTTATCTGGAGAATCTCAGAAGCACTCCAGTACAATCCATCACCTCCTGCTAGAGAATGCCTTAACACATTTCTCAACCAGCTGGATCTGAGCAGAGGCAACTTGTTTCACCAAGCTGTAACCAACCCATGCTCAAACTCTATTAATAAGATAAGAGGGCTCACTTTGACCAGGTATGCATTGTATATCCTGTTGTTACTCTACTTGGATCACCATTGACTTGAGGGTCAGGGTTCCTTTGCAGGTATCCACCCCCACACACCTCTACTGCAGTTCACCACCATAAGAGTGAGCTCAAGACCTTTGATCAGTAAATCAGAACTCGAACACATACACCTATTAATCTCTCCACAAAATGGTGAGAAGTCAATAACTAACATAGAGTTTTCACTCTAAAATATGTAGTGGCAAAGATTAGTTTGAAATATTACAAAAAAGAAAGAAAGAAAGATGAAAGTTTCATTTGAAGCTTCAAATGGCAGCAACTGGCCCATGGACTAATTATCAAAATGACTATAAGGTAAAGCTCAAGCAGTAATTAAGACCAATCATGCAATAAAAAAGGAAGCCAAATGATAAGAGCTTTTCAAAGGAGTGGGCTTTGCAAGACCATGCAGCAAAATTCTAGCATAAGCATACCATTAAGTATTCGGATTAGAACTTTTTATTTTACATAAAACTAGACTATGAATACATACCTTTATGACAGACATCAAACCTGTCTTGAATTGTAAAACACCTCGGCCTTCACTGTTAGGATCCAAATTTTGAGATAATGAGTACGCATGCTCACATACTGCACACAAATAAGAATTATTTAGAACAAAGAATAGGCATCTAGAGGATTTCATTGGTCAAAGCATATATTGGCATCCTCAAACAAAAATGTTTTCATCAAAGGGACTTTTCCACTTTCACAATCCCATACCTTCCATATCATCCACCACAGAAGAAAGCTGAGAGATAATATGAAACTATCAGACTTCTAATGCCTTCTAAACAATGATGTGACAGAGAAGGTAGCAAAGGCAATATAAAAGCTGCCTATCACATAGAATGGGTACAGATACAGCACAATTTATGAAATAGAATGAACATACAAGGGAGGAGTGGTAGAAAAACATGTAAAAAAATATTGATAAAGAAACACAATGCCTAGAAAGTTGCTGCTTACATAAACTGCTGCCAATGGTTCCAAAGTGAACCACAACATTACAAAATTGAGTTGGTCATGTCAAAATGCCAAGTTTCAAATCCATCTTACATGAAGAAATCTTCCAATTGTTTTAGTTGCAGTCCCACAGAAAAGTTTTTTGACACAGGTTTTGATTAACATAGGATGATAGTACTCATATCAAGTCTTGGGATAGTGGACAGGATGTTTTACTAAGAAGCTTCTCCTGAACTATACCATCTCTCTGCTTTGCACAATTCACCTATTAGTAGCAGTTAAAAATATGTGTTTTTACAGTATTTGGTCCTTGACATGGTATCAACGCCTGACCAAGTGAAGAGGATTTTGTTCATCATAATTAAGTTAAATTTCAGCAAAAAGGAATCTGTTAAAGTTCTGTTTTTCAGAAAACCTCCAGATCTCCAAACCCAAGGGGAAGCCTTTTGTTTGGCACAGTTGGACATAAGAAAATCAATGCAAATGACATGTTGAAAATCTAGGCATTTTTCCAACATGTGTACCATGAAGAGATCTACCTCACAATAGGTAGACCATTTACTTTTTAATTGTAAGGAAGTTACTTTCTGAACAATAATCATTTTGTCAATCCCTAGCAGCAGCAGAGGATTCCACATACTTTGCAGCATTTTCTGAGAGTTGCTATAATGGTTTAACAGTTTTGGTAACTATAATGAAGATAAATAATGTCGCACAGTATATTTTATACCACCCTTTGGTGTGGTTCATTGGAGTGGAGTTATTGCATTTTTAAGGATGTCCCTAAAGACAAACAAACCAAATCCTTACATTCACATGCTGTTTCAAGAGAAAATGGAAGGAGGGATGTTGGGTAGACAGAAAAGAAGGAGAATATACCATTTTCTCTCATTTCGCTGCTGAGAGAGAACAGGGAGGAAGGGGCAAAAAATAATATAGGCCTATGGGGGCCCAAATAAAGGTTCTCCTCAAATAGAGAGAAAAATCAAATTTCAAGGAAATAATTCACCTTTGCAATTATAATCCATGGATTTATTTCTCTCATCTAGTGTGCAGCGCACTTGATTCTACTCATTTTATCAAAGAAAAACATTGTATCAAACCAAACAAGTGGGTAGAGGATTTAACTGTTCTTTCTCTTGTACTTCTTTTCTTTTTCTCTCAATCCAAACAACCTAAAATCTACCCATTTTCTATTCATTTTCTCTTCTATTTCTTTCCTCCATACTTCCAACACCCAAACTTAGTGTCAAGAAAACCTTAGCTTTCCACAAAAAAGGTAAAAGTAAAAACTTATTTTCAATTTCATTTTTATTATATAGAGCAATGGCAATTAAGAAACAAGGTAATTTTTTAATTTCGTCTTCTTTTTTTCTTGTTTTTCTGGTATGAACATCCAGCATGCATCACTAAAATAAATGTTGGAATGAAACTTAGCAAATTAATAAATACATAAGGAAAATAAAACAAGATGTGAAAAAAACATACATATTCTTGAGACATTGGGATTATCATCTTGAATTTCATCAGCAACTCTCAAAATTTCATCAATATCCCTATTTTTAGCAAGCGCAGATGGTACATATCCAGCAATGCCACCAACTGGCTGCCCATGTGCATCATCACCGGTTCTTGCCCTCCTCAATGCAGCACGGACTAACCGCTCCCAAAGTTCCTCAGCTCGAGACATTTTCTATTAATAGGAAGTGAAAAACATACAAATTCATTTAGAAAACAAATGTAAAATCAAAAACCTTTCTTGCAGGAAAAGCATGAGTGTACAAAATAAAACAAGCAACAATGAAAACAAGTGAAATATTTGTTAAAAGGTTTGGGAATTGAATTGCTCATAGGAAATTAACTTTTTTAAGGTGCCTTACTAGGAAGATAAATAGCCAAAACTATACCCCATTAAGAGAAAGAGAGAAGAGAATACACTAAATCCAACTGATTAAACAATAAAGAATAAAGAAGATGACTCAAAATTACTTCACCATTCATCCACCAATATTGCCTTATTCTTAAATCTCAAAAGGTCACTAGTACATTTCAAAAATGTGGAGTGGGGGATGCAAACCTCCGAACAGAAAAATGCACCGCAATTATGCTCAGTAAGAATTGCAGTCAAATTATTTAAAGTGCAGGAGAGAGTAACTAGCTCCCAATAATCGTTCTGTTACAGAATCACAAAAGCTTGACAGCACTTATTATACCTATTGAACTAAAAGGTTCACAGAAGCAGAAGCAGAAGCAGAATGAAACGATGAGACGAGTTATTGAATCAAGTGGATCCACTTCAAGCTCGGGCTATAGCATCAAACAGTAGCACCAGTAGATAATCCACTGCAAGACAAATTCCTTTCCATGTTCAGAAAACACATGACAATGCTACAAGAAACTATAAGCATAACAAATGAAAGACAAGGACCACCATGAGCATATAAACACGGGATCACACGATTCAAAAACTTCCTACACTTCGGAAACTTAACTTTTAAAATGAAAATAAAAAGGCACAATATCGAAGAGCTTCCATTTCCGCACTTAATTTTCTGGGAGTAGCAAGAATAATAGAAGGAAAGGAAAATGGAAAACCTGAAAATCCTTAGGGTAGGGTTCCGAGTTGAGAAGGAGCAGAATCGGTCTCTGATTACTGAAAAACTGTTATTGTGCTTCTTGTGAAAAGCAGAAGAGTATGACAAGGACAAAAAATTAAAAGAAAACAGTGAACCAAAAGCAATAAGTTGTGGGCAACCGGATCTACCGGTTACAGCCGGTCGTACACAAATGCAATAGCGTTTTGGTTGGGGCGAGTCCAATCGTCAAACCAAGACGCGGAGAAGTAATGGGCAAACCCACGAAGGTATATCGAAGTAGACCACGAAGGAAAATAATTAAAAAAAAAAAAATCGTGTCTTAAACCGATTGTGATGGATAAATGTAACTTAACAACCAAGATAAGTACACGCGTGATTTTTGTATCATTCGGACAAAATAATCAGGAAGTTAGATTTATTATCATTTATTAATGCATATGTCTTAAATTTTACACAGACAATTATGTGTAATGTATATATCTTATAATTTCAAAATATTAACTACTTTTAATCGATCTTTTGAAATTTAACTTTAGCATAAAATATCAGTATAAATGTAATTTACATATTGTTAACATATAATAAAAAATAATATTAATATAAAAAGTATATAATATAGGCAATATTTTAAAAAGTTGTTTCTACACTTAATATAATAATTTGACTTTACACTACAAAATTTTCTTTTATTTGTTAACACATACAGTTAAAATTTATTCTCATTCTTATGTAAGGTGCCTAACTTATTTTATACAGCGTATTTATTTTTTATTTTTTATTTTTATTTTATTGAAATATTTTTTACTTTAATCTCAAATTTAACATTGTTTAAATTCTATATCTTGTAAAGTATATCAAATTAAAAATATATTTTTATAAATAAATTAAAATTTAAAATTATTCTAATTTAAATTAAAATTGTTTTAAATTTCCTTTTAAAATTTTGACACATTATATTCATAAAAAATAACATGTATTGAATTTAATAATTTATTTTTATTCTTTTTCTTAATTTAAAAAAATCATTTAATTTAGTCCTTTTTAAAATAATTAGATGGGGAATTTTAAAATATATATATATATATATTACAATATTTTTAAATAAATATATTTTATTTGAATATTTTATTTTTGAAATTCTAATTTCTACAAAGTATAATAAGAAACTTTAATACATTAAAATGAACGAATTTTAAATTTTGCCAAAAGATTAAGAATTACAAATTTTTATCATGACTCTCTCCTTTATCTCATCCCCTTAGTGTTGTGACCCCCTCTTGTTTAATGTGTTTCAAACTTTAAAAATTATTAAAAACATATTCAACTATTGTAAAATATAATTTTTTTTATAAAAATATTTTAATAAATTTTTATAAAAAAAGCAAATTATTTTAACCTTTTTTATAAAAAAAAGTTATAATTCTTTTTATTTTAATTCTTGTTATTATAAAAACATATTTTAATTTTTAATAATAAAAATAGAAAAGTATTACTTTAATAGAAAATTTTCAATATTATTTGGAAAATATATATATTTTAACTTTTTAAAATAATAATATTTTATATGTTTCTACTGGAAAATATAAAATTAAATTAAGAAATAATTTGCAAAATCATATTAATTATGTTAAGGAAATAAATTAAAGATAGTTTATAAATTATCCTCTTTGTTATTTATTGATCTCAAAATTTAAATTGAATAATATAATACTGGCTCATTTATTATCTTCACAAGAAACATTAATCATTATATAAAATAATTAAATAAAAATTTATCACACTCTTATCTTATTTTAATTTATATTATCTTATTATATTTTTATACAACTTTCATATCATATATTTTTTTATTTGAATGGAAGATTTAAAAAAGAAAAAGTAGTATATTAAGAGATTTAAAATTCTAAATTTTAAATTATTTTTAAGAATTTTTATGAAAAATTAATTTTTAGAAAACTTAATAAGGAAGCTTAAGACAGTAAAAAATAAATTTAAAATTTTAACAAAAATAGAAAAAATAAATCATAATAATATCGCTGTCTTGTGAACTTTCTTACTTCACATCATTCCTAGTTTGTATATTTCAAATTTTAAAATTTCTTAAAATCAAAAAATTGAAAAAAAAAAAGTTACCATTCTTATAAAATACAATTTTAGAGTTTGTAGATTTTTTATTTGAAATATAATTTATGAAAAATAAATAAATTTTAATTAGAAATAATAATAAAAATTTTAATATTATTTATACATAACAATAAATTTTAAATTTATTAGCGTTTTTTATATTTTTATAACTCAAAACTAAAAAATTACATTAAAAAAATGAAAGTTACATTAATTATATTAAAAATATTTTAACATAAATTACTCGATTATTATTCATCTTTCTTAAATGTAAAATAAGATAAACAGCATTAAATATAAGATAAAATAATTATATATAAAATTTTATTATATTTTTATTTTATTTTATCTTGTTCTATCATATTTATGTACAAACTTTTTATTTTATATTTTTCTTTACGTTTAAATATATAATTTAAAAATAAAATATAATTTATTATAGGATTTTAATATTAAATTATAAAATTGTCCATCATTTTCTTTAATTTATCTAACTTTAAAAATAAATTTACAATGTACCTTTAATTTTTTATTTTAAGTTTTTATGTAAATTAAAAAAACACTAATGTCTTAGAAAAATTACTAGTTCATAACAATGTTATGTTGTCAGACAACTTTAAAAAATATATAGCAACTTAAATTACAAAATATTTATAAATTTTTACAACATCAAATTAATATAAAATAAGTTATTAGTTATATTTTCTATTTTTTAAATAAAAAAGATTATATAAATTTAATTTAATATTTATTTTATAAAAAATAAAAATAATCATGGTAAATATAACAAAACTCATAATTACGACTTTTAAAAACTTGTTTTAAATTAAAATTAAAATTTTAGGATTCAATTCCACCATATTAAAACTAACATTTTTTTATTTTAAATTTTATAAATTGAATTACTCTTAATCTTATATATACATTGTGTATGTGTTTGATTTTTTGTAATTTTTTTATTATTATCTACTTATTATCATTAATAATAATAATAATTATTATTATTAATAATATTATATTTAATGATTATTTATTTTTAGCATCAATATTTATACCATCACTATTGTCATGGTTATAATCATAATTTTAAATTTGTTTCTTATAAATATTTACAATTTTATTCAATTTTGTATCTCGATTTGATCCAATATTAATTTTTTTAGATTTGGATATTAAAAAATATATTCAATATATTTTAAAGACAAGTTTGAATTATAATTCAAGTTGTTCCAACCTAGTCTGATCTTTTACAATTGAATGTTTTAATTTAAAGAAAATATATATATAACATAATATTATATTTATATTGATATTTTTTATTTTAAAATATATGTTGTAAAATATACCTTAATTTTAGTGTGATACTTCTTTAATTATATAATTTAGCTATATAAAATACTAAAAATAAATAAAAAATTAAATTTAAAAAAAATGTCCCATCTTATGATAAGAAAGGTGATTAAACAGAGTTAGAATAGAGTTTATTGGTTTTATGAATTAACGATTGATGGTTTATAAACATAAAATTTAAAAGGTAAGAAAGAAAGAAAATAAGACTCATATATATTATGTTGCATAACTTGGCTTAATGAGACAATATTAAAGTATATTATAAATTATTTAACGTTATAAGATATGTTAGTGAATAGTGAGAAATAAGAAGAAGTCAATGAGAAGGAACAATCTCTCATAATTCATAATAAATAAAGTAACTTGTGTAGTGGAATAAAATTAAATGACATAGAAAAAGAAAAGATAACTTAGTGATTCATCTTCATCATGTAAATTTTGAAAGAGTAGATGGTTATAAACAAAGGAATTAATACAGTTAATGAGAAAAATAAAACAAAAGTAAGATTAAATTTCAAATCAAAGTAAAATTAAAAAATAAAAATAAATAATATTTTTATAAATTAAATGATCTTTTAAATATTTTAGTATTAAGATAATGTAATATTATATTTTTGACTATGAATTATGAATAGATTTTAATAAATTATATTCTATCACCTTGTAATATGCATTACAGATTTAACTAATTCATGACAATTTAAATATAAAAATTTTATGAATTGCGGGTCTTTTAAAATTAAGTATAATATAAAAATTTAAAATTCAAAAATTCAAATGATATATACATAAACAATATAAATAAAGAAAATAAAATTATGAATAAAATATATATTTTTATTTAAAATAAAATTATAAAATATCATTTTATAATAAAAAATTATACTAAAGATTAATTTGAAATTTTTTTAACTTTGGATAGAATGAAATGTAAATTAGCACCTTGAATTTGGATTATCCTCAATAATAAGAAAAATAATTCTAAATGATATTTTATATATGATAAGATATTTTGAATAGTTTTATATACTCTAATTAGATTAAATTTTTATGTATTTTTATAATTTAATAAATTTAAAAATAATACATTTATTAATAAAGTCCCAATATATTATAATTTATTCATTGACAATATGATATTTTCTAATTATTTGTTGACATATTATTCATTTGTAAAATGGATTCAATAATCTATTGTATTTAAACTTTTTATTTAATGTGTATTTGTCAAGTTTAAGTACATAAAGTTAGTTATTTTTTATTATTGAAAAAGTGATTTATACATATGTGACATGAAGATTAACCAGGTTTTATGCCCACAATCAATGAAAAAATCATAATATACACCAAATCAATTCAAAATTAACATCATAATAAAAAAAAATGTAATAGCTGACGTGATAAAAAAAAATAAAAACAAGAAAAAGATGAAAAAGAAAATAAATATATGATTATTACTTTAGTCAATGACTCTATATTATTGGCTTAAAATTAAACTTTTAAACCTTATTTATGCCTGCAATTATAATTTTTATATAAATTCATTAAACTTTTGTTTTCAAACACAATTAAGTATTTATAGGAAATACTCTAATTCTCAATAAGTTATATAATTTATTTTTCAGTAAATATAAAATTTAAATTCATTTAAAATAATTTAATTTAAATTTAAAATATTAATATATCATAATCAATTTGAAGATATCTTACCTTTTAAATAAATTTAATCAAATTAATTATAATATTAATCAATCTTAATTCAAATTTAATATCTATTATTAATTTTGATATATGTTCACAAATATTATTTATTATAATTTTTTAATTTATCCTTTTAATTTCTTATTATTATAAGATAATATTCATTACTAATTAATAATAATTAAAAAAAAAATTTGCATTTATAATTTTTATTTAAGTTGAAAAGCATCCATAGATAATGTCAATTAGTATAAAAAATTATTCTAATTACATATCAACCAATGATTAATTGAAGTCATACTAATTAGTTTTGAATTATTATAAAGAAAAATGTCATTTGATATTTTAGTTGGTGTAAATAATTCCAAAGAAAGAAAACGAATAAAACAAAAGATGTGTAAATCATTTATATAAACAAAAGGTGTAAGTTATCTATATAAAAAAAATCTTTCTATACAATATCACAAGGACAATTGTTCTTCATTAAATCTTGTCATAAATAGTAAAATTGTATTATATGCTTTTTTAAATCATTACCTAACTTTAAAACCCTTGAATCTTAGCCATCCATATATAATTATAGAGTTCAAATTAATTATTCTTATTCTCACATAAAATTAACATCCTCACTAAATACACCCCTAGTTAACTGAATTAGAATTTAACCCTTGCATAGCACTGGCACAAGGAACAAGTATGGAGAGTGGAAAACTAAGGACGGGGTCTCTCGTTAATAGGACCGCATAACAAAGTTAATATTGGAAACTAGTTTTAAAAATTGGGGCACTTAATACTTCACCGGTGAAGCTTTTGGCCTGGATTTACTGCCAAATTTAAAATTGAAATAACTCTTACTGATGTTCCAAATAAACAAATTAAGCCTATGATCTATCCCATTCTTAGTTACAACTTACGATTACTTACAATTACTTACAATTGTTACAGAAATCGTGGCTTACGAGATAACTGCAATCAAGGAAATGAAGTGCATACATTTAAGCCTTGTGTGTGACAAATTATTCCCTGGGCTTTACTTTTCGCACCCCTTTTTTTCTTTTTGCACCCCTTTTTTCTTTTTACCCTTAACACCTCTTCATCTTTTCCGCAACAAAATTTTCTCTTCCGCAAGTATTTCTCTATTCCGCAAATTAGTTTACGGAATGCATTAATGTATTCCGTAAATTAATTTGCTAAATGTACTTTTTTGTTCTCCATAAACTAATTTACGGAAGATTACATTTTTACGTTCCGTAAACTAATTTGCAGAAACAAACAAATTACGCAAATTAATTTACGGAATACACTAATGCATTCCGTAAACTAATTTGCGGAAAGTGTTTAAGCTTCCGCAAACTAGTTTGCGGAGTATAAAGTCTGTTCGTCTTCTACGACGCTTCTTCGACGTTATTTTTTTAGTTTTTCTCCCACAAAAATCAAAACCTAACCTAGATTCGATTAATAAGGAAGGAAGTATAATAATTAATAAGGGCAAATACAAGAAGAAACGAGAAAGAAAAAAAAAAAAAAAAAGAAAAAAGAAAGAACAGAAGGAGGTGGAGGAAGAAGAAGAAGAAAGGTTAATAGGCAGGGGCAATTTTGTCATTTTACCTTTAAGGGATGTAAAAAGAAATTTTGGGGGTGCAAAAAGCAATCCCCTTATTCCTTGTTGCGAGAAGAGCGCCCTTTCCTTGGCCCTCCAAGAATACGAGAAATTTGCAAACCTCGGCTGAATGCTTGGTTGAACAGCATACGGGTCTGAAATTCTGAAACGAAAGGAAACCACGCCAGGAAGGCAACAGGAGTGAACAAAAGCAAACCCATGACAATCTCATAACCACGAGCTAGGGTTTTTACTGATTCCCAAAATCCAGCTCGGCGTACTAGAGGCTTCAATGCTTGGGCAATCTGCAAAATAAAACGAAAACAATTACGAGGAAAACCAAACACTATCAAGTTGAGGGTAGTAAGGGTGATGCCATCGTACTTTAATAACAAACTGCCCCATGATTTCATAAAAGAAAGAAAAATGGGAAGACTATGCATGCAAGTGCTTTGCTGAATTGGTGTGTATAATTTTCAGATGTCAACACTCCATAAGTCCAATCTTTACATTTTCGCAAGTTAACCAGTTCAGTCTCTCTTGGACTCATAATCAGACATCATTTTACAGATGAGAATATAGCATATCACTCCAAAATAATAAATTAAACTATTTAGTATGGAGAAAATAAAGAAAAGAGCATCCACCTGTAGCATCCCCCAACCAGTTGGCATGAAGGCAAGAATGCAAACAACAATATCCTGCATTGTCATATGAGGAAGGGCAATCATGGTGACTAGAATTGACACAAAAGTTAAGAATATCAATCCCTTGATTAGCCGGAAGACAAGTTGAAACTCTGCACTGAATTTTCGCCTCCCAACAGACACCGTCTGAGACAAAATGTAAAAAGAAAATCAGAAAGAAAATAAAAATGTACTCTAAGAAAGAAATGCTGATGTACTATAGGGTTCTAACAATTTTAACATGCCCTATAAGACACAAAGCAGCTTCCTAACCTTCATCACAAATAGTATTAGAAAGATCACCAACCATGATATGCCATAGACCTGTAGCCAAGAAAAAGATATCCATACATTTATTCAATATGCCAAATTATAAAATAGAAGTGAGATAAATAGTTGCAAAAGGGAACAACATTGGTAAAGACTAACCAGAAAACTTTTTGTCTTTTTGGTGAAGTTCAAGTGATAAACTAGACCATACTGATAGATAAAAAAACGTAGAGACAACAATATCTCAGCTATGATTCCGCGCATTCCTGAATATTGGAGATGCTCTTGTTCCTCCTCCCACCAGGATTCCCAGCTTTTATCAGGCAGTACACCTATACCACCTCCGATGCTAATCCATTTATTCCAATCAGTCCAATCATCAACAATCTTTTGCCACTCAAACCCGGAAGGATTGAACAAGAAGGGAGCATAAAGCCAAGTGCCCACCATAAACCACATTGATATGGTAATCAAGAGATATGCTACCCCACTTCTATAAGTGTGACCAAAAATTTGGTATACAATAAGTAAAATCATTAGCTCAATACCCTTGACGAAGTGGCTACGAGAGTAAAGTCTATAGTTGTCAGCAAATTTAGCATGGAAAACCACAAACCCCCGACCAGTAGGTCTATATTTTGCACCTCCATGAAGCAATGTTCTTCCATAATAGTGAGTCTTTGTCCCAAGTGAAAATGTGAAGAAAACTGGAGCTAGCTGTAACTGCATTAATATGAACTCACTAAGTGCAGTTCGGAAGCCCCTTTCCAAGCCAATTTCCATCAACATGGGCAATGCCATCAAAAATCCAATTTGAACAAAGGACTGAGAGGCAAGAGCCACTTGAAGAGGCTTATTGTCTCGAATGGCTTTCTGTGTACTCAAACCTTCTTCAAGCCCGCTAAGAACAAGATAAAGGCGACCATACAGGAATATGTATACTGTGAGAACAGTTATCTGCTCAATTTTTAAAGAGGGAAAGAAATAGGTTAAGAAGCTGGTGAAATGAGAATTAAATAAGAGTTAACTAAGGTGATAACATACAAGAGTACTGAAGTAAAATCCAATTGTGGTGAAATAACATGACAACATTCGGAAGAAGTCAAAACGGTGCCCGAGTCGGTATACATCCCGACTCACTGTTTGCTCTCCATTGCCATTAGCTATCTTTGCTTCAAACATAGAAATCTGGTTGAGACCTACATCTCTTCCTTTCCCAACTTGTATGTATTCATGATGAGTAACATTTCCTTCACGGAGTGTAGAGTTGAAGCCTGCAAATAACATAATAAAATCAAATGAAGATATGAATCAAGTATAACAAAGAAAGATGAGAATTTGAGATCACTTTACCGGCAAAAATATCTTCACTCAAATTGATAACCTTGGAAGCTTTACTAACACCCCCTCTTGTGAGATGAAAAAGCCTATCAAAGACATCAGGATGCCCATAGTGGAAGCGAACCCTACAGAAGCATAAACATTTCCATAAAAACACAATGAATCCACAAATAGAGAAAAATAAAAAGTCTGAAGTCCATAAAATGAAGATGTAAAAAAGTATATCTGTTACATATAAAATAATTTAGAGTGTTAAGGGATTATCTCTTCAAATTAGTTTCCTTCCACTGTTTCCATATTTCCTTATATTACATGATTTGTCTCCCTATTTAATTAGAATTATGCTATAGCATTAACATTGTTGAGAAAGGAGAGATGAGAGGATAAGTGAAGGCAATCTAGACATCTAATTGGTAAAAGAGGCTAATGATGAATAGCCACCATAGTCAAGAACATCTGAACATAAGCCATTTTGGCCACATGAGAGAATGTATCACCATAATCTCCTTAGTATAGCCACAAGACTGGCCTTGAGCTTGTCAACTTTGCCATCAAGACTAAGACTAATTTGATTAGTGGAGACCAATATGCAACCAACAAAAGGTTTCACAGGGGGAAGGGGGACAAGGTCCCAAGTACCATTATGCTGAAGTGCACACATCTCATCATACATAGCTTGCTTCCAACCACGACGAGTAAGGACATACATGTAGACTTAAGAATAGAAATAGAAGACAAAGGAAAAAGACATGTGTAATATGAATGAGATAATTGGTGACAACTTAAAGTGATAAAGTGAGGAAAAGGATAACAAATAGAACAAATACCTTAGTGAACAATAATGGGAAGATTCAATGAGAAGGCAAGGCCAGAGGAGGTGAAGGAGGTGGCTCCAATAGTAAGTTTGAAGTAGTATTATTGCCAGCTAGGGGTTAAGATGGGACACTCTCAACATTGATAAACTTCTAAAGGATGAGAAGGTTATGTGATCGACGTTAACTGGGATTTCTTTGGACAATAGAACTAAATAGATATTGGAGAAGAAATTTTTAGAGACTTAGAGGTAGACCCAAATGAAGCGAAACCAAAGAATGACACAAACACATAAAAGGTTACATATGAGATAAGATAACCACAAAAGGAGTGACATTAATACCTTTTTCAGACTAAGTGTACCCTCAAAAGACGCATTTCTAAGAGCAAACAAAGAGTTTATCCAACCTAGGAGAAAGATCATGAATGAAACATGTAGATCCAAAACATAGAAGAGGTAGTGAGTGAAGAGACTAATGTTGATATAACACCTGTTGAGGAATTTGACCATTTAAGATAGAGGACATGTGATGGATAAGATAGCATGTTGAAATATTGCATCTCCCCAAAATGTTCTATATGTCTCAAAAAGATATCTATTTCTCCGTCCAACAACCCCATTTTGTTAAGTGGTATAAGGACACTATGTCTGATGTAGGATACCATGGGAAGCCATAAAGGTGTGAAGCAAAGTAGATAGATATTCTCAAGCATTGTCACTTTGCAATGTGCAAATGGAAATACCAAATTGAATTTTTACTTCAATATAAAATGATTGAAATAAGGAAAACAAATTAGAACGATCGTTCATTAAGTAAATCCAAGCATATCGAGAGAAATCATCGATAAATGTAACAAAATATTTGGATCCCTACGTAGAAACAATACAACTAGTGACATAACTACTAAAAAGACTATGAACAACAATTCACCTAATTGATACAACTCACAAGATAGAAACAAGAATGTATGAAGATGAGGTGCTAATTGTTGTAACTTGGCTAGGATATAGATGTCCCAATTAAGCATGAATCATCAAAAGAAAGTCCACCACTAAAGCTATCGAAATAGGCCAGCCTGGCTCACCCAAGCTGGTCCACCACGGCTCAAAAGTAAGCCAATCTAACTCGATTCACTTTTGAGTAAGTCAATAAAAACCCAAATTCAGCCCACCAACTCAATGGGTTTGCCTCACTACGTTAAAGAAAAAATAAATAAAAAATCTGAAAAAATTACAAAAAAAAAAAAGAAAATGCATTTCAATTTGTAGGAACACTATTTCGAGACAATGAGCAATATAAAGGCACAAAATCAGCTGCTAGAAATTGAACAAGAGTCACTAGCAAAACAAAGGAAAATGAAGCAAAGCAAAACAAACCTAGCGACAACAAGGAAGCAAATTGAAGTGCATTTAAGCAAAAGAAGCTCAAGTTGAGGCAAAGTTGAAGCGAGGCACAAATAGAGGTTCCTTGCGATGGATGGGTTAGAGATCAAAGCAAAACGTGCACCATCCACCACTAGGTCTAATTTGATTAGTGAGTGGAGTTGCAGAGGTGGCTTGTAAGCAAAGCAGGTCCAAGCAATTAGCGATGCCAAAGTGGATCTCAGGTCCAATCTGAGTAGTAAGTTGGCAATTATGAACGAACTAGGTTCCTATGGTCGTTGTGGACATTAGGTATGCAATGTTGAGTGAATAATGCCATACAATCCCAAACAACTTGTTTTTTTTAAAAACAATAAAACATGTCTTACTTCTACTGTGTTGTTGCCAAAAAAAAAAAAAGTGGGCTGCCACCTCACAACCACAGGGTTGGGAGCAAGGTTATAGAAAACCTAAGCCATACAAGCTCAAAGTTGGGTGAATATTGCCAAATAATCCCAAATCGCTTGTTTGTTTTAAAATCAGTAAAGCATGTCCTACCTCTACAATATTGTTTTATGCTAAAAAAAGAATAGTGGGTTGGCCCACCACAACATATGGGTTGGGAGCAAGGTTACAGAAAACCTAATAGTCATACAAACTCAAAATTTTCCAACCAAGTTCATCAATGCAGGCCTACATAATAGTATAAGCAATACTAACTACACGATAGGAGAAGGGCATGTCCAACATAATGGTGCATCAAGCTTGTAACAATGATCACATTTAATCTGTGATTTGCTAGACTTGCAAAAACAGATATGCTCTCCATGATAGGACAACAAAGCGATAGAATCAACAAGTGTAAGAGGAAGAGCAACCTCAAATGGTATCTTAACAAAAACACGAAGCAAGATGCACCATGTAAAATACAGTAAGGACAGTAGGACAACCCAAACAAAACATGTAAGGTCAATAACATGAACAATTGCTTACATTATTCAAGATCTTTACTAGCAAAATGAATGGCACACAATAGCTTGATAAAATCATAAAAGGTAGACTAGATGTAGCCATAGAATCAACAAGGTGATGAGATGTTGTGTGTTACTAATATACAGTGATTTGCTCTGTGTCTAGATGACCTCACATGTCTTATGGGCATGAAAAACAGGCTTCTCAGAAAGATGAAGAGTGATCTTAATGATGTAACCAAGTTTAGCAATAATTTGTTTCCACTATGTGATCAGCATCAACAATATCAAAGGTCTTATTGGTAAGATGATCGTTGCAATCTTGTACCACAAGCCAAAGACGAATATTAGAAGCCAAAGGAACAAAATTCTTACAATCCAATTGGTTTGTTGAGAGAAGATCAGTCACGTGGTAGGTGAAAAGGGTTGGTTCTATCTCTGGATGGTCAAATGCTACCATGGGCCAACAAAGATGAGAGAGAAAAGACTGAACAATACCAAAAGCATCAATCAAGAGGGCATGACACCTAAAATAGTCAAAGCACCTACTAATGATGAGTAAGGATGTTGGGGCAATGCCAATGATGCAAACACTACCTAGGAAAACTCCGAACGTGTTGCCACACATGGCAACAACTTGGGAGAAAAATTGTGCCATGCAAAGGAGTCATGTATGGGTGCAATACTAGGTTGATCGAAATGTGATCATCGGGGTTAGGTCACACAAGCCACAACAATTGTCTTGACGGTTCAGACCTAGTAGTCGTTGGTTGGAAACCTCACCAAAAATGGAGAAGCTAGAAAAGGAATTTGGTTTCTCGAAAATATTTACACCAATGTGCAACTTGGCCCATCTAAAATACATGGATTTGGGTTGTCCTCTCATTAGGCTCAAGATACCATGATGAGAAAGAGATGAAAAAACAAATGAATGAATCCATGTCTCAATACACAATGCAGCTATTTTTTTATATTGAGGGAACAATAAATACGCAACCAACAATTATCTAGAATCGTGCCAATTATATGATTTTCCTATTTACATAATCATTACATGATTTCCTTATTTACATAATTACATTATTTGTTATTTACAATAAACATAAATAAGGATTAATATTTTGTGTTATCATCACATCTAATCAAGTTAATATCAATTTTCAAAGTATTTAGTCTATATTATTTCTTTTTCCTCCATATTCACCTAAAACCCTATAACTTTAACAGTATCTAGCAAGGTAAATATACCAATTTTCTCAAATTTATATGCCAATTTTGTTATCAAGGACTATTTAAAGAGCTTAAGCTAATCAAGTTAATATCAATTACAAAGTATTTAGTCTTTAATCTCTCTTTTTCCTCCCAATTCATCCAAACCCTATAATTTTAACAATATCTCGCAAGGTAAATATACCAACTTTCTCACATTTATGTGCCAACTTAATAAGTTAGTGTTATATTTGTCTTTGTTTTATGTACTTGATTGTCATTTTGTTTGTGTGCGGCTTCAACAGGGACTTATCTATCTCTATATATTAAACTAGAATCCTCTTTCTTGAATGAGAGCATTTTTAGAAGTTATTATCTTCCACATTAAATCATGCAACTTCTCCTCCATTAAACAATTAATTTTAAAAAAAAAATTATTTTTCAAATACTAATTTAATTTAAATTTTAAATCTTGATATACTATGACAAATTTGAAGACATATTTCCTTTTTAAATAAACTACATCTTAAGATTATTATAATCTTAATTGATTTTACTTTTAAAATTTTAAATTTTGATATATCAAAGAAAAAAAAGTTATGTTACGATTTTAAGAGTTTTATTTTATTTTTAATTTTTAAGAGTTCTATTTTTTATTTTAAGAGTTTTAATCTTTAATTTTTTTATTAATACATAATATAGCATTCATTATTTTACTAATAAGTTTTTTATCAATAATAAAAATTATTATTTTAAATTTATTTAATTTAATTTAATTTAAAAAATACCTGTGCAATGCCCAGACAATATGGCTAGTTTTATAATGTCTTCAGACACAAAAGGATATCATATTTGAATGAAGCTAGCCATGATGATTAACATTTATAATTCAATTTTAGGGGAGTGTTAAAGAGTACCAAGTTCCTCAAACTTGTAAAAGTTATCTAACGGGGATGATTAAGCTCTTTGTTCATTGGTCACCAGCTGGTTTATTTAATTTAATTTAAAAAATACCTGTGCAATGCCCAGACAATATGGCTAGTTTTATGTCTTCAGACACAAAAGGAAATCATATTTGAATGAAGCTAGCCATGATGATTAACATTTATAATTCAATTTTAGGGGAGTGTTAAAGAGTACCAAGTTCCTCAAACTTGTAAAAGTTATCTAACGTGGATGATTAAGCTCTTTGTTCATTGGTCACCAGCTGGTATATTTTTCTCTCTCCCTTACAGAGACTCCTTTCCCCCACCCCTCTTTCAAAGTCATAGACCTCTTTTAGTAACAAAACACAGAAGATAAAATAAAATAAAAAAGAAAAACAAAAATGAATACTCACCTCAGTGGATTAGCCAACAATCTCTGACCAATTGTCACAAAACTGGTCTCCTGATTGGACATGAACCATGCAAGAGAAGAAACACTGAAACCAAAGGACACAAATTATGAACCTTTGTTACAAACAATTTTTCTTGAGTAGTACAAGAACAATGATATAAGAACAAAATGCCTTTACCTTCCAGTAAATATATGCTCCCTAAGTCCAAGAATACTTGGGAACCTCACCCCATCATGCTTCTTAAGGAATTCTTGCAACAAATTTCTCATTTTTAAAGCTTCTTCCATGTAATTGTCCTATAAAAAGAGACAATTTAATCACATAAAATGATATCAGACCTTGGGATTGTGTTCCTCATAAAACTACCATACCTGGTTCATATCTATTGTTTGCAAGCCTTCACCACGTGTGAAAATTATGGCATGATTTTGATTTTCAGGTTTACCCTCACCTAAAATAGCTGGCCCAGGAAGCTTTATTTTATATATGACCTGATTAAGACAATGAAATGGAGAGTATGAACCATGAAACTGATAGATGAATGATGAATGAAATATTATGGAGGGCAAAAGGATTTGGTTCAGGCAGCAACAGTTAAAAGCCAGAATTATGTTTGGTCTCATGAAAATAATATAACTACTTAATGTCTTGAAATTATAAAATGAGAAACCATTGTTCCTTTGTAAAAGTTAGACTTAAATTATTCATGCATATCCCTTTCTAAACAATCACAAGAAAGTTATTGTTCACAACCACAATTAAATGTTCAAACAAAATTACTCAGATATTATATAAACTAAACTAATTAGCTACACAAGGATGGTGGGTATCTACACACTTGATCTCTTATTAAGTGCTTGACTACAATCAGTGAATAAATTAATCAAGGAGTATGTTTATAGCTGTAAAATGTGAACCATAAATCATATACTTCGTTAAGAACAAACTTCTGTTCCGTTTATGTAAACATCTATGAAAAATGACATTAACATATAAATATCTATATAAGCATATTGAGTAGTATGCAGTTATGTGTCAAGATTGTTGGGTTGTTTTGCATGTGGATGCTTCAAGAGAGTTGCTATGTCAGATAGGCAGACAGATTGGAGCCTTCCTTCATCTTTAGTTTTATTGTTCCATGTAGTATATGAACTTTCCTGGTTTGGCTGGTGCTTGTGCTCTCTTTTATGCGCAAAGAAACTTCATTTTCTACCAAAAACAAATTACTAGAAGCAAAAAGGATGACAGAATTATTTATCAAAATCCACGGACCTGGTCTAAATATTGCACAGGCTCTGTTTCTGAAGGACTACTTGATTTTGGCATAGCCTTCACCAAGCAAGAGTAATAAACCTTGTTGATCTTTTTTGGTCTCTCTTTGCTAGGTTCCTCTACCTCATCAATGTAGGCAACTCGAAGTGAAGGATATCTGCCAATTAAAACATATGAAGTATGAAACAGTTGATATGTATAACAAACATCAAGGCCAGTATTAATAATCTTGGACACTTGCCTTGTCATAAGCCTCAATATGTCTTGTGCACGAGCAGCACCAGATCGCTTGTCAATCCCATATTGTTGGCATGACACGACATATGAGAATTTCATATCAGCTACTGCTTGACATTGTGTCCACAATGACCTTTCGCCCTTTGAGTTATCATCTGAAATTTCTATGGCCTTGTAGCCTTCCATCAAATCTGCACATTCATAACATTTCATTCAGAAAACCAAAATACAAAAATAAATTTCAAGAAACAAGTTATGAATCTATAAATTCACAACCAAATCATAAGCAGCTAATAAAAAATCATTTAATCATGCCCAAAAGAAGAAACAGTCACCTTCATCTTTGGCCATATCAAGAAAAGCCTGGAGCTCCAAAGCTTTTCTGTAGTACATCATACCCCTAACTGCATCAGTAAGAAATAAGAATACTTTGATTAAACGTAATGATAAGCAGTATGCAGTTGACATTCTAAAAAAAGGACATAATTGTATTGGAACATAACCATTCAAGTATGCATCTAACATGTGTCTGTGTGTGTGTGGGGGAGAGAGAGAGAGAGAGAGAGAGAGACCAGTTCTGGTCAAAGTTTGGCCCCGGTATGATGCCCAGCGACGAAGTTCTTCTTCTAACTCATCAGATTCATTCCCTTTAAGTTCCTCCTCACTGGAACAATTTACTCGCTGAAGAAAGTTGTTCCATTCATCTATGCATCAATAACCAAAAAGTACCACAAAATGCATTCATACTTATCCCTTGAACTTTCATATTTAGGCTACATTGTAATTTATGAGTAAGAGTGAACCTGGAAAGATCTTTTGCAAGTAGAAGAGTATTGAAACACCATCTTCATTGGGTGATGCCAACTCACGCAAGGAAAAGAGAACCTCTTCAGTGTAGTACGGTGTTAACACCCTGCAAAGTCCACAGCACCAAAAAATAAAAAAAGATCCTGCTGACAAGTACCATAGGGCATTGGTTAAGGAGCATTAAATTTACCCTAATAAATGCTTTAAATTGCCTAAAAAGACAAGTGTACTTGTGCATTCCGTACAATAAATACTTTTTTACAATAAAAACTTAGTTTCTGTTTCCTCAGCCAATGCCCTTGGGACACTAGTTAACATTTGTCAAATAAAGAAAACAAATCTACAAGCACCTAAACTAATAATGACTTTCTTTTAAGAAAAAGGAAGGTGATAGGCCAAGTTCAGTCGGGCCTACTGTGGGAGAGGCCCAAGGCCATGGATTATGGAAGGTTTATGTTAGGAAAAATAAAATACGGACTGAATATTTCTGTTTCTTCAAACCTGGCCTACAAAACTAGATTATTCTAGCAAAATATAATAATTTTGGTGTTTAATTCCTGAGTTCGATAGAAGTCTCAATTCATACCCATTTAAGTTATATGTCATGGGGAAAAATTTGATCAGTAGTACAATCTTTGTTTCTCCCTTTGTCCATCTTCCAAGAAATATTTATTCCTTAAAGGTTTCTATGAGAAGCAAACTAAATCAATCAATCAAATTTTTCATACCTATCATAATAGTCCATAAAACTTACCAGCTAAAATTTTGTCATATAGGTACTTCAAGAATTTAAATTCTTTTAAATGCCTCCCTAGCAAACTCATGAGATAGTATGTATACATTGTGAGAAAACAAGATATTTTGACTCTTTAGTCAACAAAATTGCAATTTTGAATCGAAAGGAATTGATTCAGATAACGCAAATTACATTGTGGAAGGAATCTCAGCTAGCCTTAACTGGTTGAAAAGTTTTGTCAGAAAAGCATGGCAAAAGATAGGACTGAAAGAAAGCTTACGAGAAAGAAAGCATATTGCGAACTTTGGGTGTTGTAGGCATATCCATAAACAGTGAATTAGAGAAAAAAGAAATACGCCTTCTGGCTTCTAAGTTAGATGGTACATCCATTGCTGATTCTTTTGTTGTAAGCAGCAAATAAAGCCGTTTAATCTACAAATATAAAAAAAAAAGAAAACAGATCATCAGATAAGTACTTCACCGATCAAATTCTCAGCAGACTACTTAAATAAGTAGCATACCTTCTCTGTCCAAGCTTCGGTAACTGGTTCAATTGGAAACCTGATAGCCCCTTCAGAAGCAAATAACTGGTGTTGTTGCTCAAGAAGAAGCATCCCTTCATGTCCAATTCCACCATGTATTGAATCTACCAAGCTATCCAAGAAAAATGAAACAATCTTAATCACAGAAGAAAGATAATGCCCATTAAAGATGTAGAGACATTGGGATCCTTTATCATTACCTGAATATATGATCCTCCATCATTATATCTCTTGTCACCACCTCCAGCATGTCCTGGAATAAAATCACAACTTGGTCCCTGTCTTCATGTTTATTGTTTAACTGCAATAAATAAAAACTGAATAAGATTTTGAGACGCTAAAGATTACAAAGGCCTTGTTTGATTCCTGTTTCTTAAAACAGTTTTCTGTTTTTGAGAACTTAACTAAAAAACTTGTTTGGTGAGTGAAATTTCTAAAAAAAAATTTAAAAACAATGTCTGTTTTTCAGTTTTTAAAACTAAAATAAACTACTTTGGTTCTATTACAGTTTTCTATTATTCGTGTTTTTCCATGTAATGCTATATCTTTTTTCTCCACTTAGTCCCTTTCATTTTCCTTTCAAAAACAGTTTCTGAAAATTGTTTTATAAAATAGTTTTTAAAAACAAAAAAACCAATAGCAAAACAAACACACCCTAAAATGTCAATTTCATATCGGTGTCCAAACATTACCAAATATTTTATTAGCTTAACAAATTGCCCATAGAGACTTGGAAGCGCACTCAGCCTGAATTCCTTTATAAGGTCACCAGCTTCAATATGTTTGTCTACCTCAGAGAAAATGTATTCTATTACCCTGAAATGAAAAGGAGCCAACAAAATTGAAATTAAGTTTTAGATAAACAAAGAATCAGTTAGAAGTCAGTTAGATGTGGTAAAGATAAAGAATCCAAATTGCAGAAGGTAGTCATTTCCAAAACTTTTTTTTATCAGAAGACCATGATCTAATATTATTTGGATCAACATAGGAATATTACCAAGGAAAATCACTCAGAAAGTAACACATAAACAACAACATTATACCATTTCTTTGAGGGACTTACTGTTTCTCACGGTCCCCTTGAACCAAGTACTTAAAAATGCTCTTAAATGAAGCATAGCATTCCCGAACAGCACAAGACATATAGTAGTCAGTCTCAATTCTTTTTCGCAGTTCTCGATCCTTTCCATTGCTGTCCTTAGCCATATCCAATGCAATCGGAATCTATAAAAGCAGATAAAGAGTTGTGAAATGGGCATGAAGGTAGCAAAAATTTTATATATTATTACAAAATATTTGAACTATACCATGCTAGCAAGTAGAAATGGTGGCCATTGTATAAGGTCCAACTCACGATCTGCCCAATAAGGTACAAGCAAGAGGTCCATCTCCCTGAGTGGTATAACCATATCAGCACACTATGGTACTATCTAGAGAGAAAAGATGAAGACCCAGAAACACAAATGTATCTTCCAGTTACCTATTACTAATAAGATCTTCCTCTCTAAAACTAGTGATTATTTGGTTCCACAGTTGTGCAAATCTTGCAGCTTCTTTACCTTTGTTAGATGGGATCTGTATCAATCAGCCAAAGTAAAATTGAAGTAAAAATGCTCTAATTTTCAATAAGTTCAAGAAAATGAAATAAAATAATTAACCTGATCAAATCTGCGAGAAAAAGTGGCTTTTAAGCCTTTTTTCCTTGGCTCACTCTTCTCCTCTGGGATCAAAGAGGCATTGATGGCACCGGGCAATGATTCAAAACGAGATCTAAGCATTCCTAATGTCCTTATCTGACATCAGTAAACAATGAAATGATTTCCAAGGTTAGAAAAATAAATCCTGATATAAGTTGGGCAGGGAATGAGGGAACAATCTCAGGAACACACAAATTCTTGAGAAATAATCCATGCATAAATTTAAAATCCTGAAACTCAACAACCTTTATTATTCCCAATCTCTGTTAAATTAGAGTACTTTTACTGGAAAGTGGCTTAGTTCCTTCTTGTACTCCTTAGGAAAATGACATATTTCTTTCTTGTTAAAATGCCTATATTGGCTAAGTATATGGCCAAAATACTCCTTACAAGACTTGGACAATTCCCCTCCCTCGAGCTAGCTTTTGGAAAGGTGTTAGGCTGGGTCCTTTTCTAATATTTCTCAACAACAAACATTTTCAATCAATTTATGCATATCGTCATTTAATTTCAAATATCTTTTTAATCCATTCTTTCCTTAATTTTAGCCAAACTTAAAAACCACGCATTGTACAATACACTCACCAGCTCTACCAGAAGAAGACAACCAAACTTGAGACTGATGCAAATATAAACTAGAATATTCAGTAAGAAAAAAACTCCCAAGACCCAAACAACTAAATTGTAGAATCACAGGATATGAATGAATAAACCTTAAAGTCAAAATAATAAACTCTAATAATACATTGAACATAATATAATAAGTATATTAGGAAGTCGCACGACTAGAGGTGAGGCCTACCATGGGTATATATTGTGGAGGCAACCCTCACCTCATGAGCTAGCTTTTAGGGTTGAGTTAGGTCCCAAGTCCAATTCTAATATGGTATATGTCCAGACCTGGGTGTGAGGGGGGGTGTATCAGGAAGTCCCATGTTGGCTAGAGGTGAGGCCTACAATGGGTATATATTGTGGAGGCAACCCTCACCCTACAAGCTAGCTTTTAGGGTTGAGTGATGCCCCAAGCCCAATTCTAATAAAGTATATGCTTGTACCATGTTAAGACCAGTAAAGCAACATTCAGGGGAAAGGGGGCATGGAGGGTGGGAATAAGAATAACCATATCTAATGTATAAAAAATGAATTGATGCTTCTTTAGATTTCCTACCAAGTATGTCCAAAACATACTAACCATAACTAAGAAACTCGAACTAAAGATCCAAAACAAACAACAAAAAAGAGATCCAAGGAGTGTGCAATCTACTGACCTCTCCAAGGCGACGGAATGCGCCATAAATACCACCAAATAAAGTAGAGAATATGGCATACCAAATCTGGGTATCCATAAAGTATACCTGTAAAGGAAAAATGAGATATATCAATATGCAGCATATTGAAAGAGTAACCAAATCAAGTACACTGTAAATGCATACCAGAATTATTGGAGCCCAGAGTGCAACCACAACACCAAGATTTTTACGAGCTGAAAAAGCACACAACTTATAAATTCCATTTGTGGAAAAATGAATAATATGAAGGAAAAAGTGTTCAAGCTTACTACCACGGGGAAAGAATTCATGCCACTGAAAAGTTGAGACTTTTACATTCATTATAGCTTTTGTAGGTCCCACCAGAGGTTTTATCTATAGTAAGAATGAAAGACAGACCATTAAACAAAGTAAAATTAACAGATTCTTGACGAAACAGAGATGAGTTTCTGTGGTATAGCTTACATAGGTCCCACCAGAGGACCTATCTTACCATAATAATGCAAGAGGCAGACAGTTAAAATATGTAAAATTAATTTATTATACTACAGAAACAAGGACAGTTTATGTAGCCCATTTAACTATAGCAACAAACTGACAGTTAGATCAAGTGAAATTCATTGATTTTTACATAAGATATGGTTGAAACTCCAGTCAAATTTATAAAGGTAGGATTATCAGAAATACAAGAACCAAGACGCAAGAAAGTTTAGAACCAAAAAAGAGGTTGCACATATTCATTCCCACAACGATGGGAAGTTTTGGAAGTAAACGAGAAAAAACAGAAAAATGATATTCAAAAGTCATGAATGAAAAGAAATCACCTCTATATAGTAACTGAAAGCTAACTTTGTAATGATAAGGAGAACCCAAAACATTGTGTACCTGAAATTATAAACAATGATGCATTAAGATCAGATTCCTGGGAAAGTAACACTATTCACAATAAAGAGGAACTTTCTAAACTCTAGAAACTTACTTGAAAAGGGAAAATGTGCTCTCATGCATCCCTCTTCCAACATAGAGTCGAGGCTGCCAATCATAAAGCATCAAAACCATCAAGTTAAATTCAGTACATCACAGTAGCAATGGCATAAAACAACTGTTGTGTGGTGTACCAACCAAAAGATGCAGAATACAGGGTTGCCATATCACCTACCTGTGACCACCACATCAATAACATCACAATCCTATAGTTCGACCTCTCCAAGAAACGACGAATGAGGGGGAACAGAAACAATACGGCAGCTAGCATATTTGGTGACAGGTACACAACAACAGCCATAATAAAGAATGAAGGCGAACTTGAATTGCTTCCAAACCAGCTTTGGATGGTTTGAGCAAACCCAGGAGGATTTTCCCAAGTATAAGCATAACTAACTGATAGAACAATCACCCATGCAGCAGCTGAAATAACTTTTAGAATGTATCTCAACTTAACATGCATTGACATATTCCATTGTGCTTTCCAACTGAGGATCACATCCAGAATAGCTGCCCATGTAAACATGAAATAAAAAGATAACCATAAGCCACCTGAACTTTCACCATGCCAAGATTGTTTCCAGAAAAAAAAAATGGATGCTTCTAGTTAGAGCAGAATGCAGTCAACCTCACCATAACAGGATGATCTTATTCATTTAAGAGAAAAGTACAAATGCATTGGACAGCAAATCCTCTAAATGCAAACAAAACCCAAGATAATAAATACTAACCAATGTGTACAATTTGCTCAATAGAAGAGCCATCACCAGTTCAATGGTAAATCAAAGAAATGTATCTCAAGCAACCATTGAGCAATCCTTGCATGAATACAGTGCCTACAGGTGCAACTAATCAAAAGCTCAAAACAACATTAAATAATTTCAGCAGTGATTCTGTTGTCTTTTATATTAAAAGTTTAATGCATTTTGAGCTTTTGATTAGTTGTGCCATTAGGCTCTATGCTCATGCAAAAATTACTCATAACCATTAGCATAAATACAAAGCAAGGGTAAGAATCCTGTTTAAATAACATATGGATTTAGCTGAAAGAATCCAGCTTTTAAAGAATCAAGTTATGACCTTTTCCTTTCTACCAAGGAACATTTCTTTTTTTATCAGAAATACATGGCATGTAGCCTATTCTATGATCAATATGTATTTTTTTAGCTGAAAGAATCCAGCTTTTAAAGAATCAAGTTATGACCTTTTCCTTTCTACCAAGGAATATTTCTTTTTTTATCAGAAATACATGGCATGTAGCCTATTCTATGATCGATATGTGCTTTTTTAGCTGAAAGAATCTAGCTTTAAAAGAATCAAGTTATGACCTTTTCCTTTCTACTAATGAACATTTCTTTTATCAGAAATATACAGTGTGTAGGTTATTCTATGATCCATATGTATTCCTATTAAGGATGCCACTTATGAAACATTTAAGACTACAAAAATTGGAGAAGAGTATTTCCCTCCCATCCTATTTTCTCCACTAGCAAGTTCTAGTAGCATTTTTTTATTCTGTTTCTCCTGCTCTCTCTCTCTCTCTCTTCTCATTTTATTTACAGACATTGTACCACCTTGAAATTTTAGGTCTGTTACATAGTAAACCAAAAACCAAAAACTTCAATGAAATAAACATTCCACCAATGGTTATCACTATTGCACGTTAAATAGATGCACTAAAAGAGAAGAAAAATGACTCCAGAATTGAGGTCAGAGTAGCATCGTAGGCTACAATTTTATACAGTAACACAATCTACTAAATAGAAATGGATAAAGCTGGCTATTGAATAGTGTCTTGCAGCAGTATATGTGCTCGTTAAATTGGCTATAACCTACCTTGTACAAGCTTCAATATAGCTGCTGTTATAAACACACTTAGCACCTTCTTGAAAACATCACCATTAAAGATTGCACTTGGATCCCCAGATCCATTCCAAGCAACAATGATCATAGCCTAAAATAAATTAGCTCTTTTAGAAATGGATCTTAATTAGGGAAAAAGTCATAGAATGATGAAGGGAAAAATCACTCAAAGGGATGATGAACGGCAACACAGCACAAATTCTTTATTACCTGTAAGCACAGAATGAAAAAACTCCACATGCGATCAAAACTTCTGAAAATATGCAAAAACGACCTTATCTCAACAAAGTTCACTTTTCCAACCCATTTGTCCCTGTTAGCTGGCTTGCTATCCTGTAGATTCAAGTTCATAGCAAGACTTAAAATCCAGTGGCATGTACAAGTTTCAGGCATTAAGCAGTATCTATTCATACATGATATGATTTTAAAAGGAGCCCATTTTACATTTTAAATCAGTATCACAATCAAACACACAAGATTTTCTTCCCGTCTTCAGACAAAAATCCAAAGCCCAGAGTTATAGCATACCATAACATTTTTTAATAGAAAAATACATACCATAACCAGCAATCAGCCAATACATCAAGATATCAACATCTATAGATCAATTTTCAATGGATTGTAAGAATTTTGGAAACAACTTCTCTCTTTTAAAAACTAAATTTTATAAAACATCACGAGTACTCAATTAAGAAGATAATAAACTTAGAAGTTGAGGCCCATTTGAAAACCAAAATGGTAGTTTTCTTTAAAAGCTCTGATATTAAATACAACAATTTGGTTTTCATGCAAAAGCAGATTCCAAGAAAGTCTGAGTCTCCTACTTAACCAAGAGTACCGTAAAAGATATGTTGTCTGCATTCATTTGCAAGTAGCATTAGTTTTTATTGGAAGTTCCAAATTGGCTAGAGGTAAGGCCAACCATGGATATAAAATATGGAGGCAAACCTCACTCTATGAGCTAGCTTTTAGGGTTGAGTTAGGCTCCAAACCCAATTCTAATAGTTTTAAGATAAGTTTCAACTTTACAATGCAAAAAATATAGCACAAAACGACATAGTAAATGTAAAACTAAATTATAATAAAGGCAGTTCAACCTAAAAGTTTCTTTTAACAGCTCAGATAATATAAGTGAGGCCTATTTTCTGCTACATGGGAAAGCATCATTCTATTGTGCTCTGATAATGAAAAAACTTTATGTAAATGGTCCACAAACAAAAAATCCCTTGAATCCCCATAAATGACGAATCCCTATTGAGAGAAACTAAATATTTATAAAAGTAAACATTGAGAAATTGAGAACATAATCAATGCTTACATTGGATTTGTCAAAATTTGACTGCTCAGGTGGCAGGCAAAAGAAATCAGCATCAGCACGCATTGGCCAACCAAGCCGAAAACAATCAGCAGACCTACAATTAATAAAAATTAATACCCAAAAAAGTATAAATAATAAACTGGAAATGACAAAACTAAAAGACAGAATCAGCTAATTATACCAGAAATATTCATTTAAATCATCGTAGTTCCTCCATTGTGAATGCTTTGACCTCCCCTTTTTGCTCCGTTCAGCTTCCTATTGAGCAGAACAATCATTGATTGTTTGAGACATTATCATAAAATGAATAACATATGGGTGTGTAATGTGCAGACAAACATAACATAATGAAAGAAAAGAAAATAATCAATGGCAAAAAGCACCTCTGCAATCACATTGTATATAGGAGTTACAACTTTCCTTAGGAAAGCCTCTTCTTCACCTCCATAGGCTGGCTTGATATTCTCTCCCGTCATTGGACTGACGTTACCAGCAAGCATGCCATACAGTTCAAAAGCCATCTACAAGAAGCACCATGAGAAAATCCCAAAGCAGGTCAATATTCAACAAAGAAGCAGGTTCTTAAATTTCATTCAATACAATGTCAGAAAATGCCATAACCATAGGGCAAGCATGATACCAAATTATTCTTGGGCCTCTATGACCTAGCGGTAATAAGGACTAAGATTTCCCAGTTATGCAGGCATGATTAATTGAAACCAAATCCATGGATACCCATCCAACTTTGACAGGAAAACCTGTTTTGACCATATTTAAGATGAATTGAAGCCAATGTACAAAGACAGGGTCAGGTTTGGGGATATAAATACCAGATGCACCCCCACCCCAAACCTGCACAATGATTATAATTAATAACAGTTAAACAATAGTACTGGACTCACATTTTGTTAAAAATATGATTTTATTAACTAACTTTTCATTTTCTTGAGACTCTTGATGTTTATTTTACATATTTCTTTAACTTAAAATGTATTTGATATATGTTTTATTTTAAAATATATACATATTTGTAAAAAATAGGGTATGTTTTCCTTGCAGGTTTAGCCAAACCCAATGGGGTTGAACTTGGGTTTCAATTTTATATCCCTAGGTCCAAACCCACCCTGATTATTTGTGGGACAAGGACAGTGAGGACAAAACCTGTCATTGACCTACTCCATTGCCATGCCTACATTCAGGTCACCACATTCTTCAAGATCAGATGTCCAAGCCTCACAATAAAGACGCTCCTCATGCTTAAGGGGGCATATATAGAAACATAAAACTATTCTTGAGCTTTCACCTAACAGCATAAGCTTTTGGGAGTGTTGGTCTCTGAAAATGCATTTATGACTTATGAGGTCTTTGAGGGGTACCTATCCTGTTTGAGTCATATGACAATATTGCTAGGACATAAAATGACACCAAAACTAAGACAAACTCTGTATGTTCTAAAACAGAAAGTCTATCTACATTAAATTTATAGTGCCAAATGACTCAAGCAAGATAGGGAATTTGTCTTGCTTCTTTTTCCCAAGTTAGTTAGTTTAGAACAAGAAACACAAGTTCTTTTTGACTTTCTCTTTTCTAAGTTAAAAGCACAAATTTACTAGTGCATTGAATACATCACTACATGACTGGAACCTTGATACAAAGTTTTCATGAAGCACTTTAGTATGGGTTCCAAAATTGTTCAGGCCTAAAGAATTTCTAATTGGAACAGTTAAAAGTGCTTGGGCTTTGATAAAATGACAAATAATGCAATCTGTAATTCAAACTGTTCTAACTAGAGAAGGAAGCACTAATATAGTTCCTAGACACCCCACTGAATTATTTTTTTTTGCAACTGAAACCTAGACTGGACAATCTATCACATGGATTTGACATGGGTAGCAACATAGCATGACCTTGAAAAGTTTATGCAGGGGAAAAATTATTATTAAAAGAAAACCCAATAACAGCTCCATTTTCAACTTCTCACAGCAAATATATCAAAATATCTATAAAAATTAAAACAAGATAAAAAAAAAATTATTCTGAACAGTTCCGTACAGTCATGAAATAAACATTATCCAGTAGTCTAAATTACAAAGCTTACATGGTGATAGATATAGCAAAGACATTCTGGCATGAATCTGAGGTTGGCGGCTTCCCCCCATATTAGAAGATACAGACCCATGTATAGTAATTTACGCTGCTGTACTTCTTGCTGTATGGTTGGCAACCTGCAATATACATCCACATTCCACAAGATATGTTGCATCAGGAACTGAAATATGCATATACTTCTTGGGAAAGCTAGATAGCAAGAGTTGAAATAAGCTGCAAAATACGAGTCCAGATTCAAAAATGAAAGTCAACTAAATTTAAGAGCCCGTTATACAATTCAAAACTGTAAAATAAACTATACGGCTGAAAATATAAAACAAGTTTAAAATGTTTCTTGCCCCTATGGGTAACTAAGCAAAGAGGTCCAAGTTAGCAAAAGAGCAGTTACAAAATCTTTCAACATTATAAGAACAGAAACTCTCACCAAAGACTACTCTTCCGACCCAAATACTTGCACCATTTTTTGTAATTCTTGAAAAGTTTCTTCATCACTTCTGTTAGTGCACGTTCATCCAACTAAGCAAATAATAATATGTACAAATCAGAAACAGATTTAATACAAATCAATCAATATTCTTCTGGATAATCACAATGAAAAATAAAAAAGATTAGCTGTTAAGTATGATCACAGATGAAGATATACTACCATTAAAATGGAATATACATGAGCAACATGATTGTGGCGTACAGCTACTAAAAAAATGAAAAGCAGTATGGAAATTGTTTGCAGCGGGAGCCAAGAAGAAAAAAGTTTTCATACAGCATTTTATCACCATTTGTTTAGATAAGGGCTATTTCAACACTAGAAATTGAAATCATAATGTTACATAACCCCCCCCCCCCAAAAAAAAAAGAAGAAAAACAGTATGAAAGTATACTCAAATAGTAAATTTAAAGCAGCATTCCACTCTATAATTAAACTGGGTATGCCATACAGAACCCACCTTCAATATGGAATGGAACTACAAAAAAAATACATTAAAAGCTCAGAAGATATCTGACAACTGAAAAATAATATTACAAAATGGGGGAAAATGACACAACGATCTGTGGAAACTAATATTGAACCAAAAACAAAACTGGATCAATTATCCAAATAAACCCTGACCTTTGGCTGTTGATCAGGCTTTGGAAATTGTCTTATGTGCACATTTGCAAGCAACAAGATCAAATGCTCTCTCTGATTTGCTACATTGTGCTTCTGTATTTTGTACAAGAAATGGCAAACAAATCCAAATGGATTTGTTAGTAATCTAGAAGTCATGTTCTACTTAACTAAATATAAAACTTGAATGCATGAAGAAGTTAACAGCTCCAGTTGTAATTTACCTGAAACCCAAACATTACCCCAAGCCAATCCAGAATGTCTTCATCTTTTTTTCTCTTGTAGTCCTTAGGCCAGACAAGACCCCTTGTGTTACGAAGAGCATATACAGCAGCTTGGATCTGTAAGAGTGATGCATAAGTATTTTAATTAAAAGTGGAAGTAAAATATATGAACATGACCAGTGTGCATACAGAAACTAGAGATGATACCTCAGGAAATCTCATTATTGCCTGATTTGCACTATCAGGATCAAGAGGAAGAATATTGTAAGGAACTAAGATCTCTGTTTTCTCAGCAACTTTATCTTGAGTCTCCAAGATCTGTTACAATGCCAAAGGCAAATCAATTATAATTGTTAAGACAGATAAATCAAAATTATAGAGCAAATTCAATTATAATCGGCTTATTTAAATATTGACAAAGGTTCACATAAAAAAAAAAAGAACACCAATAAGAAGATAACATCTTAGGAGATACAGAAAGATAACCTCACGATCAACTTCCATTGATTGTGTCGTGTTAACAGCCTTCAAAACCTCAAAAAGAACATTAGCAGTCTGATATGCCTTGGTAAGCTGTGCACTGAAAGTAAGAAGAAAATTCATGGGTAGTCATGCCATAGGCACAGAGAAGGTATCATGTTGCACATTATGTAAACAACATACCGATCAGCTTTATCAGCAGCATTTTGTAAAGCTTGGATGTATTTTTTGTAGTAATGCTGATAAAAACTCTGCATCTCACGGGCATCACTTTTCTTTACCCTTCCTTTCAATGTTGGATCATTTTCCTAACAAAAATGAAACAAATAGATAATAGAGTTAACATGAAATACTTTTGAGGCCATTGCCACCTCTAAATCTTGTAAGGGGCTGTCATTCAGATTCATTCTACATAGCAGGAAAAAGGTTCATAAATAATATTTTCAGAAGACTGACACTGAATTCAATTTCATACAACTAACCATGCCCTGGGAGAGAAAGCATTAAATGTTAGACCTTGAATGTACGGATCCCAAAGCTTAGGTACCCAAATATTAGTAATAGACCTCATCCTTAGCAGGGAATCAACTACTAATTATCTGCTGATGGATATAAGATGCTGTATGCTCTAACTAGGAACTATTCAGATAATAATGAAGGGCTTGATTCATTTTTTCTTTCAATACTAAGGGTCTGATTGGTTTTAGAATTTTTTTTCTGTTTTCAATTCCTGCTTTCACTAATATTTGAAAAAATATCACTTTGTTTCCTGTTTCCAATTTTCTGTTGTTTGTACTTCTGACCATATCCTGTTCAAATATTTGAAAATAGAAAACAAAGTGAAAACAAGGCAGCATTTTTCTGTTCTCAATTCCTGCTTTCACTAATATTCGAAAAAATATCACTTGTTTCCTGTTTCCAATTTTCTGTTTTTGTTATTTGTACTTTTCACCATATTCTGTAGAAATATTTGAAAACAGAAAACAAAGTGAAAACAAGACAGCATCATTCATTATTGATGGAAACAAAAAATGAAAACAGCCCTAAATTTTCCTGGGTTCATATTTCCTTAACTGTGACACCAAAAGACGCAATAACTGGACCTCAACACATTGATCTATGAAGTTAGTGCAAAAATAGTGCAAAACTTCAACATGAGATAAGTATTGAGCAATAAATCGACCAGTGGCAAGGAAATGTTAATCAGTGACCTATCCCTCCTTCCTTATAGTTGTGGAGCAAAGAAGCAAAACCACAGAAAGATATTGGAAAAGAAACACTACAACCGTATCTTGTGCAGAGAAAACAAAACTACAAAACATGTTAATGCTTACTCTTTCCAGACGCTGAAGAAGGGCAGTTTTGAATTGCCGAACACCTCGACCACTTGAAGTGGGGTCCAGCCTATGAGCTTTCTCAAATGCATAAAACCGGCCTACAAGAGCAAAATGCACATCCCTCATACAAAAAATACATTCAAGCGCCAAAACATAATTATGCAGAACACGGCAAAGAGAAATTCAGGAAACAAGTGTAGCAGCCGCAAAACGTTTGGATAATTTGGGAAAGCCTGTAAAGGAAATGTACAAATACAAAACTATACATGCAGAGAAGTTCATCCGAGCAATACACAGTGGACCTACACACACTACGGCTCACATTATGACAGCGAGTAATATTGCAACTACATTCTAATCAACATAGCAAATCAGAACCAGCTGCAAACAGACTGAAAAGCCACAACTCCACAAGAAAAGCATCTCGGTGTACACACACGTGGAGGGAAACATAAGTTTTAACATAGCAAAGTGAAACTGCACGGTTGAGAAAATACAGAATAAAGTGAACTCACAGAGATAAGCAACTCTGGGATGAGTCTTCTCAACCTCATTAGCAACGCGAAGAATGGGTGCAATCTCAACAAGAGACGAAGGCACAACCTCACTGTCGAATATCGCCTCCCCAAGGTTTCCAGCGGTTTGCGTCCGCGTGATTCGCCTCTGCGGTTGTCCCTGCGACTCAGACGGTCCCGCCCTCAACGACATTTTCACGCAGATCTAACTTCCCTTACTATCACCAAAAACAATAATGTGGAGGACAGAGACAAGCACGAACGAACGATGAAACTCTGGTTTCCCAATCCTGAAACGAGGGAAAAACAAATGCAAAAAATCATGCATGAAAAAATCAATGCATGAAGACGGAATGCGAAGAAATGGTTTGCGTTGAGAAAGATAGCTTACAAATGAGAGCCGGAGAGGAGTTGAGATGAGCGCGAGAACCTTGATGGCAGGTGTAGTCGTGAGTGTTTGCAAAGGAAAGCAAAGACAGAACAGAAGCTCGGGAAGAGGTTAGTACTTACTATTGCCGAGCGGACAGAGAAGCATAACGATGGTTGGACTAGGGAAGAGTGATACATTCGTCAAGCGAGGTCACAGAGTGGGCCCGGATTCTTTTTGGAATTTGGTCAAAGAAAATGCACATTTTTCTCGTCCGAATTACGGGTGTGCCATTCAACTCATAATTCGAATTTCAAATTGCAACGGCTTTTTTTTTAAAATTAGGATTAGATATATATTTTATTTTTTAAAATAATTAAATTTTAATTTCTTAATTATAAAATATTTGATTTAAGTGATTTATTTTTTAAAATACCATGTTAATTTATAATGACATCTTTATTAAATTAATTCTGATGACATCTTTATTTTTTTAAAATCACATATAATATTATTTTCTTTTTACACCTACACTATTCTCATAAAAACAAATATCCTTATGGGTTGAATAATTAAATTGTTCTTATAATTTTGTCACTCTGATAAACTGAATAAAAATGCTATAATAAATGAGATATTAAAATTTATATCTAAGATGAAAATGTTACAATTTTACATTATAATTAGAAAGAAGAAAGCCATAGTGTACATGTGCTTAAAGACTAAATGAGATAATTATTTGTGAAAGTGGGTCATTAAAATATACATGGGGTGATAAACGACCCGCAACAACGCTGAAGGCTTCTTGAATGCTAAAATTTCGAAGATGTTGAATACCTTTTAAATAAATAAGATGTTGCATATTCGACTAATGTTTGTTGTTTTATTGATTTTATTTAATTAGTTCCGGTGGTTGAAATTTAAAATTTAATTAAATATTTATTAAAAAATTATGTATTGTTTAATGTTTTAATGATTATAAAATTTATATATAAAGTTATATATTTAAATAAATATAAAAAGAAAATACTTTTAGATTATTGAATTTTTTTAAAGATATTAATTATTTTATTCTATGATTAGTACTCATTAAGTACGTTCATCTCATTCTGAAAAAGTTATATATTTTTTTTGTCAAATAATTAATAAAAAACTAATTTATTTTATAAAAATTTAAAAAATACTCTATCATAATATCTATTTATATGATATGATTCATAATATTAACAATTTTTTTACCTTACCCAATATTATAAAATCAGGTTCAAATATCTTGATTATAATATTAGGTTGATGGACAGTTAAACTAATATAAGTTAAAATTTGTAAATTTTATTATTTAAATTTTTTAAATATATTAATTAATAAAGTTAAAATAATTTAAATTTTAAAATAAAAATAAATATCATAATATAAATATCTAATTAAATAAATAAGAGTTAAATTTTTATTACAATATAAAATTAAAATATAAATTTAAAATTTGATCAAAATATATATTCAAAAATTAAAATACAGTTAAAATAATATAAAATTTATATTAAAAAAATTAACACTTTAAAATTTTTTGAATAAAATTAAGTAATGATTGAGATAAAAATGTCTGACAAATAAAAATTAGAATTTGATAATTGAAATAAATTAAAAAATTTAAGATTATGAAAAATATAAACTATTATTATTTATTTTTTAATTTTTTTTTTAGTTTTTTAATATTAATATTAAACAATATGATTTTTTAAAAATATTTTTTTATTCTGATCAACCATCCAATTCAATAAACTTTTTGAATTAATTGGTTTACTAGAAATAAAACATTAAACATTCATCTCACCCTTTTAATGGTTATATTATTCATCCATACATAAAGAAATAAACTTATTAATAATATACAGGAGATGTAATCAAGTTAAATCAAAAATTTATATTTATCTAGACATTTTATTAGTTCATACAATATTGTAAATTTTATATTTATCTATTGTATTTAAGATATGTCTTGAAAATTGTAATAATTGGATAGTCTAATTTATATTTATTTAATATATTAAGCATGAAGAAGTCAGTCCAAATATATTATAAATTATAATATTTTTTATTATGGTACAAATTAAAGTTAGGTGATGAGAGAGATTAAACATAATATTTATATTAATGACTGTAAGCTACTATAACTTATGGTGTGAATATTTATCCATTTATTCTTCGCATATTTAAGTATTTTAAAGACATATAATGTCTTGTAATTTTATTATTTACAAAAAATATAATTTTCATGAACATAGATTTTGAAATATAATTGTTTGATATTTAACTTGAATATAAACAATAACGTATGAATTTTCATTAAACATAGGTATGTGAATATGAATATTAGAGTTTATATTTGTGCAGATTATAATTTAAGAACAAGTGTATTTTTTAAATATAACTTTTGACATTGATGATTCAACAAACATCAATGATAATTAATGTAGAAATATCAAAAAATATAATTAATCACATAAACTTTAAAAAAAAATATATTTACTTTCTTAATTTATTTTTTATACATAAACAATATTTTTTAATTTATTATATTTGATTGATATAAAAAATAATAATTAATATTTTTTAAAAAATTAAAGTATACATTTAAATATAAATAAATATTGTAATATATTTTTTAATAAATAAAAAAGAATAAAAATATATATTTTTTACAATTCATGTTGATTATTAATATAAGATCTTGTATTTCAAAGTTTAAATATATATTTTTCTATTCTTACTTAAATGGATAGATTTTTTTTTTCTTGTTCACCATAATCATAAAATTATTATTTGCTATATAGTTTATAGTTTCAATAAATATTATCAAATTTAAATATTTTGATCATAATAAAAATATAAAAAGTATATTATAGTAAAAATACATATTTGTCAAACTCTTGAAATGAAACTTTTTACGTAATAGTTTACGAATAACAACTTTAATAATAAAAATAAAAGTTTAAAATAAAAACAAGTTTGTTAGTGAAATAAGGAATAAAAATAACAGTTTAAAAGTAAACAACGAAGGCGCATATGATATATCAGGTAAAGATTGTGTAATAAAAATAGTGAAAGATTTAATTTGTATACAAGTATAATAAAAATATATTATAAATATGATTATTTTAGTTTATTTAATTTAAAACATGAAATCAGAACCATGACTATAATAAAAAAGTGATGTTTTTAGTTTTTAAATTTTTTTATTATAAATTTGATATGTTTTTATTTTTTTAATTAGCTTTATGTTTTGAAACAACTTAATTTGGTTTTCAACATTCTTATACTGGGTTTTAATGAATATTTTTTTATTATGTTAGGTTATATTAAATTGAATAAAGGTTAGATATTATCAAAATAAAAAAATTAACAGTTTAACTTTAAATATAATAAGATGATCTTAAATATATTATATTTACTAGATTAAACGTAATATCGTGATATTTATGATATATTGTTTATACATATAGAAATTTAAATAATATAAATTTAATAAATACTATGATTAAAATGTTTTAAATAATTAATACAATGAAAATAAAATATAAAATGATAAATAAATATTATATTTAAATATAAATATAAATATTTTATTATATTATAAAATAAATTATACTTTATATCTTTTAAAGTTTATAAAATTATATTTAATATTTTTTATTTTATACAAATATTTTTTAATTTATATAAAACTACAAAATTGTATATCATTCTGAATTACACAGATTCGCGGAATTCTTATTTTTTTTATAAAATTTAATGCATCAAAAATTAAATTAATGTAAAAAATAGAAAAATACTAGATGCAGTTTTATTAAATTTTAATGATATGAGTGTAATTTATCTTATATTATATTTATAAAAATTTTAATTAATACATAAAATAATATTTAAAATTATTATATTATTGTTAATATTTTTTTTCATCAGAGCTATTGTAGAATAAAAAAAATTATTAAAACGATGATATAAATACTGTTGTAAATATATAGATTAATTGATACAAATTTAATTAAGTTTAATTAAAATATTTATATTCAAATAAAAAAATTATAGTATAAATAAAGAAAAATAACATTAATATAAAAAATTATTTTCGCATGAAAATATTTAATACAATTATTTTGTTATTATCTATACAAATAATAGTATTGGTGATTTATCAATTTATTTACGATCAATGTAGTATAAAATTAATTGTCTTGCAAATTTTTGTGATACAAGACTTGAAGGGCCTTCATAGTTATTCCCATATGTATATTGGCACCTTTATTTAACTATTTTTCATCTTACAGAGTTTTATGATACAGATTTGGAAATGTTTATTATCACTTTTATTTAACTCTTTTGTCATATAAATAATTTTATTCTTCTTTTTTTTTATCAAATTAATAATAAAAATATTTATTTAAAAAACACTTGCATATGAAAAATAACAGGCAGATAGGAGTGAATAATCATTCCCAAAATTCGTTACTAAACAAATTAAAATATGTTATTATTAAATACGTAAAAATTAAAAAGACGTTATTCTAATAAACATTACAATTAATACATTTAAATAATTAATATAAGAATAAGCATAAAAAATACATTGTAGAATTTATGTAAATTCATGCGAGTTAGAATAGGATAAATTTATTTTATTTTTTTTATATTTGGTAAGTACTTTGATAATAAAGTAAATAGTAAAATAGACTATATTGAAATAAAAGTCTTCCTTTCTATAAAAATTAAATATAATTTTTTAAATTTATATTTCTTACTTTTCAACAAAATTATACTTAAGATTACTAAAATTAAGAATTTTTTTTTATAAAATTTATATTTGAATATAAATAATATTAAAATTGTAATAATTTATATTTTAATTTGTTACAATTAAAATTTTGATTTTTTAATAATTTATAATTAAAAATAAAAGGAGCTATAAAAATTTTATATTTTCATTTTATGAAATTATAAATTATTTTCTAAAAAATATAAAAAAATAATATACATTTTGTATAATTCATAAAATATTAAAACCGTGTTTTATAAAATAATTAAACTATTTTATAAAATATAAAGAAATTATAAGATAAAAAAAATATTTTAACATAATGATTTTAACCTAACGCTTCGTTTAAAATGAATTTTAATTATTAAAATAAAATTAGCCAATAAAATAAATTGTTATACCCTATTATTTACCCAGCAGATATTAAAATTAAATCACCTTTTCCATCATATAACTCCAAATACACAGATATAGATTATGAATACATCAAGAGGGGGAAGGTTCAATTTCCCCATTTACTAGTCGTGCCTAGAAACGGAAAATCGAGAATCGACCTTTTCGGAGGCGAATGACACGTGCTCATCACGCATCTGAAATCCAAACCGTCCATTTATTGAATTGATATCTAACCGTCCAATTTATTCCTTACCCAGTATATAAATCTATTTGGATCGCACGAGTACCTCACAGAAGCAAAATCTTCACCGAAAGCCAGAATTTTCGAGAAAAGAAAATCAAGAAATCGGAATCAGGGGTTTCTCAGATTTGTGAAAATCTCGAAAGAGGAATACGATTTCCGTCTTAGGTTGATTCCTTCAAGATCAAACCCTAATCTTCTGGGTTCTGAATTTGAGAAAAAAGGAATTTAGGGTTTCGATCTTTTGTTCGCTGCCGATTTTTTTGATCGGCGATAATATTTTAATCTTAACCGTTCTGTTTGCAATTGCGAGGATTTAGCCCTAACCGTTGGGCGTTATAATGAACGATCAGCCGCAGATGATGATGAATTTGAACCAGATGAGCCAGCCTCAGATGATGAATCAGGTGCAAATGATGAACCAGCCTCAGGTAATTAAGCAGTCTCAGATTATAGGTCAGTCTCAGCCTCAGATGCTCACACATAATCAGGCTATGAATCAACAACCCCAGCCTCAAATGAAGACATCTCAGATTATGATGAAGCAGACTCAGCCTCCGATGATGAATCGGGGATATAAGGTTTGGTCTCAACAGCCTCCTCTGGACCCCAACTTGAAGTTTCAGAACCCTATGAAACCGAATTACCTTGCGTCCAAGCCGGGACGAAGTAAGTGGAAGGGGAAGAAGGTCACTGACAAGCGCATGGATCCAAGGAGAATGGAAAAACCCAATTCAAGTGCCCCTCTTAGTATTCCAAACAGCAGTGTTGGTTACCAGCCCCCTACTCTGCATGAGTTGCAGTCGCAAAATCGTTTAAAAGCACGTAAGTTCTATCCTAAGAAGAAGTTTAATAATAGATTTGTTCCTTATGCCCCTAGGAATACGACATCGTTTATTATTCGTGCCAAGAAGTCAGGTGGCATTGCATCGCTTGTGTCGCCTTGCCCGGTCACTCCGGCAGTTCTCCCTACGCCTATATTGTCGCCCTCGAGGGAGGTGTTGGGGGATATGGCAAAGGAAGAGTGGGGTGTTGATGGATATGGATCAATGAAGGGTTTAATCAGGCTTCGATCACCAGGGCACGAGGCAGATGTTCATGATGATGAGGATGAAGAGGACAGTGGGTCAAGCGAGAGTGATGTCGAGGAACACGTGGAAGTGGAGAGGAGGCTGGATCATGATTTGAGTCGGTTTGAGATGATATACCCAAATTATGGAGTTGATTATAATAATGTCTTAGAGAATAGGGTCGATGATCAAGATTCCCATATTGCACAGTTGGAGGAAGAAAATTTGACATTGAAGGAGCGCCTTTTCCTAATGGAGAGAGAGTTGGGCGATTTACGAAGGAGGTTGCTGTTTCTTGAGAGGCAGAACCAAATTGTGGAAGATGTCAATGAGGAAGTGGTGGAGAATGGTTCTGATAATGAAAGCGAAGGGGGATCAGATGTTCCGGTTATAGGAATTGGGAACAATGCAGAGATGGCTGACTCAATGCTGGAAAGTAGGAGAAATGGAAATATTGAGGCCAATGGTAAGTTAGATAATGATGGAATTTCAGAGTCTGAAGGCGTAGGTGATGTTTTTATGGAAGAATCTGTTCAAAATGAGGCGATTGCAAAGAAGGATGAGATCGAAGGTCATGAAATGGGGGGTGATTTTGTGTTTAATGAAGTGAAGGAGATGGATGACCAGAAGGATGAAGTAGCAAAACAACAATGTTTGCCAGATAAACTTTTTGCAAAAGAAAATGTTATAGATAACAAAGAGAGTGGTGACTTTGAAATGCTGGACAGAAATGATGAGTCAAAAACTCAAGGACCAACAAATGAAAATACAAATGATTTAGCCCTAACTGAGAAGGATGAATACAAGGATCAGGTAGTTGGGACAACCTCAGAGACTGCTGGAGATGATGATGTCTGTCCCACGTTAGCTTAAGTTGTTCATCTGAATGGGCTTTCGGGGGAAGGGGTAGAATGAAACAAATTCTACAACTTTTTAATGGATAAATGTTGGTATTTGTAGGCTTGTAGGTTAGTAGTTTACTTTTATTTTGTCACCTTTTTTTAATTTGTATGGTTCGGTAAAATGGAAGATTAGGGAGGACTAGTGGTTTTGTTCTTCATAATCATATCTCATGGACATTAATGACGACCATAAGGTCTAGGAACTGAGTTTCCTCCTGAGGCAGGGTTTGGTTGGCTAGGTCTTTTGAAAAACGAGGAAGAGAGATCCCTAAGTTTGCAGGTTCATTTATGTACAAGGGATTAAAATGTATATCCAAGTCTTCTTCTGATTAGCATGTAAAGAACCTGTGAATTTGTGAGGAGAACTAATGATCACTATGTACTGTTGCTACTTTTAGTTGATTTCATAAAATTGACTTTCTGTATTTTCTTGGTTGTTTTTGCTTGTTCTTTTGCCAAGGATTCTTTATCCTCCCTTATGTTAAATGTTTTATTTTATCTTTATTTTTTTGAGGTGTTCCCTGTTTACAATGATGAACTTTATTCGAATGCTGAATCATATCCTTTTTATTGAGGAAAGTTTTCATTATGGATTCGGCAATAACACTAGGTTTCGGAAATATTCGAAGTCGCAAATATTGGTGTCAGTCACATTTAGCTTGATTTTTTAGATGGATTCCGATTACGCCATGATTTTTCTTGTGCATTTAAGTGAATGATTGCTTTAGCATAATTATGAAGCAAATATGAGAACTCTCTTATTGAGTTTGATGTGAACCACGGTATTGCTCTTAATTGTTTGATGGCTTTGTACTCCAAGTTTGACAGAAAGCCGTATTTCTGCCAGATTTTACAGAGGGGTATCGGGTTTCAAAATTGATGTACCAATTGCTACTATGTTGGATATTCCCGTGGAATTAGGTGGATGATGTTGGGATTTGGTATTACAAACTTTACGAAGGTTCGCATAGAAAAGGATGCAGGGGTTCGGTATTACAAAGGTTCGTTTAGAAAAGGATGAAGGGAGTATTTTGGAAGAGTTTCTGGAAATGCTTTTGCTGGTAATTTCTCTCATAATTCTGTTTTTTTCTATTCTCTTTGAATTTCAAATACTTAGATATAATGTACAATTTTTTGTATTTGAACAGAAGCCATGTGCTGTTTTTCGTTTAAATAATTTTTTTTGTTTTACCTTTGCATCTAATTCTTGGGCATTCATTATGTGTGATAAGTTTTCTCATGTCCCTTCCACTTCTTGACTCTACTTATCTTTCTCTTTTATCTATTCTGGCTCATATATTTTTTAAATTAACCTTTGTTTCTTGTGTTTACAGATAATATCTACTGCTAGGCTATAGTCAAAAGGTGTAAAATATGCCGATGTACAACATGTGATTAACATCCTTATTGAGTTTCATTAATCTTGTAGTCATCTGGTCGACACTGCTTCAACTGCCTCATCGTGTCCGTAGGATCTACACAATTGCATTTGCTGTCTGAACAAAACCAAAAGAATTGTTCGACTCAGATCATTACGCATATCTTAATATATTTCAGCGATGAGTTCAATGTGATTTGGTGTTATCGTGTCATTCCTTGAATTTCTTTTGGTGCAACGTAGATCATGATCAGGAATCCCATGTAAAATCTTCAACACTAGACCATGTTTTAAATTTAATCATGGGGTATATTTTGTTCCTAATTTCATTTGAGGATTTTCCGCAAATACTGGCTATAAATTTGAAATTATATTTTTTTTTCAAATTTTAAAATGTATATAAATATAATCTTATTGAGTGAATGTTATAATATACATGAAAACATTAAGTTTAATATATTTCTAAGATAAATAAAAATATAATATATGTTGCCATTAAAATGTATATAAAATATAAGGGTAATGTATTTTTACATATATGGAGTAAAATCTTTGTGGATGGGGAGAATTACTTCCGTCTCAATTTCCATATCGATGGAACCTCTATCCCATTTCTATATTTGTGGGGCAGAAATTTTTCAATCTGAATTTCCAAATGGAGCATATGGTTATCTTTGAACTTCGAAAAATTTGGTCATACCTATTTTGGTTTAGCTTTGAAGATGTTTTGAACGTAATTTTTAACAAGCGAAATTTTTTCACTTTGGACTAAACAATGTAAAAACAGGAAAACAATCAAATTTTACAGCATTGATCCATATTGTTGTTATTGTTTAAGGGTGTTGATGATTTGTTAGTTAATGAATTAATAAATAAAATAATTATTTTATTTGTCTATCTGTTTGAAAAGGAAAAATATACACATGTTAACAAAATATTATTAATGTTGTTAATTTTTTTTAAAATTATTAACTTTTTAAATTTATCTTTTGTATATAAATTTTATTTTTATTTTATCTAATTATTCTAATTGATAGACATAAAAATATATATAATAAAAATAATAATTAATATTTCCTTTAATAATTTTAAAATTAAAATGTACATTAAATAAGGTAAATTTTATAGTTTTTCTGGACATATAAAAAGAAACGGAAGAAGTATTTTATCAAAGATTGTGTTAGGAGTATAAATAAATATTTAAAAGTCAAGTTTTTATTAAAAAAGTAAATATTTGTTATATAAAAATATAAAAAATTACAGTAATTGTTTAGTATATTTTTATTTTTAAAATGTTTAAAATTAGTCTTACAAATTAAGGTTAATAAAATTATTTTAAAAATTATAATAAAAATTTAGTTATAACATTTTTAATATTTTTATTTTTTCAATCAGTGTTTTTAGATATCGGTTAGTATTTATTATTGTTTAATTAAAAAGGATGACTTACTATTTATTCATTTTGCTCGTGAATAAAATTGCCATAAACCTTATAAATAAAACAGATATTTCAAAAATGATATTTTATTAAAAGAAAATATTTATTAAACTTTAATATCTTAATATAATAAATAGTTATATTTTCAATAACTTATATTTTAAAATATTTAAAATGATTCATTACAATTTTTATTAATTAATCCTAGAAATTTATTTGATATTAGTATTGAATGTGGCGTTGTAGTAGAGATTTTGAAAGTGGTGCAGAAAAGCGATAATATCTTTATCTTCTTTCCTGATTGGCCACGTATTGAATTTCATCCTGGCGCCAACAATTATTCGCCACATAACAGAAAAAGAGAAGCCAGGCGGAGAATCTGAGCTTAAGCTTGCTTCCTTACCGCTAAAACTAGAATGGCTCTGAAGGTTGTAAATCTAGGGTTTCACTCGTTGACTCCATGTTATCGCTCAACTTTTGTTTCTCCCAAACCCTCCAAAGATCACTTCGTGTTTCGTTCTTCTCAAGTTGAGCAAATATCATTTACAGAATCTGAGAACTCACTCATCCAAGCCCTTTTTGGCATTCAAGGACGTGGGCGTTCTTCTTCTCCTCAACAGCTCAACGTCTCTCTCTCTCTCTCTCTCTCTCTCTCTCTCTCTCTCTCTCTCTCTCTCACGTTTCTCTTATAATTTTGTTTCTGAATTCAGCATTTACTTTTTTTTTTTTGTCTTTCAGGCTGTTGAGCGTGCTGTTCAAGTACTCGAACGTTTAGGCGGTGTACCCGATCCGGTTCGTCTTCAATTTGATTGCATTCTCTTTGTTTTACTTCTAAGTTTCTTTTCCAATGAAAAAAAAGTTGTTGATCATGCTCATTGTTTTAATGAACATTACGCGCATCAGAATTAGGACTTGCTTCAATAATTTCACAAAAATTTACCAGTACTTGGACTTTGGAACCGAGCATACTACTAGACAACTATTTGTTAGTGATATTTTTTCTCCATAGATCCCTGAAATGAAGTTCTGCAGACAAACTCAAATTTGATCGAGGGTCGCTGGCAGCTAATTTTCACCACAAGACCCGGAACAGCATCGCCGATTCAGGTAATGTTGCCTTTATTTCTTGATTGTCCCCATGAAGCATATTGTCTAATGCCTAATTATACCTTGGGCCTTAGAAAAAATACACTGGATTTGATAATTGCTTCGAAAAATTTATTTAAATTGGATGCAAATTATCATTGAATCAGAGAGTCCCTAATGTTACTTGACAGTTGATTGTGATTTGGATCTAATGGAGAAGTAAAATTTTTTGAGCGACTCATTTGATACATTATATTATTATTGTTGTTGCGGTTGTTGTTGTTATTCTGAAAATTTGCATATTTTGTAATACAAATGACAAATATATCTTGAAAACATGGATTCATCTTTAGTTTCTGGAATGACTATTTCATTCAGTAATTATGAAAACCATAAGTCATTTGTTGAATAAGACAGGAGGAAGCAACAGTCTTCATGGATACTGATATAGGTATACTGTTAAATCCTAAATGGAAAGCAGCATGTATTATCCTTTTCTACATGGGAATCCAGTCTGTCCACTTAGGCATATTGAAATGAAATTCACTTAAACATGATAGCAGCTACCAGAACAAGTGTCATGACCTGTTCAAGATGTACTCCATAAATTGCTTAATGATGTGACTCAATGTGGTATTCTATTGCTCTTTCAGAGAACATTTGTTGGGGTTGACTTTTTTAGTGTATTTCAAGAGGTTTATCTTCGAACAAATGATCCACGCGTATGCAATATTGTGTCATTTTCTGATGCTATTGGTGAGCTCAAAGTGGAGGTAATAAACTAAATAACTTCGATTGAAGTTATGATAAATTTAATATACATTTTTGAGTAAAAGTCAATATTATTACTTTTTTTATAACACTTGGCAACACCTTGACACACACTGAAACCCTTTAACTTTGGAGGTTTTGCCAATAAATCATATTGCTTTATGAACTCTGCCACATAGAATCTAAGGAGGGTGTTCTCTTCTCAATGTTGTTATAAGCTTTGTTCACAGCTGATTTACTTACTTATTACAATGTGCTTCCAAAGAACCAAGCTTTAATATGGATAACTTTCAGATTTTTCTTTTCTTTCTTTACATCTAACATGGTGCCTGAATTCTCATGTGTGTTTGTGCTTATTCATACAGAGAATATGATATCATATTGTTGTACATATACTTTATTGTCTTTGTTTGATTTATGCATTGGTTGCCGTTGTGGTTCTTGTATTTGTCTTTCAATTTACTCAGGCAGCAGCATCAATTGAAGATGGAAAAAGAATCCTTTTCAGGTTTGACAGAGCTGCCTTTTCTTTTAAATTTCTTCCATTTAAAGTTCCATATCCAGTTCCATTTAAGCTACTTGGAGATGAAGCAAAGGGTTGGTTAGACACCACATATTTGTCACATTCGGGAAACCTTCGTATCTCAAGAGGAAATAAGGTGATTATGCATTTTCAGTAGAGATGTCATTTTAATATTCTTTTGTTCCATTCCTTGAGTAAAATACTTAGTTATCCAGCGTGTGAAAGAATGTCTATATATGCTTTATATTTCTAAGAATTATTAGCAACATATCTATAGTGCAGGGAACCACATTTGTGTTACAGAAGCAAACAGAACCAAGGCAGAGGTTATTGACGGCAATTTCCTCGGGGAATGGTGTTAAAGAAGTAAAAGTGCTGATTTATTTATTTATATATTTTCATAGACTTAACTGGAATATTTCAGTTGACACTGTATTGACATTCTTAATTCCAATTTCCAACAGGCAATAGATGAACTTATTTCCTTAAAGCAGAATACTGGTGAAGAAGAACCAGAACTAGAAGAGGGTGAGTGGCAGATGATATGGAATTCACAGGTAGATTTTGGAAATCCAAACAAGGAGGGCTAACTCCTAATTGTTTGATTCATCTGAAGTTATCCTTTTGAGCAATAGTGTTTGAAGCTAATTTAAATGTACATTTTTGTCATGATGTTTTTTTTTTTTTTTTTTTAATTTTAAACAACTTATTTTCTACAGACTGTGACAGATAGTTGGTTAGAGAATGCTGCCAATGGTTTGATGGGCAAGCAGGTAACATGTTCTTCTTGTACATTTACCTTACTTGAATCCTCTCATATGCTACTTCACATCTTAGTTTGTAAATTACAATGACTGTTCCAGATTATCAGGAAGAATGGAAGAATCAAGATTCTGGTTGATATCTTGCTTGGGCTCAAGTTCTCCATGAATGGAAATTTTGTGTAAGTGTCTGTAGTTTAAACTTTACTATTATTCATGGGAGGGTCCTCAAAACAAAGGAAATAGGAAGGCATGTGACAATGAAGGAATCAACCTCTGGAGGTGGCTGTAGAGAAATAGAGGAGAGCCTTCAGGTAGTTAGGGGGCTAGATCAAGATGTGAACAAGGAGGAAGGTGGGCTTCATCCTTGGACAAGAATCAGCTTAAAGCCCAAGGTGTCAAGCATCTGCACCTCCAGAGAATACATGCTAAGAATGTGTTAAGGCTTCTAGGTGAAGGTACTGATTTTGGGGGAATCGCAGGATTTTTTAAGAGAGAATATAAGTAATGATGAGAACCTGGGTAAGTGTGCTGGGGAATGCTCTATATATGCTTGGAATGCTTTGGCATGGCAAACTTTAAGAGAGGATATTTATAGCTAGGAAATGCCTGCGAGGGTATTAGTGATGTTGACTAATTTTTCGGTTTTTGTTCCCTTTCAGCAAGGATTCTGTTTCCTGTTCCCATGCCTTTTACAATGGGGTTATGTACGAATTTAGGGTGTCAGAGTGGGTTCCCTATGATAAGCGGCTAAGGTAAAAGGATCTTTTTTGAGGTGGGTAGCTTTGTTAGGCATGCATTCTCTCTAGTAGTAGTGAGGTCTACTCCTTGAGAGGAAGAGAGAAAAATATATCTATGGATTTCATTGTGTATGTAAAAGAGAGAAAAATAAAGAGAAAGGGAAATTGGGAGAAGGAAATTGAAAGGAGTTTTTTCCGCTTTGTTATTTAAGGGCGTGGTTGAGGTTAGGGTAGGGGGCTCTGGTCTTGTTCGGGATATGTTATTGTGACATATATCTTGATATGTCAGCTACTATTCGAGACATGAATTAATTGCTTGCCTCGTGAGATTATATTGATAATTTGGTCCCTTTAAATAGAAGGGAGATTCTTTAATTGAAATGCATGACTTATCTTTCTTAAAAAAAGGTTAAATTAATCTATAAGTCTTTCAAACTTTTAAAAAAAAATTAATTAGGTCCCTATACTTCAACGGAAGTTCCCTATACTTCAATGGAAGTGTGGTTAGGGACCCAATTAAAAATAATTTAAAATTGAAGGACCTATTTTCAAACTTCTAAAGTATAAAGACTTATTTAAATTTTTTTAAATAGTTTAAGAACCTACGGATTAATTTAACCTTAAAAGAAAAATACAGGCGAAATTCCACAATTCAACCTTTTGTAAAATCAAAGTTTATTAATAGGTCGATCATTTGGACCGGTGGTTAAAAGGACAAAGATGTTGACGGAAGAATTTCAAATCTATCACATGTATTTGTTCATATTAGTTGGTCAAGTTCATTCAGCATTTTTGCATTAGTTTGTGAACGACCATTTAGGAAAGAGATTGCAGAAACTACTTTGAAGAAAGGAATAACAACATATGAGGGGAAGATCTAATGACAATGAACACCAATGAGAAGGATCCTGCTGATCAAACAAGTGTAGTCTTTGCTTTTAAGAAATCCCTCCTTAGAAAGGCTGTATTATAACCAAGCAGTATTGTCCAAAATATCACATATGGTATGGGACTCCATGGTAGTTTGCACAGTATGTGATGATATATGATGGTGTAGTGAGCAAACTATAGCTACCTTGCTTGCTATTTGGAGAGGATAGGATCGAGTTAATAGACACACCAAAGATCTAGATGGGTGCAAATTAAAATAACGAAGTTTTTATTCATTTATCTATGTATCTATATGTATGCCTGAACCTGAATTGTCTGTTTGAAATACATCAGCTAGACTGATTGTTCTTGATCGATATTTTGCCCAAAAATTGACAGGAAAACTGGTTCCAAAGTGTATAACGTTACAATGGATGATGCAGCTATAATTGGCGGCCCATTCGGATATCCCCTAAACCTGAAAAACAAGTTCATATTGGAGCTTCTGTAAGATGACATATTCCAAGAAATCGTGTTCTCTGTTAATCGAATTTGCTGCTGATGTAAGCAGATTTGTTTGCTTTTGGCCTTCTCTTCTATCATTCACTAGTTGAGTTTTCCTTTGCAGATACAGTGACGAGAAACTCAGAGTTAGTCGAGGATACAACAATATTCTTTTCGTACATATTCGCACGGATGCATTGAGATGAACTCATTTATATGATTTGTGATCATGTATTTAACTATCCCGGACTTCAACATTTCATTCTAGACTAAATATAAATATACAATGGAAAGAATACTTCTCTAGCTTCCATTTATAGTTTTTTTTTTATTTGCACGTCAATGTGATATTTCGATCCTTGACAAAGCAAGTTATCAAGTTATTCCCCGTAAGATACTCTGGAAAACAAGTTAAAAAGCGTGAAAAAATAAAAATTCGTAGCGTCTCTCATCCAATCAAATGATTATAAAAAAATGTCAACTTTCAAGGGAAACACGTTAATCTTTCATCTGATGTTCACCACGCGCAACCAAACAACATTGTCAATTAAACCAACTTAGGAATAAATAGTTATACACCATCGCGATTTTGACGGTATCCAGTTTTCGGGTGATACATTTTTTCAAAACGACAAAATATAATAGCATTATCGAATTACCACCAGAAGTATTTAAAATTACAAAATTAAAAATAACCTATTTATAATATATAGATAGGTCCAGTTATTAAATGATATTGAAATGATCTGTTTTATTAAACAAAAATAAATAAATAAAAGCAAGAAAAAAAATAACAAGATGGGTTTTAAAAAGAAAAAAAAAACTGAAGCCTCCCTCCATCTCTCTTTCTCTCCCTCTATGTCTCTCTTTCTGTTTTTCTTCATTAATAGCTTTCATTATTCATTTCTAAGCATTCTTCTAAAATTTTGGAGAAATTTGAGTTTCATTTATTATCTTCTTGACGTACGTACCTTTGGGGACAAGTTTTTAGAGTCCGGATAGTGCTTAAGGAACAAGGATATTACTCAATTCTTGAAAAATTACCGAGTTCCTCAATTATGTTTACAACTCAAAAATTTAATAAAATTAGTTCTTAAGATGTTATTTTCAGGGAATGTGTATTTTAGACCTCAAAATATGAATTTAGAAATTTTATCATTAAATAGCCTTGTTCAATGTTGCTGGTCTTTAGATTTTGTTTGTTATTACCACTCCTGTTGTTCTGAATTAGTGTGACAATAACTTAGTTGATTTTTTATTATTGTGAGTGGATAGGGGTTCTGATGATATATTTTTGTATGTTATTTTAATTATTTATTATGATAATGCTGTTTAATGTTATTTGAAGAAGAAATCAATCTTTAGAATTATTTCTAATCACTTTAAATTTATTTAATGAATTGCTGTTCAATATTTCTGCAATGCAAAAGGATCAATTATTTTTTACTATTTTAAATGAATATTAAACTTTAAAATATATGCAATATAAATCTTTATTGTCATTAGTCATATGGTTTAATTTGAGAATAATTTTCAATTTATAAATTGTATTTTTTGGGGGATTCAGATTGGATTCCATCATGAGTTGGTGCAATCCATATAACACTTTTTGTGTTACCACGTCACCTCCTCCTGGGAGTGGAAATCAAGAATCGAATCTAGAACAGATTGAAAAACAGAGCCATCTTCAAGAGAATGAGTTAATAGCTAAGAGAAGTATCCTGAGCGGGAGAATAATCATCATTTCGTAATGAATAATAACCTTCTAGAGTAGCATTGCATACATGGTTCCAAGTATTATGTAGCACTCTGTAATACAATAACATTCTATCAAAATGCATACCAGTTATAACCAGTCTTATTGAACTTTCATGAATTGACGCTATGGTTCATCATAAGGCTTTTGAACTTTGCCAATGACAAACTTTGGAAAGGATACTAACCCCAGCAGAGAGATTAACATAAAAATCCGTATTTTTGTTTGGTTTCCTCCGTTTTGGTATGTAACTGTGTCACAAGGAGTCAAGGTTGAGAATCCTGGTTACACGCGGTTCATGGGTTCTTTGGCATAACCGCGGTCACACAATGTTGAGGATTCCTTGGCATATTCCGGAGCAACTGTTGCTCCAAGAAAACTTGTTGATAATTTGAGTCATATCTTTTCTAGTCATTCATTTGATTTGAGATAATAATAAAGGCTTGTTATTACCCGTTAATGGTGTCACCGTTATTATTCCATGACCTCTTAACATATTTTTCATCTTCTTTTATAAGCCACACCAGCAGGAAGGATGCCCACGAGTTCATGCAGTATGCCTTAAATAAACTACGAAGATGTTTCCAAGACACAGCATATTGAGTTATTTAAGGCACACTTCTTGAGTTTAGAGATAGAGCATATTGGTGAGAAGCAACTTATGTTGGATCAAACACCTTTAGTTCCAACATTTCATTCGAAGAGACACGAGAAAGATGACTCATTTTTTCAAAATAGTATTAATCATGTTATACCTCCGGTAATGGCAATGATAATTACCAGGAATCAAGTTGCTAACAAATGTGTCCCATTCGGTTTAACTGGGTTTTCGATTTTCATTTTCAGAAGAGATGACGTGGTAACACAAGAAGCGTTGGTGGAATGGACGGTAGACATCTTCTGACTGCATCGGACTGCACCAAATCCAAATCCATTTTTGGGAGTGCACGTTTGATATATTATCCCGCATTGCTTAAATAGATTATAATTACTTTTTATGACATTCAAGATGGTTTTTCACGTTTGAACTAATTTTTAACTGAGTTAGGTTCGATATTTTAATAATGTTGAATCTGTATTTTGTTAACAAAAATAATTGCTTGGTGTATCTAATTATATTTCAGAAGAAAAAAGTTATCTGTTTGATAGAAGTGCCGATGCACAGAGAGGATTATAAAAAAAAAATTAAAATAGAACTATCTTGATGTTGTAAAAAGAGATAAGATATTACGAGATGAATTATGTATGAAGTCATCCTATAAGAAAAAAGGCTATCAACAATCGGAATGGAAGTACTTAATCAGATTTAAAATTATTAAATAAATCTAATTAATATATATATTAATATTATAAAAAATATATTAAAATAAATATTATATAAATATAATATATTAAAATAAATAAAATTTTAAATAAATTAAATAAACTTTTTTATAAATCTAAACTTTACTTGTTTATTTTAAATTTTTTTCTATCGAACTAATCAATAGTAGGAATTATTTGAAATCTTGATTCCTTCATATAACTATTGTAGTATCGAAAGTTTTTTTTTTTGACAAATTGTTTATTTATAATTATATATATATATATATATTATGATAATTGCAAACTTAAAAGTTGTTGTTCGTAACCTTTCAATCACATTAAATTTCATTGAAAGATTATGTTTTTAGTCATGTAAATATAACATATTTTTAGTTCCTATAATTTTTTTATTCTCATCCTAACTTTTTCAAATTTTTATTTTCATCCTCATTATTAACTTGCTGTTGAATACTTATAAATTTAATTAAAATATTTTTTAAATTTTATCACATTTTCAACTCATCATATTTTAAAAAACACAAAGATAATTTGAATAAAATATTATAATAATCTTTTTAACAGAATTTAACTAAGCTGTTTGTCAAGTTATCAAATGCGCAAGTTAGTAGCAGGGATTAGAAAAAAATGTTAAAAAGTCAGAATAAAAACAAAAGAAATCATTTTTATAGTTAATTTTAGATGTCGTAATTACAGAGGACACCCAGCCAAGATTTTGATAGATTTAAGTATATAACTTTTTTCATTAAATAAATTAATTTTAAAAATAATATTTGGATTAGTTAGGCTTGCCGTCAGACCAAATTTCGGATGGTTAATTTAACATTTACACTCTACAGCACAAAGGGATGGCTACTGGATCAGAAAAAACACACCATCAACGCAAACAGAGCCACGAGCAAGAGCATCATCACAAGCACTCAGCAAAACGAACATCTTCAGGGTGCATCAAAATTAAGATGGCTATCATAAGTTCATAACAGTATTTTCACCAACCCCTGACGCACCCATGCAATGACCCCATAAGCTCATCGAAAACGACATTTATAGATTAAAACGCAAAAAGATTGTTGGGCAATCCAGTTGACTAAAACATGTTCCAACAAGAAGGAAAACCAATAACCAAACAAATACCCACATGTTCCAATTCATAATCTATGCTCTGCTTACCCTAGAAGGATGTTATATAATCGCATAAAATCCCACAAACAAAACGAATTCAACCGTACCCTAATTCAGTGCCTGTTTCAATTCTAGCACTTTCCATAACAATCAGGCCCTTAATTAATATAGCGAGCAATATTCATAAGCAAACACACCAGAGCAGAATATCACAGGCTATGAAGGTTTTAATCCAAAAAGTAATTATATTGAAGCAAATCATAAATAAACTAACACCGAACAGTGTTCATAAAACCAAACTTTTCTATATATTGAAATCATAACAGCCAAATTGGAATTAAGCAGCAGGTTTCTGATAAACATAGGTCAAGCCGCACTTGCCGCAGTAGTGGCGGTCGAAGTGGTTGGCCATGAAGGTTCCGGCGCCGCACTCGGCGTTGGGACACTCCTTGCGAAGCCTCTGGACCTTGCCGGAATCGTCGACCTTGTAGAACTGGAGGACAGCGAGCTTGACCTTCTTGTGCTTGTGTTTGATCTTCTTTGGCTTGGTGTAGGTCTTCTTCTTGCGCTTTTTGGCGCCACCGCGGAGGCGCAAGACAAGGTGGAGGGTCGACTCCTTCTGGATGTTGTAATCGGCGAGGGTGCGACCGTCTTCAAGCTGTTTTCCGGCGAAGATGAGACGCTGCTGGTCCGGCGGGATGCCCTCCTTGTCCTGGATCTTCGCCTTCACATTGTCGATGGTGTCCGAAGACTCAACCTCTAGGGTTATCGTCTTCCCCGTCAGGGTTTTCACGAAGATCTGCATCGTGAACGAGGTTAGGGTTTCTTTTCCTCAGGGGTTTGGTTTTGGGTGGTGAATGAATGGATGGAGCATCTAAAAGCTTTATGACTTAGGGTTTCTTTGTTCTGGTGCTTGCTTATTGGGCCCAATCTTACTGGATTAAGTTTAAGCTTCTCTCAGCCCCATTCACCCACTTATTTTTGCTAAGCGAAAAAATAAAATAAAATATTATATATATAGATTAAGAATTTAATTTTGATGCAGTATAAAAAAAAATGCAAATTTTTAAAGTGAAAAAATAAAGATAACCCTATTATCAATTTCAAATTGGATAGTGTATATATATATATATTAAGATGAAGTTAATGTCTCTGGTTTGATTTAGACAAAAAAGAAAAGACTCATTTCATTCTTTCGATGTTGTATAGCCAAGCAAGAGTTCTTTGATCTCTACTTTGCATTGTTAAATTTTTGGGGATTGCACCCCGGTTTTTTCTTTTCGCACCCCCCTTCACTTTCCATAAAATTTTTTTCCAATTATACCCTTTAACAAATACATTCCGTAAATTAATTTGCGGAATGTAAACATTTTACATTCCGTAAACTAATTTACGGAATGTATTTTTACATTCCGTAAACTAGTTTGCGGAATGTATATTTTTACATTCCGTAAATTAATTTGCGGAATGTAAAAATTTACATTCCACAAATTAGTTTGCGGAATGTAAAAATACATTTCGTAAAATATATTCCGTAAGTTAATTTGTGGAATGTAAAATACATTTCGTAAACTAGTTTACGGAATGTAAAAAATACATTCCGCAAACTAGTTTACGGAATGTATTTTTTACATTCCGTAAACTAATTTACGGAATGTATATTAAGAAACATAAAGGATAAAATGGGAATATCCAAATGTTCAAAAAAAGTGGGGGGTATAAAAAGAAAAAATGGGGGGTGCGAAAAGTAAAGCCCAATTTTTGTCTTGTATTGTTTGAGTTTTCACCATGTTGTTTCGGTCCATCCTCTTCATGCATTACAACAATAAGTATTTTTTTTTTAAAAGTCAAGATCTAATTGTAAGGTAGTTACTTTTTACATCTTTGAAATTACTTTTTGTAGTCCCTTACATGTAAATTAATTTTTTTTTTAAAATTAATTTATGAAACATATATATATTTTGTAAACTAATTTATAAAATATATATTGATACATTTTATAAATTAATTTATATTTATACAGAATATATTTAAATTATTTTAAATTTTACTTGTTCATGCTTTTATATATATATATATATTATGTATATCCAAAAATTAAAAAAAAAAGATGTAAAAAGTAAAAAAATAAAAAAAAAGTATGACATTAATTATAATTGATAAACTCTTTCGCAAATTAATTTGTGAGATATATTTTAACATTTCGCAACCTAGTTTACAAAATATATTTTGTAAAATTTACAGAATAAATTATATTTTACAAATTAATTTGTAAAATATAAAAATATTTATTCTTAGAATTAATTTACAAAATATTTTATAAAAGGACACGGAAAGAAGAAAGAGATGCAATTCCCAGCTGAAAAAATAAGTTCATATTGGAGCTTCCGTAAGATGACATATTCCAAGAAATCATATTCTCTGTTAACTCGTTCAGCATACCTATGGAATTTGCTTCCTATATAAGTTGATTTGTATGCTTTCGACTTTTCTCTTTATTCTATCACTTCGTTTGTTCAGTTTTACATTGCAGATATAGAAGGCAAACAATACCCTTCTCGTACATATTCGCACGGATGCATTGAGGTGAACTAATTTATATGAATGTTTTAAAATAGTAGAAATCGTTAAGAGTTGAGTTCAATTGAGTATATAACTATCCCGGACAGCAACACATCGCTGTAGAGAAAATATAAACATAAAATCGAAGGGATTGTTTTATAAAGTGGGTATATATGTACATATTTTTGCACGTCTAGGGGGGGAATTTCCTAACTTTTGGGAAGTAATGGATTTTCCATTCTTCGAGTGTTTTAAATCTTCCAGTCTTCCAAATCGACAGAACTTTAACGTGCTTATAAAAACTAGTGGTCCAAGGAACTGTATTACAGTTTATCCATTTTATTTAATTTCAAATATGGGACAGGTATACTTGAAACTTATCCATCCGTCCTTTCTTTTAGTACTCTTCAACCGGAACATACTTAATGATTCCTTTGCCAAACACCACCTTAGAGTCTATTCTGGTTTACAACTCCTGAATCCACATGGTTCACACACGCCCACACAATAAAGTTTCCAGTATATAATAAACGAGAGATGTATTACAATTGACCTCGACCGGACACTTACTTTCCAATTACTATTATTCTATTACATCATAAAGAACAAACAATTAATGAATATGAAATTATATGTTCACCCTAAACAAAAATTACAGACAAGGAAGAAGGAATTAACTTCTTGCTCGCCAAACTGTCTTGAGAAGGACATACGGAAAATCTAGGTACTGTCTTGTTTCCTACTCATCCTGTACTTTAAGGCCATTGCCCTCTTGTTGACTGATTATATTTTGCCCCTCAACGGTGGGCTTTCCCTCAGCTGGCTCTTCCACATTAGTGGGCTTCCCCTATTGCAGCCAACAAATTCAGGTTATCAGCCGCAAAGACGTAACCATTCAACTGAAGAATAGATAATATATTGAATCTTCTGCAATGGCTGTTAAAACTAACCTTGTTTCGATCACGCCATCCAAGTCCAAATGGACGAGAAAGCAAGCTTGCTCTTCTGTTAGGGACATCGATCATAGGCTCTAGACTGTCTCTCGATACTGGAGATTCAGGCTGTGAAGATCTATAAAGCAAGGCATGAAGTCAAGTTCATTCACAGAGGGTTCTATGCATAAACGATATCAAACAGTTATTATTGTTGTTGTTATTTGAGTACTAGACCCTGTAAAGGTTTAGGGGGGATTCAAACACTAGAATGGTGCTTCAAGGATACCCCGTAGATACTGAAAGTAGATAGTATGTCAAAAAAGATGTTTGCTACAAAATTTTGAAAAGAAAGACTAAATTGAAAACCGTACAGAAACAACAAAACTGTGGGCACACGTGCAGTAAAGACTAAAGAGGATATTTCAAAAACTTAAAAATACCGTGGAGATTGTTGCACTTTAACTTGGCCAGACTGATACTGCAATGTAGCCTCCAGCATAGATTCTGCCATAACTGCTCTTTTCTCCATTTCAGCAAGTGCGGCAGTTGCTTCTTCATACTTTTCCTGCCAACAAAATATGTATGCTTGTAAGATGTTTCAGTCCAAAAATTTGCACTGTGCCATTCCGGACGTAATATCTCAGTATAAGAAAGCATTTAACATGGATTACACATTATATATGAATTAGCAAAGAGATTTACAAATATCAGTATGTTCAAAATAGGCATGAGACAAGGCAACTTTGCTGACATTAAAAAAGTGTTAGTTAGATATGTAAGTGTAGGACAATCAGCAACATCCAACCCCCCTCTCTCAGAAAAATGTATCAAACATAATCTATTTTTATTGGTTTGAATTATAATCAGAAAAGTGCCATCAATTTGGCTAAATGTTACACTTGGACTCCCTCTGAAGCTCAAGTGTCAAAGGATTTGCTTCCAAATGTTACACCAATATAGACTATAACAATAATTGATATTGAAGAAATAAAAGATAAAGAAAGAAAAAAAACAACCTGAAGGACCTGGGCAGCATATCTTTGTGCGGCGGCATCTTGCTCAGCAAACCTGCGAGCATCCTCTGTCACCTTTTGCTCTTGCTCCACCCGCATCAAGACCTATCAGCAACAAAAGCTTGCATCATGCAAGAAAGCATATTCTACCCAAGAATGAATGAACAAATATATATATATATATATATATAACCTGAAGCATGGCAGTTTCTTGTTCTTGCTTATCAGCAAGGGCCTGTTGAAGCTGAGCAACCTCGTCTTCTAGTTGCTCTACCTGAAGATGATAAGAATTGCATTAACTTCTCAAATAACAAATTAGAACTCACACTACAAGACATCTAACCAGTAGCTGTTAGAATCTTAAGATTCGCAATTCGAATCACACAATTCAATACTTGTGAATCTGTACCATGTAATAAATTGCAAATAACTTTGAAATGTGTGATGTATGGATGAATCTGTGTGATTCTATATTAACAATTTGAAGAACATGATGCAGTGGTTTTAGTTTTTTCACTTTTCTATCACCAATTCTCATTAAAGATGAAAAATCAAATAAACTTGAATGGTCAAATGACAAAGGAACTGAAGAAGCACTACTAAACACACACTATTTAATTATTCAACAGCTCTGTTCTTACTCACTCATTCTACGCACTGTATTTGGCTATTTCATTGCCCTTTAGATATAGAGGCTTCAAACACAAATTATAACTTATAACTTTGTTTTGGAGACTTATGGTTAAGTTGTTTCATCAATTTTTAGTTCAAAATTATGACATTGAGCACTACACATTATTTATGATATATTTCAATCTATTTTTTATCAGGTCTCTGAACCTTATGTACTTAGCTTGGCAATTCATATTTGAATCACTGTTTGATAACTTATTCTAATCTAATTAACCAGGTTAACTATATTTATTTATGTAAGCATTACAAGCAATTTTAGAACTTGCTGTCTGTATTAGACTTGAATCCATATCCTGGAATTTTCAAGTCTCAGTACTTGGAAAGCAGTGGGTATCCCGACAAAAAATATGAATATGACCAAAAAATTAGATGTAGCAGTATTATACAAGTATCAGTATTGCATACAAATATGATATATTATAGCATGTCTATGCATCATATAGGACAATCATTAAGTATATAGTCACAACCACAGGTCTCACACCAACACATGCAGAATCAAAGTGAAATCTATAATATCCCAGCGAAATCAGTTCTGACCTTGGCATAGGTAATTGAAATGTATTGATAATGAAAATGTCTAATTGATCTAAATTAAGAATTCACATTAAAACATTAGGAGAACTCAACCGGTTGCCAATGAGCATAGAGATGCATTTCTACAAATACCATACAAAAGGAATATGTAAATTCAAATATTTCACGTTTGCTAAACCAGGATTTGTTAATTTAATATTTTAGGGAGAGTGCTATGAATATTGTTGTATAGAAAGCTTAATATAAATTAGTGGGTTAAACTCTAAAGGAGGACTAATGATTGTTAGATTTGAAATGATTAGAAAATCACTTAATTGTGCAAAGATGTGGTCCATTTAGGGTGGCAGTTTAACTCAAGGTGCTCCCATGGGCAAATATTACCCAGTTAGTTAGGATAATAGTTGATGTTTTGCTTCAGTCTGGTGTATGACTTAAAAATAAACAGAGACCAAGAATGAGACAAAGTCCTCTTAACATGGGCTCAACATTGCACTTCACCTCTTTGATAAAGCACAATTAGATTAAAGAGAAATGCCGCATAAAACAAATCGATATACATGAAATGGAATAATAACTCAGGCAGTAAGAAAAAATTCAGGGAAGGGCAAGTCTCTTTCCTCAGCAATTTCTAATTGTTAAATGGGAATGGAAAATTTCTTCTGCAATGGTGGAAGAGAGAATAAAAATTCCTCTCTCTTTGCAATTATAATTTTGAACTTGAAAACAGTAAACTGCAAGATACTAGCATGCCATCAGCACTCATTAATTGAATTGTTGACTGAACCGAGGTACAAGTATTGTCTTTTATTATGCTGTTTAAATATTCTCTGCCCAGTATCTCACTCTGAAAATTCACTAATCTGGCCTGAACTATGTATATGCATAACCCAATTTTCAAGAACGTCAACAGCATAATATTTCCCTATAGAAACAACTGAAGCAATCGCAGCATAATGAGAAAGCCAGAAAAAATAAAAGATATGCATTGCAAACACATATATTGATTTAAGAAGTAAAATTCTATTTGCATTCGTGACTTACCTTGGCACTCAGTTGCCGCCTATTATCCTGCTGGACCATTTCCATTAATGCTGTTTCAAGCTCCTCTGCTCTGATAAAAAGATAGAAATTTGAGGGCATAAATGTTATATGAAAAAAGTGAATCTCACAATTTTCAGGATATATATGTATGTGTGGGTATATAAAAAATGTAAAATCTAAGTGAAAAAGAAAAAGAGGGAGAAAATTTATCAAGGACAAGTGGATGGTCTTATTTATAATTTATCCTTTTTATTAAGTATTTATTTATCATAAACCAATTTATAAATGGGTTCATACCCAAGTGGCTAGCCGGAAGGATTATCCACCAGATTTTCCAATAGAAAAATCCTATACTAACAACCCTGCCCATGTTTCAAAATTAAAAATATAAAAACAAAATAATATTGTAATATTCAGAAATTTCAAATTTAAAATCCTCTCACTACCCAGTAAATCAATATTTGTGTTAAACCTATAAAATACTACAGGACTCTTTGCACTCATCATTGGTTTGTCCAGATCACCAACCCTTGGTATGTAACATAGATGGAAGCGCTCAAGTCTAGTTATTTCATAGGCCATATAATTTAGAATATGTTTTTGGGGGGGGGGGGGGGGGGGGGGGGGCGACGCAGAGACAATATAGTTTTTAGGTACCTTATAATAGCTGATCTTTTCTCCTCTATTAATCTACAAAGTTCAGCCTTCAGCCAGACAACCTGCACAGAGTTCACAACACAAGATCAATGCCATGTTGTAATTAGTTGCTATATTTTACTCTAGACTTCAGCAATTATTTTTTTTCTCCTTTCCTTGGTTTGGGAGTGGGGAGTAGATGAGCATTCATTAATATAAAATTTTCAAACCGTTTTTTTTATATTTTACAGAAGGCAAAACTGATATTCATTGTACGGTTCTGAAATTTGATTTTCAAGACAAGTGGGATATGGTGATAACTAAATAACTCATCTGGGTGTGTTGTGAACTAAAACAAAACCAGCAACCACATCAAATATGTAGCTTTAATGATGATGTGCCAAAACACTGCACAACTTTCATAAGATGTATAGCCATTAAATTACTGATAGCTACAAAAGACATAATTGAAATGGAAAATTTGCAAATGTTCATACAGGTAAAAATTTTATCCCAGTTGAGGACAAATGGACAGTAGTCCTCAACAACCCATTAACCACACTTAAATTAAATCCAACATGGTTGCCTTCATTTGCGATAAATACAATCATTAGCGGGTTTCCAAAACTAATTATCCCTTTATAAAACATGGGTTTTTTTAATTATCCCTTTATAAAACATGGGTTTTTTAACTTTTTTTTAACTTCGGTCTTAGTCATTGGAGAATGTTATATATGCATAGGATTATAATAAAATGCATCATCAACCTAAAATAAAAAGGGAAGGACAAAATCAACCTGCTCTTGAGGATCTGGAACAGAATCTATCTCACCCTCTCCAGTTAGACTAATCAGAATTTCATCTGCATTAGTGGATCCAGATTCTGTACGAGATAAACTCCCAAGAACTTGCATATCACCTGATTGCTCTGTTTTAGAATCATGTTTAAAATTAAATAGCTTTGATGCCAGACCCTGCGAATCCCTCCAAGCCTTAAGCCCTTTTGATCTTTCTTCAATGGCAGCTATTACAGCTGGTCGATGTTTATTCCTCAGCTGCTGCAACCGAGCTTCATTTATATTTTGGTAGCCCATGCAAGCTGTCAATACAAGCTGACTGCCATCAAATGTGGAGCCAGCCAATGACTGAAGTAAAGTAACTGCATCTCCAGCATCCTTAGTTGTTAACAATGCTGGACCTACAAGGCACAGTTAAAAGGTTCTGTAAAGATATGTATGGCTTAAGCATTACTGGTTTGCTTTTCTCCAATAACACAAAATATAGTTTGAAACAACAAATGTTTTCAGCCAGTACCATATAGCTCCATCAAAGCAACTGCAGTTCTAAAAAGCATGACTCGGTTTCCTTCAAAAAGAAGCACATCCCACACTCGAAGAACTGAAGTTCAAATAATTACGATAGATCAGAAGGAAGCTCAAACAATAATTGGTTATTTGACATTGGGAATGTTGTGAAATCAGACTAAAGTCACTAAACTACACTACTCAATAGATAAAACATAAAACCTGACCACTTTCCCAAGGAAGCATGTTCACAAAAATGGAAAGGAACCATGGTCCAGTAGCCCATGCTACCTGCACTCCCAGATAATCTAGATGATTGGCTGCAACAGTATACATAAGAAATTAACAACCAAAAAATGGAACACTAGGAACAAAATTCACTTGGTGAATACAAAGATATAAAATGAATTAAAACAGTTTACAAACCCAATTTAGGAAACCTCTCCCTCACCAACTCCTCGAAAACAAGTTGATCCACCTGATAAAATGAAAATGTAATTGAATATATGTTACAAAGTCTATAAACAGTTATTCAGGTGCATTGCTTAATTTAAACCAAAATACAAAATAAGAGAAACAATACCTGAGATTCTATCATTTCCTCTGAATAATAGCCATCAAAATAATCATCCAAGAGGCCCATCAAGGTCCTGAGGAAAACAATAGTGATAGAACAAAAAATTAGTGCAAATTTGCAATGTAAAGCTGCTGAAAAAGCCGCATAAGCACAAAGCAGCTGAGGCATTACTTCAGAACAACAGTGCTCAGCAAACACAGCTATAGTTACAATAATGATGCTCTATCCATAATTTATTTTGAGAAGTGTATATTTTGAGTACATCCTCTAGAAATCTAGACAAGAAGCTATCTCAGGACGTACCAAAAGGCATTTTCTTCAGGCATCAAAAGCAGCAATAAGCCAGCAAAAAAATTCATGGCCTGCAATGTAAATTATCCCAACTAGCTAAATCAGTGGGTTATAGATGACATGAACATATGACATGTCCATACAAGAAGGCATACAATAAATTCTGCGCTTAAATTATTTCATTTCATTATCCATGTTATAGCACAGATCACTGCTTTTTGTGAATTGTACACATCACATATATGAAAGGTGGCCATGAGGCATTAGGGTCCTTAACCATACTTGCCTAATTGAGGTTTTGTTCAATATATAAATCACTCCTCTTGTGCTTTGTACATATTTCAAACCCAATGGTCTTTCACAATAGGTGTGTGATAGATATTAAGTATAAACTATTTCAATATCACAATGTTTCATGTCATACCACAGTGACATAAATCATGTTCAATTCATTCAACAATCAAGTATCAACCTGCAGAAAGAGACTGCTCCAAAGTCCAAAACTACCTCTACAAAGATCAATAATGCATTTTGTGCAAGTTTAATAGTGCAAGGCTAATGACTAGCCAAAACTTCTTTCACTTTCTGGAATTCATGTTTCTTATACATCAGATATTAGTAAACAGTAAGTCGGTGACAAATTTAGCTTTGCAAGATGTAAATTTTTTTATCAAACGCTATTGGATTCCTTGATTCGTCATTTAAAGGTTATGAAATTCAAGCAACCATTTTTTTTTGGAAAAAACAAAATAATTAGTATCATATAAGGCAACATAAATGACTGTAATTGTTGATTTGTTGCACTGCGATATCTCATTAACTTTCAAGTTCTGGATGAAACAATTTCTTTAACTCAAATCATCTGCAAATATGTTTCGAATAAGCATCTCATTAGATTGTTTGACAGTTAGGTTTTTCAAGCAAAATCATAATAACCATATAAAAAAATAATGGAAAATCTGCTTTTCTAGAAAAATGAAAAGAAAAAAACATGTAAATCTTTTCAGAAGCAAGGACCTGACAGTATCCAACTGAGGGATTATGTCGAGCATAAGCGGTAAGTAAACGTCTCAAAGCATTTCTACCATCCTCATCCAAAGCAGGATGACCAGGAAATGTTCGAGGCAGATCCTGCACAAACAAGCAACAATGGTGAACTTCTAACAAGAAAATTATTTTATACAGTCATACAGATAATATCACAGTATAAAGATCAATGAGAGTGAAATATCACAGGTAAATACCTTCTCAATCTGTCCTTTCCATTTTTCTGGCATATGTACAGAATCTGCATTTGGTTTCCCGTTACTATCAGTTGACTGTATGTTTTGCTGATCCATTTTAATTTCAGAACCACTCTCTGATGCTAGTAGATCCTGATAATACTTCTCCACCCGCCTTGCTTTAACACCCACAAAAGCTTGCCAAAGCTGAAGCATGGGAACAAACAAAAGGGTGGTAACTCATCAAAAATAAACACTCACAAGAAACTTATTTCTCAAAATATAGTGGGTACCTCTCCCCTCAAAGCCATTGGTACTCCCCCACGAACAAGAACTTCCAACTCTTCTTTCCAAGGACCAGAGGCCTCTAATGGTGCAGCATCAGCAGCAATACCATTCGCAGAGGGACCAGTGCCATCAACAAGAGGCATATCTGGACTAGGATCTGACCTCTCAACATCATAGAACTCCTCATCAGAGTCTTCTTCACATGCTCCTTTTGGTGATTTAGCATCATCAGCATGAGATGGTGATTTCATGCTATCAATAATCTGTTCATCTTTTGACACACCTTTCTTGTTTCTTTCATCTTTTACTGAGCCTGTTTTCTTCTTTACACGAATGCTCATCATATCCTCAATAGTATGAAGAGATGGTCTTATCTCTGTCCATAACTGGACTCTGTGAACTCTTGTCTCCTCGGACGCTGGTATCTCCTCCTTTTGACTGCCATTTTCAGTGGTACTGTCAGAACCACCAGGTGTCTGGTTGCTGGCTTCATGTCCATCAACAAGCTTCTCCAAGCTAGCATCAGCTTGTTGCTCTGCTGCATCATCACCCAAAATTTTCTCACCCTCCCCTACAGTTAATCTGTTTGTGGCCAATTCAGAAGACTCTGCCTGTCTATCCAGAAACAACTTCCATCGATCTGACCTTTCCTCTTCTTCCTCCTGAAATCACAATTGATAAGTGTTGAACTCGGAACAACAACCAGGTTACAAAATTATGTGCCTTCCACTTTGAGGAAGAAAAGAAAAAAGAATTTCCACCAACTACACATATCTAAGTCCGTTCCAGAAAGATTTTCAACGCAATAAGAAGTGAAATTTCCTTCACCTCATTTTCCTAACTCTTCCTTAAAAAACATAGTAAGCAACACAACTTAAAAGTGGCAAGGCTGGAGTGATAAACCCAAAGCATGACAAGACCTTGTATATGTTAGCATATTCACGGTATCTTTGCAGGTGCTGAGGTCGCACGGTAAACCCATAAGCATCCCTGTCCACATCAAATACGCATTAATTTCCAAAAATTCAACAACAAACAGATAAAAACCCCACGATTAGAAATAGCAGAGGCAGTAAAACACAGGAAAAGCCAGAAACCAAAAGAATTAACTACGCCTAAACAAAAATGAAGACACCATAGCAACAATTTTAAGCAAAACGCAACTTAAATTACCAGTCGTCGGCCCGAAGCATAGACGACGTTGCGTTTCGCACAAAACCCACGCCCCATAGCGCTCGGCATTGATTGCCTAAGCGCAGCGCCGATTCACAATTATCACTGCTAAGAACGAAAGGAAGGGAAGAAAGAAACCCCGCATTTGGCACTCACTCAAACTCAATGGACCAAGATCGATCTTAAAAACCCTCAAATTCGATAAAAACCCAAAAACGGGAAGTTACATAGCGACATGGACCAAGTGAATTGCAGGCCAGACGAACCAAAAACCAGAAAAATAAAATAGAAATGGAAAAGGCAAATCCAAGAGAATGATGAAGTGTCAATTGACGATCTAACAGATGGCAATAACAAAGGAATGAGAGACGCGTGGATACCTCTTGTGGTCGAATGTGATTAGAGGGTTTGCGGCTTTGTTGTTGGCCTTCATTTGTGAATTGGATCAGCGAAGCCAGAGAAAAAACGTGTTCACAGCAAGATCTTCTTAAGCTTCGCCTTGAAATTCTGCAACTGAAAGCGTATCTATGCAGTTATCGCAAGCTAGTAGCTACAGCAACAAAGAGTAGAGAGTCAGAGGGAGAGAGAGAAATAACGGAGAGAGAGAGAGAGAGAGAGCACATGCACACTAAGCGCGATAAGAGCGAGAATGGCGTCACGTTATTATTACATGTGCTGCGCGATACATTCACTCACTCACAGCACTCGAAAAGCTAAAAAGTTGGTTCCTCAATTTTCACTTTTCCTTCCTCAGCTGACCTGACCAATCAACGTGCTATTTCAGTGTTTGACCCTTTCAATAGGAGTCTTTTCTTTGGCTCTAATAATAATCAAATTCAGATTACAGTATTTTTGCAGTACCTAATTAATAATATTACTACTCTGTCTGTTATGTACCCAAAAATGTGGTGCGATTCGGATGGACCGCTTGTTACATTGCCATAATTCCAACACCGACACTAACTATAGGCCATAATATATTTTCAATATACCTTTTATATAAAAACAATTCAGTTACACAATGACAAATGTAAATCTCTTTTAAGAACTATCTTTGGGAAAATTTTCATGAAAAATGCTCCATTTCGTGCAAATGAATTGTTTTGTGTCCTATCTATATGTGAAGATGAAAACGCCGTGTTTCCAATAAAATAAATGGCCTTAAAATCTCGGTTGTAGCTCACAAAAGCTCTATTCAGTGTTTTGAAATATGTAGTTTATCACAATTTCTTTTACAATTTATTACTAAAATGAGGTTTAAATTTTTTTAAGAAAAAAAAAGAAAAAACAATTCAGAGAATGAATATTATAAAAGAATAAAAAAATTGCTTGAGCTCCATCTTCTAATGCCAAATTATTCTTTCCTTCTCTCTCTACTTCATTCCCTTCCAAGATCTTAATTTCTTTTACCCTGTTTTTTTTTTCTCAGTTTAAGGTTGTGAATGATCCTACATATTACTATGAGGAAACTGACCAATTTTTTTATCAATTATAATACCTAATAATTTTAAATTACTATAATATGGGTTAGTGTAGTTAATGGGCAATTTCACACATTTTAATTCTAACTAATTAATCATTATTATAAGTTAAACCACTGTTTATAAAAAAAATCTAACTTTAATTTATTATCATAATGTTGGGGCAAAAATGTTATGTTATTAACTAATTATAAATTATTTAAGATATGATATTTTAAATAATAATTTTACTATATAATTATTAATTATATGATGTTATCCATTTTTGTTACACATATTTCATTTAAAATTTTACAATAAATATAATAAAATTATCACGGATGAGTGTTTTTTGGTGGTTTAGCCATCAGTTTTCTAAACATAGAGACACATCAAAAGATTTTTTATTTTGAAATTTTGCAGTCTATCACGATAAAAGTAATGGGTGATAGAGTTATCTGACCTACAAAATAATTTCTTTTGCTAGAAACCTATTAATTTTTCTTTTTACATAAGAATTCTATTATTTGCTAATTCTCTCAAATGGCATTAAAAAGGGCAAACTTATTTTTAAGAATAAAAAAACCGAGCGTACTATTATATCGTACAAAATTCATTCCCTCGTTTCTGCTATTGAATGCCAAAACTTAAAATAAACGGCAAAAAGTAGCCAAACAAAAAGTAACCCTCATAATATAATAATGCCGTTTAAAGACCTATCTACCATCTCATAAAATTTTAAGAATAAGTATAGACTTATACTTATGTTTGATTCGTTTTTATAGTGATATTATATACTTTATTAAAAAAATTAGTTGGAATTAATTATATTTTTTAATTTTATTATAGTTTTATATTTAAATTTTAAATTTGTAAAAATAATTTGTTTCTAAATAAATAAATATTGTTAAAAACTTTGAGATAAATAAAAAATATTATATTTTCTAAAATTAATCAGAATCAAGCATATTTTATTCCAAATTTAAAAGATTTGCCCTTAACTAATTTTTATACAGAGTTAAGGTGGTCTTGGGTATTCTATGTCCAACTGTTTTTTTTACTAGTAATGATGTATATTTAAATTATATTATACTGTATATATTTTTATTTATTTTTTATGAGATTGGAATTTTTTTATAAAAAAATATTTAAATTAGATAAAATTATTATGAATAAAAAATATTTCTTTAAATATTAAATACAGTTGTATATATTCAAATTTAAGCATAAAATTAAGAATAAAATTAATTTAACTTTCATCAATTAATTCAAATATCAAGTGATTAAAGGTTGGTTAGTTTTAAACCTGTATGTTTATCCTTATTCTTATTTTTGTCACGAGTACTTGTTCAATAGAGAGGTGTGTTCAAATTTTAAAAAACTTTAAAATGAAAATAAAAATATTACTTTTTTTCTTAATGAAAAAGAGACCTGTTTGTGTTTTTATCTCAGATTTTTTTTTAACTCGGAACATGTACAATAAATAAATAAATATATATATAATACTTATATAGCTTTTAAAAAATGCATAAAAACTAGTTTAACTTTTCCTTATTGTTACTTTAAAATAAATAAACTGAAATATAATGTTTAAAAATTTATTTTTATTTATTGTTTAAAAATTATTTTTTCTCCGTTAAGAAAGTATAAGTGATGGTTCATGTCTTTAAAATTTTTCAACATTTTAAACACATATTTATTAAAAATCTAAATAAAACTAAAAGGAGTGGCCTTTAATTATCCTACATTTTCTCAATCCACCCCATGCTGTTGTCGGCACGTCACTAGTCATACCGAATCTCCTTTCCAATGCACCGTGTTCCAAGTTGCAACATTGTAGATGGTTAGCTTCTCTCTCTCATATATATATATATATATATATATATATATATATATATATATATATATATATATATATATTACGGCCTTTAAACAAAATTATATTAAGGATATTTTTATAATATAAAATATATTTTTAAAAATATTTCAAATATTTTTTTACAAAAATGAATGATTGAGTTTATAAAAAAACAAGTAAAAAAATTGTTAAATTATTTATTTTTAAAATTTAGTTAAACGCAAATAAAATTTTATTAATTTTAGTTTTAAAAATTCATTTCACTGAAACTACAAGATCTGAAAATATTTTATAAGTTATTCATGAGTTTTAAAAAATATTATAAAATTTAATATTTTAAGCAATTTGTAAAACTCATTTGCATCTTTAGTTCTTTTTATATCTAAATTAAGATTTTACCCTAAGAAGTTATCTTCTTATAATAATAGTATATTTTTAATTTAATATAATGGAATAAAACATAATATACTGTTTATTATTCACGTTAATTTTTATTTATAAATTTTATTTAAATCTAAAAATATTTGTACAATAATAAATAACTTGTTTATTTTTTCACATTAACAAAGGAGACTAAATTTACTTTCATAAGTTCTAAGTTGTTCAAACCTATTTTGCGTGTGAGAAAATAGCATGATAAACCGAATAATTAAAGAAAAATATTCTTTTATCAAATTCACCAAAAGAATTAGTCCACTTTATTTTACGTTTTTTTTTTTTTAACAAAACCCTTGTTCTATCGTTTGCTGAGCAATTTCTTCCGTCGAAATCAAGGAAGATACAGATCCGTTATCCTATAATTAAAAAATAACAAAACCGTTCAATTGATTTATTGCAACAACCATATGCATATTTTAGATTCAAGCCAGCCGTTTCCTCTATACAGCAAACAACATTTAATGCCAATTTATCATGTATATATATTAAAATTTCACAATTATCAAACTTGTATGTTCTTAAAAAAAAAGATAGTCCCCTCCTATTGATTCTTGAATCAAAGTCACGTGTATTGATTTAGGATGACAATTTATATTTAATTAGAGAATTTTTATAGCTATGGTCTCTTTACAAATTTTAATTAAGATTGATGTATTTTTTTCATGAAATGAGAACGTTGATGATGCTAAAATTTAGACAAATTAGGAAGTAAAAATGGGAATAATATAATTTTTGCTTTATGCAAGTTTATTCATAAAAAAACAAATAATGTTAAATTTTTCATAAAAATTGGTAAAAATTAAAAATGAAAAAAAACTTAAGAGAGATTGTTCTTCTCTGGATTCAAATAAGCCATGTTTAAGTTTAATTTATATAAATATAAATATGTATTCACTTTGATCACAATATTCAACTAAACCATTGGATCACTGGTCAGACTTGCACAGTGATAGAAGTATTTTATATACCCTTCAAATCATTATTGAAAATTTATGGTGTCGACATTCTTATTTAATGGTTAGATATTCCACTGTTATATCATGTGTACTTGTAGATACTTATTAATTTTGACAATAACTTATTCGTATTAAAATTCTATATAATGAATATATATAAACACTATAGAAAAAAATTATTATGTTTATGTTATTACTCAATAAAATATTTATTGACTTGGATGTTATAGTATTATTACATATATTCTATTGTTTAAGATTTTAAATTTGGTCCATAGGTATCATCAAAACGTTATGACATCATTTGTAAATGAAAAGGTTAAAACATAAAGAAGGATGATAGCATTTGTTTTCTTAGATAAGTACCATTTCTACGTTGATTGATTAGTTTATATGGTAATTTTGTTTAAAAAATACAATAATACAAAAATGAACAAAACAATAAAATATGATGATAATGTGAAAAAAATAGACAAAAAATACAGAGTTGAAGCATTGTTACAAATACATGTAATAAAAAATAACTAACCTTTGAAATCATAACGGTTCCAGAGTTACTTTAGTCATGCTGGAATCCTATTTACCACATAAGATCTAAAGCTATGAACTCATTAAAACAGATAAATAAAGAATTTGTACATATACTTAATTTTTAAAATGAAAAATGTTTTAAATTAAATAAATGATAACATCTAAAAAAAGCATATAATAGGAAGGTGAAGGAATATGCATGATGGTAAATGAGTGTGTGACCTTTGGGCGAAAGAATAGGTAGAAGCTCTAGCTGAATTTTCCTCTACTGTCGTGTGATCAACGAAGTTTGCTTTAGAATAATATCGTAATTAAGAAGAAGGTGGTGTGAGTGTGAGTGTGTGTGCGGTGATTGGCGATTGATTGATTATGTCAGGCTTGAAACTGAGTGCGACGGCTTCTATCTACATACGCAAAGCCAGAGGCACAACCAAAACCAAACCCCTCTTATGGACCCCAAACCGAACCACACACCAAAACCACCGAAGATATATACCTCACCCTTCCCATTCCCATTCTAAAAATCAAATTCTAGGGTTCACAATTAGAGGATGTATGGGAAGGGTTCGTCTTGTCACAGATTTGGGTTCGCCGGTGCCACCACAGCCACAGCCACAGCCTCAGCGTCAGCCTCAGCCAGAGCCAGAACCTTCCAAATTGCTTACGTTGCCGACCATTTTAACCCTAGGTCGTGTCGCCGCTGTGCCGCTTCTCGTTGCTAGTACGTTTCTTTTTCTTTTCTATTCGCTTCTTTTCATATTTATATGACAATGTCTGATATATAATATAATCTGTTTTGATTGCTCTAGCTTTCTATATGGACGATTGGCGTGGAACCGTTGCTACTACTAGCATTTTCGTCGCTGCGTCACTTACTGATTGGCTTGATGGCTATATTGCTCGCAAGGTACTTACTCCATTCCGGTTGAAGTGAAAACTTTCTTTTCTTTCCTTGTTACAAGTTTAAGGCATTTTTTGCTTTTCTTTTTTGAATTCTGCAATGCAGATGAAGTTAAAGTCTTCTTTTGGTGCATTTTTGGATCCTGTGGCTGACAAGGTATTTCGCCTCCTCCTTAACTATTCATGTATAGGTTTTTAATTTGAAAACTAGTTAGGTTATTTTCTCAATTTAAGGTGATTTCTATCCGATGCAGCTTATGGTTGCTGCCACTCTGGTCTTATTATGTACTAGACCTTTGGATTTTGCTGTGTTTGGACAAGCACCTTGGCTACTTACAATACCTTCAATTGCTATTATTGGTAGAGAGGTAATGCACACTGTGATCTCCAAGGCATGCATTACTTAATTTTTTTTTTCAGAGGGAAGCTGATGAGAGTACTGCACTAAATCGCCAAACTCTCATGCGTCTCAATGGTTATATATGCCTTTTTGTTATCTCTGTTGGTATTTGTTTTACGATTTTAGTTTGTAAGATGTGTATGAATATGAAGTTTCTTGTAAATGTCATGCAATTAGAACTATTACTGACCATGTTTTTCACACTACAGAATGAAGCCAACGAGCCAATGTAAAGGTTTGGTTAGATAATCTGTTTTCTTGGAAATCATGCAGATCCAATGTTTTTCTATGACTATTGTGATCATGTATGTGTGAAAGGAGAATTCATACGTGGGATCTCCTGGAGTTGTTGCTCACACAGTTGATGACTTACTTTTCTTATTTCTATACTATAACTCTGGAGGCGGAAGCTGTAATGGTCTACTTATGTTGCCATTTTGTATAAACATCTGTACACTCTTCAGCATGCTGTTAATGTATATCATTAACCAAAAGACCATGAAAAGTTACTTTTTTAACTGAGATTCATGTTTATATGGTAAATTATCCATACTTTCACCTGTCTTTGCTTTTGTGTTTGAGGTGTCATACCTTGTCTAATTTGCCGGCTTTGTATTAGTGTTCAAATCGGATGTCTTATAATTTTCTCTTGTAACTTGCAAAATAGATAACCATGTCTGCTGTCAGGGAATGGGCTGCTTCCCAGGATAGTAAGCTGTTGGAGGTTTGTTTTATGCCCTGTACACTTTAATCAACTGCCGCATATATTAGTAGAAAGCTTTGAGCTTATATCATGAAACTTTAAATAATAGGCTGTTGCTGTAAATAATTTGGGGAAGTGGAAAACAGCCACACAGATGACAGCATTAACCATCCTCCTTGCTTCCCGGGACTGGAGGTAATCGTTTTCTATGCATTTTAAGGATGGCCCATTATCATTAGATTTTCTATGAAAAGAAAAATTATGTGAAAAGCTTTTCTCCCAACGACTTAATATTTTAGTAAACCTTTTGCCAATATTTTAGTCCAGACTTTAGATATATAATACTTAATCTTATGTATATAGAAAAGGTTGTATGTGATTGTCAATTAATTTACATGTCAAGCATTAGTTTTGGTCCCATCAAAATTTTCGTTCAAGCTCTGTTATTGACCGATTGGATTTTATTCTGTCTTTTCCCATTTTTCTTTTCAGTCATGGAGGAGCTGCCATTGTAGTAGGTTCCGGTGTTTTTTTACTTTATACTTCAGCAGGGCTAGCCTTGTGGTCGTTGGCTGTATATATCAAGAAAATATGGAAGGTGTTGTTGAGGTAGCATGCCCAATGCTCCATGTATTCACATAATCCACTCCTTGTGGATTCGATTCTCGCAAGCATTTACCGATGTCACGAAAGGAGGCTATTTTTTTTAGTGGCATGTAAATGTGATAGTTATTCTGCACAAGTCTAACTCCTCACCGTCATATCTCATGCTGTTTGTTATCTGCACATTTTTTGGGTCCTTCCTTGGTCACTCTTGGAAAGAAAAAAAAAAATAATAGCCACTAGCCATGCTTAAACGTTACAGCCGTTATTGTGTTTTAGGTCCTGACTGCAGATTAGAGTCATTGAAAGTCTGCTACCAGATCAAATTCGCAATGAGAATTATTGTACGACAATGGTTGACTTGATGATTTTTGTTCTGATCTGTTAATGATGCATACATAAATAGGTTAAATTTCAATGTGTACACATGGTTAATATGAGTTGCCAGTTTACACGTGCGCTTACATCTACCATGTGAGCAGAAGAGTTGATCGACTAAGACTAGAATTTCTCGCACTTCACTAATTAATATTTTTGTAGGATTTCGTTTGAATAAACTTGAATAGCCCTATGATATCCGTACGTAGTACAGAATGCGGAGTGGGATGTGAGAATCCAAACAATAATAATAAAAATTCCTGCACATGAATTCGATGGATTTCACTAATACAAGCACTCTTAACCATTTACTTGGCTCTGCCCCAGGAAAACATATTAAGGTTCAAGATAATGAATAGTGACCATGCAAGTTACCACCATCACTTTCACATATCCGCACTGTTGGTTCATTATGTGGCATTTGCTAGATGACAGAAACAGTATATGATGGAAGTGGCACACTGATTTTCTAATCAATGTCAACAATATTGACCTGCACCCTGAGCTTGATATATTTGATTCATAGATTACCCTGAAGATAAGATCGGATCAAGTAAAACACATCAATTAAGCGGCCTTGTGAATTTAGACGATGCAAGAAGGAGTTCGGTCATGTTGAGCGTTATAGTACCAGGAAGCGTTTCTTGTAGCTTTCAATAAGCTCCTTGGGATCAGAGCGGGTTATTCTGTAGCCCTCGATGTTGTTTATTCCCTGTATCAATAGCATAATTTTAATTCTTGAATGAAGCTCAGAATGCAAGTTCTGAACCTATTATGACCTATCCAAGCACAATGATCCCTGGTGGAGACCATGCGATGCTTATTGACTTATTGGCTTATTGTAACAATTCGGATGCCCAGATTCCTTAACCAACGAACCATTTTAGGTGATTATGTACCCATGAAATGACCCAAATGCTATGACAGACAGATGTTTTCTATATCCCGTTACATGAAGAGTATTTTCAATAATCATGACACACAACATGAGGTATATGGCGTGCTCAAATAAATAGCGAATATCATTATTGTATGCTCTACCTCGATCCATGCTGCTAATTTAGGCCTACCCATTTTAATATCGTAACCTTTCACCTCCATCAAAAAAAGTTGAAATCTTTCAATGAAGGGAGCATATGCTATATCCACCTGAAGTTCACAGGAAATTTTGATAAATTCAAATCAGTGTGCAGATGGAGGAGAGGACACCATGCAATATGCATTGTCATAACTACATATGAAGTATACTCACCAGGCTGAACTGGCCAAGGAAGAAAGGTCCATGATCATATTTGGAGAGAGCAGTTTCGATGTAATCAAATGCAGTGCCTAAAGCAATGTAAGGTACTGTTGAGTGATGTTACATGCACGGACAATCTTCTACACAGATCTCACAGATTTAATTCTCACCATTCATTCTTTTATTATCTCTTTCTCTCTTTTCCTAATTTCTCTCTCTCTGCATTTAACATTTATGCTATGTCCCTATCTCTACATTTAACATTTCTGACAGGTGTGCTTATATACATTTTAGCTAACAACATCAAGAAAGCGTCATTTTTACCGGCTTCAGTCACATCTCCTTTAAATGAAGAAGTAACGGTTTTGTAAAAGGTATCAGTGTAAGATAGCAACTCTTCAGCAAACTCCTTATCAGAACCCTGTTAATTAAACAGTAAACTTTTGATTTAAATTTTGAACCTGAAAATAAATATCAAAGGTAAAAAGATTTCGTATCTTACACTAGGGAAAAGGGAGGGCCCCTCAAAGTGACTGTCAATATATTTCATCAGATCAAGACTCTCTCCTCTTACTTCATTATTGTGTTCCAGAGATGGAACCTGGAGTTCAAAAAACATCAAAACATCACTATTTAGAACGTGGTACAATTGATCTTTCAAAACAAAAATATAATAATATGAAAACAGCTTGGTTTTGGCACAGAGGATAAGCATCATATGAGTGACCTTGTTGGGTGGGTAGACTTTCTCCTTATACCAGGAAGGCCTATCTTTCAGATCAATAGGAACCAACTGAATCTTGTCCTGCAATCCCTGCTTCCAAAAACTAATATAACTAACTAGGATGGTACCATTAAAATCCAAATGTTTTCTAACCCAGAGTGCTAAACAATTTATATGACTTAAGCCCCAAAAAGATTAGTCCACAAAACTTGTTTTCTACTCAACATGTGACTCCTCAGAGCAACAGTTAAATAAATAACAACCTTGCAGTTACGGGTGATCCATACACGCTGCGCATAGGGGCATTTGTAGCAGATATACAACCTTCAGCCACATGCCACACAAAGTAAATAAATAACGAAAAGGAATATTATTTTCCATTGTCAGATTCAACTACGGCATTGTATTTATACAAATAAAACAGAGCGATTACAGAAGAACAAGAAAGCCTTGAGAATATAAATCCAAATTAATAATTTCCTTTCCAATTTTTTTTCTTTCCAGAAAAAAAAAAAGAAGAGAAAAACCAACTAACCTTGTAGTCCCATCAAACAAGGAAGGTGGGGATGAAGTGGAAGTAAGGGGTGGTGGAAGAACTTGTTGCACCCTTCACAACAGAAAGTGAGATAGTTTAGAAGGAAGGAAAGAAGGAAGGAAGGAACAAAGAAAAAGAAACAAACATACTCAGTTGCCATAGCTATTGGGGTGGGCATAACACGCAATTTTCTTTTGGTATTGAACGGCCGAAGTTGAAGCTTATTTGAATAGCCCAAATGGAAGAATTTAATGGCAACGCAACTGTAACTTAAAGGAAAAGAAGGCTTTGGTTTTGCACTCGGTGCTGAGATTGAGAACACACCATTATTTGCTACACCCATTCCCATATTCATTGATGCGCCTTAGCTTAATTGAGCTTCTCTATCCACACTCAATTTCACGTTTCGGTCCACTCACTCCTACTCCCTTCTTATGCTCCTTTCATTTCTCTCTTTTTATTTATTTATTTATATTTTATTGCCATGAGTATCAATTCCTTAATAAGACAAATTACAGGAATATAGTGAGTTGTTCTTATTAATTGGTAAAAGAAAATTAACTTTTTAATCAATGTGAGATTGATTTATCAGGTCTTCCGAACCTAGGACTTGAATTTGATTCTAAAGTAATTCGTCGCTAAATAAATATGTAATTTCACCATATATTTTCTCTTATCCTAAATACATAGACTTCCTAAAGTGAGTCTCATTGTTTGGACCAACAAGCATCCATAACCTGCGAGTATTTTTGTTAGTTTTATTGTATTTAATCGATTCTCGGTTATATTGAAATCTAACTAAAACCTAGGCGTTACATCAGGTACAACCATTGACCGTTAATTAGTTATATGTTCCACCGATTTATGAAACTTGATCCAAATTTTCGTGCGACAGATTTGTGTATAATAGCTCGTGTACCAATTTTCCTTTTCTTCGAAATCGAGGAAATAAAAAAAATTCATATAGTATATGCAATTATTTGTATAAACTCTTCATGTGAAATATGCAAAGGCAACCAACCATGTTTGTTAATGCTTGTTAACTACAATGAGAGGAGAGAAGCAAACACGGTACATAAAAAGGTTGAAAAAGGAAAGAAATGAGAGGGAGGGAATTCTTTGTTGATTCTATTATCCCAGGGAAGGGAGTAGAAGGAAAAAATTTACCTTTTGTATACAAACAAATACAAATTAAAGAGATGGGCGGGGTTGAAGTGATATACATGTGACAAAACTTTAGAACTTAAGCACCTATAATTCCAATACCAATATCACCACCTCCTTTGATCGAAACCAAGGGCACACGTGAATTGCTACGGCTCATTGCATGTGAATCAAGATACAAAACTATAACAGAGATGTCATCATGGAAATGTCTTCTTACACCTCGGTCAATCTTTTTCAAGTCTGAGTATCTCATTTCTCTTTTCTTCGCAGCTTCACACAGTGCAGTTTTGACAAGTTTCTTCGCTACTCCCTGTATATACACACAACCATTTGTTTCAATAGGGGTTTATACAAAGAATGGCCACCTAAACCAGCCACATTCATGTTAAATAAATTACAAAAACTTTTAATACACAATGTTTCAATCCAATGAACATTAAATGTTAAAAGCAGAAATGACATTTGAGAGCTCACAAATATAATACAACTAAATTAGAATCCTACATTACGTGGATAGTTTTGCACAATGTCAACTGCTTCTTGATTGCTCAAGTGCTCCCATAAGCCATCTGATGCAAATATGAGAAACTGATCCTCAGGATACAGTTTCTGTACTAGTATTGCTGGTTCAGCTTTAAGGATTGGCTTCTCAAAGGGCCCTGAAATTCGAAATTTTGGCAAGAGGGGTGCTTTATTGAACTCTGCTTTCTTTAGATAGGCATCACCGATGGATCTTGAAACCTACAAAATAAATGAGCAGTCTGATCAACACAACTCTTTATTTCATCATGCTGGCTGTCATTAAATTTCTTCTAGTGATTTCAAAGAAGTGCTTATATAATAATTAGAAATTTAGAATTAGTAGTAAATCACACTAGTAATTACTACAGAAGTTTCCTGGTAGCAGTCGCACATACCACTAAGAGGATGTTTGGTATGAAAGTTTTAGAAAGCATTTTTAGAAAATTGAATGTTTTTTTTAATCATGTTTTCTACTAAAACATTCCCATGAAAGGAGGTGGAAATCCAAAATTTCCATGAAGGTGAGAGAATTTTAACCACTCTTAATAGCATTCTCATGAATCTTTTAAACATATCAAATATATTTATAACTTTCCTAGTAATGATAATTCTTAAAAAACAAGATTTCCGGAAATGGAAAAAGATTCTGTATGCCCACCACCCCCTAAACTCCTGTCCGAGTAATTGCTGCCTATTTTCAAAACAAAAGTATAAGAACCTTACCCACCGATAACCTCCAAGTCACAAGACAACAACCTTTGCCTTGGCTCACCCACCAATAACACAAATATAATTAGGAGGGAGACTAGGCCAAGAAGAACTCTGGAGCCACAATTCATCACACATTCATTCAAACTACAAACATATTTTATGAGTCTTCTGTACTGACCAAAAAACAACCATAATTGGAAGCCTCAAATGAGGCCAGTCATCAGTGTATTAACAAGAAACAGAACAAGCCTATAATGAGCAATATATTCAATTTGCAGTGAGAGAAGATGAAGACAAAATTTGATCAGGGAAAAGGAATGAGCTAATGATGTGGGATGGTACAGAGTTTCACGATAGAAAGCAATCACATCCACCAAGGCCCATACCCAAAAGCTAGCTTGAAGGGTGAGGGGTGTCCTTAGATTATATATGCATGGCTGGCCTTTCCATTACTCAATGTGGGACTTGCAATACACCCTCCTCACGAATTCAGAAAGGAGTCATAATTTTCAGAAGACATTAACACAGACCTCAAATGTGTGTATTTGTATCTTACATGAATAAACAAGATGAAATTTGAGACAAAAATTTAAAATTGCCACCTGAATTAGACCCTTCACACGCCAGACCTTGTGCTTCATAACTACAATCTGCGGATCATCAGGATGCAATGAGCGCAACTCCTGTCTAACAGATTCCAAGCTAGCATTGTGCTCAGAGGATAGTTGAACTGCTTTAATCTCTTTTGTAGCCTCATCCAGTGTACCTAAGACCGCCCTAGAATCTCCTGCATTTGCAATATAGAGCTCCCCGTTACATACTATGCCTATCAAACAACAAGATCCAACAGAGGCTATCTGTGGCTTGTGCACCCACTGCTTCTCTACCACAGAAAGAAATTCTTCTTCTGTTGCCAAGAATGCTTTGTTTATAACATCAGCTGACATTCCCTGATTATCTGAAGTCAGTTCTGCATTAAGATCAGCCGTTGAGTCAATTAAACATATCAAGCAGCAGTAAAAGTCGTAATGCATGAAGACAATTCAAGGAAATACACCCCCGCCCCCTTTGCAAATAATCCATGTTAACCGAGTAACTAATGAGATGGTAAAGGAATAAAAAGTATTCTTAAACATTTCATAGAAAAGAAAAGTATTATCAAACCTATATAATGCTTGAAGTTTATAAGTTGGCTCATATGCTTATGTTATCTCCAGAATACACCCAAAATTCCTCCCACAAATCCCTTGCAGGGCGAAGAGAGAAGAAAAACTTACTCTTGATATTTTTAAATAGATGTTCATTGACAAACCGGGAAGCTTCTGGACCTCCATGCCCATCGTATACCCCAACAAAAGTTCCTTGAAGACTTCCTGCAACTAAGCTCAATGGGCCGGATTCAAGTTGGCTTTGATCCTCCAACAAATTGTTTGCTTGAACAACTGACATTGAGAATTCTCCATTCGCATGTCGTCCCGAATCTCTAGACCACAACAAACCATCAATACGTCCACTTGCATCTCCATTCCTAGTAGAAATGTCATCATCTGTTGGTCTCCAACAGGGTGACACAATTCGCCTAATTGTAGCTGATACCATCCCTTATTACATAGTCTCACACACGCACAAATGAACAACAGATAATTCACCAAATAAAAATCAATGACAATACGAAAAAGTCCATTTTCCTATCCAAGTCACAAGCTCCGGAAATCAAGAAATGGAAACCATCTGCAGAGTCCAAAACCTGCACAAGAATTTGAAATCAAAATCAATGCATATACTCACGCCGTTAAACTACCTATCATACAATTCATGAACAATCAAATTCAAATCTGGGCAGCCCTAGAAATTGCACAGACAAATTCCAAACCAATAAAAATGTGATTTTTTTTCTAAAAAAATCGAAACAAGTAGATCATAGGAAATAAACAAGACATATAAAACCCAAATACAACTTCAACGGATATTTTTTATCATACCTTATATAAATATGCTGGGAAAGTTTGAATTTTTACGACTCCTGATGCATTAAAAACCCACAATCATCACCGACGCAGCGATGATTAAGGTTTCGACACAATTGTGATGAAAGGGAACCAGAAAGTTTTGAAAGCTTGGTTTGTGGATTTCAAAAGGGTGATGGGGCTTTTGGGGAAATTGGTATGATTTGTCTCTCTGTTTTCCCTTTCCTCGTTGTAGCCATAAAAAGGAATTTAGACAAGAAAAACAAAATGAGTCGGTTTGGTTTGGTGGTGAGGGAATTTCCAAAGGGCTTTTGGCTTTTGGGGTTGGTTTGGTTGGCAGTTTCGGTTTTCTAAATTTTATTGCCTTGGTGGGGTTTAGACTTTGACCTTTAACCAACCACCATTTTAGGCAACTTTTCCTCATCTTTCCCTTCTCCTTAATATAGTATATTGAAACCTCCTCCTCTTCAGACAATGTAACTAACACAGCGTTTCCCCCAAATTCTCACTCTCTTACACTTTCTATTTTTAAAAATATCTTGGACTTGAACACCACATGACCTCGAGTCAAGGAGTTGCCTTATTAAAAATGTCCAATACTATTCATAGAATATATGTAACACCACTTATAAAAAACATTTTCAAATTATATATAAGTTATGCATTTGTTAAATTATCATCAAATATTATCTAAAATGTTATATATTGATTATCCGTTAACTTTATGATGAATGTGTTATTTAAATTTGATAAATGTTAAAGTACAAGTTTGGTTGTTAATTTTATATAATATTGATATCATTTAAAATTATATATTTATATTATATAATTAACAAATATTTTTAGATTAATTAATTATATATGATTTATTTTAGATCATCTCATTCAAACATATCATATATAATAAATTTTATGTTAAAAGCAAAATAAAAATTTATAACTAAATTTTAAGATGAAAACAATAAAATAATCACATAAAATAAAAAAAAATAATTATAATAGGTTTATGACATTTGCAATAGAATTATAATCTATGATTATTATTGATTATTAGTTTACTATTATTACAATAAAACTCATTATAATACACCATTCATAAATGTAATTGTGTTGTTTAAAAGTCACCTCAAATTTTAATTCTATTTTATGATCTAAACTTCATATGAAATAAAATAATGTTTGACAAACATCTTTTATAAATTATATATCTTTAAAAAAATTAAAAAAAAAGAAAATTAATAATAATAAATATAACATAATATAAAATAACAATAAATGTTAATATTTATGACATGTATACAAATTGCAGTTTATAAATTATTTGAGTTATAGATCCATATTATGGATAAGAATGATATTAAAGAAAGTAACATATATATAAATATTTATATGATAATAATATTTAAATTCAACATTTTTCTTTAGCCTTTGTTTGGATGAGATAAATTAAAAAGGAAAGATTAAAGAATGATGGAATTGAAAAGAAAATTTAGTTTTCTGCGATTTGGTTCGTTTTATCTTCAATGGAAGAAAATGTTTATTATATGTGTCCCACTCCTCCATAGCCGTAAAAGTAGTGGAAGATGAGAGGGTGAGTTTCTTTTATGTTTTTGTTTTATTTATTTTAAATTGTTAAAATTATTTTTTTAAAAATAAAAATAAAAATTATATTTATAAAAAAATATGAAAAAAAATAAAATATTTTAAAATTTTATATAAAATAAAATTTATACAACTAATGTTTTTTTTTCTCTTTTTCATCCGTTCAAACAAAAAAAAATATTTTATTTTTATTTTTATTTTTATTCATCCAAATAACTCATTTTTTTTCCTTAATTTTAATCTATTTCTTTTTTTTTTCTTTCTTTCCTTCTTATTTTTTCTTAATCCAAACAATGTATTAATGTTCACTAATTATGAAAGAAAAAACTATTTTCATTAAAGATGTTGGAAGCAAGAAGTTGTCTTTCTTACTAGTATCATTTTATTGAAATTTTTTTTATTTTTAAATCACTTTTCTATTGAATAATTAAGTAAAATATCTATTAAATACATATTCAATCATTTTCATCAGATTTCATGAAATTATTTTTTACTGCTTTATTCAAATGGGAAGGTAGAAAAAGGAAAGAAAACATAGATGCAATACATTTTTCTATATCTAGTTAAAACAAAAATTTTAAAAATTTAACTTTTAGAAATGAACATTTATTTTTTTCTATTTTTTATTTTACGTTATGAACAAAATTAAAAAAAATACATAAATAATAATGTATTTTTATTGAATAAAAAATGAAAGAAAGTAACTTAAAATATTAGTTAGGATGATTGTAAAATTAGAGTTTTTTATTTTATTTTTAAATAACAATATTATTTTTGTTTAATATAAATATTTCTTATATATTATAACTATTTTTATTTTTCTTATTTATATATATTTATTATTTAAATTTGAACATTTAATTAGAACGGAAGAAGCAATTGTTTTTTTTTTCTTTCACCTTTTAGTTTGGTTTGTTGGTGTTATTTCAAAAGGGGGACCAAGTTCCACATTGCTTGGCCAAGAGTCCTTGGTAGGCTTTATATATGGGGGACACTTTGGACTAGTAGACAAGCTAGTAAGGGACATTCCCTCGCGCACATGAGCTTGTGCCCACTTAGTTCAAAACCGGCGAAACCCCCTGCGAGCAATATAGAGGGCCACGGGTTTTTTTGCTACCCGAAAATTCAAATTCGGCTTAAATATAATTTAAAGCCTTTTATCTCTATCTCTTCTGCAAATATCCTTGAGGACAGTGCTAAATAGAAAAAATAAAATTGAAAAAATAAGATAAAAAATAATAATTATTTTAGATGGATATAAATAGAAATAAAATAAAAATTTTCTCTTACTTGAATAAGTAAAAAAGAGAGTGCAAAAAATTAAATTAATAATATAAATTTATTTTATATTAGTTAAAAATTTAAATTAAACTTTAAAAAATAATTTTTTATTATTTCTTTTTTATTAATATAATACTTTTTATTTTTTTAAAAAAAATATTTAATAATTTAAATATTAAATAGTAAAAAAAGAAATCATGTTTCCTCTCAAATTTTTCACTTATGTTTGGAGGATTTATTTTTTAAGTGGAAAATTAATTTTTACGTGTATCTCACTACATTCAAACATCAAAAAATATTTTCATCTTTTTTATTTTTTTCTTCTCATTTTTATCCAAATAAACAAATCATTAAATTTTATTTGATATTATATGTTATATTTTCACTTAGATTCTTATATTATGACTATAACAACAATCTAAAAATATTATTATTCCAAAGTGATTTTCCTTAAGTGGTTTTCTCTTTCCTTTTTAGTAAAGGTTTTCCTATTTCTTAGATGAAGTTTACTTTTATTTTTTTATCATTTTTTTCTGTCATTCCCAACCAATATAAGATTAGTTGTAAATTGTCCATATCAAAGTATATCTACTAGAATGCATAGATTGAAAGGTTGACAAAGAAGAATCTCACGAGAGATTCTTTCACATAGAAACCTCATCAAATTGATGTTTGAGAAGAATATTAATAATCTTATATTATGATTGTTTAACTTGTCTATTTATTGAAGTCTTGAAGGTCGTCAACTTAACCAATCATTACAAATGTTTAAAGTGTTACATTTCTTTAATTATTTAGTAAGTTTTTTTCTTTAAATAATAATTAAAGTAAGTATACTTGTAGTTTAGTGTTCATTATGTGGTGTGGTGTAGAATTATTCTCTTATTATTTTAAATTTAAGTGTCTTTAAGTTATTCTTATGACTTAATTCAATTTTGCTCACTTTGGACTTGCAATAAAATTGCTACATAAACAAAAGATTTGTTCTTCATTTTACTGGTGTGTGATATATATATATATATATATTTGTTGTAACTTGCACGAGCTTGATTAATTAATTAAAGATACATGGACTGCGGAACACTATTCAGAGATAGGTGTTAGTAACATACTATTTTGAATATATGTTTTGTTATATTTTTTGAAAATTAAAACATTTATTTTATAAAATATTTTTTAAAATTATAATATTTAAAAAATTGACCGATCGCCAAAAAAAAAACATATCGAAAAATACATTATAGTATTTTTATTTTTATTTTTATTTTACTCAAATTTGGCGGAGCGCATTAGCCTTGTGCTGGGTTTTTTTTTTCTTTTTTCCTGGTGATATTACCAATCAGGCAATCACATTAGCCTTGTGTGGAAGCAATATTATCATCACCATCTTCTGATTCAGGTATGATGATAAAGGGCTTTGTGCCATCTATTAAGTCCAAAATATTTCATCCATCAAGAAATACCCAATACGCCTAACATGAATTCATTTACCGGTTATGCAGGAAATTTTTTGCCATCACTGGCGAAAATAATAACTTACGTAAAGACTAATTTTAATAATGAAACTTATTAAATAACATTTACTAGTAACATGTACTCAATGCCAGTTATTCATCACATTTGTTGTATCAATATTCACCAGACTCACTTCAATTTCCAGACTTGTTGGAGTTTCAATTTATTTTTGAATTTTTAAAGAAATTGTTTATTAATTACAATGTATATTTAAAAATTTAAGAATAATTTACATGGTCTTCCATTATAAGTGTTACACAGCCCACTAATAAAATGCATTTCTCTTACTATAGATTAATCAATATTTTAATTCACTTTAATGAAACGCAAATAAAGCCCTTAAATGCTGTTTTTTCGCTCTTTGCAACTTTTATCATCTTTATTAGTTGAGTCCTTAATATCAAAATTATAACCTCAAAAAATGAAACATATTTTGAAACTATTAATAGAGATGTGTAAAACTCCTTGCTACCCACTTCAATTCGAATGATAAATGTTCAAAAATAATTAGCCACAAAGTTTCCAAAAAGAGGGGGGAAATTTCCTAACAAGCTCTTTAATGATTACTCCTCGCTAAATGTTGATTTACATATAAACTAAAACGTAATACAATTCTTTTTACAAGGAAACTGGATCATGAATTTCAAAATTGCAGGAAAATACGTCACACTCAAAAGACCTTTTAATACTTTTTACAAGTTGTAAATATCTTTTGAAAAGATACATCTTAAAAGTTTGTTTTTCAAACTTATCCAAACAACATCAACCGAGGATGTCTGCCACTAGCATCGCGCCTCTTGCAACCCAATTCATAGTAAATATCTAAAAGATGTATGCCACTTATATGGCACTTATAACATTTATCGCTAGATGCTGAATAATATATGGGCACTTATAACATGGTTTGTCAAGTTTAAATTTCGAGAAATAAACGCTTTTTTTTAAAAAAAAAAACTGAGAAAATAAAAAATAAAAAGGTAATTATTTTTTCAAAATAAGTTAACGCAAACATGCACTTAATTTGGCACTTGATATTTTTGCAAACATGAGCAAAAATTATCAACTCACTCAAAACAGAAAGTTCCCAAATATAAGCTCAGGAAAAAAAATTTAGAAAAAAAGAAGCTCATAAAAAAACACTACATCACATCACAATTAAATGATCTTAACCTTACATAAAATTAGGCTCATTCATCATATCACCAGAGGCAGAAAATTCAGAATACACAGTAAAATACAGGGGCAGACTGCAGTTATGCAAGCAATGTCAGTCCCTACACATGATCAACCCTGCCATCATCATCACCGATCCCATCACCAGCATGTCTGCATAAACAAAGACAATCAGAAAGGTAAGTGCTTTAAATTCCTTGTGAACAGAACACTGAGATGGTCATAAAATCTTAAATTACAGATGCTCTACGAGTAGTAACAAAAGAATAAAAGCATAGTTGCATCAAAACAAACCGCCAAGACGATGTTAGATTCCGAGCTTTTCTGTCCAATTGAAGATTTTCCAAAGCATTTGAAGCTTGAATTACATCTTCAGGAAGTTCATCACTGTCATATCGCCAATTGTACTCATCCTTCCTATAAGCAGGCATGGAGGATCCCCCTCTTCTATCTGAACGCTAGAGTGTAATTAAAGGAAATTTCAAGCACACAAATAAAGGTAGAAGTCAATTATAGGAAATACCCACCAGATGCCTGAGATGAAGGAACAGCCCTGCAAGGAACATATGTATTATTCAAAAAATGTCTTCCGAAAATGAAATACAGAAGAAGCAGGAACATCAATAAAAATAATAATAATAAGGCGATATTAGACCAACTGTAGAAAAATAAGGCCAGCTATGCACCTTCCTAGTGGAGGTAAGCCACCAGCAATAGATGATGAAGAATGCCTCCGCACGTTCCGTGATTCTGAGTTTGGTAAAGGCTCAGCTTCAGCAGCAGTAAATCTCCTACCACTAGCCCTGTTTTGGGATAAATCCTACAAAAGCACATTCACCATATGATTAACCCAAAGTCAGTACACGCTCGCAACAGTTCTATTAACTATGCTTTATACAAGAAATGGTCTGCCAAAGGTTTGAACTCATTAACTTTTCACATAGCACATGACAAATCACAATTTCCCAAAAAATTATCATTGACAGAAAGTAACAACTACCTGTACCATTTTAAATAAACATCAAATTTCTTGTTTTCTTTCCGCATATTATAGTCATGTAGGTGCATGTGCACATGCACATGAACAGCATAATTCTAAAATTTTAAGATCATTTTTAATAATTGAAAGGATATCAAGACCTTAGCCAAGATAACATTATCTCCTTAACCTTAATCAATAGTTTCCTTTCTTAAATCTCTAAATATTAAGTTTCACAAGTCTAAAATTTCAATATTTCATTTTTACAATTGTTAAAATCACAACTAACCCAACCCGAAGACCCTACAGCATTTCTACATAGATCCTATTGCAATAAGATTTGGAGCTAGCTAAGAAGAAGTACTACGAGCAACAAAAAACACAAGTGCAAGGAGATTAGTTCATAAAATGTGTCATAAAGCACAGCAACTTCTAACTAGCTTTAACAAAACCAGATAATTTCAATAGGCTTTGCTTACTTTCAATCTAACAAGGCCTTGTTTAGGATTCAAAACCCCTCATAAGCACAATTGAATACAGAAACCATCATCTAGAAAGATCAGCTAAAAAAAGAAGCATAGATGAAAGAATGATATCAACAAAGCAACTAATTGAAAAACCTCAAACTTCAAGAATCCTTCAAGCACTTTCAAAAGCAGAGGACTATCTCCGTTTCTGTTGAGATCAAATCCATTTTTGGTACTAAAATCTTTCAACTCAGACTTCCAAAAATCTTTTTCCTGCAAGAAAGTGTATTCAGCAAAAAGCATCGGAAAGGGAATTAACAGAAAACAATAATACGATAAACACCACGGAAAATTAAAAAAACAAAAAAGATTGATTACCAAATTACATTCTGGAAGATAAACTTTTAGCGTGTGATTCAGTTGTGCCCAATCAAGGTATTCACATATCATTGCTGTAAGGAGTCTACCTGCATGATAAATACAGAAACTTAAGCAAACCTAGGTAGGTAGGTAGGTAGGTATAAGATTTACGACATGCTATGAAACATAATCATCTCCGGCCAAATATAGCATGTGATATATTGTCAACACCATAACTAATAACTGGTGTAAGGAAGAACGCATGAATCAGAATGCAGGTCAGATCGGAGACATTGAGGGCAAAGGAGTATCTAGTGAATAACTGAATGAATGTAATTCAAGTTCGCGTCCTATTTAGATTATGTATAACTAACAACACAATGAAAGAATTTAGAAACATTGAAGTATAACATTGAAAGGGACCTGAAGGAGATGCGTGAAGCTGTTTAGCACGATCGTTGCAGCTACCTAGCAATGCAGGAGGCAAACCTTGTTCCTTCTCGATGACACGATCTTCCTCTTCAATAGCCTCAAATACACTGGCTCTGAGTTCGGCCTGTAACAAAATGGAGCAACAACCCTTAGCCAAATGGATCTACGGTCGAAATTGGGAAAAAAGAGAAAACCCTAAGGAAGGAAACGTACACGGATCCTGGCAAGGACGCCTTTCTTCTCGAGCGTGCGCGTGACCAACGTCTTCAGGTCCATCATTTCCCTCGTGTAGTCATCCATCTCTCTTTCTCTCTTTCTCTCTCTCTCTCTCTCTCTCTCTCCCTCTCTCTCTCTCTCTCTCCCTCTCTCTCTCTCTCTCCCAATTACCAACCAAACCTCTGCCTCCGTCTTCCTCTTCTTCTTTTCCCTATTCTGTGCGTGCGCCAAAGCCAATGCAAATCTTCGTTGATTGATTAGATTAACTATGGGCCATATCTCTTTCCTACTTCCGCGGCCCAAACCCACATCACAATTGGACCAACCCCTCTTCTTATAACAAAAATTTTATTGTACGACCCAAAAAAAGTGAATCCGGTTTAAAATTTTAAATTGTGATTTGTGTAAATGTTGACTTTTTGCTCGGACTGTAATTACACAAACATGAACCCGTATAAAAAATAAGATTTATACCGTATAAAAAATACAAAACTGTAAGTATTTTCAAATATTTTAAATTGGATAGTTGTATTGTTTTGTTTTTTCGTATAAAAAATACAAAACTGTAACAAAACCTGGTTTAATAATAAGATTTATACCGTTACACTAGAGAAGATTAAACCATACAATTAACGTATCAGGTAAAATAAATAATGTAACGTGTAATAATTAGTTTACATATCAAAATTATTTTATATCCATCTAAATTTTATATTCAACAGCTGATACTTTTTCATTTTTTTAAATAATATAAATCAAAAAATATATATAAAATATGTTTGATACATATATAAATCAAATAAAAATGGATATAATCTATGTTGGTATGTTGAAAAATATTTTATTAATAAATTAGGAAAAAAAATAATGATTCTGTCTCTTAAAAGTAAAATGAAACCATATATAAAATGTTAAATGGGATGAATTAAAATGATTTCATGATGTTTTACTAGATCAATCATATTTTTAACAATCTAAGCAGAAAATTTTAATATTATTTTATTCTATTTTTTCATATTTATTTAAATCTTTTAAGTTTGAGAAAGAGCCTGGCTTGCACGTTCTAGTATTTAAGTATTTTCAATTATTATAAAAATATCTTTTTTCTTATTTTTCATCATTTTTAAGTACATGTTTAGATTTGATTTTGTAAATAAAATATATTTATTTTTCAAAAAAAATCAGAAGCTATAAAAATAAATGATTGTTTTCTAGAATTAATCTTAACCAAACATGCACTAAAATTGAATTAAAAATATTTTAAACTTAAATTAAAACTAAATTCAATTTCATTTTAATTAAAGATGTTTTTATTTATTTTAAATCTGAAAGTGTACAATTACTTCAAATATCTTACCTCGTAATTCTCATAAAACTGAATTGAATTAATAACTAATTAACCCTCAACGTCAACATTTCTAAATTGGGTTGACTCGATTCAAAAATCTACTTGAAACAACAAATCAAACTAAATAGAATAGGCTGGATTGACACCTTTAAGCATGGGTTATATTATATTTTGCGTGAGTAGGTTTCTTTGTATTATTAAACTCCTTTTATTATTGAATATCACTCTTTATTCTTTCGTAAAAAATAAGCTACAATTGAGATCTTATTTAAAGTAGCTACAACTGAAGTTGATCTTAAGTAAAGTATAGGAATATTAATAAAAAAATTTCATATTCTCTTTTTTTTCTATGAGATAAGATAAAAGTTTATCATAATGCAAAGTTCTCCAATTATAGTTAATAATATATGCGCTAAGTGTCATCGACCTATCATTAAATAATCATTCGAAAGAATCAAATCCGTGACTTTTAAATAAACACAATTGCATCCAGAAGGATGAAATAACCTTATTAACCCAATCAAATGTTTTATAAACAAAGCAGAATCAAAATTTCCTTTGCGCTTCTTTTCGCCCTTAAAATACAATGAAAGCATAGCATCCTTTATATTCCTGACACAACCTCGACGAAGTTTCGATAGAAATAGCAAACGCGTCAGTTTTTATCTTCATCCTAGTTACTTTTACCGAGAAATAATAAACAGCTTTTATTATATTCTTTATTCCTTCAATTTCAGTTATTTTCAATTTTGGCTGTATAAATATTTTTAAAATTAATTAAGTTTCATTTAACTTTTAAAATTAAATAAATTTAATCCATATATTGATTTTATTTTACTTAAATTTATTAAATTAGTACTTTATATCTAAATAATTGATAATTTAATAACAGATTGATGTTATAAAATAATTTCAAAAATAATAATTTAAGAAAAGATAAAAAAAATGTGACAAGTTTATAAGATATGTAATATGGGTCTTGCATGACATTGGTTAAAAATATATTAATAATTTTTTTATTTTTAATTACTTAACTAATCACCATTCTTAAGATATCAGTCAACATTTTTATGTGATTTTAAGACTTGAAAAAAAATATATTTATTTTGTTAATATTGTGAATGTATGTGGACAATATTTTTAAATTTAAATTTTTATATGAATTACTGAAATCATTTATTATGTATCAATGTTAGCAATTCTGTTCTTAGTCAAAATATATTGTTTTAGTTAATGATTTTTAAATTAAAAATTAAAATAAATAAATAAATTTAATTTTTGAGATAAAATTTGAGAATTTTAAATAAAAATAAAAATAAATTTATTTAATTTTAAAAATACAATCCAAACTCAGAAGAAATTATTTAGTTAAAACTTAAAATCAATAAACAATAATTTTATAACTTATATCAATAACTGATTTGAAAGGAAATTTTTTATATTACTATAATATGTTTACTCTTTTACAGTTATTTTCTTGTTCAATAACTTTTTTAATATATTTAAAAAAAAAAAAACTATGAAGCATAAAAAGTTGCTATTGGTATTTAAGAGTTATTTAGTGCATTTGGCTATAAAGGTAGACAGTGTGCAGGAGAGTTTTGTTTGCTACACCAATTCCATTTCAGGCACACAGCAATGGCACCTCTTGATCCTCACTCTTTCACAGACTCCACACACCCACCCACCACCCACATTTCCCTCACTCTACACTTCGATTTTGCATCATCCACCATTCATGGCACCGCACTCTTCACTCTCCAAAGCCCCCACTGCGGCGGTTTCTTCCTGGACACTCGTTCCCTCACCGTCCACTCCGTCGTCGACCCTAACACGAACACCTCACTCCCTTTCTCCCTCTCCCAATCACCAGACCCAATCAAAGGTTCCCAACTCTCTATCACACTCTCCAACCACTCCTCTTTCCTCGTCTCATACACAACCTCCCCAAACTCCTCTGCACTGCAGTGGCTCCTTCCTCCTCAAACCTTTAATAAGTCACACCCTTTCGTCTACACTCAGTGCCAAGCCATCCACGCGCGCTCGGTTTTCCCCTGCCAGGACACCCCTGCCGTTCGAATCCGTTACTCCGCAAGCCTCAACATCCCTTCCCACCTCTCTGCTGTCATGGCAGCGCGACACGTGGCGCGTGGAAACCCCTCGGAAGGAAGGGTGGTTGAAGAGTTCGTTATGGAGCAACCGGTGCCGCCTTACCTGTTCGCTTTCGCGGTTGGGGAGCTTGGGGAGAGGGAGGTGGGGCCCAGGACAAGGGTTTATGGGGAACCTGTGAATGAACTGTTGGATGAGGCTGCTGCGGAGTTTGCGGGAACGGAGGAGATGATAAGGGAAGGAGAGAGATTGTTTGGACCCTATGAATGGGAAAGGTTTGACCTGTTGGTTTTGCCTCCCAGTTTTCCTTATGGGGGTATGGAGAATCCCAGAATGGTCTTCCTCACACCAACCGTTATTAAAGGGGATGCCACCGGTGCACAGGTTGTGGCTCATGAACTTGCTCACAGTTGGACTGGTAATTTGATCACCAATAAAACCAACGAACATTTCTGGTTGAACGAGGTGACACACTTGTTGTCTTTTATTTCTTTCTCTTCACAACTTTCCTTGTGAAATTATTCTTCATTCCTGTTTTAGGGCTTTACTACCTATGCCGAGAGGAGGATTGTGGAGGCTGTGCAGGGAGAGAAAAGAGCTTCGTTGAATATTGGAATTGGTTGGAGGGGTTTGAATGAGAATGTTGAGAGGTTCAAGGACAATTTGGAGTTTACAAAGCTTAAAAATAATCAGCAAGGAATTGACCCGGATTCTGTCTATTCTCAGATTCCTTATGAGAAAGGTTTCCAGTTCCTATGGCGCATCGAACGCCAGGTATATCAACCTCTTTGCATTTGCCTATATGTCGCTCATAACCTCACTTTGCATCATATTCCTCATAATTTCTGTTTTGAGGATATTCCGTATTAACTCAGACTAATAGTTGTGCTCACACTTTCCATCCTTGTTTCTTTTTCTCTTGCTGCTTTGGGTTGAAAAATGCATGGTTTTTCTTTTGGGAGTTGAACCTAATTTATTGAAATTGGGTACCTTTTTATGTTGGTTAATTTTCTTGTGGATTGTGCAGGTTGGGAGGCCTAAATTTGATAAGTTTCTGAAGGAATATATAGCTAACTTCAAGTTTAAATCGATTGACACCGAAACATTCATTGACTTCCTTAAAGAAATGATACCTGGCATAGAGAACCAGATTGACTTGGTAAGGTGGACAGAAGGTACTGGCATCCCTCCGGATGCTCATGAACCTGACTCCAGTGTATATAAGATGATCGTGTCGCTGGCAAATCAGTTCGTAACGGATGCAAGGATCCCAGGGGAGGATGAAGTTGCTGGTTGGCAAGGTCAGGAGTGGGAGCTCTTCTTGGACAACTTACCCGAAACCATTCAAGTTTCTCAGGTTACATTGTGTTCTCAACTACCTTGTTGGCTTTTTCTCCCTTCTTAGGTAACTTGATTAGGATGATCTGGATCTTGTATGAATTTTTTTTTTATTCAAAATAACCACACCCATGGTATTGATCCCCATACAGTGTTGGAGGCTTATCCTCCACTTGATTATTGCTGTTGACAGGAAATTGCCTTTCCTTTCTTTTCTCCCGCTCCACACCCCCTCCCCCCATTTCATTGCATTCCCCTTTTTTGGATCCCGGTGTTGCTGGTTAGATTATTGAAATGGATCCTGTGATTTCTCTCTGCTTGTTGACTGGAATATAGTCAGTCAGCGGAGTATTAGTGTTGGATGATTCATGTGACTTGTCATTTCCTAGGTGTTCTTAGGTGTTGAAAATTAATTATTTTCTGGCACTTTGAACTGGCATTCTCCTGCTTGATGTGTGAATGCTTGTGGTATCTTTATATGGCTTTATCTGTTGAATATTAATTGAAATGCTTCCTAGATGGATAGAAGTGATTTATGGCCGGGAAAATGCATGGATGGATGTTTAGAGAACCTTTAATTTAGGCCTGTAACTTAGCTAGTTTTCTGTGCATTTCTATTGGATTTGGTTGGTTAAACACAGTTTTTTTTGGCTAAATGTAGACAAGTACTTCATTCGCCACTCTACTAAAATTCAAGCCCCTTACGCTCATGCTTATTCATATATTAAGCTCTGACGTACTATATGTTCTCTTTTCTGGTGGGAGAAAGACAATCCATATGTCAATATTAGACTATTAGTCATCCATTATATTAGTTAAAACTTAAATGCCGCGCTTGAAACTTAGATGCCCCGCACCTTATTTGACAAGTATTACCACTGCCTGTTTACTGTTTGTTCCGTCTTAAACACTTCAAATAAATAAATAAATAAATAAAGGATAAGAACTAACATAATGCTAAGTGACAGATTGGCTATTATATTTTAACTTGTGTAATGCTTCTCATGCAGATGGTAGCTTTGGATTCACACTACAAGCTATCTGAATCAAAAGATTATGAGGTAAAGGTGTCATTTCTTCAAAAGGCTATTTCATGTGGATGCAAAGATTACTATAATGAAGTGGAGAAAATCTTAAAAGGAGTTGGGAGAATGAAGTATCTTCGACCACTTTATTCTGCTCTTGTGAAAGGCAGTGGTAAGGAAGATGATAAAGAATTTGCCAAAAGACTATTTTCAGAGGCTCGTGATTGTTACCATCCAATTGCTCAAGGTGTTGTTGAGGCCATATTTGCCAAGCACCTGTAGAAGGAATATTTCTGAGAATGTTTTATGTATTTGAACGGAATCTGTTTTCCGGTGTCTGAGTGTACTCTAACAATAAATATAAGGTTTGGTTTCATGGCTGCTGTAACAAGGAAGTTCTTTAATTCTTCTTGCTAGAGCATTTCAACCACTGGCATTGGTCTATAGGATGACAATGAGAGAAAAAGGAGTGAGACAGGAATTACTGTTAAAAATTTCTCCGGTAAGAATTCTTTTCCTGCTATGAAATGGAGGATATAAGAATTTTTCTTGCTACCGCTTTCTCGGACGGAACTTGTTTGTGTTTACGGTTTGCTCAGTTTTCATTATTATATTAAGGATGTCGTTGTGTCAAGATTTCTAATTATATTTCTGAAATCATGTTTTTAAGGAAGAAATTATATTATGATCAGCACGCCACCAATGCCCTTATGATGAAAGTTTCAGTTACTTTAAAGTTGGTTGACAAATTTAGCGCGTTAGTTACATTGGACTTCATGCTTTAAGAATAGGACATACAACTCGGTGTAATTAAAATTAGCTAAATTTAAAATGTCACTGATATACTCAATTTTCATTACACTTGACAAATTCTAATCAAAATTACATTTTTATTCATATAGGTCCTACATTGAAAATTGAAAATTGAAATTTTCACATCACATCACGACAGACTAAGTTCTCACAAAAATAAGTCAACTATAAATATCTAAACGTAATTTTTCGTTCAGACATAACTCGCTTCTATTGTTAGAACCACACCATATAGAGTTATAATTTGCAACTGCATTTGCTACCCAATTCTCAGAGGCTCATATTTAACTAAGAGTTATTATTTTGATAGCTTTGGTCCTCATTCAAAAAGATACCAGATAACGTATCCCTTTATTACAAGTATACGATGGAGATATTTCCAGAAAACCTCAAAATACTCGTTCGACCCACTAGTTGCATTATGCACGCGTAATACGAAAACCAAACTATATAAAACGGACATATACATAATGGAGGAAAGAAGCATATAAAGCTACACTGCATATAATACTCTGCAACATTCCCCAACCAAACCGGAGTATATAATTGAAGGGAAGAGAACAAAATAATAATCTATGTAACAGAGAACAATATGGTTCCCTGCTGGCACAATTAGTTTCTACAAAAAGATCTTGTATGAATGGGCAGCTAACAATCCACAATTCCTTTGTCAACAAAATGCTTAACTTGTGAAGGGAATCAGCACACTGTGCGCCCATAGCACAAACAGGCAAGATAAAGATTTTTGGACCATTTTTCCTGAACACAGGAAGAAAAAATAAGAGATTCGATCTTAATATTTAACTTCCGAAGTCAATTAGACATTCATCTTCCCTTACCTTAACATGTGTGCTGGGAAATTGAGATGTACGCAGAGTTTCCTGAGTTTCATCACTAGGCCTGCGCCTTGGAATACTTAATATAAGAGCAGATTGATCCCATGTAGCAGCAGTTGCTGTAATCCTATAACCATTATCCCAACGCCTATGGATGCCCTCACTTGGATAGAGAAAATCAAGTTCAACCACCTACATTTAAAAGGTTAACATCAGAGAGCAGGAATTCTAGAGGCCAGAAATATATCCACCATTGCAAACCATACTTAACTTAGGCAGAAAATCACATACTAACAAAATGCAGAAAAACTGCTATACCAATGTCACTTAGTCATATGAATACAAATAAACAGCAAACCTGGTCACTGAATCCAGCATTACGAGACATAACAATACCCCAGCGACTTCCAGCAGTAGCCATTGAGGTAACATGAAAACCTTCTCTCCACTTCTTGTTTATCCATTTGAAGGGGAAAGACTCGCTTACTTTGTATGACTGTTGAGTATACTGTGTACCTGCAGAAATTATATTGCAAATCACGACAAAGTTAGAGATAACAGCTGCAGAATCATTGCACGGAGAGGCATTCAGAAATCCATGTGTTCACACAAAAGCACTAAACAGTAATCAGATTTAAGAAGGGGAAATCAATATAGAAAGTAACCTATGCAAGTTAATTGCACTACATCCAACAGCAATAGTATCAGCGAAGCATTTAGACAACCATCACAACCATGTCAGATACATAATGAGACTAGAGATGGCAGAATAACCCAAAGTATATATCATAAAAGCACAGAAGTAAACGCCAACACTTGTTTACCTCAGCAAAAATAATACTATGGGACAAAGATTACAACTCCTGGAGAACATTTCCAATATATTTAATAACATGATTCATCAACCACAAAAAATAATAAAACCAATCCACCAAGCAAAAAGTAACTCCCTTAGCAATCAAACCTTTTGACATCACCACAAGAGAACTGCCATTATTGGCCCCTCCAATAGAAGTAATGTAATAGTTCTTATCCCACTGTTCCATGATCCATTCCTGCAAGGAAACAAAGTCATAAGGATAAGTTTAATCACATGAAATTAGATTAAAGAAACTACAAGACATATGCAGCATATTTCACCTTGTGTAAGAAAAAGGGTGACAACTTGTAAACTTGAGATGTAAAACCAGTTCCAGCATCCATAATAAGGGCCCAAAGATTGGAACAAGAAGACACACAACTAATAAGAAGGCCATCTGCAATCCCTCTCTCAACATGCTGCCCTAATCTTGCATCAGCCACATTGTAATGATATCTGAAATGTGATCAATTTAAAAGTCACAACTCACCAGCTACACACAAGTTCATCCTTATATATATGATAGTTGGACAAAGGGATACAGCTAAAAAGAGTGAACTGGTGTTCTACCTTTGTTTCATAGGTAGTCTAGCATTGTAAACTGAAATCCATTGTGTAGCAGGAACCCCTAAACGAACCTTCTTTTTGGGCTGTGAATCATCCTCTTCCTCAGCATTCAATCTACCCCGCTTTTGCCCAACCTGCCAAATTTTGGTTTTGAGCAGACATACATTTATGATGAATATATGAGCCCTCCAAAACCATACTTAACAGTTTAGAGATTACCTTTTGAGCACCTTCAGTATTAATAGGCCGTAAGGCTGGATTGGGTCCGATCATACCGTCAAACAGAGATATTAGCTTGGAATAGTTAGGTTCTTCATCAAATTTCATATTAACTACAATCTCAAGAAATTGCTTAAAAGGAGCAGGGCAAAAGCAGCACAGGATCTCAGGAGAAGTTCCCATCTTCTTTTTGCACACAAGAAAGGATTTGCTATCACCCTATCAGACAAGGTATTATTAGAGCTAAAAGCATGTGTAAATGAATGAAATATGCACAGTAAAGTACTCGGAAAGCATATAAAATAAATGTAAATACCTGATAACCTTGCCATGGTAATCGACCCTTATGAAGGAAGATGAGTGTGTATGCAAGAGATTCCAGATCATCTCTTCTACTCGCAGTTCTCCCCAAATGAGCATGAACACTAGCATATCGAACAGTCCCTCTACATAAAAAGATGAGGCTCAAGAGCATTGATAACCATATACAAGAACAAAAACCAGAAATTAAAAAAAAAAAGACAGCAGGGGAAAAAGCATGGAAAAAGAGGAGGGAAAAAACCTAAACATATCAGGGCGCTGATCGTAGTCAACATGCTGTCCATTGGAAGTGTCTCTCCATTTTGTTGCTGAGACACATGAGTGAGCATATATTAAGAAGGGTTTAACAAAAAAGAATCCTCAAATTCACATTTAGCCCTGAGTTGTATCAACTAACCTAATCCAAGGTCAACAAGAAACAGTTTCTTCTCTTGTGCTGTTGCTGGCTGACCTAGTAAAAAGTTCTCTGGTTTTACATCTCCGTGTACATAACTAAAATGAACAAGAGGAACAAAAAAATCATATTATTGATTAGGATTTAAGAGAACTAAAACTGAATTGATTTATGAACATTCTAAAACTCACTAAGTAGGAGAATGAAAAAATATTTCAAACAAATAGGTTTGATTAAAAACATACCCTCTGGAGTGCATCTTCTCAAGTATTGATAAGGACTCAACGGCTATACACGAAACCATTTCAGCAGACATCCTAAACATTTGTTAATTAAAAAGCAAAGACAACTCAGAACATAAAAAATAGTTATTGTAACATGATCTATTGCATGTGCTCAAACTAAGGGAATGTTAGAAGGCAAGGGAAAAACATTTCAAAGAAGCAAAGAAAGGCGCAAAGAAAGGGAAACAAAAGGTTAAGATAACAGTGGTGAAAGTTGATAACACACAGACTAGCTTGAAGGAAAAAATAATACACCTTCAGACAAAAATCATGCATACAGTAAGTCACAAACCATAAGTAGTCACAGGTAGTTGTTATTTACATAAAACATGGAAAGTGGGAAAACTAAAAACTGAAGAACTATTGCAAAAAGAATTTAGTGCAACAAATCATATATAACTATTTGTCACTCAAACTTTGTTTTCAATTTCTTTATATATTTGCTAAACTATGTACTTGGAAGAAAATTAATGTAAACTCAGTCACCTCATTTCAATGTGAACCTCATAAAAGAAAGCACAAAAAACAATTAAGATCAATATATAATAGTCCTTGTTTTAATACACACAGAACAAACCCTGTAAGCAGTTATGCTTATACTCACGTCTGACTTGAGGAATTCCAGACATCCCACAAACTTGGACCAAGCATGTCCATAACCTGCATATAAAAGAAATAGTTTAACTTATAAGTTGGCAACAAGATGGTGCAAAAATTGTTGTTAGAATAATTCATACCATTACATAATAGTCTCCTTGTCTTCCTTTATAGTGTACTTTAGGTATTCCATGACTACCACCAAGGGTGCTTTTGACATAACATAAAAGTCAAACCTTAACTATATTTACTTGATCACAAAATATGATAACTGAATTCGGGTAAATTTATAAAACAAAAAATATAGAAGTAAGAGAGTACCTACTTGTACACTTGCCACTCGTAAGGAGGGCCATAGTTACAGCCCTTACTGTTTCTATGTTCAAATTTCAAAGCCACCTGAGATATGACAGATACAAACCAATATAAAGTCAAATCAGTCTCAAAAGTATCAAACAATTTAACATAAAAAGCCCGGATGCAATAAGAGAAACTTACCTCCATAGCTCCAGGGCCAGCTGCCCGTTCACGACGACCTACAAAAACCTGACCGAACCCACCTTTACCCAGTTTCCTCTCTACCTTGTACATAGGTGATCCTCCTACTTGAACCTTTGGCATTGCAAACAAATTCGAATTTCAAAATTTTTTTAAAATAAACAATTCAATGAATAGGGAACAACAATATACCAACAACTGCAAATACATCAGTCCAAGCAACCACTAACACCCTAACATAAATAATACTAATAATAATAATAATAATAACAACAACAATTTCATAAAATTGCATATTTACTCAAATAAACGAGAAGCAATAGCCGCGTACCCTCTCTGGAAAAGGTGGATTGTTGGGATCATCCTCACCCTTATTAGCACTCAAACCCCCACTTTCATCACCCATGGCACCTGCACCCTCTTCCTTTTTCTCTTCCGATATCACGATCAACGGCTTCTCAGGCTCCTCCAATTTCTTCGCCGCCAATCTTGTCCTTGGTCTCCCCTTCGCCGCTGCACGAGGCTTCACGTTCTTCTTCGCTGGTTCCGACTCTTTCTGGCCACGGCCACGTCGCACTCCACTACGAAGCTCCGGCATTCTCTAAACCCATGCAATCGATTCACAACTCCAATAAACTCGTTCGTCATATGCCCTACCAGAGCACCAAGACCCGGTTCATTGCTGAAATGCGAATTTTTTCATAGTAATGAATCTTGGAAATTTAGGAAATTTAAGAGAAAAAAAAAAAGAGAGCGGGCCGAGAATTTGTAGAAATGGGTAAACGGTGGAATAGGATTGGGGGTTGAGATGTTGGGATTAGGGTTAGGGTTTGATGGCAGAGCAAACTCGATAGCAGATTAAACAGGAAAGGGAAAGTAGCAGGAGACAAGAGCCTAGCAAAGTGCGAGATGACAATGAAATTTATTCTACGCTTTATTTTGTGGGAGCAAAATCTAGCTTTTATATATATTTTTTGGATCCCATCGAAAAATTAGCGTTTGGAACATCACGATTACCGTGGATAATGGATATGAAACGGAATGTGGTATATTTTTCATATTAAATTAATACTTTTAAATCATTTCATTTTTAAATTTTTTTTATAAAGTAAGATGTATAATTAATATTTTTTAGTCCAATTTGTATATTTTTGAAATAATTAAATTTTTTGAACAAGATAAGTTTATATCTTTGAAAATTTGTTTAATTTAATTATATTTGTAATTTTAGATTTAAATGTTTTAAATAAATTTTATGTATTTATATTTTTACACCCTAATATAATAAAAATTAATTTTTATTTTTAAGTGAGATATCCATCATATCTTTAGGCTTTATACTTTGTTTGAAAATATAAAAAATAAATTAATGGAAGGATTATGCTTTGATAAAATTAAAAAACAAAAATGAGATGACAAAAAAAAATAAAAAATTGCTGGTGGTGTAAATTTTTATTTATATAAATTTTTTAAAAATAAATTATAGTTTTGAAATTTTGATTTTTTTATTATATTTTTTATATTAATGTAATATTTGTTTTTTATTTTTTTAAATATTAATAATTAAAATAAATAACTAAAAAAATATCTTCTTCCTTTATTTTTTAGTGCCACATATCCTGCAAAGTTTAATTTTATCCTTTTATACAAAATAAATGTAAACAATTTTTCCAACTTTAAAAAAAATTATATTCCTCTAACCAAGCAAGATTAAAGAAAATAAAAAATATTTTAAAAAAAACTTCCATATTATTTGAATGCTTGGGCATATTTAAAAAACTTTTAAATAAATGGTGAAATATTTTTTATATTATATAATAAATTTAATTATTCTATACAAAGTATTTTTTAAATTATTCAAGCAAATTTATCTTTCTCATATTTTTATGAAGTTTTTTAAAATTTTCTATTTATACTTTTTTTAGTATTATAAAACTTAAATTACTTATTAACTTATTTGAATACCAGATTAATAAATTATTGGTTAAACTAGTTGATTATTTATCATTCAATTTTTCTATATAATCTATATAATATATATATATATATATATATATATATATATATAGTGGTGCGTTGCTTCTAACATAAAAGAACGGTGTTTGATTTATGTTACTAACAGTTTGTATATTTTTATCCAATATACTTCACTGCACTAGTAAAAGTATTGTATAAATTATACTAAACCAATTATTTTATAAAATATAATTGTATTTATACTTGAAAATATCACATTGAAACACTTACATGGAAATAGATAAGATGATTATACAAAGTTAAATTATATCTACTATCTGGTTAGGTTTAAAAAACTTACTGATGAAGAGTCAAAATATTTAATTTTTATTCATACGTTTAAAAATGAAAATGTAAAAAGAAATAAAAAAAATAACTAAACAAATAATACGTGACAATCAACTATAAATTGAATCACTCATTAAATAATTCAATATATTTCATGAATTAAACTAATTCATTCAAACCAAAATTAACAACAGTAATTTATTCTATGTTTGATATGACTTAGGATTTATTTGTTTTACTTTTTAAATAAACTGTTTTTAATTTTATAATAAAAACAATTACAATATTAAAAATAACAAATAAATAATTAAAAACCAACTCGTTTTCTTTAACATGTTTATTGCTTCTATTTTTTAATAAGAATATAAAACTAACTTAACTAATGTAACAATGGAAAAAAAAAATATGTATTCTGTCTAAAGATTCTAATTAAATAAATAAATAAAAGGGATAAGTACACTAATACGATCAAGATTGAAATGATTTTTTTTACCCAATGTTAAAAAAAGGGATAGCAATCTTGAATTTATGTTAGTTTAACAATGACATGTTAATCTTGTATTTTGGTATGTTACTCATAACATTATGTTACTCATAACATACGAGATAGAACAATGTTAAATTTATGTTACTGATAATTTATATATTTTTTATTTAGCATACTTCATCACATTAGTAAAAGTTCTACATCAATTATCTTAAATTAATTATTTTATAAAATATAATTATATATTCTTTTTAACATCAAAAGAACCATTCATATTAAATGTAGAATATATATTATAATTATAAATATTATATTGAAACATTTCGTATAAAAAATAGATTAGATAATTATATAAAGTTGAAAGGTAAACATTATTTTTATTTTATTTGTTCTTGTATCTTTTTATATTTTTTTCTCTCTTAAATGTATGCAAGCACCCATACACTCTTTTTGTCTATCTCTTTTTTCGAAATAAATTTTGAATCTCTATATTTTTTTCTCTCTTAGATGTATGAAAGGATCTTACATATTTTCTTTGTCTATTTCTCTTTTCAAAATGGATCTTTAGAGAATCTAGTTTAAAGTTTAATTATATTAATTAGGTTAATATTTTAATAAATTTGATGAATGGTAATAAAAATTATCTTTTATCCATACCCATTCCAGACATAACAATAATAAATAACTAAACAAATAATATGCAATAATCAAATGTAGGACAAGTCATCAATTAAATAATATGTCAAATGATTAATTTTTCTATTTCATCTAACTAATTAAAATTAAAATTAAAAATACTAATTTATTTTAGATATGTAAAATTTTGATATGGTTTATAATTGATTTGTTTTGTTTTTTTAAACAGATATTATTTCCAATTTTATAAAAAAAATAATAGTAATATTAAAACAAAGAAATAACCAGTTCAAAATCAACTAATTTTTTTAACATATTTATTGCTTTTATTTTTATAAAAATATAAACATGAACTTGAATGGCATAATAGAAAGATGTGTTTTATCCCCATATCATAACTTCCACCCGAAGAGGATTGGTGAAGGGGATGAGGCCACCAATGTCACTCAGCAGAGCTAGATTCAAATTATTTTTTGATATGATTATGTGATTTTGATGTGATTGTAAGAGACAATCGTAGTCGTTTAGTAGTTAAATTAGAAAAATTATTATTATTTTAATAACATATACAAAGTCATCATAATTATTTAAAAAAATAAATAAATGAACATTTTATGAAAGTTTAGAAAAAAAATTTAAAAAATTGTACGTTCCTACAAAACTCGCAAAAAAAAAAAAGTTATTTTTTAACAAGTATTATTTATTTATTTATTTATTATTTGCTGTTTACAGATTCTTTGGTCAAGGGTTAGTTGTTCGACTTTGAATAAAACGTAAAGAATAAAAATACAGATAACGAAGGAAGGATAATGATTTAAAACGTGATAAGAAGTAAGTTGTTCATACAATATATCAATATTTTTAAGTTTAAATAAAAACTTTTATTATAAACTATGAATATTTTTTTAACTAAACTTTAAAATTTAAAAATATTTTTAAAATTAAAAAATTGTTAAAATTAAAACATGTCACGTTAGTAGTATGATGTATTAAAATTTTACATTTAAAATTACTAATAATTACAATAATTTTAAAATTTAATTTATATAAAAAAATTTAATTAAGTGATGTATCAATATTTGACTCTAAATTAAATAAAAGTAATAAAAATAATATAAAATAAAGGTTTTAGTCCAAATAAAATAAATATTGGCATTTTTTAATTTTAAAATTTGAAATTTTTTAAAAAATTAACCTTTTAGTTCATAATTTGTATTTTTTAGTTTTTAAAAATTGTTATTAAGTTAGGAATATCAAATAACTCAATCAATGTTGATCGTGTTTGGAACCCTGTGTATCTTTGAAAAAAAAAATTTGAAAGAAATAGCTCACTACAAGTTTTTTAAAATGTATTATAAAGATAGGGTGATTAATCAATAAACTAACTCATCTAAACTAATTTAAAAATATAATAATAATAAGTAAGGAGAATCGATTTATTCAATAACATCAACCATAAATCATTCTGTTAAATATTTTTTAAAATTATTAAATTTTATTACCATTAAATTAATAAATTTTATTATATAAATAATGTTACAAAATTTTATAAAAATTTATAAATTAATATAATAAAATATATTAATTTAATAATTAAATTAATAAATTCTATATATTAAAAATAGATATTAAACAAAATAATTCATAATATATTTATTTTTAGAATAAATTGATTATTTTTTATAATAAATATTAAATAATATTTTTTTTTATTTGTTATTTATCAAGAAAAAAATATACAAAAATATCAAGAAATATAACTAATGTTATTAAATTTTTAAAAATTTATTTTTACTTTCATAATTTATCTTTTATAATAATTTTATTTTATCTTTTTTTATTACAATAGTTAGATACAAGATATATATATAAAAGATTAATACTTTTTAAAAATTAATATAAATAAATAATTAAATTTTTTTATTTATTTATATTAATAAAAAATATTAAAAGTATAAATTTAATATTTAAACTAATAATAAACAACAATTAACTAATAAATAGCTATGTGTTAATTGTTGCTTTGCAACTTTTAAAAAATATTTTCACATGGCTTTAGTGTCAACTTGCATCTTGGTTAAATAAAATAAGTAGATCATGATGGATTTTTTGGAAATCTTAGTCCAGGTTACAAAACTTTGTAGGGTTAAAATTAAATAAAAATATTTTAAAAATAGTTAAAATTAACTCAACTCCTTTTATTTGAACATATTTTATTTTAAATTAACATTTAAACAGTTAAAATTTAAAACTCAACTTCTCGCACAATTTTTTTTTAATAACAAAGAAATAATCTATAAACACAAATAATAAATAATAACTTTATAAAAAATCAATCATTACTAAAAAAACTAATAATTCTTAATTTTCTTTTATTATCTAGAGTGAATTATTGTAAATAACTAATTTTGTCCGTATTTATAAAAAAATAAAAAAAATAATAATAAAAGATAAAAATTGATTAATAAAAATTAATAGGATAATAGAGATAAGGAAGTTATCTTTTCTGATAGTTAGGCGATAGTGACCATAAGTTTTTGTTCAGTGGGACAGCGAAAGAGAGTTAACAGGAGCATATAAATAAGGGTAACGCATGTACAAATATACGCACCTACGCCTGATACAGAGACACACAGACACCTACACCTACGCATAGACACGTATACGCACCTACGCGAGTATACAGGACACAGAGTGACCTACACCTACGCGATATACAAGGAGAGAGCAAACTTCGAAAACTAGGTAATATCTTTAGGTGACTTATTTACCCAATTCTCCAATTCTGACATGTAAAATATGACCCTATGTCCCTTAATATTCATTAGTTATCATCTGTTTGTTTTGACTCCTGATGTATAATCTATTTCCGGTTTTCAAAACTGATATGTGAAATCTCCTAATATCTTGATCTGTTTAAAATTAAATTTTGTGAATCATGATTATTACTCTTACTCTGTTTTTTTAATTAAAAACTTTTATTCGTCGTCCCGATCCCGATTGCAACAATTATGTATTAAAAAAACATTTTTTACTAAAAATTTAAGTGTTATTTTTTTTAAATCAGAATAACTACCAACCTTAATTTCCATCCACAACAATGGTGTGTTTTTATTGTTTTAAATATAAAAATAACAAAATTTAAATTTTTTATATAAAATTAATTTAATCTTAAACCTTAAATTAAATACCTTTTAAATAAATTCAAGTTAAAATTCTTTTAAAATTAGTTATACAATTAAAATGAATTTAAAATTTATCTAGTTATTAAAAAATATAATTGGTAGAAGTTGAAATAGTTAACTAAATTTTTTCTAAAATTATTTTAATATTAACCTGCATGTTTTCAATGTTTTCAATGCAACTTTTACTAGTAATTAAAAATTTTCAACTACTAATTATTATTTTTTTAAATATCTTAATAAATATTTATTTGTTATAAAATATTATTTTTAAATCACTGTTAACGTTACATTAACTTTATCATTAAATAATTTATTTGAATTATTTATAATAAAATATTTGATAAAAATATTATTTATAAAAATAAAAAATTAAAATTTGTATCGAACTTTTTAACTTTTACCTAACTATTCAAGATATATGTCACAATTCATAGAACTTGATGTGCCATTTTAAAATAGTAATTTTTAATATAATGAACCATTGTATTATCATATTTTTTTATGTTTTAGGCAGGTGTTATCCTACAAATGCTAGATAAATCAAGCTCCATAGTAAAAATTTACTCTATTTAAAATAAATTAAATTAAAAATTTCATAAATACATGTAAAATTGTCATCTTCTATTCAAATTTTCATTTTAAATACAAACATTAGGATATGCACAGTATTTTTTGATATAGATATATATAAATGTTAAAGAGATGTTTTGGGTTAAATTTCAGTTAGATAGTTAGATTTTAATCTTTATTAAAGATGTAAGTAATTAATCAATTTAAACTCGTGGAATTATCAGGTTGATAAAATAAATATATTTTTTATATTAATCATTGATTTATCTTGATTCAAATAGAGTGATTTAACTGAAAGATTACATTTTTAGTTGAATTAGCTACATGATCATATAAGTATATTTGATAAGTATACTTTCAATTCCTGCATGTTAAAAGGTGAAAATCAATGAACAAAGTTTACTTAACAGACAAATGTAATCATGATAAACAAATTTTTAGTTTTATAAAAATTGTTTTTATGTATCTAAAATTAGATAATAAAAATAAATAATTTTTTTTTAAATTACAACATTTAACATTATTAATGTGTTAAATTTTATAATTTAAAAAAAAAACATCGTAGACAAATTTATTATATATTCTTAAATATGTGTTAAAAAAATCATTCCAACTATTTCATTTTGAACAAAAAGTGAGTGATGGAAATATGTTTCTATAAGTGAGACATTAACGAAGAAAATGTTTCTTTACAAAATAGTTAGATTATAATATCAAAAGGTTTCACACAATATTTCGGCAAGATATTGAGAAGCGACGTGATTGAGGCCCATTTCATTCCTTTTCAAGAATTCTATAAAAAGCCAATTATTATTAATTTTTAATCACAATTATTAATCCACGTATGTTTATATCTGTATATTAAATTTCAATATTTATTATTAAATGACAATGTTTTTAAAAACTAAATTTATCTTATCATGCCACATAATTTTATCTATATTAAATATTTTTTTTATTTATATTAAATAATAATTTAATTTTACACATTAATAAACTTAAAAAATTTAAATAAGATATTTGTTGGATAAACCAAATTTCATGATTATTTTAGTATTATTTAATTTCAATTCAAATACAAATTTTAAACTTAATTTAATTTTCAATCTAAAAACATTTTTTTATTTTTTTATTAATATAACACAATATTCATTAAAAATAACAAAACATTTATCATTCTAATTTTTTTTATAAATTTAAAAATACTCATGCATGTGTAACAATATTCTATCAATATGTTAGTTCTATTTTATTTATATTTAACGTGTGTTTGGATAAATATAATTAATTATTATTATAATTGATCATGAAAAAATTTGTATTTAAATATATTAGGTAAAAGGTTTTAAAATAATCTATCTATTCTATAAAAGAATAATTTTTTTCTGTTATTAAATTACAAAAATTAGTTATTTTTTATTTGACAGAAATTTGTATAATTAATAATTAATTATTAACAATAAAATTAAAAAAATTAATAAAAACAAATTGATAATTTTTAAATATAAATTTTAGAAATTTACTCATTTTAAATAAATTGTTTCTTTATAAAAAAGATTAAAAAGTAATTATTAATAAATAACAAATAAAATGGAACATATATTTCAGAGTTTGTTTTAAAATAATTACCTAAAATAATATTTTCTAAACACAAGATTTGGATACACAAAATTGAGTGCAGAAAGGCGAAATCACCCTTGGTAGCAGGATGAATTGAAAGGTTAAAGAGGAGAGGAGCGTCTTTTGGGAATTGCGTATAAATTTATTAGGGTTAATTTTTCTTCTTCACCATTCATTCGCACCTCCCATTCATTTTTTTACAACAGGGCCTTTATTCTCTTTAAAAGCTTCTTCCGTATTCACATTTCATTTGAATGATGAGGAGATGATGATACTCCATCCTCTGTTACTGTTGGTAATTAACCTTTATATATTATAATATTATTTAATTTTGGCTTATTCTCTCTTATATATAAACAAAAACTGTTGTTTGACGTTTCTGCTTCTCTGCCTCTGGATTTACATCTTGACATATTCTTTTTTATGTAAGCATAGGAAGCTTTATTTATTTACTCTCTTATTTTATTTTCTTTATAGTTTCTTAATCAATATAATGCCAAGCAAGCTGCACAGAGAAATAGAATAATGAAACAGGTCACACTTTTATTGCGATGGATAAATGGATAAACGATTATCTTTGCTTTATCTAAATTTTCTATTCTTTTCATTATTGACCACCACCAGAGAGTGCAAGCAGGACAAGAAATCAGATTTGAATTTTAGAAAAAGGTGAAGTTTTAGGTACGTGGTAATGGATTGGTGCATGACACCCTTTTTACCTGAAACAGTGTCAGATTATAGAGAAAGATCAATAAAGTATGGACTTGCTTTATGCATATACGTATTTATGTAAAAAATGTATAAGAAAGATATCATCCTATCCTACCAATGTCAGGGTTCAGTTATAGCCTATATAGGTCTGTGAACAGTGGCTGGGGTTAGGGAGAGAGACTAGAAAGGGACTTTGTGGTGTATCTTTATTACCAAAGCCTAAAAGGGTTTCTCGTGGTTATCCACTGTTTGTTTCAAAGGCCAGAGCCCTGAGCTTTGATGGGTTCTTGCTGTTACATCCTCGGTAATCTGGAGGAATTCATGGCTGGGTCACAGCTTTTCTGTACCATTTGCCTTTTCTTGGGCTTTGTATCTTCCTTCTTACTGCGAGTTATTTCACAACCCCTGGAGCTTGTGCATCCTATCAGGGTTGTGGATTGTTTCAGTCCTGAACCTCCTGCTGCTGCATGGTGATTTTATTGGTTTCTCTTTCTCTTATTTGTTTCGCCTTTTTTTATTTTTCATGGGACAGTTTCTCTCTTCTTATCCTGTAAACTTGTCTGTTTCTTTTCAAATTTTGTCTCTTTTCTTTTCTTTGTTGTCTGCATGTAGGTGTGGCCATTTCATTTCTCCTTTATGTTTTCCTTTTTCATATCTGCATATGCTGGGTGATTTTCGACTGCCTGTCCTGATGTTTTTTATTCTTCCTTTGCTTCTTTCAATTCCTTTGCACCCCCCTCCCCCGTGCTATGCTACCAAACGTTAAGGTTGTTGTATTATTGATGGTGGGGCAGGAAAATACTGAAGATTGAGATTAACAAGTGTCAATGGCATCTACATCTTGCGTTGGTAAGAGTTCGTTACCCATGAAAGAGGCAACTTCGGGTTATTGTGCATACCCCCCTCCTCTAGCAAAATATGAGGAGGTTGCAGACAATCCCAAGCTCTTCATGTTTACGTTGGAAAAGCTTCACGCTTCTATGGGTACCAAGTTCATGTAAGCTCCCTGGATACCATTTAGCTGTCTGCTATATATGTATTTTTTATTATGCACCTTAAGAGTATTGTTGGGGTCAAAACTTAAAAGCCTCGAAAGAGAGGATGGTGGGTTGAGTGGAAAATGCGCACTAGAGCTTGTGCCTTGGTTTCTTTCTGATGACATGGAAGATGCAAGCTTGTTATGTCAAATTCCTGGCATAATGGTCTTAAGTTTTATATATCTGTTTTGAAATTGATATACCGGATGCTGTTCTACGGTTCTATCCAATAACGTTAGCAGCATTGGGCTTTGCCGATGGGTTTAAAACAATTCTGATGTTACAATGTCTGCAAAGGATCCATGTTTAGTGTGTTTTATGGATGTATACAATTTTCTAGTTGGTGGACAACATTCATTGTCTTCATGATTATGGCACAACAGGGCAGCCTCAACTCATGGTTCCGTAGTTTTTGGAAATATTTTGTACCCTTCCGATGCCTTTTGATTGCATAACTATGTTACTTCAAATTCTTGTTTTTTAGCTCCCCCTCCTCCCATTTTTAGTTACTCTCGTGACATTTGAAATTTCGTTGCAGGATTCCCATTGTAGGGGGAAGAGAACTAGATTTGCATCGCCTCTTTGTTGAAGTGACTTCTCGTGGAGGGATTGCTAAAGTAAGATGTGGTTATAATTCTCATTATGCGGTAGAGCTGGCTGAAACATTCATCTTTTCAATAATATGTCTGGGAAGCATGTCAATTTCCCTTTTTCATTATGTTGATGTTTACCTAGTTAGATGACTTTTCTCAGACTTGGTTAGTTTTTCTTCATCTTCATTGGTTGTGAAAGGTGTTCAGTTGTAGCATATGGAAAATTTTCTTTTTAAACTTGTGTCAATAAATTTCAGTTTCAAGATCATTGTGTTGTATGTGTCAGTAATGGTTTCCTTGCTTTCCTGTTATGTTTGATTATATCATCATTCAGTTTATCTTTTGTTTAATATTTTTCCTTGGAACTTTTTGTTCAAAATTATGATAATAAATATCATTAGAAGATTTTGTGGATCTTTTGTCCTCCATACTTTTCATGCAAATATAATGTTGCATGTCTTTTGTAAATTGTAATTGATTGCATGATCTTGCATTTTGTAAGATATCCTGGCAGAAAACTGAATTTTTTTACTATTCTTTTGAATCATAATTATTTGTTTTGTTTGGTTGTAGTGCTGATGGTTATATTATCTGGTTAATCATCTTGCAGATAATTAGGGAGAGGAAATGGAAAGATGTAACTTCAGTCTTTAATTTTCCATCAACAGCTACAAATGCTTCTTTTGTGTTGCGGAAGTACTATGCTTCATTGCTCTACCATTATGAACAAATTTACTATTTTAAAGCCCGTGAATGGAACCCTAACACGTCTGGTATTTTCATTTAAATTGCATTGCTGGTTTCAACTAATGTTAGGGACTTGGGGGCCGTTCTAATATACAAAATGTCCATTTCACTTTGACAGATATTTTGCAGAATCAATCAACAATGCCAGTTCCTCCTCCAAAGATGCAGTTTATGCAGTCTTCATCAGAAATTCAGCCACCTGTCTTTCAACAGTCAAATGTTAATGCTGCTAAATTGCCTGAAGGTCTTTGCTCTTATTTTTTGGTGCCCACAATAAGTTTAATCACCAATCACAATTTACAAAGAAAAATGATAAGAGGGTTGTTATGGTGATGAGAATTTTTACTCTGTGCTTCTAATACTCTTGTAGTCTATGTTTGGATTGGTGGAAAGGGATGGAATGGAGGAGAATGAATTGAAATCACATTAGTTGCTGTGCTTGGATTGCTTAGAGTAAGATAGAATAGAATGTAGCTTGATGGTGTTCTATCCCACATATCTATTTTTCTTACCCTCAATCCGGAGGTTATGGGATAGAACACGTCTAATTCTAATAAAATTAGAATTCTTACCATTTTCTTTACTTTTCAAACAATAGGATGGAAACTTTACTATGTTCCACCACAAAATATCCAAGCAACAATATAGTAATTTATTCCATTCCATTCCATTCCTTCCCATCCCTTCCCATCCCTTTCCTTTTCATTCCATTGTATTTTAGTTATCCAAACATAACCTTTCTTTGAGAGCAAATGCTGAGAAGGTGGTCTAGTGTTTCATCTTCCTTTCAGTATTTATCTTCCATGACTTAATGAAAACAAGCATTGTATCAATGGTCTTTTAAATTTGTGTAGTTATCTAAATCACCCATTTTTATTTATACAGAATTACTCATGCGTGTACTTAGAATTTTGTTTTCGACCAATTTAATTGTTTGAAGGATATGGTTTTATGTATGTGGTCTGTGATGTTGAGCTTGCATTTAATTGATGTGAATTGTATTGATTTGAATATAATGTTAATTTACACAACAGTTCATTTGGAAAATTGCAATCTTTTATAAACTCCCAGTGTATCTGTTTTTCCCTGTTAATCATTTTATCTTTTCTAGAAGACTAGAAGCTGGACCTGTCTTTTTGTACGGTCTTTTGATGACCTATCAGCAATTCTATGTCTCTAATTTCATTACCATTAGATTATTTGATAAGTACCTTTATTCTCTTGTGGTTTCAGCAATGGTAGCATCTTCGGCAGGGTCACCAGTCATCGGGGTCATTGATGGGAAATTTGAAAGTGGATATCTAGTTACTGTCACAATAGGTTCGGAGAAGCTAAAAGGTGTACTTTATCAAGCTCCACAAAACCCTTTACTGCCAGCATCCCTTCAGAGTGCCTCAGCTTTTAACAGCAATGCTTCTGCTCCACTGGGTGTTCATCGGAGGCGTCGCAGGAAAAAATCAGAAATTAAAAGGAGAGATCCTGCCCATCCAAAACCCAACAGAAGCGGGTACAATTTCTTCTTTGCTGAACAGCATGCAAGACTAAAACCCCTTCACCATGGAAAGGACAGAGAGATAAGTAGGATGATTGGTGAACATTGGAACAAGTTAAAAGAATCAGAAAAGGCGGTAAGGAATTTATTTATTGTTGTTCTTTAAATGGCGCATAAGCTTGCATATGCATCTTTTGGTTCTTTTATCTTGGGCTATATTAATGTTAATGTGTTACGTTTGATCGATCTTAAGGTTTATCAAGAGAAGGCCGTGAAGGATAAAGAGAGGTACAGAGCAGAAATGGAGGATTATCGGGAGAAACTGAAGATGGGCCAAATTATCAGCGATGCTGTGCCACTTCAACAACGACTTCCTGAACCAGAAACAGACATGATGGATGCTGACATGAAATTGGATGAGGCTGAGGCAGGTTCTCCCCAAACTCCTGAGGAGAGCAGTTCTGGTGGAAGTGACTTTGAAGATGATAAAGCTACAGAGAAAGATTTTGATATGGATGCATTGCCTGCTACTATAGGAATGGGCGCTGAATCCAGCTGTTTAGGATCGGAAGACAAGTCATCCAAGGGTGGTTTATGAGCTTCTCTAGGGTGGAGAGAGAGAGAGAGAGGGAGGGATTAACCGACATTAATTTTTAGCACAGAAAAGTAGATTTTGTTTATGATAATTTAGAAATTGAGTTGCAGAGGAGATTCGAGGTAGGATTGAGTTGCAGTGCTTACCTGCTTGCTCACAATCACAGTGCTTAACTGTGGGTTTTGTCATTTTAATATTCAAAATTTCAGGTTTTCTTGTTGGCTTCATATTATTGTATATTTGGCATGCTGATGATATAGGTAATGGTAACTAATTAGCCTTTGCGAGCAGTTGAAACTGTAAATTCCGCCCGTCCTATATTTTTAGGTCGACGGTGACCATAGAATAAAATGCTGTTTTATTCAATTTTACAGTTCCTATTGTTCTATTTGGTCACCGATTCTCGGATGGAAAACCATTCATAAAAATATCCATGCAGAGGAGGAAGTTTGCCACAGCCGTAACTTTTCATTCTCTATTCAAGCAGAATAAAAAGAACATCACATACAAGGACTGAAAATGAAAAAAACCAGCAATACCTACTGTTTGTATCTAAATTTTGTTTGTTAAAAATGAAAAAAAGATTGGCCAAAGGAGGGGCGAAATATCGAAGGACTGGAAAAAGTAAGGCGATTTTATTTTTCTTGATTCAATTAATGTATCTCTCGTGAATTTATTTCGACTTTTCTGTCATTGGTAGTATTAAAGTATAAAATGTGTTAGAGAAAAAATTATTACACAGGTAAAATACAATTTAATAAAAAAAAATACATTATTTCGGCAACAGAAGTTTATTTATTACACACTTTTTATTTTTGACTTATTTAACTGATGTGTCAGGTACATAAGATAAGATTGAACATTCAAATTTAATTTATTTCAAATTATGAGTAGATAATTTATTGGAGCGTGAATGAATGTGACAAAAATACGAGGGATTCAGATCATTATGGATTACATTACATAGGATAGGCATATAAAATGCTTATTTTATAAAGATTAGGGATTGGGAGAGAGAGTACGTGGAGGGCATTGTGACCTATCCATTTGATTCTCTCTACTCCATTGTACATAGCACGAGATATATGTGTCCCGCTCTCACTCTCTTCCTTTATACTAGCCATTAGCAAGTGACCAATTGCTTTGCCGGTGGCTTGCTTAATGGCGTCTGCTATTCCTCCTCCATGCCTTTCTCCAATTCCATCTCCAACTGCAAAGCCACGTCAGTTTTTCATCTTCCTTTCCTCTCAATTGAAATTTGTGACAGTCAAAATTAAAGATGCGATGCATGCTTTTGGGTTCATCAATTGATTTTTCAGTGTTGTCTGTCAGGAAAGGCGCATGGCGTTAAATCAAGTCACCAAAATGAGACCTCCGCTTCAGTTCACTCCTCAAAGGTGAAACTAACAAACATCATTGTCCAAGTTGCTCAAGAAGCGTGTATGCATACAGTAAATCCCATAATTGAATACAAAATGACTGGAAACCCATCCTTTCTTGCAGGAACTCCGAGTAACGGTTTCCAGGCGTCATTGTCTCTCGTGTTTGTGTTCAACTCTAGTTCTGATTGGTGATTATGCTAAACCTATTTTTGTACCAAACGCAAAGGCTGCAGATGGAATGGAAAGACCTGTGTGCAGAAATTGTAGCGGAAGTGGTGCCGTGCTTTGTAATTTCTCATCTCCTCTTAATTCAATTACATCCTTCAAGTCAAGTAGGACATGATTTCCACTATAAAGCTCAATAATATGCCTTGCTAGTGTATCCTGCTTCAAAATTTCGGTAATTAGACATAATCTGCAAGTTACATAATACCTAATTAAGCCAGGTTGCTAAATATAACATGATTGATTGTTGGATTAGTTTAGATCGTTTCAATTTTATTCATACTGGAATGCTGTGCGTTTTATCAATGTGGAACGCTGGATGTGGCTCTTCTTTTAGAGTATTTAAGTGAAGATAATTATTAAACAGCTCCTGTTTCTTACATACTCTGATCTATACAATGTTTATTTTTTATTTAGGTGATATGTGTGGTGGTACAGGAAAATGGAAAGCTTTAAACAGGAAGCGAGCAAAAGATGTTTATGAGTTTACTGAGTGTCCAAATTGTTACGGTATGAAGTCCAGTTTCTACCTGACTCCTCCGTTTTTATTAGCTACAGTAGGAGATAACAATGGCATGGCTTGACTTTGATTTGAAGCATTTTCAAAGTTGCTGTTCTGAATTTTGTACGGCTTTTGATGACATGCTTATCATTATCAATATACACTCATGCAGTACTTTTTTTTAACCACATTAGTGGCTCTAAATTCTGTTTTCTTAGTGAAGTAATGACAATCATACATACCTCTTCCTCTCTTGTGTATTTCTTTGTTTGCTGCTTTTATGCTATGTATGGAAGTTTTTGAGTTGGGGGTAAAGGAGGGAAAGGAAAAAGAAGGGAAGGAGGGAAAGTTACTTCTTTTTGGATGTTCAAAGTAAGGAAATGAGGGGAATTATTATCCAGTTGAAGTAGAGGGAACGGCCCTTCTTAAAAATCATTCCAACAAGGTTTAGATAACATTTTCCATCAATTTACCATCCCCTCTTTACCTTATCCAGGCATAGCATTATATTTCTAGTATTGCCCCTATGCAATTCAGGTGCATGGTTGATCAATAATGTAATATTTATAAACTACAGGTCGAGGAAAGCTTGTCTGCCCTGTTTGTTTAGGAACTGGTTTGCCAAACACCAAAGGTCTCCTAAGGAGGCCTGATGCACGGAAACTGCTTGATAAGATGTATAATGGAAGGCTACTTCCCAACTCTTAGAAGGTAAAATTTCTGTGTCATGCTACCCCATAAAGTCACTGGTCTCTAGAATATTAAATCATCTGATGTCGTTATTCATTGTACTACATCCTTTTCAGCGCTTCAATTGAGCATCACTGAGGCTTGCTAATGCGGCATTTTGGCACGAAGATTGGAACTTTCACCACTAGTTAACAGAGCCGGTGAATGCATGGTATTTAACTCTTTGCACAGAACATGCGGAACATTTTTTTGATTATATTTTTGGTCTGGACGCATTCCACAACTATAACCATCGGCTTGCTTATCGCCTATTGACTTTGATGGTTCTGTATGAAAAAGGTCCATTATTTGATGCTATAATCCTCGTATTCATGCGGACCGAATTGACTTTCGAATGTGTAATGTAAACATTGAGCAAATACTTACAGCAAGAGTAGCTGTTCAGGCTCCTATTTAGTTACCAAGTAAATCTGTAAATGTTCATACAATTCGTGTACGCTTAGCTAGGATATTAAATCCTTAATTGTGTAATATTTCCTTCGGTTTCCTTTTTTTTTAATAAAGACCAATTAACTATTCTGTTTTATTTTTTTTTATATGATACAACTACCAATATTTTGCTAGTTCTCAATATAAGAACTGTTCTTTTAATATGCATTTAAAAATTAATAAATAGTAAATTTTCATTAAAAATTATAATATCTAATGTCATCAATCCATTGAATTTAATGATTTTTAATAAAAATATATTATATAGATTCTTGTTATATGTTTGTAGATAAATAATAAAAATAAATATAAAAATATAGTTTTATTATTTAGTATATTGATTATTAAGTTTTTTTATATTTTTATTTTATTGTGAGATTTATGTTAATGAGATACTCATCATTTTCTATGTCATCAATTTAAATAATTAATAGCAATTAGGTATTTCTTATTTATAATGTATTAATTATTTTAATTAGTTATTTTATTTGATATAAAAATAATTGGAGGAAGTAATTTATAAGAGTTAATAAATTAATTTAGCAATATTAAATTTTCTATTAATTTATATATATATATATATAATTATTCTTAATATAAATGAGATATATCTTTTTTTTTATTTTTTATCTAGTTAATTATTGTATTTTTATTTAATTAAGAATGCTTTTAATAAAAAAATAACATAACAAACAATATGAATTGAATCTTATAAAAAAGATCAAGATAAGTTTTATTGTATTTTTATAAAATAAACTGGATAGAATAACTAATTAGCAATGAAATCTATTGGTTTTGAACTTAAGCAGTATGTAATGAGGAACCTTGTTTTGCTGATTTACTCTGGTTTGTTAATGTGACCACGCATTTATTGAGCCCCAAATGATGGCATTTGACTATGACTTTAAACACAATTTATAATTATAAAAAACTATAAATTTACTTTTTCTTTAAAGAAAATGTCATAGGCTACACATTCTCTTCATAAATAAAGAAATGCTTTGTAATTTATTTGGGAAATAAAGCAAACTATTAATACCTATGTGTATTTATATTCTAGTCAATTTCATCAACACTGTTTCTCTTGCTATACCATTTTTTCAGATCATGATTGTGAATGTCTCCTAAAATAGGTGGATGGGGGTGCATTACCTTGATTGCACGTGTCACTTAAAATAAGTGCAAGTTCACATTTTAAAATGACCGAAAAAAATGTGTCACCCGTAAAATGCCAAGTGATGGAAGACAAAGGAGATAAATTGAAATGGTAGTGATAAAAGGGGTTGCTTGGTATACACGAGCAAGTGTATTTTAGCTCAAAACATTACACAACCTTCGGTTAGTTTGTGTATTTGAGCATGTATGTTCACCATTTTTGTTTTTTCACAATTTTGTACATGTTCATATTTTGATTTTATCACTATGTAAATTTGAGGTGGTCGCTTTGTACTTACGTGTAACAGTTTTATATCTTAAAGGATCGAGTAACGACTCTTTTTATTTATTAATAAAATTTATTTATTTATAATTTTATGTGCATGAATTTTTATATCTAAAAAGGAAATTAAATAACAACTTTTTATTTTTTCTTTTAATTAATAGATATATAAAATTGATCAAATAACAAGTAACAACTATTTTATTATCAAGGTTTTATTTAATGAGTATGTTAATAATATTAATCAAGAAATTACTAAACAAAAGTTATTATATTTATAATATTAAGCATTACACTTTTTAATAAATTTAAATGTTTTTAATTTGGACATTAACTAATATTTTTCTTCTTATTATGTATTTCTAAAGAAGAAAAAAAAATCTTTTGTTCTATTGTTAATTACCAATAATTAAATCCGATAATTATACATATAAGACAAGCAATTAATGGATAAGATTTGAATAGAATACTATTATAATAATCGTTCCTATATTAACATTTTTTTAAAAAATTATACTTATTTTTATATTTTCTTGGACAATAATTTTGATTTCTATTTTCTTGTTCCTTAAGTATCTAAATTTTAATCTTTCCTAATAAAATATAAAAATTATTATAAGAGAAACAACATTTATTATAATCATAAATCTAAGTTTTTCACAAGATTTTGAAATAGCAATTTAATCTTAAATTTTTTTAATTAAAAAAAGTTTAATTTCAATTATATATTTACTACTTATGTATAATACGAAACAATAAATATAAATACTATAATACCCATTATCGTTTCGTTTCCATGAAATTTTACAAATATTTATCCGAACTTATTAAACGGATATTTAGCTTATTTTTTGCGGGTAACTGGAGCCATTGCTATCCTAGGCAGGGCAGGAATTTGTCAATTTGTTTTAGAGGATGAGTGTGAGAAAGAGAGTGAATGAATAAAAACAAATAAATAAAACAGAGAGTGATAAGATTCAAATAATAATAAACAACAAAAAATAAAATAAAAACAAAAAAATAAAACAGAGAGTGATAAGATTCAAATAATAATAAACAACAAAAAATAAAATAAAAACAAAAAATAAAATAAAATAAAATCAACGTGTGCTTTCTTTCCATCCATCCTCCTTGTGGAACGAGCACTGTTTTCAGATTCTAAATCTTTGTTTATAGCCAACACATCCTCAAAACTCAATCCAAATACAATGAGTTCCTCAAGGTCAGTGAGGAAGTTAGAGGTTGTGTCCCCTGTTCCTGCAGACATAGATATTGCCAACTCGGTTGAACCTGTTCTCATCTCCCAAATTGCTCAAGACCTCAATCTTAGTTCCAACCACTATGATCTCTACGGAAAATATAAGGCCAAGGTAATAATTAATTAATTAATTAATTAATTAATAACCAGGTATTTGATATTCAACCATTTTTATGTCCGTTGTGGTTTGGTGGTTTCTGTTCCCACTTTCCCCCTCACTCTCTGCACTTGAAAAAGTTCAGATTTGAGTTACATAATCTTTAAGATTTACAGGAGTATTTTTGGTTTATGATGATAATCAAGAAAAGATACAATGTTTTATCTTTTATGTTTGATTTCAATTACATTCAATTAATCAGGTACCTGAGGTAAGAAGGTGTATAGCTTAGCTAGGAGGGAAGGGGGGGGTTCTTCATTTCTCCAAACACCATTACTACTTACTCAGTATATATCTATGTGTCCTCTATTTGTCTTTGTTGCATAAAGATGGGGTTTGATCCCAGCTACAAAAGACTTAACCATCTGTGTTTGGATGTATCCCTTTTTCTTGACAACTTGTGGATATTCTTGGCTGCTTTTAGCTTAGCTGGAGAGTGATTTGAATGCATGCACAGGTTTTGTTGTCCGTTCTTGATGATTTGCAAGGAGCAAAAGATGGGTATTATGTTGTGGTCGGAGGCATTACTCCTACTCCTCTTGGAGAAGGCAAATCTACTACTACGGTGGGGCTCTGTCAAGCTTTGGGTGCTTTTCTTGATAAAAAGGTGAATACCTAACTGAATCTGGATGTTTATAGTGTCTTGGCTCTAAAATTAGGATATCTTTAAATGATATCTGCTTTAGTTCCAAAATATGATGCCTGAAATTTGGATGAGATTGATGTTTCTTGGTAATTTAGTCAACTTTTCTGATGCTTTTGGGAACATGCATTATTTATTCATGGTGTTGTGCCTTGCATATTATTAATCTTGAATGCACACCTGATGACTGGTAAGTCTCTGTATCTTTATAGGATATACTTTGTATGGGCTATTTCAGTGTGGGTCGGTGGGTTTATTTTGGAATGTCTGAACATTCTGGAATTTACAAGATGAGTTTTTGTAATACCATTCTTTGTACATTACTCGAAAGAAGACAAATCTTTTCATTGTGTCTTGGAAGTATTTTCCTATGTTTTTTTTACTGGAAGTAAGAATTGTTCGTTCGTCATTTAGGTCTTTACTGGTTATGTATGTCCAAGATATTAATGGAAAACTATAACTTTTAGCCATATGTCAAAGTTATGCTGGACACATAATCCTGTCTTATCTCTTTTTGTTAGGTAGTCACCTGCCTTCGTCAACCATCACAAGGACCTACATTTGGAATCAAAGGAGGTGCAGCTGGTGGTGGTTATAGCCAAGTGATTCCCATGGATGAATTCAATCTTCACCTAACAGGAGATATTCATGCAATAACTGCAGCAAACAATCTTCTAGCTGCTGCAATTGATACCCGAATTTTCCATGAGTCAACGCAGTCAGACAAGGCTCTTTTTAACCGTTTGTGCCCTCCAAATAAAGAAGGGAAAAGGAGCTTCAGTGATGTCATGTTTAGGCGTCTTAAGAAGCTTGGTATTTCAAAGACCAATCCCGATGATCTCACACCAGAAGAAGTAAATAAATTTGCTAGGCTTGATATTAACCCAGATTCTGTTACATGGAGGAGAGTAATGGACATCAATGACCGATTCTTGAGAAAAATTACTGTTGGCCAGGGACCTGATGAGAAGGGAATGGTAAGAGAAACTGGATTTGATATTTCTGTTGCTAGTGAGATAATGGCTGTTCTGGCACTGACAACATCCTTATCTGATATGCGAGAGCGACTTGGGAAAATGGTTATTGGAAATAGCAAGAGTGGGGACCCTATAACTGCTGATGATCTAGGTCTTGGAGGTGCGTTGACAGTTCTAATGAAGGATGCCATTCACCCTACCCTTATGCAAACCCTCGAAGGAACCCCTGTTCTTGTTCATGCAGGTCCATTTGCAAACATTGCTCATGGGAATTCTTCTATTGTGGCTGATAAGATTGCACTAAAGTTGGTGGGACCAGGTGGATTTGTAATTACTGAAGCAGGTTTTGGGGCTGATATTGGAACTGAGAAATTCATGAATATCAAATGTCGATATAGTGGTCTGAAACCTCAATGTGCGATTGTTGTGGCAACAATAAGGGCACTGAAAATGCACGGTGGAGGGCCAGCAGTTGTTGCTGGAAAACCTCTTGACCATGCATATTTGAATGAAAATGTTGCCCTGGTTGAGGCTGGTTGTGTGAATATGGCACGGCATATATCAAATACAAAGTCTTATGGTGTAAATGTTGTAGTTGCTATCAATAAGTTTTCAACTGACACTGAAGCTGAGGTAAATGCGGTTAGAAATGCTGCATTAGCTGCTGGGGCTTATGATGCTGTAATTTGTACCCATCATGCGCATGGGGGCAGAGGAGCAGTAAGTTCATACTTCCTGAGTCTTACAACATTTGAGTAACAAAGAAGCCATTGGCTACACCAATCTTTTACCTTGACACAGAAGTATAGGATATTGAATTTTAAAAATTAATAAAGCCAAAGGGGAAAATAGAGAAATGTAAAAATCCATACATAGCATATTTGAATATAAAATTTAGCTTTGAGCTGTCTTTAATTTTTGACCCGCTATTGAGTTGCTTCCTTGGCCCTTTGAAACCATTGATCAGCCTGTGTCATTATCCTTCATAATTTTTAACTCATTGGACCACATACCCAAGTAGTGCTCGTGGCAGCACATATTTTTCCATCCTGTGGTTTAGACTTCAGATAATAGAACCATTTCAGGGCTACAAATAGTAGCACAAATAGTTTATTTACATGCATTTTAAAGGATACATTACAAGTAATAGTATCATTCAGTTAGGAACGGTATTTATTATTTGCTGAGGCAGGCTTTGTCATGATTCAGGTTGACCTGGGCATTGCAGTTCAAAAAGCTTGTGAGAATGTGGCACAACCATTGAAGTTCCTCTATCCTCTGGATCTGAGTATAAAAGAGAAAATAGAGGCAATAGCAAAGTCATATGGAGCCAGTGGTGTTGAATACTCAGAGCAGGTGATCTCATCTCTTATATGGTTATGGCAGTTTACTTTTACTTCAGCACAGTATTGCCGCCATTATTTTAGGAGCCATTTTCCTTTTTTTTTTGGGGGGGGGGGGGGGAGGGTTGGGAATAGAATGTTGTATTAGATAGGTAATGATAAAAGTCTCCAAAACAGAAAAAACCCATCTACAAAAAATATGCACAATCTCTCTACAATCGGAGATAGCAACTCACTTGAAGTATGCATGAGTAAAACACTAAACGGAAGCCATGAACATAATTCTATCCATTGTAAGCTTGTAAGGGGCAAATAAACCTTAAAGATGCAAGCACTCCAACCAACCAACCAACCACACACGTCAAAAGGACTACCTAAACTACACAAAGTTTTAGTTTCCTTGTTTTTACCAAATCCGTAATAGATGTACCTACTATTGTTACTTGTTAACCATATAAAATAGAAAGATTCCTTTTCTCTCTTTTTTACCACATAATGGACATGCCCTTTTGACCACCTGTTTGTGATTGGCATTCTCGCTGTCTAACCAGGCTGAGAAGCAGATTGAGATGTATAGCAAGCAAGGATTTGCAGGTCTTCCAATTTGCATGGCTAAGACTCAGTATTCTTTCTCAGACAACGCTGCAGCAAAGGGAGCTCCAACTGGGTTTGTCTTACCCATAAGGGATGTAAGAGCAAGCATAGGTGCTGGATTTATTTATCCTTTAGTTGGAACAATGAGTACCATGCCGGGGCTTCCAACAAGACCATGCTTCTATGACATTGATCTTGATACATCTACTGGAAAAGTCATTGGTCTTTCTTAAACCTCAAGTGGCTCCCTCTGTATCATGTGCAAAAGAAGCTTTTTGGATGCCATTTACATGTCCCTTTGTGGAGTTCATGAATGTCTCCAGTAACATATTCCTCATTGATGCTTTCTTCTTGTTTGTTTGCTTGGTGATCTTTATGAATGAAATAAATATTTAAGGAGAAATTACATCTGTTCTCTTGTATCTATTTCTGTAATGTGTGATTGAGTTGATTCAAACTCCTTGCCAGCGATACATGACAGGCACACAGAATTCGACTATATATAAATGGAGGAGTTGAAGCTTCACCGTAATTTCCTCATGAATCAGCCATGACAAACTCGTTTTTTTATTATCATATGAAAATTTTGGAAACGAAGACACTTTTATAGAAAATGGTTGTTATATTAGCATTGGCAAGAAGAGAGAGAGAAGTAAAAGATGTGTGCTATACCACATGACAGGAAGAGGTGAATATACTTTGCAGGTGTACAAAATTAAAATTTCACTCTCCTTTGTCTTTCGATAATAGCATGGAAACATTTGTGTGAAAGCAGAACGAATGGGTAATTGAGAATAATGTTATTTTTACAGTAATATTTTTATTTTAATATAAAAAGAGAAATCGAAAGATGAAATAAGATATTAACATGATGAAGTTAAAAAAAATCGCAAATGCCTAAAAGTTGTTGTAAATGTTTAGTGTAGGAATAACATTAGTTATGAAAATCATGATAGATAATGATAAGTGTATTATTGTTTTTTAGTTTTTAAAAAAATTATAACTTATCAATTTATAATTTTTATTTTTTATTAAAAAAAATTATTATATAATTTAGGATTACATGTTCATGATCAGATAGACTATTTTTTTTTAAAAGAAGGATTTAATAAGATTCGGTTAAATTGCGTAAAAATTATATGAAAAAAATAAAAAATATACTAATGATAAGATGAAGATATTAAAATTATCCAATAATTTTTTTCATAAAAAATATTTTTATAACATTTTCAATAATAATATATTTTTTTTAAAAATAACATGACCTAAATGGTTCTATTGTTAAAAAAATTATTTCTTTATATATATATATATTTAATTAAAAGAAAATGATGCATAAATATTTTTAAATAACATTATCCCAACACTTACTCAAATATTTGAGATTATTTTTTAAGAAACATGAGATAGTATTTTTTTTCTCTTAATGTAAATGACAAAAAGAGAAAAATTGTTTACCATGCATGCACGTAGATGTCCATGGGGGGCTGAGCGTACATGTGAAACGATGAAAACGGCTTGCACATACATTCCTCCGTCTCCTCCTTTCTTCTCTCATTTGCAAAACTTGAGCCACACTTAGTTTCTTCTCTAATCTCTTACTTTCTCCAAAATTAGCAACACATCATTTTCCCTCTATCATCTCATCAATATTCTTGTTAGAGGAAGAAGGAACAAAAAAGCTGCGCAATGCAGTAATTAAGAGACAACAATTAATTACACAAAGAAGCATACATAATGGCTGATTCTCCACACACTCCACCGTACCGTTTACTTGGAAAATCAGAATCCATTCGTTGCCTTACTTCCAAAGGAGCAACCGGTTTTGCTTTGGGTTTCACATTGGCTTCTACCATGTTTTTGCTCTTCATCCATCTAAATCCTTCTATGAATCAATTTTCCTTTCGCTCTTCAAGAAGACATCATTTTTCTAAAGTTTTTGGTCACCTATTCCCTCATAGCACCCCCACTCTTGAAAGTTCAGCAGAAGAAGTTTCTCCAATGAAGCCAAGGGATAGTTATAATGAGAATTATGCAAAAGATCCTACGCTAGAAAGTGGGAATTCTCATTATCTAATTTCTAGAAAGGAAGGTTATAGACTCGCACCAACGGGAAGTCACCACAATGAGGGGTTGACAATTGATGGTTCTCAAAATGGTGTGCACCCTCCAACTGCTATGAACAATAGAATGCAGCCACAACATGAAGAGACTTCTTCACCATCACCAGCTGCTACAGATAATAGAATGCAGCCACAACAAGAAGAGATTTCTTCACCATCACCAGCTGCTACAGATAATAGAATACAGCCACAACAAGAAGAGAGTTCTTCACCATCACCAGCTGCTACAGATAATAGAATACAGCCACAACAAAAAGAGACTTCTTCACCATCACCAGCTGCTACAGATAATAGAATACAGCCACAACGAGAAGAGCCTTCTTCACCATCACCAGCTGCTACAGATAATAGAATGCAGCCACAACAAGAAGAGCCTTCTTCATCGTCACCAACTGCATCTCAAAATGCGAAGCAAAGTGAAGAAGGGATGGAACCAGAGAGCCAAATCTGTGATATTTTTGAAGGATCATGGGTTAGAGATGATTCATACCCTCTTTACAAAGCTGGGTCCTGTCCCTATATTGATGAGCCTTTTGATTGTTTCCGCAATGGTAAAAGTGATAACCTGTTTGAGAAGTACCGGTGGCAGCCAAAGCATTGCAATATTCCAAGGTATTTTCTGATGAATTCAAGTTAACAAAATCTGTAGGATGCAATGTAATTAAAATTGGTATGGGACTCAAATAAAGTGCAGGCTAAAAGGTAACGACATGTTGGAGATACTGAGAGGAAAACGTTTGGTCTTTGTTGGTGATTCCCTGAATAGGAATATGTGGGAATCTCTGGTTTGTATTCTTAGAAATTCAGTGGAGGATAAGAGCAGCATTTTTGAAGCCTCTGGTAGAGAAGAATTTCGAACAGAGGGTTCTTACTCATTTATCTTCAGAGTATGTGATGTTTTATTCCCATTTTATGGTTCTTTTACATCTTTTTCCTGTTTACTTTGACTGGTTGATCATATTCTAGCACACAACTAAAACAAATTGTCACAACATAAGGGAAGATTCACATACAAGGTGTAAAAGAACCATAAGAAATTGAAATGAACTATAATACCCTTTTTTTTTTGGTTGGCTTCAATGGCTTGAGTTCTATTTGTTAGAGCTAGAGTAATATTAATGATCAAATTTATGTTGGGGTGGCTCTGTATATCAGAAAATTAATTTTATGTGCTTCTGAACAGGAATACAATTGCTCAATTGAGTTTTTCCGTTCGGTGTTTCTTGTTCAAGAGTGGGAGATTCCAGACACGAAAGGATCAACAAAAGAAACACTTCGTCTTGATTTGGTTGAGAGATCTTGTGATAAGTACAAAGATGCAGATATACTTGTCTTCAACACAGGTCATTGGTGGACTCATGAGAAAAGAACCATTGGGTAATGCTTCTTCTTCTTTCTTTTCTTTTTAATATTTTTTCCTTGGTAGTTGGTAGAAGTGATGTTGTTGTTCCACATTGACTAAGAATATGATCAGAATACTCATAAGGTTTGGACAATCCTCTTCCCCTAAGCTAATTTTTCAGAGTAATTTACATCCAGTCTGTTTCTAATAGTTGCTTTATATTCCCTCCCCCACATATTTAGAACTGATAGGAGATAGGATTACAGATCAAGGCATGATCTTTCTACTCATAAATGGAAATTATTTAGATTCAGTGGCTGCATAGGGAAAGTTTAGATGACAACATTTTAAGCAACTTGCAGGAAGGAATATTATCAAGAAGGAAATTATATCCACGGACAACTGGATGTTGAGGAAGCATTTCATAAAGCTATGTTGACATGGTCGCATTGGGTGGATAATAATATTGATCCTCAGAAAACTATAGTTTTCTTCAGGGGCTATTCTCCTTCTCATTTCAGGTAAAATAGTACTTTGTTTAGTGAATTCTTTGGATTTAGGACTTCTAATATAACCATCTTTTTTCTGCTACAGGGATGGAGAGTGGAACTCAGGTGGTCAGTGCCATACTGAGATGGAACCCAGGAAAAATGAGTCTGATTTGGCAGAAAGTCCTCCAATGATGAGGACCATTGAGTCAGTAATTGAGAGAATGAAGACTCCAGTGTTCTACTTGAACATCACAAGATTGACTGATATGAGGCATGACGCTCACCCTTCCATGTACAGAAACACCAATATGACTGAAGAGACAAAAAGATATATGCTCACACACCAGGATTGTAGCCATTGGTGTCTTCCCGGTGTTCCAGATTTGTGGAATGAATTAGTGTATGCTCACCTTTTAAATAGTGTGAATACAAAAAAGGGGAACAACCAATAATAATTTTTTGATACATTGTTAGAACACTTAGAGACAGCTTAGGCTTCATTTTATATTTGTGAATTTATTCAGTACATAAATTGAATACCCAGGTTGTGTAATTATTTCATTCTTACCGATATGATTACCCCGTTTTCATCTTTTCGATTTCTTTCTCTCAAAAGCTAGAGGGAGGATCAATGAATTCAAGAAAGTCACTAAGAAAACCACGATGTCAGCAAAACAATCAGAAAGTCCTAGCTTTTGAGAGAAGTTATGTAACAACGATTTTGAAGTAGAGGGAGAAAAAAAAAATAGAGTAGGATATAATTCTTCCATGAGGCCATAGGATCCCTGAATTCAACTACATCAAAGTGCAACACTCATCACAAGCCAAAATAGTTGTTACAAATTCATACAACTTCATTAATTCAACTCATCCTTTAACGTATATTGCTCCTCTGAGAATCATATGCAAGAGCAATCTAATTTTCCTTATTGTGGCTAAAGTGATATCTTAAGAAACAAATCTTGTAATAGTAACCCAAAAGCCACCAGTGAAAAGCATAAGTTCTAGATGAGAAAAAAGAAACTCAACAAAACAAATCTACGAAACTTCTTTGGCAGCAGCAATAACAGCTTCCTTGGTGATACCAAACTCCTTGTATATTCGGCCTGCTGGAGCACTTGCTCCAAACCGATCAATGCCTATGGCTTTTCCCTGGCTTCCAACAATCTTTCCCCAACCAAATGTTGATCCTGCCTCAATGCTAACTCTAGCTGATACAGAAGCAGGTAGAACACTCTCCTTGTATTGATCAGATTGCTCATCAAAAAGTTCCCAGCTAACAAAAGAAACAACTCTCACAGCTTTTCCTTCCTTTCTTAGATCCTCAGCAGCGGCAGCAGCAATTTCCAACTCAGAACCAGTTCCAATCAAAATAACATCAGGCTTGTTACCTGATGAGTTGTCTGAAATGATGTAGCCACCCTTTTCAACTCCTTCAATAGAAGTTCCTGGAAGTTGGGCCAACTTTTGCCTAGAAAGTGCAAGAATTGAGGGTCTCTTCCTGTTAAGCACAGCAACTTTGTATGCTCCAGCAGTTTCATTACCATCAGCTGGACGAAGCATCAAAATGTTTGGCATTGCCCTGAAGCTTGCCAGGTGCTCTATTGGCTGATGAGTTGGTCCATCCTCTCCAAGTCCAATAGAATCATGGGTCATCACATAAATAACTCCAGCTTCACACAGGGCAGAAATCCTTATGGCAGCTCTCATGTAGTCAGTGAAGACAAAGAAAGTTGCACAGTATGGAATAAATCCAGGGCTATGAAGAGCAATACCATTACAGATTGCTCCCATTCCATGTTCTCTAACACCAAATCTAACATTGCGCTCTTCTGGGGTATTCTTTTGGAAATCTCCATACGACTTCAACAAGGTCATGTTGGAAGAGGCAAGATCTGCACTGCCACCAAGCAGACCAGGAAGAACCTTAACTAGGGCATTTAGACATTGCTGAGACAGATTTCTTGTAGCATCAGCAGGGCTTTCTGGAGTGTACGTCTGAAAGTTCAAAATCAAATTGGAAGGATGATCAATATTCAAAAAATAAAAGATGGAAGTGTAGTTTTATTTATCTTGAAACTTTGTAGACTACACCAACATGAAGCAAAAGTATGATGAACAAGATGAAATGAACATGACATGCTACTTAACACTTGTAGACATAGGGGCACTGATAAATTTGGATTGGGCATCATGCAACAACTAAGGGGATATAGATCAAGAAAAATATAGAGCAACCTAGAAATTTGGCACTTTACTCACCGGAAGTGCTTTTTCCCAACCAGCTGGAAATTCACCGGAAATGATAGCCTTCAGCTCTGCAGCTTCCTCCTTGTATTTCTTCTCATATTCAGCGAACTTGGCATTCCACTCAGCCTCAAGACCAGCACCAGCAGGGACATGACGACTCCAATGCCTAAAGGAAAGTTAAACAAGTTTCATTCAAGATACCGAAAATTTCAGCAGAGGAAACAAAGATATCTCTAACCCCTCATCCATACTTTTTAACATCTTCTGGCACATGGAATGGCTCGAATGGCCATCCAAGATTCTTCCTTGTAGCATCCACTTCTTTAGCGCCCAATGCACTTCCATGAACACTGTAGGAGTTAGCCTTGTTTGGAGAACCATATCCAATGGTAGTGGTTACCTGTGAAATAATAGTCACATCGGTATATGATCTGACAGACATCAAAGCCAGATTAAACTGATACAATATCTATCTGTCTATCTATATATATATATATATAAAAGTGGTTTACTTCCATTGACAGCAATCACATTATTCTGCTTCGACAAGGATGATCAAGTCACAATCTAAATGATGTTTAAGCAAATCCATTTACTTCAATCTTCATTTCATGTAACTAACCTTGATCAAAGTGGGCTTGTCTTTGACAGCCTTTGCTTCCTTAATGGCTGCACGAATATCATCATACCCAGTATTTCCATTCTTCACCCAAATTACATGCCATCCAAGTGCCTCAAAACGTTGATCAACACTCTCCGTGAAAGCAATTTCAGTGTCACCATCAATGGAAATGTGGTTGTCATCATAAAAAGCAATAAGCTTCCCTAGACCCCAATGACCGGCAAGCGAGCATGCCTCATTCGAAATTCCCTCCATCTGACAACCATCACCCAATATAACATACCTGGATGAACAAAAAACAAATGTCATCAGTAAAACACATGCACTACAAGCAAGGATTTTGAAGACAGATCACAAGATGTTGTTTCACTTACGTGTAATGGTCAACAATCTCATTGTCAGGCTTGTTAAATCTTGCAGCCAAGTGTTTCTCAGCAAGTGCCAATCCCACAGCATTGGCAATGCCCTGACCCAGAGGACCTAAACAAAACAAGAGGATAATGGAGATGACAAACAAAACACAGAAAATTTTGCTCATCATGATATCAATAACATAAGTAAAGATATAGATATCTTCTCACCTGTGGTCACTTCAACTCCAACTGTCTCAAAGTTCTCAGGATGTCCAGGAGTCTTGCTCCCCCATTGTCGGAAACTCTTCAGATCTTCTTCCTATTTATGTAAACCAAAACCAACAAATTAATCTTAGCCAAGATCCCTTAGTCAAAAACGTTCACAATTACTTTCCATAAAAGGTCTTATCATAAGAAGCATCCACTAAAAAAAGGGTTAATGTCACACAAATTTAAAAGGATTCAAAACAGTTAATCATTTTAGTTTACAAACGCAGATGGCATGAGGATGACAGTTACATGAAAAGTGATTACAATTTACAATTCTTTTCCTTCACATTTCATTCGTCAAAAGGTAAAACTCATGTTTGGACTAAATAGAATATGAAGAGTGAAAGAAAGAGAGAAGCTGACCAGAACACTGTCATAGCCAGCAAGGTGAAGGAGAGCATATTGGAGCATACATCCATGACCAGCAGAGAGAATGAAACGGTCACGGTTGAACCAAAAGGGGTTCTTAGGATTGTACCTCATGACCTCATCATAGAGAATGTGACCCATTGGAGCACAACCCATAGGGAGACCAGGGTGACCTGAATTGGCCTTCTCAACTGCATCAATGGAAAGAAAGCGAATAGTATTGATAGATTTCTCAACAAGAGAAACCTCTGTGGTTTGGTCAAGTGTCTCAACAGCAGCAGCAGCTCGAACAGTGGTTGAAACAACCCTGCGACGTGGTGAAGCTGTGAATGCTTTGCATGAAGAGTGTGACTTGAGACCAGAGAATGAAGGGAAGGAAAGAGTGGGAGAGACACGATCAGAGTTGAAGCCATGAAGGCTTAAGAGTGCTTGTGAAGAAAGATGCATAGAGGAAGATGAAGCCATGAGTTATGTTAAGTTAAGTGATTCAAAAGTGAATTGAAGAACAACCACTTGGGTTGTTGAGTTCAGGGAGTGACAGAGAAAAAGGGAAGGGTAGTTGTTGGAGATGTATAGGCTATAGCTATAGATTCTTTGTTCGTGCGGTTCACATGTTGTGAACAATCTCAGCCTATGCTTCTTGCTATCTATCTCCTTCCCACTTCTCCGCCTCTCAATCTTTTCTTCACTATTTCAAAGATAAAAACATTTATGATAATATACTTTATTCAATCATTTTCTAAAAATAATTTATGCTAGCATATTCGCATCTTATTCTTTCTATTTTTCATGTTCGGTAGGATTTTGTGTAAAAAATGTGAAATCTTTTTCTTTCAGAATAAACAGTAAGTTTCTAAAATTACATCACATATTATTATGCTGGTTTTTAGAGATATTGAATGTTTATATGATTTTTTTAATGTTTCAAATAAACATAAATTTAGTTACTCAATGTATCTCTATTTATTAGTTTAAATTTTTTCAAAAATTAATTTTTTTTACATGAATAGTAACCATTCTGATGCTACAACTTTTAGATTTGTTTTGCATCTTAATTAATTGGGTTTTATCAAGAGATAACTTCTTGATTCTCACCCATTAAGAAACCATAATGAAGAGGGTTTCATGTGATATATAGGATTTTGGCACTCCTTAGATATCATTTTCTAACTCTAAATATTTAGATTTGCTTACTCTTTTTTTTTTTTTTTTTACTTAGCCATCAAAAGGTCAAGCATGTATTAGTCTCCTCTTGTATAATCAGTGTTCCCGATTAAGTAAAGAAAATGTGTTTGTTGGATGAATCTTAAATAATGAGATTAATTTCAATATTATTTTTTTTTCACAACAATTTACATTATCACATTATCATTATATATAAGTATTTCAAATCTTATAACACGTGTGTAGTATTGTGAGGCACTTCTCATTTTCTATGAGGATCCTCATATAACAAGATGAATCTGAATATTATTCTTTTTTTTTCACCATATTTTACATTATCATTTTTAAAAGATTTCAAATCCTATAACAAGAGTAAATTATTGTGAGGCATTTTACAATTTTATTTTATTTTATTTTATTTTTTGGTAACATTATAAAGAAACTTGTTCAACTTAAAGTTTTGAGCAAAAAATTGTATTTTTTACATTGATTTATAATTTGTACCCTTCTTTCTCATCACACTTATTTACATTTTTTTAAAATCATATAATAATATATAGCTGTGTAATGAATGGTTATATGTTTTTTTTTTTTGCATTTTATTCAATTTTTGTCTAAATTTTGCATAATAAAATAAAAATTTAATTAAATTTGACTAATAATGTACACTTTTTTATTTAATTATAATTTTGTATAAAATTAAAAATATTTTTTATAATAATTTTTTAAAAATTATATTTATTATAATTTTTAATTAATTTAATAATATAAAATTTTACATTGGAAATATATAAAAAATTATATTCTTAAAATAATGAGGACAATGTTAGAGGAAATAGAAAATTGGTATTTTGATAAAAAAAAAAGTTCAAATAACAAAGTATATCCACAAAATACTCTAGCATACCAATACTTTGTTTTATCCGCTTTATTTAGATAGGGGTTAAAGCTTGCTAACATCGGAGCACAACCACAAATCTTCACAAGCTATGGGTGGCAACTATATATTTGTTTATCAAATAAGATCATTATCATTATATTTTATTTTTCAATAGTACAAACTAGTTTCTTGGTATAAATTGCTGTTATTTTGCCTAGTTAAATATACAGGTTTAGGGGTTATGACCTTGTTTTATCAGTAGAGAAACATACTTAACAGTTAAGCATAAAGAAAGGAAGCTAAATAAGATTGTGAAATACGTGTTCAAAAATATATTATGGTGTAACTCACATTTTCTGCCTACGCTAGAAAAACTAACAGATGAAAATCACCATTAATAAATAAATTAAAAACTAAATGATTAACATAAGGAAAATTAGGATACATAATATCGTATTAAAATTTAACAAATAATAAAAATAATAAATAATATAATTTCACTTTTATACCAGAAAAGATTTTATAGAAGGGTATTAACAGTTTAAGAATTAATATAATTTAGATATGTGCGTTGCTCATCAATACACATCCACACGAACTGTAATTTTCGTTAATAATAAATTTTTTTCAAATAAATTATATATAAAATAATATTTTGTTATTAAAAAATTAATATCAAGTGATTATTCACAGATACAGTATGCCTTTAAAGTGAACTAGTTTATAAATCAAAACGAAATATTATTCTTATTGTTAATTTAATTCAAATTAATTATATTTAAATTGTCTTTTCTTTGAACACAGAATTTGTCCATTAAGCATAGGCCCACGTATAAAATGGTGCATTGTTTTCTTATGGACCCAATGGGCCTCTTGCCCAATTCCTTTAATTAAAAAAAAGGGGGTGCAAAGTTCATGTGCAGCGTGACCCTCTCTCTGATTCCGATTCCAACCACGACACGATGCTGAGAAGGAGTTCTCTTACCTCCTTCTATTCCAAACTCCTTAATTCTTCTTCTTCTTCTTATGGCAACAGCGTTAAGCATCTTCGATCCTGCTCCTCCTCTTTGTCTTCCTCTTCGAATCCCCATGTCTGCGCTTCTTCTGCACTTGATCTCTCCGCTTCAGCGTCTAAAGCTACTACGGATTTTGTGTCTTTGACTCGCCACTATGGAAGGTGCTATTGGGAGTTATCCAAAGCTCGTCTCAGGTACAATTTCCCCTTTTATTTCCGTATCTGCCTTTTCTACCGTATCTGTACTAATAAATTAGTATTTAGATTACGATATAGAATTACATTTTCAATCTCCAAGAATTTAGTCTGGAATACTTGTTGTGATAGAGGGGAGAAATTATCCTGTAGGTGCAAACTATAGTGGTATCTGTCAGGCAAACGCAATATAAATATGACTTGATGAGAGTAGGGGCCTCTCCTTGAAATAACAAAATCAATTAACCTACACATAATGGAAAGCATCCACATGGGATGGGCATAAGTGCTTATAAGGACCTAATAATCGAAATAATCTTGCTTGGACTTTGTTAGGAAATATCAGTATCAGCTTGTTAATGGGCCAAGTCATAGATCTAGAGTTTGGAAGGTGTATACTAGAAGGGGCAAAAAAGGGAAAATATAGGAAAAATTTGTACTCTGGCTGATGTGGCAAGTTGGTTACGTTAGTGGATAGTGGATAGTGACGTGAGGTGTTGGTTATTAGGTGAGTGGGGGTGTGGAGAGAGAAGTATCAGAAAAGTTGTTTCTTTTTGGCTGTTAGCTGGGGCAGAGATCATCCTCTCTATGGAGCCATAGGCTCTGGACTGTTAGAGCTTAATTTCTTTTTCTTGCATTTCAATAATAATACTTCAGATTTCTTGTGAATATTTCCTTAGTCTCTAACAAATTGGTCCGACCTGCCGGATACGACGTGGGAGAGAAAGATGGAAACCAGACAATCAACTAAGGCAGAGATGGTTGAAGCAAGGGTAACAACGATAGAGAAAAAGTTGGGTTTGCTGGAAGTAACCGTGAAGGAGATGCAAGATGCTATGCTGAAAGAACAAAGGGAAAACGCATCGGAGCGTCAAACTATGGAGGCAGAAAGAAAGGAGGCAGCTCGCTTTCGTAAAGCTATGCTATGTAAATTTCTGGGAAAAGATTACAATGAAGATGATCAAGGGGAGGATGGGAGTTCCTCTGTTCTCCATGAGCAAAAGCAGGGCTCCCCGGCACTCGGGGATGATTCAAAAATATATGATAATCGAAATGTGGGTCTCTCGCAGTTACAAGGAGATTCATTAGAGGAGTTCAGATTGGCTGTTCGTAAGGTTGAACTTCCAATGTTTGACGGTAACGACCCATGAGGATGGATTACCCGTGCAGAAACGTATTTTCGAGTGCAACACACTAGGCCGCAAGTGAAGGTGTCTTTAGCCCAAATATGTATGGAAGGTAACTGCGTACATTGGTTCACAATTCTGTTAGAAGCTGAACCTGCGTTAACATGGGAGAAATTGAAAGAGGAACTCATGTTACGATACAGCGGAAGGCAAGCTCAAAATCCATACGAAGAGTTAGCGGAAATAAGACAAACAGGATCTGTTGAGAACTATATAGAGGAGTTTGAGATACTAGCAGCACAAGTTCCAGGACTGCCTGAAAGACAATTTGTGGGTTATTTCATGCATGGACTGAGAGAGGACATTAAGAAATGGGTACGGGTGCAGTGCCCAACAACAAGGAGCACAGTGATGACGGTTGCTCGCAATGTGGAAGTTGCGGTAGGGGGCGATATTCTACCAAAGGGAGTAAGTCGTAGTTATGGAGGTCGAACATGGTATAGCAATAGTTCTGGTGCTGCAAGTAGAATGCTGTCAAATTCTAGATACCCACTACATACTCCACTTGAGAAGACCCATGGCAGTGACATTGCGCAACTACAGGAACGTCGTGTTAACAGTGGGGGATACAATGTCAATGGAGCAGGGAGAAACGAAGAAAAAGGAACCCCAATCAACAAGTCTAGGGGTGTTCGTCATTTATCCAACCAAGAGTTGATGGAGCGGAGGAGGAAAGGATTATGCTATAGGTGTGGACAACAATACCATCCCCTACACCAATGCCCTGATCGCCAACTTAGGGTGATGGTCTTGGCGGAGGATGAAGAGTTGGGTTCTGATGGGGAGGTAATGATAGCTGATAATGCAGGTACAGTACCAGATGTTGAATTGAAGTGTACTAATTTGGAGTTGTTGTGCCCTTTTGATAATGAAACCTTGCACCCAAAAACTATGAAATTAGGAGGTAAGATTAAAGGTGTTCCAATCTTGATCTTGGTTGATAGTGGTGCTAGCAATAATTTCATTTCCAAAAGGCTGGTTGAGGCCATGGGACTATCAATGGAAAACATAAAAGAAGTGGGTATCAAACTGGGCGATGGTCATAGGGTATCAACAACAAATCAGTGTCTAGGATTGGAAGTGGACTTGGGGGACATCAATATCACTATAGATGCATTAATATTGGAGTTAGGAGGAATTGATTTAATTTTAGGAGTGTCTTGGTTGCAAACATTGGGGGCAGTAACCATGGATTGGAAAAAAATGTCTATGCAATTTCAAATTTATGGCAAAAGAGTGAAATTAGTGGGCTTTACCAACACCTCTCAAGTGTCAACCTCTCTACAGAGCTTATTAAAAGATAAAACAAAGGAAGTAGGTGGGTTGCTGTGGACAGTAGAGGTGCAGTGCCAAGGAACAAATATACCAAGCACGTTATCACTACAAAGGAGAAAGGAGCTGCAACAATTAATGGTTGCATTCCCGAAGGTGTTCAAGGAACCGGAAGGGCTGCCACCACAGCGAATGAATGATCATGTGATCTCGTTGCAAGAGGGGCATGGCCCTATTAATGTTCGACCATACCGATATCCACACCATCAAAAAGATGAGATTGAGAAACAGGTTAAGGAAATGTTGCAATCTGGTTTTATCCGTCCTAGCTCTAGTTCATTTTCCAGCCCAGTTATTTTGGTTAAAAAGAAAGATGGATCGTGGCGAATGTGTGTTGACTATCGAGCATTAAATAGAGTAACAATTCCAGAGAAGTATCCTATTCCAATAGTGGATGAATTGCTAGATGAATTGCATGGCTCTAGATTTTTCTCAAAGCTGGACTTGAAATCTGGGTATCATCAGATCAGGGTACACAATGCAGATATCCATAAAATAGCATTTAGAACTCATGATGGTCATTATGAATACCTAGTTATGCCCTTCGGGTTGACTAATACTCCAGCCACTTTTCAGTCAACAATGAATGATGTATTTAGACCATTTTTGCGAAGATTTGTCTTGGTTTTTTTTGACGACATTCTGGTTTATAGCCCTTCTTGGGAGACTCACTTAGAGCATTTGGTAACGGTGTTACAATTGTTAGAAACTAATCATTTTGTTGTCAATGGAAAGAAATGCCATTTTGGACAGGAAGAGGTTGAGTATTTGGGTCATATTGTATCAGCACATGGTGTAGCAATGGATCCTAAAAAAATACAGAACGTGGTGGAGTGGCCAGTACCAAGAAATGTGAAGGGAGTTAGAGGATTTCTAGGACTTACAGGCTATTATCGGAAGTTTATTGAAGGGTACGGAAAGATTGCAAAGCCCTTAACAGAATTAACAAAGAAGGAGGGTTTTCTTTGGGGAATAGCAGCACATGATGCATTTGAAAAACTTAAGAAGGCAGTTACCTCTGCTCCAGTCCTTGCACTTCCTGATTTTATACAAAAATTCAGAATTGAATGTGATGCTTCCGGGACGGGATTGGGCGCAGTTTTAATGCAAAAGGGTAGACCCATCGCTTTCTATAGTAAGGCTCTTTCTCATAGATCTTTAGCCAAGTCAGCCTATGAAAAGGAGATTATGGCAGTGGCTTTATCGGTCCAACATTGGCGGCCATACCTCTTGGGGAGGAACTTTGAAGTTTTTACAGACCAAAAGAGCCTCAAACACTTACTTCAGCAACGTATTACGACCCCGGATCAGCAGTGTTGGATGGCTAAATTGCTTGGCTATCAATTTGATATCATTTATAAACCAGGGCAAGAGAATAAAGCAGCCAATGCCTTATCCCGATTACATGAAAACGAAGATTTTAATATGTTACATTCTTATCCGGAGTGGCTGGATGGTCGACAGATGGCTGACGAAGTTCACCAAGACCCTTAACTCCAAAAAATCATTGCTGCAATCAAAACACAACCAGATTCTAGACCAGGTTATTCCTTGAAGAAGGGGATTTTACTCTATCATGGGAGGTTAGTAATTTCCAGTACATCATCTTGGATTCCTACTCTGTTACAAGAATTCCATAATACTCCATTAGGAGGACATTCTGGTTATTATCGTACATATCGAAGGCTAGCTGAGAATCTGTATTGGATCGGAATGAAGAACACTGTGCAAGACTATGTCAAAAAGTGTGATGTTTGTCAACGACAAAAGTATTTAGCTATGTCACCTGCTGGCCTACTCTAACCTTTGAATGTCCCCAATCAAGTTTGGGAAGATGTCTCCCTCGATTTTGTACTTGGGTTACCGAGATCCAAGGGGTATGAAGCAGTTCTGGTTGTGGTTGATAGGCTCTCTAAGTATAGCCATTTTATCTTATTGAAACATCCATACACAGCCAAGGTGGTAGCAGAGGTGTTTGCAAAAGAAGTGGTCCGATTACATGGCATTCCAACATCCATCGTGAGTGATCGGGATCCGATTTTTGTGAGCAACTTTTGGAAGGAATTATTTAAACTCCAAGGCACTATGTTGCGAATGAGTTCAGCTTATCATCCCGAATCGGATGGACAAACTGAGGTCATCAATCGGTGCCTAGAGACTTACCTCCGCTGTTTTGTTTCGGAACAACCCAAAAACTGGTCCTTATGGCTTCATTGGGCAGAATTGTGGTACAATACCACTTATCATGTGTCCACAGGAGTAACACCATTCGAAGTAGTATATGGTCGCAAACCACCAACCATCATTCGTTATTTGCAAGGAGAAATACGGGTGGAAGCGGTGGCCCGTGATTTAATGGATCGAGATGAGGCTCTTCGTCAATTGAAATATAATTTGGAGCGTGCCAGGTGCAGAATGCAGAAATTTGCCAACAAACATAGACGAGAAGAGTCATTTATAGTTGGGGAATAGGTTTTCTTGAAGCTTAGACCACATCGACAACAATCTGTGGCAAGAAGAATATGTCCTAAATTATCCCCACGTTATTTTGGTCCATTCCAGATTGTGGACAAGATTGGCGCAGTGGCTTATAAATTGCAGTTGCCTGCAACTTCCAAAATTCATCCAGTTTTTCATGTTTCCCAACTCAAAAAGGCAATCGGATCTTATTCTGTGGAACAGCAATTACCAGAGGGAATGGAGGTGGAGGCCACTGATATGATTGAACCAGAATCTATTTTGGCTACTCGCCAGCTTACGCGAGCTGATGACTTGATTACTCAATGGTTAGTGAAGTGGAAGACCAAAGCCGCGGAAGATGCTACTTGGGAAGATGAATTCACCATTCGTAGCCAATTCTCATCATTCAGCCTTGAGGACAAGGCTGAGAGTGTACAGGGGAGCAATGTTAGGAAATATCAGGATCAGCTTGTTAATGGGCCAAGTCATAGATCTAGAGTTTGGAAGGTCTATACTAGAAGGGGCAAAAAAGGGAAAATATAGGAAAAATTTGTACTCTGGCTGATGTGGCAAGTTGGTTACGTTAGTGGATAGTGGATAGTGACGTGAGGTGTTGGTTATTAGGTGAGTGGGGGTGTGGAGAGAGAAGTATCAGAAAAATTGTTTCTTTTCGGCTGTTAGCTGGGGCAGAGATCATCCTCTCTGTGGAGCCATAGGCTCTGGACTGTTAGAGCTTAATTTCTTTTTCTTACATTTCAATAATAATACTTCAGATTTCTTGTGAATATTTCCTTAGTCTCTAACAGACTTAGTTAATAAATGCTCCACAACATTTCCCATTCAATTAATCCGAGCTTCACTAAATTATGCACCGTGCTTTACTTTCTCCTAGTGATGACAATTAGACTCATACCCAATGGGTACCTCTAAAAAAGTAAAAATTACATATGTACTCACACTGCCCCATACATGTATGTACCTCTCTCTCTCTGTATGTGTGTATATACAGAAACACACACACAAGCACTAAGTTACTACCTTTGTGGGCGTGGCCTGCGTACAGGTCTGTTTCTTAAACTTGGATTTGGGACGAATGCTCTATCGGTCTACTCTACCCATTACCATCCTACTTTCTTTCCATTGTGGGATTCACAGTTTGTTCATTAGAAATTAACATATTGTTTGGTTTAAAGGAGGGGGAGGAGGGAAGGTTGAATAACCTTTTTCTTGTTGGTTTTGGAGAGGAGGCGAGATTTTAAAACAAATTTACTTTTATTGTCTTATTCTTAAAGCACCATTTAAGTTTAGAAAGGTATTTTAGTTAAAAAAAATATTTTTCCTCTGAATTCTCTCACTTTTGGAGGGGAGACAGAATTAAGTTTGCAGGGATTTTGGCCCTTTCCATTCTCTAAAAAAATTTGAACCAAACAAGATAAATTTGGAAAAACCCCTCCTCTCCATTCCCCTCAAACCAAACTGTATGCAAGTCCTCCTTTGTCTCTGACCTCATTGTGTCTGTATTGTAACACATAGAGCTTTGGATGTAGATTCCCTTTTAACCTTTGAACTTTCACTTGTCACATATGACAAACCAAGAGTAACACTATATTTTCACTGTCTATTGCTTGCGTCTTGTTAGAATTTGAACTTTTGTCATAACAGTTATTGTGCCAAAATGTATTCTTTGTTTTGTATTATAAAACTTTTTAAATAATCATTTTCTAACTCAATTTCAGCATGCTTGTGGTTGCAACATCTGGGACTGGATTTGTCTTGGGGAGTAGTAGTGGTGTGGATCTTTCAGCACTTTCTTTGACTTGCATGGGTACCATGATGGTTGCTGCATCTGCTAACACTTTGAACCAGGTTGGTTCTTGAGAAGATTGTCTTACTCTGTAGTTGTCTGTCATGTTTCATTTGTTTTCCTTTTTTAGCTCACTTCTGTTTTAAATTGAGTTGCATATTTTACCCTAACATATGACAGTCAACAAAATCATGAGCGTATGGTTTGTGCAAGAATGGTGATTCCATTTTTACATCTGTTCCCTGAGAACGAACATTCCTTTGTTTGGTGCAAAAATGTCATAGAATGTCCATTCTGTTCTGATTCCAAGCTGTTTTTTTTTTTTACGTGGGGTTGGGGGGTTTCCCCCCATCTATTGCAGTCTTTTTACCTAATGAGAATAGTTTGCATATTTAAATACTTTTACATCTTGTTGTTTTCCTGACATTTTCATCATACTCTCAACTCTTCTATAGTTGCTGTCCCCACACTTCCATAATTTTCAGAGCTAGAAATTATTTCTTGCCTATAAGTAGGTATTGTTCCAGTTCCACTTCTTTTCATATAATTTCTCCTCAGGAGAGTGTGTCTACGGGGATAGACAATGATTAACTAAATCTTGTTTGTCTTTCTAGTTATATGATTTATTGAACGTCATACATATTCTTGCATAAAGACCTTCTAACAAGATTTATCCTAAAGTTTGTGCTTTCCATTCCCCTTCGTACTACTTCAGAGTTCTGTCTCTTAGATTTTGGTTGACACAAGATCTATCTATTCAATGATTGTCTTTTTTAGGTGTTTGAGATCAACAATGATGCTAAAATGAAGAGAACAAGTCGAAGGCCACTACCCTCAGGACGCATAACAATACCTCATGCAGTTGGCTGGGCATCTTCTGTTGGTTTAGCTGGTACGGCTCTGCTAGCCACGCAGGTATTGAAACATGTTTGCTTACTTCGTTGATTCTATGCTTTTCTAGTGTAAACTGTAAACCTTTGAATGTGTTTCTTATCAAATATTTGATATGCTTTGAGTTGAGGGACTAACATTGCAGCTTTATGACAAGGCTGTTCCAGACTAATATGTTAGCTGCTGGGCTTGCTGCTTCCAACCTGGTTCTTTATGCATTTGTATATACTCCGTTGAAGCAGATTCATCCAGTAAATACATGGGTGGGGGCTATTGTTGGTGCTATTCCACCACTTTTGGGGTATGTTATGTGCAAGTTTTCCTTTGGCTTTCCTATGTATTGCAAATTTCAGAATGCTTGAGGAATATTTATAACTGTTATTTAATCTTTTTGACCATGTGCAATGTAAAATCCTTTTTGTCCTTGTTTTGTTTTCATAGCTTTTGTGTTTGTAAAAGGCTATTAAGAAAAAATAGGTAGAGGAATATGATGTAGAGTAGAGCCCACACCTTAAAGTCAAGCTGCTGAGGGGGTAAAGCTTCTACTTCAAACCCCCGGCCAATATGGCAGCAGTCATGTTCCAACGTCTACCACATCCCTCTTATTTATGGAATCCTCTGTATGTGTGTGTGTGTGTGCATGCATGCATGTGCACACACAAACTCAATTTAGCTTGCGTTACTGTGAATGGAGATGCTAATTTATATTGATTTTGACTGCTTAATATCAAATATATCAGTTATGTATTCTTTTCCCCCCTTTTGTGAGGGAGACTCAATATTTTTCATGCTGGTAATTTGTCTATTTGAGTTTCCATTGTCTGAAGAATTTTATTTAACTGATTTATTGACCTTATATTATTGCTCAAAGTGTTGGTAGTTTAAAATAATTGGCAGAGTTATTGTAAATCTTATTCCCCTCTGTGTTGGCTGTCTCTCTACTTGTTTGTTGGAAGGAATAGCAAATTGTATGCCCAATGGTGTTAAAAATGAGTGATATGCTGCAAGATTATGTAATTCATTCTCTAACCTCTTGATAATGAGTTTAGCTTCTTTGGAAGTTGAATCAGTCCCTCATTTTTGTTGTTGATTTTCAGATGGGCTGCAGCTTCTGGTGATATTTCACTAAATGCAATGATTCTTCCTGCTGCTTTGTATTTTTGGCAGTTACCACATTTTATGGCCCTAGCCTATTTGTGTCGCGATGACTATGCTGCAGGAGGGTATGTTCTTATATCTATGTTTATGAAGCAAAATTTTGTTTCATGCAACTATTATGGTGCCCCCTAATACAAAAATTTGTTTGAAGAAATCATTATCATAATTTTATCTTTGTATTTGATTGTATAGTCAATATCTACCTAAAGTCATCGCACATGTCAACAATGAATTGGATGGCTCTGATACCAAGTCTGATGCAGGATAGTAATATAACTTTTTTTCTAATATTATGGCAACCCATTCGCAATTTAAACTAGAAAGACTTAGACATGTTTCAAAAAGTATAGAGACCACCAGTTTGGTTTATCCAAATTTATATTAGTATTTAGCATACAAATTACTTCTTTTATACTCATTGAACTTAGATTTTGTTACACTTATTGCTGCACATGGTGGAGACTATACTTAATATATTTTTCATTCAATTACTGATTGTCCAAGCTATGCAATATTCTTTACTTATTGACGTGTGTGTATGATTGTGGTGCAAATTTAGGTTTAGGATGTACTCTCTTGCTGATGCATCTGGGCAGAAAACGGCATTGGTAGCTCTAAGGAACTCTATATATCTAATCCCTTTGGGGTTCTTGGCTTATGATTGTGAGTAGATGTTTTCATCTTCTAGAATACTTAATTGAATTTTTTTGTCTTAAATATTTGGAGGTGGTATTGGTTACATACTTTGATAGGATACCTAAAAAATTTCATTTGAAGTCAAAATCTCAATGGAATTCCTAAATATTGGAGTTGTATAATTTTTTTTGAGTATGTTATAATAAACAATAAAAATGTTTATAATTCTAGTCAAATCAAAGAGTATTGCTTCCATTAAGCCTTTTTGCATGTGGCCATGGGGGCTAGATAGAGACAAAATAGACAATAAATTCAGTGTGTTTGGCTTGTTATTAACATTTGTTATCAGTAGGGCAGTCTCACTGCCCTGGCCATACCATTGAAGACCTTATCCATATGTTTTGAGCTACATAAGTTTGGTAGCTCGTGTTCAGAACCTTAAACTTGTACATAAAATGTTTGTTCATAAGAATCTAGTAGAAATGAGGATATATGCTCACCATTCAGATTGGATTTGAGTTTAAGGACGATTGAAATGATTGAGTTTTTCAGTTTTCATTTAATATGAAATAAGTGAATGTTTTGGCCTGGAGGAGAATCTTGAGACCCATGTTTCTACACCTGTCAACAGGGGGTGTGACTTCCGGATGGTTTAGTCTTGAATCCACTGCACTTACGCTTGCAATAAGCGCAGCAGCATTTTCATTCTACAGAGACCGTACTAAAGAAAAAGCTAGGAGAATGTTCCGTGCCAGTCTTCTCTATCTCCCTGTGTTTATGTCTGGCCTACTCATTCACCGTCGTTCTGATGACCATCAATTCTTAGAAGACAAAGCAAAAGGTTTTGTGAAATCTTCATCCTCCATGGAAACTTTAGACCTGGATGATGAAAATGATAACCAGAAGATCAAGGGCAGGCATCCTTATCGGAATCATGCGCGTCCACCTGTAGCATATGCCTCTGTTGCACCTTTTCCTTTTTTGCCTGCTCCTTCTTATAACATCCCTTGATAGTTTACAGTTGTCTGGATTTTATATAATCTAAAACATCTTAACAAGTTTTGTCTGGTTGATTTGATATATTCGTTGCAATGGTATTCCCATTGGCTATCAAAGCCGTTAAGGCTGTTTTATTTGAGGCAATGAAAAATTGCAGAAGCATCAGGTAATTTGAAATAAATGATAGTTTTGTTTCTTGCACAATGTATAATATACAAATAATTCTTTTTTCTTGTATTTGTCTTATATTGCAGCTCCGTTTTCCCCTCATTTTCTGGAGGTTAATACTTAATGTAGGAATATGATTATTAATGTGAATGGATTTCATTTATTGTATGGACAAGACATAGATTAACTTTCTTATACCCTGTCGTTAAACTTAAAATCAAACAATGACATTTGGTTTTTTTTTTCCCAAGTTCAATAATATATTCTTAATGAGTATTATTTACTGTTAAAAAATATCATTTCATTGTTTAAATTGAAATCTTGATGACAAATATAAAAAGAACTTGATTTAAATTATTAATTTAATCATTTGAGTATGAGAATGGGGAGATGCAAGAAAACGTGATGAAGCCAACACAAATAACATAAAGCTGCAAAATATTTTGAAACAACAGTCTTGATCGTTCGTGAAGTAAGAGAACCAGTTGGATGCAGATGACTCCCTAGAGAATAGTTCTTTATCGCCTCTTCATTAGATAATGACCAATTCAAAGGAAGCTTAGGTAGTAGCCCCATCCTGGGCAGTGCATGAAACCCCTTTGTTTCCTTCTCTCTTGTTCAGAAGATACAAGGACAAACTTGAATTGAAAGAGTTGAGGGTCCTCTATAGTTTTTGGAATGTCACAATGCATTTCGCCCCATGTGTCACTCAACCTATACTTCCTGGTAGTATGCATCACAGTTACAATGAGCACCTTCAAATCACCATACAAAAAAGTGAAAAACACAATGTAAAGCTGTGAAGGGAAGGTTATTGCAGGTTACCTTTATGTTGGAGGCCACCAGCAACCTCTGCTGAGTCAATTTTTTAATTGGGCCTTCACGTAGGTAAGCCCACTGAAACAACTAACGCTAAAAAAGAAGCAAAAACGAGTAACCAAGGCTTGAGGTTGAGGGTACTGTTTGATGGTATCAGATTAATAGAATGCTGGAAAGGAGCTCACACGCTTAAAAACAAAAGGAACTAAAAATAACAGCCGTTGATTTTCTTTTTCCTGAACAACTCCGTTTCTGCAACAGTTAAACAAACAAAGCTTAAACGATTACTCGAGTAAGAACCGACTAAGGCGAATGTTAAAGGTTAAAAGTCTTTGCATATTCAACATTAAACCATGTCCAGAGAAATTGCTTAAGGAGTTGATAACATATAAATTTCCAAAAAAATATTTAAATATAATAGTACTTATTTTTATAATAAATTATAATTATTCCATTGAAGATAATTTTAAAAGCCAATGTCATATATATTATTTTCTTTTAAATGTTGGTAAAATTTATTTTATATTATTAAATACGGATGAAATTTTGTTAAAATTTATTTTAGTATTAGATTTTACCATAAAGATGTGTCTTAATATATGGTAATAAAAAGTACTCTATTAATTATTGAACGGGTGGAAAGCTGATATGATTGAATATTTAGAATAAAAATTTTATTATTTATAAAAAAATTGTTTGATTTAAATATGATTGTTTCTCATAAAAAATACCTATAACTCATTAAAAAAAACGCTCTATTTATTAAAAACCAATTTAACTGAAAATCGCACAAAACTTTGTAATAGAAACTAAATTATACGGACGAATACTTTCAACACACTAAATAAAATTTATATAAATTTAACTAAATAATGAATGAGACTCATTTAAAAAAAACATTTAAACATACCAATATAAAGTTCATAAGTAGCATGATTTCAAACGTGACTGGTAAAAAACTATTCCCTCTCTTTCAATTAATATCAAGCACTCACCTAATTGGTTAGTTTTTATTTCATTAAAAAATGTATATGAAATAGTTATACTCCTCGTTAAACAAGGGATGACCCAAGTTCATATCATTTAATACAAGTTATATATTTTTTATACAATTTAGTAGAACTTATATAAATTTCGCTAAATAATAAAAATTGTATTGCGAAAATGTAGAATTATCTTGATAGGATTTCTATCATAAATGGACAAATAGCTTAACTGACATTGAACACCAATGATAAAAGAAAAGGTCTTTCTGAAGAAAATCTTTATATCGCAAGTTGTTATTAAGACTTGTGGCATACCTTAATTGAAATAGAACTTTCCTTTTCCTTTAACTTTTTCAGAATTTCAAAAGAAATCATTATTTGTTTATGGTTTACCATAGCCAATAGGGTCCCATAATAGATGTATATCGGAACTTCATCGCTTTTCATCATAAAAAATCGCCTAACAATATAATTTTAAATTCTTTGACTTAAAAGTATTAAAATACACAGTAAGCTTGCATACTTCAAATGATTTTACAAAAATAACAAGCAGCCTTTCTAATTTCGAGCAATCTTACTTTTCTTCATCTGAACTCTTAATCAATTTCTATTGTATGCGTATAAAGAAATAAGAGAATTTCTCTCAGTTGTTAAGAGACCACAATTATTTCCAAAATATAAGAAACATCCTTAACACATTCTATCAAATATATATATATATATATTTAAAAAAATTAATTCAAATGAACTAATAATATAAAATCTTTTTATGTGATCATCTAAATATAAATTATTATACTGTTAAAAATTATTTCAAAAATTATATTCACTATGATTTATAAATGGTGTACAAATATTTACATTTATAACACATCAAAATTAAACTCATTAGAAACATTCCTTACTTTGACTTAAATCACACGTACTCTTCATATAATTTAGATACGTACACGTTACTTGCTGTCATCATTTTATTATTTTTGCTTACATTGTAGAGAGAGAATTGAGGCAAAAGAAAGCTTCTTAGAAATAAGCGAAATTCGAGGCTCTAGCACTTGGTCTATCTCAAGGGACAAGTTTTGTCCTCAAACTTCAAACATGGAAAATTTGTGACATCTGGATAAAGTTTCATACATTTTGTATCAATTGTTGAAAATTTTATAAAAATTTAATTGTCATGACTGAGCATCTCACCAACTATAGAATTGAATTTCCATGAAGAGATAGAGATTTACATGCTCAAAGATAGTTCTTTTTCCAACAGAATTTCTACTTGTGCTCCAAAGCCTTTCAAAACCATAACATCATCACTAAACTAAACCACATCATCATGACAACTAATATTTGAATTTTGAAGAACCAAATATCTAAGGAAAATTAAGCAAATCAAACACAATCTTGAATTAAGTAATTCTAATCAAGCATAACCAACAAATTCGTGTAACATTCTAGCCTGTATTCAACCTCAGTCCACTAAATCTACCAACAGTTTCGAGTCCAACATCTAAACAGTTGAATTAATTAATCAAACTCAACTTGAAATGCAAACTGAAATTCTTGAAAATCTGAGTGACAAAGAGTTAGTAGAAAAAAAAAATGTTAATGGAAATATGACTGATATTTAATTACATGTAAAATTGTAGAAGAACCCTGCAGTGTTTTAATCCACCTTTTACTTCCATTCCCATGATTTGCTTTATGGTGTGCCCAAAAGGAACAGCAATGTTGTAGTGAGAGGATCAATAGATGGGAAGATAGTGAACCAAATAAGAAGGATGGCCACTAGAGAGAGGGAACAACTCAAATGCTAAGTCAATTGGAGGAAATTGAGAACAGAAAAGAGGGAGACATTGTTGATGATGTATTTCTTTGGGAAATATAAAAGGAAAGAGATTGACAAAAACTGAGTACATTTTTCAGAGTAGATTCCATTACCTGTCAATATCATATTCTTTTTTTTTTCTTTAGAGCAGCTTAGTTCCATTACCTCTCCTCCAATTTTTAATATGATACCTTGTTTAAACTTCCATGCTTATTTCAAATTCAATGATTTGGTAAACATATTTAAAAATTGCTGCTATTTTTTATTATGATGAGATAAATTTTTGCATGTGATTAGATATTATAGGTTCATGTCAAAATAGTCTTAGTTTGTACAAAGAAACTCCATAAATTAAACCGATTCTTTTGTCATTACAAATATTAAGGCACTGTTCTCACGCACCCAAATAGATGCTAAGCGAAGGATAAGAAAAAATAAAAATCTGTTACATTATAGATTATCATTAACTCAAAGGATCTATAAAATGGAAAAGTTAGACTAAACACAATTTTAATGAACTAAAGTCTAAAATGTACAGTTTCTATAAAAGTTTATTAAAGATCTTTCACTTTAGTTAGTTTATCCAAATTGATGCCAAAAATTTAGGCCACGCTAGTACAGCTAATATATCTGTACACTAAAGAGTACGGATATTTGGTGTTACATTCTTCCCTTAGATTTGTTTTTCTTGCTCTTGATTTCTCTTTACAATCTTTCATATCGAAAACAATACTTTCTATTTATTAAATCATGCAAAATATAATAGTTATATTTTTCCACAAATTATATATAAATAATTAATATATATAATCAAGACAGAGTTTGGAGTTGAGTTGCTTTTCCAACAGTATTTCTACTTGGCTCTTCAGTGCCTTTCAGAACTGTGACATCGACCAAACCCAAACCACATCATCGCTAAAAATTTATGAATTTTGACAAGTAAATTATCAAAAGAAAATCAAAACACAGTCATGAAGGATTTCCAAAAGTTGAGAATGAAGAATGCTTCTTACACAAATTTGCATATAAAACAGTAATAATATCCTTTTATCTATCAACTGTTTCCAATCCAACATCTAAACAGGTGAATTAAATCAAACTTTATTCTAAATGCTAACTCCTAACAGGAATTCTTGAAAAGTACTAATAGTCCCAAAATGAGTAAAAACAAAATCATTTTATTAAGGGAAAATATATATATATATATATATATATATATAACTGATGATTTTTACCTGTGAAATTGTAGAAGAATGCTACAGAAAATAAGAGCACCCTTCCAATTTCAAAGCCCTCGAACTTGTGTTAATGCACCTCTATTTCCATTCCTATGATTGACATTATGCAAAAGGAACAGCTTAAGATATTTTCAGTGAGAGGTACTAATGAGAAGAATGAACAAGGGAAAGAAAATGGATACTTCGTGGAGGGAGCAGAACTTCTTCCACAAAGACTCAAATGTTAAGTCCAGTGGAAGAAGTTGACAAGAAAAAGAGGGAGACATAAAATTTTTTCTATCTCCCTTCCTTTCATTGCATCATTTATTATACTTCTTCTTTTTATTATTATTTTACTTATTTTTTAAATGAAATGTCAATTTTGGTTTTTGTTTGAAAAAATAGGAAAGGAAAGAGGCTGACAAAAATTGAATAGATTTGAAAAAATGGCATTCTTACAAAAAGATATTTTTTATAAAGAAAAAATTGAAAAAAATATATTAATATGTGATATAATGAAAAGAGATAAAAAGAAAATGGAATTATAAAAAAATATGATGAAAATTTGTAGTAGAAATATTGTATCCTATAAATTTGTTTAAAGAAGATATTATTTCCTGTAAATATTTTTGGTTTTTTACGCAGTTGAATGACATCACCTCCAATTTTTAATTTGTAATTAATATTTCCACTTTCATGTTTATTTCTAATTCATGTTTTCTTGTAAACCTGCTCACATGTGCAGCTGGTTTTCATTATAATGAGATAAATGTTCGCATATGATTAGAGTTTAGTTCACATCACAATATTATTTTAGTTTGTATTTTCAAAGAAACTCCATAAACTGATTTTTGTCATTACAAATATTAAGGTATTGGTTCCACGAACTCATAGATGCTACGTGAAGGGCAAAGATAAAAGAAAATTCGTTACATTATATAATATTAACATTCAATTCTAAGGATCCTGAATGTATGATGATAAGTGAGTTGTTGATGTACCTGCACCTTAATTACAGTTTTTATTCTGTACTACATTAATTAGATTAGCAGCTAAATAGAGGATTATATTTGGTGTCACTTTCTTCCCTTAGATTTGGTTTTCTTGTTCTTTTTCCTTATAATTACTCATATACCGAAAACTATACTTTCTATTTATTACATTGTACAACATATATTTCCTGCAGATATAATTTGATTAATGTATAATCAAGAAAGAATTTAGAATTAAGTAGCAGGTAAGAACATGTCTCCTAAATTAAGTATAGTGAATATTGATGGAAGGAATAGAAGCATGCAAGGACCCACACAGAGGGAGATATATGGATATCTGTATATCCATTCTTTATGCTTCTCTCTGACAGCAACTGAAAGAAAATTTTAGAATGAATAATAATAACAGCATTAATTTATATGATTCACGTGTTATTGAATGGAATCAATTTATATTCCACAATTCCGATTTACATTACATCCATTGATCTTTAGCTTAAGAAGCAATGACCCCTTTCCTGACATATTATCAACATTAGCTACACCATGATCTTCAATTCCACCTCTTTTGCATGTATCTTCACCAACTAGTTCAGACTTAGAAAAATTTTCAAAAGGCACCTTTTGCTGGCAACATTCTTCAAGTACAGTTTCAGCATAAAAAAACTTGTTCATCCTATAGATCTCCTCTAAAGTACAGTGTCTTGCCACAGCTAAAATATCCACCATGGACCGTTTCTTACACCTCCCTCTACGCCTTCTGCGTTTATCTTTCACCACCTTGGATGATGGCATTAATATTGGATTGTTCTTTTGAACATCATCAGTTGAATATGGGAGGGTACATGTATCTGCTGACTGAGATAAATTGGCAGAACCATTATTGCACTTTTGTTGATTTCCCTCTTCATGTGATGAAGGGCTGTTGTTGGTGACTTTGTAATCACACTCATTTTTGATATTTTGTGAGTGGTCATCAATGAAATGTGGTACTTCAGGTTTGCAAAAATCAGCTTCTTTACTATCATTTCTTGAGTGCATCAAGTTTGAACAAGCTTTGAGTGATTCAGCAAGTGAAGTTTGGCGTCCTAATGGTGGCAACACATCCCTGAGGCCACGGTTAAGACACATTTGCAAGTACTTCTCAGGAAATGGCCAGCTATGAAGGATACTTCTGTGACGAGAAGCAAGAACATACTGCCTGCAACAAAAATCAAGATAAAACTCCAAAAATTTCAATTATTGTTGTCTACTTCCTCTTCTGTTTATTAATAACTCAACTTAATACATGTTTGGTTTAATTTACCTTGAGGAAATAATCACATACTCTCACACTTTTGTGAGTTTTTTTAAAAAATAAATTATTAAATGTGATATGATTTATGTTTGAAAACTTTTCTTTCAAAATTAGGTCTACAATAAAATCCAGTACAAATTTTTTAACTCAGACATAAACGTTACAATTTAGTTTCGAGTAATCAAATATCAAATTTTTTCTGTAAAATCACGTTATAATGAATTAAATATGATTTTATACTATTTTATCACGAATCCAAACATGCACTTATGCTGCATTACAAACAATCCTTTCCGAAATCTAAACACATGAAGTTAACAAAAGGAAATGTCAAAGACAATAGCAAAAGAAGAAACAAAGTGTTGAACAGAGAATAATCGTAAGCTTAAGTTGTGTTGGAAACATTACAAATAACCTACAACCAACAATCGCTTCAAACCATACAAGCTCAAGATATTGAAATTCAAGAGATCAATCTAAATATAGAACATGCAATAATGGCATAACATTCAAGGAAACAAAATAAAACCTTATTTATAAATTTAAATGCACAGGTATATATTTATGGTAACTTTTTCAAGCATATTGGTACCTTATTGAGAAGGGTTTAACATCAGCATCAGAACCCGTTTGCTGCAACAGAGATTGTGAAGCCATAGATAGGTTTTGTTGCTGAGACATCATTCACCACAAAGATTGCAACTTTTGCAAGTGAATCCCAAACTAATCTCGCTAAATTAATATTTAATTAAAACTCTTGTAGCACTGGAACGCTACACATACAAAAAACTCCATAAAATCACCAACTCCAACAATACCCTAGAACAAAATCAGAGAGTTGAAAGCACGAAATCTGCATGTGGGTACCCAAAAGACGCTCAATTTATCAGCAGAACAAAAAGAAAAGGGATCAAAGAATGAAACTTTAGGTGAGTTGCTGAACGAAACAAACGGAAAGAGCAAGGCAAAGCTTGAAGCTTCAGAGGAAGAGAAAGGGTCATAGAAGAGGTAGGTGGTGTTTGGCTTTGAAGGAAATGGGAAACGAGAAACACGAGTTCAGCGTTGAAAAGAAGAAGTTGAAGAGAGAGAATAGAAACGAAGCATGATGAGAAACACAAGTTCACTGAGAAACGAGGTTGTAGAATGGTCTCTTGATAGTGTCGTTTCTTTTTTTTTCCCCTTTATTTTCTTTTATTGTTTGTTATCTTTGTTTTCCGCTTCGTTTGGTTTTGTTTTTGTTGACTTCATTTAACTATTGCTAATAGTGCAATTAAGAGAGGGTCATTTTTGTTAATTTTAATTTGGTTTGTCTATGCTGTTATGCTATCTATCTATACATTCACTTTAGTTTTGGTGGGATGCGGAACCCTCCATAACCCCCAAAACAGGGCATCTTCGTAAACTTCCCTTCTCCTTAACTTCAAATGCAACTATTTCTTATGCCACAATTTCAATAAAATTTGGAAAAAGTGGACATCTGCAGAAAATGAATTGGGTCTTAGATGATTAAGAACTAAGAAGGTAGAGAGCAAAATGGGAAATTAAACTATGTATTATTGCTCTCTCTTTCTCTCTCTCTCTCTCCCTCTCTCTCCTCTCTCTCTATAATATATATATATGTTGGATAATGTAATTTCTCTTGGTCTGCAGTATAGATTTTACTATCTGTCTATAGCTATTTTTGTGTTTTGTGTATATTAATTAATAACTAATATATAACTCAGGGCAAATCAAATTTCAAGATAATGTAAATGCTTTGCTTTGAAAAATGGGTGATATTTTACATGAAGTGGCAGAGAGTATATATATATGCAAACAAAACCATTCTCTGCAGGAGAAGGTACACTCAGATGAAACAGGAGTCTGAGATTTACCTCTTTAAGGAAAACACAGAAGCTGAAGAATACTGAATGAGTTTAGTTGGTTTACTATAATGTAGAACGTCACATATTATTTGGAATTTCTAATTCTTTACCGGTTTCACATCCATAACTGAATTCTGATATTGCCCAAAACATAGCAAATTTAGTTGAGTTGTATCAAGATTGCATCCACTCCAGTTAAGTGGAAATTATTTGCTTGTGTCCACCATTGTGCAAGAAATTGAAGTACATGAACAAAGTTCTGATTCCTGATATATAAATATGAAGCGTAGGATTAACAAATAGGAGATATGCACTAAATAAATACCTGATGTCATCAAGATGATTATTAATATATTCACTCAAAACATCCCCAACAGATTCAGAATTAATGTTGTTAATTTTCCTTCACGGTCAAATGTTTTTAATTTGTGGCACATAATGTTAGCTTGTGTTTCAATTCGTGTGTAAGACAACATGTATAATCGTTCCCATGCATGCGTTAAGGATGTAAATAAAAGCTGTTTCTTTGGTTTCAATATGCTTCTGGATTAAGTATTTCACTATTGGTACTTATTGACATATTTTAAATCATCTTAGTCTCTCTCAAATCCTAATAGTTTTCTTAAAGTGCTTAGCAGTATTCAGGAATATAAGCACATAATTGAACCTGATGAATCCAAGTTACTAATTCTAAGCTATTGGCTTTTGTTTGAATTAGAAAGGTGGTGAATAAGGAATGGTCACTGCATGAGGAACGTCAATTGATCACAATGCATAAATTGTGACATAGCGAGGATTGGAATATGAAAGCATAAAATGACGCTGCCACAAAAACATTACACGAGCTCGTCTCAATGTGTTTCCTACAGAGAAAAACAACATTTTGAGCCACATTCTAAAACTCTTCTTTACATTTTTTTTCTTTTTATTTTATTTTATGCCAATTAAAGATAAAAATAGTTAAACCATCATGCAAAAACTATGTACAAGTTATCATTACAGCAGGATTAATTCTTGGCTAATGAAATACTACATGCAATAATAGTCATATAAAATATGCATTAACCAATAATCCAATGTGTGTAACTCTAAAATACCAAATTATTCAAACCAGTGTAGAGACAAACGGATTCAAACGTTTTGGAGCTTTTATTAATTAAACGGAGAAGTTGTTTTCAAATTAAAATAAAATAACAAGGAAGAAATTTTTTCATTTTTTTAAGAAAGAAAGTGCCCCATGTCATATATTCGTTCACTATTTGCATTTTTTTTCTCTATCCTACTACCACTTCATTTTTGTGTAACTTACAGTTAAAACTACTACTTTTACGTTTTCTTAGTTTGTGTATATATTGGTAATTGGGCATTCTTTCTCTCTCTTTCTCTAGATCTCTCACCTACATTAAGTAGCTCCAATAGATAAGGTTCTGAAAGTTCTTTTCTGAAAGCTAATATTAATTCACGTACATGCTGTGGGCATAGAAGTTACTTGGAAATACAGTTGATAAAATAATCCTGTGAGTGAAAGGATGAAATTATATATCTTTGCATAGAAATGTTTTTCCAAAGACACAATAAATGATAAAAACAATGGCTATGCAGTTATGGATAAATCCTGTCTAATGCAGAGTCTTCTTTTTGAGTCTCATGTTTCTTATAAACTCAAGGCTTCAGCAGCTGAGGAATTTTGGCCAAAATTGTGTTGGGCCATGAAAATCACAAGCAAAATATTTCATCTGCTTCTTAGATAATACTGTGAATCTGTTCACATGGAGAACATAAGTGAGTTACTATTAAGGATTTTACATATCTGCATGTTTACTAATGAACTTAATAAGAAAGGTAGAAAGAGGGAAGTTATCAACAAATGGATAAAAAAATATGAATATACAATGTATAAAATAGTGATTAAAAAAATCATTGTAGAATGAAGGTAGAAAAATATATCATATATATATATAATAAGAAGCTAGTGATTTGATCTGTAAATATATATGAATTCAACCACAAATTATGGGGCCAGAATTACAAGTATTAGGGCAATAGATGTGTTAATTTGACTTTAAATTGATGTAACCTGGGTTGTAAATAATTTGTGAGGTGTCCCAAACAATAATTAGCATTGTATAAAATAATTAAGCTTGTAGGATACGTAGTGCGATATATGATATATGTACCCAATGCTGAAGCTTCTTTAATAGCTCACACCAATTCCTTGTCATAGTTGAATTAGGCCTAAATTAAGCATAGCATGATATATTTACGCAGGGATTTTTATACACATGCCTCTTTTCACTTTGCTTAATCAAAAATCCTTTCATAATTCTGTTTCCTTGTTCCCGCAAGTATTTCTTGTATTCAAGAGAAGGGTCTTCATAAGTTAGCTTCCGAGTTTTCTGTGTTTCTGGGTCTATCACGTTTCCTTCATCTTCCAACATAATCAAAACTGAGATGTTTGTGTCAAATAATTTTCATAATGCTTCACTTGCAAGGCTACTATGGTCAAAATACCTTTGAATTTCATTGTGTGTGTAAAATATCATGTTTTGTTTAAGTATATTTTAACAGATACTATTAAAGTGACCTTTATTTTGTTGTACATTAATTTGATACTGATATGAGCATTGTATTGCCTGAGATTAGATGATTGGATAAATGGAACAGCATATAACAGTTAACCCTATCTTCTTCCATTTTTGTTCCAATCCCTTCTTCTCTGATCTATATATTCTTGTCTTAGCAGAGAATTTTGGATTAGAGTAATGCTATTTCAGCATCAACTTTTTACAAAAAATTATACATTAAATGATGAAATAAGAAGAAAGAAAAGAGAAGTATAATAAATCTATATATGTATATATAAATATTGCTTGAAATCAATTAGTGGTGTTGTAAGAAATCAATGTGAAAATAATGTAACTGTTTGCATAATATGTATTGTGTAGACACAATCCATCTTTCATGTATGGAGAATGAGAATAAGTTATTTTATAACTGGCCCATGAAAAAAATGAAAATATGATGTCATTTTACTTAAAAATTTCAACACAATATTGAATTTAAATATTACAAGTTTATTATCACTTTTAAAGTTGTTTAATTTTTATCAATAACTATAATAATTTTTCAATATAAAAATCAATTATGGTTTTGGTCTATATGCTTTCAGGTAGACAGAATATACATTCCTTTTCTTTTTCTTTTTCTTTCTTTTTTTCCTAAGATAAAATGCCCTTTCTCCCCTGCTCCATTGTTTGAGTCATTACAACTGTTAAAAATTACGTGATTATCTAAGTTCTAAAAATTACGTTATTGTAGCTGTGATAATAAAGTTTATATAAAATCCTTTTACCAATAACTAAATCTTCTAAAATTTATTTTGTACAATTTAGTTTTATGTGATAACTTGTATTTTATTTTTTTACAAAAATATAACTAAAATAAAAGTAAATTATAAGTAACATTAATATTTTTAAAAATTAAATTGTATAAATTAATATTTTTGAGAACCAGTTCATTTCAAACTGTTAGAAAGTTAATACATTTAAGACTTAAATAGTATAAAGTGAAACTATGGATCAAAGATAGACAAAGTATTATTTTTAGGTCCTATTTGTGTATTTATTCTAATAATTTTAGGTACTATCCGAAGTTGTTGAAAATTTTTTAATTTTAAAAATAAAATCTGTTAAACTAAAATGATAAATTCATTTTTAATCCAATTTTAAAACACTCTTCAACCAATTTTGATGAAAATTAACTATTTTACATTCATTTTCTTTCCGTCATCTTTTAAGAATTTAATATATGAGTCAACCTGATTTATATAAGCTCAATTTATAATGAACCAATATTAAGCACGTTCAATTGGATTAGTAGGAGATTATCAGGTCAACTTGTTTTGTGGTTTGGCCATACTAATAGTGAGTTGTGATTATTATTATAGTAAGATAATCATAGAGTTATGTTGGTTTAGTAAGATGATAGTAGTTATGGTGATGATTGGTGGTATATAATGAAATGAGTTTAGATATAAAAATAAAAAATTAAAAAAAATTTAAAAAATAATGAATAGGTTTTTTTTTGTTTTAAAAATTAAGTTAAAATTATTTTTAAAATATATTATAATTAACTCAAAAATATTTTAGTTGAATATGCTTTATTTTTAATTTAGAAATAAAAATAAAAATAAAACTCTGAACCACTAAAAGTTGAACCTTAGTAATTTGGCTTTTAAATATTTAATAAAAAGAACTTTTCAACAGCAAAGTTAAAGGACTGAAAATTGTAGAGAATGTGAAATTAATAAATATTTCTTTATTAATATTTTGGGTATTATATAAAAAGTAATAGCGTCGTTTAATAATTAATATTCTGGAGATTAGAATAGTTTACATAAATAATTAATTTTCATCAAAATTATTTAAAAGGTGTTTTGAAATTGGATTAGAAATGAATTTATCATTTTCGTTTAACAGATTTTATTTTTAAAATTATATTTTAAAATAAAAAATTTGCAACAACTTCGAATATTGCTTAAATGATTAAAATAAATACACAAATTGGACCTAATAATAATACTTTGTCTATCTTTGATCCATAGTTTCACTTTATACCATTTAATTCTTAAATGTATTAACTTTCTAACATTTTGGTTTGAAATTAACCTCTCAAAATATTAGTTTATACAATTTAATTTTTAAATATATTAATGTTATTGTACCAAGAATAAAATAAATATTCACCAACAAAATTTGATTCAGTTGATTGATAATTTTATCATTAATAGAAATTTAAATTTAAATTATATGTATAAATTTTTTTATTAAGAAACAAAAATCATTTTAATAGGAATTAATTTTTATTATTAGTTAAAAAATACTTTCAATATACATCCAAAAACTGAATAAATATCCCGTGCTAAAAGACAAATTATTTTTATTCAAACCAAAACACACTTCTTTCATTTAAGACACTTAATCAAATAATTATTTTTCAATAAAATGTAAAATAAATATTTTTAATGTATTTTGGAATAGAACGGCCTCCGATAATAAAATATCACTCCTTGGCTGTGAAACATTAAATTTGAATAAATAATTTAATTCACTTATTTAATAAAAAAAATATCTAGCTTATTTCAATTACTCTTATCGCGAAAATCATTAAAATAAGTTAAAAAATCATGAGAGGATCATAATAAAACTTTCTTGAACATAACTAAACCTCTTTTAAGTTTAAACAAATTTTCTGTTCCCATTTTTTCACATTTTGTTTACTTTCTATTCATTATTTCTAATCATTATTTTTATTTTTTTTGGTTTCTGTGAATTCTTTTTAAGTTCTTGAATTTTTTATTTTTCGTTATTATATTTTTTAAATAACAAGGGACTAAACAAGATAAAAAAAAAAACTAAAAATAAACAACAAAAGATAAAAATAAATGGAAATAAAAGTAATAGATCAGGATTAAAATAGAATGATGCGAACAAAAATAATAGACAAGAAAAAAAAATGAAAGTGAGTAAGTAAATAAACGACAAGAACTAAATGAGGGTACAGACTACAGTAATAAACAAACGACAAGAACTAAAAATAAATAGGGAATAAAAGTAAAAGACAAGGACTAAAATAGAAAAATATGAAAAATCAAGAATAAAAAATTATTAAATCTAATTGTTTATTTTTATTTAATATTTAAAGTTATACGCAAGAATTAAAAAATAATTAATATCTTATAATTTAAAAACATTTATTTTTTTCTTATACATCTTATCTCATTAATTATTTAACAATATACATAGTAATTATTTAGAACAAAATTAGAAAATATTAATGATTCATAATCTTGTAAAAGAACAATAAAAACTGAAAAATAAAAATGTTAAAGTGTCAAATAAAAAAATGAAGAGAGTGCTTATAAGATAAAAACAAAAGTTAATTTCAGTCCCTAAAATTAATTTCAAATATTAAAAAATAATGTATTTCATTAAAAATAAATATTTATTTTATTGAAAATATAATAGATATTTCTTTTTCAGTAAATTAAAATCTATAAAATGGCTTCATCACTTCCAAGTGAAGAAAGAAAATAACCAGTGCTCGGCTGGGGCAGTGTCTCTCTGTATTCCAAGCCATATATGACCTGTTTGGCTGTTTGTGTAATACTCCAAACGGAGTTACACATGAATTGAAAATTTCATATCACAGACAAATATTTGATGGTACAGTGTATTGTGTCGTTAAAACAGTAAAATATAATTAAAAATGTTTAAAAGTATACAAAATTATACATAATTGTTTAAATAAAGGAATGCATACATAACTTAAATTTAAGATGAAAGGAGTAAATTTTTTAAAAAATAATTTAAGAAAATAAGTGTTGAGATTTTAGATAAAAAATAAATATAAAAATTAAAGTATGATTAAAATGTAGATTTGAAGAATAAGTCTCAGCATCAAAGAAAAAAATTGAAAACAATTAATGATTTTACAAATTTTTAACAAAGTATTAAAAAATACTAAATACTGTAAAATTTATTATTATAAGGAGAAAATTTTCTCATGTTCAATTTAAATTTATAAAAAAATTAAAATATAAATTATAAGTATATAATTAAATAAAATGGATTTAAAATTTAGAAATTAAATACTATTAAAAATTCTAAAAAAGTATCTAATTAATTCAAAACAGTTGAAATGAAAATATATAAAAGGAAAATTTCAAAACACTGTTATAATAATAAATTAAGTAAATTTTGAATTGATTTTTTTAATTTCTTTTATCCTGCGTTTGAATTATAGATTTTAATATTTCATATAATTTAAAATACATGTAATTTAATTTTTTTCAATTAATTTTTTATTTTTAAAATATTTATTTAAGTAAAGTAATTTAATTTTTTTTGAAATTCAATTTTTTTGTTTGGACAAAATAGTTTTCGTCTTCAAATTTAAAATTTTTTATATTTTATATTTATTTTTTAGAAAATAAACAAATTTTATACATCTAAATATTGAGAAAATATTATTCATGTAGGATTATCTATTGGAAGTTTTATTTTGAAAAATTAAAATAAAATTTCAGTGTTAAAAATTTAAAATTAGTTTTATTAGTTTGAATAAGAAATGAATTGAATAAAAATATGATAAGATAAAATATAAATATGATAAATTTTTGTTTAGTTATTTTATTTTATTTTTAATATTATTTACAAAAATAATAAATTAGATGGTATTATATTATTAATTTAATATTTAGAATTAAAAAAATAGTGAAAGAATATTTCATAAATTATATTAAAATAATTTTTCAAACAAAATTAATTGACTTTTTCAAATTATTATTTCATTTTTCAATAGATATATATATAAATATTTAAAAAATTAAAAACATATTTTTATGTGCAAATAATATTGGGAAATTTGATATTAAAATTTTATTTTATTAAATTATTTTTACTATTAAAAATTTAAATATTTTTTAATAATAAACTCTATTTACAAGAATAATAAATTATAAAAATTTCAAAACTATATTTTCTAAAAAGAGTAAATCTTTTTAATAGTTATTACTAAAATAAATTTTATGATATTTTTATAAAAAATAATTATAATTATAAAGTAATTAAATTTAATTTCAATAAATACTAAAATTTAGAATTATGAAATTAAAGTCTAGTGGTGCGAAACAGATCGCAAAATTATGAGAAAAATCTTCAATTTTCAGTATTTAGTGAAATTTTAAATTTATTTATTTTAGTGTATTAAAATATTTAGAATTTATAGTTTTTATAAAAATATTTAAATGGATAACTGAAAAAGTAGTCTTTATCAATTATTTTTTGTTGTATAAATTAGCATAATTTATGATGGTTTTTTGTGGTTATATAAATTAACATAATTTATATTTGATTCTCACAGTTATATTTTTCAACAATTTTTAAATATAAATTTATAAAAAAATCATAACTATTTATTTTTGAAAATTATTACTAAGTTTTTTTGTAGTAAATATTTTAATATTTAAAATTTTAAATATTCTAATAAATCATCTTTTCTGCTTTAAATCTTCCGTCTAAACATAAGATTATACTAATATAGAATGTAACTTTTTAAAAATATTTTCTAAAGTGCACAAATCACTTATAAATATTGTATGCCTATATTTATTGATTATTATGGTGAAGTACGATTCAATATTATGATGGAATTGTTAATAATTAAATATATATATTTATATTATATAATATATTGAATAATTAAGAATATAAGCAATAAAAGAATAAAATAAAATTTTAAATTAACGCAAAAAGATCACATTACAAATTTACATGTTACGTATGCTAAATGTTTTTATAATAAATAGTTAAATAATAGAAATTTATGTATAAATTTTTATTTGTATAAAAATTATTTTAAATTAGTAAAATAAACATTTGTTTTAAAAAATAGTTCATATCACCAGTTTATTAACATTGATTTTTATCCGGTTTTGATTCTTATTATTAATTTGATCAGTTTTTTTTAATGGAATTGAATGATTGAATTTTAAAAATTATAGTACAAATTTAACAATTATTTTGACAATTTTTTGTTAATTTTATATTAAAAAACTTTATTTGATTGACATATATATTAAATTTTTTATTATAATACACAATACAAAATTTATTTTTACTTACAATATTTATTTTTATTCAATATCTATCTACACAACTAAAAGGAATAAAACAAAATAAAGGAAATAAATATAATTTTTATCTATAATCAAAATTATAAAAGGTGGAGCTATTGACTTTCTAAAAGGCCTATATCCACTCTTTTTCTTAACAACATGGACCCTCTCCAACAGATTGATGATTACACAACAATTGAAAAAAGTGAGAATGTAATGTATGGTTAAGATTTAAGCAAGAGAAAAATATATTTTTTTCAATATTTCTTTTAAATGATTAAATTTTATTAATTTAATAATTTTTATTACATAAATTATATTTATAAAATTTTAAAAAATTAATACTTTATTACACTATTTTATTTTAATAAAAAATATATATTTTCTAGCATACATTAATTTAAATTTTTTGTTGCTTATGCTTATTTTGAACACAAGGCTCATTTTTAATTATTTAAATTTTTTATTGATATAAATACAAATTCATGATCATGCTTTTATTTTCTAAACCAAAAAAAAAATATGAACTATATCTATATGTTTTTATTTTATTTATAAAATTGCACTGAATATTTATACACATAAGAAATATCTTTTTCTCAAATTCAGTTTTTTATCATATAATAGTTAAATACAATATATCTTAGACAAGTTATCAAAATATTTTCATCATTTAAATTGTATCACGACTATTAATTTTTTAATTTGTAAATAGAAAATGCAATTGTGCTTATTTTATTTTATTTTTGTAATTTTACATATGATATATGACAGAAGTTAATTTAATTGATTTTAACTTTGTAACTTAAATAAAGACATATTTAAATAAAAAATCATCATATAAGTTTGGTCTATAATAGTTTAGACAGGATCGACCCATAAAATAAATGGGTCTATGAAATCACTTGCCTGCTGGTTGAACTTTTCTTTTTTGGCATTACATATAGTTTCCAGATAAGAAGGAATCGTCGCATTATATGTATGAATTTATATCCCAGATAAGAAAAATGCTTAAAATGAGAAATGTGAGAGTTAACAAAGATATGTGCTTTATATATATATATATATATATATATATATATATATATATATATATATATGCGGTGGTGCTAAAACACATCCTATGGTTAAATTTTACCAATTTTACCAGCACACTCACGATGATGATGATGCAGCAGTAGGAGCTAACAAGCATAGACGGAGCCTTAAATGAATTTATATTTTATCAATTTTTTAATAAAATTTGTTATTCATTAATTTTTTATTATGGAAATGTAATAATTTTGTGAATCTTACTTGCTGCACCATTGGTGGTGTGGTAATGTTTTGCGTGTCAGTTAATGTGATTGGCGGATTCCACCATCGCATTCCCAAATCGTTCGTCACTAACTCAGTCTCAGCGATGGCCGCTAACTCAGTCCGAGTCGCTGCGGCTCAGATGACATCCGTCGCCGACCTCGCTGCCAACTTCGCCACCTCCTCTCGTCTCGTGAAGGTATTCCTTTTTCCCTTTTTCTCTCGCAATTTCAGTTTTCTGTTCCCTTTTCATAATTTGTGTATTGTTTTGACCTATCAAGTGTTGTTGTTTGTTGAGCGTGCAAAGGAAGCAGCATCAGCTGGAGCCAGATTGATTTGCTTTCCTGAAGCATTCTCTTATGTAGGTGCCAAGGATGGGGACAGTGTTAGTGTTGCACAACCCTTGGATGGACCAATCATGAACCAATACCGTTCTTTGGCCAGGTCATTTGATCTAACCTAATCTAATCTAATCTCTTTCTTTTCTTTTTCTTATTACCTTATATTGTCTTCAATTATGTATCTTCATCTCAATAATTGCAGAGATTTCAGCATTTGGTTATCACTTGGAGGCTTCCAGGAAAAAGGATCTGATCCTCAACATTTGTGTAATACCCATGTTATCGTAGATGACACTGGCAAAATCAGAGCCTCTTATAGAAAGATACACCTGTAAGAATCAGTAACTTAAACTCTAGTCCAACTGAATTTATTCCCATCCAGTATTGTATTGGGGGCAGTTTCAGTATTGTGCATGTCTTTTTATGATCATGCTGACTTTGGATGCTGCCCCTTCGTAATTCCTATTGCTGCAAGTTTGTAACACAAACACTAGTACACTGTCCGCGCATGAGAGAGAAAATGATGTCAAAATAAAGAAATTAGAGAACAGGGGAAATCATAATAACTCTATTTAATCATCAAAGCTGAAAACTAGAATACAAAAATACTCGTTAAAATGGTAAACCCAACTGCTGCAATTATCACTTGAATAATAACACTAAAATATTACCCAACTAATTCTATTTTAACTAAAAAACAGTTTAATAAATTAGTAATAATAAGTATCCTGATTACTATAAATTTCAAATTACCTGCAGTTCCGACAACTATTAGCAATGTAAATATTCCTATATTATACTCATTGTTTATTAGAGACTCTGTTGACTTTGATTGTTTATCAACTCCTAAATATAACATATGCAATATGGTCCTCCTGAATCGAGAAATTTTCTGCTTTTCTGTTTGTACTATCTTGCTTGTATAAACAATTATATACTTTATTCACTTTATTTTATCTGAAGGTTTGACGTAGATGTTCCTGGTGGAAGGGTATATAAAGAAAGTAGTTTTACAGAAGCAGGTAGGATATTTACTCTTTATGTTGTATTAAGACTAGATGAGCCTTTGTCTTGCTTTAGTTCTCATTGTAACTTTTCCTTTCTTGAAAATCTGAGGATAAGTTGAATTTTTCACATCCCTGCATCCACCTTGAAACATAAAAAATATAACATGTGAAAGAATAAAGAAGATAACTAGCATTAGTCATGGTGAATGGTGATTCTGATTATATTTCCATTGATTTACTTTCCCTTCCACTGTACGTGGTATTTTGTTCTTTCTCCTTCATTTCCTTTTACCGAAAATGTAAAGTTGCAATATTCACTTTTTTTTTTGTTGGGGAGAGGGGGTGCTTGACAGAGAAGATAAACACACTTAGATCTGGTGTGAACTGTGAAGGATGATGTTTTCATGTGAAAATCTTCTATCATGGTAATCGGTGATGTTTTCAGGCGAGGATATTATTGCAGTGGACAGTCCTATTGGGCGTTTGGGCCTGAGTGTTTGCTATGATTTGAGATTTCCAGATCTGTACCAGGTGCTACGTTTCAAACATGGAGCACAGGTAATAAATGAAAATCTTACTTTCCTGCTTTAAAAAGGGTTCTAAAATTTTATTGCCTTATAACATCCAGGTACTATTGGTGCCTGCAGCATTCACTGCAGTGACTGGTGAAGCACATTGGGAAATTCTTCTTCGAGCTCGTGCAATTGAGAACCAATGCTTTGTAAGAATTCATTTTTGCATCTAATAATACTACCTTTTCCGCTCGTCTCCCCATGTTGGAAATTATTGGACACAATTATTTCAGGAGTCCATATTCCTGTGTATTCTTGTAATTTTGAGAATTATGGATTTATTTCTTGTTTTCTTGTATTTGAAATGATTCGAACAAGTTATTAAAGAACACTATCTGAATCCTGAGGAAATGTATTTCAACTATTTTCTTATTCGCCACTCATTTTTAGGAATGGTTTGATGAATGAATTACCAGGTCATTGCCGCCGCACAAGCTGGTAAACATAATGATAAAAGAGAAAGCTATGGTGACACATTAATTATAGATCCATGGGGGACAATTGTTAGTCGATTACCAGGTAAAGAAACTTGATAGTTCCTCATGTTCATTGAGCTAATTCATTGAAATTGGAAGTCCACTAACCTTAATCTATCCAATTTCTTTCCTAGTTTTCTTTCTTCGTTATTATTGCTTGTCATTTAAATTGCGAGACCTGCTACTACTTAAAGGATTTATGTCTAACAGTTCTTTAGAGAAACGTATCATTTATAACTTATTGCGAACATGCGAGAAGTGATGGGAACTTCCATAATTACCCTACTAGTATTTGTTATTTATGGAACTCATCATAAGATAATGAAAATAGTCTTCTTTCATGCCTGAAAAATCAAAAATATGATTGGATGTATGAGCTGTAGCCTTAAATTATTTATCCATGGGAGTGATATAGGATCAGACACAATTTTGCTTGAATTTTCTTTTATAGAGGATTTTAGTGATGCTTTCACTGTCCTTGAAGGTTTCAATTGTGAATTTATAGATTAAATTTCCATTTTACACTTTGCTACAAATTTTTTTATCTATTCTTTATTGTTCAAACAATGTATTTCTTGCTGTAGTTTCTTGTATTGCCAATTTTTCTTTCATTTAAAGTTGAAACCAAAGGGTGCTGATTTCCATGGTTGGTTTTATTTGTATGTTTCAGACCGTTTGTCTACAGGCATTGCAGTAGCTGATATTGATTTATCATTGGTTGATTCAGTTAGGGAGAAGATGCCAATTGCCAAGGTATGTTTGCAATATCTATCGATATCCGTGGACTTGTGCATAAAATCAAGGATATTAATCGGGTTAACGTACCAGGGTGCCCGAACCGTATAGCCGCCATAAGTGTGCTTTATACCGGCATGGGTTAACAATGATTTCTGACACATTTTATCATTGGTTATTTTATGAGCCTCACTAAAAAATCTGTCTGCTTTTAGTGACACCTTAGTAAAATTCACATGATGATAAACAATGTCAATGTGTTGGAAAAACATGTGGTTAGCACTTCTCTTGTTTTTATTGAAGCAGTACAGTTTTCACAAGTACTATTTCCTGATGCATACATTTATTGCTTTGGTTTCAGCAAAGAAAGCCAATTGACTTCTGGAAAGCAGCATCTCTATAGTTCTATTTGGACCAGTCAAGTAGGGTAGGTTATTTAAACGAGAGATTTCTTCTATGTACCAAAAGAAATATATGGGACTTCCATATTAGATTACCCTAAGGATGATATCTACAATCATGAATTTCGGTCTTCATGACTACATGGTTCAAACAATTTTTAATTTACACAGATAAAGAACAGATTATACCTGTTAGCTTATGTTAAATACCTAAAAATTACGAAAGCATCCTATTGAAAAAATAAATACGAAAAGCTTGCTCTCACACTTCGTTTCTCAAGCTTTTTCTTGATAGAAAATTGAGTAAAATCTTACACATTCATGATTTATTACCTCCTATCTTTTTTTTATAAACGATTATTAATTCTTCATATTGCTAACCTAAAGTGTAATATAAAATTTAAGAACAATAAGTCTTAAATGAAAAAATTATTTAATAACGATTTATTTCTTGTAAGAGACATTTACTCGGTTGCCTCCTTAATCCTTATGAACATGCCGAGTAGTTTCAACCTTGGTTGGTTAACTGGGGGGACTGCTATTTTACATTTCCGTTCACCGATTAAACAATCTATTTTCATTTGTGCATGATTTCCTTCTTTCTTTTTTTTTTTGTCATAAAAACATTCACCAACAAGATGCCACCCATGATGTATCGAGTTGGTTCAGGTGGAAGACAAAGAACGCAGATTCCTCAAGGGATTGGGAGAAATGGATCTTTGCATTCTTTAACATCTCTGATCTTACACTGAATGTATACATGTCCGATCTTAAACTATATATATATATATATATATATATATATATATATATATATATATATATATATATATATGTGTGTGTGTGTGTGTGTGTGTGTGTGTGTGTGTGTGTGTGTTGAGAGATAGATAGAGAGAAATGCTGTAAAACAGATTATAAAAGAAGGGCAACAATTAGAGAGAGGGAGAGAGAGCCTCATTCACAGATGTAAGTGACTATGAACAATGAGATAAGCCTACGAGAAAACAAGCTATTATAGCAGTCAGCTAAGCAAAAATCCATCCATGGAATTGGGACTCCCAAGGAGATCAAAGTGTTTTTCACCAAGGGAGTCTTTCAAAATATCTATTTGACCTTCCTTCTCAAGAATATATTCATCAAGTTTCTCTATCTTCTTCTTCAATACTTCGACCTCTGCATTCAACAGCATATTCTGCTCACTATGTGCCTGCACTTTTTCCCACAAAAGTGCTCTCTCCTCTGACACTTGGGAAAATTTTACTTTTGTGCTTGTTAATTCCCTGTTAGACTCTTGCAGATCGCTTTGAAGGCATTTTAAACTGTCATCTTTCTTCAACATCTGTTGCAATAGAGTAAGAAAATAATTTCGATTTTTCCCTAGGGGGTTCAATCAACAGTTTTAAGTAATAGTACTTGACAAAACTAGCAAAGCTTTTTACCTGCAAGATAGCTAATTACAACATATTGCGACTAATAAACATCCATTGAATGAATTTAATTAATAAATTTCAACACCGGTGACTGACCTGAAGTTCAAGGTCCTTTAATTTGTGGGTTACACTTGAAAGGTTGTCTAATGCATTTTGCAGCTCGGATCTAAGAATGTCATTTCCTCTTACTGCTGTAGCAAGTTCAGCTTGCATCTGCTCAACTTGGAGCTCTTTAGAGTACAGCTTCTCTCTTAATAAACTTGTTAGCAGACATTCAGCTTCAAGTTCAGTTCTTATAATATCCTATACATGCAAAGTAACATGATCCATATGCTAAGAGAAATGCTATAAACAAATTATGTGGAAAAAAGGTTTAAAATAAAAAAATGAAGTTATTAGTAGAATAGAAGATTTACATTATGTATTTCTCAGTAACTACTATTAAAGAAAAACTTCCTGAAGAAACTCACCTCAGACGAAGGATCATTCAGTTTAGCTAATTTATCAGCATCTATCCACTCTGATTGAAATTTAGAAGTCAACGGATTTGCCTTTTCTTTCAACAAAGAAGACATCATCTGCAAACTCCTTTGTAAGCCCTCCGTGCCATTTTTGAGTCCCTGAATTTTAGTTTCAGATTCAACAATAAATTGCCCATCCAAACCATTTCCAATCACTTCTAGATCCAGCTGTACATTTTGACGAAGGTGGACTCCTTTCCTTTTAAGGAGTTCCAGTAACTTTGAACACAGGTATGTGCTTTCATTTAGCATTGTTAGGCCTTGATTCTGAAGGCAGTAGATGCGGGCCCACAGTTCTTTATCTAGTCTATAAGTAGCAGCAACACATTCTTTCCCATCACCTTTCAACCGGTCTAAAAGAATTATATTCTCATGGCGAAGAGAATCTGCCTCAAACCTGCAAGATTCCAACTCCCTTCTCAAGGCCAATTCTACTCTTGCTAACCTCATTTGCTCCATTTGCATTTTTGCAATTTGCTTCTCAACACTCTCCATAGGCTGGTTCTTATGAAGGTCCTCATTAAACACATCTTGTAGTCCCATTATTGTCTTCTCTTGCTCACTGCAAGTTCTTAATAATCTTGTTAGCGACTTATGTAACTCTCTGCATTCCTTCTCCTTCTCTTCAAAATTTCTTCGAATGCAGTCTCTATTTTCCTCTGCTATCTGATATTTCCCTTGTAGTTCTAAGTGATTTTGCTGCAAATCCATAATTTCCATCTTCATTTGCTCTGTCTCATTAGTCAATCCCTTGAGTTGTTGGTCAGTATATGCCATCACACTTTTGCTTTCCATTTCCCTCTCACTAAAAGAGGAGACTTCCTTTTGAAGTGATACATTCTGCTCTGCAAGCTCTCTAACTCGTTCACGGAGCCTTTGCTCTTCTAACTGGTACTTCTCGAGTTTAAATGACCAGTCACTTGACCTCCTGTCTAATTCCTTTTCCAATGCTGATTGCATCTCATTCTTTTCTTTTTCTAGTCTTCGAGTCCGAAACTCAAGTTCGGTATTCACAGATCTAAGTTGTTCCCTAGCAGATGCTCTGTCAGCAATTCGAGACCTTAGATGGGTTGAAACTTCCATAGCCAAACTTATTTTCTCCTCTAGTAAATTTCTGATTGTCTGAATCAGTGTTGGCACATCATAACCACCATCAGGAAAAAAAAATTCTCGCTCCAATCTCTTTGAAAGAAAAATAACCCTCTCCTCAGCCTCCTTTGATATTCTCATTAGTTCTGCTTCTGCATCTTCTTCAGGTTCATCCTCACAATTACCATTCATGCCATGATAGCCGTTAGTCATCATTCCATACCGTTCATCCAACAAATCACTTTTTGGATCAAAATCAGAGTCATATTGCCCATTCACAGATCTGGCATAGATATCTTCAATAGTGATCGGATTGTCAATGTTAAAATCTTGGGGGTTTTTAGAAATATCACAAGACTGAGAAAGTCTCTCAATGACATTTTTTGCGAGACTCCTTGGAGATTCTAGTCCAAGCCCATTTTCCGTCCAATCTCCGGATGGAAGACGAAGATGGGTAACTTTTGCTTCTCTAAATGAATGACCCTTTGGTTTATCTTTAACTCCATGATTTGGGGAATTAGGTGCTGTATGCTGAACTTTGGGAGGAAGCTTGGTGCCATAACTTCCATGCCTAGTATGATTTCTTTGTGAATTGTTCCTGGCTCTACTTTCCTCTGGCTTCTGCTCACCGTCAATATAACGGTCCACAATCTTACTTGAAACGTTGCTAGAACAAGTGGAAGAGTTCCCAGATGACTCATGATGAGATCTTGAAGAGCTAGTAGACCCAGGCCTCTCATATCTGTACGAATTTTGACTAGAAGATACTGCAAATTGTGTTGGCCTGTCCTGCTTTTGCTTCTCAAAGTTAGGAGCCTGACAACTGCTTTGAATACACAGAAAGTTCAACCAAAGTAAATGTATGCAAAATATAACTAATACGTGGAATAAACTTCAGTTCATCATGCTTTAGGTTATCAGGTCTCTCACCGAGATGAATGCTCAAATTGATGATAGGCATCACTAGCAATGCTACTTGAAGGAGACCTAGTTGGATCTTTGAACCGGTAGGAAGATGATGACACTGACCTGCTCCTTCTAAGGTCTGGACCACCACAAGAACTCTGGCTATCAAATACTTGCTTTCGAGATTTGGAGAACAAGCCCTTAGAGCTCTGGAAATAATCCTCAGCTTTTTCACGAGCCTGATTATTCATTCCATTATCTGAAAAATTCTCCCAGGCCATGTGCTTATTTGTTGATTTTGCTGGAGCTGCATTGTTGCTTCCACTGCTAGATGCAGAAGATTTGAAAAAGAATAGTTTCTTCATGCGTTAATCCTTCACTACAATTGCTACCACAAGCTCATCAAAGAGGTCGGTTTTCCGAAGATTCAAGGACCAAGGCTGTCAGACGTCACCAAACCTATTGCAGAAAAGCAAAACATAAAAACCCAACAAGGCAATATCAGATTATACAAACCAGTGGGACAAATCCACGGATTAGAAAAAGAAAATAAAACAGTAGAAAGAAGAGAGAAGAACACACTAAGGGGTAGTAGAAACACGTGAACCTAATGGGAAGCATTGATTATGGGTTTCAACAACGTTCACTTTTCAAAATAAAAATTAAACAATGAATTTCAAAATACAGAGAATAAATGAGACCAGGCTTTAATTTAGTTTAACAAAGAATCCATCCAACCAACAACCAAGCTAGTGCAGTAAACAAAAAAGACCGTACTATCCCCACTGTTATCGGATGCATCTAAAACTCCTTGGAAGATGATGATAAACATGCTTTGATCATTGGTTAATTCCAACAACTACACTTGCTAAGTATATGAAAAGGGAAAAGGAAAAAGGAAAAAGGAAAAAGAAATTATAATTTTATTACTGACATCAGAGAAAGGACTAATGGAGTTGCTGATTTCAATAAGATCGAAGATTTCATTAAAATTCTAAAAGATCTAATTTTCATTCCCAGACAACTAACAACAGAAACCATAATAAAGATAACGAATTACCCAGGCCTAGACCCTAAAACCATCCAAATTTCCTAAAATTTATTAAGAGAAAAAAAGGGGAAGTTCCAGAAGGAAACACTGGTTTGCTCAGTTCGTTGTTTAAAAAAACCAAAATCACATAACCCTAATTTGGAGGAAAGAAAGACAACCTATAATTCAGGGGAGAAGTGTACATTTCCTTGAGGAGTGAATGGTGGAGAAAAAGAAAAATCAAAATTTTCCGATTCCAATTTTCCTTTTCTTAACTTTCCCAGTAAACAAACAGAACAAAAAGAAAATAGAGATGAAAAAAGAGATAAAAAGATAAAGAGAGAGAGAGTGACTCACAAGCTATCAAACGGTCAAAAAATTCCAGATGTACCACCGCGCTCTCTTCCAGAAGAGGAAGAACAATAACAAGAACGCCTAAGCCAAATACGAATTTCAAAGAACTTAAAATTTAAAAATCCTGAGTAAAGAAAAATGAATGAACGAATAAAGCTTTGACTGAGAATTTTGTAACCGAAATAATTCAAAAATTAGATTGAAAAAAACTGAATTGAAAGGGTGGACTAATGATTTACCTTAAAGAGATGGATTTAATGATTACAATTAAGAAAGATGATAATTGGTGCGAAGAGCATAAAAAAAAATCTGAAAATGCTCTGCTCTGTACTGCGTGACAAAAAGCGAAGCAGCAAAGGGCACACGCTAATGACGCTATCTATGGTACTAACATGGGAATTTTAGCAAAATGAAAAGGGTAATATGGTCAGACACTAAAATTTAAAAGCTTGCTATGCCGCGCGGAAAATGCGGTGCAGGAGCGGGGCGTTCAGCGTTGTTGGATCAGGCGCAACGTACAATTTGATTAGACAAAGTAATTATATATGATTAGTGTCCCACCCTGTAGGACCCTGCACCTATTACATCTACTTTACGTTCAGATTGAAAAATAAAATTGCCCTTAAGTCTAGTTAATTGAGAAAGATACTAGTCATTAAATGTTAATACTCACTATCATTATTTCTATTTATTTATTTTAAAAAATAATTACACATACAGAAAATATTTAAAAATTTTAACTTACAAATTTATGTAAAATATTAAAAAAATTTATTACATCAAATCTAATATTTTTTAGATTAAGAAATTCAGTTATTGTATTTTATATTTTTAGTTTATTTTAAGATAAATTTAATATTTTTTTTGTATTTTTAGAAATATTATTTTTTTTATAATTTTCATAAATTTTAAAATAATTTTAAAGTAATAAAATTATTATATAATAAAACAGTTTCTTTTAAATGGGAATAAATTTAAAATAGTGTACTAATTTTCTAAATATTAATAGATTACTTATTGATATTATATATTTTTTAATATATACAATTTAATAAAATAATCTTATAAAAAAAGCCAAAATAAGTAATTATTTGATAAATTTCCTTATTTGTCATTTTTCTATTAAATTTCACAATCTTTTTATATCTTTCTTTATTTATTTTTTATATGAGTAAAATGATATTAATAAAAATAATTTTTTAATATGTATCTAAGTCTATATATTAGAATAATTTATTAAAATTTATAAAATTTAATATTATTAATGTATTGAATTTTATAATTTTTAATAAAAATATTATTTATAGAATTTTATTATGTGTCTTAAAATATATATTAAAAATTTAAAATAAAAATAATAATTAATTATCTCAAACTTTTATTCAAACATATAATTAAATAATTTTTTATAAATATATAAATGATAAAAAATAGTATATTCTTTTAAGTTTTTAAATTTAATTAAAATATATTAACATAGTAAACATTGTTTTTATTCTTATACCGAATATTATTAGTAGTGCCGATGAGTTATGTGAAGATGTTATGTTTAGTCTAATACACTTCATGTATTATATGTCTAGTTTTAAACATGAGATGGATATATTAAAATATTTTATTTTGATTAGAAATATGATTTAAATATTTTTTTATAAAACTTTAAATAATTTTGATCTACTAAATTATTTTTTTAAAAAAAATTTTGTTTTAAATTTTAATATGATATAAAAATCCATTCAACTTCAATATCAAATCATCTATAAATATTTAATTTTACAAATTTCAGATAATAAATGTTCAGTCTTCATTATAAATGAGATATATTAAAATATTTATATCAATTTAAAATATAACATAAATATTTTTTTAAGACTTGACACAAAATTTTGTAGTTAATTTTTATTTTTAAAAATAAATTAAGCTTATCTGTTAAAATATTTATTAAAATATTTCATATTAACTAAAATGATGATAAAAATATTTTTTAAAAGCCAAAATAACTATTATCTCTTAAGCTATTTTAAAAGTGATTACTGTCGTATTACCAATTATATGAATGTTATTATTTTTCTCTACAAACGTGATTTTTGTTATATATACATATATATATATATATATGTATATATATATATATATATATATATATATATATATATAAGTCCAAAATATGGATTCAAAGTAGTTAATGCGTGGAGCACGTCTCATTAGGCATTAAAGTAGTTCCCTGATTTTTATTTAAAGGCTACTGCAATTTTATTAATGCTCATGATACGTCATTTTTTTTTCTTGGGAGTGAAGGGTTACATTACAATCATGATATATAAGTGAATGAATAACTGTGATGTTAAGAACACTGTTATGCATTTAATATCTCTTTTGAATTTTTTCCTAGGGATCCTTTAGTAATAATCCAATTCTAATATAGGGACTAAAGACATCACGCAATCTTTAACAGCACGCAGTGTGTCTTGCAAACCTTCTTTTCTCTCCTTCTCTTATCAAGTTTATGTTGTCTAAATGGAAAATTGCGAACAAATACGAGAGCAAGATAAAAAAAGGCAAAGAGACACAAAATTAATAATAATATACACATATATCGTTTTAGATTTGCATAGTTTTTAGCATCATCATATGTATTTCAATAATATTATTTTTTTTAAAAGATAAAAAAACAACATAAAAATTAATTTGATCAGTTTTTTATCTTTTAAAAATAAAAAAGTAATTTTAATCTTAAAAAAACTAGTAGGATATTTATTGTAAAATTTTTAAATGATTAAAACAGTATTCTACTCACTAAAAATGTCTATTTTGACTTTAACCAGATATTGATATCAAATAGATTGCGATTAATTTTGGTTTTACTTTGGAAAGAAGAACTAACCCAATGAAAATAAATTTAGGGTAAATAAAGGGTACAGCTACATGTTTGTTTGTTTAGTCATGATTGTGGACATCATGCACCAGCTGCAGGACGAATGATTTTTGCTCTAATTATTATTAAGATAACAAAGCCACCAAATTGAAAAGGTGATCCCATGCATAATGATGCATCATAAAAGAGAAACATCGTTGGTGAAAAGAGTGGATGGCATATATCATGCTTAAATTTGCGTTTTAATTTGAGAATTGACCCAAAGAATATTTCAATATTAAATCACTAACGTGTGTATATATAATATACAGCAATCATGTTCTTTGATCCGGTTATTTAATTTAAATTAATCAAACTTACTATATAGTCATATAGTTATTATATATATTATAGACAAATACTTAAATTAATAGCTTCTTCCAATTTTTCTCCACATGCTCTTGATATTTATAGATATATTGAATCGTTGACTAATTTAAGGCAAATCGGATGAATTTATTTAAAGAGATAAAAACACTTTTTATACTTATTTTTTATTTAAAAGATTCATATATAAAAATTGTTTTTTTAAAAAATAAGCTCCGAGTTAAAAGGTATTGATTTTAAATTTTTTATTTTGATTTGTCTTTTATATTTTTTAAATTATAATATTTAATAATAATAAAAGTTTTTACAAGTTGCCGTCCTCAAATTTTATGTATGAAAAAAATTATTAGAAAAATTAGTGTGTATTTGAATGATATAAAAAATCTATTTTAATAATCAATTATATTTTTGTTTTTATAATTAAATATATAAAATGAATTTTATATTTAAATATGTTGAAAAATTGATTTAAAAATAGCATATTTTGCTTGAATTTTAAACTTTTTTGTATGATAAATTTATAAAAATATATAACTATTTATAATAATTAATTTCGTAATTAAAGTAAAAATTTAGATTTAATATATTGTTAGGGTAAATATTATATCATTAATTAATTAAAAAAATTAAATATAATTTTTAAAATGATTATTATAAAAATAATTTTTAATTATATGAAAATATCATTCAATAATTGAATGATCATAATATAAAAAATTATATACTATATCAACATATCTCAATTAAAATTTTAAAGTAATCAATTTTTAAAAATTAAAAAGTTAAATAAAAATAAATTAATAATTTTTAATCATAATTTTAAATTTTTAGTTATCCTAAATAGGTTTTTTCTTTAATAAAAGATAAAATTAAATAATAAAAAGTAATCTATTTCAAATACGGTCTTATTTTATTCATATCATCGATACTTTTAATTTGGATAAAATCTATTATAAAAAATAATTATGATATCAGAAAAAGTAAAAAACAAATAGAAAAAATTCTTTGGATCGTGATTGGTATTATACACACTTTGATGGCATGAAGGGGGGGAAAAATCATCCAGCAGAGGGAAATAAGAGCGATCGCCATAATTGGGTGTTTCATTATTGTTGGAGAAAAAGAGAATGAATCTTCTTTCTCACTTCTCAGACACACAGCACGCAGTGAATAATAGGTATCATCCAGGCCAGAGTGCGGAATCATCAACATTAATGGTGCGTTTCATAGATAGAAAATAGGAAGGAAGCTGAAAAGATGGAATTAGAAATTATGGAAATATTTATATATGGAAATAGGAAGATAGAAAATATTTATATAATTATATGGAAAGAGTTTTTTATTTTTATTTATTTTAAATTGTTAAAATTATTATATATTTTAAAAATAAAAAATAAATAAATGTTATATTAATAAAAATATTATTAAAAATAAATTTAATTTTTTAAATTTATATAAAATAAAATTTATAATGTTGATATTTTTTTTTTACATATTCAAATAAGATAAGATAATTTTTTTATTTATATTTATCTAAATAATATAATTTTTATTTTTTTTCTTTTTTTTTTAATTTTTCACATCAAATTTAGTGTAATAAATTTGTGTTACTCATACGTAAACATTTGTCTTATTATAGTTTAATGGTTAATCTTAAAGACATCTCTTAAGGGATTAAATTATAAAATAAAACATTTTAATCTGATATATTTCTGAGAAAGATTATAAAAATAACTAGCAAAAGTTATGTTTGTATATCGATATAACTTGTCATGATTTAAAAAATATTTTTTTCAATAATGAAGGTAATAAAAATTAAATTCTTTAAAAATATATTATTTATGACGATAAGAAATGTATTTTTTTAACGATTTTTAATCTTCACAAATATTATTACTTGTGAAAAACGTTGATTTTATGACTATCACAAACAGTTTGTAATAATCTTGTATTAACTGTTGGTCGAACTGTCACAAACAAATAGTGAATGGATTAAACCAACAGTTGATAATTGCTAGAAATGAAAAAAAAAAAAAACCACCACACTTTTATTTGGATTTAGAAAAATTAAAAAAAAAATCATATATATCTTTGATAATCTATTTTTATTCACATTTTTGTTGTTCAATTTTAGATGTTGATACTGTTATTTTTTTAAAACAAAAAACATATATTTTAAAAATATTTTAAATTATTCTGAAATAAAACATATACATTTTAGAAGCTAAAATATTAAAGATCCAAATTTTTATATATATTTGATACGCAAAATTATTAAAATATATAAAATTTGATAAATACTTTAATATAATATTAAATAAAAATATTTTATTAAACTATGTGTGCAACAGTAATTTTTTAAAATATTTAAAATATTATCATCTAATATAATCAATAGTTTACCTCAATATCTTAGTCTTATGCATACTAGTTTCATAATATTAAAATATGTGTTAATAGGCAAGATTTATTTTTTTAAAATAATTTAATATCTTATAAATTTATGACAATTTTAATGTTAATAAAGAATTGAAAGAATAATCTACTTTAAATACTAAATATAAGTTTAAGATCCATCCATACTATAACATTAAATATGTCCATAATAGTAACATATAAATTGATCTATATCAAACACAAGAATTACTATCATTTAAACTTTAATATTTAAAATACTTTATTTGAAATGAAATAATTTACAATACAAATTTTACAAAGAATAATATAATATATAAATGATAAAATAGTTACACATAAAATAATTAGTGAATAAATTAAATTCTTTAACTAATATAAGAAACACTTTATACACGTAAATACATGAGATAAAATTATCTACTTTAATTTAAAGGAAGCACTTACAAATTATGAAACAACAACAATAAAAAAAAATGGAGGAAGAACTTTCAAACAGATACAAATATCCATCCAAATGGGTAATGGTTGTCAAATATTAGTGCACTAATAAAATTTAAGTTAGATTTATAATATGACATCAAGTTAAATTTTATTAGTGCACTAATAAAAATATATTTGACATCAAGTTAAATTTTATTTAAAATTTATTGCTGCATAAATTAAAAAAAGTATTTTTATTTTAACTAAATAAATTTAATTTAATTAATATAATTTTTATTTTAAAAAATTATCATATTTAATAAATTTTAATCTATTAATTAATTAATTTTATTTTTTGTTTAATATTTATTATTTAGTTTAATTATTAGTGTTATCAATTATTTTTTAATTTAGTTATTAATTTATAAATTTTAAACATTTTATTTTTATCTTTTTAGTTATTTGTTTAACTTTAAATAATTTATTCATTAATTTTCGTGAACACATTTTAAACAATAAATATAAACTTAGAAAGGTGATTTTTTCTTATTTTTAAATTGAAGGATAGCAAATTTGGACCATTAATTATGTAATATATGTTTAATAACATTTATTATGATCAATAATAAATTATAGTATAAATTTTGTTAATATTTATTTAATTTATTCTTTAATTTAAATATATAAAATTTTCAAATATATATAATAATATTAATTATTAATCATTAATAATAATAAAATTATTAAATTTAAATTTAGTATAGAAATAGAAATAATATATTTTATATTATAATTTTAATAAATTAATTATTTTAAATAAAAAATAAGATCAGAAAAGAAAATAATATATTTATAAATATAATAACAACAAGATTAAAAATATTTTTATTAAAAATTAATTATTTATTATAAATAATTATTAAAAAATTTATTTCTATTAAAATATTTAAAAATATATCATATTATGATAAAACAAAGTTTAAATTATAAATATTACAATTTTAAAAACTGTATAATATAATTTAAAATTTATATTAATATATTATTTTTAAATTTTTTACTGCATTACATATTATAATATATATTTAAATTTATACTAATATATAATAAATATTCATAGTAATATATATTTTAAAAATCATTTATTTATTATAAATTTTTTTTTTACTTTAATATTTAAATAATTTATTCTTCAATTTGAATATATATAATAATATCAATCAATGTTTATTAATAATAATAATAATAATAATAACAAATTATTAAATTAAAATTTAATATAGAAATTATAAGTAATATATTTTGTATTATAATTTTAAGAAATTAATTGTTATTAAATGGAAAAAATTGAGATTGATAGATGAATTAAATTTAATATAATATATTTTAAAAATATACTAATATAAATATTTGAAAATAACATATAAATAAATGACATTTAGAATATTTTTATTAAAGATTAATATATTTTAAAAATATATTAATAAAAATATTTAGAAATAGCATCTAAACAAATGAGACTTAGAATATTTTTATTAAAAATTAATTGTATATTATAAATATCTACTAAAAATTATTATTTCTATTAAAAATTTATTTTATCAAAATATTTAATAAAAATTTTAAAAATATTATATTATGATATAAAAATTTAAATTTAAAATAATATGATATAAAAAATTGTATATCATAATTTAAAATTTATATTAATATATTAATTTTAATTTTTTACTATGTACAAAATATTTAAATTTATAATAATATTAATTAAACTTTATTTTATAATAATTTTGATATATATTTTTATCTTAATATTGATACTAACATTATTATTTTTATTTAAAATTTTTATTATATTATATATTAATAATATTTATTTTTAATTAAAAATTATATTTATTTATTATGATAAAAAATTAAAAAGAAAAATTTAATGATAATGATCCAGATAATTTTTTTCTTCTATAAGAGTGGATATAAATATAAATATTTATTATTGTTATTCTTTTTAGCAATAAAAAATTAAGTAAAAGTTTAATGTTGACCACATTAAATAAAATCAGAAAAAAAAAACCAAAAATAGAACAAAACTTCAAATATATACACCAGAGAGCTAAGTGGGAGAGAATACAAAAAATTACAAGCAAAATGTCAAGTTCAATCCGTGGATCCCTTTTGCTTCTTCTTGTAGTGTGTTTCAACAACTCAACATTTGCTGATTCTCTTCCACCGACCCTTAACTCTACCAATAATTTTCAATCTGATTCAAATAATGTCATCGACATCAACATACTCTTCCTTTCCCTTGTCAATGACTTGCCCCCACCATACACAGAAAAGTTATTTTTTACCAGTCACAGCTTTCAACAAACTCCATACGAATTGAAACCAGGAAAGCCTTACACTACACTCTCCAATTTCGATGTTAAAGACTGTCTATTGATATGGAAGCCACGTTGTTCCTCTTTTAATTTGTATGATGCTCCCTCACAAGGTGGCCATCAACGTATCTATTATTCAGTGAGGAAAGACGGTGTATATCACAGTTGGGATAATGCCAACTGGAATAAATGGGCTAATTGGGGATCCTGTTGAATGCTTCTGAACAAATCTAAGGAACAAGAAATATCCATTATGATTTATGAATAAATGCTGGTTACTGTTTGTTTCTCGATCGGTTTATATTGCAATACAAACCTTGTTTTATTTTATTTCTATTCTATTTTATTTACATGAAATTAATCAAAAATTAAAATATTTTGACCCATGAAACATAAGATAGTGTCAAGTTTAACTATGAGAAAATTCACCAATTGAACCACATGTCTTTCAACAAAAAATACCAATTAATATTTTTAATTTAAATATAAAAATATAATTTTATTTTTTAGCCTCACTAAAAATCCTGTGTTCTCCTTTCAGCTGCTTTTTCATTATTCTACATTTAGTTTGTAACTAATCCAAACAGAACTCAAAAAAATCTACAAAGAGGATATGAATAAAAACAAATAAATCCCAAAAAGAACTACAAAATATCATAGTGAAACAATTGTAATAACATCAGAATAGTTGAAAAGTAGAATAGGATACACGAGATCTTGAATTTGAACCTTATGGTCTTTCTAACTATAAAAACAAATTTCTGATAGAACTGTACTCATTCCAGCAAAAGTTAATGTCAAATAAGCAAGCTCAATCTCACATTTACAGCATAAACAATACTCCTTATCAGATTCTGGTCTTCACCAACCCAAACACGCCCTTAAACAGCTATAACAAGAAAGAATTCGCTCATTTGTAGTCCTCCATTCCGTGCATTGGGTTGGAGAACACAGTATGGAAATTCAAACTTCAAAGCCAACACAAATGAAATAATAATAATAATGAAATAAAAGAGCAGTGCAAAAAAAATGTAAATATTCCTTCACCTAATGCAAATGTGTTCTCAAATGGAAAAAAGGACATTGCTGTGCAAATGCGAGGAACAACTAACGAGAGCTTAACAGTAAAGATTGAAAGCAGAAATAACATTGCTAATTCAAATTTAGTATGAACAGAAATCACCATAATCAGTTTCATGATTCAAATCAAGATCAGATTCATCAAAATCAGTGCAATTTTGGATCAAACGTGTGTGTTCAGAGCCAATTGAACAATCAGAAAATGAAACCAACCTTACCGAAGAAAAGAATCAAGGTTGCAAGGGAGCGGGAGCACGTGCGTTCCTAATTCGAAGAAGGAGTTTGCGCAATGAGCATCTAAAGCTGAGAGAAAAAAATGGAGGAATAAGAGATTTATACAGAGAGATCTGAATGACAATATCAGAAAAATTGATAAATGGAATCCATGATAAGAGAAGAGCGAAGAACAAAACTGAACATGACGATAGCATTGAAGAGAAGAAAAGCGGAGGAAGAAAGAGCTTAAACTATTTCTCTAGTAAATATTTAAATATTTTAATAAAATAAGAATTAGGCTTCTTATTTTTCCCATTCACTAGACCTTAAATATTTAACAACGGACACTAATTAAATAAACTGCCGTTGGTTGAAATAAATTTCTGTCAGTTTATCTAACCTAGGTTATATTAATATATTTGTAGCAATTATAATAATGACATAAAATAATTGCCACAAAATACTAATTCTTTTTTTTTTTGTGTATATACATGGCAGAAATACAAAGAATCAAATAAAATTTCAAATTAAATACATATGGGTAAGGGGTGTTCTTGTTAAAAAGTGAAAAAAAGAGATATTATCAAATGCAATTTAGTAGTATATGTATCTACTGTTTTTTTTTTTTTATAATTAGTGTAAAGTTCGTTCTATCAATGACAAAAATGCAAGTCAATTCCTATCATATAAAGATAAATGATTATAATATTTAAATATTCTAATAAAACAAATAATAGGCTTTTTATTTATTTTATTAACTGGATCTTAAATATTTAGCAACGGACAGTAAAATTAAAAAAATTATTGCTAATTGAAATAAATTTGTGTCAGTTATCTAAGCTCTTAAATTGGTTCTAACCTGAATTTAATGAATTTTTTATCCTACAGGTTGAATTGAATTAGATTAGATAGACTAACTTACACATTCAAATTTTCAGTTGTCACTCACACTCTTATTTTCAGTGTTTCATTTTTATATTTTTCTATTTTTCTATTTTTTTATTCAACAAATATTGATGTTGTGGTTGCATTATTTTTTCCTTCTTTTTTATTGAATCCCACTAGTGTTGTTGACTTGTTGCGAAGTATCATCTCTTCTTTATTTTATTTTAAATTTTAATGAAATAAAAAACATGTTAAATAAAGGAAAAAAAGTTAATATTATACGAAAGTCTGTTCTATCATATAAATCATACATTAAATGTCATTATAGTTCACATATTTGTTGGAATGATGCCATAGAGATGAAATATTATTTTGTTGAAATAAAAAAAAAATTCTCTTAACATATTAATTTAAAATTGAATAGTTTAATTATGATCAAATTAATATTAATTAAATATTATTTTAAAATATTTATAATATATAATATATTAAAAGTATAAATATATATATAATAGTATAATATTTTAATATTATAATTTTACATAATTAAAAATATATATTATTTTAAATTTTTAAATTTAAATTTTATATATAATTAAATAAAATATAATAATTTTATATATTTTAAAATAATTATATAACATAATCATAATTTATATGATAAGCTTATAAGCTCTCTTAACATTCTATAGTTTTGCAACAAAATAAAATTATAAATTTACAATAAGATATATGATAATTTGAATTCACGTATATAAAAATAATTAATTAATTTAATTAATTATCTTTTAGAAAAAATTTCTAATTTAATAGTATAATTATTAAATTTATATCAATTAATAAAATTTATATTAACAGTATAAAAATATAATTAATTAATAATGTATTTATTTTTTATATAATAAAAAAATAATATTATTATAACGATCAAATCTCATCATATACATATAAAATATAAAATATTTAATATAATTATTTTTATATCACTCAAAAACATTATAAATTTATTAATGTATATAAAAAATATAATATTATTAAAAATAGTTTGAGAATAAAAGATACATATCAATATTAAGATAATAGTAAAAAATTATTTGAAATTATTAAAAAATTTGTTATGTCATAGGCTAAAATCTATGTAATAGCATTGTTATCAAACATTTATATACCTATGACGTAATCTTTCAAAATATAAAGGTAAGACTATTAAAATTACAAATATATAATGCATAGACCAACAATTTAAATTAAAATAGTAACGAATATATAATTAAAATCAAAATAATGAGAAATAAAATTACAATAACTTTTCAACAGTTACATAAATAAGTTATTAAAAATCTTTAACGGTTAAATAAATAAATAATTTATAAATTTAATTTTAAATAATTAAGAATTAATTTTAAATATTTTAAAATAATAATAATAATAATCATAGTTAATTTTAAATATTTAAAATTAAAATAATAAAAGTATTTAAATTCTTTTGAAATATCTAAATTTTAGAACAATAACTTAGCATATGGGTACAGATTATTCTTGCTGGAATAGAAGGAAGAAAAAAATATGATCAAATAAATGAATTTAATAATATATATATATATATATATATATATATATATATATCTACACTTTTTATATAAACAACATAAGATTTTAACATATACTAATCACATAAATGTGAATGAATGTGCGGTGGAATGAATTTGAAATAAATATGTATATAATAGAATAGAATATGGTAGGAGGGAGAGTATCCCAAACAAACATCAAAAGCAATTGGTGAAAAGGTGATAAACAAAATGGGTAGTAGAATCCATATATCACTCATCTTGGTTCTATTTGTAATGTGTTTGAATGGCTCAACCAATGCCAATTCTGTGAGACCCTCTCAGACTCACTTAAATGGGTCTCACAGTGATATACTAATCCTTCACATTTCAAATGATTTGCCTCCAGATTCAACACAACTAATCTTCAAAGCCAATTTCCTAAAAGGTGAATACAAAGTGGAACCAGGACAGCCTTTAACTGAATATGCCAACTTTGATCCTCATATTGGTGAGTTCAAATGGAACCTATTGTTTGCCAGATTTTCTCTCTATGATCCTGAAATTGAAAGAGGCCATCAACGCATATATTGGTCAGCAAGAGAGGACGGTATATATCACAGTTGGAATAATGTTAATTGGAATAAAACAGCTACTTGGCTACCCTTCTAATTCTTCCTTCCTCATCTTCTCCATTATATCTTTTTTCTTTCCCATTTACAATACAGATGTAGTACACATGATGAATAAATAGTAGATCTACCTAGTCATGCTTTATCTGCAGATTAATATTGCTATACAGTTACTATCATTGCAACTTTTGAAATTTAGTTTATTTTTTAAAAATAATAATATAATTAAACATACATATTTTAAAGATTAAAAGTATTTGAAAATATCCTTAATTCTACTGATTATAACTATTTAAAAATATATATATATATATATAAATCTTACATAAAACATATGAAACTCAAAATATTTATATTAAATACATAAAACAACAAATTAATGAATATATTATTTTTATTTTTTAAATAAAATTTAATATAATTATTAAAATGTAGTACATATATGTTACGGTCTCAAATTACTTATATCCTAATAACATTATTTCTTTCCATTTTAGAATGTTTTGTATGAATAGAAAAAAAATTCAATTAATAACCGCCTAAAATTTATCAAATGCATTTATAGAATGCGTGTTTAGGTGGAAGAAATACAGAGAATCAATAAATTACTTGAATAAATGCATAAGCGGTGCATGGTATTGATTTATAGAACAATAGAACAGTGGAGTGGTAAGTGGGAGAGTAAAGCAAAAGTGAGAATGAAAATATCAAGTTCAATTGGTATATCCATTTTGCTTGTTGCTGTAGGATGTTTGAACGTTTCAGCATTTGCTAATTCTCTTCCATGGATCCATAATATAGAAGCGAAGTGGAATAATGAGAGCAAGATTAACATACTGTTCCTTTCTTTGGTGAATGATATACAGCCACCAAACGTTGAGAGGTTATTCTTCCTTGGGAACTTCCAACCAACACCGGTGGAATTGGTAGCGGGAGTGCCTTACAGAAAAATGACGAATTTTGAACTGAAAACCTGTGAAATGTATATGGGATCACGTTGTTGCAATTTCGATCTGTATAATCCTGGCAATGAAGGTAACCATCAACATATATTTTGGTCAGTGAGAAGTGATGGTGTTTATCACAGTTGGGATAATCTCAATTGGGATAAAAGGGCTAGTTGGACACCCTGTGGTTGGTTGTAATATATATCATTTTATGAATAAATGATGCATGTCCAAGTAGTTAATTATTGTTTCTTTCTCGTTTTATTCCATAAAATTCAGCAAGCTCAAAACTTTCTATTATGGAATATAAATATGGTGTTTAGTTTACCTAAATCAATGAAACTCTTGGTCAATGAATTGAAGCAACTCGATCATAAGAGTTCAATTTTAGAAGGGTAGGCTATGGTAGGAACCGGAAAGAAAATGAATTATTTTAATGTATAGAAATATGAAAGAAAATTTTTTTTCTTTTCTTTTGATGAATAAAAAAGAAGATAAAAAGAAATATTTTAACGGTATAAATTTTTGTTTATTTAAACTAAAAATTAATTTAAGTGTAAAAAGTCTAGTTTTTATTATATTATTTTTTATTAATTTATAATTTTTCATTTAACTTTTAAAAATTTAATAATTAAAACACTATTTTTTTTAAAAAAACTTCTTCTATCAATTCTATTCTTATGTAGAGATTAAAAATATATAATATCTGAAAAATTAATTCATTTTTTAATATAAAATAAATTAATTCAAATAAGATATATAATATTTTTTCATTTTTTTCTACCCACTAATTTTTTTTCTTTGATTGTTCCCATCCAAAAATATAATCAATATTTATATGCCTAATATAATTATCATTGATAAGTATTTTTTGTTTTCTATTTTTTTAATTAGGTAGATAAATTATTATGTATTAAGGTGCTTTCAACATTTTATTTTTTATTTTTTTAATTTTTTGTGTTTTTTATAATATATTTTTTATTAGTTACAAAAAAAAGAGTAAAAGAAAAAATTGGTTTCTAATTTATTTAGTTTTTATAGATAGTTTCTAATTTTAAAAAACTAAAAAAAAGTTTTTCAACTTATTACTTATTACTTTGTTGTTTAAATTCATCCTTCCATTCAAATGATTCTTGATATGGAATGTTAAGTGTTATATAAGAACCTACTTATATACAAAATAAAGTCATTTTAAAGTGAATGAGTTTGGAGAATGTTGTATCTCAAACAAATGATGTTATTATCTTTCCCATACTAAATATTATAGTTTTTCATTTTAAATTTTATTATTTTTGTCTCATAGAATAGTCTTGGTGGTGGTTCTTATTTTTTCTCTTGTATGATTGAGAGAATCTGTGTGGATTTCTTCCATTAAGACTTCTAGGTGATTTTTCTTATTTCTTCATTTTAGAATTTCTTTTCCTTTTTTTATTTTCTTATTTCTTCCTCATTCTACCATTGTGATAATTTATGGTTGCCATTGAGTATGTACCATGCATAGAATCTATGAGAAGTCAAACATAACCTCATACAATGTTATGTTTAAACCCTAAAATAAAAATGGTTTTGTCACTGATAGATATTTTAATAATGTAAGTTACTCTTCAAGATTTTTAAAATCATAAAAATTAGTTTTAAAATTTTTTAAAATATTTTAAATTCATCTCTATAGTATCTTTTGCATATTTAAGATAAATTTTTATTTATTTTATCTATAATCTCTTGAGTTAACATACAACAACTCTGTAAATCAGGTATATGTTTCTTGTTTGTTCTTAAACATTCTTCTACATGTGTGTTTTGATTTAAAAGCAGTGTTGTAAGCATGGTATACCTCTTAATCACATTTGCTCCTTACATTTGATTCTAGCTATAATTTTATCATTTTTAACCTCCATAATTTTTCTTCCAAGTTAAATTATGTAATCTTCCACTCCTTAAATAAATGAATCAAGGGTGAGAATCACTTTAATAAATTCTAAAGTGAAAATTAATATCAAAATTTAATTTATCTATCAAAGGTACAACCTTAATTGTTATTGCAATACTTTGATCTTCAAATCTTAAAAAATTGTAAGAGCAATTTCTAATTTTATGACTAAATCTTCATTTTTTCAAGCAACTCATATGGTGTTATTTTGGGTTCAAAAAATGACTTATATGATTTATAAATCCCAAAATAACAACGTTTTGGATCCAACAAATAACCTATATTACACTTAACGTTTCACATCATTATCCACTTGATAAAAATTGAACACAAGGATAACTTTAAATAAGAAAATAATAAATTGGCGAAATTTTTTTAAAATTTTTTTCAAGTTAAAAACTTATTTATACAAAAAAAATAATTAAAAATTTATCCCTATACTTTAAAATAGAATTTGTAGACAATATTTATTTATTTGATTTTACTCAGTTGTTTACTTTCAATAGATTAACAAATCCTTTAATATGATTGTGGTTAAACTATATTTAAACTATTCCTGCCCCCTCCGCCCTCCCAAAATTCAAATCTTATTATTAGTTGCTTCAATTCATTGACCAAAATAAATAAAACGTATTTTTGATTTAGGTAAACTAAACACCATATTATGTTCCATGATCGAAGATTGAGCTTGATGAATTTCACGGAATAAAATAATTAACGTTTGTATTGCAATATAAAACAAGAAAGAAACAATAATTAACTACATTCACATCCATTATTTATAAATCATAAGACATAGATTAGTTCAAAAGCACTCAGCAGGGTCCCCAACCAACCCTTTTATCCCAATTAGTTTGATCCCAACTATGATATACACCATCAACTCTTATTGACCAATATATTCTTTGATGATTACCTTCATTTCTAGGATTATACACATCGAAATTGGCACAACGTGACCCTATATACAGTTCACAGGATTTAACTTCGAAATTTGTTAATTTTTTGTAAGGCACTCCTGGTTCCAATTCGATCGGAATTGAATGGAAGCTGCCAATGAAGAATAAGTTGTCTCCTGATGTTTGTGTGATTATTTGACTCAGCTTCAAAACTAGGGATTGGTGGAAGAGAATCACCAAATGCTAGTTTTTTATTTATTTTTCTCCCACTTAGCACTCTATATATATAGTATGTGAACTAAATAAATTTTCGGCAGTTGATAATTTAAATTGATTTTATATATGACACATGTTGGATTACATTAATTATAAAGTAGTGCAGTTATATATGTAGTCTTAAATTGCATTTAACAATCTGTTTTTCTTTTATGTATTTAATATACATTTTGAGTTTCATTCGTTTCATGTAAGATTTATATTTCTTTCTTTTTTTATTTTTAAATAGTTATAATCAGTAGAATTAAGCATATTTTCAAATACTTTTAATCTTTAAATTATGTATGTATATTATAGTATTATTTTGAAAAAATAAACTAAACTTGAAAAGTTGCAATGATAGTAATTGTATAGCAACATTAATCTGCAGAGAAAGCATGGCTACATAGATCTACGATTTATTCATCATGTGTACTACATCTGTATTGTAAATGGGAAAGAAAAAAGATATAACGAAGAAGGAGAGGAAGGAAGAATTAGAAGGGTAGCCAAGTAGATGTTTTATTCCAATTAACGTTATTCCAACTGTGATATATACCGTCCTCTCTTGCTGACCAATATATGCGTTGATGGCCTCTTTCAATTTCAGGATCATAGAGAGCAAATTTGGCAAACAATAGATTCCATTTGAATTCACCAATATGAGGATCAAAGTTGGCATATTCGGTTAAAGGCTGTCCTGGTTCCACTTTGTATTCACCTTTTAGGAAATTGGCTTTGAAGATTAGTTGTGTTGAATCTGGAGGCAAATCATTTGAAATGTGAAGGATTAGTACATCACTTTGAGACCCATTTTTGTGTGGTTGAGTGATGGGTGAAATCTTCACAGAATTGGCTTTGGTTGAGCCTTTCAAACACATTACAAAAATAACCAAGAGAAGGGATATATGGATTCTATTACTCATTTCGTTCACCAATTGCTATTGATTCTTGTTTTGGACACTCTCCCTTGTACCATTTTATTCTATTATATAGATGTTTATTTCAAGTTCATTCCACCGGACATTCATTTGCATTTATGCAAATCAGTATATGTTAAGATCTTATGTTTATGTAAAAATGTAGATATATGTTATTAAATTCATTTATTTGATGATTTATTTTTCTTCTCTCTGTTTGTGCAAGAATAATTTTCACTCATATGCTAATAAGTTATTTTTTAAAAATTTAGATATTTCACAAAAATTTAAGTCTTATTATAATTTCAAAAAATTTAAAATTAAATTTATAAATTATTTATTTATTTCACTTTTAAATACTTTTATAATTTATTTATGGAACCGTTGAAAAGTTATTATAATTTCATTTCTAACTGTTTTGGCTTTAATTATATATCGTTACTATTTTAATTTAAATTATTGATCACATTTAAATTATTGGCCTATATATGCATTTGTAACTTTATTTGTTCTTACTCGTGACTTATTGGGGGGAGATGTTATATTTTGGAGGATGGAGTCATAGGTGCGGAGATGGTTAAAAACAATGTTATTATACTCTTTATTCTATAACATATTAAATTTTTTAATAATTTCAAGTATTTTTTTAATATTATCTTGATAATTGTATGTATTCTATGTTCTCCAACTATTTATACTAGTATCATGTTTTACCATATACATTAATAAATTTACGATATTATTAAATTATGCGAATTTAATTATATATGTTAGGATTTTATATTATATATTTTATGTTATATATATATATATATATATATATATATATATATATATATTGGATGTTAGATCGTTATAACAATATTAAGTTATATTATTAACTAACTACGAAATGTAATAAATATAACTTTTACAATAATTATTATAAAAGTCAATCATCCTTAATTGTATATATGATAATATGGCAACAATTTATTAAATAATTTATACTATTAATATATTTTTATTATTTCTTTTAAGTTAATTCCTTTAAATATTTATTTAGTGAAAAGCTATTGTTTTATAAGATTAATAATTTTACTATCTTAAAATATTATTCTATTTTCAAATTTGTTTCGGTAAATAATATTTATATTTAAAAATTTAAAGAAATTTTTTTGTTATTTATAATATTTTATCTGATATTAATAGAATATTAATATTTCTAAACAAATCTCAAAAAATCCTAATAAATTCTAAAACAAATCCTAATAAAATTTCTAAACATAATCTATAAAATTGTAATCTAATTTATAAAATAATATATTTAAAAATTACAATCAGATATTTATAAAATTTAAATCAAATACTAAAACACTAATAAAACAACAAAAGGAATCATTAAAAAGATCTCGGACAAGGCCATTCAATTTTTTTAAAACTTTTTTTTGTCCACATACCGATATTCAAGTTCATAAAAAAATCAATAAATCCTTTATTGTAACTTGCACTGCATCATCGATAACAACTTAAGTACTAAATTAGCAGTAACTTTATTTAAAAAATTTTATTATAAAAGATAATGATTATATTATACAAGTATAGATAGGATTGGATAATATAATACTTACACATGGATCCAAATCCATTTAGTAAGTAAACATTCTATTCATTGGAAGTAATTTCAGCGTTTGAGTTTTTTTTTGTAGTAAAATAAGAAATAGAGAAATAAGAAGAAAATACAAACTAGGCCCTTTACATTAGCAAGTTACCATGGTTGTATGTCAATTAGAGGGGGAATTCAGTTCAAGAAATCTGGTAGAGGAAGAAGCTCCCAACTTGGTCAATAAATCAGCGTTGAAGTTTTCTTCTCGAAGGGTATTTATGGACAATACTAATCACCCAATCTCTTGAGACAATAAGCGTTGATAACGTCATGTACCATTTTTAACCATGCACGTCGCCTCCATGCAGTCAGTAAAAACATGTGATTTTTTTAGAACTCTTACTACATTTGAGTTTGATAATATGTTATTGCACTATTTTATAAATATAATCTTACTTAAATTTTAGTATAATTAAACTTATTCAAAAAAGCGCCCCTATACTATAAAATAATGCCGTCAAAATATAATAATTTATTAAGATTAAAGTATAATTGAATTTTCTAACATGAACTATATCAGTTCTGCTTGTCATTTTTTTAGTTGAAACTACTTCTAAGGATCGGATCTATCACTAAAAAACTCATTTTTTTAAAAAAAAAATTGTTAATCTCAACCCTTAAGCCTAATTTTAATTATTTAAAAGTAAATTTATTGAAAAATAAAATATTTATTATATTTTATATTTTATGATATAATAAATATTTATTTTTCAATAAAAGTATTTTTTTTAATTGTTTAAAATCAACGAGATTAACATTTTGAAAACGAATGTATAAAAAATTATTTAATAATAAAAGGAACATACTTACAAAATCTGACATAATTGATAAGTTTTTTAATCATGTTAATTATAGATTGATTTTAACTCTGTAAGGAAGGCATTTTATTGGGATAAATTTTACCCACTTCAATAGTTTAAAAAAATATTAATTTTTGAATATTGATTACGTCATAGTCTTAGAGAACACCAAAAATAATATAAATCTATAAATAATATACTTTAGGTGAAAACGAACACAATTTAAACGCATTCAAAACCACAAATTTTTTGAAAAAATATTTTAAATTTAATTTAATGAGGAGCCTGCCATGTCGTTCCTTTTTCAAGTGTCATGTACTTTTTTTTAGTTTTTGGCAAGGACATTCTATAAATATAATTATAGACAAACTTATAACAGAATAAAAAAAAATTGCGTAAGTTATTTAGAAAATAACATAAACTATTTGACAACTGGCGAGAATAGAGTATTTTCCCCTACCTTAAACGGCACCCAAGACCTTACATGAATTTTACCTATAAAATTAAGCAAATAAATCTTAAAATCATTATTTCAGGAAGGATTTAAGATTCACTTCCATTTGTACAAGCTCGTCTTAGATTATGAAACGATAGTTGACCACCTTGGATTAAGTATGACATGGTCGATCACTTGGTTTGATCTTAAAAAGCACCTTTCAATTATTAAATTCCAGATTAATCTCAATGCTTTTTAATGTATATCTAAAAATGTGATAAAAACATATAATATTTTTATTAAAAATTACATGATTCAATATATTGATATTATTAAATATTATAATTTTTATTAAAAAATTACTATTTATTAATCTGATTGTACATCGTTAAACATATTTTAAAAAAAAAACTGCTCGAAGCAACCTCTATTGTTTTTTTTTTTCAGTAAAATTTATTAGGTATCAGTTCTTTAATCAGTTCTCTATGCCTTTCATTTTAAGGATAAAATATATTTTTTATTTTCTATAAATATAATTTAATTTAATTTTTATTTTTCAAAAGAAAATTCTTAATTTTAATTCTCATAAATTTAAATTTTCAAAATAATCTCTATCACAACTTAATGATGACATAGCATATATCTATACATACCATGTCAACAACCAACCTGAAGTTACATGTCTAAATGCATTCATGTCATTAGTAAGTGATGAGACTATTTTTAAAAAAATTATAATTTATGATTAAAACTAATAATTTTTTAAAAGACAAATTAAATTTAACCATATTTATAAGAATTAAAAAACATATATTACTCTTGTTTTAACTTTTAAATAGTATATAAGATGGAAGTCCCCTCCACATGATAAGCTCAAACCACAGCCGCATGACAGAGAAGTCCATTACAATGAAAAATACAAATCAATGTATGCACATGTTTTTCTAGTCATATCCCAGTGACACTTCGAAACACCTTACGTATGTACAAGTTTAAGTCAACACCGGAACACAAGTAAATGAATGGACGTAATAATGCGAGGCCCGTGAAAGTAATTTCCCAAAACATTCCAATCTGACAGCCATTGTAGCTTGAAGCCAAAGGCAAGATTAACATTTTCAATCGCTAATCAAGCTTTTAAGTATGCAGATTTATGAAATATAAGCCTTTACCAGTTCTGTGTAGCTGCAAACTAAACCTGTCCTTGGGCAGATGATTCTACCATTATTCTTCTTAGCCATCTCTTCAAGAGCCTGTCAATGAGCAAAAATTTATTAACAAAATTAGTCTCATACAATATGTTTATAGATAGAAGATAGAAGAGTGTGTTACTAGCATTTCTCTATATAGAACAATTAGAAAAGCATCTAGAATAACAAGGACCTTAGTGCTATAAACATATCCATTGGGCAAGACTTGCGGTGGGTTCTCCGTGTCCATTAGCTCCTTTGTTATATAGCAAACAAGCTTAGAGTGATGCTGCTTTGAATATGGTAATGGCGAGGCTAGTGTGCGGAAAGCCTCCTGTGATAGGGGATCTTCTTTTGTGCAATCCTCCTCATAACAATATCTTTATCAAGTCAAGGAACATATCTCAACAGAGTTAGCCGTGACAACACATGCATACAAACACAGTTGCAATGAGAACCAATCAAATTAACAAGAGGTTTTAGTTTTATTAGTATGAATCTTGAAATCATCTGTGACAAGAGTTAAAAATGGGAAGCTCGAGAGAAGCAGAAATTAAACTTAGGATGAATTATAGGATTAGTAATAATGGATATGTAAAACCTTGAGAACTTGCATGTAAGAATCAACTAATGTGTACCTCAGTAGCCAGTGAAAAATGATATCTATACAGTACCCCTGAAGTAAATTATGAATATGGTGAATTGCTATATAAAGGCATAAGACAGGAAATTATCAATCACAAACATGAAATTTTTTACAACGATTGCTTTTGAACTGCTAAATATAGTGTTTTAAGATACCAGCACAAAGTGAACCAATCAATCAAAGGAATTCAAATTAATAGAGAACCCATTAAATTTCCATTCAGTCCCTCAAAAGTACATGAAAAGTCCAAGGGGTTTAGATTTTTTTCAGAATAGAGGGTGTTTAAGTTATATGCATGCAAGTATGGCTATCCACACAGCATCGGATCATTTAGCATAAAAGAAGAAAAAAAGTGTTAGCAGAAAATAATCTATGGTTTTAGTTCTTAATGGATACGGAGTCTTGAGAGCAGACAGGCCAGCTTGCAGATAGATATTGAGCAAAGGCTCTAACGTCATGCCATATAACTTACAGAACTCCTGATTGAATTGGTCCACTAGATAATCCCACTGCTTAGCTTCAAATAAAACCTGTAAAATATTATGTAAAGAAAATTGCAAATGTTTCAGTGCTGAAATGCCAGCTCCCAAAGTGTAGACAACAACGTAAATCAAGCAAAAATTCTAGCAAAGAAACGTACCAAAATGCAGTTTAACCATACTATGCCAGAAGTGATAGAGAAAAATACAAAACCATGCAAGTATTTGTTCTTGTTTCTTACAAATCAATAGAGGAAGAAGGAATGTTAACAGCACACTTCTTATGATTTGTATTTTTCTAAAAAATGAAGGTAATTTTTAAAAAAGTAATCAATTTATAAGGTATTTTGACTTTTTAAAAAATAGACCAATCACATGAAATGTGTTGAAGAATGTGTTCAGAAGAGTATGTTGCTAGCATTTTGCATGATGGAAGTGCTTTTCTTCACCTCGAATTAGGTAGGAAATGCACAGTTCATGATAAAAGCCATTGTGATCGATTATTGAAACAGGTAAGAGAATATAATACAACTTGCAGCTTAAGCCCCCGAGTTTGATTAGTTAACTACAATTATTAACAACCAGATAAACCAAGAAATGTTCACAATTTATATCAATTATATGGTGATTAGCAAATTGCTCGTTATTCCTCCTTTTTTTAATTGAAAATTTTAGATACTTGAAGAACTACATGCTCTTCTACAATGAAGTTAACATTTTGATAAAAAAAATAAAATAAATCAGAATGAAACCACTCCATCTTTCACTTCTTTTTTTATTGTCTTGTTGGCATGAACATAGTTATCAAATCACAAATCACATAAAAAATCATCTGTTTAATTTTTGAATCATGAATTGTGAATTGCAATGTATTGTATGGGTTAGAAATACATCAATTTACACTAGTCCACACCTAAAATACTCAGAAGTCTCAGAGTTGAATAAAATATTCAGAAGTCTCAAATACATACTTAAATGTCACATATCACTTAAGGAAATAGAAAAGTCCAGTAGTAATATAATGCCATCATAAGTCATATGCTATAAGTAAGCTCAGAAGTCCTGGTTCCAATATAGATAAACCATTTTAGAGTTACTGTGTTAACACCTAGAACCAGAACTCCAGAAGAACCAAAAATACACCCAAAATTAGAAGAACCAGACAGAAAGAGTCAAATTGAACAACGGGTCTGCAAATGTCAACAACTAGGGCCCTTCCCATTCAAATGAAAACAGAGCAAGGAACAGGGTACAATATGTAACACCCCTTCAATTCCTTTCATATAAAAATTCTAGCCTCTGCCCCTTTGGATTCTCAGGTGAAAAATGGTAAGAGGGGGGGGGGGGGGGGTTAAAAAATGTAAGGTGATACAGAATTGCATAATCATCCAAATCAATGAGAGGAGCATTGATTTTTGCATCACAGGTACAATTCATAACCAACTGCAATGAATTGCTAGCTTACTGAGGGGTATCAAATTGTAATTCTAATAGAAAATTCTACAATTCTAACAACTACAGATATAAATACAATCCTAATCCTAAGAATATTGCATTAAAAGATGAAGAAATTAAAGACAAGCCAGTATTAAAGCACAAAAACACTCAAACATGAGGCATGCTCACCTTGTAAGTAGCACATTCGGTATCCCTTTTAAAAGCTAGTGTTGCAATGGCTCGCTGCAATTCTTTCATGTGGGTGGTTCCCCATGGTGCAAGATATTTCCTAGCATATGTGATAGCTCTCAAATTGTTCTCTGCTCTTACCAATTCTATGAACTCTTGAAGTCTCAGCTGGAACTCCAATTTGCTCTGTCATCATTAAACCACTAGAAATTAATAATAGTAAATACAAGTTATGATGTGATGCCTTAATTGTGATTTATGCATTCATTATTAACAAGTGCCACCCCATGAGAAACCCTGGAGATACCAATGGATATTCAAGAAAGAGACCATTTTTAAAAAAAATATCTGTGCAACAATGTCATCCAGAGGTTATCTTTCTCTTATATATGAACATATTCTATAGTTGTGGTTGTCTTAGGTGATTTTTCTATTCTCAATACCTTAAAAGAAATGCATATTACCTAGACTCAAGAACCAAATAAATCCAAAAAGCCTAAGCTATAAGCATGGTGCACCAACGATTAATAAGCTCAAACATCAAGATAAACCTTAGACTTCTTCAGCCTAGATTTGTTATCAGCACACCAAGCTAGGGCAGGTGCAACATCCTTATTTTGCAAAGCATCAATAACCTTTTTAGCTTCCTGGAATACATCGATATCAACAAGATCCTGATGCACAAGGATGAATAATATTACTGTCAGAACCAAGTGCAACAATATGCAGATTTCAAAAACTATTACACAGAGAAGAAGTAGAATATTTGCCAGCATCCACAGATGACCACCACATTCATTACCTGCAAGTTGCTGCTTTCGGCAAGTTTCACTGCAGTGTCATAATATGACATCCTCAACATGTAATCAACAAGAATCCGCTTCAAGCGAGTGTTATTCCATTCTGACATATTTTCCGCATCGGCAGATTCTAAGTGATCGAGACGTACTCGACACTTCTGTGCTTGCAAATGCTCTGCACGACTTCCTTCCTCCAACTTCACATATTTTTTTACAATTACAAATTAATCAGATCATAAACTTACAAAAGGGGATATAAATTTCCAATTATGCAAACAGTTAATAATGAACGTAACCAATATGCAGAATAAAATTGACACGAATCATGCAACAAATCACAGCTACTCATAGTAATCACATTACTACTGCAAATCAAAATTGAACAAATAGAAACCAAAACTCAAATCAAGTTCCAAATGCCGTAAGTATGCGAAACGATTTACAATTCAAAATTTTCTGCATCACGCGTTGAATCGAAATTCAAATCGCAAAATTAGGTTAGCAGTTACCTTCCTCTTGAGCCCTTGCAGGCGGTAGACAAGGGAGTTAAGGTTGTTGACGGCGTCGTCGGGGGACAAGTCGGCGGCGGCGGCGACTTCGGTGACGCTGGAGATAACGGCGGACATTTCCTTCTCGACGGCGCGGTGGTTGGCTCGGATGGTCTTCTTGTAGTGCTCAAAAGGGACCCTAAGGAACTGGTGCTCCAGCTTCAGAGACTCCGTCAGTTGGGGAAGATTCGAGGACGGAGGTGTGGGGTTAGCGGCGCCGGTGGCGGCGATCGGGGTTCCGGTGGTGTTGTTGCCGTTCGGAAGGGAATCCATATCCATTGGGAACAACGGAGAGAATGGAATCTCAGAATGCAAGTGGATTGGATAAATATTGTTGCTACAAAACAAAAAAAAAATAGTTAATACTTTACTTTTACTCTTATGTAATTTCATTAACTTTTCAATTATGCTAACTATAGATTGAAAGATTTAAATAAGTTTATACATTTAATGCTTTCGACAAATTTTTGTTCACTAAGGCTCTTTACACTATTAATAAACATTTATGGTCACTTATATTTCATATTACTGATACAGGTTGTATTGACTAAATTATAAAAAATTAATTAATATGGATCAAATTAAAAAATGAAATAAAATATAAAAGTATTTAAAAGTTTTAAAAATATAAAAAATATAAAAAATTATCAAAACTAAATGATTTTAAAAAAAAATTACAAAATTATTAGAATTTAATTACCAGTATTTAAACTTGAATATTGTGAATTTGATGATATAACTATTTATTTTGATTGATCTGGTTCTATCCTAAATAGTGATTGAAATATTAATTATAAAAAAAGTTTATTATTGCAGTTAGTTTTGAGTAAGTGGCAAAAAAAAGTATTTGAGAGTCTAATTATACTTAAATTATATAACTATGTTTAAAAATGACGATATAATTATTTATTTTGATTGATCTGGTTCTATCATAAATAGTGATTGAAATATTAATTATAAAAAAATTTCAATATTGCAGTTAGCTTTGAGTAAGTGGCTAAAAAAAAGGTATTTGAGAATTTAATTATACTTAAACTATATTACAATACTTATAAATCTAAAATCATTGAAAAACAAGTATCAATTGATAGTGTTGAACCTAGGATAGATCAATACTAGCAGTCATGGAATTAATTAATTGTATTAAATAAATTTTGCTTAAGTAAGAGGCATCACAAAAATGTGGTATGTGGTTAAAGGGATAGGCTAGAAAAATGAAGATGTGAAGGCTTAACCACATGACTTATGTTTGACTTTTTTTTCATCAAGATAACTTTTAATAAATTTAAATTAACAATTTTTATTTTCACATTTTTTCTAGTAATATTTATAATAATTTTTTCAATAGATAATCAAAGAAACAAATATGAATAAATTAATCATAATGAGTTTTTTTTTAGGTTAGAGGTAAAAAAAATTAATAAATAACCAACAAAATATTTATGAAAAAAATATATTTAAAAATATAAAATTTGTCTATCTTCAATTTCAGTTACTCAAATTTTAAATCTACCTTATTATGATATTATATTTATAAAATCTAGTAAAATTATCTAAAGTTGATTAATTTTATATTTAGTTGAATTGAATTAAAAAAATTAGAAATATAGTTTAAATTTAGAATTTGGAGTCTAAATTTTATATTTTAGTGGACATAACTTTTACTTTTTGCACTTCCATTTTTTTCTTTCCACATTTTTTTTAACTTTTTTTATTTTTATTTTATTATTTTTTAATATATATTCTACAAATTAATTTATAAAATATTAAATATATAATTCGCAAACTAGTTTATGAAATATATTCTTTAGATTCTACAAACTAATTTACAAAATATATTTTTATATTTTATAAATTATTTTACAAAATATATTTATTAAAAAAATTAAAAAAACAGACGGGGATCCAAAAAAAAAAAAGCAACTATTCACACCTTCATGTCGGTATGTAACAAAAAACAAAATTCATGTTCGGTAACAGCTTAAAAAAAATTAAAGCTCCTATGAAAAAAAGCTAATATAAAATCCTTTCTTCCCACGATAGGCTTTCAACAAGAATGAATTATGTCATTACATTTTAACGTAACAAAAGGTCAAGTTCAAATCAAGTGCCTATCTCCACATGTATTTAAACGTCGATCATAAGATACACAGACCTAATATTTGAACTTTACCTGTAAAACATTTAATATAGGGCAATATTTAACCATAACAGTTTTAAATAATTTTAAATTTTAATGCAATCCTACAATTAAAATTAAAATTTTATCTTGATATCCAAAGCTAACTTTTAATGCTAAATTTTACAACCCCCAAGTTAATTTTTTTATGTTGTGTTTGGTGCCCAATTTTATTTTCAGGATTTGATACCAACAGCAGAGGAGATAAACTTGCAAATGCAATTCAATTTCAAGATACACAAGTAATTTGCTACTCAACGGGCTTAATAAGATTATAAATTAGATAATCCATGAAAAACGGTAAGATTAACCTCCTACTAGAACAAACAACCCCTCACAACAGGGAAATGAATTACATTTAGTAGTTATATTGATCATGACATGAAATTGGAGTACCAGAACAATAAAATTACCAAGAGATTTTCCAGTACAAAACTGTTCATGGGGTCATGTTTCAAGCCATGTTAAGGATCCCATTATCAAATACTTGCTTGGGAGTTCTCCAGCAGATGGTGCAAGGTATGTTATCTTCTTCCTGTAATATACAAATCAAGTTAGAAAAATAAACTATCCTGCAAACATTCTTCACAAACTGTGGAATGAAATATAACGATACAAACCTCTGAATGTCAATGTCAGTTACATAAATAAAACCCGCAACATTACTGCACCAAAAATATGTGACACGGTAAGAGTTATACTTGCAGGAAATGGGAAATGGGTACATAACATATATTCTCCGTCTCAAAGTAATTTCCTATTTTAAAACTAGGATAGGCTATCTACAAAGCAGGAAATGGGAAATGGGTACATAACATATATTCTCCGTCTCAAAGTAATTTCCTATTTTGAAACTAGGATAGGCTATCTACAAAGCCTGCAAAAAAAAATTAGATAATGGAGGACATACATATGAAAGTTTGGATATTCAGAAAATCAAAAAATTTGGATCTTTTGAGAGTTATTATCTATTAAAATTCAAATTTAAACCTTAATATGACATAACATCTCAGAAGTCAGAAGTGGTCCCGTTTGTATGCACAGAAATGTTTTCATCAACACTAAGGGAGAAGTTTAAAGAAAAAATTATTAAACAAACTAATCCCAGAAACTTCTACTATCGACGGAAAATAAAAGCAAACGGGATCATTTTAGGTAGATTCCATGCTAATAGCATGTGAAGCCACCACACCACCACTCTCTCTCTCACATACACACATCTACAACTACAAACATGTTTTTCTGTTCTCTTTTGGCCTGTACATATGACTTTATGAAGTTTGGCTGTTAAGGCAATGGGTTAGTAAAATATACAACAAGAACCAAGAATACATGCATCAAGCACTCTCACTAGGTTTTATCAAACACCAAGATGACTACTTAGAACAGAATTACATAACTTATCATCCAAAAGATTAGTTACCTAGAGATGATCTCATCAGGTTCCTTGGCAAATGAGACAGCAAGGACTAAGTGGAGCAAATCACGATTTATATTTACAGGTACAACTCTTGTTGGATCTGCGGCAGGTTCGGCTCCAATAGGGAGGGCTGAGCGTGGGGCCTGTGGCCCACCACCAACTCGGTATACAAACAAGTCGCTAAAATTTGCAATATTAGAATGTGGAGAAAGATCATTTGAAAGGCCATAGAAATATTCCTACATCAAAACCAGATGGCACCAACTTCCATTAGACCAATAACAGTTGAACTGGAACGATATCACAAATGCTAGAAATGGAAAAGTAGGGGGTTGAGGGGAAGAAAGAAAATCTATATCATAGTACATTAAACACTAGGCAAATAAACAAATTGCCCACTGCATAAAAGTGAAATTCTGTCAATGCAGTTTTAGATTGCATACAGATATGTAATTGCATGCTTCCATACCATACAGCAGCTAAAGGCTCGTTATCCTGAGGAGCCCACAAATTTCTTGGTAAAATGCTAAGCAGCCAACCATTTCAGTATATATATGTTGACAGTTCAAGCATGCACTAGATCACTCAAATTAAGCAGCTTTCAAAGCAAGCATAAAATTTCTCGCTTCATTCCAATTTCCCAATTGTTTTATCATGTAGATCTTTCATATTTTTTGCAGTACACAAACCATTACTTAACATTGAATCAGACCAGTTTTTTATTCCTTAACATTGAATCAGACCAGTTTTTTATTCCTTAACATTGAATCATCTCTTCATATCTACTTATCAGCACAACAATAATAAAAAAATCCACAACTCTCCATTAAGCTGTTTCACTACATCAGAATTTGCAACTCAATATGCATTGTGGCATAAAACAGTAACAATACAATCTTATACTAAATACTAATAACCAAGTGCAAGTTTGGTTGAGATTGCTTTTAGAAATGATTGCTTATTTTTCAAAAGCTCATGCAGAAACCTGACAAAAATGGGTGATTATTTGTCCAAAATAAACGAAACCCAACACACACTAAGTTCAGCAGAACAAGCACCCATGGACAACACATCCTCATAGTTTAAACAAAAATCATCTACAGTGGGGAACCAAAAATAAAAGAAAAAAAAAAAGAAAAAGAGGAAAACATCAAGATATGGTTAACACATGTAGAAAATATCCAAAAGTGGAGAAGTAGGTTACCCTTATCCTATAACTTCTGGCTTTTTGACGGACTTTTGCATTTCTAGACACAACTCCACCTGACCTCTGAAGCTTCACAACATCTACTTTGGGCTCACTCTTAAGCACATCTTTGAGCATGCTGCATAGTTTTTCCTACAAGCAGTTCAAAGGGAAAGCCTAAGACACTGAGCTTTAACAAAAAGAAAATCTTTTATTTCAAGAAATGTAAAAAATGGTAAGGCTTGAATCAACAACTATGTGCAAGGAAAGTATGATAGTCAAAAAACCAAATACAAGTTATATTTGGGGATCAGTTGGTACTGGCTTTCAATGCACAACTGGTATGAAAGATGAAATGATGCACATATTGAATATAGTACACATAAATGAGGCATATACCTGACCCAAAACCAAGACAACATTGGCCTTGAATGTGCGAATTGCATGTAACAGCAACTGCAACAAAATAACAACCCCCCCAAAACCCAAAAAAAAAAGTGAGAAAGAGGAGAAATACCACTATTCAATATTTTATTAATCAAAATTAGTGGAGAGTTCCATGTTTGAGTAGTGATTAATTTAACAATAAGGTAAAGTTTGAAGGCCAATTACATCATAGCCTACTCCTTCTATCCATCCCATAGTATTTATGACCATGCCTGCAGCTCGAGATTCAGAATTTCCTGCAAATTGTCTCTCAAGCATTCCTGCGAGCTCCTTGACAAGCACTTTATACAATTCTACATTATTACTGTAACAATAAATAATATGTTTGGTGATTGGATTTTCATTCCCTTCATGTACTATAAATGATTTTCAAAACTTCAAATTAACAAATGTTTATTTGATTTTGTAAAATTATAATTGGAAATATGTCCGAAATTACAGCAACTATTACCTTGGAGTTGTGTGCCCGTAAAAGTAAACAAGAGGCATTTCAAGAGGAATGCCTTCCACAGGATCAATGGGCATTTCAATTGGAGTGGCAGCAATACACCCAGGAATTGTTATAGAACCTTGGCCAATATCCAAGTCAACAAAGGAAGGCTTCCAGCCTTGTTTAGCAGCCCAACTAAGAAGCATTCTTGACAAGGTACTCTTTCCAGAATCTGTAGGTCCAACAACGATCACCCTAGGGCCCTGACCAACCAAATCTATTAAATTCACATACTACAAGCTGTACAGTTTACACAAGAAATAACAATTTTGGTCTCTAGAACCAAAGTATGGCAATCCATGATAAAAACAAAAGCATTCAAGTCTTTCAGCATAATATATGCAAAAGAAAGCATTAATTCTTGCAGTTCAAAAAGAGATGTTGACAGTAAAAAGGTATAAGCAAAAACAAACACATTCCACGCCAACTTATATGTCAACCATCCACGAACAAAGAGCAATTACCTGAGAAGCTTCAGAATCATCCGGTGATGAAGCTTTGGCCCGACTTCTTCTTCCGTCTAGTACAGCATGCACATTTACATAACTAACCATTGGTGTCTGCACTCAAAAAGTAACAGTCTCCTCATCAGTCATTTCTCAAGTGGACTTTTACATATTTTGTCTTGCCAAGTTACAATGAGTTTGATAGAAAGAACGCATGTAATAGGCCTAAGTTGCTTTACCTCATCTGCAGTATAATCAGTTTCAGTAGTACCATCCATTTCAATCGTTGCACCATACCAAGTAAACACCTGAAACAGTAACATTCCCTTAAAAACTGGCAAAAGGAGCTATTCACTCAAAAAAAAAAAAAACACAGTTAATCTAACAGCAACGCAGGTTTAAAAATACCGCTGGCAGTGGCATCCCTTGGGAGACATTCATTAATTAAAAAAAACAATACGGCTTCAAATCAAACTTCAGAATGCTAAAAGAGTATTCAGAGCGAGTAAGAAATTGGAAAAAGAAGTTACAGCAAACTTGAGTCTGGGAGGAAAATTGAGCCAGATTTCAGGTGGAAGCTCAGTGCCAAAAATCTCGGCGGTGCCATTAAGAAGTCGAAGACGAAGAGGTGCATCGTTTCCCACTTCTATTCTCAGTTCGCTTTCTTTCTCCAATTTCACCTGTTTAATTGCTGATCCCAAATTCGAACCACCCGCGGGACCTGCACCACCGTAAGCCATGTTTGGTTTTCCTAAAACCCCAACTTCGCCTATTTAACTTCGAATTAAACTTCTCTGCAATTTGACTCTAAAACTTCCACATGCTATTTTGGCCGCTAGGCTTTGGGAATTGGACAAACCAATTGAAGTCAAGGGCATGAGACTCAGAAACAGAGGGTCGGGAAATTCAAGCGAGTGGGGGGAAGACGAAAACATTCGTTTGACATTTTTACTAATTATTAGTATGTAATTAAATTAACCTAACAGGTTTTCTTAATGTAAATTTTTTTTTAAAATTAAAAATAATTAATATGTTTACAATTTTGTTATCTTCAACTGTAAAAATTGTAACCTTTTATTGTAAAAATAAATTATTTTTTTTACATTTTGATATAATATATGTTTGTTTTTTATAGTATATATTTATATATTTGGAATTAGAAATAAATTATTCCAACCTTCTTTATATTTTATATTTATTATACAAAATATTTTATATGTATTAAATATATTTTTCAAGTTATATTATGTTATAAATATATTATATATTATAATTAAATTTAAATCTTTAATTTTTTATAATATTAACATATGATTTTATGAAAAATTATATATTACATAAAATTTCTTTTGTATATTAAATATTACACAAATTTTTATCTTTAAATACATTATAATTCAATTGAAACTTTTTATTAAAATAAATATTTATTTTATTTTTATATTTTTAATATAATAAATACTTACCTTTTCTATAAAGATCTATTATTTTTACATTTATTACATAAAAAATTTATTACATTTATTACATAAAAATCTATTTACATTTATTACATAAAAATTTATCCTAATCTATGTTATATTTACATTTATTACATAAAAATTTATTTTATTTTGAAATCTATATAAAACTTATTTTATTTTATGAATATATTACACTTAAATATTTATTTTTTATATTAATAAAAATATATTTATTAAAAAACAATGTATTAAATATTATACATATTTTATTTTTAATATAATAATTAATTGAAAATATTTTTAAAATAATATACAATGTTACTAATAAAATAATTACAGTTCAATATATTTAAAATGACGAAATTTTTATCAAGTCATTCAAGCATCATAAATCATTTTTCATTCAAACTATTAAGATTAATATAATGATAAAAGGTTTAATATTAAAATATTTAACATAAAATTCTATATTCGAAACTTCTCACTTATAAAAGAAATAACACCATAAACCATTTCGTTCATTAGAAAGTCAATAACGCAGACCAATTTTCCAGCACAATATCAACTGAAAAAAAAAAAAAAAAAAAAAAACACAGATCTTGCTGAGACTATGGTGGCTTCGGAGATCGGAGTAGTTACTTGTTAATGTTACGTACTATTTTTTTTTAAAAGTTTAAGGAGTTAATATTAACACTTTTTAAATATTTTTATGTTATTTAAAATAATATATATAAATTTTATTATAATTATTATAAAATTTAATTATATTTACTTATATAATAATTAATAAATAAATAACAATATAATTTTTTTACACTTTCAATGTATTTTAATTAAATTAAATATTAATTTGATTTCAAATTTGTTAAATTTTATAAAAAAAATTAATATTTTTAATAAAAAATCTCACATATTGAGTTTAAAAATCAATTTATTCTTCGAATGGTTAAATTATACGTAGTAAGAAGAATGTGATAATAGGAAGAACTATTTATATATAAATACATATTTAAAAATAGAAATAATAATAAAAAAATTTAATAACTAATTTTAAAACTGTCAATTTTTATTGAAATTAAAATTTTATTTGAAACGGCTTCTATCGTATAATTGCTTTTTTTTATTACTTTTACTATATTTTGGATGGAATTCATTTACAAGAAAGTGTTGGATTTTATATTTTAATTAAATAAATAATTAACTATTTTTTTTAAATCATTTAACTATGTTATGGTTGATATTATAACTATTTTTATAATTATTATTTAAATACTATTCTAATTAACATTAAAATTTTTAGCTATATAATTTACTTTTTATATTATTTTTACTATATTTTGAATGAGATTCATCAGCATAAAAGCAAGTTAGATATTATATTTTAACTAAATAAAAAATTAAATAATTAACTATTTTTTTAATATCATTCAACTATATTTAATATTTAACGTGGTAGGTATTTTGATAATTATTAATATTTTTAATGTTATATTAATTAATATTTAAGATTTTAGTTATTAATTGAAAGTTAAATTTTTTATATATTTTGATAATATTTTTTGTAAAATATTTTTTATTATTTTTTAATATTATAATATTTAATTTATTTATTAAAAAATTTATTTAAATTATTTTATTATAAAATATTTAAGTTTTTGTTTATAAAAATTTTAAAAAAAAAATAAATTTTATTTTTTATAAAAAATTATAAATTTAAATTATTTATAATAAAAATTATTGCTAATGTGGTTGACTTTTTTTTACCATATTCCCATATTTAATTAAGTTAATATGAAAATTAATTACTCCTTTATTGTAACTTGCACCGGCTTAAAATTTGATTTCACATGCAAAATTAATCCTTACCTTACAAGGAGCATCTAGATTGGTGAAAATTGATTACACATGCAAAATTAATCCTTTCCTTGCAAGGAGCATCTAGATTGATCTAGATTGGTGAAACGGTGTTGTATCAACCAAAAAAACAAACATAATTCTAAGATAGTTCATATAAAATTTTAAGTTAAATCCATTATTTTTATCATAAAAAGAATACAAGGAATATGCATGTCATATTAAGTGACAGAATTTTTGTTTGGTTTTATTTGACCTAAAATGACGTTTATGTAAATTATTTATATTTTATATTATTAGGTTAATTTTAATAATTTTGTTTAAAAAATAATAAAATATATTCAATAATTTTTCGTTTAATTTATTTAATATATATTTTGAGTTTGATTTGTTTCATGTAAAATTTATATATATATATATATATTTATTTTAAAATAGTTATAATAAGTAGAATTAAGCAAATTTATAATCTTTAAAAAATGTATGTTTAATTATATTATTATTTTAAAAATAAACTAAATTTCAAAAGTTGAAATGATAGTAATTGTATAGCAATATTAATCTGCAAAAATAACATGGCTAGGTAGATCTAGAATTTATTCATGATGAGAAAGAGAAAGATAATGGAGAAGGTGAGTGAGGAACAATCACATGGGTATCCAACTAACTCTTTTATCCCAATTGGCGTTATCCCAACTGTGATATATACCTTCCTCTCTTGCTGTCCAATAGATGCGTTGATGGCCTCCTTCTAATTGAGGATCATAGAGATCAAATTTTGCAGACAATAGCTTCCAATTAAACTCACCGACATGAACATCAAAGTTCGCATATTGAGTTAAAGGTTGTTCTGGTTCCACTTCGAATTCGCCTTTTAGGATGTTGGATTTGAAGATTAGTTTTGTTGAGCCAATTGGCAAGTCATTCGAAATGTAAAGGATCAGTATATTGATGTCAGACCCATTTAAGTGAATCTCAGAGGGTCTCACTGAATCTGCATTGGTTGAGCCATTCAAACACATTACAAAAAGAATCAAAACGAGGGATCTATGGATTGTATTACCCATTTCTTTTGCCACCTTTTCACCAATTGCTATTGATTTTTGTTTTGGGTATTTGCCTCTTACCATTCTATTCTATTATATAGACATTTATTTCAAATTCATTTCACCTCACATTCATTTGCATTTATGCGATCGGTGTATATTAAGACCTGATGTTATCCATGAAAAAGTGTAGATATATGTTATTAAATTCATTTATTTGATATGTTTTTCTTTCATCTATTTGAACGACAATAATTTGCACCCATATGCTAAGTTATTAATGTCAAATTTAAATATTTTAAAAGAATTTAAATATTATTATTATTATTTAAATAGTAAATATTTAAAATTAATTATGATTTTTATTATAATTTTAACATATTTGGAATTAATTATTAATTATTTAAAATTAAATTTATAAGTTATTTATTTTTTTATTGTTAAATTTTTTTATCTTATTCTTGTAACTATTGAAAAATTATTGTAATTTTATTTTTAATTAATTTAGTTGTTGGCCTATGCATTTGTAATTCTTACTAATCCTATTTTCTTATTTGTTTAGGATTAGAGATCATTATATCTTATCATATAAACCTACAAATGTTTAAGAACAATATTATTGTATATTTTAACGTATGACACATCTAAATTTTTAATAATTTTAAATATCTTTTTAATATTATCTCGATAACAATATATATTTTTTATTTTTAAATTGTTTTTATTAACATAATATTTTTTCTCATATTTATATTAATAAATTTATGATAATTTTAAATAAATTTAATTATACATGTATAATTTTATATTATACATCTCATGTTTTACATGTATATAATGGAGGTTAGTTTATATAATAATATTACTTTTTCATTATGAAAAAAATAAATATACTATAAATTATTTATCTTTATATATATTTAATATCGATGCTATTTATTAATATAAATTTAATATCTATTTTATTAAATAAAAAGTTTATTTTTTTAAAAAATAAATAATAAAATTGGTTAATTATTTTTATATATGTAAATTTAAATTTTTTTATATAATCTATATTACATTTATTGTAAACTTATATTTTATTTTATTACAAATAAAATATTAACAAAATTTATAAGTATAATTATTTAATTATAATGTTGGATATAAATATTTTAAATTTTTAAAAAAAAATTAGCATAATCACTAAAATAATTTTGACATAATACATATTTTCATGTAAAATAAAATATTTAAATATTTTAACATGTTAAACATTTTCATCAACTGCATGATTTTTACTTTGGATATCCTCTCTCATACCATTTTATTCTATTATATAGATATATATATATATTTAAAATTCATTTTATCGCACATTCGTCTTATTCATGTTATATACATAAAAATCTAATGTGCTTTGTAATAAAAGTTAGATATATATTATTAAATTTATTTATATTTTATTCTATTATATATATATATATATTAAATTCCTTTGATTGTATATTTATTTGCATTTATGTTATCCATATATATTAAAATTTGATTTGATTTATAAAAAAAAAGGTAAATATATTATTAAATTAATTTATTTGATGATATATATTTTTTTATTTTCGTAAGAATAATTTGCACCTATATGCTAAGTAATTATTGTAAAAATAAATATTTTAAAATTTTTAAAATTTTATATTTAACTATTATTATTATTTTAATTTTAAATATTTAAAATTAATTATGATTATGATTATAATTTCAAAATATTTAGAATTTATTATTATTATAAATTAAATATTTTAAAATTTTTGTATAACTTTAATTTTTTGACTATTGAAAAAATTAATATAACTTTATTTCTGATCGTTATAATTTTAATTACTTGCCATTACTGTTTTAATTTTAAAATGTGTTATATATACATATATGTTTCGTACTAATTTGTTTTCTATTCGATTATTAGAGGTATTGTATATTGGAGATTATATTATACGTTTATAAATTTTTGAAATTTTTTTAAAACAATGTTAGCATACGACTTAGAGTTTATAAAGATATTAAATTTTTTAATAATTTAAAATTTTTTACAATATTATTTTTATAATAATGCGTATTTTTTATTTTTAAATTATTATTTTTATACACATAATAATAAATTTATAGTGATTTAAATAATATAAATTTATACATATATATATAATTTTATATTATTTATTTTATGTTATATATATATATATATGTAAATATAATATGATAAGGGTTGAGTCATTATAATAATAATGTCATTTTTTTAATTAAAATAATGACAATAATATATAGAGAGGTTTATATAATTATAAATTTTAATGAATATTAATTTTATTTTATTTTTATATATATATTGAGTCTTAATTTTTTAAGTTATCTATTATTTTTTTAAAAATTTATTCAAAATCTTATTAATATATGGTAGGTGAATTTTGAATCTTAATATAAAAGTCTTGAAACATTTTCAAGTAGAGTCATACACTTCAAATAATATAAAATAGATTTTAAAAATTTATCTTCTTCATTTATTTAATTTTATTTATTTTTATGTGATTGATAAACTATTTTTTAAAATAAACATAGATTAAAAAAAATTATATTATATTATATAGTAATTTTTTCTGCATTTTACAATAATATTAAAAATATTAAAAATTATTTAATATTATTAAGGATCAAATCAAAGAAACATGAAGATTTTCTTTTTCTCTAACATCTTTCTCGAATATAACATAAAAACATTATGTTATAACGTGCACTACGTTATCCTTCAGAATTTATTATATCATAAATTTAAATAATAAAAATATTTATTTAACATCTTTATTACAATGTTAATTGTTAGTTGACTGAGTTATTTTTGTTTTTTTTACCATATTATGATATTTAATTAACTTTATAACAAAATTAATAGTCATTGTAACATGTACCGCATAATCTAATAACTTAAGTATTGAATTATCAGTAAGTTATTCAAAATGCAATAAGTTATATAATGAAATTGTATAAAAAAAAAGTCAGTTAAAATTTGTTTAATAGCAGAATATTTAATGCTTGTTTGCATCCAGATTGCTCAAATGGACTTTGTATCCTAACCAAAAACACAAACATATAATTCTTTCATGTAAGACATATATTTCTTTTTTATTTTAAATATAAATAAATATTGAAAATAATCTACACTTTCCCAATTTATTTGAAATAACAAAATTTTCAATAAAACTAAAATTGAAAAAGGATGAAAAGATATTATTTATCTTACTTGAATTAATTTATTTTATACTAAAAAAATTAATTTTTACAGGCGTTATATATTTTTAATTCCTACATGAGGATAAAATCGATGGAAGAATTGTTTTATTTTTTTATTTATTCAATTTTTCAAAAATTAAATAAAAAATTATAAAAAAATAAAAGAATAGTATAATAAAAATAGATTTTTCAAGCTTAAATTAATTTTTAATTTAAATTAAAAAAAATTACATTATTAATATATTTCTTTTTTATTTATCAAAATAAAAAAATATTTTGTTTCTTTTATATTTTTACACATTAAAATAATTTATTTTTTAATTTTATTTTCATTTATTTTTTAATCTCTTTATTAAATGGAATGGTTCTCCTCTCTTTTCACTTCTTTTCATATGATGATCAAACAGAAATTTATGAAATAAATAATAAGTAAAAAAGAAAAGAGAGAGAAATAAACGCATTTATTCATTGATAAATGATAAAACAGAATTAACACCTAGAGCTTAACAGTTTGTGGTTCTCCAACCAGCTCTTTTATCCCAATTGAGATTATCCCAACTGTGATAAACACCATCATTTCTCACTGACCAAAATATGTGTTGATGGTTACCTTCATTCTTAGGATTATACAGATCGAAATCCAAGCAACGTGATCCTATATACACATCACATGATTTCACTTTAAAATTCGTCATCTTTTTCCAAGCCACTTTCGGCACCAATTCAATCGGTGTTGGTTGGAAGTTTCCAATGAAGAATAATCTGTCATAGTATGGTGGAGTCATATCATTCACCAAGGAAAGGAACAGTATGTTGATTTTGCTCTCATTATTTGATTTTGCTTCTAAATTTGGAATCGCTGGAACAGAATTATTTTCAAATGCAGCTGAAATGTTCAAACAGCCTATGGCAAGAACCAAAATGGATATACCAATTGAACTTGACATTTTCATTCTTGATGCTTTTTCTTTCCTCTCCCACTTACCTATCTATATACTGTTTCAAATTTTGTTGCACTAAATCAATTTTAGGCGGTTACCATTTCGTTTTTTAAAAACTGAAAACGGATATAAAAAAACAGAAAAAAATATTAAATTGCAATATTTAACAATCCAATATTAAATTGCAATACTTCATTTTTTATATTTCTAACCAACGTATTCTATAAATGTATTTCATAAATTTTAGATGCTCATTAATTCAATTTTATTGACTTTTTTTATAATGTAAAACGCAACAAAAACATGTCAGATGAAGTGAGAGAATCAGCGTTGGTTCAACCATTCAAACACGTTACACAAACAATCAAGTGAATGAATACATGGATTTTGTTCCAAGGTTTTCACCAATTCTTATTGTTCTAAAATTTAGATATTTCAAAAGAATTTAAATACTTTTATTATTTTAATTTTAAGTATTTAAAATTAACTATGATTATTATTATAATTTTTAAATGTTTTCAATTAGTTATTAATTATTTAAAAATAAAATTTATTTATTTAACTGTTAAATTTTTTTTATAACTTATTTATGTACCTGTTGAACGTTGTTGCAGTTTTATTTCTAACTGTTTTTTCTTTAATTATATATAGTTACTATTTTAATTTAAATTAATTTGCGTATGCATTTGTAACTTTTACTAATCGTGTTTTTGTTGACTTATTGAGAAGGGATGTTATATTTTGGCTGATCATAAATGTGTTTTTGACTTTAATTATGATCACAAATGACACGTAGGTACACAAATGTTTGAAAACAATGCTATTATATACTTTAGTTTATAACATATCAAAAATTTTAATATTTTTTTAATATCATTTTAATGATAATAATAATATGTACTTTTTATTTAAAAATTATTTTTATTAATATTATTTTTTACATTAATAAATTTATAATATTTTTGAGTAATATAAATTTAATAAACCTTGTGCTGCATTTAGTTTATTATTTTAGTCTTTGATTAAATGTGAATGATTAAATGTGAATTAAGAAGGAAGGATTAGAAAAGAAAATTTTATAATTAAGAATGATTTTTTATTATTTAATGTGTTTTGTTTTGAATAAAAAAATGTTATTTTTTTATGGATCTCATAAATAATTTTTTTTTAACTATGAAAATGAGTAGAAGATGAAAAGAAGAGTTTTTTATTTTTATTTATTTATTTTAAATTGTTAAACTTATTATAAATATTTTTAAAATTTTAAAAAACTACAAAAATTTAAAATTATATTTATAAAGAAATATAGTAAAAAAAATAAAATATTTTAAAAATTTATATAAAATAAAATTTTATATTATATATTTCATGTTCTATACATATATATAAATGAAATATGATGATTTTTATAATAATATTTTTTTTTATTGAATCAAAATAAACCATAGTGATATGGAGAGATATTTATATAATTATAAATTGCAATGGATATTATTTATCTTTTACATTTTCTTATATTTTGAGTCTTAATTTTTGAAGTTGCCAATTATTTTTATTTAAATTCATTTAAAGTCTTATAAGTATATGATATGATAATTTTTGAGTCTTAATTTAGGATCGTTGAAATCTTCATAAATGATATATAATTTTTATATATTAAATAATATTAATTATTTGTGAATATATAAAAAATAGATAAATAATTAAATTCTTTTTAAATAATAAAAATAGAAATTTTAAAAGTAAAATTTATTAATAATAATAATATATTATTATTATTATTATTATTATTATTATTATACTGATAATAATAAAAGTAAAAATAATTTTTGTGAGATAAAAATAATAATGATATAATGTTTATGATATAAAAAAATATTATATAATTATACAAATTTTTATTTCACATATTATTTGATTATCAACATTTAAGATAAATAATTTTATATATTACTATAATATTTTTATATTATTTAATATTTATTTTATATAAAATTAATATATATTATAAATAATTATATAATATAAAAATATATTATAATATTATAAATTTAATATAATTTATATATTAAATATTATTATTTATTTTATTTTTATTATATAAAAATTAGATAAATAAAAAATTTAATTCATTTTAAATTATAAAAATATATTTATTATTATTATAGGGTAATAGTGAGATTAGAAAAATTTAAAAATAAAAAATATTTTAAAACTAAAAATAATATTTAATAAACCTATTTTCTAATTTTAATATTTAAGTTAAAATTATATTAAAAATTATTTTTACCAAATAAATTTTATTTTTTAAATTAATTTAAAAATCAAAAACTAAAAATTTATCATCATCTAAACTAAACCTTGAAGATTCAATTTTTTATACGTAATATAAGTGATAAGATTTAAAATACAATCTTATATAAATCAAGGCAATTTATTATTATTAGATTGATCTTAATGGATTGAAATTTTTAAATTTAAAATAGAAATCTATCATTAGAATATTATTCTGAAATATTAGTTTTAAAATTGCAAGTGTTATTTAGTCTTGCATTCTTTGTGTATAATAATATCATTATATTTAAATAAATCCCAATAAAAATTCTATTTATTTCTTAAAAATTTAACATTAAATATTTTTTATAATTATTAAAACTTTATTTGAAATAATTTTTAATTTTATAATTTTTTAAAATTAAATTAAATCTTGATTTGGTTTTAATTTTTATTTTAATTTTTAAAAAAATTATTTTAAAAGTAAGTTAATTCACTTTATTATTATTATTTATTTTAAATCCACTAAAAATAAAAATTATCAATTAAAAACTAAAGGATAAAAATAATATCAAAGTAATAAAAAAATAAAAATAAAAATAAAAATAGAAATTTAAAATATTATTATTGTTGGTGATATGATTAATATATTTTTAATCTTTTTAAAAATTTTAAATTTTGTGTTATAAGATTGTTTGATAAATATAGCTTATCCAAGGTTCAACTTGTTTAACAAATAAATAGGTTCATATTTATTAAAATAAATTAAATAAACAAGTCATTTTAAACTTAAAAAAAAAATCAATTTAACATATTCAAAAATTTATTTATATTTATACTAATATATTATATCTGTATAATATTTATTTTAATATATTATATTTATATAATGTTAATATATATATATATATATATATCAACCTATTTAACAATCTTTTTAATTATTTATTTATATAAATTTTAAATTTATTTATTAATTTTTTTTTAAGAATAGACTTTTAAACAAACCATAAACTTTAAATTAAATTAAATTAAAATAAAATCTTATAACAGGTACCCATACCTTAAAATTGTTAAACCTATCAAACTTAAGCATTTAAAATTTAACTTGGCTATATCTACTTTTATTCTTATTATTATTTTAAAAATTAAAAACAGAAGATGATGAAGAACTAAAATTAAAATTTTAGATAAATTAAAAATATATTATTATTATTAGAGGTGGAGAGGTGATAATAATAATAGTGAAAATAAAATTAATTATTAAAAAAATGTAATAATTTTAAAAAATAAATAGTGATAATTTTAATTTTATTAATTTTTATAATAATCTATATTTATCAAAAATTATCTATCAAAAATAATTTTAATAATAATTTAAATGATAAAATTGTTAGAATTTAATATATTTTTATCAAAAAATAACCATAGAAAAAAAAAAAAAACTTTTTTTATAGGAAGCATGGAACAATCAGATCTTTACCCAACCAACCCTTATTTCCCAGTTCTTGTTATCCCAACTACGATACACGGCATCTGTTCTTGCTGAATAATAGATACGTTGATGGCTTCCATCTTGCTCAGGATCATAGAGATAAAATCTGGCATAAGATGACATCCGCCTGAGCTCACCCCAATGGAGATCAAAGTTGGCCAATTCAGCCACTGGATGTCCTTGTTTAACTGTTAATTTGTTTTCTCGAAAGCTGGAAGAGAAGTATATGTTTTCTGAACCAGGAGGCAAGTCATTCGCAATGGAAATCACGAGTATATTTATGTAAGACTCATTTAAGTGAGGTTGAATGATCGGTGGAGTTTGAGAGGGAGTGAGAGAATTAGCTCTGATTGAACCATTCAAACACATCACAAAAACAACCATAACCATGAGGAGAGATACATGGATTCTATTACCCATTTTGTTCTCGAACTTTTTACCAATTGCTATTATTGACTTTATTTTTGGATACTCTCCTTCCAACCATTCTACTCTATTATATAGATATATATTTTTTAAATTAATCTGCCTGGCACATTTATTTGCATTTATGCAATCGATATGTATTAAAACCTGATGTTGTTTATTAAAAAAAATAGCTATAAATTCATTTATTTGATGGTATTTTTTTTCCTCCCTTTGTTTGATCAAGAATGGTTTGCACCCACATGCCAAAAGACTTAAATTCCATTTTTAATAATAATAATAATAATAATAATAATAATAATAATAATAATTTTAAATATTTAAAGAATTATTATAATTATTGCTAGTTTTAAGATAGTTAGAATTAAATCATTATGGTTAGTATAGTAATGAGAAGTTAGGATTTTACATAAGGATCCTAAATTTATTTTTTTATATTATAAAAAATCATTTAAAATAAATTATTAATTATTTTAAATTTAATTTATAAATTATATATTTATTTAACCATTGAATTTATTTCTTTCATTAATGAGATATTATTGCAACTTTATTTCTGAGCATTATGACTTTAATTTTTTAATGTCTATTACACATACTAATAAATTTATGATATTTTTAGTTGAATTGTTTTGTGGATGCTATTTTTTTATTCAAACGAATTAAATGAATATGTTATTAATTAATTATTTTTTATGTATTTAATATATTGTTAAGTTGATGTAAAGTTAATACCTATACTATTAAATTAAAGATTTGTTTTTTTTAAAAAAATAATTAAATTGGTTAATTATCTTTATATATATATATATATTAAAGATTTGTTTTTCTAAAAAAATAAATAATTAAATTGATTAATTATCTCCATATATGTAAATTTATCTTCATTGTAAATCCAAATTTTTCGTATATCTCATGGACATTACATTTTGTCTAATAATAACAAAAGAAAAACAAAATTTATTAAAATATTAAATTTAAATATAAGGTAAATGTTTTCTTAATGTTAAATATTAATTTATTTTACTTTTAAATTTAATATTTTATGTTCTATGAAACATCCTTTCTGTTTTAATATTCTTTTCTTGATTTTTCTTTTTTCATTGTGTAATGATCTTGAACCGTTAAATCAAAATAGAATCGATAGCCAAAGATTGCATATTATTTTTTATTTTTATACCTATTATTATCTAATGCAAATGGATTCGCTCCATGTATCTGGTAATTTTCATTATTCGTTAATGGAAAATTCCTTTTTCTCTGATTTTTAACAATTAGGAAGTTTAGCAAAGGATCAAGTTATTTTGTTCCAAGATCAAAGCTTAACGCAAGTTTTTAGCAAGGATTCGTGACGTGCTTACAAAATCACTTGTTAATAAAGGACTAACTGCTGAAATTAAACCTGAACCTTTTTTATGCTTTTCAATTTGATCAGTTTAGTGAACTTGATTCGGTAGTGGCAGTGTGGCACTATTCTATAACAGGAATACCCCATAACCATGTACATCTATCAGTTTTCCTAGACCAAAAATGCATGTATCATCTAATTTGCGAAAGAGCTCCGGTTTGACCGGAAAAAAAAAAAAAACAGAGCTCCTTTCTCCATTCGTATTACCACCAGCTGTTTCACATCGGTTGCAATCTACTTCGATCTTGATATCACGTACAAGAAGGCTTTACTAACTGAATGCTTAACATTTATTTTCCACAACTTTGACATAATTTACGTCCTTTTACCTGTTTTGTTATTGCTTTAGATGGGTAAGTACTCCTTGACCCAAAAAAAATCATACATGGATTGGAAAAGTTGTAATATTGAAGAACTCAAAATTAAAATCACATTATACAACACCCCCCCCCCCCCCAAAAAAAGAGGAAAAAATCATCCCATTTGTGTTAATGCCACCCTGATGACCTTTCTGACACAGTCCTGTGGTTAGAGCCAATTACTGACCATCAAGTCAAGGAAAAGCAGTAGTTCTCCAGCCAAGCAGAAGCAGATTTGAGAATGTGAAGCTCACCACATAGGAGATCTCGAGCCATTTGTCTTCTAACAGCAAGTCTTTCACACAAAGGGGGAGAATAGTAAGAATCCAATGTCTGCACACAATATTTTATGCCAAACATAAGAACAAGGACTTCGAAGAAATTGAAATTACAGGTGGAACATACATTTAACACTTATATTTTGTTAGATTAGCAATCTGTAAAAATCAAATGATACAGCATATATTGGATAAAGCCCTTAAATCTTTACCATAATAGTTGCATTGCGCTCCTCAATTAATTGGATGAATAATGATGACAACATCATGTGTGCTTGTATCTCTCTGCTGATATCCTGTAAGGGTCGTCTAGCCAGCCTCCCATCAGTTTGTGCGGCTTCCATGACCAAACCATTAAGTTCTGATATTGTGTCAATGAAGATTCCAAAAGTGGATCCTGTTAGTGTTAGGCATAGCCTATTTAACAAGTGTACCATTTTTTTGGGGTGGAAACTGGGAAGAACTGTGACCATTATTCCACTACCCAAAAAAAAAACAAAAGAAAAAAAAATTATACACACCCTGAGAAGTGGAACACGTAAGAATACGAGCAAGTGCACGAAGTGATTGGGGAAGACCTTTCCCTTTTCCTTTAGTAGACCTCACTTCCCTATATGATCACAGCCTCCATCAGTATATAAGCAACATTTTAGAGTAACACCATGTTAAAAACTGGATCACAACTAAAGACAGAAAAGCTTCTATTACATCAAAAAATAGAAAAGATTCCCAGAACTTTCGAGAGCCCTGGACTCTCCCACAACAAACTGAAATTCCTCTCAAATCACATGATAAAATGTCCCTCTCAACCCCTTATTTATAGGCACAAAGCCATATCCCTCTAATTATCCCAAACCCCCCAACCAACTGTCTTAATTAATTATTCTACTATGGCTTACCAATCAATACCCCCCCCCCAACCCTAAAGTTTCACCTTGTCCTCCAGCTAATGTTCCCGCTGATTGAAGCATGATAAAAAAAAGAACTTGCATTCCTCTAGGGCCAAACACAAATACATGAGTGCCCCCAAGCTCCTCAAGTACTCTGTTCTCTACCATATTTTTTTATCAAGAAACAAAGAATCACTGTTGCTATCATTGTAATGAAATCCTCAGGCTCCCTTGTGAATTGCACTACCACTCATGACTGTAGATCAAAGGCTGTAATATGACAACTTTTCCCTTGATACTCACTGTCCTTAGCGGGTTGGGTTTGGCCCATTAAATTCAGAAATTTATTTTCCTTTCCAGCATCCCACTCCACTTCACTGATTTGGGCTTGGCCTCTTTTTCCCTTCCCGAAGACACATTTCCACTTATGTGCTGCATCATCCCAGTTCTCCCTATTGGTTTGGGCTTTGCCCAATAGGTCACCAAAGCCTCACACCATTCTGTTTCTTCCTGCGTTTATCTTATGAACCATGTTGTTGTTCTGGAATTACCAGACAACACCCTCCTCTATTGCTGTCTCCATTGATGTAGTAACATGGACCACCTTACAAGCACTGCGTTTGAACATTGGAGGTTGGATCTGGCCACGTGAGAACCAGAACTCCATCTTTGAAGTCAGCCCATCCTGCTTTGTGGCAGATCATGAATCTAGTAGCTTTGGTGGTAGTCTCCTGCCTGGACAACCTGAGATACCTAATTTTGTAGCTGTCAGACCAGTTTTTTATCTGCTTACCCATTATGGTTGACCACTGCATGACCCCAGCCACCTCTTTTTTCAATGACCTGCAACTTTTCTCCCTTTTGTGCTTGTAAACCACTAATGAAATTTGATCTATCTTTAACAATCTCTGCTTTGACCATCCTGTTCATTGTCCCCTTCAATCTTTTCAATTTATCCATTGTTACAATGTTCTTTTCCTATCTCTTGCACTGAATCATTGTTGTTCCCTAAAACTTCTGTGCTCTTCATGTATGGGATGCAGTCATTCATTTTTGCTTCTATTTTCTGATTTTTTCTAGAATGTTGCTAGGTTGCTTTTGTTGGATTTCTCCCAATTCTTGTAGCTTTCTTGAATTTGTTTCTTTCCCTTGGGCACTTGGTTCTATTCTCTCCAAACTTCCATCATATATTCTGTTTTCTTGGACCCAAGATTCCCCTCTATCTTTCAAGATTTGCTCCCACTGTTGTCTTGCTCAAAGGACCTTCCATACTCATCAATAAAGGCTTTTCCCTCTGACCCTCTGAAACAGCAATCTTGGATCGTTGATCACCCGACCTCCCATTAGACAATGTCTCATCATCCTTCTTGGAACCCAATCTTGTTGGTTCTGTTTCTCTGCCATCTGAATTTCTCAAATTTCTTGCACCATTTCTCACAGATTCAATCACCCTCAAGCTCTCTAAAAGTGATGCCTCCAAACGTTGATTCTCCATTTGTCACTGCTGATTATCCATCTTCTATTGCAGCACCCTCAATTGAATCTCCAATTCCAGATTCATGACACTGATTGCGCAGCCATACCCACATCTCCCAAGGAAAGGATTTCTGACACCAGTTGTTAAAACTGGATCAGCACTAAAGACAGAAAAGCTTCTATGACAGAAAAAAATAGAAAAGATTCCCAAAACAATGTGAAATTCCTCTCAAATCACAAGATAAAATCTCTCTCAACCCCTTATTTAAAGGCACAATGCCATATCTCTTTAACTATCCCAAACCTCCAACTAATTTACTAACCTCTTAATTAATTATTCTACTATGGGTTACCTATCACACCATATCAGGAAGTCCTATAATATAAAAGAATATGAAAAAGGGTATAATTATTTAACATGCACATTCTACATGATGGGAAATGCATAAATATTTAGTAAAAGATATCATACAACTAAAATATGTAAAAGTGAACAGTGCCTTGTGAAGGGAAACAAAGAAAAAAGATCCAATGTAACATTCCAAATTCACCGTTGAAGATAAATAGGTGGGGTCATTGTATGTGCCCAATATTAGTTAAAAAGGGAAGGGAGAAGCAAATGATATCCATTACTTTGCTGAAAGTAAGCAATTCATTCATGAGCATTACAAGCAATTAGATTGACAAAGTAGAATCATTCTATTACGCTGGTCAAAAGGTCCCATTGCAAAGAATTAGTATACAGAAATCGGACTATATTATCCAAATAATTCTGCAAGACAAATAACAAATTAGGAATCAGTGCAAACTTGATTGTAAAGGAATTCACAGAATACTTCAAGCCCTTCATTTCTTTGGTTGGAGGCACAAAGTATTGCTGCAAGAGTTCTAACTTCATGTCATACAGAGGATCATGCTTAGGTATATCATACTGGATCTGAACCTGAGAATGGTTAGCATTATCAATCAAGGATAGCTGGTGCAATCATAATAACAATAAAGCAATAAGCCAGAGGAAAGAAAATAACACATCAGCCCACATTATATGTTCTATGATAGAGCCCAAGACTAGGAGGATCGACTTCTAGATCAACATAATGGAGGTCCAAGGATTTGGAGGGTCTACTCCAGAAAGAAAAACAGGACACATGGCAGCCATCAAGAAAATGAGACGGTTATGCACAGCAAGGATTCTGTTGTAAGAAAGGAGGATTGATAAGGAGGTGTAAGGTGAGAGAGAGGGGAGGAAAAACAGAATTGAGAGAACAGTAGCGGCCTAGGCTTGGGACCTGCGGCGTAACACCTGATAGGTTTTATTCTCTAGATTCTTCTTCTTTTCTTTTCTTACTTAAGTGTGGAGTTTTTATCATTAGTCTGACCTGCTGGATACGATGGAGACTCGCCTTTAAGCTCGCGTTGATGCCAATGAATCCCGTTTGGTGAGTGTTGAGGGTCAGATTCAATCTCTCACCCATTTGCTCGTCGCAATGCAAGAGCCTTTTACCAAGGAAAAGCAAGAGCAAGCAGAGTTTCATAGTCTTGTACGGAAGTTCATGAACGAACAAGGAAAGTGACATGCTACTGATGAAGAAAGGGGATCTAAACCGGAAAATTCTCAAGCATCACACATGACATAGGTCTCGTTGCAAAACATGTTGAGTTGCCAATGTTTGAAGGAAGTGACCCACATGGATGAATATTTCGAGCAGAAACTTACTTTCGAATTCATCACACTAAACCAGAAATGTGCATTCTCTTGGCTCAGGTATATATGGAGGGCCAAGTTGTTCACTGGTTCAACATTCTATTAGAGATATATCCAAAAATTTCATGGGAGCAATTCAAGGACGAATTAATGGAAAGATTTAGCGAGCTGAACATTCAAAATCCATACGAAGAATTAGTGGCTCTCAGACAGAGCGGTACTGTGCAGGAGGATATAGCAAAATTTGAGTACTTCGCTACGTTGGTTCTTCGACAACCCGAAATGCAATACGTAGGCTATTCTTTAAATGGGTTAAAGGTGGATATTCAGAATTGGATCTGGGTTCATAACCCGTAAACCCGACTCCAAGCAATGAAGTTGGCCCGCAATGTGGAGGTAGCTTTGAAGAGGGTCAATGAGGTAATGAATCATAGTGAAATACCCACAAAAAACTTGTTTCCTTTGGGTCAAGCAAAATATGTACCCAATGGGCAGAAGAGACCGGGGGTCAATATTGACCACGGGCTACAAGGTAACAAAAATGGAGGAAACAAAAATGATGGAGCTGTTTCTAGTATTCCCAAAACAGGGGCAAATCTAAAAAGGGGGACTCATAATTTGACAACAAAAGAATGGGAGAAACAACAACGTAAAGGGTTATGTTTCCGTTGTGCTCAACCGTATAGCCCAACACACAAATGCCCAAATCTAAAGTTACGAGTGATGCTGCTTGGGGAGGACGAACTCATCAATGAAGTGGGAGAGATTGTAGCAGCACAAGCGGAGGAAGGTTTGGAGGTAGAAGAAGGTGAATGCAGCGTTCTGGACTCTCAAAAATTACAAGAATATTATGACGACATGGGTACCGAATCCCAACATTTGAAAACCATGAAATTGGAGGGTTTAGTAAATGGGATACCCATTCTCATCTTGGTGCATAACGGAGCTACACATAATTTTATCTCTCCTAAAATCGTCATAGCATTAGGCATTCCTATGGAGGAGACGAACAAGGGGTTGGCAATTCGATTGGGAAATGGGTATCGAATTTGCTCCAAAGGAACTTGTTTGAAATTGGAAGTCCTAACAGGGCAATACACGTGTGTGATAGATGTTGTGATCTTGGATATAAGGGGTCTTGATCTGATTCTAGGCGTTGCTTGGCTCTGAACATTAGGAGAGGTTACCATCAATTGGGAAACCATGGCTATGAAGTTTAAAAATCAAGGACATGAAGTGGAGTTACAAGGGTACAATGGTCAGAATATTACAGCTTTACAAAGCCTATTAGGGAGTGAAGAAACACAGAAATAGAGTGAGATGCAAAGGGAATGAGGAGATGGGAAATTCCAAGGAGCCAGAGGAATTGAAGCACAGTTAGAAGAATTACAAGTGGTCCTAAGGAAATTTTCAGAAGTATTTCAAGAACCAAAGGAGTTGCCTCCACCTTGTAACTACGACCATGCCATCAATCTGATACCAAGGCAGGGACCTGCGAATGTTAGACCTTACAAGTACCCACATTTTCTTAAAGATGAGATTTAGAGGCAAGTTCAGGAACTTATTCAAAAGGGAGTAATATGAACTAGTACTAGTGCCTATTCCAGTCTAGTTATTTTGGTGAAGAAGAAAGACTCATCTTGGCATATGTGTGTAGATTACAGGGCACTAAACAAGGTAACAGTTCTGGATAAATTCTCAATCCCAACAGTGAATGAATTATTAAATGAGCTACATGGGTCTCACTATTTTTCCAAATTAGATTTAAAATCAAGATATCATCAGATTAGAATGAAGTTAGAAGATGTTGAGAAGACTGCTTTTCGCACTCATGATAGGCATTATGAGTATCTAGTGGTGCCTTTTGGCCTCACAAACGCCCCCATCAACTTTCCAATCCAGCATGAATGAAATTTTTAGGCCATTAATAAGGAAGAGGGAACTAGTATTTTTTCATGACATTCTAGTGTTGAGCCAGGCATGGCAGCAACATTTGATCCACTTGGAGGCTATGCTAAAGGTGTTAGAGCAAAATTACTTCAAGGCTAACCAAAAGAAATGTGAATTTGCAAAGCAAACTATAACATAGCTGGGTCATTTGATTTCAGGTAGTGGTGTTTCCATGGATCCAGCAAAGGTTAAAGCGGTTATAGAGTGGACTATTCCTTATAATGTCAAGGGAGTCGGGGATTTTCTTGGCTTAACGGGTTATTATCGCAAGTTTGTGGCTAGATATGGAAAAGTAGCGAAGCCATTACCAGAATTGACCAAGAAGGATGGTTTTAAATGGGGGAAGATGCACAAAAAGCCTTCGAGATTTTAAAAGAATTGATAACAGCAGCCCCTGTATTGTCATTACCTGATTTCTCTAAGGTATTTGACAAAGAATGTGAAGCTTCCAAAAAAGGCACTGGGACAGTGCTACTACATGATGGAAAACCAATTGCTTACTTTAGTAAGGCTCTATCTAAGGGAGCATTGGCTAAATCTGCCTATGAGAGGGAGATCATGGCTTTGGCACTAGCAATTGCCCATTGGAGGCCTTATTTGTCGGGAAGACATTTTAGAGTTTTTACAGATCAAAGAAGCCTAAAGTTCCTACTTCAACAAAGGATTTCCACCCCCATATCAGCAAAACTGGTTGGCAAAATTAATGGGGTACAGGTTTGACATTTTTTACAAGCCGGGCTATGATAATGGTGCTGCTGATGCTCTTTCTAGATCTCACAAGGAGGCTGAATTTGCTTCATTATTATCTTATCCCATTTGGAGTGAGGGACGAGACTTGAACCATGGGGTGTCACAAGATCCACAACTTCAAAAAATCATTATTGACAATCAACAAAATTCCTTATCCAGACCTGGATTTTCTCTACAACAAGGAGTGTTGTACTGCAAAAATAGGCTGGTAATTCCAGCTAGCTCTCAATGGATTCAAAAGTTAATTGAAAATTTTCATTTGACACCGGAAGGGGGCATTCGGGATACATCAAAACCTATAGGAGACTGGCTATAAATTTGTATTGGATTGGTATGAAGAAACAGGTACAGAAATTTGTGAGAAATTGTGACATTTGTCAAAAATAGCAATATTCTACCTTATCCCCCAGGGGCCTTTTGCAGCCATTGTCAATTCTTGACATTATTTGGGAGGATATTTCAATGGACTTTATCACTGGACTACCAAAATCTAAAGGATGGGAGGCTATTTTAGTTGTGGTTGACAGCTTATCTAACTATTCACATTTTATCTTACTCAAGCATCCGTATACAACCAAGACCATTGCTGAAGTCTTTATAAAGGGAGGCGGCAAGATTGCATAGAGTACCGCAATCCATAGTAAGCAACAAAGACCCCATCTTTATGAGTAGATTTTGGCAATTTTCAGATTACAAGGAACAAAAGTAAAAATGAGTTCAGCATATCATCCTGAAACAGAAAGATAGACGAAAGTTGTCAATAGATGTGTGGAAGCCTATTTGAGATGCTTTGCAGCCGAGCAACCTCGTAGTTGGGCCATATGGATACATTGGGCTGAATTATGGTACAATACTACCTTTCATTAACACAACACCATTTAAAGTTGTATATGGTAGAAAGCCACCCACAATTTTGAAATTTATTCCGGGTGAGTCTTGAGTAGAAGCAGTAGCTCGAGAATTAGTGAATAGGGATGAAGCTCTTAGACAGCTTAAATTTCATTTAGATAAATCTCAGTCTCGGATGGAGAAAACAGCTGATAAACATAGGAGGGATGTGAGTTAAGACCCCATAGACAGCAAACAGTAGCAAGGAGGATTAACCAAAAATTAGCCCTCAATTTTATGATCCCTTCCAAATTATTGCAAAGGTGAGAATAGTCTCATATAAATTGCAATTGCCCAAATCATCCAAAATTCATCTGATATTCCATGTCTCACAACTGAAAAAGGTCGTGGAAAACATAGTTATTATTCCGTCTTTACCTGAGGGCATGGATGCGGAATTGGGAGAGACAGTTAAACCAGAACGGATCCTTGGAGTAAGGAGAATAAGGAGGCATGGAGAAGATATCACTCAATATTTAATACGGTGGAAATGTCAATCAATGGAAGAAGCTACTTGAGAGGATGAGTTTACCATGAGAAGTCAATTTCCTACTTTCAGTCTTGAGGACAAGACTGATATTGAAGAAGGGGGCAGTGATAGAGCCCAAGACCAGGAGGATCGACTTCTAGATCAACATAATGGAGGCCCAAGGATTTGGAGGTCTACACCAGAAAGAAAAACAGGACACATGGCAGCCATAAAAAAAATGAGATGGTTATGCACAACAAAGATTCTGTTGTAACAAAAAGGAGGATTGATAAGGAGTAAAGTGAGAGAGAGGGGAGAAAAACAGAATTGAAAGAACAGTAGCGCCCTAGGGTTGGGACCTGAAGCGTAACGGCTGATAGGTTTTATTCTCTAGATTCTTTTTCGTTTCTTTTCTTACTTGAGCGTGGAGTTTTTATCATTCTTCCTGAAATTCAATTGCAAGGAATACCTGATCATAAATGTTGGATGGGATTGTAAAACCAAAGTCCAGCATCAACGTAGCATTTGAAAATTTTCCATATCTTATTAGTACCTAAAACCAAAAGTGCAGAAAACCACTAAACCCCCAAGTGACAAATTTTACAAATTGAATACAAAAACTATGACAAGTGATTGAAATATCAAATAGTTGTTCAAAATAATAACAGGAGGCACAATTGGATTAAAACGAATTGTTATATTACTATATTCTTCTATCATAGGTCCAACTACACTTCTTTGGGCCTTTATGGAGAAAATATATGATTCTAAAGCTCTTCAAATCCAGGAATCTGATATTTAAGTTTGAAGCAAGAACCAAGTGCATTCTTTTGCCCTACTCAAAAATAATATAATTGTTTGAAACTCACTACAAAGCCTGTAAGGCACAAAAATAGCAAAATTTAGCTATCTTCATTTATGTTTCCAGTTCTATATGAAATGAAAATTTATTCGTTAGCTCTAATTGTTGAGCTATTTTGCTAATTCAAATGAGCTTCTATAATCGGTTTACATCGGAGCATATTTCAAAAGTCTCTAATGTACTTGCATTAAGTTTATGTTCAAGAATATCTCTAATAGGAAAATAACAATTCCTATCAGTCAATGAATATATTGATGTTTATAGAAACTGAATTACAAAGAAGCAAGAGCACAATTGCTTCCAGTTAGGAATAATTCCCTTGGCTCAACCTTTACATAAACAACTAGCTCCATACCCTCTACTTCCTATTACCTCTAATTTCTTATATACCTACCTACTATATCCATCCCTCTTTGTATTCTCTCTCTATAACTAACTTGGAGCAAAACACAAAATTCAATGTAGAGCTAGTTGTTTAATCAATGAAAGAACAGAAGGAATCCACACTTAGTTTTTCAGGAATGATGTCACTGGTGATTCCATTGAGAAAAAGAAAGGAAAAGACAAAAATAAGTTGTTTAAACCTTGACACTAAATTTTCCATAAAATTCAAGCTCACAGAATATAGAAAATTAAATATAAGTTTATCATGTAAATTATTAGCAAAAAGGAGACAAGGCAATGCATAGTTTTTAATAAAAAATAGTAAATGACCTGTTCCCCTGGGGCATACTCATGATCAGCACTAACCTGCACATAATAGCAAAATTAAATTAAAATGATATGTGCGTGTGTTAGGTGTAGTGACCTGATTATCAGTTCATGCTTTGCATTTTTTTTTTATATATTAATGATTTGTATTTTATACACATCAAAATATCACTCATATTATTTGCGTCTCCTTAAACTTTTCCTCCCCTAGGAAAATTTCATATTGTAGGATCTGGAGATGGCATAAATAATTGAGCACAACATGAGATTGAATATCATTAGGGGAAATAGTTAATGCTCAAGACCATAAACATGAAATTTGACTTCCATGTATTAGGGGAAAACACAGTTTAATAATCATTTTAATTGGACTCCAATAAACGTAGATAGATTAGATATAGGGCAGAAATGTGAGAGAGAGATCGAACTTCCGAGCATTGTTTGTTGTCATCACTTGTTACAATTGCTTCTGAAAGCCCATCATGGTTTAAGAAATCTGCAAATGGAATCTATAAAATTATGTTAGAAAACTAATGATGGATCAAACATAAAATATAAGAGAAGTCTCCATACAGTACCAATACCAGAGATAAACCCTTTGTGCTTCCCCATGCTCGAGAACCAACTGGTAATTTGACATTGAAGTGATCAAATAGAAATAAGAATGAATTTTCATATTCAATGCCATATAATAATAAATGAGGTTTATTAGTGCCTTACAAAATTCAGTCTGAGTAAAGATACACCAGTGAAACATATAGAAATAACATGATTGAGAAGGCCAGATATCCTCTATATGAAGTCAGATAGGTCATTAAAGATCAAAATTAAACTAATAATAGGAAGATTTAGAATTCTTAATGTGCATCAATTAAAGGAATACTATAAGGAGACACAATAAGTGGAGCTCCAATGAGAAGCCTATAAACTAATATTACCCCATTGAGAATCCTAGCTTTGCCCAACACTTTTTCATCCAGAAAAGCATATCTACCTTTCAAGGTTGGGATTCTGGCATGGTAATGTCTACAACAAAAATTGTCAATTGCAGCAGAACTATTGAAACGTCAACAGATGACCAAATGTCACCTATGCGACAAGGAGGAAGAAACTGTCCAGCACTTATGTTTTTGCCTGTGAGAGGACCTATGAAATATGGATGGCATGTTTAAAGTGGTGCGGAGTATAGAGTGCATTAACAAGCAAAGGAAGGAGTCATTTTCACCAATTTATTGGCTTGCTGGCAAGGGAAAAACAGAAAAGAGCAAAAATGGCAAACTGTATGGTTCATGGTCATTTGGATAGCATGTAATGAAGTGATCATTAACAAGAAGGACTTTCATTGTAACAAGGTGTTGGAAATGATACAATTGAAATCTGGTCATGGGTCATGGCAAAGAGCCCTCACTTTAGTTACTCCTTTTCTAATTGGATGTTGAATCTGAGGGACAGTCTTAATATGTCATAGAGGTTATTGTTGAACACAGAGATAAAAAGACCATGTGAGGGTGCTAGGACGTTTTGGAGGGTTATAAATTAATTGTATTCCTTGGTACAAAATTACCTATCCATGTAATAAATAGGTTGCTCTTGACTATGTAATTTTGAGTACCTATGGTATTCTTATAATGCTATTACATTTTGCCATTTAAAAAAAAAATATCTACAAATCCCTTTTTATCCTATGTTCGTGTTGTAAAAAGTCTAATGCTCAACAAAAATTCCCAAAAGCCAACACAATATACCGCCACCAACTAAACAGTACAAAAGTAGACAACCATGAGATTCAGAACTACTAAAGTGCATAACCTATCATAATTCTTGGCCTTGTTTAGCTTTTGAACTAACAAGAAATCATTAGCAGTCGTTGTATTCATTAATCAGTACCAAAGAAGACATCTAAATTTTGAGTTCCAACACAATTTAGCCTTGTGTGCGTGTGTGTGCATGCATGCATGTGTGCATGTGTGTGTGTTGTGGAGAATAAGAACAAAGACATGCAAGTAATTTGGTGTCCGAAGAATAGAAGTTGACACCAGCACCAGTTGACCCAAATGCACTTGTTATATTAACCCCTATAAACAGCTCAGCTACCCAACAGAAAGATAATTGAAAACTCAAGTTGACTATGGAATGACAATATCTTTAAATTATTCTCAGTACATTACATAATCAAATCTTTGACAATAAGATAAATTAAGCTAGAAACTAGGAAACCACTGGGTCATTTACTCAATTTACTGATTGATCATTCATATAAATCTGGAAAGCGGCAGACTCAAGACACACAAGGAGGGAGAGGCCAAAAAGTGTAAGAAGATATAAATAAACAAGAAGCAAATGACTAATCATTAAGAAGTTAGGACCATAAAAAAATTCCAAAGCCGATTCTGGGGTTAAGCAATTGATGTTATTAGCAAAGACATACAGCAACTTACGAGAGTCTTCAACTACAGTTACCTACATTATGGGCTCCAAAGACATCATCAACTTAAGAGAGTCTTCAACTAAACAAGTTACAACCTAGAAAAAACATCTAAATAAAAAGCAAGCATACACAACCTTCAAAAATAATTTTATGCATCTATATGATTATCAAAAAACATAAAATGATAAATAAGGATATAATTAATCAATGAATTAAAATTAGATAAATGTGATTCTTTTTCTTTTCAACAAAATATTTATTAAATTTAAATAAATAAACTTTTATTTCCATAAAAGTAAAAAATATTTATTTTTTAAATTTTATATAAATATTTTTAAATAACATAGTCCAAAAAAAGTAATTATTTTTATTTTTAATCTTTTATTGGTAAATATATCAATTTTAAAAAGTCTAACAATTAAAATAAATAGCATGATATTAAAATAATGGACAAAAATCAACCTATTGTAGGAGTAATTCTAACATGAGTTATTTCATTTAATAACTTTTTTGTAGCATGTAAATTTAACAAATCCAACCATCATATTGAAAATTCTTATTATATAGACCAAGTTGACAAAATTTTAAAAAATATAAAAAATATTTGATGTATAAAATATTAATTTAACGTATAATATACCTTTACAAAATGTAAGTGTCAACTATAAAACGGCATGTTTGTGAATTTTGAATTTTTAAAAATTTGATGCATATGATCATCATATTATTTATTAGTTGAATTTGTTAAATTTACATTCTACAAAGAGTTATCGAGGAAAGTAACTCATGCTAGAGTTACTCCTAAAATAAGTTGATCTCTCCTCTAAAATAATAGTCCAAAATAATAATATTTCATAACAATATAAAAAGAAGGGGGGACAAGATCAACTGGCACTTGGTGCCAAATTTGTAAACTTATATCATGTAATAATTTCTTTGAACAATCAAATTTGAATAATCTAACCATTAAATTAAAGGTCTTTTAGAAGTAGTTTAAGTTTACTAAATTTCATACAAATTAAAAATTGGTTAATCATTAAACAAGAAGCTAATGACTAATCATTAAGAAGTTAGAACCATAACAAATTCCAAAGCTGACTCTGAGGTTAAACAATTGATGTTGTTAGCAAAGACATACAGAACTATCAGGATACAGTTAGCTACATTATTGACTCCAAAAAATCATCAACATGTGAGAGCCTTTAGCTAAATATGTTACAACTTAGCAAAAACAACCATACACAACCTTCGGAAATAATTTTATGAATCTATGTGATTATCAAAAAACATATTAGTCTAATCATGCAAGATTATTATAGATAAGATTATCAACAACTAAGTAAAATTCACCAATGTCAAGCTTATTTCACACATTTCCTTCATCTCTTCACAAAAGAACCGATTAAAATCACTGTACCAAATAAAGATACTCTATGGAAGTACAAATTTACAAGTGCTTGCTTTACCTAGTGTGCATGCATGCATGAAGTCCTTGTAAGTAAACTCTCCCAAACTATGATGGAAACGTTCAAAAACCTGAATTAGAAGGACAAATTTGGTTATAACCAGTCTCCAAAACAGCCAAATTTATATATTTAATTACTCAGATAAGCCTAATACTTTGACCCAGTTATATACTGCATTGTAAAAAAAAAATTTAATTTCTTCATTCAGATAGATAAAATCTTCAGCCTTTCTGTTTATAAAAGTAGTAATCACTTACCATGATTAGTCCTACTCCAATAGAAGCTAACATTTTTCGGTAGAGTGTTTGGGACTCTAATTCTACTCCATTTTGTACCAAGGTTTCTTATCCTATTATATTCCCCTGAGGCAGATATAAAAGGACTTGCTATATCCCAAGAAAGAAAAGAAAACACCAGGCTCAACTGTATAAAATACAACCACAGATGTAAATAAATATTAACATGGACAAAAATATGTCTTAATCATTACAAATGCAAATACATGTTGACATGGGGACAAAAATATGTCTTGATCACTATAAACATAAATCGATTGAAATACAACTTATGCATTCAAAAATAGGTAAGTATGTACTCACAGGCTTGATTGTCAAAAAGTCCTTTTCAATTTGAGACTTTTGGTCAATAGTTTCCTGATAAACCGAGCTTGGACGAATCATCTCCAACTCACTTTCATTCCAAAATATCTGAAAAGAATTTCAAAAATTAACCCACAGTAAAGGCCTTTAAGATTACATTCTCGGAGAAATGTATATAATCCTTTAAGCAGAAATTTATTATCAAAGCATACGAATAGTCATAGGTTAATTATTTCAAAGGTTAAACTTGCACAGTGTACAGGAGCAAACTGGTTACTGATTACAGAAAAGAGAAAAGTTTATAGCAGTAACTTACATCAAAAGGGCTTTCTTACCAGAAAAAAAAAAAACATTACCCAAAGTAAGAAAAGGAACAGAAACTTGCCATATTATGCAGGTCTCCTTGCTGCGGAAGACAGCTGATATAAGGATACCACTCAGAACCCTATCATACAGACAAAGATATTATAGATGTATACTCCATAGTATCTTCAAGTTTCTACCAAACAAAAATCTCTAAGCTAAATATGGGTCTCAACTCTTAATAGAAAATATGTTGAGGGATTGGGAAACTTCGTTCTGTAGCTTTTCTTTGTCATTGTTGTTTACAAATTCATTCTTTTCTAAGGAGAGTTCCTCATCCAGCCCTCTCATTGCAGTTTTTGTTTTCCTTTGTCTTGATGAAATATAAAATTTGCAAGAGCTCAAAAACTCCCCAAATTCAGATGAAATTTTGCATAGGAACAACAATAATAAGGCTACCTGACCCAATTTCTTCTCCACTAGAATAACAATAGCAAGTTTTGCAATATTTCCAACTTCATTATCGATCAAAGATCTGATTTCAGGAAGGAGATTATCTGGAGTTAGTTGCTGCAAAACAATTATGAATTCCATCAAGACCAAGCTGTCATTGTGACAGGAGAAAGTAATGTCATAACCTAAAGTGCGAGTAGGATTTAGAATGTGAAGCATACCACACTAAAAGGAACCTTTAAAATGCAATCTCCAGTTTCTATTTTCTTGGAAGCAAACAGAGACCTAGATGCAGCAAGACATATTAATACATAAGATAAACAAACGGATGCTTTAATATTCCATTTTGAGTTATGGAAAACCTTATCGTCGAACAACTGGTCCCAATTCCAAATTAATTGTTACTATATCTTTTAAATACCAAACTCTTTTATTTAGAAGAACGTAAAAAACGTCATTTGCAGCAATAACAATCCTACATAAATGAGCTTCATTACACACTTGCACAATCCAATTAAAAGTCTTTCTATTCTGTTGCAAAGAATATAACAGTTCAAATAACGAGAAGATAAACCTTCCATAAGAAGATTTCCCAATGGAGAGCGACGACGAAATCCTAGAACCAGCTTTCCTCTCCAACCATGGCAAAAATTCATCGCAATTATCGACCAAATTGGCAGAAACCTAGTAGAATATCGTGTTCGGGTGAAGAGAAAACGATTAAGAAAAATGGGAGAAGATAAGAATATGATTGTGTATTCAGAGAAAAAAAAAATAGAGGGTATTTGAACCTGGGGTTGAGGCAAAGCCAAAGAATAGAAGTTGAAGTGAATAGGAGAAGGGCGAAGACAATGAGGCTGATGGATATCGAAAACGGTGTGCAGAAACCACCGGAGACTTGCACTGCGAGCACGAAATAGCATTGCACAGCTTTGGGAGTGAAAGCGACGTCGTTTACTCAGTGCATGGCCTATAACGAACTAGTTAACAACGATGGAATGTGGAATGGCTGTTGCTGCTTGCAAAGGGAAGGATATTGTAGTGCTTTGAACTCGTGAACATGAATTCGTTTAATTTAATTTTTTTTTTTTACAATGAATTACGATTAGGTGTTAGAAAATGTTTTTTTATTTTTAATATTTTGTATAGAAAATAATAAAATAAAAATTCTATCTTTTTATTTTTATTATTTTAAATGTAAAATATTTTAAAATATAAACCAGAAGGAAATAATATAATATTTTTTCAATAAAAAAAATGACAAAGGCCATTTTTTTTTTAAGGTGCAACTTCTAACGTTCTAAATTACACACTGATTTTTAATGAAATATTTAAATTTATAAGTTTTTAATTTATTATTTTCTTTAAGATGATAAATTATATTAAATTAATTAAAATATGAAAGTTAATCAGGATTTAGAAATAAATATAAATTATAATTTAGTAATTAATTGAATTAATTTTTATTAATTAATTAAGTTAAAATTTTAATTTTATCAAATATTTTAAATTCAAATTTTTAAAATTTTAATTAACTAATTAATTTTTTTCAGTCTAGCTGTTAGGTTGTTGAATACATTCAAATTCAAAGCTAACTTTTTTATTTTTAATATAATTTTTTAAATTTATTTTTAATTTTTTTAAAATTTTAAATTTTAATTTTGTTTCTTTAAATTTAAAATTTTTTGTTTAACTTTTTTGCTTTTCAAAAAATTTTAATTATAATTTTATATTAACTTAGTTTTGGTTCATATAATTTTTAATTTTAATTTTTAATAAAAATATTCTATTATATTATTCTGTTATAAATTTATAAAAATATATAAATAAAAATGTTAATTTTAAAAAATAAAAAAATATTGAAACAATATAATTTTAAAATTTTAAAAATTAATAAAATTAAATAATATTATTTTAAAAAATAATAATTACAATTATAATAGCAATAACAATAATAATAAAATTTGTATAACGATGGTGTAATGGTTATAATATAAATAATATTATATAGTTATAAAAATATATTTTATATATTATTTAATGGTTAGTATTCAAAATAAATAATTTTATATAAATATTATTATGATATTTTTTGTTATTTAATATATATTTTATAAAATTATAAATTAAAAATAATTTATAAATTAAATAATATTATTTATTTTTTAATATATAAAATTAGATTAAAAATTTTAAAAATTTATTATTATTATTTTCATAGTAAAGATAATTATATTAATGATGTTGATTTGTAATACTGAAAATGATTATAATATAAAAATATTATATAATTATATAATTTTATGTTTTATATATTATTTAATATTTAATATATAAAAAAGTATTTTTACATATTATTATTATAATTTTTTATATTATTTAATATTTATTTTATATAAAAGAATATATATTATATTATAAAAATTATATAAAATAAATTTAAATTATAATAATATCAATTAAATATAATTTTTATATATTAAACAGTATTATATATTTGTGAATTTACTAAAAATATATACATACTTAATATATAATTAATTTATTTTTTTATTAATATAAAATTAAATTATAATAATATTAATTAAATAAAATTTTTATATATTAAACAGTATTATAAATTTATGAATTTACTAACAATATATACATACTTAATATATAATTAATTTATTATTTTAATAATGATGATGACAATTATAGTGATAAAAATAAAAATAATGTTGATAAAATAATAATGATATAATAATTATAATATAAAATAATTATATAATTATAAAAAATTATTTTATATATTATTTAATCATTAATATTTGTATATTATTTGATATTATTTTATATAAAAATAATAAATATTATAAATAATTATATAATATAAAATTATATTATAATATTCTGAATTTAATAGAATTTATATATTATATATAATTATTTATTATAAAATTAGATAAATAATAATTAATTTTTAAAATAATAAAAATTTTAATAATTATTAAGAATAACAATTTAATGATGGTTATATTAAATAGATTTTGAAATACAAATATTTTAAAATTAAAAATAGCATTTAATAATATATATTTTTAATTTTGATATTTATTTTAAATTTATTTTAAAAATTATTTTGAAACTATTTTTATCAAACAAATTTTATTTTTCATTAATTTAAAAATTACAAATTAAAAACTTACCACCATTCTTAATATTTTAAATAGTTTTATATATTATTATAATTTTTTGTTTGATATTTATTGATATAAAATAATATATATTATATTATGATATAATAAATAATTATATAATATAAAATTATATTATAATACTACAAATTTATAATATTTAATATATAAATAATATTATTTGTTTTATTTTTATTAGGTAAAAATTAGATAAATAAAAAATTAATTTTTTTAAATAATAAATTATTATTATGTAATAGTTTAATATTGATGAATTTAAAAAAAATTAAAAATAAAAATATTTTAAAATTAAAAATAATATTTAGTTTTTTTTAAGTTTTGAGATTTGAGTCAATATTATTTTTAAAAATATATTAAAAATTATTTTAAAGTTGTTTTTTTCAAATAAATTTTATTTTTAAAACTTATTTAAAAATCAGAAACTAAAAACTCCTTACCGCAATAAAATTTTAAATAATATTAAATTAAAATAATTAATTTTAAAAGTTTATAATCAAAATATTTAATAGAATGATAAAAAAATTCTAATAACTAATTAATTTAACTTGAATAAATATTAAAAATTATAATTATAATTATAATAATTTAAATATTTTAAAAAATTAAAAATATATTTAATCCATTTCTTTTATAATAACAACATAAAAAATTACAAATTGTTAAACACAATAATACAATAAAAATTATTTTTTGTAACATACTAATAATTAGTTTTTTAAGTTACTTTGTAAAAATTTAATTAATATAAAAATAATTTCTTTAAATTACGAGAATATCTATATTTTTAAGAAAACATATTAATATTTAAATCATATGGGTAAACACTTGAATTATACATATTTTTTTTACAACTTTGTTTTTTCAAAACATTAATATTATTAGAATTATTTCCTTTTCTTGAACATAATTTCATACGGCATGATAACATATAATATTTTGTTTATGTAATTAATTTTATGTTTTCACCAAAAAAATGTACTTGCACTAAAAAAATTGATAATAAAGCAATTCATACAAATATTTTTTAAAATATTTTCTTCATCAAAATATGCAATTAAACTTTATGTATCTTACGAATCAGCGTGTTAGTTATAATGTAAGTTTGAAACTCCAATAAGAAAATTGGGATTAACAGAAAAAAAAAAGTCTAAAAAAATTGAAATTAGAGAAGGATAACATTTGGGACATTAGAAGGGGAAGTGTTCCCCGTCTTGCTTGCATGAGTGCCATGTTCGGTAGTAACAAAATATTAAATTAAAAACTTTAAATGCAAATCATAATGAATGCAATTAATGTATTAATAGACTAGAATTTTAACTGTAATTTAATTATAAATTATTATATCAGTGAGATTATTAACTTTTATATAAATTTATTATTATTTTAATTTTTAACTAATTTAATTTTTATAAATATTATTAACATTTAATATAATAAAAATTAATCTCTGAATTTGAAAATTTTTACAAATTTATCTGTTCACAAATAATATCAAGTAGGTTTAGAAAGAAAACGTTAAAAACTGAGAATTAATAAATAACAATTTTATTTATAAAAATTAAATAAGTTAATAACTAATCTACTATCAACCCTTCTTGCAATAGTTATTTAAAAAATTATGTTTAACGTAACTCTTAATAATTTATAATGTACAGTTTTTCATGTTAATAATATATAAAATTAAACATAATCATAGTTTATATATAATTTATTATATTTGTAATGATACACGATAAAAGTGTATTCACCAAATAGGAGCTAAACGTATTTTATTATTAGATAATATGTCATATTTATGAATTGTTTTATAAAAGAACATGTATATGTGTATGATTAACATTTTCTTATAATGTACAAATCAAACATATTATATCATGCGCAGCTTGTGTAATTACCAAAAAGATCACCAACCTTGCAAGTTTATACCATATATATTGCACGCTGTTTTCGAGCTATCAACCAGTCTAGAAAATGTGAGTATATATGTTGCAAAATTGATTGTTCAACTTCATTCGTCGTAATAAAATGACAAAAGAAAAATTGAACTACAATCTTGAACTCGTGAATTGAACCTTTTGTAGTCACACTCACACCGTGTAAAGCATGACATGCTTCACATTGCACCACGATGCACACCATCCTCGCAAGTACCAAAACCATGAAATCTTCATTCATGTCACAATTATCATCATTGCATGTTACACATATATTTTTATTTTTCTGAAACATTATATCTTGAAATATGAATGCCTCCTATTGTTATTGTTAAAAAAAAACTATACCTGAATTTCAATTTGTATACATAAAATATAATTTAACGAGTCATTACTCAATTTAGGACATGCACTTATATATTTTGTAAATACTAAATAATTTGTTTTACTTTAATAATAATTAAAATGAAGTCATTTCTGAAGAAAATGGATACACATTCTACCAATTTAATAACAATAAATAAATGTTTGCGATCATTTTAATCAAATTTAAATTTACATAATATACCTAATATGTTATATAATATTTTTTCGTTATCAGAAGTTTTATAAGACAATTTTTAATTTTCCCATTTTTTTAAAATTCATCACCTTATTTTACTATATATATACATATATTTGTATTTCAAAATTTTAAACTCACATTTTAATATTTTTTTATATCTTTAAATTCTCAAAAAGTGATAAAAATTATATATTTTTTAGACATATATATTGTTAAATGATTCAACTTAATAAAAATATAAATTTTAACAATAGTAATTAGTAAATAGAAGGAAAAAATTTATATATTTTAGTATTCAATTAAAATTTTAAAATTATTAATAGAACAGACTAAAACAATATTTACTTCAAATTCTTTTGACTTTTTTTTATATAAGATTGTAATTAAACAATATTAAGTTTTATATTTTTAACCTAATTATATTTGTTTATTTTTTAACTTTAAATAATTTTAATATATTTTTTAATCAATTGTTATATAGTTATTAATTTTGTAATCCATTAAAGATTTATACTATATATTAAATTTGTATTCTAAAATTTATAACGTCAAATTCTTCAAACATATTAAAAAATAAAAAATATATTTTAATTTAAAATTTTTAATTTAGTAAAACAAACATTTTAATATTATTTGAGAAATTTATTTGACATAATAATTTATAATATATAGATTAATATTAAATAATATTTTAAAATACTAAATCAATATTTAATATTTTTAAAATAACGTATAATCATTTATTATAATGTAGTATAATATAAATATAAAATTTATTTCATTTATTGTTTATGTATTCTAATTAATAATAGCATATAAATAAAAATGTATATAAACCCGTACATTCTAAGAGTATGAAATCAAGTATATATATTAAATTTGAAACTTTATTTCAATTCTCTTAAATTTATCACATTCTTTTCATATGAAATTACGTATCTTGCATATATTATGACATGTGATATAAGTTTCTACATTTTTTTTAAACAATTAATATTCTTTGTGAAGATAATTATATTCAAGCGAAGAAAATTCACAACATGGCAGAACTAATTCTTTCATTGAATGTCTTTTGCATACACATAATTTGAATCTAATATCTTGCTTTAAGTTTCCACATCTGATATAATTAAATAAATTTTAATTTATTTTTAAATCAGTTATTCAAATATTTTTATTAAATAATTTATAAAAGTTATTTAACTAACATAAAAACATAAGGGAAATTTTGTAAATTTTTATTCTTGATTAGAATAATTTTTGAGCGCCATATGTTTAGATTTCTAACAATGGGGTAATTATTAATTAATTAACTATTTTTTTAATACGTTTATAATTTAGAAATTTATGCACTAAAATGCTTGCTAGCTGTGTTAAAAATAAAACTACACTTGTTTATCTTAAATTTTATGGTGATGTCATTATTAAGAAAATATTTCATTCACACTTTAAAAAAATAGAATAATATTCGATATTTTCTTTTTTAATACTACCTTCTCAAATTTATATAATTATATGAAGAATAAAGAAGCTTCTATTTTAATAAAAGTAGACATTATATTGCACTAGTTTGTTGAAATAGATATTTTAATAAAGAAATATTTATATAAAATGTATAAAATAAGAAACTAATAAAAAAGTTTCATTGATATTCAAGGTATGCATGCGTAATTTATCATCATATTAATTCTGTTTTTTACAAGTTGCAATTCAGCAGTTCAGCAGATTATTTTATTTTTAGTACATTGAATGATTGAAAGGGGAAATAATTGTTTATATGAAAGTTATAAGAAAATTAGGTATGAGGAAGGCGACACCATGGTCCAGTGTGAACGGAGACAAGAACCTAAGGAGAAAGTCATTACTTTACACCGAACGGGTCAGATTAAAAGATAATCAATCAACGGAGGAGAAGAAGCCACGTAGAAAAGAAGACACATGGCGGTGTATTAGTTGATGCGTCACGTCGGTGGAATAGAATATATAGTAACGAAGATAAGCTTCCGTTTTCACAAAGTCAATAAAATCAGCATATAAACACAAACCCTAATTTTTTCTCTCTAGAATCATAGAGAGAGGGAGAGATATAGAGATATAGAGAGAGAGAGAGAGTGTGAGAGAGAGAAAGAGATTCCTTTTTATCTCTTTCTCGCTCCTTCGTTGTTTCCCACTTTCGTTTCCTGGAAGTTGCAGAGCTTGACCCCAAACCCCTTCTGTGGCTTTCCTTTCCTTTTCCCCCAACCTATCAGGTATTTCCTCGTCTTCGTCTGTATCTCCTTCGTTTTCTTCGTCAAGATCTGATGTTCTCTGAGTTTTTAATTATCGTGCTTGGTTTTCACGCGGCCTGCAATTTTGGGTATTTATTCGGACGATGCCTTACCCTACACTTTACTTTTTGCCTTTTCCTTTGCCCCTTTTGTTTATAGGTGTAGATCTGATTCTTCCTGGGTGGTTTTTCTTGGTCCACGGCACTGGATTCTGAGCCCTTTTCTTCGTTTTTTTTGGGGTATCATGTCAACGGGTTTTCTCGGTACATGTTTTTTCTTTTAATGTTGATTTCGCAGTTGAAAGAGTTTCTAGGGGATGGGTTTCCGCTTGATTTGATGCACGTTAATGATGTCACGGCGTAGATCATTTTCCATCTTTGGTAACTTAGTTTTGGTGAATTCTGGCTCCTTTGATCGTTTTATGGTTGATTTACTCTTGGTATTTAGTGGTTTGCATGTATATGTGTTGTTCTTGCTCTGTACGTTTTTGATAATTTCAGAGTATTTGTAAGAACTGTTCTAGGAGTTTTGTTGCGATTACATGGTCAATTAGTTCTGGATCTCATCTAACTTGAAAAGGGGATCTGTGGTTATGTTGTTCAACGGGCATGTTGGTGTTGACTTTGGTCGTTAGTCAATCATCTGTTTTAGCGAGTTTATGATATTGAATCTGTGTTCGGTGTTTTGCAGGTCTAGCTACTTGTCTTTATATTGGAAGTGAGAGTAAGGCTGGAATTGTTTTTACTTGGAAAGGAGAAGTTTTTTGGAAGATAGATATGTCTCCCGATGGTTAATCAAGCTCAGAATTTGTTAGCCAATTTCAATAATTTTATTGAGGATTTGCTATTGAATCGTAATAACTGAAGTTTAAAAGAAGGGTTTTGACTTGTGACCTTTTTAGCAGACTTTGGAATCATGCCTGTTTCAGGACATGAAGAGGTGTTTATTTCCTTTCTGATTTACAGCTAACTACGATTAGAGAACCATGCCAATTTGTTCTTTTTTGGATATTGATTACTTGATCTTCTATTGACAGACCGGGGTAAAATCCTATGCTGGGCAATTTAGTGGTTTAATTGCAGGTGTGCCAATCAAGAAAAGGAGGTTCCCCTCGTTTCAGCCTTCTTCACCTGTGTCTGAGGAACCATGTTCACTCACTGAAGAAACTGAGTTGCAACGTAAAGAAAATTCAAGCACTTCTCAAGGATCAACTCTATCAAATGCTAGTATTGCAGGTGCACCAATCAAGAAAAGAAGGTTTCCATTTCTTCAGGCCTCTCCATCTCTGGAAGAGAGTCCACGTCCAGAAGAAAGTGATGCTTTGCCAAAGGAACATTCAAGCACATCTCAGGGTTCAACTCTTTCTACCAGTTCTTCTGGTTTATCTGATGCTAATGAAAACCCTGCACTTGAAGAAAAGAAAGCAAGTACTGTTGTTACCAATGTTAACATGGTGCAGAACAATTCTTGCTTGCTTATACCCAAAGTTGAGGAACAAAATCTTGGAACTCAATCATGTACTTTGGATGTCATGGATAACAAAGAGAAGATGATACCTGGTGAAGCTAAAAATAAAAAATTGGAATCCCAAACGATCAAGGGGAATTCTGAACTCTTGTTGGCTGCAAAGGAAGGTCTTGCACTTAGTATTGGAGCAGATTTGAGCAAACAAAATGTCCAAGATATTTGTAAACGATCAAGTCCTGTCGTTCCAGAAAGTACTAGTTTATCTTTAAGCTTAAATGAGCACCATTTTCCAGCGGTTGCAAGTATGGAGATTGATGAGAGTCACCCAAAAATAGAGAAAGCAGACTCTGTCTCATTGGAATTATCTTTAAGCAAGGAAGAGTGCAGTACTCACAGTTTAAACACTGATGCTAAAATTGATAGTGAAACAAATCATGTTCATTCTAACAGGGCAAACTGGGATCTGAATACTACAATGGATGCATGGGAAGAATCTGGGACTGAAGCCAGCTCAAGTAAAACTTCTATTGATGGGCTGAAAATTATTGGTAGTTCAGATGATGAAAAACAGTTAATGTGCTCAACGGGTATGACACCACCATTAGGTTCTGTGTCTGTAAAACAGATGTCTGAAGAGAGTCAGAACAAAGCTTTCATTGTTCCAACTGGACTATGTGGACAGCACTATAAATTTGTTGACTCACGAAATCTCTCATTTACATCTTTTCTTCAGAAATATGCTGAGGAGCCATCTAGATTATCTGTTAAACTGAATTCTGGTAGTGCTATTCCCAGTGAAAGCTTTTCAAGTGTGGTATCTACTGCTGGTGATGCAAATACTTCTAGTTTTAGGTTGGTAAAACCAGAACCATTTGATGAGAACTTGAAGAAAGATTTGAAGGAAACTAATGCCTGTCCCATGGGTTCATTAGATAGTGTTGCTATTAAACAAGAACTTGTTCAACATTCCAATGCTCATTCTTCAAAGTTGTCAAATGTTAGCAATGTAAAGAAAGTCGATTCTGCTGTCATTAAATCAGAACCAGGTCATGAGCGTAATCAGGAAAGATCCAATACTGTAGTGAGTAAGATGGATCAGTTAAATAAGGAGTTGCGACAAGATTCAGATAATTGTTCTATGGTGATACCAGTTATGTTGGAGAAGACACAAATTTCTGCTGAGGCAGCTTGTCCTTCGGTGAAACCTGTGTGTACAGCAGGGTTATCTACAAGTGAAACTATAGTAAGCCAGATTGAAAATCGCTCTTGTTCAGATGCAGTCATTGCTGAGAAAGTTTGTCAAGGAAGTTCTTTAACTGCTGAGCAGGTTCCTCTAGAAACAGTGCCTAAACCTGTTGTTGATGGTGGTACAGAGTTGAGTGATCCTGGCCTGAGAAATTCTTCTGTTATTACCAGGGAAGAAAGTGCTGTTGATAGTGATGCCTGCAGATTGAAACTCATGAATGAACCTCCACCTGATCCACGAGACTGTGGTGAAGGCTGTGTAAGTGATGAAGAAAAGATAACACTGTCCGCTGATATGTTGGAAGATGATTCTTACGGTTCTGATTATGAGTCAGATGAGAATCCTGCTGTAACTATTGCTGTGGATACTGAGCGATATGTTGAAGATGATGATTATGAAGATGGTGAGGTTCGAGAGCCGCTGGATCCTTCCACAGCGGATGACACCATATGTGAAGTAAGGGAAGTAGAACTTCCTGACCATAGTTATGAAAGTAAACAGGTGGAAAAAGGAGTGGTGAGCAGTGATTGTCCCGCTTCATCTCATGTAGTGGAAAATGATAATATATCTGTAGTCCCCTGTGAAATAAATGACGAAGATGGTGTGGAAATTGAAATGCATGAGAGGGATGGTAAGGTCATTGATAAAAATGTGTGTCAGCTTGAGTCATTGGATCGTGAAAAGGCTAACATCATTGCTGATGGGAAAAAGCCGGCTAATGTTCTGCCGAAGAAAGCATTAGATCTTACGGAGAGGAAAAATGTCCCTGAAGTTCCAGAGGCAGCATCACCTTCCAACCAAGCCACTAGTGGAAGCCATGGGGTAGATGTTCAATGTGTTGATGAGGTAGTCAAAACAACTGATACAGTTAAACAAACTGAGTTAGATTTGCCAAGGATTGAAGTGTCTGGAAATGCTGATGATGCAACCAAAGATATTGGTAATGGGGGTAATCAAGGGAGAATCATTGATTTGTCTCGAGCTGCTAGCTCTTCATCCCCTGGTAAAACTAGGTCCATTTCAGGCAGGTCACTGTCATCACGAGGTGGTAGAGATACATTGTCCGACACACTTGATGGTGATAAATTGCACAGAGGAAGGTATACTTTTTAGTCCTTTATTATTTCTCTCATATTGACTGAGCTGTATTCTTTTCCTTAAAGTGTATTTTTCTTCCTGTATTGATTTTCAGAGATGAAGTTTACCTGGATGGCCCCCACAAATTTTCAAGAGAAAGGCATCAAGATATGTCCCCTAGGAACTCTAGATTGAATTTTGTGCGAGGAAGAGGAAGACTTAATAGTCGATTAGATTCACTTCGTGGTGAATGGGAATCTGACCGTGAATTTTCTGGTGAATTTTATAATGGACCAAGTCAGTTTCGGGGGCCCAGGCCAAAATATGCATCTGGTATTGGTGATAGTGATCTGGGATACAATAATGTTGCACCGGATGGGTCATATGTTGGTAATGGTCGACTGGGCAGAAAGCCCCTGAACGATGGCTCTTATATTCCACCAAGGAGGCGGTCGCCAGGAGGAAGAGATGGCATCCAAATGGGTCATAGAAATCCAAGAAACATTAGTCCAAATAGATGTATGGGAGATGGTTCAGAGTTAGTTGGCGTGAGGCATAGTGAGAAATTTATGAGGGGTTTTCCAGAGGATACTATAGATTCTATGTTCACACGTCCCCAACAATTTGAGGGGTTTTCAAGAGGTAGTAGGAATTTTTCTTCCATACAGAGAAGGGGTCTTCCTCGAATTCGTTCCAAGTCTCCCGGCAGATCTCGTAGCCGGTCACCCGGTCCATGGTCATCTCCTAGAAGAAGGTCCCCTAGAAGAAGATCACCCGATGGTTTTGGGGGACATCCGGAATTAACTCATAGAAGAGCACCGATATACAGAGTTGACAGAATGAGGTCTCCCGATCGCCCTGTTTTTGGTGGGGAGAGAGTGGTCACCCGCAGGCATGGCTCTCCTTCATTCATGTCTCGACCGTCCAATGATATTAGGGATATGGATTCTGCTCCAAGGGAGCATGGTCATCCGAGGTCTGGTCGAATTTTAATCAGAAACAGAAGGTTTGATGTTGTGGATCCCCGAGACCGTGCTGATAATGACGATGACTACTTTGGTGGGCCCATGCATTCCGGTAGGTTACTTGAGCTTAGTGGTGAAGGAAATGGTGAAGAGAGGAGGAGGTTTGGTGAGAGACGAGGACCTGTGCGTTCATTCAGGCCTCCTTATAATGCAACTGTTGGTGAAAACTTCCACCTTAATGCTGAAGAAGGTCCTAGGCATTATAGATTCTGTTCTGATGACTCTGATTTTCATGAAAGAGGCAACAATTTGAGGGAAAGGGACTTTGACAGACGAATTAAGGCCCGGCCAACAAATGTGCCTCCTAGAAGAACAAGAAATATGGATGACCAAGAAGAGAATTTCAGGCATGGTGGACAGGTTTGGAGTGATGACGGTTTTGATGATATTTCCCGAGTCAAGAGGAAAAGATTTTGATTTCCCCCTAAATCCATAATCTATATATATATAAATCTCCTTCTGAGTTGGAGGATGGATTATGGATTTTATATTTGCAGGTTTTTCACCTACAGAATTAGATTAGGTTATAATTATTATAATAATATTAATCCTTTAATGGTCTTTTTCCTTACTTACCTAGCTTTAGCCCCATTGAAATGGCTCAAATGAAGAAATGATTGTATAAGCATGGATGAGGTGTGGTCAGATTGTTGAGGAAAGTAATTCTGAAATGAAGGTTGATCAACAAAATGAATTCAATTGGGACCTATGTGTGGGACCAAGTCCACCCAAGAAATCAATGATGGAGGGGGAAAATGGCCTTTTCGTGTTTAATAATTTAAGTGTCATTATTGATTCTTTCCTACCAGCAACTGATTTTCTTCACTCGCCTAAATAATACATGTTAAGGTAAGTAAATTATATTAAATTAAAAATGCTTAAAAAGGAAAGCAAATTAAATGCACAAGATAACATATTCCCTCAGCGACCAATTATTTGTATTTTTAAGTGTTCTGGATTATGATTTTTTTTTTTGGAGGGTGGGGGTGCGGTTGGTAACTAAGCTAAAATCAGATAAAAATCTTGGTTATTTAACAAAAGGTTTTTGTGGGCTGATTAACTGATAATCGTCCCGGCCTTTGGTTTAATTATAGTGGCCAATTATAAAATTTTAAGGAAATATAATTGAATAAAATAAATAATTATGTTGATAAAATGTATTTTGGTTAATTTGAATGATTCCCTGGTGTGTATGGTTTTACCCATAGCAATCGATCGACAGCGACTGTGCCGGCCGAATAGCTGTTTGTCCTTGTTCTTGTTCTCCCTGTAAGTCCTGGATACTTGTTGGAAGTTTGTTTGAAAAAGGGATTTTTGAAAAGTAAAAAAAGTGATCAATTTTATATTTTAAATAAATCTATTTTAATTTGACAACTAAAAGATAAATTAAATATAATTTGATGTCAAATTAAAGGTTCCTAAGTAAGCTGCAGTTAATGAATCAGTTTTGTAATGTTGAATGGCCATGTTAGTGTTTATACATTAGTTGTTTGGACGTTTTAAATTAAATTTGTGGCAATTAATGACATGTTTCAATTACATTTATATTTAATAGTTTAACATTAATCTTACTCAACTTAAAAATAAATAAATTTCTCATCACCAAATGTTACTCAACGTTGTTTAAACTTATAATTTATTACTGATTATTGTTTTTTTATTTTAACTTTTAATACTTTTTAGAATTTTTCTCATTTACTGTCTTCTTTAGTATTACTCTATTTATAACTTACCCTAATTGTGTGAAACGAAAATATATTTATTTTAATTTTTTTTGAAAATATTTTGTTTTTTATTTATTTAAAGAGGCATAAGAAAGATTAATAAATTTGTGTTACAAACGTAAAAAAAATCTTTATCATTCATAATGCTTTTTACAAAAATATTTGTTGAAGTCGTAGGAGGATTTTTATCCATTATAATAATTTTATTCATTTTGAGTAAAATTATTCTTAATAAAAAATATTTGTGATCCAAACAAAAAAGTAAACGAAAATTATTATTAAGTAACATTTTTTATATCACGTGTATATTTAATTTAAATAAAATTAAAATTTTAAACTAAAATAATATATATATATATATATATATATTACAATTATGAATAATGTGTCTTAATAAGAAATAAAGTATACAGGAATATTTTAATAATAAAAAAGAAATTTTTTATTATTTAAGAATAAATTAACTAAATAAAATTGATAATATTGAAGAATAAGTTATAAAAATTTAGTTTAAATATATTCACAGTAAACTTTTAATATTTATTTAATCATTGATTATCATATAACTAAAAAATATTAGCAATCAATTATTAATTATTATATACTTAAAATAATTAATTTTTAAAATATTTATTTAAAAATTATATTAACAACAATTTTTATTTGATTATTAGTATAAAAAAATTATAGTAATAAATCTACGAAGATTAAATATTACTCTTTTAAAAATACATAGGATTAGAAAAATAAGAGTATATACTCCAAAAGACTGATTAAATTTCCCCAATAGCAGCAGTTATTCGAGGAGAAGCGGTATACTAAGATTGAAGAGGAAGCCAGGTTTACGAGACGAGTAATCGAATCGGAAGGATGAGGGGTAGTGTTTGGCGTTTGACAAGACGAGTGCGGATTCCATTCCAATCAGCGACGCAAAGTAACAGTAAGCGTGCGGTGTTTATCAATCGCCGCCTGGGCGAAACGCTATCGTTTTGCCCTTACAACCACCATGCTTTCTCTTCCTCCGCCTTCCCATCTCCATTTCGATTTTCCTCCGGTTTGTATCCCTCCTCTTCCCTTTCCTCAGGTTTCGAATCGAACAGTTTCTGATTTCGAACTGCACAGGGCAAAGGAGGAGCATGTTCATCCAAACACAGGCGACGCCGAATCCGTGGTCTCTAATGTTTTATCCTGGAAAGCCTGTCATGGAAGTTGGAAGCGCCGACTTCCCCAATCCTCGTTCTGCCATGAACTCTCCCCTCGCAAAATCGCTCTTCGCCATCGACGGTCTCATTCTTTTCGTCATTTTCGCTACATTATCTTTTTCGTGTTCAGGGATTCTGATTTCTCTGTCCTCGTTGTTTTCTAATGCAGGCGTTACTCGTGTTTTCTTCGGATCCGATTTCGTTACGGTTACGAAATCTGAAGACACCGCGTGGGAATTCCTGAAGCCTGAAATCTTTGCCGCAATTATGGATTTCTACTCATCCGGTCAGCCTCTCTTTTTAGACTCTCAAGCTGCCGCCACCATGGATACAGCTATTCACCAAGTACGTTAACTATTCATTTCCGTATAATTCGTAATTGACGCTTTTTTTCAATCTTTGTTTCTGGTATAGACTGCACACAGGTAAGCTTAGTTAACCACGTTAATTTAGTAAGCATGACTTTGCCCACTCATGGATGCATGAAGACACATTTTAGTGTCCTGTAGTATGAGATTTGTCTGTCTTACTCATGGAGTGCATATGATTTAAGAATTTCTCCTTAACAGCATTTGAGAAGGTTAATACTAAATGATTCTTATATTGTTATGCGTGTTTCTGTGCAGGATGATTCTGAAACAGTTGCGATGATCAAGGAACTGTTAGAGACTCGAATTCGACCAGCGGTGCAAGATGATGGTGGGGACATTGAATATCGTGGTTTTGATGAGTAAGTTCTTTTTGGATTTTTTTGTTATTTTGCTTTTGAAGCACTTTCATGAAAATCTCAAGGAAGAACATGTCTCTATTATAGACCGACATATAACTGGACAAGAAAGGTAGAATAGCCGATGGTAAAAGGTGAATTTTATTGCAGAATCCAAAGGAAAGAAGTAGTACAGACTACAAAACATATATCTCACAATAGCAGGAAATTCCAGAGTCCTGGCCTTTCCTACCAATCCCTACTCCAACTCTAAAAACCCTGTTGTATTATTTCCATTCTATTCATTATATACACTATCTACTGTTTTAACTAACTGGCCTATCGTCAGTACAATTGAATTGTCAACACAGCTGTTATTTAGTCTGTTCTAACTAATTAATTGCTGATACTTGGGCCAATTATCTGACCGACATTTTTACTAAGTGGTGTTATGTATTGTGGTTTTCTCCAGGGATACTGGAATTGTGAAACTAAGAATGCAAGGGGCATGTAGTGGCTGCCCAAGTTCATCGGTGACTCTTAAATCAGGCATTGAAAACATGCTGATGCATTATGTTCCTGAGGTAACAAGTTTGGCAACATCTTTTTGTGCTGAGTATAATGCATTTGTTGTTTTCATTGTGTTTGATGGTAGTAGATTAGAATCTTGAACACTATCTTCCTTTGGCACTGAAATGATTTGCATGTTCTATGCATACTATTAGTTAATTTTGAGTCCGTATCACAGTGGTAATGTATGGGGACCAATTAAATCAACTTATAAAATTTGCTAACTGTATTATACACCGTTGAACTAGAGAGAGGGCGAGTCTTAGGGAATGGTAAGGTTGTTGCCTTGTGGCTTCATGGTCTTCAAATCCTAGAAACATCCTTTATTCTTGTAGGACCAAGGCTCCATTCACCTACCTTTGCTAGACCCTACTTAGTGAGAGCCTTGGGTCACCTCTTTTTAGAGGGCAAGCCTTAGTGCACCGATAAGGTTGCTGCCATGTGACCTAGATGTAACGGGTTCAAATCTTGGGAAAAACCTTTTCGCTTGTGGGGATAAAGCAGCATAAATGTACCCTCCCTTGCAGGAATGGAAGTAGGCCAGTCTAAGTTAGACTTTGAGCATTCAAACTTGACTTGTTTAAAAATTTTGAGGTCTAAATCTGGATCTCTTACTTGTTAAAGACGGCATACGAACCTGTGGAAAAGCCTACATTCCAAAAAAAAGACCAATAATTAGGCTTAAAGCTTATATAAATGATTGATTAAAAATGCTTGCAAAGCCTACAGGATAAGAAGACTATTAAATATGTCTAAAACACACACATATATATTAATGTTATATAAATATAATATATTAAAATAAATATAAATATATAATATATAAAGATAAACAGATCTCTGAATAGGATAAACAGACTTTTTTTTAAGTTTAAGCCAGACTTGTTTATCTAAAAAGATTTTTTAACAAGAAATAAATCAAATCAAGTTAGGCTTTAAACAAGTTAAGCCGTAAACCCCTATCGTGCAGTGTTGGTGACTTCCATCCCTAGTCCTTAGATCCCGGACAAGAGCAAAGTTAGGCTTTAAGTGTTTAAATCTGACATGTTTAAAAAAGGTTTTGTTTTTTGACCTGATTTAAAGTCTAGAAGGTCTACGAACCTATGTAAAAGCCTACATTCTAAAAAAAAACTAATAAATAAGCTTAAAGCATACATAAATGATTGATTAAAAATGTTTGTAAGCTGAAAAGCCTATAAAATAAGAAGACCATTAAATATGCTTAAAACATATATATTAATATTATATAAATATTATACAAATATAATATATTAAAATAAATATAATAAATATAAATATATAATATATAAAGATAAATAGGTCTCTGCATAAGTTAAACAAACTTTTTTTTAAGCCTAAGCTAGATTTGTTTGTCTAAAACGATTTTTTAACTAGAAACAAATTAAATCAAGCTAGGCTTTAAACAAGTCGAGCCCTACGCCCTTGTCGTGCAATCTTGTTGACATTTCCATTTCTACTCCCTAGAGCCCCAGACAGATGCAGTGTGTTGCCCTACATTGTCGATTTAGATCTATTGTCTTAGGTGATTACATCTAAGCTGTGGTATATGGATTACACATACCTATTACAAAGATGATGAGTAGTCCGAACCTTCCCCAGTGGTGTATTGAATATGGTTTCTATTTAGCTTGTATTTTCTAATTTCTAGTATATAGGAAATTGTATTGCCTGTTGAATGTTTATTTAAGCAGCATTGACAAAATGATTTCCAATTTATATGATGAATTTGTTTATCGTACCATATTTACAGGTCAAAGGTGTGGAACAGGAATTGGATGCTGAGGATGAGGAAGCAGCATTAAGTGGAAGAATGGAGTAGTTGAACTCTTTGTTTTTCCTTTAAATTGCAGCTGCGTCTAGTCTCGGCATACATTTCACACTCAACAGAGACTTTGGAATACAACGGCAGTGTATGATAGTAAAAAAAGGGGTGTGTCTATGCACAAAATATATTAAATAAGTCGTGTGTTCGATACGTTCTAGTATGGCATGAAATCATCGTTCCAAGCTAATTGTATCTCACTGACATAGGATGAGGTTAGTTTATGACACAATGTCACTACATAAAGATGGCATACTATACCCTTTATTCGGCCTGCTTAGCTATGATTTTTGCTCTTTCCTTTAAATTACGGTTGTTGGAAGAATACGAGGCACTGTTTGCCTATTGCCTATGTTGTCAGACACACTTGTATTGATATCATCGTTTGGTTTTAGTGTTCAAGGAGATGTACACCCATGGCAAACAGAACACCCATTAAAGGTATTCTGGATTTGGTCCAAAGATGTGTTATTTATATTAAAAATGTTTAATAGAGATTTAGTTTTTTTATTTTATACTTGATTCTGATTTTAGTTGTTTTTATATTTTTTTATAATTTTGATCCTTTATTTTATTAAAATTGTTTAGTTATAATTTCTATTGTTAAAAAAATCAATTTAAATATGGTGATCTTTAAGTAAATATCTAGTTTAACTTTTAAAAGTTGTTTTCTATATATTTTGATCGAGGTAATGTAAATAAAGTTAGTATTAAAAATCGTTATAATAAGTTATTTTTTGAAACATTCAATTTTTTTTAAAGGATAAAAATGTAAGTAAATATATTTAGATATTATTCATGGATATTTTTGAAGAATACAATTTTTTTAAAACTTGAATCAATGTTAATAACTTTTATAAAATAAAAAAATTATAAAAAATGACAAAAATTAAAATTGACATTGATGGTAAAATAAAGGATTTAAAATTTGTTTTAAGTTTTTTAAGTATGTTTGTTTTGTAGCTTGGAACATTCAAAATCACAAACCATTTTAAGCATTCCAATGTTACATGAACATGATTTTATTTTCATTTCTTAAAATTTGATTGGTTGGCTTCTAATAAAAAATAAATGGAACATAAAACTTATACAATTGATATAATATACTTTTGCCATTCATTTTTGCCTATCATTTAAGGTTATTTTAAATAGGTTAAGAAAATTAATCAATGTTCTTGTTTGTATTAAGTTTTTTAAATAATTTTTTATATATTTTCAACTTTTTATTAATTAATGTCTTCGTATATAGTAAGGAGACAAAAATAATAATAAATGATTTATTAAAATTTTAAGGTGTAAAAAAATTAATTTTTTTAAAATATGATAGATAAAATGGTTAGAATAATTTTTTTTATCAATCTAATCATATAATCTATTATATTTCATGTATTACTTTTTTACATTTTTATTATTTAAAATGTACTATTTATAGGTAGAAGATTCGTTGTAAATAATAGAATTTTACGTGTTTACGGAAAATTTTAACATGTTATAATCTAAAAATAATAGCTTAATATAAGAACTGTGACTAAATTACATAAAAATTAAATTAAATTTTTTAAGATTGTTATTTAACTAAAAAATAAACAAATTATTATAAAGTGTAAAAATATGTTTGCAGAGATAAAGATATGTATGCATAATTACTTTAATTTATTGTCATGAAATACTAATTTATTTATGTGCACAAAATTTGTTTGATTAATATTTTAGTAAATTTTTTATTTTAATATATATTTTTTCTATTTTTTCTATTTATTCTTCTTTTTATTTAATTCTGCATATTTTCATATTCTTTTACATAATAATGCAGGCTAAAGTTAAAAACTATGGTTATTGACTTATTTCTTTATTTAATATTTGCAAAATCAGGGCACTTGCTGTGACCGCCATCACCAGAGGACCCCACCTCTGCACACTCTCTTCCCTTCCCCTATTTCTTCCTTCCTACCTTTTTCTTCACAACCCAAACACCAACTTCTCTCTCTTTCTCTCTGCGTTCCGGCGTTTTCGCCTATTGCCCTTTTTACATTTTACTGCAAAGTCGTCGCCTTTCTTACTTTTTCAATCCGTTTTTTTTCTCCCTCTTCCCCTGTTAATATTTCATAAATATCTTGCTATTTGCTTTTCTTTTTCCTCTTTTCTTTTTTGGTTTTCGTTATTTTTTATTCGTCTCCGGAATTTGGTTCTTTTGGTTCCCTCCGATTCGTAACTTGTTCCCTGATTCGGCCTCAATGAACTTTTCCTTATTGTTTTTCTGAGGTTTGTACTGTTACGATTTGTTATCTACTGATTAGGGTTTTTGTTTGTCAATTAAATCATGCGATTTCGTTCTCGTTGGTCAATCAGGCTGTTTGCGAGATGGCGAACGAAGCAACTAATACTGAAACCTTAGCTCCAGCGGAGCCCCATCTATTCGAGGTAATCTATGATGCACGATTCCCTCTTAATTTCGTCGTAAAGTTTGTGAATCAAACAGTATTATAATATGGGTTTTGAAAATGTAATTTACTAATGTTATTTAATCAATCTTCATCTAACCCTTACATTTGTTTGAATGAATTATGATCCGTATGTTACTGAGAGTTAGATACAATCATATTTTGATATTTTCAATGGTTCATAACTTATAAGCATTTTCTGGAGAAGGTTTTGAACATGTTCTATAAATAAAACGCTTATCTTAAAAAAAAAAACTATACTAAGGGGCGATTCCTCATTCTGTATTATCATATTATCTGTTTAATTTGTATGGTTTCTGCGTCTGCATTTATCTGATTTAAATATTTTGACCTTCTTGCTATCCCGTCAGTGTACAGCTATAGTTTCAATTGTATATACTTTGATCACTAAAAACATTACCCACAACCTCTTTCTTTTTTAGAATCGGCATGTTGATGCTAGCCAGCATCAGCCATCTACGTACGCTCCCACTACAACTGGGTCTGAAGCTGCATCATGGACTGTTCATAGCTCTACAGGGAATGGAATTTATTCTAATCCAACAACCTATCAGTACGATCAACATCCACAGCCGCCTGGAAGAAGCATTCAAGATGGTCAAAATGTATCATCAGTTGCTGGTAATTCATCAAATTTGGGAACAGCTAATGTACCACAAGATTACAATGCATACGCATCATACCCAAGTTCTTCTAATCAATATGGTTATGGCAGCATGGGATACTCGGGCTACTATAACGGCTATCAGCAGCAACCTAATCATACCTATTCACAGCCTGTAGGAGCATATCAAAACACAGGTGCTCCTTATCAGCCTATTTCCTCCTTTCAGAATACTGGGTCTTATGCTGGATCCGCAACTTATTCAAGCACTTATTACAATCCTGCTGATTATCAGACTGCTGGAGGTTACCAAAACAGCAGCGGCTATGGAAATCAAGCAACATTGTGGAACAATGGCAGTTATTCAAGTTATTCTTCTCATCCATATACAAATTACACCCCAGATTCCAGTAGTTCTTATAGTTCTGGTGCTGCAGCTTCTTCAGTGCAGTATCAGCAACAATACAAGCAGTGGGCAGACTATTACAACCCAACAGAAGTCAGTTGTGCACCAGGGACAGAGAACCTATCTGTTCCTAGTTCATCTACTTTGGGTTGTCCTATTCCTGCGGTTACCAGTGGTTATGCAACTCCAAACAGCCAGCCTCCGCAATCATATCCACCATTTTGGAGGCAAGAGTCTAGCTCTTCGGCCACACCTTCTTTTCAGGTGAAGATTACTTTCAGACCGGAAAGTGTGGAAAACTCAATACTGCTTAGAATAGTTGACTTTATATTCTGATATATACATTACAAAATTAATTCATAATGTTGGGTCTATTTCTTGAATTCCAAGCGAAAACATTTTTTGTTTTCATTTTCTATTTTTATTTTTATTTACAAAAATGTCATCTTGTTTTCCTTTTGTTTTCTGTTTTCAAAGTTTTGTACTAGATATAGTAAAAAAAGAAAATAAAAGCAGCAAACGACTTTTTCTTGTCTTCACTGTTTCTTATACAAAATGTTGAAAATAGAAGCTAAAATGAAAACAATGTGACATTTTTGTAAATAATAGTCAAAACAGAAAACTTCCTCACAAACCAAACATCACCTAATCTTCTTTGGATTCAGTGCTGTGAGATTGTTGCATTAACTTCATGTTCTTTTTTTTATGGTTAGCCTGCTGCAACAAATGGTGGTGAACATGATGGTTACTGGAAACATGCGGCCCAAAGTTCTCAAGTTCAACAAACTAATCCTATTCAACCAAACTATCAAAGTCCTTTGGATTTAAAATCTTCTTATGATAAATTTCAGGATCAACAGAAGACAGTGCCATCTCAAGGAACCAATTTGTACTTTCCTCCTCCTCCTCCTCCCCCTCCCTCTCAACCGGTGAATCTTATACCCATACAAAGTGCTCCATCTTCTGATGCAAAACGGGTAAGCAAACTTCAAATTCCTACAAATCCTCGAATTGCTTCAAATTTGACATTTGGACAGCCCAAAGCCGAAAAAGATAGCTCTACAACCAATTCAACTATAAAACCTGCATATATTGCTGTTTCATTGCCAAAGCCAACTGAGAAAGTATCATCTAATGATGCTGCCAATTCTATACTTAAGGTAAGACTTGGATAGTTATATTTAGTGATTGTTTATAATTTATTCACTTGTAAACTGATAAATAATCTTGTTTTGAAAATTTTTTCATGCAAAGGTTTGATCTTAAATTAATAGTATTGATTCCATGAATTGATTAAAGTTGTGTTTAGATAAATAGCCTTAGTGCTTATTCAATAAGTTCTTACCACATGAGGGCTTATAGTATAAATTTGATCATGATACTTGTTGGAATAAGCTAAAGTGTATTATTTTGATAAGATAGAAAAAAAAAAGCTTATTGGAATATGGTAAAAAGAGTTTGAGAGTCATAAGTTATTTTCATGAGCATCTCATGAGCTCTTCCAAACATTCCTTAAATGCATGTTTGTTTCATGGGGCAAGTTGGTATTGCTACCAAATAATGATGGCTAGATGTATTAACCTTTAATAATTACTGAACTATTTTTTCTTACAGCCTGGTATGTTTCCCAAGTCTTTGCGTGGTTATGTTGAAAGAGCTTTGGCTCGTTGTAAAGATGATAAACAAATGGCAGCATGTCAGGTTGTCATGAAGGAGGTGAGCTTTTACTTTTATATTGGAAGAAGAAATATATTAATATATTATTCCTTTTATTTAGCTGTTAGTTCTTAACATTCTGCTCTTCATGCTTTGCCTTTGCATTTTGGGAAACGATGCTAATGTTGCAACCTACCTGGTGCTCATGAAAACTAATTTCTGCAAAGCTTAAGATGATTTCTGTGTTTATATAACCTTAGGATTGTACAGAACAGGGTGTATTGGCCTTAGCCTTAGTTATTCTGAGCAGAAACTATACATTTTTGCAATTGCATAATTTACTTTGTTAAATTGATGTTCTACTGGGCCACTATCACTTCCTAGGTGGGTATAATGGCAGTACAATTCTGTTTTAAATTCTAATTGCTGAAAATTCAGATTACCGTCCGGAGCCGAGAAATATTCTCCCTACACCATTAATTGGGTGCATTTGTACTTGCTAAAAGTATGCTAGAATATTTCTGAAAATTGTTGAACTATCTACGGGTAATGGAGAATTATTTTCTGGTTCTGTTCCCAACAATTATATAAACTGAAAATTTGAATATAATTTTATTTGCTTTTATCACTTAAGAAGACTGATTTCAGGAAACAATTCACATTTTTTTCAGTCTCTATGCTCATAATTCTTTTTATCTGCCAGCTAAGGTAAGTACTAGCTAATATGCTGTCCTATTAGATTCACATGGATCACATTTTTGGGGATAACAAATATTTAATTTTATGCACTGTCTGCTTTTGTACTTATTGGCGTTGTTTGCTTGTTAATATTTTCCAATTTGGTAATCTTTCTAGATTCCTTAACCTTTTCAGATGATCACTAAGGCAACAGCTGATGGTACCCTCAACACACGAAATTGGGATGTGGAACCGCTTTTCCCCATGCCAGATGCAGATGTGGGCAATAAAGAGTATGCTATCTCCTCTTTACCTTTAATTTTTGTATATTTGGCATGTCATTCTTGTACCGGTGATAAACTTCATTGTGCATTTCTGGTTTTCACTCATTTTCAAGGTTTGATCAATAACTATTTCTTTGTGTGCTTTTAACTTGAATATACACAAATTATAGACTTCTTTTTCTTTTCGAGTGAGCCAAATCTAGATATAACACTTTTGAGAGATCCAAACACAGAAATTTGAGAATTTATATAGTTAAAAAGAAAAGTAATTAGATTTTAAAGGACACTACAAACACAGTAATTTATTAAAACCATTGGAAAAACAATAAAATTATATATAGTATGATGATTTTTGTTGGTGTCAATGCTACCCCAATAATATGAGTGAGCTGCTGCGCAAGCACACAACACGATGCTATACGTTTTTAAATGTTATCCAATCTGAATAAAATTAGTTTTTATTTCATTCTAAATGTTATGAGGAGATCATCTATATATCTGTTGCTTTAAAGTTAACATTTTAGAAAAGAAGCTGCTGATCTTTACCCTAGAGTATAACATTTAGAATGTTTAGTGCTCTAAAGCACTTATAAATAAAATGTGGAAATATCAGTATCATCTCTATGTTCGGTACTGATGCACATACCGAAATGCTTATCCATAGATGATTTACTAAGTTTTACATCTCTTAATGGTTGTTTTGTTAACATCTAAGTGCACATATGAAGAAATAACTTACTTTTGAATAAAAAAGCAGAAGCATTTAATGTTTTGGAAATTCAAATGTTGTTGATTTCTTTCCTGTTTGGGTGATAAGTATAATTTAATAAAAAGTAATACATGCCATCTTTTACTTATTACCTGTAAAACTTTTTAGGTATGATATTGCATATATCAAGTTCCATGAATTTTAGCTGTTTATGAATGGAAATTATGAACTTACTATATCCTAATACAAGCCTTCATACTTTGAATTATAAGAAAGCCAATTTTTAGTGAATAATAGTGATTTCAAAATATAAACGGGGTTCATTTTTTTTACATAATTGCATAGACTAACTGATGACTTTAAATGAACTTGTGTTAGTGTATCCCACCTGTATCATATATGTTGGAGAAATTTCTGCATCCTCATATTTGTATCGTATTTGCACCCATATCTTTCATTGTACCTGTGTTTCATGTGTTATATCCCTTGGAATTTAACATTTAACCATCATTCTAATAATTGAATATTCTTTTTCCCAGTGATGCAATTATTATATGTCAAATATTATTACGTTTTATTGTTTCACGCAGTTCACCGTCTTTAGCTCATGATTCTTTATTGCCAAAGTATAAAAAAAGTCCTAGACGATCTAAAAGTAGGTGGGAGCCATTGCCAGAGGAGAAGCCAGTAGACAGTCCAGTGCTAATCAGTAATGTTACTGTAAAATACAGCGGTTGGGTACCTAATGAAAAGGACAGAAAGGTATTTGTATACTCGGTAAATTATGTTTTTGAAGGTTCCAGCTGATGTTATTTTTGCTGTCCTCTTTTCATAAATTGAATGGAGTTGACAGAAGTAACAAGTAAACTTATTCCTGTTTTCTTTCCCCCCTTTTTTTATTATGTCTGAATTATTTGAGGCCTTGCATCTTTATGGTCAAGGATGTTTACTGTTATGCTCTGGATAATAGTTGCATTGTGTGATCTCATTTTGACCAAATTATCTATGTTCCATATTGTCATTGGAATGTTGATGTGAGAGCATTAGTATTGTGATTGCAATATTGCAGTATAATATTGTTGTGTAGGTCTGCCAGGAGCCCTGGATCCTAGTCTTAATGATCCTTTGTTTTACTTGAAACAAGTATGAGGCTCCCCTTCTATATATTAGCGCCGATCTATTCTAGATTTCAATATTCATCACTTTATGTTGGCTATTCTAGATTTCAAGATTCATCAATCTTTAGCGCTGATAATTTTATTGATGTTTTACTTGCTTGACATATATGTCTAACTGTTTTGTTTGGTGGAAATGGAAGGCTTTTGAAGTTGTATTATATTTAACCAAACTGGCTGGTTTTCCTTTTTGATAATCTATAAGACATTATATCACTTTTGGCAGTAAGTATTACTTGTATTCTTTTTGTTGGGTCTTGAATTTGGGAGCCTTGTTCACATACACATACTAGTTCACATGGATTTATTTTTGTGTATATGTCTACTTCCAAAAGGCTTTTTCATGAGTGAAGTAGTGCCCCCCCCCCCCCCCCCCTCTCTAATAGAAACTCTCTTCAAGTACAATCATGTTGAGAATGAGCAGTATGTGTGTCAAATAAGCTACACAGATTATATGTTTCATTTACCTAAACAAATGGTACGCAGGTGGCAGTGGAAAACAAAGAAAGCAAGGAGGATGGTTTGAGGAATACTAAATTTTCTCCATTAATGCAGAGAACATCTAGCAGGGCTGGCCAAAGGCCATTTAAGAAGCAACGTCTTGCAGATGAAAATGGTGATGCATCTAGTGATAGTGACAAGGAACAAAGTTTGACAGCATATTATTCTACTGCAATGGCTTTTAGCGATTCACCTGAGGAAAGGAAGAGACGGGAAAATCGTTCCAAGCGATTTGATTTAGGACAAGGGCATCGGACAGAAAATAATCACTTCAGGAAAAAAAATGCTGGAGCTGGAAACTTGTACAATAGAAGGGCTAGTGCCTTGGTTCTGAGCAAAAACTTTGATGATGGTGTCACCAAAGCTGTTGAGGATATTGATTGGGATGCTCTTACTGTGAAGGGTACTTGCCATGAAATTGAGAAGCGTTATCTCCGCCTAACTTCTGCACCTGATCCTGCCACTGTAATTTCTCCTATCAAAGATTCAAATTGCATGCTGCTACTTTTATCTGTCTTCCTCTTCCCTCCCCTCCCCTTCTGGACTATTAGTCTTAGTAAATGTTCTCAACTTACAGGTAAGACCTGAAGAGGTTCTTGAAAAAGCATTGATGATGGTTCAAAATTCCCAGAAGAATTACCTCTATAAGTGTGACCAGTTGAAGTCTATTCGTCAAGACCTAACGGTTCAACGAATCCACAATCAATTAACAGTCAAGGTACTGTTTTGTTTGATATATTCTGATGATGGATAGCATACCATCGTTGGCTCTCCTTATTCATTATAATTTCTAGTGAGTGGTTCCCTTACATCTCTGATTATGCTGTAGGTCAATTATTTTGTAACTTTTTTAAATTAAATTCCTTATCCATATCAAAGAGCTACTATAATGAAAACACTTCATCATCTGTCTTCTATTTTATTTATTTTAATATATTGGGCATATCAGAATTGGATATTGACAGAACATAATGACATTGTTCCATTAATGCAATCGATCTAACCTACTTGTAAAATGCTTTGGGGGTGGTAGTTGTGTTTTCATGTGCATTACATTTTCAACTTTTCTGCAATGGCCGACCCTTGAATAATGTTTCAGGTGTATGAAACACATGCTCGATTGGCCCTGGAATTTGGGGACCTGCCCGAGTATAATCAGGTTAGTTCTGTATATTATTTGAAGAAATTAGAATGTATTAATCAGCTTCATATTTGATTATTTTTTTACTCCCATTGTTTGTACTGGTTATGTATCTGTCATTTTGCTCCTTCAAATGAAGTCATTCTATGTTGTAATTTACTGAACAGTGCCTCCATAACAATACCTAAACAATTCACCCAAATAGCCAATTTCATTGATGTTTGTGTTTCAATCGTTAAATTACAAACTGATCAATGAATTACATAATGATGCAGAAAAAAATATTAAATTATGAATTTAAAATCAGGGAACAATTTGGTACTATCTTTTCTTATGTTGGAAATGTGAATGGAAATGATTTATCATAAAAGTCGAGGATGTTATTCAACTTGTAGTTGAAGTTTAGATATTGATGCTGTTTGTGTGATTGCAGTGGCAATGTCAGTTGAAAACTCTTTATGCTGAAGGGATTGAAGGGTATTATAAAAGATATTGATGCTATTTGTACTGGTTATGTTATGTATCTGTCATTTGCTCCTTCAAATTATAATAAGTCATTCTATGTTGTAATTTACTGAACAGTGCCTCCATAACAAAAACTAAACAATTTGCCCAAATAGCCAATTTCATTGATGTTTGTGTTTCAATCCGTAAAACTTGTTAAATTACAAACTGATCGGTGAATTACATAATGATGCAGAAAAAATATTAAATTATGAATTTTAAATCAGGGAACAATTGGTACTATCTTTTCTTCTGTTGGAAATGTGAATGGGAATGATTTATTATAAAAGTTGAGGATGTTATTCAACTTGTAGTTGAAGTTTAGATATTGATGCTATTTGTGTGATTGCAGTGCCAATCTCAGTTGAAAACTCTTTATGCTGAAGGGATTGAGGGGTCTTATATGGAATTTGCCGCTTACAACTTGCTGTGTGTTATAATGCATTCAAATAATAACAGAGATCTCGTATCTTCAATGTCAAGGTTAACCCGATATTTACATGATTCTTCTTTCTTTCAAAATTCTTGGTATTACTCTTTTTTGTTGTGATTCACCCATAAGAATTTTGTGCTATTATTATTATTATTATTATTATTATTATTATTATTATTATTATTATTATTATTATTATTATTATTATTATTATTATTATTATTATTATTATTATTATTATTATTATTATTATTATTATTATTATTATTATTATTATTATTATTATTATTATTATTATTATTATTATTATTATTATTATTATTATTATTATTATTATTATTATTATTATTATTATTATTATTATTATTATTATTATTATTATTATTATTATTATTATTATTATTATTATTATTATTATTATTATTATTATTATTATTATTATTATTATTATTATTATTATTATTATTATTATTATTATTATTATTATTATTATTATTATTATTATTATTATTATTATTATTATTATTATTATTATTATTATTATTATTATTATTATTATTATTATTATTATTATTATTATTATTATTATTATTATTATTATTATTATTATTATTATTATTATTATTATTATTATTATTATTATTATTATTATTATTATTATTATTATTATTATTATTATTATTATTATTATTATTATTATTATTATTATTATTATTATTATTATTATTATTATTATTATTATTATTATTATTATTATTATTATTATTATTATTATTATTATTATTATTATTATTATTATTATTATTATTATTATTATTATTATTATTATTATTATTATTATTATTATTATTATTATTATTATTATTATTATTATTATTATTATTATTATTATTATTATTATTATTATTATTATTATTATTATTATTATTATTATTATTATTATTATTATTATTATTATTATTATTATTATTATTATTATTATTATTATTATTATTATTATTATTATTATTATTATTATTATTATTATTATTATTATTATTATTATTATTATTATTATTATTATTATTATTATTATTATTATTATTATTATTATTATTATTATTATTATTATTATTATTATTATTATTATTATTATTATTATTATTATTATTATTATTATTATTATTATTATTATTATTATTATTATTATTATTATTATTATTATTATTATTATTATTATTATTATTATTATTATTATTATTATTATTATTATTATTATTATTATTATTATTATTATTATTATTATTATTATTATTATTATTATTATTATTATTATTATTATTATTATTATTATTATTATTATTATTATTATTATTATTATTATTATTATTATTATTATTATTATTATTATTATTATTATTATTATTATTATTATTATTATTATTATTATTATTATTATTATTATTATTATTATTATTATTATTATTATTATTATTATTATTATTATTATTATTATTATTATTATTATTATTATTATTATTATTATTATTATTATTATTATTATTATTATTATTATTATTATTATTATTATTATTATTATTATTATTATTATTATTATTATTATTATTATTATTATTATTATTATTATTATTATTATTATTATTATTATTATTATTATTATTATTATTATTATTATTATTATTATTATTATTATTATTATTATTATTATTATTATTATTATTATTATTATTATCTGTGTTGTCGTAATATACTAGTTTGGGTCCTTTGGGAGTTATATTCCCAGAAGCAAGCTTTGATAATTCTGAATATATTACTGTGCCATGGTGTTTGTTGGTCCCATTTTTTTCTTTGCAAGATGTTAACTTGAGAATAAAATGGTGTTTTACATCAACCTATGTGAAGCATTATTTGTTCTCTTGTGAATGACTGTTAAAAAATCTTCCATTAGAGTCTTTTGTCACTTAAAAAGAAATTAAAAAAATATCTTGTGTTGGTACTTTTAAGTTGTCTCCATGACAAAGGATAGTAGAAGGATTATAATTATAGGGGCTAGGTTTAGTTTACGTTTTAGTAAGATTATTGGCAGAAAATTGGTTTTATGATTAATCGTTGTTATGAGGACAAGGCTAATATGCTAGTAGTAGGATGATACTTATGGCTCAAATTGTTGGCTGTTTGGATGGAAATCAGAGATTCCAGGTCTTGATGAACAAGATTGACAATTGGATTAATATACATTAAGTCTTTCAATGTATGTGTAAATATTTTTCCTTGAATTATTGTAATAATAGTATAATTACTATGTTGTCTCAATTATTTTTCATGTCATTATTGTTATCATAGAAGGCCGCTGATTTGAATGTCTAATGTTGTCAATACCAGGTTATCTCACGAAGCAAAGAAGGACGAAGCTGTAAAACATGCCCTTGCAGTTCGTGCAGCTGTAACTTCAGGAAATTATGTTGCATTCTTTAGACTGTACAAAGCGGCTCCTAACTTAAACACCTGCCTTATGGGTGAGTATCTGTAATTAACATTTTTCATGTGTAATTTGTTAGCATGTAACCAATATTTTAAGGGGGAATAAACTGAAATGTAATTTTTGATTTCCACAGATCTCTATGTTGAAAAGATGCGGTATAAAGCTGTGAGCTGCATGTGCCGGTCGTATCGCCCTACCGTACCTGTTTCATACGTTTCCCAGGTTCTTGGATTCTCAACAACAGCCACTAATGGAGTAAGCAACGAGAGAGACTCTGACGCTTTGGATGAGTGCTTAGAATGGTTGAAAGCGCATGGTGCCAGCATAATTACTGAGAATAGCGGGGATATGCTACTTGATACAAAAGTATGTTTGATCTCCACCCTCTTTATTCACTATCCTGCAGGTGCTAATCTTGTCAATATCCATTTCCATTTGATTTGTTGAATCATCACTCATCTTGGGGAGTTAGCTATATGAACTGGTTAACCCGCATTTAGAATACCCGTGTTACTAGTCAACTTCACAAGTAAGTGGGTTGCATGCAGTATGATTGCTCGGTGATTTAATAATAGTAATGTTTAATTTGCAGGTTTCATCATCTAGTTTGTTTGTGCCAGAGCCGGAGGATGCTGTGTCCCACGGTGATGCCAATCTTGCTGTTAATGATTTTTTAGCACGAGCACCGTTATAGCCTTTTGATAGTGAGATACATTCAGAGAAGTAGCGGAAAATGTTGCAGCCCTTCATGTACTTATTATCGATGGGTTATATGGCAATCAGGGTAGAAAAAAGGCTGTGATCATGTCGGTAACCTGGGATTAGTGGAATGGAATATGCAAAATATCAAGAAAAGAGAAGAAAGATTCAAGCAGGCTATCGTTCTACATGGATTCGGCCTTATAAAACACTATTTGTTTGGTTCATTACTTGGTTACCATTCTTTCCTGGGAACGGACAGGACTATAGATGTAATGTAATTTAGTTCCAAGATAGTAATAAAAGCATCTTGAATTCCGTTGCTCATGTTCATATAAAATTCAAAAATCTAATCATATTTTATCAGAAAAATGACATCCTTCTCGATTTACTAAAACCAGATGAACCAAAAGATTTCAAGAAACATTTTTCCAATAAAGCCTTCTATTCTAAATAGCTGCTTTTAGGAAAGTTGATATGTTTAGAAAAATTAAAATAATAAAGCCTTTTAGTAAATTTTTTTTATAAAATGCTTTCTCATGACAATTAAAGTTTTGGAGAATTATTATTAAAAAATAATATAGTTAGTTATTTTTAATTTCATCTTCATTAAGTTTTAAATATTAATTTATATAATGACAAATTTTATCTTATTAGGTGAATGCGAATTTTATAATTATAAATAATTTCACATTTTCTATAATTTTATAATGAAAAGTTAATGTTTTAAATAGTGTAAACTAAACAGTATTTTAAAATTAGTTTTTATTTAGCATGTTTTGATATAAAACATTTTTACGACTCATTTTTAATCTTTTCATAAATAATTCACTTACTAAATTTCATTTTCTTAGGAAGAGGCTATAACTATATCGCATAAGTAAATAGCAGACTTTGAAATTGGCTGGGAGGCCTCATTGGTTGTGTCTGGGAACTTAATTAATAGTTAATTATTATCTGTGATTCTGGTGAGAATTAAGGATTTTGGGACTGAGAGCAATGGGTAGTGTGTTTTCGGTAGCTTTTGCTAGCTCCAGTGGATATTTTTTGTGTGGTTCTGGCGGTGAAGAGAATTGAATGGGTTGTTGACACGGTAATGGTATGTCTGTTTCGGATGATAATTATTTCTTTATGCCCCCAAAGAAGAAAAGGAAAAGGAAAAAAGCTACCATCTCATACACATCTTTCTTTGTAAATGTGGAAAAAATAAAATACAAAATGGATTATCTTTCTTCCCCTCGTTTATTTTTTTCTTCTTCCTTTTATGTGTTTTTTCTTTTCATCTCATATACCTCAAATAATAACGACTTTCATATGCCCACTCATATCTATTTTTTTCTTCTTCTTATTATTTTACTAATGAGATATATCCATCCATTTAAATATATATCCAACAATATTCTACCTAGAAATAAAATGTACATTCATCATTATCTAATAAAAGAAGGGCAAGATGCGCGCCTTTTCTTTTTATTTAATTTCTTATTATAATCATACATATGAAATCAATATTTTTTTTGCCAATTTCTATCCTAATTTTTTTTTTCCATTTTCATATCAACTACATAAAGCATGGGAGAGAGCAAACGGAAAACAAAATAATAATAAGTATAATAAATAATAAAATTAAAAATATAAAATAAAAGTTGTAAAATTAATAAAGAGGTAAACATCAACTTATTTTAAGTAATCTTTATTAAAATTATTTTTTAATCATTTTTAAAATATTAAATTTAATTAGTTCAATGATCAAATTAATTTTCTTATTTAAATTAAATCTATAAAATTTTATGAAATTTAAATTAAATGATACTTAATTATAATTATAATTTAATATATAACATACTTCTTATACTATACACTATATAATTTGAAGTTATTTAATATTATATCAAATTATTTATAAATTTTACAACATTATATGTATTTAATTTATATAATAAAAATTTTTAATTTAACAGTTGAATTGATAAAATTTAATATTTTTAAAAAATTAATAGTAAATATAGGAAATATTATTCCTTAATAAAATGTATCGCTTCCCAATATAAATATTATAAAAATTACAAATTTTTTATACAAATTTATTCTTGAAGGTGATGATAAAAAAATATAAAAATAGGAATAAAATATATGGTTTGATAAAAATTAAAATAAAAATTAAATTATAAAAAATATTGTAGAAATGTGTTATAGGAATAATATAACTCCAATATTTCTTCCACATCTTCTTCCACATCCTCAAAAAATATATCAAGTAAATAAATAAAAATAAGATTTAATTATTTATTTTAACGTTGAGTAAAACTAATTTTGATAGAACTAATTTAAAATATTTAGATATAGTTAAAATTAATTATAATTTTATATTAGATGGTGTGTTTTTCTTTAAAAATGTGAAATATTTTACCACCAAACCAAACAAGGGCATCTTTTCTAATTATAAATGCCCTTTTCTAATTATTATATATATATATATATATATATATATATAGATAAAGTTAACGTGATAAAAGTTTGTTGCTCTTATATATATTTATTGGTTTTATTGTTTAATATTAAACAATTAACATGTATTTAATTCTATGTTTAATTATTTCTCTTTTATTTTTTTATATATCTCAAAAATATTTTCCAAAATTAAAGAATACAACAACAAAAAATTATCCTACTTTTTTTTATAAAAAAAAATACATTTAATATATAAAGTCCTTTAAATGTAGTATGGAGATAAGTCGCTTATAATATTACTACTAGAAAACTACTGTCTTGATATTTTGATACAAATTCTTGTAATTTTCAAGAATATATGCTTTGAAATATTTGCTTTAAAATTGCGAGCTGGTGATTTTATGAAACATGCAAAAGTTATTTGTATTTTTGTAAACAAGTTGAGCTTTTAAAAAAAGTATGAAAAGTTTGAAACCTTCGCGAATATTGTAAATAATCTGACCATACACTTTTTCTATTGTCCGATTATGTATACCATAATAAGTTTCGCAAATCTAGCATTTCTCAAAATTATGTGTAAGCTTTAATTTTATCAGAAAAAAAAATTATTTAAACCTTATTTACTTTTAATTCTTGAAATTATAAAAAAAAAAATAGATTTTTTTTAGCCTTAGAAAATGGCTAGGGGCATAGGGTGGGCAGTTTCTACTGGATAAGGGGTCGGAACGAGCAAGTATCTTCTCCATTTGTCTTCATTTTTTTTTTCATTTTTTTTTTCTCTATCTCTTTCTACATTTTTCTCTCTTTTATATGTATACCAGAGAGGATCCGTGCTCGGTCGAGAACCCAAACCTGTTACATATGTTCCTAAGCTTCAACCACCAAGCTACCATCAAGGGATAAAAATCATATACCTTTAATTTGTCAAGAGCAACTAAAAATACATAAAATTTATTACATGTAAGAAAAAAATAAATTTTAAATAATAACTAGAATAAAATATTACCGTATTTTTAATAATTAAAATATAATTTAATTTTGATAGATTGCCAATAAAAAAAATACATATTTACATTGCGAGTATCCAATACTCTATACCATATAACATTCTTGTTAGTATGTAGTCTTAAAATATGAGAAATTTAAATTTAATTGTATTATAACATCAACATTTTGATATTGTAATTGATTATGATTAAATACTATAACTATCTAGGTAAAAGGATAAAAAGAAGAAAGTCAAGTGGTCTAAAAATATCATATGTATTATGATATTTATATACTCGCATATTATTTCCCCCTTTCTTTCATTCCCCCTCCATCCTCTTTCTCTCGCTAAATAGATACGTTGATTGTATATGACTTTGGTATCATACATACTGCATGTGCTTGCAAACTGAGGGAAAGAGACAGTGGGTTAAACTGTGTGAGGTATTTCTTTTTGGCCTCTATTGATTACAGTTATTGTAGGACCCCAAAAGACCTACCAAGAGGCAAGATGAATCATCAAATGTTAAATGAAAACTTTAAACTGTAGACCATATATTGACAAATGGCTGTGATAAGCAAATATTCAAGTAATTAGGGAAACCAAGATTACAATTTAGCAGAAGGGTAGTACTGCACTTGGCAAGAACAGAAGAAAAAATAAATAAATAAAAGGATGCACAAATACAAATTCAAACTCAGTAACAAGCCAAACTATTTTCATGTTTTAATTTAACATTTACTTATCATCACCTCCTCTTGTTCTTGCTGCCAATCAACAAGGACAAGTAAAAGAGGAACCTGAAGAAGAAACCCCAAGCTACGGTGATCCACAAACAATTCCACTTGCTCAAATCGGTGACCCCATTTTGCTTCAATATATCAGCACCTGTTGTCAAACACGTGGAGCTCGTGATCTTCATTCCCAGAGTGTTGCTTAAGCTATCCAACAGCTTCAACTTGACGCCCTCCGGTACCAACCCAAGCGGTGTGTTGTCGAAAATCTGCACCCCCCTCACGAAACACTTAACCGGGTCATCAAACTCGTTCTGCAAAACTGCTTCGTAAGGGTACTTCACCAGCGACAAGTAGTGGAACCAAATCCAGTAACTGGGGATTCTATCTCTGTTGATAAAGAAGCCACTGAAGAGCAAGAAATAAGCGAGAATGGCAACCACGATGGTATAACCCAGCATCACGTGAGGCACCACACCCGAAAGGAACGTAACGAACGAGTTCCCGGCCCAGAAGGAAGCAAGTATAATCAGAAAGTAAAACAGAAAGCCCAAAACCCCACCGTCCAGGCCCACGGCCCAAAACGTGGTTGCCGCAAAAGCTAGCGATAGGAACACCAAGGAAGGCAACGCTACGAGAGCATGCGATACCAAATACGACGATCTGCGATACGCGTTGTAAGCAGTTTCTCTCATGAAAATGTAACGTTCTTGGAGGAACACAGGGAGCGCATCAGCGGTTGTGTAGAAAGTGGTTGACATGGCAAATGCGAAGAAGCCAAGCCTCTCTTGCACTCCTTTGGGAGAGTTATCAAGTTGCCAAAACATTGTGGCGAGAATGAACCCTGTCACCATCACCGCTCCCAACCTTATACCAAACAATTCAGGCATTCTCCTTGAATTGGTAAACGAACGTTTCGATAACGTCGCCATCTCCATCCAAAACGGGTTCGCGAACGTTGGAACCATTGACGACGGGTTCGGGTTAGTATTGGTGGCGCCTGATACCAGCTTCCCTCTGGAAATACTCGCGCTTATAGCTTCTTTCAACGACAAGCCGTTTCGTTCAGTGTCTAATGTTTCCACTTGATTGTGCTTCGTCATGCTCTGCCACGACTTGTTGAACTCTACTAAGCTCTTGGTTCCCCCGGGAGAACCTTCCAGTTCGCGAATCAGATCCAACGCGAACTCTGTTCTGTTATCGGTCTCTGGAATTGGATGCCCGAACTCCGCGAAGAAAACCGGTAACTGGATCGGTGAACCGCTGTAAACTGTTTGACCGCGTGATAAGAAGATCATGCGGTCAAGAAGCCCAAGCATGCGATAACTTGGCTGGTGAATCGACATGATTACGATGCTTCCACTCTGTGCGATTCTCTGTAGCACCTTCACCACCATGAACGCGCTCGTCGAGTCCAGTCCTGAGGTCGGTTCGTCCAGGAACAGCAGGATAGGGTCATGGATTATGTCGGTGCCAATCGACACTCTCCGACGCTCGCCGCCGGACACTCCGCGGTGGCCTTCGTCACCGATTACTGTTTTTGCTGCGTTCCGGAGGCCTAGCTGGTCGATTAGCGCCTGGACACGCGCCTTTTTCTTCGATTTGGATAGCGTGCGCGGCAATCGGAAATCTGCGGCGAACATCAGAGTCTCTTCCACGGTGAGCATTGGGAACAGGAGGTCGTCTTGCATCACGTACGCGGAAATCACCTTCAGAAGACGCGACTCCAATGCCTCGCCGTTCAGCGCCACCGTGCCTCTCAGACTTTCCTTCGCGATTCGGTTCGCCAGCGCGTCGATTAGTGTTGACTTTCCCGAACCGCTGGCTCCGAGGACCGCCATGATTTCGCCGTCGCGTGCCTCGCCGGAGATGTCGTTCAACAGAGTCTTCGTGCGCGTGAACATTCTCTCCCCAACCGCCGGCGCCTCCGCCACCGACGCCGCTCCAAGGTGGCTGCCGCGGCGGGGGAAGAGTGTCGAGAGGCTCATTTTGCGGTGTACCTTGACGCTGTATGTGAGGTTGCTGAAGGAGAGGACAAATGGGAGCGAGCGAGGCTCAATTCCGGCGGAGTCGGCGATGTCAAGCGCGTGGTGTACCGGCGTCTCGCTTCCGTCACCGGAGGCTTCTTTCCGTGCGTCTCCGACGTGCTTGAGAAGCTGACCGAGCGTCCGCATCTCGCCGGTGGCGGCGCGGTGCGTGTGGTCGTCAAGCTCCATTAAGTCGAAATACGGCGTGGTCACATTGGTAGCCGATAATGCATTCTCCGCTACAATGCGAGATGACATTGTTTCTTGCAGCTTCAAAGTTGAAAGTGTAGGCGAGTTAACTTTAACGGCGTTTGTCTGCTCGGGTTGAAGAAGAAAAGAATAAGTAAATAACAAATAACAAAGAGCATGCGGTTAGAGCGCCGTTCAGTCACGGCGTATAGGAGATAGATATACAGTTGGCGATGAACAAGAGATAGGGGGAAGTGAAGTGGTTCTTTTAATGTGTGTGGGGGGAAAGGTGAACTTGTTAGGAAGTGTTTGATGTTTGTTGTGTATATATATATTATGAATTTAAGAGAGAGCAATTGAGATTGATATAGGAGGGTAGTTTATGGCTGGCTATAGGAGTGTGGTATTTATTTTACAGTTTTGACTAACATTTGGGTTTGATTTTTAGCTGTTATGAGGTGCGAGAGAGGTGACCTACAACTCCTAATTCATCAATTGCCTATACGTCTCCCCTTTTTTTGTTTCCCTCCTCCTAAGAGGGTGGCTGTGAGAACATGTGAGGATTTCTTATTGGTACATTCAGGACACATGGCCTGCTATAGGAAATTCATGGGAGTTAGGTTGGGCGTTCATCTACTGTGGCGTAAGCATTGGTCATACAATAGCATATATTTCGGTCCAATACTATAGCCATGAAGATTATATAATTTCTTCAACGCTTTCCAAGGCTTCTTCAACTTGAGGTAATCACTTTATGGTCTTGCTCAATTTCCCCCCTCCCCCACCCGGTCCCACCTTCCTTATTTTCCCAAATTCCTGTTTAGGAGTAACCTATTCCCTCAAGACAACACTTTCTAGGAGGCTTTACTATTTCTAGAAACATTCATTAATTAATTACATGTTTTTCAGTTTAATTATCCAGGTAAATATTGTGTTTAAGCACCACGGGACTACATCAAATAAAGCTTCATCTACACACTGATGAGGTTCCCATTGTTATCATTTACTGTCCAATTTATTAGTTACAGCTAAGAACTAATTGTTAGTTGCCACGTCTACCAATCTCAGCTAAACAAGAAAAGAAAAAACATTTAATATGTTTGAAATATCTAAGGCTAGTTAAATGTATAAGCCGCCTCATTCGTTCCTTTTTTTTTTAAGGATAATTGGTGTTCAAATATTTAAAATAATTTGGATAAAACAAATGTAAGCGAAAAAATATTAAAATTTTAACATAACTACATTATTAAAAACAAACTTCAGACTCCTTAAACTTAATAATCGTTACATTTTCCTTTGAAATAAATAAATATTTTTTTTATTAAACAACTTAAATTCAACCAACAATAGTTGATTAAAATAATATATACATATTTACTATTTTTTAATATTTTAAATTTGAATTTTGTGAATAAAAAAATTGCTATAAAAACTGATCCCATTTTAATGTAGATATTTCTAATATAAACATAATTATCTCGTCAGAAGCATAGTCATAGTTTAAAATAAAAAATCTAAATTTAAAAGTGTTTTACTAGGATATATATATATATATATATATATATATATATATTAAGAGGTGTTTAAAGGACAATGATCAAATAATCAACAAATAAAAGGTTATTATACTTATTTTTTATTTAACTGTTTTATGAATTTCTATATCGAATATTTTTAAAATATAATTTAAAATTGAAACTTAATTCATTTAGTTGGTATATAGTTATTATTGTTACTGTTTGGTTGAATGAAAGTTAATGTAAAGAATATAAAATTTTTTTGCTTTATTACAAATATTTTTCTTGATTCCTTCGTGATAAAAATTTATTGGGATGGTCCAATTTTTATAACATAGGTTAAATAAAAAAATTATAAAAGTATAAATAAAAAATAAACAAGTAGTTTAATGATTTGACAGAAGTAAATAACAAACCAACATTATATAAAACGTAAACTTTTACTTAGATTTCTTACTTAACCACAAACATGAGATAATCAATTCACATAATAATACATTTAAATTGAAACATAAATTGGGGGAGGGGTTTAAGAATTTAAATTGCCAACTTTTAGAGAAGATTGATAAGATGATGTTTTATAAGAGTAAATAAAGATATAATTCTTGCGATAGAGGGAAAAATTATATTTGGATGAATAGAAATTTTGATGTCCTTTTCGTTGATCATTTAAAAGATATTTATACTTGTATTATCATTAATATAAGAAAACTATAACTAAATTATAATAGGAACTCTCAATTTTTAAAATGAGAAAATCATGACCAATCTTAATAAAATCTACTTATAATATAATTTTAATCCTTAACATAATCTTAATTAAATTTGAATAAATTTTAGTCAAATAATTTAAATAAATCTTAACAAATTGAAAACTAAATCAATTAAAATATTTAACTAAAATTAATACATTCTAATAAAATAAATAACATGCATTCTTAAATTTTGTAGTCTTTCGTAAAAAAAAATTCTTAAATTTTACAAATAAAACTATAATTTTATGTGTTTTTTTTCTTGAAAGTGAATTTGCATAAGTTCTAATTATGTTTTATATCTTTTTTATCCTTCATCTTTTCAATGAACCTTTTTTTTGAGTTATATTATCTTCTACTTGAATTTGATCAATCAAGGTAATGTTTAGATTTATATCACTTTATTTACTAATTCTGCATATCCATTTGTTTAAGAATATTTTATGTTGAAGAAATGTTATTTTATGTTTAATCTTAAAAAAAAAGATATTATAAATAAATTGAGTTTTATTATCTATTATAAAATATTGAACTTAAAAATGATATGTTACAAGATGATTATAAAAAAGATATTGGATTGCAAGTTTAGATTTAGAATTCATGAAATTTTTTGCTTGTTTTTGCATATTGTATGGAATCTTGTAACATGGTAAACTAGTAATATTCATTCTCAAAATGCTAACAATTTATTTTAGGGTAGTGTTGGCAACTACCTTTATGTATCTTAACGAGAATGTAACTGTTAGAAAAACGTCTTTTTTATGATGTGAAGTTATTACTATTATCTTCACTAATTTTTGAACTTTGTTAAAAAAAATTATTAAAAAATTTTTAATTCGACAATCCATAAATTCGTCAAATTAATATTTTATAAAGTATGAAGTAAAATAATTTTAATATAATTTATTGTTAAAATAAATTGATCATATATATCTAAAGTTTTGAAGACTACCTTTTTTTCCGTTGAATGGAACATGACAAACCTCCCTTCTTTCTATATGATAATGAGAAGATGTAGCAGAACCTCTTAATCATACATCATACAGAGTTGAATTCTTGTTGCTTTACATTATCGGTTATTTTACTTTTGTGGTCCTTGCACACTACAGTACTATATACAAGTGTCTTGTTCAAATGGAGTTCCCAGAGATTGGGTTACAGCTCTATTCGATTGCAATAATGCAATAATTATTTACTTACCTACAAGAGATTAACGTATGGAGGGGTCTTGTTTTTTCATTTTGGAAATAAACGTGTGGGGTCTTTAATTAGACTGAAGGTATGTGTTTGCTATAAGCACAGAGCTCCAATGAATGCAAAATGGAGATAGCTAGAATTTGTGGTCGACAACAATAATATAATTATATAATTAACCTTGACAAAACAGGATTATTACTAGTGAACTACTCCTTTTACTCTCTTTGTGATCAATACACAAATCAGAAGAATCGATAGATAAGGAATCAGAATTAAGCACCGATTAATAATTGTGCAATCACTCTCATAATGTCTAATGCACAAATAGGAAGTTGCAGACTGCTGGGAATCAAATTAATATATCATAATGTCTATTTATTGCTTGTATATATGAAGGTAGTACAATGGTGTTTGCGTCTCTCTTTAGGAACGTATCAAATAAAGGTATTGTTAACGTGATAAGAAGATGAATAATTTTTAATTATTAAAATTTATGATATTTTAAATTAATTATATAATTATTAAAAAATTATTTATTTTTATCTCTTCCTAAAAAAATTATTTGATATGCATATATACATATATATATATATATTATGGTGTAGGGCAATTATCATTATTAATGATGGGAGGGTGGCATATCAATTATATATAATCATGGGAATGCCTTCTCCATCCATGCATGTCATTGGCCGTTTGAAACAAAACAATAGAATCTTTGCACCATAAACTTGGAAAGAAAACAAAAACAAAAAGAGCAATGAAAGCAACTCTTTACAAAATGACAACTTTTGAGAAAACTTCTCCAACAATAGATGTAGCTTTCGCTTATCAACTCCTTCTAATAGAACGTATATAATATATTCATCAAGTATAGATTATTAAATTGGAATGGCTTTTTTGGGTTACTCCTACTTGTTAAGGGAAAGTAATGAAATTCATTAAATAGAGATTATTAAGTTATCCACGAAAAACTGCCCTAGTAGGCAAGAAACCTCTCTATACACTTTCCAAAGTTTTACCATGCAATCGTATAGGTGAGTGTTCTTCAAATTTCTAAAATTTTAAATTTCAACTAATTAAATTCAAGCAAATTGCGAGAACGGGACAAAAAGAGATCAATAGTCTATGATGAAGACTAAAGAGAAACCATGACAAAGAGATCAACGAAGAATAGTCTTAAAGCATGATAGAAAATATTTTTAAAAATAATAAATTTGTTTTATGAGTTTTAAATGTGGTTCGATTGTACATTTATTATGCAACATTAAAATAATTTGATAATTATATATCATTAATACACACTCATTTTCAATAATAACATAAAAAATAATTGAAAATATAACAAATTTATATAAAAAGGCAACCAACGCAGGATTGATTCAAGTATTTTACGCCTGAGAATATTTAGTTAGGTGAACTTTATTATTTATATATATATATATATATATATATATATATATGTATATATATTCTTTTAATTAAAGAGTTAAGTCAATGAGACAAAATGAAAATTAAAAAAGATGACTAGACTGCTAGAGAACTCAAGAAAAAGTAAAATGGTAATCCTTCAAATTAATTATTAAAATTATATAAATCAGATTTTAAAATTTTCTATTAATTTATTTCTATTGCTGGAAAAGATAATTTATTTATTTATTTTTAATTTTATAAAATATATTCATTTTAACCCCTTGTGCTTAGTTTTTATTTTGTATGTGACTAACTTTTTACTTCAAAAGAATTTATAAAATTCAATATTATACGTTTGGAACCCCCCCCCCCAAAAAAAAACCTTTAAATTTGTATTTTTTCACATAAAAAATCAAGTTTTTTGCCTCTTAATTTCCACCATAAACACTGCCGGCTAAATTCAAGCAACAAAATCGAATTCTTTAGAACACAATGTTCTGCCGGCAGCAAGTAACCTTTCTTACAAAATTTTGCTTTCTTCTTCCATAGTCTTCGGTATAAGGCTGCATATTAATTGCAGATCTATCCACTAACTTTTACATATTTGTCAACTCTCATGTGAATGCATGGAAGAAAGGTCCTTCAACCTTGCGTGATTGATTGCCATCTTCATTTTCAACCTACGGGTTATTTAAAAAAAAAAAGAAATATTAAAATATTTTTTATTCTATCCGTTCCTATATAAAATTCTTCTATCCAAAACACATTAATTAAAAAACATAAATTCTTATATTATTTTTTAAAGAATTTCTACAACATTTAAGTTTCTATTATTTAAAGTCAAATGTTACTAATTCTGCTCTTTAATTAAACCATAAGATCAAATTAGAAAGATTAAATATTAAGTACAAATATTAAAAAAATAACAAATACTTCTAAGGTTTTTATAATTAATTTACATTAAGAAACCCAAAAAAAAACTAACAGATCTTATAAGTACAAATGGAGAAAGTGTTATCTAAAAAGAAAATGATTTACAAATAATACAAAGATTATGATTACAAATGAAATTCATTTTTGGGGATGTATATATAATTCAAGTATAAAAAGTGATTCACATAGAAAATTTACATTTAAAAAAAAACCCTAATAATGAGCTATGCTTGAAGGTTACGTACATTATCTAAAAACTTTTTGCAAAGTGTGTATTACTTTATTTGGAATGGGAAGGAAAGAAAATAAAAATTGTCCTGTTAGGCAAATGAGTATTTTAAAGAGTTCCCATTGGGAGGCATATATAGGGAAGTTCCCTGAAAAGGTAATTTAAAATGCAACCTTCATATAATGAATGAAGCAATGTGTAAGGGTCACCTTTTTTGAGTAATACAAAAAAAGCAGAAACATTGGTAGTTAATGCAGATGGGCTACCGTTCCACAGTTACCAACTTCGAAGCTAACTCTTACCAATACATAAATTTGTATGGGCTGAGTAAATCACTCAAAAAGTCAAAACTGAAATTGGGTATCACCATGTGCACGCTCTTCATTCATTCACTATGTCCCCAACCATATAATAAACTTTATATAAATATATATATATATATGTTTGTTCAAATTGTGATGCTACAGTGTTCCAACTTCCAATTGATGTTTGGTCATCTAGTTAACTGTCACTGTCTTATGTATTTGGCTCATATATACTCTCTTTTTATTCCCTTCATACTTGAATTTAATATTTATTCTGTTGCATGTAAAAAATATTTTACATTTTAAATTTAATGATGAATAATTTTAAAAAAAAAATAATATAATATATATTTTTATATACAATAATCATTTCACATTTCAAATATTCCTATATGTTAGTGAATAAAATTTTTCTCGCGGCAAACATATTTTGTTATGTTTGATTGTGCCTTGAAAGATACTACGTCTTTGTCATCAGCACCGTCAAGTTAATAGCTCAAGGTGTCAAATCCATTCTTTCCGTTCGATTTGGGACTAAAATTTTCGGCGGTTATTAATTAACTAAATATCATTCTTTCCATTTAAACATTTTTATATTTTAATAATTTATTTTAATATAAATAATTAAATGATTAGGGAATTGCTATATAACAAGATCCTATTTAGTTCAAATCAAAGTAGAACTGAGTAAATCGCAAGTTCCTTGTTACATGTGACTGTGGAATAAGGTAATACCCTCTTCTAATTTTTTTGGATAGCAAAAATAGAGTGAATGATTATTATAATCCTAAATATTAAGATCGGTTATATTGGTTTTGAAAGATAAGAATTATTATTTTAATTTTTAAAAGTAAATAAATTTATTATTTTTATTTTTATTTTTAAAAAAATATATTTATTTTAACCTTACAAATAATCAAAATTTTATAATGATGACTTTTATCTTTTAAGATTAATATATCAATCTTTAAATTTATAACAATGAAAATACTATTTACTTTCCAAAATAAATAGAACATGGCATTCAAAATTCAATACCTTAGTATCCGTTCCATTTTATTTGCCAATCTGATTTCTGGGAAAACCATAAAGCATACAATACAATAACAACAAATATAATCAAGACAAAGATTGCTAGATCCAGCGTCCAACATTATAGCCTTTTTTTTCCTCTAGAAAAAAAAACTACACTTTCTCAAGTTGTTGGACCCATTCGGTTCTTGGGTCAGCCCACTAAACTACACTGTGATCCATTTCGTTAACATTAAATTATTTTATAAAATATTTAAAAATAATTTTTATTATAAATACTTTGTTTTAAATGAAACTAGTTAATACTTAATTGAATATATATTACACTTTGGTTACTCTTTCCTCCCTAGAAAAGTACTTAAATTACAGTCTTTATTTTAAAAATTACACTTTTTTTCTCATGAAAAATTAAACATGTGGTAGCTTTCAAATGATCAACTAAACTTGATAACACACAGAATGCTTCATTCACTGCCTTAGATCACACTTTCCATGTAGCAAAATACATTCAGCAAAATAATTTCAAGGGAGTAATGCCATGGAGAACAATTGTATATTGTAAGTTAGAACTTGCAATATGGAATTGTGAATCTTGAAACAAAACCTGAAGTTGTTAAAGTGGTACTATGAAACTCTACCATCACTTCCTAAATGGGTATAATGGCAATATAATTCGGTTTTAAATGCTAATTACTGAAAATTCAAATTACCCTCCAAGCCCAGTTTGAAATATTCTCACTGCACCATTAATCAGGTGCATTGGTGTTTGGCAAAGTATGCTAGAATATTACTGAAAATTGTTGTAGTTTCTAGCGGCAATGGAGACAATTATTTTCTGGTTCTGTTCGGACAATTATATAAATTGAAAATTGGAATTTATTTTTATTTTCTTTTATCACATAAGAAGATTGATTTCAGAAAACAATTCACATTTATTTCAGTCTCCATGCTCACAATTCACACTGTCCTATTAGATTCACATGGATCACGTTTTGGGGATAACAAATATTTAATTTTATGCACTGTTTTGTCCTTCTTATTGTCATCAATCATATAAGTTGTTTGCATGATTTTATTTTGCAGTTTGGTTCAATAATCTTTCTAGATTCCTTAACCTCCTTTTTAGAAAAAAAAAAAAAAAACTGTTGCGTTTAGAATGTTTAGTGCTGTAAAGCACTTATAAATAAAATGTGGAAATATCTGTATCATCTCTATATCTGGGATTTTCTCATTTTCCAAATTCCTTCAAATTGAATATGTTGTATTGGATTAAGGAATTTGCTAATAGCCTTAAAATGTCTTTGCATGTAATGTAATGTGTTGAGTTTGGAATTCTAAAAGCCAGAAAATGGGTCCAAAATCAAAATAAAATAGCAAAAAGATTTTTCCAATTTACTCAATCTTTGGACACGTGTCAACAGTTCATCCAAAGCAACCTTGAATGTATGCCAAGCAGGGGAAGAGCATCCAAATATTTATATTATAATTTTTGTTTTAAAATTATCATGTTTGAATGATAAACGGGGAAGGATCTGAATTCGATCGACTAATGTTCAAGTTTTCAAAAAAAAAATAAAAATCGCGTTGTTACAATTTATTTTATAAGTAAGGAAACAAGAAAATTAGAAGAAAAAAATGTTGATAAAAATGTAAAATAATAGAAATAAATAAATAAAAGATTTGTAAAAAATGTTATAAAAATTTGTGGTAGAAATAATAGTTTTTTAAAAAAGTAAATATTTTTTAGTTGTAAACATCTGGCTTGGAGGGAGAAAGAAAAAAAGATATTTATAATCCAGGAAAAAATAATTGCGCAAAGAGAATTGTGGCTTAAAGATGCATTATGTCACTTAAGTAAATTTTTGCTTAAAAATGGAAAATAGTTAGCCAGCATTTTAAACTTTCTATTAAACGAACATCAAACGATTTTATAATTATTTAATTTATTATTATTAATAATATTAATTTAAAATTTAAAACTTAATATTAATACAACAATCAAAATTAATTCAATTAAATACTAAAAAATATTTTGACGGTAAACGATTTAGATTCGCTAAAAATATTATGCTAAAATAATAGAAAAGAATAAACTTCATAAAAGTAACATAATAAAATTTCGAAATGTAATCTTTCTACCGAACATTTATATGTCGGTGTTCATTTTAATTCCACCAATATTTTTAGGGTTCAAAAGCATGGACTTTAGTGAAATTAAAAAAAATGATTAAAAAATATTATTTCTTGAAGAATATTGTTTCTTAATAATTATAATTTTATCTTATTTTATTTACAATAAATTGATTTAGTTTTGAATTCGATTGGCATTGGTGCGTATGGTATTGAATTAATGTTAGATATTTTAAAAAGTTAAAAGGTAAGGTGAAGAAGTGAACCTCAAATTAGAACAGTAGAAGAGAGGAGGGAGTGGCAGAGGAAGAGTGGAAGCATCTCCCAAACCCTAAAATGAACGACAGAGACAAATCCGAAAAGAGAAGCAGAGATCGATACTCGGAACGCGATCACAGGCATCGGAGCGACGACAAGCGCCACCGCGATTCCGATGACCACCGTCATCATCGATCCGACAAGAATCACAAGCGCGACCACAAATCGAGGGACAGGGAAGACAGAGAAGGAAGCAGAGATAGGGATAGGGCTTACGACAGAGAAGAGAGAGAGGGAAGCAAAGGTAGGTCCAAGGTGAAGCGCGATGAGGAGAGGGAAGATTCTGTGGAACTGCGACACTTCTCGCATTCTCATAAGCGGAAAGAGAGGGAGCACAGCGAGGATAGGGACTTCGAGGATAAGAAAATTAGGGTTTCTGAAGAGAGGAAGGAAGGGAAGAGGGAACGGAGAAGGTTTGGGGATAAAGCCAAGAAGGAAGAAGAAGAAGATGATGATGATATTGGAGGCACTCATGAGGTAATGGTCAAGGAGCAAGTCACCGACGGTGTCCATGGCTCTGCTTCTTCCCTACAAAACGTGAGTTTCCTTCTTTCTTTCAATATTCTGCTTTCAGAATTTAATGATACCCGCATTTGTTCTTATTTCCTCAAATATTTAGTTTTCTGGTCTTAATTAAAGTGTAGGGATAGTATGGTGATAATCTGGAACTTCACGTCAAGTTGTAGGGGTTGTTTAATTTCGGTTACTGCTTATTGAACTAAGTGGGATTTTGCTTATTCACTTGAGAGTTGAGAAATCGTGTGAGAATCCTTGTAGCTCATTAACTTCTATCAATATTTAATTTCATTGACTGCCTCAGAACCCTTATGATAGGTGAGATGTTTTAGTATTTGTATCCATCCATTGTTGCAATTTTTGTCTCTGTTCAAGTTAATTGCATGTTCACTCCTCTTAGTCATCCGGGTTTTCTCATTCCTTCTCGTCTGCTATTTACTCTTGAATACTTGAAGAGGGACACGCATTCACTGGTTTTTCATCCTTGCTCTTTCAGGGGGCCTTGGGATCATCTGCTGTGGCGCCCACAAGTGTGCCTGAGACATCTTTGGTCCCTACTCCTTCCGTTCCTATCAAGGTATCTTCAAATTCTACCACAAATGAAAATAAGGACGTTAGTATTAACAGGTCTCATGAGGTTACTGGAAAATCTAGTACAGATGGGTCATCTACAACTGCTGGGAAAACTGGAAGTCTCTCTATTGATGCCCTAGCTAAGGCTAAGAAAGCTTTACAAATGCAGAAAGAGTTGTCAGAAAAGCTGAAGAAAATTCCTCAGGTAAGTTGATAATTATTTCCACTTGTAAGTATTTGTTATAGCTGGCTATTTCTCCTTAATATCTACCAAATGATGTTGATTTAATTAATCCTAACTATGCACATTCCTTTGATTGCATTAACTGCTGTGCTCTTGGCTGTGCAGTTGAACAAGAGTTCTGCCCCAAACTCTCAGGGAATCTCAAACTTGGGTTCAAAGAATGAATCTACAATGCCTTCTGCTGCTGCTGGAGTGGCATCAAAAACTTCCACCTCCACTTCTTTGGGCCATGTTACTAATATGTCAATTTTTCCCTCAACTGCTGCTCCTACTTATGCAAATTCTTCAGCTAGTGGCACCACCGCTGCTGGTATTGCAAATCTCCCCAACTTTGAAGCTGTCAGGCGTGCTCAGGAGCTTGCTGCCAGGATGGGATTTCGTCAAGATCCACAATTTGCGCCTCTCATAAACATGTTTCCTGGTCAGATGGTAACAGATGTTGCTATCCCGCAGAAACCCACCAAGGCCCCTGTTCTTCGTCTTGATGCTCAGGGACGGGAAATAGATGAACATGGAAATGTTGTTAATGTGACTAAGCCCAGCAGCCTTAGCACATTAAAGGTGTGTTGTTATTCTCATATTAGTTACCCTTTTCTATTTGGGATTCCTGTCTTAATGCTAGAATCTGTGTTTGAACATTCCAGGTCAACATTAACAAACAGAAGAAAGAAGCATTTGAAATACTAAAACCTGTGTTGGATGTTGATCCTGAATCTAATCCTCATTTTGATGAAAGGATGGGTATCAACAAAAACAAGCTCCTGCGACCCAAAAGGATGAATTTTCAGTTTGTGGAGGAAGGAAAATGGTCAAAAGATGCTGAAACAATAAAATTGAAGGTATCTTTATCTGTCCATTCCCTTCTCCCACTCTTTTGCGATTTTCCCTTATACTTAATTCTTTTCGATTGCCTTGTATGTGCTTTATTATTATTATTTGGCTCATGCAGAGTAAATTTGGAGAAGCTCAAGCAAAAGAGCACAAGGCCAAACAAGCACAGTTGGCAAAGGCAAAGGCAGCTCCTGATATAAATCCAAACTTGATAGAAATAACGGAGAGAGTTATAATTAAAGAAAAACCCAAGGACCAAATTCCAGAAATTGAGTGGTGGTAAGTTTGTGCCTATCTGTACTACTGAATTCTGTTTAAATTGTGTTTGTAAAAGTGTAAGGAATGTTTTAAGGTGGTTATTTGAATGTCATAATTTTTTGTAATTAAGATTCAGATTTATCAAGTATAAGTTGAAGTAGTTTTGATTTGACCTTATGTTCTTTCAATTCTATTTATTGTAGTGATAACTATCAATTTTAAACATGTTAGAAGATGCAAAGTTACAAACTGGAACAAACCGGCCTACTGCTTGAATAAGATTGCTAGAGTAGTAGTTGAATATATCTGTGAAAACACTGTTGATGGTTGGTAAATCGAACTTGATAATGAACAATTTGACATGTATCTATTTGGAAATCTAGTTGTCTCCGTCTTGGGGAAACTTTTGTTCTGTACTTAAAATACTGCAAATTTAGAAGCAGAAAATGTGGTATATTAATTGTTTTTTTCCTGGTCTTAAGGGACATGCCTCTTCTGCTTTCTGGAAACTATGGTGACATCGATAACGGAGCCATTGGTGATAAACTGAAAATTGAAAAAATCACAATTTATGTGGAGCATCCTCGTCCAATTGAACCACCTGCTGAGCCTGCCCCTCCACCACCTCAACCGCTCAAGCTAACTAAGCAAGAGCAGAAGAAACTCCGGACACAGAGGCGCATAGCTAAGGAGAAAGAGCGACAGGAGATGATAAGACAGGGCGTCATTGAACCACCGAAACCAAAGGTCAAGATGAGCAATTTAATGAAAGTACTTGGCTCAGAAGCAACTCAAGATCCTACACGTCTTGAAAAGGAAATACGTAGCGCAGCTGCTGAGCGTGAGCAGGCTCACATAGATAGGAATATTGCACGCAAGCTTACTCCGGCTGAGCTGAGGGAGAAGAAGGAGAGGAAGCTGTTTGATGACCCAAGTACTCTGGAGACACTTGTCTCGCTTTACAGGATAAATGACCTATCGCACCCAAAGGCCCGCTTTAGAGTTGATGTTAATGCTCAAGAGAACCGTTTAACCGGATGTGCTGTGATTTCCGATGGTATTAGTGTTGTTGTGGTTGAAGGAGGGAGTAAGTCAATTAAGAGGTATGGGAAACTTATGCTTAGACGTATTAATTGGAGTGATGTTTCAAAAGAGAAAGAAGAAAATGAAGATTCAGATGATGATAAGCCTGTCAATAAGTGTGTTCTGGTGTGGCAAGGAAGTGTTGCCAAACCAAGCTTCAATAGATTCAGTGTTCATGATTGCATCACTGAAGCAGCTGCCCGGAAAGTTTTTGCAGATGCTGGTGTTCCTCATTATTGGGACCAAGCTGTGAACTACGTTGAAGATGAAGCTGTTTGACTTGTCTTCTAGTGTTTTTGTTCGACATTATTGGGCTGCCTTGACCAAAGTCTTCCGGTGAGTGATCAGTTTTACAATTTGCGTTAAGCAGTGTTTTAAACAAAGTAATAAACACGATAGCTGATAGTGTTCGTAAACTTTGTTAGATCATTTAGTGGTGTAAACTTTGTCTTGTCGGTTTGGATAGCATCCATTCAAGATGTTAATGATTGCACGCGATGCAACATTTGGTTAAAATTTATAGGCCTTCGGGAATTTACTACGATGTTTGACTCTAAACTCCAAGGTTGTGTTTGGATAGAATGCTTTCAAATTATCAGATTGCATGTGTTTTAAATGATAAGTGAAAGAATTTTAAGAATACTGCACACTATATAATTTTACATTAAATAGAAGGAATTTTAAATGACAACTGTTCAGAAAGAACTTCAGAATTCCTGTTCTATATATATATATCAACTTTTTATTGTTTGACTTATTATTTTACAATATTTGGAGTTCAAAAATTTTCTGCCCAAACATCGGGTAAGATTTTATTGATCTCCCTTCTGGTCTATCCCTAACGTCCGCCGGTTTTTTTAAAGATTTTTCATTCACAATACCGGTGCTAGCTTTGAGTATTCCGCGCATGCAGGTATAAATGTTTGTAAGAGCCCAGGCCATAGTATTCTCAATTCTAGCGGTATTTATTTCTATCTGTAGATGTGAACTATATCCTCGAAGAATATTGATTATCAATTTCTTCATGCATGAGATTTCTAGATTAGAGATGATCCAATAGTTAGAAATGTGTAGTGTAGTGACTAGTAGGTTTAAATGTTTTATGTTGACATTTCTAGACTGGAATATATATTGTTTGGTTGAGGAAACACCGTAGTATTAAACTGACTGCAGAAAATGATGTGTCTCGTATTTGCTTCGAGCAAACCTAGTTCGGCTTGGTAGTTTATTGGCTTTTTTTCCGGTCATCTAGCAAAATTATTAAACTCTACTTAAAAATATTTTAAATTTATTCAAAATTATCATTTCTGATCATAATATTAACGTCTTTCTTCAAAATGTAAACATATGCTTCAAAATAGACACCATGGAAGTGATAACATCTGATCCATTGTATGGTACTGTTTCTTAAAAGGTTTCACATAATTGAATCTTTATTAATTTATCTTAGGGATATGGGATGACCGCCAATTAGGATATTCTAAGCAAAGAAATATCCCTTATGTGAGTATTAAAATTTGTACTAAACATGAGAATGGGACATGTTGCGTTTACAAATTCATTTTCCGAAATAATTTTATATGCGAAAAGAAACCTAATTTAACGGGTGTACTTGTATCAAGAATAGAATTTCAAGTGTCGGAATAAGAATGTAAAAATATATAAAATTTATGCAGAGTTATAATTAAATGATAGAAATTACGTTGACATGTCTTTAGTGAGTGTGCAACTAGTTGTAAATAAAAATGAAATGAAAATAAGTGTATGCAAAATACATTGAATGTCCAACAAGCTATGAGCATAGTGAAAGCATCGTGGACATTTAAATCACAATGAGTAACTGAGTATGCATGATAAGTTATTTTGGTTAGTTTATAATTTATTTGATTAACATTTAAAAAATAGGTTATTTAGCTAATTTATTAGTTTGTAAATAAGGTTGTCTAGTAAGCGGATTTATTTCGTTAAACTTATTGCATAATAAGTGTGTTTGACAAGTCGTTTTAATTATCTTATAACTTATTTAATTAGTTTAAAAGCTTTTTTGATAAAAAATTTATATATATATATATACACACACACAATACAGCGTATGGACATTTAAACCGTAATCAGTTGGGTTTGTTAAGCGAGCTTATTTTATCAATTTATTGCATTTTCTAGCAGTTTAAAGAAACATTTGGGGTTATAGGATTCTTTTTTTTCATGTTTACCCTAAACTCCTTATTAAAATTTCTTATATATTTACTCATTTAAAATTGTACTATTTATTTTTATAAAATTATTCATTTAGCATAGCTTTTAAGTCATTTTACATTTGTTTAACTATAATTTTTAAAATTTCTAATTTAATTAATTAGCTTAATAATTTTTAGTTAAAAATTAAAATTTAGTTGTTAAACTTATTAACTATTTTTGTCAAATACAGCTGACCTTGTTGTTTATAGAAGGAAAAAACAGTTCTAAGCTAGGTTAGGTTTATTTATTAAACAGGTCAGAATAATATTTTTTTGAAACCTATTTAGTTTAAAAAATCATATTTTGAACCATTAAATTTTTAAAACCTAACAAATCAAACTATATAAATAAAACTAAAAAAATAATATAATGTAGGTTTATTATTATTATAAAATAAACTTTTAAATAATCTGTACAGATTAATTAGGTTTGAAAATCAGATTAAACTTGGTTCTTACAAATGCTATTTTGATCTAATATATACTTATCCCTAGCTAATTTTTTTCCAATGAATCTTAAAAAGGAAAAAAAGAGTGAAACTTACTCCTCTACAACTTGACACCATATGCACAATTAAAAATGAACACTTCCACACCAAGACAAAACAGAGGAAATATCCCCATCATACAAATGACTCCTAGAATGCTTCCACAACTTGCACCTAAAGACAAACGCGTAAACATCATCAAGTCAAATACAACTCACTGTTCATATAAAAAATGACATTCAACTAAGTTTTATTAAAAATAATGAACACAAACTTCAACTAATATTTACTCCCCCTTAATTAAGGAGTTCTTGACGTCCCTTCTCTTTCTCATGTTCTCTTCCTAACTTGCTTCCCTTGTTCATTTATTCTTGAATTTCTTGTTTCATCAATCCTGTACACCTCAATCCAGTGTGCATGGAAAAATTATCAAACAAAAATCAAACTTTTTACTTGTCCAGACACGTAGCAAAATTAACCACATAATGTGTGGTATGGCAAATCTCATAAACAACAAAGTTTGAGCATTTATGGGTTTACAAATTAATAATTGTATGGCAATACGCACATAATCACAATGTCTTCCCTAATAAAATTCCAAAACATGACTAAAAAATCACCAACAAAAATTTTTCCAAACCCCAAATAGATTTTCATTTAACCAAAGCTCTTCAATTCAAACTTTTTACTATCTTATTGATGGGAAAAAAAAAATAACTACTAAAGGTATTTGGTTAGGAGGCTTTTTTTTTAAAAGGCTACCAAATTAAATCCATTATTTTGATAATTAGCTAATAAAAATAGTGTATAACTTATAAACTTCAGAGTTGCATGATCTTTTTTTTTAATCAATTTTGACACAGTAAATTTAAAAATGACAACTTTTTCCTCCCATAATTAATACCTTTATTTTCATATATTATGCAAATACTATTCATTTAACCACTTTAATTTTTTATGAAATGTATAAAACATGTCATTTTATATGTATTATAACTAGTTAATAAGTTAATTTCACAAAAAGTAAATCAATTCAATCCACTAACTTCTTAGTTTTTAACTCTCTTTTTCCCAGCTTCAGTAACTTTTCATTTATCTACTAGGTATGAGTTTGGGTTAGATTATTTTTTTCTAACTAAAAGCTAATTATTCTTATTTTGTATGAATTGTTAATATGAATACCATTTTTCTAATTTATATTCCAGTAACGTGCATGGGGACATTGTATGTGTTGCATTATTGAAGAAGTAGCTTATATTTTTAGAAAATCTTATATCCCCAAGGTTTGAATTGAAGTAGCCAATCCTCTCTTCTAATCTTTTACAAATTAAGCAAACCTTGTTTTCTCCTATTTTATATTCCTGAAAGTTTTAGTAGAACAGAAGCGTTGAAATGCAGATTCACTAGTTTTCCTTTTGGTCCCCAAAAGAGAAAGGCTTGATCGGATTATGGGAACCTAATATTAAATCTAAGAACCCTTTAAGCATTCTGACGATAATTAACCATAAAACAAAACTATTTCTTTTCTTATAATTAGTTTCGATCCGGGCTTGTAGCTTAAGTGCAGTGTCCTGCAATTAATCATTAAACCTGCAAGAGCAAGAGTTTTAATTTGATATAGTCAACTTTGTTTAGCACAATACAGCTAACACAATTGACATTACACACGGTTCTTGATATCTCTATCATTTATGTACCTTTACAAGGTCCACTGTTCCAATTCTCTATTACTTTAGTCAAAATATTCTTCCTTAGATATGATTGCATTTGCGATTGACCCGGAGATTATGGACAAGAGATACATATAAAGAAAGAACATGTTGCAAACTGAACCTTCTATATAAGGGTAACATTTCATGGTTATAACCACACAACAATCTTAAAACTTCTTTCTTTATATCTTCTAAGTACTACTTGTAGAACCCTTTGAGAATTAATGGCTTCAAGTTCTCTCTATGTGTCCTTTTCCGGTTTCAAATTAAAGCTTTTGTTGATTTTTGTTACATGTCTTATTGGGATAACTTCAGCTCAGTTATCCAATGAAAACTTTTATAAGAAAAACTGTTCAGGAGCTCTCAATATCATTAAGGAAGCTGTGAAAGAAGCTGTGGCCAACGAGAGTCGCATGGGGGCATCTTTACTCCGACTCCATTTCCATGATTGCTTCGTTCAAGCAAGTCTCATTTCACTCATTATCTTATATTTATTTCTATGCTTTACATGCAAAACATGTCACGTGCATTATTATATATATATGCGCAATTCCTGTATGCATGAATGCATGCATGCATGACCTGCAATGTATCATTTTTTATTATTTTTTATCACATCATACTTTTTATTTAATACCTTTTAATAGAATATATACTTACCCTTTTTAAAAAAAATAATAATAATAGGATAAATTAAACTGAAAGTGTAACATATATGTAACTTTAAAGTTATTCTTTAACTAAAATTAAAATTTCATCTTAATAAATCATATTTATCTTTAATGTCAACATTTAATGTATACAGGTTATAAAGATGATTGATTGATTGAAAAACTAATTAGTATAAATTCAAGATGAAAAGGAATCTAAACAGATAAGCATTGTATGAATGTTATGTTGCATGTTTACAAAAATGTTGTGATAGTTATAAGAAATGAATTGAAATAGAGTTTGAGATTAATTTGTGTTGAACTAATTAACTTTCAGGGATGCGATGCATCAGTATTATTAGATGACACGGCAAATTTCACGGGTGAGAAGTCTTCACTTCCGAATGCAAGATCGATCAGAGGTTTAGAAGTGATAGACAGCATAAAATCTAAATTGGAGGACACGTGTCCTGGTGTTGTTTCTTGTGCTGACATCTTAGCCGTTGCTGCCAGAGATGCTGTTGTTGCTGTAATTAAAAATACTCACCAATCTTATTCAATTAATTAATTCCTCAATTTAATATTCATATTTGTATATATATAATGCTAATTAATTAATGTATATTGTGTATATCAGCTTGGAGGAGCCAAATGGAATGTACCATTAGGCAGAAGAGATTCAACCACAGCAAATTTAACTGAATCTAATTCAGACTTACCTGGTCCCTCTTTGAATCTTAGTAGCCTCATCGCTGCTTTTGCCAAGAAAAATTTCAATACTAGAGAACTCGTTACCTTATCAGGTATTCAATTTAATTTAATTTAATTTAATTTCCCTTCTTGCCATCTAGTTATACTGCATTACCTTTTAAGCATACATTATTAATAATACTAGTTAAAATAATTAAAATAAATTCATCAACATTAATTTTTCTATGTAATTTTTTCAAAAATTGATGCGTATATATATAAGGTCATGATAGATTATATATTATTGTTCAGGAGCTCACACAGTAGGCATGGTGAGGTGCAATCTATTTAGGACAAGGATTTATAATGAGAGTGACATAGATACAAGATTTGCAAAAGAAAAGCAAGAAGTGTGTCCCTTTGAAGGTGGTGATTTCAATTTCACTACCTTGGATTCCACCACTCCATTCCAATTTGACAATGCTTACTACAAGAACTTGAAGGGTCTAAAGGGTCTGATGCACTCTGATCAACAACTGTATGGGGAGAATGGAGTTGGACTCACAAATTCTCAAGTAGATAGATATACCAAAAGCAATGCAAATTTCATACAGGACTTTGCAAAAGCAATGATTAAGATGAGTAAGATGAGTCCATTAACTGGCACTGATGGTGAGATCAGGAAAAACTGCAGGTTCATCAACCCACCACCAACCACTGTCTCCTGATTAGTATTTAATTGCAGGGTGTATTCTTTGAATAAATAAATTAAGCTTTTGTAATTTCGTTCAACTATTCATCAATGTTGAATTTGTTGTCAAGTGTAATCTAATGCAATTGTACGTTCAAGTATGTTTTCATTTCTATTTAACTATTCCCTCTGTTCAAGACTTCCAAAATATTTTATTAAAAATCTTATTCAAGTACATTTAGTATGGTTTTTAATGTTTCCATTTGCATATTTTCAATATTTTTTTTAAAAGGACTGGTTAATACCACACTTTTGTTAAATATAATAATAATTATTTTGAGTAGTTAAAATCCAAAATCTGATATAAAATATTCTAATTCCTAACTTTTTATGACGGAATAGTCCTAATATCTTAAATATCGTCTAAGTTAGTCAAATATAATAGTAACTATATTAAAATACTGCTTAAAAACATGCCAAATACATTTGTCGACGATGACATTCTTTAACAATATGGATGAGAAGTAGTCTTTTGAAATTCCATTTTAAGTTTTTGACATGTAAAAAAATTTGAAGTCTTTGAACTGCAGAAAAGAATTATCATTATAGTTAATTATAGGATCATTAATTAAATTTTATTTTAATTATATTTTGTTACTTGATAGCAAAAATGTTACTAAGTAGCTGGCTGCATGTGTGAGGTTTCAACAGAAGACTTAAAATTGCGTGATTCTTTAAGTATATTGCTTGACTTTAAATTCATCAAAAGTATATATATTCATATGCATTAACAGTAATTTTATTTTAATATATTTTATATTATATTATATTATATTATATTATATTATATTATATTATATATATATATATATTATATTTTATGTTTTATCTTTTTTATTTTATTTTTTTTTCATCCATCAAATACATTCCGATTGAGATATATAAGAAATATTTTCCTAAATTCTCGTATTCAAACCAGATCCTACGCGTATTGACTCCTCCTTCCTAAGTTAATGGAGGATTAATCTATTTGTGCAGAAATGCGTTTTTCATATACCTCGCGGCGTAAACACTCTAGGTTTTTAACTCTACTTTTGATTAAGAAAAAAAATATTATTATTTATTTAAAAATAATTAAATTAAATGAAAAGAAAAAAGAAAAAAATTATATAAAAAATATACTAACAAAAATAATATTGAAATATATAATAATTAAAGTTTAACTAATCTCTTCTTAAACAGTGAATGGATTAAAAATTAAAATAGATATTGGTATAAACTACAAACTCGAAGACCATCTGTTGTTTGTCATATATGGATTTGTAAGATGTTGATTTGACTAAATAGATATGGGTATATACGACCAGCTCGAAGACCATTTGTTCTATGGACCCTTAAGACTAATCAAGGGTGAAAATATTTTCATTTTTAATTATAAAATTATTATTTTATTTTTATTTTAAAAGTTTCTAGAAAAAAATAATAGAATGTTAAAACAAAAAATAAAAAATTATTTTCTTAAACCATCGTTAAGATACTTCTATTCACATGTTAAGATCTACTTATAATATATATTTGGCTGACAAATTTTCTTATCTGCTCTATATTTTATATATCGATCTTTGAAATTTTAATTAGGAAAAATAAGAGACTACGTTGCTGTCAAATACATATTTTATTGTTTTAATTTTAATTTTATAATCAAAACTGTCTATTTTTAATAAAATAAAAAAATATATTTCTTTCATAAAAAATGTTTTTAAGCTTTAATTAGTATTTTTTTATAAACCATGAATATTATTCATAGAAAATAATAATCCTATTCAAATTTGAAACATCTACTTCATAATAAAATAATATTTTTGACAAAAAAATTCATACACAAAATTCAAACTCTAGATCTTATAAAAAAAAAAAAAGAAACATATATGATTTAATATTATTATTTTTAGAATGGTGTTATCTATAAATTTTCTAAAAAAACAATAAAAATTGTCCCACTTTTATTATACTTCATATATTATTTTTATCTATATATATGTTTACGTATCCTCCTTCTTCTTCTTTTGTCTTTGATAGGGTATTTTTATAGGGAAAAAACTATAAGACTAACCCTCAAGCTCAGGGTGGAAGTTAGCTATAAAACTCCGATAATGATTATTTTTTGGAGTTTTACTTATTTTTATTTTTATTTTTTATTTTTATTTTTTATTTTTATTTTTTATTTTTATTTTTTATTTTTATTTTTTTTTACAAGAAATGTCATTTGGTGGTCTTAACTTAATTTTTACCTTTTAATTTCTCCAATTTATCTTTTATAAGTTTTCATTTTTTAATTCTATAAAAATAAGAAATAAAAATGTATTTATTTTAGTAAGTTAAAAAAATGCTTTATTTTGTATATTATTCTTGAGTAGAGAATAATAATGTATAAGTTTCAAATATTTTTATTTTATTTTACCATAATTTTACAACCTCTAATGATTAAAATGTTTGAATAAAGCTATGACATTTTAACTCGTATACTTTCTTATAATGTATTTTTATGTTAAAAAATACTAATTATTAGAACATTAGTATCATCCTTTCCACAAAGTAATTAACATGGACGAACATAAGGCAAGGAAGACAATAACTAACTACATTCTCTGTGTGTGTGTTCTTGTTCTCTAATATCTATCATCCAAATATAATGTAAATATTGTACCCAAGGCACACTGATTTTTTTTTTTCAATGCTCAAGTAGGCAAGAAGTCCATATGTATTAATGTTAATTAATTAAAATCATGGGCTTCTAACAAATTATCATCTTCATGCCAAATAGTTAGGCAACACACGTCATTAATTTAGCTATCAATAATATAAAAGATGATAATAAGATGAAGGTTCGAAAAAATAATTAAGCATATTATTACACATGTATTTGTCCATAAGCATCGAACCAACAAAGATGAGGAGGATTGTCAACCACCTATTATGATATATGAAAAAGTACGAGTATAGAATTATTTCTAATGTATTGGAATATATAAAAGATTATAAAATTTATTGAGTCGAAAGAAAAAGAAAAGAAAGATAATATAATATAATATATTATATTGTAACTACTGGATGAAAACAAATCTTGTCCTAGCTGGTAACATAGCTTTAACACATAATCTCTCAACTTTGTCACATACGGAAAATAATGAAGATGGTTTGCATAATGTAACTTAAAAGACTAGGAAAGGGAATATTAATTGCGCTAGTAGGTATAAGACAATCCAAGCAAGTGATCAAAATATCTATTATTTCTATATAATTTTTGTTTAACTTCATTTTCCAATTAAAAAAAAGAAATATAAAGTGATACGTTACCAAAAAAAGAAGGTGATTTGAAGTTGAGGATGATGTGTTGCTATGTGAACCGTGGATACAGATTGGATGAGAATAAAAGGTGAAGATTTAGCGAAGATAAATACGCAGAGTTTGTGGTAAAAGGAGAGGATCCGAACCTGTGTTAATGAATGCAATGAAATGGGTTACAATGCAAGTGGTTGCGTTGACTGTAGGGTGTAGGTGTGCACCTTCCAACGCCGAATCTTTCACCTACCACCTGACACCTTCGTTAAATTTGGGGATTCAGCTGAACGCTTGAATCCAACCGTTTGATTGATTAATCGATCAAGAGAAAATGGCAGCACCATCCGTAACCGCTGTAGAGGTTGAGAACGTTACATTCCCTCCCACCGTGAAGGCTCCATCCTCCGCCAACACCTTCTTCCTCGGTGGCGCTGGGGTCAGGGGTCTCCAAATTCAGGACAAGTTCGTTAAATTCACTGCCATAGGGATTTACCTTCAGGATAACGCCGTTTCCTCCCTCGCCGTAAAGTGGAACGCCAAGTCCATTCACGAGCTAACGGAGTCGGATGAATTCTTCAGAGATATCGTTACAGGTAACTAACTAACTAACTAACTAGCTGTAAATTCTGTTTAATTTCCTAAAAATTTAAATAAAATAAATTGAATTTTGCGTGTAGGTCCATTTGAGAAATTTATACAGGTGACTATGATCTTGCCTTTGACGGGCCATCAATACTCCGAGAAAGTTTCGGAAAATTGTGTAGCGATTTGGAAGTCTCTTGGTATTTATACGGATGAAGAAGCCAAAGCAATTGAAAAGTTTGTTTCTGTTTTCAAACCTGAAAACTTTCCACCTGGCACCTCTATCCTCTTCACCGTATCACCCAATGGATCATTAGCGGTTAGTTAGTTCTTCAGACATGGATTTTATCTATATGATTTTTTTGTTGTTTAATTTAAAAATGTGTATTGCAAACAGATAAGTTTCCCAAAAGATGGATCGATTCCAGAAGTTGGAAGTGTGGTGATAGAGAATAAACTGCTTTCAGAGGCTGTGTTGGAATCAATGATAGGTAAGCATGGTGTGTCCCCTGCAGCAAAACAGAGTTTGGCTTCCAGATTGTTCCACTTGTTTAAACAGATTCCTGAGTGATCAATCTTTATCACAAATGTTTTCTTAGTAACACTTTGGAGACTTTCGCTGTGTTAATAAATTCTCTAAGTAATAGACTGTTATGTCTTAATCAAATAATGCATGAATGGCTCAGGATCCTCTGGTCCTGGTCATTTTTCGTGGAAATTTGTTCTCCTTTAGTTTCTCTTTCGTTTGACATTTATTATACTCAAAAGTCTAAACCACAACTTGTACCGTTCACGTGTTATTAACATATGAAATTATCTGTTGTCTCATTATCAGATTATGTTGATTTGCTAGTTTTTCTTTATATTGATAATTTTCTTTATTTTATCCTCTCAGCATCAGTTACGTTTCCTTCAATTTATCTTATTTGTTTGACTTGTTAGTTGAATTTTTGAGTTATCTTAATTATTTGAGTTACGATTTGAATTGTTTTTACATGTCAACCTAACTTCCTTACCAAAGTTGGTAGAGCAAGAAGCAAAAGAAAAATCTAATGAGTGTTTTTGGTCTATCTTATATGCCCTAACAACTTCGCTATTTCTTGATTAGCATTAACTTATAATATATTAACAAATATAATAATTAATCATATATTTTAGTTTAAATTATCGTGAAATTTTTCATCTTCTATATTTAATTGAGGTTTCAATTGGGTCTTTGAATTTTACTTATTTACTTAATTTCTTTAAACTTAATTTATGTTTCAATAGAAATATTTCTTGATTTTTCTTAGGTCAAAAAGAAAAAATCTTGATTAAGTTGTTTTTCACCCGGCCTCAAGCTACGAATATTAAAGGGGCTTTACTTTCCACACCTTTTTTTTATTTCTTTTAATTTATTAAAAATTTTTTATTATTATTTTATTTTTAATACCTCTTTATTTTTTTCGTAAAATTTTTTTTTCTTTCGCAAATTAATTTATGAAATGTATCGATGTATTTTGCAAATTAATTTACGGAATATAATTTTTTGTGTTCTGTAAATTAATTTATAGAAAGTTACATTTTTATATTCTGTAAACTAATTTGCGAAATACAAAAAATTATATTCCATAAATTAATTTACAGAATATATTGATGCATTTCGTAAATTAATTTGCGAAAGTGTTTAACGTTGCATAAATTAGTTTGTGGAGTATAAAGTTCGTTTATTTTTTACGATGCTCTTCCGACATTTATTTTTTTAATTTTTCCTTCAACCAAAAGCAACAACCTAACATAGATTTAATTATTAAGGAAGAAAGTACAATAATAACAAGCAGAAGAAGAAATAAAAAAAGACAAAAAAGTAAATGTTAACAATATTTGATGTGAAAAAAGAAATTTAAAGATGCTAAAAGAAATTTAAAGATGCTAAAACACAATCTACCTGTTAAATAAGCAATATGAGAAAAGTCCAAATGGGTCAAATGACACATAATTAAATTAAAGAAGTTAGACCAATCATGAAAACGTGCACATACCATAACAAGAAGCAAGAACAAGAGCCCCTTTGACCCAAAAAAAAAAAGTTTAAAACACTTTATTCCCTGTAAGATAGTACCTTAAGTATACTTTTCATCCTCATTTAGAAAATTTATTGTAAGTTCACTCTTTCATCTAATTTAATGGTTAAGGAGGCATTGATAAGGATTTCTTTTAAAAATTTAGTGTAGAAATATGAACTTTCTATATTTAATGTCAATGTTTTAAAAAGTATGTATCTAAAAAATTACCATTCCCATAAATATTTTTTAACTATATTTTTTACAAAAATATTTGCATGAGAAAGAGTGAAAATCCAAAGTTTTTACGAAGATATAAAATTTTTAATCATATCCATTATAACATTTTTATAATTATTTTAAATATATCAAATATATTTACATCATGTCCAACAACTATATTTTTATAAAACATGATTCTGAAAATATGATCCTTAGAAATAATAAAAATATTTTGCATGCCAAAAAATTTTCAAAAAAATAAAATAAAACATATATACTATACTTATAAGTTTTAACTATTAAAATATTTTTAAAAGACAAAAAACCTTAATCAAATTTAAGAGTCAACTTGATCCACATTGCTGATCAGAAGATGGGGATTAAAGTGAGTGAAATTGTTAATTTCTAATAGATAACAGCACCAGAAAAATTATGGACGGTCCTCGGTCATAACAAATTTGAACTGTCAAGATAAAGGAAAGAGAAATCAGCCTTATTTGATTTTCTTGACTGGTAGTTGAAATTCTCTTAATGGAAAAGATTGAAGTTATAAATGGCACAAAACAATCATGAAACACTGGTGAAATCAAATGTGAAGATTTCTGGTCAAATAAATGTTGGGTGGTTGGGTCTTTTCCACTTACAGGGACTATAATATATAGCTTTGTGGAATAAGTGAAAAGAAGGTCTACATATTGACCAACAAAGAAGACAAGTTGTTATGAAAGACCATTAGAAAAGGAAAAAAAAAAAAGAAAAAAGTTATTTTATCAAATAAAAATGGTTTTGATAAGTAGGATAATTTTACCTTTTAGTAAAGTAAACATGAGTGTTTGCATTCTAGACTAACATCATTGCAATATTAGTCTTATTCGCCGATAAAGCGATAAAGTCACCAATGACCCTTTTCCTAGGCTCACAGCATACCAATTTTGAAGCTGGAATAAATCATTACATTCTTTTTTTCAAGCATGCCATCAAAACACAAGTTGTTGGCATACCTATTTTTGTGAGATTGCATATGCTTAATTGTTTTGATACAAAACTCCTTTTATTTTGATAAATAACGCACAAACTAAAAATGATTAGGAATAACTAGTTCAAGCATTTTATACAGATATGTCTTGGATTATTTAATTTTTTCTTGCTTCCAAGGTCACCCTGAAGATTATATTGATATCTACTAGAATTCTCAGTTTTGAGTGTTGAGGTTGGACTCTTTGAGAAACTGGTAAAACCTTGAAGCTAAACTCTCTTTTAAAGCAGGGGAAACAGGAATCTCGCCAATCATAGTCTCAAGCACTGCTTCTGAAAGTGGCTTGTTATCTATAACTGCATACTCATGCTCTGGTATTGTCTCATCTTTGGAGAAACTAAGCTGCATTTTGTAGAAAAATAATCACACTAGTGAACAAAAAGTTAAGAGAAAATTTTAAATGGAACAAGTCCATCATGTAGGATTAGTAACAATCCAATAATATTTTAACCAATTAATCTAGTTAGAAAAAATGTAAATTACATTTTTTCAAAAGATGATTTTCTCAGACTTAATTAGTTAAAATGTTAAGTTGTGGATGATGCATAATCTTACATAAAATTATTGTACATGATATACCTAATCCACTCAAAAAAATTTAAAGTTAAATTCAATTTCAGATGTAATTGGTGATTATATATACCAACCCCCAATGTGCCAGTGGGTGATTGTTTATAGAAAACAGAAGAGCCTGGTGGGAAATTTTGATCTTTGAAAGCATCTCTAAATTTCTGAATAGCCTTTTCTTCTGCATCACTATAAGTCCCAACAGATTTCATGTGGGCCACACAATTCTCTGACACCTTCCTTACGTATTCAGGACCATCCAATGTTCTTATCTTTGACCCTCGGATTAATTTCTCAAAGGAACCTAATTAAACATAATCATATTCCATTACTCATCCCTTCAATAATATTGAAATGAAAAGGCCAACAATTTAATATACCCAATAGCCACAACAAAATTGTGATTCAACATAGGATTCAAATAAATCTTCTTGTTCATATATTCCTATCTTTTCCCGTTCCCTCAATTTAATATTTACAACTCATTTAAAAAATTAACAACAAAGAAAAGTTATAACTTAGTAAGAAGGGGGAAAATTCTATTGACTAGTTATCACTTGACCGGAGGAATATAAAAAAAAAGGAAAGAAAGAGGGTTAGAGAGTGACAGAGACAGAGACATAAAATTTCAATTCGATGTACATAATAGTTGAGTGTTTGACATAAATGAATGTTTTTAAATAGGTATCGTAGAACAATGCTAGTAGTAACTTTATTAATTTTAGCTATACAAGACAAAATCCAAGTATCTGAGATCTTCAACGCAAGCAAAGAAATTATTTAAAATTTACCAAAATACATTATCACAATAGAAGAAGATACATAATCTAAGGTTAGAAAATGACAGTTACAATTCATCAAGAAAAAGAAAAAGAAAAAGAGGGTCACATGAATTATTAGGTGTGGAATACCTTTGATGATATCTCTGTAGAAATCAAGGGATTCCAATAACTCAGATGCAGTTTTGCCTTTCCACTTTGCAGCAAGAGATGACATGGCATTGTCTTCCAAATAAACCCCTATTGCCGTGAATTTCACAAATTCTCCATCTATAGTCACCCCTCTAGCCCCTTCAATAATATTTACATGTAACAAAGCATAAAAAATATTGTGTATTTGTGTAGTGTCACTTAACCTTTCCAATAGTGTAAACCAAATATTCATCTCCTTCAAATGTATAAACCAATCAGCATTCTTTCAAAACTAAATTGTTTTAGTAAAAGAAAAACAAGATAATAACTATATCAAATCCTTTATCAAGTTTTAGTAATTAATTTTTTTCCTTCTCATTATTTTATACAAAATTTTGCGCTTTTCAACAACGCCTTTTAACACTTTGAAGTTTTCATACGTACTTTGCAAAGACATCGAAAATTTCAGTTTAGATGGTAACGTATATATCTAAAATAAGGTTAACCATATATTAATTTCTAAATTTAATGCATGCAAGTTTGGGCGTATGTATTAATTAAGAAAGTATAGTAAAGAACTCAATGGACGAAATAATATATAATGTTGTTTTTAAGAACCTGCGCCACCAAGGAAATAGGACTTGGTGGACCACGGAGGAGTCACCACCGCCGGAAATTCAAGGAACTCCACTTTAGCTCCGGTGATGAATGCTGCCGTCGCCATGGTAAGTACAATAGTGTGTCAAATAGAGCGTTTTGTTTCAATTTGATGGAAAGGACGAAGGAAAAAATGGTTTATGTAGAAGGGGCATTTAAACGGTTAAATTAAGGGCATTTAGAGGTGGTCATAACATTTCTTAAAAAATAATTTTCAGTAGGCCAATAAAATGACAATGCACATACAACTTGTTGCAAAATAATATAATCTTAATAACACCCTCTCGGATCAAATGAATACAAATACTTTGGACTTTGGACTTTGTCAAATAAATTTTAATATTTTAGTTACATAATTACATTGCTGACTTTCCAATTTGCATTTAAAAGTAGAAAATGCTATTTATGAATTCACACTTTCCAATTTGCATGCTTTAAATTTTTTTAGAATATTACATAATTCTAAAATTGTGATGCATTAGATTTAGAATATCTTTAATAATATATTTTAATTAGTTAAAAGTTAAAATTATTAATTAAAAAAATTAAATATTTTATTTTTATTTGATAGAATATATTTTTTATTAATTAACTGATATTTTTGAAATAGTTGTTATTTTTTGAAAAATTACTTCAAGTAAATTTTAATGTGTTGTTTGATTTGTGAAAAAAATTTCTACTTTTATCTTTGTTTACTAAAATTCATCTTTTTTAAAAAAAAAATTGTATAAAAAATAATAAAAAATGACTTTTTTATTTTCATTATTTTTTTATAAAATATTAAAAATATAAAATAAGATAATAATTTTTGTAAATAAAAGTAAAAACAGAAATAAAAACAACAAACATTTTTACAAACCAAATATCATCTAAAACTTTTAACTATTAACTGAAAATTTTCCTATTTTTATTTTTAATATGTTTTTTAACTTATTTATTTATTTTTATAAGTTTAGTATCATTTAATTCTTTTACAGTAATATTATTATTTTTATATTTTTATAAAATATTTTATTTTAAATTATTATTTTAATATATGCTATTTATTTTAATCATTATATTATTTATTTTAATTTTTAAATTAAATTTTATTTTATTAAAAATAATTACTTTTTTAAATTATTATTTAAATTTTATTTATTTAAACAATTAAAAATAATATATATATTGAATGGTATTTTTTTCAAATAGTTACTAAAATAAATAATTTCTAAACACACTTATATTTAATTACTATTTTACTCCCTACATTTTTATGACATTAATCTTTATTTTACACAAGTTATTGAGTTTGATAAGTACAGTTACATTTTTTTTTACAATTTTAACTCTTAAAAGTATCTATGTAATAACGAAGTTAGCTAGAATTTTATATTAAATTACTTTAATCATAATCTTTTACAACGAAACAAATCCTAAAAAAATTTTATATATCATCATTTCAATTGAAATTTTCAAACAGTAGAAATTAAAACGGGCAACTTTTATAAAACGGAGAATTAATATTCCAAGTTAAACAGTTGTAAAAATTAAAACTAAAATTAAATGTAAAGTAACGAAATAAATCCTCTATTAAATATTGTTTATTTAACTTTTATTACTGTCTTCTCTTTTGCAAACAAACGCAGATTTATTTCATAAGTAGAAATACATGAGTTGGAAGTAAGCAAATTCATCACTCTGCTGATAAAAAGGAAAGGATCGGAAAATAACAATACATAAATTTCAAAAAGCTCAATTGGCAATCTTTAAACTGCCTGGCTCAATGCCTCAGGTAATCTTGAAGCCAAACTGCGTTTCAAATCAGGGGAAACGGCATGTTCGCCAATCATGGTCTCCAACACTGCCTCAGACACAGCCTTATTCTCTATAACTGCATCCTCATTTTCTGGCAATGTAGCGTCTTTAGAGAAACTAAGCTGTGGTTTTTCAAAACAACACAATCACTGATTAATACTCTACTATTAAATTCAAAATAATTAATTAATTTTTAATCCAGTAATTAATTATACTAACCCCCAATATTCCATCTGGTGATTGCCTGTAGAAAACAGAGGCACCTGGTGGAAAGTGAACATTCTTGAAGGCTTGTGCAAATTTTTCTATTGCGACGGCTTCAGCATCTCCGTAAGTCCCAACGGAATTCATGTGGGCAACGCAGTTTTCCATTACCTTCTTTGAGTACTCTGGCCCACTCAATTCTCTTATCTTTGATCCTCTAATTATTTTTTCAAACGGCCCTAACAAAATAAACAATTTCCCATTAATTATTATTAATAATAATTATTCATATTTTAAGAATTTGGTACAAATTATGGTTATAATATAATAAGTAGTAAGTATAGTTTCTCATGTAGCAAACAACAAATTATTTTCCTCACCATGACATGCCTTTTATTGTTTTTTGGGTCGAAGTAACATAATCAATGAATGAAGAACCATTTCACTAACATTGACTCATTATGTTGCGTAATGGACACGGCAAATTAGGATCTGTCCACAATGCTTAGTGTGCTTTTCTTGACCATAATTTTGTTAATGGATAAATGTATATAAAAAAAAATATCTATATATTTTAAAAATTAACATACTAATTATAAATAAAAATATAATATCAATCATATTAAAATAAAAATTAATATAAGAAAAATATTATTTCTATTTTTTTTAATCAGTATACTCAATAAAAAGGAAAAAAAAAGTTAGTGATCTGATAATGACAATTCTGTCTACTTATGGTTTGGTTTGACAATGACGATTTTCTTAAATAAAAAAATTATAATGAAGTGAAAGAAAAAAATTAATATATGTTAATGACTGAAAATAAATTAACAATCAGAATGAATAAGATTGATTTTACCTGAAATTATATCTCTGAAGAAGTCGAGAGCCTCTACCAATTCTTCTGAGGTCTTACCCTTCCACTTTGTGGCGAGTGATGGCAACGCTTTATCTTCCAAGTATACTCCGATGCCAGTGAACTTTATGAAGTTTCCCTCAATCGTCAACCCTCTCTCCCCTACACAACCATTCCAAAATCAACAATAACCAGCAATTAGAGCATGTCAATGCATAAATTAAATCATCAAAACAAAGGTAATTAAAATTTTCAGTTTATTTCTGCGTTTAAATAGATATATAATAGGCTGTTAATTAATTTGCGGCACAAAAATTGAATAGAACCTGCGCCGCCGAGGAAATAGGATTTGCCGGTGGTTTGAGCGGTAATCACCGGCGAGAACTCGAGGTTCTCCACCTGAATTGCGGTGATGGATGCTGCCGGCACCATTCTCGATTAAACAATTACACAACTAATCACTCACTCTTTATTAATATGGTAGCTTTAAAATTTGTTTGCGACTTGTAAGAGTGCAAGAGGAGAAGGGTTTATATAGACAGACGAACGTTGAATGTTTGCTAATGAATTTTTTTTCTAAATAAAATTTACTACTTGAATTTTTTATTTTTTGGATTTTTTAAACATTTTATATATGAATGTTGACTAATGTATCTATCGTTTTAGTAATAAAACAAAAAACAAGTCATCCACGTGACGTTTAACACATTAATCAAGGACATTATTTTCTATGCCATCTTTGAAGATTCCATCAAAAAGTCATGGAAGGAAGGGAAGCAAATCAACGTCAGAATTCTTCTGAGGTATAATGTTTTGTTATAAATTTTTATTTCTCTCATTTATATAAAGATTGTAATTTTTAAAAAAAATCAATTCTCAGTTATTTTTAAGTTCTTAGAAAGTTATCATCAAATAAAATATATTGATAAATTTGTTTTATTGGTATTATTTGTTATAATAAAAAGAAAATACTATTTTTATAATCAATAGCTACAACAATTAATATAATGCATTTTATTTCTTATTTTTACATCATCTATTATATTTAATATTCTTCCTTTTACTGTATAAATTATTATAGTTTTTTCATATAAATTTTAAGTATGATTTGCAACAAACAATTATGTTTAAATTATAAATGTTTATAACACTATAAATATTTTTTTATAAAAAAATTTCATACTTAAAATTCGAATACATAATCTTGTTAAAAAAAAAAGTCAAGCAATGTCAGGTAAACGAACTACCCATTAATTAATTGTGATAATTATTTGTAGTACTAATAATATTTCTCATTTTGGTTTTTATAATAAAACTTTAGTTAACCTGTCATACACAAGCAAACCCATTTGGACAAACAAATATGGGGAGAGAGAATATACATATACACGAGCCATTCTGGCAATATTGCGTGTGCTTTTAACTATGACTATTTAGTATTTTTTATTTTATCATATATTATTATGAATAAATTAAAATTAAAGAATAAAATAAAATATTAAAATTCTAATAAAATAATATAATAACATAATAAAATAAATAACAAGAATATAATATTATAAAGATGTTAGATCATAAAGAGTACTAAAAACAATTGTACAATAATGTTATTAGCATAACTGGTCACAGATAACTATATAATATAATTTTGATAAATAATTATAGATAATACCAAAAATAATGGTGAAAGGTTAAATAATGACAACAACTATTCTTAAAAATAATAAAAATAATATTATACTTGTATAAATTATTAAATCTTATAATATTATCAAAATGATTTTATAATCATAAATTTTAAATATGAAAATTAAAAATAATATTTTTTTTATAAAATATAATATTATCATAAAAAAATATACAACTCAAATTATTAATATTATCATTATAAATTATAACATTGGTATCATAAAAAGTTAAAAAAAAAAAATATTTTCAATATATTATAATGAATATCATTACTTGCATAATTATCTATAAAATAATTTTAAAAAATAATATTAATATTAGATAATTTTTACAATAAAGTAATTAAAAATTATATAACTTTTTTATAATTTTAATTATATATATATATAACTTTTCTTTTGTTATTATAAAAATATCACATCATTAAAACATAAAATTATGACAGATAAAAATTACAAAACCGTAATGATAAAATATTGCCAAAATACGAAAATATTATCAGAATTCTCATAAGTGATGATAAGACATTACTAAATATTTAAAATATAATATTAAAAAAAATGAAAGCGGCAAGCGCCAAACGGCTGCCGCCTGGCACATTCCACACACATATCAACTAAATATTAATATAAATAAAGGGTGGGGAGGAGAGTTGCATAAGACAATTTTCAAGCAAAAAACTCGAAATTGAAGGGGATTGCAGGAGGCACAAAGGAAATTGAAATCGAAAAATACGATACGAATTAATTGGAAAGTATTGCGTTTGCAAACGAAATTATCATTGGGAGTCCGTAGGAAGAAATTAAACAAAAATTATATATATTTTAAATTTTATATAAAGAGGAGAATTAAGTGGAATATATTAGTAGTTTTAAAATTTTTTATTTTAAAATAAAATTTTTTAATTTTGTGATAAATTTAAAAATTAAATTTAATTATATTTTAATTTAATTTTGACATAATTTATTTATTTATAGGGATAATTTTAGAGCTTTTTATTCTACAATAAATTTTCATCAAACATGTGAGAGTATAAATTTACCTGTAAATATATTTAAATTTGAATGAAAGTAAGATATTATATAATTATAAATTGGAAAATGGACTAATTAGAAATTAAATTGAGTAATTTAGGAGGGAGTGTGATATAAAAATTTTAGATGTCTAAAAATATATATAAATTATATTAATAAATTTTGTAAGAAATATAAAATTAAATACTCTTATATAAATTAATATAAATTATAGAGGTTATAATATTTACATGTGAAGCTGTAAAAAAAAGATTTTAAAATAAGATTCTATTTAATAAATTCAAATTATACAAATATATTTTCACATAATAAAAATAGGAGGGTATTTAATTAATAAATTTGAAGAAAAAAGAAAATCACCTAATATTTTATAAAAATGTTTAAAATCTAATACCTTATAATATGTATTATTTTTTTTTCTCTAATGTATCCATACGTTATATAAAAACATAGTTAATAGTTAATTAACTTTGTTTGTATATAAACTATTATATTTAACCTTTTGTATAAAGAAATAAAATACAAAACTATTGAAGGAGATTATACTAATAGTTAATTTATATAAAACTATTGGTTTAAATTTTAAGAGATGTTTATCGGAAGTTGAGAATCTCATCTAAGCTGATAGAAAATACGTAACTAAACATAGAAAATATATATACATATAGAGTTGAACAATAAAACAGTTAACTGAGAACTATAAGGTTCTGAACCTTGATTATAAGACAATACATCAAAGTGAGGTAAAAATATGAATTAGAACAATTAGTTGATATGCATCATTTGCATAAATTTGTTTTGTAAATTATAATGGAGGATAATATGTGAGTCCTTCTATGAAAAGAAATTCGAAAATCTAAAGGTCGATTCACATTAAGTAGATCGAAGTTCATAATAGTAGGGACTTCTGAGTGGTACGGGAGTTGGGATCTATGTGCATCTGTATATCGTAATGGTAACCAACTTTAGATTGATTAGGATTATTGTAATATACGACGCAACAATCTCAACTTATTATGAAGTCTGTCATGGTAGCCACATGTGGCAGAGAGAATAGAATAATCTCATTCATGCATTGTTTAGAAATAATGATTTCTAATAGTTCGTTGATAAAGTTAAAAAACATATTTATTATTTGTGTTAACTACTCTTATTTTTACTTGAATGAAATGTCTCGCTCTCATTTGCAATGTGTACGGCCACCACTTCTCAATGAATCAGCAATGTGAATCATCATCTTTTCGACGTTGAGGTAATCATGGACATAGAGGGTAGACGAAAAACTTTCATTCTGTGATCACAGGATAATGACAATAATGCAAAAAGTATCAATATGAAAAAAGAAAGTGAATGCACGTAATTTTAATTTAAATAGAATAACATAATTTTGTATACACTTATTTTATCACCCTAACCATAATACAATAGATTACGTATATTATAAAATTACGAAACTAGTATAAATTGAAATGATTATCTTGATACTAGTATGTATACATAAGGAATGACATATGAATAATAAGAAAATATAAATAAGGTAGAAGCTGTAACATAAAAAGATTATAATATAAAAAAAGGTGACCATTTAATTATAGAAAATTATAAGTAATCAAAAATATTTAAAATATAAAATAAAGATTAAAATAATAATTAAAATAATTTTATATAAAATTTTGAATTCAAATCTTATTATTTTATATATTTACAAAAATAAAAATTATGTGAATTATTTTCACACAAAAATTAGAAATAATAACGTATCAATAATATAAAAATTATGAGCAATAGTGAAATTAATTGAAATAATAAAATAAAAAAATATATTAATTTGTTAGATACATAGTGAAATTAATTGAAATAATAAAATAAAAAAATATATTAATTTGTTAGATACCTATTAAATATTGATTTATAAGATTACAAAACTATTACGACTACCTTTTCATTAAAAATAATCCATCATTATTTAATGTACTAAAATTTTAATATTTTAATTTTATAGTTAATTTATTAAAATATTCACAATAATATCTATTAAAATATTAAAACACAACAAGAGATTTTCATCTTTATTTTAATTTTATCATTTTATCAATATAAATTCAAATTATTTTTTTATTTTTGTTCAAAACGGTATTATTTAACTATTAATAACATTGTCTAAATATTATTTGTTGTTATATACAATTTAATAATCTTGCTAATTATTTTCATATTTTAATGCATTGATATTATAAATTTACCAGTATTTAAACTTTAACAATAATTATTTATTATATTTTATTAATTTTATATAATATTTTTATTTAATTATTGATTATTATAATTCAATATATTTATAATAATAAATTACATGATGATTTTAATATTATATTAATATATTACTATCTATGATTATAATATTATTTATATAATTTCTTTTCACATATATATATATATAGTATAAATGATTAAAAATTTTGAGCGGAAATTTTTGCTGTGTAGGATTGCAACAGATTTATAATATTTATAGATTTTTTACTTTACACAAATTTATGTTTGGTATCTGAAATTTATGAAAATAACTTGTTTTAGATTTATTTTTAATTTTTTAATATAATTGATCAAAATAAATTTTTATAATATAAAATTTTAAATAAAAAATTATTCTATCAAAGTTTAGTTAAATTGTTTATCCAAACCTGTTTTTACAAGGTTAATTAAGAACCAGTTTATTTTATATTTTAAAATCAGTTAGGCTGTTGCTGTATCAACGCTATGCAAGGCTACTTCTAATAAATGTATATACGAAAATTTAATTCATTAAAAGTGAGTAAATTTGGAAAGTAAAAAGGTAATATTAACTGTTGTTTTAAATTTATCCATTCTAAAATATTTTAATTGAAATAAATAACAAATATATGGTATTAATTTCTTATTTTACTAATTCGTTCACCTTAAATAAGTTAATATACAAAATAGTTTGTATATATTTATAGGATGTATAAATCAAAAATGAAAAAATAGATGAATAAAATATAATAAATAATATTATATAATAGAATTGAATATAAAAATGAATGTAAAACAATATAACTAATAATTATTATATAAAAATGAAAACTATACGAATGTATTTGAAGTCAACAAATTAATTTCATTCCTTGACAACTTTATCTTTATTACAGATTTTTCCAAAAGCATATGATATACCATTATACAATTATTTTTCCCATACACCAGTTCTCAGAAGTATGGATGTCATGTGGCGGCTACACCAAAAATAGAAGTATTGAATATTTTTTATGTTATGATGTAATGGCTTTCAAGTTTCAACAAAAGGAATTTAGGGTCGTCCTTCCTTTCCTGCCACAGTTTTTTTTTTTTTTTTTTTAAATTATTATTATTTTCTTAGTTCTTTCAAAATACCGAGTTAGGTGGGTAGGTGAGAATTGGGAAACAGACTCATAGAGTAAGCGGTAACACGACTCAAGGCATGGGGGTATGATATTTGTGTAATTTTCTTATCGTTGATTTGTATTAGAAATAATTTATTTATTACGTCTTAATAATTGTTTTAGGAAATTATTTATAAAATATAAAGAATAATACATTAAAGTAGTATCTAATATTATAAATATTGGTTACTTTAGTCTCCATTTATGTATGATTTACTAAATTTTATTTTGATGAAATTAACTTAAAGTATTAAATAAAACCGATATATATATATATATATCTAAAATAATTTAAACCATTTCTAAATTTTTTAATAGATATATTTAACTTAAATAAAACTAAATCAATGTTAAAATATTTATAATTTAATTAATTTTTAACTGTTATTATCATTATAGTTAATACTAAAATTATTATTAATATCTATTAAAAAGTAAAAATATTATAAGATTTTATCATCACATCTACACATGATCTATTTATAATAATTTATTATTAAATGAATTAAAATTAGATTGATAAATTTTATAGTATAGATTAATAAATTAATTTGCTTTAATTATTTAAATATTAATATATATATATATAAATTAATATAAAAATTTATAAAATTTGATTTAAATAAAAAATTTATATTTAAAAATATAATTTTAAAATTGATATATAATTTCCGAAAACAACCTGCTAATCCGTATAATAAATGAATTAGATAAAAAATTATATTTAAATAAATATGTATTTTTTCTTATAATCCATTTCATTGATAATTCATATGAGTTAACTAGATACATAAATCTGTATATTTACTTTTAGTTATTATTTTATCCATACCTATCATTACCATTATGGTTATTTTTTCGTAAATCAAACACAATATATATTATTATCATTACTACATGATTGTTGTTATTTGTACTTAATTCTTATTGATATAATTATTATTATTATTATCTAACATTTATATTTTATTTGAAAAAGTTTCATTATTTACTTATATTTATATAAAAAATACAAAACTAAACTACAGCTATTTAAATTTGACTATATTTAAAAATTTTAAAATTAAATTATTATCAGCGCTATATAAAATTTTTTATAAAGTTTCTTTGTTTTTTTCTTGTTTTTATTTTCATCTAAACAAATGTTTTTTTTTATATTTAAGTAATATATTTATTTTATTTTCATTTTTTTATTCTTTTTTTATTTATTATTCTTCTCCGTCCAAACCATAATTAAGTGTGAAACGATTTATTTTTTCTTTTATTGGAAATTGTATTTTATAAAAGAGATGTTTTTATTTTTACAAATAACAAGAAGTTAAAAAGAGAAGAAAAAAAGTGTAAACAACATATATGATGAAATAAAAAAAATAAAAAACATTTAATTGTAAAATTTTACAATAAAAGTGATATATCTTTTATTTTTTAACATTGATATTAGTTCTATTTGTTTTATTATATTAACATATTTATATTATGTTTGGATGATGATAGAAATATATTTAAAATAAAAAATAGTATAAAATAAAGAAAAAATTAGAAAAAAATTGAATAAAAAAATTTAAAATTTTTTTAAAATTATTTTCATATGATAGGAGTGAAGAATTTGAATGATTTTTTTTTTTGAAAAGGATAATTCCTGGGAGGAAGTGTTTTTGGTGGATTCCATAAAAATTAATCCAACTCCATCATTTATTTCAGCCGAACTTGATTATTGAATAAACATTTATCTTTATGTAAAATCAACCCTCGCGTCTCTTTCTGACAAAATCAACCCCAACCAAGTGACGTGTTGGCGAGTTAGGTTCAAGAAAGGAAGTCAACAATACGCTTAATTCATAAATGATGTCACTTAATATGTGGCTTTCAATCAGGACTTTTAGCTTTCGTTTAGTAGAGTGGAAAGAAAGTAAGGAAAAAGAAAAAATTGATATTCGAATTGAAGTGAAAAGAGAAGGAAGAAAAAGTTTATAACATGTGTGTAAAAATTTCTTATAAAAAGTATGTATGTAAATTTAAATTTAATATATAGATATTGGAAGGTAATTTAGTTAGAATAGAATAAATTAAGTTAACATAAATATTATTAAATTGTTGATTTACATTTTATATAAATATATTAATATATAGCTAAATATTTAAATGAAAATAAAATAATAATTATTTAAAAAATAAAACCAACTAATTACAAAATTTTCACTCTCACAGTTAGTATTGTGTGTATATCATATAAAAAACATGTTAATTAATTTTTTTTTATTAATCATTTTACTCTCTAAACAATATGAGTTATTTTGTTTTCTTTCTACTTATTTTCTTTCTCTCGGTCATCCCTGCTTTTGTTCATTTTTATTTTCATTTCTTTATATATTTTTTTATGCGTAAACGGACCGAAACCAAACTTAATTTCTTTGACAACAATGAAATTAAAATTTTTTTGACGAAACGACGTCGTCCCTCTATTCTTCTGAGTATTGTCTTGACGTCATCATCCTCTTGAAATCCGAAACGAACGAACAACTGACGCAGAGACACGACACATGCTCGGTGTGCATTCCAATCCCCCTTGAGTCTTGACCTTGTTCTATAATCCCAAATTCCCAATATTCCAAACCCTAATTTTGTTGCATGCATTATTTCTCTATTTCTTTCTCAATTTCAGAACTCTGAGTCTGAGTGTCAGAAAACATGTCCTCTTGGCTGAGATCTGCGGTCAACAAAGCCGTCGAGGTCGGCAACAAGAACAACCTCACTCGCACCGTCAAGAACTATGCCGACACCGTCGTTCAACACGCCGGCCAAGCCGTTGCCGAGGGCGCCAAAATCCTTCAAGATCGCATGGTAAATTTCTCACTCTCGATTGTTTTCACATGGCTTTTACTTTTAATTATAATTAAGTGCATCTATTTCCTGATTTCCTAGGCCTTATTGTTATGTCGCAATGTTAACTGATATTGCCGCTAAGTTTGTATTTCTAGTTACTTCACCGAAACCAACCTCTTTATGTAGTTCTAATCATAGTGCTCTGCTACGGTTAGGGTATGTAACATTTTGATATTAGAATGCGAATTTCGTGTTATGTGTACCGTGCAGACTGCTCGGAATTACAGAAGTGTTACGCAGACAGTTAAAAGATTGGAAGAAGCTGCTGTCTCCTACAGGGGACCAGAGAGAGTGCAATTGCTTAGAAGATGGGTTGTTGTGCTTAAAGAGATTCAGAAATTGTCTGATGCGGTGATGGCTGAAGGTAAAGAGAGGACTCTCGAGCAGCACCTTGCTGTTGAAGACGCCAAGGAGAACCCAAGGAGACCGTCTCTGGTCAGAATTAGAAACCTTCCTATTTACTACGTAGTCTGGTTTAATCAATTTTAGGCTATTGCAAATTTCCGTTCTATCCAAGTTTCTGGAGATTCGGTTATATCTTTATTGACTTGGCTGTTTCTTAAATTATGGTGTATTGAAGCCAATCTCAATACTTTGCCCAAGAAAAGTTTAGTCTACTTAGGATGCTTTTGCTGCTTGTTTTCCCACTGCCAGGCCTTCTTTCCCTGTTTTGTATCAGTAGGATACTTGGGTTGTAGGCTTCTGTCTTTTTCTCCAATTAAATTAGAGGAGGTCCTTTTCGTGTTTTTCCATGTTAAATGAGTTGACAGTGCCAGAGTACTTGTCTGATGTGATGTTACCGTTTCAGAATTTCATCAGTCAGACCTTTAACTGGCTGCTGTGTGATGCCATTATCTTATATATAATATATACTAGAAATACTTCCCTCCATCTCAAAATATAAGTCACTTGATCACTTTCTATTTAACTCAAATTGTTTGTCACTTTAGAATATAAAAAAACTATTAAGTATTTGTTTTCCTATAATATCCTTATTTATTAAGAGTAGTTTTTACCCACTAATAACTATTTCCATAACTCTATTATTATTTTAAAGGTAAAAAAGTGAAGATGAAGTAATTAAAGTATGGATAGTTGACTAGTATACCCTAACACCTTTTATAAAGGTATTTTTAGTGAAATTAATTTATTTTGTTACAGTAATTAGTAAAACTAATAATTTTCTTAAGATGTGTGCATTAACTAAGTGACTTATATTATGAGACAGAGGTAGTGTTATGAGTTCCTTCCTTGTCACAGCTTATTCTGTGTCTACAACTTTAGATAGTCGATACTTAAAAATTTTAAGATGCTAGTGTAGTCCTTGATACAGTGAACATAATTGCATCCTTTTATCTTTACCTGTTTGATTTAGTTACTCTACTATTTCTTTTCAGGTTCTTTATTATGATTCTGATGTTGGAGGCGAACCATTAAATTTTCGGGATGTTTTTCTTCAAAGTCAGGCATTGGAGGGTATAACATTATCAATGGTATGTTCAATATTTGTTGTTAATTATTATATATAAATATGCTGAATCCATGGTATACTGGTATGTTAGCTGATAACATAAATATCTACGGTTTATTCTGGAAGCATTAAACTGTAGTGTTTTAACTATTAGAATTCTTAGCAAAATGAGTGCAAAAAGAAATGCTTGTTTCAAGTATACCTATGAAGTGAGGCGTGGCCTTAGCTTGGTGAAGGCCCAAGATGCAAGATTGAGATTCATTCTCTTAGACTGTGAAGTATGTACACATGCAGTTTAAGTATTAAGTTTTATTTATTTATTTATTTTCATTCTTCACCTCTCTTGATTGTGGGTGGGGTGGAATTAAAATTGAATATTCATGGTGCAGTGTGTATATCCAAAATATTATTTTAATGTAAAAATAAATATAACCACTTTATTTTTGTAGGAGTTAATAACTTATGAATATTCCATCAATTATATTTTGATCTAATTGAACATACCTTCTTGTTCTTATGTTTTTCTTTAGAGAGAATTGAATCTAAACTTGTAATTATAATTCTGAGAATACAAAGGATCCAGTATTTATGTACTGGTTAGGATCCTAACTGACATTTGACAGTTAGCACAACTAACAGCTTGGACAGCTGGCACCACAAACTAACAGAAGTGTAGCTACTAAACTTGAGACTTAGTTACAGGATTACAACTATATCCTAACAATGTGTGCAGCTTTTTGTTCTACTAGTTTCAATATATTGCTAAAAATGTAAAAAAAGACCATTCTTGATAAGTGAATTTATTTGTTTTTGCTGATAATGGAGGTTAACCGCAGGGTTAACTCTTTTCTATTCCTCAGATTATTGAAGCTCCAAGTGAGGAAGAGGTTTCCCTTCTTCTGGAGATGTTTGGGTGAGTCTACTATATATATATATATTGAATATCTCATTGTGATTTGCAATTGACAACATAACATGTATGTGTTTTTTTCCTGGCATGACTTCTTGAGTTTTATGTTTATGACATTTGGGTCTAGCTCCTCCTGCATTTGAAATCTCTTGGTGTATATTGTTTGTGACTTATATGATCAATGTTTTACAATTGTGAAAATAATGTCTTCATCGCCTAGAATTTTAATTTCATTTGTCTCAATTTTTAATATTGCAATTTGGCTGAAGATATGGCTAATCAGATTTTTCTCATCCTTATTGGCACAGGCTTTGTCTTGCTGGAGGAAAAGAAGTTCATAATGCCATAGTAAGCAGCTTACAAGATTTAGCAATGGCTTTTTCAAGCTATGAAGATGAAGTACTGGTAAGGATGAATTTGACTTCACTTGTATCTATAGATAAATATATTCAGCTATAAATGCTTCCTATGTGCACTGCTCGCTCTTTAACTAATTGCATTTTGAGAGTTTAGTTGTGACTTCGTGACGTTTTTGAAGGTTGTTTGATATGTTGATAATCAATGTTTACTTTCACATTTAAGTTTCAATTGAGTACAAATACACACATTGTTAACACCTGAAGTAGCATTTTCCTTTACTAAATTTGGAGTTTTGATTTTAGAAAATATGAATTCTCAAATGTGGAAGTTAACATTATGTTGTACTAAAGACTATTAAAATAAAAAATAATAATTGGAAATATTGCACCTAAAATTATATATTTAGTGATATTATCAGATGTTTTTCTATTATATCATTTTTAAAACTTAGGAACTTTGATTTAATCTATGATCAATGCTAATATTTTATAAGGCAGTTAACACTGATACATTATTAGAATTGAAAAAATGGTATAAAAAACATGGATTTTTAATGTGTCTAATTTTGTGTAGAATGTAGAGAGAGTTACCGATCAACACCTGATATCTCAATTTAAAATGTGATCATCTGAACTTAAAGCGCTTGACGATATTTGGAACTTAGAATTATTGTAGAGTTGGAAATAACTTATTTTTTAATCTTAAAATGTGTTCAAATAAGAAAGGTATTAAATGAGGGATGTAGTCCTCTTGATGCAACTCAGTGGTAGAGTTGTGAGACATGCCAGGGGAGTTTATGAGTAAACTTTTCAGTGCTCTTTGGCTCCACTTTCATCTCCTTTCTCACTGCCTTCTCTCCATAAGGCCTTCTATGGGCTTCCCCTGGCTCTCATCTGTGGTGGGCTCTACCTTGAATCAATAAAGGAATACATGAAGTATAAAACAATTGACTTGGATAGTGGTGAGCCAAATATCTGTAGGAATTACAAAACAAGCAGTACTCATGTTTATCTGTATAATAGCTGTGGGTTATTCTTTATTCATTTGTGCATTCAATGAGATTGTTAAATGTCTACTTTGTTCTTCAGGTGAAGCGAGAGGAATTGCTCCAGTTTGCACAAGGTGCCATCACTGGCTTGAAAATCAATTCTGATCTTGCAAGGTCGGTGTGAAGCAATGGGTTTCCGTTGTCATTTTCTTCATACCATTTCTGCTGACTCTTCAGTGAGGTTTAATCTGATGTTTAAGTTCCAGAGTCTGTAAATTGTTTTGTGATGAACTGTTTAAGTATTTGGTTTTTATTAGCCTTTCTCTCATTGTGATCAATATTTGAGTTTTTTCTTTTGAAGTTTTAGTCCCATTTAATTAATAAAATAAATTGTATGGCTATTTTTCTAGTAAGGACAACTTTGTTTTTGGAGATACATCTTGATCTGAATGGCATGTAGCTTTGATCTTATATGGTGCCTGTGCAAGTTTGTAGGTAGTATTTTGATGGCAACATTGGGTGGAAAATGTCTTTTACTATTGTAGTGCTGACTGCTGAGTGTTTACTTGCTTGTTGATGGTGGAACTATGGTTGATTTAGGAGAAAGTGGTAGACAATCAAACCTCAAAAGTAGGGAGGTGGTGAGAATTATTTTTATTTTTGGATATTAGAAGAAATTTAGTAAGGTGGCAAAAAACGATTTCAACAAAGGAGGGTGATACCAAATCATCCTGAATGGAAAAGCTAAAAGAAAACAATAAGCCTAGAGATTTCAAAATGCAATAAAGCTGTCTGAAAAGTTTGCACATGAAAAGAGACTTTGGGGGTTATGACTTATAAACACTACCATATTCCATACCATCATCATCAGGCTTGACTACTGGGGCAGTGACAGAGCCTCAATAATTTGAGGGGGAGCACAAATTTTGCTTTTCAATGAATGAACAAGTACTAAAATTGACAGGTATTAACAAAACAGGATGATTGGACAGATGGATATTTGGTCATTTACATTTGGAATGATACATTTTTAGGCATTGATTAGGAGCTTATTTTTCAATGATTTCCAAACATGAGATCTCGTGTGTGTGTGTGTGTGTGTGTGTGTATGTATGTATGTATACTAACCAGGCAACTGAATTCTAGAAGAGAGAGTTGGGGAGAAGGGGGGGGGGTTGTTCAGCCTGAATGCTGCCTTGTACTCTTCATGATAACATTCAACCTTACCCTCCTTATCCTGCATGGTTTTAGAGAAGTGGGACAGGGAAGATTGACCCCTGCACCCATGCTGCTCTGCCTCATCTAATGCAGGGTGGGCAGCTTGGGTATCCACTGGTTGTTGCAGGATTGCCCTGCTTTCATTCTATCTGTTTTAACCACATTGCCCCTATTTTGACCTTCTATTTCCTGCCTTATTTGGCATATAAAGTGTAGATATATGATGGATAATCGATTAGTCTTCCCATTCTTTTATTTGATAGAAAAGAAAGTATGATTAAACAGATTACACCAGGCAGAGCATTATGCATTGTTTGAAATAAAAATAAACAATCCCTTTGCAAGGAAACACCAATGAAATAACTATGAGCTGAGCACCAGAGAGAAGCTAAGAACATTGTCCTATCCCAAAATAAAGCATTCTAGCACAGGTTCTGCTTGCATGAGGATTTGGACTGTAGCATAGTCTTTTGTTGATTAAGACAACCTGCAATCACTAAACCTGTGGGTATGATTCCAGCAATATAAGCTTAAGTATAATCAAGGACTGCAAATTTACTAATATACACCTTTAACTAATAACAAAGAAAATTGCAATAAACTGGCGAGGCTATTTCATTGAAATATATAGATGTGATATTTTATAAAAGATAAACCACCATCAATAATTTTTTTAAAGGTTTAAGCATTTGCTTTCTTGATCTACTTTTGGACGCTCTTTGAAATCAATACTAGATCCATCCATGCATTGATGCCAATCTTTTCATGTTAGTTATAATTTATAAACACAACAGATCATTTTAAACTTGCTTCTGTTGATGATATCTTAAATCATCTTATTGAATGTCTAATATTTGGCTGCAGGCTTTGTTGTTGTGTTGCTTTTGGTCAAACTGAAAATTGACTTTGCACACGAATTGTTAAAAAACTTTTGAAATGTTTCATTTATCATGTATATGTTAAATATCAAGTTTAGTTGTTATCAGCAGATCCATGACTGCTGTCATATCATAAAGTGGGAAAACTGGGTTGCAATCTTCTACACTTTACATCTTGTTTTGCTTTCTGACTGCAGAATAGATGTTGAAGCCTCTAGTCTTAAGAAGAAGCTCATTGAGATAACAACTTCCCAGGGGTCTGTAAGCAAAGGTGATTATAAAGCTGCTGAGGAAACTATAGCAACACTAGAGGTGTGTTTCTGTCATAGCTTCCTCTCTGAACTCTGAAGCCTTCTGTTGTGTCAGTAATGAATTTTCTCTGTTTGACTAATGATATTTATGATAGACCTAGCTTATATGAAACATTGAGTTAGCCTACCAATATGCTCTGGAATAAGATGTTCTACTAATCCATGTTGCTGCATGAATTCACGCTTCTACCTGTGGTCTGATTTTCATCCGTTCTTCTTTGAGGAAGCGGTGTTACTAGATTGTAAATTGCTTAGCACTTTCTTTAATTCCATGGGAGATTTTAACTCCTCTCTCCATGCCTCCTCATTCCCCCTGTCCCCAAGAAAAAATATAACTTTTATCAAATGTTGCATTTTATCATTTTAAATGTTTTATGTTTTAAATTTTGAAGCTTTACAGTGATTGATTATTAATTGAGTCTATGATACTTTCATACCTTTTCACTTGAAATTTTTCTTAGGTATACAAACCATCATGAGAGTTTAGACTTTAGAGGTCCATCCTCAATTAAATTCAAAGAACTTAAATGTTTGGAACTGTGAGACCAATATTTACAAGAGAATCAAACCCTACGGCTGAGAGTTTGGATAATTTAATACCCATATTTATATATGCCCTTTCCGTGTTTTGAAATTTTAAACATGGAATATAACCAGCCTGTCATTTTGTAGGCTTTAAAACTTGCCCTTGCTCAAATTAGAATCTGTTCGAGATTGGAAGCCTTATTGCTGAAGAAAAAAAATTTAAGCAATGGAGACTCTCCTGAGATTCATGCTCAGAAGGTACAATTCTTTCCTTATGAGTATCTTTGGGAAGGGTAGGAGGAAGGAGAAGTTACAAATTATATTTCCTTGTATGAAAAATTAATTATATGGAGGAATTAAAGTAAGAATGGTTTACCTTGAGTCCACTAAAATAAAACTTGAATCTCTCAAAATATGGAGGGAAAATGAAAACAAAATAAAAATTATTTTGCAGCATTTCAAATTTTTACAAAATTGTCCTTATCTAGTTGTCAATAATATCAATAAAAGATTATTTTTTAATTGCATTATTTATTTTATTCTTCCAATTCACTTGACATCCCAAAATTTCAAAAGTTAACATTTACATTATCATTTTTGCTATAATTGTTTCCTTTGCACTTTATTCCCAACTTTTATGCAAACTGCAAAACAATAAAGCTGTTATTAAGGGTCGGTTTGATAAACAAATAGAATAAGATGGGATAAGATATCTAAGTTGGATAAATATAGGATATGACAATAAGAGTAGGGTAAACTCTTATTCTATCCTATTCCATGCTATGTTTGATGCATGTCAAGATAATAAACTAAATATGCTATTATTCTATCAAACATTTGATATGAATAAATAATGATAAGAAAGGTATAAATTATATTAAAATAAAATCATCTTTTTCTATCAAAATTAATATTTTTAAAAAATTTAATTTTTTATTTTTTCAATAGAAATATATAAATATTAAAATAGATATTATTAAAAAAATTAATACGTATTTTTATGTACAAAAATATTTAAAAATTGATCTTAAAGTTTAATATTTTTCATAGAATGTTGATTTTTACAATTAAAAATTAAAATATTTTATCAAAAATTATAATAAAAAAATAAATAATAAAAAATTATATTTATATCTTATAATTGAGTAAAATATTTTTATTAAAAAATTTCATATAATATTTTTTATAAATAATTAAATTACTTTTATAAAATATTAATGATGGGTACTATGTAAAGAATAAGAAGGGAAAAAGAAAGTTATCTTATTCTAATAATTTCTATCCCAACACCCTTCTTATGATAAGAATTTGAACTATTAGGATATCATAGTAGGATACCTCGACCATATAATCTATCACATATTGTTGATTGTGCAAACACAAATAGAATACAATAGAATAAGTGATCCTATCTTATCCTCTTATCTTAACCTTCAAACGGGCCCTAAGTATTTTAGTTTTAAAAAGGGATTGCCAGATCTGAGAGTATGTATCCTACTTCTGTTAGTGGAATGAGAGTGGTGAAACATACAATTGGGGTATTCTGTTTTGGTAAGATTGTCACTCTTATTGGAATGTTCTGACTGAATGTAGTTTTGTAGCATGTTTCTAGTATTTCCCTTTTTGGTAATATCTTTCTATTATTTTCTATTTATAGCAATACTGTCATGTTCTTAAGTAGGTTGATAAGCTGAAGGTTTTAACGGAATCTCTTGCCAATTCTGCTGCAAAAGCTGAAAAGCGTATTTTAGATAACAGGTTAGACTAAATTATGAAATTTTGTTACAGTATTCTCTCAATTTTCTATCATCCGAATTCATATTTTTTACTCATGGGAGAAACCGATTTTGTTAAAAGCATTATACTTTGCTTTTTTGCTTTAAAACATCAATTTTCTTTTCAGTTTCTGATGAATAAATCAGTTTTACTTTAAAGTGGGTCTTGTTGAGATCCTACATAGACTATATATATGGCCAAAGTAGAACTTATAAAGGTTTTGATAATACTCTCCTCATGAACTACCTTTTGAGGTTGAGATAAGTCTAATCCAAAATTAAGATGGTATCAAAGTCTATTGTAGGTCTAATGTATGAACTTGGCCCCAATTGACTACAAATATGGCAAAGTAGAAACAATTCTCACCTCATGAGCTAGGTTTGGAATTGAGTTGAATCCAATCCAAATTTAAGATTGTTAAGATGTACTATATTGACTTGAAATATGGTCAGTATTTTTTAACTAGCTTTTAGGGTTGAGTTAGGTTCAACCCAAATTTTAGATGGTATTAGAGCCTATGCAGTTATAATGTTAGGTCATCTGCATGTCTAGTCCTACAAACATTACGCACCGGATGGCCAGTTTTGGACATGAAAGGGATGTACTAAAATTGTTCCATTGTTAATATTGGCCAAATACTTCATATAAGACTTTGGACAATCTTTTTTTGAGTTTGAAGTAGGCCCAATCCAAATTTAAGAGACCCAAATATGGCAGAACTCTTAGAAATTTTAGAGCTGGTGGTATTGATGCATCCTGTGTCGTAAAGTGCGACCAAATCAGTTTCATGAATGATAATTCATATTTCATTTGACTTTATCTTACAATTGAGTAGTTATATGTTTGTACATGTTCAAAGTATATTGTATATAGCATAAATGTGTTATCATCACTTAGAAACAGGATGTGCTGTGCCTATTTCCTGGTGGCTATCAGAACATTGCATCATGGCTTGCTGGGTTATATAATCTATTTGACTTTTGTGCTCTTAAATGCCATGAGCAACCTTCTTTCCTCTTCTGTTTCTAACAATAGATTTTAAAGAGCTATATTTAAAAGCAATTTTGTGTAAAAACCTCCATTGGTAAAAGATTGGATTTTGAAGTTAAGGAAAATGTGGAATAATTTGGAAAAAAGACTGCTGTAAAATGCACAGTGATGCTCTGCATTCCTTGTAAATTTCTCCTTATTTTGTATTTACAAGTTTAGCTCTAATTTAAAATTATTTTATTCTATCAATTTATATTAAAATTAATATCATAATTAATATTTCATCTAGTGAAATTCCTTATCATGTAATCACATACTTGTAATTTTCTAAAGTTTTATAAAATTTTGTAAGTGTCTTTCGGTTAATAATTCAGTAGCTCATTATTTTTTTCCCTTGGTGAAATTTCCTGCAAACTGTAACCTCATGATTCAATAGGAATTAGCGCGAACTTATAGGATAATGGTTCAGATTTATCACGTTGACGGAAGTTTTAAGTATTTAGATGGCAAATAGATCTGAAAACAATTTTAGGACATCAAAGTCTAAAGACTAAAGGGAGATGGAGGGGACTCGGGAGTCACACCCAGGGGAGACACATGCGGCTAGGGTGTTGCTAAAAGTACTGTTATTCATCATCATCATCACACACACCACCTGCACATATATTTGATAGCTGGTTATATCACTTGCACAGTATCTGTAAAATGTATGGACCAGCTACTCTATAAATTTGGGCTGAAATTAAATAATGAGCCACTTATAAAATAGAAATACAAATACAGAACCTGACATGAAGTCCTTATGGACTGAAATATGAGGTCCCTTTGTTTATTTTCTTTTTAAAATGTGATTTATGTTTTAGAGATTTTTACAAAACAAAAGTTGTATTTTGTTTGTTTACAATTATGAAAAGTACTTTTTATTTTGAAAGATAGTTATATTCAAAACAGCTTCTTAGAGTAACCAAAAAGTTTGATTTTTTTTTTTTAGATTCTGATTTTTATCAAAAGTTTAAACAAACAACTTAAAAAATCGTGAAGTGATTTTCTTTTTGAATCTTAGACAAATGAGTCCATAATGTGAACTAAGTTGAAATTAATTGATTCTAAATTGTAAAACAATGAGATGCTGCAGCAAGTCCACTCTTAAACCTAAACAAAATTATTGAAATATTTGGAACTATTTTTGGTGGGGAAGATTTGGATATTTGAGCTCGTCTTTTGAATTGTGCTGCCTGCATCATTTTGAGCTATAGGGGTGAAATTGCCCTGTGATTTTTTTTTCGGGTGGGGGGAGGTATAGTTTCTCCCAAAACTATAGGTGTTTGTTTCAAGGTTTGTTTTTTAATTCTTGGAAATTTTGAGGTTGTTATAAAATATTCCCATGCTTGTTTCAAGTTTTGAAATATTATTAGCTGGCAAAACTTATTCCCAGGCATGCTTTTTAAGCACCACTATCATGTCATACCCATAGTTAATTTTTGCGGTGGTAATAATGGGTAATGGAAAGGATGGATGACATTTTATTTAATTTTGGGATACTTGTGTCATCAAATATTTCCATGAATATATTGTTAAATACCAAACATAGGCATAAAGATTTTCAAGTATTTCATTCCTAGGAATATCACTCCTGGGAATCTTATATCTGGGAATGAAAAAACATTCCCCAAAACAAGTGCAACAATATAGTTTGAGAGCTGGTGTGGAGAGATTCTGCTGTTTTGGCTCAAAATGAGTGGCTTGTCCTGGAAATTCAAAGATTGGTTGGTACCATTTTTATCAACCATGTCCATCAGTGGCAATTCTGAAGATGAGTAGTGCAAGCAAAGGAGCTAATTTAATGGATATGCTACCTTATGGTTACAATTCTAGTTCTTTGCTTAGTTTATTTAAATGATGTTACTAACCAACTCTTATTAACAGGGGTTTATTTTTTGCTGTTTAATACTTTGCTCCAGGTATTGAACATTAACCCCTCCCTATCTCTCAATTTGACAGACTACAAAAAGAGGAAGCATTAAAAGTTCGTGTGACTAAAGGTGGTGAAGCTAGTGAAAAGGAGAAGGTAATGTGTTCAGGGGGGAGCATTATATTGCATCAATCAATTATCTCTAGTGTGCAAAATGTGATTTCAACAATGTGTTAATAGTTTGTGCTCATCACTCAGGTCTTCATATTTGTGCTTTTTCATATATTTATATATGGTATAGAAAGTTTGATCACCATGCAAGATACATTTATCCCTTTCAATTGGTTCCCCGTTATTTGGTGGTAGTGTTGTTGATTAAGTTTTGTTGTTACTTGTTAGATGTTCAAATTCTGTGTCATATAAGCAAAGACCATGCTAACGGTGGGCATCTGGTCTGAGTACTAGGTCTTCTGTTGTATGGGGTCAATTGATTTTCTTTTATTCCTCTTATTTTCAGGAACTGACAGCTGAGATATCTGAACTGCAACAGAAAAAAGATGATCTTGAAGCTAAATTAAAAAAAGTATCAGTCATTTTTTTTTTATCTTTTTTGTTAAGATTGATAATTTTATATTCTTTGCTGGTTCCTTTATCCATTGTTTGTTTCATTTCTACTCCCATATGATGTGCCACTTCTTGCAACCTAGTCTTACTGCTTTTTTACATCCTTGTGAATTATGAATGATATTTGTTGAGGAAACCTTGTATTGCCTAGGTTTTAATCTGTCAGATTCTATGGTTGGGAAAGTGAAATTTTATTCTTCTAGTTAACTGCTAATATCACTAATGGTGGTTTGTCTTATTATATTGTCAAAATGACTCCTCATTTTAATAATCTATGGGATGCTGTTGTTGGAGTGGTATAATTCATAGATTATTGAAATCTGACTTATGATGTGTAGGTCAACACTTCATTGGCTGCTGCTCAAGCACGATTATGGAATGTGAGGGAAGAGAGTGACCAGTTTGAGGAAGCAAACAATCAGATAGTTGAACACCTGAAGATAAAGGTTTGAAGTTATTCTTTTTCTGGCTGGGTATCATGTTAAATCAACATTGCTTAATGCAGTGTTACTCTCTCCATCCAGTTGTCTATAATTTTGATTTGACCTTGATTGACAGGAAGATGAACTTTCAAAATCAATTAGCTCATGTAAGGTAGAAGCTGATGTTATCAAAACCTGGATTAATTTTCTGGAAGATACTTGGGTTCTTCAGCGGTCAAATGCAGAAACTAACGAGAAGCAGTTCAAGTATGTAATTTAACTTACTGAACTAAGTAATGATGTATGTGTTAGAAGAGTCTAATTGGAGTGATTAGACTCCATGTGCATGTATGTGGGTGTACCCACAAAAGGCAGGTCTATGTATTAGATTTGAGCCTTACTCAGTTAACGGTATCATTCAACCAGAAATCTAAAAGTTATACTCATCATGCCATTGATCTTTATTTTTAATGAATTAGTATTTTCACTAATCCTTATATTTTTCAAGTGATGAATTGGAGAGACATGAGGACTACTTTGTGAACTTGGCCATTCAACTCCTTACTTCTTACCAGGTATTTGATTTTCCTTTACTGGTTCATATAGGGATGTTATGAGTTCAGCCCATCAGGTTAACTTGTTTAACGTGCCTATTTTGGTGGGATGGGTTGATATGTTACAACCTGCCAACCGTTTAACCTGTTTATTGGGTCAAATTTTTTTTTTTAATTTTAATAAAAATGTATGATTTTCTTTTTCTTTTTTAATTTTTTACACAAATGTAATCAATGATAAACATTTAATTTTAATAGTAATAAATTCAGTCATTTATTTATGTAAAACTTTCATTTATATATTTATTTATTTTTAAATATTTTTTCTGCCTTATCATTTTTAATTAATTTATATATTTTTAAAATTGGTCAACCCATTGACCCATCATTAAATGGGATGGGTCGATATTGTCAATCTGTTTTGAAGACAGAATGGGTTAAACCCAACCTATTTTTTGACTGATCAGTGGTGGGACAGGTTGACCTGCTTTGCCATCCCTAGACTCAGATAATGGATATATAATGGCAGACTCCTTTCTTATTCCCTCCATTGTTTATCATTTATAATATGACCTGCTATTTTGTATGCAGAAAGATTTAGAGCCCTGTATTAATCATATTGCAACATTTGTCATGAACCTCAAGAATTTAAGTCAGAGGTAATAGCTTTTTGAGAACATTTCATCTGGCAATTTCTTTGAGAATACAAAATTTTCATCATAATGTTGATACAAATTTGCATTTATATATATATATATATATATATATATATATATATATATATATATATGTATGTTTATGTATGTATGTATGTTTATGTATGTATGTGAGTCTATATATATATATATATGTATGAATGTATGTATAGATGCATGCTCTCGTAAGAGTAGAATTTTTGTTTTTTTTTAAAAATGAGTAGGTGAGCAAATGGTTGGTATTTTAATTTGTATATAATTATCTTTTAATTTTAAAAATGTGAGTGCATGCATACGAGTATATAATGTTATTTGTTTATCTATTTTCTTAATTTTTCTTGAGGAAACAGATTGGAGATGACATCCAGTGCAGATACTGAGGATTCAAATGTATTAAGTCCAAGGAGAAATCTTGAGGAGGAATATTTGACCTATGAAGCCAAGGTATAAATGCGACATAGGGTAATTTTAATCCACAGGCCTGTTTATAGTGCAATTTTCTTTTTGATTCTTCCATCGAACAGTGTACATTTGTCCTGGATTATTTCATTTTTTAGCTTATTGGCTTTGTAAAAATGTTCTCTTATTACATTGAACACTCTAATGTAAATGACACTTTTAAGAGGGTTTTTCTCTCTATTTTTGGTAATAATTTTTGGATTATGACTTCTTGCTGTTCACTTAAGTATGCTTGACCCCCAGTATCTTTTGCGTGTTGTATGCTTGAGTGTGCAGGAACCAAGGTAATAGAGTAATGCTATGATTTACTTGGACTTATTGATGGTTTTCATTGTTTCAGATTATTACCACCTTCAGTGTAGTGGATAACATGAAACAGCAGTTTTATGCTCAACATGGGAATATCTCCAGGTTTTGTTTTTTCTTTCTAGATAACTTTATGGGGGTTGCTTTTGTTAACTTGTGAATTGGACAATTTATTAATATAAGTTCGACATAAACATAATGTTAAGTGTTTGTTTGTTTCTTCGTTAAGAACAGAGTTATCTTGCACTGATTTATTTTTACTTCTGAAAAACTTGGTTCCAGCTTTCTTGGAAAGCAGTAAATTGGCATTTTCTAACTGGTTTTGACCCAAAAACACCTGTTAAAACTTAAAACCATTTTGTTTCCTTCCTGTAAAGAACTTCTTATTTACTAAAGTACAACATGTTTTCATAAAATTTCATTTTCTTGTATATATGATTAGCGTTGCCTCAAGCACCTCTTACTACATTATTTCCATTTACTTTTCCGTATCTGTCTCATGAATCCAGGAAAGATGAAGAGAGAGTTAAAGAGCTGTTTGGTGGCATTGAAAAGCTAAGAACTCAATTTGAGTCTATTGAGAGACCACTTCTTGAAATAGAGAGCCCTCCTGCAAAGCCCGAAACACCCCCTTTTGAGAAAGACTCGGATGATACTCCTCCACTTTCTCCTCCAGCTCGAAGTACTGAGCTTTCAAAGCCAGAGACAGGTGAACAGCCAAAATCACCTTCAGTTAAGGCAGACCAGATATTTGACCATGAAGCTGAATTAGCCAAGCTGGAATCTGAATTTGGAAAGGTCAGTCAGGATTATTCAGCAGAGGAAATCGGTGATTGGGAATTTGATGAGCTTGAAAGAGAATTGGCTTCTGATAATTCAGCAAAAACTCATTAGTTCAATCGTATTTCTGAGTAATTAATGCTTGCCGTTGTATTTTTATAATGAAGCATGCGCAAGTATCATAAATTTGTAAGCTATAGGTTGGCTGTTAATTAAGATCTAATTTGGATCAGACGCCTTTGAATTTGTAAACATACAGAGATAATTTCTTGATTATTCTGTAAATTACTGAATTTGTAACACCCAGGCGCAGTCATTAAATGATTTGAAATTATCAGCAAGGTTGTAAATTTTGAACTCAGAATGGTTCTGATTCGTATATATGGAGGATGTTAGGCTGGGGGCTGCCATACAGTCCTGGAACCATATACCGGAAAACTGAATGAGTCTAGTCTTGGTCCCTTTTCGTCTAATAAGGATTGTGAGCAGCTATATTATTTTTACACCCGAGTAAACCCTTATCTCCGACTACTGCTGAAAACTTTTTACCAGGAGCCCTTTCCTATGCAGAGGGAACGAAACCCAAAGTCTTGTACTGCTACCAATCTTGGTAATTTTGTTAATGACCCATGAAAATGATTCCTGAATCTATTAACTATGTCGGATAAATCGACCAAATGTATTATTAGTCTTGATATGGATGGTATATTTTGATAAGGCAAGAATGTAGGTTAGTGGTGTAACAAGGAAATGTTAGTATTTTTTAAAAATCTAATTCTTTATGGCAGCATAAATTGTTAATTAGTTTAAGTTCTGATCTACGAGATGCAGTTTCACCAATCTTGGCATTATATTATAGGTTCAACAGGTTTCATTTAAAAAAAAATGATAGAATTGCTTGACAACCTAACTTCGCGACAAATTCCGCATAAAAGTAAGGTCGCCATTAGCATAGCTATGACCTGTATAGACAGAATGGCGTTTTCCAGTGTGTTCGCAGACAATCTCAAACAAATAGCACATTGGGGGGGAAAAGAGGAAAAGATAGGGTCTTATTTTTTTGCTCGTGACTAAAATAATGAAAAAAAAAGGAAGAGGAGATAAGCCCGAAAGTAGGTAGGAGTAGGAGTGTGTTAAAAGATGATGACAAACCAAAATCTCGAGCTTTGCAGGCATTCCGGCCTCAGTCTCCTTCTCCCACCATTATTTGTCGGGTCATGTGTTAGTTCTTTCTCAAGTTATTCTTGTTCAGTGTGCATTTACTATACTTTATTCAGTTACAACAGGACTTAATTTTTGAAAATGAAATTAATAAACAGAAAAGCGGAGAAGTTAGCCATAAACAAAGACAGGAATAAATAGAAAAGAATGAAAAGATGCCCATGTTTTGTAACCATGTTCACCAAAAGGTTTAGCAAGGCTTTTCCCGTATGCAATTATACTAAAGTATGTTTGAAACAAAAACAGGAATCCAGTTAAAAGTGGAATAATGTAATCCGTTGAAGTTGATGAGCTCAACTGTTATTTATTTAATCAATTGCAGCACGTATCCCTCTCTTTCCTAATCAGGTTAATTTTGGTGCACTGAACCACACCACAATGACATGTAGTAGTATGAATGCAAAAATGCATGCCATGAGTGCTAGCATAGGAAATTTTAAATGTTACATAAGATTCCAAAAATGACTTCTAAATGCAAGTTTTTCTAAGAAAAGCACCTTAAGTTGTGGGTCTACTCACTCTCACTCTTTACACAGTCATCTTAAGTTATGACAAATACTCTAGTTACTACCAGGAGATTCTTGTGTCCTCTTCTTTTATTTTAGTCACCAAATATTTTTCAAATCCCAAACGCCAACCACACCTCTTCTGCTTGAAATAACAGAAAATTGCAGTTCCCTACTAAATGAAGGTTTTAAAATCGAGATATTTGCCTTCTTTTGAGGTTCGAGCACCCATTGAGTCTATTCTTTCACCTGTATCTTTTTAGAAAGAAATCAAATCAATGGCTACAATCATCATCATGTAATATATTAATTCTAGCAAGTAACTGACACCTGAGCCACAGTTAGACTGACAGAAGTTTTTGGTCAATTTGTCTACATCACTAATAAGCCCATAGGGAAACGAAATAATGCAACTCATGTCATGAGTTACCATTAGCAAAAGAAATATAAAAATAGCAATCCCAATGAGAAATAAGCCTCAAAGTTTATGTTGGGTGGGTCAGTGCTTCCCCCCATAAGAAAATTAATCAGCTTTTAATTTTACATTTGGATGCTTGCAGACAAACTCCTTCAATAATGACAAGATATGAAATAAAAAAAGAAAAGCAACAAGGTTAGAATACCACTAATTCCAGTATACTGCTTTTTGAATAAGGCATTTTTATGCACTTTTAAAAGCAGTACTAGTCTCCATTTTTTCATAATAAAAAGCTCAGCTACCATTAGCTGCTATCCCACATAGAAAGAAGTCCAAATACCTGAAAGGCTGAAATGGCTACAACACTCATAGCATGTGACCCTGCAGATGATGATTACATTGACATGGAAGTGAGCTCATACTCCAATTTCTTCTGCCACTCTGCAAGCTCTCATCCACAGCCTAGAGAATTTGAGTTCCAAATGTCCTCCATGGTTCAAGAGAAAGAACCAACAACCTCTCCAGCTGATGAGCTTTTCTACAAAGGAAAACTCCTCCCTCTTCACCTTCCCCCTCGGTTACAAATGGTTGAAAAACTCCTTCAAAACACCAATTCTCCTTTTGACATGGAAAAAGATGTCTTTGAAGAGTTCTATAGCACCCCACTAGCCACCACCTATACAACACCAATTGCAGGCACCCCATTTGAATCCTGCAACATCTCTCCATCCGACTCTTGCCAAGTTAGTAGAGAACTGAACCCTGAAGAGTATTATTATGACCTTGATTACCCAACAGACCATACAAGTGAGTTTGTTGTTGAAAACCAGAAGAAGTCATGGACCAAGAAACTGAAGCAGTCTTCATTAGGCTCTAAGTTGAAGGCCTCAAGGGCTTATCTCAAGTCTTGGTTTGGAAAATCTGGTTGCTCATATGAAACCTATGCAACCTCAACAAAAGTTGCGGATGAAGGCTCAGTTTCAAAAGCAAGGGAAATCTTAAACAAGCATGTCCAAGTGGCAAAGAAAAACCCATATGGTCAAATTCAAAGGGACAGATACCAGTCCTCCAATTCTGTCATGAGAAGCTACAAAGAAAAGACCAATGAGGATGTAAACAACCAACACAGAAGGTCATTTTCGGTTGGAATCAAACTACTTTCAGGGAACAAGTCATCATCACATTCATCTTTGTCTGGCTCAACTTCGTTTTCCTTTTCAAATAAATCATATGGATGTCAAGCCCGCCAGTTTCTGAAGAGGTGCAGCAGTGCAAATTCAGAGATAGAAAATTCAATCCAGGGAGCAATTGCACACTGCAAGAAGTCTCAGCAAGTGTCCTCTTCAAAGAAGAGTGCAAGTGAAGTCGGACTATACTCAATGTCTGCATCCAGAACCGCAGTTTGTGAGGATCAGCTTTGTAGGGGTTGATAGGGAATTCAAAAAGTAGCTTTACTTGTGTTGTCTTCTTCATACATTTGTCTTTCCAATTCAAAAGTAACTTTGGTGAAAGATAGCTCTCATTCACCAGTACTAATTTTAGAAACAGTCTTGGATATTTAGATCAAAGCATCAAAATCTGGTGGATTTTTTCCACAAAAAGATATTTGCTTTTGGTCCTTAACCAAATTATGATGAGTAGAAAATGAGATTCTTCTGAAAATAAATTCCCCAACATTGTACTATCCACTTTCCAAGCCAAAACCTTCTCCCAATGTTGCAAGAATCAACTGGTAATTAGAACAACCAGCACACTGAATATTTTATTTGAATTTTAATTTTGAACTCTGAACTTTAAAACTGATTTGGTTTTTCACTTGCTTGTAAATCAACTGTAACAATCAATTATTGTATTATGATAGGCATCAGTATATACTATAAATCAAGCATTTTCATTTAGATTTCAAAAGTATAACAGTGAAGAGAAGAGTGCACTAAAAGTGTAGCTTCTATAGAAATCTTACTGCTTCTAAATGCTGCCAACTAGAATGGAGACAATGCAGTACGCACTATAATGTATGATACTAATAATTTGATTCTGTTTAGTATCATTCCTTTAATCAATCATGAAGTAGAAATTATTAGTGCAGGCACAGTACAAACATAATGAGTGAAAGATTAATGTGGACATCAGAACTCAATCGTTGAAGTGGAATGCATAATATCTACAACTACTAAATTGAGAACAGGCACATTATAAGACCTTCTGAAAGGGAAGAATTCAATTTAGAAAATAAATGAGAAAATTATAGTTATCAGCAAATGCAATCCCAGGCTCATTGTCAAGTAATATTAATTTCAACTTTGTGTTCAAATGATGACAAGAAATAAAGAACCAATCTTTTCATTTCATGTGCCAATGAAGTGTAATTGCTTACCTGTCAAGTCTGATCATCTAATTTTCCATGAATTTTATGAGACTCATTCTTTAAAAAACATGTTTTTTATGTCCCTGCCAAAATAAATGTGCTTGCCATATACCAATTTTCTTGAATAAATAAATGTATTTTAAAAATAAATGTTTTTTAGGTCACTGCTAATTATCAAAGATCGAGGTAACTATGATCATGATTGTAGAAGCCCACCTGTCTTACTACCTTGGCAACAATGAGACATTTACCTTTATTTCCTCTAAGAAGAAAATTTCTTGATCATTAAAGTAAGCTTATTCTATAATATTGGAGAAAGCTTGTCAGAGCAACTGAGAAAGAGAAAAAAAAAAAAAAAAGAGAGAGAGAAAAAGAAGAGTTAGGAGGAAGTTAACTTCATACGTAAAAGAGAGTATGTTAAAATAATCACACTTGAAATATAAAGAAATACTTCAGTGCAGACAAAGTGACAAACAGCTTTTCAGGTGGTTCTGTTTTGATTTCTTTAAGTTATCTTAGGAGTTATACCAATCCTTAAACTAAGTGAAAATGTTACCATATGTTTGACAACTTGAAAGCTAAAGAGAGCAAAAGAAAAATTGAGAAATATATTTGAAAATAATACTGATGCCTCCTTCAGATGGCATATCACAAGAACGTCTGTTGTTTGAATTTTAACATAGTATCTTCTCCATAATGTGAAAATGTATAAAGAAATTTGATTTGTATTATACATTTGTTTTGTATAACAAAGAGACAGGAAGATAAGTGAGAGTGTAGAATAAAATAATTGATACAATGGAGTGAGTTAGAAAAATAAAAATAATTTTATATAAATAATATAATTCAAATAGCATATTCTTCCTTAAATGAAAATTTTAATATAATAAATTCTTTTAGTTTTCTCCTTAAGGAGGATTCCTCATAATTTATGGTATTTTAAAAGAGATGTTTGGGGTATGCTAAAAGGTCATTGGAAAATATTTGGCTCAAAAACCAAGAGAAAAACACTATTAAAATGCACAAAAATTGAAATGTGTAACAAAGTTGATATGTAAGCATGGATATCCCTATTATTACGTTACATTAGTAATTTTAAATCGTCTTTACTTTTTTCCTACAGATCTTTGTTCTCATTTTTTAAAAACGAATTTATCCTTTTATTATTTTTTTAATGACATGATTACTACACGTTTTAATTTGTATGTCAATTTCATGTTTTCTTTACATATTATTATTTATAATTCCAAATTTGTAGATAGTCATTCGTTGACTTGCTTTTACTATTTCAATAATATCCTTATAAGTTTTTGTTTATCAATAACAAACAATTATCTAATAATACTTATAAATCAACTACAATTTAATCCTTCTACAAACATTTTTAAAGTTGCTATAAATTTTATTTGGACCCTTTTTACTTCTTGAAACCCGCCTTCAATAATTATTACAAAGTATATTCATTAACTTGATAATTTTGACATTCTATTTAAAGAAAATTTTTTATTCACACTTCAAAACTTTTATAAATAGTAAAAACTTAAATAACAACTTCATAAAAATATAAAAATATAATACATGTATGAAAGTTTTGATAAGTAAATTTCTACAATTTTCAAAGTTAAATCTATAATATTTCTATTTATTCAACTGTTTTTTTCTTCTTGTTAGTTTTTATTTTAAAATTTAAATTTCAAAATCACGACTATATATTAGAGTACTCTTATCATTATTATCTTATATATTTTTGTTTTTTTTTTGTAATTCTTGATATCTTTATTTTATTTATAATTAGAGGTTTGAAACATCAAATAAAATGCACTGTACATATTATTTTTAATAAAGCATAAATTACAATTAATAAGTACACATCATAATCTCCATTTACCTTCATATGAGTCTGACTTGTTGCATATTCTGATGTAAAATGTTATTGAAATCCAAACTAACTTGAAAATAAAATAAAAGAAAGCGAGCTACTTCTAACATTTCTTGTTTCAAATCGCTTGAGATTTTAAAGGTAACACTAACAGTATTTTTATTACTTTTATTTTTACTTGAAACTTGTCATCACCTTGTCATGTTACCACTATCACACTATCCTATTGGTCGTGCGTAAGCTCTTAGTCAAAGAGATGACATTTGAAAGAGATATAACATCACTAATTATATTTAAATACAATTTTTTTATACTGTTAGATATTACATCTTATTTCTTTCTTTCTATTTTTCTATGTATCATTTTAATTAAGAGCTGAAGGACAGCACAGGAACCAAAGTAAAAGCTTTATTAAATTTCCAATTACATCCTTTTCGGCAAGTTGCAAACAAATAAAGCTTTAAATTAATCCTCAAACTTATATAACTCAACATTCAAATTCCTACCATTTTAAAAACCTTTTATTGATCCTAGATTTTCCAAAAAATTATTCAATTTGGTCATTTTTCATTTTTATGTTATATAAAAAAAATAAAACTAAAATCAGTAACATTTGCAAAGTTAATAACAAATGAGAGTTTCTGAAATCTTGGGAGCTTAAAATGTTTAACCGTTACAAACCTTAATTTTCACATTAGAAATTTAAAGATTTTACAACTTACACCTATAACTAATTCATTCTCTATCAGCACTCAGCATGCAGCTTCATCAAGTTGATTAGGCCCCAAAGAGAATTGTAGGAACAAAAATTTCAGCAAAGAAGTGAGATGGCAGACATATTTTGATAATGGAATTAAAGCAATATTGGGTTTATTCCTCTCGACAAAGGGAAATAACATGATGTGATTAAGATACAGGTGCTTCCAATTTGTGATGATGATGATTGGTTCCTTCCAATTTGTCAAGACCCTACAACTGCAGCAGCAAAGAAAATAATCGTCTGTACAGTGTACACAACACAACATGTGGCATCAGAGGTTCATAGAGAACTCTTTTAAAGTGGCAATGTGAAGCAACTCTTAACTCCTGTTATCTTCTACAACCGTAATTTGGTCTTCACAATCCCCCCCAAAAGCTGCAAGTTCAAATCAAAGTGCATAAATTCGATCAACTTCAGAATTGGAGAATTCAGAATGATGCCATGAGTTGGAGCCACTTCTCCTAGCTAGCTGCTTCTCCTTCTTCCTCATTGATCTGCTTCTCTTAGACCTCACTACATAGTAAGTCATGGTGCCAATAACTCCAGATATTATCACACCTCCAACTAATGTAACAAAAACTGCAGCCCATATGTTGGTCCGGCCGACGACTATGTAAGAAGAGGCAATAAATGCTACTGATGTACATACGGAAGCCAACCACATCAGCTTGTTGATCACCTCTACCACCCTTTTCTCTGCTTTAGTTTCTCCTCGGACCAAGGTAATTTGAACAACCACAACAGCCAAAGATGTAAAAAGTGCAATGGCATTGAAGATGAAGAAGATTTTAAAAGCAGCATAAGCTGCTACCACTGCTGAGCCATCATCATTATCCCCACCAGGCACAGTGAATATTGCAGCAAAAGCAACTGTAGCAAACAACACAGCCACCACTGTCACCGAGTTTGTGGCATTGTTAATTCCTTCCCTGTGGAGTTTCCTTAGCTCTTTGGAAATATTATGAACATTTTTGTTGGTTCTCTTGGTTTGTTCAAGTTGGGTGTGAACATCTTTCTTGATTTGAGTGACAGTCTTCCTTAGTTCATCCCTTGGTTGGTTAAGCTCGTTAGCTCTAAGTGCCCCATATTGAGAAAGGCATTCCTTTATAGCTGATGCCTCTTCAGAGAGAGGAAGGTTTTCAGCAATGTCAAGGGCTGTTTTGTGGTCTCTGGTTAATGCATTCACGTTGGTGTCTGGCAGAAGTAGTAACTCATTCACTATCTGCACAGGAAATAGAGAAACCATAATATTAGATTTCCACAGTGAATGCTAAAAAATTTATGGGGGTGTTAGCATGTACAAATAGTAAGAAAAACTCAAACAACTCCAAACTTCTTGACAATTCAATACCAAATCAGCAACTTTGTTTGCATTTTTAGTAGCATATAATAAAATATTATTAGCACCCTAGGTCCAACACCGGAAGACTCAGGACTACAAGGGTAGGTATAAGGCATCTTTAGCCATGTGGTGTGAGCCTATTTGTTCAACTAAATTAATTTGTATTGCCTCATATATATATGTGTATGGTGCTTGTAAATTGAGATGGTGTGAAACTGTTGTCATACCTCTACTCGCTTTTTCCTGGTTGCCACATGCAATGCTGTGTTACCAAATTTGTCAGGAAGCATCACAATAGCAGCATCTGCTTCCAGAAGCAATTTGACCACATCACAACTCTGCCCTTTTACAGCCATATGCAATGCAGTTTGTCCTTTCTTATCTGTCCTCCGTGCCAACTGTGGATCTTTACTGAGCAAGGCTTTTACAATCTCCACATGACCCTGACGAGCAGCTAAATGCAATGCATTTTTTCCATTGGATCTAGCAATTTCCAACAGGCTACAATCCTTTGACAGAAGCTCATTCACCACTTCTGTATGCCCTCTTGTAGCTGCAGTTATGAGTGGAGTTGAATTGGATGGACCAATGGTTTTGCTCAATCCTGGATCATAATCTAGTAAAACCTGAACAATAGCTGCAAATGAAAATTTACCATGAATTACATGGAAGAACAGAGAAGGAAAAAATTGAACGAAAATTAAATTACATCAAGACATAAGAACATCATATCATACACCAACAAATTGCAGTTACTCATCACAAAGGATTGGCCAAAAGCTATCAAGGTTTAACAATCAGAACCCAAAAAGCCAGCCATTCAGTCAAGAGAATAACAAAGATTATTCTATCAGTTCATAACTTTCCGCTCAAGATTTTCATTAAAATCACCATAATTGATTTCCTTTAAACAGCTTTTCCATCCCATGCACCAAGAATAGAAAGTTTTTACAACATAAATACAGAAACCGTATAATATTTGCCCTTTTAGTAAGTAAAAACATGCAGGCGTATCTAATGCTCCTTAACTACTAGAAATGAACCGAGTTTAACTCACTTCCAAAACCTAATTAAGGAAGGAGAATTGTGCAAATGGTCCTTAACTATTACAAACGAACCGAGCCTAACCCACTCCCCCAAAATCTTCTTGAATTGCTACCTTGAGCAACATAACACAACTGACAAAACTACTAACTAAAGCAACAAAGCACAACCGTTCAAATTATCAACTAAAACAACAGAAGCAGCAGAAAAATAGAAAGAAAGAGAAATAGTGACTTACGATGGTGGCCTTGACTAGCAGCAATATGCAACGGATCAAAGCCAGATCGGTTCTTCTTGGAAACAGTTTGAGCGGTTGAATGGTTCAAAAGTTCTTTAACAACATCAAGGTGGCCACGTTCAGCAGCAGTGAACAAAGGGGTTTCACCAAGCTCGTTCTCTTCATTCACAATACAAGCACGCACTTCAGCGATCTCAGCGTTAAGAACATCATCGTCACCACTCAGAGTTTCCATTATCTGAGAATCGATGTCCATTAGGATCTGCTTCACCGCACCCACATCACCCCTTTGCGCCGCCAAGTGAAGCTCCGTGTCGTTGTGACGCCCCGTCACTTGCTTCACATACTTCTTCTTCCCTGCTTGGTCGATTCGCTTCCCCGAGTTCGACAGCACCAACGCCGGCGCCGTCGCCGACGACGGAGACGGCGATGGCGATATCTCCGAAAGCGGGTTCTGCGTTGGGGTGGAGGGACCCTTTTCCGAGCTTTCCCTTTCTCCTTTCCCAACAGCACCTGCACGTAAAAGGGTCATCGAAAAATGAAAAATTTACAGCCAAGTTAAACAAAACTGTGGAGAGAGAGAGAGAGAACCTTGGAAGTTGGAGTGAGAAGCCATGGTGATGGATGAGAAGAGAGTAAAAGTGAAAGAGTTAGGAGAGAAGAGTTGGTTTTGTTGATTTATGAGAACAGAAAGAAAAAGAGATGATTGATTGGAAGGAAAGTAGAAAGAGGAAAGTTCAGGGAAAGAGAGGAAGAAGACACACAGCAGCCTCAAGAAGAGAAAGTAGAAACACACTTTGGATTTTTCCTTTTCTTCTTATTCCTATCATTTTTTTTTCAATTAAAAAAGTTATTGTAATAAAAAATTTATTAAATTATAAACTATTTTCATTATATTTTTGTAATCTTTCTCAAATAGCCAGAATTTTTATCTGTTCTGTTTTCTAAACAATATTTGAATTATTACTTTTTTTTATGAATAGTAACATGTTTATGCAGGAATAATTTAAACATATATTATTAATTAAAAATGATGAAAAATATCAATACATCCTCTCTATTTGAGTAAGGGTTGACATATTATTCATAATCTCTTTTTAATATTTTTATTATTAAGTCAAATTCCATTTTGATCCCGTTAATAACGAGAGGGATTAGGTAATTCAGTAAGATCTATATAAGATTTTATTTAATAATAAAGATGGTGTTTGAAAAAAGAAATATTTTTGATACATTGAACTTATCCAAAAAGTACATAAGCAATAGTTTATTAATGATTTAATTTAAATACGTTCTGATTTTAACATACTAAAATCAAGCAGTATATATATTCTTGCATGAGTACTTTATAAATAAACTCACTTTAAAAATAAAAAAATTTATTATTATAATAAATAAAGCCATAAATATATCTGATTAATAGCCTAGGTATTTAAAAATAAATATAAAATAACACAATTTTTATAAACTGTTTTAGGTTTTAGTTACAATTGTATTTACACATTTTGAACTATTATTATTATTATAAAATACGGATTAACAAGTATATAGCTGAATATGTTGCAACTTTTAGTTTAAGAGCATTATTTAATGCTCGCAGGTAAATGACCCAAGCCAAGGTTGGTACCATTTATTATTGGTGGATCTGTGAGGAGGTTCAAACTCAGGTAAAGCTATTTTAATTCTCATCCTTCAATTCTAATGGTGTTTCCATTTTGAATTTATGTTTGTTTTAACTTATTTTAAAAAATTAATTGCTTATTATTTAGTTTTATAAAAAAAAATAATGATTTATCTAAATAAAAAAACTTAACCAACATAGGTTGAGTATTTTTAAGTACTGTAATTTTTTTTTTACCTTGCCCCATATATCCATATTGATATTTGAAAATGAAATTGGGAGATTACTGAATTCATAGATGAACTGATTATAGGTTTATTCAAATTTAATTAATGATTTTTAATTTACGTTTTAAAAATATAATTGTGTGAAAATTTGACAAGAAAACCTTAAGAATTGAGAAAAAAGATACACATAATTTTTTTCATCAGCACGTATTTTTTAAAATCTTTTAGTTTAAATAAAGTGAAAGTTGCGTTTTGAATTTGGCGAATTTAACGAGTTTAACCAATCTTTCTTCGATCTATTCAATTTATGTTTTTGACAAAAACTTATTTTGACACGTGCCTAATTGAAAAGTTGACGTTGAGTCCATGCTCACTACTTAAAAAAGAGATATGATGTATACTTCAAATAAGAAAAAATGTTCAATACGCGTGAAAGAGTCAAATCTTTATACAAGTTCAAGTACTAAAAAGAGTAAAAAAAATTGATGTTAAAAAACATTTAATTCCAAAGAATTATGCTCAAAGTATAGACCCTTTTTATTGAGTGATTTTTTGCTTTTATGAAGCTAAGTAACAATTATAAATAAAATTTTATATTATATTGTAGTTTTGAAAATGATTATTATTTGTTACAGTTCCTTTCTTCATGTGACTAAAGAGGTGTTTTAGAACTTCTAAAATTTAGAATTGTATAAGAGCAAAATCACTTTCATAATATAAAGATGAGTTTTTTTTTAAAATAAAAATAAAAATATTAAGACTACCACATTCAATTTCCGGTTGAGTTCTTAATGTTACTAAATTTTTAATGGAAATAGAAAAAATAATTCCCTTTTGGATATTTTAGTATAAAAAATTTATCTTTGATTATTTTCTTACAAACAAAATAATTTTTTGAGATAACAAAAATTTTAAAATCTACAACAAAAACTTATCACCTTATTTTTCAGTTAAGGTTTTTTTTTATATTTTATTCTTAATAGTTGATTATTTTAAATATAAAATTAAGTACTATAATTTATATTTAATTTTATAAAATTTTACTGTGAAAAATATTTCTTCTATACAATCAAAACAGGATAGACTGTCTTAAAATTACTTTTTCTTAATTTATCTAAATACAAAATTTATTTTATATAATCAATTATAACAATAATAACAACTGATTATAAACATAATTAATTATTAATATTTTTTAATTTTTTCTGTTAATCCAAATATACACTTAGTTAAATTAGTTACTTCCCAACTGAACTACACACTTGATAATAGAAAAAGATATTTTTTATTAATTTTATCAATAATTATAGAAATAGTATTTTATTTTAACCTCATTTCTTATTTCATTTCACTAATAATCTTATAAAAAAGAAATTTTAATGTCGAGTTTGTTTTTTTAATGACAATTAAAGTCATTCTTGTATCTTGGAATCCAAAACTTGATCTTTATTATTGGTTTCTTCAATATCAACTTACCGCATTATTTTACATGCCTAATGGAAGATGCACATTTCATCAGTATACCAACTTATATTTGGCTACTATATTTAAAATTATTACTTTTGAATTGGGGAAAAATCACGAGAAACCAAGAATTGCAAGTGCCAAAACGCGTAAAATTTAAGATGCAGAAATGGAAATATAGTTTTTAAACGAAAAATCGTTTTAAATGTTCTTTACATATTCTATATAAGTATCACTAAAAAAACACGGTAATGTACAAGAAATTGGAGGTTTATCAAACACGGACATTGCGAAGGATCTTCATACAAGGAATACGAGACAAACAGAATTTCCATCGAAGATCACGAGTGTTACAGTTATTATATTTTGATACGTTCGCAGATTTACATGCATCGCGCAACTGACATAAATACCTAAGTTTGAGCATGCAGACTTCGACAGTACCAGGCTTCCATTTTGGGTGGTTGAGGTTGGCCGGTTGGGGAGTTTCAAGACTGTCACAACGAAACAAATAAAAGATCATGGAAATCAATGGGGAAAAACCCTGAAAAATTTAGGTTACGTTTGGTTTCAAAAAATATTTGGTTTTCTATTTTTAAAATTTTGTACTGTGAAAACAAAAAACAATTATTTTCTTATTTCATTTCCTGTTTTCACTATTTTCAATATAAAACTTTAAAAATAGAAAATAAAATAAAATAAAAATAAGAGGATATTTTTGTAAATAAAAATAAGAACATTTTTTTAAAACCAAACACCACCTTCGCTATTAAGAGAGCCACGTACACTAGCAGATCCTAGAGATTGAACCTTCAAGGGTAAAGTCAAATGCACCTACAAGCATTTCCTTTTTTTTCTTTTTCTGGCTAGGAGCAAGACTAGAATATATTAACAAGAATATCCTCATGAAAGTAATTCACTAGAAAATAACGAAACCCATCACGCTCATTAGTGATTCCTATGCTCTGGATTTCAGTTGTTAGAAATGACAGATACCTAAAGCATAGAGCCATATCAGGATAGATCAAATCGAACAACAACACATGTGATGTTATCTGAGCTTCCTCGTGCATAAGCTTCTTTAATAAGTTCTTTGGATGCCGCTTCTGCATCTGTGATATTTTGTACTAAAGAAACCGCCTCCTGAAAAGACAGGGACAGCATAATCAGATGCTCAGGTTATCAAAGATTTGTAGCTAACATAATTTACCAACACGACATGCAGGTGGGCTTAAGATGTTAGAATTCATAAAGTTAAAAGATAACTAATAAAATTGAATGCCCAAATTTAAAATCTTACAAATCCATGCTCCATTTTGGTTTATTGTAACTTAAAATTGTATCGGAAAGAAAAATGATGCTTTTAAATTGCACGTATATTCACACTGCCAAGGAGATGCAGTACAGAAAAAGAAATAACATGAAGACAGCAAGCATGAAAAAATCAAGTACAAGAGTAAAGATCCATATACCTTAGATAACACGGAAAATGACAACAAATGAAACATGTGAGGCTGGCTCTTAATGAGTAATGATTTTACACTTTCATAAATAATAAAAAAGGTATGGGTTTTAGATCATCCATTCACAGTAGAGTTATCAGCTTTGGTAGTTGGTATAAGTAGTTAGCAGAGAATGGAATAACTCCTAGCAAAAGTTATCAGAGAACTTTTGAACAAGACTGAAATAAAAAGTTCACAAAATCATGTTTCTTCTAAAAATCTAGAAAAATAAAAACAAATCCATGTTGTTTAGGGCCAACTTTAACATGTAAGATAGTCTCACCTTGTTTGATATGACATTCCAAAGGCCGTCACTAGCAATTATAATAAAATCTACACCATCAATTTCTTCCTCCTAAGTCATAACAGTACCAAATGGGGAGCAAATTAGCAGGCATAAGAAGTATAATGGCAGAATAACAGATATACCAAATGGGTGATCAAGCTTATGATTTAGGCAACCTTAATTTCTGGGTCAGCAACAACATATGGCTTAAGAAGTTTGTCTCCAAATGCACGGGAAACAGCAAGAACACCACCAACCCTCCATGTTCCTGGATCAACCAGCAGCAGTGCAAACTATTTATTATGAAATATGAACCAAGAGAGAGAGAGAGAGTGGAAAAAACTCACACAGGAAGGAACTTACCAGCCCAAATTATGAATCCCCCAGCCTCTTCAATCCTTTGACGTTCATCAGATCTATCAGGTTTGTGATCAATAGACAAAGGAACAGCTACATTAAAACAAGCATTCATATCAGGAAAAGAAGAAAACAACAGGGCAGGTATAGGAAATTATATCACTTCTTGAGCTGTTTTGCATATCAAACTAGTAACAATGAACTTGCAATGAAATTTTATAGTATATTAAAAAAACATAACACCGAAAACTGAACAAACCAAAAACCAAAATTTGTACTACAGTGAAAGGAAACATGTTGAATATTCCCTCCATTCACCACTGTAATAAAAATATGCAGATCCTGCCCAATGTAAACCTAATTCTCACTACACATAATTGGCATAGAACCAACCTGAACCAGCTCTACATGCAACTACTCTGGAATCACCAACATTTGCAACAAGAATTCTGTCCCCCAACAACATAGCTGTTGATGCAGTTGACCCAGCATCCCTTTGATGCCCCTTTTCCTCATTGAGGTAATCAACATCTGTCTGTTTAAATGCTTCAACTGTAATAGAACAGATAATTAGACAGAAAATACCTTTATATTTCGACCATCTAGGTAGCAAACCAAACAACTGAAATGTGATATGAGAACTTTATTGCACCCTATACTTCTACAAAAATGAAGTTCATACCTATAGCGGTCTTTGTGTCTTTGATAAAGTCAGGGTGGCTACTCAAATTCTTGAACAAATTATTTTTCAGGTATTCTGCTGTCCTGGAACCTCCATGACCTAAAAGGATAAAAAGAAATAAATTTAAAGATGTACATGAAAAGGAAAAGTCAGAAAGAATCTACATTCTTCTTAATTTTAATATGGAATTGAAAGTTACTGTCTGATCAACCTTAAAAGGTTTGGGGTATTACAATTTGCATGCTTCCTCTTGACAGAGCATTGGTGACTTTCTATTGATTTTGTAACATTAAAATCATTTGCATATAGTCTTTATTTTGACTAACTTGATTCTTTCTCCCAATTTTATAGGAATCCTTGTCTAATTAGGAAAAATGAGCCTACTCGTATGCTGATACACATAGTCCTTTTGCACCATAAAAACTATTAAAATTACGGGTTTTATGTATTAGGTATAGAGAAAGGAAACAGATATAATAGAGGTTGAATACTCTGATGTTGATATTGACTCGATTTGATATGCTGCATGATGACAAAATATTACTTATACCAGTAATAGACTATCATCCTAACTAAATAAGGAAACAAATCATAAGTTAACAATTAAATATAGAAACCCTTATTTAAATGTTAGTAAGCTTTAAGCTTGTTATGGTTAACGAAAATATCCTTTTAGAAAATTAATATGGATTCCCACCAAACATGGATGGAATAATCATCATCCTGGGACAGAATATCAGCAGGGCCAGAGCATTTAGGAATGACGATTAGCAGGGCCAAACTGTGTCTGGGACAGTTGTACATGACAAACTGAAAACCAAAGTAGAAAAGCCACTGCAGTAGACAAACCTGAGACAAACTAGGGCAAGCCATAAAGGAGAAACAGCCGTTGTAGAAAACAAACAAGCCCTTAAAACAAAGGTTAGAGCAAGAACAACCCAGAAACCAAGTGCAGCAACCAAACAACAAGAGGGGTACAGCAAAGAGAAACTGTGACAGGAGCCAAACAAGAGGATCCTTCAAAAGAGAGACCCTGAAGACCAATTGAAGTCAAAACAGAAGGGAGGGGAGCCAATGAGCAGCAACAGAGAGCAGACAGTGTTGGTTCAGCAGCCTTCAGAGGGTCAGAATCAGCCATGGGTCACAAAAATAGGGCTGAACAGCAGAGGAAACAAGCTCTATAGAGGAATAGATAACCCAAACAAGGTCAGATCAAGAAAGCAAGGGCAGATCTGAGTAGTCGAGGCCGGTTGAGTCAGGCACGGTTGGTGGAGACTGGAAACAATGACACATGCAATAGAGGTGTTCAGCAGAAAAGTTGAGACAGAAAGAAGGTGCGCGAGGGAGCGCCCAGTTGCAGTTCAATTGAGGACCAGCAGGAAAAGTCATCGACCAGCAGCAAACTACGACAACTGGCAGTACTCAGAGGCAGAGGTATTGCTGGAATGACATTATGACAAAGTGGGCAGCTAATTTGAACACCAAAAAATGAGGAAAAAAAAGTAAAGCTCCAGATTTTCGGAAACTTGGTAATACAGTAGTGATGTGACAAGCCAAAAAGGATTGTATTACTTTGATGGCATGTTGAAATCATGGGGTTTTAAGTATAGAGGAAGGAAGAGGAGATGATAAAGATTGAATGTTGAGATTGAATTGATTTGATATGGTATGTTGCAATATGATAAAACATAAAGCACTAACACCTAAGTATACTAATTCTAGGTTAGAATCCTGACTAAATAATGAAACAAATCATAAGATAATAAAAAAATAGGGAAACTAATCCTCAAAGATAAACTGAGATACTCTAAAATATTCTAAAATTGATGATATTATGAGGTCTTTTTCATATATTCTAATAAAACCATAACCTAAACCATGTTATAAGCTCTAATTCTCCTGCTGCCTCATAATGCCAAAAGGTGAATATCAGAAGATCATGAATCATGCTCATTTCCAGCGCTTCACTAAGTCAATTCTAAATTTCAAATCTAGTAACTGATTGCTAAGTGCCTTCTCAATAAATTCAAAACCTGTGCATTTACTTTAGAACTGTATATAAGCCCACTATAAACTCACAGCAGATTAGAAGTAGCTCATCTAAAGTAAGCATATCTATAAAGTGAGCAAGGGTATATCAAGTTATCAACTCATAAAGTTTAGTTAGTTAATATCATGATACGCTATAAATTAAATCAAGGCTGGTTATACCTGATTCACTATAGAGACAAGCTCACTTTACACTAGTATTATCATAGGAGATTGGTACTATGACAGAAAGCTTGTCACCAATAGAATAAGCCCAATAACAGACAAGAAAGAAAGCACAGAAGCTCTAAAAAAGTAACAGAACCACCTGTTTCTCTATGACATGACTAAGAAGCAAACATCTTCTAAATGTTATGCATCAAATCATAAAAATCAATAATAAATAGGGGGAAGGGGGAGAAAAAATTAGTTTCAGGGGAGGCAAGCAAAACCTTTACATACCATCAAAAACACCAAAAAAGGCAACCGTCTGACCATCAACCTCTGATATTGTGGTCTCGAAGAAATCCTCCATTGAAGACCTTTTACCTTTGAAACTAGAATATCCATAGCTGAACCTTCCCTTTCGACTTCCAGAGAGAAAGCTAGAAAGAAATAAGAGCACTTTACTCATTTCAAAATTTTGAATATTTGAGAGTTGGAAGGCCATTATAAAAAAACATAAAAAGGATGCCTGAAACAAATTTCAACTATATTTCATAAATCCCTGGTTTTTCTTTTAATGAAGCTTAGTGAAAGAATTGCTATTGATAGTAGCTAAATAAAAAATTTATGCCATCATCACACCTTTCCATGATATCTTCCCTGTTCAGACAAGATAATAACATATCCAGTACAGATCAAATAGCATTTAACTGAGAAAACATTTCCCAAAATTAAATAGTATATGGTTTGTTTGTTTGTTTTTTTTTTGATTAAGCACTTACTAAATCATCTCTTTTATATCTCACTTCCCTATTTTGAATTCCAAACTATATATTTCATTTTAAAAGCAAAGAAAGTAAGATTTATATTTGAAGACATGGTATCATTTGCGATAATGTAGAGGGGGGATGGACAGAACCACCTTTAGCTTTTTGGCTTTGGCCAGTAAACCCTTGTAATTTTGGCAATGAACTTTCATCATTGTAAAAAATCTAAATAACCATACTTCTTTTGTATGGAATAAGTAGTATAGATATTTAGGCTTTCTAAGCATCAACTGTTAGTTTTGGGACTGGCCTGCGAATTGGTAAGCTTAAAGTTTAGGCGCAGGGTGGTAAAGCTAGTTGGTGGAAGGGAGAAATCATTGTTCTCCAGACAGCAAGTCTTAGAAGTCTCATGGAATTATATAACACGTTTACATAATTCCAAAGAATAAGGTTGTAATACACTTTGGTGTCAACCTCATCTCTCTTTTAGTTCGTTATTGCCATCTCTCTGAATAGAGGAACCCTACAGGCATCAGGTTATGTTTTGAAGAAATTTTTAAATTTTTATCAGATAAAAAAAATATCAGCACAAGATTTGGCTTAGGCCAGTCAAACACGAATAGATGGAATATTAACAAAAATATATAAAGTTATTAACTTGGAGATTTTCAAAACTCACCAACCACAATATTAAATTTCATAAAAAATATAAGAAAAAACTCAATTTTCCTCTTTTTAACCTATCATACAAATCCCAAAGTACCTGTACCTCTGTTTTGAAAACAAAACTGACCAATTGGATTGAGAACTAATTGTCCTTCCAGGTCATTTGAACTACAAAACCGGTAAGACAAAAAACTGGTAGCAAACCAGCAAACTGGTAAAAATCGTTGTATAAAATGACATTTGATTATTTTTTACAAAAAATCAGAAAAAAGTTGGAATTGTGATTTTATTTTAATCATGTAAAATTATAGTATTATACTATTATACATTTTTTTTTATATTTTTAATATATTATACATTATAAATATACTATAGTTTGATCACAGTTAAAACATTGAACCTTAAGTCCAATATCTTAACCACTGGTTTGATTTTAAAAACCTTGGTACCTAGCAGCAGTACAGTACCCGTGAACTGTGCAACATTGCATATGAAAAATAACTTCAAAAGAAAAGTTCCTTAAAAGTAGCAGCGGGTGCAAGTGGTTGGTCATTGTGGTTACTTGCAAAATGACAACTTTGTAAAATAAAACATGGCAATTTCATGAAAAGTTAAAAAAAGACACCATCCGGAGAAGAAACCCTTTACAATACTAAATATAAACATAATAGTAGTATAGAAGTATGCATAGAGCCATAAAGGTAACATCTGACTAATGGCAATATATAAATTAAAACTTCCCTCCCCGCTCAAATATCAGGAAAGAGCAAACTCAAATGCCTATCCTTGAATACAAGATAGGCACCTAGATAGCCTCTGTATCATATCTTACCATATAAACATATGATCATTAGCCGATGACATTACAATGCAGTACAAGCATGTTTATAACTTTTGTTAAGTTTCATCATTTCCATTCATCTAATCGCGTCAATTAATGGATTTTCTCAGCACGAATTTTTAGTTTATTGTCCATGCCAATGACAAAATGAAGGCAAAACGATGCCGTTCATCTCGATCATGAATTTGCCAATAATAAGCTTCAATTCAGACAGCAAAAGAATAGAATATTCAAAACAAAAGAGCAACATCCTAAAAAAAAATCTCTCGATAAATAGAAATAAGCACCTGATACCACCACCACTGAACAGAGAATCGTGATCCCTGGACGACATCACAATGTTTGGAGCTGCCGGCGGTGGGGTTTGGTCTTCATTGGAAGAATCGGAGGCTGCTACGACGGGAGCGGCGGCGGTGGTGGTGGCCGCGGTGGCTGGTTCTGTAGGGTCCGCGTTTGAGATCATTTTACCATGTTTACATTTTCCATTTTCTCCCTCTTTTTTATTTTTTTTCTTTTTGTTTTCCCTCTATCTGTCTTGCACTATCTTTCTTTAATTCTTTCTACTTGCTTCGTCGTTTATTTCGCTTTTTTTATTCTTTTTTAGTTTTTTAGTTTTTGGTCCACACGTTTAAAAAGCAAGCAGGGAAAGGCCTAATTACAAGGCCCAAGAGTGAAAAGCCCAATAATAAACTACTGTTACTGTACACAACAGATAAATCTAGTACAATCAAGTACGCCTGTGCAGAAGAAAAAACTACTCTGAAACTGAAAAAGATAAAACCAAATAACGCTCTTTACTATTCCTATTCTGCAGGCCTAAGTACTTTATGATGGTGATTGACTGCAGTTATATGGGCTCGGGCCAGGCCCAATATTGTGAATCATAATAGTAGTTGAGTCGATAAACCCAAGAAAAATAGTTAACTTGGGTCAATTTTCAAGGTTAGGCCCAACCAAATCAAGCTAGTTAAGTTTCATAGAGTCGAGTTCTGAGCAAAACAATTAGTTTAGAGTTTGATAAAATTAGATTTAAATTATTAATACAATTAAAATATATATATATAATTTAAATCACATATTAGCACTTGAGCACGTGGCTTTTTTTGCAATGTGAAAGAAATTTTCTAATTGTAAAACGATCAGGGCCTGCTCAAGTAACTCAACCTTGAACTATCAAACTTGAATTGGATAGGATTAGGCTATTGAATTGGTATATAATTACAATCAACAAGTTTTTTTTTGTTTGTGCATTATATTGAATATGAATAGTTTTTTATAATTTGAATTAATTTTATAAATAAATAAAATTAAAGGGATGAGACTTCTAAATTAAGAAGGTAATCTATTCCCATAAGATAACTTTTAATTTCCACTGTTGAGCAATTCTATACAATTACATTAAATTTAAAAAAAAAAACTGTTATTCATAATAATTCTATACAATTCTAACAATATTTTATTTTTTAAAAGATACCTGTCTCCATATATTTTTAGATAAATTAAATTTAATAGTATTATAATACTAGTTAATCTAAATTTGAATAACATTTTAAGATACCTATAGTTTTACAGTCATGGTTGTTTTACATTTTACATAAACATAAAGTAGGAATAACAATTTCTATGTAGAATATGAAACACGTTGAAGTGGACAAGAGCAGTTAAATGTGTTCCAGTAGCTTCGAGCCCCACAAATTGTACATGAGATTAATGTGGTGACCCTTGCGAACTCAATGGCCGATTTACTCATAGCAGTTTTCTTTTAATTATGCAAAGCAATACATGAAAGGAGCACTTTGAAGCCATTCAATTCTCTATCAGTGAACGTTCCTTTACAAGTCACCACATGTGAACTTCTATACCAATCCAAACTCCATGTACTTAAAAAGGGTCACGTTCTGAGAAATCCATAACATCACAGTATAAAGCCATCTAGCTAGAGAAAAGCCTATTTTTTTGGGAAAAATGATGATGGTACACCCTAACATGATCATAAGATGTTTTTTTTTATCCTATCATATATTATATTATTTTATATGATTTTTATTTTCATCTTTTCTACGTTCAATTCAATGTATTTCAAATGAGATGTATAATAAATGTTTTTTTCTTTTTTATTATATAGACACGTATATATATAAATCAACAGGTGCAAAGGGATGCAATAAATGTGCCAGAGGGTGATACAACCTTGACTTTTGATTTCTTTCACCAAGGGCACATATAATTAAATACAGTTTCTCTATTCTTTTCTCTTTGGCTAGTGGCTAAGGACGGAACCAATTAATGCTTCTACCATCTTTTGGTAATGCAGTAATGGGGGAGTTCCAGTGCACCCTGCACCTCATGTGCCACTGATGAATTTTCATGTTAGAGGGTTAAGAGATTAATTATTCTCAATTTTATAATTTCATGTGCCCACATAATAATATTTAATAAATAATTAAATTATGATGGAAATAATTAAAAACAGATGTGTATACCTTAATATATATGGTAACTTAATATAGCGGCGATCATTTTTTATTTCCCCCAATAAACAGAATAGAAAACCAGTTTATTTCCTAGTTTTATTTTGTCCATTGCTTGTTAAGTAGCATAGATACAATATACGTTTGGGTTTGGTTTATTCATTTGAAAAATAGTGAAATACTCAAACCATTGTTTTAGAGTCCCAAATGTGAAAGCAGTATGCTACAAGTTTTACACATTAAAAGAACTCACGGGAAAGAAAGTGCCGGAATAAGCATGCGACAACCATACTGAAATTGAAGTTTAGCAGCATCTCCAATTGAGAACAATATCATGCCCACATTAATGGCATGAAAATTTTATTTCATAAATAGCAGAATAGTACAAGGTTTTGAAGTTTACCTCAACAAGTTAACTCTACACTTGCTTTTCCTCTGACCAATTATACAACACTAATCAACAACTATATTTTTAAACATGGACGAAAACAAGATGGAAATTAACATGCCACAACTTAATTCCTAAGTAACATGTATATTTAGAGAGGGTTTATTTCTCTCTTTTTCCTTTAATCTCTTGTTAATTATTTTACCAAACTATCTCTCTCTCTCTCTCTCTCTTGTCTTTCTATGTGTCCTCTCTTTCTAAATGACCACTCTGCTAAAATCCAACCTCACAAAGCTAAGATACTCATCATGGATCCAATCATACTTTTCTTTGAAAGGGTTGTTGAGTGTGTCTGGAGGGTAACTTTGGATGCAATCTTTCCACACATTAGCATCAGACAGATCTCTCATGACCTCCCAAACACAATTGTTGCACTTGAAACCAGCCCCAAGACTAATCATCAAGATCCTGTCACCCTTCTTGAGCCTCTTCTTGGCTTCCATGTAACCAAGAACATACCAAAGTCCACCAGCAGAAGTGTTACCCCAGCGATGAAGTGCCATTCTAGAAGGTTCAAGGTCATATTCATTGAGCCTCAAACCCTTACCTACCCCATCAATAACTGCTCTCCCTCCAGGGTGAACACAAAAGTGCTCTATACCAGACTTAAAATTCAAACCCCCTCCCAACACATTGAATGTGATCTTCTTCATTTTACCATTGCTAAGAATCAACCTAGTAAGAAAGGGTAATATCTCTCTCTTTTTCATCCCACTATTACGGATACATGCAACAAAGAACCTCACCATTTCCCATAGTGGAAGAATCTTAGGAGCCATGCCCTGAAGGTTCACCGTAAGGGCTTGAGCAGCAGATTTAACAAGACTTTTGGTTAAACGAAAACCTGCATACCCTTCCTCATCTTCCACCTGAATGCAACAATTGTAAGCCTCATCATCAGCACCATACTGAGTCCTCTCCATGTGCTTGAGCTTGAGAATTGCATGGTTCTTGAGAGAAGGTTTGTTTGTGAAAAGCATAGAGCATCCTCCAGAACGGAAGAGACAGTTAGAAAGCATCATTTTCTTGTCCCTTCCACAGTACCAATGTGCACCAAGATCCTCAGTGCTCACAACAATTCCAAGACCATTCTTATAAGTCTTGAAAATCTGCTGCACCATATCAATAGCAACAACACTTGCACTGCATCCCATTCCTGCAAGGTTGAATGCCTTAATGTCTTCCCTCATCTTGTACCTGTTTATGATTCGTGCTGTGAGAGAAGGAGCAGGTGCAAACAAGGACACATTCACCACAAGAATGTCTATTTCAGAGGGTGAAAAACCGGTTCTCTTGAAGAGATTGTCAAGTGTATCAAACATTATCTCATCTATTTCTTCATACGTGTCTTTCAAAGTTGGACATTCTTCTCTTCCTTCAAGTACAGTTCTTGGACAGTAAGTGTTCTCACCAATCCCAGAACTCACCATGGTTTTCAGCAGAAACCGCAACTCCTCCAACCTCAGCTTCTTGTTTCTCAGCACGATTCTTGCACACGAATCCGTGTCAAGTTTCGTATCTTCTGGAGGTTTGAAACACTCGTATGCTAACATGTAACATGCTTCACCTCTACGTTTAACAATCAACTTTGAAAGCTTAAAAAAGGAGTATAATAAGAACGGTAGAAGGCATAAAAACAAAACATCCATCGCTAAGAGAAGTGAAAAGGAACCAAAGGGATGGATGTTAAATTTTGGATTGTTAATTTCAACTGCAAAGACAACACTATATATATATATATAAGCCTATCCTCTTTTTTTCATGTGCAAGTTGTACATCACATTTACAACTTGCATGAGCGTTGTGGTTATGTCCTACATGCACACAAATCTAAAGCTGACGATGGTGACTCTCATTGGTGCTTATCTGTTTACTATATAATCAAAATAAAATGATGAAGTCAATGATTTCATTACTTTTGGCAAACAAATAAATATCCTAGTGTGTGAGTTGGTGTAACTGTATTGGTCTATTCTATTTACATCTTTTTTTTTAATCTTTATTATTCTATACATTCAAAATAAATATTATAAAAAAAAATCAAAACTCTTACTCTTCATAAATCAAATGACACCGCGAAAAGTTTTCTACCTTTTTGGGCTAGTTATGATTTATGCTGTGTAAACAGGATTCTCGTTGGAGTAGGTCAAAGTTATTAATAGTTGGTGGACCAACCAAAGAGCTGAACAAAGCTTAATTCGCTAACTTCATATTTGCTTCATGTTTAGTTTATAATCAGAATCAGAACTCAACTAACATCTGGTATTGGAGTTCAGAAACTTTAATGGCTTAGTTTCTCTAAATTAGCCTGATACAATGCACGTGTTAATTAAGTTCCGCTAGTTATGCAGACAAATTTCAAAATATTCAAATCCAACGCAGTCGCTTAATTATATCAGTCACAGTAATGTGTTGTTGTTTTATTTAAATCCAATCATTTTCTTATTATATCCACTTTTTCTATAACTTGCACTTTTTTTTTTGTCTTTCTTTTTCTTTACATCATTTATAATCTATTTTACTTTTTATTATTTTATTATTTTTCAAGTATAAAAATGTTTGAATGAAAAACTATAATTTTCCTATAAGTATTTAGTTATAATTGCATGAAATAAAAAATACCCCTAAATTAAAAAAAAAATTGAGAACAACTATAGACCGTTATACCTTTTCTAGGGAAGTACCCCTCCCTCCAGGCTTGTTATTGAATGAATCTCTACCCTCATGCATATAAACTCTTCCTTTTGTAGCCTTAATTATATATATATATATATATATATATATATATATATATATATATATTATGTCCTATATCATCCTTCAAAAAATATTGAAAAAAAAAATTATATACAAATATAAGTATACATTTATTTGTATTCGAATCTAGACTGTTGAATTTTATTTTTTAAAAAATTTATTAATTATTATATATGTAAATATATGAATGATACCGTTAAGAATTATTACTAAAAAATAATTTATTAATTTTTATTTTTAACTCTAAAGAAAAACTCAAACATTTAAAGTTAAAATAAAATCCTAATCTATTTGGTAAATAAATAATAGGTTTAAATTTGTTAAAAAAACTATTTTAAATAAACAAGTCCTATTTAAATTTATAAAAAAATATAATTTATTTTAATATAATATAAAAGTATAAATATTTAAAAATATATATATTATATATTTATGTTAACATATTAAATTTATAAACTTTTCTAATTATTTTATATATAAATTTTTAGATCTATTTATAATTTTTTTATATTATAGATCAGTTAAAATATATTAAACTTTGAAATAAAATTATAACAGATAATAATAAGTGAAAGTTGATATTTAAATTTTTTTTGAAGAGGCTGAACTTAAACTAAGGTCCAATACCTATTTTCATCCCTATGAATGAGATATATCATACATGATAACAACCCAAATGACAAGGGTATGACATATTTGATAACAACCCAATATAAAAGCAATTAACAACCATCACAATCCTACTACGTCCACCCAAATAATATACGCAAACCTTACGCAATCATTAACCGGTACAAAAATTTATGTACATTTTGTTGTACAAATAAGAAAAATCAGGTTACTTTTTTTATAATAAAATCTAAATTTAATATTTTATGTAAATTATCAAAATATTCAGAAAAAATTTAATAGATGAAAATCAACTTAAGCAAAGGAATGAACATTAAATGATAAAATATAGTCATAAGTTCTCTTGATTATTTTTTTTTTTTTAGAAAATCAGAATATTATTAACATAAAGAGTATCAAAAGTATTTGACTACTATATATTATTATTTAATAAAAAATCAACATAGTATAATAACTTTAGAAATATTTTGCATTTGGATGCATATTATGGTCCTCTAAAATGAGAGGCGATTTGATGAACTCAACATGTATTAGTATTAGTGAGGGAGGAGTGAGAGAAATTTCAAGTTGTCTAATATCTAAAGTGTGTTTAACATAGTTGAACAAGTTGAGGGAGTTTTGTGAGAATTGGTACATTATAAAAGTGGAATATGAGTTTGTAAGTTGCGGTAGAACTAGAAGAGTAGAAGAACTCTAGAAATTACTTATGTGGTGATTGGTGAAATGTGAAACTTAAAAGGTTATCGTTAATCCAGCGGTCATTAATATTGTCAGTCCCAATCAATGGAAAACTCTGCTACGCATATGCATATGAAGTCAACTTTGTTCCATAAACATTGTATTAAATAATATATAGTGACATTTTATTAAGATTACTATGAGCTTCTATATATATATATATATAGAGGTAGAGGTAGAGAGGGATACGACCCATTTATATAAAATATCAAATTTTAACACGTATTTGAAATTAATAATTTTATATAAAATATAAAATTAGTCAATTTAATAATTAATTTAAAAATTATTATTAAATAAATTATGTATATAAAATTTTATAATAAATAAAAATTGATAGATATTTTATCTTTATAATTTATATATTATTTAAATATATATATATATATATAATTATTAATAATTGAATAATATATTTATAAATTTTTAAATTTTTTAAAATTTAATATACATATCATAAAATATTATAAAATAATTTAACAGTTAAATTGATGAATTTTATATTATATATAAGATTATTAAATTGGTGTAAGTGTTAAAGTTTAATACATATTTTCAACGAATTCTGATTTTTACATATTTATATATATATATATATTAATGGTTAAATATAAATATTTATATTATTTGATAATTTTTTATAAAATAAAATTTATAAATTTAATTATTAAATTATATAATAATATTTTAATATATTAAATTTTAAATATTTGTAAATATGTTATTAATCATTAATATTATTTATATTTTAAGAATATATATTAAAATAAAATTATTTAATAAAATATTTATTATTTTAATATATATAAAATTATAAAAATATTGTTACAAAATTTAATAATTGAATCGATAAATTTATATTTTATAAAATATTATTAAGTAAAGTATATAAATTTTGATATATAATATTTATATATATATATAAAAATAAAATAAAAGATAATATAATGACAGTATTGATCTCTATTTTTAGAAATTTTCTTCAAATTTAGCAAGATCTTGTCATTCAATGTTAATGCGGTACTTTCTAAATATATTAATATTTTTAGTTTATTTTTTATATTTTATGAAATAAATAAATAATTGATGTATATTTTGTTAAATAGTAAATTCAATCGTTAATAAAATAAAAGTATTGGTACAAGATTATTAATATTTTTAAAATTAAAATATTAATTACATTTTTAAACTTTCATGCATAATCTTAAACATCAAAAGAAGAAGAAAAAAAAAAGGATAAGAGGATGTATCAAGTTTTATCAGTGAATTTAAGAAAATGTGCATGCCCCGTCTAATTAAATAAAGACAAATTAAGTGGTCAGCAATAAAGCTAAGCATCAATTTGAAAAATGCAAATAGAAATCGCAAAGATATGAAAACAAATGTTACGTATATCCTCGGGTGGATTAAAGAAGAGAAGATAGCAACATGCAGCTAATTCGTTGAAATTGAATTCATAAGCATTTAAGAATTTGTTCTACATTATTGAGAAAACTATTGTGACAACAAATGCATGGGGTTCTTATTATGATTTTTAATTGTTCCATCACAAACTGGATTTTGAAAAGCACTACCATCACAGTTTGCATTCTCTATCATCATTCATTGCAAATTTGCATTAGTTGAATTTAGTTAGCTTTCTGCCAAATAAACTAAACATTGCACAAAATTTTGCCGCCATCCTCGCCACTTCATCTTGTTTAATTCAATAAAACTTATCAGAAATTTGACCATAAAGATTGCTATTTATTGAAATGTTGCCTCAGATGAAGAGACGTTAAAAAAAACCTTGTAGTTTTGTACAATATTATTAAAGGAATAACAAATTTTGGTCATACGCGATATATAATTATTGTTTAATTTTTATCTTTCGATATGCACACATAAAAAAGGTACTCAAAATAAATAAATAAAAATACAACTTTTGTTGTCCCAAATCGATAATAAAAGAATATTTTCCTTATTAAAGAATCCACTTTGTGTTAATTAAAGGCACTTTATTAGGTTACATCAACCCGAAAATTGTACTCAATCACGTTAAATTTGATATCAATCATACCCGATATATATATATATATATATATATATGATCCTGAACCAGAAAAAGACATGTAAGATAAATAAAATAAAATAAAACAATTATATAGTAAGAAGTATTAGCATTTAATCGATAGATATTCTCACAAAGTTCAAACTTGATATATTATATTAAAAAATTAAAATATGTAATATTCAAATCTATTATTTATTGATATTTATATGATTTTGGATATAATTAAAAATAATAAAATTTAAATTTATAATATCATTTAATTATTTTAATCTTCAATCTCTCACCATTAACCCTAAAGTAAAGAAAAGATCAGTGCATCATTTTAAGCTCTTTGTACTATATGGAAGGAGACTCTGGTAGGTCTAAGGCATTATAGAGGTACAGGTAAATAAAAATGTGGATATTTATGTATGTATATATTATAATATAATTGAATAGAGGGAAATTAAAACCAGGGGTGGCAATTTAGGTATGAACTTATATTGATGCATAAATGAGTGTAGTGAGATATTAGAATTGAGGTGGATGAGAGGCACAGGAAAGTGTTGGATACAGAAAGTGACACTATCTTTGAAGGATTATTCTCCAATCTGTCAATTTGTTCAGAAGATAGAAGCAGAACCATAGTTTTCTTTATTATTGCAAACCATTAGCCTGGTACTACTATTCATACTTTTGGTTCTTCATTTATATATATATATATATATATATATATATATATATATATATATATATATATATATATATATATATATATATATATATATATCCTAGAAATTAATGCCTTGACTTAACTTCACATGAGTAGGTACCATCGACAACCCTAATTGTTTTATTTATTCTTTTTGCTGACATAATTTATTTATTATTTTATTTTATATACACTGCTTATAATGACTTTTTATTTTAGTCTGTATATATATATATATATATATATAATATTTATGTTGCCTTTAATATATTTCTTTATCATGAGAAAATCTAAAAAATTAATTTTGTGGTAAAGGAATATATGAACATAATTATAACTATTTTTTATTATACAAATTACTTCAAATTTAAGTTATAAACTTGTTTGTACTCCTTTGTAAATTTCTTCGTTTCTGTTAAATGAATTATTTTAATCTGGATCAAAATAAGTTTATTTGTATATTTTATATTTTTTATAATTTTGATCCTTTTATTTATATAATTTAAGTATGATTTTTTTACTGCCTAGTGATTATACAGATAACAAACAAGTAATTTTTTCATTAGTTATATCATCATTTAATAAATATTGGAGATAAAAGTTGTTAATTTTAAAAGTGAGAAATTAAAATTATAAAAAAATTAGAATATCAAAAAATAAAACTACCAAAGATATAGAGATTAAAATACATTAAATAGTGTTAGAATATTATTTAATTAAATTACGTACAAGTTAGTCTAAACCCTAAAACTAGTGAACGATAAAATCAACCGCCAACGCCCAACAAGCTGCTAACTAAATCGTTATGCATTATTAATTGTTTTTTACTCTCATCAATGATATCTATCTTTTTTTTTTCTTTTCTATTCTATTCATGAAAAAAAAAATTGTCAACTCATCAATCACTACAAAAAAATATATATTAATATTTCATATATAACTGTTATTATCTACTAGTTAGTATAATTGTCATGGATATATTAACATGTGGTAGGTTAGTCAATCGTCAAGAATCTATATTAGTCCTAGTTAGTGACAGTGTAATCTGTTTTGCTATAGTATAGACGAATAATTTTTGCTGAATTAAAATTATTAAAAAATAATTAAATAAAGGTTAAAATAATTACTATTTATTTATAAAACCTTCATTAAAATATGGGTTTTTTTAGCAAATGTCAAGACTTACTAAAGATAAAAAAATTATTTTTTTATTTTTTAAGTTACTAAAATGATTTAGTACTGAAGATTTGGAATAATTTTTTTATCTATTTTTTTAAAAAAATCATTTGTCTATTATTTTCATTTTAAGATAATTTTACTTATTATTTTTAAATAATTTTTTTTTATAATTTTTTACAAGAATTCCCATCGACATTTTTTTTATTTTGTTTATATATAGTATTATTTTTTATTATAGAAAGATAAAATTATAATAAATAAAATTAGAAAATGATTAATATATTACAAATAATATAACACAAAATACCTTTTAAGATCGTAATAATATTTAATTATTGCATATGATTTGTAAAATATTATTTTATTATTAGTTTTGATTTGTTTTGTATTTTCCTTAGATGTTTATCTTTTAAGTTAAGAAATAAAAGTTTAGGTCACAAATGATGTTAATAAATATTATGCAGGTGTTTATTTTTTTACCATCTATCTGTAAGAAATATCAAAAAATCCTTCACTTATGCATATATTTTAAGATTTAGCTTTTCATTTACAACAGTTTTATTCGTCTATTAAATATAAAAATTTTAGCTGTTAAACCTTCCAAATTAGGTAGAGCTATCGGGTCTTTCTCTAATTTCCAATTTGTTTTATTTTTAATTAATTTAAATTATTCTTTTAAACAATATAAGTAATAGTCAAATATGGCGCACATTAATGTTAATCCAACAAATAACTATTGGTTAAATTATCAAATTTAATGATTTTAATGGTTGTCTTCCAATCAAAGATTAAACTACTATGATCCATGCATTTAATCAAAGAAACACTTCAGAATTCAGATGTGATATATTCCACTGTTTTTTCATTATAGATTTGTATTGCTTGGTAAATTCTGGGCTTCCATTACTGGAGAGTTTCCTCCTAATTTAAAGCGAAGAGGTGATGTCAACAAAAACAAATATGTAATTTTCAGTGTTGATATTTAATAAAACAACTTTTATATATATATATATATATATATATATATATATATATAATATAAAGGAAAGGACCACGATTAATTTTTCTTAATTTGTTAGTCTTATGAAATTTCCTTACCATTAATCGTGACCAAAAATGGTAATTAGATCATTTTATACCCCATTTTTGTCCACGGAAGAACTTCAAGGAAGGTGAAACTTCCCAAACAGCCATGTTAATGACGGAAATGTTTGCCTATATAAAACAACAATTTACATTTAAATATAAAATTTTGATTTATTTTTTTTTTTTAAAAAAATTGACAACCATACGATGGAAAATGGATTTACTATTGGTATATGTAGAAGATTCGAAGTCCAATAATAAAATGTTTGTCACACGAGAAGTAGATTTATTGTTAATAACTTTCACTTGGTTTTATAAGTCAAGATCTTCTTAATTTTAATATATAAGAAAAATTATAAAAGTAAAGTACAAAGGGTATTTCAATTCATACAGATAGACGGCGATTAAAATTGAACTCTTTAACAGCATAATAATAGAACCTGTGATAGAATAGTCCAGAACTTACATATTCAAACCTGAACCCTGTGTCCCTTATTTATTTTCTTTAACTCTTCAATAAAATATTAAATGTAATATCTAACAACATTTAGTTCAATTTTTTTTTTTGTTAAACGAATTATTCTAATATATATATATATATATTGATCTTTGTAAAACTCTGAATTCATTGATTAATTGAAAAACTTGACTTACTGAAATTAAGAATAATAACTATACTTATAAATGTGTAGCAAACACAAGCCAGATAGGCGCAGCTGGAATAAATAACTATTGGCATGAATCCGCTACATAATATAATGCTTTAAATTTTCTCCTTTTAATTATTGTCGATTTTGTTATCCTATATATATACCTGATTATAGATTAAAATTATTAAAAATAATAATTTTGTTGTATATATTAGTAACTGAAATTTTTTTTAAGAAATATTATATTGATGATAAAAAATTTATTTATTTTAAATTTGAATTTATGCATTAGGTATATTGGATAAAATAAATAAATAAATTAAGTATTCGGTGAAAGCTACTTTTGATTGTAGAAGAAAAAATATCGGTATATGTTTATCCTCAACTTTAAATAAGATAAAGAGATTACATCGACCTTTCATGTCAATTTCCATGATAGATTTCATAGCCATGAAGACAACGAAGAGTTTCTTTTGTTTTCTTTATAAAGGGCCCGCGCAGCATCAAATTTCAAAACCACTTATTTATGGAAAGAGAGGGAAGAGAAATTAATGAAAGGGAAAGATGAAAAAAGGGAACATGATAAAGTTGTTCATTTTATGTATGAAAACATCAAAGAAAGAAATAATTTAAAAAATTTAGATAAGAAAGTAAGAGAAAAGGTTTTTCTTTATTTAGGTTAAATTGTTAAAAAAAATTATATTAATAAAAATATATAGTAAAGAATTAAATTTTATTTTTAAAATTTATATAAAATAAATTTTATACTATTAATATATAATTTTTTTTATTTTTAATTATTCAAATAAAAGAAGGACATTTTTTTTCTTCCTCCTATAATCCATCTAAATAATTTAATTTTATACAGTATAGGGTTGTTAAAATAGGTAAACTAAAAATAAGCATGAAAGAAATTAAATATTATAGTGATAGGTAAAATAAATTTCTAGCATAAAGTTGAATTTTATACAGTTAGACGATCTAAAATAAATTTTTTAGGAGGGTGTTTGGTAAGCTTTTAAGTTTTCCAGCAATATGAATTTAGTAATGTTAATTTTTATATTGAGAATGAATATTTTGAATTTTTAAAAATTTGTATTTTTATAGAAGGGGATGATGATATATAAGTTTTCCTTTAAGATAAGAAAATTTTAACCATATTCATTATTATCAAAAAATTTTAAAATATAAAAAACATATTTATAACATATTCTTCAGCATATTATTCTTAAAAAATATAACTGCCGAAAAATATGATTTTCCAAATTAAAAAATATTATGTATACTATACAGTAAACACTCTCATGATGCACTAAATGTGTAATCTTTTAGCATTTAAAAAAAAAATCTTTCTTCTAAGCGTTATAGTCCAAAATATTAATTATTTAAAAAAATTTAATCCTACCTTTCAATAGTTCTAAACTATCTTTAAAATCAAGATTAAGAGATGTCTTTAATAATGAATGTGAAGCAAAGAAATGTCCTTTCACATAGTATTTAATCACAACCTATCCTTAAATCAATCATATAGAAGCATTTGTGCTACAAGTGTGAATAATTTTATATCAATGTTGTAATCTATTAAAATCAATTAATAGATTGTTATTCCCATCAATTATGTTAGGAGTAGAAATACAAACGAACCTAACATAAAAACATTTTAAATCATCTATTTTATTATACAAATAATTCCCATAAAGATTAAACAAAATAATGTTTATGACCGCCACCAAAATGTATGACTTAAGTATAATTATAAACTAATTATTAACTTGTACAAATTTAAAAGAAAATTAATAAATATAATAATTTATTATTTTTTATCTTAAAATATAATTTTGAAAAAACCACAAACTATAAATATAATGAACAGCAATGAGAATATATATGTATTATTTAATCGATATCTATCAATTTTAAAATTAATAATATTTCATTATCATAAATTCTTAAGTATCTTTTTATTAATAATGTTTTGGAAAGATACTTAAAATAAGAATTGGAATGTATCAAAATATCTTCTAATTCGAATATAATCCATTGTTGAAAGTGACTATTTACACGTAATATATAATAGCACTTTCAAGTTCTATTTGTACATTTTCCACATTATAAGTTGCAATTACCATTTCTTGTTTACCTTTAATAACCTTAGTCATATTATCAATTTTCCCTTTATACTAATTTTCTATTAAATGCATTTTCCCTAAGTTTATGATGCAAATTTTTTGTATTTTCCACCAAACAACTTGTTATAATAATTAAATTCTGTCACTTCTTACAACAATAATTAAGTCTTTTGGTCTCCACTAACTTCAAATTTTATAAACTACTTCCATATCACACATTTAATTCTTGTTGCTACTTGTGTTGATGACTCTATAATATCATTTTCTGGTAAGAACTTCTTAATATGGAACCTTTAAATGTAGGAATAAGACTAAACCTTCCACACAATTAACTTGATTCTAATTGACTAATTGGATTAGTCGGAGTTTATTGGCGTGTAGTTCTAAGTGCAGTTGGTTAATGACAATTACCATAATTTATCATATGCACCTAAAAAACAAAATTCAAATTTAGATTTAAGTTGCAAATTAACAAAAAACTAATATGCATAAATATTAAATAAAATACCTATTTTCCATAATTGCGCTCTACCACACACTGCAAAGATAAATTGTGATCTTAAATTCTTAATTCATATAATCAACATAAAGGAACAACTAATTCCACTATTTTTAGATAACACAAATCCGTTTAATCTATTATCAGCAAAAGCATGGCAACAATCGTAGGAAGAGAAGGCAATAAACTGAAAACAAGAGAGCTATAAAGAAAAGAGGATTAATTTTAGGGATCTAAACATCTAAAATTTTATAATATCTCAAAAATCTAAAGTATTTATTTATTTTTGTGTATTTAAACTAATTTTTAATTAAAATTAAAATTTTAATATTTAATATAGACTTTAAATGCACAAAATTATCAAAATAAAAACATAATTTAATTTTGTGGTAATCTAATATCATCGTGTTTAGAGAATTGAATTTGTTGTTAACGAAAGTTGCAGAGGAAAAGAAAGGTGAAAATGGTGGGGATGCTACCATACGGTGACGTTGATTCCAATCTGAGAGCCATGGCCGGTCGCGCCGAGGGTTTCGGCCGCCATTCCATCGGTGGCTTACACGGTTCTCTCTATTTTGTGACCACCCTTGCAGGCATGCACCTCTCTTTTTCTCTGCATTTAATTTAATTTTAGACACGTGAATACGATTAAATTAGGATTTTAATATAGTAATTAACCCTTCACCTACATGTTCCTTGGACAATTCAATAGAGATTCATAATTATGCAACGTGACGAGAGTGCGATAGAGATAGATTTGACAAAAATGGCTGGATCCTATAAAATATAGTTATGGCTTCAGATTTACATTTTGATCCGAATCAATTCGGAGTTTTATAGGCCACCAATCTGGGCTTTTTAGGCCCGGCTCGATAGAATTCGAAGCCCTAATAAGGTTGACCTAAGTTGGACCTAGGATCCTGTTTTGGCAGCATTTCAACCCTTGTTTGTACCCTCTCCTTAAGTGTGGGAAGCAGGTGCATGTGCTAATTCCTAATTCATTTGTTTTAATTTAATTGGAAGTAACACAGTATGTAGAGTTTTATTAAGTTTTGAGTTTTTACTGAATTGTTTGTGGTGGCATTTGATTTAAAGTTGAGTAGAATTGATTTTGATAAAATTAATTTTGAACTGTTGAATATTCTTAAGATACTTGCATTATTTAATCTAAACCATGTACTTTTGTTAGAATGTTTTCTGTATTACAAAGTATACGAATTAATTTTACAACTTTAACTCTGTGTTTTGGTTCCAGATGATGGTCCTGGGTCCCTTCGTGAAGGATGTCGTAGAACGGAACCTCTGTGGATTGTTTTTGAAGTTTCAGGTACAATTCATCTTTCATCATACCTGAGTGTGTCATCTTATAAGACAGTAGATGGCAGAGGCCAGAGGATAAAATTCACTGGAAAGGGTTTGAGGCTGAAAGAATGTCAACACATAATTGTATGCAACCTTGAGTTTGAGGGAGGTAGAGGTCATGATGTGGATGGCATTCAAATAAAACCAAATTCTAAGCATATATGGATAGACCGATGCAGCCTTCGTGATTATGATGATGGTCTTATAGACATTACCAGGCAAAGCACAGATATTACTATATCTAGGTGGGGTATTTTGAATTTAATTGCAATAATGATTGATTGATTGAATGTGCTGTGCTGTGCTGTAATGTGTTTCTTACTTCTGTGGCACCAGGTGTTACTTTGCACAGCATGACAAGACAATGCTAATTGGAGCTGACCCATCTCATGTCGGTGATAGATGCATCCGGGTTACCATTCATCATTGTTTCTTTGATGGTACACGGCAAAGACAACCTCGTGTGAGATTTGGAAAAGTTCATCTGTACAACAATTACACCAGAAACTGGGGGATATATGCTGTTTGTGCTAGTGTTGAATCCCAGGTGAGTGTGCTGCTATCATGCTCAGTTTTTTTAAATTTCCTTTGCCTTTTAAGTGATGTGCAAGATTTATGGAGATAATTGATTTCTTGGAAATCATTTTACAGATATACTCTCAATGCAACATATATGAAGCCGGAGCTAAAAAAAAGACTTTTGAATTTTATACAGAGAAGGTAAAATAGTTTGCTCTTCACTTCATTTTTACTGTTTTATTGTCATTAATTAGGGCCCTTCATGGCCTATCACATTCTCAAAGTTACTCTAATTGTTCACCTCTAAACCCAATTATCACCCCCCAAAAAAGGTGTTAAACATCCATTATTTTACCCATTTGAATATATCTGTTTTTGAATCATGAATATTTTCTTATTGGACATGCTTATTGAAATATTCAATTTTGTTATATTGTTTTGGCAAATACAAATAGATAGTTGTGTGCTATCACCGGCTTCTTAAATTATGTCAACAAAGAACTAGTTTTTACTCTTTAATCCAGCAATCTATACCCCTGATGGTTACTAATGTTAATGATAAAAATGGTTCTCTAGGCGGCAGATAAAGAAGAGCCAAAGTCTGGCTTCATAATATCTGAAGGAGACATGCTTCTGAATGGGGCTCAGCCATGCTTGCCAATAGAAAACAGAAGCGAATCCATGTTTCATCCTAGTGAATATTACCCAACATGGACGATGGAAGCAGCTGCACATTCTCTCAAAGATGTCCTCCAGTTATGTTCAGGTTGGCAATCCATTGGTAGGCCAGTAGACAATTTGGTCTTAAATTAAGAATTATTGTGCTGCAGCTTTATGTGCCACCATTGCCATTACATCAAACGCATTCAACAGAAACAAGTCTAATTTAGTAGTACTAGCATAATTATTGTACGATCTAAATATAGCCAATTTTGTTGGCCTGGCACTTCCATTTTGCCATATATCTGCACGAATAATTATTTTTCAGGTCTAGTGTGCCTTTTTTTTAATTTTATTTTGGCAGTATATACCAGTGGTGATCAAGCAAGAGAATTATGTACGGCAAGTATATCACATTGTCAAATTTCTTGAATTTGATTATTACACCAAGTATATGAAGTATAATAAGGTCGCTTTTTGTCAGTTGATTATTTGAAAATGATATACATTAGGTGTTTTTTATTTTATATTTTGAAAACTAATTTGTATTTTTAAAATTAAAAATTTGTTTGATAAAATTAGTTTTTGAAAATTATTTTTAAAATTCTTATCAGAATAGTTTTAAACTGTTCTGATTTTCTATTTAAATTTTTTGTTATTCATTTCTTTTTATATAATATTTTACTTTCTTATAAAAAATAATTTTTAAAAATTAAATCCACAATCAAACACTACCTAATTCTTTCCTCTTGATTGTAAGTGACTTTGTCATTAAATCATATGCAAAGAATTTGGGAAGATCTGAACGAGAACGAGTTATTAATTAGTTACTTGCTCAAATATTATGAACTTCTTGATCAGTTATGGCCGTTCTTACTGACTCATAATTGGCACAGTATATGACAGAACTAATGGCACCTAACTAAAGCACTCTTGTGTTTATGCCGATGACGCGAAGCAGAAAGCAGAAATATTCGTCTTGGTAGTGTTCTTTCAAATTTTATCCAGCTCTTCTTTTCTTTAAAGATGTTTTTCCTTCTTTTTCTTTTGTAAAATATTTTAAGATTCATGCGTTATGTCTTTATTATGTTGGGAAAGCTTTTATTATATATGACGGCTGTGTTGTTATCCAATTTTTTCCAATTTAAGTTCTGTATAGTATCTCTCAAGACCAAAGAAAAAAAATAAAACCTTTTCGCTCGCTGGATTCAGTATCTTCTAATATTCAACCTTACAATTAAACGTTTAAATAAAATATATAAATTTAGATCAAAATAAAAAATTCTATAGTAAAATTATATTAATAATAATTTATAACATATTTTGTTAAAATTATATTAATATATAAATATTATTGCATTGCGCAAATTAATAGTTGAAGGTAAACAGTTTTATTTAACAAAAAACATGGGCCGGGCCGATTTATTAGTCAAATTGGGCCACAACTTTTATTTTTAGGTTAGTAAAAATGTAAGGGATTCTATACCAAAAAAGAAAGTAAAGTAATTCTATTTTGCCCCCATGCATTAGTTCGATTTATTATAGCCTGTTTGTGTAACATTCCATTCCAAGTTGTACAGAAATCGCAAAAATTTTAACTTTGTCTCTCAATGTAGGTTTATGTCTCAATACACGTATTACCTCCGACTAGTAATCAAATATGCTATCAGTAATCTAACAAGCGCATACTCAGTTCTCCTGAATCCACCCGGATCATTTCCTTAACCCCCTTCCCCCTCTCTACCTCTCTATCTTTATTAAGCCCCCTAAGATTGAAAAAGCAATTTATCTTAATTTGGCAAAATTCGATATTGGGTTTTATAAAGGCAGTGACAAATTAAACTCTGCATGAAATTTAATAAAATTTTACCATATAATCTGCACAAATCTCTTAATTTATCTAAAACATAAAATCACATAAATTTCTCGACTCCACACTTCTTGTTTTTTATGCAAGTTATTTAAATAAGAAAAGTTAGTGTAAAAAACGAGACATCTAATAAAATTTTGATAAATTTCACATGAGGTAAATATAATTTGTCCTAGACTCAAATATGTGCATCCCTTTTCTTCCTAAACAATAGTAGATGAAAATTCTTCATGCAACAAATGGCAAATATCTAATGCATTCTTAAATTTTGAGCACAATTCCACTTAATAGACTAACAATCCACAAAAAGCCTAGTCCCGAAAAGATAAAAACTAACAATTTGCATAAATCCCCGGGTCCTTCAAGAAAGAAACCCAGGTCTACATGACATTAAATTTAACACAATCAATAACTCCAACATGAAACTACAAAATGAGAGGTATCAAAACTTGTAAAGTATAAAAGGACGTCAATTAATAGATAAAATCGCTTAAACGTTACACCTTGATAGCATATTTCCTCATTGGGAAATATGTCTCTTTCTTCTTTTGCCGCTCAGTCTTCAATGACACCTGCATGAACATGAAATGGGAAATCTCATGAGCAACAACATATTGTCTGGCTCCAACAAACGTAGAAGCAAAACAATTACAAAATGATATGGCATCATACTTGAGGCCAATTTGAAATTAATACACAAAATGGTAAAGATAAAATGATCTACATATCATTAGTGACATCTAAGAATAAAACTAGAAATAAGGAGCACGTAAAATTTTTGTAATTTGTTTGTTTCTATCAGAAAGAGGATATGAGATTTTCCCACATGGCTAAGAACAAGACTTTGTATGTCCTAATGGTATCCATAAACATCTATTTCCATCTTAAGGCAGTGTTACCCTAACCATCATATCAATTCCATGTGGTGTGGTTGATGTGAATGGTGGAACTTCTAGCACCCTTTACACATTAGCAACCATTTTCTCATACATTCTGACCTCGGAAGTCATATCCAATTACTTCAACAACACCCTTACTCAAAAAGGATAGCTCTTCTATTTGCTTCTCACGAGTACTCAGTTTCACAAGTCTACAAAAGCAGAGGGGATAACCATCCTCTCCAATCAATGTACATACTATTTCTTTTAACCCGCTTGGTTCAAGAGTGGGAAGAGAGGCAAAATAGAAATCCCCCAATATAAGAAGGGAGGAAGAATCCCCACATTTTCCCTCCCCTCCAACCAGTGTGTAAAAGGGTGTTGGGGGACATCAGATTGGAATAAGATAGATATAAATAAATAATAATTTTCTTAATAGAAAAAAGAACAAAAATTGATCCTAGCCAGATAGAGAATTTAAAGGACTTATAGAAGTTGCTCTTAAGCATCATCTTAGGCTTTTTGAGAGATGGCTTTTGGAGGGGACGGGAATGATTATGAACCTGCCTATCCATGTTGCGTGATTTTAAAAATTAAGCAAAAATGTTGGGGACATTTTTTAAACCTTTCAAACTCCCTTTTTGAGTTCCCTGAAATTGGAAGGCTTTTAGACATACAAACAAGGGAAGGGTTTACCTTCCCCTCCCTCCTCCCTCAAACCCTTACCCCTATCCCCTTGTAAACTCCCAAATGCAACCTTAAAAGAACACATCCAAGCAACAATTACACAAAACTAACAATCAAAGTAGATAAGCTGGTCACTAGGGAAAAAAAAAGAAGAGAGGACAGTTATTAAAAATTATTTCAATGTAAGTTCGTCATAACTGTGAAGATAGAAGCCCAAATCAAATGAACCACATTACATGACATGAAATTATGAGTGACCAAACAGTTCCATTGAATGAAGAAACAATACCTGGTGCTTAGTGAGCCTTCTGCGAATAGCCCTGGTCTTCTTCGGGCGCAGATCAAGTGGCAATAAATTCTTCTTCTTGTAAGCTTCCCTCAACGCAGCCTTCTGTTTCTGAGAAATGACGGTCAAGACCTGGGCAATCGACAACCTCACCACCTTTCTGCAACCCCAAAACAAATACCAAACATAAACACAAACACCTCACAGGCAAAAAAAAAAACACATCATCACAGTAAAACAACGATTATTACATCTTGGAGAGCTTGTTAGGGGCACCGCCGGTGACCTTAGCAACACGAAGCAAGGCAAGCTCGGCTTTGAGGTCCTTGAGCTGGTTCAACAGCTCTGCCTTAGTCTTCTGTCTCAGCTCGTGAACCTTGATCCTCGCTGCACAAACAATGTTTCAATCACAGCAATTAATTAAAAAGAGATAGCAGAGAGGAATTGTTTCGGAAATTACCCATTGCTAAATTCGCGAGCTTTCTGCTATGGCTGCGCCTCTTCCCTACAAACCCTAGTTTTAAATGGGAGGGACGAAGTTCGGTTTTGGAACCTTGGGCTATCTTAAGTTGATATAGAGTTGTTTTGGGTTTAGCCCAATTAATTTTGATCTGGGCCTAGTTTATTTTCTTAGGTTTTGGATTTGAAACCTGATACAACAGGCCCACTCAAGTAAACCGGGCCAATGCTGAATGACCCATTTGCCTCGATTAAAAACATGGCTCATGAGTTGATGACTGCACTTTCCCATTATCGTGGTCATGATCCAATTTTTCTTTCTAACCAATGATGGGATCGACTTGGAATAATAATAATAATATATTAGGTTATTCGAGTTTGTGTTATCAAATTATATTAGTTATTGTTTTCACAGTATAAAAGTTTATTAATTAATTTATAAGAATTTAAAAATTATTAATTATATAACAATATTAAATTAATAATTATTTTTTAAACGTATGATTGAGATATATTTTTTTATATTCTCTCTTATTAATTATTATATTTTTTAATAGTATTTTAGTTAATTAAATATATTTTTATTAAAAAAATGCTTGTGAATTAAAATTTTAAAAAAATTAAGACAAATATTTGTTTGATTCTGATAAAAGGAAGTAAACGAAGTAGAAAGTTAAAGATTTATAAATAAGTCTTGAAATTATATAAATTTTATTTAAATAAAAGACAATATATTGGGAATGTTTATGATTTGATCTAACTTTTAAACTTGATGCATTTTTAAAATGTAGATCAGTGTGTTTCACAGATAGATTTGTATTATGTTTTTGGATCATCTAATATTTTATATTTTTTTAAGTTTATATTGTTTAATAATTTTGTATTAATAATAATTTTTTTTTAATTTAATTAAAAATATTTTACATAGCATAATATATATTTCTATTAATATTTTTTATTTTAAAATATATACTCTAAAATATATTAATTTTAATTATATTTTTAAAATTTTAATTTATTTATATATAATGTTAAAGTTAACATATAATTTATTTTATCAAACTTTTCAAGTTAAATAATAATTTTAATAAATCTGCTCGACAAAAGATATATGAAATGTGTAGTAGTAAGAGACAAATTTTAATATTGAGGTAAAAACTAAAAAGCATATAATATCATAAATGGTATGTTTTAAGTACATTGAGTCCATCATTTATGATGAAACTAAGGGATGATGTGAACCATAAATGGTATGTATAGGATTTAGAATGTGATTAAAAAAATTAAAATAAATTATAATCAAATTTATAATATAAACTTTAATATAATGAGAACTTATTAAATAATTACTTAATAAAATACATATTAACTTGTGCCGTTGTTGGCGGCTCTGATTTATGGATAAGAAATAAAAAAAAAAAGTTGGTGGAAGAATACAGTAACTAGAAAACAAATTTCGATGGCTTTTAGGAGCAGGCACTGACATTTTTAAATATAAGAAATAAACCAAAGTTTGATTAGCTAGCTGTTGCATGAAACTTAGTGTTGTTTTGTGATTAGAGGATAAAGATAATTTACAGACTCAATGAATCCAAATGTGATCAAATCTTTTATGACCTTTTTTTCATAAAACTGTATCCGACATTTAAATTGGACAAAAAGATGTTTGTAATCATACGCAGAGAGCCTAATGAAATATGAGTGGGAGGGAATTATGAAATAGCTGATAAATGCTTATTTAATGTATAATGTATTTTTAAATGTAAATAATTATTGATTACAAAAATAGATGTTTATGAGTATCTAGTTTATTTAAATATTATCATTTTAAAGATATATTCAAAATTGTTTTTATAGGGAGTATGGTGTTTTCAGGATTTATGAAAAAAAATTTAAAGTTCAGATTTGAATTTATTATTTATTATCGGATCTAAGAATTTATTTAAAAATTTATAAAATAAATAAATTTAAAATTTATTTATAAATGTAAAAATAAATAAATAAAACTACAAATTTAACATATTAAAATAATATAATATATATTTATATATTATGTATTACATATGTTATATCTTGTATATTATAATATAAAATTATAATAAATTTATATATTTAATTTTTTTTAGATATATTAAACATATTTTTTTATAAATTTAAATTTAATTTATTTATTTAATTTTTTTAATAAATTTAAATAGATCTATTTATTGAACAAGCTATATTATTTTTGTAAAATTTATTTTTAAAACTTTATATTATATTATTAATTATTTTTATTTAAATTTTATAAATTAACATGAATTATTTATTTAAAATATATATTTAAATTATTAATATTAATTATAAAATTACTTATTTAATTTTAAATAATCAGATATACTATCGGATCTTAGGTATAAATAGTTTGTAATGGATTTGTTATTATATTTTTGGATGCTTGCAGGGATATATTGTCCAATGCAGATGTATTTATTTTGGTTTCATTTATTACACTTAAGTGTTTTTTCTATTATCTTTGTGTATTTTTTGAAAAGTATAAAAAATATATAAAAATTTGAAACATGAGAATAAATGCATGTATTTTAAGTATATTTTCTACAAAATTAAACTAAAAAAAATATTATAAATTATATGTCTGAATTGATTATTATTATTTTTTTAAAAATTTTGTCATCATTAACTTTAGGATAAAAATAAAAATAAAAATTGTGTTGAAATGGACGGCTGTGACAGATAGTGAAAGTTGATGTCATGTACTTAACCAAGGAAGTGAAAGAATAGTCCAAACAATTAGATGAAACAAGAGTGTCATGTACTTAAGTTGCAGGATGAAATATTGTTTGAGGGAGACACATTTACTTTACAATGAAATTAACTTTTTTTATAGATTTTTTTTCTCATATATATATATTTATAAAGTTGAAATTCAAATTGTTTAAAAATTAATATATATATATATATATATATATATCATTTAAACCAAATTTCATTATATATGTGTCTAGTTGCTACTTCAACTAATCGTTTTTCAATCCATCCAAATTCAAAGATAAAAACCACCTTAAAGATATATATCCAAATTCAAAGATAAAAACCACCTTAAAGATATATATGCGCTGAGAAGAAAAGGAAAAGGAAAGAATGCAGACAATATGTTAAAGATATATATACTATTAGCTCAGCAATATACGTAGATTTTACTTAGAATATGTTTATTATTGTTATAATGAAAATAAATAAATTCGTTTAATAGAAGTTTATATTTTGATTTATTTAAAATTTATTAGTTTAATTTATTTAATAAATAAATTAATTTTAAATTTATTAAAATATTTATTTAATTTAATTAAAAGTTTATTTTTTTTTATATTATATATTTATATTTATTTTAATATATTATATTTATAAAATATTAATATATTTATATAATTTTTTAAAAATTAAAGTTTTTCATTTTAATTTTAAATAACAAATTTTATATTAATGAAATTTTTTATATTTATTATAAGAATTGTATATATTATTTTAATTTAAAATAAATATTTTATATTTTACTTTAATTTATATATATATATATATATTTAAATTTATACGTGTGTGTGTTAGGTGTCTGCCTTATATTCTTTTTTATCTTATTATGTTTATATTTATATATAGTTAATATTTAATATTTATATTCTAAAATTATAAAATTATATAGTTAAATTTATACATATTTTATATTATTGTCTAAAATTATATAATTAAATTTATAAATTTTATATTATTAATTTTAAAATTTATATTTTTTAATCAATTATTTACATAAATTTTAAATATATTTATTAGTTTATTTTAATATAAATTTTTTAAATAAACTTATAAATTTTAAAATAAACTTATTTTTATCTCTACCATAGTGTTGACTACAAATATTATATTTATAAAAAAAAAGAAAAAACTTAACATTGTAAATTACATTAAGAAATTTTATTTGATTTAGTTTATTTTTAGAACAAACTTAGATTATGTGTTCTTGTTTGTAGTTTTTTTAAGTTAATTTTTATACTTTTAAAATTATATAATTTAAATATTTTTTTATTTAAAATTTTTTAATTATTATTTAATTTTTTTTCAAAGGACATGAGAGGTTGTAATATAATTGAAACAGGAAATAATTTAAATTGAAAAAGTTAAATTAAATTTAAAAATTTAATTGGAAAATATTTTATTTTTTATATTGAATAAACTTTGATATTTTAGTTAATAAATTTTGAGTTAAAGACAGTTTAATTAGTTTGGCTTGGAAAAAATAAAAATTTAGAAGTTTAGATAAAATGAAATTAAAGCCCGATTTTTTTAAATTGAAAAAGAAAAAAGCTTTAAAAAATTGAAAATCTAACATTATTTATAATTATTTTTTTTATTTTTGTTCGTTTATTTTACTGATTTTTGTTAATAATTTTTAAAATAATTTTTTTAATTTTTTTTAAAGAAACACTTTTTTCAACTTTAAAAAAACTAATCCTGTTTGGTGCAACTAATCTGCGAGATTCTATTTTCAAAAAGGTTAATTGTGTAGAACAGGTATTAAATGCACAAATAGTTATTTTTCAAATGAACTTGGCTGCGTCTAATTCCTTTGAATTGCACATTTCACATGTAAAGAGAAAGTTCCATGACTGTATCGTGCACGTGCATGTTCGGTTTGAACGGAACATGGTTACATGAGCCATTTCACTTTTTGCATGACTATAGATTATTATTTTTTATAAATTATTTTTCAGGTAATGATAAATTTAAATTTATTCTTTAAAATTAATTATTTTTTTGGACAATCACATTAATAAGAATTAAAATTAAAATTTTAAATAAACCTTATTACTTTCTTTTATTATACACTAAAAGCTTATAATTTTAAATAAATAATTTAAATTAATTTTTTTTAATTAAAACTAACATATTCTTTGTCTATAACATGGAAAATTTTTAATTAGTTAAATTTATAAATAAAAACAAATTGAAAAATAGTAAATAGTTTTATTTTTATAAATATTTTTATCAATAATAATAAATATTACATTAATAATAACAAAAAACACAAAAATTTAAAACTAAAATAATAAATTATTAACATTATAATATAAATTTTTTGTTGATTTGATATATCAAAATTTTAAAAATAAAAATTAATTTCAAACTAATTTGAATTAAAATTATAACAATCTTAATGTTTATTTTATGTAAAATAGAGACATTTTTATGTTTATTATAATGTATAAATATTTAAAAATTAAATTAAATTATTATTGAAAAATAATAAATAAATAAATAAATGTTTAATGTGGGAGAAATCACATAATTAATAAAAGAAGACAGATATAGATCCTAAATTTTTCATTCAAAATTAACAATTTTAATTTTTAAATAGTTATTTGGAGAAGATTTTACTTAATTTTTATTTTATTTTATTTTAAATTTATTCCTAATTTAAGTGATTTATTTTTTTAAATTTATTCTCAAAATTAGAAATTTAATATTTTTAATTAAATATTATTTAATATAATAAATATTTACCCTTTTTAATTTTTTTCTTTATAAATTTTGTATATTTAAAAATTTTCATATAATATATGGATAATATTATTTATTATTCATAATAAAATATTGATTGTTTTATTTTTATTTAAAATATTATATTAATTTAAAAATATTCATATAATGTACAAATAATATGTTAATTTACTTAATAATACAATAACCATGATTTAGTGGTAAGAAGAACTAATTTTAAATTAATTTTCAATAAGATTAAAGAGTGTATACTCTTTGTTTTGGAACATCAACATTTGGTTAGTTGATGATGGTGATGGATGTTTTTTTAGATCTATCAGAATTAAAGAGAAGAATAGAATGAGTGGTTGATCTCATTCGGTTAGGAAGTAGCATTATCATTGATCAATTCTCCAAATTGATATGTTAAATTCTTTCTTATCCCATTTTCTAAGAATGGATCAATTGAATTCAACAGGATCTTTATGTTTTACTTCTTCCTCGTTCTTATCCAACCCATACAATACAGTTTCAAATCGTTTTTCAAATCATGGACCCAAAAAATAAATGACTGAATAGAATTAAAATTTTAAATTTAATAGGATTTTAACTGACTAATCACATGCAAATCAAAGTTTAAGAACTAATCTTTAGTCAGCATCCCTGAAAGTCCACCATCATTGGGATCTTTGATTGATGGTGCCCTCAAAATCTAGTCAAAAGAAGCACCCAAAAAAAAGTTCAACAAAATGACAAGTTGTTTATATAAATACACAAAAAGTAAACTTATGCCAACTTTCAAGTCCCAAAAAATGACGCCTCTATTGTAGTATATTAAATCAGGACAACAATAAAAAATCTAAGAAGCCTTCTTTATCCTTTGGTTTGTTCAAAGTTTTTAAAATAGAATTGATTGTTAAATTGGTTAAGATGTTTATTTAAAATTTAATAATTTAATTATAGTTGAATATATTAATTAAATAATATTTTTAATATATGATATAATAAAAATAATAATATAATACAATTATTTTATATAATTAAAAATTATACATTGTTTTAAAATTATACATGTAAAATATAATATAATGTAATTTTTTTAAAAAAAATATAAATAATGTCATTTTATATAAAATATTTTTTATTGCTTTGCTGTTTCAACCTAATTTACTGATTTTGTTAGTTTAATATTGAATTTTTATTTAATCAATTTTATAATTTAAATAATTTTAAAAATATTAAATTTTAATTCAAATCTATATAATTTATTTAGCTTATTTTCTGTAAATTAAGAGCTGCCAAATGTTCCTTGACTTAATTCTCTTCCTACCCAATTATGAAGAAAACATTGATATATAAAATAATGATGATATATTGTCAATAATTTAGTGAGACACAATTGTCATTCTGAATGGGCCAAGTCCAGAGAGAGAAACATTGCTTCATGAATCATTCACCTCTCTCTCTTTTTCTCTCTATAAATGGAGAAGATATCCTAATTTCCATGCAATAAAATCTCTGTCACCAACTTCAGTCATCAAAAGACTTCGTTTTGCCTCTCTCCCTTTCTTCGGACCTATAACAATTTTTCATGGTCACTCTCTATATCTCTTTGTGTATAATTATCCTAATTCTATGATAATTCATAATTATTTTCTTCTAATTTTTCTTTGCTTTCTGGGGTGCAGGCGACTGAAACTGAGATCAAATACGAAGAGGTAACCATCAACACCATAATCTCTCTCCGTTATGCCATCTTTTCTTAATTATATTAATCCAAAGAAACACAGATACAATCTTAACCTCTTTATTCATTCATAATAAAACATTCATTCAATTTTTTTATTTTGCAGGGATACATAGAGAATTCTAGACACATGAAGCTTTTTACATGCCAATGGCTTCCAGTTAATCAAAGTCCAAAAGGATTAATCTTCTTCTGCCATGGCTATGCCATGGAATGCAGCATCACCATGAACAGTAATTAGCCTTTACACCTTCCTTTTCAGTTTTCTAATTCGCAATCAAAATTAAATTGCATTTATGTAGTACATATATATATATATATATATATATCCCATTTAAGAAGAATTGATTTTCAAAAAGTTAAATTTAAATTAATGAATATCTTTAAGATATGTATTAAAATAATTTAAATTATATATATATATATATATATATTATTAAAACCTCTGCAATTATAAAAGAAATAAGATGGTAGATGTTGATTGTTTGATTGTGAATATTGAAACACCCACAGGCACAGCAAGAAGGCTTGCAAATGCAGGTTTTGGTGTGTATGGAATTGACTATGAAGGGCATGGAAAATCAGAGGGGCTTCCTGGGCTTGTTAACAATTTTGGTGATGTTATTGCTGATTGTTCAGAACACTATGCTGCCATTTGTGGTCACTATCTTTTCTCTATTTCTTTTACTATTTTAATTTTTATTGCCTACCACTTTACATTTTTAATTTCAACACATTTTTCCACCCATGACATGGCCTATTTGTCTTTTTCTAAACTTTTGATACCATAAACAATTTCAATTAATAGAGTATATAATGAATAAAATTACAGAAAAGCCAGAGAACAAGAAGAAGATGAGGTACTTGATGGGGGAATCCATGGGAGGAGCTGTGGCTCTCCTTTTGCACAGGAAAATGCCAGAATTCTGGGATGGGGCAATTTTGGTTGCACCCATGTGCAAGGTGCTTCTTTATTCTATTTATTTATTTATTTATTTTATTGTTATTCTATTAAAATATCTTCTACCATTCTTTTTATTCTTACTTAAAAAAGGTTTTTTTAATATGATTTAACAACATATAACAAAAACTATATGATTTAATATATAATTAATAATATTAAATATTATATTTTTTAATAAAAATATTCCATCTTCATTTGTTTTCTTTCTTTCTTGGTGTTGTTTGGTGGTTGTTCTGCACTATTATTTTTCTATTGGGCTATTCCAAGGTGTTAGCTAGACACGTTTGGTCACTGGTTACCCGTGATGTACAGAACCCAGCTAATTAGGATCCAATCAATAGCTATTGATGTACATTTTTCATCTTTGTTTTTTTCTTTTTTCTTTTGTCATGGTTGCACAGAATACGTATCTGTCACTTTAGGCTTATCTTCAATGTTCATCTCTTTATTATCAACCCCAAAAAAAAAAAATTAAAAGTGAAAAGTCCATGGTTTTAAATAAGTTATCTAAATGAATATACATATTGTGATTATCTGTTAATAATATTAATGAAACTTGTATATTTTTATATAAGTACATAATTTCAGAATGGAAAAAAATTTATCTCAATTTATATTTCACAAATTATCAATTTTGATGATTTGTTGATAATCTTTTCTATCAGCATATGAAGTTGCAATTAAATTTGGCATTACCATTACCAAATCCGACGTGTGTCATATATAGACACAATTTATGTAGATATCTGCAACTGAATTTACAGCTTCAAATTTTACTTTAAAGTTTATTTTCAGCACTTCTTTATTAGGAGATATTCTCTATTGTTTGCGAAACAATCACGCAAGAGATACAGAAAGATACAAAAATTATTGTGAGTCATGATCCATATAGTGCTTATCTTTTGTGTTACTCTATCCAGTTGAGGGGCATCAAAATCCTCTCTATTGAATGGTGTGCATCGAATTTTATTATCAATTACTACTTTTCTCTGTAATCTAGAATAGGAAAACATATAATGAAACATATTATATTAGAAAAAAATTCTTTAACGTGTAAGCATGTTAAGCATACCTATTATTTAAATAGGAATCAAAGCTATTTGTATATATTATATTTTAGTTGATTCGTTAAAGCAAAATAATGCAGCGAATCCGTTTGACCAACACCAAAATTTGACATCGATGGTTGAATGGCCAATCAAGAATTTTCTAAGCTAACCGTTGCAATAGTTGTCCCTCACAGCATTTCGTCACATCTAGAAGATATTGCCTTCAGAATGTGACTTATTAATTTAAACACAAACTATATAATTGGTAATCCACCAATTCAAGCAAAAATAATTACAGAAAATATTTTTATTTTAAGGAAATATAAATACAAATAATAAATTGGATTTATGAAAGTACATATATATTCACAACACAAGACATTATTACTTTTAAAACACACCTTACTTTTGAATTATTGTGTTAATGCACCTGCTAAAACTGATTTATTCTTTTATAAAAAAAAGTGATGAATTTAAATTTAAGATATTATATAAAATATTTTAATATTATATTTTTTATTATTAAATTCCCAATGTTTTAAAATGATTTGTTTACGTACAAAGTGTGATAGTATTTTATTTTTCTTTGAAATTTAGTCAGCCTGGGTTTAAAGAATAATTTATCTATTTTGTTGATATTTATTTTTATATAGATGGTTTTTTAGTTTGCAACAGAGGAAAACCCTTGTTTGGTTTTTGGCATTAGCCTTTGAAATTAAAAGTTGTATTAATAAAATATAGTGCAGATTGCAGATGAAATGAGACCGAATAGAATGGTGGTGAGTGTATTGAGTGCACTGAGCAAAGTTGCTCCGTCATGGAGATTAGTCCCCACAGAAGATATCATTGACGTTGCCTTCAAACTTCCTGAAGTCAGAGAACAGGTGTCTGCACAAATCTTATTCCACAAACTAGTAGTTATTAATTAGAATAATTTCTGGATCATGTTAAATCATTAACACTTCCATAGGACAAAAACCTCATCTCATTCAACAATCAATTAGTTGAAACAAATGATAATTGAAGTATATACATCATTAGGAGCACTAACTGGCTATTAGAGTAACTAATTAAATAAAAGCTACAATTCACAAATTATTTACAACTCCTATATCATATTCACATAAAGAAATTATTCTTGCATTGCAGATTAGAGCAAACCGATATTGCTACAAAGGAAGGCCTCGGTTGAGAACAGGCTACGAACTATTCAGGGTCAGTACAGATATTGAGAAAAGACTAACTGAGGTTTGTCAAATTTCTAATACTCCACTTAATGCCAAGAAGTTCCTTAATGTTTATAACACATGATGAACTTAATGGAAAAACTGATAACCCATCTTTACTTTGGTTAGGTTTCATTACCTTTTGTGGTTCTACATGGTGAAGAAGATAAAGTGACTGATAAATCAGTAAGCAAACAACTATATGATGTTGCCTCAAGCACAGATAAGACACTGAAGCTGTACCCTGGAATGTGGCATGGTCTATTGTATGGAGAGCCACCAGAAAATTTGAACATTGTATTCTCAGACATAATTGGTTGGCTAGAGGAGAAATGTCAGTATGGAAACTCCAGATTCGAGAGAGAGCTGAAAGAAGAAAATGAACATTTAGTAAAAGATTAAGTTGGGTCTGTAGCCATTTTGTACTTTCTTGGAGCCAAACAAGTTGGTGTTTCGAAAAGGCCTTGGACAACAAACAGAGGCAATAGGGGTAGCGTGCACAACATGGTAAGTTGTGTGAAACCGTTAGAGGAAGAAATAATTATTTGTTTATATGTCCCGAGTCCCTATTTGGTATATTTGATGAAGAAATAATTTTACGTATTTTGCTTTTTATATGCTCATTAAAGCCCGTGTAAGTAAAGTTGAAATTAATTGATAAAAGGAATGGTTTGGTTATTTTTGGCTCAATTGTCTTAATTGATATTTGTAGTTTTACCAAATATAGTTGGACTATGAATAGCCTCAACGCGTAAGAGTTGGTCGTAACTCGTAGGCAAGGGACATTCACTGCTTTGTCTCCACCCTTCGGCTTCGTGTTTGATCCAAACAGGGCATAGTTTGAAACCCAAATCTCCCATTTAAGGTCAAGCGGAAGTGTACATGGGGTGTATCTTGTGTACTTTTCATAACCTTAATCAGCAAGAAAGTATTTCAAGAAGACCTGTAACTCTCAATTACTTTTTCAGATCTTAATTGGAGTTAAAATAGAAAAATTTGGCAAATACTCAAATTAGTCTCTGAATAAAAAAAATGAGAACAGTGAGTATGTTTGATGGTGTTCTCTCTCTCTTTTCCTTTTCAAAATAATCTTGTGAAGTATTTTTTTATAAAGAAAAGAAGGGGAAAAAATGTTTGATAAGATTGTTTTCCTATGTGTCGGAGAGCAAGTCAAAATTTGTCTATTCTTAAGAACAAAATTCAAACAAGTCCTTCGTTCCTCGAAAAAAAGTATTCATTTTAATTCAAGAAAATTATAATCTTCAGATACATCAATCCTTACATTTAATACATGGAAAGACTAAATTATCCCACATTTATAGTTTTAGGAAATTATTTGGTAAAGGACTAAATCTATAAAATAATTTTTTTCAAGTGAATTGAACATTTACTCTGAAAATTATTGTGAACTGTAACAACTGGCCAATCTTTTCTTAGGTCAAATAATGTTTCGTTGTATAAAAAAAACCAAATGCGTCACAGGACAGGACTATGACAAATAATTAAAAAGTAGAATAGGAATCGAGATTCATTTTACCACTCATCCCAGTCTATGACAAACCATAGATAGGACAGGTACCCCAAATTCAACACCAAAACCCAAATCATTAATCAGTTACTCGTACACAACAATAAAATATATATTCTCAAAAAACATCATTTTCATGCATAATTTTTATGATACGTGACCCGCTGCAATTAGTTTTCCGCTTTGTATTTTGATAGGTACAGAATGTGTTCGGTTTTGAAAAACTATAAGTTGGTAGAACCTACTCTTCGTTGAAATGGTAAAGCGGTGATATTCCGGTCTATAAATTTCATATCGAGTTAAATCAAACATCTCGTTGAGTACAATACAGGGTGCTGAGATGTAGATACAGAGAGATTGGGCGCGTTATCACATCCACAAAGCGTGATAACAGTTAATAGCGATTAATTACAACACAAGTTGCCAACTGAGGCATATGGGTTTCACTTGGACAATACAGAGTACAGAGTCACCGTCCAGTCTCTCATCCATTGCATTCTCGTATGAATGAGATTCGCAAGCTTCACTTTGTTAGTAGTGACCTAACTACGGGCAAATACCCACCAGAAAATCGCATTTCCGCCATGACCTGCACCCAACACCAAACCACAGTATAAAGCATTCGTCAAAGCAAAATTCTCAATAGCAATAAAGCATCTACAAGTTTATCAAGATTAATTATCATTGTCATTATCTCGGGACTAGCATGGCATCAGATGGAAGTTGTTTAAGCGGAACAATGATGATCTGATATATTTAAACAGCAGCATTTACTGCATAGGTTTTAATCTGAAAGACAAGTGCTGTCCCCCCTCTTCCCTCTCTTATCAATAATTATCAACCAACTATTACTACAACTCTAGTTCTATTGAAAAGGATAAACCAACCATGAGATGTCAATAGTGAGCAGCTAGGTAATGGCAGAATCGATGTGTGAGTTTCTATTCCTCCTTAGCTACCCCATAGTGTAAGACCCAAACCTCTCAAGGGGAGAAGGTAAACCACCTCTTTGATTTCCCTGTTCTACAAATCCTTTGAAAATATCAGACGGCATAAATATTGGATAAGAATTTCCCCCTTATTTATGCATTATCTGCTGCTATGTCATATTAGTTAGTGAAGTTCTTTTAGACATACAAAATCACATCTTAAGGATTGCTTACAATCTTAGTATCATATTATAACGACAACAGCACTGTAGACAGTCAGACCCAAATGAACAGAAATAGGAAATCATACCTTTCAGACAATCTTTCTTAAATAATCTTATTTCGCACTTCCTCAAGTTTCTTCAGTATCTCTCCAGGGGTTCTGTCCAATTCATCAGCAATTTTTCTCTGCAAATCCATTGGCAATGTTGGGAACTGCTCGCATAGATCCCCATCAATAACATCCTACACAATAACACACGACTCAGAATTTTGTCAAAATTAAATGCTAGGGCTAAAAAAAAGGGCAATGAACAGATAGAATGTTTTGATGTGTCCATGTTTTTATTAGAGATGGAAGATAAAAGGCCCTTGTCAGGAACAGAAATAAAAGTATTATAGAGAGAATGCTATTATCCAGAAGAGATTGCAAATAGAGCTTTCCAACAACTTAACAGAAAGAACAAGCAGCATAATATTGATTGGGTGTACCTTAACAGGAAAATAAGCAGATCTATAGGCCATGTGATCTCTTCCGCACAAAGGTGGATGATCCTGCCTCATATGCATCTCCAAATGAGAAAAGAAATCAACATCATCCCGTGAAGTGAAGGCGTGTAATGCCCCAACACTTCCCATAACTGTTCCATATACAATGCACTCTCCACCACCTGGTATAAGAGAAGCCTTTTGCAAGCATGTGACCACATCACCAACATGAAATTGTACAATTTCTTCCACTTTATTGGGAGCTCCATTTAGCTTTCCCTGCTCCCACTTGATCCTCCCACCAGTAGGATCTTCTTCTATCTCATCTGAAACATCCTGCGGCAACCGCACAAAATAGATATTTCCAAACTTGTCTGCACCTGCCATGGTGTCAAAATCTATGTGGTATGATGCAGTAAGCCACCTTGGAACACAATCATCAGCAAATATGTAAAGTTGGTTTTCATCCCGCCTATACTTGCAGTAATGGAAAGACTGGAGAAATGCAAAGAACACAATTAGCTGAAGATTATTTAGTGAAATGTAAAATGCAGATAAGCAGCACATTGCATCTGATACAAAGCATGCTGTCTATTTAAGAGAATATAAATTCAAAACCGAAAGCCTTAGTCAAGTATTTCCAAAATAGAATTATTCCTCCAGATGCTTTGGAATAAAACCAAATCAGTAAATTTAGAACATTATAGTTCACAGCACAGTACACTGACAAATTAATGTCAGAAGGCACTGTGATATCAAATGCTACCAATAAAAAACAGAAGTAATGACAAAAAAAATACATTCCCATAATGCTCAACTCAAATTCCAGGATATTCAACAGTTACAGAAATAAAACAGAATTCATACCTCTTGGACGTCACCAACATAAATTCGATCACGATATGCATGAATAGAGACAATTGTGTTGGGGAATAGCTTATTCTCACACTTTCTTAACAACCGTCTTTTTCCCAAATCATACAGCCTGAGCACAGATCCTATTCCGGCAAGTAATCTTCCTTGAAACTGACATAGAGAAAGAGGAACACCCTCAACCTGAGTTTTGTGAAGAAGTTCAAGAGATCTTCCATCCTCAACAAACCTATATATATGAATGAACCCAGCAGTTACACTCCTTTTGGGCAAAAATTGCAGTCCCTTTGCTGTGCCAACAGCTAAAAGAGTTCCGTATTCCTTATCATGGAAATTTACTGTGCATATGCTGAAAGCAGCCTCATTCTCCTGAAGCTCCAAAAGACAGGTTGTGTTTCCTGTCCTTGGGTCGAGAACTCTGATGCAGGAAACCCACTTATCTGATTCAGCTTTTGGATAACCATAATGCTCATCAGAAAGTGGATCATCTTTATCTTCATCCTCACCATTCTCCATTTGGTCTGCACTTCCTGTACCATTTTCCCCAGCTTGAGCAGCCTCAAAACACTCTTTCCTTGCAACTTCACGCTCTTCAGCAGTTAATGCTCCCTGATCACTCTCAATCATCACCAGAAGTTTCCGTTTGGGTTGCAGCACAAATTTCCTCGGCGTGTACCTTAATGGAATTACAGTTTCATTAAATGTTTCTCCTAACCTTTCAATGGTAAAAATCCTCAAGGCCTCACCAGCAACAGCAACTACACCTTCCACACATTGATCAGATGAAAAGGAGGCAGCATATTCAAGGGTTTCATATGAAAGAGGTGTTAAAAGGAAATGTCCTTGGTGAATATAACCAAGCCAAGGTCGACTTGACAAGCAAAGCATAGCACGCTTGCCTCTCACAATAATGGGAAACAGCTTTGGGGCTCTCAATCCTAAGAATCGGGAACGAGAATCAGAAAGCTGACCTGTAACCATATCCACCACAGTTCTAAACAAGACACCATTCTGTAAGCCAGCATTTAGGAAAAGACTAGCAGGATGATCTGCACCATCCTCACCGCCAACAGATGCTTGAACTTCAAGAAAAAGAAGAGATTCTGGAGCAGAAGAAACACTCTGTACACTTAGAGCCTGCATACAATCGTCAGGATCCAGTGATAAGATGCGGATGGTCTTGTCATACGAGCCAACTGCAAGAAAACGAGATCTTTGTCTGCCTTCAGGTACTGGAGCAATGTCCAAACAAGCAACATCTCCAGACATTTCATGCTTCTCCACCTCCATCAACTGACCAGTCACATCCACTTCAAAATATATAAGCTCCCCTCCACTCAGCGCAATAACCACTTGAAGTCTATTAGATCCAACTTTTGAAATAGTCCTCTTTCCAGGAGTTCTCCATTCGTTAATACGGCCATCCTCCCTAATATGTCTAATACCATTTGGGTGAACCTGCATGAGAGAATCATCTCCTATCAAAGAAACAGCAAGGGAGGGAGTAGTGTCAAGAAACCCACTGTCACTGACTTCTTCAACAGTCTCACCGATGGAAAGCACAAGTGTAGCATTTGTGAATGACACAACAATGTATGCATCAAACTCATCAATAGCATTCTTCTTCACTGTCCAAACAGCGCTAGGTATACCGGGAAGCTTGGATACTGCCATCTCACTAACTGCTAAACCAGTTCTGAGGATCCTCAAAGATGATCGAGGACCACGCCCACAAAGGGTAAAAATTTGAGGAGTTTCCTCTTCAAAGAGATTACTGACCTTCATATCCGTTATTGGCATTAAACTCTCAACCTGGTCAATCCTAACAAGATTTTTCAGCCTTCGGGGCTGGAAAAACACTGGCTGAAATCCTTCTTCGGTTTCCATCAGCGTAGCAGATGATGCCTCCACATCATCATCATCCCCAATTGCCTTAAACTGATATAGAGCATGATTCCCAAACTCAGAGGCCGCAAACAAGAATCCTGACTTCAGCACACACATTGAAGCCGTAACAGGAATAGTATCAAAATACTTAATCTTTAATTCCGAGACACGGTCGCCATCATGTTCCAAGGTGACCTTAAAAATATCTCCATACTCCGTCTGCAGAAGGAAGAAGAACATGGACTTCAGTTTATGCATAGCAGCAGAGACAATAAGCACACCGCGCTCTGCAGGCAAGTCGGCACGGCGAGGAATCACAGCTCTAACATCTTGATGACCCTGATTCTTATAAATAACAAAATTCTCGGCACAAACAAGGACACCGCTGGGGCCATCCCCGCCTCCAGGAACGGTGACAAGCAAATTAGCACCATTATCAACCTGCTCGGACCACTTCCTGGAAACATGGTTGAGCCCAAGATCAAGTTCATAAAATGTCAAATGCTTCTGGGCTTCGGAAGCGGCCATGCCAGTGGAATCCTGATCGGCCTCAGAGTAGTCCAACTCAATAGCAGCAAAAATAGGGTTCTCAAAGCCACAATCAACACCGCAAATGGAATAAACCAAAGTGTGTGATTTGTGAGCCTCTAAAGGGGAAGAAATGGTTAACCTAGCAGCAGTATCCCTATTCAAAACATAAACAAGCTTTTGCTTCTCACAAGCCCCTATCATAACAGCCCTACCCTTGGGATCTATGGCCAAGTACTGCCCCGGGACAATTCGGCGGCAACCAGATTTCCCGAAAGTTTCTTGGTGAATTTTATCAAAAACATTTTTCTCTTTGTTGTATTCGAGGATTACGATTCTACCAGAGTCGGAACCTACGACAATGTAGTCCTTCTGAGCTCCGATAAGCCTAAACTGAGCTAGAGACCTAATGGCACCGAAAATTTCAACGGAGAGAATGGTTTGGATCCTACCGTTGTCGTCGGGGCGAAGGAGATCGAGGACCTTGCCTCTGGCAACGACGATTTCCTGGCTCTTGCCGCCGGAGAAGCTGCCATTGATGGCGCAGACGATGCCGGTGGGTCGCTGCAGAGTGAGACTGTAGAGATACATAGCGGTGGAAAGGGGTTTAGGGTTTTGATTTCAGTTTGAAGATATACACAGTCGTAGCCAGAAGAAGAGTGCTGAGAGAGTCGTTAACAGTGAGCCGAGCGGGAATATAAACCCTAATGCTTTGTTTATCTCACGATAAGAAATAAGCATAGGAAGGGAAAGAAAAGAGAGTGACAGCTAAGAATAAGAAAAAAAAGTTTATTTGAATGGATAAAAATAAATAAATATATTAGTAATATAAATTTTGTTTTATATAAATTTTGTTTTATATAAATTTTTAAAATATTTTATTTTTTTTAATATATCTTTTTATAAATATAATTTTAACTTTTTAAAGTTTTTAAAAAATATATAATAATTTTAATAATTTAAAATAAATAAAACAAAAAATAAAAATTTCTCTTATTTTTCATTTGTTTAAGAAGGAAAACAATCATTTGTAGGATTTACATAAAAATTATATTTTTTAAAATATACTAAATAAAGAAAAATCTCTTTTTTTTTTAATTTTATTATTTTTTAATTCTTTTTTCCTAATTTGTTTCGTTTAAATAAAATTCCTCTTATTTTTTATTCGTTTAAGAAGGAAAACAATCATTTGTAGGATTTACATAAAAATTATATTTTTTAAAATATACTAAATAAAGAAAAATCTCTTTTTTTTTAATTCTATTATTTCTTAATTCTTTTTTTCTAATTTGTTTCGTCTAAATAAAGCATAACCCACCTTTCTATTTTCTTTTCATATTTATCATTATTTATTTATTTTACAATTAATTTAATAAAATAAAATATATTTAAAATAATTTTATTCATAAATTTTATATTATAATATATATATATATAATATAGAAAATTTAACAAATGCTTAACTAAATTTGATAAAGCTGATTTTGATAAAATTAATTTTATATTATTAAATATAATGAAGATCTATGTTTATATTTATTGTAACTATAATTATTACATTAAATTTGTATTACAGTAGAAAAATTAATTCTAGTGTTTCTCGTACAATCATTAAATATGTTAATTCAGTTTGCGGTAAGAATTTTTAGCCTTTGCAACCTGAAAGATTAATCATAACATCATTTAGTGGATGGCTATAAAAACAGAAGTTGCTATGTTAAATTTTTGTTAGCTCTAATTTTATGTTTTTTACTTCTGTTAATTTTAATTATAGTCACGATATTAAAAAAAATTTAGAGCTCGTTTAAATTTCTGTTTATAAAGCTGTAAACTATGGATTGGATAACAGTTTGTTCTTCGATAACTTTGGGTCATCCTATGATTTTGAAATTTCAAACAAATATTCAAATACTTATAGAAAAGGATGATGCACATAAGTAGAGTGTGTGAACTTGGATTTAAATGTTGTCTGATTTCTCTTTTAAAAAAATAGAAAATTTTATAAATGTTATATTTTAGATATATTAAGATATATAATACTATGTATATGCATGGATATCAAAATTCTTAACCTATTTTTAAAATCAGTTAATTTATTATATGAATTTTATTCCTTTCATTGGAGATTTGTTTGAATTATATTTTTTATTTATTTAAAAAATTAAGATGTGATACAATTTAATCTATTTTAATGTAAATTTTTTGGGATTAGTTTTTCCCTTTTACCACTCTTACATTATCATTAACTAATTTTAAATTTTAAAAAACAAAATAAATATCTGATAAAGTTTCAAAATTAATAATATGAATGCTCAAAACATCTAACCATCCATTAAAATTTAAAAATTAATAATATGATGTTTGAAAATAATTATAAACAATCTTAAAAGTTGAACAAAAATGATACACTTTTAAATATCATTTATAAACAACTCACCATTATTAACAAATTTTTTTACACTTGGATAGACTAAAGTATTACATTTATTTTTTTTTACATAAGAAGGTGTAATTTTCTTTTGAAAAAAAAAAAAAAGACATCCCTAAAGATTAGATTATTATTGTATTAATTTTTCAAAAAAAAAATTATCAAAAATAAGAATGTCACTACAATATTACTTGAAAGGTTTTTTCAAAATTAATTTTTAAAAATAAAATTATTATTAAATTTATCTTTTTATTTCATAATTTTAATTATTTACATGGGATAAATCTGATGAGTTTTATATTTTTGAGAGGTTAATTTAATTTTAAAATCATTAATTTTATTTGTCACAAGTTGGGCGTTCCCATTCCATCCTACGCATCAGACTCCAGCCAAAGCCGAATCTATAAACTATTTTTCTTTTTCATTGGTTGGTTTAGCCTTTATAGTTAAGGCCAATAATTTATTCATAATTAACATTTTCTTTACACCATTACCATCAAATACCTTTTAAAAAATATTGAATCATGTATTGGGTGAGTTTGTTCCATTCATACATTACCTACTCATGATAAATGATAATGTTCAGAGTTATGACATAAACTGCATTAACTATATACACAAAACCCTTTTAGCATCTTATAATTTTATAGTGTTTCTAATATTGATAACCATTTGACATTTGATCATAGGTTATGCTAACCACCTCACTTAGTTGAAGCCTAATTATATGAACCTAGCATGCAAACCAATGGCAGAAGAAAACTATGCAACAATGGCCAAACAAAACCCTTCTCTTATGGCAATAATAATGTTACTTTCTTTGATGAATACCATAAACAAGGCTTCCTTAGCTCGAACTCTAGGGAATCCAACCCCTAACCACAACCATGGCCATCACAGAATAACATTTTTAATGAGAGATATGCTCAATGGTAGTACACAGCATTCAGAGAAACCTGCCACTACTAAGGTCACTGGTCAACTTCCTTTTTCAAAACCTCTTGGCTTTCACCCTCCTAATGGAGGGATTCCAATACCCCAATCCACTCCAACAATTCCAATAACTGCATCTTCTACTCAAGTACTTGACCTGTCTAGTATTGGCTTCACTTTTCCTACTAGAGCAACACTTCAGGAGCTGGAGTTTGGATCAGTAACATCAATAGATGAGGAACTTGTTGAAGGTGATGGAGATGAACTACAAAACCTTGGAAAAGCACAAGGGGTGTATGTTGTTAGCTCAGAGGATGGAAGTAGCCATATGGTAGCTATGACAGCAAGTTTTGTGAAGGGTGGCTATCAAGATGGACTTAGACTTTTTGGAGTGCACAGGACTGATGTTTTTGAGTCACATGTTGCAGTTATTGGAGGCACTGGAAAGTACTATGGTGCAAATGGTTATGCTGCAGTTAAGGTTGTGGACAAAGTAGGGTCTAGTACTGAAGAAGGAAAAGTTACAAGTTCAAAGTTTCTTTTGTTTGATGTGTATCTTAGTTAACAAAACTGCTAAAAAATCACTGCACATTGTGTTTTCTCTACAGTATTGATATCTAATAATATATTTTGAGTCCTAATTCTTAAGATAGATTGGATATCATCTAGTTCACAGCTTGTGCAAAATAATTTGGAAAATATGGAAGAATGTAGAATAGATAACTAAAATTATGGATATAGTGCTATAAAATCCTTTCCCTGTTCAACTTGTAAAGAGAAGAAATGATATTGAAAACCCAAGGAATTTGCAAATATAAATCTGAGAGTAGCATGATGATAGATGTTGGAATAGAACATAATTGATTTTGAATCAGAATGATTCTTTCAAACACCAAATCCAAGTAACTGGCAATTTCTTATATCAGTAAGAACAGAAACAGACACAAAAACCCATATCTTTGAAAAAATTGGAAGGCAAAAAATTTCACTATGAACTAGGAATCTGCTTATCCTCACCACGCTTGTGCTCCGCAGAGTAGCTGTATAATTAGACATATTGGCGCGAAAGACGGTGCTAAAGTCTTATATCATAAGGTTTTGAGACTGTTTATTACGGTTATAAATCGAATCAAATTTTGTTGAAGTATTTTTAACAAATTGCATGTTTTTGTGTTGTCTTCATGAGCGATGAAATTAGCTTATTGGGACCGTGCTGGGTTTCAGTTTAACTGAATCTGAAAGGAGAGAGCATAATGATAAATCCACCAAAACACATCAAAATGCGGTTAATTCTGTAAGCCTTGGATTAAATTAAAAGACGGCCAAAAACAAAAATGTATAATTTGCTGTCATAGAAGAATGAAAAGAAAATATAAGTAAAGGCAATGCAGCCTTGGGAAGGTCCAAGTTCAGAGGTAGTATTGCAAAAAATTGGTGATCCAAGCAAAAATCTAAGGTACTCTACTGAGATTAGACTTTGGGAACAGCTAGAATTACTTCATGTCGTAAGATTTATATCTATATTCTGAAAGAAAGCATGGCTGTACAATACATAACAACTGCATTTGAAACGAAGTTTTTTGTTTATCTGTATTGGAAACTAAATGCATCTAACTTCTGGGAAATTCAATTTCCTTTAGAAATTACAATCTAATGGTATAGTCAGTAATGTGATATATAATAAAATTTCAATTGGTCATCCTAGACAAATACCTATGGTGCCAAATATCACTTCCACTTGATGAAGTAGTTACGTTGGATCCACAAAGTGTCAATACTATACTAACTGACGAATTGTTTTAACCAAAGCCCAAGCTATAGAAAGAAGATCCAACCACTCCATACATTATCAACTCCACCTGTTAAAGATTAGAGACTCCCAACACCTCCACCACCACACTCAATTATATATGTGTAACATGCACATTCATAGACACAAACCCAAATCTGCTTCATTTCTAATCAAGAGAAAGTAAAAATCATCCTAATTCCTAGCTCTTAGTGAAAAATGGCCCATGGCACTATGAAAGGTAGCATCTGCCTATTCTTCCTGATCACCACTGCTACCTTGTTGATTGGCAACTCAGCTAGAATCCTTGACGAAGTGGACCCTCAAGAACCACAAGTGATAGGCAATCTGCCACTACCAGGAGCAGGAGCAGCCAATCCTTCAGCCACAACAGCAACAGCTCCTGTAATTACCACAACAGGAACAGCTCCTGTAATTACCACACCACAAGTAGTCCCCACCACCACTTTACCAAGTGCCCAAACACCTGTGGTCATGAACACTAACTCTGGTGATGAAGAAGCAGATGCTGAAGTTGAACCACCAGCACCACTTCCAGTTCCAGTTCCAAATCCAGTTCCAATTCCAGTTCCAGTTCCAGTTCCAGTTCCAGTTCCAAATCCAGTTCCAGTTCCAAATCCAGTTCCAGTTCCAGTTCCAGTTCCAGATCCAGTTCCTGTTCCAGCCCCTGTGTCTGCACCTGTTGATGAGGTGTCACCGGTTGTAGGTGCTGCCAATGGCGTGGGTGTAGCAAAGGAACCATCAATATCATTTTTCATGCATGATATCATTGGTGGGTCACACCCATCAGCCAGAGTTGTGGCAGGAATAGTGGCAAACACAGATGTGACAGGGCTACCATTCTCCCAAGCCAACAACAACCTCTTCCCAATTACTGGAGGGATTCCATTGGTCAACCCAAAGCTCAATGGCATCATCACCAACAACAACCTTCCTCTTCTCGTAGGCCTCAGTGGCGGTCAAGCCTCCACCGTGTTCCAAAATCCTGCCACCGGAAACATTGTCAGTGGCGCCAACAACCAGCCTTTTGTTTCAGCGGGAAACCTTCCAGCTGGTTTCACACTGCAAAAGCTTATGTTTGGATCCATCACAGTGATTGATGACGAGTTAACTGAAGGACATGAACTGGGTTCCAGTGTGGTTGGGAGGGCGCAAGGGTTCTACATGGCTAGCTCCTTGGATGGTACTAGTCAGAGCGTTGTGCTAACTGTGTTGCTGCATGGTGAGGAGCATAACCATGATGAGATCGAACACAGCATAAGCTTGTTTGGGGTTCATAGGACTGCGTCCCCACACTCTGAGGTTGCGGTCATTGGTGGGACAGGGAAGTACGAGAATGCTAGGGGATATGCTGTACTTGAGACACTTCTCAAGGAAGATCAGCACACCACTGATGGAATCGACACCATCCTCCATTTCGATGTCTATCTCACCCAGTAGTATCAACATGTATAGTGATTGTTTGACTTTCGCATTTGGTGTTTCAAATTCTGTATGCTGGTTCAAATGAGTTCTGCGATTTGAAACTAAGTACTGTTTTCTTCTTTCATCAAAACAATACTTGTTTTTTCTTTTTCTTTCTTCATATCATTCCATAATATAAAAGTATCTCTATTTATTTCATATCATATGTAAGAATGATCATGATGGCCAGTTCGTCACTTATAAATGCGGCCTTTTGGATTTAGAAAGTTATAACAATCATTTTCATTATTTTCGAAAATTTTCTTATAATCCTTTCAACAAAAAAAAACGTAATTTTTATTGTAATTTACATGTGTAAAAACACAATTCTTACAAAAATTGACAAGATCACCAGGGGCTTTTTTTTATTGTTATCACATCGAAAAGTATTGATAATAATGATAGTTTGGGTTAATTAATTGGTGCTGTCATTGTTATTTTATAACATTAAACTAGAAGTTCTTTGATTTGTACAAATTAATAATGTTCACGACTGACTTCTGTTAACAAAGTTTATGGCCTTAAAAACAACATTTGATCATTTGAAACCAGTAAGAATGTTCAAAACTATAAGCGATCACAATTCCAGGATGAGATTGAAGCCCTGAATAGAGACTGAAGGTGTACTAAGAATGGAACATTTTTCACTATAAATATGGTCAGTCAGTCCAGAGTTCTACATGGTATATATAGACACTCATCTTCAACGTACATCATTGGCCGACAGAGAGAGCAATAAAGCAACTTATATTGGACTTCTAGTTTCACAGCAAACAGGCTTTGAATCCCTTTTCCAATTCCTTAGCATCCAAGTTTTTCCCTATGAAAACAATTTTGTTTATTCTTGGTTCATCTGGCCCCCACAATCTTTCTGGTGAACCTTGAAATATGTCATGAACGCCCTGTTACAGGAAAAACTATGCTTAATCCCACAAAACTAAACACAGTAAGCCATAACAGCGAAAGAAAGCTGGTATGGGCAAAGTGGAAGAATATATTTGCCTGATTGATAGATGATAACAAAATATAGCATAGAAGTGTAATTGTAAAGGAATTAATTGGAGATTCATATGGCAATTACATTATAGTAGAGGAATTTAAATTTACCTGAAAGACAAATCTCTCATCCATTCCTTGAACAGATAGAAGACCCTTCATCCTATAAATGTCTTCACTACGATCCAGCAACAAGGTACCAAGCCATATGTTAGCCTGAAAAAGAAATTCCTTTAGTAGGTATTGACAACTGTAATTTTTACATGTGCATAAACATCTGGAACAAAAGGCATTCTCATGCATCCAAATGAAAAAGAAAAATAGATACACTTGGCATTAAGTACACAAATTCCAAGTGCTAACCTTTTCAAGGTCTAAGCTTCCTTCACAAACTATGCTGACAGATGAAACACCAGGATCGTGAGTATGATCATGAGAGTGGTGATCATGGTGGTCTGTATACAAAATATAAACAAATTTATTCCAACTACATGGTAAAAATGACATTATTCAGTAAAATGTGTGCTTGTGAATAGAGGAATGCATTGACTTGAGAAGTAACTAGATAAAAACTTATCACAGTCCAAATACTAAAATTAGAGGAAATAATAAAATAGATCTACAGACATACAAATAAAATGTGTAATCAAACAAGTTCAAACTTCAAACACCATTGGTAAGACTCAAGACATGACCACCAGTGCATTGTGACTAGTGCTACAAACAGAAGTAAAATGGTGCATAAACAGTTCTGATTCATAACAGATTAATAGGTACCATGCTTGTGGTCATGTGAATTGTCATGGTGATGGTGGTGATGATCATGGTCATGGTGCTCATGGTCGTGGTCATGGCTATGGTCATGATTTTCTTTAGAACCTTCATCATTAATGGCATTCTCAATCCTAGTAAAAGATCAAGAGAACACACAAATCATATATGCAGGCTTGGACTGCACAAAGATAATAAAAATATTGAAGTAGAAATATTGAAATATCCATGCAAGGTTATGGATTACATGGCACTGAAGCAAGAAATTTGACAAGGGTAGAGATACACTACTAAGACCATTGTTGTCATTAAGGACAAGAATAAATACCAGTAGATCTTAAAGATATATCTCCATGGATGAATAGTAGACAAATGAAAATAATTCCACTATAAATGGGCAACTACAAAAATGAGAATAATTTCAGTATAAAAAGATCAAGGTATATAACTAGTTATAAATGAAAGCATTGAAAGGGATGTTGTCTTGCATTAACCACATAATTAAAAGAAGTTCCTTGGGGCAGAGAACAAGGAAACCCAAATTCATATTTTCTATTTCTTAAACAATTTGAGTCCAAGAAATAGGGAACAAGAACAAAAGCTACCTCTCCAAATCAAAGCCTCCAATGCCAAGAACATAATCCAAGTTTACTTTTCCATACTCTGTCCGCTTTAAGTGGGCCAAGCTGTTTATTTTCTGAATTATAAAACACAGTAACATTCATAGGGCACTCAAAATAATGAAATAAAATTAGAATAAAAATCTAAGCTCTTAGATACAATAGGAAAAGAAAGACACCAACCTTTATACGCTGGACCAAGGAAGCAATGTCTGGTTCACCAACAAGGTCAGTCTGGTACAAGTTAGGCAAGAACATTAGCCTACTATTTAAAGAAACATTCATTTCCTTTCATAATCTGGAACTTAAAATTTTAATAATTCCACATTGAAAGACGACTTCAACCATACTGTAATAAAACTTGAGGTCAACCATACTGTAATAAAACTATCCATTAATTGATTAATGATTAGGTAGTTGCTAAATCAAAATCGATAGGCCCTTTCCAAAAGAATCCAAAAGTGTCATTAATGCCGAATTTAACCCATTCTGAAAATAAATTAACCAATACCTTATTTACAATTATACGATCTGCATAGGCAATCTGTTCCACTGCCTCATTGACCACACCTTTTGGCTTAACTTCATCAAGATGAAAACCAGCATGCTTGGCATCAACCAAAGTGACAACACCATCCAACTTGACTTCATTGAAAATATTTTCCTCTGCATAAAAGGTCTGGATAATTGGTGCTGGATTCGCCAAACCTGCAGAAATACAAAGAACAAAACAAGTCACATTAATTGCAACAGGAAGCAACTAATAAGGAGTTCCATGTCAGTATTACTTAAGAATAAACAATGCAGGTCCAAAGCTTGCATAAAATGTAAATCAAGACAACAATTAAACACGTAAAGAAAAAATTAAGTTGCTATGTTACCTGTAGTCTCTATAACGATATGGTCAAATCTTCCTTTCTTTGTAGAGACTAATTCCGAAATCATTCTGACAAGATCACCTCTCACAGTGCAGCAAAGGCATCCATTATTCAACATCATAATATCTTCAGCTCCAGCAGTTTTCGAAGCAACCAAAGAACCGTCTATATCAATTTCACCAAACTAAAACAATGCAGAGAGAGAAACACGTTAACGCAAAACAATCGCATTCAAATTCATGCACACACACCGAAACCAAGTAAATTCGGATATTCCACTCCGCCACGTACCTCGTTCTCAATAACCGCAATTCGCTTCCCATGCTCCGCGGTCAGAATATGGTTCAGTAGCGTCGTCTGCTCGGTTAATTTCACGTTAAAAACAGGTTCAAGCGATGCAAGTTCGGTGTGAATAAAAAAAGAAAATAGGATACCTTGCCGGAACCGAGAAAGCCGGTGATGATGGTTGCCGGAATGCGATTATCGGGCGGAATCACGGTGGATACGTCGGAGCCATCGGATTGAGGTGGCGCAGTGGTGGTTGCAGCGACGGAGAAGCGACGACGGGGTCTGAAAGAGTAGGTTAGCGATTGGGAATAGGTTGGTCTTCTTGTAGTGGTGCGAAGAAGAGGGAGAAGAGTGGTGAAGGGTTTAGGGTTGCGATAAGCAAGGCCAAAGAAGTTGGATGTCACCTCAGCTGTGAACGTGAAAGAAGCCATGGTCGTGAGAAGATAGTAAGCAGGAAAGGTTTATCGTTGAAAATGAAGGTGAGGAGAACCAAACCAGATTCACAGGGTTTAGATTTTGAGATTTTATCATATCCGATTCTTGGTTCTATATTGGGCCTCACACATGTCGGCCCACCAGAAGCGTACGTATCAAAGCATGCGACCGAAAAAGAAAACGTTACGGGCTTAGGGTTGCAATTGAGCAGAATCAAAGAATAAGAATCGGGGCTTACTTTTCACACCCCATTTTTTTCTTTCTACACCCCCTTTAATTTTTTTAGAACTTTTTTATTCCAATTATACCCTTAACATCTCACTTCTCTTCCGCAATCAACCTTTTCTCTTCTGCAAGGTGCATTCCTACAATCAACCTCTTCTTTTCCGCAAGGTGCATTCGTCTTCTCCGCAAGCACCTTCAAGATCCAACCTCCATGGTCCAAGTTTCATGTTAGTATCCATTAACATTTTGTAATTTATTGGTAGGCCAGATGTAGGGATTTAGGGATTAGGGGTTTAGGTTGGTTTCTCTGATGCACCCTAGGTACAAGACGATTGATGCATTGCGCAAACTCAACTTACACTCAATTAAAAAAATTTGGTTGGAGTTCTCTTCATTGAACAACAATGGCAGCTGAGAAGGAAAAAAAAAAATGAAGAAAGAAGAGGGAGGTGCTGATGAGATATAATCACAGGGACATTTTTGTATTTTCACGTGTAATGGGGGTGCAAAAAGAAATTTGGAGGGTGTAAAAAGCAATCCCCATAAGAATCATAAGGTTTAGTTTTTTGGGTTTCTATATTGGATCTTTGGTTGAGTATGAGGCCTACAAAATCGATTGCCTACCCCCAATACACATGGTCCACAATTAAGAAAAAAGAAAAAACTTCTAAAAAAATGTTAAAAAATATCTTAAGTATATTAGTTAAAGAATTAAAAATAAAAAAATTATTAAAAAATATTACTAATATACTTCATTAATAAGTTTTAATAACCACTTATTATGATTTTTAAAAATAAAATTATTATGTTTTAACCATACTCTTAATATATTTGTTAACTAGTGAGTTGACTCGTGCGTTGCACCGGTTTTATAATAATATTTTTTTAATTGAGTTATATTTAATTTTTTAATAATTATAGCATGTAATTAGAATATAAATGTTGAAAATAAAATTGTATAAAAAATTAACGTGGACAATAATATGTAATAAAATGGTTAAACAATAATAAAGCATCCAAATTGATAAGTTATCCTAAAATATACAAGTAAAAAATGCATACGTAGGTAAATATGAGAAGGTAAATCTAAAAGTAAGTGATGTAAATATGCATATAAAGATAAGTTAAATATTCTACAATAGTTAGTTGATGTGCAGAAATTTAACTGAAAAAAAAATTGTTTAATTGTCATTGAAAACATTGATGACATTGGGCCTTCTAGCATGTGATGCAAATGTTAGTGTGTCCCCTTCCTTAAAATTGCAGAAACCACAATGTTCTCGCCACTCAAAGTCCAAGTGACCAATGTACTCATTTGTTCATGATCTTTGCATCCATAGCATTCTGATGGACATGGAGGCAACATTGTCACAATCCAAGTAGACATCATGTGGCATGTGTGGAAAGATAGCTTTTGTGAATGAAACTGGCAATGCCCATGAGAAACGAATGACAAATATACAAATGTTAAAAGTCACGTATGAAATATTTCCAAAAGGGTATATAAGTTTAAATGTGTACCAGTTTATCTTACAGTTTATATTTTGTAAGTGTTTTGCGACATGTGTAATCATAAGATATGGGAGTTGAAGAGTACGGTCCATACATTGATCCAGCATGAAAGTCAGCTATCATCTTTTTGATTTTCATGTTGTCATAGGGGAAAGATCTTTTCTACTTAGGGTATTTGATTTCCTTGTGTTTGACGTTGTAGACACGAATAAAAAAGTTATCTTTTTCAGTATATTTTAGTCGAAGCCAACCTCCGTGCCTCAACTTAGGGTAAATGTCTTTCATCTCCTCTCAACCTCCTTTGATGATAATGCTTCGAACCATTTTAATAACGTCAAACATTATTTCTGTTTCAGTCGAGTCATGAAATTTGATAATATCTGGTATTTCATCCTTGTAGTTTTTCACAAAAAGGGTAGGTAGAGATTCTAACACCTAATAAAATGTATTATGAGGGCTGACATTAAAGTATGTAAATTTTTAAATTAATGTGTTGTGAAAAAAATGGAATTAACTGACCTCATTTGAATTATATTGCATCCAGAAAGTTGAACATTTTGGCATCCGTTGGCTACTGATTTGTCTGGGCTCCATGAACACTGTAAACATAATTTAGTGATGTAATTCAAAAATTTATGAAGATGTGTGTGTTGTGAATTGTGTTCTGGTGAGAAATATGGTTCACAACATATGAATGTATTGTGACAGTACTTGACCATTAATAGGACAGTAATGTTGTATGTAGAATGTATAAGGATTTTAGTGAAAGATTTAAAATTTATAGGGTTGGAAGTATGTGTATAATAAATTTAGTTGAATTTATAAAATAATGTACAAGTATGTAGACATGATGTAGATTGACAGTTTTTAAAATAGCGGATGTATGTTGAGTAAATAGATTTAAAAAACCATTGATGGACTTATAAATTTAGTACTATTTACATATGGAAAGTTGCATATGACTATGATAATGATAACAAATTATCTTAAGTATATTAGTTAAAAAATTTAAAATAAAAAAAATTATTAAAAAATATTACTAACATACTTTCATAATAAATTTTAATAATCACTTATTATGATTTTTAAAAAATAAAATTATTATTTTTTAACCGATACTTTTAATATATTAGCTAATAAAGCTTTCTTCTTTTAAAATTTGCTACGAGTATTATACTGGTGAAAGTGTGAATTTTTTTAGTATGTCTAAATGTTTAATTATTTTTTTAAAAGTTTAGTTTTTTCATTAAATTCATCATTTTGGTTCAGATTATGAGACACTAATTTTTGGATATTCAAAATATTAAATATTATAAAAAAAACCAACCTGAAGCATAAATAAACATAAATAAAAATAAAAATTTATATTTTTATATTTATATATATATAAGGAAAAAAAGAAAAAAAAAAGTTCTCCATTATTGCATTGAGCAGCATAACCTCAAATTCATTATTTTCAATACATTTTAGATCAACTCAATATGAAAGTTGTTTAACTATGTACTGATTTTTAAACAAAAGTTTGTAAATAAGTTTATAAACGTTAAAATCATTTTTAATTGAGTTCCTCACTATATTTTTGTTATTATATTAAAGATAAGACCTAAATAAAAGACGAGAAATTTCATTTCTCCACTTACTATTATTATGTGAGTTAATCTCTAATGAAGTGATCAAACTGCTAATAGCAATTAACTAGGATTTTATGAATATAAATTGAATTCATGTTTGGCAAAATTCTTCTTCAACCTTTTTTAGCAAGCTTTTAAAATTCATCTCTAAATATTTGGGAAACTAAAGAACTCTTGAGTTACCAGTAAGTTCTTTCACCTATCATCTCAAAATAGTAAATATATAACAAAATATTTAAAACTATTTAAATAAGCTTTTTCTTACAGGGGGCAAATTAAGGAACATCAGAGGAGCGTTACAGATATTTTTTCTTTCTTTTTATTTTAGGAGTATGACGAATTATCTTGAGTCTCTTAACTATATAATGATGCAGAATGCAGAAAAAATGACAAATGAATTTGAACATGCTGACAGATTTACCAGATAATCAATACAAATTTTGATATTTATTTTTATATCTGTTATTAGTAATTGGTTAAACAATATAATTTCAGGCGTTATAATCAGATCCAGTACAAGTTAATTTATTTTGGATACCAGGGAAATGGGAATGAAAATGATACAGAAATCCACACCCTAATTTATTTAATAAACAGAGAAATCCAAATTCAGACTTAATTTTTTTTTAAACAAGAAAGACTTAAAAATTTAAAGTGGGTACATACTATCTTAATCTTTTTCAAAATGATAGCAAGCACGTGATATTTCAATGCTGCATTTTTATGGGCATGGGAACCATGCTGAATATGATAAATATATGCAGACAATTATAGAGGTTCTTTCATACACAAATGCAATTTAAAGCGGCACATGTACAGGGAAAAGTAGGGAAATCATTGTCCATTTTGGAAAAGGAATAAAAAATGTGAAGCAACAATATCTGAACGTGTGGTTGATAAAGAGGTTCCGATGCTATAATATGAACTGGGCCATAGCACCATTTGTGCATTCTTATCCATTCATAATGGGTACTTTTTCTCAGTATACACTACCTTTTTCTTTTGTCAGAGTGCGTGCCACACGCTAAAAGTGTGATGGAAAATTAGGAGTGTATGATTTAAATAATATATATTAAAATAAAAGAAAAAATATGTTTGGATAAAACATTAGTAAAATTATTAAATCTATCATTATATGTTGATATTTAAAATTAAAAAATATTAAATGAAATTAATTATGATAATTTTAGTAAGTACTTTTGTTGATGCTAAAGATTGAGAGGAGCTTTTATGATTGTTGATAGAGGCTAAAAAGGGTTGTGTTCTTCCTCACTCAAAACGCACCTTTTCTCCTCAAATTTCAAGATAATGAGATGAGTTTTTAAATATGTGCCTATAATACTGATCGAAGAAATAAAAATTGTAACCTGAGTTTTTGAATAAAAAATATTTCTATTTTACCTGTTTAGAATATATTTATATTTTTAATCTAAGACAACATTAATTATATAATTATCTTTATTTAATTCTTAAATATTTTACATATTTTAGATCATAAGTGAAAGTATGTTAAAATATGATATATTAAAAAAGAAAAATAATATAAATAATTATGTCGTTGTATTCTTTTTTATTTTGTACGCTACCTTCAATTTAATATTTTTTTATCAAAATGATTAAATGTTTATTTTATCAGAAACACTATGCTTGGTTAACCCTTGTTTCTTAAGCAATTAAAGATAATGCAATTAACGATCCTTGCCCAATATGCATATATTAAGGTCAGCCCAATTTATATTAAGACCTAAAATAAATTTTTAAAGGGCATAGCTTTTCTTTTTTGACCTATAAAAACAGGAGATTTTTTTTTATTTTGACCTAATTTATATATTTTATTAAAATTATTGTAATTTTATTTAAAATTTGTGTTTTAAATTTATTGAGATACAAAGTTGTAATTTTTTTTATTATTGTAGTAAATAATTAACATTTATATTGACCAATATACTTCAATGTGTGTGTAAATTAAAATTAATATAATAGAAAAGTTAACCAATAAAATAAATAAGATGGTCACTAATTAAGGGAAAATTATAATATGATGAGGCCTATTTTTCTAAGAATAAAATTTCAACTTTTTTAATAATTTATGTTAACAAATATAATAGTATTCTAAAATTTAAATAGTATGTTCGATATATATATGCACGTTATGTGTGTTTAGGCCACATATTTAAAAACTGTTCATTTGTAAATTAGGTTTTTCAATGTATTTATCATGGGCATATCATAAAGCACTAAAAAATATTTAAAATAAAAGAATTAATATTTATATTTAAATAAGTCCAAAACATTTAATTACAGAAATAAAAAATAATTAAAATATTTTATCATTTATATTATAATTAAATATTTTGATAAAATACGGCATATAAATAAATAATAATACTTTTACTTGTATATCGGGATGGAAGTGAATAAGTCTGTCTCATAGGGGCATTAACTCATTTAAATGTTAGTTAAGCTCGACTCATCTAATAAATAGACAAGCTCAGACCTATTAAAAAGTATTTTAAATAAACAAGACAACTTAGGCTTATAAAAAAACCTATTTAACCTATTCAAAGCCTATTTATATTTATCTTAATATATTATATTTATATAATATTTATTTTATGTTTTATTTACATAATATTAATATATATATATTTTAGATCTATTTAATGGTCTTTTTATCTTATAGACTTTAAGTTTGCAAGTTTTTTTAATTAATTATTTATATAAGTTTTAAGTTTATTTATTAATTTTTTGTAATATAGGCTTTTAAACAGGCTTGCAGGCCTTATAGACTTTAAATCAGGCTAGACCTTGACAAAAAAAAAAAAAAACAAGTAATAGACGCAGACTCAAGCCTCAAATTTTTTCAATAGGCTAGACTTGAACACTCAAAGCCTAAGTCGGCTCGGCCTACTTCCATTCCTACTTGTATCTATCTTTTTAAACAGAAAAATAAATTTAATTTTCAGTCATTTATTTATATAGGTGTTTAAAATAATAATTATTATTTTTCTATTAATACATTCTTTTATCTATACAAAAAATAATGAAGAAAAAATTGTAATTAAACAAATAGTAGATTAAAAATGATTAATACTTATAGTGTAATAACTGAATTATATATTTGTATAATTTTTTCTCTTTGAATAGATAAATAGAAATAGTATGTTATAATTACAACATTTATTTTTATTGTACAGAAAATTGGTATTATACTCATGGAAGTGAATGTCATCGGTATAATGAACGTGGCTAGATTTAAGACCATGTTCATCTTCTTGTTGGGATGAATAAATGATGACTAATAATGTCTCTGGAGACCCAACGAACAGAAATTCAAAGCCTGGTTGAAATTGTTGGCTATCATGACTGAAAAGGGATTTTGCACTATAGGACAAATCGGTAGGAATTGAAGGGGATTTTGATTTGCGAATATATAAAATTAGGTTATTTTCATAAAAATACTATTTATAAATTCATATTATATCACGAAGAACTAATACTAATACACAAATTTTTAAATAAAATTTATTTTATTAACCATGATGATAAGATTAAAATAACTCCTTTAAAACGTGATAAAAAAAAAGTAGAATATAGTTATTATAATGATTAATTTATAATTAAAAAAAAATGAAATATGTAGAAAAAAACGGAGGAGTAACATGAGAAACTGCAACATGGTGTAAATAAAAGGAACGAAGAGATGAATGATGAGAAACGCAGAAAGTGGTGGTTCCTTCTTCTACATTGTTCCTTCCACATTGCTCGCAAATGGCTCTCGAGGTTGCAGTGAAAGCAGCTTTTGGTGCTCCTAATATTCTCGGAGACTGTATGCTTCTTTCTTCCGCTCTTTCTTTTTTCTATCACCGTTTTGGTTTTGATCTCATTTTGTTTTTCAGGTCCTTTTTCTCAAAGGGTTCTCTTAACTCTGGAGGAGAAGAAAGCCCCTTATAAACTCCACCTCATCGATCTCAGCAACAAACCCAAATGGTATGTGATCATAATAATCAATGCTAATTTAATAATATCCCTCTCTTCCTCTCTGCGTTTGCGTTTTAATTTATGAATTATTTTGGTAGGTTTTTGGAAGTGAACCCTGAAGGGAAGGTACCGGTTATTCAATTTGATGGAAAATGGGTGTCTGATTCTGATGTGATTGTGGGAATACTTGAGGAGAAATTCCCACAACCTCCTCTCAACACTCCTCCTGAATTCGCATCTGTGTATGTGCCTTTTTTCTTCTCCCATAGAAACTTTTATGTTGCTATCTGCGAATATGTGATGGTGTTTTTTTTTTGTTGACTTTAAGTATTCAAAGTGCTGTCACTATTTTCACCTTGTGTTTGTTGACTTTGGGAAATGGTTTTCAACGGAATGTTGCTTCCTGTGTTGCACTTTTTTTTATTCTCTTTTTATGTTGGTCATGATCCTTTTCATTTTCACCTTTTTGGTGAGGGGGGTTATGATTTGTGGTTATTGAACGATATAGGGAGTGCGTTCTGTTGAGGAAGGATAAAAAGGATACTCAGATTATGCTTTGTCCTAATTTTTTAGACGATTTTATTTGAATTGATAGAGTTGTTCTTCATCTGCACTTGCAGGGGATCAAAGATATTTGGGACTTTCGTGAGTTTTCTCAAGAGCAAGGATTCGAATGATGGAACAGAACAGGCGTTGGTTGCTGAGTTGACTGCTTTGGATGAACATCTTAAGGCCCATGTATATATGTGAAGTTATAATAAACATTCTTCTGTTTTGTTGAGTCTTTACTTTTTGTTAATTGCTATTTTGCCATGCTAACATACTGGAGGGGTGGTCAGGGTCCTTATGTTGCTGGGGAGAAAGTCACTGCCGTTGATCTGAGTTTGGCACCAAAACTGTACCATCTGGTGGTAGCACTTGGCCACTTCAAGAATTGGACTATTCCTGAAAGCTTGTCACATGTCCACAACTACGTCAAGGTATTGCAATGCTTGTAATCTTTTGGGACTATTTTGTCACGTCTTGTGCATGCCATGAACAACTGTGACATCGATTGGTATTTGGAGATGAGAATTTTCTATGGTCAAACTTATCATGCCATTTTTTTTTTAGTTTATATTTTGCTTAAAATTTCTTCAAAATGATCGAAGTATCAATTATTTAATACCTACTACTTTTATGTCTTGTACTCACAATAAAGTGTCTGACAGGAAAAAGATTAAAGTAAAGAAGTAAACTGAGTTGAGTTAAGAAAATTTGAATTTGTTTACCTATAAACAAGTTTATAGGTTTACAGAAGCAATCTCTTATTCTTAACCATTAAACACTGTGCTACAGCCTACGGTAAAAAGCAATCTCTTATTCTCTTGTGAACTTGCCCTGCAATAGGCAAAGTGAATCTCTAATTTGCTCTGCAAATACTTTTTGAAATAGCAATTCAATTTGGTCCTCGAAAGATGAGTATGTCAATATAGTTATTAAATGATAATTTTTTGACATCAAAGTAGTCCAAAAATTACTATTTATTGTAACCAAATTGATGTCATTCGATGATGAAAAATTAATTAGAGGATCAACTTGATGGCGCCAATCTATCAAAAACCAAAATTGATATGCAAAAAATATTAACAGGGTCAATTTGAGGATCTACATGAGGACTTGGTGTCCAAAGATTATTCCCGATACCACTTCCATGACTTTTACCTGTACCTAAAAATTTAAAGTGCATCTTTGTTTAGTTTCCTTTATTGACACACTGTCCCACACTCCTTTTGAATTGGTCAATATGGAGCCTGCCACACAGTGAAAATAAGCCTTATATGCTTCAAGTTTGAAAAATTTTACTCCAAAAGTTACAGAAGCCTGCCTCATGAATTCATCTGATTCCTTGGTTATGTGCAAGTTAAGAACCTTTCTTACATGATAATGTATATTGTCAGTTCATGACGATGTAGATCAGTTAATTTCATGAATTCTGTGATTTTTATTACTTGGGTGTTCTGTGCACAGCTATTTCTGAAGAATTCTCTCATGACAGCTATATCATATTTTCAGCCTCTTGAAGTGTTTTGCTTTCTTTTTATTTAGTTAAGATTAAATCCTTCTCCCTTACTGTACTTACCCTCTTTTTTTCTCCCAAATAATAAAAAAATTTCTTCGTGTACTTGGTTTCACCGCATAAATGGAAAACATGTTTACTTAAACCCTTCATATTTCATAGAGAATTTTTTCTTGTCTCTTGTATTGACAACAAACATCACTGCCTCTCAACTCTAGTATTGGTTGTTGACAATTATTCTTGATATGCTTCCATTAACAAATATTCATTCACGTCCTCTCATTATTGCCCTGATTTAAGGTTATTATCTCTGTTGTTCTGAAATGGTGATTGTGTACTGCTGTATGTATATTTTCATCAACTTCAAGAGGCCATCATACTAGTTTCAACGTGTGATGTCCTCTTCACTTGTTTCCTTATTAAAGTGCCGGTGAAGGCTTTGGTTCGTGATTCACTAGTTCAACCATGATCAAACCGGTGATACATATATATTTCTTTGAAACTTTGACTAGTTGGTTGATGGATAATTATGTTTTGTTACAGTTGCTCTTCTCCCGGGAATCATTAGAGAAAACCAAGGCTGCAAAGGAATATGTTATTGCCGGATGGGCACCAAAGGTCAATGCTTGAAGTAGGCTATGAATAATGACCAGGTATCTTAACGTTGGATATGTATTGCGATTGAACTAAGAATAGGTTAGGATGATGAACTGATCAAGTGTGTTGTTCCCCTTTATAATAATAATAATAATACTAAGTATGAAGTTTGTTCGTGTGTATATATGATGCCACAACAGTTAGTGTTTTAAAACTGGCTCTCTGATATGTGGATAAATCTATAACTACTAAAAAAGCTTTAGACGTGACAACTTCGAACTCTGCTACCATTCCCTAAATAGAATTCTGAAACGCAAATCATCAACCATGGTGCTTCTCAATGATTTCAGTCGGGCAAATTTTGCGTTTAGCAAGGACGGGAATGATAATTCATAATTCATTGTTGTGAAATACAATTCCTTTGTGGCATTCAAAATGCTATAAATATTAAACTGACGACAAAACGTCATAATGGTCTTCACGCTCCGCTTACATGTAATGAACTCCAAGTATTCAGTAGCTACAGAAGAACCCTTTGTAACTAATGCACATTTTCCTTTGTTTCCCGTCAAGCCTGCAAACTCTTGATCACTCTTCTGATGTGGACATGCAAACTTTCCCAGAAATAATTCACACCTCCGTTTCTTCCATCGCTCCAAGAAATAATTGCTAAATAATCCTATAGGTCTATTGTCAATAATGCTTTACAAAATTTTGGATAACTATACCGTATGGCTTGTCAATGAGCTATGTGATTTGTTTTTATAAATTAACCATATCATATATATATATATATATATATATATATATATATATATATATATATATATATATATATTTGTGCGTCGGTGATGAATACTTTTACCTTTTTGTTTAATCATGCATTTTCAGAAAAATAAAAATAAAAAAGATCTCTCCCGTGATCGTGTGTCGGGTTTGGTGGACCAAGGATGGATTGGCCTAGTACATTGTTTGGGGCTATATTATTCACCGTGTATGACATTTTTTTTTACTATAATGCAATTTCTGTATTGTATTATCCGAAACAGCCAACAAATCTCAACTACTGTTTTACAGATTAGTTGTTAGATGTGTTTTAGTCTGAAGAAAATAATTTATTAATACAAATACTGTTAATTTATGCGAATAGTGCGACGTATTGAAAGTTTATATCAATATTTTCACTTGTTATATTAGCGTAAATTTACAATATATATACTAACAAAATAAATTTTGTTAGATAAAGTAGGAATAAGTGTAAAGGCAACAATTTTTTCGCTGTTTAAGTTTAAATAGATTTGGGGATGAGAGCATGGATCATACTTTCCTCTACAGGGTCACCATTCCCAAGAAGATTCTTAATTATATATACACGTGTGTATATTTTGGTTAATTTTTCGATAAAATTAATAATTATATTTTTACTAATTTGCTCTCTTTGACTTTTATTTTCATTTTCTCATTTTTACTTTTATAATCTAAATTAAACATCAAAGATTTTTTTTTTTATAAAGCTCTAGCCATGCTACCAAATTGTAATATTATTGTGATTTTAGTTGCACGTTGGTCATTAAGAAAATGTGTCTCAAACGTAAACACAGCTATTTATAGTATTGAGGTATGCGTGTTTGTTCCTCTTAAACATCAAACTAGACATAATCTAAGTTTTGGATCCTTGCAGCCACTTAAAAAAAATAGTGTAATACAGGAATTAAGGATGAAAATGAGGGTGAAATTAGGAATGGGAGCAGGGAGTATGTCCCTCCTCTCCCTTGATCAATGTCATCCTTGATAAAGGGTGTTCAAGGTTCATTTTAGTTCAATTTTCATGTAACTTTTTCAAACCAAACATAATAATAATGTGTTTCAATTGAATTTAATATCAAAACTAAAAACTAAATTAAACCAAACTGATTTTTTACAGTTTGATTTGAATCAGTTATTTTTTATTTATTGTTGCATAACTTTTAATTTAAATTAGGAAGGGAACCTTTAGGAAGGTAGAAAATTATGATGAATTTGTTAGGAAATCAAAGAATAGGGAAGATGGGTGTTAATTAGATGCGTAAAACTTGAGAGAAGAGTGAATTTATTGTTAGAGAAGGAAAAAGAAAGGATAATCATTTGAAAGAGGAATAGTGAAATTTTGGGAGTAGACGGGACAAACACAAAATACATTCACACAAGATTAAGGAAAGAATTAGTTTGAAAGTATAACAAACCAATCCATTTTACATTAAATTGGTTCTATTCAAATTTAATGAATTTTTTATTCAAAATTACATCAAATTTTTCCATTTTTTTCTTTAAATTTGAAAATAAATCATATCAACTAATTTTTGTTTAAAAAAATAGTAGAAAAGATAATATTAATTGTTAGGATACAATTTTTTTGGAAGTGTAATGTGGTAAATAAGTTACTATTTTTTTATAAAAATGATAATAACATGGTTTTTATAACATATTTAAAAAAAATTAAATATTTTTTTTTATGATTGATCAATTTTTAAAAATTAAATAATTTATGATTATTTTTTAAAACTTAAATAATCATAAAAACATTAAAAATATGTTAAGAATTTAAAAATTATATTTAAAAATATATTTTAACATTCCTCATTTATTTATAATTTAGTCGTATTATACTTGAAAATAACCTGTTATCTCTGTACCGTTGTACGAATATAAACCTAGGAGCATCAATACGGTCCTTTTCTTAATAGTACCGAACTATTACCTAGTTATTTTTTTAGAAGCAAAATGTTTTTTTATACATTTTAAGTAAGATGTATGGAATGATACAAATAATAATAAAAAATAGAATGTATTCAATAAAATAATAAAAATAAAAATATTAAAATTATAAAATAATGTGTTTATCATTTTTTCTTGTGAGAGTACTCATTTTAAAGTGTCAAAATGGACCCAATTGGGAGTTGGAATAGGAAAAGAAACAATTCCACCACCATCGATGCATTAAAATATGACACCTTGCAAATTAGAAAATTATATAAGTTACTTTATAGATTAATAAAATTAAATAATATATTAAAATGTATCTATTTTTATTTAATTTTAAAAAAATTATAAATTTATTTAAAATAATATTATTTACTGGCGAGATAAATTTCACAAATCCTGTAACCAGTTAAAGACAAGCAACGTATTAGTCACTATTTCTCCATTTAATTATTTAAGATAGAGGTTCATTTAGGATAAAAATATATATAGATACACGTATAAAATTTAATGTGTATATAAGATAGAAAAGAATATAAAAAATATGAGAAGAAAATGTAAATAATTTTTACCATAATATTTAATAATAAATATAAACAATATAATATTAAAAATATTAATAATTTTTTTTATTGTAAGATTTATGCTAACAAAATTTTCATTTATTTTTTATTAATATTATAGATATTTTAAAGATAAAATTTAAATTTATAATATATTAACTATTTTAATTAATTTCATTAATTTTGATAAATTATTATTTATTTCTATAAAAATAAAAAAAAGAGTATATTATTTCTTTAAAAATTCTAACAACATTTTTTCATGTTTTTAACTATTTCTTATTGTATTATTTATTTTATCATATATTCTTTTTTTTTCTTTTTTAGTCTCTCTCGTGATGATAAGAAAAGTACAATTTTATTTTATTGTACACAAATAATTTCTCTTCTCATATACATATCAAATATCTATTATTGCTTCGACAAAATTATCATTAATAATTTTAAAGTAAAATATCTCATTAAGAAAAAAAGATAGAAAAAGAAAGATTACATAATAAATAAAAATGAAAATAATTGTAAAATAAGAGAGTATGAAAATATCGAATCGGTTTAAAAACTAGACTACACTAACTATTCCAAATTGCAATAAAAAAAATTGTAAACCATTACCTAGGCTTGTTGACCCAGAAAATTTAATTAAAATAACCGATCAAATCAACTGGTAAAAACTTTTCAATCAGTTTTTTTAAATATAGATTTCTTCATTCAATAATTAAAAAATAAATAAAAGTTAACATATTAAATTCAAAAATAATTTTTTTAATATTTCACTTTTTAAAAAACATTAATAATTTAATATTAATTTAAAATTTTACATAATTGAAATTTTATGATTAATTTGTTACTTCATATTTTATATAATATTAAACATATATTTTAAATTATACTGATTTGATTCACTCACACTCAAATCAGTAAACGGTGTGCATTTATCATTTCATGTATCTTGATCACATTTTTGTATATAAAAAACATGCATGTCTTATATATTCTAACAAAAAAATCAAACAAAAGAATTTAGAAAAAAGAGAGAAAGAAGAAAATGTTGAACGAGATGAGTGTGATTGAGAAAAAAAAAGTATTTTGTATGAATTTTCATGAGATAGTATATTAAGGAAAAGTATTTGGTTATATTAATAAAATAAAATATATAATAATTAGATTTTATTTGAATATAGTTAAAAATTATATATATACGATATTTTAAAATGATTATATAATTATCAATAAATATTTAATATTAATTATTTATATATAAATATATAATTTAAAGTTATTATTTTCATTATAAATAAATATTATTAAATGATACGTTCGCTTGGGTAATTATTTTACAGAAATAACACATTTGTGAAAAACACACTTTTCTTTTTCATTAAGTCTTGTATAGATTTTTTTTATGCACAATAAAAATAATAATTTTATATTTAAACTTATATGCATTAGTAAAATTTTAATGGTTCAATCTTGTATAGTTTGAATGTAGGGAATTTTTAATTTTTAATTTTTAATACTTCTCGCCACACGCCTTTTTGCAGTGAACTAAATGGTAAATTAGCATACAGTAAATAAGACACTACTCATACATAATAAATTAATTATGACCATTCCAAATATAAAATGATATTGTTGTATAAATATCCAATGCACAACATAATATTAAATGACACTGAACTCGTTCGAAGATGGAAAAAATAAGGACAATCCCCACAACTTAAGTTTTTGTATCTATGTATGTAAAAATTTTAAATGAGACAAGTTATAATATTTTTCTCAGATAAAACCAAACTAAAGTCACACACATACGCCACAAACTACAAACTCTACAAGACCCATAGCTTTAAACTTTCAATTTAACCAATATATATAAATAATTAGTATCTTGGATAACATCATAGGAATGACATGTCATTGTGTTATTTGCTAGGTGGTGGATAACCAATTCAAGAGGTAGCATAAGAACAAGAAATATATATATACAAAGAAGTAATTTACATAAGCATCATGATCCTAGCTAGGAATAATGTAGAGTGGGGAGAGTCTTTGTTGTGTTGTGGCTGCTTGCATGTATCATGACTTGAAGCTAAATTATTCAAGTACCCAAAGGCCAAAGCTCAAATCATTTTCAACACTAAATGTTTAGTTTTCTTTTGAGGAATCTGACTTTGAAATCATCTTCTGTATTATCTGCGTTGTCTCCTCCTCAGACATTCTCTCGTGATCTTTACTCTTTGATTTCATGTATGGCTCAAAAAATTCCTTGTTCTTTTTCTCTAGCTCATTCCACACTGCATTCATGTGTTGCATGTATTGCTATATATGATCTATGTTTCATATATCATACTAGTGTATGTGTAATTTCCACATAAGCACGTGCATGGTTTTTTTTGTGTCTAATTTGGTGGAAAATATATATTTGATATGAAGCAACAATACATGAATAATATGTTTTCTTTGGGAAACTAAAGGAGTTTGATAAATGAAAATTGTTGCTTGAATTCTCTTAAGTTTGACACACTACCCCTCTTATCTTCTTTGTCGTTTCTTTTTAAATTGTTTCGCCAAAAGAATAAAACATATCACATGATATTAAGACTTGTGAACAATTTGCAGTGTATGTATAAGGTCATAAAGATTTTGAATTCATTATAAATCTCATTAATAAAAAAATTGGTGATGTTTAGGATTTTGCTTGAACAAAACTAGGTATATCGCGGGTAACATGTAAATAATTCTTCTAATATCTTAAATTATTATATTCGTTAAATGATTCATACTAACAATGTCTTCATGTAAAATATTTCCTTTGTATTTGAAGTAAGGAAAAGCATAAGTTCGTTTAAAAAAAAAATTATAATTCAATTTGATAATGAATTTCAAATATGGAAACCTTGCCTCTATAATATATCATAAGAAAAATCAACTTTACTAAAACTCATAGGGAAACACTCAACAAAACTTGGTTCGGTAAATTCTCAATAGATTTCTATTCTATTTCATAAATTCAAATTAGGGTAAGCAAATCAACATGAAAATTTCAGGAAGAGTATAACACCATGTGGTCTTGCATGTGTGCATGCTCTTTGCTTTGTGTAATAGTTCTTCATAGAGAGTAAAGATCTCATACCGGTGGAAGTTATAATAGGATTAATATTTGCATGCTTAGAGAGAGCATCCATGCATTCTTCCTTGGACATGTGAAAGATCAAACACTCTTCAATCAAGTGGTGCACCTAAATTTTGTAGAAACTTGTCAACACAATGATCTTAAACAGATCATAATTAAATATGACTATGATCTAACAATCACCACAAATTAAAAATTAAAGTCAAATTAATAAGAAAGAATTCAAAGTTATAGATACCAAATGGATGTATGAAGCAGAAGAAGATGAAGAAGAAGAATCTCCCATGATATCTAAACTATCTACGTACGCTTGATCGTACTAGTCGTGTGAATATAGCTAACTAGTTATAGCTAGCAAACTTTATATATATATATATATATATATATATATATATATATATATATATATATATATATATATATATATATATATATATATAATGAATGAAATTAGATGATAGAATTTTAGGAGTGCATATAAAATGTTAAAAGAGTGTAGAGAAGAAAATAAAGAATGTGGGACCAAGAGTCCCACGTGAGAGATAAATGATAACTGGCTAGAAGGAGATTAGAGAAGATTGTAAATGACCATTGTTTGTCTTGTACAATTGCCATTAGTGTTGCTCCCTTCACGTGATTTGTGGGACACCCCCACATACAAGTCCTCCAAAAGGACAAACCCACTTCATCAATTGATGGCACACACTTAATACATATAATATATTACATTGGGCTGTGCTTACTCTTGATAATTTATTAATCACCTACTATATTAGTTATATAATGTGTTTTTTTTATATACATATCTTTCTTCATCATATTACTTCATTATTTATATGTATCTATATTGAGTGCTTATTTTATTTTTTTCATCATTTTATAGATATAAATTGTTGTATAAAAATATCACTTTCCCTTGATAATTCCACACTGTACTTTAGATTCCTCTGCCCATGCCTTGATATGCAATTGGATTGGTGGACAGGCTCAAAGAGGGCTTGAAGTTTCATTATTCAGCTAACCAAAATTTTAAATTTAAATTATTAACAAAATTTTTTGTTAAATATCTCTATTTGATAAAGTAATTTATTTTAATAATTATTAATTATTTTAGATAATTACTAACATTTTCAAAAAAATTACTTCGAATAATTTTTATATTTTTAAATTTTGTTAAAATATTTTATTCATCTTTATTTTTAATATACTTTTATAATCTAATTTTTTATTTATCTATGTATTATTATAAATTTTAATATTATTTAATTCTTTCATAATAATATTATTAATTTCAATAGATTTATTTTTATATTATCATAAAATATTATGTATTATATTATCTATTTTATTTTATTTAAAATATATAATCATTTAATAAAAATTAAAATTATAAAATAGTTACTTTTAAAAAAATTATTTGAAAAATAAAATTTTATTTAATTAAATTTTAATATATATTTTTAAAAAATATATAATATATTTATTATATTTTAAATTATTATTTAACTATATATTTATTTATTATTTTATATTTATCAGTTAATTCAACAGCTAATTTTATTAAATATTTTTAATGTAATTCATAGTTAATCAACTTTTAACTTTTATCTAATTTTTTAATTTTTATTTTTCAACTTTTAATTGATTTTTAACTTTCAACTAATTTATCCATTAATTTACAAAACACACTTATAATAAGGAAATTTTTTTTAAATAAATTAAAAAAAAAAGGATAAAAAATAATTAAATTTCAATGCATATATTTTTTTTCTTCCTTTTTTTTATCAGCAACACATATAATTATATAATTTTTGTACTATTTTTAATGGGTTTCAAACTAAGTTCCGAATTAATGATAGTGCCAGCCGAAAGAAAGAGACTCATGATTTGCAGCATCTATATAGACACATAGATCCATGGATTTATGCATCTGGATCGAACAAGAATCAGAAATGATTAATATATCTCTTCAAACAAACGAAGAGGAAATGAAAGACGAAACATAAATCATGGATCAATTAAGTGCTCCAAAAAACTTGCTTAGGAATAAGAAAGAGAAATCTTACGTGAAAAATGGATTCAATTTATCTTAATCGATTAGTTTAACATATAAATTAAAATATATTTTGTATAAATTATCAGCAGCACAAGTGTTTTATATTTAAAAATATAACTTAAAATAATATAATATAAATTATTATAATTAAATAATAGAAAAATTACATGTTTTAAAATTAAAAGTATACTAAGATGTTTTCAATATAAAAAAATAAAACTTTATTTTTTCTTTTATAAATAAATAAAAAATAAATTTTAAAACTAAAGTGTATGATACGTCAAAATTCCAATTTACAGATAAGAGAATATTTTGGTATTAATAACTGAATAAATTTTTAAAAATAGTATTAAGGAAAAAAAAAACAAATAGAGATATTTAAAATATGAAAAGTCACATAAGGCGTTAACAAAAAATAGATATTGAAATAAGAGCTCATTCTCAATATTAACCAACACTTTAAGAATAATGCTAAAAAATTAATAAATAATTTTTTGAAACATTATAATAAAAACATATTAATAATATTAAATATAATACTTTTTTACAAAAAATATTTTTACTTCTAATTTTTCAATAAATACCTTTATAAAAATAATTAACTTTCTTTACTGATAAATTAATTAACAATTTATTACATATATTTTCATATAAAATTAGATTTTATTAACAAGATTTTTTATAAAAAAAAATGGGACCGCACTAGGGGGACTGTGTCCGTATCATATAATTGAGGTTATGCAATGATAATACCGACAACAATAATTAAATCCATTAATTAAGACGCTAATGACGTCAGTGCAGTTTTATATTTCCAAAGGATTAATAGGTAGCGTGTGGTAATTAAACAGAAAATAATAAAATGGAATAGAAAAGATTAAAATGGGATGTAATAAAATAAAATATCTTATATATTATGTTTAGTATTTATAAAATAAAATAGGATCATATATTCTATTTTTCATTGTATTTATATATATATATATATATATATATATATATATATTTGACTGAGTATAAAATAAAACAAAACATTTTTCGACATATGTTGTTTTATAATATTATAAATTTTAAAACTATTAATATAAAAATTTAATAAAATATCATTTATAAATTAATATAATTATATAAATAGCATCCTTCAACTCAATATATTTTAATAGCAATGTAAAACAATTATATTATTATCTAATCATAAATCATATAATTAAAATTGTTAACTTATATAATAACTATTTTAACTATTATATCTACTATAGTTTTTAGTCATTAAAATTTTATCAAAAATAAATTTATATATCATATAAATACATGTTTTCCATGGTATTCTCATTTCCAAATGAACTTAAAAAGAAATTTGTCCTTAAAATTAATCATAACATATCTTTTCTGACCATGATTTGATTGTTTTTGTATACACTATCAACAAATTTTTTTATTAAAAACTAAAAAAATAAATAGTAAATTTTATTTTTTATTAAAATTTTTCTAATAAATCGACATTTAAACAAATAATCCATTATAAAATATTTTAATAATGATTCAAACAATATAATCATTAGAATCAATATAAATTTTTATCATCTTAATATATTTTTTAACAATTTATAAACTGAAAAAAAATTATAGTAAAATATTATTTCTTTCAATGGTATAAAAAAATATTAAATATATTATTACACTACTTAATATATAAATTTTATATGTTTTAGCCTAAGATGTTGAAGTATCGAAAAAACAGGTAACAAAAAAAATCAAAATGTGATAATTAATAAAAAATTAGAAATTAATATCAACCTATAACGTAAATCTTTATGATATTTATTATTAAGTTAAAAATTTAATTTTAATAATATATATATAATACTATAACTAAATTTTCTTCTATAAAATATAATCCTTAGAGTTAACTATACTTGTTTATTTGAAAGAGATAAACAAAACTAAACACTCATTTAACAATAAAGATAACAAGACACTGAAGTAACAAGCACAATTTTTCTTATATTTACGCATAATAAAAGGAAAATTTCTTTATAATTATTGTATAGCGTAGATCATGCGAATTAGTCCATTAAATTATAAGATCTTGTTGCGTGTAGTGTATTTAAATATTTAATGGATTCTTAGCTTACCTGGCTATGGCTGTGCCTTGAATCGAATCTAAATAAAAAATAAACCCATGATTTTAGGAGGCATCATATGTATGTGGCAAGTTCACTCTATAATGGAGTTATCTAATTAAGTCTAACTCATGTTATAATTGTTTTTAATTCTTTATTGTTATCATTGGTTTGATTCCTTTTAAGCATACCCCAAAGATTTTTATTTTGTTTTTTTCTTTTCAGGGTGCCAACCCAATGCATTCTTTTACTGTGCCTTTTCTTTTTAGATTTTTTTTTTCATATTAAAAATTTTGCATTGCTTTGAGTAAGGTTAATCATAAACATATGATATACGGATAAATATTATTATATAAGCTTATTTTTAAATTAAATTAGATTTAAGTTCAATTTTTAATATAATATCAAAATTTATCCTAAATTCATTAATAGATAATTTATAAATTTTCGGTCCTATAAACTTTAGGTTCAGATTAGATCTAAGTTTAACTTGTAATAATAAATTAATTGAAATTTTTAATATTAATGAATTAGCTTACATCTTTAATATTTTTTGTGTTTTATATCCAAGCAATAGTAAGTTTTTATTTCTTTTTGCTTTTGTCTTCTCATTTTTTATTTTAATTTGATAAATAGTTTAAAGAAGAACATTAAACCCAAAAAAAAAACAAAAACAAACAGATCCTTTGTTTCCAAGTTTTTTTGGATCCAGATCAATGAAACCCGAAAACTAGTTGGGTAACCCATTTTTGGGTTGCTTTGTTAATGGAAACATTTAGACCAAGTGTAAATCCCTTTGATATGTTATCTTTCTCAGAGTTTTGACACAGAATTAATGGATTACCATTAGAACTAAAATTTTATATGTGTGTGTTGAATAACCTTTACGATTTTGTACTATTGAGATAATTTTTATAAAATAAATATAAAAATTTAAATAAATATTATTTGATATATTTAAATATTGTACATTTATTTTTTAAATATTGTACAAATGTCTGTTTAAACTTTGAAAATTTATTTAACAATGTAACTTTTTTTGAAGTACAAAGGCCTTGCATGGTCAAAGCATTGTTGATCGGTAAAACGATTGTTGTTTATCTGTGTCAGAAAAATATCGATTAAAATAATAAAGCAATATAATCAAGTAAGTTCCATTATAAACAATTAGAATTATCTAATACAAAGAATTATAATAATTTATATAAATTTTAAGTTTAAATTTTATTGTTTTTTCGTAAAAAAATTAAGTTCCTTTACTTATAACAATGGTAATTCAACATGTACAGAATTATGAAAAATAAATTTTGAATTAACAATTTAATTAACAAGTTTCGGCGATGTTGTATGGATTTAGTCATTTACCTCACCGAGCCAATTTAATTAACATCATCATCCTTCTATTCTATTTTCTTTAGCTTGCAAGTTTTCAAGACAAGGAACTGATATATAATTGAATATTTATATTTTTAATAAAAATAAAACACATGAAATTGAAATATAACAAATTCAATTATTAATATTACAATTTATAATTATTATTAATTTGATATATATATATATATATATATATATATAATTTGAACTTATTGTTACATTGTTTATTAAAACTTTTGGTTTAATTGAATTTTTATTTTTTAAGTTAACTTATGTATAATTTTAGTTTTTAATTTTTTTAGTAAACTTGATCTTTTTATTTTATAAATTTAACAAATCTGATTATTTATTTTTAAAATTAAAATTTTTGAAAACAGTTTTAAAGGAGCTTGTAACAGTATTAAAATATGAAATTATTTTAAGAATTTAAAATTTAAAAACTTCATAAAATTAAATTTTTTTAAAATATGAAATTCAGATATGAAGAGGAATAAAATTGATATTTTTCTTAAATTTTGGATGAAATTTACATTGGGTGGTGATTTTAAATAGATGATAATTTAATCATATTAATTTTTAAAATTTTGAATAAAAATTAAAATTTTTAAGTTTTAAGCAAGAGAAAATTAATAAGAGAATTAAATTTGAAATTTTTAAAAATTTAAAACTCCTTGAAAAATAGTAAGGGACCAAAATTACACTAAAGTCAAATTAAAGAAACCAAAACCATGACTAACTAAAAAATATGTTAAATTTAAAATTTTAATTAATATTAATATTAATTAAAATAAAATAATTTATTAGTATTAATATATTAATTTTCTATTATGTTACTTATCTTATTAATTCTCTAACAAAATACATATTAATTTTTAAGAATAAAATTAAAATAAAAAATTTATTAATCTTTTAATATATAAATAGAAAATAAATAAAATAAAAATGATAAAATATATAAAAAACCGAGGATATAACTTCTATTATATTAAAAGTCATACAACAGCAATAATTTTAAAGTCTAATATTTCCGTTAATAGTATGTTATTAAAAAAAATATACTTTTTCAACGAATATTTTATAATAATTATATAAATTTATATAAAATATATCAAATCAACATAAAATATATTAAATTTTAATAATTATATTATTTAAATAGTAACTATTTAATATTTAAAATTATTATTAAAAAATATTGTTTTGTGTAGTGTGTGAATCGGATTTATTAATTATTCTTTTTGGTTACAGGTTTATTAATTATATATTACTATGTATTAATTTTTTAAATATATCTCTTATTAAAGACACTACTACGTTGCATATTAACGCTATTAATTTAAGTAAAAAATTAATTTTTGAAATAAAATCTCAAAATATTAATTCTGTAAAAAAAAATATATTCAAATTTATTAACATCTTTAAATAAATCTTTTTAACTTTGTTCAAATTTAGTCTATTTAATAAATCTGAGTAACCGGTATTAATTACGAAATTAAAAAACTTATTACAAATCATATTAAAATATATTAAAAATTATGATATAAATGTATTTATTATATTTTTAATTTTTAAAATTTTAATCAATATTCGCAGAATACTAACTGTTAGTATTTTTGTTTGATATAACTTCAGAAACCCCGAGATGATGGAAAAAATATTTTGGGTTCATTGTTCGTTTGAGTGGATGATAATGTAGAAAAACGTGCAGAAATTTTCTTTAAATAATTTTTATAAGAGTCTTTTGAGATTCGGAGACCACATAAAATTTAGGATTTATTAAATATGAGTATAATTAATTTTTTAATTTTAATTTTTAAAATTATTTATATTATATAACATGTGTTTAATTATATTATATTAATAATTATTTTAAGAGAAAATGTGATATAATATACTTAAATATATAATATATTATTAAAAGCAGCAATATAAATAATTTTATAAAAATTAAAAGCATGTTTAACTTTAAGAGTTATTTGATTTTATTTATTTTTTATATTTTATTTTGGATATATAAAATGATAGACGAAAGAGGGAAAAAAATAATTTTAATATATAATATAATAAAATAAAATATATTAAAAGATAAAATATATTAAAATGTATACTATGTTAGTATTGTATATGATTATGTATGATGACAATTATTATATGAAAAAACTTTGAAAATGAGTCACATGATCTTTTTGTCGAAAGCCACCTTTCATATGGGCATGGAAATTGTTTTTGTCAGCTTCTGGTTGTGACCGTACAAGCGATGATAGTTTAGATTAACGAAGGTGATAATGGCCATGTTATTTATTATAAAAAATAAGTATTATTATATACTTATAAAAAAAGTAATTTAAATTTTGTTTAATCATACTTAAGCTATTAGATTTTTTAATTGAGTTTACATGTATTTTTCTTAATAATTTGCTACTCCTTTTAATTTGTTCTTTGTTCCTATTAATATTAAAGGACTTAATATAAATTATAAAAAACAATTTAATTATTATAATAAATCGATAAATTAATCGTTTTTGTTAAAATTATGTCTACTAGCTTATGAATGATTTTGAATCAAATTAATCTAATGTAAACTATTTCATTAAATAAAAAATATTAAAAATAAGTAAAAAGTAAAATTTTTAAAAATTGTAAAATTATACACGGTTTGCAATTTTTCTTACAAAATAAATTAAAATATAAAATTCATATATTTTGTTTATATTTATTTTATTAATTAATATATTTTGTAATTGTTTTTTAAAACACAAAATTCCATAATTATTTAAATTCTATCTTCAAACATATTTAATATAAATACTATTATTTTTACATTTAATCTAAGATAATTGTAGTTTTTTAAAAAATTATTATTTTATTTATTATTAACTTATTTTTATTTTTAAATTAAAGTAAAAAATTAAATCAAACCAAAACGTAAAAAATTAATTTAATTAGTCTAATTTTTTAACCAAATTTAATTAAATTGTAAATATTTTTTTATAATAAATTTAAATAATCTTTTTTTTCTAAAACCAAACCAAACTAAAACCCAATGATTCTTACACGGGCCCAATTCAGTGTATCATGGTTGCTTTACAACTCGTGTTAAAAATAGAAAAATAGAAAAATAGAAAAATAGAAAAATAGAAAAAATAGAATGATGAGATCTAAAAAGTTATGCCTAATGAATGAATGTATACAGGTAGGTCACGGGATTGGGAAAATTTGATTAAGGGTGTAGTTGAAAGTGAAACTGGCCACCGAATAAAGGAACGAAAGTCAAAAAATAATGTCATTCATCCATGCTTTGATTTACCGAAGAAGAGCAAATTTTCTGAGTTTTATGATCACTAATCATCCACTTAAATCTGAATTTACCGGAAACAGCCAGTTTTGTGGTTTTTCTGATTATTTAATAATTTTTAAAAATATATTTTATGGATTTAATTTTTTAAAAGGTATAATTTAATCACCAAGAATTAATAAAAAAAAAGCGTAAATAGAAAAGGAATAGAGAAACAATGACAACCATGCTTAAATTATGCTCACTCTTTAAATCTCAGCTAATATTTTCATTATTGAATGAATTGAATATATTCGGAGCAAACTCAAAATCCAAATATTTGTTTTATAAGCCTCTCAATTAATTCTGTACACTATTTAACAAAACTCTTAAAGAGATATACTACAAAATTTTTGTATATCTTGGTTCCATATTTTTAATATTTTAAAAGGATTAATTTTTTATTTTAATTTTTCACATTATAAATATCGTTTATTTTAGTTTTTAATTTTATAAAATTTTCATTTTAATTTTACAAAATAATGTTCATTTAAATATTTATAATATAAAATGACAATAAAAAGATCAGATAAAAATTAAAATAAATTGTTTTAAAATTAAAAAAGAACTAAATAAATATTTTATAAAATTAGACTAAAATAAATAATTAAGATTTATTCATTTAAGAATTAATCAACAAAAGTTAATGCTATCTCATAATTAAGTATTTCAGAGAATAACAATGGTAGTTAATGATTTAATTTCTATCAAGGAATATTATAACTATTTATATAAAGAATAACGAATTTGGAGAGTCAGGCAAAATTGAATAAGGTTTCTTAATACCTAACAATATTTATTTTTATATTTGATATTTATCACTTATGGAAACTTAAGAGACATTAGAAACAAATAATTTTTAGCAACGAACCAATTTTCAAATATTGTTTTATAGCTTTAATGTAAATAGATGCTGAATTCAGTTTTCATTGAATAAAAGTATTTTTTCTCATTTTTCAGTTTAGTCAAATAACACAATAAATTTGCCCAAAAACACAATAATAAATTTATTTATTTATTTTTTGCCGCACCTTCTTTTAGTAGTCAAACACAAACATGAGAAATATCCCTACGAGTCATTCATTCTCAACATAAAAAAGGGAAACCACTTCCAAATAGTAGTAATAATAATAATAAAAATAAAGAAACATAATAATTAGTAATTTATAGAACAAGTACGTGGTAAAATTTGCAATATATTTAAATAAGTAATTTTCTCAAAAAGTCATATATCAATTGCTATCAGTGCAAAATCAAATAAAATCAGATCATAAAATAAAAAATAAGAAAAGTGTCAATTTTGATATGGATAATTCTGACACAGTCAATTTTCTGATAATAAAAGTATTTCCTAATTAATAATAGTTAATAATTAATTCATAATAAATATATCAAAAAATAATTAATATACATGACTTTTAAGTTAAGCATCATAAATAAAAGAAAAACTGAGGAAAATTCAATTCTCATTATATATTTAAAAATAAATAAAACGAGATAAAAAATTAAAAATATAATATAATAAATAAAAAATATTGTTATATAAAACAAAAATACTTAAAAGAAGGAACGGAAAAAAAACGACAAGGAAGAGGATTCGTCCTTCCAAACTTCAAAGTACTCTCTGTTCTTGTACGTCAATATTTTTAAAATGTTGATTAAGAAATTAAAAATAAAAATATTAAAATATATAAAACTATGACAAAAATATTTTTATTAGACATTTTAACTTCTTAACAAATACCTTAAGTATTAGTTAGTATCTTTTATTTATTATTTATTATTTTTTTTATTTTTTAATTCTTTATTTGTTAAAAAAAATTTGAAAAAAATTATTTTCAAAATTTGCATATATTTTTTTTTCTATTTTTATTTGTTTGTATTTATCTTATATAAAATAAAAAAAATAAAATTTGTAAGGTACGAAAAATTATTTTTTCCTTAAAGAAATGAAGAGAGATTATTTTTTTTAATTTTAAATTATTAATTTTTTTTAAAAAATTAAAAAAATATTATATCAACAAAAAATATAATAAAAAAATTAATTTTTTTATAAATTTATATAAATAAAAAAATTATACTAATAATCTTTTTTTTATTATCTTCAAATACCTTTTTTTTTCATTTTATTTTTATTTTAAATCCTTATCTTTTTATTTCTTTTCTATTTTCTATATCATCCAAAAACAAATATAAATATATACATAGAAACTGATACAATTTATATTGAGTTGAAATGTGAAAGAAAGCTGTGTCCCTTATGCGAAGATTGTGGATTTAGATTTAACATATTACAAATATCAGCAAAACCACCAGCAATGGATAGGATTTTTAAATTAAATAAATTTAAATTTGAGTAATTCCTGCAATTTTTTTTTTCAATATTATAACTTTCATTTAAAATTTATTCGATTAACTTGTTAAAAATTGAAAGTGAATACGTTTTTATAATTTTGAAAGTCTAAAAATGAAGAAAATTTTTATTAGGATTAAAAACAAATGACGTCATAATTTTAGGAATTAAAAAATATACCTAAAGTTGTACCATTTATTTCACAACAATGTTTTAAATAAATGCGCGACATAGGCTAATGGCTTAGATGATGTATTCAAAAAGACAGATTCCCTTTCGCATAAAATATTATGATGCTTCGCTCATAGTCATGTTAATGCTTTCTCGTTCAATGTGGGCCTTACGAGCAATGTAACTAACTTTAATAGGAAAGTGATAAACAAAAATGGTTAAGACAAAAATAAACAAATGTAATAATAATAATAATAATAATAACGATAACGAGACATGGAAGAAAGAAGCACAAATTTTGTTTTTTTTAGGCATAAAAGGGAATTAATGTTTTTAATTTTTAATTAATCACAACGCAAAAGAATCTGACAGGTAGCGTGAAAAGATAAAATTGTCCACTAAATTATAGGTTATTGTTGTCTGTAGTGTACATTTAATGGATTCTTACTTTACGATTTACATGGCTAATGGCTATGGTTGTTTCTTTTAGCCTCAGATTCTTCAAATTTTCTTAAGCTTAACTGCTCCATCAACCACATTTACATTCACTTTCTCTTTAATGCATGTATCTCACTGCTTCCAACCAAACCATTTTTTTTTCTTCTTCTTCTTCTTCTCTCTCTCAAAAACCTCAAAGTCTTCACAGAACTGAAGAAAGAGTCATGGGTTTGTTGTGCATACCCACGTGGCTTACAACTGTTCACACATTCTTCTTCCTCTTTTGTTGTGCATTCTGCGTTTCTCAATTTCTTTGTGTTACAGCTTCACAACCCTCTAATTCTCTTCCATTCATTTGGCCTTTGCCTGCAAAATTCAGCTTTGGCAATGAATCTCTTTCTGTTGATCCTGCACTCTCTCTTTCTGGCAATGCTGCTTCCTCTCCCATTGTTGCAGCTGCATTTGATAGATACAAAGGGATTGTGTTCAAGCATGTTTATAGGTTTGGTTTTCTTACAAGACAAATGCCTCCTTATGATGTTACCAAATTGAAAATCACCCTGCATTCAGACAGTGAGGAGGTGGGTTTTTTTGTTTTCTTTTTCTTTTTTCTTTTCTGGGTTTTGATCAAGTTTTGATTTTGAGATTGGGAGCTTGTGTTTTCCAGCTTCAACTTGGAGTGGATGAAAGCTATAATTTGTTCATTGCAAGAACCAATGTGCATTCTGGTCATGGGCTGGTGACAATTGAGGTGTGGTGGGTTTGTTTTGAATTTTTTGGTGTATTCACGGGCACCTGTATTTCAACATCCAATGAGATTATTGTATTGTTGTGTACTTCAATTCGGAACTTAAATTTCCTTTTATTTATGTATTTTTTAATTTAATGCCATAATTCTTCTTGTCATGAACAAGTCAACCAATTATTCAACACTAATCTACAATCCCACATACGGGTAATTGTAATTTAGTCCAACAATTGTTAATCGCGGTGTTGTTTTCCGGGTAACAAAGCGGTTAAAAAATATAAAAAAAATCTCAGATGGTGTTGTGCTTCACATCTTATGGTTAATGGACCAAAACAAATAACTTGCAGAGCCTGGTTTATTATTATTTTTTAATATTTGTCATTTCCATCTAATTTTGTGATTGTTTGTAGGCAAATACTGTTTTTGGTGCATTGCGCGGATTAGAGGTATGTATACAATTCGGAACTCAACGAGCTCAATCTTTTTCTTGTCATTTTTGCTGTTTTCATGAGGTGGGGTGGGTGGAATATCGTTCAGTGAATCCAGAACAGTTTATTCTTGTTTTTATAGCCTAAAACTTGTGATGCTTTGAGGGCATAATTTCACACATGATAAAAGAGGTTGTACATACTAGATATTTCTGGATAAATTCTTATTTTTTACTCTTTAGGATAGCTTTTAATTTTTTATGCAATATTTATTTTCATAATTTAAGTTGTGTTCTCTGTGTATAACTGGCAAAATCCGTAATCTGTTTTTGTTATCATGTACTAGTCAAGATGTCAGCAGTTTGAAAGAATGCAGTTCTTTCTTTCTTTTATATTTTTCTTATCTTGAAAATGAAAACTGAACTATTGTTGTAATGTGTTTCTCAATATTCATTGTGGACCCAAAAAATGACTAGTTTTTAAATGATTGACAAACTTATAATTCCTTTTGTGTGTGCATAACCTATTTCCTTCATTTCTTTTCCTGTTTTGTGATGCACCAGACATTCAGCCAGTTGTGTTCTTTTGATTATACAACTAAAACAGTACAAATATACAAGGCACCTTGGTCTATCCGAGATAAACCTAGATTTGCATATCGGGGACTTTTGTTGGGTGAGCCAATATTTTTGAGAAGTCTATATTCTGCTAGTGTTTACATGCTATGAATTATGATCTGAGGCTCTATTGATATATACTTATTTTGATTTTTTTATTTATTTTGCAGATACATCAAGACACTATTTACCAGTTGATGTAATTAAGCAGATAATTGAATCTATGTCCTATGCTAAACTTGTAAGACAAATCCATAAGTTTATTTTTCTTCCCTTCTGGATGTTCATGATAGTTGGTAACCAAAGAAGCATTTCCTAACTAGCATACCAATGCTATTTTGTTTCATGCAATGCTGCTACAAAAAAAATTGTACATGGTAGAATGTTTTACATTGGCACATCATAGACGAGCAATCATTTCCTCTAGAAGTACCTTCATATCCAAATTTGTGGAAAGGTTCATACTCAAAGTGGGAACGTTACACAGTAGAGGATGCATATGAAATTGTCAAGTAAGACTCACCTTATTCCATCTCCTACCAATATATTAGCTGTAAATGTTTATTTATTTCTTAAAAAAATTCCAAAATTTATTGGCTTCTTCATAATGGGCAAGGGAAGGCATGATAAAATCTAAACTTGCGGGTAGCCACCTGATCCAAATTTGATGGAAAAAATTCATTTTGACTAAGTTTAAGAAGAATATGAATCTAAGTCTAATTTACAAAGATAGGATGGGTTTGGGATATAGATATCCACCTTTATCCCAAACCCGCCATGATAACTTCGATAGTTATGATTTTATTATTAAATTTTTTATATCTAGTTCTATATTGTTTAAATTAAAATATGATTTGATATATAAATTATTTAATCTATATATACATATAAGTGAATATAATTTATAAAATAATTAATAAAAATCAATTATGGATTTTTTTATAAGTTTACTTGAATCTGATAAGGTTGAAGTTGAGTTTCAATATTTATTCCCACGTTCTCTCAACCCACTCAGGACCTGCCCTGTTGCTATGTCAGGTCTTTGATAAGATCTTCTCGTCTTAAACTATCTAGTTGCATTGAATATCGCAATTATAAATATTGTATTATCAATCCATCACTAGTTTTGTAATCTTCAAAAAATTCAGGCAAATAATAGCAACTTGATGAAGGGAAGAGAGTGGACATTATATTGTTGTGAGCCCAAAATAATATTATATATATCGTGATCAATTGATCCAGCATGACTTTTATTAAATTGTTAGTTTTCAGTAATCATCTTTGAGTTGGCTTTTGTATTCTAAAGTGGACTAATACTGTGTTCTCTTTTCATTTTTTACTTTGCCTCGATGTAAAGCTTTTCCAAAATGAGAGGTGAGGTATCTTCTAATCCTTTTGAAGTTTTGATCATGATTTTGGACTTTTTAAAAAGTTATTCTGTTCCTTTTATGCCTTCCATCTTTCTTAGTATCATGCAAGATAATGAGTATCTGCATGGTTTATCACAGGCATAAATGTGATGGCAGAAGTGGATGTCCCTGGTCATGCAGCATCATGGTAAGCTGATATGTCATGGTCATTTTTTTACTTATAAATTTATAATAATAATGTCTTGAAAATGGTGATACGTGAAAACCTGCAAAAATTCTTTTACTTCAACAAGTTATAAATATATCTTTCAACAAAGACTTATGTTTACCATAGCAAAGCTGCAAATTTCTAGCTATGAGTTGAGTATAGGTATGTTCTCCACTTATGCTCCTAATGGATTGACATCAACTTTTCAATTTTGTTTAATACAGCTGGGAATTGGTTAGACTTCCCCTTCCATATTTGTTATGTCTGATTATTACCTTGATGTTAAGTACTCCTTTGAGTTTTGAAAAGTTTTATTCAAGCATTGATCCATTTATTTTACAAATTTGGACTTCAATCTGTTGCTTCAACAATTTAATATTTCTACTGACAGATATTGTACACCAGAAATATATTAAGGTTGTTACATTTTTTGTTTCTGTTTAGGGGTGTTGGATATCCTGAACTTTGGCCATCACCCTCTTGTAAGGAGCCCCTAGATGTTTCAAAGAAGATTAGTTTTGATGTCCTTTCTGGTATTCTAACAGGTGAAGTTCCTTTAAAAAATGCATCAATGTACTTATCTGCATATTTTAACTTATTTATTCTTCTGCTCTGCCTTTTCCCTTGCTTTATCTTGTAAAATCATTGGTATTATGGGGTTTGTCAGAACTAGCCATTGACCATCGAGTTATGTCCATATCTTCCCTTGCTACTATGCATACTGGTTTCATAAATTAACTTTCATTTGCCTTTTTAAAATTTTACAGATATGAGAAAAATATTCCCATTTGAACTATTTCACTTGGGTGGTGATGAAGTGGATACAGGTCAGTATGCTGGGCTTTCTTCTTGCAACTTGCCAAAGAATCACTTGATCTAAAAGCCTAAGCTATTTATAACTAAGGGCCCAAGAATCATTTTCATTGTTAGCATAAATTGAGGTTGACTACGTAGTGTTAAAATGTGTAACAGTGTCCTCCTGCATGACTTCTTAACATTTATAGTAACAACAAAATTAAGCTATTTTTATTAATACTAACTTTACGAAATTACAATTTCTTTTGACAGGTTGTTGGACCAATACTTCCCAAGTGCAGAAATGGTATAAATCTTAACCTGTTATACTCGTTTATTACATTATATGATGGTTTTTTGTTGCCTAGGGCGGTAAAGGCAATGAATTATCATGCTATGGAAACTCAAATAAACTTCAAATGTGAATTTCAAAATAGAAAGTTGATGTTTTCATCCGCATCTATTGGTGAGAAAAAGTAATTCAGAAGGGATTGCTGGTTCTGTATTCAGGTCACTTCAGTTGGCAAACTTTGGAATCAAGTGAAATTTTGGGATTATTTGCTTGCGAAGCATGCAGAGGATTTTAGCTTTCTTTTGTTTTCTTTTTTCAGCCACCAATTTTTTTTTTATTTTGAGCTTTAAGATGGTGGTCAAATTTCGATGAATTTGATTGATTGTCAATCTTATCAAGCACAATGATCTAACATGATTATATCTCCAATGCAGGCTTCAAATCCACAACATGACTACTAAAGATGCCTATCAATATTTTGTACTGAAGGCTCAAAACATAGCTCTTTCCAAAAATTGGAGTCCTGTAAACTGGTATGATCTATGTATATACAGCATCATAAAATAAAAACCCATTTATGCCCTTAATTGATCCTTGATGCATATCTCTCCTAGGAATTCAAATGCCACTAATAGTTTGCATGCACATAAACAAAACAATACAATATCTATATACTGACTTTTTTATGGGACTTCTCAGGGAGGAAACCTTCAATACTTTTCCAACCAAGCTCCATCCACAGACTATAGTGCATAACTGGTGAATTTCTGTTCAAGTAGTTTTATTTTTGTATGAAACTCAAATATCTCAGTTTCAGAATTAACTATTTCAAGTAATTACTATAGGTTGGGTCCAGGTGTGTGTCCAAAGGCTGTTGCAAAAGGTTTCAGGTGTATTTTCAGTAACCAAGGTGTATGGTATCTTGACCATATAGATGTGCCTTGGGATGTTGTCTATAGTGCTGACCCACTAGAAGGAATACATAAAGCCTCAGAACAAAAACTTGTACTTGGAGGAGAAGTTTGCATGTGGGGTGAACAAGCTGATGCATCCGATGTTCAGCAAACAATATGGCCTAGAGCTGCAGCAGCAGCAGGTAGGAAACTATGATTGAAAAAAAAGTATAGGCTATTTACAGGATTTGATCATTTTCAAAATTAACAATTACTTGTTTCCCACAGAACGCTTGTGGAGTCCAAGAGATTATACTACAACAAATATTAGCACTAGAGCATTACCCCGGTTGCAATACTTCAGATGTCTCTTGAATAGACGAGGAGTTGCAGCTGCTCCTGTCACAAATTTTTATGCTAGAACTGCTCCAGATGGTCCAGATTCATGCTTTCAGCAATAATCTTATTATCTAAGTCTACAAACTCATGTTTGTGTACTATGCTTGGCTGACTAGAATCCTAACTTGATGTTATACTCCTCAGTTATAGGTTAATCAATGTTAGAGCTCTGGTCAATTGACAATAGTCATATTGTAAGTTATTGCTGAATTCAATAAATAAAATTTGTTCACTTGTTTATGTGTTTCTAGATGCAAATTTAATGGACCTGTGAATGCTTGAGCCTGTTCTTTATTGAAACCTGTTTATAATTTCATATAGTTGGAACCAAGTCTTGGTTTTTCAGACCCAAATTTGTATCTTGCAGTCCATGGTTCAAATGATTTTTTGCTGTAACTGAAAAAATTTATACGTATATATGGGGGCTGTTAATATAGACTTACTTTTAAGGAGTATACTTGAATAACTCTGTGTAATTCTAATGCCAAAATTTTCCTTCTTGTAATTTTAAGAAAATGTTGTTATTTATTTTATTTTATTATTTATGTTTCTTTAAGGAAAAAAGTAATTCTTACCCTGTCTTTTACATGATTTCTCATTTCTATGTTGTTTTTTTTACTGCCAAATGCTTCTCCTACTCACTGAGCTAATAGGCAAGTTTACTGTGTGTTTGGATACTGTCTCATATTCCTTGTCAAATCAATACAGAATCAGAAGAACACAGTTTTTAGAATCTCTCATCTATAGAGAAAGCAACAGAGTAGCCGCAAAATATTATTATTATTGTTTCAATTCATCATCGACTTTACATTACTTCACTTAATAAGTGAAATAAAATAGTTTTCTATTGCCATGAAAGCGTTACAACATGAAAAAAAAAAACTTGGTAATTCTTCAAATTCTTCATTACAATGATAAAAAACACCAAAAGTTATAGTAATTGATAACCAAATAAAAATAGGAAATGATGGCAAAAAATAAAATTAGAATAAAAGAAAAGAAAATAAGAAATCAGGACAAAAATATATTAAGAGGACGTTTATATTTGCTCATCATAATTTTCATTTTTTTACATTTTTTCAGTTTAAAAAATAAAAGGAAAAAATGTATTAAAGGTCTATATCTAAAAGATAATATAAAAATAAGCTATTAGTACTGATCCAGTAAGGTTGAACGTTAAGGTAATTTATATGAGATTCTCATCCTTTTCTTATTGTAAACAAAAATAATATAAAAATGATGATTAATTATTATAATTGAATATGACAGCAGTTCTACCATAAGGTGCTTCTGCTTAACTAACAAGAACGAAACGGATTATGACCATTGCGCGCCCTTCTGGATTGAAACGCACCGTTCTATTCGTTTTTCCATTTCCAACCGGCAGCAAAAGTTCCTTCTATATATACAAGCTTGTCTCCTTGAATTTCCTTCAAACGTAAAACACTCTGAAACGTACCGTTTCCTTTCTCTCTCCAGGTTTCTCTCTCTCTCTCTCTCTCTCTCTCTCTCTCTCTCTCTCTCTCTCTCTCTCTCTCTCTCTCTTTCTCTCTCTTTCTCTCTGAGTGCAACAGCATATAGAGAGAGGAGTGTTTTTATTTTTTGCTTGCAAGTTGTAACATATATAGTTTCGTGAAGTACACGTATACACTGTATGTATTAGTGGTTCCCTGTACTTTGTAATTGTTACGTGCATTCATAGGGAAAGTGAAAAATAAAGCATTGGGGTTATTCGTTCTTGAAATTTCGTTCTTCTTTCTGTACCATTTTTGCTCCTTCTTGTTTCTGGATATTGCACCGGCTAAATGACACAACAATTAACTAATAGTAATAGTAGTAATTAATTTACTTGTTATTTAGCCATTCAAAATCCAGATTCTAACAATAAAATCCAGGATTTCTTTTATTTGTTTTTATAATTGCTCGTTTTGATTTGGCTGTGTTTGGAAGCCCTTGATATTATTCTATATTATCTCCGTTCCTATTTACTTGTCTTCATGAAGAAGATGAATTTTATTTTTTGAAAAAATTGAAGATAATATTAATTATTATTTTTTTGCTTCTAACCTTTTACTCATAATATAAAGAAATAAAGAAAAAAACTAAAAAACTGTAATTAACTAAATGAAAAGGTAGTTCAAGAAATTTATATAATAATTGCAACACAAAAATTAAATTTTTTTAATATATATAATTTCTTTTTTAAATAGATAAATAGGAACAAACGTAATATATTGTTGCTATTTAACAGTCACCTTTTATTTTCATTTAAAAAAATTATGTGACACGTAATTGAGTCTTTGAGATTTGCTGCTTTGACATTATTTTTGTTTCTATTTTTATTATTGTTTAAAAATACTAAATTCGGTCCTATATTTTTGTAGAGGATGATGATACGATCCCTTTCATGATGTGATGTTTTAAATTGTTTTTGTGGATTTTAGATTATCTGGAAGTCCAAAATTGTGAGATATTGTTACTTAATGTGATTTACGATTATGACATGTTCAGAGAAAAAAGGAAAGTTTCCTCGTAACAACTTGTCTTGTCTGCTATATGCCGACTTTATTTTCTTGAATCCCAAGCATTTGTTTCTTTATATATCCCAAACGTTATTGACACAGTAAAAAGTAGCAACTCGACTTGTGGGAAATAGAGGATCTGCCGAGGTAGACTTTCCTTACAAATTTTTATTCTTTCAATTTAATTCTGAAGTGCGTATATTGTACACTGCTCGGCATGGTGATTTGTGATTTGTGATTTTGTTTTCCGCATTAAAAGGAAGGAAATAGAATGAGGAGTAAGTGATGACATTTAATAGTTTTGCTTTTGCTACAGTTAGAAAGCCATGATAAGATTTAATTTAGCCATCTTCATCACTCTCTTCCCTCAACTTACCCTTTTGAAGACTCAAAAAGGCAAAATGGAACATGGTTGATTGGTTAACTTCTGCAAAGTGAGACTTCCAATTGATTCATTAGATACAAGACATCCAACCAAATGGTCTAAAGTAGGTTGATTTGTCATAGAAAACCAAACCAAGTTAACCAATAATGTGAATTTTGAATTTAGACACATATGGTCTCCAAGTCCAAACTTTGCAATCTCCCAAAAACAAATAGTTCGCAGCAAAGGAACATACGACCGGGTGTGTTTTCTAGAAAAAGAAAAGAAAACAATTAATATGCAATTAAAAGAAAAATGAATGTAAAAATTTAGGAAGAATAATAAATAGTCCTCTGCACTAAAAACATCCTTTTACTTTTAGTCAAATTTATTTCTTAATTTTGAACATGCAAGTTTATATGACATGTCTTAGTCTGGTTGTGTGGAACATGATATCTCTTCCCTAACCGTCCAAGTCATTTGCATGCTTGCAACATGAGGTAATATTTTTTTATGGTCAAAGTTGATCAATTATGGTGTTTTTGATGCAGGGTGGTGGAACTTAAATATCACATGGGACATGGGACTCATCTTCTTGTTTTTGTCTTGCTCACTTTCTCATTAAGATGTGAGTCATGGGGTTGGTTTTCATCATCATCTAAAGAGACTCCCTCTAGTGACAGGTCCTATGCTACCAATGAAGGCAATTTTAGAGGTTCTAGTGCTGAGTTCTCTATTGAGGCATTCAACGACCAAAAGGGAATTAAGTTAGTAGATAATGCTAAGAAGAAAATGATTGGCTCAAACACATGTTGGCAAAATGCTTATCAACATCTTTTTGCTGGGTGTTCTGACATTTTGGCTGTTAATGAGAAGAGGTCTAGATTTGCTTGGCACCTAAGTGATTGTTTTCAGAGGGATTCTGGTAGGCCTGCCTTTCCCCATTGTGACCCAAAATCTTCAATTGCTGCATGCCTAAGAACCTTAGATGACCTTGCCCATAAGGTTTACCTTGAATTCTACCTTGAAACTAACACCATTTGTTATCAGTTACAGTTAAGTGCAATTTCTTTTCCCAAATGATCCCTTTTTCATTTCCTTTTTTTTTTATTTTATTATTTGTTTGTCTCAACTAAACAAATATACTTTACAGGGCACATGCGTTCAAATATGAAACGGAGAGACTTGTGACTGAATTGAAAAGTACATCCCAGTATGTGGAGGACAAATTAGATAGCATTGAAGAGAAATCAGAACATCTATTACAAAGCTCAAAACAGATTCATGATTCTCTTGATTCAATTGATAGTTACACACTACAAGTAGCTCAAACTGCTAAAAATGTGGAAGGTCACATAGATACTGTATTAAGTCATTCAAAGAGTGTGTTTGAGCAAACTACAAAAATTGCATTATCACAATCACAGATAAAAGAAGAACAAGAGAATATGAAGAGAAATTTGGAGAATGGGGTAGAAATGCTCAAAGAGTCTTACAATTATTTGGGCAAAGAAATAGGAAAATTAAGAGATGAAGCCATTGAGATTGAGAATGAGGTGATTAAAGTTGGAGATGCTATGTCATCAAAGATGAGCAGTTTGCAAAGCAAAGCTGAAGATATTGGGAATATGGCTGGGATTTCCTTAGATAAGCAACAACAACTTTTAGATGGGCAATCCATAGCACTCGATGGCCTAAATTCATTGACTGAGTTTCAATCCAAAGCACTAGATGAGAGCAGGTACATAAGTTAACTGTTATAAATTTGAATTCAGGAGTTATATTTGGAAAATTGTTGAACTCATTGATGTAGTGCAGGAAAACCTTACAATATTTTGCTGAATATGGGCATAGACAACATGAAGAGCTTCGTCAGCGTCAGGAACAGATTCAAGGACTTCATGATCGTTTAATAGAAAATTCAAAATCAATATTGTCTGCTCAGGTTTGCATCTTCTTGTAAACTATTGGTTATAAATATATGTACAAGTATTAATAATTTTTTAATCAGGAATTTCTATTTTTTACTCTACAGGAATCTTTTGAATCAAAGCAGGCTACCATGTTTGTTGCTTTGGACAAGCTTTTTGCCCTGCAAAATGCCATGTTACTTGAAACAAGAATAATCAAAGCTTTCTTCATTTATTCCATATCAATCTTTGTCATCTTCATGTTGACTAGTACAAAGCAAACCTACAATATCAGGCCATTGCTATATATTGGTACGTAGATATATATGTATATATCAACTAGTGCTTAAACTTTAGTTTATAAACCTCTAATTAATTATTGGCTGTTTAATTACAGAGCTTTGTACTACTTTCTTCATGGAGGTATTCATTATTCGTTTAACTGATGATAGCATTGAGCAACAAACCTGGATAATAAACATGGTCCGATTATTTTTCTTGGTAGCTGCTTCAGTTCAACTTTTATATGCCATTTGCACATACAGGTAATTAGTGTACAAACATTAAGTTGAACCTCCATATATATAGATTTTATAAATATCTCATAGGGTTTGTTGCTAATCATGCAGAGACTATGAATTGTTGAACCATCAAATGTTGCTAACTCTAATCAACAAGGTTAACAGTATGCAAAAACAAAAGGAGTTGTCATGGGACTTGGATACTGATGATGTGGATTGGTCTGAATGGGTAGATGCTGATTTACCCGATGATGTAAATTGCCTTGATGATGATCCTGACTATATACTTCCAGAAGAAGTTGCAGAGAATTCAATCACACTCCCTACAACTATAAAAAATTATAATCTACGCTCACGCAATCACTTTCATTGATACTTTGAAATCATCTCCGCACATTGCTTTAATAATTTTATGTACTAATGCGTGTAACTTATAATATACAGGTTGGTATGTAGGGGCAGGTATTCATAAATATACTGCTTCTTGGCGTTATTATGTAAATAAGGTTGGCCAATTATGCAGCAGAAATTACTGGTGCTTAGGAGTAGTTGGATAGTAGTTGAATTTTGATAGAATACTTTATCTCAAAGACATGTATCTTATTTCTTTCTGAAGCATAAAAGCATGACTCATTGCGAAAAGCAATATTTAAAAAAACTAGTGTGCTTGATGTAAATGAAAATAAAGTTTACATTTTAAATTAAATTTAAATTTAAATATAAAATATATAATCAAATTATAGCAAAAATTTCAAAATTTGATTTCATAAAATAAGATATTTGAAAATAAAAATATTAAATAATTAAGTATATATTTGAAGAAAAAGTCTTATATTTTTATTATAACAGATAAGTATATTCAAATTAATTATTTTGAGTAAAAGATGCTCACGCTAAAAGAAAGACTAAATAATTACTTTAGTTTTGAGTAAAAGAAACTTCACCAAAAAAGATTAAATAGTCATTTTAGTTCTAAAAAATCAATTATGAATTTTTAAAGGATTTAAATCATCATTAAAAAATTATTTAAAATTTTTAAATAAAATAAATTCATTTTTTTATTTTTAGAAATCAAAATAATTATTTATTTACTTTTTAAGAATCAAAATAATTGTTTATTTTTTAAAAATCAAAATAGTGACATTTTATTTTTTCAATGACCCCAAATAATTACTTCTAAGAAAAAAAATGAAATGTAAGACAAATGAATTAAAGATTTTTAAGTTTATCTATAAGGTGAAATTAAAGATATAATTGTTAAATTAATTTTTATCATTTTTAAAATATGTTAAATTAATTTATGATCTTAAAAAATATATATTTATTATATTTTAAAAAATTAATATAATCCAAAAAACTAAAGTTTTAAAAATAATTTAACTTTACTTAAAAAGATGAGAATTAACTTTAGAAAATGAGATGTAATAAAAAGAGGAATTAAAGGAATATAAAAACAATAACCCTTTTACAGCCCTGAAAGTCACAAATGGAATAGGAGGAAGGATACACATGAACCAGAAACAGAAGCGCTCCATTTTTATAAAAAAATAGTAAATTTTATAAAAAAAATTCAATAAAACCTTCAAACAACCCTCTTAACATTTTTCTTCATTCTCTCACCAGACACTAGGGGCTTTATGTAATTTCAATGCATATCATCCAGCTGTTCACACATTTACCAACACATCATTGCCTGCCAATTTACCAAAAACGCCCCCTCGTCTTTACTATATGATTTTTAATTGCCTATTAACTAACATTTTTAATTAATATGTTATTAAAATTAACTCTTCATTAAAATGATCCAAACCCTACATTTTACATGAATTCTCATCTCTATATTTCTGATTTTTTATACTAACAAAGCTAATTTAGACGCTTCTCCTTCTCACTTCTAATTTTAAGATTCAAATTTGAAATTTGCTGAAGAGTAAAAGCATGAAAGCAGGGCCTATTTGATACGGTTTAAATATATGATTAAACAATTTTTTAATATTTTTTATTTTTATTTCCTAATCAGAATTTTTAGAATATTAATTAGCATTTTATATTTAATAATTAGAAAAAAATTTACAATTTAAAAAATGTAAAAGATTTAAAACTATTGGTTTGGTGTAAGTAGAGGTTTTATTGGGTTCAATGCTATGGCCTTGGAACCCTTCAATTTCCAAGCTCAGTTCTCAATGGATGCCTCAGGTATCTACCTCATGCTTCTTACTTTCTATGTTCCCTAACTTTTTTTTTTTTTTAAGATGAACTTTAAACTCATGATTTTATTTGGCGGAACATGTTTGAATTCACAATTTTATATAAAATTATTTTATATATATTTTAGTCAATTTTTTCTGTTTAACACTTTCTGTTGTTAAATAATAAACTTTTTCTTCAATTGTAAATAACTTTTCGTCCTTTATTGGTAGGGAATCAAACTGCTTAATGCTTCTCTTCAATCCAAGGACGTTCTCACAAGTGTTTTCCTCAACAGCAGTCTTTTTCTCATCATCATAACGTAATCTTAAGACTCGGCATATGTCATTTTGGTGTTTGGAAAATTTGGGTTACATCACTTCTTGTGATTTTTCTAATATTAGTATTCCTTTCCTAATTAGTAATTACCATCAATTCGCACTACAATATTGTATGTCCTGTTTCAATTTACAAACCTTTATGATGTGATTTATCATTTCCCACCAATTTTGGTAATTCCAATTTTGTTATATATATTTTTAAGTATTGATTTTTTTTTCCTGAAAAGATATAGTAAGATTTATATATATATATACACCATATCAACGGTTAGCATGCACCCTATCATAACAGGTTTTTTTTTTTTTTTTTTTTTAAGAAAATATAGGACAACTTATGTGTAAATATAATGAGATAAATCACTTTACTATGTATCATTATATTTTCCTAATAGTTATAGAAACCTGATTTTATTCAACTGAATGGTGTATAGAGTAACATTGTTTCCTCTTATCATAGAGAGCATGGTCAAATAATCTTAGTCATTAAATATGGCGAACTTTGGGCTCATGGGCTAAATAAATCCATCTTATTTAAATTAATAAAATTTTATTTATTAAAAATTAAAAATTTATAATTTATAATTTATGTTTTAATAATATTAGTTTATTTAAGATGGAAATGTTTATCTTATAAAATATCTTGAACAGAACTATTTTTTTTATTTTTTGAAAACAAACACAAAAAAAATAATACACAGAAATGATTGAGTCATATATCATGGTGCTCTCCACATGTTTATGCTGTGATTAATTGTTTAATTTTAAATGTACATAAATTAAGAACATTGCAAGTATATGATTCAATCATTTTTTATAATAGAAAAGAGGCTTAAACTAGCCGGACAAAGCCAAGTTATTAACATAGCAATTAGGTTTAGCTAGCTTTTTTGGCTAAGATATCAACCCAGAATTTGGTTGGGTTAAGGTCTTGGAGTTTTAATATAATGATTTTTAATGTTTGGCATGTTTGGTAAAACTAATGATTAAAATAACTAAAAATTAAAAAAATAAAAAGATAGACGTTAGAAGTTGAAAATTTTGGTAACTAAAGTAAAAAGTATTTTTGGTAGGATTAAAATAAAGATAAAATAATAAACAGTGACATAATTATTAGGTTTAAATTTAAATATGATAATTTGTTATTAATTTTAAATTTTAATATTTTATTATTTAAATTAAACTATTATATTAAAAATGATGATACTAATTTTAGTTTATTTTTATTTATATATTTTTTTATTAAATAATATTATATAAATAAACATATAATTATTTTAATATTATAAAAAAAATATTTTTATTTATTTATTTATTATTTATGATATATTTTTATAAAAATATATTTTTAAACTAATAATTTTGTTTAAAATTAAAAATATTTATTTTGTATAAAAAAACTTAACTGGTATTCTATAAAAAATTATTTATTTTATCTTTAAAATTTTATCAATGAAAATTAAGTATTTTATTTTAAATATTTTTAAATAAAATATTTAATAACTAAATTGAATATTGTGATATTAAATATAAAAAAATATTTTATAATAAATCAGAGATTAGCAAATATATCAAAAATTAAAATTGAAGTATAATTTTTAGTAGTTAAAATTTTAAAAATTATAGTAGAAATAATATTTAAAATATTAATTATTTCATTTAGTTAATATAATAACTGTCATGTTAAATAAAATTAAAATTATCTTCATCTTTTTTATCTAATAAATTTATCTTTTATATAGATAAAACTATTTGTTAAACACTTGTAACCGTAACATGTTGTATAATGCTGGATATATGGTTTTCCTGTTTTTGTACATAGACTTTTAAAATATATTAAAAAAACATTTTTAACTTTTAATAATAGCAGATGAAACGTCTCTGCTTAACTTTTATTTCATACTTTTTTACCTTCTATGAGAGTGATCTGAAAAAAACTATCCTAGTATTAAATATGATATTAGAGTTATTGTTGGATTCATTTAAAATTGAATGAATTTATTTTTGTTCAGAGAAAGTGAAGCTATTGATTTATGATCCTAATTAAGCCACTCAATTGCAATTAAGGTTTAAAGAACAAACATTTTTGTGGCCCTTTTTATCTTTAAATTTCACATATTGTCATTTTTTACGTATCTTATTGTTGATATAAAGAACTCTTTGAATATCATTTGGTATTTATATACATATTTTATGAATATAATTAATTTTAATAACTATTATAATAAAATTAATTCAATTAAAATATATTTTAAAGATATTAAAATATTCTAATTAATTATCCACTGTTTAATTATTTCCTCTTCACCTTATTATGTAGAAAATAATAGCAGATCTACAAAAGAAATAATTAATCTTTTTAATATTTAAAATGATAAATTATTTGAGATAAATAAAAAGTGCTCAAATAGCTTATATTATAAGTTAAAGTATCAACCCAAAAATAATTACTCCCTCCATCTTATAATATAAATCACTTGAATGTTTGTTATTTTAAAATATCAAGAAGATATTTATTTTTTATTTTATTATAATGTTTTTACTTTTTGAAAATAAATCTTACCAATTAAAAACTATTTCCATAATTATATTATTATTTTTAAGGTAAAAACATAAAGATGGAACAATTAAAATGTAAGTAATTGGTTAGTATACTATGATATCTTTAATAAAAGTATATTAATAAGGTCAACTTATTTTATTATAATAATAAATAAAATTAATTAAATTAAATTTTAAATTATAATATTTAAATTTATTATATTTTTCATATTATTAACATTTAAAATATTTCAATCCAAAAAATATTAATATTTAGAAAATTTCATAAAATAAATTTATTCCTTAAAATTTCTCCTCCAAATACACACTTACTACTTTTGAAACTACGTCTTTTCATAGGCCAATCTTTCTGGAAAACAGTTTTATTTTTAGTTTTCATTAATTGTTATAGCAATTTGATTTTTTTTCTCTGATATTTTAAATTATACTCGTCATTTTTGTCACAATCATTTTCTCTCTTTTTTTTTTTTTTTTGACGTGACTCTTGATTATTCTTAATCTTAAGAAACTAGAGATCAAATACGTCAGTCACCCTTCGTGAACAATATAAAGATAGCCGTCAAAGAATAATTCTTCAACATTCAAGAATCAACTACTTGTAGCATACGTTATGCTTTAAAAAACCAGATCACATTTTATTTTGTTATAAAAATGTTATTTAAATTATTAATTAATTAATTCTATAAAATAAATATTTATCCTGTACATTGCATAAGTCCAAATACTACTCCGTCCCTTCAGATTTATAAGACTATTATTCATAGCGTAAATATTAAGGAAATATAAGTTGTTGTAATGTTTTAAAAGAATTAAATAAAAAAATTTAAGTGAGACAGGTTCTACAAATTTATTTGAATTAGAATATGTTTTGAGATTCATAAAGTGTTTATAAAAATATTTATATATCCTCTATCCAGAAGGTTATTACATTAGTAGGAAAATTCGAATTTATACATCTATGAATTGTGAATTTAATCTTTATCAATTGAAATATTTTTTTTAAATTGTATATATTGAATAATATATAATAAAAATTTATCTATGGCAAATTTTTAATTATAAATTATATGATCAAATATATTAAAATATTAAATATTATATCTCTTACTTATTATGATATTCTCTTATAAAGTAAATATTAAAAACAGAGGTTCATGTATTTATTGGAATAAAAAATAAAAATACTTAATGTTTTTTTATTCAGTATTCTTTCCATTTTATTTATAACATCCCTTTTTATCTAAAATGCACAGATTAAGAAGACATTGATTATTGTATTTATTTTTATCAAATTATTATCACATTCAAAGTTTTATCAAATTATTGTATTGCATTCATTTATCAAAATAAGAGAGTTAAAAACGTTAAATATTAATGAAAGATAAATATAAAAAAACATAACAAATGTTTCTGGAAATTCGGAAAGCATCTTATATTAAGATAATAATGTCATCTAAATAGATAAATAGAAGTGTATAAATAAAGATGCAATAAGTAATTGAGAAGATTTGTAGCAGTGAAATGTTAGGATTTTAACCTTCCAATTTTACTCGTATTTAAAATCAAACTTAATTTTAAAAATATTAATTATATTTCTCAATTAATCAAGTGATTTTTTTATATGCTCACAATTTTTTTATATAATACTTTTTTATTTTAAATTACGTAATTTAATGTATTTATAATATTGAATGATATATTTTTTAATATTAAACAAATTTTCCAAGATAAACATTATAAGAACATAAATATAATAATTTTTTCATAAAACTACAATATCTAATGCATTAGTAATTTAATCATTACAATTTTCAATAAAACTTACTATTTAATAATTTTTTATTATGTGTCATTTGATTGCCATAAAACAGATAATTTAATAAAAATATATTGTTTATTTCTGCTGATTCTTTTACGAGAAACAATCAACTAATTTATTAAATAATAAAACTTAGATATAACATTATAGGTGTTTTAATTATATTATACAATAAACACTCAAAATTTATTTTGGTAACTAATCTCAATAAAACAGTAAAAGTCGACCTAAGAACTTGGTATTAGTTAGCAAGATATAATTTCAATTTTGATGAAAATAATATAAAAAATATTCTGATATTTCATCCAAAATTTTGTTCTTTATCAAAACTAATTAAAAGTATTAATATATTATAAATTTAATTTTTTTTAAAAAATATAATAATAAATATTTAAATGTATACCCTATAAAATAGATAAATATCTTATTAATATAAATTTTATAATAAAATAAGGATATAAAATAAATTTAACAATTACTAAACTTAAAAATAATGTTATATTTTTATATTTAGAATAATTTTTTTTATAAAAAATGCAAAGAATCAGAAAAAATATTTTAATTATATTTTATAAAAAATATAATGTTATATTTTAATTATATATCATTACGCAGACTTTAAAAAATTATTAATTAAAACCTAAGAATCAGAAAAAAATAATATGAATGAAAAATAAATATATCAAATTTTATAAAGATTATTGTAATAAAACGTCAAAAAATGGTTTTAAAAATCTTATAAATAGGAACGGGAAGAGTATAAAGACATACATAGCATACAAACACATAATCCTTGTCATTCCAACGTCTCTCACCAGGGGCCTCAACGTAATTTCGGTGCATATCATCCAGCTGTTCGCACATTTACCAATACCATTATGGGCTACGAATTTACCAAAACGCCCCTTCTCCATTTTCCAGCTCTGCATGCATGCTTATCACAATTTCACAGCACACACTCACTGTATTTTTTGTATTTTCCATTCAAAACAAAAACCCGAAAATCAATAAACCAAAAACCCAAAATAATATTTTCTTTTTTTAAAAAACAAAGCGAAGCTGAAGCTGAAGAAGAAGAATCGAAGAATCGAAGAATCGAAGAATCGAAGAATCGAAGAAGAAGGGTTCTAAACTTAAAAGAAAGAAGTTGAGGTACCGTACACCTTTTTTGACCGAGTCAACCCACGCGCCGCCACTTCACAACCACCACGGCGGCCTTCAATACGACGTCGTTAAGAAGTAGTTCGCGCTTTGAATTTGGGGGTTGCGATCTGTTTTCAGTTCAGCGTGTGTCGCGGTGAGTTAGTTCTTTGGTGGTGGTGGGATCGGTGATGATGGTATCCAGGGGACTGTTCGGATGGTCCCCACCTCACATACAACCTCTCACACCGGTTTCCGAGGTGTCGGAGCCGCCGGAATCGCCATCGCCGTATCTGGACCTCGGCGCCGAGACCTCCACGTCTCAGCAGGTGGAGGTCGAGGAGGAGATCGAAGAGGTCGAGGAGATTGAGCCGCCGCCCGCTGCCGTTCCGTTCTCCCGCCTCTTCGCCTGCGCCGACCGCCTTGACTGGTTCCTCATGGTGGTTGGCTCCGTCGCTGCCGCTGCTCATGGCACAGCTCTCGTTGTTTACTTGCATTACTTTGCCAAGGTTCTCCGCGTTCCTCAACAAGGTTCGCCGGAGGAGCTGTTTCACAGGTTCAAGGAGGTTAGACTTCATTTCCTTTTCTATCAAAACCCTAGTTTCTAGATTAATTAGCTTCTGGTAATTTGATTTGGCTTACCTAACCTTATGTAGTGAAAATTAAGCGTTCAGTACTGTTCTATTAGTTTTGTAGTTTGTGTTATGGCCTTGGATGCCGCGTAGGTTAAGCTAATTGGGCAATCAATTTTTCATGAAAACTTACCAAACTACACTGAGTGTTGCATTGCGTACTTCTTCCCCTTTTCTTTTTATTAGTCTACTTCCCTTTTCATAAGGGGTTTGGTTGCGACCCTTTTACCCGGGCTGCATAGCTCATGGGTTGCCCAAGTCATAAGGGGCAGGCTGTTCAGGGTTCCAAACTCAACTCAACGTTGGCAACTTAGCACAGGTGTTGCACTTGTTGATGGACTTAACTGAACACCTCTCAATGCGTGTTTCGGTTACATTTATAAGTTTTACCTGGTTTATTGGGTAACTCATAATAATTTCATTACTTGAGCATCTGGAGAGTGATGCTAGAAGTTGTTTTTTGGTCTAGCATCCGTTAAGTATTAAGAAAATGGGAAGAGTGGGAATCCAGAGAGAAGGGTTAGGGGCGAGAATGTGAAACACGGAAGCCCCATTGAAAGAAGAATTTTCCCCTCTTATCAAGCCTGGCTTTTATGAGTGGGGATTAGAGACTGGTTTTCCAGCTGATGATGGATTGACTGATGAGATTGATTCAGGAGCATGTGCCTCATTGGTTAGGTGTGAGACCCGAAGCTTCCATTTAAAGAAACTCTTCTCTCCTCTCTCCTCTCTCCTAGGCTTACGTAAATCTTTGGCAGAAGAATTATTGAGTAGAACTTTCATTGGATTTTGATAAAGAAAGGGCAATTTTCAGGCATTAGGAAGGGATCTCAGGGTCAGTTTACCAGCTATTTGTGTGCAATGAACAGTAGCCACGGGAATAGGGACTTGTGTTTGAAGGGTTTTAGGGAAAATTCAGAAAAGGGTTGATTAGGATATTGATATGATGGATTTTTGTTACTATCTGCCAGGCAAATCAAGTCTTGGATAGAGTCAAAAACTCAATATTGAACAATAGCAGAGAAACAGAAGAAAATAAACCCAGGCATCACACCTATGGTTTGATTGCATGACACAAGTACACAACTTGGAAGAGAACTTTCTTCCTTTATTCATAAAACTGATTATTCATTTCTCTTTTTGTGTGCTACTAGTATAATAGTTGTATTAACGATAAAACATTAATACTTTTTCAATAGGACACCTATGACTTATCCTTCAAGGATAAGGAATAGAATCGTAGTCCTATAAGGCTATAAGGATTTAGACTTCCTACTATGATTGAGAAAGATATCAAATTAAGGTCCAATCATCAAAATAACAAGTCAAGCCTGAATTCGGCATAAAAGAAGAAACAAAAAATTACCAAAATAGACTTTGGGCACAACAATTTTAAAATTTAACAATTATGATCAAGTATGTTGTTTGGAATATTACAATTATTTTCTCATATTAAGTAAATAATATTAATTTGAAAACAATCTGACCTTTAAACTTAGGCTTTCTTGATTCTAGTGTGTCTTGCATCACCCTAGCACTCAACTTGTTACAAATACATTGAAACTGTTGTGAGCAGGTGTGCAAACAATTATGTAGAAGAAAAATAGTAACATCATTTAGCATGGTTTGACCTACAACAAGCAATAGGTTTATGTTTCAAAACCTGCTTCAAACAGGGAACCGAAGAGTATGGCTGTTCATTGTTCAAACGGTTAATTTAGTGGTCGAACCGGATGACATAATGACTACGTTTTTAACTATTCTGCAAGCCACATGGTTTGTGAACCAGATGTTTCAATGGACTTTATACTTACCCTTGTTTTTTTTCCACAGCTTGCTTTAACCATTGTTTATATTGCTGGGGGAGTTTTTGCTGCTGGTTGGATTGGTAAATTAATCACGACAAATGTTTCTTATTAGATGTTAAATTTAATTTTCCTGCAACACTAATTTTTCTTGTTCAATAGAGGTCTCATGTTGGATTCTTACTGGGGAACGGCAGACTGCTGTCATCAGATCAAAATATGTTCAAGTATTACTTAACCAAGATATGAGCTTTTTTGATACTTATGGGAATAATGGAGACATTGTGAGTCAAGTATTGAGTGATGTGCTGCTCATTCAGTCTGCTCTTAGTGAAAAGGTATGTCATGTTCTTGTTTTCTGTATATTCACTCTTTTTTTGCTATTTCTTTGTGAATAATATCTCAAAATATATATCATACAATGTGCATTGACTTTTGATGATACAGGTTGGGAATTATATTCATAATATGGCAACATTCTTCAGTGGTCTTGTTATTGCTTTTATCAATTGTTGGCAGATTGCCTTGATAACATTAGCAACAGGTCCATTTATTGTTGCTGCAGGAGGAATATCAAACATATTCCTCCATAGGCTTGCTGAGAATATTCAAGATGCATATGCGGAAGCAGCCAGCATTGCTGAACAGGTTATTTATTGTTTAAATTTTAATTCATTCTTGCATTGAACCAATGATATGCTTGATTCATAGATTCAATTCAATGATGGTTTTTGATTGATTTTAGTTTTACTAAGCACTGAAAGAAAGGATTTAAATCTGTTTGAAATTCTTTCATATCATGATGTCCTATTTGTGATTCTGTATTTTTCCTTATAATATTATTCATGCACTTAGTCTAGTACATTGTACGACCAGGCACCTAGAGGGAAGTTCTGTAAAAAGTCTTTGATAGAATCAAATTTTATCTTTTATCTTTATCATGTTATGTAAATAAGAATTGCTTGAGATGGTTGTTACTTAGATGGTACTTCTTTTTTAGTTTTTTATATAGAAAGAAAATTTTGTAAAATTAAAGAAAAAAAAATCAACTAGGAGAGCATAAGATATTCCTGTATACACATAATTCTGTGCAGCGAGGTTCCCCTATCTCTTTGCTTATCAGATATAGCAACTTCCTTGGAGCAGACATGAACATAATGCCAAAGAGAAGCCATGAGCATAACTCTACCCTTTAACGTGTTTAAAGGCACTGAGACATCCTCCAATATGCCAGCATTCTGCTCCAACTAAATAGTGGTTGCTCTATTTTTCTGACTGCATGTTGAGAGTAGATCATCGTGATCTTTCGGTCCTTCAAATAGGAATTGAAAACTAAGTCAGACTCGGAATTTGTGAAATGAGATCTGTGAAATAAATGCTTCAAGATTTCTACTAGTAATTTTCTGTTTGTAATTATGAATAAGTTGTCACAAATTCACAGATTTCACACATCTAAGAGTTATTTATATGTTTGGTCCATACTTGTATTTGTCTACCTACTTTACTCAATCCATATTAAGTTGATTATATGAGCACAGTTTTGAGGTTTATTTTATGGTTGAATTGGAAGGAAATGAATATGATTGCCTTGATTTCTTTATCTAATTATAAGATTGGAGAAGCTGGGCTTTTGTATTTATTTTTGCTTTAATGTTTTGAATTTGGTAATGTGGAAAGGATGGTGAAGTTCCCACTATTTGATCAATGATTTTAGTGCCAGTGGTTCTGAATGTCTAATTTTCTGTGATGCAGGCTGTTTCCTATATAAGGACCTTGTATGCATTTACAAATGAAACATTGGCTAAATATTCATATGCAACGTCACTGCAAGCTACTCTTAGATATGGTATATTAATAAGTCTTGTTCAAGGGCTTGGCCTTGGATTTACTTATGGGCTTGCAATATGTTCTTGTGCATTACAACTCTGGGTTGGAAGTTTCTTGGTTATACATAGAAAAGCTCATGGTGGTGAAATTATAACCTCTCTGTTTGCTGTGATTCTAAGTGGCTTGTGAGCATCATTCCCAATTTATATTTTTTTTTCTTTTTTTGTTTGACATTCTTCTTATAATTTTTGTTAATTTGATTAAGGGGATTGAATCAAGCAGCGACAAATTTCTACTCATTTGATCAAGGGCGAATAGCTGCCTATAGACTATTTGAGATGATAAGCCGGTCGTCCTCATCTCTTAATCATGATGGCAGTGCTCCAGTTTCAGTGCAAGGAAATATAGAGTTTCGAAATGTTTATTTCAGTTATCTTTCTCGCCCTGAAATCCCTATCTTGAGTGGATTTTATCTCACTGTTCCTGCTAAGAAAGCAGTGGCACTTGTTGGCAGAAATGGGTCTGGAAAAAGTAGTATCATTCCCCTCATGGAGCGGTTCTATGATCCAACATTAGGTAATTGTTTTCCCTTTGACAGTACATATTTATTCTATCTCATTTAAAGCACTTCAAAGGCCATTTCAGATTTAAATCAATTTCCTGATTTATGGTTCAGGAGAAGTTCTTTTAGATGGTGAAAACATCAAGCATTTGAAACTGGAATGGCTAAGGAGCCAAATAGGACTGGTCACCCAGGAACCTGCTTTACTCAGTCTGAGTATAAGAGACAACATTGCTTATGGGAGAGATACTTCTATGGATCAAATTGAAGAGGCTGCTAAAACAGCTCATGCACATACCTTTATCAGCTCATTAGACAAAGGTTACGACACACAGGTGAAGCTTGATTTATGATCATATGAAACTTATGGTTCTTTTTTGGTTTGTATTTTCAATTAATTTTTTTGGTGGGAATTTCATTTCACCTCCAAAACTGGAACTTCTATCTTTCAGGTTGGCAGGGCTGGTATAGCTTTGACAGAAGAGCAAAAAATAAAACTTTCCATTGCACGAGCTGTGCTTTTAAATCCATCGATTCTTCTACTTGATGAGGTTACTGGCGGACTTGATTTTGAGGCTGAGAGGTCTGTTCAAGAAGCTCTGGATCTCCTCATGTTGGGGCGCTCAACAATAATCATTGCTCGAAGGCTTAGTCTTATAAAGAATGCTGATTACATAGCTGTTATGGAGGATGGTCAACTAGTTGAGATGGGTACTCATGATGAGTTACTGGCCCTGGATGGCTTATATGCAGAGCTTCTTCGATGTGAAGAGGCCACAAAACTTCCCAAAAGGTCTGATACTGTCTCAAATCATACTTCTGCTTTTGCCATGCACTATTGTTTATTGATATGGAGGATATACCATGGCTCTTGTTTAAAATAGATGTTGTGATGGTTGAAGTGGCAATTGTCTATTAATAAAATGATTTACTATAATAATAAAAGTAATAATCAATATACTATGGTTGAAGTTGTGGCAATATTTACTGTTTTTTATATTTTGTTAGATTTCACCATTTGTATGTAGAAAATCACTTTGTTCATCATCCAGGATGCCTGTTCGAAACTACAAGGAGACTGCAGCCTTCCAGATTGAGAAAGATTCTTCTGAAAATCATAGCTTCAAAGAACCTTCATCTCCTAAAATGATAAAGTCACCCTCACTTCAAAGAGTTTCTGCTGTATTTCGGCCTTCAGATGGCTTCTTTAACTTGCAGGAATCCCCAAAAGTTCGTAGCCCACCATCTGAGAAGATGAGGGAAAATGGTCAGCCTCTAGATTCAGCAGATAAGGAGCCATCGATAAAAAGGCAGGATAGTTTTGAAATGAGACTACCAGAGTTACCCAAGATTGATGTTCAGTGTATGCATCGACAAACATCAAATGGTTCTGACCCAGAATCCCCTGTTTCACCACTTTTAACATCTGATCCTAAAAATGAGCGCTCCCATTCACAGACTTTTAGCAGGCCTGATAGTTATTCTGATGAGTTTTCGGTGAAAATGACTGAAACAAAGGGTGCACGGCATCGAGAACAACCCTCGCTTTGGAGGCTGGCAGAACTTAGTTTTGCAGAGTGGCTTTATGCTGTGTTAGGAAGCATAGGTGCTGCTATCTTTGGTTCTTTCAATCCCCTTCTTGCTTATGTTATTGGCCTGGTGGCGACAGCCTACTACAAAATTGATGAAGGACATCACTTACGAAGGGAGATAGACAAATGGTGCTTGATCATTGCTTGCATGGGTATTGTGACAGTTGTTGCCAACTTTTTACAGCATTTCTACTTTGGTATTATGGGGGAGAAAATGACAGAAAGAGTTAGGAGAATGATGTTCTCAGGTTGGTACATCCTTTTGAAGTATCTATCTATCTATCTCTCCCTCTATACATATTTGTATGTATATGAGGATGTATCTAATGAAAGGGCCAATTTTTTGAGAGTAAGAGTAGCAAATCTGGGATATACAATTATACATGAATGGTCAAGTCTAAAAGGTTCTTGAAGTTATATGATCACTTAAAAAAGTCATGGTGATTTTTTAAAAACGTGACTAGTATGATTCAATCTTAACCATTCATGATAAGATTTAATGGTCACTCTTGTTGAAAACAGGCCCTCTCATCAAAACAATTTAAATTTCTGAACTATACTTTACCTGTTTTCATAACATGGCAGCCATGCTACGCAATGAAGTTGGATGGTTTGATGAAGAGGAAAATAGTGCTGACAATTTATCCATGCGCTTGGCCAATGATGCTACATTTGTGCGAGCAGCTTTCAGTAACCGACTTTCCATATTTATCCAGGACAGTGCTGCAGTCATTGTTGCTTTTCTCATTGGTGTTTTGCTGCACTGGCGATTAGCACTTGTGGCTTTAGCAACACTTCCAGTTCTATGTGTTTCTGCTGTTGCCCAGGTTTGCACCTCCTCTTCTGATTTTGCAATTTAATTTATTCAGGTGATTGGGGTTATGCTTTTATTTCTTTTTCATGTCAGCATACTGTAAAAATTTATGCCTCTTGCAAAATTCAGTGATTTGAAATTCATGCTTTCTTCATATTTTCATCTTAACAAGTAGCAACAGCCAAGCCTTTTCCCACTAGGTGGGGATTTTTCAAGCCATGAGTGAAAATATAACATGGATGCTTATCCTAAATTGTGCTATTTTTTGTTCCAAACATGTTGGTGGGCCAGTTATCCGTTTTTTTTCTTGCTTCATTTATTACATTCATTAGAAGCCAAATTAGGTGTATAATACCAGTGTGTATATGACCAATTATAATTGATGTCTCCTTTGCCTTGTGAATGATTTTGAAGAGAATAACAAATTCAAAGCACATGAAACGTTTGAGAGTCTGGGTGTGTGCGAGACTTGCTAATGTTTAGAAAGGAGAAGTTGAAAAAGGAAAAAAAAAAAGGATCGGTTTCGTGTGTGTGTGTGTGTGTGTGTGTCTCTGTCACTCGGAAATTTGCATCCGATTCACTGTGTAGTTAAAAACAATGAAGCTTGCATCCTGAGTGACAAAAACTAAACGAGCATTCAGTTGCGATGGTTTTAACAAATTTGATATTGAAATTATCAATGGCCTTGCAGTAATTATTATTATATTTTATAATATATCTTTTCATGCTTAAGTTAGCTAAGCAATGGGTGCTAATGAGTACAACTGGGTAGTGTTTTTGCTAATTCTATTATTCCACAGATTTAATATTTCTACTTTGGAAATTAAATTTTGGTTGCTTTTTGTTACCTTGCGCTTCAAGGGTATCCTGATTGAATGCTATTTTTCCTCCTTTTACTGGTGTTTCATTTTCATTCATGGAAATTCGTATGTTGATTTATGTTCAATTATTGACCTGCTTTTGCTAACCATGTGAATGACTAATAATGCTGGCAAAGCATTTTTTTTTAATTATTTATTTGCTTTTATGGTTTGCATAATGCATGTATTAAGATAGCCTCATTGAATTTGCAGAAATTGTGGCTTGCTGGATTTTCAAGGGGCATACAGGAGATGCACAGAAAGGCATCTTTGGTTCTTGAAGATGCAGTTAGAAATATTTACACTGTTGTTGCATTTTGTGCTGGTAATAAGGTGATGGAACTCTACCGGTTGCAGTTAAATAAAATATTTAAGCAGAGTTTTCTTCATGGAGTGGCCATTGGTTTTGCATTTGGCTTTTCACAGTTTCTACTTTTTGCCTGTAATGCCTTTCTACTTTGGTACACTGCAATATGTATAAAAAAAAGCTATGTGGATCCACCTACTGCGCTCAAGGAGTACATGGTTTTCTCATTTGCTACATTTGCCCTTGTGGAGCCTTTTGGATTGGCTCCTTACATACTCAAGCGACGTAAATCTCTCATTTCGGTGTTTGAAATCATAGATCGCATGCCCAAAATTGATCCTGATGACAGTTCAGCACAAAAGCCACCAAATGTATATGGAAGCATTGAGTTGAAAAATGTTGATTTTTGTTATCCTTCACGACCAGAAGTGTTGGTATTAAGCAATTTTAGTCTCAAAGTCAATGGAGGACAAACAATCGCTGTGGTGGGAGTTTCAGGGTCAGGAAAGAGCACAATAATATCTTTGATTGAGAGATTTTATGATCCAGTTGCTGGCCAAGTTTTGCTAGATGGGAGGGATTTAAAACTATATAATTTGAGATGGTTGAGGAACCACCTTGGTCTGGTTCAGCAGGAACCTATTATCTTCTCAACAACCATAAGGGAAAACATTATATATGCCAGGCACAATGCCAGTGAAGCTGAAATGAAAGAGGCTGCAAGAATTGCTAATGCTCATCATTTCATAAGTAGCTTGCCTCATGGGTATGACACTCATGTTGGGATGAGAGGTGTTGACTTAACCCCTGGACAAAAACAGAGAATTGCAATTGCAAGGGTTGTGCTTAAAAATGCACCTATTTTGTTGTTGGATGAAGCTAGTTCATCAATTGAATCTGAGTCAAGCAGAGTGGTGCAAGAGGCATTGGACACCCTAATAATGGGAAACAAAACTACTATTTTAATAGCACACAGAACTGCAATGATGAGGCATGTGGACAACATAGTAGTTCTTAATGGAGGACGGATAGTGGAGGAGGGGACCCATGATTCGTTGGTGGCAAAAAATGGTTTGTATGTTCGATTGATGCAACCTCATTTTGGCAAGGCTTTGCGTCAGCATCGGCTTGTTTAGAATGGCAGTATGTGATGGGAGTAGTTGCAGCTAATGTTGATTCATGAGAATTGTTCATATTCTGCTTGTTGCTGCACCTGATGGAAATTTTCCAATGTCAGGTGGGAGGCTTGCATATCGCAAGAATGGGAATATTGAATTAGCATTTGACACTCGCATGGGTAGGCATAGGAAGAGGGAACTGTAGCAGGGGCATAGTGTAGGATTTAAAGATAGGAATTTGGACTTCGGTTGGTTTGAGGATTGGGACTGTGGATGCATATTCTTTTGGAGGCAGGGAATTTAGACTGGCGGTGTTGTCTCCATGGTATATTTGATTTGTTTTTAGAAGAGGAAGGCAGAATCAGCACTAATTCAGCTGAGGTTATGACCTCTATTGGACTTTCTTTTCTCTCTTCTTTCCTGTTTCTCAAGCGTGGATGATAAACTTGTTCATTACCGTATTTTTCTTTTCGTCATATGTGAAAATTGTAGAAAATACAGTCCAAATGTTGTAACCTCTGTATATACACAGCGATAAGTTAGAAGGCATTCCTTTTTAGTGCTTGAATTACACAAGTTCTAGAGTGGTTTTATTTTTTGCCCTTATACAATAGATGCAAATTTCCACACGTGTATTTTGTCAAGTAGTTTGATAGTATAATTTCTTTTTAATTAGTTTACAATTTTGTTTTGAACTTTTCTTGTTAGTGCTTATACAAAGTTGTAAACAGACAAGTGAGTGCGGAGAATTATACTATCCTATCAACAAATGTGAGATTTACATAGCATCTAATGACATGCTTTACATCCAAATCTTAGGTTCCACATTTCGTGGGAAGAGTTGTGATTTTTGTTCTCTGATCTTGCATTCATGCACCTTTTTACTACAAGTTCCTCTTATTTGTCTGTGTATTTTAACACTTGCTTTTTAGAATCACAGTTGGAGAGCCGTTATGGGAAAACTTGTTCGGTGTTTTGATTCTTTTTCTTTAGATTCTGCTTGAAGCTTTAATGGGTAAAGTTCTCTTTATTTATTCTTTCCATTTTCTTTGTTTTTATCTCTATATTTTCTCTTTTGGAAATTACAAGCTTTTACAACCAAACTATGCAAAATTGATCGTGTCAAGTTTACCAAATAAATTCTTCTTCCAATAAGATTTCAGAGGAAATAAAAAAGAAGCTTCTCATATTTATATAACTAGAAAGGTGTTCTGGTTCAAATGTTAAAAGAAAAAATTTAAGACGATGAGAAGGATAAAATAAAGTCAAAGAAGGAAATTCTCCTTAAACTAAATGAAAAGAATCGGTGTAGAAAATCATCATGTCTACGAGCATCTTCATTGTAGCAACCTAGTCAGGTTGCTTAATATATATTTTTTAATTTTGTCAACATATGATTTTATTGTAATTTAAACAAGTTAAGCAACTATTTACTCCTACAGCAAGAAGTACGAAGTGTATGGAAGTTTCAGTATCACAGGATAATATAAGTGAACGTTTTTCTGACAAGCAACGGTTACTTCTACAAGTCACCGTTCTTTACATGTGACTATATTTCATTGTTCTTAAACCCTGCAACTATGTTTTGCTACGGTTCTTAATTCTAAAAGTAGCTTAAGCAACTGCCTTAGATATGCTCTAAGGATGCCCTTTCAAAAGATTACGATTCCAATGTCTAATCTTATCCTAAAAATGTGAGTTTTGCCTAACCAAATGCATCATCAACTGCAACAAATATTACGTATTACCACAAAAGTTTGACTTCTTTGCTTCTGTCAAAACCAGTCAGCTAAAAACGGTCTCCGCCAGTCTCTAAAGTACCAAACAAAGAATTCCATAAAGCAGTAGCAACGGAACAATGTAAGCTTAGTTGAGTTTGCACGGTACGTACGACACAAAAATCAAGAAAAACACCTTTTAGCGTGTCATTGGTGTTAATTCTACAAAGCATAGTTGTCCAAGAAAAACAAAAACTTCACCTAAAGGGAGCTTTAAGCATCATAAGCGGTTTGTTAAGAAGGGACATTTCACCATTTAAAGAACCATTTGTGAAAAGATATAAAAGAAAGGGTTTATATGACAACTGAATAGAAGGATAAACACACCAAATTCTTTTATCTGGACTGGAGAACAAACCAACAGAACAGATGAGACTCAAAAACCTGAATTCAAAGGATTCCTGTCATTCAAGAAATCCCAACAGGAAAATTCTGAATACTATAAAAATTGTAGCTCAAAAGTAATTAATTATTTTTTCTTATAAATTCAATCTCTTTCAGACTTCGTGAATAGCTCTCGTGACTTTCATGGCAACCCTTGGAATTCTCAATGATCATGGGAGTTTATATACACATGTAATGTTTGCTGTCACAGTAGACAACCTCCTCTCTGCGTACAACGTATGGATGGGATTGTGAAAGAAATTTTGTATTTAGTATGATAGATGATATCATTCACTAGCAAAAAAATATTCTGCGCTTCATATACACATTTCAAACTTGATCTATAGTCAAATTAAAACATGTCATGCATTGTCCTGTGACATTTCAGATATCTAGAAGCCTAAAGGAGTCTGCCACCACTTTAAGCTGATCTCGTACCCTTTTCCATCGCCTTTCATTGGCCCCCACAATTAAAGTGTAGTACCTTCCTGTACAAATTAAAGTGCATGTTATTAGGTAGCATTAGAATCATATGAAGATGACATGTTGAGATTGGACATGGTTGGTCACTTACCATTTCCTATAGCAATTGTTGCAAAGGAGGCACTAGAGTAATTTGGTGATGTAAGTATATATTCAAATGTATAGTAATGTTTTCCATCTATCGTTCGCTGCATTCAGAATCAAAAATAGTTGCTGACCATCTAGACTTGAGAAAATTGTTTTTCTATATAAAAAAAAATGAGGAAGAATTAAATTAATACGAAACCTCCTGCATGTCATTTATTGTTGGTCTTTGATTTGGTGCAGCATATATATGTCTCACCAAATTGGATATAACCTGCTTAAGATACAAACCGGTTAAGTATAAATAAAAGTGTAGAACATTTAGGACAAAATTTGCAATATCATCACCTCTTCCATTGGACCCAAATCTCTGATGTCTGTCTTCTCAGTTGGTATAAATCTCACCCTTACATTTTGCAACTGTAGATATCTGTCTTTGAATGCAGAATCATGAGCCCTGAAGTCAAATTCCTAAGGAGAAGATCATTCATACTCTTAGAGAATTATGTGGTTGAAACTGAAATTCTGCGATATTATTATGATTCTTATATCTTACTTTCCAATCAATAGGATATACGTAAGAATACCCATCTTCTTGGTCCACAAAAGCTCGATATCTGTCTGGAACTTCTACACAATAAAAAATAACAGCATTTCAAAATTTCAGAAGATTATGATCACTCTCAGTTTCACATATGAATACAAAGATCCTTTTAGTGAAGTGAAGCTGAATAAGACAAAATATGATGAGATCAGCAAGCATGAATACCTTGAGCAAAGAGCAATTTTGCTGGCTGTAAATTTGCTGTTAGTGCTCCAATACCCAACAATAGCGGTCTTCTCTGGCAGTGGCCTGAAAATCAGAAAGGTTTAAATATTTCAATAACAAAATCAGAAAGTAGTATGAAAGATAACTTTGATTATCATCCGATTCTCATTATTCACCAGACACATTTTCAAGCGGTGTTGAAGCAGGAAAGTGAGTTTAGGTTCTTACTTTGGGTTGTTTCCATTGCACAAAAGACAGTGTTGGAAGATGAAGTTGCAGTATTTCGAGGGAAATAACTTGAATGTGGCTGAAAGTAGGTGTTACTGTGAGGTGTGTATACAGAATGAAATGAATGCAACAGAAAAATAATTGAACACACCTTAAGGGAGAAACAGGGTGAAGTCCAGCTCAAAGAACACGAAGAAAGTGCCATACTTGAAAGTAGTTTAGAGTTGAGAGGTTCAGTGCTGAGATCAATGGATAATAAAATTGAGGCCTTTTGATGTGGCTAGGACCTTGTTTTTTGGTTCTGATGTGACAACCAAACTTCATTTTCTATTTTTCTCTTCTTCTATGTCATTGGATAAAGTCATTGTTACATATTTATTCATTCCAAGTTCAGGTAGAATGGGCCTGGCCCATAAATGGTTCTCAACAAGCTTGTTTTCAAAGTCAGCCCATATACCAGTTAAAGTATAATTTTTATTTGTTGCAATAGGGTTGGTACAATTCAAGTTTATTATAAGCCATAAATTTAATTGGTGAGAATGATAAAAAACTATACATATATACATAATGTGTGTATATGCAACATTAACCCTTCATTTAAAATATGATTATTTTTTTCTAGTTTGATCATGTACAAGGACTGTAATAAAATGAAAACAAAGAAGAAAGTCCATCTTGTTAGTTGGGATAAGTTTTAAAAGAAGTCATGGAGGAATATTTTATTTGGAAGTCCATGTTGTTAGTTTGGATAAGTTTTAAGAGAAGCCATGGAGGATTATTTTATTTGTTACTTGTCGTCTAAAATCTTGATTGGTACAGTTTACTATTTAAAGTTATTAGAGATCAATACTTGTCCTAATGACATTCAAGTTGGTGAGTAAACTAACAATTTAGTCCTAATTTTATAATCTGTGCAATTTATCTCTCCATCAAATGTCAAGTTTCATTGAGCAAGAAACATGGCTTTCTCTCTGTCCACTGGTGTGTCAGAGTGGAATGCACTAATTTTTGCCACACCAATAGACCCAAAGAGGGAAGAATGTGGGTGTTGTTGCTCCAATAGCAATTGGTTGTGTTGTGGGTGATAAGGGAGTTATTTTTTGCGGTTTTTTTAAAATTTTTTTTTTATAAAATTAAATATTAAAATTACTTTTTATTTTTATTATTTAAAATAGATTTAATGAATTTTCAGAATGTACTAAACTTCTGTAAATATTTTTTCAAAATAAATTTATTAAATTTTAAAAATATTTATTAAAAAATAATTAAATTTATTTTTTAAAAAAATCTTCCAAATATGTATTTCTAAATTTTAAAACATATATTCATATTTTTTTCTAAATAACATTTTGAAACAATAAATTCGAAATTAACTTCTGTTCTCTTTCGAAAATAGATATTTAAAAATTTATATTTTAATACACTTTTTTACTTTTTCAAATTTCATGAACATGGTACAAATATTTAAAAATTCATATTCTTATTTTGGATATATATTTTTATCTAACGAACACGATACAATTTATCTTTTGGATAATATTTTTGAAAAAAAATTCAAATAGTCCGAATTTACATTTTCAAAAATTAAATCTATAAAGATAATCTTATCTTTATACATAAAAAAAATAAAAAAAAACAAAATAAAGGTATAAAAACCAACTTCCAAATACCAAGTGCCAACATCTTGGTTGGTGGTGCATCCATGAACCCAGTTCAGTCCTTTGGGCCTCTTGGACGCATTACTGCCTCTATTGCCTTGGCCCATTCATTCCTTCACCCATGCCTGCTATTCTCTATGATAATATCTAAATCTTGGTTACTCATACCACTTTTATGTGTATAAAAGAGAAATTAACATGAAAAAAAAAATGAAAGAATATTCCTGTATGAAAAAATTTACAGCCGAAAACAGCCATTAAGTTTCTTCACATATTTTTAATTAAATTTAAAAAAAGATGGAAAATAAATAATATGCATTTTGATATTTGACTTTGCAATTACTTCTTACATGTCTCGTAATTTTACTTATGTATTTCAAAGTAATTAATGATCAAATTATTTCCGAACATAATAATCAAAACATTAAACAAAAATAAATTATATATCAAGTATGCATGCATCTTGCCATGTGGCCATAATGACATATGCATACTATGCCACTTGGCCTAAGATTCTTGTACGTGATAAACGCTGATTTTAATCCTGAAAATAGATTTGAATGAAGGATTCATGATCAAGTCAAGAGGAGCAGCATCCTAAATGGCAAACTAAAAACCCGTCAATATATGTATACGGTTGAAAATCTGTTGATGTCTATATATAATATTTATATACATATTTTATCTTTACAATTTTTAAAAAATAAAATAATAATAATAATATTTTAACAATTAAAAATAAAAAAAAAAACCACGGCCTACAATAATTCAACGATCAAACCATAAATATGAATTGCGTTCAATAAAAAGTCAATTCCAAAAGGAGCACTAATATTAATTTGCTTAAAGATATATTATGTAGAAAACATAGAAACATTAGATTGCTATGTACAAGCTTGCATCGATAATTACGTCTCTTTATAATTAAGATTAAGATTAATATTAAGAGCGCTTCGCCGATTAAAACGTCTGCGGACTTGGGAAATTATTAAAGATGATTATGATTATAAATATATATATGACGAAGCTAAGTACTTATTTAAAAGCCTCCTAAATTCACTAGAATTGTTCTGGTTTGACTATGTATGTCATCATTTTATTGGTTAAAGTCATTGCAAATGGTTTTTATATTTTCCAACACTTCGCAAGATGCATTTATAAATGCATATTGCTCTTTTAACGTCTCTCCACTTGGTGAAGTCACATGGAAAGAGAACACTAATTAATAAATAAAAAATATTAGAAAGTACACTAGAGTTATGGTAAAAAAATATTAGTACTAATTTTTTGACAATTTTTTAATTTTTAATTTTTTAAATAGTATCCAAAAAAATACTTGTTAGCATTATTTTTTAATCAATTTTGTTAACATAACTTTAAGAGTTGATACCTTTTAATTAATTTTTTTAACATCAGCTTAAGAATCGATATTTAAAATATTAATTAAAATATAAGAATATTTTATATTATGAATTGTCAAATTATTAATACTTATTTTAAAAAATATACATAATAATTTTTAATTGATTAATAGTATAACATTTTTTATATTGATAATTTATCAAAATTAAAATTTATTAAAATATATTTTTTTATTCAAAACAAAAGTACTCACTATTGAACACAATTAGATGAATCTCTTATATTAGTTATTAACATACAATATCATGTTATAATAGAAAAAAAAATTATTATAGTTAATAAGAATCATCATTATTTTTGCATAACTTTATTTATTTATTTTTTTGTTCTATAACATGATAACATATGAAAATTTAAATCTAACTTAAATATAATACTATAAATATTTTTATATTATTTTTAATCAAAATAAAATTTTATTTTGACTACTCATATATTAAAGATATGCAAATGGATTTTATATATTTTCATATGTAATATTAATTTTAATTTATATAAATAATATATCAAGTAATTTTAAATTAATTAAAATTTTTGTATATATAATTTATATTCCTAAAACTTTGAATATAAAAATGGTTTTTGATAAGAATATTGTTAAACTTACATTAATTAGAGTAAGCCCACAAAAATTAAAAGTGTCAAATTCTTTTTTATGGTGAACAGTACATAGAAACTTGACACAAAGATATTGAATTTAAATCTAAGTAAAAAAAGGGGTGGGGGGGGGTTACTTTCACTTCCAAGTCAGAACGTTGAATGAAAATCATTTTCAGCTGTGTTATTTTACCTTCCACTTAAAAATGAAAATCATTTCTACTTTGAAAAAGAAAATAAAAAATTAGAATGATCTCATTTTGTCGAATCACATCCACATGCACATTATTAAACAAATATAAATATAGATGGCATTCTATATAATATCCTCTTCAAACAAATCAGTCTCATAAAATATAATACTAAAATAAGAAATAATTTTAAACGCAAGGAATTGGTCCTTACAACTGAATTCAACAGGAAGAATAATTTCCAAGACCAACAGATATTAGACTAGAAGATGGAAAAGTGTGTATAAATATCCATAGCTTCATAGCAGTGACAGCAACATCAATTCTTAAGCCTTGTGATCCCATAAAGCTTCCTACCTTTTCTCTTATAACCATCCATTCTCTTAGCACACCAATTGAGATATCCTAATCCAATTTTGAAACAGTAATTTAGAGATTCAATGGAACAGGATCTGATTAACAATTTGCCAGATGAAATTCTAAGCTGCATAGTTTCTTTTCTTCCAAATGACTCTGCACTTGAAACCAGCCTCATATCTACTAGGTGGAGAGACTTATGGAACCAAGTCCTTGTTAGACATGGAACTAAAGAAGATGTCACAGATGTTGTTGCTGGATTTCTTTCTCGTTTTGAAGAGCTTGATCCACTTAAGCATCCACGCAAACTTCAATTTCACCTTGCTGAAAACACTGCACTCTTTGCATCTATTGCAACTAATAGTAAGCTTCTTCTTGATTTCTCTGATGGGAAAAAAGAACTTGAAGGACAATTTGAACTGCAGTTCAAGCTGAATAAGCATCACATCACCTCCTATTCTGTTCCCCCCACTTTCTTAGTCAAAACACTCTATTTGAAATCAGTTAGCTATTTGACAAGTGAGGTGGCTTCTTCCATTGTTTCAAGTTTGGAGCATCTTGAAAATTTGATAATCATTGAGTGCAGTGGATTGCAATCTTTGAACATTGAGTCTGAATCAAAGCTTCAGAAGTTGACCATCTTGGATTGCCCAAACTTGAAGACTCTTCATCTTAGAACTCCTAAGCTTAAATCTTTCATATACCGTGGACCTCTTCCACGGATTTGGCCAGAATCCCATTTCAATTTGAGCCATGCCATGCTTGATTTCAGACAAGGTTCAAACAACAGTGATTACAAGGCTCAAGATTTTGATGAAACACTATTAACTATAAAGAATTCTCAAGTTCTCACTTTATGCAAATGGACTTTTGAGGTATGCTAATTGCTATGTTCCTTTCTCTTACTTCACAAAATATTATGCTTTTTTCATATTTTTTGGTATATGAGATGTTGTGCCATGACTTGAAATTATATGTCTCATTCATTATCTCTTATACACAATTTAACCCCAAAGGGTCTTCTTTTGCAGACAATGATATGGCCATCAATTTCTCCTTCAAGTGGGAGCTTTATATTCTATAGATTAAAAGAGCTACGGTGGATTGATAGCCATATGGATGAAAACAGCATCCACACCTTGGTCTCCTTCTTGAAATTATGCCCTTCCTTGGAGAAACTTTTTGTGACGGTAGATTTCTTACTTGGAAGTAATCCATGCACTTATTTTGATATGGTTTTAAAATTTAATTTGTGACCTTATTTTTATTTGTGTGCAGATTGATCCCAATAGTTATTTTGCTCCAAGGTCCAATTCATGCTTAACACAAGCAACTAAATATACAAAATTGGAGCATCTAAAGCTGATAAAGTTTTTGGGATTTACAAATAGAGTGGATGAAATCTCAGTAGCAAACAATTTAATTGAACTAATCAAGGGAAAGCCTCCAAAGATAGAGACATCAGATGGAAGCTGCTTGGATGTAGTGTTTGTGAGGTGATTTTTGATTTGTATCTAAGAAAGGAAAATGATATAAACAAGTAATTTTCAAAGCTTGCTGGCATAGTGCTAGAGATAAATTTGTCACTTATCTTTTGTTTTTCTCTTTCATTTTCTTCATTTGGGCCACACCTTGTCCATGTAATCTTCTAGGGGGTGGCATGTCATTAAATATGAATCCGCTTAAGACCAAAAGGGTTCAACCCATTCAATTATTTGTTTTATTTCTTCTCATCCCTGACAAACACAAATTAATGGTCGATTTTAATTTTTTTTTAAAAAATAGAGATGAAGGAAGAAATAAGAGAAGCGTGTAGATAAGATTGCCATTCATTTCCTGTAACATATGCAGAAGCAAAAAATAAGTAAATAAAATAACAAATTTTTAAAAATTTAAAATTAATGGATTAAACATAAAAACTAATAGTATTTTATATTTAAATAGACTTCAACATAGAAGATAATTAAAAAAATATAACAAGTAATAATAAAAATTATCAACAAAATATATAAATTTTATGATTTATTTTGGTTAGATTTAATTTTATAACATAGAACTACAAATCAAATCAAGTTGTACAAAATTTTATAATTTTTAATTTTTGATTCAATTAAACATTTAGATTAGATTGATTTGATTTTTCAACATCTTGAATTTCATATTGGAAATATGAGATTCTAGGATAAGATTTATAAATCTTTCATTCTTCAACTATAAAAGTTAATTTTTGTGATGTGATTCTTTCAAGATTTTAATCTCCTTAAAGGTTAAGACTTTGGACATGATGAAATGTTAGGATCCAATTTGCAATTTTGCAATACATGTAACTTTGAGTCTCATATTAAAAGTATGAGATTTTCAAAGTAACCTTGAGCTTTGGACTCTCCAACTATAATAACTAATTTTTGTAGTGTAGTTCTCATGAATTTTTTATCAATTTGTGTTCCACCTACAATCGAGTGGTATCCCACTAGTTGACCTTCACTCTCTTAATCTTTATTTTTTTATTAAAAAATTAAATTATATTCATTTAATTATATTAATTCGTATAAAATAATCTTAAAATAACATAACTAATTTGTGTAGTGTTTTCTTTTTCGTTTTCTAGGGTTTGGCCCAACCTAGTACCAAAATTGTTTTTTGGTCAGTGATAATAAAACCTATGTTATTGTTATTCTTTTGTCATGATAAACCTGTTAACTGGTATTGGTTTCTATACTTTCCTTACTTTTTGCACTCTGTTTTTTTTTTATATTTATTTTTTTTAAAATTTTTATTATTCCTATTTTATCTTTTTCTTTTTTAATATACATTTTATAAATATATTCCGCAAATTAATTTACAGAATATATTTTACATTTCATAAATTAATTTAAAAAATATATTTTTATATTTCATAAAATAATTTACAAAATATAAAAAATTAATTTACAGAATGTAATTATTAAAAAAAAGTAAAAAAATAAAAATAAAAAATGAAAGAGATGCGAAAAGAAAAAACAGAGAATGCAAAAAGTAAAAGCCTCTGTGCTTGGGTTTACAGGCTGATAAAGGCCCAAAGAAATATATAAAAAAAAAAAAACAGGGTGTTTGGGATTTTGGGCTAAAAAGAAAGGGTTTACGGCGTCGTTTGTTGTGTCTTCCCCAAAACCCTTTTGTTTGTGCGTTCACGGCGGGAGGTGAGGGTGGAGGTGCTACCTGCAATACCAAAGGATTGGGGAAATGGTTTTATCAAACAAGAAGCTGAAACTGAAGCTTAGAGCTGAATTAGGCCAACAACAAAATCAAAATCAAAGCACTTCCAACGTTGTCGATGTCCCTTCATCTTCTAACTCTCTCAAAAACCTTCTGGATTCAGCTGCCCACGCTCCCAGATTGACCAAGAGAGAGAAACGCCGAAAGCTTCGATCTTTGCAACCCCCTCAGTCTCCCAATAAAGATGAACAAGATGAAGGAGTCAACAAGGAAAATGGGACAGAGGGTTTGGGCGTTAAGAAGAACAAAACGAGAAAGAGGAAAGTAGAGGAAGATGTCGTGGCAAATGAAGTTGCCAACAAATCAAAAAACGATAACAAGAAGAAGCACAAGAAAAAGAAGAAGAAGAAGAAGAAAGCCAAAACGGCAGAAGAAAACAGTTCCAATCATGGAGGAGAAATGCCAGAGACTACAGGGTTGACTAAGACCAATACCACTACCAGGTAATAATAATAAATATAAAATTATAACCACTAGTTTTTTTTTTCATGTACAGTGAGATTTTTGAATCCATTTTTATTTTTTTTAATGCTTATCTGTTCCATGATTTATTCAGTCAAGAAAATGGTGATGTTTCCACAAAGGTTTATGTTGGAGGAATTCCCTATTATTCAACCGAGGATGATATTCGAAGTTATTTTGAAAGCTGTGGCACCATAACTGAAGTTGATTGCATGACTTTTCCTGAAAGTGGCAAGTTTAGAGGCATTGCCATTATTAGTTTTAAGGTGAAGACTAAAGCAGCGTTTATTTCTTCTTTTTCTTTATTTTCGCTTCACACTGCTCTCTACACTTCACTTTTTAGTATTATGCAATTTCAAGTTCAATCAAGAAACCTTTTTTGGGCTTCCTTATATGATAGAACTAATTGCAATAGAGCCTTTGTCACTTTTAAGATGCCCATGACATGTATTATTAAACTATCAATCTCAGTTGTGCGCTTAAGGTTTATCAGCAGACCACATTAGCAATACATAATTACATATTACATAATAATTCTTCTTCCATCACTGGATTTTTTGCTTCTTATTATCTTCACTTACAACCATTAGGCAATTTCAAAAATTGATTTTTGGCTGTGGATCGTGTTCATAACTTGCTGACGATTCTGTGGCATTAATCCTGCAGACTGAAGCAGCAGCCAAACGAGCATTGGCTCTTGATGGAGCTGACATGTTAGTGATACTGACAATTTTTTTTTTCATAGAAAGATGATTTAGTTTTTGCCCATTTCTCATGTCATGCTTATAAATGTATTACAGGGGAGGACTCTTTCTTAAAATCCAACCATATAAAGCAACTCGAGTCAGTAAAACATCAGATTTTGCTCCAGAAATTTTAGAGGGATACAATAGAATATATGTTGGAAATTTATCATGGGAGATAAGGGAGGAAGAACTGAGGAAATTCTTCAAAAAGTGCAATATTTCGTCCATTAGGTTTGGTATGGACAAGGAGACAGGAGAATTTAAAGGGTATGCTCATGTTGATTTTGGTGATAGTGAGTCACTGAAAACAGCACTTACATTGGACCAGAATGTTTTGTCTGGGAGACCTGTCAGGATAAGTGGTGCAGTTCCTTTGAAGAAAAAACCAGGAACTCATACAAGCTCCGAGTCCACAGTTAATGGAGTTGATGGTGAGAAATCAAGTTCCATCGGAAATGGCAAGATGAAGAGGAGGATGTGCTATGAATGTGGCGAGAAAGGACATGTGTTCTCTGCATGCCCAAAGAAACAAACCGCAGCTGCAACTACAGCTTAAAGCATGCAGGAAAACTCAAACATGTAATTGTTCTTGTTTCTTCTTGTAGACAGTTGACAGTTTGATTATAGTTCATAATGGAACAAATTGACAGTTTCCTACTTCCCTTATCATTATCATTTTTTTCCCTTGAAATGAAAATTCTTTGTCTTTGATATAAGCAAAAAAAAGCAGGAGGAAAAAAAGCTAATAGTTTGAGGTTTTCTTCACATATAGATAGACAATTTTTATGTGAATTAATAGCGAAACCATGCCTTGTTTTTGCTGCCCCTTATTATTCCTCAGATTCTGATTTGACTCTACTTCTGTGCAAGACTAAATCATGGAATAGTTTTTGCGCATTGTGTTTGGTTGCCCATAAACCTGTCCATCCAGATTATGTGATTCTCATTAGACTTGTTTTCTGTAAAAGAATCTGCTCCTTGCATTTCAGGAATGATACTCACTACACAATTGAAAAAGTAGATTGTGTCTGCAATCTCATAAAAGAGACTTCTCAGCACTAGGTACTTTAACATGGTACTTTCTTATGGATACCACCATCACCAGACATGGGAGTTTTCTGATTCGAATACAGCCTAAGAAACTTACGTAAGCAATTGCTACATGGCTCCTGCTGGAATGCCAAAGCCACATCACTCCATCACAGTATCTTTATCCTAGCCAATAGAGAAGTAGCAATAAGAGTTCCTAGGTTCTAAGTCTCAAGGCCCTGAGTTGAAACTTATGTGAGATCATCAAATCTAACTGATCTGAGACTGAGGAAGATTAGATCCTAGAGGGTTCATTAGTCATAACTTGTATATATAAAAAGGGTGTTACATTATACAAGTTATATAAATTGAGGAACTAGCTCATTGAAGGACTATATTGGATGTGAAAAACATTTTCATGGACTGTCTAAATTGCCAATCTACTAGAGAAAAAAAATATATAATAAACTAGAAAATGGGATCACTGGCACTGTTTACAGGGACTTCTCAACTACACTAGCTTGCGTGCATGTGTTACAAAATCCCTCGATAATTGATGACCTTCACGGATTCCTAATTCTGCTAGTCTGCCATTTTTGTGCACTTTGGAATCTGAAAGGCTCAGTTCAATTGGAGTAACCCAAAATTTCATTCCATTTTTGCTAATGTGAATGTTGGAAAGAAGAGAATGCCTTTAATTTTTAGGGGAAGAAGGGAATCTGCATCTTCTATTTAATAACAAATCACACTACACTACACTACACTCCTTTTCTTTTCTAGTTCCAATATGTGCATTGAATGGCTCAATGCAAATGCAACTCTGTGCCTCTTTTAATTTCCTTTCAATATATATTCCCTGTCACACGTAAAGCCTTCACCTCTATCTGCTTTCTCATTTTACTTTCTGCCACTGTAATCTTTCTATTCACACGCCACTACACTACACCTACCCCACCCACCCAAACCTAACCTCACAATCCACCATACTTGAACCACTCCCTCCCCATTTTGGAAAATTGTTGTTGTACAAGTAAAAATTGATAAAATGGAATTAAAAAATAGAAGAAAAAAGAAAATATATTAAAATAAACATAATGTTCTCCCAAATACCTCTTACTCTTATTATACATCCTAATATCATGTCATACTCCCTCCTTTAATCTACTTTTTATAATAAACAAGTAATTATTTTATTTCACATCAATAAAGAATAACTAAAACAATTAATATTGTAAACTTAAATTGTATTTTAAAAATATTCATAGTATTAATTATTTGAATTACTAATATAAAAAGTACATGAATATCTTGTTAATATAAACATCTTCATAAAATAAGGATATAAATTAATTAATACACTATAAGATGAGATTATATATTTTTTATATTTAGAGCTAAAAAATATTGGCAATTATTTTTTTATAAAAAATAAAAAGAAATGATTAATTTATCAAAAATAAATAAAACTAATTCAAACAAATAATATGTTATAAGTTTTTTATTTCAGACATACTTATACAATTAAATGTTATAATTGGTGGTATGAAAAGAATGAATATTTTATTAACACGAATCTTATAATAAAATAAACGTATAAAACCTTAATAATCGATATATCTATAAATGGATTTATATTCCTTATAGTTAAGATTAAAAATTTACTTTCTGTTATTTTATATAAAAAACAATCAGTCACAGTACTATATAAGACCTTTGTTTAAAATACCGAATGTTTATTTTAAATACTGTATATTTAAAAAAAATTGAAGTTCCTTTTGTTAATATGATTAGTATAGATAAAATTTAAATATATTTATTAATGAAATATGTAAAAATTATATAAATATCTAAATATTTTTGTAAGAGTTTGGACTCACTATACTTAATTATTGATATAAAAAATCATTATTAATAAAATATACAAAATTAAGTTAAATAATTTTTACTTCAAGATTATTTTTATTAGAACTTATAAAGATGAATTTATATCTAAATAAAAAATATTAAATGAATAATATATTAATGTATATTTATTTTTCTATTTAGTATGTATAATAAAAAAATTTACTTTATTAAATAGTATTTCAAAATTATTTTTATTAGAACTTATAAAGATGAATTTATATCTAAATAAATAATATTAAATGAATAATATATTAATGTATATTTATTTTTTCTATTTAGTATGCATAATAAAAAAAATTTACTTTATTAAATAGTATTGTGTTTTTATTGTAAGAAATACAATAATATTAAGAAAAGGTTAGAATGCAAAATATCAAAACATATAGATAAAATAAATGAAAAGTTAAGAAAAATGAAATGAAATAATAAGTTAAAAAATAACATTAACAAAAAAAAATGTCACTGAACACTTTTAGTGGAACAACTTTAACATTGTATATAAATTTAAATTTTGAACTACTATTATTATTACTATACAACGATAAATAGAAATAAAATTATATATTTTTAAAAAGACATTTTTATAATATTAAAATTTAAGCATGGTTTAAAAAGTTTAACAAAATCTTCATTTTGACAATAAAATTTAAACGTGTGTTCTTGCAAAATATAATTCTAATTTTAACTAATTAAAGAAACTTTTACTAAAAAAAATTATTTTTTCATTTTACTTTCTTTGTAACTAAAAAATAAAGAGATAAATTCACTTTTTTTTCAACTTTCTTTCACATTTTTCTTAATGTAAATAACCTAAAAGTCTACTCACTTTGTTTTGTATTTTCTATTTTTTACTCTTTCCATTTTATTTAATAAACCATTCAAGGGTAGATACAAACTTGTACGTTTTACAATCATGTTTAGTGAGAAATTAATAAACAAACACCTTTGAATCAAACCGGAACACAAATTATTATTTGACAAATTACAAAAAAATCTCTAATCCATCCCATTAAGGGTTTTATCATGCATAATAGACCCCTAATTACGACTATGCTCCACCATTATGGAAGGTTGCTGACAAAATTGCTTCCATTATCGTATACTTTCGTGTATCTGACCAAATCCTAGCATTTTTGGGCATTTAATCGCACGTGGCAAGAGCAAAAACACGCATGCTTTGCGTGCGGTGAAAAAAGACGTTTTATCCACATGCCCACAGAATTAATACTGTTCCTTCAACCGTAAGCTAAATCATGCCGAAAGATTCAAAATATTTTGTTGTTTTTTTTTTCCTTCTTGAAGACAGTGTGACAGCAGTTTTTTTTTTCTTTCTAAATTTTTTATATACTATAATTGATATATTTTAGGTAAATTAATATGATCAAAATACTATATTAAAAAGTATATTTATTTAATTTTTATAAATAAAATTTCATTCATCCAACTAAACTGATTGGGTAACTTTCACAATCATGGTTTGAAGAATGCGCTTTGATCAGTTTGGTGGGTTAAGATTTTCTTCACATTTAATTAGTCATTTTGTTTCAATTTTTCTTTATTTTTCTTTCCCGCACGTAATTCATCAAATCCTGAGTAGTTTGCGCACATTCTGCTGGGTTGCCGGGAAACTTGTCCATATATTTCCATAATAGCTGTGTGATGGTTTCACGGGACTGCTTTTGACTTTATTTGAAGAAAATAAGAATTTTGTCGTGAGCTCACTTTGGTCCGTGAGCAGGGTACTATGATATTGTTGATTCATAAACATCATTTGACCCCTAAACTTTAAAAATTAGCTGCCTTGTGAGTATTGTTATAAGGTAAGAACAAACAAATGACACCTTCCCTCTTCTTTGGTTCTTTATAATTATTTTATCATCCCTAACTAAGAGAGAGATTTGACATGTTGTTAATTGTTATGACTCAAGCATTTGAAGAGAGGTAAATTGAGTTTATTTCTTACTCCACTTTATACCAAACATGTTGCAGTGCCAACAATGCCACTTGTTAGCCAAATGCAGGCAACACACACCTTCCCTCTCTCTGTCTTATAAATGCCAATAATCTCTCTCAGTTTAGTATCTAATTGTACAAACTACAACTCCACACCCATCTTCCCAAATCTAATAATAACACCTTCTCACTCACCATTCTCAAACTTTATTCACCAAAATGGGAACCCCATCAGTGGAAAGGAAAATGTTAGAAAGAGAAGCATGTCCTGAGAGTTCCAAAATCTGGATTGAACCCAAGCATCAAGCAACCCAGTTGAAAGTTCCAGTAATATACTACCTTTCCCGTAATGGCCAACTTGAGCATCCACATCTCACCGAGGTTCCAATCTCTTCTCCAAAGGGAATGCTATGTCTCAAAGGTAAAAAAAAAAAAAATGCTATTTTTTAAACAATACATAATACTGAATTTGATTTAAGCTTGGATATAATTTCTCTTTTTTTTAATCAATTTTTATTCTGTTTTTCAAATCAGATGTGATAAATAGGTTAAGTTTTCTCCGAGGACAGGGAATGGCCAACATGTATGCTTGGTCAACAAAAAGGTATATAACCTAACCTCTTCACAATGTTATTAACTTCACAAGTTGAAACTTGTTGCAACTAACAATGGTGATGCTATCTTTCATTGTAGGAGTTACAAGAACGGGTTTGTGTGGCAAGATTTGACAGAGAATGACTTCATTTACCCAAGTAGTGGCCATGAGTATGTCCTCAAAGGAACACAGCTCATAGAAAACTCTTTGAGTTTCCGATCCTATGAGGCAATATCAACACCAAGCTCCACTGAAACAAACAGTTCTAGCACGGATGCAGATTCCCCTGCTACCATCAAGGGAATGAACCGGTCATTGAGCTCTTGTGATCACAAGCTTTACAAGGCTAAGACATGTGGCGAGTTTGCGGGGAAAGCTACCAATGCTTCAACTCAGACGGAGGATAAGAATAGGGAAAGGGTAAAAAAGGAGATAGTTGAAGAGTGTGAAGGAAATGATGTAAGAGATTTTGGAGCGTTGGAAGGGTCTTTTGAGGGTTATGGATCTGCAGATATAACAAATCAGTTGGTAGAGAATGAACGTCCAAGTGGGAGGATGAAGGCTTCTGAAGTTCTAATGCAGTTTATCAGGTGTGGATGATGATCTTAAAACTTGATCCATGTTGTGACTTGTGAGTGTGACCACAAGAATGGAAGTGTAACTTGAAGTCACTCAGATTGGTTTCATTATGCAGTTTCTAGATAAGGTAGAGAGATGGAAGTATGGAACAATAAATTGAGTGGTTTGTTGCTACTACATCTATCTCTTGTGTCATTTTTGAAATGAAATGAACTATTGTTCTTTAAGTATCTTTGTTGGCAACTACTATTGCTCTTTAAGGTAAATGATCTTTGTCTGGAGCAAGTGCTTTTCAATTTGCACAATGTTGTATCAACTCATGAACGTGATAGGTTCAAACATGAGGAAGTTTCTCATAGTTCCTAGTGTATAAATTACTTGCCCAATAATCAAACCGCAGAGTTTTATAAAAAGAAGCCATGTTGAATATCAAATCATAGGGTAATGCAGAAATTCTGAAATTATAATGATATTTCTGTCACTCAAAACCTTGAGTTCTTTATTCATATGATTTGTGCTTAATTGTAGACACGTGCGCAAAACTATCTCCCATTGAGCTTTTTTCTTTTGATTTTGTTGTAATCACCTAGCCTTGGAAAAATAGTGTGTGGTAGCATTCTCTTTTTGGCTAGTTGCTATGATTTTAGGTTACAAGTACAGGTTGAATTTTGTTACAAAGGAAAAAAATTGAAGCTAGTTTCAACTAAGGGAGAGCTTGCATTCTGCAACTGAAACATCATTTGGGAAGGAAACTTTTGTAAACTTGCCTTGAGGAGAGTGGATTTAACCTGCCAATTAAATTGAAAAGTTTTGAAGTGAATTCTGGTAGAACAATTTTAGACAACAATCCTTTTATCACATTATCTATCTTATCAAGTATTTTTCTGTTACTTACATGTGTTGTGATATATTTTATTGTAAAAATATAATTTCTCCATTTTCTTTTTGGAGGGTTTCTATCTACATAAGATTTATTTAAAGTTAAAAGTAAATAAATAAAATGTGTAGATAAGAGTATATCTATCATCAAATTAAAGGGAATTAAGTTAATAAATACTTTAATTCAAATGTACAACAATAAATGCACTCCTTATATATTTTACGGATTGTTTTAGAGTAAATTATCCTCCCCTTTAGAAGATACTTAAATTATATTTTCTCTTTTTTTTTTTAAATATCCATTTTTTTTCTGAAAGATAAATATCTACATTTCAATCCTTTTTTTGTGTAAATGAATTTGTTAACCATAGTGAAAAATTATGAATGAGTTTCTTCACCATATTTTATCTTGTTAAAGCAATTATTAGTATCATTAGCTACTTTTGAACATTCTATTGTTGATTTTAATGTTTTAGATGTATAATGATATTTTAAATACTTTTATTATTATTTTTAATTTTTATAGAAACTCTTTATTTATTATTTTAATAATACAAATTTGATTATAAATGTTTAACTTTAAATAAATTAGAAAATATTATTTTATAATATATTACTCTTAAATAGAAAAAATATACAATATTTATTAATACTTATTTTTTTCATTGCTTTGTTTTGTTTCAATGTTTCACATATAATATTTGAATTTTTTAAAAATTTATTTCATGTTATGAAAAATTTCCAAGTTGGCAAATCAACAGGAAAAAAAGAAGAATTGAAAGGCTGGAAATTAACACTAAAAGTCAAAATACGTACACATAACATAAATGAAAAGTTAATAAAAATTAAATGAAAATGTTTTAATAAACGCATTTAGAAAAAAATATTTTGTATGATATATATACATTAAGAATTCAATCCTTTTTAATTGTGACGATTTAGTTCAAAGTATAAGTGAAATATTTTTTTAAGTGAGGTTCAAATTACGTTTTTTTTTATTAAAAATAAATTACAATCTTGGGGTGAGAATAATGTAAATGTTTTACAAGTATTTTTGAGTTTATAAGTTTTCTGTATCTTAAATCAGGACACCGTTTCTTTGTCCTGGAAAGTAAAATTATTATAATTTTTTTTTTAAAAAAAATTATACCGTTTTTGAGAGATTAAGTATGATATATTTGATTATAAATAAGTATATTATGATTTTTATATTTATTTTTTTTTACATTTGAGGATTAATTTGGAACTTCTATTATAGATTTTAAAACTTTAAAAAGCACAATATGAAAATTTTGATTGAAGTCTAAAAGCTATTAGTGGGGAGAGTTTTAACTTTTTATTTTATTTTATTATAGTACGGAGCTAATAAAAAAAGTGTCAAAAATTAATTTTTAATAAATTGATAAAATCGCTGCAAGAACAAGAAAAATAGTTGAGGATTTCGTTGAAAGTTCTTTTTTATTGCTAAAAGACTTGTTTATATTAAAATAAAAATAGTAAATACCGGATACAATCTATTCTTTAATTCTATTTTTAAAATAAAACAAAATTCCAATTTTTTTTTTATAGGTAATTATGGTTTAAAATATGATTTCTGGCCTTATTGAAGTTCAAGAGACAATGATAATAATGTGAAAACAGAAATGGTCCAACAAGAAAGAATAGTAAATGAAAATGATATTGTGAATGAATATAATTATGGAGACAGGAACAAAGATGAATGAAGCAGAAAATTGGAACCTAATTTTATTTCTCCCTCACTTTAAATAAATAAATAAATAAATAAAAATATTAAAATAATTGAAAGAGCATAAGCGAGGAAGTGTTGAATTCAGTTGTTGATATCCATTACGAGAGAAACTATTCTATTTTTATTCACCATTCCTTATTTTCTTCCTTTTTCGTACATTCTTTGATTCCCTTCACCAATACGTATATCACAGCACGCGTTACTCTACTCACGTATTGTGCTTTCATTCATTCTTTCTTTCTTCACCCTTCGTTTATACTTTTCAACTTCCTTTCACTTTTCATAGTATAATTGGAATTTGCGAATATCATAACGTCTTTGATTTTTCTTCCACGGAGTTGAAATCTGGCTTATGATTAACGGTTTTGGTTGGTTGAATACCGTTTTTGTTATTGGTGGGTTGTGAATGGGTTCCATAAGAGGGATTAAGAAGAGGAAGAAAGCTGATAACAAAGATGTCACTGCAACAACCCCATTCTACTCCCAACCCTTCGATTGGTGGCATCACTTCTCCCATAGAATTTCAGGTTCATACCATTGCTTTATCCTTTTTCTAACACCTTGCTTAACCAATCTTCTGTTGTAAATTTATATTGATTTGATACTGCTTTTAATGATTGCGTGGGTATAAGTTGAAATTTGCTGCATTGGGTGTTTTCAACTGCTACTTCTTTGAATGGTGTTGCTTGATATTGTGATAAGTGTGTCATATTGCTCTCTACTTGCTAAATATTGTAGGGTTGAGAATTTATATGCTTTTTGCTTGGTGATAGGATGATAATGATTCCAGATTTGTTCCTCCATGCTTACGAGTTTGAATTTTGCTCACTTTGCGTCACTGAAGAATTTGATACTATCATTATCTGTCTTTACTTGACTTTTCACATTCATGTTGCTGTTAATGAGTTACTTGATAAAGAAAGTACCCTTCGTGCCTTTGACCAAAATGTGTTTGTATTGCATATGGAATTTATTTCTTACTTAGCAACTATCGTAAATTTTTTTGTAGTTGTTTGATTGTTCATATTTTGGTTTGTTTATCTCTGCTTGGCCTTTTGTTATTCTGTTGCTTAACCTTCCAAATTGCGAAAGCTTCTACTGTGATGTTACCAGTTAAACTATTTCTGCTTCTTTTTGTCCAATTTCTTTTGAACGTTGGTGGAATCCAAGTTATAGGTATAACATCACCATTATTTTTGTTATTTTAACTTGTTGCGGTTATTCTCTATTCATAACAGTTTGGTATCATGCACTGTTTTCACGTGAATTGTGTAGTTTCTTTCTCTTGTTATACATAGAGGTTAATCGATACTCGTTTTGACTTTCATCTGCATTGTTTCCACCTATCTCTAATGATCTTTCTTCCCATTATCCAGCTTTTTGTCTCTTCCAAATGTCTGCTCTGAAGAGTGACTCTGGTCTTCATATTGACTAATTACTAAATACATGAGCAGTGAGAATAGTTTGTTTGTTTTTTTGGATAAGCAACATGATGCATTCTAACTGATAAAACTACTTATCAAATGGGTTTTCCTTTGTGAATTATTGAATTGATTGAAGTTAGAGGTATATAGATTCTGTAGATGTTCATGGGTTAAATGTGAGAATGTGCTTATGATAATCTTGCTAAAGCCCTTGAAGAAAATTAATATTCTTCTACCTAAAAGGATAAATGGGAATAACTGTTAGACTGATATAGTTGATACAATAAAAAATTTACATTCTTACGAGTTGAAAACTTCATAATCTGGTTGACAGCTAAGAGGTTTTAAAAGAATAATAAAATAAAAAATGCGCAGGTATGAACCCTTTCAGTTTTTTTAGTTGAACCCCTTCTGCCAATTTATGGGGATTTTCTTAATCAAAATTCTATCTCATACTAGCCATTGGGTGTTCATATTCTGTGATATTTATGCTTTTGTAACTTTGAGTAGATTACTTTGTAGAAGAGAAGGATTCTTCCAACATATCTTTCAGAAAATCTGACTTTTAGATTTACAAAGAATTTGCTCATTTATTTCTAATTTGATTATACCTGTGTCTGAATATAAAGAAGATGATATCTGCCATTGCTTCTTCTGGCACATGGACTACCTTTCGTTTTACTTATGAAGATGCAGTACAATGTGCTAACCATATTATGCAGACTTTATTGTGAAATCCAATTGCTCATCTGATATGCTCATGCTTTAATTTTTTCTAATTTTAGGACATTTAGCTAAATCTAAAGATATAGAGAAATTTGAGTCAGTTTTCAAGATTTCAAGGAAGACGTTCAACTACATATGTTCTCTTGTGGAAGAAGACATGCTGGCCAGATCCTCAAATTCTGTTGATATAAATGGCAGACGTTTGTCTTTGAATGACCAAGTTGCTATTGCTCTTAGAAGGCTTAGCTCGGGTGAGTCATTGTCAACCATTGGCGACTCTTTTCGAATGAACCAGTCAACTGTTTCCCAAATAACATGGCGGTTTGTGGAAGCAATGGAAGAGAGAGGGCTCCACCATCTTAGTTGGCCTTCTACTGAAAAGGCAATGGGAGAGATAAAGTCCAAGTTTGAGAACATAAGTGGCCTTCCTAATTGTTGTGGTGCTGTTGACAGCACACACATAATGATGACTTTGCCTTCTGTAGATTCTTTGAATAGTATATGGCTTGATCGTGAGAAGAATTGCAGCATGGTCTTGCAAGCCATTGTGGATCCGGATTTCAGATTCCGCGATATAGTTACTGGATGGCCAGGAAGTATGAGTGATGATCATGTGCTTCGAAGCTCTTCTTTTCTCAAACTTGCTGAAGAGGGGAAGAGGTTGAATGGGGGTTCGAGCATACTTCCGGAGGGAACAGTGGTAAGGGAATATATCGTAGGGGATACAGGGTTTCCCCTTTTGCCATGGCTTCTTACTCCTTATGAAGAAGGTAAAGGACTCTCAAATGTTCAGGTTGAGTTTGATAAAAGGGTTGCTGCCACCCAAATGGTGGCTAAGAGAGCATTGGCCATGCTGAAGGAGATGTGGAAGATAATCCAAGGTGTGATGTGGAAGCCTGATAAGAATAAGTTACCAAGAATCATTCTTGTTTGCTGCATACTACATAATATAGTTATCGATATGGAGGATGAAGTACTGGATGATATGCCTTCTTGCCACCAGCATGATTCGGGATATCAAGACCAAACTTGTGAATTTGCCGACAATACTGCCTGCACTATGAGAGAGAAGCTTTCTCTCTACTTATCAGGCAATCTGCCAAATTGAAACATCATTTCTTCTGATTGTTACAATTTAATTCGTGCCATATAAAATTGGATTTTTACAACCATCTTCATATTATTGGTTTACAACTGACTCGGATACAAATAAATTTTAGTTGTCTCTGCTTCAATGTCAGCTCAAGGAAGAGGATCAAAATTCTTCTTTTGGTTGTAAAATCTATTTGCTTGCTAGTTAGTTGTCTTTGATTGCTCTCTTTTCCCCCTCATTTTATCGGTCTTGGAGGGTTAGTTAGACACTAATTTGGGGAGGGTAAATCTTCCTGCCGCATCTTTGCCGGGGATTTAGGTAAATGACTAGAATTTTAATAACATAAATGATGAAAAGTTTCAAGTTGCACTTTGAGGATTAAACAAAAAATCTAATAATTATTTACTCCTATTTGATCTGTGCACAAAGTGGGAAACAGGGGTTAAGAAAGACTGCATAAAATTTTGGTCTCTACACTTGATATCATTTTTCCTTTTAGTTCATATGCTGAAAAACTTTAAATTTTGGTTTCTCTAAACTGTTTGCAAATTGATACTTAACATTTCTTGACGTTATAATGTGTTAACTTTAATTCTTATACTTTACAATATTTTTTATTTAGTTTTTGTACCTAATAAATTTATATATATCTTTCATAACAAAAAACTTTACATTTTGATTTCTATATTGGACACACATTTTTCATTTTGGTTTCTATAGAAAAATATTCTAAACATTATTATAATATTAACCAATAGTAGAGGCTAATTTGTATTTTTTAATATAAAGATTAAAATAGAGGAGTTTATTTCTATATGTATTAAATCAAAGAACAAACCAACAAATGATTATTTCAAATGGTACAACATGATCGATTCTTTTAAGCAAAATTTTAAATTTGAATCTTGTATGTGGAAAAAATTCTTTTTAAGAGAGTTAGCTTCACAATATTGTGGATGTTTTCAACTCGAATAAAATTATCTGTGCTGAAAGATACGTGTAGTTTAAATAAAATGTTCTTTTTAACACGTGTATATATATATATATATATATATATATATTAAAATTATTCGTAAAGAACAAATAAAAAGTATTACTTATTTATATTAGATAACTTTTATTAGTCTAATTGTCATTTCTATATATAAGTTATTTTGGATAGAACCTTGAAAATTTGTTTGGAATATGTGGAAATTGTTTAACTGGCAACACAAGTGGTAGGGGATACAGGGAAGGTGTTTTAAGATGTTTTAAATTGTTCTCATGTTAACAATGCTTTAAAGGCGTATTTAATATATTTTATTAAATAGGTTCAATAATTTAAAATATAATTATAAAATAATTTGTGTATTTTTAGGGTAATAAATAGTTTTTTCAATAAACAAATTCTTGTTTTCTTAAGAATAGTGGTTAGCATATTTATTTCAAAAACTAGTTAGCATTCCAGCACTAGTGTTTAAATTTTTTGGGCCTAAGAGAGGGAAGGTATATTAAAAAAAACGGCAAGGTTGTTATTGTTGTGAAACGACAGCGTAAAAGATGAAAGAATGGAAGAGAGAGTAACAAGGGTTTTTAATGAGAGGAGTGTGTGAGGTATTATTAATTGTGAATTGAAATGAAAATGGAGTTGAAGAATGTGGTGAAGGACAAGAGATTCTGGATGGCATCTTTTCTCATCGCTTGGGCTGCTTCTCTTCAGGGTCACATGATGTGGTTACAGCGCCAGGATTCCTTCAAGCAAAAATTCGGTAACCCTCCTCAAGATCAAAACTGAACCTCTTCCCTCTCTTCTATTTCTATTTCTATTTCTATGTGCTATTCAAATTATGTATATTATTAACCCTACCATGTGCTTTAATTTCACATCTCCATCTTTACGGTGAATCGTCATTTTCTCTTTATTGTTTAGCTTTTTTATTGTTTATTTGCATCGTTCATCGCGAGTTTTAACTGATTTATCTCCAACCTTCAAAATCAATGAAATCTGAAATTTAGGCGTCCAGAAGACAAAAAATCCCCAAATTACTGTCTTCACCTATTTAGGTCAATAACTCACTTCTCTTCTTCCAATCTCGATTCGGATTTGGTTTACTTTATAACAGCAAATTGCTTGGTTAATAATGAATCCCAACCTCATCAAAATTTAATAAACATGAAAATTTTACTTTCTCGTTAATTATTTTGCTTGTTTTCAATTCCTCTCCGATTTAAGTGGCCAATTCATGTTATTATGAGCTCAGGTTAAAGTTCATTAAAGGATACTGAGAAAGGGGTAAATAAACAAAACTTGAGCGTCACAAACAAGGGGCCCCTGCTAATCCTAGGAAGAAATAGATAGCCTTGAGATTTTAATTGTGGATTTCGTTTTCTCTTAAAATGGAATTTCCCATACATTTATCACCAGCTAATTAATTATTATTATTTTGTTTGCATAATTAAGACTTGGTGTTAACAGAAACTAAACACACTCCATGAAATTTAACTTTGCAACCAGTGATACCAACCTTGCAAGATTGAAAAGAAAAAATAGTACGGTGAAAGCTGATATTGGAATTCAAAAGAAAAATAGTGAATACATATTTGCACATTATATCTATCTTAATATATTTTAGATTGGGGTTTTTTTTGTTTGTTTTAATTATTTTAATAAAAAAAGTAAAAAAATTGTAGCCACCAGATATTGTATATATGAGGATGTATGTTCTATACAAGTGTGTGAATATCTATATTTCTATTTGGAGTACAATACTCCGAGTTTAGAGGATGGATCAGTTTAAGCTTCCACAAATAAACCTTTTAGACTTTGGTAAAATTATATATATGTACAAATGTGAGTTTATGTTTGGATGGTAAACGGTGTGATTGGTATTAAATTTTAATTGAATTGATTTTGTCTACATGGGTAAACTATAACTGCTTTTAAAAATGTAAATCTAATTATATTTTGTGTCTTACGTCCATAATTAAATCTGATAAGAAAGTAAAAAAAAATACTTGTCTCGAAATCAAATTTACTTACCGTAACATTAGTTTTAGAAAAAATCGTAGTCAAACAATATAAAGTAGTTTGCTTGTGTAAGCTAATTGATGTTTGTTGGTAACCAAACAAGCTCAAAATTAAATGACTTTTCAAGCACCTTTTTAACATTTAAGTTGAATAAAAATAATTGTTACTTAAAAAGATTATATACTAAAGGCATACTGGTTTAGTATTGGATTAATCTTTATTGATATAATTTTTGTCTAATAAAAATTAAACTATTATTATAAATATTGTAGGACTATATAAATAATAAATGATATATTATATTAACAAATAATTATATTGACAGATAAAATCGATATATAATAACAGTACATCATGTGCTGATATAATACATTATAATGTTTGTATAAATTGGATGCTAATAATTTAATTTTCATTACTAAGCTTACAGTAATTAAAGCAACTCCTATGTCTAATATTTTTCGTACATTAATAAATGGTATTTATTTTATAGCTTGTGCATTGATGAGGACAGTGGGGTGACCTAATGTGGCCATGATTTCTCCCAAAAATTTCAATTGTATTGATATTATTGTGTAAAAAATGGAACACCCCCTAATTTCATTTGTATATGATGTCATTCAAAAATTGTCATGTATGCACATTTTTTGATTTCTAATGGATATTTAATTTAAGAAATTGGATAAATAAAATCTGTACTTTTTAGTTTTTCTAATGACAAAGAAAAATAAGAACAAGAAGCATATTAAAATATAAAATTTTAATTTATAAAAAAAGTTTAGTGCATTTACCTTCAATTTTCTTCTCATATATGTTTATTAAAAATTTAGTTAAAATATTATATATATATAGCTATATGTCAAACTTTTGCATGTTATATGTAAAATAATTAAAATTTCTTTAAAATAAAATTATAACCTCTTTGATTTTGATCGTTAAATTTCTGCCTCCGTCCCTAAGCGTGTGTAAAACTTACAAAAAGTATAACAAGCTCACAATTAAAATTCCACGTCTTTCAAAATTAATTTTAGTGTAAAATATACTTTTAAATATTTTTAAAATTTTAAAATTATGATTTTTATTTTTTATTTTTAAAACAATTATTTTTATCCATCATTTTATTAAAATAAATTATTTTTAATCTTTTATTATTGACATATCAAACATTATATATGCTACATGTTAAACATGTTTATTTTATAAATTAAAAATAATTTATTTAAAAATAATAATAAATCAAAATTCATCATTTTAAAAATGAAAATTTCAAAATTTTAATATAACTAAAAACATATTTAACATATAATTTTACTTGCCACGATTTATTTTCATGCGCTACAGTCTAAATAGTAAGTACTGCTGAAACTCATTTTATTTGACTGTTTGCGTCAAACCAAACAACGGAACATTTGTCGCTTTTGTGCTTTCTTTTCTTGGTTGTTGCTGGATACTTACCAAACAGCAATAACTTAAAAAGGAGGAGTTAGACCATTTAAAATTAAATTTCTACGCTTACTTTGTATATATTATAGTTTTAAAATTCACATCAGACTAACTGATCTTGACAGAGAATTAATTAGATAAACAATTTGGACAATCCCAAAAAAGAGTAAAAAAAAATAATCCAAAATTGTCAATATTGGAGATAAAAAATAGTCCGAGCCATTTTATAAAATATCTTTTTAAAAATCTGTTGTTGAAATATATTTTTAAGTGAATCTACACATAGATTATTATTATTCATCTATTTATTATGTTTTTCTATTTTAAAGAACATGTAATATAGTTTTTATACTAATTTAAAATATATACTTAATTTTTTATAATTTATATTTTATTTATTATTAAATATATAATAAAATATTAAAAATATAAATTTGATTATTACCAATTAAATCTCAATTAAATTAATGAATCATAAACGAACGCATTTATTAGACAAATTATCCGTTTGGTTTTAAAATCATTTATGTATGATAAAGAAGTTGCTTCTGTAATTTTTAGAAGCGGTGGAGAAGTGCAATGCAAGGTATTTTTGCTTTTATTAAATATGAAGCTATGAAAAATGTAAGTGTACTATATTATTTTAACAAAATATAGATGCATATATTTTTGTTAAATAAAATGGCAAATACTAGACAATATAAAACAGATAAAGTTTGCACTGTTTGGTTTGTTGCAAAATCTTCAGGTCAAGATCGGAATGGTAGGAAAAAGAAGAAGAAAGGTTAATTAAGAATACAGTATCTATCTTGTGCCAGTCATCAATTAGCTGAACGGTTCCAAGTTACTCGTCAAGTGGGTTTACATTTTGCTCATGGATTACGTAAACTCAAATATATATATATATATATAGATATATATATATATATATATATATATATATATATATATAATAGTAAAATATATATGAGAAAAAGCAATTCAAAGATTTCAGGCTAAAGACAATTGAACACGTAAAAAGTTGCATTTTTTGTTTTCAAGATTTTTGTCTTTTATTTACTTTTAAATTTCTAAATGATATATAATTTATGAATGTGTCTGAACATAAAACAACCTAATACAGGGAGCGTTGTTAATTGACAGTAAAATAATATATACTCTAATAATTTTCATATAATTATGTAATAATTACTAAATCAGATGACATAAAATTTTTAAAGATAATTTCAAGATTTCTAATGTATATTATTATGTGGTTAATTCATCAGTTGACAGAAAACTAGCAATCTCCTTTTCATTAAAAATTAGATATTTCGAGCAATAGATTTTTAGAATATACGAATTTGAAACGAGTTAGGTGTCTACATATGAAATAAAATTTTCATTAAGGCTCAATGGGAAAACTTTGAAGGATGAGTACATAACAAATAAAATTCCACTAAAATAATGGGAATGCCTCAAATTTAGGAAAGTAAAAGAAAAGATGCAAAATTCTTGTGCTGACCCGAGATTTGTGACGTTTCCTTGCATGCGATGGAACATGGATAAGCATAGAAGCATCAATTTAATTACAAATCGCATTATTATTCTTAAAACTGGTCATATTCAATTTGGAGACTCATACCAAATCATAAAGTCTGAAGTGGCTTGTGCGAAATGTGAGTAAGAGATTAACTTAAAACTTTCTGTTTTGACCAAGAATGCAAAAAAGTAACATTTAGATTTAGTTTGGAGGAGGAAGGAAGGAGGAAAAGAAAAAAAAAGGGTAAGAAATTGAATGAAAATATGTTATTTGAATATATTAAAATAAAAAATATGTTTTTATTTGTTTGGATAAATAGAAAATAAAAAAAGATAAGTAAATTATATAAAAATATGTTTATAATAATAATAACAAATAATTTAATTTAGAAAATTTTAAATTTTTTAATATAATAATTTTAAAAATTAAAACAATAATTATTTTTATATTATTCAAGATTAAATACTATTAAAGCAAAAGAATTTTTAAAAAATGATGTCTCATTCCCTCAAATTTTCTCACACACATCAACCAATGTACAACCTAGCAACCTACTGCATAAAAACATAAATAAATAAATAAATAAAAAGTCTAGCAAGCTTCTCAATCTTGTACCCATTGGTCACAAATATATTGACCTATCTAGAAACTTTTACCCAAACCACATGTTTTAGTAACGTGCAATGTGCAAATAAATAACCCCCAAGACAATGAGAGCACTATTCAAGTCATTCTGTTTTCTAATAACGTTTCTTTGTCAAAATTGATCACTGTCTTGCCAAAATCCAACGTTTCTAGACCAAAACGAACGATGAATTTTCTTCTTAGAAGTTTGTAATTTCTATGTCCTAATCAATAACAAATGAAACAATTAACAATACACAGTTACGATGTTATGGCTTTAACATGAGAAAAGCAAAATTCTAAAGATTAATTTATTAGATGAAAAAAATTCATAACTTAGATAATGTAATGAGTTTTTTTCATTTTATTTAATATAAGACTCATAATATTATTAATTATTTCAATTAAGAGTTGATGGAAATTACCCATTAATATTTGGTAAATTACACATTAATTCAACATGTAAGTAACTCTTTTTAGCTGCCACATTTTAGTTAAAGCATTAAGTATTGTGATTTAAATAGTTAAGAAAAGTTTAAGTATTAGAATGGATGCAGTGACAAAAAAATTAAAAATTAAAATAATTTTACATAAAAATTTTGAATTCAAATCTTATCGTTTTTTATATTATAAAAGAAAAATAGATAAAAAGAGAAATTCAAATTGAAAAACCCTTACCATTAAGCAGGAGAGTCTCATGAGCTTACAAATCATGTTGAATCCCTTACTCTTCTCAATCTCCCTTTTTTTTTTAACATTTAAGTATATTTTGATAAAGAATAGAAAAAGCTCTCAACAAAAACAGGAGTGTAGAAACAAGTTTTGAAATAATGAGAAATTATATTTATATTATAATTTCTATCACAATAAAAAAGAAAAAAATAAAGATAAATAATATAATGAAGAGAGAAAAAAAAATAAACTAAGTTGTAATATAATTTTATCGTAAAAATATGATGTTTATGAAGTAACTCTATCTTAACATGTCAATTTAAACATTCTCGATTTTTTTAATCATCTTGACTAAAATGTTCAGATTGTTATGATATGTAAACTAATCTAACGATTCCCATGTATTTTATTTACTTTAATATCCCACAAAAGTCTTTTCCCTCAATTTGTCTTTTGTTGGGAGCTATAATAGAGATAATTTTATTTATTATGAAGGAAATTGTGGTGTCTATCCAAAGTCTCTAATGTGACCTGACTAAGCAAAATGAAGGAAAATACTACGGAGAAGTTTTTGACACAGATGACTATGAACTAAAGTCTATGTAATCAGTTATGCCCTACATAAACATATAGTTGATTGTTTTGTTAGAGAAAAAATTTATTATTCATATAAATAAAAAATACATCTATTTATATTTGAATGTAAACGATTTAACATGATGTTAAATGAAATATTTAAATAAATGTATGATAGTAAAAAAATTATTATGTTTGTTAATGTTTGTTAACCAAGAAAATAATATTATCAGACTTAGCAATCCAATATTCTCATCCATTGCTTATAACATGCCACTTTTCCATGTTGAAGACTAAATAACACATTTTCTAGATATATATCTTCGTGCAGCTACCTGAGACATAACTTGTAGTATTATCCAAGTTGTCATCATCCTTTTGGATATTAATCAGCTGAAATTCTAAATCTGATAACCTTGTTTTTTTTTTTTTTTTTTTTTTTATCTTTGTAGCATAATTTTAAAACTAAATTATAAAATATATTATTTACAGAGGTTGGTAGAATGCATAAAATAGAAAAGCGTAGCATTCCAGGAAAATCGTTAAGTATCATAAATTGGATGGAATTTATGTGTAGAAGATGCAACACCTTATAGGTTACACGTCATCAATGTTACTGAATGATTTAAAGGCGTTAATTGTGTAGGAATTAGGTTTTTTTTGCATTTGAGTAACAATGACCCATGCATGACAGATAGTGTAATGATTTATGTAGTTGAATAATATGCTTATGGATATAGTATTGTGCCTTTTGAAAAAAAAATGTATTTTTAAAATATTACATCATTTTATTGCGTGTTTATGCACTTTGATAATTCTCTACGGATAAATATATTTTGAAATTATATTTTTTAGATTATTAATTTTTAAAATTACACTGTCATGTGTTGTGTAATTTCCTATGCAGTATGTAGTATATAATTTATAAAAAATTATTAAATTGATATAATTATTAAGTTTAATATATTGTATAAAAATTTTATTAATATATTACAGTGAAATGATTTTTTTTATGACAGCTGTGATACATAAGATTTTATTGGATTAGACCGCAGGGCACTGTCATTGGAAAATAATTACCTTCTAGATATTGTATGACCAGAGAAAATGGAAAACAAATCCAACATTCCAATGTATTTATTTATAATAATTTAAATAAAATTCTTGATTCAGAATTGCTAAGTTAAAAAAGTGAAATGGGTATTAGCATTTAATAAGAAGTTCAATATCATATAACCAAATAAGACAAGTAATCAGATATGAACAAGCCTTGATTCCATGGATTTCGGTCAAAAACAATTAGATAGAAAGTTTAGATTCTTTCGTATTATTGAATAATATGAAATAATTATATTAGAGGAAAAACATATTTTTTATCAAATAAAAATTTATTATAATTAATTATAAAACTTATTATTGTTAATTATTTTAAATAAAAATTACTTTTTTCTGTTTTTTTTATCTATTGCTATTTAAAAAGTTGTTTTTTAATTATTACTTTCTAAGTTTAAGAAAATATTTATTATTTTTATTTATTATATACTTATTTTATATAAAAATATTAATTGACGAGAGAAGTAAATTAATAAAAAATTATATAATAATTTTAACATAAATAAATATAATAATTCATTTTCTTAATATGTGTAAAACAACATTAAAAAATTAAAAAATAGAGAATATATTGGTCTCTTTCTAAGTTAATTATGTACCAGGTTAATCAACAAAGTATCTAAATGTCAGACAAAAAGCTTATTTAAATCAATAGTTGATTTTCATCAACGGTGGAGAAATTGTTAAATATTTGCAAGTAATTTAATGTTCGTATAATTAAATATTTATAACGTTAATTTAGCAACTATAAAATATTAAAAAATTTAAATAATATATTATATTATTAATTTTATGTTATTTATGAAATGACTATATATTATAGGTATATTATATATTATTCTACTTAAAAAAATATTAGTCGCTCTTCAAACATATAGATATTATCGTATTTTTTCTACGAAAAATAAGCATAATTCTATTTATTAACACAAAAATTATTAAATATTATTAAAATTTTTGTTAGAACAATTTTTTAATAAAAATTAAATTACTAATATAAATTTTAAAGATCTATATTAATAAATAATAGATTATACTAATATTTGATGTATTGGTAGTACACATTAATATTTTATATTAATACTAATAACACTATTTGTTTGACCAAAATTTTTTACTATTATTATAAATTTATAATATATACTAAAAAATTAATATATTTTTAAAAGTTATATAAACAAAAATTATTATCATATTAAAATACTAATTAATAACTTTTTTTCTGATGATTCGGATTTTGCAACAGATAAAGTCTGAAAAAAAAAAATAGAATCGTGTATAACCGAAACAGTTGTTATATTCATAAGGATTAATTAAACACATTAGTAAGGAACCGTTCTTGTTTAGCGAGTAATCCAAATTGTATATGTTAATGCCAACCAATAATCTTGAAGTGAAAGGTTTTCTGTTAAATTATTTAAACCAGCTGAAGATATGTAAACGATTTGATTGACAAAATATACATATCATTTAACACCCTTTTGGATATATATGCACCCATATTTTATTTTTGTTACAAACGTAAACCATATTGAACAAAAAATAATTAAAAAAATAAAAATAAATAGATGAATAAAAAGAAAGGAAAAAAATTAGAGTGACCAACAATATAACAAAAGAAAGAAAAATAAAAAAGATATAAGTAGATATAAAAAGTTAATTTTTTCACAATTTTATATTTTTTTCTTTTACACCATCAATCGCATTTTTCAATTTTTTTTTCTTCCACTTCTATTTCTCATAAAAAAAAAAGTGATCCACGTTTCTATTTCTCTTGGGAAAAAGTCGATCTACCTGTAAAAAGTTATTTAATATTATATAAAATAGTTTATACTCAAATATAAATGAGTGGACATAAATTGTTGGAAGTGTACAAGAATCATTTTTCATTTTCTTCCTTCCAAATATCTCACACTTTACAAAGGGCCTAAGGAAAATTTGAGTATAAAAAAAATCAGAATTAATTTTTTATTAAGAATAACACGAATTTCTTATATGTAAGATGAACAATTAATTTACATACAATAAAGAAAAATACAAAAAGGGGAGTAAAAAAAAAGAAGAAGAGTGTTTCTGCCGATATGGTACACTAGAAACTAACATCCAAGAGTTAAATGGATTGAACTAATTTCACTCACTAGTTCAATTGAAACAATGAACCAAAGGAGTGGCTTTTCCAATCTTCAAAAACTCCAAATCATTCTCCAAAGGTGTCAAATTCAAATCTGGAAACAAAGCTCTGCTGATATTGTTCCTGGTTTTAGTTGAAGTATGAACAATGTTACCACTATTAGTGCCACTCACATTGGTCAAAGAATTGGTGTTCATGTTTCCATTTGAAGCCATTCTGTGTCGCCTCATGTGGCCTCCCAAAGCTTGACCTATAGCAAATTCCAATCCACAAATTGAACATTCATGTGTTTTAGGCTTTGGTGGTGAATCATGAAGCAATAATTGGTTATCACCACCCTCTCCCATCAACCTTGGCTTCTTGTGGCTTGCACGGTGCCCACCCAATGCCTGAAACGATTGAAACTGCCTTTTACATGTTTTGCACTCAAACACACGGTTCTTTGAAGAGTTCAAGTTCTTGTTGCTCTCAATTTCATCTCCACGAGAAAGCAACATCAAGTAATTGGCCATAGTTATGTTATCAATTTCCCTTTCTCTCTTCATCACTATTTAAGAAACTCCCACTCAAATAAACAAAAACGTGTGCTGGTTTCAAGGAGCACAATTTTGAAAAGAAAAAACTGTGGAATGGAAGTGATATGTATGAGACTTGTGAGAGGGTGTGATATTTATAATAAGGTTGCTTTATGTTTGTTAGCTTGAGAGTTTTACACACTTGTAATTAATTAATAGTTGACGTTTCCCATTGTATATATGTGCAATATGTGAACATTTAGTGTAACATACTAAACTTGTGAGTTTTTGTGAGTGAGAATTGAATTCCTCTTACGTAAGCAAGTACGAGTGCATAATCCATTGAACTGAGCCTTTTCCTTTGACTAATTGGTTTGGCGTGAAAGGAGCCTCTCTGCTTCAAAATATGTAACTGATTCAACCTATCAACAATTCATTTTATAATATCCAAAAATCTTCAACTCAAAGTTTGAAATATGATTAAAATAAAAGGGCTTCTAGATGGCAGCCACTAGCTATAAGATAAAGTTTTAGTGTTCATGAATAGGACTCGTTGCCTTGTACTTGGAAAACTATCTATCTTCTAGACAGTTATGACCAAGCAAAATGGAATATTCTAACGTGTTGCATATGTCTTCTTCCTCAACAATGTTCAACCATTCATAGGCTAAAAGGTTAAGCTATTAATTATGTCTCTATTGATTTAGTATTTCTCTATTAATTCTGTGAAGTAACCAATACAAAGCTTAGCATTAATTAATGCCTTGTACTGTCGGCTTTGTTCTTTTTAAGTAACATAATCACAATTAAATTAAGAAGGGAACAACATATTGAATATGATGGTCAATGACATATAATTAGTATAAGTCAAAGATACAGCTTTCATTGTATTTTTGGTCAAACAATATCTCAGACACACACGTATATATCAGAAAATTAAATATGTCAAGATTTTTTTTAAGTGTGTGTTTCCACTAAAATATTCTCATAGATGGAGGTGAGAATTCAAATTTTCTATGCAGCTTCCATTGTGTTTTTGGTCCAACAATATCATATATATATATATATATATATGAAATTTTATACCGATTTTATTAAATAAGTTAGGTTTATTATTTATAATTGAATTGGATTAAGATTCTATCTAAAAATAAAAAATAAATTTAAAGAAATGTTAAAATTATGTTATTATATAATTTTTAATTTTAATTTTGAAAATTTTAAAATTAAATAAATTTCCCTAAAACACTCAAATTATTTTAACCCTTAATCTGTTTAAATTTTATTGACCAAAACGATTAAATTCATTTAAAATTAAAAGTCAAAAAAAATTTCTCTTTAAACTTTAATTTGACGTAAATTTTTTAAATTTAAATTATTTATATATTTTTCATCATTGCCTTCTAAATATTTTATCTAATATAAAAAATGAGAATATAAAATAAGTTTAGTTCTTCATAAAATATTATCAATCTTGCTAATTAATATTTTAAGTCACTTACTAAAGATTCAATAATAAAATACATTTAATGAAAATTATGTTACAAGTGTTTTGAAAATCACATTAGAAATATACTATCAATACTTTTTATGAAAAAAATTACTCCGGATTTTTAACTAATATTTTAAAGATATTAGTTTGTATGTACTAAATATTATTGGTTCAAAATTTTAAAATTATTTTTTGATAACATCAATTTTAAATCAATAATTTTTTAAAAAAAACATGTACATAAATTAATTTAAACTGAATTTTTTATTAAAATTTATATTTTACACATAGTTAATTTTCGAACTACACATCTGAGCTCCAAGACGCCAAGACTTTTCTCATTGTATTGAAAAACAAAAATGTAAGTACCCAAAAATACAGAATTAAAAGAAATCATCCTTTCGCCACGTGGTTCGTAATCATGACCCACGCAACCCATTCCCCTTATTGAACGGTGGAGATTCCTCTTTCAGTAGATGTGTACGGACAATATATGATGGAGTTGTGCACTGTATCATTTCTGTGTGGCTCACTCACCGTCGCTCGCTTCACTCTGCGCTCATTTTCATTTTGAAGTCTCTCTTTCTTTCTCCGGCGATGATTCCCGGCGCTACCTACTTTCACAACTCGCCGACCTAAGGTTTTCCATTTTTTATCTTCGCTTCAATCGGCTAGTCGATTCTTCTTCGGTTTCATTCAATCTGAGCTGCTTCTTATTTCTTATTTTAGGTTTCTTTTTCGTTTTCGGTTTTTTTTTTTTTTTGCAGATTAATTTGATGGAGTTAGAGTGTTTATTTTATGCTGGCGTGGAGTGAAAAGCAAACGTGTTCGAATTTGCATCACTCAGTGGTTGGATTTCTTGAATCATTGAGTCCAGATAGCTTGACTTTGAAACATCTACTGTAAAATGGTAGGTTCAAAAGTCAAAACTATTATAAGCCATTTGCATGGAAATGCCGAGAGTTAGAGATGACAATTAGGTTCGGACCTGATAGGTACCGTAAAAATACCACGATAAGAACGAGAATTACCTACGGAATAGGTAAATATTATTACACTTATACGATAAACTAAATCAGTTGATGACGCATCATAGTCTTCACACTTCACGGTTACAGATCATAACTTCTGTCAAAATTGAAAACCTAAGTCCTAACATTACCATGGTTTGCTAAATTGTTTATTTAGTATCAAAACGTTACGTTCTGTTCTGTAATCAATCACTTTATTATTATGCTGGATGATATGATTATGTTTTATAATTAGATATGAAATATGTTTGGATATTTTTTAATTGAATTAGATATAATTTTAATTAATTCTCTTTGTTGTGTTGATTTTTTCATAGTTAATTTTAGTGTTAAAACAGCATTTTTGTACTACTAGTTTATCAAAATAATGTACACTAAAAAGAAAACATATGTCATTTAACAAAAATGCAAGTAATCAACCTGGATATGAGTGTATAGGATCCATAAGGTATGAGGATATGTACTAAAGTAAGTACCTGCAGGGGTAGGGGTCCAAGGATGGGTCTTTTTTTAGATGCATATATGGGGACATATAATATAATGCACTACCCAAATCTTACTCATTGTCATTTCTCCAGGACCAAATCTTGGCCTTTACTGCAGTACCTCTCCTTTGTGCTCACAATGCTATCAATATACAAATAAGGAGCTGATGAACCCCTGATGCTGTTGTATGATATTTGTGCAATGCATGAAATGAACACTGCATATAATTTCTATGGTCCTTCTAAACCATATCATTTGTTTCTATTTCCAATGTTTTAAAATCAAAATATCTTTTTAAGAATTTAGTTTACAAATTTGTTGGTTGAGGATACCCAAACCTGAATGTTGAGGCAAATATTTGACTTCGATGTTGAATTTTATGATAAGTGAGAATTATGTAACTGGCCTTATGTAAATAATGCACTGCCTATAATCACTGGTCAGTTATGGTTGATAAGATTATAAGAAAAGGATATATTGTGCAACAAGCTTTTGTAGTAGATGGGGAAAACATGGTATTCACACTATGTTTGGAATGACATAACTTACTAAGGTTCATGTGGCTCTTTAATGTGTGTAATCTGTATTCCTTCTTCCTTCATCTTGAATAATCCCTCGTCTATGGAGGAGATTTCATGCTTATGTGCTCTTAGGCCTGCTTTGTATCAAGTTTGATTCTAGGTTACTGTAATACATGACCATTAATTACCCTAGAGAGCCATTGATAGATACCCATCAGTTGTTACTTAGGGTTCTGTTTTACAATCAGTAGTTAGTTAGGTTAGTTGCTAATTTCTGCCAGTTAGTTGGGTTGAGATAGAGAGGAATCAAGGCAGTTTGCCTATAAATAGTAGGAGAGGTTAAGAGAAAGGATATCTTGTCATTTGTAAGAGAATTGGGTCCTGTAGGCATTGGGAGAGAACCAGGTTTCTTGAATACCTGGACTGTACTGCTATTTTCGACTAATAAAGAGTGTCTTTCTATCAATTTCTGAACCATTCCTTACAGCTATATTTTGGAAATACTTGTTTTAAAACAAGTTGCTCACTTTTTCTAAATGCACTGTAGCTTCATAGCAACAGTTTCTTATTTTCCTTCTGGTTGATTGTGATTGTTATTTTTCTTAAAGACTCTTATCTTAAGAACCTAATTCTGAGAAGTTCTTGTCAAGATTCCATCTATCATAGCTATAGTTCCCTATTTTCCTTCTGGTTAATTGTTGTTTTTCTTAAAGACAGGTAAGAACCTAATGCTAAGAAATTCTTGTCAAAATTCTCTCTTTCATAGCAACAGTTTCTTTTTTTCTCCTTCTGGTTAATTGTTATTTTTCTTAAAGTCACCTAAGAATCTATTCTTGGAAATTCTGGTTAAAATTTTACCTTGCATAGCAAGCGGTTCTTATTTTTCCTCCTGATCTCCTAATTGTTGTTTTGTTAATGGCACTTAAGAACCTAATGATAAAAATTTCTTGTCAAGATTTTGTCTTAGAAACGCCCAAGACAAAAATATCCGAAGTGTTAACTCCTGGTTTATATCATATTCCAATTTCCTGTTTCATGTCCGAAACTGCATAGAAACAATGTCTGAAACTTCAAGATAAGTGCTTTGTTGAGAGAAACATCTGCTCTGATATTACTCTTTTTTTTTTTAATGTTATAGTTAATTATTTTTACAGTCCTTGTCCTGTCAATAAGATAAAATTCTGAATGAACTATGGTTTTTGGCAGTCTTTTCAGCATAAAAACTTCTGGATGCCCCGGGACACTGGGTGTTTAGCTGAAGAAAATATGGGTTATGAGAAATCTTCAAAAATTGAACCAAAGCGAGGTCATCAATGGTTTATGAATACAGGTGAAACAGAAGTTTTCAGCAACAACAAGAAGCAAGCAATTGAAGCTGTTAGTGGCACCCCAATTCCAGGAGTCTCGCTAGTAAATATTTCTCCATGGGACACCAATTCTGGATTTCACTCGGTTGCAGGTCAATTTTCTGACCGTCTCTTTGGATCTGAACTAAGGGCTGTCAATATGGTTGATAAGAACATGCCATCAATTGGAAGTGGAAATCTTAACATGGGAAGGAAGGATTTTGAGAGTCAATATGGTAGTGATCCATCAGTGGGTTTATCAATATCTCATACCATTGAGGACCCTTCATCATGTATCAATTTTGGTGGCATCAGAAAAGTTAAAGTTAATCAAGTCAAAGATTCTGACAATTGCATGTCATCATCCTTAGGGCACTCCTATGATAGAGCTGATAATAGTACAATTTCAATAGGTGTTGGCTACAGTAAGAATGATGGTAACATATCTCTGGGCCCTACTTATAACAACAGAAATGATAATGCCGTCTCTACAGGGACTGCATTAAGTAATACTGATGACAGTGTTGGTTCAATGGGTCACACCTTCGATAAGGGGGATGGGAGCTTTATGTTGATGGGCCACAACTATGTCAAGGGAGACGAAAATATGTTATCAATGAGCCAGCCTTTCGACAGGGGAGATGGAAATTTCATATCAATAGGTCAGTCATACGAAAAGGAAGATAACAATATAATATCTCTGGGTACTTCATATAATAAAGAGCGTGAAAATTTTATATCAATGGGTCCAGCCTATAGCAAATCAAGAGAAAATTTTGTAACTATTGCTGCTTCGTATGGCAAGGATACTGATCGAATAATATCAGTAGGTCCAGCATATGGTAAGGTGGATTCAAACATTGCATCAACAGTTCCTTCATATGATGAAGGAGACTCTAGCTCTTTACCTATGGGCCACAGCCACGATAAGGGTGAGGGGACGACCATATCTTTTGGAGGTTTTCATGATGACATCGAATCAAATCCCTCTGCGGGGATAATTAGTGGCTATGATCTGTTGGTGGGCAACCATACCTCAGATCCAGGTTTGGATGGCCAGAAGGTTCTGGCTGAGTCAATCTCTGAACTACCTGTAAATATCTATCCAAAATCTAATCTCAGAACTGACATCATCCTTAAGAATAAAGAGCCAAAGATAACCAAGAAGGCTCCTGCTAACAGTTTCCCTTCAAATGTTAAAAGTTTGTTGTCAACGGGTATTTTTGATGGTGTACCTGTGAAATATGTTTCCTGGTCACGAGAGGTAAGCTGCTTACTTTATCTTGCTTTTCCCCCCCTCTTTTTTCTAGGGTGTCCTTGTTTTCTTTTATCATGCATAATTTCTTTTAATGTGTTCAATATTCTGTTTGGTAGAGAAATCTGAGAGGAATCATAAAGGGAACTGGGTATCTATGCTCGTGTGATGACTGCAAGCAGTCCAAGGTTAGCATCTCAAATTACTTTCTTTCTTTGGCATTTTTCATGATCCTAGTGGTTCTACTCATATATGAATTCTGTCATGGAGGCTCTCAATGCATATGAATTTGAGCGTCATGCCGGTGCCAAGACCAAACACCCTAACAATCACATATACTTTGACAATGGAAAAACCATCTATGCTGTTGTTCAAGAGCTGAAAAACACTCCGCAGGAGATGCTTTTTGATGCAATTCAAAATGTGACTGGCTCTACCGTCAACCAAAAGAATTTTCGTACTTGGAAAGGTAATGGTAATTTTCTGTTTGCTTAGTTGCTAAAAAACCTGAACCAGGATGAGCACCATATACTCTCTTTACCTGTTTTGCTTAAGTATAAATACAGAACAAATTCTTCGATATATTGTTAAAATTTAAATGTATGTTCCTTCTTTTCAGCATCATACCAAGCTGCTACTCGTGAGCTCCAGCGTATCTATGGAAAGGATGAAGTGATCATACCATCTTGAACTCGATTTTCTACCTCGTGGGAGTTCAGAATGATGATGATATAATATTTTCATTTGTGTACAGCAGCTTCATAGTTATTCAAGACTATATGAAATTGAAAAGTTCGACCTGATGCATTCTTGTAGGAATTTTATTGTTTATATATGGAAATGATGTTAATTTTATGGTTTTGTTGATTCTTTGCCCCACAATTTGCTGATATCATTTCCCTTCTTAATTTCTGGCAACAAACCATTTGGGTATTTGAGAGGATTCTAGGTCAATATTGATTTGTGGCTGTATTTTGTGGTGTTAGCTCATCCCATGTCAGTTTACGTTTAAGAAAAGCGCTCGTTAAGTATCCGTTCCACGAGTATACTTATAAAATTATAACAAAATTAAATTAAAAATATTATATGAAATCAATTTAATGGATAAATAATCATTAAAATTATAATAAATTTGAATATTCATATAAAAATTATTCTAATTAATTAAAATTTATCAGTGAGGATTTTATAAATATTCTATTGTATTTAACGTTAATGGAAGGAATTTAAGTATTGATTAATGAAATTATGAAAAGTAATTTTTTATTTAAATAATTAATTAGAAAATTAATTAATAATTTTAGTTGATTTAATATGAATTCTTATGATGCATGTTAAAACATAAGAAAGATACATGATTTTTGTGAGAGCAGAGAGTTTGATGTAGCTTTATAAGAATCAATAATAAAATTTTAAATTTAATGCATAGATGCATACGGGCTAAACTTATATTTTGTGCATCCATACATCTAATAAAATGAAATAAAATGTGATAATTAAAATAAGTACTTGATAAAAAAAGGCATGTGCTATTTTCTTTTATTCTTTTATTATTTTTAGAAATTGATAAAAATTCCAAACTAACTCGATCCTCATTTCTTCTTTTTTTCAAATTTTTTAAATAGTTTTGTCCACAATGTTTTCTGTCTAATTTGTATTCACATTATGTTTGTAATGTGTCAAGTTTTATGTCGAAGTTGTAAAAAATAATTTTAATTTTGTTGGTACATAAAATTGTAGGAAGAAGAGTCCAAAATATCAATAGCCATTGTAATTAAAGGATTTACATTTACCTTGCAAGAAAATGAGCGAGGAGTTGAATTTGCACTATTTAGATTAATACTATAAATTTATGAAGACTGTAGATTTTTTTTTACAACAACAGAAACTCTGACCCCTCAACCTCAAAGACACACCACTTCGATTAAGCATTATTAGGCGTGATCAATTGAGTTTGCCTAATGCACTGCAAGTTTATTTAGTTTTTGCAGGTTGTTCACGAAGTAAATGTTAGGACAGACAATAGAGAATGAATCACAACGTCAAGCCAGTTTGAACGAATTTTGAATGTGGGACTCTATTTATTTGTTATAAACAAAACATGTCCACTGTCAGTATGCTTGATTAAAACTCTTGGCATCGTCAACAGACTTTGGGAGAAGTATGTATTTTTCTGTCTCATGGAATGTGTACCATTTTGTTCGTTTAAGTTAATTAGTGCCTCCTACTTTACCCATATTTTTTATCTTATAAAGAGAAGAGAGCAATATACAACATTAAATGATATAGAGCAAGAAAAATCTTGCTCTAAACACACTTAAATTTTTCTCATGCTTCCTTTTGATAAACGTTCTTGAAATGAGACCTAGTACTTTCATCTGCAGAATAAAACCAAAGTTGTTCAATGACCGGTTTAACTGACTGCTCCTCAGATATATCTATATATATAAAAGAAAAATCAAAAACAAAATCTAGGCACCTCTAGTCATCGGTTTGTAATTGACAATGATACAGCTCGCGGCCTACACAGTTTGCATGATATGGGAAGAAAAGGTGAAAAACTGAAATGGGCGGGAAGAAACAGTATAAATTTTAAACCAATCTCCCTTGCAGCATATCAAACGTATTGAGTTCCCACCGGTGTAAATTGCTTGTAAGGTAGTTTAGTTTATTATCTACTTAGATTCCCATTTCCCCTTTTATTTTTTCCTTTTTAGCAATATATAGTGAACAAATGGTACATTGATCAAGTTAATACTATCTTGAAGGGAATTCATCTTCTAATTGCTATAAATTGAAGCTAGTAAATAATAATAATAATAATGAAAAAAACAATTTTCATATATTGGAGGACCATTTTCCAAGTTCCACCTTTTGGTAACAAGGAAAAAAATTACCTCAGCACAAGTAAACAGTATCCACCATGAAACTCAGCCTACCTGACTTGTCAGAAGCAGAGCACAAAAAGTAAAAAGCAAATATAAAAATTACGTAAGCTACCCTCCAATTATTGCCCCAAAGGTGGATAAATCTCATCAGTCTCGAAATAATCTACATGTTATGCCTCCGTAAGGGAAGTTGATTGGTTCAGGTTGAATGGCTTTCTGAACTAGTTCAGCCTGTTCCTTAAGGTGAACCTTAAGGAAACCAGTAGCTGTGGCTGCTGAGGGAGCACGACCAACATATTTGACATCTTCATAACCTCCTCTACTTACAGCCTTCATGGAAGTTATAAGCCGGGGTAAAATATACGTGTATCCACCAAAGTTCATTGGCTCTTCTTGACACCAAACAACCTCCGCATCTAGCAGAAACAAAATAAAGTAAGACGTCAAACAAAAACATTATTAAAATCCTACCGTTTAAAATGTATAATGCTTAAATCAAATGTCAATGAAGAAAAGAATGCTTTACTAATCAGTTCACATAATGACACATCCAAATTCAAACTTTCTCTAGATCAAGAGAAAAATCAACTACATTTCAACAATGGTCTAATAAATTGGCTCCTTCGGCTTTTAACCACATTTTATGACATCTAGAAACCAATTAGCAGCAGCACCCAGTGCAATTTCAATCAGAATTTGTCTTGTAGGAGCTAAAATATTGTATAGAAGAGAAAGCTGGACGCTTTCTTATCCTCCCAACTAACAAGCAAAGACCAGCACTCCATGGTGTTACTCCTACTTTGATAGCAAAAAGAAAACAACTACCTCCACGTGGCTGATCTTTTCACTAAGCTAAGCTACAAAACAGTCATGAGATAGAAAGAAAATTTTGACTTTCTAGTTGAGAAGTCAAACAAGAATTAGGTCACACTAGTAATGGTAAAAGACATATTCAAGCTTCAACATGAAAAAAAAAATCACATCCGTTTCAAAAGAGCATTTTGAAAAGACATACTTGGATATCGTTTAAGCTCCCGTTGGACAAGATCATAAGGGAAAGGACATAGCTGTTCCACCCTACATATTGCAACATCCTTTGCATCTTCCTTTGTTCGTTGCTCATCAAGTTCATAGTAAACCTGCAAAGAATACAAGAAATTGATAGTTATAAAAAGCATATTTTGAAAACAATGAAAAGTGGAGGTGTAAAACATATATGTAATGGAATCACCATATAAAATTCACAAATGCAGTTAATATAAGATTCACCAGCTGACAGAACATAAAAACCAAACACATGAGAACAGCTAGATCCAATCAATATCACACACCTTTCCTGAGCAAAGTATTAAACGTCTGATACCCTCCTCAACATCTGAGTGGTTATTTTGATCTTTAATGAGGCGCTTAAATCTGGTTCCCTGTTTGTCAAAACCCGGGTGTCCTTGGACGTCATCAAACTCTGATAAATTTGATCTGCAAGCCTTACTACGAAGCAGGTTCTTCGGGGACATTACGATGAGAGGTTTACGGAATTCTCTATGTATCTGCAAGGAAACAAAAAACAACAGTAAGATAATTTAGCAACACAAATTTAAGCGACAAAGCTAACATTAATCAAAGTATTGTGCTAACTACAAACCTGCCGTCGTAAAACATGGAAAAAATTTGCAGGAGTTGTAACATTCACAATCTGCCAATTACACTCCTGAATTTGTTTACGAAGAGTTGGATCCATCTCAGGAATAACATAAGGATGGTCATCAGCCATCTGTCAATAAACCAATGAAAATGTTACTTAAATACTAAGGATTGCTTTAAAGGTGAACAGGGGTTACAAGGCACATGCACAAAAAATAAAATATATTTCCAAAGCAAGAAACTAGATACAATTATTAAAATTATTTGTTTGCAATAAAAACATGAGAAAGCCCCAATCTAAATTAGACAGAGTTCTGTTTCTTTTTTCTCCGTCCCCTTTATATGAACTTAGAAGTTTCCACCCGTAAAGGTGGCTAAATTCAAAGAGTTAGATTCATTTTCAGTGTTGTTCCATTAAATTATAAGTTTGGTATTACTCAAACTGCTCCAGTAATAAATGATCGCTACTTATAAGTGCCATCCAGTAATAGCAAGAAGCTTATGTTTTAAAACAAACGGGCACAACACATCAACAAAGTAAATTTACATGATGGAACACAGGAGAATGTCCACCACAAAGTAGACAAAATTTGGCATGCATATTCATGCAGAAAGAGTAAAAGTTATCGAAGAAGTTTCAAGGAAATAAGAACACAGGTTCACAACAGAGCACCTGAAGAAAGCGTTCCAATCTTCCACTTGAATGCTCAGGGCCCTGGCCATCATAACCATGAGGAAGTAACACAACAAGTCCAGTCTGGCGGAGCCATTTAGACTCACCAGAACTCAAGAAATTGTCAAATATAACTTGGGCCCCATTAGCAAAATCACCAAATTGAGCCTCCCAGATTACCAATGAATTAGGATTTTCCATTGAGTAACCCAATTCAAATCCAAGAACACCAAACTCAGAAAGTGAGCTGATATTGCATGAAAGATTAATTAGATAAGAGACTAATAGAAAACAATCTATCATTAGTTAAACATACATGTCAAGTTTTTAAAGTATCAAATGGCTAATATTGATATTTATGAGAGATGAAATCTAGAGTCATTCAGATAAAGGCATGTAACATCATAATATAGACCGAACTGCCAAATGACAATCTCACAACCAGTGTACTGCTATAGATACAGACAAGCCATTAATATTTGAAATGCACTTCATGCTAGGATAGTAATTATCCTTTTTAAGAAATAAAGATCCAATTAAACAGTCTAAATAACAATCATTAACGGTTTACACAAAGGTTCAACAATAAATTTCATTAAGACATTTTGGCAAATATAATTCTTAATGGCCTGTACATTTCTGAAAAAAAAATCACAAATATTACAATTCATTGCAAATCATATGATAAATTAAAACCAAATTAGCACCAGAAGAATAAATAAGCAAATATCAATGATCACTTGAGCAAGATGTGAATTCAAATTTCAGAAGCTTAAAGCTGATTTATTTTTTTCATAGCATGATGGAATATATGTATGCACATACAAGCATATTACCTATTACTAACAGTAAACATCTCTTCATTTTGATTCATTATCACATGGTCAAGGGAGCAATATTTCTCTCCAGTTGTCTGATCATGAACTACAGCATGGCGGTGACTAAATGTTCCTCTTTCAACATCCTGACCACTTAAACGAACATGGTTACCTTCAACTATCAATGTGGCAAAAGCAAGTGCCTCTGCAAATCCCCAGTCAATATCTTCCCCCGTTTCAACCATTTGGGCACGCTGTTCATAAATTCTCTTCACTGCTTTATGAGGAGTAAAATTTTCAGGCAAGACTGTGATTGCCTTCCCAACATTTTTCAAGATATCTGGTTTCACACTGCACAGCATAGATCATAGATTTCAGCTTTTATACAACCAATAGAAAAGATTCAAGCAACATTAATATTAATTTATCATACCCAGTGTTCCTGATACGTGAAAGCTGCTCAGGTGACTTGAAACCAGCCCAATATGCTGAAAGCCAATCTCTTCTTTTTGGAACATAATCTTTGCTGGCCAAAAATTCATCATTTAGAATTGACATGACCTTCTTATGTATGTTATCAATGTCTTCTTGTGTCAGCTCTCCTGACTCCAAAAGTTTCTTCTGATAGATCTCAAGAGCTGATGGATGGTTTCGGATGACCTTTATATAGCCCAGAAAGTTGAAAATGTATCAACTCATCAAAATGCAATATATATAATAAAAAGAAAACAAGAATAATAAACAAAAGGCTAACCTTATACATTTTGGGCTGTGTGAAAGATGGTTCATCAATCTCATTGTGGCCAAATCGACGGTAACACACCAAGTCAACAACCACATCTGAATGGAAAGTTTGGCGCCATTCAGCTGCAAGTTCACAGACATGAACAACTGCTTCCACATCATCGCCATTCACATGAAAGATGGGTGCATTTAAGGCTTTGGCAACATCAGTGCAATACTGTGAAGATCTTCCGGACTTGGGATCAGTTGTAAAAGCAACCTGATTGTTGAGCACAATGTGTATAGTCCCACCAGTAGTATAATTTGGTAGAGCACTAAGATGAAGGGTTTCATAGACCACACCTTGTCCAGCAAAACTACCATCTCCATGAATCAAAACACCCATGTTTTTCATTCTGTCCACATCATTTGAGTAATACTGCTTTGCTCGAGTTTTTCCAACAACAAGTGGGTTGACTGCTTCCAAGTGACTAGGATTTGCCACCAAAGACAGATGTATCCTCCTCCCACCCCTGGTTGGGCGATCATAAGATGTTCCCAAGTGGTATTTAACATCACCAGTTCCCGTGTAGAGCCCAACTTCATCCGCAGGCTGACCACCACTAAACTCACAAAAAATTTGACGAAGTGGCTTCCGGACTACATTACTCAAAACATTCAATCTTCCCCTATGTGCCATTCCCATAACTATGCTCTCAACCCCAAGATCAGATGCCCGATCAAACATTTCTTTCATGCCAGCAATAATGCTCTCTCCCCCTTCAAGCCCAAATCTCTTTGCTGATGTCCATTTGGTGGCCAAGAAGTTCTCAAAAAGAGTGCTCCAGGCAAGCCTATCAAAAATAACCTCACGACGCTCCCGGTTATATTGTGTAGGTGTAGGGGTTTCAATCCTGTCCCTAAGCCAATTACATTTTTCCCGATCCGGTATGTGCATGTACTCATACCCAATGCTTCCACAGTAGGCTTGTTCAAGCCGTGTCAAAATGGATCTAAGAGTCTGCACCGGACGATTCTCAGACAAAAAACCAGACATCTTCCACACTCCCAAAAAAAACTCCCTGTCAAGATCAGCCTCGGTGAAGCCATAAAGGGCAAGGTCTAATTCCTCAGGGATTTTTCTTTCTTCCAGACCCAAAGGATCTAGCTTGGCTTTCATGTGGCCATTAACCTGGTATGCTCTCACCAGCAACAGCAACCGCATACTCTCATGGATTGTTTGACCAGAAATTCCAGGGGAGGTGGAAGCCTGACCCACGAAGTTCCTGAAGAAATTGTCCCAAGACTCATCAACACTGTTTGGATCAGCTTCCCAAGCTCTTTGGAGCTCCTCCAAGTACACACTACTTGTCCCATCCAAGAAGTTGTCGGTTAACTTAGAAAGGGGTACGGGGCGAGGCACAGGTGCAGTTTGTTCTTTGGATTTGAACACTGTGCTGTGAAAGTTTCTAATTCTACTTGTTGATGGAAGGACTGTGGTCCTTTTCACATAATATAACGATCGACCTCCACATAGATTTCTCCTAATTGCATCATGCTTTGCTACGCTGGAAGCAACTCTAAACCATGCCATCATTCTCTCTCTCTCTCGCTCGATAATATCACCAATTTCTCAATGATCGTTTCTCCTCAAGTTTTCACTTTATTCACTGTACATCACTCTTTCCTATCAATTACCAAACTAACCAAAAGAAAAGAGTTTAACATGAGAATAACGAGAAACGATTTAAAGGAACAAAACAGATTCCATAAATCTAGTAGCGAAACAATCACGAGAAAGCTAGAATGTAACGAACAGAAGCAGAATTCAGACATGAAAAGTAAAAGACATATAGAGGAAACAACATAATTGAAAATGCATGTTCAAAGAAAAGAGTTATGAAATTATTGATGCCACCATACACTGATGAAACCAAACTTGCAACTGAGAAATGAAAAACATACAAAGAATCAATCAACATATCAGTGATGCAAATAGAAGGAGAGAGCGTACGAGTTAAACGAGATTAAACGTTGAGAGATTCTAACATGTTAATGGTAATGGCAATGAAGTTGAGTGTGAGTTGTTAAATGCCAAATCACTGGTTTCCAGAAGACGCTGATGATGCTGATGCTTATGCTTATGCCCATGCATCCATTCCTCTCTATCTTTTTCTTTCTTACCTTTTTTCCATTTTAGTGGGTCCCTAACCCCACCAATATTTAATATTATAATATAATCTTCTTTTTTATTTTCTTTTTCTTTCTAGAACTGCCTTTCAGATGTTGACATGTAGCTCATTCTTGATAAGGTCACGTTTCCTTCCCCCTTTCCCTTTTCAGTATTAGTATTTTCTTTTTTTAAAACATTCATAGAAGTAATTTACGAAAACTATATAAATTTATTAATAAAATATGTATCACCTATTTAAATAAGTATACATCAAACAACTGTTGCAAGAGAAATAAAAATATTAATACGACATGTATTATTTTTAAAAGAAAATATTGAGAAGTTTTCTTAAATATATATATATATAATATACGACATGTATATTATTATAAATTTAAGAGTTTAAAAGATGAAATATTATTTTAAACATTTTTATTATCAGATTTGAAATGTCACATTGTTTTTTTATTTTATATTTAAAGTTTTAAAGTTGAGAACAAAAGTGTACAACATCTTTCAATAATACCAAGAGTTATGCTTGGAAAAAAATTATTCCTAAAAGAATTTTTTCTTATTAAAAATATCTAAAATGTTTTACCTAATAATCTTTTACAGAAAATGATGTGATATCTGAAGGATTTTCTTGATATTATATTTTTTTAATGATCAGATTAGTATCAAGTAAACTTTTAAATATTAAATAATAGTTTAGTATTGCTTATTCTACGTAAGTTGATTAATATATATTATTATAAAATATTAATAATATCATTAAAAATATTAAAATGATGTATAAAATAAGACATTATTACTATGTAATAATTCATTTATTTTTCAGAACTACTAATTGCTACCACCTACTGATAAAAGTGTGAAAATTCATCACTTGGTCCAATTCGTAGACATTTTTCATTTGTTAACATAATTTTCAACGAACTTACCAAAACATTTAAGGGCCTATTTGTTTGAATACTTACGACTTTCCCTGGAGGAATTGTACGAATCCCTGTGTTCTAGTAGATGGTAGTAATTTACTTTCAATTTTTGAAAGAGTTTGACAAACGAATGGAATACTGAATTAATTTGACTATTAATCAATAATTACAAAATTACTAGAGGTTCATTTTATTAAAACAGAATATTAATTATAAAATAATTATATTTGTAGCAATTAATTTCAAATTTAACATAAAGATATATACTAACTTAAAGGAGATATGAGTAGAAAATTGACCAAGAATTTATACACCCACACTATCCAGAAGAAACAAACTCGTCCTTTAAAGTAAAGTTATAATAAGAAATGAGTGAGTGTTTCGCTAGGTTAATTCAAGCTCCATATTCCGCATATTAAGGAATTGGACCAGTCTGTTATTAATAGTTTCTTCTGACTGGGATCAATAACAAACCAGTAACAAACAAAACTTTGAAACAATATTGTAGGGCTTTACCCAAAAGAGAGCTACAAAACAAAACTTTGAAACTATATTGCAGGGCTTTACCCAAAAGGGAGCCCTTCCAGAAATTCTCAATGGCCTGGGCCAAACCCAGGCCAAAGAGGGGGTTTGGAAATAGTTTTCAACCAGCAATAGACGCGCCTCGGTTAGAACCTCACTAGCTGCGTCATTGCCCCAAGCGCAAAGATGAGATGCTAAGAATCCTGACAACACTTTTTATAATAGCTTCTGTCAGTTTTATCTATTGCTTTCGTCGATGTGGGACTGTAACTCAACTCAGAAATGGCATTCTTCCAAAACATGAATAGAACTTTTTTCACTATGTTATATGAGGATGAAGTCACGAAGCCAACATCCCAGGTTACCCCAAAACAAAGCTTCCACAGCCTGACTCTTTACCAGGTATTATCCATCGATTGAATTACAGGACTTCCGAAGTATCCAACAACAGCCTACTAAAAAATTTAAATTTACAGGGCATTTAAGAAAGTGTTGAAGCTACAACTCATTCTTAATGTGTTGAAGTCAGTCACTTTTGGCTCTACAAAGGGTAAGTTCAGGATGATAAAGAGATCCAAATGAGTGCTCTTTTTGAATTTAAGCTTAAAGCTTTTTGTTCTGTAATGGATGCCTTTGTTTGTGCACCAAAATATCTGTCGATCACCATTAACTACATGAGATTAGATGTGGTAGGTGGTTTGTCTAATGTATAATGTGTTTAGTGTATGAATATATGATCAATATTATTATCATCATCTTTGCTTTGGTCTGTTACTGTCATTGACTTGTGCGTTTGGTTTAAAAAAGAATAAACGAACTCACATTTCACCTATGTCTGCCCCCTTTTAGCTGTGTCTTTTAGAAGTGATAAAAGATCAAAGTCAAAAAATTAATAGAAATGTACCTTGGAAGATAGGACTGAACAACTTGGATCATTTCCATGGTGCTTCAGCTACTCTCATATTTATTTAGGTTACCAATAGTTATGTTAAAAAAAACTGATGAGAGGTTTATAGCGTTGGGTTCCTTTTCTATTTCTTCAATGAAATGAAATGCACTTTCCATTTTTCTTTCTATTTGTATCAGTATATTCAAAAGTCTCCCCTGCTCCAATCAAGGGGATTTTAAGGTAGAGGGTTTTGAGCACTTAGATCAAATTGAAATAATAGATAGCATAGTCAATTGAGAAAAGAAGTGACACTGCATGTTAAAGTACAAGAAAAAAAAAACGGCATAAAAAAGCAGACTTCAAATAAATTAGATTTAGAAGAACCGCGTGTTAAGCGGGTAGATAAACAAAATTGTTTAGATTATATTTTGTTTTCATATACAATATATTATTAAAAAGTAAATTAAAAAATTTAATATAACTTTAAAAAGGTTTAAGATTTTTATAAAATTAAAAAAATATTGCCGATACTATTTAGAAGTGCCAATTGTGTTTGTGAAAATTCCGAACAAAGCAAAAACATTATAATGCGTTAAATATGAGAATAATTATGTAAAAGTAAATTTTTATTTTGTTAACTAGTAATTGTTTCATAAAATATATTTGATAACTATTAATGATTTAAAAAATCAAAAAGCATACGAATTATTGATATATAATAATATAAAATTAATTTTATTAAATTTTAAAAATAGACATATATTTTATAAATCTCATGTTTAGAATCTATTTTTTTTAATAGAAGAGTTAAAAAAATTATTTATTTTAAAATTAATTTTAGAGATTGAAAGTTAACTTAATTTAAAAGGTGATATCAAATTAAAATCGACATTCAAAATACATGAGCTAGTTTATATAGTGTATCATCTAATAATATTGAAAGCTATTAAATTTAATAGTATTTTATTAAATGGATAAGATTCATTATCTACAATATAGAATAAGTAAAAAAGAAAAGTTGTTGAATTTGCAAAATATTCCTTTGTGGAAATGGTTTGGTTATTTAATCCGTCCAAAAAAATTACATTTGTTCTTCAAGAATGACTATACAGGAGGTGTTGTAACCCTTCACTAACAAAACAATTGTCATTATCCACAATAACCTACAAAGCTAGTGGATAATGCATAAATGCATGGCAACATTGTTCATGAAGTTACCACAAACGTTACAAGATCCTTGTTTACATCCATTGACAAACCAAAGTTGTTATAAAGTTTTCCAATAAATCTTTTTACACCAAACTTTTCTTGTAGTGGTTCATAACCATTCTCTTTGATTATCTATCAACTGTCATAGAATCATCATCAATTTCACCATAACCCTTTACTACTCCTTTAAATTAGAGGCGATTTTCGCCATCATTAGTCACCATCCCAACTGCAATCCATTACCATCATCTATCAAATAACCTCGTCAAAAAGTTATCTAATCTACATTGTTATTGTCAAAATCTCATTCAAACCATCTCTTGATCAACATGACATTTCTTTGAAAGAATGAAGCATCATTGAAGTTATATCACTCCAACCATATGGTTATCATTGTTGCACACCTTACTTGAAACCCTAAGAACACCACCATAGAATCACCATTTATCCCCTCACCAAAATCTACACCCCCATGTTACATGAAACCTCACCATTAGGATGTGCAAACACACTTAACCATCGTTATCCTCAATCATCTTTTATTACTGCACATTATTACTTTGTAATATGTTAGAATCTCATATTATCTAGAAATATGGTTCACCAAATATATATATATGGTGAAAACAATTTTCATCATATTAGCTAACTTTTGAGATTGAACTATACCTAAATTTAATTTTTAACATGAAATCATACTCTATTCTAAACTCGTAATTAAAAGTTCCGCATATGTTTATTCCTGCATGTGAAATACTAGAGTTTCACATTATTTAAAGATAAGGTCAACTAAATATATATAAAGGTAAGAACAATTCTCGTTATTAAGAGATAAGATCAATTTTTAATATGTATCAAAGTCTATCTTAAACTATTATTGAGATATGTATAAATTTATTCCTACAAGTAATCCACCCATATATATTCATACCATGAGAACAATCTACAATTCATTAGCTAACTTTTGAAAGTTAAATTAGATTTAAACTTAATTTTTAATACAATATTGATTGAAAAATAAAAATAATAGAACAAATTTGTAACTAGATGTCAAAATATCTCTTCAGAATTTTACTAATTTTATACTCTGCTTGTAAAATTTCAAACAGACTAAAATATGAATATTAACTTCAGAAACCTACTATAGTAGATAATTTTAATGTTGCATGAGTACAACATTTGAGTAGGTGGAATACGCTAAACATCGCCCAAATTACAATGTACTTTCCAGCATGGTTTAAAAAGGGGCAAAAAGTCTTCCTCCTTTAGTCGTTCTAACAGGGAAACCTGAATCTTGCACTACTATTAAGTCAACCGCATTCACAAGTTTGTAAACAAACACGCTATACATGTCAAAATCCCAGCCTAGGTAAATAATAGTCATTTACTTAGTTATGCCTTGTTAATTAACGAATATCACAAATACAAGTGAATCCAGGATACAAAAAGAAAAAGACAAGTCCCACTCGAATATATTTTAGCTGTTGCCAAATACCTTAACCAGATTAATAATTTAATATAATATAAAATTTAAATAAAATACGGGGATTAGATAATGATTTAACATTCGAAAACAATGTAAGCTTCTGAACCCAATCATTCCCCGGTGGGTGAAATACCGCAACATTATCATGCAATATTGTGACGCTAGCAAGCCTTCCATTTTCCTTCCGTTTAAAAGCACTTGGGTTTATCTCTAAATTCCTAAGCTAGCCAACAAAATAAAAAACATTTGGACTGATATGCTTTGCAAGTGATTAAAGTGTTGTAATAATCTAGCGGAATCTAATCAAGATATCCTTTTAAGACGCAGACTACAAATGAGAGAAGACAGTAAGCAAATAAACTAGTCACAGCAAATTCCACCAACTAAATGAGAAAAAAAAATATTAAAATATTAATTTTAAGATACGACATCTGTAGTTGGGAGATATAGAGGGACAAATACACGCTCCCACTTGTAATGTCATCAGAATAATATTAGCACCCAGATGAGTGCAGTTGTAGAAATCAGCACCTCTTGCTGCCGATACTGATTCTTTTCATGATCCACAGCAAGCTGACTTTTGAGCAGGTTGACCACCATTGGCTGCGTCTGGTTGGTTAATCTTGATAGTCTGAGGCTGAACCACCAGGGAAGAGAATATCAGTGTTCAGCAGCAGAATGGAAAAAGCAAGAAATCTATGCACTTATCTTGAACGTTATCACCACGAAAATCCCAAATACTTCCTAACAATTTTTTTTTCTTGAAGTACTTGATACATGATGGCAAAATTTTAGTCTTTCAGAGAGAGAAAAAAGTGTACAGGGGAAAAAAGAATGATCCATTTATACATACTTTTACATTTCTCAGGAAAAAAAACGAGATACAAAAAAAGAGTTGACAAAATACCTCAGCTTTTGAGTCTGTGTCTGCAAGCCTTTGCTTGATATCTCTTGCTATTGAAAAGAAAACCTCTTCCACGTTCATGTTGGTTTTGGCACTCTGCATGTGTTCTTCAATATAAATATAATGAAATCGTGTATAATTTTAATGAAAATGTGATTGAAGTATATTGCTACTCACAGTTTCAAAGAACTTGATACCATACTCATCAGCAAGTGCCTGACCTTTGGAGGTAGGTACAGCCTAGAGGAGAAAAGGGAAAAACTTAACAATGGAAAAAATACTAACATAATGACATATCGTGCAACAACTGCTTAAACAACTAATTTCAAACCCAAGACAACTAAGATGTAAAATGTAAATAAAAATGTACCACAAGATGCACATACCCTTTTACTTTCATCCATATCAGCCTTGTTGCCAACAAGTATCTTGTTTACATTGTCAGAAGCATGTTGTTCAATGTTGCGAATCCAATTCCTAATATCTGACCAGCAAAAAGCAACATTAAAAGTCGAAAGATGGGCAGTATAGAAGAAGGAAACTTAACCATAAAAAGACAGACCATTTCGTCAACCTATTTAATTTAAATCAGAGAGGAATAGAGTAAAAGGGAACAATAATATATGGGGAAAGTATGAAGGAAATACAATTTACAGGATCAGGCAAAGCTCAAATAAAGTCTACAATTCTCAGCCATCAGTGCATAAATATATCAAAAGAATGTCATTCATTGAAATATCATTAAACTTCAATAAGAAGGCCAGGGAAAGGAGGTTACTATTGAATGATGCTTCATCAGTAACATCATAAACCAGCAAGATACCCATGGCTCCACGGTAATAAGCTGCAACAGCATGTAACATCGTGAGACGAGTTTTGCTTTCATCAAAGAAATGGAGTGTGCAATAAAAGTAGGAAATTTATCCATAGTATCTAATTTAAAGTATTGTCCTTCTATGAAAGTATAAAACATGCCAACATGTACTTTAGTCTTACAAGTCATGATATTGAATGAATTAAAACACCATTCCTTCAAAATCATAACTTCCACCCAAAAGAATTATTTTCTATAAAAAAACTTCAAAAACTTATTTGATTTCCTGATAATGCATATAAAAACTAATTTCCTTTAAATCCAATTTTTCTATCAATCACAACTATAATACTCAGTTAATTTTTACAGGGAAACATATGATACAGTTACCTACAAAGAAGACAGCAGCCAATTTAGAATTTGCAGCAAGGTTGCACAAGACAAAACAAAATACCTGTAGTAATAGTACGAAATCGCTCCTGGCCAGCAGTATCCCAGATTTGTAACTTAATCCGTTTGCCATCCAGTTCGATGGTTCTTATCTTAAAATCAATTCTGCCATGCATTATTGTAGTAAGATTTTATTTTCATCAACAAAAAAATACATGTCCGGTTGTGTAGACAGAGACTAAACATATAGACAGTCTGGTACCCCAACAATGAGAAAATGTCTATATTAAGCATGACATATGGTTTTACTAAGTATTATTTACTGAATGAATCCTAGAAAACAAGTCCTCACATGGTAATTGCTATGTTTTCAAAGCATATTAACAGGAGCGTTATTAGTAATTTGGTATACAGCGGTCAACAGTGAGTGGAAAGAGGAAATATAAATGTGAGCATCTTAGAAACAGGACAATAACAGCTACAGCAATTTGACAATGGATAAAAAAGAAACGTCCAAGAATACTAACCCAATAGTGGTGATAAAACTGGTTGTGAAGGAACCATCAGAAAATCTCAAAAGCAGACAACTCTTCCCCACACCTGCAATAGTTTTGAATCAAAAAGGTATCAAATAAATAAATAACACAATACGCTTATCAACTATGGCAACCAAAAACTAAACTCGAGACATCACAATACTCGTGTATTCAGCAGAGCGACTATACTATCCTCATAAAATAAAATACTAATCTCAATTCCCAAAGAAAATTAATAATGAAGCACCAGAAATTTTCAAAAATAAAAAACAATTTATATTTTCTCAATCTCGTTGAGAAAGCAAAGCGTAAACAGAAGGCGAACAATCAGAGTGAATTGAATCTATGAAAAAGAGGAGCATCACATCACATCACATCCCATCCCTGGAAAGGATCGTTAAAAAGAAAGAAAAAGTGCGTAAAGGAAAAAAAAAGGAAGGCATGGAAGGGGCGATTAACGAACCACTGTCGCCGATGAGAAGAAGTTTGATGAGATAATCGTAATCGGCACGAGCTCTAGCGGGTGCTGCAGCCATGGCAGTGCCCTAATCAGATCGGAATGGAAGAGAGAAAAGAGGGTAACAAAATATTCTACGCGTTAGAAGGAGAAGGCAGTCGTCGGCGACATGGAAAGGGATCCAACTGAGACCAAAAAACGATCCAAATGGGTTTTCCTTCTCTCTCTCTCTCCCTCTCTCTGTGCGCCTATCGTGTGATTGCAGTAGCGTTATGCCACGACAGTTCCTGTTACATAGTCCTCCCCGCACTATATTCTGCCCCACTCTATAATCACTACTAAACTAATCAATATTCTAAATATTCATTTTATTTTATTTTATCTTTTACTTCACCAAGTATTCGAGTAATACGGAAAATAAAAAGACAAACTATATTTGGTTTAATTTATTTTAAATATATTATTATTTATTTTTAATAGCTTTTTTAAAAAATTAAGCTGAATTAAACATGCTAATCATGAGAAGGTACAATTCTTTTATTAAAATTATATTATTTAATGTTTATGGCTATTTTTTAATTTTAAAATTTTTCGAAAGAAAATAAGAAAATGTTGTCAAATTAAAGGTAATATTTTTGAAAGGAGTAAATATTATATAAAGACAAAAAAAAAATTCAAACTCGGCAGGGTTCAATCTAAATATTGAATGTAATATTTTGAGTTTATAAGTTACCGCAATTATATCATTATTACAGTTACCGTCACTTTTGCGTGGAATTTCTCATAATTAATTTTTATGTTAAAAACATTAATTTTTAATTTTTAAATACATTTGTTTTTAAAAATAAATTATATTGTAAAAATTTAAAAATGAAATTCTTAAAATTAAAGATGAAATTAAAAATAAATTATTAAAATTATAATAATTTTTTAATAATTATACATATTAAAAATTAAAATTTATACATTAAATTAAAATCAAAATTAATTGAAACGATAATAATCATAAAATTTAATTAGTAAACACCATAGCATTCGAAAAAAATGCTTTGGAGTATTTATTTTAAAACACTATTGTCTACTTTCAAGAGCATAAATATTCGTGTACACTAGTTTAAATAAATCTGATAAATTAAATTAATTAGTGATAAATATATTATCCTAGAACACAAAAAAATTTATTTAATGTTAAATAAAAATATTTCTGTTATCAGTTAATTTAATTTACATAAATAAAATTTATATAATCATCCTTACTTAAACAATTTGTAACTAAGTTATTAAAATTGATGTAATATTAAAAAGTTGGATAGTTTATATGAGAGATTAAGTTTAAATTTTATTACATGCATGTAATTTCTCTAAGTATTGTTGTTACTTTTTTAAAAATATTAAAAAATGAATATTATTTAATAAGTTTAAGTGAAACTTTTTCTATGTCAGATTATCAGTTTTAATATAAAAACATATATCAAGAATGATAAATAAAAAAAACAGAATTTTACTATATTATGCATGAACTATTATTTGAGTAAAATAAATGTATAAGATTTAAATTGAAAAGGAGCAATTTTTTTACCGTCCAATTTGATATGACATTAGTGTCATTTTGAGTTAAATTAAGTGCAATGATTGTCATACATATCAAACAACATGTATATTTATTTAAATTATGATTATATATTTTTTTATATTTATTTTAAAAATAAAAATTATCAATTATTAAATTTAGAACATAAATAAATATAAATAATTTTTCATATAAATCCATCATTATTCTTATATTAATATGTTGACACTTGAATACTTTTTATTATTTTTCTTATCTCCGACAAAATATATGAAAATTGCAATTTTGAAAAACACCACCAGCAAAATTATAATATCTTATTTAAATTGAAAAATAGCCGTATTTTCATCCTCAACACTAAAATACCTGTATTTTCAAACAATAACTGCATGAGATTGCTTATTTTTTGAATGAAAAATGAAAGAAAAATATTTTATTTAGTGCCAGTCCCATTGGTAATATCTACCACTTGGAATCACAGCATCAAAGAAACAATATAACAACGGAACCAAAAAAAAAGACCAGATTTATTATCCTGCTTCTAGTGTTAAGAATTATTCTGCCTTAAAATTTCTGTCATCGCATAAATTATGAATACTATAATTTATGTACTCTATTTTTTTCTATCATATCATACATTACTCTATACATTTCTCTTTCTTTCTTTATTTTTTTTATGTTAAATGACATATGTTTTTAAAGTAAAATTATTATTTCTCAATTATGAACACTGAATAGCTGGTACAATCAGAAGAATGAGTATGTATTGTATAGGGGCGCAATTCCTTCAAAAGCTGGTTGTAAAAAAATTGACAGTAGAGCAGCATTCAGAAAGATTTTACTCAGATATTCGCAAACCAATGAAACTCTGCCTGAACATGCATCACTTTCAAGAAGAAAAATAGTGAAGCGGCTACCAAGAAACCAATTTCCAATAAAACATTTTGTAATAACTTTTATACTAATTATTTTATAAATTATATATTATTTTAATTGATTAATAATATAAATTTTTTATATTAATAATATACCAAAATTAAACTCATATAAAAGATGGGTAAATATTACTTAAGATTTTTGATGGGTAAATATTAATCAACACAATTGGTCATGAACACAGTCTGGTTGTTCACATTACATGTCAACCCGCCAGATTGTAATCTTCAGATTGGTGGTATAAATTGTAACCACCGGTCCCAGATAGTTCCATTTTTCCAGCTAGATACTCACCTCCTGCTAAATACAATGATCCAATGTTATTTTCAAAATTCACAATATCAAAGGACTCAAATGACATGCAAAAGTCAATTATTTACTATTTCCTTTGGAAGTGACACCTCAAGGACTCAAGAATCAAGATACTTCTTGATAAAACTAGTTTAAGAATTTGCCTAATGATTTCAACTGGAACTACTATTTAGAGCCCCTCAACTAAAATATGTGGTTTATTAAAATTCAAAGGAAACATAAATTAGCTTTTCCATGTTTGAAATACCAAATGAACTCATAAAAGATGGCTTATGAAGAGACAAATGAAGGAAAATTTTACATACTTGAGTTTGATAGCACCTCATCAAAGACAGACATAGGACCCAAATTTGTTGTGGATTTCAGAGTGGCATCTGATGGGAATATGGAATGTGGTTTGTTAGAATGTTGGTTCAAGTAGTGCAAGTCAGAGCATAATTGAGGGTTTTGGAAGCACAACTTTTCTGACCCTGTAGTTGGTATGTTAAGTTGGGATTGAAATTCCTCTGGTTTTGTCTTCTTATCCTTAGAATCAACCTCAGTGTCTACTTCTGATTCAGTGTTACCAGGAGCCACATTTTGCAGTTTTCTCTTGGATCGAGCACGCCTATTCTGGAACCAATTATAGACATTTGTTTCAGAAATTTGGCCATGCTGGCCCAGTTCAGCAGTAATCTCCTTGATTTTTTCCTTATTTGGAGTTCCATTTCCCTCATCAAACATTCGTTCAAGAATCTGAAGCTGCACAGGTGTAGGTGTCCACCTCTGTCTGGATGTTATTTTGTGGCCACCAGATGTCATCAATGGGTCACAGTACATGCTTCCCAACCTAACCCCTGATGAAAAAAACATCATTTTTTCTATTGGGAATGCTGGATCTTAATAAACAAATGCCATTTTGTAATTTCTATATACTAATTCGCAAGTAAAGGAAACAAACTTCTTTCATTTTTTATTTGGGGGTAGGGAATTGTAAGGCTCCACTATACAATCTCAAGAGTGCATTTAATTCAATACAATCTTTACCTATCCTTATTTGAAGAAAATTTGCTGCACTACTTGATTTTTCTATGTAAATGACAAGCTTGGTATTTAGAAATTTCCTCCATTTTAAAATAACTGTCAATTTAAATATCTCTATTTCGTTTTGTGGGATAATATTATTGGAATGAAAAGAAGATATGATCAAATGAATTTGTAATTCCTTAAAATGAAGGACATAAGTAATACTTTTCTTCTTAATTATAATATCTTTCAAATACTTTATAAAAAAGGCTAAATTGAAAATAAACACATTTAATAGCTTCAAATCATAAAAAAATATTAAAAGAAGCTTACTAGTTATGATTACAAAAAGGTTCAATATTCAAATTTGGAATCTGGGGTTGATGTTTTGCCCTATCATTTCTGATTTGTAGAAAGAGGTTGCCTTAAATAGCTGGAAAACACAAAGGGGTCGGAGATATTAATAGGCATGTTCTTTGAATGCCATGAAACATGACTCAGACAAATCTAACTGATAAAAAGAGAAGTTCAAAAGCCTTATCAGTAAAGGCTTTGATTTAACAATCAAGGGTAGGGGTTATGATACTGACAAGATTTTGCATAATAAATTACTGAGAAGATAAATGGTTTCTAAGGACAAAACTTATTATGCAACATTAGTTATCTATCTACTTTGTTAATATCAACGCCCAAATTGAAGGAGGTTTTATGCATTTTTCTGACAGAAATTCTCAATTTTGGAAGATAGCAAAATGAGACATTTATTATTTATGGCTCATAATTAAACATATTCAAAAATATATATAAGGAGAAAAATACAAATGAAAAATAACCTGCTAGATCCTGCTGAGTTGAGAGTGTCCTATGCATTTCAATAAGTTGCTCACAAATGGTAGCATAAACTGCAATTTGTTTCCTCAAAGTTTCCATCTGCTCATCTGTCATAACCTTCACATACATGAATTGTCCATTGGCATCAACATTCCCATTCCCATTTCCACTCTGCTGCCACCTCTGCAACTGCTTCTGCCATTCTATCATGTTCACCATCTGTTTCTGTTGTCTCTTTGTCCCTCTCTCAGATGATGACTATGATGATGTTGATGATAAGAGAGAGAGAGAGTGATGATAAGAGAGAGAAAAGTCAGCAAAGGTTAAGGTTTGTCAGAAAAGCAGAAAGTACGAGAAGCAGACAAAAGACAATAAGACAGAAACATTTTAAACAAAAAACTTGATCCTCTCTCTTATGCTGTGCCACATGTGACTACTTCCTTGTTAAATATACTATTTATAAACAAAATTGAAAACCATGTGCCGACCTAAAATTCTTCCTATTTTATTTTTCTTGAAAAATATTACCTACTTTAATTTTGATATTTTCTAAAATTTTATTATTTAATAAAAATATCCATGAACTCTACTAAAAAAATTAAACTTTATTATTAAAAATATTTTACTTGAAAATTTATTTTAAAAATTTAAAAATGTCTATTATTAATATTTTCGTTATTACATTTTGAGGAGAATATAAATAAATTGTATGATAAAAAGGGAGATGAAATTATACGAAAATTTATTGTTTTTTTTATAGAAAACATGAATACAATATATAAAGAATTTAATTTATATGCTTTGTAAACATAAAATTTTATTGTTAAATAATTTTTTATGTAAACTCGACTAAATAATTTAAGCTTAACTACTATCAATGAGATACTATTAAAAGTGTATTTTAAAATTTTTAAAAATAAATTTAATTTATTGTAAAAACACGCAAAAATTCCCAAACTTGAAACATTCACGGCATCCATTTTTCATTCTCACGAAATTTTAGGTAAGTTTAAAACTAACTCGAGTTCACTTTAAGTAAATGTATTTTAATTAGAAATTTATACTTTATAACTAAAATAAAAAAAAATTAATTTTAATTTTATATTGATATATAAATTTTAAACTATCATCTAATCAAATAATGCTTTTTATCAATCAATTAAATAATATTTTAAGTATAATTTTAAAGATAATTATAATAAAAAATTAATAATATTTAATGGTATAATATCTAATAATTAATTTAATTTAATTTAATTAAATATATTAATAATAAAAAAATATTTTATAGTTTCACACTTAGTTATTAATTATTACATAATTAAACATTATTGATTTTTGAGATAAATATTTTAAAAATTATATTTATAAAAAGAATAATTAATTAATAATATATCAAAATTAAACTTTATTTATATTGATTACGTGACCAAATAAACAGTATACGGCTATAAATTAAGTGTTTTAAAAAAAAAATTCTAAAAGTTTACTCAATTAAATTTCAACACGTTTTTATTAAAAAAATAAAGAAACTTTTTTAAAAAAACATATCACAACATCCATTATAAAATTACCAAAATAATAATGTAAATTCATCTCTATCCTTAAATATTTCAATGAAAAAATTGCTAATCTTTTAATAAAATATTTAATAAAATCATCAAATTTAATTTCTTTAAAATATAAAACCATCGAAATAATAGTATAGGTTCATTTGTATTATTATATTTTATTCAATGAGAATATTTATCAAAGATAAAAAAAATATAAAAATTATTATCATATTTTTGAGACATTAAATAAATTAAATTTAAAAAATTTAAAAATATTTAATTATTAAAATTTGTGAACAAATTAAATAATTAATTTTATTTTTATCTAATATTTTATTAAATAATAAGTTAGTTTATAAAATAATTTTATTAATATTTATAAGTCAATTAATTAATTTATCAGCTTTAATTCTTTAACTTTTAATTAATTTATCTACTAGTTTTGTTAAATAAATCCTCAAAAAATGCTTAACCAGATAATTCAATTAAATACATATTTAATCAATTTTCTAAAAAAAAAATTTATTCATAAATTTGATTGCATACTTCATTAAATTTTTTTTAAAAAAATACATATTCATAAAATTCTCCATCAAATTAATTAAAATAAATTAAAAGTTAAATATTTTGTAGTTATTATAAATTTAAATTTTTTATTTTGATCCTTAATTAAATTTTATCTATTTTAATTCCTACAAAATATAAAATTATGTGCCTTTAGTCTTTGTGAGGAATTAAAAATATAATATTTTTCTAAAAATATAGAAATTAAAAAACTATTAAAATCTATCATTTTTATAAAAATAAAAATAATATATTTAATGTAATTAAAAAATTGACTCAATAATTATAAATTTAATTTCATAAATTTAAATAACCTCTCTTAAATGTCTCCTTTGTTCCTTATTACTGGTTTTACTTCAACAATTTTTCAAATATGGTTAGGTGTTTTGTTCAAGTGTTTTAAAAAATAATTGGGTGGTACAGTTTCTTTAATTTCTAATTTTTTAAATGTATCAACATAGTTTTTTAATTTGTTTAAATTCAAAAAAATATTATACATCTTAAATATACCTTTTAATTAAAAATATATAAGAAAAGCACTCAATCTAAATATGTAGAAATCATTGTCTTTAGTTAAATCGTCTTCTTCACTCTGGTTTTTAGTGGCAGTTGTTACATTGTTATGTCTGTTGAGACCCACCACCCCAACCACCTCCCTATCTCATCATCATTCATATTCTCCAGAATCAGAGCTTGGACAAAAAACAAGAGGGAGGGGTATCAACAGAAGAAAGGTAAATATGTTATTTGTTTATAAAAATTAATTAATTGATTTTTTTTATTTATGAAATTATATTTACATATTTTTAATCTTTGCTGTTAGTTTAACTGTATTACATGATTAAATGGTAACACCAGGTAAGAATTAAAAACATGTATTTTAATAAAATCAGGGATTTAATAAAAAAGATTATAAAGACAAATTAAATTAATTAATTTCTCAAGGACAAGACAGGTATATACATTAAGGAACTGTCAAATAATTCATTGAAGACGATCTTTTTTCCTTTGGCATTATTCATTGTACTGGATTAGTATTCAAAGTTTTGTTTTTCAATTTTTCATTAAAATTAGCATGATAGTATAAATTTAGAGGAAGACGGAGATAACTTCTATACAAGATCTGCAATCTCTCACAAATGTGAGACTTGTGAGTAACTAAGTGAAATTTCGTTGACAACTGTAAATAAATAATTCGTATTTTTTCCCTTGAAAAATAACACCAATACATTTAGAAAATACATTGAGCTAAATCTATGTATACGGATATTTATATTATGAATGCGTTGGTATTATTTTTTAAGAGAAAAAAAAAATTCTCATTACAATATTTGCTACACTTATTACCACATATGTTCACAGTATTGTTTTCATAAAATCATTTCAAAGAGCGTTTTGTTTTAGGTGAATTTGTATAACCTATAAATACAGAGCTCCTATTTTCATTTCTGACGGAATATATAACTTAGATATATAAGAACACCTCTAAAGAAAGGTGATTAATAAAAATTTGAAATTAAGAATCTGGCGTATAATCAGATTTTGAGATACAGAGATTCATGTGACCGAAATAATAAACATCTTATCCTTAAATAAGCACTAATATCTAAATAAACTTAAATAAGCACTAATATCTAAATAAACTTAAATAAGCACTAATATCTAAATAAACTTAAATAAGCACTAATATCTAAATAAACTACCACCGCAAGATGTAAAATAGCGGAAAGAAAAAAAATTCATTAAAAAAGAATAACTGAAAAATAACAGAACAGAAAATGAGCATGAAAAATTATTACAGGGAATTGAATAGAAAAAATTGAATATTAAAATAAAAAAAATACAGATCGAAGGTAGATCAAGTTCAAACAATTTAGAAATGCATAATTTTCAAGTTTTTTTTACCTAATTTAATAATAAAATATTATTTTAAAATAAAAATATTTAAAGTATTGATTATATGATAATATAATATATTTTAAAGTTATTATTAAATTACTTTATTAAAAATTAAAAAAATAATAAGTACAAATAAAACCTATATAAAACTTTATTAAAATAATATTAAACAACTTGTAACAAAATCCTACATTGGAGATGTTCTAAGTATTAAATGCATTCACACTTACAATTTAAAATAACTAGTTCTAAGTATTATCCTTTTTTTAACATTTACATTTTTTTATTAATATTTATAAATTGCATTGAATAAAATGATTCATGCTCTGTGGTAGATTGTTTGATCATAGATGATCTGACGCGGTTGGATTCTTTAGTTGCTTTTTACATGTTTGTGTCCTTCATAATATATTTTTACATGGTTAAATTACTAATATTTTAAGCACAGTCTTTAACAACTGGGTCCATAGCTCAGTGGTAGAGCATTTGACTGCAGATCAAGAGGTCACCGGTTCGAACCCGGTTGGGCCCTCTTGTTACTTTTTGTTCCCGTTTGTTTCCTTCATAATAATTTTTTACCACAAACTACTAATATTTAACACATCACTCCTAGCAAATGGGTCCATAGCTCAGTGGTAGAGCATTTGACTGCAGATCAAGAGGTCACCGGTTCGAACCCGGTTGGGCCCTTTATTTGTTTTTTGTTCCTGTTTGTTTCTTTTATAGAGATAATAAATATATTGTACACCACCACTAACAAAAGGGTCTATAGCTCAGTGGTAGAGCATTTGACTGCAGATCAAGAGGTCACCGGTTCGAACCCGGTTGGGCCCTTCAATTGTTTTTGTTCCCCCTATTTTTCAGATATTCATTTTCACATAAAATGGATCTTTCATAATCGATGAAAATTTCCTACTATTCTCCTATCTCCACCTAATTACCTAAACGTCCATTCTATTTTTTGTTTGAGTAATAAGTTAATAATACCTAAACGTCCATTCTATTTTTTGTTTGAGTAATAAGTTAATAATTAAAACGTGTGTGCAAGGGACGTCGATATTGAAGCACTTGTGACAGTTTGAAATGAAATAAAATATTTTTTTAGGAATGGAAATAAAGCATTGGTCAATAAAAGGAATATGAAAAGATCCAATAAGTTTATTTTAATTTAGTCATTGTTGGCATACTACAGATAAACAAGCCCCCTCCCCTCCTATAATTAAAATAAAAAATTTATTTTTACATATTTAAAATTAGATGGCATAAAATAAAAAGAAGAGATATATATAAAAAGAGAGATATGTAATATGAATATATAATATGATGAAAATAAAGATATAAAAATAAAATATATTATAATAAAAATATTATTAAGATGTATAATAATAAAATTCTTAAGATGATTTTTATTTAATTTGAATATAAATATTCTTACATCCCATTTTAAGATATATAAAATGGTAATGATGAAAAATATTAAAAAAATAGAAAAATATTACATATATATATTATTTGTATATATGATGATAACTTTTTTATTTTTTTTCACCAGATAAGTTAGCTGATAAATGAGATATGAACTATCACTGTATTTATAAATTTTTGTTATGAATGAAGCATGAACTATCATTGTATTTGTGTTGTATTGCATTCTCAGAAGCGTACAAACCTTTTGGATGGGCACAATGAAACAAGTTATTGGTTACAACCTTAAATATTTCCGTTAAATTATTAAGTTAATTTCAAAATTAGTTCCTTTCATTTATTTTTAAAAAAAGTCAAAAAACTAATGATTCATAAAAGAAAACTTTGAGAAATTCGTTGCTATTTTTATAAATACAGAACTAATTAAATCTGCTCGAAAAATAATGGGTACTAATCTGGGAGTTACCTCTTAAATTATTCATAGTCAATCCACTCTTCTTGGGCCCTAACCAACTTTCATTGTTAATGTAGATGTCCAGTGTAACAATCAATTCAGAATGATTACATAGTCATAGTTCTGAATGGACAAGCCCTAAGGAAAGATGCCAATAACATCAAACCGCATGCATGCAGATGCATCCAAGATAAGCTGGGAAAAATTTGTTAATCTGCTACGCACACTCGTAGGATAAAAAAACTTTAATCCGCCACGAGAAAGCCTCTGAATTGTGCATTTCAATCCTTACTTTTCGGGTGTATTGCTCCAACGTATGTTCGTATTCATTTATAGTATCAGTCGATATTGTATCTTCAGCTAATCTGACAGCAGCCATCTGAGACAATTGAAAGTTTTCCCCCATTTGCTGTAGCTTCCTAGCCGTTTCACCCTCACCAAACATCATAAGGGCAACCAACAAAGATTTCAGCTCACTCCTAGCTTCCACTGTCAGGGACATGCCTTTCAAATGCTCCACCAAGGCCATCTCCTCCCCAGGACTACAATAAGGAATAGAAAACCATTACTTCATATGTTAAGTAGTGACTAATGATTAGTGAAAAACAATAGTAGAGTATGAGGGGCACAAGAAATTTTCAAGTCAAGATACCTCCCAGGACGAATTTTTCCTCTTTTCCTCTGACGCCTAGCGTCTCTTGCCTTGCTAGTGGTTGTTGAACTAATGGAAGCAGCAGAACTTTTCTTGGTCCTGTTGATGAAATGGGGAAAACAAATCAAGCCTCACATACCAAAAGTATAGCAGAAGAAATGCACATACTAATGTGAAAATAATTCCCTTTTTCATTCTTTTTGTATGAAAAGAAAAAATAAGCATGGCTCAAATTTATGATCCTGGTTAATGAAATAGGAAGGGAAGTCTTTGACACATTGAAGAAAATGAGGCATAAGAGCAACTCAATTATGGCCACAATTGCTGACCAGTTAAATAATATGGAACACTACCAAAAAAAATATCATAACCATCAATGGGATTAGATAAGGAAAATTATGAGTTTGAATGTGACAATGATTCTTTAACCCCGGAGGATCAAACCTTATTCTCACATAACCATGAGCTTCAAGTCTGTCATTCTACAAGAAGACAAAATAAATTCATTTATTGTAAATACCATGACATACGCACTACAGTAGCTAATACCATAATGACCATAACAGTGTCTCGCTTATGCAGAAGAATTGAAAACAGTACATCATTGCATGCATACAAGATTAGTGGAACGAGGATCATGCCTGATTGGTTGTGTTCATGTTAACACATTATAAAGCCAAAATCCATCCTCAGTAAAAAAAAAACTGGTTCAGAATATATATATACAGAGCACTTTTGATGTTCTACAACTGGCAAATTACATAGACAGATATACAGAATCAAGAAAAAATACATACCCGGTGGTGTATGCACTCATTCCGCTAAAATTACTGCTAGCTTCTGATGCAGCATCATCATCAAGATCACTTGCTGCAAGTTCCTCCGACTGGAGCTTTGCCGCAAGAAGTAATCTTCTCTGTCTAACAGCCAAGTATCGGGCCAAGTACTTGCCCACTTTCTCCAAGCCTTCCTCATATTCACTGAGAAGTGTGCTTGCACATTCCAAAGATGCATTCTTCACTGTTTTAATTAAGTCCTCTCTTCTATGCATAAAAACAACCCTCAAAGCCTCCTCCCAGTCCCTTGCAGAAATCAACAAATTCACACCAGTGCTAACATCTCCGCAGTACTCCAGGGCAATTTTGGCAGCCTCCCCAGGCTTACCAAGCGCTTGAAGTTCTTCACACAGCTCACTGGCAAGATGCAGTATCTCATCCTTTCCCAGACTAAGGAACCCAGCAACTGTAAGCACCCCTCTCCAGTTATTAATAGCACGATAAGACTTCAAGGCCTTATCCCGATTGGAACAGGACAAGTAAATAGTTGCAGCATCTTCATAGCATTTCTCATCGCTAAGATAATCCCCCCATGCCTCAAGGAATGGCATCCGCTTGGTTGGGTCGGTAAAAAGTTGAAGAGCCAAGGGAAAAAGCTGAGGGTGTTTTTTCACAAGTGCCATACAATCACCATAATAAGAATCTCCAGCAGAAGCAATGTGTCTGAAAGCCTTTTCAAACCTTTTCAGCCTAAGGTCAATATTATATTGCATTAATAGAGTAGGCATACGCTCCAATTCCTGTAAGAATGGAAGAAACTCTTTTGGATCTTTCTGAGCATTCAATGCAACTATAGCTGCAAGATTTAAATCATAAAGACCCAAAGCAGCTTCAAAGACAGCATCAGAATCAGCTAACCACAGAAGATGCTTCAAAGCTTCTTCGGCAGAAGGCCAAGATGTTCTCCAACTGTCATCAGCATGAGACAATTCTTTTTCACGGATAACCTTTATTCTCTTTAGTGCATCTTCAAGTAATGGAGGATCACTCCGAGCTAGAGTGGTCAAAATGCAAAGCTCCCTTGCAGGACTTTCTGGGATGTGATCCTCAAGTGCTTCTCTTACAGCCATCAGAACAGAGGAAACCTTGTTACCAGCAGGATAATTCTGGAGGGCTCCAACTTGCATAGCATTAGCAACCTTTGGACAGGGGACAGACACATAATTTTTGTATAGTTTCTCTATTATATTTTCATTCTTTACAGAACAAATAAACTCAGTTATGTGACTCAGATTGTTAACCTGCCTGACAAATTCAGAAGCGGATTGTGAAAATGCTTGCCAGCCACAGTAATCAGCAAGCACATTGAAATCTATCCTATGCCTCCTAACCATAAGTAATGCATCTTTAAAGCGCTTCTGAACTAGGGCATTAATGATAGAAACCAAAACCAACTTTCTAGGGTATATACATTCTAGGTTTCCCCGAGTAGTTTGCAGCATTACAGCAGCTTCATCTCCATGTAAAACTCCGGCAATTTTAGCACCTCTCTCCCAAATATTTATGTAGATTTCATTTTCTTCCTTTCTCCTGCTGTTAACATGGACAAAGTTTGCATACTTTGAGTCTAACTCCCCATTAAATATATCAACAATGTCAACAATAAAAAGCAAATCTTGTTCAGTTGCAAGAATTAGATGTGTGATAACTTGGTCGGCCAAATTTGAGTAAAATGAGAAACTGCTGCAGTTGTTGCAAACTATAGCCCCATTAACATGCAGTCTGCCAATCTCATCCACACCAAAAAGCACTGGTTTTGATAGGCCAGCGCTATCAACTAGTGCTACACTCATCCAAGGGCAAGCTGCTGAAAAAGCTTGATGTCCTTGTTCCAAAGATCCTCCACCCCCAACTTTTGATACATACTCTTGAATTTTCCCTCCAGAAAACTGCATATACGCAGAATATTTACTGGCAGGATTTGAAGCAATGCCAATAACCAGTTCATCAAGGGTATTTCGCTTTGAAACTGTTACATGCCAGCCTGAACATGTCAGTAATCCCGGAACAAGATCCTCAGAGCATTCCAGTTCAATTTCTTGCAAATAGAAGCCTCGAAGTCCACCCTCAGCGGGTGAGGTTTGAAATAAGTCATTACTGTGACTGAAACCATAATGAGAAACTGCTAATAGCGAATGGGAATCCAACCATACAAGATGCAAAATGGATCCAAACACCGTATCAGCATGAGCGGCCTCAACACTGAATTCTTTCCCCTCTAGTTCTTCCCACGTTTCAATTGATGGGAGCTCAACAACACATAAGCTACCATCTGAAAGAAATGCAGCTACCTGGTTCTTAGAGTTTTTGCAATATACAGCCGTACCCCGAACATGAGAAGAAAATTTCAGGCTAAATAAATACATAGGAGGCGGCATTAAGGATACGGAAAATGGGGTTACACGAATATAGGCTCCATCAATGACCAGAGCAACAGAATTCTCTGTAACAGCCGTGGCCCAGACAAAATTGGAAACTGTGACCTGACCACCAAGAGTCCAACAAATTAATTGCAGAGGCTTTGTCGGATTCCAAATGAACCTGACTTCGTCCTGCTTTAAGTATCTAATTTCATGCTTTGGGTACCAATGGTTGTTGCTAAAATACCATATCTTTATAGCCTCATAATTTTCATATTCAACAACACCTGCAAGAAGATCAGAACTGCAATTCCACCTCAGTGATTTCACTTTCACATCAATTCCTTCATCGACACTAAATCTGCTTCTCTCTAATCCATTTCTCTCAAAGAATACAACCGAGGGACATTCATTCTCAGCTTTTCTGTCATAAACAGCCGCAATTTTAGCACCACCAGGCATCCACTCCAAAACTGCTCCAGCAAAAGCTTTCGGCTCCGAAGAAGCAAGCAACTCCCCCGAATCCCGTTCCCAAACCTTAAGTTTCTTAAGCAACGGATCAGAACCGCACTCACGGCTCAGCGTAGCAAAGTACTTTCCATCTCCTCGCCAGGATACAGGAAGAAAGTTTTCTTCATCTGAAAACACAGTACCCGTCACCACCTTGAACCCACTCTAAGTACAAATACAAATACAAATACAACTCAAATAGCCAAATTCACATAGCATAATACCGATAGAGGGCATAATCTTCACCACACCTCCATCTCCAAAAATACATACACAATATTTAAACCTATAAATATACTTGCCAGTTCTTATGAGGAAATGAAGCATTAGGATTATGTTGGAGAATAGGGAGGTTAGTCCTTACTTACGTGATTCTTCGGGAAAATCGTCGAGCGGTGTTTCGTACAGCACATCCCAATCATGAGTCATCACCAGAAGCTGCGCAAAACCAGTGGTTACGGCGATGAGTTCTCCGTCAGGACTAAGGGAGACGGAGTTGACACCACCATCAACCTTGCCAACAACCTGTGTTGCCTGAGCGTCATCCACATTGTGAAGCAACAAGAGGCCATTGGAAGTTCCGAGAAGAAGCGCTTCTTTCTCCATAAGATAATCGAAGGAAGTGACGGAGTCTCCGGGTTCCAGATCAACGGTGCCGACATCCGCAGGTAACGAAGAGTTACGGCTCCAAGCTCCTTTTTCCTGCGAAGCATAACATATCATGTGAGGTGTGAATTATTGGATGAATGAATGCGATTATTAACGACGGAATTATGTTGGAACGGACGTGGAAGGAAGAGAGATGGCAAGTGTAGATGAAATTGTGGGAAGAGAGGAAGAAGATGCGGTTGCGCTCGATATCAATGGCGGAAAATCGTAAGGTTTCATTGTGGGAATTGAAGTGGAGCCCCAAAGGGACTTCCCAAAAGAGCTTCAAGTTGTTCATCCTGTTCCTCGCTCAAACCCTTCGTCTCGCCGCCTCTTCTCAGAGTAGGGTTTAATTTTATGTTTTAAACAACACAACCAACTGCTCCCGCTCTCATTCTCTGCTTTCTAACCTCGTAACACTTAACACTTAACACCGTGTTTTATACTTCTACTTCTATGTTGGGATCTATGTCAAATATGTTTTTAGTTTTGATTTTTATAAATTTATACTTTTAAAAATAGTTGTTTATTATTTATTAATAAAATATCATGCATTAAAATATATTATATTATTATAAAGTGATAATAATGATTAAAAATTAAAATTTATAAGAATCAAAACTAATTTTACAAATATAAGATTAAAATTAAATTTAATCTTATTTATAGAGATTAAAAATATATTTAAAATAAAAAACAATTATGCTTCTATGAGATTTGTGTATATTATAATTCTACCTTTCTTAATTAAATAATTTTACTCCATTTTTTATATAATTAATAGACATTACGCTTATCTTCCTTGCTACTTATTTTATTTATGTTATGGTGAGACCTACCCTCAACGAAAGATCCTAATCTTCAGAGATTATGGATGTCCACAAAAAGCAACATTGGTAGCATGGAGCCTCTTTAGAGTTAAGCATTGGCTAAAGATTGTTGTAGTGGAGCCAAAATTTGTTGTAATTGAAAGTGGGTGTAACCGGTGATAACATTTGTAAATCCAATAAAATTAAGCCAGATAGGTAATACATGCATATAAAACTATAGCATTGAAAATATAACATACTATAATTAAACATTGAGGAATCCTGATAGTAAAATTTTCAAATACTAAAAATAATTTTTACAGATAATATATATTATTAAATAAATTAAAATAATTGTGGGGATCAATTTTTTCACGTAATATACCACATGAAGTTGTTCCTAATATTATGAAATTTTGATTGATTAATTAAATTAAATTAAAATTAATTTACTGGCAAGAGATTGGAAATTAAAATAGTTTTATATTAAAAATTTAGATTCAAATTTTATCATTTTTCACATTTTCATATTGTATCAAAAATAAGAATTAGGTTATTATTCCAACAAATAAAAAATATGAGGCAGACCGATTAAGAATTAATTAAAGAGAGATGAAATTTCTACACCTTTATAGTGCACTCCACCTTCTAGACTTGTAATTGGATGATTAGATTTAAAAAAAAAATTAACAATTTATACTTGAACGTAGCTTACTATTAGTATCTAAGGAAACTTTTTTCTTTAATAAAAATAGATTAAAACTGAGTTAGAGTCAGTGTTGAAAATTGATTTTAGAACATAATTTTGTTTTTATAATTTTTTATTTTAAAATAAATACTCATATATGATATTTGTATATAAATTATTATTTAATTATTTATGATAATTTTCTATCTTGTAAAACATATAATATAATCTCTTTGTATTAATTTAAAATATTACTTAACTTAACTACTTTTTATTATTTTTATTAATTTATCACTAAATATATTATATAATATTAAAAAATATATTATTTATTATCACTAGTTTAAAACCAATAAATTATAAGCTAATATCTTTACCAGTTCAAAAACTGGTTTAATTTTAAAAACAATTGATCCTCAATGATAGCGGTTATGGATGTGAGAAACTGTAACCCACTCACTAGCCATCGTCGTTCATGGTGGTTAGCCGCTGGTGCATGGAAGCATCTTTGGGTTACCAGTGACGGGCTTCTCAAAAGTTTTATGCATGGGTAATATTGTAATTAATATTTTAATGGTTAAAATTTTTAAAAATAAAAAATGTCACATGTTTAGCATGCATTTGTTTAAATGACTAATGTATCCTTAATGGTAAAGGATAAAAGTATGATATTAATCAATTATATAAAAGAGGTAAATAAATAATTTTTAAATTAATGAGCACGTTAATGTAATATACGCTAGCTTTAATAAAGGTCAACATGATTATCCCATTATACTTGGGATTAACTGAACTTAACATGGCTCTAAGATGTTTTAGGCCAAAAAAATGTTACTGAGAATTTTATGCATTATAATTATTTTAAATTTAGGCAAAAGTTAGAAAAGTATAAATTGAAAGAACATATAAAATGATAAGAGATGAATATTTATTTGATTTATATAGAATCTAAAAATTTAGAAAGTAAATAATTTTACAAAAAATTATAATTTTATTTAAAGCCGTTAAACTTCTTATTGTGCTCTCACTTAAAAACAACACACCTCATGCTTAATTTATCTACTTAAATTTTAAATTTGAATGTTTTTGAATTAAAAAGTAATATTTGTTAACTAAAAAGAGTTTGATTTTGAAACTTCAAAAACTTAAAATAACACGTATTATTTTTTAACAATTAGGATAAAACGGTTATATTATTTTTTAAAATACAATCTAATTTAATTTTTTAAAAGATTCAGCGACAAGAGTAAATTTTAATCTAAAGAAGGAAATTTGGAAAATTTAAGGGACCTTAATTGGGTTATTTAATATGAATATTTTAAAATTATTTACGAAAAGCCTAACATTTTAAAAAATGTTCTTTTAACTATGTTGATAACTCAAAGATTCCATGAAAAGGACGAAAATCCAAAATTTGTATGAAGATGAAAAAACCTTTTAATCATACTTTTAAGTTTTAACAGTATTTCCAGAAACCCTTTAAATATGTCAAATATATTTATAATATTTTTAAATTTTAACAATTTTAATTTTTAAATAACAATTTTAAAAAACATTTAATTTTCAAAAATGAAAAAAAAACTCAGTATACAAAACATTTTTTTTCGCGTGTGAGATAATACGCCTCTTACTCTAAATTATCACAAATTAATGCTCAATGAATCACTTGTCCTGTTTCAGAATAAGTTGACTTCAGCATTTATTTATAGACAAAAGAATTGTTTTTTGAGAAACGCAGAGAGCTTTTTACCATCTTTTCCCTTCTTGATCTATTGCATAATATTTTTTTTCTTATAAAAACCAGAATAATTGGGTGTACCTTTTTGTTGTTGCCTATAACTTGGCAAATCTTAAGGGCAAGTACAGTAAAAGAAATAAGAAATTATATGATCAGATCACAAAACGAACTGCCCTCCACAATTCCACTATAAAACCTACAATTAAAATACGGTGGTTCCCATTCGTTCGGTAATTTTTCTTTTTTACAATTTAATCGCAAAAACTGTAACACGCATTTAAAAATTATCGTGTGTATATTCCTAAATGCATGTTACACTTTTCACCATTAAATTGTAAAGAAGAAAAATTACAGAACGGAAGGAGAACAACCAAATATGCCTCTAAAAGTAGGCATCACAACTTACAAGTTTATTATTTTTGTTCCATGACAAGTTCCGATGCCAAGTGAAAAAACAATGCAAGCATATAGATCTCCCTTCATGAATGACAAAACTGAAGAATGCTCCGGTGGTATATCTGATTCAGTACAAATTCAGCAGGGTTTCTTGAATGTAATGACCAGCCGGCAGCTGCCTCTGCACAAAAATCATCAAGCCAACACATTTCATGAAACGATAAGGCATTTTCTTCTATGATGTGAAGTCAAATAAATGAGTGACAAAAACTCAACTATATTCATGCTGTTAGGGAGAATTTTTTTCTAAACATTTTGATATAGCTTCAAAGATTAACAGGAAGCATGAACACTTCAAAATAGTAGTCCTTCGTGTTGGACACATATGTCAAACAGATGTAAATATCACAATTAGATGAATTGTAACATTTTATCAATTTTCTTTTATAATTCAAAATTTATGTTTTGAATACTCCTAACTACATCTATAATTTTTAAAATTTGTCATGTCCATATCATCATATTTGTGCTTTCTAGAAGTCTAGAGCTCTGTTCAACATATAGCCACCAATTCATTTATGGAGACGAAGCGTAAGTCATAGAATGACCTTGCATATTACAAAAGTTTAGCTAATATATTGACACTTACCAAAGACCTAAACTTCATTAAAAAATGTGTTTCAAGGGAAAGGAGAAGGGTATTAATGGATCATAGGCCTGCAGGAGTCCCTTTGGATTTCATATGGAACACCTCCAGAGCAACAGAAAGTGGGAGGGAGAGAAAGGTACCTGAGGACATGTTGAGGCCTAGATCAGCAACATTTCAGCACTGAATCAAAATCAGGGATATTCAAATTATCCCTGAACAGAACACTTGCTTTCACTTACCTTGTAGCCAAACACCTGTAGCAGAAGAACAAATTTTATTATTTCTTCCCGAGTAAACTGTCTTTCAATGGTTTAAAGACATTTGAAGATGATGACATGTTGCAGATGTCAACATGGCCCACAAAGAGTAGTATCACTGCAGAGCTTACTACCAACTGAATCCTCTGGCCACCCCTATATTCTCTTCCACCATGATGAAAATAAATCACAATTTTGTTTTTGTGAGGAAGCTTTCGAAGAGTATGTCACAGCTTAAGTGTGGCAATCTCAGTCGTTTGAGGTATAGATGATGAATGATCCTCGGAATCAGTTGCAATGATTCCTTAGACCAACACAAATCAACTCCAAGTCAATATAGCACCCAGAAAGCAATGACTCAAACATCACAAGTCAAATCCAATGTCATTAGCCAGTTGAAGTATGCCACGCATTTGAAGGTAAGGATTCTCTAACACTTTTTCATTGTTGCTCTGTGCAGCACCAATAAAAAGCACAATGATATAAGTAACAAATTTATATTTAATCACCAAAAATACTAAATTATTAAAGCAAACAAAAAAGTAGACATTTAAAATGAGATTGTTTTTATTTAGACAAAATACAAAGAAGCGCATTTAGTAGACTGGAGACCCCAGAGAAATAGGCATAGAACAGCCTAGAGATATACCACAAGAATTTGAATATGATTCTCGCTTCAATGCAATGTTAAAAAATGTTAATTTCAAATATATTAATAGTAGAAAATGAGCTCCAAGCAAATCGTTAAAAAAAAGGAAGTACCTGCTGAGCTTTAACAAGAAGATTCTGAAGCATGTGTTGATATTTCTCAGGATTCTCGGTCATCATTCGCTGCAGTAATGAGAAATCATAACAAACAACAGATGAAATTTAATGACATAATAAACATATAATCGATAAAAAAAAATGAAATCAAATTCATGCCTTCAGAAGAAAAGCAGAAGAATAATATGCCACCCTTGAATCTATGTCATTCAAAAGTTCCCTGCCAGATAAGTAAATATAAAGGTTAGAAATAAAAATGCCAACTAATTTACAAGAACACAGAAGTTAGCACTCACCTAAAAAATTGTTCTTGACCAACTGCCTTGAAAGCAACAGGATCTGCCGTGCATTTACCAATAAGAAGTAGGAGAAGGGTGGCCCGAATATCAGATGTGGCACCAGGCAGGTTTCCTCTTCCCTTGCTTCCAACAGCAACACCCAATGAAACATCATCTGTTGCTGCTCCAGCCAATTGCATCAGTGGCCAAAATAGCAAATCAGGAGGAACACGTGCAATTAATTGCATTGGAGCAATAGCTTGTCCTTGGAGAAGAAGTGCTGCCATTGCTGCAGTCTCATGAACAAGATGATAGTGATCATGGTAGTTTGATCTTCTACCTGCTTCTTCCATATTATGCTCATCCAAGTGATGAATATCGTGTTTAAGGATATGGTTATCAGCACCAAACTTTTTGATTGAAGTGAAGAGATTTAAATTCCTGTCATGTTGCATATCATCTCCACAGGGAGGGGCCATAGCAGGGGGAACTCTTAGGCATAATTGGGATAATAATATGTCACACATCTGTTGAGAAACAAGGAGTTGAGCAAAACAGGTAGACCATAAATAATCATTCAGACAGTGTTCCAAAGGTTGTTTCAAGGAGTGATATTATTTAAAAAAAAGTAGTTAAAGTTTATTATGCAGAAAAGAATATAATAAATACAAATATTAACATGTCTATTAGCTATTTATCCCCTTATGTGATTTCAATTGTTGTAGATAGTAAATATAATTTATCTTGAAATGATTCTTGACCTACCAATAAATCCACTTTCAAGATTACATAATTATCACAAAGTGACCATGCTCTATCAATTCACTAACAACACATGGACAATGTGAGGTTCCTATCAAAATATGTCCCCAAAGACATCCAATTGGCAAACTATGTTATGGAGTGGTTCTCTATTTCCTTGACAGCATATAGAACATGCAGATTTACTTTGTGTGGTTCACCATGCTTTTATAAGTATTTATTGCTATGACAGAGGATATTCAGGGGGGGGGGGGGGAAGCATTCTGAGTTCAGAAATAATTACTTTCAGAATATTGATGCGATCAGTTTCATACTTATTGGTGCAATCTTTCTCATTTATCTGAAACAACAAGGCACTGCTCATTATGTCAATCAAAGCATGGGCTTTCTCAAGATGCCAATCTTTCTGCCCATGCCCAAGGTCACTGCTCCTTGATTGTTGCATTTCATATTCATCCAACAAAAATTTGCATCTCATAAGCAGCCTTTCAAGAACAAATAAAAATCCCCGTCTAATGTAGTTATGTTTTGATTTTAAAAGCCCACACATAAGTGAGATGGGCAAAGGAGTATCTGACATATCTGAAGAATCATGTTTTCCTACTTGAGCAAATTTCTGTTGGAAGTATTTTATATTTGACCATATGGTTCCATTTCTTTCCCCACTGATTTCAGCAATAAGCAGATCACCTAACCAGATATACCCATTTTGACGGTAAGCAATTCTTTCCGAATGAAGAAGGGAATGTAACATGGCCCATGAGAGCTTTGCCTGCAGATCAATGTCACTTCTTCTAGCAATAACTTCCACATTATCAAGAGACTTGTGAGTTTTGGTTATCTGAATCATATGAGAGAACTCTCTGTCTAAATGAGTGAATGAACTTATTATCGTGTCAAATTTCTGTGTTACAATTTCCAAGAGCTGCAAGGATTTAAAGAGAAACAAGTGACACAAAAATGAATATACACAGTTTAAAGAGGGCTTATGTTAAGCCAAATATATGATAAAATAAAAAATCACAACACAAAAAAATGAAAGTGAAAGCAGCTAGCTAAAATTTAACAATAGGTACAATAAATAGCAATCAGCAAATAAACCTATATTTGAACCGAACAAGGGAAACATTCATCCTAACATTATCCAGTGAATTAGAGAAAGCATTAGGGACAAGGAAGATGCAGAAACCTGTTAGTCTTTCTTCTAGTAAATTATTTAAGCTTGCAACCAATTGTTGGTGAAGAAAGACTACACTCTGATAAAGTTTCTTGAAATAAAAAATAAAACAAATCTTTGCTTCTCATAAATGTACATAACACAATTTGAATATAAGAATGCCAAACCCTAGACCAAAATTTAGCATTACCTAAAAGATGTGTCAACACTCAATTTTATGAATCAAAATGAAATGCTTGTGAGAGCCTTTTATTTCATGAGAGGGAAATTATTATTATCAGCAATATAATGGATGGCATATTTATGTAAGAGAGAAAGAACAAGAACAACTTTAACACTTTTTTTTAGGAAAAATATAACTCTAATTGTTCTATCGTCCTTCAAGAATATAATAAATGTGATCATTGTATTTTTTCCTTCAAAAATATAGCCAATACCATCCAAAGCATATACAAATTTAACAGGTCATGTAACAAAACAAAAATGCAGAGACCTAATCATATTTCATATAAACTTTTCATTCACAATGGCAGCATAATCTTATATTTCCCTGTCTTTTTGCTAACTGTATCAAATGAGGTTACAAGTAGTAGTTAAAAAAAACACCCAATAATGCACACATGAAACACCATTGAAAAAAAGATGGAGAAGGCAGGGAGAGAGGAAGAGGATGAAACAAGCCATTTCAATAATAGACAAAAAAAAGATGCCCAGATATTTAAAATCCCCTGCTCCATCTATTTCTCATTTTACATCTAGGCTTCTCTCTCTTGCTCCTTTGTTCGATCCTGCAACCTTTTTTCTTTGATTTGTATCCAATTATCATTTTGAAATTTCGGAGTTTTTCAGTCCCACTTATTTTTTCTTCACCTAAGTGTCTCTTGGGCAATTTTAAGAGCTAGAATTATGGTTGTTCTGGGTGATCTTATTGAGGTAGCAGCAACTAGGAAAGTTGTGGGCTTGCAGACTCAATTATTTTTAGCCAAGCAGAACCAGTTGCTAGGATTTCTGTTAGTGATAGGGTATTTTTCCTTCATGGATCTCTCAGGTGCTTTGAGGAGAGATAAGGATGACTTTGAAACCACGGCTGAAATGATTGATCTAACTCCTATTTGCAATGGCCATGACTTTCTGGTTGTCTTTCTTTCCGTCCTTGCTATAGGCATTGAAGAGGGTGAATGGGACCCTTGCGGACATTACGTTCCTTGACCCCTATCTGGGTCCTCATTCTTCAAACAGCGGGGCCCTGGTGTGGGCTTTATTTCAGCAGCCACAAGTTGTTCACCTTGAGGACATGGCAGATCTTTAGGGGAGAAGTATTGTAAGATAGTTAGTTATTAGAATAATTAGTTAGTTGGGGGCTGGGATAATTAGAGAAATAAGGTATGTTGCCCATTAAAAATAAGGGGTTGAGAGGGAGATTTTATCTTGTAATTTGAGAGGAAATTCAGATTGTTGTTGGAGAGTCCAGGCCTCTTGAAATCCCTGGAAACCATTTGTACTCTTCTCTGTTAATAGAAACATTTCTTTCTATAATTTTGATCCAGTTGCTATCAATGCAATTTCGAATATAATTTCAAAATTCAAGAAAAAGTATATCCCTTGCTCCCGGTTGAGATTACCGGGTAAAATCAAATGGAAATTAAAAAGGCTTTCAATACAATTTTGAATGTATGAACATTGCAATCATTCAACCTCCATGTATACTATATAGTACAATTTTGATCTTAATAAAGAAAATGCATACATATTATTCAACACACAACAGTTTATATTAAACTACTATGCCTACACACTAAAAAGAAAAGGATGGAAGTACCATATTTAGACGTTCTCTGTTGGGATATCTTAACAGTGCAGATGCAATTGATCTCCTCAAAAGCTCCCCAATTCCTTCTACCCCAAGTTTAACTGAAATATAAAATGCCTCAGCTGCGTTTGTTTGAGAAAGCAGAGTTGCAATTGGTTGGATCTCATCATCACTATATTCATTGACTCCAGTAGCTACACAATTTTCATTAATTTGATGCAGAACATAGTCAAGAAGCACCGAATACAGATTTTTCATCTCTTCTCTTGTTTTTACAAGGGCATACTGCATCCAACACAGAGAAAAGGGGGGAAATCATTTAAGTATAGCAAATTTAAAACTAGCAATATAACAAGAAGCATAGATCAGACCTTCATTCTACACTTAATACTATTGTGAGAAAGAAAAAACAATAATCTTATAAATCAAACAAAATGGAAAATTTATATTGGGCACAGCAAGTGACCACACATTCATCACCATAAATCTCCGACTTAAGGAACAAATTATGATCTCTAAGTATTTTCATTCTTATACAGTCAGCAATCTCGACTCTCAATTATGCCCAAAAACTTTGGATAGAGACCTGTTTTTCCAAAGATCTTAATTTTATTGAAGTTTTACACGCAGATCCATTATGATTTATACACCCTAAGAAGCTTAGTATTACATTTGAGTTCTCAGTTTGAGAATTGTGAATTATAGCATTGCCATTGAACCAAAGTTGACACCCTCCCCCCCTCTCACCATTAGAGTAATCCTAGTGGTTTAAGTGCAGTCCTATGAAAGAAAGTGTAAATGCTTGTTCTACTTGAAAATCAAAATCAGAATTCATAACCAATAATTTTGACAAGGACATGATTGCCTAGGATATTTCTCTATTTTAGAATCACATATCCTTACCTTTATCTATCACATCAGCCAACCTAATTGTAGTTATATACACACACAAATGCAGGCACAAGGACCAAGACCAATCATTTTTACCTAAACTGTACATCCCTGTTATAAATAACACAGAAATATACAGCACTTAACATTATCAGCTTAGTTGGCAATATAGACAGCAGTATTCACTATTTAATGATTTAAATAGATGACTGTATAGTAATAATAAATCCAATATCTTACGTCCTCTCCCTATAGGAATTATATCAAGTTTGTGGTAAAAAGTTTGCATACCTCAAGAAAAAGAAATTGAACTCCTCCAATCAGATCAAGTTGATTCATGAGAAACTTTGGTGTGCTAGGTAAAGTCTCCACAACTTCGTTGTTAACTTCATACAACATGTTAGCTAACATGGAAATAAGCTTACAATGAACTAATTCTGCCCAAGAATTTTTCCTGCTGGTTTCTATAAGTGCTTTGATAACCTAGTCAGAATGTGGGTTAAAAAAATTAACATAACCATAATTAATGGTAATATATCTATATTAACATGAAGGAAACTAACCATCAAAACAAAGCAATGAATGGCTACAAAGACACCCAAGACAAAAAAGACCCAATTCACAAGCTCTAGTTTTAAAAATTGTTTCATGGTTTAATTTCATTAAGCAATACAACTTACATACAGCCATAAATCATAGGAAAGGGAGACAAACCATAGTTATGGACAAGACCAAAAACCAAAGAACAGCTAGAGCTTGGAACTGGAACTACAGTCTATTTGTGCCATTTAAATTTCAAAACTGTTTTGTAAAACATAATCAAGAAAATTTGAAAGAAAAAGATGGCCAAAAACAATGTGTTGCATGCTGGTGACACTTGTATATCTAAACATGGATTTAAGTAGTGAGAGAGTGAACCGATGCCCCTTTGTCACTCTCTCCCCCTACACACTCTTAATAAGTTGCAAGACATTCTCTCATCCTAAACAAATGGAAATGAGTTGAATGCTGGTGACACATGTATATCTAAACATTGAATTTCATTCAACTGCTCAAGCCATTCTGGTGAGTGGTGACCTTCAAAGGTGAAAAGCCATGAGCAGTTTACACAAGCAAGGTGACCAAATAGACTAGAGTGAACTTCCACATGAATCTTCTCTTTACTGTGATAAAAGAAGTAGATAGAAACGGGGAAAAGGATTGCCAAAGATTCAATTAGTGAGAGAAATTGGAGTCAGAAAGAGGAAGGCAAATGTGGAAAATTGTGGTGAGAAAAAGATCTTCTAGGATACTAAGAATGAAAGGGATGGTTCCTGCTAATAACTTAATAACAGTAAAATATAGAGAGTTAGTAACTGTAGAATACCAAAAGATCAAAATATAATTAAGGGGTTGATTTTTTGGTATTCTACAGTTATTAACTCTCTACATTCTACTGTCAATATACATACTACTAGTGTACTCTGCATTAGACACAACACATTCAGAACCTATCTCTTATAGTTCCAATCACTTGTCTTCAATGAGTGGCCATGCACAGGAACAAAGAATGAAGGGGGAAAAAAAGGAAGTAACATGAAATTATGAAAGCAAAACAGACTTGACAGATAAAAAGAGGTTTGGAATTGCTAGTTACTTTCTATTAAAGGGAAGGGACAAACTTAATAGAAAGCAGAATAAACAAAAATGAGATTTCCATGACATACTGGTAAAGAAAAAATAGAAAAGAGAAATATCATTTCTCACTCTTATGTCAAGAACTTGCAATCGATTTCTGCGGATCTTTCCTCTATCACAGAGAAAATAAAGTAAACAACTGAGTGCAGATGCCCAGACAGATTCCTCCTTTTCTTCAGTCTGTATAAAACAATTTGGTATAAAATCTTAGGTTATAAGAACATCATGATTAGACAATCAGAAGAAGGGCAGAGAGAGACAACACAATTGTTGTAAGAATTTTCATATGAAATATACAATAATTTTTTTTGTTGATCCACCAAAACAAGGTCACAGACCCAATCTTTTTTAAGGATGCCACCATTAAAATTTCTTGCTCATAATTCTTCAACCCATAATCCCATTTGAATATATGTTACTTTGCAAACCATAATGAAGCATGCAACTATTGCAGAGGAAAACACCAAATTGGTTTTTCAATGATGAAAGAGTCACCAAGTAGATTCTCCAAAGATATCATCACCAAAATAGTCTTTCAAAAATTTGATGTATCACTAATTTAGTCCTTCAAAGATTTAAAATGTCATCATATTGGTTCTTAATAAAGATTAAAGCAGTAAAAAAACGTATCTTTAAAATTTTAACTCACAGATAAATTAAATCTTTAAGAAAAAAAATCTCAAATTTCATCAAATTAATCCTTATGGAGAATTAAATTGGTGACAAAAATTTTGGAGGACTAATGTGATAATGATTTAAATATTTGATGGCCCAAATCTTTGGAAACCTATTTGGTGACACTTTCACCTTTAGAGGATCATGTTGAAGGTTTTCTCAAATATTGTAATTAAAGAACAAGCACTTTCTATTGCATGAAAGGTTACTTAGCTAAATTAGACAACATTCAAAAAGCAATCACTTGGTTCTCCATAAACCTTCAAATTTGAAGCATATAACTAGAATAGTTACAAGACGAATTTGAAACTATAAACTAGGACATATAAAAAGAAAAGCTTTAAGTGTGAATAACTGTCTTAAAAATGATATGAAGCCACACTCCTTTCAAGAAACATGGGAAACACCCCCAACCTTATTTTAGTCCTTCAAAAAGACTAGGGCAACCCATCCATCGTATCGCTTGACATTATATCAGGCATAACAGAACTCATTATGGTAAGTGGATAGACTAAATAAATAAAGAAAATGACACCCACAAATAACACAGTTCAAGCCAAGAAAATTTATACAGAAACAAAAGCATTAATCTTCTCCTAAAAATTCTTTTTCAGATCAATGTTTGTCAATAGGAGGAGGATCAATAATACCTGCACAAGAAGAAGTAGTATCTCATACAAAATATTTAAAATCCAAGACTCAAAATTATCAATGGCAGAGAAAGTGTCCAATTTGTTCTGAGAATTTCCTTTTCTGCTCCCTTGGGCCATAAGTTGAGTGTCACTATCATAATAAGATTCTTGAGAATAATCTTCTTCAATTGTGGAAGCATCATTAGCTATGACTGGCTCTAGGAGATGAGCATGAACCCCAAGATTTAGAATTAAATCAAACGCCTGGACCCTGCAAGCTGTTTTAGAAGAACTAAGCATCTCCTGAAAAATGTATTTGAAAATCAAATCAGTAGCAAAACAACTAACAATAAAACCATTTTAAAAATATTGTCTTAATAGGAAAAAAGTACTTTGTTGATGCATCACCTCAAGCAAAGAAAGCGTGAGTGGTGTAGCAATCTGAGAATCCAAAACATACCTGCAAAATAATATTGCATAATAATATATGATCAACTCACAGAACAGCAAGCCTATCAAAATGTAAACAATAGTCCCATATCATTTTTCCATAATGCTTAACACCAGTCCCTTCCCTTTCTTCTATTTTGAGAATTACTTTAAATCAGTCGTTTTTTAAGTTGTGATGAGGCAGGACCTCCAAATTAATGTCTTAATAGCAAAAAAAATCTGGAATATACAGTCAAGTTTTAGCACATGCATTAGTACTGAGAGAAAGACGTGGTTAGGACTAAACATGCGGCAACCAAGTAGCAACGGCAACAAATAGGGTATTAGGGTCTAGGTATAGGGTACTGCATTATTGGTCCTCATACATGTATTAGAAAAAAAATACTCGTAACCAAATCCATACCCATGTTGGTAGCAACTTTAATACTCGTTCCTTACTTGTTTGTTGGGTACCTATATACTTGCACCAGTATCCATTACTACAGTGCATTTGTTTGACAAAGTAGTAAAGCATAAATGCTATTATAAATTTACAATACTAACATTAATGATGAAAAATCAATAAAAATAAATAAACTTGATTACAAGTATAGTATATAACTTAATTGAAAAACACTAAAAATATTCTAATTTCTAATTGTAAATTGTAAAACATTATTTAAAAATCTTTCAATTTCTAATTATAAAATATAATAAACATATGATGCAGGTGGGTGTAGGGTTGGGTAACACCTATAACCACAAAATTTTGGGGATAATTATAAATTCTCAGACCTAAGCCATTTTATGGATAAAAATGCTACCCATTGCTAGTAATTTTTATGGGTACCCACTGGGTCTAGATTCAATTGTTCAATCGTCATATCCCTATAACCAAGAATGAAATAAAATATAAACAGATAAAAGTGCATTGAAACATACGTGTCGATGACAAGTTTAATAAGGACACTCATTGCCACATCCATTGATGGTTTTCTACTGTTATTGCTTAGCTTAGTTGACATCATCATGACATTGGTATTTGGTGAAGACTCAGAGCAAACTGCAGCAATAACTTCACATAACTCGGCAGAGTTCAATCGCAAAGGTTGTTGCTCACTGGTCAGCATATGATTATATTTAGTGAAAGATATAGAAAAAGACTATTAGTCAATTATAAACAGTCAATGTATTATCAACAAATGTAAATTTTTTCCATGAAAACACAAGCAATATGCAAATTCAAGAAATATAATCAACAAATATTAATTAATATTTATAAAAATTAATAATAATAAAATAGTTTAAAAATTTAGCAGAAAGTAAGAAAATGAATGAAAACAACTGTGAAGAATTAGAAAGGAAGAGAAGGTGAAGGAGGCAAAGGAAGATGATTATAAAGCAGAAAGGTTAATATGTATGTTAAATATGCCCATACTTTTGTCATCTTGCTCAGGTCACAGAACTTCCTCTCTAAAAGAATTACAAGTATAGAGCACCTATTTTAGCAACCAACTGATAATGAAATATAAGCAAAGAGCAGAGATTTAAACGTTCCTAGTTTGAATATACATAAATTTGAAAGACTATTTGAGATGAAAAGCATATACCATAATCAAAGATTGCCAAAACAAAGATGGAGCATTATAAATAAATATGAACCGTATATTCCAGAGCAAATTATTACATTATAGAGTTTCATTATATAACACAAAAAGCTTTTGGCATTGCATATTATTTCAAAAGAAATGCTCACCATTTAATTTTTACATTCTTATTATAGTTAGCTCTAATTGAACAATGAAAAAAATTCTGAATCTGAACAGGAAAGCAATTACAGCAATTTGGCTTGTCTAAAGTGACACTCAATTGAAAAGTTGTGTTATACCATTATGACATCCATTCTGAGATGGAGGGAATATCTAGAAAAATAAAATTATTTTGAAGAATTTCTCTATCTACCTGTAATATCGATAATGAAAAAGCGGTCGAGCTCGAGGACGGAACGTATTCATGGGAGAATCCTCCCTGTAGAAATTATGTTCAGATTAGCAAACCACATCATCAAAAGCATTTATCAAATCAGAAGTTGTGAGAGAAAAAGACATCATAATTCACCCTATGACCAAGTAGAAAGAAAATATTACATTGTAGCTAAGCAATTAAATTAATTGTCACAAAATCTAGCTCATATAAACAGCATTTTAATTCATTTAACATTTAAGGCTTTATGTATATAGCAGTGAACAATGTCATTGCCAAAACAAAACTAGAAATGACTGCATAAACACAATCTGATCTTTTATTTAAAGAAGAAGGTAAAATTAATTTAATCTACAAGTCCCAGAACTATTTGGAAAATTTTAAATAGATCCTTATACTTTAAAAGTTTGTAACATTGTTTAGAAAACTAGACCAGACCAGCCGATTCGATTGGTTGAACCGGGAACCAGTCGGTCATCCAATCTGTTTGACCCAACAAAGAGGTTGAGTTCAAAACCAGTGAGAACCAGTCAAGACCAGTCCAACTAGTCCAAAACCAGAATGAAGAATCAGTTTGAACAAATCATATTTTAAATGAGTTCCACTATTCCCACGCCTACAAAGTGGCATCCACATCCATCCATCCGCAATTGGACAACTGAGATTTTTAAAAAAAGGAGATAGGACGGCTTGCATATGAATGTATATGGGTGTAAGTTACTGTGCGAATGTGGGATTATCTTTTCCGATTATAAATTTAGAAAAAAAAATTGAATTCTTTATTTTGTTGATTGAAAATAAATAAATATATATATATATAAACTAAATTAAAGCCCAATAACAAGTTATAGAGACCTATATATATATATATATATATATGAATTTTAATCATTTATTATTTTATTATTGATTTTTTATCATACAAAAAATATAATATGGTCATTTATATTCATTTAAAATTTAATTTATCTCAATTTTCTAATATTTTATGGTCATTTATTACAGTGTAATATAATATATAAGAGTTTACTAGCATTTTAATCCCTGACTTATTTAGCTTTTGCTAAATCATCCCTAACTTTTAATATAATGCAAATTAATCCCTTACTTCTAAAAATTATGCAAATTAATCCCTTTGCTTATTTAAAATAATGCAAACTAGTTCCTCCGCAAATAGCATCAAGGACAAATTTGAAAGATGATGATGAAATTTGGGACTATCAAAAGAGGTTTTTAAAGTAAAGGACTAATTTGCAAAAACTAAATAAATTAGGAACTAAAATACTAGTAAACTCTAATATACAATATTAAAAATTTATATACAATTATCACCAACCAATTCCTTTCCTAGTTTAATTACCAACCTGGTCTTTCTTTTTTAAAGCATTGCTTTGTAATTTGGTCCATGGACTTAAGAATCATTTTTAATTAGGTTTTTGACCACATTTCCATTAAAGTTTTGTTAAGTACAAGGAACTAATTGAAAATTTTCAAATAGTTCAGGGACTAGATCAACAATTTTTAATTAGGCCCTTGTATTGTATATAACAAAACCTAACATAAATGTACCAAGGACCTAATTAAAAATTATTCGTAAGTTCATGGACCTAATTACAAACTTTTGAAGTGGAGGGATTCATTTTAAAATCCTCAAATAGTTCAGGGACTTACAAATTGATTTAACCTAAGATAAAATTTATAAAGGAGAAGAGAACAAAATTATAGGAACAAACGATCCTCATAGATTATAAACAGAAACCCTGAATCTAAAAAGTAAATGCTACAAATTGCTCAAATCTCAGTATAGAAATTATAGAGATTAATACTCCTGTATTTATACTAATGTCCTAGGTCAAGCCTATTGTAGTACAACTAGTGCAAGCCCAAAACAAAAGCACTCCTAACATAAATATCCCTTTCAAGTAAGAAATTTCCTAAGATACAACTAACGCAACAAGGTCTAAACTACTCAAAAATCCAAACTAAATAAAATGTAGATGGAAAAAAGATGAGAATAAAAGATATCAGAGCAAAAAGTTATCTGATAGAAGAACATGCCAAACTTGGCGAGGGCCTGTTTTTGCACGTTTGGATGTTGTAATTGCTCTCAGGTGGGGACGAGCATATGCAGAACTAGTAATTGATGTTATTGGAGAAGACTGCAATAGTTGCCCAAGGTAAGGCATATCATCAGTCCCAAAATATTTCCATGGTTGTCCCTGCATCTTAGCTTCAATGTCTGCTGCAAGTAGAGTTGCAGCACCTACTTCCAAGAAATTATGCGCTCTCGTGCCTTGCAAATTCACAGTCTGATCACTGCATTAAAATATGTTTGGAAAAACAAAAATAAATTTCTGAAGTAATTTAGGATGCAATAAATTAATAAGAATAACAGAAATATAAACTGTAGTGCCATGAACAAAACACCTAGACCTGTAGATTAAAACCAAGTATAAAATTTTGTTTACTTGTCAGTTTCTATTGAGGATGACTGTGGTTCCTCAAGCCAGCGCCATTGTAGGACATCATTGGCAATGAACCCTAGTTCATCTTTTTCATCAAATTTTTCAATTTTTGATAACTTTGAAACTGATGAAGTGACTGAGTCCTTCTCCACTGTTTCTGGAACACTTGCTGGACATAGTTGGGAATTGAAAGATTTACTCAACAATGATGACAATGTTGGCAGTGATTGTCCTGATGCAGGTGGTCCAGCAAATAAAGCAGGTTGAAAAAACTGCTTCGGAATGTGTTGAGCCACAAGGGAACGTAGATAACTCAGTGACTTCACAATTGTTTCAGAAGCAAAGGTAGATACAGGCAAAGGCGATGTATTTGTGGATGTCATTGATGCACCATTTTGTTGATTCAAAGATTTTGACCATGGTCGATTCAGACTAATATCACATTCAGTGATGATGGTTGAACAAAAACGATCTATCTGAAGTAAAGTCTCCTCACTTGGTTTGTATCTGTAAAAATTAATTAGTTGAGAACGTGTAAGTCTTAACATCATAAGTATCACTGAGACACTGACAAAAGATGGTTTCTAGTATAACATGAATCTAAAGAAAATGCATTCAAGTTATCAATAAAAGTGTATCTAACTAAATGAAAACTTAGCACTGCATCTAAAGGATTACCAACCCCCTCCCCCAAAACAAAGGGAAAAAAAGAGAAAGTCCAGCTAGAGCAGGCTATTAACAAAATAGTACTCTAAGATACACCCAAAAAAAGGGAGTACTCTAAGAATATATCCCAATCTATATTCCATGACCTTTTGGCATGGCCAATAATAGTGAGAGACAGCAGTAGCAATGTTATCTTCTTTTTGGTATCGATTCAAAGATTCATAGGGTGAGGGAGGGTATGATAACTGAAGATTTTATTGAAATAAGTCAACCTTAATAGTAACATGCAGTTTCAAGAAATGAGGATGGTAGAGAAACAGATTATGTCTCACAGATAAAATGTTATGATAGAATAGAATATCCACTCATTCAAATTAACATACCTTAGAAGATACCGTTTCAAAAGTGCCACACACCTTGAAACTACTGCAGGACTGTTGAAAGTAGTTTTTAAATGTTAGCAGCAGAAAATTGAAACTCAAAGTGATTCACAAGATATTAAACAGCAAAAATTATGAAGAAAATGAAACAATTGACAATGTAAATTGAATCACAAGAAATAACACAGTTGTATGATAAATCTGAAAAATACAAAGACCATCCATGTGAACAATTTGATGCATTAGAAGAATAATGGTTTGATGCAATCTCGACAATATCACCAACTACCCCCTGTCAACAAACAAATGTGATAGTTACCTTCTCTCCCTCTCTGCAATAGTATGTTCCAGAATAGCACTGTAGGCCAAGTCTATGGTTGCAGGGGCTGCCAGATAGTCCTGCAATTATTTAGTTTAGTCATTGGATTGGTGTGAAGTTAAAACCATGTGCACTGAATATTAAATATAATGGCACTGTAATTTGCAACCAACTGGGATTTTAGCATGGTATACCATGAATGATGAAAGGTGCACATTGAATTAAAAGCTGGCAGTGAGGTACAAAATAATATTGCAGCTAGTAAAGTACATAAATGTGAAGGAAGTATAATGAGCTCAGTTTTCCTCCCAGACACCAGGAATCCCAATATGAGGAAGGTATTGTTTGACATTCAGTAATGTGTAAAATTACTAGAAACCATTTATTGCTGACAAAAAGTATTTGCATTAAAAAAGAAAGTTATACACTATCTTAAACTTTGTGAAATGATGGAAAATAAAGGAAATTGTTCAGTCACAAGGGGAGCTTAAAATGCCTGGGAGATACCAATAATAGGTTAATGAGCAAACCACACAAGTGGACTGGACACTACATCCAACCCTAAACTTTAAGGCATTAGGTGCATGGATCCTTTCTACACAGCTCAACATGGTTGTTTCCATCTAATGTGAGACTTCTCACACTTGGTACTCCAACAGAACCGAGATAAGCATTAAAACATGAATCAGTCATGTAAAAATACTTTCAAAGGCTAACTGCTGATACAAAAAACATTTGTCGGATATAAATATAAATCATCCTCGGTACAGATGGTACACATGTAAACTATTATAAACTTCACGAAACAACAAAAAAAGGAAATAACATTTACATTAAAAGTTATACAACTATAAAAAAATCATGGCTAGCAGTGATCGCGTAAGTGTAAATTGATGCACTGCCTACAGAACAACAAAGTAACAAACAAGTATCGTCACTTACTCAAAAATTACTTTTAAATTTTCATATAAATTGGTGAGAAATAACTAACAAATCTAGAAGTATTTATTATTTAAATTAAGAAACCATATTGAGAGTCGGTCAGAAATTAAAGTAGTAGAAAACAAAGCGTTGAGCATCAGAATAACTTTCAAAACATTCCATAAGTTCAAATAACCCACGGCATTTGACTAAAAATATTATTCGTCATGTAGCTTTGCATACGTTTGAAGCAAAGGTCGATAACTTTTTGTTAATTTTAATTTCCATTTGCCGATGCTATGAATCGCAGAGTAAAAGCACAAAGAAATGGAGAATGAAGCCCTAGAAAACTGAAAAAGGAAAAAGCGAACCCGGAGGGTCCTGGAAGGTTCAATGGCGGAAGTGAGAGGAGAGGAAAGGCAGTCAGCGACGGAGCGACGGAGGGGTTCCGGAAGCTTCTTGAGGAAGGAGGATCTCAACCTGGATATGGCAGCTAACTGTATCCTGGAACTTCCGGGTCCGGGGCTCCGAGAGGGACTGAAGGTGGTGGTGGTGGAAGACATGTGATTCGGTTCGTTTCGATTGGGGTTCTTCACGAACACCAAACGGTTACTTCACTCTCAATCACGAATTCCAGCTGTTTCTATACTCATGTGAGTTTAAATTATCCAAAAACATATAGAATGTGAAATTAGTTAGGGATATGAGATTTATTCACAGAAGAATTGGACAAGCAAGCAAAGGAGTCTCTCGAGTTTCACTGTGTCTGTGTACAAGGAGACTGACTTGGTGGTAATATGAGCTGGCATGTGCTACCAAAATTAAATTAAATAATTAAAATATGAAAAATACTTTTCATTCATTCATTTATGAAGAAAACTATGATGTATGATAATTATTGTCAATTGACTGAATTTGATTAGGGGTACAACCAACGCAGGTCCGTTTCGGGCATACAGGGGTCCTTTCCCTGTTGATTTTTTTTTCCCCTCATTTTACTTTTCCCGAATTTTTTATTGCTTTGTGCTTGTAAAATGCCATTTGTTGATCCCGATATGTTTCTTCCTCGTTTTACTTTATCTATCGATATTCTATTTTATTTCTACTTCGGTTCTTCTTTTTTGCGCATCTTTTTTTTTTTGTATTAACATTTTATATTTTAAAAAACGAAAATGGAGATAAAATAGTGTCATTAAAACAAAAAATATCAGTATAATGTTACAAAATAATTGTAAAATAATATTTAAAAATTTAAAAGTACTATTTAGAAAATAATTATATATAAATATAAAATTCATAATAAAAATTGTAAAAAATAAAATATTAGCATCTTCAAGTATTAGAATTATCTATTCTATGTTCAATATTTTTATTATTTTATTATTTTATTATTTTATTATTTTGATATTATAAATGTTATTACTATTGTTTATTATTGTAATATTAACATTTTGTAATGCTTAACTTTCTATCATAGTAACAGTTGCTTTATCTTGAATATGTGATGTGATTTTGAACTTATTAGAAATCAATACAAGGAAAGCTTCTTAGTTTTGAACTCACTTTAAAGATAGATGCTTGATAGGTTAGGAAGCAAGGTATGAAATTTGTAAAAATAATTCTTAAATATAATTACAATAAATCCATTAATTTATATTCTAAATTGTTATCTAATAATTAATTACTAAAATTCAATAATTGATTATTAAAAATACAATAAATAAAAATATAATACAGTTATATATATATGTATATATTATTAATTGATTATCATCTCATATGATTAATTAATGTAATTTAATAATTAATTAACATATATTAATAATTAATTGATAATAATAAATATAATTGAATTAATTATTATTTTTTAATAAATTAAATATAATATTTTTATAAGATAATCGATTATTAAGTTAAGTGAACGTTAAGAAATTAAGAACCTGTTTATTTTTAAAAAATATTTTTTGTTTTTTCTTTTTATCATTTTATCCAGAAAATAGAAAAAATGAAAAAATAGTTTTTTTTTACTTTTATTTTTTAATACAAAATTTTAAAAATAAAAAAATTAAAAATAAGATAATATTTTTATAAATAAAAATATAAAAACAAAAACAAAAAATATTTTCTAAAAATAAACTGCGTTAAGATTACGCAGTTTGTACTGCGATAAGCAAATACCACGAATAACCTTTAATTGCTGCTAACTTTTATAATAACTGCATAATGGATGTTGTTTTGGCTCAATGTTTTGCACTTCTATTATGTGGACTTTTTTGGATGTGTCAGAGGCTACGTTGGACAAAGATTTGAATGTTAGCTGCTGGTACTTATACATTTATTCTTGCTGAAAATTTCTTTATAACCATATCTTATTCTAAAATATTTCTTAACCTTTTGTTTGAAAAAATCATTCTCATATTAAAAAAGGAAGTTGCTTTATTATATTTCATATTTATAAATCCTATTTTTTATGTAATGATGAAATGAAAGCAGAATAATTTTTTTTTTATTTTCAATTTCCTGATTAGTTTTAGTTGTATACAATTAAAATGTTATTTTATTATTTTTTTAAAAGAATTGTTTTCACTATTTAATATTATAAAATTCATTTTTTTAGAATTTATAATTATTTATTAAAATATTGTTTTTTATATGATATCATAATATTATATACCGTAAATTAGTTACTAAAATTATTTTAATGACGATAGATAAAAATTTAATAATTTAGATGAGATATTAAATTCAAATTTTGTCACTTTTCTTATTGTATCAAATTTATCTAAATAACGTTAGGCTGTTGTTTTTCAACTTTTATTGTTTTCTTATTTTTCATAAAGTTATACCATGATAATAATAAAATAATATCAAATGTAGAAATGATAATAGAAAAGAGTATAAAATTATTTAAATGATATTAAAATATATACATTGAAATTAATAAAAGATTTATCATGAATATATTTATTTTTATTCATTATATTATTTTATAATTATTTATGGTTACAATAACATGAAATACTGTTATTTAAGATTTGTTGAGATCATAACATTATTTAATTGCTATTTCGAATGTCATATATATAAAATATAAACTTTTTTCTGCATAAATACACTAGCCATTTATAAATATTTTGTATGAATATCCATCAGGTTTGAGTTTAATTAAGATCTCTAGTTATTTTGCATGATTTTTTGGTACAGATGTTACTTTGCATAGTTGAAACTATTTAAGGTATGACAAGTTACTTCATTTTGTAATTTTACCTTAAGCTTTCAAGTATTTTAAGTAAATTATGATGTTTTAAAATGTCTCGTCCGATTACGGTATTATTTTTCTATTTACATTAACAAATAATTTTTATTATTTGTTGGGGTGAAAAAAAAAACAAGGGAATTCTACATTTCTACTTGAAAGTTGAAAGAGATAATTCAATATTTAGGGGTTATAAGTTAAAAGGATGTTAATGCTATGCTATCTGCTGGGAAGGATGGTCACAGCAAAGGGCAAGTTGTGAACAAAACAGGGAAACCTGAGAATCTGAAGTGAGAAGAAGGCATGGCATTGAGAATAAACTGCTCCATTCAAAATACCCTCTGTCTCTTTAACCCTCCCCTGTTTTCCCTTCGTTACAGAGCTTCTCCCTTCAAGTTTAAAACCCAATTGCATTTTGGTCATAACCCCTCTCGAGGAACTTTGTTCTGCACTTGTGCCACCACAAACGCCGATACTGCTTCCTCAAATGGCGAACCCTTTGTCCTTACCACTCCTCTCTACTACGTCAATGCCCCTCCCCATATGGGTAGCGCTTACTCCACCATAGCCGCTGATGCCATTGCTCGGTTCCAGGTGAACTTCCCTACCCTCTTCCTTTTTAATATAAATTATGTAACTTTGGTGGAATTCGAGAAACGGGTTGAGTTTGGAAATTGGAATAAAGTTGTATAAATTATTAGAGATGTCTGCTTAATGGTTTCTCTTAAGAGTGAGTTGGTGTTTTTCCTCTCAGTTACATTATGATATGAGATTTATATAATTTGACAGCGGCTATTGGGAAAGAAAGTTATATTCATTACTGGCACGGATGAGCATGGGGAGAAAATAGCAACGGCTGCCTTGGCTCGAGGTTCCACCCCTCATGACCATTGCAATCTCATATCTCAAGCTTACAAGACACTTTGGAAAGATGTAATTTGATCCTTAATTTTTCAAGGAATTTAGTCAATTTAATTTTTGTCTAATTTGGTGAACGTTGGGATTGATGTATTTTATTTTATGTTTATTGTGATATTCTTTAATTATTGCTTGATTGCAGTTAGATATTTCTTATGACAAATTCATTAGAACAACTGATAGCAAGCATGAAGCAATTGTGAAGGAATTTTATTCAAGAGTGCTTTCCAAGGGTGACATCTACCGAGCTGATTATGAGGGACTTTATTGTGTCAACTGTGAGGAATATAAGGTGATAGTTTGAGCTTGGAAGTTATAGCTCTGAGACTAGCAATATTTATGTTTAATTTATATAAGCTCTTTATTTTGAGGGGTCTGAGTACATGCTCTGCCACTGCATGCAATCTTTCTTGTACCATTCTTTAATAGGAAAATAGATAACTTTCCCTGATGATGGAAAACTTTGATTGAGATACTTGCCTTCCTAACTTTACCATCTTACTTTCATGCTTTGACTTTAACAATGCATTTATATTTGATGCAGGATGAGAAGGAACTGCTGGATAATAATTGTTGTCCAGCACACCTAAAGCCATGTGTTTCAAGGAAAGAGGACAATTACTTTTTTGCACTGTCAAAATATCAAAAGTCATTGGAGGAAACTCTGGAAAAAAATCCAAATTTTGTGCAGCCATCTTTTCGTTTAAATGAGGTATGGCAATGGGGAGCTCCTTTTTCTCTTTGTCTGTATTATAGATAAGTTGTGTCTGTCTATCTGTTGCATATTTAGTATACTGAACTTCGTGTTGGTTGTATTCAGTTTTATTTTCAGAACATATTTACATTCACCAGGGAAGATTCAGAATGAAAACTTATATGATTCTGAGATTGACATTGATTGAATAGACCAGTCACGATGTTCTAAAACTATTTTTATGTTTCTCTAGTCTTGGAGCTTGAGTTCATGACGAGCCCAGCCCAACAATGCTCCCAGCATAACAAGGTCCCTAAACAATTAAAATCTTAATATAATAAAAATGTTTATAATTAATTTTCTATAATCTACAACACTTAGACATGATATATCTTTTATGTTTATTAGGTCATCTGACTGTATAGTTCACTAAAGTGATTTTGTGGTCATAAATCTTATTGGACGTAAAAGATTATATCAACCTATAGCATTGCATTTTTGTTAGGGATGGTAGTTGGGTCTGGATCCAATGGATACCACAAAAAATGACACATTAAAAGGGGAGGGTAGTCCATTTAACTAAAATGCAAGTAGTGAGTCCAAGCATAGGCATAGGCGCCCATTGGGCTTAAGCAAGAGGTATTATAGTTTTGATCCATGCGACTATGGGTCTTTTTGTTATATATGGGGATGGGCATCGATATTCTAATACTCAGACTTCATCCAATATCATCCCTTATTCTTATCGACTTGGTTGAAATACTGATTATTGAACTTAAACCCTAATTCCAATATTTGATATGTTAATTGAATCTGAATTTGATGACATGTTGATGTAAAAAAATGCAAATACCAAGGTGTTTGATTTGGCTTTGATTTAAATACAACCCAACCTCTCATGTGTCTTGCATGCTGCCTTCTAGATAGTGGAGTGATGCTTTAGCCTTTATGGCTGGTTTGTCTAGGAGATGTAGGTATTTGATGAACTGCATATTATCTCTTTTTCGGAGCAACTTAAAATGAATTTTCTTTATAATGTATTATGCTTTAAAGTTATTTCTTCTATAAAGGTCCAAGGTTGGATCAAAAGTGGCCTGAAGGACTTTTCCATTTCCCGAGCATCAGTTGATTGGGGCATCCCTGTTCCTCATGACATGAACCAGACTATATATGTATGGTTTGATGCTTTACTAGGGTAAGAATGTTGATTTATGGCTTGTGCTTCTCTATTATTGGCTCTATTCTATAATCTTTTAGTTCCCTGTTTATCATTATCAATGATTTTCATTTTCTGCATTATTGGAAATACATTGCTGAAATACATGAAAGTTCAAATTATGCACAACCATTTGTATGTAAAAGGTGATAAAGAAAAGTTTAGACTTCTGATATTTGCTGAATATATTTTGTTGAATGAGCTGCAAGTTGCCTTTCTAAACTTCTACTGAATACCTTTCTTTTATTTTATTCATATGTGCAGCTACATATCGGCACTATCTGATGACCAGGAACAACCTGATTTACTAAAAGCTGTTTCTTCAGGTTGGCCAGCTTCATTACACTTGATTGGTAAGGTATGCATCCTGTTTTCCTTCCTATTTTTTAAAAATCTATTTCTCTTTTGCATACATTTTCTCTTTCTTGAAGTGAGAAATTCACAACTGCTTTGCTGTTAACCTGTGAAGGTTGAAGGATCAAGGATGTCATGGTTCCTTTTTTTTTTCTTTTGGCCAGTGATTTACTATTTTTATCTACTTGTAACAAGTTCATTATATTAGAATTTGTGAGGATCCTTTTTGTAAGTTCCAATTTTTCATTGTTTCACCCCAAGCTTTCCTTCTATGTATCCTTCCTTAGTGTGCTTGTGTGAGTGAGAGACTGCCCATTTTTTCCCAACTTACATCGAGTTGTCTTATGACGAAAAGCTACTTTTCTGTGTGATTAGCAAAAACATTGAGTTTCTATATTTCTTTAATGGTTTTGTTACTCTGTAGGATATTCTACGCTTCCATGCTGTTTATTGGCCAGCTATGCTAATGTCTGCCGGACTAAGCCTGCCTAAAATGGTATTTGGCCATGGATTCTTAACAAAGGTATTTGTAGTTGAACCTATTTACTATCTTATGTTTCTTCTTAAGGTAAGTATAGTAGTAACTGTGTTCTATTCTGTACCTTCTTTTGAAGAAATGGTGAGTGTAAAAGCGGAGGAAAGCCAAGGCTATTATTCCTTTTTTATCTTCTAATAGTTAGGCCATTTTTATCATTATTATCATTGATAATGATATTAACAACAATTTTATTATGTGTTATTGTAATAATTTAATATTATTGTTGTCATTGTTGATGTTGGTAGACAAAACTCAACAATAACAATAGAGTAATTATTATTATTTTGTTGAAGTACCTTAATGCTTCAAAAGGTTTTCCTGAAAAGAGGAATTATATGGATACTTAACATCAACATTTTGTTACAGTTCCTTAATGTTTCTGGTCATTTCCTTGAAAAGAATTATACAGATATTGGAGAGTATATCTACTTTACATTGGATAGTTCATTTGAATTTAATTGAGTCATTTTGATAGAGCTTGGAAAGTTTGTGTCTGAAGGGATAAGAAGCAGACTGAGACTCAGTAGGCTTGAATTCTTAGTGTTTGTACAATATTTCTGTCTTTAGGTAGTTATGTAGGCTGTTGTGTATCTGAATTATTAGTGTTTGTGCAGTTTTTGTGTCTTTAGGGAGTTATGGATTTGTGTGGCTGTTAGTTATGTATTTTGTGTGACAGACCTGTAGGAGACAGTCACCAAGTCAGTTTATATATTGGGGGTGTTTTGATGGAGGAAATTCCTCATTAGGGGGAAATCCCGTGTAATTGATCATTGATGTACTGTTCCCCTAATCTGGTCTATAGACAAGATTTTTCTAGTAAAATTTAATTATTTGTGTTCAATTCTTGAATCTAATACATTCTATTCAGATGTGAAATTGATTTACAGGCATTAGTTTAATAAAATATGGATCTTAGCAAAAGGTTGAAACTAAATTTGGCAATTTGTGGCATAGCAAAGTTTTTATCAATCTATTTCTTATATTTAATTTTATTTCATGCAGCAATGCTTTTTATTTTGAAAATGTTAGGATGGCATGAAGATGGGCAAGTCACTAGGAAATACACTTGAACCAAATGATTTGGTTAATAAATTTGGGACAGATGCGGTTCGATACTTCTTCATCAGAGAGGTGGAATTTGGCAATGATGGGGACTACTCAGAGGAACGCTTCATCAATATTGTGAATGCACATCTTGCCAATACAATTGGTACTTCCAACCTCACTCTCATTACTTTAGCATTTGGTAATAATATATTGTTTATATTTTTCAGTTTTGTTATGAATCAAATGCTAAGTGTATATGTATTTCCTTCACTATTTTGGCAGGAAATCTTCTTAATCGTACACTAGGACTTCTAAAAAAGAACTGTCAATCAACTCTAGTGGTGGATTCCATTATGGCAGCTGAAGGAAATGCATTCAAGGACAATGTAGAGCAGTTGGTACAGTCCCTAAGAAACTATATTTCTATGATCTATAAATGAAATTTAAAGTATGTCATTTTGCGGCAGTTTATGGTACCAGTGAATTCAATCTTTGTTTATGGAAACCTTTTCTAGCACATTTTTTGTCTCCTGATTTATCTGTTGTTGAATGCTGCTTGGTTGCCTGGTAGCTTTTGCTTTTCATTGTAACTTGTATAATTATTATTCTGAATGACAAGAAATTTAAATTGAAATACATTGTTACCGCACTCAGTAGGAAACCACATTGGCAGAATTGATTTGAGGGTGGAATGTGAATGCTAACTACTCCTTCAATTTTATCCTGTGTACTAGGTATTTAGACATGATGTAATAGTTCACCAGTAATCGGATTAAATAATATAGATAGATGAGAAGGAGGAAAATATGGTATTCAACTTTGGTGGGTTGTTAGACGCTTGCTAGATACACTCTGCATATCTAAGGTCTCTGCCAGGAAATTGTATGTGTTATAAGATTTGGTTATATACCAATCCAAGAAATGAAATAATTATCTGTTGATTTGAGTTATGTATTATATTATTTGTGTTTGTGTTATATTATTCACGGGTTATTCGTTACTCCCTTTGATCCTCTTTACAAGACACTTTTAACCAAAATACAAAGTCCAATAAAAGTAATTAAAGTTACTTGATTTTCTTGACATTTTAAAAATTATTACAACTTCAACTATCAAGGGCAACTAGGTAAGAAAATAATAAATGTTGCATAAGATTTATGAAGTGTCATATAAAAAATATCACTAAAACTTTCTAGAAAGTGCCTTATAAAAAAGATTAGAGGGAGTATAGCATTAGAACTTCTATTCTATATTCTATTTCAAACTTAAAAATTAGAAACAGGCTAGCCTTAGTTTATGTTCTGAATTTTGGTTCTGTTATTGCTAACTTGACATTAGAGCCAATCTCTTCCCCCTTGTTCATAAATTGTGAGAATTGCCATGACTCTAAGGCTGACCATTGTTTATGTCTGTAGGTTGATAAAGCTCGTATTCACTATGAAAATCTCTCCCTGTCCTCAGCTTGTGAGGCTATTCTGGAAATTGGTAATGTTGGGAATTCCTATATGGATGAGCGTGCGCCATGGTCTCTCTTTAAGCAAGGGGGTACTGCTTCTGAAGCAGCTGCTAAGGTAATTTGCTCTAACCTATTGTATGAAATTCTCCATCTTGTTTTCTCGAATAACATGGAATTAGTAGAAATTTAAACATGGTATATTGTTTCCTGTTAGTATAAAAACTTCGTATGCCATCAATAAACATATATATACACACACTATATGACATCATTAGAATATCTAAGGTATTACATATTCAGTAATTCTTTTTAGCATCGTTATATCCGAATGCCAAGGAACTGTTTCTTTCATTGATTGAAAATAATCAATTTGCTTTTGATTGTTGTCATCAGCAACTGAACTTTGTTTTTTCATTCTTAAGTATAACAAGGTTAACATGTCACTTAGTGTTACTGCTGTTGGAAGATAAGCAAATGTCTAAGCTAGGTTTATCACTTATGACGTTGGAGCAGGACCTTGTAATTATATTAGAGACGATGAGGATTATTGCAATTGCACTATTTCCTGTTACACCAAGCTTGAGTTGGAGAATATATGCACAACTTGGCTATTCCAGGGATCAATTTGATGCAGCAACCTGGGTCTCTCTCTTCTCTCTCTCTCTCTCTCTATCTCTGCCACACACACACACGCACACACTGACACACATCATTCAAAATGAAAGACACAAGTTTCTACACTATCCGTGACTTAATCATGATTTTGAACTGTTCTGTTGTGATGCCTGATTTAAGTTGTTTGGCATTGTAGAGAGACACCAAATGGGGTGGGCTGAAGGGTGGTCAGGTCATGGCTCAACCTAAACCGGTGTTTGCCAGGATTGAAAACCAAACTGAAGCAGAAGACAAAGGGGTTGCGGTTGTAAAGACTGCAAAAAGTAAAGGAAAATTGAAACAGGCTCAAGAAGCCGCTTGAGCTTCGATACGCATGTTACATTTTTGTCCCTTTTCTGAATTGTTATTATTTTCACCTGCTTATTCTCCAGTAAAACCAATTCTTTTGCTAATTTATATACACAAACATTTGGATACATACATATGCAAGAACGTATATCTGCGCACGATGCATATCTGTGCATATAAATTTTGTATTTCTTATTTTTGGAAATAAAGTTGAGGGTTTAATTGCTCGATGTGCTTCGCAACTGTGCTGCATTGTGCTCAAGTAAATCAATGGCGCTGTTTACTACAGCTGTTTGTTTTCCGTTGAGACTAACCCTGCTTTGCAGTGAAATTTTTTCCTTTGAACATTCGTATCTTGTAATCTGTGTTTATGCTTTCAGAAATGTGTAAATTCTGTTATATTGGATTAACAAACAGGCACTACCCCTAATTACAGGAAAAATATTATCTCCTTCTGAGATTCAAACGTCATTCCTTGATACGAAAGGCGCCTTTTTGTACTTACACTTGCATATGTTCTAGATCTTGTTCTATTAATACATTTCAAAAATATAGCTATGATGAAAAACAATAGTGCAATTTGTTCTTCTACAACTTGTTTAGGATACGGATAATAACTATACTCAACCAATGCATGCTTGCCAATACATATGATGGAAACGAAAGTTGTTAAATGGATATAAATTTAGGTACAAACATAAAAATTATAAAGATGAGTGAAAAATGTGAGTATTTTATTATCCAACATGGTCATACTTATGTGTTTTTAATATATTAATTTTAAAATAAAAATTAATATTACACTAATATTTTTACAACTTTATGATCATAAGTTATAAGTTTTATTTTTAATTATTTTATCTTTTATTTTAAAATTGAAAATTCTATTTCTTGAATGCCATCATGTATCATTTTTATTTTTGTGATTGTGTTGTAGAATTATTGTAAGGTTGCCTTTTGTTTATTATTTTGTTGATTAAGGAACATCATGGTTGATCATTTAATGTAAGTGCAAATGATGAATCTAGATATAAATGATATATTTAGATACACTTGTATTTTTTTTTTCTATCTAATCTAAGATTAACATACCTTTACTTGATCATTTCTCAAATCGTATCATTCCTAATCCTTTCGATGATCGCATCATATTACTCATCACATCAAGTCAAAATATAAATTTAACAACCTTTCCAAACACAACATGCAACCCATCATTAACCATATCTCTTATGACAAGTTTTTTCTTTTTTATAATTTTTTATCCTATAAATATCTTCTAAATTCGAGTCTTAATTTTACCATCAAGCAACTAAAATTTTTCATTGGTAAGCTGAAAAGTAAAAGGCCATGAAATCTATTAATTTACAAAGTGTGATAAATTTACTAGAAGGAAAACATCTAATTGGATGTAAATAGATCTTAAAAATGAATGATAAAGAAATTAGGAAATAAAATTATAATTTATTATTAATGTATATATGCAAATGGATCAATACCATTTCATATTATTTAATGACATAAAAAAATCACTTAATAACACAGAAAATATAAAATTAATGTAAAAAAATTGAAATACTTTTAACATAAAAAGTAATTTCTTTAAATTTAATATGATATACTAGGTGTTACAAAATATATTAAGTTGTGTATCTAATGTTAAAAATAATCCAACTCCTAAATAATTTCTCTACTTATATTAAATAAAATTTAATTGAAATTTATTATAATATAAAAAAAAATTATACCATCGTTATATCATAAAGTTATATATCATTTTTATTGTTAATTTTTCTTATAATTATTTTAAAAAAATATCTGTTATATTGGTTAATAGTCTAAAAGTTTGTATTCAAATTAAATTTTATTAAATATTAAATAAAAATATTCAAAGAAATGATTATGTGTACAATGCTTGTCCAAAAAGTTTTTAAAAGCCAATATTTACATTTTATTTCGTTTTTTAATTTTTTGTCTATTTTTTTTTGTCAACCATATAATGTTCGGCTCATGAATATTGTATGGGTAGACATGTCAACTAAAAGATAAAAAAAAAAGTGTATTGATGTGGGTTAAATGGTTTAACTTTAGAGAATTGTTTTTTTGCATATGCTGTTTCTTCTTTTTGTACCTTCTTCCGTTTTTTGTAATTTTTTATTATATCCTTTAACAAATATATTTTTTAAATTAATTTACAGAATATTTATATTCTACATAGTAATTTACGAAATATATTAATACATTCTGTAAATTAATTTACGAAATATATATTTTTATATTTTATAAACTAATTTGCAGAATATATATATTTTTACATTTCATAAAATAGTTTACAGAATATAAAAATATATTTTATAAAATATATTTCAATAAAATTAATTTATAAAATACAAAAATATATTTCACAAATTAGTTTACAAAATATAAAAAATATATTATTTAAACATTTTATAAACTAATTTACAAAATATATATATTAAAAAATAAAATAAAAATACCAAAATTTCAAAGAAAAAACGGGGAGTGCAATCAGCAATTCCCTAACTTTAAATAGTAGGCAGTGCAATTAATTTTGTTAGGCCCACATCAGAATCGCAAAGGTACAAGGCGACAAAGAAAGTTTCCCATACCAGAACCAGAGCAAGCAGTTCATTTCATCCGTCGGAGAAAACCGACAATAAACAAAGAGGTAACCTAATCTCTCTCTCTCTCTCGTCCACACTACCTATGTTAGATTTCTGGTTACATCAACTGATACATGTACATGTGATACATGTGATAGGTATATGTCAATCTTCATTTTCTCGATCTTCCTGAGTGTAGGCTTCAAATTCCATTGAGTTTTTTTTTTTCTTTTTTCTTCTTCTTTAGTTCCCTTAGAAAAGTGTTCATATGATAGAAAATTCCTTTCTCTTTCAGTTGTTAGATCTAAACCACTATGAAAGGTGAATGTCTGGGTTCCATTTCTAGCATGTTCATGATAATTTCATTTGATAACTGTCGAGTAACGATCGCATAGCGGAGTGGATATCGCGTTAGACTCCGGATCTAAAGGTCGTGGGTTCGAATCCCACTGCGATCGCTTAGTATCATTTAGGTCTTTGAAAATGCTGATTTGCATATCTTTTTTGTTTGTTTGTTTTCAGTCTGTATTTGATTTTGTCCCCAATAATTTAGAGATAACTTGCCATATTTGGGATTGCGTGCTTATGATAATATACGAACTTTTTTACTCACAAATAATGTATTTGGTTTCTGTCAAATTGAAGTAAAGTCTATTGATCTGTAGTCTTACTGGAACATATCAGACTTGCTAGAATTGAGCAATGATTTGTTTCTGTTACCAATCTTATCAAATGTGGGCCAATTGGTTGGCTGGTTTATGAATCTTCAAATTCAATATATGCCTCTATGTAATATGCATTGCAGAGTTGTAAAACGATTCAACCGAAAACGATTAAAAGACTAAAAGGAGGACCCAGACTTGTACTTTTAAATAACATGTGAGGAAAATTATGATTGCAAAAAATAGTAGATGACTTGAAGTTACTCTAAGAAATTATGGATGGTCAGGATGGTGCAAGAGAACACAGTAGAATTTAAGGGCTTGGTTGTTTCTTACTTTTTAAGACTATTTTCTGTTTTCAAACACAAGGTCAATGACTTAGTATACTCAATGGTTATGAAGTGTGGATGGTTAATGCTGAGGCTTTTTTTTTTTTTTTTTGGAATGTTTGGTAGGGGGGTTGTTTCAAATTTTTCAAGAATTTAAACTTAGTAATGTTAATTTTCAATGTTTAGTATGAAAATTTTTAAAAAAGTTTCAGGAAACTAATATTTTTAGAAATAATCTTTTAGTTATATTTTTCACTAAAATATTTCCGAGAAGGAGTGATAATATAAAATTTTTATGGTGAAATTTTTTTAACCATATTCATGATGATATTTTCATGAATCTTTCCAACATATCAAACATGTTTGTAACTTTTTCAGAAAGTATAATTCTTTAAAAACATGATTCTCAAAAATAAAAAAAAAAATTTATATATCAAAGGCCAATGCTATGGCAGTTGCTCATGCCTGTATTTGCATTGCGATGGATAAATATTTAAGGAACGCCAGAGGTGGTCATCAGCCATGTCTTAATGATCAGGTGTTTTCTGTTGTTGGAAGGTGAGCACAGGGAGTCGTTTGCCTGAAATTGTAGTCTTAGAGGACTTGCTTGAATGGTTCAATAGTGCATTATACAATCCTAATCCTGTTTCTGTCTGGTAATCTTGCTTAATGAAATCATTGAGGACCGTGTTCAACTATTTCTGAATACTCCTTTCACTTGTAAAATTTGGAAAACTTTGCTTATGTGAAAGCTATACTCGTAGTGTCATGGGAAATTATGCTTGTGTTCGTTTTCATGTTCCAATGCAACCAAACGAAGAAGCAAGAACTTGTTGTCAAATGTCCATTTGAGTGGTACGGGCCCTCGATAGCTTCTTCTGAACTGGGATGTGATTAGATAAACAATTTAATTAAATATTTATTTAATAAACTCGTATTACATGAGAGTTTATATTATACATAAATTTGATTATAAAATTTATTGAAATAAATTTTAAAATAGATATTTTGTCTAGTAATACCAAAAAAATTATTAAGTTAAAAGAGTTTAAGAAAATTGTAAGCTATTTTCATAAACCCAAATAAGCTCTCCATATTTTTTTTTTCAAATATCCACTTAGGCTGTTTCATTATTTGTGTTATCTTGGAATCAGGTTTCCATAACTACTTAGGTGTAAAAGAAAAAAAGTGATAATGGATGTGCCATAGCATGGATATTTGGATGCTATTGCTATGATAGTTGTTTTGGCGTTTTGCCACTTCTGAAAAGCAAGTTTGGCATTGGGAAGCTCAATTTTCAAGTTTGCAGCCAGAAAAATCTTTAACAATCAGGTATAGAGCCTTATAACCTGGTAATGATTCTTGTACCAAGCAGATTTTTTTATTTAATTAATATTTGTAAAAACTTCTACAATTCTTTTTAAAATTTAAAGCATGATTTTACTTAGCAATTACTCATGATACATTTATTTTTATTACATATGTTATGCAAGAATTGAGTTAATTTTTCTTTCATTTTTTCATTATTTAAATTTTGTGTTAGCTTTGGTCATAATCTTCGAACAAGATTCAATTCTTAATATCTTATTATAAATATAATATTGTGTAACATGTTTTTTGGGGGAAAAGATATACTTTTTCTGATATAATCAATATGTTATTATTATTTTTACACTGGAATATTGAATGGCTTACGCAAACATCAACTTCTTCTACCAAGGGGCTTAAATTTGTGGTTTTGGGTTCAATTTTAAGATTTATGTGTATGAAAAAAAAATAACGTTAAGATTCGGTTTAATACGTGACCGTACTTTGTCGAGTGAGAAGATAATTTAGAAAATAAAATAAAACATCAGCCTCTTCTATTAGCATCTTAATATACTAACATTAATAAGTGAGTTGGAGAATATGATGTAATCAAGTCAATAATGTGTTTTGTACAGCGATTACAGCCATGCCATGTTGACAATTATTAAGAATGAAGATATGATACGTCTTCACCTTTAGCTTTGTTTAAAAATTGTACATGATCTGATATGTTTGCATCATCACCTGTCACACTTGGATGGAGAAAAGATGATTATGTGTCAATGACCAATAAATCATTTAGACATAACAAAATTCCATCGGACCGTGTATAGAAGTTGGCTACTGTAATTTAAAATTTTACTTTGCAAGTTGTGAAGCCTGAATAGATGGTTTTAAAAATGCGTTAATTGCAAAAAATTATGATATATATATATATATATATATAATGATTCTGTGTATGTTTTATCATCAAATACAAATTTGTTTGATATAATGTGTATAAAATTATTTACTGTCACTATTTTAAAATAGTTATTCTAAAAAGTAATTTATAAAACCCAGAATATGCAATGAACGAATAAGTGTCTGTTTAGTTGAGAGAGAGAGAGAGACTTACATTCGAACTATATTTTTCATTATTAAGTGAGAATTAATTTTTCAACAATACAGCAAGCGGGTTGTAATTCCTTTCTCCTGGTTCAATGAACTTGAAAGAGAAAGCTGGTCACCTATGAGGTTGGCACTGCCTTGGTGCTAACTGCTAAGTGTATGTTTAGGTAACTATTTGTAAATTTGATTTTGTATGACTGATTTAGTTAAAAGTGAGGTTAAAGTAAGGTAGTTTTATGTTTGAACATATTTATCTCAAAACTAGGTCTGTAGTAGAATTTGATAGGAAATTTTCAATTAAGCGCTTAAAATAAAACTCCTTCGACTTTTATGAACAAACTTGTTTCTTTTAAAAAACATCTAAACTCTTTTTCAATTGAAATCATATTTAGTACACCTAAATTCACATTCGGGGTTATTCGCAATTGAACCGAACATAACATCAACGCTACTATAAATTTAAGGCCACTTGGTTTGACTACATGAGCATCCTACGAAAAAATGTTTGAAGTTCGAACATCTTATATTTCTTCTCGAGTTCATTCTTATCACATTTGCTTTCCATTCGGCTTGAGAAATACACATATTTAGCCTGTAATATTTTATACCATTACCTTCTGTGATTCATAAATGACTTTTGATAATTTATGACTCTTGAGATATCATTTAATTTGATATTTCTTACTATTTATATTTCATGATTTCAAATTCGTAAGTACACATGCAGAAAATTTCCTCGTCAATTTTGTATAAATGACTTTCTTTATTCATTCTATTTTATTAGATCTTTTACTAAGATTTAATTACGATGTAGTTAAAATTCTGTACTTAATACTTCCTAATAAAATATTTTATTCCAAAGTAAAGATACATTTTAAAAAAATAAACTATAAAATTATAATCATCAATTGAAAATTTAAAGGAGTGGAATTTATTCTCATAATTTATAATGCATGTTAATATAGTTTATCCCATAGCAGTTAACATTTTAATTGATAATTTTTGAATCTACATTTTCCTTTGTGAAGTATATTTCTCATTTTAAAGTTTAGTGTTAAAATCTAAAAATTGAAATTTTCAAAAGAATTGAAACTAAAATTATAAATTGAAAATTAATTTTAATTTTTAAAAATTTTCTAAATCTAATTCTGAAAATAATCTCAAACAGATCCTCAGTCAATTTTCTTTTCGTCTAATTTGTATAATTAGAATTTAAATGCGTAATTTTCAATAAATATGTAAATTGTAATCTTTTTTTATCTGAGCTTTATATCATCGCTAAATATAGTAATTTACTCTAACTTCTAGATAAATTTTTTTCCAAACTTTATCCTAAATAAAAAGAAAGAAAAACCGAACGTGTGTATTAATGTTTAACTTACCTATTTATATTTAAAATGAATTATAATCAAAATCTTATTGACATTTCTCAAAAATCGATCTTCACCGAACACAAAATTAGTTTATATAAATAATTTCATACAAGATGAGCCTTCCTTTCAACCATGTCAGTCCAAAACACCGCGTTATTTGGAGGAACAGTGAAAAGAAGGCCCTGAGCCCACCCAAAATATTCCTCTCTGGCTCCTCCTGCATCGGCAACGACGTCGTTCCCACGCAAAAACTCAGAGATGAAAACGGGAACCGTTGATTATGAAACAGACGACGCGGAAGCCCGTTAGGAGTGAGGTGAAGCCCAGAAACAGAAACGCCGCGTATCCCAACGCTATGGCTATGTCCGACTGAATGCAGAATGCATTGTTGGCTATACATGTGTCCGTCCCCCTCAGCGTCCTCGCCATCGACGTCCCCGCTGCGCTCGTCGACAACAGAAGGTACGCGAACACCTGCACCGCCACCACACCAGTTCACTTTCACACACAGACACACGCACACACCGACAATTGTGATAGAGGGAGAGAGAATTGAAATTCTTCATTCTGACCTGGTCATGCCCGAAGTCGAACCATACTTGCAGCACTTCAGGGAACAGCGTCGCGCCTCTGGAAATTTCCCACACGGACGCGCCCATTTCGAACATAGAGTAGAACGCCACAATCGCATTCGCAGCTAGAACGAATCTGAACGGATTATGGTGAGTTTTCTTAATTTCAGCACGAATTTAGAAACAGATGGATAAATTAGGTTCGGAATAAAAGGAAAAGAGTACCTGAAAGTGTCGTAGTGGTACCAGCGAGGAGAATCGGAGCCGCGAGTGTTGGTGAGCATGAAGACGGAAGAGGCAAGGGAGAAGGAGAAGGAGGTGAGGCGGAAGACGAGGATGAGGGAGTTGAAACGACGCAGTTTGTGTTCGGCCACCGTGGAGTGAAAACGAGGGTGATGCGACGGCGAACGGTTATCGCCGCCGTTGCGAAGGGCGTGAGGCTGAGGGGATCGCATGGCCGTTCAATTTGACGCGCTGATAATAGTAAGGTCCGAGCATGTGGAAATGGAATAACTCTGTTACCTTGTTTCGATTATGGCAAGGGAGTCACGGGAGAGGGCGAGAGTTCCATGAGCAAGAAAGAAAGTGAGAGAGAATGAAAGCGATGCGTGTGCTCGTTTGAGCTTTTAATTAATTGGTGAGAAATTGCGTGGAATGTGTTCGGTAAAAGTTGTTCGAGACAGAAAGCGTGAAACAGCAGGCATGGCTGTGACGGGTGTGGTCGCTCCTAATCTAATGTCCTTTCTTTTTCTTCTTCTTCTTCAATCTTTTACTTTCCTTTTTTTTTTTTCCCTAAATTCCTTAAATTAAAGGACAACTTTTTAGGACTGGTATTATATTTTTATATAAAGTATTATCGTGATTTTGCATAAAATTAGTAACACAACATATGAGCTTTTTAGCCTTTTTATTATTTCCCTACCGATGTGTCACACCAAGTTGTGAAATGCCATTGCTATTAGTCTTCACTGTTGGCATTCTTATCTTCTTGTAAAGAATCATCATTGTGTCTATGCATATATTTGTGGGGTTACCGATAAGAATAATCAATAAGTACCTTAACACGTGATGCTGTGGCATTGGGCGACTTCTTGTAGTTTGACAAAAGCAGTTTTCATACCGCCATTCAATGATAACTATTTATTATTAAAGTAAATAAATACAAATATATTTTTATCTTTCATTATTTTTAATTTATTAAATTACATTATAATTTCAAGTTCTTAAATGTTTTAATGTATATATATTTTCATTTATTCACTCTAGAAACAGATTCATTTAAAGTGTTTTTTTTTTTGTGTAATAATGAACAGATTTAAGTTGTTTCATCATCGGAGAGGAGACAGCCTGTCCTAATTCTTATTTCTTTCCTTTATTTTTCTAATTTTATTATTGTATGTTGATTATTTTGACCCCTCTGTCCCATTCACTTTGACCTTGATGACTTCATTTTCTATTCCGAACAAAACAAACTGCATTGACTTTTGTTGGCATGTCAACAAATGGAAATATGCATTTATAAATTGTCTCTGGTGGGACCGTTGTTCAAATGTTCCTTTCATATGATATGATTATATCACTTGCCCCAATGTTACCTGTTGAAAATTTTACATTTGTTATCTTTTAAAGTATTAAGCATTTTAATTATAATATTTAGTTGAAATTAAATTAAAATGTATTTAAATTTATTTATTTCAAAGACACATTAAAAATAATCTTCATTTCCTTTTTTATTATTTCATAGCCAGTTTTACATATAAATTCTTGCATAAAAATAGTATATATAAACATAATGAACCAAAGTTTTAAATAATAAAATGAGTTCAGTACAACTTTTATTATGAATATTATTATTATTTTATAACAATGATTTTTTTATATATAAACAGTAATTATATTTATTTATGTTTAAAATTACTATAATTTTTAATAATTAATTATGTTTTTTATTTTATAAAATCAAGCGATATTTAATTAGAAAAATGTATAATTGATTATAAAAAATATTATAATTATTTTTATATAAAATAATAATTAATTTAATTATGTAACTGATTAGGTAACGAATTACATATTTTTGTTAATCAATTAATCAAAGTAAATTTTAAGAATAAATAAATATATTTGTTGTAGATATGTTTATTAATAATTTTTAATTATTTTATTAGGCCTTTTTTTTTATTGGTTAGGCTTAAAAACATTGTATAGTAATTGCTCAAATTTGCATTATCATGGCAAATAAGTGAGCCAACATTTGTTTTTTCATTCATTATATAAAATGGACATACTCCTATGTGTTGGGTTTGAAAATAGGTTTTTAAGTCAATTTTAGAATGTAATGAATACTCCATAATGTACGCAAAAAAAAAGTTCATATTAAACAAATGGTTCTAAAATGTAGCCACTTTAAATTACAGTCGGACAAGTAACAAGTTGAAATAGAAATGACAGGTAGAAGGGATGAAAAAACGGTGCTGGAGAATGTACGTGGGATGTAAATTCTTAGGTGCTTGTGGTTAGAATAATTAAGAATAATAATTAATAATTTAATTATTGTTAAGAGATATAAATTATTATATTTAATGATTTATAATATAAAAAGATGTTAATTTAAAGTAAAAAAAATTAAACTATTAAACAGTTTAAAAAAATGTATACTAGTAAATTTGAATCTTAAAATTTTATTAATATATATATATATATTATATTAAAAAGTATAAAAATTAACTTTCAAACATTAAAACAAATAAATCTTAAATAAAGAGAATTTCTAAACCTATTCCATCTTTTTCAAAACCACATTTTGTAACAACAAAGGTACGGGAGGGGAAGGGATAAAAAAAAATGTGGAACGACATAACCTATATTAAGTGTGAAGTTGATTTTTTATTTTTTTTTGGAATAATTTAATACATATTTTATCAAAGCAAATTGTATTTTTTTTATAACACGTGGGCTGCATGTATTTTACACTTTGTGTATAAAATTATATTTATTTTAAAAAAATTATATTATTTTAATTACTTGTTAGAATTTTATGTTGATTAAAAATATGATCTATCACCAAATATATTTATTTTATGAGTAAATTTTTGAAATTATGTTAGGTTTAAAATTTAATTTTTAAAATTATATCAAATCTATTTTAAAATTATTATTTTGGTATGTTAGAGTTTCACTTAATTAGAGATGTGATCAAATTCTTACTTCATAATAACTTTTGGGTTGAATCTAAAATCAAATTTCTAACATAGTATAATGAGCTAACTTTTGAAGGCATATTAAAATCTTCATATTAACTATAAATATGGTCAACTAATTATACATAAGTTGAAAATAATCTTCATCCTCATAAGATAATTTTTGGACTTAAATTAGATTAAAACTCAAATTTCTAACCCTATTTATTTATAATTTAGATCATGTTATGACTTGCGAGAAAATATTCGATACTTTGAATAATTATTTTTTTTATATTATTGTGTATATGTTTTATTTGATATGTGTTATATTACTTCAGAAAATATTTGTCATCCTAAATAAATAAAGTAAAAAACCTAACAATAAATTTAATTTTAATTGAAAAATAAAATAAAATAATATTATATTTAAAATTATATTCAAACTACATCGTCCTTTATTTTTACCTTATTTTTACCTTTATCTTAATGATCAAATTAAATAAATTATTTTTCGTAAAAGTTGATCCAAATTAAATTATAAATACTTCTAAATTTTGCAGTGGTCGGTCAATAAATTTTATTTTGTGAAAAGAAGGGGATAAAAAAATTTCAAATGAATATATATATATATATATATATATATTACTTGTTTTATGATTTTTTTTATGACAATTTCCTCATAAACTTAAAGAAAAAAAATATCTACAAGAACATTTCCTAAAAATATCATTCATTAAATTCTAAAAATGATTTCAGAATAAAAAAATACTGATCTAGTTAAAAATATAGATTATCTACTTTTGAAATTCATCTCAGCACAAAGAGGGTGAAAACTATATTCTGGTATAATAAGAGGCTAACTTATCCGGCACTTGAAACCATGAACAACATGTAGGTTCTTACAAAACAATCATATGGAAACCATGCTGAATGCTGAACGAGGAACATGATAAGAAAGTCCAAAACATTTTTTTATTTTTATTTTCTAAGTTCATAGTCGAACTATACTGCAGATGTTATGAAATCATTTAACCTCTTCATCCAAGAACTTGTGCCATCAACAATCATTCAAGCACAATTACACAAAGCTAAAATATTATGACCTGATGATGGTGAACCGAAAGGAGGCATTTTGGACCATATCTATTTGGATCATCTCAAGGTGCTGGTGAAGAATTGAATTAACACACACTCTTCGTCGGGGTAAACTATAGTTATGTAGAGAGTAGAATTAAGAACTTCAAAAGAACAATTTTATAACCCCCAAAATAAATTGGGGGAATTTGTAAGAAAGAGAAGTTTTTAGATTGATTAGATAAAACTGTTCTTAATTTAATAATTTTATTTGATCATTTTAAGTATGTAATAGTAAATTTGTTTATTTTCTCTTCTCCTCTCTCTCCTTACAAAAATGTCTCTCTTCTTGATTCAACTTTTTTCCTTCCTATCTGTCCATTAAAATCCATCTTCTTGCTCTCTTATGAATTAAACAGTGGGATAAGATTAACATATTTTTTTTGGGTCAAGATGTTAAGATTACCAAAGAATGAGACTCGGTATTATGGGCTGAACCTACACTAATACAAAGCTTGCAAAAAGATGGGCTTTCCATAACCCATAACCCAAAACTATCAAAGATGGGCTTCTTCGGTTTTCCTCTCCGCCAACTGCTACGCTTGTTGTGACTCGTGCGTACGACATGGGATCAATTATTATTATAAGAAAAATGTTAACCGATATCTTTAAAATATTAATTAAGAATAAAAAATAAAAATATTAAATAATTATAATATCTAATATTTTACAATTTTTATCACATTGTAATATTATTTTTAATAAAATAATTTTATTTAAATTTTTTTAACCAATATTTTAAAAAGACCGGCTGGCAAGGCCCTTATTATAAATGAAAGAATCAAAAGCACCGCACAACACCGGCCATTTATACTTAAATGGGTTTACTTAATTATGATAAACCCCAGATTACGCAAGAGATATTTATTGGTGTGCGTTCAACCGGAGATTTAACGGGTTCATGATTCGAATGTGGGTTCATTATTTTTATTTATTTAATTAAGTTCACAACTTCCCTTAACAAGAGTGTTCTGGATAATGAATTTTAAAATTTTAGGAATTCGAAATGTATGAAAATCTAACTGCTTCAATTGAATTTTTATCAGTGTTATTTTTTTTGTTTGAATAGAGTAATCTTTTTTTTTTTCATTTTAAAATATTTTATTTGGATTTGGTAATCAAATTTGTTTCATTCTTAAAATTTTTGGTAGAATAATTAATTTTTTTCCTTCTTAAAATAAATCACAATTCCACTGTGTAAGTTAGTCCAAGTTGACTTGCAACCTCACTCAAGCCCGGATTAATTTTTTTTTCTATTTTAAAATGTTATTGATTTTTTATTTCATTTTTTTAAAATTTTTAAAAAGAAATATTATATATATAGAGCAGTCAAAATAACCTTAAATAGTCCCGGTCCACGTGCAAACTTGATAGAGACAGATTAAAAAATAATTTCTATTTATTCTATGTGAAAATAGTATTATTGATTTTTTTTTATTTTTGTTAAACTTTTTAAAAAGAAAAATATTATCTAAAGAAGTCAAAGTTCACTTAAATAGTCCCGGTCAACTTGCAAACTTGATAGAGACAGATTAAAAAATAATTTCTACTTTTCATGTAAAAATATATTACTGAAATTTTATTTTATTTGTTTTAACATTTTTTAAAGAAAAATATTACGTAGAGGCTAGAGTGGCAAAATATTTTAACATCATTTGACATGTTAATTCAGCTTTTCCTACCGAAAACAGTAGCATCCCATGTTCTAACACTGCTAGCATTAAAAAAAAAAAAGCCTTTCGACTAGTTATATAAGGAGAAAGTAATTTATAAAAAAAATTTAAAATTTAAAATATTAAAATATCTTGTTTACATATATTTTTATAAAAAAATTATATTTTACAAATTTTTAAAAAATACTTTAATAAATTAAAATAAGTTAAAATATGTAAAATTTAAAATTTGTAAAGCCTTTTAGCTTTTTTTATGTTGCTTTCTTTTCTTTTTTATCTTTATTTTTAAACAAAATGATGGAATAATTTAATTATATTTTATTTTTTTATTCTGTATAATTGCTAAATTAATATTATATTAAATATGATCCACAATGTTATAATGAAAATATTTATATATCAATTCCTTTCAATCGTTATTTTTTAAAAAAATTCATATCTTATTTATAGCTTCTTCAACCATTTCGTTATTACCACCTTTTGTTTTTATTTTGTTTTACTTCTTTTGATAAACTCCTTTAATGAGTTAGTCATTTTTCCATTTAAAAAATTGTCTCATCTTTTTTTTCCTCTAATATTTTTCATCTATGTGGTTGCATACTCCTCAATGCTCCTCTTGTCTTATAACATAGTTTGGTTCCTTTAAACTTATATTCACATTGTAAGCTTTCTATTTATTAGCTTCTTTGCGCTCATGATATTATCAATATCCTATTTTTAATTACTTTGTCTTTAACATATATTTTCTGATATGTCATCTCAATTAAGAAATTATCTTATATCAAAATTTTCTTACTTCTTCGTGAATTAAAAAACAAAACAAAATAGATTAATAATAACAAAAATAATAAAACTCTTATTGAATAATAATTAACATTAAAAATATCTGTCTTCACATATCAATTCCATACATCTTTAATTTAATAATAACAATATATGTTTTGCCATCCCAAATAAATCTACTCTTGCTAGTTAAGAATGTTAATAACAATTCTATACCAAATACACGAGAGTTTAATATGATTTTTATTATTCTCTTCAATAACATGACAATGAAAGCTGTAGCATTATTTGCCAACCTCCATTAATTTTATTATCCATTCCTTTGATCTTTAAATAATTGCATGGGTGATCTATAATCAAATTTTATGTGAAGTAGCTTATATATCATATTTCTTTGTCTTTATTACTGTTCTCTTCTACCCTTTTACCAGTATTTATTTATTATATTAATTTGTTATAAAATATTAATTTATTGTAAAATAAAATTATATCATTTATTGTTAAAATAAAATAATTATTTTAAAATAGTAATTTAAATTATTTGTATAAAATATTTATTATATTAATTTACCTTTACTTGTTGTTGTTTATTTACAACCAATTTACCATTGTTGTTCATTAGCATAAATTATACATATATTTTTTTTTATAATATGAAAATGCGTGTATTGTTGGATTTATATATAAATAAATATTTGTATTTTTTAGAAATTTTAATATTATTTCAACTAGTTATTTATAATTTAGATTATGTATATAATTTAGAGCATAAGATTTAATATAATTTTATTTGATTTTATTATTATTTATGAAATTTTGAAACACACATTAGGGAATAATTATTTTATCAAAGCATATATAAACAATTTTTAAACTTTAAATATAACTAAAACTTATTCTTACGTATAATTAAATTTTAACTTCATTATTTTTTAGATAATTAATTCTACAATATGTTCAAAACGAGAAAAATAACACATCATCGATAACGATTTGAAATTTAATATGAAAATTTGAAAATATGTTGTTTTTTTCATGACAATAAATCGTGGTGTTCTCTATTTAACAACAACAACAAATAAATCATGGACTTCTCTAAAATCTACTGATACCGTCAGTTAATTTTGGAAGATAAATAACATTTTTGTTGATCATTCATTTAATATTTATAAGGTACCTATCAATCGAAAAAAAAAAGAGAGAATATTATTATAAATTTATATTATTAGTCGTAGTATTCATTTTTACTATTAATCTTATTTCTTATTTTTTATGGCCAATTTTCAAAACCGTTAACTTTATTAAAATTTTTGGTTGTGAACTAAAAAAATTAATCTATGAAAGTTATATTTATAAGTAATTTTTTTAAAACATATTCACCTTTTTTTAACATGTATTATCGTAGTAAACAAAAGAGAAAAACAACATTTAAAATATAATCATTCACGAGCTTCAATGTTAAGGAATTAGAAAATAAAATTAGTTTACATGATATCTTTGATTTCAGCCTCATTGTTTAAAAAAAAAAAAGAAGTATAGTCATTAAACTTTGGTGGAATGGTTTGAAAGAAGTTGAAGGAATCCGGTATACCGTATACGAAACAAAATCTGGTATAGCGCACACGGTAATTACTTGTTAATGTATATAATAGATCACTAGAAACTTAAAACCAAAAGCAAACAGTGCTTAATGAAGAGTATTATTTACATTTAAGGACTTAATAAAACAAGAGAATGTGGGATCGGCGCCGGCCCCGCAACCTAGCGCAGTGCACAGATATGAAAAAACAAACCTCCAACGACTTCACTGCTAATAGAATAAACATCACAAAACCTATGACATTCAAAAATTGAATATCTAATCAATTTTTGCAGCTGACCTATATAATAAATAATTAACGCATACACAATTGGCAGCCTCCAAAGTCAGAACAAATACAACAATTTATTCTTACAAATCAAGAATCTAGTTCTAGGATATCTATTATTTTATATAATGGGGCGGGTGTGACCAAAAATACAAGTCATCTCTCACCGTATGTATATATATATATATATATATTATACACAAACCTGTTATGCATCATTGTCATTGATAAGAACAGATACCTGCAAAGTGAAATCATTAGAGAGAGAGAGAGAGAGAGAGAGAGAGAGAGGCTTTGATTTGAGGTATTGGAATTAATTGCAGGATGAATTGCCTTGTGGTTTGTCAGTCTCGCTTATGGATAGTGACCATTGTATTGTACACATGCTTTTTGATCCCATTGACGCAACTCAAAAGGGCGTTTGCGAGCATGTTAATTAGCTTCATGATTTTCTTCTCTTATGATATGAAAGACATGGCCAAAGAGATGCACTTCTCAGAAATTCCTTACCTACCAGTGACAAGGTATGAGGATTTGCGGAGCCATTCCTGTTTAGGAAGAGATGAAAACTCAGAGGAGATCTGCTCCATTTGTTTGGTGGAGTACCAAGAGGAAGATGCAGTGACCAAGCTTGGCATGTGCGGTCACGTGTTCCATCTCAACTGTATTGAACAATGGATAGACCGCAACCAATTCTCTTGCCCACTTTGTAGGTCACTTTTATTTTCTCTACGTCATATCCATACCAACAATTATAATTATAATTATAATTAGAATTAGATCCTTTTTTGTAATTTAATTTTGTTAGAGGAAGGAAACCAGATTAGGCCTCATCCTCCTATCATAGCCCCGTGAGGTTGTTAATGTTAGTTTTGTAATGTATATTATGAATATGAAAGCTATTTTGAAATATTGGAGAAGAAAAAAGTTATCTAAATGCTTATTATTATTATTATTATCATCTTTTTAATCCTTGTATAGAAAGAGTATAATTTCATTTTTGAATAAATTAAAAAATAACACACGTTTCTTGCACTTTAATTTTAACTTCCAAATAAAATTTTAAGTGCCGTGGCTGTCTTCTTTCTCTCACTCGGCTACTAGGTTCAATACAAAAAAATAAAAGAATATTAAACAGAGGAATAAAAAGAAAAGATAGATATGAAAATAAGAAAATGGAAACACCAATATTGATCGCCGAACGGTGTAATTGAGAAGATCGAAATTACCGAGTCAGGTGGGAACTGGCATTGCAGCAGATAGATCAACAAATCAAATCAAATCAAATTGTAATCAAAAGCAATTGAATTGAATTTGCCTTGGCCTCTGGCGTGGAAATGGAGGGAATGTGGGAGAATATCCTTCGAAATCATCACAACCCGTTGAAATCCTTATTCCATCGTAACAAGCCTTCCTCCGACACCGACGGTGGCGATGACTCTGCCAATTCCCCCAAAACCATTCCTCAGCTCTCTCCTCTCGCCAATTCCGTCGTTTCTCGCTGTTCCAAGTGCTCCTCTTCTTCACTCTCTCATTTTCATTTCGCGCTTTCAATTAGGTTCGATTTAATCTCTCTATATATGTATATATACAATCAATGCATTTGGTAGGATCCTTGGATTGTCGCCGCAGGAATTGCAGCACGCGTTCGATTCGGAGCTCCCTCTCGCCGTCAAAGAGCTTCTCACATACGCTAGACACCTGTTGGAGTTTTGTTCGTACAAAGCGTTGCACAAACTGAGTAGAACCTCTGATTATATGAACGATAAGGAATTCCGTCGTTTGACCTATGACATGATGCTTGCGTGGGAGGCACCCAGCGTCCACACCCCTTCCCTTCCAGTTCAGACCATTCTCTTTTCCTACACTCATTATTCTTCTAATTTTTACTACTACTCTCATTTTTATCAATCATCATGTAAATGTGTAAATGTTTCGTTTATCGTTGCAGGAAACACCTACTTCAAGTAAAGATGAAAACGTAGGAGATGAAGATGAGGCTTCATTGTTTTATTCAAGTTCCACAAATATGGCGCTTCAGGTTCCACCATCAACCCAATCCTATTTAATGAAAATTGATAATCCCTTCGAATATTTACTCATAATGCAATTGCCATTGAAACCGAATTTAGGTCGATGACAAGAAGACGGTTGGTCCGGAGGCTTTTTCACGTATAGCCCCTGTGTGTGTTCCTATTGCTGATGTTATAACCGTCCACAATCTCTTTGATGCACTCACCAGTACTTCCGCGCACAGACTTCATTTTCTTGTTTATGATAAATACATAAGATACCTTGATAGGTATGGTTATTTTCCTTCCATACTGTTGCTTGCATGATCTGCATTGTTTGTGTGCTTCCTGATCTTGAGCTTTGTGCAGGGTTATCAAGAGTTCTAAAAATATGCTGGCCAGTTCAGTTGGAAATCTTCAGCTTGCTGAAGAAGAGATTGTCATTGATGTTGATGGGACAATTCCCACTCAACCGGTTCTTCAACATATTGGAATTGCTGCATGGCCTGGTGAGTGATTCTAATACTCAAAATAGATTACATATGATGAAATGTTCTACTTGTCCCTGTCAATGTAGTCCATCATTTGTACACCGAGTGACTGACATGTTACAAGGCTGATAGAGAATTCCAATATCTTGCATAGGTGAATAGCAGCTCCCATATTTCTCTTTGTCCGTGTCATCCTTCTGCTAGAATAAAGTCACAAAAAGTAATTGGCTTCAGCTAAATGACAATTCTTTTTCTTCTTTTTTGCTATTGTTGTTTACAGAATATTACTTTTTTATATATATATATATATGTGTGTGTGTGTGTGTGTGTGTGTGTGTTGCACTACAAATGCACAAGCAAGCTAAATATCACAAGACGAGCACTCTCTATTTAACACATTCCTGCTGGAATCATTGAGCGATTGGAAGCTCAATTGGTCACAACGAGCTGCATTCAAATATTTAGAGTAAATTATTTCTATAACAGTCCTTCAGTTGCTTCTCTGCTGTAGTTAAAGGGCAACCGTTATACTGGTGGAATATAACGAAAGGTATTTTGGTTGGAAAAAAAACATGAAATATGGATTTGTTGCTCAATAGAGGTATATGAACTTTTCTCAGTTAAGTCTTTTTGTGACCCTAAACAATCTCTTGGAAGCTAATTTGATGAACCCAGAAAATTGGATTATGTGGAACGAAGTAAACTGTGGTTAATGTGTTAGCCTTTTCTTTCTGCTTTACATCTTGAGCAATGTAACTAACTGATTAGTAATCCATATTCATCAGGCTAAGTAATGATCCATGCAATGTTTTCAACTTTACTCAATTGTACCTCACTTTTCTCACCTTTATAGGGCGGCTGACCCTGACCAATTATGCTCTATACTTTGAGTCTCTTGGAGTTGGTATATATGAGAAAGCTGTTCGATATGATCTGGGTACAGACATGAAACAGGTCATAAAGCCTGATCTAACTGGACCCCTTGGTGCTCGCCTTTTTGATAAAGCTGTGATGTATAGGTCAACTTCTGTGTACGTTATCTGTTGACAAAATATCATTTGTGATTTGTCTATATATATCACACGCTTTCCACTTCAAATTTTATGATTTTTCACAATGTATTGACAGAGCAGAGCCTGTTTATTTTGAATTCCCTGAATTTAAAGCAAACCTGCGTCGTGACTATTGGTTGGACATTAGTCTGGAGATCCTGCGTGCACACAAGTTTGTCAGGAAATACTACCTTAAAGAGGAACAAAAATCAGAAGTGCTTGCCAGGGCCATTCTGGGCATTTTCCGCTATCGTGCAGTTAGAGAAGCTTTCCGGTTTTTCTCATCCCACTATAAAACTTTACTTACTTTTAACCTAGCTGAAGCTCTTCCACGGGGAGACATAATCTTGCAAACCCTGTCAAATAGCTTAACAAATTTGACTGCTGTTTCTGGTAAACGTGATATTCCTGGGACTGTTGATACAAAAAGGCAAATGGCAGTATCTCCAGCAGCAGTTATGTCACTTCTCTGTCTTGGATTCAAATTAAAAAAGGTGGCTGAAATTTGTGATGAAACAACTGTTTTCAGTGATATCCGAGTTGGTGAGGTAAATCCCTTGGAAGTGGCAGTGAAACAGTCCCTTCTGGACACTGGAAAAGCTGAAGCTGCACAGGCAACTGTGGACCAAGTGAAGGTTGAAGGAATTGATACAAATGTTGCAGTAATGAAGGTTCATTATGATTTACATTTCATAATCTTTTTTTTGGAAAAAAGTAAAGCTTAAGCTATTTGATCATGGACAATATGGGAAAACACCATGGGTTAAAAAAGGGAAAAAGAAAACAAATTTTTGTTTTAACATTCTATAAAAGCAAACTAGAATTACAAACTCCTTCAGCACCATAAAACATTAATGGACTGGGTTTACGTGAGTAACTAATTTTTTCCCGGCGTCATTTATTCCCTGTAATATGCTGTAAAAGCAAACTAGAATTGCAAACATTACTTCAGCTCACTTAATATTTTGCTTTGTGCTTGAAATGTATTTCAATTTTCAACCTGAAAGATACCCCATTGGGTTAGGATATACAGAATGAATGAAAAATGAAAAGAATATTTTTAATATATATGATATGGATATTTCTTTTAACGCCTTGTAGGAACTACTATTTCCAGTCATTGAATCTGCTAACCGACTACAGCTTTTGGCCTCATGGAAAGACTTTTACAGATCAGCAGCCTTTTTACTGCTAGCCTGTTATATGATTTTAAGGTAATTGTTTTATTGTACAATGAGCATATGACTAGGTGACCACATAGAATATCTATTAACTGTTGCTTCATTTTATATTTACTGTTTTAAATAGGTTGCTTCCACATAATGGTTAGTGTCACTCTCATTTAACAAAACTTTATTCAGTTGAAAATTTTTCCAGTTTTGTTAATAGACATTTTTTATTCTCAAGGCTTGCATTCTGATTTATAAACAAATTTCTTTAATTTTGAATATTTTAAGAGGCTTTTATGATGGTTCTTACCTCAAATCTTGTCCCGTCAATGTTGTATAATAATATAACCACTTGGTCTCAACCCTTAAGCTATTGTGAGGACCAAAAATGGTTTCCTTAGGGATTGTTTGGGAAAGGGGGTTTTGGAGTGAAATCGGAAGGGAGGACAAACCTTTTATGTTAAATAAATATATTTTAATTAGATAAGTTTTTAAAAATAAAATACATAAAAAGATAGAATAGAATAAACTTAACATATTAATTATGTATTTTTTCATTATAAACGATATATAATTCTCTTAATTTAAAAATAAAAAACTTGCCTTCACCTCCCTTTCTCTTGAAAAACCTCCTCTTAATCAGCCTCTTAGTTTCTTAGAATTTTCCTCGTATAAATGGCCAAAGCTCAAGATAATCACTACTCAGTGTTGAAATTCAACATGTAATGATTATTGAGAAATAATTCAAATGTTTAGAATTGATTGTTTTTGGGAAAATAATCACTTATTTTTCAAAATCTCTTTCAAGAAGCTGGTAAATACAAACAATTATTTCTTCAAAATAAACTAAATTAAACACAACCTTTTTAACAACATTACTTCAAATTGAAGTTTATATTAGCCGTATGCATAGCATATTTCAGACTGATAATAAAAAGAAAAAGACAATTTGTAGGTCAAGGTTGAAAGTCTCTTTCACTTTGGTAAGCTTCGAGTCTGGGGGGCTCCTGTTCCCCCATTGTGCTACCCTACCTACTTATTATTCCCTATAGGGTCACCCTAACTTACCTGTTTCTCTGTTGGGTCACCCATTCAGTTACACCTCAATTGGACGCTGGGTCAACCTCAACAAACATGATTGATTTGTGCTCACTCCAATTCTGCCATGATAGATGCAAAGGGCCCTCGATCAATGAGTAACTGTCCCTCATGACTGAGGTCTCTGCCTATGCATCTCACATTTAGTCGGAAGGAAGACAGATTCTGACTGTTCTCGAAATGAAGATCCAACTGAGGTTCATATTGCCTTAGGTCAGACCATTTAGGAATAGGAAGAACCAATTGTAAGTTACCAAAGATCACAGTCAGAGTCTCAAAAAAAAAAAAGAATAGGAAAGAAAAAATAGTTTTTATATTCATGGACATGTATTGCATCTCCTCTCCAATGCTCAACATCTTCCTCATCAAGGCTTTTTGTTGCTAAGCTCATCTCATGCCAGATCCACCATGTTTTTGGCACCATTCTGCATTGTCAGTCTTTGTACTTCAACAAGAAGTAGAGGATATTTAATCTAAAATCTAGAATTAAGGGTTTTCATAATAAAAAATCTAGAAGTGAGGATTGAATAAGCTGGATTAATTTTTTTATTTAACAAATTGATTGCCCCCAGGACCAGATGATGATGGCTGTTAATTAAATGATATTCTTGTTTAAAAACTCACTTCCATGGAATGGATGAATAAAGCAGTTGATTAACTCTGATTTGCAGGGGGTGGATCCAGTACGTATTGCCATCCATTTTTGTGTTCATTGCAATTCTCATGCTCTGGCGTAGGCATTTCAGAAAAGGAAGATCTCTAGAAGCCTTCATAGTAAACCCTCCCCCAAATCGAAATGCAGTAGAACAACTGCTAACATTACAAGAGGCCATTACACAGTTTGAATCCCTTATTCAAGCTGGAAATATTGTTCTCCTAAAACTAAGAGCTCTTCTACTTTCTATATTACCGCAGGTGAGTATCCTAGTCATGCTTTGTTTCTTCGAATAAAAAATGTTGTGCATATAGTTGGGCCAAAACATCTTTTACTATGCATACAATAAGATGTGGGGTAATATAATCTAATGAGGTTTGGGCTGCATTTATTAATCCACTGTGAATGAAGTAGACACGTTGTTCACCATAAATAAAAACAGTTGGAATATTTTCAATTGAACAAAATTAATTAAAAAGAAAAATGGAGTGCTAGGAAGAGGGTGAGGACTGAGGAGGATAGGATATGCTTTGAAAAACTGCAAATAAACATGGAAAAATTAAACAAGCTCATCAGGGCAGCATAGCTTTATAATCCCTCTGCATAAAAAAGTTTCTTAAAAAAGCATGGGGAAGAATACCAAAGAGAAGCTAAAGAAACAATCTTTGAAAAATTTGTAGTTGCCTTGAAATATGGTATTCTGCTCAACCAAATTCCAAAACACATTAACAGCATAACAAATCTGTTGCCACAGCTTTTTACTGTCTTTCTGGGGTCAACGACTGAGCTAATATGTAAAAGTTCCTTCAACCCCGAAGTTCATGGCTATTCATCACCTTAAACTCTAATTCTTTTCCAAGTATAGGTCCACCTTACAGGGTTAAAGTAAACGAGAAACTGTTCCCAAAATGCAAACATGCAAAATGCTCATATCAAGAGAAAGGACTTTGTGGGTTATACGAATTATTATTAATCTTGTTGAGTGCCATTGTTCAAATGAAGGACTTAAGCAGCATAGTTTAAGCCTTGGGTTTCAACCACTGAGAAACTTACGTCTCAATAATAATGGGTAGAATTACGGAAATAAGTTTATAACCATATGATTGATGTCATCCTTAATAGCATAGCTAATTTATTATTTTGTTGGGTACCTGCTGATTGCAATATGGTACAAGTTTTATGATCTTTAAACAAATTGATTCAGTCTGTTTATTGGAACGCAAGTTTCCTCAATAATCTTTTCTTAAGTTTTACATTTGTCCTGTAGGCTACGGAGAAGGTTGCACTATTACTGGTATTCCTAGCTGCAGTGTTTGCCTTTGTTCCTCCAAAATACATATTTTTGGTGTTATTCATTGAGTGTTACACAAGGGCGATGCCATGTAGGAAAGAGAGTAGCGATAGATGGATAAGGCGGATTAGAGAATGGTGGATCAGAATACCAGCTGCTCCTGTCCAGCTCATAAAGCCTGATGACTGCAAGAAAAGAAAATGATATTGCGTAACGAGTCAATTATAATTTGATACCGGCAAAGGTTGATATTATTTTCTGGGTAACCATCATTCATTAACCGTTTCATTCGTTCATTCTTTTGTCCATTCTTTAAGCATGAAATCTCTTCATATTTAGCAGCAAAAGTTGTACATTCTCTTACCTCTACTGTATTTTCCCTTTCCCTCTACCTGTATTAAACCCGAGGTAGTTTAGAAGTCTTGTACGTGGTTTCATCTTAAAGCAAAGGTGATAGAAGGAATCCCTTGGTGTTGAAAACCCTTGCCGGTAAATTTTGACAAAGATTAAAAAAGGATCCCAATAGAACAATCTTATTTTCAATACCGTTTTCTTGATCGACAGAGATTGACCCTTAAAAATTTGGGAAAATAGACTTCAGACTGAGAGATCTAGTAGATTTTAAAGCTTGTTTTTATATGCATTGTTGGGTGGTAATCGATTCCACATGCATCCAGTGCACATTAAACGGCAACAATTATTTTTCGAAGTGACGAAACATAGTTAAACTTGGATTCACATACAACTTATTTGCAAATGCATTGTACTAGGTGTTAATCGACTCCACACATTCCGAAGCACGTTAAACGGCAGCAGTTATTTTTTGCAATGACGAAACCAAGTTAAACTTGGGGGTTCACCAGATATACTAACAAGCTAATAATCTTTTCCATGATTTAATGGAATTTCACAAGGAATAACCAAAGAACTCCCGATTATATTAAAAAAATTGTTCATGACGTTACATGTTCAGCATGGCAAAACTAAATTATACTTCCAAGGGGCCCAAAATAATAAAAAAATAAATTGGGTTAGCAGGATACATGATTTTTTTACCCCTAAACGAAATACATGGAAAAATATTTTATTTAAAGAAAAAAAAGTGGGTGGGATGACTTCCCTCAACCTTACCCTCACCAGTCACTATTACATATTTCTCTATGTTACAAAACAATGTGAAGAAAAAGAATTGATTATTTACACAAAAAAAGTATGCTGAATTTCTTCTGTTTGCAGTAATTCCTGTATTCCTGAGAAAATATCCTGAAGATCCAAGTTGCAGAAGCTTCTGAAATCATCTCCCGTACCTACAAAAGTAAATGCAAGAGGAAATGCTGCACAACGATACGAACCACCGATTCCATTTAGACATTTTCTGGCCAGAACTCTCTAAAGAATGCACGCTCAAATTCCTTCTCCTGCATCTTCTTTTCAAACTCCTGCATCTTTCTCATCCGTTTAGAAAGTGCTTTGGTTTTCTTTTGAGACAAATGTTCCTGAAACAATCGAAATCAATGAAAAGCAGGAATTATATACAGTAACTAATTGTTTTGATGCTGAAAAGGCTGCAAAAAAAAATCTTGTTCAATATGAACCTCACTGATTCAACACTAGCACAGTAATGCACAAATTTTGCCACTCTGTAAGAGTAGATTATTATTTTCATCTATACTTGCTTTTCTTCCTCATGTTTTCTAACATTGTGGTTTTTGCATTGCCTTTTATTTTGAAGGAAACATGAAAAGACTTGGCAAAATAATCCCTCAATAGAACTTAAATGTACAGATTCTCAAGAATATTCTGAGTACACCATGAGAATGACAAGTTTAAAAATAAGAGTTTTAGTGCCTGCTTGGCAAAATACCAGGAACAATCCCTCATGTTCCAATATATATTTACAACTAAGGTTAATTTGGACACACATCTCAACTACGTTCAACAGTTTAAAATTAATTCTAGCCAATCCAACTTTAAAACAACCGCATCCTTAAGAACACTTCTTTTGCTGGGGGAGAGAATTCAATTTCATGACTGTCAAACATGGCATCACGAGTTGACTTATAAACTCTGCTACAAAGCCAATGGTGAAAAATGGGTTAACTCACATGACTAAGTTATGTGGGTTAAATAAGAAAACCATTGCTGACCATCATTACCTACCAATTCCAAACGAACATAAAAACAATGAACCACTTTTGCATGGTTATGTTATGCTTCTGGATATGTCTCCAATCCAAAGTCCTTTCTACCATTGTGAAGTTGTTTAGATGATTTAATTTTTAGATAGATCAAAACAGAGAAATGGTATACAAAATTAGGCAATAATCCAAATGAGAATCTTATGAAAATATTACCTGCTGATTGTTCCCCTTAGAAGAGTTGCTATGATCAGGTTTCACAGCCTTTTTCTTCACTTTATCTGCTCCCAAACCTCGCTTATTATTCTTCACGTGAGTTTCCACAGGTTCTAATCTACCCTGTTTCCGTAATAAACTTATATATCAGAATTATTGCAAGATTGACATACCGGTATTTTAATAATCAAAGTAGACTATAACTGTGGATATGAGAGTTGTACTGAAAGAGGAGAAAATAGGCATAACGTTGTTATTTGTTCCTATCAATTATGCTTAGGTATTCCATAATTTATTTCACCTTGAATCCTGTTTTAAGTATAACCTAGTAATCTAAAATGTTAAGCAAATAGACCTCACAAGTCATAATCTCTAACACACATTGAAGGTGAGATGAGGTACTGAAAAAAGGACTGTCCACAGCAGGCACATGTTTTTGAATTGAGAAAGTTTAATACCCTGATACAAGTTATTCAACTATTCCCTTAACCAGTTGAAAAGTTATGAATGAGAGAGAGAGAGAGAGAGAGAGAGAGAGAGAGAGAGAGAGAGAGAGAGAGAGAGAGAGAGAGAGAGAGAGAGAACCTGCTCAGAGATTCCAAGACCAGTCCCTTCTTTCCAACCTTGCTTCTTCAATAACTGCGGAAAACAGCATCCCAAACTATATTAACATGAACCAGGAGAAAAGGAATGATACGGAAACAAAATCCCAGGACGTAACTAAAGAAGGTAAAGAAACAAAGTACTTGAAATCCTATGTTGGAAGAGTCGAATACTGTTGCTGAACCGCTTGAACCCGACATCTCTTCGATAACTTTCCCCTCCTAACCTGGAGAAAGATAATAAAATCAAACCATTTCAAATTCCAAAACTACTTTTTTGACGAATTGATCACTGCATCCCTAAAACCCTTTTCCTGGTTCAATTGAGGCTTACAACCCTCAAAGTATTAAGAAAACCTCATCCTCAAAACGAAATCGATAAAACACGAACAAAACTAAACATCAAAAGGATTTAATATGAATTTGGAATACATAGCTATCTACCGCCTCGAATCGATCAAAATTTAGGGGAACAACGTTGTCGCGTTTTTCTTTTCTTTCCTTTTTTTCGTTCTTCTCTCGATTTTATTTTTGGTCATTACTTGTTTTAGACTTAAGTTATTAAAAACACTAAATGGGCCCCAGAAAGCCCATAAGAGAATAAACTTTTGGAGTTAAACCTACGAAAAAAAGAGAGGAATTACTATTTGCCCCTGCCATACATAAAGTGTTTTCCATCCTTTATAAAATTTCTATTATATTCTTATATTTTTTTTATCTTGTTTATTCTATTTGCATGAGATACGTATCGTTATTTTCTACATCGTTTGTTATTTTTTGCATCCATATTCTTTCTCTATACATATAATAAAGGATATCGTATAAAAGTATAAAATAATCTTGGAACTAATATTAAAGTTAAGAATTTTGAAAGTTCGAAAGTCTTATTATCATCCTTGTAATTGTAGATAAGTTCTGTAAGTCGTGCTTAAAATTTTTATTTTTAAAATACAATATATGTGTTCCAAAAATTAATTTCCAAAATTAGATATTATACACTTTTAAAATTATAATTCTGGAACTATTATTTGTATTCCGAATTTATAATTTTGAGATATAAACAATAGTTCAAAAATATAATTAAAATGTAAAATTAGATTGTAAAAATATATTAAAAAAATTCTGGAATATAAAAATGCATAAATAAAATTAGAATATGAAATATATTTTTACCTTTTAAAAATAAAATTTTAAAATATAAAAATACATTTCAAAATGTATTTTTATATTTAGAAATAAGATGTTGAAATGTATTTTTACATACTCAGATCTTATTTTCAAAATGCGGGATGAGATGTTTTGAGAATTTAATAAATAAAAAAAAGGAAGGTGTGGAAAGTAAAAATGGGAGATATATATAGCATGAACCCTAAAATTACTGAGACTGGGCCTGAACTCATAGGCCCAGTTGTATGCCGATTAGCTCCTGGTCTTTTTTTAGCAATTTCAGGTGAGTACGGTCGATTCGGCTCATGTTGGGCCTTATTCGGCCCCACTGGACCTGGGCCATAGTGGATGCTACCTTCCACTGATTGAAGCAACTGACCCAAAAAAAAAGAAAAATCTAATGAACAGTATATGTAATCTATAAAATTCAACGTCTCTCTCAAAAACAAACTCCGAATAATATCCGCAGAGAAGAACGCAAGATTAGGGAACCGCCAAACTTAGCAAGGTACTTACTACTAAGCACATTAATTCACTTCTTTAACCTCATCGACACTCTAATCATGAATCAAATTGCTTATCTGAGCTCCTATTTTTTCAGCTTCAAAGGATGATAATTTACTGTGACATTTCCAATTCTCACGCATAACAGATTTCAGCTCATTTCATAATATTCTTCACCTCTCACCGTTTCCATTTTCCATTTATCCACTTTTTCTGTTTGAAGAAATGGCGCTTCCACATTCCATGATGGTACCCTTGCCGTCTTTCATTTCACCTAAGGTTATCAAAGAGAGGAAATATTGCATGCCCAATTCATTTTGTGGCATGTGTTGTCTTCCCAAACAGAAACCTAGGAAACAGTTCTTGAATTTGAGCCTTCCCTCAAACCTGGCAAGTATATGAATTTTTTGTCCTAGCAATTTAAGTTTAGTTAGAGTTGTATAAACTATTGTTATTTCCCTCGATCAGGATGGTGATAGCAGAACAATAAGAGTCTCAAGCACAGTTCAAGCACTCAAATCTGATGGTGCTGACTGGAAGAGAGGAAGAGAAGCTTCTAGTGACACTGATGATGACGATGATGCACCACCTCCTTTTGATGAAAATGACCCTTATCTTATGAGTCCCCAAGAGAGACTAGATTGGAGGAGGAAAATTAAACAAGTGTTGGATGTGAAACCTGATGTTCAAGAGGAGTTAGACCCTCTGGAAAAGAAGAAAAAGCTGCAAAAGCTTCTGGAGGATTACCCTCTTGTTGTGGAGGAGGATGATCCTGACTGGCCTGAAGATGCTGATGGGTGGGGATTCAGCATGGGCCAGTTTTTTGACAAGATTACTATTAAAAACAAGAAAAAAGATGATGATGATGATGTTGATGTTGATCATAAAGAGATAGTGTGGCAAGATGATAATTACATCCGCCCTATCAAAGACATAAAGACTGCAGAATGGGAGGAGACCGTGTTTAAAGACATAAGTCCTTTGATTATTCTTGTACATCATCGATATAAAAGGTTTGTTCCATCCTACATTTAACCTCTGTCTATCTTACATTTTCTACATTCTATATTTATTAAGCCCAATAATTGCTAGAGTATTCATAAGTATGTAGCTCCAAGGAAAGTTATCCGAATCTAGTTTGATCTTGCAGTGACCTTTTCTTGTTTTGGTGTATGTAGCTGAATGCTAATTGCTCTGCTGTTGCTTGTTCCTCTGTCCATGCTGCAGAGTTAACATGTATGTTACAATTGTGTCCATTTTAGAGAACTTTAGTCAGAGTAGCCTGTTGTTTGGTTAGTGTTGACAACTTAAGTTGAGTGCAATTGAATAGACTAATTGCCCAGTTGTTTTTGTTTCTTCTCCAGCTCCTTACATGAGGAATCCTTCTCTAGATTTAATTTTCCAGCATAATAGTTTGTACATGTGCACGTGAGCATGCATGTATTTTCCTTTGATCAATGTTAACAACTACTCTTAGGACACTAGTTTAGGAATTAGAAGTAGATTCTTTTTTATAAAAATTCATTGCCAAATGCATTCCCACTGTGAGTTCGAATAAAATCTTTCTATTTATTGATTCCTTAACTATTGTTCTTACGACACCTGTTAGCAGGACCTCCTTTTTATCTTTTGGAATTGGGCTTTGATGGGTCTGTCTTATACTCTCAATCTTAAGTTAAATTAACCTCAGATTTTAGCAAAAGTAATTTAATAATTCTAATTTACTTGGTCTGCTAGATCGCATTTAATATTGTATTTATGAATTTGTAGCGCTCCATATCATATTTGCAATCAAATAGAAGTACAACTTTTTTATTTTATTTTTAGGCCAAAGGAGAATGAAAGAATTCGAGAGGAACTAGAGAAGGCTGTGCATATCATATGGAACTGCAGATTGCCCTCACCAAGAGTAAGTAGTTATAAGTCATACACTTACTGCCTTTGGTTCCTGCTACTTTAGCAAAAATATAAATTTTTTTGTCTCACATCTTACATATATGAAAGTGTGTTGCAATTGATGCTGTTGTTGAGACTGAACTGGTTGCCGCACTTCAAGTAACAGTCTTCCCAGAGATTATCTTTACTAAAGCAGGCAAAATTTTATTCCGTGAAAAAGGTATTGGTCTGTAACCCCAAAAAAGTTTAAAAAAAAAACTTCCCATTTCTTAGTCTCTTTCCTTCTGACATAACTTTCTCTTGGTGGTCTCTCAGCAATTCGGAGTGCAGAAGAGTGGTCAAAAATCATGGCTTTCTTTTACTATGGCGCAGCCAAGCCATCCTGTTTGAATAGCATGACATATTCCCAAGAAAATATTCCTTCTCTTGTCACCAATAATCCAGTATCCTGAAAAATTAAGAGTCCAACTTTTATCCATCCAGTTTGCTGAAATATTTCCATTTAAAGATGCCTTTGACATTCTGCTTCTATGATAAATGCAAGGGGAATGTATAGCTCTATTGATGTGTGTCTAAGCCATCACATGAAATGAGCATCGGGCTTGGCATGTTGGGATAAAAGAAAATTTGAACATGGAAGATGAAACTACTTGATCAGATTGCTGGAGTTACTACCGAAAATCAAAACTCAACTTGATGTATCCTTGGAGCTGGAAGTCCTGTGCATATTTTAGAAAGTACACAGCGCAGCTTCAAAATGAAAAATTATTTGTGATAGACTCACTGAAGATTCACCACAACGTATGTGTTATGACATCAACATACATGAAGAAGGCTCCGAGGTTGGTAGACTGTCAGAGAGGCATTTGCATACAGTATGCCTTGTTTGGTAGGAACTAGGGAGTAGTATTTTCTTTTCTTTAATTCATTTTTCTTTAGAACTTTGAATATCAATATTTTTACAATTGGAATATAAAAGTTTCAGAACTGATGCGTTGTCTTATGTTCCTTGTAAACAAATTGAAGTTGGAGGTGTAAAAGAAATATCGGTTTTGCATTTAATTGGTATTGGTAGAGGGAAAACCCAAAGAAGGATGGCCAATGGTATGGTTCTACATTTTATTTTCTGGTATGAGAGCCCTCACAACAATTGTGAGGATGAAGATTGCCCAAATAGACGGGAATGCTGCAACTTAAGAAATGAAAAATGTGGGAATGCCACGGCATTTATATAAAAAATCTTCAACATATGTTTAGGAATGTACTGCAAAAATGTAAAACTTGTTTTCCTCGATTTATATGTGGTTATATCTTTCTTTTGTTGGGGTGGAGTGGAGCCGTGGGGGAGGCTATATGATAAAAGTTTTTTTTTTTTTTTTCATTCTTTTGGTTTTCAGAAACTGCATCTTTAACAGTTTCACTGTATTCTGTTTAATACAAACTGATATGCCTGGAACGAAATGAATTAGGGGAATAATTTAACGAAAAAATTGTCTTTTTTATTTTTGCATTAAAGGGAAGGCACGAGCCATCTTATAGCATGGTTGAATGGAAAAATGAAGGAGGAAAGGAAAGAATGAAAAAGAAAAAAGGGTGTTTATATATAAAAATATGAAAGAAGGAAATATTTTTTGCAAAATTTACTAGATTGTTAAAATTTGTACTTTATGTTAAATTATTAAAAGTTATATATATATATTTTTTAAAATATTAAAAAAATTCTATTTTTTAAGTTAAATTTTATTTTTATGTTTATATAAAATAAAATTTACATCACTAATATATATATTTTTTCTCTCTCTTTTCACTAATTAAAATATGATAAATTTTTTTTTATAGTTCTCATATTTTCCCCATGGAAACCATCCACTCTTCCTTTATTCATTATTTTTTTTTTCTTTCTATTTGCCACATGAATTTATCCTTCATTAACCACTTGATCCATATTTCAAAGGATTTTTTTGTTCATTCCACAGTAACGACTCTGAAGAAGAAAGAAAAATCTATATTGTCGCCATCAGATGGAGTGCAAGTTGTTAGAATATAAAAATATAGGAACTGCGAGAATTAGACATACATTTTTGAATAATGCAGAGGATATGTTCTTTACTTATTTCCTTTTATTTTTCTGATTTCTTCTGGCGTCTAAAACGGAGACCAATTCTTTGTTGGCCCTATAGTGACCCGAAATATAAATATTGTAGGAGCAGGTGATGCAATAGCTGATGCATCCCAAACAAAAGCCTTTTGTCCGGCCGAATGGGTTTGTTGATTGATTAAAGTTTTAATATAAATATTGTGCAGACTTGGGAACTTTTAAAAAATGACCAAGTCTTCATAATTGTGATATTTACAGTACAACGGATTCTTTACGTTATGATTTCTTTGAAAACAACTCATCTTTAGGATTCTTATTAAATTTTCCTCTATCCCTCTATCACCACCTGAAAATATAGCTGTTCACAAACCGCTCTGTCACTGCTTCAATGCTTCAAAGAAGTATCCAGGTAGTTTTAATATTTTAGGTATATCTACCGATGCAAATTCGATTCTGAAAACACTTCTTGCGTTTTCATAGCATGTAGGCTTATTTTTCCTAATTTAATTTTTTTAAAATAAAAATAAGAAAAACTGCTGATAGAGAAAGTTCTATCTTAGTTTATCATATATATATATATATATTGTGTGTAAATATTTAAACTTCAATCTTGTGTATTTAGGAAATATATTGATCATGGGTAGGCCGAAGGATGGACATTACTGGAATCAAGTGGAAAAGTTAGAAGATGGAAAGTTACGGTGCAAGCGTTGTAAGCATAAGTTTAAAGGAGGTGTCTCAAGAATTAAAGCACATGTGGATATGATACAAGGCCAAGGCATTAAGTTATGCGATCCTGACACTGCTGGAGTTCACAATAGTGTTGTTGATGGTTCAAGCAATCCACAAGATATAAATCAAATGAACTCATTACAAGGTAATATAAACTTATGTATATTCTATCTGTGTATGGTACATACATAGGACTATTTCTTTGTATAAGGACTAGAGGGAAAAATTTTAATTATATAATTATTGATAAAAGATCAAAATTATAAAGTCGTCACAACTTTAACAGTTTAATCTTAATTTATAATAGAATCTAATAATTGATATTTATCTTCTTGCTATGTATACATGGAATCTTTAACGGCAAATTACTCAAAATTATTCAATTACTTTTAGGTTACTTGTTGGAAATATTGAACCTACTCCTTCAGAACAATTTACTCGTTTAGTTTGAATAATAAGTATAAATTGTGGAATTAATTGACTTAAAAAAATTTGGAATCTAAAGATATCAATTTATCTCATAATAATTCAATCCCAAATAAATCCCCTAAGATAGTCATAGGAAACGTGAAGTTTTTCCGTTGAAATGCAGATCATGTTTGATTAAGCTCCCTTCCAAAGATGAGATCTTCTCCTTCATTTAAGAAATTTAAGAATGAAGAAATGTTGTTACACGCTCATGAGATTTAGTTAGAAATAGAAAGAGAGAGAAATGAAAAACTATTAAGCTTTTATATAAAAAAAAAACAACGGTTGAAGTATTTAATATAAGTTAAAGTGTGCAAAAATATTTTTTCTAATACAATATTTATCTATGATTGTTCCTTACATTCTAGTATTGAATTTAATTTATGGTACAGCTATATAAATAGTAATATATTTATTTTTTAAAATTTAAGTACTTGATATATCATAAAATCTTGTTGTGAATACGTTATTATACATTATTGATGATGAATGTGAGTTTTATGGCATCATTTCTTTAGATAATTTGTTATCATCGTATTTTTTTTTTCTGAAGTTAGAAAACGGTCATTAAAATTTTTTCTGTCATGTTTGTTTGTTGCAGATGTTCACGAAATCATTGATACTAATATTGCTGGTTCAAGTAATCTTCATAGTTATGCTGAATACAATTTACACGAAGGTGTGCTTCCTTGATCCTTTGCTACCAATTTATTGTGTTGGACAACAAGATTTCTTTTCCTATTTTACACAATGTGCTTCTATATTTTATGTGAGACATGGTTTTATTTTAAAGCTCCATCATCATATGTTTATTTCAAATCTTTTAATTAATGTATGCACTAATTGTATAGGTTAAAGAAACAAAATTATAGTATTTTTAACAGAAAAATATTTATTATAAGAAAAACAAAAAAATTATTCAATAATGATTCTTTTATCTAATTGAAGGTATTGAAGAGAAAAATGTATGGGTTTGTATACTTTTTATTTTTATAATATTAATAATTTAGAATTTATTAAGAATATAATTATCAAATATATTTTTTTATCTAGATTAAACTATATTATAACAAATAATTTATTTTAAATTAATATAAATTAATATAAATATTTATTTAATATTCAACATTAATTTGAATATTATAAAATTATGATATAAAGAAGTGTATAGATGATATTGGAATGTTCTTTCTACTAAATTATAAAAAAATTTCATATTCAATATTTGAAGGAAATAATTAAATATAAAATATGATAAATATTTTTATAATTTTATTTTTGATAAAATAATTTGTAGGTTTGTTCACTTCCATTCATAAATTTTAAATTTTAAATTGAACAATTATTTATATATAATGATTTTTTATTTTTAATAATAATTATTATTGTTGTTAAAATATTTTTTTTATCAAGTTGAAATATCAAGTATTTTTAACTCATGATAATATATACAAATATTTAATTTATAAAATTGTGTCATTAATTAAATATTTAAATTAAAATGACTTTGATATGATTTCTATTATGACTTGTAAGGATAACGTTATATTTAAGTAAAAATATTAAATAAATACCTTATTACTGTATTTTTTTATTTTCTCTATTTAATATTTATACAATATGAAAATTTTAATTTATAAAATATTATATTTTTAATTTTTTTAAAAAAATTATAAAAATAAATTTAAAAGATTGAAATATAAAAATTAATAAATATATATTACTGCCTTTATCATGAAGAAGCACATTATATATAAAATAATATGTTATTTAAAATATAAGTAAATAAATCAATTATTAATTTATTTTATATTATTATGATTATTATACATATATAATTTTACACAATTCACACATTTGTCAATATATAATTTAATAAAAATTATTTATGTGTATTTTAAATAATATATTATTTGTTAAAAAATAAAATATTTAAAATCTTAAGTCTCTTTCTCCATATATGAAACATATTTAGTAAAGGAAAAAAATTTAAAAAATGTTAATATAAATATTAAATCATATAATAAATGATAATGACAAACTACTTTAAATAAATCAATTTTCGTAATGTGATTAAGATTTGTTCTGATTTTGTATTTGATATGTTTTCTAATCATGTATAGAAGAATAAGTATCAAATGAGAGGATTTATTTCATATAAGAAGGAAATAAATAAATATTAACAATTAAACCTTACAATAAATAATCAAGATTAAAACAACAAATTACATAGCTTTCTCAAATGATAATATAATTTTAGAAACCCTTTTAATCATTTCATTAATGATCATACGATTCAAATATATTGCACTAGCTTACTCTTATATAAAATGTCTGTGACCGGATTCATCGCCTGTGAAATATATTAGAGAAGCAAATTAATTACATGAATTTTTTTGTCAAAAAGAACCAACAGGTTTCTTACAAATGGAGGCCGTAAATGGAGGTGGCAACAATAGTCCTCTTGAAGATGAAATAAAAGAATTGGTTGATAGCTTAGCTCGTGTGGAAGATGACATTAAGGAACAGCTACAATGGTTGAAGTCCCGTGGTAAGAAGTGTCATAGACGCGTTGATGATTGGTTAAAGGAAACTAGGTACTTGAAAATAAGGGCACATGAATGGATGGATTCCCTGGCTCAAGGTATGTTGATAGATTGGGAAGAGGAAGAAGAAGAAGCAGAAGAAGAAGATTTGGCTAAAGAGTTACGGGATCATATTGCTGAAAGACCTTTAGTGCTGTGGAAGGAATTGGTTGGTGAAATGTTTGAGACAAATGTTGAGAGCGTGTTGAGACTTCTAAGGGATGATGAAGTCTTCATAATTGGCATACATGGAATGGCAGGAGTGGGGAAAACGTGTCTTGTAACATATATCAAGCACCATATTACAAGGAACAAAAGTTTTCATAATTTTAATCACACCTTCTGGGTCACTGTATCCCAGAATTTTAGCAATTTTAAATTGCAAAATGACATTGCCAGAAGAATAGGTCTAAAGCTTGATGAAGATGATGAGATAATAAGGGCGGAAATGTTGTCATCTGCTTTGGAGGAAAAAGGAAACTCTCTTCTTATTTTGGATGATGTTTGGAATCACATTGATCTGTCCAAGGTGGGAATACCTCTTAGAGTGAATGGAACTAAATTGATTTTGACAAGTCGTTTGAAACATGTCTGTCAACAGCTGGATTGTCATCCAGATAATATAATAACCATGCAACCTCTATTGGAGAGCGAGGCTTGGGAGTTATTTTTGTTAAAACTTGGATACAATGAAACACCTGCAACACTTGATCCTAATGTAGAAGTGATAGCAAAGTCTGTTATAAAAGAATGCGGTGGATTACCGCTTGGAATCAGTGTAATGGCTAGAACCATGAAAGGAGTAAACAACACTGTTGGTCAATGGAGACTTGCTTTGAAAAAACTTCAAAATTCAGCGGTAGAAGAGATGGGAGCAGAGGTATTCAACGTATTAAAATTCAGCTACGACCATTTAATTGACAAAAATACACAAAATTGTTTTTTATATTGTGCATTATATCCTCCTCTATTTGATTACTATCATAAAGAAGAGTTTATCATGAAGTGGGTTGACTGGGGTCTGAAAAATGAAATGGGGGGTTTGGAAGAAGCATTTGATGAGGGGCTTGATATAATAGACAAACTCATAAGCCATTCTTTGTTATTAGAAAACCAAGAAGGGGGTAAATTAGAGATGCATTGTTTAGTGAGAGACATGGCATTCCATATAATGGAGGACAAGTACTACATGATGAAATATGGAAAAGGATTGACAAAAATATCTCATATTTCAAAATGGACAGCTGATTTGGAAGTGGTTTCCACAGTAAAGAATTGTATAGTAGAAATCCCATCAGACATATCTCCTCAATGTCCAAAGTTGTCCATCCTGAATTTTAGTAATAACACATTTAGGTCTATTCCTGACTGTTTTTTCAACCACATGAATAGTCTATCTGTACTTGATCTATCTGAAAATACCCATTTAACATGTTTGCCAAATTCAATGTCTAACTTGAGGTCTCTTATTTCCTTGGTGCTGAGAGGATGTTTATTGTTGAAATATGTACCTCCTTTGGGAATGATGAAGAAATTGTCAACATTAGACATTTCAAATACTTCAATTCAGAATGTACCGGAAGGTTTGGAAATGCTAATCAAGTTGAAATGGCTGAATCTATCAAGGAATAAAAACTTGATGATGGAACCGAGGTCCACGCTACTGAGATTGCTCAATATGCAATACCTTGATCTACGTTGTGATTTGGGTTCAGCAAATATACATGTAAAGGTAAAGGTAGAAGATGTAAAAGGCATGAGAGTGCTTGATTACTTGGCATGCAGCATTGAAGACTGGGAGAACTGGAATGAGTATGTAATAGAAATCCTTGAGAGAGGTTATGGACCTAAAACTTATCATCTCCATTTGGGAAGTAATCCTTATGGATTTAGATATTGTTATTGGTTAAATATTTTAGATGAAAGAATTATATATCTTGGAGATTGCGAAGATTTTGTACCTAGGCTACCAAGTAACCTTACAAAATTGATCATACAAGCGAATAAGCAATGTACTGGATGCTTATGTGATGCTGTGAAATTATATGGGCGTCCTCCTTCTTTGTGGAACATTGACATTGAAGATTGCTCGAAGCTAGAGAGTTTGTTTTGCTTATCTAATTCTTGTTCCTTGTGCACTCGTCTTGCCTACCTTGATTCTTTGGTTATTCGTAATTTGGAAAGCTTTAATGTTATCTTGAAGCAGAATGATGAAGGCATAACTCAACTTTCTCCTCCGAGAGGATTTTTCTCTCATCTCAAACATCTTAGTATAGTAAGATGCCACAAGATGGAGAAGTTGTTCACAGCTGCATCACTGCCAAATGCACAACTACCTAACCTGGAGCACATATCTGTGGCTGATTGTGAGTCAATGAAGGAGATATTCCTCACTGAAGATGTTGATTTTACAATTACACTCCCCAAGTTAAAAAAATTGAATTTGAATGATCTACCCCAGCTGAAAGTGGTGTGCAGAGGGATTTTGGCCTCCAAATCTCCTCCAGAAATTGACTGCTGTAACTGTCCTAATCTTGAAAGCTCTCTACAGTACAAGTCATTAGATTCTAAGGATCCTTCTGTTATTCTGCTGAAGATTACCATTTGTGAAGATGATTATAATTAGATCATACAGCCTGTGACCATTTAGGCTCTATGAGCATTTTTCAGCTCTTTAAGACAACAGCTTATATATAGTTATCCAAAGTTTATTTTATTTTTATGATTAAGGCAAATGCCGTTCATCACCTTTTCCCTGCAAATACAGGTACAATTTTATATATTTTTTCTGCCTCATGATTTGAAGTCTAAACATAAAATTGGTACATTTTGTCACTATTAAGTTTCAGCAGAAATTGGATTTCATAAAAAGTAAGCATTTCATCAATGCCAGAAGGAGAATTCGAGTGAAATGAGTCTTGTCCTTCTTGCCGGTTTACACTATGAAATTTATCATTATTTGGTGAAATGTCATTGCTCATAATGGTCTCCACTAAACATAAGATCCAACTAGCTCATACTCAAAAATCTGAAATTTATCATTATTTGGTGAAATTTCCCCTTCAGTTTTCTTTTCCATTCAACTAGAAGAACATTTTGGATTCTCCGATTGGTAGTTTGAGTCATATTAATAATGAGTCAAAATTTAATGAATTTAGCTTAATCCTCTAGGGCAGAGATGTTTGCAATTCAGCTTAAATCAATTTTCAAACAAAAAATTATTCAATCTAATCATAAAAATATATTGTAGTTTAGTTTGGAACGGCTTGAATAAAATTTTAAATTTTTTCCATTAAAAATGGTTTGAATTAGATAATTTAACTTTTTATTTTTTGTTTAATGTTTAATTTAGTTAAAATATGATACATAAATTCTATTTTATTATTTTTTTACACCATGCTCATTAAAAATTATTTTTATATAAAACAGTAAATTCATATAATAAAAATATGAATTTTTTTACTAAAATAATATAATATATTTCTAAAAAATGCAATTTTTAATAAAAATTATAAAAAAATAAATATTAAATTTTATAATCATATAATTATAAAAACATAAGTGAGAAGTTAATTTTTTAAAATAAAATTATATATATACATATAATTTAGATTTTGGATTAAATTGATTTTTAAGAAGGGATCTAAAATATGATCCAGTCCAATTTATTTGTTTTAATTTATACTTTTTTATATTAATTTATTTCTTATTTTTGGTTGATTCAACTTTTCGACTCAATTTTTTACTATTTATATTAACCAGTCAACTCATCACTTTGCGTGTGGATCCAAAAGAGAAAGAAAAAGAGAAACACAAGTCAACCTAATGCAGCGAATAAATGGAAGGGAAAGTTCTCTGAAGGTGTAAGCATTGGCATCACTTTTCAGTAAGAAGGCACAAACGCGTACTCTAAACTCTCCCCAAAGGCACTTAATAGGTAATCTCTTAGCAGGAAAAATTGCTGTTCGTCGTCGCTTTATTACTGCTTCAGCGCCCCCAATTAGCAGTGTTCAGGTTAGGTATCTGAAAATTTGTTTGTGTATATCTTCAACTTCAACTTTCCATGATTTAAGGCACTTAATGTTATTGTGTATGATTCTCCTTCCAGATCTCTTTGCCTTTTATGTTTAATTAAAAGCAATGAAGTTTATTGTTTTGTTTCCATGGATATGACGTCTACCACTATGAAAATACAGCAGGGGAAGGGGAACAAATCACCCAATCGAAGGAAACTCCTATACGGAAGATTTTTTATTATTTTTTTTTCTGTAAATTTGTGCCATGCTAATGACCTAAAAAAACAAATATCTTTATCTCGATATATCAAATGAGACGCATATAGTGTTAGTGATGGGCGAAAATTTTGAAATTGTGGGGCAATGTAAACACAATTTTGTATGTAATTAAATTAAGTGTATCCTCCAACTAATAATTGAAGCTTAATTCCTTTTAGAATATAGATATTATTAAAATAAGTTTATTTTTTCTCAACAATTTTTTCTCATATATATAACTTTAAGAACTTAATCATTTTCCAACTAGTTATTTATCATTTCTGTCAAACTTTATTAGTAATACAGACAATTTAGAAGGATGACTCATATATACACATATTACATGTAATGTTGAAATTTATTTTTTTTAATTTTTGTGATGGCAACTGCGCCTGAAGCTCTATGAATAGATCCGTCTCTAAAATAGTATAATGTTACATCTATCTGAACAAATATTTAAAATTTGATCTTGTTGGTGTAGAAAATATATTGATCATGGGTAGACCTAAAGATGAACATTATTGGAATCAAGTTGAGAAGTTAAATGATGGCAAGTTGAAGTGTAGGCGTTGTAAACATACGTTTAAAGGAGGTGTTTCAAGAATTAAAGCGCATGTTGATAGGATACAAGGGCAAGGCATCAAGTTATGCGATCTTGATGGTCTTAATGATTATGAAGGAGTTGACAACAATGTTGTTGCAGGTTCAAGCAATCCACAAGGAGTTGTAAATCCAGTGAATCCATTAGAAGGTAACATGCATACATGCATAGACTCATAGACTTGTATATACTCATTATGTATTATGTATATAAGTTGTTACATTAGAATGTGCTCAACGAGTCTAAAATATAATTGAAAAACGTGGATTTAATTCTTTTAAAATGAAAAGGTTTGTAACATTAAAAGTGAGGATGTTTTTATTATCTATTTTAAATTTTAATTAAAATATTCTGTAATCATAACTATTTTTAAAATCGTAAAGTATTCACTCACATCTAATATAATAATTAACCTGATTATCTAGATATAAATTGTTGGATCTTATATATTTATTTTATAAAAAATATTAACCATTGATGATGGAATATAGAGATAAAAAATATTGTGCAGATGTAGGTTAATCATTACTCATTTTAAATCAATGATAGACATATCATCATTTATCATTTAACATACTTGTTCACTTTTTAGAGTTGAAATTTAAAAAATATATATATATATATATATTAACAAGATTTGGTTCAAAATTTTAGTAACGCTGATTTTTTTATATGTTTGCGATAAGGATTGTATCAATTTTTACACAAAAGCTCATCCAAATTAAGTATAAGCATAATATGCAGTTCGGTTTGAATATAATATTAAAACTAAAATACTTTTTTACGATTTGATTTGGATTAGTTATTTATTTTTTATTATATGACCTTTAATTTATGCTAGAGAAAAATAGTTTGGTGAAATCAAAATTAAAACGAGTTTGTTAGAAAAAAACAAATTAAAAAGGTAAAACTATGAGTGAGATATGGATATATTTATTGAAAGAAAAAAAACAAAGGAGTGAAGAGAGGATGAAAGTATGATAGTATATAAAAGAGAAAAAAATAATTTTTTTATATAAAGGTAGAATAGAAAAAATAATATAAATATAATAGAGTACGTAAAAGTTATTAGAAATCAATCATAATCTTATACGAGAAGATAAGATTATGTATGGGTAACTATAGTTGCTGAGTTAATGTATTTATAATTTAATTGATACAATCCTAGTCGATGATATAACTTTATAGGTGGTAATATATTTATTAAATTAAATTTTAAATACATGTATCTTATAAAGTTCAGCTGTGAACATGTTATTATATAAAGTTGATGATGAATGCTAAGTTGACGACATTATTTTCTTTAGATAATTTGTTATCATCATTACTAACTTATTCTTTTATTTATTTTAAAATTTAAAAATTGTGATTAAAATTTTCTCTATCATGTTGAAAAATATTGTTGCAGATGTTTACAGAATGATTGATTCTGATATTGCTGGTTCAAGTAATCATCAAAATTATGCAGAGCTCAGAACTTTGGTTGAAGGTGCGCTCGCTTTCTTGGTTTCTTACTAGTTGCTACCAATTTACTGTGTTGGGCAGCAAGATTTTTTCCCCTAATTTACACGGTGTGATTTATATTTTAGATGAGATAATATGGTTTCATTTTAATTCTTCATTTATTTCAATTCTTCCAATTTATTTAGGCACTAATTGCATAGGTTAAAGAAACAAACATTAGAATATTTTTATTAGAAAAATATTTCTTATAGTAAAATGTAAAAATAAAAAATTTATTTAATAATTATTCTTTTATTCAACGTATTTAAGAGAATTAGATTACAGACTTGTAAGATGTCTAGGTACATATGTTTTCATTTTTTTATAATATCAATAATTTAGAATATATTAATAAAATATTAAATTTCTTTTATTTAGATAAAACTATATTATAATAAATTAGTTGTCTTAAATTAGTTTGAATAAAGATTACAATATTTATTTTCTATTTGAAAATTTTGATATTATAAATTATGACATCATAAAAGTCTCTACATGATATTTAAATTGTCTTTGTACTTAATTATATAATTATTTTTATATTCTTCAATATTTGAAGGATAAAAAAATAGAAATAAAATATAATATTTTTATTATTTTAGTTTCATATAAAAATTGAAATATTTTTAGATTACTTTTTATTTTCACTTCTACTAATAAATTTTAATTAAATAAAAATATTTATAATAATTTTGTATTCACTAATTATTATTATTATAGTTAATATTAAATAAATAAATAAATTTTATTTAAAATGAATTATTTAACATATTTCAACTCATGATAATATATAAAAATTTAATTCATAAAATTTATCATTTCATTAATTAAATATTTAAAGTTAAACTAAAAATTATTTTGATATTATTTTTATTATCATTAATAATGATGTTTTTATATTTAAATAAATATTATATTAATATATTTTTATTTTTTGCTATTTACAATATAGAATAAAATTATAATTTTAATTTAAAATAAATAAAAAATGTTTATAATACTATACTTAAATTTTATTCATTAAAAAATAGTATGATTTATTTATTTTTATATGATCTGTCATTAAGATATTAAATGCAATTCGTAATTATACTACTAGTCTAAGATATTTTAAGAAAGAACCTTCATCTTATTTAATGCAGTAATTATTATGATATACTTAATTTTTTTATATTTTTATTTTTCGTATATTAGATTTTTGAAATTTTCTTTTAATTTATTATATTTTGAGGTGAGTTCATCTAAATTGATTGAGCAATTGAGTAATTGGTATTTTTCTATTTAATATATATATATATATATATATATATATATATATATATATATAATTTAGTCTTTTTTAATGAATTCATTACAAGGTACACATGCATAGACCTATACATACTCATTATGTAGATCTTTACAATTTTATTTGTATCAATTTTGACACAAAAGCTCATCCAAATTTATAAACATAATATACAGTTCGGTTTGAATGTAATGTGAAAAGTAAAATACTTTTTTACAATTTGATTTGGATTAATTATTTATTTATTATTTATTATTTATTATTATATGACTTTTAATTTATATTAGAGAAAAATAGCCTGGTGAAATTAAAATTTAGATGAGTTTGTTGGAAAAAACAAATAATTAAAAAGGTCCAACAATGAGATAAGGATATATTTATTGAAAAAAAAAATAAAGGAGAGAAGGAAGGATGAAGTATGATAGGAAATAAAAGAAAAAGAAAAATAAATTTTTTATATGAACATAGAATACGAAAAATAATATAAATATATTATTATATAAGTACCGATTCGGTTGAACTTTAAAAAAATCAAAAATTGAATCAAATTATAATAAAAAAATGTTTCCTTTACAGTTTTTTAAGTTTCTAATTTTCAGTTGGATTAATTTTTAATTTTTTTATATTGTTTTAATGATTTAAAAATAGTTTGATTCGATTTTAAACATCTTGTTGCCTTAGGTTAATTGTTAAAAATATTGAACATTCCCATCAATGCACCACTGTGAGGAACATAGGAGTTATGCTTGAGAGATGAGAGCAGGAAGTAGAATATGTTAAGTACATAGCTATGCCATGCATTAATTGACAATTGGCATATTCAATCCTACAAAAAAAATGATGGAGTACGTAAAAGTTATTAGAAATCAATCATAACCTTATAAGAGAAGATAAGATTAAGTATGGGTAATTATAGTTGCTGAGTTAATGTATTTATAATTTAATTTAAATAAATGGTAATAGCATTTAAAAAAAAACTAGATAAACTGCAGAATTATTAAGTATAAAATATGCGAAATTGGAAAACATCAATTTATCTCTCACATTAATTCAACCCTGAAGCCTTTCGTTTGAGGTAAGACTATTTTTTTCATATGAAGGTGAGGGGAAAATTTTAATTATATAATTATAGATAAGTAACTAAAAATATAACGTCTCATAATTTTTATATTTTAATTAAAACTAGAATTTATAATAGAATTTAATAATTGATATTTATCCTCTTGCTATGTAGATATGGCATCTTTAATGGTAAATTACTCATTATTCAGTGTATTTTAGGTTATCCGTTGAAAATAGAGTCTACCCTTCACAATCATTTACTCATTTAGTTTGAATAATAAGTATAAAATATGTAGAGTCGATTTAAAAAAATATGGAATCTAAAAAAATCAATTTATCACACGATAGTTCAATCTCAAAAAAAAAAAAAAAAAAAACTCTAAGATAGTAAAAAACTCTAAGAGTGAAAGAATGTTGTTAGGTTTTAGTTAAAAATAGAAAAAGAGAGAAGTGAAAAATATATAAATAATATGATAAAAAGATAAATAAAAAATACTGTACATATATACATAAAAATATATGTATACAGCAGTCTTGTTGTATGTCTTTAATTATTAAAAGTATTGAAAGTTACGAGTCCCCTGAAATGGATAATAAATTAGATAATTGTAGATGGTAAAGAATAGGTCAGCCAAAATAAGATTACGAAGTTAATTGAAAGGAGGGACACTTGTCAAATGATCCAAATATTCAGAGTGGAAAAGGAGATTTAGGGTTAGAGTAACTAACTCTTGTTCTAGGCTGAGAGATTTTGTGAAGAAAGAAAAAAAATAAAATACGGATGGAATGGAGGAGCAGAAGATTGAGTACACTTACTTTGAAAAATTCTTCTCTATTGTTCTATCTTTCCTCTCCTTCCTTCTCTCAAATATAATATGCTATTCTCTTTTAAAATTGGATATATGGTAAAGTTTCATAGGTGGTTATATATTTACTATATTAAATTTTAAATACATGTATCTTATAAAGTTCAGCTGTGAATATGTTATTATATAGGATTGATGATGAACACAAGTTTATGATATTATTTTTTTTAGATAGTTTATTCTTATTTATTACATTATTTTTTATTTTTTTGAAATAAAAAAATTGTGATTAAATTTTTCTCTATCATGTTAAAAAAAGTTATTGCAAATGTTCATGAAATGATTGATTTTAATATTGCTAGTTTCCATTAATCATCAAAATAATGTGGAATCCAATAATTTACAAGAAGGTGGGTTTCTTGATGCCTTGCTACTAATTTATTGAGTTGGGCAACAAGATTTTTTATCCTATTTTATAGTGCTTTTATATTTTAGATAAGATAAGATAATTTTATTTTAATTCTCCATCATCATATGTTTATTTCAATTCTTCCAATTTATGTAGGCACTAACTGGATAGGTTGAAGAAATAAAATTAGAATATTTTTATTAGAAAAATATTTTTTATAGTAAAATGTACAAATAAGAAAAATTATTTAATAATTATTAAGTACATAGCTAGGTTCATATATTTTTTTATTTTTATAATATAAATAATTTAGAATATATTAATAATAATTTTAAATGTCTTTTATTTATATGAAACTATATATAATAAATTTATTTTAAATCAGTTTAAATAAATATTAAAATATTTATTTTCTATTTGAAAATTTTAATATTAAGTTAAATATTATAAAATTATGAAATCATAAAAGTCTCTAGATGATATTTAAATGGTCTTTCTATTAAATTATATAATTATTTTTTACAGTCTTCAATATTTGAGGGATAAATAATTAGATATAAAATTTAGTAATATTTTTATAATTTCAGTTTCATATAAAAAATTAAAATAGTTTGTAGATAAATACTTTTTATTTATTCACTTCTACTAATAAATTTTAACTTTTAATTAAACAAATATTTATTTATAATTTTTTTATTCACTAATTATATTAATATAGTTATTATTAAATAAATAAATTTCTTATAAAATTGAAGTATTTAACATATTTCAACTCATGACAATATATATATATATATATATATATTTAATTCCAAAAATTGTATAAGTTCATTAATTAAATATTTAAAGTTAAAATAGAAGTTATTTTTATTATGACTAATAAGGATAATTTGATATTTAAATAAATATTATCTTAGATTAACATATTTTATTTTTTTCTATTTAAAATATAGAGTAAAGCTATAATTTAATTGAACATATTTTATTATATTCACTTTTATTTAAAAAAATTCTGATTAGATACATCTTCTCCATATATATTACTGCATTTATCATGAAGAAGCACATTATATATAAACTAGTATGTTATTTAAAATATAAGTAAATAAATCAATTATTAATTTATTTTATATTATTATGATTATTATACATATATAATTTTACACAATTCACACATTCATCAATATATAATTTAATAAAAATTATTTATTTATATTTTAAATAATATATTATTTATTAAAAATAAAATATTTAAAATCTTAAGTCTCTTTCTCCATATATGAAACATATTTAGTAAAGGAAATTTTTTTAAAAAAATGTTAATATAAATATTAAATCATATAAGAAATGATAATGACAAACTGCTTTAATTAAATCAATTTTAGTTATGTGATTAAGAGTTGTTCTGATTTTTTATTTGATATGTTTTCTAATCATGTACAGAAGAATAAGTATCAAATGAGAGGATTTATTTCATAAAAGAAGGAAATAAATAAATATTAACAATTAAATCTTGTAATAAACAATCAAGATTAAAACAACAAATTAAGTGGCTTTCTCAAACGATAATATAATGTTAGAAACCCTTTTAATCATGGCATTAATGATCATACGATTCAAATTTAGTGCACTAGCTCACTCTTATATAAAATGTCTGTGACTGGATTCATCGCCTGTGAAATGTATTAGAGAAGCAAATTAATTACATGAAATTTTTTGTTAAAAAAAAACTGACAGGTTTTTTTATGTAGTTATGATTTTGGAATAAAATAAATTAGTAGTTATGGAATTATAATTGTATAATAAAATGAATTAGTGGTTGATAATATTTATGGAGTTGTTGCATATAACTTTTGGTCTCCTAAAATTATTTTGTCCAACCTTTAGTTTTCTAAAATTATTTTGCTGTGGCTATTTCATCTATGATGTATTTGTATTACTTATAAATACAAGAAAGAAATAAAAAAAAGGAATTATTTTTCTTCTTCACATATATTCTTTTCCTCTAGATTACCGATGCTTCAAAATGATCATGAATGGAGGTGGCAATAATAGTCCTCTTGAAGATGAAATAAAAGAATTGGTTCGTAGCTTAGCTCGTGTGGAAGATGACATTAAGGAACAGCTAGAATGGTTGAAGTCCCGTGGTAAGAAGTGTCATAAGCGAGTTGATGATTGGTTAGAGGAAAATAGGCGCTTGAAAATAAGGGTACGTGAATGGATGGAGTCCCTGGCTCAAAGTATGTTGACAGATTCGGAAGAGGAAAAATATTTGGCTGAAGAGTTATCGGATCATAATGCCGCAAGACCTTTAGTGTTATGGAATGAATTGGTTGGTGGAAGTTTTGAGACAAATGTTGAGAGAGTGTTGAGACTTCTAAGGGATGATGAAGTCTTCACAATTGGCATACATGGAATGGCAGGAGTGGGAAAAACGTGTCTTGCAACATATATCAAGGATCATATTCCAAGGAACAAAAGTTTTCATAATTTTAATCACATCTTCTGGGTCACTGTATCCCAGAATTTTAGCAATTTTAAATTGCAAAATGACATTGCCAAAAGAATAGGTCTAAAGCTTGATGAAGATGATGAAATAATAAGAGCAGAAATGTTGTCATCTGCTTTGGAGGAAAAAGGAAAATCTCTTCTTATTTTGGATGATGTTTGGAATCATATTGATCTGTCCAAGGTGGGAATACCTCTTAGAGTGAATGGAACTAAATTGATTTTGACAAGTCGTTTGAAACATGTTTGTCAACAGCTGGATTGTCATCCGAATAATATAGTAAGTATGCAACCTCTACTTGATGATGAAGCTTGGGAATTATTTTTGCTAAAACTTGGATACTGTGGAACACCTGCAATACTTGATCCTGATGCAGAACTCATAGCAAGATCTGTTATAAAAGTTTTCGGTGGATTACCACTTGGAATCAGTGTAATGGCTAGAATCATGAAAGGAGTAAATAACACTGTTAGTCATTGGAGACATGCTTTGAAAAAACTTGAAAATTCAGCTGTAGAAGAGATGCAAGCAGAGGTCTTAAACGTAATCAAACTCAGCTATGACCATTTAATTGATAAAAATATACAAAATTGTTTCTTATATTGTGCATTATACCCTGAAACTTCTTACTATTATAAAAAAAAGTTTATCATGAAGTGGGTTGACTGGGGTCTGATAAATGAAATGGGGAGTTGCGAAGAAGCATTTGATGAGGGACTTGCTATAATAGACAAACTAACAAGTCATTCTTTGTTATTAGAAAACCAATATGGTGGTTTAGAGATGCATTGTTTAGTGAGTGACATGGCATGCCATATAATGGAGGACAAGTACTACATGATGAAATGTGAAAAAGGATCGAGAGAAATACCTCATATTTCAAAATGGACAGCTGATTTGGAGGTGGTTCACATAGTAAATAATTTGACAGTAGAAATGCCATCTGACACATCGCCTCAATGTCCAAAGTTGTCCATCCTGATTTTTAGTAATAACACATTTAGGTCTATTCCGGATTGTTTTTTCAACTGCATGAATAGTCTATCTGTACTTGATCTATCCAAAAATATCCATTTAACATGTTTGCCACATTCAGTATCTAACTTGAAGTCTCTTATTTCTTTGGTGCTGAGGAAATGTATATCATTGAAAGATATACCTCCTTTGGGAGAGCTGCCGAAATTGTCAAGATTAGACATTTCGAATACTTCAATTGAGAATGTACCAGAAGGTTTGGAAATGCTAATCAATTTGAAATGGCTGAATCTATCAGAGAATAAGAAATTGATGATGGAACCGAGATCCATGCTACTAAGATTACTCCATATGGAATACCTTGATCTCCGTTGTGATTTGTATTTAGCAGATATAGGTGTAAAGGTAAAGGTAGAAGATGTAAAAGGTCTGAGAGTGCTTCATTACTTGGGATGCAGCTTTCAAGACTTGGAGAACTGGAATGATTATGTAATAGAAATCCTTGAGAGAGGTTATGGACCTAAAACTTATCATCTCCATTTGGGAATTTTTCCTTATGGATGTATCTATTGTTATAGGCTAAATGTTTTAGATGAACGAATTATAAGTCTTGGAGATTGCGGAGAATTTGTACCTACTCTACCAAGTCGCCTTACAAAATTGGCCATAGCAGCAAATAAGCAGTGGACTGGATGCTTATGCGAAGCTGTGAAATTAGAGGATGGGTGTCCTCTTTTGTGGGACATTGACATTAACCATTGCTCGAAGCTAGAGAGTTTGTTTTGCTTATCTGATTCTTGTTCCTTGTGCACTCGTCTCCCCTACCTTAATTCTTTGGATATTCATAATTTGGCAAGCTTTAATGTTATCTTGAAGCAAAATGATGAAGGCATTACTCAACTTTCTTCTCTGGGAGGATTGTTCTCTCATCTCAAACATCTTGATATCACAGAATGCCACAAGATGGAGAAGTTGTTCACAGCTGCGTCACTGCCACAGACACAACTACCTAACCTGGAGTACTTATCTGTGGCTTATTGTGATTCAATGAAGGAGATATTCCTCACTGAAGATGGTGATTCTACAATTACACTCCCCAAGTTAAAAAAACTGCGTTTGTATTTTCTACCGCAACTGAAGGTGGTGTACAGAGGGATTTTGGCCTCCAAATCTCGTCCAGAAATTGACTGTCTTGACTGTCCCAATCTTGAAAGGTCTCTACAGTACAAGTCATCTGATTCTAGGGATCCTTATGTTATTTTTGTTATTGTTATTCCTGAAGAAGATTAGCTCTTTGTGAAGATGATTTTGATTAGATCATACAGCACGTGAATTCTATTTTTTACCATGTAGGCTAGATGAGCATTTCCAGCGCTTCAAGACAACAGCTTATTTTATTTTTATGATTAAGGCAAATGCAGTTCATCACCTTTTTCAATATTCTTTCCCTGCAAATACAGGTAAGTTGGTGATGGAACATTTGGGAGACGCTGAGCTGAAAACCTTGTTAGGGCCAATTGCTTATTTGGGGGATGAAGAGACGAAATGATCTTAAGATGAGCTGTTAGATGAATCTTACACTGAATAAAATGGATGATTGCAGTTAATCTGAATCCCAAAATTTTATATTTTTTTTCTCCCTCGCGATTTGAATTCTAAACATAAAATTGGTAGATTTTGTCACTATTAAGTTGCAGCAGAAATTGAATTTCATAAAAAGTAAGCATTTGATGGATGCGAGAAGGAGAACTCGAGTGAAATGAGTCTTATCCTTCTTGACGGCTTACACTGAAATTTATCATTATGTGGTGAAATGCCATTGCTCATAATGAGCTCCACTAAACATAAGATCCAACTAGCTCATACTAAAAAATCTCGTTTATAATGTTTCTTCATTACAAAAAGTGAATGTACTAGTTCATATTTTTAAATCTCAATTTACATTGTTTTGATACGGTTATCAAAATCTAAAAGCATAGAGGACTTTTACAACAACGTTTAAGATTATTGATCTATCTATAAAGGATTTTAACCATTATATTGACATAATTATGAAAATAACTTTTCTATTATCAAATTGTATAAATAAGCGACTCTTTCTTCACTATTATAATAGTTAAAATTATTACATTATACACATACATACACGTTAAATTATAAAATTATTAAATTTTCAACTATCAATTTCATGAAAAATATTAACATTTATTCTTAAAGTTAATTTTAACCATCTAGTATATTTTTATTTTAAAAATTAAATATTTATTACATAAAATATGTAAAAAGTGATAATAATTTTTTTATTAAAAATTTATAAAATATAAAATTAACAACAAAATGATGATTACAAAGAAAGCTATATATGAAAGTTGTGAATAATTTTGAAAATGTCAAATATAATAGCAAATTTTTTTTAAAAATATGAAAAAAATATTTAAACCCATTCTATTTTACATTTAAAATATTTAATTAAAATTCTTTTCATTGTTATTCAAACTCATTTAATCTAATATTTTAAAATTATTTTTATCCAAACACTACCTCAAAGACATTCTTTAACTTCACAATACTAAATTTAAATATGTATTTATATATATATATATATATATATATATATATATATATATATATATATATAAAGATTATTTCAATCCGAAGATTGACAAGCAAATTTGTTATATAAAAATTAATAAGTCATGTGATAACAATGTAATAAAAAAAGAATTGTTGAATAGGCGCTATTTCTAATGTGGTTAACGAGTCACTTTTCAAAATATTTCGTTGAAGACGTGTCATGTAGACATTGATTTGACAAAATTCTTTTAGTTCAAATCGTAGAAAATTCAACAACACAAAAGTTGAGTAAGTAAGCTAATAATGCATTAAAAAATAGGAATAAAGTATACTTTACATTAGTTTTATAAAAAAAAAAAAAAATTTTGCAATATACTTTGAAATATTTCAAGACAGTGCAAATTATTACTTTAAAAATATGCAAAATACTCCAACAATTATATTGAAACAAAGATAATTTTTAATGATAACTAAACATAAACAAAAATCATTTTCAATAAAATTATCCGTGCAACCCAGAGTTTAGATGTAGTTGAATTGGTACTCTTGCGCAGCAGTGTAACATGACTATTAATGTCCAATCATTAAAGGCATTTGCAATAATACTATAATTTTACAATAAATTCAAACAAAAACTGCAACCAAATTATAAGAAATATGGAACGCCTGTCCTGGGCCCTCTCATCTGATTGTTCTCCTCTGTCTCCGTGAAAAATTTAACTTCCCTTTCCTGTCCCAAAGAGAAAATATAAGCTCATATTTCGTCTCAGAAAACGTTTTTTCTTTTTTTCTATTCTTATCATTTTATACAGAAAATAATGAAAATTAAAAAAATAGTTCTTCTCTATTTTCACTTTTAAATACAAAATTTTAAAATTAAGAATGAAAACAAGATAGTATTTTTGTAAATAAAAGTAAAAATTTCTGAAAGTAAAGGCCGAAGCTATTTACCAATTCCAAAACTAGCTATCGGTAAACAATTGAGCATCACGCCACGTAAAAGATTAATTTAATTATGATTTGACTGTAAATAACTTTCAACAAACGAGAGATGTAAAACGAAAAGCACCATGATATCAAAAGACCAAACAAAAGCTCCAGATGACTCACCATATTTTCATTGAAACTCAGAATAGAAGCAACATTTCCACATCGGTAACAGTAATTAGGTGCAGACCATACCTGCAAAATTCCAAGGGGGTGACTGTATTGACCACTTAATATTCATGAGTGCAAAAATTACATTTTAAAAGTAAAGGTTACATAAAATTTAGACTCAAATTATATTTGTAATCCTTCGACTTCAGTCTACACGCGATTTGATCCCCTTATTTTAATTCATCACATTTAGTTCTCATAGTTTCCCATATTATTAAAATTAAGTCCCTTCACCGCACATTCCATCCAATAATTAACAGAAATTTAATTGTTGTAGTGTCATTACACATTGACAAAGGAAAATATATAAAATACTTAAATAAAAAATACAAACAAAACATATAATACGTAACAGATGCCATTGTTTTCTATTTTTATTTAAATATTTTATACACTTTTCTCCTTTGTCAATCTACACGAATCAATATTATCTCACACCTCTGTTACATTTACATCAGTTATTGAATTTGGGGTAAGAGAAACTTAATTTTAACAATTAAAAAATATGAGAACTAAAGGCAAACAATTAGAACAAGAAAGCCTAAAATTACACATAAACTAAAGTATAAGGAATAAAAATGCAATTAAACCAAATTAATTTAATTTATACAAGAAACAAACTTACAGTTACGAGGCCTTTATCTTGGAACATATACTTAAGGCCTTCTTGAACGAGCTGGTGCGCTCGGCAAACAAGATCAAGATTATTTATGTGATTGAACTGAATGAAAAAAAAAATGCACCAGTAAGATTAAAACATAATAATATTCCATTCTAAAAGCGATTAACAACTTAATTACATCACCTCGGAAGTGACCCTGGATCCAAAAAGCCAACCTGCTCCACGGGGACTGACTGCCCATGTTTCAATATCTTCAGGATCACTCCACATCAGATCACAAAAAGGACCCTCATGAGGAATTTCACAGTTCCGTTCAATGACCCTTATCTGAAATTAAAAAGTTTATTACTACCTCTTAACAAAGACCCTTGATTATTCTCTCTTTGAAAACTAACAAAAACAATATCCTTTATACACAATAAAGTAATGATCCCAATAATTAAGCAATTAAGTGCTTGTTTATTTTGGTAATTAAAAAAGTAAGGTAATTTGGTGCTCCAAAAGATATGATTTGACAAATTTAAGAAGTCAGACAAAATAACAAATTGGTAGCGTTGGAAGCTTCTGAAGTCAAAAAAAGCAGGTAATATTAAATTGCCAGTAAAAATTAAAGAAAAGGAAATATACATGTGTCCAACTGTTCTAAATAGCACAGGAATCATGGGCAAGGACCAACAAGCTACCCCCCCACACACACACACACACTTTTTATCTGCTGTTTAAGATTGTTTCACATGGAATAAGAAAGTTAATTAATATCCTCATTTATGTTAAAATTGTTATGTAACTTTCTATTGTATACTCAATTTCTCTCATTTGTTTATTTCTCTCTTTAATTAATGTCCTAGTAAAGAGTAAGAATATAACGAAAAAAATTAAGAAATATTTTTTTGAACTTCTAAAGTGACAATTTGAAAATAAATAAAATTTGTTTGAAATGGTGATAGATAAGACAAAGGGAGTAATTCACAGAGACATTTCACATCATGAAAGCAGAGTCAAACCACAAATTCAGAAACATTCAAATATATAAATTGACTGAAATATTGTGTTTGATCAACAATTAAGGGAGCTAGAGGACCTGATCAATTGTTCGAATGTCAGGAGAAAGGCCACCATGAACACAAAGCACCTGTATCAAACATAACAGGTAGAAGACTTAAATTTGAACAAGCACCATTCAAGGAGAAGTCAAATACATCCAGTAAGCTACCCACAAAGATGCACACAGGCAACTGGGGGATAAATAGATGGAGGGAGGGAAAGAGTACAAGATATTTACAGTTCCATCAATAATAGCAGAAAGTGTTAGATAGTCAAACACATCTGTACAATACCGCCAAGCATTGGCATTGCCATACTTCCTCTGGCATTCATCATAAAATCCATAGACCTAGCAAAACAGTAAATTACAAAATTAACATAAATCAGTAAGATACTTTGGCATTTCTGATCTTAGCATTTCCACAATTCATATCTCCATTATGAAATCTAGCATTCGGAAGTCATAAATTGACATATTTTAATATAGTAGTGAGGAAAAAGAAAACAAAACGAGAATGATATCTCATAAGCCTCTCAACTCTCAAAACCACAGAATCAAATTGATAATCAACAGAATCTTAATTACCGACCTTGCTATGAAACCCAATCTGCATACAGGTATGGATAGGGGTCAAAATCCAAAATGGATCACTGGACATAAGGTTTAGCATGTACCACCACAACCATAGCTTATTTACAGTTCCCATTGCCTATACCTCTTAGGGGCTTACCATCAGTACATTACCAAGAACATTTCAACCAAGGTTTGTGTTAATAATATGTTATTTGCCAGGAAAATTCACTTGCTTTTTAATATATCCAATTACATACAAAGGCTAAATACGTTTATCGTGGCCCTTGCATTTCCCGACATAATTAATGATTATTAAGAACTATCCCTTTTATAATTATGACTTGTGATGCACACTGATAGCAACTGTAAAATCAGGCACTATTTATTGATTTAGTAAGCATAAAGTCATCCTATGATGATGATATTTAGGTGATACCAGCAATAGAGAATGAATGTAGTTTCAATAGTCTCTAACAGATCAAGAAAACTAATAACCTAGGAAATTGAAGAGTGCCTGCCTCTCCCTCCCAATTCTTACAGCTCACTTTTTCCCCACCTCTTTCTGTTTCTCAGCCTCCCTCTCCTTCCCACTACTCCAACCTAAGGTCCCATGCTGCCTGCTGCCATATGTGCAGCAGGTAAACATGAGGTTCAACCTTTCATTATTGCCCATGAAGGAATTAAATCACCTGCTACCTCCCCCTTTCTTTCTAAAAACACCTTGGTAACTTTAGAGGCCTAAAATACACCAAATGCAATGCTATTTAGTATATTGCGTATTTTCCCATAACCCCAACTGTCAATACATGTTGATGCACACTACAGATTTTCTAGAAAGATCAAGAGAGCATACTGTAAAAACCAAAACATTACACCCGTTAGTCTTTAGAGGGCAAGGCAAAAACATTATTCTGCAATATCAAAGACAACTTTTACTTTTTTCGATAAGTGTAAAGTCTATGGTCATAATGTACTGGCCAAGAAAAAAAATCAGGTAAACGAACCAATGAACAAAACCCACCAAAGCCTACAACTATCAGAAGTCACATCATTCTGCACTGACATGGCTACTATTTATCTTATTCAATCTCAAATTTAATGCATGGAAGATAAGATCCCTAACAAGTCATAAACTACATTAGTTTTCCTAGCCATTTTCATCCCAACCAACCATCTCCAAACTTTGATTACAGCTTCAGAAAAATCTAAGCAAGTAGACTCCTCTAGCTTAGGCAATTCTTCTTAAAATATTCTGAAGGACCAAATTTAAAATAAACCTACCTCAGTGAACTCCACAATACTAGCAATATCAAAAAATTATGTAAGGTTGCATCACTACAATTAGCAAGCAAGGAAGTCATGTATATAACTACATCATTAACACTTTTCAAGATTATAACTAGCATGCTATACTGACATGATTCAGAAATATTTTATGGACCCCTCCTAAGTTGCATGAGCTGTTTGAATAAAAATATATAAAATTCTGCAAGTTTAGAATGATTCATGTCATGATTCCTTTCACAAAGCGTACCTGGGTTAATTGTCTACTTTCATGATTTCCACGTAAAAGGGTAATATTAGCTGGGTATCTATGAAATTACAGAAAAATAAAAGGATACGTGAAATTTAAAAGGAAAAAAAAAAGAGCAAATAAGAATATGAGAAATGAGAATCACACAACAATAGCTGCTTCTGAACAAAAGACACAGACTATACAGCAAAAGAAAGTGCAATAGAGACGAAATGCAGAAAAACACTTTACCACTACAATAGGTATGGCATTTGAGATTCAAACATGATCAATGAAATATACACTTTTAAAACCACTAGAAAGTTGAAATCAACCAAAATTCAGATGTGCCATTTGGGCTGTAGATATAGCACAAACATCCTTTACTTGTTCTGTATAATTTTAAAATTATTCTTTTTATAGATAAGGCAAACTACGTTGACATAATCTGTTTGGTGAGCTGAAGTGAACATTCAACGTGCTCCGGCCCTTCGCCCAAGGACAGTTCCTAGTGTATCTGGTTGGAGCAGAATGCCCAAATTCTTAAGGTCATCTCTTTGCCTCTAGATTTGCTTCACAATTGAACTCTGTCTATCGCTGCTTTCTAGTTTTCTGCCTATGGCTGTTTTAAGGGAGTTTCTATCTCTCACATGCAGAGAAACTGAAAACCATCACTGCATTCTTGATTATTTACATTTGACTGTTTTTTCCTCTGTTTCAGATGATATCTTATTCTCCCCCTAATTTTTTTCCTCCTAGAAAAAGTAATATGGAGAACAGAAGGGAAGTAAATTGTAACATGGGCAACGGTCAGGTGACTTTGCAACAGGAAAAAGTGCAAAATGGAGAAAACAGAAAAATAAAATAAAACTAAGAATGCAGCAGTGCTACCCAATCTCTAAGCATCAGGCAGATCCTTGAAATACCCCAACAAAGGAACACCAGAGGCTAAAAACTATCAGAAATATTTTGGAGGGTTTTATAATCTACAGAAACTCAAATCAACAAGAATTAATCAAGGTGACACATTGATCCCGTAGTCCACCAAGCATCAAACCATCACACTGCCACTCCACAACAGCTAATCACCAGTACCATCAAGAAACACCCCTATTAATTTTGAGCTATCTTGATCCCATTAGGTGATTAACTCTAGAATATCATAATATCAATGTTGCAACAGCTGCCATGAACCAATTGAAAGGTGAGTTGAAAGGAAAGAATTGGGTTGTGGATGTAGTATAGTAATGTTTGGTCCAGCTATTTTTGGGTGTCTCTTCTCCTTAAAAGGAGAAGCTAGGCCAAAAGCTATTTTAGAAAAACTCCTTAAAAATAAAAATAGTTTTTTTTAATTAACAAGCCCAAAAAAGACAGCTTCCATAGAAGCTCATTAGAGGAGCTTTTACTTTTAAAGAGAAGAAAAAACTACATAGAAAGGTGAGACTTTCTTGGCTCAAGCTGAAAGCACTTATGTGCCTACATACTGAATCACATCAAATTGTCATAGAGAAAACTATTCCCCACCATTCTATAACCAACCCTCAGTCAAATTTGTTTCAGCATTTAAAGTTTGAAGCTAAGGTTTCGTTGATTAATTATTAATTTAAAAGAGAAAATAACTGACTAGTTTCATCCAACTTATCATGCAGGAGTACCATTCTCCGCAACCAAAAGATTTTGAAATGTGAGCTAGGTTGTATATGGACTATGATAGGAACTCAAGCATTTGGTCACAGAAAATGTGAATAACTTCCCAATTCCAATAACAGAATCACAACACAAAAACCTTTGACACTCACAAAACAAAAACAGAAAATAAATGCAGAAACATTGCTAGAACTTCAAGGGTTTGCTTCCTCCCTTCCCGAACCTTACTCACTACTGGCCTGCTACTCCCTCGTTCATCCTAACTGACCCCTAGCACTCCCCACACCAACTTACATATGTACAGGTTGGTTACAGTTCAGATTCCCAAAATGAGTTGTACATATTTCCTTCCTTTCCTACATGAGACATCAATCTACTATTACCCTACTTCTGTACATCACAGAACCAGGGAGTCAAACAGTGTAAAACCAAAAAATGCAAACCACGTTTATAGTAGCTCCTAAGTATAAATTGAATACAAAAAGAGAAGAACAAATAGACTTCACATGGGAAGGAAAAGCCCTACAGAAAAAACAAAATAGAAGTAAACTATTTAAAACTAATACTGAAATATTGATCAGATAGTTCCCAAAATAGCACCATTGGCAAGTGGATGTAAACTGTCCAAAGACAAATATGCTAGCAATGAAAGAATGTTTGGAAGTATCATATGCATTTTGATATCATGGGGGAAAAACCCAATAATCTTAAAACCCTTCTTAAATGCCTCCAAAGTATCATGGGGACAAATACTAAGTGATTAATGCTACACAAAATCAACAGCATATCAAGAGTCAAGACAGGTGCAATTATGCATGAAAAGAACATACCTAGCCTTTAGAAGTAAAAGGATGGTGAAAACCTCAAGACTATTGTAACCTCGATCAACAAAGTCTCCCTGTCAAGCATTTAGGAAAACATTGAACTCCAAAGACAGATATCATATCATCAAAGTTTAATGAGAAAAGTGTAGCAAATACCATAAAAATATAATTTGTCTCAGGCACATGACCCCCTGTCTGGAAAAGTTTCATTAGATCATGGAATTGGCCATGAATGTCACCACAAACAGTTACTGGACTATTGACAGGCTGCACATTGGACTCCTCAATGAGGATCTCTTTTACCTGAGGTGTTTGAAAAAAAAAATGTTATGGGTTAAATAAAAATAAAGGAATATGCAAGTTAGTATAATACACATTTTATCCAGACAGAATAGATGCAGGAAAAGTAGCCCTGAGAACAAAAGATCCAGTAATAACAAAATTGTACAAGGGCAGAGTAGAATGAAGACCCCCCCCCTCTCATAATCATTTAAAGATTATCTCTTCCTACAAAAGAGCTTGAATCCCTACCCAAATAGTTCAACAGTATGAAACAGAGGAATCTATCTAATCAAAATAGCTCCTGTTATTACCAACACCTCCTCCCTGGCATCTATAGACAAACTACAGCTAACTTATCAGAAAATAATGCAAGAGTATCGGCCAATAAAGCACAAAACACAGCACAAGAAGTGGCCCACGGCAAAACATTATTGTTTTCAGGCAGGGTTTCAGAATAAAGCCCAACATCCCTTGCAACTAGAATTAAGAATTAAATTGGCCCATAAATTGTCATTTGAAAAAAGTTGAAATTAATTATTTCTGTAATTAACTAAGATATTTTCTTTACCTAAAAAAACCTATAATAATGCAAGAAAAAGGACATGACCGTCCATGTAATAATGCAAGAATTTCAAGAATCCAATTCATAAAGCATGAGCAACATTCACATTGCCACAAGAAAACCAAAGACCTGGATCGAATAAGCAAAGGGAATAAAATGCACCATAAGATTCTTGTCTTTAAGAGAGAGAGAGAGAGAGAGAAAAAAAAGAAAGCGAATCGTGTGCACGAGAGGGTTTAGGAGTAACAGTAAAAAGTGGGTGTGAGGAATTGAAGGGAGAGCGAAGAGAAAGAACGTACGTATTCGCAGAGAAGCTGTAGCTCTTCCTCGAGAAGATGATGGCCATCTTTGACCTTAGAGATCCACCGGTCCAAATCCATGTTCACCAAAAATGATTTCAGTTTGGGCAACACACAGCCACGGGTCTGAGTGATAGGTTTGGTTGAAAGTAGTCAACAAAACAAACTAACACATCTCAAACCCCCTCTACCTCCTCTGTTTCTATACCTTTTGATCACACCACTGTTGTAACAAACATCAAATTACAATCATATCCTTTCATATTTAATATAATTTCAGCTAAATTTTTTACTGTAATTTTTAATAAAAAAATTATTTATTGATTCGTTAGTCATTAAGGACAATGGTTCATAAAATGGTATTTGTATTTTTCAAACATCAAAATTGAAAACCACTGTGATTTTTATTTTTTTATCAATTCATTTAAGAGGAAAATATGCAGATTCAAAAATATGATTAATAGTTTTATTTATATTAAAATTAATTTTAAATTTTTAGTATAATAATTTTGTATTTAACTCTCAGTTTATAATAAATGTAAAAAATATATAAAATTAGGTAAAGATAACTGCATAATTGAAGAGGTGATAATTAAAATTATCTAAGATTTTAAAATAAACAGAAAAATCCAAATAATTTTTCAAAAGATAGACAAATAAAAATGAAAGGAGTAAATATAAACACTCAACTGAAAAGGGGAGGGACAATGCTACTACCAGCTGTCCCCTCCAGCTTTCCATTATTAAACTAATATTATTTATTAAAATATGTTAACAATATAATTTTTAATGTACTTTTTATAATTAATTTATTTTTAAAAATTAAAAATAATTAGTTTATAAACTAAATGTTTTCACTTTTTACAAAATGTCCAATTTGCCAGCACTCTCTTATTTATTAAGGTAGATAACTATCAATTCCTCTAAATATAAAGAAACCACATTTTATTCTTACTTTTTATTTCTAAAATAACGTTCCATTCCATTCTCATTATTAGCACTAACAGTGATTATTATGATTTTATGGGAATGATTTTTTGTTAACTCAGATTATACATACTACATAAAAATAAATTAAGAAGCACAAAAAAATATTAAGAAGCGCAATAAATATTGTATGCTTTAAAGGTTAGAAAAGTATATATATGGGTGTGAGAGAGTATGTGTATATTTAACTATGGCTAAAATTTGTGAATAAGATTAAAAGTCAAGCATCATAACATCATATAACAAAGAAAATTTAGAAACAAATGCACAATACATCTTGGATGATATCATGATATTATATATATACAACGTAGATTAAAATCTTCCACCAAGTTAGATATTAGGTTTTATTCGGGGTAAGTGATTAAAAAAATTTCATTGTTACACAATGTCTTATTTTATTGTGGTTAATATTTTTGTTTCTTACAAATAACCATACGTGCAAAGAAAAAAAAATGTTTGAATTATATAATAAAAAATGTTAGTTAATATTTGTCAACGGCATAATGTGCAAGTATAACAACTACAAAATCAATATAGCCAACATTGCAATCCCAACATGCATAATTCTAATCAATTTTAATCTTTTTAATGTAACCCTGTTCTTAATATGTAAACAAATTTTAATAAGCTAAATAATTTTCTTTTGAAATAGTCTTCATTATAGCTACAATTCCAAAATTCTTAACAAATAATTTTTTTATCATGGCATAATTTATTCCACTTACTATAAATTAGGTTAATGAAATTCATCTATCTCTTTTTTTCAGCTGTAATACATTCTAATTTATCAAGTCATTCTTAAAAAAACTGTAATTAATTTTTTTAAAGGTTTTTTTAAATAAAAATCATTCTACTTACATATTACATGATTAATTATTTACAACTATCACTGTCATCCATTTTATATTTATGTAAATCTTAAATAAAAATTATTATGATGCAAATATTTGTAGTGTTATATCCTGTAAAAATACATAGAATATGGTGAAAACAATTATAAAAAACATTAATGACTCATGACATGTTGTTCATTTACCTCAACAAGTAACATTTAATATAGAAAAGAGATTAGGACTAATTTAAAATTTTCTTTATAATGTACATTTATGGTTTTATTTGTGAAATGGGATAAATTTTAAAGAAACTTTCATAAAAGGGCAAGCACGATAATGAAATTCATAAGAGAAATTTTAAATTCTTGTAGATAAATTTTGAATCAATTGAAGTTAGATTTCCATTTTTTATTCCACATTACATTCAGCCACACACGAATCAAATTATAGAATTAATTTAGTCAAATGAAAAAATGAGACACTTTTGATATATATGAAAGGAGTTATAAAAAAAGAAACTAAGATAGATTAAAGATGTTACTTTATAACACATTTCAATCTCAATTAAAAAGAAAAATTAATCTTTAGTAGTGATTAAATCATTAATTATTAACGATGATGGTATATAATATTATTTTAAACCATAAACAAATAAATAAAATATTATTTTTTATACCTATAGAGTAAGTGTAATTTACCCTATTTATTATTATGAAATAGTTTTTATTTCACCTTTTGTTCATAAATTTTTTTCGCAAATATAAATTTTGATTTTTTTTAAAAAAAACCTTAAAATGTTTTAATAAGTGTAATCCCATATGAAATATCCATTCGTAAGCACAAAAAATTTATTTTTTTTCCTATATTTTAATATAAAATAATTAATAAATTTATCTTTTAAATTTAAGATTTATTCTAATTTTATATTTTTTTAATCTCTTAATTTTTTTATATTCTAATACAATCCATTTTATTCCTTTGTTAAAAAAGTTAATAGGAATATCTTCTATAACTTTAATATAATTAAATTATTTTTACATGAACCTTAAAATATAATTTTGTAATTACATGAAAAAAAAACAAATTATTTGTTTTATTTAAAAAAAATTATACTTTATTTCCTTATATTTTTATACTTTTTAAACCTATTATACTCTGTATCACATTATTTTTCTACAAAGAAGTTTACCCATAAAAAAAAGTACATAGGATACTTTGAGAAATTGTAAAATTATAAAAGGACAAAGTATCACTTACCCTTAATATTATTCTTTATTTCTCTTGTTCCAAATAAACAATATGTATAGAATTTACCATTCCTACTATTGCCATGTTCTTCTATGAAAAAGTGATGTTGGGAAAAAGACTATAATTCTCTATTAACTACTTCCACCATGTCTTTATGTGTAGCACCTCCACTCTACTATGGTCACATCAAAGAGCCTGCTAGGTGAGGACCACACATACATAACTGCATCCCAGCTAATAGCACCATGATCATGCTTCTAATCTTCAATATTAATACTTAAAAACCCATTAGTGATGATATATTATATGATATAAGAGTCAAATAACAATGCAACAATTGTAATAGGTGGGAACCACTTTGATCGTAATATCAATGCATAAGATCACAACCTCATAGTTGTTTCCCACATGGGATGAAGCTCGTGCATTCCACAGGGAATAAAAAAAAAGAGTGAGAAGGATGAGAGGCTGATAATTCGGTTCTGAACTCGATCTATACCCAATTGGAAATAGTTTACTACAAAATAGACCAATTTTAATTAGAAAAACTAATTCAGTTTACAAAACTAAACTAACAATGAGTTTACAGTTGGTTTGACTTTGGTTTTTAGTAAATATATCCAAACCATGGGCATCTTGGGTGGTAGCAGAGTTGATAATTTTGCATTTTAAAAAATCATATTAAATTGATTGGAATCTATTTAGTGACAATAAAGCACTTAATTTGGGGATGGTGAATATAAAAATATAGAAAAAATGAGAAAATTAAGATAGCTAGGTTGTGAATTTGTTACAAATTGAACATAATATATAGTTTTTTTAACGGTAACATAACGAGTAAATTAACTCCTATTCCATTAAAGTTAACTTAATAATAAAAGTTTAAATAATTTGCAAGCAAATTTCCAATTTATTATTATTTTAAATTATCTTATTATAATGATAAGATTTGTCAGCATTCAATTGATTGTAATTCCAACAGTTAATTTTATGCTAACATTCAAAGATAGTTGATCACAGTAGTTCGATTAGTGGTTCATTTGTCCTCCAATGGTTGGGTTTGAGCCTGGCCTTTTTCCTTTTTTGTCTCTATATTCGAGAAAAAAATCCACTCCAATTGCTATGAGGTCCTTTTCCTTCTTCTCACACCACCTTCACCCACACAAATTCCTCCCCTTTTACCATGCACTCCTAATTTACCATTTATGCTTCTCAATCACTTACAACTACCACAATTCTTTCATAAGGGACATTTATTTTATTTTATTTTTTAAAAATATTGTCATTGTTGGCCTTGCATTGTTGAGCCCATTTTTTCCTTTTTCTTATTAGCAACCATCCCTTGCAGAAGACACTGTTGAGGATTTTATTTTATTTTGCCAAGCTATGCAGCTCTTACAAGGATCCATTCTTGACATGGAAAAATGAAATATGCAACTTCCCTTATAGTTGCTTTGTAAAATTATAATTCTAAATTTCATATAATTTTAGATATTTAGTCGAAAAGATAAAGACAGCGCTTGCTAATATCTTGTAAAATTACGATTCTAAATGTCATTTCAATTTCAGATTAAATATTTAGTTGGAAAGATAGAGATACTGCTAATATTTCAATTTCCTAGTTGGACTCATTATTCAGGACGCACGTGTTTGTACTCCATAGGCACTTAAGCTCGGTCACCGAGTAGAAAGATGAAAGAATACTGCAACACTTCAGAAGCTTTCCCTGTTCCACAACAATAGAAAATCTTAAAAAGGAAAAAGGAAAAGAAGAGAAAAAGAAAAAGAAAAAAAAAAAAAGAGTAGACTTAAAAAAAATTAAGCCCAATATAGAGCGATAAAATAATGCTACTTCAGAATCTCCGCTTAGACTTTGGTCGCTTGCTCTGCATTCCGCTAACCGTAACCGTTGTCCTCTCTTCAGCTCTTCCTTTTCCCTCGGCCGCCGCATTCTCTCACCACCACCGCCGTCGCTTCGCCACCGAATCGCCGATGGCCACGCCGCCGCACTCTCAGACTTCGCTTCCTCCGGTGGCTAAGAAGGTGGAGCACGTGATGGAGATGTTCGGCGATGTGAGGATCGACAACTACTACTGGCTCCGTGATGATTCCCGCTCCGATCCTGAGGTGCTCTCCTACCTCCGCCTGGAGAATGCCTACACTGATTCCATCATGTCCGGTGGGAATCCTATCTTATCATCTCTATTCGCCTTTAGCTTTCACTGCGTGTTTTCTTTCTTCTGATTTTTTAATTTTTTTCTTATGAAAGTAAAATCCGCACAAGCATGGCAGTATAGCATACCACACTATAAGCGAGACGGTGGAACTGTGGATTTAGTTTTGTTAAAAGAAAATTGCGTTATTGATCTAATTTGAGTAACTGACTGCATGTACTCCTCTACATGATGATGATTATATATGGATTTTTGGTTTGAATCTCAAGAAGGGAACGGTAACACTTACTTGGTGCGGTTTTGAATTCATATTTTCTGTTTGTCATTCTTTCTTTTTATTTTGTTTGTTAGTTTTATAATCTCTCTACATTAGTGATAATTATCTATCGATTACAACTAATATAGTTTTCTCCAAGTTTGTAGTAAATAGTACATAATTATTTTCTTAAATTTAATGGACTACAAAATGTCTCCAAGACAGCAGATACATGGCTATAAAAACTATGGCAGTGATTCATTGTTAAACAGAACAAACATAACAGGGATAAAGTCTCTATGACTGCATAGTGCGGTTGTGCAGACTCGAGTATCCTACTGCTGTATCTATATGTACATTCACACACACTTTTCATGGAAATTTCTTTGAATTACATGAGAAAATTATGTTCATTTTTTTTTCTTAAATAATAGGAACTAAGGAACTTGAAGATAAGCTTTTTGCGGAGATAAGAGGAAGGATTAAGGAGGATGATGTCTCTGCACCTTCACGCAAAGGGCCTTATTACTATTATGAGAGAACTTTAGAAGGGAAGGAGTATGTCCAACATTGCAGGCGCCTTATATCTGATGGCCAAAAGGTGCCGTCTGTGCATGACACCATGCCCACAGGACCTGAGGCTCCTCCAGAGCATGTTATTTTGGATGAGAATATCAAGGCACAACATCATCAATACTACAGCATTGGTTCTTTTAAGGTTAGATCATAAAATTATTATGGCATTTCTGTCACTTTCTTCTGTTTTGTTTCCTGACTTTGAGTTTTCAACTGCTTTTATTTTATTTCAAAATTCATTTCTTTTCAGGTTAGCCCAAATAACAAGTTGGTAGCATATGCAGAAGACACCAAGGGAGATGAAAAATATACTGTTTTTGTCATTGATGCTGAGACTCAAGCTCCTATTGGAGAACCTCTTGTTGGTGTAACATCATACCTTGAATGGGCTGGTGATGATGCTTTAGTTTATATCACAATGGATGAGATTCTCAGGCCTGACAAGGTGGGCAATACTTCTTTGGTCCAATATTGACCTATTTGGTCCTAATGATGTTTCTTTTTTCAACAACAGCAGCAGCAACAGCCAAAGCCATGAATCAAATGAATGATGCCACTGTGTTTTGTCCAAAACTGCTTCTTCAGCGAGACCATTAATTCTAGATCATTTTTAAAGATGTCACTCAATCTTTCTTGGTCTACTTTTACGTCTAATTATTGGGCAATCCTCCATCTTATCAACAGTGCTAACCGGGGCCTTTATTGGTCTTCTTCTCACATGTCCAAACCATCTTAACTGAAACTCTATCAAATTCTTATATGTCCAAAGCCATTTGATGGGTGTTTTAAATTTCAATCCAACTAGGAGTGAAATTGGCCAAATTGAATCAAGAGTTAATTTAGCCAGATATAGATGCTGAAAACTGGAATTATGAGATTTGAAGTTTTACTGTATGATTAACTGGCAGTGATACTGAATATTTTCTGTTTAATCCATAGCTAGACACGAGTTCTGATTTATTAAAGATTCAATGGTTGTGCTTTTTAAAGGGAATAAAAACTTTTGTTAATTATAAAACATAATATAAAAATTTATAATAATGAGATGTTTTTCAAGAAAAGCAAAAAACTAAAAAAATATATCATAAAATTGTTTTTTTACAAAACTGAAGCTGACACACCCCATGTCTTGCTTCGACATGGTATTTTAATGTATTTACAATGTTTTATTTGACATTTTATGCCACAACCAATTTCCTTTTTATGGTCACGTCTCTAAATCACTGCACCTGTTAATTGTCTACTTATTATGCTAATGTCTTAAGTGATACAGGCATGGTTTCATGTGTTGGGAACAGAACAATCAAAGGATACTTGCCTTTATGTGGAAAAGGATGATACATTTTCTCTCGATCTTCAAGCTTCTGAGAGCAAGAAATATTTATTTGTTGCATCAGAGAGTAAAAATACAAGGTTCAATTTTTATCTGGATGTTTCCAAGCCTGAAGAGGGTCTTAAAGTTCTAACACCACGTGTAGATGGTATTGACACAACTGTCAGTCATCGAGGAGATCATTTCTTTATTAAGAGGAGAAGTGATCAATTTTTCAATTCAGAGGTTATAGCTTGCGCTGTTGATAACACCACCTCAAGTACAGTTCTTATTCCCCACCGGGAAAGGTAACACAATTTCTATTTCATTGCTCAGTTATTTCCTTCAATTTTGGCCTTAATCTTGAATAAATTATAATGATTTTGTAACTGGGCTTGTGAATGTGGGGGTCACTTGGTAGTGTGCTCAAGCATGTAAAATATCAGTCAAATGCTTTTTGAAGAATGTGATCATTTATTACTGATTCTAACTTTTTGGTTGGGTCCAGAACGTGATGAACTGTTCTTATGTTAGACATAGGTCCCATTTTTAAAAGCCATCTATTAATTGAGCCTGCATTCTAATGGAAGCATATTTTCCAAGATACTTTATCCAACTCTATATTATAAATTTGAGTCACCACTCTTAACTGAAAGGATTTTAGCAACTGTCCTCTTTCTCATCTTCTCCTACATTAAATGTGTTCGATGTAGCTTAATTTGAAAAAGGAAAAATCACTTATTTTCCCAGCTTACTAAGAGAGCTTTTAAAAAATAAGATTATTCCTCTAAACTTAAGCATTACCAAACATGCAGTAAGTATCTTATTTTATTTTATTTTTATTCCTTTTAAATGCTATTATTTTAATATAGTTAATCCCAATTGAAGTTTAAATTCCGATCTTGATGCACCAAATCAAACTAAAGAAACTTGCCTTCTTTATATAAATTGCATTGCAAGTTTATTATAATCTTAGTCAGTCTCTATTTAAATTTGATTTTTAAAATATCAAATTAATCAACATACAAATGATGCATCTTGATTCAAACAATTTATTTTCAAATTTGCTCCTTAATTTCAGAATTTTCTCTCTTTAATTCATTCCTGTTTAATAGGTAGAATATTGATTATTAACAATGAAGACATCTCCTATTATATTTATTCTTCTCTAAAATGCATAATTTTATTGTTGTTTGAAGGCTCCACCACATTTCCCTTAAACAAGAATAAATAGCTGCCTGTTTAATTTCTTGTTAAATTGAAGTTATTTAATGAATTATCAAATCCTTTTTAAACTTTATGGAATTTTATAGACTTGACCTATACCATAAAAACTTTCTACTTGACACTTGGATTGATGAAATTCAATATTTTTAAAAAGTTATTGAGCGGAGTAATTTTACCAAAACTTACTCCCGGAGTAAGTCGATCCCCATCATATAATGATGTTACTTTTATATATTTTTATTTTTAAATTTTACTTAAACTTAAAATAGCAGTGCAATGCAGGAAAGTTGCTAGCAAGTAATCATTTGCTGCACTTGCAAGTTGCAGCAACTTTCTTTCTTCACCTCTCTTGACTTTGTTCTCTTAATTACTATTTGATATATAAAAACCTGTCTTGGGCCTTCACTTTTCAAATTAAACTTTGGTGGCGAGTTGTTCCCTGTCATGGTTAAGATCCCATAAGAGATATGACCAAGTAGTCAAATGTTCAATCCTTGTCAACCACCTTCTTCATATGTTAAATTTCAGAACAAGGTAAAATAGACCTATCAACCTTTTGAATTGAGCAATTCTGTTTTCATTAACCCTACGTTGTGTTCTATACCATTGTGGCTTATTGTGATCTAATTTTCTGCCGCACATCTCTCAACATCCAAAATTGTTAACATGAATAAAATGTAAACAATAGACATTCTTGGAGTGTGGGTCCTTCTCATTCATCAAAACTTACATGGTATTTTCTTGTAGTGTTAAAATTCAGGAGATACAACTTTTTAGTGATCATCTTGTTGCATATGAGAGAGAAAATGGTCTACAAAAAATAATAGTTTATCACCTTCCACCTATTGGTGAACCATTAAGGAGCCTTGAGAGCGGTCAAGCGGTTAGTTTTATTGATCCAGTATACTCAGTGGAATCTTCAGAGTCAGAGTTTTCATCGAGCATTTTACGGTTTTCATATAGTTCATTGAGGACTCCTTCCTCTGTATATGATTATGATATGAAGGCAGGTGTTTCAGTTTTGAAGAAGATTAACTCGGTAAGTTAAATGAGCAGTTAAACTCTTAAGCTGTTCAATTTTGCATATGATGTTATTCCAGCTTTAATCATTTGTTTTGTGAATATGATGGTTCTATTCAAGGTATACAATCATTGTTTGTTGAAGTGTTTCTTTCTGGTATCACATAAATTTGACCTTTTGCTATTTTATGCATGACCCATGCTTCTAAATTATTTATGTTGTCTGGATTAATACCTTGGTTTTGTTCTTTTGATTGGCATCTGCATTTGCATGAGGGGTTTCTTTACTTCATCTGAGTCGTTAGTTACTTCTTGGTTGTTCTCAAAGAATTTATTGGTGTTTGATGGATTTAAAAAAAAAAAACATATAAAATGCTAAAATTTGAATTTTGACATAAAATTTGACTTGTGAAAAATGAAATGGATGTCTTGGAGAAAGCCATGATGAGGGTTGACTAACCAAATATTTTTGGAGTAACACATCAAATTACTCCTTAGAATTATTTTTACCAATCATCTTAGTCTCTAAAATTAAAAAAAAAAATATAGTCCTTGAAATTGACAATTAACATTAGGTCCTCTCAATCTGATCCCTAATTATGGAAACTATCAGTCATTTTGGTTCTTGACTTTGGTGCATATTAGTCAATTTGGTCCCTTTGGTATGCATCAGTCAATTAGGATCAAATTGATTCATTTGGTAATGTTAGGGACTAATTGGCCAGTAATTTCAAGGACCAAATTAATTAATGGTTGTTGAAGTAAAGGACTAAATTTTACTTTTTTTATAATGTTAGGGACCAAATTGATCTATGGTGTCAATTTGGGGGCTAAGTTGATGTTTAATTCCATATTTTTGAAAGGGACTGATGTAATATTCATGGTATTAGGAATATGCAAACTGATTCCAACTTCCAACTTAACAAATAAAGTAGGTTATTTGGTAAGTAGAATGGATCATTTGGTGTGTAAGGCGAACATGTGTAAAACTAGGTTTGAAAAGGTTTTAGGTATTAAAAAGAATACTTAAGGTAATAATATCTCTAATGTTATGATTGTTGTTATTGTTATAGGTTTTCTTCATATTCATAGGTCGTATTTAATTATTCTTTGTGCCTGTATTGGTCCTATTCTACTCAGGTTCTGGGAGGTTTTGATGCAACACATTATGTTACTGAAAGGCAGTGGGCATGTGCTTCGGATGGAACCTTGATTCCCATATCAATTGTTTACCGAAAAGATCTTGTGAAACTTGATGGATCAAATCCATTACTTCTTTATGGCTATGGATCGTACGAGGTAGAAGGAGAATAAAAGCTTATAAGAATTAAATTGAATATAACAATGCTAATTTTGAATTCCATGCTTTGATTTTCTATTGGATAAATGGATCAAAGTTGCTTCTGTTTCTGGATCAGTCTTCAATGCTTACTACTTGAAGTTAAAAGGAAAATATTGTACTTCTAAATATAATTGAACATTTTATCCTTTTTTCTGCGACTGAACATTCATGTTTTTGTCTTACCAAAACTAAAATATAGTTTTATCTCTGTCTTATCTCATTTTAGTGAGTGCAAGATGCTTTTTTGCAGAACATCTTTATTCACATTCCTTTTGGATATTATTGACTGTTTCAGTAATAGGTTTCTGATTCCTGTGTTCCATTAATTATTCAGTAACTAAAGATATTTATTTTTATGTTCCCTTTGATATATGGGCAATGGGCACTATTTGTTAGTCAGTCTGTTCCCTTTGATTACAAAGGTTTTCCATTTATGGATCTGGTCTTTACACCTTGAACTTGTCTCTGCCTATTTCTTCTAAAATTTATAGTTTAGTGGCCTCACATTGTCAACAGATATGCATAGATCCCAGTTTCAAATCATCAAGGCTTTCACTGTTAGATCGGGGTTTTATATATGCAATTGCTCATATCCGTGGAGGTGGTGAAATGGGGAGGCAATGGTATGAGAATGGGAAGCTGTTGAAGAAAAAGAACACTTTCACTGATTTTATTGCATGTGCTGAATATTTGATTGAAAAAAAATTCTGTTCTAAGGAAAGACTCTGCATCAATGGAAGAAGTGCCGGGGGTTTGCTAATTGGTGCAGTTCTTAATATGAGACCAGATTTATTCAAGGCTGCTGTTGCTGGAGTACCTTTTGTGGATGTTGTGACAACAATGCTTGATCCAACTATTCCTCTCACTACCTCAGAATGGGAGGTGATTTTCTTTCTCTCAGTCTGCCATTCCACATTGATATTTGAAAACAATTGAATACTGGTTAATTGGATTCTAGAAAGTTGATCTTTTCTGTTTCTACTTTTCAATATTTTGTCACTTACAACTGAGAGATATTAAAATGTGCTCATGATTGCATTGGCATATATTTTCAGTAAAGATGTAGCTGTCATAGATGCATTGGCATATATTTATCGAATGAATACTCCCCTAAAAGCATGTATTCTCTTATCGTGTGAATTATTTATTTGTGATGGATCAGGTGAAGACATAGAAAGAGAAGGAAAATAGCCTTTACAAAAAAAAAAAAAAAAAGACAAACTAAAATACTTCCATTATAAGTGTTCTTTCTTTTAAATGATTTACTGTGGTGTGCAGGATGTCAGATATGTTAAACCAACATTGGTGCTCAAGATAGTTGGTTGAATTAATGTATTCTTGCTTGTTGAGGATAATGTGTTTTTGGTGGACTTGTTTTCTTGCTGCAGTCGATGAATTTGTTTAGCCAAGCCATGTCTTTTTAATAATTACTTCTACATATTGAATTCTCGTTATATACTCTAAGCTTGTTGAACCATGTTATGCACCGTCAGTTTTCCACTTTTTTAATGTGGTTTTTATCAGATCCTTTTCTCTCTTAGTTTTATATCAGAAATACTGTTTTTGCAATTTGATTTATGCGTGATCATTGCATGATGTTCCTGTGTTATATTATTTATTTTCTGGGTCATAAGCTAGTAAAATTGTTTAAACATTTTGTTTTCATATTGTTTGTCATAAAATGTCTCTGTGAATGAGTATGAAGCTCTTTTTATCATCATACCATTCATTCGGCTTTTATTGATACTAATATTAATAGGAGGCATTATACAGCCCCACCAATATTCTTGGGAGATTATTATAATTGTGTGGGTTTTTTTTCGTATGTGCTATCTAACTTGAATTATCTTATTTAAGCAAGTCCACAGAATACTATATGATATGATTTATTGCTTTTTCTTTTTTACAAAGGAGATGATTTCCTTATATTATTGCAGGAATGGGGTGATCCTAGGAAGGAGGAATTCTATTTCTACATGAAATCATATTCCCCCGTTGATAATGTGAGAACCTTGTGGCTGGCTGTGCTTGATGGCCAGTAACCTTCACTAGCTATCATTTTTATTCTGTCCGAGCATAATTTTTATTTTCTCTTGTATGAAATGACTTTTAGGAACCATTTCTTTAATCCTTCTCTCATTTCATGCAGGTGAGGGCACAGAATTATCCGCACATCCTTGTTACAGCTGGGTTAAATGGTAAACATATTTGATTCGTGTCATGAAACTATTCTTATTTTGTACTTCTTAATGTATAGCCAAAGAATTCTTTTTGTTTAGTGATTACTGATAATATGGCTGGAAAATTATACTTTGATTTTACATGTGACATTTACATCTTATTATCCGCTTGCGCATGCTGTAGACCCACGGGTTTTGTATTCTGAACCTGCAAAGTTTGTGGCAAAACTGAGGGATACGAAGACTGATGATAACATACTGCTGTTTAAATGCGAGCTTGGTGCTGGGCACTTTTCAAAGTCAGGAAGGTAAACTACTTTCAAGTTTCATACATTTCACCAAAAGTTTTAAATTTAAGTTCAAATTTTAAAATATATAAAAGAAAAAAAAATTTAAAATTAAAATCACATTTATGAAAAAAAATTAAGGCACCATTTTGATCCTTGAAGTATTTGAAGTTGGTCACATTAGTTTTTAAAAAATAAAAATTATGACTTCCATTATTCCTAAAAGATGTAAAATTTTATTCAATTTAAACTGAATTTTAACATCAATTTTGTTCCTGAAAAAGGATTAAATTGATTGATACTTTCTTCTTTCAGGATGAAAATAGTGATTTCTATCTTTCCAAGACTAACGTGATCAACCTTAAATCTTTTAGAGACTAAAGCAGTGCTTTACTTGAAAAGAAAGTATAATAGAAGACGTTATTGTTAATAATGTGAATATTATTTTATTTGAAAAGAATAAATTGATGAGATAAAAAAAATTTAAAATTAAGAAAAAATTATGAAAATAAATATATGAATCAAAACACATTCTATTATGAAAGAAGTTCAGAAAGAAGCTGAACTATTTTTGAGTGGCTTGGATTTCAATGTCATCAATACCAGAAAGAAGCTAGACTATTTTTGTCAATGATTATGAAAGAACCTGTTCTTTATTTGTATGAACCAATTCCGAAGTTGCTTCCTAGTCGTTTAAATGTAGAATAAGACTTCTTTAATTTGAGTTTGTTTCTCAAGTGAAGGGGGTATGTACTCAGTATTTAATTTAAAATTTATCCTATTCTTAACTCAGATGACAAGTTAAGAACGATTATGTATGCTCTTGCTCACTTTAAAAATAATGTTACTTCAAAAAAAATCTTACATGTAACTAGAGTACTGTAATTTTGTTTGTGTGAATGTAGATTTGAGAAGCTCCAGGAAGATGCCTTCACTTACGTTTTCATGCTGAAGGCTCTAAACATGACTAGTAAGTTATAGAGACACGGAGGCTGTCTACAGGATGGACCGGTTAGTACGTCCATGGCTTGAATGAGATCAACTGCGCATATGCCCTGGTTCTGAGCTTATACCGGCAGACGTTTGGGTGGTCTTAAGAATTACATTGCCAACAAGTTCCGGAGAAAATGTGAAATTACCTTTGCAATTATATTAGTAATGCTTCTTACTAATGGAGGATGTGGCAATTAAGAATGATACATTTGTACGTGTTTGGATTTGATATAATTGCTTAGCTTCAATTTTAATGGCTTATTTTTTAAAAAATTAAAAAAGTCTGAACTAGTGTTAAACATAGATTTGGATTAACAATAAGCTCTATATGTCACATTTTTTCTTTTAAACTCTTGACATTTAAAAGTTACATTAAGACTAGAGTTGAGTTGGGTAGATTCGTTTAAGGAAATAAAACATGTACCTGTATATTGTTGAATATTTTTAAATTTAGACAATTTTAAAAATATAAATTTAAAGACAAATATTATCATTATTAAATAATGGTGAAACTGTCATACAGAAAATAGAAAGAAAATAAAATATAATGTCATCAAGCTACTTTAAATCATATAGAAATCCATAACTTAAATTTAAATTACTAGGAAACATGGAGGGGGAGGGGATCAAATAACAATTTAACTACAGCCACAAATCTGTTAATAATTGCAAATATTAGAAGTCTGATCTTTTTTCTAAAAAAAATCAAGAGTTTAATCTCTTGGGATGTAAGTAGGGGTGCAAATAAATAGTTATTTATAAATTATTTAAGTTTGACATGTTAAATGTTCTATGGCTACACAAACAAACTCAAACTTAAAGTTAGGCTCAATGATTTAAAAAAATCAAGCTCAAGCTTTAAAAGGTTGATATTAATAGCTCATGAATGTTTTGTTTGGCGCCAACTATCAAATTTACTAAAAAAGATATTTCTAATAATTTTTGTACCTCCATGTAGACTATCAAGGGATAAAATATATGAGAAGAAAGCAGCACACATTATCCTACTCCATCTTATTTTTTTCTATTCTATTGTTAAGAATTTAAAAAAGAAAATGTCATTAAAACTTTATTCCATTTGATCTTCTTCTATTCATTTCATGCTAAGTGAAGTTCATCAACCTTGTTTTGATCTGTGCGCCAAAATGCTGATCAATCCGTGAGATCAATTATACACTATACCGACTTTTCACATACACATAAATGTGTCAAATTTTATAAAATAATATTTTTAATAATTTATATAAAAAATAAATGTATTAATCTAACTATTAAATTTTATAATTTATGGATAAAGATACAAAAATATAGTGCAACTTTAGAGAAGCAAGAAGCTTTTCAATATTCAATTTTATATATATAAATTAAGATTAATTTTTTTAAAAAATAAAATCATTTAAGGGGATTTTACTTTTAATAATTTTTTTATATATACAGTTAAAATGAAACTCCTATCAATATATTTGAAAATTCTATCTAACAACTACATTGGACTTTGTGAATCAATATTCAATATTTCAATTAGGGAATCTAAGGATATGATATATGTGGCGTGCAAAACTCTGTTTTGAGAATAGATAAAATACATAAAAAAATTTCCGTGGGACATTTTGTTCTAACGTGTAAGGGACATGGGACATTAATTAGTAACAATTGAGAATTAAAATTTTTAAAAAAATTAAAATTCTAACCATTAAAATATCTTGTTTAGATATTGTTTTATAAGAAATTTTAAATTGTAGATATTTTTAGAAAATATTTTAACCAATTAAAATGAGAAAATTTAAAATTTTACTAAAATAGATCAAATTTTAAAAAAATTATATTTTTTCTTATTATTTTATATTTATGCTATTTTATTTTTTATTATTCTTTTTTTATTATTTTCTTATATCTTTCTCCTTCATCTTTCATATTTAGATATAATATTTTTAATATTAAATAATATAATTATATATTTTTATCATTTTAATTATGTATATTTGTTGAATTATTTATCTGATTAAATATGTTGCATAATAAAAATATCTGTATATCTAAATTCTTTTATAAAAAAATAAAATAAAATAAACCTATAAATATTTAAATATAAAATTTTGTATATAGAAAAAATTAAATTATTTAATTTAAATAAAAAATTTAAATTTTACCATTGAAATAAAAAAAATTAAATATAATAAATTAAATTTATTTATCCAAATAATATATTTTTAAAATAAAAGTACTTAAATTAAAAATATTTAAAATTTTTTAAAATATTAAAATATTCCGTTCAAACATAATGAAAGGAAATTGTTTAAAAAGTAAAAATAATTTTTTTATTAAAAATCATGGGAATCGTGTATCTATAATATTTTTTAGTAATTCTTTTTTTTAATTTAAATTGTTACCAGTATTCTTCCTATAAAATTATAAAATATTAAGTGACCACATTAATAAACCTTAAATAAGATCGTTTCCAACAGGTTTGACAATTGTGAAATTCTTGAACTCACCGAATTGCATTCACATGGTGAAGGAGAAGGGCCGGGGAAGATCATGTCATGTGAGTGTTCGATTAACATGGCTTTGGATTTATTGCGATAGGCCTAACACCTGTAAGTTGAAACTTGGTATTGCATTTCTTATTGAGAACATTTAAATTGAATTTATAAGTAAAGTATATAAAAAAAACTGTGTCTATATCATATTTAGTTTTTAGGGTTAAATTTATGATATACTTAAAATTAAACCAATGGTGTACACACCTTGGCCTAAACGTTTTCACCCCTTGATTTCAATGTGCTATGCTAGAGAGTGACAGGATTGAAAGGAGAACAAATGTGTGAGCATGTGATACCCTATGAATGGTGTACTGGTCTGAAGTATTTATGTTTCAAGGGCAATAATTTGCAAATACTGTTGGAGAAAATTGCAGCAACAAGTAATCTGTGCTTTTAAGAAAATTGCTACAAGAAGCTGAGCCTAGCTTGCAAGGATGGTACAATAATGCAGGGTTACTGCACCCTAAATGAGACCTTGGAAAAGAAGGTTTTTATATGGTTGCTGAGTGCTCACATCCTACCAGCTATACTTTGAGTGTGTTCACCAACACTTTTGGCTTTTTTATATTTTTATTTAACAAGCTTATAAATTTGTTTAATAAAAATAAAAATGTTTGGAAAATAAATTTATTTTATTGGCTTGTAGTGTTTTCTTAAATGGGAATTGAAATATCGTTTCAACTTATAGTGTATTATTATTTTTATTTTTAGTAATGTGTTCTTCATCTTAAATTTTGAAATAAAGAAGAGAAAAGAGAAGTAAAAGTCAAAAACTCTTAAAATTAAATTTTTAAAATCATTAAAAGAAACTGTTTATTTAAAGTTACTTTTCTCAAAATTATGTTTGACATAAATTTTTTAAGAAGAAAAATTCAGTTGACAGTGTGCCAGATCATAACATAAATTCAATCTTGAATTGCTACTTTTTGAAATTGAACGGAAGCTTTGTCCCACTAGATCCAATGTTAGAAGTAGTAAAAAATAAAAGATATCATTTTTATTTTTTGAAATTTTACATTTAAATTCTTTAAATCAATGGTTCATACTTTGTATAATTTTAAACACTTTTATATTTTATTTAAGGTACTCATAAGATTAAGAAATATCTACTGGTTAAGAACAAATACTTTTTTAAAACGAATAAGTCAAAGATTCAAATATATAAAAAGATGAATAAATCTAAAGACACACTTACACCAACGGCATTATCAAGTAACATTTGAAATTGAAACAGCTAAGAGAAAACATAAGAAGGGATTCCTTTTTTCTTAAACTTTTTTCCGATGATCCCTACCTGCAGCTAATCTGTCTGTCCTCAAAAAAGATTTTGATACATAATTTTTGTAACCAACATTGTAAATCAGTGGATGACAATGACATGTAGGACCCTTTAGTAGCAAGCACCAGTTTGGACTATAATGTTAGCTTTTAAGAAATTTGGGACCGTGTCTTAAAAGTCTTTCTACTTAAAGTCTGCAAAATCCAAATTTCAGTTCAACAACAATCATCCCACATGGACCAATCTCTTTGATGGCGCAATCAGCGCAATCTAACACCATTCACTCATCAATTTTGAATCAGTTATGCAAAAAATCATAACCCAACTCAAATAAATAAATAAATAAATTACTATATGATTGCTTCATTGTCACATATTGCAGGAACACACTACAAGATAGTACACACTACACCACTACAACTTGTTAAGGGCTCAATGCTTTTTCGCCACTCTCTTGACCAAGTGGATCATTTTCAGTTTCAAACTTTCACTGTTCAGAAGGAGACAAAATTATTTGTTAGTACAATATTTTTTGCTATTAATATATGAATTTAAATATTTATATTAATAATTTAATTTTTATTTTAAAACTATTAAAAAATTAATTTAATATTAATAAATAATTTTTTTTAACTGTCTGCAATATTCGGACCCACTTTATGGCATTATTCCTAGAAGTAATTTTTTCTTGTAGTTCAATATTTGGGGTATGTTTAATTTGAGAAATACTTTTTGTACTTTATTTTTTATCAATAATTATAATAGCAATGATATTACTTTATTTTTTATTTAAAAACGTTCTTCAAAAATTGATAAAAAAAATTATAATTTTAAAAATAATATGATTTTTTATAATTATTAATAAAAAAAATAAACCAAACATACCCTCCGTGACTAGCGAAACCTTGGTCCACGACTTCGCTATTCATTCACCAAACAAACGACACACCCACCGGCCAGGGGGGGCCTAATGGTAGAAGTGGTTAAAAAAGATTATTTGGATTTATGATTTATGATTTGTGATTAGACAGTTAATAAGACAATTCAATCATGTGATTAAGTAGTCATTAGATTATGTATAATAGGGATTTTACTTTTCTGATTTCATATAGCTCCTCTCCTCCTCCTCCCATCCTCACCAACCACCACTTCCTCACTCTCACATTCATCAATATTTTTCCTTTGTCACAATTGGATTAAGTTTTATTAAATAAAAAGATATAAAAAAAAACTTAAAAACAAATATAAAGGAACTAATGATTTAGTGCATGTGTAGATTATAGTTTGCAGCTCTGAAAAAACTCATTGGATGGTTGAGATTTTTTCTTAATTTCAGTTGCAGCAAATATTAGAATAAATGTGGTCTTATTTTGTAAATAATAACAACAATAATAAAATAATTGCTGCTTTTTTGGAGGAAAGGTTCCTACAAAGCAATTTTTGTTTACTGTTGAATAGGTAAATGTTTGAAGATCGAAGTAGCTAATCAATCCCGACAGATATTATTGTTACACAAATTTAGAATAAAATCTCACCTTTTTATTTTAAATTTTTTTGGTCTCTTTCCTGATCTAGCATTCATCAATTAGGGATAGAATCAAGGTCATAACTTTTTTGCTGTTATTGAGCAACTACATCCATGCAAATTGAAAATTAACACGTTGATTTTGAAGGATATTGCAGGACGGAAAGGGTTAACTTATGCACAGGAAAACTGGTTAGTGGTTACACGGACACAGAATCATATCACTCATTGCTCTTGTCTGGAAAATTTGGCTATATAATTCCTGCAAGGTGTGCCTCATTCATCCATTGGGAATGGAAGTTAATTAGATTTGCACATTAATATTGTTTAAATTTTAATCTTTCAATCCCACATGTCACATACATGCATGTCAATCTTAGTATTTTTGTTTTTCAAACTTTGATTCCTTAAAATTAGAAGTTATCTTTTCATTTGATAAAAGACAAATTTTGAAGTTTTCTACTATTCTTTATTTTAAACTTTATTATGTTCCATGACTATTTTTAAAATTAAATATAAGTTTTGTTCTGTTTTGTCATACTCTTGTGTGCAAAACAAACACATTCTATGAGAGAGAGAGAGAGAGAGAGGGAGAAAGCACAATGAATCAAGCATCTTTGGGTTGCTTAAAGAGCAAAATACAAGAAACTACCATCCTTCTTATAAGTTCTATAATAATGTGCAGAAAATATGTTTAAAACTAGAATAATCTACGAAGTGTTTCTCTTAACAGATACTATACAACCCCCTTTTTGTGAAAAATATTCCTTTTAAAATATTAATATATTTACATTTTAATTTATTTAATTGCAAACGAATAAATAAATATCCTAAGGAATTTTTCTTTTGCCCATTCTCGGCATTATTGATAATGAATTTTAAATTCATATTATTGAATAAAATAATATTAAAATAAAATAAAATAAATAAAATGTCTTTTTTTATAGAAAATAAATCTCATTTTAATATAACTATTACTCTAGCAATAAATATTAGTTATAAATGGATAATATTATAGCCTATAAGCCCATTATAAGTCTATCAAAAATTTAAAAGAATTAAATTTAAATAAAATTAAAATAATTTTACTAAATAATCTTTGTTAATTTTAAAAAAAGACCTTATTATTAATATTTTAGGCTTACAAATTTATTAGATCGGACATAAATTAAAGATTGGTAGATATTTTTTAAAATGTAGCTATTTCAAGAGAAAAATATTCAAATAATAGATATATAATAAATTGATTTTATAAAAAAAATAAAAAAGGATAAAATGTATTGGTATAAAAATATCTACAAGTTAGGATAAATGATTTAGGAATAATTAAAAACTCCGTAGTTTGCATCGACAAATTTTACAGAGGGAATGGTGGTTTTTTTTAGGTGGGATCCACAGAATATTTTCTCACCTCTCAGCATTATTTTAGATGAAAAACATGAAGGGAAATAGATTTCCAATAATATTCTTTTATTTTTGTACCATTGGTTGTTATTATCCTTCTACAGTAAATTAGGATCAAATAGGTATTTCATTCCCCTATTATTTTTTTCAAACCTTTTAACTCGTCATTTCATTCTATTTTATTTTATTTGCATTAATATGCATATCATTTATTTCAACTCTATTTTTACCCTTTTTACTTATTTTCCTTTTTTTTTATTTCACCCTTCTTTTCAAACAAAGTGTAAAATAAGCTTAATTGTAAAGTAAAAAGGTAAAGTGATAACCATTCTTGACATTTTACAAGTTGTATGATTTACTTTAAATTAAATCAATAAAAATTATTCTTTTTTTTACTTTTTTACTTTACATACAAAATTGTTTTAGAGGAGTCTTACCCATATCTACGATCTAAAAAAAAAATCAACAATGTTAAAAAATGAAAAAGAGAAAGTTCACAATCCCCAAATGTAGTCGGTAAAAAGTAGTCAAATTGGTCCTTCACCTGCAAGCTAAAATCTTTAACAGTGAGTAATGATTAATGATACTTGCAAGGATTTGGCATAATTACAATTTACAAGTTTCGAATATATTCATAGATGAATTCATCTTAATTATTCTTATCTTAGTTATTCTTTAAACGTTGTACTATATGCTCATTTTTCCGTTCACACCATCCAAACTCATAATAATATATTGTCGCTTCTCTATTTACGTGTTTTGAAATTCAAATTAACGTGAAACCAAACACATCAATATTAAAATTATAAAATATAATTAAAGATGCCTTCATTATGATTTTTTGAATATGTAATTTATACAAATATTATTTCCCTTTCACATTGTGAAACTCGTGCATTTAATATAGTAAATATTTAGATGTCAAAACTTGTCAACAAAAAATATCTATCAAAAATCGATCTAAGACATTTACATAAATGTAATTAATCACATTAGTTGAGTTAAGTCCCATTAATTATGCAAAGCTTATATAATTTGAGATAAGAGAAGATTAAATTATTAGCAAACCAAATTAACCATAGCTTAATTAAGCTGAGAGCTTTAGCCCCAAAAAAAAAAAATACAGTAGTCAATGAATGACAAATTTGGAATTGAAAGATCAATGTGGAACTGGAAGCATTGTTCTAGAACCACAGTATTGACCATTGTAACGCTTTTTAAAAGATAAACAGCGGAAGATTGTATTTCTGTAAAAGGAGGAAGCAAGCTAAGCATACTTACTAATGAGGAAAAGTCAATATTCATGCTGCTTTCAGAAAAATAAATAGTGATAATTGCTTCATCTTATTTATTAAAAAAGGAATTCACCTAATAATATATAAAATTCCTTTTGCCGTCACATCTATGGTTTTCAAGAATCACTTCTGCCATATAGTTGTCATACACAAACGCCAAGAATGCGCTGCATAAAACTTCCCTTTCTTCTTGGAAAGCAAAAAGCAGCAACCATCCATATTATTATTGTTGTTATTAATATGTTAGTACGTTACACACTTGTTGTCTTGTTGACCCTACATAGCCCAATCCAAGTATTAAGAAGATTTACTCTAAATTTAACATTGATGTTATTGTAAGATCCCTTCAACCCAACTTAATTAAGTTGCAAGAGATGAATTATAAATATCCGGATTCAATTTCTTTAGTTTATTATACTTCTTTTGATTTGTCCCTTCTTAAGATTTATCATAAGCTTCTCATTGTGAAAAAAATAATTTTTTTTATCAATAATCTGAAAAGGTTTAATCTCTGAAAACAAGAGAAATAATAAATGTTAGAATGATAAGAAACTTTCCCTTCAACTAAATATTGTACGTAAGTCTCTTCTTTAGCAACTGAAATTATAATTATCAATCATACTTAATTTTCACTCTTTAACATATTGTAAAATATCATTCAATTTAATTTTTATATCAGCGAAAATTAAATACAATAATAATTAAAAAAATGGCATTTTATAATGCTTTACAAAATCAATGAAAAAAGTACAAGTTTTTTAAATTCGGATGTTAAAATAAAAAATATTTATCCTATCAAATATTAAAGTAAAGATTTATTCCTCTTTTACTTTATACTTGAGCAAGTTTAATTCTTTCAATTTTTTATATCAAAAGTATTTTCTAACCGAAAACTAATATTTTCAACATGTAGGTGTTGTTATTTGATCTTAAAACAATTCAAGAAATTAAAACAAAAGTTCATCCACTGATCATAAACATATTCATGCAATATATATTAATAAAAGGAGAGTTAATCTTAATTATATGGCAATTTAGTCTATTTAAATTCTACCATAACAGTTTAATGATCCACAAAAGTAGCATTATCAAAATAGATTTTTTTTTATCAATAATTTTTTATATAACTAAAAATTCTTACATGTTTAAGAAGTTCAACTATTTATCAATTTAGACTTTATTGGTTAAATATTTCTCTTTTATTAACAATATTTACCCTTGAAAAAAATATACTAATTTATGACGTGTCGATTTAAAAATCTAGAGACACCATATAATAAAATTTGAAAGTAATTTTTCTAATGTTAATGTCATTACTCTAAAAGATCCTTAAATACTTAAATAACCATAAAAAAGACAATGCTTTAGAAAATTATGCCGAGAATGAACTTATATCTAATTTAAAATAATAATAGAAATATTTAAATACTTTTAATATGTATTGATATTTAAATCCCCTAAAAATATAAAATTTCCAAACAAGTTAAGCCTTGTTCGATTTATAAAAAAAAAAAAAAAAACTTCCTTTCATAAATCGTAGAAATATTACTCTGTTCAATTTTAATTTTTTATTTCAAAAGAGTCGAATAAAAAATTATTAAACAACCAAAGATTGATTTTCTGTTTTATGTATAAAATAAAAATAAGATGATATTTTATGATTATTTATAAAAGAATCTAAAAAAATGACCAACAAACCTTTTTTCCATATTTAATTGCTATATTAGCATAAAAAGATGGCCATTCAAAGAAAGTGCAGGCGTACCAAACATCTAATGTATTGTCTCTCCAATTGGTTTTCTGTGGGCCATTCGACTTTATTTGTTTTAACCTGTTTTTCTCTTCTTGCCTTTGAATTGTAGACTTTCTTAAACACTTCGTTTACTTTTTTATTAAAATCCTGCAACGAGCGTGTTATTCTAAAAGAATAAAATGAAGTTATAATAATTGTTAAAAAAATTAACCGTTTAGGTTATAATAAAATATATAGACATGTATAATAAATTAACATATCATTAAAATGTTAATTATTAATTTTTAATCAACAACTATGATTCTATTTTATCATTTAGAACCACAATTTCTCACTCTTTTATAAAATAAACAATTTCTTCAAGAATAACTTAAGTAAAAGTCCAAAAAAATCCAAAGAAAAAAAGAACTCCAAGTAAAGAATAAAGAACAGAGCGATCTCTGGTTAAGAGGCAGTGAAAATAGTCGAATATGTTGGATAAAAATGACGTCAAAATTCAGCCACACAAAGTCGTAATGAAAATGTTGGTATTGGCCTCATTCATCATCCTTGTAACATAAAGAAGTTTTATATTCTGCAAGCAAGACAAGAAAAAATGATAACAGTCCTTAGCGATAGCATGGAACTTGTGGACGGCGTAATATAGGGCGAAGTTTAATTTTATAAAAGACGACACCTGAAAGAATTTGAATCTAGTGCGCTCCAACGTTCAAATAAACCTCGTGATCCATCAAACGGTCACAAATTTCCATGTGAACTTCTTTAAATTGATCCAAGGCTTCATCAAAAAATTTCTTTTCTTTTCATTCAGAAGCTTTTTTCTTCTGTAACTATAAATAAATAAGAGATTGCTCAATCTTGCATGCAGATCTCCAACAAAATTATAATTTTGAGACACACTTGCTCATTTTTCATCCTCTTTATCATCATTATCCCTTCCTGTCTACGTGAAATAATACAATAAACCTATGCTGGTGTGGTACTTTTCTTACCCTTTTTCTTCTTAACTTATACTTCATCTTCTTTTCAAATTTCTTCTACTTACTCAAAGTTCTCTTGTCAGATCCCAACTTCACCGCAAACCGTGATCTGACCAAAACCCACCTTCCAAAATGCAATTTCGGACATGGGTTTTAAACCTTGTTCTGATATTTTCATTTCTCACTCAGTTCTTAGAAAGTATAGCACAGACATCTTCAACAGCACAGACTCCAATTTGTTCAGAAGAAGACAGAGCTTCTCTTCTCAGCTTTAAAGCGGGCATTGTGCAGGACACTACAGATACTCTGTCTTCATGGACAGGGAGAGACTGCTGTGATGGCGGCTGGGAAGGAGTTCAATGCAATCCATCCACAGGGCGAGTAAACGTGTTGCAGATGCAGAGGCCAGAGAAAGATAGTGACACTTATATGAAGGGCACTCTTTCCCCTGCACTGGGTAATTTACATTTCTTGGAGGTAATGGTGATAAGTGGCATGAAGCATATTACGGGGTCAATTCCTGCTAGCTTCTCAAATTTGACCCGCCTCACCCAGTTGGTTCTGGAAGACAATTCCCTTGGAGGGTACATTCCTCCAAGTTTAGGTCGTTTGTCCTTGCTCCAGAGCCTTTCATTGAGTGGGAACAATCTGAAAGGACAGATCCCTCCAACATTGGGGAGTCTGAGAAACCTTATCCAAATTAATTTAGCAAGAAATTTACTGGCAGGTCCTATCCCCCTTGGTCTTAAAACCCTTGGGAGCTTGCAATATCTAGATCTCAGCTACAATTTATTATCAGGGCCTATCCCGGATTTTGTTGGGGAGTTCAAAAATTTGACTTATATAGACCTATCCTATAACCTTTTAACCGGAAAAATTCCAAATTCTTTGTTCGGCCTTGTCAATCTGTTGGACTTGTCCTTGAGTAATAACAAGCTCACAGGGAACATCCCAGATCAGATTGGATGTCTTAAGTCCCTAACAAGTCTTCAACTCAGTGGCAATCTGCTCACAGGGCATGTTCCATTGTCCTTATCAAGATTACAGAATCTTTGGTACTTTAATGTATCAAGGAATGGGCTCTCAGATCCCTTACCAGCAATCCCTAGCAAGGGCATCCCTGCCCTTTTGTCCATAGACCTGTCTTATAATAACCTCAGCCTCGGGAGTGTACCTGATTGGATCAGAAGCAAGCAACTCAAAGATGTCCACCTAGCCGGGTGCAAATTGAAGGGAGATCTTCCCCACTTCATCAGACCAGACTCTTTGAGCTCCATAGACCTATCAGATAACTACCTGGTTGATGGTATTTCAAATTTCTTCACAAATATGTCCAGCCTGCAAAAGGTCAAGCTCTCAAATAACAAATTGAGGTTTGACATTTCTGAAATCAAATTGCCAACGGAGCTTTCTTCAATAGACCTGCACGCAAATCTACTGGCGGGTTCATTGTCAGCAATCATAAATAATCGGACAAGCAGCTCTTTGGAGGTTATAGATGTATCAAACAATTTCATTTCAGGTCACATTCCAGACTTTGCAGAAGGCTCAAGTTTCAAGGTGTTAAATTTGGGGAGCAACAAGATATCTGGACCAATCCCAGTTTCAACCTCAAATTTGGCAGAACTTGAGAGGCTGGACATTTCAAGAAATCACATATTGGGGACCATTCCTTCAAGCCTAGGTCAGTTACTGAAACTACAATGGCTTGACGTATCCATAAATGGACTAACAGGACAAATTCCAGATAGTCTGTCACAGATCACTGGCCTAAAGCATGCAAGCTTCAGGGCAAACAGGCTATGTGGAGAAATACCACAAACTAGACCGTTCAACATCTTTCCACCGGTTGCTTACGCCCACAACTTATGCTTATGTGGCAAGCCTTTGCAGCCATGCAAGGGAAAGATACAAGTATAGGTCAGTGAAATGCTGACTCTATTGTATCGGACATGCTCATGTCTTGTGACCATTGTTATATGAGCAAGTTAGAATAGGTACCATATTTGAATCTTTCATTTCAAGGTTGACCATAATGCTAAAGTAATTTTATAATTCAATATTGTTTTCAATAAAAGATGCACTCGGCTTACAACACACTTTAGATTCTAGTTCAAAATGGTCTATACAGCATTGGTCAGTGAATGCTGACTCTATTGTATCAGACATGCTCATGTCTTGTGACCATTGTTACATGAGCAAGTTAGAATAGGTAACATATTTGAATTTTTCATTTCATGGTTGACCATAATGCTAAAGTTATTTTATAATTCAATATTGTTTTCAACAAAAGATGCACTCGGCTTACAACACACTTTAGATTCTAGTTCAAAATGGTCTATAAAGCATTGGGAGGGCACACTAGAAAACATTACAACCAAGCAGCGGACCTTGCTTTTCAAAGTTGACCACAATGCTGAAGTTCACAGTACCCTCAGAATTTTACCCTATCCAAAAAAACATGAAGCAACTCCTACTGAACGTAACACATCAAACTCATGAATCACTAGAGCCACAGACTGGGACTCTATTATCAGTAACCTTGAGCATATTCAAGCCCAAATAAGAAGTATTGGGCTACAATCATTTCGTAGAATACAACGCAACTGCCATTCATGAATATTTAAGAGACCAATACAAAAAAGATGTTGCACAGGAATTTCAAAGCCATTAAAATAGTAAAACCTAAATATAAAACTCCAACTAAAACAGGTTCAGAAATTTACAACCCTAATCTAAGCACCTAAGTGGCCTATCATTTGGTTAACATGTTCAAGGAGTGCCAAAATGCCCTATTACTCCTCATCAGTTATCTCATCTGCATCTTTTGAATCAGTTTCCTTATCAGTGGTAGCATCTTGATCCTGCACAAAAAGCAACAGCTTTAGAAGGGAGAAGAATAAGGAATTGGCATTATATAAAATACACTTAAGAGACATAGAGATCATACATCATCCGCAGCAGCTTTATAGCTTTCCATAGCCTTCTCATATTCTGCCTTGAGTTCAACAGACTTATCCAAATAAGGCTTCTTATCCTGAACCATTGAACCATATCATGACATTTAGTCAATGCCAAGTCTCATTGAACAGTTAAATAAACAGTTGAAACAAAAACACGGTATAACTTACTTCATCAGTCATAGACTTCCACTTCTCACCAGCCTCTTTACCAACCTATAGTGTTTCCAACAAATAAAGTAATAAATGACACCAATTCACTTAATAAAGCCAAAACCAAACTTAAAATAAGTAGTTATTTACTTACTCTTTTAACATCCTTTGAACCAGGATTTGCTTCCTTGAAGGATTTTCTAAAATCATCCCTACAATAGTTTACTACATCAATAAAAAAAACTCAAGCAAAACAAACAACACCCTCAAAAGTACATCCAGAGAGAAGCAAAACAAGCCTTACAAGAAGAGAAAGAATGCTGTAGAAGGACGCTTAGGCATGTTAGGATCCTTGACCTTCTTTATTTTCTCAATTTTGGCCTTTTTAGCCTTTGGCTCTTTAGATTTGGGTTTCTTACTACATAGTTTCAAACGAACCAAAGTAAGAAGTCAACATCATCAATGTCAACTCTTCAAATACATTGAAAAACAGCAAAAGAAGCAGAAAATTTACCTCTCTGCTTTCTTGACTTCATTGGCCTGTTCCACAACCTGAGCATCTGAACAAGCAAATACAACAAAAAAAATTATAGCGACGTAGAGTCAAAAGCAGAAGAATCATTTATAGAAAAAAAAAAAAAAAAAGTGTCATACCTAGATTCATTTTAATTTTAGCTTCAAGACTACAACTGTGCATGCTGATGAGTGCCACCGGCACATCCTTCTTGCATTCGCCGCTGCAAAAGAAACAAAAATGAGAAATCGCAATCGCACATACACATCACCAAACAACGCGCCAAGAATAAATAGCTACTGTCATCGAATCGCAAAGAATATAAGTACAACAGCGCAATAGCAAACTTGTAATCTAATAGGCTGCTGCTAACGAAAATGCGTATGAATTCAAATTAAGAAATCCATTAACAGTGACAACAGTGAGAAACGAACCATCGAGCAAAAGCACTGCCATCTTTGGCGCGAACGAGAACGGAAGCGGAGCGAGAATCAACGGCGTCAACTCTCTTCCTCGACTGCGATGCCATTACGTATCGTATCGATTCCTCAACGCAGAGCAAAAGCAAATGCCCTAGCTAATCGCTGCTTTGTTCTTCTTCAAAATAGAAATATCAAGGATTCCAATATATAAATATGAAACCGAAGGAGGGAAAACCGAATATGCATATTTTTCGTATAGCGCCAATAATCGCGCCTTTCCATTTTATTTTTCCAATTTTCCATTCACCCTCGCGGGGATGCATGACCTGTCCCTTGCATCCACCCTTCCTTATCTAATCAACGCTCTACCGTCCTTTCTCACTTTTCATAATGAAAAAAAAAAATGGGCCAGGATTTTGCGTCCAGATACATGTTGGGCCTCAATTTCTGTTTAAATCGACCCATTTTACATTGGGCCATATCAAATTTGTTCCTTTCTTTTCATTATTCCCCGGGCCTCACTTTTAATATGATTTTCTTGACTCTATGCATACAACGTCAATGCTACATTTTTCATTTTCACCTTGCAATCACATTCTTTCCTGAGAAATCATATTTATGCAAACAATATCAACAGAAAAATATATAATAAAGAGGAGAAAGAAAAAAGTATGAAATGCAATGGATGATGTAATGAAGAAATATAAATAAATAAATGTATATATTGTAGTGTTTGTATTAGTGTTGAAATCCTGTGAAGTCGCACTCCACAAATATCAAAGTCAAAGCTCCATGGAATGACACAGATTTTTTTTCTTTTGCTAGAAACGAAGCTAACGGCGCTTAACTTGGGAGTGGAAGTGTTTGTGGAACATATTAGAATGGGTTTATCCTTATTTAGTCTGAAATTTTAATAGAATCATTTAAATTCAAATTGATAATAATACTAAGTTAATTCAATTCTTTTATACATAACATTAACATTATATATAAATAAATTATAAAATTAAAAATATAAAACAAACTATAATATACTTTATAATATATTAAATACATTTTTAAAAATCTAAACCCATCAAAATTAATATTATGAAGCTGAGTTAATAACTCAAATCGGATTATCAACCTTCCTGCTAGAAACGAATGACACCCTAAATAACGTGAAGCTTTCTCCAACCTGATTCACTATTCTTTGAAACATCACAAATTAGAAGATACGAATGGAGCCCTCGTCGTTCATTCTCGTTTCCATTCAAACTCATTCATTTAAAAAAAAAATTACGAGGATTTATAAACTTAATTTAAACCAATCATCATTTGTAATTTTTTTTAGTTGAAATTAACTTGAAGACAGAGTCATTTATGATTAGCAATTTTTATCTATACAATGCTTGTTTGTATTTGACCCAAAATACAGTTTACCCATCAATATATTTTATTCCTTAAAACATAAAGACTCAAAGACCTGAGACAGTTCATATACACGTTTACCAACATCAATCTAAATTAAAACTAATTTAAAGTAAACTCAACTTTGATAAATGCGTGTTTAGTTGAAGTTATTATTTTGAATTAAAAAATTTGCGCAGAAGATGATATTCGTAGAAATCGGAACACATGCAGAAGAGAAAAAAGAGTTGGTTTGGTTAAGTCAGTGAACGAAAAATCAGATGCTAAAAAGAGATAAAAGAATGTGGAAACACCAAAACCTGATGAAGGAATTGCACATTCCATCATTCCATCATTCCGTGCCTATAATTTAAATTTTTGCCTGCATTCATTTGAAAAGGTTGAATCTCGAAGCAACGGTTCACCGAAAGTTCCAGAGTTTAACAAGAAAGAGAAAACAGAAGAGAGATTCCAGTGTAGCAGGAAAAGACAAAAGTAGTAAAACAGAGAAAAAGAAAAGTAATTAATCTGCCGATTTGATACATGAAAAGCATGAGAAGAGAAAAGAAGCAGAAATTACAAGAGAGAAAACAAAATGAAACTATTGTGACTGTGAATGGTGCTTCTCATCTTCAGCAAAAGAAGCCAAAATTACCGTCGTCAAAGTTGAGAGAATAACTAAAAGGATCATAGTGAAAGTTGAAGTTCTTGTTATAGGACCTACTCTTCATTTGCCTCTTAACATTTGCTCTCACCCTCCAAAACAAACTCCTCAACCGTCTCTTCCCATGCACAACAACCGCGTGTGGACCACACCAACAACTCATGATAACACCACTCTTCACCATCCCTTCTTCTTCTTCACAGCAGAGAGAATACAAATACAATAACGGTGGAAGGCTTATATACACGATTATGACAAGAGAATAATGTAGAAGGATAAAATAGAAGGGAGCTTATTGTAATTTACATTGGAAAACGTATGTTGTAAGTCCCATGTCAACTAAAATAATTAAAAAATAAATAAAAATAGTTTCTATTTGTAGCACAGTGGAGAGAAGGGTTGAAGAGTAGCTTTTTGGTTGGAATTGTTGGGTGAGGAGTGAGGAATGAGGCACAGAGACAGAGGTAGGGGTTCAGTAGTTGTTGTTGCTTTGTTCTCTCTAATGTATTGTCGCTGGCCGCTGTGTGATAGTGAGAGAGAGAAAAAAGAGGGTAAACCATTGTGTAAGAGACTGTAACTGTAAGTAGTCACATGGGTGTACTAGACACACTTTCAAACCACTTTCTTTCACACTTCTGCTCCAATAACAATAATAACCTCACTTAAATAAATTTTTAAAGAGATTATTATGATCTACTTCAATCTTGAAAGTTTTAGTTTTAAAAGGATTTCTATGATAATTTTATAATAATAGGATATGTATCTAACCAGATCATGTTATCAGTTGTTTTAAGATAATAAATAATATAATATGTTATAATAATTAATATTTTTAAACACTGAAATTAAATTTTTTTACATTTGGGAAATTAAAAAATATATCTACCGCTAATAACAACTTTTATATAAATGAAACCTTTTAGCTATAGTTTCTTTTAAAAGGTATCATTACAATTTGATTATTGGGTGAGTGGAGGAGATAGACTAATTAAAGAAAATAGATTACTTTGATTATTAACTAATTATTATAATTGATTCTATAACAAATTTTATAGTTTGATATTTTAGTAAGAATTGGTTTTAAAATATTTTTTATTGTTTAGATTGTAAAAAAAAACAATTTTGTATAGTAAAATTACAAAGTAACCAAAATTTTATTATAATTGTTTATTTTATATTAAAATAATTAATTGTGAAAGATAAAATATAAAAATAAAAGTCAATCAAAATAAATTGATAGATCTTAATTATAAGTTTTAAACATTTCTTATTTTAAATAGCTTTTTAGAAAAATATTTAAAGATTATACGTTAATTTTTCGGTAAGTGTCAGACAGGAAGAATCGGTATTTTTTATAAGTTTTCTATATTATAAACATAATATTTTTTAAGCACACATTTAGTCGATAATTAAAAATTATTTTAAAACAATTTTTACGTTATGATCGGAATTCGAACATTATATTTTTTACATTGTAAAAAAATATTATTATATTATTAATCATAGTTTTTAAATTATAGAAAACTTTTGAAAATTCTATTAATGTGTTCGAATTTTTATTAAATTGTGAAATTTTTATATTAAATATTTAATTTTTTTGTTTTATTTATAATTTTGTTGTTTTAATTTCATTTTTGTTTAAGTTTTTGTTTTGATGTATATTATATTTAAAACATATTAATTAAAATTATTATAAATTTAATATTGATTTTAAATATTAAATTGTTATAATATATCAACAAAATTAATGTATCTTTAACTTTTAAATAATTTTATTTTTAATTAAATATTATTTAACATTGTAAAATATTTATTATTAATAATAATAAATGTTTACTAGTTTCAATTTATTTTTTAATTATAAAAAAATATTTAAATTTAAAAATACTCATAATATACAAATAACTTACTAGTACTACACGTTTATAAAGTAAATTAAATATAGCACAACGTGTATATTATAATATTATACGAATGTGAATAATATCCATACCTTAAAAAAATATGTAATGCTATTGGTGACTCTAGTTTCCAAAGGTGTATGATGCACTGTGGAAGACCCAAAATTACGCTGAGACAGTGAGAGTGAGAGAATGTTGATATCATTTTCCAAAATATTTGATTGGATAGATGTATTCTTGACTTTTGATGGATGGATGGATATGATTGGATGTAATGATTAGTGTATCTAAATTTGTGACTAAATATTTATTCCACATATATTTTTAAATATGTTCAAATTTAAAAGCATAGCACAATAAGCGTAATTTAGGGGACGAAGCATATGCATCATCTAATGTTTATATTGATATTTTTATTTAAATTATAAGTATTTTGTCAAGAAAATTATAAATATCTTATTAATGAACAGAATAAAATATTTAATATAATTATATATTTTTATTTTAACAATTAATATTTATAAATTAATTTATTTGGTCGCTAATGATATTTAGATAATTCTATAATAATAATAATAGTAATGTGTCATATTTTTTTTCATATTATTGCTTCTTAAATCAAATTATATAAATGAAAATTATTAAAATTAACCTAATAATAAAATTTTGAATAATTTACATAAGATTTTCATGTTTTATTATTTTTATTATAATATATATATATATAAGAAAGTTATATATTTATAATAAATCATTGAAAAACAACCGTCAAAGTTATAATTAAAATTAAAAACATGTATAATAAATCTTGAAGTTAATTATATGTTAAATAGTTTATTTTTAAATTAATAATCATTAATATACCTTTTTTTAAAAATGTTATATTAATCATTAAGATGAAGTTAAATGATCCTAACATTGTTCTGTTAAACTCCATATACGTGATTGCTCAAATAATTAATAATAAATTTGACTAGAATTTATTTATCATAATAAAACTCAAACAAAAAAATTAATTTTTTTACAAATCATTTAATTTATTTATATTTTAAACAACGATATGTTAACAATTTTTTAAAATTTCATTGTTGGAAAATTTTAAATATGTTTCAACACATTTATTAGTTTAATCAACCTTTAATACTGTGGTTCGACTACTTAATTTTTAATTAGCATAAATCTTTTTACCATTTTTAGTCAAATAATGCATCATCTATTACAAAATTAATAAAACTATGATAACTATCTCATGTTACATTAAGCAATATATTTATTTAAAATGGCATGCACTTAATAAAAAAGTATATTCCCTATGTTAATATCTCCATCAAACAAAAATAAATGTATTACTAATAAAAGGTAGAAAAGAATAATTTAGTTAAGTAAATAGTTTTTTAATTGCAATTTCAAGAATTTGAAACTTTTCTAATATTATTCATATAAATAAATATAATCACCATCGCTGAAATATACAAATATTAAATTAAACAGATCTGCTAAAATATTTTTCTGTTCGTATTTGTAAGGATACGTTTATATCTAAAAAAGGTTAATCAAATAATATTATGTTGTTTTTTGGTTTTTATTCTCTTTTAAATGTATATATAAATAAGTATTAAAGAAAATAATATTTTTTAATTTATTTAAAATACAATGTTAGTTTTTATTGCATTCTCGTTGATAAATGAAAATTCTAACAGTGAGATACACAAATGTATTTAAAGATTGAAAATAGAAGATGTTATGAAACTTATAAATAAAAAGGGATAATAAAAAATAATTGAAGTAACATATTATTTTATCTTTGGTGTAATTTTATATTGCTATCTTTGGTACTGGTTAAATCTGCTATTTAGTTTTTATGATAATAGTGGATCAAAAGGAGACTTAGGTGAGTGTTTTGCAAAGCAATAGAACCTATGTTAAATAACCATGTTCATACAACTTTATGATGACCATTGAATATTACAGCATTTTGGTTGAAGGAATATAAGACATTTTTTTACTGCTTAAATTATTAGAAGTTTAAATGACTTAAAATCATGAATTAGTTGCTAATGTACATTTGATAAAAAAAACATGTTTGGTGGATTTTTTTTCCAAATCATCTACTCGCATCCTGACTATTTTCAATAAAAGTTTCTTAAAAAAAATTGTTATATATAAATATAGATTAAATTAATATTTTTCCATATTTAAAGTAATTTTTTTAGTATTCTTTATTAAAAGTATTTTTATAAATTAGAAACAAAATTGTATTTCATCCCATTCATTTTGTTTTATTATGATTTTTGTTACGAGGCAAAATAAATATAATATTATTATGATAATGTAGTTTTCATTGAATAAATTTTTTTATTAAGTTTTGATATCGATATACTAATATTATGAATATAAATAACAACAACCATGCATTTATTTTCGTTACAATGCTTTTCAAGTGCATTTTAAATAGCAGAGTATCATATTTATTATGATGAATTATCATCGCAAACAACAACTTAGTAATATGTTTATAATTTTGCAAGATAAATTTTTAGCATGAACCGAACAAATTAAACGATTTTTTTAAAGGAGATAACGATGTTTAAAGTTACTAAAGTTAACGTTGCGATAAGGAGTTTGGATACTTTTTACAAAATAATAAATTTATACCTTTTTCACTTTCTTTGTGTAAAAAAATTTAAAAGATTTTGCTATATGATTTCTATAGTATTAGATGGCATCGATTTAAAATTAAATGCTAGAAAAAGGAGCACCAAACATTTTGTTTATTGATTGCAGAGGTCAGAATTGTGGAGATTGGTTTGGGTTGATGCATCACTCGTCAATGTTGGCTTGTTTCTTACGAACCTTCACGTGCTTGTCGGTGAAATTAGGCGCAAGTTTTCTTTTTGTCACATTTGAATGTTAACAATAAAAAGGGTATGAGGTGGAGCCTCTTTCATGCATACACAGATTCTGATACGTTTTCTTTCATGTGATTCTGAAAATGCAGCTCCAAGACACAATACATTAAACATGGGGAAAAAAAATACGTTATGGTTCATTTGGATTTTAGTTTCTACACCTCTCACCACGGTTTTAAAATTGTAAACGGAAATTTAGTTACAAGAAGGATTAAACTATCTTAAAAACAAGTTTATTATGATTTATTTTATTTAATGATTAAATTTTATTAATTCAATCGTTAAATTTTTTAATTTTATTAAATAAAATATGTTTACAAAATTTTATAAATTATTTTAAAAATTTATATTTTATTAAATAAATCTAAATTAATAAACATTAATATATATATATATATCAAAATAAAATAATATAATAAAATATATTATTTTAATAGTTAAATTAATAAATTTAATTATTTAAAAAATATTTAATAGAATAAATTAATTCATCATCTTCATTTATAAATAATATATTTTATACATTAATTAACATCATCTTAACATTATTTTGAATATTAAATCATGAGTTGAGTATAATTAAAAATAGATTGTTTTATCCCTAAATCAAACCATGACTTTGAGAAAGTATAACTCAAACACGCTATTAATATTTGAGAATGTTGATGTCCTTCTCATGGGTTTGTCATTTTTATTTAATTAAATTTTATCTAAAATATCATTCATCTCTTTTGTTAATCATATTAACAGCAATAATATATTAAATAAAGTTCACTTATTTATAAAAGGAACTTAACAGCATTTAAATTATTGACTTATTTGGCTTTTTATAAATTTTTTAAACTTTTAAATTAATATAAAATTTTTATAATCCATTTGTTTATTTAAAATAATCTAAAATAACTTCTTTTTTTTGCAAATAGTAACAAAAACGAATTTGATAAACAACTATACAAGTTGAGATTAATAGGAATGTTTTATTAAGCAACAAATTTATTAAAAAAATTAAATAGGTTAAATATTAAAATACCATTAAATGTTGCAAAAAAGTGATAATAAACACATAAAAATAACAGTAATCCCATCCATAATAATTGTCAATTACCAAGTCTTATTATACTAGGTGAGCTACCGAGTTAATTGTATAGTTTTATTATCATATTTATTATACCTTTATTTTGTAATTTAATAAACATTTAATATTTATTAATTTTTAGCTAGTTTTTTGGAACACTCGTTGACCTCATTTAAAGAACAAATAGATTTATAAAAAAGAAAGTTGACAATTGCATAAAAACGCTGTCTTTGACCGTATAGGTTGGAACCATCGCGCAATGTTTGGGGTTGTTATGAACAAAAGAAACGGATTTTACAGTCATAAAAAAAACATATTTAGAATTAACTTTTTTCACCCTAGATGTGATTCTTTACCGTTTGAAAGAGAGATTTTGAAATTTTAATTTTTTTTCCCCATTTTATTCGTTTTAATTCATAGGAATAATATTTTTATTATCTTTGAGAAATTTTTTTCCAAAATTTAAACCGAGATGAATGCGTATTGGTTTATGTTGGGTTTCAGGTTAGAAAGTTCCAAATCATAAATTGTCAGTCTTGTATTACTAGATTGTGTTTGGGGCTTATTAACCAAATCAAGAATATTACTAGATTAAATTATTTACATACAAAAAATGTATTTTTTCAAAAATAAAGCATTTTTTAGTAAACAGAATAAGATGAGATTCAATTTTTTCTGCATAAATAAAAAACATTTTATTAAAATTATATATATATATATATATATATATATATATAGTTTTTCTTTTTCGAGCAAGCAAGAATAAATATTTCAAAATTTAATCTTCTATTGTTTTTCAAGGGATAAATACTTACAGTTAGCAAAAATCTGTTAAAGTAGATTTGAACTATTATGAAAGAAAGTTTCTATTCAAAATATTTAATTGACGGAATTAACTTTCCATCGATCAATACATATAATGGACGATATATATATATATATATATATATATATATATATATATTAATATTAATATTATAAAAGACACATAATTTATCAATATGCAATATTCAATACACCTTAACTGATAATCATTTTTTTTATCAAAATTGTAATGAAATTACAGAATTGTTATCATGTAATTTTTAAAAAATACAATATATTTTATAGACATATAATAAGAAACTATAAATAAAATATATATTAAAATGTTACTATCAAAAACAAAATTCATTTTCTAATTAATTTTAAAATTTTTAATGTATTTATATTATATATTATAGCTACACAACAAATATTTATTTAAATTAAATTAATATATTATTTTTTCTGTTTAATTTTCAACATATATTTTTGGTGAGTGATACTCTTATTTAAGATATGTTAAACGACTTCCTATTTTATCAAGAGTAATTTTATAATAAAATTATTTAATAGTAAATAATAGATTATTAACCTTAATTTGAAGATTAACGCTAAACATTTAAAAATACAAAAGCTGGAAAAAACATTTATTATACTTTTTTTTTTGCAACAAATATATTTTTTTTAATTAAACATGTCATTTTTAATGATTAAATCTATTAAAAGTACAATTTAACAAAATTTTAATTAAAATTTATAATATTTAATATTATAAATATATTAGACAATGTAATTTATCTATATATACTAATTCAAATTTTCATTATTAAATGACAGTTTTTATAGAATTAACTAATAACTTAACTTTTCACTTTATTCCCTGTTTCCATATTTTAAATTCATTCATATTTTATAATAATAAAGATTAGTTTTTTACTTAATTTTTTTAAAAATTAATCATTTATTTATTTTAAATAATGTAAATAATCTATATATAAATGGTTCGAAATACAAAGATAAAATATATGATAAAAGTTGATAAGTGACAAATAATTTTTTTAAATAAAAAAATTATTTACAAAAATTAAATAGATGAATTAAAATATTAGTAAATTTGTTTTTTTATAAATGGAATTTTTCTCTGTAAAATTATGTGGCTTCTCTTAAATATATTTTTTATGCTTGAAATATATCTTTTATATAATTTATAAATCATACAATTTAATATAATTTTTTTAAATTTTAAATTTGAGATGTTTAGTGAATAAAAAATTCTTATGATATTAACAATTTGTTTTTCTAATTTTAAAAATGTTTTTTTTAAAAATTTTCTCATTAATATAACATATTTATTATCATTAATTGTTGGTAAATAATTTATCAATATTGAACTTTTTATTATTTTAATTTAATTTAATTTCAAATATACCCATGTAATTTAGGAATAACATGCTAGTATATAATAAATTTTAGCCTGAAAGGTAGTATTTATAGACAAGAATTGTCATAAATTTAATGAATATCTTAAAAAAAAAGTTCTTACGATGGAGAGAGAAATTAGTAGTTAAAAATGCTTGAGTTGAATTAATTGAAAATTTTAGATATAATTTTTGAAGTAATTTTTTATATTATAAATTATAATTTTAAATCATTAAAACTGATCTAATTGAGATAATTTATGATGAGTTTGAATTTTATTTATTTTATTATTATATAAAAAATTATTATTTTAATTCTTAGACTAGAGCATCAAATTTTTTATTTATAATCTTTATTTTAATTATAGTTTTTGTATTAAATATTTAATTTATAATTTTATTTTTAAAATAATCATAAATTTTAAGTATTGATATATTATATATAATTTTAAAATTAAATATATTATATTAATAAAATAAAATAAAATATTTTAATTTTAATAATTTTTTTAAAATATTAAAAATTTCATATTCAATATATTATTTATTAATAATAAATACATTTACTATTTTTAAAGTTATTTTCATTTATAAATTTTATTAAATTTAGAAAAAAATATTTATACAATACACCTGCAACGGATAACTTACCAGTAAATTTTTATAAAAAGAATACATAAAAAAACCGTTTTTGTTAAATCCGATCACTTTAGTTATTATTATTTTCAAAGAAAAATTAAGTTTTAAATTATATAAATCATAGAAATATATAACGGGGAAAAAAGAAAAATAGCGGACGGAAGACTGAGGCACGAGTGGGAGTCGTGAATTCTCGTTGTCCTCAAAGTATAATCAATTCTCATTGCCTTAATCTGCTCTCATTCCGTGTTTCTCACAGATTTGAAGTAAGTGAACTTCAATTTCCTTCAACTTTTGTCGTTTTTATCCTTATTTACTATTTTGTTACTGCGTTTTGTTTTGGTGTAAAACTGGAGAGAACCCTAGTCTATGCGAATGCTGCATCTTTCAATTTCTTTTCCAAAGATCGAATCTTTCTGATACATTTCTCAAATCAGAAGGCAATCCTCAACTATTACTAACAATTCCCTGATTAATGTTTTCTTTATTTTTTTATTGTCCCATATGTGGGCTTGAAGTTGATGTCATAGGTGGTTTTGCACTTTTTGAATTTGGGCTCTCCCCTTCCCTTTTCTGAGTTTTACTTGATGGAACGTGGTTTTGATCCGGTTTGGACGTTTATTCTCCTTGGTCTGTTTTACGATTGTCATTGTCATTTGGGTTGTGGATTTCTTCAATGGTGGTGGAAATGTATCTGCTATTTTTTTTATGGGTGGAAATACATGTATTTATTTAAAATGGTTGTGTTTATATTAGTCATAATTCGCTTCTATCTGGAATTCGGAACAAATTGATTATGTACTTTTGATATAGTTAATTAGTGAAGGGGTAGCGTAGCAGACTTGTCGATGGAAGGAGGGAAAAGAATTTGATGAGGGAGTTTGTGGTGGATGCTGGCTGCATTTTTAGGAATCCTGATTTTAGCGTTGTTCAAGTTACTTAATTTTATGGTTGTCTTTTCTTGGAGGGAAATTTCTGTAGGTCTTTCACTGATTGTTTGGAAGTTGAGTTTTACTTCCGAATTTAAGAGGTAGTTGGTTGAAAAGATCTTTTAAGGAGTATGACTGGATGAGATGCCTTGAACGGTTTGCTTTATGAAAAAGGCAATGACATACTAATTGGGGAAAATGGTGATATTGATCTATGAATCTGCAACCGTTAAGTGTTAAGTAAGCTGTCCATATAAAGGATGTAACCTTTGTGCATATCCTCCTCCTCATCAATGCTTCATAGTTCATACTGCTTTTGCAGTAACACTTCAAATGTTGTCTTGGGAGCAGTTTTGTTTACTAGTATCCGATGACATTGGAGGGGTCTTCTAATATTTAAGCAACAGTATATTGTTAATTATTTTGCAATTATCTGTTCTCTTCTATCAATAAAAATCATCATTATTTTTATCTGAAAAAGAAATTTGTAAGTGTAAATGTTTGACCCATTTGCTTTAACTTATAATGAGGTAGCAGTAATAAAGTATTGATATTTATGTGGCGTTGTAGTTCTTCCATTTTCTTCTCCCCCCTCCTGGTTTGAATTTTATGAAAAAGGAATTGTGAGTTTGTTGATCAAATATCTGTAATCTCTAAAATGAATTTGATTGTTGTAAATAATTGGGAATCATGGATCCAGGCTTCTCCCTCTGGTGGGTTGCTACAAAATAAATGTTGTTTTCCTTTAATGTGCTTCAAGTTATATTTATATTTGGGATTTCATTATTTCTGTAATGCAAATATTAACCTTTAAGGAATGGAAAAGCAGAAGTTTGAACTCATCTTCCATGTTGTTAACTTTGAATTTTGAATAGTCTTGTCGAATGGTGTCTGTGGTGGCACCATGGTGGAAAACGGTGGCTGTATTTTGACAGTTCACCATACATATGACATGGCATCGCTGGTTTGCAATGGTGGCTGTTATTTGCATGATGGTCATGGTGGAAAGTTTGGGAAATTGCCTGAAAAAATGAAAAAAAAAAAACTGGGTATGCTGGCCTGACCTGGTTTTGCAATGACCCAACTTAAAAAAAACCCTAAAAATTCAGCTCTCATCCTCTGTGGACCTCTGTTTCTAGTCTGTGACTGTGTCTTCCTCTCATGTCTCAACCTCTCATCTCCCTCTTTCATCACCCCTCCGCCTACTTTCCCTGCTTCCAACAACTACCATAACCACTACCTCTGGTGACAACAAGCTCCAGCAAACCTTGATTTTCTAGTGAGCAGTTTTTTTTTTTTGCCTTTATACTTTCTCTGTTCTTCATTTTCCTTCTCTGTATTCCTCCTCCATTCTCTGTTTTTTATTCTGTTTTTGCTTCAACTTCGTTTCTATTCTGAGATTTCTTTCTTTAGCTTCTGTTCTCAATTTTCCTTTTCCCTTTCTTTTATATGTTTTCCTTCTTCCTTTTCGGCTTTCCTTCTCAGTTTTAGGCTTTCGGTCTCTATTTTTCATCCATGTTATTTTTCAACTTTCCTTCTCTCCTGCCATGCTATTGCATGGTTTGAACAGCAGTTTTCCTTAACATGGCTAAACAGCAAGCTTCATCAAATTGGATGTTATTATGAAACTTATGATATTTGTTATGGGACATATTATTTGATGGTTTTCTATGGAGCAGGTTCCTTATTCTTGGTATATGTTCTTAGTTTTGTTTTATATATATATATATATATAATTTTATTATGGCCATCCACCATTATAAAATCTTGATGGTTTTCACTTGTTGTTTGATTTTTTCCTTACCTTGCTGATGAATATGTTGTTTAATAAGGAAGCTGGAATGTTATTCAAGTTTCAAGTAGATGCTTGACAATGTGGACCATATTCATGATTTCATCAACTCAACTTGGAGATTTTGTTCTCATTTAGGTGGTTGGGTTTCTGTGTTAATATCAAAGCCTTATAGAACAGTGGTGAGTGAAGACATTTTCATTTGGAGAAGCTCTACCATTTGTTGTCACATGGAACATGATGCTCATCATAATTTTTTGACTACAGGTTGGTTTAGCATGTAATGGTTCTCTTTCTAGGTTGTCTGAAAAAAGAGAAGATTGCTATTTAGATTTCATGGACGAGTGTATATATATTAGTTCATCGGATGATGACTTGGAAGAGATAGAAGATCCAAGGAGGAGCCTCCCACAATGGGCTACTACTACTGAAAGGAATTCAGGTGGGTGATCTTCTGTAAAAGCTTCCTTCTAATGATTTATTTATTTTAAATTAGTGATCACCAGGCAATATTATGTGCAGATTATGGTGGGTGGTCTAGGCAGGATAATTCTTCAAGAGGGGCAAATAGTTCAAACTCAGGCTCTTCTAACCTTCATAATCATTCACTACCAAAGCCTCATACCCTACCTGTGTCTGGCACCAATACACTGAACCATGGAGTTGCTCGAAGCGATGAACCTTCCCATCATACCCAGAATGGAAACACAGGTCAGTATCAGATGGTTAATTCTCGAATTTCAAATATTCATGGTGCAGATTATGAGAAAATGTCCTCTCAACAAGCTTTCAAGAGGACCCTTCCACCATCTCTTCAAGCATCTGCTGCAGTAAGGGGTCTCCCATCTTTATCATTTCCATCTGAAAGCAGATTAAGCAACTTAAAAGATAACATGAACAGCAGTCAGCTTCATGAGGGATATAAGAATCGTCGCCATGGAGTAGGGCCTAGTACATCCAATGACAGGGGCTATATTCGTGACAGTTTTAGCAGGGGCAATGATGAAGATCGTTTCTTGTATCAAAATGGTGGGATTAGGAATCTCCCTTCACCTTTGATGCTTGGAAAGGCTATAGCTCCACAGTTTGCTAGTTCTAGTGAATCTGCATATCGTTCTGGAGCAGGTGATGAAAGGGCTGCTGAAAATGACGAGAGACTAATTTATGAGGCAGCATTACAGGTATTACATGCTGTTTTACCATTGTATTTATATATTTAACTCCTTAAATTCTCTAAGTTGTATGAGGAATATTCTTTCTGCTAAGTTTGAATGGAAATCATTCAGTTAAAACATTTTATTGTCTAAGTTTAATGAAAGATTATTTCCTCAAGTGCGAAGCTTCATTTGGGACTTACATATGATCTGTCATCAAAGTGACTGCTTTGGAAATTGGTGATGCTTGTTGAGGTTGAGGGGTTGAATTTAAGATGCTGGGCACCTGGATATAAAAGTGTTGAAGCTGGCCCTCTTGTTTTGAATTTTTTTTCTAGTTTTTGGTGTTAATTTTCTTAAAAATTGTTGAACTCCTTTACATGCTAAGCATCAGCTACTCCTCTAGTGTATATGCTCATCAGGTGGTTTTTGATTTGGGGGTGTTAACATTAATGCACTATCTCTATTGTTGTTAGTAGGACTTAATTCTCTGAAATACACAGTTTTCTTGAATTTCTGGTTGTTGCTTTGTTGTTGAGGATTTTTGGAAGCTGATTTGTTTCTCTATTATGTTTATGGTAAATATTATAAAAAAAGATGCATATTCTGCTTTTGTATGCTGTGGCTATATACAATTATAGGTGTGATTGAAAGCCTCAAAGATGAAGAGCAGTGGATATTTGTTGGATGAATGTGTTATATGGGACAGCAGAAACCTTAGGATTTCATGGATCAAAATTTGGGCTATTTGGCAGTTTACTAGTACAAAGCTGAGGTTTTGAAGGGTGAATTGATGATTGTTTGGGTGTTGTAATCAGTGGTTGTGAAAATAGAGTTTTGGATCAAGTGGATTTCATTACCATTATTCATAAATATATTCACTATACCACTGTAGCAGATATAAATCATTACATTTATTTAGAAAAGCTTCCTAATTTCTATCACTTGCTGTGCAAGAACTAGGGGAGGCTTGAAACTCTGTACTGCTGCTAAAACTGAACTTGTACTTTTAAACAAAAGAATGAATTCTAAAGCCTGACAAGACCAAGCACCACCCAAGCACTAAAATTGAATAAAAAGACCCCTGGGACTGAAAATTCAAAATTAAATGAAGTAGCACCCAGAAAAATGATAACCTAGGATAAGAGTCATCTATTAAGCATATGGAGTAATACAGTTAGACCCAAAATAAAACTTAAACCTAAGTTTTAGGTTTAAGTTTGACATGGTTTGATGTTTAGTCTTATGCTTTATTGATGTTTATCCTGCATATATGTGATTTGTGGAAGATGCTCCGAAGATTAAATTCAGTGCTTGTATGTGTGAATATATGTATATTAGTCATTGAGATTCAATGTTGTTAATTGTGAATTTGGTTGTTGCAGGATATCAGTCAACCAAAAACCGAAGTTGATTTACCCTATGGTCTATTATCTGTCTCTCTTCTGAGACATCAGGTATCATGGCTTGTCTGTTGTAATTGCATCTATTATTTCTGTTTTGGACCATTATTTAATGTCACTCTGTATTCCAGAAAATTGCATTGGCTTGGATGCTTCAGAAGGAAACCAAGAGTTTGCATTGCTTGGGAGGTATTTTGGCTGATGATCAGGTCAACTTTGATGAATATTTTCCCCCCTCAATCAATAGCATTTTGAATTTTAATTCTGCGTGCTTTTACCTGAAGATCAATACCTTGTTCAAACAGGGCCTGGGAAAGACAATTTCGATGATTTCCCTCATCCAAGCACAGAGGTCATTGCAGTCAAAATCGAAAACAGATGATACTTGCAATCATAAAACTGAAGCTTTGAATTTGGATGATGATGATGACAATGGCAATATTGATGTGGAAAAGCATAAACAGAATGAAGGATCCAATGATATAAAACCAATTAGAGAACCAAGCAGTTCAACACAGGCACCTGGTAGAAAAAGGCCTGCTGCTGGTACACTGGTTGTCTGCCCTGCTAGTGTTCTGCGGCAATGGGCCCAGGAACTTGATGACAAAGTTGGGGATGAAAAGCTTTCTGTTTTGGTTTATCATGGGGGCAGTAGGACAAAGGATCCTGTTGAACTTGCAAAATTTGATGTGGTTCTCACAACATACTCTATTGTGACTAATGAAGTTCCAAAGCAACCCATAGTTGAAGAAGATGATATTGATGAAAAAAATGGGGAAAGATTTGGGTTATCCTCTGAGTTTGCTGTCAGTAAAAAGAGGAAAAAGCCTTATAATGGAAGTAAGAAGAGTAAAAAAGGTAGAAAAGGAGTTGACAGTTCTTCTATTGATTGTGCTTCTGGTGCTCTTGCAAAAGTAGGTTGGTTTAGGGTTATTCTAGATGAGGCTCAAACAATAAAGAATCATAGAACTCAGGTAGCTAGAGCTTGCTGCAGCCTTAGAGCCAAAAGAAGGTGGTGCTTATCTGGAACGCCTATTCAAAATACTATTGATGATTTGTATAGCTACTTTAGGTTCCTGAAGTATGATCCTTATGCTGTATATAAGTCATTCTACAATACAATAAAAGTTCCAATATCCAGAAATTCAATTCAAGGTTACAAGAAACTTCAAGCAGTTTTAAGAGCCATAATGCTTCGTCGTACAAAAGGTGAATTTCTTTTATTTTGGTTGTTCATATCCTAACTGGTAGATTGTATGAATTTATCTTTTTCCTGGCTTGGTATCTGATAGACCCCCAATAAGACAAGTGTACAGCAGGAGAAATAAAAGCTAACAGAATTAAGGCTCTAACAGTTAGTTAGTTAATTCGCCTGCTGTAACAGATAGCTAGCTTGAAAAACTAAGCCTATAAATAGAGGTAAGAGTATAGAGTAAGTGTGTAGAAAAATCTGGAGAAGAAGTTTGTAATTGGAGTGCACTGGGTCTCTCGAAAACTCAGAACTAGTGAGGATGACTGTAAAATTCTTCCCTAAACTTTGCATTTCAGTTTCAGATAGGGACTGGGGCAGAATCATAGGGTTTCAGCAATAAAGACTCATTCTTTTTTAGTGTTCTTGGGTACTAGTCCCTATCAGTATCAGTATAGATTTTCCGTGTCCTTGCAATATTCTTGCTGATCTCTGCTGAATTAAAGTTCACCATATAGATAATCAATCTTCATTGTTTTTCTCATTTCATGTTCGACCTTTAGTATTAGTGTACTACCACTCCGGTATTTACTAGAAGTCATTCTTGTAAAGGGTGTCTTTTGATAAGATGAACATGATTCAACTGGAATAATGTGAATTATACTGTTTTCTCGAAGAGTCAGAAAAAACTGAGTCATTCATGAAACCTGCAAAGAATTCTTGGGTTGCAAACTTGCTTTCCATAATTTGGATAAATTTACCTCAGGGTTTTGGAGCAAAGTTGACACCAGATATCTAAATTTGGTGTCAATTTTCAGTTCTTGTTATTCCTCCTTCCATGAAAATTTTCCATCAGAATGCTAGACTAGGTTTTTATTTTAATATACTGCAGTGGAAATATAAAATGCTTTCAGTATTTGCATGATGTACAGGGGACACCCTGAAGGCCAGGCTGCCAAGCAGGAAGAGCCCTGTCTTCCAAATGGGAGTTTAATGTTTCATGCCCATCTGATGAGGACCCAATCATGTCAATTTTTTGAAAGGGTGTCCATCAACAAACTGGGTTTGATACCCTTCATTAGTGGGTTGATGTCATGAAAAGACTTACCATCATCTTTATCATCAACTTCATCTGAATAATTTCACACAGTAGTTGCTGAGAAAATGAACAAGTTTCTTCCTCCAATTCACTTTTTACAGTCTAGAAATTTCCAAGTATAAACTTTGGAATTTATCAGGACACGAGGAAAATCCTTATATTTATATTTATAACTGATAATGTATGCTCTACCATCTTGTTTTACACATACCAAGCCTTTCTATTTCATATTAAAACAGATTTTTTTGTTGCATTGCTCCATTCCAAGGTCGTGCCCCAGAGCTTCGGGGCTTACAATGGTCAAGTTACAGATGACCTGGCAATGAAGGTCCATATGTAGGAATTGAATCCAAGACCTTTGTGTTGATGCTGTTCATAACTATCAATTGAGCCAACTTTCATGGCTAGAATACCAAAATGTTACTGATTAGTAAAAAATCTGCCAGAAATTTTTTCCTTTGTGACTGCTGGATTAGTGAATTTATCAATGAGGAGGGTATGGTGTATTTTTTTTGGCTAAATTTTCGTATATTTTTTTAGATGACAGAATTATTCCTTATATTCAGTGGACTCATCCTTGATTTCTTTTACCATGACCATCTTGTTGAATGTAATGACTTCATTATATTTTCCATATGTTTATTCTTCAGTACTTTAGTTAATGGGTGGATTTCCTTCAATTTGGAGTCAAACATACTGTATGGACTCGTATTGATTTCATCTGTCTGACAATATCAATTTCTTGCATTTGTCTAGGAACTTTGATTGATGGGAAGCCAATAATCACATTACCTCCTAAAACAATTCAGCTTAGTAAGGTGGATTTCTCCATTGAGGAGCGAGCATTCTACACCAAGTTGGAAGCTGACTCACGTACTCAATTTAAGGTTTGTTTTCTTCAATTCTTTTTATTTCAACTTGACAGTTTGTAATAATATATTTTGTTCTTTTATATAGATTTGTTCAGAAGTGTCCTTCTGGTAATGAGATTTTAAACCTAGTGATTAGAAACAAATTTTGGCAGTAGATGAAAGCCATTGTCTTTTTGTAGGTAGAGTGGATAGACACTTTAATGTTGGCAGTCTCTTGGATATGTTCAACATGTGCCCTGCAGAACTGAATTTCTTGTATTAATTTTGTTGAGATGATAGGGTTTTGGTAGGGAACGAGGATAAAAGAGAAAGGAAACTCTATTTTCTATAACTATAACTATAACTATATTAAATTTATTCAAGACCAAGACAGCTGTCCACTTCTGCTGAAATTTTTTCCATCCCAAGAGTAATTCTACTCTTCTATTTTTTTACACTGGGATTGGAACTGTTTTATTTAGTAGATATTTTTGACTTTTAACCTGGGCTGTTCCACCAGGCAGAGCACGAGTGTTAATTTTGTAATATATTTTGCGGTAAGAATTTGGTCAAGTGCTAGTGTTACAAACTCAAGCCCACCGATACAGTACCAGTTAATAACCCTAATTAATTAAGAAATTAGGAAACAATTTCTAACGCTGCTTCCTTAAGTAGACGACTAATTGATCACATTATATTCTAAAATATTCTATAATATAATATAATTAAGTATTCTGAGATATTTGGTAAATATTCTAACAAATCTGTTGGTGTGTGCTGTGTGGTGCTCTCTCAACATATCTACAAGGTGGTTCAAAACTACCCAAGTAGGCTGGTATTAAGGGTGCAATTTTAGTTTAAGTAGCTTAGTGCTAAGTACTCTTTGGTGCTAGATTCAAAGTGTGAACGTGCAAACTGGAACATTTTTATGAAAAAAATATCCGGAATTAAACCAGAATTTATAGTTCAGAGAGCTAACACTGGTCTAATCCCTAACAAGGAGTCTCATCCTTCAAACCAAGTTCAGCAAATTAGCACAATTAATCAGAAAACTTTCAGACATCCTTTTTAAGAAAGCACACACACAACTGCCACTCATCTCATAACTGTGCTTATTGTATGGTTTAGGAGTTAGGACATTGAAGCATAAGGATAAGATAATTCTAATGGAAAAATATGAAATTCATATAGTTGTTATGAATCTTTAGATGTCTGATCCTCCTAGGCTGAAAGAATTGGAGATAGCAATTTACCCCTGGCTGGTGTCATGTGTTGCAACTTTTGTTTAATCCATAATATATCCCAATCTAACCTTTTTAATTTTATTGCTATGGAAAGAAATAATTCTGCAGTATGTAACCTATCTATTAATTTCATTTAACTTTTTTTTGGAAATTTTTTAAGCATGCATGGTTACTGAACTGTTTCTACTTTCTAAAACATACAAAAGCTTCAATTTTGGACTTACTAACCTATTCTGTGGCTTCTGCCTGTGTGTAAAGCTGATATGTATTTTCTTTCAGATATTCTCACCTAGTTTAATTGGTGAATTGGTCACAAATTATCAATAAAAAAAATACCTGATGTATAAGAATTGCTGTGCTGGAGAAGATGTCTCGCCTAATTTATTAATGTCTAGCATGCAATATTGCAAATTCTAGCTATTCTTGTTCATGTGGTCTTGTTTTTTTGAAGGACTGTTGATCTGACATGAAAAGCTTGCACTTTGCAGGCATATGCTGCTGCTGGGACAGTGAACCAAAACTATGCAAATATTCTTTTAATGCTTTTACGACTCCGACAGGCTTGCGACCACCCGCTTCTGGTTAAAGATTATGATTCTGATCCTGTTGGGAAAGTTTCCATTGAAATGGCAAAAAATCTTCCAAAGGAGTTCCTCATTAATCTGTCTAATTGTTTGGAAACAACCTTTGCTATTTGTTGTATTTGCAATGTGAGTTAATTTCAGAAGTGATATTTCCATTATTTGTTTCCTTTACTGTGAATGTGCTTTCTACAAAAATGATGGTACTCCAGATCCTTTGACTATATCTTATAAATTTTGCCATTCCTATGGTATATGTATTCTTTAGGTCTAACATGACCTTTTAGAGGTACACTGTTTTGAAAAATGATGAACCAAAACTAGCCATGTTTTAGTTGTGTCATGTATACAGTCTTCTTTGTGGAATTTCATGGTACGAAGACACTCCCCATGGATGTTGTTTACTTAACTGGGTAAAGTTTAACACTCAACACTTTTATGGAAGAAAATAATAAGATTATGATGGAAGTGAGTTTTAAATCATAAGGGGCTCTAGTTTAATTTTGGCAAAAGTATACAGGTTTATTAACCTGAAGTGATAAGAAATATATTTATGGAGGATGTTTTTCAAAGGAAAGTTTTTTGTAGCTTGGTAAATGGCAACACCAGTTAGTTGCAACTGAGTACATTTTACACCTTACTAAATATATTTATTTTCAAGGTCATGATTTTATTTCTGATTGGTAGTAGGAAAAAATTTATTGAGATGAAGAGAAACATTACAAGGACGTGGTCATCTTTGCTGATACTGTTTTTATTGATTGATTACTGAATCTATGTGATTTTTACTATAGTTGCTTTGTTGAATTTTTAGATTTTGATTTCACCTAAGCTGTTATAGATGAGTGGTAAACACTAAACAGTAGCAATACATTGTCATGTAAGGGCTCTGGCTGATGTGTACTGTGGTTTCAACAGGATACACCTGAAGACCCTGTTGTTACGATGTGTAGCCACGTCTTCTGTTATCAATGTGTATCAGAATATTTGACTGGTGAGGATAGTACATGCCCTGCAGTTGATTGTAAAGCAGTAATTAATGAAGATGTTGTTTTCTCCAGAGCTACTTTGAGGTGTTGCATCTCTGATGATTGTGGTGGTAGTAGTTCTGCAAATTTGCATCTTTATGATTATTCGCTAGTGCAGCAGAGTGACTACACTTCATCTAAAATCAAAGCTGTCCTTGAGGTTCTGCAGTCAAATTGTAAGTTGAAGATTCCTGGAGAGTATGGAGATTCACTTTCTTCTGATGCTGAAGATAGCGATTCAGATGTTAGGATTTCAAAACACTTAAGAAAGTACTCCGAGTCAGCAACTGAAGGACCACTAAAGGCTATAGTTTTTTCCCAGTGGACTAGCATGTTGGACTTAGTTGAGACATCACTGAGACAATCTAGTATACAGTACAGGAGACTTGATGGTAGGATGACGCTGGTTGCGAGAGACAAAGCTGTTAAGGATTTCAATACTGACCCTGAGGTTTGGCCATTTCCAAGATTGTTAAAGCTGTAACTTTTATATGCAAATCTATAAATGACAGTGAGTCATAGGAGAACCTATTTGTTAGTAGATGAAATAGTATGAAATTTAATCCCTTTTCATGTTTAAATCAATAATGCTTGATACAACTTTAATCAGTATGTTTTGTAACTACTGCTTGAAATTGAATTATCTACTGTGTTTTAAGTGCCTCACCCTTGGTAGTCTCTTTTTGGTGTCTGACTAACTGAAATTTGTTTCAGATAACTGTTATGCTGATGTCACTAAAGGCAGGAAACCTTGGTTTGAATATGGTTGCTGCATGTCATGTTATTCTTTTGGATCTGTGGTGGAATCCAACTACGGAAGATCAAGCTGTTGATCGAGCTCATAGAATTGGACAGACTCGTCCTGTTACTGTGACACGGATCACTATAAAAGATACAGTTGAAGATCGGATACTGGCTCTTCAGGTTTAATATCTGTCAATTGAATTCTATTTTTAAGTGCACAAACGAAGTCATACTTGGTGGGAAAATTAGATTTAGGGTCACCAGGAGGGAGGCTTAGCAGCCAAAGTGGAAATTGCTCTGATTCACAAGTTTTGAATTGTTTTCTTTTTAACCTTTTCCCTCTCCTTTTTTGTATTTTCTTTTTAAATTCATTGAGTAAAATTGACCAGTTGGAAGACATTTTGATGACTGAACCTTTTTTTTAACATGCAAAAAAGAAAAGTCTATTATCTAACCTGCAAGTTCTATTATGATTCAAGTCACTGTATTGTTGTGTGGGTGCTTCCTCCGTAAGATAACAGGGAAGTTAGCACATGAATTGATCTTTTTTTTCCTTTTCGTTATGGATTTGGTAAGCTTTGATAGATATATGAGCCGGGGGGGGGGGGTACTTTTGCCTGAATAATGGAATGGGGATAAGATTGCATGTATCTGACAAATGACAAATTCTGATGATGTTCTTGTGTTATACCATTTGGCAGGAAGAAAAAAGAAAAATGGTTGCATCTGCTTTTGGAGAAGAGCATGCTGGCAGTTCTGCAACTCGCCTTACAGTGGATGATCTGAAATATCTTTTCATGGTGTAAACAGTTTTGTTTTGGGTGGTTTGGCATGGCGTTAAGATGGTTCTTAAGAGGGGATATGGCTGTTATTTTAGTTGGTGGTTGAGGCTTGGTTGATCCAAGTGGTAACTTTTGAAGCCCACAAGGGCATTTTTGTCCTCCCAACTGCTATGTAGCTGAAGGCTGCCTGTAAATATTCTAATTAAATTATATGGTTTATGAAAATATTACCTTGTGCAATTTCCCTCTCTTTTGAACCGTGCAATGCAGGGAAAGAAAGGATAGTTTGTTATGGTGGACACTTTTGAATTACTCGTTGTGCTGTGGAACTAACTGGTAGCTTTCATGGAGTGTGCTACCGTATTGCCCCCAGCTCCGATGAAGTTTGACCAAGACAAATGTAAATTCATATTTTAGAACAAATTCACAAGTTTGAACGAAACATCTCTATTTGTAATTTAAAAACTAATCCAACCAGTTTTTTTTTTATTGAAACTAAATTTTATCAGATAACATCCCTCACAATTGGGAAGAAGTAATTTTGTGGGCTAACATTAGTGTATTTTCGCAGCAATATAATTGAGTTTTTGGGGCCATATTTCTCTATAATTTTGTCTTGTTTAGCTGTGTAATAGACATTTGATACGTACCTTGGTATTTGAGAAGTAACAGAGCCTTGTCATATTCAAATCCGAACCCAATTTATAAAGATAAGATCAAGGTCAGGTTTAAGAATACAAATATCCAATTTTCTATAATCCTAATTACTACAATATCAATTAAATAATGATAGTAAATTTTAATATTTTACTAAGAATATCATTACATTATTACACTTTCATTTTCTTGAAATTTTCATCTGCTATAATATTGTTCAAATTAAAATATATTTAACATATGATTTGTTAAAAGATGTATACGTAAGTGAATATAATTTGTTATAAAATGAAAAATATATGGTATATGTTTTCTGTGAATTTATTTAAACTTGATGGGATTAAGGTTAAATTTAAATTTTTTATTTACACCCTCATCCATCTGAATTTTCGTGAGATAGGAATGCCAATTTCATACCTATTTTTAGTAAAAGAAAACTGATTAGTTTAATGTGTATAAAGGATTAAAATGAAAAGAAAAAAAATAATCTTTTACTGAATGTATGATTTTATCATTAATATTTTCATCAAAATATATTTTGTTATGGATCATTCTCTTTTTATGAAATTGGACTATATATTCATTTTAAAAGTCGATTTTTTTTTTGTTGGAGTTCAAAGCAAATGCAAAATTATTTTCTCTAACTTATTAGAAGAGTAATACGACCTCTTAAATGATCCACAACATCAATATACATATTTTCAAATTGCATAATCTTACTAGGGAATAAACAACAAAAAATACAATATAATTTATTATAAAAAAATTTAACTGTATAATTTTTTAGAGGGTTTAGATGATTGCAGGCCTTAGCCAACTTGCCGACTTCAGCTAGTGTCCCTACGTTGTTACGTGATTACACAACCAAGTTCAGTACGCACCCTGTTTAAAGACTTTTTATCAACTTCATAACGAGTAACTAAATTTTATGAAATTGAGTAATAGTATTCCTCTTATTTGATCTAATCAAAAGTAGAATATTTGTGACTATAGACCTCTCAGGTTATTTATTTATTTTTATTGATCATAGAAAAATATTGAACTTAAATCAATACGTTTGATTTGGAGAAGCAGCATATTTTTTACTGCACGCAAAGATTTTTATGAGAAAACAAGGTATTTTGTTGTGGCGACTGGCTGTGTTATCACATTCATATTCATGGCAGATTTGATCTTAAAAATGAGCAGAAGCCAATAAAAGAAAACAAAAATGGCAAGAAAAATACTTGTGGGGGAGTTTCTATCTATCTGTTCAAATTAACTGTATCAGACATTGAGTCTAATAATTATAATTTATAGGTTTAGTTAGTAACTGATTGGTAGAAGCATAGAATAGACCAAAGACTTAATGATATAACATGGAGGGTATAAAAAACTGATGATTTTGTCAAGTGCTTTTTGGGACGCAGTGCTTTGAAAATTGGGCCTAGTTTCCTCAAATCCAGTAAAAAAAATGCAAAAGTATATCCTGTGTGATCTTAATCTCTGATCAAACGTACGTTGCTTGATTCCCTTTCCTTCCTTTCACCATTTTTCACCAACAATGTCATACTTTATGGTGGGCCTATAAAGTACTTACAAAGCCATAGGAATGGACAAGAAAAGTATCATTTTCAGTGCTTAATAAATTACCACGTATATTCAATGGACATTCACATACATGTGAATGGGAGATGCAAGTAAGTATTTGTGTTTCCTGTTAATAATCAACCACATTAAGAAAATAAAAAGATAAAGACAATAGTGATTTATGTTAATCTCAGTCTCAGATCTCAAAAGAGGAAAAGCAAATGCTTGCCTTTGTAAAAGTCATTGCTTGAATGCACTCCAACAAAGGTAAACCAGTGTCCCTAGTGATAGTTTCACATGTCCATAATAGTGGTGGCTCCCCTTCCCTAATGATTCAATTACTCTACCATTTTTCAAGAGAGAGAGAGAGAGAGAGAGAGGAATCTGTGTATTTGTATGTGAAAGAAAGGAAGATAAAAAGGAAAAGATGTCATGGTTGTGTCCACCCATTAGTAATGAGACTAAATCATTTCTACTCTTTAAATTGTGTAAAAGTGCTCTCTTGGATCCTCCTTATATGAATCACTCTGCACGGCATAAAGATGACTCTAATACCCAATAGAGCAAATGAACTTTTTCTATGATTCTTTTTGACTATGCTGATAATTACCCTATGAATATTTGACCGCTTATTATATATAATTATACATTCTCCTCCTTTAGCTTAGATTAGAGTGCACCACTTTTGCATAAAAACATTATAAACTTCCAGTTCTACAAGGATTGCTTTAAATTACACACACTTTTAGCAGCGAACTAATGATCAAAAGTTAACGTATTGTAGTAGTTAACCACAGCATGCATGACCTAATTATTTCTTCTATATGTAAACATAAATTATATAATACAATATGTGACATTACTAACACTAGCAAAATTCGGATGGTTGATTTACACGCTTAATTAACATACATTGGGCCCAAATCCCACAAAGCCATTGGCTCCATCAACCGAAATTTGAATCCCTTCTTGTTGGATGTTTCCTATGATGGAAAGCCCGGAAGGAGAAGGAGCAAACGCAAAGCAGAAAGTTCCAACGTCATCCACCGGAATTAAAAAATTTCTAGCTGGGAGGGTCAAAATAGGCCCACCCGAGAAATAAAAGGATACGGTTGGAACCCGAACCGACACAAACCCGTATAAATTATAACAAGTATCAAAAATGGATACTCCGGATGCCCGAGGTAGGTTTGTGGTTTGGGCGACGAAAGCATCCCGGAAGGCGTTATAAGCCGACGTCGGCAGCCTCGTCACGGCGGTGCCGGTGTCCATAACCACCCCTCCGTCACCCGATTCGCTTAATTTAAAAACATCTTCGGATATGGGCACCCGCAGGCCTCCAACTCCAAGGCCCGAAAGCCCGACATAATAAAAACTCTGGGCCCGTTGGTTATGGATCAACGGAACCCACGCGGCGCCCACGGGCACTGCTTCGCGTCCAAATTCAAGCGACCCGGACGATTGGGTGCCCCGACTCACTAAACAATAACTAAAAGCTCCGCCAGTTTGGCCACCAAGCTGGCCCACGAAGGACATGGACCCATCTCCAAGGCCCAAAAGCCCAGCTGCTCCAACAAACATGCCTTGGTTACGGTGCCCGCACCCGATTGCGACGTTTCGGATCACGGTTCGCCCGAATGTGAGTGTCTCGAGGGCAAGTGTCCCTTTGGTGTAGGATCCGTCCCCGTAAGAGACCTCGTAACGGCACCTACCTTCGTGGCACCCGGCATTTTCCACGTGGCTGCAAACGGTGGAGTCACAAGAGACGCCGGTGTAAGATGATGAATCTGCCGGGTCGAAAACCGGGTCGGATTGATGGTAACATTGGGTACAGGGTTGACATTGGACCCAAATAATGTCACTGCCTGAGTCAATAACCACGTATTGGTTTCTGGGTGGACTACCCACTCCTATTCTCACGAAGTATTCTCCGCTTCCTTGCTCCATACCCGAAACTACATCCGACCCGAATTCCTCTGCGTCGTATTTGGATCCTCCGCCGTGTGCGGCGGTCAGGCGGCGGATAACGGCGGCGACCCTTTTGGCGTCTCTCTTGATTCGTGCGTTGAAGCGGCTGCGATGGTCGTGGGAACTGTTAAAGGTGACGATTTTATCTCTGTGGAGTAGCCTGAGTTTCCAATTTTTTGATCCTTCGGTTTCAGTGTTGGGTTTTTGGTGTTGGTTTGAGTGTTTGGATAATTGGGCAGGGTTTGGTTTTTGCTTTGTTTCTGTGAGGGTTTGTTTCACGTTGAGTTGTTGAAAATGGGGGTATGAGAGGTTGTGGGAAGGTGATGATGAGGTTGGAGTGGAAGTGGAGATAGTTGGAAGGAGTAACAGAAGAAGAAACATTGTGAACATGGTGGTGGGTTTGTAGTTGTTGCTTTGTGTTTGGGATGAGAGGGGTTTGAGGGAATGAGGAGGGATTTATTGGGTTTGGTTTTGGGAATGTGGAGAGGGAAAAGATTTACTGTAGAAATAATTGAATGGGAGAGAAGTTTCTGTTTTTGTAGTTTAGTATTTGGAATGAATTTGAGTAGAAAGCGCATGCATCTCTTTTGTGGAGTTAAGAGTGGTGATGATGTCAGGTTAGAGGAAGTGGAGCAATGGTGATTTCCAGCAAGATGGAAAGGTAGTTAATTGATGGTGCTGGTACATAAATTTTGTTAAGAGATTTTCATGTTGTAAATCGTGCATATTAACTTTTGATTTTGTACACTGATTGTGCATTTTTTTGTCTTTACCTGCTTTCTTCTTTCACCTGCTGGCTGTTATGTGAAGAGTAATACAAGTGCTCAATAGCCAAATCACCTTCATTTTTACTTTTATTTCAATGTTGTCTTTCATTGACTCAATGATGTTCTCTAGTACTAAAATTAACTTGTGGCATGGTTTTGGAGAAAAGGACATCCCCTTGGAGAGGAAGAAGGGGGGACCAATCCGCGTGTGACCCTTTTTTTGGTCATGCCAATATGATCTGTTTAATAGGAAGAGAAAGGAGAATTTGTAGTACTGTTTTGTGGGGGAAGAAAGTAAAGGAGATTGACATTTGGTATTTATTGTATTTGATTAGATTACATACAGTAAAGTTGCAAGAAATTTCCTAGTTAGATCAAAAAAGGACAAAGAGTGGTGTGTAAGTATTCACAAAATTATCTATATACATTAAAGAGAAAGACATCCTCAAAAAATGCTTTCACAGATAGAGTATTAACGCTTCTTTCCTCAGTTTTCTTCTCTATGATCTTCATTGGTTGAAGGTGTTTTGATGTACAAAAGAAATAGGGATTATTAGCTGTGGAATACAGGCTTAACTTTTCCATCAATGATTTCTCAAAAAGTAGAAAAAAAATGTGGATTCCATGCATTAATTCATTAGTTAGGCTCTGTAGTCTGTATGTATCTTTTTTATATGCATTCATGCAACAATATCACTGTTCTTTTCCCTTCTTTGGGTTTACTTAGAGGGGATTGGGAGGAACTTAATTATTTATTGAGTAGGGTATGCGCCAGCTTTGCAGGTTCTTGTGCTTAAAATAAAGACCAACCCCCGCCTTTCTCATTCTCTTTCTCTCTCTCATCTCTTTCACACTCTAATCCATTGGGTTCCTTGAGTAGCGTGAAGCTTCAAAAGTGGAAGACTTGCAGTTTTTAATGGGAATATTATGGAATATTGATTTTATAATGTTAGCCTTTTTAATGGGAATCTTTCAATGGGCTTTGTGTACAACATTGAAGAAAATCAATATGAAATAGTCGCCCACCCATAGGTGATGATAGTAAAATAATTTTGATTTTTTAACACCACCATTTTTATATCTACTTTACATCTTTCTCTATTTTTCTCACCATATTACTTTTTGTATTTATTATTTGTTCTCTTATCATCTCCTATATTATTTTTCTTCTTCCTTGAGATGTATACACTTTAAGGGGTGTCAAAAGATCATGTTTAAACTTTCAATAATCAAGCTTTGTTTCTATTAAACAAAGGGAAACCAAACCAAAACGCCACCCCTTTATGGGTAAATTGTAAAATGTCATTGGATACATAGTCTCTAAGCAGTACCTAATGATTCCAGCAAATATTGGTGATGTTGCTGTGGTTAAAGACACGCATGCGTGATGTGAGGGGCAGTTGAGCAAATATTTGTATGAGACACAAAGAAGAGTGAACGACGCATACAAAACATGTTTGTGATACAATCATATGTATGCGCATGTCCATATGCACATACAATACAATAATTGAAGAACATGGACATGCATACAAGCACAATCATAGCCATTCAGTGGGACATGTAACCAACCCTTCATTCTCTCTTCTCAACAACACCTTTGCAATCCGTCAGAGCCCAACACTGAGAGGAAGTGTTTCAGTGGAATTGTGGGACAAAGGCAGAAAGACGACAACAACTTTGGTTACCTTTTGACACCAAAACTTCTCACACTTTCATGCTCTAAACTTCCTAAATTTTATAAGCTAAGGCTAAATTTATTAATGACAATGAATCTCTTGAATCATGAAGAATGAAGACTCTTATTATAAGCTAAGGCTAAGTTGATAAATATGAAAAACATTTTGTACTAAATAATTCATCAATCGCCAGAGTTACTCAGAATTAGCACTAGCACTAGCTAGTAACATTATATATTTCAATAAGATATGAGTTCATTTTTGCTGGACATAGGGAAAATTTGATCAAGTTTTTGAGACCTACCCATTACCCAAATTTCAAATGCAATTCTAGCATTTACTAGCATGCTCTAGTTTGTACTTTTATTTTTATAATTCATTTGCTAGTTGTAAGGTACTGAGTAGTTATTTAACACTAAAAATATGTTGGTTGAAAAAGTGATGTTTCTTTTCTTACCCAAACCAAGCCTCCATTCTGATTAATTGATAAAATAAAGGTTAAAATTATATTAAAGTCCACATCACCTTTTATCCTTTAATAAGTGGATTGCTAGTTTAAAAGTAGACGGTTTCATCTTGCGCATTTTTTATTATTAAAGAAACTCTTAAATTGCGGCTGAGCTCATCCTTGCATGACAATATTTAGCACTAATATTTTTTGGTTTATTTAATAAATATTTTTTATTAATCACCTTATTTAAATAAAATAAAATTATTATAAACGATAATGTTTTCTTTCTAAATTTTTAATATAGTTGTATATGGAAGATTTGAACCTAAATTTTTTAGTTAAACCGAATCAACCATTGTTAATGGATAAGAAATAATCTCATATAAAGAATTTAGAGTAAATCTTTCTTTTTTTTTAAAAAAATCTTGATAAATGGGTTAGGATTAATGAAGCATAAAATAATATTAGAAATATTCTTTCATGTGTATTATTATTTTTGAAAATGAACCTAGACTTTATTTATTTTTATAAAATTTTGGTTAAAATAAAAGATGGGATTGAATATGATGCGGAATAAAACAACTTAAACATTATGTTTGGTTGAAGATAGATGAAGGAGAGAAATTTTTATAATTTTTGAGTATTTGGTTCAAAATTTTGGAGGTAAGTATATGAGAGGGGCTAAAATTTTTCCTTGCTTAATTTTAACCCTCTTCCAAAGTTGTGGGACGTGGAGATTGTTTTTAAAAATAATTCGATAAAATTATCCTTAATTTAATGCCTTTATTTTATCGTATATAATCATAAATTTATTTATTTTTCTCTTGCTAATAAAAAAAAATGTCAATTTCATTTATTAATTTTTTTATTCTTTTTTTCTGAACCAAATAATGTATAAAAATATTTCTCTAGATAAGATATTAGCTTAATTAAAAATACTCTTTTAAGACAATATATTTCTGTACCTCAAATTTTAAATATTCTACAAGTAAAAATATTCTACAGGTAAATATTCTACAAGTAATAATTAAAATAAATATTAAAATATATAACAAATGATAAAATTTATTGAATATTGAAGACAAAAATATGAAATATAAAATTTGAATTAAATCATTATATTAAATATCATTTGAAAAATATTACAACTCAGTACAATAAACTTTTTTTCATCAATTATATTTATTTTAATCAACTTAATTATATCTTGTTTAAATAAACTATAAATTAGTTTAAACGATTTATATGAAAGTATAAATCATTTGAATCATACATAATACGCTCAAAGAATATTGGATAAAAGTCATAGGAAACAATATGTTTCCACTTATCTCCATTAATAAAATGTATAAAGGTTTGGACTTATGTTATAATTAAGTTAACATATGAATGAAGCACAAATAGTTTGAGAAAAAGGGCAAGATACGAAGGATATTCAATTGCCTTAATGCTCAATATTATTCATTAATACGACAAGAGACCAACCATGAAAGATATTATTGATAAATGTGAGATAATAGTGGGATTGTCACAAACACAATAGAAAAGTATACTACTATAGTTTTAGGAATGTACAAGGACATGCACGACTTCTCAATAATTGAGCCATTATTACTACCTAAAAGTTGGTCTAATATTTTAAGAGAACCAGGAATTAATAAATTTTTCTGGTTTTGAGATCCTTCTCTTGGCCTTTTCACGCACGCCAGGGTATGTCTCATAACTAAATGCATGAAATAGCATGGTACTGGTTCATGTGTACTTAAGGATTGACGTGAACAAGGTTATTCTTTTATGGAAGGGACTATTTATCACAGCTTAAAAGTTTAAATGAGTTAATTGATAAAATTAAATCCAAGTTAGATATGTGTTTGCATTAGAATTTTTTTTACTAATTTTATATAATTGTTTTATGCTAATTTACAGATTTGGCTTGTGGTTCTAATTTATATATTAGATGGCTAAGACTAACACTTAAAGTCTTGCAATGAAGAATAAACTCTTTTCGAAATGGGCAACTCAGCATCCAAAAGCAGAATGAACCATTTAATAATTTGTCTATTTTGAAGCATAGTGTGTTACACTGTCGTTGTCTAAAATCTGCGGAGATTTATCTTGAAAAAGATAGTGTGTTACTTTTTACTGGCTTCATTAGAGGGAATAATAGGTTCCAGTAGGCATAGAATCATTTATAAATAGGATATCATATATTAAATGAATAATTATATTCAATTTTTTCAACGTGTGTTTAATAATATATAATAATAAAAATTATATAATTTAATATATTAAAAAATATTAAATACTATAATTTTGAACAATGTGTATTTAACAATATATTGAAATTTATTAAAAAATATATAATTTCTTATGCAATCTTATTCTGTAACATATGTCATATAGGCTTCAATATCAAATAAAGATTTTTTTATTAGCTATATAGTTTTAATTATTTTAATCAATATTTAAATGTGTCCAATCAACATTAAATATAATACAATGCTCTTAAATTATTATTAAAACAATATTTCATTATTTAAACTAAATCATAAATTTATTTTTATATTTATAAATATTCATATTATTTACGAAATATTTTCTTTTATTAAGTCTTTTGATTTAAATAATTGAAGTAAACATACAAGTAATTTACGTAAATGTCAAGCGTAAAGCCAGAAGGATGTCACTTTGAATCAGAATATTTAGTAGTCAATAGCTGACTATACAGTTTGCAACAATATTTTAAACAATAGTAATGATTTGCTCATTTGTTACGTTGTATTTTTTTTTAAAAAAAAATATTACAATAATTGTGGACGATATGGACCCTCGAGCGAGATTTTCTAGACTGAGAACGTCATTTTAATTTTAAAATAACATTATAAGTTATTTTAATTCTTAAAATCATATAAAAAAGTCATTAAAATTGATAATTATTGATTATTTAAGTCATTGAGATAAGAGTCCTCCAACTTACCCTAATAAAAAGTAGGCAAATATTAGTAGGATGGAATATATACATTAAATATCAACAATCACATATTTAAGAGTTTGGAATTTTATTTTCATTATTGTAAGGACTAAAATAGCTGTTAATTGCAATTTTAAAAACTAAAATAACATTTTACTCAAAGAGTAGGGAAATATTAGTAGGATTGATAACACAAAGAAATGTTGGTTCTACTTAGATGTTTCAAACAAAACATCTACCTTGTATACAAACAGTTAATATGGTATTGATATAAGAGACCTAAAACGAAAATTTTCAACTATTTTTGTAGAAAAAATTGTTCAATCTTTATATATATATATATATATATATCAAAATATGCCATTTTGTTGTATGTACCTCAAACTCAATGGCATTGTGAATGGTTGCTTTTAACGGGTGTCATGGTAGGGCAGTATACTTAACTAATCATTTTGTCTCTTTTTGCAGAAGCAACTGAGCAAGAGTAATTATGGGGCATAGAACCAATGAGGTGAGTTCATTCTCATCTATTATTAATTAAGCAATCCTGCCCTTAATCGTATCAGAAATACAATCTCTTTCGGCAGCAAGACCACAAAATCTTTATTATTTAACAGGAAACGAACAAGAAGTACATGCATGATATAGGTTATGCTTTTGATTCTGATTAGAAATGAGCAAGACTTCTAAACTATTCATTCAATATTTTTTATTATATGGAAGATATCTGATAAGCATCCATAAGGATCAATAGCAAAAAGAACGGAAATTTTCGAGAAATAATATCTCATTTAACCCAAACTATGGAAACCTCCATAAGAGACCCAGACTCTGGTTTTCTTATTTGGAAGTTACGTTTTGGACATTCCCATTTTATTTTCTCATCCTTAGAAAAATAAAATTATTTTTACAAATTTAACTTCCAAAAATGTAAATTTTAAAAATTTAAATTTTTATTAAAAAACACATATCGAAAGATAAATTATACTGTATTTATATCGAAACAAGAATATAAATTTTTAAAATAAAATATTGATTAATAATTAATAAATATATATTTTTTTTAAAAAATTATTAGAATACATTAAAAATCACAATTATAATAACTTTTAAATAAAAAACATTTTTAAATTTTTAATCAACCTCTTTAAGACACTGATATTTTGCATAAACTGCTTGCTCTAATATAGTTTTTCTCTATCCCTGACTTATTCGAATCTCCCTGAAGTTCATTGTGTATCATAACGGATAACATTTTAGCATTATATTTTTAAGATAAATTACGTGCCTATCTATTCTATGCATGCAACATTCAATAAAGCAACAATGTAGGAATGTGTAGGTAGTTCTAAAATAGTGACTTGTATTGGAATAAAACGCTAGAAAATTCGAATGATCCGCCTCAGTATCAAACTTGATTGCATTTTAGAGCATCAATGAAATTACAACAAAATTTCAATTGGTTGACCCAACTGAGATTTTCACGGCAAGGCAATGCAAAACTACATGATCATCTCATGACAGTCTCTTTCGCATAGGAAACACCTCCGGCACTGCAATGGCAGGGAACATTGTCAGAGTCCAAAAGTTTACGTTAACAAAAGACCCTCAAAGGACATTGTGGTGAAAGAAGCTGTTAAGACTCACCTATATCGAAGAGATATATTCATAAACCGTGGATTTTCTTGGCTTTGTGACAATGTTACTGTTCCTTCCATAAGTTGATCTTGTTCCATCTCTACTGGATCATAAAAGTATATCAACGTCTGCAAAACACAATTATTAAATTAAGAGACCATAATAATAATACAAACAAAGGAAGATGCAACTTCGAGCAGATGATAGTATAGACATTCCAAAATAGATTCCAGTAGTCCAACACAGTTAAATAACCATATAAATGTTAACTTAGCAGAAGCACAAACAAAATGAGGAAGACTGAAGGAATAAATGCCAACCTGGTCAGGGTCCACGTTCATTTCCTTTCTCTAGATAGTTTATTTTAGAACCCAACCCCCACCAGGCGGAAGACAAATCATTGTTGAAATTATTATCTTCTTAATGAAATGGGATGGTCGCAGGATTATTTATTTTGAAATCATACAGTATATTGTTTACAATGCAACATTGAAGCACAGCACGTATTAACGTGCTGTGCTTCAATGTTGCATTGGATCACAAAATGTTAAGACACCATGGTTCCTAGGCAACAACTCAACTACAGAACTCATCATCAATCAGCCATTATTTACAAAAATGAATCAGTTTCAGATATCAATGCATTTGTCTTCAAATATGCGTAAGATAAGCACTGACCAAAGATTTGGATGAAACTAGGACTGCATATTGGAATTGGAATTGGAAATTGAAAATATATACTGCACCTGTTGCCAATGTGTAGGCGGGTCTTCAGGGGCAGTTGACAGGAGCAGCATACGATTTTGCAATTTTTTTTTCTGACTACCACCCACTGGATGTTTGTCAATAGGTGAAGTTGACATCTGAAAATTGATTGGCACTGGTGATAGTATTGGGCCTATGCCAGTAAACTCAACATCAAACCAGAATGCAAAACCATGCACCGGTGCTGGGAAAAAACAGAAAATATGTATCAATAAACACCAAGATATTGCAGCAATCACTAAATGCAGAACTATTTAGTAAACTGGTAGAGAATCCAAAACAAAAAAATTATTTGAAGGCTTAGTAGTGAACAAAAAGATTGTACTCTTCTAAAGTGAAGGATTCACTTTAGAAAGTATAGTGAGAAATTATAACCATGGATTGAAAAATCAGGAAACGAGATAGTGAATAAATGCATGTAAATTGTTTAATTAATTATGTAGTTTAAATCTAAACCATTGATTTTCTAATCAATGGTTGTAACTTCTCACTTTACTCTTTAAAGTAAATCCCTCACTTTTAAAAGAGCAAAATCTGGACAAGGAAATCTGGATTAGACCCACAGAATTTGAGGTGAACAAGCAAGGAGAAGAGGAAAAATTAGCATAATTGATCTGAACAAGGGGGTAGGAGCTAATTAGCTGTAAACAGAAATTTTAGCTGCAAAATTAAGAAAGTTACCTTTCACCATTGAGTAGAACTTAAACGCTGTTGTTACAGATTCTAGCTCAGGAATGGTAATAGAATAGCAATTGATATATCTTACCTGTAATGCAATTACAATTACTTCAAAATAGCACTAAATTATGAGCATAGAGGAAAAACTAAAACACCACAGTACCTCACATACAAACAAATGTACAGGCATACAAAACAGAAATTATGATTTAGCATCCTACAAAAAAGACATTCATATCTTTTGAAAGAGAGACCAGAGGCAGTAGGCAAATCTGCATGTTAAACCACACAGCAGATATATAATAAATACAAAGATCACAGGCATCCTAGTTATATCTTAGAATAGGTAAGAGTATCCTTTAAGATTAATACACTTTTTTCCTCATTACCATAATTCCTTACCTCATGATTTGTTTGTTATTGATTTAGGATTGTGATTAAGTATAAATAAGGGTTAGTACTCTAAGATTTATGAATATATCATCATATTATAATACATCACAATATTCTAGACAATATAATTTAGTCTCTCTTCATCCCTTTTCCTACTAAACCCTATAACTTCATCATGATATCAAAGTAATATCATCTTCTGTAATTTGTCCTATCACTTCTCCACTACCAAGCTCCCTAAAATTTGAATTGCTACTTTATTTTCTTGATTCTTCAAATTAACTGTCTCTCTTGCCGTGTTTCTTCTTCAAGATTTGGTCACCACTGTAATGTTCTCCTTTCAGAAACCTTGGTCAAGTTCTTCATTCTGGCTTCTCGTTCACTGTTTCATCCATCATTGTAATATCTCCAATGTGCTCTAACACCAGTGTTTCTCTTTGGATTTTGATCTCCTTAGTTGTGCATTTTACTAGCATGTTTCAGACAGTTTCCAGCCACCCCCACCACTGTAGTGAAAAATTTTCTGGTGACATTTTCAGCTGAAACCAACACCATCTTGGTTGTTGTCAGCTGATCTACACTAAAATCTCATGACTAGAATCCCTGGACATGCCAACATGCGCCAATTTTCTCATGCAAAAATTCCTTAGCTGCCTGTGGTGGCATATAAGCTGTCATCTTAGGCAGCTGTTCCTTGCATCTGGATTGCCAACCAGTCCTCTTCACCAATCGGTCTTCTTTGCCAGAGGCAGTTTGGTTTTGGGACTCTTCTGGTTATTAAATGATATTTTGTTTATTGAAAGAGTATTTGATAATTGAGTAGGAGGAACACTACCTTAGAGAAGTACTTTAGGTTTATCAAGGGAGTGCTAAGAAGAGCACTCTTAGATTTGCATATCGTTTAGAGAAAAAAATACTTTCGTAAGAATGAAGTTTCTAATTATAAGATGGTTAAATATAAAATTTACTATAGTTGTAATTACAAAATTACTTGAGCTAATTGTTGGCCTATGACCAGTATGGTTCCCTATGCAAGCAATATTGCATTTGAAATCAAGTATTGTGTACTTTTGAACATACAGTACCAACAGTGATCACAGGGTTAGTCCAATGGTTTTGTAGATTCACTGCCTGATCCCAGAAAAGTGCCCAATTTACATAACTAAGCTAGCATTATGTCAACGGTTTGAAGGTAAATAACCTGTTTAGAGGCCAATAACAAAAGCCCAGATGATAGTGAAAGCTATTTACGTCATATGAAAACCATTTATATCCTACAAGGAAGAGTCTTCAACTAACAGTTTAAACCTTTTGGGATATTTAATTCTAGACCTGTTATCAGAAACTCCTTGACCAAGTTATCAAGAATTCAACCCTTTCTTATACATGGTGGGCATGTTGTTTGGTGCCTTGCTTACATAAGTCTCATATGAGGACCTTTGTAGCTTACCATTGAGTTTTTACTGGACTCAACAAATGTTTTTGGTTGAGTAAAAAAAAATTCTTAAAAATGATTCAAACCAATAAGCCACTGGTTTTGTGCGGGTTTGCCTAGTTTTTCACCAGTTCTTGTTGGCTCCAGTCATTTAATGGGTTTTCCAGTCAAATCCGATGGTCTGGTTCAGCTTTTCAATCTATGCAAATTAGTGAGAAGTCAACATAGTACATCAAAGACACCAATCACATGATTAATATAAGTCTGGAAAGAACTTTCATCACACTCCAAATGGGATAGTGTTAAGTAAACCAACCTTCTGATCCAATTTCAGAACTAAATTTCATACCACACTACTCACAAGCAGGTAACAATGTATGTATAGCCTAGGAACTATGTACACTTCAGTATCCAAAAGTTGCAAAGTGAAGAAAAACAAAACAAACAGTGGCAATAACGCTAGTGGACTCACCTCATGCGGCCATGCCAGAACATTTTCACCAGTAATTGTCTCCACAGCAGGTTCTTCAAATTGGTATTGTTTTGCTATTGGTAGCATCACAGACACTGCAACAAGAATCAGTATTAGGGTATGCCAAGTTTGCCCATGGTATCAACACAGTTCAACTGTATGATTTCCTGGGAAACAAATTAAAAAAAATAATCTCGCAAGAGAATTGAAAATGTTTTATGACCTTGTCAATTGAAACAGGAAAATTTTTGTAAAAAAAATTACAAATGAAAGCTGCAGAGAAACTGTTAATCTATAATGAATGAAATGTTGCACAACAAATACAATAGTGCAGTACTGATTTCTAAAGCAGATTATATTATAATTATAATCATTATGACAAGTCATTAACAAAGCGCCAAAGACAATCGCTGAGAAAATTGTAGCATGCTTTGTTTGTCTGTATAAGTACAATATAAATATGGACATCTCCAAAACTATTTACCAAGTAGGGTACTCACTATCAATTCCATAAACATTGCGCCAGAAGTCGATGCTTGAACGGTATCTTTCAGTATGTGTAAAAGGAGCCATGTACAACTACAAAGGAGCATACTAAGAGATCAGATATTATCCTGTACAAGATATATTGAATCCAGCAACTGATAAATCCCCAATCACATTCAAGCAAGGGTTTCATGTTAAATAGAAATAACAAAATTAACTCAAATTAGAATTTAAAAAAATTAAATTTTGCTAAGATATTAAGTTTTAGTCAGACAAAACAACTTCAAAGGGAAATTCACTATAAACTATTATCTATTTAAAGACAAAAAATAAATATACCGTTGCATTTGAAGGAAGAATTAGACCTCCAGGTTTGAGCCAGCGATCTCTGGCAGTAATAACACTTCCAAGCATGCTCTACAAGTAAAGGCAAGTTTTCAAACCAATATAAATTATAAAGGCAAATGTATTGTAAAAAGCTGGGAAACTAAAGGTAATTTCACCTCAAAAACAACAAAAAAAGGTCATGTCAATTCCTCACTTTAATTTTTTTATGACAATAATGACATGGAATTGTCTTTTTATTCAATGTTCAATAGGATTTGAGGGATCCATTGTATTGATGCTTGGGTTTCTACTTTGCTGTGGTACAATAGGATTTGAGGGATCCATTGTATTGATGCTTGGGTTTCTACTTTGCTGTGGTACAATAGGAAACAGCTTTATGGGAAGTCCTTTTCACAAAAAATGTAAACACTGAACTGAATTGTTAGTCTTTCTAAATAATTTCTTCTTTTTCTACCAAGAGATTATATGCATTTTTTCTTCCAGTTCATTTAAATATTTAAAGAATCAGTTTTACCCCTCCATAGCTAATTATCTGGCTTTCCACCACTTATTTTATAACAATGCATTTCAATGTTGAACAATAAAACCTGCATATACTCAATCAACCACAAGAATCCTAAGAAATACCTCATACAGAAGCATATAGCCCATCCATTCTGAAATTATAACATCAACCTTTTCATTGAGTTGAACATCCTGCAGACACAACCACTAAGTAAATACATGAAGAACAAAACAGTAGGTTACTAGTAGCAAATATACAAGTTGACCAGAAAACATTATATATATTGAACAAAAAACACAACTGTTGAGGAGAAATTTGAACAGAGAGGAAAAAGGATTAGATAGAGACAGGTGGAAGTATCCAATTGAACAATGAAGCAGGGAAATTCAATCTAAATTTTCTATATTTATAGGAGTTGAACACCCACCTCCCATTTATTCCAGGAATTGTTATTCCTGACAGAAAACTAGTCAGAATGGCATTGACATCAAGCTGAATTATCTGCAATTGTCTTTCTGTATTCTAATTGTTTCCTTTTTCATCTTCTTAGCTTATCTTTCCTTTTTAAACTACTAATCCCAAGTCACCAAGAAAGTGGTAACAAGAACATCTACTACGCTCCCACATGTTGCAAATGTAAAGATATTGACACCCCAAAGAGTCTTCTTATGCGACCATTATGCTTTCTAGATTCATATGGATTGGAGATGTTGGATGGAGATATACCCCATTTGAATATCAAAATCTCATAATCTAATTCAGAGGGAAAAAAATATTGGAATTTAATTTTGGATCACATATCCAAATGATTTGGTCATTCTATTTTTCAAACACCAGGTCAATATTTAAGCCATCATAATCTAAAATTGAAAATTATAGCAACTCTTTCGGAGATTAAAACATATTGGTCAGAGTAACCTACCTCAACTCGTCCATGCAACACCGTGACAATGTCTGAAAGTTTATTAGCTTGAACAACACATCTTGCCTGCTTGCAGAAAGGAAAAAGAATCAATTGAAACCAAGAAATCAAGCTCTAAAGTGCCACTATAATAGCACAGATTGATTGGTTCCATCACAAAGAAATGTTTTAACTTGATATGCCCAAAATGTTTCTTAGGGATATAAAATAAATCATGGGCATCAACCTAATAGTTTAAACTTTTAGTAAAGTTGACCTTTGCCGTGGCATTACAACCTTTACGACCACATGGTTAGGCGTCTGATACTAGCAGCCCACATTCTTCTAAACATAGTTAAATTTCAGCACAAGATATAGCAGACCTGTGCATTGTTCACACTTTAAGCCCAAAGGGTTCTTGTGAGAAGAAGCACAAAAAAGATACAAAACCATTCTTTTGCCTTTGCTTAATGCCCTAAGCTTTAAAGAGAGCTGGTTTTTGATGATGTATTTACAAAGTTTAAAAAAAAGTGAGGACCACATTTCAAGTAATTAGATAGCCACAATGACCAATGAGAACTATGATTTTGGACAATTACCTGCACAGCAATGTTACTTGCTTCAACTGCATACACCTGGCAAGATGAACTTCACAATGTCATGCATGCAGGCATTCCAAATGTCAAAACATAAAGTAATAGAAAGATTTAACCCCAAATATTAGGATCAATAACTGCAATTTTTGAGTAGTACTCAAATCAAAGTCATCCAGGTTCTTTTTAAATAAAACAAAAATAACAGAAATTTTCTATAAGAAATGAAGCATTGAGGCAAAAAAATTTGGCTATATTTGATACAAGAAGAATTGGCACCTCCGGTTATTTAATTGATAAAGGAATGTGTTCGATTATGAGGGAGAGAAAGAAAGAAATACAGAGAGGGGGAGAGAGATAGGGTGGAATAGCTTGAGTGAAATTGCATATATATATATATAGGGTGATATTTCCTTGGCTAGCTAAAGTAAGAGAGTTTATTTCTTGGGTATTAATTCACCAAATGCATTTAACATGAGATACATGACATGAACCGCATGTGAGCATCCTAAGACTCTCCCTCATGCTAAAGCTAGTATTACTAAGGTTCAAGCTATTTACAAATAAAACCTTTTAGAAAAAAGATAGATACAATCTGAGATCCACCAAACATTGCTGAAAAGGCAAGATAGGGATGGTGGAGACGTTGGACAAATGAGCATTGGTGGAAAAACAGCACAGCATAATGGCTAGAATGATCATCAACCTGAAGCACTGATTGAAAGTTGCATAACCAAGGAAGAAGAGATTTAGCTTCTATGATCATCAGCAGAGATTTCCAGGTAAGCAAATTATACATAGCAAGAGCTGGAAAACTTCTTCAAATACATAGCTTCAATTAGCTTCTTGATTTAACTTATAAAAATACTCTTTTTTACTTGTTCTAATAAGTTTCATAATCAAATTTATGGCGTAAGCCTTCATATAATAATAGCTTATTGAATAGGCACTTAATTAAGTTATTTATCGAAATGAACCTCAAGTACTTCATTAAGGAGAAAATAAAAGAAACGCCAAAAAGCAGGGCTTTCCAATCCCGGCAAATTAAAGATGGAAATACCCAAAAACAACCATGGGATAAACACCAGAGAAAAGCTAGAGAGGTAAACTTGTCCCATAGTTGATTAAACGGCAAGAAAACACCTTTAAAAACAGTGTTACACTCCAACCAAGTGCATCATAGAATAGCACTAGAAACTGCCACAGTATTTTGTCAAAACATTAGTAACGGACCAGCAAGTGTCAGGAACAGTTCCAAAGTGGGAGGGCTGAGACTTGTGGTCCACAAAAAATCCAAATATAGATTGTTACATAGAAAACTAACTTCCACGCAATACAGTAATGAAAGATGACTCACTGCTTCATAACACATTGCACATGTGAGAAAAGAAAGCAACAAGTTGCCTCTGTTAATACTAAATAGCTTTGCTTTTATTTTTAGAAAATAATAATTAATTACTTACATGTCAACTTAATAAATATTGTCAACCTGTAGTTGAGAGAGCTTACCCGGCTTGCACCAGCCTGAGCACAAAATATAGAAAGGATTCCTGTACCGCACCCAACATCAAGTACAACCTGAATGCAAACGTGAAAGTAAGATAACCCTTTAAGGAGAAAAATTAACATAAGAATCAAGTTTTGAAATCAGCTAACTTACTTTGTCTTTAATAAAATCTTTATGATGCATTATTGCATTCTTATAAGCATCGGTCCGCACACGATCCTGTACCAAACAGAGGGGCAAGAAAGGAAAAAACAGAAAATACCAAAAAGAAAATGTGATATCACCATTATACTTAAAAAAGAATCTTTAAAACGCAACATAAATGAGAAAGAAGGGCATGCAAGACTCTGATTAGAACAGAAGTCTTGATTTAAAAAAAAAAAAAAGGTAAAAAATATATTTTAATAAATACTTTTAATTTAATAATTCTTTAAATAAAAATATTAAATTAAAAATTAACATAAATTATATTTTAATCTATTTATTTTTATAAACATTATATAATTTAAAATCTGAAGAAAAAAAAACTCTTGCCTCAAGCATATCCGGAAAAAAGAAATGATGCCGAGACCACAATCTAGTGATCTTCATACAACATTGCCTCAAAACGAAGAAACAAAGGAAAAGAAAGAGAGATAAATGTATTAACATAAATTTATATCTTAATATTTTATTTATTCTATAAAGAATATATAATTTTTTTAATTAAAAAAAACTTCGTTCTCAAACGATTCCTGAAAAGAAAATGCCGGAAACCACAATCTAATATTTCCATTTAAAATTGTATTGCCGATAAAAAAATCAAGATTGTGTGAAGGACAGAGAAACCAAGGAAGAGAGAGAGAGAGAGAGAGAGAGAGAGAGAGAGAGAGAGAGAGAGAGAGAGAGAGAGAGAGGGAGGGATGGAGGGAGAAAAAAAATGCATTAACAGAAATTTATATTTTAATCTTTTATTTATTTTATAAACAATGTATAAATTTTTTAATTAAAAAAAAAAAGGTTCGTTTTGAAACATATCCTGAAAAGGAAATGCGAGAAACCGCAATTTAGAGCTTGCTTCACATTCAAGATTGTAGAAGAATGATGAAAGCAAGGAACAGAAAGAGAAACAAAGAAGGGAAGAAAAGAGTGAAATCCAGAAAGAAGGAAAGAAAACCTTGATCATCTCTTCATGGACGCTAATGTGAGCGTAACACTCGAAATAGGCCCTGTCGAAGTCTATAGTAGTGGTCACCCGCGTTTTCAGTTCATCTTTTTGCTGAGACTGAGGTTGAGGATCGTAAACTGAGTGCCGTCGTCTACGGCGACGTTTCTGCTCCTCCTGCTGAGACATTGGGAGTGGCGCGTGGCTCTGCCCCTCCGACCTCTCCATTTGGTGACGGTTACTAAACAGTAACTGTAATCGACGGTAACGGTTACGGAGTTGGGTGGAGAAGAAGGAGGTAGAGAGTGGAGTGAAAGTGAGAGTCCTCCCCGGGAGTTCTTTCAGTTAAACGGACGAGTCTTTTTTTCTTTTCCTTTCTATTTCTCGTTTCCACCTTGAATGATTTAAAGACAACACTACCACACTTACTATGTAAATGATTTTTTTTAATATATATATTTTTAAAAATAGTAAATGAATTTATTTTCCTCAAATTTTATGTTTAACAAGTATCTAGATGAATCCAAATTTCCTAGTGAATTTTGGTTAATAGATGCTACATTTAAGGCTCTTTTTCTTTAAAACAACACTGATTTTTCTGATTTTCAAAAGAAAATAAAAGATAATAAATAAATTAAGCTAAAAAATTAGTAAATGGTTGTGTTTGTTTGAAATATACTTTGTACCAAAAGCATAAACAATAAAATTAGGAAAAAAATTTTGTTTTATTACTGACATTAACAAGTCTTGTTTATAAAAAAAATCAAAGCAAACATGTCATAGAAAATAATAAATGAATTAAGGTGAAATATATTAAAAAATTATTGTATTTATTTTGAATTATCCACCTTACAAATAAGCATAAAAAGTGGAATAAGTTTAAGAAATAATTTAACTTTATTAAATTTTATATTAACCATTATGTGTATAAAAGTTCAAAATAAGCATGTCAAATTTTTTTTACTACAAAGTTATATATTTATTATTTGTTTAAATAGAAAAATAAAAGGTAAAAAGTAGAAAAAAGAAAAAAACTATTATGTTGTTTGGATATGAAAAAAAAATGATCTTCTTTAATTTTTACAATAAGAATAAAAAAAATATTTTTTTTATATTTTATAAAATTTAATTTTATCCTTTCGTATAAAGTAATTTAATTGTATGTGAGTAGAAATAGAAAAATAAAATTCATCAAAATCTAAAAACTAAATTTTTTTTCTCATCATTTTCTTCTTACCAAACAAAGAGTTAAGATAAGTTTTAAAAATTTTTTCTTCAAAACAACAATAATTATTATACATTTATTTTGTATTTATTTAGTAGGAATTACAAAGTAATTAGACATGAAAATATTTTTTTATCATTTATTTAGTATAGAAATAGAAAGGAAAAATATTTTTGATAGGGTTCACATAAAATTTATTACTCCAACTAGGCATAAAATGCAATAGAGGGTATTTTTTTCTGTTTATTTTAATCTGTTAAGATTATTAAATATTTTTAAAAAATTTAAAACTATTCTTTTTTCGTTTACATAAACAAGATAAGAAAAATTATTTCCTCTTATTTTTATCTATCTAAATAATTTTTTTGTCTTTTCATTTTAACTTTATTTACATATCCTCCTATCTAGGGATGACAGGAGGATAAATCAAACAGATTTTGCTTTTCTTATCCTCATCCTCCTATAAATCAAGGCGGATATGAATGCGGGTTTACAGGAAATGAAGATGAAAATTTAAAATTCAACATAAACCTCTTTGGATATGGGTAAATATGCAAGGAACTCATACCCTATTTAATTTATGTATATATTTTTTAAAAAATAGTATAACAAATATATTTTAATTTAAATAATATATAAAATAGGTATTAAAAAATTAAATAAAATAAAAAATTCAATAATAAAATTATATTTTTAATAAAATATAATAATTTAATAATTTTATTTAAATCATATTATAGTTATTATAACGGGTTTGAGATAAGATGAATATCTACATTTTTAAATCTAACTCCATCTTTGAAAATCGGATACACATAAAGTCGTAGTTTTCCTTAAACCTCGGTCAAAATGTGCAGGTTTTCCTCCGTCAAAATCGGAAGCGGTTTGAATTTTATTACTATATATACTTGTATTTTTTTCCATTTTTTTATTTTATTTTATAGATTATCTAAATAAAATATTATGAAAATAAAAAAAATAAAAAAATATTATAAATTGTTATATTTACTTTTAAATTATTTATTATACATATAATTTTATTCAATTGAATCTCATATTGACAGTATTAATAAGAATTTAAAGTAAATATGTAAAAATAATATGAACTTTATTTATTTAATGAGACATCTAAAATTAGTTATGTTTTTTTATAATAATTTTTTGAGATGATAATAATTATTATGCTTTAAAAAAAATTAAGCTAAAAAAGTAAGAAATGATTTTATTTATTTTGAATTTTTTATTATACAAATTGCATTAAGTAAAATAAATTTAATAAACATGATTGTTTTATTAAATTGTATACTAACAAGTATATTTATGAAATTATATGTTGAAAACAAGAGTAATAATTAATTTATATATAAAAAAATATTTTATATTTATCTACATTTTAAATTTAACAAGAAATAATTTTTTTATTTTTTTAAAAAATATATAAAAGGATCATATAGTTATAAATAAGATAAATATTAATGTAATATATTCTTGATATATATAATAATTATTTCACTAAAAATAATATGATATTCATTTATAATAATGATTGAGTTAACAAAAAATTAACATACACCAATTTATATCTTAAATTTAATGGTTGATTTAAAAAAATATAAAAAATATTATATAATCATAAATAAAATAAAAATTAATGTAATATATTCTTTTATATATAACAATCATTTTGTATTCATGTATTTTTAGTATATATGATAACTATTTTATATTTATTTAAAAAATTTCACTCTCAAGATAAATATAATTTTTTTATTTTTCTCAATATTACAATAGCTATTCTACATTTCAAGGAAATAAAAGATAACAAAATAATTAAGTTAAAAATATAAGAATTTTTCTATGCTTATTTTAAATTTTTTAATATATATATATATATGGGCATAAAAAGAACAAAACATGTTCAAGGAACCGTTTGATTTGTTTGTATTAAACCTCTTGTTATGAGGTATGTTTGCAAGGATCCAAAGTAAAAAAGGTTAGAAATAACGTGACTCCAAAGTAAACAAGTTAAAATAAACGTGACTTTCTTCCGATAAACCTGATATTCCAGACTGTCAAATTGTTGTTTAATAATTCTGTTTTCTTAAATTTTGTGCTAGCAGATTTTTCGGTAAAATCCTAAGGTAAGATGCAAATACAATGTGAGTTTCATTTGAGTAGGCCCCATCTGCATGATAGAACTCGTTTTTTCTTTACTTTCAAACTTTTTTTCAAGATTTATAAATAACAACTATAAAAATAAAAATTCATGTTTGTTCAATTTTGTGATATAGAAACATACAGTTAAAAAAAAGAAGGTAAAACTTAAATGTAAGGGTAGATTATTAAAATTGGCATAATAATAAAAAGTTAAAAGTTAAAATTATTATTTTATTTTTGCTTAAATTATTTTTTTAATAATTCTAGTTTTAAAAATTTTGTGCTAACATAATTTTCTATAAAAGTTCAAAATAAGACGTAAGTATAATGTGAGAAACTAAATATTCAAACTTCAACCAAAACCACATCAACTTTTTAGAATGCTTTTCATTGCAAAAATTACATAAAAAAATGATGATAATAATATTTCTATAAATTGTAAAAATTAAATACAATGAAGTGTCTTTTAATTTTTTTTTCATTATATTTATCTTATTTATATTTAATAATAATATATTGTTTTTTACTTTTATAAGTTCTTAAACATTTTAAAAAAATATAGACTCAAAATAAGAAGATAGGCTCAAATCCTAAGTAAATTGATTTTTAAATAATAAAAGTGATTTTTCTTTCAAGTGTTTGAATTTTAAAAGTAGTGTGTATCCCAATTTTAACTTTATAAATGGTTGAATTTTGGTTTAAGGTATTTGAGAAAGTTATTTTCCTATATATTATCTTTCATTTAGATTTAATTCCACATAATTATGAGGTTTACAGCCTAAGATGTTGGCTTCAAACCATGCAAAGGTTTGATCTGTGAAAATTTATATATCTCTCTTATCTTTCAAAATACATATAGAACATTGCAAAAGAATAAGTATAACCTACAACATACCCTCCAAATGGTTTAAAGATCATTTTAAAAAGTACTTGTATTACATTTTTACCTAGATGCAAATTGATTCAGCTTTTGAGATAAATATGAAATTTGTAATAATTTTTTTAACTTTTCATACACGAAAAAAAACTTTTTTCAATAAGTATAATTTAAATTAGAACCTTTAAAAAATAAAAAGGTCAAGAAGGATCTAAAATTAAAAGAAAAAAGTTATGAAGATATTCAACTTTTCAAATCAATATTAATTTTATAAAACTTAAGTAAACTATTCAACATAATAATAGTTTAAATAAGTGAAAACTAATAAAAAAACGTATAATTTATTACTCTATAATTATGCACTGTATAAATTAGCATCAAATAAATGAAATGTGTTTAAGAAATAATATTATTTTATTAAACTTCATGCTAACATGTATGTTTGTAGAAATCCAAAGTAAATATTTGAGAAAATGAAAATTTAGAATCTACATTTAAAATGACTCTTAACGTTCTCTCTCTTCTTAATTTGCTTAAGACAACAACAATTATTGTAGTTTTTAATTTGAAGGAAATAAAAGACAATAAAACAATCAAGTTAAACAAATATAAGAAATGGTTGTTGTGTTTATTTTAAAGTCCCCAACACATACCCAAGCATAGAAAATAGGAATAAGTTCAAGAAATTGTTTTGTTTTATTAAATTTCATAGTAGCAAATGTGTTTATAAGTATCCCAAGTTACATGTTAGAATTTAGTAAATTTTTATCAATAAATCTCATATTTAAATTGAATCTTGTATTTCTTTCTTAATTTTTTTTTCTTTCAGAAAGTAACAACCATTGTGCTTATGAAGGAAATAAAAGATAACATGTTTATTTTTATTTCTCCATTGTATAAATAAACATTGAAAAAATTAGATTATATTTAAAAAATAGTTGTATTTTATTAAATTTTTTATGCTAATTTAATTCTTATTAAAATTAGCATGAGTTTTATTTATTAGCTTCCACATTCAACGTAGAGGTGATAAAATTAGTTATTCCACTTAAAGAGTTTGTTTAGATCGATGCTCGTTACAAGAGCGAGGATAAAAAAATTTATATTTTTTTAGCTTTTCAAACGATGTTAAGTCTAATATTTTTTAGATTTTTTTTCAGGTTAAGTAAAGTTAAATTAAAAAATTTAGAGTTAATTTGTGTTGAAGAATTTTGAAGATGTCTCGTAGGTGGAGGTATGTGACGGTATTGCCCTCAAGAATTTGTTTGTCCATGGTGTAATTCCCCAAAATACAACAGTCTCTTCTGAATTTTCCAGGAATATAGCTAGCAAAAAATTCGTCTGTTTAATTCTGCAGAAATCATGGTATATATAGAAGATTTATAAGGCAACTAATATGGCTAGAAATTGAATTCCGGTCAGAAATTAAATTCAAAACAGTAAGAAATAAAGCTGTAATAATTCCTCAACGATCAATTTTTAAAACATAATAACCATTAACGGATAATTAAAACAATTGATTCATAATTTAAATTTAAAATAATTAGTAATAATTCTAAATATCTTAAAATTATAATGATAATTATTTAAATTAATAATATTAATTTAAATATTTAAAACTATTTTAAAATACATAATTTTTACAACAATCCTCCACTATTTAACAAAGGTTTCAAAATAAAATAAATTAAGAGAACGATTTTATTGGGTTAAAACAAGTGTAAATGCATCAGATTTATTGTCTTTTGGACTATGAATCAAACTCTAGACAAATAAATTTAACTTAAGGTGTTTCGGTGAAACAAAACTTCTATGAACCAAAAACAGCTAATTGTAAGCTAGAGGTTGATGGGTCACATCACCTAATTGTAAACTAGAGGTTTACGTGTTACATTATATCCTGTGTAATTCTGGCTGTTTTCGTCACTTCTTTTGTGTCATGCGCATACCTGATTGATTCACTAATGCTCTAGAGATTGTATCGGCTCAACTTGACATGTGTATTTTACATTTCATACACCACTCATAAATAACATGATAGTCATTATTTAGACTTAACCACTCGTTCAATGCAGTCTAACACTTCTCAACAAAGAATAAACAGTGCTGGGTTATTGTTATTGTTGATTTTATTTTGACTAAAACTTTGTTCCGATGTCATTTATTAAGTTTTTGTTTTGTGAGAGATAAGATCAAATTAATTTTGACTTCACGTTAATTATGATCATTAATTATTTAATGATCATTCATAAGACTTTATGACATATTTGATCATATGTCTATTTATATTTATCACTCCTTGTTAATCATAAATATGCTTACAATAAACATAATTTAATTTTCTTTTCAATATTTACTAAGAATTTTTCTTAATACACATTTTTTTAATTCTCCCAAATCAAAAATAATGATTTGATCTCTATAGTATATTTTATTATATATTTGGATAATCCAAATCACGATATCTTATTTAAGATTAAAATAAATTCAATTTTAATTTATTCTCATATAAATCAATTTTATCATCACTATATTATTTTAATATAGTGGAAAGTTTTTTCATAACATAATTAATGACATCTCTTAAATATTTTAAATATCACAGAGAATGAAATATTTTGCAACAAGCTCAAAAATATTTTTAATAATATCGCTTTCTTAACAATTTGAATATACTCAATAAAATCAATTCTATGATTTATTTGATTGCAACAACAAGCGTTTGTACTCATCACATTTGATTCTTTGTCCATATATCAAATGTCAACTAGAAATCAATAGAAAAAAGTGTTTGTACTCATCACATTTGATTCTTTATCCATATATATTAAATATTAAACAGAAATCAATAGAAAAAAATAGACATACAACAGTATCAACCGAAAAGTTTTTGCATGTTCTCAACATTCTAGATTCCATAGCAAACACTCATTTGTCCAAACAAGACATTTACTACTGAAATTTAAATTAGATATCAAGCAAACTTGTTATAATTTTGAACCAAAAACCCATGTCTCAATAAAAAACATTGCAATTGTATAACATTCCAATTTCTGAACTCCAATTAAATGCTAAGGAAATTCATACATAGTGGCAATTACCCCATATCAAAATCCAATCATCACAACCAGCAAAAAAACAACCCTTGAACAAAAATTAATCATTGTAACAATTTATGATTATTATTTTTTTGGTAAAATTAAATTAGAAATCGCCACAAGGTAATCATTAAATAGCAAGGATAAGATCAAACTCAATTAGGATCCAAAAGATAAATCGCAGAATCAAATTAAAATAATAATAATAGTAATAAATCTTTAATAGAACAAAAAGTGGAGATTTATAAAAAGGGTTGATTTTTATTATTATTTTTTTAATTTTCCTATGTTCCTTTTCTACATTCTTGAGCAATAGACCTATTTCATAATTCATAGCTAGAACCGGACTTTTAAGCAGAATACCTGAAACTTGCAAAAAAAAAATTAATGTAACAAATAAGAATTAAAAAAAATATCCGTGATCTTACAAAAGGAAAAGAAAAATCTAATTCATTGTAAAGAAATTATTGCACAGATCCTTGAGATTGTTGGGGGATTTTGAAGATGTCTTGTAGGTTGAGACATGTGATGACACTGTCTTCAAGAATTTGTCTGCACATAACATAATCCCATAGGATATAACAACTTGTTCTGATTTTTCCAGGAAGGAACAGAGCTAGTAAGAAATTCGTCTGTTTAATCCAGCAGAAATAGTGGTATATGTAGAAGATTTTTAAGGCAACCAATATGGCTAAAAATTGAATACCAGTCAAAAATTAAATTCAAAATGACAAGAAATAAAGCTATAATAATTTTTCAACAATCTAACTCTTAAAACATAATAACTATTAATGGATAATTAAAACAATTGATTCATAATTTAAATTTAAAATAATTAGTAATAATTCTAAATATCTTAAATTATAATGATAATTATTTAAATTAATTTAAAATTAAATTAATAATATTAATTTAAATATTTAAAACTATTTTAAAATACACAATTTTTACAACAATTTAAACTCAAATTTTTTTAAAAGATTAAACAAATATTTTTTTTTGATAAATTTTGGTCCATTCGGTTAGGTTATAATTCATTTTATCACTTCTAATTCAAGATGATCTTTAACTTTAATTTTTCTTAATTTTTTTTTTCAATATGACAACAATTTTTGTTTTTGAAAGAAATGAAAGATAATTAGAAATAAGTAAGAACAGAAGAATTGCTAACGATTGTATGTATAAAAATTCAGAGTATAACATGAGTTTTGTTTTCTTAATTCTTTAACTTTTTTGGAGGTAACAATATTTTTTATTTTGAAGAAAATAAAATAATTAAACTAGGTTGTGTTTATTTTAATTCTCTATTTTACAAATAAATATCGAAAGAACCAAACAAGTTTAAGAAATAGTTTTATTTTATTAAATTTCATACTAACAAGTGTGTCTATAAAAATCCGAAGTAAGCAAGTCATAAATAACATAAAATTATTTCCTATTTTTTAAGATTATGTTAAGTTAATTTTTTATTAAACATAGTAATTTTTAAAAAGAATTAATATGAAAAAGATAAGATTAAAAGATTAATATGATCAATAAAAATAATTTAAATTTATTATTATTATTTTAAATTTAAAAACTAATTTGACATACCCAAATTTTTTTTTTGAAGATTGCCTTTGTAAATAACATGAATTTTATTTAGTTGGCTCAATATTTAGGATAATTCTTATATCTCATTTTTCTTAAACATTTTTTAGACGACAACAATTATTATGCCTTTGAAGAAAATAAAGACATTGAAGGGATGAAGTTAAAAATATAAGAAGTGGTTATGCTTTTTTTGAAATTCTCCACCACACAAGTAAGCATTGAAAGAATTGAATCGTTTCAAATGGTTTTGTTTTATTATATTTAACAAGACCCATACTTAAGATGCGTTTTACACTCCTTTTTTAATTTTTTTTAAGACAATCACAATTATTATACTATAAAAAATAAAATTAATAAAAGAATCAAGCTAAAAATACAAAAAAGTGGTTGTGTTTAATTCTCCATTAAGTAAATAAGCACCGAAAGAATGGAACAAATTTAATAAAACGTATTGTTTTATTATATTTCATGCTACTAGGTATCTATAAGAATTCAAATAAAACGTGCCAAAAATCACATGAGTTTTATGACTGGGTCCACCTTCAACACTAGTTTCCATTTTTTTTTTTAACTTTTTATTGTGATATTGAAATATAATAAAAATTAAGATAAAAATATAAGAAAGTGTATAATTAGAGATGGAAGTGAACAAGACCGTCCGACAGGGATCTACATCTTGACTCGTTTAAATCCTAGTTAAGCTTGACTCGTTTAATAAATAGATAGGCTCAAATTTGTTAAAAAGCCTTGTTAGATAAACACGCCAGATCTAAGCTTATAAAAAAACCTATTTAACTTATTCAGGGGTCTATTTATATTTATATATTATATATTTATATTTATTTTAATATGTTATATTTATATAATATTTATTTTATATTTTATTTACATAATATTAATATATATATATATGTTTTAGACCTATTTAATGACCTTTTTAAATTTGTAAGATTTTTTAATTAATTATTTATATAGGCTTTAAGTTTATTTATTGATTTTTTTTGTAATGTAAGTTTTTAAACAGACTTACAGGCCTTGTAGGTTTTAAATCAGACCAAACCTTGATAGAAAAAAAAGTCTTTAAAAGGTACAAGCCCAGACTCAGGCTTCAAAATTTTTAAACAGACCAGACTTGAACACTCAAAGCCTAACTCAGCTCGGCCTACTTCTATCCCTATGTACAATATAGGTTAAAAAATTTATTTTTTCATAACATAATAAAAAAATTCCTATCAATATAATGGTTTTTCTTATTTAATAAAAATTTTGTTATCAATATAATAATTTTTCTTTTTGAACATTTTTTAATGCATAACAAAAACTTTATATTTTTTACTTTTAAACTTATATACCATGTATATATAGGACAGAAGAATCATCATTTTAAAATTTGACTGATTATTAACTTAGAAGAATAGAAGCTGATTAATATATAAATGATATAACTGTAATTTATAAATGTTTTTTTTTTGAAATAAAGTATTATAGTATTATAAAAGTATCACTCATACTCAAAATTATAGAATAAAAAACAACCTATTTATAATGTGGATAAGTACTAATTCTATAATTAGAAATACAATTAAATTCCATATCCATATGTATGTTTTGATTTGTCTGCTTTGTAGTCTAGAGCTAGTTTTTTAGCTGTATGATTCAATTATAATGATATGTGAGACAGATTTATGAGCATTCATAATGAAACAATCCTAATCTAGCTTAATAATTAGTGATCCATATTTGGTTACAGCATAATCACAACACTTTGACATAGAAAAACAGCTTTGTAACACTTATAAACATAACCATACAATAAAACTAAATTGTAAAGATATGTTATTGTAACCATACAATAACACTTTATTTTATTCATACAGACACCAAATTTTTTGCTAGCCACAACTTCATTACTAACCTGTGTTGACTTCCTTATTCATACTATTTAATATATTGCTGCCTGCGCCATTGAAGATGGAGCAACAGTTTCTCATAATCAGGAAGATTCTCTTTGATGACAGGAACTTGTTTAAAATTTTGCATCCAAGCATGCAACCGGGGAAATTTATTAGGATCTATGAGTTTGATCCCTACAATTTCCTCCAAACCTTCTAACCAATGACTAAGGCATCCATATGCTAAATCAACCAACCCAATATTATCACCTCCAAAGAACTTCTTATCTCCTAAACCTTGCTCTTCAATTATTGTGATTGTTTCTTCTGCTTTTTTGATTGCAGTTTCTCTTTCTTCATCTTTATAGGGTCGGAGAAACAAATCAGTAATAGAGGCGATCTACAATTAAAAAAAAAAATTAATTTAGAGAATAGTCTAATCTAATTAATCATGACAATTAGTTTATATAAATATAGAAAAATTAGATTTAATTAAATAAGATTACCGAATCCTCTCCAAATTTAATCCAAAATCTAGCTATGGCCTTCTCATGGTTGTCTTTTGGAAGCAAAGGGTTGTGTGGCCATGTTTCTTCAATGTATTCAAGAATCACAAGAGACTCTGCAATGGGTTTGCCTCCATGAATAAGCACAGGGACTTTCTTGAAAACTGGATTGGATTGCACAAGTAGCTGACTTTTGTTGTGCCTATCTTGTTCTATGTACTCATAGCTAATACCCTTCAATTTTAGTGCCCATATCACTCTATGAACAAATGGGCTAGACCAAAATCCTAGGACTTTGATATCTTCCATGATTACTATGAAATGAACAAGGAACAAGATGAGAACTATATAATGAGATTGAGACAAAGGTATGGATGATGATTCCAAAGCTTCCCAATTCTTAATGATCAAATTGAACCACTTATTGTGAAGACTCGCATCTTTTGACTTTATCCTAATTCATTGAACTTACCAATTGTAGTTCTCACTTTTGCTTCTTCGTCTTATTTAACATATTCTCTATCACATTCTTTTTAACATTTTTTTAAATACTTGATTAATAATTTTATTATAAAATAATATATAATTAATTATTTATTTTAATATAGTGTGATGTAAATAAAATAATTATTTAATGTTATAATCAATATATTCTAAATTATTGACATTATAAAAATAATATATATATATATATGTATAAATATAAATTTATATATCGTATGAGTTTGAACTCTAATTATATACCTAACTCCGTTAACTACAATACCATTTTGTATATTCCATTTTTTAAACTATTATTTTTTATTTTGTGAAAAAATAATAGCAAATAATGTAATGTTAATTATTTTTCTAGAAAAGAAAAATGTTATATTGTTCTTTTATTTATTCATGGTTTGGTTCATAACTTTTTATTATTGTTCTAATAAATAAATAATTATTTTTATGTATAAATACTGTTTTTTTGTCTTAATTATTATTTCGGTTGTTGTTATTGAAGTATTTTTTATTAACTAATTAAATTGGTTTAAATTTTCTGTAAAAGTGTGATTCAATCTGAACTGAATTATAACTAAACTTGATTTTTATTGATTTTATTTTTTTAGTTTTTACTTTTTAAAACTGAATTAACTCAAACTAAATTGATTTTAATATTATATATATATATATATATATTATTTTTATAGGATTTGGAAAATTTTCTTCCCCCTAATAAATGTATTTTAATTGGTATTATAAATTTTGAGATTATTATTATTATTTAAAAATAAATTTATATATATATTTATATATTTTTTATTTATATTTTCTGAATTAAATTTTTAAAAAATATATATAAGATGTCAATATGTTGACTCGACTAAAATGAATATCTATATAATATTTTTTATGACGTTGGTTTAATTTAAGTTTGTCTAAATAATTTTTTCAATTTAAATTAATTTTAAGCATGTGTTTGAATTTCTTGTTATATAAAAAATAAAATAAAATTATAAATAAAGATAAGAAACATTATCAGCTAATAATTAATTCTTTAACTTCAAATAAAAGATGTTAGAATAATATAATGATTAGCTTGAGAAATATTTATTTTAAAAAAACTAGCCCAAAGTTTTTGTTTTTCTTAAATGATATTGCAATTTTTTAATTTTTAATAAAATTTTTTAATATTAAAAATGAATATATATGAAATAAAATTCTCTTTATTATTAAGTATGACTATTTTTTAAATAATCAGTAAAATAATAAATACTACGATGATCAACATTTCAAATCTTAGTTAAGACGGAGCAAAATAAAAGATTCAGCGTTAATATAAAAATAAATTATATAATTAAATATATGGAATAAATATTATGTTTGAATGTATTTGTAATTATAAATTTTATTTATCATAAATGAATTATTTTTTTTATAAATTTATAAACTTATTTTTTAATAAATTTCAGACAAAATTAATTAACGTTTTTCACAATTCTTTTCATGGATTAACAAAAAAAAATCTCATCTAAACACACTCTAAGCATTATTTATGATATATATTTGCTGAATAATTACGATAGCCTTGCAGAGTTATTGTTTCATATACCTTTCGACTCTCAGAAGATCCGTTGTTGAGAACTTTCATCGACGCAAGATTCGCCCAAACCCTAGCTATGGTTTTCCCTTTCCATTGAAACAATCCTTCCCTTACTTGTGCACATTTTCGAATCCCTGCGATTGAGAACGTGTTTATCTCCACCATTGCTTCAATTAGCCAGGTATTCTCTCTCTCTCTCTCCCTCTCTCTCTCTCTCTCTCTCTCTCTCTCTGTGTTCTTTGGGAGTGGATGGTGATGCGTTTTAGTGTTGTTCACACAAAATCTTGTTTGCTTCGTTGCCATATAGCATTTCCGAAAGTCCAATGTTTGGTTTATCAATATCTTCTGATTTACTGTGTCAATTTTCAGCAGCCGAGTGTTATTCTCTAACAATGGATTTCTGTGGTATCTGCCTTTTCTTTTGAACATGATAAGTCAAATTTCCGCCCATACTCGAATTAATTCGCCTTCTTCAATTTGTTGTTTCTTAACCCCTTTTGCCTTCATAGAACTGCGTGTAAGCTGTGAAGCTTGTCGTTGTAGTGTTCTGTTGTTGCTCAAAGCAAGAAACTATATTCATCGTAATCCAAGTTGAAATGTTCAATATATGTGCAATATATTAATATGATTACTAGTATTCAATAGGCATTTTATTAACTGTAATTTCATAAGCATCTTTTGAAACTGGGTTCCTGAATTAAGACAGAACTTGCCAGAGTTCTAAAAAAATGTATGTGTGAATTTAAATTTAAATTTGAAAGATGGATATAAATATCTATTTTAAACTTTATATGAAAAATATATCAACTCATTGTTGAAAATGGTTAAACCAAAAGCATTTTCGGAGTTTTCAGTTTCAGAAAACGGAAAACATGAGGTCAAAACCAAACATGTTTTTGGAATCTTGAGAATTTGAAAATGAAAACTGTTTTCAGAAAATGAGAATAGGAAATATTTCCTGAAATCAAACAGGCTCTAAGTTGTCGCTTGGTTTAATAACACAGCATTGTTCAGTTCTCTTTTGCTGAAATTTTCCTCTTATTAAGATTCCTTTTCTCATTGTTATTACTTTTCATGAAAACTTGAAAGAAAGAAAGGCAACTTGGACATGTGTTTTGTTCCTTAGCCCGAATCAATTTGACCCAAACCCATTCCTAATATTAGTATTATTTTTCTTGTAAAAAGACTATTGTGCTGGGATCTCATTAAGGACCTTTGTATTCGGTTTTCTGTCATATCTCTGGTTTGTGCTCTTGCTCAAAGGCAAAACCACACAATTTGGACACAAGATTCTTCCATCCCCACTGCCACCCAGCACAGGCAAAATTCTCATTTTACTGAACCAAGACAATTCCTTCTTCATGGATGTTGTTCTGTAACTTTGAAAGTCCTGTGGGGGGTTTATTTGTTAGTTTGCATTTGACTTTTCATTTGAATTATCAGAATGATTTCGGTGTTTCCGTGTTAGTTATTTCCTTTTGCTTTCCTCATCATATCCATCAAATCATGCATAGGAATTTATTTTGATCATCTCTCATCATATCACAAGGTCTACTTGTAACTTATCTGTACCCTAATAAATTGGAATGATACTAGCACTGGATGCTTAACTTTTTGTTCAAACTGCAGTGAGTAAGCCAGGTGAAATGAGCAAGTATGGCTTGAACCTTCGGCCAGCAAAGCCGAAGAAGCAGCCGCCAAGACCTTCCCTTGCCACCCCTTTTGGCTTTAATGATGATGATGAAAATGACATTGAGAGAGAAATTGCTCTCCAGGCTAGCAAGAATAAAAGTCTCAAGGAAGTATGTTGACCTTGCTGCCCTGTAATAGCTTTCTTGGTGTTTGATACTTTTTGAACAGGTGTTTGTTATTATGACTGTTGTATTTGTTTATGTTATGATCTTAATTTCCTTTTGTTTTTTCCTTATAAGGTTGAGGAGCAGCAGAAAAAAGCCTTGGAGGAAGATCCATCCGTATTCGATTATGATGGAGTTTATGACAAAATGAAAGAGAAAGTCGCTCGTCCATTGGTGCAAGATCGTGAAGAGAGAAAGGTATGGTTGCAGTTCTGATCATTTTTCTTTCTGTCACAATTCCACTTTTAGTCCCTCTAGTTTGGAGATTTGGCTATTCTAAACCTAATTTTTTATCCGATTTCATTAATCAACTATTAATTTAACTCAATTTCAGACTAAAAAGTAATTAATTTTGTTTGATTTTTGCATCTAATTTCATTAATTTGTCAATTATTTGATGAAAAAATAATGGAGGGACCAAAATCCTAAAATCTTAAAATTTGGGGGATCAAAATCACCAAAAATAAACTACAAGGACCAAAGTTGCCAAAAGTCAATATTAGAGGGACCAGAAGTGCAATTAAGCCTTTTTTAAAATTACAATCTAACAACCAGGCATTATGTTAATAACTCAGTATAGAATCAAGTAGTGCGAAACTGAGAATATTTGCCAACTTACATCATAATTATGATTCTGGTGATTAGCAACATGAAGATACTCTATTGTATGTTTTTTTTTTGTGATGAAATTTTCCTTTCATCTATTTAAAGGTTTGGCATTGTTTGTACTAGGATGCAGCGAAATCCTTGTTCATTTTGCTGTTAATGGTTGTCTTCAACATATCACAAGTAATCTATGTGCTTTATATAACAAAAATTTGCAAAATCTTTATAGTACCCTTTTTATTTTAATAGGCTAGTGATGTATGACATTGGACATGGTGGATGACACAATGACACAGAAAAATCCCTAGATATGAGGAGGTATATATACAGACGATAGATATGTAGATCATCAGGTGGCATATGTGAATGCAATTAAAATATTTCTGATGTGTTAAAGTATCTTTGCATAGAATCACAAAATAGCACAATTTAATTCTTTCACCTTTTCAGGAGTACTTGATAGGAGCTGTATTTATTATAGAACTGATGAAGAAAACACAGGAAATGAGCTCTGATTACAAGAGAAACTCACCAAACTGAAAACACAAAAAGAAATGCATTCAGAGGAGAAAACCTTCTTTGCTCTGTAGCTAAAGGCACCCAACACTACCCCAGTGGTTGCCCCCGTTCCCCTCCTCCAGATCCTACCCCATATTTCCTTCTTGATTCCGCATCCCCCATTCTCCTCCTTTCCAGCTTTATGACCTGTTTGTTATGATTTAGCATAACATAATTTTCCACATCATTTCCTATGCTATCCTTTATTCCTTTTCTTCCTTCTATGATACACTTTCATGGGAGGCCCATTAGGGGGCCCATCAGTACTTTATAAAGTTTTAGTATCAGTCAGGGTATTGGTGTCTGACATGTATGGATACAACTTAAGGTGCAGGAGCTTCATTGTCAACACATTGTTAGAATAATGAAAATGGTTGATAGTGGTTTCAAGTAGCTTATGTGCTTACTCCTCTTTAATATTTTAGTTTAAATTTATTTTCTTCTTTTACTTTGGTGAGAGCTAGTGTTGAAATTTGTTTATTTTGGGTTATTTGCTAAATGACATTGGTACTCATCTGCCTGTACTCTCCGTGATGCAGCCAAAATATATCCAAAATCTGATTAAAAAAGCAAAAGAGCGAGAGCAGTATCGGGAGATTGTTTATGAGAAAAAGATTGCCAAAGAGAGAAGCCAAGATGACCATCTGTATGCTGACAAAGACAAATATATTACAGAAGCATACAGAAAGAAGCTTGCTGAACGGGAGAGGCAAATGGAGCTAGAACGTTTGCGAGAACTTCAAGAGGAAAGAGATGATGTGTGTTCCTGCCTTTCAAAATTTCCCACAATCTTTATTTCATATCTCTTATGGTTGTCAACCTATATTGGTGTTGGATTTTAAATTAGTCTAAGTCTAATGTTTTCCTTTCTTTTCCTCCCTCATTTTAGTGTATTATTTTATTTTATTTAATTACATTGGCTGCTCTAATTCCTGTCTCTCAATTTTAAAACTACTGACATATTTTGCATTTCAATATTTGCATAGGTGACAAAGAAGAAGGACTTTTTGCTTGATTTTTATACAAACCTTGATAAAAATGTTGCTTATGGTGCAAAAGATGCTCAAGCTAGGAAAGCCGACAAACGGGCTGACAACAGAGTTGCAGATATGCATAAGGAAGTGAGTCCTGATAGATCACATCGGCATCAACATGCTAATACATCAGATGAAGTGCAACATTCATTGGACAACTCAAGTTCACCGGCAGAGTCTTCAAGAGAAAAGATTGGGGATCAGGGTGAAACTTCCAATCCTTCCAATGAAAGTTTCAATCCCTTGGATACGAAGCCAAATCCTGAGGCTTCCATAGAAGAAAAGAGTTCTGATGAACAGCGATCAGCTTCTCAACCGATGCCAGATCATCACAAAAGAAGTCAAGATGCTCTGGCTGCAGCAAAAGAGCGCTTTCTGGCACGTAAGAAAGCAAAGGAACAATGAAAATTTTCCTGAATTTGTTCAGATGTCTTGTTTGGTCTTTATATTGTAACAGTAAATGCTAACGAGCTTTACCTGTGAAAAGAGTCATAGAATGAACTGGTACATTGTGTTAGTGTATAATAATAATATTGAAAACTTGAGAAAATTAGTTCTTGATATGTTACTATGATGAATCATGAAAAGTTTATATTAGGTGATTATTATTTTGAGATGTTAATATTACAACAGAAATTTTGGCAAATTTAAAGTATAATTTTTTAAAAATGATTTTATTGAAAAGTTTTCTACACGGTTATGTTTGCTAGACTAAATAGTATTTCAATTAGTTTAGCCTATTGGCGATCGGATTTTAGGTCCTGAGACTAATGATATGAAAGAAAAGATCTACACTTGTCTCTTATCTAATAGGAAGTGCGCACAAATTATTTGGTTGATTTGATAGCTGATTTGAAAAGAATTTGAATTCAATGTTTTGATTATTAATGAAGCAGACAATGACATGTAATCGACGGCTTTATTCAACTTCGAGGAAGAAAAATCAATTGATAACTCTTTTTGACCTTGTTAATTCTCTACTCTTCAAACCCATTTAAATTATTTGAATTTATCTTATCACAGTTAAGCACTATTAATGATTCAATATTATACGTCTGAATGGGAATGTAAAACTTCTACATTAACCATGAATCTAACATTAAACTATATTTTAACTCTAATGTTGCTGACAGCTGAATATGATATGTTTATCTATTCTCGATCGTGATCACCAAGGAATGATACTCATGACGTGAGCACTGACAAACATACAAATTACTCAGGAGCCCATAAAAGTCAGTAGCAAAGTCTCCAAGAACTACTTATGAGGTGACAAATTGGAGAATCACTTTGTTGACCTCGTCCTTAGATTGCTGTGAGTGTTCATACCTCACTATAAATACATATAAGGAATGAAGCAGCCTCAGACAACTCCTGAACATTTAGGATCATACAAGTACAGGGAAAGGAAACTAAGATCAATTCAAAAACCAAAACAATGGCACAAGTGGAAGAGCAAGTTAGCAACAAACAGGTTCTGGCAGTAGGTCACATAACTGGTAATCCAAAACAAACAGACATGTATTTGTACACTTCTAGTATAACCTTAAAACTTCCTCCAGAGGCTCCAGATTCTGTGCTGGTTAAGAACCTGTATTTATCCTGTGAGCCCTACATGAGAGGATCCAAACGAACAGATAGAAATAATCTCTTCTATTCCTTCTCTCCTGATTCGGTAAGCACACACTTATGCAACTCTTTATATATGATCATGTTATCTTTTTTCTGTCTGCGTTCATTTCTTCTAATTGATCAAGTATGTAAGCAACTATTAATTAAATAAAAGGAATATGCTTGCCTGATTTTTTTTAAGATTTCATTTTGTGGTGTTGAAAATTTTCTTTCAGCCAATAGTTGGGTATGGAGTATGTAAAGTGTTGGATTCCAAACACCCAGACTTCAAACAAGGAGATTTGGTGTGGGGAGTCACAAAATGGGAAGAGTACAGCATTATTACCATGACTGATAGCCTCATCAAAATTGAGCATGCAGATGTTCCTCTTTCCTATTACACTGGACTTCTTGGTAAATGACTTGAGATTATTCTTCTTTGGGATTTTCCATATCATACATACATGTGCAGCATGGCAAATCTTTAACAATTCCATATTAATACTAACAAGATGTTACCTGTTTGTGAACTTTTTGACACGTGCAGGTATGCCTGGTATGACAGCTTATGCTGGTTTCTATGAGGTTGGGGTCCCTAAGAAAGGAGATTATGTGTTTATATCTTCAGCATTTGGTGCCGTTGGTCAACTTGTTGGGCAACTAGCCAAATTGATGGGCTGCTATGTTGTTGGAAGTGCAGGAAGTAAAGATAAGGTAAGGATTTCAAGGTGCTGAAATTGCCTTGATCTAGTTTGAACACCAATCCTAGTTAATTGTTCTGTTTTTTTTATGTAAATTAGGTCGAAATTTTGAAGAGTAAACTTGGGTTTGATGAGGCTTTTAACTACAAGGATGAACAAGATCTGGATGCAACTTTGAAGAGGTGAGTGCACAGTTGGCATTTGTCATATCCAAAACTTCAAATTACTATCTCAGATACAACATTTAATTTTAATTATTTTAATAAAAACTAACTGATCTACAAGAAGAAAAGGAAATCAATTTTTCTCAACTAAGTTAGGAACTTGTTTCTTATGAACTAGAGCGCTACTCTTCCATCTTTGTTTCTTTCTAAATGCTAAACATAACACTTATTCTATATTGTGCTTTCATTGTTGACAGGTACTTCCCTGAAGGCATTGACATTTACTTTGAAAATGTTGGGGGAGACATGCTTGAAGCAGCCCTTCGGAACATGAGAAGGCGTGGTCGAATTGTGGTGGCTGGAATGATCTCTCAGTATAATCTTGATGAGCCTCAAGGCATAAAGAACTTACTGAATATAGTATATAAGCAGATCAAAATAGAAGCCTTCACGGTGTATGATTATTATCATCTCTATCCCAAATTCTTGGATACTGTTTTACCTTGTATTAGGGAAGGGAAGATATCATACGTTGAAGACATAGCTCAGGGCCTTGAGAGAGGTCCAGCTGCGCTAGAAGCAATGTTCACTGGCCGTAGTGCTGGTAAACAAGTGGTTCTAGTTGCTCATGAATAATTTATTTCAATCTCTAGGTTTCATTTTTCATTTCATTTTGATTCTGTGTTTGTAACTCTCTTTTTAAAAGATTGTTTGCGTAATAAACAGATTGGTATCTTATGTAAAATGTCTACTGATGAATGTGCGTTTTTCATTTGCATTTCTGCTTGAAGAAGACCTTATTTCAAATATTTTTTATTTTTTTAAAAAATCTATACTGAGCTATGAAACTGCACCTGAAATTGAATGATACATCTCAAAATGTCACAAGATGCTCATGTGGAAGCTATCAAATGGAAAGGAAAATTTTAGTGATTTGGATAGGTGAACAATTTCTTTCAGTGTATCAAGTTTTGAGAGATTGGTTTCTTAGATACTTTTTCTATCATTTCTGTAAATTCATGAATGTGTTTAATGTAAATTTTAAGTTAAATAAATTGATATTTAAATTATCCTTCTCTACCAGTTTTGGGTGGCAGCAATTTAGATGTTAAGACTCAAAGGCAAACAAATCAAAGTTTCTTTGCCAATTTGGCAGTAATAATTGAAAATTTTGGTCTCAGCTTTCAAATTCAGGACCACAAGTTTAAATTATATACCAAAATGTAGTATATATCTTATTCTTCCATATATCTTAAAACATAGGTAATGTAAACAACATTCAACCATAGATCAAAGCAAGCTAGCTAAGACAAACCGAGGAGCTCACTTTGCACTTTGGGGTAATTGTCGGGGAAGTATCTTAAGTACGCCTTTTCCATGTTAAAAGACAAGCAAGTTCCTTTACACATAAACACAAGAATGTATGTATGCATGCATCTATGTTTTTATATTACATTGCTCATAGGATGATAAACATCAACTGCCGAAGAAGATCATGCTTCTTTTGGATTCTACAAACTAGTTATTCTGCTCCATAAGAAGGCAAGTCATTCTGAGCTACATTCAATTTTGGTTTCTCACAAGTCACAACGATCTCATCATCATCTTTGAACTCTCTAAAGTGTGCCATTCGCCCCAATTCTTCAACTTCATCCATAACACGATCAAGTTTAGCCACCATCTCCAAAAGCAAAGAAGTGAAAGCAGCAAAAGGTAATGCGTCTGAGAACTCAAGGCTAGTGATGGCATTCTTACTCAGTTGTGGTCTTAAAACCTTCTTGTGTCCTTGTACTACTTCCTTTGATTGTTCACAAGAGTGCTCTTTGGATTTACGGTGGCGAGGAGAAAATGAATCATTTTTAACGCTTGATAATGAGATTCTAGTGTTCTCTTGAACCTTTTGATCAGGATATGCTACTGCTTGAGATGGGGTGTTGGGGGTTCTATCATTCCTTGATCCTAGTAAAAGTTGGGGTTGGGACTTCAAGGCATTGTTGAGGTCATGTAAAGCTTCATGTAGATTATTAGAGAGTATTTGAGGGGAGAATTGATGATTGTTCCTTATGCTGTTGGCCAGTTCCCGAAGTACTTTAGACACTTCTTCTGCAAGTTTGATGCAAGAGTCCTTGTATAGGGCACGAATTGACCTTGGTGTCTTAAGAATCAAACGTTAATAAATACGTTAAAGCATATATAATAAAATTATGATAATAAACATCAAATAAGTAGTATTTAATACTACGAGCTACTAGAATAATTGAAGAGATGGTAGCTAAAAGAATATGCCTAATTGCTATAAGATGCTAGCAAAGATGTATTGTAGATCACTTTAATTGCTAGATAAAATAATCCTGAGTATATCATTTAGATCCTAGAAGTTAGTCAATGATTAACATTTGAAGCGTGCGTTATCCATGTGCTATCCATAACATAACAGATTGACAGATAATCCAGTCTAGGAGTTCAATGATGGACATCATAGAAGCAAGTGGATGCAATTTTGAATAGAAGAAAACAATGAGCTGGCATAATGAACTAGGTCAATGGGTTGTTTTAATTTGAAAAGAATTTTCAGAATCATCTCCTGTATGATTTAATTCGCTCAATTAAAATCTGCAATAATCTCTTAGAACTTCCATAACCTTCTCAATTGTTATGATACTTTGAACAAGGTTCAAGATATTTTTAAGGCACTAACATTTTTGAGGGAGTAATAACCATTTTATTCACATTTTTCTTTTGGGTTGAAAGTAAGTCAATGGAAAACACAAGCACGTTAGTCCCTTTTTTTTACAAGAATAGTCTCTTTTGGCATCTTATTGAACTCTTTAACTTTTTCTAAACTTATTGATTTAGTACCTGAATTTCAGACTGTAGGCATCCATGTAGTGCCACAACAGTGTAACTAAAATGGCGAAGAGCGGCTCCTACTCTTGCATATTGAGGCCAAGGGATTTTGTGGCAATATCTTGAGTATCTTGGCTCCCAGCTTGCTTGCAATGCCTGTTTCATTCCATACAGAAATTCCACGTATTAACCTCTACCACAAAGTACTAATTTCTATTATGTTTAACATAACAAGAAAGGAGCACTGAGTTACCAGTGTTTCATCATAAGCTTTGGAGTCTAAAACAGCCTTGTAACCCTCATAGATGGGATCCTCTTCTGAATCATCTTGGGTTGCTGGTTTTTCAGAATCATAAAAATATTCCATGACACAGACTGCATGATTCTTTAGATCATCAATGATATAGATCGAGGCTCTAGAACCAAAGCAACTTTTTTTTTCATATTTAATAAATTGTGATCTTCAGGAGCTCTTTGTTTTCACAAACTTTCAGCGCTTTTCTTTAGCATAAGGAAGTATTGACCTTGCACTCTATGTTAAAAGTTCACTTAGTTACCTTCTATGGAGTTGGCTATGCCTTCAAGCTTTGATATGGTGTTGTTATGGAGGTCTTCCCCTGACCAGTTTGGAAATACCAGCAGGCTCATCACAAGACATAGACCACAGCCTATGGCAATGGTGGAGATGCGATCTTTTGCAATGCTCCACACATTATCAATGCGGTAGCTTGATACAGTTATCAAATTAAAGGTCAAGAGGAATATCAGAACACCATAGTCGTAATACTTCTTGATATATGGGATGAACCTGACATAAGTAGTTATAGCTCCTGCCAACCAAAAAAAAATGAAACAAATGACTCAGCAAAATGTTTGGGAAACTCCAGTTACTTGACAGAAAACTTGATTAAAATTAATTTACTTTTGAGGATAATTAACATTACATAGGCCAAGGATTAGCACCATGAGAATACTAGCAATATACTCTTCAAAACACTTTTTTGTGATTGGTTCTTATAAAAAATGATCAATTTCTAAGACAAGTGCTTACTTTTTAAAAAATGGACCAATCACCATCACAGGAGGTGTGTTTGAAGAGTGTATTCAAAAGAGCATATTGCTAACATTTCTCATAACACCATTCCCATCAATGTAGCATAGGTGCAGTGGTGATGCAAGAAGTGTGGTTTAATAGGCCAAAAATTGAGTGACTCTAAATCATCATACTTTGCATGACAATCTCAGGTTTAACAAATCAAGTTTCTCTTAAAATTTCAACAAAACAGATATTTCTGTTTTCATGCCACTGTCTGGATAGATGAGGCAGGACTAGTGAAACAGCATAATTTATTCACCACAGAAATACAACGGAAGAAGAGGCTATCTCTATTCTATATAGGTATAATTTTCCAAAGCCTTTCAAATTATTTTTAAAGTAAGAATCAAGTTTCTTTAATGACATTATAGTTGCAAATGCTTACCTAAAAGAAAAACTGCGATACCAATGAAAACTGCTCGAAAAATTCGACCAGGGGCATCTGCAACATACTCAATAAGAAATGCCAATGATCCTGCTAACAGGGTCCCCAATCCTCTATTTAGTCCTTTGCATAAAGTTGCACCTGCAATCAGAGCAAATGCAAAAGGATGAAAAAAGAACAGATCTTTCAATATCCATGACATATGAGGCTATGATCTAAGAACAAAACAATAGCATACCAACAGTGAACTCCATGACCACAACCACAGTCATGACAGCCCACATAGCATTTTTCCCTATCCCTTTGAACAATGGCTCCATCAGATACAGCAAAGAAACTAGTGTCAAAGCCATGCCAACTTTCAAAGAATGAATCACCCTTCTTGGATCCTCTTTGCCAACCTTCCATGTTGCCCTCCTAGCCAAACCTGGAAACCTTTTCACTTTATCAACAAAACCACAAATACTTCTGTTACTAGTATTGATTTCAGCCATTGAAACTTCCAAAGCCTGAATCAGCTTTAGATGTTTTCAGTTATGATCGAGGGTATGTTATGATTAGCTTAAAAGAAAAGCTTGCACAGGGTGACAATAAACAAGTATTAAAAACAATAGAGAATCCTTTTTTCTTTCCCCTTTGATGAAGGGTACTATTCTTTAAATGTATACAGATAGTTCCAGCCGTTTCTCTGGCACAATCAAGTGTGTTTATACAGAGAAATATAAGGTGGTAGCTTTGACAGGTACTTAGAGTCAATGTCCAGTGAAAAAAGCCAACTTCACAGAAACTAGTAGTTATCATATTGGTGAAAGTGGTGACCAAAAACTTATATTAATATTATAAGGGAAGTTGTACTTGTTCATTGTTAAATAGAACTGTCTAGACTAATGTGGATCGTTAACTTGGCATAACAAGTTTTATGCTTAATTTTGAAATTGACAACACGATATCTGTTTATGACTAGAACAGTTGTAATTATTTGTATATTTTGGAGCTATGAAATGTTATATTGTCGTTTCTTCTGAAAAAAAAAATAGTAGTTTGCTGATGATAGATTGATAGTCATGTTGATGAACGTTGCTCACTTATCAAAAGTGAACCTAACCTGCTTATCTTTGACAAAAGGAAGGTATAAATTATATTTTATATGGTGGCTCATGGGGGTCATTAAAAGTTTAATACATTTTTAATTTGAGCATCAAATTGGAGGATTGGACTGCCAAAATCTTGCTTAAAAGAAATGTATAATTATAGTTTGGGTTTAATTTGATAAAGATTTTCAAATTGAGAACCAATTAAAATTTATGATGAATATAATATTTGAAATAATTATTATAAAAATTAATAAAATATGAAAATATAACAGTATAAAAAATAAATACCCTGTAAAAATATTCTAATTAAATTCTTATAATTTAGCTTGAATAATGATCAAGATTTGCCCCAAGCTTATAGCCTACACTAGATCTAATGCTTTAATTGGTTTTTGCTTCAAAGTCAAATTGTGATGATTTTGTTTAAACTTTAAACAACAATGCTATATAGTATGAAGATATCTTATACAAAGTTATCACGAATTGACTTGGCATCATGGGATTAGTTTTACAAGATACACAACAATGTTGTATTTGAAATAAAGCCATGATAATAAACTAACAAGTTATCTATGTATTGTGTGACATTTTTAATTTAAATAAAAAATATTTTTATTATTAATATTAATTGAATATTTTATTTTATTATATAAATTAAAAAATAACAAACTTTTAAAACTAAGAAAAATGAAAGAAATTAATTATTTAAATAAAGACAAATAATTTATATATCAAAATTTAAAAATTAAAATTGATCAATTATTTTAAAATTCAGTTTACTTAAATGAGCTAATACATCTTAAAATAAAGTTTCACCTTCACGTTTTTAATATGATTATAGATAAATTTTGAACCTAAATTTTTTTATTAAATTAGATCAATCATTGTTAGTTAATTTACATATTTTATGATAATATATTATCAATATTTTTTTATACAATTAATAAAATTATGAGATTTAAAATTAAGATCTTATATAAACTATTTTAATTTATTAATCTTAACTTAATATACTATCAATTTGATGTAATTTATTGAGAATTAAATTTAAATTTTAAAATTATATTTAATATATAAAAAGATATGTGACTCAATAAAAAAGTAATTCAAGAATAAATATTAAAATTTTTATGATATAAGCATTGAAAAAAAAATGTTATGTTTACGCGTGCTTGTAGCTTAGAAAAGTATTCTAATTGGTAATTCCTTTAAATTTATGACCTGATATTCATTTATTTGCTACTTGCTACTGTAACTCACCTAATCTAATCTTTATTTTCTGTGAAACTTTTCTTACGAGTTCATTCTATCTTTATATATACAAAAATAAAGGAGCTTTGGGAATGAAAATTGGCTCAAATCTGCATGCAATTTATGGTAATTACCTGAAAATAGTTATTTACATAGTTCTTGGTTTTTATTGATTCTTCTACGAATAGCGGAGCAGTTCAAGTTAAATACAGATATGGGTTCAAAGATCAAATTTCTAACAAAAGATATGGTTAGTTCATTGCTCTTACGTTCATCTCTTGTATTCTTCTTAGAATAGTTATTTGTTTGTGTTTTTTTTACTCGCTAAAAACAAACCCTAAGAAAGACAAGATCTACGATTTTCTCTGATCTAATAGGAAGTGCGCACAAATTTTGTTTAATTTGCTAGCTGATTTGAGAGGAATTTGAATGCAATGTTTTGATTATTAATGAAGCATGAAATGACACATGCGATCGACGACCCTATTCAACTTCCAGGAAGAAAGAATCAACTGTCAAATTCATTTGAGACAACTCTTTGATCTTGTTAGTTCTCAACTCTGTAAACGCACTCAAGTTATTTGAATTTATCATATAAAACTATTAACATTTCAATACTATATGTCTGAATGGATTGTAAAACTTCTACATTAACCATGAATCTAACATCAAACTATATTTTAATTCTAATGTTGTTGACAGCTGAATATGATATGTTATCTATTCTCTATCGTGATCACCAACGAATGATACTCATGACGTGAGCACTGGCAAACATACAAATTACTCAACAGCACTTAAAAGTCAGCAGCAAAGTCTCTAAGAACTACTTGTGAGGTGACAGAATTGGAGAATCACTTTGTTGACCTCGTCCTGAGATTTCTGTGAGTATTCATGCCTCATTATAAATCAATAAGGAATGAAGCAGCCTCAGACAATTCCTGAAAATTTAGGAACATAGAAGTACTGTGAAAGGAAATTAAGATCAATTCAAAACCACAATCCTAGTTAATTGTTCTGCTTTTGGTGTAAATAAGGTTGAAATTTTGAAGAGTAAACTCGGGTTTGATGAGGCTTTTAACTACAAGGAGGAACAAGATCTGGATGTAACTTTGAAGAGGTGAGTGCACAATTGGCATTTACCATATCCAAAACTTCAAATTACTATCTCAGATACAACAGTTAAACTTTATTATCTTAATAAAAACTAATTTATCTACACGAAGAAAAGGAAATCAATTTTTCTAAGCTAAAATTAGGAATTTGTTTCTTATGAACTAAAGGGCTACTCTTCCAACTTTGTTTCTTTCTAAATGCTAAACATAACACTTATTCTATATTGTGCTTTCATTGTCGACAGGTACTTCCCTGACGGCATCGGCATTTACTTTGAAAATGTTGGGGGAGACATGCTTGAGGCATCCTTTTGTAACACGAGAAGGCATGGTCGAAATGTGGTGGCTGGAATTATCTCTCAGTAAAATCTTGATGAGTCTCAAGGCATAAAGAACTTAATGAATATAGTATATAAGCAGATCAAAATAGAAGCCTTCAGTGTATGATTACTATCACCTCTACCCCAAATTGTTGGATACTGTTTTACATTGTATTAGGGAAGGGAAGAAATCATATGTTGAAGACATAGCTCAGGGCCTTGAGAGTGGTCCAGCTGAGCTAGAAGCAATGTTCACTGGCCGTAGTGCAGGTAAAAACAAGTGGTTTTAGTTGCTCATGAATAATTTATTTCAACCTCTTTGTTTAACCTTCCATTTCATTTTGATTCTGTGGTTGTAACTCTCTTTTTAAATAGTTGTTTGATTAATAGACAGCTAGGTATCTTGCGTAAAACATCTACTAATAAACGTGTGTTTTTCATTCACTTCTGCTTGAAGAAGACATTATTTCAAATATATATTTTTTAAAATAAATCTATACTGAGCTATGAAACTTCACCTGAAATTAGATGATACATCTCAAAATGTCACAAGTTGCTCATGTGGGAGATATCAAATGGAAGGGATTAGTGATGTGGATAGGTGAACAATTTCTTTCAATGTGTCAAGTGGTAAGAGATTGGTTTTTTAGATACTTTTTCTATCATTTCTGTAAATTTATGATTGAGTTTAATGTAAATTTTTAAGTTAAATAAATTGATATTTAAATTATCCTTCTCCGCCAGTTTTGGGTGGCAGCAAGTTAGATCATAAGATTCAATGACATACAAAGCTTTTTTTCCCCTGCTCATTAACAAATCAAAGTTTCCTTGCCAATTTGGCAATGATAATTTAACAAATGTGGTCTCAGCTTTGAAGAAATCAAACTTCAGGACCTTAAACTAAAATTATGTAGTCAGATGTAGTATATGTCTTATTCTTCCGCATGCACAATGCTTGAATTAGGGATGAAAATAAATGAAGTTGTGTTTAAAATCTAATCTAGCCTGATTTATTTATTAAAAAGATAAGTTCAAATTTTTAAGAAATTCTTTTAAATAAGCAAGCAATGCATAGATTATTAAAAAAACCTTTCAAATCTATCAAGGAGCTGTTTATCATTATATACTACTACCTTTATAATTTATATTTATATGAAAATTTATTAGAAAAATTTTCTAAAATATATTTTTTATTATAATATTTTAAGTTTGTGAATCTTTTTAATTATTTATATATATTTATAAATCTTTTTATATGGTAAGATTTTAAACATATTTGGTAGATCTTAAAACAGGTCAATTCTTGACTACCAAAAAAGTTTATGATATATAGCATATCCAGAATCAAACTTAAGAAATTTAAAATAGAACAGATCTAAACAAGCAAAACCTAACCGGACCTACCAATTTTCACCCCTACTCAAAGAGATCTTAGTTAAAATATAGGTAATGGAAACAATATTCAACTATAAATCAAAGCAAGCTAGTTATGTCAAACCAGAGTGCTCACTTTGCACTTTGGGGTAGTGGTTGTGGAAGTATTTTACATACACCTTTTCTATGTAAAAAGCAAGCAAGTTTCTTTACACACGTACACACAAGAATGTATGTACGCATGCATCTATGTATGCATATAACATTGCTCATAGGAAGATAAACAACTGCCAAAGAGGAAGATGCTCCCTTTGTACTCTTCAAACTACCTGGTCTGTTGGAACATTAGTCACGTTACTCTTAGTTACCTTCAATGTTGGTTTCTGACAAGTCACAGCAATCCCATCATCATCCTTGAACTCTCTAAAGTGAGCCAGTTGCCCTAATTCTTCAACTTCATCCATAACATGATCAAGTTTAGCCACCATCTCCACAAGCAAAGAAGTGAAAGCAGCAAAGGGTAAAGCTTGTGAGAACTCAAGGCTAGTGATGCAATTCTTACTCATTTGTCTTAAAACCTTCTTGGGGCCTTGTACTAATTCCCTTGACTGTTCACAAGAGTGCTCTTTGGCTTTACGTTGACGTGGGGAACATAAATCACTTTTAGCGTTTGATGATGAGAGTCCAGTGTTCTCTTGAAGCTTTTGATCAGGGAGTGCAGCTGCTTGAGATGATGCGTTGGTCTTTTGACCATTCTTTGAGCCTAGTAGAAGTTGGGGTTGGGATTTCAAGGCATTGTTGAGGTCTTGTAAAGCTTCATTTAGATTATTAGAGAGTCTTTGAAGGGAGAATTGACGATTGGTCCGTATGCTGTTGGCCAATACCATAAGTACTTTAGACACTTCTTCTGCAAGTTTGATGCAAGAGTCTTTGTATAGGGCACGAATCGACCGTGGTGTCTTAAGAATCAAACGTTAATATATAAATATGTTAAATGCATATATAATAAAATTATGATAATAAGCATAAAAAAGAAGTTGTATACTTGTATTTAAAACTAGGGTCCACCCCAATAGTTGCAATGATATAAGAATATGTTTAATTGCTAAAAGATGCTAACAAACATGTAATGTAGATCACTTTAATTGATAGATAAAATGGTTTTGAATATATCATTTTGATCCTAGAACTTAATCAATGATTGGTATTTCAAGTGTGTTATCCATAACATAACAGATTAACATATAATCCAGGTCTAAGAGCTTAATGATGGACATTATAGAAGCAAGTGGAAGCAATTTTTAGGTGAAAAAAAAAACAGTGAGTTGGCATAATGACCAAGATCAACTCGTAAGTCGTTGTAATCGTCTCTTGTATGATTTAATTCACTTGGAATTAAATGAAAGACAACAACAAGAAGATTAGAAATGCAACCACCAGTTTACATCACGAAACTTGTTCCATAGCCTTCTCAACTTTTATGATGCTTCAAACAAGGTTCACGATATTTCTAAGATATATTAACATTTTTGAGGGAGGGAATGATAACCATTTTATTCACATTTTTCTTTTGGTTGAAAGTAAGTCAATGAAAAGCACAAGCACATTCAGTCCCTTTTTTAGTTACAAGAACAGTCTCACATCTTATCAAACTCTATAATTTTTCTTAACTAATTGATTTAGTACCTGAATTTCAGACTGTAGGCATCCATGTAGTGCCACAACAGTGTAACTAAAATTACGAAGAGCGACTCCTATTCTTGCATATTGAGGCCAAGGAATTCTGTGGCAATATCTTGCGTATCTTGGCTCCCAGCTTGCTTGCATTGCCTGTTTAATTCCATACAGAAATTGCACATATCAATTTCTACCATAAAGCACTAATTTATATTATGTTTAGCATAACTAGAAAGGAGCACCGTTACCAATGTTTCATCACAAGTTTTGGCGTTTAAAACAGCACTGTAACCCTCATAAATGGCCTCCTCTGATGATTCATCTTCATTTGGTGGTTTTTCAGAATCATAAAAATATTCCATGACACAGACTGCATGATTCTTTAGACCATCAATGATATAGATCCAGGCTCTAGAACCAAAGAAACTTTTTTTTTTTGAAACTGAAAAATATAATAGTACTATGGGAGTACCAGTGATACTCAAAATTACAGAATCAAGAACAACTTATCTATAACATGGATAGGTAATTTTGTATAAAGGAATACAATTAATTTATAACTCTCCAAAACACTCTAATACCTCACATGATATGTTTCATATTTAATAAATTGTAAATCTGTAATCTTCAGCAATTCTTAGTTTTCATAAACTCAGTGCTTTTCTTTAACGAAGGGAAGTAGTGATTTAGCATTCTATCTTAAAAGTTCACCTTAATTACCTTGTATAGAGTTGGCTACGCCTTCAAGCTTTTCTATGGTGGAGTTATGGAGGTCTTCCCCTGACCAGTTTGGAAATACCGCCAGGGTCATTACAAGACATACACCACACCCTATGGCAATGGTGGAGATGCGGTCTTTGGCCATGCCCCACACATCATCAACGCGGTAGCTTGATACAGTTATCAAATTAAAGGTCAAAAGAAATATCAGAACACCATAGTCATAATTCTTCTTGATATAAGGGATGAACCTGACATAAGTAGTTATAGATCCTGTCAACAAAAAAATGTCAGCAAAAAGTTTTGGAAACTCCAGTCACCGGAATGAAAACTTGATTAGAAGTTTCTTTACTTTTGAAGATAATTGACATTGCATAGGCCAAGGATTAGCACCATGAGAAGCTAGCAACATACACTTCAAAACACTCTTTTGTGATTGGTTCTTTTTTTAAAAAATGATCAATTTATGAGACAGGTGCTTTGACTTCTTAAAAAATCAACCAACGATAAGAGGTATGTTAAAGAGTATATTGCTAACATTTCTCATAGGTCGATTCTGATCAATGTAGCATGGTGCAGTGGAGATGCAAGAAGTGTGGTTTAATAGGCCAAAGATTGAGTGACTCTGAATGTTTATACTTTGTATGACAATCTCAAGTTTTACATATCGAGTTTCTCTTAAAATTTCAACAAACAGATACTTTTGTTTCATGGCATTATATGGATATACGAGGCAGCACAAAAGAAACAGCATAGTTTACTCACCACAGAAAAACAATGGAAGAGGAGGCTATGTCTAAATAGGTATAATTTTCCAAACACCTTTCAAATTATTTTAAAAGTAGGAGTCAAGTTTCTTTCCTAACATAATAGTTGTAAATGGGTACCTATAAGAAAAACTGCGATACCAATGAAAACTGCTCGAAAAATTCGACCAGGGGCTTCTGCCATATACTCAATGAAAAATGCCAATGATCCAGCACAAATGGTCCCCAATCCTCTATTTAGTCCTTTGCTTAAAGTTGCACCTGCAATCAGAGCAAATTCAAAAGGATGAAAAGAACAGATCTTACAATATCCATGACATATGAGGCTATGATCTAAGAACAAAACAATGGCATACCAACAGTGAACTCCATGACCACAACCACGGTCATTACAGCCCACATAGCATTTTCCCCTACCCCTTGGAACAATGCCTCCGTTAGATACAGCAAAGAAACTAGTGTCAAAGCCAGGCCAACTTTCAAAGAATGAACCACCCTTCTGGGATCCTCTTTGCCAACCTTCCATGTTACCCTCCTAGCCAAACCTGGAAATTTTTTCACTTTATCAATAAAACTCAAACCTTTTTTGTTACCAATATTGATTTCATCCATTGAAACTTTCAAAGCCTGGATCAGCTTTAATTTCTGAGTAAGATAATCATTAAATGTTTTCAGTTATGATCGAGGGTATGCTATGTTTAGCTTAAATTAAAACCTTGCACAGGGTGGTAAGAAACAAGAACTAAAAACAATAGGGAACCTTGATGAAGTGGACTATTCATAGTAGGTATGCTATTATTAATATTAATTGAATATTTTATTTTGTTAGATAAGAATAAATTAAAAAAATAAAACTTTTAAAACTATGGAAAATTAATGAAATAAGTTATTTAAATAAAAACATAATATTTATCAATATGATATATTAAAATTAACAATTAAATTTAAATTAAGATTATTAAGATTTCAATCATCTTAAAATTCAGTTTATTTAAAACAAGTTAATATATCTTTATTTATTTTTTAACTTGATCACATACATGTAGATAAGTTTTCTTCGAGTTAGATGGCTTCATCTTTTTGCATATATAAAATTTAAATTTAATTTTTTTTATTAAATTAGATCAACCACTGAGAGTTAATTTATATGCTCATGATAACATATCATCAATTTCATATAATGTATTGGGAATTAAATTTAAAATTAGAAATTATATTTATGTAATAGTGTTTTAAAATAATAAAAAAGTGTCAATAAAAATTAAAATAAAATCTTTAATACAAGAAAAGGCATGTGACTCAAAACCGAAAAGAATAATTCTGAAAAACACTTTCCTTCAAAATAAATATTTAAATTATAATATAAGCATGGATAGAACAAGAATGTTGTGTTCACTCATGCTTGTTGCTTAGAAACGTATTCTAATTCCTTTAAATTTATGACTTGATGATATTCATTTATTTGCCAGTTGCCACTGTAACTAACCTGGTTTATATTTTTATATATAATATTACCTTTATGTTCTTACAATTTACTTCAATAGATTGGCTGTAATATGTGGGTTAGAATTCACTGAATGCTAAAAAAAACTCCGTAATTGGCTCCCCAGAACCGAGTTGATTGTGGTTAGTAACGATTATAAATACTCTATATTTAACATAATAATCATATGGATAATTACCAGATAAGAAAAAAACCTACCAACAATTAAGTACTAATAGAATCCACTGAGAGCTAGTAAAAAAGGTTAAAATAATGTTTTATTTTTAATATAAAGCTACATCTTATTTAATCCGAGGGCCAAAGATATGAGGTTACCGGTTACATAACCCATTTACGTGGGGGTGATAAGCATGCATTCACTGCTGAGGGAGAATAATATACTCTCATAATTATCTACTAATTAATCTTATTCTTAGGATAAAACTTAGTGGAATATTATCAATGTTTTTGGTACTATTTTAGGATCAAAATTAGAATGAATAACATGACCAAAATCACTTAATACTTTTTCCTTAATCAAATCCATAAGAAGGCAAGTGGTTGTGAGGTAGAGGTAGATGCATTTTTGGTGTTTCACAAGTGACAACAATGTCATCATCATCTCTGAACTCTGCAAAGCGTGCCAATTTGCCCAAGTCTTGAACTGCATCTATAACATGATCCAGTTTTGCCACCATCTCCACTAGCAAAGAAGTGAAAGCTGCAAAGGGTAGTGCTTCTGAGAACTCAAGGCTTGTCAATGCAATCTTACTTAGCAATGGTTTTAGAACCTTCTTGTGTGAGAGTTCACCAGAAAGCTCTTTGGATTTACATTCAAACATTGAAGAAGAGTCACTTCTAACACTTGAGAATGAGATTCTAATGTTTTCTTCTTCTTCTTCTTCTTCATGCTTTTGTTGAGAGGGTGCTGGTGTGTTGGTGGTTCCAACATTTTTGGGGCCTAGAAAGAGTTGAGGTTGGGATTTCAAGTCATTGTTGAGGTTTTGTAGAGCTTCATTGAGATGATCAGAGAGTGCTTGTGGGGAGAATTGGCGTTTGTTCCTTATGCTGTTGGCAAGTTCCCTTAGTGCTTTAGACACTTGTTCTGCAAGTTTAATGCAAGAGTCTTTGTATAGAGCTCGAATCGACCCTGGTGTCTTAATTAATCAGAAGGTGAAGCCATATATCAATACATTATCAAAATAACCATAAAATAAGAAAAGTTCATATTTTTATACTAGGGGTTATTTCATCATGTTTTAATCTTAAAGCTTAATCAATGATCAATATTTCAAGGGAAAATAAAGTTGACATCATGACTTTGAAAAATAAAAAAGGGCAATTCATCAGAAAGCAGAAAAACATTTTTTCTTGTCACAAAATTACACTTTTTTGTAAACTAGTTGATTAATATAAAGTTTAGTACCTTAATCTCAGATAAGAGACAGCCATGTAGTGCAACAACAGTGTAACTAAATTGGAGAAGAGCAATTCCCACTGTTGTATATTGCCGCCATGGGATTCTGTGCCAATATCTTGAGCATCTTGGCTCCCAGCTTGCTTGTAATGCCTGTTTAATTCCAAATCCATATAATATAAATTCTGCTGCCACAAAAAGCACTAATTTTGGATATGTTTACTCAAAGGGGCACAGAGTTATACATACCAGTGTTTCATCTTTGGCTTTGGAATCTAAAACAGCCTTGTAACCTTTGTAAATAAGATCCTCGGATAAATCACCTTGAGTTTCTTGATTTTCAGAATCATTGAAATATTTCATGATACAAGCTGCATCATTCTTTTGACCATCAATGATATTGACTAAGATAACAGAACCATAGTAATCAACAACCTTTTAAGTATTTATAATAATTAGTAGCAGTTTATTTGTGTCACAAACTTGATTGATTTTGTTTAACATATCAAAAAATTTCAGCTGAATTACCTTCTATTGAGTTGGCTAGACCTTCAAGCTTTGATATGGTGTTGTTATGGAGATCTTCCCCTGACCAGTTTGGAAATACCACAAGGCTCATTACAAGACATAGGCCACCACCTATGGCAATGGTAGCTATGCGATCTTTTGCAATGCTCCACACATTATCAACACGGTAGCTTGATACAGTTATGAGATTAAAAGTCAAGAGGAATATCATCACACCATAGTCATAATTCCTCTTTATAAGAGGAATGAACCTGATGTAAGTAGTTATAGCTCCTGCCAACCAAAATTCAAACAACGCCTCAACAAGAACATTTGGATAGAAAACTTTATTACAAGATATTCACTTTTGAGGATAATTAAAATTACAAGCATAGACCAAAGTTAGCACAATCTCACCAAATATGTTACCACACGTTTTTGTGAGGTATAGATAAAATATTAAGAAGATAATTTATTATTAGAAACTATACAAATATGACATAATATGTGTATAAGTTTGCCTAAAAAGAATTATTCTTTTCAATTTATTTGGCTCACTATACTTGTCCCATTTAACTCCTTCAGCTTAAAATTCTTTTTCATTTATAGTATCTTATATTAAAAAAAAAAAGGAGGGGGGAAAAGGGGAATGTCACTGCTCTCCTAACATGTTATGGTTTTTGAGAGTTAGGTTGGGCCCATGAGGAATGATTCACATTTGTCCTTAATTTGACATATTAATGGGTCGGTTATTTTTCTTTAAATTTAATTAAGATCTATTATTTTTACATTGTTATTAATTATGAATTATTATATTATTAAAATAAATAATTTTTTATAATATTTATTTTAAAAATCATATAGAAGATGATAATCAATTGATTAACAGTGTAAATTTTTTTATAATGACAGTATAATTTTATTTAGTTAGTTAAAGTTTGTCTCTTTGATATAATTTGGACGTCAACTCTCAGGTGTTTATTTTCTTTTTTCAAAATGATTAATTTTTTTTAAACAAAGGAAAAATTTTAGAAATATAGAAAAAGTATTCTTTCACATTCCAAATATTATTTACATTCAAATGTAAAACGTCTGATTTTATTTATTTATTTTAAAATAAAATTAGCGGAATGTAATGTTATTTTTTATTGTTAACGTGTGAGTTTATCGGTTCTCAAAATATAAACAAAAATCTTGGATTATTTTTTTTTATTATTATTATATAACTGGTATCCTTCCTCGATTATATAGTCTTGAAGTTATTTTTATTTAGTTTACTTGGACATTTTTTTTCTATTGCTTGCTTACTTTATCCTATGACTACTTTTAGACAAATATTATTTTCACAATAATCTCTACGATAAAAAAAATGTGAAACAAGATAAATAATATATATATATATATATTGGTGATTCACCAATTAACAACACTTTGAAATGATTAAAGTAATAGGCTTCTTTGATCAATTAGTAACTAACAAGGGCTCATACTTACCTAAAATAAAAACTGCAGCACCAATGAAAACAGCTTGAAAAATCCGACCAGGGATATCTGCAACATACTCAATAAGAAATGCCAATGATCCTGCCAGCAGAGTCCCCAACCCTCTATTTAGGCCTTTGCCTAATGTTGCTCCTGCAATATACAAGAGGAGAAGCAAATTAAAAGGATGAAAATGAAGAGAGATATTCTTCAATAATAATATATTAATAACAACTATGATAAAAAAACAATGTGACTAAGAATATGTATCCTTAATTACCTACAGTAAACTCCATCACCACAACCACAGTGAGAACAGCTGACATAGCATTTTGTCCAATCCCTTCAAACAATGGCTTTATTAGATACAGCAAAGAAACTAGTGTCAAAGCCAGACCCACTTTCAAAGCATGGACCACCCTTCTTGGATCCTCTTTGCCTACTTTCCATGCTGTTCTCAATGCCAAACATGAAAATCTTTTCACTCTCTCACCAACACTATTCATATATTTCCAAATCCAATGGCTTGAGTTTCTGTTACTTGTATAATTGGTTTCAGCCATTAGAACTATCAAGCTTTGAATCAGCTTTAATTTCCTTAGCAGTTGAAATTATGAAAAAGAGTGGTTATGTTACGTTTAGTTTAAAAGCATGCACAAGGTGACAAGGAAGGAAGTGTAGTAAATGCAATAGGTTTCCTTTAGTGATGTGGATTCTTAAAACTGGATACAGACAATTCCAGCTCCACTACTGTGTTTACAGAGGGAAAGGGAAGTTGGTAGCTTTCACAGGTGCTTAGAATGAGGGAGAAAAACCAGCCTCACAAAAACTGTTGTTTAGGATATAACCTGAACCATACATATATAAAGGCAAATTTGTCTTTGATTGTTGCAGGGACATCATGGTGCACCTTCTTATAGGGGATCCAACAATATGTGGTACCTCCTTTTATCCTTGTGCATGACTTGTTAGTTGTCAAATAAAATTATTTGGACTAATGTGGACGATTATTCTGACATATCATAGCAGGCGCGTAATGCTAGTGTTAATTTTGAAGTTGACAATAGCTCATATCTGCTTTTGACTAGGCACGCTTGCAAGCACACACTTGGAATTGTAATTCATTGTATGCATGATGATTTTATAACTTGAAGTTTAGTACTCTCATATAAGCTATATATCTTGTCGTTTACTGTGTAAAAGATTAGTTTCCTAGCAATGTTCATGAAGATTATTACTCACTTATCAAAGGGAAATTTTGCATCATTTGCATGGGAGCGTAGTTAGGTACTAACTCCCATTGAATTTGAGTTGATTTTTATTGATTTGTTATTGTAAGTAACTCGCTTTGGTTTTTATCTTCAATTTTTAGTTTCTTATCGTGTGATACAATTCTATTTTTGGGTTTATATTAATTCGATTTTTCTATGTTATTCACTAAGTACATTGGTCGAATGACAAACAATGAAAACTTTTTTTATTGAGATAGAAAAAAAATCATTACATTAGAAACTGAAAATTTACTTATTATTTCATTAAGTTTCTATTTTTTAACTCCGTAACTTATGCATTTAATTTGGTGCATAGAATTTACGATCAATTTATCAAGAAAATCCCACTTAATTAGATCAGGTGTAACAAGAGGACCATAAAATGTCAAGATAAACTTCGTAATTATGGTGGTAACGAATACTCAAGATCTAGTGATGCATGGAATATAATAATCCTTTGAACGACTACGTGCAAGACAAAATACAGAATGAATAACATACGTAACTGCAATATAATGAGCATAGGAAGCAAATTGTTGAGCATAATAGAATTAATTTGGAAAAATAAAAACAAACAGGTTAAAGACTTTGGGAAATAGGAATATATTTTAAACATAAGAAATTTGCACTAGCTATTTCAGTCAATTATTTAACTGAAATTTAAATCATCTGCAAGCTAACAACCCATAGTAATAGACTCACCCCACCTGTTGGGTCAGGTTCGAGACAGTAGCCGCGGTCTCCCCAATGTGTGTAAAGGTTACAGTTCATATATTGGCAACAAAACTTGGAAATAAGGTTCTCTTTGGCATTTTAAATAAGCTCAAGTTGTTGCAAAGTTATTTTTTGATTTTAGAAAAAAAATACTGAACTTAAGAAAAATTTATTTAGTTGTTTCAAAAAATTTAAAACATTTCTTAAAATAATTTTTAAGAATAAATAGTCACAATCAAACGAGCGTTGATTATGTCAATTTAATCCTTCAAACTCTTAAATCTATAAAAACTACAGTCACCTCATTTAAGAAATCATTCGTATCTAAAATAAATAAAAGACCTCTAAAATTTAAACTGAGATATCAAATTAATAAAAAATTGTAAGAGACCAAATTGATCACAAATGTACTTTCAAGTGAAATGGAGTTTCACTCAATTAGTCTAAGCTTTTATAAAGAAAAATTCAAAAACTTTTGACGTTTCCATTAACGTTTTGCGAAACATCACCATCGCTACTTGGGTCCAAAAATATTCTACAGTACTACCATGATATGATGGTCATTATATTTATATAGTACATGTATTATCCATTGAGAATTGAGATGTTCTACTAAATTAATGATGGCTCAACCAGTGATTTGAAAAATTGTATATTATTCTACAAATTTTACAATTTGAGATCCTATTATCCTCCAACTGCTCCAAGTGTGACTCTACGACAAGCCACGGTGGATCCCATCAGCAAATAAGAGCTCGCAGATAATATGAATGGAAAGAAGCAATAAATGTTGCCATCGCACAAAAACCCCACCAGGATTGAGACTAGGAACCTACTAAGGGCCAAAACATCACAATTCTGTCATGTCAGAACCCTCAAATACTGATTCCTTGTCACTAGAATTGTGCCAAGCTTTTCTGTGTATCCTGCAATCAATGATCATAAGAACATTATAGAGAAATATTCACTAAATGTTGGTTAAAATGGACGGGAAGAAAGAGCTGCCTTTACCTAACATGAATTTACCGGAACTCATCGTGGTAATCATCATATTCATCTTCATCATCATTGAAAATAGCACTATAAAATACATACGGGTTCTCAATCATCTCAGTCAAAGTAAGGCGGCCATCTTTGTCAACATCTGCCTGTGATAACATTATTTCATCGCTTCATACATTGGTTACTGATGAAATTAATGCATGATGTAATGCAACAGGTGTTGGAATGCATATTGAGCCATCCTTGTCAGTAACTGTTTCTCATAACATTATTACAAGGCTTAATGACATGTTACGCAACAGATGGAGTGCATGCTGAGGCCATCGTCAAGAACATTTAATCCAATGCTAGCATCTAGTTAAAAGCATGTAAATCATGCTTGACAGATATGACCCCTCCAAAAAGGGATGAGGGGGGAGAGAGAAGCAAGCAAGGAAGTCGGCAATTGGATGGGAGGTTAAAGGTTTCTTGAACGACCTTTGCTATATTTTCTTCTTTTTCTATCTGTTTTTAGTGTTTTAATAAGCTTTCTGTTTGTTGGGAGCAAGGGATAGTCTATGTTTGTGAACCTGCTGTTGTAATTGTGAATTATTCCCATTTTTTTTCTGTCCTGGGTTCCAATTAAATTGGTATATTTGTTAATCTGTTTCACTAACTAGGAATTATTCCCATTTTTTTATAATCTAATACCAGGGTTCCTATCGAAGCACATAAAATATTTACCTAAAAAAAACAGGTATATGTGATCCATGTTAAACCAATATCAATTGAATAAGTAGTCATTTGCATGATCACAAGACTTTGCAATATAGAATTGGCACCTTTGTCAACAAGAGTATAATTATTATAAAGTTAAACACAGCACACCTGAGAAATGATATAATCTGCTTGTTGCTTTGCATAATAATGCTCAGATGGATGGAGTTTTCCAATTATAGGCAGTAGTTCAACATCTGACAAGTATCTGCAAAGATTGAGACAATAACCCAAAATTGAAAGATAGTATACTATTAGGAGACTACCAAAATGATTCATTTAAAGTAAACTAATGATGAAAATGAAAAGGGTGAATACCCGTCCCCATCCTTGTCAAGCTGAGCAAACAACACTCTAGCAGGAGCATCCATTGAATCATCAGAATGATTGGAATCATTGTGACTTTCTTCATCATAGTTTCTTACCAAATCAAACAGCCCATGGAAAAATTCTTTGAAGTTGACCTTCCCATCTCTGTCTGAATCTCTTTCCCTGTGAAAAAGAAATGAGTAAATCGAGTAATAGTAAGCCAAGGCAGGGATATAAACAAGCTAAATGCATATAAGCCGAAGAGTCCATTCACTTTAGACAAATATAATTAACTGCATACATTGACCCTGTTAGGCTGTTACTAATATTTGGGACAATAGTCAGTCAAAAAATTATTCTATTATTGAAAGTTCTGGAGAAGGCAAATGACTGCAAGGTAAAGATCATATTCAAGAACAAACCAACCATACATCCATCACATACACGTAATCAGCTGTGATAGCCAAACAAAGGATTGAAACATTCAACTTTATTGGAAGTCCCACATTGTCTAAAGGTATGACTAACCATGCATATTTAAGGATAATCCTCATCCTATGAGCTAGCTTTTGAGGTTGAGTTAAGCCCAAATTCAATTTTCAACATACTATCCTAGATCCACCTACAGATATTCAGTCCTGCAAACTTCACCCTATGAGCTAGGGTTTGGGGTTCAGTTTTAGGTTCAGGCCCAATTTTCAACAAACTTCAATCCTAATAGGTTGCACACTTCACCCTATGAGCTAGGGTTTGGGGTTCAGTTAGGTTCAGGCCCAATTTTCAACAAACTTCAATCCTAATAGGTTGCACAGACTTGGGTGCCCACAAGAAATCCAGCCTTGATGCATGAGTTACAATTATATGGAGATTAAAGATGGTTTTGGGAGTTATTCAGGCTACATTAGGCTATGGACAGTATGGGAACAAAAGGAAGGCTAAGAAAGAACAATGTCATTGTCAAGGATACTTATGGTAAAAAATATACAGTGCCATATACAACCACACTGCATACTTTTGAAGCAAACACTCATACGTCCCCATCTCTACCAGCATTGCTGCTTGATGGAAGTTCCCCTATTAAGACTAGAAAACAAGTAAATGATAGATGAGTTATTTGGAACACCATTAGCTCCATACAGGCATCTCGACTACCTGATATGTTAAATACATGAGTTGTATACTTGTGTTTGGTATCCTGCCAGGTATACAATTTCATGGTCATTCAAGATACATAAGACATAAGGTCCCACATATTGCAGGTATCTCTTACATCCAATGTGAATTGGAAATTCATTACCTGGAGAATTAAATAGCTTATAGTTATTCAGTAACATGACATCTTGGTCTGTCATTCTTATGTCAGATGCATTTATTATAACAGTACATACACTGTCAATAACTTTATTTATAGAATAATCTTAACTGAGATACATGATTAGTTACACAAATTTAAGAAATAAATCTATGATATGCAAGACTCCAGATCTGTTGGGGGAACAGTGTTACAAACAGAAATCACTTGGTATGGAAGAAACTGATTGTTAAAATATATGAAACAATATTCAACAGTATTTTGATAATATCTTATGATAATTTAGAGAAACTTAAAAGATTAGTTTCTATATTTCCTTAGTATCTCCAAAGATTGGTTTCCATATTTCTTCACTGTCTCATGATTGGTTTCCTTATGTTAGGATTATGAATTTATTATCTATTACTAGTATAAATAAGGTTAGTAATTTATAATTTGTATCACATTGATACACGTCACAATACACAAGAAAACATTATTCAAAGTCTCAATTATCTTAATTTCTTGAATTGATAACGAAAACCCTACAATTTCAACACATTATCAGAGCAATACCATCCTTCGAGATCTATCCCACCACTACTTCCTATTGAGTTTCCTAAAATTTGAACTATACTTTATTTCCATGATTCATTTTCTTTCAGATTAGCTGTCTATCCCAGCATGTCCTCATCCTAGCAAGTTCAGACCACCCTTTTCGTCATTGCCACTGCTGTTTTACCAGGATCGCCATCAGCCGTGACCCTTTTAAGGCTGGCGACTGTACCGGATACATCATCTCCTTCATATTGGTGGTTTCCCTCCTAACCCATTATTACCAGAGTATTTGCACACTTCCACACACTGTTGTCTTGCAGCTATGCAGGCACCATCGTCTTCTATTGAGTGTGGCTGTGCATCCAACAGCTTTTCTGGTCAGCAATTCCTGCATTGTGATCTTTGGAGTTTGGACCTCTGTTCAGATGCATCAATTTGGGCCTCTGATTGCAATGTCGTCTGTCATTGTTTGCAACTTGTCATGATGCCTCTCTTTTTTCTCTGCTGATGCCTGGCACTTTGTCTCCTTTGTTTGCAACTTTCATGTTGGTGTTTGGCTTTGTCATTATTTTGGCAACTGAATGGCTCTCTTTTCCAATTTCCAATGCTAGCATAGCATTGAAATGGAGAAAGTTGGAAAGTATCTGGTCTCAAACACTCTAAGCCTGGTTTTTGTCCCAGAAGTGACCGAGGCACGAATTATACCCTAGATGCAGTCTGGCCCCAATCTCAGCCCCAGATGCAGTCTAGCCCTTGTTAGATTTTGTCTAAGATGCAATTGGGTTCAAATTTTTATCCAAGAAGGGTTTTAGAATGCCAGTCTCCAACCTAGATGCTCTCGCCTTGTCTCCATCAAATGCTGCCATGATGTTCTTTTTCCACCGACAATCATTCCATTAACTTCTTTTTGCCAATGAATCATACAATGATAAAGCAGTGAAGAATTGACTATGATTCATATCAGCCTCCCATTCTGAATCATATCGATGGTGATTTCTCTTATCTCAATGATGAACCATGCAGTGATGAATTCCTTCTTTTGGTTGTGCAATGCTTCAGTCTCTCTAGTATCCTTGAGTTGCCTTCCCATCTGAGTTTGGCGGAGCCTATATTATATTTTTCTCTTTTTTTAAGGATTTAATTGTAACAAGCTTAAAGCATAACGACTTCACCTTGAAGAGAAGTTTTAATATTTAGAATATATGAAAAAATATCCAACAATATCTTGACTACATCTTTAAAATAATCTAGAGTATCTTAGAGGATTAGCTTCTATATTTCTTTACTATCTCATGATTTGTTTCCTTATTTAGTTAGGATTATGATGTAGTATTGATATAAATACAGTATTGTTTTATGTTTTATGTTTTGTATCACATTGTAACACATCACAATACACGAGGAAAAATTATTCAAAGGTTGTATTCTCTCAATTTCCTCCTTCAATACCTAAAACCCTGTAATTTCAACGCTGATGTCTAGCCATCAAAGGTTTTTATGAGATTTGAGTTACCTGATTTCCTCCTTGCACAGCCACTGATGAAGCTTTGGGTTATTGCTGTCAGCCGGGTGCAGAAAGCTAGAAGACAGCAGAAAAAAGAAAATAAAGAAAATCATTAGCAAAGAATGAGAAAGGAATCATCAAGTAGACGCATGGGTGAAGACAACATGGTTTCCTAGCAATGGATAAAGGCTCACTCATTGAATTCAGTCAAGTTTAGAAGACCATCTCCATCCACATCGGACGCATTGAAATGCTCTTCTTTCCACCAACCCATGTCATAACCAAAAGACCCATTATCTGAAGGAAAACAAAAAATACAACATTCAATACACACAGTGATAAAGGTCAAAGAACCAAAAAGCACAACAGTCAAAACAAATGCAGTTCAGAGAACAGCGATCACATACATTTGCAAAAATGATCAACTATAAAAAGCATGGTACACAACCAAGTCTCAAAATATGTCTAATGTATTGATGGTATGACCTTATAGCAAGTAGTTGAGTTGAGTTGAGTTCAGTTCAGTTCTCTATCCAAAAGTGGTAATTGAAAGGTCTCATCATGAAAGTGCAACCGTATGAAACAGATAGAAAAAAAGAAAAGAAAGAGAACCTGCACTCTGAACCCAACTAGGAGGATCGTACTCGGAGAATGAAACGAAACCATCGTGGTTCTTGTCATGGAGCTCCATCTCCCTCTGTGTGCGATGCAGAACCTCTCGCTGGGCCTGGAGGAGGTTCCACTGAGTCAACTCGTGCTCGGTGACGAATGCATCGACAGGGTCAACATCGATCTTGGGGAAGAGAAGGATCAATCTGTTGGTGACGTTGAACTTGTCCTCGTCATTGAGGTAGTCCTCCGCATTCATGAAGTCCTCCCACTCCGGCTGCGACTCGTGAGCGGGCGCCGCCTCCAGTTCGGGGTGCGCGTGGTTGATGTACTGCTTCTCCCATTCCTTGTCCTCGCGGTGGCGCTCCAGCTCCGCCACCAGAGGATCAAAGGCGACGGCGTGATGACGCGACGGGGAGAGAGTGAAGTTGGAGCGGAGCTTGAGGCGGCGGTGGCGGTTGGCGGAGTGATTTTGGGGGGAGTGAGAGAGGAAGAAGAGGAGCAGCACCGCCACGGTGACGTAAATGAATATCGAGGCTTTGCCCATTGCTGCATTCACAACAGAAATCAGATCTGAAACGTTACTTTTCAATTCAACTCACCATCACCATCACATTCCTTCCTTCTTTTATCCAATTTTTTAATCGCATTTTACCCAAATTACTTTTTGACTGTTCTTACTTCCGATAACCTCAAATCCTTTTGGGTATTTTGCAGATACATTATTATGTTTGTTTATTCTTTGTGCCTGTGATTTGTGCGGGAGCAAATAAAACAACCTTTATCACTACATCACTCCTCTTCATTAATTAATAACAACTTAACTGAATTAAATATATTAAAATAATAAATAGGGTTAATTTGTTATTTATTATTTAAAATCACAGTTTTTGATAGGATAACAGAACATGACTTTGCATTTGTTTATTATTATATTTTAGTTAGTTAAAAATTAAATAAAATTTTTTAGTGTTTTTGATAGAATAATCTTTTAGTAATTATTTAAACTTTTAATATTTTTAGCGTTTAAATATTATATGTTAATTTAAACATATTCTTTATTTTATTTTAATTTATTTTTTAATATAATTTTTTATTTATCTATTTTATTTTTATAATAATAATATTTTTAAATGCTTTTATATTAATATAGAATATTAATTTTTATTATTGTTTAAATATTATACTATTCATTTTAATAATTATATTATTTGTGTTTTTAAATTAAATATTTAATTTTTATTAATAAAAATAAAAAATAATTATTTATACTTTTTTACGTAAAAAAAACAATGAGATTTGATTTGATACTATAATTTTGTCTAAACTATCTTAACATTATACTAATTCTAATTGTTTTTGCAACTATTATTTAAAATTTTTATATAAAATTTAAAAATATTTTTAATTTAAATAAATAAAGATTTTTATTTATTTATTTTTTAAAGAGGATAATTTTTATTAAATTTTAATTTATTAATTAATAATATTTTTAAAATATATTATTTTATATTTATTAACTAATTTAATAAGCAATTTAACTAAATATTTTAAATTTTAAACTAATTTACGTATTAGTTTTATCATTATTCATTGTAGCTGTCTTTTCCTAATTGAAATTATCTCAAGGGTGATACTCTTAACGAAACACAATCATGTTTTTTTTTTAAGTAATAATTTTTTTATACAAAATTATTATCTATTTATTTATATTTTTTATACAATGATAATTTTTTTAAAAAATAATAGACAAAAATAATATAGATCTAATGTATACACTTAAAATTAAATTATATATGATAATATATATATATATATATATATAAAAGAAGTTTTCTAATTTTTTAAAAAAAATATTTTTTCAATTATTTGTATTTAAACAATGGTATTTTTATATATAAACAAAAACTTCTACCTTCTTATTTAATCATGAAATATTTTAAAAAAATAACAATATATATATATATATATATATATATATATATATATAAAAGCTACTTTTAATATATAAAAAAACTTTTTTTTATATTTCTATCAATTCTAAAATAGAAATGATTTTTCCACCTTCCTACCAATTAAAGGGTTCATAAAATTTTGCTATGTATAGAAGGTACACCACAATAAATATATATACATAGAAGAAGTTTTTCCGTTTTTTCTTAAAAAATGCTTTTTTCAATTATTTGTATTTGAATAATGATATTTTTATATACAAACTAAAACTTCTACCTCCTAATTTAATGATGGAATATTAAAAAAAATTAACAATGTATAAACGTAAGCTACTTTTAATATATAAAAAAACTTTTTTTTTATATTTCTGTTAACTCTAAAATAGAAATGATTCTTCCACCTTCCTACCAATTAAAGGGTTCATAAAATTTTGCAATCTATCGAATGTAAACCACAATATATATAAAAGAAGTTTTTCCATTTCTTTTAAAATGGTTTTTTCAATTATTTATATTTAAACAATGATACAAACAAAAACTTTTATCTCCTAATTTAATGATAGAACATTAAAAAAAAATTAATAATGTATGGACATAAACTACTTTTAATATATATATAATTATTTTTTTTCATATTTCTGTCAATTCTAAAATAGAAATGATTTTTTCACCTTTCTATCAAAATTTAAAAAATTTTGATATTATCGAGTGTAAATCACAATATATATAGCAACTTTATTTTGAATAATAAAATTTTGATATTGTATTTTTTTAACAATAAAAAAATAATAAAATATAAATTCAAAATCTCATATAAATTATATTAATTTATAATTTTTTATCATTAAATTAATTCTAACAATTTAATTTTAATGTGTTCAAAACACTTGAATATTTTCTTTTCTCAATCAAATTTTTAAATCTTTGAAAATTGTATGATTTATAAAAAAAATTTATACTTACCTTTAATTATAAAATTAGTATTTTATTTTATTTTTTTATAATTTTTCAACCCAAGTAAAAATTTTATATATATTTTACACATTGTCTAATATACGTCATTTGTAATAAAATTAAATGAAAATTTTCGCTTGATATTCAATTTAGTTTATTATAATTATTTTTTTAATATCTTAACGTAGCACAAGGAGTTACAGGAATTTTAAAAAATCCTAATTAAACAAGACTGATAATATAAATGGATAAATCTTACTTTATCGAAGAAATAAAACAATAAAAATGTCTACTATTTTTATTAAAAAATATTATTAAAAATAACGTTTAACTAAAATGACTAATTATTAAATACATCTTAGGTGTAACTCTTGACCGTGAAATTGTTTTGATTGTCAAACAAATTAAATTTTAAATAATTAAAAAGTTATAAATATATAATACACTAATAAATAATTATTTATATTTTAAATAGATAGTATATGGTAATATAAGGTTGTATAATGGTACATCAATTAATTTTCAAATTGTATAAAATTTTATAAATTTAATATATTTTATTAAACTCTTAATTAATAATTTGTTTGATAAAATTTATCATTTGTGAAACATTATTAAAAATATAAATTTATTAAAACTTATTACATCGAATGTCAAACAGATTCTATAACCTATTTGGTATGATGAGATATTCGTAAACCACTATTCAAATAATATCCTATTAAATAAATTAATTTTTAAAAAATATAGAATTAAAAGTGTTTCAAATTAAGAATTCTAATATTTTTATATTTTAATTTATGTTTTTTATTATCAATTAAATTAATCACCTATCAAACATTTTTAAAATTTATATTTTCACATTTTACTTGTATTTATAAATCACTGTGAAACACACATATAGCCACATACCCTGTGAGCTTGCCCTACTTGAAGAGTGTCATGTGTATGTATCTTGTTCCCTTAACTTACACTTGATTTTCATATTGGTTGATTCTGTTTTACTATGCATGGAATCATGAAAATCTTCTTATTCTTTTTGAAACCCACACCATACCCCAGTTTGAGGTTGATACTTGATAAATTTAACATCCTCCTTCACCCTTCAGCCATGTGAGAGAAAGTGAAAATGGTCTTTTAAGTTGAACAGTGTGTTGATTACAAATAGTACTTACATTACATCTTCTAAATAGTTAGTCACAAAAGATAAACTTCACCATCTCTTTTACTTTTTTCTTACCTTATGGCAGGAGAATTTAGAAAAGGTGGCATCAGAAAGTTGTATTGCCAGCTCATAAAGCTTTGGTGATGCATCCTCACATAAGTAGGTGTAGTTTAAGTATTCCAACTAATGAATCGGTGTACTTCACTATTTACTTTTTCTTAAAGCAAACAAACAGTCCATGATGTTGAAATATTATCTTGAATAACTGTTCTTCATGTTGCCATGCCAGTGCCTTTATATCAATGTCATCATGGTTGATGATGATACAAGGTTGAGTCATCCCACCAAAGTGTCAAAGATTCACTTCCTAGTTTTGATCCCTTTAAATACCTCTTTGGAATACAAGAGATTCATCAACCCAAGTGAGGATTACTTCCTTAGTAATCAACAACTTCACACCATTCCTCTTCTTCACTTACTGCTACTCCTTATTAATCATCAAACATGCAGACCTCATTTCTTGATGAGCTAGTTTTTGGAACTCCAATCATCTCAGCAACATATGATCAGCTTCAAAAGTCAGTTAACAGATACTTACCTGATCCTGCCACTCAATGCCAATGTTCAACCACATCATCAACAAAGCAAAGTAAATATTCTTTTCCTTTAGAGACAAACATGTAATTTTATTCACAAGTATTAATATTTTTCTCCTTTTTTTCAATCCATGCTACATCTAATATCAGTTGAGTTTGTTTTGTTTGGTGAACATATCTAATTCTTTTTATATAACTCTGAAATTGCAGTGAGAAGGGGGACAAATATATCTGAGGCTGTAAAGAGGAAATTGAGCTTAGGGGCTGGCATTCTACAAGTGGTTGGAGTGGAGAAAGTGTTTAGGAAGTTTTTTAGTGTGAGAGAAGGGGAGAAGCTGTTGAGAGCTTCACATTGTTATCTGTCCACCGCATCTGGTCCTCTAGCAGGTTTTCTCTTCATCTCCACTGACAAGGTTGCTTTCTGCAGCCAGAGATCAATGAAAGTCTTCTCTCAGAAAGGTCACATGTTGAGGATCCGTTATAAGGTAATTCATGAACTATATACACAATTACAAATAAAGACCTGTTCATATTTGTCAGTTTCTCCTAATCCATGATTTGTTGAAGTTCTGAAAAGTATATATGTCATGATGTGCAGGTTGCCATTCCATTGAACAAGATCAAGTGTGTGAACCAAAGTACAAATGTTGAGAAGCCAACACAGAAGTACATAGAGATAGTGACAGTGGACAATTTTGATTTTTGGTTTATGGATGTCTTAAAATATCAGAAAACTTTCAAATATCTTGAGCAGGCAATTAATTTCTGAAAGCTTAGATGAGTACCAAAATCCTCTGTTTGGGCTCAAAGCTTCACTGAGTCAGGGCAAACCTAAAGATACTCAACTTTACCACAAACACACTAAGAATTGGCTGCTATCATTGAAGAAATTTGGATTTGTCTCCAATAAAAGAGAGTTCACTTCATTGCAATATCCATCCTGATGGATATAATTATAACTTATTGACCTATGATGGTGAATGCAGACTTGGCTTCCAGCATATTGTGGACAAACATTAGAGTTCATCATTTGGTGGCTGCTTTGTTGCAGAATCCAAGTCATATATATTCAGTGGCTGATTGGCTAATAATGCTAAGGACCATACTGCTTTTGCACAAGGTATCCATCCTGGGATGGGCCTATGATAGAGCTCTATGAAGGGAAATTACATTTGAAGAAAAAGATTGAAGCAAAATATATAGAAAAAGAAGGAAGAAAACTCTTAGCCGCCTAAATGTACAAGTTTCAGGCACAATTACTTGGAAATTGATCATGTAAATGTTTACAGGACCAGAATTGTATTCTTACCATTGAATTCTTTGATCAAATTGTGTATAATTATTAAATGTGAGTCTGTTTTAATTAATTAGTTTAAATAATTAAGAGGAGTATTATAGATTACATTGATAGATGAATACTTCTATTATTAAATAAAAAATTAAATAATATAAATTAAAGTAAGTTAACTATATATGATTCAAAGTAAGACTTCCCTACTTGCCTCTTGAGTAATTTGATTTCTAATTTGCTGTATATTGAACAAATTTTACAATAACAGTTCAATTAAACATTACCTGTAACTGATTGATTGCCTTAAAAGTAAGAAAAGGAGTATGTTTGATCACAGTATTTTAAATAACTGCACCTTTGGATATGCTTAAAAGTGGAGAAATAGTCATTTATTTTTCAAAAAATCTGTCAAGAAGCTGGTAAAAGAAGTGATTATACACGCTAAGATTGATCTGTCACGAAAGGTATACGTTCAAAACTAAACAACAACAAAAAATATTAATTTAATTTAAAGAGGGTATCCCAGTTTAAAACTGTTAACTACCAACAGTTAATTAATTATGTATTTAACAGTTAGTTTGTTAGTTAAGCATATTTATAGTTTTTCTATATAAGGGTACTGTAACCCACATTTTCTCACACTCAGATATGAAATCACAAGTTTCTTTCTTGATCTTTCTTCTCTCTTGTTTTACTTTTCACATGCTATCACAGCTTCTATCCTAGGGACTTTGCTGCTGCTTCGCACTCTCTTAAACTATTGGTAGTTAACAAAAACCACGTTCCAGTCAAATAAAACCCACAAAAGTGAAGAGGGAACCCAAATTCAAAACTTGCAAAACCACCAAGAAATCAACTTGAAGCCCACAAATGGGACCATAAAAAAAAAACAATAATCAAGGAATTCTCAGTGAATGGTTGAGGGTTGCCTTTTGATTTGAGAAATGTGTCAGAAAGATTCGATCTTTGGGGAAGAAATTTAAGGATGCAGCAAGATATCAGCCAATAATACGTCAACAACAATATCAGGCTTGTTAAAGGGTTTCTTGGCTATTAAAGTTAACTTTATGGGTGGATGATAGATAAGGGTCCTCAAGTATCGTTCATAACTTCTTATACCTGTTAACCATTTATTGGTACCAGCTTGACAACTGGTAGTTAATAGTATCAGATTTGGTTCTTTCACACCACTTGGCAACATGTACAACAATCACTTGAATGTGAATTTATAATATATATACAGAAAATGATGATAATAAAGAAAAGCGGGATGTTACAGCAAATGTGGCATAGTGTTTTCCTTTTCAAAACTCAAAAACAAGAAGTGATGAAGAAGGAGCTTTCATAATCAGCTTTATATGTGAGGCATGAGGATGATGTGGAAATGATATGGTAAATTGCTTTTCCACAAAAGATTGAAGTATGTCCAACACTCTTCTCTTCTGCTCCCAGCACATGACTATAATAGCTTAGAACATCACTTTCCATTTCTGATCTAAACTAAACAATTTCATGTTCAATAGCCCTGCAAATAGCAAGCTCCCTTTTTCCCATGAGAAAAGAAAGAGATTGTGTCGTGTTGTCTCCCACATCAGCATGTAGGCACATGTCCTGTCAACTTGCCTAATGCCTACTCTTGGTGAATGTATATGTATGTGGTTTCATTCTTCACTTTCCTTATTTATTGATTCTTTTTTACTACACATTTAGTCCTTAAGCTTCTTATTCATTTAGAACATCCATACCACATCACAAGTCCCAACTTTAGGTTGATAAATATCAATAGTATAGTGGTAGTGAATTTAATTTTAATATCTTCATTCAACCTCCAGCCATTAGAGAAAGTGAAAAAGAAAAATAATGTTTTAGGTTGAACACTATTGAGAGCTAATAGGTCTTTTTCCTACCTTATCACTGGCGAATTTAGACAAGTATGGCATCAGAAAGTTAAAATGCCAACTCAAAAAGCCTTGGTGACGCATCCTCACATAAGCAGATGTAACTAAAAAGTATTGCAATAAATCAGGGTGTTACATCCTTTACTTTTTCTGGTTCAATTTCCTTACCCGTTTCCAAAATAGTTCGGTTCTTCAATGGTTTGCGTGGCAATATGGCAATATAATACTAAACACAGGATTTTGTTTCCTTCCATCAACCATTAAGGAATCTTGCTACATAAGGTATACAAACCTTTCACTAAGCCTCTAAAAACTAATGCTTACAAGGATAATTTAAGTTTTAAAAAAGTTGATTCGGATCTTTCTGTACCATCTTTTTCTAAAAGCAACCAAACAGTCCATCATGTTAAAGTATTTATTATCTGGAATAACCGTCCTCCAAGTTGTCATGCCAGTGCCTTTATATCAATGTCATCATGGTTGATGATCCAAGGTTGAGTCATCCCTCCAAAAGTTCCAAGATTCACTTCCTAGTTTTCATTCCTTTAAATACCTCTTTGGAATACAAGGGACTCATCAACCCAAGTGAGCATTACTTCCTTAGTAATCAACTACCTCACACCATTCCTCTTCTTCACTTACTGTTACTCCTTGTTCATCATCAAACATGCAGACCTCACTTCTTCACGAGCCAGTTCTTGGAACTCCAATTATCTCAGCAACATATCAGCATCAGAAGTCTGTTAACAGATACTTACCTGATCCTGCCACTCAATGCCAATGTTCAACCACATCATCAACCAAGCAAAGTAAATATTCTTTTCCTTTACAGACCAACTTGTAATTTTTTTAACAAATGTTAATGATTTTCTCCTTCCCTTAATCCATGCTGCATCTGTATCAATTGATTTTGATATGCTTGGGAACATATCTAATTCTATTTATGTAACCCTGAAATTGCAGTGAGACTGGGGACAAATATATCTGAAACTGTTAAGAGGAAGTTGAGCTTAGGGGCTCACATTCTTCAAGTGGGTGGAGTGGAGAAGGTGTTTAAGCAGTTTTTTTGTGTGAAAGAAGGAGAGAGGCTATTGAAAGCTTCACATTGTTATCTGTCAACCACATCTGGTCCTCTAGCAGGTTTCCTCTTCATCTCCACTGACAAGGTTGCTTTCTGCAGCCAGAGATCAATGAAAGTCTTTTCTCAGAAAGGCCACATGATGAGGATCCGTTATAAGGTAAGTCTTAAAGTACATATACACAATTACACAAAAACCTCATTCATATTTGTCAGTTTCTCCTAATCCATGATTTGTTGAAGTTCTGAAAAGTATATATGTCATGATGTTCAGGTTTCCATTCCCTTGAAGAAGATCAAGTGTGTGAACCAAAGTACAAACGTTGAGAAGCCAACACAGAAGTACATAGAAATAATGACAGTGGACAATTTTGATTTCTGGTTTATGGATGTCTCAAAATATCAAAAAACTTTCAAATATCTTGAGCAGGCGATTTCTCAAGCTTAGATGAGTTGCAAAAATCCAGTTTGAGTCGGAAGCTTCATGTTATGAGGACAAACATAAAGGTACAAAAGAAGATCAGAGACAAAATAAAAAAAATGGGAGGTGTCATTGAAGATATTGAACTTCATTGTATCTATATATTATATCCATCCTGGTGGACACAACATTTGACCTGTGATAACCAATGGATGTGATGTGGTTCATATCAGCTGAATTGCATACTTGTCTGCCACCATTTTGTGGATAAATGTTGGGCCATTATGTATTCAGTGGCTGACTGGTTAGCAGTGCTAATTGGTAAGGAACAGAAGGTATCCATCCAGGGACTGGCCTATGTTAGAGCTCTATGAAAGGAGATTACAGTGAAAAAAAGATTGAATGAGTGAGAAAACTGCTAGCAGACCAATTGGACAAGTACAAGTTTCAGGCTCAATCACTTATAAATTGATCATGTCAATATTTGTAGAACAAGAAATTGTAATTCAGATTGTACATTTACTATCCAACTCTATGATCAAATTTGTACATAATTATTTAAATGTGAGTTTGTTTTAATTAATAGTTTAAATAATTAACCGGGAGATGACAGATTAAATTGATAAATGAAATCCTCTACTATAATTAATAAATTAATTTTATCAAGTCTGTTGTTAATTAAATTTTTAACTTATTCCGGTTAGTTATAACAGAGTGATATTTGATAATAAACTTATGTTTGGTTGAGGTTATTGATATTGATCTTCCAAGAACCATCTCATAAATGAGGATTGCTCCAAATGATAAGTATGTATAGTCCAAATTATACATTTTACAGATATGGTCTTGTTTTGTGACTAAGCAAAACGGTAATCATCAAAGTTTTAAAATTTGTTCTCTTTTAACTGAATCCACAGATTTTTGAAAGCACAAAATTAATTCCTCTTTGGTAAGGTCAAGTGTGTCATACCAAAAGTAGCATATACCCTTTCAAAACTCAGAGAAAGTAGTGAAGATTGAACTTTTGCTATCAGCTTTGCATATGAGGAATGGAAAGGACTAGGCAAAATGCATTTCCACAAAACCTTGAAGAACATCCAACACTCTTCTCTCAGCATGTGACTTGAATCGCTTTCACGTTCCATGGTTTTGTCTTCTTTATCCCTTACCAATTACTATATATTTTTATGCTTCTTGATATCTCTAAATTAATTATTAAATTTAGAAATTTGCGATGGTAGTTTACATCTAATTTATGTGTACAATCAATGCCAATGTCAAATACATACACTTTTCATTTTTATTTATCTTATCTTAATTAACATTGACTTTGTTCTGAAACACTTTACCTATTCGGTGATTTTTCCGTCCCAAAAGGGATTATTAAATATTAACCTTTGCTGCAACTTGGAACACCTTTGGTTTCCTACCAAATCTATCTATAAATTGATTTCACTTTGAAATTAAATAATATATTTATTAAATGTAATGTATAATTAACTTACATAATAATATTACATGATATATTAATTAATTATAATATATTTGTTAGATGTATGACTTTTCATATTACAAAAAATATTACTATATCAAAAAATAATTGTGATAATTTTAATATAAAAAATATATACCAAAAAATATTATTTTTATTATTATTTACAACAAATTTAGTTCATTAACATAATTTAAAATAAATAATTAATATATATAATTATTATAATTTTTTAATTTTAATTACTGTTTCAAATAACTTATACTGAACAACTTCAAATTTATATATTTATTGAAATTGTTATTTTTAAATTCTAAGGTTAATAAAATTTTAAAAGTAACAAAATTTAAATTCATAGTAATATTTTTTATTTCACATACTAATATATATTTTGAACTATTTATCTTTTTTATATTTTTTGTTTGAATAATGTAAAAATAATAAAATTTAAATCATAATTCGAAGTACGCTACTATAAATTCTAACATTTCACCATTAGGATTTAATATTTTTTATATTTTAATAGTTAAATCAAACTATTATCATTTTTATTAGAATTTTAATTTCTGTATTTAATTATAATTAATTTTATTTTATTTTCTAAAAACAAAAAAATAAAACCAAACATAATTTTCAGTGGATGTGGGCTTTTTCCTGTAAACAAAAACATGAGTACACTCAATTCTTCTATCATGTATGTGCCAGCCCTGGTATCAATGTAAGATATTCTCAATGAATCATGGTAGAAGTAACCCTTCCCCAGAGTTACAAGGACAAAAAGTCAACATGGAAATGATAAGATAATTCCCTTTTTTCTACAAACACAAAATCATACATGAAATGGTGATATCATATATATATATATTGTTGATGGTTGCATGCATGCATGGGATAAACATCGCTCCTCTTTACTTTTTCTGCCTTATCACATGAGAATTAAAACAAGTCTGACATCAGAAAGTTAAGATGGCAGCTCATAAAGCCTTGGTGACGCATCATCACATAAGAAGGTGTAACTCAAAAGTATTGCAAATTAATCAGTGTACTTTATCATTTCTTTTTCTCTGCTTTAATTTCCTTACCCGTTTCCAAAATGGTGCAGTTCTTGAATGGTTTGTGTGATAACATTGCAATATTATACTACTAGCCACTATGGAATCTTGCTCCTCAAGATATATAACGTTTCCTTAAGCCTCCTAAAACTAACCTTTCAAGGATTCTTGATAAAAGTTGACCTGGATCTTTTTCCTAAAAGCAACCAAACAATCCATACTGTTAAAATATTATTTTGAATAACTGTCCTTCAAGTTTCCATTTCGGTGCCTTTATATCAATCAAAGATCATTGATGATCCAAGGTTGAGTCATCCCACTGAAGGGTCAATATTCACTTCCTAGTTTTCATCCCTTTAAATACCTCTTTGGAATACAAGGGACTCATCAACCCAAGTTAGCATTACTTCCTTAGTAATAACAACCTCACACCATTCCTCCTCTTCACTTACTGCTACTCCTTATTCATCATCAAACATGCAGACCTCACTTCTTCACGAGCTTGTTATTGGAACTCCAATTATCTCAGCAACACATGATCAGCATCATAAGTCAGTTAATAGATACTTACCGGATCCTGCCACTCAATGCCAATGTTCAACCACATCATCAACCAAGCAAAGTAAATATTCTTTTCCTTTACAGACAAATATGTAATTTTGTTAACAAGTATTAATGCTTTTCTCATTTCTTCAATCCATGCTGCATCTAATATCAATTGAATTCGTTTTTCTTGGTGAACATATCTAATTCTGTTTATATAACTCTGAAACTGCAGTGAGACTGGGGACAAATATATCTGAAACAGTTAAGAGGAAGTTGGGCTTAGGGGCTCACATTCTTCAGGTGGGTGGAGTGGAGAAAATGTTTAGGCAGTTTTTTAGTGTGAAAGAAGGAGAGATGCTGTTGAAAGCTTCACAGTGTTATCTGTCCACCACATCTGGTCCTCTAGCTGGTTTCCTCTTCATCTCCACTGACAAGGTTGTCTTCTGCAGCCAGAGATCAATGAAAGTCTTCTCTCAGAAAGGCCACATGTTGAGAATCCGATATAAGGTCGGTGATGAATTATTATATACATGATCCCCTTCATAATATTTCTCAATTTCTCCTAATCCTCAATTTATTGAAGTTCTGAGAAGCATATATGAATTGACATGTCATCATCATGTACAGGTTGTCATTCCATTGAAGAAGATCAAGTGTGTGAACCAAAGTGAAAATGTTCAGAAACCAAAACAGAAGTATATAGAGATAGTCACAATGGACAATTTTGATTTCTGGTTCATGGGTGTCTTAAAATATCATAAAACTTTCAAATATCTTCAGCAGGTGGTTTCTCAAGCTTAGATGAGTAACAAAGTCCACTGTTTGAGCTTGAAGCTTCATCTTTTCAGGAAAAACATAAAGATGCAGAAGATGATTACAAACAAACACAAATTTTGGCAGCTTTCATTTAAAATTTGGTGGCTGTCATTGAAGATATTGAGCTTTGTCTCTGACCAAAAGGACTACTTCATTGTATATATAATATATCCATTTCATCCGGTTGGATACAACATTTGACCTGTGATAGAGAGTGGATGTGATGTGGTTCATATCAGCTGAATTGCATACTTATCTGCCACCATATTGTGGACAAACATTGTGAATGCAAGAGTTCATCATTGGTGCCTGCTTTTGTTGCAAAATGCAAGCCATTATGTTTTCAGTAGCTAACTGGTAAGGGCCAGATAGCTTTTGTGGAAAGTATCCATCCAGGGAGGGGCCTATTTTAGAGCTCTATGAAGGGAGATTACAGTAGAAGAAAATATTGAATGAAAGATAAATTGAATTTGATGGAGAAAACTGCTAGCTGCCCAACTATAGAAGCTTCAGGCTCAATTATTTATGGATTCATCAAGTAGATATTTGTAGAACAAGAATATGTATTTCAAATTGTATTTTTTGGGTCTATATCACATATATCCTCCACCAAAGACTAGGAAGAATCACTGTGGGTGTCAAAGTTCTTCCTTCCAATTTTCAACACAACTATATATCCAAGACTTGAATTCAAGACCTCTAGTTAAGTTGGATGAAATTCTTGCCATTTGATTCTCATGCTCCATGATTGTTGTACACTTATATCCAACTCTATAATCAAATTTGTATATAATCATTTTAAATCTCATTCAGTGAATTTATTTTATTAACCACTGTTAATTAGATTTTTACTTATTTTCCAGTTAGTTATAGTAGAGTGATATTTGATAATAAACTTAAGTTTGGTTGAAGTTATTGATCTCATTGGATCCATCTCATAAATGATAATAAACTTAATTTTGAAAGCAAAAGGACTATCCCGCAAGAAATCAATTACAGGCTCATGACAGGAACGTTCATTAATAGTGACTTTGTCAACACTTTATCTTGCCATGAAGCTACTCTCTTCCAATTTCTGAAACTATATCATTCATCATTTTTACGACAATAAAATCCTATCTTTGAATTTGAAAATCACATAATAATTAATTTTCAGGCTTTAAATTTTCCCAAACCAGATTTCTTAAATATTTGTAAACAATCTTTAATCTGTATATATGTATGTTTATATTATGTGTAAGAAAATAGAAATATTTTGAAAAGAAAATTCTTTCCCCAAAGCATTCTTTTTTCAGTTCTTTTTTTTTTAATATTCAATTTGTACATCCAAGAATGTATGTATTTATAAGAACACCTTGTTTATAAAAACACAAATATTTTGAAAAAAGAAAATTTTCTCCTAAGCATTTCTTTTTCAATTATTTTTTTGAAAAAATATTTCCATCTGGATACCAAGAATTTGTCCAATTCTCCAGCTTTTTTATGTGCAACTTCTTGGGTATTAAAGTTAACTTTATGGGTAGAAGATATATAAGCGTCCTTAAGTATCACCGATATTGACAACAAAATAATGTGATCCATAATTTCTTACATACTTGTGAACCATTTGTTGGTACAAACTTGAATATATATGCAAAAAATTTGATAAGAACACAACAAATGAAAAATAAATCCATGAATGGGGTAAATTTGATCATTCCTTTCAAATTTCAAAGCACAACATTAATTCCTCTTTGGTAAGGTCAAATGTGTCATCCCAAAAGTGGCATAGACCCTTTTGAAAACTGAAAAGCAGAAAGTGGTGAAAAAGGAACTTTTGCTATCAGCTTTTCTTACTAGGCATGGACATGATGTGGGAGTGATTTGGCAAATTGCTTTTCCACAAAACCTTGAAGAATGTTCAACATTCTTCTTTTCCCCTACCGCTCTCAGCATGTGAACTTTTATTGCTTTTACATTCCACAGTTTCATCTTCTTTGTCTTATTTATCCCTCTTCAATTGGTGTGAAAAAATATTTTCATAAGGTTTAGATAATTCTTTTCTTTTAAACTAATTTTTTTAAAATGAATTAGGCCCAGTTTTCTAATACAAAATAGAAGGTATTTAGTTTTAATGTTATGTCACCGTGGCATGAGAAGGATGTATTAAGAATAGAGTCAGAATAATTAGCAACATTCAGCAACCTCACTTTGTGATATACTTCTTAGACCAAACAAAAGGCACTGATAACTTCCTTAATGTCTGCCTCCACTTTTGGTTTAGTTCAATTCACACGATCCTGATCTAAGTTCATTTCCTTACTAGAATTTTCAATAGCTTATTAATCTTGTATATTTTTATGCTCCTTGATATTTCTTTATTAATCATTAAATTTAGAAATTTTTGGTGTGGGTTTACATCTAATTTATGTATACAATCAAAGCCAATGTAAAGTAGATAACACTTCTAACTTATGTTCATCTTATCCTATAATCAATATTTGCTTTGTTGGGAAAGACTGTACATATAATCAGTATAATTAATTAACCTTTTCTGTCAACTGGGAACACCCTTGGAGCATGCCAAATATCAATGTAAGAGATTCTGATTGATCCATGGTAGAAGTAACCCAACCCTTTCATAGAGTTGCAAAGATAAAAGGTCAACATGGAAATGATAAGGCAATTCCCTTATCTACAAATGCAAGCATACATGCAATGTTTTTGGTAGATGCTGATATCATTCTCTTCAAAGATGAGTCAATCACTCAAAAACAAGATAAAGGCATATCTAACATATTCCTTTGAGAAAAGCAAGAGATTGTGTTGTCTCTCACATCAGCATGTAGGCACAGGTCAAATTTAGGTTGATAAAGTCTAAAGAGTATTTTTGCATTGAACTTTCATAAATTTAATATCCACATTCATCCTTCAGCCGTGTTTGAGAAATTTAATATTTTAGGTTGAGCAGTGTGTTGATTGAAGATAGATAATATATACATTGAATGGTCTCACGGATAAACTTCACATCTCTTCACTTTTCTTGCCTAATCACAAGAGAATTAAAGTATGGCATCAGAAAGTTAAAATGGCAGCTCATAAAGCCTTGGTGATGCATCTCCACATAAGCAAGTGTAACTTAAAAGTATTGCAACTAATCAGTGTACTTTTATCATTTACAGTCTCTGGTTTAATTCCTTACCCATTTCCATAACAGTGCAGTTACAACATGGCATTTTACTACCAACCACAAAGGTTTTATTTCCTTACATCAAAATATTTCAATTTTTACACCCAAAAATATTGCCAATTCTCTAGCTTTTTATGTGAAATTTCTTGTGTATTAAAGCTGACTTTATGGTTAGATGATAAGGGTCTCTAAGTATCACTAATAATATCTTGTACTTGTGAACCATTTGTTGGTACCCACTTGATAACATGCACAACTGACACTTGAATACATGTACAAAAAACTTGATAATCAAGAAATGCAACACATGAAAAATAAATCAAGTGTGTCATACCAAATGTAGCATAGACCCTTTCAGAACTCAAAAACAGAAAATGCTGAAGAAGGAACTTTTGCTATCAGCTTTAAATATGAGTCGTGGAAATGATTTGGCAAATTGCTATTCCACAAAATCTTGAAGAATATCCAAGAACTGTTCCCAGCACGTGATTTTAATCGCTTTCACGTTCCATGGTTTTGTCTTCTTTATCTTGTTTATCCCTTACCAATTAGCCCTGTCAGCATTCAGCAACCTCACTTTATGATATACTTCTTAGACCAAAACAAAAGGCACTGATGGCTTCATCAATGACTACCTCCACTTTTAGTTTAGTTACAATTCACAATTAAAGCTTGGTTCCCTTGCTAAAATTTTCAATGCCTCATTGATCTCATATTATTTTTTATGCTTCTTGATATCTCTCAATTAATTATTAAATATAACTTTTTGATGTGGGTTTACATCTAATTTATGTATACAGTCAATGCCAATGTCAAGTAGGTACACTTAAAAAATTCAGTTCATCTTATCCTATAATCAATATTGGCCTTTGATGGGAAAGACTACACCTAGTTCAGTGATTTTCCTGTCTTGAAAGGGATTATTAACTTTTTCAACTTCCTTGGTGCTTACCAAATATCCATATAAGATATCCTGAATGGCCCATGGTAGAAGTAACCCTTTCTTAGGTTGATAAATTTATTATCCTCGTTCAACCTTCAACCGTGTTAGAGAAAGTTGACCATCTCTTTACTTTTTCCTACCTTATTAGAAGAGAATTTTGTTAAGTATGGCATCAGAAAGTTAAAATGCTAGCTCATAAAGCCTTGGTGACGCATCTCCACATGAGCAGGTGTAAGTTGTAACCGAAAAGTATTGCAACTAATCAGTGTACTTTATCATTTCTTTTATCTGGTTTAGTTTTCTTACCCATTTTCAAAACAATACAGTTGCCTAGTGGTTAGATTTACTTCCAATCACAAAGGTTTCATTTCTTTACATCTAACAATCACTATGGAATCTTGCTCCTGAAGATATACACCTCTTAAAACTAACCTTTCAAGGATTTTTAAGTTTTGAAAAAGTTGAATTGGATATTTCTATATCATCTTTTTTCTAAAAGCAACCAAATAATCCATGATGGTATAATATTATCTTGGATAACTGTTCTTCAAGTTGCCATTCGGGTGCCTTTATATCAATCATCATCATGGTTGATGATCCAAGGTTGAGCCATCCCACCAAAGTGTCAACATTCACCTCATAGTTTTCATTCCTTTAAATACCTCTTTGGAATACAAGGGACTCATCAACCCAAGTGAGCATTACTTCCTTAGTAATCAACTACCACACACCATTCCTCCTCTTCACTTACTTCTACTCATTATTCATCATCAAACATGCAGACCTCACTTCTTCACGAGCTAGTTATTGGAACTCCAATTATCTCAGAAACATATGATCAGCATCAGAAGTCAGTTAGTAGATACTTACCGGATCCTGCCACTCAATGTCAATGTTCAACCACATCATCAACAAAGCAAAGTAAATATTCTTTTCCATTACAAACCAACATGTAATTTTTTTAAAAAGTTTTAATGCTGTTCCCCTTCCTTCAATCCATGCTGCATCTATATCAGTTGAATTTGATATGCTTGTAAACTTATCTAATTCTGTTTATGTAACTCCAAAACTGCAGTGAGACAAGGGACAAATATATCTGAAACTTTCAAGAGGAAGTTGAGCATAGGGGCTGGCATTCTTCAACTGGGTGGAGTGGAGAAGGTGTTTAAGCAGTTTTTTAGTGTGAAAGAAGGAGAGAAGCTATTGAAAGGTTCACATTGTTATCTGTCCACCACTTCTGGCCCTCTAGCAGGTTTCCTCTTCATCTCCACTGACAAGATTGCCTTCTGCAGCCAGAGATCAATGAAAGTCTTTTCTCAGAAAGGCCACATGTTGAGGATCCGTTACAAGGTAAATCATGAAGTATATATACACAATTACACATAAAAACCTGTTCATATTCGCTATTTTCTCCTAATCCATGCTTTGTTGAAGTTCTGAAAAGCATATATGTCATCATGTACAGGTTGTCATTCCATTGAAAAAAATCAAGTGTGTGAATCAAAGTACAAATGTTGAGAAGCCAACACAGAAGTACATAGAAATAATGACAGTGGACAATTTTGATTTCTGGTTTATGGATGTCTCAAAATATCAGAAAACTTTCAAATATCTTGAGCAGGTGATTTCTCAAGCTTAGATGAGTTACAAAAAATCCACTGTTTGAGTCGGAAGCTTCATGTTATGAGGACAAACACAAAGGTACAAAAGATGATCACAGACAAACTAAAAATTGGGAGGTGTCATTGAAAATATTGAGCTTTGTCTCTGATAAAAGGGACTTGAGTTCATTGTATCCATACATGATATCCATCCTGGTGGACACAACATTTGACCTGTGATAACGAATTGATGTGATATGGTTCATATCAGCTGAATTGCATACTTGGCCACCACCATAATGTGGTGATCATTGGTGCTGAATGCAAGCTATTGTGTATTCAGTGGCTGACTGGTTGGCAATGCTAAGGAACAGAAGATGTATCCATTCAGGGTTTGGCCTTTGGTGTTAGAAAAGATTGAATGAAAGATAGTATGATTAAGAGGGTAGAAAACTGCTAGCTGCCCAACTGTACAAGTTTCAGGCTCAATTACTTATGAATTCATCATGTAAATATTTATATTTCAAATTGTATTTCAACTCTTTAATCAAATTTGTATATAATTATTTATTTAAATGAATCTGTTTTAATTAATGACTTATGGGTGCCTTTGAAGGTCAGGATGTACACCATAGGATTACTTCTCTTATCATATTATCCTCTAGGATCAACATGATATATAACTTATCTTGTTGAATTATTATATTCTATTTTAATAGTTCAAGTTTTTATTGGATTAGACATCATGACAGTGGGATAGTTTTCTTTTTTTTTTTTAATATTTTATAAAAAATAATTTTATTATCTACAAATTTAATTTTATAGAAAATATTTTATAAAACCTTTTTAACACAAATATATAAAAATATTCTACTAATTTTATAAAATATAATTTTAATTTTTATAATTAATTTTTAACAATAATTTATAATTTAAGTATAATTTTTTTAAGAAAAGTATTATAATTTAAATATTAAATATGATTTATATCTTATTTTATCATTATTTATTCATATGAAATGTTAGATAGGATACCTTCATGTTTTTTAGTTTATTATTCTAATAAATATTAAATATAAGATAGAATAGAATAGAATAAAATAAAATATACTTTATCATATTTTGTCTATCAAATAAATCCTAACTAATTAATTGGAAGATGATGGTTAAAATGATAAATAAAATCTTCTATTATAATTAGTGAATTTATTTTATTAACTGTTGTTAATTAATTTTTTTTATTTATTTTCAGTTTCTTATAAGTTATTCCAAATGCAGGATTGGTTATAGGACAGGATGAATTTGTATTATCCTAATTATGCTATCTGCAGATTAGCCTGCACGGAAAGTATTAAAGTATATCCCATTCAGTCTTATATGATTAAACACAATCATATCAAATGATAAGTTTAGAATTTAAATTTAAATTAAAAAAATCTTATCAAATTTATTTTAAAGATAAATCTTATTTATAAAATTAAAAATAAACTTATTAATAAAAAAAATACATGTAAATAAATTTTTTTCTCTTCATCTATAAAAAGGAAACACAAAGTCATCAATCCATCATTTCATTTTTTTTCTCATTTGAAATATTGTTAGATAAAGTATTTAGAAAATAAACTATATTAAAAAAATTCTTTCATTTTTTTTAAAAATTTTAATAACTTTTTTTTTTACAATGTGGAACTAATTTTCTACAAATTTTTTTTTATAAATCTTATAATATATCTAAATCCATTTTATAAATAAGGAATGTTCCAACAATGCTAATTATACAGTCTACACACATGGTCTTGTTTTGTAATTGAATTGTGTCAATTTGAACCCAAGACTTTTTTCACAATTTGTATTACCTTATCTTTACTAGAGTTGGGGAAAAGACAGTCCAAAACCCTAATCATGACAGCTTCTAACTTTGTTCTCTTTTAACTCGAAGCAAAAGGACTGTTCCAAAAATGTCATCCTTGAAGACTTGGACCTGCTTTGTGGATCTACTCCAAACTACACCAAATCATTTTCAATCAGTGTACCCAAGAATATGGCCAATTCTCCACCATTTTATTTATGTGTAATTTCATGGGTATTATTAAAGTTTACTTTATAGGTAAATGATAAGGGTCTTGAAGTATCACAGATAGGTTCTTCACTTGTGAACCATTGGTTGGTACCAACTTGGTAACATGCACAACTGACACTAGAATATATATACATAAAACTTGACAATAAAGAAAAGCAACAAATGAAACATAAATCTATGAATGAGGTAAAATTTGATCATTCCCTTCAAATTTCAATGTACAAAATAAATTCCCCTTTGGTAAGGTCAAGTGTGTCATACCAAAAGTATCATAGACCCTTTCAATACTCAAACATAAAGTGGTGAAAAAGGAACTTTTTCTATCAGTTTGACGTGTGAGGCATAGAAATGATGTGGGAATGATTTGGCTATTTACTTTTCCACAAAACCTTGGAGAATGTCTAACACTCTTCTCTTCCTCTACTGCTCCCACCATATGACTTGCCGGCTGCTGACAAAAATTTCATGTTCCATAGTTCTCTTCTTTATCATATTTGTTCCTACCACTTAGCCCTGTCAGCAACCTCACTTTTTTTATGATATATTTCTTAATCCAAATAAAAGGCATTGATGGCTTCGTTAATGACTGCCTCCACTTTTAGTTCAGCTTCAATTCACATGATCCAGATCCAGAAGCTTCTTTCCTTTACTAGATTTTTCAATACATAGTTGATCATATATTTTTTATGTATACAATAAATGCCAATGTCAATTAGTTACACTTCTCATTTTTGTTCATCTTATCCTATAATCAGCATTGGTTTTGTTGGTGAAGATTGTACCTACTTCAGTGATTTTTCCGTCCCTAATGATACAACAATATAAAAAGGTCTAAATAGTAAATAAGACAGGAATTCTCAGTGATTAAGGGTTCTTGGATTCTAACTTAGTGTAGAGTGTTTACTCAATCCCTAAATCTGAGCATTGGAAATTTAGCATGAATAAAAATGATAAGGTAACTCACTTCTCTACCAACACAAAAGCATAAATGAAATAGCTTTTGTTGCCGCTGATATCATTCTCTTCAAAGATGAGTCAATCACTCAAAAACAATATAAAAAGGCTATCTACCATATGCAGGGAATGCTCTTCTCTTCTTTTCCCTTGAGAAAAGCAAGAGATTGTGTTGTCTCCCACATCAGCATGTAGGCACATGTCCTGTCAGCTTGCCTATTGCCTATTCTTGGAGAGTGTATGTATTTTGACACATCCCAAGTTCCAACTTTAGGTTGATAAAGTCTCAAAATAGTGTTTTAGCAAAGAACTTAACATAAATTTAATATCTTCATTCAACCTTCAGCCATGTTGGAGAAAGTGAAAATGATATATAGGTGTTGAATGCAAATAGGTTTGTATATATTGTATAGTCACACGGGATAAACCTCACCATCTCTCCTTTTTCATAGCTTATCAGAAGAGAATTTAGAGAAGTATGGCGTCAGAAAGTTAAGATGCCAACTCATAAAGCATTGGTGATGCATCCACACACAGAAGGTGTAACTCAAAAAGTATTGCAACTAATTAGTGTACTTTATCATTTGCTTTCTTTGGTTTAATTTCCTTTACCCCTTTCCAAAACAGTGCAGTTTTCGGATGGTTTGTGTGACAACATGGAAAATACCACCAGCCACTAAAGGTTTATTTCCTTATTTCGAACAATCACCAATGGAATCTTGCTCTTGAAGATATATACATCTCTCTCTATGCCTCTTAAAACTAACCTTTCAATTTTTAAGCTTTGTAAAAGTTGAATTGGATCTTTCTGTAAAAATTTTTTTTCTAAAAGCAACGAAAAATAATCCATGACGTTATAATATTATCCTGAATAACTGTCCTTCAAGTTGCCATTTCGGTGCTTTTATATCAATCAAGATCATGGTTGATGATCCAAGGTTGAGTCATCCCACTGAAGGGTCAAGATTCACTTCCTAGTTTTCATCCCTTTAAATACCTCTTTGGAATACAAGGGACTCATCAACCCAAGTTAGCATTACTTCCTTAGTAATAACAACCTCACACCATTCCTCTTCTTCACTTACTGCTACTCCTTATTCATCATCAAACATGCAGACCTCACTTCTTCATGAGCTTGTTATTGGAACTCCAATTATCTCAGAAACACATGATCAGCATCATAAGTCAGTTAATAGATACTTACCGGATCCTGCCACTCAATGCCAATGTTCAACCACATCATCAACCAAGCAAAGTACATATTCTTTTCCTTTACAGACAAATATGTAATTTTGTTAGCAAGTATTAATGCTTTTCTCATTTCTTCAACCCATGCTGTATCTAATATCAGTTGAATTTGTTTTTCTTAGTGAACATATCTAATCCTGTTTATATAACTCTGAAACTGCAGTGAGACTGGGGACAAATATATCTGAAACTTTTAAGAGGAAGTTGAGCTTAGGGGCTCACATTCTTCAGGTGGGTGGAGTGGAGAAAATGTTTAGGCAGTTTTTTAGTGTGAAAGAAGGAGAGAGGCTATTGAAAGCTTCACAGTGTCATCTGTCAACCACATCTGGCCCTCTAGCAGGTTTCCTCTTCATCTCCACTGAAAAGATTGCCTTCTGCAGCCAGAGATCAATGAAAGTCTTCTCTCAGAAAGGCCACATGTTGAGAATCCGTTATAAGGTCAGTGATGAAGTATATACACGTAAAAACCTCTTCATATTTCTCAGTTTCTCATAACCCAAGATTTGTTGTTGTTCTGAAAAGTATATATGTCATCATGTACAGGTTGTCATTCCACTTAAGAAGATCAAGTGTGTGAACCAAAGTGAAAATGTTAAGAAGCCAAAACAGAAGTACATAGAGATAGTAACAGTGGACAATTTTGATTTCTGGTTTATGGGAGTCATAAAATATCAGAAAACTTTGAAATATCTTGAGCAGGCGATTTCTCAAGCTTAGATGAGTAACAAAATCCACGGTTTGAGCTAGAAGGTTCATGTTATGAGGACAAACATAAAGATACGAAAGATGATGAGAAACCAAGTAAAATTGCACCTTTCATTTGAAGATATTAAGCTTTGTCTCTGATAAAAAAGACTTGACTTCATTGTATATATTCATGCTGCTGGACACAACAATATAGCTAATGGATGTTGAAGAATCAAAGGCATAAGTGTTCAGTGGGTAAACTAACTGGGTGGCAGTGCTAAGAACCACTCCTTTTGTAGAAGGTATCCATCTTGGGATGGACCTTTTGTGGGATCTCTATTAAAGGAGATTACAGTAGAAGAAAACCATTGAAGGAAAAACACAGAACAAGAGAGATGAAAACTGTTAGCTGGACATTTGTATAAATTTCAGGCTCAATTAGTTATGAATTTATTGTGTAAATGTTTTCAGAACCGGAGTTTGTATTTCAGATTGTATGCATTCATACCATTCAACTTTGTAATAAAATGTGTGTATAATTATTTAAATGTTTTCTTTAATTAGTTTAAAAGACTAACAGGAAGTATGATTGAATACACTGATAATTAAATGGACACTTGTAGTATAATTAGTGAATGGATTTCGTTAACCACTATTAATTAATTTTTTTTATATCATTCATCAATTTTTAAGACAACAAAATCCTATCTTTCATTTTCTAAATTGCGTAATAGATTACTATATAATTAAATCTCAGCCTTTAAATTACCCAAACCAATATTCAGTATTCTTATAACAAATTAATACTAAAGAATAAAGATACTTGTCTTTGAGGCTAAGGAATGACTTGCTTACCTCATCCATATGTATAAAAAAATAATAATAATCAGCTTTTTGTGACCCAAAATTGCTCAGGAGATTTTGTTAACTACCCCCCATACGGCCATAATGAAAAGGGTTTCTTGGATATTAAAGTTAACTTCATGTTTATCATTTCATACCTCTAGTTTTTTTATTGAGAATAATCAAGAAATGTAACAAATAAAATAAAATATTAATGTTGTAAATTTGACCTCTCCCTTCAAATTTGAAAACACAACTTTAAATCCTCTCAGGTGAGTTGAAATGTGTTATGCCGATAATAACCCTTTCAAATCTCAAACAGAGAGTGATGAAGTATCAGCTTTGCACGTGGGACATGGTGATGATGCAGGAATTATTTGGAAATTTGGTTTTTCCACCGACTCTTGAAGTGATAATATATTTATTTGACCCATAAAAGAAAAAACAACTATGGCTTTATGATGAATGAATGCATGTGGCTGTGCTTCAATTTAGTTTCAGCATGTGGCTTTATGAGTGAATACATGTGTCATTTGTGAAACGGCACATCATACTATAATAGATGATCAAATATCATCCATGGAGTAAGAAGAAGAAACGGTCCAGCATGAATGGTAAATTTGAAGTGGTGTAAAGTACATAGGACATTAACAAGTGAAAGTGGAGTCATTTTCACTAACAGGATAAGTATAAACAACATTAATGATAAATTATATACTAGTACAAAAATAGGTTTCTATAACAGGATTTTACATCGGTTGTTTAGAAACTGATATTAAAAAAAATGCGGTGGCATTTTTGTAAATAAATGTAAACTTTTTACATCGGTTCATAAAAGAACCGAGGTAGAAAGTATTTTCTACATCGGTTACAAAACAACCGATGTAGAAAGTACTTTCTACATCGGTTCTCTTTTGAACCGATGTAGAAAGTGGATTTTTTTTTAAACTTTCTACATCGGTTACATAACAACCGATGTAAAAAGTATTTTCTACATCGGTTGTTTTGTAACCGATGTAGAAAGTGAATTTTTTTTCAAACTTTCTACATCGGTTACAAAACAACCGATGTAAAAAGTAGTTTCTACATCGGTTACATAACAATTGATGTAGAAAGTGAATTTTTTTTTAAACTATCTACATCGGTTACAGAACAACCGATGTAGAAAGTACTTTTTACATCGGTTCTAAGAAACAACCGATGTAGAATGTTTTCCCTTCTCAGTTATTTTTCGACTCTAGTCGTTTTTAACCTCATTCTCCAAAACCCTAGTTTCTCGTTTCGGCTTATTCTCTCTATTTTCGTTTACGTCTTAGCCATTGTCGTCGTCCATGTTGTTCGTCGTTGCACTCCATTCTTACGTACGTGGTTGTCGTTGCCGTTGCAACCATTTCTTCCGTTCGAAGTCGTCGTCGCGCATCCTAAGGTTTGAAGTTATCTTTGTTGTTATTTATACATCTCATTCTGTTATTATAATTGAAACTTACATTTGTTTTGGTTGTATTGTATAATTTTCAAACTTCTTATTTGGCTACCACTGTGCTGTGCTGTCGTTCGACTACCGTTGTACCTCCATTAGGATACCGTTTGATCACCGCTCAACCATTTTTTCTCTGTTTTCAACAGGTACATGGCTGGTTACGACATTTTTTTTTCAACTTTCAACACTTGCTTGACATAATTTTAAGTTATTTTCTTTGTAAATTAAAATTTGATAATAAATAATGATGTATTTAGTTTAAATATATAGATTATGTGAATTCTATATTATCTGTCTGGTGATTCTGTGAATAAATAATACGGTAAGATACCTAAACAAAACGAACATTTAAAAAAAATGAACTTTCTACGTCGGTTAAGATTATAACCGATGTAAAAAGTACTCTTTTTACATCGGTTGGGCCTACAACCGATGTAAAAAGTACACTTTCTACATCGGTTATGGCCTTAACCGAGGTAGAAAGTATGACTTTCTACATCGGTTATAAGTCCAACCGATGTAGAAAGTGTACTTTTTACATCGGTTCCAGAACCGATGTAAAAAATGTTATTTTCTATATCGCCCGCTTCAACACCGCCCAAATAACCGATGTAAAAAGTCCATAACAACCGATGTAAAAAGCTTATTTTCCACCCGTGGTATGATTATATCTATTTGAAACATTTGGATTGTAGTAATGAAATTATCTTTAACAAGAAAGATTTTCATTATCCTAATATATTGGAAATGATATAATTAAGATTTTAATCATAGATTGTGACAAAAAACCTTCATTTTAATTATTCCTTTCTAAATTAAGTGTTGAATCTGAGAACAATCTTAACATGTTATAAAGATTGTTATTAACATATAGTAAAAAATATATCATATGAGATGTTATAATATTTTGAAAGTATACAAATTAATTATATTTTTAATACAAAATTTTCTATCCATATTATATTATACATAGATTGTTTTAATTTTGGAACTTTGAAGACTTTTCGTACTTCTATAATATTATTTTATTTTATCTTTTAAAAAAAATTCATACTATCCAAAATCAAAAGCTTCATTCTCCTATTAAAATTTTTAATATCATTAATCTTATATTAATTAAATATGCATTTTCATATCGATTTAGTATAATAATTCATTTTATCTTAGAATTTAAATATATCAAATTTTCCGTTTTCTCTATTCGCTTGTTGACTTTTTGATACAAATAAAAACATAATAAAAATGAACATTAAAAGGCTAAAATAAAATAGAAGTAATTGGTATGTTTATTTTTGTTCATGTCATTAATGATGCATGCATGGATGAAAATATTCCTATCATAAAAAAGCAGCAATGTTTTGGGTGCTCTCCACATTTCAAAAGCAAGGGATTGTGTTGTTAATTGTTTCCCACATCAACAAGTAGCCATGAGATGAGATTGTGAAATATCACTTCACTTTCATCATTGTTCTTCACTTGGCTCGGTCTTTCAACTTGCCGGGCAATGACATGCATCAAATTCTCAACCCCTCTTTTATTCTCTTGCAACCTTCACACTCACATCCCAACTACCAACTTAACTTTTTCCTCATAACACTATTTTTAGTTTGTAGTGTGAGAATTGTACATGCAGGTGGTAAAAATAGCATTTCTTCATTAATTTTTTATTTTTATTACCTAAAATATTATTACATATATATACATACACAATTAAAAATAGATAGAAATGATAAAAAAATAAAAAATATATATTAAAATAAAATATTATTAAAAATATATAATAATAAAAAAATTTATTATCTTATCTTAAAATAAATTAAAGAAGATTCGTTTAGAACAATTATGGATTATAAAAATTTTATATATATAACTAATATGTAATATCAAGAGCTAAGTTAAGATATCTATCTTGCATATGTGTATATAATATAAAATTAGGTTTAAATTTTATTTTTAATATGGTATTAGACTTGACTTTAGATCTATTAAAAGGTCATATGAAAATATTTAATTCTACAAATTTTATGTTTACATGAGTGAAATGTATTAGAAATTTGACGTTAATTAGAGATAAGATCAAACATAAATATATAATATTAACTTAAACTTTATTTTTCAAACTAACTTTTTCGATATCTAATTTTCAACAATATAAAATGTGAGAACATGAATTATCCTACATATAAACATTTTGTATGCAAGAGGTAGCCAGTTTGCAAGTTCTGCATTTGATGTCTACTATGCGCTGTTGAAGCAAACCTTACAGTGCTAGAATCGGAATACTCTACTTTTGCAAATAGACAGAAAGAAGCATCAAGCAAATAATGCCCATTTAAGGTTGCTCACTCCAGGTTATGGTAGAAGGGTAAAAAAGGCATGCACTGTTATATATAGACCATAGATGGAAAAGGGGGAACAAAACTACTTTGGGATTTATAGAACCAAAGAAGTCCAACTTGTGATCTTAGAATGAGTGTATTATGTTTTCAGACTCAATTGCTTATTGTACAAATCTTGTGAGGAACCCATGGTTATCTAACTTTTTCATCAAATTCATGTATAATAATTAATTCAAATTTGAGTCTATTTTAATTATTTTTGTTAACAATATACTGGGAGTACATGCACATAGCCTTAATAAATGAATACTCTTTAATATAATTAGTGAATTAGTTTCACTAATCAAACTTCATTAAATTTATCTACTATTTTAATAAGTTCTAGTAGAGTAATGATTGATTAAATCAAACTTATAAGATAGTCAATGAGGATTCCCATTATGTTTTGGACTGCATCTAAGACAAAGCATCATGCTTTTCTACAAAATCTGACTGCTACAATGATAAGATCTTGTTTTTAACCAAAGCGTGAGAACCAAATACTCTGTTGACTTTGTTTTCACTTTCTTACTTCACAACTAGTCTTTTATTTTTTTAAAGCTATTTCTTTTACGATTATTTTTAGGCAAAATCCCATCTTCGATTTTTTAAATGCATAACTATTAATTTTCGGCCTATATTTACCCCATTTTATTGCTGTTCATTTTTCCTCCTAAAGTCCTAATTAAAAACGGTGAATTACTTGTGTTTAAGGATGATGAATCACTGCAGTACCCTTTAGAATGTGTGAAATATAGGCACAACTTTTTTTTGACCCAAAGCTATTCTGATCTGGTTAGCACAAACTTTCAGAAAGATTTGTGAAGGCCCCTATAAATGATTATTGGAAAGGGTTTGTTGGGTACAAAAGTTAATTTTGTGGGTATGTGATAAGGGTGTGAGAGCATCAATGATAACTTCTTATACCTGTAAACCACTAGTTGTTACCCACTTGACAACTTGAAATACATCATTTGACAACATGCATAACTTAACACTTGAAAATAAACAGGAGTTGTGATTAATCTAAAGTACAACAATTGAAAGAAAAATTCATTTTAGGAAACTTAATCATTCCCCTAAAATTTCAAGGGCACAACATTAATTCTTCTTGTTAGGTAAAGCCAATTGTGGTGTACATATAACAAAACCATGATGTTATCCCTTGCAAGAAGGAACTTCAAGCATGAACTTCCCTTGTGGGGCATAGGGATGATGTGGGAATGAATGATTTGATCATTTCCTTTTCCTCAAAAAATTGTGTCTCTTCCCCAATACTGCTTCTAGCACATGATGTCCATAGCTGGCCTTGGATATTCATTTTTTTCCTTTCCATTTCTGACCTAAACAATTTTGTCAATATCATGTTCCATACCTTCTTTTTCTTTAAACCTTACCATGGCACTGACACCTAACTCAATTTGTGATAGTCTTTTCAACCACTAAAGCACACTGATATTTCATTAATGAATGCATATGTTTTTATTAGCCACCTCCTTCAGGAGGATCTTCCACTATTAATCTATATATATGGAGAGGGACCAAAGAATTCCTCAGACCCTTGCTTCAAATTTTAATACCAGCCTGATTTCTGACATGGAATATTCACCTTCAATTAATGTTGCTTCTCACGTTTAGGACTTAAAAATATATAAAGGGCAGATATTAGAATTAGACCATGCCATGGAGCTTTTATATAATTTACTTTATCATTATATCTTTGATGCAGGGGTTTCTAATATTTTATATATGTAGGTAGAAAAAATAAGAATCTTCGTCCGAATATACCACATTACCTATTCATTTAGCTTGTAATTCTGGTTGATGTAAGCAAACTTTTTTCCCTCTTTACTTTATCTAATACGAGTAAAACTTAGAGAGGTGTGGCATCAGAAAGGTGACATTCCAGCTCAGAAAGTTTAAATGACACCCTCGGATTAGCATTCATGAATAAAATAAAGTGGCAATAGATCGTGTCTTGTCATCATGCATGTGGCATTGTCTTAACAAACCAAAATATATTATTTGCTTCCTCCCATTATCTAAAGGGTGTCATTTCCTAAAGCTAAAATGTTGCTTAATATTATTTTTTTTCCCCAAAAATTTCCATCAAATATAGATCAACATAAATTCAACAAAATTGGGCACATTTGATTGGAGGAGTGACAGGTGATTTCATTATTCCATCTAATTTCTTATAAGGGGCAGGTGGATTTTGTTCTTTTTTTCTTTCCCTAATTGCATTTATAAATAGTATACACTAAACCTTCAGCCAAAAATAGCAAATATGAAAACATTTTATTTGTAGACAAAAGAAGTACACCAAAGTTCTCTGTAAATCATGGAAATCACAGATGTATTTCCAAATATATATATATATAATGCTAACCATTGGCCAACCTAGAGTCAACATCCAAGTGCTCTGAAAGCTAAAAAGAAATAACAAAACCTTTAGTCTGAAAATAAGCAGTAACAGGCAGGCGCCAACCATTAATTCCAACCACGTTCCAAGGGTAAAGGTTTTATATTTAAATTCAACAATATCAACATCAAGAGGAAGACTTTGAACATCAATTAATAAACACATCTTTCATTTTCATTATCTTGTAGGATTAAAGAGGACGTGTACCTCTATATCCAGCCTTTTCTCCATAGGAAACCCAACATGCAAATCTTCAATTTTTGAATTGCTTTTTTTTCATTTAGTCTTCTTGATGATCCATAGCTGACTCATCCAGAAAAAAGTCAGGAGTCAACTTGTTTCCTTTTAGCCATATATATAAACCCTTGTACCATACAAGGATTCATCATCTACCAAAGTGTTAAGAGCTCTTTAATATTTTTCACAAGCTTCTCATTGTTCAAGAAGATCCTCCAAGTCAAGAGATAGAAGGGAAACTCTTAAAAGATAATAACAAAAATGAAGACCTCATTTCTTCATGAGCTTGTTGATGGAGTTTCTGCCACCTCAACATACCAGGCTGGGAAGTCATCAAAGAGATATTTGCCTGATTCATGTGGCAAATACAGCAAATCTATTTCCAAATCAAAGCAAAGTAGGACACCCCTTCATTACAAAACTGGATTTTTACAAAGAGTTCGAGAGCATGGTATGTATTCTTCAAACACTAATGTTTAGTTTTTTTTCATTTTATCTTAGTTGCAACTTGCAAGACACAGGATAAGCACTTTATGACACTGCAAACATTCCTGTCATTGCCTAAAAAATTAATAAGCCTAGCTAAATTTCCAAAATATGTATGATGCATGATTTGACATGGTTGGAAAATTAAATGAAGCTGTAACTGATGGATTGAAAATGTTATTGTTACATGCAGTGAAACTTGGGCCAAAGATAACGGATACAGTGAAAGGAAAATTAAGTTTGGGAGCCAAAATTCTTCAAGTTGGTGGAGTAGACAAAGTCTTTATGCAATTGTTTGGTGTTAAAGATGAGGAGAAGCTGTTGAAAGCATCACAATGCTACTTATCAACCACATCCGGTCCTATAGCTGGCCTTCTCTTCATATCCACTGATAAAATTGCTTTTTGCAGTGATAGATCCATCAAGATCTCTTCCCCAGAAGGAGAATCTATTAGAGTCCATTATAAGGTAACTTTCTTAATATATTTTTTGCAGTGTCTATGCAATAATGCAAATGTTTTCTGTCTTTAATTTTTCTTCAGACTTTGCTGATATGTTACTTCAATGTATTTGCCATTTCAGGTCTCTATTCCCCTTGAAAAGATCAAGTCTGTCAACCAAAGTCAAAATTTGGAGAAGGTTTCACAAAAGTACATAGAAATTGTTACTGTGGATGGCTTTGATTTCTGGTTTATGGGTTTCTTAAATTATCAGAAAGCTTTGAGATGTCTTCAAAAGGCTATCTCTCAAGATTAGAGGGAAAAACTGTACAACTAAAATTGTTCATCCCCTCTACTTCATCACTTATTTTGTGAAGTTGTAAAGGGGTTCCAAAAGATGTACAAATATTTTACATATATAATTAATTTTGTTAATTAAAAATAGATGTTTTTTAATATATTGCTTCCATTGTTCACCGGATGAAATTAGTTCCTAGAAGCTTTTAAAGAAAATAAAGAAGGTAGGAAAAGAAGAGACATACTCAAACAATTAAAGAAATTCATTTCAACTTTATATTTATGTACAATATGTTTAAATACATGAATTCTAACAATTTTTAAAATAAACACCTTTGAAACAACATAATTCTTACTAATTATAAAATATTAAATACAAATATATATATATATATATAAATACTATAAATTTTAAGATATATAAATTATATAAATCAAATTTAATTAAATATTTAGTTGTTTCACTATTTTAAAAATAGTTGTGCGCACATTTCTTGCAAAATATGCATGAATTTTCAGCATATTTTTTTGGGTGTTATTAATGTAATCAAACGTACTTCCTTAATTCCTTATGCAGTCGGTCTCTTCTGTTATTCGTTTTTCTATCAACAATGATAAGATAGCAGTACAGCACTTATTTCCATGCTATTATAACTGTGTGTGATATGTTGTAGGGTAAAATTAAATTATTTTTTAAATATAAATATTTTGAATTAAAATATATTTAAAAATTAATAAAAATATATTATTGTAAAATAAATTTATTAAAACATATGATATAGAAGCTTAATTTTAAAGAGAAACTATTTATTGATAAATACATATGAATTGTTTTGAAAATATAGTCTAGGGATATTATTAGTCGCAAAACACAATTGGTTAAAAAATTAAATTATTGACTACTTTAAAATCAATATTCCATTACCATATTTTCATATAAAATTTTGTAATGAGATGTTTATTTTTCTTAAAATAAAATTCAAAAATGTAAGTAATAAAAAGTGCTTTTACTTTGTTATTGAAGTAAAAGTGCAACAATTATAACTTTTAAGAAATAAAACCGAATCTTGTTTTGTACATAAATCACGAGTAAATATATTTATTAAATTACCTATTTAATAAATAATCCATCTTAAAATAATGAACTATTTGATAGGTAACAAATGAAAAGAAGCTAAAAAAAATTTATATCAATATTTTCATTGAATTATATATTATTTTTGATATATTTAAATTTATTTGATATGATATGATTAAAAAGATTCAACACAATATAGAATGAGAAATAAGGCTCAATAGCATTGTTTGAAAATGAAAAAAAAAATACAGCTTTTTTTTACGGTGAAAAAAAATACAAGGCTTAAGTATATTGAGATTGAGAAAAGGAATTGAAAAAAAAAAAAAGAATATTTTGTAATTGCATGTTACAGAATAAATCAAACAGAAAAGAACGGTAGATATATATACTCCTGGAAATAGGATAATGTCTCGTAAAAATAAATGATGAAAGGTAGAGTAAAATTATTTTATCAAAAGAAAGATATTTAATAAATTTAATATAATTTTAAATATTTAACTAATATAATATTGTATTTGTGCATTGACTTTAGGTAAAGGCTAATATCACAGTATTATCAGTGTTATTGTGGTGTTTAATCTTTGAATATAAGTTTTTTATACTTTAAAATTTAGTTAATATTAAAATATTCAAATATAAGGAAGTTACATGTCACTCTGTTAAGAGAGAATATATTGGTAAGATGAATATACGTCAAAATTTTTAAATTGTAATGTTATATTTATATTCATAACTTGAACCTACGAGATAACTTCATTATTAAAAAGAATATACAAGCAATAATAAAATTATACTTTTCAAAAAATAGAAAATGAACAACAGAAGTTTACTATTTCTCTGTTTAATATTCACAATTTAAAAATTTTAATTCAATTATCATTTTATTTTAAGAATTTTAATTCAACTATTGTATTAGTAACTTGAACTTATGACTTATGAGATAAATATAATATTTAGGATATATTTAGATAACAACTTAATTAAAAATTTATTCAATAAGTTTTTTATATAAAAAATTTGTGTAATAAATTTAATCATAAAATTTAGTGAAATAAACTAAAAATAGCTTATTTAATGGAATAAACTTATGAAAATAAGCTCAAGAACTTACAAAAATCATTAGCTATTTTCACAAGCTTTTCATAAACTCTTTCAAGTAGAACCTTAATCAAATATGTGTTGAAAAAAATATATGAACAGCATAAAAAAAACTCTACCTTCCTAAAATTAAAGAATGAATAACAGAAATTGGTATTATTTTTTTGTGTTTAATATTTATAATTTAAGAATTTTATCCAACTGTTATTTTATTCAATAGTATAATTTTAGAACTTTAATTCAACTATTGTTTTTATTTGAATATTATTTAAAAAAAATTACTCATTAATATTAATGTAAGTTATAAATAGAAAAATCTTTATCTTAAAAAAAGCCACTCCACCTAACGAACACCGTTCAATTTTAAAATAAGATAATGTAATTTTTCACTTATTCTAGTCTATCCCGTACAATTAGTGGATGTGACTTTTCTAAAAAATAATTGTTTATTTTAAGTCGGTATCATCCTGTATATAAACGAGAAATTCTTTCAAAAAAAATAGAAAAAAATGTAGTTTACCATATGATACAAATCATTCCAAATTGATAAATAATTTTATTCAATCCAATTTTGGCAAATTATTTTGAAAATATGTTTTTATATAAAAAAAATACCTTTTACTTTAACTGAAGGTAGACCCGTAGAAAAAAAAAGTCAATTTCTAAATTACAGAGCCACAGATATTTTAATTTATAAATATAACACTTATGTTCAATTTCTAAATTTCAAATAAATTAAACATTCTTAATTACATAGTCTTATAATTAATATTGATTTATATTTTAAAAATATATAATATATTAAAATAAATTTAATTAATAAAACTTTAAATAAATTTTAAATTTTATAAAATTTTATAACCTTGACCTGTTTAATGAGAATTCTTGAATGCATAGTTAAAGACAACTTTATCAACCAAAAATAAATAGAGACAGCTTTTCTTTACTTTCTCCGTTTTGTGGTAGATATGATGTTGAAGTAATTGTTCTAAGTCTGATAAATTATAAGAAAACTAATTTTGCAAAGCTAACGATAATCTTATCTGAACCTATTTAATCATAGAGAACAGAAAAGAAGGCAACCATCTGCCATGGTCATAGAGAATAGAATGTAGAAATGCGGTGAGAGGACCAATCCATGACTTTCCGAACCTAAACCTGATGCATCTAGGCTATATTATACAAATGGCTTGCCCTTATAGAACATTCATCAGTGAAACATGATTAAACAAAGGATTTACTGAATAGGAGATAAGCTATACCCATATGTGTCACATGTACAAGATGACAAAACTAACTACACAAAAGAGAATCAAAGGTGAATTGATTTATCAAATCAAACTCTCGGTTAAGAGTCTCAAAGGAAAAAATGAAACTATAATAGAGCCAGCTCCGAACTCCTCTCCCCCTATCCAAAATGCAGAGACAATATCTAGAATGCTTGATCAGAACACTGCACACCTTTTTTAGCGAGGCTTAAAAATATTTAAAATGTTGCCAAATTAAATAGCAGCATTATCTTTAGAGATTAGTCAGTCTATCCGATAAAGATGGAAAAATAATCTCCAGAAACTCCAAGTTCAAGACTCCCCTCTCCCATCTTTGCACTTTGATTGACACTACCTCTACATATGGATATTCTTAATTAAAATGGTACAACTTGTTTATTCAACCAATATAAACATATCATGTTTCATATCGCATATATTTTCTTACACATTAACCTGGTCATGATCCAGTTCCTTGTTCTTTGTTTGGGCAGAAGGCAGTGCTTTATTGTTTTTCCTCTTTCCTTGCCACTCAAGTATATTGCACCCCAGACAAGCTTCAAATTCTAGCTCATTAGAGCAGTGAGCCACCGACCATTATGAAATCAGAGTCACAAAACACACAATCCAAGTCCAATGGCTCCAGACACAAATTAAATGATAGTGTTAGTTGAATCTTCCAGCTCAATTCTCATGAGTAAATTTTTGCAGGCCAATATTTTGCTGATGCCTCACTTAAGGGATAAGTGATTTTCTTAGCCTTTGTATGCTGCTCAGATAATGGACAATGTGCTTCCATTGCAGTTATGTTCAGTTGTAATTTATGGCTTTTCATACTGAGGCTATCTTGCGCTGTGTCTTGCACACTCCCTTTCTCTTCCTCTCCTAAGTCCTAAATAATGTTTCCTCTTCAGGGAAACAAAAGCATCCATCTCAAGAAAAACAAAATCGTAAACCACAATTAAAACATAAGTGATTCCAGCAATAAAAAAGTCATTAGGGAGAAACTGCGAATTCCATCGAGGAAGGGTGATCTGATCACATTGATTCAAATGCTATATACAAGTATCTTAGCATCCGAGAGCTAAGAAGCCAACTACAATAAAAGCTTCAAATAGATAAATAACATGGTGCGCTGCAAGCTTCGGAAAAAATCCACTAATAACAAAAAGAAATCAGAAAAAAGAAGATAGAAAGCACGAAATATATTACACAAATGGCAGAGCAGAGAAGAATAGAACAGAACAGAACATACCAGGTGGAATCAACCACCTCCAACTCCACGTGAACTTGAAGCTCCATTAGAATCAGACAAAGCGTTGACCACTCTCTCTTCCTCATATTCCCTATCATCCGTTGGTAGCTCAAACCTGCAAACAGGGCAAGAATTTCTGCAACTCAACCAAGGAACGATGCAATCTCCATGGTACTTATGCCCACACGGCAATCTCTTAGCCGTGTCTCCGACGACAAGCAAATCCTTACATATGGCGCACGCCACACCCTCGCTTTCCGACACGATCTTCACCGACGGCAACGCTTCCACAACCGACTTAGAAGCCGGCGGCGCTCCCCTCCTCCCTCCTCCATCGTTCTCCGCCAGCGTCTGCAGCAACGCCTCGTACTCCGCCGCGTCCACATAATCCTCCGGATTTCCAACGTACCGATCCGATTCCGGCACCTGGAGACGAAACTCTATGGAATTGTCTTCCAGGCCCATCAGAATCTCGGCCCAATCCAAGATCCGGTTCCGCATGCTCCTCGTTCGCGTCGCCAAATCCCTAATCCGAAGCCGAAGCCGCTCACGCCTCCTCCGCCTCAGATCTTCATCCTCTCCGTGCGGATCCTCGTTGCCGGATCGGTCTTCCTGATCATCCGCACTGCCGTCGTGTTCTTCGCCGTCGTTGTGAAACTCGACGCCGTCGTCGTCTTCATCGTTGTTCTCCTCCTCGTTTTCCCATCCGCCGAGCTCAATCCTGAGGAAGTCGTTCTCCGGTGAGCGGCTCGGCGGAGGAGGAGGAGACGCGTCGTCGTCACGCGCCGATTGAGCGATTAGGCGAAGCACCTGGAGGAAATGAGAGCCGAAGTAGAGGTCGTCAGAAGAGGAGGAAGGGGAACGAGAGCGAGAGGGAGTGGGAACGGATTCGACGAAGCCGTTCTTGCACTCGCCGCAGATGACGTCGGGGAGATTGGCGGGAGTTTCGATGGAGACGCGCTTTTCGCAGTGGTAGCACCAGTACGGCGGCGTGTCGGTGGTTGAGAGCGGTGGCTGAGACGGTGCTTCCGACATGGTACGGCGGAGATGGAAGGAACGGAGAGTGGTGGTTGGGTTGGATTTGGGTTTGTTTGTAAGATACAATAATAATAATTATAATAATACAAGAAAGAGTAGTATTTTATTATCATCGAAATTGGTAAAGGATCTTTCTCAATTTTATTATTATTTTTTTAGTTAATTAGTGGGTCTTACTTAGCGGTTCGTTTTCCAGAATAAACAAATAAACAAACAGAAAAAGAAATATATGCCTGTAATTTCGTGACAATTACAATTTACTGGTTAGGAAAATCAAAGTTTTCTAATATCCCCACCTATCTCTGTTATGATTTTTTTTTTAACCATAATATATTTGTGTTTTCGTTTTCTTGCCAGTTCCGATTACAGAAGTAACAGAACATCTATTATGTTTTTCTTTTGTCAAATCATATCACAATCTTCAGTAAATTTTTGTTCATGTATTTATATTTGTTTATATTCATATACAACTTGATCTATCAACAAAGATATACAAATTGATATATCATCAGCATACGGAAATATCTAAAGAAAATTATTGTTTTACATGCAAAAAAACGCAAGCTTTCTTTTCAAACTATCAATTTGAATATTAAGCTCGCAAGTTGTCCGAATATTAAATGAGTATTTTTAAATTTAAATAAAGTTTATAAATAATAAGTATTTATTATATTATATAATAATTAAATTTAATATATAAGATTTTAAAATTAAAAAATAAAAATTATTAAAATTAAGCATAATATCCTTTCTTTTGAGTTTTTTATTTTTAAATTACAAATATCCTTTGTTAAAAATAATAGTCCGATAAGATCATTATATTTATGTAATCCTTTCTTTAATATGGTATATGAAAATGTAAAAATTAAGCTTAAATTAACATTAAGATTTTGAAAATGTAGAAGTTTTATAACTGAAAATGAAGGTAATTTTTTAAAATTAATCTTATTCAAGAAGATGGTTTCAAATTTTCAGACATGAATTTGTGTTAGGTTCTATTGATATTTTTATTTTATTATTCAAAAATTTATGTTTTTTTATACTCTTTTGACACTATTTGGCAAATTTAAATATCTACTACAGAACTAGAAATATTGCCTCAAATATACAATCAAATTAAAAAGGAACTATCCTAGTTTTTAAAATTTTTAAGAATTTAAATTCAATTACCAAGCATAAAATTAAGATTTACCTAAAGCTAAAAGATTAGTATAATTACATAAAATTTTAAATTCAGATTTTATTAATCTCATCATTGTATACAAATAAGTTAACAAACATAGGATGAAATTCTATATATTATAGTAATTATTATAACAATTTTGTTAAAAGATCATTTTAAACATTTAAAAACAATAAATTTAATAAATAAAAATATGCCACATTTTTATATTTTTAATATAATAAATATTTTCTTTCGTAATAAAAATTTCCCATTTTTAGATACATAAAATCAACCTAAAAAGGATGTCAATATTTTCTTTATAATAAAATAAAAAATATCACGCCTTTAAAATACTTAATTAAGATGCCTGGACTATAACAAGAATCCTTATTTGATTTTAGAAACCATACCCTTACTAATATAGTAAGTCATATTCAGCAAGAATCAAGCGACAAAATACAAATGCACATCTTATTTACAACCGAAACTACTGTATTGGTAAATTGACAACCGAACTGATCAATAAACTATGATACATCCAATACCAAATAGTGTAATGACATACGTGATACATGGGTTGCACAAGAAAACTAACATCACCAGAACTGAATATTCTCATCAAATTTACAAAGGCACGCCTCTTATCAAGAAATATCATATGGGAACATCTAATAATGATGTTAATCTTTTAAAATAATTATGATATCAAAGAAGCACAACAGGCTCATTGATGCTACCATTAAAATTAATCTTACAGCATTCAGGAAAATGAAAACCAGCCTCATCGAGGCCAGCTTTTGTAATATGTGGGCATGACCTCACATCCAAGTATTCCAGATAAGCGCATTTACCCACAAGAATGCCTATACCTGCAACTGTGATTTTTGGACAATTGCTTACCTTCAAAATCTTGAGACTCAAACCTGCCTCCTCACTGCTTATAGGCTGAAAACCAGCATCAGACACCTCTTCACAGCAACCAACATCCAGTGCCTCAAGGTTTCTGCACTGACTAAAAATACAGCTCAATGAAGAATCGGAGATGTTTAGACACCAATCCATCCTTAAGTTTTTAAGGTTACTACTACAAGCAGTAGCCAGCGATTTAATGGCATCATCAGAGACATCCCGGCAACCACCAATGATTAAAGTCTCCAGATTCTCACAGAATTTGGCCAAAGATAATATGGTTTCATCCCCAATTTTATAGCAATCTAACAATTTCAATGTGTTGAGGGAAGATGAACAAGCCCTGGATATACTAGAAACCCCAACATCACTTACATTACTGCATTTATTGATGTCTAAAAACCTAATCCGTCGACAACCACTCGCAAGGTTTATCAGTCCACTGTCAGTAATGCTTGTGCACCCTTGCAATCCCAACTCCTCTAAATTATGACAGTTTTTCGAGAGCTCTTCTAATACACCATCCGTAACAAATCTGCATCCTGCCAGATGCAAAATCTGTAAGTCACAACAGCCTTTAGCAACAGCTGATAATCCCTTGTTGGTCAGCTTTCTGCAGTAGGATACATCCAAGGACTGCAATAAGGAAAGCCCATCACCAATTGCTTTCATTCCAGCATCTGTAATTCCTGTATATCACACAGACAACGGAATGCCAAGTAATCCTTATTTTAAATTCAACTCTCCAAATTAAATAACTTAAAAAACAATAAAAGAAACCCTTAGTGTTCTTCAATCATCACTGAGTAACGTGACAATTTTAATCACATGATAACTGCATAAAGTTGACAAGATTTGGAATCAGTCCATTAGTTGACAAAATACACAGTGATTTCCATCTTTTCAAAACTAATGAGAACAGTTCCAATTTTTTAAGAAACCAAAATGGTAGTTTATTAAAAAAAAAAAGACTGGCACTAACTAAAATTGTTGATTTGCAGTATAAATCTTTAAAAGGGTAACAAAATATGGTTCATTGATACTATAAATATAAAAAATGAAATTGGCAGAGTTTATATAAGAGAATGTTAAACACCTTTACAATTATGCAAATTGAGGACCCTCAAGCATCTGAAACCATTAGCGATGACAGCGAGATCGGAATCGGTGACGCCGGGATAGAAGGATCGAGAAACGGACTGAGCGAGGTCCAATTCCACTAAGCATGTGAACCTATCAGCCATTCTTCGCAGCATGTGTGGACCCGCACGTGCTGCAAGCTTCTTCCTTTCCGTGCTCTGTAACCGAAGCCATCTCTTGCACACCAATCCGAACGACTCTTTGTCTTTCTCACTCTCCACCCGAGCAAGGATCGAACGTAGCTCGTCGTCCGTCAAAGTGTCGTTTATGTAGAGCTTCGACCCCGATACGGCGTCTTCGTTGATCGAATTCGAAGTCATTGACGCAGAGGAAACCCTAACACCACTGGTTGGGGCTAATTGCAGATCGAAGGAATTATTGGCATAACAGAGTCAGAAAAGAAGAACCCTAATTTGATGCTGATGTGCGACCAAGCGTAGATTGAGGAAAAGCACCCCCAGTGTGAAATTACGATAAAATACCCTTTTTAAATCTCTTGCTCATGCCTTCTGTTAAGGGACAATTTCGACCAACAAAAAAAATATTTTTTGTTTTTCTATCATAATAATGCCAGATGATGTATAACGACATTACCTTGTTATTCAGAAACATGATAACGTGTTTCGATTCGGTACAACTTCCTTTTTAAGTAAATTAATCATTTCATTTTTCTAGCTTTTCTCAACAAAAAAAGTATAAATAATTGTTTTTTCAAAATAAATATCGTCATATATACAACTACACTATAATTATATATAAAAATATAAAATAATATATGACTGTATAAATGATTTTTTTTAAACAAGCTGACTGCATTGAAAGTGAATCATAATCTAGGTAAATTTTATTTGGGTAATTTTGAAATATTGTGAGTGAAAAAATTAATTAGGTATGATTTTCAAAATAATTATTTAAAATTTAATAATTTTGTAATAATGTGTTATTTCATTATTAGATAATAGTGTAAGACGATGATAGTATATTTTAAATTTATTTTTTTAAAATATCTGATCAAATAAATAACATTATTTTCCAATTTAATTTTGGTATGTTATTAGTGTAAAGATTTTTATGTGATCAGCCAATTCAAAATTATTGTGGATATAATTTTTAAGAATGTATTTGGCATGATAATTATTTTATCTTATATTTGGAGTACTAATTTTAATATTTTAAAAAATATATATGAAATTTAAATTACTTTTAATTAGATCTTTATTTTTATAATACTTTATTTCGGTACAACAATTTAAAATTCTTAAAATTTAGTTTTTTTTAATGAATAGAGCCATTTAAATTTAAATATTTAAATTTTTTTATATTTTAAATTCATTCTTTGAATAAAGCAATTTAATTATATATATTTAGGTATTGAACAGATGTTTTTTTAAATTATACTTATTTACTGATAGTTTTATTTTATTGATTAAAATAAAATTTTTAATGTAAAAATTTAAAATTAAAATTTTAATTTGAATAAAATAAAAAAAGTAAAACATGAAAGTTGAATAAAAATAAAATAAAATAAGGTAAGAAAATAATAATTTTTTTCTAATTATTTTATATTGTTTTTTAAAATAATAAATCATATAGTATCATATTATTTTATTTAATATTATAAATAAATATATAATAATAGGATAAATTATAAATTTAAATGAAATAAAAAAGTATTATTTAACTGAATTTTTTTAAATATAAATTTACATTTTTAATAAAAATATGTAAAATATTGTAAGTTTTATAAATAACATTGAAAAATGATAATTAAATTATAATTACTTTAATTACATAATATTTAAAATAAATTTATAATAAACTATAATTAAAATTTAAAATTATGTTTTATGGAAATTAAAATATTTTTATAAAAAATGTTTTTAGTACATATTGTTTAGATTAATTATATATGATATTTTTATAAAAATATTTAAATTATATTTTATAAAATAATCATATTATATTTTAAAAAATTTAAAGTGTGAATATAGGAAGCAAAAGGAAGATAATGAGCGTGAAAGATTGCGAGATACAAGAAAAATTATCCATTTAGGATATTAAAATCTTCTATTAAAAATTCTAAAAACTGAATTTTTTATATAAAAAATTTTAAACAATAATTTAAAATTTCTAACCTTGTATTTATATGTAATTTTAAAAAAAATATTTTTTAGAAAAATAAAATTTTAAAAATTAAAACATCATTTAAATATTTTTTATTAAAATTTTAAATTTTATAAAATTTTAAAAAATATTTTAACAATTTGAAGTAAACAATTTTAAATTTTTTTAAAATAGGTCAAAATTTTAAATTTAAAATTTTTTTTTAATTTATTCTAATAAATAACAATTTTTTTTATTAATAACAATCTTTTCAGCAATACTTTCTCTCTTATTAGTTATTACTCTTTTATATGTTTTTCTCTCCTTTCTTCTATATTTAAAAATAATATTTTAATATCAAATAATATAATTATATTTTACTATTTTTTTAATTTTGTACATTTATTTAGGTATTATTTTATTTAAATATATTATATAATAAAAATATTTATATATTTAAATTATTTAAAAAATTATAAAAAAATTGAAAAAATCTATAAATATTTAAATATAAAATTTTATATCTAGTAAAAATTAAATTTATTTAATTTAAATACAAATTTAAAATTTTAAAATTTAAAATTCATATCCAAATAAATAAATTTAAATTTTTTATTCAAATAAAATATTTTTAAAATAAAAAATATTTAAATTAAAAACATTTAAATTTTTAAATATTTTAAAATATTAAAATGATCATCTAAATATAAAATAATAAATGATTTTTTCTCATTAAAATTTTTATTAAAAAATATAATTAAGTCTTTCATGAATTTTATCTGAATGTTAATTTTTTATGTTTGATATTAAATAACAAATTAACTTTTGCAAGAAAAAATTATATTATTTTCCATTAAAACATTCTCATGTTGAAAATTTAGCATCCAAATTTTTCATAAAAGTAGAAAAATTTTAATTATAACTATTGTAATAATCTATATTAAACTTTTAAATATACTAAATATATTTAAATTTTTTCTAACAATTATGATTCATAGGAATGAAAAAATTGTATATCAAACATCGTTTAAATAATTATTATAAAAATTAATAATATTTTTTTTTCTAATATATATCCAATAAACTTGTATGTAATAAGCTTTTTATTAATAATATGTATTAATTATATTAAATTCAATGTAATAAATTTCTATTAATAATATAATTCAATGTATTCAATATATTATATATAAATTTTTACTGTATTCCATTGATATATACTAAAAAAAACTGTTTTTATATATAGCAGTTAATGAGTAGATGATGATTTAAAAATATTCACCTTATCCATGTATTTTGATTATATTATTCTTTTTTTCACACTTCAATCTTTACACTACATAATTGTTTCTATTTTTTATTTTTTTATTATATTATATATTTTCTTTTTTTTTCTTAACTCTATCTTTTTATAAAAGTATATATTTTCATATTTTATTTTTCTAGATAAAAAATACACATGTTAAAGAATATATTTAACATTGTTGATTTTATAAAAATTATTATGGAGAAGGTTAATTTATTTTTTATAAAATTTACTCTTATATCTTCTCATTTATTATAATCTTAATTTTTTTTATCAATAAGAGTATGAATAAAAAAATAATTAATATTTTTTAAATATTTAAACTGATAAGTAAGAATAATTTTTTATTCTCTAACGACAAAGATAAAAAGACAAAAAAATAATAATCTACTTATTTAGTTGTATAAAAATGCTGCTTGTCTTAGCAAAATAACTCCCCAAAAGCTTTATCACTATTAGATGGAGGGGGAAAGTGAAAGATAAAGACAATGTTTTTCTTTAAGAAGGAAAAAACAAAGAAATATAATAAATACATCTATGTGTTAGATTCCCCAACGATAACCGCTAACTTGTGATTTCGAAGTGCCTAAGTGACAATATTATATAATAGAGTGGTGTTGAGAGGTCACATTCCATCTATACGTGGATGTTTTGAACTTTTGTTTGCTTGAGTTTTAATGGTTGAAAATTTTCAATCAATAATTCATATAAATTTTTTTTTATCATAAAGCAAATATTCAGTCTAATATAAATTTGCGTGAACACTTTAACATGTTAAAATATTAATATGATCTGAAAAATTTACATGTTTATAACTGTGATTTAATTTATATTTGCACTATGTTTATGTTTTTAATATAATACATATGAAATTATATTTACCGAAAAAAATTCTATAAGATTATAAGGCATTATTTCCTAACTTCCGATTTTTGTTCTACTACTCTTCAAGCCTAATAATATATATATATATATATATATATATATATATATATATATATATATATATATATATATAATGATTATCAATCTCTACTTTTTAATCAATATTGTTATTTAAAATTTTGAAAATTGAGCTAATGAATAATTTAAAATATTAGTTGAAAATTTAATGATTTAATTATAGCTGAAATATAATTAAATTGATATTAATTAAATATTTTTAAAATATTTATAATATAAGATTTATTAAAAATATATTTATAATAATATATATGATTAAAATTTAAATATTATTTTAAAATTTTAAATTTAAGTTATTTATGTAAGATTAAATAAAATAAAAAATTATTTTAATTTCTTTATAAAAATAGGTAAAGAAAATTATATATAAACTGAAATTTACCAGTTTTGCAGGTTGTTCACTAATTTTTTTTTTACAAAACAGTTTTGTGATTTAAATAATGGGGGAGAGATAACTAGTTTTTGGACCAGTCTAGATCTTCATAGCTTAGCAATGCTTTAAACTGTTTACCAAGTTATTGTCATCTATTTTATTTTTTATATTTCCACGCTTCGACTTCCTCTAGGTTTTTTTTTTCTCCAGGATGCTCTTTCTCTTACTAGTCCAGGATTATCTACTTCTGCCTTGTTTCTTGTAACCCTTAAAAATTGAGTTCGGTAAGTTTTTTTCCCCTTTCTGTTGCTTTAGGTAAGTTGTTTAAGATAAAGCATCAGCATACTTTTAAGCTTTTATCTACAAAGTATGAATTATGAAGATCACCCTTCAATCCACGCAACACGTATGAGAATTTGAGCTTTTGGGCTATATTCGTGAAATCACTATTAATCCATTCGATTATAAAAGAAAGCGGTATTACATTCAGAAAAAATTGATATTTTCAATTGAGTATGTTGGAAAAGGCTTTTATGTTAGTTTTTAACTTATTTAATTAGTTTAAAGTTTGTTTATTAAATTAAGTCTATTCATTAAAAGAACTTTTTTTAATAACCAGTAAGATTTCCTTAGCATTTTTCAAACTTTTAGTTTATGTCGTTTGAGTTTATGAGCTTTTCTTTATTAGCTAGCTTAATTGTTAATTTTATTAAATATTTTTAATCAGCAAATTTTTAAATTTTAGCTGACTTTATAATTTTTAGCAGCTTATTCATTAATTTTGATAAATATACCTAATAGGTGTCATAAAACTTGAATCATACTTCACATCTTTCTACTAAACTTATGGGAACCATTCCTTCAATCTTTGTATCTATTACAAATATATTAGATGAACTTAATTAAATATTCATAAAATAATTTTTTATTACATATGAATTTGTCATAAAATTTATCATAATTCTCTCTTTTGAAACTTGAACAAAATAAAATTCATTAAAATAAGCTATAAAGAACTTCATAAATCTAAATAAGCTCCATAAAATCTCTTCCAAAGGCTACTTAAATATGTAACTAATAAAAATTTACAACTCATCTGCTGCTGGTCGAATTTTATATCTCTGCATTCCCATTCACATTACCTTCAAATGTAAGAGCATCAGCCCTTGTTGCACCCGCCAAACACAGAAGAAACAACAGAAGAGAAAGTTGCAATATCTTTCATTTGCATTATCAACATATCAATGAATTAATTATAAGCTGTCAGGGAACAATTCTGTAATCCCCTTGAGGAGCTTGACTTTTGATTTAGTTCTAGCCACCATCAATTAATGGAATGGCTGCTTTCAAAAGTAAAAAATGAATGAACTATTTATGCTGAGTAAGCCAAGGAAAGTAAAGAATCAGGAAGATTTACAACGGTTAAGAACACATTCCTCTAAAAATTGGCTGAGCTGAGATGTATACAATTTGGGGTCATTCCTAAAGTGATCAACATGGGGCGAGGAAACAAAATTGCAAGCCCTCACGTCATGTCCAGCCCTACGCTGTGCTTCTACAAACGATTCCACCAAATCAGCGGGAATAACTCTGTCTGCAGAGCTATACATGTATAACTGCGGACAGCTTGGTTGCTTAGAAGATAACATGCTCAAACAATCAGACAGCCTCCTGCATTGGAACAAGATCATTATAGTTAGGAGCCTAATTATCATATGGAAAGTTACTACCGAAAGATTAAAAACAGGTAACTAGCAAGCATTTATGGAAACAAACATTGAATATTTATTGATGATTGGTCATATATTGTGAATCAACAACAAAAAGACCCTAACTTATTTCAATATGGAATGTCCGGCTATTTTCGACCATTGCATGCATACATCTTTCGAGTAGTGAATTTTACTAAAATCTTAAATGTATAATATTACATTTTAGAACGCATTACATGATATCACTCTTCTAAAGAACTATTTCCATAGTAATTCTTATTCAAGTTCTATTCCAGAAATTCATTCAACAATGATACAATCATTTAATGGCTTATATACTCCTGCATGGGAACTTTAGAATATCTAAATTGTTAGTACGGTCATATTACTCAAATATTCAAGGGTCATGACAGTTTAACATCAACTTGATCATATCAACAATGATGTAATGCCCACATAAAATAGCAATTTCTAGAAGAATCAAAAGCAAGCTAGAGTTGGGATGAAATACCATTATTTTTTAAAAACAACAATCAAGCAGAAGAATAATGTCAGCCATTACCTGTTCACTGCAGGAAGATACAGAATGACCTCAAAAAATTTCTTTAGTATTAATAGCAAAGCTGCTTCTGTTGCTGCAGGTTTGACTCCTAAAGTTTCATCACTGCCAATTGATACTTTAATGCCAGATTCTTCGGAAAATACACGTCCTTTTGTAGCTACACTACTCTTCTTGAGAAATGCTGCAGAGAAACCTGAGGCCCAGACCTGAAATGATAATCAGATAATTAATATCATATGTACTAATCTAGCAGAAAACTTCAACATGTCGAAAACCAGGAGATGTACGGAAATAAACAAAAGAAACCATGTATTGATTCACTCATTTTAATCAAAATTGAAAATATAAAAAGAAACTTCAAGGTTTCAAATTAATGAAACCAGCAAAAAATTTCTATAATTTTCCCATGCCAGCCAAATGAAACTGAAAAGTCAAACATCTTAACCAAATGTTCAAATGCCAATTTCTTAATTCCTCAAATATAAAAAAAAATCAAGCAAAATATCCAAATGCCAAGTTCCCAATTCATCAATACATTGCAACAATAGTGATCACTTTGACAGTGAGGATATATAAGTCGGAAACCAAATTTTAAAGAACAGCTAGCAACAATAGCATGACCACTACAGAAGAGAAAAATAGCATAGGATATATGCAAACAAATGGCTACGCTGATCAAATTCCAAAAACCTAAGCCTTACCTGTGGGTCAGGGCGAGCAACAGGCGCAGAATCTACAATGCATCCCCTAATCCTTTCCATGATAGACGGATCCTGCTTTTGAAAATGTTCAAGAATAGCCCCATATCTGCAACAATGTAAACCAAGCCAATCAAGCAATAAACCAATGACATCAATAGTAGAATAACACAGTCAAATTTTACACCTTTGCAAAATAAATTTCACTCACGTTAACCATCCAGTGTTGCTGAAAGTATGAAAGACAAGATTCTTCTCACTTTCCCCTTCTAACCAGTCAGCCAAGTGGTCCACAAGCAGTTGAACATTTTGTTCCGCTTTTCCTCCCGGCTTATAACTTAGAATCTCTCCCATTGGAAATGTAAAGGTAATGACATGAAATCCATTTGAAGTGTACCATTCTGCATACTTGCTCAGATGTTTTTGCCTTGCTCCCAACCATCCCAGCAAGACCACCACCGTTCTTGACTTTGTGATTGAACAATTTGAATCACCTAAAGCACCTGGCTTGGGCAAATGCCATTTATACATGACCTCAGAAGTTGAATTGGAGACACCATGGGGATATGCAGATGGCCTCGGCACTCTAGGGAAATCAGCAGAGTGATACAAATTCTGAAGAAGCGGGGATGAAGCAACCGAAGAATGGTACAAATTTGAATCACAATTTTGGCCCAAACTCGGCACCCGGAACTGAACATTAGGAACAGGTACCGGAATTCGGGTCACAAAAGAGAGGTTAGCAAGTTTGGAGTCAGAAATATGAGAAACCAAGGATGAATGGGGTTCTTGTACGGAGTTACAAGGCGGAGAATGAACCAAATTGGAGGTAGAACAATCACGTGACGATGATCCATTGAATGGCAATTTATCAGAGAGATCGGCAGAAAAAGAAGCCACGGCAACCGCAGCGGCAGCAACAAGAGGTCGTTGAATGGCTCCAGAAAACGAACTCATTGCAGAAATTGAAGTTGTCAAACCAATACCATAACACGGCAATAAGTAGGAACCCTTGTAGTTATCTACAAATCGATCAGAATTTCAGGCCCAAAATGGGAATCACGCGCAGATACCAAAATTGAACAATACGTTATGGAAAACAAAGATAGTCGAATAAGAAAGAATCGGTAGACAGGGAAAGGTTTGGTGGGGTAAGTATCGAATTTGAATGAGGAGAAAAACGTGCACCGCACAAATCACACGTAGAAAAAACGCAAAGCAAAGAACAGAATAATAAAAATGAGAAAAATAGGGATATTCTGTAGTGCAAAAGATTATTCCTAAGGATTGGTACCTGAAACTGGGAATGTGCTCTATCTCCAAGCAACCGGGCTGTCAACGTCGACGTCGTCGTTTTGACAGCCCGATTGGATGTGTGAACACGCCCACCACCAAGAACCTTCCCTTTATGGGTCGGCTATTGGGAATGGGAATTGAATTTTAAACCCTCTCTCTTTCTCTCTCTTCAACCTAAGTTGAATGAAATAGAACGAAGAAAAGGGAATAAATTTTTTTTAAAAAAAAAAATTATTGTGAATCTGTTATTGACGATGAGAATGGACCAGCGAGATTTAGCCACGTGTTGGGCCTATTCCAACGTGACAAAAATGAAGTCGACCTCGTGAGGGGAGAGTTGTAACTTGTTGGGGTCGGGTTACTTGTGGCTCCCAAAAAATGGGGGGAGATACTGGGCCCATACTGTGACACTCAAAGACCTTTTTGCCCCTCCAATAATAATTTAATTATATATTCTGATTTTTTAATGCCAAAGGTGAAAATAAAAAACGGGATCCGCGGATAGAAAATGCTGGTCAAAATAAGGATCTGTCCCTAACAAAAAATTCAAGAAATTTCAAAATTCAGAATCATGTGACCAAAAGAAAAATGTTCACGAAAAAAAATAAATAAAGTGACGTTCAATTACACTCCACCCTTTCTAATTCTTGATATTGTGTAGCTAACTTGTCATGTTTGACCTTGTAATCCGGAACGAAAGTTAGTCAAATTTCAAAGCAAGCTTTCCGATGATGTCAGTCAACTCGTTTCCCTCAACAACTCTACCCTGGCATTATTTTTTTCGTTTAAATAGCTATTATTTTGGACGGTTATTGAGTTGAATTTAATTAAGGACCTCAAATAAATTGAATTTAAAATTTTGGCATTCCACCTTTATTATATCATCCAAATAATGTGACGTATTGAATACTTGTCAACTTAATATTGAGAATTTATTAATGGATAATTGATTAAAATAATACAAATTTAATTTTGACCTAATTATATCCGTATCATAAGAAAAGGTCTTAAAAAAGTATAATTTTATTATATCAGTCATTCACACATAGTTCCAATAAAAAATGTACTTGTAAATTTTCATACATCAAATATTTTTCATCTCAAGAAAATACCTTCATGTAAGTTACTAAAAATCCCATAATGAAAACTCATACAATTATAGTTGTTTAAAAAGAACAAACATACAAGAAAGATTTTAATAAAAAAAATAGTGTGTCAAAATAAATTATTATTAAAATATTATATGCAATTCTTTCATATAGGTTTGTATAAAGGATAAAAAAAAATTCTATTTTTATTTTTTTTCTTTATTTTTTTATCTATTCCTTTTTATATATATATATATATTTTTTTACATACACAAAAATTCACATATACACTATTTCTATTGAAAATGGACCTCTTCATTTACTTGAGTGAATCCTGGCTCTTGCATGAAATTGAAATCATATTATCTAGTACACCTCAAATACAAGATGACATACTTCTATCAAACGAGTTATTTATTTGGTGCACATCAAATTCTAGATAAGAGAATAACAGATTAGACTCCTCGGTTCCTTCTCTATTCTTATCTATCTCCTCTATCTTAATCCCCAAACGACCCCTTGATTATTAATTTGTTCTACACTAATAAAAACTATAAATACATTAAACTAGAGTAAAAAATAAATAAATCAAGGCATTGACCTGAAATCTAAGCATGAGTGGCTGGTATTGTAAAGTTTTCACATCTTACTGAAATTTGACAATGTCTACAATGAGACGAGGGAAGGTCCAGCTATTAAAATATGTATCAACAAAGCTATTAAGTTAGCCCCAATATTCATGCGTCCCGTTACATGGAAATCATGTATAGAGAACTGGGCTGGTGACGTTTAAACTATCTGGGGAATAGCATTTTCGGTGTTGTCTCTATGATTGGAATGCTTTAAAATTATCGTTGCCCCCACCAGTGGTCTCCGCTTTTCCCACCAGATTTATGCTTAAGTCTTATATCGGTAATTGTTATATCTTTTGAAGCAGCCTTGCACATATCATACACTGTTAAGCCAGCAACAGAGACTGCAGTCATTGCTTCCATCTCAACCCCAGTTTTACCTGTTGATGCAGCTTCCCCTTCTATTGTTACACTGAAGTCCTCATGGTTTAATCTCAAATCCACTTGAACATGTGTAAGGCTTATGTTATGGCACAATGGAATCAGGTTGCTAGTTTGCTTTGCTGCAGTTAAGCCGGCAATTTTTGCCACGGTAAGCACATCTCCTTTTGCCATCTGATTGGCCAAGACCAAATCAAACACTTTCTTTCCAAGATTTACCTTGCAAACAGCAATGGCAGTTCTATTACTATTTTCTTTTGGAGACACATCTACCATTTGAGCTTCCCCAGAATTGCCCGTATGAGTCAATTCAAAAGCACTTTCACCTATGTTTTGAGATGACAACTGGGATTTGCTATTCACACAATTATTGCTTACAGAGCTAGCTAGTTCATTTGCTGGAGGTTCACCAAATACTGATTCCATTTCCTGAAATGGAAAAAAGTATTTTAACATGAATTACAGTATTTCTACTAACATTTCTCTGTACAGGAGGAACCAAACCTTCATAGTAAATATTTATAGCAAAATAGAAATCAGGCCAAAATTTGGTTAAATTTTAATCACTTCACTGCTTCAAACAATATTACTCTATATGAATCAACTAGGCATTCGAAATGGATTAATCATAAAAGAAATAGGATACGAACATCCAGCAGCTGAACTCAATCTCTCAGCATTGTGCTAGACCATCAAACCTATAAGTTCTCTGTAGTTAAGGTATATACTATATCAGTGTTGTGCCCAAAGCAATGGAAGACTTTACCTTGTTGAGTTCTTGAATAGCAATTGCATAGTCATGGCCAACAGAAGAGCTGAACATCCTTTTTGATTGAAGACATGCAGCTACAATTCTTCGGACAAACATCTTAAGCTTGCCCTGCAACTTATTCTACAACTGCAAAAAAAAAAGAAAATTAATTAACATATATTTTCTAATAGGAAATATAAAGCAAAGGAATCTCATCAGTTAGAATTTAAGGTATTGCCACAGAACAGTCTTAGGTGAGTTCTACTCTACAACAGTTTCTGCAACATGAAGCTATATCAATAACAAAGCAACAAAAGTTTAAGGCAATGTAAGCCCTTTGGTGCTTAAAGATGAAGAGGAATGCTCTGATCTTCAAATCTCAATTTGATAAGGGCAGATATTGTGCTTCTGCAATTTCTGAAATGTATTATTGTTGTACTACTTCTACTTGTTTGTTCCAATGGACAAATCTCTAAAATTCTTGGGCAATTATATTACACATGAAAAGATCGAGGTTATTTTTACTCTTTGCTTTTTGGAGCAAAGAAAGTTGGAGAAGATTTTTTGAAATATGCGTTTTTATTGTCTAAAAAAGGAATTGTGTAAGAATGATGAAAAGAATTTTTTACGTGCAAATATCATCAGTTTTCCAAATTCTCCTTGCAATTGCAATCTATCTGTACTAAAAATTAAACTCCTGCAAAAATAAAATTCCTACTATTGTTGTAGTGAGGCAGCAACGAGTACAAGCCAAAGATTCAACCAGGTATTTAGCAAAAGAATAGTCAGCATATGAGATTATTATATAAAAAAAAAACCATGTCACTTAAAACCACAGTTTCAGCTCACAAATCAGACAGCATAGTATAATTTTCATGAATTTATACATCACCGTACATAAAAGGCTTAGTTACAATTTAACAAATATTATATTCATTAGCATCTATTTCTTAAGCTTGTTTATTTTCTTGAAGGTACTACTGGGCTTCAGCATCCTTGATTTCATTGTAATTGTAAGGAAATAGATGAAAATACAGAATCATTGGCTTAGTCCTTTTTATGAGTTAGTGACTTAATCTCCTAATCGTAAGAGATTCTAAATCACATTGACAGATTCATGTTATGAGGTCAAGAAATTCAACTACAGAGCAAAGAATGGATACTAGAGATGTTACGAATTAGGAGAGTTGACACGAGCAGATGGGGACAAATACCAAAATGAAACTAAGAATTGAAAGTGGATGAAAATGAAATGCACCAGCGACGAGGAGGATTTTGAGATAGTTGTTGCCACCGGTGGCCGCCAACACCGCTGCGAACCGCCACTGTGCCTCTCACCCTTTGCTGAACTTCAGGTTCTGCGTTTTCAGAAATGCAATCACCAAAAATCCTCAAAACGACCTACGTTTTAAGTGCTCAAAGAAAAGGAAAATATCAACCTAATTTCATCCCAAATTTTGGTAAGTTTTTGTCAAAGGAAGTAATTAGTTTAAGCTTGTTTTAGGTGTTAAGAAAGTTAATTAATATTATGCTGTGTATCAAAGTTGTTACGTAATTTTTTTATTTTTTATTAATTAATGTTATTATGAAAAGTAAGTATATAATAAAGTTTTTAAAATGATAAAGAAAAATGAATAATATTTTTTAAAATGATAACATATTAAAAGGAATAAAAAGAAAAAAAAACATTTTTTAATAAAAATTATTATTATTAACATTTAAAATTAATCTTAAAATCGAAGTTAACAAAATTATATAAAAATATATAAGCTTTTGAATAAATATGGTAACTTATCTTATTTGACTGCTATTATATGATTGTTTCTGATATAAAAACTTCTACAATCATCGTAGAACAATAAAAAGTTGTTAATTTATCAATAATTTGTTTTTTAGATTAACTTTAATCTTTTTTTTACCTATTATCTTAATTATCTATTTTAACTTTTTGTCAAAATTAAATAACCAGAAAATTATTATTTTCATATATTTTAAAAATATATTATGTTAATTTTAATATATATATTAATACATTTAAATTAATTAACAATTTTACAAACATGATTGATATAATTAAAAAAATTAATTTAATAATTGATTTAAAATAACATTATCTAATAAAAATTATTAAACAGTATAACATTTGATATAATTTACATCTATTTAAGTTAGAAAAAAATAATCATCTTCATTATTATCATTATCACAGATTTCACAAATTTCATTGAATAATTTCTGGTTGTATTTTTCTATATTAATTCTTAGGGATAAGTTATTTTGAAAAATATTTTAAATGTTGACCAAAGTTATTCATGAAAGCTAAAAAAGAAAAAGTATGCAAAAAGAAAAGTAAAATGCAAAATCGTGTGGGAACAGTGGGTGACCTGAGCAGCACCATCATTTTTGCATGGTCAAATGCAAGTGAGATGTTTGGATAGGCATTAATAACCTTTAAAATCAATTTTGAAAAATGAAAACGTAATTTAAAATTCAAAAGATGTTTGATAATTTTAGTTATATCATGCACTTCGGGGGATGGATGGAATCATAGAAATCATATCTATAAATCAGTAAACTATAAATTTAATAGAAATAATCAAGTGCAGGAATCGCCAAATTCAATATGCAAGAACCGCAAATTTTGAGAACCAAAAATATCAGTGAGACCTGCGCAATCTGTTTCTATATGGACAAACTTGTTGTCAATAACAACTCTACACTGCACAACATTCTGATGATGAAGGAAAAGTGAACACTTGCCATATAAACCTTCCTTCGGTGGTAGATTCAATAAGCAGGATTTAGGAGCAGACACTTTGTATTGACCAATAGTGAATGTTTGTTGGTCAGTGGCCATTAATATGAGACGATGTTGTCTACCCAAAAGCTGTGAGACATAGTTCATGTCTCCAACAGCAAGGGCTTCACGAACACGGGTAGAAGAGACCTGTCCCCTATCTTTGGAGGAATTGATATTTGCGGAGGAAGGATTGTTGTCCATAACAGATTTTATTATGTAAGCTTCCATTCCATACTCCTCACACAGCTTTACTAACTCCAATGCATCACCAGCTGCTTTATACCCAAATCGGTAGTTCTCACCTGCCACAAGTTCCACATTCCAATATTCACATCTATTTCAGTTTGTGAGAGTAAATATGGGTATAACACAATGATCATGTTAATGTTGATATACAGGAAAAATAGCACATACCAGTAAATTGTGTTAATATGAAAGGGTTTGCTATATGTTGGGCAAATAATAATAAACTATGGAGTTATTTATTTACCAGCAACAACTCCACGCACACTAAGCTCTTTTGATAACTTTTCAACAAACTGTCGAGGACTTAGATGCCGAACGCTTGAAAATTCAACCTCAAACTCTTCTGGGACCATGTTACAGCAATAAGGAACCCAAGATGAAAGAACTCGCTTTCGGTCACATTTAGCAACTATAGGAGCCCTGTTAGGGAAATGTTTAACAAAATATACATTATTTTTCCCCAAGAAGATTACAATTATGAGTTAGAGTTTATATATTTGCTAAAACTACACCAAGAACTATTTTAACAGCCATAAGATAGCCACATAATGCACCTTTCATATATATAATCACTCAAAAGAACCAACAAAGACCAAACTTTTGGAGAATTTTTTTAAATACTTCTTTTCTATTCATACCCTTCTTCCTTAAAGTGAACTGCAGATATAGTATTGATTGCAGGGTTATTCTGCTTGATGGAAAAAATATTGCAATAACAGTAAAACGCCAAAGCCACTAAGTAGGTAGAATAGCAAAAAGTAAGATGGGTGTAGGTTAGATGTTTTAGGTTCAATTCCCATATAGAAGAAAAACGTTGTAATGGACAACAATTGCAAGCTTTATCAGAGTAATTATTTTCATACCATAGGTTATTCAAACAGGGGAACAAAGGAACGGTCACTAATCTGAAGCCCCAAGTAACAAGGAGCCACCAATCATTTCAATATGCCTGCATGCTGATCTATGCTTTATCCCATTCTATAATCCAGGTGCAACAGTATAGTGAGTGTTGAGATACCGCATCAACTATAAATTTGGCAAAAATTGAGCTTATGAAGACTAGGGCAATTCTCATCTCATAAGTTAGTTTTTAGGAGTGAATTAGGTCCAGTCCATTTCTAAGATGGTATTAGAGTCTATCATAGGTCTGATATTGGACACCCTCAATTGTCCCAATATGAAATTAGTCCTACGGATTTTCCAACACAATAAACCTAGTCATTACGAATTTTCTAGTGCAATTTATTGGTCCCACAACTTTTCCAGTACAATATATATATATATATATATATAATTTGGTCCTCCGATCTCCAATGTCAAGTCATATGTGTGTGTGTGTTGGGGGGGGGGGGGGGGGGAGGGGTATTGGGGTCTCACACACATTATATACCTTGTAAGCTAGTTTTTGGAAGTTAGACCCGGTTCATTTCAAGGAATGAGGATGGCATGAGTTCAGGATGGTATGAACAGTGGCCCCATTGCCTGACAGCTTATAAAGTGGGGGCAAGGCTATTAGGTGATGCAGTACACGAGGCTTTCACCTAGTAAGGTTTGAGGAGAGTAGATGTATGCAGTCTTACTCCCACAAGCTAAGAGACTTTTCAGGATTTGGACCCGTGACTTCCAAGTCACGAGGCAACAACCTTACCATTATGCCAAGACTCATTTAAAGGGCGACCAGTGGCTCCCACTAAGTCAGGACTAGGAAGGCTAGATATACGCAATCTCACCCCTCCCCCAAGTGTAATCTCTAGGTCAGAAGGCACCAAGGCTAAATTTTATTCTCTATAGAAAACTTTTCTTAAATTTATAAATTTAGTAATCAATTTTTTTGTTGAACCAATAAGCCAAATGTGTAAGATTATATTATATATGAATGCAAGAACCAAGCACATTTTCCACCTGCATAAATCAAATAAATTAAGTTTTTAAATTAGCTTGATACAAGTGTATACTATGTCATACCTAGGTTCCCAGCCAAGCACTTTTGCCATGCCAACAAATGATAAAAGAAATGGAGGTCCAGCCCTTGATGCTTGAATTGCAAGTTCTCGGTGACCTATGTGCAGAGCATCAAATTTCCCCAATGCTACAATTCCACCTGGTAATTATTAAGATAGAGTCAATAATAGTATATACTTCCCTGAAAACTCCATTCTCTGCACATACTTCTTCATTAGTTCTCTACAGTGAAGTAATCAATACTAATTTAACAAATAAAGCAACAAATCTACATTTTTGACAATTAAAAAAAGAATGACTAATTGACCATAAATAGCCTAAAAATTAAAAGATGTACAAAGTTATGGAAGAACTAGCTAAGAGAATCAAGAAGTCCAACAGGATGCCCTCCTCCAAGAACAAACTATGATGAAATGGTTAATCGCAGAACCAGTTCCATGATATCATCAATCAGTTTTTTTTTTCTGTTTTGAAAAGCATGTTATTTCCATCCAAACAATAGGGGTATTCTAAGAACAAAAAATTGCCTATTACCAACTTGGACATGCATATGGAAAATGGTAAAAGAGGCATAAGGAGAAAGAGGATAAAAACCTGCCACAGCAGATGTTCCATCAGATAGAATTTCACGGTCATCTTCTTGTTGGCTTCACAAAAGAAAAGGAATCAGATAATCAGATTATTGATTAAAGCGTGATGACAAATAATGCGCACAAAAATCAGATCAGTTTATTGGTCAGATTTTACTTCCACAGTTATCAGATAGATCTTGTTTAGCAATTTCCATCCGAATCATTAACAACCGTGCATGTAGAAGTCATTATGAAATCATCTAGCTCTGTGTATGTGTTACATTAAAATATTCAACGAACAAACCAATCAGTGATTGGCACATAAGGCCCAACAGTCTTAATATCGTGCATACTTTAGGCAACTCATTCCTTGGACATGGAGATAGAACCTCTAACGTTCATTTTTGGCATAAATAAAAGGGAACAAAGAATGCTAACTTGCTACCCTATCTCAAGATAATTTACCAGAATCAACATACCCTTGAAAGTCAATCTGAACAGAGTTTATAAACACATTTAAGGGTAACAACTAGAGATTCGTTTAGCTCATACCAAATCACCAACTTCTGTAAAATACACCTCAACATTATTATTAGTTTTTTCAAAAAAGAACCAAATTATATTTTCCCCCAAACTTCCAGGACTATCTAACTAACCAAACAGTACACAAAATTATAGGGCTAACAAATAAATTAGGGAAAATGATTCATGCGTAAAACATGAGAGGAAAACAGAAAAAAAAAAAAAAAACTCATTTAATAAAATGAAGAATAGAACCTGAAAGAGTCGAAAAGGAGAGGAATTTCTCCAGAAGACTTTGGTGGGGTGCCAGAACAGCAGTGTTTTGATGGCACTCTGTTCGGTTTCCCAGTAATGGCGAAACCTCCACAACAAGGTTTCAGAGGCCGTGGGAACGAAAGCTGGAAACTTTGAAAAGCACAGTAACTAAATCTGAAGCCAAGGCCCAAGTGGAAATGAATGTCACACTCTCGAAAATGGTGCGAAATACGAGACATGCCACCCCCCAACATTGCATTGCACTGCACCATCAATCTTTCTGGACCCTCCCCTTGTTCGCTAAAGGAAAGGGATAATCGGGTCCAACGGGTCGGGTCTGAAACTTTGTTATCGTATGAAACCCGAATTATCTAGAAGAATATACCATGTTCACTAGTTAAACAAACACCTACACTTTGTTAAAGTAGAGTATAGAAAGAATATATATTAAGTAATCCTGTTTTGTTATAAATTTTTTATGGAGATCTGTATTTAATTGTAACACATTTCATAAATCTTTAGTCTTCAAACACAGGCATTTCAATCTTTGCTTTCAAATTCTGCCTGCTTCTTTGATTAATTATAGTGCTTTTTTATTTTAATGATGATACTTTTTATAATTTTATTTACACGACTTTTAATATAGGTTATGCGAGAAGTAAATTGTTTTTTTCTTCTTTCCTATAACTTTGTTGACGGGAATATCCAATCAGATTTATAATCTGTTTGATTTCTATTAGAATATTTGTTTCTGAAAGGCAACTTTTTTTGTCAAAATATAAAAACTAGGTTCTATTCTCGTTAAAAATCATGCAAGAATTAAGCTTGCAGTTAAATGAATTGAATGTCTAACTTGTTTATTAATTTCTTTTATAGATTTAATAGTTTTATCTAATTTTTAAACCAATAATAAAAATAAATAATATTTTATTTTTCTGCATTTTCCTCTCATAAGTAAAAACATTTTTAGACACTTTTCTTATGTTTAGATAAGTTTAGAAAGAGAAGCAAAAGGCAAAATAAACTGAAGCCCACAGTGTTATTTTCTTTCCAAAATCAAGTATTTGAAGTTTCGAGATATGTTTATCAAGTTAACCAAATAATCTTTTAGTCTTTGTTTTTATGTTATATAAAATAAATTGTTAAATTTATCTTAGACATTTTTTAGAAGCTTAAGTATACTTTAAATTTTATGTTATTTTAATTCAAACAAAATTGATTCTTTCAGTGATATTTTTATTTAAAATCTTTAAATTTTTACTTTTAAAATAAAATTAATTAATTATTTTTAACTTTTTACTACTTAAAACTTACCAATCAAAACAATTATTTCACCCAAAATAAAATATTTAAAAAAATTCTTTAAATCATAAGTTGATTGGATAAAATTTCATCGTTTTTTTTATTAAACTTTGTACCTTTTAATTTTTAAAATTATTTAATATTATAAAGTCATCATAAACTTTCCAAATATTTGAATAAAAAATAATAATTTGAATATTTAAAAAATATATAATTTACTTAATTTAATAAAAAATCAAATTAAATTAAAAAAAACTATTATCATACATAGTTTAAACTTAAAGAATTACAAGTATAATTAATTTTTTCTTTTTGTTTTCTATTATACTAAATGAGAGAGAGAGAGATAGAGATTAACTTTTTTTTTCTCTGCATACAAATCACTTTTTTTATCTATTTGTTTTCTTTATATAGTAAAACGAAGCATAAATGATCGATAATATCACATCCTCTAAAATTTAACAAAATTATGTTATTCTTTCATTTTTTTCTCATATAAATATTTTTAATGTATCTAACAACATAACATTTTATATTCTTTTTAGTTTCCAAGGTAAAATGTTAAAAGTATAATTGAAAAATGATACCGATAATATTTATAATCATGTATTTACGTTTTATCTTTGAATTGAGCTAATACCATTAGGTGAAATGCTACGTAAGCTTTGTTAAATAACTTGAATGTAAGCTGTTGGTAAACGTAATATAAAGTGTTAACCTAACAATTAGTGCTTGAAAAAGTGTCTTGACTGATACTTTTTACATGCAATTAACTTACCATAATTAAAATGCAATTCACATACCATAATTAAAATGCAATTCACATACCATAATTAAAATGCAATTCACAGACCATAAAAGGAGAGGTGATGATATACATGAATCGGTTCGTAGAGTATCTAACTCCAGAACTCGTGCAGAAATTTCTCATAAATAAAAATGGCTAGCAACAGCTAACCTGATTACAGCATGTAACTCATTCTTCCTCGGACTCTTCCTACTCCTATCTTATCTTTCCTATCGTATTTTCCTCGTTTTCGGATATATCGTTGGCAATGCCCCAAAAACAGTGCATCGACCAAAGCCAAACCCCAGAAAGAAAAAAATAAATCAATTTATTTTTGTACTATTCCTTCTTCCCCACCACTTTTTCTTCGTTTTCTCCATTGATCCATCTTCACTACCAAGTTTATGTAAAATGACCTTTGTTTCACGGAGTCTTGAGCCATAATCCTTTTTCCAAGCTTCAAACATTTGTTTTAACCTTCTAAGTTCCCGATCGGGGTTCAAACTTGCTTCAACTTGACCAGATTTTACCTCAACCAAGAACTTAGCATCATCACCAAATACTTGACTCCTCTGCTCAAATTCTTCAGCCAACCGACTTATAACACTCAAACCAGCACTCATTGATCTTGTCCCATTGCTTTCCTGGCGCCTATGATTACCTCCTATATCCCAGCTGTAATCCCTCTCATCACTTGCATTAACAGAAGCATCTGAATTTCTTTCAGAATCATCCATAGCAAGGCTCTTCTTTGCAATGGAGAGGCTAGATTGTAGGGATCTCATTTGTCTCTGCCACACTTCTTCCATGGATTTCATCTTTAATTCATATTCTGACCATCTGCTGTCATACTGTTGAAGACGTTGGTGAAGAATGTCATTTTCCTCTTCTTTCTCTCTCAGGGCAGCTTCGGCCTTAAGTACCCGGCGCTGTAATTCAGCCAGGAATGATGACTTCACCAGAACCTCATCTGACTCGTTAGTCTGTTTTAGAGGTTGACGGTTGTAAGTATCACAAAGATGAAAAATTTACAAGCAATCCATGAAAACAATCCTTCTGAAGTATAGTTTCTGAAATTAGAAAAGTGAATGAATACCTTCATGCCTCCGGATTTTGATGATCCTATATCTCCTGAGCATCTTCGGACTAACCAACCACGAATAACTGCAAAGTGCAGTAAAAAACAAACTATGAAAATTTACCCAATACCATTGAAAAAACAGTTGTCTACGTTTCAATAAAATATAGTACTTTGAAATGTATAATCATCTACTGCAATAACATTTTGGAACTTTGAAAAGAGAAACATTCGTGCAACACCTATGCTAACTGATGTTCATCATTGATTTGACTGATAATTTTTTTTAAACAATTTTTAGTGTCCTCAGTCCTTTATGAGACTATTACGAACATCTGAATTAAAAAACACAGTAGGGTGTATGTATGAAAGAAATTAGAATTCTTACATGATTGTATGACAACTGCAGCATCATTAATAGTCTTCATTCTGTTCCGTACTAATACTGTTTTCAGCCACTTCTGTATAACAACAGCAGCCCTATGTCTCTGAAGCAAAGCTGCATATCCCTTTCTGCTTTTCTCTCCCCTAATAACTGCAGAAAGGGTAAAAAAGTATTCAGCCTGTTACACTTCTCAAGTAATACGAAGGGCTAAATAAATTAGGTGAGAAAAAGGAAATACATGATTGGAGAGTAGTGATTCCTCTCCAAAGTTCCTTGCAATAACAACGAGCTCGGTAACCTCTGAAGCAACTTTGCACACGTAAAATTCCATGGAGGGTACGATTTCTAGTATCCTCAAGCACACCAATCTGCATTCACGGTCAATGCAACATATTAAAGAAACAGTCCAAAAGAGAGGAGTAAATAAAGTTGGGTTTAGGGAATTAAACTACATCAACAGTTTAAAAATGCAAAATGCAAAAGCACATTGAACACCGCAAGGACCAGTTTATCATGCATAAGAGGAAGCAAAAAGTGATGCCAAAACAATTCAAACGACCTCTCAATCCAAAGACATAAATTAGGAGTAGATGAAGTTAAAACGCAGCTCTGATGATAGAACAAGCTATCGCCAGCAGCATTCAAAGTTAAGGATGAGACTGAGATCTTAGGATAAGAAATAGCGGCTTAGGCATCAAAAATCATGACAAGAAAAAAAAAAAAAAGAGCAAATAATGCAAAATAGTAGGAGTGTCAATGGGCTGGGTAAGTAGAAAATTGTGGTCCTAGGTCGTAACTGACTAAATGAGTTCGGGTAGGTTCGGAAAGGTTTCTAGAAAATATTTTGTTCAACCCGATTACCGAATTGGTTTTGGTAGCATATATTTAATTTTTTTAAAACAAACATTAAAAATTGAGAAATGAAATAAAATTAAATTAAAAGGAAATAAATTAAATAGGTGGGTTGAAAAATTCATTAAATTTTTTTTATTAAAACTGCAGAATAGTAGTTAGATCGGGTTGGATGTGTTTAAAATTCACTAACCCTGGGCTTTACCCGAAGGAATTGAGTTCTATTTTAACTCGGGATAACCCAACTTGTTTTTTAAGCTACTGGTCGAGTTGGATCAAACAGACTCATGGACCTACCTGAACCCATGCCCACCCCTATAAAATAGGAACATTTTCATCACTCCTAGGTCCTGCCTGAGTAACAATGACCTAGATGAATGACTAAAAACAGGAAAGACACGAAAGTTCATTACAATATCTTCATAAAGGTACCAACTGATCAAAATAGATCTACAAACTCTAATTCATTCATCTCCAAATTACCAAAGCCCAGAATTCCATAGCTCACGGTTATTAAGTACAAAATAATTGTACAAAATAATTCTCATATCATAACCCTAAACACAAATAGCATCAATCTTATCATTTTTCTTTGTTACACTTTCTCCACTACACCATACATGTGTAAGATGTTGAATGCAATTCCTAAAGTACATGAAGATAATGCAGATGAATTTTCACCAATTCATTTTTAAATTGATGTCAACAAAACAGTTAAACCCGTGAAAACGGCTGATGCTATAAAATCAATACAACCACCGCTACCATAATTTAAATGAAATGAGAATGATTCGTGTAACAATTTACAGACATATATTTACCTGCCCTGCTCGGAAGAATAATTTTGTGTAGCCAACTTGATACATCTCAGGCAAAATGTTAAACTGATGAAGGATAGCAACTGAAACACTAAGTGGATCCTGAGATGCCACATTTTCAAGGAGAAGAAAACCATATCTGATTCACCATTCACAAACCAATAAGAGAAAGGTTAGATACATGCAAAAAGCACTGGGTTGGGGATGGCTGGAAGGGGCTAATATGAAAGGATATTAATAGTTCTTTCTTCGTTATACCTTTTGGCAAACTTTTGATGAGGCACTCTAGTCGGGAAGCCCGATCTTGATATCCGAACCACTTCCAGTACCCCACAACATCTCAACTGCTGCAGTACAAGGCCTTGCTCATATGATCCAGGTGATTGGAGGTTATTGGGCTTAATACAGCGAATAAAATGAGGACTAGTACTCTCTAAACGTTGCATCAGTTGGAACAATTGTCCCTGGGAGAGGGAATGTTGAAGGAGAATTAATAAAGTATAAAAAATATGAATGATTTGATACATTGTTTGCACTCAATTCCACTCCACCACTTCCTTTTTCTCTTTTATAAACCACAGTAGTAGTGTCAGTATGCATATCCCATCCTACTTTTGATGACTTAAACTAACTCACAAGAACTGTTCATTCATTAAAACAAAACAAATGAAATGAATTGATTATTTGTAACAATTAAAAAAACTAATTTGAAGCATCTTCGGGCCTTAGGATCATTGATATTCAAATGAGACTGACCTTTTCCAAGTTATAGATGCAGTATTTTGCATGGTTTGATCAAGATGAATGCCATTGATAACATACTAGAAAATAATTTCCAATATATACATCGAGGAAGACTAGGAAAACCATAACATAATTAAGCTTGCCCAACCATTGGAACATTTCATGAGAAGTTTTTGAGAAAATCATAATTACATCTACATACCTTGAATTTTGTGGCAACACTTAGCTTTTGGGAATCTGCCCCACCTGACTTATGCAAGGGACCAACTACAGGCTTCTCCGACTGAGTAAGCATATGGGATGCAAATATCTTAGGAAGATGACATTTGCTTGAGGATAGAAGTTGGATGGAATCCAAGTGCAATAGGTCCCTGTTCTTTTCCAGGAATCCAGTTGTATCATAAGTAACCTGGGGAAGAACAAGTGCAACTATCAAACAGTTAGGTAGGATAAGCAAAGTTAAATCGATATGAAGTAACCTTTTACTTTTAAGAAAAATGATAGTATTTGGGAGTTCAAAAATATTAACAATGAAAACTAATCAAAATCATGGTTAGTAGGTTATGGTATGGTTAATAGGTTATAAATAAAGCGTGGATTTAGATACAGTGGAGTTTTTGTGTCTTTCTATCCATAAAGCTTAGCTGTATCACATTATAAAACCCACAATCGAATGCCACTCAAATCAAATGCCATTAATGTAAATCTTAGACATAAGGCAATTTACAATACTTTGCATAAACAGAGAGAACCAATAGAATGTCACATAAACATGAACAGATAAATACCTCCCCTGCATAGTGACGCACAGTAAAGGCTTTTTCCCGTTCTCCTTTGAAGCATGAATTAGAATTCAAATGCTGCTTAAGCTTGTTAGCAAACGTTAAATCTGTGCCATTAGGGAAAGTGGACTCTTCAACTAACAGGGATAGTAGCCCCAGTGGTTTCTGCACATACATCAGAAGTAATGAATTTCCAAATTCTAATCAGACATGGCATTTTTTTCCAAAAGAATAGAAATATATTAGCCACAAAAAAATTTCATCCTTTTACCATTCACCATAATATCCGCATCTTATGTCAAGGAAAAAGAAATCTTATTGCTGTCAAAGCATCACGAATAATATTCAGAATCAATGCTGTAAATATTAAATATTAGTTAAGGAACTCTGAATTAACAAAATTCACTCCAAAATTCCAATAGATTTGCTTCAGTCAAACTAACACCCCCCAACCAAAAAAGGGCAAAACAAACAGCAGCATGCACCATGCAGTGAAGCTTCTACAGAACATCAAGACAAAATCATATCCCAAAGTATAGTTTAACAGCAGAAAGAAACCACAAATGGAAGTATAGCAAGTTATTTGGTAGATTCAGAATATATACAAATTAAACGGCAAAGTAGCATCCTTATAATGTACAATAAATATGACATTTCACATTTGCTTCATATAATGCACAATAATATGTCAAAATCCCAAATTCTTAATATTCATTCAAGCATTAAAATATGTGAGCTTTTTAGTATCAATGAACCCAAAAATAAGTGTTCCTTTGGAATTTTCAAATTCACGATTCTTTTACGTACTCTGGCACATACGAGAATATCATTTTGCATATATAAGCACTATATATGGTCCACGGAAGAATCAGATTAGCAAACCTTTCCCCATTGTTTTGCCTTCCTATTCAAATAAAAAACACACTAAAGATTACAGAGAAAAGGTCAAAGGGGGGCAAGGAAACTCAGTACCTTTTCAAAAAGATTAAGGCAATCTTGGTTGTCTTCAAATTCAACTTTAGCCCAATCAATGCCATCTTGGATATATTCCTGAAACAAAATTGTAAACAAGCAACAAGCATAAGTAGATGTTTAGTTTTCATTGGTAAGCATACAATTTTTTTCATTTTATAAGGCATTCAGTTCTTTCAACTTTTATTCTACGGTCATTGACTTATATGAGAATTTGTTTAAACAAAAAACATCAGCTCCCAAAACTACACCAATATACTAATCTCCTGGAAAAGAATTAAGATCAACGATTTGAGGAAGTTGAGTTATGTGGTTCTGGACAAGGAGATTTGGAGGGCATTTTCTGACATGAGCTCATTAAGGAAACAGGGAAAGATTGATAGCCAGCTATTTCTACGGGAGATATTAGTAGCCAGTAGCTAATATCCAGTAGGTGCCGATGTGTATGGTTTTGTTAAATCAGTCTGGAGTGTGAACTCAATTAGTGTTAACCCATAAATTGCAAAATCAGATTTTTTCATCAAATCCAAACAATCTCCTAAATAGTAATACACACTTTCTCAACTGTCAAGCCTCGAGGCAGTCTTAGAACACAGCATTCAAAATGCATGGGCATGGGGTGCCAACCCTAAAGGAAGGCTAACCTGCCACCTGGGCTTAGTGTGGGTAGTTTAAGTGGAGAATATTTTCAGTCCTCCAAGAGTACTCCTTCCACTCAAATCATCACAACTAGTATGTATGGTCATTTCTTCCTAATTTTAAATTTTTAAAATTAAAAAATGAGAGAAAACTATCAAATTAAGAGTGATAATTGTCAGGGGAATAGGTACTACAAGAATATAAAAAATTTGCCTGTTGAGGTGGTTGTGGATTAGGCCAAAGTGAATTCATAGACTTCTTAATGTATCACCCCAAATAAGAAACAGTAAAATAAAACCGACTGGTCACCGCAAAGAGAAATATCACAGCACCAATTTGAAATAATTTTAGCATTTACTTTAGAACTAATCTCTACTCCTATTAAAACAATTTATTGTTTCTTCTTTATTTAAAAAAAAACAAGAAATAACAATATAATTAGTCCAAAGCCCCAATGGTCAAAAGACCAGCATGACAGTCCATGATGTTTTAGCTTTAACAGATTTAAAAACTTTATTTAAGGCAAAGCACAAAGGAAGCTGAGGATGAGGGAGAGAAAAAAGTTGTCAATAACAAAGATCAGGGAATAACCATGAAGAGCTAAGAGTCCAAAATAAAAATGTAGTGGATTTAATATTCACATCTTAATGGTAACTCAGCAGATTTGAATAAAGAAATGCCATACGCCTATAACAACATCATCATTCACTGTAGGATTTTGTTTAAGCAGTTGTGTATACCTCCTGTTCTAACTTGAATAAATGACGATTGAAGTGTTGTTGTAATCTTTCATTTGCATAATTTATGCAGAACTGCTCAAAACTGTTCCTCTGCACGTATAAAATGCAAAACATTCAGCAGAGTATTTCAAAATTTAAACAGGATAAGTATATATATATAGGGAGGGATCTAGTTATTTCAAGAGTAACTTTGCTTAGAGTTACTCCACTTAATAACTTTCATAAACAATTAAATTTCATCAATTCAACCGTTAAATTAATAAATTATATTATATAGATCATTCATACAAAATTTTATAAAATTTGAAAAAGATTTGATATTTTATTAAATAAATTCAAATTAACAGATATTATAAAAGGTATATTATCCATTAATTTGAATTTATTTTTTTAAAGTATCAAACCTTTTTTAAATTTTATAAAATTTTGTAAGGATGATCTATATAATATAATTTATTAATTTAACCATTACATTGATAAAATTTAATTGTTTATAAAAGTTATAAAGCAGAGTAACTCTAAGCAAGATTATTCCGGGAGTAACTTGATCCCTCCTCTGTATATGTTGAGAGATATCTATGGTTTAACGTAACATACGTTGAATGACTCAAAGCCATAAATATCCAGAATGCTGATGGATCTGCCAGTTCGTCTTTTGCCAACAGCAAGTGATTTGTTTATTTGTTCAACCAACCAATCGAACAGACATGCATATATTGACTTCGCCAAAGCATCTCTTGCATCAATAGCCTACATGATAACAAAAGTAACCATCATCACCAATGAACTTTTCTTTCTCTTTCTATTACCTTGTAGTAACAATTAAATGAATTGGGATATGCCGATTGAGAAATACAATATACATTCCGATACCCAAGACCTTCACCCCTAGAGAAGTTGTACTTTTTCCAACCATAGTTATAGACAAAGGTAAATGTTAACACATCAGTCATTTTACCTGAGATAGTGTCAACTTCTGGACAATATTGTCATTACCAACTTTCATTTTGCGAGTTGATAAAGTCAACTTCAGGTCTTCAATTTCACAGCCAATCAACTTGGCCACGGTGAACAGCCCTTTAAGAAGTCAGGGAACAAAATTAATTTTTAATTGAGGTATTAATTAACTTATAACGTATGCAAGCATCTAAAATAAGCTCAAAACCTATGCAACAGAAATTAGGCATCAAGTGCACAGTATGTAAACAGATATCATGTGCAGCAAATCAATCAATAACCATATCAAAGAAAAAAAAAAAAAGATAAAACCATTAAAAACTGCAACCTTATTTTACAACACAAACTCAAATTACACACCCAAATTACCAAGTATCTTTAAAAGAAATACAATAAAATGCTAAAAAATATTCATCCATTCTAGGACATGCTGACTGGAGCAAAAAGCTTTTCAAAGACATCCCAGATCCAAAATCTAGCACCAGACAGAAGCTTTTCAATAACTGGGGAGGTTCATGGTGAGAAAAGTAAAGAAACATCAGTTGCAGAAGTATGACGCTTTCTCATGTCAAGACCAATGCTTTTGCAAGAGCTGGCAAGCAATGGATGCTATTCCAACTAATATGCCATATTAGATATTACTTATAACCATTCAGTTATTATCCATAAGGGGGCAGCCTTGAGCTACAAGATTTCCCCTATGCAGTAGGTCTAGGAAGGATCAGACCGACATGGTGGGTCCATAGTAGGCAGCCTTTCCTTGCATTTGCAAGAGGCTGATTAGAACCAGTGGCCTCAGGGTCACATGGCCACAACTCCATGTATTGCACCAAAGCTCCACCACTTAGTTATTGTCAATATAAGATTGAAATTTAATATCATCCTGTCTATCTGTTTGTACAAGTAAATATGATGTATTGTAATGCAAAATGGATCCAGAGCTTCTAAAGAATGCCACTGGAAGGTATCCCTTTGGTAATCTGCAACCTATCAAGCAGCAAAATTTTATACTCTAGTAGATTCCATTAGTACAGCTAAAAAATTCTTACCCTCATCCTCAACAGCTTGAACATGATTTTCATTATCGATCTCAGTAAATGATATGTTTCCTAACCATAACACTGCAGCAAGCATTGCAAAAACATTCTCCTGGTCTCCTTTGCTAATGTGGACAACATCCAAAGCTTCCTAGAAATTGGCAACAGCAAGAAAAAACCCATGCATCATGTATCTCAAGCTATTATTTCAGACTAAAACCAACGGTCAAAATGGAAATTAAAAAAATAGCATATAATATAATCCTATAGGATGCAGATCATTCATAAGCAATAAGTAATGAAAAATAGTGTATACCATGACTATACGAAATTCTTCTGCATCATCAACACCAATAATTGAATAACAATTGCTCTGCCTCAGATATTTATAGTCTTCCGCATGTTGTAGATTTAGCTTCTCTGAGTTATAAAATCAAACATCAAACAAACAGAGAAACAGCAAAGGCAAATAAACAAGAATACATAACTTATAATGTTACATCGAGGAATATTCTAGAACAAAAGGTTCATATAATTAATCAAATCAAATCCTATACATGTGAGATTATGCTCTACTAGTATTCCCATTAGTTTGTTCCAGTCCTGACTCCTGACTAATGAGACAATGAGAGATAAAAAAAAGTCCTTTGATAATAAAGAAAAGGGGAACTAGATGCCAATTTGGCTTAGATTCTAAAAGAGTTTGTTTGAGTATTGCAAAGTGCAATAGCATTTTTGTGTTATGATGTTTGTCCACACTCTTTAGTGTGAGTCTAATACTCAGCTCAAGATATTGAGCCCCTCTGCAGAGCCCTCCAACTATTGATCACAAGCTTGCTTACTAGTAATCACTCAACCAACCTCTTGAGGGTAAGTGAAATAGCTTTTGAAGTGTATATAGTAATTATAAGGACATTTAAGAAATTTCAGGCCACAAGGTTTCACTAGTTAAAATTGATGTTATGATGTTGATTGTAGGGATATCTTTAGCAAGTTGCTCGGATCCACACCAAGAATTAACCCTATTCGTTGAAGAAACAATAAAATCTTCTACAATTAATTCTACAGCCTATAGATAGTTAGATACAATAGAATTGATTTTGAAAAACCCAAACATGGCCGATTTTTGTTAGAATAAATTATGAAGGATCAATGTGATTCTGGACTCTGCAAAATTGCAAAGAAACATGCTTTAGCAGACCAAACAAACCAGATTCCACACTTTAAAGACATACCACAATATGCTATTACAACTCCTGACTTGTTCCGATCAAACAAGAATGCATACTTGACAATAAATCATAAATGAATTGGATAAAGATGGATTTTTGCTTCATTAATTTGTTAATAATTTTTCAACACTGGCTGGTATCTAATTAAAAATGTCACCAAATTGATCATCCCTATTAGCTTGTGGTGTGAGTTTATCCTTTTCCATAACTTTGACCCTTCAAATTCACAAAATTCCCAGTTTTTTTTTTTAAATTTGTGCCATTCTTTAGGTTTGTAATTAAATATACTTCAAATAACAACAAGAAAGCAACCCAGATCTTAACTAAAAACACACTTATAGTTGAAAATTAAGCAAAATTTTATGAACAAAAAGGAAGAAAATCACTCGCAGGCAAAACCCCACTAGGGAAAGGGGGTTGGACATCAAAGGGAAAAAATAGTGCTGTTAAAAAAAGGACAGAATTATAACCAAATTTTATAATTAAAATAGCAACTTTTTCAAAATAAAATAGACACTTTACAATAGAGAATCAGATATTCTTCAAGGCCATCCTCAAGTAAAAATTGCAACAAAACAATTACCCACCTATGTAACAAATAAATTAGCAGATATAGAAGATTAAAAAATCCACTTACTCCTAAGGGATGATGGTGCTCCAGCACATAGTTGATAAAATATATGATATGACCTTTCCCCTTCATTGCATTGGACTACTCTAGACTGTTCATATACAAAGTAAAACAAGTGTCAATTGACATAAAATCAACATATATTGGAATGTAAAACTACCTCAAAAGATTGAATACCTTTTCCAGCAAAACTGTTTATGGTATGGTCATGCCATGGGCATTACATAAATTCAGCACAGAAATTCAAACATTAACATAATTAGTTGGAAACTTATAGTGGAAGCAAAGACACCAAGGTTTTAATCACAGTACTGTAGTAAACTTACATGTTTGAATACTAGCACCAGATATTTTTCCAGTTTCACTGAAGTGAATCTCAATGAGCTTTCCCTGAAACATTCAATCAAATTATGACAGATTTCAGCATCAAAAGTGTATAGGATCAAAACCCTAATGAATCAACTAAAAGAATCAATATGATACACGGGAAATCTTACAAAACGGCTTGAATTGTCATTTCTTAATGTTTTCCCATTACCAAAGGCTTCTAGTATTGGATTAGTCTTTAATATCTCATACTCTATTCCACTTCCACCACCAAGGGCAGCCAAGTACTGCATTGCTATCTTTGCTGTCTCAGTCTTCCCTGCTCCACTCTCACCACTGAATATGTAGATGATATGATTCATTAATTAAAGGGTACACAAGTTTAAGGAAAGCCAAGTTGGGCTTGACATTAACAATGAAAAGTTCAGGCAGCATAAAGATGCTTTTATTTTCATTAATGGTAATCAAAGAATGGAAAATGAGAAGTTCATCCCTATATTATGTTTGTCTTTACCAATTAAAGCAAAGTTCCCTCATTACATATGAATGTTAAAACAGCAACAAGGATGGATAGATGGGGAGGAACTGAAAAGAATATTAAGCAGGGACCACCAGGGAGGCCCAATACTAAATAAAATTTTTGCAAAACCGGTGTTTAAAAGCCAAAACCAAATCCATGCATCTAGGCACTTGAAAATTTAATGGAAACAAACAAAAGGTAATTATGTCTATGGCATTAACATCAAATCAAATCTGTCAACATTATGGATCTTAGTAGCTCTTATGAAATGAAAATGCTTAGTAAGATCTCCAGAGATAATATGTTTTACTCAAACAGTACTTGCACAAATTGCAACTGAAATAAAAACTTAGACTGAAGCATCTTATAAAAAAGGAAATAAAGAAACACTAAATAGTTTGTGATAACCCGTTGCTCAGAAAAAGGCAAATTCATCGAAAAATACTGACCTTATAATTATAGATTGATTCACTTCATCTGTAAACAAGGCAAGAGACACAGTAAGAAGTTATCAGTCAAAAGTCAGAAGAAATGGAAGTGATTATATATAATTTCTAAAGTTTTTTCCATATATGTATATATAAGAAAAGACAAAGTTACCCCGCATCATTTCTCGGATGGCTGTGTCTGTAATTGCATATACATGAGGGCTTTCGATTGCTTTACACTTGTAGGCTTCAATATAGTCATTACCATACAGAGGAACTTTCTTAAAAGGATTTATGGCAACCAAAACAGGCCCAGCTTTCGTCTGAATTGCACATAGTTAGGCAGATTAAAACGTTACGATTAGGAAACAAAATTGATGAGAAAAACTTAAGAGATATAAAGACTTACATAGATCATATTTTGATTGTATCTATATTGCAGGTTGTATAAAACTGAAGGTTCATTTAAATAACTAAGTTGCATGAGGTCATCCACTCCATCAAGAATATCAGGATTTGCTGGTACCAAACTTTCCTCTTTTACCTTTAAAACCTATGATTAAAGGGGGGAAGAGTACAGTTAGTAGGCCACAAAAGAACCAACCATCTTGAGAATTGCCACTTATCTTACTTTCCCATCAGGCAGTGAAATGACAGATTCAGTTCCAGAAGTTGTTACTATCTTTACCAGCTCCCAATTCCCATTTGGAAGTTGAAGCCAAGACTGAAGCTTCTGAAATAGTGAACTTCAGAAGTAAGAGAAAGAAACAAAAATTTTAAACTATCTATTAATGATGAGAACTCAAACAAGCTCCGACAATAAAGGACTTCTAAAAAAATTGCTTTAACAAAGAACATCGTTAATTGCTTTAATGGCAATTATCTTCTTTTAAAAAAAATTAAAAATCTTATCAAAGCAAAGAAGAACACATTCCTTCCCCAGTACAGTACATTCACAACCAGCCATTAAATAAAGATAGACAGAAGAGAGGTACAGATGCTTTTGTTTGACAAAAAAACAGTGACAAATAACAAGCAGCAGTGAATCTTAAGTTTTATGAATATTTCTCTTTTCCAAGACACTCTCAGCTGATGAAAGAGAAAAATAATTGAGTCCACCAGAGCAGAAATCCCAAAGAGATTAAAAACAGCCCTAAATTTCAGTACATATGAATATTTTTGTTGAAGGATTAATCAAAAAGAATGGAAACCTGCTTATCTTAACTGCTGTCAATAGTCAAAGAAAAAATACATCAGGTTTCAAACTTATTATTACATCAGAAAATTGAGAAGCAAATAAATATTTCATTAATTTAATTTTTACTCTTATCTTTTAACGCTAGTGTCCCAGCAAAGTGGAATTTTGTGAATGGCAAGGCATGTAATAATGATGCCAGTTTAACTAGTTGAGAAAACATTTCTAAAGTTAAAATTTAAAACTACTGGAAGAAGTTAAAATTCATAAGGCTTCATCTTACAAACTGATATATAGATTACTTTTTGTAACTTTTCTATAGTTTGTTTAACAAACAATTTAGCTCTTCTAAGAGAGATGTGTAAAAGTGAGTATCTATCCACTGTTGGTTTGAATTAAAGAATTTTGTAAACATAACCCATTTTAAATCAAAGGTAAATAGACCCTCAGTTTCTAACTTTGCATATCTCTCACTTTAAAGGAGTCAAATACTTAGAGTAATTACTGCTGTTAAAGCTAATAGTAATACATAAAAATACTCAGTATTCAGATCACCCTATTATATGCTCATTAACTCTCAGTAACCATGTTAAAAAAAAAAACTCTTGGTAAGCAATCTTTAACACTCACATGTATATAAAAAATACTCAGTATTAAGCACCCTATCACATGTTCACATTAACTTGGTAAGTGATCTTTCCTCGTCTGCTGCTAGACACGCCAGTTACAAGTTTACAACACTCAAGACTTTGGAAGCATGCACTATACACTGCAGCAGTTATAACACATATACTAAAAGACAGATTAAAAAAAAGTTATACAAATTAAGATCAACTAACATAAAACTCTGACAAGACCTCTCACATCTTATGTTTGCCAACAATAACATTTTAGCTGAATAAATATATATATATATTAATCAGCAATAAATATGAATTAATAAATTGTTATGCACAATAAACACAGACAAAAGTTCAGCGCTGAGACATCCATATAGAAAGAAAAAGTATCAACTTCTTGAACATTCTCCAAGAAAAAATGAAGTTAGTTATCCAACTCAAATAACTACATCATAGGTATAATAATAAACTGATTCTAAAACCCAGCAGCAGAGTAAAATTGAAGCCTGAAGCCCAAATTACCTTCTTTGAAGCATAAGAATTTGTATCATTCCACCTCCTTTCCCTAGAGGATGTCAAAATTGATGGGTGGGGCAACAAAACAGATGCTGAATCTTCATCTGCATTAGAAGGCCTGTCTTTTATTGATCTACCTTTTCCACCATAAGGTGAGTCCTCATCAAAAAGATCCATGCCACCAGCTCGGCTGTGACCTTCCTTAGAAACATCCCCTACCAGTGCACCATTTTCAGGACCATTTAATCCAATCAGATTTCTGCTTCTCAATTTAACATCTCCATGTTTTTCCACATGAACAGGATTGGGATTATTTGCAAACAACTTGAACTCAGGAGGCAACGGTTTGATGGAGTGGAAGACAGGCAGGACACTGGATGTCTGAGACATGGTCACTTAAAGACTTCTGTCATCACCAAAAAAGGTTACCATCAACAATTGGAAATTGCAAAGGAAAAAAGTGATATTTTTCAAAAGCGAAAAGTAAACTTTTTTCGAACAAATGGGCCTTTCAAACTTTAAAACAAGGCCCCAATGAATGACTTAATCAGGATAACATAATGGAGGGGACCCAAACTCAAGATACAGACTCTCCTCTCTAGTCTAGTGCTCCAGGCTTAAAGTTGCCATAGACACGTTGAACCTCATTCCAAGCTGTAAAATTCAAAATCATGAACCTAACACAACCACGCCCCCACATTGCCTAATCTCAGGGCCCCAATTTTAATGAACTTAACTCCCAATGCAATACTGCAACAACGGCACGCATAAACAGATCTTCGTTCTACTTAAACATCGGTTTCTGATACAGTAAAATATTATAAACATCCAAATTTTGAATTCGTTTAACCCTCCACCAAAACCAGAGAAAAAAAAATTGAAAAAAAAAACAGTAAAAAGATAAACAATAACATCAACGAAGTCGAAATGGCTAACTTAGAAACCAAAAATCAACATAAAGTTTCAAAAAACTGTCCTCGCTATCTTCACGTTTTCCTCGTTTAACGTGCCGAAAAGCAAAAAGCAAGCATGAGAACACGCACGGAAACAAAATCACCAAATTAATCTGATTCACGCGAAGTAGATCCACTAACCTCACAAAAAGCAGATAAGTTAGGAAGAAGAATGATTATGTTGAAGATCTTGCAGAATGAAGTCTGAGTTGGACGAATCGTTGAGCATTGAACGAGTTAGAACTCGGAAGAAAAACAGAAACAATCTCAATGTAAGAAAATGTGTTCGCGGAAGAGCCTCAGCCTCACAAAGGTTCCTCAGAATGTATGGAGAAGAAGATTTTGAATGAAGCAGCTTTTTCTGCTTTGCTTTTTCACTTCCTGCTTAGCGTTATAATCATACAAATTTAAAAATATTAATAAAAAAAGGAGGGAGTTTCTTTTTAACACATTTTTAAAAAATTTCATTTGTCTATTTAATTTCGGTCTGATTCTAACTTCTAACCATTTCAATTCAATTGTTGTCCTGCTTTTACTAATAATTTAAATTTTAATTTTAAATTTTATTTGTATCTGTATTGCGCGTTTTTCCTTGCCAACCGATTTTGAAGAGAAAAATTCAGCTGAAACGTTTCGTTGGAGCCAAGTGTGGTGGTAATTGACGAAACTACCCCTGTGCGTTGGCGGCTTCAAGGCTCAAGCTAAACCAGTGAGTTATTATTAGGAAGATTGTTAGTTTTCTTCAATTACTGCCCCCATAACTCGTTAGATGACAATTCACAAATATCCAATAAAGATCATGAATTAGTAGATTTATTTTATGTTGAATTTAACCAATAACTAGTTTGTTGTTTAGTCTCACATCATTCATATTTTTCCTTTAAGGTAGGATTCCACCATGTTGCTTGGTGCCAAAACAACAATATATTTCCATGTTGCTATCAATTATGGAGAAAGTAATTGGATCATCAATGGCTTGGATGATAAGCCACGTAAAAATTATTTTGTCAATTATTAACATGCTAAGAAATACATGTTATAATGCATTTCAACTTTAATTTGTTTATTTTTTCAAACTATAGGTTATGTTTAATACCATGTCTGATGATAACATGTTACTTCAAAATATGCAGTGTCATTGGTCTTGTTTGACCAATTCTGTTGCTAAAGTACAACCACTACATTTATAACAAGTTCAATTGCCAAAGTAAAACCACTTCAAAATTATGGTATTTAGGTAAGTGAGTTATGACATTGCTTGAGATTATGAAAAGTTTCAAATCCTTTCCAGTAGAGAGATTTAAAAATATAATTACTAGATAAACAAATTTCAATTAGATTAAATAAAATTTAAATCTATTAATCAACGTATTATAAAATATTTTATATGATTATTTCATTAAATGATATTTTAAGTTATTTAAGTCACAGTTAATTCTTATAGGCTAACTGTTCAATGTCCCAATAGGATGTGGCAGCTTGATCTATAAAAGAACAAAAACTAAGTCTTATTCAATCATATTCCTTGATATATTCTTGCTTTGTTCTCTTCTCTGTCTATATCTTGTGGACATTGTTTGCAAGGTTTCAATGCACGAATCAAACACTAAAAATACTAACCTTGGAGACAAATTTAAATATTAGATTACACCAAAATCTGTCAAAATTTTGCTTCAGGATAGTAGTTATCCCAACACTTGTGTGATCAATGATTCAATGTTGCATATCAAGTACTTTGCTCCTCTAACTAATTTAACAACTAAAAAACGTGGGACAAGATACTAATTGAGTTTTTATCGTAGCAGAATGACAAGGCAACTAAAAATTTCATAACAAATGAGCTTTAAACTAAACAATTAAATATTTGCATACAATTGAATGAAAAGTATCTGCATACAAAGAATTACAGAAAATCTTTAAAAACTTTAACAGGAAAAAAAAAACAAATATTCAGAGATTTTATTTTTCCGAATTTGATTAAATCAACCCCTTGCTTTTAACGTTAACAAACATATACGAAGTTTAGAATTCATTATTTATGATAAAATAATTAAAATAAATAATCAATACTGATTGTTGTATCATGTATGTTATTTCGGTTTTACTTTCTATAGTTATTTTTGTGTAATATCGATCACTATTGTTTTACTTACTTTAATTTTAAAAAACCAATCCTTGAAAAAAGAATAAGGACAGTGTCTTAGAAAGAAACTTCAGTAACAATATTTTAATTCGAGAAAAATTAATCACAATTAAAAGTCAAATAATTTAAAAGTGTAAAAACTAATACAATAACAATATGAACCGTTTAAATTATAGAAAAATATAAAAGCCAAAATCCATGCTACTGTTGTTTGAAAAAAAAAAAGATCCCCTCGACAAAACATCATTTGAAAGCTCTTGAATATCTTAAACAAATACACTCAAGGTTGAACCAAACTATAAGAATAATAATTTAGTTTCAATTTGAAAGGAAAAGGATAGAAGGGACATATGGAAAAAGGTAGAATGTGGAATGATGGTAAGGTAATGTGGCCCATAAGGAAAAAGAGGTGTTTCAATAATATTATAATGATAATGATTGGACTTGATAAATAGGAAATGTACGCAATGTTGCAAAGGTACATGAGGGTAGAAGGAGTCAAAGCAGGATAAGGCCATTTAAATTTGTATCGTATGATTTAGATTGGAGGTTCAGCAATGATGTAGATGTGGGAGTGAGAGCTGCTGATAGCGTCTCCTCAAAGCATCGTCTTCATCTTACAAAAAAAAGCAGGCAAATGTTAAGGTGTAATGGACTTATATTGTCCCATTTTTTATTTCCTTTTCATGGGCCTCTTCACACTCTTATGCCAGTTTGATTTATTTTGGTGCATAATACCAGTTTCATTTTTTTGTTTAAAAATTAATTTTAACACTTATTTAAATTATGTTCAATATTTTAAAATTAATTTTCTCAACATTGTAAAATTAATTAGATGTAACTTTAAAATAAACGGAGCTTTAATCTAGCCTAACTGAGCTTGGGCCTGCCAATCAAAAGCCCTTTTCCCAACCCAAATACAAGGCTTTGATTTTTTCGAAATACATATTAATTTCTGATAAAAAACATTCTTAAAAATTACACTGACCAGAATTATATAGACTTTAATCCAATACTCATTTGTTTGAGCTTTTTCTTTTGTGAAATATTGCACGATATGTTTAAAAAATTTATAATTGTAATTTAAAAATAAAAATAATAACATTTACCCAAAAAATAACTTTTTTCAATGCTTTTCTCATAATATTAGACGTATTCAGTACCGCATGTACTAAAATAATATCTTCTACAAAATGCTGCATCAAGAAATCACTTAATTTTTTAACATTAAATAAACGGACCTCTGATCCATTAGTGACTAGTCTAGATGCCAAACATAAAAGAAGGCATATAAGAAAGCTAGTCATTGTAAATATGTAGGTAAATTGTGGTATTCCAATCAACAACCAATACCTTATCACTTTATATTAGTAAATAATCATATAAAACTTTGTGCCATGCGATAAATTCGCTTGTTGATTATTGATGGGTTTATCTACATAAATATTTCTCTATGATATGGCGATTTATTGCCAAAAATTGCTCAAAATAAATACTTTGCTTGAGCTGCCTCAATAATCTTCGCTTTTACAATTCAGATCACGTGGCCAAACCCAAATAAAATAACACTAATAAAATAAAAACTGGTATAAATTAAAGCATGCTAAAAAAATGATTTTGCAATTTCACTATTGCCAAAAACGGAACATTGCTACGCCTAAAATAATAATAATAATATGCTTCTTACAGAACGGCATCCTGATGTGGAAAGAAGTCATCTGCAATCTGCACCTACTGCTTCAAGAACAGATTTGAAACCATCTCTTTCCAAGCATGCAACTAATTCAGCCTAAAACCAATTGACTGAGAATGAGATTTTGATGAATACACTTAATTGATTTGAGTCATGAACCACAATCTTGAGCATGAGAATTTTGGTGCTTACCTTTATCTGAGGAATAAGTGCAGGTCCCCCATAAGCAAATGCAGTATAGAGCTGAACAAGAGTTGCTCCAGCTCGTATTTTTTTGTATGCATCCTCACCACTAAATTGATATACAAGGCACAGAGAAATTATTGCATAATTCATTTTCCTTTTAAATCATTTAAAAAACTACACATAACTAGAAATCAAAATCAACCATGCAAATGAATTCGTGAGGGAACATTGTTGTCTTTACCTGCTAATGCCCCCACAGCCAATCAAAGGAATCCTGCCCTGATATACATGAAATGAAAATGTTAGGCGTGACTAGCATGCATATAAGTAAACCATAACAAGAACAGTTCAAACGCCACCATCCCAAACCAAGAAAAATAAAAGGAAAAAGGAACCAGAGAACAAAATATAAGAGCCCAAATAGTATTGTCATACATCAGTAGGACAGTTAAATAAGGAAATATCGGTGTAAATGCATAGGAAAGAGGGAGAGAAAACAAATCAATGAATGTCTTACTGTATTACACAGAAAGCTGCGAACTGCTTGCCACAGCCTCATATGTATTTGCAGGTCATATAATTAAATTTTACATCAAGGAATGAAGTGGATACCTCCTAGTTTTAATTCCAAATAACCACAGATAAAGTGCTAGTATACACATGATAAATCCATAATTAAAATATTGACAATAATAAACAGCAAAAGGAAAGTTGAGACACTATCAGGTTCTAAGTATTTTCTTTGTGGCAGCTGTAGTGCTTTTAAGTGGACACATTAGCAACCACAGATACTACATTGCTTGCATCATCCAAAGTAATGGCACACATTAGAGACACAGGATTGCATGCATATCAATTCTATATCAGTAGAGTTTGCAAATCACAATATATGAGCCAACAAAAATACCCTTGTCAAGATATACATCTCTTTCAAGATATTGGTAGAGAGATGGAAGACAGGCTTCCCACTCAAGCCGCCAGCTTCAGAAGCCAATGGATTTCTACTGACTGGATCTGGTCTTGAAATGGTTGAATTTGATATAATCTAGAATAAATAAATAAATAAAGAGCAAATGAAGTGAAGATTGGTCAATTAGAAACTTTATGTTCTGCAAGCGGCTACAATTTGAAATTGGTGATAGAGCAGAGAGATACCAGTCCATCCAAGTGAAGAGCCAAGGCAACCTAAAATCAAAGTATAAGCTGTTATACAGAATGAGATTATGAAGATAGGAGAAAGTATGTTACATGCACATGCTTACTGCAGCAATATCTTCAAGGTCTCCTTTTGACAAATCTGGAGCAATTTTTACCAGCAATGGAGGCGGGCCCTCCTCACCCCATTGCATTTCATCCCGAGCAGCCTGAACCTTTAGATGAAAAATTTTCTAGAGTCAATCTCTCAAGAACACATGGAAAAAGTTTGCATTCTAGTTTCTACCTTCTTCACAAGATCTTTTAATTGCTTTCTTCCTTGAAGCATGCGCAGACCAGGGGTATTGAGTGATGAAACATTAATCACCTAAGAAAGGATATCTAAAATATTAAACAGAACAGAATACCAAGCATTCATCTAAAAATTTTGTAGTAAGCAGCATGGATACTTAAAAAAAATCCCTATGCTTGTTTTTTCACAATCTATTTGTATGTAGGCACATAACCACCTTTCCCAGTTAACTAGATTATACCCATTTTTTAAATTGAATAATGATTTTAGCACATATTACGGGTAAATCTGTGCTTCGTCCAAACTTCAAGTCCATAGGATTTTAGTGGCCAGAGGCATATTAGAGATACAAAAAAGGAGATTTAAGCAGAGAGTAAAGGCAATGGTCCTGGGTAAATCTTTGATTTTTTTGGTCATTACATGTTCTCAAACCTCTTTTCCTTACTAACCCAAATTTTGTACAGAAGACTTATTTTTCAATGTTTGCTTTTATATGCATAATCAAGATGACGATGACAATGACAATGACAATGAAGATGATGATGATGAGCCACACACTTCCAATTTTTTTTTTTTGTTATATACACATGGTCAAGACACAATCATAATTTGAAAATTAAGGGATTGCAATCATTTTTGTTTAAAGAAGTGCATGACATATATGCCAAACCCAACAGACAAGAAAAAGTCACTAACTGCCTTGACTGCACCTATCTAACTGCAAGAAAGTTACCAAACATGTTATGGTGTAGAAAGGAAAGGAGTGAAGCTTTATTCAAAATCTGCACTCAATCATACAAAGACAAGTTACAGCATACATGATTTTTATCTTTCCTTTCTTTTCCATTAAAGACGTAGAAGAAAGAATATTTACCAAGTAATCAGCATACTGGGACAATGTATGAACTCCTTGAACATAGTCTGCTGCAGCATCTTCACTTGTCTTGTTCTTTCCAAGATTGACACCAAGGATGCCAGGGCCAGCTTTTCCACCCTGTTTGACTTCATTATTGGACGAAGTTGAAGTGCTTGAAGTTTCATCCAGTTTCCTCTTACCATGCTGAGCACCCAGCCGCTTAGCAACAGCAACAATTCCCTCACTGTTAAAGCCACATCTATCTATAATAGCACTGCTCATTAAATTGATCAGTCTTAGAGTAATATAGATAACAAAAGCAAATTTTAAAAGTCCACCCAATCAAAATTAACAGTTTCACATTTCCGACAACCTTCTGCAATGCTTAGAAGTGAAAAGAAAAGTTCGAAAAGAGAATATAAAACAGATTCAATCTATTAATCAGAAGAAAAAGAACAAAATACAATACATAAATCTCACCCTTCCTTTCGCAACCTAAAGATGTGAGGCTTTGGATTGCCATCCTGGGGGATAGGTGTAACAGAGCCAACCTCCACAAAGCCAAAGCCCAAAGCAAGTAAACCATCTACAGCCTCGGCATTTTTATCAAAGCCTGCAGCAAGACCTAATGGATTGGAAAACTTTCTTCCCCAAACTTGTAGCCCTAAGCTTGAAGGGTCAGGCCTCTTCTCCCTTGGAACCCAACCGCGTGCTGCAGCTGAGACACCCAGTTTGTGTGCAAATTCAGGATCCAACAAAGCAAAAAACGGATTCACAAGTTTTGTTGCCGAGAATAACCATCCACTGCAAAGAAGATAACTCAAAAACTGGATCATTCATTTCCAAGATATGCATTTCATTTTTAAATCAAGCATTTTTCTCTGGTGAAATCACTTAAAATATCATAGAATAATAATACATTTCCAATCGACATACAATTGAAGCATCAGAATACAGAAGTTTTTTTTTTTTCTCAAATGAAAAAGAAATAATAGAATACTTCAAATACACAACTGGAGGAGCAAAAACAAAATGCACTCAACACTCAAACTCCCAGATGAAGTACCAGAAAGTAGCTTCATCCACAGTACTCACATAAGCTCCACCCGCAATAAGTAGGCCAATGGTGGCTCCTGTCAGCAACCTTCCCTGCAATTAATTCAAAGCAATCAGGGTAAGTAAACTAGACAAACAAAAACAACGTAAGTTAAAACTTAAATGCAAATGTAAGCTACAAACTTAATCACACAATACAAACATTGCATATTCCAAAATACGCTTCCACGAGTTATCTCTAAGATCTTTCAATCCATCAACATATGAAATCATCCTCTTCAACACGCACCTTGCGTTGGCAAATTGCAGCATGCAAAATGAATTGGGAATTTTTCAACCCATTTTCGCCAAAATTTATTCTGTGATTGAAAATCCCAGCTACAATGGAAAGAAAACATACCAACTAGACAATGCAAATGCTAAAAACCATATTACATACAAAATGGATGAAGAAACGTACTTTCTTGGAATAGTGACCGATCTTAGGAGCACTTTCTGATGCAGAAGAAAAACATCTGACTCCAGGAAGCTGATTCGAGACTACCCTTTTGAGAAGAGCATCTCTCGAAACTACCCTCTTGAGAAGAACATCTCTCAGTAACTTTCTAGAAGACCATGCGGCCATAACTTCAAAGAAGTCACCAAAATCTCCCAACAACCGTAACTTCAACGCGACACCCAGAAAAAAGGAATTCAGTCACAAAACGCTTATAAACACGCAACTTTTCCTTATGGATAGGTTAGGCAAAAGGACCGGTGGCAACAAAGGAGCTATAAGAATATGATGCGAGCTCTGGCTTCTAGGATGCAATGGATAGTAAGCAGAAGCCAAAGGCGAATTTATGGAATTTGAACAAAAGCGGTGGATGCAGGAGCGAGGTTAGGAACCGGAATGTGGTAATTCCGGCGGCGGCGACAGAGCCGTCGTGAGTGAAGGCGGTGTTTGAAGAAGACGCAGACACTAAGAGATGTTTACGTTTCGGGTTGTTAATACTTGAATAGAAACCTCAGTGCTCAAAAACGATGTCGTTTCCGTAGAAAATTGATGTTGGGCTCAGTCCTAAAGCCCAAATAAACAAGAGTGTCCAGATTAGCCAAGCCCAGCCCAAGTTAATGCTAAGAGTAACCGGCGGCGGCACGTGGATCGGTGTAACAAGCCGCCGTTACAGACTGCTATGTTGTGCTACTTGTTGCTTGCGTCTCCTTCTCTTCACACTCACTCACTCTTTGCTTCGTTGTCATGGAAGCCCTAACCGTTTCAAATAGAGGTTATGGTTGTCCAATACCGTCCATCTCCAGATCCAGGTGGAACTACCGTCCTCTCACTCTCAGAGTCAGATGCTCCGCTCAATCTCCTTCTCTTGGTCATTCTCATTTTCATAGTTCCTTGCTTTTTCTTTCTTTGTTTCTCATTCGCGACAATTGTTGACAAACCGTTTACTTTGTTCAGTTGACAATGCAGAGAAATTTCTGGAAGCTTCGAAGAAGGGGAATGTGATTCCTCTATACCGATGCATATTCTCCGATCACCTCACTCCGGTCCTTGCTTACCGTTGTTTGGTTAAGGAGGATGAAAGGGATTCTCCTAGCTTTCTCTTTGAATCGGTCGAACCTGGCCTTGAGTTTTCTAGCATCGTAAGCCCGCTTTTTCGAGTTCGTTTCTTATTTTGGTTTCTTTGTGAACGTGTGCGTCTTAGTTTGTGTTGATCGTAATTAGGGACGATACAGTGTGGTGGGAGCTCAGCCGTGTATGGAAATTGTGGCAAAAGAGAACGTGGTTACAATTATGGACCACGAGGCAGGGCGCAGGACTGAGGAAATTGCAGAGGATCCGTTGGTGATTCCTCGTAGGATTATGGAGAAGTGGGCGCCTCAGCTCATTGATGATCTTCCTGAAGCATTTTGTGGTGTGTGAAATTCACTGCTGATCCTAATTGCTGGATTTTCTGTTTTGATTATACTACCAACACCGTGGTCCTGTTTCTTTGTAGTGTTTAGTTTGAGTAGTTTGTTAGCAGCCAGACTGACTCGCCAATCATACTAAATTTTTTTCTCCTTTTTCGTAATTTGATATTGCATGCATTGCAATGAGTAGATTATCCTTTGAAATTTCTGGCTATTCTTGGTTTCTTCAATTGAGATTTCTTGCTCGCTTCAACTGTTTAGATGAAATATAAATATCGTGTTGGTAGACCTAAGCAGTTTTGTCATGAGACTGTGTACCATTGTCTCTTTGCAGGTGGTTGGGTAGGCTATTTCTCTTATGATACAATGCGCTATGTAGAAAAGAAGAAACTTCCATTTTCTAATGCCCCAGTAGATGACAGGAACCTTCCTGATGTTCATCTTGGCCTCTATGATAATGTTATTGTGTTTGATCATGTTGAGAAGGTACTCTTATATTTACCATGTGCTGTCCAATTGTGGTTGTTGCTTCTAAGAACATACTGCTTCAATTTATCCCTTTATTCACATTTACTGGTTTTATCCTGGGAGTATTTCTATTTTCTTTATTTGTCTTTGATCAACCCAGAAAGCATATGTGAATGTGATTACTTTATTTGACTCTGTTCAACCCAGAAAGCATATGTAATTCATTGGGTTCGGTTAGATCGATATTCTTCTGCTGAGGCAGCCCTCAATGATGGAATGGACCGGCTGGAAACTCTAGTATCTAGGGTGCATGATATAATTACGTGAGTGAATTCTTCTCCATTGTTTTCGGCCTAACGTTTCAAATTATATTCAAGGTTGGCACTGTCTGGTTGTTGAGTTTAATTTAAATATCTACAATTATAATTGTCAATTTCAGCCCAAGGCTGGCTGCAGGTTCAATAAAGTTATACACTCGTCTCTTTGGTCCTAAACTAGAGGTGTCAAACATGACAAATGAGGAATATAAGAGGGCAGTATTGCAGGCCAAAGAGCACATACTGGCTGGGGATATTTTTCAAATTGTCTTAAGTCAACGATTTGAACGGCGAACTTTTGCAGACCCATTTGAAGTCTACAGAGCATTGAGGATTGTTAACCCTAGTCCATATATGACTTATTTACAGGTTTGCCAATTTCTCTCGTCATTATTTTTTATAAGTAATTTGAATGCAAAGGTTAACTTGTTGAAATATATAATGGTATCAGGCCAGAGGGAGTATTTTGGTTGCTTCAAGTCCAGAAATTCTTACACGGGTGAAGAAGGTAACCTTGTGCAACATTTACTCAAATAATTGGCTTTATCCTTTAATTTTCTTCCTCAACAGTATCAATAATTTTAACATATGCTTATAGTTACCCCTGTTCTTGTTCATTAACTCTTTTTAAGTGCGTTAAATTTTACTCGACTTGTTAATTAACACTATGAACTTCGATAAGGTCTAAAAGTATTAATAGGCATTTCATATTTTTTGACAGAGAAAGATCACCAACCGGCCACTTGCTGGGACTGTTAGAAGAGGAAAAACACCACAAGAAGATATCATGTTGGAAAAAGAACTTTTGAATGATGAAAAGCAATGTGCAGAGCATGTAATGCTAGTTGATTTGGGGAGAAATGATGTTGGAAGGGTATATGGTTTTCTATTCCCGGCTTATTATCTTTTATTTCATAGAGATTAGGTTCTTACATATCGGGGATTAAGGTTCCCTGGTAAACTACAAAAATATCATAAACGGAGACAAAAAGATAAAGGTATATCAGATTATAGCAATTAGACATCATTTCTAGAAAGAGAGAACCTGTCACTTTCTAGTCTCTTAAAGCAATCGCAGCTGAAATTGGCTGCTGCCCAGCAACAGAATGAAAAAGAGTATCCACACACATACATCTCTGGAGCATATAAAGTAAAGCGAGTGTTTAATTGTGAGATATGAGAGGAGCACTTCTTGACTGTTGAAGCCTACACATATGGTCAAGATAAGAAAATTCCTAAAATGTCACGTGTCTTCATGTTCTAATATTGAGCTCAAATGCAGGATTCAATGATCAAGAGTTACTCCCAACTCAAACTAATAACCATATTGTTTGGGCAACTTTATAAAATTGTTTTATTTTCTTGAGTGAGAACTAAGGTAATGGCCCTTGATAGGGGACCCTTAGGGTTGTTAGGACTGATACCCTTGTTTTTGGTACCTCCAAGAATATTTCATTGGTTTTCCTGAGAATAGTCTTCATCCTCTAGAGAGAAGCATTGACTTTTAATCTTAGGATAGATTTTCATTGTTTTCATCGAAGCTTAACCATCACCTAGTCTCCTAACCTTCATCAAACTCCACAAAATGCCAATGCAAATCATCGTGGGCTTTATAATTTTTATTGATAATATCTTCCTTTTTGCATTTTCATTAAATGTCTCTTATATAAATCACATGATGTACAAACTATTTATCTTCAACCCTAGCTCATGCTTTTGTAGATGAAAGGAATTTTGTCAATGGGCTTTTGGAGGATGGTTCTGATAATACTGGACCAGAATATAAAAAAATAAATAAACTGAGTAATCTTTATTACAATCAATCTCTGTCCTCCTTCATCCAAGTATTCAGGAGAGTAGGAGACCTGGCTCTGTCCCTTCCAATTTTCTCTCTCAAGTATCGTCTAAATTTAACTAACTCCTATCCCATTTTACTAATGAACACAAGTAGTTATTCTATGACCAATAGATTTGGGTCCTAATCCCCTACTAACCTCTTTTTCTACCTAGTGTAGACCCTTTGAGTTGGGAGCTGTATTAACAGGTTCTTTGCTTGATATGTGCAAAGCAAACTTTCAATCTCATGCAAGTTATTGAAGGAGTAAATATTTCATAACACTGTCCGTATTGTATATGCTGGGTTGCTATTTAACCTATAAATACATTGCACAGTTGCTTGGCAGATGATCATAATGGTTTTACACTGCTTTTATTGTCTTAGCCATGTGCTTAATACAAGATGAAAATGCAGGTCTCCAAACCTGGTTCTGTTCAAGTTGAAAAGTTGATGAAAATCGAGCGCTATTCCCATGTTATGCACATAAGCTCAACGGTAAGTTCCTCAATGCAAACTATGAGAATTTGGAAATATAAGTTAAAATATATGAAAGATGTTTCATAATAATCTTAGAATATTTTAGTGTATCTTAGATTATTCCTTAGGATTAATTTCTACATTTCTTTATTATCTCATGATTTGCTTCTTTATTTTATTACGATTATTATCTAGTATTAGTATAAACATATTGTAAGGTATCACATCAAATCAAGTCAATATCAATTTTATAGTGTTCAATCTTTATTCTCTCCTTTTCCTTCCAATACATTTAAAACCCTATAATTTCAATAGTATATATCTAAACCAGAGAGAGAGAGAGAAGATGTATCGAATAAATTTACTTTTATTAGAGTGGGAGGAGCAAATGTTGATTATTAGATTTTATTATAAATGATCAAAATTAAAACATTAAAAACATGTAACTTCTTTAAAAAGTTGTGTAACTATTTTAAGTGATCATGTAACTCTAAATAACTTTTAATCTAGACTAGTCATATACAAGCTGTACAGTCAATATTTATTCCTTTCACTTTCATGTAAAAATATATAAATGTATCAGATAAAGTTATTTTTATGAGAGTGAGAGGAGCAAACATTAATTGTAGATTTTATTATGAACAGTCAAAATTAAAACAAAATATGTAATTTTCTTAAAAGTCAGGTAACTATTTTGACTGATCATGTGAATCTAAATAACTTTTAATATTAACTAGTTATGTATGGTTGTATGGTCAATATTTGCTCCTCTCATTCTCATAAAGTGGCCCTGTGTGTGTGTGTATATATATATATATCATAGTAGCCAGTAGTGTGCTATAGCAAAGCGGAGCTGCCCTGGGCTGCCATGGGATTCATAGCGGAGTGGTTTTCAATATCTTACACTTAATTTTGAATATTTACGCGTGGAAACTCTTGCAGAAACTTGAATGATATGGAAGAAAGTGAACTAGAGTCCCTTCTGATTTTACTGGATCCATTTAGTTTTCTGCTGAAGTCCAGATTCTCCTGTCTGGTTTGATTGAAATGAATGTAGTGTAGAAGCATATCTCAGATAATGGAAAACTGTACCTGTCTATGCAGGTTACTGGGGAGTTATTAGATCACTTAACAAGCTGGGATGCATTGCGTGCTGCATTACCCGTTGGCACAGTTAGCGGAGCACCAAAGGTAAATTTTAGCATCATTCAAGGTTGTAACCGAGGTTTTTGCAGGTTCTTTCTCCTTGCTGATGTAGCTTCTTGTATTGATTGGCACTAAACATAGATTGTTGCATATCTTTTACTGGAGGCATTCCCTTCGGTTCTGATATTCCTTGTGCTTAATAAAAATAGATTGTTGCTAAAAGAAAGGTTGGTTAGTTGGAACACTAAACATTCTGACAACCGCAACATACACTTTGCTGAATGTCACCAGCTTAAGGTTGCAGTCTGTGTCCGATTTCTTTGGTGCTAAATTGTTCTCAGTTGTCATTGGTGCAAAACAGGTGAAAGCCATGGAGCTAATTGATGAGTTGGAAGTTGCAAGACGGGGGCCATATAGTGGGGGATTTGGAGGCATATCTTTCACTGGCAATATGGACATTGCCCTTGCTCTGAGGACCATAGTCTTCCCTACTAATGCTCGTTATGACACAATGTACTCGTACAAGGATATGAACAAACGCAGAGAATGGGTTGCCCATCTCCAGGCCGGAGCAGGAATCGTGGCCGACAGTGATCCAGCTGATGAGCAAAGAGAGTGCGAGAACAAAGCTGCAGCCCTTGCCCGTGCCATTGATCTTGCAGAATCTTCATTTGTTGATAAATGATTTAGATGTAGGCATCATCTGTGTTGCACCTCGACAACAGACATGCATCCTTCTTGATGGAGAGAGAGACAGAGAGAGAGGGGGAAATTTGGGGATTTGGGAAATAGGATTTTAACCATAAAGGTGTGCGGAGAATCCAGGAAACTCTTTTATGTCATCTCAGAATATAAAGGAAAGGTTTAAATATATTTAATTCTTCAGAAAATACTTTAAATTTGATTTTAGAATTTTAAAAAATATTAATCTAAGTTTTCATAAAATTTAATTTTTTAAAATTATTAGTTTTTATGATGTCTCAAATATTTAATATGTCGTGTTATATATTATCTTATTACAATATTTGATATGGTATGATTAAATACATGTTAATTAATAGAAAATATTTTTAAATATTTAAAAAATTGTAAGGGTTAAAAATTAATAATCTTTTTAATAATTAAATTTAATTTAATTATATTTACATGAATTAAAATTGTATTTAAGCTTAAGGAAAATTATTTCTGAAGATTATATACTTGATCTGTGGCTCAACGGTTCTCATATGGGAAAAGGGATCAAAGGTGTTTAAACAACTAAGATGTGGGCGTGTTATTATGACAAGTGATAAACATTATTTAAAAATAAAGTTATTCTTAGGATAGTCTATTGGCTCTAGATAAGTTATCATTTGAAGAGACTTGCATAGCCGCATATATAATAAATCAGAATGAGTATTTTTATTCTTATCTAACTTGAAATTTTAATAAGATCAATTATATTAACTTAATTTTGATCCAATAATGATTTAATAATGTGGGATGAAGCTGAAGCAGTTTAATTGTTAATATAATATATATTAATTTTAATATTATATAATTTAAAAATATAAAATTAAAATTATATTTTATATTATATATTTTAAAATAAACAATATGAATATAAATGCAATATTATGTTATCTAAAATATTTTTAAATTAAAAGACTATTATCAATACATAATTGTTAAATTACAAATTTCAAATGAATACAAAATATCAAAATCAAATCAAATCAATCCCAAAGTATAATTTAAATCCATCTCTAAAACACCATACCTATTTTTAAAACTCAATTTCAGCAAAATTAACATCCAGCCAGGTTAGAAAGTCAGGCTGGTGTCATCAACACCCTTCCGTAGGTTCATCCTAAGAAAATAAATATGCCTTGGACGGTGTATAAGTTTCAAATATATTGTGTTCTTTATATATGAAGAATACATAAACACTTTGTTAACGACTGTGGTTTTTCTGTTTTCGAATATGAAGCTTTTATTATTATTATCGTCATAACTCGGAAGTTATCGTTGTTAGACAGGGCTACGCCAGACGTGTGATACTCAATTGCTACGGGAAAGGGGAGAATTTATATGAAACTGGGAGCGAAACACCAACGTTTGTGGCAACAGAAAGATCGTCAGGAACTGTTGTCTATTATATATTTGTCATGCAGATGTAAAAATACGGCGTATGAATTTTCTTTCTTTGGGTGGGTGTTGGGGGAATCGGAAAGGGAAATAATTAGAGAGACGCAGCATCAAAGCTCCCACTGACAGTTTTTAAAGGATGCTTGCTCGACGCACTGTTTCCTCCGTCGGGTCTAGTGCAAACTAGTTGAAATCTATTGGTTCAAAATAATCAATTAATTCTAATAATGATACAATTTGAATTTAGATCAGCATTATACAATATCAGATTAACAGTCTATTTTCACTCATTTAAAATTTGATCCCTCAAGCTTAATAATTAGAAACTACAAAGATCAATCATTCATACGAATAAAAAACATTACCTTAATGAGTACAAATTATAGAAACTAAAACCTAAATAAGTGATAAATATAAGAACTGATACCTTAAAAGGCGAGAATTTAAATGAGAAAAAAAAATTGATATCTAAAAAATATACAAGACTAAAAATTTAAATCGACAACTCTAAAGAGTAATTGTCTGCCGTATTTAATTTTAATATACTATTAAGATAAACAAAAAATTACACTAACAATGTTAAATTTTAAAATAAATGTAATTTTTAAAATAATTATTATAAAAATTAATAATTCTTAATAATATAACAATACATGATTAAATTCTTACTTGCCCCTTTTTTTTGTGACCTATGAGAAACTCGAACGTAATACTAAACGAGCACCCTCAAGCAATCATATTCTAGAGTAAAACCTTTCTTTTCTCCAGACGAACACAATATTCTGGAGCAAACCTTTATCATCATCCCCAGAGACTAACCCAACAATGAGGAACGGTTTTGGTGATGTTCACACCTAAAACATTAGGCTAGAAACACCAGCAAAGAACAGGGACAGCAACAGTCTGCTTTGATTAGAGATTATGTAATTGAAAGACCACTGTTAAAGCCCTAAATAACACCCTAAAATTTCAATTGCCATTGTTTGACTTCATTCTCTAAATATAGTTTCAACAGTTCCAAAAATAAATTTAGGAGGTCCCAACAACAGGTGCATTTTTTAATAAAAGGTTCTAAAATACATGTAATATCATTGACATTAACACCACTGGTAATGATTTTTTATAATACAATGCATTCGAAGAAAGGAATTGAATTCTATACCTACTACTTTTACGACGAAGATGCTAGCTGCTTCATCTTTGCCTGTAAAATAACCCCAGCTTCATCTGCCACATTTTTCTTTTTGGATGCAACCTGCAGTGTGAATTGTACAAATTCATTTTTCTTCTGGATAAGGTAAAATGCAATATGAGAAATCTTCTTAAATCCATTGAAAAAGCAAAGTGAAAAAGTTAGAGTTGAAAAAGAAAAGGGATCAATATTGTTTAGTACATTTTATAAACAGAAAATCATTTTGGGGCAAAACTTTTAGGATAAAAAAAGATTTTTTATTTTGTTAAAGGCAGATAGCTGCTCAGGGCAGCAAGCAAATATTATGCCATAAAAATACGGTAGATGGTGTTGTAACCTATGGCAGAAGCATGGTGACTATAATTAATAAAAAGAAATAATTATAGATACAAAATAGTATACTAGAAAAAACTGTAGAATATAAAAAATAATATTAACAATATATCAAGAACAGACTAGAAACATAATGTGAGAAACATAATTCGTCAAAAAGTACACAATCCACAGTCTTAAGGCTTAACACCATAAGCCTCACAGTATGAGTTCAGAGACGAGGCGAGAGACCCAAACAGAGGAATCGAAAGAGATTCAGACAGCAGAGTAATAAAAAGAACAGAAAAGGAAACAGAGATGAAAGGAATAAAGAGAAACAAAGAACCAGAGAAAGAAAACAAAACAAAATAACAGGGAATCGAGAACAGAGAGGTTACTTCAAAGAACTAAATCAGCTGTTCACTTGAGAGTTGAGATGGTCTCATTCCCCAGAGATGATGGAGGTATTAGGTCAAATGGGTGTCCAGGGGTGGATTTGGTTAGCAAAAGAGTAGATGTAGAGCACCATGAGAAGATGAGAGGCTGCATGTTTAGAACAAGCTGAATGTTCCTCGGTGGTCTCCAAGTGGTCAGGTTAAGGTTTTTTATTTCAAAAAAAGAAAAAGGTGTAGCTGCTGTCTTTTCTGCCACAGCAGCACTTGCCACCATGAGAAATCTGCAACACCATAGCCCTTAACAGTGTTTTGTACAAAACCTGTTGACCCATAGTGCCATGGGGTTGCCATAGCCGTTGTTTAACGGCACTTATGTAGAACAATGACTCTCCACAGAATAGAATAACTACATTTAACATAGAAATACAAAATTACCATATTCAGTACAAAATGGCAACAATTTATGTTCCAGCTAGCGTGTGTTTGGGAGGGGGACGCTTGCAACCTTGATTATAGTAAAATTGAGTTTGAAGTTTTTTTATTTGCGTTTGAAAATTTTTAGGTCAAAAGCAAGTTTGTAGTAAAACCTAAGATAAATTTCTCAACTCGCCACAAAAGTTACATACGAGTTGTTTTTACTAGAATCAAGTTTGGAAGCTTGTTGCCATTTGAAACAATGACCAAAGGTCAGCCAAACACGCGCAAAAAATTGAAAAACGCCAGTGAGAGGATCCAAACGCGATTTTAGAAAAGGCATAACCAAACCAGCTTTCATTCTACTGCGAAGAGTGATTATTTACAAGATAGTTATGACTGAGAGGACGAAAAAGTAATAAAATAGCAAGAAATTGGAAAGGCACAACATGAGAAGCAGAGCATATACATATATATTATATCATACCTTAGAACAAAATGTCAAATAGGAAACCTACCTCAACAAGTTGATCAAAGTTTGATTTCAGTAAGTTGATTTTGCGCTCACAATAATCCTTTCCTTCAGGCATCGTTTTCTGTTATTGTGGCAAATGTAAGATTTAAATAGTAGTCAAGCAACGCTTGAATTCATAACAGCTAATAATGCAAGAACGATGGCATAGAGTAATTAAGGTTAGGGTTAGGTGGATGTAACATTATTATATTACAGAATTGAAGGTAAGGGAGACTAAGAAGAGAGAAAGTATATACCTCGATGAAGTAGCCGGTTCCAACATCGACGAGTACGTGGTTGGCGTCATGGAGAGTGGCGGGAACGTAGAGGGAAGCGGTGAGAGGAACGAGCATTTTCTTGCCCTGAGGGCGGAGAGAGAGATCGTGGAGTGCGGAAGAAGCGATCTCAAGGCGAGTGGTAGCGGTGCGAATGTTGGAGAGGCTATCTTGGAGAAGATTCACTTCCAGATCCGCTTGTTCTTTCACTGCCTTCAACTGCTCCACGCTCATCCTCTCCAGTGATATCGCTCCACCCCCACCCTTCGACGAAGCCATCTCTCTCTCTCACGCACACACACTCTTCGCTTCGATCGCAACAACTGCACCTACAATTCAAGAAATAAAAGGGGTAAAAAGACCTAAGCTCAAACTAGCTTCACAAGGTTTCAAGGTCAGAACTGATCTAACCTAAGTTATTTAAAAATTTAGGGATTAACCGGGCGAGAAATACTTTTTTTCATATTTTTTTTAAATCTTTCAATTTGATAACTTATAAAATTTTTACAGCATGAACAAAAAAGTAAAAGTTAGCAAAGGAAGATTAAAGAAAGTAATTAAATTGAAATAATTTTTAAAAACAGAGATTGAAAAATGTCATGTAAATTTATTAAAATTTGTTCAATATGGATGAAATACATGAAATCAAAAAAAATAAGAGTACTTGATGACTTTTTTTTTTTAAGAAACATCATGTGGAAAAAAAATTTCAAATATTGAAAATACAAAATATCAATAAACATATACATGATAAATTATTAACAAAATAAAGTTAAATGAACTAAATATATCGAAAGAAATTTTTAAAAAATGAAAATGTAGGCAAACGCGTATCCTTCGGCGAGTAAATTTTATGTACTGATATAATCTCTACTCCCTCAGCCACTTTCCTTTATTTGGTAATTTTTTTATTGTTATTTTTTAAAAATTAAGAAATGAACAACCATACTGAAGTGACAATTGTTATTTTTATGGAGTGAATGTATATGTATATAACGCTCAGAGAAAATTCCTGATATATATAGCATTGAATAATATTAAACTATTTAAAATAATTAATAATTGCTAAGATGTTTTATATTAATTAAGAATATGACAATAATATTTTAAGGCAATTCTTTTTTTAAAAAAATCAACGTTGAAAATGAATTAGATCTGATTTGATGATATAATATCAAAATCTATTTAGTTTTATTGTTGGATCATCCCCTTATTTTTAATTATTCTTGAATATAAAAAAATTATACTAGTTGAATGATTATTATACTTTATTGTATTTATAATGACACCTATGTTTAAAAGTACCCAACATTATTATTTTTTTCGTGGGTCCATATTTTCGATTAGAAAGCTTAAAATAGCCTAGCAACACTTACGTTATCGCAAATCTTAGGAAGATCTATACAACTATGTACCATCTAGTAAATATAAAATTACAAAACATGTTTGCTTTAATATAGACAAATTAATAACCCTGTTTTTATCAAACAATTCAACCCCCACTCCACCATGTATCCGACAAATTTTTTTTTGGATCAACATTCATCTGACATTGTGTGGCGACCATTTTGGAAGGGATTTTTTTTTTGGGCCAATTGAAGAGTTTTTAAAAAAATTTCCTTATTTCTCTATAAAGAATGGGATCCAACCCACGAAAGAATCAAAGGAAGACTGAGCATATGCAAACTGGATTTGTATGCGGCCCACAAATATAAACTGCTGCTTATTGCGTGTACCAATTACGTAACCCAAATACAATGGCCCTTAAAAAATAATGTGGGTCCAGAATCAATTTCCAAGTAAGTTCAAAAAGTCCATCATAGGAGGGTTTAAATATGGTCCCAAATCATAGCATGGTTTTTAACTTGTTTCACCACCACATTTAATTCTAGGGACCCATCAATTATTGGGAGCTGACCCTTCTGCTTATCTTTCACACACCAGTCACCTCCGAAACAACAAAGACCATCAAGGAGCGTGAAAGTGGAGGAGAGGAAGAGGAAGAGAGAGAGAGAGAGAGTGCATAACTCACCAGCAGCTGCATCAAATTGCCCACATTAAATAGACCTCAAAAGATGCCCCAATAGCCACCAAGAGACACGAATTTTCAACCCATGTTGGAAAGTAGATACCCCAACATTCTGGGAGTGACAGCTGAACTTCAGAAACACAATTCACTCATCTAAGGAACCGAGCTCGCAATCACAAACAGGCTGTTAATTTACTTCAACTGCAACAACATCAACAATAACCAAATTTGTAAACCCAATTAGGACACTCAGCCAAAACTGAAAACCCCACTATAAAACTGAAACACAAGCAACAATGCGATCCATCATTCCAAGCATGGTCTTCAACTTGAACTACTCTCTTCAGCAATAACAATGCACTTCTACACCGATCAAGGCTCTGAAACCCGCTTCCAACCTCAACCTGTAGCAATTTCTCACCATCATCACAACTCACAAATTAAATCATCACATTCTTCCTTTTTCTCCTCCAACAAAGCCCCAGAATCTAAAACAATTTCCATCTTCTAAAAACCTAATTAATTTTCCAAACCAGAAGGAATTAAAAACCCTAATTAATTGAGAAATCCTTAATTGATGGAGTTACCCACTCAAAACTAGGAAGGAAAACAAAAAACCTAACCCTAAGAATCTTCTGCTTTCCACACACAACAAAGCGACATCCACAAAAACAATATATATATAGACACACACAAACACAGAAAACACCACCAACTTCCAACTTCCACCTTCCATCATCGACGACCACAACCACCAAGAAGACCCAATCAACGAGGCTCATCGTCTCTTCGACTAGAATTTCCAGGTCCTCCGGACAAAGAAGCCAGCAAATTCAGATGACCTGGAAGGTAATTCCCCACTCTCGCTGCCGAAGCTTCTCCCATGGCCTGTTGCTGTTGTTGATGATGGTAATGAGCGAAAAGAGAAACCTGCTGCTGCTGAGACACCGACACCGACACAGCCGCTGGCTGCACCACCATTTCCGGAGGAGGAGCCGCAGCAGCAGCGGCCGCGGCGAAACTCCAAATTTGTCCAAAATCGGGCCGGGCCGGGAGGGCCCACATACCGGGAGGAGTAGATGGGCCCACGAGAGAGGGGCCCACGGAGACAGCATCATCCTTGGAGGAGTCGTCGACGGTGCGTATGCGCTTGCCAAGGATGAAGGGAGTGGGAGCAAGCAAGGGAGGCTTGTGGTCTGAGGTGGAGGAAGGAGAGGAGAGAGAGTTCGAGGAGTTGCCGCGGACGGAGAGAGACATGGAGGAGAAACTAGCGGGAGTGGTGCCCGTTCCGGTGGCGGCGATGATGGAGGGCTCGGCTTGGCGAAGGAGCCACTCGATGGTTTGACCGTCGGACTTGTGACCCAACTCGCGCGTGAGTTGGAAGACACGTGCGGCGCATATGATGGGCATACGTATGCGGCGTCCACGGCCGTCGACCTTGCTGTGACGGTCCTTGGAGGGCGGTTTCTTGACGGCTAACTGCTGCCGCTGAGGGTCAATCATTGAGCCGTTACTGACGCCGTTAGTGGTTCCGTCCGAGCTCGACATGTAAGTTAACTAATAACTTGACTTGGTTTAGCGTTAGAAAGTTAGAAGGAAGAGAGAGATGGTAATAGTATTAAGTGATGGGTTTTATTTATTGAATGGAAGATTGAGGAAAAGGGATATGGATGTGGATGAGTGTTTTTGGTTGTTGAATTAAGTGAGTTGTGTGTGTGTGTGTGTGTGTGTGAGAGAGAGAGAGAGAGAGAGAGAGAGAGAGAGAGAGAGAGAGTTGAAGGAAAATGGAACGGTGTGTGAGTGTGAGGGAGGGAGTAAGTGAGTGAGTGAGAGAGGGAACAAGGGTCTAATGATTGAGCGGCAGGAGCTGGTGGAGACAGGAGGAGGACACATGGGTGTTGGGCTCCACTACTTCACTCTCACTCTCTCTCTGTCCCACGCGCCTTTTTCTTCTAATATCAATCACCCCCTTCACCTCCATTTATCCACTCCTACAAGTTTATTTTTTTCAAATTTAAGGTTTTTCTCCCACTGTGCCAAACAAATACTGTATTTTAAGAAAATAGTAAAAATATTGTATTATATCGCACAAAGTTTATATATATATCACGTTTTATCCTTTTATATTTAACTATTTTGTTGGATATACCTAATTTTTAAGACATTAATTAATAAAATATACTTTTTAAAAAAACAGACATTTAAACTATTAGAAATACATAGATTATTTAATATTCTTTTTAACTAATTAGAATGTATTATATATATATATATATATATTAATTAGTGCTTCTTAACTAATACTTCGTAAGATAATAATTACTGATAATATTAATAAAATTTTAAAAAGAACATTTTGTTAATTGTTACTTTAAAATATTATTTAAGGATACAAAATTTTAAAAAAACTTAAAAAATATAATTTTGAAAATATATGTACTCTTTAAGTGATTGTAAATATTTAACAAGGTGTATACAGTGTTCATTAATTAATTATCTTGGAGCAATGATTATCTTACTCATTTTAAGCAGCTAAATCCTATAATTTAATTTAATTTTGTATATTGATAATAAAAAAAGTTTTATATTTTAATTAACTAAAATTTATAATTTTAAAATACTTATTATAAATTTTAATATTTTTATTAATATAATAGTTTATAATTAGATAACAATTAAGAAATATTATCAATGTAATCTAATTAAATTTTAAGTGCATAAAAGCTAACTAATACTTTAAAGATATCAATTGAGAAATTAAAATAAATTTTTTAGTTAAAAATAATTAATACATTTTTATCACAATTTTCAATATAACTTTCAAGAAAAAAACATTATATTTATCAAAAATTTAATTAGTGTCTTTTAGATATAAATTGACCACAGTCTTTTCAAATACTCTTTCTATTTTTTTATCTATCTACTTAAGTTATAGGGACATAAGTTAAAATATGCACTTAATTTCATTGATTTCCTTATGTTTTTATAGTTTGTTGTAAACTTCTTGTTAGATTTTTTTATTTATTTTTTTTCTTGTCTTACTATCCTTTTTCTCTTCGATAACTTGAGAAGTAAATCATTATCATCTAAGAGTTATTAGATGATTCTTTGCGATCAACGAATAAAATGAATCAATCGATAACAAATATAACAGTCTTATTGTTAATCAAACAATTACAATAAACAGGATTTTACTCCTCAACAGTAAATTTCTAAGCTATTATAAAAAAAAAAAACACTTAAGTAAATTTTGACCAAGTTCCTTCCTCTGGAGTAATCCCCTTGCAGATGTCCAAATTCAGTTTAGTTATATATTTTTTTATTTTTCTTCCTAATTTTAAGCTACACACACCTCTCTTGTTAATTATAAATAAATACATATATAATACACAAAAGCACATGTAATTCAAACGATATTTACCATTTACATTAAAACTTATTATTACGTCTCAAATAAATTAATACATCCTTTCACCCAAACTTACATTTTTTACACATGTAAACTCATACATTAGTTTATTATTTATCAAAATTTTTAATATTTGCATAAGGTTATAATTAAGCTGTAGATTCAAATTTTATCATTTTTATTATACATGAACAAATATTTAATATTTACAACAGATCTTCTAATTATCATGATGACTACATTAAATTTATCAATGTGTTGTATATTTCATCTATTAATTTCTAAGTTTGTTTTCTATCTGGAAAATACTATTATGAATTATTTTATATTTAATAATGTACTAAAATATATTATTAATTATTTTTAGAATGAATTTGATATGTATTTAATTTTATTTGTTTAATAAAAAAGCTCATTCTTTTGTCAACTTTGCAAAAACTGAAAAATTCAACAATTATTTTTTTAAAAAGTATGATTACCAAACACGTACTCTGTTTGTAAATTATTTTTTGAAATAGTAAAGTGTAAATACGTATTAATATAATGTATAAAAGCTTTTCAACACATTTAATACTTTATCTCCTAGTTTTACTTGCTATTTAATAAATATATTGTAATTTATTCTGAAATTTAAACATGTGTTAAAAATTATTACTGTTAAACACATAAAATGTATTTGAAAATAACAATATTCAAATTCACACCTTTACACTTTAATTTTTTTTTTTACAATTTTACTGAAAATTAACATTTAAGCATTCATTATTTATTTTACTTTTATTTTATGTAATCAACTTTAGTAAATTTAATTTAATTTTTTGAAAATAAATAAATAAATACCATATTTATATAAGTTATAATGTGTTATTTATACAAAAAAAGCAAAACAAAAAATTAAAATATTCATTTTAGAAATCTTATATATATTATTGAAAATGTTATAAATATAAACTTTAAATATTTAGATATTGCGAGTTCAGTCTTTGATTGTGATAAAACATTACTGTCTCTTTACCTTTTTTTCCCATATTTATAATTATCCTTAATTATGTTTAAAAAAGTTCACTTGGAATGTTTTAAGTTGTTTAATTAAACCAATAGATTCATGTCTCTTAAGATTATTATGCCTTCATATTTATTCATGTCTCTTAAGATTCTTATGCCTTCATATTTATCCATAATTACTTTTATTATATCATCTTTATTTTTAAAAAGTAGGACGATTCATAATAAAGTTGAAGTACCGCTAAAAAAATTTCTAAGAAACGTGATCAACTAACATGACATTAATTTTTTTAAAATTTCTAAGATGTAAATAAAACGAATTAAAAAATTTATTAACTAATTTTTAATGTGAATTAAATTTATAAAATTAAAAAAAATTATTCAATAATTCATCAAATAATATTAATTTAATACATAATATACTCTTTAAAATATAAATAAATATTGATTATAAAATTATATGCCTACAAATTTAGTTTTTTTTTTTAAATTAACATGCATATCATCATATTCAGTCAATAATATTAAATTTGTTAAATTCAATTTTTATAAAAATATTAAATTAGATAATTTTAATATGAATTATTCTCTCATATATATATATATATAGTTATCGGTTTTATTTAAATTTAAAAATAAAATAAAAATAATTATTAAAACTAATATGAAAATGTAATATTATATTTAAAAATGAGTCAAGCATAATAAAAAATAAAAATTTATCATATAGCATCCATATATATTTTTTTAAAATAATTATTGTAAAATTAATTATGCAAATTAAATGGCTTTATAAATAATTTATTTATCGTACTTAAGAAAAATTTATATATAAACCAAAATATAAAATTATAAAAATTTATTGTTTGACTTGGTTTGATGTTTTTACGCATCTTATTTTCAATCAAAATTCTGTATTTTTTAATAAAGAAAAGTGAAGACTAATTAATATTTTGATTTTATAAAATATAATTTAAAAATTTATAGGTATTTTTAATTTCTGCATATTTGTATTTTCTATAAAATTAATAATAAAAAGCCCTCAATAAAAAAAATTAGAAAATAGAAAAAATTGTAAAAGGACAACAAGTTTTGACCCCACCAACCCGGTGTGCGTTCCACAAAGACGTAATACTCATGCATAAATTTTTGAATTATCATATTCACCATCTAATATTATAAATTATTTAAACAGATTTTGATGAGAAAATTTTAATTAATTAAATCTATAAAATCTATCTTTTAAAAATATTATTTATATTTTTTATTTTTAATTAGATAATTTATAATAATATATAAAGTAAAGCTCGTGCACTAAATTTTTTTTCTATATTATAAATTAAAATGACGCAGATGAAATGCAACAATTAACACGGGGAGAAATAGAGATTGAAAAAGTGTTTTCTACTTAATCTATTGAACGACGCAAGATATTTTACTTAATTTCTCAAAATGTTAAGATTTGAAGGAGACGTTATTTTATAAAATGACATAAAAAAGCAAGTTAATTTTTTTATTAATAATTTATTTGTTATAAAAAAAAAGTTGATTGAGTAATGATAAATGATGTTTTTATTTATAGTATTTTTTAATGTATTGGTTTTTTAATAGCTAATTTGCACAGAAGATAAAAGATGACACACAAATATGTATTGATGATTTGTAAATTTTCACATTTAATTGCATAAAAATATTTGAGAGGATATTAATTTAATTAATGATATTTTTCAATAAAATATAAGTTAAAAATAAAATGCACGGGTTTAAAAAAATTGCTTTTAAAATTCAGTTTATTTTATACAGTATTTTTTACTGTTATTTTGTAAATATCGCATTTTATTGATTGTTGATTGACAAAACAAGGAAGATGATACCACTAGAGTAACCTCCATAAACGTTAAATAAATATTAACATATTTGTTAAATTAATTGAAAAACTTTAAACCCTAAACTCTAAACTTAAGACTGAAATATTATAACATTAATCTATTTCTATGTTAAAAGGAAGAGTTTTTCTTTTGTGCAGGGATATTACTTTGGGTATTTAAGATGTGGGACACGTTCTGCTAAACATTAGTATAGGTTCCCAGAAAAGAGGATGGGTTGGGACCATTCAAGTTTAATTTTCTTGCACTACTTGTTCATTTTTATATAATAAAGTAAATTTTGTTAAGTTACATTAATTTATAAAGGAAATATTCTACTCAAATTGAGAAATTTTTATCTAAAATTTTAATATAATTATATATCCAAAATTTAAATTCATAATTTCTAATTAAATTAAATTAACCACCTATCAATTGATCCAGGTATTTTGTAATAACGTAATTTATTTTTCAGACAAAGACAACTCTAATTATGTTATATTTCTCTACCATTTTATAATTTTTTAAATAATAAAAATATATTTTAAAAATTTTCACTTTAACTCTTGTATACTCTCAAATTAATTTTATTTTATTTATTTACTTAAATAATGCAAAGTGATAAAATTGATGATAATTCGATAGATTAATTCAAAACTTATTTGTATAAATGTATTGTTTTATTATTATTATTATTATTATTGAATGCCTGAGCATTTTTACTATATGAATTAAAATTGAAAAAAAAATAAAATATTTTTATCTTTTATTTAAATAAATAAAAATAAAGAATTATTAAAAGTATACATTATATTAAAATATAATAATTATTTAATATTTTAAAGTAAACTTAAGAGGATCCATTTAATTTTTTTTAATTTATATAATTGATCTATAAAAAAAATCAAATGAAAGAATAATTTTTTTATATTTAAAATATGTTGAGATGGATTGAGAAAATGGAAATTTGACCATATATATATAAATCAAAGTTATACTATTTTAAAATTGATTTAACCTCTTCAATTATTTTCATTTTAAAAACGAAATGCTATTCCTAATTTTATATTCTTAAGATTTCACTTTGATTTTTATTTTAAAAATTTTAAAATTTATTAAACATACTTTCCTAATGGTTTTAAAAACACTCTTTTAATTAATATATTTAATTTTGTGTGTTTTATTTCCTAAATAATAAAATCAATTATTTATGTGAGAGTATAAGTTTTCAGTAATCTCCAAGAAGTAGTATCTTTCATTATCCACTCATTTTTTGCCACGTCGGTTACATTACAAGATATATCCAAATTATTCTTTTTCGTCATTAATTAATTATATGATATTCGGCGGCGTGAAACATGCATTATCACATACGACACGAGCCTCTAGGTTTGGGCTTTTCCCCTCAAAAATCCAAACAAGGTTTGGAGAATGTGATTTCGTAGAGTAAACATTGTTCTGTCACATTTTTTTTTTTTTTAAACGTTTAGAAAAAAAAAACCGTAAAAAAAGAGTTATTATTTTTAGCTAAACAATCCGTGTAAATTAATCTTGAAAAGGAGATGTTCATTTATTTTATGTTAATTATAATACTAAAAATACTACAATTTCCATTTATTTACTATTCGTTAACATTAAGAACTAAATTAATTAACGAATATTAATTATGATAAATTAGTAAATATTTTTGTTTTAAAAATCTTATAAAAATATAACAAATTCAAAACTTCACTTTAATTAGTTTATAAAAACATCTTTAATTTCGCATTAAATTAAACAGAATCATTTTGAAATGATGTTGAATAGCCCCAAAATGCAAAAAAAAAAAAGTAGGATTAGAATGAATTTTTGTTTTCTAAAAAAAGTGAGATTGGATTAGAGTAGTTGAACTTGGCGTTATTATCTTGCATGAATAATGATGTTTAAGATTTTAGTGATGATTCATTTATTGGAAAGTTTGTTCGTCCAATGGATGAAACTTCTGTGGTACTTTCCTTTTCCAGCTTGCAAAGCTTAAATTGGGACCTCAGAGTCTCTTAGTCATATATAGACTGACAGATGACAACAAGACAGAAAGAAAGCAAGAAAAACGTTGGGACAGACCCTTCCTTTCCTAACAAATGACAATACCCAGATTGGGTTCAGTGTTTTGCTTCGAGATAAGTTTTCATTTATTGAAGGCTGTTATTCATCTTTGTTTTAATTTAGAAAAAAAAAATCAAAAGTAGAATTTAAAAGTGATTTTTTAAGATAATGTTGAATTGTATTAACAATTTCTACAATAATATTTTTACATGCTAAAATTACTTTATATTTTTATATTTTTAATTTATTAACTAAATATTACAAAAAAAAAATCAACAATTTATATCTAGATATAAATTATTTTTAATATATGAAAAAAAAATTCTCTAAAAATAATATGATAAGGTATATTGATAATATGTTTTATGACAATTTTTTTTTTTTATGTTTTGACCCATCCAGCAATACTTAGTTAGAATTTTTTTTCTCTTTTTAGAATCATGTTAAATGGATATAAATGTGTTTTGTTTATTGTGTGAATATATTTGGTTAATTTAAATAATGATTGATTTTGTTTTTAAAATTGATTTAAATAAATGTGATCAATTATAGTTCTTATATTGTGTTAAAAAATTATACAAACTTATTAAAAACTTATTTTTAAGAGAGAAAATTAATATAAATCATGTCATTTTTAAGTAACAATAATTTTATAAGAATTGAGTTTATTCACATTAAGGATGTAGTATTTTTATGGGAGTTAACCTTTCTTAAATCTGATAAGATTATCATAATTTGTTTTTAAATATTTAACACAACTGCTAATTCATAAGCAACACCTGTAAAGTAATATCAACTTCCAATCATTTAATCCACGTTGTTGAGGAGTGTTTGATAAGCAGAATCTATTTTTCATCTTAAAAAAGTATGTTTTCTGAGAATCATGTGTTTTAATAATTATAATTGTTAAAAAATATTATAAATATATTTTATATATTTAAGAGATCCCTGGAATCACTATTATAATTTATAAATACGTTTAATTTTTTTTGTATCTTTATAAAAATATTAGATTCTAATATTCTATTGTAAAAATATTTTATTAAAAAATGATTTAAAAATATTTATACTAAACGTGAAAATTTAACATTCCTAACTTCAAAATATCCCGAAATTAACAAAACAACTTTTTTAACTACATGTAAAAATATATTGTTATATTTTATATCAATTTATATTGTGATGTTTCATTGACACAAACATGTTAAAAAACCACGTAAGAAGAATAAAAAAATAATAGATTTTAATTATATATTATCAATTAAGAATTTTCTGTACTTCATACGGTTTTTCAAAAAATTATGTACAAAATAAAAGTATAAAGTAAAATAAATATGCATTATCATTGTTAAACAATGATAGAATTATATGTCTTCATAAAAAATAAATACAATAAAAAATATAATTATATATTATATTTTTATGTAAAAACAAATTATAAAAAATAATTTAAATAGAAGAGTAAGTTATAAAAAGTTTCATACGTTAACTATTAATCTGGTATGATGTGAAAAACCAAAACTATAAACTTCCATGTTATAATTTTTTTTTTATATATTGATAACAAGATCATTTGAGAGCTTAAATTACAATGAGACGTAGACTTTCTTACAGTAGATATTGTATTATCAATGAATGTATTATGTATAACTATAAATTAGGAAATAAATAATAAATACATTAATTTTTAAAAATATTAAATTTCAAAAAATTAAAATAAAACCCTCGTATATTTTTCCAGATTTCAATTAGAGATATCAAGTTTATGTTTTTATTTGTTATTTTCAAAACAATTAATAAACATCCAGTTATTGATATATATTTTTTATACCAATAACTTATAAAAATTAAGATAGAATGGTATCAAATGTTAAGTTTTTAAATTACAAATATTAAATTTAAATTGGAATAAATATGTTACTTTTTTAAAAAAATTAACTTGTTTGTAATAAATAATATAAGAATTTAATTTGAATTTTTACATGACAATAATACAATTTTTTAATATATTTGTAATTCGGGTAGTTATATATTGTAAAAAAGTTTAAAATTTTATACATTTTAAAAATAATTTTACAACTTTATTTGCTAAAAAATTATAAAAAAAGGATTTACTATTTTTCATACAAAATTACAAATAATGACAAAATCTTTTTTTTTTTTTATGTTCGATGAACATAAACCAAGAATACGGAACTGCATTAAATTTATTTTTTTATTTTTCTTTTTTTACATGTGCTTTTAAAAACTGGGAATATGGAAGCTTCCCTAGCACACTTTGTTTTCTCTGGCTCCAACTCACATTCACTCACAAAAAAACAAAATGAGTTTTGACAAATTCAAAAAACACTAATAAAAAATATTTCAAAACACATTGATTTGGCTGGTTTTTATTTTGTAGCAGATAGTTTTATTATTATTTGTTAAATGTATTTTAACTTTGCAACAGATCAAACACAAAGATTCTTATTTTTATTAAAAAACATAAAGATAGTAAAGAAATGAACAACAGCTGTTGATATATATGGTTAAAGATGAAAATAAGTGTTTTGTAATTGAAAACTATTATTTATGATAAGATCTATAATTTGATTTTTTTAATATTTATTTTATTTTAATTTGTTTAATAAATTTGTAGATTTATTGTTAGAATTATTTTTTGATAAATAAATTAAATTTAAATTTATAAAAAAATTTAGTTATCTTTAAATATTATATTTATTTTAATATATTATATTTATATAAATTTATATATTTAAATTATTTATTATTTATTAATTTTAAATAAAAAATTATAACTATTTTTTTCTTAAAATAAAAATTTTACACAATTTGTTTAAATATTATATATATATATATAAAAGTTTGAAATTTATTTAATAATTATTTTATTTTATAAATTTTAAGTTTGTAAATATTTTAATTAATAAGTTATTAAACATTACATTTTTTTATTAATTTTTTTAATTATAAAATTTTAACAAATTTATAGATTTGATAAATTCTAAAATATATTAGATCTTAACGATAAAAAAAATTATAATAGATAACAAAATCAAACTTAAAATTTAAAATTTTTAAACATCAATTTTAATATTTAAAATTTAATTTTAATCTATTTTCATTCCTATTTTTGTTAAATGAAAAAAATTATAATATATATAATAATATATATATCTACTTATATTTAGGTATAGATTATTAGATTATTTTTATTTCTATTTATTTAAAAAATTATTATTCATTAAGTAATAGGTGTAGACGGATAAATAATATTTTTATATATATAAAATATTAAAATTAATATAATAATATTACAATATTTCATCTCATATTTAAAGATGTTTAATTTGAAAAAAAAATATATATACTAAATTTTATGCATATATAAATGAAAAATTATAAAAAAATGAAAAAAAAACGAAAAAAAAAGAATTTTTTTTATTTCTAATATTTTCAAATTACTTACAATAGTTTTACCCGCTATAATATAACTCTTTAGTCAACCCATGGTTGTTTTTATTTTCAATGTAAATATTACTCAAATTATTAGTATTTAGTAACATCAAACATCATTGAAATCGTTTGAACGCTATTTTTTCAAAATGGAGCTATATAGAGTTTAATAAAATATAACAATTAATGTGTTGTAGTATGTAATAACTCGTAATTGATTAATTTGTAATGTTTAATCATTTAAAGAATAGTCAATCTTTTACATGTCATTTATGTAGAGGTTGTAGTGTTTAAAAAATTAGCTACAATATCCGTATAAAATATGCTGGTTATTTAGAAAGCTAAACAGCAGAGCAAAATATTTAATTATTATGTATATATAAATCAATGTTTAGCAAAACTTTTAATATTTTTAACGATTCAAATTATCCCAGTTTGAATGCGTGTAGTACTAAAAAAATTGCAAGAATTACATTGTTTATCTATAAATATTATATAGTTATTTAAATTTTAAATTATTATTTTCAATACGTGTTTAATGACACATTATAAATAATAAATATTTATTAAAATTACATAATTTAATATATTTATAATATAAATGCTATATTTTTAACAAAACATTAATTATTATTCTCACTACATATATCCTAAAATTAATATTAAAAACAGTTAATTATTTTATTTGTTTAAAAAAATGGGAGGGTTTGAAATTATTATGAGTAGCGGAGATAGCTGCTCTGCAATGTGATGTGATGAAATTACACCAACCATAAGATACATCCCATATGCTATGTGCGGTGAATGGTTTCTTTTAATATATTAGGCCAATTACAAAGACAAATATATGTGATAAATAATAAAGGGACCTATCATTTAAAAAAAAAAAAAACTACCTGAAACTAATAATTACTTTTTTTAATAATTGTTTATCAATTTTTTCTTGAATTAGTTATAAAGCCAAAATGTTGTTTATCACAAAACACAATATTCAAATTCCACCGCAAACTTTTCAGCACATATACAAAATGCATGGATTATAATATTTATATCCGCTTGTTATACTTATAAAGAGCAGTGTACATACATCTGTATTTATATTTGAATATATTTAAATATATGAAATTGAATTGAATTGAATTTATTTTATTATTATTTTTATTAAATAACGATATTAATAAATAAATGATAGTGTACAAAAATTATTATTCAAAATAAAAAAAATCCAATAAAATGTATATACATTTATGTATATTACACGATCAAAAAAGTAAAAGAAATGTATGTTAGGATTGCATAAGTACTCCTTTGTTTTGTTTCATTTATAACTAAGTGAATGCCTTGCAAATAATGGCCTAATTTTCAGTAGACTAGGCATATTTGTATAATGCTGATACTGATAGCACTTCATGGTCAAGCTACAAAGATTTTATAAATTAGCTTCACATTCAAAAGCACTGGCTGGAGCTTTGATAGAAAGTTTGAAGGGGTCAAAACAATAAGGTTTTAAAATATAAAATAAATATGTAATATAATTTATATATAATTTAAAATGTAATGTTAATATAAAACTTATCATAAAAATAATACTAAAATATAATATAATCCCTAAAATGGTATGATATTTAACGCTATGGTGTCAAATTTGGTATTGATATTCTTAACAAGGACTTTAATTTTAAATATATAAAAAATAATAAAAGAAAATATTTTTTTATAAGATTGGAAGAATAAATTTATTATGTTAGTCTATGGTAAATAGTTTAATAGAAAAATAATATTTTCAATAGAATGAAACTTTTATGAATAACTTACACGAATATTCGAGAATATTATGATGATTTCTACCGTAGGTAATGCAGATGACTTTTAATAATTATACCGATATGAGTATACAAGGAACATATGTAATGAGAAGAATTTTCATAATGTAAATATGCGAATAATAAATATTAATTATATAATTATATTAAATAAACATTAGTTAATAATATATAATTATTTAAAATAATATATATTTATTTTTGAATTTGAACTATTTAAATATATTCTAATTATTAATATTTATAATTTTAATTTTTATAATGATAAAATATTCTCATTTAACATGTACACATATACATAATTAAAAACTAACAAGTATCTCATACGTTGTACGAGTATTTTCTAATTTAAGTAAAATTTAAAAATACAAATAATTTTCAAATTAAAAATTACAAGAAAAACATATATAAATAATTCAAATAAACAAGTAAACGCATAGTATTTTAGATTTAAGGAGAAAATAATAGGTTTTTTTTTTTAAAAAATTAAAAAAACTAGTTTAATAGAGTAAGTGATTGAGATTTGAGAATAGTAATACAATGAGATTTTGAAGGGAAAAAAATATGAATATAAAATTTTTGAAAACAATTAATAGACTTTAATTTTTTTAAAGAATATAAGAAGTACTAAATAATGGTAGAGTCATATGTCAGAAAAAAAGTACATTAAAAGAGATGTTCTAAGATTGTAAAAAATGAAGACTCGTATTAGCAATACAAGGACTGATGAAATTAACTGTAAATTCTGATGATTTGAATACGCACAATTATTATACGTCATAGAAGAATTTTCCTTTCAAAGCACACAATTCGCAGTGGTTTCTAAGGAAATTTTTTTAAAGATCAAATAATTAACAGATAATAAAACAGAGATGGCATATTAAAATAAAATAGAATATACAATGCACACGGACATATATTCCATATCTTATATTGCTGTCTCTTGCCTCTTCCGTAATATAGTGATACTACATAGCTAAAATATTGATATTAATATATGCATTATGTGTTTCCTAACCACTACGAATTTGTTTATTAGTGAAAGCAACTCAAAAGGAGTGATTGATAATTATGCCAAGGATTTGATGCACCTTTTTTCGATTTGCTTACTCCTACTTCTCAACTTGAAATGATGGAACATTCCATGTTAGCCCATTAAAGTATTGGATCATAACCCTATTTGTTATATTTTTATATTTATAGAAGGAATCTACTAACATATTTTTTTAAATACTAATTTTGGTATGAGATCATGATATTTTTAATGAAAAATAATTATATTGGAACCGCTTAAAATTTTTATGGATGACAGAATTTTAAACACTAATTTTAGCAAACTGGATTCCACACATAATCAATAATCAAAGAGAGAAAAAAATCATAAAGCATGCATAAAAAATGCACCATAATAAAAAATATTAAATATATTTTAAAATAAATCTTCTAAACGTGTTGATAACATTACTTATATTAACATCATTGTTGTGATATGGTACTCTTTTCCAACATGTGTCTTGGTGTATATTCCTAGTGTTATGGGAGAGGTACGGTTATGAGAATGGACAAAAGCTGACCTTTCTTTTCTTAGTGACCAGCTTTAAAGAAATCTACATTTCGTTACATATTTATGAATTTAGTGAAACCCTGTCAAAATTGGCGGCAGGATCCATATTGGAGGCAAAAAACAAATAAAAAGGAAGTTCTCATTGGAAAAGTGTAAGATAGACGACAACTATATTAAGATTTTCAACTAAAGCCCACTGGAATTGAACTTTGGATAGTTTATATGAAATAATAAATTCAAACCTCACTGCCATCTTATAATAGAAAAAAAACTGCAGAGTTGCATGATAATTAACAGCACGAGCACGCCTGAATTAAGATCCTTCAGCGAATCGATCACTGAATAACAACACAGCCATTCAAATGTTTAATTTAATTTTATTAAAAAAATGAAGACTGCATTTTAATAAAAAGGGTGGTTGGATTCTTGACGGCACCTGGTAGTTGGTACAGTAAATTTGTTCACTAGGAAGGATCCATGCCCAGCATACACATTGATGTCTCCTAAGAAATAATACTGCCGCGAAATGTCATTATTTTGGACAACATTTAGACATTAATTTTATTTGACAAAAAAAGAGATTATTTTTACTATATGTTGCTTGATTTGGAGCTAACTGTACAGGTATAGACTATTTTTAACAACAAAAATGAAAAACAAAATAATAATAGCAAAGACTAATAGAAGTTAACAAGGTATAAAAAAGCATCCAAAGAAGAGGTTTATGTCAAACAGGACATCTCCAAAGATGTAAATTATGCTCTTCTAAGTAACATCTCCACGTCAACGGTTTTAGCCCCAGAGATTGTGTCTTCCTCCAATATTTGATGGTTAACTTATGGGGGAGAAGTATTTAAAGTGGAGAGGGATTGCGTTTTCATTGATCTAAAACATTAAGATACTGAGACCAACTAGTTCTGAATTGGAATTTTGCAAGGTAGAGAGACTCAAAAAGAACAGAATTTAACCACTTTGGCAGATCCATTTGAATCAGTTAGGATTCACTGGGGAGAACATTGTAGAAATGATAAACCTCGTCTTTGTCAATGACACCGACCTCTGTTGAGCAACCAGAACAGCAGACTTGTTTGAATGTTTCAACATTCGTTGAATGTGCATCACTTCCATTAAGTCCTTCACCCCCTCTGTTTCTTTTTCTTGATTTTGAAGTATTTTGCCTCACAACTTTGTCATTCTCAATCTTGCAGTTTACAACAAATACTGCCCTATACTGGGTCAAATATTTTTCATGCCTGCAAGGAAGTAATGAAGTCCAGTCATTTAAATCATGTAAGTCACAACCAACAGTTTTGCCATAAACAACAGTTACCAGCAAATACTCCCATGAACAGAATCAGTATTTATTTTCATGTTAGGTGCCACCCCCCACCCCCAACCAAAAAACAGAGTCCATTCCACACAGGCTTCTGAAGTCCTCAAGGCATTTTAAAGAACTAAATGGAATTCTTTCTAGGTTTCAACTCCAAGTCTCAACACTTATACTTTGGTTAAGGAAACTTAATACTTCAAAAAAAATATACTGGCACAAACAGCTATCTTATAATGTTGGAAAATGTATCCTAGATCAGGCTTGCTGCTTCCTGAATAATGTTTGTATTCACAGTTCTTATATAGTCACACACTAACACCTAAAGCAATAACCTGGGGATTCACAAAATTATTGCCTATCTTGCGTATGTCCTTAAATGCAGCCAATCCTAAACAACAATATATGCAGGTCAATGAAGTTGAGATATAATTCTCAGAGATGACAAAGCGAAAATATTTTCACGACAAACTATTCAAGAGTTGTTTTTCCAATGTACTTTATTTTCTTTAACAGCACTTAGACAAAACAGATGGGTAAAGGAAACCTGAGAATATAATAACCAAGTGACATAAACTTGAGAATTCTATACAGAAAGAATAGGAAAGAAAGTAGTTGTCTACTTTTTTTTGAGGAAAAATATTATAATCTTGGAAACAATCTATTTATTTGTGGGGTTAAGGCTGCATATATCTTCCTTCACCCCACTAGGCGGGCACTGGGTTGCTTGAGAGATTATTATCATGTGTTACAAAACATTGCTATCTTGAGCTTTACGGCAAATATTTTACATAGCGGTCCTAAGTCTGGATAAAAGACCTTTTGTTGTGCTTGGTTGTTGTTGTATCTATGTGGAAAAAAATGATATGGTGACTGGAAATATTTCTTCTTTAGGCTCAGAGCATCAGAAGCTTATGCATGAAGAAAGAAATGACATATTATTTCTTTCAATACAGAATTTCTTTTTATATTAGACAGAACTTATCAAACCCCTGCAGGAAGATTTAGATGAAACTGCAACTCAATACAAAGGAAATATGAAGTATGAAACCTTATTCTGATACAAAAAATCAAGTATAAAAAAAAAACTTAATATGCAAATTTAAGGAATTTATTAATATAATTATTCACTGGAAAAATTACAAATAAAAACCAGAACAGGTAATTTTTCAGTTCTATTGTCATAAAAATGTTACTTTGACTTAAAATATATAGATATGGACATGCCTAGCTAAACAATAATTGTGTGTGATTGAAGATGAAAGACCACAAAATATGAAATTTTGCATATATATGCATATTCAGCCATATACCTTTGACATTCTAGGCAGAGGGTGGTGAAACAAGCAGGGCAGCTAAGCACAGCATCAGAGTTACGCCCTTGCCTTCTTTTATGAATCCACCTTTCATCCTTATCATCAAGATCTGGATCATAAAACTCTGGTTTGCTTGTGTAGTCTATCTCATCGTCATCAGAAACTGATATTTAAATTAAATAAACAAAATTAGATGGTTAGCTTAATTGGTAGTTAAATGATTGTACAGAACACATTTTTTGGAACAATGGAACCATGGAGGTCTGAACCTTTTGCCTCCTGCAAACTACCCAAATTACACACTGCAGCCCAATCACAGTGGCTTGTAGAATAGAATCTTTTTTAAGAAAAGAATAAACTACACATGGAAATGCAACATTGGAGATCAATTGACAAATATGTATATGGAGTTCATAGATGCAGCATTGAAAGTGCAGACCTTGATAATGATAAAAGAAACTTAAAGCATGACTGTACAAAAGGAAACAAGGGTCACAATTAAATCTGTTCCATTAAACTCAAGCCTCTCTAAATGCCTAGCATATAATACTAAAGTTGAAATAACTTGACCAGACCAGATGGTTTTGACTGAAAATCCAGTGAACTGGTCAGGTATCTGGTCCAATCAACTCACAAAGCTGAATGCTGAAATAATGAGTCAAGAGTAGATTGAACTATTTTGAAGTTTTTTTTTTTTTTAATTAGCCCATATGATGCTGCTTTTGAGTTTTTTTTTTCTCATAAAAGACTAGACAATATCATTCTAAATATTATGGTGCTGTTTTGCATATATTTTAAGTGAAATTATTAATGTTATGAACTTAATCAACTTATGAATGTTATGTAGATGTTGAACTTCAATATATTGTTGTATTCCTTGATTATCAATGTGTATGGCTTAATCAAGATGACTTAATATAACCTTAGTTTGACCTATGGACTGGTGCTTTCACCAATTCAATGATCGATGAGATCTTCAAAACATAGTATAATACTTGTATATTTTAAGGACCTTGTTAATGTATTCCCTTAGGACACACAGTTAAGAAATTAAAAAATAAAATTGATTAAATGACAAGTACTGGTATTTAATATCTTGAAAATCTATAAACGTTTATTAATTTCTATTTTAAGTAATTCAGATGAGTAATAAATGCTATCTTTATTCTTTAACTTGGGCACATGTTAAAAAAACATTATTTATATTCTTAAGAGTCAGATCACTCAAATGTAGTTTATAACAGGCAAGAGAAAATTTTAAATAATGTCCAAGCAACTTTATTTGAACCAGCTTTTCCTAAGAGCTGTGTCCGCAATAAAGTCAACACTTCTTGTATCAACTGGGTATTCTAACCATGTCCATTTGTTGTAAAATCCGAGCTATGATGTTGGATCATAGTTCGTGTATGATCCGATCTCTGCCTCTTGTTTTTTGCTACAAATCTAATTACTATTTATGCAGTTAGTCTATTAAAGTACCATATGTGAGATCCTGACTCCAAACTCCTGAGATTGAATCTTACATTAGAAAAGTATTCCATAAACATAAACGCGTTCATTATTAAGTGAAGAAAACCTTTGTTTGGGGCCATGTATCGATAATCTTCTAATCCTGAGGCCCATCAACACATTAGGCTTAGAAGTGAAGGATTGCCACTAAAACAGAGAGCATATAGCTAAACTACAAGGCAAATATTGACTGGGTCATGTCATATCTAACAATTCACCGCATGTATCCGTTAGAAGTATCTGATCTTCAACCACTGAAATTTTATAAAACCTAATTTCAATATAAGCAGTAACATTATGTAAACTAATACGTTTTTGTTCCCAAAAAGACTGTTTATTTGACATTTAACTCTAAACCAAACCTACTCTGATAAAATGAACAGACGTATTTATTAAAATTGAAAAGAAAACAGACAATTATCAATTCCAACATTTGCATTTTCACTGGCAGGTAACTAAACTTATGTGAAGCTTCATAACCCTTTTCCTATTTTTCTTCTGTTCAAAAAATAAAAAACCTCTTGAGCAACCAAAAGCAATAGCTTACATGTATGAATTTTCCTTTGAAAAAGAACAAGATAGAATTAGAATGGCACTGAAAAGGAAAAGAAGCTGCAAAACATTAAGACGTGAAAATTCATTACCTGTTTGTTGGGAATTGGTGGGTGAATTCATGTTATCTCTTTTGCCATCTTCCATCTCTATCTCTCTTACTCTACTCTACCTCGATATTCCAGAGAGACAAACCAATAGAACCCGTAGCATCTCTTTTTCAGCCCGCGATCTATGGATCTATTGAAGCCCAACTACTATTGGGCCTGTTGCTAAGAGTATCCAAGCCCAATTCAAGAGATTTATAAATGAAACTAGAAAGTAGAAACTACTAGAGTTTGACCGAGGATGAAAGTGACCTCCAATCTGATCTTGCCTATAAAAATTCGATTTTTATATCCATTATATGATTATGAATATAAATAGGAGTAATTATTCTTAAACATTTTTTAGTTATTAGTGTATATGATTGAGTATGAGAGTACACACCTTACTTTATGCTTGCCCCTATATATATAATAAAATAATTGTATAATTATATATTTATTATTTTATAATTCAACTTTATGATATTTTTTAAAAAATTTCTAATTGAGTCAAATATTTCAATTTTAATTATTTTTTTAAATTGTCATAGTTAATGTTGTATTGAAATACCGTTAATATTTTACAAGTTTGTAAAAAAGAACATACATAAAAGTAGAGCATATTTCGTTAAATTAAAATATAAGTAGTGAATTCAAATAAAGGGTATGTAAGTATTCATCAAAAACAAGTATGATACTAAAGTTACTGACCGTATAGATTATGATTGGGTATTTTTTTCAAACCCGAAAAAGAGTATGGATACTCCAAGGACTTATCCAGATTGTACTAATCACCTTTTTTTAGAAAAAAAAATTATAGATAAAAGTTAAAAATAAAACAATTAAAAAATTATGAAAAAGCAGAACTACCCAGGTTTGATTAAGGTAAAGTTTCGGCAGTGCAATGGACAAAATTTGACATTATACTTGGAAGAGCACTTGACATTTTGAATAAGCTTTTGAAATTTATGAAAGTTCAATACATGGGATATATCAAGATCACAAGAAAATATATGGGACATATCACATTTTCATCGGCATTGACATTTTACTTTGAAATTTATAGAGCTATGATATATTTTGGGGAATGTTCTTGCTGATAGAAACTTAAATTATAATAGTTGTTTACCAACGCGCTTTTTTTTTCATTGTTTTTTCTTTAGCTGGATTCACGTTGTCTATAGACTCATTTTCTTGAATGTACCCTTCTATATGACATGATCCTGCCATGAATGGAAGCAAGTTGTTCTTGATCTTTCTTTGCTTACTGGTTGGCTGAAAGCAGATGCTTCTGTGAAGATTGTAGAAAGAAACTACTTATTGTGAATGCAGTTATCAGTCTTCAATATCTCTTTTACTCTCAACTTAATGACATACAGGAAACTGACAATGCAAATGCCACCCAAAATGGCATGACCATCGTATAAGGTGCAGCTTGTTTGTAACATCTCGAGATTAGGTAGTGCAGAAACTTGATTGCCATAATGAGGAAGCCATTATGAATGGTTTTTGGTATTGCACCGAGTGATGTTTCTGCAGTCACATTGAAAAATATTAGCATGCTTGGGAGATTGGATAATGCTGATGAATTATTATGAACCTAGTACTACACAAGACTGAACTCACCAATTCTACCCAACAGATTGCAATCATTATTGGCCTTAAAATTCCTTGGAGTCCCACAAATGCATGAGCTGAAAATGGCACCTGCAAAAAGGCCTAGAAGGGCATAAAGACTAACAGCTTTGTTCATGTTAAGGCCCTTTCCTTTTTTCTTCTTCAGGACCTGATTTTTGACCTTCCACTCACTAATGAAAAAGATAAGAAAGAAGAGCACAGTTCACTTCTGCTCTCTGAAGGATCTGAAAATACTCCTTTATATAAGATCGTCAGAGTCTCAAACTTTGTTCAGCACGCTTAAGAATGGTGGTTGATTATTCCAAGCTCAAAATAAGAATAGGCCAGGTTGTTCAATTATTATGCAAGTCAACTCAATATTATGGTTCTTGCTAAACCTTTTTTTATTAAAGAAATGTAAGTTTGATTAAGTACCTGTTCTTGCGGGGCAAGGCTACAAAATATTTTGCCAAACAGAAAAAAGAGTAAAAAAATGCGTAGCATAGATTGTTGGTGGGCAGTTAGTCAACAACCTTGTTCATGGATTAATTTGGGCCACAATGAATCAAACAACCACCACCATACCCAAGTTTCAATATTGTCATAAAAAGTAAATTGTAAATTGTGAATTTGAATACTTTTTTTCCATGCAATATTTTACACGTCCAAAAGTAAACTTAACAGTTTACAAAAAATATATAAATTTTAAATGCAAACCATTATTTATATTTGTTACCTTCTTAGGTTTGACCTTTTGGTGCAATGTGACTCTGGGTTGTGAGCGGCGGCTCCGTTTCTTGAAATCGACTCACAGGAAATACAACCATTAACGCAATGGAAATAAAAGCAAATTATATTTACACCTTCCAAATTCAACAACATTTTACTTTATATCTCTTCCCTTTTTTACATAACTCTGCTTTATTAACATAACTGTTTTAAAAAACCAGGTGTGGTTTGTATAACTGAAGAGAGTATATAGTAATGTGTAGGGTGAAAAAAAGGCAGAACATATGGTTGATGGCCTTCATGCCTCTTTGGGTGTTTCGGATGTTACTCGTGCTGGGCTCATGGCTATCTTGAATGGAATGCATGTGGCTTGGATCAGTGGCTTCAAAAGTGTGTTGCTGTTCAGATTCAAAGCATGCAACATCTCATTTCAAACCAAATTCGGTGTTCCGTAAGTATGCAACATTAAGTATGGAGGTGAAAGATCATATAGCTAAAGATTGGGAAAACTTGTGCTGATCTTTAGCTAATCAAGAACCTCAAAAGGAGGAGAAGCTTGTGATGTTAGATAATCATCCTCAAGAGTTAAGTCTGCTGCTGTAATGGGATGCTATGGGCGAAAAATTTAGGAGAGCTTGATATGGTTTTTTCCTTTCTGCTCTTCTGTCTTTCACTTTCGTTACCTTGTGTTACCAAAAAAATTCAGAGCGACTGACCCAAATCCAGTTGTTAAATCATGGTTCTTAGATGTACTAGGAAGTCAATTCACATCTGCACTGTCATTATTAATTGATCAAATTAACCACTTACTGGCAACAGACACTGAAGAAAGTGAGCTGGTATAAATTATCATCACTAGTGCAATGCCTGCCGTGTTGATGAATCAGTATATCATGCAATGCTATTGTTTCCATTTAGATACTTGACATTGTGGAATTTACCGCATACAAGTAGCCGCAGAACTTACTTGATACACCAGACCAGATTGACTACAGGGACCTACATGGTTACAAGTTCCCAATACGATTTCTTTCATTATAGTTAACTTTGGTCTTTATAAGGCGTTCAGCTCAGACATAGCTTTCTAACATAAGTGACAAATCATATTGAATCTACTCAGCCCTAGTCTAGTACGGCATATTTTCAAAGAAAATTGAATCATAACTGTTACATTTTTGAAAGGAAAAACTTCCAAGGAAAAACAACCTGGCAACTAAACATAAAAAAATTAGTCATCGTGCTTGTAAATTAATTTCAACATATCAAATATATAAAATTTTCACTATTTTGGACCATGTATACAAACAGGTCAAATCGAGCTAGTCGTGAATAATGATAATTGTTCATCCAAAGAAAATGTGATAAGTCATTATTCACCATCATATTACTTATCACATTTATCATTATTCTCTCTTTTCTTCCTCTCTCTCTCAAGGTGGATACACTCGAGGGATGTCCACCAAGCATTTTCCTCTTGTTTAAGCTTCTCATTACTTGAAAACCTACTCGAAGATCTATTTATGTAGGCCTCCTACTAATTAGGCTAGTAGGTTAGCGGGCTAACAGATGATGCAAGTAAATAGGTTAAAAGACCAATCTGGAAATTAAAATGTTTTATACACACAGGAGAATGTAGACAGTGACTAGTTCATATTGCATAAAAGGATGATAATCAATATTGGATGATTGGAAGATGATCTGTACAAAACATCACGGAAAAATTGTTATCAACACTCAACAGCAGAACCTAAAATCTAAATAATTGTGTGCTTTCATGCAATCCGATACTCCAGCTATCCATTACACAAGAAAGAAAGACCCTTGATTGGACAAAGTTCCCAGCTGCGGGTAATAAAGTATCACAATCCTTAAAAGGACTCTGTAAACACGGCAATGCTATTAATCTATTCATGAAAACTTTGAGCTGCACAAGATAGTTTCCAGTTTTCCAACAGGAAACAATACCTGCAGATACAAACTATCTATCAGCACTTGATACCACCATACACCTTCATAAATATTGGATGCACAAATATATCAAAATAGAAAACCAAATATAGATGCAACTTTTTGTTGGCCTAGAATATACAGTAACTAATGATCCAACTACAGAATTTAAAAACCAACAAGCAAAGCAAACCACATATTTGCTTGGGATAATATATAAGAAAAGCAAAATAGAATAAAAATTACCACCAAAAAATTTCCATTGTAAAGATAAGTTTCCCTTTCATATGCATGCAAGTATGAGAAACATACAAACATACATCTAAAGAACAATTCATTCATCCCTTTTTTTGCTTAGACATGATACATACAATACAAGGGGAGAGCAAAGAAAATCATAGAAATAAACACATTCATTCTCCATCTCTTTTGCTCCTGTCAAGGCACAAGAGCAATTCTTTTGATAAAATCAGCAATCAATATGAAATAGTTGAAAAGTACCACAACAACCAACAAAAGTTGACCCAAGAAAAAACACCTAAGCAAACCTGGAACCACATACAATGCAGTTTGCTTGAACTTCTGAAACAAGCCACAAAATAATTTCAACATCAACCCAATCCCACAAAAGACCACAGTAAACAAAGGGACGAGTCCAGAATCATTTTAAAGTTTGAAAAGCACTCAACTAAAATGCTCCAAGTCCAATTGCAAACCAAACTCCCTTCATAGAGACTAATTTTTCAATGCTATCAGTTGCCAATTATACTAAAGAAACAGAACATTGAATCCTAAATCTAATTAAAACCTAATGTATCAAAAATCAAAATAAAATAGCAAGCGCCTTACAAGCAAAAAATCATATCATATAAAACAAACAAAACAATTCAATGAAGAATCAACAATTACTTACAATTTCAATCCAAATCTTCTTGTCTATTTCCCCATCCCCTTTCACCACTGTCGTGCCCAGAGGCACCTGCATCAAAAGGATACCGCAAAGATATTCTAAAAGTCCTGCGAACAGGTCTACTTCCCCCTCCGCTGCTGCCGCTGTCTTCATTAGCATTATCACCAGATCTCAACTCATCACCGGCGTTGTCCCGCGCCTGATTCTCGTAATCGGCATCATCGGTGGGCAACTCATACCGACACACAGGGCAAGAGTTATGCAACTTAAGCCAGGGAACCAAGCATGCGTCATGGTACACGTGCTTGCACGGCATTTGCCTCACCTGCGAACCCTTCTCGAACTCATCTTGGCAAACCGCGCACTGGTTCAACTCGGAGGTGAGCAATTCGTCGTCGACGGTGATGGTAGGGAGATTATCGACGGCATCTTTGGCCGCCGGAGGCGTGCCATAACGGTTTGGGTCATTCTCGGCGAGCTGCTGAATCAATTGCTCGAGGCCGGGGCCGAGAAAGTAGTCGCCGATGTTGGCGGGGAGGCGAAACCCCGGTTCGGAAGGGTGGTTGATCTCAAATTGGATGTTGGCGCCATCGGCACGAAGCCCCTGAAGATGGTTCTGCAGAAAAAGGAACGGGTCGAACATGTCCGATTCATCGGAGTGGGTCCTGGATTCAGGAGAACTGGAGAAGAAGCGAGGGTTCTGGAGGTCGATTGTGGTGCTGGAAGCCGATGATAACAAGAGAGGGAGAAGGGAGAAGGGGTGCAAGGGGAAATGGGGATCCAAAGACTCGTCGGGGATAGGATTAGGGTTACATTCTTCCACGAAACCTTCGTGACAGATCGGGCAGAAAGGTTCGGAATCATCAAAGCACGTTACTCTCCGACTGCAAATGTGGCAGAAAAATGGCTTACCTCCGCCGCCGCCGGAAGACATGATTCGTCGTCGTCGACGTCGGGACTCGCAATCTCAATCCCTGGTTTTTTTTTTCTCCTTCTCAACAAATTAAAGAAGATCTTATTCTTGCTTGTTACTTGTCTTCAGGTATAATAACTGGGCCGAGGGTGGGGTCATATTCGGGCCAGACCCAAAATAACAGGCCCAGCCCAACTAATGGCGACGGATATTAGAAATTTAGAAGAGATATTTATTTACTTTCTCGGCTCCATAATCTTCTTCTTGTCGTGGCAACCCTGCATTGTTTGCTGGTGTTCGCTAAATGTATAGCCTCATTTCCAAGTCACACTTGGGACAACTCCCTCTACCACCCATTCACACAGGGTAAGGTTACTGAATATTGAAACTTTCTTAGTTGGTTGGGATATTATAGATATGATTCACTGCACTTTGTGTTTTTGCAGTAAGTGGGATTATGGGGTTGCGAAGGTGAAGATAAGTGGGAGAATGACGGTGGTGTGTAGGGGAATGTTAAAACCCAGAAAGTTCATGCAGCGGAGGAAGAAATTGGAAGTTTTCAAGGATGCCGCCGACGAAGCTGATCAGAAGAATTGGAGGAGAATCATGAACCAAATCGACGAGGTCGGTTCTGCTGTTTCTGTGCTCATTTCTGAGAAAACAGAAAACAAAGCTATTCCTAAAGACATTGTCGTAGGTACTTTGATTAGATTTAAACAACTCAAGAAGTGGAACTTTGTTGCTGAGGTATACAACTGTTGTTTGTATGATTGTTTAAGATTGTAGCTGCTTGCTGTTACATTACATGCTTGTTGTTGCTGTTGTTTATCTTTAGATTCTTGAATGGCTTCGGACTCAAAACTGGTGGGATTTTGGTAAGATGGATTTTGTCATGCTTATCACAGCTTATGGGAAGCTAGGAGACTTCAACAGTGCTGAGAAGGTCTTAGGCTTGATGAATAAGAATGGTTATGCACCAAATGTCGTGTCTCAGACTGCACTTATGGAAGCATATGGAAAAGGAGGCAGATACAATAATGCTGAAGCAATATTTCGTAGGATGCAGAGATCAGGCCCTGAACCTTCTGCTTTAACATATCAGATAATACTTAAAACATTTGTTCAGGTTTGCGTTCTTTTTTTTTATCCTATGATCTTCTATTTCCCTTCAAAATTTAATTTCCCTTATGGCACTGGTGGGATAAGCCTTGGTTGTTGTTGTAGTTGTACTTCTGTTTCCCTATAAAAAATTTTCAATAGAAGACAAATGTATTGATTGCCTACCTTCTTAACTCTGATTTCTTCTGGTGGCTTAAAGTGATGAGCACCTTAATGGAAATTGAATTTTATTATTTTGTTGAGTGATGTTATCATTCTTTCCATAAAATTCTAAGCTGTAAATAAGGGCCTAATAAAAATTTTCAATACTAACACATCCTCTCGTGTGAGTTTAAACATGGAGATTGACAGGCTTAGTAGTTACAACTACCATGAATTGAAACTAATAAAAACTGTCCCAATAGCGATGATTGTTCAACTCCAACAATTCTCCTCCTGTATCTTGGATAACCAGTCTGTTTACATTTCATAAATATTATACACATTGCTGTTGAGTGTTTGACTTTCAGTTTTGTGTTTATATAATTGATTCTCCCTTAGGGGAACAAATTTGAGGAAGCTGAAGAATTATTTCACAATCTACTGAATGATGAGAACTTGCCTTTGAAACCGGACCAGAAGATGTTTAACATGATGATTTATATGTATAAGAAGGCTGGAAGTTATGAAAAGGCTCGCAAAGCATTTGCACTGATGGCTGAACGAGGAATTGAACAATCTACAGTAACATACAATAGCATGATGTCATTTGAAACAAATTACAAGGAAGTTTCAAACATATATGATCAGGTAAAATTAAATATCTATCTTCCATAGAATCTGTGGTAGCTTTGGGATTTCCCCATTCCATCTCTGTTGTAGTCTATGTATGTTTAGGGTTTAGGGTTTTCCTGAAAGCTGAACATAAATACTTTAAATATCATACTATTTTATTATTTCCTGAAGAAGAAGAAAATGATTTTGAGCTAACTGGTGTTTTTATACTCTGCATGAATAACAACATGATCGGGATACTTCTATGAAATCTAGTTCTGCCTCTTCATATAATATAACCTGTAATTCATAAGGATAGTCTCAATTTCAACTGTTTTGGCCTTTGTGTTTTTTTTTTGAAGAGATACAAAATAGTGTTACCTGGTTATTAATTCCTGCAAGTGGGTGATTTGAATTCTGTTATGGTTTGAAAACATCTCCCCATACTAATTAATTCCAAATTTTATTAAAATATCAAATATCTGATTGGTGAAATTAAGTCCTACACACAAGAAGCACTAATACTGTCAGGACTTTCATGGACAGATAATTTATTTAATCTGAGGTATTTTTCAAGACGTCCATTAGTTTTTATCTTGTTTTACTGTTCCCCCTTTAATTTCTTGCTTATAATTAATTCATCAGATTTTGAAGTGAATGCCTAATTTTAGATGCAAAGAGCTGATCTCAGACCTGATGTTGTGAGCTATGCCTTACTTGTTAATGCATACGGGAAGGCCAGGAGGGAGGAAGAAGCATTAGCAGTATTTGAGGAAATGCTTGATGCTGGTGTCAAGTATGTCAAAGAATAAATTATTACTGCCTTGACTTAGCAGAAAGCTGTACAATTTAGCATATTAATTTTAAAGTTATTATCAGCATTGTTTTTACCAATTACATGATGCAATTTTTTAGTAGTCATGCATTCAATTTCCTATATTTGCCCGCACTATTTCAAAGTAAAATACCTGTCTGTTTTAACATCTTTATGTCAGTCAGGCTTTTATGTGTAAATCAATAAAATATTCGAATTCTCATCTTTACTACGCCAACCCCAACTCATATCTTGTGATCCTACACAAATAGTTTTTCTCCTTTAATAAATTTTGATCATTGGAGACTTTTTGGTTTACTTTTGATTTATTTTGTTTCTCAACTGCTATTTTCTGATTTTGTTGCTAATTTAGTTGTTGTTTGTCTACTATTTTTTTTTTGTTAAAAAGAGTTACAAGTATTCTCTTCTTTTTGACAGACCAACTCGGAAGGCTTACAATATTTTACTCGATGCATTTTCTATTTCGGGAATGGTAGATCAAGCTCGAACTGTGTTTAAGAGCATGAGAAGGGATAGGTAAGTTGTGTTTCCTTTGTATTGACTACTGTTTTGTCCTCTATACTTTTCTTAAAATTTCAGTTTAGTTCTTTATCATATTTTAGTTGTGGCATTTTCTTGTCAAATCCATTTCCCCACTTAACGTAGACTTCTTAGGTGGGATTGATGTCATTAATTGAGTTGTAATTAACAATTAAACATCTTCAAGCGCTGTTGATTTGAGCAAATAGAGGACTAAATTGATATAAAATAAAGTTAGAAGACTAAGCTAGAACTTAACGAAGAAGTAACACAGTTCATTCTTCTTTCACCTTTTTTTTCCTCACATAACTTTTTTATTTCAAAATAGGAAAGGAAAAAAATATAGGGGGAAAAAGAAAAGGAGAAGAAGCTAATTTTTTGTTTCAAAATGGGGAAGCATAGGGGATGCAAAACATGATTTGTCTAATTTCATTTAGAATCCATAAAAAAACAAGATGGAATTGATGGGATTGGTTCTATTTTTTGGTGGGGAAAGAATATGCTGTGGTGAGACAGAAATAATGAGAGAATAAAAGGATCAGGGCAATCTATAAAATGAAAAACACAATCAACAGTCAAGGAATCAAACATAGACCTGTACTGCCCCGTGGTTTTCTTTATAGGAAAAATGGAAAAATAGAACCAGCCTTTCCCCCTAATGCTTTCCACTTATTTTTTATGGATTCCAAGTGATATTAGACAAATCATGTTTTACATCACTCATTTAAATTTGTAAAAGCATTCACCTCCTTTTCCCTCCATTTTTCACTGATAATCAAATTGAATGACTTTTTGTAGAGGCAGGGGCTGAATGAAAGTTTTAAAAAATCCGGGACTTAAGTGACCAATGGAACTTATTTGGGAGTTTACTTGATGGACAATGGTTTAGGATATGTCAGAAGAAGTAAAAACAAACATTTTTATAATCATTTAAAATTCATGTACTGGATGAATTAAAATTTACCACCTTTGGATAGAAGAATTTGAGATTACTAGATTTTATATCTTTAAATGATGAGAAGAAGGAATTTTGAAAATATTAGAGACTTTTATTTGAGTAGTTTTTTATCAAATAGGGAGAATTTCAAATGGTCTCTGTTTAGAGAGGATTTTAAAAATTATCTACTCTATTAGTTTCTTATTTATTATCATTCGTAATTATTCTCATATTTCATTCTTTTTTAAATGATTATTCATTTTTTATTCTCAAGTTCTTAGAATTCTAGAATTTTCTATTCAAACGCACAACACTCAACATTCTCCCCATATCATTGTGCTTTTTCCCCATGCAGATACATGCCAGATCTTTGCTCATACACTACCATGTTATCAGCTTATGTCAATGCACCTGACATGGAGGGTGCTGAGAAATTTTTCAAAAGATTGATACAAGATGGTTTAAAGCCTAATGTTGTCACTTATGGAACGTTAATTAAAGGGTATGCTAAGATAAATGATCTTGAGAAGGTAATGAAAAAGTATGAGGAAATGCTTGAGCGGGGAATCAAGGCCAATCAGACAATTTTGACCACCATCATGGATGCATATGGAAAAAGTGGAGACTTTGGCAGTGCTGTTCATTGGTTTAAAGAAATGGAGTCTAGTGGGATTCCTCCCGATCAGAAAGCTAAAAATGTTCTTCTATCTTTAGCAAAAACAGATGAAGAAAGAGAAGAGGCTAATGAGCTCGTAATGCATTTCAGTGAAAATTACAGTTTGCCTAAAGTCAATGGCGGTGTTAGATTTGTTGACGACGACGAAGAAGATGAAGATAATTATGAATATTTTGATACCCAGCTGGCAAGGGCTTATGATGAACCTTCCGGAGTGATAAGTTGACGAGTGTCAAGAGTGTCAAGTCCTTTTAGACATAGACACTACAAATTTTGTACACTTGTAATTTTAGGGTCTTTATATTTTATGGTACTATTATATTATCAAGCAATTGAATGTATTTTAAACTTTGACATAATATAACCCACCACATATTGGAGTCATACTGGGAAGTGAACACGTCCTTTATGTTTTTTTATCATTCACTCATGTTCATGTAATCCTGACTAGTCAATTATCGATTCATGAGTCTTTTAACCAGATAAGTGTCAAATAGCAATATTTGTAATAAATTAACATACTGTGGTAGAAAGTATGATGAAAGTGAGGGATAATATATTTTTCTTTTTAATTATTTTCGCATAAATTTGGTCCATATTTTGATCTAAAAAGCATAGGATCTATTCAGGTTAATTTTTGTTCAGTTATGAGAAAAAAAAAAGATGTAAAATCATTGTAGTTTGAGTGCCGTTTGTGGTGGTTTTATCAATTTTGCTCGTATTTTTCTCTCTAGTGATAGAACATTAGGTTTAAACTCACGGATTGCATGGGTGCCTTAATTATAACAATGAAAAAGATTGAGAGAGCACTTTCACCTCATGGAGGGTTCAAGAGAATATTAAGTGGTTTGATTTATGATTGAATGAGTTGAAGAAGAAAAATGTTGAAATAGTGAAACAAATATTCTTATTATATTGTTAAAAAGGTGAAAAAAAAAAGTTTAAGATAGAATTGAGACAGTGATTTAAAAAAAGAAGTTGATTTGTACATAAATTAATTTGACATGTGACATGTTATGAAGTGAATATATGAGAAAAGTTTGAAAGATAAGAAATGAAAAGTAAAAGATGTTTAGATTTTGCTTAAGTGACCTTAAAATAAGAGAAAGATGTGAATTAACTTTTCACTTATAAATTTTTCAATTGTAAAATCTTACCATTAAGAATTTTTTAAGACATATTTTTAATTATATTAATTTTATAAGCATTTCTAAACAAATGTATATAAGTTAATTTTACATTATACGATGAGTTTGATTTAAGTTTTTTTATTAGTGTTAGTTGATTTTTTTTCCAAACCGTCCTTAATAACATAATAGAATTTAAATCTAATTTTTAATTATAAGTATGTATGATGGAGTAAATATTTGTTTGTTTTGATCATTTCGACCCTTGATTTTAACAAAATATATGAGATTTTATATTCAAGGGAATTACTAAAAAATACAAAACGGTTTTCATGAAACATACTAAAATATAAAATCTCTTTACTAACATAACATTTTTGTAAAATAATTTTTTCCTTTTTTACTCCTATATTTATCCCTTTCTTAATTAGTTAAAAAGTCATTTATAACACTATTGCTACAAAAAATTAATTCACATCACATTATTATTGTGCATTTAAATAGAAAGATATTGATACATAATAAATAAATAAATATATTAAAATAAAAAGATGTTGATAGTCAAATTTAGGCCTTCTTACAATTTTATGAGGGCAAAGGAAGGAATGTAGACAAACCTTTTGAAAAAAGAATATTAATTAAATTTAAATAATACTTTTTATTAAATATTTAACAAAAAAATCCAGTTTCCCGCCTCTGTTACAATGGTGTTTAATTTAATTTATTTAAAAAAAAGTAACTGCTTGTTTTTTATATTTAAAAAATAAAAAAATATTTTTTGAAAAATTTGCAAAAATATATTTATCTTTCACTTAACATGTATATTGAATATCAAAATTTAATACTTATTTAAAAAATAGTTTAAGCGTTTAATTACATAAAAAATATTAAACATTTAAGGAATTTGTAAGAAGAATGTATAAGAAGTTTATTCAAATAATTTTATGATTTATATAATTTTCAAAATTTATTATAATAAATTTTATAATTAATATCAAATAATTTTTTTAAATAAATATTGAATTAAGTAACTTTATTCAGCACATCTTAAATTTTATAATCTATTTATGTTTCAAGGGGCATACTCTGAAAAAAAAAATTAGAGAAACAAAAAAATCATAATTAAAAGTTAATATAACCCATTTCATTATAATTTGAATCGAGCTAAATTACTATTTTTGAAAGATAAAATGCATTTTATTTTAGTTCTTTTAAGTTTTTATTATTAATTTTCTTTTTTATAAAATAATTAAATGAACGATCTTTTATGTTTTTTAGAAAAAAAAAATGGCAGCTTTAATGAATCAAATAGTTATGCGGTGGGTATTACCGAATTTACTGGTTTGAATCTAACATCAACAAAAGAGAGGGGCAGAGAAGAGTTGTGCAAGTGTGTTTCCATGGCAATGCCAACCCAGAAGCTGAAACTGTGTGTTGGCGTTGAGTGGTGTGTGTTTTCGAAATTTCCTTATTCCACAACCATCCATTCTCATTCTGAGGCATCCACACTGCCGGTGGTGGATACCCTCATCTCCGTCTTCACTAAACGACCCAACGGCGACACCTCTGAACTCAACAGATTCGCACCCATCCTCACTCCTCATCTCGTTGAGTCTGTCCTCACGCGCCTACGAAGCTGGAAACTCGCTCAATCCTTCTTCCACTGGGCTTCCAACCAACGCCACCATGGTTATTACCACAATTGCTACACCTACAACGCCATGGCTTCCATTTTGACCCGTTCCCACCAAACCACTCCTCTCAGAGCCCTCGTCAAACACGTAATAGAATCCACCCCTTGTTCCTTCACCCCTGGCGCCTTGGGTTTCTTCATTCGCTGCTTGGGCAGGGTTGGCTTGGTTCAAGAAGCCAACCACCTGTTTGATGAAATGCGAATGAAGGGTCTTTGTGTTCCCAATGATTACTGCTACAACTGTTTGTTGGAGGCTATTTCCAAGTCCGGTTCCGTTGAGTTGATGGAGATGAGGTTGGAAGAGATGAAGGGGTTTGGGTGGGAGTTTGATAAGTTCACGTTGACCCCTGTGATGCAAGTTTATTGCAATGCTTGCAGGTTTGATCATGCTTTGAGTGTTTATAATACGATGCAGGAGAGGGGTTGGGTTGATGAACATGTTTGCTCTATGCTGGCCTTGTCTTTTAGCAAATGGGGAAAGGTGGATAAGGCCTTTGAGTTGGTGGAGAGGATGGAGGGGCGTGGAATGAAACTCAATGAGAAAACTTTTTGTGTCTTGATTCATGGGTTTGTAAAAGAGTCACGTGTCGACAAGGCCCTTCAGTTGTTTGATAAAATGTGCCGGGCTGGTTTCACTCCTCATGTTTCCTTGTTTGATGTTCTCATTGGAGGACTGTGTAGGAATAAAGACACTCATAAAGCATTGAGCTTGGTTTCAGAAATGAAGGAGTTTGGTATTGTTCCGGATGTTGGAATCCTTACGAAGTTGATATCTTCTCTATCAGACAAAAGTATGATTGCCAAGTTACTTGAAGAAATTCCAGAAGAGGAAGAGGATCAAACTCTTGTTTTGATCTACAATGCTGTTTTGACTGGTTATGTTAGTGATGGGTTGATGGATGAAGCCTGTCACCATCTTCAGATGATGATTCAAAGCAAATCCAGTGGAGATGCTCAGAAGGATACTCTCTTCAAGGTCAAGAGATTGGTTTTTCCAAATACCACTTCATTTTGCATTGTGATCGATGGCTTACTGAAAAATGGTCAGTTGGACCTTGCTCTGAGCCTCTTCAATGATATGAAACAATTTTTTGTTAAACCAAGTGTTTTGATTTACAACAATCTGATCAATGGTCTCTGTAATTCCAATAGATTGGAGGAAAGCCGTGAGCTCTTGAGGGAGATGAATGAATCAGGAATTGAACCAACTCATTTCACTTACAACTCAATATATGGATGCCTGTGTAAAAGAAAGGATGTTTTAGGAGCCACCAATATGTTGAAGGAGATGCGTGCTTGTGGGCATGAACCATGGATAAAAAATTCCACTTTTCTTCTGAAAGAGCTATGTGATCATGGGAGGGCTGGAGAAGCTTGTGATTTTCTTGACAGCATGGTTCAACAAGGCTTCCTTCCTGATATAGTTTCCTATTCGGTAGCAATCGGTGGCTTGATCAAGATTCAAGAAGTGGATCGAGCGTTGAACTTGTTCAAGGATTTGTGTTCTCGTGGCCATTGTCCTGATGTGGTTGCTTTTAACATATTGATTGGAGGGCTCTGCAAGGCTAAAAGATTCACAGAGGCAGAAACTTTGTTGGATGAGATTGTTGTGAGGGGTCTTTCTCCCTCAGTTGTGACTTACAATCTGCTTATAGATAGTTGGTGCAAAAATGGTTCTATGGATAAGGCTATAGCACTTCTTTCCAAAATGTCCGGAGAACACAGGGAACCCAATATCATTACTTATACAACTTTGGTGGATGGATTTTGCAGAGCAGAAAGGCCTGATGATGCTCTCTTGATATGGAATGAAATGGAAGGAAAAGGTTGTTTGCCAAATCGAATTGCCTTTATGGCCCTTATTTATGGTCTGTGCAAATGCTGTAGGCCAACTGAGGCCTTCCGTTATTTACGCGAAATGGAACAGAAAGAAATGAAAGCTGACTCGTTCATTTATTTTGCATTGCTAAGTGCTTTTCTATCTGATCTGGATTTGACCTCTGCATTTGAGGTTTTCAAGGAGATGGTTGGTTCAGGATTTTTTCCAGAATCCCATGATAAAAATTACTCCATTGTAATGGACGCAATAGACAAATTTTCTAAGGATAACCGAACGTCTTCAGCTATCCAATCTCTCATGGAAGAAGGAAAAATTCCTCCGCATCTGTGAACTGTTGGAAGTGAAAGGTTTATAAAATGGGGTCAACCATTTTTGGCAACTGCTAAGCAAATGTTACATATCAAATTGATGGATTGGGACAAAAGCAATATGCAGAAAAACATCTCTCACACTCTATTGATGATTTGCCTGAAGATATTGCTTATCAGAAGAACAAAAAGAATGCAAGTTCCATAATTTGTCAATGTTTTCTATATAAAATTTAAGAAAAAGAAAACAAAATAAAAATAGTGTGACACTGATGTAAATAAAAGTGAATTTTGAAAGTTTCTTGGTTGGTTGGGATGTTATAGATATGATTCATTGCACTGTGTGTTTTTGCAGTAAGTGGGAGAATGGGATTGCAAAGGTGAAGATAAGTGGGAGAATGACGGTGGTGTTTAGGGAATGTTAAAACCCAGAAAGTTCATGCAGTGGAGGAAGAAATTGGAAGATTTCAAGGATGCTGCCGACGAAGCTGATCGGAAGAATTGGAGGAGAATCATGAACCAAATCGACAAGTCTGGTTCTGCTGTTTCTGTGCTCACTTGTTAGATAATGTTACAGATCAGCACGTTAACAAAAATTGAACGCAGGAACTAAATAAGTCATGACGAATATGGTGGTTAACTTCACTGTTTTGTATTGTTTTATTTAATGGTAGACTATAAATATTCACGTAAAGAGCTTTTTAAGTTGTAGCAATTTTTTCATCCTTTCATTTTTTTTTTCTTTTTTAAGAAAAACTCTTATCTTTCTACCTTTTGACAATCATTTGCACTTTATCTTAATAAATTTCTATTTTTCTAATAAAAGAAACCCCAAAAAATTGCATGTCGAATTGATACACGGATTATGTATCATTTTGTGTTGCGGGAAGTCCTATCAGAACAACTGAACACTTGAATATAAACAGGAGTAGTGGATTTCATGTTTACAGAGTAACGCTGGCTGAAAAAAAGAATTATAACATGTTAAGCCCGAATTTTGTCACCGGCAATAGAGATCAGGACTCTTCCATACAAGATATGGGAGCAGAAATAGATCTGCACCTATATCGAAAGTTTCCCAGAACAGGTCAGAACATTGAAACATATGAAAGATTATGGAACCGATATCGATTCCAATAAAGCATCTAGGTATTCTTTAAGTTTTACTTTTGTAATTGCACCTTCTCTTCTGCTTTCTGGAACCTCTTGCCCGTTCTGGAAGAGTATTAATGTTGGCAGCCCATAAACTTTATACTCTTCAATCAGCCGTGGGTTGGCATCATGATCAATCTTTACAACCATTAATTTATCTTCATATTCCTGCAATTTATTACATAAAAGGAATTTAAGGAAAAAATTAAGATCCTAAAAAACACTCCAATGATTGACATTCAGTGGAATACTGAAAATTGTGTTCCTAGAACCATAAAGCAGAACGATCCAACCAAAACTACTAGTCTCAAGTATGTGCCCGTGTGCAAGGTGGATCCCCCCCTCCCCACCCCCCTCTCTTCTCTCTATAAATAATAACATTTATGAGAAAAGTAAGCTTCATTTTGTCATTTATTTGTCATTTTATCGGCCTTGCATGCCCCGTGTTTGTATGAATGAGAATGCATTAAACTAAAAGATGAAGGGCTAACAAAGCGCTCTACTAATACGATAGGCCCCAATCCAAGGTTTTCACGAAATAGAAACAAATTATTGAAAGAATAATTTTCGCTCAAATTCATTCGTCTAATGTTACTGCCACAGCATTCAGTAGCGATTACCAAAAGCTTTCTTAAATTTCATAAAAACAAGGAGACTTCTAGTTTTTTCAGTTGTAAACTGATACCTCTTCCACTAATGACCAGTTATTATTTATTAATATCGCCAACTAGTTCAGTACTACAGCATAATTTTCCCAACATTAAGTTCACCTTCATACAAGTTTTTTTCTTTTTTGGTAAAACATGCATTTCCTCTTCGTTAAATTGAAACTTTGATCCCTGTACTTGATATTATTTTTTGTTTTGGTCCTATATAATAAAATATTCACAAATTGATCCCATAGTCTGTTGAAGTCATATCAGCATTACATGTTTGCTGGGAAATGTTTGCTAAGTTGATCCCTCTTGCCGAGAACGTTTGGCAAATTAGCAAATATTTAAATTTAACGCTACTATGCAAAGAGCAAAATTTGAATTTAATCTTTTAAAAATATAAGTATTACCAAATATATTTTTTAAAGATTTATGTCATGTTTGCGGGGAAATGTTTGCTAAGTTGATCCCTCTTGCCGTGAACGTTTGGCAAATTAGCAAATATTTAAATTTAACGCTACTATGCAAAGAGCAAAATTTGAATTCAATCTTTTAAAAATATAAGTATTACCAAATATATTTTTTAAAGGTTTATGTCATGTGATTAGTTTTTAAAAATTTAAATTATTATCATATTAACTTTTTAAAGTTTTTGTGATTAAATTTATCTTTTTATTACTATTTTAGTCATCTATAAAGATGAATACGATAAAATTTTAGATTTTTTAAAGATTTAATTTATCATCACGTTAAATTCTTAAAATTCTTTTTTTTTTCACCACTTTAATTCTTTTCAAGAATCAATTTGATGATAATTTAGATTGATTAAATGATCAGTTTGGAAACAAGTTGAATTTATGAAGGATAAATTTCATGACAAAAATCTTTGTAGAACTAACATGGTAATAATTTTGTTAAAATGTCTTACATTAGTTAAGAATATGGTCAAAATGTTTCTTATAAAATTTGGACAATCTTCCTTTCTCTTGAATTAAATTCGAAAAATAAATAAGGTTGGATTTTCTAATAGAATTAAATCTTTGAGTTATATTCAGCTTTTTAATAGCTTTAATCTTGATGACAATTTTGATCAATAAAGGATCATTTTGTTAACAAATTGAATCTTATTCACATGTCAAATATTAGTTAAAAACATTGTCAAAGTATTTCTTGTAAGATTTAGACAATTCTCTTTTAAATTGATTTTGGAGATAAATTGTCCAATTTTTTTTATAAATTTAAATCTTTAAGGAACTAATTTGATATCCCAGACATTGAGCTAACTTTTAAAATAAGTTAAATTTAATTTTTTAATAGATAAATTTAAATCTTATAAAAACTAACTTGATGATATAAATTGTTGGACGACCTAGTTGATGACAATTTTATTAAGTTTTTTCTTCCAGCAAACATCTAACATATCTATAATTTCTGCGAACGGTGAATAGCAGGATCAATTTCTAAATAATTCTTATTATTATACATTACATCATTATTTCTATCCTGATATCTTTTTATATTTTTTTTATATTTTTCCTTTGGTATCACATATCTTTTTTTTTAATCCTTCTTCCTTTTTTTTTTCCATTCTATTTCACCTGTTATTTTCAGGTGTAAAACACCACTTTTCTTCCTAAATGTTATAGAGAACAAAATGTAAGTGTGAAAACAAGGAATTGTGTCTAAGAATAGAGGTCAAATTTATAACCTAACCTTTCCTCTTGAACCAGACAAAGCATTTGAAAGATGATAGAATTTTGGCCATAGATTTATCATTAGCCAAACACCAATGAAGTTAAAGAGCTTTGCAATAACACTTAACAGATTGAAGTTTTCCCCTTAAATATTAAGGCAACATTAAATTTTTAGATTAGTAAGAAAAGCAGATCTTAATCATTCTGCAAGGAGAAAACATGTACAACATCTTGAGTCTCAAACAATATAAAGCAGTTGGAAAGTTTGTCAAAGATATCATGCCGTGAATGGAAGACAGACAGTCACAATGTAATGCAGAGTTAGAAGCAAGAGAAAATGCAATTGAAAGTAACCTGAGCGAGGGATTCCATAGCCGGAGAGATGAGACGGCAAGGACCGCACCAAGTAGCGACGAACTCAACCAGAACCGGACGGTTAGCCTCCAACACCGTGTCTTTGAATTGGCTCTCGTTGATCTCCGTCACAGCACCGCAGGTCACCGTAAATTGAGGAACCGAAGAAGAATAATTCCGGAGGGCAGGTCTTCTTCTTTGAAAGGAGAGGCAGAGCCTATGCCTGGAGAAGCGGTGATAGGTGAGAGGAACAGAGGAGGAGGTAGATACAGACGCAGATGCAGATGTAGCAGTAACTGTACGAACAGGAGGAAGAGGGAGTGACAGTGTTATTGATGCTGAACTGGAGATTACCGTGTCCATCTGTTCTGTCTTCTGAGTGAAAAGCCAAACGCAATTCGAAATGATAAAGGAAAGGTTTTTTATGACTTACGCTCACCAATGGCGTGCCTCTCCGGTTTGTCCTTCCCCAATTTATATATCTTTCCTATAATTTGTGGCCACATATATATACCACCCAATACGAATAATTTCGTGACGTCATTTAAAGGCAATTCACCATCCAATTAGGATTTCTTATCTTAGTTTTTGTCATATCACTAAAAATAAAATAAAATACACCTTAATTATAAATTAACTCCTTTTTATTTGTATAAATTTTATTATTCTATTTTTATGGCTTTCTGATATTATTGTACTGTTATTTATTAACATCTAAATGTAAAATTAAATGTTGCATTATAACATTTTTATGTCAATTCAATTAGTCAAATTTTGGAATGTTTGTATGTATCCGAATTAATATTCTATAACGTGCTTTATTTTATTTTTAATTCTTTTCTATCACATCTCTTCTTATTTGTAATAGCAACTATCAATTAAATTATGTTTACAGGATTAGGAATTGAAGATTAGATGAGATTTCGTAATATTCTGAATTCGAATCTGATTATTTTGTTACTTGAAGAAATTCCAGAAGAGGAAGAGGATCAAACTCTTGTTTTGATTTACAATGCTGTTTTGACTGGTTAAGTTAGTGATGGGCTGATGAATGAAGCCTGTCACCATCTTCAGATGATTATTCAAAGCAAATCCAGTGGAGATGCTCAGAAGGATACTCTCTTCAAGGTCAAGAGATTGGTTTTTCCGAATACCACTTCCTATAGCATTGTGAACGATGGCATACTGAAAAAACGGTCAGTTGGACCTTGCTCTGAGCCTCTTCAATGATATGAAACAATTTGTTGTTAAAATAATTTCTGATGGAAGAAGGAAAAATTCCTCCGCATCTGTGAACTGTTGGAAGTGAAAGGTTTATAAAATGGGGTCAAGCATTTTTGGCAACTGCTAAGCGGATATTACATATCAAATTGATGGATTGGGACAGAAGCAATGCGCAGAAACACATCTCTCACTCTATTGCACAGAGGTGGTAGTTATCAAAGGTCTTTCAGAATGTAGAGTGTAAATTCCACGGTGAAGTAGAGGCCCTCTCAAGTTTCAAGAGCTCAGCACAAGAACCTTGTTTCTCTTTATGTTTATGGTTAACATGTACATCGAGATATTAAATCTAGCAACACAAATTTGGATGATAAGTCTGAAGCTTATTTAGCCGATTTGATGCCTCTCAATTGTCATCTTAGATCCTTGCACTCATGCCATTTATCTGAGTTTTGGTTGTTGTATCATTGAGACAATACACCTGTAAAGCATGTTTATAATGTGGAGGTGGTAGAATATTCTTAATAAAACAAACACTTCTATAAGTTGATCCCAGTATCCCACTGTTTTTCTACCAAGCCTGCTTTGCTTTAGATGGAGACTTTATTTTACATTTCTATTGTGTCTTGCTAGCAAGAGAGTCACGTTTTCTCAATTATTTCTTGCAGTACATAAATGTTAGCAAATGCCTGAGCTTAGAGTTGTTCTTTTTTCCGCCCTCCTAACTTACATGAATGACTAAAAGAATTGGGACCAACTGGTTCAAAATCTAACGAATAAGACTAGGGAACTAAACTTTTATACACCTAATTCATTAGGTTTTTGTTTTTTCATATTTGGTTTTGTAAAGGATTGTACTAATGTAAATTTCGATTTTCAGTTGCTTGCACTAGTTCTCAGTGAAAAGTTTTGTCTAGAGTCAACGCTGGCTTTTGATTGGAAGGTACTACGAATTTAACTGATTGCAACGCGGCTCTATTTAATCACGAATAAATCATGCCCTACAATATAATGCTCATAAACACCAAAAACTGATGTTAACTTCTTGTACCAACAACTGAATCCTTGAGATTTGGGTCTTGAACTATTGGTTTTGGCTCTAAATTATAACACACGTGTCAAACTGATACACGGCAGATGACTCAATAGCAAATTGCAAAATATTTAGTTTTATTTTTCTGTAAAGGACTGAAATAATATTCAAAACTTTATTTACCTGTAACACAGTCCATTGTAAAATTACCCGTAAGAACAATTTTTTTAGTTGTAACCAGCCTTTTATAATTTTTCTTGTCGGAATTATTGTCTGTAGAACATTACATCTATATTCATCTATTTCATGGTTACAGCATTTGCTTTTATATTTTTTTTAAAAATGAAAAAAAGTATACGTATTAAATTATATATATATATATATATATATATATATATATATCAATGTAAATCACTATAAGTATATAAGTATATTTTTTTTTCTTTTAATATATGGTGACAACTAAGAATATTAACAAGCTGAACTAAATATTTGAATTTCAAGCTTGACCAAAGAGAATATTTTAGTTTAATTTATCTATTTAAATAGTTAAATTTAAAGCTTGAAGTTAATTTAGTTAAAAATTTAGTTAATTTAGTATTTAATAGATATCTTTGTTAAACAATAAAATAAAATAACTATATTTATATATATATATATATAATTAAATTTAAAAATAATATTTTTAACAACAGACATAAATATGTCAAACCTATCAAACTTAGACATAGCTTATTTAAACAAGAGTATATTGCTCTTCCCTTTCATAAAACATTTAAATTAAACCTCTTTCTCTTTTATTTTAAAACATACACTTCCCTTTTCTGGAAAATAAATATGTATTATATTTTAAATTTTTTAATATAAACACATTTCTTAACAGTAATAAATAATTAGGAATGAGTATCCTAATAAAATTGCGTCTTCTTTACAATTGCTAGTTATCGTGACCCATTAATTTTAAATATTTTATTGTTAATTTTAATGTTTTAAAAGATATAATGTTTTAAATATTTTTATTGTCATTTTCAATGTTTATCTAAACTCTCTTTTATCTTTTAAAGTTACAAAATTGATAATAAATATTCACTACATAGTTATCTTTTAAAAATATATATTTTAAAATAAAAGAAAAAGAATGTATATTTAAGTTTGAATTTTTTGTTTAATTACACAAAAAGATTTGAACGGGTAATTAATAAAAAAATCAACTCAAATTATTCGCAGATAACTTAGTACCCTGTTCTCTCCTCCTCCTCTCCATTTCCCCTTCACCCCCGCGGCGCCTAAATTAAGGTGAATTTTAAATATTGATTAGTTTAAGCTAAAATACCGGTGGTTCCCCTCATACATTAGCATGCCTCAGAAATTGAAGATGATAAAACCAGCTCACAATAATCCAGTCCATCACCTCGGACCCTTTAAAAGAACTGGCCACTTTAATGCCATTCATTGCATTGAAAAAAGACACAATCTAGAGAGCTGATTCCAAAAGTTACATGTTACACTTAAAACGAAGGAGGTGGAGGATACAATAGAGCACAGACTATCTCCCCAACATGGCAATGCTATTAAAATAAGGGATATATCTCCCCAACTTGCACGAATTTTGTTCAATTTGAAGTGAATGAGAGCTATTAATTCCTCCTCCTACAAGTTGCTCCCAGAAGTGGATACCTCGGTACTGCAAACAGGGCAAACCTGCAGACAAAGAGCCAATCACGTTAAACTATATCAAATTTGATCATAATGGCAGTAATTTATGAATTATTCATGTACTACAAGATTTTGTAAGTAAAACCCAAACTAGTAGAAAACTAGAGATTTATCGTGAAATTTTAGCAAAAAGAATAAAGGGCTAAGTATGAAAGATGTGTCCCAAACAAAGAGGTGTAATAATATGCTTCAACTCTACCAACTCAAAATGATATCACAACTGAAATGGAACAATGTGATTTATTCATATTTCAAGCCAAAAGAGATTTCACAAGATGAGGCGCCTTAGTGATGAAAACATTATTGAGACTACCTAATAAATTGAGCTTCTGCAGTATCTGGTTTCCTGACTGCCAGAAATCTGTTCTTTTTTATAATATATAGCCATTCTTGATTTCAATCCTTCATCCTTGGATGATCTTTGATTATGTAAAACTGATTTTGGTTAAAGAGAGTTTGAAAAGAAATGGATTTTAAAATAAGTAATGTCGTTTGGATATATTGATCAAAATCATTTTTAGATGTGTAATTGTCAACATGGGTGTGCAAAATACTATTACAGTAATATTATACTATTAAATTATGAAAATGTTTTTATCAATACGCATGCAAGTTGCAACTAGGTTTCTTCCACTGCAGAAGCAACAAGATGTTACTTCTATCAAAACCATGGTTCGGAATGCAGGATTGAATCTGTAAAATTTTGCCAAACATGTTGACCCGATAAACAAGGCACATTTGGAAAGGTAAACATGCTTTCGATGCTTCCTACTTTTAAATCAAAGGAAGTCTGAAATGGGACAAAGCAAATTAAGGCCTTAAGGAACTTTGGATGAAGAATTTCAAATCATTTCTGTTTAAAGAAGAATTTAGGTTGAAATGGTTTGGTAAAAAGCAAGACCAAAATTGTACTGCTCAATCCTAATTCAACACAAGGTATATTTCAAGCACCAAACAAGCAGACAAGACAGGCAACAACAAAAGAATATCTATAAACTTTAACTCCTTGGTGACTAAACACAATAGCATTATTCAACCAGATGCATAGAAGTGCATGTATATAAACTAGAACTTGCACACAGGAATTGGGAACTAATAGTTACATGGAAATGTGTGAATTGACCGCATGTATGCAGTCAGATGTAAATTTATGAGGCCAAAAAGAACATCAAGTGGGAGAAGGGTATAACCATACCTTGTTTATTTTCAACCAATTGTTAATGCACTCAGGATGGTACAGATGTTTGCAGGAAAGAACTGTCAAGGACTCACCATCCTCATAATCCACCCGGCAAATGACACACCTGAAACAGGGCCACGACAATCAGGCACCATGGTATATCATGAACACAGCTAACGTTGGAAATAAAAGAATTTGCACATACGAATCATTGCTTCCATGTTGATCACTCCCAGTCTTGTAGTTGACTGAAGGCAAACTGGCAATAGTGTCAATTGAAAGACCTCTGCTCTCAGTTCCAACTACTTCACCCAATGCCAGCAATTCCTGAAATAATTGAAGCTTACTCTTAAAACATGAAACAGAAGTGGACAGGGAGGAGGGGGAGCATGACACACTTCAGTATAGATCAAAATTACCTCATAGGAAAGTTCATCTGGATCAACATCTTCCCAAGCATCCTGCAAAACCAGATGATCAACAAGAAGCATTTATAGAATTAACAGTATTACATGAGTTGCCTAGTATCCAAAAAAGTAGTAGCAAACCAATCCAGCCTAATGGATTCAGTGGTTAGAAACACATGTTAATAAACCAGATGAAGTTAAATCAGCAATAGCAATTTGACTTAAAATGGAAAAAATTAAGTCAATTGGTTGGTCCAAAAAATACTAATATGCCCACATACTTTCAGGTTACTAGTTAGGATTTAGGAACTTAGTAGTTAGTAGTAATTAGTAATTACAAAAATTTGAATGGTATAAACTATAAAGTCTTATAACTCAGTATTATCAGTTTTAATCTTTTACAAATTATACAGGGTTTTTTCAAAGCTGCAACTTCATATTCACTATAGTGATTGCTCCACAATCTGCTATGCCACAAAGATCAGAAGACAAATAAATGGTCTCAACCATAACCTGTCATCCAATAGTTTGGTTGCATCGCTATTTGTTTCTGGCGCATTCACAGTAAACACCAGCAAAAACATAATCACATGAACATTAACAAAATATATAAATGAAACAAAAAAGGATTGAATACTTTCAACAATTAAAGTAATGGAACGTTTCATCGTCATATTCTCAAATTGGAATGTACATGAAAAACACTCGATACCTCAAATTAACATATTGATTGGGATATGAATGCACAACAATATAAAATCATAAATTTATGCCAATATGCCTTACCTTATGTTTCAACCTGTAGTATTAATATTTTTTAAATTCTCGAAAATTAACTCAATCTTTCATTTATTTTGCATAGAATAAATATGAGAAAGTGAAAATTTCATGGAACTCAAGGTGAGGCATTTTTTCCATTTTATTTCTCCCTATTTCCTAAAGACAAACAGAAAGCATAAAATCATTTATAGCAAAAATATTGGGAGTTCAAATAAAAAAAGAAAGGCTCCTAGTTAATGAGGGCCCCACCTGGTAAGGTCTGATATGTAGCCCAAACCCCACAACTAGAGAAGCTAGTTTTAGGGGATTTTAACACAAGACCTCAAAGTCACAAGAGAGCAACCTTACTGTTGTGTTGTACCAAGGTTTGCCCTCGGTTCAAATAAAATAATGCATGCTATAAATGATAGTTAGTAGATGGGAACAATACAGTTAACTTGTCCATGCTAGAACTAGAATGAATTTGGCCAAAAATGCGCAATTCAGTGTGAACATTGTGAAAGGATGCAATCACAATATATTTGACAAGTCACTGGGGGGTATTTTCCTCAAGGCAAGTATAGGTGGAGGAACCATAACAATGCGAGTTGGCCAATTGGCTACAAGCAGAGTACCCTTTTTCACATCTTCTTTAGGGAAAAAAGAAGTCAGGTGTAGGCTTTTTTATCAATCTAGAGTACAGTAGCAGCGCCATTGCAACATGTCACTGCTTGAGGCTGCAATAGATCTCATTTTGCAGAGCACTTTTGCATTCCTTCATTCATTATTCAGTTCAAAACAAGATTGTACTTGTCTCATCCACCCTGACTCTCGCCCATTGATCTCCAGTTATATTTCCATCAATTTCCAGCATTGTCTGACACCCTCACTGGTCATTATCCCTTGCCACTCAACCACACTCTGCACAGTACAGTGCTCACCCTTGATTCACACCCCTACACTGCAGCTTACAAGTCTCATTCTTTTCTTTTCACCCTCAGTTCTGCTACTCCACCTTCCACTATTCTCTTTTTATACTATAACTTGTTAATTATGAATTTTTTATCTTTAGGTAATTTTAATTTATGAATATTTTTATATTAGTGCAAATTATTTATGTTGGATCTAGAATCCTCAGAATAGTGATCATCCTACTATAGTGCTTTTTTTGGGGGGGGGAGGGGGACCAATCTGTGCTAGTGTGCTGCGTTTCTAGTGATCTAGCATTCACCCATGGAACAATATGAAAAATGAAGCTGAGTATCCAGCACCTTCAGAGCTGATTCGGTACAATTAAATAATTTAGAGGTTTAAGGCGCATGCACCATGCAACCATGAATGGAAGACTAGCAAAAGCAGTTTATGCCTGTTCGACAATTGACATACGGTAATTTGAGACCCATTTCACTTCTAAACCATTGATTCCCTCTTGCTACCACAGTAAACTTCTATACATATGTAATCACAATCGAAGTCAGCAATTTTAGTTGTAATGATATTCCCTCTTGGTCTTGGTCTTGGTCTAATATTATGACCTAGAACACTATCCGCTCTCAGCCTTATATATAAAAAAATGACATAAAATTCAACAAATGAGTCATTTTAATTTCAAACACCTCGGAAATTATATACTGATGAGCATGAGAAAGTTATAGAGCCATAAGATGACGGCTGCAAATGATTGAAATACAAGTAAATGAAAAAAGTAAAAACAAGCAAGAACAAGAAAACATCTCAATTTTCCACCTTTAAACAAAGCTGAAGCTGAACAGCAAAGATTCATTAGTTTTCATAGACAAGAGAACAATGAAAGAAAAAAAAGAAGCAGGTAATTGGGAGGCAATCGCAAAACTATCATGAGCTTGAAGAAAGTTGGTAGGATGAATCTTGGGGATGCTTTTGAACAGTAGCTTCAAAAAGTAAGATGATTAATGCATCTGGTATTGAAAATATGCAGAAGAGGGAGGACCCTACTATGGATCTAATGATTCTAATCCAATGGCCTTATGGACTGTAGCTTCAGCACTAATTTTGCATCACTGTTTACTTTCAATATGGCGATGCATATTTTGATCATGGATAAAAATGTGAAATAACTAATCACATGCAACCAATGAACCAGATTCTACTAATTATAAGGATGATAGAAGGTCCACCTAAAACCTAGGTTTTGCAAGTTTTACCACTCCCTCTGTTTTTTTTTTCTTATCTATCCAAATAGAGAATAAAAAATTTATTCCCATTTATCTGTCCATCTAAACATTCAAGAGAGTATTAATTATTTTTTCCATATATACTCTTAATAATAAATAAGAGAGAAGTTGAATTTGTAATAAACGAGGAGAGATAATAGCAATGTTACATAGGATAAATTAGGAAACTAATAAATACTTCTAGAGAATCAATAATATTAATTATATTTCTTAACATTTCTGCTTCTTCTCTATCTGGACAAGTAAGAAGGACTGGAGGCAGTACTATGTGCAGAAAAGACAAAGTTGAAGGAAGTTTTGTAAGTTAGTTATTTATTTTGAAGGAAAAGCTTTATGTAATCCTACTGACCCATGCCAGCCAATGAGTAATTTTCTAATGCTTTGTCCTGTACCCTGACATTCAGAAGAAGGAGCAAGAAAAGGAAAATACTTTAGAATCACTTAGAATAAATTTATAGATTTTTCATGCCACGGTATCAACAATATCTAACAAAAAAACCTCAATCACAAATATCGAACAATATTTGCCAAATAGGACCACACTATATCAATAACTAAAGAAAATATCCATCCAATGGGTATTATTTCCAAGTAACCATAAAATATACCCCTAATTATGTGGTCCTGAGGTTTCACACCTTTTGAATGTTTGGTATAATGTACATGTGAGTCCACATATACAAAGATTAGCCATGAGTATATGCAGATGAAGATACACATAAATAAAGACATTTACCTGAGAATTAGCACCATGTTCCTCTATGTCCTCCACCTCCCCTGCAATTGAAAAAGACTTCTAAATGGATAATTTTATAAATAAAATAAATAAAAAACCACCAATTTACAGTGGTAACCAAGAAAACTTACGATCATTTATCCCAGCAATAGCCAAAAGTCTAGCCATATCCCTCTCTTCAGCCTCTTGTAATGCTCTTGCATATGCTTCATCACTTGAAAATACATCTGGGTCGAATTCGATGCCGGGATTCTCATGTTCTCCAGCACTAGCATGAGCATGGACATCAAACACATCTTCATTCTCATACTCCTCATTATCATCATCTTCATCATCATCCTCATCCACATCAGTACCATCATGTAGATCATCAAAATCATCCCCATCATCATGCAAATAGCTTCCGCCCTCCCAACTACCATAATCACTTCCTTCATTATTCATTCTTAGCATCATATATGCCCTTTCCTGTTCAATAATCAAACAGCACTATATAAATCAGAATAATGTGAAAATCAAAACAAAAATCAAAAGTGTTTGGGAACCATAACTTCTAGAGAAAAATTGCGTCAGTATGTGTTGAGTGTATTGGACTGTGCATGTCTGTAACTATTCTTGTTAGTTCCCTTGGTTTAATAGTATAAATGGGAAGGGAGGGAGCCTAAGGAAAATAACAACTTTGTGCATTCTATACAACAACATTCATTTCTTATCTTAAATGCTCTTTCTCACTCTTTTATAGATATCTACATGGTATCAAGATCTAGGGTATAAAACCTAGGTCAGCTGTCTAGGGACAGGTCCTTTCATTTTATAACTGGTCGGGGCCAGTGTGATCAAGCCCCAGGAGCATGATCAACACTTCAAAAGTTCTTCTTGAAATACTGGACAGTTTGTGTTTATGGCCCAAAGCTCGTGATGTGATGTTTGGCTTCAATTATTTCTCTTTGAAGAGGAAACAGATTGGGGGAAAGTCATAAATTTTACACAGACAAGCTAATGCAGCGCAGTTACATGACGAGCAGACATAGCTGTTTGTCAAAGACAGGCGGAAAGGTGGACCAAGAATGCAAGTCAGGGATATGCAGGAGCAATTGAGTAGAATGGAATCGATACAATTTCAGTAAAACAAAAATTTCTTAGCAGAGGTATTAATGCCCAGTATCTGCATGTCCTTGGCCTGCTATCATTGAATGCATATGTTGGAAAACAATTTAAGTGCTTGCGAAATTTTGGTAAAGAGTATGGGGTTTAAGCAGTTTCAAACATTCTGATACAGAAAATGAATTTGATTATGCGATAGTCGCATAGTACTCGTTCAATTTGAATTGCTAAAGCTTACAGTTTACTTCGTTTTCGTTTCCTTACCCACCAGCCACAGGCATGAAATTAGAAAGGAACATAATAGAATCAGAAGAGGGAGAACCTGCTCCTGAAGGGTTCGGGCAAGAGCGAGGTCAGCATCGACCTGGCTGAGATTAGTGAAAGGGGTTCTGGATGGTTGGCGAGAGTTGGGTGCAGATCCAGTGGGTTCTCCTTCTTCTTCATCAGCGTGTCGATCCTCTTCTTCTTCTGCCTCCACTTGTTCTGACATGTGTTCCTCGCCATTCAAATTGGAATGCTCTTCTTCTAGGTTGTGATTGTTGGATTTCACTCCTCCTGAACCCACTTTGGCGGTGTTGTTGTTGTTGTTGGCGGCGGCGGCGGTGGTGACGTTCTCCATGCGAAGAAGAAGCCTAACAGAGAGAGAGAGAGAGAGAGAGAGGCAATTGGAGATGAATAAGAAGGAGGAGGAGATAGATGATCGAATCGGAGAATCAATCGCAGGGAATATATGTAAACATAACTATATATATTAAAATAAAAATAAAGAAATGGGGAATGGTAGTGACGTTAGAAAGAAGGAGCAAAATCGAGGAAACGGCAATGAAAATCAAAATCAAAAAGAAAAGGTCGACGAAAGAACACAGACTCCCTGTGGGCTCCACAAGGTTGACGCTCCGATCTAACGCGTCCGTCCATCACTGCGGGTCCCACACAAGATCAACGGCTCCCGTTGTGGATTCCGAATTACCTAAAACTTGCGGGAAAAGACAGCTCTTCTTTTTATTTTTTGTTTTTTTGCAATGATACTCTAAGTTAATATTCTTAAGTTATTCGTTAAATTTTATTTATTATCGATATTAGTTATTAAAATTAATTTAAGATGTATAAAATAATAAATTTCTAAAAACAAACTTTTACTGTTTTCAATTTTTAAAACCAATTTTTAAAGATAAGGATTAATATCCTAAAACAACCAACTAACATCTAGAATTTTAGTTTTATATATTTGAATCGGTTGTTATACTATAGAAAATAGTTTTTTTCTTTTTAAAAGTTTTTTAAAAAATATAATTTAAATTTATTAGTTGATTGATTAGATAAATTTCAATAGCTTCTTCATTTTAAAATTTTGAAAAGATTGATGACATATATTTCTTATTACTGAAATATTCAATTAATTAAATATATTAATTTTATGTAATTATAATTATCATACATTGTTATTTTGTTTTAATATATTTTATTATAGATATTTATCGCATCATATTTTTATTTATATTTTATTTTATCAAATTTTAATTAAATATATTAATTTATAATTACCATACATTGTTATTTTATTTTAATATATTTTATTACATATATTTATCGCATCATATTTTTTCTTTATATTTTATTTTACAAATTTTTAATTAAATATATAATTTTATATCATTATAATTATCATATATTTTTATTTTATTTTAATATATTTTATTACATATATTTATCGCATCATATTTTTCTTTATATTTTCTTTGACCAATTTTTATATGTATAACAAATTTTTTTATGGTTATATACGTTCTTATTTTTATGATAAAATTAGTATTTTTATTTTCTAAATTTAAGATAAATTTATTTTATTTTAAAAATATTTTTATTTAAATTAATTTCTTAACGTTTAAAATTGTGCTCTATCTTTATTTTATATTTTAAACTTATCTTTAATTATTTATTTTAAAAATATCCTATAATTTCAATTTTTTAGTAAATGTTAGTTATTTCTTTAATAATAATGACTTCAAAATTTGCTTAAAACTAATTTTTAATAATTATAAAAACTGATTAAAAAAACTCTTCATACACTAAATTTTAACCAATATAACGTGGTTTTTATGTGATTTTATCATTTAAAATAATAAGTCAATATGTAATAATTATTTTTATCAAACTTCGATTTTAAATATATAGTTTTTTCTATAAATTTAAAAATTTTCTTAATTCTAGGTTACAACTAACATATCAAAATCTTATACAATTTTATTAGATAAAATAAAACATCAAATGCATTTTCTTCCTAACTTATTTTACAGTAAACATACAATCTAAATATTTATAAAACAATGATAAATATTTTTATAAATTTTTTAGTATAAATTGACAACCTCAATTCTAAAATTTTACAATATTTTATGACCTACAAATAAATAACTAACCGGGTATAAAAATTAATTTCCAGATTTTTTATAAAACTTAATTGTATGATAGCAAAAAAAACAACTAACTCCAGATGAAAAATAAATGTTAGAGGACAACTTGAATACCTAGACGAACTTCGTTTGTACATGTTTAATTATGATGCAACGATATAAGTTATAAGTGAAATAAATTTTATCAAATAATAAAACTTGGTGTAGTTAATCGACAAAGTCCGGCATATTTAATAAATAGTCATCCCCCTTGAGCAATATGGCGAAATTTAAATAAAAAATTTGAGATTAATTCATTAAATTTAAAATGTTTACTTAATGCGATATTTAGATAACATTTAATAGCTAAATAAACAAAATATACTAGAAAATCATATAATATATTTTATACTATATCTGGTACTAGAGAATATAACAAAATCATATATCCTATTTTAAATTTGATGCTTGTTAAACAGAATAAAACATTATATTTATACATGTCTATCATATTTAATGTTTTGGTTCAATGTAAAAGGGGGAAAAAAATCAAAATGGAACATTTGTCACATATATTATTTTATAAATATTATCATATAATAATTTAAAAAATTATTAATATTTCACCAATGTTTAAAATATTCAATAAATAATTATATTAAACAAAATTTGATAAAATATAATTTATAAATATAATACAATTTATATATATTTCAAATATTATACAAAAATATTCTAGGTAAAAACTTAATTTTAAAATACTAATTGTACAGTAACAACGACTAAAATGTCATGATATGCTTATAAATTATTTATTTAAAAAGATAATTTACATATCAAAAATTATAGTTATAATAATTAACATTTTTGGTTTTTTATTTAGAAAATCATGAAATTAAAATTTTGTATGGATTATTGCGTCCCTCATATCAACAACAATATTGCTCATAAATTAAATTAAAATTATTTAAAGAAACATTATATTTCATTTTAATTTTATAAAAATTTATAAATTTAATTTAACAATTAAACTGATAAAATTTAATATTTTGAAAACAGTTAAGTAAAGTAAAATTAATAAGAATTATTTTTAAAATAAATTCATCCTATTTTTCAACAATGGATGTGATCAACTTAATTTATTTAAAAAATATTAAATTTCATGGCTGCGTCCATCAAATTAGAAGCTTATACGATGTAAAATAAGTTTAGAAATTTTATAAAGTTTAAATTTTTGTTGTTGTTACAATTAAAAAGGATTTATATTTAACTTTAATTTAATGTGTAATACATTTGTTGAACTAAAATTATTTAATAAAATATTACATTTTAAAAAAATAAATTTAATTTAAATAATAAAAAAATATTTAAAATTGAATTGATGATTTAATATTATTAAAATTTATTAAGTAGACTAACTTAATAAAAATTCCTCATAAAATAAATGAATTATCATCTTTTAATATTATAAGAAATAACTTAAAATACTCAATATATGTAAATTTTGTACTTTTTCAGACTTAAACATTGAAGTATTAGAAAAGACAATGAATTAAAAAAATAATTATCAAATTTTATATTTGTTAAAGTTGAGCATTAAAACATTTGAAAAAGATAATTGAAATATTTTAAAAAAACTAAAACCTAATAATTAATAATTAATAAATAATAATAATTTTATTAATAATTAAATAAAATGTTATATTTTTATTATACTTTGTTTCCCCTTTTCAAGGAAATTAAAATGTTTTATTCTTTTCAATATATCAAATATTGAATAAAATGTATATGTCCTATTCCATTTCTACCTGTATTTTCTTAAAATTAAGCTTAAAGTACTTAATATGATCATATTAACCTTGACGAGCTCGCGAGCTTACTTCAACGATAAAATGACAACGATCTCAAATTTTTAATTGAAGTTTAAGCTAATTCAGGTGGCCCTTAACAATTTTATCATAGTTACATTACTATGTAAATGAACCAAAACACCAGATTCGACAAGGATTTATGGTGGAAAAGTGAGTGAAGAAGTGAAAGAAATTGCAACATTGAAACAAGTGAAATGCCGAAAATCAAATCACAATTGAAATAATATAAAAACGCTTACGCAAGCAGAAAGAATTACCGTAGCATTTTGCGTGAAAGGAAAGCTCCACGAACTTCAACACGTCTCCTTTTGTGTGTACGACTGTACGTATCAAGGTACCTACTCGAAGTTAACTACATTGTTGGTTTTGCATTCTAGTTTGATCCTGTTGTATGCTTCATTTTATTTTATAATATGATTATTTTGTGTGGCTTTTATTTTTTATATTGGAACTTAGATTCAGAAGTTGTTAATGTTACTTCTGGATTCAAAAGTTGTTAATGTTACTTCTGGAATCACGGACAGGGCTATTGACTGCAAGTTGCTCGATAAAATGACTAAAAGAAACTTGATTGCATAAACAACAACTTGAGAACAAATAAATCATTTGTACAGGCTGTACTTCAAAATTAGATGCATTTTTATACTGAACCTGTTAACTTTCACTTCATCTGTAATTTTGTAAAAGAGTGCGGATGATAACAAAAGGAGTTAGAGAGGAGAATGGTTTGTGTTGCTCAAATTGAGTTTTCTGGCAAACAAACGGAGCCTTATAAAAAAATTTCTTCTGCTCTATTTTCGGTTTTGGATAATACTTTAAATTGAATTTGATGTAATCCTTGTTTAGTTGAGGGATTGAAACAAGGATGATGCATGAGAGCCTACTTAGTAGGGTGGGGAGGGTAGATATAAACAATCTTGTCCCAAAAAATGGAGAGATTGTCTCACGAAGTACCAACCTTATTATCACTATGTCAAGACTCACCCTCAGTTGAGAGATTGGGAATGAGTAAAAATATTTAGTTGACTGGGCTTCAATTGAAGAATGTTAGTACTTTTCGCTATCTTGCATTGTGATTTGAGAATGAAACATATTGTGTGGGTTTGATTAAATGTCTGAACAGAGTATGATCCATGTTTTCCTGCTTAATCTTAGTTTCTGGTATTGATTGCGATGGTTCAGTCTTAATCAAACTGTGAGAACTCTTTTTTTTATGGTAAGTTGGTGACTGAATTATTGGTGGAAGGACTTTGAAGTCAAGAAATATGACATTGGATCATTCTTAAAATTTTGTCGTGTGAATTGTTTGCCTTGCTTAATAGGAACTTAAAACATTTTAAACCTTTTAGGAGAGTGACCAAGCCTTCTTAGGGATATTTTCGATTCAGGTCAAATTTCTTAGGGATATTTTGATTTCCCATATAATATATATATATATACACACACTAACACCAAATGAAGAAGGGCTTCTGTTATATTCAGGTAATTTGTTTCACCTTTATGTTTAGTTAGACTTAGGCCAGAACGCCTGAGGCTTCCATTACATGTTAATATGACTTTCTGTTGACATAGCTGCCTCTATTCATTAACAACGAACCTCTTTAATTTAATTCAGAGCTTAAGGACCTATTGATCCCTAACCATCGTATTCTATGTCTTGTAACAGTGTTGCTTGGGCACACCCTTGCAAGGATGATGCATAACGCTTGAAGTATTAGACCTGCCGGTGTTATAAGATATATCTGTAAATGCTTAGTGCGTCATTGTCTATCGCAAATATAAACCAAACTCTACTCAGCCTTCTTGATAAATGTAAATCAATGCTTGAACTGAAGCAACTTCATGCTCTTGTGATCTGTTTCGGCTTATCTCAAGATGACCCATTTTTATCCAAAATTCTTTGTTTTTCTGCTCTGTCCAATTCAGGTGACATTCACTATTCCTACAAGGTTTTCTCCCAGATTTCCAGTCCAACAATTTTTAGCTGGAATACAATCATAAGAGGGTACTCAAATAGCAAAAATCCAATCCATTCCCTATCTATTTTTCTTAAGATGCTGCGACATGGGGTTGCACCAGATTACTTAACATACCCATTTCTGGTGAAGACATCATCACGCCTTTTAAACCAGGAAACTGGTGTATCTGTGCATGCTCACATTATAAAAACTGGGCATGAATCTGATAGATTTATCCAGAATTCTTTGATTCACATGTATGCTTCCTGTGGGAATATTATGTGGGCTCAAAAGGTATTTGATAGTATGCAGGGAAAAAATTTGGTTTCATGGAATTCCATGTTGGATGGCTATGCAAAGTGTGGAGAAATGGTTTTGGCTCAGAAAATTTTTGAGTCCATGTCAGAGAAGGATGTTCGGTCATGGAGCTCTCTAATTGATGGTTATGTTAAGGCTGGGGAATATAGGGAAGCTATGGCTATCTTTGAAAAGATGCGGGCTGTTGGGCCCCAGGCAAATGAAGTGACTATGGTGAGTGTCTTGTGTGCCTGTGCACACCTAGGTGCTGTGGAGAAGGGGAGAATGATGCACAAGTACATAGTAGACAATGGATTACCACTGACATTGGTCTTGCAGACTTCTCTTGTAGACATGTATGCCAAATGTGGGTCAATAGAGGATGCTTTACACGTTTTCCATGGTGCCTCAAACAGTCAAACTGATGTATTGATTTGGAATGCAATGATTGGAGGTCTTGCAACTCATGGGTTAGTAGAAGAATCTTTTAAACTGTTTAAGAAAATGCAAATAGTTGGTATCCATCCTGACGAGGTCACATACTTGTGCTTGTTGGCTGCCTGTGCCCATGGAGGGTTAGTTAAAGAAGCGTGGTACTTCTTTGAGAGCCTTGGTAAATACGGCATGACACCTACAAGCGAGCACTGTGCCTGCATGGTAGATGTGCTGGCACGTGCAGGTCAATTAACCACTGCATACCAATTTGTTTGTCAAATGCCCATCGAGCCGACAGCTTCCATGTTAGGTGCTCTTCTTAGCGGGTGTATTAACCATAGAAATTTATCTCTCGCCGAAATAGTTGGTAGGAAGCTTATTGAGATGGAACCAAATCATGATGGTAGATATATTGGCTTATCAAATGTTTATGCAGTTGACAAACGCTGGGATGATGTAAGAAGCATGAGAGAAGCTATGGAGAGAAGAGGGGTAAAAAAATCGCCTGGGTTTAGCTTTGTTGAAATATCTGGAGTCCCTCATAGATTTATTGCTCATGATAAATCACATCCTCATTCAGAGGAAACTTATTCTATGCTAAATTTTGTTATCTATCAAATGAAATCGGGCCGTCACAAAGACAATCCGGAAAGATCGAAGAATGATACATCAATAGAAGATGACTTACTTCTCTTTTGAGTAGATGGTGTTAAGTTTGTAGCAATTAATTTTTGGAAGAATTATCACAAATAATTGAGTTCAATGTTATTTATCAAAATCAAAAGTCCTTTCCCAATGGGTGGTTGACTTAAGTTATATATGTCTAATTCCTCTTGAGCAAAACTGAGGAATCTAACCTTGTGTATGAAAAAAAATTGCAGGAAGAGTTAGTATCATCATGCTATAGATATTTTTTGGAGTAACAAGATCAAGGGATTTTATTAAAGAAGTTTAATTATTGGATTGTGTTACAGTGTATGATTGAAAGTGAATTTCTTTTCTTCATTTCACTATTGTTCTGCAAAACATTCTTTTGTTCCCCTTTAGTTAAGAGGGTGCGAGCAAATAACATCACTTTAATAGTCCTGATATTGATGAGTGGATCTCTCCAATGTGAAGTTAGAACTCTTGTGCTTCACATGTACAAATCCATCGAGTGCATATATATATATATTTAGATCAAACTTCAAGAATAACCATGCGGTGGATGACGTTTAGGTTAGAACTTGTTATTGACTAGAATAATTGACAAATTATTAATCCTGAAGCTAAACTTGTTGGTCTTCTTTTATATTTTAGAGAACTCGAGTCCCTAAAGATTAGAGGGCACATTAGGATCAAAATTATTGATTGTCATTGGTGGCATTGCTGTTGGCATTATACATCTTGATTTGTTTGGGTATCATTCAGGACATACTGCTCTCTCTATTTACTTTTACTCCTCCGAAGAATATACATGCCAGCAATAACCAAGGCAGATCCTGCAACACTGCTTATTGCAAACAGTGTACATCAGGCTCAATGGAATTTAGAAAGGGTCTGGAAATCATAAAAGAGGGATTAAGAAATCAACTTTCCCAGGTAAATTTCTTCCTTTAGGGTTTAGAAAGAAAAATCTAATACGGCCTCAAATATCTGTATTGGGGGGGGGGGTGTTTAACACACCATGACATTGCCACATGGCACAAGCCCGATCCCACCAATCCCTAGGCTCACATAAAAAACAAGTTTGAATGCTTAGGTTTGAACAGGTAATCATGATTGTTGTATCCTGTACTTCAAGTCCAAATCGATATTTAGAGAGAATTTGCTAATTGATATTTAGAGAACTTAGAATTTGCTAAGAAACAGACTATGTCAAAACACTATAAATGATGTATGTCATTGTAAGAATGAACTTACAGCATATATACACACACTGGTTATTTCTAGCTTTCCTTTGAGATTCCAGGAGGCACTATTTCTCTTGATGATCAAAGTTAATATTTCTGATTGAATGGCAGCAAAAAATGACAAAATAGCAGTGCTAGAGTATTGGCAAGGATATTTGTTGCTAATCTCTGCTTGTATAATAAACCATGAAAACCACAAGAGGCAGCCTGCAGTCAAAAGTATTGAACCTATAATCCATTTCTGTAACTTGGCAGACGAAGGTGTACTTGTAACTTTGTTTGCTAGGTGTTGCGATTCTGGGTTAATAAGGGGCATTCCTTTATCAAGGACCAATAACAAAGCTCCACCAATACTTACAGAAGTTCCCAAGACTTTGGCATTACCACTCTTGCTTTTCATGTTCACCTTCCCTGTCCTAGAAAGATTTCAAGCCTGAAGGATCAAATTTGTTTTGTTGTAAAATCCACAATCAAGTAATACCTTCTGTTTAACGTACCCAAATGACACAGCCACAATGAACGTAGATACAGGCACCATGTTGAGGAACGCACACGAGAATGCGGCAGACGTAAATTCAAGTCCAGAAGAAATAGGTATTGGGGGAGAGTTACTCTGAAAAGCATTAATAAAATATTAAAATCATAAACTTAGTTACCAGTTATACTTGTTACACTTTGTTGAAATAAGAGGTTTTCGGGATAGAGGCATTAGGCTTTTAGATATTCAAGATATTGCTGGCCACTAAACACCGAAGCGTATTTACAATATTACATACCCGAGAAGAGCACTGAGGAAAAGGAGACATATTATGTGAACAGTGTGTTTCCTGTAAAATGCGGAAAAGTGATTTATCTTGCCTTTTGTACAATTTCAGTAGCTCTAGAATAAAAAATGTGTCACTAAAACAGAAGACTAAATCACATGATAACAAACAAGGGCAAGTATATTAGCCAAAGGCATATGTTGAGCTACATAAATCAAACTGACATCATAACAAATGAAATTGGTTCCTGCCTGCCATAGAAACAGGCAATAGGCGCCATGAAGATATATGAAATTGCCTGTCGATATTTTAGGATGAACATGTTGTCCATTCCTTTATTAAGAACTTTCTTCAGAAGTAAATTGACAAAAACCGGAGCCAAGTTAACTAGAATCATGATTGAAACTGCTTGCTCAATGCATCAACATCATGAATTTTCTTTTTTAATTTTATGCTTTTATGTTCTATTGAGCTTTGGAAGAATGGTGTGATTCTGCTGTTTTCTCCAATAGATAGAGGACTTCAGTAGCGTTGATGATATATTCCTCATCACATCAACACTGTCCATACAACATTCCAGACTCTGTTATTTGCTTGTTCTTTATTTCTCACAGGGGAAATTTACGTTTAATCTTAATCTTACTGAACCAACTGCTAAGCAATCTGATATTCGTTCATGATACTTGATTCGCCTCTGTCAAAGGTAAATTGGGAACATATCAGACTTATCACATCAAAACTTTTGCTGTCAAATTGCCATATTTTTCACATTGATTCCTTTCGCATTCTCTCGCTGGGATTTCCTGCAGCTGAGATAAGAAAAATGAAGTGCTAATAAATTAGATCACATTTAATTTATCCACATTAATTGACATCAGAATAAGCTTCTGATCTTCTGAATAAGTATACTCCAACATGTGGTTATGTTCTTTGGACCGTTAGCTTCTTTTCTTAGTGAATATGTGTTGGTATTAGAATTTCATTAGTGGTGGTAACTTGCAAGCAACATTAGAAAGTAGAGATAGATATGACATTGTCTCCATTTCTTTTGCTATCTGGGAATCTGTTTTTCTGACTTGCCTGACACTTTACTTATTTGTTTATTTGTTTTATTACAAGCAAGAACAAGATGTCAAATACAAATTGCAGGCGTGTAAAAAATGGTTCGTCGTGCATCTAGACTATCGTTTCATCACATCATGGTCAAAGCCAAACTATAAAAGGGAAACTTTTTAGACATCTCATCTAAAAATAAGTACCATGGGATCATATTTTTATAATAAAATATAAATTTAAAATATTATATAAATTATTCACGTTTTTATTGGTATGATAATTGAACATAGAAATTGTAAAGTATATTTTTAGATTGAAAATAAAGATATATTTTATAATATTTTTTAGTATGTAAATTTATTATTTTATACTATTTTTAAAATTTTAAAATGTTCATTATTTAAAAATTTTCGTATTAAATGTTATTTTTTTAAAAAACTTTTAAATATCAATTTTATAGTTTCAAGATGAGATGTGGATAAAATTTCTTCATATCAATTTATAGTAATTTAATAACATTGAAATATTATCATCTAAGTCAGACTTTTATATTAATAATTGGATAAAAAAAATTCAAGTTACCATTTTACATTAATAAGTAGTGTAAAACTTAATGGTGAATTATATTTGTTCTATTTCAAAAAATAATAAATTGAAATTGAGCAAAAAAATAAATAAGGAACCAAAATTGTCCTAACACTAAATTAGGAGATCAAAAATACAATTAAGCCTTTATTTTTACTAGCTAGAATTTTTTTTTCATCTCTGACATTTCTAAACAATTGTTTTTGGTCCCTATAGTTAGCTTGTCATTCAATAGTTACTGATTAACCAATGTCTAACAAAGTTCTATCATGTATATCTATAAATAATAAAAAAAAAGGTATACAATTACTTGAATTAGAAGGTATAATTTTTTTCATATATTTAACAATTAAAAGTATAATTTACATTTTTTATGTAATTTTTTTAGCGTATACCATGAATTGATATGTATAACAAAATTTAACTAGATATTTATTAACCAAGTCAACAATTATTTAATAGCAAGTTAATAGGAGCGACTAACAATTATTTAATTTTTCCAACGGGAACTATTCTGCAATTTTTAAAATATATCATAACCTAACATGTTAAATAGGTCAGCGAAACAAATCTCGACCACGCATTCTTTTTATCGTTGGATCAATGGCTAATTGGTTGCAGCTGAAGTTTTGAGGAAGGAGAAATTTTCAATTTTAGTCGAAGAGAGTTACAAAAAGCAGACAAAGAGGCCTTAAAACTAGTTAGTCCATCAATGATCCCAAAACAAGTAGGACTCTATTTCCAATGTTCAACACATTGTGATGAATGAGAGACGCTTCTCCATATTTTGTGGTTACGCCTCAGTCGTTCCTGCAATATGACGACTTTTTTTATTAAATGGTCTTAACAGTGAAGGTAACATACTCTTTGAAGTAGTGTTTAAGGAACAAAAGAAAAAAAAATAGTGCTCATAGATTTTGAATGAATGAGAGAAAAAACCAAAAAACTAAAGAGTTGTTTGGTTTGATAAAATATTTTTTAATTTCATTTTTATATTTATTTATGAAAATATCATATTATTTTTTTTCAAAAATCTAATTCAAATTTATATAAAAAAAGTGAATAAATTCTCATTCACAATGTGAGCGAAAAGAAAATAAATTTTAGCTAGGTGTCAATGTGAAAATTTTATAGAGAAATGAAATTGAATAATTAGTTATATACACACCCACACAAGAATTTGATAATAAACACACTCGGTCGCATATATTTGACGGTGAAATCATATATCAGACTTGTTTTTTCTTTCTTCCGGATTAGCATTCCATGATCTCCAAGTAGGCATGACATGGTAGCAGTTAAGATTTGCATATGGTTAACTACGAGTATAACCCCAAATTCCTACCGCTATCGTATGGCCCTCTTAACTATAAAGGCTATAAAATAACACCATATATTAAAAGTTCGTGCAAGACAACCATCCAAGTATTAATCTTACATAAGTCAATAACTCTGAAACCAAGCAAAGTATAATATTTTAACAAGCATATCAGTATATGATACATAGAAATGCAGAATCACCAAAGGGCATAAAATTGACTACTGCATTGATATTTATTCATCATCCCCACGGTGGCGTCTCCTCTTATCTGACTTGTTGGCATGCCTGCCCATCCTTGAATCCTTATATCCACTAGAATCAGAGTCAGACGATGATGAGGCCCTCTTGCTCTTTCGCTTGTGCCGTATGATGGAATCTTCAGATGATTCAGAGTCAGAATCCGATAGACGGCTTCTCCTTCTCCTTTTTTCCTTCCTACTCTTTCTTTGCCTGCGCCTATATTCATCATCTTCATCTGGAGACTTGTCCCTCTTCCTCCTGTGCTCCCTCCTTCTCTTCCTCCTCCTCCTTTCACCTGAATCATCTGAATCACTAACTTCCCTCTTAGTACTCCTCTTCTTTGACCTACCTCTCTTTCTTCTCTTCTTGCCAGAATCTTTGTCAGACCCATCCTCATCCAAATCCACCTTCTTTCTTGAAGAACCTCCCTTCCCACTAATTTTCTTCCCTGACCTTTCAGCAATAATTCTCTCAATCTCTGAATCAACCTCAGAATCTGAACTCTCAGTATCATCTTCCTCCTCTTCAGAGCTCTCAGCATTGCTTCTCCTGTCCACCTTCTCAGCCTTCAACTTTTTATCCAATCCAACCAACCCCATAGGCTGCATTGATTCAGAATCCTTCTCATTTTCATCCTTGATTTTCACATAATTCTTGCACTGAAACTTGAGGTGCCCAACACGGCCACACTTCTTGCAGGCCCCACGGGATACATCCACATCAGCATTCGTTATCTTAGCAAGCTGTAGAAGCCCCTGGAAGCTGGCATATGCATTCTCAGCATCAGGTTCTGCATTTGGGAGATTTTGCGCAGAATCCTTCTTGTCTTCCTTATTGGGTGCATAAGGGTCGTAGCCAATAGCACTTTGCCATATGCCATGGGTTTGAAGGGCAGCACTGCTGTGAACCCTATTGTTCGCAGGCATGCGAACCCTACCTGCTGTAGCTGGCATCTTGAGATTTAAAAGTCAATCCCTTACCTGGAAAAATAGAGCAACTTAGCTACGAAGAACTAACAAGGCAAATTTTTTAGGAAAAAACGGAAAAAAAAAATAGTAAGCATGCAAAGATGGTGTCCTTTCCCATGTTGGCGATGCACAACCCACAATGGTTCTCACATCAACTAACACATGCATTTGACCAAAAAAAAAACATACAGCAGCAAGCAGAATATCAATGCATGATATTTCACAAAAGCTCATTCAAAACATAAATGAACCAAATGAAGCTCAGCTCCACCAGATGCAGACAAACAAAAATATGCTTGGTACAAGGTAAAAACATTATCATATCACATGCTAAAGCCAAGATACTAACCCTTTAAATCAAGTAATATAGTAGTGATTCAAGGGGTTTTCGCAAACAAGAAAGATATTCAATTACAATTCAAATTCATTTTCTTTTTTAAAGTTAATTCAACAGGAAAAAAAATTATTGAGAGCTACATTAACTCAAACATGCATCCAAGGCTCCATGTTTGCCTCTCAGAGTGACTTGCCTTACCCAGTATGTAAGGTAGCCCACAAAGCAGATGATGTATAGTGACTTAAATATGTTCATAATAATGAACATATTAGAATGGGAATAAATAACACACGTTCAACTTCCCAACGGAATATTAGAGTAATTGTCAAATAGTTAAAAACTTAAAATGAGCATGGTCCAACCATATTATAGTACCATAAAATAAGCTGAAGTCCTTGATACTACAATCACTTTAGGCACAAGTAGGGGAAATTATAGAAACAGAATCTAGGCTCATATATTTCTAGCCTGCCATCAGTCAAACATTTAACCAATAAATTTTCAACCTCAGAAAAAGCCCCAAATAATTCTGCCCAGAAATAAGGCACCCCTCATATACTGACTTTAGCCCCAAGTATTACTTCCCTGCCATGATATCAGACACCTATTTTCTGCCAACTACCTCTGCCCAGGCATCAAGCACCCACTCCATTTCATATTCTCCAAAATAATGCAGAACATGGAGCAAGTATACAAACAATATTATCCAAAAAAATTTATCTCCTATGCTGTTATCCTAAATCGTAGAGCCACTTACACTATAATAAATGTGACAGACCTAGTTGTTTTGCATTTATCCAGCTAACTAACAAAGCATCACAACATTTAAATTATTTGAGCTCATTGTATCCAATTTCCAACTAATGCGCAAAGAAAAATGCTTAACCATATTAACCAATCAAGAAAGTAACAAAACCAGACGTAAACTAATGAACTAAAAATTTTCACACAAGTCCAACATCATGGATATTCCAAGTTAATTTCTTAGTTGACCTTTTACTAACTTAGGAATTTCTTGGGCAATGCTTTGACCCTTGCAATTTTTCAACTAAGTCCATCTTCACAATTATAGACAACTCAAATAAATTTACCAATAAAATAAAATTTCAAAGTAGCAATTTTTCTTTGTTTTATAACAAGGTTAAGGAACTCTCCAAGGAATAGAGTTAAGTGGGGAATTTCATCAAACAGTAAGAGCTAAGGTGAAAACAGAAATCAGTATTGTTCAGAAACGATACAAAACTGATACCAATCATACAATGACACAAATCAGCCAACACACAGCAATGCCTGAGTAGTTCAATATAGTTCAATAATTTCAGAGACCTACCTTAGTAAAAAGATTGATCTGAAACTAGATTACTCAGAACCAGCGATATGACCCAGTTGGATTTGCGGCTGAAACTGAAAAAGAATTTACCAAATTTTAGACAATCATAAATGTAATACAAGACACAAAAATAGATCACAAAATCGAGAGATTGGTCTGTAAGACGAACTCACATTCAATAATAAAAATGGAACATAGAATCACAGATCAGAGACACCGAATCGCTGATTGGGGACTCGTGTCCAAGTTGTTGAACCAGAACAGGGAAACGCGAGGATGCGAGGATGGGGACGAGGCTAGACAATAGCACCCGAGTTGTTGACGCAGAACAGGGAATCGCGCCTGAGACGATCGCTCTATGGCTATGGACGTTGTTGTTCGCTGAATCGGCGAGCGACGCAACGGCAGAGGTTCGAGAAAGGGAGACGAAGAAAAAAGAAAAGGATTGTGTATTGTGTGTTGTGTTCTTGTTGTGTGGCCACCGCTCAAAGAACAAAACCAATTTTAGGTTTTCACTCTTCAAAGGACCGACGTCGTTTTCGAGCAAAGGGGTGACAAAAAAAGTTAGAGCCACCCAGCGGTAGCCTTTTTTTTTACCCGCCTCTTCGCTCCTTTTTTTTATAACTTTTATTTTAAAAATTACTCTTCCTAAATATTTAAAATATGTTGAGAATACGTTTTTAAAATTTAATTTTCGATGAAATATTTTATATAAATATAAAATAATGTATTCACAAATTAAATTTTAAAATGTAAATTTATTTTTAAAATTTAAATTCTGAAATATATTTTATATAAATATACAATAATATTTTTCAAAATTTAAGTATTGAAAGTGTAAAAAAATATATCCGAAATTTAAGTTTTGAAGACATATTTTTATACACCTACATAAAGATAAATTTGGAAATAAAAAAATTTAAAAAATGATGTAATTGGGGGGGGGGGGAGGAGGAAAAGTATTTTCAAAGTTTGAATTTATTTGGATTTCAAATTTATCAGTCCAAATTCTATAAGTTTTTTGGTGGATTTATTCAGGCTGATTCGATCAGGCCGACTCATTATACTAGTTCTATACAAGAAATAATTTAAAATAGTAATCCTCTCTTATCCAAATAAATTTTAAAAATTTAATTAATCATATTTAACCGAGAACTTTTTATTCAAAAAATCAATACAATAAACATCTTATAATGGGTTTTATAAAAAGGAATAAAGCAAACTTTCCAAAAACAAAAATCCAATAAAAAAAGTCCAGGAGCAGTATGTCTACCACAAAATTTAAAAACTAATGATAGTTGTCAATAGAAACGAACAAAAAAAATACAAAAAATATAACAGTACAATTTGGAAACTCAGTAAACAATTCTCAACTATTACTTATATACCAGCTCGGCTTATATGTTAAAGAAAATTAGAAAGGAAAATAAAATTGTTTGAACTGAATATATGCATATTAAGTTAATGAGATGAAGATGAACGTCGATTCAAGTGTTTAGCAATACTTTTTAGCTACCAATTTGAAGTTGAAAATTTTATTAATGTAAAATAATTTTATTTGGTAAAATGGTTTTTTAAATAAATATTATTTTAATAATTAATAGCATTTTTAATATATTCTTTCAAGTAACGTTTAGGTTTTTAAATACATAGTTAAAAATATTTTATTCATTTTTATTCTTTATATACTTTTATGATTATCGATTTATTTTCAAAAGTTTAAAACACTCATTGCACCAATGGTCAAATGGGTCCCGGAACACAATTTACAAAACATTTGCAAAATCAAGATTTTTTGTTTGTGAAAAAACAAAATTCGCCAGACTACAAATACAAACGGAATTTCCTTTCATCAAGATTCATCGGTATTAGTACATTTGTATATTTATCATTCTCATTTGTGCGGACTTTCTCTCGAGGCAAAAACAAAAGACGTAACATCAAACTACGTTCTCAACACTTTGCCACACATATTGCAATAGGGGTAACTTGGAATCCATAATCTATGCATTCAGTCAGATGTTCAAAAAGAACAATGCTCATTTATGATAGTCAGCCCGTTAACTTGATTCAGCCTAAGAGTTAGCACCCTAAGTATACCAGTGGTGATAATTATATCATCACCATTACAAATCATATGATGGTCCCAAAGAGCACTTCCAGGTGTTGGAGACCAAAACAAAATATGGAACCATCGATCTCACAGTCACGATATATAGAACCCAAGATCATCACACCAAAACATGCTACTGACTCTATTTACATTTCCAAGCTTCAATCTGTCACAGATATATTTACTCTGGAGCCTTGGTTTCCTTGGACCTGTAAAATTGAACAATCACCAATTTTGCAAGTGATAATCGAATCAAGAGCCTGAAGAAAATAACCAAAACGAGCACAGCACATTAAGAGATAATCTAACAGTGCCTTTGACAACTAGCGTCCATCGTACTCAGCAAAAACAAGTGTCACAATCCATACCCAAAGGGCCTGAAGTCTGCAACCGCGAGCCTCGCTTTCTCCAATTTTTCTATCACATCTTTCATAGCATATATTGTCATTTTTTTAACCTGTTTCAAAAGCAGATGTAAAAAATTACCTAATATTACAATAGGAAACTGTTGACATGAAGACATAATACATCCGTATGAAGATTGCCAAATTCAGTTCTTACAGCATACCAATAAATTATTTCTAGAATGAATTACAGTGGTTACGTATAATTTCAGACAAAAATACCTAACAGACTTAGAAAACTATAGACAGAGATGCACAGAATTGTTATCTTCCATTGATCGTGCATAATGCTTTAAATATACAGGTCATTAACAAAATCCCTACAATGAAGATATTTCTGATAATAAATACATAAATGTGATCACATTATTTCAGGTACAGTTTACCAATATAAAACTTCTATTACATGGCACTCTTGACTTTTTTCTAGACACCTATGGAATCCTCCAAATGGTTGGCCACATCAAAGACAACCTTCTTCCCTCTAAAATACTCTATAAAATAAATCCCTACTGTTGCAGTTCCTGAACAATAAATTTTGTGAATTACAAGCAACAAAACTTGGACTTGTTCCCATCATTATTTTAACTAGTTTCATACATTGTGAAGGGACATGACACTTTTCTTGAGCTTGATTAAGATTCAACTTCACTGGATTACACAAAAACAACCAAGGAATCAGACCTAATGGTCTTATATGCAAAATTGTCTTTCATATCCAAGCTGTAACCCCTACTTGAAAACCACCAAAAATACCCATTGTCAAATCTTCAAGCTATTCAAATAGCTCTAAGGCACAGATTGTGGCTGATGAGTGCTCCTTTTTCCTTTGATTGCACCATTCAAACCATTAAAAAAAATCCTTAAACCAATTCCACTAAAATCTTTATCCTTTTGACCAATAACATTTCAAATTGCTATACAAACACCTCCATACTGATCACTAGTAGAAAACCTCAATAACTATACATTGGGAACCTCCCATGTCACCACAAGTAGTCACTTCCTCAAATATCAAAGCCAATATATAATAATCCCTTCAATAAAAACCAAGCTCGTGGACCAATTCACTTCTAGTCAATGTTATCAGCGATTGATGGCAGGTCACAGCAGAAAGCCATAAAATACCATAAAGATATGGCAAATGTCATGGCGAGCATACTACGGCAACCATAACAAAAACAATAAAATATATAAAAATTACAGAATTCATATAAAAACAAAAAACTAGCAACATAGTCAAGAACAAGATGATATTTTGATAGAACAACAACATAAGTCTAATAAAAGCACATTATAAGCAAATAAGCCTCATAGCATGAGTTCCAAACTTGAATTCCGTATTGTTCAACTAAGCAAAACAATGATAGAAATCAAACCAAATATAAGGTCTTAGTGTCTAATCATCCTTGCCAACCCCAATATAGTCATTTTCTTTATCATCATCTAGTTTGACATATTGTTCATCTACATCCAACTCCATAAAATTAGGGGATGTTTGATTTGCTTTTGGTTTTTACTTTTTAAAAACTATTTTGCAAAATAATTTTCAAAAATCCCTTTTGAAAGGAAAGTAAAAGGGAATAATTGAAAAAAAAATGATAAAATAATATATCGAAGCACATAAATAATAGAAAGATGACAATAGAAAACCAAAACAATTGTTAGCCATTTTGGTTTTTTAGTTTAAAAACTCAAAAATACATATTAGTTTTGAAAACATTTTTTTGAAAATTTACTTAACAAACAGGTTTTGTAAATTTTTAGATGACGTTTGGATTGAAAAAAAATTCTGTTTTCAAAATTGTCCTGTAATAGTGAAAACAGAAAATAACTTTCCCTTGTTTTCAGTATTTCTTGTACAATATGTTGAAAACAAAATCAAAACAAGTGATATTTTTGTAAACAAAAGTGAAAATAGAACATTTTCACAAACCAAAGACTACCTTTCAAGAAGAGAAAACTGTTATCAACAAAGCAAAAAAAACCCTTTATCTCTAGCTCTTCTATTTCCTATAAACTATGTTCACATTCCAGTTTATCATCTTGAAACATTACACCTTTTCCATTCCTTTTGAAGATGAAATAGCACCTGAAACTCCCCTAGTGAGTCTCACAGCTAAGGTACCACTTGAGCATTCATTTCTTTCTCGTTTCCTTTTCTGTAAATTTCTCGTCTTCAAAGCCTCATAAACAATCGCCCCATTTAGAATGTTGTCATCATAAAAAACAAATTCATTCTCAGCATCTTCATCATTATCATCATCTCTCCAACAAACCACCCATTACACTCATCAATATAATGTTTAAGAGGGATCGATTACATCTTTGACAATATCATTGTCAGAGTTTATTCACATAGGTAAGGTTATACAATGTTTTGTGGTCAACCCCATCTCGATTTATTGAAAGAATCTACAAGAAAAATATAATTAAAGTGTTAATTGGTTTCCTAAATTCTATAACTAATCACTAAGCTTGACCATCAAAATAGAAGAAAATTGAGATTACGACAATTACTTGCTCAATCACACTCCAATTGTATTCACTTCCATATGCACATGCCAAGGTCAAAACTCAGATGACCAGTTGGTAGGAATTTGGAGCTGAATGGATCCACCACCATTGAGCTACAAAACAAAGGATATTTCAAGGACATTTTAATGTTAAAACTTAAAGGAACATAAATTAGAACTAGTTCTTAGTTTCTCACCTGGGGCAAAGGTTTTTCCTTACGACTTTGCAAACTCCAAAGCAAAGACGCTTGCATCACTCTCATAAAGTGATAACTCATATACTATCTTTCATTGCAGATCATTACTTGGCTTCATCCATTGGATGCACTTAAACAACTCATTTCCTCCAAACCAAACTCCAACTCAAGGTTGTCATAGAAGAATTTTGGACTTCAAAAGTTATAACATGCAACAATCAAGATAGCTATTACATCAAATCATCAATGAATGCAAACACATTTTTGTATTTGCTTTCATCATTCTTAAAAGACTTAATTATCGCTTCTTTTCGCTTATCCATTGCATCATAAATAAACTCCATGGTTGTCCTTTCATCATCAACAAGACAAGCACTTTTAACAAAACATACCACAACTTTAAATAACTTTTTTTTTACTCCAATCATCATAAATGAACATTTTTCTAAGATGTCTTTTTCTTCTTTATAAAGTCTTTCCAATAATAGATAGGATGTTGCAAATCTAATCATTGCATCCCTTACTAATTCTTTCTTATTAGTGAAATGTCTCAACAAGCTCATGGTGCTCAAACGGCTATACATAAAGCCAACTAGAGAAATTGCCCTCTAGATTGTTTCCTTTATCAACAAAAGCTTTCCAATATCTTCAAACACTACGTCTATTCTATGGGCTGTACAAGAAATCCAATAAAGATGAGAAATCTTTAATCTTCCACCTACTTGCCAATTAAAAAATCTTTGCTTCCAATATTGGTTATGACTTGTACAAATTTTTCCTCCACAAGAGCATCAAGCAACTCGACTAGTTTTTTCACCAATCTTCACACAATTACAACAATCAATGTAACTTAAACATTGTACTAGCCACAGTTCACCAAGAAATTGATCAAACACAATTGCTTCCAAATAGTCCACAAATATGACATAAAACAATCCACTTTGCTCAATTGCTCTTTGTGATCTTTCAAGAGATTTTAAGTGTATTCCAAATCCTTTAGAAATGGAACTCCAATATCATGATACAGGGAAAGGTGGACCATCGGCACCTGCTTGACTTGAAGCAAGTCTTGAAAACTCATCAATTTGATAAGGTTGGATAATAAGCTAAATTGGTACCAAAAACAGCTATGTATTGATGGGCTCATGCATTTAGCTCTTCGTCACACACTTCACTAATATTAGCATGCCTTAATTTCTCGTTTCTTTTCTTAACGGTTGTATGTAGACTGCTACAAAATATGTCCACTAGCCCTTTCTTACCAACCTTCTCTCTCCCTAAACTACCACTAAATGTTAAGGTGTCTTGTTCTTCTTCGTTTACATCATACCCAAGACTATCAAGATCATAAGCATCCCTTGCAGCTCGAATTTGAAGGCAGCCTTGCTTCTTATTTTCATTTGCATAAGTCAATATCTCATTTATAAATCTTGCAGACCCTAGGGGAAACATCCTAAAATGTCTGTTTTCCCCATTAAATGTTGTTTGGCATTAGGGATCCCTCCATCACTTTTGAACAAAAGTTGCATACATCATCATTAGTATCACATTTCAATGTACTCCCTCCATCATCAATCCTATATATAAATGTCAAAGAAGCATTTGATGAAAGCCCATTGGCAAGTTAAAAGGGCAAAAGGCTGCCCGATACATCAATTAACATGTTATTGGTATATTAGAATAAAATGGCAGCTACAACCAGGAGGGACAAGGAGAGAAGAAACAAGGAAGAATAAAAACAAGGGAATGAATCAGTGAAGTAAACAGAATGAAAAAGGAGGAAATTAAAAAGAGATAAAGGGGGAGAAAACAAAAGAATCAAAAGAAAATTTGGTTGCTCACAAGGAAAGCAAGCTTGCTGAAGGAGGTGGTTGACAAAGCAACATGGTTTGCTAGAAGGAATTTTAGAGTAGGGAACTATTTGAAAATGGCAAGGCTCGCCTAGAAACCCTTGATTTAGGGTTTTCCTCATACTGGGCTTTGCAGATTTTGGTCAGGTCATCCGCTCAATACCTTTTTTTTTGCAATCCAAACCATTTCTATACCCATAACAATCATCACACCAGCATCCTTCATGTTCATGGCAGCCACATAGATTGTTGCATGACGGGATGTTGAAAAAACACGATGCGATTTGACAACACTACTAGTTTTGTCTTTCGAAATTCAAAAAAAAACTTCCATCTTGAACAATCAACAATCAGATTCGGCTGATTAAAACAGGATAATTTTACTATACATGTTGCCTTTCTGAATGCTTTGAGTGTCCACCCTTAAGGCTAGATGAATGAGTGTTGAAATACCCTTGAACATGTGATTGGCTAGTTCTACCATTGTTAGAACTTCTTGAAAGGTATTCTTCAATAACTGCGGCTTTTTTGCTTAGCCAAACCCTTCAACAACAGTAGAATGGTACTCAAACTGTCATGCCTATTTCTTAATGCTCCAGAATCTATGTATTTTGGGTAGCATCCCCATGTTCATCTCTGTGCATTCATCTCCACAAGCTTCTCAAAATCTTCCATTTTGAGTCTATCACCCTTTATGGTCACCAGCAACTCAAAGCAATTTTTTCAACAAAACATGGACAAACTGAATTCAGAAAAAAATTATAGAAATAAACAAGCCCAGATTTCAGTACAAGCTTTAATAAATAGAGTTTCCCCTAACAAGGAGCTTCCTTGTTCAAAACACCAAAATCAATAAAATGACACCTTTATTCCCACCTTCAGGTTCATCAAGCCTTAAAATACTATAACTGCCACATCCTAAAACAAATTTCCCAAATACAGAAATAAGACAAACACAAGTAGCTAATACACAACTTGGCCCATTGAGAACTAACTATAAAATAGGAGATTCTATGTCTCAACAATGAAGTATACAAATGGCAGAATCAAATAGGTAAAAGTAGTTCATCATACCTCCAATTTGTCCTCAATAGACTTGTGATTTATTGGGAGTGTGCGAAATTCCTCTGTCAAACGGAAACACTCGCCAACATTTTCAGGAGAGACAAAATCCAATGCAACTTTAATGCATGACTGCATAAAAGAAGACAGATCATGGATGTTGACATTGAAACAATTCAAAATTTTAGCTGGCAGTTAGGAATTTGAGAAGTTTATAAGAAATCATTGTTTCAAAGCACCATGTTGTCATTGTATCCAAAAATAAAATAAACAAAAGTAATCACCATTAATGTGTCAAAAAAAACCATGCAAGAGTCCAAAACATAAAGAAAACAATACTGTTCACCCCATACAAAATCTTTGCTAATGGAGGACCTTGGCTAAATCTATGGTGTTAAACAAATACTTAGTACCTATACACTTCTAAAGCCAAGGAACATCATACCTACAATAATGATGAAAGAAAATCACATCATCTTACCTTCAGATTTCTGACCTGGTGAGGACAACCAGCTGGAATAAAAACAGCATCTCCTAGCTTTTGAGTAAAGGTCCAGGGTTCAATTCCTACCAGAAAACACTTAATTGTCAATATAGAGATACAACTTGAACTCCTCCTCCTTTTTGAAAACACACAACTGTCAAAATACAAAAATTCATATGCATTACTAACCATACTCCTCCTTAAGCTTCCTCTTATGCTCCATAGTCAGATATATGGTCTGGTCATGGATGGGGTGAATAACCTACATTACCAAAGGATACGTCTATTCAGAAAAATATATACATATTCAAGCATAATGAGCAAAGAATAATCAGACTGATTGGTCATTTATATAAAAATGTTGGTTTGTCTGCTGAATCAAAACTTCAAAATGACAAAGCCAAAGATATAACACTTTTTTTTAAATCTACTATGTTGAACTGGTAATTACACCATTACGATTTTCCTTGCCTTCACTTACAAAACAGTAGTAGAATCAGTTGTCATCATAACGAACTGTCATTAGAGAATAAACTTGTCAAAGAACATATATGGTATGTTTCAATATGAGTAATCATATCGATATAATTCAGTACCCAAAATCAACAAGGACCTAACTGAACAAACTATTTATTTTTATTCACAAAATAACTATTCACAACTATTTATTTGCAGCTTGATCCGTCGCCCAAACCAATGTGACATGCATATTTAATGAAATTTATATCAGAAGAAAAGTTGGGAATGGTAGAATGTCAACATTAGTATGGTTGAAACCTCCCAATATTTCAAATATTAGGTAAGTGATAACACTATCATCCTAAATCCTAATAGCAAAACAATTTAGTAGGAACTATACTTTATTAATGACAAGTTGACAAGTAGAATCCAGACAGATAATTTAAAATCATCTTACTAATTTACCTGTGTTAAAGGACAGCAATGGATATGTCTGAACTCTCTGAAATGCTTCAGCAGATATTCATGCAATTTAGGTACATCCTCTCTCCGAAAAATATCCCAGAGAGCACCTTCTGAAGCATCTCCCCCAACCAACAAATCATTCTTTTGTTTTATATTCACACTGTCAACCTCTTTGGGCTCTGATCCACCAGAAAGACCATCCTCATTTGCAGCACCAACCTTATTACTACCAGAAGGTTGGTGAAACTGACCAACTACTTTCACATCCCATAATCCACTTTCATGTTCCATGCCTCGAACATTATTCTGTTTGTCCAAAGCATTTACGGTAGAAGATGAATTATCAAACCTCTCAAAATTAGTCTCTCCATCTTGATTATTTCTTAGTAGCTCCCTCCGGTCTTGCTCAAAATGCCTTTGTTTCAACACTTTAATTGTAGCAATATCCTCAGGTTTTAATTCCACAGCAGCAATATGAGTCAACACATTTACCTTAAATAGACAAATTATTACAACAAAAAATATATTTCAATATCATCATTAACCAGCATGCACTCAGGGTCACATACATAAATAAATACAAAACACTAAGCAATATTTTGATCAGGAAAAGCCTTGCAAGGTATATGCTAGTTACAGCTTTCTGGAGCCATCATTCATTTCAAATCATTAAAAGTACTTAAGGGATAATGTCACCAATCATAACTACATGCCTTTCTTAAATTATCAATCAATCAAAAAACAACCAGAGCAATAAACCATTAAATATAAAATCAACTGAGTTTATGGGATAAACACAAAGCACAGAACAGAAAACTATGACATGGACTTGAAGCCACAGTCCGCTTCTAAGAAATTGAACAGAAATCTACAACAGCTTACACAGAACAATTTATAAATCCTACAAACTACACACCTTCCAATATAACATTCTAATTAAAATAAGCAACCTCAAATGAAAGAAACAGGCCACAGAACAAATAAGGAAACAGAGCATACAGCATCAGACATATCACAATGGAGCTTTGTCACAGAATCACCACGCCCAAGCTCCTGGGGATATCCATAAGCAATATATGTCTTTGGTCCCATGTCTGGCTTAAGAACACGATCAGGCAACTTCACAGCAAGGTTAAGAGCACCTCTGAGGGGATCTGTATATTCCTTGTACGGCAAGGAGGATATGAACTCAGCACAATGTCGAGGTAAACGTTCCTCAAATAGGTTAGAAGGAGGCCAATCTTTTAATTTCAATACTTGAGGCCAATTACACCAATCCTTCCGACCCTTCGTATACCCAGTAAAGAATTGGTGGATATTAATCTCTCCCTGCATTTAACAAACAACACAAATAAAAAACGCAGAGATCACCACCAACAGAACAAACAAGATAAAAACAGTAAAGATTTACTACTGAATCAGTAAAATAATGGTCTACTCTATTCTGATTACAAAATGGAAGGCAGAAAGTAAAACTTAAAAAATAATATTTTTAACAGTAACATGAAAATACAAAAGGTACATTTTGCCCCGACATCATGCAAACATACCAACATAAAAACAGAATGCAGAGGATGCAAGGGCAACAAGAAAGGATTCAGTAGGCAAATCAAGAACAGCAAAACAGATAGGGACAACAGCCAGCAAGAAATTGAGATAAATCTCTAAACTGATCACACAATACCCACATTCGTCAACAATGTTGGGAAACAGCATACACCAAGCAACAAGGGTTTAAAATTTGTCACCAATATACAAGCTGCAATAGGAAAAACAACTTCTAACTTACCACTCTAATGTGTGTTTTGTTGTACAAAAATAAGACTTTCCACTTTAACTCGGTATCTCTGTGGCCTCAACAACAGAACCTCTAGTAACTATTTCTTATAGTGGAAATATCCACCAAAATAGGTGTAATCTTTCAGTGCTTGACAGATTGTTTCTAACATGTAGAAAACATGGAGTCACCCAATTCAGAAAACACGTAGGAAATTCAACATTTGGAGTCACCAGAGAACATGTACTTTCTGAAAAATTGCAAGAATCAAGCATACTGGTTCCAATTAAAATAAGTACTGACATTAAAATTTAAATTATTTAAAAACAAAAAGGTTCATGAGAATGAAGGTGAACAAAAGAATTTCTGCAAATTGCCCTACAAGGTCAAGATTGAGAAATTAAACAAACCTCACACCAATCTAAGCAATCAATAGCCTTCACATCCAAATGTATGTCATGCTTGGTATTGGTTATCTGACGAAAAGCTCGCCACATTACAAGTGGTTCCCAGCTTAGACCAGATGTACATTCAAGTGCATTGCTGACTATGACAGGCTCCCCTTTTTTCCAGTGCAACTGAAAATGACTTAAATCCTTGTTTTGTAGATCTACAGCCCTTGGACAGTATAAATAGTTGTCACTGGAATCTTCACGAGAAGCAGCCTTCATCATATTATTATAGCTTACATCTGTGTTTCTATCAAGCTTCAAACAGGAACAGTTGTTGTCAGGGGTCTCAACAGCATCTTGAAGCCTGTATGCTTGCAATAGTTCTTCTGCTTTATGCACTAACTCAGTGATAAATTTTTTACCTAATATGCTTCTCAGTTCAAGAAAACCATGGTCACATTCATCATTGGCTTTTGGACAAGGAATGCTACCATCACTTTCTGCATGCCACCCAAATCTTGACCATTCACGAACCTCAGGCTTAGCATCAGCATTTGATGCATTTTGTTCTACCTTATTTTTATCTTCTACAGCATGCAAGTACCCTCGACCTCGCCAGACAAATTCCAACTCAACTGGATCTGCACCCCCTAGAAGCTGTCCACTACGTAGCTCACGGCAACAGATGAGACAAAGGTCAAAAGAGCATTTTGTACAGCTTCTGTGGTAATCAAATATTGACGTCTTGCAGTTGTCACTACAAAAGAGTGCTAAGTCAACAACTAAATAATATGAGGATAACTGAAAAACAATAAGAAGTCAGATAAATACCAACCAGTACACACGCTCATCTTCAGAGTAATCTGCCTTTACTATATTTAGCTCTGAGACTGTGTTCCCTGTAGTGCACATCCCAAAAGCAAATTATACAATAAAAAGTATATGGAACTTCAACTTGGGCAGGAGAAGAGATACAAATTCAAGTTATGCCACTACGGTGTATACATGAAAAATAGTTACAAGTAGGCAAGTAATCCAAAAAATAAAGAATCAAAGCTGGGAAACTTTAGGAAAGCAAACTACATTAATAAGAGCAGGAATAACTAGAAGAAATGGGTTGCAATTTGTAACAGTCAGGCTGTTCAGAAGCCAACAGTTATAAAACAGATAATTCTTTCTCTTTTGAGGTCAGACTTCAGAATGCAAAGAACCCTTGAGCCTCATGGCATCACTTCAAAATAACAATTTAGTTGTCTGTAGCATAATGAACATTGGAACAAACATACACTGACCAAACCTTGCTTTGCTTCAGCATCAAATTCATCTCTTTGCTTGCAGAACAACCTCAATTCATACATCAACAACCCCAACTTAGACTACTAAAAAAATATACCTTGTCTCTTAGCTTCCAGCTCCTTCTCAATCATCTGTTCTTCATCCAATTGTCTTAAAAATGGAATAAGAGCTTGCAACAAGGACATGGAGAGTTCAATATTCTCATCTTTATTGGTTTTTTCCCTCATTTTCTACAGTACACCAAACAGTAACATTTTGATCATAGAATACAGAAAATAACGGAAAAAAAGCCAATCTAATCTAGAAGAGGGGAACAACTAACCTTAATAAGTTCATGAGATCTCAAGCAAGCTTTGCAATTGCAATTTCCACAGCACACAGGACATGCCTCAGCAATATTTTCCTCTTTCAAATGAGGATACCTTTACACGAAACAACAAAAATACCAAGGATCGATACCATTGGTCAATTTACCATCATCCAAAACTTAAACCTTAAGATAAAACGGACCCTGGATTTTTAGCTGGTAATGCGGTCGGGATATGGTTATAAACATCATATATATCCATCCATCCCAGCCGATCAAGGCAGATTCAATAACAAGATAAGTGACACGGAATGAAGAAAAAATACAGTGAAATAGTGGCGAAGTTATACCAAGCTCGTAAACAGCATAGGCAATATCTTTTCCGCTTACAACGTGTACACCTGACAACCCTGCCTTTATCATTCCTCTGACACTGATGGCACATTAAGGACTCCTCTTCAATCCACTGTTGATTGAAAAACGGAAACACGACCTCAGATACAAGCCAAAATCATATTCCTACGTAAAGCCAGACTCAAAACATTTATCTACATAAAAAAAGAATGACGAATGAGCAGAAAGATCATGTCACCTTAGGATCCCACTTGTTGATTTTTGGCCCCTCCTCTTTAACCACTTTCCCGCCCCTTGTGTCATATTGTTTCTGAATGCCGTTTCCAGAAGAATCCACCGGCATTTCAAACTCACCATTATCTTTCTTCAGCGGCTTTCTTTTCCTTCTAGGTCTCTTCTCAGAAACCTCACCACTGTCCCCGAGGTCATCGTCTTCAGCATATTTTGTGTCCAAATAATTTCCCTCACGCGCCCTTTTTACACCACGCGTTTCAATGGCAGTTGAAGCAATCCCATCTGCTCCTTCTAACATGCTCTTCAGCTTCAACATAGCCTCTTTCTCCTCTTTACTTTTTCTGCCGCGCTTCTTCTTCACAACTTCCTGAACAGAAGAAAAAACCCCTTCCCCGCCATCGTCATTAATATTAATATTTTCTGCAATGTTAATCACTTTGTAACATCCATCGACGTGTTCCTTGACACTCGTAGCTTTAGGAACCTCACCATCGCCTTTAGCTTGAAAATCCGAAGATTGTGTCTGTTGAAGAGTGTCGACAGGAAGGGATTCCACCGTAGCTGTGTTCCTTTGCCGCTTCTTCCTCCCGCGCGCCATGGACAGTGTTTGTTTCTATTACCGGAAGACAAGATCAAGAATCAGTGATGCAGTGAGAATGAAAGGTTCAGCTAATTGCGAACCCTAACTATCTATTATTCTAACAAGTCTACCGAACTGGGTTATGCCTTGTTTTTATTTCCTTTTTCTCTAAGCATATACATGGACCGAAATTATGATGTAACCGAACAATTATTATGTGAAACTGAAAGTAGATAGCGACAAGAAAAAAAAAAACTATACCATAAAAAGATAAATGAAATATATAAAATTAAAAATTTTATTAAATTATTTATAATATACTAGAAAAAATAATATAATGTAATATAAAACTAATAATAATAAACTAATAAAATTATTTATTAATAAAAAATTAAAAATTATAGTATATATGAAATTCTGTATTTTAATTTATTTTTTTTGTTATACCAGAGAAATAAAAATAAACGAGAGAGGGAGGGAGGGTTTTCAAATCTGGCGCCAACATTAAATTTGCGAATATATTATCCCAAATTAATTTTTGAAGCATTTGTTTATTGGTTTAATTTTATTATTCTTATGGAAGTGGGAAACAGAGCAAGGACAAAAGTCACCCTTGAATGTGACAGGTTCAATAGCAGGTAATTGGATGTGTCTGAACAGAACTAATGGTTGATTCTGCGAGCACTGTGTCTTTCTGACGAGCAGCAAGTGTGCGTTGAGGCTATAAAAACCTGTGGGTGAAACTGAAACCTGTGGATTGCTCATTCTCGAGGAATTTCAGCAGATTTGGGCTAGTTTTGCATATCTCTGGTACTTCCTCTGTTTTTTATTTATCTTTCATTATTTTAAAAATTAAATTTTCTTTTAATTATTATTTTAAAATTCTAAAACAATATTTATTATATTTTATTTTCATAAAATATTAATTAATAAAAAATAAATAATTAATAATGTAATAAAAAATTATATAAACATCTTAATAAATAAAAATATTCATTTTTGAAAAAAATATGTAAAATAATCTTAAATAGTAGATAAAAATAGAAGGAGAATAAATTTAAAAAGCAGATAACTATAGGTAAAATTAGCTTATCAACATAAAATAATAGAAAATATGAAATTAATTATTATACTAAAATTTGTTATATATGCACTGTGTTTTGTTCACTGCTAAAAATGTATTGGAATAGGCTCAAACCATGACCTGATAGAGAGATTAACATAACGTATTAAATCAATTGAACCTCCTCAACTAGAACACAGCAGATATTCTATGCAAAAAGTTACTTCTGACATCATTATTATTTTTAATATTTTTTATCTTTTTTATAATATTAAATATTTTTAAATTAAATAAAGAGTATAATATTTTAAAAGTCTAATTCTTATACATCGTTTATATAAAAACAAACTTACATTGTCAATCATAAGTATAATTTATAAAACAATTTTTATAAAAATTAACTATTTTTTATCGTATGACAGTTCATGATTGAATAAAAATATAAAAAAAATTACTCAATACATTTCAATGAAATTATAATTAAAATCAATAGCATAATGTCAAAACAATAATCTAAAAACATGCTGATATTCTATAATAATAGAAAAATTAAATATATTAACGAATATTTTATAAAAAATTAATAATATTATTATAAAAGCAAAAGATATCATAACTTTAAAAAACATTTGATAAATGAGTGATTATAAAAAAACTGTAAAAAATCACTTTTAACTGAGTACAAAATTAAAAAATATCTTTTGTAGTTATGAAAAAAGTATTTTATCAAATGAAATTAAAATACATAACAAACATTTAAGGTAGCATTTTAAACTTTTAGCTACGTGAAATGTAAGTTTAAACATTCTGTGTCTGATTAAATTACATAAGATTATTTCATTTTTTACCTGAGAATTTACATTTTCAAAAGGTTTTAAATTTGTTATCAAAAATAAAAAAGTATTAATATCATGTTTTCAAAAGGTTTTATATTTATTTTCACCCATATTTGTTACATGTTTTTAAGGGAAAAAATAAAATATTAATATCATGATTTGTTCAGAAAGTAACTATAATTGGAAGATTCGGGCAAAAATAATAATACCCCGTTAAATGGACAGAAAGTCGGGGAGATTTTTTTTTTAACGTTCTAAAAAATTAAATAAACTACTTTTTAAAATTATAAAATAAATGTTTGATTCTTAGAAATATATTTAGATTTGTAACTAACATAAAAACTTTATACAATCTACTTTTATTTTCTTCTCCATTAATTTAAATAAATAAAGATATTTTTTACTTCCTTTTATTTTATCAATCTAAATAATATTTTTAATTTTTAATTTTTATTTCATTATCGATCCAAATAAAGGTTAAAGGTATGTTTGACATGATCTAGTGTGAAAGGAACGTGTTTTTTCAGAGAAATGTAAGTTTTTTTTTTAATGAAGAGTGAGTATGGTTAACTTCAGGAAACAAAATTATGAGCAAATATAAGTTGTAAAGATCAAATGTTAAACAACTTATATTTCTACTTAATATTTATTTTTTATTTTTTTAATTGACTAATTATTTTAGATATAAAACTAATCTTAAAATTTATTATTGTATATTCCTTGTCACATCTCATAACAATGTCTAGCTTACTTAAAATTTTAAACATCAACGAACTTTTACACTTTTATTGTAAAATATGTTTTTTATTTTGATATATTTTCAACTATTATATATAAAATTGCTTGATAAAATTGTATCCGATTTAATTAAAATTTTCATATATGATTTTGTTGAGGAAATTTAGAAAAAGTTATACATAATTTTTACCTTACATGTGATTGTTTTCACCGAAAAATATCAATGGTCTGAACAAATATATATATATATATATATATATATATATATATAAATATAAATTCAACTTCTTAACACGCAATTATGGATATATAATAAAAAAATTTAACAAATTATTATAAGATTTTTTATAATCTTTAATTTACTATAAAACATTTCGTTTATATCATTGAAATATTAATGAAAAGTTATTTTTATCAAATATTTTAAATATAAAACGTATAATATATAACTAACAATAACGGTCAGTTGTAGATAAAATTTATGTTTTTAAATAAGTTTTTTAAAAAATCTGTCCAAATACGCATTATGACTAGAAATTTATAAAAAAAAAAGAATACTCATGTTTAATATATTTTTATAATATAAAAAATAAAAAAGATAAATTTTTAAATTTTTATGTTAAACTAATCTATTTAGTATCTATTTAATTTTTTCTTTTAAAACAAATTTAGAAATTTGGAATCAATCTTGAAAGAAAACTAACAGTGAGTAACTTATAGGGATGATTTTTCGGTCGAAGAAAATCAATTTCGAAGAAGTAAAATTGATATTGTTTGAACAAAATTTAAAAATTTTAATTTAACATAACTTTTTATTAATATTATTAAGCATGGCAAAAGGTAGATCGATTTTACATTTTTATTTATTTATTTTGATTTTTGTTGAGTTTAAAATATTAAAATTTATTTCTATTAGAAAAATCTGTCTCACATCTATTTCTGATATTTTTATTTTTTTATATAGTTTATTAAATTATTATATTTTTAAAAATTTATATTAATTATTATTTTTATAATTTTATATAATATTTTAATAATTTTAAAAATATGACAAGTTCAGAAACGAGGACAATATGAATATCCGTATCCCCATACGCATTCCATAAAAAATCGAATCAAACTCAGATCGAGGATGAATTTATTTACAATACCTAAACATTAGTCCTACAAATTATATTTTGTATGTACTTGGAAAACGATTATATTTTACTAACACGTTAAAATCAATTTTTACTCATTTTTTAAGTATCATACCTAAATACAAACTATTTTTAAAAATTCTAATATAAGACCCGAAAATTTTTAATTATTGATTTTTATATGAAAATAAACATGGTTATTATATTTTTCATTATTATATGCAGATATCTTTGTATTTTTTTTTGTACATATATTGAAGAAATGTGCATAAAATAAATCTGGTTTAAACATATTTATATTTTTATAAATATATTTAAATTTAGCTTTAGTTTTAAAAATTGTTAATTTTTATTTTTTTAAAATTAAAAAATTTTCGAGAAAAAAAAAATCACCATTCAAACAACATAATTTAATGGATGACCAATTACAAACTGATGGATTGATCGGCAGAATGAACATATTTTATTGAATTTTCCTACTTATATTTTGTATTATACTGCATATTGTATAACTAAAATAGTAATATCTGTTATATGACAGAAAATATCAACCTTTGTTTGTAATATAACACTTATTGTGAATATAAAAAATAATGTTTACGTAAAAAGTCATTAATATAAAATAAAATAACTAATAAAATAAGATTTTAGTTTTATGTTTTGAAATTTTTTTCAAAAAACATAACAAGTTTTCAAAATTATAAGTTTTAGTTTTGTATGATTTGTATTTTTATAAAGTCCGTTTGTAAAAAAAAAAAAAAAGTGGTCAAAGTAAGAAAGACAATATAGTTAAATTATCCTAACTATATTATCAATATGTGAACAGTGATGAAATTAAACAGTAAAACATGTAGGACTTTGATAATAAATGACATCATATAGTTGAAAATGAAAGAAATGGTGTATGGGATGATGTTGGTGATAATTAAAAGTGTCAAGTGGTGATATAAAAAAAAGTTACATAAAATATAACGATAACACTGCCTCTGCATAGCACTAAGGTGTATTAAGCTGCAATAGATATAAAGAGTGTATGACAATTACATACCATCAAGCAATAACTATGGTTGTTAGGCAACAATTGTAGATATTAATGAACTAATGAATAGGGTTAAGAACCGATGTTACTAATAAGAGGGATTAGAGCAATGATGATGCAAGGAATGACTTGGGTGATGACAATAGTAGCATGAGTGGTGAATGAAAAGTGTCTTTGGAGTATCATGATCTATGATTTAGCAAGTGATGAGTAACTGAATGACGATGATGATTGGATAGAGAAAACAATGTTTTGCATTTTATTTAACAACTTAGATAAATTTAAGATCTTTTACTTATTTTACCTTTTTAGATTTTATAATCTATATTGATTTATTTCTCAATGTTTTAAGATGAGACAGTTAACTAAAAAGTTATTTCTCATGATTTGAAATAATTTTTTTAAATATTTACAAGGAAAAAATCAATTAACATGGATGTTTTATTTATTATGATAGAAATAGAAATGAAAAACTTAGATAAATTTAAGGTCTTTTACATATTTTACTTTTTTAGAATTTATAATGTAGATTGATTTATTTCCCAATGTTTTAAAATGACACAGTTAATTGAAACGTTATTTCTTGTAATTTGAAATAATTTTTTAAATATTTATAAGGATAAAATCAATTAACATGAATGTTTTATTTATTATAATAAAAATGGCAAATAAAAATAATTTTCAATATTTAGATAGATATATAAGTAAAAGGAAAAAAAATTATTTTTTTTTATCAAAACTACTCAAATATTATCCACGAGACAACCATGAAAATATAAGCGGAGATCATTTTTTTATTGGGGTTTTAATATTTAAAATTTTAATTAATAAAAATATAAAAATTTAACTTAATTAATATAAGATAAAGTCTATATTAATATTAATACTTTTTCTTCCATTTAACAAAGCAAAAGAATATTATTTATTTATTTATTTTTATCTATTTTTATTATATTTTTTAATATTTGTTTTCATTCCATTTATCTTATCATTCAAATAAAATTTAAATATTAAACTTTTCATTTTACATTATTTAATAATTATTTCTATCATATAAATTTGAACATTTTAATTGTTAAATTTTTTTTTAAAAATATATAAAATTTATTAAATTTTATACAAAATAAAAAATGTAACATTTTATTATATTATTTATTTTGATGCATAATATATTTAAACCAAATAAATATTATCTGTTAAAATATTAAAATTATATATAGATTATAATGATAAGTTATATAATTCAAATTGACTAAATTTATATTATAAAAATATTTTTAAATTATGTAAATTTATAAATTTGATATCTAATATAAATTAATTTTATTTTACAATTATAAAACAAACGATATTAGTTTAAGTGATATATATTTATTTTTTTAAAAATTAAAATTAAAATTCTAATTGTACATATAAAATAAATTCTCTGTATGAATGGTAATTTTATTTTTAATTTAAGTATATCCACTTTTAATATAATATATATAATTACTTCTTATCGAAGATATACACATGGTTTAGAAAAAAAATCATGTAAAAATTTAATTTAATATAAAATAATAATTAATAAAAGTTAAATATTTTTTAAATATTAAAATAGAAATATATTAATTAATTTAAGATTAAGTATATTTTTATTTTATAAAAAAATATTTTGAACTTTTATTTTTAAAATAAATTATTTTAACTTATTTTTAAAATGTATATTTATATTTAACACTTAATGGTAAATAATAAAAAATAATTTATTTTAAAACCAGAATCAAAATTTATATTTTAAAAAATAAGAAATTAAAACAATTTTCTTTAAAAAAAAAACCATATTTAACTTATTATTTAATATTTAAGATATATTTGTTCCAATCCAACTCGGAGTGGTCATGGTCATGGTCATAGTCATAGTCGTGGTCTTTTTATTTTATTTATGCATCTACAAAGGTGCTAGTATGTAACATAAGAGAGGAATAAATGAATGAAAGGTGTTGTGAGATGGGATCGAACGGTGAAATGGAAGCGAGTTTGGATGAGCTTCCTCGGGCCGTGCTTGGCACCATCATGACGAAGTTGGACATCGCTTCAATCTGTTCCTTGGCCTCCACCTCCTCAACCTTCCGTTCCTGCGCCCATAACATCCTCTCCTTCCTCCCTTCCTTCCATCTCCTCGTAAGATTTTCTTTCTTCCCTTTTCCCAAACCATTTTCTCTTATTCCCAATCTTAATTCTTCTATTCCTTTCTCTTTCTCAGGACATTGCGCCTTCTGTGGACTTGCTCGCACCTTTGCTCCCACCCAATCCCTACCTTACCATCCTCAAACTCGATTGTGCTCGCCTTGACGATTCCTCAATATCCTTCTTGCTCAAACCCTCCTTGCACGACCTTTGTCTCCACAATTGTGCCGATTTCAGTGGGAAACTCTTGTCTGAGATTGGGACCCGATGCAGGGACCTAAGGTTAGGTTTGTTGCTTTACTCTTACGTTACATACCTAATAACAACTCTTTACTATTCTGCACTCATTCATCGCTTATTTGTGTCCTTTGAATCAGGTCTCTCTACTTGGGTTCCGTTGCAGAGAAAAGAGGTAGGGCTATTCATATTTCCGATCTGGAGGAGTTGCTCAACGGTTGCTCCCACTTGGAAGTAAGGCTGAGCATAATAACCATATAATAATTATGGAAGTAAAAGCTTTCAGTATTCTTCAAGAGAAAATTAATTAATTAATTGATTAATTGTCACCATTGATTGTCTGCTGGCATTCTCTTGATTAATCTTCATTGATCTTGCTGTGGTCATTCTTTCAAGCCCTTCTTGCTTGCTATGGCAAAAGTCTTTTAAAGATGTTGAGATTTACTTGCTATGGTAAAAGCCCCTTACTCTATTAATTGGTTTTGTTTGTTTCTTCGATCTGGAGATTTGCTGAGCATTAAAAGTTTGCTTGATTGGGCGAAATCATGTTATATCTGTTTTCTCTGTGGGTATCTAAATGAATAATTGAATGACTGTCTAAGTTTATCGGAACATCTTTTTCATAAAAGTTTCCTTATGCCTCTTTATTTTTATTTTTCATTTTTCTGAATTGTAAAATATGATAACATGTTCATTGATTGATTATTAATGCAATTGGATCTAAATTGTGTTCTGATTATTTTGGTAGGCACTTATTCTGATGTTTGATGTCTCTCTCTTTCTGCGGCATAACTTTGCTCGAGTTTGGGCTTCTGCTTCCGAGAATCTCACTTCTCTTGAGATTGGCTACATTTCCTCAGTTACGGTGACTGAACTGCTTAGCCCAAATTTGGGATCCCATCAGCCCTTAAATCCTGTTCAACCATCCATACTTCCAAGCATTCAGAAACTATGTCTTTCCGTAGATTATATAACCGATGCTATGGTTGGTACAATATCCAAAGGTCTCGTATTGTTGACCCATCTGGATCTTCGTGATGCACCGCTGATCGAACCAAGAATTACATTTGACCTAACTAATGCCGGCCTTCAACAGATTAATCAACTTGGGAGATTGAAACATCTTTCGTTGGTCCGAAGTCAGGAGTTCCTCATTACCTACTTTCGAAGAGTGAATGATTTGGGATTTCTTCTAATGGCTGACAAGTGTGCAAACATGGAGAGTATATGCCTTGGTGGCTTTTGTCGCGTCACAGACACTGGTTTCAAAACTATTCTGCATTCTTGCTCTCGCTTATACAAGCTTAAGGTCACTCATGGGACTCAGCTAACTGATCTAGTTTTTCATGATATTTCTGCAACATCCCTTACTCTAACGCATGTGAGCTTAAGATGGTGCAACCTGTTAACCAACCGTGCAGTGTTGAGTTTGGCATCAAACAAGGAACTTAAAGTTCTTGACTTGAGAGATTGCAGGAGCCTTGGGGATGAAGCTCTCCAGGCCATTGGCACCCTTCCAAGATTGAAAATTTTACTATTAGATGGCTCTGATATAACTGATGCTGGCCTTTCATACTTAAGACCATCTGTTGTTAATTCATTATATGCGTTGTCTCTCCGAGGATGCAAGAGACTTACGGATAAATGCATCACAGCTTTGTTTGATGGCTGTGGTGTGCTAGAATTACGAGAACTAGATCTATCTAATCTGCCTAACCTCTCAGATAATGGAGTTCTGCTGCTTGCAAAAAGTCGGATTCCCTTTTATGAACTCCGGATGCGACAGTGCCCTCTAATTGGTGACACTTCGGTCATGGCATTAGCTTCAATGCTGGTTGACGAGGCCAGATGGCATGGAAGCAGTTTGCGTTTGTTGGATCTTTATAACTGTGGTGGCATTACACAGCTTGCATTTCGCTGGTTAAAGAAACCATATTTTCCGAGGCTCAAATGGTTGGGAGTGACTGGAAGTGTTAATAGAGATATGGTAGATGCTTTAGCCAGAAGTAGGCCTTTCTTACGGGTGGCATGCCATGGTGAGGAGCTTGGGGCTGACCCCTATGATACCTCAGACGGTTTATATACACACGATTATGATGAGGTGGATGAATTTGAGCAGTGGCTTCTTGAAGCAGATGTTGATAGTGACGATGAAGAATTGGTGGGTGATGCTGAAAATAATGAAGAACTGGTTGTTTAATTTGCTTTTAAATTCTCATGTATGTCTTCATGACTATATGTATATGTATATGTCTGTCTGTGTGTTTATACTTTGTAACTTGTTCTCTGGCTACATGTTATTATTTGTTACTGGTTTTAGTATCTAAGTCTTCTGTATGATCCTTATGTATCTTGCTATGGATAAAATTGTGTAAAAGTTTCTTAATTTCTGTTTTGACCAATTTGGCCTTATAGGATTCTGTTTTTAAATCTTTCAAATCCTTCCCTTTTGTTGCCTAATATTTGTTGCTGGGAGCCTGTGCTCAAACAATTCAATGATTTTGAAGTATCAGTCAGCTATAGGCATGACAGATTTACGGTAGTTTGCGGTCAAATGCATCGTGTTGAAGGCTTATGGTGCGGCCAACTATTGCACTTGGAAAAGCAACCCCTGACTGTGCAAAACGAATGCATGGATCGCATCATTTAAAGTACCAACTCTTTTTAAACATGCATTCGTAAGATTGAAATTTTTGTATGCATGCAGGCTATTATTGAGAACAGAATTCTCACCAAAATTTGAGGAAGAATCTTCTCCGATACATGGAGAGTCTTATTTCGGAGAGAGAAAGAGATACCGAGTCAATGTGTGAGATTTAACATGTATGAAACAAAGATAAAATAAAAGAAATAGAAAAAAGAAAATGAATAATAGAAGCTTAAGAATTTTTACCCAAAATTTATGCCTGCCAAATCAAGACAAGTTCAAACTGGTTTAAATCTTAGGCCTTCGTGCATATGTCTCAAATCATAAAAGTCACTCCATTTCAATAAATAATATTTTTTGATAAATTATTTTTAAAAATAATAATTTGGTTAAAAAATCTACGGCCCTTTAGCCCTCTCCTTAATAGTTTGTCAATGCTAGTCTTTTTTCTTCATTTAAACTATGGAAGATCAAAACATATTAACATACAGATGTTTCAGTCCGCAGCTATGAATATTTCCAGCATACCACCATTTTTTTTTCTGTGGTCTTGTTTTGGGTTTGATTCTGTGTCAGTGATCTCAATATCCTCCACAAATTCTAATTTATACGCAAGCTTCACTTCGGACTTAATGTTACTAACAATCAGATTACCCGCAAGTTCAGTCACGATTCCATAACCACGCAACATCTTTAACAGGGCGGGCTAATGTATATCTAGCCTTAAAGTGAATTTTAAATTATGACTTTTTAAAATTAATTACAACTACCAAGTTACTTGTCTATTGTATGATTTAAATTAGAATTGCATTCTGTGTAATTTAATGTTTATAATACTAAATAATAGAAAATGTTAATTTTAATTAGGATTATCAAGATAAAAAATTTCAGCTAATGAAATAAATAAGATAATTACTAATTAAGAAAAAAAAAAGTTACAGATGAGCCTTCTACTTTTTAAGAAAAATTATTTATTTCTAATATTACTATAAACCACTAATTAATAACTTCTTTCGAATTTATTTTTTGAAAAGAAAAATATTAATAATTAAAAATATTTGTTAGGGCCTTAGTTCTGGGTTAATTTTTTTTAGGCTTAACTTGCTTGGGCCGGCTATGTCTCTTAACTATTAGATAGAGGCTCATGCTTTTTGCATCCCCGATTTTGCTTTTTTCAACTTCAACCTTTGAAAATTTAAATTTTTGCAATCTAAATCTCAGAACGTACGTTAGGACCTTCAGAATTTAAATTTCAGAATGAAATTTGTGACTCTCAGGACCTTCCAAATTGTTATTTCAAAAGTCATAATGTGCATTTGGATGTTACTTAGGGATTTTTTGTCGCCATATGTCTTAAATTAAAATTTATAAATAGATATATGTTTAATTTTTTTATTGATATAAATTTGTTATTATTTTTACAACTGTGACAAAAATTAAAAAACGTATTTCATGATGAAAGTTAAGAGAACTATCAAACTAGGATGAAAGTAGGTCTAATTAGATTTTAAATATTTAAGTTTGATTTGTTTATGTTTAAAAATTTTGAAGAATTATGAAACCTTTAAGTTTGATTAAAACCTCATATTTCACAAAGATTAATAGATAAATTTTAATACATTAAATAAAAATATTTATCAATTTAAAATTTATAAAATAAAAATATCATTAAATAAATTTAATATATATATATATTTATTATGTAAATAAATATATTAAAATAAATATTATACAAATTAATATATTATAATAAAAATAAATATATAATATATAAGGATAGATACATATATTAAATAGATTTTTTATAAATTTAAATTTAATTTATTTATCTAATTTTTTTTAATAAATATAAATCTATCTACTTATTAAATAAATCAAAATAAATTAAATTTTAAATAAATTGAACGCTATTAAACAATCTTGTTCTTTTATCTTTACATCTAACCTAACATTTGGTAAAAGTATAGCAAGAATAAAACTTTCTTGTGTAACATAAGAATATCCATCCAGATAAGAACATTACATTATCTTGCATAACATTTTAATAAATAACTTACTAGTTTTTTATAATTCTAAATTATACCATGAAGGCAACTTCGTTTTTTAAGGCATGAAACAATTTCACAACATTTCTTGTGCAAATAAAACATTCATTCCTTTTTGGTAAAGGGCGAGTTAGGAGATAAGATTAAAGTTCTGATAGCGTGTTAGGACAACATTTGCCAATATGTCTCTTTTAGCTTTAAAATTTGAAAACGAACGAGTTGTCTTTAGTTTGATTTATTTGTGCTATTTGACAGATTTAATTATTACTAACGAAGAAGGAAATATCCAAATGTGTTAAAAGCATACGGGGAATGCTAACGCGCTTTTTTAACATGTTTTTTTAATATATTACTCATGGTTGAGTAATTTTTAACAAATTAAAAAATAATAATAATTAATTTGTAAAAACAAATTTGGACTTTTTAAAAAAACTTATAAATCATAAAAAAAAAATTGTTGAACATATTAAAAAAATGTGTTGTTAACATTTTAAAAAATAAAAATTTTATGTTTTGTTTAGATGATATAAAAAATAATAAAAAAGAAGAAAAAATAAAAAAAAACAAAAAATAAAAGATAGAATAAAAAGTAAAAAAATAAATTATTTAGATAGATAAAAATAAAAAAAAAATATTTTAATAAATATAAAAAGAAGAAAAAAAATTTAATAATATAAATTTTATTTTATATAGATTCTGAAAAATAATTTTTTTTATCATTTATTTATTTTTTAAAATATTTAATAATTTAAAATAAATAGAAAATAAAAAATTCTCTGACCCAATTTTTGTCTATTTGGGATAATAAATTTTATATAAATTCCGTAGAATTACTTTCTTTTGATGTTATTTTTATGCATAAACAGATGATATAATTTTATTTTTATTTTCTTTCATTCCATTCCTTTACTTTTTATTTTTTTAATATAAGAATTTTATATAAAATCTATTTCCATAAATTTATAATTTAAAATAATTTCATTTAAATTGTTGAGTAAAAAATAGTTCGATAATACCAACTTGATTTAAGAAATCCATGTTGTATTTCCCAAAACATGTACCACAAGTGGTTTTCTCTTTTTGTACCAAAAAAGAGGAGGACGAATAGGGTCGATTTTCATTATGAAGCAGAATACATTGCATCACACAAATTACGCCATTGAAAGTATCGCCATCGGTGTACTGAGGTTTGACCTCGAGCTGTCTGCTTAATAATTAATACTGAAGCTGCTTCTGCAAAATATTCAAAAATTCTTTAAAAAAAAAGTCAAAATTTACAATTTATTTTAGTAACACTCGTTGCCAAGTAAATTTTTATATTTCAATTATAATCAAATATCTATGATTTGATAGAGGTAGAAGTGGCAAGGCACGTATTGGAATTTGGAAGAGAGTTTTGTTTTCTACATTTTCTTACAAAAGAATTTAAAGTATAAATTTAAAAGTAGGATGAAAAATTGGATTCCACTTCAACTTCATGAATAAGCACGTGAAAGGTATTTTATTTGCTTATGTATGTATATTTAAAACAAATTATATATAAAATATATTATGATTTAAATAATATATAAAATAGATATAATTTTAAAAAATAAAAAGTAAAACAATAAAATTATTTTTTTACAAAATATTAAAGTTTGATATTATAATTATTAAGATATATTTATGATAAAAGTATGACATATATTTATATTTTCAAATCCGATTACATGTTTATAAATTAAATCTGAGTATGGTTTTTGAAAATATAATTAAAATATATTTTTCATCAAAATTAAAACAGAATCAAACGAATACATACCGATTCAACTTTTTTTAATCACATGGTTAGATGGAGAAATGGAACTCTCAACGGTGGATGAAAGAATACACCGAATCTTCATGAATCAGAATGCTAAAAACTAAAAGAAAATCACTTGAGTCTGATTTAGCACATGGTTTTATTAAAGAACCCAGACTGCGTATCGAACACATTGATCAGTTTAATATTTACAAAAAAAATAGTTTACTCAATATCGGAATGTATAATAAAAAATTAAATATTTTAAAAATTATAATTTTTTACATTATTTATATGTTAGATATCGTAATGTTCATAAAAAATAACTATATATAATATCTTATTATATATTTTAAACCAAATATGAAAAATGTTTAAAAAATTGGTGGAAAGAAAGCTTGTGTTTGTCGGCTAACAATGCAAGGACTATCTGCATGAAATTGTGAATCACCTTGCCTAGTTCAACCGTGATTTTGACCATTAATTTACATGCTTAAAAAAAACGTGTTTGGAAAAAATGCACGTTGAGCCGTGGATAACGTGATTTTGTCCTGAAAACCTCGCTTGACCTAAAGTGAAAGTACGGGTTGTTTTTCTTTTTTCATAGTAGCCGTTTTTTATAGAAAAATTTGAGTGGTAAGTTAGATGTGGAAAAATGTTTTTTTTAATAATAAAATATTGTCATTTTTATATTTTTCATATTTTTAAAAGTTTATATAAAATAATGAAAATAATCTTTTTATAAAATTTAAAAAAAAATTGGAAAATAAAAAACTATAAACGTTTTCATAACCATAATTGCTGAACCTATCACATGATTCTGGAATCTTACGAAAATATTTGATGAAGAAAACAATAATAAAATATTTTATCAAACAAGTTTTTATAATTTTTTACGAGTGTATTACTTGATATATTATATAATATTAAAAATTAACTTTATTGAGTAAATTTGATTATATGGATCACATGTTGTGATTTTTATAATTTTAAAATTGCTGTGTTCGCTCCTAACTTCGCAAATTAACGTTAATATTGAAAAATGACTAAATTATTGGATAATTTCTTATGAAGTTGAAAATTAATAAAAAGTTTTTCAAAACTCGAACTAAGACTTTCCTTTCATATAATCTTGAGTAGCAACTTAAAGGTTTACTAGTATTTATTAGAATCAATTATATTTCAGATGTTGACCTATGACTAAAACTAACAATCTGGGAATCAATATCTACACTACTATAATAACTAATTTAACTCTAAAATATTTGGTTTAGACTAAAAAGTGAATAAGAATTTCTCATAAGTTATTGTTACAGTCTTTTTAAGAATTATATATATATATATATATATATATATATATATATATTCCACGTAAAATTAAATGGTTATTATTGTTGGATAAAATTTGTAATTGAGATATAATATAATTGCTATCCTCTTAGTTTTGAGTGTACATTTCCTGTGTCAGTCCGTTAACCTTAAAGAGCAGAGCTGAAATTTTCGTTTTCAACAAAGTGGTTATTTTACAATTCAATATAACAAAGTCTTTATAAAAAATAAAAACTTAATATATCAAAAAAAATAATATAGACTTTTTAAATTAACACTAAAATACCAATATGTAAATAAAAGTTATAATAATACTTTTTATTATTACTTTGTAATGACATTACTATATTTAAACATACTATGTTAACTATAAGTTACCTAACATATCTAAATATATGATAAATTGTCAATTAACAATATCAATGGTTATTTAATATATATATATATATATATATACATATATATATATATAAGAATTAAAATTAATAAAAAACAAAAATAAATAATAAATATCCAAATACTAAAAATGAATTTTGATTCTTAAGCATTAACATTTTCAGAAAACATCTTTACTATTTTCAAATTAGGTGCTTATCTTATGTTAAGCACTTGTTTTTCACAATTAATTAAGAAATTCTATAAATACGATTAATAAAATCATTGTTGATTTTTACTTATTTTAAAAATGATTTGTTAAGGTTTAATATATTATTTTATATTTAATATAATAATATTAAAATTCATAAATTAAAGCACATATAATTAATAGTGGTAATTTTAACTGCAGGGTATTATATTATATGTGAATTATCAACACTTCATTTGGTAAACGAAGCAGAAGAGAAGAAAAAAATTAAAATAAAAAATAGAGAGAAATATTTGTTTATATGTTATTTTTCTAAAAAAATGAAAGATTTGTTTTTGTTTGGAGAAAAAGTCATTACAAACCAGACGTTATGAAGTTTAAAACGCAGCTGTATTTTTTATAAAATGACAAGGTATTTTTTGTTCTATTGTCTTTCATATTCATAGGCAATTTTTTAAAAAGTAGATTTCTTCCTCTGCCATCTTTTTTGAGAGGGGAGAATATTTTTATTAGGTTTTACATAAAAATTATTATTTCTTATGTCAAAAGATAAAAGGGTTTTCTTTTCAAAATATTTTAATTTCATTATTTTATATACAACTAAATAATGTACAATCAAGTTGCCGTTGTATAAAAATTATTAAAACTGATTTACTGTAAAACTTATGATTTATAATAACTTTACATTAAATTCTTATATGTTAAATTCAAATATTTAAATTATACCGTTTTTCTGATCGCAAAAAGAAAAATTAACCTTCAGCTAGTTCCGTTTATATATATTTTTTGTATTTTATTATATTATAATTTTTAATTTTATACATTTTATTATTTTATAATTTAATTAATTTTATAAAATATTATTAAAATAAAAAATTATAATTTAATATATCAAAAAATTATATATAAAATAAATATCAAAATTTTTATACTCGTCTATATCCCATTTTAAAATATCAAATTTTATTCACATGAATATAATTAACTTCGATTTCTTCTGTCAAAATTAAAAGGCAACGTGTGATAAATATCAATATTCCTATTATCGTCTACACCACATCTTAAAATATCAAATTTTATGTACATGAATATAATTAACTTCGATTTCTTACGGGAACGTGTAGATAGGTGGACGCAGGTTTATTTGCTACACCTACTCTTGGCAGATTATGTCTGTTATTTTAAACTGTAATTTCGTTTAATTTGCCGAATGTAACAATGAAAAATTGACAATTTTATACTAATGGTTGAATAATAAAATATTAAAAGAACATATTTTTCAATTAAAACATGTATAACGTAATTAAGGAGTTTTTAATATATTTTTACCTTTTTTAATGAAGTAAGTTATATCGTTAGGAGTAATTTAATAAATTTGAAATAGTAATTTATCATCATATTTTTTAGAAATAAAGTATAGATATGTTAACAAAATTATTTAAAAAAACCAAGCGTTTACTGAAATCAGGAAGATTGTATTAAATGTAACTTAGCCAATATTTTATTTTGACTTCTGATGTTTTTTCTTCCGGTAAAGTGGAAAAGTGAGAAAATTGGAAAAAATTGAAAAATATATATGTATGATTATATATATATATATAATATAATATAATTAGAAAAGTTTTATCCGAAAGGCTTATATGTCCCACGACTCGCTGCTTCGCTGTCAAACCTCATCCTTCCCCTTTTTCAGGGTGTCCGTTCCTCACCTCCAAGGGTCATCTTGCCACCTCAGCATCTTCTTGTTCTTTTTTTTTTCTCCTAAATAAATAAAAAACACGTCAATATTAATATTTCGTGAATTTAGTGCTATTAATTTGTGGTAGAAAATATTAATAGTAGTATTTAGAATACGTATATTAAGATGATTAACTGCAGTTGGTCGAAGGATGATATTTTTATGATTTTATTTTTATTTTTATTAGTTTAGGTAATTTTTTATATTTATCATTTTATTTATATTTTTAAAAATTTTAACTGTCAATATATTATAATAAATTTAAACATATTTTTAGATAACCATATCTTAAGTTTGTTGTAATTTTAATTAATCTCAATTTGTGTTTAGTTTTTCAGTTTTCAATTTTAATATATTTTATTAATAAAGGTTATGTGTGTCATGATTTTAATAATTTTTTTCTTAATTTTATGATCAATTTAAGAGAATTATCATTTTTATTTTTGTTTTTATAATATAATATATATTATTGATAATAAAAATAATTTTCACTTTATTTTTTTATTTATGTTTAAAAATATTAATATGATATATTTTTTATAACAAAACAAGGATATTTAATTGAAAATTTACAAGATAATGTCTTATTTTATATATTCAATTTATCCAAAAAAAACACATATTTAAAAATAAAATATTAATTGAAACGGAAATTTTCACCTTTTTTGTTTTTGTATTCCCTTCCAAATTCTCCAATTCGTTCAACCATGAATGTAATTTTGAACACGTGTCAATAATAGTTTAATTAAATATTTAATTAATAAAATTTTATTATATAAAATTTCATATTATCAAACTATTTATAAAAATTACTATAATTTTTGTTTTAGTAGTTATAACAAATTTATGAAAATAAATTTAAAAAACTTCTGACAGTTATAAACTATTTATTTAAGATTTAGCTCTTTTAAATGCTTACAATAATACAAATGATTAAAATTAATATAATAATAAAAATTTAAAATTAAAGTAACTTTACATAAATATCTAAATTCAAATATCATATTTTTCAAATTTTAACCGTAACAGTAGTTACATAAAGCAACAAAAAATGGGTTACATTTTGTTGAATGCAGTTAGAATATTTTCCATCAATAGTACGCTGGCAGTTTATACCTCCTCGGATGCGAATCGCCTGCGTGACGGTGTAGACTAGCCCTGTATCTACCACGTTTGCGAGGCCGGGTTTCCTCATCCCACGTGATATATCCCTTAATTAATTCTATATTCCTAATCTCAAGATTAATATAATCTCTTATTTGTAAGTGTGATAATATTCTTCAAGTCCATGTTCATATTTCTCGTCGATTCAAATCCTCATTTTTGAAAATCCCCCCCATTAGTTTTTGAAAATGTGACAAAATTGACCATCCACATTTTTATAATGCTGATCAAAGATTTAATATGATAACTGAAGTTTAATAGTAAAAACACGTTCGCCGGTGGCATCGTTTACGACGTCGTCGCTTCTTCATTTTGCAAGACCAATAAAGTAAGATATCCAAATTGCTTAATGCGTCTCTATCATTGATATAAAAAAGGAAAACAATTGTGCCGTTATTGTATGCTAGGTACATCCATTTTTTAAAGCCTTATCGCCTTCCAATCACGGAGATCCGTTTCTCTCTTTTACATTTGTTAATATATAACTAATCGTATTTATTTATTTATTTTTCTCTTTTATTCTTAGTTGGCATACATATCTTCTAAAATCGTTAATTAAATTATCATTAATTGTTTCTTTTTCTTTGTCGTTTTTATTTAACTTGGGTATAAATGATTATTTCACAGACACCTACATACATTATATAGTTTTGATTTTTTACATTTCAACTTTTAATTTAGCTTTACTTTTTTTTTCTGTTTTTATCCTATTATTCCCGGATTTATTTCTTCCATTGTTTCATTACCAAGACATCCTTAAGAATATAAGTAATTATTTATATACAATGATAAATATATTTAACAGTATTTAGGGTAAAAAAAAAGGTGATACACGAAAAGTTACAACAAACGATAGTGACACTGATATTGTTTGGTTGATTTTACAGTAAGGATTTTGTGATTTGGCTAGAAAAGGAGACGATAGAGTGGAGGATAGTATTTATGCAATCAATTTTAAAAAAATAATAACAAAAAAAGACATAGAGAAAGTAAAATATTCAGTTCACATCATAGACATTTTGCCAAATTTGGTTCATATAAATAAAGAAAATAGATCCATCTATTAAAGTTTTTATAGTGTATGTCTGTGTCATATACACATGATAAACCTTTCTTTCTCAATCTCAGCTATTAGGAACCTGGACCCTTATGCAGCACTCTCCTAATAAGTAATTATGCAACTGTGTATCCAAAAAGCAGATCAACAATTTTTTTTAATGATTCTCTCAATTTTAAATTTAATGTATTATATAATATAATAAATATTAGTTATTGAATCAAAATTTGATGATATATGATCATCTACATTTTTTATAATTTAAAATTTAAACTGTTTGATACCAGTCAAATAATTACAATTGATTAAATTGAACACATGATAGAAATTTAACTGTGATAGAATCAGGGTTTTTTTTTTCAATGCCACACTTCATGGACAAGGGCAATGAGTTTAAATCTAAATATCATCTAATCATATTCAAATTTGTCACCTTATTTAGAACTTTAACGTAATTAAAGGTATCCATATCTTATCCGAGTTTTGAAGAAATATTTTTTCGTGGGAAGGCCAAATTTGACTTTTCTTAATTAACAAGCTTATCCAAATGCGTATGCAAACGGAATATGCCACTGCATTCCCTCTCACTTTACAGTGTTCCAACCAATATAATATTCGGAAATATTTCTGTCTTATACGTTTTTAATTAATTGTTATAATGGCGAGTGAATTTGAGCATTGGGGGATAACAGCTTTCAGTTAGAGAGAGAGGCAGAGATAATACTCAGAATGGTAATTTGCATTAAATGTAAAAAAAAAAACTGCTTATGTAAATAATGTGTTTTAACACCAAAAACACATATTTGTATTTTTTTTAAGATGTATCAACATTTATGCAAAAGAAACAAAAATGATGAATCTTTAATAATGGATATATACATGAATTGAGGATTCATTCCAGCTCACACTTTTGGTTCTTCCTTTTGCCCAATTACATTTTCTTATGTCAATCTGTCCAGCTTATTTATTTAAATATTTTTTTTCCGTTACTCTATCTATTTATCAATCTTTATCTTTATTTCTATCTTATTTTATATGTAAAAATTTGAATTTTATTTTCTGTTTTAAATTTTGATAATCATTATATATATAACGGAGAAATTATCACATTAAGATTATATTTAATGTGTGTTAATGTTATTCATGAATTTTCTGTTAATAATATTTTTAAAATTCATTTACACTGATTGATTATTTTTATACATAAAGCGTTGAAAAAGAAATAATGTTTTTATAGATTTTATAGAATTTTCTTCTCTTTCTTTACTTGTGAAATTAGAGTTAAATTTTTAAAATTTAAAATTATGAAATACAATATTTAATAAATAATAGAATATTTTTTTAATTTTTCTTTTTTATGAATATAATAAATTTTATTTTATTTTTATTCATTTAAATGATATATTTTTTTATTTCACTTTTTCTCTTTCCATTATCTCAAATGTAACACGAGTCAATTCTTGAGTAGCTGATTAGGATCATGAATTCATATCCTTTGCTGAGTAATGGTGACTTGATTTTGATGTGACAGGAACATAAAGGAAAAGAAGTCCATTTGATGCGTGTGATAGAATGGCAATTTTTACGGTATTCTATGTTAATGGTTAAATCCTCACCGTATATTAAGAAAAATAAGATCAATGCTATCTTTCTCTCACGAGATAGGAAATTAAATTGTAATAAAGATAATATATATATATATATATATAATTTCACCGAATAGATAAATAAAAGTATAAGAGAAAAAATCAAAAAATTCATTATATTTGTTATTTTTGTTTTCTTTCTGTTTTAACGGTAGTTCAAATAAAATATTTTTTTCCCAACAAACATATTTAATATTTTTTCAATTTGATATTTAAATTTAAAAATATCTTAAAATACATAAAGTTTTTAAAATTTTACATAATTTTAAATTTAATTAATACTATATGTTTTACAATTTTAGTGTATGATATTTAAATTATTTAAAATTTAATAAACATAACAATTAAAATAATAATTTTAATTTAATGGTGTGATAAAAATTAATAAAAATAAGATTCTATAAAATTTATCATCTAATGCTCATTAATTTCTTTCATAATATATTAATATATGTAAGTTATCAAACTTTTATACGTTATTTTTTCAATCAACAATCATAATTCAGATTTTTTATGAGCTAATCATGATTTAGATTTTATTCTATAAAACCAATAACTTTAAAACAAATCAAATCGAATAATTTATGATAATAATAAAGAAATTTTTTTATCTCAGGTTTTGGGAAGACCTCTCAAATCTGATTGAATTATCTAGAAATCTCACCTGTATGCGATTGATTCGTGTGTTAAGAAAAGAAGCTTCACTCCTAAACTGGAAAATCCCTAATAATTTGCCATCACAGTCATACATCAAACACATGTTACACATCAAATAATAACAAAAAACTGTTATGGCATAAGAAAAAAAAATCAACGAAGAAAGAGTATTGGTAGTTAACATACAACAAACACATGTAACATATTACAAATAAAAATCCAAAAATTATTAGGATAGAGATAGATGAAGGAGAGAGCAGAGCAAGATATTGTTACTCGTTAGGTTAGAGCCTCAATTATTATCCTTTTTTTTTTCTAATAAAAAGTACTTTATTTTACTTTGATTATTTTTTTTTACACTCTGCGTATGTGTTTCCAAATATATAAGATTTTATTTATCATATATTTTAATGTATTTTTTTAAATTTTATTTTCATATTTACAATAACATTTTTCCATATATGCATCTGTGTAGATTAAAATAATCCCGGGTCCTCGTATTCTCTCCTTCACAATAAAAGTGCCAGTGTGTTGTTTCATGTGAAAGAGCGAAACGCATCGCATTCTATCGTCGTTCGATGGTGATGGTGATTACGGAGGGCAACGACAGCTGCGGCAGCGGTGTGCAGTACCATACGACGACGTCGTCGTCATCATCGTCGGCGCAGAGTCGACAACAGCGGCAGAAGGTGGAAGTGTACAATGAGATTCTACGCCGGTTGAAGGATTCCGGCAACGAAGAGGCTATGCAGCCTGGTTTTCACGATCAGCTTTGGGCTCACTTCAACCGTCTTCCCACACGGTTCGTTCCTTGCGTTTTCCCTTCTCTCTTCTGTTCGCCTATATATGTATGCAACACACTGTGCTAATCTTCTAACGTTTTACATGTTTTTTTCCTTCCCTACCTGCATCTCATTTTCTTCACCGTTCTATCAGAATCTTCTTTTATTTCCTTTTTATTATTCTGTTTATCTGAGGTTTTGGCAGTAGATTGGCATGGTTTGAAGCGGAAATATGTGGAGTAGAATTAACCCGTCGGACGTATCTTGAGTCCATGTATATGGAAGATATTGGATTTTGATGAATGTTTGTTGTGATTCTGTTTTTGTTGATATCATATGGATGATTTGGCCTGTGATTTTAATTTTATTTATTTAAATTTTTGGTTCGGGGTTTGGAGAGAGATTTGAGGATATTCTGTAATGCAGGTATGCGCTGGATGTGAACGTGGAAAGGGCCGCAGATGTTCTTATCCACAAGAGATTATTGCATCTGGCACATGATCCTGCTAATAGGCCTTCAATTGAAGTTCGCTTAGTCCAGGTGATTTAACCTTTGTTCGTGTGGTGCGGCATTGTTGTTTTGCTTTGCTTCGTTGACTGCTCAATTGTCAATTACGAGCGGGTCATTTCGTTCTTGGATGAGGATAACTACATAGAATTTAGATTTTGTAATAAGTCATTGCATACTATCCTTATATGTTTAGCAAACGGAATAGACTATTAAGATCAAGCCTTTGAACAGTACGGATATTGTTGGCCATCCCGCATGTAAACAATTTATTCTGCAAATTATTCATAATCCATTAAAATATTTTATTTATTTTTTAACTTTCTGGATGAGTGAGCTGTTTTGGTCACTTGCATCAGATTTATTCATGTACAGTCACCGAAGCAGTATATTTAACACAGTTCATTAACTTGCTGAACTACAACCTTGCTATATGGATTTGTTGCTCACATAGGTTGGCTGTAGTGGAGTATGATTTACTCTCCATCACAATGCTTTGGGAAACTCCACTGAATTTTCATGGAATAATTTAAACGTGTCTAAGCTCAGGAAAGAAAAATTTAAGAAAAAACAACGTTTATGTTGGTTTCATAAGTTAGGGAATTCAATTGTGAAATTTGTACCTCCCAATTTAAACATATGGATCATGGCTTGAGTTCTCCATCAGCACTATTTACAATTACTTATCTTTGAACTAAGATGGTGTAGTACTCTAAACTCAGCATTGCTTTTTATTTTTGTTCGTTAAATCGCTGATTGGAGAAATAGAATAGTTTGTGACCCTCAACATGTTTGAATTTTTTGTAGCATTGTGGATGGCTCATTTGAGCCACTTTCAGTATACTAGCATGGGCAACTGTATAGAAGTCTATTTGGTTAATGTGTCATTAGAATGTCTGGGAATATTTTCTCTAAGTAAATTAACCTCCATTTGTGTGGTTGGATTATCCCTTGTTACCAAAATATAATATAATTTTTGTACCTATGAATCTATAAAGATTATGTTTTTTCCTGCTGTATTCAAGTTCTTCTTAGTTTCAATTTTTATCTCTTTAATGGAATGGTTCATATCCTTTACCTCTTTCCACATGATCAATATAATTTTGTTAGTGGAATCTTCCTGTAGGTTCATCCCATATCCGATGGAAGCTCAGCTGACTTTTTCGAATCAGATGCTCCTGGCATAGAATCTGATCAAAGTTCTTCAAAGCTCTCAAGCAGACAGGGGTATTATTTTCTCACTTGTTATGTTGATTTCATAAATTTTCTAGTAAACATTGTGTGTGCTATTATCACAAAGCTCAAGCAATAGCTCTGTATAAAGCACTAGTGATTATTGTAGTTAATCAGACTTGATGTGAGTGAGTAATCTTTAATTCTTATTTTTCTAACTTTTTAGTATACACCCACCTCCTGCTTTTGGTTCTTCACCTAATCTCGAAGCACTGGCTCTTGAAACAAATAATTCTGAAGGCATAGAGGAGGAACAATCTGTACATGCCAATGTTCAATATTCACGGTGAAATTTCTTAACTAGGCTTGGAAAATTCTTTGAATGATGACCCAGAATCTAAATTTCTTATGCTTTGTTCTTCATATGGGGTGGTTCTGAAGATGTAACTCTGATGGTCAATGCCTGTAGCTTCCAAATATTTGCTTTTCAATCATGTTACAAACTCTTACATTCTTAAGGTTGAGGTGCTGGTAATTATTGTTTGCATGCCAGTCTGGTTATAACATTTGCATCTTTCCTTTGGTGAATCTTGCACTATACAAATTTAGGAATTTATCTATCCTAGTATTACTACCTAAGCTTGTATGATGTTTGGAGCCATTATAACACTCAGATGGTTTATGAAGTTTCATGTGAAGTGTTTTAATTTAACTTTGATGTGTTTTTGAAATATTAAGCATCTCAGTCACTGAAAATGATGTAGGCCCATGCATGAAATCACCATCTCAACAGATGACAAGCCAAAGCTTCTCAGTCAGGTATTTGATATCTTCTCCAATCAAAATATTATATATTAGTACTATCTTGTTCTTAAACAGATCTCAGAAATTGGGAATCCTCTAGTCTCGGTCTATATATTATTGAAATAATGAAGTGTTTGATGGTTGAGACGGCATTTGATTTGGTTGGAACAAGCATTTAAGAATATCTTACACAATCATCCCACTTAGATAAACTTAATTTGGACTAACTTTGAACATCTCTTGATAAATGAAGCATCTGAAAGGTCTGGTTCCATCTGCAGTTAACTTCTTTGCTTGCTGAGATTGGACTGAATATCCAAGAAGCACATGCCTTTTCCACAGCTGATGGTTACTCACTAGATGTGTTTGTTGTTGAAGGATGGCCTTATGAGGTATGTTGATAATCATTTGCTATCAGTTTATTGGGAACATGAGATGAATACAAGGTATTAAGAAAAATGAGCTGTTTTTTTGTGAAGCTTGATGCCACCAAACCCTATATTATTTTGAAAAACATACGGGTTGGTAGAATCCACTATTATCTAAACCGTATTATAGCTCCAATTTATCAACCAACCAAAGCGGCTTCTTTCATGTTGTTGAATATTTTGTTATGTTTCTATTTGCCATCAGTTCTGTTCTCTTTATTAATGTTTAATATTATTAAAGGTTTAGCTTATTTGGCAGTGCTTGACGATTTGGTATTAAAACAGGAAACAGAGAAGCTTAAAGCAGCTTTGGAAAAAGAAATCTTGAAGATTGAGGTAAATCACGCCCCATACTGTGTTTGTAGTCAACTTGACTAATGTTTAGTTATTTAACTGTTATTTGATTACTTGCTTTCTGAGACAGGTGAGGTCCAATGGGCAACCAGCATCTTCTGTCGATGAGCTTGATCAAACAAAGATAAAACGTGAATTGGATCATTTGACAATACCAAACGATGGAACAGATGTTTGGGAAATAGATCCTAAACATTTGAAGTATGGAACTCAAATAGCATCTGGATCATATGGTGAACTGTGAGTACATAGCTATCCAGAGACGTGCATTTCTTTTTTAGTTCCTAGATGTCTCACCAGGTGGAGATATCATTTTAATTTTTAATTAACTAGTTTTTTTTTAATTAAATCAGATTTAAAGGTGTATATTGTAGCCAGGAAGTAGCCATCAAAGTTCTCAAGGCTGAGCATGTAAATTCAGAATTGCAGAGAGAATTTGCTCAGGAAGTCTATATCATGAGGTTTGTCAAATTATCTTTGCACATTTATTAACCATTTGAATTTTATCTACATGTTTATTGAGATAGTGATGTTTTGCATGCTAGAACTCATATTGGGGATTATTTTTCTTAACTGTCGACCACGTCAAGAGTTTATTCATTAAGGTGGTGACAACTAAAATCGTAGTAATGTGTAAATAAATAATTGGGGATATCAAAAAATTCTGTTGTCCTTCTCATAAATATCCAAAGTAATGTTTTGGGTAGAGTAGGCTAGATTTTCCCATTTGTGGATTGTAAAATTCAACATTTCAGCATCCCCATCTTAGGTGTGAAGTTGAGTTTTTGAGCTGCTCTTGAATTTATCAACTGAAGGCCAAATATTCTTCCTAATTTCGTGTCAACTCCCTTAGTTTCTGCCTTCAATTTTTGACTTTTACGTGAGTACCTGCACCTAAATTTTTGCAGTATATTGGATTTTTTTTTCCTCATAAGATTTTGTAAAAAAAAAAAAGTTAAGTCTTTTGTAAACAATAAGGGACAATTTTACATATATTGAAAATATTAGAACAAACTTGTGTAAATTAGTGATGGACATGTTGACTTACAAGCAGTTTAAAAATTCAGGCAACAGTTGCAGCATGACATTTTGATCTAGTTTGTTGGTGCTAGTCATTTGAAATATTCGCTAATTTTTTGGTCCTTTGAGACAGGAAAATGTACAAAATATAAATTGGATATAATTTTATATTCTAATTTAAAAGGAAATTATGCATATATATACCTTGTTAAACTAACTACTGGAACTTGCAGAAAGGTTCGACACAAGAATGTTGTACAATTCATAGGAGCATGTACAAAGCCCCCACGCTTATGCATAGTAACAGGTGAAATCCGGTGAATTTCATTGTGTAGTAGAATAATGAAATAGATGTGATCTTGAAAATGTAGCAACTTTCAGCCCCATTGTGATGCTTGTTCCTTTTCAATTTTCAGAATTTATGTCTGGTGGAAGTGTGTACGACTACCTACATAAGCAGAAGGGTTTTTTTAAATTCCCTACCCTACTTAAAGTAGCCATTGATATTTCTAAAGGAATGAACTACCTGCACCAACATAACATAATCCATAGAGACTTGAAGGCAGCCAATCTTTTGATGGATGAAAATTGTGTACGTTGTTTCCTTTAATTTCTCAAAAAGTATATGATCTGATCTATTGCTTCTGCTACACACTCTCTGACGTAATATATCATATGTATGGCTAAATACAATGAATAATATAAATGGGACTTATATAACTGAAAGTTGTATATTTTTTCCATTGCAGACTGTAAAAGTTGCTGATTTTGGGGTTGCTAGAGTGAAAGCTCAATCTGGCGTTATGACAGCAGAAACTGGAACCTATCGATGGATGGCTCCTGAGGTATATGATCTTCTCATGTTATTGTCATCAAGTTTTTCAAAATTCAAATAGGTCCATGATATTGTTTGGTTTTTCAACACCCATTGTCTGTTTACTTGTTATATTCCCAGTGTAATTTAAACTGGTTATTTTGAGCAAAATAAATGTTCAGTGTTTATCTTAATATGATGATTTTTTTAGTGAATCCTGTCATTCTAGAAATTTTTACCAAATGAAATTGTTTACATTACTCTTGATTTGCTTTGGAAAGTGTCCTGTCATGTGGTCTTATTGACTGTTGATAAGTATATTGTATTAAATTGTATTGATGCATTTACTGTGAGAAAAAGCATTACTGCAGCATTATATTTCAGAGTAAGTAGTCGGTAGAAATTGTTCAAATTTTAAATTAGGGGTAAAATGATAGTATTAACTCTTAGCAAATCTGAGAAGCTGTACTGTGATAAATCAAATGTTCATTGCTGTTTTCCTTAATGGAAGATTTGAAGGATTGATGAATCTCAAACCCTGAATGTTAGTATTAGCCCACTATATGTGCTTTTTATTAGCTTTCCTTTTCTTGTTTAAAAATTTGCTTGTGTGGCCAAGACAGATGAGAAATATAGCTTGTTATGTCATCTTTTCCTAACCATGATTCGCTTGCATTGCAGGTTATAGAACACAAGCCGTATGATCACAAGGCTGACGTATTTAGTTTTGGAATTGTGTTATGGGAGTTGCTCACTGGAAAGGTATTTCTTATTCATTCCACCTTGTGACCATTACAATATTAGTTTTCCTTTCGTCTAAGTTGTTGTGTTTTCCTGCCAGCTTCCGTACGAATATTTGACCCCGCTACAGGCAGCTATAGGAGTAGTTCAAAAGGTAATGGCTTATTTCTTCCGGAAATTTTGAGGAAAGTTGTTTACATGATTAAATAGAAATATGCATATTGTATGGATAGTGATTTTTTGTTACTGTAACTTTAAATGGATTTCAGGGTTTACGGCCCACCATCCCCAAGAATACTCATCCGAAGCTTGTCGAGCTTCTTGAGAAGTCGTGGCAGCAAGATCCAACATTGAGACCCGATTTCTCCGAAATTATTGAGATCCTGCAGCAGTTCGCAAAGGAGGTATAACAAGGTTACTTAATGAATATGTACGAGTTTTGACCTTGAAGCACCTATTGCATTGTTTTTCATATGATAGAGTAAATAGCCATTTCGCTGAAAGATTGGGTTTCGGTCATTTTGATTCTTGTCCCTTAAAGATAGAAATTGCTTTTCAGGTCTTCCCCCAATCTTTAGCCCAGTAGTCACTTTGGTCCCTACATTAACTAGCTTAATTAAATTAGCAGAAATGCCTATGCGGCTCTTCGCGTGCCCCATATACATTTTATGCTAGACATTGCATGCCCATGTGGTATGGAAATGACGTCACTCCACGTCTTAGGTCAGAATCGTTTCCCTCTCCATTTTACCTCTTCACTGTCTGATGAGCGTTTTGATAAGTTCTGCACTGATAGCGGGAATAATCACCAAATAAAGGTGTTAAGGGTGGCGGAAGCAGGAAATTGGAGGAGGGTTGGAATTGAGGGGGATAAAGGTTTACGTGATGCACTGGATAGGGAGGAGATAAAGGAGAGACACAAGAGCAAGTGGGTTGATTCTTGTTCTTCTCCTCCTGGATATGCTAGAAACACTGCAGTTGCACAAATAGCAATGGTGGAGGCTAGAAGAAACAAAGGAATAGATTGGAAAACAAAGGTGTGGTGGAAGGAAATGTTCTGTGAGGAGCTTTCGAAGAAGAGTAAGATGAAAAAAAAAATGATCCTTTTTGCTAACAGAAAGACCGGAATGTTGCAGAGAAGAAGGGAAAGAATAGCAGAGGGAGCATCATTGGTGGTTGGATGACTCAAGGTGGTGCTTGGGAATGGATAGAGGAATGTGGTGGAATCAGCGGCACCCCAGGTATGTGGGGAACTCTGCTGCTATTTCAGAAGTACGATGTGTTTAGTTTTGGGGTTTTGGTTTTGGTTGCTGAAAAGAAGACCCTTTCAAGGGACAGGTTGCCAACTTTAGAATTTGAGGGAGCCGATCTCATTTCATGAGCTAGGCAATTTACTCACAGAGGGAGGCTTTTTATCTCGTTGACCCTTCCATTCATTCCTTGCGAAAGAGTAGGCCGTCCATGAAAGAGATTGTAGGGATGCGTTCTGGTGAGACGGTCGCCCCACTTTCTTTGAGTTCTCGCCATCACTGCCCTATAATTTGTTCCCCATTTGCAGAAGCTAATGCAGAACAAATGGGAAAAAAATACCCTGTTACAAGCCTTGCATAATCTGCTTCCTCCCTTTCTGTGGTTTGTTCCGCTTCATATGACTATTCTGACTTGGTATTTTCTTTTAATCTGAAAGAACTTAACGTGGCTCTAATTAAAATGGCACTTGTGCAACTAACTAATGTGGCACTTAGCATGTGCCACATGCATTTCCGTTGGTGTTAACTCACTGACGTTAGTTGAAACTGGGACTAAAGGGATCAATAAATTAACGATTAATGTCCTCATCACCAATTAGTCTTTCAAGGACTAAAAATGATTAGTCCTCAGTCTTTTATGTATTAAAATGACTGACTATATGCTTTATATAACATAATTATTCCTTTCACAAAACGGGGTGGCCTGGGGACAATTGAGGTCAAGGGTTAAAGGCTTCATTAGAAAATCGACTTTTAGTGCCGGTGGTTAATACCATGAATTTGTTATGTGCTAGTTATGATAGTGTATATTAAATTTGATCATGGCGTGGATAACACTTGGTTTGTATGAACAGGTTGGAGATGAAGGAGAGGAGCGGCGCAAGGATAAATCAGGAGGACTTCTGTCTGTCCTCAGACGAGGTCATCACTAGGTTATTACTTATTTATATAGATGATGTCCATAACATGATCATAGGTAGGATCAATCACATGGGCCATTTCCCATTTATTTTTACATTGTCTTGTACAGTTTTCTTCCCATTATCTGATTGCCTTGATGATAGAATTCTCTCGATTTAAGCATTTTGAAAATATGATTAATTATCCATTTCTTCAAGTTTTACAACGGCATTTATTTATATCTGTAAAAAACTGTTGATGGTATAAATCAAAATTGTAACGTCAACGATACTCTGTTACCCTTTCAACAAGATGTTAATAATCCGGAGTATAACTTCTGTAAATTTTTTTAGTTTCTTAATGGCTCCTATAGTTATTGCGTAATAACACGCCATTGGTTCGCAAAGTGAGCTAGGCGCATGGATCGTGCTTGTAAATTGTAATCCTCGTGAACTTAAAGGGTGTTAAATGATTTAGTTAGTGAACCATCTTACAGCGAACTTTAGCACAGTGAAAAACGAAGAGTCCGAATACGTGAGATAGTTGGCGAAGGTTGATACGTGAGATAGTAGAGAGATGTATTATTTGTAATACAATTTTATATTTTTTCTATATCTCTATAATATTATGCATCATGTTTAATATTTAATATTTTTCCTTTTTATTGTATGAAATGTAATATATATTAGTATAAAAAGCAAAATTTTTCGATAATAACGTTATACGGGCAAGGAACCAGTACCTACTATAGTGGGTCTGGATCTGCCATATAAATTAAGATGAAATGATGGTTTGCCGGAAGCTCTAAGTATTCAAAATTAACACAAGTAACACTGGCGAATGCTTGGAATTGAAATCATGAATTATTTAACGGTTACAGGCTACCTAGTCTAGTGAGTGCCATTAAATTCACTGTTTATGTAATTTATCTATTTTTAATGTAATAATGTTGGAATTCATTCAACGTTAGGAGAGAGAATGCATTAATAATATTTGTAATAAATGGTTTTTAGTTTGTATCTAAGTATATAATATAAAATTAATAAATAAGTTTTTTTTATTAAAATTGTAATGTTTAATATTATTAATATATTGAATTGTATAATTTTTATAAAAATTTAGAATATATAATTTTTTATTGTATGCTTACACTAAAAGTCGTTTAATAAAAATTTATCAATTTTGGTTTCTTAATCACTACTCTTAAAACACTGGCAAGCACTTTATTATTGTTATTATATGATATGATTTCTATCATTAAAATAAATGAAAGTGTGATTAAATGTTGTTCTTTTCTTTTTATTTGTCTATTTTAAAAAGATAACGGATAGAAAAAAGTGTAGTTAATATTTTTGTTTATAATATTATTCTCAATTTTTAATATGATTTTTATTATTTTTTACTTATGATGAGTTTATAAATATTTAATAATTAAATAGAGATAAGAATATAACTATAATAATAATTAATATGGTCACCAAAAACTTAATTTATGATATTTTAAATTTTTAAATAAATAGATAGATAAAAAAAAATTTCTCTAAAAGTAAATAAATGAAATGAAGCTTCAGAAGTATTATAAAAAAAATTATGATAATGGGAACTTGTTTTAGTTAAAGTATGTTTGACACGGAGGGAGTAACTGTGTCATTTGGCAATTTTCTCCAAACTTGTAGATAATTGTTGATTATGATGTTTACATAAGCCTTTGTCATTATTTGTTTGATTGAACTTCCATTGTCGTTTCGTCACGTCCAAGCAGTGCTTATGTTTGATGACGTTGAGCTTTGACAACTTTTTTTAGTATTGTCGCGACGCACGTACGTAGCTTCACGTAAATTATGCATTTCTTTTCTCTCCAATTGCAGGCTATTAGCATCCATCTCTCCCTAATCACCATCATTCCAATTACAATAACTTATGTTACGTTGACGAAGAAAAAGTATAAAACTAAATTTAACAAAGAGCAATGGTACTTAACACAAAGATATTTAACAAATTTGACCATTAAAAAAAATAATAAGAGAATAATCGCTATAGCCACGTTCTTCCTTTACATTACAAAACATCATTTTTTTATCAACAAACACAGCATCATTTGTCTGTCCTTTAATCATTTCTCGGAAAAAAATAAGCTCGATGGTGAAACTTTGCGTCTTTTCCTTTTTTTTCCAAGTCAATGTGAAATTGCTTCTCAGTTGTTTGGTGGGTTTTTTTGGTATGTTTGTTTTGACGTTATAAAATTATTTTTCGTTTTTTATAATGTAGAATGCAGTTTTAAAAAAATATGACTTAAATAAATGTATACATATATGTTAAAAAATATTTAATAATTTTATTTAACTTTAAATCAAATTAACACTTAACCTTATTGTCATTCCAATCAGGCCCATCTTAACATGCCAACTAACTGAAGTAAAAAATATTTAACTTGTGTTAAAATGGTAGCGTGACCCAATTACAATTAACCCAACTGGATTTGACTATACAATATTTTATTAAACCGATTAGGGATGACACTAATCTTCATATAATATCATAAGTTCATCACTAGTTAGAATATAATATTGCACGTTGAACTTGTTCATGGTATGGTCGTATGTATAGTGTAAGTTGTTATTTAGACGTTACCATACCTATATAATGAACATGGTGTTCCTCTGTTTCAGTTGTGCCTGCAAAGCATTACAATATCTAAGTTAGCAAAGATGTCAGCGGAATTTAGGATTAGGATTCCCTTTTACTATAAAAGCAGCCTCTTCCTTAAGTATATGCTATCTCCTTAATTACATTTTTGATTCTCTTTGTATGAGATAATTATTTCCAAAAATATCTCAAATTTTCTTTTTAAGTGAGGTTCATAAGTATAAAAGGTTGGAGATGGAGGAAGAAGATCTAAAGCGGGGTAAAGATAGCATATATGATATCCATATAACATTAATCATAGATAGGTTAGAATTAATCACAAGGGCATACATTTTTCTTCACGTCATTAGATTATTGTCTATATTATTATAATTGATTAACTGCTCGTGTTTAATAAATAGAACATTTTAGAATTTTAAAAATTTAAAATAAAAAATTATTATTATTAAATTATATATATATATAAATTATGAATTATAATTTTAAAATATAATAAAAAAATCAACATTCTCTTCAAATAATTTATTAAATATAAAATTATCTAATATTTCAAAAAAAAATCATCATTTAAATATATATATATATATATATATATATAATTCAATCATTTAAAATCATTCTACCCACGATCACATTTATCTAAATCTATGAAATGGGCCGATGATATAAATGAGCACCTCAACATCACGACTCAATCTTTTCAGGACCCATAGTTTTGAAACTTGCGTTTTACTTTTCACATCCTTATTTTTTAAAAAATAAAATAAAAGTATACTAAAAAATTTCTTATAACTAGAGCTCATTATTTTTCTTTTTTATGTTAAAAAATTCATTTTAATTCAAATTTAAAATTTAAAAATATATTTTTATAATTTCATTAACACATTTTAAAAAAATTAATAAAATTATTAATAATATTTTAAAAATCATATTTATAAAAATAAATTCTAAAAGTTTATTTAAAAAATTTAAATTTTAAATCTCTAAAATATATTTTAGTTATTAATACATTCAAAAAATATGTTTTCAAAATATTATTTACATTTTTAAATATATTTTATTATGAAAATATAATTTTTAGATTATATTTATAAAAAAATATTTTAAAAAATTTAAATTTTAAATTTTAAAATTACATTTTTTAAATAGTTATACATATTTACATATAAAATAGTGCATGAAGTAATTAAGAGTTGTAAAAAACAATTCTCTATTTTCAATGAAACGTCCACTAAAATTGACCTAGTGCTGAATGTTGGAGAGACGAAAACTTCCTTGCTTTCCACAATGTAACAACGAAGCGTTACTAACTAATGAGAAGTTTTAATCTGTTAAGCATTGGATTTGATAGTTATTCCATGTTTTCTAGCTTGTCTTACAATCAGTGGCGGATGATTGCAGACTGCAGTGACAGAGCGGCGCCGTTTCAATATATTTTTTTATATACATTGTTATTGAAGTATAAATAAATTTTTTTAACAAATTTAATGTAGGGTACATTAATACTTAATAATATGAAAATTTACATCAATTTTTTAAAAAATAACAAAAACAAGTCCTATTAGTTAACTTCAGCAATCTAATAGCCCTTGAAAAGATCAATATAAGATATATTTATAATTTTAAAAGCTAAACTATATTTATATTTTTACAATTTTAAAAATAAGTGTTTTCACTTAAAAAATTTTCAAATCTTTTACTCTCTATTCGTTTCATAAAAAATAAAATAAAAATAAAAAATATATAAAAAAAATTTAAATATTTTATTTATTTTTTAACTAAATAAAAATTCATTGTCATATATATTTTTCTTCTTACCTAAAAAAATTTCAAATATTATTTTTTTGTTAACCCCTCTTGTGTAGGAAAAAAATTGTGAACAGAATTTTTAGTAAATTACCATTTTAACTTCTGAAAGATTTTAAATCAGTTATAATATTAAATTTTATCCTTTAAAAAATAATATAATAAATCTTAAATTTTTAAGGACCGAAAATAACAATAATTTATATCTTTTAAAGTTAAAACATTAATTTTATCCTTTAAATTGCCACCTCGCAAACTTTTGCCGAAGATTCACCACTGCTTACGATGCCACGTGTTCAGGACTAGGCTTGTAGTCTTCTGTAACGTAAACTATAAAATAATATTTAATTAACATTGGACCAAAAATAACAGTAAGCAAAACATGTTGTCGTTGCACTTGGGAAAATTGGAGAGGTTCTAGATTGAGGTTGACACTTGACATGTAAGAGATAAGCTACAACATCACTGTGTTCACATTTATGATATCTAACGGTTTCAGACCCTAATCCTTAAAAATCAATGTGTGGTCGTTGTTTAAAGGCAACTCCCACTTTGCCCATCAAATCATATTGTCGCCCATTTTCTGTAAATAATGTTTTTAAATATTATTTTATTATGTCTTACTGTTATATTATTATTATTAAAAATTTAATTTATGATTATTGAATAAAGATATAAAAATTTGAAATATATTTTGGATGATATCTAATTTTCAATTGAGTCACATGGTGTGATTGTCTTGTTTGAGATCTTCCCCTGATTTTATAGATCAATGTTGGGTACTGATTGTGACCTTCATAATTGTTATATATTTGGCATAGTCGTGTCGCCGCGACCAAAGGCTCCACTCATTCATGGATTAATTAAATTGATATATAAAGAGAGGAAAATGCTTCTAAATTAATTTCTAGATCTTTTATTGATTATATTACTTTTAAAATTAATTAATATGATTGAAAAATAAAAATAAAAAATAATTTTGATTGATAAAATATAATTTAATTTTTTTGTTATTTTTTAAATTTAAAGATTAATTTAATGTACTTTAAAATAGATAAATAGCAATTTAAAATATCAAATAAATGTATAAAATATTAATTTTAATATTTATATATATATATATATATATCATATTATTTATTCATCTATATTTTTTTATCTAATAATTGATATTTTTTTAAAATAAAAGTAAAAATAATATATATATATTATTATATGTATGTGTTATAATCTATTTTTTATAAAATATATTAAATGATATGATTTTTTAAATATAAGAATAAGAAAATTATATTTTAATAATTAAATTTATTTATTAATGATTAAGACAATTAGTTAATTTTTTTAAAATATTATATAATTATTTAATAATTTTAAATTTTGATTATTTATGAATGATTGTATAATCAATATTAAATATTTTTTATAATAATAATTTTTTATTTGATATATTTAACTTTCAATATATAAATTTTTTGTAATATAATTTTATTTTAACATGTAATGTGTTATTAAAGAAATTAAAAATATATTTAATCTATAAATTTATAATTATTTTAATCATTTTGTATTATAGAAAATATAAGTTTATTATTTTATTATTTATGATGTATTTTTAATAAAAAAACATGTTTTAAGATAAAATTTATTTGTTTGAAATTTAAAATGTTTTTTTTTTCATTTTTATAAGACAATTTTAAATAATATTTTTATAAACAATATATTTATTTTATTTTTAAAAATTTTATCAACAGAAATAATTTTTTTATTATAAATAAATTAAGTAAAATATCCAATACTTAAAATAGATATTATAACATTAAGTAATAATTAAAAAACAATATTTCAGAATTAAAAAAATTATCAAAATGTATTAAAAATAAAAATAGAAGAATCATAACTTAAAATCATAAGCGTTAAGGTAAATAATATTTAAAAAAATATTAAATTATGAATTATTTTGTCATTTTTAAGAAATTTGAGTTTTTGTACTGCCTGTATTCAACAGGTTGTCCTCTTTCCATCAAATTCAACCAATCTGATGAAAAATATTTAATCAAATTGAAAAGAGCGTTTATAACATATATTTTTAAAATTATAATTAAAATAACATGAAAATTTAATATATCATAAAAACATAAATTTATTATAAAAAAATAATAATAACTTTAAATTACAATATTAATAAGAATATACTTGTTTATAGATTTTAGAAAATATTTGAAAAGGTTATAATATGTATAGGAATAACTCATCGGTTTATTTTTTAAAAATATGAAATAAAAAAATAAATCAACGAAAAAAATTGATTAATTCAATTTAATTTACAGTATAAAATTTTAAATTAATTTAATTACTTCAATTCAATTGATGGAATTTATCATATTGATCCAATCAAATAAACACCGAAGTCAAAGTTTAGTCATTGACTGAATGAAAATAAGCGTTAGTCATAAGTATAATCAATTAATAATTCATTTTGTGACCATGGATCCCTTCTAAGTAATTAAGAGGTCTATTTATGTGAGAGATGAAATAAATAAATATATATATGTATGGGAAAGAGAAAATTATAAATAAAAAATTAAGAAAAAAAAATAAAGATTAATTTTTCATTATTTTGTTTGTCATGAAGTGTATTTTTTTCTGCAGGCTAGTACAGCTCATTGACAGAATATGATGAAAACAACCTTAGTCAAAGATAATAGCATTCTTAAAAAAAAAACAATAACAATGGTGGGAAACAAAGAAAGTGGAACATCAGCGGCGATGATGACGGCAAAATAGGACACCTTCACAATTGTGATTCGGTGCAGTATCTAACTTTTGAGTTGAAAATTAAACTACTTCACATCATATCGATAAGCATGCTGTTTCTACCTAAAACATTGTTGTCCACACCATGAATACCATTATAATACACTCCATTTCTAGCTATCATATCCTAACTGAATATGCGCTACCCATCTTTCTCGCTTTTCACTTTTCTTTTTTTTCACCTTTAGCTTATTCGTTTTCTGTTTTATTTTTCTTTTTTCTCCTTTAATTATACTACTTTTATGATCTAAGCTTGTCCGTTTTGTTTAAACCGCAATACAGGTTATCAACATTAGTTGTTTACGTTAAGAAAAAAAAAATCTTAATGTGATGACCATATGCTAGCTGTACTTGACACTGATCATAGATTTTGATAATTCAAAATTGTACACCTTATATTTATTAGATTAGCAACGCTTTGTTTGGTTTTTTCCTCATTTTATTATTTAAAGAATGAGATCAATCATATTGGATGCATTTAGAAAACTTGCGGGTGATTCGTTTATATTTGCGTATACTTTTAAAAATATAAATAAGTAAATGAATTAAATAAATAATTATAATTTTATTTATAAATGAAAATAATTTAGATATCAATCTAATTTAAATGCTTTTCATCCTTGCGATCCAAATGTTTATGTCCTTATGTGATTTAAATATTAATGTGTTTTAATGAATATGCAGATATTTTATAATTTACATTTAAAGATTAGTATCTTTTTATTTTGATCCTTATTTTTTTCATAGATCATAAATATATTGATCCTACAATTTTGTGTGGTTAATATCTATTCTCATAATATTGGCGTGAAACGTATATTTATTTCTATAATTTATACATAAGAACACTTTTATAAAAAGTGCATGTTAGTTTTTTTTTTTTTAAATCCAATCAATATCTGTTTTTGTTTTTCACATTCAAAGTATGATTAGATAAATATCTATAGACTTGAATTTTTATTTTCATGGTTAAAAAAATTATAAAAAAAATTAAATATTTATTACATGATTTTATAATTTTTTTTAATTAATACAAATTATCGTTTTTAATATAATTATTATGAAAATTAATCATGTGATAAATTATAATTAAATAACAGTGTAAAAACTGTATAATCTTAACATATTTTAATTAAATTCATATTATATATATGACTAAAAGAAACTTTTTCTTAAAGCTTTTCAAAGAGTTTATTAAAAGAGATTGTAATTTTCTACTTTGTAAACACTTTGGTTCTCTCTCTTTCTCCTTGAAACACGTGACATTCAAGTCAAATGAATTCGCAACATGTAATGTCATTCATAACTTAGTGCGGTGCTGGCTTGGATTTAGGTATATGTTAGTGTTGAAAACTTGGATTAGTTAAGCAATGAGAATAGGGGTTAGAAAAAGAATGGTAAGGCAAAAAAATATACCATTGTCCATGCTGGTTATTGGTGGTTATGCAGCCTGGTCATGTTGGTTGTCTTCAATTGTGTTAACAACACTCATATTATATTTCACTATAATGGATCTTCGTCCACACAATGATGTACGTGAAATTGTGCATCATCTACATTAGCGGTCAAATATGGGTGGAAGTTTGTGTGCGCTGTAAAAGAAATCCCTGAAAATTCGGTTATCAGAGTTAAATAATAGAAGATTTATATTTACCTTACGCATCTTGAAAAAAGACGAGTAGAGACTACAATTGGAATCTATGTTGCTACGCTAATCTATCTAGATCCACTCAACCAATCTTTAAAACTTAATTACGTAAGTTTTGTTCAAAATAATATTAATTTTATCTTATAATGAATTAGTCTGGATTTTAATTTCAAAGTAATTTTTTAAATGAAAAATAAATATAATCAAACCAAACGCCATTTTATGAGATTGTGTCAACTGTAAGAAAATTAATATTATTGAAAATCAACTGTGAAAAAAATTATTTTCTTGTTTAAATATGCTTAGTCATAATTCAATTACAGATGAATTATATATATATATATAATTATCCAAAGAAACATTGAACGATTAAAAAGTGTTTTGCTTGAGAGATAATCATAGGGTTAAATTTGATAGATATGACAATTTTATTAAAGATAATTTATAATTATCTCTTTGAATATTTTTAAAACTATAAATATGTCTTGATTTTGATAAATTTACAGAATTGAATTCGTCTAAATTTTTATAAAAAAATTAAATACAATAAAAACTATTTTAAATTAACAGAAGCATATCCCAACTCGATAACATAGTTTGATACTGCAACTTTTTAATGTATATTTAAAGACGTATTATAAAAAAATAATAAAGAGTATATTTTATTGAAAAATATATTATTTAATATTATAAATATTTTGAATTATATGGTTTTTAATAAAAAATTGTATATAACAATTTTTATTATCTGCTAAATATATAATTAATTATGTTAGGTCTTAATATAATATTTTGGCAAATGTATTCTTTCAACTTAAATTTAACTTATTTATTTAAAAATTTAGTAAAAAACTAGATAAATATAGATTTGTTGTGATTTCATAATTATTATATAGTTTACTAATAAAAGATTACGTTAAATTGATTAGAAATTGAGTACATAAAAATGAAATAGAATGTAGAATAAGAATGTGGTTATATAAATAAGTTGTGTTAAGTTATTTTAGCATAAACAAAATCGTAAAATAATGGGATGCATTATTAGGTAAGGACGTTACGGTAGGAGTTTGGGACCCCAGGTATAAGGGGGATGTTCGAGAAGGACCACAACATTACAATAATAACAGCATCACATAAGATTAGAAATAACAGCGTCACCAACACAAACACTAACGCGAGACTTTTCTGCGTAACAAATTTATTATAGCATTATAATTATTCTCCTGAATACTCAGCAACATCATCGTCGAGAAAGCATTTTGCATCTGCCATGTCGATCAACGCTACACGCGTCAACACAGTGACCGAGAAAGACCCTTTCAAGCCCTAATTCTGTATTCTGAAAACCCAAAAGGCCCTCACATTTTATATTTTTAATATTTTTTATAAAAATTTCTTGGTCACCAAACTCCCGCTCCACTTTGTGATAATTTTAATTTTTAATCTCAGCATTTATTTCTTCTTACCTGGCTCTGATGCAATCTATCAGGAAATCCTTCAAATCGTATGGTTCTTATAACAAACAACCCAGAAGGTTTTCCGGCACCGGAAACCCCGATTCTGAACACGAACACGTCCCTATCTTAAGCGACCAAGAAACCAATCGCCACAACAACTCTTTGCCGATGCCCGGCGATTGTGTCGTCAAGATTGACGACGGCGAATCCTCCGCTCAGGGCCCTAAGATTTGGAGGGAGTCCAGCTACGAGTTCTGGTCGCCGGAAGGAGCCAATGCACGTGACGAGAGCTTCGATTTCCGGAAGACGGAGGACCCTCCGTCGCAGCTTATCGGAAAGTTCCTGCACAAGCAGAAGGCCTCCGGCGAGATGTCGCTAGACATGGATTTGGAGATGGAGGAGCTCCAGCGAGATGATGACGACGACGACGACGGCAAGTTGACGCCGGTGGTGGAGTCTCCGATGACCCACCGTGTATCCAGAGAGCTCAAGGTCTCCTTCGAGGAACCTTCTTCCAATGTGCTTCTCGAAGCGCCTAACGATACCGTTAGAAGGAGACTCAGCAAGGACTCTCCGTCGCTCTCCGAGTTTCAACGGCCGCCGCATCCGCCGCATCATGACCGTCTCAGGTCACCGTCTCGGTCTCCGGCCGGTAATGGCGGTGACGGCGAGGTGGTCAGGTGCACCTCCAACGCTTCCTTCGAGAGGAACCTCTCGATGCAGAGGAAATCGATGTTGTTGAAGGCCAAAACCCGGTCCAGATTACTGGACCCGCCCGAAGAACCCGACAGGAGATCGGGACGGGTTTTGAAATCGGGCCAGCTTTTGTCCGGGTTTTTAGGGAGGAAGGGTGACGACGATGACGATGATCCGTTTTTGGAAGAGGATCTTCCTGATGAGTTTAAAGAGACTCATTTCAGTTTTTGGATTCTTCTTGAGTGGTTGAGCTTGATATTGATCATTGGTGCATTGGTAACCACGCTTAGTGTTCCTTATTTGAGGGAGAAGAATCTTTGGCAGCTCAAGTTGTGGAAATGGGAGGTCATGGTTCTGGTTCTAATCTGTGGCAGATTGGTTTCTGATTGGGTTATTAGGATTGCTGTGTATTGCATTGAGAGGAATTTCCTCTTGAGGAAGAGGGTTCTCTACTTTGTTTATGGTGTAAGGAAGGCTGTTCAGAATTGTGTGTGGTTGGGGCTTGTTTTGATTGCATGGCATCTGTTATTTGATAAGAGGGTCCAGAGGGAGACTAATAGTGAAATCCTTGACTATGTTACTAAGGTCTTGGTCTGTTTCTTGGTTGGTACTTTGGTGTGGTTGCTGAAAACTCTTGTGGTTAAGGTCCTGGCTTCTTCATTCCATGTCAGCACTTACTTTGATAGGATTCAGGAGTCACTGTTTAATCAGTTTGTGATTGAAACACTTTCGGGGCCTCCTTTGGTGGAGCTGCAAAAGGCTGAAGAGGAGGAGGAAAGGCTTGCTGATGAGGTTCAGAAACTGCAGAATGCTGGGGTTACCATACCTCCTGACCTTAGAGCTACTGCATTCTCTAACGTCAAGAGTGGGAGGTTGAAGAGTGGACTGCTCCAGAAAAGCCCCAGAATAAGGAGTGGCAAGTTTTCACGGCCACTTTCCAAGAGGTCTGATGATGGCAATGGCATAACTATCGATCACCTTCATAAGCTGAATCCAAATAATGTCTCTGCCTGGAATATGAAAAGGTTAATGAATATGGTCCGACACGGGGCTCTTTCTACATTGGATGAACAGATACTTGATAACGCTGATGATGATGAACATGCCACACAAATTAGAAGTGAAAATGAGGCAAAAGCAGCTGCAAAGAAAATATTTCAGAATGTTGCTAGGCGCGGCTGCAGGTTATCCATCAATCCTTTGCTGCTTGCTTACAAATCTTGATAATAAAGAGGATTACATCTGCCGCTTTAAGTTTTCCTTAGTTTATTATATCCTTTCTCATTGTTGTCTTATTGCTTCCCGTTTTGCAGGTATATATACCCGGAAGATTTGATGCGTTTTATGCGAGAAGATGAAGCTGCAAAAACCATGAATCTCTTTGAAGGGGCATCTGATACCGGGAGAATCAGCAAATCAGCTTTGAAGAACTGGGTGGTGAGAATTAACTAACATAACATATGAAAGCTTAATATTAAGAACTGGATGGATATATTTCATGTAATGTCTAAGCCATGAAGTTATCCACATGTGTCCTTTTTCTATTGATTGTCCAGTTTATTTACTTTTTGTGGCAACATTGGATAGCGCATACTCGATGGTTGCATCCCATTCACAATATGGTTCTATAACATCCTTTTCTTGTTGAAAACCTTTACTTGAAATATAAAGCTTGATTGGAAAGGGTTTTAAGCCAATTCACTTCTGAGAACCTATATCAGATGTGCATTGGCACACTGGTGCACATAAGACGGATCCTCTTTGTCTTATTTCCAATGCACACATGATCTCACATACTTTGAAAGATCTTTTATTATTAGGAGTAAATTTATGCATAGAGATCAGAGTCAATATTTTATCGTTGCCTGACTTCAATTGTGTTTACACGCAGCTGTTTGCTTTTTTCTTTTTTTTTTTAGAGTATTTACAGCAGTTTCTTGCATTTAACTATCCAGGTCAATGCCTTCAGGGAAAGGAGAGCACTTGCTTTGACATTGAATGACACCAAAACAGCAGTGAACAAACTTCATCGAATGCTAAATTTTTTAGTTGCAATTGTTATTCTGGTTATTTGGCTCTTGACATTGGAAATTGCCACCACCAAATTTCTTCTCTTTGTGAGCTCACAGCTTGTCTTGGTTGCATTTATATTTGGAAACACCTGCAAGACCATATTTGAAGCTATTATTTTCTTGTTTGTGATGCACCCATTTGATGTGGGAGATAGGTGTGAAATTGATGGGGTTCAGGTAATGTTCAGCTTTCCATGTGTTTACTTACTGATTCTGCTTTCATGTAAACATGGGCTCATTCCCTCCCTCCCCCCTGCTTGCTAATCGATTTCAGATGGTTGTAGAAGAAATGAACATATTGACTACCATATTTCTGAGATATGATAACCAAAAGGTTATCATCCCCAACAGTGTCCTTGCTACCAAACCCATATATAATTTCTACAGGAGTCCTGACATGGGAGATGCTATCGAATTCTGTGTACATGTAGCTACCCCGGTTGAAAAGATTTCAGCTATGAAACACAGAATACAAAGGTATGTGCTGAAAAGTCTGTCTCCTTTGTCTTGTTTTATGACTCTTGTTCCATATCTAATTTGGCTGAAACTGCCAATGACCACAATGCAGTTACATTGATAACAAGAAGGAGCACTGGTATCCTTCACCTTTCATAGTGTTCAAGGATCATGATCAATTAAACATGGTGAAAATTGCTATCTGGCCAACTCATAGAATGAACTTCCAAGACATGGGAGAAAGATTTATTAGAAGATCCCTTCTGATTGAAGAGATGGTCAAGATTATCAAGGAGCTTGACATTAATTACCGTCTCATGCCCTTGGACATTAACGTGAGAGGCTTGCCTACCTCTTCTGATCGACTTCCACCTAGTTGGACAACGATTACAAATTGAGTACTTAATTGATAGCCTCATCTTGTGTGGAACCCCGCGGCCTAACTGCTAGAAAGTGTTATATTTCAGCAGGATAGTCTACTGTAAAGAGGTTTTTTTTATTAGGTTAGTTTGATATGTACTACTAATGTTAGTCTGTAGCTGAGGAAGCAATGCCTCTTGGCACATGCCTTTCTCATGTAGTTTTACTGAAATGATTAGCATGAATCAGTACCTTGTTTATACTACCATATTCAGTCTCGAATTTCTCTATTTCTACCTTGTCCCAACGGAACTAATTAATTTCTAATTGCATATTCTTGTAATTTCTCTAGGTTTTGTGAAAGTCCTTTATATTGTAGGGAATACATGATTTATTTATATACTTTTTAACATTGCCGTACCAACGATGTTGAGTCATTACTTTCTTTTATATGGTACTGAACAATTGCTATTAACCTACCCTAAGGGTCACAGTTTGCTTGTGTTTATGGGTGACACCGAGATTCACACGTTGCTGGTGATTGGGGTGCTGGATGGTTCGGACTGTCAGGGCTGTTCAAACAATTGCGATCAATGTGCTATGTGTGTATTTTGTGGCTATTATCAAATTTGTCGCTATGTTTTCTTAAATTGATTTTTTTGTTCCGAAACTTTTTCTTAAATTGTTAATATGGAAAATGAATCAGTTTTTTTTTTGTTGGGAAACTTCTTAAATTGTTAATAAGGAAAATGAGTCAGATTTTTTGTTAGGAAACATTTCTTAAATTGCTAATAAGGAAAATTAATCAGGAATACCAGCAGTTGTGCTGTTTGGGGAATGATTAGTATTCACTCATAAAATGTATATACCTAATGAGAAATAGGGACAAAAAGGAAAACTATGATATGTAGCGTCGCAATAAAAAATATGAAAGAGAAATATTGAACACTATGAAAGTGTTTGACAGTATTTTGGATTTTTGTTTTTAAAATATTTTATAAGTTTGTGTTTAGAAAATATTTTTTTGAAAGGAAAGTAAAACGAAGTAAGTAGAGAAAAAAAGATAAAATAGTATTTGAAAGATAAAAAAAATAAATAGAATATTAAAATAATTTAATTTTTTTTTAATTTTTTAGTTTGAAAAAAATAAAATATATTATTTTTAAATTTTTACTTGTCAAATGAGGTTTTTCTTTTTTAATTTTAAAAATAAAAAACTGTTGTCAAAACCAGAAATACACGTGTATACCTTTGGTTGATTGTTAAGGGTATTGCTTCTCATTAAAGAGTTATGAAGCGGGAATATTAGTAATGTGACAAAAAAGTATGAAAGAAAGATATTGTATATTGTGAAGGTCTTTGATTGTATTTTGGATTATTGTTTTTAAAAAATATTTTTAAAACTGTTTTTGAAAGAAAAGGGAAAGGAAGTCAGTAGAGGAAAAAGATAAACTAGTATTTGACAGATAAAAATAGGAAATTAAAATAATTTGAAGTTGTTTTAATTTTTTAGTTTGAAATTTTTTAAAAAATCATTTATTAAATAATTTTTTATTTTTTAAAAACTGTTATTAAAACCAGTAATAACATGCCTATATATGTGTATACAGACATATCTTGATTGATTGTTGAGGGCATTGCTTCTCGTTAAACAGTTATGAAGTGGAAATATTAGTGGGTTATTGTTTTTTTTTTACAGCTAATGGGTTATCTGAATAATGATGATTTCCTACCATTTTAGTTCACAATAACTAAGAAAATTAATTAATTTAATCAGTACTGTTAAATTCAGTTTTAATTTCTATAATTTTTCTAAAATTATCTTTAACGCAATGGGATCATTTCTCTTTACCCTCCTCCTTTTTAATTAAATATTTACAATTATTTCATAAATTTTCTTCACTTAATTACAAATGTTTTTGTGAAAAAATAATTAATGCAACAAATAATGTAGATTGGATCTTAAAAAAAACTTAAACAAACTTTTATTTTTTAATTTTATATTTTTATTAAAAGAACTGGATGGAGTAACCAATAAGAATATACTTAAAAATCTTTGACACTTGGCTGGTTATACTCTTATCTATCTTATTCACTTTGGTACTTAACATAATTTTTTTCATTTTCAATTTAAAGATAAACAAGGTTTATAGCTGAAACTTGAGGCAACTTATAAGTAAGTCGTTATCATTTTTAGAATATGTTAAATTAGTTCCTTAACTTAAAAAAAAAAATTCTTAAACTATTTTTTATTGGTTATACCAAATCTTCTAACTTTTTTTTTGTTATATTATTGTTTTGGAAAACTAATATGATTACTAATCTGAAGATTTACATGTCGAAACTCAATTAAGTATCTGTTCACATTTTCTTATTTTCATGAGAAGTTTACATCCAAGTAAGATAATCCTATTTAAGTTAGGAACATCCACATAATGGTAAGACAAACTTTTGTGACATAAGATATGAATATGAGATCTTAATTAAAAGAAAATCAAACATATATTATTTAAACCAAACATGAATTAATAATTAATTAATATTTCAATAAAAAATATTCTTAAAAATTATCTCTTTCCCTTTTTTTTCATTAATTTTTCTTCTTTTCTCAAGCCATACACCAAAGTGGTTATTACTTTTGTATCATTTTCCTTTTTTACTACTAATAATTTTTAATTTCAAAATATATTAATATTATTTAAAAATTTTAATCTTTGGAAGTAATTTTTAAATTTAATTTTGCAAAAACATATTTAATATACTTTAGAGTTAAAATTTTTAAAATATGTAAAAAATACAGTACTAAAATTAAGATACATTCAAAAAGGAAAAAAAGAAGCTTGGGTCAATAGGCTAAAAATGGACGGGCACAAATTACTTGAGATATGTTGATTCTGTTGAGGTCAATTATTTTTATAACGCCTTTTCTAAATTTTTTCACCCCTCTTTTTTTGAAATTTTGGTTTTTGAAAATAACTTTTGCACATATTTTCAATGTTAATTTTCAGAAATATTATTTATATAAATATAAAATACATTTTCAGAAATTAATTTATAAAAGTATATACAACACATTATATATATTTTAAAAATTAGTTTCCGAAATGTGTAGAAAAACTGGGATGCTGCATTTTTTTTGAAAGTCATTTTTTTTAAAGGGTCTTGTGTGTTTATAAAAAAAAGAGACGTGAAAAGTTTAGGTCCGTTTGGGAAAGGATTGAAGGTAGTGGCATTTTCTTTGCTACCAAAAAAAAAAAGAAGAGTCCATTTTGTTTGTTTATTTTCATATTTTGGTTTGGCAACATAGCGACATGTTTTGCGAGGGAAGAAAAGAAAAGAAAAGAAAAAAAAGAAAAGGGGAAGGGAATGAATGGTAAGAGAAGGAAGCATGGCAAAGGCAAACCTGTCAAGCTTAGTGCACGAACTCCGTGAACGCATAGCAGCATCTTCATCCACTCCCATTCCCAACAACTCCTCAGACGACGACGCTTTGGAGGTCAGGTTCCGAACCGTTCTTCCCAATCTTCTCCACGCTTATGTCCTCCCTTCTTCTTCCGGTACCTTTCTGCTTATTTATTCTTCATCTTTTATTTCATTTAATGTATGTCATTCTTCGTCGATGCATATCATATTCAATACTGAATAAATAGCAGGTAACGAGAGAGAAGTGATCGCTGTGGTGAAGCTTATCTCTCACACCGCACGAAACTTCCCTGGAGTGTTCTACCATGGCAAACCTTCCGCTGTTTTACCGGTCCTTGCTCGGATACTCCCTTTCTTTGCCGAGCCTCTCTTTCGGTCTCTCTCTCTCTCTCTCTCTCTCCAAGTAATCAACTACTTTCTCTTTTTACTCTCTTCTTTCTCATTTCTATCCCTAATTTCAGATCTCGTCACGGAGTCTTCTTTGAAGCTCTCGGTTCTCTTTTATCACTGCTTCGCTCCGGAGCACGAGATGCTTACAGGCAGTTTTTCGTTGATTCCATGTCACTCATTCAAGGTTCTAATTACCACTATGCACTCGTCATTTTAACTCTATTCAAATAGTTCACTGTTACTTCCTCTTTTCTTGTTTATATTATATGTTGTTGATGATGATTGGCTTCGGTGAATTTTGCCAACTAATTTTAAGTGCTGGTATTTTTGTTAGTTAGTATTTTGTTTTTCTTCACTTTTGTAGATATTTTACACGTGGCTTCGCTCAAAGTGGGTGGACCGTCCAGGGTGACGCTTAGGTGTTTTTGCGAGTCCTTCTCTGGAATTGACGATCTCCCATCCTCCAACAGGCCGGTTGATGGATGTGGTTTATTAATTGATCTCGGTGGCCGAAGCAGATGGCAACCGTTTGCGACTTGGATTTTGAAGCTTCTCTGTAAATGTCTGACTGAAGGAACACTCTATGTGGAAGGATTGATTCATGCATCTTTTATTACTGCTGCATGCTCTCTTTTATGCTATGGGGATGCTGGCCTGCATATGGTGTGTAATAGTTGATGAAATTTTGAATTGCCGTTTTTTGCTTAATTTCACCTATATTATTTGAATGATACAAATTGTCTGATGGTTTATGTCTTTCTGGAAGGCATGCTTCGACTTTGTACATATCATTGAAACGGTAACAGGCTATGATGTCATTCCTTATCAGAATTTAATCCTGTCAATAACTACTATCTTGACTTTGGACAAGGAGGGCCTGCCTGCTATCAGGTTTGCGTATGTTTGCTCTTTTTTTTTTTAATTATTTTCATATGTTAAGGCTTTAATAGTAAGCTATGGCTAGGCCCCATGGAAAATGTTTTTCTTATAGAAGTTTGCTTCCAAATCTTTAAGTACACAACAGTATCTTAACAGCATTAAGATGAAGCTCTGTTGCAGAAACATTGCTTATGATTCATCGATGGGTATCTGCCTTAATGCACTTTACTCTAGCTGTCCAGAAGATATTGTCAAATTGACAGCTGCTGATTTAGTCAATGTATTCCTTCAATCGATGCGGAGAACCAAAAGCCAGCAACTTAAGGTTAATATTGACACATGCATTTCCTTGGAGTAGCTTAGTTATCTGGGATCCTGTTCATCAATCCCCCCCTCCCCCCCCCCCCCCCCCCCTTTTTTTTTCTAAAATTTAATAAATTTGAGTTGGTGAATGCTTCAAAAGGATCTAATTGTATTCCTTTTCAGGTTGCATTATGCAATGCCTATGCTAGGATTTCTCAAGCTTGTCCTCCTCATATTTGGCAGCCAGAATATCTCATATCTGCACTCTATCTTCCGGAACCATGTTTGTGTCTGATAGAGTGCTTTCAGGTAGCTCTGTCTACTCTTGGCCTGCCTCTTGTTGGGGAAGTTCAAGGAAACAACGAGACTTTAACCACGTTAACGTATGAAGATAAGTCAATTGAATGCATGAGGCTTGGCCAAAAGAGGCCCATTCAGGATATGAATAATATAAAAATAAAGAGGCTAAAATTAAATGAAGAAATTGTTGTTGCAGATGCGGGTGTTGAGGTGGAATGCAAACAGAGCTGTATAGTTACTTGCCTAAGAGTAGAAGATTATGCTAAACATATGAATAACTCTCTTCTTTCATTTGTTCAATCATTAAATGCTCCTACTGTTGGACCTGGTTCTTTGAGGCCAGATATTGCTTTATCTGCACTAAGCATGCTATGCATTGCCTTCTCTATTTATCCAGAGACCAATCTGTCTCTCAGAATTTTTCAGCAGATGCTTACTTGGCTTCCTTGGATAGTTGAGCAGGTAGCTAGGTTACAGTTGCAAATTCCTGTTACACAATTTGTTTCTTTTTCAATAAGTTAATTTGCTATTATTATAGGCAAAACAAGGACATTCGATTACTGTAGATATCTCCACCTACCTGGAAGGAATTCACAGTGTTTTGCTTTTGCAAAGTAAGCTTTGGATGTTGCCTGTTGCCTATATTGATACTGTCAATTGATTCTTTTTCCTTAGCATGAGAATGTCGTGCTTCTTTCTAGGTTATTGCATTACTCTGCTTATTTGTTTGGTGACAAGACAAGTAAATTATAAGGACTGTTAGCATTCTGACCGTTCCCTTGATGGTCAGAATTGGATTCTTTGTATTTTGGCAGGTATAATTTTTTATAAACAGGCTGTCGTTTTTACACTCGTGTTGAACATAAAATCATAATGATTTGAAATAGATTAGCTTCTGCCTTCTTGATATCTTGTTGGTTGTAGCATTCTAAGTTTCTGGTATAACTCTATTGCTGTTGTATATGTTTAATGAGGATTGAGTGTTAGGTTCTTCTAGTAGCATAGTGTTAGAGTCTCACATTGACTAGAGATAATAGATATGACCAACCAAATGTATATAAAGTGAGGACAATTCTCAATCCATGAGCTAGCGTTTGGAGTTGAGTTAGGTCCAAGTTCAATTTCTAACATGATATCAACCCTATCTTAGATCCATTATTGGAATGTTCACAGATGTTCAGTTCTGCAAACTTCCAGTTTTAGGCATGGGAGAGTGCGTTAGAGTCCCATGTTATTAAGATATGACCAACCAAATATATATAAAGTGACGGTAATTTTTACTTTATGAGCTAGCAAAGGTTGAGTTAAGCTCAAACTCAATTTCTAAGACAGAATAATGATAAGCCACCAAATATGATATTTTTTTCCTGATATATCCTTTAATTCATTTATACTTTATGTTTGTGGTATCTGCTATTTCATGCTCTTGACTTGTATTACTTGTGATTGATCTCAATCAGATGCTACTTTCAAAGAGCACAACCCATTACAAGATGAGAATTACCTTGTAGACCTTATACTTGTGCTTAAGCTTGCATGGACTCATATGCTTACTGCTATTGATAATCATTGTCCATGGAAAGCAAAATGTCTTTCTCTTCAAGTGGTATCAAAGCTAGGCCCAAACTTGAACAGTGAAGTTGTTCTTGAAGTTTTAGATTTAGGTCTTCATGATGAAGCTGAAGAGGTCAGAACTGAAGCTGCTATTTCCATGCCAGTGATGGTTTTGTGGTCTGGTCTGGATGTATCATCTCCTATCTTTGAAAGGATAGAGTAAGTAACTGTGTGGATACTTTCTCATACATGATTTCAATAACATGTTGATTAGACTTGTCATTCAGTTTAGGCATATGATTAACATGGAATTTCTCATATGTTAGTTTCAAAGTCTGAATTGCAGGTGCTGATTAAAAGAATGTATTCTTGCTTAAACATTCTTCTTTCATTTGAGCTCTTGGTTCTATATCCTAGGATAGATTTTCTGTTCTAAATGCAATGTACCTGAGAATTCAGATGTTTCTGAAACTCTCTCTCACACACATGTGGAACTTGCTTTTTAATATTAGTTAGTCCCTTTGAATTTTTTTATGATCCATGAATGTTCAAATTGTAAGACTGTATTTCTTCAAGTGTGCGGTCCCTTCAGTATTTCATCTTTTTGAAGATTGTTTGATTTGGTTTTCAACAGTTTTCCCATTCAAATTTATAACAGTTGTCCCTTAAGCATTTTTTGTGTGTATTTGATTGCTGAATTTCCCCATCACTTGGAAGTCCATGGCTGAAAAGCTGTGTCTCTTGAATAAAATGATGGAGAAACAAATCCTCTGGTAATTTGGTTGTTTGCTTTTCCACACCCTACATGCAGGTACTTGAAGAGAGATAATGAGAAGGCTAAGAAATTTCTTCCCATATCTCTTGGACTACTGTCATGCCTTTTCGGATGCAGAAGATCGGTATCCGGTTCACATGTAAATGAATGCAAATTATTGCTAAATGTAAAAAGAGGAAGAACATGTTGGACCGTAGATCGTTTACTGCAAGGTTTCTGCTGTTCAAGATGTGATAGAGATTTTACTTGCAATCATGATGAGCAGCATCCTCCCATTGTTCATCGATCTGATATGCATGGAGCAGATGCAGATCTTAGTTTGGATTGTAATTTCATTCAACTGCAATCTTTGTTTTTTGAACTTCTATTTGATGAGTCATCAGAAGATGTCCAAATTTCCTGTGTGAGAGTTATTCATCGCATCCTTGGACATGGAGCCCCTGGTATTCTGCTCAAAACAAGATTTGAGTGGATAAAATGTGTAGAATTTCTTCTGACTACCAGGAACAAGGAATTGAGAGAAGCATTTTGCAGTCAGATTAGATTCTTTGTGGATGATCTTATTTTGGGTTTAATATTTTCTGGAGACACTGACAAAGCCAAGGAGCAAAAATTCTTGGATACAATTAAGCATGCCATGACTGCAGCTGGGAGTCCACATGTGTTGGAGACTTTAATGGAATGCACAGCAGAAATAATGGTTGCTGTCAATATAGATAGCAAACTGTTCTTATGTTCTCTTATACTGTTGGTTGATCAGCTGGATAGTATACATGTGACCGTGAGAATGAATGCATCCAGGTTAATACACAAATCTTGCTCTTTCCATCTTAAAGGAGGTCTTGAGCTGATTCTCTCTAAAGATGTTCATATTTGTAATGAACTGTATGATTATCTCTCTGAGAGACTTGCCAGCCGTCCAGTCTTAGTGAGGGAGTTTGCAGAAGCTGTTTTTGGTGTTGAGACCAAAGAATTTGTCAAGAAAATGATTCCTTTTGTTCTCCCAAAGCTTGTGGTGTCTCAGCAGCATAATAGTCAAGCAGTTGACATCTTATATGAGTTGGCCAAGTGTTTGAACACTGATATGGTTCCCCTGATAGTTAACTGGCTGCCAAAAGTTCTTGCTTTTGCTCTCCATCAAACTGATGATGAACAGTTAATTTCTGCTGTGCAGTTCTACCATTCACAGACTGGTTCTAACAAGCAGGAAATATTTGCGGCCGCTTTACCAGCTCTTCTAGATGAACTTGTATGTTTTACAGATGGTGGTGATTCAGATGAGATACATAGAAGGTAATTTACATTGATTTCGGGAACTTGATTTTAATTTGTTTCCTGGAAGGAAGACTTTCAAACCTGAATATTAATATTTGAAATTCATGTGTTTGTATTGGAAATGGAAATTATGTTGCCATCACTTCACATTTAGCAATATTAAGGGTTAAATACTTAATTTGTTTGTTTTTATTCACTAGTTTTTGACTAGTGGAAACTGGTTTGATTCACTGTGACAATTGACTAGCAACTATAATAAGTCCCACATATATCTTTCTTTCATGGTACCTGAATGTATAACCTTCTCTCATAAGTGCAGGAAAAAGGATCATACTTTGGTGCAGAGTTATGATTGGAAACACAAAAATGGCACTTAAGAGTACGTGAGTTTTGCATGCCCTTGACACATTATTCTTCTATTTGTTGACAGATTAGCAAGAGTGCCTCAGATGATTAAAGACATTGCTAAAGTTCTCACTGGTGCGGAAGATCTCCCGGGGTTTTTGAGGAATCATTTTGTTGGCCTTCTTAACAGTATAGACAGAAAAATGCTCCATGCTGATGATTTCATGCTTCAGAGACAAGCACTGAATCGAATTGAGATGCTGATTAGAATGATGGGTTCTCATCTTAGTACTTATGTGCCAAAACTAATGGTTCTTCTCATGCATGCTATTGATAAAGAACCACTGCAAAAGGGGGGTCTGTCTGTCTTGCATTTTTTCATAAAGCAATTGGCTGCTGTATCACCATCTAGCATTAAGCATATAATTTCTCAAGTTTTTGCTTCCCTTCTTCCCTTCCTGGAGAGAGACAAAGAAAATCCCTCAATACATTTGGACAAAGTGTTAAAAATTTTAGAAGAACTTGTTCTTAAGAACAGGGTTATCCTAAAACAGCATATATGTGAGTTCCCCCCATTGCCTGGTATTCCTGCTTTGATAGAAGTGAACAAAGCAATTGAGGATGCTCGTGGGACAATGACTTTGAAGGATCAACTGCGAGATGTAGTTGATGGTTTAAATCATGAGAACTTAAATGTGAGGTACATGGTTGTGTGTGAACTTCGCAAGCTTCTGAATTCAAGATGGAAGGATGTTACTGCTCTGATCACTGCTGAAACTGGTTCAGACTTGGATGTCTTGAGTTCTTTGATCACGTCATTATTAAGAGGATGTGCAGAAGAATCCAGGACCACAGTTGGGCAGCGGTTGAAGTTAGTCTGTGCTGATTGCCTTGGAGCCCTTGGAGCTGTTGACCCTGCTAAAGTGAAAGGTTTTTCATGTCAACGTTTCAAAATTCAATGCTCTGATGATGACCTCATATTTGAGCTGATCCACAAACATCTAGCTCGGGCATTTAGATCTGCACCTGATACTGTTATTCAAGACTCTGCTGCATTGGCTATACAGGAGTTGCTAAAGTTTGCTGGTTGTGAGGCGTCACTGGATGAGAATGCTTCAACTACTACATCACAGGCCCAAAATGGTGAAAATAATCGCAATGGTGCTGCATCTAAGATCAAGAGTACCAATGGTAGTAATGGGATGAATAATAGGGGCCAGAAATTATGGGATCGGTTCTCTAATTATGTGAAAGAGATAATAGCCCCGTGCTTAACATCTAGGTTTCAGCTTCCTAAAGTAGCTGATTCAACATCTGCTGGCCCTATTTACCGTACATCTATGTCATTTAGAAGATGGATATTCTTTTGGATAAGAAAGCTGACTGTACATGCTACTGGATCTCGTGCTAGCATCTTTAATGCTTGTCGAGGAATTGTACGCCATGATATGCAAACAGCAATATATTTGCTTCCTTACTTGGTTCTTAATGCTGTCTGTCATGGTACTCAGGATGCACGTCATGGTATAACCGAAGAAATCCTGTCTGTTCTTGATGCAGCTGCATCAGAGAATAGTGGTGCTTCAGTTCATGGCTTCAGCGGTGGTCAAAGTGAAGTTTGTATTCAAGCTGTGTTTACTCTTCTTGATAATCTAGGACAATGGGTGGATGATGTTGAACAAGAGCTTGCTCTTTCCATTTCTCAAGCATTGGTTTCTAAGCAACAAAAATCAAAGGGTCAAAGTTCAAATTCCTTGACAGATCAGGACCAACTTGTTGTACAGTGTAAATATGTTTCAGAGCTTCTATCTGCAATTCCAAAGGTGACTCTTGCTAGGGCTTCCTTTAGGTGCCAGGCTTATGCAAGGTCATTGATGTACTTTGAGTCCTATGTGAGGGAAAAGTCAGGTGCTTTCAACCCTGCTGCTGAGAGAAGTGGTATCTTTGACAACCAAGATGTTTCACATCTTATGGAAATATACAGCTGTTTGGATGAGCCAGATGGACTATCTGGCCTGTCTTGTTTAAGTAAATCTTTGAGGCTACAAGATCAGCTACTAATGAACAAAAAGGCTGGGAATTGGGCTGATGTTTTAACTTCCTGTGAACAGGCTTTGCAGATGGAGCCAACCTCAGTTCAAAGGCATTCTGATGTTCTTAATTGTTTACTAAACATGTGCCATCTTCAGGCCATGGTCACTCATGTTGATGGTTTGATGTCTAGGATTCCTAAGTACAAGAAAGCATGGTGCATGCAAGGTGTGCAGGCAGCCTGGAGGCTTGGCAGGTGGGATTTGATGGATGAGTACCTTAGTGGAGCTGAAGAAGATGGTTTAGTTTGTAGTGGATCTGAAAGTAATGCCTCATTTGACCTAAATGTTGCAAAGATTCTCCAGGCAATGATGAAGAGGGACCACTTCTCAGTTGCAGAGAAAATTGCTTTATCCAAGCAGTCACTAATTGCTCCCCTAGCGGCTGCAGGAATGGATTCTTACATGCGAGCCTACCCATTTGTTGTAAAACTTCACTTTCTACGAGAATTGGAGGACTTCCATTCTCTTCTGGGTGATGACTCTTTCTTAGAGAAATCATTTCACTTAGATGATCTAGCTTTCTCTAAATTAGTGGACAACTGGGACTATCGACTCAGGTTTACGCAGTCATCACTCTGGGCTAGGGAGCCGCTCTTGGCTTTCCGAAGACTGGTTTTTGGTGCCAGTGGTCTTGGTGCTCAAGTTGGCCATTGCTGGCTTCAATATTCAAAACTCTGTCGCTTAGCTGGTCATTATGAAATAGCCAACAGAGCAATTTTAGAAGCTCAGGCCTCTGGTGCACCCAATGTTCACATGGAAAAAGCAAAACTCCTTTGGAGCACCCGACGGTCTGATGGTGCCATTGCAGTGTTGCAACAGTCTCTCTTGAACATGCCAGTTGAGATTTTAGGCCCCACCACGATGTCGTCTATTACTAGTCTTTCCCTTGTACCACTTAACCCACAGCCTACTGCTTGTAAAAGTCAGGCTCTGAATGAGAATAGAGATATTGCAAAGACCCTTCTTCTGTACTCAAGGTGGACTCACTACACTGGACAGAAACAAAAGGAAGATGTAATAAGTCTTTACAGCAGGGTGAAGGAACTGCAACCCAAATGGGAGAAAGGATACTTCTATATGGCCAAGTATTGTGATGAAGTGCTTGGTGATGCCAGGAAACGCCAGGAGGAGAATTTTGAATTTGGTCCCAGACTGGTTCCTTCAGCAACTGCTGCTGTTCGCTCTTCAAACTTGAAGGGTGAGAGGCATTGGTGGTCCTATGTTCCTGATGTGCTGTTATTCTATGCAAAAGGACTTCACAGGGGACACAAGAATTTATTTCAGGCACTTCCAAGGTTATTAACCCTGTGGTTTGACTTTGGGAGCATGTATCAAAGAAGTGGTTCATCAAACAAGGATTTACAGAATGTGCATGGGAAGGTGGGTAGAGATATTTTCTTCTCTCCTATGTGTTTCTTGTATTTAATACATGGAAATTCTTCTTGTACACTGCTTATTGCATTTGTAGTTTTGCATTATTTACTTGTCTTTTACTTTGGTAGGTGATGAATATTATGAAAGGCTGTTTGAAGGATTTACCAACATACCATTGGCTGACAGTGCTACCCCAATTGGTTTCAAGAATTTGCCACCAGAATGAAGGAATTGTTCAACTGGTCAAACTTATCATTACCTCTGTTCTCCGCCAGTATCCCCAACAGGGCCTATGGATTATGGCTGCAGTTTCAAAATCCACTGTTCCTTCTAGGCGGGAAGCAGCAGCTGAAATCATACAAGCTGCTCGTAAAGGTTCCAGCCAGGGAAGTAGAAGTAGTGACAACCGTTTGTTTGTTCAATTTGCTGGCCTGATTGATCATCTAATCAAGTTATGCTTCCATGCTGGCCAATCAAGAGCAAGGACAATCAATCTCTCAACTGAATTTAGTGCTCTGAAGAGGATGATGCCCCTGGGAATTATAATGCCTATTCAACAATCTCTTACTGTTAATCTTCCAACATATGATGGGAATCTGGGTGATTCACATATGTCCAACATCTCTGCCACAGATCTTCCTACTATATTAGGCATTGCAGATGAGGCTGAAATTCTTTCGTCTCTTCAGCGGCCTAAGAAAGTATGTTAATGATTCTCTACCTCTAAATTTTTTTGTCTAATTCTTAAGTAGGCAGTTCACATATTTTGCATGAATGGTTTGGCATAACACTGATTTTGGGTTTCACATATTTCTAATTGAGTGGGCATCATAATTCATTAGACCAAACTACAGTATTGGTACTGCTCATTGCATTACTTCATTTACATAGCATTGATTGTAAATTAATGGTTTGAGGGGGTAATCTGCTAATGCATGCAGTTTTTCAAATTTCATGGAAGTATGAATACCATTAGAAATTTGGATTCTGGCCTAACTCAACCCCAAAAGCTAGCACACTTTATATACATATGGTTGACTCTAATACCATATTAGAAATTAGGTTTGGGCCTAACTCAATCCCAAAAGCTAGCTCATAAGGTGAGATTTTCGTCCATGTTATATACCAGTGGTTGGCCTTACCTTTAGTCAATGTGGAACTTCTAATAAATACCATACCAAAGGAAAATACATTCCATTGGAACAATTATTGTGGTAATGGGTAGCTTTAAGGGGCCACTTGGGCTGTAGGGTGAGGATGCAGCCGGCTACCAGCATTAGGCAGTATCTGATTAGGGGAAAGCGGCTGGAGACAAGAGCTGTAGGGATGAATTAGGATGATGCATGACTACAATAAATACCCTACTTTTAGAAAATAGTGATAAATTTTTTTGAGGGGTTGTGATCCAATTATTGATCATGATACCAAACAAGATTTCCTCTTGAATGAATGTAGCCTTGATTTACAAACTCATTGCAAAGATCACAGTGCTGATTCCTGCCACTCGATCATCTTGTACTTAATAGAGTAATTAATGCATTTTTCACATTAAACAATGTTCAAGATACTCTGATGAACCCAACTAAATGCCACTATTGTCTGTTATCTGCTGTTTTGTATGCACCATCTTTTTAATAAATGCCTTTATATTTCAGATCATTCTATTAGGCAGTGATGGTCTTGAGCACCCGTTTCTTTGCAAACCCAAGGATGACCTCCGCAAAGATGCCCGCATGATGGAATTCACTGCTATGATCAACCGATTGCTATCCAAATATCCTGAGAGTCGTCGAAGGAAGCTCTACATTCGGACATTTGCTGTGATTCCTCTGACAGAAGACTGTGGCATGGTTGAATGGGTGCCACACACTCGTGGACTTCGACAAATTCTTCAAGACATATATATTACCTGTGGAAAATTTGATAGGCAGAAAACTAATCCTCAAATTAAACAAATTTATGATCAATGCCAAGGTAAAATGCCAGAGGATGAGATGCTAAAGAACAAAATCCTTCCAATGTTTCCTCCTGTGTTCCACAAATGGTTCCTGACAACATTTTCAGAGCCTGCTGCATGGTTTAGGGCCCGTGTTGCTTATGCTCACACAACTGCAGTTTGGTCCATGGTTGGGCATATTGTGGGGCTGGGTGACCGGCACGGTGAAAACATTCTTTTTGATTCCACCAGTGGTGATTGTGTTCATGTTGATTTCAGTTGCTTATTTGACAAAGGCTTGCAGTTGGAGAAGCCTGAGCTTGTTCCTTTTAGGCTAACCCAGGTAAGAGATGCGCATAATCAGAAAACATTTGTAAATCCAGCACATACTATTTTTCTTTGTTTTCCTCTGATGAGCACAGATATCATTGGCAATGATTAGCGTATAGCTTTTTCTGCAAGCCAATGCAACACAATTTTTTTTGTCTGTAATATGGGGAAAAAATGCTTGTTACTACCTAAAAATGTTAAGATAATACTTTTTTTTATACTTTGTGACACTTTAAAACACATTGTTGCTAATAATTTTTGTTTCTCTTATGTATGAATGCTGGTATCTTTGTTTGTATGAATTGATTCTGCAACAAAACCTACAGAACATGATTGATGGCTTAGGCATTACTGGATATGAGGGTATCTTTTTGAGGGTTTGTGAAATTACACTTTCTGTGCTGAGGACACACAGGGAGACTCTTATGAGTGTGCTTGAAACCTTCATCCACGATCCTCTTGTAGAGTGGACAAAATCTCACAAGTCCAGCGGTGTAGAAGTTCAGAATCCACATGCACAGGTTTGGTTTTCAGTTTTTGTTTTAGTAATGTATGTGAAACAAGTTCAGGCTCCATCTTTATTAGCTTCATCTGGAAAGGGACTTTTAGTTCGTTTTTCATTGGGGATAGTTTAGATTAAAATAATTTTATAAAAATCCAATATATGTACTTTTTCTTATTCTGTATTCCATTGAACTATTATGGATTCCTAATTCTGATAATGTATTCCTTCAAGTAGCTATTTGTTGCCAAAGACTAGAGCAATTGAAAGTAATTTTTTGTAATTATTGTTTATGGATTTTATCAGAGAGCCATTAGTAATATTGAGGCAAGGTTAGAAGGAGTGGTTGTTGGTGTTGGAGCTGCACCGTCATTGCCTCTTGCTGTAGAAGGTCAAGCTCGTAGACTAATTGCTGAAGCAGTCTCTCACAAGAATCTTGGAAAGATGTATATATGGTGGATGCCTTGGTTTTGAAGATTTGGATGGGTTTGAGAAGATCTTCCCATTGTATTTCTGACAGGTATGATGTCATTAGTTTCATTTATGATTATATACAGAGTAGCAATCAAGAAATTCAATCACCTATAATCATCAAGCAGAGGAGGGAGTGGATGAAGGCGATCTTTTCTTTTGGTCAAAGGGAACCGTGGATTGTTGGACCATTACACCTGAGGATATACAGTAGCATATAGGTGCTACAGAATGTACAGGACTTGAATAGGCAAAACTTTTGGAAGCAGAGATTTGACCTAAAATGGGGTTGGCCAAGGAGCGGTCAAATGTAGCTTGATGCCACATAATTGCATCTATGCGTGTTCTGCTTTGCAGGGATCCATCCCATAAAAGCTTGCTTAGAGTTGAAAAGTACAGGTGTTTGTTTATATATTCTTTAGGTAATTGTGGATATTCCTTTGTATAAAGTAGTCTTTAAGCCCGTAAAACGTACGGGATGTAAAAAAAATACATGATTATCTTTTTTAGTTCTATGTAAAGTTTTAGCATGTTCTCTCTCTCTCTCTCTCTCTCTCTCTCCTCCATTTGACTCATCGTATTTGTTTACAAATCATCTATATATTATTATCTTTTCTCCCTTAGCTTGATATTCTTATCAGGAGTCTCCTCCCCTAGACTCAAAAACATTCTGTTCTTTGTTCATCAATAGTTCAATTCTCAGTTTCGTTTCCTTCTATGGTTGGTGATCTAGTTGAGAGGCTAACTTAGCTTGCAAGACTAGAGGAACCTGGAAGAGAGTGCAGAGAAGGCATTGGTTAGTTGCAAATGTCATGGCTACAATCCCAGCGATCATAACATCTCAAGGATGGTACAGTTACATAACTCACGGCACCATGAGGTCTCATGGTGGGTAAAGTGTCTGCCATCGGATGTTCTGCGCGCAATGTTGATGAGATTCTCGGTAATATTGCCTAGAATCAACAATTGAGTCATAATCAATCAGAGAAAGTTCAAAGGCATTCATCTTGGACAACATGTTGTTGCTGCCTCAGGAAAAAAGTTCTCACTAGTGGGTGGGTGGGTGGGGGGAATAATTTTTAGGATTGAGCTCGGTTCATTCTACCAGCGGTAATTGTGTTCTTATTGATTCCAGTTGCTTATTGCCCGAGCTTGTTCCTTTGAGGCTAAGCCAGGTAAGAGAAAGAGAAAGCATTTAAAAATCCAGCGTTCATTTAGTTTAAAATTGAATTCAAAATTACTTATGAACAAATGAGTATTTTTAAAACATAGACAGAATTAGCTAAATTGCATATTTTTATTAAAGCATGTACTCTGCATTTAAAAAGCCCGAGAATTAATTCTTAATTATAAAGCAATATTTATCGATACTAACATGTTTGTTCGTATAAATTCTCCGATCGGAGTTTTGGAACATGTTTAGTTCTATCTATTCTTTGGTAGTGGGAATGTAGCCAGTTTAGCTCTATCTTCGATATGCTGCACCTTAATACTGACTTGCTTCATTTTCGGTCAAAGGGCGGGGTAGACTATGGGCAAGGATCGGAAAATGGAGCATGAAACTACGACCTGCTATGCTTCACAGAGATCCATACCTAAGAAGATGCAGAGTTGAAAATACAGGTTTTCTATTACCTGTATGTATATTCTATATTCTATAGGATGACTATCGACATATTCTTTTACATATGACAGCATATAATTCCACGAATATGATATAGTCCATTCCATTGCTATAAATGCAACCTAATACTTTTAGGTTATGACCAATAACATGCTCTTAAATGCTTTACATCATAACCATCCTACCACGCTGGAGGAATCTTGGCACTTGGACTAACAAGAATGAAGAATCACAACATTGCCATTGTTAAAAAGTTATTAGAACACTATTTCTTTGGTTGGGCAATTTTTGCCAATACAATTTGCGAAAAACAAATCCATAATAAAACATGTTTAGTTTTTATAAATATGGTTAAATTTTTACGAATCCATTGTTAAAAATTGAATAACCAAAGTTTAATCATATTTACTAGAATAAAAATATATTTAAGCCAAATTAATAAAAACTATTTGGATTCACCCCGAAACTATCTTTGGCCACACCATTAACTTATTAAGTTTATGCAGCAAAATTTGGGGTACAAGAGGTGCGGGAGAGGCATATTCTATGGAAAAGCCGTAGGAATCGATAAATAACGGTCACAATTAATCCCGAAACTATCTTGCTCATACCAAAAACTACAAGTTTATTCAGCAAAATTTCGTGTACAAGATGTGTAAAAGAATCCGGGAGAGGCATATTCTATTGGTGTGTTCAGTCAACTGGTTTCCTCAATTCACACAACCAGTTCTTCACAGCTTTCCCTTTGGCAATAAAGCAGCCATTGTTCTTTCTATCAAGCTTCAACGGACCTCCCAAATTCACCATCATCTTTTGAACCAAGACTCTGACCGGTGACTCTCCTCTAACAGTGCTATGCTTTCCTGACCCGCAAACCACTGTAATTTCTGCAGGAATTTCATAATTTGGGTCATTCAACCTTCGCTGCATCTCCTCCAACCACAGTAACATGATTAAATAGGACGAACCCAAATGAAATCCATGCAAATCCAATTTTGTCTCCAAAGAATCGCACACCATTACCTCGCCAAAAATCATAGTAGACTCCAGTAACTCCCTAACTACCATACCCTCCCCTTCTTCCAATGTAGCATTCAACTCTTGAATTGAGAAAGGTAAGTCATTCAACTCCCCTATCATTCTCATGATGGTTGGGCAAGAATTGGAGACAGAATTGTAGGTTCTAATAGAGAAGGGAACCCCTGAATTTGTCATCCTCCGAAGCCAGGAAACCATTTTGACATGCTCCCCATGAACACCATAAGTTGAAAGAACCATGTTGTAACAAACCGTATCAATAACAAATCCACATTTCTCCATCCAATCCAGAACTCTATGCAAATCTTGAAACAAACCCAATCTTCCATACCCGTACATGATGGACTTGAACTCAAAAGCTGAAGGTTGAAGCCCTCCATTTTCCGTCAAATCCTGAACCAAAAGCTCAGCCTCATGAGGCCTATCCATTGCACACAAGCCACTCACCATATACTCATAAGCCCTGCGTTTAACATAAACAGAGGAGGAAGTACGGAGAAGCTGGTTCAGGTAACAATAAGCAACATCAAACCCTGTTTTAGAACTTCTCTTGGAGTGTGACTCCATTAGTTTACCGTAGAAAAGAGCAAGGTCCCGCTTGCGAGATTCTAACTTGGAAGTGGTCTCAGAAATCAGAGTTTCAGATTGTTGGTGGCGTCCCAGTTTGTGAAGAAGTGCAGCCAATTGTGCCACAGTGGTAGGGTTCCAAGTAAACCAAGGTGCTTCGGTGATTGAAGCATAAAGCTGCAAAATTTGGCGAATTATGAGATGACCCTTTTGTGGTACCAACGCGAAAACACAGAAAGGAAGGAACTTACAGGGAGGGCAAGGGATGAGAGGTGTGGGTATGAGGTAGAAGGAGAGAGGAGGTGAGAGAGAGTGGTGAGAACAACGGATTTTGGTGAAGCTTGTACGAATCTTCGAATCAGGTTTTCGGTGGTGGCAGAGGAGGTTGTTAGCTTTGTCAGAAATCGCTCCCCTTGTTTCGTTAGCGTGCAACTCTCCATTCTAACTACACGCGCTTGGGATTGGGATTGGGGTTGCTTCCACTTCCATGACAGCACTTCACGAGGGCAGTGTTGGCCACTCCCCAAACCAAAACCCAATCCCATCACTATCACCATTCTCGCCACTTCTTCCTCACATATTCAGTCAACTGCTTTATCTCATAATCTTTTTATCCTTTGTCCTGCCAAAGTTCTTCTTTAATTGGGTTGATTGCTATTCTAAGCTCTGGTTGCCACGTTGATTTAGGCTTTATTTTATTGTCCCTTCCTTCAAGGCGATATGCGTTTTACATCACCATAAATGTTTGAGATTCGTTTAATTGACTAAACGTGTTGAATGGCCTTAATATTTTTTTAACATTGAATAAACTCTGGTTTGAAATTCAACAATCGGCCACTTAATGTGTTTTACCATACGCATTTCAATTGTTTGATGAAAAGCTTGACCCTGAAATTTTCATATATTTTGTCTTAGTTGTTGATTTTGAAATGTTTCTGATATTTTATCAACATAATATTTTTCTGATTATTTGATTCGTTTTTTTTTAATTTTTAAATAAAGTTAGAAATTAAAATAAATGAACTAACAGTCGAAAATTAATTTGATTTAATTTTCATCATATTTTCAACCGAATTAAATTATAAATATTTTTTATAAGTAATTCGATGATTTTTATAAATCTAATCAAATTGTATCACAAATACTTTTAATTATCATGGCTCAATTTAAATTCATTGATTTCCCTTAAATAAAAAGACAGTATTTTTTTAAAGTAAACTCTTAAACCAATCTTTAAAATTGTAAGTTATATTTTAGAAGTAGTTTGATTTTAAAAAATAATTTTATCAAAATTTCTTTTATTTTTATATTTTCTTAAAATAAAAATGTATTTCTTTTAATATATTATTTTCTATTTAAAAAATAAAAATGTATGTTTAATTTATTCATTTTCAATAAACTAGAGGTTTGTAAAAAACTTTTATAAGAAGTTTTGAAACAAAATTTACATTTTAAGAATATATATATATATATATATTTAAATCTTTGTTAATAGATATTTATGAAAAAAATATATTTTTAAATATATTTATATACTAAGATTAATATTTTCATAAATATAAAAATTAATATATATGTTAACATTTTGATATATTTATAGTATATTTTATTTTAAAATATGTATGAATAATATAAAGATAGATGTAATGTTAATATATTTATTTATAGCATACATTAATATTTTGTATCAAGATTGATAGAGTTATCAATATAAAGATGAATACATATGTTAATGTATAAAGTGATTTATAATAATTTTATTATAAAAATAAATATAAATATTGATAGATTTTAATTCTAGTAATCATAAATAAGAAATAAAATAATTTTTTTTAGTTTTTTATTATCAAGTTAAAATTTAATTATCATTTTTTTATTATTTTTTCTTATCATCAAGTCAGTTTTTTATAATATCTTTTTTTTATCATTAACTTAATATTTACTTATCTTTTATTTGTTTCCTTATTTTTAGGTCAAAATTTTTTCATTTATTTATTTTTATTTTCATATTTTCGTCTTTTTTCATTATTTTGAAAAAGAAATTGAAAACAGCTTTTCTATTTTAAATTTATTTTCAAAAATATTTTTTAGAATACGTTTTCGAAAATAAAAATATATATTTTAAATTACATTTTAAATTTGCATCGAAAATAAAAACAAACTAAATAGGTTTTTAATTTTTAAAAATTATTTATTTTATTTATTATCATTTTAAACTAAAAAAATAAAATAAATAACATTTATAAAGTTAAATATAAATAAATTTTTTTAAATATTTAAAAATTAAAATACATAATTTATACAATCTTACGAATTAATTAATTTACTGTGAAAGTATCTTAAAAAGAATTGTTTTAAAAAAGAAAACAGTTAACGTAAAGAGTTAAGATTGACACGCGTTAAGTTGAAAGATTATGGATTGTATTAATTAAAGGGGGTAGGGGAAAGGTGGTGGGAGTGGGAGTGATGTGCCACGTTAACATAGTCCCTCTTGAGCAATTTACGTGACTGAGCATTCCATCATCATCATCATCACATCCATATACATATCTCCATTCCATTCCATCGCAACTCAACACACCCCAAAGCCCAAACCAAAGAAAGAGAAAGAAAAACGACCCCACCCCCATTCTCTCTCTCTTTATCTCCCTCACACACACACACACACACACACACACGTACACACACAACATACACACACACATCATTGCTTCTGCTTCTGCTTCCCTTGCTGCTTCCTCTCCTCATCTCAAGGTATGTATGTTATCGTTGTTATTATTGTTATTATTATCTTTCCTTCGTCATTCATCATTCATCAAAATCATCAAAACACACATCAAACACTTGAGAAATTTATTTGATTACCGAAATCGTTGGATAGGAATAGGATGAACAAGAGGCCAATATCGACTCTCTACAAGGCACTTCCCGATCTCTGCCATCGAGAACTCGGCCAGCTTCCCGCCAGAAATTTCGCTCACCGTCTCGCCGCCTCCGAGGTCCTTCCTCTGTTAACCCTCAATTTTTCATTCTTTTCCCTTTCATACTACTGCCTTTTCCTTATTTCTTCTTTTATTTTATTTTATTTTTCATTATTCACTTCTTCCCTTTTTAATTCAACTTCAAAATGTGCCCTTTATTAATTGTTCTTTGGAAAAGGTCTCGGATCAAGGTGGGTTGCCTTTATAGAGATAACAATAATTTGACTTGATTTTGTGTGCTAACTATTTGAAGCTCAAAGTTGTACCCTAGTTAATTAATTAATTAATTTATTAATCAATTAATGTGGTGTCTTTTAGGATCTTGTCCTTCGGCTTGATGTATTCAGGAAGCTGGAAAAGCACAGAGGTTGTGTCAACACTGTGAGCTTCAATGCTGATGGTGACATTCTGGTGTCCGGTTCCGACGACCGCCGGGTTATTCTCTGGGACTGGGAAACCGGCCGTATTAAACTCTCTTTCCATTCTGGTCACAGCAACAATGTTTTCCAGGCAAAGATCATGCCTTACTCTGATGATCGAAGCATTGTCACCTGTGCTGCCGATGGACAGGTATATATATCCTTTCTGTCAATTCCTCCTCTTTGTAATAAGGATCCTTCCTATTCCATTTAAATATGTTAATGGACCTTGTAATTTTTGTTTTGGTTGAATAGACCTTGTAAATTTTCCTTTCATATCTGTGATCCGTCACATTGTGATTGGGGTGACCATTCCCATTCTAATTTTTGTGTATTAGCTAACACTGCTATAATTAATCCGCTGCTAAGGGTTACCATTCGCATTCCAAACTTGTTCATCTACTTCTAAGTCAAAAGAAATACATTACTGTTCTATTATGTTATGAACATGTATGAATCTTCTTAGATCATTTTACTAAAAGAAGGGTGTTCCCATGTTCAAACTCTCAATTTAGGTAAGGCAAGCTCTGATTCTTGAAAATGGTGGAGTGGAAACTAAGTTACTGGGTAAGCATCAAGGAAGGGCTCATAAATTGGCTATTGAGCCTGGTAGCCCGCATATATTTTATACTTGTGGTGAAGATGGATTGGTACAACATGTGAGTGATTGATCCTTGTCTACTTTTAGTTTTATTGTTTATTCTTTAGTCATCTCTCACCAAGCATTTTGACAGTTTGATCTAAGAACCGGCACTGCAACAGAACTTTTTACATGCCAGCCCATTAAAGATAGATGGAATTACATGCCGGTCATCCATCTTAATGCAATTGCAATTGATCCAAGGAACCCAAATCTCTTTGCAGTTGCTGGGTCTGATGAGTATACTCGGCTTTATGATATTCGCAAGTATAAGTGGGATGGATCAACTGATTTTGGCCAACCAACCGATTTCTTTTGCCCTCCACACTTGATTGGTGATGAGCGAGTTGGAATAACAGGCTTGGCCTTTTCCGAACAAAAAGAGCTGCTTGTGTCATACAATGACGAGTTTATCTACCTTTTTACACAAGATATGGGTTTGGGACCAAACCCTGCTCCTGGGTCCCCTAAATCTGTGAGCAGTGATGCAAGTGAAATAGGAGGTAGTCATGGTTCTGTGGCATCTCCATCAAACATGGATGCTGATGAGAAAATCACCCCCCAAATTTTTAAGGGACACAGGAATTGTGAGACAGTGAAAGGTGTTAACTTTTTTGGGCCTAAATGTGAGTATGTAGTTAGTGGGTCAGACTGTGGTCGGATTTTCATATGGAAAAAGAAAGATGGTCAGCTTATTCGTGTCATGGAAGCAGATAAGCATGTTGTGAACTGCATTGAGTCTCATCCTCATACAATGGTTCTTGCAAGCAGTGGTATTGAGCATGACATCAAGATATGGACTCCAAAAGCCCTTGAGAAAGCTACTCTGCCAAAAAATATTGAGCAGGTATGAATTCTGTGTTCTTGAGTTGTTTATTTTAAGTCTGAACTTAGAAGCACAAGATGATATTATTATATGTGGATGATGCCTTCTATGTGTAAGGAGCTCTAGCTTTGTTTATAAATCTCTGACCAGGACAGTTTCTATAAAAACTTTACACACACACAATGTAAAATGAACCCAAATACATAATCTGAAGATATTGTCCAAAGTTTTTTTGTCCAATCAGTTTAAGAACCTAAAAGTCTGGTGTCAAATTGTCCCCGTGCCATAAATTTTAAAACCCTTGATTTTTGTCCACCCATTACTATTTATTGGCGGATCCTTTGTGAATCTTCCCATGATCAGACTTTATTGTTTTGATAATCGAGGTTGGAATCATCGCAATTTGATTCTTACAGTTTAATGCAATTCAGATATGCAGCATGCGATACAGATTGCATACTGTGATCCTGGATCACATACTGAGTTGTGTGTATCATAGGTGAATTGTGTGAATCGCTGAAAAACTGAGTTGTGTGTGATTCTGGAGCAACTGGGTTGTGCCTGAAATTAGTTTGGATAATGTGCAACCTGGTTCAGAAAACCCTATAAAATCACTTCTTTTGGTCTGCTCCTTGCCCTCCAAGGTTGGAAACTTGGAATTGAACTGAACTTGGCAAGTGAAACAGAGAGTTACATGCTGAAGCTGAAGCATGAAGCTGTAGAACAATGTCATCATTTAGGCTTTCTTTAGGTTGTGCTGTGAAATTTCTTTTTCTGGGTCAAAACAGCATGGCTTTCAAAGACCCAAAGGACCTAGCTTACACTCAAAGGCCAATATAGACTTAACCTGAAAACACAGAAGTACACAACACAAATGAAAAAAAAGCACTGACATGTTTAAATAGGATGAGCATGAGCTCTATAATGGGCCAAGTTGATTTGATTTAATTGGACCACCTTGATCAATTCATTGGTCTACTTGGGCCTAGAATTGATTATGATGAGTATGATAGTGAAAGGTTAAATAAAAAAGAAATAATAATTATGATTATAATAATATTTTAAAATATAGATATTTAGGCATTTTATATTTTAAAAAGTATAACTAAATTACTGTTGTTGTGTAGTTTCTTTTTATGTTCTTGCGACTTATATGCGTTGAATCCTGGTCTGTTTGGAAGTTTATGTTTAAATCTGTTAACTATATAATGAGCTAGTTGACTTTAAATTTCCCGTATATAACTGTTTTTAATGATTCTTTACTTCTTTATGTTAAAATATGCTTTGTGGTATTTTTAATTTTTTATCATGAATCATATGATTCACCACACAGTTTGATTCATGATTTGGAGAATAGGTTTTCTGATTCATGATTCAAATCCTGATTTAATAATCTTAGTTTTGATTATGTAGTCCGTGACAAAAATTGTTCTTTGCAATGCTTACTCACTATCTAGTTCAGTTATTGGCTTATTGCCAAGGCTTATTCAATAAATTTGGCTGAGAAGAGTAATCTGCTGATTGTGTAGTCCGGAACAAAGTTGTTTTTTGCAATGCTTACTCACTATCTAGTGCAGTTATTGCCAAGGCATGTTCAATAAATTTGGCCAAGAGTAATCTGCTTGCAGAGTGATTTATGAAGTGTGATATATTAAAGGTTTAAGAGCTGAAAATGTATGTTATAAGAATCCTAGGAACTATTAAAATATGACTGCTGTTAGAATATCTCTTCTGAAATTTTTTTTTTTTTTCAAATTAGTTGTGGTTAGAACTCATTATATTGGGGTAAATTAATCTTTGAAAGAAAAATTCTGTTTTTCCGGGTTCCTTGGCTGGGACAGTTCATTTGGGGATGTTTGGTAGAGCAGTATTTGAAATAATGGACTGGACTGGACCTATTTGACAATGGTAACTGAACTAGTCCTGGCATCAGCACAGTTAATACCTGGCAACTGTTTTTATTGAGAACCAGTGTGAAGTAGCCAATACTGCAGGAAACTTCTGAACCAGTGAGCTTAGTTGATTGGAATGCTTCACATTTGGATGATGTGGCAATTTTATATGCTGCCGTATCATGATAAGTTTTCTGTGTGATTTGTCTGGAAAATGAATAAAACTTGTGTAATAATGAAGCAAGCTTATATGCTGCCACATCATTATAAGGCGGTGTGATTTGTCTGGAAAATGAGTTTAAACTGCCCGAGGGGAGTTGAGTGGGTGTCCCATTGGGTGGCTGTGAATGTAAAGCATGATAAATAATCTATTCATAGGTGTTTTTATGAAAGAGCGTACTATACATTTTAAAATGTTTTATCTACCTAAAAATATTTACACCCTGGTTTAATAAACTAACAAAAGAAAATTTTTGATATGTTGGTCTAGGAAAGTCATTGGAGAACCTGATTTTAACACACATACTGGTCTGTTATTGTTAAATCATAAATAAGAGAAAAATTGATACTTATGTTACTTGAACTGTTTAAGCAGCAGAGGAACTAATTTCTCTGCTGGTACTTCTTTGAAGAAGGTTCCCATGTTTGAGCGAATTCATTGGTTTACAATTGGTGGTGATGGTGATGACGACGACGATTACGATGATGATGATGATGACAGCGATGACGATATGTTTGATGATGACTATAATGATGATGATATGTTTGACGAGGATGATGATGATGATGATGATGATGACGACAATGGTGATGATGGCGATGATGATTGTATCAATGATTATGATGATGGTGATTATGAATATGATTGTGATGATGACAACAATGGTGTTGATGATGATAATAATGAGAATGGCAACGATGATAATTTTGCTGGTGGTTGTAATGATGGAAATTGATGAAAATTTTGTGTGTCCAACAGAAACCCAAGGCTAGGGGCTGGATGTACCGGATAGCTTCTCCTGAAGACCTGATGTTGCAACTGTTTTCACTTCCAAGACGAAGGATTAGAACAGAAAGCAGTGGAGAAAACTCAGCTGCAGGTCGAGACCTTCTTGAGTTAATATTGACATTCAATGCTAATAGTGACAGTTCTAATGATGATGATGATGATGATAATGGAGATACAACCAGCCAAGAAGACTTCTTCAGTTGAGAATGAGATGGTCAAAAAGTTGGCCCTTCTAAAGCAATGAATGGTAGCAATTGTAAATAACATAGGATTAATGATAACTTTTGAGTGGAATATTGCATGCTATGTCTAAACATTACTCCAAATACAATATTGCCCTCAAAATTTATTTGACCATTTTTTTGAGTTTTGTTTATTCTGCACAAGGTTTTTAGTTATTTATGATTGTATGACGTATGTTGATTCGATGTAGTGAATTATCCGAGGAAACTGGGAAGGGTGAGTTACTACACAAAACTTTGCTTTTTAGAGGACTTTGCTATATTTCTTTCTTTGCTTTTTAAATAAATCACCTCCTGAGTTGAGTTAGTTAGCTATTTGAAAGCTATTTATCTTAATTTGAAAGAGATTTTTTCTTAAAAAAAAAGTAAATAATCATTTTTATCTTCGAACGATTAGAGATTGATCCTATTAATTTCTGGAAGATGAATAATTTTTGAAAGATAAAAAGTTGATTATTTTTTTCTTTCGTCATTATGGCCTACATGTGACATTAATCTTTTAATATTTTGTTTTTGGAGTGGTACCTGCGGTTCTTATATGTTATAAGAGTATTTGTTAATAAAACATAAAGTTTTTAAACTAAATGTCACCTAAACAATTTCACGTGTAAATAATTTTTAGTCGTCCCTTCTTGAAAATAGTTTTAAGAGGATCTCATTGGATAATTTTTTTTTTGTTACAAGCGGAGGTTAAAAAAAGTAACAGCTAAGATCTAAGAAACCTAACCTTGTGCATTTGATATTTTATGTATTATTTTATCTGTAGGTATTTCAAAAATATTTCACAAAGACAACAAATATTCTCCTAAAGTTATTGTAAAAGAACAATTCCTCTGTGTTTATTATGCAGTAGTTATATAGACATAATTAATGTGTAGGCTAATATGTTGAATTGTCTATACATTAATGATAATGGAAAAACATTTAACGTGAGGGTGTGTGGTGGGAGAATTTTTTAAAATCTTACATAAATTTTAATTTGAGAATGTTAATTTTTTATAATCAGTATGAATATTTTAAAAGTTATTTATAGAAAACTTTTAAGGCTATATTTCTTACAAAATTATTTTCATAAGAGGGAGTGAGAATCTAAAATTTTCATTAAGATAAAAATTTTAACTGTAATAATTATAACATTTTTACAAATTTTTTAAACATACCAAACAATTATAATATTTTTAACAATTACAATTTCTAATAAGTATATTTTCTTGGAAACATCATTTTTGAAAATTATTGTTTTTTATATACCAAACATCCTTTAGGAGATACAAGAAGAACCAAAATAATGGTTAGAATATTAATAATATTGAAAGAAAGTTACACTAATTTTAACCGTTTAGTTTTTTAATCAACGAGCATAACCTACAATCAATCCTCTAATAATTTTATTTCTGTTAGGATTAAACCTCATTACTCTTCTTTGTAATCTTTCTTATGAGTTGTTATATTCAATTAAAATTAATGTTGTTCTATTTAAGTAATTAACTGATAAAAATAATTTCAATTTATTTAATGATCCCACCCTATTTTAAAAACTTTTTAATCAACATTGAATATAATGAAATGCCTATGAATCAGCATTAAAATTATCAAATTAATTTCAAAATTTTTAAGGAAAAAGATTTAAACATTTACATTTTTATATTTTAATTTATTTTAAGTATTGATACAATAATTTTAAATACTTTAAAAAAATATATTTATAAAAAGCCGTAGAATATAAGTAATTTCGTTAGATGAACTCTGACTGCTTGTCCCATAGTCAAATGATATTTATATTATTATTTCATATTTGTGGTGTGTGAATGTTTGGATATTTTTGTGGGAAGGAAAGGAAGAGGTGAGAAGAGGAAATTGCTTAATTTCATTTCATCTGAATTCAGAATTTCAGATTGAGAAGCCAATTTGATTGATTGATTGATTGAGATGATGGAAACGATGGCCACTTCTTCTTCTGCAATTCTTCCATCTTTCATCTTTACTTCAACAGTAACACCAACGCACAGAATATCTCTTTCCCCCAAAACCCTCCACTTTCGTCTATCCTCCAAGCGTGCGTATTCTCTTTCTAATTTTCTTTATGATTCTTTTCTGCATCTCAATTTTGTGTTGTGTTGTGACTTGTGATCGATCTATTTCAGGTGATGATGCTCGCGATTCAATCTCAGACTCAAACAACGATGACAACAGTAACCTTCCAATTCTCAATCATCGCAGCCTCTCCCTTTCCCCTCTTTCCAAAGTATGTCTTTTTCTTTCCCCAAAATTTCAACTTCAATCCGTTTCTCTACCTAATCTATCTGAATTTTTAAAGGGTCGATTGCATTCCCTTATGCAAAGTATTTGTTTTTATTTTTTTCGATTTTTCTAATGCTCGCACAATATGAAGTTATATATATAATAATTTTTTATTGAAAATTATAGAATCCAAATAAGAAGTTATTTATATAGTAAATTTTTATTGAAAATTATAGAATACAATGCACTGATAACATTCTATGTTATAATTTTTAATAAAAGCTTACTATTTTTTTAATTATGTGTTTTTTGGACACATTAAAAACCAGTAATTTTTTGGGCTTTCTGGTAAAAAAATTGCGTTATTCCTTTCCCAAAATTTATGTTTCGATACATTTCCTTGCCTGAAATTTGAAATAGCTGAAAATGAAATGATTGCGAAAAGGAAAATGATTTTGTTGACATGAAGATATTCAATTGTGGTATTCCTTTCCCAAAATCTGAACTTCAATGCATCTAAACCTAAAATATGTGAAGTTTGAAAAGTGTCCATTGCATCAGATGTAATGGAGGAGGAAGTTTTGTTTTTTGGACATGAAAATTATTGGATTCTGATAAGAATTTTGTGGGGTCAGGATGCTGCGATGGGGCTGGTGCTGAGTGCTGCAGCTGGTAGAGGGTGGACCACAGGTTCAGGGATGGAAGGGCCCTCTGTTCCTGCGGTTGGTAGGGATAACGAATCTGGGACAGGGAACATCTCCACTTTCCCATGGTCTCTCTTCACAAAGTCCCCTAGGAGAAGGATGCTGGTGGCTTTTACTTGTACCATCTGTGGCCAGCGAACTACACGGGCTATTAATCCCCATGCTTACACTGATGGCACTGTTTTTGTCCAGGTAAACCTTTTGTCTTTGTTAACCTGAATCCCCACTATATATCTCAATAATTTGCTTGGACTGAATTTGGAAAGAAATTGTGAACTAATGGATTGGTATGGTAGTTCACTGGTTGGTCCACTGGGCAGCAAAATTACTGTGGACTCGGTTTCAACTTTTCAGTTGGAGATTTTTGTCAATATCACTTGCTAGTACTGACTTGGGTCTGGATGACAAACTTAAGGTCTTGTTGCATGCTTCAGTACTTGGGAGTTTAGAAGGTGAAAAATAGAGGATGAAATGAGTTTCGACCCAAATTATAACACAGTAAAAATAATTTTGTTTTATTTCTACATGCTCATTTTTCTGACACACTAAGCTTGATGTAATGTGAATTTTGTTATCTATTTTTGACTGTTATACCTTCAACCCACTCTACAACCTTTTCAAACATGAAATTTCTAGGGAAAATGGTACTTTTACAGCTTTTTTGGTTTGTACAGTAGTCCAATTCTTACACAGGGATTGGTTCATTTGAAACAGATGAAGATTTGAAAAGAATACTAATTGACTGAGAAAGTTGCTTGAGATATTGCCTCTCAGCTCTATCAATTATATAGAGATATTGTACAAAGGGATTCCTATAAATAGGGGGAAATATCATAAAACCGAGCAGGATGTTCTATCCTATTAATGTTAATTAGTTACAGCTAATAAAGCGGAGAACTACAACATAATTAAGCAAATGATCTTAGCCTCTAATCTGAACAAAATTTTGACAAATCTCTATTATCTCAACAGGTTCAAGTCCTGTTCAGAGTACATGCAATAAGTGCGGTCTAGTTTTTGAAACACTGCTTTTTACCTATTCTATGTGAGACTATCATATGATGAGATGTTATATCTCTTCTCTTTTGCCCACCCTGCATGGGACTATGGTTTCTGATATTAAAGAAACAGATATGTTAGTTTAAGAATAAAAAATGAACTGGCCAATGTGTAGGTCACGGTTTTACCTGGCAGACTAGACTAATTGGTGCAGTTCGGTTTTAGAAACTTATTCTATGTGAGACTATCATAGACTTGAGAAGTTCTATCTCCTCTCTTTTACTTGATGTGGGACTTCTATCTCTTCTCCTTTACTTGATGTGGGACTACCCCATATGATATATTAGATAAAGAGACTTGTTAGTTTATTACTAAAAAAATAATAATGTTATTTTAATATTTTTGTTCAAAATTTTATTTGCTTAATTAAAAAATGTGTATATTATATTTTTTTAACATATTGTCACATAATTATATAATACACATGTATGTACAAAATCCCTCCCCCGCCAGTCGAACCTTTAAACCACTTACTGACCATTTTTCTTTTTGTCACCGTTGTTACTTGTCAGTGCTGTGGATGCAATGCATATCATAAGCTCGTGGATCACTTGAACTTGTTTCAGGAGACAAATTGCTATTTGAATTCAAGTTTTAATTATAAAGGAGAAGGATGGGATGATCTTAAGTTCAGGTATATGGACGTAGATAATGACAATGATGACATGTTCCCCATTTCATGAGTGAATTGTTTGCTAATGGAATATATACTTTCTGCCTGATATGGAGGTTCAGTTTAGGTGTCTTGTATATTCTTTAGGTTTTTATGCTTTATAGTAAAAAATGTCAGAGACTGGATTGCTTTGTATAGTAAGATGTTTATGTTTATAAATAGGTTTGAACACATTTGTATGATCTGCCTATCAAGAAATATGTATGATCATCGATTTAATAATGTAGAATACATCACAAATATTTTCGTTTGCTTTTCTACAGTCTGTGAGATTGTTAGGATCTCCTTTTTTTCTTTTTCTTTTTGAATTTTTGCCATTACTATCTCTGACAGTTTAAAAGATATTATTTATCCTCCACCCTAGTTCTTTTCCATTTTATTCTCTTTATGAGAAATGATATTAGTGACAATGCGATTATACATCTGTGTATGTTGGTGACTGCACAACAGGATATCTTATTACCTGCTCATAATTTGGTCTCTAGTATGGTCTTTACCTGCAATGGAGGGGTAAAAAAGGAAAGATGACGACTCGTTTTTTATTTTTCACTTCAAATAGCTGTCATGCACTTCCAAGAGCTTATGCTTGCACCTTGCATCACATTCACGATACACTTTCTTGAAACGATTAGTTGTTTATGGATGAAAAAAGCTGCAATTAGAAGCCTGGAACACTTGGTGAATAGTTGAATTCCTTAAACATGTTGACAAGATCTCAATTTCTAATTAAAAGACTTTGTTGGAAGAGGTAAAATTCATTTATGGTGATTTCTACACTTTGAAAGGGTTAATTTCTGGTTGTTGGTTAAGTGATATTCTTGGTTCACCAAAAAAAAGTAGATGCTTGGTAGTTTGTATCATGTCTTTTCACCCGTCAGATGTCCTGACCTTTTAAATAGGAGAAACAATGAAACATCACCAATGGGACTTTTCTTTGCATGATATTGTAAGGAAAATTGGGATGGGGTTATTCATGGCTTGGGCCATATATTCTTGCCTACGTGGAGTCGTGGACGACCTATCATGGTTTTGCTTTATGAAGTCATTTTTATTTTTATTAGATTAAGGTTTTCATTGATTAAAAACTCTTCTCTATACATCCTATCTCGTTTTAGGTCATGCATGAAACTTAACAGCAAGATCAATCATTTCATTACAGTTCAAATCACATCAAAAGTCAATCCTCCAATATAAAATAGAAAAATTACTAAGTCCTTGATTAATGTATACCGATGACCGATACATGAGTGTCAAACACGCTACGCAGAGGAAACTTGGGAAAAATTTACTGGCTGGAAGTATAGGACTAAGGGTATTTACATACAATAACTAACATTACAAAGTTTGAATGGCTAAGAAGTAACTGATGAGACCCTATGGTTCATAAAACGTGCCATATTTCCTCTTCATAATTGCTTAGAAATCTGTGCTTCACGGGTTGGTTCATCTGATTACTACCAACTGCCCGTTCTAATTTCTGTATTTTTCCATTTAGTGTTCTAGATCCCCAAGTGCCAAAGCGTATATGCCAACCCTAGAATCTACACTATAGTGTGATTCCTTCTGTTACCTCTGTGATTTATCCTCTGATAGGCTTGTGAACAACAATTATGCTGAGGCAAAATGAAGCATAAAAAGATTTATATTTATTGCTTGAGAACATGGTAGTCTTATCCTTCATCTCAGACCAAGGTATTAGTGCAGCCGTTACTGCTAATTTTGCCGCCCGCAATAGGAGGAACAGCACGGATCATTAGACTTAGAAGAAATGCTATCATCTGAAATACAATGCGTGATGGGTTAAGTGCACGACCAAGGGCCGTTGGCAGAACCAATTAACAAACGATTAAAAATTCATGCAGTCAGCAGATCCTATAGAAACTACATCAATGATCGTAACCCAAATCTCGTCAATGCATGCTAATTAATGCTACTATCATTGTCCACACTAACATTTCCAGCACATGCTTAACATGGTTCATTTGAATATTTTCAAATTGAGTTAGACATTGTTTTGATCATTTCAAATGAAATTCTACATTATCCCCCCCTCCCCCTCCCTTCAGACAGATTCATTTGGAAGCTATTAATTGGTGTTCAAACATCATCCAAATTTCATTTGCTTATTAAAAGAGATTAGAGTTTAAAAAAGCATGTAACATATTCTGTTATTTTAGGCTTAATGTCATTACGTTTATCAATTAGCACGTGTCTTTTCTGGGAGGTAGGAATCAATTCTCCGGTTCTTAGTGCAATGTAAAAGCTAATAATCTTGAGCTGGAAACATCATCTTACCAGTGCTAGCCCAAGGCACATTAGACTGAAACCAGGGAAATAGAATGGTGCTTCTTCTGACAAGAATAAGGCTGCATACGATGGACAGAGAAGCTTATTAGTTTTTTTTTCTTTCTAATTCAGTAGTACTTACTATATATGCCCTTAGATTCTGCTTCTAATTGTAGTTATACCTGTCAGTGGACTGAAAATTAACGGGGCAATGATGTTAGCGAAGGAACTAATTCCTGAAAGGCATCCTTGTACCATTCCCTAAATCAAAGACTTAACCAGTTAGACCAAAAGCGAAAAGGAAGAGAGAAATTCTGTACATACAAAGATGAAGTGGAACGAAGTTCTCTCTCAAAGCTACAAGATAACTTAAACAACAAAGTTATTGTATTGGTTTTGAATATTAGAATCTAAAAAACTTTACGAGAACATACTCAAGAAATGCGTTAAAATGCAGGAAATTCAAGTTTTTCTTTTCATTGGAGATACCTGTTCAGTTGGTCCAACTTGCTTCGATGCAATGCTGCATATCTGTGCCAACCCCATTGTAAGAGATCAGTGTACTATTTCAAAGTAGTTAAACAGAAACAATTCAGATAACGGGTGTGACAAATACAAAGAAACCTACACTTGGGCGCACAAAAACTCCAAAAACAGAGCAACCTGCTAGAGCATAAGGAACCTGCATGATTTGCAACAGTCTTGAAGGCTTGTTATTAGTTTTCAAAAGTTATAAACAAATAACAAGGTGTTAGAAGAAAATTACCCATGACGCCCATGATACGCTGTAGATAAAAATCTGCATAACATCATATATTGTGAACCGTCATTAGTCTCAGTGTGCTCATCTGTGATACACTGTGAGGATTATATATATGTATGTTTGTGCTAGGATGTTTACTAGCACATCATATTAACATGTCCAGGGCTTGAACTTACATTTATGCTGCTAATTAAGAGCCCAGTTGAGAGCAGCTTCTCCTCTCCTACGATAGGTACTAACAAGGGCATGAAAAATAGCTGGAAAAGGGAATTGCAAGTACACAAAACCAACCACAAGGCACTTAGAATAGTATTTTTCCAATTAAATTTAGGGAAAATGAAAATATTGAATAGATTAAAGATGAGATCAAAATAACAAACTAATATAATAGGACTTTGGCATACTTGTGCAAGAGTTGCTCCAATCCCAGTAATCATCATCAAATCGGCAAACTGGTTCTTGTTGAATTGAAAACGTGCCTTTAAATAATACTGCATGCAGTATGAAATTTAATAAATTACCCTTTACAATAATTTAGATCCTTGATTATCCATAATCCATAAACACAATTAAAATCATAATATTTCACGATCTGACTATATTTGGTAGAGAAAGCAATATTTTACCAGCAGTACAGCCATCAAACCGCCATCTGCAAGACTATTGAAGAACAAAACAACTGCTGCTTGTGAGAACGTGGGGCTGCAAAAGTGCAGCTTGTGAGATCAACAACTAACATCAAATATCTTGTTTGAGTTAGTCATAGGTAGCCACAAAAGATGTTTGGAAGAGCTTATTTAAACTTATGAAAGTGGTTTATAATCTTATAAGCTCAACTTTACAGAAAAACTCATAAAAATAAACCTATTTTAACTTATTTCAATAAGCCTCACAATCAATCTTAAGAACAATTTCTTATTTAAAAGAGCTTACTGAATGAATACAAGTTGTCAAAAATAAATTAATGCCCTCACTCTATATACCGATCCGATTTTCTGGCTTACGTACCTACACTTGAGCAAACAAATTATATCCCCCATGGAAGGCAGTTTCTTAAATGTTGCTGTTGTTCTTCGCGGTGAATCATTCTCACACCGTTCAGCACAAGTTTCCTCGGCCTCTTTCAATAATGGCTGCTTCATGTCACCACAAGGTACACTGTCCTTAAGGAAAATTCTCATATACACCAATGCAACCATTGACAAGACTGCAGCAACCTGAGTAAACCAAATAATATGGGTATGAGCTGAGCAGTCACAAACAAGAGCTGCAGCATGCTAACAAATTGAAGTTAACAATGAGGAACCTGAAATGTTAAAGCAGTGGAAAGGAAACGAGCAGCTAATGTTCCACCAACGAATGATGCTGATCCTACACCAGCAAGTATTCCAAATGCTGATGCTCGTTTCCCATCCGGAACCTTGTCTGCCTAATAAAAATATCAAAATGCTACCACATGTTATAATTTCAACCAATTCATTACCTAAGAAGCATTTTGCTAGAGTGAAAATATATTTGAAATCTAACATGTGAAACTCAATCATGTAATTAAAATACACTGTTAGTATTATAATTAACTGAAATAATCGTAAATATTTATGTATAATTGCACGATTAGGATTAACTGTTTTGAGGCTCTCACTATGAGATGAGTGTATGTAGGTATATGGGATTGGGAAGTACCACATATGCAAGAGCGAGGCAGTGGAAGCAGCCTTCGCCTGCCATTGAAGCAAGAGTTTTCACGGCATAGTAGGCGTAGAAGAATTCGGTAGTCCTGCTATATGCCAATATGACTGCAAATATTGCACACTAATTTATTTAATCAATATGTATCCAATCAATCTCAATATAAGATAAAGAATAAGTATTGTTGAGAACAACGCGTAGAAGATTTTAGTTTGAATCAACTCAATTTCTTAAATAATAATCACAGACAACTTTTTCAAAGAAAAAAAAAATCTGTTTGTTAAAACACTTCATAATTTATTTTTCCCAAGATTATAGCCCACGTTTGACAACCATTTTTTAAAGAAAATGTTCATTTTTTTAAGAAGATGAAAATCGTAATTTTTTTTTAAAAAAAAACTAATCCAAATACGCTCTGATTACATTAATGCTTCAAAATTTAACAAACCACTTTTTGCATGCGTTATCACGTTTTTGCTTTAAAGCGTTGTTTAATTTTTATGATCATTAATGATTTTATTTTTGTATAGATAACTTTTGAAACATTATTCATCAGCATATTTAAAGTCATCAACCCAGGTTAGAATATATATTATTAATAAGAAAAATTATTTATTACTAATTAAGGTTGGATCAGTTGATGAAATTAAACAGTGATACAATGATATTCAGCTCGTGAGTGTGGAAGGAAACAAATTTTCCTATTAAATTTTTCATCCGTGAAAAAATTCTTATTATAAAAATTAAAAATGAAATGGCGCTATGTGGATTCATTTCTTGTCGTGTTAACTCTCAATTTTGCTGCTCTACTCGCATGCAGCAACACGAAGATAATACTTAAAAAATGAAAATGACTTTTATTAAAAATTAAAAATTTAATATTATCAATATAATTTTACCGTAATTTTAATAACAATTGTTATTTTTGTTGATCTTTTTACCATTATTCTTAAATAATTATTAGTGAAATCAAATATAAATTTATCAACTCAGATAAATGAGTTTGTTAATATTAATTCTACAAATTAAAAAAAAAATAGATTTAATATTCTTTTACATAAAAATATTTAATAATTTTATTTGATAATTAGAATATTTTAAGAAAGAAATTATAGAAATATATAATTTTTTATTATTTTATTTATAAATAATTTAAAAATCTGTTGTTAATTATTTAAAATCATTCATAGCAACAACAAAACTGTTATCTATAAAGTTCACTAATTTATTTTTTTTGCCTTTTTACATTTAAGATTAGGTACAAACATTAAAAAATACGATTAGTAATTATTTTTTTAAAAAATTATTATTATATTTTTATCTTATTAACTATTTAATATTAAAATAAAATTTAAAATAATAATTCTTTATTAGTTTTATAAAATCATTAATAAAATAAATATATTAAAATATCAAACATGAAAAACCGAGAGGCTATCAAATAATATGGGTATTTTTGTGTACAGGAAAAAAAGAGAGTATTTTTGTGATGTTACAAATGGATGAAATGAAAGGTTTAACATTGCTTTTGGACCTAAAAAATGGGGTACCAAAGAATCTTTTTGGTCCTTAACATGGATATCGATGGTTAGGCTTCCCACGAAGGGAGCACACCCGTGAATTTACTATAGTGCATTCTTACAAGTTCTTCGAATTTGTTTTCTACTTAAAATGAGAAAAAAAATATGATGAACTTACATAAATATTTTCTCTTATCATATGAGAAGATAATAGGAGAAAAATAAACATGTTTGAAATGATAAATTTTTATTCATTTACTTGCTTAATTATCTACTATTTAAAGAATTTCTTATTTTTTCTCAACCAAATAAAAGGAGAAATATTTAAATTTATCTCTCTCTCTTTTTCTTCTTATTTCAAACAATTAAGAATATTTTTCTTCGTTTTCTACCCTTATATTCTCTTCTATTCTGCTTTTTATATACATCCAAACAAGTTTTAACAAAAATCACTGCCTTCTGTAGGAATTGTTATGAACCTGATACACTCAAGTAGAGTGCATCAATCTAATAAAATATTTATACAAATTAATTATGATAATTAAATATTGCTGTACTATTAATAGATAATGTGTAATTACCAGCGGATATAACTTTAATTAATGGGCAGTGCATATTTTTTTCTTTGATTGGAACCAGATAGGTACATGGCAAGTGATGCCGTGCGTACAGTACCCAGTATCCACTTTAGTTCACCGAACCTCATATTAATGCTGGACCTAAATAATGGGTGTGTCTACTGAGGAGTGTTCATCAATTAATAATCATATGTTGAAATATGAGAAATGAATAAAGCTACACAGATTGGTGTGATCTGTGATGACTGTATTGCAGGAACCATACTTCTATACTATAACTGAAATAAGTGGGAGTGGTCAATTCTCCCTCCATATCAAGCAATCAATTTGAGAAAAAAACTAAACAAGCATGAAATAAATGAGAAATGGGAAAAGTGAGTTAATTGTTTTTTTTAAGTCAATATTATTCATTTGTAAAAAGATAACAATACTGCAAGAGTTTAATTTTGATAGATATAATTTTTAAAACAATTTATTACAATTATATATTAATTTATAATTTTACAGCATAATTTTTTTATACTATTAATGTATTTCAATAAAATCCATAATAAAGGCCAAACATGTAAATAGAAATATAGAATAATAAAAAATAATAATATATTTTTTTAAATATACTTATTATTGATTTTATTAATTTTTTATCCTCGTAATTGATTTTGTATATCTAAAAGTTATTAAAAAGAATAATTTACTTTTAGATTTTCAATATAATAAATATTTTTTTTTAATAAAAAATTTACTAGTTTTAGATGCTTAATTAAAATCAAATCTGAAGACTGATGTTAACTTTCTTTTTCTTTTACCATGGATTCAAATATATTAAAAATTATAAAAAAAAATTCACTTTAATAATTAACTTAATTATATAATCAATTATATACTTTTAATAATTGATTACAAAAATAAAATTTAAAATATAAATAAATAAATTTCCAATAATTATCTTTGTTAATAATTTTTATTATAGAAAATATGAGTAATGTAAGTGTAGATGACAGACCTTGAGGAATAACAGAGACAGTGAGAGGAAGAGTGATCAAGGCTTTCCTGCCATATCGGTCCGACAAGTTCCCTATGAATGGCGTCATCAGCACCGATCCCACTCCAGCCATCTGCAACATCATATCAATCACAATTCCAATTACTTCTCTCCTTTCTCTCTTCCAATCCATCTTCATTCTTTTTCTTTTTCCATTTTCTTTATTTTATGGCCCACCAATATTTTTTTTTCTCACTTGGGCATTTACACTGAAGTGAATGCACGTATGATCCAACAAAATTAATTGTAAAGCAGAAACTAAGATATGTATGCTTCCCTTCAGTGAAGGAAAAGAGAAAAGAAAAAACGGGGCAAAAATAAAATTGTCGTGGTCATCAAAAGCCACAATACAAACTATACAGGTGTGTGCTGTTGATTTCATAAATAATTTGGTCATTTTTAAATGATTGTTTCACAAATTAATCGAGTTGGTATGTAAAATTGTGGCAATAGAAGAACTACAATAAAAATGAGATCAGTGTCAAACCTAATCAAGATAATTGCATGATTAAATCAAATTTATGCAATTAGTTTGATATACTAGTTCCTACTAATTAACTATCTCTCTACATCTGCCAACTTTTCGTAATGGATAAGTGTGAATTATTGTACTACTGGTGGAATCAATTTTGTCTTCTTGTGCAAAAAAGATGTTAACAATTAACTGTGTGAAAAGTGAAGTGCATCGGCCATAATAACAGGATAGTTCGCAAGTATGTATGTGACACAGGACAGCTGAAAAGCCAATGTATAACTTGCATATAAAAGGTATACATACACATACAACTTATTTTTGTTTTATATTGAAGCAACCTTCAAGTTTCAGCTAATTAAAAAACTTGTTGTAATAGTTTCCGAGTTAACGTGATATTTCACTTCAATTTATTGATATTAATGTTAAGGTTGACATAATTAGTAAAATTTTATATGTTAGTGAAATTTGTACCATGTCACATTACTGAAAAATCAAGACTACTAGCTAGGATATAGGGGTACGGTAAAAATTGATACACACGGTTTCCAATTCGTTATTCTGTTTACCAGCTACAAATTGATAAACAGAAAGTAAAATAATGGAATAAAAGAAGGAGCAGTAGTTGCAAAGTCGAAAAGTAATTTCATGTATCTAAAAAAACCTTGTGAGCATGATAGTTCATCCGATTCCAAATAGGAAGATATTGACGAAATTTTGGTAGCGTAGTGTCCGTTAAATTTGTTTCGCAGTGTTAATTTATGGAGTGCATGGAAGCATGTGTGTTGCGAAAGGAAGAAAGAAAATTGGAGTTAGGTAAGCGAATTGACACATTCGAAGAAGGCTTTGTAGCTTTTGAAAAGAAAATGAAAAATGAAATTATAGTGAGAGAGAGAGAGAGAGAGAGAGAGAGAATTTGGTACTCACAGCCTGCTGGCAGCCAGAGAGGTAAATGGCGAGAGAGCATTGATCTTGACCAGGACAGAGTGCAGCCATAGTAACGTCTGTGATTGCCGGAAGAACTATGACGCCACCTAATCCTGTTAAAAACATGGTTACAAAAAGATGGCTCAGCGCTCCTAAACCCTCCATCCTAATTCCAATAACTTTTTTATTTAATTGGAAAAAGAGTACTGAATGCTAGAACGTTCTAGTTCTAGTTCTAGTTGTACTCAATAACAGAATGTCTGCTCTGCGACCTCAATATAACATTATCACTCTCTAATTGTTTTTATTTTCGTTCGGTTGCTTCTGTCCCCCTTTTGTAGCTTTATGAGTGAGTGAGTGGAGTGAGAGAGTGACCAAGAGAGAGAGAATAAAGAAGATTCCAAATGTCCTTTCAGGATATTAACACTTGCACTACCAAGCAAAGCAAAAAGGACCAAGAGACGTAGCTTCCAAGTTTGGTGTATCTATGAGAACTCTTTAACGAAACTTCATGCTTTATTGGATTTTCCGTATTGTGTTGGGAGCAATCGCTTACTTTCCAAAATCACTCCTTAGTGTAAACGTCACGCTTCGCCTCCTTTTTCAACCCATGCTGTTACATCTCTCACTTTATCACAAATTACATCAACTCTAATTCCTTTATTATATATTTTCTTTTTTAGTTTAGTTGATTTTGCATCTTAGAAACCTCAATTAAATAGAATGTGAAGAAAATATATATACACAATATAGCCATCGGTGATGAGGCGAACCATTTGTTTCAGGTGTAAATTCTTTCACTTTAATTAATTCATATTAATGAAATGTGACACTTTCACTTTCGGTTCAAGCAAGAAAATGTTAGATATGGAAAACTTTTAAAAGTTTTTAATTACGTATATGTAAAAATACAGTCATAAATCCAGGAGCAGAAATAAAAGAGGAGAATCTCCCTAATAGAGCTTAGGAATTATAAATATTTTGAGCTTCTTAATTATTGGATTGAGAGAATTGTATAATTAGAAGGAGATGGAGAAGGACAGAATGGTAAAATTGGGGGTGGTTGGTCGCTTGGAGTGAACGATGCTAATTAGGCCTATGATTGAACTCGGTTGTTCACCAAGTTATCCAATATCCTGTGTAAACAAATCATTAGTTCTCGTTATAGTTTTTCTTAATTCAAGTTCATACTGTAACCTACGTAAGTTATAGAGGAATATATATATCATATATCTATAATTCATACGTTGAGCCTAATCTGGTGATGAATTAGTGCCTTGGAAATAACAAGAACGTGAAAATGACCTTTGCAGTTTCCTGCAAGAAATGGTTAAATGCCACCATAGAGATGAGAAGGTAATGTTTGTTGCTTGAATGCACTTTTAGATTTATTGGATGAACAACGACTTCAAATTCGAGTGTTATTTTGAGTGAATATTCGATTTCACGATTAAGTTTAAATGTTCGTATATTATAAAACAATAAGATAATTCCGTTTTCTTTTTCCCTACTTAAAAAAGAAAAAGCAAACCGTAGGATATTCAATATGAAGACAAAAAGAGAAATATCTCCCAAACTTTAGTTTTGTCTTTCTTTCACTTTTCTTTTAATTTTCTCTGTATGCTTTGAACATGTTTAACACTAAATTAAGTATATAGATTCGGGAAAGAGTACACTTTTGGGAAAGAGATTGGATTCTGACTCTGCAAAACCTGACACATTAATACGATTATTTGGTAGTATATCATTCTAAATTCACAGTATCATTATGCATGAGAAATTCTTACAAAGTACTAATGGTAGATGGTACAAACAACAAATTAAAAAATGAAATATGTGTTCAAATTTTTACATAATAATTCTTTATTAAAATTATTTAATTTCATTTTAAAGGGTTAATTAACTATCGTTACATAAGCGTCAAGCAAGAATTAAAAATAAATGACGGGTAAAAAATTTATTTAATTTTTTTGCTACTTTAACAAAGAAGCAAATCCTTTTGTTTTTCGGCAGCGGTTTAAGTATTTAGGTTCAGCTATCAATTGAGTGTGATATCATTATATATATATATATATATATATATATATATATATATATATATATATATATATATATATATATTCAATAAATTTTATCTTTGATGATTGGGATGGTCTACGTTCACATATTTGTTTTGGATCAGAAAGTGAAACATTTTTGTCACCGGATAGGGTAAATTTGATCCATACATTCTGTCTTTTACACTCTCATTTATTTTTAAATTTTTTTATTTTTTTGTTTTTCTGTATGTATTTTTTAAATTAATTTATTCATAAACTAATTTACTGAATATATATTTATATATTCTATAAAAATAATTAGAGGGTGTGGGTCCGAGAGGCAAATGGCCCAAACAACAGGACGGGCCCATACAACAGGACGGACCCAAATATTTTTTATTTTAATTATAAAATAACTTTTTATTTTATTGTTTTTAATAAATTTTGTGTAACAAATCATGAATATTATTTTTAATAATTTTTTAAAATAAAAAATAAAGTAAAATTTAATAATTAAAAGTAAAAACAGAAAATTGATAGGAAAAATGTTTTCTAGAACGGCTCCTTAATCTGTATCTGGATGGAGAATTTTAAAATTACAGTAATTTTTAAATAGAAATGAGTAACTGTTAAAAGATGAATGAAGTAGGAGATGAATTTAAATAATAATTTAAGAAAAAAATAAAATAATAGAGTAATGTTAAAAATACAAGGAAATTGTTTTGGATCTTGGACTCAATGTTAGAATATTCCAGAAATTTAATCATGAAGTTAATGGTCTCCCTCTTAATAATCCAAAAAGCGTTGTTGAAGCAATTGTTGTGAATGAGTCGAAGGCGATTAGTTCTATTGCCACACAAAATATTGTATTACCTTCATGGAATGGTTGAAACTTTCTCATGGTTTCCATAAAAAATCACAGTTAAAGGACTAATAAGGTCTCAATGCCGGTTACTTCTAATATGTCCATAAGTTCAAATCTTATTAAGAAGCTTTTGTTAATTCTACGTAACAAAGTGGAAAAGTAACTTCGTTTTGTTGCTAATCTGAAGTTTAATTGACAAAACTGTTCAAAAAATCACTTTCAGTTTATCAAGTTGGAATTTAAGGCAAATGACTAGAATCTGCATTTCCTAAAGAGTTTTAAATATTTACTCTGGGATAGCAAAATATGATCTCTTTATCTTTATTGTTTAAGTTAGTTAAACAAATATTCTACTTAATATATTATTCCTGTATATACTTCAGCGCCTGTTTAGTTTGTTTGTATTTGTAGATTGAGATTCCTAAAATCTTGTTAGTTTTCTATTATTTGCAAAGAATTATAAATAATGCAAAGGTTGAATAATGAATAAATGTTAAACTTTTTTACTGCGTTATGCATCTTTCTTCTCTTTTAAGTTTTTTACCTCTCTTGTTCTCAAATTTCTGTAAAAATATCAACGATTTGCATTTCAATAACTTGATTTTGGTTCACATTAATATTTTATATATCTCAATATATATATAGAATCATATACCAATTAATTATTTTATTTCCTTGTCACTTGTCAGTGATATTATTTTTGGTTGCAATGTACTTTTTGTTATATATTGATAGTGCTATATCTCTGTTCTACAAAGCAATCCTAGGTGAACCAAGATCTATGAGAATATCATGCTTAATTTGTGTACTGGGACTTTCCAAATTGAAGTGTTAAGGATAGGTTACATGCAATCAATTGCAAATGTGTCCCTTGGAAAGAAAAGAAACCGGTGGAGGTAAGGTCCCAAAAATTGAGCACATATATGGGCAAACGATGCCAAATTTGTATTGCTTTACATATATGGTTTATGCTGTTGTACAGATATGTTTCCTTAAATATAAAAAACTATGTATTATCTTTTTCATTTCCTATCCTTACATTGATTAATGTTGAGAATGAGATTGTGAGGCTGATTCTCCGTTTGGTTTGGCTGAGTTGAGTTCGTCTTGTTGTTTTAGTTGTTTGCATGTGGGACCCACAATTTGAAGAGTGATCCACATCCTCATTAAACCGGGAAATAGACTTCAAACTTGTGACAAAAATGTCATTATTCTGAAATTCACTTCTGCTTGACCCTTAACCTAATGCCAAAATGTTACATTCTAAGGTAACTTTTAGGTTGAGAGAATTGGTTCCCTAAACGATTGAACTTAGGATAAGACTTCCTACTGATCAATTCATTCATGGGAATATGTATGTAAGAAGCCAACTTGTAAAAATGTAGCTCCTGATTTTTAAGCTTTGGAGAAGTGTCTTGGTCATCCTTTAAAAAACCACTTTAACCAAAGTACCATTTTACCAATTACTATTAGCAAAGTTTATTCATACTTCAAATTAACACTTTGTATATTAACTAAATATTATTCAGTTGGGAAAATAGTGGGGTAAAATAACAATTAAAACATGTGTAACAACCCAGCCAAAAGAAACTACTCCAAACCAAATTGAAAAAGAAAGAAACTAAAATATAATTTGTGTTTGAATTAAGCCTTGAATCCTTGATTTTTCATCAAGAAAAATGTTGGGAGCTTGGTTTGAATTGGGATTTTCATTTTCTGTCAACAAATAGATTTAATTGTGGGAATTAAAGGAATTTATGCAACAGAAGGAAGCTGCTACCAATCTTAGCAATGAAGTATGTAGAAATTAAATTATAAGAACAGCAAATAGAATTCATTGACTTCGTGTGCTGTTACTTGTTGGTGGAGTTTCCCTGTTTTGTAGAAACGAGATGGGTCGCTAACATCAGGCCCCAGGCTAGTTTGGCCCACGGTTTATTCAAGCAGTTTGAACTTAGAATCACTTTCCTGGTGGTTGATACAAGCACGCAAGTCCTATGTAAATAAGGAAATTAGTTTTTGCATTTTTTTTTCTCTTCGCACCTATTTTTGGTTTTTTTAAATTAATTTTATTTTTAATAAATAATTTTATAAACTAATCTATAAAATATAAAAATATATTTTATAAATTAGTTTACGTGATGTAAAAATATATTTTGCAGAATAATTTATGAATTATATATTAAAAAAACTGAAATAACAAAAATTCAAAAAAAAAAAAGAAAAAAAAAAGGGGGAAGGCGCAAAAAGTATGGCCATTACATAATGTTCAAACAATTTATTACAAAGGGGTTCTATATATAATGCTTTTTTAAGCGTCTCTCTAATGATTTTTAATTTTCCCAATCTAAGCATTGAGAGGCTTGCCTATTACACCAAAAGTTCCAATACAACAGTGTTCATGATGGCAAAATTAAATTTAAATCATTTTAAAAGCAACATAACATTTAAGTCCTTAAAGACACTCAATATCATGGTTTCGCTAAGGGTATTGAAGATTGCTTCCGAAATTTGTTTTATAGTAAGAAAAAGAAGGTGCAAAATGTCTAAGGTTATTGTTGAGTCTGAAAACAAAGAAAAACAACGTAGGATGTTGGTTCGATTACTACTCTGTTAATTTATATTATATTTTGGTAGAGTTGATTTTGAATTATTGAATTTCACTAAAATATATACTTTAGTTAATTTTGGTCACATATTTTATATTATAAAATATGTTATAATACGTAAAAAAATTAAAAATAAGTTAAAGTTTTAACCAAATAAACATTCAACCTATCAATTATGAGATTGATACTATTAAACACATGCATGAACTGATGAGAGTTTAATCTAATTTAATTCTAGAGTTTCCAGATTCAAATTTTGGATATGTAATTATGTTAAAAGTTAAAAAAAACTTTGCTGCTTATAGTAATCTTACCTTACTCGAATAATTTTGTTTTTCTATAAAAAGTATTTATGATTTAGAAAAAAATCATATATTAAACACATTTATGAAAATTAAATTTTAAAATTCATTTTGCTTCCAAAATTAAATTTTCAAAAAATAATTTATGAAATAATTTTGAAATTAAGTTTTCAGGAATGAAAAGAACGGATGATGTTTATTTTGGTCAAATAGGAAAAGAAAGAAAAAAAATTATGATCAAGGAAAAGAAAAAAATTGGGCCCGAAGAAATAATGTGAAGAACAGAAAAGGAATGCAAAAAGCAATCCTAAGGCCCAAATTGGGCCATAGTGCTTGCTAGAAAACCCATAAAAAAACAGAAAACAAGAGACTAAAAGCCCAAGGCCTGCACTTTTGATCAAATGAGACACATATTCTTGCAAATAAAAAAACATATTGTTCCTATGCTCCACTAACCGCAACCGAGGTCTTTTTCTTTTAAAAAAAATGTTAACAATATCCTCAAAATAAAATTTTTTAAAATAAAAAGTTATTAATATACTTTTATTTAAACGTAATTTTTAATAAAAAATTAATTTAAATTAATATTTTAGGATACCAATTTAATACCCTTCTTTTTATTACACATTTAAATGCTAGCCATTTAATACGTGATTTGATTTATCATCTCAACTCTCACCTAGCATTTAAAGTTGAATACAATTAATTTTCATAAAATTAATTTTAAATTATTAAATATTTTAAAATATATGTATAAAATAATTTAAACTATATATTTTTATTAATATTATTATAAAACATTGTTAAAATATTATTATAAAAAGTTATTTTAAATTTTTTTAATTGTCATTTTCCCATATTTGGGCGATAAAGGTTCAATTCGTAGAAAATACTCTTGCAGTACTAAATATAAGATGTATTTAATTAATTTATAAAAATTCATAAATTTACTGAATTTAATTAATAATATTAAGTTTATTATTATTTCATATATTTTTTTAAAAAATTTTAATATTAATGAAATGTGTATATATTTTTTCACCTAATTAATTATTATATCTTTACTTTTAATAATCTCTCTTCACTTAACATTTTTTTTAAAAAAAAAAAACAATTAATGTATCTGACATTGTGGATTGCATCTTATAAAAAGAATTAAAAAATACTTTTATTTTAAGAACTTGTCCAAATTATTTCAAAAGATAAAATTCTATCTATATAAAACCAAATAAAATATATATAAATTTGTTAATAAAATATTTTAATTTCATAAATTTATTTAAAATAAAGTTATTTATTCCATAGAATAATTTAAATAACGCCTGTTTTAATTCTTAAAAAAAAAAAGATGCTAAGATATCATTATCGCACTTAAAGTATTTGCACATCCACATGGTTGTAACTGTTAAATATAATATCCCGTGTAGTGCACCAAAGACGATTCATGTTATAATAAAGGAAAATATTTCAAAAATAATAATTTATTGAAAAAAAAATTATTATATACAAATAGAAAAAATTAGCAATTTTTTTAATTTAAATAAAAAATTTACTATTTTCTATGCTCAAAAATCAATTTTAAAGAGGAATTCATATTAACAAAACCGTATCCTAAAATCCTTTGGAGTTTTCAAAAAAAAAAAAAAAAAACACTGACATTTACATCACTCACAACATATAAAAATGACACTTACATCATCCACAACGTATAATCAATTTTAAGTGTTAATTCAGTTGGTATTGAATTTGTAATCTACAGGTTATGAATTTACATTTCGCTATTAATATAAAAATTTTGTTTGTAAATAATTTGTAAATACCCATAAAACGCTCATCCAATATTAAAGTATGCTCTGATTCTAATAAGTTCCCTATAATCCAACTTATATAAACTTTCACTGCATAAAAAAAAAATAACTAATCAAATTTAAAGAGGAATTCATATTAACCAAACCCTAAAATAAAGCCCTTTGAAAATTTCACAACAAAATCGGATATTGACATCACCCATAACATATACATTAACTTGGCATTAAAATTTCAATTCCACAAAATTTACTGGCCATGTCTTCTCCACTCTGTACGTAGTTAGGCTGCGCAGAGAAAAATCTAGAAAGTATATAGAATTCAACTAAAATTTGTCAAACAGGGTGAGCCAATAAATATAATTAATGACAGCTACGTATAATAAATGTATTTTTATTTTTCCTACAAACTATATACACAATAATAAATGGGAAGAAATAAAGAAATCACAGGTAGTCATGAAAACATGGAACAGGCTAAAATAAGCACCGCTTAATTATTAGCCAAATTTTATATATGTTGTGGCAGAAATTAGGGTCTAAATTCTGCAGGCATCTTTAACACTAACCACCACATAACTGGCAACTATTATTCTTAATTGTATATGTATTAAAGAAAAAAGTTGTAGGTTTTTATGTGGCTATATCTGAGGTGAGAACCTAACTTGCTGCTTCTTAATTCTTAGCAATTAGTAGATAAGATAAGACACTTACTTAACCTGAAAACTTTCCATTTCATGCAAACGTGTCATTTTCATTACAATTGGTCCAACAATAAATGCTGCAAAATTCAACACAAACCATGTGAGCAGTTGAGAACTAATTCATTTCAATAGATGAGTTATAATTTCATCATGGGATATAGCATCTTCCGGGCCCTTTATATTTTACACATTGACTCTGTTTAATTAATAATTTAATAATACAGCAAGGAATGCCAGATAATGTGAGCAATGTTTTTATTATTTTTATAGGTTCATCCATCATGATATCTCTCTCTCTATATATATATAATGCTCAAGACAGGTTCAATTCTCATAATTGATAGAAAGGTGGTCACAAAGCAAATTAATTGTAAGGTTATTTATACTAATTAGGAAGATGGAATTGAAGTTGAAGGGTGGTGGGAATGTTGTGTCATTGAGGAGAGGGTATGAGTTGTTGAAAGGTGGGAGTAATGGAGGGTTAGGTGTTGTTTCATGCAGAGAGGAAGAGGGAGGGGTGGTGAGGATGAAGATTGTGGTGAGAAAGAGTGATTTAAAGCAGCTGGTGGAAGTGATGAAGGGAGTTAAAGGCATAGCACACAACTCAACAATGTTATCATCATCATCATCATCAGTGGAACAAAGATTGAACAAGTTGATGTGGAAAAAGTATCTGTCCAAAGCTAAATCAATGAATGAGAATGGCCACAAGTGTTGGAGTCCTGTCCTACAAAGCATCCCTGAAGAACTTTGATTGTTTGTGCAGAGTAGAAAAAGAAAACAAAGACAAATTATGTTCATTTTTGTTATTATTGTAGTTTTGAAAGGGCTAATATATAACTCCTTCATTTTCGTAACTCGAAGTAACATAAATAAATTAAGTTTCGGTTATGTAATGTTATCTTCCCCCTCTTCCATAATGTTTTGTTTGTTTGAAGATATGTGACACATTTGTATCTATAAATTAATTTTTTTTAGTGGATCAATAGAGAATTATAGTTAATTAAAAATAAAATTACTTTAAGTAAAGTTAACTTTTATAATTTTAATAAACAACAATTTTGTGATCAGGTTTAAAGTTGGTTAAGAATTAATTTTAGTTAGGATAATTTTATTTTTAAAATTATTAATTAATTAATTGAAAATTTATGTTGGTCAATTTTAATTAAATAATTTATATAATCTTAGTAAATCCGATCCATTTAAAAATATTATAAATTTTATTTATAACATAACTTAATAATGAAGACACTCGTGATCCGTATATATGATTATATGAGTGAGTTTTTTATTCATAACTCGAAGCAATATAAATAAAATGAGTTTTGGTTATGTAATTAATGTTAGCCCCCTCCAAAAAAAAAGAGAGAAAAAACTTGACTGATTTTAACAGAATATTTATGCATGAAGATGTGGCACATTTGTATTTATGAATTAAGAATTTTTTTTTTAAAAAAAGATCAGGCTTACTACACAGAATTATATTTATCCAATTAAAGTTTATTAACTTAAATTTATAATTAATTAAAAATAAAATTATTTTAAACAAAATTAACTCTTACATTTTTAATAATAGATAATTTTGTAGTTAGAATTATGGTTAGTTAAGAATTAATTTTGATTATTCGTTGGTGTTTGTCGAGTGTGATTGAGTTGAGCAAGATTGAAATAACACTGTTTTTTCTCTCAAAATGTGAGCTGTGCGGGACTTTAAGGTTTTTTTTATTCATTATATTTAGTTTTAAAATTAAATATATTTTTGGTATAATTTTTGGGACAGATAATTTCTTTTTTTTTTAAATAAATTATACTAAACTTAAAATCATTAATCTTTGAAAAACTTAAAATCATCATTTTTATTATTATTTATGAGTTTAAGATAATTACGATTTATTTAGATAGGATAAATTTTAAGATATGAAATTAAGATTTTTTTAAAAAAAAAATTGAGCGACTAATATACTAGTTGATGAATATTCAAAAAAGTCGCCGAGAGCTTTTTATCGTTCGTATAGTCGACTGAGTCTATGCAACATGCACTCTTCCTGTTCGATAAAATGTTATTAGCTTGGGGTAGGTTGTTACATTTGTCATAAGGAAAAAAGATTCATGGCCACGATGCTATTTTTGCAATGAACGCTTTGTCATACATGGAAGCTTGGTCACATCGGTTCTGCATTGAGGGCTTTCGAGGAAATGCCTTTGAGATTTGGTTTCCGGTAATTCTATCATTAACAGAATTTATTAGGCATGTTCTTTCTATGTGTGTTTGTTAGGGGGAACAAAAATGCATTGCTTTGCTCTTAAATTGGGTTTGAATGAGATGTTTAGGCTGAATGGCTGATTATAACTTGGGTGTTGATGGTGTCATGTTCATAAACCTGCTTCCTACTTGTGCTTAATGCTTAGCTAAGACCTGTTTTGCCATAAGGAAAGGCTTTCTACCTCATCCAATATTACAAACTCATTTGCTTAACATGTATGGTAAGATTGGTGTGCTAAAATTGACATACCTAACCTTTAATCAAATGATGAATAACATGAAATTCCATGATTACTATTTACTGTGAAGTTGATGAAATAGCAAATCTTTATAACTATTTGAACAACTGTTGAGTGTTGAGTGGATGGATATCTTAAACCAGATACACTTGCTATTGCAAGCGTCCTTCCTAATCCTGCCTTATGCAAATTTGGCATCATTAAGTAAATTCATGCTTTTTATAATATGTATGAAAATATTCTGTATTTTCTGAATATTTCAGAAATTTTTAAGAGGGAATAAGTCTCATATTTTTAACGAGGAATATTATTTTTATTTTATTTTTATCTAAACAATTTTGTGGGATAAGTTTTTGACTTAGTCTATTACTTTTAGTTCATAAACTTTATTTAATATAACATACCCCTAGTGATTCTTTCAAAAGGAATACACATTCTTCTCTCTTCACACAATCACACGTTTTCTCTTCTTTTTTTCCTACCATCCTCTTCTTTCCTCTTCTCCTTTTTATTACCTGAGTTTGTCTAGTAACCATTAATTTCACTGTGAGGTGAATAAATCTTTAAAAATAGTGTTATCAACTGATTATCAATTATATTTTTCAAAATTTCATCCACTTTTGACAAGAAGTTGTGGACATTTAGCTATAGCCAGCAAAATTTTGACCAAATTCTTTCTAGGGATATTGTATAATGGAAATGGAATACTTTCATGATGGGTCGTGCCATTCATGGTATGGGGAGTCCCTTCGGGTTGAGTCATTCCTTTGTTTCATTATTATCATCTTGTAGCAATTCTGGCATGGTAAGGAATGATATGTGATCCTTTATAGGCTACTACATCCAGGCATGGCAATAAAATTGAAATAAAATTATGTTTTTCCAATACACTTTGTGATGTGTGGAACATAATTTTGCATATTTTTAATTATAAAACAAACTATTAGACCAGCTTTTCAATTCCCAAGAAAATTAAATCAGTACTCTACTTATTTCATAGTTGGGTGAGGATTTTCTTGATAATTATGTAACTTGATTTATTTTATCAAACAATACATATATGGACCCAATAAACATTGAACAACCTAGCTAATGGAAAAGATAAATGTTGAAGCCAATATTTTTTATTTACAATCAAAACAATAAAGTTTGAATCTAATATCTCATATAAATTGTCTAAACATTTATTATTAGGTTAATCCTAATGAATGGTGATCAAAGATTTATACAAATTATGTTGATTTAACTTTCATTTTTTATGCTTTAGATGTTAACTAATCTAATCAATAAATGATAATTTGATATATAATCTCTCTTTTTTAAAACTTTTTATATGCTTTATTTTTTGTCATGATATAAATCTCAAATATAAAATATTTGTGTGTAAAGTTAGGAATAAGTTAAGATATATTTTATAAATATTAAATCTGATCCATTTCTTAAATTTATGATCCAAACTTGATTCATTGCATGATATATGCAATTTTTTAGAAAGAAAAATGGCAAACATTTTTAAAATTATGTTCTACTAAATGCTTATTTAAAAATTTATTTTATAATAAGATTTTTTTTCATCTATATAATAAGATGTTTTAAATAATTCAAAAAGATTACTTCTAAATAATCTAATTGATTTAAAATCAATTAACTTAAACTTTAAATAGACAAACATGACTATAATCTTAATAAAATACAGCACAAATTAAAATGACATGATAGGCCTACAGAATAATATTATATTAATTTTTTTTGTTTTTATTTAAGCAGACCAATTCGTTAGTCTTAAAAGAGTTTATGAATGGTTTGAAATTTGACTCTTTTAATCAAATAGTTTTTAAAAAATTAATTAACTCAACTTATTTAGTAAATGGACATGGTCTAGTCCAAGATTTTACTTTTTATTTAATATAATATAAAAATATAAAAGAATGATGTTAATTATCATTGGCTTAGTCTACGTAATTTGCTAATATTTACCAAGAATTTATCAAAATGTTGACAGAAGTCAAGTTTTGTTATTGAACGAAATACAATACTACTTATGGAGTCAACAAACATGTAACCTTATTTTAGCTAAAAGTTCTAACTGTTCAATCCTATTTTTATCAGGTAAAGCATAACAAAATTAAACAGCTATGCGGATTCTGCAGCAATTACGGCCAGCTATTATCTAGAAACTGAAGCGGTTTACAACTTACAAATCATTTTACAAAAACGATGGGTAAAGATTAAAGAACGAGAATAAAACTAAGGGTAAAATGCTTACACTTTATAAAATTTAATGAAATTATATTTGATATATTTTTTGCATCAAATTAATTTTCTTCAATTTATTTAATAATATAAAAAATTTTAAAAGTCTGTATTATCGGACATAATACACGATATTATGTTGTTGAAAATATAAAAAATATATTTTAAATTATCTCCATTCAATAAATTTAAAAAATTTGTAAACTGTTCTTTTAAAATTAACAAACAAACATACCAACATTATTTATATCCAATATACCTCATTTTACTTTTTATATCTTCATTATTTTTCATGTATCTATATATCTCCTTTTAAGATGTATAAATATCATTACTATTTTTTTAATTTACTTTTCATGTAACAAACTATATAAGAAGGCTAATTTAATTTAAGTAACTTGTTTGGAGAGTAAAAATTCATCATCATCATTCAGGGAGTATTTACACTAAAAAAAAAAGAGAATTGTATATTGAATTTACAAGTGTGTTGTTGTTCCTGATTCCTGATTCCTGATTCCTGAAGGCTGAACCCAAAGTTGTTTCTCAGTCTTGTTGATGAGTGGTTGAAGAAGAAGAAGAAGAAAAGAAGGAGATAAAAGAGTGAAAAATGAAAAGGGTGCATCCAGTGATACAAGAGAAACAGTTTTGAAGGAAGCGTTTATTGGGAAGCACGTGTGGTGGAGTTGACATAGGGTGAAGATAAGCCAAAGCAGCATGCTGGAGAAGTGGGTTCTTTAAAGGGATCTCGTTCCAGCTTGAATTGTTCGCTTCTCCCATCATGTCTCTAAGACTCGTGTACGAATACGACACCGTTCCCATCTCCAATTCCCTTTCTGTTTCCGCCACCTCTTTTTTCCATTCTGAGCAATTCCAATTTCCTTCAAATGCAAATGCAAATTCATCCTTCTTTTTTTTTCTCCCTTCTTCCATCTCACTTCCCATCACTTTTAGATTTAGATACCATGCCGCTAACTTTTTATTTTCTCTATTTTTTTATGTCCATAAATTTTATTTCTCTATCTCTATAATTTGTTTTTTTTTTCTTTTGGTAGAGAGAATTCTAGATAACTACTATCTTATAAAATTTAGAATGAGAGAAATAATTGAGGGGGCAATGGAAATGATTCTGATGGGTGATTGCTAATGATGCGATGTCGTTTAGTTTGCGTTTGAAGAAGACGTTTTTTTTAAACCGCCACGTGACAGTTTGGTGGTATTTTTACTCATCTACTCTGCCAAGAATAGAGGCCAACCAACTACTTTTTTTTTTTTTAATTTGTTTTTTCCACATGGATTCTTAACAAAACTGTTGTTCAATATCTGAATACATCGGATAAATGAGATATATATATATATATATATATATATATATATATATATATATATATATTAAAATATAAATAGTAATGAATTCTGATGATTTTTCATTTCACATCATAATCCGAATTTACATAATCTCATTTCACATCATAATAAACAGGAATAGAAATAAGTATACATCAAGCCACTCATCAAAGATTTATGAACTTTTTTTTTTCATAAAAAAACTATTGAAACATCTAACCTAACTGTCAATTTCTAACCCATTATTGAGCAAGCTGATTGATTGAACGAAAATACGTACAATTCATTAAAATAACAATAAACATATATAAACAGATTTTATTTTATTTTTCTTTCCATTCCTCTATTCTTACATTCCGTGTAATCTTCTCTTTTTTTAAAAAAAAATCCTCAACCCCTCATGAACGAAATATTGGAAGGTAGATATACGGTTGTATGTTTGTTTCCCATCACTTTTTTTCTATTTTTTTTTTCTTATTTCTCTCTTCTTATATTCCAATACATCTTAAAATAGAATGAACAAATATCATCTCCAAATACACCTCAAAATAATAAAATGTATAAACATCATCTCTTTTTCGTTAGTGACCTTGATAATTCTACATGTAAATAGTATATTCCACATGTTTACATTGTGATCTTTCAAAAAAAATCAAATAACTTATATCTTGTTAGTATAAATTTTTTTATACAATCAATCAGTTAAAAAGTATTGTACATATATTTTATAAATAATTATTATAAAAATTAATAAATTTTAATTGTATAATAATCAATAAATATATTATTGTATAAATTTTTTTATATTATTAATATATTTCAACTAAATTTTTTATGTACAAGCTATCCAATAGCGATCTTTGTATTTATAAAAACACTCTTTCATAATATTTGCCTTCGCAATATATGGTAAATACAAGATTCATGGTTGATGTTGTTTTATTTATTCTATGCCCTTTTATTCATTTCTTAAAAATTCTGCGCATATTTTACTTTTACTTTTTAAACATCCATTCCTACCAACCATTTTTTTTTTGGGTTAAATACCTTCATATTTTGTTAGATTCGGATTTCAAAATCATATTTTTATTTAAAAATTAACAAGACACAAACAACTAGAATTTATATTTCAGAAGGTTATGGTTCAAATTTTAATGTTAATATGAAAATTTTATTGGTAAATGATCTGCAAGCATTCTTTAAACTTTGAGGCATCTTGATTTTCGTATATGATTGATTTTCTTCAAGGAAAGTCTTGGGGTTTAATCTGTGTATATAAAAAATCTTCCTTATCATGTTATAAATGTTGCAAGCTCGAATAATTGTTTGTCTCATACAGAGGAATTTTGTAATCTACACACAAAAACAAGAGAAAGAAGAAACAAGGATTTATGGGCTTAGTTCTGTAACAGAAAACGATGGGTCCCAAATAGGATTTGTCTTATGTCTTTTGAAATCTGTGTATTCCTTAGTTACCAACATAACCTAAATGTTCATACTATGAGGCCGGTGAGGCACATGCAAGACACATAATAAAACCCAGTTTTGCTAACTACAGATGAATATATTATAATAAGCAGCAACATAACCTTGTGTGTTGAGAAACGCTACAAGGTCATTGAATATGACGAAAATGCCACGTGGCAAACATCCAAAAGAAGGATCAGAAACAATGAAATGAAGATACCTTGAGAACACAAGAATGTGGCAGTTGTAATGATTTGATAACAGATCGGAGACTCCAACGCTTCTTGTGCAACGGCATCGCCGCTCTTGGCTTTTGTGTAGAACTCAAACAAACAAGCAAGTGAATATAGAAGAAGATTTCATCATTTTTCTCTATTATCACTTTGGTTCTCTTGGATGGAAAAGATATAACCAGAAAACACTGGTTGATCAGAAGAAGAAGAAGAAACAAAGGAAGAAAACATGGGAAGCATGAAAATATCACCATCAACAACAAGAAGAACACTTCATGACTTGTTTGAGCAGGAGAATCCTCATTTTGCTACCCCATGTTCTCCTGCTTCAGGAAATGAAGAACTTCTTTCTACTATTTCTTATTGCACCTTTGTTTTCACATTCACTGATCCTTCAGAATCTCCTGCACAAAGAGACTCCAAGAGGCTCCAACTCACAAGGCTCATTTCTATATTAAAGTCCTCCAAGAAAGCAGTGAATGAGAGAATTTTGGGGCCTCTTGTGGCAATGATATCAGCCAATCTCTTCAGGCCACTTCCTCCACCTTCCAACACTAGTTCCATCTCAGAGTTGCTTGAAGAAGAAGACCTCATCTCCACATTTTCACCCCTTTGGTCACATCTCCAAATAGTTTATGAGATATTACTCAGGCTTGTTAACAGCACTGAGCAAAACATGCTGAGAGAGTACATAGATCATTCTTTCCTCCGCAATCTCCTAGTACTTTTCATGTCAGAAGATCCAAGGGAACGTGAAAGTTTGAAAAATGTGTATCACAAGATATATTCTAAGTTCATATCGGACCGTTCCTTCATGAGGAAATCAATGACTGATATGTTGTTGAACTATGTGTTTGAGACAGAGAAGCATCCCGGTATTGCAGACTTGCTTGAGATATGGGGAACCATAATCAATGGATTTACAGTGCCAATAAAGGAAGAGCACAAGTTGTTTCTCATGAGAGTGCTGATTCCTCTACACAAGACAAAGGGGATGCAAGTGTACTATAAGCAACTGGCTTATTGTGTATCACAGTTTGTGCAGAAGGAGCCTATGCTTGGAGGAGTTGTGGTTAGAGGAATTTTGAGGTACTGGCCTGTCGCTAACTGTCAAAAAGAAATTTTGCTAATTGGGGAGTTGGAAGATCTGGTGGAGAATATAGACCCTGATCAGTACCGTAAGTTGGCATTGCCCTTGTGTACCCAGATTACAAAATGCATAAATAGTTGGAATTCCCAGGTAAATCTCCTCTTATTGATGTTCATAATTTATTATGCTCATTCTTGGTGCTCTCTATTCAACTGCAAAGTATTTTACAAGTTAAGCCAAGTAATCCTAGCTGGGGGATCTTTATCTTCTCACATTAACATGATCTGGTAGATGTTCAGGACTAACCACCGAAACTCAAACTTTCCATCTGTCATGGACGAATCAAAATATACCGAATTGACCTTGTCCATTTCTTTCATTCACTTTTTATATATATCCATAGTATTAAAAGAAAAAAATATGGAAACTGGTCGGTAATGATTCATAAAATTTCAATTTCGTACCACACACTACTGAAAGGAGAATTTTTTTGCATTAGCTCAAATGTCAGTTGGGCTCTATTCCAACTAAAAAGAAAACACAGACTAAATTGACCTTCTTGAAACTCTATGGAAAGCATTCGAAAAAATATCTCCCTAGTAACGCTTGGTTCCTATTTGCACCTCCATGCTAGCAAAAGGTTAAGTTAAAAGCCCACAGTTTAGTTGACCGTATGTATACCTCCATGTCTTTCTTTATTCCTTTGTCACTTGTCAGTTTTCTAAATTCAGGATTTGATAAACAGCGACTTATTTTATGACACAATTTACATTAGGTAGCCGAGCGAGCACTGTATGTATGGAACAATGAGCAGTTCGTGAAAATGGCATTAATAGGAACGGTAGAAGTATTCACTGTCATCGTAGAAGGCATGGAAAAGAACCTGAAGTGGCATTGGAGCAAGAGTGTCAGGCAACTAACTGAAAGTGTCAAGGTGATGCTGGAAGAAATGGATCCTGATCTATATTCCAAGGGTCTCATGGACATGGAAGCCAAAGAATCAATGGCACAAAAAGAAGATATGAAGAGAAAGAAGATATGGGAAAGAATAGAATTGGAAGCTGCCAAGAATTACTTTCTCAATCCACAAGTTGTATACGTGTCTCCCACTCAACATTTATGTATGCAACTTCGTGCAGGCCAATACCAACCTTAAATACAACAATAATTGCAAAGATCGTGGTTGTTTAAAAGTTGCTTAGTTGTTTACAATGACAAATATCAACGCATCAAACGAGAAATTGGTAGCCGTCCGTGGTATTCTATAGAAGGCAATTTCATAACCAATGAATGAACAGCAAACACCCAGATGAACAACCGCTGAGTCTGTATTATATCAGCACATCCAAGGTTCAGAGCAAAACGAGCAACTTATACACCTTTCTCCAAAAGAGCAAGCACTCCGCGCAAGAGTGAATTTTTTCTCCAAATGATTTTTAAATTTGCTCCCATCAAAATGATTTCAAATTTCCCTTTAAATATAATTACATAATTAAAAATTTAATATAACATGATAGCATTTTTACACTAATATAATCCATCCATTCTAAAATTTTATTAAAGCAATCGTTGTGCAAGTCCTAGAATTGACTTAATTGTTAAAAGTTGAAGATTAGAATAATTTTGTTTGAAGATTCTAAATTCAAAACTCGTTATTTTTCCCATTGTATCAATAAATAAATAAATAAAAAAAATCTTTGTATTAATTGCCAATTTCTTAAAATTTAAAACGTTAGTATTTTATTTAAATGTTGAATCAACCCAACCCCATATAGGTAATTAATCATACCGTTACCCAAGTCAAATTTGGTTCTTAAAAAGCAACCTTGCCAAAAATATCGAACTACATTGGAATTAAGCAAAACACCCATCCTATCAGCATCCTAACGTCTGCTTCCACTATTAATGAAATAAAATTATATGAATGTTTTAATACACTGTAAATAAAAAAATATATTGTATTACTATACACTTTTGTATTATCTCATCTTTAAAACAAGTTATGACTACCTATCTTTTGGTACAAAAACCATCAATCACTTGACGCGATTGAAATCAAAGCTAAACCCAAATTGTAATTGTAGCAGCTATAGATATTAACTATTATTAAGGGACATCGACAGCATACACCCTAAGAAATAATGCCAACAATTTTCTATTTTGGCAGAAAGTAAAAAGAAAAAGTCCGCGAAGTATACATAAGTTCAAATATTTATTGTCTCAATCAAAATTCAAATGATGCGCTGCCAAAGGCAACACATATAGCTGAAATCAGTTAAGTATGTTACAACTTACAAATATTTAACAACTAAAATACGTTGGAAACTACAAGTCAGATCATAACCCCCCCCCCCCGACCACTCTTTTTTTCTCCCTCCTCTCTCTCTCACTCACTCACTCACTCTTCTCTCTGTCTCTCTCTTGTGGTACAAAACTGTGTAACCAAAACTATGAACTCAAAAATTAAATATTGGAAAACTGTGACGATGAACACGAGGGTCGAATAAAACTCCCAGCCTTTTAATCAAGGCTTTAACTATAAAGACAACAAAGAATCAAGCATTTCCAAAGGTTGAAAGTCATTCCCCTGTACATTTCTCATGGGAAACTCCAAATGAGATCTTGAAGGCTTGAGGAACTGCCTGTAATCATCAAGCTTAAACGAATTGTGTAAATACTGATACCCGACTGAAAACTTGGACCGAGACTAAGCTTCTGCTTAATATATGAATCGTGACTCCAATATTGCTTGACAACACAAAATGACCAAGGCCAATGCAGATATAAAGCTCACACAATTGAATTATACTTGATATTTCGAAAGCTTTTCTTTTACTGGAGGATCCAAAGCAGACATACACTGGTCCCACGCTCCATTTCGCAGCATCTATGGTATAAATATGGAATTTATAGTTTCATTTTGATGACAAAAGAATTGTAGCTAAAACTTGGATATAATTCCTACGACACGTGTGCCCGAGAGAGAAGCAACACTAACCTGTTTATACCCATGCAAGACCTGACAGACTTCATTGTGTAAGTCTTCACTCCTTATTTCCTGTGGACATCAATAAAATAAGTTATATTACAGAAACTTTAAACCCTTCTATGAGGATATGATGATGGCAATTGGCAAACATACATGCCAACTCGCAATGGCTTTGCACATGTAAACAAGCGAACTTAGAGCTCCAGAAGGGTTAGCTTTGACCTGAAAATAAATGTAATACACCAATTACTCGAGCAATGTACATGCAAAAAGTTTAATGTGTGAATAGGAGCATACCATAGCACATAGACCTCTAAAAGCATCCTCCTTCTCGACATCATCTCGTATCCTGCAACAAATTACACAAGAGAAATCAATAGACATAACCTGCAATGAAACTAAAAAATCATGATCAATTTGTATAACCGAATATGTTGAGATATTGGTATACTATATGTCACTGTGCTTGATACTGACTCTCCTTTGTATGTCACTGCTTGTTACAAGACCGCAGGTATTATCATTGACCAGAAAACTAAACCAAATTGGATGTTTATGACAAACACGTGATAAATATGTAAAGCAAGAGGACCTTTATTGAATAGTTTTCTCTCGGGCATTATCAAAGATCTCAATTATAAGACAGTGGGCTTTCAGCCCTTCCGAGAGTCAATGCTTAGAACACAAATTAATGTTTTCATATGATCAAATACTTTATATTCACAGGGAGATCCCTCGATGTATGAACTTGACAGTAGAGAAGATTACTCCATCCTGCTAATAACTGTTGCAATATACTGCGCCGTTTTATGAAAGTACATTTAAACAAGACTCAGGCAAGTTTAAAGAAACAGAAAATGCAAACCAAACATATTTTCAACGCATGGACATTAACATCATTATTGCATCTCAACTACATTTTAGACCACCAAATCAAATCCTCCTTGTCCTTCCTTTCTTGAAAGAAAAACATCAATCTTCAATCCCAGCTATCACCCTTGAAAATGATCACTCCAAAGGGAATGGCTCTATCCAATTTCTCAACTAAGACACTTGGCTTTGAATCCCCAAGACCCTCCTAACCATATGGGGAAATTAAAACATGAACTGAATCCATTTAAGATGAAAAGGAGGGGGAGAAAAAAAAGGCACAGATGTCAATAGCAATTAGTAGTTTATTGATAAAATTTATCATACTCCAAAAACTGCCACAGCAAATTTGAATTTCAAAACATAGTTTTAGGGAAGTGGTTCAAGAAAATAGGAGACATTTGGCATGTGCTCACAGGTGCAAGTCATGACTAAAGAAAGCAGAAGCACGTAGGTGTTACAATAACTAACATTGACAAAGCTGTGCACCAAGATTGCATGAAATGCTCCATATGTGGTGATACAAGCTCTGGACAGACCCATGCAAGTCTTCCCAGTGTTATTGCACTATTTTCTATAAGTGACTTGTTGAGTCCCTACAAACAGCAAGACAGTCAGGAACTAAACATGACCAAACGTATAAATGAAGATTGTGATATGAAAATGACCTCAACATGCTGAAGAATTGGGACCAGGCATGAAATTACAGTTAAAACAATGGGAGAAATTTCTTGACGAACCTGTAATTAAAAATTAGTAATTGACAATGACAGATTTTATATAAAAATGAATATAATGTGATGCGGAATAGACAATGTCAGAAACTATACACACTAACAATAGAACATCAGAAACAAGAAAAGCAAATCCATGAAGAAAAAAGAAACTTAAAACACATACACATCAGACTAGGTGTAATGTTACATATTTATTAGCAAAACTGCAATACCACATTAAAGAATCTACTCCAAAACTGAGGCAGAGTAAAAATGAAATATGCAAAGCCATCCAAAGCCTTAATTTTACACAAAGCTTCATTGCCACTCTGGAGTTGACAAGATTAAGATTGAAAAGGATGCCTTTCTAAATTTAACATGGAGGCCATCAAACTAAAAACATTAATGGATGCACAAAACTCCATCAATCAACCAACATATAAAGCTGTGATGATATTATTAGCACGTCTGCAAAATTATCTGTCAAGAACCTAAAGTAAATATTTAAATCTAAAAGACATTCAATAATAAAAAGACAAAACACCACAGAACTAAAAAACTGCATATGGATAGGGATTTTCAGGAGGCAAGTATGGAAGAGGTAGGAATTAAAAGCTAACAGCTAGTATTCATAAAGAGCAGGTTAGAGTAAGTGTATATTCAAGACCTTAACAGTCATGAAAACTAGCTTTAACTTTGTTATAGAAGTATTCCACATGTGCTAGTCGTTAATTGTAGCCTGATTCTATGTCTAATGACACATGTCAGTTAGGCCTAGTTAGTTCCTGTTAGGAAAATATATAGATTCAACGATCCTCTCTGATCGCTTTCTACTCTCATTTTCCCGCAGTTTCTATCCTAACCAACGACTATAATATGATATCTAGAGCTTGAATTGACTCAAGCTATGGCCTTACCGTCCAATCCTTTACAAAATCACTTCCTAATCTAAGACCAGCCTCCTTTACCTTCACCATGAGCAGCAAGACTAGCAGCTCTTTTCATGGCTTCCTACCACATCAATATACATCATTTTAGTATATGGATGGCTAACGTTTCTCATTGACAGTAGCCACTGTCTAACAACACTTTTGATACTGAAATTGTTCTAATTCTTAATTATGACAGTTTAGAACCATATTATGCAAACCAATGTCCATAAACGCCAATTAGATTCCACTTCCATTTCCATCGTTTTATCAGAATGCAGCATTTAACATTTACATACCTTAACTGCTAATTCTCCAATTGCCCAGCATGCATTATTTGCTACTGATATAGCGCCCTTTACCTTAGAAATTTCCTATACATCAAGCATGTATGTGAATAAAATGATTAAATAAATGCAACCAAATAACTAAACATATATCGGGCACACACATACCAGCTGCTTGGCTGCAGCCTCAAGAAACTCAGACAAACGAGGGTGCAAATGAATCGGGCACACCTAGCCAAATTACAATTGTTAGAATACCATCAACTAAGATACAGTCTCCATAATAAATCCTACTCCCTAAATAAAATTTTTCCATGAAAATGTAAATTTACTTTCAAAAGATGACAAGGGAAAGGATGGACTTATGGCTATGTAGATATACATTCAACTTACTCTTGCAAGGTCTCCAAGTAAGGCAAAGGCACTTTGTCGAACATCAGGAGCATCATCCACACAACAATGCAGAAGTAGGTCCCTCAAAGAACATTGTGCAACCTGTAGAATAGTAACGAAGATAAATCTTAAGAAATCATATAATTCTGGTTTAACTAATCTAAGCAGATATCAAGATGTCAAATAGCATAGGAAAAATGATAAGATACAGAATTGTTGTCCATTTCAAGGATTGAGGTAAAATAAAAATAAAAACATGACAAGTTTGAATGCAAGGTTTTAGCAAGTAAAAAGGTGGAGTATGGATGAATAAACAGCACTATATCATGTAACCGGCTAACAGCCTACCATAGCACTGTTTCAGTATTAAAATTGACAGAAATGGTTCAACAAATACTGTATTTGATATGAATAAGAACATTAAAGACAGATTTGCACCATGTTCTAATGCTATAAAAAGGTACTCCCTTTTGTAAATGAAACAGAAGTATTTCAGGAAACTAAAATCTAAGATGACAAATAATTGATGAGTACCAAACTCTCTATTCCGCTGCCAAGACCCTCTGCTAGTCCAGAAAGCAGATCAAGAGAGCATACAATGAACTCCTTGTCATACTGAACACCAGCTGCAACAGGATCAGCCTGAAATAGAATGCACACTCAACTTGTTGGAAGATAAAATAAAATCTCAAAATCAACCCCACTGGTAATAAAGTAGTAGTTTGTCAGACAAATCATAAATAAAGGTCAAGGAAATGAATCTTTTAGGCTCAAATAGGATAAATAATAAAACACAAAAACACATACACATCATAATAACACTTGATAATTTTAGGCTATACATATTTCAAAGATCAATTTACAGATCTATACTAGGACCAGTAGAGTTTGAGTGGTCAATAGAAGATTAACAAACAAAGAGATAACAGCACATTTAAGCAGTAAAAAGCTGATTAGTTCACACTTACTGTTAGAATACCATCTAATACCATTTCATATCCTAGAATATTTTAGAGTATCTCTTAAGATTTGTCTTCCCATTTTCTTAGTTTCCATGTTTCCTAACATCTTGTGGCTTTTCACCTTATTCAGTTAGGATTATTTAGGTTTTATCATCACATTGCACCACAACACATCATACCAAGTCAATACACAATCTATAGTATTCAGTCTCTATTCTCTCCTCTCTCTATACCTAAAACCTTATGATTTCAACACAAACTATATATACTAATATTAATAAGAAAACAGATGGTCGTCTTGGCATTTGAATGTGAGATACAGAAGGAAAAACCATGTAGCACTAACAGGGTGACAAATGAAACGACAGACAACACCTAGAAAACAACCAAGAAGTTAATTCAAGTTGAATTTCCTAAAAGATGTAATGTAAACTAAATTTTAAAAAGATCATTTAGTAAAACATAACCAGAACCTTGGCAAATTGTTGGGTCTGGATTATATTTATGCACCTCCTAAATACAGGTTCAGCAAATTGAGTGAAACCAGTGCCCAGTGCCTGTTACAAATAGAATGCCAAAACTCCGCATCAGGAGCAAGAAAATACAGATGATGATACAGATAAAGTCCATACAAAAATTCCAAATAATATACAGATAGTTGCCCAAATTCCATGCATATATCACACTCGGATCAGAATGATAACCTAAATTCCAACTGCTGGCATAAGCCTATTAATTTAAATGTAAAATACTAAAACACAAATTGAACCTTTCAGTAGGACATAATTTATTTTCAAGTTTAACAGAAAGCAAAGCATTTTGATAATACTAGAACCTTGTATGGCAGAGGAGGCATTAAAAAAGAGCTACAGACAGAAAAAACTAGCATTCAGAATTAATTGGACCAGGTTTCAACATGTTAGTCTACTTAGCAACATAAATCCTACCATAACTTTTCCAGCAATTTAAAAATAGGTGTTTCAGCAATATCAATGAAGTCTGATTTTCAAGATGCTTAGACAGGTGTCTTTTGCATGGTGCTAACACTGTCAAGAGGAAAATACTGCACATTACCAGCTCCAACAACTTCTTAATTTTCAACTAATTACTACCAAATTATTATTTGATACAAGTCAGAACTGGGAATATATTGATCAAAGAAGAGAACAACCTGGAGGTTACAAGTCCGCCAGCACACTTGGATTCAAAGTTCAAACATGCATATTTATGATATATGTCATAGAAAGTAAATAACAGATGAAAAACATTTTTTTAAAAATACAATACATTGTAAAAACTGATATGCGTACATGAGCTATAGATGTAAAGCATTCCAGGAGTGGAAAAAGATCTTTGTCTGAATTTGAAAGTTGCTGCCACTTCCCAATTAATGGTGGCATAAGAATGTCAAGATAAGCAGGCTGCAAAGCAAGGAGAGATACAGTCAGTATAGAAGTGTCTATCAAACCAAAGAGAGAATATCAACAATAAATCAAGACAGAAATAGCATACCTGATTCAGCTCTCCTCCAACAGCTTCGGCAAGAGTTCCGATAGCATCATATACAATTCTGATGTTTCGTCTCTGAAGATTATAACAAAAAACTACAATTAAAAATGTTTGAGCATACATGTGATGAGAAGCATAGTACAATATAGCAACAATAAAGAGGTAGTGTCCATCCATCTATGATTAATTTTACAATAAAACTAAACAAGTATTATGTATGAGTCGGGAAATCACCTGATATTTCCCAAATGCAATCATCAGGTGCTTCAATATAATTTCCAGGCGTGGTGCTAACTCTTCAGCAGCCTCCTACCACAAGTTAACCAAATTCAAAATTTATATTATAAATTTAAAATAAATGGAAAAATGGAATTAATTCATTAAGGATAAATGAACAGAAATTGTAGTTAGAACCTCTTCCAGTGTAGCAAAAGCTGAACAAGCAGCCTCTTGCACACGCTTATTATCATCCAAAATTCTTCGTAGAAGACCCATAAGTACATTATCAAATTGTTCATAGCCTTTGGGATGCCCAATACCCTACGACACGAATTCAAATTCATATAAGACCTCTAAACAAAATTTATACAACAAAATTGCATTATATCCAACTCTGAGTTACTAAACTTACAATAAGATCGCATATGTGTTATAACTTATAAATAATATTTGCTTCTGGTTTGTCATTTTCCAATAATCTGGACAGGCTACAATTTTCCAATGGATCAAAGATCCTTTCTACCCTGACACTAATGCAAGATTTAGTAGCTGTCTAAGAACTCTGGTAAAATGATTTTGATTAAACAACTACTTAATTAATTATCATGCTGATCAAGCATGCCAAATTTTAAGCACAATATGCATGGCAAGCCTTCCACTGATATAATGGACTGTAATCCATATGCATTTATAACATATAAGCTCAAATCAGAATAGTGCGTTCACGAATATAAAAGTGCAAGAGTATATAAAAATAATTAATTAAGAGACATCAGGAATAGGGAATAGAGCATATTTGTATACATCGTATATATTAGTAATTTGGAGAGACATTGAGACTATTAATAATTAGGAATTGATTTTGTTTTAAAACTTTGCAAGAGATCAAAACCTCAAAAAGTGCAATAAGTTAAAAAACTTCAAAAGCATCAGTGCCAAAAAATAATTGCTGGGCAATAGCAGAGAAGGGGAAAAAATACATACATACCTGAACAATAAATTTGCTAAACCGAGAAAGTGTCCAGCACGAAATACTTCGTATCAGAGGAAATTTATCATCAAGAAGAGGAATGAGAAATGCCACTATCTATATATGCAGAACAAAGAATTGTTTAATATTCTGAATCAGTTAGAAAGAAATAAGAATGGCAGTGACTGCAAGACTAACAAAATGTTGTCAGAGAAACATTTTACAACTTTTAACAAGAATTTGAAATTATAACTCATCCAGAAAGGTGTCATAAGTATGTGACGGTTATTGTATACAAGAATGAAAAAATTAGTACTAAAGCCAAAAAACAACAATTGCATACAGTATTTTTACTGGCATGAATGATTCTAGAAATTGTGGTATTGTCTGTAACATGAGAGCTCTTCTGAAAGGAATAATTTTTCTCTAAGGACTAGTAATAATAAAGGAGTTAACAAGAAACTGTATAGTCAGGAGCAAGACAGAAACATATACAAACCTAGAGTAAGACTACACCAGAATGTTGAAATTGTGTATATATATATATTTATGGGTCTTGCTAACAAGTCCTTAAGGGCATTAGTTAAGGAATTGATAAATAAAGATTTTATTGAAAATCATAGTAGGGGTGCATTGGAAATCATAGTGGAATTGCATCTATAATGCTTCCTCATGAAAAAGTTCCACTTTTGATTCCTGAACTTGTGCCCTTAAGGCATTAGTTAGCATGCATGCATACATCTATATAAACTTATTCAACCATAGTTTCAAATTTTAAAACATGTTAAACTATTTTTCCTACAAATAAGCCATCTGCTTTTGGATTAAAGTCACCAGAACCCAAATAACAGAAAATACCTCCAACAGATGAGGGTAAAGACCATTGATGCAACCCTCCCCAATGGCACCAAGAGCCAAGACAGCAGCTTCCCTTTCTTTCCAACCATCATCGCCACCAGTAGACAACTTGGCCTGCATGCATTATAAGAAATTTTAGTACATTCTCACAAAAGAAAGTAAGATTCTGGGATAAATTAGCTATTAGCATCATACAATAGTTTTCAGAGATGTATTGTACATAACACCTATGTCTGATCTACTATCTTTATGCATACAGACCTGTCCTTTGAATTAACCAAGCACTGGTTCAGCAGCTACTCATTATCTAGGCACTATGATAATTAGAAGCTCATTACAAAATGACCACAAGAAGCTTAAATTACCTCAACAATAGGCATCAGAGTCGGAAGGATCTCATCTCCAAACACGTTTGAAAGAATATCTAGAGCAGCAGCACTGCATTTCCGTAAATTCCATGTGTTGACAACATCATCATCCTGTAAATATGAGTAGTAATATCTGACTTTAGATTATCAAAGATTTTTTTATCATTCCAGCTTTCAAAAGCTACACAAACTCTAATATATAAAGGCAAAATGATCAATCAAATAACTAGAATAAGCAATCAATAAATGAATAGCACATAGATACAACATACATCTTCTACTTCATCTGATCCATGAAACCTTGATACATGAAATCGAGGTTTAAGATCCTGCAGTGTAAAATTCATAAAATTAAATCTGATAGTCTCAAACTAAAGAAAATCCAGTAAGTCAACCAAAAAACAATCAGACCTGATCTCGATCAGGTTGAGAGCCATCTTCCTGAAAAAAATTGTGCAATCAAACGAGGCCACATAAACAAGAATTAATTGAAATACAAATACTAATCAATCCAAGAGAAAACCTCAGCTTCAATAAGCGATTCATCATCATCTGCATAAGCCATGTTCGAAAGCAATATCTACACAGATGCAACAGATAAACTTCAAATTCCAAATTTTACATGGTAAAAGAATTATAAACGAAAAATCTGTATAATTTTGTTTACTGGAATAAGACGAGGCAAGAATTCTCTTAAGTTTTCAGGTGGCAGTTGAGCATCACAATAAGCAGACCTGAAATAGAATTTGTTAAAAATGAAAAGGATGCAAGAGCTCCCGGGATTTAAGAAAGACAATGTTTTAGTACAGTTATAAATCCTAAATACACTTGACAAGAAATATACTCCAAATTGGAATAGATTATAGCCACCCAAAACCTCCAAGAAAAAGAGAGATGAAACACATAATTAGGTTTATACTTTTCCATTTGATTCAAAATATTTAGATGCTACACAAAGAAATCCAGCTAATAGTTGTAACATTAATAAAATAACATCCCAAGCAAATAGTACCAAAATTCACAGGCTTCAAGGGCTACTTCATCATCGGTGTCCTTGTTGACTTGTAACATGTACTCAATCACATTCCGCAAATGTGGCTGCAGTGGGGTTAACAATTGCATCAGATAAGAGAGAGCTGAAAAAATAACATTAATTTTGAAGAAAGCAAATAGGCAACACGGCTTGCTTGTTTGAGTAGGCGGAAAAATAGAAATGTACTTAAACATAATAAAATGCAAGATATAAATACAAAAAAATAGCAGCGTATTCAGATTTTACTGCTTCCAAATGAAACCTACTTACTTAAAAAGTAAACACCTAGATATAGTGTGATGGAATGAATAAAGTAGATCAACCACCTCAAGGTGCAATATTCCAAAAAAAAATAAATCATGTTAACTTGAAAAACTTCAATGAGGCAAAACAAAATGCCCACCTCCAAGACAGATGGACGGACTTCAATTAGCTGAACAAATGCGGCGCAAACCTGGTCATCAATGGTAATGATCAGAAATTAAAAGAAAACATCAATCGGGTTTACTTTTGGCTCTCCATGGCCATAAAAATAACAAATAGATAAAGGATAGAATATGAAGCATGCGGAAGGCTAGGCAAAACACCAACGCCTTCAACTACTAACAATTCAACCCAGCAAAAATAAACTGGATATGGAAAAGGAACATTAAGTAAGTCAGCAATAATGTAATATCGTTAAACACTTCATTTGAGTTACCTCAAATACATGCACAAAAATAATAAGGCATTAAGAACTCACCAACTTCCTCACTTCTGCATTAGGGTCATTTGCAAGGATAAACAGACCTTGAAGATATTGATCCATGGATACGTATAATGCCTATACAGAAGGATTTAGACTATTACTATCAATTCCAAACTTCAGTATTATATTCAATAACCACAGAACTGAGATGACAGTCTCATGATACACTTACAGAAGGCATTAACATAATGTATTGATTTACAGAACCCAATGATAGCTTTCTCAATGAAGCATGAGGTGACTGGAAAAACTGAAACAAAAATAAAAGAAAAGGTTGGAGGATATAGTTATAGAAAGTGAAAGAAAACAAATATGAAAAGAAAACATATTAATGTTAATGTTACCCGAAATAATCTGGGAAGAAATATGTTAATAGGGCGTTCTGCTAATCCTGGAACATCAGAGTCAAGATATTGAGGAATATCCTCACAAATCTGCATGCACAGTAAAATATAAAGGGTTAAAAAGGTGTTACTGGAAATAACTGTTACGAAATATGAAGTATCAGTTGCTGAGACAGGAATGTTTCCAGCCCATTAAAAAAAATAGTACATACAAACTCTCCATTCATATGAATTCAATTTTTCAATTATATGTTTATATCAGACATTACAAAGTAGAGATCACAATCAAAAACTTTAGCATAAAAATTACAACAAAGGATATGATTTTTCCATTCTTTGGCCGTCAAGCCTTCATCTCATTTCTGTGATTTGGCATCATGGGAATAAGGAAAAGAAATATGTCATTTTTTTTTTCACTTTTGGCTTAATTACATTTTCGGTATCTTTAGTTTCATTGAAGTTCACTTTTGGTCCTCTTATCTTTAATTGCAAATATGTTGCCCTTGTTGTTTCCAAAACTGATGCAATTCAAGTCCCGTATCACTAGTGGATTGATATTGATGTGGCACACTTTTTGCCAAAGTGCCATTATGTCAAATCATTTTCAATTCAGTAAAATCATAAAGAGGTGTTGCATAGTCAAATTTAATACCATAACCATCAGATTGACAAGGGGATTTCAAGGATTTCATTTAATCAATTTGAAAAATATAAGGAAAGCATTGCTGCAAAAGAAACAAGGAATACCAAAATCAACTTTTTTGTGTGTATCACAGGTATGCCCACGCCAACAGTCAAAGACCAATCCCTTCAAGGTGTAAAGCGCACCAAAGTGAATGTTGCAAAAATTTTACCAAAATCAAATTTTAGCAAAACAAAATATAGTTAGGCTTTTATCTTTTCATACCCTTGATGACGATGTTCTTGTGGTTTCCATAAAAGATCCATGCTACATGTGCTAAATTAAAATTTTCACCAAACCCAAAGGAGAATGGAAGAGGTACAGAAACATAGAAGGGATTCCCATCTCAGATGTCAGTATCTTCTGAAGAATTATTGCTTATCTCCACAAGTTACATGATTATTTCTAGAAAAATATTTTTTCTCAAACAAGCACTAAATTTCAGTTGAATGCTAATTATTATCTGTTTTAGTTTTATCTCATTTTTTTATCAAAGTTGTGTTTATCATCATTATAATAGCAGATATAAAAGAAATCATATAAATTGGTATTATCAATAAAACAAGAAACAGTAAGTGAAACATATATCAATTTTGTGGTAAAAAGTATAGCTTTTCTATGTGTATATCCTAAAAAGAATATGTTATTTTAATATTACAACATGAACATAAATCCTGTTCTTCCTATCCGTAGAGGTAAAGGGGTACAGAATTTGTAAGTACCCCCCCCCAGAGCCCATTTCTTCATTTTCAATAGTCACTTCCATTTTTTCCTTTAAATATCATACTGTTGTAAATAGACACGGAATTTAACATGATCTCAGCTAGAACGATAGGAATAAGTCTACAGGTGAAATATAAAACAGTCACTACCATAATTAGGATTGTGTTGATTACCCCACCCAATGCTAAATTCACAGCCATTGGCAATATACTCTAAAACCTAATCACTCAGTCTCTCCACCTTCACCACTAAATTCCTGAGAAATTCTTTTCAGGGCACAATGCATTCTTTACAGTTCATTTTATGACACATCATCCATAATTTAGGCATGTAAATGGTTTGGCATGGTTTGGATACAAAAAGCTCCCAATCCACCAGTGAATGACCCAACCATTAGATCACTTTTTGAGAAAATTCCAACACTGCAAGTGGTATAATTGTTATGTTGATGTGGTACTTGTTTTCATTTGAATAATGTTGTTGTCATCTCTATGGTTCTTTCCTTCAAATAAAAATTCTTCTTTATCAAATAATAATAAACTTCTCTCTCCTGTCTCTGTAGGGGTTTTGAGTAGCAGCAAATAATTAAAGTAACTTTATTTTTAAAAAAAATCACTTTATCTCAAAATGTAATTTAAGCAAACTATATTGACTCTAAAATGGAGAGCATACCTTGGATAATGCATCCATTGCACCTTCCATGTGATTTAGATCATTACTGTCCAGGCAATTTACAAGGGCTTGCAACAATTCAGGCCACCCAACAACTCCTCCTATTTGAACAACAACACTAACAACAGTTCCTGTCGTAGACCTTATGTGCTTATCTGCTGCACCAAGACAAGGCAGCAATTCTGATTTCACATATTGTTGGTATGCAGGTGGCATAGATTTGTATGTGTTTCTGAGGTTATTCTTCAGATATAAACCTGCAGCCTGTCGAACTTCCACCGATTTTCCCTGTTCAAAAGAAAATTAGCGCAGTAGCATAACCATCAATGCAACATCAGGTATTCCTCAAATCCATCAAACCATAATATTTCCACACCCGACGTAGCTTTGCACTACAGTCTCAAAATGTTATTTCAGAAAATGGCATCTAGGTTAAACTTATTTCCATGGACCATTTGGATGAATTGAAAAGATCTGAGACACTATATTAAATGTGATATGAAGAACAAGTTAGGGAAAATTGAAAACAAGAGAGTTGCCTAGTGTCATTCACCGGTTCCTGCAAATTGATGAAGTAACAGACAAAACAAGAGAATCAAAAATAGAGAATAAAACCTTGTCGCTCTCCTGCTCGAGCATCACATTCATCAGTTCAGTATATTTATTCAGAACAATGAAATCAAGACAAACATCCTACGACATCAACCTAGATAAAAGTTTCACATCTCAGAGAGTTAAATCTCTCAATCCAACCAAAACAAGGCGAGGCGATCCTCACTGTTCCCGCTAGCACTAAACAGACGATGCAAATAAAGCACATCAAAGAGTTTACGAAAGAGGAAGCAAATAAACAAAACGAGAAACCTCGATTATTCGATAGAGCAAAGAAGGATAGGAGTAGAAAAGGAGAGGTGAAGTGGCAATTGGTGAATACCTCAGCACGGGAAAAGATGAAGGCGAGGTAATTGTTGAAGTCGGGGAGGTGAGAGTAGTGCTGAAGGTGTTGCCAAATCTGAGCCTTGTCAGCGGAAGAAGAATGTGAAATCTGCTGCTCCAGGAGGCCGCAGATCTCCTTGAACCCTTGCTCCTGAGGCTGCCACGATGAAGTCGCCGCCGCCGCCGCCATACTCACCGGAATAATTGGATTTTGGAGGTGTCTGTTGAATCAAGAGAGAGAGAGAGAGAGAGAGAGAGAGAGAGAGCGAGGGAGAGGGAGAGGGGTTTTGGAATTAGTAGTCGCAGCAGCGAAGAGAGAGAGAGAAAAAGAGAGAGAACGACACCGCTTTTAAATGAAACGCAACACAACATAACACAGCTTCAAGGTTCTCAAGGACACTCGCTCACACACAAAACAAATAACTTTTTGTTCTGCCAGCAAAGAAACAACCCTCGCCTCCCGCACTCCTCACTATTCACACCATCAAATAATCCATCCCACAAAAACATTGTTCACCCCTTTGCGTTTAGGTTAGGCCTTTCCTACTTTGGGCTCCAGGGGAAAAATATATATCTAAATAAAAAAACAATAAGCTTGCCATATAATAATTTTAAAATCATATTCTGCTTGTCATCATCATTTCACTTTAATCCACCAGCTATGGTATCATCGAACATTTCTGGGACCGTCTTATAATTTTACGCAATGTTAAATTTGGTCAACATTAGCATGAATGTTAATCTCATTCATGAAGCTTCAAAATATAAAAGTGGACCGAACTCTTGTGGCAGTGAATTGACTAGACGATCCGGCAGTAAATGTATAGTACGGTCATCATATTTTCTCGTTGTAGTTGGGGAACAAAAAGATGTATTTTGCAATGCTTTTATCCCATACGGCTTGGGTCTTGTTATGTTGGGGGAAGCAATAAATCAAATCTAAATACAGACTAATGACGTTTTATGTCAATTCAATTTGCTAGTCTCGCACAAATTATAACGGATCCTGGAACTTTTAGTACATATCCACATTATTGGCTATTCAAGATAATTGTTAATTCAGTCTTTTAACATAGTAAACATAATCCAAAATTGATTTTTGCTAATATTGTCCAATAACCTCACTTTTCCAAACTTTTAGAAAACGGTTTTCAGTAAAAATAATTTGTTCATCATGAATCACTTCGAAAGTCTCAAAGCAATTATTTAGTCCACTTTTGTCTAGCCTTCACATTCCATTGAATAATAGACTTTAACCATTGTTTAAAAACAGACTAATTATTGAATAATCGGTGAAAACACTAATTCACATTTCATCGCTCTAATCGCAATCGATTTGGTCAGAATTAAACATATTCTTTTCGTATTAAATAATAAACTCAAAATCATAAAAAATAAATCAAATAAAATAATATCAAATGAATATATTATACGTGATGTAAGATTAAGAAAAATCAGTAATCAGAAGCTATAAAATATAATAATTCATACATGATTCTTTATAATTTAGCATTGAGCCTTTTATTTGATAAAAAATATGTTATTAAATTATAAATTTATAAAAAGGGGTGGTGATCAAATTGGTTCACCATATGGACTAAAAACGAGACTAGTTCCATGCCATCGATTTTATGAGCCAGTCAATTTTTTAAACTGAATGATTTAATTACCTGATTAGTTCACTGGTCCCATTCAGTTTTCTATAAATGCTTAGAGCAAGCATGGCCATACTTATTACTGGTTACTGCTCAATACCAACACCTTGAAGAGGACGCATCTTCTGTCTAGATATGTACGTTTTAGAAACTGTCTAGATAGATCGACCAAGTATAATTCTCTCTGTACTTCGATATGTCTGTTTTTGCTTCAGTTTCCTGGTTTGGAAGGTTATTGTTTGGTGTTACAGATTTCAGATTTGTCTTTGACCGTTCAATGCATGGACTATTTGAAACGTAACCGGAAAATCAATAATTATGCAATCATAGCAATGACTAGAGTAAAATCACACTTCAGAAAGCTTTGCATATGGTTGATCGAACAATAACGAGAGGTGATGAAAGCATCCATTCTAGACTAGACCACACATTCTAAAGCTATGTAGCCTTTTACACAACTTATTGGTCTTGCAGACATAGAAGGGTAAAAGAAGAATCATCCTAAGTATTCTCTATGACCAATCACAAGTCCACACCTACTATCGTAATTGCATTCTATAACGTTTCATCGACCACGTTGAAAGTAGGCTTTGCCAAATGTATATTCTTAGAATTTCGGCTTAATCCCGGTTCGATTCCCATTTAAGCGTTGGATACATACGGATGGCAGAACAGAATGAATTCCGAACAGATAAGCCAGCACGCTCGACAAATTTTATGCTTTTATGCAATCATGGGAATCATTGGTCTCTGACTTTCCATCTGCTATCACAGTAGCAATTGTTTTCTCTGTTCCAAGCCCAACAGTATTTGGCATAGATCCAAGATGATATAAAAACCACACAACTGATTCAATTTTCAGTTTGTGGTTTTCATCAAAAGGAAATTCCCTTGAATGATATCATCACCACAGCTTGCAGATTCCTGAGAATCAATCAAGCAGAACAAATCAGCTAAAAACCAGTAAGTAGCAAATATAATGTTTGTCAAACCCCCTTTTTTTCTGTGCTTAACAATGATGATGATGATAATATAGGCAAAACAAAATCTGTATATAATCCTCATGGTCTCACCCAGCTCATGTTCCCCCATAATTAAGAAGGAAAAAGAGAAAGAGGTTAGCATTAGCTATTGGATTCCCGTAAGCACAAGCACCTACTCTAGGCTTGATATTCATACCAGGAAAAAAATGCCCCAAAATGAAATTGCAAAAGAATAGCCACTATGAATTATATATTACAGTAACAAACATTGATTCTCTGGTATACCATTCCTCAACTAGCATCCATACACAAAGACTCCAGTTTACATATCATTAATGACAGCGACGGTAATTTCAGTACCTAAAAGTTGGAATTGGGATGACCTTGCCAAATAATCAGATTTTATGCTAAAATAGCTGATAGCATCATCTTTGCTTTTCTGCAGCCTGCACACAGAAACAAGTCAAGAAAACAGGTAAGATATAATGCGATAGATTACACGGAGAGAAGAGCAGTTAATTCGTCAAAACTAAGAAAATACATTCAGAACTGGTCCCCAATAAATCCTAAGCTTGGAGAGTCACACATTTCAAATTGTTAACCTCCTGTCAAGTCATTTATCTGAGTTGATAAACCTTTTTTAAGGGTCAATTGAACTTCATTGAGGTAGAATGGCAATTCTCAATAAAATTAAATTAGAAACACTTGAGATGTAGGATTTTGTCACCTGGAAGCTCTATCGTCCAAACATCATAAGTAAACAAGCGTTCGGGTTTACAATGATATAGACTTCAGATTATAGAATTGAAAACACATCAATTATGTTTTCTGCATTAGTGACTTTGTAACAAATATCACTAATAAGTATCTTGGATTATGAACAATCGATGAGTCAATAGTCAAAAAAATTATAGTTTTGATGCAATGTTAGCGTAAAAGAGTTTCAAAACACATCTAATTAAATGACATGGCAACACGTCATCAAATGATAATGTAAAACTTTTTCACAGTGCATCCAAATTAAATTGAAGTTAAAAAAATATTAGAAAATATGTAACAACCACCCACACAAGATACTTTGGTAACTATTTCAGTATACAACAAACAGAAAAGAGGCAAGTGGACCTTTTGCAGCTTCTTCAGAACAGAATCCTCAAAAGCCTGATACCCAGCCCCGACCAGATTACTCATCCTGTCAGTTTCAACAGGCTTTGGAGCACTCGAAGAATCAGCAGCCAATGCCGGCTTAAGAGGCAAAACTAGCAATGGATTAGCAAGATGACCAATCACACTTCCTGTGGCAGCAACCTGGATAAACCCACAATCACAAATTAGCAAACCACACAATACATACAAGTCTTTTAAAAAACAGCAACATGAACGGGTCAATCAAAGCAACTTACAGCTCCTTCTTTAGTAGCCATAACAACAAGCGCAGAACCTCTCTTCTTACTCCCCTTGATCACAACATCTTCCACTGCACCAAACTTTGAAAACAATTCCCTCAACTTATCCGCTGAATAATCTTCCCCCACCTTCTCCCACGAAACCTTCAGAACCTTCTCTTGATCCACACCAACTCCACCGCCACCGCCACCGCCGCCGCTGCCGGCAGCGGCGCTCTTGGGACTCGAAGGAGGCACCGCTGTCTTAGCGTGCATAGCCCTAATTCGAGCGATTTCTTCCTTGAGTTGTCTGGCGATCCTTGCCTCCTCTTCTCGCTCCTTCGCGGAAGGATCTGGAGCGGTGGCATCACGCTCCCTCTGTTCAAGATCGGAAACCATTCTCCGGCGCTTTCCGTCGCGGTGTGACTGACGGAGCTCGCGTTCCCGCTTGACACGCAAGAGGTCATCGAAGAGCTTGCGAGCCTTAGAGTCCTTAAGGATGTCGTAGGAGGTGCGAAGTTGTTGAAAGTTAGAAGCGGCGTTAGGGTCGTCGGGTCTCTTGTCGGGGTGCAATTCCAGAGCCTTCGATTTGTAGGCCTTTGTGATCTCTTTCTCTGTGAGCTTCGCACCTTCTTCGCCGGACGGTAAACCTAACACCACATAGTGATCGATCTCTGCCTCCATTCTGCTTCTTCCTGCAACTCTTGCGACGGCGATACAAGCCTCAAAACCCTAACCCTACCCGGAGACAAGATGCGTTCGTCGCGAGGAGAAAACAAAATAATTGGATTTTAAGAAATATACAGATATTACTACTATTTTGAAGATACGATGCGCCAGTAATTAATGTTAAAAATAATTATTTATACAACCTGGAAGAATAATTTTAAATATTCCTACTTTTATTTTTATAATTTTTTATTAAATTGAAAATAATAATATATATTTTTTAGATTTTTAAGATAAATAGATTTATAACTTTGATATTGATTTTATAAAACAATAGACAAATATGTAAAAAAATTTGTAAAAAATATAGCAAAAATTATATTGAAAATTTTTTATTTATTATATAAGAATATTATTTTTTTATTATTTTAATTTACAAAAAATATATAATATTTTTTAAATAGTAAAAGAAAGTATATAAATAAAGTATTTTGACTAAAATATATATTATAGAATATAACTAAATTTAAAAAATAAATCATTTTAAAAAATTTAAAACTTGGTTTATCTGTAAAAAGATATATTTAATTTAATATGATATATAAAATTTAAAATTTAAACTAAAATTAAATGTCAGTTGTTCAAATTTATGTGATTGTATTTAAAAATTGATAAATAAAGAAATAAATATTTACTAAAGAATAAGTTATGTAATTGACCATAAAAAGTATATTTCTGAAAAAACTTTTTTTTTCAAGATGAATAACTTGTGTATGGAGGAACTAATTCAATTTGAAATGAGTTATAATATTTTTGCTATCTTTTGATTTTTATTCAATAATTTTATTTTAAAATTAATTATTAAATTTAATATTTTTTATTATATAAATTATATTTATAAAATTTTACATTATTTGATTTTTTTCTAATATTATTTAAATATATTAAAATTAACATAATATATATTTTTAAATAATAAAAATAATAAATTTTTAATTATATATTTAGAAATATTCAATTTTAATATAATTTGATGTAAATAATTGAAATAATATATAATTCAAATTTGATGATTAAATGGATTAAATTATATTTTGTATAAAATTATTAACAATATAATACATCTTGATATATTTTATATAAATTATATATAAATATATTAATTTTTCAATCTTCTCATTGTATAGTCGTATGTGAATTTAATTTTCTTTCTTCTATTTATTTATATTTGTTTTGTATAAAATAAAAGAATTAAATTTTGTGAAATTTGTAGAAATTATTATCACCCCAAAAGAAGAGAAAGTGAAAAAAGGTTAAATTTCTCTGTTTTTTATTTATTTTAAATTATTAAATATTTTTAAAAAAATAAATACTGTATTAATAAAAAATATAATAATAAAATTAATTTTTTTAAATTAAAATTTATATAAATAAAATATTATATTATTAATATTTATTTTTATTCTCTTATTTATTTTATTTAAATAACTTAATTTTTTATTATATTTTTACTTAAATTCTTGTTTTTTATTTTCTTCTTTTCTAATTCTTTTACTCCTATTCTTCACATCCTCCAAAACAAAGCATTAAGAAAATATATATGGTTTAAGCTTTTTTTTTATAATAATGAAGGATAATCCCAAAACTACACAATGAAATTATGTAAGTTAATATTTAAGATTATAAAATAAACAATTCTAAATAAAATTTAAAGAACTTATTTAATTTAATTTTTTAATCTTAATAAAAAAATAAGGTTCAATAATTTTTTAATGAAATTTTATGATTTTTTTAAAATATTATGTATTAAACAAAAAATTTGGTGCAAGAGATATGGTTAGAAAAATAATCCTAACATGTATAGCTTTGAAATTTATAACATTTGTTATCTACTTGCGTCTAAATGCGTTTAACTCTTTATTAATAAAGGTAAAACAGAAAAATTAAAATTTATCAGCTTCTCCACGTCCTAAATGAAATGAAGTAAAACTATGTGTTGTATTATTTATTATAACTACTTAAAAGTGTATATTTTTTTTATGTGAATGAAAAAAAAAGAGGAGATATAAAAAAAATTATCATTTATTTATATATAAAATTAAGAGAAAAAGAAACATTCCTTGCAAGTTCTAAATAAAGAAAACAGATCCATGATTCTTTTCTGTTGTCGTTGAAAAACTATTGATTTTCTTTTTGGTCGGGGGAAAAGATTGATTTAAATTTAATATTTATTTTTTCCTTTTCGAATCGGCAGAGATATGGGAAAAAGTTGGAAAGTGAAGTTTTGAGAGGTGGAACCCAATGTCCACATAAAAATTATCTTTCTTCAATGATCAGAACCTGCGTACGGACAAAAAGAGAATTCTCACTATTCTATCCTTTAATCATGATTCATGTTCACTCTACTCCACATTTCTTTAACTACTTATATCTTTTATTACTGTATTTTAATAAGTAAACATTTTAATTTTTTTATTTTTTCTATAAAAATAAAATAATATTGTTCTAAATTAGAGAGTGTTTTCTTAGAAAATATTTTCTAAATTAAACCCAAAACAGAAAGTAATAAAAATAAAACAATAAAAAAGGTTATTTTTAAATGTTTTCTATGGAAGCTTATAAAATACAAATAATAAAAACACAGCAACATATTTGTAATTGGTGCGTTCTTGATTTAGCTTATTTAAAATATGATAATTTATTTAGCCAAATTTTTAATAAAATATTTTAAAGTAATTATTTTTATATCTAGATTGAACCAAAGGTATTATTTGAGTATAATTGTTTTATTTTTTTATATGTACAAGCCTTAATTTTCTCAAACACCCTACTCTTAATTTGAGCTGTGGTAATGACTCAGGAAGTTCAACTAAAATTTTCTTAAGCACCTTACTCTTGCCTTAGAGCACTAATTATAACTTTAGAAAAAGCCTCAAAACTGTGCGTGATGATCAACCTCTGTCCATTCTCCATGCTTCTCCAACTCCTGCAACAACAATGGAGCCTCAAAAGTTGAGCCTTATCCAGATAAGAAACGTTCGTCGCGAAGACTTCTGGAACGAAGTTTCACCTAGATCAAACTTGGTATTGATTAAAAAAAAATGTTGTCTTGTTGGTTATGAATCAAATATCCTTAGACTCTTTTAATTAAGAGTGATCATTTTTTATATAAATAAATTTGTATTTTATCTTTGAATATTAAAAATATTTAATATATTCCTTTTCAATATTTTTTAAGCAATTCTATATCCTTTTACAAAATTCTCCAATTTATTTTTATACTGCTTTTACATAAGTGTTAAATAAAAAAATGCATTTATTGTCTTGAAATATTAAAAAAAAAACAAAAATTTTCTTCATTTTGTAAGTAGGCGTATGATCTAGGAGGATTTAGATTTTTTTTAAATTATTTATATTTTTTTATTGTTATTAACACTTATTTGAATTTGTTTTAAAAAGAATCCAAATATTAATTTTAAAACATATTTGTTAAAAATTTCATATTAAAACTTATGAAAAACTAAACTATTCTATCACCAAATCATAATTAACTATATTCTAAAGGTAGTTATTTTTTTCGAATTATCTTTTTCTTTTACACCTAAACAACTTACATTTTTTACTTAAATTTAAAATACTTATATATGAGATACATGTCAATTTGTTCGAATTTATATTACAAATTTTGTTATTTAGATAAAAGTGTTTCGTATGTTATTTTACTTTAAACTTGGTTTAATTAAAATTAAACGTTTAAATAGTTTGCCTACATACATTATTAACATAATAAATTTTCTATAAAAATTATAATATTTGACTTGGTTTTTCTAATTTATAAGATAAGATGTTCTAATTTATTTATTTTGGAAAAAAACATGCTTAATACTGTTTTTTAAAAATAATACAAGTTTTATTTTTGAAATGTTTTAGAAAATGTCAAAATTATTATTTCTTTAAAATAAATAATGACTTATAATAATAATTTACACAATTTTTCTTCTATAATGTTAAGTAATAATTTTTCCATTTATTTATTGTTTAAAACCCTATAATAAAGTTTAAGGGATTCTAAATGTATTGAAATAAAAATTTGAGAAAACGGTATAACCGTATAAGGGTAACTTTCATGAATCTAATTTTCTTTCATTCCTTAAATTATTATTTATCAAATAATGCATTAACTCGTGATTTCTTCGTACAAAAATTTCCGTATCATTGAGCAATGCCCTTCAAAATATTCATTAGAATATGTAAACTATTTTTTAAAAAAAATCTAAAAAACTCATTTTTTTTAAGTATAAAATAGTGCAGCTGTCAAGAGTCAATTTTTAATATTTGTATCCGCACAAATATGAAATATTTTAATTTCAAAGTCAAATTAAATCAAATCTTATCTGGCATAATCGAATCATATCAAATCAAGAATAAATTGAAACAAACAGAATCTTCTATACCTATCTTTAATACGATCCCAATTAAACGCTTACAATTTAAGGTGAAAATTTCTCTCTTTAAACAAGTGTTATTTTTTTCTTTTTCATTTTAATTAGTAGTTAGGATTTGTTGGAAGTTCAAGGATGGAAACAAGAAACAAAGAAAATGAATCCCTGATTTTAGTTAACAAACAGCGGGAGTGCGGACGGCATCATTGAGTCTGGCAAAAGCAGACAATGATGGTCACATGGTGATCATTCCAAATAGCCAGAGAAGCGAAGCATCATCATTCATCAATGACTCCTATCTTAGCAAGATAGTAGTCAGGACAATTGTTTGCTTCCCACATAACGTGGAATAACTTGATTTACCTCGCACGATAGAGAGAAGACTGATACCCAAAATCATTGTCTGAGACTTGGGCCTACAACGATAGTGACAAATGCAAATATGGCAGATTCCCCACGGACAATATCTATGAATGCTTGTTTGAATTATTAATGCATTAAAGCAGATAAATACATCAAGGACGTGTCCCAAAAGAGACAGCTATCCTGATTATAAATATCCTACACAATCAAATTACAAAATAAATAAGATTATGAAACAAGCAGCATACATTGGGAAAGCAGTCTCCACAAATTCCAGACAGCAGTAACATCCTATAACGCAATTGACGCCATCCCAAACTAACACAACTAATATTTTCCCCCACCAAAAGAAAAAATGGCTTAGGAATCATAACATCTACGACGTCTTCTTTCTGACTAACCGTCCGACTCAAAATATGAGGCACTCAAACAGACTCAATACTTTATTATATTTATGCTGGATAGATAAATATCAACTTTGGGGGAGAAAACAAAGAAACAAATTAATTGCCTGACACTAGGCACTGATTGAGCACGAGACCAAGATATATCAACTTGCTTGCCTAATCATCAATTACCGGCATCTCGGCTGTAATACTGGTCAAGAGTCTTAGCTGGTATACGGTGAAGAAGTTCACGAGGGAAAATCCGGAGTAAAGTCCATGCAAGATCTAGTGACTGGAATATATTGCGGGTGTCATAAGCTCCTTGGGTAACAAACTTCCTCTCAAACTTGTCCAAAAATTCCAGATACAGCTGTTAATAAAAGAGGAGAAAGAAGTTTCATTAATACCACTTCAAGGACAACATCTTAACGAAGTAAAATATACTTAGAAAGATAAAATATAGACCAGGTCCTCAGATGAAAGTGCTTCTTCTCCAACCACAGCTTTCATTGCCTGGACATCCTTTCCAATAGCATAATTGGCATAGAGCTGAAAGAAACAAAAATAACAGTAATGAGACAATTGTGAACAGAAAAATAACTAGATGATGAACAAACAAGATCAGACCTGGTTGGACACATCGGCATGATCCCTTCTAGTCATTCCCTCACCAATAGCACTCTGCAGAGGTGACCAATTACGCACCATCAAGAAATTAAGAAACAGAAAATTTTATCACTTCACAGCACCTTGACATCAAGCAGATAAGAGTAACCTTACCTTCATCAACCGAGAAAGTGATGGAAGGACATTGATTGGTGGGTATATCTGCTCAGTTGAAAAGAATTAGAATGTTTAGTTTTGGTCTCAATATTAAACCCACATAGTTAATCAGTACTAATATAAGCAATTTACCACCAAGTTAGTTCGACAGATTGGATACCAACTTAAATACATTATTTTGACTGATTTATAACAAAAATCTCCTACAATCTAACTAGGGACATATATTTCACCTAGATGTGTCAAATGAAAAATGAAACCAGAACATTTCAAACTCTTAGTTAAAGCCATGAAAAGATCAAAAGAAAATTTAAAAGTTTGCTGGGAGAAACCAACAATATTCCCACAAGGAGAACATTATTTTCCATTGAATAACAAGCCAAAAATTTTCGGTACAATATTCATTACAGCTGAAAGCTTGAACATAACCCACCTGTCTATTATATAGTTGCCTGTCGATATAGATCTGGCCCTCAGTGATATATCCCGTTAGATCAGGAGTTGGGTGCGTAATATCTGTACAGAAGTTCAAAATATGATCATTCAATATTAAGAAAGTGTTATGCAAGATAGCTGATAAACTTATAGTTTACATTACCATCATTAGGCATGGTTAGAATTGGAATTTGTGTAATAGAGCCTTTACGCCCCTCAATTCTTCCAGCCCGTTCATAAATTGTTGCAAGATCTGTGTACATGTAACCAGGATAACCACGTCTTCCTGGCACTTCTTCTCGTGCAGCAGATACCTATAGGATCAAGAGGTGATCAATAGCTTGTCGATTTTAACCATTATTAAAGCATCTGAAACTGTTGGAGACAAACAAAATAAGAAAAAAAATCATAGAAGGGAAAAGGCTATAATATAAAAGGCTTCTCATTTCTCTTCATTCCTTTTGTTGCTTTTGTTTCCAAATAAATTACAGTTGCTAGTACATTACCTCACGGAGAGCATCGGCATAAGAACTCATATCTGTGAGTATCACAAGAACATGCTTGCCGCATTCATAAGCCAAATACTCAGCAGTAGTAAGAGCAATACGAGGAGTGATAATACGCTCAATTGTAGGATCATTAGCCTGCAGTAAATCACAGCAAAGAGAACAACCGTTTTTAAGGTTTAGCTCCTTCATGCAAGTCATGAAATCAAAATTCCAAAATTATCAGTAGATGTCTCGTTTGAATTTCATTTTTTTAACGAGGGGAGAAAAGGTCATTCACAATGTATCACCATGTGTTCCTTAAATACAATGTATAATACATTTTAAAATTTTTAAAGTCATACATTTTTTCATAAGAAAAAACTACCCTAATAAGCTATGGCTTAAATCTTCACCAGCTGGTGGTCTGGTACATCCTAGAATCCCCCCGCCCCCTAAATTGACATATGTACTTGATCTGTATTAAATATTAATCTGCCAAAATTTAGTTTTGCATGATCATGGGCTTACTGCCACTGCATACATGTTATCAAGCAAGATGTTAGATTTAAATTAAATACAACAACAAGATTGTGAGAATTTTTTTGTAATGAATAGATAGGGTCAGAATATTAACACTCAAATGAAAAAAGGAATAAACAGAAAACTATATCCAAGCATGTATTAAAGACAATATCAAGGTAATACAAGAACACTTGCATATGGATTTTAATTTTTAAAGATTACCAAATTCAGGAAAAGAGTCACTCTCTCCATTGAGCCATTCTCCTCAAAGTCACGTTTGAAAAACTGTGCAGTTTCCATGTTAACTCCCATAGCTGCAAAAACAATAGCAAAATTGTCCTCTTCTCCACCCTCCTACATAACATGAGATTTGTGAGAAAAACCACTTTCATATTACAGAAAGTACAGAAGCAATGAACTGAAGTAAATGATTAAGCCAAAATAGCCTTATTAATCTAAAGGCAATAAGAAGCAGCAGATTTGTAAGCAACAAAACAAGTGACATTATTTCAAATTAATTATGTCAGCTAATTCATAATAGTTGTTAAAAACAGTACCGATAGTGACTAATATGTCATTGGGAATGATGAGAGTTAAAGTATCACTGGAAACATTAGAGTCATAATGGTTTAATTTTTATTATTGTTAAAACACCAAGGATGCAGAGTGCACCCACTCAATCAATTCATGGATCTTTTGTTAAATTTCCACAGGTCAATTATGAAGTTTCTAAAATTGAGAAACCAGAAACCACAAACTATCCATCCAATTTAATATTAAAATTTAATTTCCAAGGATACATAGATAATAGTATTGTTTTGATAACATAAATTTTGAAAAGCTACACTCTGAACAGCCAGAAATCAAGCTGCTTTACAAGTCATACATTTCACAGTCAAGCAACTAGTAATACGCATATTGCTGGCAGTAAATGTTTGATTCCTAAGAGAATTTCACATTGGGCAACATTATTAAATTTTTTATTTATTAAAGATATCAATTATAAATTACTAACATCCTACAAAAGCCTTGGCTCCAGACACCATACGTCAACCTTCTATTCTAAGGTGATAACCACTAACCAGGCCACATAAAAATGTTGGTACAAACACTTACAAGGCATGGTCACAAATTTTATAGAATGAAGAATTAATTCAATGTATATAGGTCTAATTTCATAAACAGTATAAAAAAAGCACTGAGTTCTAATTGAATGTGTTCGCTTTAGCTTATTTTGAATAAATCCCTTTTTTTTTTCTAGCTTTCTAAGAGAGCTTCACAATTACTTCTCCAAAATAATTAATTCCCAAATATGTACTATCAGCAGAAATATGGTGCATCTACAAATTGAGCTTTAGCAGTAGGATGTAAGGTTAAAAAAAAGGCCAAGAGGCAAGCCTAAATAGGCCAGCTGCCTTTTGAGTCCTCAAAAGTACAGTTGGATGCTGAAAATACTCAAATTGTCATAGCTACAACTACAACAGTATTGCTTTACTAAATAGGGAGTATTTATCTTTGGTGTTTGTTTTCAGTTTTCTACTTAGGATGGGTTAGTTTCGTGACTTGACTACTTCCTTATAGGTGATTTTACTTTCAGTCTTCCTTCAGCTTCGTGGTTTCTTTAGGAGGACCCTAATTTCTTGTATTTTTCAAGTCCTATCTGATAATATTTCTTTCTCTATCCATAATAATAATGATAATAAGGAATATCCAAATGGAACATAAATCATTACCAATTTACAAAAGTCATAATTCAAGAACATTTAAGATATTTCACAAAATGCACCACGGTAAATCAACTATACCTCAAGAAGATTATCAGACTTCTCTAATCGCTTGACTAAGCCAGCCTGACGACAAATCTGTGCAGCAATTTCATTATGGGGTAGACCAGCAGCTGAGAATAGAGGGATCTTTTGACCTCTAGCAATAGAATTCATGACATCAATTGTAGATATTCCAGTCTGTATCATCTCCTCAGGATAGGTTCTCTCACTAGGATTGATGGAACTTCCTGAAATTGGGAAGATATTAGGAAAAAAATCATACATCATCGCACAGTTGAAGAACACTGCAGAAGAAGTTAAATACCTGATATATCCAAGTAAGCCTCTGGTAAAATCGGTGGACCATTATCAATTGGTTTTCCAGATCCATTAAATATGCGCCCAAGCATGTCCAGTGAGACAGGAGTTTTTAACACCTGTGGATATAAACATACAGGAGGAAAGGAAGAAATCAAAGGTGGAATTAACTGATTCCAATAAACTAAAAGTAACATGTAAAAGAAAGTCAAAGGAAAAAGTTAAAAGGAAGAATTTTAGTTTCAATTCAACTCCTAGCTAAATTGCAAGGAAAGTTAGGACAGACTAAATCATGTCAAGTTAAACACTTGTGGAATCACCCCTTCAGAACAAATTAATCCAATAGTAATAAGCAGCCAAATATTATGCATAGCATAGCTTCAATGTACCACAATTCCCCCTTTTATTTTTTTTATTAGAAGTTGGTTTTCATAACTTGTACATTTGCCTGTATTATATATTTAAAATTGAATACTCCACTTTCCACTACAAAAGTCAAGTAAACATGCCAAAAATAAATGAATGATGTAAAATTTGTAATTTAAGTTAATTGATAAGCAACATAAATTATAATGATACTGGTCAAATTGTAGTTTCAACATGCGTATGGAATAATCATATTCACTGCAATAATTTAGCAGACAGCACATGAAAAAATTCACCAACGATCAGCCCAATTCAGTATTTTCTACTAGCAAAATAGAATATCCAAACCAATAGTTCATACAATATTTAGGTCCAGCAGAATTGAAATTTTAATGTTATTGAGACAGTCAACAAACAGCAGATATTTCATAATCATGAGGAGGGTTCAACCAAATTTGCATGTATTATTTTACATGTACTTTTTAATATAGAGAATAGTAATAACCAAGTTTATACCTCTCCAGTAAATTGCACGGTTGTAAATTTATTGTCAATCCCAGATGTACCTTCAAATACCTGGTCAATAGTAAAAAAAACAGTGAACAAAACCACTGTTAATGAAGCTAGCAGAATGGCAAAACTAAACTGTGACAATTATTTGCTAATAATGTCACGACAGTTACATCCCCACTTAGTGGGAACCTCAGGCACTGGGTCACTTTTAAAGTCACTGCAACTACATGAATAAAGTAGATAACAGTGAAGGCATTTCATACTAAGAAAACTACTCAGAGGATGAGAGGACAGGAGACTCTTAAAGTTTTTGGTTATGCATAAAGAAATTAAAAAAACACACAAAAATCTTAAAGTCATAATCAAAGACAATAAGCAAGTACAGAAGATGATTTATGTATGCTATAGGCTCTAACCTGAATAACAGCCTTTTCACCGTCAACCTCTAGAACCTGTCCACGCCGAGTACTTCCATCTCCCAAACGAATATTAACAATCTCTTGATATTTGGGTCCCTGATGCAGTTGATCAATATGAACTTTAGTCAGACCATAAATAAGGGCGTTCTTGTTGAGAAAAACAAAACACCAGAATGGCAGAATGTTCAATAAGAATATCAGTAAGACCACGGTCATTACCTTAACTTTGTCAAGAATGACCAATGGTCCAGCAACTCCGGATACAGTTCTGTATTCTGCAACATTAATAAATAAACAAATAATTTAGGGTGAAACTGAATAACAACGAAATGAATACCATACAAATTATCAAAGTTGATTGATCAAGTTTCAAACAGCACTCTATTAATCTTGCTTCCAAATTCTCTTTCTACATAATGGCAAGCATTAAATATCCTTTCTTGGTTTATCAATAATTGGTGTACACACACCCACAGTGAACCCAATCATAGTAGAAAAATAATTAAGACAGGAGAACCGATAAGACACGTACCCATTCCTATCTCCAAGGTACCATCCTCCACATCGTGAATATTCTGAGCCACGCCCATCTTGGAACTTCAAACAAGCAGACAAAAGAAAAATCATACAAATGTCAAGACATGCCAAATCAGAAACACAAATGAGAAGCAATACTGAAAAGGCACTGCTTTCGTCAATAACTATGACAAAGGAAACCCCAAAAAACACAACCCAAAAAAGTCAATTCACAATAAATAAATATTCCCTGAAAGATCAGTGCATCACACCACAGTATTCTCAAAATATTTTTGTCTCAAACAAACAATTAAGAATGTATTTTTCAGAAGACTAATTTACAGGTTTTCTTCAGCCAAAAAAAAAACACTTCATGCACAATCTAACTTAACCATCCAAATTGCACTTCGTTCGAGAGTTACAGAAAAAATTAAAAGAAAAAAAAATTCGGATTGATCCGAGTTAATCGCAACTGAACTAAGTGGTTGAACTCATAAAAATAAAATAACCAAAGGTTCAAAAACAACAACAATGACATGATTGTAATCTAAAAAATTGAAGGCACTGTATCTGTATGCATAGCCTTATCCCAGCTGGTAAGTGAACGAAGTGTGAGCTAGTTTTTTACGTACTCTGATTATTTGAAACGTTATGATAGACGAAGGAAAATACGATAGTTAGAGATTTGGGAAAAGTAGAGATCGAGAAACGCAGAATTGAGGATGATGATTGTAAGATGAAAGCGAAAGGAATGAGAAAATGGATCGGAAGAGAGAAAAAGCGTACCAGAAAACGAAACGATTCCGATGTTGGTGATCTGAAGCGGAATAGAGATGTGGGCGAGGGAGAGACAGTGGGTGAGGAACACGGATCTATTGGACCAAAACATTTAACAAAACCGGAAATTATTAAATCTCTATTTTTTTATTTCAGAAAAATAAATAAGTAAAAATTAAATCGTTTCGAAATTCAACTTTGATATGATGAGTAAAAGTACCTGTATTTTTCTCGGGTGGGGAAATGAAAATGAAAATAATAAATAAAGAATGACCCGTAAGTGCTAGGTGTAAAGGATGACACGTTGCAGTTTGGTTTCGTCTTTTTCCAGATTTAATTGAGAGGAAATTAATAATTATTGCAATCAAATGATTAATATATCATTTCATGATTTTTGTATTAAAGGAATAAACACAAAAATTATTAATACATGAATATTATATTTTTCCTTAATCAGTTATACACAAAAATCATATTTATTTCTTAACATATTTTGAAGAGAGAGGGAGAGGAAAGGGTGGTGTGAATTACACGTGTTTAATAAATAAATTATTTGGGAGAAAACAGTGAAATAGAGAAGGAATTAGCTTATATAGTCTTTATACACATTTTTACACTGTTTAATACTAATTTTTTAGATCATTGCAGTTTAAGTTAGTTACTAGATTAAAACAATTTATCGCATAGATTATAAGTTTAATTTTGATATTATCAATATAAATATTATATACTATTAATTAATTAAAAATCATGGTAAATATAATTTTAAAATAATTATTATAAAAAAACTTTTGTAATATAATAGTAATATATGAATAGATAATATTGTAAATACATTTTAATTAAATTTATATATTATACGTTTAATATTTGTAATGTTTTCTATTGATATAAAAATATTGAATATTTTATTTATATATCAAAATTAATATATGAAAAAATAACCGTTAAATTATATTTTAATAACTATTGAATTTCGACAAAAACGTATATAATTAACGTATATGTATAGTGTAATCTAAGTAGATAATTGTATATTCTTATGAAAATACATGATTTTTATAAAAATTAAAAAATATATGCAAAATAAACAATATATTTATCATGCTTTTGATAAACTCTGAAACCTATATAAACACTAATAATTTGATGTAAAAAAGTATTTGGTAAAATATTTTAACTAATTAAAAATGTAATTATTACTTTAAAATTTGTTAATATAATTTAGTTATATTCGATAAAATAATTTATATTAGTATTTATTATATTTTTCATAAAATTATTAATAATTTTTAAAAATATATTTAAATTAATTTTTATATTTTTTAATTTTTAGTTTATTTTTTATTCATAATTTAGTTTTATAATTTGGTATTTTATCAATCTATTTATTTTTATATATTTAATATTATTTAAATTTTTTCATTATACTACTAATTTTGATAAAAATTTTATATTATTTTAAATTATTATTTTGATACATGCTATTATTTTAATTGCTGTATTATTTATTTATTTTAATTTGTTAAGATATATTGAATCATTTAATAGAAAATTTAAATTATAAATTAATTTCATTTTTTAAATATTTATTTGACATTTATTTATATAAAAATTTAAAAATGTATTTTAAAAAATACAAAATTTATTTAATTATAATTTAAAATATATTTTTAAAAAATATATTATAGTAATTATATTTTAATTTATGATTAAACTATATTTTTATTTATTATTTTATATTTAATTTAATGATATAACTATTTATAATTAAATAATAATATAAAAAAAATATATTAATTTTGTATAATAATAAAATTATATATATTAAATAATTTTTTGCAATTTTCACATCAGAGAGAAAATTGTTTTTTTATACTGTTTATTTTACATATTTTTAGTTATTTCAAATGGTGGTAGTTATTATATTGTACTCTAGTGTTTTATTAGGTTGGAAAAAAAATAAAATATATATATATATGAATTTTTTTTATAAAAATAGAAGAAAAATAAATAATTTTTATAAATCTTATTAAATTTTGTTTCTTTTAAATTAGTGAAAAAATAAGAGGAACAAATTTGTATTTTTTTATTTTAAATGGTTAAAATTATTATATATTTTAAAAAATATAAAAAATAAATATTATATAATTAGAATTTAAAATTTTTAAAATTAAATTTTATACTACTAATATTTTTTCCATATTTTATCTATTTATTTAAATTAAAAAAATATTTCACTTTATTTCTATTTTAATTTATTCACACATCTCTTTTTTTTTTCCTGTTTTTTAAGTCATTAAGACAAATCATAACTCTCTTTCTAAGTTGTTTTCTCCTTTTAACATCTTTTCAAATAAAGTAGATGATTTGATTAGATAAAAATAAAAAGAAACAAATAAATGAAAAAAAATTTTAAAAAATTATTTGGCTAGTATTTGAGAAAATAACGAAATGGTTTAAATATCTTTTACATAATATTTGATTTGAAAAAATAGAAGGAAGAAAAATTGTTTATTTTTTAATCCATAAAATCTGTAAAAGTATGAAAATAATTCAGTTTTACTTTTTTTTTAAGTCAAACAAACAAACAAAAAAGTTATTTTCCTATATTCTCTCTTCTGTTATTCTTCTCCCTTTAAAGTTTAAAATCACATTCTTCGTTCATTTGAACTAAACACTTTTTGGTTCCCTATCAACATAAACTGATTTAGAGAAAAAAGAAAAAACTTAGGATAATAGGTTATAGTGACTAAAATATTTTGTTATATCATAAGGACTATTTTTTTCCTGAGAGATATCTTTAAGTATTTAAAATATATTTAACTCAATTATACGTGCACACATTCATATAATAGTTAAATTTAAAAAATAAAATTACCATTATATATATATATATATATATAAATAAAATTTTGATTCAATTAAATCAATAATTTAAATATGCTCTGCGATCCTATCAAAATAATCATTTAAAAAAAATCTAACATTTTAATTTATAATCTATTTTACTTTTGTAGTTCCCAATATGACTTCAAAGACTGTACCGTCCAAAACTTCAAAAGAATATATTAATAAACTTATCTCTTTAATGTTAAATTAAATTTTAAACAAATTAATTATAAATTATTTTATTTTATGTTCTTCAAAACTTCTAAAATTATTTTAAAAATCGAATCAAAATATTTAAATGGATGAAAATTAAGTAATAGTTCTTTTATAGTTGACCAAATCTATAATATTCAAGCAACTTTGCATTATTTTAATGGTTGACTTCGTATATTTAAATTTGGATGCTAAACCATCTAAACAAAAAGGATGGCTTAAAAAAACAACGAGTAGATTAATGATCAATATATCTGCATAATTAATAAAAAAATCTTAATAATAAATAATGATTTGCATTTAAATAGATCTTGATGTAGGTTGTTAAATTATTATTTATTTATTTAAATTTCTTAATCGTTAGAGTTAGAATGTAATGCTTTGGTATGTAAATTTATCACTCTTTTAAACAGATGATCAATATACTATTCTCCATGTGTCAATGGCATCTCCTTGTCTTTCAAAGTTTCTCCCACCCATCTACTTAGCGCATTGCAGTTAATTTTTACACATTCAAATTTTAAAGATTAAACCCAATGGTTATGAACTATATTTTGAGCCATTTTAATTTAATTGATTATATTTTATATATATGATATTATATTTATATAAATAATTTATTTTAATATTATGATTTTTGAAGAAATAAATATTTTTTTACAGAAAATAATTTATCTGAGTTATAAACAATTATAACGTAGTAAGAGTCTCACCATTTTTTTAGAGTTTTTTAATAAATAAAACTCAACCCTAAAAATGTTATTTTAAAAAATTAAACATATAGCTCCTAAGCATTGTTCATATTTTAATTTTGTGAATAATTTTTTTTTAAAAAAGATTTAGCTCCAATTTGTAGTTAATGTTTGTTACGTGTTGCAGTACTTATAATATTAAAGTTGATAATATTATAGATTAATTCAATGCAGTATAACATATTAACCAAAATAATTATTATATAATATAAAAAAATATATAATAATTTTAATTTTTTTATTTTTATATATTTTTTAAATAGATTAATTTTAGTTATTATTAAATATATATTATATGTCAAACATATATTAAATATAAATTATTTTAAAAACTAAAATTAGTTTATTTTAAAATATAAGAAACCAAAATAAAAATTTTAAAAATTAAAAATTAAAATTTAAAAATATATTTAAGTTTTTATTTTTATTTTATTTATGATCGTATAATTTTTTTAATTAAAAAAATAAAAGATTATGTTAAATTTAAAGTATGGAAAATGTAAGATGATGTTAGAATGGAAGTGAATCGTTTGTTGAATTAAATAATTGTATGAAAGGGTGAAGCTGAATAATGTGGCGCAGAAGAAAGAGAGAGAGAGGAGTGAAATGCAACAACTTGTAACTTGTAAGATGAGGATTTTTGTTTGCATCAACGGTGGTGAAGGAACGAGAGAGTGTGATGAGCGCAACAAAACAAAATGTGGCTGTTGCTGTTGCTGTTGGTGTTCCGTTAAAACAAACTATTTCAACAATTTCCACTCATCGCTCACTCTAAGCCTCACATTCTTTTCTCTCTCACAAAATGGCTCCCACTCTCTCCCTCCGGTCCGACCGTCTCTCATCCGGTTCAGTCTTCCCTAGACCGCCGGTTCGTCGACTCGACGCTGCTCCGCTCGCTAAACCAATCGTTACCAAACCTTGGCGAGGCGCGGCGCCGCAGATACAGTGCAGACGCCGAACTGTGTCGCCGGTTCAGGCCGGTTCGCGAGCCGATGACTCGGCACCGTTCGAGATGTCGGTGGAGAACGCGCTGAAGCTGTTGGGCGTGTCGGAGGGTGCTTCCTTCGATGATATACTACGCGCCAAAAACTCCATCGTCGCCAATTGTAAAGATGACCAAGAAGCCATTGCACAGGTTTGTTTCTTTTCTTCAATTCCCAACATATCATTTTTGTTTTTATTCATTGAGTATATAATAAATTATGAAATTCAGGAATTGGTTTCTGATGCGGAGTCATAAATTGGATATTGCTTTTGATGGATGGGTTAGTGGTTAGTTCAGGAGGGGAGCTGGGAAATTTGGAATCAAAATCACTTTACAGTTACACTCGCTTGTTAGTTATAACAGAAATATGAGAAGGTGGAAATTGAATTTTCTGGTTTTTTTTTTTATTTAACACTAAAGCCATGACTTTGGTTTCTTGTTGGTTATTATGTAGATATATTATTGGTTCGGCTTACTTTGAAAAAATAATAGCCATTTGTTTTTTTAGGGTTTAATAAGCGATTATTTTTTTTTAAGTTTAAACTGAATCAAACATGCTGTAAAAATATCTGTGTAATGTTTGGTCAATTTATCTCCTGTCACATCAGCTATATTTTTCCCACCTTATGAGCTCTGTGGGTTTTGGTTGTGTATGTAATATGTGGATTGAGAACAGAATGATGGTGTCATTTGGGTAAGGTTGCTCCTTTAAGCATTAAATATGAGCATGTGGTGTTGTGTATGTTGTTGGTTAGCAATGATAAGGTCAATCCTCCTTGTGGTGATTGGTTAGCAGTGGAAAGCATTCGTATGTCACGTTTTTGGTTCCTTGTTAACTCTTTTTCTCGAATTTGGGATGAGGCTGTTGATACGGTTGGTGGGCATTTTTTTAGGTTGAGGCTGCATATGACATGCTGCTTATGCAGAGCCTAACTCGGCGGCGGGCAGGGAAAGTGGCGAGCAGCAATGTTCGTTATGCCGATGTCAAACGTGTGAAGTCTTCGGCCATGGGATCAATGCCTCAATGGTTGAAGAATTCACCTGTATCGATTGAATCACCTTCCACTGGTGATCTTGGTTTACAAGCTGGAGTATACGGTGCATTGATGGGTTTAACCTATCTTAATGGGGCTGCTGCACCCTCTGCACCTTATGCTGGGGCTGATGTTCCTGGACTCATCTTGGCTGGTAGTTTTGGAGCTTCCCTCTACTTCATGACCAAAAAGAATGTTAAATTAGGTAAGGAGCCTGCTCATGCCTATTGTGCACTCTAGAATCACTTCATTGCAATTCAAAATGATATTTGTTTCATGATTGGCAATATTTATATTGACTTGTATGTTGGAAAGAAAGTGAGGATTGGGAAGGCCATAATGAATGGGAGAACTAGAATATGTTGTAAGTGACAATTGGCTTTGATAGTAAAGAACAAAATTGTGTTGTTTGATTTATGTAACTAATTCCACCTAATGGGATGGGCCTTGGTTGTTGTTATTGTGATTGTTTATGACTAAAAAAAATTCTAGATTCCTTTTTGAGAGGTATGCAAGGTCTATGTGCATAATGAGACTTTGCATGATATAGGCTACTAAATTAAGTTTTAGCCAGTAGCATTTCTCTGTGTTTTCACTTGCCTTGTAACTAGACATGGAGTGGACAATTAGTGGCTGCACTGTTAACTAGTTTACCAAACTTACGTTGAGGCGAACCTGTTGAATCGAGTTCATTTCTTATGTTTCTTCCAGACCCAGACTCCCAATATTAAAAGTTTGGTTATGGGTTTATAGAAAGGACAAAACTTAGGTGTAGTATTATTGATACTTTTGGTGCTGTTCTTCAATCAAAATTGAAATTTCACTGGTAGTTCATGCAATAAAGATTGACATTAAATGTTGATGCAGTTACCAAGGTGAAACTTAAATTTTGATTGGAGAAAAGCACTAAAAGCACTTATCTTGCTGCACCTAAATTTTGCCTTTGCAGAAAAGAATTGTAATTCTGATGTTGCTAATCTGGATGCTTGTGTATTTGAGATGAGGGCTTAATTTACCTAACATAAAGATTATCTCTACGTAAATGACTGTCTGGAAGGAATGAGAAGTATCAAATAAAGTATGGGTCTGCAGTTGAAAAATTAACCTACACAACAAATGGCACTTCTAACTATGGGTTGTTGAAATCTTTTTCGAAGCTTGTTGTTGTTGGACCTTTTGCTTCTTTCTTAAACACTGCTTTATTCTTTTGAATTGGTATATTTCGTTTCTCATTTTCCTCCTTTTGTACTCTGCTTATTTTTTTCAGGTAAGGCCACTGTCATAACCATAGGAGGGCTTGTAGCTGGTGCCGTTGTAGGTTCAGCTGTAGAGAACTGGTTGCAGGTTGATATTGTCCCATTCCTGGGCATTCACTCTCCTGCTGCCGTTGTTAGTGAAATCATTGTTATATCTCAATTCTTGGTTTCTCTGTACCTAAGGTAAACTGGAAAACATGGTGATCTTACATCAAAATGTAAAACTTGTAATTATTCATTTGCATGCAGCATGATCATATCAAAAGTAGACAGGGAAGGCTACTGTTATAACCATTGGACTCATAGCTTGCCTTGGTTGGGTCAGTGGTAGAGAACTGGTTGTAGGCAGATATTATCCCTTTTCTGGGCATACACTCCCCTGCTGCTTTTGGTAGTGAAATCATAATTCTCTCAATTCTTGATTTCTCTTCTGTACCTTAGTTGGTACTTGGTAGGAAAACACGGTGATCTTATATCAAAATGTGAAACTTGTAATTATTCATTTGCATGCACTCATGATCATACCCAAGCTTTTATTTAGGATGTGAAATGATTGCATATTGTACAAAACTTTGAGTAGAGTGTAGCTGCTTATCTGGCAAATTAGAAAACTTACATTGGATAGATGCAGATTTATATTCACAGTTGGTCAGCATATTGTGATCAAAATACGTCCTGCTTTCTTTAAGACCAAATGGTAAATAAATAAATAAAAACACTTGGGAGTTGTTATTCCTTTCTAATCCTCTAAAGGTGTTTTTAAGCCTTCACTTTGTTTCTTGTTTGGTTTCCACACTTAGAACACATTGCCTCGCATGGAAGTGATTTTCCTAGCCTAGCCCAAAGGGAAAATATCCTACTTGGATTTGTTCATGTCTTGGTGGGTTATGGGCCCTCTCACAAAGTCGGATGCTGTCGATATGCTTGCATGTTACGATGCAAATCAAAGTATCAAATTATGTTACTTTGGACCTGCTATGTTTCGGCGTTTTGTCCTGAAGCTTTATGATAATGCTTCTGTTTGTGTTTTTTCGGTGGGTCATAAGCGCTTGCTTTTGTTACTTGTACGTCTCTCGTGTGTCTGCACTGAACCTTTTCAGCATTCAGCATGCGACACAGCTTGTGTTTGGATCAAGAATTTTAAGAATAAAAAATCCAAAAGGCCTGAACTTCACTTAATTCGTTAAACGCTGGCTTTATGCACACTGATTTTAAGAAGTACTTATATAATGCAATGTAAAGTTTGAATAGTTTTGTAATCTCAAAATTTTATGGGAAATAATTTGTGAAGAAGAGCAACGTCACTGATCCAAGTAAGTTCGTTTCTTGGGGGAAAGCCTACGAAAATAAAACAAGATGCTAATGTATAAGGATGTTAATATTTCATTACATCGCTGATTTGAGATTTGAATCTGCAATAAATATGGTTAATACATAACTGGCAACTTGATTAATGTTAGATGAAATATTAAGGTAAATGTCTCAGGAATTATGGTCAACTCCGTTGTTTATTACTTGAATGATTTAATTTTAACCGGGGTGTAATGTTATTAGGGTTGTTTAATACTATGTTTGATTTGATGCTGAGTTTGAGTTTTTAATGGTATGTTTGATTTGATAAAATATTTACTATTTTTATAAGTAATTATAAAAATATCGCTTTTCATTTAGTTTTCTGTTTATAAATATTTATACAAAGAAATGATGAAAACATGATTTATTTATTAATTTACCATTGTTTGTATAAATTTTAAAAAAATTACAATAAAGTAAATTAAGATGATTATTTTATGCTTATTTCTAAAAACAAAACATAAATAACACCTTTTTAAAAACCAAATAAGCTCCAAGTTTCCTTCTCATTTTCCTGATGAATAATTTAATTTTTATTTCTAATTATTCATGTGATTTCAAATTGACTTGGTGATTTGATTAATTTAAAATAGTTTGAACATTTTTTATTTTAAACCTTTTTTCATTTGTATATAATATTCTTCAACGGCTATAGTCAAATGCATTAGATTGAGTCATTTAAAATTTATACTAATTGTTTCTTTTTCATATAGTACATTTATATATGGTAAAAAATCTACAACTTATGTTATTTTTTCTTTTACAAATTACTTGAAAAAACTGTATCATAGATAAGAAGGGCACTCAAAACAGAGAAGTTAAAGAAATTAAAACGCACCCCAAGTCAAGAGAAGTGCAGAATCTTACACTAGTTTTTCACTAGCAGCCTTGATGCTAACTCGCAAAGGGTACTTCTTAAAGTCAGGTAAAATTAATTTAAAGTTATTAACTATAATTTGAACGTGTTCAAATTAATCTTAATGATACAGTAATTTATATCAGAACTTATTTATGATAGGAGAATTAATCTAAATGATCACTAAAATGATTAAATACATTTCAATAGTGTTAACCACTTTGATATCCCCTTGTTTTCTCGGCCGAAAATGGGGGAAACGTTTAGAATTGACAATGAAGACAGTGGAGAGTGTGAGCAACAATAGGGATACCAACAATTCAATAGTGCACTCGGTCAACTAATAACACCTTAAAAATTGATGTCTCAGCGAGCTGCTTCGACAACACACAACACAACACAATACAACACGTAATAACATAATTACATGAAGCACCAAATCCACGAATCTCTCACACCAATCCTATTGTCCATTTTGGTTGGTGCAATTTTCAAAATTGCAACCACCCTCTATATAAGTTATGTTCTCAACCTTGTGACTATTTTCACTATAAGTTATAAGACCATTGTACATTTTTTGGGATGCTTTAGAGAACTCTGTTAAAGATTCAAACACCGGAGAAAAACCAGATTGCAATCCATGTAACGTGATCCTCTGCGTTTCTTGCATGCAACTGTGATGCTTCTCCTTCTCCACCTCCACTTTTCTTCTTATTTCCTCCAAATGATCATTCTTCTCCATCATGCATTCGTCGTGATCATCTGTTCCCACCTCTGATTTCTGCTCCGCAACATGCAACTCAAGCATCTTAGTCTCCACTTTATGTGATCCAGAATATCTTCTGTCTAAATATTTTTGAAGCCTGTCCACTTTCCTTTTCTGCTGTTGCTCTTTACTTTGCTGAATCCACAGAGCTCTCACATCCTTCACAAAGCTTTTCAACGCAAGTGTTACCATTTTATCTGGTAACTTTTGCAGGGAACCTAACCAATCGTTGCATATCACAAGCAGTGGTGGCCCGTTGACTTGATATGGCATGGCAACATTTTTTCTTCTAGAGTAAAATTCAACTTCAGGGACTATGAACTTGCTTAGCCATCCATGCAGAGCTTCGACGTATGCCTTTTGTGCTGCAGTGTAGTCTTTAAAGCACTCACGCCAATTTTGAATCTGAGCTTCAAGCTGAAGTGTGGCAAATCCATGAGATTGATTGCAGAATTTCCCGTATGTGGCACATGTGAAATATTTGACTTCGGAAAGAATCTTCTTCTGGCTTTCATGGCACTCCAGCATAATTTTCCATGATTGAGTAAGTCTGCATTGGGAAAACGGAACATAAGATATCGATGAAACTCAGTTATTTAGTTTGTTTAGTTTCCAGTGGTAATGTCATCCCACCCTTTTAGTAGTTCCACAATTTGAGGCTGTAATTCTTCATCTCTCATTTTCTGAATTCTCTTTGAGATTGATTCTACACGGCGAATTGCAACCAAGATCCCAGCATATAGATCTTTCACTTCAGCTCTAGTTTTGTCTGTGCTCAGTTCATCATCTCCTCTAACGTTCTTGTTTCTCAGCTGCGCACATTTTTTCTCATAATTTTTCCGTGTGCTATCTCCAGCCTAAGGTAAGGAAAATTTTCAAATGTTGAAAGCAGATGAGACAAGGAGGAAAACAAAGCTGTTCTTAAAAAAAAAAAAATCTAATCAGAATGAAAGAAACAAAAAAGTAAAGTTTAAAAAAATTTCAAAGGAAGTTGATTTTGGTCATCCCTTCTTTTTCATTTTTATCAAGGATGGGATGTTGAGAAGTTTAGCAGTTTGTTTATTGACAGGGCAGATAGAAATTCATTCAAAATAAGGCATATAGAGAGAGACGTGGAGAGAAATTACAGACATGACATCTGCACTGTATCCTATGTGACACATACTGTTGAAAGAATCTCCTATAAAAGTCTAAAACCATTCCATTGGACCAGTCACGCTGCATCTTAGAAAAATGAAAAACCATGACTGTCTTTGATGAAAAATTTGGTGGTCTGCCAGTAAACATTTTGGTGTTTCCAGAGATAAAACTAACTCACAAGACATGACATGTAATGATGTGATTGCTAATCCCCAAATAGATATTCATAGAACAAGCATAGGCGTATATAACCCTCAAATTAATACCAGTCCTTGACTGAACTTTTCATCTATAATCTAAGCTATATTATTCCATGTTCAAATAACAATTTTTTTTATTACCAATCTGAGTTTGCCCCCAAGGAAGCCAGTAATAAATAATGCAGTCATACAGATATTAAAAATATAGCAAACAGAAGAAGGTAACTTGCGCATGATGCCAAAGCACCACTAAAAATTAAATAAATGCCCCTAGAATTTATATGTAGACAGATGCAAGATGTGAAAAAAGCAAGCAATAGTACATGGATCAGGGTCACTTTGATCCTTTTTCTAAAACACATGTTGAAGCAGTGTGATCATAAAACAAAAAATATGGATTAAAAATGAAAAGGAATTATAAAAATTAGCCTACCTTAACCTCCTCAAATAGTTTCTTTTCCCATGCATATAACCTTCCTAAGGTTAATAAATGACTTCCTGAATCCATTCCTCCATAATCATCAAACAGATCATTCTTATATTCAACCCAAGTTGATGAATTTCTCATATTTGGAACCACAAGACTCTTGCATGATGATTGCCTAGATGAAATGGACTTCCATGTTATTGCATGAATGAGTTTGGTTGAACTTTCTGCATTGAGATCAGATGGTTCAAATTCTCAAGGGTTGAAACTTGAAAAAGAAGCATATGAACCCATGCAAAGATAATGAAGTACATTGGTGTATTAAGAATAGATATCACAAGATGAAAAATGCAGAATATTGACTTCGTAAACAAGCAAAACTAACACTGAATAGCATGGCTTTGAATATTTTTAAAAGCCAATTCACTTTTGCTTTTATTTTCCCCCCTATAATAGATCTCCTTCTCTAAGCTCTTGATTATAATAAGCTATTTTGAAAATAAAATAAATTAAGAATGCGTTTGGATAAGCAACTAAATTAAGTGTTTATTGAATACATTTTTTTATTACACGAGAGTTTATACCATAAATTTGACAATGAAATTTGTTGAAATAGGCTAAAAAGAGCTTGTGAAGGTCAAAAGCTATTTTCATAAATTTCCTATAAGCTTTTTCAAACACTCCCTAATTCAAACACACAGACAGTAGTCTAACAAAACAGTACTTCCTAAGAGGGTTTAGATAAACCTTGCAATTACTTCACGGATGAAAACAGACCAAGGTCTACTGGAGGCATTCAAATTAATAAACAACAAATTTAAGGTTGCGTGGCCTATGTAAGAAATGCACCCATCAGTGAAAAATGCCTTTCCATGTGTCAACCGTTGATTTGAGTACCCTATATAATATATTAGACCATACCTACATTAGTTATTTTGGAAACTCCAGTGCCTATTCACATGATCAAGACATAGGGTGTCAGAAGATGACCTATGCAGGAACAAGATAAAATTCAAATAACATATTCACAAGTATAAACATGAGCTGAGGTGTCCAACAGTCCAAGATTGGAGTATACCCGAAAATATCCAAAGTAAGACTAGGAAAAGGACAGTCCATAATGGAAATAGAAACAAGTTAACAGAAACATGATAATCGTGCCTTGCACATGCCAAAGATAAGGCTAATAATATGAGGCAGAACCAACACAACGATGTTACAAGTTTTCATGAACTAATTACTTAACCCCCCACCACCATAAAAAAAACTCAACTTGTAATTATTATTGCCACTAGTTATAACTCAAGAACTCAACTAAAGCAAGAATTTGATATTTGCAAAAAAAACCCATAGAAGTTTCCGAGATTATAGGAAAAATTTGAAGACAGGAACCACCTTTTATTTCATCCAAACTTGAATGAAGGGGGATTCTATTAGCCTCCAGCATCCTGGTTACATCCTTACCAGAATCATAAGCCCTTAGAAAATGGTCCTCAATATCTTTCAAAGCCTCAAGCAACTCTCTCCCCTCAGCTGGTGTATCAAGAACTGCAAGCCCCTTTTGCTCCCCTTGGTCTTCTTTGGCCACAACATCCACCACCTTCACAGTTTCAACACCACTCATCACATGCTCAACACCTTCATTATTACTCTCTTCAACACCCATCACTTTGTGCTCAAGCTCTTCCCTTTCCACTTCCTCCTCCAACTCTGGAATCCCCTCCTCCTCTCTCACTGCCCTCAAATCATCATCTAAGCTTCTGCGGTAGCCACTCATAACCTCAGTCCTCACACTCTCAAAAGGGTTGAAGAAATCCCACCCAAAATCTCTCTGTGGTGATGGCATTGAAGGTGGCATAGGCATAGACATAGGCATAGGCATGTGCATGTAGTAGTACCCACACGGTTGCTCTTCTCCTCCCCTGCACTCATCTTCTCCCTCTCCTTTTTCTTCATTTTCTTCCTCAGAAGACTCAGAAGTTGTTGAAGAAATGCAAGAGTCACAAGGAATGGTTTCATGCTTGGTTTCTGATGGTGTTTGCTGAAGGAACATGGGGTTGGTTATGACATTTTCAGCGGGAGGTGGAGAAGAAGGGGAAGGAGGAGGGAAAGTTATGAGGAAATGTGAAGAAGGTGAAGAGTGGCGTGCAACAAAGAGCTTAATGGCTGCAGCTACTGCATTCAAAGAGTGAAAGTACTTACAGTGAGCCTCAGCAAGAGCATATCTTTTCTCCACAGCTAGCTTTAACAGGCGTTTTCTCTCTCTACAGATAGCTACTACTTCCTCTTCTTCCTCTAGTTTGGAGGCAACACATCCCATCTCTATCTCTATCTCTATCTCTCTCTCTCTCTCTCTCTCTCTCTCTCTCTCTCTCTCTCTCTCTCTCTCTCTCTCTCTCTCTCTCTCTCTCTCTCTCTCTCTCTCTCTCTTTCTCACTGTTGTGTGGTGAATGTTCCTTATCTTTAGCAACAAGGGTAAGGGTTGGATGCTTTTGGAGGATGGAGTGAGAAAGGGTCTTACTTGTGGAATGTGCTCTTCTTTCTCTGACAAAAAAGGAGTGAGCTTTCCCAGATGAGGAGAAGCAACTTTCAACTGGGTTTTAAAAGAAACAAGTTTTCAAAAAATAGCCTTTTTTCCCAAGTTTTGGAGTATAATCATCCCTCTTTTTTAGACAAATATATATATATATATATATATATATATATATATGCAGATGTTGAGGATGAAGCTTTGGAGCAACCCAACAACTAATTACATCTCTTTAGTCTCTCAACACTTCAAGCATTACTAAAAAGTAACCAGCTAGAGTAAGATGGTGGTTATTTAGATATTAAAATATTCATGGAGTTATTAATCCAGTATGACAAAAAAAAATTATAGATATTTTTTATGTTATTTTTAATTAAAATTAAAGTTTTGTTGTAATAATAAATATAATTTAACACAATAAAATATTAGCATTAATTACCTTAAACTTTAATTTTAATTAAAAATAACATCAAATATGTCCATAATAATATTCACCTTAATTTTGTCCAAAGAGTTAAAGGAATGGAAATATTATCCTTCAAAACTGTACTAGGAGCAGAAAATATACTAAAAAGAGTTTTGTTAATGTCAGTTGATTTTAAATATATAAAAATAGTATTTATTATATCTTTACTCATTCTATCATATAAATTTTTTTAATAAAAGTATAACATGTAAGTTTCAACATAATAAAAAATTCATTAAATTAATTTGGTTAAAATTCTAATACCTTAAAAACTTATTTATGGAAATTAATATTCTATTATTTAACCGTAAAAGTTTATATGACAGAGGAAATAAACAGTAGAAATAAAAGTTAACTTTACTCATATTTCATGTAATAAATATTATTTTATAATAAAAATGATTAAATTTAGATATTTAAATTGAAGTCTTAATACCATCTTAACATTTTCTTAAAAAAAACTGAAAGCATGTAATTTGACTACACCCTAGCCTAGTAGAGGAGAGAGAGAGAGAGAAAGAGAGAGTAAAGAAAGTAGGGGCTCGAGAAAGAAAGAGAAGAAGAAAGGGTTGTTTCTTCTTTCTAGTGTTTGGCAATTTGCACTATTGCACTTGATGAGTTGAGTACGATTATGTTATGGTGAAGCATTTGTTGTTAAAAAGGTTAGTAGAGCCTAGAGAGATTAAAATTAAAATAGAAAAAAACAGAAAGAAAAAGGTTATTATGGAAGAGAATAGAGGAGAAGGACACATGCAGGGAAAGAGTGGTGACTTGTGAGTAAAAAGAGGAGTCAAAGAGAGAGAGAGAGAGAGAGAGAGAGAGAGAGAGAGAGAGAGAGATAATGTTGTCTTGGTTTGTGTTATTTAAACTCTAGTCTTTGTCTTATAATGAGAGAATAATTGTGTTTAGGCCATAAACCAAATTCTGATTCAGTGTGGGTTTAGCTCAACAAACACATACTATATGTCAGAACTGTCATAAATATTTACTTTAATGACCAATTTATCCCTTACATTACATGAAACATCACATGCCCTGTGACTCTGTCCCACTATACCATTTCAGACCTGCTATTCACACTAACATGAAATGACCCAATTCTTTTTAATTAAATAATAATATATCAACAAAATTTTGTTTTAATCTTAATTTTTATAGTTGATTTAAATATTTTAAAATAATATTTTTATTAAATATATTTATTATAATTTTTAACGAAAATATGTTATTATTAAAATAAATTTTAATATTTTGTTAAAAAAAATTTATGTAGATAATTTTAGAATCTAATGTTATAAGAGTGTAATTTAAAGCCTTACTTGTTAAAAATAAATTTAGTGTTGGTATAAAAAAACAGTGTTAACTGTTAATTTCACAATTTTTTAAGAGCAACATCTCATTTTAATCCTGGAAGGAAAAAAATTTGCACGTTAATTGTTACTCAAAATTTTAAATTAAAAAAGTGAGAGTAAGTAATGTAAGGATTCGTTTGCTTTAAGTCTGATTTGACTTACGTTTATTTATTAATTTGGTCTTCAGATATCAATTGGGAGATTAAAAAATATTAAAATTCATGTTATTGTGCTTATTTTTAATAAAAATATAATTTTTATTTATTAACCAATGTATTAAAAAGCCTTTAAATAAATAGCATTTATCTTATTAAATAAGTTAAGTAAAAAAAATTAATCTATTTTATTAAAGAGCTTTATTTGAAAATATATAAACAACGACTTATATTTTTTGATATATCTGTATGTAAGTTACTGATATATTTTTTTAAAACAATAAGAACCATTAGATACATGCATGTATTTTTTCATATATATAAATATTTTTTCAGTTTATTAAAATTATGTTTGATAAGATTTTTAAATTAATTTTTAATTTATTTGACTAGATTAAAAAATAATTTGACTAAATTAAATCTATTTAAACAATTTGTAATGTTTTAATAATATTTTTTATGCGTGTAACAATGAAAAATTTCTGTTAGTAATCAAGAATTATGTTTTTAAGATGTAAATAAATTGTCTTTCCTAATAATTTTTTAAAATATAATTGTGATTTAAATTTGTATAAACATATTTAAAAATATAATTATTTATTATATTTATTAAACTTTGTTCATTTTTATTTTTATATATTATTTATATTTATAAAATAATTTTATTAAATATTTATATTTTTTTAAAAAATTTTTTAGCACTTAACTAATTTATCGATTAATTTTATCAATCACATCCTTAATTAGAAAGATTTTTCTGAGAAACAATTTAAAGTACTGATTAAATCAATAAAAAAAATTGTTGAATATTACGATTAAGGTACTTTAGTAATATTTAATATTCTACTTTCATATAAAAAAATTCACTTTTAATTTAAAAAATTTTCAGAACATTGATTAAAATTATCCTTATTAAAAACATTAGATTTTAGACCATTCTATTTTTTAAATTTTATTACATCAAATTTCCAACAAAATTTTCTACCATCACAATTTTTTTACGGTGGAAAGGATCTAAAGGGGGGGATTGTATCGTAAAATGATTATATCTTAGTATATGCATTATTGTCAAATTAATTAAAATAGTAACAATACTTATTAAGAAATGATTATACTTGTTACTTTTCTGCTCTTACGTTCCTCCTGTAAGAATATCATCACCAATTACGTTGGTGAATTGGCGATGCGTAATGAATGATATGGAAGTTAATGTTTTGGTTTACGTGAATCATTTTTTATATAAATTTTATTTTATCTGAATCCTTGAAGTAGGCGAACTCGATTCAAACATCATGTTTAACTATTCCGCCAAGCATACAAAAGAAAATAAGTTTAATTAATTTTTTAATTCTTTCTAAATCACGTGTGATTTTTTATTTTTTAATTTATTTTAAATCAACTAGAATTTTCTATTTTTAAAATTGATTAATTTTGACCTTGTCAGAAATTTTCTTTTACATATACTTCTTAAATTATCATTTTTATCTAAATATTTTAAAAATTATGATAGGTTTAAAATAGAAAACAATTTTAAATATTTAATGGCAATTATTTTTGCTCAATCTAATAGGACCCACCTTAACATTGAGTTATGTTTTTCCTTATTCCTTTGTTTTTGATCGCCTTCGTAGCTTATGAACTGGAAGAAGAAACAAGCATGAACTTTCCGACGAATCAAAGTGAACAATTCCCCATAATAAGAAGATAAGGATGAAAACTATAGAATTCTTATTGGCATTGAGGAATTCCTATTTTTTAAAATCATCTATTTTGTGCCTATTTGGTTACACCACCAATCACAAATGCTTGAAAGTGTTAATGATTTAGGAATTAGAGGTAGTTTTTTTTTCTTCAAAGAATAACAAATTGCATTAGGAATTATGGGGATGCATATTAATAGTGTTTTTAATGAAAAAATTAATGTTTAAAAACAAATTCAGTTTTAGATGAATTAAGATTATAATAATTTTAAAAAAATATTTATGATTTGATATATTATATCAAAATTTAAATAATTTAATATAGCTTAACAAGAAAGTCTTTCTCTGGTGGTTTAAAAGTGAAACTCAAACTTGTATGGATGGATTCAAATAAACTAGCTTTTCTAAGTTTACTTTCAAAGAATTAATTTCAAACACATGGATTTTTCAATGTCGATTCTTTTGAAATTGTTTCTTTGAACGTAAAATTTACCTTAAACAACTAAGTTTACCAAATATAAAAGAAACGAAGTATCTTCCTTTAAAGTCCAATGCTTAGTTGGTATCGGAGGAAGAAGACACGTGGACATGTATGTAAAACTGTTTGACTAGTTTTATGGCATCACAATGAATACGGCATTAAGATGACATCACAGATTATCTACGTTGTGCATTTACATGGTCTACACTTTCCAAAACCTGAATGCATTATCTACGGCTAAAAAGAACTTGCTCAGCAATCATCAACAGTTCCAAAATGATAAGTTAGCAAAATAAAAAGGGAAATGGTGACAAAGATAAAATGGTGCCAAGGCAACTCTTATAGTCATCAGAAGATCTCTTCTGTTCTCTTGGTTTGAGGGGGGAAAAGAAACACCTAAACATGAGTATTAGTATTCTAGTAAGTTACAGTTCACATTCAAAGAATTGAAGTGCTGCTCCTCTCATTGCTATTTGAACATCTCTGGTATTCACACAACAAAATGATACAACAAAGAAAAAGATAAAAGATACAACTTAGATCAGGTAGCACCAATCTCTGTTGGTGTTGTACAAGGTGCCAGTGTGTTATGAGGCAGGTTAATACCACCCCCTCTGACAGAAATACTAGGGAACTTGGCTGTGCTTGCCCTACTCACCAGATTTGAGTCAAGATACACAACAATCACAGTGATATCATCATGGAAATGTCGACGAACTCCGCGGTCGATTTTCTTCAAATCCGAATATCTCATTTCTCTCTTCTTTGCTGCTTCTTGAAGAGCAGCTTTCACCAGCCTCCTGGCAATTCCCTGAAAAAAAGGAATAGAAGATCAAAACATGAGTCCATTTTGAGCTAAACTTCTACCTGGAATTCTTCAGGACCTCATATCTAGTCAAAGAGTAAGGCTATGTCCTCAAGCCAAATGTTGGAAAATATCTTTTGTCATGCAATAGAGCAATTTATGCATAGTGTACGCAGTGCCAATATCTTACACGGTCATCCTTCATCTATCTGAGATTATCCAACAGATTTTGCTATAGCTTGCAGGCCAATTTGCCCAATCACATTTGATATAAGCACACAGTTCTCCAAGTAATAACAGATTATTTGTTTTGCAAGAGTTATCCAAGTCAAGGGAAGGCTTTATATTCCTGAAGGAATTTCTCTATTGCAAAATTTATATCAGACAACTTTTTTTGTTAGAATTTAAAGAAGAAAGTTCCGCAACTTAAATACTGCATGATCACTAAAAAAATATTAGATTAGATTACCCTTTTCATACTGAAAAATAACATGCTCTTAACAAAATTCAATCTCATCTATGGGGAAGAAAATAAAACAGCAATAATTTCTTAAATTTTCAGTCTAAAAGAGCCATTAATGTATCCATTTTAATCTTACTGGTAATTATGAGTTATATAGCAGTATCCAGTAAATTACTGTAGTCAAATTTAAATATGCATCTTACACTGCGGGGATTGTTTTGAACTATATCAACTGCTTCTTGATTGCTAAGGTGCTCCCAGAGTCCATCAGAGGCAAATATAATAAATTGATCATGGGGCTGCAAATGATACACTGATATTGATGGTTCTGAGCTCAGTATTGGCCTCTTGAATGGCTCACGAAGTCGAAATTTAGTATATAGCGGTTCTCTATTGAACTCGGCCTTTTTCAAATATACATCACCAATAGATCTAGAAACCTGCAAGGGAAAACAGGATTTTAAAATTTACGATGCAATTCAATTGAGAGAGTGAGAAAGATGTTTTAAGTCAAGTTTTGTAGGGTAAAATTATAATAAGCATTGAATTGAACAAGTTGAGGCATCTCTGATGAGTTAGTGATGACAAATTGACAATTGATAAAGCCCAAGGATTATCAGGAAGTAGCAAGATAAAATTAGATATGACATGCCCAAGCCCAAATTTCATGAAAATAAAGAATGATACAAAAGCACTAGTAACAGTACTGTTCAATGAATATTATAGACAACATTTATGTGTATTTGACATCATTAGATCAAATTCTTATTGAATTATGACAAAGAAGTTACTAGAACAGAATTACATAATGCCAAGGGAATTCGAGTCTTTCTGCTATCATAATTTTTAAGAATATTATAATTGTTATGACAAAAATTAACCCATTTAGCTTAGCATCTAGCATATAGAAATTGAATAGAAGAGGAATTATGTTTTTTGCACAAAGACAACTTCAACAGCTATCATTGCAACAGAATTTTTTGGTTATATGCCATAGCCATGATCTTTACCATAGTATTCATGCTATTCCATAACATAAAAGTGTAGTGAAGTTAAGAAAAGTAAGCCCTTTCCACAAATAAACTTGACACTGTTATTTCTCTCCCCCCCCCCCTCTCTCTCTCTCTCCAGCCCTACCCTGGTCTCTTTAACTGCTGTACAGCATAGCTCTGCATTTTTTAAGTCATTCTTCACATCCAGAAAACTCACTGTATCCTGAAAGCTGAAAATTTTGCTCCAGCATAGGAAGGTTACAAATTTAAAATGATATTCAGAGGTGTGAAGTGTTTATCATGATGTTAACTACTACATAATCTGCATGTAGCAGCTAGAATAGATGAATAACCAGTTCTAGTGGCAAGAAAAGTAATATACAAGCTGCAACTGACTTACTTGAATAAGGCCCTTCACACGCCATACATTATGCTTTAAAACAACAATATTTGGATCATCAGGGTGTGAAGAATGCAGCTCCTGTCTTATAGACTCTATTGAAGCATTGTGCTCTGTTGATAATTGCATGGCTAAAACCTCGCCAGTTGCCTTCACTGCTCTTCCCAAAACAGCCCTGGAATCCCCAAGGTTTGCTATAAAAAGGGTTCCATTACAAATAACACCAACAAGACAGCATGATCCAACAGCTGCAATTTGTGGTGTCATTGACCACTGTCTGGCAACCACTGACATAAACCCCTCTTCCGTTGCTTGAAGTGCCTTGCGAATTACATCCACCGACATTGATTGTTGCTCTGAAGTAAATCCTGAAATTTAAAATAGAGAAAGAATATGTTTAATCATTATTCAGTAATCATGTGTAGAGCAATGGTTCAAAACACAAATAAATCCACGAATTATAGCCATGCAACTAAACAGGTATTGAAAAGCACAATTTTCTTAGTCTCAATTCTTTGTATATCTGACAAGGAGTGTTAACCACACACTCTTCAAAACACTCATTGTGATAGGTTAGTTTTTAAAAAAGTTAGAACAATATTACAAAAGTGATCAATTTATGAAGCAAGAACTTTGACTTTTTAAAACTGGCAAATCACAAAGGATGTATTTAAGATTATGCAGCTCGCATCTCATATCTGACTCATTTTATAGCCTTAATTCATTGCATAGCTGATAGAATGGACACAAATATTGGAGAACAAATCATCTACTATCACCACGTTTGGCAGACTGGTACCAAATGAATGAAACCTCACTAGCTATGCTCTAACAAATTATCTGGTAAATAAGAAAAATAAAAGAAGAAAGAATGAGTCTTTTGTTGGTATATACTGGATAAACATGAAGCAAAAAATGTAGTCTATTGGATATTAAAGAGGGCAAAAGAATCTAAAATATTCTATTCTCTAATCTACCTTTTAAACAGGGTCTAGGTAAAGACTAGATTACTGCTTTCCTTCACCTGGGTCTATCTAAGAGCATCTTTAGTAGGATTTGCTTAAAAGTAAGCAACTGTTGCAAGATGAATTGCAGGGTTAAAGTAGTTAATGAGAGAGAGAGAGTGGGGGGAGTTGTTCATACAAGCAACTATTGCACATAAAAAAAAAGGGACCCACACATGTAAGAATTTGAAGTGATAGAAACCTATGCAACTCTTCTTTAGTTGCATGGTTAAAGATGCTCTAAGAGAACTCCCTGCATGCTTTTGCCCAGTTAAAACCAATATTAAATACTAGAGGAATGGAACAGGAAAGCAGAGGAAAATTCAACAAAAGCAACATAAGGAAAATCTATGCTAATAGGAATACGCTTGAAGAATTCACTCATCTTGTTGTCAACTTACTCTTGAGATGGTGAAATAGGTGGTTATTGATAAACCGTGAAGTCTCAGGCCCTCCATGCCCATCATAGATACCAATGAAGGTACCATAAGGGCCAGACTCATTGGAGGAGAGACTGCCAGACTCAAGCTGGCTCTGGTCTTCCAGCAAGTTATTGGCTTGGACAACAGCCATTGAAAATTCACCATTCAAATGCTGCCCCGAGTCCTTGTACCACAATAGCCCATCCTGTCTACCTTCCGCATCTGAACCCGTCCGTGCAAATCCATCCGAACCCGGCCGAAAGCAGGCCCTCAAAAAGTTCATCAACTCCGATAACATCCCTCATTTCACAACAACCATCAACGATTTCCGCATAGATCAACTAGCCCAAAAACTAGTTCACCCCCAGAATTTTCATACACAACAGATACAATCAGTCCTGCAGTCCTCAATAATCCACCACAATGAAGATGATGATGATCCACCACAAACTACAATAACATCAACAAACAAATACAGTTAAAATCAATCAAGGTTCAACACCAAATACAACCTGAACCTCGTATTGTATGAACTAGAAACGTCCAAAACCAACAACTTTTCACAGTTCTCTAAGGAATTCTTAGTACCCACAAAGGCACAAACAGAAATAAGCTTCTCCAATGAAAAAAAAAAATCCAACTTTTTGGTTTCTTTATACCGCAGCAAAAACTATAACCATACACAGCCGCTAAAGATGAAAAATTCAACAAAGAGGAAAATATCTTTCTTTTCCCCCAAAAAGGTCAAAACCCACCTTTTTCTGAGACAAACTTTCGGTCAGCAAATTGGAAATCCCTTGTTCACATTTACATTGAAAATTAAAAACCCCAAGTAACACAAATCTCAATTGAATACACAATCCAATAATGACAACAAATCAGTAGCCTTTCTCATCAAGCATACGCATGCTGTACGGTAACAACACAGTAACAAGTCAAAATACGATTAAAAAAAATTCTGTCAAGAGATCTCACCAAACAAATTGACTACTGATTATAAGCTATTAGGATGCGAAGAAGGTGATCCACAAGTGAAGAGAGTGTGTGAAATCATTAGATCTGCGGATCCATCAAATCAACAGAAAGGAACAGAACTGGTGGATTTTTATTTTTTTATTTTTTTTGCTGTTCAGTTTTGAAGCTAACGATGATGAAAGTGTTTGAAGGGAAAAAAAAAAAAAAAAACGGAGTGGTGCATGAAAGAATTGAAAGGTTCAGTGTGAAAGATTGGACAAAGTGAAAGGGTTTTTTGTTGTTTCCTTTTTCTTCTGAAGTGAGCGAAGAAGCCCCATAAAAAGACTAGCAATGGAGAGCTTGGAGCCAGCAAAGCACAGGTCCAGCTATGGGCTCCACACCACTATCAAGAACTATAGAGAGAGAAAGAGAGAAAGAAAGAGAGAGAGTCAATGAAATCAACCATGTCAATTTTTTTTATACAATCATAACTTTAACCGCTTATATTTTATTCAATTTCTTTTAACAACAAAAATAGAATCAAGGAGAGATGATTAAAAAAAAATAGTGTTAGGATTATGAACAATAAATTAATTAAAATATATTCACAATATAAATGTTATTTAATATTAAATTTTCGCGTAATTAAAATAGTATTTTTTTTTAAAATTATATTTTTAATAAATTTTATAAACAAATTTTTAGAAAATATTTAATTTTTCTGTAGAATAGGATTGATACAGATGTACATGTAATAGTGAATTTCATATTTTTAAAATACTATTATTATTATTATATACTTACATATGTACTTGAGACTACCAATAAAGATAGGAAAATATCGTAATAATAAATCTGAATTGAATAGTTATATATAAATAGTTAAAACTAAAAATTAATGAATACATAACATTTTAAAATATTAATTTTTAAATAAAATTAATGAATTATATTTATTGTTCCTTTCATGCATATATATACAAGATAAAAAAGAATTATAATAAATAATAAAAGAGATAAAAAAAATTATCTATTTCAATGAATAAAGGAAATACAGTGCGTTGGTATCTATATTTTTAAAATTTACTTTCATACATAACTGCTTATTTTTACAAATAATAAAAAAAATTATATAACATTTCAAATTCATTTTCCTGTAATTATCTATTCTCATAAATAAGCAAAAATATATATAATCACTAACTCTTATTCATAAAAAAAAAAAAAAAAACTCTTAACAAAGAATTAAAAATGGAGAAAAATAAAAATGGCAGTGTGTGATTTGCTGCTAATAAATATATAAAAGTCATAACTCTAATTCTTAGGTGTTATGGAGTGTGGTTTATATTCTGGTTCTTTGTTTACCGTGTGTCTGATCTTAATAACTGCAATTAAAACTTAAAGGGTTTGGTTTGTATTTTGTAAGTGTGAGCTGCAGCTTGTGAACATAAATTTCGGCGGTACTAATAATTATTTAATAATGATAAATATATATATATATTAATCATCCAAGAATAAACTGTAAAATATCTTGGCAAACTTTTTTAATCTCCGCATATTTTAATTAATTATCTTTAATGATACATCAAACTTTCTTTTTATTAAAAAATTTATATGTCAAAAATTGATATATAGAAAAAAAAAATAAGGATAGTATATTTAGCTTCACTTACTTTTTATTAAATTTAATTTTTTTAATACAATAAAAAATTATTTGAGTTTTAGAAATTTACATTTATTAATTTTAGACTTATGAGATTGAAAAAAAAAATAGAGAGAGGGAAAAAAGTTTCCACCAATATTCATTCATGCCATCTTGAGAAGTAATTTTTGACTATTATAATATTAATTACTAAATTTAATTTTCTCTGTTTTGATTATAGAAAATAATATTAATTATTAACATTATGCATATTAATACATGTTGTGATAATCTTATTTAAGAAAGCGTAGTTGTTTGGGTATGTATTGCCCTTGTTTTAAATGATTTTATAATTTTATTAATTAATAAGTCTATTAATAAGCCCTTTTTCCTCTTTGTATTTCAATTAACTCTTTTAACTCGTGCATATTCATAAATTCCGTTACTTGTAATATGGGTTGGAGTAAAAATTGTTTGCTTGTAAAAAAAACTCATACATGTTCATAAATGTTATATTATTATCATTTTTAATATTTTTGTTATATTTTATGTATATTCATAAATATTTTATTCTATTCATATTAATTTTATTAAAAACCAATCAATCATTAGATTTAACCATCATTGTGTATCCACAGTACACATTTTTTCATTTATACTCGATCAAAATTATCCACACCTACATGAACAACATTAATTACACTTTCAAATATATCTGTATATAAATTATACAATCATTTTATTTAAAGAAAAAATAATTGAATCTTGATAGAAAGGGTGTAGAAGATGAATACATTTTTTATATGTTCTTGTATTATATTTGACATCTATTGTACACAAAATTTGCAATACGTTGCTCTTCCATAGTTTGGGATCAGTCCCTCAAAGAAGATAACGGGGTGTTTGATTCCTTTGCCAAACATAGCTGCTTTCAACATTCTTTTTGCTTTTGCGAGTGTTCTTATAATATTTTTAAATACTTATATATATATATATATATATTCAAAATAATTTAATAAACTAAAAAATTACTAAATATATTAAATATTAGTATAAAATATTATCCCCTCATATAAACATTTAAACATAACAAAGTCATTAAGATTGATCTGAAAAAAATAAATAGTAACATAGTTTTATATAAAATTCAGGATTTAAACTTTATTGTTTTTCACATTATTTCAAAAAAAATATTATACTAGCAAATTAATTTTATTAAACAAAATTATCTTAATGTTTGATAATTTTTTACTAATAAATAATATATATATATATATAATGACACGTATTCATAAGTTTTAGTTTTTCCTATTTATATTTCTTTTTGGTTTATAAGAATAAGTTTTTTTTGCTGTTAGTCTTATCAATTTTGTTAGTTTATACTTGTTATATATTATATATAATTTATTTTCTCATTCTATCTTTAATTTTTATTATTTTAAACTATACTTTTTATATTTTATCTTAATTTTTAATATTATTATCAAGTTATATTTATAACAGTTCCTTTTCATAACTAGAGAGGATGAAACATTTAAAACATAATATGTCATTAGTCCTATAACATGTACATATAAAAATAGTGTTTATTATCATGAAAAGAAATGGAAGTTGAAAAAAAAAATGTAGAAGGAAAACAATATTTTTTATAACAAATATCAATAAAATGTATTCATCTATGTTTGCAATGAATTAGATTATTATTATTATTTAAATGATATTTTGTATCAAATAAATATATTTAATATGATTTAAATAACACGAAATGTAAATATTACTTTTATTTTACTCTTTGAATATTGATATTTTTGTGTAATATGAATATTTACTTATATGATCTAAATGTTATTATGAATATTATGATTATATAAATATTCATCATCTGTTGGATTTTATTTGGTTTCTGTTAAAAAAATATAACTTCATTTTCGATAAAGAATATATAGTTTTGAGAGGATATCTAAATATTTATAGAATTATTTAACCAGTTTGGAATTTTTTGAAGTTTTTATTTTTAAAATTATTTTTAAGAACAGTTTTTCAAATTAAAAAAAATGTTCGGTTACTATTAATTATAAAAACAGTTTTAGAAAATGATGTCAACTGATAATCTATTACAACTAAATCCAAATGTTATTTCTTTCATGTAGATGGTAGTTATTATCATTATATTTTACATTGGAAAAAATAAAAATGGATTAAAATTCAAATTAAATTACAAAATTATCATAAAAAATTAAGAAACTACTTTTAATTTTTTTACATAGTCTAATTTTCTTATTTTTAAAATACATGTTTTTAAAACTGTTTTTAAGATTTTAAATGAAAAAATTATGAAACTAAATTTCATGTTCTCTTGTTTTTAAAACATTTTTTTAAATTATTATTTAACAGATTCATCATTTTTAAATTTCTTTTGTTATCCTTCATTTATTTGTATATATATTCATATCATATGTAAGTGAAATGAGATGAACATCTTTTTTCTATATTCTCTGTTCTCTCTTTAAATATTTTCAATTTGTGATATTTTATAATAAATTAATATATTTTCATGTAAAAATTTTATTCGTACGTTATGTAAATAATTATTTTTTGATATTGATATAGATATTAATATAATTAAAATAGCACCATAGAACAAAGTCAATAACAAACTTCAATGCAAAATAATCATAGTTTGTAGAGAAAATTACAATTAAACCTTCAAGTGGTGGCTAGGAAATGAAATATCATAAGACAGTCAATGCGTGACACTTCTGGTCAGATTTATATATAATAAATATTAAAGTAAATAATCATTTCAATCTTTTAAAAATTGGACATTAATTATATTATATTTTATAAATAATCAATTATCTATTAAAATATTAAAGTTTATTTTTAAAATATAAAATATTATTTATTTATCTTTTAAAGTAAATTTTTTTCCATCGTTTAATACTCTTGATGTTTCTGAATCAAAAGGATTATTTATTTTTAAACAACACAATTATTTTTTATTTTTTATGATGTAAGTGTTTGTCTCTTATAATTTATATAATATATTTTTATATAATTTTTTTTATATGTGATGCAAATATTGACCCTTGTAATATAAAGTTTTATCTATGATGTATAAATATTATAAATTAGACATTAGTAGATTTTATAAAAAGAATTACCAGCTAGCTCGTCTTATAAATATTTATTCCAATAACATAAATATTTAGCTCTTTAGAAACGTGACTAAAGTGACAGGTAAAAGAAAAAAGTCAATACAAATAATTAAAAAAAAAACTCAAATCATATAAATATAAAATTGGACGGTATTTTTATATGATTTTGATTCTTTCATTGAAATGAATTCTTTTATATTTTAAATTATATTTTTTTCTTTTTCCCAATTATATAAAATTAGTATTTTTAATAAACAATAATATTATTTATTCTCCAGTATACATGTTTTTTTTTATAAAATAACCTAAAATTATTTTTTTTCGAGGCGAGAGCACACTAGTACAAAAATAGATTTTTATAACAGGATTTTACATCGGTTGTTTAGAAATCAATATAAAAAAATACACGGTGGTATTTTTGTAAATAAATGTAAACTTTTTACATTGGTTCTCTTTTGGACCGACGTAGAAAGTGGATTTTTTTTAAACTTTCTACATCGGTTACATAACAACCGATGTAGAAAGTGATTTTTTTTTAAACTTTCTACATCGGTTACAGAACAACCGATGTAGAAAGTACTTTTTACATCGGTTCTAAGAAACAACCGATGTAAAATGTCTTCCCTTCTCACTTATTTTTCGACTCTAGTTGTCTTTAACCTCATTCTCCAAAACCCTAGTTTCTCGTTTCGACTTATTCTCTCTATTTTTGTTTACGTCTTAGCCATTGTCGTCGTCTCTGCTGTTCGTCGTTACACTTCATTCTTACGTACGTGGTTGTCGTTGCCGTTGCAACTATTTCCTCCGTTCGAAGTCGTCGTCGCGCACCCTAAGGTTTGAAGTTGTCTTTGTTGTTATTTATACATCTCATTCTGTTATTATAATTGAAACTTACATTCGTTTTGGTTGTATTGTATAATTTTCAAACTTCTTACTTGACTACCACTGTGATGTGCTGTCGTTCGACTACCGTTGTACCTCCATTAGGACACCGTTTGGTCACCGCTCAACCATTTTTTCTCTGTTTTTAACGGGTACATGGTTGGTTACGACATTTTTTTTTCAACTTTCAACACTTGTTTGACGTAATTTTAAGTTATTTCCTTTGTAAATTAAAATTTGATAATAAATAATGATGTATTTAGTTTAAATATATAGATTATGTGAATTCTGTATTATCTGTCTGGTGATTATGTGAATAAATAATACGGTAGCATACCTAAACAAAACAAACATTTAAAAAAAATGAACTTTCTACGTCGGTTAAGATTATAACCGATGTAAAAAGTACTCTTTTTACATCGGTTGGACCTATAACCGATGTAAAAAGTACACTTTCTACATCGGTTATGGCCTTAACCGAGGTAGAAAATCATACTTTCTACCTCGGTTATAAGTCCAACCGATGTAGAAAGTGTACTTTTTACATCGGTTCCAGAACCGATGTAAAAAATCTTATTTTCTATATCGCCCGCTTCAACACCGCTCAAATAACCGATATAAAAAGTCCATAACAACCGATGTAAAAAACTTATTTTCCACCCGTGGCAGAAGAAACGAAGCAATGGTGTTGTTACCTTGGACTCGTTTAATCATTTTAAAATTAGTAATTTTATTTTTTAAGTTTAGATTTCATCTTTTAATCTTTTTAATTTAAGTTCATCTTTCAACTTTGTTTATCTTTCTCTTTATCTTTATTTTAGATTTTAAAATTGTTCTCTGATTTTTTTTTTTCATATGGGTCTTTTTGTTTATTGTATTTATAAAACTTATCAAAATTCAGCTAAAAATTAGATTTTTTTAATGATTATTTAAATTGATTGAATGATCCCATTGCACATTGAATATTAACCTAGACTGTGATTTTATTGTTTAAAATAAGAAATTGAAAATGTGGATGTCAAAAACCATTTTTATCAAAGCTCAACAGCTCAACAGCTCAACTTTAAGCATTCAATTTTTTTATTATTAAAATTGATTAAAAAATTTCTCTAACCAATATATTCAATCAAATATATCTAAACTTTCAATGATTTTATTAACTAAAATTAGAGATAAAATTAAATCGTTCTTTATGATATATTTTTTATTTTGAATCTAAATTTTCACATTTTGAAAACATTAATAAATTTTTTTAACACATCTTGTTATCGTTAAAATTTTGTAATTTTATTCTAAAATTTTGTAGTATTTTATGGTCTAAATATAGATAATTAATTAAGCTAAAATAATTCATATTAAAAAATGCAATTTTTAATGAAAATTAACAATATGATAATGAAAAGATTAACTTTAAATAAAAATAAAAGTTAGAAGATCGTGATAACTTTTACTCACAAAAAGTATACACTTAAAAAATAATAAAAAATACATTTTAAGTCTATGTCATTTTCACAAGACTATTCAATAAAGATCAAAATGACTTTTGCTCAACTTTTAAACTTACCGAAAAGATAGTTTGTTGTGATTTGAAATTAAAAAAAATAAAACAAGAGAAGAAAGAACAAGCAAATAAGCATTCATAGAGGATTCATGAAAGAGCCTAAAGCTTCAGTTTTATTTATACTTTTATATATATTTTCTTTTAATTTTTATAAAAATTATATTAAATATTTGTTAATTATTATTACCTAATAATTATATAATAATAATATTTTTTTATTATCACCCTTAAATATTATATAAGATAATTAATTAAGAAATTTTTTAAAAAAATGAATTTATTATTTGAATAATTGATTAAACTTTAAATCTCAATTTATTTTTTATAATTTTAGGTATATTTTATCTTATAAATTTATTGACCAAATAATGGTATAATCATCTCCTACTTGATTAAATATGAATTATTAAAGTTGATTTGTTCTAATAATTAATGACAAATGGTAGAATAAACATAAGTATGAGAGAAAACATTAATTTTAAAGGGGAAACGAAAGTTAAACTAGTTGTGTAATAAGATATTGATTACCTATTATGAAAGTTATAAAAATACAAATTAATCCTAAAGAAATATATTTAATTCTAATATAGAAAATTTTATGACAAAAAGTTTTTTATGTTAAAATAAATAAATTTATAATATTACAAGTCTATATTTTTTTTTTAAAAAAATCATAAAAACAATGTTAAAAAAGGGTATGAATGTGAATATAAATACCTTAAGTGATAGGTGAAAAATAGTTTATTAAATTATGTTTCTACCTTTATTTTTATAGATAAGGAAAAATTACATAATAAATTTGATTTCTCATTTGAAATGTGAGCTCACATATAAGCATAGTAGTACATATACTATTTAGAACCATGTCAAAAATATTCTCTATATCTTTTATCTATGTTGCTTTTCTCTGTATAGACATGTAGGACGAAATGAGGATAAGGCATAATAAAATGCACGTAACTATACTAATTTTTTAACAAATATGGATTCAATTGGTTTATTTTATTAATTTTTGCCTCAATTTAGGTTTTAGATTTTATTTTGTTATTCGTAAAAAAATAAAAAAAAAAGAATTTATAAGAGTTATATCAGTAATTATATATGAATTAAATGTATTTTTATAAATAAAATATTAATTAAAATAATGATTTAGGATGGATTAATTTAAAATTTAAAATAAATAAAATTAAAGGATGAAATGGAAATGTATCCTAAATTTAAAGAATAAAAAAAATTGATTTTTTACTTTATTTTATTACATAAAAAGACATTAAAATTCAACTTCACCATGTAATTTGGTTTAATTTGAATATAATATTAAAATTGAATTAAACTAAATTAATTTTTATGGTTTGATTTAGATTATTTATTTTATAAATTTTATTTTTATTTATTTTTATATGGCGTTTACTTATGTATTATTTGACGGGGAAAATGATGAAAAATATTTAACTCTTATTATGTTTGGTTCATAGGAGAAAAAACAATTTTTTTTTGGTTTAAGAGGGAACAACTTTTAAAATAAATGTCCTTTTAGTACCATTACTTGTAAAATACCATTTTAAATTTTAAAAAAAATATTTTAGTTAGCTAAATTATTTTTCTTCATGATCCTTTCACGTTCATAGGAGAGTCAAAATTGAGTTACGGAAATTTTGATTCACTCAAATCCTTTTTCTCTTTAAAAATCTGAGTAATGATGTAATTTTAAAAAAACTTTCATTCTTTTCCAACCAAACAACTTATAATATATATATATATTATATATACAGTTTAATTTAGTTCAATTTAATTTTAATAATTAAAATTAAAAATTAAATCAAATTATAATATAAAATATAGTTTTTATTTATTTAATTTTGTTAGTTTTTGATTTTTTTAAAATCAGTTTCACGATTTAGAACAATTTAATGGATGTTTGGGAATGATTACTTTTTACGATTGTTTAGAAAAAAACTATGAAAATCACTATTTAAACATGTTTGGTTACGGTTAAAAAATTAGTTTACAATATTTGATTATTTATTTTAGAAAATTTAAAATTTTTAATTTAAAGTTATCAATTTATTTTTTAATAATTTTAATTTTTTATTTTAACCTAATAATTGATTGTTTCGATACAAAATCAGTTATTATAAATAACTTCATTTCCATACTTTTATCGTAGAAAAACGTTCTTTTATATAATTTATATGAATATTTAAATTCAACACCTATTTTATATAATTAATTATAATCACAATTAATTATTAAAATAATCTATTTTTTAGTGCCAGTTTCTCCTACAGTCTCGCGTTTTCTTGTTACTCCCGCTCTTCATATTCAACCGTTGTTTTTGTACTTTGACTTTATATTTTACCATTTCTTCCCTTTATTTTCTATTAATTAATATAATAATGAGACTTAATTTCTTGGTTGAATAATTCAGGTATTCAGCGTTTTCTACCAAAGTCAAAAACACAGAATTTCAAACGAAGAAATAGAACGGTAACAAAGTTAGGATAAGATATTAGGGGCAAAAGAAAATTTTCTACAGCAATTAATTGTTTGGAAATAAAAAATTTGACTTCATTTTTTCAAAAGCTTTGACAACAATAAGCAAAAATTCTACGAGACACAAAAACGGTACCATTCCTAATTGTGTCAAACTTTTCTTATGTTTGAAAACAATATTTTGAATTTTTTTAATGATTAAATACTTTATATATATATCATAAAAGTTTTTTCTTTATAGACAAACAACAATAACCTAAATTTAGAAAACCCCCAACTTATATCTGTTAATACTACAAATTTTAATAACCACTGATGCAAACGCATTTAAAAATCATACACTTCTTTTAACATTTTTTAAAGAAAAAACCTAAGTTTGAAAAGAGAAGATGTGTGTTTGATCACACACAACAGTTTGAATTGTAGGCGGCATGAACAGTGGGGTGATATGTTTAAGAGATTGAATTAATGAAGTTGATTAATTTATGCAGTTAGTGATAGAGTGACGATAGTTAAACTTTGATTATGATAGGGAATATATAGATATAATGAGTATTAGGTGTAGATAGCGTGCATTGGTTTAGTGGTTTAGTATTGTAGGGACGATAGATGCGGGTATAATCCATCACCACCACCCGTACTTGGAGAAGGAAAAAGAAACCCTCTAATGTCCAATTTTGGTGCAACTTTTTGCTTCTTCATCAACTAAAGATCACATGCAATATCTTACTTGTAGATACCTTACAATAAATATCAAAAAATTAAATCTCATATTGTTTCGATTTTCTGGTGGTTACCCACCCCATGGAACAATATTAGAGATTTTGTGTTGTACTTCTGGCATATACGAATGGAAAAGGAGATAAGGGGTTGAGCAATGATATGTATATAATAAAGATTTTATATTCTTTTCTCGTCTAAAATATATATATATATATAGTTTGAATTATTAAATTTTAATATTTATATTAACTTAATAATTTTATATAATATCAGATTTATTAATTCAATAATTTAATTATATTATAATATTTTTATAATTATATATATTAAATTTTAAAAAATTTAAAAATGTATAATTATATTATTTAACTATTAATATTTATATATATTTAAATAATATAAATTGTTAAAATAAATTTATGAAATAAAATTTTATATACATAATAATAATTTTAAAATCAACGGTTAGATTGATAAATTTTATATTTTTATATAAATACGAAGAGAAAAAAGAACAAGTTAATCTATGAGTAATTTTATTTAAAGTTATTTCATTTAATAATTTTTATAAATAATTAAATTTTATAAATTTAATCGTTAAATTAATAAATTTTATTATATAAATTATTCTAAATAAATTTTATAAAATTTTTAAAAAATTAATATTTTATTAAAAAATTTAAATTAATAAATATTATAAAAAATATATTATCTGTTAATTTAAATTTATTTTTAAAACATAATTTTTTTATAAATTTTATAAAAAAACTTAAAAATAATTTTAATTAACGATTAAATTGATAAAAATTAATTATTTATAAAAAAATTATTAAATAATTTATTCTTATTTCTATATATATATATATATATATATATTAAAGTGTAAGATAAGTAATGTAACACTTTTTGTTTTATTTAACTTGCAAATATGAATTTTTTTAACCATTAATATCACGACGAACTAGCAGCACATTCACTGAATGTTTGCTTGTCATGTCAAGTAGAGAGGAACGAAAATTATTCCAAATTTTATTCTTTGCCTGTGGTGGCATTGAACCGAGTTTCTTCCTCTTTTTCCTCATGTAGTGTAGTGTTTGTTTAATTTAAAAATGAATAAAATTAATGTTAAAGTATAAAAAATTAAAATATATAGAAATTAGTCCAAGTTATATTTTCTTGGATACATATTTTATTATTAAAAAGAAAATAATTAATTTTTTAATATTAAAACAAACACATCCTAGGATTTTAATTCAATGGTGGTGACTGGTCCGTACCAACTTGCCCTGTTTTTCTAGATATACGTATGAAAAAACTCTTGAATTGGCCTCTCTTTTGAAATTTTGAAAAAGAAGTGATGTATATTGATATGAATCACAATTCAAATTTCAGAGCCCAATGGAATATATACTCTTTCCATTTTTCTTAACCTGTCGATGGAGAACAAAATTATTTTAATATGTTATTTAGAAAAATTACTAAATTATTAATTATATTATTCCTAAAATTATAATATAAATTTTCATCTATAGTCAATATTATTTATAGCTTTTCTTAATTCTCATGTACCTATCTTAAATGGCATGTAAAAAGGGAACAACAGATAAATTTTAGATATGATCAAACAGTAAATTAAGTTTATGAAAATGAACTACAGTTTTTTCTTTGTTTCAATTGTTGCTGGGTTAGGTGAGAAAGGTTTCACAATTATTTTATGAACAAAATGTCAAGGTGAAGTATATAAGGTTATATATATTTATTTAAAGTCTGAGTAAATTAATCACCATTTTTATAATCTTACAGTAAAATTATATTTTATTTATAGTTAAGATGTCTCATGTTAGTTATGAATATGATTAGGATACTCTCTATAAATTTTTTGATAAATATTTAATTTTTTAAGTTAATTTTTGAGAATAAATTAAATCTCATTTTTATATAATATCAGAGTTTTAGTTATTTTTAATGTTAAAAAAATTATATATATCCAACCTTACAAATTTCACATACCAATTATTTAATTTTAAGTATGACAAGAAATATTAAAATATTCTATATTGACCATAAAATTTGCTATAATATTTTTTATTATAAAATTTGTGATAATTATCCTTTTTTAAAATTATTTCTTGAGTGTGAGTTAGGCTATTTTTTTAATATATATTTCCAAACGATGATTCCTAAATTGTACCAATTTTTGTTGACTTATGTATCACACAACAGGCTACAATACAACTTGAACACTTAAATATCAAGATCATTAAAAAGGAAAGCCTATTAACCTATCAAGCTATGAAGAATTTGACTTATATATGGGAAAGATATCAAATTGGTAATATTTTCAAAAGAGTTGCAAGGTTTCATTAATGGTTCTAGCTTGACTGCAAAACTTAGGTTACTGAAATTGCAACCATTACAAAAGAAAAATGAATTTAATTATTGTTAAATAAATATACTCAAATTGATAGTGACGCATTTACCCATCTTTGTATAGTGAATTCAATTTTATTGAAATAAGTTAAAAAAAAGGTATAAGTCATTTTTGGCTTAAGTACGTGTAGGCCGAGTTTAAGGTACAAAAGAGAATCTTTTCTGCTTTTGTCCATAACAAGATTTCGTCCATTGGTTTAATAATATAAATAAATAATGCTTGAAATTTAACAAGACAAGATTTATTTAATTTATATATATAATATTTTGCACTTGAAGATTCATTTATTCTGATTGGTGAATCAAAATTATTTAAACCATTTAACGTACAGTCCTACAACTTTGTGTGTTATCAAATATTATACGGCTCAATTTGGATAAAGTTTTGCATAAGCTCACTTATAATAAAATAAATAAATAAATTAAACTTTTTTTATAAGCTAAAATTACTGTATGTATATCAAATTTTTTAAAAAAGGTAAATAAAATTTTTAAAAAAATTAATATTCATAAATTAATTTTAACTTATAAAAAAAAGTTTAATATATTTTTTCTTTTACAAATACTTGTAAAACAATTTAACTTTCTATATAGAATTTACATGTCCATAATCCTAAAGTGACATTGGCAATTTTTTATAAAAAAAATAAATGAATATCAAAGTACTCTTGACGTCCCTTCCATCAAGCTTCCATTTTCGTTGTCCATTTAATTAGACAAACAAGGTCACAGGAAAAGTAAGTAGCAGCAACCTAGTAACAATTCAAAAGATACAAAATAAACCTACCCCAGAAAATGTATATATGTATATATTTATATAGAATATATGTCTTATCTTGTTAATATATATTAATTATTATATGGTATTTGAGAGATGATTGGCATGGCGCATGGATGGATATGAGAATTAGTGATAGGGAAAGGTAGAGGAAAAAATGGCAGAAGAAGCAGAGCAGATATGCCCCTTTACCTAACATATAAAATTAAATGTGTCACAGTGACAACCCAATCTTATGACTCATTGATTGAATATATATACTTGTCATTTTGTTGCATGATATAAAAGATTGAACCCATGTTTGCAATTACAATAACTTGGACTCAAAAAGGTGTTGGTGGGTCAATGCTACTCATTAAAACTACTGCACACAAATCCACCATTATTGCCATTCCATTCACTTTTATTCAACCCCCTAAAGTGCGCCATGTCAACACAATAACACATATCCCTTCTTCTCTTTGTGGATAATCCCAAAAAACACTTCCACAACCAAATTTCCAAGTGATCCAAATATTAAATATTTCATTGTTTTAATTCTATTGGACTATTCTAATTATTATTATAATTATTGTCTTAATTATAATTATGGATCCATCACCCTCACGTGAGAAGAGACTAAGAGGTGCTACATCTATATGTTTATATATTAATATATGATTGAGCAAGTTGGAAACTTCGATTTTTCCTCTTCATATGATTTATGAATGAGTGAGTTTGCAAAGGTACGTGGGCCATTTTTCCTTTTCCTCTTTGGACTAATAATTTAGCAACTAATATACAAATAAACAATTTCCTTTTTTTCCCCCTCTCTTCACTATGGTTTTAGTATCCTAACTGGAAAGTAATAAAATTGTACTTCATTTTTATAAGAAAGTGGCAAAAAGATGATATAATTGAACTTAAAAACATGGAAATTTCGTTGAGGTCTCTTTACATAACCAGTCACCGACAAAAAAAATAAGAATGGACAAATGTGGATCATGTTCTTTCAATTCACAGTCATGTCTCGATTGAGGAACCAATGTACCTAGTCCAGGTTAAGCTTCCTGCATTCATGAAAATGGTCCACAGATCAATTTTTTTTTTTTATAAAGGACTAATTCAATTCTGTTTAAGGATAGTTTCTCAGAGATATAAATATTACATGTCAAATTTAATTCAATCTATACTAAATTTTTAAAATTAATAAAATTATAGTAAAACGTTTTCTTGAAGATATATATGTATCTTTTTAAGAATGTACGAGTGATTTGACAATTTGCAAAAGGGTACACAATTATATATATTAGGAACGAGATTCTTCTCCCTTTCCTATAACTTTCTATAATTGAGTCTTTATAACATTTAGAATGTTAAAGCGAAGAGGGGATTTTTACTTATAATAATCATAATCTTAAGTCACTCGTTATGGATTTTATGTTATTTGGGACCCTACCTCGTAATTTAGCTCAAATGGAATTTAGCAAAATAAACACGCAGAGTATATGATGACCCCTAAATTTATAATGTATCATATAATTATATAGATTTCAAGATCATTATTACTAAATCAAATCTACCAATGAATTGAAGTATAGACCTGAAATTTCTAACATTACACATCTCGTTTTATTATAAATTACGATTTTAATCTATTTAATTTAATGTTGTTAGAAATATTTTTTGATTAGTTGTCAGATAAATATATTATATTATTTTAAAAGTATCAAATTATCCTTCTCTTAAACTTAGGGTTAATTTATTTGTTTTAAAAAATCTACTTAAATAACTTCTCAAAATAATTAAAAAATATGATTTTCTGTAGATATTGATTTTTTAATTGTTGGTAATACTTATGATCCTATTTATAAGATTCTTATTTTTTATCTTTTAATATAGTTTTTTATAAAATCTCAGAAATATTCATTATTTTCTTCACATTTACCCTTCATAAACATTAAAAAAAATTATTTTCCTACAACAAATATGATAATATGATAAAGAGGACTTTAAATAAAAATAAACTTTTATGTTGTAATAAATTTTTTAAAATTAATACATTATTTAATTTTGATCACTTTTTTTTTCTTAATTTATGCATTTTAATTAAAAGAATCATGTATAACTAATTAATTAGTAACTAAGTAATTAGTAACTAAGTAAAATCACTTTTAAGTGTGTTTCTATCTATTGAAGAAGATATTGTAATAAAACTTCAAGTCCGCGTTCACGTACGACATAGTGCTTGTGGCATGTTGGTACGGTAAACTTCTACAATCAAATTCTCTCTCGCTGTGACATGTGATTTTATATTAAATAAGAAATTAAAATTAATCATATTAGTTTATCAAAATTAATTCTGCTTAATTTTAATATAAACATGCCCTTAAATTAATCATGGCTTGTTTAAGAGTTTTGAGTTTCAGACATCCAAGAAAATTAGCAACTTCCCAAAATGTTAATCTGGAATAAATTTCTAAGAATCAATAAGCAACATCAATATATATTTGCTGAAGAATAAAAATGACACAGTTAGCACCCATTTGTAGATAAAACAAAATTACTAGAATCACTTTATATATTATACTTTTTATAATATTTAAAAAATATATTAAATATTAATTTTAGTAATATTTTAAGAAATATTTATTTAATCTGTTATAAAAAATATGATATGTTATAGTGAATTAATAATTTAAACTGTCCAAAAAAAATTATTAAGCTAAATTCAAAAGATAATTTTAGTAAAGAGCATTTTATTGGATTTTATGAATTATTTAATTGTTAGACTAATGTTTTAGATTATTAAAAAACTAATCTATGAAAATTAGAATTATGGTATTTAATTATGATGATAAATATATTTTTAAATTTTTTTATGTGAATGATTCATAATGGGTTGAATTACTTAGTATTTGACGAGGGATCTCTACTCTCATTTGACGTGTTTTATATATAAATTGTCTTTTAATACAATTTTAGTGTTCATAATTGTAAAAAAAACTCTTAACCATTTAGATAAAAAGTGGTTCTTTCCCACTCGTTCTCTTACAACATTGCATCGAGATCAAACAAATAAATTCAAACTTTTGAGTAGGTACAAACATTCCAACATTCCTCTAATAAATTTATTGATGAGAAAAATGCTACGACTTGCATCATTGTATATTTAGATATAGAAAATCATTAAATAATTTAAAACACTTTTTTCATATAAAAAATTATTTTTTTTATATAAAAGTAAAAGTAATGAATTTGAATGATGTAACATGTGTTCATATAAGGGTTAACTTTGTAATATAAAATCATGTCATATGATATCCTCTAAGATATTCAGTTCCTTCCCTACACCGCTTTCAGATAATTTTTACGATAATAAATAAATTTATAAATATTCATATACAATTAATGAATCAATAAATTATATAAGAATTATTCGTTTAAAAATTTGATTTATTTTGATCACGGCAAATATTATCCTCAAGCAAATCACAAAATTTTTATTATTGAATATATAATGAGTGATAAATGTTTAATTAAAATAATCAGGAAGGTTACATGCAGTATTGCATAAATCTCTTACAAATAAAAAATAATAATAAATTTAGTTATTATAAAAAATCCAAAATTATATCAATTAAATTTTTTTAATTCATTTAAATAAATTTATAAAATATTTATAAACACAATTTATCAAATATAATATTTATTTTTCATATGTGCAATTGATTAAAAATATAATTTTATGATCATTTTAAATAATCGTTTAATTTAAATATTTAAAGAATCTATATTATATAAAAATTCTAATAATAAAGGGTTAAAAATTTTATACGAAACTCTAGGTTCAAATCTCGTTATAAAAAAAATTATATAAAAATTGTTTTTCGTAGCTTTCATTCATTATATTAGATTATTTGATTTTTTTTAAATTGTACTTCCCATCCCTTAAAATATACTTATGATATAATTTTTTTATGTTAAAATATACGTACGCTTCTTCTTTTTTTAAAAAATAAATATATGCTGCGTATAAATATTTTTTTAAAAAAATTAAAAGCATGATTCTTGACATAATTAATAGTTAATTTTAAATATTTATTTAGTTTTATAATATAAAAAAAAATTACATAAAAATTTAAAAATGATAATAATATAAACATGTAAGATATTATTGTACGTTTTAAAATACTAAATTTGATAATAAAATATTTAAATTAATTACTAGAGATACTAATAGTTATAAAAGAAGATAAAATATTAGTATAAAATATATTTAATTATTTATTATTTTCAAAATATTTATTTATATTGAAAATATTAATTTTATGTGAGGGAAAATATATTAAAATAAGAAAAAAAAGTGTATAATTTAAAATTGTCTAAAGAAAATGAAAAGTAATTAATAAAATAAAAATAAAATATATTGGCATATGCTATAAAACAACCTCACTCAACTTTTCATGTATGCTGTATTCAATAATCATTACAGTCCACAATTAATATTTCTAATTTTTTGCACCATTAAACATATATATAATTTCATATAAATATTTCTGATTACAGTTAAATTAATATATATATATAGATAGATAAATAAATAAAAAACTATTTATTTTAAATAAAAATAAAATTATAAAAATTCTGAATTTGAAATTCATTGTTTTTTTTTTTTTAGAAAAACACTTACTTTAATTTGACTCACAGTGTTTTTATGTAGTACGTCACGCATGACTCTTAATTATAGAGTATCATCAGCCATTTCTGGCATGAACTCAGTTTAATATATGTCCGAACTCAACCATTTGGATTTAATATGACTCTTGAATATGTAGAACACGTTAACAAGTGGTTTTGGGTGGCATTTGGTACCATCAATATTTTAACATTTATACAAAAATTAATATAAGAATAAAAAATTTTCTTGTTCGGTAGAAGAAAATTAAATATTTCTTAATCTCGTTTGTAATATAAATTTACCAATATACGAGAATGAGACTTTTTCAATCTTAATAGGCGACACTAAAATTTTATTAAATGTTAAGATTGCTAAACTTTTTATGTAATATAATTAACCATAAATATATTATGCTTTAGAATGTTGAATAGTAATCCAACTCATTTTGTAAACTTTCCCACAAATTTATTCCTAAAATCTCTTTCTTAGGAAAGTTGTTTAAATGGAAACGGAAACATTTATCAAACATTACTCTAAAATATATATTTGAGGAATAAAATATAAAAAGGTTTTATGACAAAGTTGTTACTATATAATTCATAGTTCATCTCTATCATAATTTTTAATTCAAAAACTGTATTTATTATTTTTGTAATATGCATCTACAAATATAATTATTATTAAAGTTGAAGATTATGGTAATTTAAACTTTATTATTTTGATCATATACATAAAAAAAAATACAATAGTTACCATGATCCGTTATGTACTGTGTTTACAAACATTCATTATCATGACATGGATAATAATAATTGAGTCAAAATAAGAGGTGAATCATCACATATTTAAAAGGTTGATTATTGACTAGTTTTGTAGCAGCAGTGGCTTGAAATGAGAAAAAGAAGGGTCTGAAAATTTGAATAATTTATGGTACAAGTCAATAAAATGTATAGATTACTATAGTTGAAGCCTGTCTCAGAAAGATCAAAAGAATGATATTTGTTAACAATGGTTAATTGAGCACCACAATATGTGAATCCATTATTCAGGTTCACATATTCCATTATAGGTATATGTCAATTCATCTGCACTTGTTTCTAGATAGATAGTTACAACTGAATTTGAAAACTCTTAAAGTATAGTTTTCAATCTCAATAGCCGGCAATAGTGTTCATGTCCACATGCAATTCAACACTTAATTTAATTACATTAAATTTTTTGTATTATTATTTATAATATAAAAACTATTTACATTTAACAAGCGATATTGTTAGATTTATTTATTTATTTTTAAATTGATTAACTGTTAATGTGACGTTGTGTTCAAGAAATATTTAAAAGATTAGTACTAATATTTTATGAGCATTAAATAAAATGCCTGGTGAAAGAATTGTTTCAGAAGATTATTGAAAGCTAAGTTTTGGATCCCATTCCATGTGATTCTGGAGATATATATATATTGTCGTTATATCAAGGGGTTAATTAGTCATAGAAACTGAAAAAGTTAAAGGTTCAAACTCCATAAACTTGCTTTAGAATGGTCAAATTATAATATAAAGTTGATAATGTGAAGAATGTAATTATGGCGGTCCAATTTGAAATCAATGGGTTTTTAGGATCTCCAAAGGTTGCGTTTTACAAAGAGACGTATCATTAGTTATCAATTTGTTAAATATAATTATTTTATATTTTAATCACTTGTGTTGGTTAGCTTCGTTTTTTTATTTTATTTTATATATATTCTGCTTAATTAATATAATTAAATCAGACTGGTCATTCTTTCTTCTGGGCTCATTTTTAACTTTGATTGGTCAAAATTTGAATCTGTTTCTATATATTTATTCTGCAATATTCTATACTTATGCAAACTTTGGGACTAGGTGTTATCCATGGGAGATAAAACTTGTAATAAAAATTATTAACTCATGTTAATAACAATTGATGTATATAAAGAGAGCTAGTTAGTAAACTTATTTTATGTACGTATTGTAATTTTTTAAAACTTTTAAGATAATTTTTTTAATTTACCCATTAGTTTTTCTATTTATTTAAAGCAATGAAAATTAATTAATCTACACAAATATATTTACAATATTTTAAAAATTTAAAACTAATTTACGTTATTTTATTAATTAAAAAAACTACATTATATGCATAAATTATATAACTAATTTAGTAATTAACTTTTTTTTCTGTGTATATGTAAAATAGATGGGTTTTTTTTTTTAATTTCATCTTTCGCTTACAAATTACAATAAATTGATTATCTATATTTTAATTAATTATATATAAATAATCAGAGTTGTATTTAAAATTATATATAAAAGATTTTAATCTTTATGATTAAAATCATCCCAATAGTTCTAAACTGTATATATTTCTGTAATCCATCTTAATGTATTATTTTGAATATTGTAATTACAATAATTTGGTTATCTAAATTTTAATTGGATAATTAATTTTTAATTACTATAAAATACATGCGGGTAATAATTTATCTGCAACTTTTTTTCTTGTCTTTTTTGTTCTTAGAAAATACTAACAAATATATTATAAGTATTAATTAAGAAATCAAAACAAAGGGAATTTATTAAATGATATTATTAATATGTATAATTATTATCATTTTCAATATATTCTAACAGTATGTTTAATAAAAAACATTTTTATTTCTTTAGTCAATATCCAATTGTCTTTTTTATTTTCAGGATCATATATTTCATTGTTTTGCTTGTATGAATGCACAAAATATCTAATGATTGATCAGATGGCTAAAATTGTTCCAACATTTGTCTTTCGGTGGTCACTGGTCATTACCCACCTAATTCTTCCACAGTGTTTTCTCTGTTCATTAATATGTAAAATAGCCGTTTATTTGTGTTCTTCAATTCTTCTAAGAAAAAGAGAATAGCATTGAAACCTGATTCAAATCTTAAGTACTTCACTATGTATCTCTTATTATTATTATTATTATTATTATTATTATTATTATTATTATTATTATTATTATTATTATTATTATTATTATTATTATTAATTGTTCATATTTCTGTCGCTTTTTTCAACTCTTTGTTTATTCAATGTTTTATTAGTAAAATAAAAAATTTAATATTTTAATTAAAAATAAATTTTATCAATTTAATTATTAATTCATATAATATTGCCGTAAAAGTTATGTACAGATTTTTATATAATTTAAAAAAGTAAAAATGTATAGTTTAATAATGATATATCGATAGTAAAATAATACTTAATTTTCATATTATATAAAATTTCTTAACTTTGATTTATTTTATAAAGAAATTAAATTCGATAATTAGATATATAATATTCAACGAAAAAATGATGAAGGCTAGCATTAGTTAGTGGATCGTATAGTGAATGGATGAGCAAGGAAATTGACCTATAGCAAGTTTTTAAAATCTTTAATTTTTCTATCTATGTCATTAATTAAAACATTTTAGGTTATTGGGATCCAAAATTTTATATGTACAAATAAATTTTCATTAAAAATATAATATATTATAATTGTAATCTCAATTATGATTCAATGCAGGTCTTACAGAGCTATTCATGCAAGATCAAATGTGCTGCATCACATTATTTTTTTATTTTTTACTCAACATTAATTTTAAAATTAAAATTTATAAAAAGTATTGTAATTTTTTTAAAAATTCATAAATATTTAGCAAACAAAATCGTTGTTAACTAAAATAATATTTAATTAACATATGGAAACAAACATTTAGAATTTTTAGGAAATTAATTATGTTTTATATAATGTTAATCATAATTCATGTTATATAATATTATATATTTTTAATATTTTTTATATTTCAAAAAAATAAAATCAGACAAATTAATGTTTTGTATATTATTTTTTAATATTTTAATATTTCGCAATAAATACTGTTGTAATTAATATAACTATTATTATTATCACAATAATTATGGTTATCATATTACCAATCTCAATTGACTCTTACTATTAGCATAAATATCATTTCTACTGTTTTTATTTATTTTTTTCTATTCATTCCTATATTTTTTCTTTCTTATATGTATATTGAACTTTATATTATTTTTTTCAAATGACCTTATACTACATTTAGCTATTGTTATAGCTAATATTTTTATACAACAATCGAATCAATTATAAGCAATAATTTATAAAAATTCAAATATTAATATTGTTTTCAATAAATATATTTTTCCGTCAATTATAATTTTACTGCTCATTGCCTTTTTATCCACAATATACAAAAACATTAGATAATAAATGTAACTAAAGTCATTCTTTATTATAAAAATGATTTTTAATTTTCTAATTAATAAAAAACTATTCAAAAACAAGAAAACACAAAAAAACTAATAAAAATTACAAATAGAACTAACGAGAATGGTATAGTTCACACCAATAATTTTTTAATAAGTAATATTTACATATTAGTGACTTTTTAATAAGCACGCACATTGTTTTTGTTAATAAACTAACTTAAATATTTTATAACTTTTAAAAAGTTCATAATTTAAAACATTATTTATTTTTATTAATTACTATTTAAAATTTAAATTTTAAACTGTCCTTTTACTTTATATTATTTAACTTCTAAATTTAAAATTATTTTAACTATACATAAATAATAAAAAATAATGATCACATACTTGTATATGTATATATAATATAGTTCAATATAATATTAAGTTTATGGAAGCAAACTATGGAGACCTGTTTACTGAAGCATCCGTCAGATAATTAACTAGTAAAAAAAATTGATGAAAGATTTTAACATAGATAATTTTAAAAGTGGTTTAAATTATGATTATTGTATTTTATTCGTTAATATATATATTAGAGAGTATCGTTTTTGGTTTTATGATAAATGTTTGACATATTTTATTGATAAATCATTTGATATATATAACATTTACTATGTTACTAGATATATAATATGTGGAGGCATATTCCAGACATAAGAAATACAATCCATCAGAGTAGAACTCATATCAATATTGAATTGCTTTTAAGTTTCAAATCAAGTACTGTGCATTTTGGGGCTGCATCCTCCATAATGCTGCAAATTTGTGCTTGTGGTGTGTTCCTATTTTCCATCTAGCATTTTAAATTATTTTTTTAATAATTTAAAATTTTTTATAGTTCATTTTTAAATTATAATTTATTAAAAATTATTTAAACTTTAATTGTAAAATTGGAAAATTTAAAAAGTAAAAAAATATTATAATTCTAATATTAATTTTATTAAAGGATAAATTGTTTTATTTATTAATATTTTTTATTTCATATTTTAATAACTCGTAATTTAATATATAAGAAAACATCAAATCCTATATCTGATTCGTGACCTAATCATCAACAGTGGTTGAAATCATATGCACAAAATAATTAATATTTAAATTAAATTTTTAATTTTGAAATATAAAATTATACTTATTCAAACTATAAATATTATTTTATTAAATTTATTTATAAGAGGGTATTATGTCTAAATTAATATTAAATAAAATAATTTTTTATATTATAATAAATTTTATTATCTTCAAATTTTAATGAAAAGTCAATTAAAATTTTTTACTTAAATTTTAAATTTAAATTATTAAAATAAATAATCTAACAAATCATATTAATTTTTTATTTAAATATTTTTTACTAATTTAATTTTTTTATATATTTAAATACCAATTTATCATATTTTTTCACTTGAGTAATTTATTACGAAATATTATCATTCACTGCAATTATATATTATGAATTTGGTAAAAAAAATAGACCTATATGTAATTTTACAAGTGAAACTTGTGATTTAACATAGATCGGTTATTAATATCCGTTAAATTACAATATTAACCATTCATTAAAATCTTAACAAATTTAATACTTACTTTTAACTTCTCTAAATTCAAATAAAGTAACTTTTATGTGATTGAAAAAACAATGAAAAAACTAAAATAATAATAATAAGAAACAAAGTATATTTCATAACAACTGAGAAACAAAATAAATAAATGATCCTTTTTGTTTGGTACATGAATTTCAATCTTGATCACAGGCCGATTCTTGTTCAGCGAGGCCCATGTTAGTTCCCAAAAGAAAGAAGGTTTAGTTACAGAGAAACCACGCAAATATGGTATACACATAAAGTTTGAGGTTCTCTATTGTCTCTTTCTGCCAAACAAACACCAACCTCAGTAACAGTTAATCTAACTGTTTGATCCGCTGAGGTTATGGCGTTTTGGCACCGAATCGGAAAGCATAAGCTGAAAAACGTGTGCATCCAATTTCATAGATGTTACATTCACCTTCCGCATGCTTCTTCCTTCAATTCCGCCCCCAAACCCTGCCCTTTCAACATGCCACAACCCTATTCGGTTTTTCATGGCAGACCCACTACTGTTTTTGATAGCGTTAGGTTTTATGCCGCTCCCATTCAGGTAAATTTTCAAACTATCAAGTTGTTGCCTTTGCTTTGTAATTGGATGTGGGTTGCTTAGTGATTTTTGAATTGTGCTAAGTAATGGATATTTTCTTAGTGGGGGCACTTTTTTTTTTAAAAATTCTGGTGTGGACTTATTGTTGATTAGAATGGTACTCCTTGAATTTGATGATACTTCGTGGGGTTTCAGTTTCAGGTAAAGACCAAGAAGGAGGAGGAAGACACCGGTGGGCTACGGTTGAATGACCAAATCAGAGCTCCATATGTCAGGCTTGTTGTGGATGATGGTAAAGCCTATTACATATTTAAATTAAGGCTGGTTTGGTTGTGTGCTTTTGTAATGTTTTAATCTTGAGTCGGCATTGCATATATATGCTTCTCTTAAATGATTGATTAAACTGTGGAATGCTTTTATGGAAAATTGCTAGAACTTAAAGCTTTCAAGCTTTGTTAGTAATGATCATACTACACTATCAGATAATTGTTTTTTCCCTGCTTTAACCACTGTAAATAAGATAAACTGCGGTGTAATCTGGGGCCTTTGCTCCAGTTAGGTCTTAGCAACTTAATGTTACACAAAAAATACACTTGTAAATTTGAACTATACTAACATTAATCAATATATGGACTTGCAAGATCAGCTTTGTGTTTTATATACAGGATAAATGCAGAGTGTTTTGCTTGAACTTTGAATTTCCCATTAAATGTATGAATTCATGCAGGGCATTCAATAATATCAAGGTTTGAAGCATTGGAACGTGCCAAGAAGCTTAGACTTGATTTAGTTGAGGTAAATGAAATTTCTTAAGTCTTTTGCCTTGTTAAGTGGGTCTTTTTTAGAGATACCCGCAAAATAGAGATACCGAGTTGAAGTGTATTGCAAGACATAATTTCAAGTAAATTCATCATTTATTGAAGAATTTCTTTATTTTTTGCCTTCTTGGAATTTTTTAAGTCATTCTGTTATGATGGGTCTGGATTTCAACCATTTTTAAATTCTTACCCTAAGTTGGGCCAATCATGTATCTAACATTATGCAGTGATGATCGTTTTCATCATCACATCACAAACAACATATTCCTAATTTTTTGAATAATCTGTGACTAGTGGTAAACTGTATACTCATGTGTCGTATTTGTCAAACCATATAGCATTAAAATTTGCTTATGAACATGCGTGAAGAAGTTGGAATGTTGTGTTAAGCACATAAGGGTGCCTTCCTTATTTTGTGACATTCATTTATGAGTACTTGGTTGTATTACAGGTTCAGAAGAACGCGAATCCACCTGTTTGTAAAATTATGGACTTCCACAAGGAAACGTATAAGCGACAAGAAAGGGAAAAGGAGCGTGCTAAAAGCAAGGTACTATCAACTATGTGCTATGGATTAATGAGATTGTTTCTAAGTTACATATGAAATTTCTTTCATTTCTTTTGGTTGAAATTAATGATAAATTTTTTCACGTCATTTTAATTTGATTGTGATATGTTCAAACACGTGGATCTTTATCAGCAAAGCACTGGAACTACACATGCTATTTTTTGCATATCAGAGTACATGAGCCATGTTGTATGCTAAAAATGTTAGCAACATGATTGGATATGAGTAGATAAAAGTAAGATGGAATTTTAATGGGGGGATTATGTGTATTAGAAACTCCCACAAAATACAAGTGCATACTTATTTTTCATCTTTTTAAGAGTGGCTTTAAATGTTGATAGTTATGTTTCAATTGGAGTAAGCTATCATGTACCTGCTAACTTTGAAAGAATTTGATTCTGCTTGGTCTAGCCTATATGCATGGCTAGAAGAATCAGATTGCTTGCAGCATACTGATAAGAACCTAGGAGAATCACATCACATAAGCTAGTTATAGTAATTGGAGAGCAAACCCACATTAGAATCCCATACTTCTACTATAGGACTCAACTCCCATCCTTTACAATTGGATCCTAGCATCCCACCATGTTCTGCAGCCCCGACGCCGCATGGGCTGGTTGTGCAGTAGCTCTTTTGACTAGTCCTGGACAATACTGAATGCTGGTGTCACCATCCGTACTGCTTGTTTGTAACTGAGAGACATGGTGGAAGGTTTAATATCAATTGATAAGAACCTTGGAAGAACTACACCATAAAAGCTAACTATTATAGTTGGAGAGCCCATAGCATTATAAACCCCACATTAGAATCCCATACTTCCAATGTAGGTCTGAAGTCCTTTACCTTGCAATTGGATCCTGATGTATACTGATTAGATCTCATAACATCTAACTGAATTTTTTATCTTTTAGGGACTTACTAGGAAAAAAAACCAGAAAAATGCTCTGGCATAGAACAAAATGAATATGCTAAGTGAAACTCATGCTCTCTTCTTATTATTCCAAAGAATAATTATGGAGCAGCAAGCATTCTCATAGCAACAATGGTTTAAAAATGAAACTGTTTATGGCGTTAGCATGTCAAATGACCAAGACTTGAAATGAAGTCATTCATTTTCAGTACTTAAACTGCCACAAAATCCAATATCATGTGTACTTGAAAAGTTAAAACATGTTTGGGTTTAACAAGTGCTTTACAGTTTAATTACTTATAATCATTCTGCTTCTATAATCATGGGTTGGTGCAATGGTAATAAGTGCTGGCTTAAACCCAGTATAAATGACTGCTTTAACATTTACTTTGGGCAAGCCTGGTGCAATAGCAAGGTGGTGGTTGCCTTTTGACCTAGTGGTCATAACTCATAAGTTCAAATCTTGAAAACAGCCCCTTTGCTTGTGTGGGTAAGACTGCATGCATTTATCCTCCCCAGACTACATACATCAGTGTTGTTATATAGTCATTATGCTATTGTGGCATGCTTAGTAAACTGTCAAAGACAAATCTTTAATATTTAGATGTATTTTTGCTCTTAATCAGTATTCTGACAAATGCAGGCTGATATGAAACTGCGAAAGGAATGTAAGGAAGTGCGATTTTCTGAAAAAACTGTGAGTTTTCTTTCTATGCAGTGTTTCTTTTAGTTTTACATATCCCTTAAATATTTTAGCAAACTTACTTCTTTCATATCAGAATTATATACTAAAAATTATGTCTCGTAGCGTCTAGTTTTTAGTAGGTTTTCAATTGTGGACAGGGCTCTAGTATCCACATTTAGCAGTTTTATCCAGGCCTCTATATGTTTTGGTATTGGTGTTTCACATGCAAATGGACTAGGATGCAGGTTTTATCTCCTTTGTCTGCTGAAATAGTCCTTCATGGCTTATAGGCTCTAGCTGAATATTGTTCACTTTAAGCTCTTTTATACTTGCTTTCTATGAGCTAGTCAAGGCTTTTAGTACCAACTCAAACATATGACCTAGTGAAGGCAATTAACCAGTCAAGATTCAACAAAGAAATACTTGAAGCCCAATTAAAAATAGACTAGACTCAAAAAAATAAAATAAAAGGGCTCAACAAATAAAGACAAACCCGCAGCCTTTATAACTGAAGACTCAAGAAGGAGCACAAACCCAGACCATAAATGAAAGCAAGACCTGTGACTCTTGATGCCCAAACTTGAAGTACCAGCTCAAGTTGGAGACTAAATTCAAGCCACAACTTGGCCAAGCCAGCTAGACTTGGGGAGAGTGTTGGAACTTTGAAATCCTACACTGACGAGTTAGAAACAGATAAAAGTAAGAGGGTCATGAGTCCAAAGTGCCTAGTCATTTTTGGACAAGCAAGCCAGTCAAGCTTCCCACACTCTTGGACAGGACTCAAATAAATTCTAATATCTTCTATTTATCTGTCTATCTAAATAGATAGATATATTGGTGTCCGATATGGTTTCTGTATTCTGAGTGCCATTTAATTTCCTAAACGCAGAAAAGGAAAACTTGATGGGTTGAAATTTCTGATGTTGATGTTTTCAGGAAGCAAAAGACCTGAAGATGAAAGCAGATATGGTTAAAAAGTTAATGGAGAAGGGTTATCGGGTGAAGGTATGCTCTTTCCTTGTGTGTCATATGCTGTTTGGTTTTGAATTAGATTTTTCCATCTGCAGTGTTTTGTGAGCAATCTTGTAAGTGATTGTGTTTCCATTTATGTTAGAAACTGTGTTTTTCATTCAAAGGGTTAAGTATGCATCTGGGTTTAGAAAAATGCTGTGCATACTGTGCAACCTCTCAATTTGGTTGCACTGGTGCAGTTTTGACCTGAAAATCTCAAGATGCCATGCAAAATGATTTATCTAAACTATGTGTTTCCTACTGGATTGGAGAAGTGAGCAAGGACAACTGTTTAGTGCCCTCACTATATGGGTTGATGAAAAGCAACTTAATAAATGGAGATGTAGAACCCCTCTCAAGCATTATCCCTTTTTGTTTACTCTCAGCAACTAAGTTGACTTAATCTTAAGTATGAGGCTCTTGTTTCTTTCTGCATTATTATTTCCCTCCCCTGCTACCCCTTCACTATCCCTGTTTCTAAAAATATTATGGTGCATCATGCATCACTTAAACAAAAGATTGAATATTTAGATAGAGTTTGAATGAAAATGGTTGTGATTTTTGGGTGGCAAGCACAATGAGATTTATATACAAGAAATGACTTCAAGAGTCATTGAGATTTATAAACTTCTGTGATGTTTTTTACAAGAAAGAAATAATGAAAAAATATTGGGTTAATTATGTTAATCACATTTCCTAGCTAGCTACTTGGTTAGTGGGAAGAACATTTAAGTATGCAGTTTCTCACAGCATCTATGGGTTACTGTGTATCATCTATATTTCATTCATAACATGTTATTTAATCAACTTATCTGTCCACAATCATTTTATGCTATCAAATTATTGGTTGGAATGGGTATCCAGGTTCAGTAGGTATTTTACCATAAAATAATATGGTGGTATCTAATTGCTTTGAACTGAACTTCATCACCTGACTTCAAAGGATAATAGGTTCCAGTTTTGAGAAATGAGAGGAAGAGAAGAAAATGATGTAATCTCATATGATCCCTATCTTTTAACAGTATATATCAGCATCACATTCATCCATTTCATCATACGAAGCTATAATTTAATGCATTGTTTGTGAAAGATGATTCATCAGAATTATGATTGCCTTCTCATCTATTTAAAACAGTGCAAGGTATCAGGCAAGGAAAATCAGGATTTGACAGGATTATTATCTCGTCTTCTTGATCTGGTATGATGATTCCTATTTTTTTTCTGGGATTTTTCTCTCTGAAGTTCTCTTTTTAAAAAAGGTTATTTTATCTTTTCTCCTGTTTCTGTATATCCATCCATTTTACATTCAAAAAATTTGTTGCAGATAGAAGATGTCTGTATTGTGGAAAGTGGGCCACACATGGCAAAAAAAGATGCATTTATGATTGTTAGACATATTAAATATGGGTTATCTAAGAAAGGTGGGAGGAAATTGGCTGTTACAGCTCAGGAGGGTAATATGGAAACTGCAGATTCTAATGATTCTATCGAGTATGAGAGTAATTCAGAATCTGGGTTTGAAACCGAAGAGGAAGTGCTTTCAGATGGTGCCTGGTCTGTGTTTAGCAACAATGGGAACATAGCTGCCTCTCCTGGTAATCAAACAAATGCTGCTCCCTTTCCATCAAGAAGTAATGATCCCGTGTCTCCTGATATGGCTGAAAATAGGTATAGAAGAGCTGATCATCGTGGCGAGAACAAGGCCAAATCTGATGCACAAGTGGCTCCTGCTGTGACCGAGAACAGATACAGGAGAGTAGAGCCAAGAAACAGGTTCCAACAAACAGCATCTAATAACACAGGTATGGATAATAGAGGTCCAGGAATAAGAGATGCGGCCAGGTCAGCACCCTCGAATTGGAATCAGACGAGGCATGCCCCGGTAAACGTTAATGTTAATCCCAAAATAGAGCATACCAAGCAAGGTTTTGCTCCTGGATCAAGACACCCAATGCCTTCCCATGAGAATATCCCCAGGCATCATCCTAATGCTCCTAATACCCCAAGACCTGGTTATGGCAATTTTAGGTCTCCAAATGAGGGTATCCCTAAGCATAATAGTTATGGCGTTTTTAGTCCTCCAAAAGGCCCTGAGACACAAGGGAACTCTCAATATTCTACTTGGCAACAGTTCAGTCAGGAATCTCAGTAAATTTGAGAAATAGCAGTGAGCAGAGAAGGGATATTAAGTTATTAACATCTCATGCATAAAATAGAGGAGGGTTATATCAAAGTTGAGCTAGATAGGATGGCAAATATATTTACAATGAGACATTATTATATTCTCTTTAGAAGCATAGAAGCAATGGGTGACAGACACCCTTTACTCCACACGGCTTGCAGCTATGTTTCCCATGAAAAGGCTTTTTTATGTGGCAGTGTTTTGGTGGGGATTTTGCATCATTTAATGTTGGTAGTTTTAGCATGGAAGCGAACAATTTTGAACTCTTTTTTATTTATTTGTTTTGTTTTGCTATGAAGATGGGGATCTTTTTAACTACCCCAGTGGAAATTTTGATGTACCATGTATCTGTCTTGCCCCTCCTTCCTAAGCATAATCTGGTTCTTTTATTGTTTAATATGTTACTGAGATTTCCCAACTTTGTGTGGGATGGTAATAATAATATTTTGGTTACCGAATTTGATCGTTGCTTTTGCATGCCACTTTCTTATGGCTTTTAAGAAACTTCCGTTTATTTATTTATTAATCTAACACTATTAGAGTTGTAACAAGCATCAAAGGGAATAATAGAAAACGGACCCTAAGAAAAAAAAAGGAACAAGTTCTCTTACTTGAACATTTAAAAGTACATGAGAATGTAAACCGTGTTTCACTGGTCATTTAAGTTATTTATAGTTTATTTGATTGACTTCTTAGTTTGATTAAAATAGAAATGGATGATAAAAATAGGTTTATTTCACTTCTTATAGTGTTAAATTTAGATTTTAAATAGTGTAGCATGTGAGTTTATAGGGTTTTCTTACGTTCAATATTTTAATAAAATTCATTACTATTTCATAAATCAGGACAAAATATCACCCTTAATAATTAAGCAGCTTATATTATTTATTTTAATTTTTATCAAAATATTTTCTCTTTTAAAAAGATTATTAGAGTTTAAAAGTAATTTTTTAATATGTAGTTTTGTCAAAAAATAGAATTTATATAAAAATTACACAAAATGTTTTTTATTTTATTTTAATTTTATTAACCAGTTTAATAATTAATTTTATAAACTACCTTCACAACTTTGACTTTCGTCTATTAACTATCAATTAAAACTTTACACAAGGATAAAAATTTTACATAAAAATGCATTACTTACCAAATTACAATTTTTTTGTGCTTGGGAGCATATAAAATTGGTATTTAAGACGTAAAATAAAATACTTATGCTAGGAGTTCAAATTTTGTATAAAAACATGTTCATCTATCAACCACAAAATTTTAAAGCATGGATCATAACTGATAAATCATTATAATAAAAAAAAGGAAGTGCATTATTTAATATATGAATTATAAGTAAATGCATTTACAACTAAATGTTAAATTTATGTTTAATTAAAATTTTGATTTCTTATTTTTAATATTTTTTATTCTTAAAATATCTATGTGTATTACAATTTTTAAAATTTAACTTAATTGAATTGTCAAGGCACTAGTTTAAGGTTTAATAATTTGATCGAAGTTAAATAAGTATTAATTAAATATTTTAAAAATATTTATAATATATATTATATTAAGAAATTTAAAATATATATAATAATAAAATATATTAATATTATAAATTTATATAATTAAAAATTAAAAAAATATTTTTTTAAAAATAAATTATATATACAAAATTAAATAAAATATAACATGTTTTTATTTTTATTCTTCTTTTATAAAATATTAAAATAATATATTTTATATATGAACTAATTTTTTATTAGTTTTACTAATTTGTTTTCAATTTTTTATTAAAATAATTTTATGATTTAATTAATAAAAAATAATAAATTTCTAATTCAACCAGTTCAACTAATCAGTTTGATTTAATTTTTAAAATAATGATGTACACAATATAATATTTAAGTATGTTTATTTAATCATATTTTAATTATAGGAGATTAATTATTTCAAATAAATTCAATTTGTACAAATTAATTCTTAAATATGTTAACTTTATTTATACAACTTAATTTAATTAATTGTATTTTTTTATTTTTCTAATTTTATCTATATGTAATTTTTTATTTTCTAAAATTTTTGAGTAATTATTTTAGTTTCTATACTCTCAAAAATTAACAAATGGAGTTCCTTGTCTCCACAAATTAAATTGTATCATGTTTAAAATTCATCAAACAAATTATTAATTTTTTATTCAAAATTAAATAAAATCTTGATATGTTTTCTTTTCAAATTCTTATCTTCCATCTTATAAAATCATTTAAATTTTATCAAATTCTTATAAAATTTATCACTTCTAAACTTTTTTAATTATTTTATGTTTTATTACCATTATAACATTCCAAAAATAAATAAAACAGTAATAATTTATAGTTTTAATTTAAATAAAATTAATAAAAAACAATTTTGTTACATTTTTTAAATATATGAATCAAAATTATTTAAAACTTTTTTAAAAGATCAAAATTGTGCCCAAATAAAATTAAAGGAACCAAAAATATAATTAAACGTATTAATGTTTTGTTTATACTTTAGTGAAAAAACAAAATATGACGAAATTAACATATTTAGAACTAAATTATAACATTAACACTTTCAAGTATTCTAATAAATAGAATACAATATTTAAATAAATTTCATATTTATTCAAACAACTCATCATTAAAATTAAAAGTTCAAACAACAGAAATTAGAATCAATAGTTTTTGTAGAGTAAAAAATTAAAATCATAAAAAAAATGGTAGAAACTAAAATTAAATTGAAATTTAAAATAAGAAACTAACATCTTTATTAAGTTAAAAATCTGCATGAAATGCATTTAATATTTACTCCTTCTATTTTTTAATAAAAAATGTTAGGAAGTGTTCTTTTCATACTAATTATAAAAAACATAAATTTATTTTTAGATATATTAATTATTAATTTTATATTATTTTTTATTGTAAGATTAGCCTTAATAATATATTCTTTCATTTTTATAGTATCAATTTAATTAGTTAATATTATAAATATTTTTAAAATAATTTTTAAATTTATAACATTAATTAATTAATTTATTTTTAGTAATTTTGATAAATTAATTATTTATTTCGTATAAAAAAAAGTAAGGGAAGGGATTCAGATAAACTCATGAAGATGAAAACTCATATAAATCACAATTAAAAATATCTTAATATTTAAATGATTAAAATAAATATTTATATCTCATAAAAGTTGATATCTTACAGAGAGTAATAATATCAATTTAGCATAAGTATTTGCATCGGAAGGAATGAAAAGTTATATATAAATGCATTAATAATCCTAAAAATAAAACATTTATGTTACATATAAATAAGGACTTGATATAAAATATATTAATAATAGTTATAAAAAACTATTTTTATTAAAAAAAGTTTATATTAAAAGCTAATATTTATTATAGAAATAATAATTATCTTTTATATTAAACGTGAATTATATTTAAATAATTTACTTAAACATTTATACAAAATAAATGTGAAACGGTGCATAGCATGGACCGAAAGTTACATTAGATTTTGTTTTTGATTTTTTGATTTGAAGAATGAGGGAAGATTAAGTAGTGTTTATCTGCTCTGCTGTCTCTGAAGTTCAGTTTCCACATTCGACCCGCGCAAACCCTAACCCAACGCCTCTTTGGATTCTTCGAAGTTGCACGGGTTTGTTGATTCATCTATCTTCGTTCCAGAAGGTGATTTATTATTTTACAATCATTCATGTTTCATATTAGGTTCCTGTTGAGTTATGTACTGTAACATCACCACCATTGTTTGCACATCATTAACCAATTAATTTTGCAGATATAGACCAAATCAAGCTTTTGTAAATTGCATTCTTGGAGTTCAATAGAGTTATGATGGATTTTGATGAATATGAGTATTTGGAGAATACAGTTGAAAATCCTGAACTTAAGAAGGAGAAGCAAACTGCTAATGGTGGAGACAGGACTGTGAAATCCGAAGAGAGAGGTTATGGTAGAAGTTCCAAGCATAAGGGTGGTGAGAAGGATGATGATGCTAATAACCACTCTAAGCATTCAAAATCTGGCGATGATTCTCGTGATTATGACAACGGGAAGAAAGAAAGAGGCTCGTCTCGTCATGGTTCACAGTCCAGAGATGGACACAAGAAGAAGGATCAGCATAGAAGTTCTGGGGGTAATAGAGATAGGAAGAGAGATAGGGACAGAGACAATGAGGACAAGTATGGAAGGGAGAGAGACAGAGATCATGATCGTGACCGAGAAAGAGACAGAAGGGACCGTGGGAGTGAGAGTGAACGGGAAAGGGAGAAAGAGCACTCACGGCGAAGCAGAAGTAGGTCTGAAAAGCATCGAACTGATCTGGATGACAGAGACAGAGAGACAAGCCATGACAAGGACAATAAAGATAGAGAAAGAAGCCGAGATAAGGATTACAGAGACAGAGAAAGGGTGAGGGAACCAAGGGAACGAGATAGAGAGAACAGGTATTCTTTTTTAATTCAAGTTTTATCCATTTTAGCTGCTGCATTTGCTTAAACAGAAATAATAATTTTGGTGGTGATAGTTACCCTAGATTTTTGTTTCTTATTGACTTGCTGCATGCATTGTGAACAAGGTTTATTTATATAATATTTTTTTTTGCTTTATCTCATCTGAAGAGTTAACCTTCAGCCTTGAGATGCATACAGTGTGATATATAGTTTTGTGCTTTAGCTGAGCATTGGATATGGATGGGATATAGAAATGCTATTTACTTGAAAGCCACTTATTTAATGACTAAAATTTCTTTTGTTTTCAGCATAAAGCCCTATATTATAGGTAGCTCTGCTCTCATGAAACTCCTTTTCAATTGTTCACCTTTGTTATATTTATGGTCAAAATGTCATTCCTAAATTTTGAATCTGTGTAATTGTAAGTTAAAATGAAGTCTTAATCAAAATGCAGCCTAAGGAAATCCAAGGGCTTGTATGTGTTAGAATTTTATATCATGTAATTGGAGGGCGGTTGTAAACTTCTTGTTGGGACATGGACAATTCATTGGTAGGGAGACTGTCCAATATCAGTCTTGATGAAGTAATTCTATGTTCTGTGCTTTCAAATATCTTTCAAAATTGTAGTTATTGAAACTAGAACCTTTTCTGCCACCTGTTCTCATCTGATACCAAATATCTTTTCTTTATGATGTATTTGTTTAATTTATCCACATTCTTCTGTTCTTAATCAATCAATTTCCGAATTACTTTTTGAGATGTAACAATCTCATGATCAAGTACTGCTATTTAGGACCCGTGACACAAAGCCTTCTTTAATAAATTAAACTTTTAGGTAAAGTGTTAAATCAATGTAATGATGTTCAATTTGATCCGTTTGGTCATAGACTCATAGTCTTAGTACAGTCACAGTGCAAGGCTGTTATGACCTTGAAATTGATCCATGTTTCTAGTCTAATTGAATTTCATGTTTGGGGACAAGATAGACTGTATAAGTTATTTCTGGGCCCTGACTTAATCATATATCTTTTCAGGTCCACTTGCTTGCTGACAAATCCTTTTTCATTCATTCCTTTCGTCTGTTTTTCTAAGTGCCAAATATAGGGTCTTTTATCATCTTTACCATATTCTTGTCACTGATATAGCTATGCTGTCTGCAATAGCTTAGCTTAGTTGGGTCATCGATAGATTTAGTACAATGAATTTTAAGGAGCTAGGGAGCTGCAAAACACTTCCCAAGATCAAAGAGACTTTGGTATTTAGATCATTCCAAACTCATTTTGGAAACTTTTTTTTTTTTTTTTGCATTTTAAGGTTGAGTGATGTGAACACATATATTCATGTGTAATTTTGTTTATGACCGGAAATGTATTATCCTCTTAGCAGTAGAGTTTTATCGCTCACTCCTCATGTTTTATAGATGGTACTGATTCTGGCTTCCCTGATCTGACACCATCCATTATTTACATTGATGCTCAGAAGTTTATGTACTTTTTGTGAACAAGGTTCTCTTGCCTCTGATCTCTATTTTGAGGATCATTGTATGTTTACTGTTTTTATTGATTGTAGTATCTAAACTAAATTTGAGCATAGCGGTTCCCAAGTTGCACATTATTTAATTGTGCTGTTTAACAGTCTTAAAGCTACTGAATATTGAATATTAGATTCTGGGAATTTGTGTATGGTAGTGATCATGAATTAGTCTTTCTGGGTAATTCGGCCTGGCACTGGAACAATCAGAAGTTTCTCCCTTCTGGAGTGTATTTGAAAGCATGCATTGCAGCATTTGAGGGGGTGGGGGAATGCTGTAGCAATGGTGATGCCATGCTATTTGTTAACCTTCCCTCTTGAACTTAGTTGCTTAATTGCATTTATTCTGTTGCAGAAATGCTGGTGAGGGAGTAATGGGCTATGCTTAAGAGGAGCAATTCATCTTCTGATGCCTGTGGGCAAAAACAATGTTCATCTGGCTACATTTTGGTCACAGTTTATGTTACTGCATGTAATAGATTGGTGTCAGTTGTGATTATTCCAAGAAATATTAGATTAGATTTTAGAAAATCATCCAATTCGTTGCTTTCATTTTCATGTCAGTTAGTTCATGGGTTTTTTGAGTGAATGACTTGTGCAGCTATCAAATAAAGTTCCTTGATGTCTGTTGTTTATTGCTGGTGCTCCATCGCAACATAAATTTTTTAATCACATCTGTTGCACCTTGCTGTGATTAACTTGATTAAAGCCTTTTAATTTTGATATTCCTGGATTCTACTGATTAACCTACTGCATGGATAGGATGGCATTTTGTGCACTGTGTTGTCCTCTTGTGGTTGATTCTTACCTTAGTTTAATCCCATCACTAGTTACATCTTATATAAAACCGCCTTTATGTATAAAATTGGTTTAATTTGTTATGCTTGTGGTTTCTCTTACTCAGTATATATAAGCTTTTAACAGGTTTCAACTTAATGCAATTAGGTCCCTCAATCTCTTGCACTGCCATCAATCCAAGTTGGTGATGCTGTTTCAATATAAGATTTTATTTTATTTATAGAAGGTACAACATCTTGTGTTAATTAGCAATCAAATGGCATTCATTCCCTTTAATTACTATTTCCCACAATCTCTAGGTTTGATTCTTTTTGAGTTCAAGAAGCGAAGTCATGAATTCAATCCTATGTTACCTGGGGATTTTTTGTTAACTTAATCTAGTTCCCTGCAGGCCTATGCCACGTGGAATTGGGCTTTATACATACATGTAAAGACAATTTGCTGCCGTGTTGCAAACTTTAAGGAACATGAAAATTTTGTGTGTTGGGAAAATATGGTTTATGCAACAGCTTGTTACATAGATGTTATTGTTATTTTCAAATCTGAACTGCTATAAAGAGGTTGCATGTATTCCAACAACTTGGGCTTTAATTTTGTGTTGTTAATGTTGCAGACGACATAAAGAGAAAAAGGAAGAAGCAACAACAGAACCTGAGGTTGATCCTGAAAGAGATCAAAGAACTGTGTTTGCTTATCAGGTAATCCAAATACATCTGGAATGCTATCACATGATCTGTTCGTTAATATTCGTTAACTGCCAGATCTAATCTTTGAAGCATTTTCACAGATTTCTCTCAAAGCTGATGAAAGAGATGTATATGAGTTCTTCTCAAGGGCTGGCAAGGTCATTATATTCCTGTGGCTTTCTTTCCTAGCAACAAAATTTATTTCTTCTGTTATTGTGGCTGGCTTTAACTATGGCATTAATACATGAAAGTTAAGTCTGACATTATTAATGGAAAAGGATTTGTTTCCTTTTGATTTTTTTGAATCTAATAGATCATTGTCTTCCTTAAAGAGTAAGAGATTGCTAGATGAAATATAAATCTGAGAGGCATATACTGCATTTCTCTGATTTATCAGACAAAGCATCAGCAGGAAATCGATTCTTGTTAATAACATGAATTAATTTTAATTCATTGACAGTGTAACATTTTTTTACATGTCAGTAAATCCTATGGTGCCTCATGTTTAGAAAACTTTCACTGCAATACTGCATGGGTATTATTATTATAGTTATCCTCAATTTCAAATGATTGCTCCTTGCTTACTGATTTTGTATATAGTTTTAAACTGTTATGTGGATCAAATTTAAACTCATCATATCTCATTTGCTGTGTTTTTTTCCCTTCTTTGTTTTTGGCCCCTTTTTCCCTTGCAAAAAACCAACTGTTCTTCAACCTATGTTCTTTGACATTTTACTATTTTTAGGTGCGAGATGTTCGCTTGATTATGGACCGCAATTCAAGACGTTCTAAGGGGGTTGGGTAAGTGTCATGTAACTCTGATCAAAACTAAATTAACTTGTTTCTCCTCCTAATTATGCAAGAAAAATCGCATGAGAAAGACTTCTGGGAGCAGAATAAGCTGTCAAGTAAATAGAGATAGGATTATATTTTTGAAACTTGGTGTTTGACTCAAATGAGTTTGTAGAAAGTTCCCTGTAGCTTAAATGATATTAATTCTGCAAACATTAACTTGGGCTTGAACAAATATATGAACTTTTATATTTTATGATGTGAAGAAAATGTAACCCAGATGTGAGCTTTACACCCACGGATACATGCAACTTTGACCAATCTTATATTGATAGTCTAGAGTAACTCCTCTCATGCTCTTACTTAATATTCTCCCCCACAGACTTATATTATCCACTGAAATCTCCACCATGATAATGGTCTTTTATATTTTTTTCCCTTTTTTTATGTGTATATACTGAGACCTGGGTAAGTATTTACATGGTAATAAAATCGCATCAATAGTTTTAATTAATCACTTTATCAGTTGCTGTAATTAAAAACAATTAATAAATATTTTAAAAGAGATATTATAAACCTCATCTTCATTGCCTTGGTATGATTATTTACTGCTTTGTTTTCTTGTTTGCAGGTATATTGAGTTTTATGATGTCATGTCTGTCCCCATGGCAATAGCACTTTCGGGCCAACCTCTTCTAGGTCAACCAGTGATGGTGAAGCCATCAGAAGCTGAAAAGAATTTGGTTCAATCCACAACATCTGTTGCTAGTGGACCCACTGGACTGGTAGGTCCTTATTCTGGGGGAGCAAGAAGGCTGTATGTTGGCAATCTGCATTTCAATATGACTGAAGCTGATCTTCGTAGGGTGAGCACTTCTTGTTTCTTTTGTCCTTGGATAATTTATTGATGCATTTTGTTATTGATTCTCTAGAACTGGTTGACTGGGGTTCATGATATGATGCAATGCAAGAGTAAAATGCCTCTTCCTTTCCTCATGTTACATTTCTTTTTGATTACTTGAAAGCCAAGCTTTTCCTTTTCCTTTGCAGTTTAATAATGATATTTTTGTTTCCAACATTGATTTTAATTGGTTGTGTTATTCTTTTTACTCCTTTGTTAAACTATTTAGGTCTTTGAAGCATTCGGTCAGGTTGAGTTAGTCCAACTGCCCCTTGATGATAGTGGGCACTGCAAAGGTTTTGGCTTTGTGCAGGTGAACCTTATAACTAATGGTTACTTATTTGTTTGAATTAATTTTATCATGTTGCTCTATTCTCTCCCCCCCTCCTACTTATAGGCTTATAGCAATATATTGAGCAACTGCTTACTCTGTGTGGAAGCTTTCAATGATTTGAACTGAGGGAGAACTTCTATTTTGAACCATTGGAGTAATGATGTTCTCATGAATGAAGTTGATACTGGGTTCTGATGCTATTCTACTACATGGCTTTATGATAATGCTTTCTGCAAGTTGCAGTTGTTTCCAGCATTGTAGGTTAATTGAATCAATTGTTTATTGTAGTTTGTACGCCTTGAAGATGCAAGAAATGCCCAGAGCTTGAATGGTCAATTAGAGATTGGTGGCAGGACAATCAAGGTACTGTTGATTTGTTCTTTAAATCTGAGTTTAGCTGATTTTCTTTTACCATGCTTTGGCTTTATATTTTCTTAAGTACGAGTTCCTATTAAATTTTATAAAATGTAAATTGTTGAAATATCATACTGAACAGTCTGCTTATGGAGTAATTTAATTTGCATCTTGATGATATATCTAACTGGATGCATAGATCATATCTAGTACATTAGTCATGCAAGAATCTGAGAACTAGATTGTGTCCTTCTCCACCTGCATCTTTCTTTTTAACTCTTCCTATTCTCCCCATTTTATCCCCCTCCTAACTAACTGAATATTTGCATGTGGAAAAGTGGTTATTCCACTTTCCATAGTGTCAGAATGACTCTTGGGGACTGATGATTCTGTACTGCCTTCTTTCTTCCTCCTGTACACCTGTTTAACTGGCAGCCTGCTAACAAGTATCAGTGTTTCAGATCTTCAGGGTTGAATATTTATGTGATTTTCATTTGGGCCTGACTTTATTTCATTTTACGTAAACCAATCAAAGTTGCATTTTATGAGGATTGCCTACAAGTGGATATTCCGGTAATGATTTTTTGCATAGAGGATCTTAATTGGATGACCTTATTAACTCAAGTTTTTGTTTTATCAATTAGGTGTCAGCTGTTACGGATCAATCTGGAATGCAAGAAGTTGGAGGGAATACTGGTGATTTTGATGATGATGAAGGAGGTGGCTTGGTAAGTGATTATTTCTGAGGAAAATTGCTTATGGCCTCTTAAAATTTTACTAAATTACACACGTCTCCCTTATGTTTTGAAAGCCTATATGGAACTCCACTAATGCACTGTAAGTTGTAACAGCCACATTTCATAACATAATCATATTTCATTGCCGGTTGTGGACTAAACTTGGTTACTCTATTCTATTACCGGAGAAATTTACTCTTTTTACTGCAGGAATATATATCAGCAGTTAAATGAATATTGCCTCACCTTCCTGGTCTCCATATTTGGTTGGCTTTCTAGAATTTCTCATCTAGGAAGTGTTCATATCAAGATTATTACTCATTTATATGATCAACTAACATCTAGGAAACTAATGCTAGCCAAGACTTCACATGTTAGGGACCTGAAAAATTGGCCGATCTTGTTCTGAATATGATAAAAATGAATTATTTTTATATGGCCATTTTTGAATCTTAGTAATTTAACAAAACTAAACTATCAAAGGGTTTACTGTTTGTCATTACCAGGTTTGACTATAGACCCTGCTGCTGGCTTCAGCAAATTATATTGGCACTATGCTTGAATTGAAATGTACAGGCACATTTTAGATATGTGAAAAAAAGTTTCCACTCTTCTCTTTCAACAAATACAAAATTACAATGATTATTTTGATTTATTAGCTTCAGCTATATACTTGTTTCTGTTTGAAAATTGGTATTATCTAATTCTTTAAAAAAATGATTTAATAGAATTAATTTGTACTGGTTTTAACCAGTGTCTTAGCTGACTATTCTGAAAATTTCAGTCCCTAAATGCATGTTCTCGAGCATTACTCATGCAGAAGTTGGATCGTAGTGGTACTGCATCAAGGTGTGTCCCCTGCCATTCTGGTTTTTCATATTTTGAGATCAATGTATAAACTCATTTGTCCTTTGGTTGACAGCATGGTTGGTTCCCTTGGTAATTCTGCTGTCAACAACACAGGACTTAATCTACCTGCGGCAGGAAACAATCCAGCAGCAGCTCTTCCAGGAGCTGGATCTGTGGGTTCTCCGCTGGTTTCTCCCCTACCATCTGTTCCTGCTGTTGCTGGATTGCCAGGTGGAGGTCTCCAAATTCCCACGGCTGCAATTCCTTCTATTGATACAATAGGTGTTCCAAGTGAATGCTTATTGTTAAAGAATATGTTTGATCCCAAAGATGAGGTGGCAAAATAGCACCTATACTTGAACTTTTGCTGTCATACTTTTCTTTCCAGTCTTATAATATATCTGGCATGATGTGCTGCAGAATGAACCAGATTTTGACTTGGATATTAAAGAAGATGTTGAAGCAGAATGCTCCAAGTTTGGGAAATTAAAACACATACATGTTGATAAGTGAGTGCATTAGTAATCCATATGTTGCTCTTCAAATTCTATGAGAGTTGAGAGTTGAGGCTATAATTGTGTCATTTTCATATATTTATTATTTCTATGTTAATCAGGAAGAGTGCTGGTTTTGTCTACTTACGATTTGAAGAAACCCAATCGACAGTAAGTGCACAGCGGGCCTTGCACGGAAGATGGTTTGCTGGGAAGATGATCACTGCAAGCTTCATGGTACATTTTGATTGGCTTTATTGCTCTTTGTTTGATTTTCTGAATATCCAAAATTAGTGAACATCTTCCCCTAACCAGAGCTCTATTAAATCCTGTAAATGCCGGCAGGTGCCCCAGTCATATGAGGATAAATTCCCAGACAGCAGATAAATTAATGGTGTCCAGTGATAGGTAGTTGTTGCGTGAAGAGTAATCTCGTGGCCAGAAATAATCATCCTCAAAATTATACGGCTTGCTGCTTCCTTTGAGAATGATTTAATCATGCACACATTCACACTGAACTTTCATGTCTTCGAGAAGTTGATAGGTGCTGTTTGTAAAAGCTGCAGTTACAACTCTTTTTTATTTTGTGGGGGGGTTGGTTTGATTCAGGTATCCTATTACAGTATTACAGTTGTAGCTTGGCAGTGTTATTGATTGGGAGAAGGGTTCTGGGATGCTAGAAACATCGATAGTATTCAGCCTTGTTTGATGGCAATCACAGTTTTGATTGCCAAACTATCTACAACCTCTCGTCCAAGAACGTGACTGTTGGATGCATCTGATTGCCACCGCATTAAAATATTTTTAAATCTCTAACAGTAAATTAATGTTAATAATAAAAGATTGTTTGGCCCGTTGTAGTTTGATCACCACCAGATGTGCGTTGTGTCATTTCGCCCTTTTCCCCTCACCTTTGCAAGCCATTGTCAATCGCAGTCACTGACGGTAAGCACCACCTCTCTGCTAAAATATTAATAAATTCTAAATATAACAAAGATATGATACATGATTGATTTATATAATTTTGCAAAGACAAAAAATACATAATAAAAGTAAAAAGACTTTCAGTACATTTTTTGTTTTTATTTAAAGAGTTTACTAACAGTTTATTTTTTGACTTATGTAATTTTTACGGTAATATTGAAAATTGTCATTTGGATTCTCAAGAGTTACAGAAATAATTGCATGCTTTACGGCCATGAACATCACAATTCCTTTCTAAAATAAATTTTACTGTTTGATGCAATACAGCATTTTCGTACACAGTTTTTGAAGAACAATAGGCGATCTCAATCTGCTTTCATATATCTAGTGCACAATTATCGAACTTTCTGTCAAGACATTTAATTTGCAAGCATTTTAAGGATGGGAATAAAATAAACAGAAATGATTAATACTTGTGATTCACCCTTCTATACCTTAATTAAACAGCTGAAATCTTGTCTTAAAAATTATTTTAAAAAATCAAATAATTTACATCTATCTAACTACGGATGTAGACGGAAGAAGAATACCATGTAACTGTGTAGCTCAAGCGTTTTTGTAAAATAAAATGTTGCCCAACATGAACCTCTCTATATTACGGTGTTTCTATTAAATTATAATTTTAATCTTCTCCAATTATAGAGTTAAACATTTTGTATAAATGTGATCATTTACAATTTTTTACGATGGTTAATTGAAGAGAACTTGGTGAGGACGGGGTTTGAAAGTGTACGATGGATGTCAGCAATGACCCAAGATTTATCTATTTTAAGCCTAACAAGAAAGAAGATACAACACAACTTGGTTCCGAATTGTTCATTGTACGTGTCCAAAGCCGAAACGTTTTGCACAAACTCCTTAGTTACAATTTCTTGACTGGGTTACTTACCATGAAAACAATAAATATTCAATTCAGGCCTTTAAAAAAAGCACTCAAACTAATTTGATTTAAGAAGAAAAAAATTCACTAAATAATCTCAGTATAGAACAATTTAATCCTTCAATATTTCCCATTTTTAATACATGATTAATTTTTTAAAATAAATAGTATAACAATTTAATCTACGAAAAAATTATTACTATTCCCAAATTGATTCCTTAAAATGTTAATTCAAATGGACAAAAAACTATTTTTCGCTTATAATATTGAGAGACTAAATAATTAGTTTGTTTGGAATTTTTTTTGTATTTATCCCCCAAAATTATAAAGTAGTATTGGACCATCGTAATTTAGCATTTATAATTATTAGATGTAATAATATATAATTTGAAAAATATTAAATTAATTTACTAACCTAGTAAATAAGTGAATCATAGGTGCCCGCACAGACCTCCCTATAAAAAACCACATACCAAAATATGAAATAGCTAGTGGTGATATCAGTGGTAAAAAAAAATTGTGTATTATATTTTTTTAATTCATGAAAATTTTGAAAACATAGATGAAAAGAAATGTATTTAGAAGAAATTTCTAAATTATAAATATAAATAGTTTATTTAAAATTTAACATTTAATAATATTAAGTAACCATTTTTAATAGAGAATATATTACGAGATTAAAAAACTGTCAAATGAGTATATTTTAATTTAACATATTAACTGGGAAAAAAGAAAATTTAAACTCTAAAATAAAAGATAATTAATTTGAAAATATATAGTTGATTTTAAAAAATTAACATAAAGTTAATTTAATTTTTTTCAAAAAATCTTAAGAAACTACTTTTTAACTAAAGTTTTAAGTTATATTTTGCGAAAATACATACAAGTTAATTAAATTTTGAAAAGCTAATTTTTAGTTGAAATCAATTAACTGAAAATTACTAAACTAACTTATTGAATTAAAAAAATTTGATAAAATGAGTTCTTAACTACCTGATAAATATAAAATAACATGAAAGGATGTATTTATATAATTTATTTTATAAACAAAAAATATATATTTAGATAATTATAAATTTAGAATTAATTTGTGCTCTTGTTTTTTGTTTGAAGATAATATTTAGTAAATGAAAAATAAATAATGTAATTAAAATATTAATAAAAAATAAAAAAACTATAAATTAGATATGTATGATATAAGATCTTATATTAAAAAGTGTAAAAAAATAATTGAATATTTGTGGCTGGCTGAGTAGCTGAGTATGATCTAAATAGTGTCACATCTTACGTATAGTCTTTCATCATCAAATTGGATTACTATGTCACTCATCATCTTTGTCCAACTATATAAACTTTGCATGTGAAAACATATCATTAATTACCTATCTAAACCTTCTAATCTTGCGATCAATTCTAATATTTAGTATTCCAATTATAAAAAAAAAAAAGAGAAAGAAAAATAGTGTTTGCACTGAGGTGACAACAAATCAAGGTAATGGAAACAAAAATAGTTGAAGATATTGTAATTGTTGGAGCTGGAATTGCTGGCCTTGCAACATCCTTGGGACTTCACAGGTGCCTTTTCACTTCTCTCTCTCTCTCTCTCTCTCTCTCTCTCTCTCTCTCTCTCTCTCTCTCTCTCTCTCTCTCTCTCTCTCTCTCTCTCTCTCTCTCTCTCTCTCTCTCTCTCTCCAAAATAGAATATGATATTTATGGATATGATTTAATTAAGATAGTATTTGATATTAATGCTTGCAGGTTGGGTATCCGAAGCTTGGTATTAGAATCTTCAGATACTTTGAGGGTCACTGGATTTGCATTGACATTGTGGGAAAATGCTTGGAAGGCCTTGGATGCTGTTGGTGTTGGAGACTTTCTCCGCCAGAAACATGTTCAGCTCAATGGGTGAGTGTTTTGCATCCACTTATTTTTAACCTTTTCTTTTTAATACCTTTTTTTATATATTATTCACAAAAAAACTGTTAATTCATCCTAAGTCCTACTTTTACTTTTTGGAGTCACATAGTGGTGATCCGTCTCCTTGCTTATGTATGAAGTGTGTATGGTGGTGAATGAGTGTGTTGCGTTCTTGGATTTAATTAAAAGAAAAAAATGAACAGAATATGCAAAAAATAAAGTTTAAACAAAAATTGGAGTAAATGTTAAGGGCATGAAACTAAACAACTCAAATTGGAGTGCAGGAATGTCACTACTTCTTTGATTACAGAGCAACATACGTCAAATACACCTTTCAAGGCAACAGGAAAAAAGTAAGTACACTCTCCTAGTGTGTCTAAATGTTTCAATTTGAGTTTAAAACTAATTTTTTGGGGGATAATTATTCAGTTTATAATGTGTAGAGGCCAAGGTTCTTAAATTTGATCTGAATTCTTTCTATGATGGGTGATTTTGTGTGAAGCAGTGGAGCCTGTGAAATTCGTTGTGTTAGAAGGCAATTAATGTTGGAAGCCCTTGCTAATGAGCTTCCAAGTGGCACCATCAGATACTTGTCAAAGGTGGTTGCTATTGAGGAATCTGGTTTTTATAAGATAGTCCATCTTGCTGATGGAACAACCATCAAAACCAAGGTACAAAATATGTGTGCATGACATGTGAAATAAGCATAAATATTTCATATATAATAAGCAAACAACTTGTATTATGAATCCAAGTTAGTAAACTTCAATTGATACATGAATGTTGCAATGGAAAAAAGGTGTTGATTGGTTGTGATGGAGTGAACTCCACGGTGGCAAAATGGCTAGGCTTCAAGGAACCCTCTTATACAGGGAGATATGCAATCAGGGGTAGTTCAGAGTTGAAGGGCAATCACGGATTTGAACCAATTTTCATGCAGTTCTTTGGCAAAGGTTTTCGAGCTGGTGTTATTCCTTGTGATGAGAAGGCCGTTTACTGGTTTTTCACTTGGACACCCACCAAACAAGGTGAATTTTTTCTTTTTAAAAGTGTGACTATGAAAATTTTAATTAGCATTCATTCACCATTCTCATTAGTTTGTGACATTTAAAAGTGTACTTACTTACTTACCATTTGTCACATTTACTTGTCTTGTAGACAAAGAGCTAGAAGAGAACCCTGCTAAACTTAAACAATATGTGTTAAACAAGCTTGAGAAGATGCCAAGTGATGTTAGATACTGCATAGAAAAAACTGAAGTTGATGGTTTTCTATTATCTCCATTGAGATATAGACAACCTTGGGAGATGATGTTTGGCAATATTAGTAAAGGCAATGTTTGTGTAGCTGGAGATGCTTTCCACCCTATGACTCCTGACCTTGGTCAAGGAGGGTGTTGTGCCTTAGAGGATGGTGTTGTTTTAGCAAGGTCTCTGGCTGAGGTCTTTTCCAAAGAAGAAGAGAGAGATGTTAAAGAGAAGGATGAAGAAGAGGAGCATTTCAAAAGAATTGAGGAAAGCTTGAAGAAGTATGCAAAAGAGAGAAGATGGAGAAGCATTGATGTCATTTTCACATCTTATATGGTGGGTTCTATTCAACAGGGTGAGTCTAAATTGGTTACCTTTTTGAGGGATAACATTTTGGCTTCATTCCTAGCTACCCAGTTGTTGAAGAAATCAAGTTATGATTGTGGAAAACTCAATCGCTCTTAAGTGACACTTTTTCTTCTAAAATGCTCAGTTCATCATTGTTGTCTTTCATCTTGACATGTCATTCACCTTGAGATCTTTGTTATACTTTTCATGCCATAATTTTTCTGTCATTAATCCATGGAGATAATCTATATATAACAATTTTTTTTATTGAAAATGATAAAATTTAATGTGTTTATAGAAATAAATATTGTGATTTTTAATAAAAATTATTTTTTATTATATATCCTTTAATATTATAAATACTGATACAAATCTAAATCGATGACCTCTCATAGTTAGGAAATACTGAATACAAGGTTTATCTGAATAATTTTCACTCCCAGGATTTTGATGTTGATTGGTATTAGAAAAGGTATATAAGAAAAATGCAAAACAGGGTTTTATTCCTGTCAATTGGCATGAACGTATTGAGCTGAAAGGCATATCACTCATTTATTTAGATTCTTATTTTAAAAACTGATTTAAAAGCATACACCTATACATGTATTTATAACAATCTTTTTTCAAAACAAACAAGATAATAGAAATCAAAATTTTCTTGTTTTTTGACCATATTAATTAAAGGCACGCATTAAAAATTGCCAAAGGTTTTCCCTTTCGACGGAGATATGCATTTTCTCTCAATATTGTTTTGATAATTATGAAATTTTTAGCGTTTGCATATTTTACTTCTTTTGTTTTTTATTTAATTTAATTCAGAATTTTTTAAGATTTCTAATTTTATAGATATGATTCTATTGTGTGTAGTTTGGCTCAATTTTAAAATTAAACTAATTAAAATTAATTAGTTCAATTTGGTTTGATTTTAAATTTCTTTTAACAAATTTAAATCAAATTAAATCCAATAAAGAACAAGTAATTCAATTTAAATCATTGAATTGGTTATTATATCTTTAAAATAAGAATTAAAAATATGACAAAATGATAAATATATCATAAAAAATATATAACACTGTCATAAAAAATAATAATAATTCTTTATTTTAGAATATTGATTAAAATATGCTTCCTTAGAATAATCTTTTTCAAATTCTAAAAAATATAAAAAACATAAGGATCAATTTAATTCATATTGGTTTGATTTTAAATATAACACAAGAACTAAACAAATAAAGATTAAGCTTAATTATTTCTGTTTAGATTAGATTTGATTATGTAAAAAAACGAACCAATTTAATTAAGGTAAACTTTGATTCAATTGGTTAAATTTATCAAATTGGTCCAATTTGATTAAAAATTTTATAATTATTTATAAAAAAAATTAATTATGTAAATAATGTTACTTTAAAATTTTTTAATAATATTTTTAATGTATAATTAACTACATCATAAGTATGATTTATTTTTTGTTATAAGATGTATATAACACATTTATTAATGTGTTAAAATTTAAATTTTAAACTGTTGCTGTATTTAAATTTGTGTAAAAAAAAAAGAGTGTGATATTTATGTTTGCATTAAATAGAATGCTACATAAAATAATGTGTTTCATGTTTAAAATTACAATTAAAATTAAAATTTTAAATTATTATTACATTTATGTGAGTACATAAAGTAATGTGATTTATGCTTAAGATGTATTTAGAAAAATATTATATGAATCATATTTTTTTCTTTTCACAAGGTCTACCAAATAATTTAAATAGTTATTTAAATTATTTAAAATTATTTTATAAAATTTTAAGTTAGGTTAAGTTGTAGTTAAATTTAAATTTATAAATTATTTATAAAATTTAAAATTAAGTTAATTAGATTAATAGAGATAATAAATTTTAATTATTTAAATTTATTTAACAATTATTTATAAAATTGTAAGTTAGGTTACGTTGTAGTTAAATTGAAAATTTAAGATTTAAAATTATTAATTATTAATTATTTATAAAATTTTAAATTAAATTAATTAGATTAGTATAAATGATAAAATTTTATTATTTAAAATTATTTATTAATTATTAAATAAAATTATAAGGTATGTTAAGTTGTAGAAAAAATTAAATTTAAAAATAAAATATATTCATAAAATTTTAAATTCAATTAATTAAGTTAACATATATGATAAAATTTAATTACTTCAATTTATTTAATAATTATTTTATAAAATTTTAAATTCGGCTAAGTTGTAATTAAATTTAAATTTTAAATTTTAAATCTAAAAATTATTTATAAAATTTTAAGTTAAGTTAATTAGGTTAGCATTTATGATAAAATTTAATTATTTAAATTTATTTAAATTTATAATATTCTTCTTTATGTTAAAAAATTAGCATTGATAGTATATGTAATATTTTTATTGTTGTTAATTTAAAATATATTATATTTTATTTTTTAAAATAAAACTAAAAATATACCTATTAAAAATGAAATTAATTAATGGATAATAATTTTAATTTTTTATAAATTTTGTCTTTATTTAAAAAAAATTTATATTCTTACCTAATTGAATTAATTTTCATTTTTCTTCAAGTGAGACCTTCTTTATTTTTAAACATTTTACCATTTACTATTATAAATAATAATAATAATAATATCCATATTAATTAATAATAAATACTATATTTTTTCGGAATAACACTTATCGAATATAAAATTAACTATACAAATTGTAAAAAAATATTTGTACCACAAATTCTACTAAAATTACATATAAATCTTCCTAAAATTTTTTCTCACACTTATAAGATTCATATTAGAAAGTTAGAATTTAAACATATTTATTATATATTTTTAACTACATTATATAATTTTTAATTATTTTTTAAAAATATGTAATATTTAATATTATGTGTTGTATAATTTTTAATTATTTTAAAATATGTAACGACTAATATTATGTACCACATATAATATTATACGTCATATATTTCTATTCTAATTTTTAAATTTTTAACAAATAAAAATATGTGTTGTAAAATTTTACATCATAGAAAAATATGCATCATACACTCTTTTTAATATCGTGAAAAACATTATTGAATCTATTGTAAAATTTTACATCATAAAAAAATATGTATCATGTATACTTTTTAATATAATAAAAAAATATTATTAAATAATAAAATAAATTAATTTTATTTTAGTTTTCTTATATTTTTTTAACTAATAATATCTTTTTTATCTAAATTTTATTCATTATCTATTAAATTTAAGTCATCATTTTTAAATATTTACGTTTCTAATTTATTTTTATTGAATCTCATATCCTTTTACATTAAACATATTATCTTTTATTTTGATATATATTAGTTTTTTAAAAATATTATTTTTTAAATTTATTAATTCAAATTATAAATAATTATATTAATAATGTTAAAAAAAATTGTAACTATAAATTTAGAATTAATAAATTTTAATTGACACATTATATTAATTGTATAGATACAAATATAATATGTCTTTATTCACACAATTTATTTTTATATTTTTATTTAAAATCTAAAATATCGTCTCCATAATTTATGCATATCTATGATATTAAATATTTTATATTTTAAAATTTTATATGTTAATTTTTTCAAATTTTTAAAAATTTCGCACAAGATATTTAATTACTTATTGAATAGAAAGATTTATTTATATTAAAAATTAAAAATAAAAAAGGCATCTAGAAAGCCTAATTAACATGAGTACAACGTGGTAATTATTAAAAATAAATATTTTATTTTAACTATATCAACTTTTAACTTTTTTTAGAAAGGGAAAGTCAATGAAAGTAGAAAAAGTCTCATGAAATTGAAAGGTGATATCAATTTAGGATTTAGGGTTTTAGGATTTAGGGTTTTGGATTTAGTAAATTAATGCAACATAAATTGATTAAAATATAAAAATATTAAACAGTATTTTAAGCTATTGATTATTCAATATGATTCGTAATAAAACAGATTTTATTTTAATTATTTAATTATTACTCTAAAAATACTCGCTATACAATTGAAAGACGTCAGCAGTTTTTATTAATTATCAGACAATTTTCTAGCAATAAATTAAAATTACATAATTTAAATAAATGAGTTTTGCATGTAATTAACCTTCTTTTATCATTTGACTAAGCACATCAATGTCAGCGTCAATATTTAATAAGCATATCAATGTCAGCTTCAGTACTTAATTAATTAGTGGATGATAGATGATATTTGTAAAAATAAATTAAAAATATAATTATAATATATTAATAATATAAATTTTGAACATTTTTATAATAAACATTTTAAAAATCATAACATGACTTTCAATTATTTTTTTATATTTAGTTTGGATGAGTTTTTTTTTAATCTAATTACACTTTTATTAATAGTAAAAATAAATGAAACAATATTAACATCAATTTTAAGGTTAATTTTAATTATTTAAAAATGTTATTTTTATTAAAAATAAAAATGTTTATTACACTATTTATATTTTAAATATAATAACTATTTTTAAAATAAAATTTTCTTAATTTTAGATTCTTCAAATTAATTCTAAAAATTGTTAATAAAACTAAAGAGAATTTAATAAAAGAAAACATGTATTGCTAATATGTCAATTTTCCATTAAAGAAACAGAAAGAGGAAATTCAGCAAATGATTCGTAACTTTGATGAATTAATAATATTCAGCATACTTATTCCTAGTAGCCGCAGATTGATTAATGAAATGCTCATTTCACATAAAATAAAAAATGTAGAACTTCATGAAGATCATGAACAAGGTGATTTTTATTTTTTAAATAATCAAGAAGGGATTCTAAAATTATAAAACAACGGAACGAAAAAATAAAATAGTAGTATATTTTTTAATAAAAGCTAAAGACAAAAAGTATTATGTAACATACGAAAATCCATGAGATAAAGATGATATAATTTGATAACAGCGTCTGCAATTTAATTTCTTTTTTTATAAAAATAAAATATAGCAATATTCCAAATTTTACTAAAAAAAATAATAGCATCAATCATAAAAGCATAGAATGATTATTGAATATTTATAAAATTTTTAGATTAATTATTTAATTAATTTAAACGTCCGTATATTTACTTTTTATATATAATTTTTTTACCGACTCAATTAACATAACTTTATTTTCTAATTCAGCTAAAAGATATTATTGTACTTCAAGATATAATAGTCATAATACTATAAACAAATAAAATCTTAAAAATATAAAGTGGCCCACAATTGTCCCTGAATTCAACTTTAAGAAGAAATTCACCTGATTCAATTCAACACTAAAACGTGATTTCACTTGATCCGTCCAAAAAATAGAAATTGACCTATACTTTCTGTATTTTTCATTTTTATTTTACTTTTTTTGAATATTTGATATTCTTCTTTTATATTTTTTATATATATTTTTAAATTAGTTTACAAAATATATTTTTATATTTTGTAAATTTATAAAATATAAAAATATACATTTTTATAAATTAATTTATAAAATATATTTACTAAAAAAAATAGAAAAGGTGCAAAAAAAAAAATGCAAAAACCAATTTCCAGAGGTTTTGTTGTTAAACTGGCCATCTACTGCGTGTTTATAAACTGTATCAAATTTCTTGTTGGAGTTGGTTTTTAAATATGTAAAATATTGTTACATACACGTATAATAAAATATATATATTTCTATCATAATATATATATATATATATATTTTATATTTAGATATAAATTGTTATATGTTTTAATTTTTTTAAAAAATTGTTAACCATCAGAAGAAATAATATAAGATAAATGAATAACACCGTTTTTATCTAAAAATATCATAATTGTATTAAATAATGTTGATATATTTACTTTTATATATCTTATCATTTCTATAATAATATATATTAAAATGTTAATTTTAAAATATATTTTATATATTTTTAATTTAAATTTTTTGAAATATTTTTTAGAATTAAAATTTTAAAATATGTTTTTCCAGTTTAAAATTAAAATTTTGTAGTAAAAAAGTAGATTCCAAAATTTTAATTTTAAAATAAAACATATTCTAAAATTAAAATTCTAAAATATATTTTACAAATTTAATTTGAGAATGTAAAGATATATTATAACATAAAAATTTAAAAGTTTATTTTTATATATTTATATAAAGGTAAAGGATGCAAATAAAAAATTAAGATGTAAAAAGCAAGCTCGCTTTTATTTTCTTTAGCAATCACCCCTATTCTATAATATTAGAGTTCGTGTTTGTCCACTTTCAAATAATTTTTTTAATAATGTTGAATAATAATAGTATAAATAATTGTAGAGATTAGTATTTTATTTGATAATTTAAAATAACCTTTTTACTTAGAAGATAGTCTGGTTCCAGGTATGTATTCATCAGTTTAATTTATTATGTTTATAAAATATTAAATTAAATTGTTATCTAATTATATTTTTTAATAAACAATTGTTTGTTTTTATTAAAGTATATGTTTAATATGGTACATTTTTATTCTTAATTATTATAACTAATAATCTAATTCATAATAGTTTAAGAAAAGGGAATATTAAAATAATTAATAACGTTCTGATCTAAAATTTTAGGTCACGTTTAGTTTATAAAAAATATTTTTTATATCATTTTCATATTTTCTATACAATTTATTATAAATAAAAATAAAATAATTTTTTTATAAATAAAAATAAATAAATAATAATTTTTCTAATAAAAAACCAGCTAATATATTTCTATAAATAATAAATGACGTGGAAGTTTGTCTATTATCCTTCAGTTGACCCATCGCAGTTCAACAGTGATCCACAATAAGTCGATAATATTAATAATGGCGCTAATATCATAATTGGTGGAAAAGGTTTTATGTCAAAGTTGTAATTATCATAAGTATCTAGTAGATCTGAATTATTAAAAGGATAATTAAAAATTAATATTCGGTATAATTTTTTTTTTACATTTTCATATTATTATATGACTAAAAAATAAATTTTTATAATTAATTTAAAATTTATATGCATAATTATTTTAATTGTTTGATACAGAAATTTTTATATTAAAAATTGTATAAAAATAAACTTTTAAAAATTTTAAAATACTCATTAAAAAATTAAATATATTTTATTAGATAGTAGAAACAATATATATTTTTACATAATTTTTAGTAAAAAATAATGTTTAAAATAAAACACTAAAACTAAAAAATAAATTTTATTTATTAAACCTCATTATTTTTATTTTTTTTAAAAAAGTAGTCTCTCTTATGATAAGAAAAATTTTCCTCCCACCTATTCCATCACCAAACAATTTATTACGGCAATTTTATCAACAAGACACGCTATTTAGTTCCATTATTAAGAGTGTGTACGATTTAATTAAATATTTATTAAATAATTTTTTATCATATAAATTTAAACCTAAAATTTATTGAAATAAATTTAATTTATTCAATAAATTATATAAAAAATTATTTAAATAATTCATCCTCAACTCTTTTTTTACAAGCTGTTTGAAACGTTTCTAAAATTAATTTGGCACGTTCTTCCCGTGTACATTTGAATACATATTATAATGACATTTAACAGTTAAGATTAATGTTATGAAAGTCTAAAATAAAACGATGCTATTATCTAAGGAAATAAACGATGAAATAGAGTGGCTCTACAATTCGGCTAGTTTAAAATCTGATTAGTTTAAAATTTAATTAGTTTTATCTTGTTTAACAAATAAATAGACTCATACATGTAAAAAGTTTTTTTTAGATAAACAAGTCAAATTTAAATTAATAAAAAAATTTATTTAATCTATTTAGATATCTATTTATATATTATATATTTATATTTATTTTAATATATTATATTTATATAATATTTATTTTATATTTTATTTACATAATATTAACATATATATGTTTTAAGTTTATTTAATAATTTTTTATCTTATAGATTTTAAGTTTACAAGCTTTTTTTAATTAATTATTTATATAGACTTTAAGTTTATTTATTGATTTTTTTCTAATGTAAACTTTTAAACAAGCTTCCAGGCCTTGAAGGCTTTAAATCAAGTCAGACCTTGACATAAAAAAAGCTAACAAGCCCAGATTCAGGTCTCAGAATTTTTAATCAACCTAAACTTAAACACTCAAAGTCTAACTCGGTTTGTTCTACTTCCATCCCTAACAAACATAGACATAAACTAAATCTTATCTCACCAAATTCTTCAACGTATAAATATTATATTTATATATTCTTATATAATCAAAATTTTTTATATTTTTTAAAACAAAAATAAAAAATTTAAAAATATATATAAATATAAATTATTCTAAATAGGTAAAAATATATGTCTTCTCTTGTTGTTAGCTCTGTCAACATTGACCATCGCTGTCATCCACCGCCCAATGCCCACCGCTACCAAACTAGTATTATGTTGAAAAATTGCACAACTAGATGATTATTTTTGCATAAATATCCTTTGTGGCGATAAAAGTATTTAAAATAAATGCTATTAAGTAAGAAAAAATATTAAATAAAATAAAAAATATTCTATTAACGTTAAAAATAGTTTTAAAAATTATATAAATTATAACAAAATTAATGCTATTAATTAAATTAAATAAATTTCTCTGGAGGCAGTATCTGATCATTGATAGGTTTCATACGAAACAAATTCTAATTGGATGATATTTTCCCTTCTCAATCGCTTTCTATTCTTTCCACCTTTAGTCTCTCATTTATTTCATCTATGCGAAATACTCCATAATTTGTGTATCTTATCAAATACTATAATTGATATTCTCTGTTTTGTGAGCATGCGTGCATAATGAGTTAGCACAATCAAATGGTCCAAATCTCTGTTGGACGAGAGCCTCAATTAATTACTTCTTTTTTTTGGTTTTTTAATCTTTTATATCAGGTACTATTTTAATCTTTCTTTTTAATTATTATTTTAAAAATAAAAAATGTTTATTATTATTATTTAATATATCTATTTTTATGTGATACAAATATATTAATTATAGAAAATTAATTAAAAAAACAAATAAATAATGTAATAGGAAGTTATATAATAATTAATAATATTAATAATTTTTTTTAATTTATGTAAAATAATTTTAAACAATATATAAATAAAAATAGAGATAAAGTAAGTTATTGATTTATTTTACGTCACTAAAAAAATTATTTTTTAGTAACGGTTTTAAATGATAAATAATGGATTAGTGATAATTTTAACTTTTATTAAATTTTTTATAAATTTTTATTTAATAAAAACTATTTATTAAAAAATATTTTAATAACAATTTAAATGATATAATTATCAAAATTTAATTTATATTTTTTTATTTTTAATGAGTTATACTTTTAAGTACCTTATACTTGGTCTTAACTTTAATAGTCTCCGTTTTTATATCCGTCATTATTTTGATTATTCGTTGTATGAAAAGACAGTTAATGTTGGAAGGCCTTGCTAATGAGCTTTCAAGTGACACCATCAAGTATTTGTCAAGGATGGTTGCTATCGATCGAGGAATCTAATTTCTATAAGATAGTCCATCTGGTTTAGGAAAAACCATCAAAACTAAGGTAGATATATAATATGGGTGCATGACAAGTGAAATAAGCTAAAATATTTCATATATAATAAGCGAGAAACTTGTACTATGAATCCAAGTTAGTAATCTCAATTGATACGTCAAATTTTGCAATGAAAAAGGTGTTGATTGGTTGTGATGGAGTGAACTCCATGGTGGCAAAATGGCTAGGCTTTAAGGAAGCCTCTTTTACAAGGAGACATGCAATCAAGGATAGTTTGGAGTTTTAGAGCAATCATGGGTTTGAACCCAAGTTCATGCAATTCTTTATAGTCTATTTCATAGACTAAGGATTAGGCAACTTACTCTTAAAACCTAGAATGGTCTTATTTAATTTCTAAAAAGTGACAATAAAAAAACATAACTGACTCCGTAATTATTAATAAATAGGAATAAATGATACAATAATAAAAATTAAATATGTTTTGTAGTTATGAACTAAAATTAGGTGTTATTACGTCTTAACCTCATGTCCTTTCTTAGTTGGTATGTGAATTATAGGGTTATCAGAAAAGTCATGCTAAGCTTAAATAATACATATCAAACAAGCTTGAGAAAATGGAAGTGGTGTTACTGCATAGAAAAAACTGAACTTCATGGTTTTCTATCATCTCCATTGAGATAGAGACAAGCCTACGAGCTCATGTTGGGCAAAATTAGTAAAGACATGTCAAAGAACCTAGGAGACATGTCAAAGAGAAGGACAAAGAAGATGACCATTTCAAAATAATTTAGGAAAGCTTGAAAAAGTATGCAAATCATAGAAGATGGAGAACCATTGATGTCATTATTACATCTTATATGGTGGGTTCTATTCACCATGGTGAGTTTAATTAAATTGGTTACCTTATTGAGGGATAATTGCATTCCTAGCTAGCCAATTGTTGAAGAAATCAAATTATGATTGTTGAAAACTCAATAGCTCTTAAGTGGCTCTATTTTCTTGTAAAATAGTCAGTTCATTATTGTTGCCTTTCATCTGGCCATGTCATTGATCTTGAGGTCTTTGTTATAATTTTTATGATGGAATTTTTTTTTCTCATTATTATTTGATGTTGATTATTAATAAATTTACATGTATAAGAACAATTTTTTTATTGTGGATCCATGAACCTATACTAAAAATATATTAATAATTTTTTTGTTAAAAGTTATAGAATCGAATAATTAATAATATTAAATATTGTGATTTTTAATAAACTTTAACTATTTATTGACTTTTTATTTTGTATTACTAAATATGTTAATAAAATCAATATAAGAATAAATCAATGTCTAATACAAGATTTATCTCAACAAATCAAACTTCAATGAGATTAATGAATTTCAAAGCCCATAAAATAAAACATGTTAAAAACAAGAAAACATTATATCATGAAAAAAATATTATCTTAAAAATAAAAATTTGGTGAACCCCTAAGATGTATAACCTATGTTGAATTTTCTTTTTAAGATTAGTATAAATTTTTTATGAGAAGGTATTATTTTAATTATTTTCAGTTTTTTATAATGTTCACATTAAAGTGATTAAGTTGATTATGAATATTATGTGATAAGATTTATGAAGGAGATTATTTTACTAAATCAAGTCACGGTTCAATTAAGAATATATAATTTTAGTTTTATATCTTGTCTAACTTGAGTCTTACTTATGCATCTTGTACCGATAATTTTATTATGTTTTTGCAATTACTTCTTGAATACAAGTGTCATGTTTACTATGGAAGCAGCTTAACGAAGTAAAGAAAATTTGTTTTTTATGTAATTGATATTATATGTAATTAGTTTCAAGTGGGTGAGTATATGGCCATTTGGGTATGTGTGTGAGTGTGTGTATTGTACACAATAATTAATAGTGAATGGTTATATGTTAACAACAAATAAAAATTAAAAAAACTATGTTTAAATATTGGAACTTCCATTGAAAAACTACACATATTACAGCACTTAATTCTCGGAAGTATCTATTATACAAAATTTAACATGCACAAAAGCTATAAGAAAACATACCTATTACAACGATTAACTGTCAAAGCACTGTAAAAAAAATGCATATTTTACGATGCTTCCTTATTAAAAGCACAGTAATGAAGTTTAAGTATTACAACAGTCTCGGGTAAGAAATTTTTGTAGTAAAAGTTTATTACATATAGCGTTTCTGCTAAGAAAACATCATAAAAAAGGGTTTTATACATCATTTGCCAAACACTGTAGTATCTTCGAGTATATTATAGTGGAAGAGCTGATAATATTTTAAAATGCTATAAAGTCGTGCAAAACTTTAATCTTAAAAAGAAGGAAAAGAGAAATCAGCTTTTTGGATAAAATTCTTTAATTTGAAACTTTTTTAAAATAAAAATGATAGATTAATACAATTTAATATATTAATTTTTAATTATTATTAAAATATTATACACTTTTCTTAATTTAAAAATAAAATATTTATTATATTTTTACTTTTATTTCAAAATCCAATATAAAATAACTTTATTCACGTGGCCCATGCAGGCACGCACTTTATCTTCATGTAGTTCACTTTAATTTTCTGTCAATGATTGATCTACTAAATTACTCACACTCAATCAGCTATTTTATTTTATTTTATTTTATTCACACGCCACTTAATTCATCGCTAATATATTTTTTTACCTCCCAATCGCACTAATTGAACCTTTTCGCATGAACTTGAGAGTTAAATATTGTGAAGCATATCAAGTGACGATGGAATCCAATTGCTATGCACTATGAAAATCTTGATGAATAAGTTATGCATATATAATATATAGTTGGATAAAGAGAACTTAAGAAAACGTGTCCCCGTTATCTTTTTCACACCTCATAGTGAAGATATGATCTATATCTTTTAGGGAAAATATTAACCCACAGGGGCAGAATTTACTCATTAGGGTGTGGAAATATTGAGATCCTATCATTGAGAATAATAAAAAATAATTTACATTTTTTTAAACCTTTAATCTACTGGTCAATCATTTATGAAAAATTTAACGATCATTTGGTATATATCTTTTAAGCAGAAAAAGAAGGTAAATATATGGTGCATGAAACACGTGGGTAGCGTTTTGAGTTGAATCTAGGAATTACACATAAATGAGGAATTACGATACCAATAACAATAATTGTTTATTTTGAATATATTAATAAAAAATCATAATTAATTTTCCTATAATGCCATTATTACGTACTAATGTAATATACAGAGTGTACATTGTCGGTTGTGAGATGAAGTCGAATGGTGTCATCTCCTCTGTCCACTCACGTGCTCGTCTAACATCCCACAATCACCTTTTCCGTTTCACGATAAAATTACTCAATAAATTAATTATAAATTTATTTAATAAAATTAATATTAAATTAGTTTACAAAATACAATAATGAATAATTAAGGTTATAATTATTAAATTTTAGTTTAATTAATTTTCAATATAAGTATTACATTTGTTATTTTTTTTATATTTATGAACATAAAATGTATAAATATTTAAAAAATGTAATTCATGATGTTAATTTTATAAAAAAAATATATATTTTTAATTTATTTTTATAAATAATTTTTTTTATTTATAGATATAATATATATATAAAATAATAGTAATTTTTTAAAAAAATGAAAAAAATTGAACAAATAAAAAATGAGGAAGTAATTTTTTAATTATCAATTTTTATATTTTATTTTATTAAATTTAAATTTTATATTAAGAAGAAAATAATATTATTTAATTTATTCATATATATATATTATTAAATAAAAATAAGATAATATAAATAAATTTATAATTATTTTAATAATTTTATATTATAAAATAATATTTTATAATTTTATTTATTTATTTTATAATAGGATATATTTTTCAATAAAAAAATATATTATTAAATGAATTAATTTTTATTTTTAAAATTTAAAATATTATTAATTAAATTATATATTATAATATTAAATAATAACATAAAAAGTAATATTTTATAATAAATACAAAATTATTAAAATGTATAAATATAAAAAGCGAAGAATAATCTTTAATTAGTAATTAAAATTTGAAACATTAATAAAGAAAACGTTTAAAAATATGTTGATAATTATTAAAATAATTACTATAATAAATAAAGTTAAAATAATCTTTAAAATTTTTAATTATTTATTTTATTTTTTATTTAGTTAAAATATATTATAGACACTCTTTATTTTATGTGTTATGAAAAAAAGGTAAAAAAAATAATATGATAAAAAAATTAAAAATATATATATTAGCATAAAAATTATTTAAGTGTATAACCCCTTACTTATTTGAAAAACGGTTTTTAAGGAAAAAAAAAGGAAAGAAATATTTTTTTATCTTAATAAAAAATTATATTATTTATGATTTTAAATAAATAATTAATATATTAAATTTATGTTTATACATTATTTATTATTTTAATCATTAAGAAAATAAAATATGTTTATTTAAAATAATTTTTTTTTCATATTAAAATTTTTCTTCCTAAGTGATTCTAAAAGATTAAAAATCAGTTGTATTAATTTTTAATTAGAGATTAATATTTTAATTTTTGAAAAATAATTACTTATTTTAATTTTAAAAAATTAAAAATTGATTATTTTAATATTTACAAAAAATTAAAATATTATTTTTATGTTATAAAATAATAATGATAAAAAATAATATAAATAACACTTAATTTTTCAAATTAAAATAACTAATTATTTATTTATTTGAGGCTGTCATCCTTCACTAATGAACTCTATATAAACGTTTCGTTTCGTTCCCAAAAGGCACTCAGTTTATTTGGCTTCTCAGTAGCTTGCTACTCAATTAGGAAAGAAAGATAGGAGAGAGAACAATATTCTTCATCCTTTCAAAAGCAGAAAACACATAATAATAATGGAAACTTCAATTGAAGACATTGTGATTGTAGGAGCTGGAATTGCAGGCCTCACCACTTCCTTAGGACTTCACAGGTACTATCTCTTCACTCTCTTCCTCCATAATACCATATATTATAACACTAAATTTACAAAATAAAATCTTTTCCTTTTAATTTATGAATAATTTAAGCTAAGAAAATGAGAGTGGTATATATATGGTTGGTGCAGATTGGGTGTGAGAAGTTTGGTATTAGAATCTTCAGAAACTTTAAGGGTCACTGGGTTTGCATTAACAACATGGACAAATGCTTGGAAAGCTTTGGATGCTGTTGGCGTTGGAGACATTCTTCGTCGCCAACATCTGCAGCTAAATCAGTAAATCTATATCATTATTTACTTCTTTATATATATATATATATATATATATGATTAACTATTGTTAATCATACAAAAGGTGATATAGAATTATTCTTTTTGAATCGTAGCAAGATCCATGATAGGTAATTTGGTTGAAAAGTGTTATATAGTATAAGAAGCTGAAACTAAAGTAAAGGAGGTGGAATGCAGGAACGTCACTATCTCTTTGATTACGGGGAAACAAACATCAAGCTTGTCTTTCAAAGGCAGAGGAAAATAGTATGGACTTTCTATCCATTCTTGTTGCAACTTTCCGTGTTTCTAAATGAAAGAAGGATAACAAGTAACATGTCAGAATTTTCAACTTCAAATGATTTTCCAAAGAAAAGAATGTTCCCTCGCTGATTATACTCATTGTGGTTAAATTTAACAAGTTGGTTATATGGGTGTTGTTGTGTGATGTAGCGGTGACTGTGAAGTTCGATGTGTTAGAAGACAATTAATGTTGGAAGCTCTTGCCAACGAGCTTCCAAGTGGCACCATTAGATACTCATCAAAGATTGTTGCTATTGAAGAATCTGGTTTTTTCAAGATAGTTCATCTTGCTGATGGAACAACTATTAAAGCCAAGGTAAAAAAAAATTAATTCAATGAGTAAAATTAAATTTGATCATATTTATAAGAATTACAAATATATTTAAATTTAAAAATAATTAACATGTGACATGACACATAAAATAAGTAAACATTTATCTATTATTATTTCTCTTCTTACTAGTTCATGCATAAAAAGCAAAGAACTTCTTCAAGTACACATTAATTGATTAAAGTTGATGTTTGGAAATTGAAAGGTATTGATTGGATGTGATGGAATAAACTCCATAGTGGCAAAGTGGTTGGGCTTTAAGGAGACCTCTTTCACAGGGAGATATGTAATAAGGGGTTATACAAAGTTGACAACCAAACATGGGCTTGAGCCCAAATTCATGCACTATTTTGGTAAAGGTTGTCGTTCTGGTGTTCTCCCTTGTGATGACAACACTGTTTACTGGTTTTTGACTTGGACTCCCACCCCCCAAGGTGATTTCTCTTTCAGCCATTTATTACTTTTAAGGAGTTTCTTCTAAGAAAATACAAAAAAAAAAAAAAATTCTGAAAACTGGTTGCCATTCGGTTAGTGGTGTGTTTCATGTAAGACATTGTAATAATTGGATTAAAATTAATTCATTAGTTCTTAAAATATTGAAGAATTTTTAAATAAATTTCTATGCTTTAAAAATTTATAATTGAACCTTTATATTTATAAATCACTTTAATTTTATGTCCTTGAGTTGGATGTTCATGAAGTTAGACAAAATATTTTTAATATTGGCTAAATTATAGAAATTTATTTTAAAATTGTCAAATAATTCAGGAATATATTGAACAATCAAACTGCACACTTAGTTCATAAAATATTTATAAATTTTCAGATAAATCCTTATGCTTTAACAATGATCAAGAATATTCCATCTAATTTTTAAGGAAACCTTGAAAATCGAACTAAATTTTTTTTTATAAGTTTAGAAACTTAATTATAAAGTTTTAAAATATAAGAGCTTATTTATAAAACTTTAAACAATTCAGCACTAGAAAATTTACTTAATCTAACAAATGCTAATATATTCTTTACCTTGGGGTTAAGGTTTTGTTCAATAGTGACAAGTAATTTATCAGTGTTGAGAAGGTTTTTATGAATAAAGTTGATCCGTTGAGATAATTTTAATTGCAAAAATTAACATTCATTCTTCTACATGTATATCAATTTATGACATTTAATTGTCATACATTTACTTACCCATTTATTTTGCTTGTGTTGCAGATAAGGAGATAGTAAAGAACCCAGCTAAAATGAAACAGTTAGTATTGAGAAAGGTGGAGAAGATGCCAAGTGATATCAAAGGCTTCATTGAGAAAACAAAAATAGAAGATATTTTGACATCTCCATTAAGATACAGACATCAATGGGAACTCTTAATGGGAAATATTAGTAAAGGAAATGTTTGTGTTGTTGGAGATGCATTCCATCCCATGGCCCCTGATCTTGGACAAGGTGGGTGTTGTGCCTTGGAGGATGGAGTTGTTTTAGCTAAGTGTTTAGCTGAGATTTTCTCTAAAAAACCAATCAAACATGTCAAAAAGATGAATGAAGAAGAAAAAATTAAGGAGCAATACAAAAAGATTGAGAGTGCCTTGAGAAATTATGTGAAAGAGAGAAGATGGAGAAGTATTGATATCAGTATTACATCTTATATCTTGGGTTTTATTCTGCAGGGTGATTTGGAATTGGTTGCACATTTTAGGGACAATGTTTTTGCTACATTTTTAGCTGAGCTACTATTGAAAAAGTCAGATTTTGACTGTGGAAAACTTTAGCATCCTAAAGATGAAATAATATTAATTATGTAATAGCATTCGCTTGTTTTTAATGCATGGCCTTTCATCCATTCATTATTACTACCCCATGGTTTGCATAGTGTTTTTTGATATGAATTTAATATCCTGCTAGAGAAAAATGGTAAGGATTAAGGTCCTTGTTACTCTTTCTTATCAAAATGAAGATTTTATTCTTCTTTTATCATTTCATGTTGTTTTAACAGATGATAGATAAAAGAATGCAAATAGAATGATTTGACTTCCATATTCTTAAGTAAAATATGAAGTATCTTACTATGACTAAGTTTAAGATTGAGATTAAACATTATACAATTTTACAAAAATCTTAATAGTTAAAGTTTTATTTTGATGAATAATTCTTATATTACATCTTAACCCAAATATCTAAAATATTCTTTTCTTTTATGTTTTGGTTGGATAATTTGAAAAATACAAAAAATTAGGAAAAAAAATAGATAGATAACAATTGGAGTAAAAATAAAATAAAATATTAATATATTTTTTATTTTTTAAAAAAATATTTAATAATTTAAAATAAAATAGAAATAAAAATTAGTCCCCTTATTTTTTATTTTTTTAAGGAAGAAAATATTTCTATAGATTTTATATAAATTAATTCTTTTATTTTATATAAAATTGATATAAACAAAAAAAATTTCATTCAACTATAAAAAATAATTTTTTTTCCCGTACTTCCTTTCCATCCAAACAAAAGATTAGGTTCACCAAATTTTCTCCATTGATTCTCCCTCACCTCGACCTGTCTTCCCTATGGCCATAACTTCTGGCTGCTCTTCAACTAGTACCAAAACATATGATAGTTTGACATTAGTTGTGATCTTGCTTGTGGTGTGAAAGATCTTGAAATGGAAAAACAAACTCAATAATATGAAGCATTAAAGGTTGTGTGTTTTAAGGAAATATTCTTTTAATTTTTAATTTTTATAAAAAATACTCTCTTCAATAAATACATTTTGAAATAATAAATAAAATTGGATGTGTTTCACAAATGCTATAAAACTTCTAAAATAAGCTACTAAAAATATTTTTTTTCAAATATTTTAAACTAATTTTTAATTTATTTTAACTAATTTAAAAGCTTCTTTGACAAAATTACACCTAGTAAACAAGTTTATTTTAATATGTAGTTTGTAGCATTTCGGTAACACGTCTCTTGTAAACTCCTAACATATTATCTATATTCTATTTGTATTCTCGCTATTTTTTTCATAATTTATTTTATATTTACTAATTATAATTTATTGATTTTATTAAATATTTTTAATTCAATTAACTAGATTTTTTTCATGTTAGTTAATTTTTTTGACGTAAAGTTTCTTTGTGTTTAGTTTTGTTGTTCCTTTTTATATATTAAAAAAATCAATTAACTAATGTTTTCTTTCAACTTCTAATTTTTTAATTAATTGATCTATTAATTTTATTAAATATATCTTTTATATAATATTTTAATTTATTATTTTTTATTTATATTATCTTATCATCTCATTAGTTTTTAATGTCATTTTTCTTTTACTTTTCAAAACTTATGCTTACTAGTTTTTTTAATATATCTTTCATTGCAGTGCATATTCTAAAATATGAGAAAATATGTATAAATTAAAAAATAAAATAAAACAGACTTGTGTAATGAGTAAAAACTCAATTGATAGATTTTTTTATAGAAAAAAATTTGATGAATTTTTATTTTGTTTCTTTATTTTTAATTTAATATATATATATATATATATATAAAGGCGAAGCTAATTTTTTTCAAAATAATATGTTTAATTTATAAATAATAGATATAAGAACATTTTATGTATAACTATATAATTTAATTGCATCTTCTATTATTAGTTATATACAAAATTGATACTATTTATATTTAGTTAAGCTATTTGTTAAAATTTCTTTTCAAGGTGGAGCATGAAAGTCTTGAATGGCCGACTTAACCAAGATTGTCTTAAACTTTTTGTTACAAAAAACTTTAGTGAAAGTATCAACCAATTGAGTATGAGTTGGGACATAAAATGGAAGAAGATGATTTAACATGATTTCATCCTGAATAAGGTGGTAATCTATTTCAATATGCTTCGTGTGTTCATGGTAGACGAGGTTTTTGACGATACAAAGAGTCGTTTGACTGTCACAACAAAGATGAATAGGTGCAGAGTGAGACACGTATAAAAAATAAAATATACCTTTAATTTAGTTATATTCAACGGCAGAAGAGTATTTGTTGTTTTCGAGTTTTCCAAGAGATAGATAAATTATCAAGTTGAATAAATCACCATGTGAGCGACTTACGAGTAACATCTAGTCCAATCAAAGTCACATCATCCTTAAAACTGCAAATCATTGGTACAAAGAAGAAGAATATTTTGCTCATAGTAACCTACAACCCGTAGAACAACCTGTAAGTATTTAGTATGAGGTTGTTGCATAAACTGGAATCAGACATGAAAACTGTAGGCAAGATCAGGTTGAGTGAAATACAAATAAATAAGCCTACCAATAAATTGACAATAGAAGTTAAGATCGAATAGAGGAGGTACGACGATAAATTCCAACTGGTGATTCTCTTCATATTTTTCTTAGCTTAATTTTTTTTTTATAATTTGTAAGAATCAAATTAAAGATATAAACTTATAAATATTGTATTATAATAAAATATTTATATTAATTATTTAAAAAATAATATAATTTTTTAAAATAGATATTATATATATATATATTATTTTATCATTTAATTTGAAAATTTTTAAAAAATATTGCTATAAAGAATAGAAAAACTTATACAATTAATTTATGTGTTAATAAAAATAAACATTTAATGTAACCAATAGTTATTTTAATATAAAAAAATATAGATTATTAAATTATATTTTATATATTTAAATATAAATTATCTATTATTAGATAGATAAATAAATATAATTATCAATTGAAGGTTGAAGTTGAAGCAAAATGTAATTTTAGGTAAATTGTAGATTTTTTTTCAATTTTTTTTGATGTATACATATTTTTAGAAAGGAGAAAAAAATAGAAAAAAAAAATAGATAATATTTTAAAAGTATTTAGAAACAAGTTAAAAAATGATAAATTTATAAAATATAATAGGTAATCACCTTAAGAATTTAAATGACAAAGCTTAAAATTTAAATGACAAATGACAAAGTCAACAATTTATATAATAAAAAATTATAATGTATATGATAAAATAGCTGTACAGTTCTTTTTTATTTATATAGATTCCCAGTTACGGCATTGATCTGGCCTTTTCATATGAACAGCGCAGAGTAGATGGGTTATATATATATATATATATATTATAGATTATAGATAATAAATTTTAATAATTATATTAATTTAATAATTTTTATAAAATATAACATTCTTTAAATTTAACAGTTGATTTAATTTTGTATTAAATTTATAAAATAAAAATTAATAAATATATTATAAAATATTATTTTAATATTTTATATATTATTTAAATATATATAAAAGATATTAATATTTAAAAAATATATCTAAATTTATTTAAATTAATAATATAATTTAAAAATTAAATTAATAAATTCATATTTTATAAAAATTTATTAAATTATAATAAATATTAAATTTAATATTTACTACCAACTGAGTATAAATAATAGATCCATCCATTGAAAAATAATTGAGGAATAAAGTTATTTTGTTTATAAAAAGAAAGGAAAAAATTTAAAGAATATATGTTTTTGATATTATTATTTTTAAACTTTACTATGTATCTTTTTAAGCATAACTATATAGTATTTATATAACCATTTTAGTTGAAAATAGGAATGAAAATAGACCGAGTCAAGTTATGTTTTGAGTGTTATTTAAAAAATTTTGAGATCTTTAAAGACTTCTTTTTCTGTCACTTTAAAGCCTACAAAACCTACAAATTCGTTTAAAAACATATATCACAAATAAGATCAATAAATAGACTCAAACTTACACAAATAAATAATTAAAAAGGTTTGCAAACTTAAAATCTACAAAATAAAAAGATTATTAAATAAGCCTAAAACATATATATTATTAATATTATAAAATAAAATATATTAAAATAAATATAAATATATAATATATAAATATAAATAAATTTTTTTATAAGCGTAGACCTAATTTATTACCTACAAAATTTTTTATTAAATAAATTGAAATAAGTTAGGTTATTAATAATAATAAACATAAGCACCGGATACCGCGTCACCAACCTATAATTATCTCTCTTTTTTTTTTTAAATAATTAGACCTACAATTATTATTATTATTGTATAAACTAACGTCTACAACTAATATATGTACGTATACGTAATCTTCGTTGGGCAGCTGCACCAGCTACATTTTCGAATGTGAGAGAGTTAAATTAATATTAATTTTAATTATTATATATTTTAATATTTTTTATTATATATATGCTATATTTTATGTATTTTTTTTTATTTTTTTCCATCTTAATTCAACTATTTTTAAATAAAGAAAAATATCTACTTGTGAGATTTTAAAAATTTTATATAAAAATAATAAATTTACTTTAAAAGTAAATTTATTATTATTCAATATTTTTTAATGGTTAAAATTTATTAATTTTATTATATAAATTATATTTATAAAATTTTATTTAATATTTTATTATTTTATTTTAATAAAAAATTATTTAATAAAATTTTATAAATTAAATTTATACGATAAAATATATAAATAAATTTAATAATTAAATTGATAAAATTTAACTATTTAAAAATATATTAAATATAATAATTTATGAAAGACTTTCTTTTAAAATTATCCGATTTATTTTTTTGAATTAATATATGGTGGTATATATCTCATTAGTGACCCGCGTTGTGCTCGTCAACTTTCAGAAAGTCTATGTTAACGTTTCATTACCTCTTCTTGAAAGCACCTTATTAATTAATATTTAGCATCCTTAGTTGTATTATATATTTGATATTAGTGGGAAAGAAAGATAGGAAAGAGAGAAAAAAATTGGTCATCCTTATTCCTTGATCCACAGGGAAAAAAACACATAATAATAATAATGGAAACTTCAATTGAAGACATTGTGATTGTAGGAGCTGGAATTGCAGGCCTCACCACTTCCTTAGGACTTCACAGGTACTATCTCTTCACTCTCTTCCTCCATAATACCATATATTATAACACTAAATTTACAAAATAAAATCTTTTCCTTTTAATTTATTAATAATTTAAGCTAAGAAAATGAGAGTGGTATATATATGGTTGGTGCAGGTTGGGTGTGAGAAGTTTGGTATTAGAATCTTCAGAAACTTTAAGGGTCACTGGGTTTGCATTAACAACATGGACAAATGCTTGGAAAGCCTTGGATGCTGTTGGCGTTGGAGACATTCTTCGTCGCCAACATCTGCAGCTAAATCAGTAAATATAAATATATAAATATATATATATATATATATCATTATTTATTTATTTATTTAAATTAAATATATCATTAAAAGTAATTTTTATTATAATTTTATAATAAAATTACAGGTATTTGATTATGCCATATCAGTAATCATATAAAATTTATAGGTATGATATGTCTGGAAGTGATGATAGAATTTTTTTTTTGTAGGTTTCCAAATTTAATAGAATCAAAACTAATAAAGTATCAAATAAAGTATAAGGAATAACTTAACAATAAGAGTAAAGATGGCAATGGGTTAAGACTTTAATAAGTAGTACTATCTAACCCTTTCACTCGACTCATCCCTTCTTGCATGCATATTTGTTATTGACATTTTAATAAATTCGAAACTATTCATGAATGTGGATATTCAAAGTAACAATAATAATCATTTCAATATTTGACATCTGGAATGAATAGAAATGATTCAACTATATTCAAAAAAAATTTATCACATAGTCAATGACATTTAGGTTTTGCATCTCTCTTAATCGATATTAATTATGTTGAGCTTTATAAAAATTAATAAAGAGGAAGATAAATATAAAACTTATAAATAACACTATCTACACAAGAAGATCTTCAAGAGTGAACAAGATACAAGTACAACAACCTTAATCATCATCTTTTATAAATAGGCAATATTAATTTTAATTTTGTCTCAATTAATCTTCAAACTTCAACTATTATTGCAATTTTTTGTTAAAATAAAGTATTAAAGCATTCATGGTCTAATTTAATATAGATTTTTCTTTTCTAAATTCAACAATTTATTTGATCACGGGGCAGGAATGTCACTACTTCTTTGATTACGGGGCAAGAAACATCACGCTTGTCTTTCAAGGGAACAGGAAAACAGTAAGTACACTAATAAATCATTGACTCAAATTAAAAAAAAAACTGCTAAAAAAAAGTTTAAAATTTTAATCTTAACATGGGTGTTATCATGCTATGTAGTGGAAATTGTGAAGTTCGTTGTGTTAGAAGGCAATTAATGTTGGAAGCCCTAGCTAACGAGCTTCCAAGTGGCACCATTAGGTACTCATCAAAGATTGTGGCTATTGAGGAATCTCATTTCTATAAGATACTCCATCTTGCTGATGGAACAACTATCAAAACCAAGGTAAAAATAACATGTGACATGGCATATGAAATAAGCATGTATTAGAAAATTAAGTTCATTATTATTCTTATATAAGAACCAAAACAACTTCAAGTACTCCTTAATTTGTTTATTCTTTTTGGTAGTTAAGTTAAGTACACCTTAATTGATTAAGTTGATGTTTGGAATTGGAAAGGTGTTGATAGGGTGTGATGGAATAAACTCAATAGTGGCAAAGTGGCTGGGCTTCAAAGAGACCTCTTTTACAGGGAGATATGTTATAAGGGGCTATACAAAGTTGATAACCAAACATGGGCTTGAGCCCAAATTTATGCACTATTTTGGTAAAGGCTTTCGTTCTGGGGTTCTCCCTTGTGATGACAACACTGTTTACTGGTTTTTAACTTGGACTCCCACCACCCAAGGTCAATTCTTTCTTTCACTCATTTATTACTTTCACCAAGGTTTTTTTTTAAAATAAAAATGAAGTAAAAATAAGATTAAAATAATTTTATTTAGATAGATGAAAATAAAAAATAAATTTTTAAAATTTATTCAAATAAATATAAAATATAAAATATAAAAAACTAATTTACTAAAATATTATTTTTCATTATAATATTTTAATAAAAATAATTTTTATATTTTATATTATATAATTTAATTAAATATTAAAATATTAAAAAAAACACGGACCCACGTCCCCTACCTTCCCCTAAGTTTGGATGAGATTATATTTTATATGGTTCTACGTAAAAGGAAAAAAGTTCATCCTTTCACATTTTTTATATACACAAATAAGGTAGGAGAAGGAAGAACAAACTTTAGGTTCAATATTATATCTAGTTTTATTTTGCATACACAAATTTTCTATTAGAATGTTATGTGTAATCTTTTCTTAAGTTAAAATTTTACATGAAATTTTTCATAATTTCTATTTTAATATTTTAAAATTTTCTTTGAATATTTTTGTAGTTATTTTTTAAAATTCTCAAAAAATAAAAAAAATGAAAAATTTATAAAGACAAAAAATATTGTTATATATATATATATTAAATAGAAACATAAAAATATACATTTATGAATGCTTATTTAGTATTTTTATTTAAATATAAATTTATCCTTACATATTTTCATGAAAATAATATTAAATTATTCTCTATTTTAACTTATTTATTTAATTAATAAAATGATGCAATTTTACGTGTCAAATATTTTTATTCTTATGAGTTGAAAAATATTAGATATTTCAACTTCATAAAAATTTCACTATGTTAATAATAGTAATTAGTAGATTGAATTTATAAAAAAAATGTTTATTCAATTTAAATATTAAAAATTATCATGAAAAGAGAATATAAATAATATTTATCTGCATGCTCTACTACAATTATAAAATATTTATTAGATTTGACATTCTTTTTAACCTAAATTTTAATATGAATTTAGAACATATGTCGTGAATTGATTATTTTATGATAATAGGTGTATATACTTTATTTTTTAATTAATTATTATACATATTTGATAATTTCAATAACATGAAAAGTATGATATACAAAAATAAGTTTAAAATTTATATTTTAATACTTTAAATTTTTTAAATCTTTCAAAGATTTGTATTATATATTAATATTGTCTTCTACACATTTATGATATCAAGTCATTTAAATGTTTAAAAATGTAAAATAATTTTATTTTGACTATAATTTAATAAAATAATTATTTTAATATTATTTGAGAAACTTATTTAATATCATAGTTTTCTAATATTTAAATTGATGTTAAATAAATTTTTTAAATATTAAATTACATTTTAATATTTTTGAAAATAATTTACAATAATTTATTTATTATAATATAGCATAATGTAAATAAAAAAATATTATTTTTATTAATGTATTTTAAAATATTAAAACTATATAAATAAAAGTAAAAATATGTATATTGTATGAGTCACAATCTAGTTTTGAAGTCTCCTTTCTTAGATTTCTCATTTCAAAGTGTTAAAGTATAGGTGTCTATGTTTTTTGAATAATTTATGGGCTAACAAATTTAGTAATTATCTATCTCTATATACTATTAGAGTCAGTATTCTTTGGATGAGAATATTGTTAAGAAAAATTTCTCCAAATTCTTCTGTAGCGTCAGATTTGTGGAAGTGGGAAAAAAATAGAATGCAGAATATTTGCACACACAAATTGATAACGGAGTTCGGCCAATACTGCCTACGTCTCCGGACTGCTGCAGATAATTTGATAGTAGAAAAATTGTACACTGTGTTTACAAAAAACACTCACAACCTCACACTACCCACAACCCAATTACACCCAAGAATCCTAAATTTTTCTCTTAGAAAAATTTCTCTCTCACGATGGTGTGATACATAACTGCCTGTAACTTCTTAATCCAATATTCATGAAACTATTTGTAACCGCTTCTCACATGCTATCACTAATTATGTCAAGCCTTGCATTTATTACGCAATGCCTTATGTTTTGATCTTTGACTTTTCAAACCAACAATCTCCCACTTGAAGACTGATTTCAATCTGTCTTCACACTTTGATCACTACAGCAGTCTTCTTTGGTCTGTTATTCTAGCAGGCCGACTGAAGTTGAACACAACTTCAGTTTGTCAATGGTCACCACCTTTGTTAGCATGTCTGCTGGGTTCTTGCTTCCTGTAATCTTTTCCAATGTCAGCACCTCATCCTCAAGCAGAGATCTGATGAAGTGATAACGTATATCAATGTGCTTAGTTCTAGAGTGAAATGATGAATTCTTTGCCAGATGTATTGCACTCTGACTGTCACTGTGCAAAACACTCTTCTCTTGGATGAATCCCAGCTCTGTTAACAATCCTTGAAGCCATATAAACTCTTTACTAGCCTCTGTTACTGCTACATACTCAGCCTCTGTAGTGGATAATGTAACGATCTTCTGTATCCGTGACATCCAACTGACAGCTGTAGTACCAACAGTAAAAATATAACCGGTGGTACTTCTTCGGTGATCAACTTCACCTCCGAAGTCTGCATCTACATAGCCTTGTACTTTTAATTCTCCTTTGCCAAAGTACAGACACTTCTTTATGGTGCCTCGTAGATACCTTAAAATCCATTTGACTGCTTCCCAATGAGCTTTTCCTGGATTTGCCATAAACCTGCTTAAAACTCCCACTGCATGGCCAATGTCTGGTCGAGTACAGACTATTGCATACATCAAACTTCCTATGGCTGAAGCATATGGAATCTTAGCCATAAAGTCTTTTTCTTCCTCCGTCTGAGGGGACTGATCCTTAGATAAGCGAAAATGACTAGCCAAAGGTGTGCTAACTGGTTTGGCCTTGTCCATATTGAATCTTTGCAAAATACGGTTGATGTACTCTGCCTGAGATAACTGCAAAATTCCTCTTTGCTTATCTCTCGTGATTTGCATTCCAAGAATCTTCTTTGCTATACCCAAGTCCTTCATGTCAAATTCTTTTGACAACTGCATCTTGAGATTTTTAATCTCGTTCATATCTGAACCTGCTACTAACATATCATCGACATAAAGTAGCAATATGATATAACAGGACTTATATCTCTTGAAGAAACAACAGTGGTCAGCATTGCACTTCTGGAAGTCCTCCTTGTGCATGAAGCTTTCAAACTTTCTATACCACTGTCTTGGAGCTTGTTTCAGGCCGTACAAGCTCTTCTTTAATCTGCACACCATATTATCCTTTCCTTTTTCTGAGAATCCTTCAGGTTGGTGCATGTAAATCTCTTCCTCTAAATCTCCATGAAGAAAAGCCGTCTTCTCGTCCAATTGCTCAAGATAGAGCTCTTCACTGGCAACAATACTTAAGACAGACCTGATAGTATTGAGCTTCACAACTGGAGCAAAGATTTCAGTGTAATCAACTCCTTCCTTTTGCTGAAATCCTTTGACAACTAGTCGGACTTTGTATCTCTTTGAGCCATCATAGTCCTCCTTCACCCGATACACCCATTTGTTGTGAAGTGCCTTCTTTCCCATGGGTAATTCAGCTAATTCCCATGTCTGATTGGAGATCAAAGAATTCATCTCTTCTATCATAGCAAGTTTCCACTTGTTTGCATCTGTGGTCTGACATGCTTCTATGTAATCTTCAGGCTCTCCTCCATCAGTCAACAACATGTAGTCCATGTATCTCCTGTTGGGCACATGAGGTCGAGAAGACCTTCTCAATACAGGAGTTGGAGTAGGAGGCTCTGATGTGTCAAACTGTTGTTCACTGCTTTCTTCAATTGAATTCTCTGACCGAGGATTCGCAACTATGGGACTTTCTGGGATATCTTCAACTTCTACATATGTTGGCTCAATATGCTCTGAATTGTTGGTGCTTGTGTTAAGCTTGTCTTTATACATCACTCTTTCATTGAAGATTACATCTCTGCTACGGATCATCTTTCTGTTTTCATCATCCCAAAGACGATAGCCAAATTCATCTTCACCATAACCGATGAAAGTGCACTTCTTCGATTTGGGATCGAGTTTATTTCTACCTTGATCACTGATGTGCACATATGCTACACAACCGAAAACTCTAAGATGTGAGAGTTTTATCTCTTTTCCGCTCCATACCTCTTTTGGTATTTTGTGCTCCAATGGTACCGATGGACTTCGGTTGATCAAGTAAGCTGCTGTGTTGACTGCTTCTGCCCAGAACTGCTTCGGTAAGCCTGACTGCACACGCAAGCTTCTGGCTCTTTCAGTCAACGTTCGATTCATACGCTCAGCTACACCATTGTGTTGAGGCGTACGAGGCACGGTCCTCTCCATTCTGATCCCGTGCTCATAGCAGAATTTCTTGAATTTGGTGTCTTCATATTCACCACCATTGTCGGTTCTGAGCTTTTTAATCTTCAACCCTGTTTCATTTTCTACCATAGCTTTCCATATATTGAAAGCCTCAAATACATCGGACTTATGTTTCAGAAAGTATACCCATACCTTCCTAGAGTGATCATCAATAAAAGTCACGAAGTAATGTTTCCCACCAAGTGATGAGACGGTAGTTAGACCCCAAACATCTGAGTGAACTAGCTCAAGTTTCTCCTTCTTTGGGGGTTTTCCAGCTTTCTGAAAGCTGACTCGTTTCTGCTTTCCAAGTATACAGTCTTCACACATGTCAATTTCTACTGACTGAAGACTTGGTAGCTTGCCGTTTGAGTGCATGATTTTCATCCCTTTCTCACTCATATGGCCTAGCCTCTGGTGCCATAGATTGGAATTTTCATTTGCTGCAACTGCAATCAAATGACATGCTCCTGCTGTTTTGTAAAGAGTGCCACTCTTTTTACCCCGAGCAATTGTCATCGCACCCTTTGAAATCTTCCAATCGTCTCCATGGAAGACAGATGTGTAGCCATCACTGCTCAACTGACTTACTGATATTAAGTTCTTTGTCAGGTCGGGAATATGTCTGACATTTTTCAATTCCCATACAGACCCGTTCAACTTAACCTTCACTACAACTTTGCCAACTATCTCACATGATTGGTTGTTACCAAGGTAAACTTTACCAAGGTTTCCGGGAACATAATTCTCGAAGAATTCCCTTTGTGAAGTGGCATGAAAAGATGCTCCAGAATCTAACACCCAAGACTCCTCCTTGCTTTCTAAAGAACATATCAATGCATCATCTCCTCCAGGGGTGGAAGTAACATTTGCCTCGTCCTTGGTCTCCTGATGCTTTCGTGCACTCTTGCACTGATTTTTGTAGTGCCCAGACTTCCCGCAATTCCAACACTCGATATTCTTCTTAGATTGAGAGTGACGATTTTTGGATTTGGACCTCCTGTCCTTTGATTTGCCACGTCCATTTCCTTTAGTTGAGCTTCTTCCTCTTGACTCTGTTTGCAATATCGAAGATGATGAAGATTCACCCGACTCCTTCCGTCGGATCTCTTCGTTGAGAACTAGATCACGAACATCATCATATTTCAATTTTTGGCTTCCCGTTGAGCCACTCACAGCCGTGACAATGGCATTCCAACTTTCTGGTAAGGAAGACAAAATTATTAATGCTCGTACCTCATCATCAAATTCGATTCCAACAGAACTCAACTGGGTTGTGATTAAGCTGAGTTCATTGAGATGTTGTGCTACTGATGCACCTTCTGTCATCCGAGAGTTAAACAACCGCCTCATCAAGTGAACTTTATTTGCGGCTGACGGCTTTTCATACATTCTGGAAAGAGCCGCCATAAGATCTGCTGTGGTCTTTTCTTTTGCAATGTTAAAAGCAACATTACGTGACAACGTCAGACGGATGACTCCAAGGGCTTTCCTGTCAAGAAGAACCCAATCCTCGTCCTTCATTTTAGTTGGCTTTGTCCCTGTGAGAGGTTGATACATATTTTTCTGGTACAGATAATCTTTGATCTGCATTTTCCAGAAACCAAAGTTCGCACCATCGAACTTTTCAATTTTCACCTTTCCTTCATCTACAGCCATCACTCCCACTCAAATCTGACTTCTTCTTTGGATCGTTTCGTTTCTAACAATTTTAAAAAAAATTGCAGAATTTCAAACCCGCTCTGATACCAGTTGTTAAGAAAAATTTCTCCAAATTCTTCTGTAGCGTCAGATTTGTGGAAGTGGGAAAAAAATAGAATGCAGAATATTTGCACACACAAATTGATAACGGAGTTCGACCAATACTGCCTACATCTCCGGACTGCTGCAGATAATTTGATAGTAGAAAAATTGTACACTGTGTTTACAAAAAACACTCACAACCCCACACTACCCACAACCCAATTACACCCAAGAATCCTAAATTTTTCTCTTAGAAAAATTTCTCTCTCACGATGGTGTGATACATAACTGTCTGTAACTTCTTAATCTAATATTCATGAAACTATTTGTAACCGCTTCTCACATGCTATCACTAATTATGTCAAGCCTTGCATTTATTACGCAATGCCTTATGTTTTGATCTTTGACTTTTCAAACCAACAAATATTTTTAAAAGTTACCTGCATTCTCATTTATTGAGCATTTTTATTTATTTATATTGTTTATGTCTTTCAAACATCCATTTGATATAAATTTTGAATTTGATAGAATCTAGCAAATTTAGAAATGTTTTTTTTTAAATAAACTAAATTTTAGCATTATTGTAAATTTATTAATAAAAATTATATGTTATAATTTTAATAATTTATTTTCATAATTCCTATTCAATTTTAAGAGTTTCATCCTTTTTAATGTTTATTAATATAACATTGTTAATAATAAAACATTTAATATTTTATTCAACTTATTTTTATTTATAAAATTTAGAAAACGTACAACTAATGCAATGATAATATATTAGTTAATATTATTTAGTTCATACTTAAGGACTATTCCTCTCTGACAAGTAATTTAACACCATGTAAAAATCATCTTCTTGAAAAAAATTATGAATAAAAGTTGATCGATTATTGTAATTTCAATTGCAAAAATTGGCATTCATCCTATGTACTTAATCGTTTATGACATTTAATTAGACCCAAACCATTGTCGCACATTTAAACTATTTATTTTTGCTTATGCTGTAGAGATGGGATTAACAATGGACCCAACTAAAATGAAACAATTAGTATTAAGCAAGCTCAAGATGATGTCAGATGATATCAAAATCTTCATTGAGAAAACAAAATTGGAAGATATTTTGACATCTCCATTAAAATACAGACATCAATGGGAGCTCATGATGAGAAATATTAGTAAAGGGAATGTTTGTGTTGTTGGGGATGCTTTTCATCCCATGGCCCCTGATCTTGGACAAGGTGGGTGTTGTGCCTTAGAAGATGGAGTTGTTTTAGCTAGGTGTATATTTGAGGTCCTCTCCAATGAACCAAACAAACATGTGAAAGAGGTAAATGAAGAAGAAAAGATTGAGGAATACAAAAAGATTGAGAATGGCTTGAGGAAATATGTTAAAGAGAGAAAATGGAGAAGTATTGATATTAGTATTACATCTTATGTCTTGGGTTTTATTTTGCAGGGTGATTTAGAATTAGTTGCATATTTTAGGGACAAAGTTTGTCCTACATTCTTATCTAAGTTGTTATTGAAGAAGTCAGATTTTGATTGTGGAAAACTTCAGTCTTAAAGATGTAATTTTCTCTCTTTGATCCACTCATTACCCACAATGTGCATGATTTTTAATTAAGGTAATTTAGTGTACTATTGTAGAAATGTGTGAAGGATTCAGATCCCCATTACACTTTAGTGCCAGAATAAAGTTTTTGTTCTCCATCAATCTATGATGTTTAATAGATTGCAAATTATGGAATGTAATTAGGGTGATCAAACTTTTGATACTCCAAATAAAATATGAAGTACCCATACCTCTCACTAAATTTAAGGTTGAGATTAATAAAAGGTACAAAATTTTACAAGCATCTAATAATTAAAATTAGTAGCAATAACTTACTGTTGCCATGATTACCCATATCTACAATCCCTCACCTCGTAAATTAGTAGCAAAACATGTGATAGCTTAACATTAGTTGTGTCTTTCTTACTTGTAGTTGTGAGTGTGAACCATCTTAAACTAGAAAAACAAATTCATAATGTTGTTAGATCTGGATTGATCGATAAATTTTTGTTGCAAATAGCCTTATTAATATTTACTTTAAGGATGATTCTGTTTATTATGAAAAAATAAAGGGAAAATGTTTCATGTTTTTATTTTTTAATTATAAAATTATTTTTATATTTTTTCATATTTTCAAATATTTATAAAGAAATTAATGAAGATAATAATAATTTTTATTTTTATATAATTTTTAATTATAACTTCTTATTTTATATTTATCTACTAATTTAATAATTATTTTAGTAAACACTTTTAATTCAATGAAACTGTTATTAGTTATCAATTTTCAGAGTCTAACTTTCATTTTCAATTTTTAATTAACTTATTTGCTAGTTTCATTTATGGTATTTCTAATTGTAGTATAATTATAAAATATGAGAAAATATGTGTAAAATTAAGAAATAAAACACGTTTTTGTAATGCGACAAGATCTAAGTCGTAAGGGTTTCTTTAATTAATTTTATACAATAAAAATAATGATATGAACATTGACTAGCACTTCTTTAATGTGCATCGTCAAAAAACAGAGTTAAGGACTATATATTTATTAATATAATTTAGCATGTACGTTTCAGACCAAAGAAAAAATTTGCATAATAAACACAAAATAAATAAAGAATTATATTAAATAATTTAAAATTAAAAAATACAATTTAGAACATTTTTTATTTTTTTCATTGATAATATCACTTAACTGATGGAGGTCAATTCAGCTTAATTAGAAATATTTTAGTTTTGAATCTTAAATATGAAATTATATTTAAATTTTAAAAAATATTATCACCTATAATTACTTTTAATGTAAAATATATGCGATTTTAATAAAAATATTTTTCAAATTTAGTTAAGTATCCTATCGAAAGAAATTATTAGTTTATTAATTTTTTATCAATATTTAGATTTCTTGAACTGAACCAACAAAATTTAATATAATTGTTAGACTTTTTTTTTAAGTATGCTGACCAATGATGAATTTTTAACCATATATATATATAAATAGTTTAGTTGAAAGAGATAACTTTCTTTTTTATAGTGATCTATATATCTTGCAAGACTACGAACTAATCATATAAAACAATATTTTAAATTTCTTCGATCCAAATTAAATACAATAAGATATTTATAAATCATAATTAAAATAATATTTCATTAGTTAACCTAGTTTTAAAATTTTCAAAAATTAAAAACTTTGAAATTCTACATGATTTTTAATTTATATTTTCTACAATAAATTAAATTTTAAAATATTTTAAAATTTATACTTTTAACATTTTATGCATATTTATAAATACCATATAATACACAATATATATACCTTTTAATGGGAATTTGAAAACCTAATTGTTACATAAAGATGGAAGCACAAAGAATGAAAAAAAATGAGAATTGAAATTGAAGAAAAGAAAAATCCAATTCAACAAATGAACTCCCAAGCATGACTCTACCTAGATCAGTTAATACCTTACGTTAGCCATTAAAATTAGGCACTATCTTGGGTTGAAAGACTACTTTTGAAAGAATTCTCAACAATCTGAAACTTGCATGACCCAAAATAGCATTTTCATTGCTTTGCTTTGGAACTAAACATGTTATGTCTTTATTTTTTTGTTCTTTGACAAGTGTTATATGTCTTTATTGGGAAGAAAGAAATATACCAATATTAGTTTTGTTATTTTTCATATTCATTCACCTAATTTCGGGCCGAAATAAAAAAAGCCCATCTTAAAATAAAGGCATTAATTAAATTAAGAATCCAATTTTAATCCCCTTCCTACAATTACAATAAAGTAAAAGTCTGTGTTTAAAAAATACGTGATATGAAGATAAAGATTAATATAATGAAAATTTAATAATTTTTTTATTTTTAATTATTTAATAAATATTTTAAATTTATCCGTTAGTATTTATCCCATAAAATGAATTTAATTAGATGCGAAATCTCAAAATTTTGATCTAATCTACAAAACGAACGGTCCTGATGGGTTAACAGATAGCTGGATATAGAAGCAGAAACAATTGTATTGAAGTGGAATGACGAAATTGCCCCTATCCCTGAACAACAAATACTCATTCATCTGTGCAGAGTCTTTCGCATATTCTTCTTCTTCCTCATCGTTGTCGTCTCCATCTAATACCCAGACTTGTTCTTCTATTTTTGCTAGGTATGCTTCGAATCTCTCTGTCATATTTCCAGAGCTGCGGGTTTTCCTTCTCTTATTTATTTCTTGATTTTTTCAATTTATTGTTATATTCGTCTTTGTTTCTCTTTGTTCGAATTTGTTTTCCGAAATGATTAACCTCCCGAGCCGGCGATGCAACCTGAACAATTAGCTCATTCGTTTGTTCCTTCTTTCATTATCTTTATTTTTTTTTTTCGATCAATTTGTCTGTTTTTTTAAATGTTTGAGCTACCTTAGGGTATTTTAATCTGTGTTTTGCCGTTAACTTTGATTTTGGTTTTGGTTTTGGAGAATGTTATTTACGGAATTAAGATTCTATCTGATTGAACTGAAATGGTTAATTGATGATGCCATGTGCGTGCGAATTTGAATTCGCAAACCGGATTGCTATTGGCAGCAGAACCATGTTTTTGTTTGATTCCTTGAAGTGATTTCAGATCCAGAATGAATGGGCTTGCCTTTTGTTTATTGAGATATAGATTCTGTCTTTTTTCTTCCTTTTATTTGGGCCTCATGTCACATTTTGTTTCTTAACACTGAAAGTTATTTTGAAACCAATTTGTTCAAATTTAAATATCCCCATTTTGTGTTATTAGTTAAAGGATGGGTTTTTCCCCATGTCGACTGAGTAAATCATAAAGCTATGGAAATGGAAGAGATGAAACTATTATTTTTGGATAGAACTTGCCTGTGATAATTTTTTTTTTTGTTTCTATTGCTATTTAAGGTGAATTAAAAAATTAGAATGACAATCTTTTGATATTGTATATTATGATTTTAGATGGGAGTTCAACGGCATGAAGGACTTTCGGAAGACAATGAGCCTGCTGAAAATGGCTGTGCTAGTAGTTCTTTGGACCAATGTGATCTTGTGACTAAGTCTGCTAACAGCAATACAAATGTAAATACTGAAAGCAGTGAAGTTAATGAATCGGGTGATGTTTCTTGTAAGAAAAGTAATACCCCACATATCTATAGACACGATGTTGTGAAAAACAATATCAGTGGCTGGATTGGGGTTGTGACAGTAGTTGCTGGTGATTCAGATTCAGACTCAGATAGCAGCATCACTGACGATGAGAATGATAGTGAGGATGAGGATGGTGATGGTGAGGAAGGTGATGACAGTAACAATGCTAGCAGAAATTCTGAAAGTAATGTTGCTGCTGGGCATTGTAAAGCTAGCACTCTTCTGGCTGACCAGCTGCGTGTACTGTGGATGAATGAATCTGAATCCACTCAAAATTTTGGTGATATAGAAGTCGTTGATCGTGGATTTATACATGGGGATTTTGTTGCTACTGCTTCAGACCCTACTGGGCAAGTGGGTATAGTGGTTGATGTCAATATGTCTGTGGATCTGTTGGCCCAGGATGGATCTATAATAAAAGATGTCTCATCAAAACACTTAAAGCGTATTAGGGATTTCACAGTTGGTGATAATGTGGTGCTTGGGCCCTGGCTAGGCAGAATTGATGATGTTTTGGATAATGTGACTGTCTTATTTGATGATGGTTCAGTTTGTAAAGTCTCCAAAGCAGATCCATTGAATCTTAAACCGATTTCTAAAAATGTTCTCGAAGATGGACATTTTCCTTATTACCCAGGGCTACGTGTGAGGGCTAGCTCCTCATCAGTCTTCAAGAATTCAAGGTGGCTGTCTGGCTTGTGGAAAGCTAATAGGTTAGAAGGTACAGTCACCAAGGTTACAGTTGGGTCAGTGTTTGTTTATTGGATAGCATCTGCAGGTTATGGGCCATATTCTTCTACTGCCCCAGCTGAGGAACAGAGTCCAAAAAACTTAAAATTGTTGTCTTGTTTTGCTCATTCCCATTGGCAATTGGGTGACTGGTGTCTCTTACCTTCATCTGTCCTGTCATCCTCGGTTTCCACGGGCAAGAGCATATCAAGGATGGAACTCAACGATTTTGCTAACAATGAATTAGAATCTAATCAGACAGGCAGTGGGTGTGATTCTGAAGAAGCTACAGTTGAGGAATCAAATGGAAATAAGGATATAATGGACCTTGATCCAGTTCTTGCATTGGAAGGGAATGATGGAAATGATAGAAATAATCCTTCACGTGATTCTAGCTCTTGTGGTAGTTCTATCTCAGTATCAAAGGAACCTGTCCATGAAGCTTGGCCTCTTCACCGCAAGAAAATTAGGAAAGTTGTCATCAGGAAAGAAAAAAGGGCCCGGAAGAAAGAGGAAAGTTTTGAGAAAGCTCTTGTGATTGCCAACACAAGAACAAGAGTTGATGTTGCATGGCAAGATGGAACAATAGAGCGTGAACTAAATTCTACAAGTTTAATTCCAATAGATAATCCTGGTGATCATGAATTTGTTTCAGAACAATATGTGGTAGAGAAGACCACCGATGATGTTGAGGATATTTCTGAAACCAGGCGAGTTGGAGTTGTAAGAAGTGTTAATGCCAAGGAGCGAACAGCTTGTGTGAGGTGGTTAAAAAAAGTTGTCAGAGCAGAAGACCCTCGAGAGTTTGACAAGGAGGAAATTGTAAGTGTATATGAGCTAGAGAGCCATCCAGATTATGATTACTGCTATGCGGATGTGGTTGTTCGGCTGTCACCTGTGTCTGCTGGTTTAGAAACAGCTTCTGTTGGTGAGTCCAGTGAGAAATCAAAGAAGAAAAATGAAGAAAGTGGGATTAAAAAGGAAGCAAAAAACCAAACTGATACTAGTAAAGTAGAAAGTGTGTCTGGTGGTGAAACTTGTGAGGAGTTTTCTGACCTCTCTTGGGTTGGAAATATAACTGGCCTTAAGAATGGTGATATTGAAGTTACTTGGGCTGATGGGATGGTGTCAACGGTATGCTCCTTTTGTATATTAATTTTCTCATTTTTTTCTGTTACTTCTTCCAATGCTATTGATAAAAGATGTGTGCGTGTGAGAGGTTTATTATTGATAAAACACTATGCTTGCAATCTCCTTACACCTTATTTCAGTGAATGGAAACTGAAAACTGCTTCAATTATTTTGACGCCTTGTGAAAATTTAAATGTCGGAAAATTTTGTTGACCAAGACATAATCAGACTCTTAAATATCTTGGTGACTAAAATATTCTGTGTGCCTTAGTGTTTTATACTATATACTTACCATCAGGGAAAGGTCCTTGACTTCTTTCTATTTCTGTGACTGTGAAGAGTAATGCGGGAGGACTTTTGTGAAACTTTGGCAATTAGAGTAGGATTTTGCTTTGTGATGATTGTTAGGCTTGTAAAATCTGGCTCAGGTTTTAGAGTGTATCGATATGACTTATATCTGGAAGTTGCCAAAACTTGTTGCAAAAGTTTGAACAAATATTATTAAGGGAAAGGAGTAAAAGAAGAATCTACTTAACTTAATTTGTAGGTATCTACACTGGAATAGAGGGAACATTCAAACTTGAGGATCAAGTTAAAAATTTAGGGCCTTTATTTTCTAATCTACCGATGTAATCTAGCCTAATGGGTCCCCAAGATATCCAGGACCAAATACTCCCTATGAACATAAAGTACAAAAAATACCTAGAAGCCCTGAAACATACACCTAAGGAATGTACAAAGACATTCTAGCATCTAGCTAGATAAATTTTTTTTCAGAAAATGTTTGTTGAATATTATGACAAGCCCTGCTGTCTCAAGCAAACCTTTATATTGAATTATTTAACCCTTAAGCTTGTTGAGTCTAGGACCATTTGTTCTCTGTCAACAAGGCAAAATCAAAATGGAGTTATCAATTTGGAATTCTATCATTTCTTGATATTTAAGATTGGATAGGGGTACTTTTAATTTTAATTATGGTTGGCTGAAATGTTTAAGATCACCCACGTAGTAATTGCTCATTTTATAAGGTTTAATTTAAAGTCTATAAGATGCAAAATGAAATATTGAGGTTGGATATGTATATATGGAGTTTGTGATTTTAAGCACTTCATGTCCGATGATACTGTTTTTCCATTTTAACTGTCAATAATTTATTTTACTTCCAGATTGGACCCCAAGCAATCTATGTGGTTGGTCGAGACGATGATGATGAATCAATTGCAGCTGGGAGTGAAATAAGTGATGCTGCAAGCTGGGAAACTGTTAATGATGATGAAATGGAAGTCCTTGAAGATTCCAGAGAGGTTTGTTTCTTTTTCCACCCTGTACTGTGATTCTTAGTAAGTCTAAACTTGTTTCTTTCGGCTGTTTTGGCAAGCTTGCTTGTCCTGTTTTTCTCCATGCCTTTGTATACACATACATAGCAATGCATCTAATTGTAAATGGCTGTTTAATATTTCTTGCCTGAAGTGATTGTGAAACTTATCATAATCTCATTTCAAAAGATCTTGAAAGTTTACGGTAGACATTCTATTGGCCAACTAAAGTGTTGTCTTTTGCCCTTTTTCTTTAATTATGCAATATTATGACATGCAGGATATTGAGAGGGAAAATTCAAGTAGTGTCACTTCTGAGACAGAAGAAAGTGGAGAGAATGACTTTGGTAGGGCTGCAGCACTTTCTGTTCCCTTAGCAGCATTTCGGTTTGTCACCAGACTTGCCAGTGGAATATTCTCAAGGGGCCAAAGGAACTTAGATCCTGTTCACTTGCAGTCGAAAGATGAAAGTGAACATCTATCACCAGTAGTTAATGATGAGTCTAGTTCTCAGAAATCTATTGCCATTGATGATGATAATTCGGACAATAAGAATGAAAGACATGAGGAGGTTGTTCCAGAAGCTTCTGAAATTGTGGTAGCATCTGTGGCACTCTGTAGCTTAAGAAATGAAGGTGCTCCTGCAAGTTGTGATAACGACACTGGCAGTTTGAAACATTTTGACATAACTAAAGATCCATCAGACCATTATTTTATTGGTGCAAATGGGCAGGTACTGCTGCTGCCTTATTTCTAATATGTTGAGAAGAGTAGCTGCTGAGTAGGGAAAAGAAAGAATGAACAAGTCCTTCCATGTTTATTATATAATTGGGGCTGCTAATTCACTCCCACTTGACTTATAGAAGTATATTAGCTACTTACGCCTTTTGTTAAGAGAAAAAGAGTTGGGTTTTTTTTTTGTCTAAATAAAAGGTGTAGGTTGCTAATTTGCTCCTTCTAAGAATCAAGTGGGCAGTGTATTAGCAAGCCTTTTTTGTCTATTATATCTTCCTTTGACAAATATCGTCTAAGACACACATGTGGATGCAATTGCCAACTATTGGCAAAATGATCATTATAGACTAGTATTAATGTGGATAGATTCTTATGTTTAGCTAAACCATAGATCACCAGTGTTGATCATATTGAAATATCAAACATGAGTGTGCACACAAATGTTTCAAATGTTTGTTTCTTTCTTTTGAATGTGATTTCCTTTATTATATCATACAGCACTCACTAAATTATTTTCAATCCACATTCAGAGTAACAACCGAAAATGGTTTAAGAAAGTGCAACAAGATTGGAACATACTGCAAAATAACCTTCCTGGTCAGTGATACATTTATTTCATGCCATCTAAGTTTTGTAGTGTGTTATACACCCATTTCAGCAAGTGTAAAGAATTGAAACATTTTGACAGAGGAAATCTATGTTCGGGTTTATGAAGATAGAATGGATCTCTTACGAGCAGTTATTGTTGGGCCATATGGGACCCCTTACCAAGACGGGCTCTTTTTCTTTGATTTTCACCTTCCGCCAGAATACCCTGATGTTCCACCGGTAAGGAATATTATCTTAAAGTTATACTGCTGTCCATTTTGTAATGCCTCTGTCAAAAAAAAGGGGAAGATAATAATATGTAAATCATGTATTCAATTTTTATATATTTAGTCCAAGCGGATGATATATCTCATGTCTTTTCTGTGTTCTTTGTCTGGGTCTCAAATGATGCAGTCAGCATACTATCATTCTGGTGGGTGGCGTATTAACCCTAATTTGTATGAGGAAGGGAAGGTTTGCCTTAGCCTTCTAAATACATGGACAGGCAGAGGAAATGAAGTATGGGATCCAAAATCTTCTAGCATCCTTCAAGTCCTAGTTTCTCTGCAAGGATTAGTACTCAACTCTAAGCCTTACTTCAACGAAGCTGGGTACGATAAGCAGATTGGAACAGCTGAAGGAGAGAAGAATTCATTGTCATACAATGAGAATACGTTTTTACTGAATTGCAAGACTATGATGTATCTTATGCGGAAACCCCCCAAGGTGATTATGAATGAGATTTATAAGATGTTTTGCTTCATGCCATCCTTTTTATTGAACACCATTCCTATTCTATGATAACTAGTGAAAACACTATTATGTTATGCATATTTAGTTTCACTAGAATGAGTGTATAGAGTTCATATCATCATTATGGAAAATTGATATTTTTAAAGGTTGGTAAACACTTCCTTTTTTTATGCTAGTATCCTGGCTTTTGAAGAAAAAACCTATTATTTCAATGAGTGCATGAAAATGTTTTGTTAATTGCAACATTTGCATATTTGCTTTGGCAATGGTTCATGTGTAAGGAAGTCTATAGCGTCTGCATTCTAATGTCTAGATTTGATATTTTCAAGTGTTTTTATTGAACTGCTCTTGTTTCTCTTAGATGTTGTGCATAGTATATTTGACTGTTTTGCTTACTGATGAATATTCCAGGATTTTGAGGTGCTTATCAAAGAGCATTTTAAGAGGCGTGGTCATAACATCCTCAAGGCTTGTGATGCATATATGAAAGGTTACTTGATTGGCTCGCTGACTAGAGATGCCTCCGTTAGTGAAAAGAGCAGTCAGAATTCAACCTCTGTGGGTTTCAAGTTGATGTTAGCTAAGATAGTGCCAAAGCTTTTCTTGTCATTGAGTGAGGTTGGAGCTAATTGCGAGGAATTTAAGCATCTGAAAGAGTTGTAGCAAAGTTATGAAGATACTTCACTTCCTTAAAGCCAACAGGGTCTGCTTAATGTGCCCAAATTTGAAGTTTGAAGGTACCGACAAGTGTAAAGGTTCTCATGTATCGTCAATGTTGTGATTTCTACAATTTAAAGCCTTTCATTTCTCTTGCTTGAAAGACCCATTCACTTCTAGGAGCTTGAAGGAACATTGGTGGGACTTATGTTACATTCAGAGAAGCAACCACAGACAGAGCAGGCTGGAGATGTCCTTTTGATTTTGATCGCCTGAAGAGGGAAGGCAACGTTGGTTACTAACTTGTATGTTGTTTACCTTTTTTATTTCTTTTATACCTGGGGAGAGAGGCTGCGAGGTGGGTTGGATTTTCCCAGGTATTTCAAAGGTTTGATTGTCTTGCATCGATTGATTTACCTTCTGTTTGTGAGGATCCAACGAATTGAATATAGTTGAAGAATCACTTCCTTTGCTTTTCTGCCCCCTCCCCTTTCCTTCTCGTCTCTATTGGTTTCTATACGAATAAAGTTTGAAAATTGCAAACAAGTATCTTTAAGGCATTGATTAAACAATTTAAAATAAAATATTTATTAGTTTACTTATGATTTTCAATTCATTTTAATGTTATTTATATATATATATATATATGTTTTAAGAATAGTGATTGGTAATATTCATGAAGTTTATATATATTAGCATTTTGGCATATTTGTCCTTAATGTTATTGAATTGAGTGTTGTAAGTTGTAACTTTTTTCTTTCTATGATGTTTTTATCACAACTTATTGTCCTTTTTCTACCATTAATTCCAATTTGTCATTACTATTTATTAGGACCACAATTTGTTACCGATGAATTACCGAATTAGTATTTATTTGACCAGTTAGGATACAGCTGATCACATACATGATATCGAGTTGGAAGTTTTTGATAAACTTCAACACATCAAATTCATTTGACTTTATAAAACTCATATTTGTACTGTATCATTTTCATATATGCTTTATTAAATAACGGTTGAAACGTGTTACTCTGTTATCTTGAATCCTGTAAATATTTGCTTCCCAGTTAATGGAAAATGGTTGTGCTATTCCACTTATGACCAATTTGTCTTGTACTCATTCCTTGATGTCACGCTTATTATACTGAAAGTAATGAGAGACTTTGCTTTTGATGGAAGAAATGGAGGGCCTGATTGTTTCCCAGTTTAAACTCCTCAAATGGAGTTTTCTCACATTGATTTTAAATCATAGTCACTGAACGACAGTTTTAACGTATTCGGGATTTGTGTTAATGTACCTCCATTTGCACACGTAAACAAAGAGGCACGATAACCTTGGATGTACGCTACTCCAAGGCCATCAATGGTAGCTTTTAGTTTCTTAGCTGTTGATTTTATGGATCTTTTTTAAAATATAACGATTTTTATTTAGTTTTTTTTTAAAGTTATAATTTATTCTTCAAAAAAACGCTCCTCTCATATGCTTTCTCTGATTTTATATTTGTTTTATCTGTGAAGTTTTGAGAGTCTACATGTGTTTTGAGAATAAGGATTAAATGGAAAGTTTATATTATTTTGGAGGATTATATGAAAAAATTATACTATTTTAAGAGACGATAACCAAGTAAAAAAAAATTAATGGATAAAATAAATGTAAGATTAATAGAGGAGTTATATGAAAAAATGATTATGATAGTTAGATTACAACTTTTATGAACAATTAAAAATAATTATATATCAAATATTATTTTCAAATTCAGCATATTAATGCATCCTAAGCTTAATAGTCCAACCTTGTGATGATGTTTGGGAAATGCCAAATCCAGGAAAAAAAAAAAAGGTTACTAATAGCTTGCAGGAATGAGCTTAAACTTTTAATTTTTTCTTTATTTTGATTACAAGTATCTTAGTATTGATAGTTGAGACTAGTAGTTAGGGTCAATAAGGCTGTTGGTATTGGAATTCATATTTCTTTTTAGATCTAGATGGTAAGTTAGAAATGCATACTAGGAAATAAAGTGTAAATAGAAATGTCCAATGATAAAATTGAGTGAGTAGATTGAAACATAGCCATCACATATTGTTCAAGGGCTTGTATTATATTAAATTTTAAAACTTTAATTTCCATATCTCATTAACAATTCTGCATTTTAAATCATCAAGTTCCATTTCTTCAGAATATCGGCACCTACCTTCATAAGTTGTTGGAAAACAATCTTGGTTGCTGGTTTTTAAATTATTTGTTGCCACCCCCATTAAGTATAATTGACTCTTAAGTCATCCAAGATGGAAATAAGTCTTATCAGGATTGTCTACAGCCTAACCCATACTAGGTTCGGATTATATTAAACTGATTTATTAAGTTTGGCTCTTAGATCTTTTTAAAGATCTATTTTGCTAAAAAAGTTAGGTTTCAAGTTATCAAAAAACTATTGAAAAGGTCAAACCTAGCAGACTAATTAAATTAATTAATTATTATTATTATTTTGTTTTTGAGATTATATATTTATTTTATTTAAATATTTTAGTTTGTTAATCTATATATAAGTTTAAGCCTATTAATTTATTTAATAAACTTTAAATTATCAAACTAAACATTAAAATTTAGCATATATTAAATACATAGGTTAAATCTTAGATTCAGATGTCAAACTAAACTTAAATCTTACACAATTTAGTTAAAGCCTGTCTATTTTCACCCAATGACTCATAACAAGTTCTTAGTAAATCCATAATAAATTAACAGTATTTCAACCACTCTCGGCATAATATTCGGGTTTATATCCAACATCAACCTACTAACATAATCACTGACAAAAAAGAAAAAGAAAAAGAAGGGGTCTTCAAATGTAGGGAAGTCTGGTACAAAAAATAGGCCATATATCACTGAAAAAAAATAACCTTCTGTAATTAATGTTCTTCATAATCTTATTCCATATCTAGTATCTAGTTGCGGCAGCAAAGTCAAAACTATCAATTATGACTGCCTCATATATATATATATATATATATATATATATATATTTGAGGGCAATTACGATTACTAAGTTATTAACTGCAACAAGAGGGGGGAAAAGACCAAACATTGTTCGATATAGTCTATGACCATTATGAACTGCCGGCTGAGAGATAGATATAAAAATAAATAATCACAAACAAAGTGCAATAATAATTATGAACTCATATTGAAGTTTCATTTTAAAAACTAGTATTTGCATAGCAATATGGCCTAACATAGAACCCAAGGATAACGTATCTTGGGTGTGAAGTTAATAATCATTTCGCCAGCCATGTCCTTCCAACTTTCATGGTGTAAAATTTCAAGCCTATTCTGGGACCATTATGCCCTTTTGTATTTTATAATGGCATCTTCCATTTAGTTTGAATGCCAAACGTGTCTATGTCAATCTTTTAACTTTCCATGTCCATTATATAAACCAAAATCATGACTTGACAAACTTCCCAATGTTGACAAAGGATTAACTAGACCTCCATATTTGAGTTACTTCTTCAAACACAAGCAATCTTGTGGCAAGTGGCAACACACCATTATTTCAACCACTGTTCCATGACATCTTATATTTTCATGGACATGGGGGCTACAAATTTTCTCAAAAATTGTACCTTCTTGCTGGCAATTCTTACATTGCTATGTCATTTTCCCTTTAACTATGTCATGGCTAATGTTTACACTGTTGGTGACCAAGAAGAGTGGAGTAGCCAGACAAATTATGCTTCATGGGCAGATAGATACAATTTTACCCTCGGTGATGTTCTTGGTACTTCATTCAATCTTTACTTGACTATTGTGTTTGAATATTCTTATGATTTTATTATCTTTTAAAAGATTCTTTTTTCTTCTTCTTTTTTGGTGTTTCTTTGGTTTAGTTTTCAAGTATGTGAAAGGGGAACATAATGTGTATGAAGTGAGTGAGGATACTTTCCGATCATGTGATGCAAGTAGTGGAGTGTTGGCAAAATATGAGACTGGAGAAGATAAAGTGGCACTGAATGAGGTGAAAAGATATTGGTTCATTTGCAACATAGCAGGACATTGTCTTGGGGGCATGAGGTTTGGAATTGAAGTAAAAGATGGCAACAATGCTCCAAATAATTCCCCCAATGGTGGATTAAACCCACCAATTCAACCACCTCCTTTGGATAGTTCTTGTACCACTTATATCTCTCAAACATGGACACTCATTGAGACTTTAATTCCTTTCGGATTATTCTTTTTCAACTTGTTTTTTTTATAAATGGTCAGGTATGTGGATTTGATTATTTATTTCTGAACATTCTGTTTTCATTTGTATACTTTTACCATTCATATGATTATTTAAACCTAATGGTTTCTAGTACTTGAAAGGGATTGATCTTCTAAATTGGCAAACATATAAATTAGGATTTAGATATGTTTGTAGTCTTTAAAAAAGTATGACAATTTTTTTATTAGTCCTTGCAAAATGTTTTTCATTTTTAGCCTCTGTATTTAATAAAAATTTGTTCATTTAATCCTCTACCAGATATTAAACGCATATAATTTTTAAAAGTTAAAAATAAATAAAATTTTACAAAGATTAAAAACTTATAAATTAAGCTCCCATGCTGGTCATCCATGTGTTTGGTATGACTCAGCATGAAAAACATAAAATGCAATTAAGCATAGCAAAAACATTGAGCTTTGGATAACTGTATGGTATGTGTTTTCAATTTAAATAAGTTTGAATTCAATCTTGAACTTGCAAGATGGTAGAAGCTGCAACATGAATTAATCTTCAAGAACATATGAGAGACTAATTTCCCACTGATAAATTGTTAAAAATAGAATTTAACAAGATGGGCAGATAATTAAAGATTACTTGATCCAACATCAAAATTTAGTACAATTATCATTAAGATATAAGTCCAGAATTATATAAACTTGTAAGAAAAAAAATATCATTGTTATCCCTTTGATCCATTTTATATAATCAAATATACCAATGAAAGCAACACAGGAAGGTGAAAGAAAACAAAAGGTGACAAAGAGATATAGAAGCAAGTAAGGTGAAGAGAGAGAATGTGATGGTTTAGTGGCTTTGTGTGTGACCAAACAGCACATCACATTCACACACCACTTTATGTTTAGCTATCAAAAGCCAGCTACACCACACGGTTGCCTTATTTGCAAGAAATCATCCAATACGAGCCAAAATGTATATTTTTTTAATTACTTTTCCAATTTTAATAAGTTATCTCAATTCATTAATGATGATGTAGAAATTTATAACTAAAATTATTAATAATTAAAAGTTTATAAAAAAATTCTTACTTCCAAAATCAGAATTTCAAAGGAGTTATAAGAACTAAAAAATTTAAATTTAAATTACATGCAAAGTGAAGAACAATAACATTTTCACTTTTTGAAAAATGTTAACTATACTTTTTAAATATTTTTATAAATCTTTTATATCTTATAAAATATATTTATAACATTCTTAAGAAATATGATTACTTGAAAAATATTTAGATTGCATGTATCATTGCTAGTATTCTTTTTCTCCTTTTATTAAGTGGTTGCATGACTCATCTTTGTTAGTATTCTAGGCAGATCATTAGATTCTAAAATAGTTTGCTCAAACTCAATAGCAACTTGGAGAAAAATAACAAAGTTGGAGATTTTTTTTTTCTTTTTCCCTCAGCATTTTATTGTTTTTATTATTACATACGTGTCTGGTCTCCTTGAAAGAGCTTTAAAAAATTAATTTTTAAAATTAATCCAATCCAAACAGGCACAGGCGAGAATTTAACAAAAAAAAATTAGGATTTTTTTTAGCCTCTTTCTTAAATAAGCGGAAAAGGGACAAAACTTTATATGAAGTGCTACCCTTGAATTGTCATACACATACACCTATAGTATATGCACATCCCTTGGTAGAACACAGCAATAGGGGAAAGTTAAATCACTTGTAAACCTTGGGAGAATTTCTTCCTTATCCTTAATGAGAATTTCATTTTCATTTGTTCTTAATTTTTTTATTAGAAGTCTATTGTTAATTTTTTTTAACACCTTTTAAGAGATTATTTGATTTGATGAATTAAAAAGTATACAATGAATAATGTTAGATGCATATATGTCAGAATTTCACAATTTTCACATACATCATAATAAATGGCCAAATTTTTACACAATAATTCAAGAATTCTCAACCACACATTATAACATATATATATGTGAGATGTAGCATTTGAGTATGAATTTACTCGCACAATTTCAACAAGTTATGATCACGTCAGGGTGGTAGCACAGTGGTTGTATGATTGTAACAAAATATTGTAGTAAATTAGTAATGAATTCTCTATATAGTATATATTCATCGTTCATGCCAAAGTATTATAAATTCAACATTTTTATAAAATGTTGAGTAACAAAGGTTGTGAGAAAATACATAATGAAAGGTTAACTATGAAATTGATGGGGATGATAAGCACCCATGTGGTTGTTGTGGAGGTGATGTTGATCCCTGCCCACACCATTTTCTGATGTTGCTGTCATCTCATTAGTCCATCCTCTATATCTGTTCCGTGTAAGCTCTAGTAGTGAGTCTCTTACATCTTCAGCCTCAACCATTTCACTGTCCTTTTTCTATTCAGCAACCCAAAAAAAAAGAAAAAAGAGAACAATCATAATCATAATCATAATCATTATCATTGTCATTGTCAATGTCATTATCATCCTTTGGAGTTTAATTAACCAATTCAATAATGTATACATGTATAAGGACTTGTTGAGTTACATTAATAACCCATGTTACCTCCACTTTAAAAACATTTGACACAAGGCCCTTGTGGCTCGTTACCGTGGCATGCACCACATCCATGCCAATAGTGTTCAAGGCCTCCATCAATTTCACAAACCCACCAGGCCTATGCTCACAGAACACCTTCACAAAGTACTCATTCCCATCTATGAGAGCCACTTCTACTTGTGGCTGCAATATACAAATCTTGCACTTAATTTCAAGTCATGAAAATACAATTCACAAACAATATAACACCACTTTGTGCATGTCTATATCAAAACAAAAATTGGTTATATTTATATATAAGCATTAATATAAGATATGCTATATAGTTACCTCCATCTGCTGTGTCTGCTTATCACTGGCAGCAGCATCTTCCTGCTTTAGTTTTGACACACAGGCATCCCCTGATGGGCCCACATGAAACCCAGTTTGGGCCTTACCATGATCAGCTTTTGGCCCAAGTTCAGTTACACCAACATATTGATGATTATTATTAGCATTGATGCAGTTGCTTTCAGCTGCTGTGTCTGAATTTTCCTCAAGTTCATCTTGGAGTTCTTTCGTTTGCTTCTGCAAATCCTTCACAAACTCAATAGCATCTCCAAGAATGGAGGCTCTATCAAGCTTAGAGATCCTTGGAACCAAAGAACGAAGGTTATATAATCTATCATTGAGCTTCTTCCTTCTCTTCCTTTCCGCCATAAGGTTCTTTGATTGGTTCCCTTTCCCATTCCTTCTCCTATACTTTCCATCTTCCTCTTCTTCATTCTGATCACTGCAATCTGACATTGAATCTGATCGACCAACAACATGTTTCAGCAACTCCTTATCCTGTTCTTGCTTCTCCATAGGCTCCACATATTGTGAATCATTCATCAAACATTGCTGATAACCATCATGTTCCTCTTCTGCTGTGGATTTGAGAGGGTTATTGGTTTGCTTCTCATGAAGGAAGGAACCTTGGTATTCTTCACAACTTCTGTTCTGTTGGTTGTAGTTGAACTGGTGCATCAAGTTCATAGTGATTTCATGTGCTTGGAGACTCGAAGTTTCTGAAGTCTGGAAAGGGTTGTTTCTGTTATTATTCCCTTCATTTTCATCACCCAAAAGAGGGTTTGATTGCATGTTGCTCATTGAATTCTCGTCAACATTGAAGCTCATTGAGTTGTTCACCGCTTCTTGTTCCACCAGGGCAATGCATTGAGATGTGACAAAGTCTATTACTTGATGATCTTCAGGCACCTGTTACATGTATATATAAAAAGAGAATAAAAATTTAATATATTTATATAAATTATTAATGTTACCTACAATATAACATATGTATGACATGACATTACTTGTTTAGTTACAAACAGCTCAACTAGTCCACCTGGCACCGGAATCAAAACCTGGGTCCCAATTGTTTCCTGCATAATGAATTAGTACTCAATATTATATGCAATTATCTGAATAAAAAGAAAAAAAAAATCAAAGAGTTTAACGTGAAGAATTTAACTTACTTCCAAAATGTTGGAATCCAAGCAATTGGAATAGTTTTCCCAATTGGGTTGGTTTGTTAATAGAGTCTGTGAATGAGTCCTGTTCATTGGCTCACTAGGTGAGATGAGTGCATAAAAGCTAATCTAAATACTTCAATCACACGCTCACACACATATAGAAAGTGTATATAAGGTAAGATGAAAGCATGAGAGGTGAATCTCAACCATATAATAAAAATGAATAGTCAAAATTAATTGTTTCTTACATCTCACACTCTCATCCCACATTTATATATAGGTAAGGAAGTATATATACCCAGAATTATCTATAGGTATGGAAGTGGTAAGCTGAGAAAGAAGATCACAGGGCTTTGTTCTGGGGTGTGGAAACAAGGTATCCCTGCATGAAGCCACTGAAGACACAGGGAAAAGATGTTCTTCCTCACCATTTTGATTGCTTTCAATGCCACCACAACAACATCCAAACCACTCCAGAAATCTGAATCAAGAATCATAATTGGACACAAGGAGAGAGAGAAAATAAAAAAAAAGTGAGGGAAAAAGTGGAAAGAGTATTTAGTTATGTATAACCTTTGGTCTTCACTCAACTTCCAGTAGATACAATAGTCCCATCCATTCAAACCCACGAGGGGTCTCAGTCTCTCGATTAAGTTTTGCATGATGATGTTCATCTCACCTGAAATAATTGATAAAAGGCCAATTCATGTTGAAAACCACTAGCTAGCCGACACAAACCAGGTACAAATCTAGAGTTTGTCACATATCAAATATTTGATACATGTCTTATTATTACTTTTTTTATCAAGAACAAAAAATATATGGTAACATATCAGATAATGTACTATAATATATCCTTTGTACTTTTGAAACACCCCACATAATCCACGCAAATAATCCTTAAAGAGAAGAAAAATATTGTTACATGTCTAAAAATAGATGAAACGAGGTGAGATAAAAAAAAAATAGAAACATACGATATAATAAGAAAAGAGATATAAAAAGAAAAATGAAATATATTAAGATGGAAACAATGTTAAAATGTATGATAATATAGAAAGAAAAAAAAAAAAAACCAATGAGATAGACCTGGTTGATGATAGTGGAAGTTCCTCTTTAAGCTCCCAAAGGCAAAATGGCTATGGATACTTGTTTTGACTAAAAGCATGAAAAGGAAGAGCAAAATTGAACAACAAACAGAGAAGAAGCAGAAGAAACAAAAACTTTGATCCATACAAACTTAGTTGATAGCAACAGTTAACTGCACCGTCATATCCTAAAATTTAAATCTATTATCCACCTTATGCCGAAAGACCACAAACAAAGTTCCTTATATCAATGCCTAGGATGAAACCAAAATGCAACAAACAATGGAAACACACACACGGTCCTTCTTTATTTCATAACAATATCTTTATATATATATATATATATACATATATTGGAGCGTGGCTGTTACTATGGTAGGTGAAGTGTAGAGGGTGAATGAGAGAGAGAGAAAGAGGTTTTTGTAATAAAATAATTGTTTTGCTTTGTGTTCTGTTAAGGAAGAGAAACGAGAAATGAGGAAAGAAAGGTGTATTGAAAGATATAGATGAGTTGGTGATGATGGTAGGAGCATATTGCATGATCCAAGATGGCGTACAAAACCTTAACTACCTTACTAAAGTTTTTCATTCGTTTTGGATACTATATTCACTCAAACTTCAACTACTATATACTTTCTATTAACCACAAATCCCAACTGCATATTCATATTACATCTTTATACACAGATAAGAGAAGGAATTTCTGCACTTTATTATGTATCTTGTTAGTTTAACCAACACATTGGACATATGCACTTTCATTTTTTTATGCTCTTTCTTTCATGGAATTCTCTAAAGAAAAAATTTGTCCACATATATTGGAACATGTATTCCTTTTTATATTTAGATTCAAGTTATTAAATCTTTTTTTTTATTTTTATTTTAAAAAATTAGATGAAAAAGGTAAATAAATGGATAATATTGTTTATTTATATATAATAATTTGTCAAAATTATAACAACTTTGTCCTAATTTGAATTAATAAAATTAAAATTTTGTATTGAATATTACTTATATTTATAAAAAGTTATATTTTTATAAATCAAATCTCATTAATCTATTTAAAGTAAAAAATTACTCTAGAGAATAATTTTGAAAAAATTATTACATAATTTAAGATTATCTCATATTTATGACATCAGTTAATCTTTACATGATATTTGATAGTTTTTTGATTTAGAAAATAGAAAATAAGTTTGTCATATATTATATGAAATTTGACTGAATCATGAACATGATATGATCTTAAACCATACAATAATTTCTTAAAATTTAGATAATTTCTATATATATTTGCTCAATTTAAGTTAAACTAGTTTTTTTTTAAAATACTTGTTTGTTGAACTAAATTAGACATAAACTTCATCCATAATATTTAACATCTATTATGTGAATTTCAGTGTTTATTTTAATTCCTATATTGTACAACAGTTTTTTTTTTACTTGTACTACCATAATTGTCATTCTCGTTGTTACTTGTTATTATTTTTACTACATAATTATATCTCTCTCATTATCTTCAATTTTCTCGTGTGATCATTTTTACTAATGTTATCTTTAATTAAATTTTTTATATTTAAATTTATAAATGTAATTCTCTCAAAATTATCCTCAATTAAAGATATTTAAATAGAATTGAAATTCAACTTTATCAAATGATATATTTTTAATGATCCATTTATTGGTACAACTTAATGCACCAAATAAATCCTCATTGTTTATTGACAAAAGAAAATTAAAAAAAAAAAATTATCCTTTTCAACCAATAACTCCTTCCATTTTTTATTTAGTTTAGATTTAATTGTCTTTAGTTTTTTTCAACTTCTCGACCATTCCAATAGCTTTCAACGTGTGAATTTTTTAATTTGATGATTCGCGTTATTGCATATAGCTAATTCTAGTTGGAGATTTTAGAGAAATAAAATGTAAAAATAGAGATGTGAAGACAAATTTTGGAAGCAAGACTTGTTTAATAAAAGTAAGATAAGCTTGTGAAATGCAAGTTTAACAAGAGCTATGTCAATCCTAATTAGAGGTGATAATTGGAGATCATATCTTAAATATCTCAAGTAATGCATTTTATAGGATTTTGGATTTATAACACAAAACGATGAAAAGATAAAGAGATGTAAAACATGGGTTTCTTAAATTTTGTACCTGGATTGTTATCGGCGACAAAATTGTGTACGTGCTGCTTAAATTTAAAAGGAAATTTTAGTACACAACTATAAGATTTATGGTATTGTGTGTGAAGCTAAGTGTTACCATGTAAATATAACCAACAAGAGAATAAATTAAATTTAGGAGAAATGAGAATGAAACATTGAGTGAGCGAGTCTACTAGACAATATATAGGATTAGAAATGAGTGTATTTAAGAAAAGCGTGAGGACAATATTTATTGTACAAAAAAAAGAAGATATACTTTTATTTTAGGTGGCTTAGAAATATGTTTTACATAAATAAATATTTAATGAAAATTTTTTAAAATTATTTATTTTTATAATTTTTACATTTAAATATTTTTTAATAAAATAAAATAAAATATATATTAAAATAATAATTTAAAACATAATATTTTATAATAATATAAAATAAATTTATCAAAATTAGTAATATTATTATAAAAAATTAAATAATATTAAATTTATAAAATAAAAAAAATAAAAAAATTGTATTATAAAAATATATTAAATATAAAAATAAACAAAATATTTCCATTAAAAAATAAAAATTATAAAAATTACTTAAAATAAATTTCTTTAAAATATTAGTAAAATATCAATGGCTACTAAAATAAATTATTTTATTAAAAAAATAAAAATATTTAAACAAATATTTTAACTATTAATTTAAACTTTCAATTAGTTAAAATATTCTACCAAACATTTTAAGCTATATATATACAATTTGTAAACTAATTTTTTTAAAATTAAATTGTTTTATTTATTACATATAAAAAAATTATTTTTAATTTATTTAATATATAAAAAATTCTATAAGTTGTATGATATTTTGGTTTTAATTTGAATTTTCTTACACATAATAAATTAAAGAGAACTGGTCAGTAATTATTTGTGGGGCAAGAAAAGTTTTGACAGAATAGAATAGCAAGCTTGAAAGAAAGTGATATAAAATTACCCAACATTTTCTGGCCACATAATAAAGACGTTGGGTGTAGGCTTAATTTCAATGAGAATGGTCCCAAAATCCATCTATATTTATTTTCTTTTGACTAACTTCCAATTCCTTGTACCATTGCACTACAAATAACATGTGGTTTACAATTTACAACCCCATATAGGGACGTATACTTCTTTCACTTTCTTCTCCAAAATGTTGCAAAAGTCCTTCAAGGTTGCAATCGGTGCAGGACCAAAGTCTTCTCAAGCAAAAAAAATAAAAAAAAATGAAAAAAATTGCATTCACATCATAGCATATATATACCTATATAAACACCCAACTTGTTTGGTGGATGGCGTTTAATATATATAACAAAATAAGAGAGCATGAGGGAAGCCATAACACCCATAAATTAATTAATTACTTTTTTTTAGTGACCAATTGTTTAAATTTGATTTTGCATTACTCCATGTGTCATTATCCCACGTGTCATGCAATCTTTTGGTCTAGATTCCCAATTTCCTTTCATGCAAAAGAGATTAATTTGTCTCTTTTTTCAAGAGTGAATTATACTAACCATTCTTTTTATGTTTAGCTCAAGTAAACTCAACCTTTTCTTGTTTCAAAAGTTGTAGACTCTTCTCTCTTAACATTTAATTTCCATTATATATATATATATATGACAAAAATTTTAGATAAGATAAGTTTTGAAAATTTATTAAAATTTTAAGATATATATTAAAATTCAAAAAATGTTTATAGAAACATTTGCCCATTGTTTATTAATAAAATTCTTATATGAAACAATTAGCATTATATTAAATATTTATCCTTAAAATAAGAAAAATGTCAAATATAATTAAGCCAAACTTTGAAAAAGTCAACATAACCCTTTTCTTTAGTATTATTTTGTGTATGCCTTGCCTAAATAGAATCTTCATAAGTGACAGATGCGTTAAAGATATTCTCGCGGTCTTCCACTTGTTTTATACATGTGCATATTAGATTTTTGATGAATTATAATCAATGAATTTGACTTATAATTTGCATGGCTTCACACACATATATATAAATTACAAAAAAATTGATACTTAAATTTTACATTATTTAACATATTATTCAATAATATATCAATTATTTAATTTCTACAAACTAAATGGTATTTTTTATTTTTAAAAATCAAAATAATAATTTTTATCTTTCAATAATCAATATAATTATTTTCTAACCTTTAAGGTAACCAAATAAATGTTTACTCTTCCTAACATATAAATTAGACCAAATTTAAAAAATTATAAAAATAAGTAAAAGTTGAAATTATGGATAATATTTCATAATTTATTCTTATTGATATATATATATTTATTAAAAAATTATATAAATAAATTTAGAGTTATGAAAAAATAATTTGATGGTTGATTTATTTATTTTATTATTTATGATGTGTTTTTAATGAAATTATATTTTTAAACAAATAATTTTTAAAACTAAAAATATTTTTAAAAAATATTTATTTTTAATTTTTATAAAAGTAAATAATATTTTTATAAAAAATATTTATTTTTTAATTTTGTATCAACAACAATCAAATATCTTATTGTTAATAATTTAAGTAAAATATTTATTAACTAAATTAAATACTACAATATTAAATAGTAATATAAAAATATTTTATAATAAATAATAAATTATAACAAAATTAAAAAAAATTATAATTTTTTATTATTTTGAATACCAAATAATGTTCAAAGAACGTTAATTATTTTTTCTAATTATCAAAATAATTATATATAAAAAATTACTAAAATCTTCGTAAAATTTTAAATTAATGATTTTGTTCTTTATCTAGTTGATAAAAATATCTAACAAAAAATTATTTTAATTTTAAAATTTATTCTTAAGCAACTATAGAATATATAATAAGAAATTAAAATAAAAAATTAACTAATATAATAGAAAATATGATAAAAAATTTATTTAATAACTTTTATAAATAAATAAATAAATAATTTATTAATTCGTATGTCACGTCTTCAAATGATAAATAATATGAACAGAGGAAATATTATTAAAAAAAATTTACATTTTTTTATAAGAATTTGCTAATGAATAATAAGGGACATCTACAAGAAAACAAAACAAAAATGTTAAATGTCTTAAAATATCAATAATACTTTATTTTAACATTAATTTATAAATTTAATGGGAAAAATAAATGTACAAACAAGTATATTTATTATTAAGATTTACCAATATGTGTCTTTATCAAAGTTTATATTTAATTTTTTATATATAATAAAAGTAATAAATTTTAAACAGGTAAATTATCTTAATCTTTTTATTATTAAATTAATTTTAATAGCTTACAATTATATTTAAATGTTAACATTTTAATATTTTATAAAAAGAAAATTTTATATTAAAGAGGGAATTTATTAAATTTTAAAAAATAAATTAAAAAACAACATTTTAAATTATTTAACCATGTCATGTTGAATCATAAATATAAGTTAAACTTTAATTTAAGAGTACACTTTTTATGTTATTATTTTATCCATACTTGATATTCATACGAGCGTTACTTCATTAAATATTATATATAATAATTTGTTTTTATATTATAATTTTAAATATCAATTATTGAAAGAGTATTTTTTTTAAAAAAAAATTCACATGGTGAAATTCTTATTAGATTACATAATTTTTTAAAGTTTTTTTTTACCATTTTTCTTTTTTAAATATTATTTATTTATTTTAACTAAATTTAAATTTTAAACTATCAAAACTCGTTCAGTGATGAAATTGAATTATAGGATGTGTAGATTCAAATTTTATTGTTTTTATTGCATATGAAAAAAATAATTTTAAATTTTAAAAACAGTAGCAATTTAAAAATATATTTTTTAACAAAACTAAATTTTAAGATTGCGATAATTTTAATTTAAGATTGATTTTTAAAATATAAATTCATATATATATATATATATATATATATATATCAAATTAATAGAGATAATATATTTGGATTTTAATAATTTTTAACTCAAATTTTTTTATTTAATTATTGAAAATAATAAAATATTCATTATTAAAAATTTTAAAAATTATTTGTTATTTATAAATTTTGTTTAAAAATATATGTGCAATGTATGAATAGTTTTGTAACTTAATTTAAATTTTAAATATGAATATAATACAACAATTTTCAAAATATCATATTTTTTAGTAAGTTAAAGTTTAAATTACTATGATCTTAATTAATTTTAAAATTTAATTTAATATATTATATTAATAAAAAATATATCATAATTTTAATAATTTATTTATTTAGCTTTATTTTAATTTAAAATAATGTATACATTTAATTTTTTTAATATTAGTATGCACATGCATTATTACAGGAATATTTTAAAATCATATCATCATTTTCATTTATTTTTATTTTTAAAGTTTATTTAAATTAAAAAAGTTTTAAACATTATACAGGTAACTTGCTAGTATATTATTAATATAAATATTATTATTTTTGTAACCATCCATTAATTTAAGTTAGATTCTGTTGAATTTTGCAGATGAAGCGAATTTTAAAATATTACCAAGTCTAGCATTTATCGTTCTGTCAATAACTAGGAGCTGGAATACCGGCATGTGAGTTCGGGGGTTGTTGGCTTCACACGTAACTAAATATAGCAAATATTGCTATGTCAGGAGATAATTGAGGTTATCAAATATTTTATTAACGTAATCCGATTATTTTAATTAAAAGTGATAGAATTTATTTCAATAATTTATTGGTTGAGATGGCTTCGTTTTCGAAGAAACAATATATTAAATTAGTCATTATAATTTATAAAATTGCCATAATAAGAGCTTAAAAATCAAAATACGATTATTTTAAAGATAAAAATAACTTTATAGGTAATTTTGGAAATTAAATAATTAATATCTGTAATTTTAAAATTTACTATTATTACTATATAATAATATTATTTAAATAAATAGATAAATAAAAAGAGCTTCACAGTTCACACACGTGCCAAGAAGGCAATATGACCTGGCGCGCGTGCGTGACTTTCTAGATCTTTGACAATTTTTGTATGGCTAAACTTTCAAAGGCATAGTAGCCAGCATTCAAAAGTTGTTGCTTACTTCGTTGCTTGCGTTCTCTTTCTTTTGCTTGCGTTCTCTTTCTTTGCTTCATTTAATTTTATCGTTATATATATATTTTAATATTTTGATGTTCCATTGGTCAAAGAGTTTCAAAAGGTTCTAAAATTCTAATGTCACACCCGCATGGTCAAAGAACTAGCGCTTCCTCCTTATTTTTCATCCATTGATTTGCCTGCTGTTGCAGAAAATAAGAAGAAGAAGAAAAAATAATAATAATAACACTTCTCAACAAATCGTAGACCTTTTGATTTGGAATTTGGATTGCACCTACTCCTTCAACTTTGCAACAACAACCTTTGTCTCTGTCTTTCTAGGTTGCTGCTTTTTGAATCCTTTTCTATGCTGATTTTTCCTAATTGGCTTTTGCCTTTTCTGTTCCATGGGTGTCTCTTTCTGCTGTACGTGTTTTCATTTCAGCTTGGATACCGCTCTTGAATTTCTAGACATTCACCGATCAACTTGATGAACTGCAAATGCTATTTGATTTGATTTGATTTGTTTGTTCACCTTTCTGTGTTCAAATTTTTCTATGTATGTTTTGTTATAAAAAAATTATTTATTAAAAGAAAAAATGAAAACCTCTTATTCTGCATGTTATTTTTTTTGTTCCCTATGTACAGAAAAGTAAAATTCTGTTTCTTGTTCTTCCTTTTCCTTTTCCGTTTCCGTTGTTAAGGGTTTCGATAGATATGGATCCGATGGGGGTAGGTAAAATTGAATGGAAATCTTAATATTGTTTGGTTCTTATAATTTTTTGGTTTCATACTTCGGATTTGGATAGAGTTTTTGTGTTCCTCTTGTTGAACTTATAAGAATTTTCATGTCATATATTATGCATTTGATGTTTAATTTGAATTTGTTTACTGGATGCAACAGTCACGGTTCGGTTGGTTGGTACCAAAGGTGAGGGAGGAAGCAGTTGGAAAAAGATGGATCAGAAAGCAAGAGTTATGCCAAATTGTGCATATGCTCCTAATCCTTATCATGAATGCACTGAGTCTTGCTTGCAACGGATCAAGGAAAACAAGCCACCTAAAATTAAAAAAGGTTCTCATCGCTTCTTCTTCAGTTCTTCTTGCTTGCTACTTGTTTTGAGTCAACACCCTCACTTTAGAACAGTCAAATCATTTAATATACATAATTTTGTTATGTGAAATTAAATCTTGCTGGCCTTTTTTTTCTCCCTGGATTTCAGTTACAAATGAGTATCAATTAGATATTAACTCCACAAGGTTTGACTTATGGCATTTTAATTAGTTCTTCTGCTGCATGTTGCTGACTTGTTTGTGTCTGTTTTTTGCTCAGACTGTTTTTGACTTGTTTATATATACTTCAAACTTTGTTTGAAATTGGTTATGATTTCTGAAAATTTCCTAATTGATGTTAAATAATAATGAGTCTAATACTTCAAATTTAACCAATCTATTTGGGAGTGCCTGGCTACCACCAATCTCTGAACACTTGTAAGATCTGTCTTTCTTTTTTATCTTTCCCCAAAGATTATCGCAGAAGTGCTACAGATGGTCTACTTGGCAAAAAGATGAATGAAGAAAAACGCTCTCACTCTGGTTGTCCTAAAGCTTCTAATCCTTACCATGTGTGTGATGGAAATTGCCAAAAAAGAATGTCTGGAGCTGATTCAGGTTTCCCTCCATTTCTTATCTACTAATTAAGGATGTCAGTGATCTATAATTGGGTGATAATTTTTCTTGTTTTGATCTTTTCAACCGGTTTTACAGTATGTCTTCTTGTAGTGAATTTCTTCGCTCGCATAGAATATAAAAGCAAGATTTCTCTATTTATCTGACCCAATTTGCTTTTGAAAAAAAAAAGTCTATCACATTTGTTCCATATGAGCTAGTGGTTTTGAAGAATGTCATTCCTCTTAGAGGAATGCTAATAAAATACTCTTTAATACACTCTTTGTGATTAATTAGTTTCTTAAAAAGACAAAACAATTTTCAAAAAGTGATTATAAATGCTTTGACTTACCAAAAAACTAACCAATCATAAGAAATGTATTGAAAAGTGTATTAAAAAACATTTATCTTCATCTTAAAGGAAAACCTGAGAAATGTCTGGTTCCACTTTAGTAGTGTCTTAGTGTCTCAGTGCTTCTTCCAATTTTAAACATGTCATGTTAAACTACCTTTTTGATTCAAATGACAGTAGTATGGGAAAAAATTATGGTTTCTTTTCATCAGCTTGTGCACACATGATATAAACTGGATGGACATATAAGTTTGACCATTCATGATGATAGTTAAGCTTCTTTGACAAAATATTTTACTGTCCATCGTGTAAATCTGCACTATCTGTGTAATTGGTTTTCCAAGTTCACAAATATGTGGTCACTGTCCATTCATATATAGGAATGGTGCCTGAAGCATAAACTTTGAATGGAAGGCTTGTCTGCTATTTTGTTTGACTGGTTAAAAAACGTTAGGTTGAGGTTATAAACAGATCATTGGTATACCAGAGAACTTCCACACACATGTTTCTGACTACTATCCTCTCAAATTGCAGGTGCCATTCCACCAAACTTTGGAAGGAAAAAGAAGCTTGGTTCTAAGCCAGAACTCCCCGTTCTTGACAGTGTTCCAGCTTCAAAAATCGGTGCTATTTATCTCTCTGATGCTTCATCACCATTATCAAATTATTCTGAGAGGAAAAAGGAGGAGCCAAAAAGCAATAATCTGATACCAGTTTCTGGAGAAATACACATCACAGATATCATGGTAATGGCCTTTCTTTTCTCACATTCTCTTCTTTTTTAGTCAAACTCAAACCTAACATTCTCCTAAGAAAAGTTTTTTCCTCTTATAATTTGGGTTAACACAAGCAGAACCATTAAGCTTATAGCTGACTTATCTCCTGTCCTTGTTTCTTTGAAAGCCTATGAATCAGAAGATCCAAACAAAGGATGATACTGAGCATCTTTCTGGGCCAATACGAGCAAAGCAAGATTGGGACAAAAATCTTTCACCTAAAGTTGTTCCAATCACCATTGTTGATGACACAGGAGGTCTTACCAAACCGGATGCTGGATCCATGAATTATTATTTCTCTGGTGGTCTCCATGATAATGAAGACAGTGATGAAGAGGAGAGTGAGTCTGTGGTTTCTGAGGCCCGTGTTCCAGTTGGAAGATACCATGTGAAAGAAAGCTTTGCTCCAATCCTGCGATCCATATTTGAAAAGTATGGTGATATAGGAGCAAGTTGTCACTTGGAATCAGTTGTCATGCGATCATATTACATTGAATGTGTGTGCTTTGTGGTCCAAGAGTTACAATCAACTCCCATAATGCAATTAACAAAGTCCAAAGTGAAGGAGTTGATGGCTATTATTAAAGATGTGGAATCTGCTCAACTTCGTGTGGCATGGTTGCGTACCATAGTTGATGAAATTGCTGAAAATGTTGAACTCGTCAATGAGCACCGAGCCATGGAGATGGCAAAAGTTAACTCTGATCGTGAAGTGGAATCACTGAAGAAAGAACTTGAATCAAAACTGGAAATTTTGGCTCAGAAAGAACAAGAGGTAACTGATGTTAAAACAAGGATTGAAGAGATCAAGGGGCGTTTGAGCGAGCTTGAGCTCAAGTCTTCTGATTTGGACAAGAACATGTTGTCACTCAAATCCCAGGTTGATAATTTGGATAGCAAATCATTGCTGGATGAACTACTTTAATGTCACTGCTTAGCTAATTTGTCTTTGAATTGCATCCTTAGAGTTACCGTAATGCTTTAACAAGTAGAAATCTGCTACTCAATAAACTCATAGGAGCTATATTTTCTAGCTAGGTAATGGTATCAATATATATTTCACATGCACACATGCACCCTTACAGCTGAACTTCAATTTTTTTATTTATATCTAATTATCCCAACAACATTGGGTACATTTTCCTTTCTCTGCATACACTTCACTTTGTTTGATCGTCAGGGGTATTACTTAACTATCATTTTCTATAAAATTAATTATTATATTTATTGATAATCAATTATCAAATTTATAAAAATTATCAAATATAATGGTTAATTTTATAAAAAAAAAATAGTGGTATTTAAACTAGTTATGAAATTGATTATTTAAGATTAAGATTAAAATTAGGGGAGAGAATATGCTAAATTGCCACTTTTTGCAACTCTTGTTTGGATGCTTTGCTTTATCCTCCATCTAATGCAAGTGACATGATAGGATACTGTGACTAATGTCTTTTCATATTGAATTGTTTCTCGGAGTCACTTCAGTAACATGATTCAACATCCTAAGATATCACCCAATCATTTAAATATTTATATTATAATTTTTTTAAAATTATCAATATTTAAATAATTTAATAACAAACTGCACATGCAATTATTAAGAGAATCTTGATTCATTATAAATATGTAACTAACTTAATTCAAACATATTAATGAGACGGTTAAATGGTACACTCTATCGTGTGGTGATTATCTATTATCAAAAGTTTTAATTTAATTACTTAAAAATATTAAAATATAAAAAAATCTACTATTTTTTACGAAACTTTGATTTTTTTTTCTCTAAAATCACTCAATTTTAACTTAATTATTACCCTACTATTGATAGTTCTCAAATTAAACAACATATAGTTACATTATAATATTTTATATTTACAAGGATCAAATTTGATTAATTATGATTAAAAAGAAGAATTTTATAAAAAAAAAAAAAACTCCATCGAAATTAGATACTAAACTTTATAAAACGTGGAATATTAGAGTAAAGTACCTTCTGGTGATCATGATTAAATCTTCAGTAAAAACAACGAGATGGAATTTTCTTTGGTAGATAAAACGAGATTGATAAACTTCCTAAAATAATATTTTTATAATTTATTAATATATTAAAAATTATTAAATTAAGATTTATTTATTTGAAAGTAAAATCAAGATTTAGTAAGTAAATTCGTCTGCAAACTCTATCCATATCCTCACAAAGGCCGTGATAATCAAACGGTTAGAGAGCTGCTGCAAAACAGTATAAAGGATAAACAGACAAACCCTAACCCCTAAAAAAAACGGAGAAGAAGAAAACGTTGAATTGAGATACTAATCGCTTTACTCTGAGATTGGATTATCATAGCTAAAATCCTCAAATCCGTATCCGATTCCACGCTCATCTCTTCCTGTTGCTTGCTGAGAAATTGCTGTTCTCCTGTTACAGGTTCGTATCTTTCTTCGCCTTCTTCCTGTTACTACGGACAAACGAATGGGGAGCAATAAAAAACAACCCAATTCTCTATTTCTATTTCATCTGTAACCTTTGTTCCTTTAATTTTAACCTCCGTGTGTGCTTTACCTGCTTTCAATTTTCGAAGAGTAAGCAAAATAAAACTGGGCAATCAGAGATTGATTGATTAGGGTTTTGTATTTTTCCCCTTTCCTTGTAGCTATGGTTTTGTAACACGAACATGTTTGTTTTCTATGCGGCAACGTAACAGGTCATTCTTCGGAGACAATAATGTCTGAGGAACGAGATGTGCACCCTGATTGCCGGAATGCCGGCAATCCTTTTCATGAATGCAGTGATTACTGCTTTAGAGTAATAGCTGAAGCGAAAATTAGGATGCAACAAGAAGAATCAGGTTAGTTTTTCAATTTCAATCTCTTCTATTCCGGTCGATTGCTGGCGATGCACGATGCAACTTCTGTAGTTTTCTCAAGTAATTGGATAGTCATCCCACTGAAACTGGTTTTTTTCAATTGTTTAAATTCGATCATATGTCATAAGATTGCAGAACTTTTATTTAATTATATTTAATTTTTCCTCGGTAGAAAAAAAATCATTGTATTTTTTGGTTATATGCTTCCGACTTTACCTGTCATTATTTATATACTGTTTTCTTTATCTATCAGAGGCTGCACAAGCTAGTGGTGGAAGTGGCAGTAAGCAGGTCATCCTTGATGAATCATATCCTGATGAGGAAATACATCATGACAAACCCAATCTTGAAGAAAGCTCTGATAGTGATCCTGACCAGCTTGCTGCAGAGCAAGTGGGGGGAGAATACCCCAAACTCTCTGCAAGACAGAAAAAGTGGATGGAGTTGAGAGCCAAGATGGTAACTGGTGAAAAATCCCTTTTTTTTTTATAACTTTATTTATTTGAGGAAAACCTAAGATTGTTGTTTTATTTCCCTGCCAGCAAGAAGCAAAAAAGCGTAATCAAACTGAAATAGCTGCTGAAAAAAAGAGGATGGAAGCTCCAACAGAGTCCAGGGGTGTTTCTAAGCAGAAGTGGCTTGAGGATAGGAAGAAAAAGATTGGAAAACTTCTTGATGCAAATGGATTGGATATGACAAAGGCATATATGCTTGACACACAAGAGGCAGCACAAGAGAAGTACAAGAAATGGGAGAAGGATCCTGCTCCATTTGGGTGGGATGGTATGTTTTATTTTCTTGCAAATGTGTATGCAAACAGATGTAAAATATAGTTAATAGTTGTACTCTTTTCTTTATGTGCATGCTTTATTGCAGTTCCCAAAAACATAAAGATTTTCAAACCCAAAGTTTTAAAGTTTATGTCTTGGTTAATTTGTTAGCTGACGAGTATGATGTCTTTTCCTTTGAAAGAGATTCTTGGACAAACTATAAATGTTTGCATGAATTTAACTTTTTTGAAGAGCTGCACATATGTCTTCCAAAGCGTTCTGTTGCTAAAATATAGATAAACTAGTGTTCATACACACAAAAGCACCACAGAATATTTGTCTAAATTGTTTTTTCACCATATCCTGCTCCTACATATGATTTTGGAGATTCATATTTTTGAAATCTATGAATGTTTTAACTTATGAGAAATAGATGCCTTCATGGTGAGTGTGTAATTGACTACAAAATTATCCTAAAAAACTTGTAATCTAGAGTAATTCCAATGGAACTGAAGCTAATGTTTTTCTTTCCCCAGTTTTCAATCAGAAGACATTATACAATGCATACAAAAAACGGGCCAAGAAAATTGAGGTCGATGTAGAAGAATACAATAGAATGAAAGAAGCTGACCCGGAGTTCTACCGGGAAGCTTCTAGTCTCCAGTATGGAAAGGTATACTTCCATTACATTAGTTAGCTATTTCAATTTATGCATTGCATTGGGTATTTTGTGATGTGTTGTCTTTTCTTTCACTAAAGGCACCAAAAATCTCAGAGGAGAAGATTGACAGAATGGTACAGGAGCTGAAGGATAGGGATGAGAAGCGCAGTTCATTTAGCAGGAGAAGACGATTTCATGAAGAGAAAGATATTGACTCAATCAATGACCGTAATGAGCATTTCAACAAAAAGATTGAGCGGGCCTTTGGTAAATACACACTGGAGATTAAAAATAATCTTGAGCGAGGAACTGCATTGCCTGACTGAGATGCCTGCTTTTGTAGTGATGTTGAATTATTGTCATACTGTTCTAATGCTGACTCGTTTCAATGGTGGACTACATTTTTTGGAGTGCTTTTTGGTCATGTAATATTATAGACTAATATTTTGCAATGCATGTAAAGAGCAAGTCATTTTGAACTTCAAATACTAATTGCTTGCTTTGTACATGGGTTCATAGTGGCACTCTTTCGAATCTTTATATAGATGTGGCTTAACTGATAGAATTTTTAAGTAAATTTATGCCTCACTCATATTTTAAGCTCGAGTTGGGTCCGGGTTAGGTCTTTTTCCGTTTCGTTACTCTTGGGACCTGATCTATGCATCTGCGATTTGTTTATGTTGGATTTCTTTTATTTTCAAGAGTTGTGTCAGACAGAATTTTCAGGAAGGAACTTTTTAAAAAACTTTTTTTTAATTAAGAAAACTTAATATAATGAAGAGCTTGTAACAAAAGTTAGGGCTGTTCAAATGTGTTTTCGTTTTCTTGTTTTTAAAACTTCTAAAATTGCAGTATTGGAAAAGTTTTCCATGTTATGTGAATGATGCATATTGTTATAAAACTTTAACAAGGCACGCGGTATATGGGAAAACCTCTCTCAATAATATATGCACTAGAAAGCGTTTTGACCTTTTCTACTCTTTCCACATGGAAAGAGGCCTTAGGATGTAACAGACCGAAGTATCCTGTTAACAATCAATTTGTTTGTCTTATGCTGCCATGAAGTAGTTAGGGTTTAGGGGACTTCAAGTTCAAACTTCTAACTTATTTTCCTTTTCCCAATTTCCTTTGTTTCAACATCTTTAATCGCATTAGTACTGAATTTGAATCAGCATTTTGAATTTTACACATAATTACATTCTTCTATATATATAACCAGAGCTTAACCGCAAGTTTTCTTGTTTCCGCCCTAATTTGTTCCCCCAAAACAGACCTTCTTATCCTTAATCTGGGGTCTCAACTAGTTAGCAAAAACTACCTCAGTGTTGTGGATGGCAGCAAACAATGAGTAAAAATCATTCTATTATGATATGAACAAGAGTTCTCTTTCAATGAAGAGATGAGTTGAGAAGATGTTATTACAAAAGAAAAAGCACAAATGAGGAGAGGTTAGAATTCTTGTCTTCTGAATATGTGTTTATGGCTTATGAAACCATGGGGACCTCTGATTCTCCTCTTCTTCCTCAGGAGTAAAGTCATTCTTTATGTTGAAAGTCTCACGTATCTGTTTGGTGCTCTTTCCCTTCATCCTATTCGCCACAGCCTCGCATCCCAAATCAACAAGACTTTCAATTTGCAGATACCGTCCTGCCTGAAAAACCCATTTTCTTTTTCAAAATCCATAACCATGAATGTTGGAACTTGTTAAGAGTAAAAGAAAGAAGAAGAGAATGAAACTAACCAATATAAGGTCAAAGATTGTGTCGTGTTCAGCCTTCATGAACTGTTTGTCCCAGGTGCGGAAATCAGCAAAAGGGTCCTCATACTTCTTCAAGAATTCAATTACTTTACACAGTATCTCACTCGTTACCTCTGGCAAACTGATCATCACTTTCTCACTCTCACTCTCACTCTCACGTTGCTTCTCTTCCATCAAACACCTCATAGTTAGAGATTCTACCACCAAATCCTCGTCCACCTCCAACACCACGCCATCGCAGCACTTCACTTTTATCGTCTTCGCTGAGGATGAAGCCATCGTTCATTACTCCTTCCCTTAGCTATTTCATTCATACTGTTATTTATATGCACTCACTCATGACCGTTACCAACTACCTTCTGTTATTCTAACTAACTTTATAACTGTTTCAACCCTCCCTGGGTGGTGTGTGCATAACCTGAATTCCCTTTCTTTACTTCTAAACTCTCTTTCCCATGCTATATACTTCGAATAATAAATGTTTACAAATTTATTAAATACTACAAATTATCAGTAATTGAATAAAATATTTTACAATTCATCGTAAGAATCAGTATAAAAATATAGAAAATGATAGCCTTTGCCCTGATAGTATAAGAACGGCAAGCCTTTTAATAAAAAAGAAAATACTTATATAAAATACAAATTTATTTATTTTATATTTTAAGTGATTCAAAATATTTAATAGTATATTAAATATTTTTTAACTAGTTTTAATTATATATTTTTTCTAAACCATAAGCATCTTTTCTTGTAAAAAATAATTTCATTCAAGTCAAAAACATGTTATTCTCAAGATTAATTATTCCATCTTCAGTAATGGCGGACTTGAGTGTTATGTTTTGGTTCATATCCAAGCCAAAAGAAACACAACAAAGAAGCAATTTTGCTTAACAGGTTTTTTGAGATAAAACAAAAAGGTAATGAAGGCAGAATTATCTCTTCTTTTCTTGTTAAGTTCATTTACGTTTAATTAATATTTCAAATACTACAAATACATGATGCTGATATTAAGGAGACAGTCATCATATTCACACTGCCATCAGCATTCTACAAGCACAAAAAAGAACCCAATAGCCCATAGATTGATCATTTTTGCAATTGAAGGCCCTTGTGGGATAAAACCACGTGTGCCTATAGCTTTGAAGTTGGCAAACCTGCAATTAGAAACAAAACATTCATTCAATTTGTAAAAGGGTTTACAACAACATTTTGGCTTAAGAGTAGAAAATGTTATTACCCAAAGTTTTTGCATTAACAATGCTTGGGCATGCAGGTGGAGGTCGAGCATTTTCATTGAGGAATGGTTCCACCTTATTAGCATCAAACCAAACTGGGTACCCTTTAATCTTCCCCTGCACATTTTACAATTTACATTGATCATAGAAATAAGTCCCTGTTTATTTTGGCATTACAAATTCAATTTATACATTTTTTTAATAATAAAAAAAAACACACATTCTAGGATGTTAATTTAAACATGCTTTTCAATTATGTTTAAGGGCTTAAAATTTAATTCTATTAGAAGAGACATATACCAGCACGTTTAGAGCTGCTAGTGTCGCCATTCCCTCACGGGTCCACTGCAAGTAAGTGCACATACATGACATGATTGAAAGTGAGTCACACATAAAAGAAAGACTAATATAATACTGAAAATTCCATAGCCTAATGTAAGGGTTAGAATTTGAAACTACCTTGGAAGCAGATGCAATGTGAGGTACCACAATGGCATTCTTCAACTCAGCAAGCCCAGGTTTCATGTAGGGCTCGTCCTAAGGAAAAATTTATATAGCAACTTAAAAGGTGGTTTTGTAATAACAACAAATACAATCATTCAAGGACAAAAAAGAAGGTTCAGTTACCTCAAACACATCAAGGCCTACTCGAAACATTGGATTATGTTTCAAATGCTCCACAAGTGCAACTTCATCAATAACGGGCCCTCTACTACAGTTAATAAGAATTGCTTCCTGTATAATAAGAACATCATAATTAAAAGAGAGAAATAATTAGAGCAAAACCATGTTCTTAAACTCTTACCTTCTTCATCTTAGCTAGTCTTTCCTTGTTGACTAGATGATAAGTGGTTTTATCCAAGACAGGATGAAGACTAATCTACAAAAGCACCCATGATAAACCATATTATTTGGAACAATCAAATGTAGTATGTGACAGCTAGTGCATTAAATCCTCAGCATCAAATTCTTACTATATCTGCCTCCTGGAGGACCTCATCCATGGTTGCTGCCCTTTTCCAAGTCACAGGTGCTTCACCATTTGCTTTCAAGAATGTACCATAAGCTGCAATAAGTAAAACAGAACCATTAGTTCACAATAATTTGGTTTGTAAAATACGAAATGGTAGGAACATGCCTGTGACAAACTTTTCTAGTCGTGTGGCCTGGTAGAGATCAAAGTAAATTAGGTTCATCTTGAACCCTTCAACCTGATACAGTGAAAAAGAATTTTTTATGTCATCAACACAGCAAAAACATTATATGGATTATATTATTAAGCATCAATCACAGTCAACTTGAAATCATTAACATCAGCAAACTAAATAATGCACTTTCTTGCATGATTCCAATTTACACTTTATGCAAGACTGGCCAAATACCCTTGCCAACTTTAAATATGATGATCATATGAATAATCAAATATCATCAATTACCATCATTCTTGCATAAGCTGATCCAATACGACCAGCTCCAATTACACCAACAGTTTGTCCCTTGAGCAAGTTTCCAACAAACCTGCCAGAGAAACAAAAGTAGAAGCAGTAATTCCAGCATGAGAAAAGGAATGTTACTAACAATTCAGTGTAATAATTTCCTAGTATTTAACACTACTCTTAGCAGAAAGAAAAATGTAACAATTTTCATACAGATTAGGTAGCCATCCATCATATAATCCTGCCCTCATGAATTCATCTGCCTCAACTATCCTTCTAGCAGCTGCCAAAGACAAAGCAGCTGCCAGCTCTGCAGTTGTCTCCGTAAGCACTCCCTACCAAATAAGGAATGAAACTAATGTAACAATAAGTACTTCAATTTTTTCTCACACAACATAAATCACGCATGAAGCCATGTACCAGCCATGTTTACACTTACAAAAACACATACATGATAGATGGAAAAAAAAGAGAGAACTTACAGGAGTGTTTCCAACAGCAACACCATGCTTGTTTGCAGCATCAACATCCACATTATTATAACCAACCGCCATGTTACTGAATGCTTTGCCACCCGCTCTGCTCAAGGCAGAGAACAACTCATCTCCCCACTCTTCAGTCAACTGTAATAGCAACTCCATCACATCACCACAAATCCCAAAAGCAATAAATATCCACACCAAAGCCAATATTATATAGATATATCTTTTAAAATAAACTAATAATAAAAACTTGACTTGATCAGTTTGTAATTTCATGCACTAATAAATCACTTGCTTCTAGGAGCTAATTGATCATCATCTTGTAACTGATGTCATGTTATCATTACCTGTCCTATAACTCCATCACACTTATCACCAATCAAAGCAATAATGTCTTCAACAGACAGTATTGTTTTCTTCTCCGTACATATCTGAGAAGCACGCATGAAACAAGTGAGAAATTAAAATTCTCTTCATTTAATACAAAAACAAATACTTAAAAGCTGTGTGAAGGAAACTGAAAAAGAGATAAAGAAAGTTGATTACTTCAAGGCGACAATCATTTTGAATGAGAAGATTGATCCAACGAGTTCCAGGCATTGGTTTTGTGCTAACAACTCTGTATTTCCCACTTGGGTTCCATACCTCAATGGAAACTGGCTTGGCCATGAAGGCAACAAAAGTGTGTAGCTAGCTGTGGATGGTTTAAGTTGAAGCATACTAATTTGAGTTGGTGTTTGGTTATAATATTAGAGATTGATGATCTGGTGTGAAGTGGTAGAGCATAGTAATTTGTTGTGACCAATGAAATTGGTGCATGGATATGACTTTGACTTATGATTCCTTGATCTTATAATTAATATTGATGAGTAGATAGAGGTGTAATAGTTGGAGTTGGCTATAGGATTTGGCCCCTTTCAGATAACGTGAGCTCATGAGGGGAAGAGAAAAGTTGAAGCAGTGAAACTCTCTTTGGGCCTCTCATTCAGAACAACAAATGGATAACACCCATCCTATTTCTCCAAAGACAAAAATAGCCCCCTTCCCTTTGTGGCTCATAGTGGAATCCTGAATTTCCACCAAAAATTTTCCACAAATTTTCCATAACTAGCATTAAATCACTATTAAAATAATTTAACTGTGAAGCAAATTACCATAGCCACCCAGGGACCAATCAAAGCAGAGATCAATCCACAGTGATTACTTTTGAAAATTGCAGACAAAACTTCTTGAATTCCAACTAATGAGAAGAAACAGTTTCCAAGTTCTATGAAATTTTAATTAACCTTTACAAAATTGTTAAAAAATCAAAAAGTTATTACTTTTAACTGCTTAAAATTACTCCTAATCGCTAAAGTTAATATTTTCTGAAAAATCAAAAATTAATAATACTCTCGATTTGTTTGAAAATGAAAGACTGATCATTCACATTTAAACATGGTTTCGCATTGACGAGCAATTTCATTTCTTATATAAATTCCCTTTAACTTTATCATAGAAAAATGTTAAAAATTGGTAATAAACAAACCAATAGAAAAAATGCATGGAACAAAAGAAAGTGCATAATTTCAAAGATTGCCAAGGTGCACCAGAAGTGTATACATTCCAAAGTTCGAAAAATACTAAAAAGTAAAAGTAGCAATGAAGAACTCAGTGGATGCATGCTGAAACTGTAACTTGAAACACAAACTTTTTGTTATCAATAAGCTGAAAGAGGCAAACATCTCCTTTCTTCAAGTAACATTCTGTCACAAATGTTGACCAACCCGCAGAGAATCGACCAAAGTTATACTTTGGATAATAGTGAAGCTTCACAAGCCACGATTTCTTCCCAACTTGCAGGGTTGCATAATAATTTACATTCCCAATAGCATGATTTCTTAGGAATTTGGTTGGTACAGTCTGCTCCAAATATAAAACTTAATGAGTCAAAGCAAAGACATTAACTTGCTTATATAAAATATGACTCTAGTTAAACCCACCTTGTAATTCCATTCCGTAGACTTTATAGTGATGGTGAAGTGATTTTCAGACGTTTTGTTGTTATATCCAGGAAAAGTTATTCTCTGATTCTCAGAATCTAACAAAAAAAGAGGAAAAATTAAATGAAAATTGTAGAAAAATTATCACAGAATGTCCATATTAAAATAATAATAATAATAATAATAATGAACTGTGTTGTTAGTAAGCACACCTTCAAAATTAGTCCTTGGGTACATTTTTGGAATTCCTTCAATATCCCTTTGAGCAAATTCACTTTGAAGCCCTGTTTGTTTTCTTGAATTTGCTTCATCTCCATGAGCTTGTCAGGAAAAAAACAAAAACAATAAGAAAATGCAATTTGCATATTAAAATATATCATTGTTAAATTACCTTGAAATAGGGGATGGCTTGATTCTTCTATATCACGGAAAATAACAACTCTAAATGAAATTCCAGTTGACTTGGTTTGCTCAAAAACACATACATCCCCTAGTTTCAAGTTATTGTCCTTTGCAAACTTCTTCCAACCAGTAGTAAGATGTAGTTGTCCATTGCCACCATTCAACTTGAACTTCACATTCCAAGTTCTTTCCTTACAGACCCAAAGAGTAACACTGCCATCTTTCTTCTTTTGATATGCTCTTATAAAGTACCCTGGTATGGCCTTTTTCAACAATTTTTTAGTACAAAATTATAATTCATATTATAATAACACATAATGTAAATCAGAATTATAGACAATTATTTTACCATTAGATACAAACATATTATACAAAAAAAAATTTATTGGTTTGATGGAAGGGGAGAGGGGGTTACCAACACATGTCTTTCAATGTATGATGGACGCATTTTACGAATGAAGAAGGGATTCTCAGAGCTGAAAGCTTTGGCTCTCTCTAAAGCCTCAGAGTTTGAGCATCTCCTATTGACATGGATGATTCCTCCTCCACCTGTTAATAAATCAATGTAACACAAAAAACAAAAAGGTGACAATACCTTCAACTTTGGAACGGAAACAAAATAAGGGAAGAAAGAAATCCCACATTATCCCCACCTGTAATTTTGGGCTTTGCATTATCAAAATCTGCATTGAATTTTTTCATCTCAAGCTTAGTTCTTCTGAATTGAGCATGTTCAGTTTCAACAGGTTGTGTGCTATAACGTTTAGGTTCTTCATTCGGGTTGGTTTTGATCTTCTTAGTAGGAGAAAATGGTAATGGAGATTTTGGCCTCTTACTTTGGCGTAAAGAGTCAACATTCTCTTCAGCATCTAACAAAGGGTACCTTATTTCTAAGGCACTTTGATCAAATATTACAACCTGAAACCGTGACTTTCCCACATATCTGAACACCAAAAGATAGTCCTCATCCAAAGCATAGAATTCAGCAAATTTCTTCCAATTATTGGTTAACCAAACTTCGGAGTCAAGTTTTTTCCAATTCACTTCCCATTTAGCACCATTAGGAAGCAGAAGATGTACTGGGTTGGATACTCCTTTCCAACAATTATGCACAAAACTTCGAGGAATCCTCTATTAAAAACTTATTGTATGTCAACACAGTTTATAAGGCATTCTCATCATTAATAATATTAACATAATAATAAGTGAAAAAGGCATAACACTTGAAGCTTCCAAATTCTAAGTCATTAAAATTGAAAGATTTGAATCTGATCATTAAGATGAATAAAGATTAAACAAGAGGTTGAATCCACTAGGGATGAATAAAGACTTGGAAAAGAAGCATGACTTTATTATTCATGGTTTCATACTATATATATGTATTCATAATTTATAGATATGAATATGAGGGAGAGGGAAAAGAATAGTTACCAGTTCCCCATTTCGAAGGGAGTTTTCCTCAATCTTCTTAAAGAAATGAAGGTTGACTTGAAAAGACATTGTTGTATGATGAATCAGAGATCGGTGCCTCAGAAGTATAGAAATGGATGGTGTTATAGGTAAAATGAAACTGCATGTTTAATTAAATGCAAAACCAAAACGTTATTTTAACACAATTTACTATGAAAGTGCTTTATTATGACCCAATTACTGTTCAATTGTGAGTCTCAACCATCCTAATTGCCTTGTTACTTGGTAACCCAAACAACCTTGGGAGTGACGAGTGAATACATAATTAAATTTAAATATAAGTCCATTTATTTTGCATAGTTATAATTATTGGCCCAACCTAATCTCCAAATGGTATAAAGCAGTTTTTTCTTTTAACAAAGATTTAGAACTCAAGTGTCTTCTTTTCATAAATCTGATCTTCATGCAGTATTCATGTTATATTATATCTACCTTATTACTAATTTTAATTTGTTCTTTTTTTATTATGTCATCAGTATATATTATTAAAAGCAAGACATGTGTAATGATTTGATTAGAGAAATATTCAGACAATTCACTATTTCTTTCTTAATTATTATCTTCTCACCTAACTAAATGTAACACTCCATAGAATGTGAAGAAGCTAACTGCGTGTATATGTTTTTAACCTGTTCCTTACTTTTAATTTGAACTTGACCATTTATATCAAACAACCCCAATGGAGGTTGAAGTTTCACTAACTTCTTAGTCTTTACATTTTTCATTTTTTTACTTCATTCTCTATCACTTGTTAGTTAAATATCAGCTCTTTCTTGATTCGGTTTTTGTGGTTTAAAACAGTATGGTTCAATTTATAAAAACCCCTGGATTAGTCATGTAATTTGAAGACATTTAACAAATAATTAAATAAACCATAAAAAATATTCATGGAATCGTTCTCATTTCTCAAAACTAAGTATAGCCAAACGCCACTTTCACCAGATTACTATAGGATAAAAGTCATACATCATAAAGAATTCACAAAAAAGCAAAAGCTCCAAGAACATAAACTTGGTTTAGTAAACATAAACTTTCAACAGCGGAACTTGTGGGTCAATGAGCTCAAAGACACATATGTCACCAACTTGCAATTTACTCTCTTTTGCAAACAAAGACCAACCAGAAGAGAAGCGATCATATAGACCATTGGATGAACGATGCAACTTCACACACCACGATCTTTTCCCAAGCTGGATCATCACATTCTGGTTGTCCTTCTCAGTATCTATGAACTTGGGTACATTTATCTGCATAATATAACGATACCCCAACAGTGAGTAAGAAATTCACAACACAACTAAAAAGCTCATGGAAGCATAGCACCTGCAAAAACAGATAACTTAATGGACAAAACTTAGATCCAATACCATATATCCTTTTAGTTCTGTTATTTAATCAAAATTGAAAATTATGTCACCCTCTAACATTCAATTTTAATTGTAGAACATAATAACTTAAACATCTCAACTTAAATTGTAGTTGAACCACACCTTGGAAGTTTGTTTGAAATGCCCCCTCTTTATGTGTAACGTGAAAAAAGGATTGTTTGAGTCAAAATTTCTAGCTACATGCTGAGCTCTGAGTGACTTGGGAAAATTCAACGATGAAGTTCTTCGATTAGCCATCACACCTGTGAAATGCAAACCAAATAAGTACTAAGAGATTTGACCCCTCATGATTTTGAAAATGCAAATCAACATGCTATCATGAATTTCCATACCTTTCAATTGGTGGTTGATTATTTTTGGAAACTTGGTCCCTCCTTCAGATTTATCACCTTCACTACCTACATGCAATATTTGCAAATTGAAATTTTTTCCCACATTCCCATGTGTACCATTTCTCATTTTCTTAGGATATGGAGAAGACAATGGTGACTTTGGTCTAGCCTTTTGATTCTCCAAGATCTTAACTGAATCATCATCACTCTGATCAAATTTGTCCTCTTCATAATCAGTGTCAGAACAAGGATAATTTATTTCTAAGGCACGGTGATCGAGTATAAGTACATCAATCTCACAAGTTCCTTTGTATTTAAACACAACAAAATGACCCTGAACTAGATAGTAATTTTGAACAAATTCTTTCCAACCCTTTTCAAACCAAATCTCACCATTCTGGTTCGTCCAATACACCTTCCATTTACAACCATCAGGAAGCTTCATCAACACTGGATTTGACAATCCATCTCCATATCTCCTTGTAAACGCATAGGGTATTTTCTACGGACAAAATCCCAAAAATATGTTCATAACACTACAATAAATATAATATACTAATATAACTTCACTATTTGTATTTTATTCCAAAGAAATGCTAGTAGCAATGTCAAATATGTGATGCAAATAAAAACATATACATATCTTGCTACATTAAGAAGCCTAAGCTGGAATACTTACAACCCTTTCAATATTAGCTTTAGTAATTATCTTGAAGAAATGGATGGGTAGCATTGCATTAAGGTGGCCAATTTGAGTTGTAGCCATGGATAGATAGAATCTCTCAAGTTGAGAATAAGGTGTGTCACTTCATTAGTACCAGGTGATAATTTGTAGTCAGCACCATAATTGACCACACAACAATGCATTATGCACTTATAATGGAATTGCTATCATTATTTGAAAATGTAGAACTCTCAACACTCCTTGGAGAGAATCACGTTTTGATATGCGTCTCGAGCCCTGTCATACATTTAATTCTTCCATTCATATTCCTGCATGGCTGAACTTTGAAAATTGAAATGGTTATTTATTAGCCAAAACACTTCGGATTACTCTTTTCAAAATTTGTGTTTTTTAAGTACAAATTGAAAAGTAAGATTCGAAGTTCAAATTTTTGCATAAAATTATTCTAATCTCTAATTATTTTTAATGTAAAATCACGACTACATCAATCCTAGTAACTTTGTTTCCTAGGGTTTGCATCTATATAATATCATTGGTATAAAATCATATAAAAACTAAAAATGAAATTTATCTTAATTTTTTTAAAAAAATTAAAATTTAATATTTTCTTTTTCAATGATACTTGTTCACATTTATTTAATAAAAATTAAAAATAAGATTTATCTTAATCTTAATCTTTTTTATAAGACTCGGTTCATTTAGTTTGTTCATTAATTATTTTTTTAGAAAAGTATTCCTAATTAAATTGTAAGAGATTGTTAAATGAAAATATATAAAAAGAATATGTCTCATTAGTATTAAAGATGATTTTAAAAAATATATATAAATAATAATAAATTTAATATTATTAACTAAATATTTTAATTATTATGAATTGGTTAACTGGTTCCTACAAAAAGAACTAGAAAAAATTGTTCATTTAAATTTTATTACAAAAATCCTATATTCATCTTTTTAACTTAAAAAGAGGAAGTCTTCACATTCTTATCATAAAAGAGAAAGTCTAAGAGCTAGCTGTGTAAAAAAATTGAGAGAGAAAAAATAAGCGATCATTAGAATTATATTGAAGAATTATATGTTAATATTTAGATCTGGGTTGTTAAATTTATTTTATATTTTTATTTTTTTGAAAAAACTATCGGTCATTAAATAAATAGATAATATTTTTTGTATGTAGAAATATAAGAATTATTTTATATTTTCATGACATATAAGTAAAATATATGTTCTTTCATTGAATTAATATGGTTGATTCACCACCCAACCCATGCTATTGAATGAAAAGTAATATTTTTTCAAATTTCACCCAAGACAAAACTTTAAAGTGCAATATCATAAATATTTTTAACTAAATTAAAATATTTACTTAATAATTGATGTCAATATTTTTTATCATAACAGTTGCTAAGTCAAAATTTTAATTTTGATTAAAAACAGTAACAAAAACACATCTAAGATATTTTATGAAGACTTTATCATCTGACATAACAACAAGAGCTAGTTTCTGAAAACATGGACTTGAAAAAGTAAATCTTGTGTGCTGATGAGTTCAAATACACAAACATCTCCTTGTAGCAATTGATTTTGCCTAGCAAACAATGTCCAACCAGCAGAGAGTACACGAGATGAAGTGTTTGTGTAACTAGGGAGCAACTTCACATCCCATGACCTTTCCCCAATCTTCAGCTTCACATACTTCTCCTTGTTCTCAACATCAACTTTCAAACCTGGCAGAGTCTATAATATAATATAATATCAATATAGTTAGGACTTATAACACAACATAACACTTTCATCATCAACATTAATAAGTCTCATTTTTAGCCTTACCACCCGGCTATGTGCCAGAAAAGAAGACTTCATATAAAATGTGAAGAAAGGATTGTTGGAGATGAATTTTCTAGCTATTTCCTGAGCTCTTTCTTGTCTTGGCCAATTTAATGATGAACCTCTTTCAGTAATAGCCTTCTCACCTGTGGATTACAAAACAAACAAGTATCAGGCAAATACATCATTGAGGTGTCCTAAATGACCATAGAATGGAAAGTTTAATAGAAGGTAGCATCAAGCAATATGGATTGAAGAATAATACCTGTTATACATTTTGAAGTCAATGAAAGAATAATACCTGTTATTTGTGTAGGCTTTTGGTCAGGCCACTCATCCAAAATTTGAATTGATTCATCATTGGTCTGATTCTTATCATCAAGGTTATCATTTTCATCACAAGTGAGATATTCTATTTCTATAGAAGTGTGGTCAAGTATAAGCACATCAATTTGGGAAGTTCCTTCATATTTAAAAACAACCAAATACCCCTCATCTAGGCAATAATTTTCAACAAATTCTTTCCATCCATTTACAAACCAAACCTCACCATTTTGCTTTGTCCAATACACTTTCCATTCAATACCATCAGGAGGCTTGATATACACTGGATTTGGCAAACCACCTCCATATCTCCTCATAAACTTGTTAGGTATTTTCTGCAAACAACCTGTTGGTTAGTATGTAAACAGAAGTTCATATGCAACATTCATCCTTTCATGATCAATCTCTAATGCTTTTTATTTTTTATTTTTTGACAAGCCAAAATAAATTGAAATAAAATAAAGATACACAGAATCTTGAGACACAACAATATATACATGAAAACCAAAATAGGAATGCTTACAAGCTTTTCTTTGTTGATTTTAAGAATCATTTTGAAGAAACTGATGGGCAAGGTTGCATTCCCCCCACCAGCAAGACCAGCCATGGATGCAGTATGAACTTTGAAGTGGAGATGCTGTCACTCATGTACTTGGAAAATATATAGAAGCTAGCAATAGGAATGGCATGCACCACAGTACCCTGCACTCCTAAATAAATTCTGATCAGAGAACTGAACGCTATTCATTTATGATCCTAATTAAGCTACATGCCTCCTACTCAATTATAAAGATTAATTAATTAATTACCTTTAAAACCATCTCTTTCTAAGTGAAACTATTTATTCATTTATGATCCTATTTAAGCTACCTGTTTCCTATTCAATTGTCATCACTTCCCCTCAAAAGAAGTTTTTGTCAGACTTTTTTATTTTTGAAAGGTTAAAGTTAACCATTTCATTGGTACTGGTATGGTTTAAATCAAACAGTATTAATCCTTTGTCACTCCTTCATCAAGAACAATGTTACATAGATACTAGCAACTGCATATACTCTGTCCTCTTCAGTAAATTTTGATCAGAATCAGACCAAGCGAAGCTATTAATTTTTTATCATAAATCAAATCAACTAATAATCATTTTTATAATCCTATTATTATTTTTAAGGTAAAAAAGGGAAGATGAAAGAATCAAAGTGTGAGTAAATGATTATTATATTATAACATCTTTAATTAGGATATTTTAAATAAAATTAACTTCTTTTATTATAATAATTAATAAAACTAATTATTTACTGAAGATATTTGTATTGGTACTAAATGACTAACCTATATATTGTGACAGGAGTAATAAAGTAGTCCACTTTTGATTTTAAGAGAAAATAGAATGGAAGAAAGGAAGAGAGGAAAAAAAATTCAAATGAAAAGATAGCTATACCTTCTTATTTATTTCTTGAACCAAATAATAAAAGTTAATTAGAAAGAAAACAAATCTTCTCTTTTCCTACTCCTTCCAGGATCTGCGTAAGGGTCTCATAGTAACATTGAGCTAGTCAAAATAGTGAAAGTATCGCCCGAGCATAATGATAATATTGAATGATATTTAACATTATTTTTGTTAGCTTCTTTGTGTATTTGGTGGGTAAAAAATTATTTTTTTTAATAATTATAAAAATACCATTTTAATTTTATTTTATTATTAGTTTTTTAAGAAAAACTTTAAAATAATAAAAAGAAGATGTACACATTTTTTAAAATAATAAATAAAATATTTTTATAAAAATATTTTCGTAAACCAAGTTTTGAAAGAGGGATTCATTTGTGTTGACATGATAAATTTTACTTTTAACACGTTGTATACATGTTAAAAGTAAATTTTTTTCCTTTGGAAAATCCTCTATTCTGTGCCTAATAAAGCCTATAAACTACGTTCAAACTCATAAACAAACAGGGTATTTGTTTTTTTTTTTTTCTAGTAGTTGTCTCAGTATTGCTGTCACTTGGACCTTTACCACTTGAACTAGTTGGACATGTAATTTGAAATTATTATTTATTGCTCCCCTCTTTCAAACAAGGCTAGAAATTAGGCAAACAGTATATATTATTTATATTGCATTACCATCTCAAATGTATTCAAATTCAAAGACAAAGATTTGAAAATTTAAGTGTAATATTATAAATGTTTTTAATTAAAATTTTATCATAATAATTGATATCAATTTTTTAATATTATTTTTATTATGTCAATTATTAAGATAAAATTTTAATTTTCATTAAAGAATAATATTAAAAATACACATAACATTATATCTAAACTTTTTTTGAAAAAAACATTTTAGAAGAAACCAATTAGTAAATAGTAGAAGCGAACACAGATCTCAATCTGATGTAGTTTAAGGTTTAAGTGCACAAATCTCATCCTTTCAAATTCATATTTCTATGTCTTAATCCTTTAATTGCACAGTTATTTAAGAATTTTCAGTGTTATTTTTAATCAAATCTAAAGATTTACCTTATTAATCCATACATTAAAGTTGGACATTGAAAATCTGTGATAATTATTAAAATAAACTTTTAATTCATACCTTATTATAGTTGTATATCAATCATTATTCTTGTTGTAGGTTTAGTTTTCTCTGTTTTGTTCCACTCCAGCTACTAGCTACTGAGCTATTAATGAATGGCATTTCATTCGAACTACTATTTCAAGAAGTGAGTTGCACTAGGAGATGATTTGGATTAGTTTTATTGTAAAATAAGAAATTAGGATGTTAAACTAATCAATAATCATGGACCATACATTCCATCTTAAACCATTTCAAAACTAATTACAACCAACCAAAGGTCCATTCACCACCTATTGTATGGAAATTAAGAAGAGTGATGAAGTTTCTTCAAATTTCAGGACACAAGAACAGCTTCAAAGAGGAGAAATTAACTCTGCTTTCTGAAAACGTGAACTTGAAAAACTAAATCTTGCTTGCTAATGAGTTCAAAAACACAAACATCTCCTGGTAGCAATTCACTTTCAGCAGCAAACAAAGACCAACCTGCAGAAAACATAGAAGATCTAGAAGGGCCAAGGATCAACTTCACATTCCATGATCTTTCACCAATCTGCAGTCTCACATACTTGTCATTCTTCTCAATACAACCTTTCATGTCTGATGGTAAACTCTGCATAATATAATAATATCATCACCAAAGTTAGAAGTTAGAAACACAACCTATCTTCTTTCCACTTCATCATTGTTTAATCCTACCATACGGCACTCTGCCACATGAACAGGCTCTATCAAAACCGTGAAAAAAGGATTGCATGACACAAATTTTCTCGCTACTTCCTGAGCTCCACTTTGACTTGGCCAATTCAATGATGTGGTTCTTTCACAACCCTTCTCATCACTCTCACCTATGGAACACAATACAAACAAACAAAAAAGCCAAACTCATCTTTGCAAATGGATTAAAATTAAGAAGAAAGAGAGAATGAAATCCATATATACCTTTCATTTTCTTATTGTGAGGCCATTCATTCAAAATTTTAACTGATTCATCATCACTCTGATGAAGGTTGTCATTTTCTTGAAAAGAGTGACAAGGATAGTGTATTTCTAGAGCATTGTGATGGAGTATGAGCACATCAATGTTTGAAGTTCCTTGATATTTAAAAACAACTAAAAATCCTTCATCTAGGGAATAATTTTCAATAAATTCTTTCCAACCCTTTTGGAGCCAAACCTCACCGTTCTGTTTTGTCCAATACACTTTCCATTCACTGCCATCCGGAGGCTTCATAAACACTGGATTTGACAAGCCACCTCCATATATCCTAATAAACTTATTTGGTATTTTCTGCAAAATAACTAATTGGTTAGTTTTAAAAAATTTCTCCTATACTCTGTATTCAACTCTCATCTACACTCCACATATTCCCCTAATCAATCAAATCCCTAATACTTATATCTATCTGTAATTTCAATCCAATATCTCAAATGCAAATATATACAAAACCTAAGTAAGAATACTTACAAGCCTTTCAATATTAGTTTGAAGAATGATTTTGAAGAAACGGATTGGAAGGATGGCGTTCCCTCCACGATGATTATGAGGAGTCATGGATGCTGTTTGAAGTTGAGATGGTGTCACTTCTGAATCAACACTTTATAAGCTACGAATTGCATGCGTCATGCACTAGGAATTCAATTTATTTATGATCTTAATTAAGTTTGTTGCCTCCTACTTCACTCACATCACAACAATTTTTTATAGGCCGTTTTAATCTTTAAATTTCACACTTTTATCATTTTTTAATTCATAATATTTAATATATTAAAGTTTTATTCATCAGTTTCTTAAAAATATTGTTTAAAAAATAAAAGAATTTTTTTATTACAAATAATGTTGGAACGAATTAAATTTACATTGATTGTATATTTATAATATTTTTATTTAAATTTTTAACCAATATTTTTAAAATGTTGATTCTTTTTATAAAAAACACATACTTTTTTATTTTATATCTCTCATTTGAATGATTACTCCACCTAATTGTACGTTAAAATAATTGATGCTTGTTATGGTAAAAGCTTTTCTTATGAATGGATCTTTTGTTTCTGCTTTTTATGAGTTCTAACTATATAGTTATTTTTTATTATGTTATAAAGTACTAATAAATATGTAAAAGAAAGAGTATATTAATAAAAATAAAGATATTCTTTCAAAATTGAAAGAGCTATTGAACTGAGAAAATAAATATAAATAAAATATTTCTATTATTATCCTAAAATATTTATATAAAAAAGTAAAAAAAAAATATTCATTGATGGATTTTACTAATATTTTAGATAATTTATTTATATATTTTTTATTTTAGTTTATATATATTAGAATATTCTATTTTGATCGTATCGTATTATGTACTATTCGACAATCTAATTTTTAAAAATTAAATTATTATTTATTTTATTGTTTTATTATATTTTAAACAAATATATCCTGTCTGTTGATTTTTAGAATTTAAAATAATATTTCTTAATTTTTAACTATATTCTTACTCTACCTAAGGATATTAATTATAAGAGAGGTTAATCAAGGTTACACCATAATTTTAATATAGATAGAGATATTAATTAATTTTAAAATATCTATCATATAATTAATCTTAAATGATAGATACAAGAAGACTGAAAGAATAAGTAGTTAAAAAAAATTAATATATTATTAATTTAAATTTTATTTTATAAATATTCATAATATACAATATTTTAAATTAATAATATAGGAAGTAATAAAGCATTTTGCTAACAATTGCATAATAAAAGATAAAAATTAATAATTAGTATATCTAAAAATAATTTATATTTTTATGATTAAAAGGAAAATATATTACTGAATATTTTAAAATTTTTTATAAAAAACTGAAGATGATATACAACATTCTAACTGTCAGTAATACAATATATATAATTTAAATGTGATTAGAAAGAACTGAAATAAAAATAATTATAATAACCAAATATATCACTGTAATTATGTTTATATACATTCTAAAAAATTTAAAGTATTAATCAAATAATCAATATTTATAATTAATTATGTAATTATTTATATAATTAAATTTATTATTATTTTATATAGAGTTAATTATAATTTTTTAATCAATTAACTAACGTTCTATTAACTGACAATAATCAATTATAAAAATATCTGATTATCTTAATTATATAAAAATAATCAATTATATATCTCTCTTAATTAAAATATATGAGTGTAGTTAATATATATGTGTTTGATAATATTTTGGTAATATATATATATATATATATAAGAAGAGCGATTCATTTACCGTGAATAGGTTCTGCTTTGGGTTGCTCTATCTCGAGTCTTGCCACACATTTGGAACTGTAAATTGAAATAATCATTTATTGGTCAACTCCTCCAATTATTCCTCCTCAAAATGCGAGTCCTCATCGTGTGGGAATTGAAGCTATTATTTCCTTTTTCACTAATCACTGGTAAGACCCGCGGTAATTAAGCTTAAGTTGCAAAAGTAACCACACACGTATAAGAAATTATATAAATGGGAATATTTAGTTATTATAAAAACAAGTATAAATTATTAAATTGTACTTTTTACCATTTATTATTTTTAAGGTTTTGACACCAAAATTTATGAAATATATTTTATAAACACTTTTTATTAAAAATATAATATATTTTTATTATATATTTTCATGTCTCTTATTAATTATTTATTTATTATTTTAAAAAATTTATTAACTTCAATTTTTAAAATTAATTTTATATTTTTAAAAATGGCATATTTTTATTGAAACATAAATATTTATTCTATTAAAATATAAATAATAAATACTTATTTTTGTTTAAAATCCACTTTAAGAACTTATGTTAATATTTTTCTTTTAACTTAAGGGTATAACTAATAAAAAATATTAATATTATTTGGACTTTTAAAATAAATAAGAAAATTAAAGATATTAAAAAATATATATTTATATTTAAAACTAATACCAATTAGAAGTTATTAAAATCAATTTAACATCAAAACTATATTATACTTATACATGTTCGTAAAATCTTTTTTTATATATTTTTAAAAAAATATAATCGTTATATTTAAAGTATATATAAATCTAAATCACTATTTATATATAGAAATATCAGTATTTAACGGTAAAAAAAATTGAGAACAAAAAAGATAAAATATTTTGTATAAAACTTATATAATTTTTTAAATAAATGAAGTTCAACTTTATAATAAAAATTAGTTTACTTTTAAATTTTTTTAATGTTATAGTATAAACATATTAATTTTTTTATAAAAAACATTAAATTTATTCTTAAAATTATGAACATAAATTAATTTGATCTATAATACTATTGAAATATAAATTTAGTTTTAGATTTTGACCTTTCAATCAATTTTTGTGTGTAATGTGAAAACTAATAAAATTTAAATATAGGATTATATATAAAATTATTTTTAATCCTCAATTTCTCATTATTTTGTTTAACCTCACAATGAATTTAACTATTGAAATTGGCATCACTAATCAATTTTAAAATCTAATATTATAAATGTAATTCCTAAGTATGACTTCCATTATTAAGCACCAATTTAACTGATGTATAACAAAATCAGAGAATTAATAGACTATATAAGCATTAGAGATCAGAATGATTACTAATCATCACGAGTGAGATTAAATTAAAAAAATATCGATTAGGACTTATTTTTGTTATTTAATAATACTACATAAAATAATTGTCGAGTTAAAAATAATATGGTAAAACTATCTTCTTCTTTATTTTTCTTTTTGGTAAGAATGGTAAAATTACTTCATCCGTTCAAGAACTTTTTTTTTTTCATGTATCTACACAAGACTCAATTCAACATATTATTAAGCATGTTAAATCAATTAATTATTAAGATTAAATTAATCAGATAATTTTTATAATTTTATTAAATTTTTATAATTTAAAAGCATCAATTAAATTCTTATAATTTTAATATTTTTAATCATCATCATTCAATATCAATTAACAACGATCATTTATCATTTTTATATAATACAACATTAAATAACATACGTGTTGAAAATCCAAATCCATTCTAGAATTAAGCAACCCTGCAAAAAATCTGCCATAGCTGATATTCTTACAGCTAGTTTTCTTATGTTCTTTCAAAAAGTTGAATTTCTCTTTCATTATTCCCTAATCTAACAATTATAATTCGGTTCAACGGCAAAATAAAGAAAAAGCTATTCCCCTAAATATTATAACTATATAAAAAAATATTTACAATTTCATTACTAATGATTAATATATTTAAATAATCCAGCTGTTAAGCGAGATTATGAAATAACAAGAGAAAAATAGAAAAAATAATTATTAAATAAAAAATAAGATAGGTTATAAATTAAGAAATACCGTGTCATTTATACCTAACAGAAATAACATAACAATGTTGATAATTAAAAATTAAAATCACTAAAATTTAATTAAAAATTAAAAATATTTAATTAAAATCATAAAAATAATGGATTAATTTAATTAATCTTTTAACACGAGAGACTAAAATGATTGAGAAGTATTAATTTTACGGATTAAAATATATTTTTTATAATTGGAAAAGGTATGATTTTGTAATTTCATTTGAAGAGGGGAAGAGTAGAATCGTGGTGTGGCAGTTGCCAGAAACGAGTTGAATTGGTGTGAAGGAAAGAGAAGCGATCGAATATCAAAGAAGAGGATGGAAGTGGAAGGATCATCGAAGAAGATGATAGCGACTCAAGAGGAGATGGTGGAAGCTAGGGTTCCCTTAGCCTACAGAGACCAATGCGCTCATCTCCTCATTCCTCTCAATAAGTGCAGGCAAGCTGAGTTCTATCTTCCATGGAAGTGTGAGAACGAGCGTCACACCTACGAGAAATGCGAATACGAACTCGTCATGGAGAGAATGCTTCAGATGCAGAAGATCCGTCAGCAGCAAAACGACACCTCCAAACACCCCCTTCCTGCCGTTTCCCTCGTTCCCAAACCTGCCAATGCCTGATTCATTCTCTGTAAGTTTCTATCTCCTCTCTATTTATTTCCTCTAGCCTTTTCACCTATCTCTCTATATCATTCGTTAATTAGCCGTTCCGATTGATCGAGGGTTTTAGATTTGTGCGTTTTCCCTTTGCTTCCCCCTCCAATTAGGGCTGTAAGTTTATGCTTCTTGTTGTATTGTTAACCTAAGCAGAATTTAAATTGGGGATTTGAAGGATCCATCCGCTACCACAAACCCGTAGCCTTCGCGGTAGGGTTGAAGGAGATACCTGTTAAGCTATCCTCCTGTTGTAATGTTAATCTTATTCCTCGCAGTTGTATCTGAACTTGATTATAGTTAATGTTGACATGTGCAATTGAAAAATAATTTGGGAGTTCTTTGAATGGTACTACACTTTGAAATTGATTGTTGCAAATGGTGATGGTTGGATGGGCGTGATTTCAAGTAACCCTGGTGTGGACAAGTGTTTTGGAGTTTGTAGTTCATAATTAAAACCGATTCTGGTTACAGGGGTGTAGGAGTGTCGCTGAGATTGTAAATTGGTACATGATGGTGCATGTATGGTGATATCAATTGGTGTTGTATACCATAGTCAATATATTTTTGTGTCTTTGTTTGGAGCGTAGGAGAATGTTAACATCAAGAGTTTGCATAATACAAAAGAGTTGCTTGTTGAAGCAAATGTAAATGAATTCGTAACTTGTGTAATCAAAAGTTTTAACTCTTAATTGTAGTGGAAACCTCTCAGAATATAGCCTAGTTTGAATAAACTTCTTCATAAGTACTGATAGAAGAAAAAAAAAAAAAAAGTAAAATAAATCAAACTTCTCCTATAAGTTAAAATCAACTTATGAACATCATTTTTTTAAAAGCTTTTTCATCTAACTTCTCCTAAAGTTGATTTTAACTTGTAATGAAGTTTGATCCATTTTAACTCCTTAATGTCTTCTCGGACAAGTGCTTATTGAAAACTTGATCCAAACTTGGTCTATAATTCAGGTGTTTTAAGTTGAATAGTAGCAGATCTTGAACTCAGTTTACTTTTGTGAGTTTGTATTTCTCTCTCGTGACTCTTTTGCTGCTTTTCTATATGTTCCTGTGGGGATTGCTTTGACTTTTGACTATTACCTTTGTGACACAATATGAAGCTGTATTGTCTCAGGCTTGTGAGGCTCTAAATCAACTTAAAATTTTAATATAAAGTCTGGGAAGACAATTAAACAAACTATCTTTCCTCCTCCTTTTTAATTAAATAATTTGTCCCAAGATAGTGTTATGAATAGGTGAATTTAGCTTAGTGCTGAGCTAGTTCTGTGGTCACTTGTTTTTCCCCTAGCTGGACTTGATATTTATATAATGTGCTTTCCATTGGCTGTTGGTTTGTCAAGTGTAAATCACAAATGATATTGCCATATTCTGCATTTTTAGTGACAAAAAAGGAGACCTTTTTTGTAATAATAAAAAAAAAGATTTACAAATGTAACAGGTGTTATACACTTTGAGGCCCTCTTTGCTTGTTTCATTTCCACCTTGTTTTAACCCCCCCCCCCCCCCCTCCCTCCTTTTGTTCTTCTCTTTTGAATTTTTTCACTTCTTAATTGTCTTTTGATTTATGTATGTTCTACTTTTGACAGGAACCTTTGCTTGGGTCAGATGTTCTATCATGTTTTTCTATTGTAAGGATCAGAGTTACTTTGGTTTGGAATGTTTGTCCAGAGATTGTTAAAGAATGTTTATACTTTATTTCTTGCTATTTCTGCTGTTGTGGAGCCATGTTTCTCCTTGAAGAAATAAAGTTTCTTCTTAACATTTCATAAAGGGAAATACTAACTGATTTGTTTTACATGCATCTAGGTCATGCCCTTAATCGGTCATAATAGCTTACAATTTTGAATTACTTACTTTTACAGGATCCAGATCCGATTCTAACCCTCTTAGCTACTGACCGGACCATGTAATTAGGCACTTCAATAAGGTTTAAACTTATATAGAGGTTGAGAAAAATTTTCCAAGGATTTAACATAATTTTGAAAAAAAAAAAAAGTTCTAACAGAAAAGGTTATATTGTTAGAAAATGAGTTTGAAGTGGCAAGTTCGCAAATGCCATCATGAAATCAATTTCAATAATGTTTAGGGAAAAAATGAATTTTTGTTTATTGCATTTCTGAGCTCTTTGAGTTCCGGCACCACCAAATGGTTGGCCCCCTCTAATGAATTTTTTATAACCTTAGATGAATTTATCTTCGTAGTCTATAAATATGCGCAACCAGTTTATTTTAATGCTGTATTAATGAATATGTTTGATCATGTAAAGAGTGGGAGGATTATGGGATATCATGAGTTTTATGGTTGTTGGATTTGTAATTGTTATACTTTCGGCCTGGAGTTTACTTTCGTGTACCTGGTTGCTATTACGAAGTTAATTCTTGAATTGAGTTTCCTGGTGACCAAGAAAAAAAACTTATTTTTGAAGAAATTCTAAATGGTTTCTGGGTGCCCAAAACGTGCTTATCTTTCCTTCGTAATCCTAGTTTAGCTTAATATAATGTTTTAGAATATCAATGGGCTTGCAGTTAAAACCTTTACTCGGGAATATATTTTATTTGAATCTGAACTTTTCACCTGATTGTATGATGTAAATTTTTACAGAGGTCTACAGGGTTTATCTATTTAATGTTTATAAGGAGGGGGAGAGATATTCATCTAAGTTTTTCCCTATATCACAGGGTTTGTATACTTTTTTATACACATAGATGGTTGGAAATGGAAAATGTTAAGGGAAGGCCTAATTTGAACAAGAACGGAACGCAGTCCCACCATACCAGTTCTACGAAAGCACAAGGCTTGCAATGATATATTGCAAATGCAAATTAGCCTAAGCTTGAGTGGGCTAAACTGTGCTCCACCGTACCCAGTAAAGGGGAAGTTTTTTACATGGTCCTACTAGAAGTGTGACCATTGATTATCTGAGTGTTTACCACTGGTTAAGATATGTTTGGGCTACTTGTTAGAAAGATGATTGAATGATATATTTTTGAAATTGCATAGACTTCCCTGTAGAAAGGATTTTTTAAAAGATACTCTTCTTGAAAATATTAGGCATATGTATATTATAAAATAAATGTGGTGAACATGATTGACTCTGCGTACAGTAACAACTTTGTTCCTGCGACCATGAATTAATGTAGATAATATTGATTATGCAATATTTTTGCGAGTCCCAAAAGAATGACTGTGCGATACATTTAAAATAGGAATAATGATGCGGTGAGCCACGATAACAATCAATTAATGGTAAAATAATTTAAGAAATCAATTAATGGTAAAATAATTTAAGAAAAATAATGAAACAGCGCTCTCTTTATATTATAAAATGATAATAATGAATTATTAATAAAATAACAATATTTTAAAAATAAGAAATGATAGTAACACAAGAAAAGTACAATAGCCTATAAATTTAAAATAATAGTAATATAGTTTTGTAATTATATAAAATAATATTAAGATAATACATTTAAAATAACAAATAATATACACTATTAACCACAAATTTAATTGCAAAATTAAAATATTAACAAAATAATATCATGAAAAACACAAATAATAGTAAATTTATATTTTAAAAGAAAAATAAAAGCATATAATTTTATAATGTTTCTAAAATAAAAATAAATGAATAAACTATAAAATTAAAACTACGATAACTTTATGAAATGATAAATTTTAAAATAATAAAGAAATAATATTATGAAAATGTGAAAAAGAAATATTAATTATTATAATTATATGGACAGGAATTATTAGTATGAATTAATTATTATGAAAAATGTGGGTAAGAATTAAGAAAACTTTTAATAAATATAATCTTTAAATATTTGATATTTTTGGTCAAGAGTTTTAAAGGAGTGCAGAGCAAAAAAAAACTGTGTTTTGGATGACAGGGGAAAGCTTGAAGGCCCAAAACAGTACTCCTATTTTTTTGTGAAAGAATAATGGAAATAGAGGCCCAAAATATCAAACAGTGACTACTTTGCAATTTATTGGGTTGAGGATAAAATACCATTGAATGAGGATCTTATTTGAAATAAGAAAAAACCAGCCGAAACCTACAACGATCAATGGTCACATTACAAGTAGCACCGTTGCGAGAAACTCCCGAATGGAAATGATTGCTAAACATAGGAGTGTGGTATTATTAAACTGATCGCTGATATGTTCGTTAATGGAAGTCATAAACAAACTTGTACCAACATCAACATGCACATGCACATGCACATGCAATCTACATGAGATGTATCGCTACAATTCTTCCTTTCCTTTTTCTCATAATCCTAGTCACCAGACGCACAAGGTTCAATGATTACTTCTCTTTATATATCCTATGTACCAACATTTTATATTTGGTCAATATATTCTTCTTCTTTTTTTGGGTCAACGATGCATGTTCTCCTAAATATAATGTAAACATTTGTAAACCTTTCAGTGAAACTAGGAAGATGAAAAAATATGATATCCAATAGGCATGCCTAAACAGTAAACTTAAAGTAAATTTCTAGGCCAACTAACAAATCAATTGGTTGATCTCAAAAACTTAAGAGGATTACGACAAATAAATAAATAAACAATTAAGTGTAAAGAGTTAAGATGTTTAAAAGATTTTAGATGTATGCTTTAATTACTGGGTGGTTTAAGTACTCCAAATTTTGATCACTAGATCTTATAAACTTAAGAATCAATATTCTTTATCTTCTTGTAATTTTATACTTCTTTTAACCATTTCTATATCACTAATTAGTAATGTATATTTTTTCACTAAATTCATTTATTATCTATTGTTACTTGATTTAGCTACAATTTAGGCTATAACCATAATTTAAACCTTGATTATAACATTTTTCACTCCAACTTAACTTTTGAGGGGTTTCATGATACCCCAAAGAAGAATTTATGGGGATATGAAAGGACAAGGTGTAATTCACTCTCAATTTAAATTATAAAAATGAATAATTAGGATGTGCTTAAGATTTTACGAATTAAAATAAAGTAACTTTATTTTTTAGCTAGGCAGAATAAGTGGAATAAATGGGACGAAAAGATAAATAAAAAGCACATAGAATATTAGGACTTTCAAAACGTTTCTTCTGGTGTCAAGGGAATGAATAATGATTGAGGAAGGGTTACCTACCACCTTGACTTTACATTCTCAAGGCATTGAATTTGAATTAGGTTAAAAACAAAAGTTTGAATTTATTGTAAGTATGTCTTTGTTCTTTGGATTAAGTAGCACTTTTCAGTGTGCCTTTTAAGCAAAAACAGCTGCTGTGATCGTGACTTTTATCAAATATCCAACTTTGACATATATTGTGTGGTGGGGTTCAAAACAAACTTTACATATCTAATTGCAAGGAAACTAAACAACTTCATTAATCTAAGAGAGTTAGACTCTGTTGGAATAAGATTTATTTTATATGCTTAATTTTTTTATATGATTATTTTTTGTTGTATGTATAAAAGAAAGACTATTTAGTATAGGAAAAATATGTGATTTTAAAGAGGAAAAAAAAAGCTGAAATATTTTTTCCTTTTCTAAAACTGAATTGGAATTATACTATATATAGAGGTATATGTTAACCTGAGTTTGGTTAGAGACAAAATAAGGAATTTTAAGACGATTTTGTCAATCTTTCTTTGGATCAATTAGATACATCTGAAAATAATGGAGCCATACAGAAAGTGCACGCGTGATCATGATGTTAGATATATAACTACTAACCAGTGAGAATTAATGATAATATTACATCATATTTGTTATAGAACTGCAAAAAATATTAATAAATATCAATATTTTTAATTTTTTTATAAAAGGAAGTTGTTAATTAGCTGATGGATAATTTTTTTTTATCCATCAAAAGTTTAAGATTAATTACTGAATTCTTAAATACTATCTTTAATCCTATTTATAATTTTTTTAAAATAAATTATACTTCTTAGTATGATTTTTGTATTTTTAAAATATTTATTATTTTATATTTATCCTTTATAAATATTAAACATTTTAATTTTTCTATGATTAATATGATAATAAAATTTAACTTTAATTAGGTAGGGATAAAGTTGAAATATTGGTACAATTTTTAAAAAAATAATATATTAATCAATTAAACCATTTTTTATATATATGCGATTTAATTAGAAAGATCTTATAAACAAGACCAGAGGTACCTAATTCACAATATAATTATTGTATATTAGGAGAGAAATAATAAGAAATATTATATTAGGAGGTTGAAAAACTACTAAAATAGTCTAGAAAGAAGTTTCAATAACATATACAAGATCTTAGTTTTAAATTATTTTATTTTATAATATATAAATAGTAAAAATAATATTATTAATCATATTTCTCATTGTGCCATTTTTCTAAGTGGACAAAAATAAAAATATATCTTAAAGAGTCTTATTAGCATCTTCTAAATGTTATGACTTGAATATCATTATATCTTAAAATAAAGTTACATGCAAAAATTTTCAAAATTAGATTCAATAGAAATTGCCTGTGGACCGGGTTCGGAGTTCCATAAAAAAAATTGCACAATATGCACTTCCTCATTTCGTCATCTATATTTGTTAAATTGTTTTTGTGTTATTTATTAGATAAGTGAACATCTTTTTATGGGATCATTTATCATTTTTCTGAAAACTGCAGAAGATTTCGAGCAGCTGACAAGAAAGAATTAATAAACAAAAGGGAAAAGGAGGGGAAGTCGAGATGTGACACATGCATGATATATATATATATGCAACAAAGTGATATTTTATCAATACTAAGATCTGTATGTTAGCGTATATTGATACTATTGGTGAAGTACAGCATTGGGGGAGGGGGGATATGGTTGTTATATACTTATATAGTAAAAAGGAAAAAAAGAAGAAAAAGGAAAAAAATTTGATAAAATAATATAATAGAATAGAAAATTAAAAAAAAAATCAAATAAATAGAAGAGCAAAATATTTTACAAATATTTAAAAATCATAACTCGTTAAAGGAGAAAACAGATTCAATAGAGTAGAATTAATGTGAATTACACAAAATGAATGTTTAACTGAAGTAGAGAGAGAGAGAGATGATGTAAGTTTATTCTTTATGGTGGGAATGCACATATGGGAATGACTTTGCATGCAATAATTATAATTAGTAAGTCAAAAAAATTAGCTATAGCTTGTAGTTAATGACCAATGATAATTCATTTTTTTTTTGTTAATAGATAATAAGAGAATAACACAGGGTTTGAGGCATGTGTTTCAAGCACGAGGTCCTTGGTTGGAAGCTAGCAGAAAAAGAGAGAGAGAGAGAGAGAAAGAAAGAAAGGAGAGAATGACACACAATATATTGTATATGAACTAATGCATGCACAAAGAAGTCAATCAAAATCTCTTTATTGGGTAAAGTAAAGTATTTGGGCAATACATTCTCCTTTTATAGCTACCAAGTCCAATTCTATTCTAAGGAATTATTAATATGGGGATTGGCCCCATTTTCTTTGTCTCCATCTTCATGTAATCATGTTTGCTTTATTTAACCCTTAATGATAAGGAATTAGGTGGACTAATCCTTGCGTGGGGGAGTTTTTATTTTGTTTTGATCTAAGTTTGTCTTCCTCCATCTTATATGTGCACGTAACTCGCCTACAAAGTTCCAATATATAATTCATGATCACCTAATCATAAGACCCTCGTCATATAGATTTAATTTGCCACGTATTAATATTTGTTTATTCAATTCATTTCCTTATTAAAAATCTGATTTCTTAATCAGTTTAGGTATCACCAACAATTCATTTTTTAAGAGACTTCTGGTTCTTTCTTAAAAAATATGCTGGAATACCATTTAGTTGTAAATTTATGTCACATTTTACACTAAATACTTTTTTGTCTTTCGAACTAATATTGTTTAGAAATATCATCAATTTGATATCAGAAAAATTAACATTCCTTCGTATCGCATGAAGATTTTGATATGATATATCATGTGAAATTAAATTATTTTTTACATAACCGTGACTTTTTTCCCCTTGTGGATTAAGAAAATGGCATTCCCCTTTTGCTTTTTTTTTTTTATGTCATGGTGAGGTGTATTTAATGTCTAAATGATCAATAAACCGCATGATGTGGCTTTCTATATGTTTACTAAGTAGTGGATTAAAAATATTTGAATAGTACATTTTTTTTTCTTTAATTCTCGAACTTTTTCAAACTCATACTTTCATTCTGGTGTAAGAGTTTTCTAGAGAGGGAAAAACTTTCATTACCTTTCCTCCTTGGATCCTCATTAGGTATTATATATATGATTTGATTTTGTGTCTCTTTCAATTTCCCCCTTCTTCCTATTTTGATATTTCTTTTCCTTTTTCTCATGTGTCGTGGGGCCTTTCCGTAATGCAAGTTTTAAATTGCACAACAATGATTTTATAATCGTTACCTCAAAAAGAAAAGAGAAAAGAACCAACTCCTGTTTGATTTTCAAGTAATTTCAAAATATACTTATTGAATTTTATAACCTACTCCGGCGAATGATAAATAACATTATAAGGAGCTATAAAATATTAAAAAGTAAAAGAATGAAGTATATGTGTAAATAAAGACTTGTGTTTGGTTTATATGTTTGAGGTGCGTTTTTTCTCAATAATTGTTGTACAAATAATATTATAAGTACCAACCTTTTTTTAAAAGTCCTCACTATGACATTCAATTAAACTTGAAGTGTAAGTCTCAAATTTGATTGTTGATAATAAGAAAATGATTTGCTTTAATTCTGATTTTTATCTCCTTAAAATATAGATGTTTCTAGTTCAAGAAAGAAAAAATCTTTAGATTACCATTTCAATTCACATTCATTGATAAATAGGTTTTATCACTGATTTTTATTTCTACTTGACTCAACCAACAAGTAAATTCAATAATATGTAACAACCATATCTCAATTAATGTTTATAAATTACCAAACTTCTTAACTTATATGTTGATGAATTGTGGCTACTAAACTTGTCAAATGGAGGCTCTATAAACTAAATGATAGGTTTCTCAAATTAATCAAACTATTTAAACACCAACTCATGAGTTCAACTCAGCTCAATAATTACATTAATTAACCTTATTCTTACTTAGCTCGATTATTTTTTACTTAGTAGCTCTTCTCAGCTAAGAATTTAGCATTCAGTCCAACCCAACAGTTTTTCAACGATAACAACTTGGGAAAAAAAAATTGTAATTAAGGTCAAATGTAGAAGGATGGGGTTTTTGTTTGGGGTGAAACGATTTCCATTAATTATATTGTTATGTACCACAGAAACATCAATGATGATGGGAGCGACGAGAATTCTTAAAGTACTGCAGTTTCAACAATTTTACTGGTTATTGATGTAAAGAATATTTGACAGAAGAGATTACATATCTACAATAACAAAAAAAATTATAATTTAAAAATATGATTTTTGAAAAAATATATATAATGGGATATTTATTTATTATTGTGCAGTATGTAGATTTATATATTTTTTTCCTTTATTATAGAACTTAAAACATGATATATAATCCCAAAATATACGGAATAGCATGTAATTATTTGATGATAAATTGAGTCTACTAATATGACTATTACTATATAAATGTAGAGGTACACTGATAACCAGACAAACGTCCTTTTTACTCTTCAATAATGCACTTGAAATTTGAAGTCTTTTGTCGCATGTAAGTGTGTAATGGTCCCTTTTTCTTTATCCCTTGCAGTTTGTCAAAACAAGTGGGCAAAGTATGAGGTCAAAATATTTGTCTTTTGCCTAATCCTAAACCAAAAGGCCTAGAGGCACCCTTTGATTGATTAGGCATAATTTAATGCAATATAATTATTATAAAATGGTTTAGGAGGCATGAAATTGGGACTAAAAGGTGGAAGATTCATATCATGCCTTGATTAAAGTGTTAGTTTGATTGATAAAGTGATGAAAATTGAATGTTTTTGTTAGGTGTCCTTGAATGAAGGAAGATGTGTGTGGAAAGAATATGAAAGAACGTGGGGGTTGTTTTGTATAAGATGGATTCACCATCTCTTTTTGACAAAATTTGTGGGTATGCCAAAGAATGTCAAACCGCATTTTGGGTGTAGCAGGTTATGGTGAATGGTGAATGATGAATGGTGAATGGTGAATGGTTGTGAGAATAACACGTGCGTGCCTTAGCCTTTTGGGTCCTAAAAATGATTGACTTATAGCATCATTCAAAGTCTGCCGCAAACAAGAGGGTACGCGAGTGGGTTAAAAGATGCTAATTAGGTATAATTTTTCATACACTAAACCCAATTAAGGGTGGAACTTTGGAACAAATCTACCCAAAAACAGATTAATCTGCTATCCCATATACTATATATAAGAAAAAGTTATTCAAGCTAGAATACTTAATTAATGTGAAAAAGTAAGAAAATAATTATAAGTGATCATGTAATTATCAATGTTACAATTTTAATATAAAAGTGTAAGAAATAAATATTAATTATTAGATTATTAAAATTAAAATTTTATATTATGGGAAATGTCTATGGATCATTTCTTATTATATATTGTTATTTCTTTTCAATTCTTTTAAATAGTCTTCAATAAAATTAACAAAAAATTTAAAATAAATATAAAATTAATTGAAAGAAATGATAAAAGATAATAAAGAATACTAATTAAGCATGATAAAGAGATGAGACTTGAATAGAGTTAAAGACCAAACTTAAAATTTAACCATAATTTTTGAATAAACCTGTATTTAAAAATTATAATTTTATTTTATGTATGTATGTATTTTTAAATAGATAATATATAAAATATATTGTAATTTAAATAATATAAAATAGATATTAAAATATAATAAATAATAAAATTCAATAATGAAATTATATTTAAACAAAATATAAGAGTTTGATTTTTTATTTTAATATTATAATAATTATTATAACTTACTCAAGATAAATACAAAACATATATATATATATATATATATATATCTTCGAATATATTCCTACATTTACAAATTAAATACGGCTTCAAAAAAGAAATTTAAAATCAAATCAAACTAAATTTTTCATGTTAAAATTGAAGTAGGATTAAGCCAATATTCATAAATTTAAATTTTATTATTATACCTCTTACCTCTTATCTGTTACCTCCTTAATTTTATTAAAGTGTAATTTTTTTTAAATATAAATAATTACATTTCCTAAAAAGTTTACAGTAATTCAAATTATTACTATGTATAAGAAGAATAACATTAAAAATATATAACTTACTTTTTTTTATAACCTGTATATCTTAAAAAAATATTTATCATTTAAGAGATATTTTTAATCATAATTATAAAATTTAGATTAACTGATTGGTTGGACAAAAATTAATCAACGGATTGATTTAAATGATACGTTAAATTGGATGTGTTAGATTCGTGCAAAATTTTAAAATATTGATAAATAATTATTAATTAACTTGTTTGAGTGGATCAAAATTAAAAAAATATATAAACATTTTAAAAAATAATATTATTATTTGATGTTAATAATAATAAATAAATGTTAAAATTAGAAACGTAATCTAAAAGTAAAAAAATGGAAGTTTTGAGTTTTTTTATAATTCTAAATTTTTAATTTCAATTTATTTATTTTATTTTAATTTTCATTTTTTAAATTCTATCTTAATTATTATTTAATTTTATCTAACCTTTTATTTGAAAATTTTAATATAAATTTTAATATCCTTAGCTTTTGTTTAATCTCAAAACAAATTTTTTTAATAAAAATATGATGTTGATTCTAAAATAATGTTTTACTAATTGATTAAATTTTTAGATAAAAATTTTACATGACTTTAATTGTATTTTTATCTATACATTTATATTTAATAATATTTTAAAATATTATTTATTTAATTATATGGTAATAATTTTTTTATTTAGTTAAATACATATATAATGATAATTATTTTTAATTTTAATTTTAAAATGTTATTATTTTATAAACAATGTTAACTTATATAGTTTAAAATTTTATATATAAATTTTACAAATTTTAATATATATCAATTCAGTCAATAATTTATGAATCAAACTAATAACTCATCCAACGACCATAGTTACCAAGTTGATTCCAAGCTGAATTTTATAACGCTGCTTTTAATACTTGTTATCCGAAAAAACATAAAAATAAGAATTGTAATTTTTAATAACGTGAATATTTAACGAAACCTAAATGACATATCAAAAGTCAAAACTAAATTTTATAAATAAGTGTCCTGAAAAAATTAATTATGGAAACATTAATACTTTTTATAAAATTTAATTTGTAATTACTAAGCAGTACTTGTGCGCTATTTATCATAGTCTTATCGAAATTAAACATGATTGGACACTGTCATAATCCCATTATGAAAAATATCAGCTAAAAATTAAAAACGTAGTCTATGTCAGCTATAGCTAGCTCGGCGATTGACAAGACTTAACATAACCGTAAAATTTTTAAATATAAATTAAAATAAAATGTTTGAAAATACAAAGAATCTTTTTCCAACTAATTTTGTTTTCCCTCATTGATTATATAAAAAAATTTGAAATTAAAATTAAAAATAAAAATAAATTATTTAAATAAAACCATAAATTATATAAAAAATATTTATAATAGAAAACATTTTAATAAAAATTTATTTTTTCATTATAAATTTTAGTTATTTTGTAGTATTGTTATAATTTGAAGAATATTATTAAATTATAACATTTAAATAAAAAATATTAGTAAAAATATAAAATGAAACAATTATTTTGGCTAATCTCATCGCTAATAATAACTGTTTTCCCCTTGCTATTGTGTTTTTATTAATGAAATAATGAAAGTTGTGTTTTCTAATAATTTTTATAATAAATATAATAATTTAAATAATTATATTTAAAAAGTAAAAGATTATATTTTTTAAATTTTAAATTTATTATTAATACTATTCTTATGATTAGTTTTTTTAATAATTACGTATTTTTATTTAATAATTTATAAAATTTCAAAATTCTTCATACAAATTCTTGAAATCTATTATAACCAATCCTAACATAAGAATATCTTTTCAATTTACGTGCAATTAATTTTCACTTACTTATTTCTGAACCTTTCATCATGATTAAGTGATATGTCACAATGGAAAGGATTAATTGCGTGAAAATGACATTCAAATGCTAAGAACTTGTTTTTTCTATATATACAATAAGGGTAGAAAAATCGAATTTCAAAATTTGCTTCAAACTCTTTTAATCTTTATTATTAAATTAATATTAATAACTTTAAAAGTTTATTTATTTAATTGTTAAAAATAAGTTAGTTTTAATAAAAATATATGTATTTTAATAAAAATATTTAACTTGTGTTTTAAATTTTATTTAACAGTTTATATTTAATTTTATTAAAATCAATTTTATTCAACTTTAAATCCAACGATAAATTATATATAATAATTAAAAACATCAAAATAAATTCAACTTACACATTTACTTGGTTAGCTTTACCTTTTAGGTATATATCACAAATATTATTTATGAAAAGAATTTTATTAAAACTGAAACATTCGTAAAATGGTAATGATAGCTTTCTGGGTAGGAAATATTATATATGGGGGACCATTTTAATAAAACTGAAAACACTCATGACAAGGCAATGTCAATTTTCTCAACAAGGATTTTTAAATTAAATATTACTTAAAAAATTAAACATATTAAACATACCATTTGAACCAATCTATAATTTCATCTATCACCAACATTACAAATTTAAGTATTCATTTGTAAATTAGAATATTTAAAAGAACTGTTCAATTTTTTATTCATCATGTAATTTTTTATATTAGATATAATAATTTCGTTTTTACATATAATTGTCTAAATTCACCCAAGTTAAATTTAAATTGTATTTTAATTTTTAAATTTTAACACATCATATAAATTAAAAATATATTGATTTAGAAAATAGATTTAATTGATCTTATTTTAAATCAAATAATTAACTTTTAAATTTTGAAACACTGTATCTTTTATTTTAAGTGTTTTATTAAATACAAATACATAAATTTAGTTATTTTTAATTTGGATTAATCTTTTAACACTTTATATTAAATTAATACACATAGAAATGATATTTTTTATTCAACAATTTATTTACATATATTTCTCTCAGTTCCCAATATCTTACCTCTTTAGTCTGTTGCTATCTAATAAAATAAAATATTTATTATTTATAATATAAGATTTGTTATTATACATACTTTTTATTTTAAATATATATATATATTAAAATTTATTTCATAATAATAACAACAGTAATAATTTTTTAATATTATTTTTTTATTTTTAAAATATATTTATTTTTAAAATATGATATTATAAATTTTTAATAATAATTTATATAAAACTAATTTATTTAATTTTTTCCTTCTTTTGTATCGCTCTTCTATTCTTTGTAATAAAAATATAAAATATAATTTTAAAAATATATATTTTTTAATTTAAAAGAAAGCAGTTAAATTTAAAATAAAAATAAAAACTTTATTTCATTTTTTTATATCCATTTAAATAATATATTTGTCATTTCTTTATATTTTAATTTGAACTAAATGTAACTTTATTTTATAAGTTTTTTAAGTTAGTATTCTCTTACTTCTAAAAGTTAAGTAAATTTATTTCTTTATCAACTTTTTTTTTTACTTAAAACTTCTGATTTTCTTTTTAATTTATTTTGCATGAGATTGAGTCAATCAGGTTGTTTTAAAACCTTTTGATTGTAACTCATCTACCAAATACTGGTTAAAATTTTGTATTTACTTGGTTCCTCTTTTATACTGTATAAATTTCAGCTTAGTAATACTAAAAACTTAGGATTTATATTTTAGAATAAGAATTAAAATTAATTCATATTTAATGTATAAATGAAAAACCTTTTCATATTATATCATTTATTTAGAAAAATTGAATTCTAAGACACAAAGCTAAAAAATTTTGACATAGTATCAACAATATCATTTTTCTTAATTTGTACTATCACTATTTTTTCTGTTAAATTCTTAAAATATGAAGGTTTTTTTTTTGTTCCCTAAATTTTTCACCAAAATTCTGAATATTTCTATGACAATGCTCTTTTTGCTCTTAAATTTCTTGTGGTACTTGCTATAGTCCTTCATATCCCAGCTTGGTTCTTGATTCGTGCTACTTGAGCCAAGTTTTGTTGGTTCCTGTGTCCTGGGTTTTTTGTTTTTGATTGCTTTTTCATTTTTTTTTAATTCTAGTTCTTTGTTTCTTCACCGTAAAATTTGTTGTCTATTTTTTTAGTACGACAAGCATGTTAAAATATACCATCACCCTATTTATGAGGTTTAGGATGATTATGTTTTTAATTTGTAATATTTTAAATAAGACTGTTTCTTGTTTTTACCATCATTTTGTCATTAAGAAAATGATGTTTATTGATGAACCTTGTCAAATTGAGGGGATGTTAGTTGGAGATTTTACATCACATTAATTTCTCCTTCCTCTTTTATATTGTATAAATTAAGATAATTTACAGTGTAATAATTGTAAATATCTACAATTCTTGTTTTAGAGTAGGAATTAATTAGAATCAATTTGTATTTAATATATGTAAATGTAAAAAGCTTCTTAAAATACATTTTGTATTATTTATTTATTTATAAAAATAACACACCAAATCACCATTTAAATTTGTTCAACATCAATTTATCAACTTTTTTCAAAATAAAAAAATATAATCTTTATTCTCTTCAAATCTAAACCTTACATCATATAAAACATTTTAATAATTATTAAATTTATAAATTATAAAATAAATAGACATCAATTAATTTTAATTTTATTTTTGAATGATTAAAATTACACTTGGTTTAAATCAAAGACTTTAAACATAAAATCAACCCCATCTTTTTACTATATTTTCATCTTGTTAACTTTTTTAATATATATTTTTATTTTACTTTATGGCCAAAACAAAGCTCAAAGTTGGGGATATCATTTTCTTGTCTTTCTTCAACAAAGATTTTATTTTGTTTTTTTTTTCACACAAAAAAAAATGGGAACGGCACAGATACCGAGGCACATTACCGTTTTGCCTGCTCACGCCAAAGGTACCGGCGGCCTCGAGGCCACCCCACTCTCCGCTCTGTTGTTTTTTCATTTCACAATTTTCATCAAACTTGATAATAATAAATAATAATTAAATATGAATATTCGTTAATTAATCCTCCAAGAATATTAAATTTTTAATTAATGTAATGTTATGGTAATTCGAATATATTTTGAAATAAAAAAATTGTAAATTTAATAATTAGTTAAGTAATTAAGAAGATGTAGGTGATAATAGGTATAAAAGAAAGAAAGGAAGAAATAATGATGGAAATTAGAAAGTTGGAATTGATTCATGCAGTGTATGAGGAGAGAACAGTAGTAATGGGCATATTAAAATTAATGTTGTTTGGACTGTTTCATAACCCATCATTCCATTTGTGCAGGAATTTCCAGCATTCCTTTGCTTTACCTTCTGGCAATTCCATCATTATCATACTGACAAATGCAGAAGGAAGAGAGAGAGAGAGAGAAAGAGTTTGTTGTTAAAATGTTAATAATTCTCTTCTCTTCTTTTTCTCTCCATTCCTTTTGCCTATGACTTATAAGTAAGTGTCTGCAGTTTCTGGCATGTTATGGAACAATTCCATCTGATTAGCTGAGAATGCCATTTTGTTTCTTTCCTCTGTTATAAATGGTCAGCTGGCTGTGTACCCAAAATAAATATCCCATTTATGATTCTAAATCCGTACCACTATTCCCAATCCTCATTCTTTTTCTACACCAAAATATACATATACCCATATAGGGATACGTGATAAATTCATTTTATTTTTTAAATATATTATTAAATATTGGCTTGTTCACCTAATAAATATTTAAATAATTATTTTTATTAGTATTGACTCATTATATATATATATATTAAACAAATTTATATAAATAAAATTATTATTAATTACATTATTGAATCATAAAAAAATTTATATCTCTTTAAAATTAAAAATTTATGTAATTTTTTAAATATATATATATATATAATATGCTGAATTGGTATATATATAATAAAATTTAATTTAATTCTTGTTAGTTAATTCAAAAAGTATCTAACAATGTATTATTTACAAAACTAAAAAATAAAGGATAAAAAATTATTTATATAAAAAAATAAAGGAATTTTGATATATTTTAAAAAATTAATATATTTAAATCTAAAAAATATTAATAAGTGTCTGACATATTAACCAGGAAATCAGTAAGTAAAAATAAAAATTATAAAAATATTATTAACATTCTAAAATGATCATTATAAAATTTAATATAATTAGTAATTTTATTTATTTTGATTTCTAACTAATACTTTTAAATATTGATGATCAAGACCTAATAAAAAATAATATTAATTATTTTTTATTCATCTATTCAAAAAGAACAAAGTTTTGTTATTATAAATATATAACAGCAAAAAAGATATATTATTACTGCCGTGACAGCGCCAAAAAAAATTATGAAGATTGACATACTATAAATTCCAAAGTTAGTAGTGAAGTTTTATATTAAGTGGGGATAATATAAAGAAAAAAATTCTGATATTTATTAAATTTAATTAAAATACATTGATAATATAAAAATTAGATTATTATTTAACAAAAATTGATACAAATAAAAACAAAAATCATATTTTAAATTTTTTAATTGTTTGTAAATTTAAAAATATTAAAATTAAAAACATATTCATTATCTTAAGATTTTACACAAAGGTGTGATGGAGTACTCTAATTTACTATTGTAAGCTGTCACCTAAACCCAGGAATAGAGGGTTCTCCTTTTGAGCTCCCTCCTAAACGCCCACCATTTGATATTAGAGAGAGACCCCAATTTTACTGGCAATGGTTATTGGTTAGGTTTTGTCTCAACACTTTTTATGAAGCATTAAATTCAATAGTTTAAACCATCAAATCAGTTGATAATTATTCATTACATTATATAAGTTTTGTGGAATAAAAATAGCATATAAACTTTTATATGCAAAAATTTCCCATATTAATTTTTACAAATTTAAAATTTTAATTAAACTAATTTTTGGTTAAATATTAGTTTGGTATATATTTATATATTGAGAATTAATATATTATTTTATGTCATATAAATCATTTCATGTCTAGAGAATAAAACAAGAAAATATTGGAAATTATTTTGATAATTTTCAAGAGTGAGAAACTTTAACATTGGCTAAGATTGGGATAAAAAGTGACAATAATACAAAGTAATGTAGACCTCTCATTTAATCTATTGATGAAGTTTTTTTTGTTTCAAAAAAAATTTATTCTAAAGAAAACTTGATGTGGGTTTAATATGATTAAGAATATGTTAATTTCAGTTCTTAAAATATATTTTAAATATTTTAATATAAGTAAGAATTTATCATATAAAAAATACAGTAAATAATTAAAATATTTTTCAAATTAAAGATTGAAATTAACAAAATTATATAATTAACTATAGCTTAAACGAATATCTTTGTTTGAAATCTTAGATATATAATTATATTAAATATTTGAAATAAATTTTATTCTTTTATAATAATTTTATCTCACCCGAACTTAATTATTTCTAACAAATGATGCTTATATTCGCACATACGTAAAAATGTCAAGTATGTGAGTTATATATAAGTTTTTTTTTTGTTTGTGCATAAACATTTTAAAAGGAGATTGATGTCACCTCAATGTATGTTTGACACTTATAAATGTGAGCGAATTAACCATCACAAGGAGGAACAACATTGTCCATCTTGGACGATATTATTATCATAATTTTATATTTTTTTGTTAAAGTTTGAGATTATATATGTGATATGTACTCTAATTATTGTTCTTGGAAGAAGGAAGACAACAACCATCACATAGAAAGTCACAAAAAAAAAAAAATCCTTGCAGAAGCATAGGTTCGTATCATTAATGCCTACAGTAACATTGTTATGGGATCTCTTGCTCTTATTAATTGTTCAATGCTTCAAAAGATGATAGGTGTAGAGGGTAAAAAAATAGTAGATTTATATCAAATTGTGAAAATCGATCGACAAAAAAAAAAAAAAATTTAATTGTCAATTCACTCTCAAGCTAAATTTAAACCAATAGAGGGAAAGGACGATATAAAGAGATATGGAAGAATAATTCAGGTGGTCTTTTAATGCTGCAATGCATGTGCGTATCAATTCACTCCACAGTATTGTAAAGTTGTAGCTTTTAAGTGAGAAAATGACCATGATTTTCCCTCAAGCACAACATCCTTGAAATTTTATATATTTTTCTTCTATAACTCCGTTACAGATCCCATGGATGCAAGGGTTAATGAAGCGTCACAATATCTTATGCTTAATTCAAGTACATAAGAATTTGACAATAAGTTGGAAGTTTGTGAGGACCAAAGAATATGATTGGTTTAAATGTTATATATCTCATTTTTTAAAATAATGTTTTAGATTTAAATTTTGTGTATAAAATATATCTTTGTTAGAAAATGTAACAATGTCATATTGTAAATATTATTAACTTCCTATAAAAAAAGTGAGTTAATCAAGAGAAAAAGATAAGCTATGTGATATGTTAAGACTTTTTGAAGCTAAAATTATAAAAATTGTCAGTTTTTGGATAATGGGTTGAACATAATGTGATGAATGCATATAAAAAGAATAATTAAATAATTTGAACCTATAATTTAAGAAATTGTTAGCTTTTTGGTGATGCATATATTCATGGGAGGGAAACCTGTAAACATATATCTAATTGAGGAGAATATATATATTAATATAATATACGTTTTATCTGAATGAATAATGTTGAATATAATTTTTATAAATTTATTGTTATAATATTATTTGAATAGAATATAAGTATTAAATAAAAAAGAAGAAGCATGAGTGATTGATTTTGATGGCACAACCAGCTGTGTAGATTGACAATAGTTCAGAGTTGAAATTCCACATACGGAATTCATCACGTTGACGTAAAGATCCTTCCAACAATCCCAGCCGTTGATTTAAGAAATGGTAATTTCGAGGTGGCAGAGTTTTGTTATCAATTTCGTACCCATTTTCTTTCTTACTTTCTTCTAATTATTTGTTCCTTTTTATTTTATCGTTTGGCTCTCTCATCATAATTAAATTAATCACTTCCTATCCTAAAATCTCATACTTTTGCATCTGTCTTTGACTTCCTTTTCACAATTTTTTTTTTCCTTGACAAGAAAGGTATTCCCTAGGACTTTAACCGAAATGTCTAGTCACCAATTCATAACCCATTTTCAGTTTTTCGCCTCTTTTAGGACAAACAGATGTGATACAATATTCCTCATAATTACCTATATTTATTTACTTATAATATATAATATATGTATATATATACCCCTACCTATGTATCTTTTTTATTTTAAGATTTTTTTTTACCAAACGATGCCTTTCTTCATTTTTTTGTTGCTGTAAAAAAATAGTAATCATCCACTACCCTAAAATGGTTTGCTTATGTATTGCATGATTTTGCTTTATTGGTTGACCTAATAAGTAATGAATAATGTTGTATAAAATCATTCTTTTGAAATTTGGATGCGATTACCACATATTAATAGAGTTTTTTTTGTAAAGGGAAAATTGATCCTTTTTATTGTGTCATTTTTTAATTGAAACAGGTTAGATAATAAGTTTTAAATTTAATATTTATTGATAGAATTTGTTAATAAATTAACAACAAATAATATTTTGAATTCTCACGAAGTTATCTCAGTAAGCTATCTGACATTATGTTTTGATGTTAAAAATATGGAATCTCTCTCTCATTCAATAGTAAAACAAAACAATAAAGATATATTCTTTCAGGTATTTCTATGATACAATTTTAATGAAATTATATAAAATTAGTTAATTTTAAAAAAATTATCAATTTTTATTTTTATTATTTTTATTGACTTTAATTCCACCATCAATATTTATCTTTAATAATCTTAATTTTGGTTCTTATCTATTTTAGCTATTAAATGTAAAGAAGAAAATATAATAAATGTTTCCTAAAAATTTTAAATTATCTTATAATAAAAATTATCAAACTTTTTAAAATGTTATTTTGTTGAAAAAAATGAAAGGAAATATAATTTTCTTGTGGCGCATAGTTTGAACTTTGAAGCTAGCTGTGATTGGATGAATATTTGGAAACGCAAGTTTGAATAAATTTAATTTTGTTTATAAATAAATTGATGTAATAAAAGTTATGTTTAGAAGCTTTTTATCTCAAAACAATTTTTTAATAATAAAATTTAATTTTCTTAAATTACCTTTAAAGCTATTTTTTATAATTACGTCAATTCAACCTTAAACATAAAGACAATTAATTTTGTTTCATGATAACCAAATATAAAAAATTGAAAAATTACATTCAACAATAGGAATGTTTTGGTCTTTTAAAAATAAATATTTTAATTTTTGAAAATTATAAGTAAAAAATATTTAAATTCTTCAATAATTTAAAAATTATTGGATAATTTTTTTCAAAAAAACAAATAGGTGGTACAAATTATTCGAAAAAGTAAGTTGATGAATTAGTGTTAAAAGAATGTGAATTTGCCTAACCAGAAAAAGAAGAATATAAATATTTGGGGTGGAAAATAAAAAATGTAAGAAAGTAATGTTGTTTGTACAATTTCCCATGCACGTCCAAATGGCACCACAGACAGCAGCATATTACTTGGCTCACAGGCAAAGATTAGAGCGGGAAACAGTGTGGGCCTAACACAAAATAAGGGGTAAAAAGGTCTTTCTATTATTTGATTAGGGGCAGATCTGTCATATGACGTTTTAGAATAATAATAATAATAATAAGGGAAGAAGAAAATAAGAAAAATAATTTGATGGGGTGTTGCATAGTGATGATGATGAGGTTGGCGTATGTAGCAGGAGTCATACATTACATTACTCTCTTTCTATAGTGTTTTAGAGAGAGAAACATGAAAAAAGTAGAGAGAGAGAGACAAAGGTCAAAGTGAGGCAGTTGAGTAATTGTACCCATTATATTGGCATAGGTGTAATCATTTCTTGGAAGGTCAGTGCAAACAATATCAGAACCCTCCTCGTGATTTTTATCTCAGAAAAAGTGTTTTGGGTTTTCTGCTTTTTCATATTTCATTTCTTCTTCTTCTTTATTTTTTATTTATTTATAGTGGTAGTAGTGCTAGTTTGTGTTAGTTGTGTGTTGTTTGTGGTTGGCAACTCAAACTCTAAGCTATAAGGTACAGCAACCACCATCCATATGATTCCATGATCAGGTATTATCACTGTGTGTGTCACTCCTAAGGAATTTCCAGAGCCCCTACCCTTTTCCTTTTCTATCTTTTCCCTCTTTCTCTCTTATATATATATTTATACTACAAAGTGAGTGTAGTTTTAAAGGAAAAGGGTGAAGGGTGTGTTTAGAAGTTACTAGTTACAACAAAGATGGGTAGTTGTGGAAGAGAAGGAGCAGTGAGACAGTATATAAGATCTAAGGTTCCTCGTTTAAGATGGACTCCTGAGTTACACCGTTGCTTTGTTCATGCTATTGATAGTCTTGGAGGTCATCATAGTAAGTTCACTTCTTCTCTTTCTATTTTCAGATCCCTTTTTACTATCAATAATTTTTCATATTTTTTTAAATGAAAATTTCAGAGGCTACTCCTAAGCTTGTTCTTCAGTTGATGGATGTTAAAGGGCTTACAATTTCACACGTCAAGAGCCATCTTCAGGTTATATTCTTTTTTAATTCTCAGTCCGGTTATGAACTTCAATAATAGTTTACTTTTTTTAAGAGTGGAAATTTTGATGGTGCATGATGCTCATTTTGTACTTATTATTGGGTTTGTGTTTTTATCCAAAGCAGATGTATAGAAGCATGAGAGGTGACTTGGGAAGACAAGGTACTGAACCTTCTTTTTTGCCGCAAAACACATGAATGAACAGGGAGCTAGTCTTCTTATGATGATGATGATGATGATCATGCTTCTTCAATGCTCTCACTTCTTCTGCTTATAATAGTAATCCTATTTGTGTGTCATGTTTCCATGTCATACGTGGATACATCAGATGTATGATGCTTTCTGCATTCAATGCTTCACTATTGTTTCTTCTCTTGGTACTTATTTTAACTTGAAACACAAAGCCTACCAGCTCGCATTTATACACTAGTTTGGTAAATCTGTGATTGCATTCAACATTTATTATACTATTTTCTATGCCAAAATAGTGTAGGAAGAATAACAAGCTAATGTCCATTTAATCTTCCTCTAATAGTAGTATTTTGATGAAATCCACAAAGTTTCTATGTTCGTTATTTGCTTGTGTATTAAATTGGTCTGATAAGTAAAGAAAGGAAAACAATCTCATTTTTTGACAATGTGTATTTGTCAGGTAGGACACCCTCTCAACATAGGAACCAGTGTTTTGAGGAACATGATGATGGATGTGTTGATGAAGTGAATGATGTTGGTGCTGAGTACTCATGCTCCAAACCCATAAGAAGAGAATCTGATTCCTTCTTCGGCTACAGCAATTTCCCCACAAAAAGGTTATTTTTTTGGTTTTCCCTTTGAAATAATTTCAGACTTTTCAAACGTCAAAAGAAAGTGGTGTGTGTATGTGTGTGTGGGAGAGAAACAAAAAGGATTGATAGTGTATTTATTTTACCTTGCGTTGATCTTTTGCTTTTCTGAACCAACTTTTACTTTTTTGCTTCTTTTGAAATTCCTTTTCGTTTGGATTCTGTCCTCAGAGCAAGAATCGAGACGACGAGGAGTTCCATCTCAGAGAACCTGCAATGCAGCCAAAGATTATGTGATGCAGTTTCAAATCCGTACTGTTTTTATGATTATCTGCACCATCCCATGGCTGAGCACAAAGGAATAAAGGAGTTCTGTGAAGCTTCTTCAACATGCCACACACAACCTCATTCCTCTCACAACCTCACTTCTTTCTTCCAGGTCCTCCTTACATTCTAAAACACTCAAACTTTCTCTCTTTTCTCTTCTACTTTATTCACTAATTCACCAATTCACTTTCCAACGTTAATTCATTCTATCATAACTTCCATTATTCGCTATGAAGACAAGTTAATTACTCCTCAACATATCTAACAATATTCTATAGTTTACTTTGATATTGAATGAGATATTAAACAAGTAAAGGATGGGATTTAATTTATCTTAATCTTACCACCGTAGCCTTTTAGCTGGGGTTGAGTGTTATGCTGGTTATGTGTTTTATTTCACTGTCATGCTATATGGCGAATCTATAAGTTCCAAACACTCCGCTTTTGTTCAGTAAGATCTTACGTTTCGCCTGTCAAATATGCACAGCTTTTGGGATCACGTTCTGTGTGTTAAATGGGAAACCGTTGGTTAATTTCTCAGCTAACTGTGCTTTCTTCTTTTCTTTCTTTTTCTCTCTCTCTTTTTTGTCTTCAAAAAATAATATTAAATTATAAGTAACTTGTTCACATGTTCAGACTAGGAGAAACTCTTTTGTAGTACTTGTGTTATTAAATATCTATTGCTTTAAAATTACTTTTTTTGTTTCCTTCTTTTGGAAAGCAAGGACTCCTTGGTTCTACCGTTCTTGAAAGATCTGTTTATACTTTGCAGCTGTATTTTTGTTTTGCGTTTATTTTCCCGTTATTCTCACGAAGTTGGTTTTTTGAAAACCACGCTTGTGTGGAAGATGAAGTGGCTAAAATAAGAAAACGTGAAGGTGTGAATATAGGTACACATACATTACTTTATGCTAACATTTAATCGCCTTGTGGAGTGGTTAGAAACTTAGAGAGTTTTGGTCCCCTTGTACGACTTCAAACATTTTAGTGGGGGGAATATAGGGGGGGGCTTATATATGATTGTCCAAAAAATTTATCGTGGCCGAAAGGGTCATCATAGCTTCTAATTTATACACCTCCCTTTACTTCTGAGTTTTTCTCATTCAGTGGTCCTGCCAAATTATTGAAATTCTGACTTTTTAATGCAAATTTATCCATACCCTTTATTGCACCTATACGGATTCTTCTTTTCAAGTTACAGGTTCTGTACTGGTGTAGCAGGATTAACCTCAACTTCTTCTCCCAAAGCCAGAAAATCCAAACCTTAAAAGGATAACCTTTATTACCGACAAATGTCCATTTGAAATTTTAATTTTTCATTTGATTTTTGTTTTTGTTTTTATAAAAATCTCACATCTGCATATGTGGTTGGTGGATGCTAAGATTTTATAGAGATTTTATTTATTATATAAAATATAATGAATATATATATATATATAGTTTTTTTAATAAGCCCCATGTCAGCATTTCTTATGTGTGTTTTCCCCCATGTTGATAGGTTACTAAACTGAATGAAGGAAAGAGCAATTCAGAGGCAATTAATGTAGTTTTGAACACTGAGACTGCAAATGCAGAAGTTGAAGGTGGAGGAGGGTATGAATTGTCATTGTCACTCACATTGCCAAATCCTTCTCCTCAGAGAAGTAATGCTTCTTCAGCCAGTGAGATCAGTGAGGCTATCTCTTCATGCCCTGGTTTTAGCAACTACAAGGACTACTCTACTTCTTCCACTGTCAAAGATACAGTTAATTTAGACTTATCTTTAGCCTTATGTGGCAATTGATTTTATATTACCTACCTACTTTTGTATAATCACTCCTATTAGGTATAATCCAGTGTAGGTCTTTCTTCATTCCTTTGGTTTACAATTTTGGTTATTTTCTTGTTTAATTCTAATGATACTGGGTACCTTTCTATCCATCAGCACGCATGCTAATTTTAATCTATTTTATGTATTTTTTTAAAAGATGAATTGATACACTAGTGAGTGTTGAGAGGCTAATATGCCCAGGGAAAGACACTATCTATTAAATGGAATGCTAACTTGTGGTTGTGATTTGCTTACGAGGAATGCTTGTCATTTTTTTTTTTAAAAAAATTAATAGAATCTATAATTTTTTTCTTTCATTGATATATATTTTAGAAAAGTAATTAGACTCTTTAGAAAGTGATGTGTTTACCATAAGATAAGTATATTGAATTATTAAGGAAAGAATTAATAATAGTGTTGTTAGCATTCCTGTTCATTAGTATGTTCATATCATATAGATATCAAACAATCAAAATCATGGGTTGAGAGTTGATTGCTGAACGTATTTTTTTATTCTAATGTATGTTCAAAGCAATGCAATGTATTGATAGCTAAACATGTTGGTTTAAGAATGGAAGATGTGGTCGGATATTGAGATTGGATAGGGTTTAATATCGAACTAGCAATGAATTATGTTGAATTAAAGTTGGTCCAAGAAAGGGAAATCATTCAGGTTTACAGAAAGCATGCTAACTATATTCTTAGTCAAAATAGAATATCTTGGCACCCTCTAAATTAGGGTTTGGGTTTATTATTGTATGGGAATTTCCACTTAACAATTTTTGGGTATACTTCCACTTTTACATTCTGATAAAGACAATTACATTTATGAATGTTTACTCTTAACACCTCATTAACTTCAAAAAATAGATTAAAGACAATTAAATAATGTCATTTCTTTTTTATTTTATCTAAATCTTCTTTTTTTGGTTATCAGGATTAGATTTAGAAAAAAGAAATAAAAGGGAATTTTTTTAGAAGACAAAGAACATGGGACCTGTAAATTGTTTTATTTATTTGAGATAGAACTAAATAAATGTTAGCCTCCGTGATTGGCTTTTTGTCCTCTCATAGTGAAGATATTTATTTATTCAGATAAAAGTAGACATATAACACATGTCAAATACAGCTAGGATAAATTTTTGTGCTCTATTTCAATATTTCAATATTTCCACTGTTATTTTGTTAATTAACTGGTCGTGTGGATCCAACATGATGTCAGCTAAAACCCATAGCTAAATGGGTAAAATTGGAAAATAGTAAAATACTACAAACAAAAACGTGTAGTTGGGAGTTGGGACCTAAATTCAATTGTTGGATTAATTTAAAACCGTGTTGCATGTGTGGAAGCTTTATGCAGCACGCAAAGCGGTCAAGGAATATGGCTCTAGTAATTATAATTTATGGATAATCTCGATTTTAAAATATGAGATCTGCATTTTTTTTTTTGCATACTGGATACTGAATACTGGAATCAAATGTAGAACAATCTCACTTCTGATTCTTAATTTCATATGCACAATGTCCACGCTTTGTCTTTTCTAATTTATGAGAAATTTAGTAACATCAATTCTAAAGATTAGTTTTAAGCAATTAATATAAACTTTAAAAGATGACTTTGATATATATATAATATAACTATTATTTTAATAGTTTGATGCACAAAAAGCTTCATGAGATTTCCATCGTGGTCTCTGGTAAATATCTCAAACTTAGATGATAAATTAATAATGAAACTATGTGGTCAAATTAAAGCTTTGCAACAAGTCTCAACCTTGATGCATGATTAATATTTATGATTCCTTAAGTTTTGAAGCAACCTTACCGCATATTTCTGGTAAACTCAAAATCTGACACGTCCCCTTCTTTATTCTTCTAATGTACAGTGTGGTCAATGGTGAATTGCATAATTTCATTAGCTAAGACTGTTTACATTTTGGTCAAAAGTGGACAGCCACAGAGAGCATTATGTTACTTGTTTGCTTCTTTGGTTCCACACTTGTCAGCAATCTTTGGGAATAAAAGGTGAGGAACTTCTTAAATGAAAAGAAGAAACTATTCGCTTTGGAAAATGATAGTTACCATATTTCATTGGACACCCCCTAATATTGATGATACACCATAGTCGGTAGGTTAGGTTTCTACTTTTCATTTATTGAGTAATGACTATATCTAATAATGTAAATGAATATCAAAAGAGGCATTGATACAAATGTGCTACCACATTAATGCTAGCTTGGAGTAAATTCTTTCCTCTCTAATGTCCTTTCTCAGGCTGAAATAGACGTGAAATTCTCATGATTAATTTGTTCTAAAAGTGAGATATTTGAATGTGATATTGTAGCAGTTAAAAAAAATAAACATTCAATTCACCATGTTAATAGGGCGTGTCAAGGTCATCCGGGTTATATATTTAACTCACTATTCTCTTGACCTTAATTTTATCATGAAGCATGTGTATTGGAACATGTTTTCTCCCTTTTTTTAACAATCTAAAGATTAATCCGTCCAAGTAAAATTGGTTGTTGTCACGGTAAAATCATTTGTTGAAACTGCTCTATGAAATCTCCTGTATTATTCTGCTCATGATTTTATTTTATTTTTTATTTATAATGGAGATAATGAGATTTTAATCCTAAATATCAAATTACCCAAATTCCTCAACTATCACAATTATTGTTTCATTTGATCGTCAATTTACAGACTAAAGTATATTAGAGGATAGGTTACAATTTTTTACAATTACTAATATATTAGCATGTTTCTCATTGTTTTTAAATATTTTTTTAGAATTTATAAAGAAATAAAAGAATATATATATATATATATATATATATATATATATAATACCATTATTAAATAAAAAATTACACTTATGTGTCTTCGGAAAAAAATAAGTTATAATAGAAGTTCTCTTTGTTAAAAATAGGGGTTTTACTTTATTATATAAAAATAAATTAAAGCGATTAAGACTTTAGAAATTGAAAAGTAAATTATTATAATAAATTTTTAATAATATATTAATTTAATACAGTTTTAAAATTTAAATATATGAAGTTTAAGTGTCTGATATTATCTAGCGGATGAGTTGGGATTGATTAAATTTGAAAATAGTATTCAAAATAAATAAATATGAGATATTTGATGTAAGAGAAGTCATATAACTTTTTAAAAAAATAGATTATGAAACATTTTCATACTTGACAATATATATAGATTGATATGTGCAACTCTTTCCATAATTCTATTTAAGTTTAATGAGATAAATAGATAAATATATAAATAAATGAGACAACATATGTAAACTTACTTCATATTAGAATTATTTTATTTTATTTTATGTTATGTTCAAATAAGTTTAATATAAAATTATTCACATGTCTCAACATAACAACCTAACTTTTTAGAAGAATTAATTCCTGACACGGTATCAGAAGTCTTTATAATCATGTGATCAAAAGTTATTCTTAAAAAAAAATTTAGTTTTACTAAAAATAGAAAGAAAGAAAAACGTATAGTTAGGCGCATAAAATTATGATAATAAAAAAATGAGATTGCTTGATTATTTAGAATTGATGTTAGATAATTCTTAAGGAAAATGTTAACTATAACACGCTTTTCTAACATTGTATTTTTTACATTATTTTTTGTTGAAAATTATGCAACACACAGTAAATTGAAAATAAGACCCATTGAATAGAATGCGAGACCAGCCTCATCTAATAAAACTCACTTGAATGTCATCCAACAATGAAAAGTATATAAGAAAGGGGTATCAGATTATACTATATTGCTAGCATTCCTTCTTTCCTAAAATATAGCTAGGGTTTATGCATGAGGCCCTCCACATTATATTTAGTAAGAAAATATGTTGTTCTATCTAATGCTAACTTTCAATGTCTTTTAAGCCCTCATTATTTTCATTTGATGCCTGTTCTATAAAGTGTACTTTAGGGTTCCACTCTAAAATAAATACTGTCCTCTGTAAAGTGTTAAGTTAAAAGCCAAGTATTAATTAGGCTAGGTAGTGACCAATTCATATGAATGATGGCTTTGTACTCTCTGATACTACAAAGGGAAAAGTTGTTAAAAGAAGAGCCCACCTATTATTAGCTACAGTTATTATTTTGGGAAAATTTTTAACAGTTAGAGTCAGCGAGTCCAAATCACTTAGATAAGTGTTAATAGGAAAGAACTTTTCTAAGTTGTATTTTTAAAATGAACAATTAAAAATATAGTTTACCTTTAAATTTTAATGAGTAAAAATCATAATATATTTTACATTAAATCAATAATCAATACATTTTTATAAACAAACTTGATTTTGAAAAGAAAAACCTTTTACTATATTTATTTTTATTTATATGTTCACTAAAGAAGATAGCACACAAATGTAAAATATAATTATTTACATTTATAATAAAATTATTTTTAACTTGTTAATATGATCATTATTATTTTTCACTTAAGATAAATGTTAAGTATTTAATAATACAGTAGAAATAAAGACATTATTAAAAATATATTAATATGATATTAAGCTTTAAATGGATTTATAAATAAAAACATTTTTTTCAAAAAGTAGATAAATAATGAAAAAACAATAATACTTAACTACGACAATGAAACTAATTATCTTGATTTATTAAATGAGCATTTCTCAAAAGCGACCATTAAAAGGGAATTATAAAATTCGAATAAATCCACAACATTTCTTGTCATCAAATATATTCTAACATTAATGCAGTACTTTTCAAGCAAACAATACTAGAGTCGTTAACTGAAGTATCAGAAACCAGTGAACATTCGAACGCATAAAGCCATTAAAGTTCAACTTGTATGAAGCGTATTCTACTTGATTTCACAGACCACATATAATATTAAGATAGCCACATTATAAATAGGTAGAGTGGAGCAAAAAGAGGCTACAGCTTTTACTTGTTAGAAAGGGTCAGAATGGTAGGCTATTTCGTATTAAAAGCCGGTTTAGGAGGGATTGCACTTTGGTTCTTTCAATTTCCATTTGCAGAGTCATACGAAATCCACCAGATATTTCCAGGATAATGCATATGCTGAAGTGAAACAGTAGCACCACTCCTCCTCATTGAGCCACAGACCCTTCCTTAGTATTGGAAGTCAGTGCCTTGACACAGAGCCTGGGCTTTGTACTAACAATGTTCCTGGGAAGGACAGACACAGCAACCACCATCGACCCATTAGGTACTCCAGAAACGGGCAGCAACTCAACAAGAACAGAGAGCTGCAACACCAGTGTTACTGCTTAAAGTATAAATAAATGTGAATACCAATTATGATTTGTTAGACAGTACAACATTTTTACCTCTGGAGACCTGAGATCCACTACAGAGTCTTTCACAACATGATTGACGGCAGAAGCGACCACCCCAAAACATTTATTACGGTCCAGCAAACTAAATGCATCAGAACCATTTGAATTTTCTTTCACAAACTTTGTCTCTTCAATTCCTCTTCGGTTGTACCCAACAGCAAACTACAAGGTCAATAATAATTTTCAAGATTCTAACTAACAAGCATAAAAAATTTGATATTACCAAAATAGAATATAACTGAAATTTTCTAACAAAGACATCAAATTTATAAAGAAAATCTTGCCTGAAACTTGTTTGGGACTAGATTTGTTTAAGAAATTAATTCATTTACAAATCATACAGTGTTATATTTCACAATTTGTCAATCCAATCACTTTTGATGTTTGTATATTATCTAATTTATCTAATTTGTAAGCTCTGACTTCTATTAGAATTAGGCAAGGCTTAACTCAACTACAAAAGCTACTTTAAAGAGAAAGGATTGTCCAGGTCCAATAAGGAGTGTTTTGGTTATATTCCTAGCAAAAATAGGATATCTTAACAACTTCAATTGGCTTCATATATGTTGAAACCAGTGAGAGCAGAAAATATTCAGCCACCATTCTGAGATCAGCTTCATTATTATTAAAATTTTAATTGGACTCTTTGGTGATGGGCATGGTGGATGGGGTCATATATCTCAGGTTATGAGAATTACCAGCCAGAGTGCAACATAAATTTGTTAGCTTGTGAAAAGCATGGCTCATTTACAACTAAAAGGTAATATTGTATGAAACCTTTAGAGGACGTTCAAGTTTGTCCTGTTTAGCAGCCACAAATTTTTTAACCAGCATTGATACTGCTTCTTGTAGTTCATTTTCATTCAAACCACATGTAGCTTGTATAGGGAAAATGCGATGGCACCAACTGCAGCAGAAAATATGTCCAGCATTAGCATAGAAAAAGAATGGTACTGAAATCAGAAAGAAGGGCTTTTCTAGTATGCATCAACAAGCCTACACATATCCGCTCAATAAATATAGTATGAAAAGAAATTTAAGCAAAATTTGCATATCCATATTTTTCATAAATTATTGACGTATGTTAGGTCTTGAAAGTTGAATTAACAGAAACAAACAGATCTTTAATCAGAGTAGAGGCAACAAGAAAAATAAAATGAAAGAACTTAGAATAATTCACAAAGAATTAAGAATTATACTATTCTTTAATTTGAAGTTATAGTTCTAATCTAACAAAAAAGAGGGGAGAGAGAGAGCAAGAGAGAGAAAACAGATAAATAGGAAAGGTCTACTTCCCAAGAGGGACCATGATCATGCTATAGCGTTGGCAGTAAGAGCACATTTCATTCCTTTCAAACATCATTTACTGCAAAGACTACAGCTGAGATTTTTGTTAAAGTGGTGGCAAACCTACATGGGTACCATAGAGCTATGATACATGATAGACATCCTCCTATCCTCAGGGAATTTCTGGAAGGAGCTGTTTTAATTCCAAGGCAGTGTTAAAAATAAGTATTTCATATTGTGTCAAATCTTCGCCTTGGTATTATGGTCCTTTCCAGTCCACAGAGCAGGCAAGGGAATGGTTTCCAGGGTGCTGCTGCAACCTACTACCCAAATACACCCAGTTTTGCATGTCTCCCAGCTAAAAAAGGCTATAGGTGCTCAACCATTGGAGACTGTCCTTCAGTAATCTGGGAATGGAAACCAATGATCACCACCCAATAGACCCTGGAGTTGTCCTCACCACCCGAGAGACGCAACAAACATGGGAAGCTTATTACTAAAAGGTTCATCTTCTTGAAGTCGAAGTCTACAGAGGAGTCAACTAGGGGGAAGAGGACAGCAGCATTCACAGGCGGTTTACTCCTTTGGCCTAACGAGAAGGCAGTGTTTTAGGTGGGCGATATTGAGAGGATATGGATCCAATTGGAAATCAGGCTCTACTGGTTTACTTCTGTAGGCATAGACCCACCTTGCAGGAAAATTAAAATTTATATAGCAAATAGGATAGGAAGTTATTTAGAGGAGAGAAAAAACAGATCCAGATCAGTCTAAATAGGAAAGTTTCAGAGGGAAACGGGGTTAGGTTGTTTTCTTTCAATTCTGGCTTATAGCTTGGGGGCAAAGGAATTTCCCTTGGCTGGGAAAAGCATATGTTCTTGCCTTTTCTGTCTTCCTTTTCCCAACTTTGGACAGTACAGTATCCTTTTTGCTAGATAGGCCTAGAATCCTATCAGAGCCCCGATATACAATGACAACAAAAATACCTGAATGAAAATTTCGGCAGGTTCTGTGTTTGAGGATGAACAGGTTTTAATTGTTTGAAACCTCAGTCCCTGTAACATATAACTTGAGTACTTGACCATCCATTAGGCACTTAAATGATATGTAGACATGACCAAATGAGTAAAGCTGTGACACTGGACACGGAACAAGCATCACTGGAGCACCTCGGCCTAGGGGCTTGTCTAAGGGGCTACAAGTCAAAGCCATTATACCCAGGCTGCAGCAAGGCATTAGATCTCCATTCTAGGTGCCTAAGCTAGCCGATGGAAACCGGTAAAGAAAAAAATTTGGGTATAGTGTATTACTGATTATCACCAGGAATAGGAAGCAGTGAATACAGCCAACCAGAACCTATTACTCCCACAGAAGTTCCATTTACTGCTGGAATTCTGCTCTCTAACAGAATGAAAAATTATTTGAGTGAGCCCCCCACTATCCTCCCTTCCCCTCTCATAACATTCCCCTCGTAACTAGGATCTTTTTCCCCTTCAATTCCCCTTTTGCCCCTTTGATCTTTTTCTTTCTCTTGTATGCCCTCCACACTGTGGGTCTGTCAGCACTCAGCAGGATCCAATACTTGATACCTTGCTACTAACTTGTCACTAGGATCATTTTGACGCACGCCCCATTTCAAGTAAAAGAAGCTTCAACATTACTTAACACACATAAATATCAAGCTATTTCGTTTTCATAAATCAGTAGCAAACTTGTAGGAAATTACAAATGAATAAAGGATTTACAATCAAAGAGTGCAGGAAAAGACAGTTTTAAGAATATCACATACTAAAACATATGTCAAATCAATTCTAAAAGCAATACTGTAGCAGGATTGTTGAGTTGAAGCTAAAAATACTTATTATTCAAATTCTTTCTTGGGTGAGTTCCAGGAAGCCAAGCCAAAAGTAGGACCTAGATGGAACAGGGGATATAAACTGGTAAATCAGTTCATTAATTGTTGAATGGTTAACCAGTTCTGACTTTATTAACTTGTATTAATCAATTCCCTCTTGAACCAACATCTTGGCTTCGCTTAATATTTCAAGATTTTCCCTTTTCCTTGGGTGGTGTGGTAGAGAGCATAGGATAAGGTTAGGACCAAGCAACATTGACATGCTAAACAATGACAAAAATATTTATAACCAATAACATAAGCATGAGCTGATTTACTTACACTGGCAAACTTACACTCCCAGACTCCAAAGCTTGAATGATATTTGACACAATATTAACAGTGTCAGGAAATGTGTTATTTGGAAAGGTAAAGAGAAGCAACCCATTCCTAGTCAGCTTAACCAAAGAAAGATCAGTTACTCCATCTTTGTCCGTCTCAGCTTTAACAGGACTTAAAAGTTTACCTGCCATCATAATCCATGACCATGGCTGTTTAATAAACCCTATCCTACATTCCATCTCCCAAAACTGCAAAAAGTCAGGGAAATAAACTCAGTACCATCTCCAGAGTTAGCAGTAGCAGACTCGGTTTCCTTCACGTCAGGACACTCCTCACCGGTCTCTTTCGTGCACATTCTCCTTCTCTTAGAAGTACTATTTTCTTTAGGGTTCTCCAAACAGTCATAATCACCAGCGTTATAGGGCCCAACAAACTGTAAGAAAAATTACAAGGATGTAAGGGGGAAAAAGTAAATATAGTCCCATGTGAGTAGGGTTATGTGTGCGTTAATGTACTCTGAGCTCTGTAATGACTAATATAAAGTAATCTAAGTCACCGGATGCCTTTGTCTTTCCCCAACAGAGGCTTACATAATTTATCCTTGGTAGATAAATACAAGTTGGCACCATCCAAATCACAAGGGGAAAGCGCGCACAGACACACGCAAGGAATTTACAGTACAATCAGATAATGAAAAGCGATAAAATTACTCTCCAGAATCAGAGTGATGTTTAAAACTGCGTTGGCACTCATCATTAGAGTCATAACACATCAAGTGCATAGCTGATTAATGTGTGTCATAATATCATCAGCTTGAGACTACAAAAGGCAAAACCAACCCCCAAAGAAAATCCATGACAAAGTCATGGTTTAAACCAGTGAATCAGATAAGGAAAAGTGAGGGAGACAAAAACATAAACTAGATATCTAGAAACACTTATAAATCCGTACTCAGACAGTAAAGAGATCATTTCCACAAACTTCATCACTGTTTTCTTCCAAATACAAATATGAGAATAATTATAACTTTTAATCAACATATTATTGAGAAGGGCACCTTATGAAGGATAGACATGACTTCTTTTGTAGCGCTTTTTTCCCTCTCTGGAAGGAAAAATTGAAAGAGTGAATAAGGCATAAAATATGGATAGTAAAAGAAAGTGTTACAAAATAAGATGATTAGAATTGAAGAGTTTTGATAGTGATTATGCGAATGGTGAAAATAGAAAATAAGAATAAGAATAAGAAAGAGATGTGAAAAAAGAAGAAGGAGAAGTAACTGATAGTACAAGTGATGAGAAAGCCGGAATGAGAGTGACGGAGAAGAGAAGAGGGGGCATTGTAGTCAAAGCGAGGAAGATTGATAACTGCAGAATGCTGCTCCCATGGAGTCATCCCCTTCTCACCACTCTTCACTGCATCGCTTTTTGCTTCTTCGTTTTCTTTTTCTTCATAATCGTCTTTTTTTGCGGCTGCTTCTGCTTCCTCCGCCATTCTCTCTCTCTTTCTCTCTCCTTCTCGCCTCTAAATGAGTTCCCTCTTTAATTAAAAATAAAAGGGTCCATGGGCTCTGTTATAACGTATTCCAATCTTTTTGCCAAAACTCAATTATTCATAAATGCATGTATCCCAAGATATGATAAAAAACAGTTAATCCTTTTTAAAGATATTTAGTTTTTAGAGTAAATTACGTGTTCCGATGCGAGAGATAATTATTTATATTATATTTCACTTTTTAAAATATATATATATATATATTATATTTAAATTTATTTAATATTTATATTTTTTCTTATGATAATTTTCAATATGCTTAACAATTAATTATCAATTTTTAAACTTAGTATATAAAATAAAAATTTTAGACAATTTGAAAGTTGACAATAGAGATATTTTAAATTTTATTGCATCTTCTCAAAAACTAAAATTAATAATAGAATCTTTAAAAATAATTGTTGATAATACTAATAATTGCAAAAAAAACAAAATATCATTAGGAGACATTCATTATAAAAAATTAAAAAAAATAAATATAAAAATTTAAGATATAGAAAAATTATTGATAAAATCTTTGTTTGGATGAAGAATGAAATAAAAAGGAAAAATATAAAAAATAAAATAAAAAAAAGATAAAAAATGAATTATTTATACAAATTAAAATAAAAATAACAGAAAAATAAAAAATATACTTATTAAAATGAATGAAAAATTTAAAAAGGTCAATAAATTATATAATTTTTTTATAGTAATTATAAAAATATAATTTAATAAAAACAACTTTTTTATAATATTTTTAAAATTTATATAATATAAATATTAATTAAAATTAAAATATTAAAAAAAACTCACATTCTTTTTCTATATTTTTCTATCTTACATACGTAGTAACCGAACATATATCTTCCTTTAATCTTTAATATTTTTCCATAAATTCAATTTTAATAAGTTACCTTAAATTATATTTGAATGAAAAAAAACAAAAAATACAGATAATAAATTCTTTTATTTAGTTGAAAAAAATAAAAAAGGTAACTTTTAATTTTTTTTTTCATAAATTCTCTTAAATTTTAAAAAATTCTCATCCTCCCACTCTTTTTCTTCATATCCAAAGTCCAAACAGCCTTAAAGTAACATAATTGATGAGCCTTAAAGTAACATAATTGATGAAATACTCATCACATTCAATGACAATACCTTTTTTAGACTTGTGTGTTTTATAATTAAAAAATCAATTCTTAAATTTTTTTAATACAAAATACATGTTCCAATGAAAAAATGGATTTCATATCATTTGATATACACATCTCCAAAACATTCAACAATTTAAAATTAAGTTCATTAAAATCAATTTTACTTTAAACCAGACTCACAATTCGGCATTCATCAAACCGAGTTTTGCCTATGATACAAATGAAGCCTGAGCTGACAAACCTATTCAATCCTCGTGCTTATAGATTAGAAGAATGGGGGGCTTCAAAAATGATATGACATCCAAGTTTCAATGCTTAATAGTCACAGTACAATTTTTAACTCTCAAGATTGTAATTTGTAAGTTGAATTTCAGCATAAAATGGAATAGACAAATCCTTTGAGTCTGCTTCAAAGTTTAAAATCTTCTGGGTCAGTGATATGTTTGACATATAAAACCCACCCATATGCCTTTAATAAATAGTTTAGACTTCTGTTTAATCCTTCCAAATCCAAATACTCTTGCACATTCTCAATGTTTTACAGTTTCTACAAGCCCCTTCTTACAATAAGTAATTAACAATTCATTACATCGGCAACTTCAAATGCAAAATCTTTCAAATCGCTGCTCCATTCAGGAACTGAGGAAAGTGTTAGCATCAAGTTACTGGGAAGAAGCTTCCTTCACCTTTGCTGACAGAGGCCTTCAAAAAAATTGCAAGAGATACATACTATTATCAGTAAACCGACACCCTCAGCTCGATTGAGTTAAAAATAATCGTCTGAAGATGCATAGAAGATCAATTCAAATTGAGATAAAGTGGAAAGCAGAAAAGGAGCAGTCCCCCATAGGGAGCAAAATTCAAACAAACAATGAAGTAGAGAGAAGATGATATAATACACTCTTTCCAACATAATCTCCATCATGGGATAAATTTTATGTGAAACTAAAAAACTAGGGCTCGCTCTTTATTTAGTAGGACTCACATGGATAATTGAGTATCTGTGTTATGTGTTAGAGAGTATCCCTAACATTCCTCAAATAGAGATTGAAGTCAGTAGAAGCTACAATGAGTAAACGATAGTGATAAATCATAGTATGGCCAAGGTTAAACAAAGTATTGCCAATTAACTAGACGTCATTTCCTGGTAGGGCATGTAACTTGAAGAAACATTCTAACAAACCAGATCCGAAGAGAGTCCCTAGTGGTGGTCAATTAAAAATAAAGGTGGATGCAGGTAAAACAAATTCAGACAAAAGTGCAATTCATAACAGAAGGATCATACAAGTTAAAATAACATTTATAACGCATGAAACATTAACAACGGAGAGTAATGTCAAATAGAACTGGTTACAATCAGTTTTTCTTGCATGCTAGCCACTTACCCCTCTGCTCTTGCCCAACGGGAGAACTGATAGAGTTGAACAGTCTCATTTGAGGCATGGCACGCAAAAAGTAGATAGTTGCGTGGCTGTACCATCCATGCAAATCTCATGAACAATGCTGAATAGACACACATTGCTACAAAAGTAACAACAATCCAGAGATAATAAGTGACAGTCCATATGCCGCCAAGAAAAAATTTCAATATTTTTGTGCGAACAGAGATGTGAAACCTGCAGTCATGTTGCCAGATATCATCTCTGGAGGTTTGTTCATGTCAGCCAATCCCTTTTAAAATATTTCACAGGTTAGAAATCAAAGGTTAAGACTTAAGACCAATGTGTATGCGTATTGAGAATAACTAGTCATGTAAATAAATCTGGACATTTTCAACAATATAGACAGATGATCATATGGGTAAAACTCACAGCCGCCACGAATCCCCAGTTGGCAATGGGTCCCCAAAAGTGAGTTGTTTTGGGACCCATTGGACCGTTCAAGAATGCTCTGAAGGAAGCCATATGAGACCAGTGCTACTTCTGATTTTCCATAACAAAATTGTAAGAGGACTTCAACAGAACAGAAATATAAATACGACTGTATGTAAAAGCAAATATTTATACAATTTTGAAACCCAAATAGTGACAATGTAACACCAGAAAACAAAGTGGTTCTCAGAAAAAGACCATGACCGTGAACCCTTCTCCTTCTACACGTTGAATAACACCCCATAGCATCTCATAGCTATTAGACTCACAGATAGGGGGAGAAAAAAAAATAGGTCAGCGATCACCCACCTGGGAGACCTTTGTTAAAGTCTAACTAGTTCTAAGCCCTCTGGTTATGCTCTTGATGATTATCAAAATACTTACTATAGTAATACCCACTCCTCCAAAAAAAAAAAAAACCCTTTACCTAACGCCCTCTTCGTCATTCGATCAATTTTTTATACATTGGTGGTGCCAGACAAAGTTTTTTCAAACCAATCAGGTCTAAACCATTCCTATAAGCACCCCTTGTCAGAAAAAAAAATTACTAAACGATGACCGGTGTAAGAGGGCATGTAACAATTTTATTCAAACGATTATTGTGTACAGATAGCAAAGCACACATGACTATAAAGATCTTATCAAAACATATGCGTCCCTGATCAGACAAACCTCATACAAAAGCGAGATTTCTTCGCTTCTCCTTTCATTTGTTTACTTTCCAATCAAATTATAAGAAAGAAAAATATTTCTATCGTGCAATGCCTATTGCTGAGACATTCCACAGACAGGAATCACAGGACAGCGTTGCAATCCCTTACTTTAAAATAAGAAGAAGAAGAAGAAAGAAAGCAGTAGTCATCAGTTACTAGATTCGTTGTTAGATTCAAGTAATTAACAGTGAAGAAAATTAATACAAAGGATTAATGAAGTTTTATTAGTATAAGTATAAAGGAATTTTAATTAGGTCAAACAATAGAGAAGTTTACAGATAGCAGTACATATATTTATATATACGGCTCAGAAATTAAACGAAAGAATGAGATAACCAGAATTGCGAGGCACAGAGGTACCTGAAACTGAAACTGAAGAGAGATGGGGAAATTGGTGCCGTCGATTTTGGAAGAGAATGGCAGCGCCGGACAGTGACTTTATTGCTTGGGTTGGTTGAAAACAGTGACGTATTCAAACGCCATCGCCTTTGCGTTTCATCTCTTCCACCTGTAAGCACGTGTCTCCGCTTACCAAACGAGGGAATTTAATATTCTTTTATGTAATTAAATTAAAATTAGTATAAATATAAATATTTCAAGGTTAATATATTCTTAAAAAACAAAAATTAATTCAAAAAATAGATTTAATAAAATATATAATATCAAAAGATATTTTTATGATAAAAATAGTTATTTATAAATTGAACATGAATTAAATTCCCTTCTTCAAAGTTAAAATCCACCTTAAAACCTGCAAAAATTGTTTATACACTTATGTAATTATAAATTTTTATATTTTAAAAATTATTAATTTTAAAATCATTATTTTAAAAATATATTTATCATAATTTTTAATTAATTGATAATATAAAAATATTTACACTAACAATATATTAAAATTAAACTCAAAATAATATATGGTTGAATTAAACTTAAAATATAATATTAAAACCAAGCTGGTTTTCTAAGATTCTATTAGAATTAAAAATAATTATTTTTATATTTTTTACTCATTTTTATATGAATTTAACTTTAGTTTTTATATTAGATAACTCAGAGAGGACAAAATCGGAGGTAAATTTGTTAGGAGCATAAGTATTAATTTGAGGGATAAAAAAGTGATTTGTGTGAAAAAATAATGTTTTATTATTTTTCTGAAAAAAAAAATTCCTACACTCCATTTCACTTCAGCAGAGGAGAGGACAGAAGAAGAAAATATTAGTGTTTCAATAACAATAACTGAAAATTTTACTTATAAGAAGCGCATAAAATGGATTACTTTTGAAAGAGGAACCACATCATCGTCTCTGTTCTGCTCTGTCGCACTCGCACGCACACATGACCCAACAAGTGTTACGGCCTCTAAGACGATTGCCATGGTTGCACCACAATGCTTTTGTTACCCTTCCACTCCATCACCATCATCTTCTCCCACCTGAACCCACAAAAACAGCATCAACCTCTCATTATCGTTTCTCTTTGGGCACTCTCGTTTCGTCTCGCCGAATATCCAATGTTCCACTTCCCGCCACCGACTCGGATCCCGAGGCCAAGAAGAGCCGCAACCAATTGAAGCGTGACGCAAAACGTGCTGTCAAGTGGGGCATGGAATTGGCGTCCTTTTCTGCTCCCCAAATCAAACGCATCCTTAGGTTTCTTATCAGAGTTTCGCTTTCTCAATATACCCGTTTTCTTTTGTTGAATGCCCACTTCCCAAAGTTGCAATCTTTGCTCAAAAGCTCGCCTACTTTGTTTTGGGTTGCAGGGTGGCTTCTTTGGACCAAGTTGTGTTCGAAGCTCTTATGTTGGTTAAGGTACTTTTTTCCTCTCTTTCTTAGTTAGTCATGATGAAAGTAGTGCTACCGGAATCTTTTATCTATTTATTTTATGCTGTGAAATAATATGGTGGATGAATATGTTGTTGAAGAGAAGATGTTTGTTGTTTTGCCTCAGAGACTGGGACCTGATGTCCGCGAAGGAAGGCGAAGGCAGTTTAATTATATTGGTAATTACTTTGAGAGAATCTTGATTCGGAAACAACAATGTTTTTGTGCGAGTTATTTGGGTTGACAGCATTCAGCATAAATGAGGATTAGTTCATGTGCTTTAAAGTAACATCCAAGCCTGATTGAGTTTCATGTCATTGTTATTTTAGACATCAGATATGTTTTTTTGGCTCTTTTCAATTTGTTTTGCATTAATTATGAGTTGGTATGTGCATCTTGGCTTCGTGTTGCTATCGATCAGTATATGACTAACTTGGCAATCAATATGTGAATGGTAAGTTGATATGATATTATGTACATTCTGCAGTGCAGATTCATGTTCTTCGTACGTAAATTGTCTCAGGAAAATTGCTACGGGAAGTGGAACCTGAGTTAATGGATCGATTAATTAGAGCAACCAAAGATTCCGATCACAAGGAGCTGCAGGTTTTAACTGGCTTAGGTTCTGACGACCTTGAAGCTGATGATTACTTAGTAGAACCCGAATCCGAGGAGGATGAGGAGGTATACTGACTTGGCATGACTCTACCTCTACTAAGTTGAATACTCCACCTTTATCTGCTTTCTCTCACATTGGGGGGGGGGGGGGGTGTTATTTGCTAAAGCTGTTATGTGTATATTGATTTTTACTTACGATGTAATAATTCTGTCCTTGAGGTGTATTTTTATATTTGGACCATTTCATCAGGAGTCTAATTGGCATGATAGTCAAGTAACAAGGTGGTTTGATGGATTGATCAATAAGGACCTTGAAATCACCAATGAAGTTTATTCAACTCAGGGAGTTGAGTTTGATCGCCAGGTAATACTTTGCTCTATGCTTGATCAAATAGTGCGAATTTGTGCCTGTTTGTGCATTCAGAATCAGATCTTGTTCGTGAAACACACATTATCTTACATGATATAGGAGCTAATTTGAATAGCTTATTTCAAATCAACCCTAAAGTCTGGAGCAGAACCATGTACAAACTCATGGGGTGGTGGCTCTCAGCCTTTAAAAAGAAAAACTCCTGAAGTTTTAATCAATTTTTTTTTTTTGTACAATATGCTAGAAACCCTTCTAATTTAACATTTTTGTCCCCACAATTTTGCCGTGCGCATAATCTGTTTTTCATATATTATGAGAGAGAAGAGACATAGCGTATGGGTGGAGGAAGGCTAAGGGTGTTCACTCTGCTTTTGGTGTTGACGTGTATTGGCATGAAAAGTTTTATCTTATGTTGTCATTACATATCATAACTATCTTAAACAGGAGCTGCGAAAGCTTGTACGTAGGGTACACTTTACTCAAGAAATGAAGGCTGCTAGTGAAGAAGAGGAGAAAAAAGTAGAGATAGCAACAACTGGGGCTAAGAAGGCTCTCACTCGTTTCCTTCGTGGTCTTTCAAAGAGAATTCCTAATGAATATTAATACGTCAATTAATCAATTGTTTTGTGGCGTCATGCATGTGTTAGCTTTAAAGAATTCACCAAAAAGGCGAGGGATGCATGGTAAGCCGTAAGCCATACATTGTCTTGGGGTGATACATGCTACCGGAAGCTATCTATCTTTATTAATTTAAATAATGAAAATCCCAATTTTTTGCTATGATTTGACCTTTAAATTATAGTGTTACGCTCTTAGAATATTGGTATCGAGTTAATACTTAAGATTTACAGGTTTTTTTCCCTTTTTTTTAATTGTGCCGCATAACAAGAATAGCTCTTTTCTTGTACTCCTGTTTTTTACAGCAGGATGTCACGGTTAAGCAACCATATTCCCTCCCAGATTACGAAATCCATAAGCAGTAATTAGCCATTTAAAAAATTGGAGTGATATTAAACCCATTTAGTAGTTTATTTTCTTTTTATTAGATTTGTCCTCCTCAAGAAAACGGCAATTGGTTTGGTAGTGGCGAGATTTTCTTGCTTGGACAATTTTGCTTATACTTTTTTGTCGTTGAAGTTTTTAATCAAATAAATATTTCTATCAATTAGATATATTCTGAGTAATATGTGTAAATGTTACTGTTTGATCTGACAATTTAACTATCTTTTTAGCGTGAAAATCAACAGGAGTAAAATAGAGGAAGAATTGTCACAAGTGAGCTTATTAGTTATCCAAAGTGCACAGTTTCCATTTCCTGTAATGCATTTCACCTCCTATGAACTATAATAGAGAAATACAGGAATTTTTTTGTCACTAAATGCACTTTCACAAGGTCGGGTTGGACTCTATTTAGCATTCAACAAACTGGGTCAAAGCTATGTCCACTATACACAGTTAAATTCTTACTCTAAAAATACAATTAGATTTTCAAAGGCTAAAATTTAAAATTTCTAATTATGCTAGAATAATCCTTTTTTACCATAAAGAAAAAAACTAGCTAATCCACCTATTCGGTATTCTATTAATCATAATTTATTTTCACTTTAACCATAAATCTGAATCTACGCAGATGCCTGAATCTGAAATGCATGTCCATCAATATTTTCGTACAAACTAAATGAATTCCTTTACTCCACCTTTTTATGTCCCTGAATCTCTAAATTTATTAAAATGACAATGAGACACGTTGCAATATTTCGCATGAAAACACAATTGCCAATAAATTGGATTTTGCCATGTAACTATAGGACCAAAAGGACAACCTCATCAGAAAAATTCAACTATCCCCAACATCAATTAACTTATACATGTACATCAACAAAACATAACAAAAACTTGTGTTGTCTGGTATTTCTCTGACAAACGCAAGGCATTTGAATGCACAAAAATATGCAGAATCTCACCTATCCTTGGGGCTTGGGGTTTGCTCTATCATTTAGGTCTAAAAGCTTGCAAAAATGAAGCAGCCATATTCTCGTTATGATGTCATTTTATTTTGAATTTGCCTATGAACATGAATAAGAAACTCTACATAGGAGAAGCCGCCTGCGCTCTTATCTTCTATCATATATGAGAAGAATAACATTCCTGACAGATAGTAAATAACATAGGTTCAGTTCAAAAATCAAGAACAATATATACCATATCAATTATCTACAGATTTCTTTCTTCTATTTGAGTACTTCCTAGTCTAAACTAGTTTAGCATACCAACAACTAAAGCATAGCATGAGGTGGTTGTTTCTAGACATGAACCTCATTTTGAAAAACTTAGTAAGCAATGCAGCATCTAAACAGCTTGACTGTTTAGGATTTCCTGACAAAAATATTGAGTTTAGGAGAATTAAGCAGACATTGTATATTAAATCAAAACATGATTGCCCACTAACCATATTGCTTTTGTTTTTTTTTATTATAAAAAATATTTCTTTTGGTATGAGGCAAGTAATTGCAATAACATAGCATGAAGTAACTGCAGAGAAACTAGAATCCTAGCAATCGTCTGAGGTAAAAATAACCAGCAAAAAGGGAGAGCAGAAATTCAATCAAAAGAATCTATTGTTGTCCAGTAACAGTATATGCTTTCTACATTACATGTACTGCTTCATGCTACTAGTTGCCAACCCAGAAAAGTTTGACATACCAAAGCATCCTCCTTGAACTTTGCCATATTAAACCATGACACGGAAAACAGAACCACTGAACATGTTTAAAAATTCAGGAAGAATGCTTCGTGTTTAAGGTTACAATGGATGGTAAAATAAAAGGGTCAATTGAATTTCTTTTAAAAAAAACTCCACTGGTGTATTTGCAGTTTTTTATTCCAAAATAAAAAAACTAAAAAAGCTTGCTCCGTGGTGTGAATATCTCGATGCTTTAGTGAACGTCCTAAGTTTTGGACACTATAAGTACCATGACAGAGAGTGAGCAAAATGTTTAAAGACTACGAGATTGAAACAAGAACTTTTTCAAAAGACAGGAAGAAAATGAAACATTGCCAAATAGGATTTGAGAATGATGCCATGTGGTTTCATGTTCTAAATTAACTTTCATTTGTTCATGTTAATACTAAAAAATCCAGTCTGCATAAAGCAATCAGGTTTAAGCAGTCATTCTAATGCACTGACCTGATGGATCTCCTTTTCTGCAGAGCTTTAACCTGCCAGAGTTTAGAAGATTATTAAAATTGTGATTATTCAACAAGGTTTCAAATATGCTATAATCGACAAAAAAGTTAGCTTACCTGAGGTAGGAACATCTTTGCCGCCGTATCTCATTAACCACTTCATTTAACTTCTTTGATAGCAGATTGTCAAATTGCTGCAGTACAAACTGATAAAAGAAAATTGTGAATTTTGCATTGCCAGTTCTGAACAATAAAGAACTAGGAAAAGCAATATGATTAAAATAACCATTTCTTTTGCCACTATGATGGAGCCAGTGACCTAAATTACACCAGGCCCAGGGTATGATTTAAGGATGATAGAAAATTCCCTTGAAAACAACAAATGCTAGTGGTAGAAATTGACAGATTATGTGCCATCAGACAATGGCAAGAGAGAGAGTATAGAACATACCAGAGTAGGAATTTCTTCAACTGTAGCAACACCAAACAATTTCCGCACAATATCAGGATTCACAGAGTCTCCAACATATATCAAACAATCATGACCGTTCTCAAGAAGATATATTCCATCATCACTGATGTGTTCACTGGAAAGAGGTAGAAAGGGAGGAATAACAGATTCTTCATCCTCCTGCAATTTATAAAATCTTAGTCATAAAATGCACAATCTAACCCTTTTCATTGCCTAGCTTACTATGTTCACAAAAATTCATATTGATCAAATAACACGTACCACAATCTCATCTTTTAAAATAAGAATTCATTATCACTTTGAAAATATGGAGCAAATTTTCTTTATTTAACAAATTTTCTTGTTTCTTATTTAAAAAATAAATTAGGAAAAAATAACCATACATGCCAGGTGTTTTTGCTATAAGGCAAAGAGAGTACATGCTCCGGCAGGACAGAAAATTCTTTCCAAAACATGGTACATTATCAAGTTCCAATTAAGCATCTGTTAATATGCAATCCAATAAAAAATGTTTCATACAGAACATCATAATATTATGTTTTAACCTGATTAATCAATATACCTTTGAGTCAAGATCATGGATAGCCACCATCCTTGGATACACAAGTGGAATTGCCAAAGGAGCAGAGATAGAGGACACATAGTTTATCCAAAATGACCGTTCATCTATCTTTCCCTCTGTTCGCAACCCTGTACTCTTAGTTAATGCTGAAAAAGAAATAATAATGAAATTAGCACCAACTTGTTTGTATAGGGGCTCGTTAAGGAGACAATTTCATTAAAATTTTGAATTTCATTAATCAAGATTGACCATAATAGCCAAATCAAGCAAAGGTGCATTGACAGTAATCACCAATTCACAACTAAGAAAGACCCTACTTCAAAACAGAAAGACCAGCAAAAGGAAAATAATGCAAAGTCAATGACCATTTTAAAGTATTATCTGATAAAATGCAGGAAAAATCCTGGTAAATGCTATCTTTAAATTTTAAGAATTTGATCACACGTTAGCAGCATATCAATGGAGTGGAAAGGTAAAAACAAACAAATGAAAAAAAAAAGGTTAAAAATTATCTGTTTGACTTCATCAAAAAAATTTCTGCAATGCATGAAAATTCATACATACCAAGGGTGTACAGGGGCAAAAGCTTTAGTGCCTCCGGAAGAATAAGTTGTCCAGATGAGGACACCGTAGCACAAAATTTACGGTATGAAAATAGTGCATTGATGCACAGGTTTGTAACTTGTTCACGAACAAGTGGGAGTGGCTTTGAAGGAATCTCACTAGCAGCTGCAGGAAAAACAAGGGTTAAAATTTTCCACTCATTATACCTGTAAACACATTCTATAATATAAACAGGATGACACCACCATGGAAACAGTTACAATATATAAAGCCAATAAATTCAATATTAATGCTGTTAACAGTCAATATCCGGCAGCCACCAACATCAAAAACAGAATAATCCCAATGGCAATGCACATCAAGGATAAATGATATACCTTGCTTCAAGAAACAGCAAAATTGAGTATCCAAGTCAGCTGCACGGAACAGATTACTCAGCATACTAGTGACAGGCAGAGATAAGGTTATGACCCGTATTCTTCTTTGACCATATAAGGTTGTGTAAAGAAGAGCACACTGAATAATGGAAAAAAAAAACATATAATCAGAACTAATTATAGGTGATCGATCATAAACTCCTTGAGATAAAGTAGAGCAGTAAACCTCTAAAATACCTGAAATGCACATTCCGATCCATCCTGCAACTTATCATCATGTTTCAAAGACACCATGAAAGTTTTGTCGCAGTCAATCTGCAACAAAGAAAAAGTTAGGCCACAGGTAAATCATATCATCGTATGTTTTAAGGAATTCTACTTCCGCACAAAGTCAATCTCAAGCAGGATTGCCTCTAGAGGAGAATACTTGTAGTCTAGACTGAGGAATTCTACTTCTGATCGAGATATGAGAATGGCATGGCACCACTTGTAAGTATATAAACAGAAGACAACATACCAAATCATGTTTATATCTATTGCTAGGAAAACTAATCAACCGTATCACTCTCTCTGTCTCTCTTCTATTTTATCTGTTTCCTAGCAAGCTGATTGATGGTATACACTCAAATAGGCCAAGACATCAGTCAAATGTAGTATGCAAATAAAATAACAGTTAACCCGCAATCTCATCCACAACTAGAAATAAACAATACAGAAAGTTCAAGTCTCCAGCATTTCAGTTCTTTAGTATGTAGAAGTTATTGGTAAAACCAGTTCCATCAATTATGTTATACGATCTAAACTGCCAACCAGATCTCAATATCATTTAACCATCGATGTATGTTTGTGCACAATCTCACATAGATAAAAATAAGTTTAACGTTGCATATATACACTTGCATATAATTATATTCAAAATCTAGAAAAGTATACAGACCCCAGGTAGGTCAACATCAGTTGGGATGCGTTTACAGAAGTTGCCATAGTATTCCTGCACTTGGATACCCTGACAAAAAACAAAAATGAAAATTGTAGAGACAATATGTTGCATGACAAAGTAGCAAGAAGGTGAAAAAAAAACTACCTGACTGCACCTCACGCGCATTACAGCTTCAAAACCTTGTGGCCTAGTGATGTTCCATCTAAGATCATTGTAAAGTTTTGCAGGATCAGAGAGAGCTGAGAATGGGTAATAGTAATAAACCTGGAAAAAAGTGAGAAATTACTTTTATATGTAAAAATTAAAATGCTTTATGAAAAAAGACAGCATAAATATAATAAGTGTGGTAGACTAAAACACACATTCTTAATTATTAAATAAATATTCCACTTTCGAAAAAATATAAAATTTTCTCACTCTGAATTTTTCACCATAGATGCCTTAATAAAGACGGAATGATTGCAAACATGTTTATGATTATAGTTAATGGTGCCCTTTTCTTCAGATACACCAACTGTTGGCCATTATATATTTATGATTTATGACATGCTTTTCAGTTACTTCCCCCCTTTAACTTCATTTCCTTCCCATTCAAACTTTCCAGCAAGTGGGTCAACGCATCTCCAGCATTTTCAGAAAGATGGATTTCAGTAGAGCAGATTAAGAAAAACATTTATTTTTTCATCGTTACAGCAAAGATGTGATCAATTTAGGAGAAACAGTGATCAGAGCTTCACCTTATTTAGCATAAAATGCAATGAATGCTAACACTTCAATCAATTACTTAAACAACAGAGCCATTAAAAATTTGTGCATACCTGTCCGCCAGTAGTTCGTGGGATGACAGATATTGAAGCAATGTCTACATAAGTCTGAGTAGTCACAAATACATCCACACAAACCTGCAACATTACAAAATAATTATACTTAACCCACCCATATCAAGCTGACCATTAAAAAGGACACAAGAAAAATCAACCAGTAATTTCAAGTAGACACAAAAGTAATGCATGAATCCCAAGTAAAAGTACTCAAGGTTGACCTGGTACTCAGCAAATTCAACTGCCAGTTCCTTGAATGCTTTATCTGCTGGTTGAAGTAATTTATGGGCTTCCTGAAATTCAACAAGAATGGGATTTCATTGAAGAATATGCAAATCCTATCTGTCCCAGACTGTTGGGAGGTAAAGCAGAAAAAAAATGCAGATTATCACATGAATCATGGATAAATATACCATATTATGCAGATGACTATTCTACATCTTTTCTAATATAAATCGAATGTCAAACATTTCATCTATGATCATTCGTCTCCTTTCCATTTCCATCACTAGATATAATGGGATTTGCAAATATGTGCTACCAATCCTAAGTCACCATCTATTAAACTTCAACTTATAACAGGAAAATGACACAAAAAAATAACAAATTGATATATTCTATTACAAAGAAAAAATCCAACAATTCAATGAACAAATTGAGATGCATACCTTTTCACCCGCAGAGATGTTTGTTCTACCTTCAGCCTCCCGTGCTGAAAGGGCACCAATGCCTATAGATGGCAAGACTGAAAATAACAGAACAAAATCATGAGAAACACTAAACACACTCAAATGATAAACCAAACAAAAATACAGATACAGTCTCACAGAAAATAAGGGAATTAAGAAATGGACAAAAATAAAAACAAAATGATGACAAGAAACTGAGAAAATTAAAGGCAATACCCAACCAAACATACAAATGAAGATCTAACCACCAAGATCAAACACAAATAACTCCAATGAAACTATAAATATAATAATAATATTGTTTCAAGACGTGTTAAAAAATTTGATTGCATGAATAATTAGTTACAGCACCTATTACTTTTTGAAAGAGGATAGGGCTTTAGGCTTTAAATACAACAAATGCCCTTGAATATAGTCAATGGTGTTTACTACTAAGGACTTCTTTAGTGCTGCATTAACAAACTGTATTAATTCTTTTATTTATTTATTCATTTTTTGTCATTAAACTGTCATTGAAACAGTTTTTTTATAAACAAAAAGAGAGATTTTCTTTCATTTTGACCTTATAGCAGAATTTTGTGTCTTTCTGAATACTTTTAACTTTTACATTTGGATGCTGACTTTTACTCAAGTTACAGAATTCCAAAAAAGAGAAGAAAAAAAAAATCCGTCATGTAACAAATGTGGTATATGCATGCTTTCAGGCAAGAAAATTAACATAGCATGAATTTTAAAATTCCCACCATCATGACCCGCTTAGGATGTTGACAGCAACTATTATGTGATATAAAAGATCAATTACTTAACAAGCTGAGAAACTCACCTGACTGGAAAACCAACAGCTTTCCTCCAGTGTTCTTCATTGCCAGGAAAGCTGCCTACAAGAAGAAAACAGCAGTATAAGCATCAACATATTTTCATATACACATTTTGATTTGTCTTGGATGGAGGAACTTGTCAAGTTGTCAAGCTGAGTGAGAAAACAGTAAAAATAATGACAAATGTGAACAATAGCTTATTTGGAATCCCTTGGTTGCTAAAGGGTAAGTCAAGAGCATTAGGAAGGGTAATAGCGGTATAGAGAACCAAAGTAATACAATGTGAGGCGCAGAAGAGGGATTTGGGGTGTAACAACCTAACCTACATGGCAAGATGTGTGAGAACAAAGAAGCAAGGAGAAAATGGTTAGGAACAAAGTTACAAGGTTAAAAGGGAGGGAAGGATCTTGGTGGGAGGAATCTAGTCAGTGAGAATGAGCAATAGTTTGTGGCCTTAGGGCAGGGAGGAGGCAGATACATTGAAGAGTTTGCGACCATTTTCATTTCTATTCTTGTTTTGCTTCTGTTTAGAGGGATTAAAGAGGACTATGTCTGCTGTGAAAAGTTCGTTGTCCATAATTTTCAAAATAAATCCAGCATAAGCATTCACAAGGTAAGAAATATGACATTAGAAGAGAAGGAATAAATATGCAAAGGATGAGTGTTAAGAGAGAAGGGCATTTTCTCAGAAGAATAAAGGGAAAACAAAGTAGTTAGACAGTTAAATAGTTAGTTAGTTAGAGGGGATTAGTTAAATAACTAGGGGGAAGTACAGGTAGGGGGATCGTTCAGATTTCAGGGAATTGTATTTTGCAAGCAAGTTCTAAGTTGTGAAGGAAGAAACCCCTTGTGAAGGGAAAATTCTTGGGAGGTCTCTCTCTCTCTCCCCTATTCTTTTTTTACTTTGTTTCCAAAGTGGATTTCTAAAAATTAGCCATCTTCATAGGCGCAAAATAGAACCCATGCAAAAAACAAATAATTAAATAAAAATAACAACACCCTTCAAGTTTACATGCAAACCACAAAAAGACACCCTATGCAACTTAGTGTTTATAAAAGTAAGAAAATGTCAAAAGCAAGAAATTATATTTTACATAAAAAAAAGTCAATCCCATCTCTACAACCATATCAGTAAATAACAAATAAAGACAATTATAACTTGAAAACAAAATGCAATACCTTGATAGCTGCACCAAAGGCCGACTCAGAGGTTCTATTACTTTGGAACATGGTAGGAATGCTTTCCAAAAGTAGTTCTAAGTGTTGACGGCACTAACCATGAAAGAAGCAAACCAATTATGCAAAGATACTAAACACAGAATAAGAAAAATAAAACAAAGCACATATATTCTCCTATCTATCCAAATTCTGCAAGCAGGAAATTATTTGAAACTAACCTCAGATAGTGGAACAATTACGTCAGTTTGCAAAGGAGTATAAACGTCTTGGACATCAGGAACAATGAGCATCAGCGGCTACAAATTTTAAATTTTAAAATCAACCTGAGAATTAATTACTTAAAACTGTAAAATGTAAAGAACTAGCTATCTATAAACTAATTACTCAGTTGCTTAGGTCAGTAAATAGCAACTTATCTAACAAGTTTTGAAAGAATATTCTTCATGTTCTAAATTTCACAAAACAGTCACAACTCAAAATCATCAATACAAACAAATAGTAATTGATAACCCATGCTTCTACTACTCAGCCAGGAAAAAATGGTGCAAAAAAGCAAAACGATTGCTCAGTTTCCTAGACACCAATTTACTGTAGCATATAAATCCCCACCGTCATTCGCCCTCTAGAACATAGTAATTCAAATTAAAGCACCATTCTGGCCCTTGTAACAAAAATTTTCCATATTCAATTTCACATAAATATATTTTTCAAAACCTGAACTTACAACTAAATCTTCCAAAATGACAAATCAGAATATGTTTAGTTGTGTACTTATGTGCTACCTGCTGCAATGCACGTTTCAAGTTGTAGAAATGAATTGTTGAGTCAAATGTTGCAACTCCCACCAATGTGCGAGGACCCTCCTGTAGCAATAAGACCAAAGGAATTAGTTATGAATTGCATGGCAAAAACAATGAGATATTGGTAAGAATCTCTGCTCACAACACAAAAGAAGAAAAAAAAACTTGAAGCCTCCCAACAGCATTCAGTCCGATACTGACCACAAACAATTGAGGTTGGCCAAATGGAGTGAAAAAAAAAATGAATACAAGCCCAGAAGCAAGCCATAAACATTTAAAGAAATATTATCATTTCAATATTCTTTATCTCCCAAGTCTCCTATTGTTTTTCTTGAGCACAAAAAGACAAGGTTGAATTCATTAATGTGTTTATCCATTAAGTAATTGTGGAAAATTGTAGTCTGACTCATTGAATGAGAAAGGATAAAACAGAGATCTGACACAAACACACACTTCTCCCTTTTATGTTCCCCTGCCCTCCCACTCCATTAGGACTTTATAAGAATGTAATTTTAAGTTCTATGGTCTATATACCATTGAAGAACATGCTTGGTGTATGAAAAGAGATCATAAGTATAAATAATGAAGATGAAATGATAAAGAAGGAAAAAAATATAAATTAAGTCATTCCTGGTTGCAAGGAATCACATCATTCTCACTACCAACAAAACATAGGAACCCTCATTCACATGAAATGGAGGGAGGAACATTATTGTAATTCCTGCACTGCATGCCAAGTGTGCTATTTGGCAGTTAATTAGTTTCAACTCACAGTAAACTGTAAGCTTCCAGCATAAACTGTATGTTGCCAGATCTCCATCAAAGATATGCATTATATATTCACATAAAAGGCCAAAAAGATAAAAGGCTCACATAAAATAAGATAATATATTACTAAATTGACAGTTAAGCTATTTTAATTAAGTGTAGAAACCAACATAGAGGAAAGTGATTTCTAATATCATCCCACTCAGTTCAAACAATATATTCTTTGTTACTTCTTCGTTTGTTTCGGAAGGAACCATTTAAGTATAAATCTAAACGGAGAATAATGAAGCAGAGTTTCTGTCCAATGAAACAAAAGAAAGTTTGCAAAACATTAAGCATCATAAAAATTATCATCTATAAAAGTTTAATAAGATGTCTAGAGTTAGAACTCACAGGGAGGTCTGAAATAACTTGGCTTATAGCACTGCAAGCTGCAGCTGTTGCACCAGTTTGAACAGCATTCATAGATACATCAATGAGAAAGAAGTACACAGCAGGCATTGGTTCACGGACCTGCAGAAAATAATAGTGAATCATACATCTGTCATGACAAACACTGAAGAGTGAAGAAACAAGAATGGGAGAAAAGAAAAACCTATTCCAGACTGAAGCATAAACTGCTTACTTCATATATCAGCTTAGAGTCATAAATAAGATTAAGCCAACCATTTATAATTGACCATACATTATCAATCCAATACACAGACAGATCGAAGACACATGACTCATATGAGCAAGCAAACATTTATAAAACAGGTAGCAATAGCATAAAAAATGAATAAGCATAGAGGAATTGTCTTAATATTTTATTTAGAGCTGATATTGGGACTGAATAATTTTCTATAAACTACATTACAAAAATACAATTGCTCAAGAATTATTAGGTTTAGTAAGCTGCCATCTGTTAACTTCGGAATTTCAGGTTAAGAACATTTTTTATAAATTGAAATAGTGGATTAATTTTAGTGTTTCCATTTGAGCTTTAGGCTATTTAGATGTTATTGGATTTAGTTTTCATATTTAGGCCTCACTTATTATACTTAAATTCAAGCAGAGCACCTATTTGTTCTCAAGCCATGGGAAATAACTTAAGGAATTTTTATTGGAAAATACCAGTGGATTATTTTGTGGAAAAGGACCCACTTACCCTGATTACCTCTTGAATAATTAATGCTGCTATGAAGTACTGTAGTAACCCTTTCCCCTGAAATGAGATTATCCAATGGTGGTCCTGATACCTACTTTCATGCAGTCATAATTGCTATCTTAACAGTGATTTAGCATACAGTTAAATTTCACTTATCTATGCTTACAGTTCCAAGCAATGCCAAGTTAATTCAACTCTAGTTTCATTTCTTACAACTAGGATTTTTCAGAAAAGAAGTGCCATTCAACAATCAGTCATGATGATCATCATTGATATAACAATTCTTAGGGCAATTAAAAAAAGTTTAAAATAGTAAAGTTTAGAATATGGGGTTTAAGGTTTAGAAGGACAGGGTTTTAACCATCAAAGGCTAGATATTACCTAATTTCAATAAATATGGTGCATTCAAACTACTTAAATTGAATATTCTTCTAATGGTAGACAACCAATAAAAGAAATACACATTAAAAAAACCATCTTCGTATAGTCTTGTGCATTTTACAGATAAACTAACCATGAATTCTTTTGTGGCAACAAACTCAACCGTTCCTCTACACAGCTCGGGCCTTTCATCAGCATCTCTACGCCTACCATCTGGACCTAAATTGCAGTGGTAGTCCCGTGGTGTTTCATCGCTAAATCCTGTAAAAAAGATATATAGTAAAAACTAAATGTTTGATTATGTCATAAGATGACAAAAAACAATCTATTGAATAATCCTATCATAAACAAGCCAGAATATTAAGAGAAATAATCAGGACTTGTAGGTGAACCATTGAAAAAAGTAAAAGGTTGATGAGAACTACTTTCCATCCTAAAGACACATTGTAGGTTCACATGCAACACAAGGCTTTTTGCCCTGATATGGGTGTTATGCATACTTTATCAGAATCAGACCTTCATCTGTTCTTAGTTCTTACATTGTTCTTCTGTGGCCTCTTTAGGGAATTGTTCAGCCTTTTTTGGTGAATGCAGGATCTAAGTCCTTTGATCAAATTTTGGTGACTAGTTTTACAAATTTTGGAAGAAGTAAAAAGGTAAAATTTTTATGGTAACATGTAATATATGCTATTATTTGATGACATTTCAGTGTCTCAGCAGCTGATTTGGAATAAGATTAGGCAATTCACTTTGAATTGGAGCAAGGAATGTGCTCTTTCTAAAGGCTTTTTCTCAATAATATGCAGAGGGATTAGACAGCTTTGCTCCATTGATGCTTTCTCACTTTCTTTAAAGCAGTATATTCTATTTCTTTTCCCAAGGAGGACTCTTATTCTCCAATTTCTAGCACTTTCTTTCCTCTGTCTTTAAGAATTTCTTTAATCAAAAAGAAAAATGGCAGTTTACATAAGCAACAGCAGTCACATTTAAAAGTAAATATTAAATAACAAGTGTGTCAATCACATAAGATGCAAGTAACAATTATCAACAAACCACTGAATCACTGATTAACTTAAACAGTAAATGACAAAGTAAAGCTTTATTTTCTCCTCTCTTCATTTTAAGAAGAAGCAATGTAAAAATTTGTATCGCCACACCACTGGCATCTTCCATAGTATATGACAACAAACAATAGTAGGATGAGCAACTGTACAGAAGATATTACTAGTACTAACCACACAAATTGCAGATGAAACGCCTTCCTTGATCAACAAATTTCATGAAGGGATTTATGTAAGCCTTGCAACGTGAGCAACGGACAGGACCACTCTCCCCAAAATCAACAACCTATAATAAGAGGTATTAAGCCCAAAAAATTATTTTAAAAATTTGACATGGATTATTGATTGAAGACAACATCTTAGAAATAAAAAAGAGTGAACTTAACAAACAATATAATACGGTTTGCATTCGCCACCACTAAGCTGTACACAGAATTCAATATGCTAGTAATGGGATCGTCAACAGTACCTGATCTTATTATTATAAAGTTTAAACAGTTGAAAAACTTTACCAAAACAAGAGAAATATTTTTTCTAACATTCCCTGAGGAAATTCTGGGAAATATATGGAAGGAAGAGAAAGTTACAATATAAACAAAGAGAGTTCCAAAGGCTGTTAGTTCATGAATCCTTAAAGTAGATGGATTTTTCCCCCAAGCAGATATGTTTAAATAGCTAGCAAGTCATCAAACATTTGGCAAATATAAGCAAGGTCCTAACTTTTCAATTAATTAATTAACATAAGAAGATGTGAAACATATAGGAGTCACCCTACTGAGCTACAGGCTCTGCAATTAAAAAAGTGTAGCTAACTCTAGCACTTTAAAAAAGAATAAATGCAGATACAAAAACATCTATAATTAGCACTTCAATAAAAAACAACGGCAGATGCAAACTTAAAAAAAAAATTGAATCATCAGTACTTGGATGGGCTCCTCAGATGGGTGTGGAAGGGCCAAAGGTTGGACTAGCATAGCCAACTGCATTCCTGATGTTGTCAAAAGATCAGCAGTGAAAGGAATCTGTTTCGTTCAACAAAAAGAACAGAGCAAATGAAAGAAAATCAATATGAAATGACAAAACATCTATATTTTCAAATTTAAGTAACCAACATCAGAACATTACTGTAAGACTAAGTTCACATCCAATAAAAGAAAATTTTATTAGAAACAGAAGAACAAAGAGCAAGAGAATGAGGCATCTCCTTACAAAGAAATAATAAAAATAAAGAAACCTCTTCAAAGGCCAAAGCATAAATAATACATCAAAAGAACAGAGCCCTTTAAGTAACCACAATATAGAAGCCACAAATACAACTCCATACAATCAAGGGATAAAAAAAAAGGAGTCCTGGTGCATGAGGCTCCCACCTACAAGCAGAAAATCTGTTTCTAAGATTTGTACCCTTGACTTTTACCCTCCTTTTGGTTGAGAGAAAGGAAAGTGAAAAGAAAAAAAAAATTAAGATTTGATTTGAAGGTAAAATGGAAGGAAGGAAAATTTTGAATGTTTATCCCTAAAAGTTCATTTTTTTCTCTTCACTTTCCTTTTATTTTCCCTTCAACCAAACAATAAAAAGTATTTTGTTATTTGCATTTTCTTTCCTCTCATCCAAACAAAGCATTAGGTCACAATGCATCAACCTTATCACTATGCCAAGGCTCACCCTCTATACAAACAAGTGATACTGGCAAGATATCATAGCATTTCTAATAACCTTATTCAAAGCTAAAAAATACTGCAGATGTTAGACATGACCTGGTTGATTGTGCACTTCATGTAACGCGGACTGCAATTCCCTGTATCTCTTACAATGTAATCGCTTGTAGCAGGCTGGACAAAATTTAAAAGAAAAAATAAATTAATGTCTTTGGCATCTGCTATGAAACTATGCTTTTTATTTTGAAAAAGTAATATAAAAGGAAAAGGACAATAACAGAGGAAAGGAAAGTTATAAGTAATAATGCCAAAGACCAAGAACATGAGAGCACATTTAGCAAGCCTCAATGTCCACATAAAGCCATTATTCTCTTTCTCTAGTTTATTTAAAAAAAGAAGAAAGAAAAAGCATTTATATATAATTTTCAGATGATTACCGGAGGAATGGTTGCCTGGTTGCCTTGACGAGTTTCATGCAAGATTACTGAGGAACCAGGAGTAGGCCTTGGAATTTGATTGGGATCAATTTTGGAAGGCCCTGCCATAGGGGCTCCAGTTTGACCAACAGCAGGTGATATAGTAGTAGTCATAGATTGATTTGGCAATGGTGGTGGCATGCCAAACATCCGAGGAGCCTGTGAAGGACCAGGAACTGGAGGAGGTGGTGCTACCTACATAATACCCAATATTCATAATCCAGATTAATCTTCACAGGATGAATAAATGCATATAGGGTATATTAGAACACATTTTGAGTATTAGATATGATAAGATAATAGAAAACACTTACACAGTACACACACAAATATACACATGAAATGTTTACTATTGCCAAATGCCTATTCATTTGTCTAAATATCAACATGACAAAACACTGATTCTCAAACATCATGTGATAATTAGTTAATTAATTAATTATGGACTAAAATACATAGTGTCTTGAGACAATGTTACAGAATGATAACTGCTTATGCATAGCTTCTAATTTTTTAGGTTAAGGTTTATATTTCTCAGACTTTATACCAAACCCCTGCATGAGGCATTAATTAAAAGAGCTATCTCACATGATAGAAAGAGCATACTCTATTATGTCTGTGCTTTAAACTAAGACCTTATGCAAAAGCAGAAAAGTTGTATGATAATAAGTGTTTACTTCAACCATTCACAAGCACTGAATTTGCTGGAAATTGAAAAGCAAAAAAGAAAGGTATGAATGAGAAATAAGATGGCAAATAGAGCTTCAAAGGTTCTGGTTTCTTTTGTTTCAGTCATATTTACAAAATCATGTATTTACATTAATAGTTTGCTCTAACTGGTTAAAGGAAAATACAAGTACACAACAACTTTAAAGCGGAACTTTGCATTTACATGGGGAGTTTTTTTTTTTTCTCACATCCTTAGAATTAGCTGTAATAAGAAAATATCTTGTCCCATGTTTTTTTACTTTCTTCTTTAACTCCATCTGAATAAAGATGAAAGCACATAGATGCAATTATACATGGTACTGAAGACCTTATTTAATACTTCATAATTAAAATGGTCTTTTGTTTGAATCAGAAGCAGAATCCATAAATATAAACTGACCATAGACATTGATCAATATGTTCAGGATAAACTCCACAATGTTAAATACAGATACTTTAAGTTTTATAATTTCCTGGGTGTATTAAATATTCAATACCTGTTCTTGAGCAATTTCAAGTCTCTTTGTAACACAACGATTATGATAAAAATTCTCCACTTTTAAAAACCATCTAATATATTTCAATGAACCATCTCTATCGGCACATGAACTGTAGAACCAGAATTTAAAACTTCCATTCTATGATCAGACAAAAGAAACCTCATATCTCTCCCGAAGCCTCTTTCAACCATTAATATGAAATGTCATTTCTAAATTGCCCAGGACTTTGCTGATTAATGGATTCACATATCACTCTTGTTTATAAATGCATAAACTAATAAAATCTTAGAGTCATTTTTCCAGTTTGGCATAAGAGACATAATAAAAAAAGTATTATTTTAACACCTGCTTAAGCTAAGACCATGCAGTCACCAAAATTCTTTTTTTAAAACATACCAAAAGAAGAAGAAAAAAAAAGGCTTATTCCTCATACATATTGGTACAGGAGTAGGTCACAATATTTTTATCAATTCAATCAACGAAATATTGTAGCTAAAATTTGTATTAAAAAACTTCAAATACAATAAAGTTTAGATATAGAGAAGAGCTACCTGCTGGGATTGCATCTGCCAAGAAGGTGCTGCAAAAGGTGAACTTGGAGGCTGCATTATTCCTTGAGATGCCATGGGATATGGGGGTTGAGGTTGAACAGCTGGCCCTGGAGGAGTTCTCATTGTTGGAGGTCCAAGTGCTGGTTGTGGCAAACCACCAACAGGAAAGCGTTGGGGACCTGGCAAGGCCCCAGCTGAAAATACAGGTGGCCCATTGTTCATCAAATTACTGGATGCACTTGTAGGGGCCATGACCGGGGGAGTACTCATTGGTGGGGAAGTAAAAGGACTAGGACTTGAGCCTGGCCCTGGGGTTGGGCGAGCACCCAGAGTAGGTGGAGGTGGCACAAGTGGACGGATTGGTGGAGAACCACCAGAGGGAGGAATCCCAGAAACTGGTGCTGCTACACTACCAATGGGTTGACCAGGAGGTGGTCTTGACACAAAAGACGGTGGTTGACCAGGAGGTGGCCCAGTAGGCCTTCCAGGGACAACATTTGGTGGTATTGCAGATAATGGTGGTCCAGTAGGAGGCCCTACTGGCCTCACCATTGCTCCAGGAGGTGGTCCAGGTCGTGAAAATTGAGGTGAGGAGCCAGGGATCCCCGGCAAAGGGGCCGAAGAAGCAAAAGGCGGCGGTTGGCCAAAGGGGAGAGGTCTAGAAACAGGATTTGAGGTCATAGGAGGCCGATTAAGATTCAAATTGTGCAGATTATCAGCTAGTGAATCGGGAGTGCCCCTGATATTGGGGATGTAGTTAGGGGGAGGCGGCTGTGGTGTGTTACTTCCGGGTCTAGGTGCCCCTGGAGGCACAGGAGCAGCCATTACTGAATCGTTTTAAATTGAATCAAATCAAATCCACTGTCCAACCTCTAATAATCCTCGTTCTATATAGCTAGTAACACAGAAATAAAGATCCAAATCTACAAGAAAAACAGATTTGACAATTATTGCAATATCCAAAAAATTGAAAAAAGATCAGGAAGTATAATACACAAGAGCATGACCTCAAGGAATCAATCCAGCAAATCGAAATTATCAAATCGGAAAGGTAAATGCGATGAAGAAAAGGTATATAGCAAAACCTGATACGAGATCGCTCGAATCTGCAAAATTGAGACCAAAAAGAGCTTAGATCGGAGAAAGGGGGGTTTTAGAGAGTGGTAAATGGTGCGCGAAAAATAGCTTATTATATCACTGCCTATTTGTTTCTTTGGTCATGTGTAACTGTTTAAGGGCCGTTTGGTTCGGGTTATTTCCAATTACCAAACCTGCGCAATGTTTTTATCGCCCACGCCCAGTGCTCAAAATGTCCGGTCCAAGTAGGTTTTTTGGATTTCTAAATATTCAGTTTTTTTTTAATTTAATTCTGAAAATGCATTTGTAAGTATATTTTTACACTGCTTAGAAATTATCATATTATTTATTCATTACATAAATATTTTAAAAATTAAATCAATTATATAAAAAATTAAAAATGTTCTTAATAAAAAATGAATGTCTAAATTTAATATATAAAAATATATATTAAAATTTACAATTTAAAAGTTAAATTTAAATTATGATAAATTGAAATTTTAATAATTATAAGATTTATTTTAAATAAAAATAAATATATCCTCAATTTTTTGTATTTCTTTTAAATTTTAAATTAAATTAATATTAAAATGAATAAAGATTTAAAAAATATTAAATGCTTAATACATAAAAAGTTACGTAACTTAGCAAAGATGATATTATATTTTAAAATTTAAAAATTAATAGTAATCATAAAATTTAAGTATATAAAAAATATATTTAAATTTATTATTTGCTTATCTCGTATTTATATTCAAAATTTAATTTTAAATAATATGTAAAAGAAATTATAAATATTAAATATTTAATGTATAAAAAAATCATATAATTTAATAAAGATAGAAGTAATTTTTAAAATTTAAAATTTAAAAATGATATATAAATTAAGATTGATTGAAATTACAATGATTTTTAGAAATATATATAAAATATATATCTACCAATTTGTTATAGTATATCTATATTTAAAATTTAAATCATATTAGTATTTAATGGAAATTAAAAATTATATAAAGAGAAAATCAATTTCTAAAATATAGAAATAAACTGATATGGAAAATTTTGAATTTTAAATTAAATAAATTAAAAATATTATAATCATAAAATTTAGATTATAAAAAATATATCTATAAATTTGTTAGTATATCTGTATTTAAAATTTAAATTAAATTAATATTTAAAAATTAAATAATTAAATATTTATCATAGAATAAGTTACTGAAAATATAACTTTTAAAAATATTATAGTTCAGAAATAGGACTCTCAATTTAATATATATATATATATATATATATATATATATATAAATGTATCAAAATTTTAAAAATTAATTTCAAATAAAGATGGATTAAAATTATATTAATCTTAAAATTTAATCTATATAAAACGTGTTACTTCAAATTTGTTACCATATATTCATATTCAAAATGTAAATTAAATTAATATTTAACAAATACAAATAAAAATATTTAGTATATAAAAGGTACATAACTAAATAAGAAATAATAGATTTTAAAAACATTTATTTAAAATATAGAAATCAATTATTATAAATATAATCTCTATAAAAAAATTTAAAAAAAAATATAATTATAATTATATTTTAATTAATAATTAAATAATAAGATAAAAAATATTTACATTTTCAATATATTCAAATCAACATTGTTGTGTAGAATGTAAAAGTTAAGGATGGATAAGAGTCGGTTTCACACAAGTTTAATTCATGAATTGTTGGATCGTATTTATCCAATTCAAGCATAAATTTGGACTGCAACTACTCATGTAAATGTTCTAGTTGGTCGGATTTTGAGTTCTGGATCGATTTTGGTTGGTTTGGGCCTATATTGCAGGCCAACAAAAAAAATTTCAAAAATTAATTTTTTTTTCTAAATTTCACAAAGCTTTTAATAAAACAGTCTTATTTTTAACCGTAATTTGATCAATTAAAATTGAATTTTTAATATTCTAGATTTCCATATCCATTTAGTAGAAAATATTACATATATATTTTTTATATGTCTGTTCAAAAATTATTTAAAAGTAATTTACAAAATCTGTTTAGCAATTCAAAATTTACATATTTTCTATTTAACAATTCACAATTTCACTATTTAAAAATAATTTATATAACTTGTTCAATAATTCATAATTTCAATATTTAAAAGTAATTTATATAATCTGTTCATTAATTCACAATTTCAATCACACATGATCCACATATTAAATAAATCTATACTTTTTAAAGCTAAAAATATTTACATATATCATATCATAGTATGTTTATATACATTTTTACAGTTTTATTGTTTATAGTTCACATAATATTTATAAATAAGTTACACACAAGTTACAAGTTTGTTGTAAAAGAAAATGAAAATACTAATTAACTTACAAATTAAAAAAATAAAAACACAAGTTACAAATAAAAAATATTATGCATACAATTCAAATTTGTTGTTTGTAGATTTGAGTTTGAGATTCCTCATTCCGGGCTTTTAGCATTGTCGTTGAACTTCAACCTATTAGATATTGTGTAAAAAACTCAACTTAGTTAAACATTAGACATTTTTAAACATAAAATAAAATTTTAACATGTAAAGGTATGTTCTACTTACATAAACAACAATAATGAAAAAATACAACAACAAATATGCAATAAACATGAGTTTGAATCCCAAAATCAGCATTAATACTTAATACAAGAATCAGTATTAACACATGACAAGTTGGCAATAGTATATGATAAACTAGGTAAAAAAAACATGGGTATGTGAAGTTGTTTTAACACACCCAATTTAGTTCAGTTCACTGCAATTCAGTTCGAAATCATCATAAAAAAACAGTTCAATTCAAAATGAGTGAAAAAATTCAAACTTCAAAAGCAAAAAGGTGCAGTTGCTGTAGTAACAAAAAAATAAATAAGGCAGTAAAATAGAATGACATGATTAATTAAAGCAGTCAAATATGAAAATATATTGTTTTATTGTTATTTATGAGTTTGACTAAGTAGAAGATCCTGTTCCTACTCCAACAATAGCTTTTGTTTCAACATTAGTTGCTATTTCAACATCAAATACAGTTCCTCCAGAGTGGCCCAATTTTTGTGGGCATAGGAAAATAATAAAAAATTAACCGATAAAATAAAGAATGAAATAAAACAAATTAAATATTAAGAAAAATACTTATTAATACTTTTTTAGAAAGTTCCAAATCCTCACTAATTGGGCAATGCTTAAAAGGTTGAGAATTGAGATTTAATCAATTTTGTGTATAGATTAAAGCTTCGACCATTTGAGGAGATAATGAACTTCTAAAGGTGTCCAACACTCTACCCACAATGCTAAAAGCACTTTCTGATGCCACTGTGGACACTGGAGTAGCTAGAACATCCCTTGATAAGGTGGATAGAATTAGAAAACGAGAACTGTTTTGTTTCCACTATAAAAAAATGTCAAATTTGTTGTCATCATTTACACATGATTCACTTAGGTACCTCTCTACTTCATTTTTTGCTTTAAGTGAATTTTTTTCCCTAAGTTGTTGTCTAAAAGCTTCAGTTTTAAACCTATGGGTAGCAGTTGTAGGAGAACTAATTTCAGTTAAATCACCTTCATGTGGAATTGTGCAACATTAGGTTGTTGTTCATGGACACCAACATGCCACTGATACAGACTGCACATATTGAATCTTACAGTGAAAGATAACTCATTTACAAAATCAATGTCAATTTGATATATATCTTGAAAGGACCACTTAACATAGTTTAACTTAAACCTATGGTCAAGAATTACACCAAAATATAGAAGTATGTTTATATGAATTATTTCACCCCAATACTTATCGTATATTTTTTTCATTTCATACCATATGGATGCAAAAATATTGTTTAGGTTCATGGACGCTTAATTTAGCTCACAACAAATAAGTGCTAATTGATGGAATGCAACATGTATGATTGCATAAGTAGAGGTGGAAAATATTATAGTTACATCATAAACAAATTTCAAAAATTTGATGAAAGCTCTAACATTGTCCCAATCAAATGTAGATGGTATAGATGTTGCCCCAAAGCATTCCCTAAAGCTTGGGTCCTCAAACTCTAACTTTTCAAATACAGTTTGATATTTTGAAGTTGAATCTAACATTTGGTAAGTTGAGTTCCACCTAGTAGGAACATTAGACACACTAATTTTGTACACTCAATCTTTGAGTATGTTACACATTCCTTAAATTTTTGCAATATTTAGGGTGATGATCTAACAAACCTAACAACATTTCTAATACTAGTTATTGAGGCATGCATGTCTTTTAACCCCTCATTAACCACCAGATTTAAGATATGGGCAAAACACCTCGTATGCAAAGACTTAACATTTAAAACTAAGGCATTGAAAGAATTTAATCTTTTTTTAGGTAAGTAATAGCCACATCATTTGAGGAAACATTATCAACAGTAATGATAAACACATTCCTAATTCCTCACCCTTTTAACACTTCTTCTACTTGCTTACCAATGGTTTCATTCTTATGATTAAGAACTATTGAAAAACTAATGATTTTTTTTTTATAGTTCCATTCACTATCAATAAAGTGAGCACTTAGGGTTAAATAATTCAGATTTTGGACAGAAGTCCAGCAATCAGTTGTTAAGAAAATCCTACTACTATTGGACCTAAAAAATGATCTCAACCTAATTTTTTCTTCTAAATATAGCTGGTAGCAATCCTTTGCTATTGTGTATCTAGAAGGAGGGGTAAATTGGGGCTGCAATTGTTTCAATAGAAGTTTGAAACCCTCACCATCTACAGTTTTAAAAGGTTGTTCATCTAAGATGACAAACAACGCAAGAGCTTTCCTACAAGCCTCTACATTGAATCTTTGACTAGGTGCATGTAAATCGCTCCCCTCTCCACTTCTAGAAGAACCGAAAGACAATATTCGTTAGCTAGGATCATTGGTAATGACATGAGTATATTTAGGACAACGAATAAGGTGGGATCACATGCTGGAAGTTCCATGTATTTTTGGATGGCAATAAAAATATTTTTTACAATATTTACATGCAGCTTCGGGAATAGCTCCTTCAGCTACAAGTAATCTATTAAAACGATCCCAAACATGAGAGATGGCTTAATTTCCACTAGAATTAGGTTTTTTTTTCGAAGGGTTTGGAATTAGAAGAGGTTGATTTGGTGCAGCAGCTTCACTTAAAGAATATAAGTTCGCACTGGGTTGATTTCCACCAACGTGTACAATTGATGGTAGTTAGGTGTTTGAGGAGGGCGGTTGTTGATTATACTGCTCCATACTGTTTCAATGAGACAAAATAAGAAGAAAAAGTTTGAATTGAATCATGTGTTCCACTCTTAGGGATTACCTTGGACCTATACAACTCAACTTAAGATTATAATCTAACTCGAGTATACATCACACCTAATTAATCAGTAACTATCTAAGAGTCATGAAAGAACAATAAAGTGCATAATAATGAGGGAATTTATCATCATTGGCCAAATGCATGCTATCATTAATCAGAGAAGAAGAGGATAATTTATATAGCATTCTTAACTATTGCATCACTGATATCCCAAACAAAATTCATAAATAGTAACAACCAGCAATGCATCATTCATATCCCAAACAAAATCCATAAACAACAACAACCAACAATAGATACAAGTGTAGCATCAACAATTAACTCTATGATTTCAGGTGAAATATTCACATCATTAAACAAAGAGAAGAAGATGGAAAAGAAATCAGGACTAGGTATACAGTTAGGCAATTAAAGGTAATAAAGTATACATGATTAATCTAAGAGAAGAAGAAGAACATAATAGTCAATCACATCCCACTGAACAAAACCATAATCAGAAGCAACCAACAATAGATACAAGTGTAGCATCAACAATTAACTCTATGATTTCAGGTGAAATATTCACATAATTAAATAAAGAGAAAAAGATGAAAAAGAAATCAGGACTAGGTATATAGTTAGACAATTAAAAGTAATAAAATATACATGATCAATCAAAGAGAAGAGGGAGAACATAATCAACAATTAACTCTATGATTTCAGGTGAAATATTCACATCATTAAATAAATAGAAAAAGATGGAAAAGAAATCAGGACTAGATATACAGTTAGGCAATTAAAAGTAATAAAATATACATGATCAATCAAAGAGAAGAGGGAGAACATAATCAACAATTAACTCTACTCTATGATTTCAGGTGAAATAATCACATCATTAACTAGTATTATATTTATGTCACGATAGTTATCGAGTGTTTTACTTTTTATTTTTAATTTAAATATAATCAAATTATTCAGCTAAAATAATTAAGTTAATTTTAATTTAATTTTGATGATCAATAAATTAGTATTATTATTTTAATTTTAAAATATAAAAAATATAATAATAATAATTATTATATAATTTTTTTTAATTTTTTTATTATTTTATAATATAACATTTTTTGTTAAAAAAATTAATTCACAATTATTTATTTATTTTTTATTTATAATAAAAATATATGATAATAAGAGTTAATTTACTTTTATATAATTTAAAAAAATTAAAATCAAAATTTAAAACTAAATTTAAATTTTAATTTTAAAACTAAAAAACACATAGGACAAATAGTAAGCTATACTTTGCTATTTGTATCTATACATATTATATATGTTAAAAAATTATACACGCAACTTATTATATATTTTATTAAGTTTGGAATTTTTAAAATACTTAATTTAAATATATTAATAGTAAAAACTAAAAACATATCATTAAAATTGTTAATTTTATAATAATTATGAAAAATATTTAAAGTGTATTTTAGTTAGTTAATAATATATTTTTCACTATACATCAATTTTTTTAATTATAGATACAATGGAGTGTAAAATTTAGAAATTTAAATATCTATTTTTTTATAATGTAAAAAATAATGAATTTTGAATATATAATTTTTATGTAAAACTATACTAAATATATAGTTTAGTAATTATATAAGTATAATTAACATAAATATAAAAAAATAAAAAATATTACATTTTTATTTATATAAAAAAATGAGTTATTTTTATTTTATTTATTCTGATCAAATATTGTCTAACTAATATTATTTTAAAAAAATTATTATACACGTATATAATGGCATATATATGTTTATATTAAGATGTAGATTGTTAAATTTATTTTTTATTTTAGTTTTAAAAAAATTATCAGTTATTAGGTGATAAATGTAAATGATCAGATAATATTTTTTATATGTAAAAATATTAAAATTATGTGATTTATTATAAATTATTTAAATTAAAAATATATAAATTATGTAAATATTTAAAAATATTATATTAGTTTTTAAAGTGTAATATTTTTTTAATATAATCATCAATAAAAAATTATATTTTACAAATTTATTAGTCTTACCATAGTGTAATTAAAATATAAAAGTTAAATTTAAAATTACATAAAAACTACTTAAATATTTATGAATGTATTGAAATGTTAGTTTTAGTTTTTTTTTACAATATTAAAAATAATAAATTTCAAACTTACAATTTTTGTATAAAATCATTTTAATTTTTTATTTTTAAAATAAATTAATATTAATCATATACTATTAACGTAATAAACATTAATATATATATATATTATATTAAGTATTGATTAATTTAAAAATTAATAATAGACTATTTTAAAGCAATAACTAAAATTATTTATTGTAAAAATAAAACATTAAAATCAAACTTTTGAAATTTTTACAAAATTAAAAAAAAAACACACACACACACACACACATTAAACCCTTTTTTTTTTTAATTAAACTGACCTCGGTGGCTATCAAAATCTTGATCGTTCAAAAAGTGTTTAAAAAATCATAAAAATTATCTAATGTTTTGTTCTTCCATTTATAAATTTTAACTTAAAACGTTTTTACAACAACCGATATATTTTATAATCACGTTAGTAATTTATATTATATACTGAAAATTTTCAACCATAAACATCACATGATATTATTAATGTTAGAAATGTCACGTGATATTTCTTCTTAATATTTTAAATTAATTACTTCGTTTCTTTTTCTTTAATTTTACACTTATTATATCTATAAATTATTAATATTTTGTATTCAATGTTTTAAATTGATTTATTTTTATAGTTTTAAAAATTATAAAAATATAATAAATACAACAACAATATTCCATATATTAAAAATCCTCATTATATACATTAAATAGAAGAAAAAAAAATATTAATATACTACCCATTTAATATATTTTTTTACATATATTCATTTATTCTTACAAGTTTTAACAAAATAATATAAAAAAATATTTAATAAAATTATTAATAACATGATAGATTTCAAATTTTCTAAGAATAAGATGTTTATATAGTTATAAGTTTAAAATATTAAATATTTTTAATTTCATAAAAATATATGTATAGTATCAAATAGAAACAGAAGTAAAGATTATTATAAATAATGTCTTATTTAATTTCTTTATATAAGATTGAAAGTATAAAATTAAATTATGAGTTTAATTTTGATAAACCATTAGTATAATTTTTTATAATGTTAATTGAAAATCATAGTAAACATAATTTTTAAAATAAATATTATAAAAATCAACGGTTTACAATAATGTGATAATTTATGACTTAATGATAATGTAAAAAACTTTAAATTATCAATGTATTCTATATAAATTCAAAGTTTACTGGAAATTGTATATCTTCATTAAACTTAGTTAGAAGATATTAACAATTTATTATTTTTTTACCTTGTTATCGATTATGGATTGATATATAATTAATTAAGAATTATAAAATTTTAGAATAATTACTTTAAACTATCAATGGATTGAAATTAAAATTTTAATATTTTATTTGGGCATATGTATAAACATGAAGTAAGTTATAAATTAAATTATAAGCTGTAACATTTTTATTCCTTTACAATATATTAATTTAATTATCTAATTATTTGTGATATTAAATCCTTAAATATTAAATCATATAGATATTGATTCTTCATTTTAATTTATAATTTCATATAACACTATATTGATATTATTTAAGATATTTTTTGATATTATAACTTTTTATATCAAAATATTAAATAAATTTCTATTTTATACAGTTTACAATGTATTTTAAATGATTTGCTTATATTAAATATTTTATTTTAAATTATCTTAAATTATTTGCTTATAAAAAATATAATATAAAGGAAATATTTAAGATTATTATTAATATATTTTAAGATATTAAAAACATGAAAATATTATAATTTTGTAAACTCATACATCGTGTAAATATAAGATTTATAAAAATATTTTCTATTATATGTTTAATTTTATTTAAAACATATTAAATAATATTCAATTTATAAAAAAATATATAAATAAAATATTAAATTATAAAAATATATCAAAAATAAAAATAAATAAAATATTTTAATTATAAACTAAAAAATATAAAAATTATTTAAAATACTTTTTAATAAAAATACTGATAACTATATAAAAAATAGAAGTTGTTACTAAAATAAATTATTTTGTTACACATAAATTTTTATAAACATTTATGCTTTTGAAATTTTTTATTAAACATAATTTTTATATAATAAATAATAAAAATTAAATTTTTTATTTTTACTATTTTAAATATGAAAATTAAAAATAGAAATAAAATAATAATTTTTAAAAAATCAAATATTTAACGTGGTGCATTTTTTAAATTCTCAACATCATTAGTATTTATTACTATTTTTTACCATATAAACCATTTTAATTACTATTTATCTTCTTACTTTTTATTTTGCCTTAAGATACGCATTCTTTAAAAACATGTGAGAAAAAAAATACTTTTATAACACTTAATTGGACTTACTTTTGCCTCAATAATCAATTAGTAATAATGTTATTCATCTATTTATAATTAGAGTGAATTAAAATTTAAATGACTAGAAAGACAATTTGAAATTATGTAAGATATTTATCTTAAATTAAAATAACCACTGATCACATAAAATACTAATTTTTTCTTTTAACTTCCATTAAATATATACATTAGGTATTTTATATTTATTCTATTATTTAATTCTAAAATTAATAATAAAATAATACAGTGTATATACATTTGTAATCAATGTTTTAAAAAAATTATAACATTCTTAAATAATTGATATCATTTTTATTATAATTGATATAAAATTAACAAGTTTAATATATTTATCTCATTCTTACATATTATAATTTGCATTTAGTTTAAGTTTAGAATTTTTAATTAATAATTTATTTTAATATTATAATTTTTTATAAATATATACAAGATAACGCGTAGTACATAAATATTATAAATATAAATAATGATAATACAATATTTGAACCTAAAATATATAATATCATCTGAGATAATTTTTTATTGTGACATGTAATAATAACATTATTTTTTATTTTTATCTATAATCAGTATGATTTTATTATAGTACCTTAATATAACTTAAATATTTTTAGGTAAGAATGTAAAAATAATTAATTTTCTTATATCTAGATGTATGTTTTTAATTTCTATTTTACGATCACCGCAATATAAAAGAATATAGCATATTTAAATGATTCAGAACTTTAACTATGGTATTCCATTTTTTAATACTAAACTATTATTTTAGTTTTCAACATTTTCTTTGGCATTAGTTTAGTCTTTTTACACTTTTTATAATATCAAATAAATACTACAAATATTAATAAAAATTTGAAAAATAAAATAAAGGATCCTTTTAATTTCTATATTGGCATCTCAGATATCCGAAGAATAAAATATTATGTAGACTTATTTTTTGCGTAAATATTATTTAATTTTATAATTGGATAATATTATCAAAATATTTTCAGAAATGATAATTTAATGGTTGTAATATTACTTCACAAAAGAATATTTTGTTCCTATTCTTCAAATTTATAATTTTATTTATTAATAGTTTATTGACTTCATTTATACAATATATTTTTTATAAAACTATTTTCTCAATTTTAATTTTACAGTATATATTATAAATTTTTATTATTATTTTATACATTGATGACTTATTCAATTAAGTTAATTTTTAAAGAATTCGTTTAATTTTTCTTCTTGACTATGTTTAAAAGAAGTGATGTACTAAATGAAATGTGCGATTTTAGTCCAAAATTTTCCTGAACTCCCTCAATAGTCGAATGTCTTCTGATAATTAATCATAAAACATTAACTTAATTTTATATATAATTTTTGAAAACATATTATAAATTAATTTGAAAATATAATAACCATAATTTGTATATAATTATTATAAAATTCAACAAATAATAACATGCTAATTTATAATTAAATGATAATGTATTTTTTATTTTTTATATTGAATGACAATATGCAATATAAATAAATTAGACTTTCTTTATATTATTATTAGATTCTAATTAAATTTAAAAACATTTATATGGAATGTATTTTAAGTTTTTTGTTTTCTAAAAATACTAAGTGATACAACTAGTTTTTACTTTTTATATAAGACGTACCTGAGTATACTTTTATGATATACTTCATGAGCTGTCAGAGGCCCCTACTCGTTATATAAGACGTACCTGAGTATACTTTTACGTGTCTGATTCTTCATTGATGTCCCTATCTTTTTTCATCAATGTTAATATTTGTCTGTGTGTGTTGCGGGGTGGGGTAAGAAAAAACAAAAATAATTGTTTTATATATAAAATATTATACTTATATTTATCTATTTTATATTTATAGAATCATCTTTTATATATTTTTTAAATAATAAAAACATATAATCGTTAAATTTTAGGTATAAATCAATGTAGTGTGATTACCTATTTCTATCACTTTTCTAGATAAAAAATTAGAAGAATAGTTATGTTTATTACAGCGAGAATGAGGAGTAAGAACAAAAGAGCGATAATATGTTTATTGTTATTTAAATCACCATGAAAATAGATTAGATATATATTGAGATTTATAGAAATTTTATCCCCCAATAACTATAAAATGAGGGGAGAAGTATTTTTTTTTTTAAATGTTCCTATATTTTTAGACAAGAACTGGCAAAACATATTTTATAGAGGATCTAGAAATGGTATCCACATGAGATGCGATTATGGAGTGCTTCTCCGCTTTCCATTCTTGTGTCTTTCCCATCCCCAATTTTGTCTGAGAAATTATCTCAAAGAATTTTATAACCTGATCTCCATTTTTACAGAGAAAAAATCTCCAATCTTAAAATTTAAAATGGGACAATTTTTTCATATATCATTTCCCTAATTTTCCTGTATCCAAGAAAAAAAGTACCATTTCCCTAATAAAAAAAATTGTTTTTATGATTTGTTTGAACTAAAATTGAGTTAAGTTTTATAGAATTTTTTTTTCCTTAATCATGAAATAAGAGGATGAGAAGGTTTTTTTTTTAAAACTTTAAATTATTAATTTTTTAAATTTAATATTATAAATATTTTTATTAATGAAATTATATAATAAAAAAATATTTTAAATTTATATTAATTTTTCATACTATCTATTTTTTTAATTATTCAAATAAAATATTTTTATTTATTTTATTTTATTTTTATTCATTTAAATAATATACATATATATATTTCTTTCTATCCTGCATTCAAAGGTATCATAAAGTAACTTTTACTTCATGGTATACAATTACATTTCTAAAAATGTTATTTCTCAATAGTATTTGAAAGTTACAAAAGCGGCACACAGTTTTGGTGACGTGAAATTCCACGTCGGTAGACAGGTAAAAATCCTAACGGAAGTTACAAAACGAAACCAACCGAGTCAGTGCAGTGGGCACACCTCACACCACACCTCACACCACACCAGTAACGCGAGAATGCGTTCCGCGTTCGTAACGGACTTACCTCGAATCTCGAGCTTTACGACTCGCAAACTCTTCACTCCACTTCCATTCCCATTCGTTCAATCCATCCGTGCACGCTTCAAATTTGAAACTCTCATTTCTATTTTTCTTTCTCTTCTTCAAACCACCGAACCAACAATAACATGACCCCTCTCGCACGGCCGGAGAACATTTTCGACGGCGACGATGCACCGCTTCGCCGCCTGTGATTCCTCCGCCAACATGCTTCTGGATGCCAAAGTCCTCCGTCTCCGGCGCGTTCTCGCCGCGGCGCTCTTCTTCTCCATCGTTTCTCTCTCTTGCTTGGTCCTCTTAGGAGACGTTGATTCCTACCGATTCTTCTCCAACTTCCCTTCCTCTCATCATTTGTCTGGTTTTCCTAGCATTTTTCCATCTGCGTACAACGATCCCGTAGCTGTGAGTTTCGTTTCTTGCTTCGTGCTCTTCTCCTGCGTTCCGCATCATTCCATCGCTTGTATTGCTGTTACTGCAAATTGAATTAGCTCGTTTTGCTTCGCTGTTTTTCGTATGCTTACTGCATTGTCTTATCTGTTGAAAAGCAATTTGAAACTCTTAATTCCCTTCGTGTACGTATATGAATGTAGTTTCGATAGCTTGAACGTTTTTGTTTGCCTCTTGATATGCTCCCTGTGTTATCTTACTGATTGAAATGCAATTTAAGCTCTAATTTCTTTTGAGAATTTGAACATTCTGGACAAGAAGGTTATGCATAAAATCACGATAGGTCAGAGATTTTCGAAATTAATAGCGTAGTATCACTTGCAATGATTTTCGACCGAAATCTGTGATACTGAGTTTCTGTAGTCGATATCTTAGCCTTCCAGAGAATTACAACTTGCAAGTGAAGACTTGTGATAGTAAGATTGGATGATTTGACTCTGTTCAGTTAGATGTTTTCGGAAACATTACTCGAGAAAAGTCGAGGATTAATAATTATTATTTTGCTTTTCGTTTCTTTTTGGAATTTCTGCATGTTGAATAGTTGGAGGTCGAATATTCTAAAGAGGAAGACTAGTTACTTAATTTTGGACAATCATCTAATGTGTATTCAGATGGATAATATGATTTGTTCTAGTTCGCCAAGTCCTATTTTGCGTATTCACAATCACAAGTGTTGCTCACACTTCTTCTGCACTCACACGGCATTGGCACCTAAACTGAGCAAACTCTGTATATATATATATATATATATATATATATATATATATTTAACTGCAAATTTAATTGATTAGGAACACCTACAGTTATAATAGTGCTTTTCCATTACTAAATTCTGCATGTTGGCCATTATAAAATATAGATATACCGTCCTCTGCTAGCAGTGACAGTGTTTTCGTACTTTTAAGTCATTCTTTGCTCTTATGAATAAAGTGAATTCAAAGATGAATATCTGTTAACACAAAATCGATTATTGTTTTATTTAGTTTCACAAGCATAAGCATAACCTTCATGAAAATATTACCATTTACCATGAGATGATTATCTTGATGCTAATCTGCAATCCCACTCAGAATTATTACTCATTTTCACTGCTGTAGAGCTGTGGTTTATTAGTGCAATTATTCTCTGAAAAAGGTAATCATATTCCTTTTTAATTGGCTCTCCTGCAGACTAGCAATGAATATCCACTTGAAAAGGTCCTGAATGGGGCAGCCATGAAAGACAGAACTGTAATCTTGACCACGTTGAATGAAGCATGGGCGGCACCAAATTCAGTCGTTGATCTTTTCCTTGAGAGCTTTAGAATAGGAGACCGTACCCGTACGCTTTTAGACCATTTGGTAATCATTGCATTAGACCAACAGGCATTTGCACGTTGTCAGGTTATACATACCCATTGCTTTTCTCTTGTTAGTGAAGAAGCAGACTTTCATGCAGAAGCGTATTTTATGACTCCTCGCTACTTGATGATGATGTGGAAAAGGATTGATTTCCTACGTTCTGTTCTTGAGATGGGGTACAATTTTGTGTTCACAGTAAGTTACTTTTTCCATCAATAATCTCTTAAAGCTCACAAGGACTAACTTGTGGAAACCTCTACGTTGTTTTAATTTTATCAGCCATGTAAACATTCTCAAAGTTGTGAGGTTTATTGTTGTTGTGATTGATTCTCCTCATATGGTAATGCTTAATGGGAAAAGTTGTGTTAAGTGAACGAGGGAATGGGTTACTTATGAGCTGACTCAGTATCCTATTAATAAGCTAATTTATTGGCATTTTAAAAACTAATAATATATTGATTGTACCAATGCTTATTGGATTTATCTTTTTGGCTAAGTTATGGAATATACTGCATTTTTATTTTAGTTATGATATATATATATATATATATATATATTCCTACCTTATGGTTCAAATAATCCTCCTCATATTTTATCAAGAAACTATTAAATGAAAAATTAAATTTATTATTATCATGAAAATATTAAAAAGTTATATTTTATTTAACAATAAGAAAGATGATTAGGAGAAGTTGTGAGAAAATTTGAAATTATTATTTTTATTAGTTTGATAATGTAAAATTTGATAGTGGTGATTGCGAACAAAGTGGAAGCTCTTTTTTCCTATCAAATTATCTTGGGGATTGTCATTGAAAACTAGACACAGCCTTCTTTTGTAAGACTTTGCTTAATATGTTAAAGTACATATATTTTTTATTTTTATTAATAAGTAAAATTTTATTAATGCATAAAATTTAATTATTAATAAAAACAGAAAATAAAAATATAAAGTAATAAATCTAAGGCCTTCTTTTGTTTCTATTTTTAGTTTTAATTACAAAAATATCATATTATTTTTATTTTATTTTATTTTTTATTTTCAAAATATTGTATTTGAATGCAATAAAATACTGTCTTTATTATTTTTTATGCTACTTTAAAAATAAAAATAAAATGATATTTCTGTACTATTGCATCCAACTTTGTTTTTCTGAATTTCATTTGAACTGATGTAACAATAATACCAAACTTTTGCAAATGTCTTCTAAATTTACCAGATAATTTTCTCAACTGCTAGATCAAGCATATCAGTTCACAGGTTCACAGTTTCACAGTTTCATTGTTGCTGAAGTTTATTGCTAGGCGTTTTATTGTTGCCGTTCTTATTGTATCTTCCTACACTGTATTTTCCTTTTCAAAAAAGGGGAATATAAAAAGGAGAAGACTTCAAAAAGTCTATATAAGAAGCTAGATAAATTTCTAAAGTGTCCTAATTAGATATACTTACTTTTGTGTTCCTCTTCCAGGATGCCGATGTCATGTGGTTTAGGGACCCCTTTCCACGGTTTCACCCTGATGCAGATTTCCAGATAGCATGTGATCATTTCACAGGTAACTTTGATGATATACAAAACAGACCCAACGGAGGGTTCAACTTTGTAAAGTCCAATAATAGGTCGATAGAGTTTTACAAATTCTGGTACTCTTCACGAGAAACCTATCCTGGATACCATGATCAAGATGTCCTTAATTTCATCAAGGTTCACCCTTTCATTACTGATATTGGACTGAAGATGAGGTTTTTGGATACAACTAGTTTTGGTGGGCTTTGTGAACCAAGTAGGGATTTAAACCAAGTTTGCACGATGCATGCAAATTGTTGCTTTGGTATGGATAGCAAGCTTCACGATCTTAGAATTATGCTTCAGGATTGGAGACATTATTTATCCTTGTCTCCTAGTTTGAAGAAGTTGTCCGTTGTATCTTGGAGGGTTCCTCAGAAATGCAGGTTGGCCTATATTCAAGTCTTTCTATTCATAATTTAACCTTGTTTCTTGCTTACCGTTCAGAAACTACTACTTCATTTATTTAATGTCTTCTCACTGCGGTGAATTTCTCCTCAGCCTTGATTCTCTCAGGAACCATGGTTCACCAGAGAAGAGTGTTCAAGATTGAAGTACTCATTGCATTTATTACATTTCTCTGACATAAATGTGGAAGTTCAACGATGCTCCTGGATGAAAGGTTAGATATAGGTTTGAATAGGAAAATCAATTTCGCGAAGCTAACATTTGAAGGAAGAATCTTTCCAGACAAAAGTGCACTTAGGCAGTGGGAAAGATGTAACATGCTGTTCAATTCGTTGATTTGAATTTTGAAGTGTTTCCTAGTGAAAATTTTCTGTGATTTGCACAATTTTGTGCAAAAATTATGTTTTAGTGGAACTATTTCGGATCCTCAACACCTACCATGTCTTGCACTCTTCCCTCAATTAAGTACAGAACAGAGAAACAAAAATCGGTCTTCAACCAGTTAGAAATTGAAAATACGAGGTGGAAGTGAATAGTAAAAAGTGATGTTGATGACTGATTCCCGAGCTACTTTTTGCCTTGAACCATTCCCCTGCTTTCGTTTCTTTGCTTTGTACAAAACTACTAGCTTTGCTGTGTCTCCCATCTGTCATGGTTTGGCCAAATTGAATACTATCTGCTCCTGGGAGAGATGGTATGTAGACATGCATGTGATCAAGGGAACCAGCTCAAAATTAACTTCGCGGAGAAGTTGGTATAGATGAAGTTCGTATTTTAGATTCGAAATTGAATTGACTTTTGTTTCTGAAATGACTTGCTTTTGCTACAATTCCTGGCTACTTTTTATGTTTAGGTAGTTTCACAACTATAATATTCTTATATATATTTACAACACTTTACAATTTTTTAATCTTTTTTACTGATCTTAATGCACACTTTTTTAATCTCTTCCTTAATTACAGGAGTTGTAGGACGAAAATTCCTCTTCTTTTAGCATTCTCATTATTTTTTATTTTTTAATCTATCTATATAGGAAATTATAAAAAAAATGAAATTTTGCAAAGAAAAATTTTAAATATATTTCAAAAAATAAATTACTCAAAACATTTACCATCTATTATATATTGTTTAAGAAACATGAATTATTAATAATATAAAAAATGTAATATAATGAATATTTTACAATGAAGAATAATAATAGCTCATTCTAATATATATATATTCTATATTATTATGTAAAAATTGTTTCATTTAATGTTTTAAAAATTGAATGTTATTGAATTAGAAGAGATATTGGTTTATAATTTATAGATCTAATTGTGGTTAATTCGATAGTAAAAAGAAAATATAAATTTATATTTTTACTATTATATATTAAATTAATATAAAATTATAAAAGATTAAGTTAGTTGAAATTCACAATTAACATCTTATACGTACTTGCTTGGTCATATATCTTCTACTGTAATATTATAACAAAAATAAAAAAGACAATAAATAGTTAAATAATAATAATTTTTATTTATAAATATTATGAGTTTTAATTTTAAAAAAAATATTATACAATAACAATTTAATAAAAAAAATATTTTTTTATCAATAACCTAGTTCAAACAATTTTTTTTACCTTGATTATTACTTGATTTTGGTTTGCATTGGTTGATATTTATCAAATTCACCAATACTTTATTGCACTTGTTACCCAGGTTACCTAAATTAAATTGATAATCTATTTTCAGTTCAATAATTAAATTGATCATCCCAATTCATTTTTCCCCACTATGATTTCATCAACTAATCTAGGTATCCTTCTTTATTTAGTGGGTCTAATAAGGATTTTATTTAGAATAGTTTGTTGAGAATTAAAAAAAAACTTTTTTTATTAATATTTTTCGTTATATTTCTCTATATATAACTCACTAGTTGTTAGAAAATAGTATTTAATCCTCTTAAACTTTTTTTTTTTTTTGCAAATAGACACCTTAAATTTTAGTTCTATCTTAATATTTAATTGATTATTAAATTTTATCTTTATTGAATTTAGACACCCTAAATTCTATTTTTTATCTTAATTTATTCTTATAATTTATTAATTTTACAATAAACATTCTAAATTTAAATTTTATTTTAATTGATTCTCAAATTTTACCTTTTTTTTACAAATAACTCTTTATAAAATAAATTATAATTATATTATTAATGATGATTTTTTTATAATTTATTTATATTAAATCTTAATCAATCAATTATTTTTTCAAAATATTAAAATATATTTAAAAAAATATAAACTTAGGAAAAAAACCACAAAAAGAGAATTATAAAAAACTCAATATATATATATATTATTGATGATTCTTCTTTCATTATTTTTTATTTTAAAATTATTATATCATATATTAAATATATTATTATTATTATTATTATTATTATTGCGTATATACTTTTTTCATTAATTCTTCATTTGTACCTTTTTTAAAATTTAATTTTTTTATTATGTTTCATGTTTAGAACGATGAATAAAAAAAATATTAATGAATGGAATATTTATATCGGATAAAATTTAAAAATAAATTAGAATAAAATTAAAATTTAAGGTATTTATTTATAAAGAAGATAAAGTTTAAAGAGGCTGAGTACTTTTTTTCCTGATAATTGCTTATACTCTATTTTGTTTGTATTTGACGGATGCAAATTTATTTGTTGTTATTTATTAATATTATTACAAGTAAATTATTCGTGTATTTTGCATAAAAAATTTAATTTAAATAAAATTTATAATAAAAGTAAATTTAAAAAGTCAATATTTTATTAATAAACTTAAAGTTAAGACTCTAAAAATTTTTAAAAATTACAATAAGTTTTAAAATTAATACATTTTTTATTAGATTTAATTGGAATGGGTAAAATTTTTTTTCCTCTATCATCCAATCATAGATTTTTTATATCACTTTAAATTATTAGTTTTTATAATAATTATTTTAAAAATCATACCTGCCATAATTTGTATTGGTTGCCAATGTATCAAAATTAGATTTTTATAGTTGTATAATTGGATTGTTTACTGACAATATATTAAAATTTAAAGTTAAACTAAGATTAATTAAATATCATAATAATCTTAAAACTTATATTATTTTAAAAAGATATTTTTCAATTTAATGCAGTATATAAAAATTTAAATAAAAAATAAAATTAAATATTTATTTTTAAAAAAATCATGTAAGTTAATAAGAATAAAATTTCCAAGAAAAACACTCTTCTAATATAAAAGTGGATTCAGTAATTGTTTTTTTTGGGTGTTTGCCTTTTTAAACCAATCTGATAAACTCACAAAACCAAACCAAATCAATCAAACCAAACCAGACTATTAATTGGATTAATTTGGTTTGAATTTGACAATACATGTTAAGTCTGTGCACACGTTCGTATAAAATCAAATCAACCCAATTTTTTTTACTCTTGAACCAAACCGGTGCCCTTAATTATTATCAACTTACAATAATATTTAAGTAAACAGTTAACTAGGAATTCATTTAAAAGGTAAGGTATATTGTGTGGATTTGAATTAAAGTAGCGTAAAATTAATTTTGATAGAACTAATTTAACTAATTTTAAATATTTTTATATTTTATTTCTCAAAAATTTCTTAATTATTAAATAAAAAATATTTAAAAAAATTATTTAATACTTATTTTATAAAATAGTAGGAAGATTAATTAAAAAATATTGTAATAATGAATTTTAAATTATTGAATATTTTTGAAATTATATATATTATTTAATATAAATCACATTTTTGTTGAAATGTTTTATATTGAAAAATGTAAAAATTAATTTTTCAATCGCAAAACATACAAACCCATAATAAAAAACCCTCTAGTAATAAAAAAATACAAGAATCTTTATTTTTTTTAGAAATATTACTTAGAAAATTTTCATAGAATTCAAGACCACTTAATTGGCAAATTTTAAACTAATAATGTAGTAAATGAAAACCATCTTGTGATGATTACAAGGACAGCTAATAAAAGTTTGGGCTTTTATAAATCCACCATTCAAATGATAATATTACGGATGATAAGTTTTTCGAAGCATTTAGCTGTCATGTTTTAGTTAATGCAACCAAGAACAAGATAATCTTAAAGAGACTCGATTCAACGGTAGAAATTTAGCCGTTTGAATTTCATTTAATAGAAAAAAAATTAGTCCTGTTAATGAAAATTAACAAGTTAAAGAACATTTAATGCACAATTAAATACTTTTAATTATTCAAAAAGTAACAAATAATACCAAACACCGAGGCATTTCCTCATTATATACCAACTTTACTACCATATGGGCAAACTTTAACTACAGTACTTGAGTATCAAATCATATTAAAAGCACTTTATAATTGAATGCAGTGGGACACCAAAAAGATTGTTTACAAATAATTAAAAATGATTTGACATTTCTAATTAATTGAAAAGCTTTTAATGATGGACACTACATGATTAATAAATAGTATAATTTTTTTTTCACTCATGTCGAATTTGGAACTAAAACTTATATGGATTCCGAAGTACTTGAAAAATATGAAAAACTATATCCCACTTTTTAAAATATTGATTATATAAGTTCTATAAGCAAAAAGCATAGGAAAAAAAGAAGAGCTAGAGCGCAGATCGGCTTCATGGAAAGATAACAGACAATAAAAACACAGCATGCCGACAATAACAGCTCTAAATATTATACAAGATAAAAAGAGAAGTAAAAAAACACATAAAACGAGACGAGACAAGACAAGGTTCACAGTAATGACAAAAATTTTGGTACCGCATTTGTCCACCTCGGTCATCTGTCTAAATGCTTGCTATCTACAAGAACACCATGTTCCCAGATTTCAGTGTACCTGTTCATATGGCAGTTACGCACGTAATTCAAATAGGTGTCAAGCAATCAAAATGGCATGGTATGTGCAAAATTCTTTTCACGCACATCGAGTATGTCGTTTTACCAGTGCAAAAAAAGTGGAAGATTTAAAATTATTGACATTTCAAATATGCAACGATCGAAGTCTAAAACTTTAGTTTGTGATCAAGGGGATGCATTGCATGATTTTGCCTCATGCCTCCGAAAAGTAGAAATAATTTTTTATGAAAAATCAATTATAGAATTGAGCTTCTATTGTTATTAAATAAGAACCGCAACAAAAACACCCCCCACTCCCACCCCCACTTAGACATAGATCAAACGGCACTATAACATCCAATCGTAAATTATGTCTGTAGACAACTTATTGAAGTTTTTTTTTTAATTATTTTGCTCATAGTTTTTCTTGGTCTTCTTTTTACCTTCCACTTGATCTACTCTCCTTTTTATGGCTTCTATATGTCTTTTTCATACAGGTCAAACCACGTAATGCGAAATTCTACCATCTTTACAAAAGGTGATACCCCAACTTTTGCCTAATACACTCATTCCTAATCCTATCTTGCCATAGTCTGTCCACTAAACATTCTCGTTTTTCTAACATTTAAGTTTATTCTGTTGTTGACTTTTTTCTGCCCAACATTCAGTTTCAAATAAAGATCCCAATTATATAAGATATATATATTTTTATCGATAAAATATGGAAAGACAAATATTTAGAGTTAATATGTGAAAATATTTGCAATATGAATACACAGCACGGTATACATGACAAAAAAAATGATAAATATTATTAATATCTTTTATTAAAGTTGATGCCCTTAATTAGTTATCACATTGAAGCCAAGGTCCTTCAACATTACTCTTTCCTCTCTAATGTCAACATCATATCTGATGTAAAGCAAACCTCAATGGCGGGCATATATGTTGTTTGGGGAGGAAACAAAACCAGCATGCTGATAAAATTAAAAAGCACAAGTAAACAACAATAAAAGTGATAGCACTAGCGAAGCTTTTTTATAATTGAGAGACTAACAGAGCTTATACCTTGTCCCATTCGCATTAATGCAAAGGAACTGGCCATGCCGCCATCCATCTTTGAATTTGCCAAAGAAGGCATCACCAGACTTTGTGTAGAACCGCCCCTCACCATTAGCCTTTCCTTTCCAAAAGTTTGCAAACCACCGATCACCAGTATGAAAGTAAAACCAACCCTGCATAATCAATACGCCACATTTACCATCAAATTCACTAGAACTTCATCTAGGACACTGTCAAAGATTATAGTGTAATCCATTATTATAATGTACAATACTGCACTTTCCAAATTTATATCAACCATGTGATTACATACATATAGGTAATTAAAATTTCTAAAATTTGTGTATAGATTAATATGTAACTACTAATAATTGGATAAATATGCTGACCCAAATCACTTTCTTTACAGTGGCATTAACAGGTCCTAGCCTAACCAATAAATACAGACTACATTGGCACGTACACATATAAGACATTTTGGTAACAAAATCCACATATGGTAACAGTTGATAGAAGAATCATATGCAAAGTAGCTTGAGTATAAATATACTATATAGATAATAAAATGATTGTTAAACAATTACTTTTGTCTTATCTTTAGCTTTCAACAATCATTACTAACAAATCAACTTCAAATAGTACAAACCTTGCCATGTATGACATCATCCCTCCATGATCCTTGAAACATATCCCCGTTTTTGAAATAGAATGTACCTGGACCTGATCTTTTACCATAGCGCCATAAACCATCATATATACTTCCATCTCTGAGAATAAGACGCCCCTGGCAGTAATTTTTCATTTAACACAGTTGTTATCTTCAATATGTAGTCAAGTAGGCCCAAAAAATGAAAAAGACTTCTTGAGACTAGCCTGTTTGTTATTATAGATTTGTAAGAATTTTTTACCTTCCCTTCAGGTAGACCTCCTTGGCATCGCCCCTTGTATCTTCCTCCCCTATATTGCATTTCCACAACAGGACTCCACTTTTTTGACAAATCACGTTCTGCCTCCTGTACAAAAAATATTAAGTCACACCTAGAATCCTTATGACTTGAGATCCCAATAAACTATTTAAGTTCAAGGCATGAAAAAGCTATTGAAAGTAATTAAGTAATGATAGTTACATAAGATTATACCTATCATCATAAATAATTTTTCACAAATCTCACTGAAACAAAATACATTTTAGTTATTTCTTGAAGAATACTTTGACCTTATAAGAGGTTGAAATAGCGCTGGATAAAACACCAGAGGTATTACAGTCCTGGGGGTTATCTCTTTGGAAAGCTATGTTATTTTGCCAAAAATTAGGAAATATTTTTCTATGATCCACAGGCTGCAGGAGCTTGAACTGAAGTAACTACACCAAAAACATTTGAACTTCACTTTTGTACTAAAGCCAAATTTATATAAATAGAAAGAGGCTTATTCAAGTGAACTTCGAAATGCTTTCAAATGAGTACTCCATCCTTCTATAAATAGCAAGCAGAACTCAAACTTGAGCCTGATTTCAAATATTGAAAAAACTTAATTGGAGTTAACGTCAAGGCTACAACTTTTTTCCCTCTTTCTACTCTATTATTTAGTGTTAGATATTGATTGATAAGTGTATCGGAAATTTATTCTCTGATTCTAATTTATAATAGTTGATTTTCTTAGTTAACTGTAATATAATAGGCTAGCTGTAATTCAGGGATTATTATCCCTTCCTGTAGATTGTAGATTTGAATCTTTCCTTTCCCGTATTTTCAGATCTTATGTAATAACCCTATTTCTGTGCAAGGGAATAGAATAAGATTCTTTACATTTAGTAATGAAAAACTTCATTAGAAGGAAAAAGAAATCCGGTGAAGGATAAGATATGCTCCACCATCAACCCAGCAATTGAAAATAAATCGAAACAAAGACAATACAATAGAACAACCCTCCAGTTTAGTACATGAAGAGCAGCTAGAGAGTAGAAAATGGCAACACGATGCATGTCCAATTTGGAGTACTGTCTCTTGTTAAAGTGTCAACTACAGAATTTTTACATTATTTTGACATAAGACATTTTCTTTAAATATCACCAGTGACAGAATACTCTTCAGTTTCTCTTTCATTAATGCATGAACATATATCATCAACAAATTTAAGTCATTTTTACCAGCATAGATGCAGCACGAACAGATAGACCTCCATGCTTCTTTGGTTTATTAGCATTCTTTCCCTTCAAAAGTGAAGATGCAAAATCCACCACTGCTTCCAAACCTGCATCATTCACTGCATTCCAGGGAGACATACCTCCATTTAATGTTGATGCTTTCACATCATTATCAATTTCCAGCTCATGCTGTTTTGTCATATACGAGGTTTCCAAACAGTCTTTCAACTCTTCTGAAGGCCTCACTCCAACAGGAAGTTGGAAGATGCTTAGGTTATCAACAATGGGTGTAGTATCAGCTGCCCTTTCTTGGGCCCACTCCTTTGCCACCTCATATCCAGGACCTAGATTCCAGTTCTCAAGTTGCTCCCTTTGAAAAGCAGAGTCACCTAATGCAACATGATTTGAAATTGAACAAAAAAACAACACAGTAAGAAATTGTTCACCAATTCTTAAGTGCACTGACACAAAGCAATAAAATTCTGTCTCTCAAAATTACCTCCTTTAGTAATGGAATCATGAAGGATATTAATGTTGGATATGGTGTCAAATAAATCTTCATTTTTCTCAGAATCCCTATTATAGTTAAGCAAAAATGAGAACAAGTGAAACAGCATGATAAAATTTGTTTTAAAAAAAATGAAGGAAGAAAGAAAAAGAGAACAGGTGAGAAAATAAGAGATATAAAACCTTAAAGCAGGCAAATTTGAGCTGTTGTTGCTCGTTGCTAGCTCCAACTCTTCATAGTATTTGTTAAGATTGTTATCTATGACATCAGAAGGAATCTTATTTGTTCCCTCATCAATGTCATAAGAACCCACCACTTCAGGAGGAAATACTGCATTCTCTTTCCCAGTGCCAGCTTGTTGCTGATTATGTCTTCCCCAAAAGCTAAAAACAAAAGGAAAATGCAGGGCAAGTTTGGACAGTATACCACCATTCTGGGGAGACCGTTGCACATTTGAACTGCTAATTATATGACAAGGGAAACCTATAAGAAATTCTTCAAAACATGGACCAATTGATTGCATATATCATCATTAATTATGCATACCACACTAGTCCATGATCTTGTAGAAATGGTCTGGTGAATAAGGGAAAATACATAGATAAAGGAAATTATTACTAATCCAGGATCATTTGCACTTTAAAATTGAGTCAGCTAATTTGTCTTCTACCACAATACATGACTTGATTTCAAGAAATCCATGCACAGCATATTTTGTAAACAATGTTTAAGAATATCACAATACTGTGAAACTGTAGGTACCTTAGGTAGTTTCCTTTTACTTAGGCTAAGAAATTAGCTAATTTATGAGTAATCATCCTCATGGGTCCAACTCTTGGCCATTCATTGAATTTAGCCGTAGTTTTATTTTCAAAGGACGGTCAACAACAAAATGTTTTGTGAATCTGTAATTGTACTCTTAAGTAGCACTTGCCATTTAGCATGTGGACAAAATGGAATGGAAAGTTGTGTTTTCTTCTGTTCTACTTAGTTCTACACTTCTACCCTTTTTAGTGGGGACTAAAATGCACCATTTTTCTTAATCACCTTTTGTTCTTTTGTATTTTAAAAATGTACTGAACACAGAATAGAACTCATGCATAATGTTTGGTCCCTTTCAAATACATTTAACAAACGAGACCTTCCTCTTCATTCTCACACAACTTCTTTCTTATAATAACTGTTCACAACTACAGAACATGCACTTAAAATTCCTCTGTTTAAAACACTTCTGTTATAACCAATGATAAGATTATAGCATATTATTTGTCAACTATTTGCTGAAAATTCACTACCTTTAGTTATGCAGGATTTCACCTTGTTTTCCAAAATCTAGCTCCTTCTTTCTTATCTAATCTTACTATTTTCAATTCAAATAAGAATTTAATTTTCACCATGAAATGAACCCCACCATTTTTTTCTCATGTCTTTTGATATTGATAGAACACCAAGAACAGAAACTAGTGTATAAATGTTATTCAATTCAAAAGAACTAAGCCTAAGCTCTTACAAGATGCAACCAGAGCCACAGGCTCCTCAGAGAAAGCTACTCTCTGTCAAAGAAAAAAAAAAACAGCATGCCTCACATCCACCCCCCTATTCACGTTACCCTCTTAAGCCTAATTGATTTGCCAACTATGCATAACAGATTATCCTCCCCTATGCCCTCTCTACCTTCTGGAATGAAGTATTTGAATCATGTTATGTATTTTTCTCTGGGCTTTGGTCCCAAATCTAATACTTGTCCTAAGTTCCATCTTGCCCCATAATCTGGCTACTCTATCCTATCATATATGAAGTTTCATTAAGAGAGAAAAGAAATATTACAAAACAAAGAAAAAGAGCACATCAATACCCCCTCTCTCCAGTTGACACAAATCTGACATGATACACAGCCAGAAAACTTGGGTCTGAACTTCATTACAGTCCATATACAATATGATAACGAAGCTTGACAATAAGACATGCATAAAAAGAAGTGTATCCATTACTGTCAGTTCATTATATTAAAACTAGCATTAAGCTTGCAAAACATCTTTTTAAACTCTAATATTGATACAAAGAACAAAAGAAACTAAAATAAAATCCACTGGTTTAATCTTCAAGCGTCACAAGTAGATAAATGAACCATGCTCTATCTCAACTCACTAACAACATTAGCAATAGGGGAGTTATTGCCATCGAATTCAAGGGAACCTCCATGTATAGGTGTACGAAACACTGATTTTGTTTTCGGACCTCTGAAAAAAATGTTTATCAACAAGCATTATCTTCAACTAAGACACTTACCCAAGTTTCCTTCTTTTTTGTCTTATAGATTTATTCTTAATCAACAACAAAAAAAAACAAAACTTACCCAAGTATAAGGACTGTTGTTATCAGTAGGTTGGGCTCAAGATCTGGCTCATGTACTGTCAATATTATAATATCCCTCATGTATTCTGTTGTTTGACGGAAAGTGCGCAGAAAAATTGCTATATCATTATCATTGATGGGTGCTGAACATGAAAGAATGCATATAACTATGCTATTCAGATCCTGAACAAATAGTGATTATAATAAGTTTATACAGTAGAGGAAGAGGAACCAGAAGGGTGATACACTGAACAAATGGCAGAAAGGTCAAACATCCTAAAGAAGGATTTAGCAACAAGAAAGGCATTTAATAAAAAGATAAACGCATGTTGAAAAATTTTGTGAATCATCAACAAAGAAAAACATATCCATTATGCATGAATATAGAAAATGGGTGATACCTTTGAACGAACACCCAGGAAAGGACTATCAAATATAGACTGCATAATTGAAGTTTTGATGTTATATGCAGCTCCAAATCCAATCCCAGCTTCTTTATATGATTCCAATATCTGAATACAGAAACATCAGTTTTATAAAGGAACAGGGTGAAAGGAAATGGAAACATGAAAATTAGATTTAAATAAGAGCACATCAATATTCAAGTTTGGTCCTATTTCAACAAAAATATAAACAAGGCTATCAAGTAACTTTTAAGGAAAAAAGGTCTGAAACTACAAGGGTGACAATCATAGAAACCTACTTTGTTAATTTCTGAAGTGCTGACCTCTTTCATGCTATCATTCAATCTATCAATAAATTTTCTGTGCATCTCCTGCAAAACTTTCCATCTGTAACCATACAATAGTTTTATACAAACTAATATCTGGAAAGATAATAGAAAATTAAACTTACAGATTTTATAACAGATACAGCCTTAATAGCTAGCAAAACTGCATCATTTGCAGTCTTCATGGCCTCATCTAGAGTCAACAAGTCTTTCTCAAGTAGTGCATCAATATCAATTTCTGTGTCATAAATTAATAGAAGATTTTAAGATTTTCTGTAGGCCTTTTGGTGATCCAATTAAAAATAAATTATGCTTTTCTTTCTTCTGTTATGCAATCTCAAATCACAGTTTCTTGCATTAATAAAAAGAAAAGAGAACCACAATGTCATCAACAGGCAGTTTAAAATAAACTCAAGCCTTAGTCCCACCAAGAGGAGTTTAGTAACACTTGTCTATAAATCAATTTTTGAGTAGGATTCACCATATAAATCCATCCCAGTTATCAGACTTTCCAAATGTTGACACCAAATGTATGCACAGTTGAGAAACTCTGTACCTGTTATTATGCCTTGTTTTTTTGTTACAGGCAGCATGGATGCTTTGTAATAAACATATTGATGATCGTAGCTAAGCTTGATCATGTTCAGGCAATGTGGATAAAAGGGGCTATCAGATATGGGAGATACAAATCATAAGGCATTCCTTGCTGGACTATCTTCTAAAGTTTATTTTTTCAAATAATTAGTTCCTTATATTACACATATAGGAAGGCCTTTCACCGTTGTTTTGGCCATACAAGCACAGATTATACCTTTTCTGATTTCTAGCTGTATACCTTTACAAGATTTACTTTACCAACCAACTTGAAATTAGAAATGGTATATTTTGATTGGATAGTTTGTAATAAACATCTTGATAATTGTAGCTAACAATGACTATGTTAATGCAATGCGGATAAAAGGGTCTTTCGGATGGAGATATACATTAAAAGACATTCCTGGACTACTAAAAGTTGATTTTTTCTAATATTTGGTTCCTTATTATAGACATACAGAAAGGCCTTTGCCCCATAGTTTTGACCAGTCAAGTACAGATTATACCTTTCCTGATTCCTGGTACTTCAATACAAAAAATTACGTTGCCAGCCACCTTGAAATCAGAACTGAATATAGCCAGGAATTTTAAAATGATACTCATTTGCTATTAAGTGAATAAAAATGATTTGTAGCCCTCTGTCGTGCACTGACTAGACCTTTTAAGTCACTCCAGGCCCTTGGCCCTGAGACTAACAAACCTAACTGACATCTGTCATATACCTGATTGGTCAACATTGTTCTTATATATTCACTTTCACATATCTTGTTATTAAACAGAGACAGGGCCAGATTGAGACATATGCCTTACTGGACATACAGAATAAATCATCATGTTTGACCAACACACATAGCACAGCTAGAAAACGATGGCTTTTTAATGAAGTTCTTTAAGACATTACAATTAGGATAACTAAATGTTCTTTCCAGGAAAAGAAAAACTTCCCTTTAAGAATTAAATTCTTGGCAAAAATCAATGAACAACAAAAGTTTAACAGAACCAAATATTAACAAGAAAACATATGAAATGTAGCTCAGTGCTCACCAAAAAGTAAATTCGTGTTCTCCTTAAGTTTCCCCATCAAAGCTTTCACCTGAGAATTTATCGCACAAATAAATTTATGATGCAGATTAAATGATCTAAAACAAAATGACTTGACAGCAAAACATTTATGATTAATCAAGGAATCTCAAGCAATCATAAAGCAAAATATATATATATATATATATATATATATAAAATGTCTGCTAACCTTCCATGGCATTTTACCAAGTAATCATAATAGACAAGTGATAGACCCCCAATAAGACAAGTGTATAGTAGGAGAAATAAAAGCTAACAGAATTAAGGTTATAACAGTTAGTTAGCTTGCTGTAATAGATAGTAAGTTGCTGTAACAGATAGCTAGCTTGAAAAACTATGCCTATAAATAGAAGGTAAGAGGATAGAGTAAGGTGTGGATAATTTTGAGAAGAGTTTTGTAATTGGAGTGTGATGGGTCTCTTGAAAACTCAGAACTAATGAGGGTTACTGTAAAATTCTTTCCTAAATTCTGTATTTCAGTTTCACATAGGGGTTGGGGCAGAATCTTAAGGGTTCAGAAATAAAGAATCATTCTTTTTAGTACTCTTGGGTACCAGTACCTATCAATAAGATGTTAAATATTCATCATATAGCAGGTGGAAATGTTTAAAACATATATTTAAGATTGTTTTGTAGTTGCAATTTCTTACATCATTACAGCGACAAAGCATATTCAAAGAGAAATGATACCTCATGTTGTCGTTTAAGCCCTTCAAATCTAAAGGGCTTCAAAACTATAGCAACTGTTAATCCATTGCTGGACCGTATAGTTTCAAAAAAATCAACTGCAACAGTGTGGTCCAACCCATATCCTGCACTAGCCACCTAAAGAAGAAAGGAGCTTGACAAAGGCCATGCATCAGACTACTTTAACAAATTCTAACTGGAATAATACATCTTATTATTCAATTCTGCATAAAATAATTAACCATGCAAGGAATATAACATTAAGTCATGTCAATCAGCTTTAAAATATCTATTGTAATAAATAATGACAGAATTCCATTTGATCAAATAAATATATTCACTCTATGGTGATGAGATGAATAATGAATTTAAGTAGCTTGGTTATTTATGCATGCTTCACAAAATCATCAAGTGAATGGGATAAAGTGAACTAGATCACTTGGACACCATGGTAACTCTATGGATGAAAAATACCACAATTGAAACAAATGTTTTCCTACAAGAGTGTGAAGTTAAGGAATGTACAAACAAGGACAATAGTCTTGGAGCATGACTTCAAAAATACAGGAGCTCTGACAGTTCTTGGACAAGGTTCTGCAAAAATAGCTCCAAATGTTAGTACCTTCTAACCAAAGAGAACAACATGGGATCTTAGGTATGAATATTTGAACTGAAGTTCTGTATTTTCTTTTTATAGAAAAAGTTGTGATTTCTGAACTGTCTTCTGATTCGAGGTTTAGGCTTCTTTTTTATAGCAAATTGCATAGTGCAGTAAAGAATTAATCAAGAAGAATGCAATTGCAATTCAACTCTATCAAATTAGAATCATAAAAATATGCCAATACATGTGATTATATTACACTAGACAGAGTAGAATTAGAGGGTAAAAATTAATCACAGTAATATTAAATCAAAAGAAACCTTCTTCAATTGACTTTTGCTGTAATTGCACCTCTTGCGATTCTTTCATAAGGATATTCCTGCAGAAGATTGCTATCTTAAAACAAATTTAAAATGTAAACACAAAATAAAAAAAAAAATCAATTCTAGAAGAATTTAAATCATTTTACCACAATGGAAGAATGATGAAAAATTATTAGCAGGGTATTAAAACATGACACCGTTGCATATCCGACCTATTACCAATAATTAAAGGGTGTTAAGCCTTAAAAAACTTGGGAGGAGGGAAAGCCTCCCGTGGCTTACATTAAGCACCGCCTCTGCCAATAAGGGTTGCCTCAAATGGGTGGTAGAATCAAACAGCATAGACAAAAAGGTCTTGGATTCAACCCCTGCTAGTGGTGCTTCATAGGTGCGTAATATGTGAGTACCACCATAACCCATTGCTAAGACTTGTTGCAATGTTCCAAATCAGGTAATTTTGTTTCTTAAAATCTCATAAGAAACCTTACATGTATTGCACTTTAAATACAAAATATCTGCAAAATCCCTGGGTGGCTAGAACAAAAACTATTAGTGGATGCTTTCACAACCCGTAACGCCAAGGATTTTCATCCATATGAAGTAAAGTTTCAAATCCCAAAACCAGTAAAAGCAGCGAATAGAAGAATAACAAACTGTCTGAAAACTTCTCATTACACGATGCCTGCCAGGAAATCACTATGATCATATATGTCACTGCAGTAATAACACCAGGTTGATTTATAAATTTTACCAGTATAGAAACCGAATTATCTACAGAGTATTTGTATCAAACGCAATTATTCTCCATGATTTGTGCTTTGCCAAACAGGCCTCACTGAACCCTCCCTGACGCTGTTCTATACTAAAAAATATTAAAAATAAAAAAAGTAGCTAACACAACCAGAACGACATTTGAATCGTGTTAGAGAGTATGCTGAGGTTCCATACTTTCCAGTCCATCCATTCAATTACCCAAGGATCCTCACCATAAATCATAAAACAAAAAAAATCAGATACTCGAATGCATTCAAGAAAAACAACAGGTTCTCGTCAATCACAGCAGCTTCAAATTTACAATTCAGAAATAAGAAAAACGCGAAAACGATGAAAAGGAACTAGAGCGATTACCAAAACCGCAGTGATGATAACTGAAACGGCGAGTTCAAGCAGAAATCAAAAACCGCATCCTTCCTAGAACCAATGCCAATCACTTCGACGAAATCACACTTCGTTTCTCCGCTCTCCATTCCACCATAGCCATTTGACAACGAACCTTTCTCCGAGCACATCCTGATCTGAACAAACAGTTTTGACCTGCGACTCCAACGAAAACCATAGTCGCAGCGACGAAGGCGAAGAGAACATCGACACCAAACTAGACTCGAAGAAAATGGGACCAACGAAGTATTAGACACTGCTTTCAAGCTCGGGAATGCAGAAAACTCCATTTATAACAGGGAAGCGCTTTGTACAAGAGATAAGGCTTCCATTTGTGAGAAAGCAAGACGTCAATCAATGTATGTTTTTATCTCCCGCTATGTTAATTGTGAATATAAAAAGAATTTACCTGGAATGCCAGAGTTACTGTTTATTTTACACAATCATCCCATCATTTACTTTTATAATAATTAATCTTATTTTTAATTTTAAGATTTAATAAAATATTTTTAAAAAATTACGAAAAATTTCTTCATACAGTTAAGATATATTTTACACAATCATCCCATCATTACTGTTAATTTTTTTTTCATCCATTTAAGATATAAGTACGTTGGAGAATCATTGTTTAATGTTTTATAAGTAATAATATTATTTAAATAAATATATAATTTGGTGTCTAAAAATTATGTCATATATATTTTTAGTTCTAAAAACCTTTTATATGCACAACTTATTAATTTAGTAATATTATAATTTTATAAAAATATAAATAAGATATCAATAAATAAGTAATGAAATCCAATTATACAAAGTTATTTTTAAAATTTAAATTATATCTAATTTTAATAAAAATAATCAAAATTAACAAAATTTATAAATAAGAAATTAAAACAATAAAAAATTAAAAAATTAAAATTACAATCAAATAAAAACAAATACTTGATTAAATACTATTTTAAATGTTTATAGTAGTTTGTAATTTATTTATAATATGTTTTTTACACTACAATTCATTCAAAATAATAATTTCAAATCTATCTACCCGCGGATCTTTTAAATTATGAAATAAATAAAGTATTAAATAATTTTTAAATTAATAAATACACATATTTTCATTTAGTATTTACTTTAAAATATAATAGAAGAATATATAAAAAATATTATAGGAAGATACTATTTTTTATTACATATAATTTTATATATAAAATTACTTTGATTTTAAAGAATGTTTTATGATCTCGACCAATTATTTATTAGTAAAATTATGTATTAGACTTTTATGTTTCTTATATAATAAATATTTATTTTTGATAAAAATTGTCCTTTTTAATTTAAAATCAACTATAATATTTCTTTAAAGACAAAGGAATTAATTTCTAAAATTTATAATTAAAAGATATTTTAATTCTTAATTTTAATGGATATAAGGGTTGAAATGCTCCACAAGTATAATTTGAAGAGATTTTTCTTTCAACAACTTATTTGATTCAACTAAAAAAATTTAGCAACTAAATTAGGTATTTAACCTAAATCTTATCCCATTTTTTAGAATAAAAATTTTATTTTAATATTAAATATATATTATTCCTGAGTTTTTAAATAAATGAAATACTGAAAACAATAACTTAAAAATATTTAAAACAATAATAATTTAATTGATATAATATTAATTTGCTAATAGGAATAAAAAATTCAAAATATGTATTTAAATTTATAAGTCTTAAAAAAATTAATCTGTGAATATTGTTTTAATAATTATTTGTAAGGTAATTTATAAATTATCAATTATACTTAATGTTAGTTAAAAAAAATCAAGTATAAATTGAAAATTTAGGAAAAATCATTTTTTATATTTAGATAATTGACTAAAAATAAAATCATCAATTTTGACTCAATATAAAGATTTACAAAATAAGTTTACATGATAAAAAAAATACACGTGATGGAACAAAAATGAAAATATGTATAAAAATAAAAACGAAAATTTATTTTATACAAATGAATATAAAAAATATATATATTTATTTAATTAAAATGGTCTAGTAATTAATTTTAATTGAACTTCCGAGAGGCAAAACCAAATATGTAATCACGCTTTTTTGGGTTGTATTTAGAGTTCAAAATGGATAGAATATTTTTTTTTTCAAACTACATGTATTTTTCGTATGAAACAATCAAGTTTTAGTAAAAGAAACATTGATATTACAATATGATTAGCTTTCTTAATTTTTTATAATAAATTTAAACAATTTTATTTTTAAAAAATTAAATATATACTACTTGAATTAATTACCTAAATTGTGTAATAGTATCTATCTTTATTGATAATGACTTATTTTATTTTTAAATAAAAGATAGCTATTATAAATATTTTTATATCCATTTTTATAACTATTATAAAAAATTATTTATATAATATTCAAACGAAAAATATTGTTTTAAAATTACTTTTCATCTAATATATTCAAACTAGAAGTTTATTTTGTACAATCAAACTGTAATGTTAATTATAAATATAATCAATTATTGAAATAATATACATTTTCTGTTAGTTAATCCAAATATGGTATTGTTTAAAAAAAGTATGAATCCAATTACAATTCTAACCTAAAATAAAAATATTTTTAATAAAAGTATAATATATAATGTAATAGCCATTTTTTTTTTAAATGAATCATCTCTTAATTATTCACGAGCCTCGACGTACCTGTCCACTTTTTTCAAACCACTAACATATTCTTTAGTATTACTCCTAGCAAATTGCAGTAGAAGGTTTTGAATCTTTTGATTCTTGCTCAAATTAAATGGAAAGTGGCTTTCTGAACGCCTTTTCATCTGTTCTTCCTTTGTTTCTTTCATCCTCCTTTGTATCTTTGCTCTTAGTTTCAACTGAAGGTTCATCACAATTTTTTAAGACATCTTGCACAATAATTGATTGTACGGGAATCACAATAGAAGTTATACGTAAATCTGAAGGTTCATCACAAATTTTCAAGATATCTTGGACAATATTTGATTGGACGGGAATCATAACAAAAGTTATACATAAATCGGGGAAATTCCAGAAGCAAATATATATATTTCAGGTTTGACTCGAATTTTTATTGTTCGAGAGTCGCTTCTCAATTTTGAGAATAAAACTCTCTCAACGCATGGTGATGACATTTTAAAACTCTCGTGGCTAAATTTGAACAAAGGGCAGCAGAACTGTAATTGGGATTTACATCGAAGTAGAAATATTTAAAAATTAAAATACGTATCAAACTTTTAAGAGTACAGATTTAAGTAGGAATGTGTAAGGACTTTTAAAAGTTCTTTAAATTTAATTTTTAGAATTAATTTATGTAGTTGTTAATTAATGATATAATTAGTTATAATAAAATTTTATTTATTAAGTAAAATTTAAAAATTTTATTTAATTATATTTAAATTTAATTGTTAGAATTAATTTATGTAGTTGTTAATTAATGATCTAATTAGTTATAGTAAAATTTATTTATTATTTTAAAATTATATTTAACTATATTTAAATTTAATTTTTAGAATTAATTTACATAGGTTGTTAATTAATGATTTAATTAGTTAAAAATAAAGATATCATAATGAAATTACATTAAATAATTATATATGTAAAATAATATATTAAAAAATAATATACTAAAATTTTAAATTTAATTTATATAATTTTTACTTAAATATGAAACTTTGAATATAAAATTTTAGAAATTTAACATTGTATATTTTTGAATTATGTTGACACTGTGATGTGAACATTGAAAAAGTATATTATTTTATATAAATTTTAAAAGTTATAACTTTTCATTTTGAAGTTGTTAAATTTTTTTTTTAAAAAAATATTATTTAATATTTTTAAATTATATAAATATATTTTTAAATATTAGTTATAAAAAAAATATTCAATTAAAAAATTAAATATTTTTATTGTATAAAAATATTTAAAATTTATTAATTTATAAAAGGGTATTTTTCTTTTTTTTCTTATCTTTCATAATACTTTCAAATATTGGAGCTCTAAAAAATAATATAATTATAGCATAGGAAGAGATTAGATTATTTAACTTATACAAGAACTTCCATAATTGTATTTACAATAGCTTAATCTACAACAATATAAAATTTTAAATCATGCTTAATATGAAACAGAAATACAAAAACATGTACGAGGGACAAATTAATTAATACAAAATAAACAATATTTAATACATTAAAACCAAAAATTAATGAAAAATTACTTAAAATAAATAAATTATACTATAATGTTATAAATAATATATGGATAATTAAACAATGATATAAAAAATGTTTATACTCAAATATAATGAAAAACATTTTTTTTTATTTCTTCTAATTCAATAACATTCTTATTAATTTTATTCTCATAAATAGTATTAATAAAAGAGGTAAATTTTGCAAATTAAATATTTTTTGGTGATATGTTTTGGTAAACAGTTTTTATTTAGTAATTTTAGAAAAACTTCAAATCAATTTTAAAATTCATTCAATCATGTTTGAGAATTTTAAATCAAAAGAAAATGGAGGTTTAATAAAATCACAATAAGAAGATTGTTTATCATAAAACACCAAACACAAAATACTATCAATTTTTAGTATGATATTTGTAATATGTAGGAAATAAAAAATTTCTAGCAATTCATAAAAATATTATCAATTAAAATATTATAACCTTAAAATGGGATGAATTAGATTGATAGATTTAAAAAAATATATTAAATTAAAATAATAAATTTAAAAATATAAATCATCTAAAAAATTTTAATATGATATATAAAGTATATAATAATCAAAATATCAATGTAATATTGATAATTGATTTAAAAAAAATTATAGTTAAGTCATTATGTAATTGATTAACAATAAAAAATTATGTAAAGCAACAATATCAAGTGTTGAAATATAAAAGAGTAGAAAATAAAAAAATCATACAAGAATTCATTTTGTTCAGTTTCTGTTACATAGAGTTACGTACTGTCTTACTAGATATTTTCAATAAGTTATAACCAACATCGAGAAGATTCAGCACAGGATCAAAACAAAAATTATCTTTAAAATTTAATACTAAGAGAATTATAAAGTAAGGATAAAAATTCACACTTTGATAAAAAAAACTCTTATAAAACAATTATAAAAGTTAATTCTTTTTCGTTTTCTTTCGTTTTCTTATAAAAAATGGATGAAAAATAAATATTATATATAAACTTATATGATAATTTTAAATAAATTAATTTTAAACCGTTGTAATTAAAATTTTTTTTCAAAGCTTTCAAGTTTTTAGCTTATAATTGATTATTATCAGCGTCAATCGATTGCTAAAACATATTTTTATTCAGACAATTTGGTTAATTTTATTGATAATTGATTATTACAATTTCATAATGCACTAGTGATTAATTACACCTATTTTTAATCTATTATTTTTTTAAAAAAAATTTAGTAACCAATTAAATCTGTATTTTGTAAATTTTTATAACTCTAAAAGACATTGATAATTAATTATTATATGTGATAATAAAATTGATTAATTGAATATAAAATATGGTTAATTATATATAACATTGAATTAATTTGTTATTAATACATAATTAACTCAATATAAAAATCTGTTTAATTTGTCTAAAAATTTGTTTACTTCATATATACATATATATATATATATATATATATATTATAAAACTAAATTTTGATGGTTCAAAATATTTACATTCTATGTATTTTTTTCAAAATATAATTTTGACATTAAAATATTTTATTTGAGAATATTTTTTTAAAAAATAATTGAAAAAATTTGATCAAATTATTAATGTATATATATAATTTTAATATTTAACTATATTATTTGGTAAAAGTTTTAATCAAAATTCGTTTATCAATAGATAAAAAAAATTTCTTCTCACAAACATGACATAAAATGCAACAATTATTTATTTTTTCTATTTAAAAAAAAATCATAATATTATCCAATAAATTCTTATACAAGTTGTTAGCATATAATATATATTATAGTATCCAAAAATTAATTATATATAAAATTAAATAAATAACTTCATAATTAATATTACTGATATATATACACATTTTAATAATTAATGATGTTAATACACAAAAATAAATAATAAACGAATAATAAATAATAATATTGATTATAAATTAACGTGTTGCACGAATCTTCAGCTCAAGCTTTATTTAACAGGCCTTCGTCTTAAAATAACATTTTGGACATTCAGCGTGTTGCACGAGTCCTCATCTCAAGTTTTATTTAATATATCATCTTCTTAAGCTTTGTTTAATAGATCTTCATCTTAAGCCTTATTTAATAGTTTTTCATCTCAAAATATATTTTATAGATCCTCATCTTAAAATAAAATCTTGAATATATCTTTAAATAGCATTGTGAGAATTTGTTGTGTTGCAAACTATTTCATTAAAAAAATATACATATTAACACATGCACATTAATTCAACATCCGTCAAATATATATTTTTTATTTTATGTATAATTCAATCAATCCTCTTCAACAATAGATGGGTAATGTACGTCCTGTTTATTTTTAATTAAAAATGAAAATTACAAATAAAAATTATACTTTAATTTGTTTAAAATTTAGATTGATTCAACTTATTTAATTAAAAAATAAGTTAAAACTGTCAAAAAATTTAAATTTAAATTTATTAAAAAGTTTATTTAACTTGTTTCTATTTACTTTTATATATTATATATTTATATTTATTTTAATATATTATATTTATATAATATTAATATATTTATATAATTTATTAAAAATAAAATTTTTAATTTTTAATTTTAAATAAAAGAAAATTTATATTTATGAAATTTTCAAATATTTAATACAAGGTTTGTATATATTATTTTAATTTTAAAATAAATATTTATATTTTACTTTAATTTTTATGTTTATCTAAATTTACATGTATATAAATGTATTATATTTTTTATATATTATTATATTTGTATATAATTAATATTCAATATATATACTTTAAAATTATATAATTAAGATTTTAAACATGTTATTTTATTACACTAATAGAAAAATAGTCTTTTATAATAGAATTTTACGTCGGTTGTCCATGAACTGATGTAGAAAAAAGGCGATGATATTTTTGTAAATAAAATTAACACTTTTTACATCGGTTTAACCGATTTTGAAAAGTAGTTGGTGGCATTTTTTGAAATAAAGTTTAAACTTTCTACATCGGTTGCTTTATAACTGATGTAAAAAGTGGTATATTTTTAAGTTTTTTTACTTATGTTAAGTAGAGTAACTGATGTAATAAGTGTTTTCTACATCAGTTCTTTGTAACAACTGACATAAAATTTCATTTCTCTCCTCTAAATTTGATGTGACCGTCGTCTCTAAGTATAAGTTTAAAAATTTCATTGTCGTCCTCCTCCCTGCTAGCCTTAGCATAAGTCCCTCGTCATTGTCGAGGACGTCGTTGTCTCTAAGCATAAGTCCCTGTGTTGTCGTCCGAAAGTCGTCTCAAAGCACGCCGTCATTTGAAACAGGGGCAAAGCACGCCGTCGCGTATCCTCTATGACTGTCGCTAAGGTAGGTAGCATTCTTACCCAGCACCCTTCTTCACTACCATGTTCGCTTAGGTTTAGGGTCTTTGATTCTGCATTACCTTTGTCATGGAGGATTCATTTTGCTCCATACTTCCAAAGCAATTCTCCATATCTATGATTAAGTTTTGCTCATGGGGGAAGAAAGTCTCGTATTTGTTGTTGCTAGCACCTTGAAGGTTAGTTTCTTAAACTTATTTTACAATGTTAAAATTAGTTGAATGTTGTGTATAAACTGTTGTTGGAGTCTGTCAATGAGCTTGAATTAATCTTTTTAGCAGTAGTTGGTACCATTGGTAGAATAACTTGCTGATTGTTGGGGTCAATTCTTGTGTATAAAGTGCTTTGTAGAAGGGTAAAGCCCTTTGTAGAAAGATTGGTCCTTGTTTTCAGGTTGTTTTGAGCGTATCCTTGTTAATGTTTAATTCCATTGGCTGATGGAATTGCTAGTTTGTTTCAATTAGAATGTGTTATATGCCTAGAAATGTGATTTACTTTCTACTTGTTTGTTTCCTAATATCGTGAATATCTTTAGCTGGACGAATCTGAATCAACTGTATACCAACATTATAGTTCATGGCGAGTAACAATGGTGCTTCTTTTGTTGTTGACACGCTCGTCGCAAACGCGCAAAAATAATTTCTAGATTTCCCCCAAACTATTGGTATAGTATAAGGTGCAACCTAGGTCATCTCCCAAAGACCATTTCATATTCTTAAGCAAATTAGGAGAAAGTTAGAAAAAGGGGGTTTTGTAAATATATGATATTAAGTGCTAAATACAAAATACAGAATGAAATTAATTTGACTTAACAATTATCAACTCAAGGAATTCAGAGACTATTTTCATAACTAATCATTGATCACTAAAATCATGCATTGTGTTTATCAACCTAGGATCATCTGGAACCCCTACAATGATCCTTGAATTCTCTACTGAGAAACCTCTCAGAATTCAATTGATTATGATCAACAAGATTTAGTAACCACTTAATCTTTCATCTAAACCAATTTTATAATCAGAATTCAGTTGAAGTAAGTAATAAAATGAAAACCTCCAATTAAATTACTTAATTTCTACTCTTCAAACTTTTGGAAAATGATTTACCAATCAAAAACCAATTATAAATCAATTTTGCATTAATCAAAATACGTCAACCGATCAAACTTTGATTAAAGAATAAAATTGAAGAATATAGTGAAGCAGAGTAGAAATCACTTAATAAGCATGTAAATAAAGATCAAGACCTCAAAGTTAAAATCAAAATAGCTTGAATCCTTGAATTGAAACTACAAACCTAACCTTCCATGAAGGAGGCAAACTAACAACAAAGAAAGAGGCAAACTAACAACAAATAAATCCTAAGCCTTCCATGTAGGAGACAACTAACAACAAATAAATCCTAAGCCTTCCATGTAGGAGGCAACTAACAATAAAGAAAAACTAAGCCTTCCATGTAGGAGGCAAACTAACAAGAAAGAAAACCTAAGCCTTCCATGAAGGAGGCAAAACTAACAAGAAAGAAAGAAAGAAAGAAAGAAAGAAAGAAAGAAAGAAAATGGTATTGGAGTTAATCTCCAAAATGGTGTGTTTTTCTCCTCTTGTAAACCCTTCTATTTATAGAGGATTTTTGAGGCATCATCTTCAGAAAGTCACCAACTAGGATATTACTTTTCTACCCTTTTATTGCTTTCACATGGGCTTTGTTAAAAATGCAAAACACTTTTGAATTTTTGTCACCAATTAGCACAACAATTTTGACTTTCTTGCACCGCAATTTCGGATGTTCACATGTTCGAATTAGAGCTTGACTTCTGAACAAAAGTTGTAGCCCCGGATCTTAGCTGTCCAACAGAGTTGATTTCATCTCAATATGACTTCTGTATCTCAAGATATGGCCGGATCTTTGCACACTGTTCAAATTCCATGTCAGCAACACTATCTCATCTTTTGAGATAATTTCGGAGTCCTAAACATCCCATTTAGAGTCTTCTCTTGCTTTGTAACTGTGGACACTTCTTTAAGCTTTCATTCAAGACAGATTTCATGATTTTTGGATGTCTAAAACTCCTATTATGCTCAAAATACTATAATAGTGTCATTTTAATAGGGTAAGCAAAGGAATTCAATTAAACTTCATATGAACCCAAACTCATAAAATATGACAAAGATCACTTAATTGAACATATAAGAAGTCTTAATGAGATAAAAGTGAGAGATAATTATTTATGAAATTTATGTTTATCAGTTGTGCCAGCACTTGAGAGTTGATTATGTCAATCATATGTTATGTAATTGCATCTATACCAATTAATTTTTCCTTGGATTCTATGCTAATTATAGTCACCTTTAGATATGCCTCTACTTCTATAAGTTAGAGTTGCAACTTTTTACTTATATAGCAATTTTCAACCGACATATGCTTGCTTTGCTAACTACATTTATGGTTTAAATAGTTGAAAGTAGTGCTCCTTTTCAATAGATTCAATGAATTATATGCATGTTTACACAAGTTGTCTTCTTATACTTTGTGAGCTTCCTATTATATATGCATGGTTGGATCATAACCCTTGTCCTGTTAAGAGATATTATCTTTCCAAATTGTGGGAAGCTTGTGCTATGATATTTATTTATAGAATCGAATCTTATACTGTTTGGTAAAAGGTGTGTGTAATCTTGACTGTTAGAAATTTCTAGTTTTCTTAAACAAAATACAAAATGAAAATGCATGTCAAGCAAAATTTATTGAATTGTAGACTATATGAGTTCCTATTTGTATGAAAAACCCTACTGGCTATTGTTGAAATTTGCACATTGGATATGATAGAAATCACAGAAAGAAGTCATTAACTATTGTTTAGAAAGAATCCTCTAAACAAATTGCAGTCGGTCTATCAAAAACTCAAAATTAGTGAGGATTATTTGTAAAATTCTCCCCTCTACATTTCAGTTTCACATATGGGCTGGGGTGGAATCTTAGGGGTTCAACATTAATAGAATCCTTCTTTTTTAGTATTCTTGGATACCGGTCCCTATCATCAAGCTTCATATGTTTGGTTAGAAAATGAAGAAAATCAAACAATGAATGAGAGATGCCTAGGAACTAAAAGTGAAACAACATATGACATCATTGCAAAGTTATCTCCTCCCCCCATTCTATGTTTATTGTTTACTTATTTTAAAATGATTATTACTTTATTCATATTTAGTGTAGTTTTTAACATATTTTTTCTCTGCTTTTAACAAGTACACGATGCTCCATCTGAAAACCCTCCTTCCCAAAGTAGGTCTGAGAACCCTTCTTCTCGGCGAAAGAAGGGAAGATGAGCCACACAGTTAAGGGAGTTAACCCTTAGCCGGAGTGGCGAGCAAAGGATTCTCGTAGAGTTTGATTAGGTTACTGGGAATCCATTAGTGTCAAACAAGACAAAGTTCAAGAGTTATGTGACCCTCCTTGGACGAAGCAAAGCTAGTATTTTGAAGAAGGATTGGAATGATGTTGAGATGCGAGTGAAGGATCAAATTTGGGAGACTATCATGGTATTTAACTTTAAAGCTTTAAGTTTCTCCATATATTTATCATTCACTAACTAATTACATCTTCATTTATGTAGCTTACATATGATGTACCAAACACTAACTTCCTGAAGAGGAAGTGACTTTCATTTGCTGGTGAGCGCTGGAGGGGCTTCAAGACACATCTCACCACCAAATATATATATGGGTCACTTAAGGATGTGTCTCCTTGTGAGGAGTACCAATTCCTTGATGATAACACTTGACAGAGATTTGTTGAGTCTCGAATAGATCCTACATTCGTTGTATGTATCTTTCTAAACTTATATTTTTTAATTGACTAATATAAGAAATATTATGATTAATTGATTTGATTTCTTATAATAGGAGAAAAGAAAGAAGACTCAACAAATTTCTGCCAAGAACTATTACCTCCACAAATTATCTCGTGGGGGTTATGAGTTGCTTCAGAAGACGCTGATGGAGCAAAAATTAAAAGAACGTTAGCAATCATCTGAAGCAGACCCCTCTACACTTCTCTCTCCATCCTCTCCACTTTCACGCCATGAGAAATGGAAAAGGGCACGCCAAAAGGCATCTGGAGAGTACACATTAGAGCCTTCTCATATTATTGCTGAGAAGATTGTAAGTAATAACACAATTTTGTGAATTTTCTTTTTATTTATCTTCAAACATGTACATTACTGATAACAGTCATTTTTTGTTTTGTAGGATTCTTTGGTGGAGTCTTTGTTCCAGCTGGTCGGGATGACATCTTGAGTACTGCTATTGGCTAACTGGAGCATCCAAGTTGTATTTGTGCAACTGGGCAAGGTGTTGGCCTTAAACAGTTCTTTGGATTGTCTTCTAGACACACTTCCAAAAAAGGTCTAGTGTCTAAAGATGAGTTGGAGGCCATGCGCGAAGATATGAGGCAAGCATTGTGGCAAGAACTTCGAGAAGAGCTCAGACAAAAGCTTAGGCAAGAGCTTGCATCTTTGGAACTTTCTCAAACATAGACATAGGGTCACCATTCATCACATTCTCCTAGGCGCGTGAGCACAAAGGAAAGTTGTGCTTCGACGGAGGAGCAAGTAACGGGAGAAGAGGATGTGGATGCAGCTACAAATGATTATGAGTTTTATGTTGATGATCCATATCATTTGGTAGCCATTGGAAAAGTCTAAACCAGCAAATTGATGATGATCATGTTAGAGTGATGGTTGAACGGGTTGAAGATGTAGATGCTCCTGTTCCTATGCCTACTGAGGAGGTTCATGTCATGGGGCAAGCCCCCAATCATTTTATTATATGGTCGAGGAGACTTGTGCAGCGAGCTTAACCTCAGATATTAAATAATTTTAGCCTATGTAACTAATTTTTTAATATATACATTGTGTATGTGTGTGTGTGTGTATTTCTTACTATTTTGTGAATTTATTGTAGGTTTATAAGGAAGATCGTGGGAAGAATATTGATTTCAATGCTAAAGAAAATCTTCCTGAGCCTTCTCAAAAGAAACATGAGGTTGATTTGCTCACACGTTTATTTGGTGTTGCTATGAACTTGAGCGACAAAACTTTGCAAATAACAATGCAACCAGATATCATAGGGAAGCCCACACCTATCTCCCTCTATATTACTAAGAAGGATATATTGGAGTTGGTTGTGGATAACGATCTCATATGTGTATCAGTTCTACAATTATAGTTGCTGTAAGTAAATTTCTAAACCTTACTTGAATTATTTCATTATCAAAATCTAACATATAAAAATTATGTGCAATATTAAGTACCTGTATCGTATCTGTACTCAAAAAGGGAACTTACACCTTTATGAATTCCTAGACTCGGTTCATATGCAGAAAATTGGGAACAAGACAGCTGAGATACAGAGATACCTTCAAAGTAGACTGCAGGCTGATAAAGACCATTACCTAGCCCATTATTTTCAATCATAAGTCAATACTTAAAAGTTTTATTTAACGAATTCATTTAAATTTCTAATTTTGGTTCATTGTCATACATATTTTGTAGGGTCCATTGGCAATTAATCATTATTTGTCCAAAGTGGAATCTATTTGTATTTCTATGCTCTGCTTGGCAAAAACCAAAGAAAGACATGAAGAATATTATAGATTTGTAAGTTTTTAGAATTTTGGTATTTATATTCATATAATTTTTTACTTTCAAAGGTATTCATCTGCTTTTTATTTTACTATAAAGAAATGAATGCACGATTTCGATGAAAAGGGACACATTCATCAAATATAAAAAAAAATCTTTATGGATAATTCCAAAGGTAAGTACTTTATTAAAAGTTATTCAATTATTTTATATTCTTTTATCAATATATCATCATCTTTAATTATATTTGATACTCTTTCTATTTTATTGAAGGGTCCAAGACAACCCGAATGAACCGAATGTGGATATTATGTGATGAGATATATGTTTCTCATTGTCTCAGCTTTTATTGTTAATTCTTGGAACCAGGTAATTACAATTGTCCTAATTTAATTATTTAATTTTAATGCATAACATGAAATTTTCTCTAATTTTATTCAAAAATATTTTGTAAATATTTGAAAATCCTCCACCTTTATTGGATGAAGAAATTGATGATATCAGAAGACGTTGGGGGAAATTTCTGATAGAGGTCACCAATTTGGGTTGAATTCATGTAATTTTAAGATATTTTGTTTGCTTTTATTATACTTCATAATAAATATTGATGCATTTAGTTTAAATATATAGATTCTGTTATTTCTATATTGTCTTCCTAATATTCTATTTGTATATGCAGCTATTGTGAATAAATAATATAATAGTTTTTCTAAACAAAAACAACATTAAAAAAATAGACTTTTTACATCGGTAAAGAATATAACCGGTGTAAAAAGTTATACTTTCTACATCAATTAAAACTATAACCGATGTAGATGGTTTTAATCGATGTAGAAAATATAACTTTTTACACCGGTTATGTTCTTTACTGATGTAGGAAATAAGACTTTTTACATCGGTTCTATAACCAATGTAAAAAGTCGTATTTTCTATATAACATGCTTCAATACCGCTCAAATAACTAAGATAAAAAATCAATAATAACCAATATAAAAAACTTATTTTCTATTAATGTTGGTTATTTTTTTAATATATAAGTTTTAAATATTTTATTAACTTTTTTTATTATAAACTAATATATTATAAAAAAATTATGAAAAATAAAAATATCTCAGGTTATAAAACTTGCAAATAAACCAAACTTAAATATTAAAAAAAATTATTTCTATCTTTAATTATATACTTTTTGGACTTTTAAAGATTTTTCATTAAATTTAATAACTATAGTTTGTAAATTTTTTAAATATTTATTTATATAATACGTAAATAATCCCAGTTAACAGATCCTGTATAATTTCTTTTTGGTGAAACTTCTTAAAAATTTACAACCTTTGAAATAATTTAATTAAATAAATCAGAATTACATTTAATTCAAACAACTGATTAAGAATAAAATTATACCAATACTTTGAATTAATACACAAACTTATGAGACATGAGTCATAAAATAAAGAATATATTATAAATTTATATCAGCGGTATGATAAATTATATTAATATATAATTTTGCTGATATGTATATTAATATTTTTATAAAGAAAATGATTATTGTTTGTTCTTTTCTTCACCTTGTCTTCTTTTCCTTCTCTATATAAGTGGTGGATAGGTTGCTTTCTATCTATCCATGCATCGATATAATCTCTCTCTCTCTCTGATTTTATGGAAACCTGACTTCAACGCATATCATCAGCAAAGAGTCATTGTCCACACTACATTACCATGGGGGTGGCTGGTGTTGATGGTGAAGCTGAGATGCTAAAGGCTACTTTTCTTCCCTTTATATCACCCAGTCATCTGATTCCTGTTATAGAAATAGGCAGGATCTTCGCCATGCAGGGTGTGGATGTCACCATAATCACCACACCAGCAAACGCCGCCGTTTTCCAAAGCTCCATTGATCGTGATTCTAACCGAGGACACTCCATCCGAACCCATGTTGTTAAGTTTCCACAAATAGATGGTTTACCAGAAGGAATGGAGAGCATCAACGCTTCCACTCCCAAAGACATGGCCCCTAAAATCTATGAGGGACTGTCCATTCTTGAAGGGCAATTCCGTCAACTTTTCCGTGACATGCAACCTGATTTCATAGTCACTGACATGTTCTACCCTTGGAGTGTGGATGCTGCTGCTGACTTGGGAATTCCAAGGCTCATTTATGTTGGTGGAACTTACATAGCTCACAGTGCTATGGACTCCCTTGAACGATTTGCACCTCACACAAAGGTGGATTCAGATGACCAAAGTTTTTTGCTTCCTGGGCTGCCCCACAAGTTGGAGATGACACGTTCGCAGATACCGGATCGGTTTAAAGTACCAAATGATGCCTACGCTTATCAAATGAAGATAATAAAAGAATCTGAGAAAAGGAGCTATGGGTCACTGTTCAAAAACTTTTATGAGCTTGAGGGAGCGTATGAGGAACATTACAAGACAGTTATGGGAACCAAGAGTTGGAACATGGGACCAGTTTCCGCATGGGTGAATCAAGATGCTTCGGATAAGGCTGAGAGGGGACATGCCAAAGTAGAAGAAGAAAAAGAACAAGGCTGGCTTACATGGCTTGATTCTAAGAAAGAGAACTCTGTTGTGTATGTGTGTTTTGGGAGCATGAACAATTTCCCTGCCGCACAGCTTGTTGAGATAGCTCATGGCCTTGAAGAATCTGGACATGATTTCATCTGGGTGGTTAAAAAAATTGATGAAAGTCAAGATGATGGGACTGGGGCTTTTCTAGAGGAATTTGAGAAGAGAGTGCAAGGAAGCAACAAAGGGTATGTAATATGGGGTTGGGCACCGCAACTTGTCATACTGGAGCATCCTGCTATTGGAGGTGTGGTGACTCATTGTGGGATGAACACCGTTCTTGAAACTGTGGATGCAGCCTTGCCAATGGTGACTTGGCCTCTCTTCGCAGAGCAGTTTTTCAATGAGAAGTTGCTGGTGGATGTCCTCGGAATTGGAGTTCCAGTTGGATCAAAGAAATGGAGTAACTGGAACGAATTTGGGAATGAGATAGTGAAGAGGGAGGACATAGCAAAAGCAATTGGTTTGTTGATGGGTGGTGGGGAAGAGAATGTAGAAAGGAGGAGGAAAGTGAAAGCGCTGAGTGATGCTGCAAAGAAAGCTATACAACCTGGTGGTTCTTCTTACAACAGTTTGAAAGGTCTAATTCAGGAACTAAAGTCATTGAAACTTCAAAAGGTCGATCGCAAAATGGAGGCAGTGGCTTGAGAAAAATTGTGATCTCCAGATGCATCTTTAATTTATGATTGTTGAATCTGAAGTTGCTTTAGAGATACTTTTTTCTCATTAAAATAAGATTTGGACTGATATTCAAGAGTCAGGTTATAATTATAACACTGTTGAATTTGGGTAAATTCAACAGTGTTATAAGAATTTTTAACACCGTTGAATTTGGGTAAATTCATAAGAATTCAAATCATATATTTTTTTAAAATTATAATTATATATATAAATAATATATTAAATATATTTAAATTTAAATGATATGTAATATTAGTATTAAAAATTTAAATAAAATAAAAAATTTAAGAATAAAATTATATTTTGTTTAATAATATTATACTTTATTATAATAAATTTAAAATGAAAATGAGATATTCTTAAACTCAATTTAATCTTGCAAATTAGATAAATTAGATACAGATGAAGTGCGGTTCTCGATCAAAACAGATTTTTTTTTCTTTAAAATCAGAGGAAGTGAGGGCAGATATAAACGAGTTTGGATTTTATTGCAATGTTTACCCTCAGCAACCCCACTATTTTATTACCTTGGCTCAATAAAATTTTAAAGTCAAGCTGTTTTGATTCAGTTTTTTATTTTAATTTTAAATTTAGTTAAAATAATATTAAAACAATTTTTTATTATCATTTTCGGATTATATTTAATTAAAAAAATATTTTTGCATAAAAACATAAAATTTGTGTAATAAAAACGTATGATAACAAAAATATTGATTTAATATAAAATTAATAAACTTATAAACATATTAAAAATAAAACATATTTCAAAAAATAATAATATAAAGTTTTAAGAATAAAATTAAAAATAATTAAATATTATAATTTTACAAATATACAGCTATATGATAATAAATAAAAAATTATATGTGAATACTGAATTATGTCTGATGATAAATTTAAAACTCAAAATAAATCATTTTATTTTTTAGTTTAAAATTAAAAAATAACAAAAAAAGAATAGAAAAAGATAGAAAAACAATTTTTTAGTTAAGAATTTAGTTAAAAAGTTAATTGGATTAGTTAATGATAGTTAGTTAAAAATTTAGTTAAAAAGTTAGTTGGATTAGTTAATGAAGGTTTAATAAAATCACAATAAGAAGATTGTTTATCATAAAACACCAAACACAAAATACTATCAATTTTTAGTATGATATTTGTAATATGTAGGAAATAAAAAATTTCTAACAATTCATAAAAATATTATCAATTAAAATATTATAACCTTAAAATGGGATGAATTAGATTGATAGATTTAAAAAAATATATTAAATTAAAATAATAAATTTAAAAATATAAATCATCTAAAAAATTTTAATATAATGTATAAAGTATATAATAATCAAAATATCAATGTAATATTGATAATTGATTTAAAAAAAATTATAGTTAAATCATTATGTAATTGATTAACAATAAAAAATTATGTAAAGCAACAATATCAACTGTTGAAATATAAAAAAGTAGAAAATAAAAAAATCATACAAGAATTCATTTTGTTCAGTTTCTGTTACATAGAGTTACGTACTGTCTTACTAGATATTTTCAATAAGTTATAACCAACATCGAGAAGATTCAGCACAGGATCAAAACAAAAATTATCTTTAAAATTTAATACTAAGAGAATTATAAAGTAAGGATAAAAATTCACACTTTGATAAAAAAAAACTCTTATAAAACAATTATAAAAGTTAATTCTTTTTCGTTTTCTTATAAAAAATGGATGAAAAATAAATATTATATATAAACTTATATGATAATTTTAAATAAATTAATTTTAAACCGTTGTAATTAAATTTTTTTTTCAAAGCTTTCAAGTTTTTAGCTTATAATTGATTATTATCAGCGTCAATCGATTGCTAAAACATATTTTTATTCAGACAATTTGGTTAATTTTATTGATAATTGATTATTACAATTTCATAATGCACTAGTGATTAATTACACCTATTTTTAATCTATTATTTTTTTTAAAAAAAAATTTAGTAACCAATTAAATCTGTATTTTGTAAAATTTTATAACTCTAAAAGACATTGATAATTAATTATTATATGTAATAATAAAATTGATTAATTGAATATAAAATATGGTTAATTATATATAACATTGAATTAATTTGTTATTAATACATAATTAACTCAATATAAAAATCTGTTTAATTTGTCTAAAAATTTGTTTACTTCATATATACATATATATATATATATATATATATATTATAAAACTAAATTTTGATGGTTCAAAATATTTACATTCTATGTATTTTTTTCAAAATATAATTTTGACATTAAAATATTTTATTTGAGAATATTTTTTTAAAAAATAATTGAAAAAATTTGATCAAATTATTAATGTATATATATAATTTTAATATTTAACTATATTATTTGGTAAAAGTTTTAATCAAAATTCGTTTATCAATAGATAAAAAAAATTTCTTCTCACAAACATGACATAAAATGCAACAATTATTTATTTTTTCTATTTAAAAAAAATCATAATATTATCCAATAAATTCTTATACAAGTTGTTAGCATATAATATATATTATAGTATCCAACAATTAATTATATATAAAATTAAATAAATAACTTCATAATTAATATTACTGATATATATACACATTTTAATAATTAATGATGTTAATACAGAAAAATAAATAATAAATGAATAATAAATAATAATATTGATTATAAATTAACGTGTTGCACGAATCTTCAGCTCAAGCTTTATTTAACAGGCCTTCGTCTTAAAATAACATTTTGGACATTCAGCGTGTTGCACGAGTCCTCATCTCAAGTTTTATTTAATATATCATCTTCTTAAGCTTTGTTTAATAGATCTTCATCTTAAGCCTTATTTAATAGTTTTTCATCTCAAAATATATTTTATAGATCCTCATCTTAAAATAAAATCTTGAATATATCTTTAAATAGCATTATGAGAATTTGTTGTGTTGCAAACTATTTCATTAAAAAAATATACATATTAACACATGCACATTAATTCAACATCCGTCAAATATATATTTTTTATTTTATGTATAATTCAATCAATCCTCTTCAACAATAGATGGGTAATGTACGTCCTGTTTATTTTTAATTAAAAATGAAAATTACAAATCAAAATCATAATTTAATTTGTTTAAAATTTAGATTGTTTCAACTTATTTAATTAAAAAATAAGTTAAAATTTGTCAAAAAATTTAAATTTAAATTTATTAAAAAGTTTATTTAACTTGTTTCTATTTACTTTTATATATTATATATTTATATTTATTTTAATATATTATATTTATATAATATTAATATATTTATATAATTTATTAAAAATAAAATTTTTAATTTTTAATTTTAAATAAAAAAAAATTATATTTATGAAATTTTCAAATATTTAATACAAGGTTTGTATATATTATTTTAATTTTAAAATAAATATTTATATTTTACTTTAATTTTTATGTTTATCTAAATTTACATGTATGTAAATGTATTATATTTTTTTATATATTATTATATTTGTATATAATTAATATTCAATATATATACTTTAAAATTATATAATTAAGATTTTAAACATGTTATTTTATTACACTAATAGAAAAATTGTCTTTTATAATAGGATTTTACGTCGATTGTCCATGAACTGATGTAGAAAAAAGGCGATGATATTTTTGTAAATAAAATTAACACTTTTTACATCGGTTACTTTATAACCGATTTTGAAAATTAGTTGGTGGCATTTTTTCAAATAAAATTTAAACTTTCTACATCGGTTGCTTTATAACTGATGTAAAAGGTGGTATATTTTTAAGTTTTTTTACATATCTTAAGTAGAGTAACTGATGTAATAAGTGTTTTCTACATCGGTTCTTTGTAACAACTGACATAAAATTTCATTTCTCTCCTCTAAATTTGATGTGACCGTCGTCTCTAAGTATAAGTTTAAAAACTTCATTGTCATCCTCCTCCCTGCTAGCCTTAGCATAAGTTCCTCATCATTGTCGAGGACGTCATTGTCTCTAAGCATAAGTCCATGTGTTGTCGTCTGAAAGTCGTCTCAAAGCACGCCGTCATCTGAAACAGGGGCAAAGCACGCCGTCGCCTATCCTCTATCACTGTCGCTAAGGTAGGTAGCATTCTTACCCAGCACCCTTCTTCACTACCATGTTCGCTTAGGTTTAGGGTCTTTGATTCTGCATTACCTTTGTCATGGAGGATTCATTTTGCTCCATACTTCCAGAGCAATTCTCCATATCTATGATTAAGTTTTGCTCGTGGGGGAAGAAAGTCTCGTATTTGTTGTTGCTAGCACCTTGAAGGTTAGTTTCTTAAACTTATTTTACAATGTTAAAATTAGTTGAATGTTGTGTATAAACTGTTGTTGGAGTTTGTCAATGAGCTTGAATTAATCTTGTTAGGAGTAGTTGGTACCATTGGTAGAATAACTTGCTGATTGTTGGGGTCAATTCTTGTGTATAAAGTGCTTTGTAGAAGGGTAAAGCCCTTTGTAGAAAGATTGGTCCTTGTTTTCAGGTTGTTTTGAGCGTATCCTTGTTAATGTTTAATTCCATTGGCTGATGGAATTGCTAGTTTGTTTCAATTAGAATGTGTTATATGCCTAGAAATGTGATTTACTTTCTACTTGTTTGTTTCCTAATATCGTGAATATCTTTAGCTGGACGAATCTGAATCAACTGTATACCAACATTATAGTTCATGGCGAGTAACAATGGTGCTTCTTTTGTTGTTGACACGCTCGTCGCAAACGCGCAAAAATAATTTCTAGATTTCCCCCAAACTATTGGTATAGTATAAGGTGCAACCTAGGTCATCTCCCAAAGACCATTTCATATTCTTAAGCAAATTAGGAGAAAGTTAGAAAAAGGGGGTTTTGTAAATATATGATATTAAGTGCTAAATACAAAATACAGAATGAAATTAATTTGACTTAACAATTATCAACTCAAGGAATTCAGAGACTATTTTCATAACTAATCATTGATCACTAAAATCATGCATTGTGTTTATCAACCTAGGATCATCTGGAACCCCTACAATGATCCTTGAATTCTCTACTGAGAAACCTCTCAGAATTCAATTGATTATGATCAACAAGATTTAGTAACCACTTAATCTTTCATCTAAACCAATTTTATAATCAGAATTCAGTTGAAGTAAGTAATAAAATGAAAACCTCCAATTAAATTACTTAATTTCTACTCTTCAAACTTTTGGAAAATGATTTACCAATCAAAAACCAATTATAAATCAATTATGCATTAATCAAAATACGTCAACCGATCAAACTTTGATTAAAGAATAAAATTGAAGAATATAGTGAAGCAGAGTAGAAATCACTTAATAAGCATGTAAATAAAGATCAAGACCTCAAAGTTAAAATCAAAATAGCTTGAATCCTTGAATTGAAACTACAAACCTAACCTTCCATGAAGGAGGCAAACTAACAACAAAGAAAGAGGCAAACTAACAACAAATAAATCCTAAGCCTTCCATGTAGGAGGCAACTAACAACAAATAAATCATAAGCCTTCCATGTAGGAGGCAAACTAACAAGAAAGAAAACCTAAGCCTTCCATGAAGGAGGCAAAACTAACAAGAAAGAAAGAAAGAAAGAAAGAAAGAAAGAAAGAAAGAAAGAAAGAAAATGGTATTGGAGTTAATCTCCAAAATGGTGTGTTTTTCTCCTCTTGTAAACCCTTCTATTTATAGAGGATTTTTGAGGCATCATCTTCAGAAAGTCACCAACTAGGATATTACTTTTCTACCCTTTTATTGCTTTCACATGGGCTTTGTTGAAAATGCAAAACACTTTTGAATTTTTGTCACCAATGAGCACAACAATTTTGACTTTCTTGCACCACAATTTCGGATGTTCACATGGCCGAATTATAGCTTGATTTCTGAACAAAAGTTGTAGCCCCGAATCTTAGCTGTCCAACAAAGTTGATTTCATCTCAATATGACTTCTGTATCTCAAGATATGGCCGGATCTTTGTACACTGTTCAAATTCCACGTCAGCAACACTATCTCATCTTTTGAGATAATTTCGGAGTCCTAAACATCCCATTTAAAGTCTGAGCTTGCTTTGTAACTGTGGACACTTCTTTAAGCTTTCATTCAAGATAGATTTCATGATTTTTGGATTTCTAAAACTCCTATTATGCTCAAAATACTATAATAGTGTCATTTTAATCGGGTAAGCAAAGAAATTCAATTAAACTTCATATGAACCCAAACTCATAAAATATGACAAAGACCACTTAATTGAACATATAAGAAGTCTTAATGAGATAAAATTGAGAGATAATTATTTATGAAATTTATGCTTATCGATAGGACTCATTCCCAATCAAAGATCATGGATGGGTTGGAAAGGCAAAATGAAGAGTTGAGAAATGAGGTGAAAACTCTGAATGATCAAATGGCCAAACTGATGGAAGCTATCCAATCATCAAAACAGAAGGATATAAGGGTGTCCTATCCAAAGGAACCAGTTGGCCCATCATATTCTCCTGGCTACAATCCACCAAACCCTTTACCATCGACCATGCCTTCACAAACTGAGTGGGTCCACTATGGGTTCCCTCATGGGCATGCACCCCCTTTCAGCCAAACACAAAACCTACCTTCAAACCCTACAGGAATCCCTCATATTACTCCAAACACCATACAACAACCTGTCCAAGCTCACCAAATAAACACTGGGGGGACGAATCCTATGTTCACCCAAGGACTTCATCCAATATACATACCTTCCCATCTTCACAATAGGCCAGGAGAGTACCCAAGCGATCCTTTTAACAAAAATCCTGAAAAATGGAAAATCTTGGAAGGAAGAATCCGGGCAATCGAAGGAAGTGCTTATGATATCAAAGACGCATTTGATCTATGTCTAGTCTCAGATGTGGTTGTCCCTTCGAAGTTGAAGGTTCCTGAATTCAAGAAATATCAGGGAACTGGTTGTCCGAGGAACCATTTAACCATGTATTGTAGAAGAATGGTCGTCTGTGCTCATGATGACAACTTGCTCATCCATTTCTTCCAAGACAGTCTGACCGAGACAGCTGCAAATTGGTACACTCAGCTGGAACGGACATATATCCGTTCATGGAGGGACCTAGCTGATGCCTTTCTAAAGCAGTGCAAGTATAACTTGGAGATGACTCCTGACAGAACTCAGCTCCAGAACATGGCCAAGAAGGGAGAGGAAATCTTTAAGCAATACGCCCTACGATGGAGGGAGTTGGCTGCTCAAGTACAACCTCCCTTGTCCGAGAAAGAACTGGTCAGTATGTTCATCGACACACTCTAAGATCCTTTCTATGACAAGATGATCGGTAGTATGACTGCTAGCTTCTCTGATGTCGTCATCATTGGAGAAAGGATCGAAGGTGGCATGCGCCGTGGAAAGATTACGCATAAGCTTACAGAGGCAGTCAACGCTTCCATTGGATCAGGAAAAAAGAAGGCAGGCAAAGCTTATAATGTGGCTTGTGGTCAAGGCCAGTACAGTCCGCAAGTGGCACATTATGGTCCAGCCAGTTACCAACCATCACCATACACACCATATGCACCATATCCTTATATCGCCACCACCTACCAAACACCCTACCATCCTACTTACAATTATCAAATGCAAGTACGACCACCAACACCATACACAATACAAACACAAGCCACGATCCAAAACCCTAATCAAAGCCTGAAAAAAAGAGAAGAAGCCTATCCAATTCGACACTATTCTGATCTCCTACACTGAGCTGCTACCTCGCTTAATTCAAAACTCGCTAGTCGCTCCTTATCCTCTAAAGCCTAAAGAACCACCATATCCTAAATGGTATGATGCAAACACTAGATGCGATTACCATGCACGGTTCATTGGTCATTCCATAGAGGATTGCCTAGCACTAAAGCGTAAAGTACGAAACTTGATTGATGCAAAATGGGTGGATTTTGGGAAGCTTGCTCCTAACACTGAGAACAATCCATTGCCAAGTCATGAGAGCTCATCAACTAGCTGAGAAATAGGAGCAGCGCAATGAGTTGCCTTGTATAAGCTGATATATACCGGGGAAATCATCCAAGATTTTTCATACTTTTCAAAATCAATCTTTTGTAAATAAATCTCAATGAGAAATATAAAATTACATTTTTCATGTTGCTTGAGCATGTACCTTACCATGTTAACTTTATTTCTTGAAAGTTTCCATTTCTTTTCATCATTCAACCCGCTTCTTATCCTACACCTAAACAATCAATACCTGTTGGTGACATTGTCAGTGCTGTAATAAATAATGTTGAACGTCTAATTAATCAAACTCAAGGAGAAAAATTAAATGAGAAAGTAGAATAATCAAAATCCAACTAGAGATTTCAAATCCCCATTCAAGGAACATTTTTAACAGGAGTAACAAATATCCCGTTGGATCGGAAGCTCAAATCCAGGCAAAACATAGGGATGCCAAATAGATTCGCTGAATTGAGAATCAAAATGGTCTAGGCAAAGTCAAGGTTAAAATCCAAAATTCAAGAAGAATAAAAACCTGCCGGATTAAAAGACAAAATAATCTAGGCAAAAATAGGGTTAAACTTCAAAAATAAATCGATGAAGTCCTGATCAGCAGAGGTCTTGCTGGATTAAAATTCCAAAAACAATTCAGGAAAAATTAGGATCAAAATGAGGGCTCGCTAGGTCGAGAACCCTTGAAGATGACCTAGGCAAAAGTTAGGGCACACAAACAAAGGCCCGCTAGGTCGAAAACCTTCAAAGGGCGGCTTAGGCAAAAGTTAGGGCATACAATCAAGAGCCCGCTAGGTCGAAAACCTGCAAAGGCGGTCTAGGCAAAAGTTAGGGCACAAAAGGCCCGCTAGGTCGAGAACCCTCGAAGACGGCCTAGGCAAAAGTTAGGGCACACAAACAAAGGCCCGCTAGGTTGAAAACCCTTAAAGGGCGGCTTAGGCAAAAGTTAGGGCATACAAACAAAGGCCCGCTAGGTCGAAAACCCTCAAAGGGCGGCTTAGGAAAAAGTTAGGGCATACAATCAAGAGCCCGCTAGGTCGAAAACCTGCAAAGGAGACCTAGGAAAAAGTTAGGGCACAAAATGCCCGCTAAGTCGAGAACCCTCGAAGACGGCCTAGGCAAAAGTTAGGGCACACAAACAAAGGTCCGCTAGGTCGAAAACCCTTAAAGGGCGGCTTAGGCAAAAGTTAGGGCATACAATCAAGAGCCCGCTAGGTTGAAAACCTGTAAGGGCGGCCTAGGCAAAAGTTAGGGCAAACAAAAGACGTGTTGGGTTGAAAAATCAAAAGAACAACCTAGGTAAAAATTAAGGTCAACCAAGAATCGCAGTACAATCTGACATTTCTGTATCTCATACTTTCCAAAACTGGGGCAAAATTTTTGCCACTTCTTAAGTTTGGTTAATTTGAAAATCAAGATTATGAAAAGCAGCATTGGCATTTTTCACCAAAAGGTGCCATTTGGGCAATCAAACCACATCCTTCGCCCTTTCCTTTCAAATATACTACCTTAAACATCATTTTGCATACCTCAAAGGTACACAGGCCAAAAAGGAATGTGAAAAATGTAAAAATAAAAAGATAAATTTCGAAAGGTCATGACAAATCGGATGAGTCCTCAACCATCACAACACGACATGACTGTTTCCCAAAAGGTCATCCTTTTACCAGCCATAATGCAGTCAAGACAAAATGAGTGTGTCTCATCCAATAATGCTGACTATTGATGGGTCTCAAAGATCCTGGAAAGAAGGTAACAAAGTTGACCAAGAAGTCAAGAGATTGAGTCAATCCAGCTCACCCTGATTTTTGGTTCCTTTCACACCAACTATAAGGTTGTCAAGAAAGAACCTATCGAAAAAATAAAAAAAATAATAAAATCAAGAGAAACAAAAAGTTTTTCACCATCTCATGGCATGCATTCATTCCATAGCATCTATTAAATAATTATGTCGAGCATTAAGAAGCAATAATCAAGTTAAAGCATCACATCCTTCTGCATTCATTCAAACATCATGATAAGCATCCGGCATCTCATAATCTATTGTCAATACTAATTAAGACCAGGGAAAATTTCCCGTATCAAAATCAAAACTGGGGTAAATGCTTTCCCACAAAAATTCAATTTGAAGTCATCCTCAAATCCTGAGTCAAGCTCAAACTGGGGCAAACGCTTGCCTACAAAAATTCAATTTGAGGTCATCCTCAAATTTTGAGTCAAGCTCAAACTGTGGCAAACACTTGCCCACAAAAAGTCCAATTTGAGGTCATCCTCAAATTCTTAGTTAAGCTCAAATTGGGGCAAACGCTTGCCCACAAAAATTCAATTTGAGGGCATCCTCAAATTTTGAGTCAAGCTCAAACTTGGGCAAATGCTTGCCCACACAAAAATCAAATTTGAGGTCATCCTCAAATTCCAAATCAAAAATCAAGTTAGGGCAAATATGCGCCCTGAAAAATTCAAGATGAAGCAAAACTCGAAGTTTGAATCAAGATTCAAGCTGGGGCAAACGCTTGCCCAAAATCCTCTCAAGTTAAGGCATTCCTCGATTGCCAAAAATCTTCCAAACTAGGGCAAGATTTTTGCCCAAAGTCCCTTCAAATCAAGACACCCCTCAATTATCAAGAATTTTCTAAACTGGGGCAAAATGTCTGCCCAATTTTCTTCAAGAGAATAATTATCAAGTGCTTAAAAAACCCTCAAGTTCAAGGAAGAATAAGTAATAAATAATTTCAAAATAATATTTTCCGAGGCAGTTGACGAAGAAGTCCATATTCCACTCCCGTGCATTCCTAAGGCACATCATATTACTTCCCACATCTGTCTCAATGGGTCATTCTTTTACTCGCACTAACAGGTCATTACTTTCATGTTGCCACACCTATCTCCACAGGTTATTCTGTCTCGGTAAGACATCTCTTTTTCTGTACTCGTCTTTTTGTCTTGACAAACCTCTCTTTTCCATACCTATCCTAACAGGTCATTCTGTGCTTTTTGTCTGGCATGACAAACCAGCTTTGTCGCTTGTCTTAACAGGCTGTCTTTCCTTTACTTGTCTTAATAGGTCAACCATCATTCCACCTTTGCATTGCCTGCACCAACAGATTTCATTCTCGTGGGCCTGCCCTAACAGGTCACTTCTACTTTTTGCTTGTCTTAATAGGCCACTTCTGCTTTTTGCCTGTCTTAACAAGCTGTTTTTCCTTTGTCTGTCTTCACAGGTCAATCTTCTTTTTGTTTTCACATGACCTATCTTAATAAGTATGATCATTTTTGCCTTGCTTGTCTTAACAGGCCATCTCTGCTACGCCTGTCTTAACAGGCCATTTCTGTTGTGTCTGTCTTAACAAGCATCTTGTTTTCATCCTGTCAACAAGAAGACCTTTACGTTTTACCTGTCCTAAACAGGTCATTTTGCACTTTCCTTTGCATGTCTTAAACAGTTGTTCATCGTTCTTCTTCCTATTTTAACGGGTATCTTGTTTCTTTCCTGTTAGCAACAAGATTTTTCTTCATTACCTGTCATAATAGGTTTCTCTCCTCATTTCAATGCCTGTCTTAACAGGATTCCATCTATATTTTACTTGCCTCAACAAGTCATTTTCATTTACTTTGCCTGTCTAGCAGGCTTGCATCTTTCCTGTTATCAACAGGGCTTTTTTGCATCTTACCTGTCTTAACAGATTCCCTTCACTTTACTTTTCCTGTCGTAACAGGTTTACATTTCTCCTGTCAACAACAGAAGCCCATCTACATTTATTCTGTCTTAACAGGATAGTTTTCGTCATTTACTTTTCCTGCCTTAACAAGGCTTGCTTCTTTCCTGTCTTCACAAGTCCTTTTCATTTCGCTTTGCCTGTCTTAACAGGTTTTCACCATTCTGTTGTGCCTATCTTAACAGACGTTTTTCCTCCATCCTGTCAACAATAGGACTTTTACATTTTTCCCTGTCTTAACACGTCATTTTCATTTTCCTTTTCTTGTGTAGCATACTTGCATATTTCCTGTCATCAACAACATTTTTTCTACATTTCACTTGTCTTAACAGGTCATTTTGCATTTATCCTGTCAAGCAGGATTTCATGTTTAAATTTTTGCATACATCCTGTCAAGCAGGATTTCATTTGCATTTATCCTGTCAAGCAGGATTTCAAGTTTAAATTTCCGCATACATCCTGTGAAGCAGGATTTCATTTGCATTTACCCTGTCAAACAGGATTTCATGTTTAAATTTTTGCTCAAAGCCTATCACATCAGGCGCTGCATTTTAATTTTCTACATTTTGGCCAATCACATCAGGCCCCTAATGTTTAAATTTTTGCTCAAAGCCTATCACATCAGGCACTGCATTTTACTTTCAGCATTCTGGCCTATCACATCAGGCCCCTCATGTTTAAAATTTTGCTCAAAGCCTATCACATCAGGCGCTGCATTTTAATTTCCTGCATTTTGGCCTATCACATCAGGCCCCTCATGTTTAAATTTCTGCTTAAAGCCTATCACATCAGGCCCTTCATGTTTAAATTTCTGCTCAAAGTCTATCACATCAGGCGCTGCATTTTAGTTTCCTGCATTCTGGCCAATCACATCAGGCCCCTCATGTTTAAATTTTCGTTCAGCCTATCACATCAGGCGCTGTATTTTACTTTCTGCATTCTAGCCTATCACATCAGGTCCCTCATGTTTAAATTTATGTTCAGCCTATCACATCAAGCGCTGCATTTTACTTTCTGCATTCTGGCCTATCACATCAGGTCCCTCATGTTTAAATTTTTGCTCAAAGCTTATCACATCAGGCGCTGCATTTTAATCTCCTGCATTTTGGCCTATCACATCAAGCGCTGCATTTTACTTTCCTGCATTTTGGCCTATCACATCAGGCCCCTCATGTTTAAATTTTTGCTCAAAGCCTATCACATCAGGCGCTGCATTTTACTTTCTGCATTCGGGCCTATCACATCAGGCCCCTAATGTTTAAATTTTTGCTCAAAGCCTATCACATCAGGCGCTGCATTTTAATTTCCTGCATTTTGGCTTATCACATCAGGCACTGCATTTTACTTTCCTGCATTTTGGCCTATCACATCACGCCCCTCATGTTTAAATTTTTGCTCAAAGCCTATCACATCAGGCGATGCATTTTAATTTCCTGCATTTTGGCCTATCACATCAGGCCCCTCATGTTTAAATTTTTGCTCAAAGCCTATCACATCAGGCGCTGCATTTTACTTTCTGCATTCGGGCCTATCACATCAGGCCCCTCATGTTTAAATTTTTGCTCAAAGTCTATCACATCAGGCGCTGCATTTTAATTTCCTGCATTTTGGCCTATCACATCAGGCCCGTCATGTTTAAATTTCTTCTCAAAGCCTATCACATCAGGCGCTGCATTTTAATTTCCTGCATTTTGGCCTATCACATCAGGCGCTGCATTTTACTTTCCTGCATTTTGGCCTATCACATCAGGCCCCTCATGTTTAAATTTTTGCTCAAAGCCTATCACATCAGGCGCTGCATTTTAATTTCCTGCATTTTGGCCTATCACATCAGGCCCCTCATGTTTAAATTTTTGCTCAAAGCCTATCACATCAGGCGCTGCATTTTACTTTCTGCATTCGGGCCTATCACATCAGGCCCCTCATGTTTAAATTTTTTCTCAAAACCTATCACATCAGGCGCTGCATTTTAATTTCCTGCATTTTGGCCTATCACATCAGGCGCTGCATTTTACTTTCCTGCATTTTGGCCTATCACATCAGGCCCCTCATGTTTAAATTTTTGCTCAAAGCCTATCACATCAGGCGCTGCATTTTACTTTCTTGCATTTTGGCCTATCACATCAGGCCCCTCATGTTTAAATTTTTGCTCAAAGCCTATCACATCAGGCGCTGCATTTTACTTTCTGCATTTGGGCCTATCACATCAGGCCCCTCATGTTTAAATTTTTTCTCAAAACCTATCACATCAGGCGCTGCAATTTAATTTCCTGCATTTTGGCCTATCACATCAGGCCCCTCATGTTTAAATTTTTGCTCAAAGCCTATCACATCAGGCGCTGCATTTTACTTTCTGCATTTTGGCCTATCACATCAGGCCCCTCATGTTTAAATTTTTTCTCAAAACCTATCACATCAGGCGCTGCATTTTAATTTCCTGCATTTTGGCCTATCACATCAGGCCCCTTATGTTTAAATTTTTGCTCAAAGCCTATCACATTAGGCGCTGCATTTTACTTTCTGCATTCTGGCCTATCACATCAGCCCCCCCATGTTTAAATTTTTTCTCAAAGCCTATCACATCAGGCGCTGCATTTTAATTTCCTGCATTTTGGCCTATCACATCAGGCCCCTCATATTTAAATTTTTGTTCAGCCTATCACATCAGGCATTGTATTTTACTTTCTGCCTTTTGGCCTATCCCATCAGGCCCCTCATGTTTAAATTTTTGCTCAAAGCCTATCACATCAGGCGCTGCATTTTAATTTCCTGCATTTTGGCCTATCACATCAGGCCCCTCATGTTTAAATTTCTGTTCAGCCTATCTCATCAGGCGCTGCATTTTACTTTCTGCAGTCTGGCATATCACATAAGGCCCCTCATGTTTAAAATTATGTTCAGCCTATCACATCAGGCGCTGCATTTTATTTTCTGCCTTCTGGCCTATCACATCAAGCCTTGCATGTTTAAATTCCTGTCAAGCCTATCACATCAGGCACTGCATTTTAATTTCCTGCATTCTGGCCTATCACATAAGGCCCCGCATGTTTAAATTTGTATCCAGCCTATCACATCAGACAGTGCATTTTAATTTTGTGCATTCTGGCCTATCACATAAGGCCTTGCATGTTTAAATTTCTATCCAGCCTATCACATCAGGCAGTGCATTTTAATTTTGTGCATTCTGGTCTATCACAACAGGCCCTACATGTTTAAATTTCTGTCCAGCCTATCACATCAGGTATTGCATTTTAATATCGACATTTGAACTACGATCATCCAACTTATTAGGGCAGGCATTTCTAAGTTTTCAGTCAAGCACGAAACTTTTCTGGTACCCTGGAAGCATCATTCAACTACCTGACATCTTCAAAACTTGCCAATAAGGCTCGTACCCATGCCAGTTTTTATCTTTTTCCTCGGACATAATTTGTTCACTTCTTTACTCATTTTTTACCGTGATAATCTAGAAACTTGTTTCTTATATTATCCGGTAAGAAAATGAGTAAAGAGGGGCAAACTGTGAACACTGAATTATGTCCGAGGATAAATTTAAAACTCAAAATAAATCATTTTATTTTTTAGTCTAAAATTAAAAAATAACAAAAAAAGAATAGAAAAAGATAGAAAAACAATTTTTTAGTTAAGAATTTAGTTAGAAAGTTAGTTGGATTAGTTAATGATGGTTAGTTAAGAATTTAGTTAGAAAGTTAGTTGGATTAGTTAATGATGGTTAAGAATTAGTTAGAGAAAAAGGAAAAAATAACAAAAAAAAGAATAGAAAAAAAAGAAGGATGAAAATAAAGAAAATAAAAAAATGAAAACAAAAAAGAGAAAAATTAGAATACAAAAGGGGAAGTTTCTTCACTTCTAAATGCTTTTTTCCCTTTCTTTTTTTGAAATTTTATCTATAAATAGGGACTTTCATTTAGTTCAAGGGGGACTCTTCATTTTTTCTAAAAAATATTCAGAATTTCTAAGGAGGGAGAGAGGAGCACTTTGAGTCATTGAAAAGGAGGTTTTTAGATTCTTTTCTAGGAGGAGCACCAAAGAGACTCTTGAATTCTACATCTAATTGAGCACCTTCTTGGCCTCCATGGAACCAGTTATTCATCACCTTCTAAGATGCTATCAAGTGGCATTGAATAACATCAATGGAGGTTAGATCTTGCTTATATTTCGTTTAATTTTCTTGCATCTTCTCGGATTTCTGAGTTCATCTTTGTCTCTGTTTTCATTTTCATTTTTGATCGGTCAAATGATCTCCGATTTCAGTGATTTTTGTTGAGTTCTCTTTGTCTTTCTCTCTAGTTTCTAGAATGATATTATTTGTCTAATTTGGATCTGAAATGAAGTCTCTATGACCTGATTACTGAAGGATGTTCATCCTGATGCGCAAATGAACCTAGCTTGTTTGATTTGTGCATACCTTGCTCATTTCTGGTCTGATTTTTGTAAAATTTGTTTTGTTTGATTCCTATGATCTATATATTTCAATTTTTTGGTTTTAATTTTTTATATCTACCAAAAAATATTTTCGAAAAATTCTGAGGTTTGCATTCAAATTTTGGCGCCAAATTTTCGAGTAGATCTTTGTCTCTGTTTTTCGTTTTCATTTTTGATCAGTCAAACGATCTCCGATTTTGGTGATTTTTGTTGCGTTCTATTTGTCTTTCTTTCTAGTTTCTGAAATGGTATTATTTGTCTAATTTGGATCGGAAATGAAGTTTTTATGGCCGAATTACTGAAGCATGTTTGTCTTGGTGTGCAAATGAACCTATGTTGTTTGGTTTGTACATAACTTGCTCATTTCTGGTCTGATTTTTGTCAAACTTGTTTTGTTTGATTCCTATGAGTCATATATTTCAATTTATCAGTTATAATTTTTTTATATCTCTGGAAAAATATTTTTGAAAAGTTTTGAAATTTGAATTCAAATTTTGGCGCCAAAATCTCTTGTGTCTTTGAAGTTCTTTTGTAGATTTTGTTTAGGTATTATTTTTCGTGTGTTGATCCTCCTATATGTATTTCCTTCTGATTTGTTTGTGTTTGTATGTCCTCCTTTGAAAAAATTCCTAAGAGTGCATGACCATATACATGCATCCTATATGCTAAGTCTAGCTTAAGTCATGCATGATTAAGTCATTGAACCTAAAGAGTTAAGTGTTTGCTTGAATCAAAATTAAAAAACTTAATTCTTACCTGTGGACCTTATGACCTAAGCTGGATTGAAGACAATTGAACAAGGAACATCAATGGAGGTTAAATCCAACCTTTTATTCCGCTTAATTTTCTTACTTCTTCTCGGATTTTCAAGTTCATATTCGTCTTTGATTTTTTAAATTTTCTAAAATTTGTGCAACGGATTCTAACGCGAACGAGTAGCGTTCTCTACCGTCTCGTGTTTTAATTCGTGTGGGATCCAAATACGGCTTACGACGATTTAGGATCTCGCAAGCATGAATTTCTGAAAATCATCACTTTCAATAAAATCTTGTAAAAAACGTCTGTTTTTTAATTTTCCAAAATTCATGCAAACAGGTTCTAACGCGAACGAGTAGCGTTCTCTACCGTCTCTTGTTTTAATTCGTGTGGGATCCAAATACGGCTTACGACGATTTGGGATCTTGCAAGCATGAATTTCTAAAAACCACAATTTTCAAAAAAATCTTAAAAAACGTCTGTTTTTAATTTTCTGAAATTCATGCAAACGGGTTCTAACACGAACAGGTAGCATTCTCTACCGTTTCGTGTTTTAATTCGTGTGGGATCCAAATACGGCTTACAACGATTTAGGATCTCGCAAGCATGAATTTCTAAAAACCATCACTTTCAATAAAATCTTATAAAAAACTTCTGTTTTTAATTTTTCGAAATTCATGTAAACGGTTTCTAACGCGAACGAGTAGCGTTCTCTACCGTGTCGTGTTTTAATTCGTGTGGGATCCAAATACGGCTTACGACGATTTAAGATTTCGCAAGCATGAATTTCTGAAAACCATCACTTTCAATAAAATCTTATAAAAAACGTCTGTTTTTAATTTTTCGAAATTCATGTAAAAGGGTTCTAACGCGAACGAGTAGCGTTCTCTACCGTGTCGTGTTTTAATTCGTGTGGGATCCAAATACGGCTTACGACGATTTAGGATCTCGCAAGCATGAATTTCTGAAAACCATCATTTTCAATAAAATCTTATAAAAAACGTCTGTTTTTAATTTTTCAAAATTCATGTAAAAGGGTTCTAACGCGAACGAGTAGCGTTCTCTACCGTCTCGCGTTTTAATTCGTGTGGGATCCAAATACGGCTTACGACGATTTAGGATCTCGCAAGCATGAATTTCTGAAAACCATCACTTTCAATAAATTCCTATTAAAGCGTCTATTTTTTTTTTCTAAAATCACCCCGTATTCTTTTAGAAATCAAGTCTCTTAATCAGAACTACGTAGTCTTGAGTTTCCCATTGCACCAGAGAATACGTAGGAGCAGGATCAAGTCCTATCAGGCTATTTTCCATGAACCTATTTATTTTCTATTCTATTTTAAGGGATCAAATAGTTTTCAAAATATCACACACTCAGTTTAAGGGTACCGTTCCTTGGAACGGGCGAGTAGGGTGTCTAATACCTTCCTTACTCGTAACCGACTCCCGAACCTAGATTTTCTTCCTCAAGTTAGGGTTTTTCCAAATGTTTTCCCTTAAAAATAAAATTTGGTGGCGGCTCCACTATCAAATTAAAATTCTTTCAAAATATAGCGAGTTCGTCGTCTCGTCGTAATTACGGTTACGACATTATATATAAAGAGAAATAGAGAAAATTTTAATTTAAATTGATTTTGAGATTGAATTTAATATTTAATTTAAATAAAAAAACTTTTAATTTTTGAATTTTCAATTTTTGCACTAGACATAATTAATTTATGAAATCCTTGAAAGTCAATAAGAATGATCTGGTATGATAAAAAAATTAGAATAATTTATATAAAATTTTATTCAAATTATGATTATAGAAAAAAAAATTATGAAATCCCCTATTCTAATTCAAGCACACATTCAAATTCTACTTTCATTAGCAGTCCAAATTATTTTTCAATTTATTTTATTTAAAACTATAATTATCTCTTTAATAATCAAACACCTTTCTAACGCATAGTGTTGATACTGGAAATAGAAATATGTTAGATTGCTCGTTAGATCTATAACCTAACCAATATGATTAGGTCAGCATTAATTATTAAATAACTTAGATTATAATTTTTTTAAAATTCATTTAACTATATTATTAAATTTAAGAGATCATCCTATTTAAAATAAATAACATATATGTAAATGTATTATTATTTTATATATTATCTTTAGATTATATCTTTATTTTATTTAAAATTTATTTTTTATTTATAATATAAATATAAATATATTATTTTATTTATTATAACATGTTAATCTACTTAAATATAAGGTTACCTATTTAAAAAATCATTAAAAAAATTTAAATAAGTTTATAAATTCAATATTTTTTAAAAAATATATCAAATCTTCAAAATAAACTTGTACCAAATAAATAAATTAATTAATTTAGATCTTAAATTTAAAATTAAATTAAACTTAAATTATATAAACTTCAAGGGACAGAACCTCCTAGCTTAAAGTTTCTCAGGTGTCAACAGAAAGCGTGGCAGCTGTGGAATACTTGATAAACATAAATTTCATAAATAATTATCTCTCACTTTTATCTCATTAAGACTTCTTATATGTTCAATTAAGTGGTCTTTGTCATATTTTATGAGTTTGGGTTCATATGAAGTTTAATTGAATTTCTTTGCTTACCCGATTAAAATGACACTATTATAGTATTTTGAGCATAATATGAGTTTTATACATCCAAAAATCATGCAATCTGTCTTGAATGAAAGGTTAAAGAAGTGTCCACAGTTACAAAACAAGAGCAGACTCTAAATGGGATGTTTAGGACTCCGAAATTATCTCAAAAGATGAGATAGTGTTGTTGACGTGGAATTTGAACAGTGTGCAAAGATCCGGCCATATCTTGAGATACAGAAGTCATATTGAGATGAAATCAAATCTGTTGGACAGCTAAGATCCGGGGCTACAACTTTTGTTCAGAAGTCAAGCTCTAATTCGGACACGTGAATATCCGAAATTGCGGTGCAAGAAAGTCAAAATTATTGTGCTCATTGGTGACAAAAATTCAAAAGTGTTTTGCATTTTCAACGAAGCCCATGTGAAAGCAATAAAAGGGTAGAAAAGTAATATCCTAGTTGGTGACTTTCTGAAGATGATGCCTCAAAAAATCCTCTATAAATAGAAGGGTTTACAAGAGGAGAAACACACCACTTGAAGATTAACTCCAATATCATTTTCCATCTTTCTTTCTTTCTTGTTAGTTTGCCTCCTTCGTGGAAGGCTTAGGTTTTATTTATTGTTAGTTTGCCTCCTACATGGAAGGCTTAGTTTTTCTTTCTTGTTAGTTTGCCTCCTACATGGAAGGCTTAGTTTTTCTTTATTGTTAGTTACCTCCTACATGGAAGGCTTAAGATTTATTTGTTGTTAGTTGCCTCCTACATGGAAGGCTTAAGATTTCTTTGTTGTTAGTTTGCCTCCTTCATGGAAGGCTAGGTTTGTAGTTTCAATTCAAGGATTCAAACTATTTTCATTTTAACTTTGAGGTCTTGATCTTTATTTACATGCTTATTGAGTGATTTCTACTCTGCTTTACTATATTCTTCAATTTTATTCTTTAATCAAAGTTTGATCGGTTGACGTATTTTGATTAATGCATAATTGATTTATAATTGGTTTTTGATTGGTAAATCATTTTCCAAAAGTTTGAAGAGTAGAAATTAAGTAATTGAATTGAAGGTTTTCATTTTATTACTTACTTCAAATGAATTCTGATTGTGAAATTGGTTTAGATAAAAGATTAAGTGGTTACTAAATCTTGTTGATCATAATCAATTAAATTCTGAGAGGTTTCTCAGTAGAGAATTCAAGGATCATTCTAGGGGTTCCAGATGATCCTAGGTTGATAAACACAATGCATGATTTTAGTGATCAATGATTAGTTAAGAAAATAGCCTCTGAATTCCTTGAGTTGATAATTGTTAAATGAAATTAATTTCATTCTGTATTCTGCATTTAGAACTTCATATCAAATCTTTCCAAAATCCCCTTGTTCTAACTTTCTTCTAATTTGCTTAAGAATCTGAAATGGTCTTTGGGAGATGACCTATGTTGCACCTTATACTATACCAATAGTTTGAGGGAAATCTAGAAATTATTTTTGCACGTTTGCGACGAGCGTGTCAATACTCCTCTTTTAAAGTTGACAAGTCACCCATGTTATTACTTATTAGGCTGAATGGTCATTTGTTAGCCTTTCTGTTTTGGTAAAGATCACATTTGATGTCATGACAAATTTTGTTTTGTTTGGATTATTTGAAAAAAAATTAAAAAAGAATGAAATATAAATATAATAAAAAAATAAATTATTTACGTTGATTAAAATAGAAGAAAGAGAAAAAATTGTATTGTTTAGATGAATAAAAAAAAAGAATGAAAAGAATTATTAATAATAAAAAATTTTTATATAAATTAAAAATGATTATATTTTTTATTAATATAATTTTTTTAAAAAATAATTAATAATTGAAAATAAATAAACAAAAGAAATAAATTTTTTTTCTTACTTCTCATTTTTATTGATAATAAGGTGAGAAATTATTTTCATGAATTTCATATAAATTAATTTTTCCTTTATATATCAAACAAATAAAAAAAATAAAATTTATCTAACTTTTAAAAATAAATTATTTCTTCTTTTATTTTCATCCTTTCAAACAACAGGCTAGGATGTCCTACGCATTTGAACAAAATTCAATTTAAAATTCCTGAACCCTTGAAAATCTAATTTTACGATAACATTATGTGATCTCGTTCGTTTACATTATTAAATTAATTAGGTGCGGAGGTTTAGCACATTTAACATCAATTTAAACAAAATAACTTTTCAAACTTTCACAAGTACAACTTGATGACAGAATGTTAAAGAATAAGAATGAAATTTACCTTTTCTGTTGGCTCATAGAAGAAAAAAAGAAAAAAAATAATAAAAATAAAAAATAAATAAATTGTTTAAATATGTTAAAATAAAAAAATTATTATTTAAATATGTAAAAAGGAGAATAAAAATATATATTAATAATATAAAATTTAATTTTAAAAATTTATTTTTTTATTATATTTTTTATTAATATATTTTTATATTTTAGATATTTTTATAAATATATAATAATTTTAATAATTTAAAATTTAAAATTTTAAAAATAAAAATGAAAGTTTATTTTTTTTTTCTCACCAATTTAAAGAAAATAAATTATAGTGAAGCCAAAATATTTATTCCTTCCTTCCTTTCTATTTTCATGCCTATACAAACAAGAAAAATATTTTTATATCCATTTTTTCTTGTCTCTTTTTTATTTCATTTCATCTAAATAAAGTATTAAGGTTGTGTTTGAATGAAAAAAAATAAGAAAGAAATATATCATAATAAAATTAAAAAAAAATTAACTTTTTATGTAGCAAAGCTTCTGAATTACTTATATTCTTTTAATATTATTCGTATATCATCCTCTACGTACATTTACTAATATTGAATAATTGTACGATCATGATGTACCTATTTGTCAATCACCTTAACAAATAACCTCAAGGTAAATACATATATATACATCATTGTACAAACTATATTAGTTACACAATCTTAGAATATAAGTAGTTTAGGTACTATGATTGGAATGATAAGGTAAGTATATACAATATTATGCTATTATATGTGATTAGAACTAAGGTAAGTGTATACAATATTATGCTATTAGATCTGATTAGAACTGTAAGGATCTGCTTATCTTTTTCAAATTGACATTCCTACTTTATAGTCATTGTCCCTGTTTGTGGGAGTGAAAATGATCACTTCAACATTCGAAAAGAGGATGATCTATGTTACAAGCTCACTAAAAAGTCATAACCAGACATACAAACTATAGCAGAGAGGAGTGAGACGCTTCATTCAAGTAAAAGTAAAAATGAAAATAATGCATTATATTCCAACACAAATAACAAATATGTTCTTTAACTTTATCAACAAACTATTATACGTCATTCCTCCCGAGTAATGCATGAATGAGATTATTCTATTCTTTCCGCCACAAGTGGCTACGATGACAGACTTAAGAATAAGTTAAGATTATTGAGTCGTATACCACAATAATCTTCCCTAACATAAAGTTGGTCATCCTTACGTGGGCCTAAACCTCTTCATAACTTTATCAAAATAATAGGGGTATCAGGATCTAATTTCAAATCACAGTGTGCCCTCAACAACACTGAAATCATCGTCATCCTCGCACAACATTCTGAAATTGTTTGATCTACAATGATAATTTTCAAGGTCTTATCGAGACGACTAAGTACACGGAGTTACTCTCGGCCATTGGAAGGCTCAAACCTAGCTCACATACCCCTATGTTTAGAAGTCCTACGGTCACGAACTTTGGTTTACTTTTCATGCACAGAATGACCTTTACATTTCCTATTTCCCTTTTACAGAAGGACTACCAAATTATTCCCTATTATAATTTACAAAATACTTTTTATGCAAATGATGCATGTTAACTAGTTGTTCTAATTTCTATTTTTATCTCACCTTGAAAATATTGTCTTATTTTTAAGGGGCAGAACCTCTTAGTACTCAATCAATTATTTGGTTTATTTAACACTATACGTATGTCTATATATATATATATATATATATATATATATTCTACCATCTTAAACGAGGTTTTCGACCTCTGATAAATATTTTTTAAAACTTAGGCCAATGGTTTATATATAAACAAAGTTAATTTATTGTTAACTATATTTTTATATAACGTAGAAATATATTAGATAAAAAAATAATACCTATTATAGGATAATTTTAAATATTTTTATAAAATATTATATGGTTTTCATTTTTTTTAAAATTTATTAATTGAATACCTTCTATATTTATTATGTGGAATATATCTATATGACTTAAATTTATTAAATAGAATCCTATTTTAAGATATTTCTCTATAACTCTACGTATAAATATTACAATACCTATAATTTATATAAAAATATTTAATTTTATATTTTTTACAAAATTTATTAATTTAATTTATAAATAAATATATATATATATATTTTGGACATCTAAAATTATATATCACACTCCTTTTTCTAAATTACTCAATTTAATTTCTAACTAGTCTAATTCTAAATTTATAATTTATATTATTTTATTTTTATTTAAATTTAAATATATTTACAGATAAATTTATACTATTACATAATTGATAAAAATTTATTATAAAATAAAAAATTCTAAAACTACTAATATAAAAATTAAATTATATCCAAAATTTAATTTAATTTCTAAATTTATTACACAATTAATAAATTTTATTGTATAATAAAAAATTCTAAAATTACTCCTAAATTTTATTTAAATTTTTTGTATCTAAAATTTAAAAATCCATGTAATTATTTTAATTTTTTTTTTCCGAAAAGTCCAAATCCCACTTCCCTCCATCCCTCCATCCCTCCATTTGGCTGGTGCTTGGCTTTCCAAATTGATTGGATTTCAGAAATTTTGTGAATTCCCATTGTCAATTGCCCCCCTCCCCTTTTATATTGTGACTGTGTATGCTTGTGTGGCCGCTTACCGGTTACCGTTTTTTTTTTCTGGATTATTATATTATGTGTACGGTGTATTTTATTTTTAATGGATGAAAAAAATTAACTTTTTACAAATTTCATAATTTTGTATTTCTGTCTTTAGCCATGAATAAGGAAGAAGAAAAGTTTGTTTTTTTATTTTAAATTATTATATATTTTAAATAAGATTTAAAAATAATAATAAAAATACTTTTAAATTTTTAAAAAAATTATATAAAATAAAATTTATCTTAATAATATATTTTTATTCTCTTTTTATATATTTAAATAATTTTTTTTTATTTTTATCTATTTAAATTTTTTTAAACTGTTGTCTCTTTTTTTTTTTTTAATTTTTTCGGTGAATGAAACAAATCATAAAAGTTTTAAAGAGATGAAATTATAAAATCTAACAAATCTTTAAATCGTCAATCAGATTTAATTTTTAGAACTCAATGTTATACCGATTAATCCGTTTCTGTTCGTTCATTACTGTTGATGGCAATATGTTCTCCTCTCATACCCGACGTTGATGCCGGCCGTCTATCGATTTTCTGTGACCGGAGATGATTGCTCACTCCTAATGACAGTGATGTTTCCTTTTATAAGTTTCTTCGTTACCCAAAAAATATGATGTCATTGACGTGATCCACGGCTGAAAACATCGGAAAGGTTCAAAATTATCTCTTCCATGTAAATAAATTATATTAGTTATTATAATTTAATATATTTATTTTCATCTGATTATATTTTTATTTTTATCGTTGTGTTACTTTAATATATTTGAAAAATATACAATAAATATTTTTTAATGTACATATGGGATTAACAAATTAATAAATAATAAATTTTAAAATGTAATATTTAATATTATTGATATATTAAATTTTATAATTTTGAGCAAAAAATTATTACATTAATTTTTATTACATTTCTGGGAATAAATATTTAAACAATGAACAATTCTACGTATGTTATATATATGGATGAACAGCCAGTTTTCTTACATTCGAAAAATATTCCGATAGATAAAGAAAGAAAAGAAATAATAGAAGATTTAATTAATATGAGAAAAAATAAAATAAAAAATGTTGGGAGATAAGAAAGCAATAAGGTGGCTTTTATGGGGCCATTTGTTCCGGTTTTAAAATAAATTGAGAGAAAAGTGCTTTTTTTTTTCTTTGGGCTTAATTTCAAAAAGTAATAATTTGGGTTTGGGCTTGTAATTGATCAGCAACAATAATAATAATGATTATAAAAATTTTATTCTAATGATTGTGTTTGTAATATATATATATATATATATATATATATATATATATATATATATATATTCTCTTAAAATTTAAACACCCATTTATAACATAAAAATGTATATCTACTCTTCCTTTGTCTATTAACATAGAAAGGATTCTTAAGTTCCATGTTTTTAGTTCAAATTATAATTTATCGTGTGTTTTCCGAACCTTAATGTTTTAATTTTTTAAATTAACATTTTTTAATCTTATAATTTTTTTGTGATTTTATTTTCAGATTTTTGTAGGTTTGATTTTTAAATTTCCTACCAATTTTTTAATTAAATTATACAAATTACTTATTAAGCTGCGAGATTGTTAATTTAGAGCTTGGATTTTTTAAAATTAAAAAATCAATTCCAGAAGCATATATATTTCAGGTCTGACTCAAATTTTTATTGTTCGAGCATGGTGATGACATTTTAAAACTCTCGTGACTAAATTTGAACAAAGGGCAGCAGAACTGTAATTGGGATTTACATCGAAGTAGAAATATTTAAAAATTAAAATACGTATCAAACTTTTAAGAGTACAGATTTAAGTAGGAATGTGTAAGGATTTCTAAAAGTTCTTTAAATTTAATTTTTAGAATTATTTATGTACTTGTTAATTAATGATATAATTAGTTATAATAAAATTTCATTTATTAGTTAAAATTTAAAATTTATATTTAATTATATTTAAATTTAATTGTTAGAATTAATTTATGTAATTTTTAATTAATGATCTAATTAGTTATAGTAAAATTTATTTATTATTTTAAAATTATACTTAACTATATTTAAATTTAATTTTTAGAATTAATTTACATAGGTTGTTAATTAATGATTTAATTAGTTAAAAATAAAGATATCATAATAAAATAAAATTAAACAATTATTTATATAAAGTAATATATTAAAAAAAAACATACTAAAATTCTAAATTTAATTTATATAATTTTTACTTGAATATGAAACTCTGATTATAAAATTTTAGGTGTTTAAATTGTATATTTGTGAATTATGTTTACAAAGTTATGTGAAAATTGAAAAGTTATATTATTTTATATAAATATTAAAAGTTATAACTTTTCATTCTGGAGTTGTTGATTTTATTTTTAAATATTATTTAATATTTTTTAAATTATATAAATATATTTTAAATATTAGTTATAGATAAATATTTAATTAGAAAAATTAAATATTATTTATTATATGAAAATATTTTAAATTTAATAATTTATAAAAAATATTTTTCTTTTCTTTCCTATCTTTCATAATACTTTCAAATATTGGAGCACTAAAAAATAATATAATTATAGGAGGAAGAGATTAGATTATTTAACTTATAGAAGAACTTCCATAATTACATTTACAATAGCTTAATCTACAACTATATAAAATTTTAAATCATGCTTAATATAAAAACAAATGTAAAAACATGTACAGAAAAAATTAATTAATACAAAATAAACAATATTTAATACATTAAAACTGAAAATTAATGAAACATTACCTAAAAAAAATTATACTATAATATTATAAATAATATATGGATCATTAAACAATGATGTAAAAAATGTTCATACTCAAATATAACAAAAAATACTTTTTTATTTATTTCTTCTAATTCAATCATATTTTTATTAATTTTATTATCATAAAAAATATCAATTAAAGAGGATAATTTGGAAAATTAAATATTTTGTGGTGATATGTTTTTGTAAAAAATCTTTATTTAAGTTATTTAAGAAAAGCTTCAAATCAATTTTAAAATTTATTCAATCATGTTTGAGAATTTTAAATAAAAAAGAAAATGGAGATCTAATAAAATCATAGAAAAAAAATTGTTTATCATAAAATATCAAACATAAAATACTATCAAATTTTAGTATGATATTTGTAACACTTGGGAAATTTTTTTTCAAGCAATTTATAAAAATATTGTTAATAAAATATCACAAATCTAAAATAAGATAAATTAGGTTGGTATATTTTTTTTTTCAAAAAATTTATCAATCAATTAAAATAGTAAAGTTAAAAATATAAATTACCAATTTTTTTTTAAATATAATATATAAATTACACAATAATAAAAAATATTAATATAATATTGATAATTAATTAAAAATTAAAATTAAATCATTGAGTCATTGTGTTTGATTAACAACAAAAGATTATACAAAATATAATAATAAAATATAAAAATGTAGAGAATAAAAAAAATTATACAAAAATTTATTTTATTCATTTTCAACCATAAAAAATTACATTCAATTTTTAAAAATTACTTGATTTTTTTATTATTTACATATATATATATAATATCTTTTTATAAATAACCATTTCAAGATCTTTAATTTAAAGTTTCAATAACCATAAAAAAATTACTCATTATGTAAAATCTATACATGTTCAAAAAATAACTCTTTTTTTAAAAAGCAATAACCAAAATTAAAAAAAATTAGGACAAAATCATCCTTAAAGTTTAATATTTTTTTTTTAAAATAAGGATAAAATTTTATACTTTAATCAAAAGGTTCTTATAAAACAATTATGAAAGTTCTTATTATTTTTTATTCTCTTTCTTCTTCATTCATTTTCTTATAAAAAATAGATCAATAATAAATATTTATATGTAGATTTATATGCTAGTTTCAAATGTATTAATTTTAAATTTTTATAACTAAATTTTTTTTCTAAACTTTTAAAACTCTAACTTAATAATCAATTATTATCGTTAGTAATTAATTATTATAATATTCAATTATTTCGATAATTTAATTAATTCTATTTGTAATTAGTTAATTACTGTAACTTTAAAATATATTAATAATTAATTATATTTATTTTTAAAATATTTTAATAATGAATTATTACATATCATAAATGATTACCTAAATTACTTAATTCAATATAAAACGTGGTTAACTATATAACATTTAATTAATTTGTTGGTGACACATAATTAACTCAATATAAAAATTTAGTTAACTTTTCTAAAAATTCAACTAGTTTATGCATTTGTTATAAAACTAAGTTTTTATAATTAAAAATATTTAAATTTTATGTATTCTTTTTAAGTATGATTTTAATGTTAAAATATTTATTTAAAAATATTGATATTTTTTTAAAAAAATAATTTAAAATAATTTAATTAAAATATCAATACAATCAATACATATATATAATTCTAATCTTTAACTATATTATTATTTGATGAAAAATTTTATCAAAATTCATTTGTGAGCAAATTGATAAAAAAAATTTCTGATAAACACAATATAAAATGCAACAATTATTTATTTTTTCTATTTTAAAAAATCATAATATTATCCAATAAGTTTTTATACAAGTTGTTAGCATATAATATATATTGTTGTATCCAGAAATTAATTATATACAAAATTAGATAAATAACATCATAATTAATATTAATAATATATATACACATGTTAATAATTAATTGATGTTAATATACAAAACTAAATAGAAAATTAATAATAAATAATAATATTGATAAATTATCCTGTTGCATGAATCTTCATCTCAAACTCTATTTAATCGGTCTTCGTTTTAAAATAACATTTTGGACATCCATGATGTTGCACGAGTCTTCATCTCAAGTTTTATTTAATAAATCTTCTTCTCAAGCTTTGTTTAATAGATCTTCATCTTAAGCTTTATTTAATAGTTCTTCATCTCAAATTATATTTTATAGATCCTCATCTTAAAATAAAATTTTGGATCTTTAAATAGCATTATGAGAATTTGTCGTGTTGCAAAACCATTTCATTAACAAAAAAATATTAACACATGCACATTAATTTATATCCCAATATTCGTCAAATATTTTATTTTATGTGTAATCCAATCAATCCTCTTTAATAAAAGGTGGGTAACGTACGTTTTTGTTCATCTTTAATTATATATTTTTGGACTTTCAAAAGATTTTTCATTAAATTTAATAATTGTAGTTTTTTAAAATTTTAAAATCATCTTTATCATAATACGTAAATAATTACATCATCCCAATTACCGTTGTAAAAGACAATATAACAGATCCTTTATAATTTCTCTTTGGTGAAACTTCTGAAAAAATTTACAACATCTGAAATAATTTAATTAAATAAATCAGGAATATTTTTAATTCAAACAACTAACTAAGAATAAAATTATATCAATACTCTGAATTAATACACAAACTTATGAGACATTAGTCATAAAATAAAAAATATATTATAAATTTATATCAGCATTATGATAAATTATATTAATAAATAATTTTGCTGATATGTATATTAATGTTTTTATAAAGAAAATGATTATTGTTTGTTCTTTTCTTCACCTTGTCTTCTTTTCTTTCTCTATATAAGTGGTGGATAGGTTGCTTTCTATCCATGCATCGATCTAATCTTTCTCTCTCTCTCTCTCTCTCTCTCTCTGATTTTGTAGAAACTTGACTTCAACTCATATCATCAGCAAAGAGTCATTGTCCACACTACATTACCATGGGGGTGGCTGGTGTTGATGGTGAAGCTGAGATGCTAAAGGCTATTTTTCTTCCCTTTATATCACCCAGTCATCTGATTCCTGTTATAGAAATAGGCAGGATCTTCGCCATGCAGGGTGTGGATGTCACCATAATCACCACACCAGCAAACGCCGCCGTTTTCCAAAGCTCCATTGATCGTGATTCTAACCGAGGACACTCCATCCGAACCCATGTTGTTAAGTTTCCACAAATAGATGGTTTACCAGAAGGAATGGAGAGCATCAACGCTTCCACTCCCAAAGACATGGCCCCTAAAATCTATGAGGGACTGTCCATTCTTGAAGGGCAATTCCGTCAACTTTTCCGTGACATGCAACCTGATTTCATAGTCACTGACATGTTCTACCCTTGGAGTGTGGATGCTGCTGCTGACTTGGGAATTCCAAGGCTCATTTATGTTGGTGGAACTTACATAGCTCACAGTGCTATGGACTCCCTTGAACGATTTGCACCTCACACAAAGGTGGATTCAGATGACCAAAGTTTTTTGCTTCCTGGGCTGCCCCACAAGTTGGAGATGACACGTTCGCAGATACCGGATCGGTTTAAAGTACCAAATGATGCCTACGCTTATCAAATGAAGATAATAAAAGAATCTGAGAAAAGGAGCTATGGGTCACTGTTCAAAAACTTTTATGAGCTTGAGGGAGCGTATGAGGAACATTACAAGACAGTTATGGGAACCAAGAGTTGGAACATGGGACCAGTTTCCGCATGGGTGAATCAAGATGCTTCGGATAAGGCTGAGAGGGGACATGCCAAAGTAGAAGAAGAAAAAGAACAAGGCTGGCTTACATGGCTTGATTCTAAGAAAGAGAACTCTGTTGTGTATGTGTGTTTTGGGAGCATGAACAATTTCCCTGCCGCACAGCTTGTTGAGATAGCTCATGGCCTTGAAGAATCTGGACATGATTTCATCTGGGTGGTTAAAAAAATTGATGAAAGTCAAGATGATGGGACTGGGGCTTTTCTAGAGGAATTTGAGAAGAGAGTGCAAGGAAGCAACAAAGGGTATGTAATATGGGGTTGGGCACCGCAACTTGTCATACTGGAGCATCCTGCTATTGGAGGTGTGGTGACTCATTGTGGGATGAACACCGTTCTTGAAACTGTGGATGCAGCCTTGCCAATGGTGACTTGGCCTCTCTTCGCAGAGCAGTTTTTCAATGAGAAGTTGCTGGTGGATGTCCTCGGAATTGGAGTTCCAGTTGGATCAAAGAAATGGAGTAACTGGAACGAATTTGGGAATGAGATAGTGAAGAGGGAGGACATAGCAAAAGCAATTGGTTTGTTGATGGGTGGTGGGGAAGAGAATGTAGAAAGGAGGAGGAAAGTGAAAGCGCTGAGTGATGCTGCAAAGAAAGCTATACAACCTGGTGGTTCTTCTTACAACAGTTTGAAAGGTCTAATTCAGGAACTAAAGTCATTGAAACTTCAAAAGGTCGATCGCAAAATGGAGGCAGTGGCTTGAGAAAAATTGTGATCTCCAGATGCATCTTTAATTTATGATTGTTGAATCTGAAGTTGCTTTAGAGATACTTTTTTCTCATTAAAATAAGATTTGGACTGATATTCAAGAGTCAGGTTAATTTAAATTTTAAATTAAGAGTAACTTATTGTTTTAATCTTAACAAGTTTCAGTAAACTATTTAAAATTACCTTAGTTTTAACTATTTCTTCATTTTTTCTTTTCAAACAAAGGTTGAAATTGGTATTGTTTCGCATAATTAATAATTTTTGGTCTTTGTCTTTATTATAATCAATATTACTATAATTATTAAGATTTTAAGATGAGTGGATTACTAATATTAGTCATAATTTTAAATTCTGTTTTATATACGTGTCCATTAATAACACAATATATAAACTTGTTTTTCTTTTCCTTTTGATCCTCCCACTTCCTTCTCTTATCTTAGTTTCGGATGAATGAATCTACCTTTTGCTTTCTTCCTCATCCTAACTGGGATGAACGAATTTTCCTGTATTTATTATTTTTTCTCTCTTAATTTTTTCTTCTTTCTAATCTTCTTCTTATTCCATTGTATTTTTTTAGCTTCCTTTTTTTTTTCTTATTCAAAAAAAGTTAAGTCATAAGGATATTTAAACAAAAGGTTAGCATATTTCTGCTTATCAAATTTTTTAATTTATTTCTTAAGTTGTTCCTAATATTTTTATTGACCTAACAAAAAAATGAAAATAATTGAAATAAGAAAATCGCAACAATTACAATAAGATTCCTAAACTGTATAAAGGAGTCGTAATAAAGATAGATGAGTATTCGAAACTGTCAAATTACGAAATAAATTATGGAAATATAATATATGAAAAGGACTTTATTTTTTTTACAAATTCTAATGTCTATTATAATCGATCTTTTTATTTAGAGGTGAGAGCTTTAACTTCGACAAAGTTATAAAAATTATACAGTTAAAATTATGATATTGGCTTATATCAAGAACCCTCATTTTTAATATTCATTTGCAAACTGAATAATTACTTCATCTAGTCATTAAAAAAAATTATTTTTAATTAGGATTTTATTTTATTTTATTGAAGATTAAAACCTTTGCTATATTAATTACCTATATTTATTCAAATTATTGAAAAATTATATGTAGCAAATAAATTACCAATAGTTTTAAGTAAATTTGGATAAATATTATCAAAATTCTTGACATTTATCTATAATTTTTTATAACTTTTGTTAATTATCCAAAGTTTATATAAAATTTTTATTATTTATTTTATATTTTTTAAAATAAATATATCATAATTATTATTTTAAAATTAATATGAAAATCATTAAACTAAAGTAGAATGTATTAAATAGATAATGAAACTTACCTCCTTAATTAGTACACTGTTAAAAAAATATTATTATAATTATCTACATTGCATATATTTGATATTTTTAATATAGCTTCGGTCTCTGTCCATACCTATGTACAAATTAATAATTGATAAATAGTCAGAAAAAAAAATTTAACAATATATAATTTATTAATGTACATATTAATCAAAGCAAAAACATGTTATCTAAAAATTCTAGTTTCTAAAGCTTGGTACATATTACAGATAATCTTTTAACATAAGCTTCTAACTTCTATAAAAATGTGTCTATTTTATACTAAAGGATACAGTTTAGTTCTGTATGAAGAATTCCCCACCTTTGATATTATTATCAATTAAGAAATGGATATTTTTATTATAAATTTATAATTAAATGATAAAAGAGCACATATGCTCCAAAGAACCCGTATGATCAAAAGGAATAGAGATTAACTGTGAATGTAAATTTATGTTCATGCTCAACAGCTTTGGTTGAATGTGCAAATGTTGTATGTTAAGAATATATTTGAGTAGCTAGCAAAACAAATTAATAAACAATGGTTTCTTTGGAGTATTTTATATAATTGGCTTGACCTCATAAAAAAATTCTTTACTTTAAAACTTACAATCAATTATTTGAACTCGGAAAATGTTAATACATATTGACCCTTTAAAGAGGATTCCCTACAGTATTATAGGTGAAGTGAAAGTTATAGATTTAATGAAACAATTCATCTAATTAGAAGTTGAACCTATATAAATAATTTATTTTTTCTTAAAGTTGTTGCTTATATTATCAAATTTTTTTTAGTCATTTTATCAAACAACTTGTAGTGAACAATCTTAAGGAAATTAAGAAGTGTTTAAGAAAAATTACAATAGAAAATATATTTAAGAATGAAAATCATACAACAGCTTAAAATTTAAAAAATTAATTAATAACCAAAATGTATAAGAAATCAAATTAAAAAGTAATTGTTTGAAATTTAAAAAAATTATAAAATGCCTAAAAATTAAGAAGAGAAAATTTTTTGTTAACCTTTTAAAAAAAACAATATGAAAATGAGATCTTTGTTTTAAAGATAAAAGAAAACTTTCTAATTGAAAAAAGAAGTCAAATATAAACTTATTTTATGAATGATAATATTGATTATTTTGTAAATTTTTTTTAATTTTTTTTAAATAAGATATTTAAAAGTATTTTACAGGAAATGGTAATGAAAATTACTGAAACACCTCATTGGATGTGGGAAGTAGCAAACAAGAAGAGATAATATATATAAAGAAACCATTATTATTCCCTTACTTATCCATGGTAAAACTGCAAATAATCTTAAATATTTAACGTGATTCATAAAATATGGATATTTTTAAATTTGCCAATAATTTTTTAACCTTAATTAATAAATTATTAGTAAAAATATAATTTTTTGTAGTGAGTAATTGTATTATAAGGTAGTGTCATAAGATGCGAGTCTTTGTGCTGTTCATAGTAGTAACTGACCACATTTTATGTTGATTATTTTGTGTTTTGAGGGGTATATATATTCAATTCATTATTTTCAATAAATCAGTTTATAATTTCTAAGATATAATGTAAAAGACAGAATTTACATACTATTGGAAGACAACTTTACAACAAAAAATATATTACAAGATAATATATATTTTATTAGTTAAATAATAATGTTCACTCAGTTTTTAATAATGAAAATCTTGAATTTTTAAAGATTTTTTATGACATGTTATTTTACATACTATAAAGATGGATATACGGATTTTGACCTGTAAAGATCTACAGTTTTATAGGTCTAAACTTAAAATAGGCGATTATTTAATTATGAGTATATGGTTGTTATATGATTTGTGAGTTGAGTAGGTTGAAATTTCCAAGTTTCCGAATGAATTCATCAACTTTTAAAAAGTTTAAAATATTTAATTTAAATATTTTTTAATTATTTTAAAATAAGCGAACATATAAGTAAAAAAAAAAAACAATTAAAATAAAATAAAATAAATGTGCAGGTTACCCTGCAGACTAACCTATTCAACTCCTGGTTTATATGGACTAGTTAAATACAATCTGATCTGATCCTCTGCAGACTGGTTCAAAATAATGATCATTGCTTTATTAAATATGTCTCTTCACTTAGGCTTTTATTAAGATAATTGTTTGTTTTAAATTTTTAAGATTTTTAAAAGTTATAAAATTTGTTTTTAATTGTGTAATTTTTAGTTTTAAATTTTTACACTAAAATTTTTAATTTAAATTACAGAAATTACTCACTATGTGACGAGACTGTTGATTTGGTAAAGAGAAAGGCCAATGTTAAAGCTTAGAAATCAACCCAAACAAAACAAACAAATAAAAGATGACATAATACCTAATTTCCAAGACGATTGAATGGAACCTAGTTTTCTCGGAACAAAATATTTTCATCTAGAGGTTAGAGCCATAGGAAGTATCAATCAGAAAACCAAACAAAGCTTATAAAGTACTGGCAAATTGGCAGCATGAGGAATGCTATTCACATTGTGTGGAGCCCCCTACTCAAACAATGTTTAAAACAAGCTAACTTTACAATGTTGGGCCTAAACAGTAGTAGAAAAGAATATGAGTGGAGCCCCCTAATTAAACAATGCTCCACTAATTAAACAATGTTTAAAACATGCTAACTTTACAATGTTGGGGCCTAAACAGTAGGAAAGAAGAATATGAGTGGTGACATGAGTCTTAATTTTACTTTTTTTTTAAAATTGATTCTTAATTTTACTAAAATTATTGATTTCTGTTACTTGATTTAAATTATACTTATATATATATATATATAACAAAAACAATAAAATTGAGTGTAAATTAAATAATAAAATGATAAAACTTTTATTTTATATAATGACAATAACAAAGTAACTATAATAATATTCTATGAGTATAAAATTTCATAAAAGAAGGAGAAGAAAAATTAATTTACATCAACGTAAAATATAATACTTTATATTATTTAATAAATTATCTTATCATTGAATAGAAATTACCTGTTATTTAAATTATTGTGATTAAATATTACATTGAAAAATTAAATAATAAAAAATATAATTAAATAAAAAATTTACATATACTTTATAAATATGTAACATTAATTTAAGGTATGTCAATTAAGTATAAAATCTAATAAATAAGATGAGCATCAATTTTTCAATTTATGTGTTTTGCATCCAGTGGAGCTGCGGGTTAAAAAAGGAGAGATACAGGCTTATGCTTCCTCTGTCTATGTTTTGCATCGAATTTTTATTAATAATAAAATAATATTTATAAATATAAAATAATTTATATTTAAAAATTAAAAATAAAAATAGATTGAATTAAATTAATCTTTAAATATTTAAATTTAATTTATTTTAAAATTTTAAAATTTAAATTTAAAATAATAACATATTATAAACTTTTGTTGTGTTTAAAATTTACAAGATATATAAATTTATTTAAAATTTTATAATACTAAAAAAATCAATAATTATATTTAAAATTTATATAAATAATTAATTAAAAAATTATAAATTTAATTATATAATTTTAAAACATATATATTAAATACTAATAATATATAAATATAATAATATGTAAAATAAATATAATGTATACATATACGTAATTTACATATATGTATATATAAATTTAAATATATATATATATAAATTTAAAATATAGAATATTTATTTTAAAATTAAAGTAATATACATAATTTTTATAATAAATATTAAAAATTTTAAAAATATAGTATTTTTTATTTAAAATTATAAATTTTAATGTATTAATAAATTATATAAATATAATATATTAAAATAGATATGTAAAAGGTTAAATTAAATTAAATTTTAAATAAATTAAAATTTTTAATAGATTTAAATTTAATTTATTTATCTAACAAATTTAAATTTTTAAACAAGTTGAACTAAATTAAATTTTATACAAATTAAATTATAAATATTTATTAAATAATTTGACTCATTTCCATCTATTAAAAGTTAAAAATTATAAAAAAATAATATTAGTATTATAAATAATAATATAATATCATATAATGTTTAAATAATAAGTAAATTAGGAATATATATAAATTAGATTAATTTATATATACATATTAAAATTATTTAACAGTTCAAAATTATTTTTATCAAAATAAAAATTTCCTTGACGTAAAGCTAAATCAGAAAAAAGCCAATTAAAGTTAGACTTTCAATTAAATAATACTTAACTTTCATTCTATGCTTATCCTATAATGATTGATAGGCATGGATCAAAGAGAGTGATTTAGATTTTGGAATTATTTATGATTTTCATAATATGAAAATGTTGTTCTTTTCTAATTATATATAATTTAATAAAATTATTTTAATATATTTTTATCTATAAGTTTTTTTAATATATATCATTTCAGTATTATGTTATTTATTATTATAATATTTTTTTTTATTATTTTATAAAATAAAAACAGAATAATATTATTCAAACATTTTATTTTAAAAACATTAATAATGTAAAACGAAATTAAAAAAGAAAGAAAGAAAAAAAAAAAAGAATGCAGCAAGAGAGAACCGAACGAGGTGTAGTAAGAAAAGACGCAAGGTGAAATTGAAATCAATGATTTGGAAGGAAACGGAAAAAACAAAGAATGTAGACAAATTTTCGAAGCTTTTGAAGTCTTTCAAGAGATGCTGACATATCATTCATGTTAAATATATTCTATTATTAAAAATTTATTATTTATTGATATTTTATATTAAATTAATTAAATTTAACAAAAGTATTTTAATAAAAATTAAATTATCAATATAAATACTATAATTCTATATTAATATTATGGTAATTATATTAATAAATAAATATATTATTAGATTAAATTTTATATGTTTTATTATATTCATAAACACATATTTAAAAAATAATGAATAAACAATTCTATCTACTCCACGTATGTTTATAAATATTTTGATAACACGTATATTTGTAAATATTTTGATAATCGATTATAAATTATTTTAATAATAATGTAATTGATTATAATGATTAACGTAAAAGAAAAATTTGTTAATAATTTAATATAAATAATATATAAAAAATTTATAATTAATTATTAAAATATAATTAATCAATTAAAATTAATATAATTTATATATATTTTTAATAATATAAAAAATTAATTAATTAATTAATAATTGTAATAATCTATTATATATTATGATTAATTAAAATTTATAATATAAAAATATATAGTTATTATATATATTTTTTAAAGATTATTTGACAAAGATTATAAGAAGTATTATATTTTAGAACAGAAAGAAAAATACAATATAAAAGAAAATTAAAATTGAAATAAGATTTTTTTTTCTTTTTTTTCTTTTCTTTGTCTGTCTGTCTAATTTTGTAGAAATGTCGGTAGAATTTTTTTTTTATTTTTTTTTCATTTTTCTCTGTAAAGGTAATAAGATATGTCATTTATAATTTTTTTATTTTTTATTCTTTTATTTTTTTCCCTTTTTTATTATTAATTTTTAAAAAAATTATCAATATTATAAGATATGTTTATACGACTGAAAAGGAATATAATATAACAAGAAAGATAAAAAATATTAAATTAATATTAATATTATTAAATATCCTATTAAAAATATAAATGAACGGTTAAAAGATAATTCAATTTAGTTAGATATTTTAAATTAAATCTTCATAAATAACTATTCTAAAATTCAAATTAAATTTTCTAAAAAATATTGTAATTTAGAAAGAAAAAAAAAATCAAATAAAAAGAAAAGGATGGTTGGTTTTTCCTTCACGTCTTAGAGAGGCAAGGCTAAAGAGACAAGCCTTCCAAGCTTAAAGTATCTCACGTCTCAGCAGAAGGCGTGGCAACCATGGAATACTCCTCTTTTAAAGTTGACAAGTCACCCATTTTATTACTTATTAGGCTGAATTGCCGTTTGTTAGCCTTTCAGTTTCGGCAAAGATCACATGTGATGTGATGTCAACTGTTTGGATTATTTGAAAAAAAATAATAATAAATAAAATAAAATAAAATGAAATATAAATATAATGAAATAAATAAATTATTTAAGGTGATAAAAATAGGAAAAATAAAAAAATTATATTATTTAGATGCATAAAAAAATGAAAAGAATTATTAATAATAAAAATTTTAATTTATATAAAATAAAAAATTATTATATTTTTTTGTTAATATATATTTTTTAAGAATAGTTAACAATTTAAATAAATAAACAAAAGAAACAAAATTCTTTTTTTTACCCCTGATTTTTATAAATAATGAGGTGAGAAATTATTTTCTTGGATTTTATAAAAATTAATTTCTTTTTTATATATCAGATAAATAAAAACAAAATAAAAAAATAAAATTCATTTAATTTTTAAAAATAAATTATTTCTTCTTTTATTTTCACCCTTTCAAACAATAGGTTAGGATGTCCTACGCATTTGAACAAAATTCAATTTAAAATTCTTGAACCCTTGAAAATCTAATTTTACGATAACATTATGTGATCTCGTTCATTTACATTATTAAATTAATTAGGTGCGGAGGTTTAGCACATTTAACATCAATTTGAAATAGAAGATGAGAAGAAAATAACTTTTCAAACTTCCACAAAGACAACTACAGATTTTAATGACAGAAAATTTTAAAGAATAAGGATGAAAATTAAGGTTTTGTTTGAATAAAAAAAATTATATAAAAATGAAATTAGAAAGGAATTTAACTTTTTATATGTGTATTTTATTTTGTTTTTAGTGGATAAAAAAATTAACTTTCTATAGGTTTCATAATTTTGTATTTCTCGTTTCGTGAACAAGGGAGAAAAAAGAGAAGATTTTTTTTAATTAATTTATTTAAAATTATTATATATTTAAATAAAATAAAAATAATATTTATAAAAAATTTAAAAATATTTTTTTAAAATTTATATAAAATAAATTTTATCTTAATAATATATTTTTATTCTTTTTGTATATATCTAAATAGTTTAATTTTTTATTTTATCTATTTAAATAATTTTTTTTAACTCTTCCTCTCTTTTTTTTCTGATTTTTTCGGTGAATGAAACAAATTATAAAAGTTTTAAAGAGACGAAATTATAAAATCTAACAAATCTTTAAATCATCAATCAGATTTAATTTTTAGAACTCAATGTTATACTGATTAATCCGTTTCATTACTGTTGATGGCAATATGTTCTCTTCTCATACCCAAACGACGTTGATGCCGGCCGTCTATCGATTTTCTGTGAGTGGAAATGATTGCTCACTCCTAATGACAGTGATGTCTCCTCGTTAACCAACAGATATGATGTCATTGACGTGATCCACCGCTGAAAACAACGGAAAGGTTCAAAATTATCTCTGACATGTAAATAAATTATATTAGTTATTATAATTTAATATATTTATTTCTATCTGATTATATTTTTTATTTTTATCATTGTGTTACTTTAATATATTTGAAAAATATACAATAAATAAATATTTATTTTTAATGTACAAATGGTATTAACAAATTAATAAATAATAAATTTTAAAAATGTAATATTTAATATTATTATATATAATTTTATAATTTTGAGCAAAAAATTATTACATATCTGGGAATAAATATTTAAATATTAATAAATAAAAAATTCTATGTATGTTATATATATTATGAACAACCAGTTTTCTTACATTCGAAAAATATTCTGCCCACCTCCTAAGAAGTATCATATTTTGATAGATAAAGAAAGAAAAATAATAATAGAAGATTTAATTAATATGAGAAAAAATAAAATAAAAAATATTTTTTATTATCTCTCTCCTATCTCTGGTTTTGGGTAATTTTAATATGTTTGGTGAAAATGTAGAAAAAGGAAAGAAACAAAAATATAAAAGGAAATATAACAGGCAAAATTGTAAAAAGTAATCATGATTTAACGGTATATTTATCTAAATAATGATCACTGTACGCTATTATTTTTTATACGATTACATGTAAATATATATATATATATATTTATTTTACTTTTTCCATTTTTAATTTTCATCACATTATTTATTATATATTTTAATTTCTCTATTTTCTAATACATCTTAACTAGAATTAGTTCAAATGGGATTTACAACATACAATTTTCTTTCCACTCGTTTTAACTTCCTTTTTAATATCTTTTTTGAAAAATATTTCATAGGCATTATAAAAAAATGTTTATATTTTTCAAAAAATATAGTAAATCATAAATATAAAGCTGTATTTTAAAATATGAAAAAATTGTTATTTTTCTTCATTTTTATTTTTATAATCACAATTATTATACATTAATTTAATCTTAATATACTATACTTGTGTTTCTAGCTCTCTTACCATTCTACGATATTATATATTTTCTTTTTCTATTCTTTGTTTTTATCCATCATTTGTTTTGTCCTTTCGCGGTTTCATCCCCATTCATCTACATTGTGATTTAAAAAAGGGGTGGGTCGGCCAGCTTTCAACCCCCTGCATCGATCAAATCTCTATCTCTGCTTTTACAGAAACACAAAGTCAACGCATATCATCGGAAAAGAATTGTTGTCCATACTAGATCAGCATGGAGTCTGGTGTTGATGGTGAAACTGAGATGCTAAAGGCTATTTTTCTTCCATTTGTATCACCCAGTCATCTGATTCCTGTTGTAGACATAGCTAGGATCTTCGCTATGCACGGTGTGGATGTCACCATAATCACCACACCAGCAAACGCCGCCGTTTTCCAAAGCTCCATTGATCGTGATTCTAACAGAGGTCATTCCATCCGAACCCATGTTGTTAAGTTTCCACAAATAGCTGGTTTGCCAGAAGGAATGGAGAGCATCAACGCTGCCACTCCTAAAGACATGTCCACCAAAATCTCTGAGGGAGTATCCATGCTCCAAGGAGAATTTCGTCAACTTTTCCGTGACATGCAACCTGATTTCATAGTCACTGACATGTTCTACCCTTGGAGTGTGGATGCTGCTGCTGAATTGGGAATTCCCAGAATCATTTATGTTGGTGGAACTTACATGGCTCATTGTGCTATGGACTCACTTGAACGATTTGCACCTCACACCAATGTGGATTCGGATGACCACAGTTTTTTGCTTCCTGGGTTGCCCCATAAGTTGGAAATGACACGTTCGCAGATACCGGATCGGTTTAAAGTACCAAATCATGGCTTCGCTAAAATAATGAAGGTAGTAAAAGAATCGGAGAAAAGGAGCTATGGATCAGTGTTCAAAAGCTTTTATGAACTTGAGGGAGCGTATGAGGAACATTACAAGACAGTTATGGGAACCAAGTCTTGGAACGTGGGACCAGTTTCCTCGTGGGTGAACCAAGATGCTTCCGATAAGGCTGAGAGGGGACATAGCAAAGAAGAACAAGAAGGAAAAGGAAAAGAACAAGGTTGGTTTACATGGCTTAATTCTAAGAAACAGGACTCTGTTGTGTATGTGTGTTTTGGGAGCATGAACAATTTCCCTGCTTCACAGCTTATTGAAATAGCTCATGGCCTTGAGGATTCTGGCCATGATTTCGTCTGGGTGGTTAAAAAAATTGATGAAAGTCAAGATGATGGGGTTGGGGTTTTTCTTGAGGAATTTGAGAAGAGAGTGCAAGGAAGCAACAGAGGGTATGTAATATGGGGTTGGGCACCACAACTTGCCATACTGGAGCATCCTGCTATTGGAGGTGTGGTGACTCATTGTGGGATGAACACTGTTCTTGAAAGTGTGGATGCAGCCTTGCCAATGGTGACTTGGCCTCTCTTCGCAGAGCAGTTTTTCAATGAGAAGTTGCTGGTGGATGTCCTCGGAATTGGAGTTCCAGTTGGATCAAAGAAATGGAGAAATTGGAACGAGTTTGGGGATGAGATAGTGAAGAGGGAGGACATAGCAAAAGCAATTGATTTGTTGATGGGTGGTGGGGAAGAGAATGTAGAAAGGAGGAGGAATGTGAAAGCACTGAGTGATGCTGCAAAGAAAGCTATACAGCCTGGTGGGTCTTCTTACAACAGTTTGAAAGATCTAATTGAAGAGCTAAAGTCCCTCAAACTTCAAAAGCTCAGTTGCAAACTGGAGACCGTGGCTTAAGGAAAATTGTGATCCCTGGAGGCAGCTTTGTCTTATGGAAGATATGGCCTCTCATGTAATTTCAATAATTTGGATTTAATTGCATGTTATGAAAGAAACTTATGACGCTTCTTGCAGTATTTCCTTAGCTTGCCTGCTAGCTTCTCATTGTCTTTTCTAAGCATGGGAGAATTTGCAATTTCGGTTATTCAAAATTCTACTACTTGTCATACTGGCCAATAAATTTACCTGTACTTCTGTCCTAATCAATTTTAAATAAAAAGCTCCATATTATCAGTCCTCTGAGTGTGGTATTAATCTTTATGATACTCGGTTTGCTATTAGATTGTATAAGACAATATTCGGTTTGCTATATGATATTCTCGTTGCATACCAACAGGTCGGAATTGAGTAGCCCTGAAACTCGAGGATGAATAATTTGGAGAGCATCACCATAATCAGCGATAAAAGCCTCCAAAGAGTGAAATTATTAGACTTAGTTGTATGCTGCATTGCTGCCGAAGGATTTTGGATTAGGAATATTAAACTTGACCTCAGCCTAGCTGCTATATGAACCAACATTAGAGATGGCTGTCCAAGGCTACTATTTGCTTTGCTCTTTGCTAATGCTAACGTAATGGGGTATGCTAATTTTGGGAGATAAGAAAGCAATATGGTGGCTTTTATGGGGCCATTTGATCCGGTTTTTAAATAAATTGGGAGAAAAGTGCTTTTTTTTTGGGGTCTTTGGGCTTAATTTCAAAAAGTAATAATTTGAGTTAGTAATTGGTTAGCAACAATAATAATGAAAATAACAAATTTAATTAATTATATAAATAGATAATTTTTAATTTATTTTATTTATTATTGTTATTATTATTCTTGTAGCATGAAAAAAAATATTAAAGCTTGTGTTCTAATGATTTTGTTTGTAATATATATATATATATATATATATATATATATATATATATATATATATATATATATATATATATATATATATATATATTCCCTTAAAATTTAAACACCCATCTATAACATAAAAATGTATATCTACTCTTCCTTTTGCCTATTAGCATACAAAGGATTATATATCTTAAGTCCCATATTATTTAATTCAAATTATAATTTATTCCGTGTCTTCTGAACCTTGAAATAACCTGTGATTTATTGAATGTATTTTTTAATTTTGGTTTTCTTTGCTATAATGGCAAATTTATGTTTTAAATTTTTAAATTAACATTTTTAATCTTATAATTTTTTTTTTATTTTCAGATTTTTGTAGGTTTAATTTTAAATTTCATACCAATTTTTTAATTAAATTATACAAATTACTTATTAAGCTGCGAGATTGTTAATTTAGAGGTTGGATTTTTTAAAATTAAAAAATCAATTTTTGTATTTTTAATACAAAATACATGTTTTAAAAAATATATATAAATTAGATTAATTTATATATACATATCAAAATTATTTAACAGTTCAAAATTAATTTTATCAAAATAAAAATTTCCTTGACGTAAAACTAAATCAGAAAAAGGCAAGTTACTACTTTTAATTAAATAATACTTAACTTTCATTCTATGCTTATCTTATAATGATTGATAGGGATGGATCAAAGAGAGTGATTTGGATTTTGGAGACATTAGTCAATTAAAAAACAATTATTATAGACAGCATTACGAAACCCCTTATCTTGTTAGTTATTAGTTACTACCATGTACTGGTCAATATAGCAGTGCTTTGAATGCACGGGTTGTTTAAAAAATATTAAATATTTTATTATATAGTAGTATCTTGACGAAAACTAAAATATAAAGAAAAATAAAATATTAAGATCCTAATAAAATTAAAAATATTAAGAAGTTTGTAAAAAGTATTAAATGTTATTAAATATTTTATTATATATTATTATGTTGAAGAAAATTAAAATATAAAGAAAAAATATTAAGATTCTAATAAAATAAAATAAAATTAAAAAGTTTGAGAGAATGTAATTTTTTCATATTGTGTTAAATTTTATAAAAAAGGATATATAATGGAATAAAAAAACATAAAATAATGATCAACAATACATTGGTTATAAATTTTTCCTATTAATATGTACTGCTGATACAACATTATTAAGCCTGAAGAGTGTGCATTTTATTTTACATTTTAAAAAATTGATTCTGAATTTTACTAAAATTATTGATTCCTGTTACTTGATCTAAATATATATATGTAACAAAACTAATAAAATTGAATGTAAATTAAATAATAAAATGATAAAACTATTATTTTATATAATGACAATAACAAAGTAACTATAATAAATATTCTGAGTATAGAAGAAGAAGAAAAAAGAATAATTTACATAGACGTAAAATTTAATACTTTATATTATTCGATAAATTATCTTATCATTGAATAAAAATAACATATTATTTAAATTCTTGTGATCAAATATTATATTGAAAAATTAAATAAAAATATAATTAAATAAATTTTTTTACATATATTTTATAAATATGTGACCTTAATTTTAAGGTATGTCAATTAAGTATAAAATTTACTAAATAAAATGTGCATCAATTTATGTGTGATAACAAAAGGGTCTAGTGGAGTTTCGGGTTACAAAAAGGAGAGATATGAACTTATTCTTTCTCTCTTTCCATTTTACATCGAATTTTTATTAATAATAAAATAATATTTATAAATATAAAATAATAATAAAATAATTTATAATTAAAAATAAAAATAAATAAATTAATATATAATTTAAATATTTAAATTTAATATATTTAAAATATAATGTTTGAATTTAGAATTATTATATATTAAAACTTTTTTATATTAATATGTCTGATTTATTTAAAACCTATAAAATCTATAAACTTATTTAAAAATTTACAATATTAATAAATTAATAAATAAATTTAAAATATATACAAATAATTGATTAATTTTTTTTAAAATAACTATATAATTTTAATATATATATATATATATATTAAATTTTAATTATATATAAATATAATAATATATATATACAAATAAATATTATATATATATATAATTTATAAGCACATATATTCAAATTTAATTATACATAAAAATTAAAATAATATATAAATATATTTTTTAAAATTAAAATAATATACATAATTTTTATAATAAATATTAAAAAATTTATAAATATAAAATTTATTTTATTTTAAATTAAAAATTTTTATATTAACAAATTATGTAAATATATTAATATTATATAAATGTAATATATTAAAATAAATATAATAAATATAAATATATAATTTATAAAAATAAAAAAATTAAACAAATTTTTTAATAATTTTAAATATAATTTATTAATTTAATAAATTTGAGTCAATAAAAAAGTTGAGTCAGATTTTTTAATAAATTTAAAAATTTAAATTTTACTTTAATCTAATACGTTTGAGTTTTAAGTAAATTAAATTAAATTAAATTATAAATTTATATCAAATAATTTAATTATTTTTATCCGACTAAAAATTAGACATTAAAAAAATAAAATAATATATATATAATATATAATATGTAATAATATTACATCATATAATATTAAAATAATAAGTAAATAACCGTCACCATAAAATATAAATACATATTTCATGATTATGTTTTATTTTAAAATTATTATTTTTATGTAAAATGTTTATCGTAATTTTATAATTATTTTATGTAGATATTAATAATAACACTATTATAATACATCAAAAACTTTATTTAGCAGTTTTTATTTATTTTTGTATTTTTATATTATTTTGGAATTATTTATGATTTTTAGAATATCAAAATGTTGTTGTTTTCTAATTATATATAATTTAATAAAATATTTTAATATATTTTTAAATGTAAAATTTATTTAATATATAGAATTTCAGTATTATATTATTTTATTATTACAATATAATTTGATTTTATTATTTTATAAAATAAAAACATAATAATATTATCAAAACATTTTATTTTAAAATATTTTTATAATTTTTTATTGTTATATTTTATAATATCTTTTAATAAGATAAAATATTTCAAAAATGTTAATAGTATAAAGCGAGATTAAAAAAAAAAAGTAAGAAAAAGAATGCAGCAAAGAAAAAACCGAACGGAAAATAGAACAATGTATAAAGTGGTCTACTAAGAAAAGACTCAAGGTGTAATTGAAATCAATGATTTGGAAGGAACAGGAAAAAACAAAGAATGTTAACAAATTTCCAAAGCTTTTGAAGTCTCTCACGAGATGCTGACATATCATTCAAGTTAAATATATTCTATTATTAAAAATTTATTATTTATTGATATTTTATTAAATTAATTAAATTTGACAAAGTATTTTAATAAAAATTAAATTATCAATATAAATATTATAATTCTATATTAATATTATGATAATTATATTAATAAATGATTTTATTGATAAATATATTATTAAATTAAATTTTATATATTTTATTATATATTCATAAACACATATTTAAAAAATAATAAATAAACAATTCTATCTACTCCACGTATGTTTATAAATATTTTTAAAATACATATATTTATAAATATTTTAATAATTGATTATAAATTATTTTAATAATAATGTAATTGATTATAATGATTAACGTAGAAGAAAAATTTGTTAATAGTTTAATATAAATAATATATAAGTAATTGATAATTAATTATTAAAATATAATTAATCAATTAAAATTAATATAATTTTATATATATTCAATAATATAAAAATTAATTAATTAATTAATAATTTTAATAATCTATTATATATTATAATTAATTAAAATTTATAATATAAAATATATAGTTATTATGAATATATTTTTTAAAGATTATTCGACAGAGATTATAAGAAGTATTGTATTTTAGAACAGAAAGAAAAATACAATATAAAAGAAAATTAAAATTGGAATAAGGTATATTTTTTTATTTCTTCTCACTTTTTTTTTCTGTGTCAGTCTAATTTTGTAGAAATATCGATCTAATTTTATGAATTACTTTTTTTTATTTTTTTATCTTTTCTCATTTTTCTCTCTAAAGGTAATAATAAGATATGTCACTTACAATTTTTTAGTATTTTATATTTTTTTATCATTTTTCCTCTTTTTATTATTATTATTATTTTTAAATTATCAATGTTATAAGATGTGTTTATACGATTGAAAAAGAATATAATATAACAAGAAAGATAAAATATATTAGATTAATATTGATATTATTAAATGTACTATTAAAAATATAAATGAATGATTAAAAGATAATTCAATTTAGTTAGATATTTTAAATTAAATCTTCAATATATAACTACATTAAAATTCAAATTAAATTTTCTAAAAAATATTGTAGTTTAGAAAAAAAAAAAATGGAATAAAAAGAAAGGATGGTTGCTTCTTTCTTCACGTCTTCTTGATTTCTACCTAAGAGGTGGGAAGGCCTGTTTTCTGTCCCTTGAGGCTTCTATGTCTCTGCTTTTATAGAAATCTGAATTCAAAGCATATCATCAACAAAAGACCATTGTCCACCTTACATTACCATGGAGTCCGTTGGTGTTGTTGATGAAGCTGAGATGCTAAAGGCTATTTTTCTTCCCTTTCTGTCACTCAGTCATCTGGTTCCCCTTGTAGACATAGCAAGGATCTTCGCCATGCAAGGTGTGGATGTCACCATAGTCACCACACCAGGAAACGTCGCCGTTTTTCAAAGCTCCATTGACCGTGATTCTAATAGAGGTCACTCCATCCGAACCCATGTTGTTAAGTTTCCACCAGAAGCTGGTTTGCCAGAAGGAATGGAGACCATCAGAGCTACCACTCCTATAGACGTTTCCTACAAAATCTTTGAGGGAGCGTCCTTGCTCGAAGGACAATTCCGTCAACTTCTCCGTGACATGCAACCTGATTTCATAGTCACTGACATGTTCTACCCTTGGAGTGTGGATGCTGCTGCTGAATTGGGAATTCCCAGAATCATTTATGTTGGTGGAACTTACATGGCTCATTGTGCTATGGATTCCCTTGAACGATTTGCACCTCACACCAAGGTGGATTCGGATGACCAGAGTTTTTTGCTTCCTGGGTTGCCCCACAAGTTGGAGATGACACGTTCGCAGATACCGGGTCGGTTTAAAGTACCAAATCATCCCTTCGCTGATGTAATGAAGGCAGTTAAAGAATCGGAGAAAATGAGCTATGGATCAGTGTTAAAAAGCTTTTATGACTTTGAGGGAGAGTACGAGGAACATTACAGGACAGTTATGGGAACCAAGACTTGGAACGTGGGACCAGTTTCCTCATGGGTGAACCAAGATGCTTCCGATAAGGCTGAGAGGGGACATGACAAAGTAGAACAAGAAGGAAAAAAACAAGATTGGCTTACTTGGCTTGATTCTAAGAAAGAGAACTCTGTTGTGTATGTATGTTTTGGGAGCACGATCAATTTACCTGCTGCACAGCTTGTTGAAATAGCTAATGGCCTTGAAGAATCTGGACATGATTTCATCTGGGTGGTTAAAAAAATTGAAGCAAGTCAAGATGATGGGGTTGGGGTTTTTCTTGAGGAATTTGAGAAGAGAGTGCAAGGAAGCAACAAAGGGTATGTAATATGGGGTTGGGCACCACAACTTGCCATACTGGAACATCCTGCTATTGGAGGTGTGGTGACTCATTGTGGGATGAACACCGTTCTTGAAACTGTGGATGCAGCCTTGCCAATGGTGACTTGGCCTCTCTTCTCAGAGCAGTTTTTCAACGAGAAGTTGCTGGTGGATGTGCTCGGAATTGGAGTTCCAGTTGGATCAAAGAAATGGAGTAACTGGAACGAGTATGAGAATGAGATAGTGAAGAGGGAGGACATAGCAAAAGCAATTGATTTGTTGATGTGTGGTGGCGAAGAGAATGCAGAAATGAGGAGGAAAGTGAAAGCACTTAGTGATGCTGCAAAGAAAGCTATACAGCCTGGTGGGTCTTCTTACAACAGTTTGAAAGATCTAATTGAAGAGCTAAAGTCCCTCAAACTTCAAAAGCTCAATCGCAAACTGGAGACCGTGGCTTAAGGAAAATTGTGATCCCTGGGGGCACCTTTGTCTTATGGAAGATATGGCCTCTCCTTTAATTTAAATAATTTGGAGTTACTTGCATGTTATGATAAGCTTATGACGCTTCCACTATTCCCTTAGCTTGCTTTCGAGCATCTCATTTTCTATTTTAAGCGTGGGAAAATTGCACTTTAGATTATTCAAAATGCTACTACTTGTCATACTATACAATAAACCCCTGCTTCTGTTGCTTGTAATTTTAAATGAAAAGCTCCATATTATCAATGATCTGAGTGTGTTATCAATCTTTATGATACTCGGTTTTCTATTATATTACATTGGACATGAAAACCCCTCAAAAGCATTACATGAGAAATTAAGTTTCATGTATGAAGGATTTATTTCACTCACTCTTATACTCGGACCCGCCTAACTGATTTATGAATCAAGTCTTGCTTGGAATCATTTGTTAACAAAAACAAACTGCATATTTATTTATTTATTTTTATCTGTTCTGCTTATAAATTTGATTTGAGGGATTATGAGCTATGAGCATTATTTCGTAGTGGAACGGTAATACCGTATTGGTTTAAACTTCAACCGTATATAAAAGAAATTTTGCTTGTGATACGTAAGTCTTGCTGGAGAATTCTGTTCTTTATCCGTGCCCCCTACCTCGAAAATTTATGAACAAATCCCCATGAAGTGCTGTAGCAGTATATAAATTCATACTCAAAAGGTGATGCCTAATGGTATCGAGTTCTTGAGTTGTGTTTGTTTCAACAGTCAATTCTGGATATCTGGTGAAAATCTATCAAATAGAACTTCCAGGTGTGTGTTGGATTATTATTATTATTATTGCGGTTTTGGTCATTACTCGTATCATGTAATTTGAAATTTAAATTATATGGCAGAACAGTGAATAGGGTGATTTAGTTTGAATCCTCGAGTCTGAACTTAAAATCATCGTATTGGATTTTCTTGTGGAGAGTAATGGTGGATAGCATAACATGGCTTTTCTTGTGAATTATAATATGAAAATACAGAAAAAAAAAATGTCAACGCCATAGAAACACAGAATGTTGGTAGTTTTTGCATCACAAATGAGCTGCATGAAACATGTCAATAAAAGATTCTCATTGCATACCAACAACAGGTCGGAATTGAGTAGCCCTGAAACTCGAGTATGAGTAATTTGGGGATGATCAGCATAATCAGCACTAAAAGCCTCCAATGAATCAGAAATTATTTGACTTAGTTGTATGCTGCATTGCTGCCAAAAAGATTTTGGATCAGGAATATTAAACTTGGCCTCAGCATAGCTGGTATATCAACAATGCTAGAGAGATGGCTGTTCAAGGCTACTATTTGCTTTAACCTTTCCTCATTCTCTTAGTTAAAACAAAACAATACATGAGAGGATACAAACAAAATCCAATAAAACAGTGTAAGAGCATGTCCTGTTTGTGGCTTAAGAGCAGAACACCGAACACCTGAACATGAGAAGGAAAAACTTTGGTATTTTGGTTTATCTAAAGGAACACAAGACCTGTACCCATACAAACTAAAAAGAAAGAAGAATAGTCCTTAATTTGTTTCATATTTAAAATATATTTTGATGTGTTCTCACTGTTCTGCTTGTCTTAACAGCTTAATGCGACGGCGGTGACCGGTTAAAGTTAGCACCAAAGTTCTGAAAAGTGGACTTCAACCTATTCACTCCTAATTCAAAGTTTAATGTTCTAATCATGAGTCTAACCGACTCAGCCAAAATACCGAGTTAATGGCTGGTTAAACCAGACTAAAATTAGCACCAAAGTGAGAATAAAGTTAGCACTGAAGTTATCAAAACTTGACCGGTCCGGTTATTCAACCGATTCCGTATTTTAGAACTAACATTATATTTACGTAACATCATATGAATAACCAATAATAATGTACACTCTTCATGAACTTTGCAAACTTCTAAACACAATGAAAACAGAGAAGAAATACTTGGAAAGGAAAAGTTTGGGAAGGTTTACTTATAGAGACTCTAATGCGTAGCTCCAAAATCCTTCAAGGGCCGAGCGCAGCTTGAATCCTTTTCTCTCCTCTGGAAACAAGAAAAATCATGTTTGATCTGTTCGATAGCGTAGAAAATATGAATGGAAGAAAGATAAAGAAAAAAAAAATAGAATGATAAAAAATAAAATAGAAATAAGTAGAAAAAATAAATTGTTTAGATAATTAAAAATATAAAGGAAAATTTTTATTTATTTGAATAAATAATTATAAAAAAAAGGAAACAAATATATTTGTAGTATAAATTTTATTTTATATAAATTTATAAAAATAAAATTTAATTTTAAAAATTTGATTTTATTATATTTTTTATTAATATAATATTTATTTATTTTTATTTTTTAAAAATATATAATAATGTTAATAATTTATAAAAAAAAAATTCCCTTTTCTATCCTATTTGGAGAAGATTAAAATTTAGGCGGAGCCTAAATTTTTTTTTTTATGTTTTCATATATAAATAAATGGTAGAAAAAAAAAATTTATATATATATTTTTTCTTTCCCTCGACCAAATAAATTTTAATGGTAAAAATTTAGGACTCAGATATTTTTATTATTTTTATATAATTTATATAATTTATTATATTTGCTTACTATTTAAAAGAAAATAAATTTAAAATTAAAAATTTGAATTAGAGATTAATAATAATAACACTTAAATAGTATAAATTCATTTTAATAAAAGATGATTGAAAAAATATTTATACAATAAAAAATAGAGGATGATGCACAAAAATATAATATTAAAAATTCTTCCATTTTTATTAAAAAATTTTAAGATTGTGATATTTATTATTTATATAATATTTTAATAAAAATAAAGAAAATAAAACAAACACGTTAAGAGAATAAAAAGTTAAATTATATTAAAAAGAAAAATAAATAAAAAAGTATAGATAAAAAAAAATAATTCATAAAATATTTTACAAAATAAAAAAATATAGTAAATAAAATTTAATATTCACAACTGATTTATTAATTTTTAATGGACCGTAACCAATTTTTTTTATTAAAATGATCTGATCCGATTTTCACAACATTGGTTACGTCACTCAAATAGTTAGCAGTGTTTAAATTGATTTTCATATATTTAATTTTAAAATAAAATGAAATCCTACATATTGCACTTCATAGGAGTAAGGGATCCGGTTTTGCATTCGCTTCTCGACCAATATCAGCAGTTTCTCCAAAGTAGCTTTTAAGAAGAAAAAAAATTAAACAATATTATTTTTAAAGTATTTCACAACATAAGACTAGAAATGTACAAAATTAAGGCATTCCACGCTCTACGAAAACGTAGAAGACATTATTAAATGTGTGGTAGGTTAGAAGTTTAAATTTGAAACACATAAAATTGCATAAATACATTTATTAATGCCTTATATGTTTTTCTTAAAACGCAATGCATGATTGCATGTATTGCTACCTCTAAATATTTTGAAAATACCATTGTTTACTTACTTTAAATAATACTTTAAAAATATTATTGTTTACGACAAATTTGTTAACCCCAATTTGGGAAAACTGCCTCCCATATCAATATGAACCTGGGAGTCAATTTGTTCAGGTCCTGCAACGCAGACTCGTTGCAGAAGCCAAGCCATGGGTTTGGTAGGTAGATAACAAAGAATAGACAGATCTGGCAATATAGGTCCCATTAGCTCTCCGGAGAATAACCTGTGGTGTGGAAGAATTGATAAGAAAAGAAAATTATTTTTTTAATTTGTAGGAATTTTATTTTTTATTTATCTTATATAAAAAGAAGAAAAATAACTACGTGAATCTATAAAATTTTTTAATCTTAATATTTTATTTAGATGAATTAAAAAGTAAAAATAAAAGAATAAAAAAATAAAATAGATAAGTAGGTTGTATGAAAAAAAATTAGTTTTAATATTTTATTTGATCACTTGAAAAGTAAAAATGAAAAAAGATTATTTAAATAAGTTGAAATATTAAAAAAATAAAATATTTTTTATTTAAATAGATGAAAAAATATTAATAATAAATTTAAAAAAAATAATAATTTTATAAAAATTTAATTTTTTCTAAATATTTTTATTAATATACCTTCTTTATTTTTTTAAAAAACATATACTTTTTTAATAATTTAATATAAATAAAAAATATTTTTTCCTTCCCTTTTTCACGTGAGAGAAAAGTATCAATGATCATATAAAATCATAAAAATTGATTCTTAAATAAATAAAGTTTTTTTTTCTTCTATTTTTCATCTTTTCTCTGCATTTAATCCAAACATATCATCATATAAGAGGTGAGAAAATGAAAGGTTAAAATTTTTCTGTTATTTTTTAAATTATTAAAATTATTAAAAAAAATTTAATAAAAAATTAAAATTAATTTTTTAAAATTAAAATTTATATTATTAATATATTTTTATTTAAATAGTAATTTTTTTATTTTTATCTATCTAAATAATTTATTTTGTTATTATATTTTTACTTAATTTTTCATCTTTCTAATTTTTTTTTTATTTTTCAAATCATCCAAATACAACATAAATAAAATTTTATTTTAATTAAATAATTATTTTAAAAAATTATTAACTTGATTTGATATAATACAGTTTAGAAAATGTGTCATAAAATAGAAAAGACAGTTGACATCATAACACATAATTGTTATTTCTTTTTTAAAATATATTTCAATTTTATTAAGAAAATTTTATTGTGCATGTGTTCTTTTGATGAATTGTTGTACATGTATTTATACGAAGAATTGAAATATAAAATTATAAATATTTTAATATATTGAAAATAATATGATTTTAATTGATCAAATACTATTTTATTAATAATAAAATATAAATATAAATATAAAAATAAATGTTTAATTTTTTATTTAATAATGAATGAAACTATTTCATATTGATTTATATGTGTTTAATTATATTTAATGTTAATTAAATAATTAGGGAACTTTCACTTTATTTAATTGAGATAACTAATTGAAAACATTAGTTTGTTTTAATATTAAAATTTATGGAATACATGTTGTAAAATAAAAATACATAATAGAAAAAAATGAAAAAAAATATATGAAATTATCTCTTTTTAAGAATAAAAAACATAAAGTTATTATATAAATAAATATAAAAGGAAATAATACTGGAGTTTTTATTTATAATTTTTATTTAAGTTTGAAAGCATTCATACAACCCAATGAAGAATTATTAGCCTAGTAAAACATCTCAATCGTTATTTTTAATAAAATATGTCAACCTATACTTTCATTTTCTTTTATTTGTTTTTTTATCTCTCTATAATGTTTTTTTTTATATATATATACATAACTCACGTATATATTTTTTCCACTTTCTTTAAGGGACATGACCTCTCCGACATGAGAGGGTCCGTGTGTGGGCTCATCTAATTAACTCAGCCCAACTAAACAATTGGGGAGAGGGTCCGTGCCTTAATATGTGTGGGTTCATCTATTTTCCTCATTCCTATTCTATCAACTAACCAATTATATTTAAAGAAGGAATTATTTTTGTGTATTTTAAAAAATTCATGAATAGTTTATTATATTAATAATATTATTTAATAAAATAGCTTGTTTAAGAAAACTTTTAATATAAGTTTTAAATGTTAACACACTACAATAATATGAAGATACTTATATTTTTAAAAAGTTTAAATTTTTAAAGGTTCAATATATTTTTGTTTTTTTTTTATTTTTAAATTTTAATTTTAATTTTAATTTTTAAAATTTTTTATTATTGTTTCTTATTTTTTAAAATAAATTAATTTTAATTATTTATTATTGAATATACAACATGTGTATCAATATATACCACATATTAAATATAAATTATTTTATAAACTAAAATCAATCTATTTTAAAATATAAAAAATAAAATTTAAAACTTAAAAAAAAAAGATTAAAATTAAAATTTTAAAATTTTAAAATGTTATAATAATTTTTTCTTTACATTGTCATCTTTTCTTTTTCTTCTATAAGAGGTGGATAGACCAGCTTTCTAACCCTGCATCGAACAAATCCCTTTTCTGCCTTTATAGAAACTTGAGGTCAAAGTAATCATTTACGATGGAGGTAATTGGTGTTGATGGTGAAACTGAGATGCTAAAGGCTATTTTTCTTCCCTTTTTATCACACAGTCGTCTGATTTCCGCTGTAGACATGGCGAGGATCTTCGCCATGCAAGGTGTGGATGTCACCATAATCACAACACCAGCAAACGTCGCCGTTTTTCAAAGCTCCATTGACCGTGATTCTAGCAGAGGTTATTCCATACGAACCCATGTTGTTAAGTTTCCAGAAGTAGCTGGTTTGCCAGAAGGAATGGAGAGCATCAACGCTGCCACTCCTAAAGACATTGTCTCCAAAATCTTTGAGGGAGTGGCCTTGTTCAAAGGACAATTCCATCAAATTCTCCGTGACATGCAACCTGATTTCATAGTTACTGACATGTTCTACCCTTGGAGTGTGGATACTGCAGCTGAATTGGGAATCCCAAGGGTTGTTTATGCTGGTGGAACTTATATGGCTTTTTGTGCTACGGACTCCCTTGAACAATTTGCACCTCATACCAAGGTGGATTCGGATAGCCAGAGTTTTTTCCTTCCTGGGCTGCCCCACAAGCTGGAAATGACACGTTCTCAGATACTTAATCGGGGTAAAGAATCAGAAAATGAGTTCAGTTATACACTGAAGGCAGTAAAAGAATCGGAGAAAAGAAGCTATGGATCAGTTTTCAAAAGCTTTTATGAATTTGACGGAGCGTATCAGGAACATTACAAGACAGTTAGGGGAACCAAGACTTGGAGCGTGGGACCGGTTTCCGCATGGATGAACCAATATGCTTCCAATAAGGATGAGAGGGGATATGCCAAAGAAGAACAAGGTTGGGTTACATGGCTTGATTCTAAGAAAGAGGACTCTGTTGTCTATGTATGTTTTGGGAGCATGACCAAATTACCCGCTGCACAGCTTGTTGAAATAGCTCATGGCCTTGAAGTTTGTGGCCATGATTTCATCTGGGTGGTTAAAAAAATTGAAGAAAGTCAAGATGATGGCGTTAGGGTTTTTCTTGAGGAATTTGAGAAGAGAGTGCAAGGAAGCAACAGAGGGTATGTAATATGGGGTTGGGCACCACAACGTGCCATACTGGAGCATCCTGCTATCGGAGGTGTGGTGACTCATTGCGGAATGAACACCGTTTTTGAATGTGTGGATGCAGCCTTGCCAATGGTGACTTGGCCTCTCTTCGCAGAGCAGTTTTTCAATGAGAAGTTGCTGGTGGATGTCCTCGGAATTGGAGTTCCAGTTGGATCAAAGAAATGGAGTAACTGGAACGAATTTGGGGATGAGATAGTGAAGAGGGAGGACATAGCAAAAGCAATTGGTTTGTTGATGGGTGATGGCCAAGAGAATTTAGAAAGGAGGAGGAAAGTGAAAGCGCTGAGTGATGCTGCAAAGAAAGCTATACAACCTGGTGGCTCTTCTTACAACAGTTTGAAAGGTCTAATTCAGGAGCTGAAGTCATTCAAACTTCAAAAGCTCAATGGCAAACTTGAGGCCGTGGCTTAAGGAAATATAACTATTTTTATTTTTGTAATTTGAATATTGTCGTTGCTGCTTTTAAATCTATAATAAATTACTTCGAAGTTGAAGTTTATTAAGAATAATGTATAATCTATGACTAACAAAATTAACACTTAAAAACACATACACAATACCAAAAGGTTTGATACACGTGCGAACAAATCATCTTATATGCTAACAAATTTAAATTTCGTATGTAACTTTGTACCAATGAATTATTGCACATGTATTTATACCAATGAATTAAATATAAAAATATAAATATTTTAGTATATTGAAAATAATATGATTTTAATTGATTAAATACTATTTTATTAATAATAAAGTATAAATTTAAATATAAAAATAGATGTTTGATTTTTTTACTTAATAATGAACGAAATTGTTTTCATATTGATTTATATGTGTTTAATTATATTTAATGTTAATTAAATAATTAAGGAACTTTCACTTTATTTAATTGAGATAACTAATTGAAAACATTAGTTTGTTTTAATATTAAAATTTACGGAACACATGTTTTACAATAAAAATGCGCAATAGCACAAAAAAATGAAAACATATATACAATTATCTCTTTTTAAGAATAAAAAACACAAAATTATTATATAGATAAATATAAAAAGAAATAATACTGGAGATTTTTATTTATAATTTTTATTTAAGTTTGAAAGCATTCGTACTGTCGTACAATCCACCTGAAAGTTATAGGTTAGTAAAACATCTCAATCCTTATTTTTAATAAAATATGTCAACCTATACTTTCATTTTCTTTTCTTAATTTTTTTCATCTCACTATAATGTTTTTTTTATACATATTCATAACTCACGTATATATTTTTCCACATTCTTTAAGAGACAGGACCCCTCCGACATGAGTAGGCCGTGCCCTGTAGGTGTGGGTTCATCTATTTAACTCTTTCCTATTCTAACAACTAACTAATTGTATTTAATGAAGGAATTATATTTGTGTATTTTAACAAATATTCTAAAAAATTCATGAAGTTTATTATATTAATAATATTCTTTAACAAAGTAGCTTGTTTAAGAAAACTTTTAATATAAATTTTAAATGTTAATACACCACAATAAACTGAAGATACTTTTATTTTTAAAAAAAATTAAAATTTCAAATGTTATATTATTTTTTTTTCTTTACCTTATCATATTTTCTTTTTCTTCTTTAAGAGGTGGATAGGCCTGTTTTCTAACCCTGCATCGAACAAGTCTCTCTCTCCCTTCATAGAAACTTCAAGTCAAAGAATCATTTACGATGGAGGTAGTTGGTGTTGATGGTGAAACTGAGATGCTAAAGGCTATTTTTCTTCCCTTTGTATCACCCGGTCATCTGATTCCGGTTGTAGACATAGCTAGGATCTTCGCTATGCACGGTGTGGATGTCACCATAATCACCACACCAGCAAACGTCGCCGTTTTCCAAAGCTCCATTGACCGTGATTCTAACGGAGGTCATTTCATTCGAACCCATGTGGTTAAGTTTCCACAAATAGCTGGTTTGCCAGAAGGAATGGAGAGCATCAACGCTTCCACTCCCAAAGACATGGCCTCCAAAATCTATGAGGGACTGTCCATTCTTGAAGGGAAATTCCGTCAACTTTTCCGTGACATGCAACCTGATTTCATAGTCACTGACATGTTCTACCCTTGGAGTGTGGATGCTGCTGCTGAATTGGGAATTCCCAGAATCATTTATGTTGGTGGAACTTACATGGCTCAGAGTGCTATGGACTCCCTTGAACGATTTGCACCTCACACAAAGGTGGATTCGGATGACCACAGTTTTTTGCTTCCTGGGTTGCCCCATAAGTTGGAAATGACACGTTCGCAGATACCGGATCGGTTTAAAGTACCAAATGATGCCTACGCTTATCAAATGAAGATAATAAAAGAATCGGAGAAAAGGAGCTATGGATCACTGTTCAATAGCTTTCATGAGCTTGAGGGAGCGTATGAAGAACATTACAAGACAGTTATGGGAACCAAGAGTTGGAACGTGGGACCAGTTTCCGCATGGGTGAATCAAGATGCTTCCGATAAGGCTGAGAGGGGACATACCAAAGTAGAACAAGGTTGGCTCACATGGCTTGATTCTAAGAAAGAGAACTCTGTTGTGTATGTGTGTTTTGGGAGCATGAACAATTTCCCTGCCGCACAGCTTGTTGAGATAGCTCATGGCCTTGAAGAATCTGGACATGATTTCATCTGGGTGGTTAAAAAAATTGATGAAAGTCAAGATGATGGGACTGGGGCTTTTCTAGAGGAATTTGAGAAGAGAGTGCAAGGAAGCAACAAAGGGTATGTAATATGGGGTTGGGCACCGCAACTTGTCATACTGGAGCATCCTGCTATTGGAGGTGTGGTGACTCATTGTGGGATGAACACCGTTCTTGAAACTGTGGATGCAGCCTTGCCAATGGTGACTTGGCCTCTCTTCGCAGAGCAGTTTTTCAATGAGAGGTTTCTGGTGGATGTGCTCGGAATTGGAGTTTCAGTTGGATCAAAGAAATGGAGTAACTGGAACGAGTTTGGGAATGAGATAGTGAAGAGGGAGGACATAGCAAAAGCAATTGGTTTGTTGATGGGTGATGGAGAAGAGAATTTAGAAAGGAGGAGGAAGGTGAAAGCCCTCAGTGATGCCGCAAAGAAAGCTATACAACCTGGTGGCTCTTCTTACAACAGTTTGAAAGGACTAATTCAGGAGCTGAAGTCATTCAAACTTCAAAAGGTCCATCGCAAACCGGAGCCAGTGGCTTAAGGAAAATTGTGTTTCCTGGTGCCACTTTTGTCTTATTCATCTTTCTAAAATTAAAATAATAATTTTTATTTTTAGAGGATGATATAACTCATCCCTGCTGCTTTTTAAATATATGCTTTTTCACCAAATGTTTAGACTAGAAAAAAAAAATACTATTTGCATGCATGCGTAGAAAAATATAGACTAGATATTTGGGGCAATTTTTGCATAAAACAATTAGTATATAAAATATGCACTTATACTTAAGTATTAATTAAAAATGTGTTAGAATTTATTTTGAGATACAACGCGAATAAGATGGGTGTATTTATATGTAGAAGATTTAATATTTTCATCCATAAAAAAATGGATAATGCAGGCACATTTTATTATCATATTTACTCGTTACCATTGTTCTTATATTTTTTTATTTTGTAAATAGTTTAAATTTTGTCGCTTTATTTTTATACCTTGAAATAAAATATTTTAGCTTGAAACTGTTTGTAGAAAGAATGTTGAATTATTAATCTTGAAAAAACTGTGTTCAATATTACTTAAAAAATATTTAAGTTTGTTAAACTTTTGTATCACATTATAGTTACTGCGGAATTCTTAATGAAAGGTCTAAAGATGAATGTAAGAATAGATTTGTAATTATAAAATAATATATGATCTAGCGTCAATTCTTCTGTCTTAACATTAAAAGGATCGCTAAATTGAGATTTTTTCTTCTATTCACATATTATTACAATTATTTTTGTTACATACGTTCAATTGTCTACCATTATCAAGAAACTTCACCTTTTAAAACTATTTACAAAAAAATTAAAATAGTTTAAAAAAATAAAAATTTGATTCAATTTTTTTCTTAAATTTTTAACCATAACTTTTTTTATATTTATTTCTTTTAAAATAAAGAATTTACTTTTTGAAAAAAAGTTTACTAAACAAAATACTTTAAATAATAAAATGAAGAGTTGTATTTATTAATTAAAAAATTATAATTGAGATTATCATTATATATATATAATAGATTATGTAATTATTTAAATTTTAATAACCAAATTTTAAATCGTACTAAAAATATATATTTTTTCATAGATATTTTATGTGGATTATATTAAATAAATCAAATTGTTATTAAAATATTTATTCACGGATAATTGATAAAAATTAAAATTACCATTATTTTTTAAAAAATTATGAATGATAAAACTTTTTTTTTAAATGACTACAATTATTTACTTTACCTTTAAAAGTAAATTCTTTTTACTTTAAAGAACTTATAAGCAACCACCTCCTATCCTAACATTAACATCACGTATCTCTCCCTCCAACTCTTTTTGGACGAAACATAAGTTTTAAAGACACACATTCTCATTTTAGTTATGAACAAAAATTTTAGTTATTAATATTATAATGGTTAATTTGGAAGAATAAAAAAAACAATAAACTTATACGTGAGACTCTTCCATGTCAAGTTTTTTTAAGCAAATAACTTTTTTTATAATTTTTTTTCCGGTTACAATCCTATTCAAATAGGAAATTTTTATAGGATATCATTAAATTTTTTAAGAAATTTTTTTTATATGCAAGATTTAAATATATTTTTTAAAAAAAATCAAATAAATACTACTTTAAATTATCTTTGGTTAATTTTTTTATGATGAAATTTTTTTCACTATTTATTAAAAATATTATTTATTTATTTTTTAAATTAAATACATCATAATATATTTAAGATAAGATTTGAAGAAATAGAAGATCGTGCATGAAAAATAATCTATTTTAAAAATAATCTTCAAGTTTTAAAAATAATCTATTTTAAAAAATAAGCAATAAATATATCCATAATATTTTTGATAGATCCAAAAGTTCAAGTCAAACAGTGATGAATCTAGAAATTTTTTATAGTTGAGGCAAGATTTATATCCAAAATTAAATAGTGGAGCATAGTTAAAAGTAATGAAACTTAAATAACAGTCTAATATTATAATTGTATTAAATTTTTTTAAAGTTAAGTAAGGAATGTGCATGTAGATTCTACACAATAGACTAGTTTAGTGGGATAAAAGATAAAATTGATTAGTTAAAATTGTTTTATATTTTATATTATAATATTTAATTCATTGATTTAATATATTATTTAAACTATTTATAATAAAGTATTTTTTATTTATAAAAAACTAAAAATAAAATAAATACTTTTTACATACATATTATTTTTATCTATAAAATAAAAAATTAAAATTTCAAACAAAAAATTATTTATTTAAAAATATTCTTAGTTAATAAAAAAAATACACCATAAATAAAAAAATAAATAAACAAACCAAATTATCAAACTTTCTTTTTTATAATATATAATAATCAAATTTATATATTTTTTAATAGAAATACATATAAATAAAAAGAAATTAAAAAATAATATTCGTACTTTTAATATAATATTTTATTTTAAATAATAAAATAATAATTTATTTATACTACAATTTATATATATATATATAATTTAAAAAAATTTAAAATTTAAAATATTTTATAAAAATATATTTTAATATTTTTTTAAAGTTGTAGAATCTGTCAATTGTTACTAGTACTTTAAAAAATAAATTAAAATTATACAATGAATAATAAATTTAATATATTATTTTAAAAATTTAGATAATATTATAACTTGCCTCACATGTATAATAAAACATGTCATATAAAATAAAGATATATAAAAAATATTATATTACTGGATTATTTATAATATTATAAAAAATTTAATAAAAACATTGCTTGCATGTCCATATATACAAAAATATATATACAAAAATTAAAATGAAATATAAATATTTATTTTAAAATTAAGATAACATATATAAAATTTATAATAAATATTAAAATATTTTATAATTATTTATTTTAAAATATTATACTAAATGATGTGTTATATATGATATGTAATATCATCTAAAAATTAGGAATTGAGTGGAGGTAGATCACATAAACTTATCTTACTCGAAATTAGAAATATGTATAATATAGTTCTAAAATCATCGAGTTCAGGTAGAAGATGATTTTATTCTCACAAAAAAGTTGTCTAAAATTATTTTATTTAAAATAAAAAAATAATTTAATAAATTATATAAATATATTAATATTATATAAATATAATATATTAAGATAAATATAATATATATATATATAAGTTTTTAAATAATTTTTTTATAAAATTAAATCTAATTTATTTATTTAAAATTTTTAACAAAAATCTATGTATTTATTAAATAAATTAAATAATTTTTATTTCTAACACTTGCTATAGTTATAAAAAATCTAATGCGCTCATGCATGTCAACTATAACCTTTTTAATGGAATAAAAATTATTCTTATATTATAAAGTTCTGTCCATGTAGCTGGATTTGGTAAGCCAAATATAATTTATATTTTATAATATGTTCAATCAGCCATGTCTATTTAAATTGGCAAAATTATATTATGTGATAAAATTTGAACCTTGAAGTTGGATTTGGTTGGCGAAAAATAATTTCATATTTTATAATATGTTTAATCAACCATTTTTATTTAAATTCACAAATTTCTACTCTAATTCCACATTCTTCTACTTACTTTGGGAATACGGGACAAAGCCCCAACAAATACTAAACAAAGGCCCATATAATTTCAAATTATTCACCTACACCTTCCATAATTTATCTTAGTTTAAGATGGGCTTCAAGTAACCTGATAATTCATGGATTGGGCCCTATTTATATTTATTTTTTTGGGCATAATGGATTGGGCCATCTCGATCGAGAAGAGAAGAGGGTCTGAAAGTATTCTCTTCATCAATGCTTAATCTTTAGCAACTATAACACTTTGATCAGGAATGACAAAACAATATTTGACCTTATATATATAGTTGTGTACGTGAGAAATGAGTTTGGATTGTAGTTGATAAGAAGACAGTGAAGAAACTATATGAGAAAAGACAAGGCTAGTTTTGTAAGAAAATGCCGCCGCCATTGAAAATCACATTGGGGGTGTGCGTGTAGTGTGTTGGTATGGTACTTGACCATATATGAGACCATCGTCTTCCTGTAGCAGCATGAACTATATGACTTGTCACTACTAAAAGTCTAAAAGAGTCTCACCATAGTCCTTGTCTCCAAACGCTTTTGGTTGAAAAATATGGGTTTCAGTTCATACACTTGCATTGTTGTGTCAATTAAACATGCGTGTAGTGTGTTGGTACTTGATGTTAATAACATTATACCGTGTTTCTTTCTTCCATGTTTTTGTGACTTTTAGTTTTACTTCTTATATATTGCTGACTTAGGAGCAGAAATAACGTTCTTCGTTTGAATAATATATTTTAAAACTAAAAGATATGTTAAAAAGTTGGACCGGTTTTGTTTAAAAAACTAGTATTAGTTATTTTGTTTGACTGTTTATTTATCCCTATGCTTGAATATTTTAAGAACTTTAAGACTAAACAAAGAAACAGTACACTTATGGATGCAGGCTCTTATCCTTTTATATTACACACCACAATTCTTTAAGATTTTCCATTTGGTTTCTTGTACTTTGGATCTTTGTCTAAAGGAATGGCAACAGAATAGAAACCAACAAAGAAAACGATGATTGGGACTTCATTGCATAAAATTCATTTTTTTAATTGTTTTGGGGCCCTTTCTCATTTATCAATTTGAATATCAAATTAAAATAAAATACAGCTTGATTGATGTTAAGATAAATAACCTCAGCAGCAACACTACAACTTCACCAACTTCCAAATGGGTTTCAAGTCTAAAAATTGGGTGCTAAACACTAGAGCTTTGTTGGTCTGTTTATATGCCCGTCATAGGTTAGACTAATTATGAAATAAAATAAAAAAAGAAAATAAGTTTGAAGCGAATTTACCACCCCATGCTTAGTTGTGCATATAAAAAAGAAACGAGTTGGTTTAAGAAATCGAAATTTAAGTAACCTTGGTAGTATAATTTATTATTTGTTAATTTGTTTGATTGTAAAATTTGTTGAGTTTCTATTTGGTTCTGTGACGTATTTTTCTTTAAAAGCACATGTCCTATTATGTCAGAAAGTTTTTAATTTTACGTTATCTAGTTTTGTTTTTTTCATTTTAAAAAATTATTTGGGGTTGGATGGGTAAACTCATTTAATCCGTAAATTTTAGGAGATAGATCCCAGTGAACCTTGTATGGTCAATATATAGTGTGATGGATTGAGTCTATTTAACACCTATACGAAAATCTCTCTCCAATTGAAATAGGCTCAGTTCTACTATTATTATGCTGTTACTACTCTATGGTGTTTAGAAGAGAGTTAACTACCAGGTAGTTAGAGGGCATATGCTTAAAGTTTCTAGATAGTAATCCCTTATATAAACTTGACTCATTTATGACTAAAAAAATTAGGGACAATGATACTCATATACCACAATTTTAGGGTTACAACCGCAAAGAAGTAAAAAGATTAAGAGAGAGAGAGAGAGAGAGAAGTATAAAAAATAAATAAATAATTATGTAAAAATTTTAAACTGTTACTTGATTATAAAATATTATATTATTAAAAATATTAATTTTTGTTACAATTATTTCAAAAATGATATTTAAAGTATTTTACAATTAAATAGCAGTGTAAAATTGAATAGTGAATAAAAATAAATTTAAATAAATCTAACTGTCAAAAAATTAGACTTTTATCTCTTGTTAATTAATTATTTGTGGTTATAAAGTGATTGTGTGAAAGAATGACAACATGCTATGGTCCTATTGGATGTTTAAAGGAATTTTTTATTGATAAAAAAAAAAAAGTAAAGATAGGAACGGGAAGAAAAGTGTGATGATAAAAAGAATAATTATAAAGAAGTTGATAATAATAAGAATAACTATCCCTGTCAAAAGCAGAAAATTCAGTTTATTGTATTTGATGGGTAATATCTGAGAATAAAGATCCAGTTGACAGTGATTTTGTTTCCACAGGATCCACGGTGTAGAATTCAGGTGTGGGATGACAGGGCGTGAGCTTAGCAAACACAGCCTGATTGTAAAAAAAATTCCTTTGTGATTTGTTTATCCAAAGTGGTTGGATTAGGTGTTTTCTTGGGTGTTCCTGATTGTGATTTTGCCAACTTTAAAAAAAAAATGACATTATTACCCTTTGGTTGTGATGTGACTTTTAGGAAGGACCAGCATTGCATGCAACAACAGAACAGAAGAAGAGAAGGACCTCAACCCAAGTCAGCCAAACACAGCAAATAGAGTTTCAGAATCCTTTTTTGCCCTTTCCATGTCAGTGACCCTAAACGGTAACAGTACAGTACACTCTGCCTCCGCTGAATTTCAGACAAATAGTGTCATTCACCCTTCATCCAATCACCCATCAGGTGTTTTTCTTTTTTCCACTTTACAAAGCACACAAAAATAAATAATTATATATAAAACCAAACAAAACATCCTTATTCCAATTCCTTACCATTTACCTGTTTAGTATTTTATTTTGCTTAGTTTAATTTCTTTTACCAATGCTTGTTTATTTCCTTGTATTGGTTTTACGGTTTCAGAGTTTCATTGTCCTTTTTCTTTTCCCTTTTGAATTTTGTGTGAGGTCCAGTGGGGTTGGGTGATGAGTGAAAGTTTGTCTGGGAGTGAGTAAGAAGATACGAAATAAGAGATAGAGAGAGAGAGAGAGAGTTGTGTAGCTGTTTCATGCTGCTTTCACACATCCTATGTCGTTATGTGGCTAAGGATTGGGTCCACCGACCCGTAGGCCTTACCCTCTCTCTCACACATTAATTTTCCATATTGTAAAAATCTCATTTATGACAAGAGAGATGTGAGCAAAATCTGGAAAAACTTTTGAAGAGGAAAAAAAGGCAGAGAAATAATAAAGAAAAAAAAAAGGGAGCAAAATGCTTTGTGTATATGTGTTGGTGTATCTGCATGACACCAAATCAGTGAAGAAATTGAGTAATATTACAAGCTCAAATTTCTCATTTAAAACAAGCCAACCTCAGGAAGAAAATCACATCAAGCAGTGCTCATGGAGGGGTTGATTTTGCCATTTTTTCTTCCTCTTCAACTTTGATATCTCTGCCTCTTCTAGCTTCCTCTTCCTCTTCCTCTTCTAGATTTTCCTTTTGCTATAATTCTATTCTGGGATTGGGGATATGAACTGAGGAGGACTCAAATTGCATGTGGGTTTTTCAGAATTCTGATTCAGTTTTGAGTTTAAAGGAGAGAAAAGAACTCTCCCAGGTGAAGCAGAAGAAGGTTAATTAATTGTTATATATAGGAATTTCTATAACTAGAGATGGCGGCATCAGCATCTTCCTCAGCATCGCTCTTTGGATTTAGAGAAGAGGATCAGAACCAGATGAAGCAACAGCATTCCTTGACACCATCATCATCAGCTACTCCAGCTGCACCACCACCCCAGAAGAAAAAGAGAAACCAACCTGGAACACCAAGCAAGTATCTTAAAAAGTTTTATCGGAAAGATCTAATCTCTATACCATTTCCTATATCAATGATATACACAATTTTCTTTTTTTACTTCCAAAGAATTTATCTTTTTTTTTTTAAATTTCCCGGGCTATAGCAACCCATTTTTTTTATTGATGAATTCTTGAGGGAACCCTAATTTTAAAAACAAAGGTAAAAGGGATTGAAATTAAATGAGTCTATTTTCGGAAATCTTTGTCTTGAAGCTTTGTGAATTTGATTGCATGTGTTTAAATTTATTTTGATAATTGTCAGTTAATTGATTGATTGTGTGATGAAGAATATAATTTTCTAATAATTTGTTGTTTGGCATTTTTCCATGGTAACAGATCCAGATGCGGAGGTGATAGCACTATCTCCCAAGACCCTAATGGCAACAAACAGGTTTATATGTGAGGTGTGCAACAAAGGGTTCCAAAGGGAGCAAAACCTACAGCTACACAGAAGAGGACACAACTTGCCTTGGAAGCTTAAGCAGAAGACTACAAAAGAGCCAAAGAGAAAGGTTTATCTGTGTCCTGAGCCCACATGCGTCCACCATGACCCTTCAAGGGCTCTAGGAGACCTCACAGGGATTAAGAAGCACTATTCTCGCAAACATGGTGAGAAGAAGTGGAAGTGTGACAAGTGCTCAAAGAAGTATGCTGTTCAATCTGATTGGAAAGCCCATTCTAAAACCTGTGGCACCAGAGAATACAGATGTGACTGTGGCACCCTCTTCTCCAGGTAACATTAACAACCTCTTCAATTCAATATAATTAACCTTATTTCTTAATAAATATGATAAATCTTACCCTTTTCTCCAATCATAATAATTAAGGTTTCTATTTATTATGCAATTTTTAGTGTAACACAGCTAGAAATGGCCATAAACAGCTGAAGGAGGAAGGGTGCTTGCTTGGTTTTGGCTTGTTTTAAGGCTTATATATAAATATATTAGATTATTAATGTTCGAAACAGTTGATGTCTATAGTGAGGAAAAAGGCTTAGATGCTTTTTCTTTATGTATTGAGTTTGGTTTCCTTGCAATTGATTGATTAAGATTCTGTCCACTCCACTCGTTGGTTCCTTCTCTCTCGTATGGTTTCCTTTGTCATCTTTCCTTTCTACTATGGAAGGAAACATCCCCCCACGTGAATCATCTCTGAAATTTGCCTTGGTCGTAGGGGTCTCAGAACAAACACACGGAGGAACAGCTCTCTCTCTCTCTCTCTCTCTTCTTCAAAAGTCACAAAGCAAATGGAAAAAAATACTCCACCTTTCCCATTTTACCTCGGAAACACCGCTGTTTTTTTGGTCCATTTTTTTTTTCCTATTCACGTGTTGCTATATATGCCATGAAGAAGAGAGAGAGTGAGAGAGAAGGAATATGTGTGTTTGTGTGTGTGGTGTTGTGATATGTTGTTACCAGCTTTGTTTTCTTCCGGGTTGGCTAGACGTGTTCAGTACTGTGCTCTTGCAGGTGCTCCTTTTCATGATAATGTTAAGGCCTAATCAAGTAATCAAACTCCACCCTCTCTCTCTCTCTCTCTCTCTCTCTCTCTCTATATATATATATATATATATATATATATATATTGTGTATATGTACTATTTTTCTTTTTCTTCCACATGATTTGAAGTTTAATTTGGTGGAGCAAGTGGTCATGCTGTGTTCAGATCAGGGTCTGCAGTACCTAATAAATGTTAATGATTAAATACAATGTGGGCACATACATCTTCTTCATAGTATTGGAGTCAAACTTAACCCAATTTCAGCACAATCACACAATCGCTCAATCATGCTTCTTCATTCATATCGCCTTTAATTTTTTCTCAACATTCATTACATTCTTGGGTTCCATTTATTGAACACCTACACCAACCTTCCTTCGGTCCTTCACTCCCATTTCTTGATTAATTGATTGGTTAATCTTTTTTATCAACTTTGGGCAAATTATTCCACCCACTTCTTATGTACCCTTTTGGTAATTTTTAGTTATCTTACCAACCTAATCGCTTCTAGAGTTATCACATCATTATTTTTTCCAATTACTCGTTTCATAAATACACGCAAATATTTGTCCTCGGGTTAATTAAGATTTTTATCTTTTATTTGAATGTTTAGGAGTTTTTACGTAATTTTGTGGTTAAGATTGTTGTTGTCTTTTACTTCGAAAGGCCAAGTCCTAATTCTAGTAATCTATGTATACTTAAGGATACGTAACAACTTTCAATTAATATCTTTGTTATATTGTCTTCGTAGTGAATTACTATTTCATGTATTCTTTTTTCAATTTTTTTTAATTAACGTTAAATCTTCAAATAGAAAATATATATCCTCTCTCCCTCCCCAGTACCCCCTCTTTCTACTCTACATATCTATATATAGTAACAATACACAAAATTACCTTTAACAATTAATCGTAATCCAATTCATTAATTTTCCATGATGAACTTCCGTTTCTGGGACAATATTCAACCGAGACAATTTAATTATTTTGTGTTCAGTTACTATTCAAAAAAATACTTTTAAATATATTTTCAAATTGATGCCTCTATGAGTTTCAACCAGTATATCCAGATAACTATTTTACTTGCCTTTCACATTATTTTTATTATAGTCACTGAAGTTTAATTTCAATTCACCCAATTATCATGCACCGTCTTTCATATATAAAAATGGTCCACTCACACCTAAATATTGAAAATCAATAACATCTATAGCATATTATCTAGTCGAACTTAAATAATTTTAAAAGAAAAATGAATTTCAAAAAAAGAAACAGCCATTTGTTAAAAATAATTAAGTTGAAGTGCTAAACATTGATCCATTAACATGAGAAAGAAATAATTAATTTATTTGGAATATGATAAATGCAGACGAGACAGTTTCATCACACACAGGGCGTTCTGCGATGCATTGGCTCAAGAGAGTGCAAGGCAACCACCGAACCTGGGAGGTGGCATTGGGAGCCATATATATGGAAGCAGCAACAACATGCCTTTAAACATAACTCAAGTGGGTCCACAAAACATGCAAGACCAAAATAACCAATCAACCGAACTATTGCGACTCGGCGGTCGAACCGGTCAATTGGACCACATTTTGGGTTCACCTTTCAGATCTTCTTCACATCAAACCTTCTTCATACCCGAACCGAACCAAAACTTCCAGAACCACTCTGAACCGAACCAACACCAAGGTTTGGTCCAAACCAAACCATTCCAGGGACTAATGCAATTCTCGGAACCTAACAGCAACAATCATCAGAATAGCATAAACAATTCCCCATCAGCAGGTTCAACACTCTTTAACCTTCCGTTCCTTTCGAGTAACGCAACCAATACCTCATTGTCTGAACAATTGAACAATGCAAGCAATGGAGGGAGCAATTTGTTCACAACTTGCAGTGCCCCTTCTCTCTTCAGCACTTCACTCCAAAGCAGCAATAACAACAACAATGGTGCCATGTGTCACATGTCAGCAACTGCATTGCTTCAGAAAGCGGCACAAATGGGTGCAACTTCAAGCAACAGCACCGCTTCATTGTTGAAAAGCTTCGGAAGCGCTTCTTCCAGCAGTGGATCGAAATCTGATCATAGGCCATTGGTTGCTGCGAACTATGGTGGCATTTTCGGAGGAAGTGAACAGAGTAGTAATAATAACCTGCAGGAACTGATGAACTCGTTTGCGGTTAGTGGGAACTCTTCGATCTTCGAAAGTGGGTCTTCTGTGACGGGTTTTGAAGCATATGATCATAATAATAGCAACAACAGAGAGCCCAAACTTCAGACTATTGGCATTGGAGGATCTGATAGACTCACCCGCGATTTTCTTGGCGTTGGTCAGATAGTTAGAAGCATGAGTGGTAGTGGTAGTGGTGGGGTTTCGCAAAGAGAACATCAACAACATGGTTTCAACTTCACTTCTTTGGAGCCAGAAACCAATAATGCTGCGCCGTCAAGCCAATCTTTTGGAGTCAATTTTCAGTGACAACGCAAAAGTTCATCCATCTCATGCAACAAAAAGTACAAAGGTACGTTCAGCTAGCTCCTAAAAATTACTCACTCACCGTTTTCAAACTGCTATTATTAACAAAATGCTAACAACTCTATTTAGAATAATAATAATAATAAATAAAAAATTTAATTAAAATAAAATATTGATTATTTACAAGAACTTCTTTTTATTATTATATGATTAAAGAAGGGGTTTGTTTGATGGATGTGATTAGGGCTTAGTTTTTAGGTTTTATTATTGGTTGATGAGTGTGTTCGAAAGCTGCTACTTTTTTCAAAAGAAAAGTTTGTTCAGAAAAAAAGTGTGTGCTCTGACAAGTTGTCTTGCATGGGGCGGACAGCGACGTTGTGCAGTACTTTGTTTCTTCTATTGTCTTCTCCTTTTCATTTTCTTTCATTTTTGGATATATTTTGGGTTGGCAGAGTCACGAGTGTCAAACTGGTGGAGGGTGACTGAACAAACAAATATACCTGCTCTTATCAACATGCTATTGCCACGTCATATATATATTATATATAAATTATAATAAAAGCCTGCACCTGCATTTTCAATAATTTTTTTAGTTTTAAAATTTCTTAAACGTTTGCGGAGAATGTTTGATCTGGCCGAATTTCAAAAGGGTATTATATATAGATATAATGTTGTGATATAGAAACTAAGTTGTTTATATATATATATATATGATATATGATCTTGTGATGTATTTGTTTTGTTCATTAACTGCATGATAACAAATGGTTGTTTATGGGCAGTAAATGGTTAAGACAATTTAAGTTCACTTTGTATTGTAATATTTTGATGTTTTGACTTGATAATAATAATTAATTAATCTTAGTTTTTTCTCATATCAATTACACTACATGTTAAATTCTCCTTATTACTTCAAATGATTATATGGTTCCATTAAACAAAAAGAGATTTTAATTTGAGGTTCTATGTGTGTCAGCGTGTACGTTCTAATATAGCAGTCTATAGTATACTTCTTCACTGTTCAGTTTGAATTCCTTAAAACTCTTAATAAATTAGTTTTATGGATATATAGTTTTACTTTTTGAAACTGTTGTTGTTAGAAGATATACTTCTACTATTTGTCGCTCTATATGTAGGCCCACTCGAATTAGGTGTGGTTCTATTTTAGCAAAGTAATGAACTAGCGAATTTTTGGAATATATATATTATCTTTTCAGTGTTTGGGAAACATTAATAAGAGTCACAATTATTTATGGCTTGGCTTTTTGCAGGGATTTCAACTTGTTCCATTGAAATTTGACTGTCTAGCGCATCTAATTAAGGCTTTTGAGAGCAGCATTAGGGAAGCATGTGGGAGTTTCTGGAATTTACTAATAGCGCAAGCAAATTAGACTTCAAAATTAGGCACCTTCAACTCCATTATTACACCTTTCTGCTTTTTCTTTCTTCTTCCTTTCTACAAGTTTATTCGGATTATAAACAAACTAGCTTCATGATTTTCATGGTTTAATTTAATAGATTTTGTTATTGGACAATGCATATTTAAATATGATTATCAGTAATGACTTTGTTCATATATAGTTTGGCATTTTGTGCATAAATTGTGTGTGGACATCTTCAGAGTATGATGGTCCCGTTATATCACATGCTTCTTTATATGCTGGTGTTTTTTAAAATATACTATATCATTGAATTGTGATTTGAATGTGGTATGTGTCTAATTGACACCAAAATGATAATAATTAAATACATTTTTATGAATAAATAATAGGATATATTATATTCATTTATTAAAATTTGATGATGTTTTATCTGATATTGTTTTTTAATATTGTTTTTCCTTTCTTGTTTTCTTTTTCAATATTTTTTAACTTTCATTTATATAATTATATAAAAATTAAAAAAATGTGTTTATAAAAATGGTATATGTGATATTATATATTATTATATAAGTTAAGGAAGATTTTGTATCAGATTATAATAAAAATATCAGGTAAAAATTTATTAAATTTCTGGAGGTCTAAGTATAATTTATCTTAAATAATATTTTTTATTAAGTATTTAAATTTTTTTATTTTTAAATAATAATTTAAATTTTAAATATTCATATATCGTAACAAATTTAAAAATATTTTATATATAAATTAAATCTTAAAATTATTATAATTTTAGTCAATTTTAATTTAATTTTTAAATCAAATATTGATATGTAAAATCAATTTTAATAATATATTTTTTATTTTATCCTCAATTTTAATAGTTTTATATTTAAAATTTATAATTAATAATATTATAATTAATATTAATAATATAATTTTTTATTAATTTATTTTTATTTATACATTTTATTTAATTTTGAAAATATTCGTATATTACATGGATAATATGATAATTAATTATACAAATTTAAATAATAATTATCTATCAAATGAAGTTAGGTGAGATCACAAATTTGGGCATGTGTTATGAATTTAATCAACATGATCAAAGAAAAACAGTGTTAGTTAGTTCGGGAATAGTTAAGTTGGTTATGATCAAATGGTATGTGATCTGATCAGTATTGGATTGCACATGCTTTTATTTTAACTCGGACCAACCTAGCTCTCTTTTTTTTTAATTATTTTATATTCTTAATTTTATTTTAATTTTTGGTTAAATTAAAATGTAGGTCTCTATAATTTTATTAGATTTTAAATTAAATTTATTAGTATTATGGCACTTTTCTACATCAATTATCAACCATCCTGATCATTTTTACACTTGTTTTTGGGTTGTTTGATAGTAGTTTTTGGGTTTTTAATATATTTTTTTTTGCATTGCTCAATTGCATAAAAAAAAGTGAAAGATAAAGTATGAAGACATTTTCAAAATTCTAAAAGCTTTTGTGTTGGGTGCTGGGAATTAACACTCTGTACAAATTCAAGTTTCAGATTTTGACTATTAGCGTTAAGCACTGAGTCCTCCATGTTAGGCACTAATTTAAGTTTTGATTACTATTAATCAGCAAAGCACTGGGAATTAGTGCTAAACGTTAAACTGATATTTAAAACCAAAGTGAGAGGACATTAGAGTTGGAAAGGAAGCTAGAGAGAGGTACACTTATTCTAGTATTGACTCTAATCTCTTTCAAGGGAAGGACACTATAGGGTTGTCTTGAAGGAATATCAATTGAGAAAAAAATCAACTTCCACCAAAAATGAAGATCTAATGTAGATTTTTTTATTTATTTCTCTTCCATTTTATCTTTTTCAACCAATATTTATCTAATGTAGGATTAAGAGTTTTGATAGATTATTTCTCTTCCATTTTATCTTTTTCAACGAATATTTATCTAATGTATAATTAAGAGTTTTGATAGATTTATTTTAGAACTTTTTGTAGTTTAATTGGACCGTTTGGTTTAATAATTATTTTTCATTAAGTGATTACTTGTTTGCTAATTTATTTTATGAATTAATCATTTATAAATGATTTTAGATTAAATCATATAATTGAAAAAATGATGGTTGAACTATATAATGTGTGTTATTATTAGTGTAGAAATAAACGATGACGTACATGTAATCTTGAAGAATTTTTAAACTATATAATGCTTGTCCTAATTAAAGGATTAATAAGTTAAGTTAAAAGAATAAAGGAATTAATTAAAACCTTGAGTCATTTTAAAGGATTAAGATAAAAAAATTAAACTTTTAACTGATACAGTGAATTTGACCATTAATAAGATATTTAAGTATTAGTATAAAACAAAAAGGAAAAAATTGAGATCCTTAATAATTTGTACATTTTTAAATACCCCTATTTCACAATTATTGCTTCATGTTATTCTTTAAGAAAATACCATATATAATTCAACCATTTCATGTATTTCAGTATTTTGTATATTTTATAATTTTATTTTAATAATAAAAATATGTTAAATTAGATTTTGAGTTTTTTTATTTAATCTATTTAAAAATTTTAAAATTTGAATCTCAATTTATTAACATACTATTTGTTACAATTTTTTTTATTGCAAAAGTCTTATTTTTTTAAAGTTAATCAAATTTAGATTAAAAAGTCTACAATATAAAATAAATAAATCTAATATTTATATATATATATATAATTGATTAAGAAAAACTTACTAATTTAATATATTTAACTAACTATAATATATATTATATTTATATATTAATATTTATATATTTTGTATGTTATATATATTAAAATAAATTATAAAATTATAATAAATTTATATATTTAAAAAATTATTAAATAAATTAAAAAAAATTTACAAATTTAAATTTTTGATTTAAAAATAATTTTTAATAAATCTGAACATATTTATTTATTAAACAATTTACATCAAATCAAACTTTAAATTCATATACCATGATAAACAATCTAATTTGTTTTTAATCCTAGTTCTTGTATACAAAGGTTTGGGTTATAAGCTTAAAACATAACTTCAATTTATCCTTTATGTGTATGACTTGGTACATTTGCCAAGGTAACTAACACCGTTTCGTTTTTGTTTTTTTTTACAAAACTCCTCCAATAAATATTTGACGAGGTCATCACAAACCTTGGTTCCATCATTCATGAAGTACGAATTAAGAGTGGAAGAGCAAATAAAGATGATTTTTTACAATAAAAACATCGAAAGAGTTTGTCCAATTACTATAACCCCTTGTGGTTTGTGACACAATTGAGGTAACAATTTGAACCGATAGAGGAATGAGAAAACGAAAATGAAAATAGGAATAAGGATACAATTTGAGTAAAGCCATTTTCACAACCATAGATTCTAAGGGTGGTATTGATGGCTTCATCTATGGTATCCTTTCTAGATGGAGAGTTGGTTAATTGCTCACCGGTGAAGTAAAAGTGTAGAACGTGCTTGTCATTTGCTATGTAGATCAACCCTTTTTATCATGTGATGACTTTAAACTAATTAAATATCATAGAAACAATGTTTTGTACAATCAACAAGAGAGAAGACATAGGGAAAGAGAGGAAAAGAGATAAGAGGTTGTCAAGTTCAAAATATTACGTTAGCAATATTTAACCAATGTTTATGGGTGTTAACTTCTAGGGGCTTACTTATAAAATTTTTAATAAAATTATGGGGGCCTGGTTTAAATTATAATGAAATTATGAAAATTTATAAATAATATTTCAGAATATATATATATATATATATATATATTATATGGTAACCGATGACCTGGCATATCCAACTTGAATTTGGTCGAGCTAGCTAAAACAATCATAAATCTAATCCAACCTATTTGTTATTCAACATTATGTGATGAAGTTAAGAAATAAAAACAAAAAATATTATGCTATTTTACATTTCAAAATCCCACATTAGATGCTGCATATATCATATACAAAAGTTAAGAGATTTGCAACTCTCATATGAGATAATGAGTGAAACACTTACAACATATACAAAACTAATTATCTCATATTGCTTATATGTGTGTTTCATGCAAGTTTGTGTAGTTTGCCGTTGAACTTTTATTTGACTAAAAAAAGCATTTTGTTGGACTAAAAAAAATGAAACTAATCTTCATTATTTTTTACCCTTTTTTATTGGTTCAGCTGGTTCACTCTATGCTTAATTTATTTTATTTTTATTTTTTTGGTCTTGATGCTTAATTGATTTTTTTAGTTGAATTTCAAGTTATTGATTTTCTGGTCCAAATTGGAGTTCATTCATTTCTTTTTTGGATTTATGTTAATGGAATTGCCATGTGGTCTTGGGCCATTTACTGGGTCCATCTAGTAGTATATGAAGTCTGAAAAGTGGTACCTACGACAACTCGGACCAGTATTTTGAGCATTGCCCAAAAGGAAAAGGACCAGTCTTTTGAGTCACGTGTCTTAACTTGTCTCCTGTCTCCTCATTAGTTGGATATGGGACTCTTCCTTTTATCACCTGTCTTTCTTGAGTACCACTCATACATTAGAAAAATAAGTTACACGCATTTTCGTTCATATCTATGAACAAGGTGTTTGTTAAAATATGTTTATGATATTTTTAATCAATCCTAATTATCACAACCGTATTTTTATTTCAATATATGTATTTTTATATCTTTCTATTTTTCTTCAATCTATCTCATTTCAACTATTTTCACATGTGTAACAATATTTTTTCTTCTTTAATTAAGTGATAGTATTACTTTGAGGATGACTCTTAAAAACAACTTGGTATTGTCTTTGTTTTCTTTTTGTTTTTCGGTATTTGAACACAGTCTTTTTATGTCAGGTGGCTTGATTGCGTTGTTGGTGGGTTGGTGCTCTGACTAGTCGAACTTAGGATGTGAGTGTGTGAGTGTGACACTATTACACTTATTGCCTGCAAATATAGCTTTGTTGAATACAACCCTTTTGTTCCTTCCATAATGTTATAGTGGAAATCTCAAAAATACTTTACTAATTTTGCTTTCAATGCATATGTTTTTAATAAGAGAAATGATAGTTCTACTATAAAAATGTACAACAATAGAAAGAAAAAAAAATGTAGGATGGATAGGTGATATGATAAAAACCTAAAAAAAGATAGAAAAAAAATGTAATATGAACTGTAGTACAAAATTGTAATATTTGACCCCAGAAGAATTGTAGTATAAATAATAATTATTTTTTTTTAATAATCTTGGTCAATTTTTATAAATTATCCCTGTTCTTTTTTTGGGGGGTTCCAAAATTATCCATGTTCAGTTTTACATAAAAACACCGTGGGGCACTAGTGGTGCCAACAATGGGACTGAGACTGAAAGTTGGTACAACAAAGCTGGCCATGATAATGGTAGCGGCAGTTTATTGTGGGATAATGGGGAGAGCCTGGTGGTGAAGAAAAGAATTGGATAAACATGTTGAGAAAGTTATGTGTATGTTTTGATTGGAGTTTGCAAGCTTGATTTTGGACAAAATTGGATTTTGTTAGAGGTGGGTTTGAATAAATTGATTTGTGCTTGAAAACATTTATTTAAAAAGTTATTGTGTTTTTGACAAATCAATCTTGTTTAAATAATGTTTTAACACAGGAAGAGTGCCGCTACGAAAACTTTTGGGACAAATTTTTTAACTAATGTGTATATGTTTTACTGGATAAACAGATTAAATTGAAAAAATAACAAATTAAGGTGTGTGACGGAAATAATTGGGTTAAGGTTTTCTGACACTTTTTTCATACTATCCCACACCCCTTTGGGGAAAGTATAAAAATGAGACTGAAAAATCATGTTGTAAATAATTTTTTTTTAGATGTATTATTATTAAAAAAAATGGCATATATTTTATTTTAATATAATTAAATTAATAACATAATATTAAGTTAAAAAATTTATTTTTGTTAATATGTAAATGAGATTTTACTCAAAGTGTCTTTTTGTGTTCTAAAGTCCAGTTCACAAATTTCAGGAATTTTATAAACTTAGTTGGAAGGAAGTGATGTCTTTTGCTTTAGTCTCGCCCACAATCATGCCAGAAAATGATAACATTTAGGATTTTTGGAATCAAGTTTGGCTTTAAACTTAATTTTTCTTTATTTTAGCCAAACACACCATTCACCATAGAGACATTTATTTATTTAGCTTTGTTGAACATAGAGGCATTTCTTATGTTGCAATTGGAATTAAATGGTTCAACATAGAACCAAACAGAGGCTAAGCAATACTGCCTTACCGCCAACATGTTAACAATCCAAATTTGATGTTGCAGCACTCCACAAGCCATAAAGTTTTTTTTTGAATTAAATATGAAATTAGATTTAAAAATATATATTATTTATACTACAATTTATATAAATATATATATTTTTATCACATCTCCCAATACTCTCTCATTCTCTCCTTTTGTTGTATAAATACGTAATAAATTTATCATTTCTCTTTTTAAAATATTCTAAACCAAAGAATAAACAGATTAAGAGATCGAAAGGTGCTAAAAATCAATTTTTTTTATTATTCAAAATACAATGGATGCATTGATTCTTCCATGCTTGATTTCATGTGTGATAAGTGACACATCTCTCCTGCCTTATGCGTAGGCATGTCACGACTGGAGGTGCGTTTTGCTTTCTTTATCTCATGAAGATCAGAATAAGTTCGGGTATCAATTTAAAGAAAATAGAAATGAAAAGTTAAAACTCAATTTCAACCCTATTGAGTTTGGGTAAATTCAATAATAAACTCGTTCTTTTTTTTATCTAATATTTTAAAAATAAATGTTCTTAAATTGTTGTAATTGTTAAATTTAACACCTAATCTTAATAGATTGTAATCTAATTTAAACATATAAATTAATAAAATTATATTTTCAACAAAATATTTTTTAAAATATTATTAAATTATTAAAACGTAGTTAAGGCAAGGATGGAACGAATATATACATCATCAAATTCAATGCCATCTTTATAAATCAGATTCAGGTTCTTATATCCGGTTAAAATCAAAATAGGATTGGACAATTACCCATTGGCTCAGATTTTACTACCATCCCTACTTTATACAAGCAAGCTACTTATACTAACAAGATCACTGTGGCATCGTGCCGAGCGCCTTATTTACCTTTAAAACAAATTCTTCAGTTACCGATGATCATATTCATATAGCATAAGATATAATTCATTTACCCAACAAATTGCACAAACAAATACTTATGTCGTGTCACTTGAGAATACAAGATTCCGTGAGAATGATACACATCCTAGTTAATAAATAACGAGATAATAAATTTTTAAAAATGAACATACGGGATAAAAGCTGTTCCCTTTTTATCTCCTCGCAAAATGATAAAGGAAAGGAAAGAAAAAATAGGGAGTAAGAATTAAAAACTAATCTTGAATTCATGAGCCCATTAGTTTAAGTTCGTTTTTTAAAAAATACCTCTTCATTAAAGAAGTTCGTTTAAAATAAATATTTATTATTTGGACGTTAAAATTACTTTTAATAATATTTTAATTAATAAAATAGATTCTAAAATAATTATAACAAAAAGCTGACTTTTCCCCCAAAAAAACAAGTTATTTGATTGCGATCTATATTGACTTTGTTGAGAATTTTTTACTTCAAGGATAAAAAAATGGAGGTTTAAAATAAATCCTAGTTCTTTTAATAGAGAGTGTGTGTGTGTGTGTATAAGATAGTTGAGTAATTCTTTTTTCCTCCATCGTATCCCCATTTCTTAATCTCATACGGTAAAGATAGATAAATAAATTTCGAACCGTTTTCGGGTATAATCCTCGTGAGCATTCATGGATTGTTTTTTCCCCAAACCTCGAAACCCATCTAGTCCTCAATTTCAACTAAACTCAATGCAGCAAATATGACATGAGAATCTGGTATAGTGTACAACTTGGCCGCAAGTATAGCAACATTTAGCATCATCCACCAATAATGTTTCCGCACAAAATTAAATAGACGTACAGGCAGGAAGGATAGGAAACAAACGCTGATTAGAGAAAATCAAAGACGACTTATCACAGCTTCAACCTCGGCGGGGGAATAAAGATGATATGTTGGGGCCACCTTGGCAATGTCAACGTTGTTAGGAGTGACCTATGATAAAAAAATACAAAAGAAACATTATATTTTATTTTCCAATCCATTTCAGTGGAGGGGTGGCAATCAATTGGCAGAACATGCATCTAATTTTAACCTCACCTTCTCTTCCATGACTTGCTTCAAAATGGATAAAGCAATAGTCTCGGCTTCTTGAAGTGTTAGGTCCTGCACAACATAATATATTAACACAAAATCTCATTGTTTTCATGTCATCTTAATGCTTCTAGCATGATGATAGTACTTAGGAGCAACGTTGCCAATTCATAGACAAGAACTCCAAGGCAAATGAGAACCATGGTGATAAATGATAATAGCTTGCATTGATTTGACAATCAAAATTATCAGAACATTTGACTACTTCACATTTTCCGGAAGAAACGCATGCACAACGGACATAAGGTAGGACAAAAATATTACGCTTGAGATATGTTTAAAAAAGGCGGAACAAAGACAACTGAACAGTTAATTTGTAAGACAGGATATGATAAAAGGATTTTCTTTTTTTAAAATCAACTCTGCTGATAATTGAAAGGCTTGCTTTATCTTCTCATGAATTAAATGAAAATTAGGTAAATCTGATGGCAATGGATCCAGTACCCATCGGGTACTTACAAAAAATATCCAAATAAAAAGAATTCATAATGGATAGAGCAAATATCCACTCAACAGGTTTGAATGCAAGTATAGGTAAGTAAATATTTGCAAACTTTTATGGGGTATTCATGCTCACTTATCCACATTATATATATAAATATAAATAATAAATATAAAATTAAAATAACATAATAAAATAATAAATATATACTTAAACTTAAAACTAAGTTTTATATATTTTTAATTTAAAGAAAAACTTTAAATTAAATGGATATTTTAAAATTCAATAGCGAAAACTTGGATCTATAATTTACTGAATGTTCTTTATTTTATAATGATATTTATATTTTATTAGTTTATAAAAAAACTGCTAGGGAAGATGGAAGATCATATTTTATTTAACTAAATTGCAGGTAATGGAGACAGGTATTGGGATTTGGGTACCCAATGGGTATAGAGGATGAGGATCAAAGATGTTACCCACGCAAATAAGGGACGAGTCTGCATAGGTATGTGGATGCCCTACCCTTTGTCATCCCTAAACCTTGAAGATGAAATATACTTTTTGGGCTTTCAGATAAAATGAATATATTGTTTGAATAGTATAACCTCTTTGATATGTTACTTATAATTTATAGGCAAAATACCTAATATTGGTTCTCCAACTTGTTTTTTTTTTTGTCTAGCTCCTCTAACTTTTAAAAATTTTTTGGTATGTTTTCAACATCCAACAAGGAGGTCCTTCTATGTTACTCTCCATAAACACCATTGAAAATAAAGCCCCTTCTTCGACATACAGCCACCACCCTCTCTTCCCTCTTTCCTCCCCTCTCCTCCATCACCACCACCTCCATTAACTCAACACCCCAACACACAGTGAGATTAGAAAAGCAATGGTGACGCAATGGGGTTTGTTGGGAGGAAGACTCCTGGTGGCACCATTCAATTTTGAGGATCTGTGGGTTTCTGATAAATACCACTGATGCAAATGTGAGGGCAACAAAACTCTTGGGTTGCTGCAACAGTGACAAGTAAGGGATTTTGTGTAGATGGTTCCATGAATTTTAGTGATGGTGGCAGATTTGTGGGTTGTGATGGTGGTTTGGATGATGGATTTTAGATTGTGAAAGATTGGAGGAGGAGGGGAGACACATGGAGGAGGAGTTGCAGAGGAGGGGGGAGGAGGAGGAGTTGCAGAGGAGGGGGGAGGAGGAGGAGGAGGAGGTGAAGATGGTGGCTGTATGTTGGACAAGGAGGATTTCTTTTTAACGGTGTTAATAGTTAACAGAAAAAGACCTACTTGTTGGATGTTGAAAATTTGGAGGACAAAATATATAATTTTGCCTAATTTATAATGACTTTAGATAATTTTATTTATTGTATAGTACTATAGCATGTTTTAAAATTCTTCTCTACCTGTCATGCCAAGAATTACAGTGATGAGGTCTCCTCATTTCTTTATGTTTTCATTTTTTTTTCCACTTTCCAATCCCAGCCAAGTATAATTTTACTGTTATAAACAGAATGGAAGGTTTTGAAAATACCAAGTATAAAAACATGGATACCTTGTTGTATTGTTCTTGCAGAGAACTATCCGCACCTTCTGACCCAGAACCAATAGCTTTTGCATTGCATTGCCAAAATGTGCCAGATGGATCAGTGTAATATCTGGAAATCAGAACATTTCAATTCAGTATGAGCAAGTACCAGATGAAAAAGGGTGTAAACAAGACCAACAACAATAAACAGCATATCATCTAGTGACTGCAGTAACAGAACCTGGGCCTACAAACAATTTATGCTGTACATTTATTTACTGTTTAAATTGTTATCTGCATTGATGTGTTTGGTGATGTGCATGAATATGAAATTGTTTACAATTGAGCCTTAAATCTTTATAGGTAAGTGGCATACACAACTATTCCTCAATTGTTTCATCATTAAGGTAGAAAAAGTTGCTAGCTGCAACCATGAACTTGCAGCTGAACCATATAAAGAATGTATTTACACCACCAATCAATGGTAAGAGAAGGTATATTTTACTGAACCTAAAATAGCATTCTCTTTAAACCATAAAAAGAATGATACAGAAAGGTGAGAATATTAAACATAACTATGAAATAACATCAAAGAACTTTACAGTTCCTACTTCCTTTAACAAAAGACAGCATATAGAGGGCATTTCTTTAAGATTTTTTATTAAAAAAATTACTCCTTTTTGGTGAGAAAGTTGCTTTTGAAATAGGTTAACCTGTTTGGGTAAGCTTTTTTAAAAAAAACATATTTAAGATTATTTAAAGAAACTATAATGAATAGCTTCTGAAAACAAATTTGAAAAAAACGTCCCTTTTTTTAAGCTTAAACAAAATGACTCAAAATAGAAAGGCAGTGACGGCTGAATAGTATAAGTTACCCTCAAGGAACCAGGGGAAAAAATTGAGAAAATTAGAGAAAAGGAATCCTGGGCAAAAATACACCCAATTTAGAAACCATTAAATACCCAAGTCAATAACTAGTTACTCATTAACCACTCTTTGCTCATGGTCCACAAATGATATTGTAATTGTTCTTACAATACTTTTGACTCAAAATAGAAAGGCAGTGACAACTGAATAGTATAAGTTACCCTCAAGGAACCAGGGGGAAAAATTGAGAAAATTAGAGAAAAGCAAATCTAGGCAAAAGTACACCCAATTTAGAAACCATTGAATACCCAAGTCAATAACTAGTAATTCATTAACCACTCTTTGATCATGGTCCACAAATGATATTGTAATTGTTCTTAAAATACTTTTGACCAGAAGTCCTTTCACTGTAATTTCACTAATCCCCAGAAAAAAGCATAAGAAACTAGGAACAACACTATCAATTGAAAATGATCACCAATATCATAGATTCAGGCGAACAAACACTTACAGTAATCATTGGCTAAACACAGAAAATGAAACAAAAGGACAACTCAATCACATTACCCACAATTAGCCATTGCTTAATAGAAGGAATAAATACTTACAAACTAGGCCCATTTTCATCATGACCAGCAATGAGGAGAGATACTCCAAATGGTCTAGACTGCCAAAGAGAAAAGAAATTGTGCATGTTAAAATACATGATGATCTACTACTACAGGAACACCATCATTTAGTGTTTTGTACAAGAGAAAAAGGGTTATCGCCATATGCAACCGAAACAGCAGTCTGAAAGCACCTTACATGAGGAATTATGCATTCAATTATAAATGATGTGCATTCAACAGTTGATTTAAAAAGACAATTAAGTGTCTATGCTGAAAATTTTGAGCCAAAAAACTGTTTATATCTCCAAGTAACATTCATCAAAAGCAATAAGCAAGGCATCGGTACCAAGTACATAAATAAGAAGAAACTTAGCAAGAAATTTATATAAAGCTGAGTCTTTACCATGGATTCTTCATCACCTTCACCAAAACGCAAAGCTAGATCACAGAGAGCTTGGGTTGTGGACTCAACAGTCATTGGTTCACCATAGGAGAACCTATGATTCTGAGAACAATAAACCAAGATATATCAATCACTCGAAAAAAAAACTACCTACTATATCCCATAGAGGTTGTTTGGGAGGAGGTTTTTGAAAGGGGAAAGGAGGGAGGGCAAATTTTTAATTTTTAATTTAAGAGAACTATATATTATTCATGATGATATATAAATGATTAATGCATTAAGGTACACTAATCTATCATTTTATATCATTTATTTTGAAAATTTATCAAAATAAAATATGTTTATTTAAAATAAAATATTTGCCCTCCCTTCCACTTCCCTCCAGAACCCTGATTCCGAAAATACCCCATGAGGTTAACAGTACCTGAGTTTCCACCCGTGCATGCTCAACAAGTGTTCGAGCATCAGCAATCAATCCACTCATTGCACAACCAATGTGCTCATCAATTTCCATAATTTTCTCCACACTACTAGGCTCCTGAAAGAGGTTTCATGCAAACATATCAATCAAGTGCAAAGCAAAAACGATTACAACAAGACAATCATGTTTCTTTATGCCAAATAAAATCCAATATACTCATCAATTTCCATAATTTTCTCCACACTACTAGGCTGAAAGAAGTTTCATGCAAACAAATCAATCACAGTGCATCGCAAAAACAATTACAACAACAAATCATGTTTCTTTATGTCAAATAAAATCCATATAAACTTTGGGGAATAGAACAATAAATGATTTAGGCTTTCAACCCCCAAAGCAAAATATCTCTCTTCGCCTACAAACAAAATGAAGAATATAATGATAAAAGCAGATTCAGGGTAACCAGCATCATTTTTCATGGTATATGACTACAAGCACCACACACATAGTATCTAACATGAATGTCAATAATCATGAATCAAAATTCAGAAGTACATCCGAAAACCAAGAAGATGCCCCCAAAATTCAATTGCAGTGGAGCACATCTGTGTCAACAACCAATGTTTTGCACAAGCATCTTTCTAACTTAGTTGCATCAAATTGTATATTGATAGTGAGTAGTTAATAGCACACTTATGTGAATAAGTGTCACAATAAGATGATAAAATTTCACCAACATAATTAAAAAGTAATTAAACGGAACAAGGGCAGACCAACAACGGCGAAGTGATACGCTTTTCAACTGCAAGGACGACACCCTCTTTCGTCTTCAACCCAATCGCAGTTGATCCCAACTGCAATCCAACAAAAACTCATTTATAAACACACAAAAGAATAGAATGAAACAACTTCTTGTAGTTGTAAACCCTTTTGTTTTCTTACAAATGGATAGAAATAATCATGACAAGGAAAGATCAGGTGGAAGCGACATACCTTGATGGCCTCGATTGCATATTCAACCTGAAACAAACGGCCTTCGGGAGAAAAGGTGTTGACTCCTCGGTCATACTCAGTCCTATTTCACTCACACAATAATCAATTAAACAGACAGAAAAACCTAATAGATTCGGGAAAACCCATTCGTCAATGAAATCGAACAAAATGGAAAAAACCCTGAAATGCAAAAAAGAGGGGTTTCACCTTGTTAGAAACATCGTGGATACGATTCGATGAAATCACTGCATAAAATGGCGGAGGCGAAAGAGATTAGAATAAATAGGGTAAGGAAAGGAAGAGAAGAGAATGAGAAACGTTAGGGTTAGGGGAAATAGCGAGTTACCGAGCGAAAAGGCACAGACTGCACTTCGTTTGCTCCTCCTCACTGTGGTTACTGGTTGGTTTCACAGGGAGGGCTTGTGCTTATTTGCTTCCTTGCTTGCTCGAGGGGCCTTGTCAAAAAAAAAAACTTAAAATTTACCAGTAAATTGTAAAAATAAAAAAATAAAAGGTAATTGAGACCACGGACTTTTTCTCTGTAGCCGTTCGATTGGACACCTTTTATACGGGATTTTAGATCGTGTGGCCCATATTGAGATGGGATGGCCACTTTTCTTTTTCTTTCTTTTTCCCATCTGTTTAAAATTACATCGGAGAAAACATAATCGGCGTTTTTATTTTATTGTTTCTCAAAAATGGTTTTTCAGAACTATATGCAAAACAATTTAAAAAAAAAAGAAAAGAAAACAGTTTCTACAGGGCTAACTCTGCTATATTTAGAAGGAATTTTACTGTTGACAATTAGCATAAAGTTTTTATGATAGTAAAATTATTATATTCTTAAGGTAATTAATTTATTTTTTTTATGAAAATACGAATGCTAATAATTACCTCATTACAGAGAACGTTTAGTGATATCAGTGAATTAAATTTTTATTACAATCAGAGATTCTTTTTTTATATATATATTTTACCATATTTAAAGTTTGATAAAGTTAAATTTAAAAGTTTTGTGTTAAAATATATTTAAGATTAAGAAAAATTAAGTTATGCATAGAAATGTAATTTTAAAAGTGAATCTAGAATGGGTGATTAATTAAATTAATAAAGAAAGATTTCTTTTTAAAATATAAATATATTTGAGTCTAATAATTAAAGTTATTTTTATCAATAAAAGGTTATTTTTTATTTCCCTTATAATTCACTTTATATAATGTATAAACAGTCAAAAAAGTTCCTTCCACACAGTTGATATTTTGAAATATGAGAAAATCACTGCTCATAGATAATTTTTAAAATTTAAGTTGTCAAAAGAATTAGTTATATAAAAAGTGATTATCTTTGTTTTGTCGTAATTTTTGTTGGAATCAAACAACATATGATGAACTATAAGAGTGTGAGAAATAATAGTTAAGACTTAAGAGCAATGATTACTTAAAAAAAATCAACTGTTTACATGTATTATATAAATCACATTTTATATGTGGGAAAAAGTTATCTGATATTAAATATTAGAGTGATTGATAACAAAGTTAAACTTGTAATAATCCCATCTAAATATATTGATAAAGGTAAACTTTAAAATTTAGGATCTGCTTTAGTCATGATTTAATTAATAATTAAAACTTAAAACGGATAAACTTAAAATTTAGATAAAACGTATCATTATAAGTAATAAGTCTTTTTTATATAAAAAATATTAAAATATTTTTGTTCATAGACATGATTAAAATTTGAACCTCTATCAATATATTTAAAAGACATAATTATTCACCTCTAAATATTGAGTATTGCTTATAATTAAATCCTAAATTTTTATAAATTAAAATATAACACTGGAAAAATTTACAATATATTTTTAAAATAAAAATATTATTACATTATGCATAATATATTAATTTAAATAAAAAGAAAATATAATGAAACAATTACTAAATTACTAAATAAGAGTAATTTATGTTTATTTAATTTAAAAGTAAGTATTTCTTATTCCATTATCTATTGTTAAAAAAACTTTCGAACATGAATGCTTTTCTTTTTTGTATTATTATTTCAAACATAGCAGAGCGGTGAGAATTTCTCATAAAAAGCTAAAATAAATATATTAAACTCAAATGAAAATGATTAATTGCATATAAAGTATAAACCATTTTTCATTAGTTTATGAATCTAAAAAAACGTTACATGATCATTTTGGCTTACATGGTATCTTGTTGGCTACCAAGCTTGGCCTTTACGAACTCTTCCTAAGATATTTTCATGAATATTTGTTCCTTAGTCCGTTTGTCCACTATTATCATTTTTTCCATATCAAAATGCAAAAAACAGGTCCATGTAGAATTTTCGCCTTAAAAAAATCCATTCATTCATTATCCGGACTCATCTTCTCCTACGTGCCTTCATGTAAGCTCCATTCCATTTTCCTTCATTTCAATTTTATGTTCCATTTTCTTACAGTCTCACCCATGTTTTGGACATACAAAGTTGCATTTTGACATCATTCCTGTAGGATTTTAAGGCTTAAGGTAAGGATGGTCATTTTGCAGCTTCATTTTGAAGTGGCACTGAAACTGTTATCTGCAGGTTAAATTCTATATGTGCATTAAGGCACACACTTATAGAACCAAGAGCTTGCATGAACGAATCTGAATGGAAAGCAAATGATTCCAGTAGCGTGGCCTTAGAGAAGTTCAAAAGAGATAGCGTTTATATTGACAAAAATGGCAAATTAAGGAACTTCAATCACAAGAAAGTGTCCAGGAAAAGATGTAATTAATCACAAGAAAGTTTGTTCGTTGAAATATGTGTTGGAATGTGCGTGTCATGTTTGAAAAGTGAGTTATTTTTCTCTGACCAGGTGGTTCTTTAAGAGGACGAGGATGGAAATATGGTTCTGGTTTTGTTGATGGGATTTTCCCGGTGCTGAGTCCCACTGCACAGCAGATTCTGGACTATGTTGAAAAGGGTGTGGATACTGAGAGCATTTGGGGTTCATTGGACATGCTTCCTGGCTCTCTTGATGTTTGGGATGATATTTTCAATGTGGCTGTTCAACTTCGGATGAAGAAACAATGGGATTCAATCATTTCGGTGAGAAACTCATGCCGCTGCATCCCCTCCCTAGTCCCTACCTTCAAACTCTATTTTTTTTTCTTTTTGGGTTTACTCAATGGAACACTTAATGATACCTCTGCACATATTCAGCAATGAGTATGGATAAACTTGTTAACAAGTACTTGTATCCTTATAGGAGAAGAAAATAAAGAAATAGAATGAATCAAACTTTTCTCATAAATTAAAATCAACTTATGAATCTGGTCTTTTTAGAAGCTTTCTCCTTTAACTTCTCTGGAAGTTAAGGTGTATAAATTGATTTTAAATTTTGATAAAAGTTTGATTCATTGTACCTCTCTATTTCTTTTCCCATGAATACTTATCGCTAAGTTTATCCAAACTGCGCCATTATCTCTGTTACATCTACCTTTCTGTTTGTAGCAGATTTACCTTACCTAGTACAATTTTTGTCAGTCAAATTATTTGAAGAATGAAGGTTGTCTTTTCTCTCTTGTAAAGTTTCACCACGGAATCAATCATGCATTAGTGGTTCATGTGTCAGCGCATTTATTTCATAGGATTTGGGATGTGACTATATCATATGTACATGTGAATTCTTGGGCAATGGCACTTATTTTTGTTTTTGTTCATCACAACTTTATTTTTTGTGGGTTTGGCTCGTGGATTTATATTGTTGGGCATGAAGAAAAATGAAAAAAATCTATACAGATATGTAGATGGATACTGCTAAGGAGCTCCTTCAAGCCAGATATCATCTGCTATAATTTACTCATAGATGCTTTGGGGCAAAAGCTTTTATACAAGGAGGCAGAATCCACATATCTGCAGCTTCTTGAGACTCGATGCATTCCTACTGAAGATACTTATGCCCTTCTTATAAAGGCCTACTGCATGTCTGGGCTGCTAGAAAAAGCTGAAGCTGTCTTCGCTGAAATGCGAAACTATGGCCTTCCTTCAAGTATGTTCCTGAATCAACTTTTTCACCGGTACATGCTGAAACAGAAATATAATTGAAGATTGAGGAGTTGATGCATATTAATTCTCAAAACTACTCTTAGTTTAACACCAGAAAGTATGTCAACCACACAAGTGTCTTTCGTTGGTTGGGATTTTTTATAATGAATAAGGTTTCGTAGTGGTAGTCTCCAATTCATGAACAGATCTATAACATTTACATGTGTTTTTAGGTCAGTCTACTGTATTTTCAGGACACACAGTTGCTTTTTCTTCTGTAGATGTGATCATTTAAGCTACTTTAAAGATGTTTAATACTTCACTCATTTTAGACAATGCAAAAAAAGGTTGATAAATGGGCTTGTTAACTCAAAATTGTGTCATTTTCCAACTCTGATTTTAAGGACCAGAACAATGAAGGTAATCTCAATATTCAAAAGTCTAAGGACACTGCCAAATTACAATAGTATAGGGCCTGTATAAAATAAGAAGAGGAAAAGATGCTACATTTTTTTTTCTAAACAAAATACCATTTCATTGCTCTTTCCTCTGATCCCTGAAAGTTCATGGCTAAGTTGGACATGCTGACTAGATACGTTGCAGGCATTCTATTATGTCTGGTAACCTCTACAAGTTCAGCAATAATCATTTTGATATTGTTGGGAGACTAATTTCTTGAAGCTTACTAGGAATCTAGGAATGTGAAAAGGTTTTCATGCCAACTTTTCTGTGCAATGACTTGGTGAGCATCCAATTTTAGATTCAACGATTAGGAAAGAGATAAGATGGAGGAAGTAATAAGTACATTGTATGTATCATGCTTTCACCAACTTTTGTATTCATCTGCTTTTGGTGAGTTTACTTCAAATTATATAAAAACCTTTATTGTTTTTTGGAAAACTTACAATAGCTAACCATTTATCAAATGAATAATCCAGGTGCAGTTGTATACAATGCTTATATAAATGGATTAATGAAAGGTGGAAATCCTGACAAAGCAGAAGAGATTTTCCAAAGGATGAAAAGGGATGGCTGCAAGCCATCTACTGAAACTTATACCATGTTGATAAATTTATATGGAAAGGTGAGGTCACTAAGATTCTTTGTTTTTTGTCTGTAAAATTTTATTTTTTACATATTCTGTATGATCTGATGGGTCAAAATAATTTACATTCAAGGGATTGAATTTTGTAACTGTCTTCAACCAGACCAAATATCACAACTAGAAAGAAGATAATCTTTCATATGTCATAAAGGTTTGGACCCTGGATATGAACTAGTGTCAAGATTCAAGAAAGCCTGTGATTGTTTGATATGCTTACATTTATGGGGCTAACCGTAATTTTCGTAGAGATAGGTCACCATCATTAAGGGTTATAAGAATGAGTACAGTGTTAACTTATACCATTATGTGTGTTTCTTGATTTTCCAGTCACAATAATATTCATGTTTAAAATTTATGCAGGCTGGTAAATCCTTTATGGCCTTGAAAGCGTTCCATGAAATGACGAGCCATAAGTGCAAACCTAATATTTGCACATACACTGCTTTGGTGAATGCATTTGCAAGAGAGGGACTATGCGAGAAAGCAGAGGAAGTATTCGAGCAGATGCAAGAAGCTGGCCTCGAACCCGATGTTTATGCTTATAATGCACTCATGGAAGCTTACAGGTTGTTACCTAAGATGACATAAATTCCTTCTTGATCATGAATTTATTATCCCTTGAATCTGTTTTATTCTACCCGCTTGATCTTTTAAATAACCATGATATTTTAGATGATCTACAAGAGAAACTAAATTAAGAAATGGTGTGGGCTTATATGATTAGTTAAATAGTGACTGCATCCAATAGGCTATATAAGATTATTTGGATAATTAGGCATTTAGCCAGATAGTGCCATCAGAAATTATTGAAGTTAAGAAGAAGGATAGATTAACTGGAGAATGATGCTTATAATTATTTGATTTTGATGTCATTTGAGTTTCACGTAAGGTACATAAATATATAGAGAGGAAGGTGGACATACATTGTGCTAGTGCATTAAACATACAAATTAGTTTCTCTTATTCTCTCACGCTGCATACTCTGAACAGCTTCCATCTCATTCGGTCCCTCAATTACATTCATGAATCTAACTTTATTATCTACCGTTAATCCACCCAATGAAACTCAATAGCCTACTAATAATTCCTAATCTACTGTCCTAAAAAAAAACTAAATGGCATGAATAAATTAAATACCGAATTCATTTTAAGAGATGTTAGTATTTTTTACAGTGGAATTTGTAGTTCTGGCTAGAATAGTACTTTCTGCGATTAAGCTTATGGCTTTATATTTAGGAAAAAATCAAGATTTTTCTTCTCCCAACAGTCGTGCAGGTTATCCTTATGGGGCTGCAGAAATTTTTTCACTGATGCAGCACATGGGATGTGAACCAGATAGAGCCTCATATAATATCTTGGTAGATGCATATGGGAGAGCAGGTTTTCAAGATGGTAATTACCTCCCCTCACGAATTCTCTTTTTGTTTTGTTTATTCAAGTGGTCACGGAAAATCTTATGAGTTGTTCCAAAAAATTGCATCATCTGTCTGAAAATAACATTACTTCAAACATCCCCCCCCCCCTCTTTCAGCATATAAAAAGCTGAATTCTCGTAGAATTTCGGTGCAAATTATTCAATTCCGAATTCTCTACTTTAAAATCTTCAAATTAATCTGAGGTGCACGATAAAAACACAAAACTACAAAAGTATGTATGGTACACCAAATATTTTGAACAGAAATCAAGAAGCTGAAAATTTTGACATGTGATATAATAATCATGAGATATTTTTTTAAGCCTTATAAATTCTAGATAGTTGCGTTTTACTGGTCTGATACATATTTTCTTTCACATCTTTTTGAATAAAATGCAGATGCTGAAGCTGCATTTGAAGATATGAAAAGGGTGGGAATAACACCAACAATGAAGTCCCACATGGTACTTTTGTCTGCATATTCCAAAATGGGCAACGTGAGTAAATGTGAGGACATTCTTAACCAAATGTGTAAATCTGGTCTAAAACTAGATACTTATGTTCTCAACAGTATGCTGAATTTGTATGGAAGATTAGGCCAATTTGAAAAGATGGAAGAAGTTCTGACAGTGATGGAAAAAGGGTCATATGTAACTGATATTAGTACATATAATATATTGATAAATAGGTATGGACAAGCAGGATTTATTGAGAGAATGGAGAACTTCTTTCAGTTGCTTCCTAGCAAAGGTTTAAAACCTGATGTGGTGACTTGGACTTCTCGTATTGGAGCCTACTCTAAGAAAAAGCTTTATGTAAGATGCTTAGAAATATTTGAAGAAATGATTGATGCTGGTTGTTACCCAGATGGAGGAACAGCTAGGGTACTTCTTGCAGCATGCTCCAATGAAGATCAGACTCGGCAGGTTACTACTGTGATTAGAACAATGCACAAGGATATGAAAACTGTTTTGTCAGTATAAGTTGATGGAACTTTGAAATTGGTAATAAAAAAAAGTATTATACTTATTAAAATAAAATATTAAATGATATTCTTTGTATATAATAGGATGCAAATGTATTATAATTAAAATAGTTACACATATTTCTCTTGTAATTTAAAAAATATTTTAATTTATATTTTAAATTTAATTTAAATTGAAAAAATTCCCGTAATTGACGAGGTAAATACTTTCTAATTATTATAATTTTTCCAATTCATCTCTTTATTATAAATTTAATTTCTTATAACATGAATAATATCTCTTATTATATTTTCTTTCTTCTACTAACATATAACTTTGTTATTATTAATTATTTATAAAATTTTATTTTATGTTCAGATTTTTTTCAACATATTTTTTTTATTTTAGTTGCTAAAATTGTAAGTGATGATTTCTTTAGTCTCTAACTTTACTTCTCTTACGGTTTTAAACTATAATCATGTCACTGAAATAAAATCCATATCACAACCAAATATAATAAAATAACTTATTTTTCCAATAATAAGTATTAAAAAGGAATTATATAACAATATAATTGAAATAATAATTATAAAAATACTAAAAAACATAACACCATAATTATTAATATATTGTCTCATCTACTACAAATGCGAAAAAGTAACTAAATCATTTCTAAAATTATTTTGGAATCGTAAGGAAGATGCCAATAAACTTGACATCAACAAGGTTTTACGAAATTATTTAATGATAAATTTTTAAATTTATATTCAAACAAAAGAATTTTTCTATTTTTATTTATTCAAATTTCTAAAGAGTTTTTGTAATATTTTTCTAATTTTGTCTATCCAAATAATATATTACTTCAAGATTTTTCAACTCTGTTTTTTACCTTTCATTTTTGTTTTCTATTTTATTTCTTTTCCAAAGAAAGCAGAATGCAACTTTATTATCTTACCACTAAACTATCCCAAGAAAACCCCAAAGCCCAATCCATTCATTGGCCAATAGAAAAACCAAATGATATGTAAACAATGGACTGGTTTCAAGAAATTTTTGTGTTCCACAACCAAAATTTTTGCGCTCCTTTTTTTTTTTTTCTTTACACCCTCTTCTCTTTTTTAAAATTTTTGATATTATTGATTTTTCCTCTTCTTCTTATGTATACATTTTTTAAATTAGGTTAAGAAATATATTTAAATTATTTTAAATTTCATTTATTCATATATATATATATATATATTATAAACTAATTTATAAAATATATAAATATACTTATTCTGTAAAATAATTTAGTCTATAAATTTATCAATGCATAATTCGTAAACTAGTTTATATATATATATATATATATATATATGTGGTAAACCAATTTAAATAAGAAAAATAAAATTATCTTTAATTTCCTATTAAAAAGGATGAAAAAATAATTCAGAAAACGTAAAAAGCAACCGCCGAATTTGTAATATAAGTTAAATAGTACTTTCTGTGATAAATCTAATGGTTTTATATAAAATAAATTATCACATATACATATATTTATTTATATTTAAATATAATTTTTTGAATTTATTTTTATTTACTTTTTAAAAAAATGTTAGCGGTAAACAAAAATAGATAAATAAATAATATTATTATATCTAAAAATATCATAATTGTTTAAAAAATACGTGGATGTAAACTAGACATAGACTTACATAATTAAGCATGATTATGGGATGGGTCGGGAGTGGATGCTTGTGTTCATCTTTGTTTCTGTCTCCATTTTTATTGGATATAAAATATTATTTTTTATTTTTTATATTTTAATTTTAATTTTTTTATAATTTATTAAGTTATTATATTTTTTTTAAAATTTATATAATTTATTACTTTTATAACTTTATTAATTTTATATAATATTTTTAAATAATTAAAATATTTTAATAATTTTAAAAATAAAACGAGTTTGAAAGTGAGAACCAGACGGATACCATTATCCTACCTGTCCCATTCTCGCTTTTAAACAAATTTTATCCATTTCCAAATCCTAGAATCAACTTAAATTTTTTCCTATCAAACTTAAAACGAAAACAGAAGAGATACAAATATAATTGTCATGCTATTATGTAGATGCACGTAGGAAAGCACGTTCTCAAGATGGACATTACCTGCCTTGAAAGTTATGACGCTTACCTTCTTGCTGAAAATGTAAAAGTCCAACATTTTATACAAGATCCATCAAGTGGTTTTATAAGTATGAGTTTTAATTCAATATATTATTTATTTAAATTAATAAAAGTATAATTTTAAAATAATTATTATCAAAATTAAAATTTTTATAATATAATATTTTATATTTTGATAACAATATACAAAAATTTGATACAATTAATGTATTCCAATTAATTTCTACAAGCATTGTATATTATACCAAAATTCTATGTTCTGTATGCACTTAACCTTTGTTTGTTCCAATAAATACAGGGTCCATTAAATTAAAAAGAAAATATTTAAGGGAGGTGAAATTAATTTAGATTAATTAAAAAATATATTTTATACAGGATTCACAAGAAAACATATCTCTTAACAGCGAAGGAGACGGGAAGGGAATTGGAAATTTTAAAATTTTTATTTTAAATAATATTTATATAATATAAAAATATTCATTCGTTAAAAAATTATTATAAGTTAAAGTTATTTTTTATTTCATTTTATTTTATGATTATTATAAATTTTTTATATAATCTATTTATTTTGGTCCATTTAAATAATTTATCCTCTTATTTTCTTTATAAATTTTAGCATAATTTTATAATTAAAAAAATAATTAAATTAAAACGTGTCTACAACATTAAAGGAGAAAATTCTTACTTGATAAATAGAATAAAAATAAAAAATATTACGTGAGGCTTACTTAATTAATTCACAGAAAATAAAAGTTCTTTTGTATGCATCCAAAATAAAATAGCTTGAGTGTTTAATTTATCACGTACTAATGGTGATATATTATATTTTTTAATCAATATCACGTGTATAATTAAATAAATAATTATATAATTAATAATTTAAATATATATTTCAAATCATTAATATTAATTTATGAAATAAAATAAAATAAAAAATAATAATATAACATTTTAATTATATAAAATCCATTTTTAATACAAAAAGTGTTTTGAGTGTGTAATTTTTTAAATAAACTCGGTTCCACGCGCAACACCTTATTCTTTATCTCATTTTTTTATTTATTTTTCTTGTGTCCTCGTGTACCTCGAGCAAGTTAACACCATGTAGAACTCTGTCCTATGTCAACTAACATGTCAAGTTGTCACAAGGAAAAATCCCGTGCTCCCATATTTATAAATTGGGTAAATGTTAAATTACAAAAACATTAAAAAATAATATTTAAATTATAAGTGATATATAATATAATTAAATATTAAATCATTATAATTTTGTAGTACATATATATTACATAATTCAGATGACATATGTCATTGTTTTAAAAACTATATATATGAAATTTAGCCAAAAACAAACTCTCATTTTAAAAAATATATAATAAAAATATTTTATTTTTAATAATTATTTCTGTTTTAGACTCTAGTTTGCTGTTACAATAAATGTTATCATGTATGTATAGATGAAGAAGTGATTGACAGAACATAGAAGAATAATGACATAACTTAATTAATGGTATACATGTAATAATTGTGGGGAGAAACGATGATCTATTTTAATATTGTATAAAATTATTGGATTATATTTTATCATCGTTTTTTAATAATCTTTGTCCATGTAAAAATTTAAAAGCATAATAGAAAAACGTGCAAGTAAAAACGCAATAGACACTAAACAATAGTGGTTGCCCGAGTTGATGTTTGTTTGGTTTAGTTTGGAAAAAGTCTTTTCGTTTATTTGTCTGTAAAAGAAATTTTTTAATTAGAAAAATATGTTTGAAAATAGTTTAGATATAAAGTTTTAAATAAAATTTAAAAATTATTTTCATTTTTTTTCATAAATCAAGCATAATAATTAAAATAAAATAATAAAATTACATCATTTATAACTTAAACAAGCAAGTCTCTCACACAATCATATATATATATATATATATATATATATATATATATATATATATTTATATACACTATAGTTTCAATCCCTTTAAATAAGTAAAATCAAACATAATAAGATAACGTTGAACCTAACTTTTATAGATTTTAAAAACTACTTAACAGTAAAAATAAAAATTAAATTGAATTAAATTTAAAATTATTTAATAGTTTTTATCATGATTTTAGTTTAAAAATTACTTTTAAATTAAGAATTATTTGGTAATATATTTTGGAATAATAAATTTTGAAATAAAGAAAAAAATAACTTTAAACTAACTTATTTAAAATATGTTTAGTAAAATATTTGAAGTTAGAAAATTTTAATTTTATTTAATAAAAATAATTTATTTTAGTAGTTATTAATATTTGTTTAATTTTTTTTTATAAAAAGTGACTTTAAATAATTTTTGTATATATTTAATAAAATTAATATATAACCCACCTAAAAATTATAAAGTTACCTGAGAATTAAAAGGTGAAAAAATTAAATAAAAATTAAAAGCTAATAAATTTGATAAAAGTAGTTGTTCAAATTAATTAATAAATATAAAATAACAAATAAAAATATATTATTAAATAATAAATATAATTTTATTAATAAAAATATATTAAATTTTAATTTAATATATTTTTTTAAAAATAAAAAATATTTTTTAATTTATACATAGATAACTTTTTTTATTAAACGGTTTAATATTTTTAATAAAATATGATATTATTATAGAAGTAACAGAAATACTTAAATAATTCTAAAATGAATTGAATCGGATGCTACCTAAAAATCAATTGATTAATTTTATCTTAACGAATACTTTTTTTGAATTATCTTAAATAACATTTACCTTCAAGTTAAGTGAACATAAAAATGAAAAATTAATTACAATTTTAGTCCAGTTCTTTGTTTTAATATACCAGTCTGGCTCTGGTAGTTTCAATTATGAAAATTTAGTCCACACCCTATTTAAAATGATAGTACTAAGTTCATCTGATTTTTTATTCAGTAGTTAATGATAGATTGAATTTGCCTACCACCATCCCATTTTTGTACCTGAACTGACATTGAAATAAACTTCAAAGAAATAATAATAAAACAATTGAAGAAAAGTAACAAAGAGACATTATTATAATTAAGAAAATGATGGAATTAAGTAGGAACTATTAAGTTTAACGGCTTCGGCCATGTCGCTGAAGATAAAAAGGAAAGGACTACAGAACCTTTTGTGATTGAAAATGAAATGAATACTATAAAACCCAACTCAAAACTAATCATCCAATCAATGAAATTGGGAGAGTATAACGGGAACCCTTGAGTTTGGAACCCAAAAACAAGGTGTCTGACATTTGTATCCTCTTCCATTCTATTCAGCCACTCTTCACTGTCTGATACCATTCAGATCCCTTTCCTTCCTCACCTTACAACCTAATTATTATTGCTTCACTTTTATTTTCTTCGTTTTCCCTCTGTTTTCTGCGGATTTTGAAATTCCCGGAATAGATATTGATTTACCCTATTCAGAACGGCGAATCATCTGAATTCGATTGGGTTGATTGTGGCGCTGGTGAAAATGGCGGACGAGTCGCAGAATTGGGTGCTCATGGTCACTGCACAGACACCCACCAACATTGCTGTCATCAAGTATTGGGGGAAGAGGGACGAAACCCTAATCTTACCCGTCAATGACAGCATTAGTGTTACTCTCGATCCCAATCACCTCTGCACTACCACCACTGTTGCTGTCAGTCCCAGCTTCCAGCAAGATCGCATGTGGCTCAATGGCAAGGTAAACTTTATTTTGAAAACCTGATGATTTGTATTTCCTCTTTTTTCTGTTTTAAATTTCATTAATATGTGGTTCGATTTTATGAATGCATGTAATTTTTTTTAAAAAAAAAAATTTCCCGATTCTTGAGTGGGCTATAACACTTGATGAAGAATTAATGCAGACGTTTATACTACAAAAATATCTAGAGGTAGTTTGGATATACTTCTGGACAAGCACTTATATGAGAAAAAAAAAAATGAATCAAACTTCTCCCAAGTTAAAATTAACTTACGTACCACAGAAGCTTCCTCATCTAACTTCTAGTGCATAAGCTGATTTTAACTTATGGGGGAAAGTTTGATTTATTTATTTATTTTCCTTAACTCATTTTATTTTCTTCTTCTCCTATAAGTGCTTATTGAGAAATTTACAAACTGGCTCTTAGCCATGGTACAATTTGCTTACATCTCTTGTCGATGTAGTGTACAGTTCCCCTTTTATCTCATGTCACTATTTACTTGTTACTTTCCCACTCCTATAAATTCCAGAACGGTGGCAACTGGTTATTTCTAGATTTGTTTCTATGTACTGTCTAATTGTTAGAAAGAATGAAGAGAAAAAAATGCATGTTTCAATAATACTAAGGAATAAAAAATGGAGGCCTTCTGGCATACTTAGATGCTGGCATAGAGATTTGGTATTCTATTCCTTTCTGTTTTTGATTCATGGAATTTGGTTTTGCTGGTTAGTGTAGGAGATTTCTCTTTCTGGGGGCAGGTTCCAGAACTGTCTAAGGGAGATCCGTGCTCGTGCTCGAGATGTTGAAGATAAGAAAAAGGGTATTACGATCACAAAGGAGGATTGGAGCAAATTACATGTACACATTGCTTCATATAACAACTTCCCTACTGCAGCAGGACTGGCTTCATCTGCTGCTGGTTTTGCCTGCCTTGGTAATACACATGTTAATCTTGAATTTTTGTTTGATGTTCTCTTTCATTCAATGGTGGCCACACAGTGGATTGGACTGTGGCTTCTGGCCAGGATTTGCGCAGTCTTCCATTAGCTCTCAAGTTCCAATAAAACTTCTTTCACATTCAATATTATGCAAATTATCGGTTTTCCATACTTTGAGCTTGATACCGCTTGCATGAGTCAATCCATCAAATCTGATTGTGACTGGTTGGCTGCTTTAGAAGTTTTAAGATCTAAGCCTAACGGGGCATTGAATTAGGTGATGGGTTTACTGATTGGTCCAATCTGGTTTCCAAAATCTGGATTTGAGCGCATTGGTACCCTCTTGCTAGTCTGTTTAATTCTATACCAAGGTAGGGGGCTTTCTGGAGGAAGGGAAATGAAACTTTTTAAAATAGCATGAGACAGAAAATAGGTTTGGGGATGTGTGGGTGGTATGAAGAGGACGGAGGACCCTCTATAGTGTATCAGAAAGACTGAGACACAGAATAATGAGAACAAAAAGAGAGAAAAGAGAACAACATGCAACGCTGTTATTTCATTACCAAAACTAAGGAAATTGAATTCAGTTTCCCCTTCTAATATTTTGATTAGTCTAGAGAAAATATGGCAAGGATGGTGATAATAAACTTGGACTAGGAAAACAAAATTGTTACTGCTGATATGATAGAGTTCCAGTGGATACTGGACTCAAGTAACAATTTGCCTAAGTTGCAGGGTGTGCTAGCTTATGGAAGGCAATATTGCAATAAATTTAATTACTGATACAATATTCTGCGATGGATAACTTCTTACTGGACAAACTGGCTTATTTCATGATGTATGTTGTTGGTTCATAGAGGACCAGCCTTATTCATTATTCAAGAATTTTTGGAATATTGCATCAAACATTATGTTCTTTGGAGTAATGTGTAAATGATCAAATTTCAGTTTTGTTCTGTCGAATGCAATCTTGATCAATTTCCATGCTTTCTTATTTGAAATAGTAAGGTTCTTGGCGCTTCTTAATTTTATATCAGGCTTAATATTAGTTACCACATGTCATAATGATTTTGTATCTTCTGTCTTGCAGTTTATGCTCTTGGGAAGCTAATGAATGTCAAAGAAGATGAAAGCCAGCTATCTGCTGTTGCAAGGTCTTTATTTGTTAACCACTTTAAATTTGCAAGGTTTATGGCTTCATTGAACAATTAAGATTTTACTAACATGTAACAATTATGAAAATTGTCATTATGTGCAGGCAAGGATCAGGTAGTGCTTGTCGCAGCTTATTTGGGGGATTTGTGAAGTGGATAATGGGAAAAGTTAGTTTATTTATTTCCTATTTTATATTTTTATACAGCATCATATTATTACAGAATCCATTTGTAATTTCTATTTTCCAACGTTTTTAGGAGAATAATGGAAGTGATAGTCTTGCAGTTCAACTTGCGGATGAAAAGCACTGGGATGATCTTGTTATTGTAATTGCCGTGGTATGATGCACTTAGACTCTTTATTTAATTGAATGGATGAGTTTACTATTGAATTTTGACTTTTAATATATTTCAACAAGAATGGTTTGTTGTGATTAGGGGTGAAAATGAGTTAGGATGTCCAATAGCGGTATACAGATTGGTCTGATTAAAGATTGGTTTGGCCTAACTTGTTTATTGAACAGATATGTTTCGGTATTTGCAATAAATAATCTAGGTTTAGGCTTATAAAAAATCTGTCAAGCCTATTAAGGGACTTGTTTATATATATTGATTTATTGTAATTTTATAATATATTTTAATATATTACATTAGCATATTGTATTTATATAATATATTACTGGTCTTAATAAGACTTTAAGCCCTGTGAGCCTTTTTGGTCATTTATATATATAAATTTTAGGCCTATTATATTGTAAGTTTTAGACAGATTTATAAGCCTAGTTGGTCTTATAACATGCCAAGTTTTGTCAAGAAGAAAAAAAAAAAAAGGTTTATGACAGATATCAATTCCAAATTCAAATATTAACATTTTAAAACAGGCCAAACTTAAACACATAAAACTTAGCTTGGCTTGACCTATTCCTACCCTTAATTGTGGCCATTTCTCAATGTAAAGCCCAAAACTTGTGGTTTCAAGTTTTCCATTTCTTTCAAGCTTTGTTGCAGTCAGTTCATTTTGTTTTATTATTCACTGGTAGGCTAAGATAATTTTTGTTACGACAACTTTGATTTTGACTTTTTTCACCAAAAGGGCTGTTTCTTGCTCATTTAATGTTATTGTCTATCCTATACAAACACTGTTGTTATGATTTCTCAGTTCACCAACCTGATAATATTGATTGAGATCTGTGCTTTCTTGAGATCATAGAATTTCATATGGTTAAGTTTCTGCAATATCGGTATAGCAATGTAATTTAAGTTTTTATATTTTATTTTATAGTTGGTTTTAGTATTTCCTGATTTTATCATAGGCTGTCAACCTTTTTATTATTCAACACTGCATAATGCTTCACTATTATTTGATATCATGGCAGTTATTTGCAAATTTTTCCTTGTTTTATTCAAGTAACCTACATAATCTATTATTGAATCATAAAATATACTAAATTTAGTGATATTGTGGTAAAAGTTCAGCGATATGCTTCCTAATGTGCTGAAATTTGAAGAGATAGCTAACTCTACCATCTTTGCTGCCTCTTCAACTCCTCTGTGACTGTTGCTCCTCCTGTGTCTTACATAGCATGACACAACCACAACTCTCATTGCCACCTTGCTACTTATGCCTGAGATAATGGAGGGTTTAAGCTTTAAGTTGTAGAATGTACTGATGGTTAAATAACAATTGTGCAAGATTTTCCACATCTTGAAATCGTTTTTAGCCAAAGCCATTTATCTTGCCAATTAGATGTTGCCTTTTCATCTTAGCACCATGTATCTACTTTATTGTGTCATCTCAAATGCCATACTTTGCTGAATATTTCTATCTTATTGTTTCTTTCTAGGTTAGTTCACGGCAGAAGGAAACTAGTAGCACTACAGGCATGCGTGAGACTGTTGAAACAAGCTTGCTTTTGCAACACAGGGCAAAGGTACTTCCTCCCCCGCATAAAAGTTTTGCACCAATCATGCAGGAGTTTTTTTTTTATTATTATTATTAGAGTAGAGACATCCCTAATGTAGGGAGTGTTTGGTAAAGCTTCTATAAAACTTATTTGGGCTTATGGAAATGTCTTATGACCTTCCTATAAGTTCTGAACATATTCTAATTGGTTTTGATAACTTCAATCCTTAAGGCTGATTTTAAATATCCAACAGCAGTAGGTTTTTATTAGAAAAGTAAGTTTTTGTTACAAGTTTGTATCTTCAATGTAATACTTTTCTAATAAAAGCTTATTACTTTTGGATTTTGTCCACACTAAGACCCTTACTTCAAGCTACTTAATATTGTTGACAATGAAGTTTATTTTCCATTGTTTTTCTTTGAAATTCAAAGTTCAAATGCAAATACTAGTTATTAATTATAAATGCATGAAAGTTTTGTAGACTGTACATTGCTTTTTGTTTATAAACAACTAACTCAGTAATTTAGTTTGGATTAATTTTTATTTTTGACATTGCTCGTTTTTGTGTGCAATAGGAAATTGTGCCAAAGCGGATACTGGAAATGGAAGAAGCCATTAGAAATCGTGATTTTGGATCTTTTTCACAACTAACCTGTGCCGATAGCAACCAGTTTCATGCAGTCTGCCTGGATACGCGTCCCCCTATATTTTACATGAATGACACATCCCACAGGTAGGTGCTGAGAATTGCTGAGAATGATTATTACTATTATGTTTATGTGATTAGATCTCAAGTGATTATGAATGGTGCTATTTCACTTTAGGATAATCAGCATCGCTGAAAAGTGGAACCGTTCGGAAGAAGCTCCCCAGGTTCGAATTACTTTATTGGTCATAATACAGTGTCATATGTAAAACTGTTTATTCCAATGATCAAAATTTGTGATTTTTTTGTTACCAATCACTAAATCTAGAATTAAAAGAAAATTCATTTGGAGTTTTATAATAACCACCGATTTTTTTCCTTAACTTTCTAACTATCTCAAGTTCAAACGTAGTGGACAAATCTTTTTGCTTTCTTTCATTTGGTCTTATCATATCATGTGTGCTTTGGAAAGAACATATGCCACAAGTTCCATAAACAGTAGAATGATCTAAAGCAAACTTTTTTTATACAAAAATTATTTGAGATAAGAAAAAGGAAATATATCTAGGGGGAGTGTAGGATATCCTTCAGAACAGACAAGGTAGAAGGAAACAAAGAACCAAGGAGATACAAAACTGCAACAAAGCTATCCAGTCTCTTTTCTTTCGAGAGATAAGAATTACCTGCATAACTAGAGCTGAGCACTAGCTGAAAGTCATGAAGAATCCTGTCCCTTAAAATATGTAGTAAAGCCTTCAAGATATGGGCATTTGGCTCCAGCCAAAAGCTTAAAGAACAACACAGTTTATAAAGATGCAGAAATTTGGCATACTTGTTTTGCCATAGCCTTTTGAAATGTATTATTTATAACAGCTTGAAAATGAAGGGACACATTCACCAGACTCTTAAAAAAAATTATTCCAACAGAAGGTAACTGTGTCTAACAATTAATAATAAATTGGCCGTTGTTTTTTTTTTTTTTTTCAATGGCTATGTTGTTTACATTTGCATGATATCATTTTGCAAATTTATATTAAGTATCACTGTGCCAAACAAAAGACTAAAATCTTACAAGAAGTAATGTATTTCCAAACGGGTTTGTCAAGAAGGAACTGGTTGACGTGTTGATCAAACTCTTTTTTGTAATTCTAAATCCTTTGTAGTTTTTGCTCAAGTTGCTAGTCATGCTTCCAAACATCAGTGTTCTTCAGAAGTTTCTTTCTTAACTGTTTGATCTTTACTTACACAGAAACAAATGGCAAGGGAACTTCTTGTTGAATACCAGTAAGGTCTATTCAAATAAGCAGGCCATCTGATGTGTATATTATTCGGGGATTGATTTGCCTATTCTCATTTTTATTTAGGGTTTAGGGTCATTTCCACTTCACTACCACCATAATTGAGTTCCCTGTGACAATATGCCCCTCACCACATCAAATTTATGTGTAATCCCCATGTGAATATTATGTCTACATATACAGCTGGTTTGATTGTGTATATATATTACAGGGGCACATGTAAACAAACATATGTATACAAATCTGTTGGTTTCTATTTAAATATTTGGTCAGTTTTGACTTGCAGGTAGCTTATACATTTGATGCGGGGCCAAATGCTGTTCTAATTGCACGAAACAGGAAAGCAGCTGCCCTTTTGATTCAGAGGCTGCTTTACTACTTCCCTCCAAATTCAGTTGACCTTGACAGGTGCTTTCTCAGTTTTGCAAGTTGCATTGCATACTGTTCTATGGTTTTTGTCAAACTCTTGAATTTCTAGTTACCTGCAAAATTCTCCCCTTTCAGTTACATAATTGGTGACAAGTCAATTGCAAAAGACGCTGGGATCAATGGAATGCAGGATGTAGAAGCTTTGCCACCTCCTCGAGAAATTAAAGATAACATTCCATCACAAAAATACAAAGGGGATGTCAGTTACTTCATATGTACCCGACCTGGAAGGGGACCTGTTTTGCTTTCTGATGAAAGTCAAGCTCTTCTCAACGGTGAAAACGGGCTTCCCAAGTAAGTTTATGGGAAACATTCCCGTGGTTGATGTATTCTTCATCAGGCCTGACTAACAACTTTATGAGCCCAAAATGTTTTGACTGGAGGACCCTTTCAAGGAAGCCTGCGGTACCCTAGGCATGATTATTTGTTCATTCCAAGTTCGCAGATTGTGTATTTATATCTGTAATCCTTGTTTTCTAATCTAGTTAGGCTATTTTCTTGGAGAAAAATAAGTCTCGTTCCTTTTCTGTATTGAACAAAGGACCTTCTATCCACTTGAGCTTGCAAGTTAAACCTGTCAGTTTTTTATGTGAACAATTTCTCTTTGTTTTATTTTGATTTAAGTGTTCCATTTTCTCCATGTGGAATGACCCTCAGCTGTAACATCTTGTTCAAACCAACGCATATGAACTCAGTAGTCAAGCAAAACCTGTATTACGCGGGAGAAGCGCAGGCCCTAGAGCAAAATAAAGGTACAAAGTACCCGCATATGTTTGGTAAGCAACCAATGGTGAACTAACCCCCAAAGCATTACTTGGCTGAGACATTAAACGACCAACAATTTCACGTGCTTAGTTGATGCAAGCAATTGAGAGATACCATATATATGATTATAAAAACACTAAATGTAAATTACAATCATGAACTATGTAACCTGTACTGGTTATGGTTGGATGATGATGCTTAGTGTTTTTCATCCGATCACCGAATTAAAATACTACTAAAGTAAGTATGATAATCGAGATTGTAGGATACAAGTGCTGGGTGATGCTACAAAATGTAGAAGATATCTTGGCTATAACTTGTTTTTTTAATAAAAAATTATTTTAAAAATAAAAGATATTAAGACAATTTTTTTTATGGAAGAAATATCAGCAATATATTTTTCTGAACACATCTTTCAATATTGCTATTGTGATTGTTAATTTTTTTAAAAATAATTAATTTATGAAATAAGTATTTTAATTATTAAAAGAAATATGTTAACAAATAAATTTAAAAGAATACTATTAGCATTTCTCTTCAATGTGGTACTAAACTCGAGCTTAGGCTAGTAAAATACTTCGACAATAATAGGGTGGTTATATTTTAACTTAAACATATTAGTGTACTTCATCTTTTTTCAAAAGTTGTTGTCATAGCATTCACTACAACATCCCTTCCATTCCAAAGTGGGAAAAAAACGAGTTTTCACCATTTTTTTCGTTTCTGTTTAATGATACTAGGAAGGAAATCTATGACGCAATTATCATTTCTCTTATTGGGACTTTACCTCTCTTTTTTATAATTATTATTTGGTATAGACAAGTTTACGATTTCTCCTCAAGCCGTTTTCCTCTCTACTTACTTAAATGTATCAATATATTAAAATAGAGCAAATGCAAACGCTGCCCATATCAGTCAAATATACTATTTATAAATGTTCTAAAGATCAATATACTTATTAGAGAAGTAAAAAGTACTCGGCAATCATAGTTAAAACCTAAAAGAATAAAAGTGCTACAGGTATCAATCACTACAGTGTACAGCAATGCCAACAAGTAAAAGTAACATATTTCCATGGTCCACACCACCGGAAGTCATGCCTTAATGAAACACTTTTTGTCAACACAAGGCCTTCATAGATTACAAAAGCCTTCCCTCCTTTGGGACCCTTCACATAATGCTCTCACCTTGTGCTTCCATGGCAAAACCAAAGCTTCACCTGTTGTCCTTTCTCTTCTTCTACAGCATCTTGCTAAGCTTCTTCCACTGCACATTATCACTCATCAACTCAGAGGATGAGCCCAGCTGGATTACCTTGGAAACTGAAGATGTTAACATGGTGCAAACCCGGAGAGATTCATGGAAAAAATGTGACTTCTCAGTTGGAAAATGGGTTTTTGATCAATCTTACCCTCTTTATGATTCCAATTGTCCCTATCTCACCACTGCAGTTACTTGTCAAAAGAATGGAAGGCCAGATTCTGACTATGAGAAGTGGAAGTGGAAGCCATATGGTTGCTCCATCCCACGGTGCATGTTTATATTATCTCAACTGACAGAATTTTCCACATTGCCATCCTGTTTTATCTTGTATACTTGCATGATCAATATTTTGGTTTTTGGATCCATCTGCTTTGAAATGAGATAGTGCACTTTGGTAATCAACGATTGAGATTATAATTAGAATCAAATATAGGTATAACAAAGTCTAAAGCTAGTTATAATTCTTTACCATTGATTTTATAATCAATGACTACTAATGTACTTTCCTCATTTTAGAAAAGCCAAAATCTTGTTATTTATTTGCTATAGCTAGTATGAAAGTATAGTTATTAAAGCTTGAAATATAGTTGGAAAAAAGCTGTTTATTTGCAACTTGAAAGCTTAGGCAGCTGTTAGTTTGTGAACCAATTCTACCCTATACCACAAGCAAAGTTGCATATAAATTTAGCTTCGTGATGACACCTACAGGTTTGATGCACTGAAGTTTCTTGGTAAAATGAGAAGAAAGAGAATAATGCTGGTGGGTGATTCCATTATGAGAAACCAATGGGAATCTCTTGTTTGCTTAGTTCAAGGAGTTATTCCTACTGACAAGAAAAGGGTGACCTATAATGGTCCTTCAATGGCTTTCCATGCTTTGGTAGGACATCACTCAATCAATCTTATTCTCCTTTTCCTTTTAAAATAATTGACCCCATATTGTTCACTTGCAGGATTTTGAGACATCAATCGAGTTCTTCTGGGCACCATTGTTGGTAGAACTAAAGAAAGGGCCTAAAAATAAGAGAATTCTACATTTGGATTTGATTGAAGAGAATGCAAGGTATTGGAGGGGAGTTGATGTACTAGTATTTGATTCAGCCCACTGGTGGACTCATTCTGGTCAAACAAGCTCGTAAGAAGGCTCTCTCATTCTCTAGTCTTCCCCTTGAATGTATTATCTTTTTTTCTTTCCTCCATAATATAATTCTCAGTAAAAAATAACATTTCTATACAAACAAGTCCTTTTTGCTTGGGTCATTATACACATAAGTCCTTAAGCATGTACATATTGGTACTAAGGAATTCAGTTTGCTTGTAGTCCCTAAGCATTTCTACACACATAAGTCCTTAAGCATTTATACTAGTGAATGTATATTTTTGCTTGCCAGTTTCACATCCTAACGAATTCAATACTTAGGTGGGACTATTACATGGAGGGAAATAGTATCATCACAAATATGAATCCTATGGTGGCCTATCAGAAAGGACTCAGCACATGGGCAAGGTGGGTGGACCTAAATTTGGACCCTAGAAGAACCAGGGTCTTTTTCCGAAGCATGTCACCTAGGCATAACAGGTACAATCTATTTTTATTGCCTAATTAAAATATACAGAAATCAAAAAATTTTGCTACACTAAGCTCTTCCTCCTATGATTCCTTATTTTTATGTGTAGGGAAAATGGTTGGAAATGCTACAAGCAGAGGCAGCCTCTACAATTTTTCAGCCATGTGCATGTTCCTGAACCATTGGTAGTGCTACAAGGAGTGCTTAAGAGGATGAGGTTTCCAGTATATCTACAAGATATTACAACAATGACTGCTTTCCGAAGAGATGGACATCCTTCAGTGTATAACAAAGCAATAAGTGACGAGAGGAATAAACAAGGTATAGGACTTTCCTCTGATTGCAGCCATTGGTGCCTCCCTGGGGTGCCAGACCTTTGGAATGAGATGCTGAGTGCATTGCTCTAATTATAACTATAATGGAATGTCTATGGAAAATGTAAGCAGTGTTAAACAAATCATTAGATCAGGGTTTACTTTTATCATCTAGAGCTTGCAAGAACATTTCGTTTGAGTGTCTTTTTGTTATTAATGTTATCTGATCGATAACACTACGCTTGGATTTGTCATTCTGATTTCCACAAGCAGCCAAATCAATCACCTTTTTTAAGCTAAGATTATCTAGAAATGAAGAAAATACATATATATTTGTCTTGGTGAAAGTATGTTAATGTAAAATCCAGCCACCTTCTTAATGAACAAAAATACATACATACATATATATATATATATATATATATATATATATATATATATATATTTAGAAGGTGTTTGACACCTATAGTCATGGCTTGTTTGGTTCCCCAATAAAAAAGCATGACACCTAAACGCACATGGCAAAGCAAAATGCTAGTCAAAAAAGTGCAACAACCAAGCAGGGGCAGGAGAATGAGGAGCAGTTACAGCCCCTTCAAAATGATGTTGCTGGATAAAAGCACCCTGGCAGAAGCAAAACGTAGCAGAATGGGAAAGCAGAGTAAAGAGACATGAAATATGCCCTCAACCAACTCCTTTGAATTTTAGCTTTTGTTCCCAACGTGTGTAATTGAACCAAATATCAATGATTGTGTTGACTTTAAAATATGGACAGAAGACAAAAGCAAGAAGTTGGACATACACTTCTAATCAGTTCAAACTCCTAATTTTTTTTAACTCGCCATTATTAACTCATCCGCTCCTTCCTTAACTGAAGAAGGACTGAATTATTAAAATAATTAACTATAAATCAATCTAAGGTCTTTCCACCAGTGGGGTATTTTCAACTAATCATAGCAATGTTCTGAATTAAGGATAACATGAATGCATTTTAACTAGGAGAGAACCTCTTCTTCAACTTGGAAAGCTCCTTAGAAGTCAGTCCAAAAGCCTTCTCCAAAAGCTCCACCTTTATGTCAGAACCAAAAACTGCATTTGGAATTCTCATCAAGCCAGGATTTTGGCTATCAAAACTGCCCAAAATAGTAGCAGGCCCATCTCCAACATTCATCTGAAAGTGAACCAGGCCTCTTGGGAATACCATGACCTCTCCTTTCTCTAACACTTTGGCAAAAACCTTGTTCTTAGTGTCAACAAATCCTGAATAAATTTTCCCCTCCAGCACAAAAGCAACCTCTGTTGCTCTTGGATGGAAGTGTGGCACATTGATACCACCAACATCAAAATCTGCTCTTACAAATGACACCCCAAGAGTGTTCAAACCCGGAAACACATTCGAGTTCACTGCCACAGAAGAAAAGCCAGTTTGTTTGAAGTTCCCAGGAGACTTTATACCCGAAAAAGTGAAATCTTCCACTGTTGCTGCGGACGAGTTCTTGCAACTGAAGCTATTGTCTGCTGATTTAGCTATGCAAAAGTCCAAGACTGGATCTGGATCAGAAGCAAGAGCAGCAATGATGAAAAACAAAAGAACTAATAATAGAACTGCTATTTTCTTGGTCATTGTCTTGGAATGGAATGTAACTATTTTAGCAGAATCAGTATTAGGAAGATGATATTGAAAGGAATAATGAATTGATTGTTTCGGCTAAAATTTTCTACACACTGATGAGTGACGACAAAAATAATTGAGATTGAATTGGGGTGACTCAAGTGGGGTGTGGAGTCAGAATAGAAGACTTGGCTTCACAAATTGTCCCATCACTTATTGAACACTTGTATTTATAAGGGATCATACTTTCTTGGCTAACTTTGCTTTGGAATAAAGAGAGGAATAGTTAGTTGGGTCATGAAATGACAGCATTGGCCAATTCATTCTTTTGCTTTATTTATTGCATTTTATCTGTCTTATAAGCAAAAGAATTGGTCAGTGAGTTTTTCCCAATGGTCAGATTATTGCTTAAAGAACACCTATTGAAAAGAGAGTGAACACTACCCAACCCACTTATTCGATCAAATAATAGAAACTTTTTCAAGGCTCTAAATCGAAAGGAAATTGGATCAACATTATAATATTTGAAATTGAGCGGAAAATGCATGTAAATTGGAAACATTTAAGAGATTAGGGAGTGTAACTTAGTGGAATCCACTAAGTTTTTCGTGCCCCATGCTATTGCTATTTGGGTTTAAACCACCATAAGGTAAAATGTGTTTTAAAAAAAATCTTGGGGATTTTTTTAATGGAATATTCCATTAAAAATTAATCTTTAGCAATATTAAAGAAAAAGTATTGGCAAAGAGATCTTTCATCATTTGCTAGAAACCTCACATGGGAAAATAATCGAGTTTGGTGTAAGACTTGGATGGAAGTTTCTTGGAAATCCTTGTGAATTGTGATTTGCATGTTATAATCTTTGGTCAACTTTGGTGTTCCTGGTCTTACGCCCTGCATAGAATGATGAGCAACCAGACAAGCGTTTAGTCCTGCTTTTTGCAAGCTTCTTATCTAAAAAAATAAATCGAATCAAACGTAATTCTAGAAAAATTCTTAAAAATAAAAGTAACTTTTTTTTAATGTACAAAAAAAATAAACGTAATTTTTTAAAAACTAATTAGAGAGAGAAACTTCTACTATTAAGAAGGGGAAAATCCCAATAAAACCAGGTCAAACGGTAAGACTTCTAGAAGAGAATTAATATTAAATTTTTTTGCTTATAAATATTTTAAAAGCAAATTTATAGAAATTAATTTTTAAAATATTTTGAAAAAACAGAAAGAATTTATCTTAAAAACTAAATAGTATAGTCTCTATCCTTCCTCTCTGTACATATATACATATATACATATATACATATATACATATATACATATATATATATATATATATATATATATAATTTATTTAGTTAACTTTTAAAAATTGAATATATTTATAAAAATTAAAAGAAAATAATTTATCTATTAAAACTATCCAAGCAAAAAAAAAAAAATACATTTATGCATCCAGTTACTTAAAATTTAGTTTAATGATTTTTTACTTCCTCGTTTTATTCTTAATTTTTGTTTTAATTTCTATCATATTTTTTTTAATATTTTTCGTCCCTTATTTTACAAAATTTATTGGCTTTGAGCATTATTTTTAAAAGTTTCTATTAATAATGACATATTTAAGTTAATATTAGAATTTAACTCCTGAAAGTTAAATCATATATACTTTTAATTTCTAAAAGCTTTTGACATACACAATTTGATACTAATTTCATCATATTTTAATTTTTCTTATAAATATAAATAATATATAAACAAAAAAATATAAAATTAGTATATTTAGAAATAAAATATAAATATTTTTAACCAAATGTTTTCTAGAAGATTAAAATATGAGAAAATTAATAAATTTATAAATTAAATTATATATTAATGTTAATATTAAAATTATAAAAAAAATTAATGACAAATACCAAAACCAACAATTTTTATAAAATAAGAACTCAAACCCATAAAAAATAATAAGAACCAAATCAAAAATTAAATATAAACTCAAAGACCAAAAACTTAATAAAGCCCAATTTGTAATTCGAAACAAGATTTTCGTACTTTTAAAACAAATTTGAAGTTCTTTTTATTTTTGTTAATAACTTAAAAGTTCTAGCCGAATATATTACTTCAACGCAAAATAAATTTTTGAAAAAGAAAGTCTTACAAAACAATAAGAAAAAAAAAAAGCCATATAAATTTTGCACAAAATATCTCTTAGTAGAATCTAACATAAGATTTTTTTCTTCATTTTCCAGACAAAACATATGCCCTTTCGTTTCTTAGAAATGTATTAGCAGAGTTTATGTTTTGGACTAATTAATTCCATACCAAGAATTAAACCCTAAACCTTGGACGGTTGGACCAAACTGCTATTAAAATTATAAGCTTATATTCCCAAGAGATAAGAAGTGTAAAAGAATTCAAGTATTCAACAAATCCCTGATAGAACGTCTAAGACAAGGTTTTAATTACAAAATATTTATACTATTCTTACACTTGAACTACGCTTAATTATTAACAAGTTAATAATTCGTTATTAACGTTATATTTTCCTATTTACGAAAAACACTTCGTTAGTTTATTAACAAAAAATATCATTAAACAATAATAAATTCATGAATCGCCAAGCATAAACTAGGCATACAATTTCAAGCATAGAAGAGATATTTTCCATTACCAAAGCACTCTAGCCAATTTAAATGACAGACCGAATGCTTGAGATGACCTGATTAAGAGTTAACCAAAATAAATAGTGACTACGGAGTCTACAAAATGAATTTTTGACAATGATGACAGTTGAGCTTAAATATTGAGTATTTCTCTTAGATATACTAAATTTTATCAAATGATAAAATAGAAATTAGAGTAACCAACACACGCTAGAAAAATGGTAGCCCAAAAAACAGCTATAGCTGCCAACAACCAATTTACGTATATTATCAGTTATTTACCAAAGAAATTGAATTAACATCACCGGTCCAAGAACTACACAACCAATTTGACTTCAAATGTATTAAATTTTCTAATCCGCACCTAACCGTTTTCTTCCGCAGCTAATTGCACCTCGTCAGCTGTTGCTGCCTAAAATAAATAATGGCAGAACCAAAAGTCATAGCAATGGGTCACCAGCATTCTTGGCCTTTTCCCGTACCATTGTCTTGACAAATAGTTCCCCAGCCCTGTATGAAGACCGCACCTGCAAAACACAGGGCCTTAAGTGAGGATTCTGTAAGGTCAATAATGATGATAAGATAATTGTATCACTTATCAACTGAAATTGGCTTATTGAGGAGGCCAGTTAAAAACACTATTGGTTATCACAGACGAGCATATGCTGAGTCATACAACAAGGGCACAACAAATTCTAATGCATGTGCTAAGAGCTCACCAGTGGACCACTAGCCACATAACGAAAACCAATAGATTCCCCGTATTCTTTCCAGAAAGCAAACTTCTCAGGAGTAACATACTCTTTGACAGTTAAGTGCAGGGGAGTTGGCTGCAACAATAAAATCTTTTGAATTAACTATAAAGACACAAGTCAACAATAAATAAGAAAGATCAGCAAGGGGTATTGTCAGCTGAGCCAAACTACAATAACCTCATTTAGATTCAACAAAACATGTTAGCAACTTAAAATTATGAGCTCGTGAAAGATTAGCACCATCTGTAAGCATGGATAGAATTTTAAGATTCAGTTTCAAATCTATGAGAAGCAAATCTGCAAACCATAAAAACATTTTAAATTTACATTAACTAACCTGCAAATATTGACCAAATGTCAGAATATCAACATCAATGGCCCTTAAATCAGCCATTGCTTCCTTCACCTCATCATCAGATTCACCAAGGCCCAGCATTATAGAAGTTTTTGTTATCATGCCCTCCTTGCTATGTTTTGCATGTTTTAGAACTGACAGGCTTTGCTCATACCTGTAACCATACTACATATAAGAAATAAATATATTTATACTTATTCTTTATACATTTGTTATATTTACGAAAGCATATCTATTAGCTTTTATTTTACTTTTGAAGAAACAATGTGTTATGGTTGATATTATAACAAAGCAGTTGTATCAACAATGCATCTTACCCTGCCCTAGGATCCCTAACAATTCTTTGGAGGCGTTTGACAGTCTCAATGTTGTGAGCAAAAACATCTAAACCTGAGTGAGCCAGGGTTTCAACAGCCTTCAGGTCACCACGAAAATCAGAGGTTAAACACTCAACCATGATCTCAGGTTTGAGATTCTGCAAAAGCCAATTATAAGGCCAGCAATCAGCATGTATTATTACAATACGCATTGAATTGTAAAATGCATTATAAAACAACAAACCAATATATCAAAGCACCTTCATAGCTTTAACAGTCTGAGCAAAATGACCACTTCCTCCATCAGGCAGATCATCACGATCCACACTTGTTAGGACAATATAATCCACACTGCAAAAAATGACAACTTGTAATTAATTAACAGGGAATGAGATCTAATAAATTTTTAGTGGCACATGATATGCCCATTGATCAACTAGGCAATGTAACTTGTAGAAATTAGCTCACGTAATGAGATCATTCTGTTTTGTATCAGTAATTCTCATCTTAACGATAGGCAGATTGTGTATATTTGTCTGTGCAAGAAAATAACTCCTTGAAAAAGTTCAGGTAAGGACAAATTAGAACCCAAGGTGTGGCAGTGCAATTTGAAAGGTACAATCAATAATTACTCTAGGCACTATCTACAAAACGAAGGTATCCAAACTCTCTCATTCCTAATAAGAATTACTTCCTTAAAGAAATCATAGGCTAAGCACTAAAGAGACGCCACACCACAGAGACAATCTTACCCCATAAATAATGTAAGGATTCTTATAAATTAGAACATAGACTCACCCCCAACTTGCAATGGCCTTGGCAGTATTTTCCGGTTCCATAGGATCAGGAGGTGGCGGGTTTCTGCTTGTCTTGACAGCACAAAATCTGCATCCACGCGTGCAAGTATCCCCAAGAAGCATGATTGTGGCAGTTGCAATCCCATCTCCACCTCCATTCCAACACTGTTCATAGCATACAATACATAAAGAATCCAATGGTGAAAAAAGAAAAGTCAGAAAATGAAAGGTACCTCTCCAATGTTGGGGCACTGTGCTTCCTCGCAGACAGTGTTGAGCTTCAGATGAGACAAGGATTCCTTAATCTCTTGGAACCTCTCCCCTTGAGGAGCTTTCTGCCTCAACCATTCAGGCTTCTTCACATTAGGGTCTCTCCCCGTGTGCGGGCCCAGCCCACCAGGGTAAGACCCACCCTTCTGCTCCACCGACACTGACGACGAGCTCGCGTCGCATCGAAGTGTCCATGTTGCGTTGTGTGAACGGTGACGTTTTGGAGCACTGGGAAAAGGGATCGAGAAGTGGATGGAAGGAGGGTTGTATTTGTAAAGAGACTGATGAATCATTGTAGTACTGTGTTAGGTTGGGCCGGGCTGGGCTTGGCTGGGCTTGGCTTGGAGATTCTCTTCTCATGCCGAAGGCATACCTGAGGTGAGGAGAGGCAACGTTGCAGTTACAGTTATAATAAAATCTGCTTTGGTACTTCCAGCTGCAGCGGGAGGCATTGCATTGGTTTCTCCGTCCAGAAATTAAATATTTTGAAGATTCATTTGTAATAATCAAGTCAGTGAGAATTGCTGAAAAATCAAAGAAATGAGAGCCGCAACAGAAACGGTGAAATCCGTCTTCAGACCAGATACACCGCCACGGAAAACAAGAAGTCATTGATTTTATTCTTTTTTCTGTAAATTATTTTACAGATTAATTATTTCAAGTAGTAAAAACATTATAAAAAAAAACTAGCTTTATACTTTTTAAATTTTGTAGACATACAATATGTTTGTGGGAAAAAAGAAATAAAAAGAAAATTGTTTAAATCTGTATTATTTAGTAGAAGAAAACTAAAGAGTTACAAATTTTAAAACTTTTTCTTGATTTTTCAATTAAAATTTTATTCTTTTTTCATTTTCCTTTTCCTAATTCAAATTGTAAAGTGATTGTTTATCAAGAGGAAAAGTGTGAAGTAATTTTACGAAAATAAATGAAAAAATTAAAATGTATTTTTAGATTTTTATTTCAAGACTGATTATAAGAAACAAGTTTTTAAAATAATCTGATAAAAATATTTTAAAAAAAATGATACTATGCAAAACAAGACTCTGCAGAGGATTGTCCCAGCAGTTGAAGCCAAACGCAGAAGCAGCACCACCGCACCACGCCTAGCCAAATTGATCAGCTGGAATGTTCCGAGTCACCACGGACACGCCAAAGGTAAATTCTACGTCGTGTTTGTTTCAGGTTTTACAAATTAATTTTCGAAAATATGAACTTGGGAATATAGTATTTCCATATTTTCTTTTAAAAAAATCTTAGACATAATTGATTATCAGGAATAAATTATACATGTATTTTGCTTGATTTCCATTCTCATGAGAAAGGATGAGACTACAACATTTTTTTCTTAAAAATATTTGAAGCTATCTCATATTCCAATTAGTAATCTCCACTCCTACTTTCATTTTTCTTTCTATTATTTGTATTTTGAAATATCTTTCTAGAAATAATGAATTATAAATTTACAACCAAATATACTTTTTTACTTTACTATAAAATAGTAGTCCCAGAAATAGCATTTATGAGAATGCAATTACATAATATATTTCTAGAAATATTAAATTACAACTAAACACACTTTTTAGTTTACTTTAACCGTGTTTCCAGAAATAGCATTTTATGATAATGTAATTACATATCATAAAACGGATCCATGAGATGCTTAATGTGCAGGAGCACTTCATAATATCATTATTTTTTTAATTTATTCTAAACAAAATCCAATTATTTTAAATGATACAAACAATAAATCTTTTTAAAATCACATTTCACTTAGCATATTCAAAAACAATTTATTTCACATAATTAATCATAACAATAATCAAATATATCTATAATTGATTATTAAAATAATATTATAAAATTCAATCCAAACACCTGTTATTAGTCTGTTTGATACACGTTAAACCGAGTTTCGCAGCTACCAACGTAATTGCACCGGAATTTTGTAGAAAGGAAAAAAAAAATTCAATTCCATCCGACGGCCATATTAACAGGCCCTATATCGGTAAATAATTTCATCAATGGACCAAAGAATAAGTAAATCCTGAACAGCCCTTTTAAACAGGCAATAACATTTTAGATCCACCACTGTGTAGGTCCACGACACCTCATGCAACAAGCGGAGAAATTCACAGGTGCATTTCAGAAACTACATGTTGTATAGACGCTACAAAGGTGTTTTATAAACTTGAGCAAATACAATGCAGAATAGAATAAAATTGTCAGGTTCTGACATTGTGATTTGAATGAGATAAATTGGTGGTCCATAAGGGAGAATTCACAGCCGGATGATCAAAATTTTGTTAAGAATGTAGTAGTTACAACCTAAGGATCTCTAGATCATATGAACAATTGAAGACTACATTTTTCTTTTCTTTAACCCTTTCTTTGGGTTCTATCTTTGGTATTGTAGACAATGAGTATATAAAAAAGAATGGGCCTAATTACAAGTTCCAATCAATATTGCATGGGATTGGGAGCATATTCAACTCAGACAGATCATCCATTGGTATGTCTAGCCCCAGCGCATCATCTTGCGAATCATCGTCACCAATGTTCAACCACGAGTCCAGGTCTTGATGTCCATTCAGTTCATTAACTACACGTAGTTCTATGGAGTCTAATTCATGCAAGTTTGTGAAGTCCATGGGTTCCTCAGTTCCAATGGACAGATCATTGGTATTATATACAGACCCAATTTTACTTTTCCTGTTGCTATCACTGGAAATAAACTCACTATCGCGATGCTCCGAGTTGGTATTTTCCATTAACTTGCCAAGAGATCCATTTCCAGAACTAGATAGTTGAGCTGTCTTTGGTTTGGACTTGGCCTTTGTCTTACGTTCACCCCTCGGATAATTTGTAGAAGAACGACCACCTTTTGCGACAGAATTTCTTCCAGAAGAGTCTTTGTCCCTCTCTCTTTCGCTCCTCTTTCCCTTTGCTCCACCAATTAAAGAATTGCCATGATTTGATGCAGATCTCAAAGGACTAGCACCAACATCATCGAGCAACAGTTCCTTCTTCTTCCCTCTGTTTAGAATTGGTCCAGTCCTAGCAAAACCCTGGTCAGATTCTTGCTGAGAATTTTGGGAAAGTGGCAGATTTGCAGCAACTGCTGAACCAGTATCATTGTCACGTGCAGGAGCAGTAAATAGGACATCTTTAAAGGCAGGCTCCAAAAAGCAACTTTTCCCTGTTTCCTCAAATTTGCGGCATCTAGCAAGAGTCCTTTTCATAAAAGCCAAAGCAACTGGCCTTGAGACCTTAGAAAGTCCATGTCTTGCTGCGCTACTTCCGCGGGTAGCCTATCAAAATTACCAAGGGTCACTTCTTCGCGCAAATCAGTTATATCAACTATTTAATGACCAAAACGCTCACAGCATAATCCTCAAGAAGAAACTAGAGTAAATACCACATGATGTTTAACATTTGGGGCAGGAGGAAGGGCGTGTGTAAACTTTATAACAAAAAATAAGGCAAATTACTTCACACCTGAGGTTAAAGAAAATTTCACTTGATATCCCTCCTATTTTTTACATTACTTTAACTTCTCTTAATCATATAACAACATCAAAAATCAGGGAAGGTTTGTATAATTGAGAAGAATGTGTTATTATGTTGTTATATAAATTAAGAAATGTTTGTGGAAGGTCAAAAAAAGGAAGGATACTAGATGAAATCTTATTAAATCTTCGAGTATAATTTGCCCTAAAAAAGTAAAGAGCATTTCAATTACAAATAACAAGTTGCGAATAATCTGTCGAACAGCTCAATTCAATTGCCAGTTGCAACAACATCCACCTTCTAAAACTTGCCAATTCATTGAACAAAACAACAGGAAATAAGGAAACCGAAAAATAATCATAATTACCAGCTTCTTCTTATAAGCCAACTCAACAAGTTTGTCCATAGCCACTTGCTCAAGGGATCTGCATAATAGCACAATATATATTAGCTGAGGGTCAGAATATAGATACACTATAAAAACTACTACTGTAACAATTATTAACATAAAAATATAAACTAATGAAACAAGATAATCTATATATTATTAAATATTGTACCGTTGTTCCACTTCCCTGCCTTCTTCTACTGCTTGAATAAGTTTCATAAAGTACTCTCTTTTTTTAGTGACCTGCAAATTTGGTCAAAAATATAAAATGCAGTCGACTATCATGTAATTAAATACATCAAGAATAACTAAAAGCCATAAGTGGATTCTCTCCCTATACAATTAGCTACCTTACATTTCAGTGTACATATCAAACATAAAACAAAAGAATCAAAACCTGTTGAAAGAGTCCCTTCTGTAATTCAATAATATCTTGATTAATAGCTTCACAATCACCATCAGTGAGATCGGGCTTTATAAGACAAGCATAAGGAGATCAGTCAGTTACTGAAGCATTGATTTAAAAAATGAACAAAATAAACCATATTCAATACTTGGTAAACTAGTCAAACATAATTCCCACCTGCAAGCACATAAAAGATCATGTTCTGAGCCAAGGAGTCAAGTATCACTCATTCTAAGAGACTATGTTAGGCAGAGGCATATGAATAGTAAATCTCTAACACTTCCTATCACACAAGAGTCATTTGGATTGAACCCAAAACAAAACATAGGCCAACTTTACAGTGCTGCAATTTAATTTTATTTAAAAAAATAGGGGAAGCAAACAATAATATCATATAAATAGTTCATATCTCTAAATTGTATTTTATGTGTAATGCATGGATGTATGGAATAGAAACAAAGAAAAAGAGGGAAGACAGTTATTGAATCATACAGAAGACCTGCCATATAAATAAACTATGAAAAACCGTCTAAATTATCTAAGAATTAGAGGGTTACCACTGGTTCTGGATATAGGCCAACACTGTGTAGCTCCAGTAAGAGTTTATCCTCCACACTCATTTGCTCAAAATGGTGACTGAAAGATGATGAACAATGAATTCTATGCATACCCATTACCTCATCACTACCATTTTCAGATAACATGGACAACCTTTCAGTTTCTGAATGCAATAGCCTCTGATCCACTTGCATAAATACACCATGTTCTTGATCATGGATGTTTGTACCACTAGTAAAGGTAGCATTCCTGTTACCAGAAACCTTGTCAGAGTTGAACTCAAATTCAGTTCTGATGCTCGACTGGCTCTCAACTTCCAAAGAGAAGCAAGCAGCCTGATGTGAATCATCCCTTTCACACTGACAAGACTTATTTCCATCTCCAACAGTTTCTTCATCAGTTTGATCATCAATGATCAGAGCTGTCAGTACTCTCTGGTACAATGGTGCAACTTTGTTTCCTTCTGAATCCATCTGTCTGCACAAAATACTAACATCCAGATGTTGATCAACCATGTCAACCATTGAGGATATCTCTTTTGAATCAGTTTGATTCACAATGCGTCTCTCTCTTTCTTTAGAGAGAGGACTTTGTGACAGAGGGCTGACTGTATGCATAAGTCCATCCTGAGAATATAAATGAAAGGGGTTAAAGAAATGGATAACTAATGTTTCAGTTCATGTTTCCTATTCTGAAACTTAATTTATGCTCCGCAGTTTTTCAAGGTAGCACAATAATGATTTTCATCATCACATGCGATACAAATGGACCAGAACCTAGAAGCTGGCCAGCATGAGAGATGTAGATTTCATGAAACTTGTTCTAGAAGAGGTATTAATGAAATGAACAGCTCATTATTGGCTCACCTCAACTTTGGAAAATAATGAAATAAGATAACAGTGAGAAATTTCAGAAATCCAATTATAGATGAGGTGTTACGGTGTCAATGCAGTGAGATGCATCATATTAGCTAATATATGTGATGCAAAAGAGTGGAGAATATTATGATAGATAGAAGCATAAAAATGAGATAATCCTGATACAAAAGGAATCTTAATTTTACTTTTTTCTCATGTAAACCTTCAGACTTGATATTAAGATTCACTTTGGAGGTGGTTCATGTTATCAACAAGATAAATTATAAATGTACTCCAGCTAGATGCTGAGCCAAATTGAGATGGCAACCAAAAGGAAGAAACATGCTGACTAAAATAGTCCTTAAAAATTATTCTAAGTATAATGCAAATCACCAGTTACAAGTATGAAACGTGCAAAATGGTGCAAATATACGATATAAGAAGCTTCTTATACATTACCAGGGCATCACTTCCAGTGCCTAGCATTTGAGACAAACAACTTAGATCTACCTCTGTTGTTTTAACCTGATGTAAAGAATAACATTAAATGGAGGGGAAGCGATGCTTCCATGTAAGGCCACTTAAGTTTCATAAAAGCAAATGCAGTCAAATCAAAGCACCCACCAGTTGCTTCGAGTAGGATATGTCTTCCAAGCTGACAGGAGTAAAAATAGGTTCCAGTTTCTTCCAAAATGAACTAGAACAGCCAATATCTGCCAAGACCCAAAGCAACATATAAATTCAATTGTTTGCATATGCATACACATAAAATGTGGCAGGTATACAAATGCAAAAGCACAAACCAGTTTTGAGTTTAGTTACATACAGCTAGCATTGCTAGCAAAGTTAGCAGCAGCTAATAGATCCTCACGATCATCATCTGACTCCCCTGGCATTTCAGACGGTGTAGTACATTACACAGAAATTTCAAAGTGAATATGAGCAGGCAATACACAATCACATAAATCTTGCACTCACAATTTTCCAGAAAATATCAACGAGAAACTAACTTGGTAAATAACAAACCCCCTCAGGAACAGAGCAAGTATCTAAAAGAAAGCATAAGTGATGCAGGACAGCAGAAGTTAAGATTTAACATACAATTAGAGCTTTCTTCTGGAAGAATTAACACTGCTTCAGCTGAAATGGGAGGGTTGCAAATGAGTGAAATGCACACATTCTGGTGCATTTCCATCATTTGGATAAAATGAAATTAGTCTGTGGAAATGGTATATTTCAGTGAATCCCACAGTTGGAGAAATCCCCCCCCTCATTGATGTGAAATTGAGTCCAGACATTGCCAAAGAATTTGGTCTTCCACTTTTACCCACAGAGGAAGAATTCAAGGCATAATTGGTTGTATGTAAGAAAAAGCCAGTCTTCTATTAGGGTAAAGTGGTCCTTTTCAATTTTGAGTTATTTCTTTCCCCTGTCTATTTCCATTTATCCAAACAAGTTAAAAGAAAGAATCTAATTTCTTTTTCCAATTTCCATCAATCTAAACAACACATTTTTCCACTCAAAATTCACTTCTATTTATTTTATCTCTATTTCATTACATTCTTTTTCTTTCCTCTCGATTTCATACACTGTCAAAACAAAGTGTAAGGTAAAATTAGGGAATCAGATGAGTCATGGAATATGAGGGAGAAGGGACAAGTTTGCAAGTAAAAGCATTACGAGTCAGAAAGCATTATAAGGGTTTATATTACAGTTACAGATAGATAAACAGATAAGTAAATAAAAGCCTACAATAATATCGAAAAATTCCATTTTGTTTAATGCAAGAGGTAGTTGCTCAAACATATAGATACATACCTCCAATATCTGGGGAATTGTTAGTTGATGGATGCCCAAGACGAGTAATAGCTTTCCTGTCGGATTTCTTCAAAGGAGGACGGCCTGATTTACTGAAACAGAGATAAAGTTTTAAAAAAGAAGAAAATTGCAACCAATTTTTTTTATTGTGGTGAGAAGGTGCCCCTTTTCTTTCCATTACCGGAGAAGAGGGAGAGAATTATACCTTCCATTCTTTTCAGAAGCAGGCTTCATATTTTTAATTGGCTTTATCAAGGTCGTAGTGTCTAACTTCTCTTTAATTGGTGAGATGCCATTCTTCAAAACTGAAGAGCCCCTACTACCCCTTCCCTGTCTACGCAGACCATCTCCAATCTCTTCCTTGTTGGGTATTTTTTTCTTTTTAGTTGCTAACACTGATGAACTTATATTATAAGAACAAGAAATATTTATGGCTCTCTCATCAACTTCATTACTTTCCAATCCTTTCTCCTTTAATTTATTTTCACCATTTTCTCCTGCACCAGATTCTTCACTTTCAGATAATTTGGTTGGGGATGAAACATTTTCATTTTTCATTCTACCTGGTTGAATGCTGCTGTTTATAGCACCATTTGAAATAAGTGATCCACAAGTTGTCATAGAAGTCATTCTGGCACAAACATCAGAAGGGGAACAACCTTCTAATGTTGTATGCACTTCATCGCAACTTAAGACAGGAGATACCACATTTGCTCTTCGAGTGCGAGAAATTTTTTGGGGTCTCTGCCCAATCCATTGGGCCATATGGGATGATGATGCTGCAGGCAAAGGACGCTTACGATTGATAGTCCCACTAGCTGAATGAGGCTTGTTCACATTTGAAGGTTGCTCCTCGGCTTCAAATATTTCAGAAGGACGAGAAACAGATGAGTTTCCACCCATCCCAGCACCAGTTCGAGGAGCCCTTGAAGCTTTTCCTTTTGTCAAAGTATGAATACTGCCTGTATAATTACTGTCACGAACACTAAACCTAACAAAAGAAAAAATACAAAGAGGTTAGTTGTAATATGATGTTATATAGATTTATCATGGATATGAATGAGCAGATACATACTTATTTCCTTTAAGGACAACCCGTTCCTTATTTGATCCATCTATTGAATCCCTTGACACCTTTTCTTGCTCATTCTTGGCAGTTGTACATGCATTGGAAGTAGCAGGCAAAGAAGCAACATCAAGCTTGCTATTACTGCCAGAATATCCTGATCTGTAGAAACAGAATGTTGTAAGCAGATATTCTTTGCTCTTTGTTGAGAGTAAATTGAGGGAGAAAAAGAAGAAGAGAGAAAACAGAGAGAGAATCTCAAATGATCTGCAAATTTCATTCACTAGATGAACTAATAAACAGAGTTCTTATATTTATACATTCGCTTGATACCAAGTCTGGTGTAATAGACAGAGACTGTGATTCTGTTGTAACAGAATCCAGTTACAGTGGTAACAGACTAACATAACAAAATTACAGTTACAGTAGACTAATGTAACGGAAACTAACCAACTGCCTGTTGCAAATGTGTATGACATCCTTTGACACTGTTATAGCCAAAGGTAATTTAAGATCATAACAACATTTTTAGCATAACCTCTCACTGGTAAATTAAAAACAAAAGAACTACAGAATCATAAAATAAGGTCACAAACACAGTATGTGATTAGACATTTGCGCCTTCTGGAGAGAGGGTGTGAATGTCCTATGACGAACCTGGCCATTAATGTCACTTCAGATTCGATTCCAGGATGAAAACTTTAGAATATCCAGTTAAGATAGAGACAGGTAAACTTGGTATTTTAACTGACAAATTGACTGGAGACAGCATAAAAGGTCTAAGTTAACAATGCATGTGTCAGTCAACAATCTATTCATTATATGACCCATTCACTAGGATAGTTGGGTATTGAGCTGACACAGGTACTTGAAGTGATGAACTCACACCTTTGAGCATTTAATCTTACAGTTGGCATGGAGGAGTTGCACCCTTTCCCCAATGATAGAAAGACAGAAGAGGAAGTAACATAAATAGAAACATTAATTGATACACGCTTATAGTTATAGAATTATAGTTGGCAACAAATGGAGAAAATCACCTACGGTTTACATAACAGAAAAAACTATTTCAGAGCTGGAGATTTTAGGGTCGACCAAGTTTATCCACAAACTGTAAGGCTGTTTAAAGGTTGTATGGCAAATATGAGAATGTTGAATCTGTTTAATAAGGGGAAAAAATATATTAGTCAAGAGAAATCCCATGGTAAACAGCTCAGGGAAAAAGTGTTGGAATACAAATTAATTGCAGAACAGACAGTCAAAGGTTTCAAATAAGAGAATCCAAGATGATGAGAGCATGACCAATAATGACTTGACTGAAGGTAACAAGGAAAAATAGGGGGAACTGACTCCTATGAACTAATATACTCTTTTTCCTAAATTTTATGAGTCCTGGTCATGTGAGAAGGATTTCTTATCCTTCTCATTCATACTCATTTTCTATGTGTGTATACATACATACATACATACATACATACATACATACATACATACATACATACATACATACATACATACATATATATATATGTATGTATGTATATGTATATATATGTGTGTGTATTGTAATAAAAGGTTAGAGAAAGAAAGGATCTTTAGGAAAGTACAATGACTAAGAAATAGATGTAAATATACCTGCATGCTTTGATGTAATTTAATTTTGCCAACTCCCAGTACATGGGATCAAAGAAAAAAAACATAAATAATTTACACATAATGCAAGTTTCACCACTCATCATCTTCACAATGAAAAAAAACATAAATGATTTACAATATGTCTTAATCCAAGGGAATTTTAGAATTTTTAAATATTACTCTACCAGCAAAATCGGACTCAGTGTAGCCCTAGTGGATGAATTCCTAAGGAATTGCCCTTTTGAGCTAGTGTCTAAGCATGTAGCTTTTTATGGTCTCCATGGTAGTTAAAACTGCAATCCAGCATGTAGGTTCATAAAATTTTATGATCTCTCAAGCTCCCTGCAATCTTGATCTTGTTCAGGATCGCAAATCAATCTAAGATTGTGTGAGATCATCAAGCAGGAACCTAGAATTGGTGGGATCATGCGACCTCACCAAATTGATGATTGACCCATTTTTTACCAAGAACCAAAAATCCCATGGAGTGACCTGCAACTGACCTGGTTTCACAGAAACCGTAAGTCAGTTTTTCACTCATTTTTAGCAGCAATAACCCCATTCTCACTCCTTTTCAGAGGTGTCACTCTATCTTCTCCCATCTGCAACCTACATCATCTCCCTTCAACCTGCATCTCCAACCTACAACCTGCATCAGCATCTCTCATCAACCAGCAACCCTTCAATTGTCTTCTCTGCCTTGAATTGTTGTGCTTTGCCCGTCTTGCATTCTCTCTGGTCTTTGCCTTGTGGGTTGTGCACTGCCTCTGTCTCGCACTCTCTCTGATCTTTGTCTTGTTCAATCTCATCTTTGCCCCTTCTATTATTGGTTTAAATGTTGGCTTTCAGTATTTTTTTATATCTATGTTATTTAAGACCTGTGAATTGTTAATGACCTTATGAATTACGAATTTATGTTTATTTAAGTGTTTGTAGGGGTTTAAAGGTTTTTTTTGCTTATTTATGCTATTTAACATGCATATATAAATATATATATGAAAATATGTTATTTGGTGTAGGTCTTTACAATCACTGTTTACAATCCCAAGCTTTACAATCTTAATGCTCCCTCCCGATCCTAGTTAAAATCGAGCATGATGGTCTCTCATGAAACTTACATTCTCAAAGTTCCTACTTTTATAACAAACATTTTATTAATTTTATTGTCTATTTATCTGCGCCAGCTAGAGGGAGAGGGTTGAATTATAAGTTCTACATTTATTTGTACTAATTATTGTCTACTGAACATATCTGCATATACCAGTAGCTTTGAACCATAAACTGGCACTACCCCAGCAAACAGATTCTTCAGTTACAATAAAATAACATTCACATGCTATATGCTTGCTTGAGTAATGGTATTCAAACAAACAAGGTTCTCTCTCTAGATCCTTTCTCTTTCTACATTGTCCATGACCAGAAGATTGAAACATCCAAATATTTGTTCCCAAATAAGAGGGTGAACCATAAGATAGATTGCATGTCATTTCCCAAATAATAAAAGCCATAAAATGTATTAAAACATTTTACAGTTACTGAATACTACTTATCTACTATCATTAAATGCTCCTTAGTAATATCATATCAGAAGTGAGCCCATCTCAAATACTACCCATCTTCATACCTGTTTAACCTTCTCCAATAAGGATATTTTTCATGAAAGAATTTATAAATGTATAAACACAAAATATTCCTAAATTCAAAATGATAAATTTACTCAATATGCATTAACATGTCACACTACTCACTTTTTACAGCTGGTCAGATCACTTCCCAGACCTTGGGATTATTGCCATTTCCGGACAATAACAGAATTTGGAAATCAAAGCATTTCATAAATGTGTTACCTCAAACCTTGGGCATCGGAAGACTGCAGACCTGACTCATTAGCTAGCCTTAGATGCATAACCTTTTTCAACTCTCCTTCACCATCAATGGATCTGGTAAAAACTGTGCCCATGGAACGTTTTCTTTTCATTTTTCTATCCCGTGTTTCTCCACCTGCAGGTAATCTTCGAATCTTCTCTTCAACAACATCACAACCTTTGCTACCATCCTTGATGTTTTCTCTATCCTTTCCAATGGCCAAAGGCTGCCTCACAAAGCTATTACTTAGTCCTTCGGCCTAGTGTGTTTCAACAAAACATATAGAATAAATATGAATGTTCAAAAAATTGTTATGATAAGGCAGAAGACTATGTAGCTACAGGATTTAGGTTAAAAAAGGAGCATAACATTGTATCCAAGAGATAAAAACAAAAGGCAACAAGTAGTTATCAATGGTTCTATACAAAAGTGTCAGACTTCAATGAGTCACACACACAACAAAATATTTTATGTAGAGTTCCTCCAGATATTTACAACAAATATATTGACAGTGGAAGTACAAAAATAAGAGATATATGTTAGTATTTCTGCAAGCGGGGAATATCTTGCTTCTTGATTGTAAATTCTCTCCAGTTATATTCCTTTTCAGCCTTGTTATATATACAAGTGTCAATACATGCTCTTGGTCAGTCGTTAGCCTCTTCCAGGGACATGATTCCCTCTACCTTGGTTCCTCCTTTGATTGTGCCTTCCTTCCTATATGATGAATCCTGAAATTATGAAAGATGTCTAACTTGGCTCATCCTCAATCACAACCATTAAAATTCAACCGTGTTACAATTCAGTCATATGTATCCTTACTAATATGACTGATAAGGTTGCAACATTAAATATTGACTTCCACTCATGCCAATGGACATAGGACTGTGTCTTCTAAATCTTAAGAGAAGCAAATGCAATCAAATATATATATATAGTTGTACCAGAATCAAGAGAAGATTATCACCAAGCTATACCTCACCCAAATTTGATTCCAATGCACTAGAACAACTCTATTTTACTGTTTGATACAATTGGAATTCTATCCTCTAAGGTTTACAATAAAATATGCAATAATAAGTAATTGAATGTCATAGAATCACGGAGTTGCTACAGGAAATGCAACAATTAATTAAAAACACTGGCTACAAACCCGTGTCTCAGCAACTGATGTGCGGATGCGCTTATTTAGAACAACATTTTTAGGTCTGTCCTCTAGTCTTTGATTCACAAGCTCTGATGATGGGCTACGATGAGTCTGACTTCCCATCTTCGAGAAGTGTGATCCACCCAGCCTTTCATTTGGTAACAATTCACTCCGAAGTTGCTTCTTTGAGGTTACAGCCTCCCAACACTTGTTCAATTTGTGTAAAGATTCATCTAACCTTTTTGATCTATATCTGGGAGAAATCTTAAAATTTCAGAACAGAAGGACTACTCACGTGACAATAAACCAACAATTTCAGTTCATCAGTTTTTAAACAATCCTGGAAATTTATCAAAATAAAATCCCAAAAAACTGAGAAAAAAAAATGATAGGTAAGCAGGTATATATGCTGCAAATGCAAGCTCTCTGGTACATAATTGATTAAAAATTATATTGAATGGGGAGAAAGATTAGATTGGTATGATATGACTAGAGGATTGATGGAATCGTATAAAGTTCCTCAAACTACCTAGCCCTGACAGAAGCCTCTTGTACACTTGCTTTGAATCGTTTCAGTTCCTCTGTGGCAACTGGAGGAGGTGACTTCAGATTAGCAGTTCCAAAAGCACACTCTTCAAGATTATTTCCAAAAGATATCCCCAGGACTCGTCTTAACTCACCTGACCTGGTATATTTTTGATCTCCCATGGTTATTGGATCTAACATTAAACCTTGAGCAACTGATGCCAAATAATCCCCTGCCGATGTAGAGTTCCCCCGCGGCATATTAGCACCAGAAATAAACATCTGCCCCTCATTACCCTCATGAAAGCTTGCAGATCTGTCCAAAGTACCATTTATCAAATTCCCCCTCTGCCCATTTGTAAAGCTCCCCTTGAAAGTCAATTCCTCTGGGTTAGATGCACTTAAATCAAATCTAGTATTTCCAGCCATATATCAGTGTTAACTAAACCAACACATATATCGAGTATCTTCCACAGTATTTTCTCTTAGCAACTCATGCAGTAAGGAATCTCTTGAGGGCAACCCGTTAAACCATAAACAAGTACAAGTAATCAGATACTTGAAATGTATCTGCAATAAGGCAATAACCATGAACCATAATCAATATCCAACTTCATACAATTTCAACCCGTATCATTAGATGACAGAGCATGTACACCTCAAAAAAAAGTGACTGAATGGTTAATGCTATACTTTACCAAGATGCTCAAAAATTTCAACAACCCTAGCAGAAACTCAAACTAGTTTTACTTTTACTTACAAAAGAAACCACGCCACAGTACAAAAAGCTGGGGAACGATAAAATATATGCGGCTTTAAGAAGCAACAGAATGAAATAAAAAATAACCCATTTGCTTGTATAATATATAATGATAATGATGCTATATGTAGTTATAAATAAACCAATGCTAGCGTGGTTCCTCAGTGCATAGACGTTAGTGGAAGTAGAATTGCAATACTGAATAGAATGCACATTGCCGAAGAATAAAAGGCGTTGTTGACAGTGAAGCAAGAACAGCATGAAGTTTGAACACGGCAGCTTAAACGTAAAATAACGATGCAAAAGAACGCGCGGGCTAGAGGTTTCGAAATTCAAAACTATCACCCGAAAACAAAATTAAAAAAAAAAAAAATCAGAAGTCAAGCAAGCAAGCGAAAAATGTCAGCAACTTCAGAATCCAAATTCCCCCTAAAAAAAACTAGGGTTCCGCGCAATGCAAAATCCCAGCACCAAGAATGAAATTTATAAAAAATTGAAGGAGCGTGAATGTTGAGAGAATGAAAAGGCGAAGAGAGAGTACCTACATTGACCAGGTGATTCAGCAGAAGATCGAATTGTGGGGAGAATGAACGGGAAAAAAGAAAGAAGGTAATAGGGGGCGAAGCAGTCCTGGAGGAGAAAGAGGGCCCCGCAGGATTTATGAAATCATAGCCCTTAATCCGATTTGTGAAATGAGTCAACTACAGGGTTGACAATCATCTATCTCAATGGTCTATCCTAAAATTCCTTACGCTGGTCGATATATATATATAAAGAAAAAAATTGGATCGTAAAATCTCTTCAAGGAGAAGACTTCCATGTGCATGTTTGTTTTAATGAATTATAGAAAAGTTTTTTTAATATTTTTTAAAAATAGTTAATCAAAATAAGTAATCATTTACTATATATATAATGAAATGTAGCAAGTTTTCAATTTTTTTAAATATTTAAATATATTTATAGGTTTTATAAATATGATAAATTTTTTGTTTACAGAATATTATTTTTAATTTTCCTAAATTTAAAATTTTTATTTTATTGTGTCGTGCCAACAATTAATTTAATATGATATATAATATAATATATCTAAATATCATAAGACATCATTAAATTATAAAATAATGGTAGTGTTATTTAAAAATAAATAAAAAATATGATAATTAAAATTAAAACTTTTAAAAAAACCAAAATTAATTATTTTTATGATAATTAAAAATATATTCCAATTTTTTAAATATAAATTTTACAATAAAATATATTTAATTAAAAAATTAACTATTTTACAATATATTATAAGATATTTATTTTCAATCTTTTAAATTAAATAATTATATTTTATATCATTATTATCAACCCAATTATTATTATCAACGTTATCATTATTATTATAATTACATAATTATTATTTAAGTTAAATATTATAGTTATTATTATATTTGTTATTTTTTAATTATTTATTTTTATTGTTATTTTTATAATAAATATTATTTAATTATTGTAATATCAATGATAAATTTTATACTTATTATTATTATTTGACATAATCATATTTTACATATATATATATATATTATTTTTTTTATATAAAAATTTATTTTTAATGTTAATAAGTCATAAAAAACGATTATAATAATATACACATCACAAATAATTTATTATTTATAAAAAAATAGATGATGAATTTTAAATTTTTATTAAAATTCATCATTAATATTAAACCTAACTACATGTTTATGATAAAATGTATTTTTTAAATATGTTTACAAAATATAAAGAAAAAAAATATTTGTATCTTATATACACAAATTGTTTTATACTTTATATTTATAATACTAACTTTAAAAGTAATTCTAAAAAAATATATGATAATTTTTATAAATTATATATGTTAAAAATAATATAAATATATTTTTTATGGTGATTATAAATTATATATACTCTTTTTTAAAAATGTGGATAAATATTTTAATGTGTAAATTTTAAAATATATATATATTATTTTAATATTTTGTGTATATATTTTATTAATGTGCTACCTATAATTTATATAAGAAACTTAAATAAAATATAATTAATATTGTTTTCTATTTTAATAACTTAAAATTCATCTACAAAACATTTTATAACAAGAAGGGGTTAAGTTATTACAGGATAATTTTACTTAGAGTTACTTCGTTTAATAATGCTCATAAATAATTAAATTTCATCGATCTAACTATTAAATTAATAAAATATATTATATAAATTATTTTAAAAAATTATTAAATTTAATAAATATTTGATACTTTTAAAAATAATTTCAAATTAAAAATAATATATTTCTTATAATATCCGTTAACTTAAATTTATTTAATAAAATATTAAATTTTTTTAAATTTTATAAAATTTTGTAAGGATTATTTATATAATATAATTTATTGATTTAACAGTTTGATTGATGAAATTTATTTGTTTATGAGAATTATTAAGTGAAATAACTTTAAACAAAATTATTCTTCTAGTAACTTGATCCTTCCTATTTTATAATAATAGTAAATTTTTATCTCATATGTACTCATGTGTTGTAGTAAATTATTAACTGTTATTTGTGTTATAATATGAAGCACATAATATTTTTCATCTATTTTTAAGTGAAATACATAAATTAGCATTGTACACAATAATAATTAACTATCAAAATTTACAATTACATAATATGGTCATAAAATATTTTTTTATAATTCATACTGATGTTTGAAAATCAAGTATCAAATAAATTAATCGCAAAACAAATATAAAAGTAAATAAACTTTATAGCTATCACATTGTTATCAATCAGTTCATTTGTTTGCATTTATGTTTAAGGACCAAATTAGTTTTAATTGTCAAATATTTCAATGAGTTTCAACCTATTTTCTCACTTGTTTGGTTCAGATTATCTTGTTAATAAGGAGTTAAAGGTGGTCTATAACAACAATATTTTTTTATGTTATGTGATGATGAGAAAAAAGTTACCAGTTGGATAATGAATGTGTGGCTATTACCAATTATAATAAATATGATGTTAATGTCAAGATGAATTGTAACATAAACAATGAGTTGTAGTAGATAAAATCAAAGTTAGATAGACATTCAACACACTTAATTCTAATTAATTAAATTTTCAAATCAATTAGTCATGTGTGTAACTCTTTGAATACTAAAAACGAACTTGCTAATAATGCTTTTGGTGATGATTATTGTAATATTATGAATCGATTGACATTAATCGTCACCCTGCTTAATTTTTATATATAATTTCTACAAGACATTTTATTCTACATTGAGATTTTTTTTTTGGTATATTCAGTATGTATTTGTTTTAGCTGCTTAATTTTTACATATAATTTTTACAAGACATTCTATTCTACATTGAGATTTTTTTTTTGGTATATTCAGTATGTATTTGTTTTAGATAAATAAATAGTTAGTTGAACTTGTGCATGTATAAACTTTATGATATTTGTATCAATTTATTTAATTAATAATTTATAATTATATCATTTTAATTTTTTATTAATAATGATTGTGTATAAATTTAATATAACCGCATTATTTTCATTTGTTTTTTTTTAAAAATAAAAAAATTACACCTAATAAAATTTTGGGATAGAAAATTAACAATTGGGTATATTTTACATATTTCGACCATAATTTTGATCTTCTATAAAAGGTAACATTAACCAATTTTTTAACTAAATTTAGTGATCAAATTTGCAAACGATATTTAGCAATAGAAATTTCAATTACATGTTTAATCTCATGTAGTGTAACCATATTAGCAACGAAATTTACTTAATCTTATGATCGAATAATTCTGCTTACTATTAATCTCATAAATTGGTTGCTATGTCAATTTATTTCCAGAGTTTTGGCTACAATTTGTGATTAGTGGTAAAATTGATTGCAAATTTATTTAGTAACAAATTTGAATAATTTTTCAATAAATATATTGATTGCTAAATTGTAATTTTTTTATTGTGCATGACTTTTTTTTCATTGAATTGATCTTATGTTATTTTTATTAAGAAGTAAATATTGTTGTACACACCACTTAAACATTAAAAAATTAAATAATTTGTTTAATTTATATTTAAAATTAGTTCATAAGTATGACATTAGTATAAAGAGATCTTATGAATTATCTATATTCTTTTTACACAACTCAAAATAATATTTTTCATATGTTTAACCATTATATATAAATAGAAATTTTATTTTAAAAAATCAATTTTAAACTCACCGTCATATTTTGCAAATTGCGGTAATTTTAAGTGAATGAAATATATTTATCATCAATTTTTTTAAACTCACCGTCATAATAGACGCAGCTCTCACTAACTTGTACTCACATCAATCAATCCATCACCATGGCTTTCGCCAATGTTTTCCTCGCTCCTTCCTTGAGCGTCCATGGTGGTAGGGTTTCCGATCCGCTCTCCATTCCTCTACTCTCTCCTCCCTCTCACGCCTTCTTCCGCTACCGACCCTCCGTCTCCAAGGCCAAGTGAGAGATCGTTTTCGCTAGGCTTTCTTTTTTCTTATTTTATCATTCGTTATTAGTTTTGGAAGTTAGAGCTATTTATTAGAGCCAATTATAGCGATGTTTTCTTTTATTTCTTTGCGATTCGAGTCTGGTTTTGGATAGATGAAGACGGGAGTAAATCGAGTAACGGAATGGGAGTGTGATGTTCGCTAGGGATGGAATAAATTAGATGATCACTGAGTAGAAACTGAATATTATGAATTCATATGTTTTTTTTTTTTTCAGATTTTAATTGTATTTTCATTAGAACTTCATAAAATTTCACCGAACTCCATTCTCAAATGAAAAAAATCTTGAGGAAAACAGTTTATCATGGAACAGTATTTAGCTGCGAGCATATTGCTCTTAGGTTCAATGACTCCTGTGCCTATTTCTGGATATTTTAGTTGAACCCACTTTTGTTGTGTACAAGAGCAGTCAAATTGTTTTGACTTTTGAGTGAGCAAACGTACAAGTTTATTTCAGGTGTCTGACTACTGAGTTAAAGTTGCATAGTTTCATCAGTTATGCTAGTTCGGTCTGTTTTTCTATTTGCTTTTTGATGTTTTGGAAGAATTTGCATGTTGACTTCTTATACCCACCACGCTGCCCCTTTTTTAAATTCAAGTGCCGCTTTCAAATCATGCTCTTTGTCAAACCCTGTAACAATGAAAGTTTGAAGGGCATAGTTCATATATATGATATATGCAATAGCAAAGGTTTTGTAGGTCCCAAGTATCACCTCGATACATTTCTATATACTGAAAAATGGATGGTATTATTTGAGTGAATCAAAGCTATTAATTCTGCTCCTTACCTGGGATGGAGGAAGGGGGAGGCTGGGGCCTTGATCCCCCAAGTCACTATAGATGTGTGTGTATTTAATACACATAATTGTGGTAATGCCCCTGCTAGTTCAATGGTACTTGAAAACCTTAAGGCCAGGTACCTATTAATCCATACGAGAATCTCTCTCATATGTAAGGACCTCTCTATTAGTATCAGTTTTTAGTTGGGAATAGCCCATTTCTCCTGCTTTGAAAATCTTTAGGCCTGTACTTGATACTTTCATTTAGCACCCTCACCATGGATAAACTTTTTGGTGTTTGGTTGCTTATTCAATTTTTTTCATCATTTTTTACTTCTTATGCATCCTCGGTACCATTAAATCTTGTATCCTCTTGCTGTTTTTGGGTTGGTACTCTGTAGGTCCTTGATCCCATGTATGGTTAAGACAATGATATCTTTGGCAGAACAGGTTTGTTGATTCGATAAAGGTTAAAAGTTAGCACAATGGTTCAACCACTGTTATTGAGTGGATTTATATTGTAGTTGTTTGTGAATGCAACTGGAACTTTAATATTCTTTAATAGAGTCACCATGATGTATCAATATCACTCATCTCTTACTACTGGATGAAATGTTGTGCAGGAATATTCTATATGCTTCTGCATATGATTTGAATGCAGTTGGTTCAGCTTCGCTGGTCAGTGATGTGTTTCTTGCGACCATATCATTCATGATACATTTTTTTTCTTGTTTTGAAGTTGAAAAGTAGGAGTAATAAACATGGATTTATTAGTGAGATTTAGAATCTGTGTTATTATCCATTAACTGCAAAATTTGATTGACGAGTAGATTGAATTAATTTTTTTTTGAGGGACTAAATTGAAGGAGAAAATAATATTTGGGTTAAATAAGGTTATTGTGTTATTATTATGATTTTGAAGTACATAGGTTCTATTTCCCAATCTTGCTAACTTTTTTTGCCTACATTTTTGCCTCCTTTTCCCTTTTTTTTAATGAAATATATTTCTTTGCAGGCAGCTGAATGGGGCTGCCTAATATATGTTGAGGAATCATGACTTAAGTGCTATGATTTCCTTTCATTTCCTCTTGGATCTTTTAATAATTTTTTCGTTGTTGCCAAAACTTCTTAACTATGTGAAATTTAAGTATGTTACTTTTAAACATAGAAAATAGTTTTATAGCATCTTTTAGATTGTTTTGAGGCATTCATCTATATCTGATGAAAAGTTTTGCTTGAATCCCCGCGGATATTGATCTAGATTACAGAGCTTACCTATTATAATGTCCAAGAGGAATAAAAGAATCTAGCTTGGTCTGAAGGATTGCTGCATGAAAATCTTTCTTGTAGTATTGTATTCCAGTCTTCAATCCTTCAGTCTATTGACATTTTGTTGTTTATAATATGTGATGGCCATACTTATCTCGTACACTTTTTAAGTTATGAGTGATATGCAGGTCTGCAGCATTTCTTTCCTTTTTTCTCTTGGAACATTCTATCAAATATGGATTATTTTGTTTACTAGGCTAGATGTCCTGCTACACTTCAGTGCAGCTTATACTATCACATCTGTAACTCCTGTATTTTACAAGTCAATTTTGTATTATCTTCCCCTTGTGTGTGTGCATGAGTTCATGCTGGTCTAAGATAGTGGCTGCTATAATTGGCAAATGTCTTTGCCAAGAATCTGAGCTTTTGATATTTATTCGTCACAACTGCCCTCTGATTTTGTATGCCATGCTTTTATGTACATAAATTTTTGTGACATTTGATTGGTTAATTCTTGCTGCAGAAATCTAGTGACAATCCTGATAGTGTTCCCATGCCAATAGTTCTGATAGATCAAGACTCGGATTCGGAAGCAACAATTGTGCAGCTTAGCTTTGGAGATCGCCTTGGAGCTCTTCTTGACACGGTGATCTGGCTATTGGAAACTTAATTATGCAATCTCTAAAAAATTTAATTCAGTTTGATCTCTTTGATGGGACCTCCTTTAACTGTGATTTTGTTATTTAAGTGATGCTCTTCCTATGTCATATTTAGAGAGGATTTCTTCAATTTATGAAGGTCCTGAAGTTTGCTTTATTAAATTATGTTTCCTCATTATACATCTTCATTTCTGTTAAAGCATGCACATCTGATAAACCGGATATAAATTGATGATAGTTTTATGTTGTCTATGAAGTGGTTTTCTTTGCCCTTCTCTTATCCTCCTTCTCATCCTTATGTCGTGGCTCCCTTAGTGAGCAAGCCTGATTTTCCTCATTTTATAATATTCACCCAAAAATTACAGACTTCTTCATAACCCATTATAGTTTATTTTTTAAAGAAATAAAAAAATGGAATCATCATGAATGTTGGAAAGTTTACCATAAACAACTTGTTTGAGATTATGTTGGAAAAGAGCATGTTCAGGTACCAAATCAGTGTTCTCTTGCTATGTTATAAAAAAACCTCAAATTATATAAAATTTTGTTATATTTTTTAGCTCATTTTCTCTTCTGCATCAAGTATTGTCAATAATTGACATTTGTTTGTTCATATCAAGGCAGATGAAAGCATTAAAAGATTTGGGATTGGATGTTTCAAAGGGAACTGTCTCCACAGAGGGATTGGTCAAGCAAACAAAATTTTTCATTACACAATCGTAAGTCTTCTTTGTCCTTTTCCCCGGGTTTCTTTAGCAATGTTTTCTCCTGAACAACATTTTCAGTGGCAACTGGCATGTGGATTTGTTCCTTTAACTCAGAATTATTCTTTTCCTTTGATAAATTAGAATATCAATCATTTCTTCTTCTTCTTTAACGGAAATTTCCCCTATCTGTGAATTATCGCCGTACTCTTTCTCTCTATGAAAATGTGTTAGGAGGATCATCCTGTAACTTGCATGATGAGATCACTCCATGTTCTTATCCATACTATGATACTTGAGAAGAACAATCCTCAGGTCCAGGCCTTTGGGCAGCCTGTCATTGGAAAGATTTCCTAGAAGTTAGATATTTGGAAAGGCACTTTATTTTAGCTTGGTTGTCCTTATCTTGTATCCCTTTGTATCATCTCTCTCTTTTCTGTATTTTGGTGGTGGTTGCTCAAAGAATTTGAGAAGATTCTGAGGAATCTTCTCTGGTCTGCGGCTAATGGAGAACTTAAAAGGAATCCCAAAGTTTGGTTAGGTCTTGGAATCTGGTTTATGTCTTGGAAATTTGGCTTCCAAAAACATCGCTTTGGCAGCTAATTGGCCTTGGCTTTTTCCTCCTTGGACAACTTCTTAATGGCATCAAGTTATCCAAAGAAAGTATGATTTGCACTCTGATTTGTAGGTTGTCAATTCCGTTGTTAATGCTTTTTATGTTAGCCCCTGGAAATTTATATCTCAAGGTTATGGCTCTTTCAAATCTCGTATCACTTTGGATTTGAGTGATGGTTTAAATTTTAAGAGGATCTTTGGGTGGGTCCTCTTTGGCCCATTCCCTTGACCTTTCATCTCTTTAGTTCGTCCAATGCTACTGTAATTTAGTTTTATGCTCCATCTCATTCTGCTGCTCCCTGGAATTTTCACTTCTTTAGAAATTTATATGTTAGAGAATTCTCTGAATTACAGTCTTGTGGTGTTGCTAAATTCAATTCATCTCTCTTTGCATTGAGATCAAAGGATTTATCCTCTTGATACTTCAGGTTTATTTTTCTGCACATCCTATTTCCAGATTCCAGTTTCTCACTTTGTCTCCCAGTAATGCTTCTTTCCTTTTGGATAAGTGTATTTTGAAATTCTCCCCCCCTCCCTAGGTCAAATCCTTTGTTTGGAATATTATTCTTAAAAGGATTAGCACCAATAATTTACTTTAAATTTAAAGACCTCAAAGTGCTTTATCTCCTGATTGTTCTGTAATATGTATATCGAGTTTGGAAATTGGTTCTCATTTGTTTGGCATTTTTGGTGAACATTTGGATTTCTGCAAGGATCTTCATCAGGTTGTGTTTTGATTTTAAAGGATTTGTCACTAATAGAGACTCCAAAAGGCTTTGGCATTGTTCTTAGTTTGCCCTTCTTTGGCGAAATAGTTAGAAAGAAATGCTAATATCTTTACTGGATGATGGTCATGCAATGAGTGCATTGGGGATTGAGTTGCTTTTCTAGCTTCTTTGTGGTGTTCTGCTCCTGACCATTTCAGGAGGCATCTTTGTTATATCCACAGAGAGATTGGTAGGCTGTGTTGCTTGTTTTGTGTTGTTAGTCTTTTATTCTTGATCATGTTTTCTTTAGTTCTTAGAGGATCTTATCCTCTTGCATTTGTACCTTTTTCTTCTATCTTAATAAATTCTTTATATATATATATATATAGGTTTTACATTTTTCTCTGAGATACAGAGCATCTTGAACATGTGGAAAAATAACAATGTCACTGATCATTGGTTTTCTATTTTGTTTTCATTTCTTCATTAATATATTTTAGTCTTTACTGATTTATTTGATTACCATATCGTCAGAGACACTGGGCGCAAAGTTGAACATCCTGATATGTTAGAGAGAATTCGACTTACCATTATTAACAATCTGTTGAAATATCATCCTGTAAGTTTGTTTGATAGATACTTTCCTCGAAATTTCTGATATCATTACTTTATATCTAAGAAGCTTCCCTGTCATTAATAATTTCTTACAAACACAAATTTACCTTACTACATTTTGTCAATATTCTTTTTAGCTTGCTCTTAATTTTCAGTTTTTACTATTCACAAATATTCTATAATTTCGTGTAGGAGTCCAGTGAACAACTAGCAATGGGTGAAGTGTTTGGCTTAAAGGCTCCAGAGAAGAAGGTGAATTGTATCTTCCAGTTTTTCTTTCATTTTTTATTTTCCTTCATAGAATATAGTTATACGTTATCTTTTTGAGAGACCTCTACTTTGGTTTTTTTCCTCTTTACCTTTGAGGTTGCAAATATTTATAAAACATTTCCTACTTTATTTGGTAGTCCAAAGTTTTTGTACCCAGGTGAATTTTTAGGCCTCAAAACAACTCTGACATCATATTTGATTTATTCATACATCCTTGTTGGGCATTTAATTCCCCAGTAGATGGTTTTGCCAGTCTTGTTTTAACGTTTCATCTATAGAATAATTAAATTGTTGTTGTCAGTTTATTTTCTGGTAGTGGACAATGTTTTTCACTTGTCTAATTTGATTATTCGGTGTATTTAAATGAGAACTTTCGGGAGCTGGCCTCTGATTTTGACCACCTGCAAATTGAACCTTGTTCATGAACAGAGATCAATCATGCTTATTCCTATGTATGCATGCCTATTTCTATTTGAAGTGAGAATGCCTTCATTTGGAAAAAGAAATAGGGTTATCTAATGCAATGTTGTCAAAGAGATTACTCACTGATCCATTTTTTCAGTTTTACTAACATCGAATGGTTTAAAGATTCAGTATTTACTTAGATTATATGGCCACGATGACATTCTATATATGTTTTTTTTATGTTTAATGTATTGTGGACATTATCATTAGAAGAACAGCATTTGGCCTGCTTAATTGATATGCTGGTACACTTTCTTGTTTTTATGGACTTCTAGATCTTGTTCCTATTTTGTGCATAAGTTTTATCATTAGCCTCTATATCGATTAAGATAGCAATTACTCAAGTCTTTATTAAATACTTTAAAATGGAAAATATTAAATGCTTGTACTTTTTATTATTTGTTTCTATTCTTATTCCCTAACCTAACCCTAATCTAAGGGCGTTAACAAAACCCTAAGAAAAAGCTTGGTTCTACCAGATTTTGCATGTTGCAATTACTCAATTCAATGAATTGATTTTATGGGTCCGTTGCTTAGTCTTAGCCCTGCGAATATTAGCTTCATTATTGCTGCTCTGTGCAGATTGATCTTGATATCACAACCCATATACAAGTTAAGGAAGATGGGCCCAAGAGGAGGTTTGCATCTTATAACATGTGGATATTATTGTTTCTTAAGCTGTATTTTACTTTTTGTTTGGGTACAATTTCTGAGCTGTTTAACATTGTCTGGACACCAAAATTTGCATAATTAGCTACCCAATACACAATAGGTGCATGATGTCATCTAATCTTTTTAAGTCAATATTTATCAGCTTGCTGTATATAGAGACAGCAGATAAGCCGGGACTGCTTGTTGAAATCATCAAAGTCATTGCAGATGTGAACATTGATGTTGAATCGGCCGAGATTGAAACAGAAGTATCTCCCTCTGTCCCTGTCCGGCTCTTTTTGCCTCATTTACCCTAAAGTAACTTTACCCCCTTTTGTCTCAGGGTTTGGTTGCTAAGGATAAATTTCATGTCAGTTATGGTGGGGCTGCATTGAACAGTTCAATGTCCCAGGTAACCCTTGTGTTCAAAGAAATGGAGACCGTTTTCCTAGATGCTGGGGTAGAACTAATTTGGGAATTACTCTTTTATCTAGTTACTGCATTGATTCTAAATAAGTTGGCTTGCCTTTTATCCCCCACCAAGTTATTATGCCAAATTTAATTGCACAACCATCTCTTTTGGGATTTTGAATGAGCAGGTTTTGGTGAATTGTCTGCGTTACTACCTCCGGATGCCAGAGACAGATATTGATAGTTACTGAGGATTCCTGAAGGAACCACCTTTACTTGTAAAATAAGCCAATGTAACGATTCCTTATACCAAATTATCAGTGAGCTCGAGATCACCTGTGCGAGTATTACATCTGAATTTTAAAAATCTGGTTGCTTTACTGCTATCAGATTATGGAATGAGTAAGTGTTGCCTATGGAATGAATACGTGTAACTAATTATGGAATGAATACCTGTAACTGATTGATCATCCGTTAAGTCAGATGTGAAAGGTGAAAAATGGGAGCATATGAATTTTTGCCTCTTTTCCTCAAAGGTTTCTATGATTATTATGATTTTATTCTACTTCATACTTCACAACACGCATTAATCTTCTCTTCTCCCCCATGGTGAACATGTCTTTGTATGGAAATTCAGCCCCCCCCCCCCCCCCCCCCAATTTGATTGGATAAGGAGAATTGTTTCGAACTATCGATAATATATTGATATTCTTTATTGTTCATTTTTCTTTTCTTTTCTAAAATGCAGAAACATAACATTTTTTTTATGTATAAGAAAAAAAAATAGTGAAATTCGATCCTAGAATTTCATATAAAATATCTTAACCTCTGATCACTAGATTAGTTATACTAATTTTTTTTAATATAAAAAAGAATAGTACTTGGAGATAATTTAGGGTTTAATTTGCTGTTAGTTTCCATTTTTTGTTTTCAATTTTAATTATAAAATATCATTATTTTTACTTTTTTTTTGTTTTTAAAATTTTCTGTTTTTATATAAATAATTAAAAACAGAAAATAAAGTAAAAATAAGGTGATTTTTGTAATTAAAATTAAAGATGAAAAATGAAAATAGGAAGAGAAAATAAAAATATAAACAAAAAAAAACTGATTACTAAATTTTGCTACCTGATGTAAGAAAAAATGTCTAATTAAAAATTTCAAAATTGTTCCGAATATAATAGGAGGACTCAAGGAGAACCTTTTGTGCCTTAAATCCAATAAAATCATATCTGTAAACCCCCCTCAAAGAAAAAAAAAAGCTAAGACACAACCTCAAGAAGGGAAATTCTTTAGTGAGGGGGTAAGCACTATTCTATCCAGCCATGCGCCATTGACCTTTATTTATATCGACAAATCTGCTATATGGTTTCTACCGTGTGTAATCTATCTTAACGTACATAGTTGAGAGATTCTTATATTTTGTTTGGATAAGACTTGTGCTTATGGTTGTAATGTTGTGCAAGTCTTGCTTTTGTGAGTGGTTTTCTTAATTAACGTTAAGTATGCACGGAATACCCACAATGCCACAAACAATTTAGATGCAATTTAATTTGGTTTTTATACAAGTAGAATTTAAGCAACATAATTGTAGTAGAGTTTTTTTTTGGGTCACTAATGGAGCATACATTTCACAATGTACTTTAAATTTGCTCTTGTGTGCTTTTCTTTTGGGATTGGGATTCAACATCGTTGTTTGAGCCATCTTCTTCACGGTAATATTGTTCCTCCTTCCTCAGCGAAACATACTCAACTTTTGCACCGTGTCTCCTAACAAGAGTCAAGTAGAAAGACATTACAAAAATGGTGATTCCAATCAACAACCAGCTGAATTGAATGTTCACCAAGGAGACAGCACGATGAAGGGCCTCATCATCACTGCACTTGACCACATATTCATCAGACTCCTCAAGATGCATGAAGCAACCTTTGGCTTGAAACCCAGGTGTCCAAAGCAGGAATCCCATGATCATAAGCCATACACCTTGGAAGATTATGCTGACAGAACGTACAAAGCTTACCAAGAAGCTCTTAGGGAAGCCAATTCCCATGAGGGTTGTAGCCAAAGAAATAAGGACCAGAAGTTGCAACAACAAGTGGTATTGGCCTTCTGGCCCCATATGATCTCTAGAGTGAAGGTGGATAAGGAGAAATTGTTGTGTAAAAGCTACGGCTCCAAGAAAATGAGTTAACCCATGTTGAGCTTTGGAGCATTTTCTATCAAGAATTATGGCAAAGGTGGCATAGACCAAGAAAGCCAAACCCATGGAAGAGTGTTCAAAGTTGTGGAGATGGGAGGTGGGAATGGTTCCATCAGGGTCAAATGGTTGATGATGAACTGGAGCAATGAAGAGCTCCATGGCAATGAAGATTGTGCAACTTACTATGATGAAGTGGAGCTCCAAGTATCTGGATATTGCGGTGGGAAACCATAGAGTTGATGTGTAGGATTTGGAACAAAGAGCATGGAGTTTGACGTGGTTGAAGAGGTGCCATAAACCAACCATAAAGAAGCCAAAGCCCAAAAGTTGATGTCCCTCCAACATGGTGCCTGTTAGCCCAACACAAGAAAGAAACTAACTTGGTTGGAGTTTTAATTAGTTGCTGTCCTTCTCCACCAAAGGCAAGGCAATAAGTAAATTAGCAAATTCTAACAAATTAACTAAAGGAAAAAGGGAATGTCGTAGTGACTTTATTGAACTAAGAATAACAAATAATTAATAAACACTAACCCACAACTGCTTTATTGTTCCTAATGCCAAACCAAATAAGATGATCTTTTATAGAGCTCTTTCCACCACCTAGATTGGGAACACAATGCAGATGAATTTGGTTATGATGAGGATGAGATAACTGTCAGTGTGTAAAGCCAGGTTACACGGCGTGAAACCTCCTTTCACAAGGGAAAAGGTTGGTGTGGTGCGTGTCTAGTAAGGCAAAAGGTTTGGCATTTTACGCTAAGAAATAGTCGGTGACAAAACACAAAAGTTGGTTTGTTAAGGCGCTTTTCCCTTAAGGAAGTTTCAGGCTAATAATAGGCTCAATGGTGTTGTCGCAATAATAGAATAACCATTCGGAAAGTATCAAGAAACGTATACCTAGGGGTAGCAGGTAGAGATGCCATATGGATTTCTGATTTAAGTAGTAAAATCGAGGTCCACTTTAACGGAAAAATCCAATGTTCGGTGGAGTAAGCAGTACTGTACAGGTAATTAATACACGTTTTATCTTTCTTTATTCTGCTGTGGTTCTACTTTAATGTTTATGAGACACTTAACGGCACTTTTTTAACATTCTTCTTGTTAGTTGATATTTAACATTCAGAATAACACCCACGCCATTCATGAGTTTCAATAAATTATAATCAATAATACAAAGAATACGATAACAACAGCGTATTAAACTGAGTAGAGTTAATTTGGTTTCTTTTGAATATATGTCATTCACGAGTTTCAATAAATTATAGTCAACAGTACAAAGAATATGATAAAAAATATGTATTGAAATGATTATTAACAAATATCTTATAAATTTATTTAAGACAAAATGACACGAGCAGAATTAATTGATTAAACCGTTTTGTTTATTTTAAATATATAATTATTATGATAATATTACTTGACTTTATACAAAAATAATTTTAATATATTATTATTGTAAAAAATTTTACATTATCAATTAATTAAAAGTTATAATAAATATAAATTTTAAAGTTATTATTATAACAATTAACCATTTTTAATTATACAATAATCTATGATGAGATCACAATATATCAATATATTTCAATTAAATTTATTTTATAATTGAATGAACAAATTTACATTTTTTTATGTAATTAAATGATATAATTATACAAAATTTATTCTTAAAAAATTTAAGACTCTGGATCAGTGTAGATAAATATATTTTTACAAATGTGGATCTTCAGTCTGAACAATGCAAATTTCTTTATCTCAACATGAATAACTTATTTTAATCGGATCATAGAGGTGAATTGGTCAGGAAATGTTTAAACTAACTTGATTACCACCCCACCACGAGTTTTAATTGTAAACAAGATTTACTCTTAGATAATTAAATGTGGTTAAACTTTTCCCCCCATTGAATTAGTATATATTTAAATAATAATACTTATAGTACTAAATATATGTGCACGAAATTTTACAAATGAAGTGATACATATTTTCAACACATTTAAATTGCTTGATGGGATAATAATTTTATAACTTATTAGATGAGGTTAATATATCTCAGCAGGTATAATGTAAGTGGTTCGATTCATCACTGTTCATCACGTTATAAGCTCAACATAATATCTATCATTATCATGTTAAATAATTAAAATAAGAATAAATTGCTATTACCTTGAGATATACTTAAATTATAATTTTTATTTTAAATATATATATATATATATATATTTTTTTTTTCTTTTCTTTTCTTATAAGATGAATAGGAGTTATATTTAGTTGTTTTTTCAAATTTTGTTGTGATACTTTGGAATCTTAAAAATAAAATAGACTTAAATATAACATTTTATTCTGTTTTTAAAAAAAGTACATATTTTAAGATAAAAGATGAGAAGGATATGATATAAACATCCCTAAAAGAGGTAAATATAATTTCTTAATCCATAATCAATCAAATTGATATATAATGCTAATTCATAAAATTCAACAAATTGATTATAAATCCGAACGGCTTTTGAAATTTAGTGATAATTGTATTTTGTTTGATTCGTTGAATTCGTGAAACCGTTTTTTCATACCATTCAGCGGTACCTATATTTGTATTGAGCTTTATTACAATACAATTCACAGGTTTTTCTTTCACCTTAATGTCCGTGTAGTAGAAGATTCTCTTTGTATTTTCTTTTAAGACAGAAATTGCTACAGTTCGTAAGAATGTGCCAAGCGGAGAAATTTCTTAGAAAATTCGCAGGTTTGAGTTTGCAGTTTAAGGCTTTAAGCAGTATTTATGAAACAATCGAAACTAAAAATTTAAAAGAATAATTAGTAATATTGCCGAATCAAAATTATTTTACAGGAGAGTACGGATAACTTCAATGTTTCTCTTATAGAATTTAATATGATATTGACAACTTCAATGTTTCTCTTATAGAATTTAATATGATATTGACAAAAAATTACATCAGCACTCTGCGGTACGCAACCATCTTCATAAAACAAATTTGAAGTTTCATTTTTAAGAATGAAATAATCTGTATACAAATTTCCCTTCTCAATTAAATGCGACTTCCTCGTTTTGTAATGCATATTTTATATATAAAAGCATGAAATTCACTAATTTTTTTCAATCAATCCTCAAATTTATTTAAACATTAGTTATAATAAAGTATTTACAAATCATGATTCAAATATTCTTTATCAATTAATTTTGATTTTTTTAAAATCAAAACTGAAGTTTTCAAACATTTACAGTTTTTATATTTTAATTTATTTTTATTAACAGTAAAATAATTTGATTAATAAACTAATCTTCAGTTAAAAGCTTTTTAACTTAAATGATCATATTTTCATATATTTATACATATACGATACAGACATACTTCCTACTTTATAATTAAGGGGTGTTTGGATATAATTCTGAAATTGACAGTCATTGATCCAAAATCCAAATGCTTATCTTCAGTGTTAAAGCAAACATGAATTTGGTAAGAAATGTGAATCCAAACACACTGTAAATAAATTTAATAAGCCTCACAATCGCATCAATCATACCCCTTTAAATAATGTGTGGTTGTACTTTTAAAATTATATGGTAACCGACAACTAAGAAATTTCCAGAGCAGCTCATAAGCCATGATTACTAATATCAATTAGGAATGTTAACTTTAAAAATCTGAAATGTGAGGGATCTACTATTAGTAGAACAAAAGGCTAATATTAGCTACACATAAAACAACTAACATAAACTAAATCTTCACCGTTCATTTCATTCCTCTCGGCTCCTTTGCTTTATAGTTAATCCAGTAAATGGATAACATCCTCTGAGGCCACGAGTATGATTGGAAATTGACAAATGGACATGAAAATTTCATAACAAGTATGAACTATAGCAAGTTACATTATACAACAGCAAATCGGGGATTGGACCAACAAAAATTAGAACCCAGATGACTCAACTAACGAGGAATACGATGCATTTTCATCCAAGTCTGCAGGCTTCTTACTGCTGGTTTTCCTTGATGTTCCATCACTATTATTGCCAAGTGGCCCCACTTCCAAACCTACAATCTCGTACAATTTCAATCTTTGCTGTTTAGCTAAATCCATATCACCATCCCAGCAAGTCTCAGAAATAATTTCAAGTCCTTTCTCAATCTTGTCTTCAGCCAAAAGATTCCCATTTTGCAAGAGGACAAGGTAGAGTTGTTCAGCTGAAGCTTTTCGAATCTGATTAACAGACAAAATAAAATAAAATAAAACAAAACAAATAATTATTATGAATTTTTTGAACATTTAGTTAAAAAAATAATTTTCTCCTCTAAAATAAGCACAAACATATGATCCCTTAACTGTGAAAAAGAGTCTATCTACTTTGCATGTGATTGCTTTTAAGCGAAAAACAAGATGCCAAATCGTGAATCTCGTACTGATGAGTAATCGGGAATCACCTTAGGATAACGATGACCAAGAAAGTTAAGAAGTTGAGAAAAGGCCCTCATACTGATAGGTTCCAGCACTGAAGCTACATAACTGAGTATTGCAATACCAGCATACAACTTAGAGAAGTCTTTTGATCCCTTTAATTCAATTGCCAGAGCATCCAAAATAGCAGCACAAAAAGTTGAGGTATGAGCCTGAAAATGTAATTTATTAATCAAAATGTTCTCACCAAGCATTTGAAAGATAAAAATCAATAATGGGAAGCATAGAACAAAAACATCCCACATCTCATTTTTATACAGTAAAAAAATGCGTTGTGATTAGTTTTCACTCTACTGGAATCTTTGAATTCTTTTTCTTATCGTGTCCTGTGTAATTCTTAATCTCTACCTCTCTCTATTATTCTTCTAGTTCAGCAGATCATCACTCTTTTGTATCTAGACTTAAATTGCTCAAGTTATATCTAGTATCTGAGATGTGTATTTAATCCAATTATAGCTTGTATGATTCTGCATTATTAAATCATTTTACTGCATAATTCTCTTGGGGTTTAATCAGTGCTACCTACTATATTTAGTACTCATAACTCTACCGATGAAAATTGGCAGCATTCAGTCTCTGTCCAAGTTACTAAGCTCATAACTCTTGACTTGTGTATTTTTTATTTGTAGAGACTGATTTCTAACATTTCAACATTATGCAAACTGTATTGGTTTTAATGCACAAACAGGTAACAAGCAATAAATTCTACGCGCTACACAAGAAAAGTTACAAAATTAAAGGAATTTAAATAAACATATGGAGTTGCTATTGTTGGGGTTCAAGATGTCTGAATGATGAAGATTTGAGGCATCTAGACTTTGCATATAGTTCCCTTCTTATACTAGTCATTATTCTTTTCCCTTTTTTACATTTTCATTGTTTCCGCTTAAGTGTAAAGCCAGACTAAACATAAAGGATTACTTGATCAATATACAAGGTCACTTAATCACCAAACCAATGCAGGAATAAGACTAAATATATATATATATATATATATATAAGAAGTATTGGAGGACCGACTAACAGGAAAAATAGAAAAATAAGAACAGAAAGGCAGACTAACCTCCATATTAAGGAATATCTTTTTGCTGAACAGAATCTCAATGGTCTGGAGTACAGAATAAGTTCATCAGTATATTAGAGAATCATGGATAATGCTCGGTGCCAATTGATTTATGAAAATAGATTTACATTTCATAACAGAGGAGGCACACAAGCACTATATATGCAAAAATAATGAAAATATGCTAATCGTTTTTACCGAATATAACAGCCTGAAGCTGTTATAGTATTAGTCGTGTACTTCACCAGTACTACACCTGACTTTTTACAATAAATAAATACGCACTTAAAACCTAATTAAAATCAAGATAGTGTATTCCATTATACAGCAACCTTCCTACACTCAGATTCTTCCACCCTCTCCTTTTTTAACATATTTATACATGGAATTGATACTTTCAGTGACTATCGGAGTCCTTCCTCTGTAAAAAGAAAAGAAATCACAGTTCATGACGTGAATACATGGCTGCTAATCATGCTAATGCTATTATATTTATGCTTAGTTACACCTGGGAGAGACGCATGATGGGCTGTTGATTTTGAGCCTGGAACCAGCACTTTGTTTACATACAGAATTTAGGTTTTTCCCCAAGAAAGAAAAATGGCATAAAACAGAATCAAATCTTTTGAAGTTCAATTTAACAAATAAAGTATAATTAAGCTTTTTTTAAGAAATTTAATACCTTTAAAGTGGGTATGATAACTCTGTCGCATTTCTTGTATTGTTGGAGAACCCACAGGATATCAACAGATAGCATGTACACCCTAGACGTTCTTGTATTGGGCTTTTCAGATTCAACCCCTTCTAGATACTCCAACAGTGCCGAGAGTGATACTCTCTTCAAAGAATCTTGCAACCCACCAATAGATATAACTAAACCTGATAGCATATCTTTGCTATAACAACCATATTGAAGTAACTGTACAAAGCGTGGGTAAGAATAGGAGGGAACCTGCAATAAAACAGTATTGTTTCTCAATAAAGAAAATGATATGCTACTGACCTCAACAATTGACAAGGATCTATATAAACTTACAGCCCATTTTGTATCTGTTTCCTTAGGAATGATTTCTTCTAACTTTTCTCGGAAAGGTATATACCGAACATAAATCATCTGGTTGTACAAAATTCTGCAGAGAACATTTGCGGCTGCTTCTCTCAGCTTATCCATCTTCTCCACAGCTTGCTTACAAATTGCTCCAACTAAATTGGTAGCAAGATTTTCATCAAATAACAAAAGCTCTTGGTTGTTCTGAAGTGTGCTATCAATAGAAGGATGAGCAACAGATTCAATTTCATTTCCATCTGATCTTCCAGACAAACAAACTGACCTGTCTATCTTACAGAGCATGTATGTACATTTTTCAAGGCCATCTAGTGCAGCCTCACGAACCCAAGAACCTACGTCGCCTCTATTATCAACAGAATAGTCATCAAGAGCTTTAAATAAACTCATCATCACCTCATTCTTTATCAACATAAACAGAGAAAAATCATTCTCAGTGAAAGGGGTAGCAGTATCTTCTCTTCCATTAATTAATGTTTCACACACCAATGTGAGCCCCTTGACAGCATTTACTCGTGCTTCAGCATCTCTGTCTTCAGGGTTTTCCTGCATATAGGAAAACATTTGTGTAACACAATCATTGAAGTCAAGGTAGTATAATACATAGCATTTACAATTACAACTGTGTGAAGCACACCTCAATTGTACAACAGCCACAAAGCTTCAAAAGCACATTTCTCCATTGACTGGCTAATAACTTGAATGGCAAAACACCTATTGCCAATGCAGATCCTCTCCTTACTGCTACATTTGGATCAGTCAACATACTGAGGTACTTTGCTGTCACATCACTTGTACCTTTATTGTCTGAAGCATGCAAGTAAGCCCGAATAAAGTGTTTCAGGCCTTTAACAGCAGCATTCTGTACATCACATGAAGATATTGCTTGTCAGATATATAATGCCAACTAGTATAGGCTGATGATGTTAATTTGTTAAACAAACAATAAATGGGAATACAAATTGCTTGTACAAAGTATCAAATTCTCGTATAGAACCTGTATTTGAGAATTAGGATGTCTCAAATTCTCATTAAGAGTATCCAGTAAGCTTCTTTTTATCTTCTCGGGTAATGCCACTTTAGATATGGAGATACATTCAATAAATCGGGAAACAGCTGCACGCATTATCTCTCCTCCCTTTCCACGATAAAGCCGTGCTTTCTCAATAGCAGGAACAATGCCAGCAAGACTTTTCTGTTTTTCTGTCAATGATAATGCCAAAAATGTCACAGTTCAGTTAACATCATAAATATTTTGAAACTAATCACCTCAAAATAAAGAAAAGTTTAACCATAAGACCATTAGTTGGCAAGGCAGACTCAACTAAAACTATATGATGATCCTCAATCAGAAGCCACAAGCCACTTATATAATCCCTCAGTCCAAGACTTTTATTCATTTTCTTATCATGTTAAGGAATGAAGTCAAATTGTTCCAACAATTTAATTTTGCTGGTTTCTTCCTGACAGTATTTTGTTTTGAAGTAAATGATATTATCCTTCAATCTTGTACAAGCAAGAAAACAAAAGAAAAATAAATCAGCCAACTGGACTGTAATAAATTTGTATGGCTCAGTAGTCAGTAGTCATGAAATTCATTTAAAAGTCAGTTGAAAAATCAGCAATTTTACAAATGGTAATATAAAGTTCAGAGAGTGTGCGTGTGTGTTTGATATTGGAGTCACTCTTTAGTTTCTGATTTATAATACGTGAATAAAGTCCAACTTCCCAGTCTGTATCAGACACACTTGAAAATCATCTCTTAAATTTCTAAAAACAAGTTTAAAGTATGGACCAAGGATACAGACATATATAACAAAAATACATGAACATGAAGAAGACAATTCAATAACAACTGACTCATTTCCACATTTGTTCTTAGTATTGATAGAAGAAATGATGGGAATTGATCATTACTATCATTAACAGGCATGCATTATTAGTTATTAACTGTCATGTTGGCATTTATGGGTAGAAATTAGGAGCAATAATGTATTATTAGAGTTAGAAACTGCCTTGAACAGATTATTTTTTCTGTATTAGAATCAGAAACTGCCTTGAGCAGTTATTGTGTGTTTAATAGGAATGATGTCTGATAAGGGCAATTATGCATGCCTTGGGTCAGTTATTATACATTTAATATAGGATTAGGGTGTGATAAGGGGTTAGCTGGTTAGGGACATGGTATCATGTAATTTTGGACAGAACTTTTTGGTAGTTGTAAAACTCTGCGACAGCAAGCATCATGCTGTATTCTGTGTGAATCAACAGTATTTTTTTCAGGTTATCGTTGGTGTTCTGTCAAGAAATCTGTTTCACTTACACTACTAATAAGAAATAGCATAATAAAGTTGCAAGAAAGAATCAACCTGAGGGAAGAGCAAAATTGCATAGATGTAAAGCTAAAACAAGTTCTCCTGTTGCCAATGTTGCACCATGGCGCATGCATAAATCAGACGAAAGAGTACAAGGGATTAACTTTTCCATGACAGTGCTAGCAAAATGCTGTGGTTCATACTTTACAAGAAAAGAAAGGGCCTCTGCAGCAAGTTCTCGTAAGCTTTTATCCTGGAGACATAATTTCCAAGTAACTTCTCTCAGAATATATCAAGAAAATTGAGCAAAATGCAAGTTCTATCTCATCTATGTATGATCTCCCTACAAAATCTATTCCATTCGACATTAAAGTAATAAATCTATATTGCAAGTGCAATTAGGTTAAACACATGAGCAGAAAAATTGGCAGCATGGAGAGAGAGACATAGATTTAAATATTTAATTAGAACATACCCAGTGACAAATTTTTCTATCCAGCAGGTCATCCACAAATGGAAAAAGATATCCTTCATACTGAGCAATGGAGACAGCAACATGAAGATAAGAGTTTACTCGTGAAGAAAGTGAAAAGTAATCTGCAGTATTCACTATTTCAATGCCATGTGGAAAATTCCCTTGTCTTCCAACATTCTCCTGAAAAGCAGCAGCTGCTGCTCTTCTGCAGTTAACCTAAGTATCACAGGTTAGTTAGCCATTCTATTTACATGAAGTCAATCATTCTAAAACAATAATGTCATGAGAAGGACATAAAAGATATAAGGACCTCACGGTCATAGCATGCCACAGTTAGGAGGTGTGGGGCAAGCTCTTCTAAGATGCTCCTCATATCTGTGTGATAATATGCACGTCCAAATGCCCAACATACATATGCAGCAGCATCACGTACATGAGACCCAACGCTGTGTGGACCTCTTCGAACATCATAATGTAGTGCCTAATAACAAAATTATACTTAATATCAATACTGATATGTAGCATGTATCTCTTAAATAAGGGCTCAACTTGAGTTTTCATTCAGAAGAAAACAATGAAAAGATTTTTGCCACAATGGCAAGAAATACCCAAAAAATATTCTTATTGATATTAAATATATGATGCAACGAATAGATCTAGTTAAATCAAAACAATGATTGTAATCTTATAAGGTCAACAACAAGATAGAGACTACAAAGTACAAACCATAAATCATATTGCCATGGAAGGATGTGTTAAGCTTCATGTTTTATAAAATAAGGAAAGTGTACATTTATGATACAAGCTTAGAGATTAGGCTAACAGTGACAGAGGCAAGGATGGAGAGAGTGAATGAATTTCTTTATCGATATCAATGGCTTCAAGGAGCATAACCTCCTCCAAGGGTCTTCCCCTAACAGCATACAACCATAAAACTAACTTTTCTAATTCTCCTTTCTAATTATTTATATCTTTTTCCTTTTTCTAACTACCTTGCTGCCCTCTCTAACCACTCACTTATTATTATTCCCCTCCATACATAGATCTTCCAAACTTGAGGCCTAAAAATTTATGTTAGGGAATAATTGTCTTTTATTGTCCAAGATTCAGTCCTTTTTTATCTTCCGCCTTTTCTCAAGCCTCTCCCTCTTTTTCTCAACCATATGCATCCAAAACCCACTTGTTAACTGCTTAGGCTGCCAAGATAATCATGACTCCTCTATAAGGTACAGCAAGATGTCAAGGTTATCCTTAAGGTTCTTGTTTCAAGTCTTAGTAGCACATAAATAAAGTACTTCAAACAGCTAAATAATCATAAACACCCAAAATAGTTTGAAATCACAAATCCTATGTGCATAAATCCATGGATAAATCTATCAATTATAAACACCACCTTCACAATAACAGGCACAACTTTGGGAAGACTTGCAGGTAATAGCAAGCCTCTACGAGCAAGTTCAGCCAAAGCCAAGCAGCCTCCATGCCACGAACCATCACCCTGAAAAAAGTGTTACATGTGAGCTATAACATAGTAAACCTCTTATTCAGTACCTATAAAAACCTAGGTGAATGTAAATTGAACTTGTGAATACAGTGCTCAGGAACTTATGCAAAAATAAGTTCAGTATCACACCTCACCAGGTGAAAACAGCTCCAAAACAGATGATAAAACCTCCTCAGAAAGGGAAGATGTCAGATGTGAACTTATGCGCCCAATACCTTTTGCTGCAGACCAGCGGACAACAGTATCCTACAGTCCGAAGCCGACATTAATTTAGTCATTAAAGTGATGAAAAATCTTTTGAGAGAATAGGGTGAAGAAATATGATCAGCTTAAGCAGTATTTCATGAATTCATGTGATGTTTAAACAGCAGTATACCATGAATAATGGCATATTGGCATGTTCTTTATTAGCACAATGGACAATTCACTTAAGCAAATGTATCAGAAGTCCTCCTTGGCAAGGGGGAGGAAGGTGTTAACAGTATAAAAAACTATCAAGGAATGAAGTGTCAGTAAAGGATTCTAGATGATTGATTGGCGTTAGCTGAGAGTCTAATTGAAGAGAAATTCACTAACAAACTACTCTATTCTCTACCCTCTAGTATGAACCCAGGCCTGGGTTTAAGATGACACATTCTTCAACTCATAGCCTTTGTATAGCCTCTCCAATTCCTCCACACCAATATTATCATTTCACAGGTTGATATTTTCAACATGAAGGGGAAAAAAATAGACATGAGAACTGCATCAATTAAGTAAAGGCCACTTCAATTTTCAGACAAAAGAACTTAATTGCAATGAGCTAAAAGCTTAAGCTGTTAAGCAAGATACCACTTGTGGTTGCTACAGACTACAACTCTAGTACTATCTCATGTGAAAGACAATCAGGTTTTTTACATGGACAAAGTACATGCTCAGAACCATTTGTAAGTGGTATTGAAACAAAAGAATTATTCAAACTGAAATATAAATATATAACAGGAACAGAACGGCTCAAATGTCAACTGGGCTCCAATATTATATCAAAGAACCACTCATCCTAAGAGATTATATTGTTAAGCAAGAGCCCTGGAACTATTTTGATTGATAGAGCAATGATATTCACCCAACAACTAATACTACAGTATACAGCACAAATCACACAAGAAATGTTACAGGATCTAAGGAAACCAGTATAAATACAGGGGCCGGTAGTAATATAAAAGCATTACAATACAGCACCAATTCAGGAGCAGTGTTTTCAGTCATTCAATAGACTTCTCCATTTTGGTAACTGAAACACAAACAGCTGACTACAATCAACTAATGTTTTAGCTCCTTGATATCCAACAGCACTAATCCAATTCTGTTTGTAGGATCCACTGCATGATATACTGCATGGATAAGTGCAACTTAAGCATAATTTCACATCTCATGCAAATTCATACAAGATATCAACAATGTTGGTTTTGGATAGTTTTAAAAGAACTATTTCATGATGTTATGTCAAACGAACAACATCAACAGGGTTATTACAACTTTCAGTAGTGTACAAGGCTCCATTACACAAACAACTTACAAAGAAATGAAGTCATTCATTTCCTTTCAGGCATATCATCACTGTCATGCATTTAGACATAATTTCATATTTTTCATCACCAGAACTGAGCAACATAGCATAAAGGTGAAACACAAAATTCACTGTGAGAATCTCACCCTTTGGACATACCATATCCCTCAAACCAGATAACAACATCTCAATAATCTCTTCAACATTTTCTGGAACATCCATATCCTCATCTTCTTCTCCATCTGCAATTTCTCTTGAGTTGGAATGGTTATCATTCACCTCCAAATTGGACTGATCAATTTTATTGGATGTATCCAAAGAAATATTTAGTTTGGTGATTCTTCCCTGCATGATAGGCATGTATATAGTCATTAAGGCAAGAAAATGGTGGCAGACAACGAAGTCTCTACAGTTGCTTATGATAAGTCAATGACTATTAACTAATATACAAGTGTCCTTCCTAAAATGTCCTACTTAAAGAAGCTACAATGGCCAGAAATTTGTAACCCAGAATCAAGTAAAACTAATAAAAACCAAATGCTGGAGTTCAAATCTATGTCACTGATATAGTTAGCAATGGTCAAGGGGCCAAACAACTTAATTCTATTAAGTTTAAATTTGACACTTAGCTCAACTAAATTGACTTGGGTCTGTAACATGTTAAAGTTATTTCATGCATAGTAGCTTAAATTTTCAAGAGGACAAATTATCTAGCATGATACCATGGCCAGATTGCCTAAGGGATCTTTGAAATCAAGTCTTCAGATTTCCCTTATCAATAAGGAATCCAATTTCATCCATCCGTTCTTGACTTTCATGAGGAGCATTTGTTGTTTTGTCAGCATAATATGCATTTCTGAAGAATGCATATAACTAAAGTTAATTAATTCCTGTGGTTTTGCATGCCAGTTATAACTTAAAATTAAAAATAAACAAAATATGAATAAGAATACTCGCAAATAAACAAAACAAAGGTGTCTTCAAACATTTAAGATACAAGATCCCATCAAGCTTGGATCAGAGAAAAGCTAACCATATATCGCCATGAGGGGAAACGATGAGGAAGAGCAGTGAGCCCAATTCGTTGGGTTAACTTCATCAAATACTTGCGAAGCAAAGGACTTCGAGCTGTATTTGAGGACTTGTACAATATTGAAGTGTCATTCCAGACAACAGGAATTGCATCAAGCAAGAGATTCCGACTACCTGCCTGCTTACACATTGATATTATAACAGTTAGAGTCATTAAAAGTAACAAAGACAGTTTCTAATTATGACCGCCTTGGCAATAAGTTAAACACAAGATAAGACGTGCTAGCTTGTCTCATTAAGCTATCTGGTGCGTTTTATCAATTTAAATTATGACATTTGCCTCCTTCTTAGTTTTGAAAGGAAATTAAATCTATTTGCATGAAAAGCTATTATAAATTGTTGAAATTATTAGGTTTATTCATTTAGGTAAGGAAGGAGAAAAAGAGAGAAAGGAGACTCAGAATAATATCAATACAGTGTATTATAATGTGGTATAACTAACCCACTAGCCTTATTTGTACTAATAGTAGTCTCCTATCTCTAAGAATAACTTGCTAAAAGATAAGGTAAAAACCCTAAGAATAAGATAAGTTTCCTAACAAGACAAGATCCGTAAACATAAATTATCATAATCTGTTATGTATCACTCTCTCCATCTAAAATATTTGTAGATATTCTACGCTCCCTCCCAAGTTAACTCTTACCAAATTTTAAGCTGTTAGAAATTAGAACTTAGAATAAAAAAAGAAAATAACAAAAATATATAAAGCAAGCTCCATCAAACTTGACTGGAAAACAACTTAGGGGTATGCTAGAGATGTAGAAGAGACAATAATTGATAGAAAGATAAATCAACAAAACTGTTGGAATGATCATAAGCCTGATAGAAATTTCTTGGAAAGCAATCAAGCACAGAAAGACCCAAACTTCTCCAATCAGACTGTTCTTCGTTTTGACAAATTAGGACTTTTACCTTGATGATTGGAGGTGCTAGGGACAACGAATGAGCCTGGATAGTGGCTGTGTGATGGAAGAGCTAGGATTTAGAGAATTGACTTGTGAATTGTTTGCATTTATATTTTCATCATTCCATAGTTGAATCCCCAGTATTTTAGGGATTAGACATAATTTACGGAAAACATCTAGTGTTTCCTAATCTATTCTAAATATATACAAGCAATCAGATCAGAATATGCAATGAAATAAGGACACCTTAACACTCCCTCTCAAGCTAGTGCATATATACTATATGCATCAAGCTTCTTACATATGAATGTTATCCTGTGGCCTCAGAGAGACTTGGTAAGAATATCCATCAGTTGATCATTAGAATTCACAAAAAACATAGTGATTTTTGTAGAACTAACATTTTCACAGATGAAATAACAATCATTCTCTATATGTTTAGTTTGCTCATCAAAAGACCAGGTTAAAGGCAATGTGCATGGCCACTTGGTTATCACAGACAAAATTCACAGACCTGCTTTTGTGAAATTGTCATTGACACCATTCTAATGCTTTTTAATATTATACAATCTAGGTAAGGAAGAAGAAAATGAGAGATTAGATACTCAAACTAATAGAATATTAAATTGATTGAGAATAATGATGATGAGATACAAATACTAACTCAATAATCCTATTTGTACTAATACTGGACTTCTAATCTAATAGGGGAGCAAATAACTTCCAAAAGAAATGACAAAATCCATAAGAATATGAAAACTTTCCAACAAGATAAGATCCCTAAAAATAAAATAATGCAATTATCCATAATGTAAATAAACTAGCCTGATCTATTAGGTATCATTCTCTCCCCCAAAAATATTTGTTGAAACTCTAATACAAATGATAGATAAAACATTTTCATTTGACAGTGTAAATGAAAAAAGACAAAAACAAACCTTGAAAATAGCAGCCAGTGCTTCAATGACACCAAGTAATTGGAAATGATGGAGTAAATCTTGGGTAACAGAGGACATGACCTTGTGTGTCCACTCAACAAAGCTGAAGCAATTAGAAAAGTCAGTTAGTGCATGATGAGTAGTGAAGCAAGAGCTTCTATACAGCACAAATGTAGGCATGCATAGAAGCCCAATTGTGTCTGAAGTGATAGCACAAAATGTTGTGAACTAGTGATGATTAAAATGCAGACATTTTTGAGAGATCTAACAAAGATATTTCTTATTTGTAAACATAATCCAAAAAACAAAGAATTGTCAATGATTTAAGCTGAACTTTGATTGAAATGAAATTAACTTTGCATTTGTGATATCACAACAAGAGATGACACAAATATTTAAGGCAGCCAGAGAGAAAGCTGAGTTAACACCAAATAAGCTATAAAATAATAACTAATAAACCTTGTAAAGGCTTTTGGCATATCTGGACGAGTAAGTAGCCTCGAGAGGACTAGTCCAGCCATAGTTCGCATGGGCCCAGCAGTTGAGAGGTAATCCTTACAGAATCCTATTATTCTCAGCACAAGTGGGGCAAGCTCGAACTCAGTTAGATTGTCATTGTTGGCAATACTGGTGTCAACAGTGGAGATGTCAAAAGGAACCAGTACAAGTATATACAGCCACAACAGCATCACACATTTAGCTTCCATCTCTCCTGTGCTTTCCTGCCTCAATGACGTCACTGAAATTGTGTGGTGACACTTCTCCAAGAGAGATACAGCAAGTTCAAGATCAGAAACTTGATGTGGAAAGAACTTAATCACAGCTTTGTATCCACAGACCGTAACTAAAGTATAGATAATTATACATATTGGTTTGATTATTTCAAGAAGTTCATCCGAGTCTATCCCGAGTTCCATTGTTCTTGAGCGAACAATGTACATCAGTGGGGAAACTATGATTTCCAGGTAAGGTTCTAGAAGTTGACCCTGCTCCTGATACTTGTCCATCTGCATATAAAGAAGAAAGTACAACTCTCACTAGACGCAAAGCACGCATTTTGTCAAAATTGCAGAGCATTTTACAATGCACTGTCAATAGTTATACTTTTAAGTAGATTACCATCCAATATGTGTCTGAAATGAGTTTCCAAAAATATGGTATATAAAGTATTTCACCTTTAATATCTTGAATTCATAACTCAACACGGCAACCATATCATATCAAAGCATAATCATTACAAAAGGAATACAATAGAAAATTGCAGAAATGAAGCGAATCCCAGGTGAGTGTTATTTGTATAAAAAAAATATATAATGCATCGATCTTTCACGAAGTGGACCATTTTTCAACAACAAAAAGAAAAGAAAACACACATAATTAACTGCAACTAAAAAATTTCAGAAGATATTTATTATTAAATAAAAGAGGATAGAGGAAGAGTACAATGGATCTGATTTTGTGAACAGAGGAAGGGTCAGAGACACGGCCATTAGAAACGATGTCGTCAAGCAGAGACTTGACGATCTTCCATTCTTGGAGGAAGTACTTTTGTAGCACACTCTCCTTGGATTCCAACTCATCATCCTCTTGATTCATCGTTACCGTCTCTTGATTCGTTTCCATTATTGCCTTTGGGTTTGATGGTGTTTTGGCGGGATCTTCGACACAGGTTTCGACTCGACTAGTCGGAGTCTCTAGTCTCTAGTTCTAGTTTCAAGTGCTGAGGCTGATTGGCCAGGTCTAGCTTCATCACTGGTAAGTAACCGGACAATAGCTAAGGGCAATTTCGCTTTTCTATTTTTATTTTTTTATTTTTACTTTTGAAATTTTTTATTTTATTTTTTATTCTTAAAAATATATCTAAATAAAAATAACAATTTATTTTTACTATTTTTATACAAAATATTAAAAAAATTATAATTGAATATAATATTTTTTACAAATTAAATATTCTTTTAGAAATTTTTAAAAAACTTTTTTCCAAAATAATTTTACATTTAAGAGTATTTTACAAATAAAAAATATATTAGCAACTTTTCAAATTCATTACAAACGGATAATTTTTTAATTAATTATACAAATTTAATTCACTTTAAAAGGATTTATTTTATCTCTGAAAAATTAGGCATTTTATAAATTTAAATTTAGAAAAAAAAATACTTACAAAACTTTTATCTTTAAAATAAATAAATAAATGAAATTTTATTTTGTCGAAATAAAAAATTAAAATCATGTAATTTTTTAGAAAAAAAAAGGTTTGAAAATTGAGCTCTTTTAAATATTTTTTTGGATTTTAAAAATATTAGTTTAATTTTAAAATAAAATTTGAAAATTTTTGTTTAAGGAATGTTAACTTTAATTCATGAAATAAATTAATTTATTTTAAAAATTTATTGATATTATTTTTAAAAAATTAGAGAGAATGTATTTTTGAAATTGTAGAAAAAATATTTGTATAAATGTTAATTTAAATTTGGAAGAGATGTTTTTTATATCTTGTCAAATTTTAAAAAATATATTTTTAAAATATTTCTACTTAAAAAAATTAAATTAGCATCTGACAATTTAATAAATTATTGTTGTTCAGTATACCAACCATTTAATTAGTATTATTTAATCATTGTGTGCATTTAGAACGATTATTTAAGAACATGCAGGCAATTATTTTTAAAAGTTTGAAAATAATTATATATGTACATGGTTCCAAATAATATTAAAAATGATTTTGATAATACTTTTTTTTAAAGCTAATGTTTAACAAAAATCAAATTGTCTAAACTAAAAAAGGTATGAAAAAAATAGAACAACAAAAAATAAAAGTAAAATAATATACAAAAAGGTCAAGAAATTTGAATGTAAAATTAAATATAAATATAAATAAATAAACATATTTACATAAAATTATTCCCAAATATCACTTACGAAATAATATTAAATGAGTTTGCATATCAAATCACATGGTTATTCCTAAAAAAATCCAAATAACATATGCTCTATGTTTTTATATTAAGTTTAAGTGAGAGTAGTTTGTTATCTATAAAAAAATGGAGATTGAAAGACTGCAGTTCGCTGTACTTTCTTTAAGAGCGTAACTCTTTCCGTGTGTTATTTGAAAAGGATTTTTTTTTTTAAATTATCGTTAACGCGAATTTTGTAGTTTTTTGTATTTTTAAATAACTAAAACAAAATCAAGTATTTACAAAAAATTAAAGTAAAATTCACGTAGTTAATCATCCGAAAACTAATAATACATTATTAAAAGAAACAAGTTTTAGATACCAACTAAATTTTATAAGGCACGAGGATATATATATATATATATATATATATATATATAGTTTTTATAATATAAAAAATTTAAAATAAATAATAATAACAGTGAATATTTTTATTTGTATTATAATATATTACAATAGAAATTATTATAAATTACTTTTAAAAATATTTATTTAATGTTTAAAAATGCTTTTAATATTAATTTAAATAAACTACAATCATGATATCGAATATTTTTTCAAATAATTTAAAATAGTCATTATATTAAAAAATATCTATGTATGATTTCCAAAATTTAAAGGGCTGTAAGCTTATTAATGAAATGTACGGAAGTAAAATGAAAATTTATTTTGATATTAGTTTTGTTCAAACTTATAGAGATAATTTTTCATTTAAGAAAATAATTTATTCAATTGTTTTTTTTTACCTTTCTCGTTTAATGTTTTGTATTTTTTAAAATAAAATTCAAAAACCACAACACAAATATCAAAACATAAGTTTAAATTATTATAATACAAAAGAGAAAAGGAATATATATATATATATATATATATATATATAAATTAAAATTTTTTATAAAATCAAAATATTTAAAATATCTTGTAGGATTTACCGTTTAAATTTTTTCATTTGTAACATGGCAGTGAAGTAATTTTATATCCAACCTAGCAGGATCAGCTTGATAGAGGTAATTTAGGTAGTTTGGATAAGATTTTATATTTAATCCTTATTATTTCCATTGCATGCATATGAGAATATTAAATTTGATCCAAACAAAGATATACAAATTATTTATTTTTAAATTTGGAATAGAAGTATTAAAAAGGTTTTCTAGCTAATATTTGATTAAAAAGTATAATTTTTGTTATTAAAAATAATATTAAAATATTTAAAAACCACAAAAAACTACATTACAAAATTTAATATATTTTTTATCAATTAACATCTCTAAAACAATAGTTATTGTTTTCCATATTAAAAATACTCATACCCCAGACTAGTTTTCAAAGTCCGATTGCATTTGTTCATTCACTTTCTTTTTTACTCCTAACGACAAATCCTATTTCCAAAATTTTACTTAAAAAATCATTCAATTTTTTTTAACATATATCTATTAAATTCTCATGAAATTGACGAAATTCCTAATTCAATTAGGTAGTAATTCATATATTATTTTGCAACTACTATTTTTTTAAAAAAAAAATACAACTAGCACATGAAACAAGATAATGATAATAATAACTTTTGTTGTTTTGATTTAATAAATTAATATAATTATAACTTAGTTCTATTAATTACAACGAATCGTTCTAAACTTTTTTTAGGAAAATATTTCAACAAGATTTTGTTTGGCAAAACCCTCTAGGTGAGACTTATAAGTTAAGTATCGTGTTTGGGTTAAGAAGGTTTCACATAACAGAAACATAGTTGTCCTCACATTGTCACATGGTAGTAGAAAACATAGGAGGAAGACAAAAAAGAAAAGGGAACTAAATACGAGGAGAAAGGTTTTGAAATCGTGATTGAATTAGTTAGGATTTTAGATTAAAGTTTAGTGATTTAATTATAATTAAATTAATATTATTTATAATATATAATTTACTAAAAATGATATAAAATACAATGTAATAATATAATACATTAATATTATATTTTTATTTTAAAATTATATATTATTTTAAAATTTAAAATTTAAAGTATATATAAAATTAAATTAAACAAAATACAATTTTTTTATATAAAAATAATTAAAATAATATTATTTTATACATAAATTGATTTTTATTATAATAATTTTATAATTCAAATAATATGAAAAGATAATAGTTTTAAGTTTAATAGTTTAGTCTAATTTTTATAATATTAATAAAAAATAAAATAAATATTATGAAAATATTCAAAATATTCAATGACATTCGATAAAAAAACTGATAATATAGATTATGCTGAATAAAGAAAGAAAAATATTTAAAATATTATAAAATATTTTTAAAATATGTGATAAAATATTTTATTTTATTTTATTTTTAATATTAAATAATTATTAAGATATGATAATTTGTTGGATTATTGTATCATATCATATATTATTTAGATAAATCAATTTTTATTTTTATTTTTTTTATCTTTTACATTATATTATTTTTAATATTTTATAAAAATAATATTTTTAAAAAAATTATCAAATAATTTATATAATTTTTAATAAAAATATAAAAAATATTTTACTTATTTTATAAAATATAATTTTAAAATTTTAAATTATAACATTACAGATTTTTAAAAATTTAAATGTAAAAAACAAATTAAAAATACATTATAATTTTAATATAAACTTTTAGTATTATTTGTATATAATTTTTAATCGTTTTTTAGCATTTATATATTATATTAAAAAATAAAAAAAAATATCTAATATAATTTATATCTTATCTAATCTTATCATTATTTATTTATTTTAAATATTAATTAAAATAATATCATACTATTTAATTTATCTATTATCATAGCATTAATCTAATTAAAAAATAATTTATTATTTTCTTATCATATAATCTTATATTATATAGTATTTATAATATTACGCAAATATAACAGATTTGAAGCCGTATAGAAGGAAATGCAAAATTCGATCTGCGTAGAAAATCTCGTAAACCTTAATTTAACCTCAAATATCTTTTTCCTCTCTCATTTCACTCCTTCTGGTTCTGAAGTGGAAAGTGACATAGCATGGAAAGTGGAAGGATCCATGGATACAGATAAGATCATTTCATCGATTCCCTGTTCCTCGCTTCCTCCATAGATCAGTTGATTAATAATTCCTTAAATTCGCAGTTTGATCTTCGAAAAACAGTCTTCAATTTCAATACAGTTTTCTTAAATCCGGAAGAAGATGGGTGTAGGCATATCGGTATTGATAGCACTCAAAGCAACAACACTGTTACTATGCTTCGTGTACCTAAGAAACCTGGGTTTCACGCTCTTCTCTCTCCCTTTCCTCTACTCTTCTCTGGTCTCATTCTTGGTCTCAATCGCATCTCACCCTTCCATCGACCTTCCAATGCTTCTAGGAAAAACCACTGATGGTAGATTCCCCATCGTGCCCCTCATACTCTTCAGCCCTTACCTCTACTTCGTTCGAATCTTCTCTTTCCTCCGAAGACTCAGAAGCGGGGAAGCTCCTTACACACAGGTTCACGAGGGTCTCTATGTCGGTGGATGGCCTTCTTCGCCTCGTATGTTGCCACCTGGCAACCCTGCCATCATCGATTGCACGTGCGAGTTTCCGAGGGTGAAGGATTTCACTGTTGGATTGCCTTACAGGTGCATTCCCACGTGGGACACTAGGTCTCCTCAACCTGCTGATATTGAATCAGTTGTTAAATGGGCTTCCCGAAAGAGAGACCTCAATACGCCCATCTTTGTTCACTGTGCTTATGGTTAGTTTTATTAACTTGCCTTACCCTCCTTCGTGTTCCCTTCATCACCATCAATTTCATTTCAATGCTCTTTACTGTTCTGATGTGCTTGTTCACTTTTGTTTGTTCTTCTGTTGCTTCTTCATAATTGCAATGATTCCTATGCTATCAATTGGAATTATTTTTAAGGCACAAGTTCATCGAGAATTTAGTACTTTATAAGGCATACATCGTTTCTTTGATATTAAAATCTGTGAGCCCCTTCTATGCGTATCACTATTTCAAGTAATTGGTGTTACTGCTCTGTGTCTTTCATGTCATGGTCTTCATAAGCTTCAGTTTGCTTGTTATTTGTCTAAATAGTTTGTGAAACATTAAGTGACTGGCAACCTTTGAAATGATAGTTTTCTGTTGATAAACATTTGTATTCACCTAACTTAGTCATAGGTCAATTATATGAAACGTGATAATTTATTTTGTGTTTCGGTTGTTTTAATCATACTAAAGTAATTACCATTGTCCAAACAAAAGACTTGACTTTAGAAGGAGTTTTCAACTTTCAATTGGGCTTGTCAAGGAGGAAACTGAGGCTCTAATGATAATAGTATAGTTTAGAAAATGAAGAAAATGACTTAGAGGTAAATACACAAGAAGAGTCCAAAGTCCAAATTTCCCTATCTGATTAGAAGAGAGATGGATATAAGTCAAAGCAGAAGGTATTCTGAACCCATAGTTTGCCTAACATTCTGGTTTCTGCAAAAGTGAAAATTTTTAGATATATCAGTTGGTAACCAGACTTCATTCGTAGGCCAGCAATGAAACTCCCAAATTATCAAAACCATATCTTCTCTTTGCTTACACACCACACAAAAGGTCATTTGCAATTTTCTCTATCCTTTGAACGACATATATTGGAATTTGGAAAATGGGAAGGTAATAAAGGGACGCAGTTAAAGTAGGAGTAATCTAATCGATCAGACAAAACAACCTTCCATTTATGCAAGCATTTATTGATCGTTTGAACCACAACATCCTGAAGGAAACAGCAGAGAACTGAGGCAACCATTGAAAGAAAGAATCTGATTATGACTGTAATGCAAGTTTTAGGCATTGTATACTATTGCCATCAGCCCAAATAAGGCTTTTAACACTGCCAATGAAGTGGGCACTGACTTCCTTGATGAAGATTCATTCTGGGTGACCTTTGTATTGTTCCAGTTGCTTATGTCATGTTGACTCCATGATTCTGTTTAGTGAAGATTGATAAATGCAAATCTGGGGCTCAACAAGAAGAGAATCTTTAGTTTTGGCATTAAACAAAGTGTTAGGATTCAATTGTACGGTATGAAACTTGGGTCTCACATTAGAAGTATGGGATTCAGATATGGTGTTTATAAAACCTTGAGCTCTCCAACAATAATAGCTAGATTTTGTGGTGTGGTTCTCCCTAAGTTCTTATCAATTGGTATTAGAGCCTTCCATCATGTTTTCCAGCTACAAACGAGTGGTGCAGGCAGTGACATCCACATTGTAATGTTTGTCCATGACTAGTCAAAGGGGCTAGTGCATAACCAGTTTGTGTAAGTGCCGTGGCTGTAGAGTGCAGTGAAATGTTAGGATCCAATTGTAAGGTATGTGACCTGACTCCCACAGGGAATGTGGGATTTATAAGACTTTGGGCTCTCCAACTGCAATAGTTATCTTTTGTGGTGTGATTTTCCCAAGGTTTTTATCACAAAGTTTGTTCAATCTGTGTATTAAATATACCCTTGGAAAGTTCTGCTTGGAGTATTACACTAGCATAATGTGTCTTGTACAAGAAATTCAACAAAATTGACCCACAGCTATTTTATATTGTTTAGATAAGTGGATTTGTTTTCCCCTATTTTAAAAGGGTATAAAATGGGAAATGAAAAATAGGATCGGGATGAAATTTGTCATTTGAAAACTGAATAACATTGCTCACTTAGCATCAGCTTATTTGCCATGTTTGAATTTTGTAAGATGAGAAAAGTTGTTACAGATCACAGTTTGTCCATATTATGATCACTGGTTGTCGCTCATTGTTGAGAATATAAGTTGAGTTCTAAGGGTGACCCATCCTATTAAGTGGGTGCTTTGCCATTTTGTGGTTGCTCTTTATTATGATCACCACTTGAGCTGCAAATCTAAAGAGATTGATATTAGTTAGAAGCATAGTATGCAACGTGAAAAAAAAAGGGCATTGAAGGATTATTACAGCCACAATTTTATCAATAGGATAGGATTATATGACATTTTAAATGTTACCTTTGTGGTCATTTTGTGGTAATGATTCATGTAGAGCAAACCTTCATAGATGAGGAAAGCATACAGAAAAGAGAAACTATCATATCCCTAGGTCTTTGCATAATCCCATTCACTGACATAAAGTTAGGTATTGATTAACAAAAGGTTATATTCTATTAGTTTGGAACTCCCATTGATCAATGAGACAACATTTGACTAATAGATGACAGGGATACACAATGAAATTGCCTCGCGAATACATTATTTCAAACCTATAAAATGTTGGATTGATATAAAATTGGGTTACAATCTATAATGTTTCATTGTTTAATTTCATGCCTGATTATTATGCTTGCATAAGATGTTATAACTATCTTCAAACTTTTTTTAAATGCCTTTTTCCTGCATTAAGGTCATGGAAGAAGCGTTGCTGTTATGTGTGCACTGTTAGTAGCACTAGGCATCGCAGAGGATTGGAAGAATGCTGAGAAGCTAATCAAACAAAAACGGCCTTACATTCGGATGAACGCCCTCCATCGGAAGGCACTTGAAGAATGGTCCAGCCATCGATTGTCTGTGCCAAAGAAGTAGAGACATGACTGTGGGTTGCTTGAGTAAGTCTGATTCTTTCAGTCAATCACAGTATGATTGTTTTCAAAACAGTGGTAAATGAAGAAGAAACTAAAACATAGATTCTTGTTGTGTCTTTACTCTCTTAGCATTCTTTTTTTTCCTGTTAACCTAATATCTAATCTCTAGTTCCTAATTGTTCCGAAGTTAGCTTCTTTTGCTTTAATCATGGTGAAACGGACGCGTGGAATTGTGGATTACATGTTATGAAAAGCTAGAACAGCATAGACTGATAGACATCATTTTGTTTTGTAATGCCCATGAACGAAGATTCCAATTGGGGTTTGTTGGTAGGTGTAAGTTATGATTTATGTCAAATGTTGAAGTGTTGGTAGCATCTGTTATTCTGTTAGACGTATCAGAATGAAATGGGACATAATATATGGATTCTATTTTATGCTTAGCGTATTTTAAAAAAATAAAATAAAATCAGAGATGAGTTAAAAATTGATGCATTCTAGTTTTACATAAAAGTTGGAATAAAAAAGAACCCAATAGAACGGGACGTTTTTGCCAAACGCAGAGAAGCTCTACTTGTTCACGGCATAAGGATTAGCTTTTATTTTTCCTGAAATTGCTAATGACAACATAGACGTGCTGTGAATTTATTATGTGTGTCTGAGTTTTAATTTCAAATGAAAAGCTTGTTCAGGGGTTCATAGTGATGTATATGTTGTTCTTGATCACATTGTTGCATGATCTTTTACTTAAGTAATTAGTTGGAAGTGCCGTTTGGAAAGTGCTGGCAATAGCTCCAATCCCATCCACTCTGTTCACCGTAAAAAACAATGAGCGATTAAGTTGTAAACGTGAGCCCTGATCCCAAGATTATGTAAAGACCGTTAAGTTATTTAATGCTGGGTGCCCGTAACAAATGAGCAATACCAATTGAAAATAAATCAGGTGCCATAGATCTATTCATCTAAATTATTATAACACTCAACCAATAAATTTCTCATATATCATACGATATTATGAATTTAGTTTTATTATCGCCAGCCTTCAAATTTAAGTGTAGTTTAAAATAAAAATATGAAAAAGAATAATAGGTATTTTTATTGTTAATAACAAGGATTTTAAAATTGGATGGTCATGGACTGGTTAAAGTACTGATTTAATTTTAATTTTTAATGGTCTAATGTGATGTCATCAGTATTAATTAAATATTAATTTTAAATTATTAAAAATATATAGATATAATAGTAAAATATATTAATATTATAATTTTACATAATTAAAAGTTAGAAATTATTTTTAAATTTAAATTATACATGTAAGATTAAATAAAATAAAATTTTCTTTTTTTAAAAAAATATCAAAATAATATTATTTTATATATAAATTTATTTTATACCAATTCTATATTCACTGATATTTTTATCTTTTACTGGTTTATTATCAATTTTCTATTATAATAATTTTATAGTTTAAATAGTCTCCTAAGATGTCATTTTTTTACGGACGGCCTCTTTGGTCGCGTTTTCATAACTATTGTTAATAAAGTGTTTAAAAAGAGATAATAATTTTAAAATTAAAAAATTAAAAATAAATTATTTAAAAAGTCATTTATGTGAGGTTTGATTGAACTAGAACAAGGTGCAAATGACACGTAAAACTTGTATACAAGTGGATCCACTTAACATATTTTGATCCCGACTTCAAAGTTATTGATGTGATTGTGTCCAAAAATTGAACTAAAGCAGAACGTGAAACATAGACACAAGTGGGCAAAGACCTGACCTCACTTCTCTGCCTCACCGAACACTCAAAAGGTCACTTTCCGATATCAAACTTTAGTTTCAGAAGCCAACTTTCCACTCCCATATATACCCTTCAATTTCATTCCCACTTCCCAATATCTTCCTCCTTTCTTCTCATTCATTTAACAGTAAGCTTCTGCGTCCTATTCTTTTGACAATTCTCTTTCACGATCCTGAATTTGGATTGAACATTACGTTGTATGTTACATTTGTGTGTGTATTTACTTTAATTTGATAGTTTCAGTTGTTTGATCCACATCCATTTTTTCATTTCCATGGATTTATTACTTTATTTACTCATTCAATTTAATTATGCATCAAATTTCGATATCCTTAATTGGGAAGAGGAGAAAAGATAGGGATCGATACGTTGATAGGAGGAAACATTTTAAAAGGGAAAAGCTGCAAGGGTTTTCGATCGCGCACACTCTGCCAGAAAGCTCAGGGTTCATAATCATTGTACCATTATACACTTTTATTTGTTCTTTGAAAGATTTATTCGTCCTTCGATTTCTTTAACCTGTGTAGGAGACCTAATTTATCCTTTATTTTTCGTCATTGTTCTAGTGTACAATATATGTTTGAAAAATGGTTTATGATATGATAGGCCTTTTTGAAGTTATTGTGCGGGTCAATAAATAACTTGTCTGGATAATTGAGTGACCTTGTTTCACATATAAATTTTCTTCATGTTCCTTTCCGTTCCATTTATATTATTGAGTTTATAGTTGTTTTTCTGTGTGGTTAATCCTACAAAAACTACTTATCTATATTTATTTGGATTCAGGTGAAAAAATGTCAGTTGCGAATATGTCCACTATGACACTTCCAAAAGCTTCCTTGTCTGGAGAAATGGCACCTCCTAGTAGATCTTGTGCTCTTGTTAAGTGTCCTTCATCTTTGAGCTATATGAAGAATGTGTCTAAAGCATTTGGTTTGAAATCCTCCTCCTTTAGAGCTATGGCAGTGTATAATGTGAAACTGATTGGACCAGATGGTACAGAGAACGAATTCGAAGCCCCTGATGACTCATACATTCTGGACTCAGCTGAAAATGCTGGAGTGGAGTTACCCTATTCATGCAGAGCTGGTGCCTGCTCCACTTGTGCTGGCCAAGTGGTTTCAGGTTCTGTGGATCAGTCAGATCAATCCTTTCTTGATGAGCACCAAATAGAAAAAGGTTATATTCTGACCTGTGTCTCATACCCAACATCAGATTGTGTGATTAACACCCATAAGGAGGAAGAACTCTGCTGAAGTGATGGTGCATGTCTATATGCCATCTGTTAGTTTTTTAAGCTTGAGTACATTTCATGGTAGCTAGCTATTGTGGAACTCTGTTCGTTGTACGCCTTTTTGAATCATTCTAAATATGTCTGAAGCTTGAACCTAGTAATATATAGGGATAAAGACCATTGATTATCGTACACCCACAATATCATACATCCGGATATATCTGAAATTTAAGGGTTATAACCTTTCTATTTAAAAAATAAACAAAAAAGAAAAACAATCTCATGACATTTAAGTGGGATGTAATGGGATGAATGCACGGTAAAGATATGCGTCCATCATTTTTCATCCGTAAATTATAAGAAAATGAATTATGGGAATATCACAAGTTTCTTAGGAGTTAAGGGTACTATTATTATGTTTAAATTCACAGTATGATGCTTTAGTATGATTTCTTATCTTGCAGCTGTCTTTATTTAGTGATAAGTAATAGCTGTATGTTTGTCCTTTGGTAATGTTGTTTATTCCGAGTTGTGACGGCATCATTTTAGTTTCGGCATTTCTCGCCTATATATATATATATATATATATATATCATTCGCGTGTTGTCGTGATACCTAAGCCAATACAGGATACTATGGTAGCGATGCATGATAACTAAAATAGCATTGGATTCCCTTTAGGCGTATGCGTTAAGATTGATTTTTGTCCTACAGGATAAAGTTCACAGAAATTAAGGAGAGTCTCGTGAGAGTATGGATGATTTCTATGAGATGTTTCCTTTTTTTTTTTCTTTCCTTTTTCCTGTGGTTTTTTCTCCTTCTTTGAAGCCTGTACTTTGCTTGACCCAACTTTGAGAAGCCCAACCTTGAAAAATTAGACGATAATATACGTTTTAATATCGTTAGAAGATAAAAGAGCAAGAAAAGAAAAATCCTTAGATGAAAAAAAGCGAAGATAAAAAATGGCAAAAGAACTTGTTTGTTCTTAAAAAATAAATCGCGTAAAATCTAGATACATTCGGAAATCATGCATTACTGAGGTTATACTAACTACAATTAGATGATAAAAATGATAAGAAAGCATTTTTTTTTATCTACATGATAAATATTATTCACTTGAGGGATTGTTTAAGTTAAAAATATTTACAGAGCTTAACATTTTCAATGAATTTTTTTACACAAAATTTGAATTTAGAACTTTACTTGATAACTACCTATTTATAAGTGGTAAGAAAGTAAATTAATACTTCATGAATAAAATAATATTTTCTTTTGGTGCTCGAAAGGGCTAAACCCATAAACTACACAGCTAATCTAGGAAATAAATTCCAAGAATCTTTGAACAGGAACTCTTGACAACCTGTTAATAATAAAAGGTCATAACAGATGGGTAACCCCACTGCAAAATGAACATGATAATATTTTTATATTAATACATTTGTTTTGGAAATATATGTTGTTAAACAATTTTTAACTTTAAATTTTAAAATTTTATAACTTAACTATATATATTATCAAAATGTATATATTTTGTATAAATGCCAATTTAGTATAATTATTATTTAAATTAAGTTACAAAAATTTAAAATTGGAGTTGAGATTGTGTGTTTAAATGCGGCCTTATCCAGTTTATAAACACCCGAAAACATATCTTATTTTTAATAAAAGTATACGGAATACCACGAGTTAAATATATCACCAAAGGATATATTATTTTTTCTATTTTTTAATCAAAAGGAAAAAAATGTTTAGTGAACATAAAAAAAAGAGTAATGAATTGTGGTTTATGTGATTTTTCCAATGAGACTTCCTTAAAATTATTCTCTGGGACTAAACCTATGCAAGGAATGAGATTATATTAACAAAAGAGTTTATGTTTGGTCAATCTACGCATTTTATACACAAAAAATAGCAGAAATATTAATTTAACATATGCCCAATACAGCCATTTGCATTTATTTCATGGATGACCATGCGATCTATTTTTTAAAAAAAAAATTATAACTATTAAATTTAAAGTGTGTATAAATATATATAGATATAAATTATTATACAAATTTACTAATATTTTCTCTCCAAAAAATACCGAATGTTGAAATGTCCAATGTGAGTTCACAGTAGATTTATGCCAATTCAAACATCTGCAAGGTGATCAATTAACCTTCAGCAACAAAATTGCTACATCAACAAAGAGAATTAATATACATTCCTTGAATAGTATATGATTTTTAAGGTTTTATTCCATATAAAATATACTACTATTTATGGTTAGCTTTGTAAAATATGTTTATTCGTACGAGCTATTAAAAGATTAAACTTCTTATTAAAGCATTCAGGTTTAACACTTTTTTTTTTTAATTTGCCGTGCTTCCACTTCAACATATTTTAACCCCTCCAAAATTTATTCACCACTGCAAAATACGAATTAGGCCTCCTTCATATACTTTAAAATAAAATAAAATCAAAACGAGTGTATTCAGACTTTAGGGAGAATACGGTAAACTCAACTCTATTTTTATTTCCCGCCAAAGAACAAAAAAATCAATGAAGGATTCCCGCGCCTGTTCCATTTCCACTCTGCTCCGTACAAAAACCATAGAAACGAGTGCAGTGGCGGCACCGTCTGTCAAACTACGCAAAGGGTTTCTTTTGAATCGTTGAAAGGTTCAGCGTTCTCACTTCCATTCTCTTCTCCTTAGTCCTTTTTTTTTTCACTCCCCAATAATCATTATACTTCATAATGTAATTCTGTATTCTCCCTTGGTCATTAAATTCGTTGTTTTGAGTTGTTGATTGCAGAATGTTATTTGCTGATTTAGCTTACATTTTAGGTTAGGTGATCTAATATAGACAATACTTACGTTCCTTATTGTTTTGCGCACTTAACGTGTTTGTGGAAAATCCTCTTACAAACTATATGTGGCATGGCTCTTGTTCTTTTCCCCTGTTACCATCCTCAATTTTTACTTTAATATGGGCTGAATTGAAAATTGAAAACAAGGATTTCGGATCATGCAATCATTACCCAGAAATCAGAAAATTCAGTTGTTTAAATTTTGTCCACAAAAGTTGATTTTGAGGGATAGTCTTGACATGACATAAAGATTGCTGTCGAAGAGAGAGGGAAAAAGATCATGCGGTGCCTGAGTGTTTTGGGAGGATATTAAGTTAATTGTATTGTATAGTATAGAATTATATTTTGAGTATTTCTCTAACTTCTATAATGCTATTATATTTTGCAGTTAAAAAAAAAAAGATTGATTCTCTTCAATTTTGTTCGTCTTTTCTTCTTTCAGGTCATGGACACGTCAAATCCTGCAGCATTTGTAAATGCCCAGTTGCTTCCTAACTTCTTAGGAAAGAAAGTTCGAACTGTGGTTCAAGTGAATCAATGTGATGGTGGGGTAACCTCAGCAAAATCCACTGATGACTGTCAATTAACCATAAAAGGGTTGCCACAAGTCTCTCTTATGAATTATGTTGAGGTCATTGGTGTTGCTGAAAGTAATAACTCTATTGATGCTGAAGTATGGACTGACTTTGGCAACACATTTGGTACGGAGAATTACAGAGTTTATTTATAATTTTCTTACTTACTCTCAATGTCATAAAATTAATGTTTCTCAAAATGGGAACCGAGTCCCATAAAGTTAATGTTTCTTCAAAGATTTTTCTTTATTCTCTTAACTCAACTTGTTTCCCAAATCAGATTATTTGGTTGATTGTCTGACACAAATAATAAAAACCAGAGTCAGGAACTGCTTGGTTTCTTATTTCTATTGTTCTGTTTTTAGCTTTTACCTATTTATGTTGGTTGTGATTTGTAGATACCAACTCTTACAATCAGTTGTGCCAACTAGCAAATGGTGAATTCAAAAGTCTGTTTCTCTAGGGACAACAACAAATGCTAGGGGCAGTGATTGGATGGGGGATGGAGTTGCAGTTTTCATGCTAAAGCACTTTACTGTTTAAGCCTTTTGGATGTAAATGTAGGAATTGTGTTTGGTGTATGTTATTCCCAAAGGAGCAGGCGTGTATTTTGTATAAACTGTCTAATGTTTTTGAAATACTCTTAATTTACCTCTGTCTAGTTTGGCTTATGTCCGTGCCTATCTACATCGACTATAATTATACTTCACTAAATCAAGCGAGTGATTGGTTTCATTTAGAATATTTGGTCTTCCGGTTACTAAAATACCATGTGTTTTTTTCCCGTCCAGTTGTATTTTCATCGTAAGAAACTTTGCTTTGTTCTTAATTTATAGTAATATTCCTAGTATACTGAATGGATTTGCTCGATTCTTTTGATTACTAATTTATTGTGGCAAATGAATGCTAGTGTAGTTATTTGAAGTATGTTTAACTTTTAATCAGCAAAGTAAAATATATTAGAATGGGTACAAGGATACCTAATCTATATATGAAGAATAAAAGGCTTCTGGGAGTTTAAACATAATGCAGGTTTTTTATCAAGTCCAAGAAAAGAAAATGAAATCCGCTCACCTTGTTCCTTTACCATATCCAGAACCAAATCTTAACCATAATAGATTTTATCCAGACACTCTGCCTCCTAAACAGGGTATTATTCCTATGGTTCGAAATGGACCCAACAATTGCAAATCAGACTAGCATATAATTCTAGCCTTTCGGCTTGAAGCAGCACGTAAATGTTGCTCTCCACATCACAGCTAAATGGAAGGACCACTTGAAGGCCAAGCCAGTTATAATTGCTTGCCAAATCGCCTTAGAAAACATGCAATGAAAAAAATTAATATTCCGAATTTCCCTCCCTGAGTCTTGCATAAAGTGGAGTGGCAGTCATGTGTTTTTGGTAAAAAACACTTATTTTGATACAAGTAGGAATTCTATCCAGTACTAGTCCCCAAACAAAAGCAGCACCTTCAGTGACACCATGGGTCCATAAATTGATGTAGAATCTGCTAGTATTAACTGCCTGCACTGGTTCTACCTGCAGTACTGTGTATGCATACTTGACTTAGTACATCTGTATTTGTTCACTTTCCAGAGCCATCCACCAAAATTCTGGGGATACCTTGTACAAAACCTGCATCAAGTTATCAAAAAGAAGTTTTTCCCATTCAAAGAATGTCCTCCCCCACCGCAGTCTCCAATGCCAAACCCCGTTTTCCCATCCCCAATCTCCCTCAAGACGCCGTTTTTATCCTCAGAAATATGGTATAACCTTTATAATGTATCACAACCTCTCTTCTTTGAATTGCTCTCTCTTAGAAGATTTTGGACTTGATTAATCCCACCCCATTTAGGACTTCAATGAGATTATAACTAGGCACCTTTTAATTATACTTTGTAACAAAAGCATTTGTCAGTTGCAGGAAGTGTAATTACGTTTCTCAGGTTAAAGATCGCATTTGTCCACTTCAAAAAGAAAATCGCATTTGTCCATATGGAAACCCATATTTAATTATTTGCTAGGTTTTTGCACATATTTGTCACATACTTAGATCACCAAGTAAAAGTGATTATACAAGAATATACCTACCGAAGTTAGATTTGCTTAACAAAGTACATGAAGAATAACTTTACAAGGCATCCAGAGAATGTTTCCTAAGGTCTTATCTTCTTCAGTATGATCAAGCTTTTCAAGTTCCACGTGATAACTTCAAAATAAAGACAAATTTAGCATTGATTAAAAGTTTTCTTCTTTTTTTTGTACTTTTTAATTCTTAATTTTCACACAATAAAATTTAAAATAAAATATTTTTAACCTTGAAAATATAATTAAATTTGATTTCAGTTTCCTAAACTACTATATTAATTTCAAGCTTGACAACTTTTAAAGTTTTTTAAAAAATTTAAATTTATGAGAGAATTATTGTCCAAGAGATTAAAAATAAATCTATTCATATTTGCAAACGACCAAACATATTCAAGCCTAAAACTATTGTAAGAATGTGTGGGTTTCAACATCTCAACACCTGCTTAAGTCGTTGAGGTCCAACGGCTTTTTGACAGCTGTGACCTTTGCTTTGTGGGCAGTAAAAGTGTCCGCTGTTAATAAAGATTAATTCCTTTCAAGATAAAAATGAAATAGATATTACTTTTCTCAACAATTTTTTTATTTTCTTTGAAAAAAAGATTAATTGCTTAATAAAAACTAATTCCTTTACAGATATAAGTGAAGTAGATTTCACTTTTCTCAACAGTTATTTTTATTTCCTCTAAAAAGAAAGATTCCAAACATTTCCTCGGGATCCTGATGCACAAGACAGTTGAATTCAAAACATAATGAAAAAAAAAAAGAAAAATAAATTAACTGCCAAGGAAAAATTGAGCTTCTATCTGAACAAAACTTGGAGTGCAGAACACCGTATCGCATCCCAAAGCAATAACAAACTAATTAGTGTTGGTAGCCCGGGTGTAGATTTGCTGACTCGAATGAGCAGAAACCATCCTAATTGATCCCCTTGCAATCAAATCCTTCATAGCTCTGCGTGCTAATGAACCATTAATCTGTAAATCAGAATGTAACAATCGGAAATTGACCATTATTACAATGTCATATCGAAAAAATTTCAAATGTTAACAGTTAGTAATTATTTCAAAAAGGCACGCAATGGATTTTCACATGATCTTTTCGTGTACAAATTTTGTTTTTACCTTTCTATTAATTGATACTAAATACGTGAAGCTGGAGAAATTTGGGAAAATCTATGATAAAAATCAATACAAATTTCACATTACAAAGTCATTTGAAAATCTAACATGAGTCATGAGAAGATCCTTTCGCGAAAATGCACCATTTCAGCCACACGAAAAACAGAAGTTCTTCGTATATGACCAAGATGAGCTTAGGAATTCAGACTTCAGATCTGTACCAGTTACATCAAGCAACTAATATATATGTCTAGTTGTATCTGCTATTTCAAATACACACTAACTTGAGACTATAGCTAGTGACTAATTAGTGGTGGACATGAGTATAGGAAAGCTCCATAACTTCAAGACAAGGTTGCTTACCTTTACATTGACAAGTTCCAGAGTGAAGAACTTCATGGATGTAAATAAATCAAATTTAACGCACATATATATGTATTAGAACCAAGGATGAACAGCTACATTTGTTATAACTATAAATATGCGGTTATAACCATTTTATAAAAGGATAAAATATTATGATTCTTATATCCTTGCTCCAAAAAAATGGATGTTATTTCAAACATTAAATAGCATCCATTAAGAATATGATGTTGAATTAGAAAAAAATTACCTGTTATTGTTTGATTTGAAAAATTGACAAACAAGGATATAAGGAACTTGATTAAACTTTAGCCTTGTTCCTTTCAAATAAAACCTTTGTTTGACATTTTATAGTCTCCTAGGCATATATTCACAATCTGTTTTCAGGTAAATTGACTCTTTATGAAAATCAACAATTGCAACATGAACAAGCTCAGCAAATACGTACACATTTCATGGGCTGGGATAATATAAACTAGTTAAGAGTAGCAACATGTCCTAACAGAAACTAAACGTTAACTATTACAATCTTAAAAAAGGGGGAAAAGCTGACAAAAGTCAGCACATACCCGCAATCTGTCAGATAAGATTGAAGGCGTAACCAACTTGTATTTGGGAACTTCTGAAAGAATCTTGTCATAAGTTGCTTGATCAAACAAAACCATGTTGTTAACTTTTTCCTTTTGCTTTCCCTTGCTCCATTTCTGCAAGGTAGATGCTTAACAATATGAGATGATGATTTTTTTCAACCAGAATACACAGAAAACTAACAGAGGACTCGATATCAACAATTCAGCATCATAAATCAATTATGCGCATAAATGGACCACTCTTAATCCTAATCAGCTACAGTTTAAGGGAAAAACTATACATAGCACTGAACAACTTCGCTAATGTTAGTGAAAGAAAAATAGTCATCGAACAAATAAAAGAGCAAGAAAAAAACGAACTAGGTCATATAATGATTTCACATTCAAAAGATAAATAAAGAAAGAAAGAAAAAAGCATATTCATATTAACCGGTGGTAATAAAAATGCACCAAGCAATGCAACCGTGAAATGCCAATTTTGATAGCCGAAAAAACGACGCGTTTTACCTTCTTCTTCTGCTTCCCTCCACCCGATTTCGCGGGTTTGGAAGATGGCGGAGGGGCCTTATCTTTTTTTGGTGCCTAAAAGAGATTGAGAATATTAATATTAAATCATGAAAATTTGACTTAGAGTTAGGAAAATGAAATTTAAAGGAAATCAAACAAGGAGCAAAAAAATATTTGGGATATTCAATTGAAAGAATTAGTCTTCATACCATTTGATTTCAGAAAGGATTGCTGCGTTAACAGAGAAACAGAAGAGTGGAAATTAGAGTGGTGACGGAGTTTTATAGTAGGATGATGGATCTTGCACGCAATAGTTAGGGTTTTTTCTGCCTTTTACTTTTTTGTTCACTTTTTTTTTTCTCAAATTTTTGTGTATTTTAAAATTTGGCTAATTTAAAATTGAGTAAAATTAATAGTAAATTATTAATAATTTAAATTATTTTTTAAAACATATGTTCAGTATTAACAAAAATAATTTTTTAACTTTAAAACAACGAACTCTTAAATCCATTATTTTGTGAATTTGATTTTATACCGGCCTATTTGTACCCATCTAATTCCCAATTTGAAAACCTCATTATATAACACTTCAATTCTAAGTATTATACATGACCAAAAAATTTATATTAAGTATTATACGGTTGACCCAAAAAAGTTCTATGAGTATAATATTTATTTTATTAATAACAATCATGAATGGAAAAAAAATATTTAAACTATAAATTTTCATAAATTTTTTAAATTTATTTAAATAGTTTAACATCTATTAATAGGATAAAATATTTTTTCTTTAAAAATATTATTTTTAATTTTCTTAAAATATAAAATAAGATTAGTAAACAAATTATTGGATTTAATAAAATTTTTATGATTATTAATATTGTATTTGGATAAAATAATTTAAAATTATTAGATTTTATATATTTAGATGGTAGAAAAAAAATATTTTGAAAATAATGTGAATATTAATTTAACCTTTTATGTTAAATAGAAAAAAATTTGAAGAACATGTGTTTAGAAAAAATTTCTTAAATCTTCTATTACATTATTTTATTTTTAAATTATTATTCATAGTTTTTTATATTTTATATTTTTTAAAAAATTATTTATTTTATTTATAAATTATTGAATTTTTTTTAAAATTTCAATCTATACACAAGGTGATATAAATTCAGATAATATATTGTATAACCGTAAATGAATATAATTTATTTTATTAATGCAATCAATTTTGATATATATTAAATTATTATTATAATATAACATGTACATGTGACCTAACAATTTAATTTTTTGGTTTAAATAAACTTTTAATTTAATCATTTGAAGATTAATTGAGTACCGATTTAGTTTTTTAAATATCTGTGATATTCATTAAAAACCTGAGTCGGAGGAATATTTTATATTTAAAAAAAGAATACTCCGGTTCCTTCAACTCCCTTACTCCCCATTATTTGATTTTAAGGGTAAAAAACAAAAAATTTAAAATTAATTATCAGTTTAAATATATGAATTTAAAAATCTTTAATAAAAAATTACTTTATAAATAATAAAATATAAATGTTGAAAACTTTTAATTTTAAATATATGAAAAATTAGATTAACTAAAAAGTATTATTTTATTTTATTTTATATTTGTTGAGGTTAAAAAATTAAAAATAATTAAAATAATTAAAAACTTAATCTAGTTTAAGCCTTTTGATAGAAGAAACGTGTATTTGTTATTAAGTGTATGTAAAATTTTTTTAAAAAAAGTAAGTAAAACGGTTGGAGTAATGATGAAGATACACTAACACTTAAGTTAGTGAGTATTGTTTTAGATAATAATATATAAAAAGATTTGTTTATAAAGATAATGTTAACCGTTATATTTGACATAGATATAAGTTATAACTATAAAATCAAAGTGTTTTCAGAAGGAATAATCTAAGATGGCACGTCTTTAAATAATTGCTGAATATGTTAAAATCTCTAGTATTTTAGAATCATAAATCGTAAGATGTGATTATAAAAAGTATTTTATTATAGACAATTTCTATCATTTATTGGGCTTTGAACAGTATTTGATGCAACCACGTTGGTTGTGAATAACTCAATTTAAAATATTTATAGTGTGGTTTGAATCTTAAGTATATAGATCTAAAATAAAACTACAAATATTATTTAATTGTATAATTAATTTAATCTGATCTAAAGTATCTTAATGCATATATCACAAATTGAGAATGAAGCATTATATAGTTTTGATGAATAAAAAATCAAATTTGCAATAATATTATTAATCATTTAATTTTAAGTATATAAGGTAGTAAGTTTTTTTTCTAAAAAGAAAATAACTATTAAACATATATATTTTTATGTAATAAATAATTTTAAACGTTAATGTTAATATAATTTTAATTTATATTATAAAGATGGATAATTGTAAAAGTTTTGTTCCTGCATGACGTGTTTGATCTAAATGAATTTGCCATATTATCGAACATTTTCACGTGCATGGGAACCCTGCTCACTCCATATGTAGCATTTAAATATTGATATGATTTTTAAAGATGAATAAATATACAAATAAAAATAAGAATAGATTTATGATTATTTTTAATTAGAATATTTTATAGTTACAACTAATTTTAAATTAACTGTTAATGTACAATTATTTTCTTATTTTAAATATTTGTTCATTTTAATTTCTCAAAATACATATATAGCATTTTCTGCAGCCCCGGCCATCTTTCGATCAATATGGATTTTCTTTGTTTCCTTTGACTCTCATATTCGTCAGAACTTTGTGATATGAGAACAAAACTCAACTCTGTTGGCTATTCCTTTCCTTTCGTTGTCAGTGGCGTGCGAAATCAGGATAGTGGCTTCTCCATCATTTTCTTTGTGGGAGGCCACATGTTTCTCTACACACAATATTTTAAAAATTAATAAGAACTAGAAAAGAAAAAATATTAGCATCTATAAGAATTTTTTTATTCAAGTACTAATTTTCATTTTAAAAACAGAAAAGCATACACAAACCAAATAGAAAATTAATTTAATCTCTCTTTTTAAATTAACATTTATTAGTCTAAGTAATACTGGATTTATTCTATTTAAATAATTTTTATTTTATAAAAAAATTTAGATAAGTTAAATTTTAAAACTCATCAAGATCAAAAACATATCTTAAGAATTAAAGAATTTTTATATTAATATTTATAGATCATCCATCAAGTAGGTTCCACATCAATAATAAAATTTTGATTATTATTTTGTAAATTATAAATCTAATCCTTACCAATCTGTTTGATCTTTAATAATTATTTAAATAAGATTTGATATATATATGTATGAAAAAAATCTCAATTTAAAAATACTAATAATAATAATAACATGATGCATCCATGTTATGACTTGCTTCGACCTACACTATTCTCTATAAGATCTTGAATCTTGATGGAATCTTTGTTCGTTTTTGACTTAGAAGGCTTAAAGCATAAACATTCATCCACGGGAGCTTGATTTTCAAGTCTTTTATCCTGACTTCTAAATCAAATTCTTGAAGCTACATCCGAATGCAGGTGGCTTTTATTTATAATTAAAAAACGATAAAATTTAAATTCATAATTTCATATAAACTACTTTAATGCGAATATCTTTACCGTTAAATCAATTATAATAACTTAATTTTCTTATAATTATTATATAAGGCTTGTCATTAATCACTCGTGAATTAAATTAATAACATTTTAGTGCAATCAAAACGATATTTAGTTAATTAAAAGATAAATTTGGTTGAAAAGAGTATTGATCCCCCTGATTATAGTCCTGTGATCCACCATTTGAACTTATATATTACCATATTTTTTACTCTATTAAAGAATGGTAAGTTTATGTTTTATTTTATACTTTTTATTATTTTACAGGAGTAAAATCCCATAACTAACAATATCTCTTAATTGTCAGCATTAAAAATTTAAGATTAAAATAAATGAAATATACATAAAAATAATCACTTACAAATATACCTAGGATTATAAAAAAATATAGTCCCACTTCCATTTCGAAATAATATTCATGGAAAAATGGAATGATTCTTGTCACTTTTCATTCACTTGGACCAGTAGTCTACAATGGTGAATACATTTCCTTCGGAATAGCTGGAAAAGAAAGTGTTTTGTTACGATCCCTTAAAAATAATTTATATTTTTATCTCTTAGTCATTATTACGTCTCGGAGCGATCATGCCATTCAAAAGTATTGAAAAGAACTCGTAATCAATGAGTCATTTACAACTGCCAAAATCGTATAACATGATACTCTCTGGACCTTGATTTCTTTTCAGTCTTCTCACATGTTTCTCACATTGCATAGAATCTACGCTTGACTTGTTTACGCTGGCAGTACTTTATTGAAGTCCGTGTGTTCAACATGAATGCGGCAATAAGGGATTTCTTACATCTTATGTCTGAAAGAAGATCTAATATTATAATCTAAACACAGACATGAACCAATATGCAGACACCAGAGCAACTCAGGTAAACATGGATTTCACGTGAAACAATTTTGGGAATAAAAAAAGATATTGCTGCCACAGTTAGTAAAAGTAATTATGAATTCCTGTGGCGCATAAAAAAGCATGGTGGTTAAACTTCCCAATCACTGTTGATGACAAAGTAATTACCAAGAAATCCATATATTTCCTCTCTTTTTTTTTATATTTGGACCACTCATTATACTTTTGTAATAGTATAAATAGGGAACTTTTCCGGTGAGGCCACTTTCCACTGAAGATAAGGCCAAACTTGCTTTGTTTTAAATACTCTCTCTAAAACCATTATAACCTGCCCTGCCGCACCATCCATTCAGAGTGCAAGAAAGTGAAAAGCAGGAAGTAGCAGTTTTCATATGAAAGAAGAATCAGTAGTTATCATCTGTAGTGATTACTAGCTGAAAGGGCAAATGGGTTTCAGAGTATTAGGATGTTCTCTTCTTATTATCTTCTATTTCATCAATCTTGCATCTTCATATCGTATTCAGAAGACCTTGCCTCCAGGTTCTATCCTAAATCCTCGTTCCTTCTTTATTTTTATGGAAAAGGATGTCCTAAGTTCTAACTCGATTATTATCTTGCCATTCCCTTCTCCTTTTGCATTTTTTTTGGGTTATTTTCTTTTTCTTCACTACATAAACAGATATAAAGTCTTCTATTATTGTCTATTGCTCGACACTGCTTTTGTGTGTACCTGTTTGAGTGTCTGCTAGTGCTAGCCAATAATAGCTGTCACATCTTCATCTCAACAGTAAACATATGATAATTGATTAAGAACGAAGACAGTAGGATATCAAGATTCAGGGAAATAGGCATTAAATAATAATAATAATAATAATATAAGGTGTACATGCATGAGCTGATTGCATAGGAACACTGAGAAGGGATAAATCTGTATAATTATGGTGTAATTTATTTATACCATGAATCACTAAGACTTACTATAAAGGAATTAGATTTTTAAAGCTCTCTTTAGAAGAAAGGACGATGACATGAGGAACAACTATGAAACGGGGGAAGGATAACATTAACAGAACCACTATTAGTCTATTACAGGGTAATTAGCCAAGTTTTCTACTTGTCTAGCTGCTGAGCAACCCCCTTTTTTACCAGTGCGAAGAACTTTTTCTGTTCTGTGTCAAGAGTTTCCGATGGTTTCAGCATTCTTTCAAGGGTTGCGCTAACCGGTACACACTGATTTAGAAAAGAAGAGTAGAATGCTTTTATTGGAGGGTGCATGAAAATAACGATGAGAATGTATTAATAACACTTTAAGAGCTTCTTACTTTTAATTTCTTAACCAATATTCTGAAGACACCTTTTAGTATAGGGTACCCGTAAACAATTGTAGATTCTTTAGTCTTGATTGTTACTAAAATAAATCCTATTCAGGTATCAACAGGAATAGGGAACCTCCTTTCCTAAGTTCTTTTCTCCCACTACTAGAAATTTCGAATGTTATAACTACTTTTGCTGAAATTCCTTTGCATGACAAGATATATGAACTTTACTAGTCGGTTTGAACAGAAAGTCGCTTTTGAGAGATCTCTTACCATTGGCATTTAGTTCTTTATCTTTCGAAACTAGTGGTCTAATGGGGTATCCAATACCAAATTATGTAGTCATCTTTGGTAACGTGTATGCTTTTGTACAGCAAGATCATCTCAGTCTATAAATCTTTATAAAGTAAAAAATTAAAAGGTGAAAGAGTAGTTTCAATAATTTTGTTTGCTTACTTTAAGAGTGGTGTGAGATTTCTATGTGACATCAATACTTTAACTTAAGATGTTTGTAATAATGGCCCCATCATTTTCTTCTGCAATTTTCATTTGGGCAGAATTTATAAGCAAAATACAAAGAGGATTAACCTTGTCAGTTTCTTAAGCAGGTTAAAGAAACAGATGTCCATGAGCAAACACCTTTAGTAAGACTTTTGTTGTTTTTTTTTCTTAAATAGAGTTTGAGCAGAAGAGCAAGTTAGAAGATAAGAGAATATATGGAAGTAAGATAGAAGGAGGCGGTAGTCATGGCTCTCACGGAGGCACTCATGCTATCAATTCACACGGAAATGGAAATTCAGGAACGCCTAATGCGCGAGGAGGTGCAGCAGTAATACCTGTGTATGCTGCAGGTGCTGCAAATAAAAATCGCCAACATCAGATTCATCATGGTACTGCCAACTGCAATCTTAACAACAAAATTTCCATTATGCTTATGATCACCTTGGTCTACCCCATCATACTGTCATTTTTGTTGATATAGAAAGTGCAAACAGTCCATTGTATATTGTGTAACCACTGGTACAGGTTCATTCCAACGATAGTGTTTATCTGGTGACCTAATGATGTATTTTATTTAGTTTGAATTTGTGACAATATGACCGTATCAGTTACTGATGAATAAGAAATTTCATTTGGATTGCAAGGAATGTTCACATACTCAATATACCAAATTAAACACAAAGAAAAAGGCCAAAAAAAATAGTTCAGATTCTACCTGAGCAGAACGTACTTAGTCAACTCGTTTACATGTCAATCTGCAATTGCAAAGGCTGATTAAATAACATAGGTAAGGATACAAAATCTGCCTTGAATGTTCCTCCACGTGAAAAAATGATACATGACTAAATTTCTCTTCCCAAATGTAACTTTTCTGTCCTAATGGTTAGCTTTTTTGCCAATTAATTTTTTATTGGAGTGACACGAGACATACAAAGAACAAGTGACTTGATTTTAAAAACAGGAAGAATGGATAAAACTTTAAAAACACTGCACCCAAGCACATTTCAAATATATTATCGTTTTCCATAAGAGAAATTTTTAAGTAGATCGGATCCTCCATGTAAAATAATAGATCATCCAATCAGATCTTAACCATTTAACCTTTTAACTAATTAAATCTGATTCATAAATTTCTCATTCCGTAATCATAAGCAATGTTTGAGTTATATCCGCTTAAACTAAGCACCGAACGCGCAATGTTTATCATATAGTAGTTTTACATAAGGGAAAGACGTGATTTTACGGCCATTCAAACAAAAAATGTATTCAATCAGACGCACCGCTGTTTTCACTTCCTTGAAGACTCGAGATTTTAAATTTAGGTGCCAGTAAATGATGCTTGCAGGTCTGCTGGTGAGAACCGGCATCCCAGCCCCGGGTTCAGATTCAGACCTGGAAACACTCGGTAATTCAACTACTCTATCCAGACATCAAAGGATTGTCTAGGTGGGCTAATCATCCCGGCTGATGACATTTCAAATCATACCTAGGAATATGTTTAATATGTCTTAAATTTCAACTCACAGATATCAATTATACTAATTAAACTGATAAAATGCTAGTGAACATCTTGGTAGGCTGGGTATCACCCATGAAAGTGTATGTACAGAAAATGTTATTCAACGATGAAATATTCCAATATATAATTTCACGTAGCTAGAAGTTATTGGAAACAATGCAAGGAGGGACCAAAAATCAAGCATCCCATTTAGAAATAAGTGAGGTGCTCAAGCTTCCGAGCCTGAAAAAACCTACAGCGTCCTTTACCACTTGATTCTATTTCTTCACTTCTCTTCTTGGATGTGGTGAAACCCACATTGCTTAATTTCAATTGTCGTTTGCCATTATTATTGCTACCACCATCTTGATCCTCGTCAGGCTCCCTGGAAACAGTTACAAGTGGCAATGAAGATAGATAGCCACAAACAACTCTCACATAAACAGATAGAAAAGGGGAATGTGATTTGGTCCTTATACATGGTGGGGTGGCCGGGCAAGTGATTTGAATTTCATCAAATCAAAGATAGGAATATAATACATGCCAATAAACCAAATTCTTCAAAGTTTAGGCGATCTAATGTCGAGATGGTTTAACAAGTGGTCAGGAGATAGATTTTTCCTACCCACTTCATAATTAAATGAAAGCACAGGTTATAAAGGACCTGGGCATTGTTCATGCTTCAAGGACAAAGCTTGTGCAAGGAGTTTGCATTAAAAATATTAAATCACACCAAACACCCTAAGCTTTTAGGAAATTGCTAATTCAAGTGGCAAGCAAACTTTGATGCCCTTAAAACCCAAAAATAATCTTCTATGAAACTTAAGTGAGAAATTTAAAGAAAATGGTAGTCAGAACTCAGAAGTCAAAACTAGTTTTTAGTTTTTAAGTTGAACCCATCATCTGACTTTAGGTTGCATATGGAGGTTATAGAACCTTAGTTTTATTCTTCAATGATCCATAGTAGCCGATTGGGCCCTAGTTCAAGTGTGCAAATGAAAAATGTTACCATATATAAAAATATCTTGTCATATCTTAGATTATTTTTAGGATTAGTTTTCCTATCTCCTCATTATCTTAGGGTTAGTCACCACCATATTTCCTTATCTCATGATTTATTTCCTATTTAGTTACGATTAAGATCACTATAGATAAGGGGTGACGCTCTGAGTTTTATGAACATATCATCACAATGTAATATATCACATCATATCAAGTCAATAGCAATTTCAGAGTATTTAGTCTCTTTTATTCCCTTTTCCTTGCTCGACACCTAAAACCCCATAATTTCAACAGAAAGCATGACAAATAATTGATATCATGAATATATTAACATATATTAAGTAGAAGAAACTTGGGAAACATGTGCTCTGCAGTCACAGATTTTCCCAGAGATTAAAAAAGCAAGCTTACCATAACACTTCCGCAACATCTTTAAAGTAAGTGTTGCAGGTTCCCCAGCTAAATCGAACCAATGTTGGAAATCCAAAGATAGAATGTTTGTGATGTTCTAGCCATGACTTGGTTTGGGGATCTATACAAATGAAAATATAACTAGATTTATAGTGAGTACAATGTAATTAGGGATGATATAAACAGCATGAGGTAGATTTGCCATTCACCTCCAGGATATCCAGAGCCAAAGTTCCTGTGCATGTTTTCTGCAGTCTCATCAAGCACCCATTCTTTTAAAGTGTGGTCCCTTGTGACCTGAAAGATTGAATTTTGCATGTATACTAAACGACTTTATACCGCGGGTAATTTTATAAGGGAAAGGTAGAGTTACCTTTGCAACTATACTTGCACCACTGACAACAGGATAAAGACTATCAGCCTTCTTTGCAACCACAAATTTGATAGATGGAAAACTTTTAGACAGCTTCATTTCATATTTCCCTGCATCCCCAACTGTATCTATATAAACCTGAAAGACACAAATTATATGTTTCTCACCTCAATAATTGTGTTATTTTCAGCTTACTGCTCAATTTCACGCCCCAAATACTTAAGAATAATAGCAACAAAATAAGGTTTAACAGATTCTCTTTTGGTATTTAATTTCACTGAATGTTCAAATGAAGAAATTAAGCAGCCGATGCCCATTGAAAGTTGGGAATAAAAAGGTGTCATGCTTGATGAGCCTCAAATCAATTAAGCTATAGACGAATCAGCTTATAGTTGATATTAAACATAAGTTGGGGAAGGTTTTACCTCAGTTAAAAGCACTCCCATTTTTAGTACCCTATCAATGAGGCCCATGGCAGATTCATGTGATATCTCATTCAAGTTTATCTTATTCCTATTAAAATTATAAACAGGAAAGCAGTCAGGAAACTGAAAACACAGTGAAACATGGAACGAAAAGGAAGCAGTAAGCTTTGTTGATTTACCTCTTGAGCATTTTAGCAGAGAGTTCCCTCGGGTCAATCACATCAACAGCCCATCCAATAGAACCATTGGCTTTTAAAGTTTCAAATAATTCTTCCCTCTTCTCTTCTTTTAGTGTTTTAGAATCTGCAACAACAGAGTTGCAAAGGAGACACGGTAAGCATAAAAAATCACACACAATGTGTTCTTCTCTCTCTCTATCTGCATGTGTGTTTAAACTATGAATGGATGGACACTACACGTTGTTTCCGGTAACAGTTCAATTTAAACTTTTCCAAATTAAACTAATAGGAAGCTGAGTTGGGAGTAATTTTAATCAAATTCCAAATTCACCTTAAGAGGAAACCAATTCTAATAATTAGTATAGGACTGCTGCATTTATACAAATATTACGAAAAATTTTCCAATAATTAAATAATATTAAGAACCAAAAGAAAAGAAAAGATTAAGCTGATATGGAACCTGCAAAACTCAAAGTAGCCAGGGTCTTCTGGTAGGAGCGAGCACAGTACAAGCAACCATAGACCATGGGCCCTGAGACAATTTAGAAAATAAAAATAAAAATAAAAAGAGGAAGATATTGAGAATGGAAAAAGAAAGAAAGGTAACCTAAAACGGGGCCTCTTCCAGCTTCGTCGATTCCCATGATGCAAGGCTTCGATGCCCATTTCGGAAGAAGAGTTTCGGATCCCATTCTGCTTCCTTTCTTTCTGTCTATTTGACTGCTCAAGGAAAGAAGCGCGCTTTGTTCTGATGAATTCTGAAGAGCTTGCTTTTTAAATTCCCGCCATATAAACCTTTTTCTGGTTGTGTGTGTATTTCGTGAGTTCCAACCAGGGAGGGAGAGCACAACGGAATTAGGGCAAGTCTTTTCCATGTTTTTAATTTGACTGATTTATTTATTATATCATTTTAGAATTCATAATAATCTCTCTAATTGATATTCTAGAAATTAATTTCATATAAAAACGTTTTAGGATTAAGTTAAGTCAATTTAAGTTCTTACTTTGTGTTTTATTACACTCTTACTTAATAATTATCAGCAGTGGTAAGCAAATCACCCCTTAAATGCATGCTTAATTTAAGCTATGTTAAAGAAATTTTTTTTATCTTACAAAATAATTATTTGTAAGAAAATGTTAAAAACATATTTTTAAATATATTATTTAATATATATTTTTATACTTTATCAATATTAGATAAGTATTTTAAAATTTAACCAAATACAAAAAAAAAATGTCAAAATATATTTAAAAATATATTATTAACATCTTCTGTATTTTTTTTATTGACCGTAGATTTGAAGCAACTGGTAAATTCTTTAATTTTAGTTCCTAAATTCGCTGCAAAGCATATGTGTAATTGTGGAAGAAATAAAGCAAAGTTAATCAAAAAAATATTTCCAATGGCAATGGTTGTAGAAAATAGATTTAAATTTATAATTCAAAACTATATATTTTAGATATAAAGTATGCGCTAAAAAAATGGATGGTACTAATTTCAAATTTTTTTAAAAATGTATTAGCAAATAAAACTGTCATAAAGTTTCAAATTAGTTTATATTTTTTAAAATCATGTCAAGAAAAAAAAAATCACCAGAAAGAAAACATTTTTATATTTTCGGTAAAAAAAAATTGTACAAAACTTCAAATTCATTAACATTGTTCCAAAATATTTTTTAAAAAAATATTCATAAAAAATTATTGAAAAACGCCCATGTCAATATTTGAAGAATTTTACCATTTTGACTGCACAGAAAATGGCATTTAGTTGGAAAATTGGAATTGGGTTAGAAAGAAAATAAGAGTAACGAAAATAGTGAGGGAAAAACTATTTGTAGTTGTTTGGATGAGCTTCTTTTTTGGTAAATGATATAAATGATAAATTTATTTACATTTGTGGATATTATGCAATAAATAAGTGGATAAAAATAAATATTATAAATTTTGTAGATATTTATATGCTTATAAATATAGTTTTATTACATATATTTAAAATATAATTTTTTTTATTTTATAATAAAATAAAATGTATTTTGTATTATTTTATTTTTAAAATATTTATTGTAATAATATTATTAATGTTAACCTTTATTATATAATATTATATCTTATCTTTTAAATTTATAAATATTCGTGAATATTTATAAATATTTTCTACTTGGATAATTATCCACTGATTTTAACATGTATATTTATAGTTAGTATACACCCATTATTGAATCACGTCCCCATGAAGGGTGTGAAAAAAAAAAAGTTATGTAAAATCTACTTAAACTTCCAAACCATGTAAAACATGATTTTAAATTGAAAAGGGATGATGGATTTTATTATTATTATTATCTTTTTTATTACATAATATAAAAATTATAAAAAAACTCAAAAATTAATGTTAATAAATATTATAGAAAAGAAGTATTTTTTACAAAAATATTTTTATATAATTTATTTACATTTTATTTATTTAAACAAACGAAAAACACCTTTTTATATTTCTATCCATATATATAACACATATTTTTTATTTCTTATTCTATTTCACCCTTCTATTGTTTTTTTCTTATTTAACTCCTCATGCAGACAAAGCCGATTACTTATTGCTTCTCTTTCGTGCTATGTTCTTATCGTTTTTTTCTTCTTCTTCCAATCTTTGTGGCTCATCTACAGTTTGCTTTATTAAATTACAGCAATTTTTGTTTCTTTCGTATAATTTTAAAGGTAGAATTGTTTCATTTTGTATTGAATAAGATTTTCTATAAATAATACAAGTTTTACTCCTCTTTTTATAGCAAGCATTTTTACATGTATAGTGCCTTTTCAAAGCTAGAAGACATACAATCGTAATAAACATGCTCTCATTTTGATGTTTTTGAGTTTTAAGTTATTAGGTTTTGTTTTTTTTTTTTTGCAACGTGGAGTAAGTTTGATAAAAATTTTCAGTTAACTGAAAACTTATTTTTTTAGTTAAAATTTTTTGTTTGTGCAAAATAATATTATGTAAAATATTTTATTTTAATAGTTTATAATATTTTTCGAATACAGCTCTAAATAATCTTTTAACTTTTTACTTCCAAACTAAAAGTATACATTTTTATTTATTAAATTTAAAACTATTATTTTATAAAATATATTAGATTGATCGGTTTGGCCAATGAAACTGGAAACTGGTCAGTTATCTAGTTTGTTTTAACCTAAAAAACAGATTAATCTTAAAATAGATAAAATTCAATCAAAATTCAATCAAGTCAATCCAAAATTGTTGATTTATTCAAATTTAAGTTTTTTATTTTTATCATTTATTATTAAAATTAAATTTTAATTGAATAAAAAGTTCATTTACAAGTTATAAAGATCCATATACATAATTATTTATCATACAAAATATATAAACTAGTGATTTTATATTAATTTAAAGCTTATTTATATTCACTTTATAATAGTTTGTGTTACTATATTATTATTTAATCACAATTCAAATAAAGTTAACCCTTCAATCTTAAATTAATATTCCTATCGTTCCAATTTTAGAAATATTAGCTAATATCCTCTCACACTCTTGCAACAATATTGATAATTTACCGTAAACGTTAGATGATACATGTATTTATTTACTGTTGCGTAATAATGCTTTTATATTATTATTTTAATATTACAATATTTTGTATTGGTTATTGCTCCATTTATTCCAATTTTCAGTAAAATATTTTCTATTAATAAAAGGGTTTAAAATTATAAAGGAAAAATAATTAAAAAAAAGTGTTTTACAATTTTATCTATACACAAATTTAAAATATATTGTAATTTTAAAACAATATTTAATTAAATTTTATATATTTTTTATTTCAAAAATAAAAAACACAAAAATAAATAAATAAATGTTGTCACAATCATTATTTTTGAAATTAACTGATCGCTAATGTCTTGAAAATAATTTAACAAAATATTTTTAAGATGATAAATGATTTGAATTAAAATAAAATATTAAAATTTATATTCACTCAATTTGTATGTTCTTACTCTCTGTCTGACTATCTTTATCCTTGTTTTTCTTTTTACCTCTGCCCCGTCTCTTGACACTGCAACAAGTTAGATGACCCAAATACTTCATTATATGCACCTTTTTCCGACTCTTCCTAGCTACAACAATGATAAAAGCTTAAACAAGAAAATAAAATGACACATGTTACACTATTTGGTTAAAGCATTGCAAAATATTACTTAAATACTTAATTATATGTTCATCATTAAGGCAAAGGTAGCAATCAAATTTAAAGAGTTTTCAAAGAATAGACGAGTGTTTGGTAGTACTGAAAGTTTAAGCGGTGGTTAGTGGTTAGAATGGTGCTGGTGATAGTGAAACATTTCCGGTGGTGGTAGCATGTATGATTGTAATAAAGGCAAGTGCAGTGAAGGTAACAATAATGAAGTAACGATGGAAGTGGTAGATGATAAATTGTTAATAATGGCAGTGGGGTGGTTAAGATAGCGGAATGGAGTGTAGAAACCGGAGGCAATGGCAACAAAAACAGGAAAATTATGAAGACTGAGAAAAGTGAAATGATGGGAAGATAGTGGAAGATGGTAGTGCCGTATTGGCAATGTTGTGGAGTTGAAACAGGTGGCAGAAAGACAATGGTTATTGTGATGTTATGGCTGACAAAATGATGTACTATATTTATAGATACTGATGAATTTATTCGTCTGGTAACAAATGAGATGTCAATCAATTATCAAACTATCTTTAAATGATTAGAAGCTGAATATAGCCCAGCACAGACACGCTCCACTAAATCCAGTAAAACATATGCCTAAACACATACTTGAAGTGTCATATATTTCAAGTCCTGTTCAATTAACATGCCATTCAAGTTTTACCGCAATTATTTCTATTTGTAGGGTTTCCAACAAGATAAATGTTATTTGCAATATAAAAATTAACAACAATTTTTATGTCAAAAAATAAAAATAAAAATATAATGAATGATATGATAAAATAAAATATGAAAAATATTATATGAATTTATAATATAAATAATACATCTCAGCGAACATTGGATCCAAAAAAAAGAAAAAAGAAAAAAGAAAAAAGAAAAAGAAAAATCTGTTTTTCTAAAGCAGTAAGGAAGGTAGGTGGCTTTGCAAACTGATGTTTTAACCAGAGGGGAGGGAATTTTGGATGGGGTAACACATGACATGAGCTATCAGCTAATGGACAAACAGAGACTTAGATAAAGAATTTCAAAAAATTGTCGTGTTACCAATTAAAACAGGCAAACTGACATATTTAAATTACTTGTGAATAAATTTGGGTGCATATACTTGGATGTACATTATTTAGGAACATGCTCTTGACAACCTTATCCAAAGTCCAAAGTACCATGAGGAAATTGAGAAAGGAAAAAAAGAAAAAGAAAATGCCCTGCTTTTCCAAGTGCTATCCATGCTTTCTGTTCCCTTAATCAAAAGGCCAGGCTGACAGGTTCGAGAAGAATGTCCCAAACCACAAAAAGCAAAGTATGAAAGCCTACACATGTGCATGATGCTTCCTTCACAAGAACTAAGCTCAAAAAAAAAAAATTACATGTATTGACAAAGCAAGCTTCACAGTTCATCCATGTGTGTGTAATGATTGAACCCATTAACAAGATCTCTCACTTAACTATCGTCTGGAGCATGGATTCCATTCGTGCTTTGTCTCTACACATGCCGATCAAGTCCAAGTACTTCATAGCATCAAGTGACGAGAGACCTTCAAGAAGAAGCTTCAACAAACGGCTGTGTGTTCCTTGCATCACTTCAAAACATTGCTCTAGTGCACTCCATTCTTGCTCTCTGCTCAACTCCAATGCTTCCATTAGTGGAAGTAATTCCACTTCCTCTTCCATGAAATGTTGCTTGCATTGCCCCTATTGACAAATTAACAAGGAAATCATGCCCAAAATAAAATAAATAAATCAGATTCAAATTGAGAAATTATAAAATCCCAATTGAGGGTATTAGAAATAGAATTATTGAACTTACTTGCAATGACTTGAGCCGAGTAGAAAGACTGAACAAAGCCTCTTGGTAATCAGGGCTCCCCGAGTCCAAAACACCAACAGATTTGATAACTTCTTTGATGCCATTCATGAGAGGTAGGTCCCTAGCATGTTCTTCCTTTGCAGCTTTAGAAAGCCCTGCAATTTTTTTTTTTCAGAAAAGAAAAAAATGACTACATAACCTAACAAATATTCATTCAGACCATAGCTTCAAAGGCAAGTAAAACTTAACTTCCTTTCACATGGCCTATTAAAAACATGTCACAAACTAAATCTCTTACATTCCCCCTCACGGAAACAAAATAAATAAATAAATGTGACATGAAATTTCTTATGAAAAATATAACAAAATCTATATCTATATCCTTATAAATATAAAATTTCTATCTAATCAAAGTAAGAATATTTTGAACATTAAGGAGTGGTTATTGGTTGTTACCTCGATCGGCCTTATCAAAAATAGGGAAGAGGACAGTTTCCTCCATCTGAGCGTGCTCCATCATCATCTCATGCAACTCCGAGTAGCTTCTCGCGAATTTCCTTATCTCCATTCTAGGAGTCCCTACGGAAGGATCAACGGCCTTCTTCCCTCCACGTGTCCACAGATCCTCCGCCCACTTCACCATCTTCTCTACGTGCCACAGCACGCTCTTATGCTGCAGGCGCGTCACGCTCGCCAGCAACGGCGTCGTTTCCTCCTCCCTCTCCCTCCTCTCCCTTCCGCCCGAGGGACTAGGGAACCGCGCGTCTATGAAGCGGAGCAGCGTCTCGCGTGAGCCCGAAACGACTTCGGATCCCACCTGGAGCGTTACCGAACCATCCGGGTCGGATCCTCCGACACGCTGCGTTTCGTTGGAGGGAACGAACTCCAACGAAACGGATTTGTGGAGAAGAGCGAAACGAATGTAAGCGGCGAGAATGCTCTTGGGGGAACCGTATAAACGGACGGTGGGGTACACTTTAGTTCCGTCGTGGGGAACAATTTCCGCCGTCAATTTCTCCGACTTGCGCACACAGTTCCCCATTAGCTATCGGAGACGATTAAGAAATGAGGGGAAAAGAGAAAGAAGGTGTTACGGTGATGAGATTGTGTTGGAGATTGGATTAAGATATTGGTATTATTATTATTTAGGATGGATGATGCCTAAACGAACTGAAAACGACACCGTAATTTGGATTATAGCACCACCGACCGTTTGAGTTGCAGATACCACGCTATTGTTGCTGTGAGAGTGGAAGAGTGAATGAGAAGTTGACTTTGGATTTGATGTGTTGGCTTCCAGGTGAAGCCATGAATGGATTTGATCATGCTGTTTTATGCTTAGTTTGGAAGGAAGAAACTGAAATTCGCTTCCTTTTCTGCAAAGAAATTTAGTCAAATAGTGTAAGTGTCAATATTTTTTACCATAAACAATTAAACATACATGAGACGCAATCACGAATCACGATCCACACTTGACTAATTGTAACCCAAAAACTCCACAGTTCACACATGACTGATAATTTTTTTTTACCTTAAATCTGGATATATATATATATATATATATATATATATATATATATATTTATTTATTTATTTATTTATTTATGTTAAGGATGAGTATCGTTTTCTTTTTCTTTTTCTTTTCTGTCAGAGTACGACTTTTTAGCACATTGCGTCATTGCTTCATTATTTCTGGCTGATCAATGCAATATTGTAAGGAGATATAACTTTTTAATATATATTACAATTACGTATTTATTATATAAATACCATTTCTCTATTTTAAAGGTATAGATCGACTGAGTATCATTATTTCTATTCTTGCTAATCAATGTGGTGACGTTATTGACTCTCGAGGGATGCTATAATAACATATATTTCTTACAAACGGATTTTCTAAAGTGTGCCTAAAGAGATCAGAATAAAAATATCATACATGATAAAATTGTATTTAAAATTATAATATTTATATCAATAATATATTAAATTTCATAATCTTTAATAAAAATTACTATATATAATTTTTTAATCGTATATAATTAGATAAAAATTAATAAAACCAATTATTAAAAATAATTAATATATTAGTTCTTTATAAAAATTATAATTATAATTTATATATAAATTAATCTATTTATTATATATTAATTGTAAGAAGTTAAAATATTTAATATATATAAAATAATAAAATTTTTAAAAAATTGTAAGAAATGTATTAAAACACAGTAAAAACTCCTAAAAATTTTAAATAAAACCAAAATTAATATATGTACTTTAAAAAAATTTAAATCATTAATAAAAAGAAAAAAAAATTCATATAAATTGATGGTTACATGATGGTCAATGTAAAAAATGTTATTATACATTTTTATTTTCTACATTTCTTTATTATTTTGTCTTTGATAAACGAAAATTAATCTTTATAATTAAAATGGGATAATTTTAATTTTAAGGGCGTACGTTTTGAACACAAGTGTGTAAAATAAATAAATAAATAAAAAATGGAGATAGATATGTTTATTTGTATCTGTTTAATTTTAGAAAAAAAAAATTATTTTATCTAATAGTCTATTTAAAAATTTAAAACAACATTAATTATTATTTTTTAATTATATCCTTACATTTACCTAATATTCCAATATTAAATGCACTTATTACAAACCAAAAACAATAAAATTCATATTAAGTAATTACAGATTTTTTTAAAAAAATTACTAAAATAATAACAATATTTTACCAAAATCCATGTTAAGAATATATTAAAAATTATGATAGAAATGTACAATAAAACTATTTCTGATTTTATATATAGAATCCCTTTAACTGCTTACAAAAAGAAGTTTTTAAAAAATAATTGATTTTATTAATGATATTAAATTTATAAATTATTTATATGATAATTTCATAATTATTCTTACAATTTTTAGGGGAACACTTTTTTTTTATCTATTTATTTAATACGTTTCTATTTATATGATAGCGTTTTAGTTAGTGATCTTTTCCTACATCCACAAGTGAGAAAAAGTTTCAGAAATTAAAGTATATCAAAGATTGTTTAATTACCTCGTGACTTTTGATTTTTATAAATTATTTTATAAAATAATATTTAGTATTTATTGTTGAAAAAAAAATAAGATTACACAAAAAAGTATAATAGTATATAGAAAAAAAAAATTAAATAACTTAAAATTTTGTTTGAAGATCAAATATTTTAAATTTTAAATTTTGTTTTAAAAATTTCATTTTATTTTCACTCCATTCTATATTTTTGACATTTTGTAAGAATTAGTGAAAATAAAAAAAATTATTTTTATTATTTCTTATATGTAAATTAAAAAATTAAAACAAATAAAATGATGTGACATTTTTATTAAAAAAATTTACAAATTAAAAAGCTCCCATTTTTTGTTTTAAAAGTTAAAAATTGATATTATTTTTACAATAAATTTTTAAAAATTTATTTATCAAACAAATTTTTAGCTTTTTATTTTACAAAAAAATTATTTCCAAAAGAAAAAAGAAAAAGAAAAATCCTAATATACTGCGTTTTTTGTGACCCAACATTGTTAAGTAATTAAGGGTGTTTATAAAAATTATTTAAAGAAGCTGAAAAATTAAATGGAGTTTTATAAAAAATCAAGATAGTTTATTTAAAAACATATGTAAAAAATTACCAAAAACCAACATCCTTAAATTTTTTTAATGTTTTTTTACTTTTATTTTTTCCGAATAATAGCCTTCAGCACTTTTTAACATTTGCATAGTTATATGTACTGAAAAGTACCTTATTAATTACTCCAATTTTTTAATTTATCATTTCATTGTTAATTTTCATCCATTACTTTTTTTTTCTCTATCATACTACTATTTTTTAATTGTATTAATTAATAAACTATTTATAAAATTTTTAAAACATAATAAATTTGATGTAAACAAAAATATTAATTTGATTTAATTAAAATATGCAAAATTTATATTATCTTCAAGAATAAATTATTATTATTTTAAAATTAATATTTATAAAAAATTTAATGAATTAATAATCTAATTTTTATATCATTAATATATTAAAATGAAAGTCATGATATATAACTTTTTAAGTATATAATACGTTAAATGATTGATAAGAAAACAACATAATGAACAGTATTTGATGTGTTAATATAATTGGAGTAATTTGTTTCCTCGAAGTTGCCGTCTCACTTTCTCGCTGCTGTTTTGGAACCTTTGGTCGTTGTGCTAACATTTAATGAATCAAGATCTATTGTCAACATCTCTGACTATATATTTATATCCGTTTAATTCACACCAATATATATAATTACTTTTTAGTAATTAAAAATAATTTTACCGGTTTCGGAATATTTAATATGTAATGAATAACATTGTCTACAATTTCAAATTCACTACTCGTATAAAATTATGCAGAAACAAATATAGCTCTAATGCAAAATTAATCTATCGTAAATTATATTACAGCAAAATCGATACTCAATTAATTTTATTTTCTTATTTACTTTTATCTTAACAAATATTGGGGTATACATGTGAAAAGTACTAATCCGCCAGTAGTTAAAATCGAAACCAAGTAGACTCTTTGCTAAATATAAATAAAGTTTCAAAGTAATAGTGATGGTTGGAGCCATTAATTAATATTTAAAACGATCGAGCTATATTAATAAATTTAACGCATTTGATGGGTTGAACCAGTCAAATTATTATTGCATACGCATAAATTTCGAAAGTTAAATCATTTTGGATATAGGAAAAGTCTACAAACATTCAGTTAAAATAAATATACAAGTGCCAACAACAAAATACACATATATATTATATTTACATTTTTTTATTAACACTGCCATAAATAATGAAAAAGTTTATACATTTTTCATATTTGTGCATAGCCTTGATAAATTTTGTAAAACTCTACACACCCATTAATGTTGCTAAGTACACTGCAGTAATATATCGCATGGAATCAACACAATAGCTTGTTGAAGAGGAATGAGGTGGGGCTGGGCTACTCAATAGGTAAATTATACCACCCTCTTTAATGTGCAATAAGTTTTAATTAATAATGCCTGAATTTTTTTTATCTTACATAAATTTATTAGCTTATATAATACTATAAAACATGTTCTTATTTACTACATAAAATTTTCATGATTTGTATTTAATTGCATAAATAAAATATTAAAAAATGTCAAAATAAAAAAATAAATATAATTTTGTTAAACCTATAAAATGGATATATAGTTTTTCCTATTAATTATTATACAAGGCGAACAACGCAGCATAAACATATATATGAGTAAATATTCTAAAATAATTGCTTTAAAAATGATTATTTCAAAAAATTTGTAACATGCATGTAAGATAGTATAACTTTTATTTTATTATATTTATAGGAATTAATGTTAATTTGTGAAATATGCATTTTTTGTTATTTGGGGTTCATGTTTTTACATTTAAATGTATCATTTTTATATTACATTTTTCATGTCTTACAAATTTTTAAGTTTACCACTCTACATATCAATATGTAGTTATCCATGTTCCAATTTATTTTATCTGTGCTTCTTAAACAAAGAAGGACAGAATCAGTGCCGTTTCTTTTTAAATTATGGGAATTTTAATCCTTAAAATATGTAAATTTGATCAAAGAAATATTATATAAAGGTGTGATTAAACAATTTTAATTAGCCGATGGGATGTGAAACTCCACTCCTTGTGTGCGTGTGTATCAAGAGATTCAACTAACCGTTATGAGATCATAGAAAAATGATTGATATTAACAGCGAATGTGGTACTAGCCATGTGACTATGTGAGTGACATGAGGGCCATATGCAAGTTTCCTAAATGGTGGATGATTATGTCATAATGGTGGACCATATTTTTAGGTCATTGTTGGGCAGTTTAGGAAGTGCAGTTATCTGTATACATTGGGCGTAGTTAGGTAGCAAGATGATAATTCCATTTTCCGTAATGGAACGAAAAATTAATAATTATTGACACTCATTTCAAATATCTTGGCTCTCCCATCAATATTTTTTTATAGGAAAATCCTTAGAGCAATAGCACAGAGTCATGCTTATCTATTATGAGTTGTTTTAAGTTATCGACTTAATTTATAATTTTTAGTGCCTGGCAGAAAGATTTTTTGTTTGTCTTTTAAATTATTGTAAAAAATTGTTGTATGAACAACATTACTTATTTCTCAAAAGGTGACTTTTTATTGACCTAAGCTGTTTTTTTGTCCTAAACTTAAAGATATGAAGCAAAGAAGAGATGTATTGTTTATATACCGTTAATTTATAACATAATTTATATAATATATATTTTTCAATCATGTTTCACTTTTTTATTTTATTTTGTAATTGTAGTATAATTATAATTTCATGCAAAAAATGTTATCAATAAAGAATTCAATTATCCTAAAATATTAAAAATTAAAATAATTTATATAAACTTCTTTATTCGAATTTTATATTTTCTTGGTGTTACTTGAAAAAAATATATCCAATCATCCATATGACCATGAATATAAATAAGGAAAAAAAAGTTAACATTTTTTTTTCAGTGAATGTAGCTACTCTTAAATGGCTTTCTTTACCAACAAATACGGAGGATTCTTACTTTTTTGCATCTTCATTTTTTTTACATAAATTATTTTGAATTTTTATTATTTCTATTTTATCATTTTTTAAATATATTTTATAAATAATTTACAAAATATAAAAAAATATATTTCGTAAACTAATTTATAAAACATAAAAATATATTCTGTAAACTAATTTATAAAATATAAAAATTTATATTTCGTGAATTAATTTATGAAATATATTTATTAAAAGAAAACGGAAGAGGGGTGAAAAAAAAATGCAAAAAAAAACTCTGAATACCGAGCCACATAAGCCCACTGCCCACGTGCTAATGTGCTATGATAGACACATCGGTGAAGAAGATTCTACACAAATTTTGGAAAATGGACTTAGTTACTAACGAAGTAGCCCAAATCAAAAGCCCACCACATGTTTGGAAAGCCCAAAGAGGATCAGATTTGGCATTAAACAAAGTATGGAAGTTGCTTTGTTAGTATGCTTGATTTTATAATATAGAATGTTTCACCTCCCCTAAGCTGGTTTGCATTTTATAGGGAAAGTAAGACAAATTTTAGATAGTTATGTTGTTAATTTCGGTTGAGTTTTTCTTGTACCTGTAATGCTTCGAGATAATTCTTTAGCAGAAGTTTTTGAAGAGATTGGTATTCAACACCCTGTTTTGACTAGTACGAATAAAATGCGGGATAAAGTTTAACGCTAATTTGATTATAAAAAAGTGATCAATGGGTTAAGATTTTTTTTACCACAAACGTTTAGAACAAAATTCCAAGAAGAAAATAACTTCTATTTTTGCAAAATAAAATTACGCACATGAGCACTAGTTGTGACAAACTCTCAAGAAGAATTTTTAAAAAATTATAGTAAAAAAAAATTCAAACAGAATTATTTTCAAAATAATGAAAATAACTGCTATATAATAAAATATAAACGACAAAGAAAAAATTCTGTTAAAAAACAGGCAACAAAATTTCAATAGTAAAAGAAAGTGTTCACAAACTTCCTCAATACTCAATAGTAAAAGTAACACCATACATATTCCTTGTATTAACAAAGTTAACAACGGAAACTATCCAATGGTGACTGGAAATAAACAGAACAAACACTGGTAACCCAAATCTTTAATTTTTAATTTTTAAATGTTAATTTAGTTTAAATTTTGAATATTGACATGTTATAATAAATTTGAATATATTTTATTTTTTAGATAAACTAAGTCTATAATTATTGCAATATTAATCAATCTTAATTTGAATTTAACTTTTAAATTTAAATATTTCAAATTATTAATTATTCTATGTCCAGACTTGAATATTTATTTTCTTTAATTTTAATAATATTTATTTCTTTATTAGTACAATACAGTATTTGTTGTTATAAAATACAAATATTTACTATTTTAAAACTTTTTTAATTATAAATTTTATTTAATTTAAAAATACCTACGGATAACGTGCTAGTTCTCTTATATTCAATCCTCTTCTAAAAATATTCTGAAGCAAACTTTCATCTTTTCAATCTATTGTTAACAATTTTTCTCTCTTTCATATTCGATTGTTGAATTTAACATTTTTCATAATTTTATAACATTGCTGTCTTTGATCATAATTATGCATATATATATTTTTTAAAATATTAACCAATATCTTAAAGTTATTGGTTGGAAAAAATTTAAAACTATTAACAAGTATTTGGTTAATAGAATTTTTAATCTAATATTGATTTTAATCCTTATATTTTTTACGGTTTTAATTCTTTATTTTATTAAAGTTATTAGTTTTGTCTTTACAATTAAAAGCTGATGTACAAATTTTAATCTTAAAAATATTAGTGTATACAATTTGATTTCTTAACTTGTTTATTTACATAGATTTTAAATTTTAGAAAACTATTTGATTCCTAAAAATGTTAATCAGCAGACTTTCACCATTAAATTGGTTAAATTTATTAATAAATTATTTATATTTTTATAAAAAAAATTAAAATATAATTAAGTTAATATCAAATTATACACATGTTTTTTATCCACAAGATGAAACTTTTAAAGACGAACGTATATTTTTATTTCAAATAGCATAAATTTTTAATATTTTTTATTAAAATTAACAAATTTTATAAAACATAATATCAAAATCATTAAAAAATGATAAAAATGAAAGATGAAAACCTTCACTAATCTAAAATATGATTAATGTATCTTCTCCTGTTGTTTTTATTGTATTTAATGTCTTAATTAATACCTTAAGAAATATTCCATTATTTTTTTGCTTTAATGTTATAGTTATGTTTTCAATGTCGTGAAGCTTTGTGGTGGGCTAACCTATGAAGTATTTATATATGTACCCACGCATGCATTATTCCATATTTTCCCTAATTTCGAAGATTAGTTGTGTCGAGATGTCTCCCTTGTGTATGTCAAAGCTCGTGTTTCATATTTTAAATAGATAAAAATCTACTTCAAAAAATATAATAAGGTGGAAATGTATGCATAAGTTATTAAAATCAAGCCTTTAATTAAATTATATATATATATATATATATATATATATTATCCAATTCCGTATGACATATTTAAATATTTATGTTTATTTAAAATACTTGTTAACATGAATATTTAAATATGTCATACGGAGTTGGATAATATATATATATATATATATATATAAATTATTTTTTATTTTAAAAATAAATATTTCATACTTTAAATAATTCTAATATAAAATTAATACTTGAAATAATAAGTAAATAAGTTTTGTTTTTTAGCCTTTTTGGTGGGTACATGCGGAGAGAAAAAGGGAAAGAGTAAATAATATCATTTATGTTATATAATATGGTGGAATATGATTTTTGTTTGTGTAATTGTTAAATTATAATTATTTATTACTATAACTGTTTATATTAAATTTTATAAAATTTGAAAAATAATAATTTTATAATTAAATAGTTCCTATTTTTAATATTTATAAAATATATGTAATATTAAATTTGACATAGATTAATGAAATGTCAAATAATTGTATATTAATGTAAAATTTTATAAATATAATTTAATCAATAATTTCTTTCAATTCAATGGTAAATTTGAAAATACAAATATTTGATAAAAAAAATTATAAATAATATAATTATGTCGATATAATTTAAATATGTATAAAAATTAATTTACATCGTGGTTGTATAATTTAATGATTTTTAATTAGTTTTTAAATTAATAATTTTATTATATATTTTTATCAGGTAAATTATATATATAATTTAAGATTAATTTACATTATTTAATATCTTGTTTAAGTATTTCAAAATAAACATAATGTATGCTTTTAAAATTATATAAAATAAAAATATCTTTATTGTATATTTATAATTATTTAATTTTAATAAAAAATATAACATAGAAGATAATATACAACTATAAATTTAACAGTTAAATCAACAAAAATAACGTTTTATGGTTGTATTGAATACTATTCTATTTGTAGTCACAAAATTTTCATTTAATCGAGAAAGTTGTGCTTTTATTTTAACCTAAAACATGGATACTCTATATTTAAGTTTATAGAATATAAAATAAAGGTTTAATCAGAATTTTAAACTTTTATTTTATGTTTTGTTTTTAGAACTTCTCAGCCTTAGATCTCTATTATTGAAATTTTATATACGTTTAGTGTATAAAAACGTGATATATATAATTCAATTTATAAATGTATGTATCTGTTTACATTTTAATCTCCAATATATTAATTGGTCTAAAAAAATATCATTTTACACAAATCAATCCCAAAGTAACAACTTTATTCACATTTTATTTGTATTTTGTGAGAAAAAAATATATTAAAATATGACCATGTTAATATATTTGGTAATAGAAAATATGCAGAGTGTAATGTTCAATAATTAAACTACATAATTACGTAAATAATATCATCAGTTAAATTGAAATTCTTAATAATTAGGACCAAAATCAACATTTTTATAAAATAAAAATAAAAATTATAAAAAAGAAAGAGTAAAATTAAAACTAAAGATAAAATAATAAATTAAAATATGTATTTATATATTTATTTATCTATCGGAGAGGATTTTTTTTATATTGGGAAAAAATATAATTTAAACTGTGTCATAAAAAGAAAGGTGTTATTTACTTAAGAAAATTGCATTCATATTTTTTAAGAATTAATTAAAAGTTATGAACTTTTTATTTATTTATATTAGATTCACTTTCTTTATGCATATAGTTTTGTAAGAATTTAAGAGATGTTTATATAATTAAAAAATATTCTGTGTTATATATTTGTATAAATTAAAAAAATTATGTGTGATAAAAGAAAAATATACTAGATAAAATTTTATTAAATCTTAATTTATATGAATGTAATTTACTCATTTACTTATTTACTCATATATAGATGGAAGGAAACAAAACTTTTTAACATTAAGCACAAGACTTATGATAAATTTATCTCTTCAAATTATTTTTTTTATAAATGACAAATTTTATCAGCATTTGTTGAATTAAATTTTTTTATAAAATAAATAAATTTTATAATTTTTTTCTAAAAATATAATATCTTATTATACTGTCTTAATTATCTTAACATTTACCATATTATTTAAAATACGAATATCCCTTTCATATATTAGATTATATATCAACCAATATTTAAATTATTTAAAACTTAATATAAATTATAGTTGTAATAAAAATTTATTATTATATGATTAAATAATAAAACATAAAAGACGTAAAAAGTAATATTGTTCAAAACTCACACTTAAAATCACCAATTATCACAAGTTTAAAATTTCTCACAGTACTTTCAAAGATAATTAAAAGTTTTTTTATTATTATCAGGCAAATAACCTATGTTTTCTGGTTGCATTTGAAAAAAAAGCAAAACGCACCGTATTCTGTTTTCATTAGGTCAACCCGCCTCTTTCCATTGCGATCCTTCGGTCTTTCTCTTTCAGCTGTGTCTTCACTCCTTCTTGGATCAGATCTGCTTTCCCCAATCTCAGATCGCGTTTTGGTAAATTTTTTATCCACTCATTACCACTTTTCATTGACTCCTGCGACTTCGCCATTCAATTGCAATCGTAGCATACCTCACTTTCGGATCTGATACCCCCTAACCCCATTACGGATTCTGTTTAATTTTTTGGCAGATTCAATTCGACACAAGAAACACCTTCCTCGATTCAAAGATTAAGCCAAAAAGATGGTAACCCTCCTTACAGTCTTCTGGATTAATATTTGACGACTTGCTTGTGGTTCTTAACTATTTAACACTGATTTTTTTTCATTAATTCTTTAATTTTAACTGTTATGCTATGTTCAAGTTGATGGCACGATTCTGCTCCTAGAAATGTTTGGGCCTGGCGCTACTCCAGTTTTGTTATATGTATGTAGTTTTAACCCGTGGTCTAGAATTACTGCCCGGAGGAACTTCCTAATATATCTCGATCTGTTCTAAAGGTGAAACCCTTGTATAAAATTTCCCCTTTCCGTGGTGGTAAAATTACTGGTAATCTTGGATCTTCTGGTGTAGCCTATGTTACACGGGTTGTTTTCAGTTCACCTTGATTTTTAGCTTCCTAGCTTTGAATGATTAATGCAATCTAGAATTAGTGCCAAACTTGGTTGTACGACCAATTTGCTTGCCAAATGCCAGTTGGGTGTAATGGTGGGGGTGGGATGGGGTTTGGACAAAGGTCACAGGCTCATTCCCTTCTGTAAACTGTACAAAATTAAGCTTTTGGCTTAGAAACAAGAAGAATTCACTTAGGACTGGAAATGGTAGTTTGGACAGAGGGCACAGGCCCGTTCTCTTTTGAAAACTGTAAAAAGTTAAGCTTCTGGCTTAGTATAAAGAAGAATTCCCTTGGGAGTGGGAATGGTAAATTTTCTTTCTATTTGCTCTTGACTTTCCCTCTACTCTGTTAACAGGTTGTCCTTGCTGCATCCATTGTGAGCAAATCTGGCAAAGGTGAGTTTTCTCTGCCATCCTCTACCTGAACTCTTTCCATCCTTGTTTTTGGGATTATTTACATTTTTGATAGCAGAGTTTGGCGCCTCCCATTTTTAGACATTATATTGTGCCTCAGTAAATGACAATTTCACCAAAGGGAAAATAAACACATTAAACTTATTGTCCATTAAATGTGCATCTATTTAAAATAATTATAACTAGAGTCCGGGCATGTGCTCATCATTCTTTATATTATTTGAATTTTGAACAACCATAAGATGTAACAGTGTCACGTATCCTTCTCCATTAAAAACAAAATTAAAGAAAACTGTCTGCCTTTGCTATTTAGTTGAAACAATAGTCAACTTCTCCCCTTTCAGGAATATGATATGCAGGCTATAAGGTTTTGGAAAATATATGATATTAATTCCTGGAGGAGCAGTTGCTTTGTAGTAATATATGCATTAATATGACCTGTGTGGAGTCTGCTTCGAAGTTATATTTTCCGATTTGGTTCAAAACGTGGTTCCTGATGTTAAGATAACTAACTAATACATCAGATGGCTAAATCGGAAATATAACCTGTATCTTTTGCTGTATGTTTTCTTTTGTCTGTATAGTCTATCTTCTCATCACTCTGTCAGCAATTTATTTATAAAATCAGTTCCTACTTCAATAATCCAATCTGTTAGTTGTGTATGATTCTCAATATCACATCTTGTTAAATAGCCTTTACTTGATCCTTTAAAATTCAGCATTACTTTGAAGTTTGTAAACTTACTCTTGAATTGATGTTGAATTTGAAAGTGCCTAAATGATTATGGATTCAGCTTCAATGGTCTTATGCCAGCAATCCTTTTGCTTTGTTTGCAGTGCTAGTTTCCAGACAGTTTGTGGACATGACTCGTATAAGAATTGAGGGTCTTCTAGCAGCATTTCCCAAGTTGGTAGGCACTGGAAAACAACACACATATGTTGAGACTGAGAATGTGCGCTATGTTTACCAGCCAATTGAAGCACTGTACCTGCTTCTTGTAACAAACAAAGCAAGCAACATACTGGAAGATTTGGAAACTCTGAGGCTTCTCTCTAAACTTGTATCCTTTTTTCTGATTCTTTAAGTTTGATGTCTTATGCTATTAAGTCAATTTGTTTTCAGTTGCTTGGTTTCTGTTGTCCGGTTAGGGGCATTATTTGTTTTGTCTTTAGCTTGGCATGACTTGGTAGTCTGAATCTAGAATTTGTTATGTGCCTTATCTACTCTTTTGCCTGTCCTTTTGTTTTTTTTCCCCTTAGTTTTAATGGTACAATCATTCAGTTTATAGGTTTCTCTTATTTTAAACATGGCATTTAATATATTGATTTCCATTGGAAGGTTCAGGAGGGTTTAGGATTGATCAAATGGTTCTTAGTGGGAGGTTATTTTAGATTTTTTGGTTAATTTACAGCCATTTAATAAAAACTCTGCCAAAGTACCCGTCTTATAAACAGTTCATTCCTTAATACTTTTAGGTACCTGAATATTCTTACTCCCTTGATGAAGAGGGTATTTGCAAACATGCATTTGAGCTGATTTTTGCATTTGATGAAGTGATATCTCTTGGGCACAAGGAAAATGTGACTGTTGCTCAAGTTAAGCAATACTGTGAGATGGAGAGTCATGAAGAGAAGCTGCACAAGCTGGTTATGCAGAGCAAGATTAATGAAACTAAGGATGTTATGAAGCGAAAAGCTAGTGAGATTGATAAAAGCAAGGTATGACTGGGGGGACTATGTTTTATTAATTTGTTTGTATTTAAAGTCTGGGAGTGCTCATCATTTATTCAAATCACTACATGTGTTCTACAGATTGAAAAGAACAGAGGCGATAAAGGAGGATTTGGCCCATTACAGTCAATGGGCTCTGGAAGAATTGAAAATAGCTTTAGTGATTTAAGCATATCTAGCAGCGGAACTGGTTTTGGAAGTGGCTCTGGTTTTGGATTGAGTTCTGACATTGATTCCTTTTCCACCAAGTCTAAAGGTTGGCTTTCATAGATTTTCATGAATTCTTCTAGAATGCTTCTATATGTAATGACTTAAAAGGGCATTGAAACATGCATTATCCTGGCTGTGGGTTATTCTATGTCTGAATTACCTTGTCACTAAATGAGGACTAGACTTTTCATTTATGTACTCCCCTATTCTCTTGCTTAGGTCGTCCAACTTCATCTGCCACTGCACCACCAAAAGGTCTTGGAATGAAGCTTGGTAAATCTCAAAGGACAAATCAGTTTTTGGAATCATTGAAAGCAGAAGGCGAGGTCATTCTTGAAGATGTTCAGCCCAAACTTGGTCAGTCTCGGGCTGCTGCCCCACCACTTACTGATCCCATCACTCTAACTGTTGAGGAGAAACTAAACGTGGCACTGAAGCGAGATGGTGGAGTCAGTAATTTTGACGTTCAAGGCACATTGTCTCTCCAAATTCTTAACCAAGAGGATGCTCATATTCAAGTTCAGGTATCGAATTCTCACTATCTCTACCTTAATGTGTGTCCACTTGGTTTCTTGTTTGCCTAACCTGAGTAGTTTTTTTGATAATTAATTATTTACTGACATGAAAAATGATAATTGTTTCACTAAATCTTATAAGCATCAGGGGAAAGTTCATGTGAAACAGTTTTTTTTTTTTCCCAACAAGAGCAACGACCAAAACCTTTCCCAGTAGGTGGGATCGGTTACATGGATAAAATGACACCATTGTATTATGTCAAAAATCAATTCCTTATATCTGTTGAACAGATATTTTTCCTCTGATCAATTTCTTTTGTTTTCTAAAGTTTCCTTTATTTGGTCCTCATACACTCCTCACTGTTTGCATCCTCTGTAAGTGTATTTGATAGTAATTTTGGTGGTAGACAATTATTTAATTATGAAAAAGGATAATGTTTAAAAAGCAGCATGCATAGGTGCAAGACTCAAATATAAGTCAATCATAAGTTTTAGGTAGATTTTTTATTCGAGGCATATATGTTAGCAGCTTTTGGTGTACTTCTGTCACTCTAGTGATCTTCTCATGCGCAGCCATCAAGTCATATAATTGTATTAAAATATTTCAGTTTTAGTCTTTTTTGCTTAAAAAAGCTGTGATGTTTGAACCATAAACATGATGACAAAAAAGGGAAAATAAAAGGGAGGAAGCAAAACGGAAAATGAACAAAGGACAGGGACCAGATAGCAGTGGCAATTCAGTTAAGGCAGAAATGATGAAATTGAAAGGGAAGATGATGGTTGTTACAATTGCTATAGGGTGATAAAAGTGCTGGTTCCTTGGCTTGTTTGTGAGCTATTCTGATGGAGATAAACCTTGGAAGTTTATTCGAGAAGGGATAAGAAGTAAATTGAGACTCTGTTGGCCGGGATTATTAATATTGTATAGTTATTTAGGTTGATATGGATCTGAATTATTATTTTTGTATATTATTTTTGTCTTTATGCAGTTATTTAGGCAGTTGTAAAATGGTGACAATGTGTGATGCTTTATATGTATGGGGGGGGGGATTATTCTTCGGGTAGTTGTATTGTTTGCTGAATGCTGAAGGAGGAGATTCCTTGTCAGGGGGGAAGCCTGTGCAGTCTATTTTTTATTCTGTAATTCTGGCCTAAAAATCAGATTTTTTCTAGTAATAAATCTATAATTCAGTGTGCTTACTCATGAGTTTTAACTCATTCTGGTGCTTTTAGTGTGTGATGTATGTATAGGATTTTCCTGAAATAATCATTTTGGTTAGCACGAATTGGTAGTTTTTTTAATCAATGAAGAAGAAAAATGAAAAGGTATTTGTATGTTTGGAATATGATTTTCAAACAATGTATTTTTATGTTCAGTTTTATTTGTTGAGTTTCAAGATACAGTTTTAAAATGTTTTATCTAGTAACTAACATTGCTCCTACCATCATTTTTTAGTGCTCCTAGGTTATTTCCCTGCTCAAGACTGGTTTTAAATGCAAATATCAGTTCAGGAGGACAATTAAAAGTATTGATGCTTGTATATTGTGCCTTGTTTTTGCAGGTCGAGACTGGTGACAATCAAGCCATTTCTTTCAAGACACACCCTAATATGAATAAAGAATTATTTGCCAATGAATATAAACTAGGCCTAAAGGATCCCAGCAGGCCTTTCCCCACTGGTCAAGGCAGTGATGCTGGTGGTGTTGGTCTTTTAAAGTGGAGAATGCAAAGTACCGATGAGTCAATGGTGCCTCTGACAAGTGGGTTAATAACTAACTATCTTTGATGTGCTCTACTACTTTCTATTGATGTATTCACTTAGACTGTGCTATGTTTCTATTGCAGTCAACTGCTGGCCCTCCTCTTCTGGAAATGAGACTTATGTCAGCATTGAATATGAGGCTTCATCATTGTTTGATCTGCGGAATGTTGTGATCTCTGTACCTCTTCCAGCTCTTCGAGAAGCACCATCTGTTAGGCAGATTGATGGAGAATGGAGGTGTGGATTTCTTTTTTCTGCCTCTCAATAATATAGGAACAACCATGATTTTGTATTTTGGCTTGAACTTTGCTGTAAATGAACTGGTGGTTTTGTATTAAAAATGATCTCTGCTAATCATTAATTTTTACGCATGGTTCTAAATCATTTAATTTCATGTCACATTCTTGCTTTCTTTATAAAACTTGCTCTGCAGGTATGATGCTAGGAATTCCATTTTGGAGTGGTCTGTCCTTCTGATAGATAATTCAAACCGCAGGTATACTGAGTGATTTTTTTAGAGCTAACTTATGCCTTGTTATTCTCTCTTTAAGATTTCCATTTCATTTGTTTAATTGTTTTTGTCTGACTAATATATTTGGCAGTGGGTCAATGGAGTTTGTTGTTCCACTAGCAGATTCATCAGCATTCTTTCCCATTTCAGTTCGATTTATGGCAACTGATACTTTTAGTGACCTGAAGGTTTGTTTGGATTTTCTGTTTTTAACATTTTGACTTTAACCGTGAGTGTGGATATATAGTGCTATATGAAAGGATGTATCAAAATGATCTAGTTGAAACTATAACATTTTATTGACCTGAAGATTTTGTTTTCTGGCTGGGAAGTTCTAAATCATGTCTGAATATAAAGTATCTTTTCCGTTAACAATTCATTTACCATCCATGCCTGAATATTGATTTAATGGGAGCTTAAACTTACCCTTTTTTACTTCTCTTGCAGGTTACCAACATCATACCATTAAAAGGTGGTAATCCTCCCAAATATTCTCAGAGAACACAGTTGATAACGGAAAACTACCAAGTTGTGTGATTGATTTTCCTCTCGAATTTGAGCTCCTATATGTCACTTTTTGCTTTTATAGTCGCAGTTCTTTTATCAATAGGCTTTTCTTGCGAGTTGTATTTGCCTTCATTGATGAATTTATACTTTAGTGTTACTTCGCAAACATGGCACAAAGTATGATTTATCATAATTAATACTTGAGAGTGCTATTTTACTCTATAGAATGATCTTTTATGTGGAAGAATGCGTTTCCTATCTTCCCTTTCCTGTGTTATAGAAAGGCTTGGATTTTTTGAAGACTGGCAAATCAAATGCATTGCATTCTAATACACGGGAGTAAACCAAGTAGATGGGGCGAGTTATCATTAATTTGAAAACCGTTCTCTATGTATTGGGGAACTTTGCAGCATGAATCTTTTCGTTCGTAGTATATTGTTCTCCCAAAAGACCTATCCCAATTCGTCAATAAGACACAATTTGAAACTTAATACAACTAATTCTTCAAGGATGACATAATACTAGGGTCCGGCTATCAAACCTATAAACTAAGTTGAGTTCCAAGACCTGAGAAAATGAACATAACATTACAGTACTCATTTGTTGTTACTCTGCGAAACGTGTTTAGATTTTGTTTATTTAAGTGATTACATTATTACATCAAGAAGTGAAGTAGGTTTGCTTACACGAATTATTGAATCGGATTTTTGAGACTGGTGGAATTTTGAAGTAACTAGATATCTATTTGCCGCATTTTCTGAAATTATTTTTATTAAGAAGTGAAAATCAAGCCTCAAGACATGTGTAAATGTGGCTTTGTTTATAGTAAGCCTATCTAATTCAGTTGAGATTAGTTGGTGTTCAGTGGAGTTTATGTAGGCTTAAAAAATGTTCAAATGGAATTTAATATAGGTAAAAGACATCTCACTAAACTGATAATGTTAAATTGTTTCAGTATTTGGCAGTTGCAATTACCAGGAAAACTGATCTTAGTTACGTACATTACTTCCCTCTTTTGTATTTTAGCTGAATCGTGAACGTGTACCTCAGAAGGCCCCACATTTATACGCAAGCATATTATCAAAAGTTCAACTATATATGTATTGTGAACGATTAACTTAAGCTTAGGGATAGAAATGGATCACATTGCTTGTTGGGTATGGCCTAATGCATATCAGCTATAAATTCGATTACGTTTGTTTATTAAATGTTTAATGAAATTTTTAGTCTTTTATTTTATACTTAATTTTGATTTAGTTCTTATTATTTTTATTTGTGGTTTTGATTATTTATTTTACATAAATTGTTGTCTTCGGTCGTGCTACTAAATTTTTATATACTTTTTAGTTCCTGAAAGTTTTGATGTGTATAATTTGATCTTTGAATATATTTACTTATCGATATTTTATCCTTTACATAAGAAACGTAGGAATTAAGATAAACTTTAATATATAAATTCAAAAGTTTGGACTATTTTAAAATTATACTTATTAATTTATTTAAAAGTTTAAATTTATTGACTTCAGTAGATTTGTAAATTTATTTAAAACACATTACTAAAAAACAAGCCTTTAATTAAACTTTTTAGCCATTTCAAACATTTAAAATAAGTAACACCTTAAAAAGATGCTTATAATGAATAAACAAGTCGATTTCAGGTTATGTGGATTAATCGAATTGGATTTGAGAATTTGAGATAATGGTGGTATCTTGATTCTTGACTTGAAGCATCTATGCCAGTGTGCTTTTCTCTAGTTTCCTGTTTTCATTATCATTGAAAATAAGAAATGGACTGGTAGAGATTATCTGAGAATATTCTCAAATAAAACATTTTTTTTGAAATTTTTTTTATTGTTTGTTATAAGGTATCCTTCAGTTAATAGTCAAAGAATAACCTACATTAATAGACTTTAAAAAATAGCTCCTATTAAAAAAGTGTAAATATTGTTACTAAAATAAAATTAATTAAATAAATCACTTTCATATTTATTTATATTTATTTTGTATGCTTAATAATATAATACAAATTACGACATTGTAGGTTCATATAATATCGTACTTGATTTATGAATTTAAATACACATGTAATTAAATAAACCTTCTTTTTGTCTTGAAAAGATTAAGTGACATTACTTTGATCCTTCTTTTTAAAAGACAATTTTAAACACTATCAGATACTAACTACAAACACTTCACTGAATAAACACTTTATGAATGGAGACAAATAGCTTTTATAAAAGACAATTTCAGATGTAGCACTAAATACAAGAAAATATCTCCACAAAAATTGAATTGTAATTCATCACTTTATGAAAAAATAGTCTTTTCAGTTAAATCCAACCCCCATTCATAAAATCATCAATAAACTGAAGTTGAAAAACTAAATTAATGCCTTCTTACATGGTTAAGAGACTAATTGAATATAAATTTCCTTAAAAAACTAAATGTCATTTTTTTTTCAAATAATTAATCAATACTAACTCAATCTTCAAGAATATTTCAACAGTTCACATAGCCCATAGTTTATGTTATCTATCTAAAATATCAATTATATTTGCAATCTCCCGTTGGCAATTCCGCCTCCTCGGGGCTTTAAAGCGGGCATCAACTCATTAGAAGACTATCGCGCCTCCCAAGCATACACTTTCTCATCATAAATGATTTATATACAATGTGTTGGTTGGTTATGTACTTATGTTGCAGTCTTCTCTATTCTCCCCCATGCTTGCGCTTTTAAATCCCTGCTGCTCTAGTTAACATTTTTAATTGAAAAAATAAATAAACTTGAACAGGGCAAGGGAAATGCTTATCAAAAGTCTAAAATGGTAAAAGCATTGTCATGATATACACAACCACCCAATTATGTCATCTAAAGTAAGAGCTTGGTTCAAAGTAACTAGCAGCTTTACCAAAAGCTTAATTACAGTCTATGACAGTAGCCATAAATTCGTGTGCCAAATTCCATGTACAAGTATTATATCATTTTGTGCATCCCTTACCTTATACAGACAGACTTCAATTTCATATACCTCCATCAACATTTGAAACCCCCACAAGCAATAAGCCACAGAATTATAACTAAGGTAAGAATTCCCCCTCCCACCATCAGCTTCATTTGGAGATTCTGTAGCCACATCTTCCTCCTCAGCTGCCTGCCCTGCCTCTGGAAGCTGTCAGCCTAAATTTGAATGGAAACAATAAGATCAGTAAATTACTTTAGAGCTCAGACTACTTGATTCAGATAATTTTCCTTTTTCATAAACAAGGAATTTATTAAGAAAGAAAGGAGAGATATAAATGTCTGATTTGGATAATAATACATACCTGGAACTGTAAGTTTTCTGTTTTGTCTACCAGCAGTTCAATCTTCTCTCCACGATCCAAAACCTTCAAAACAGCAAGTGCAAACGTTGCTTAGAAATGCTTGATATTGAGCACTAATGTGGCTTTTTGGAAAAGGTTGAAATGTTAAAGTGGTTTCTACTTTCTTGAGCAGTAGAGCCTTTCTATATATTTAATTCATTGGTCTAACTGTCACAATCACTGAACTTAGACTTTTATACACATACATTTTATGAGCAATCCGAGGGGATATAATTGAAATACAACCTTTGAAGGACATGCTAAGATGCTATGAAATCAAACCCAAGCCATCTTATGAAGCCACCAAAGACTAAAAGGGACGTTTTCACCTAATATTGGATCCAGAATCTCTCTTCTGGTTAATAACAAGAGAAGGTCCAGTCAGAGAGATAAAGGCGCAGTTTTAAATATGACTAGAGGACCTGTTAACCCACCATGGCAGGTCCCTATACAATAAAATGTGTCTCTCCCCAACATGATGGTCCTGTGATGGAAGAGGATATTTGAGTATGCCTCAAAACTAAAAGTTGAGATGACTGCAATAATTTCTTGTATTAGCCATGTTACTTTTACAAGTCAGATGAGTACAATCTCTGATGCACATGCAGAAAGTAATATTTTTAAAATTTTCATGAATAGAAAACCTTCCAAAAAATGTTGGCTGAATCAACAGAAACTGTCAATCCTTTAATACACTTACTGACCTAACCCAGAATATAAAAGTATGCCTTTTTTCATTATTGAACATAATGTTACTTTTTACTCCTTTTTAACTATCTTTTAAGGTTATTGAAGAGAGATTAAGAAGTGGAATCAATATTCTTATTTATATTAAAGGGTTAACAGTGTTATTAATCCTCATAAAATTCCTAGTGGCCTTGCCCTTTAGCCAGCACAGCAAAATGTTTATTACCATCCTAATATGCTCAACTGTTTATTCACCCTAAGGTTAAAAATTCATGGGGAATAATTTAAAAATGGGTAATAAAAGGGTGAGGCAGTGCAACATCAATTGACCTTAACAAAATCTGCTAGGTTGCAAGTTGAAAAGCATGCCAACCAACACAATTGCAATTGCATGGTGTGTGCATGAGTGCACATGAAAGAGAGATTACAAAAACCAGAACAAATGAAAAAAAAAAACATAGCAAAGCTTGCAAAGCACCACAAAAAATCTCTAAAATTACTTTATCCAATAATCGTGGGAACAGATAGACAATTATCTTGGAAAGAAGACAGCATCATAATCAATATTTAAACTGAGGAAGTATGAAGTTGATAATCACTTAATTTTATATTGTCAGGTGGGTACTTTCTGATTGAATAGTTTGTTTACAGCTACAGTGAATGTCAGGTGTGTCATTTTCAAAGGTTTTGATAACTAAAAAGATGCAAAAATATTATGGCAGTGGATGTTTACACAATCCCATCCCATGTGCAGAATAAAGGTATAATATACAAGTAAAGCTCTCATGCTGTTATTACTTGACGAGTCCCATTGGAAATCCCTTTTCCACTAAGGTGGGGTTGAGCAGACGGATCAAACAACACCACTATGTTAAGTAAAAAATCAAATCTTCAGAAGGGCCATTTATATAGCCTAGATACTCCAAAACAGCAAAGTATCAGTCTTGTACAGACATCTATGCATCCAAGGAGTATCCTCATATTTTCTTTTCATTTATTTTTTAAACTTTTATTGATTGATGCATATGGGTACGATGCTGATACCTTGAACAGAGGTAGAATTACAAACAGTTCTATCTTTTCCTCTGTATCCTTAAAGCTATAGTAACTTGTACACAATTTAAATACAGTCAACTTCGTTTGAATAGGAACAATGATGCTTCTTGTGACACTTTCTAACATGAGTTGGGGAAAAATATGTTAATCCTGTGACATGTTTTCAAGGGAGATAATATGTTCCAGCATAGGTAAGGAAAAAACATGCAACTATTATTTTTCTGTTATGATCACAAATATTTTCTTTTGTAACTTGTCATCGCCATCTACCAAGTAATTCTTGTAAAGACACAAACCTATCACATCATCTCTGAACACAACCAATCAAAATATTACACGATGAGAAAAACACTGAAAAAAGAAGAAGAAGAAGGTACGAACTCTGGGGCAGTGCACATGTTCTCTGCCCTTCCCCTAAAAAAAGCCATTTTGGTGAATTATGAGAACAAAGCCATTTAGTTTCAATTCAATTTCTCATGAACCTGGTCATGTATGATTTGTTTTTGATTTTCTTTTAAAGAAATCAGACTGTGAATGCAATGGTTCCAGCAGGAGCATCAAAATCTTCAACAAACTGTCCATCCTAATATGATTCCACTGCTCAGTAAGGGGAAAGGGAGGGGAAAAGGAAGGGAATAATCAAAAAGCTGAGGAAGGGAAGCGGAGAAGACATGCCCACTATCCAGCCCTCTTTTCAATTTTCTATGTTGTATTTTCTTTTTTGTGTTGTAATATTTTGATTGGTTGGGTCTGTAGATCTTGGCATTAGGTCTGCACTGATAAGAATTACCCTCGTCCTCTAACATAGTCATGCATTAATGAGAAACAATATCTCTATTTATGTTGTGCATTTATGCAAAGTTCTTTTTTTTAAATGCATGTCAATCTATCTAGACGGCTAGGCTCATTATATCCAAGTTGTATCGTACTCATATTGTATCAGGTATATGTCTACATGGGCTTCATATTTTCAGAGTCTCACCTGGAAGCCACATTAAAATTCACTATTTGAAACATCATTGCAACACTACTGTGATCATTCCTTATCTAAAACAAATTTCCTCCCTCCCCTCCCTCTGCCCTCCTCAAAACTAAAATCATTTCACAAGCAGAATTGCACAAACAGTAGAACAGCACATCCAGAGTCAAATCACCCGGTATTTGCACAAGGAACCAGAGCTGGAAACATATGATAGCAATTAGCAACCAAAAGAGTGTGTGTATCATTAGGTTTAGCATCATATACCTTCTCAATATTGTCCATCATTATCCCCTTGACCTCAGTTATTTGCGCCTTCAACTTTGATAGTTTACTTATTTCTTCTGGATGGTTCATGCAATACTGCATATGCTCCTTGAGTGTTGGTCTGCGTAACCGGATAAAAAATTCAAAACAGTAAAAGCAAAAGTAAAAAGAGTAAAATTTAAAAATTAAAAATTTAAAGGATTGAGCAAAAACAGACCCAAATTCTCTATCAAGATGATATGCTATGCTGAATCTATCTTCAAATAAATCATCGTCATCATCGTCATCAGCAAGCGGATGGGCACCATCATTCTTAATGCTAGCATCATAGCGCTTCATAAAGTCATCCTTCACCCGTTCAAGAAATACAAAAGGAACACTCCTTCCAACCGATTCATCAGCAACAACAAGGAAAACTGCAAGGCGGAGAAAAACATTCAGACATTGGCATATATGACAACCAAATCAGCAGAGTTGGTAATACATAAAAAAAAAAAGGCACTAAGAATCAATACCAAATCCATTGTCTATGAGGAAGTTAAACGTATGACCATCACATGAATATGTGTATTTGCTGCTGTTTGAAGGCAGTTTCTGCAGGCACTGAACAGCAATGGTACTGAAATTTCCGGTATATTGTGTGTGCTCTGCTAAAACAACAGTTCCTTTGGCAACAAAGCTATATATTAAACCTCTCTGACTCATCTCCAATTTCCAAAAAGCTTACAATCACACCAACACCTGAACCCCACAACAACCAAACCAACCAAAGCTGTAAATAACAAAATTATCAGAAAAATAAAATCCATGAAAAGCCATTTAACGTCATAGCAACTAGTGGACCTACTAGACCCTAAACCTAATTGAGGGAAGACTCTAAACCTAACATGAGTGCAATTCAAGCAATGATGATCGATTGAAAAATCTAAATTCACAAAAGGGTATATTCATAATATTTCAATGTAAAAATAGAGGCTGTGCATTGTATATTTGCATGCATAATTTGGATTTGTCAAAATCTAAGGTCAAACTCAAATCCAGTTGGTTTCCGATCGTTAATTTTACGGAACACAGACGAAAAGGGGAAAGGGAGAGTGTGTGATCTAATCGGAAGAATAGTGAATCTGATTGTTGGAGAATAATTGAAAAGTGAAAAGAAAGAAAGAAAGAAAGAAAGAAAGAAAGACCTGAGTGGAGTAACAAGAAGAAGATCGAGATGATCGAACAACACAAAATGACAGCGCTTATGTATCAGTTTCGTCAAGCAACGTGGTCGAGATGTTATTGCAACACAACCCCTTTTTTTCCTTCGCGTATGTAATAAGATAAGAACCAATAACTAATACGCTAAACTGCACACCACAATCATTTCCATCAAATTTTAAGGGAAAGATTAGAATACTCTTCCATACTTACATTTAAGAACTGAATAAGAGATCAAGCAAGTTAATGTACTAAATTTTTTTATTATTTGAAATTTTTATGCTTTTTATTTCTTTTAAGAAAAAATGTTATTTCTATTAAAGAATGAAGAAGATTTAAATTTATTTTGATAAAATTTTTTTAAAAATTAAAGTTTAGAATGAGTCTCTCATTATATTTTATCAAAATTAAAGATAAAATAATTAGTTAAAATTTTTAAAAATAATTTTAACTTTATTTAGTATAATAATTATTTTGATAAAAGTAATTAGCATTTTTTAATATTATCAAATTTATCTTTCCATTTTTATTTTATATATTTTAATAATTTGTTATCTATTACAAAAATTATTATTTAATATGCAGTATTTAACTTAATTATTAAATATTTTATTTAATTATTTACAATAAAATATTTAATTTTTAATAAAAAATTTAAAAAATATATTCTTTTTATAAAAAGTATCTAAAATTTATTTATAAAATTTAAAAATAAATATTTTTAATTTAAAATAAAAAAATATTTATTAAAAAGATATATTATAAATAAAATCATAAAAAATTTATAATATATAATCATTAAAATAATTATAAACGTATTTATATAATTTTTAATAAAAATATATATATAAAAATATTATATTTATTTTTAATATAATAATTAAATTTAAATAATATAATATTAACATTCATAATTAAAAATTGTAAAGTTTACATTTCAATTTTATAATCACATATCTATTTAAAAATTTATCTGTATTTAATTTAACAACTAATTTTATTAGATATTTTTTATTTTGATTAGTAAATTTTTTAATTAAATTTTAACTTTTATCTATTATTATAATTTTTAATTAATTTTCTAACTTTCAATTATCTTTTCGTTATTTTTATCAAATGTATTAATTGTAATATGGATGATTGGCAGCTGCCACTTTAAATATTTTGATCTATCTTACTAAATATAAGTGGGATTTGGGATTCAACTTAGCTCAATTGTTTTGTAATAATATTATATATATATATATATATATATATATATATATAATTTCTAAATAAGTATTGATTTGAAAATTTCTTAAGATGTACCTCACACCATGTTTATCGCGACAGTACTGTGAGTTGTTTGTTTAAAGATTGGTGAAAAGTTAATGTATATTTAGATTTAAAGTAGTAGAAAATCATACAGATGGAATTGAATTATTAATTATGTAGCACTTTTTACATTTAATTACACCAACCAGATGATTTCTGGCACACTGAATTTAGATTCAGAGAAAAAATTTTAAGTGGACCAAATTTATCACTTGGTATTATGAATTATCAAATTAAAATTTGTTAACTCAAATTTTTAATTAATTAATAATTATTAAAAATAAAATTTAACCAAAGTTAATTCTTATTTTTAATAATAAATAATTTTGAAATTAAATTTAAAGATAGTTAAAAGTTAACGTTGATTAAGATAATTTTGTTTTTAAATGAATAAATTTTAAATAAATAATTCATAATCTTATATAATAATGAACGGATGGATTCAAGAAGGATTTATTCCGTTGAAGTTAATGGATGTGTGACATTCGCTTTTTACAAAGCAACTTCAAATGCAAGTTGTTCAACAATTTTTATTTCGTTTATATAGTGATGCTCATGTATAACGTATTAGTATCGTTATTTGTGAATGTAATAAAATTAAACCATACTCTTACTTTTCACATAATTATATGTTTTTCACATTTTATAACTCCTATTTTTGAATTTCCATATAAACTAAATTAATGTTTTTCTTATTAATCATGTAAATAAATAATATTTATATTTTTCTTAATTTCCCCAACACAACTATTTTAATCAAAACTTGCCAAATTATCATTAAAATAAGTTATATTAATGTTTAAGCATTTTGATTATAAATTTTTAAAAATTAAAAAAAATATATTTATAAATATAATTTAGTTTGATTTTAATTTTAAAAAGTTGTTTGTTTAAATTTGTACATCATTTAAAATTTTAAAATAATTTTTATTATATTTCTTTATTATATATTATGTATTTAACATACATCATCTCAGAATGATGTTATATAATGTAATTGGATGTATGCTAAGTAATAACAAGAATTATTTAAAAAAATTAAAATATATGAAGATTAAAATTTAAAATAATAAAAATATTTTTAATTGTAAAAATTTAATTCTAGCATCCACATTTTTATATTTTTTATTTTATCAAAAATATTTCTTTTCTATCAAATAAGTTTTTTTTAATTTGTTTTATATCAATCCCTAAATATTCAATTTAAGTTATTTCTCTGGAAAGTAAAGACTTCTTTCAATCAATTTTCTTTAAATGCACCAGGAATATCTCATATCAAATACCTCACACCTTGTTATCTTTTATTTATTTTTCTATAAAATATTACTTGAATTTAGCTAATTACATAATATATGAAAACTTACTGGTGTATTTAAAAATACAGTATAACTTCCGAGATACTAGGTATTATTATTATTATTATTTTCTGTTTAGTTAAAATTATAAAATTTAATTATTTACTGAACACGTGGATCAACTTGTGGAGATTTACATAAATTAATAAAATAACATTTTTCATTTGAATTTTTCAATTTTGATTAGATTAGTTGGACTTCAATAACCTTGCAAAATGACGAATTTTCCAATTAAATGTATAAAAAGCTTATATGGTTGGTTTAAATTGTTTATGTTTGTTTTACTTTACATCTGAACCTTGTGTATGAAAAAGAATTATGTTGGGAGAGCTAATTCCATCATATTATATATGTTTTGTCTCAAACAAAATTACTTCTTGTAAAAGATATATGTGATAGATAAAAACAAAATTAAGCACAAAAGTTTCAGCAACATTGGTGTGTATATTTGTCATTGTCATTTGTTGAAGCAGGTTATAAGTAAATACTTTTCCACAATTATGTTTTCACGATAACTATGATCATGACTATTCTTCATCCGAAAATGCATGACCCGTTGTAGAAGTTGAAAGTTTTGTCATATATTACTTCATTTAAAAGTTATAATCTTAAGCAAAATTATCTTCACTAAAGATTATTTGCAATCTAATAAAAAAAATTATAAATTTTGATGTGAATTTTTTAATTTTGATTAAATTAATTAGATTTCAATAATCTTGCAAGATAACCATCTCCTGAATAAGCACAAAAATTTATGAAATTGGCTAAAGCTATATATGTTTAAATTCTTTTAAACAAATACTAGGTTCAAATTATATATATGAAAAAAAATTACCGAAAAATTAATCCTATCATTATGTGTTTATACCTTAAATAAGGTTATCTCATATAAAAATAAAATCTAAATTGAAAAATTAAACACAAATTTTTTCACTAATATTCGTCATTTATCATTGTCATTTGTAGAAGAAAAGTATAAGTAAAACTCTTTCCACATATAATTAGTGCTATAATTATTTTTCCATGATAAACATGAATACAAGAAACTGTCTCACATCACAGTAGTCATTACACGGCAAATCCGCTTATTTATTATAACTTCATGATGAAGTAATTGGACAAAACTTTCGGCCCTTGCTTTCTCCATCAAAACTTGTTCCTATACCAATAAACGCCATCCTGAGATGTTCCTTCGTCCGGTTCCACATAGAGGCACTCTCTTGCTTCTCTCCACAATGCCTTGTAAAACGGGGTCTTATCAAATTGGTAGTACTCTCCCAATATGGGTTTCATAGCATTGGTTGCCTCCATTGCATGGTAATGTGGCATTGTAGAGAAGAGATGATGAGCCACATGAGTGTCAGTTATGTGGTGAAACACCTTGTTCAGAATACCATAATCTCTGTCCACAGTGGCCAAAGCACCCCTCAGCCAGTCCCATTCGGATGAGTCATAGTGAGGTAAGGTAGAGTGTGTATGTTGCAAATATGTGATGGTCACAAGAAAGCCATTCACAATGAGCAATGGCACCCCATAAACACATATTAGCCAAGCCAGCCCTTTCACTGTTACAATGTGGCAGAGAAAGTAGGTTGCAGCAAACAAAGCAGCATCAGAAACATAAATTAAACGCCTTTCACGATCAGAATATATGGGAGCATAAGGGTGATAGTGGCTTGCAAAACGATCATAAGGTCGACCAGAAACATTGCAGGCCAAGTACAATGGCCATCCTAGTGTGAGTGTGATGAGAAGAGTAATAGCCCTCCCTGGTGGGTTGTTTACGTACTTGCTGTACCATCCTACTTTGGATTTGGATTTTGGAACAAATACTTCATCACGCTCAAGGGAACCCGTGTTGGAGTGGTGGCGGCGATGACTGATTTTCCAGGAGAAATATGGGACTAAAAGTGCAGAGTGAAGGATCAAACCCACCAGATCATCAACCCATTGGTACTTACTGAAGGCATGGTGGCCACACTCATGAGCAATCACCCACACGCCAGTGAGAATGCAACCTTGGAGAACCCAGTAAATGGGCCAAACAATAAGAGAAAAGGGGTGAGGAAGGAGGTGGAAGTAGGTAGTGGCAATGTAGAGAAGGAAGGCCAGTGAAAGGTCATAGACAACATAGGAGAATGAATAGAGAAGGGAGCGCTCAAAGCAATGCGGTGGAATGGCTTTCTTGAGCTGCCCAACAGTGAATGGAGGCTTTGAGTGTGGAACCCGTGAGAGAGGCTTCTTCTCAAGTTCAAGCTTGGGTTCAGGAGCAGTGACACGGCCTCCATCCCCCATTGTCTCCTTAGCCAGACCCTGTATGAAAGTATAAAGGAGTTCAGTTCAGTTAAGTTGATGAATGCCTAATATCCAACAGAACGACAACTCCTCAATTTTAAACCAGGAGGTGAAAAATCTAAAGATAATGACAACTATAAAATGAATGGCAGTGGTGACAGATGAGAGTGAGTGAAACCATGACCATAGAACAAAAAGTAACTAGCACGAAATGTATGTGATCCTTCCTTACTGTGGCATTACAGCCAATTGTTTAATAATAGAGAGAAGTTTTATAATTGCAGATATTGTAGGCCTACTAGAAATCTAGAAATTGAAAAGAGAAAGAAAAGACAGGAAATGCAAGTCCATAACTTAATTCGAGAGTTTTCTCAATAAATGATGAAACCCCACATGACTAGCTGCCAAAGACACGGGAGTTGAAATATCCTAGGGTGAAGGCACAATTTAATTTACCATGCCTAGTTGCTTGTACCATCATTTTCCCCCCTTCATTTGACAAGAAAACATGTAGTAATATTCGATGCAGCTTTCTACTCTTGGAACTTGGAAGTTTAAAAGGAGACAGAGAGGTTATCAACACCAATAGGGAAACAAACAATGACAAAGTGCAGCAAGGTTAACCAACATTGCAATTTGGAAAGGGGTAGTCACAGACTCACATGCACAAAGTCATTAATTTGACTCGATATCTGCAAGGGCATGATTTTGAGGTCCACTGGTTTAGTATACGTGTGAGGTCTATATGCAGAAAAAAAAATGTGAGGTCAACATGCAAATGGAACACAATTACAAAAAAACACAGCAGTGAGGGCCCAGGGTGATCATGACAAGTCATTTTGCAAATCTGCCATTAAAACCTATGTGCTCTGCTGCATTCAAGATCATCCAATCGCCACACATCACATACACATATTTCCTCTTATCTTATTCTTCAATCAAAATGAATTCTACCTGAGAAACTATGGGGAGTGAGTTAGTTAAATGAATTGGCAATATATTTCCAGCATGGAAATAATTCATAACAATATTTAAAAAAAATCAAACCTTTCAGCCCTTCTATTGTTTTATTAATTTCAAAGCAAGTAACTCGATTAAAGTAAAAGAATGATGAATGCAAAAATAAAAAATAAAAAATACTACCATTATAGCAGTTACAGTCAGCTGGGAAACCAACAGTGCCACATAACATGCAACCAAACTTCAAGCAGAACAGCTATGCAGCTTCATATTACATCCATTTCTCACTGATCTTATAACCCGTGAAAGACTAAAATACCAGTCCTTAGGAGGCCCGAAGGTAAAAAGAACAAGAGAAAGGTACAAAATAAGCAAAGGAACCTTGCGGTAAAAGACTTCAACAATATATGTATATATATGAATGGGTTTTGCCATTTTTCTCCCTTAACTAGTGATTAGAAGCAGAAACAATATATATATTTATATTTTCTATCCATAAAGGGGGAAGAAGAAGACAATTGCCAACAGAATAATCTTTTTTTTAAAAAGGGATATTCCTACTAATACATGACAATTTTTGCATGTCATATTGACATACTTGGAACAAAATAAGAAATATTGTAAAAAATAAAATAAAAAAACAAAAAGGACGTGGTTCCCAAGAAAATAACCAAATGAAAGAGGAATCTTCATGGATTCCAGTATAATTAAGGGTAAAAAAAGAGAGGCGGCTATGAACCAAATTGCCTATATGAGACAAGCAACGAATTCAGAAACCGTGTGGCAGCATTTTGATCATGGATATACGTAATTCTTGCTATGGCGTGAAAATTCAAAATACGAAGTATAAAAAAAACCGTCTGCATTTTCTCGTTGAGATTGTGAAAGAAAGCCGTGAAACTAATCCGATAAAAGTATAAAGAAACGATTCAGCACATTGTAAAGAAACTTAGTTTGATCAATCATCCCTTGCTTCAGATTTCAGAAAGATAAAAAAGGAAAAAGGAAACAACAAAAAATAGAAGAAGTAAATTGCTTGAATGCAAGTAATGTGGTGAGCAGGCACAAATAAAAAGAATGTATGAGAAGTACCTTGACTTGTAGAATCTATAACGATTTTAAAATTTGTTCCAATCCAACAGAAAGAAGAGAAACGCAAAACGCTCCACTCAGTTACTCACTCTGTCACACTCCTCTTATCAATTTATGATATTCATATTTATTAAGTTATCTCTGATTGAAGTACCATTGCAGTTAGGAGGTGTGCTTGGTTGGTATCACACCCTGTGATGTCTGTTCATAACAGGTTGGAAATCACATCGGCTCCACATTTCTACCTGTTTTAGTTTATAATAATTCTTCACACAAAATTATTCATATTAAAATAAAGATTTTTTTTTAACATGATGTCATTTATCAATCGAAAACGGGAACATACTACTACTATAAGTAGGTGTGACTTCAATCGCCGGCTGTGTTTTGAGAAGAATAATTTTACATTTTATCATTTTTATAAGGTAATAAGAGAATAAATAAATAAATATATGTAAGAGAATTATATGAACATAATTTTAATTAGAATTAAATATATTTTAAATTTTTTTAAGATAAAATTTATACTTTTGTTTTTAATTTTTAATTTTTAATTTTTTAAAATATTATAATTATAATTTCTGATGTTTTAAATAATATTAAATTAAAATATATTAATTATAATTAAAATATTTTATAAAATATCAAAATTTTGATTTAATCTAATTTAGGATCATAATCAAAGTAATTTAAAAAAATAAAATTTAAAACAAATATTTTAAAATTAAGAGATAAAAATAAAAAAATTTAATCATTTTAAAAAAACTAAAAATATATTTAACTTTTAATTATGTGTATATTGTGAAATAATTTATTTATTTTTTACTAAAAATATATTTTAACCTTTATTGATATGATTAAATTATTTTAGTTTAAAAAATAATTAATTAATTTAAATTTATAAATTTATTTTTTAAAATAGTTCTTACAAGTATCATTTTATGATATAGTAATGTGATATATATCTAATCATATTATATTAGGATCGTTTTATATAGTAAGTGATGTGATATATTTAAATACATGTTTTATGATTAATAAATAATATTATTTAAATATAATATAAAAATTAATAAAAATTTTACAAAATTAAAATTATTTATGTTAAAAAAACTAAAAAAAATGTTTATTGTACCCTCCAATCCTTTTATAAATTTTTCTTTAATAAATCATAGATATTTAAAAAGTATGTGTTAATATTAATTAGTATGTGTTAATAAATCTACATCTATTTAAAGTAAAAAATTATATATTAATTATAGCGTTTTAAAATTATTAAACTTATAAAATGATAAATATAAATATAATAAATATTTTAAAAAAATTAAATATCTTATATTAAAAATATTTGGAAAGGGTATATATATAATGCGTCTTGGTCTCCTTTATCGAAATAATACTAATTTTTAATTTGTACCTGTCTTATCAGTTCTGAATCCCATTACTGTCTCTCCCATCCTGGCTGATTCTTCTTGCTCTTCCTCTCCTCTGACTGATTCTTTCAATCTTTTTTTGTCTCTCTCTCCATTCCTTATAGCTTTCTCTTTATCATTGCCTCCATCCATCATCTTTTATATTTTTATTAGAAAGAAAATGAGTCTCTTTCACTTCTGAATCTTGTAAAGGGTGATGAAAAGTAAGACTAAACTCCACACTGTCCTTCATCTCACAAGGAATAAATGTGAGTCCTCCCTATTTCAACTTATTATATTCTCTTTTTTCATGTAATAAGATATTTTACTATTTTTAAATTTTAAATTATGAATTTATTTTTAGTTTTTCTTTTACCCCTCAAAGCCAACTTGAATTAATATAGAATCTCATAAATTTAAATAATAAAAATTATATTAAAAATGTTAAAAAATACGTTATCAGTATTTTTAAAATTGATTTGGGAAAAATATATATTAAGATTATAAAATTACCCATATTAGTTAATAGTTTTTTATTTTCACTTTGGACATAAAACTAAATGGTTAGGACTATATCATACTACTTTTTCAATGTAGTACATAACTTTATATATCTTAATTGTAGTTATAAATGATTACTTTATATATCATAATTGTAGTTATAATTGATTTCCGTAGCTGGTAATAATTGGTGAAGATACTTATTGTATAAGACAAATACTTAGAAAACATTAAATGGTTATGGTTATATGATTAAAAAGACATGTTTTAGTTGTGAAAATGAAATCATAACTGACATACTTTCACGACAATAAACCCCGCCATTGTTGAACTTATTTCACTATTAAATATAGCATTAAAACCAAAGTAGATATCCTATCAAAAATTTATTTGATATAAATGAATTTTTTTTCGTGAAAAGTTTTACGAATCGTAATCAACACCGGTTGAGAGGGAGATTGAATCAAACGTGTGGTTAATAAACTACCTTTTTTCATAGAAAATATTAAAATATGTAATATCACGCACCTTATCAGCATTGTCAATCCCGATCATCAAAGAAGATCTAATCCAATAATCATGAATTCGTAATCCACATCGGAGAATGAAATTGCAGTTATCAAAACTGTGCAACAGAGAGAGATTAAAATTCCAAATATCAAGATTGACATAAACAGTTTAACAGCACCGCAGCTTTCTTAAGCTACTGATGTACATAGAATCTGAGTCCAGTGTTATTAATTTCTTCAAAATCAAATGAATTTGAAGAATGTAAGAGCTGCACCAGTCATGGCAGTAGTTCGGTTAAGAAAAAAATTGCACCAAACAAATTGTACCAAGTTTTTTTGTCTTATGGAAATAGTAATGTTCTTTCATCAAAGAAGCAATGCAGCTTTAGAAAAAGAACTAGTTGCGCAACTTAGCGCCAACAATGGATGGTGCTTCACCTCTGGACTGCTTCACATAGGAAACATATTCACCATAGTGCATAGTAAATAAGGTGCTTTGGTATTTGGTCAGCTGTATGCGCTTCCTGAGTGACTCCGTGATTGCACCATTATAGCCTGCCTTCCGTATCAACGAGTCAATAGCCTCTAATTTAGTCCAACCTGAAACCCAACCAAACTTAGATATGCAAAGAAAGCATGTTCGTTTCCCACATGGTTTAAATGAATGTGAATGAAGAGAGGAAGAAAGGAATGCAAAAGAATAAGAGGGTATCGGTACTTGATCATAGTACATTACACTACTCATGCAGGTACGAAATATTTCCATAATCCTAATAATCTGTTTCCCATATTGCATTTCCTATTCCATGCTTCGTTCCCCTGCTCCTACCATAACATTCTACCTGTCCGGTGTGATGTCGCTTCAAATTGTTTGTCTTCTATATATAGCACAACAGCCAACTAATAAGAATTAATATTTGCATACATTACTGCCTAAAACAAAGGCTAAAACACAAGAAATTCCCATCGACTTCAAGTCAAATACAAAAAACCATCACATAGTTCAAAACTCCACAACTAATAAGAATTAATATTGCATACATTACTGCCTAAAACAAAGGCTAAAGCACAAGAAATTCCCATCGACTTCAAGTCAAATACAAAAAACTGTCACATAGTTCAAAACCCCACATCGGCTTCTTCAATTTATCAAACCATGCATATACTGACTCCTTATGAAGGGGCTTTCTTCACATGCACAGAAGCTTAATATTACACTAGGTTGCATGATTGGGCAATTCAAGGAGTCAAATTGTTGTCTTTAACCGTGTGGGTTTTCTGAAACTGAGCAACAGCTGAAGGGGGTTCCTTGTGGTAAACAACAAAGAGCATATAACTGAAGGAAAGGAAAAGTCGTCTCTCCTTGAACTTTTACCATTTTAGCAAAAATTATGAGGGTAATGAATTGAAGGAGCTAAAAAATGATCGACCAACTTTGCTCAGAAACTGTTGGAAATTTGTTTTTGCACTGTAAGGCAGATACCTGTATAGAACAATTTGTTTTAACGTTTTTGATAGCATTTAGTGTGCACTCCTACTTTGGAATGTTAAAGGTTTGGCATAAACAAGGAAGAACACTTTTTGTAGAAATTTGCTTTTTGCATTTTATGTGGTCCCTTGGCACGTTTGCTCAGTGCAAAACTGTTAAGCATGAACTGAAGAGTGAGACATGAAGTTTTTATGTACTTTGCATGGCTTGCAGGACATGAAGGAGACATGGAGCAATGTAGGCATATATGAACTGGTTAGAAAAAGTTCAAGAAGTAATCTAAACTGTTGTGCTTAGTGTATGTAACCTAGAGTGCCAAAGAAATCCTTCTCTCTGCTTCTCGACTTGCTATGAGATAAGATGGTATCTATGGTCTCTTTTCTTGGAATTTTGCTAATGCTAATTGCTGTTTTGAAGAGGTTACCACTTCAAATATGCATATACATTGGGGGACAAGTTATAATTTTTTCGAGTTCTCTGATGTAGTTTTATTTTTCAGTTTTGAAGCATATCTATTCTTCGTATAGATGTACTTTAACTCCTTTTTTATCAAATGAATTTTCTCTTACCATACGAAACAAAATGCTTCTGACAACTTTGTATTAAGGCATTGTAATATGGAGTCACTTCCCAAATGTGAAACTATGTGTTACCTTCATTGGCAGCCACTTCAGGAAGGTATGTGGCACTTCGTCTGGTGTTATAGTCAGGATCAGTAAATTCAATAATTATACCATGCGTTCCTACCTGTAACAAAGAAACTAGCAGAATCTCAACATGCAAAATACAACACAATGTGCAAAGGATCTAAAACAAAGTCGTAACAAATTTGGTCTCAGTAACATTCTTCTCAGAAGCAGGATACGAATCCAAATCTTCCGAAATTGTCCCAGAAAGGTGACTCATAAAAGTTGGAGCTCTCATCTGATTGATGTTAGAGCATAATCATAGCTTTACCTTTCACATCCAGTTATTAAACTATGTTTAGAAGGGTGAGTTTGCAAGCTTAAAAAAATAAACTACTAGGAAACATTTTCAATTGGATTAAATTAAAATAATATCTGACTCATTCTAAGACTTAACATAGATTTTATTTACAAAAAACCAGTATGGATGAATCACGTGCTACTTTAATTCTAGTTGTTTTCTAACATGCAAGTTAAATTAAAAAGTGAAAAGAAATAACGATGAAAACAATTGAGAAGATGTAACAGATCACCAAACCTCTTTTCAACCCTATGGGAAACAGATCGTTTTAGAAACATAGTACATCAAACTAAATTACTTTCAAACGAGAACTACAACCTCCAAATCGAATAGCATGTGACTGTTAGCTCTAGATCTTTTTTAAAACAAAATACAATATTATAATTAAATATACAAAATATTGGATTGAAATAAAAATTAAAAGAAAACACAGATACAATAGAGTAATACAGGTCACATGATCTACAGGTGTTGAAAATAAATAATTGGAAGAGGGGGAATCCTTAGAACATAAAGCAAATTGGAGTGGTTTAGTGTTTGCTACCATTTTAAATGTTTGGCTATCATTGCATCCCTTTTGCCCATCCTCTTAAATGGTAAAAGAATATTAAAATAATTAACTCCATGCATAAATCAGATGACAATGCAGTATAGACCACTACATAGGATAAATAACATTTCTCTACTCATTTTCTACTGGTTACATGCCAGAAACCAAAACAATTAAATCAACACTTACCTCCCAATCAAGGTAATCAATAGCAGTTTCATAATCAGTAAGAATAGAGACTGTACACTCCAAAGAAGGAAGCTCTTTAGCCTGTATGGGTGGAAATCTCCGGTCCCTGAGAGCACTGCAAGATATTTCATTCAGAGGGAAAGCGAGAAGTAAGAAATATACAGATTTGAGGCCACTCAAATGTAGAGTATAGAAAGTTAACAGCTAAATAACACTTGTCTGGAATTTTTCAAAGAGAGTTTAAGTGGGTAGAATCAGAGAAAAAGGAGAACTAAGGAACATGATATGGCATCACTCTAATGACCCCTTATGCTCAAGTTTCCAAGGGACGTCACCTAAAGAAAGGTATATACATCATTCACGTATTATCATGGACAGAAACATTCTTCAATTCATAGTCAATTAAACATGAATTCGTAGTTTGAAACTTGCTCATTAATTTCACACCAAGATAGTTCCTAAATCCTAATGAATATTCCTTTGTTTAATAATACATCAACAAAACCTGTTCAGTGCATAATCTCTGAAGCCATTGATCAAGCCACGTGCTTCTAGAGAACCAATGCATCCACGAAGACGAGGCTCCCCACCATTCGCCACTTTCTTCCATGTGACAAACAACGGGCTGAAACAACAAATATTTGCTTCAAACCAGGATATCATAGCATGGTCCTCAAATATAAACTATGACTTCATCCGTGGGGCAGATACATTCCTTCTTAAAAATTCAAACTTCAAAAAAAGTCAACATCTTTTAACAACCAAGAATAATCCTATAACAATAAATGCACATTTAAACAACATAATAGCATTTTTGCAAGAAAATATATGTGCCAATTTCCAACATTTATTGAAGAAAAATTCCCCTAGAGAAACATGATGTTTAAAAAAAAAAATCATGTTACGTACAAGTTTACCCAACTACAATTTAATTGCTGAAAAACTGAATTCCAACATTCTCTTTTTGTTATTTGATGAGTATAATGCATGAGTAATTCCCTAACGGTACAACCCATCCACATGCAAGACTGGCATGTCATTAAAGGAACATATGCCTTCCAAAATTGAAATCCAAAGGATGAATCCTATGACCACGCAAAACTTAAGGCAAATGGGTGTTGGTAAAAATTCCAAAAACCATAAGACTGACAACATATAGAGCTATTGGTTTAAAATCTCATGGTAATTACTCAAATTTTCAAAAGCAGCTCAAGCATAATCAGCAGTTGAGTCAAACTAATTCAAACAATTACTTTATCAGTTAGCTTTTTTTTATTATAACCATAGCTTTCTTGTTTCTCCTTTCTTTCTACCATAATGGAAATTAAAAAATGACTCACTAAGATTAACCAAAAAATATTTTATATTAACTAGTTAAAACAAATCCTGGACACACTACAATTTGAAAACCGTTCAAATTTATATGGATTTATGATACTAGTTTTAACCCACCTGGCAGGAAAAAGCTTACATATTATTGTTGTTGCTGTACAGTACTAGTTTTAAACAGTTTGGAAACAACTATTTAATTTGTAAAATAGCTACGAGATAATAGTCGTAAAACACTCCAAATATTGAACACACAAGGAAAATAGAAAGAAAATCAGAAATTCTTACTATGACTATCATCGTCAAAAGAAAAAACAGTCCAACAAATTAACATGTCCAGACAATGGAAAACATTCATGATTCATAGTTAGGCAGATACAAACATAATGAAAATAGACATCGTCAAAAGGCACATTAAACACTTTCTAGTCATAACTCCTGCACTATGATGGCTGGCAAACATAGCCAACATTAAGTACTGACCGTATTCCAGGGTTCTCACAAGGAAATATATCCATAAGTCACTACTCACCAGTCTTCGGTTTTCCAACCAAAATTTAGTTTCATAGCAAGTTCTTTCAAAACAAAGAAGACAGAGTATTCCCTCCATACATAAACAAAGAAGATGAAGAGTATTTAAAGGAAAAAAAAAATAGTACACAACAATTTTCATCAATGGGTAACCATCTACACAAAAAATATGAAAGCAATATATGATAATTGAGAATAAAAGTCTTTTTAGTGCATTTGCTCTTGCTTCAGAAAGGAAAAAAATAAAAATACCATACAAAGCTATACAACTCAACGTCCTAGCAAATGCTAAGATTCAATTCTATATATACTTTACAGTGCTTCCTGAGGCATCATCAACACTCAAAGCTTAAAGACAACGCAACAAAAATGTCTAATTTGAAATTTTCTTCACAAAGTGTAATGCTCAACATAGTCAACTGTTACATCAGAAAGATAGGTTAAAAATAAACCATAACACTAAAAGCACCATCCAAAGAGTTAACATCTCTTTCCTCACTCATAATACCCATTTTCCCTTCAACCACATAAATGTTAACAGTTGATAGGTAAGCCATGGTGACCCATTGCAGGATCACTTCTTTTTGCAAGGGACAAACGAACCAACAAAGAAAACAGTGAGGTTTACACAAATTATAAAAATTAAAATTAAAATTAAAATTAAAAAGAACTTTCATCAACATCACAATATTTAAGCAACAATCCATTACATGGAAAGACCATTGAATTCTTCCCATCTAAAGAGCCATGCAAAGAATATTATTATTCATAAAATAAAACGGAAAAAAAAATAGTGAGAGAGAGAGAGATTACTGTTGACCCTCGTCGAAGGCAGGAGGAGGAGGTTCTTCGCTTTTGTAGTGAGCAACGAGGGTATCGAAACAGTAAACAACCATTTCCTTGTTCGCCGACACCATTTTTACTTAGCTTTCGGTTTTTTTTTTTTCAATTTCCTTAAAAATTAAGAATAATGGAAATTGTTAATTTTGTGTTGTTATCTGATTTAGCAGTTGTTAAGTAGAGGGTTTCAAATTGAAATTTTGTGGATCGGTGGCTCTTCCTCTTCGGACCCTAAGATAGAATGAGAACGAGAAACTTTTTGCTTTTTCCTCTCCTCACTCTATGCGGGTTCCTTGCAAGCAACCACCACTCTCTTGGAATTAAAAAAACAAGCTCCACTTTACCATTTTGCCCCTTCCAATAAAGTTCCTCACCTAATAATTCATTTTATTTTATCATCATTTCTTCATTTCCACGGTTTAATCACCATTGACTCCTATGAAAAAAGTTAAAAATATCATTGACTCAATTAAGAAGTTTGAGTTTTACTGCTCCGGGAGATAAAAAAGAAAACAAGGGAATTTTAGATAAATTCCTATCGTCGGTGATTTTAGATTGCATTAGTGTATTCGAGAGAAAAGAAAATTTATCTATAATATTAGCCTAAATTCTCAAACTATCAAAATATAATAATTTATGAGAAATTGTATTTTTATAATAAATTTGTACACCTTTTTACATAATAACAATAGATGTAAGAAGGAAAGAGATGACTATGAAAGATAAAATAAATTATGTGATAGAGTTATACCGAGAGAAAAAATAATGTTATAAAAACATTGCAAAAATATTACTTGTTGACAGAAATTATAAAAAATATTGTGAATGTCGTAATTCGTAATTTATTATTACTTAAATCCCTTTAAGTTTTTCATGAATTTTTTCCATCAGATAAAACAGTTTGATTATTATTTTCCTCTCCTGGTTTCTAATCCTAAAAACTCAAACTTAAAAACCCTTTTTTTTTAATTTTATTTTCAATCTGCATTCGCAATTATATTTTCGCCTATCAACTCATATTCTTTGTTTATTCTTTTATCTTAAATTATTTAAATATATTGACCTATTAATCAACCTTAATATACGGAACATGCTGTCTTAACTCTTTTTTTTTTTTAAACAGGTCGCTCCATTCCCATGAAGTAGGTTAACTCAATTGAATATTTGTTAAAAATATGTATAAATAAAAAGGATAGTTCCTGGATTATTAAATTTATGTCTCTACAGGTTAAAATTTATCGATTAATATATCACGGTTAGTGAAACTTTTTATTAAATAATTTTTTATTTAAATTATTAAAATTGGTTTAATAGTGGAAAGTTAAAAATTATAATAATTTTACATGAGAATTTTTAATTTAAATTTTATCGTTTTTCACTTGTAAAAAAAAAATAAGAATAAATTATAATTTGCACGAAAGATGTAACAATTTGAACTTTATGAAAAAGGAAAAGAATAAAATAAACATGTGAATGATGATACGAAGTCTGAACTATCTATGATTTGGAAAAAAGATATTGTAAAACTTCCGTGTTTCTTGTGATTGATTTTGGATCTTTTCTACAAAACTTAAGTTAGTTTTATCTTTTGCACCAATTACATGATGCAAATTATAAATGGTGCGCTTCGGTAATGAAATCAACAGAAGTATTTAGATTCTCTAAATTCTAAAATCACGTGTTTTGGTAATAAATTGAACAAAAAGTTATAGATTTCTAAATTCTAAAAGGTTAGAAAGAACATAAAGGTTAATTCTGGCACACAAAATGCTTCACACATCCCGGAAGTAGCATACACAATGTCTGCTTCTTACGAAGTCAAGAGGCACGAAAGAAATTAATTGATGATGACAATTATAGACATCAAACAAATTCTTCCTTTCACGCATACAATAAGCTACTTTGCCTAGCCCAATCATGCAAAAAGCCCAAGAAGCAACACTAAACTGGTCACTGAGTTGATTGTACCTCAATACAGGCCTATTATCAACCCATTTCAAAACAATAGAAATGGAAAAAAAATCTCTTACGTATTTTGGGCTTTTCTTTCGTTTGTTTTATTTCCGTTGGTCCTTGTGTTCTCTGTCTTTTTGTTGAACTCCGTTTACCAAAAACAACAACACAATGAAGTGGAAACTAACTTGGCAGACCACAATTTAAAAGCAGAGAAATTGAAAAATAATATGGGCTTAGGCTTGCTTGTTAACAAACTTAAAGATGGGACCCGAAGGATTTGCCTCTTTAAAATTTAAAGTTTAATAGCATCACAATGTTTAACACTATCAATATATTAAGATTAAATTCTCATAAAATAACATTTACTTTAAGCGTTATTAATCTAAAATAATAGAAAAAATCAAATAAATAATTAGTAAATTAAAAATATCATAAACCAAAAAATTTATACAACATTCATTTCTCTCTTTACCTTATTTCTTTAGATAATTTATTTTATCAATATTTTTCCTTTCTCTTAGTAGCAAGAAAAAAAATGAGTATAAAAATTTAGTAGGGATACAATTTCCTAAAAGAGTTTAAGTAAAAAAAAAATTAAAAAAAAAGAAGCAATTTTGTTAGTTGTTTGGCAGAGGTTGATCCGGTTAGACCGGGTGGCCGGTCCGCAGTTAGTGAGAGGTGAGAATATAAATAAGGCGAAAGTTCTAGGGCATTTGACTTTTACTTTCTAGTAACAATAACCAGCGACGCCACTCTTGTGCAATCAAATGGCTATGAGATCGGTGGTGAGTCGAGGATCGGTGACGGTGACTCGTTTGATGGACTCAACATCTCGTGGGGCTATGAGTCGCTTCTACAGCGACAAAGGTCGTGTTCTGAGCGAGGAGGAACAAGCTAAAGAGAACGTCTACATCCAGAAATGGGAGAGGGAAAGGCTCGAGAAGCAGAAGCAACAATCTGACAAGGTTAAGGCCGAGAAAGACAAAGACGCTGCTGATAAGGTATCTACCTAACACCATTATTATGCTTTCTTTCTTTTTCTTCTTATCATCTCTCTAAATTTTTTTTGTAGGAATATTCTATCAACAAATATGATTCTTTTTTACGCATTTTTGGTCTAAATAAACCAGAATTGTGCGCCTTATCTGCCATGCTGCTTTCTCTTCGGTTTTCTTTTCCAGTTTTGAAGCTATTTATTTCGTTCTCTTATGCCTCTTTTAAGATTGAATTTCAATTTTGTATATCCGTATTCCACAATGCAAAGCATGGGATGAGGTTCAACAGAATCACAATTTGTATGGTAGCTGCCTAGGTTTTGTAACTTGTATATGATGGATGTTATTTGGATTTTTAACAATTTATTAGCTCTGTGCAATTTTTCTCTTGTACAAAACATTCAAGTTACTTACCTTTCATGTGTTGGTGTTTTCTAGGCTTGGATATCCCTGACATGTGGAGTTTTCTAGGCTCGGTTGTAGTTGAGTTGAGATGTGCATTATGACTTCAACCCTATTCTTCCTTTTTCCTTTTTTTTTTTTTTGGCTTCAAACTTCAAATATATTATCATTGGGCCAATATTTTTATTATTGTTAACTTTTTTGTGGGGAGGGGTGGCTCGGTTGTCCGGCCGTCTACCTCTGTTTTCTTCCCTTTGATTTTCCTCTCAATTCAATGTTATGTTTAAAGTGAAATGATATTCCCTTGAAGGATTACATCAAAATTGTTTACTTTTGAAATGCTGATTTCTGATACAGTTCTTTTCTTGAATATTTGGTTTTTCTGGGCACATTTTTTGGTTATTAAACTCAATCTGCTGTGAAACAAGGGGGCCGTTTCCCAACCAGTTATAGCATGTGCCACACACGTGCATAGAAGTGGAGGTGGGATGGTTACCTGTTACAATGGTGTGTTCTTAGATAACAACTAGCTTGGGGTAATGGAATCTTGTCAATATCGATTCTATAATCTGGCTATGAAATGGGAAGGCCTGGCATTATTTATTGCTGTTGATTTGTAGCAACTTGGTGGCATTGAAATGTTACTGCAGATCTTCTACCTTTTTATTCCTTCTACCATGATTTAACACTTCTTTTTTGCTTGTAGAAACCTGAGGGTGCTCACAAGGGCTGAGTTTATCCTTCTCGCTCGCTGTCAAGGTTGCTTGTGGGAAATAAGCATGGGAAATAAAACATATTTTACGCTAAGTGGACTCTGGTCTTTGTATAGATTGTGTTTCTTGTTTATTTGTAGTTTCTTCAATGAGGATGGATGAAACCATGCCGTTGCATCCACCAAACTTGGTATGTTTATTATGATGTGAACCTTTCCAGTAATTTTTCATGTTTATGGACCGTCGGTGCCAAAAGTAATCAACATGTTTTGAGAAAGGAAAAAAATGGGAAAGTTAATGTAAGTCTCACTCTGGATCGGAGTTTTCGGTTTGCGAGTGAGTGGGTTTGGATCGAAGCTTCTATCGTTTATTTAAGTAACTTATCGATGCATAAAAGGGACTGAATGCCATATGCCTGCTTAATTTGGCTGTAGTTTTAAGATTAAAGATGATATGACCGATTTTGAATGAAGTATGGTTAGCTGATACAGTGCAGTGGCATGCCCGGTAGAAACATCCTTGCATTTATTATACCCCCTGGTTTTGTGGCTTTAGAGTGAGCTCGAAGTTCTTTCTTCTATTGGTGTGCCTGAGGTAGTTAGAGAGGCAGATGGGGCTTTTTTCGATGTTTAATGATTTAAGTATGTTTTGAATAGCTTATGCGAAGTTATTTGGATTTATGAAAATAGCTTATGACTCTTGTCAGTATCTTCTAGCCTATTTTAACAGGTTTAATAGTTAAATTTATGACAAGTTTTCATGTAATAAGTTGAATAAGCATTTAATTAAGCCCTTTTACAAAACATGCCTGTTTCTATGAGGATCGAAATGAAAATATAGAGAAAGAGCAATGTTATTAGAAAATAGAGATCATAGGGACTTGTTTTGTTTGGTTTGGCATTAGTAAGATTAATCTTCATATTTACCGATAAAAATAAATGGTTGAAAGTAATTTATATAAAAAATTAAATTTTATTATACATTTTAAAATTAAAATTTTGTTCAATTTTAAATCAGTTAGACACATAATTTGTTTTTATTCTCTTATGAATTCTTTATTCTCATTAAATTAACGCTATCACCCTTGCCACATTTTGACAAGGCATCATTATTTGTTGTCATCGCTATTATTACAGTTGCCACCAATAAATACTGCTGTAACCAGTGTTGGATTTTCTTCAACACTATTTATCAGACAAATTTTGACAGGTTTGTAACGGTAGAATCAAAATAACAATAAGAAAAAATCCAAATGGGCCTAAAGTGGGAACGAAAAAGGAGAATTCAGCGTTATATTAGCAGAAGAGTCTTTATTTTTTAGGGGCGAGGTGGAACATTACTATATAGTAGTAGAAAGGGACTGGGTAGCCGAAAATCACCAACAGCGAGATATTACAATATGGGGAGGATGTCACGGGTTCTCCGGAAGGACGTCGATGCAATAGTTGGTTTAGGATTAAAGTAATCACACAATTTTTGGCATTTTCTTCCTGTGGGATGGATTAAATACTGATGGTGCATCAAAAAGTAACCCAGTACGTGGGGGATTTTATGGGGGCTGATAACGGAGTTTGGATTAAATATTATCATATTGGGTGTTGCTCTGCGTTCATAACTGAACTAAGGGAGATACTCAGGGGATTAAACTAATTTGAGGCATGCTATAGAAAGTGACCCCTTATCTTTTCTTCTTTTTTTTAGCCAAGACCCCTTATCGATTATCTATTATCACTATTCTCAACAAACCGCGTTTGGGCTGATGCACCGGTATGGCAATAAGTTAAAACTCAGAATTATGTGCATCCTCATTTTTCACGCTTCCAATGAGTGGAGTTCCCGTGGCTTGCTAATAGGTGTGTCTAGATAATGAGTATGATTTACAGGAAGTGATAGCTCCTCCTCCTCAATTAGCTGATTATTATGGAGCTTCATTGCCCTGTGATGTAATGTCTAATTGATAATTGTTTATTACAAAAAAAAAATGTTTATTCAAGACGGGAAATTGAATTATTTATTATAGGATTAAAACTTCCAATTACAATTAGAATGTCGGGTACCAAATCATGTCATTTGTTAAAGACTCTTGCTTAGTCCCTTTTGATTTTTTAGGATTTTCTTAAACTGAGCTATTACGAGGGGAGGGGGGGGTTCAAAAGTGGGCCTTTTCACGTGCAATTCGTGAAGTTTTGTCTTCATCAAAGAAAAGGAGCTTCAAGAGTCTAGTAATTTGCGAAACTAAACTATAGGGGGAATTCATAAAACTAATAAATTTAAAATGATCTAGTGGGCGCAACATAAGTGAAACAAGGGGCGCCTACGAAACAAGGTGCATTGTTCTACATTAAAGTTCTGCAACGCTGTTCGTTACCTTTAGTAAGATCACAAGCATTAACCATAAAGGAACACGGTATCAAGCAAAATAAACCAAAACAGGCTTTGACCACTGGTTGAATGTACAGCATGCTTTCACTCAGCTCAACAACTGACAAGGTGGATGGTTCAATACTTAATCCGAATTGTAAAGCAGTAATTGAATTGGACACAGACAAAGAATTTCCACTAGTGTTGAATGCATTCCTAAAAGTTTCCTATTTGTTTTCACTACCCTCCCCTCCTCACTAGTTCATACATGTGATTCACAAAGGAAATCAAACAAAACCTACACTAATAATTTCAATTAGCAATACTCCTAATCACTCTATCAGCTAGCAAAACCATAATACTTTACAAAGAACAGATGAATCAAAGGTCCAGCACTATATACAAAACATGTGGCTTCAAGCATTCTTTACATTTCAAAGCCATAGTTTGAGTACCCAAATCTACCCATTTGATCATGCAAGTTGTTTGATGGGTACTGCTGCTGCATTTCTCGTGACTGCTGCACTGAACCACCTGGAGGAGGAACCCAATTTTGATCAATGGGAACAGGCACGGAGTTACTGTCCACTGTGGTTATGTCATGGATGCTCGATCTTTTCCTCTCTTTCTTCACCGAATTCTGGCGAAGGAAGTACTTCTGGGCATGGCTCGCCACTTGAGTCGGTGTTCTTGTCACAACAACATTTCTTGAAATGCTTCTCCAATCTCCTTTACCAAATTTGCTTAGTCCAATTAGGAACAGCCTGTCACATAAAAATAGTGAAATTAGCATTGCCTTTGACCTTCATGGCAGATTATAGATAGTAGAATGTCATGGACCATGTAAACTATATACAGATAAATATACAAAAAAAAAAACTTCGAATTTTACTGAATTAACGTGTAACTAAGAAAATGCAAAATTGCACCGCCTTCGGATGCATGAAAACTAAGAAAATATCGCATTGCAGATAATTGATATTATCCCTGTCCCCCTTTTTCAATTCAATTTCGTAGCAGTCAAAATTTGAGTCCGTTGATCGCCCACAAGCAACAAAAATGCATTATTATAGAGCAGAGACAATAAACTTCTCTCATTATTATTATTTCAAAGGAATTCAGCCTATTTCACTATAAATTGAGTGAGAGAAATACTGAATTAAAGAGAATGAAATTACATTGACCAAAATTAAAAGAAAAGGAAATTATGGCTTTCACACAGGCGCCAGCTAAGTGCACCTGAGAATTAAAATCTCCGGACAAAAAGGGATTTTAGAAACAAAAAATCCAAACAATTCATCCGTTTTTCCTTTTTTTTGGTGCTTATTCCTCAAACATTTAAAAAAAAATTAAAAATAGGAACAGATATTTTTTCAGGTCAACATAACAACAAAGAGAAACCCAAAATTGCTTTGAATTTTTTCCCTCTTTTTTAAAATCATCACATCTAAACAGCTTATAAACCCACACACACACATAAAAAAACGAAAAAGAAAAAAAGGTGAACCGAATTGAAGCAAAATCGTTGACATAGATACCTATGTTCCTCTTCACTCCAAGGCGTCCCTTTCTTCCTTTCGTTATCTCCGTGCTTGGGCTTATCGGACCCGAATGAGATCTGATTTGCAGAGTCCCACGAAGACGCGCCGCCACAGGACACCGCCGAGTCATCCATGTAACTCGGCACCTCGACTCGGCCCGAGTCGATCTCGAAGATGTCGTGAACCAAGGCCTCGTAGTGTTCCCTGACCTCCGCCGCCGACATGCCGGGAACCTGCTCGGCGATCTTCTCCCATCGGTCCGGAAGGTCCTCCGGCACGATCAACAGAGCTCGCTCGAAGAGCTTGTCGTGGTAGCGAGTCCACTGACTCGGCTGAGTCGGCCACCGCGTCTCATGAAACATCCTAGTTGTCGTTTTCTTAGTTGGAATTCCAAGCAACAAACAGGGTGGGGATGCTGTTATTGTGTTTCGTGTTCCAATTGTTTGTTTGTTTTCGCTGACTCTGAAACGAAGAGAGAGAAGAGAAGAGAAGAGAGGAGAGAGACTCGCTTTCTAGGAGATTTCGCTTCTGCGTTTGGTGGGAGATTTAAGAAAACGCGATTCATATATAGGAGACGGAAAAAAATTAAAAAACAAAAAAGACAGAGAAAATTAAAATAGGGTTTCAGTTTTTATTATTTGATGAAAAAGGTATTTTAAGTTTAGGTGGGGTTTGGGAAAATCTGTTGTGGTGGGACCAGCTCATCAGCTCTTCAATAGCAACACGTTTTTGCTTTTCTTGTTTTTCCTTTTTCCTTCTTTGTTTCCTTCTCAAACTGTACAGTGCAAACTCAGAAACAACTCCCAGTTTCGCCTCTTTTTGGAAAATAATAACCACTTTTGTTAATCATTCTTCTATCCATCAAAATAAACCACTTCACACAGATATATAATTTCTTAAGTTTTTATTTATTTTTATGTAGATAAAAGTTAACTCGTTGCAAAAATATTTTTTGTTAAATTTATTTCTCTTAATATTTGTTTAGAAATATTAAATTTTATCAACTTAATTATAAAATAAAATTTAGATTATCTATTTATAAAAAAATATAAAATTTAAAAGAAAATTTAGAAATATTCATATTTAACTTAATTGAATTTATCTTATAATATAAGCATTCATATGAATTTTTAAATTATTTTTTAAAATATAAATACAAGATATATTTTGATAAAATTAATTGATAAATTAACTGAAAGTTAAAAAAATTACTGAATGTTAAAAGATTAAAATATATATTAATTAAAATAAAAAATATTTTAAAATTTAATTGATAAAGATAAAATAATAAATAAAGATATAATTATTAAATTTGAATTAAAAATTGTAATTTTTTATTAATTATAAATTTAATTATTTTATTATTTAATTTAAATATTTTATTAAAATAAGAATAATATTTTTTAATTTATTTTTATTTATACATATTTTACTAAAAATATTATATACAAACATTATATTTATTTAATAATTTTATAAAAGTTTGATGATTTTATTTATTGATTTATTTATTATTTATGATGTATTTTTAATAAAAATATATTTAGATAAATAATTTTTTAAAATTTTATAAATATATTTTAAATAATATTTTTATAACAAGAATACTTTATTTTTAAAATTTTATCAATAAAGATTAAATATTTTATTATAAATAGTTTTAATAGAATATTTAATAATTAAATTTATACTGTAATATTAAATAATGATATAAAAAAATATTTTATAATAAATAAATATAACTAAACTTACAAATGATAAAAATAAAATAATAATTTTTAGCTAATGGTTAACAATTTTAAAGTTAGAAAAGATAGTCTTAACAAATATTAATTATTTTATCTGGTTGTTAAAATAATTTTCATATTAAATAGAGTTAAATTTATTTTTAAAAAATTAATTAAATAGTTATCATAATGTTTTTAAAACTTAATTTGAATTTATATATTTAAGTTGGTAAGAGAATGAAAATAAAATATACCTAGAAAGTTTTCTTTCAAATCTTAAACACTTATGATATAACTCTTACATAATAAAGACTTATTGAACAAGCATTTTAAAAAGTTATTTACTAAATAGAATCTTATTACTATGCTATATAACTTTAATTTAATTCATAATATATATTTTTAAATATATATTAAATTAAAATTATTTATTAAAATATCAATTATAAAAAATTACAAATTTTATAAATTTAATTATTTCTTTAATAATTTTTAAAATTTAAGAGTTAAACTAATAAAATTTAATATTTGAAAAATATTAAAGAAAATTTATTCTTAAAATATTTTTTTATATTTTTCTACATATTTAAAAGTTGGGTAATTTAAGAAATTATTTTGAATATTTTTTATTTTATCTTAACTTTAAAAATTAGTTCATAGCTTTAGTAAGATTTTGAACCTCCCTTTTAATAAATTTCGGCGAAACTGCGGATTGCGATATTGTAAAAAACCTGAACATCATATTCATTTGAAAGAAAAAGAAAAATCTACATGTTCATTATGGTCTTCCAAAATGACAATTGCTTAAACACATTTATATTACCAAAAAAAAAAATAATTAAAAGGATGAACCAATTAGATTTTATTAGGCACATAGAAACGTGCTTGGATAAGATGCTGTTGACTGGGATTATGTAGGATTACAGCATCTTAAAAAATATTGCAGAATAAAAGTGATCATATTTTTTTTATGTATTTAAATTTGATTTATATATCTATATAATAAAAAATATGCATATTTTGAATAATAAAATCTTCAAAAAAAAATTCTTCAATAATGTAGAAGCTTATGTGTTTCGGCACAAAATTTGTTACAATCAACATCTTTAACAGAATAAAAAATGTATATTAAAAAATATATTTAAAATATTTTAAAAAGTAATTTAAAAATATTATTATTATTTAAAATAGTAATTTATTTTATATAAACGTTTTAGAAGATATGTTAACCAATTATAAAATTAATTAAAAGATATGCAACAATTTTATTTTATTTTTTTAATATTTTTTATTTATTTTAATTTTAATTTAAAAATAATTTAAAATTTGATAATTTTAATTTTATTTAAAATAAAAATAAATTTATTTAATATTATCATATTATTTTATTTTTAATATTAGCATAAAATATAATAATATTTTATTTGAATACAAATTATTTATTTAATTAAATTAAATATTTAAATTTAATTAATTTAAATAATAATTATATTATTCTCTAATAAATATTAAAACACTTGTTAACATGTGATCTGAATAGTAAATTTATAACAAATTAGTCATATAATATGAAATAGTACTCTTTTAAGAACCACATAGAAATAAAGAAAATTTTCTTTTATCTGTTTAGCTCTTAGTAAAACTTAGAATATAATATACTTACCAAACTCTAGTAAATTGATTAGGATGTTAGTTATTATAAAGTTATTACGGTGAATTGATATATTTTTTTTAGAAAGAATTACAAATATTGTATTATTTTTTAGAATATTTTATTAATAAATTAACAATAATTATAACCATTAAAAATTATCAATAAGTTAGTTTTATGATTATATATATGTATATATATCTTCTATGCATATAACTTAATAAATAAAATTTATTAAAAACTGCTTATATACATATTAATTTATTTAAATTATTAATATTATTTTAATAATTTAATGATAAAAAATAATTTAAATTAAATTTTAAAAAATTTACTTTTTATTATTATTATATTTTTAAAATTTAATAAAAAATAATATCATATTAAATAATAAAATTACAAATATGACAATTAAAATATTTGACATATAATAAATTAAATTTTAAATATATTTATTTATTTTTAATAAATTACAGTAAGACTATTCTTCCATATCACCAAACAATTAAATAAATCTTATGATGTAAATTTTTACATGATTAAAAAGTATTAATTGGTATTTAGACCTGAACTATGTAAAACGAACAATTCCAAATTCGCATCGTGGAGCATAGTCTAGAGTTGAGGAACTGGAGAAGTTGTGATTGCAGGTCCTCTTGCGTAATTGTATGGCAACTTAGGCACTTCTCATAAGCAACGTTGCTCTCCAATGTTTCCCTCTTCATATCTATGTTGCACTCTTGCTCAATAACTCCTTGCTTAGTAGTTACTTGTCACAACTTTCCATAGTACACGCGTTTGGGTCAAGTTGAATGGGATCATGCCAAAGGAAAATTTAAAACCGGTGTATTTTATTTCTTTACGGGATGTATATATTTATATAAATTTGATATTTTATTATATATTTTAACTTCTCGGATATTAATCTAAATAAATTTACCTAATTTAATGATAAAATATAATACAAATTCTAATTCTAATTTTTATAATACTAAAAGTAAATAACACTGAAACGATTATAAATCTAAATTTGTTACATAAGTTACATATCTAAACATGAATCTGGTAGATATATTACGTTTCCTTTCCCGCATTAGATTCCATTCCTCTTGCCCTGATGCTTTTGTAAGACTGTAACTGTGCAATGAACAACTGAACATGCACATCAACATATAACACGCGTTGCTCGCAGTGACGTGTTGCCTATACCTATTTCTCAAATTGGCTTCAAAACAAAAATGTTTATCTCACCTGAATACTGGAAATGTCCTTTTTATTCTGTTACCGAGTGATGCCTAAATCTATATAACAGTAAACCTTGTGGGTTTGTAGAAGGAAGAATGTGTGATCCAGTGGGACTTATCTTTTTATGTATAAAATGGTCTTTGTCAAACCGACACCAATTAATTAGTCTCTAGTCCTTGGGCTAATGGAATCTAACACCAACCGTTTTTAGTTTATTGTTTGTTAAATTAAATTTAACTACTGAATCTTCTCAAGTGTGTGATTTATCTGTAGAATCTACAATTATCTGCTCGCGCTAACATCCAAAGCTCCAACTTGTTTTAGCAGTCACATTCTTATTCGTTCAATTGGACTACTGTTTTAATTTCAACTTTTGTTTTATATTTTTACCCATTTTTCACATATTTTTTATTCTTTTATAAATATTTATTATTTTCATTAAAATATTGAAAAAATAGAACGTATGAAAAATTAAAATCTTCTTTATTTTAAGATTGAGTTATAGGAGAAGTAAAAAAAAATTAACAATGTTGATTAATTCACTTTAAATTTCTTGAACTGTGATAGTGACACATCAAATGCAAAACTGCAAGAACTAATTCATTTCACTAGAAACGTCTCCTCATATCGTCATACGTGTTGGGCATTTCAACTTAATATCTTCTATCATCTTGGTTTTATCATCACCATGTGTATTGAAATATAAATTCGTAAATATATATTTTTTTATAATAAATAGTACTGCTCTTTATTTCTCAGATAGTCCTTTTGTTGGATTGATTTGTGCAGTGTGCGTCCATAAGACTGTACTTGACAACATTTTTAGTAATGTTTTAAGCTGGTTCTGTTTGTTTCTTTACCTAATTTAGTGCGTGTTTGAATTAGATAAAAGAAAATAGAATATTTAAAATTGTATGAAAAAATAAGTATCACATTTAAATATATTAGATAAAAAATAGTTTTAAATAATTTATTTCATTTAGATTGTATGAAAAATTTATAATAAATTATAAAAAATAAAAATGAAATTATTTATAAGATTTAGTTTTATATTTTAAATAATTATATTAATGATAAAATGGAAAAATTAAAAATTTTACCTATAAAACAAAAGGACTTTCTTTTTCAATTAAAACAATCTTATTTTAAACTTTTTTATACAACAAAATATAAACATATTTAAATAATATTTTTTAAAAGCTTTCGATCAGCGAAGATAACATTATCCAACTACACACTAAAACATTAGTTTTAACAAAAAAAAAAAAAAAAAAAAACTGTATCTTAATTTAAACTTGTGGCGTTTTAAGCAGGGAGAGCACCCAAACGAGGTGGGCGTGGAGGATACTGCCTAGCTCTCAAGTTTCATCCCTCTGGCTCAGATTTTTCTCAGTTCCAATCCTCAATCTTCTTCTTGGGCTAACTCTTTTTTTTTTTTTTTTTTTTAATCTTCATTCTTCGTGTTCCCGCATGTCCCCATAAGGATCTAAGAAAATCCCATTTTCAAATTATAATTTAGCAAGTAAGTTAGAGTTTTGCAATTATTTTTTTAGTATTTAACTTAAATTATTAAAAGTGAAAATAAAAATCCAAAATCATTCAATTAAAAAAAGTGAAAGAAAACAGTCAATGGAAACAAACTATTGAAAGTGTAATTGTTACATGTTAGGGTATAAAAAATATAATTAGCCAAATCTCCACATGATTGTACATGTTTTTTGTTTTATCGCAGATCCATTTTTTTTTTCTTTTATACTAATATATTGTTTATACTAAATATTCATATAATATATTATTTTATTATTTTAATTGTTAAATTATTTATTATTTTTATTAAATTGTTATCATTATTAGCCAACTACAATAAAAAATATTTTTATTTTTATTAATATATATATATATATAATTTATGTTTTAATACATGATCAAGTCATTTTTTTATCTTTCTTTTACTACCTCACTCCAAAAATGACCGGATTTAAGGGATAAATCCGCTCTTAGGAATTATTTAATTCTTTAAATATATTTATTAAAATAAACTAATATTTTTTTTTTAAAGATACACATAGAAATATGTTACTAACGTAAGTAAAATTAATGCAACATAAAATAATTTACATAATATGCTTTATCTGGACCGTTTTCTATAATATTGATCATCATAGGCACTTTTATTCTTTCTCAATTTAACATTTTATTTTTTTAAAATATGTTACAGATGTAAAGTGAAAATGTCATTTTTTAAATAATACGCACATTTTACTAAAAATGAAGTTAATTTAAATAATTTATCTGGATAGTGTAGGAACTAAGTTTTTTTAAAAAATTATTTTAATTGATGATAAAAATATATATATCTAATTTTTACATTTAAAAGATAAATATAAAAATTTAAGTATTTTAAGACATCTCAATATATTTTACTGTTTTGATAAAAATAAAAATATTTTATAAAAATATCTAATTGAATAAAATTATTTTAAGATCATTGTCTAATAAGAAGAATAATTAAACTTTACATTTGAAAAAAAAAATTAAACTTATTAAAAATTGTTCTATACAAAAATAAGAGGCAAAAAGATGAAAAGATTTTTGATAGTCATAATATATGAGATGAATAATAACTTATTTTTTTAAATTAAAGTTATGCATTCAATGTTCATGCAAAATATATTATAAAATTTGATCGTCTCTTAACAACTATTTTGTTTCTACCTGTATAAAAAACAAACTTATCGAGTATTGGTTGAAAGATATATTTTAAGTGTCTTATATTTTCATAACATAAACTGCATTTATTCATTGTCTATATTGTATAGTTGAGTTTTAGAAAAATAATGTAACTATATAAATAATTGTTTAGTTTATTTTTATAGGAAAATGTTAGCCTTAAAAGATTTGTGTAAAAACATTTGGATTGTATTTTTGAAAATGCATAGTATCTACATTGTTAGGTTTTTTTTTTTTTTAATGTTTGACCTATTATAAAATCTATTTGACTTAAAAACATGTTTAAAAACCTACAATACAAAAAATTAATAAATATATTTAAAATTTATATAAATAACTAATTAAAAATATATAAATTTTAACTATATAATTTTAGAACATGTATATTAAACATTAATTATATATAAAAAATATAACATATATATATATATATATATATCCAAATTTATATACGTATAAAAATTAAAACAAAATACAAAACATTTATTTTAAAATTAAAATAACGTATACAATTTTTATAATAAACATTAAAAAATTTTACAAATATATAACTCATTTTGTTTGAAATTAAAAATTAATGAAATTTTTTAATATGTAAATATATTAATATTATATAAATTTAATATATTTAAATAAATTTAATAAAGATAAATATATAATACATAAAGATAAATAAATATCAAATAGATTAAATAAATTTTTTAATAAGCTTAAAAATTTAAATTTGATTTATTTATCTAGAAATTTTTTTAACAATTTTTTTTTTATTTATTAAACAAATTAATATAGTTTAGACTTTAAACAAATTAAGTCAAAGATTTTTATCAAACGTTATATGCATGACTTATTTTTATTTTTATTTTTGGATGATAACAAAATTTAAACATAAAATTTGATTGATAAAAATAAATCAACACAACTTTTGATGTGAATTTTTTTTTATGCTCTATACTATTAGATATTTCAAAATATATAATATTTTGTAACATTACTGTTTATAAAAAAAATTTCCTATGAAACAACATTTAATCTATTTTAGTGTGTGGTAATTTTTCTTATAAATAAAATTAGAAAAAAATATTTTACGTGAGTCCTATAAGAAAAATCATCTGAAAAAATGAAAAGAGATAATGTGGGTCTATTTTTTTTTAATTTAATGTTTTTATTTTTAAATAATATTTATGTTATATAAATTAAAAATATATTTCTGTAAAGAACTGTTAAATATTTTTCTTCAAATTCACTTTTTTTATATATCCGGATAAGTACAGAGTGTTTTAATATTTTTATTTATTTAAATAATGTATTTTTATTTATAATTTTTTCAACTTTTTATTTAAGTTTTATCTAAATAAAATATTTGATAAATGGATATACTAAAATAAATAAATAAAAAAATGATTGATAATACAATTGAAAGAAGGATATGGTTAAAAAAAAATATAGAGAATGAAAAAGGAGATGAACGAAAAAACATTTACAGTGATGATTATTATTTTGTCATCTGCATGTCTAATATTGACCTAAAACTAATTTTTGCTAAAATATCCTTGATTGACCTGTAATCTTAAACATTTTTCCTGTGTTTTGAGATAGACCAATAATATTAACTTAGCAGTGAACATCTGCGTCACATAGTTATTTTATGATAAATTCGGCGCCTTGTTACCCATCGTGTACCAGACAAAGGAGTGTAAAGTGTAAACTCCGAGTATGTCATTTTCCATCCGTACAAGTCTTCAAAATTATATTATACTAAAAAAACAGTAGAATATTCAAATATTAAAATTTTAACTTATATATGATATAATGTATAATTATTTCTTTCTTATTTAGTTATTAACTTTTCTATAAGTATAATTCGAAAAATTGGATCAATTATTTCTAAAATATAAAAAAAATTAGTTAAAACAAAATAGATTGTAAAAAAAGTTTAAATAATTTTTTATTCATTAAATAAAATAATATAAAATTTATTTATATATATTGATCATATCATAACTTAAAAAACATCTCAAAATTTTTTAATAATTATAAAAATAAAAACAGATGTTTGAAATTAGAATTTAATAAAAAAAACTCAATTCTTACATTTTGCTATATTTTTCAGTTAATAATATTTCTTCAAACTTTAATTAAAATTCAGCATATAATAAAATATTTTAATTGATAATTATTGAAAAATAATAATAATTTTAAACAAAATTTAATATCATTATAAAGGGAGAATTAACTCAAAGATTAAAAAATTAATTTAATTTAAAAACATAAAATTAGCCGTTGATCTTTTCTATAAAAGACAAGTGGTCCAATCCTCTATTTAAAATTCATTTAAAGTTAAGAAAAAATTAAATTTTTTAAACAATATAAATATATAAATTAAATTGTAATATTTTTTTTGTTAAACGGAAGGAAATACATCATAAAATATTTGATAACGAGAATATAATAAAAAAATATCACAACTTTTAAAATGTTAATAATATTTCAAATAAAAATGAAAAATATTAATAATGTAAAAAATATAATTGTTTTTAAGAAAAACTTAAATGACGTGTAATCTGTGAAAATATTTCTGTTGTTATCTTTTGTTTTGTTTTCATAGTTTTATAAAATAAAAAAAAAGTATCTTCTTTTTTACTATTTTTATATAAAATATTTAAAATATTTTTTAAATCAAACATGACATATTTTATATATAAGATAAATTGAAAGAAAAAATATTTAAGTAATTATAAAATTAAGATCATGAATTTTAAAAAAAATTTATACCAAAATCAAGTTTCTCTACCAAAAATAAAAATTACAATAAACTTTGAGCAGTAATAAAATGGTTGAAAATTATTGTTATGAACGTATTTTCATTTCTATTTCCTTGGGATTATTCCTTGGTACTGCAGTTAAAAGTAAGAAATGGTAATTTAAAATATGAAAAAGTAAAAGAAGAAGAAGACAAAATAAAAAGAGTTGGTGAGATGGGAGAGTGTGAAGGTGTCGGCGATGGGTTGTAAGATAATGAAGTGTTAAAACATGTGTCACCTTTCAAATGCGGCTTGCTGATGGAGCATGGGTCCCATCTCCGATTCGCTCTCGAAACTACTTTTTCAAAATTAAATCTAACCGAACGGAACCGAAAGTTCCCAAACTGTATAATTTTTCTGCCACGTGGCTCCCACTTGGAAATTTGCTCGTGGGCGTCTTAGTTCCTTTTGGATAAGATCGAATTGCCACGTCATCAGGCCGTCTTTCTTCTTCATTTCCCTTCTTCCCAATATAAGCCGCCCTACACCTCGTTAGTAACTATCACTTAATTTATTACACTTCCAAAACAAAACCATTAATTAAAGCATGCTCTTCCACGTGATTTTACTGCTCACAATGTCACTAATAAAATTTCTATTTTAAGACCACCATAAGAACATTATTTTTGTTACAATAAGGAGTTTTTAGATGTTAGGTATTGATATCCTTTTAGGTGAATTGAGATTTTCTATAGGATAAGTTATCAACACATCTTCTAAAATTTAATAATACTTTTGAATATTTTTTTCCAAAAAAATATTTTAAAATAAAAGCGTTATTTACAATTAAAATATATTATTTTATATTTTAAAACAGACTCGTAATTTGATTGTGAATTTGTGATTGCAGTAATCGCAAACAAATATAGCCCTTAGAGACCCAAAAATAAGCTACATTCGATTGCTGTCATTGGTAAAATAATTGTAATCCAGAATGACAATTCTAAAAATTTATTTTAAAAAACAGTCTTGTAACATGTAATTATATAAATGATTAAAATTAAAAATCAGTTAATAACTGTATGACCATGTAATAATGTTGCATATATTTTTATTTTATTTTAAATAAAATTTAACTTTTGATTTGTTGTAATAATTAGGTATTTTCACCGAAGTAATTGTGCGGGTGCTGGGTATTGGAAATACAAAGAAACCTATATTAGTCATTTTTCGAAAGTCAGAAAATGAGAAAATTGACTATGCAACCCTCCATATCAAAGTTTTGTACTGTCTTTCTCTCCAACGTTTCGATTTTTAGAGACGGAAAAGAACCACAGCATTTTGCTTGTTGCGAGTGGTGAAATAATTGTAATCTGGATTGCATTTGAGCCACAATTAAAAAGATACTCCATGATTAGAAAAGGCAGGTTTGGTAGAAGTGTAGTTTAGTCATGTCAATTTCAAAACACTAATAAGTTTTGAATTAGAAATTTGGAAGCAGAAAATTGACTTTGAATCCCTCTCCCCCCAAAAAGTTTTGAACCAAGTCCTTTTTCCACCTTTTTCAATGGGACAAAATCATGAAAAAAAATGTCCAGTAATTGTTCAATTGTTGAAATACGTAGGAAGTGGATAGAGATTCTAGTGAATAACTGTTTATAGACTCTCAGCATTATTAAAAGCTTATGTCAGCAAGGATGAACATTCACATATTATTGTGTGTTTAATATAAACGTGATTTTAAATAATTTGAATTTAATCAGATCTATTTTAATTGAGGGCATGTTTTATATTTAAAAAAAAATCCTAAAAACAAGTTTATAATATAGTTTAATATAAATTATTTAATTAAATATAAAAGTACATTGAAGGTTATATATATATATATATATATATATATATATATATATATAAATGAAGTATTTCATCTCCTACTAAATCAATCTTAATAAATTATATTTAAGGGTAAAGATAGATTACTAATTTTATACCTAAACAACCAGCTATTTTAGGTCACAATGTTTAAGGTTGATAATGTCAATATTCCGAACATGCTATCAGACTATCAGTTCATAAGACGTACATAATCCTGAACGTCATGGTGTGTATTTGAGTAGGTATTTAAAAACTTTATTTTAGATTAATATGTAAAGAGATGTGTTATTTTTATATATAAAAAAGTTATATATGCTGTGAATTAAAAAGATTCACGAATAATACCTTAAACGTAATAAAAAATTTATTATTATTCAAACGAAAAATGGATTATGACACTCTCATGCTTATGTTAATATCTATTTCAGCCAAATAACAGTAGTGGAAACTATGCTTACTTTGATTGTTGAACGAATTCTTTATATAAAAATAAAATGCAGGTGAATTACTATAGTGTAAATAGATGATTTGCTGCATTTAATGCGAAGTTACCAACCATTCCCAAAATAGTGAATTGTTCAAGAGATACTTGGATATTGTAAATGTACAGGTGCACGTCTCATTTTATTGTCTAATTGAATTGTATTGAGCTTGGCCAACAAATCCTGTATGTTTTTTTGTTCTAATGATCAATCCTATAGGAGGAATGTGTATGGATTGAGCTTAGTCTAAAGAATTTTGAACTCATAGCAATTTTACATATTCTGTTTATCACATTACATATTTTATCAACATTTTTTCTCTTTCTTATTTATTAAAATATGGTACAGAAATTTTGAAAACTGCAATTTTCCATACCAAAATTTTGTTTTCTTAAACTTATACTCAATTATTTTAGGAGTAAAACATGATTTAAATTTTAAAAATATATTAATCTCTCGTGCTTTGAGAATGTCTATCATAAAATCAGACATAGCACTATTATATATTCCATCCCTTTTTTATATATAAAAATAATTATTTTATCAACATCAATAAACAACATGTGAAACAATTAACATGATATAAATTTTAATTTATTTAAAAATATTTATAATATTAAATATTTAAATTGATCGTATAAAAAATAAACAAGTATCTTATTAATATAAATCTTATAATAAAACAAGAATATAAAAGAAACATAATAATCAATAACCAAAATAGAAAACTAAAAAAATATTGGGAACATGGATTGTGGTGGGGGAAGACCTCAAAAACCAGCTCAACCTCGGGTTGAACTCAACCATTGCTTGGTTAAGTCAGTTAACTGCGTTTTGTTTTCTGTTACAGATGCTTAAAGCATTTTCAGATATCCAATTTTGCAAATATCTTTACATCCATTATTTCATGGATCCTTTAAAAAGTGAATTTAATTTACTATGATTCAAAACAAGAGAAAAAATAATATTTTCAATTAAAAAGAACAGTGAGTAAAACAAGTTTAATTATATTAAATATTTTATATATAAATAAATAAATAGATTGTTTTTTACTCTATAATTTTTTTCTTAATTCAGAAAATTTTTTATGAACTTTCCATCACCTAATTTTATCTAAAAAAAAGTAATTATATATACGAGGCATTTTTTTTTTCCATAAACCCACATCATAATTTTAATGAAAGAAATGCATAGTTTTAGGCAGTAATTTAATTTTTTTTTTCCTCAAATATTAACTATTTTGGCTGGTTTGGTGACTTTATGAAGGATGGCGGCATAAATTGCGTGCTTGAATAGGACCCTATTTGCTTCACTGCTCTTCTTTTCCTCTCTTTATTATGGTCAAATGCTCACTGCTTCACTTTCACTCAGAACACTGCTATTTGTATCGTTATCTTGAATAGTAGGCAATAGCTTAGGCACTGTCTCATCATTGAAATGGTTTTGGAAATAAGAATACGACCTCCCTTCTGCCATCTTTCCAATGGGACTGTCACCACTCTGCTAGTGGTGGCTCTTAAATTTCATTTTATTTACCCTACTCACACTCTTACATTATAACTTCTTTTTACATTAATTTGTCTTTAACTTGTATAAACAATAATATATTGTCAAAAATAATTTCGTGCATTAAGGTTTATCTAATTAATAAAAATTAAATTCGTAATTACAATTTTATTATTCATATGAAAATATGATTGATTGATAATCTGTAAATATCCCTTTAAATATTTTTGAATTTTGAAATATGTTTTTGATGAGTCTTCAAACTTCAACATATCTATTTTTTAAAAATAATGTATTAAAATTAAAAAGTATATTTTTATTTATATTTTATAGGCAAGTTCATTTTATAGTATGTTTGGTTGAAAAAAATATATATATAATTTTTTTATATTTATTTATAAGTGATGTGATAATTTATTTTGTGTTATTTATTTATTTTAAATTATTAAAGTTATTATATATTTTTGAGAATTAAAAAATAAATATTATATTAATAAAAAATAACAGTAACTTTTTAATTTAAATTTAATTTTTAAAAATTTATATAAAATAAAAATTATACTATTAATATATTTTTTATTTTTTTATTTATTAAAATAAAATAAATAATTTTTTTCTTTTCTTTCTATTCATTTAAATAATTTTTTTTTTAATTTTTACTTACTTTCTTTATTTTCTATTTACTCCATCAACCCAAACAAAGTAATTCTTATCAGATTCAGCAAACAAATTTAGCAAAAGATGTGCTAAATACTGAATTTTTGGAATTCTTTCTGGCATGCCTAAAAAGAGATTGTTTCTTTATCATATTTGGTGTTTATTGTTCTTATAAAGCAATTTCCCTAAGACATCAAGTACTCTTCAACGGGTCATCATGACCTCAATAGAGAGATCCAAAATAGTTTATTGCCAGGCTTGTGAAAGAATAGTCTTAAGTATAAAAAAAAACAGAAAAATAATCTTCTTTCTTTAAAAAAAAAAACCGAATAAAAAATTAATCATTTCTTTAAAATAAGTTGACCAAACAGACATGCACTCTTATGACTAATAATTATTAGTTCAAACCATTCCCCTTTATTGGTAGAACAAGAAAAATATAGGCTCATGGAGGTAAACAAGTTGTTGATCCCTAAAAATATTATATTTTTTTATTTATCTTTAAAAATCACATGGGTTTAGTTTCTTATAAGAAACTAAAATCATGCTATTTTTATCAAATATAAGAACTAAAATCAGATATTATAATATTTTTTGGAATCAATAATTTATTTAAATATAAATTCATGCGTTTATTAGAAGAACCAGAGGAAATAGAAAATAAAAAACAATATACAATTTTATAAAGCTTTCTTGCTGTGACAACATGATCAGCAGCCTCTTCGCAATCCCGAAATGCCCGCAATTGTTTTAGCCTTTTTTAAAATTTCTGAGTCACCCCTTACTTCGGAATCACACCTTTTTCACAGGTGATTTATAATCTTTCTTTCTACCTGTTTTTAATTTTTAGTTTGTATTTTGGTCAGAGCCGTTATCTTTCTCTTGAAGGGACAAAAAGCCAGACCACAAGTGCTGAGATTAGGATCCATTACATACACGCTTACACTCAACTAAAATAAGCCACATTCATTGGTTTCCCTCATTGAGCCCAAATAAGATTAATTTAAACAATAAAAAATACAACCCCAATCTACTTGAAAGAGTTGGTAGCCCAAAAGCAAGCCCATTTCATTTATAAAAAAATTTGAGAAGAGTCTTTTAAAGAAAAATATATTTTTAACTAAAAAACATGTCTAAAATTTTTAAACATTTGGATTAGTATTTTTTGTCTTTATAAAAACTAAATTTATAATAAACTATAATGTTTTTATAAGGTATACAAAATATCTTTTGAAAAAACCTATTAAAAAAAGTTACATTATAAACGTGTTTACTTAAACTCATTCAAATACCCCAAAAATCTTCTTTAAAAGTATGGGTGCAATGAATGGTAAACAAACCATATTCCACTAAGATCAAAACTAAAATTAGAGCTTGATTTCACAATAATACTTCTAAATTTTTTTGTATAAAAAAAAAATACACCTAATGTAGGTGTGTCAATTTAATATTAAACATTTCACTTGGCCCCAAAGAGGCTAAGGATTGAAATGTCTGTATTTGCATAATTCATGTGAATTGAATGAGTTTTGGCAGGGTGACGATTGTTATGACATACATATTTAAAACTCCATAATTCATGTGATGGAATCAATTAATGAAAAGGTCAGTTTTTCTATATTATTATAAACATAACTACAATTAAAGAAAAATTCAGGCAGAATTAATTCCACTGGGAAAAGGCCAAAAAAAAATAATAATAATAAGGAACCACAGTAACATGGAATAAGCATGCATAAAAATGGGTAAAAGAAGTGGTTGTTTGTTTTGAAACATTTTTCTTCAATGAAGGCTAAACACAAAGTAGTGACCCCACACAATATTGATGTTAGAGTTGCGGTGAAAATGGAAGGTCCAAGTGTCGCCAGATATAATGCCAACACAATCTAAACGTCCGTCTCAAAGATGGTGGCTAGTGTTTTGTGGTCTCCCAAATAGGGATGTCAATTGGGGACTATGGGTAGTAGCTTCCCCTTATTCATATTTACATATCATAATTTACTTACATGAGTAAACAATTATTTTGATTTTTAAAATATCTGGTATGAATTATATTAATTTTGAAAATTCTATAATTTTATTATTATTATTTAAATAAAAATTAGCTATTTTGTTTTAAAAATAAAAAACATTATTTTTAACTTTTAAAAACTAAAATGAATAATTTTTATTAAAAAATTTAAAATAATGATTTCATTATTTAAAAATTAATATGACTGATTTTTTTAGGATGCCCTCTTCGTTATATCTATACGATATTGTATAATAAATTTTTATTTTATTCTATAATTGGTATGTCTAAATGATAATTTTGCCTTTTGTTATATTTATAATAAATTAATATAAATAGGATAATATTTAAATAAAAATTTATTTTTAACTGTCTTTAACTTTAAATAAAAATTACATAATATTACAAATATTGAAGTATTGAAATTATTCTCATAAAATAAAAAATACTAATATTAATATTAGATTTTATAAAATTAATATCAGAATAATTTTATATAAAAATATTAAAATAAAATTAATAAAAATATTATTTCAGAATATCTAATTTAATATTTTTTCAAACTATGAAATTTTTTTTTGATATAATATAATTTAAAAATCAAAATAATAAATTAATATAAAATTTAGGATTTATAAAATTAATATAAATATTTCTACCAATTTTATTTTATTTAGGAAAATAAAAAAAATTTAATAAAAAATAGTTATCATATGATATTTTAAACTTAAATTTTTTGTTAAAATAAGATTTTTACTAAAAAAATTAAAATAAAATTAAGCAATAATATAAATTATCAATTTTCTTTATCCGACCGTTAAATAAATCCTTATAACAACATAATTTAACTAAACATGCTTTATTTTTAAATTTGATTTAAAAAATTGGTAACTCCTAAACATTTCAAATTTGTTATCTAGCAAGTGCATGAGAACGAATACCTTAATATCCGCCACACCTCATTATCTAACAAGTAAAGAACAAATTTTGTTAAATAATTTCTTAGGTATTTACGGACATGAATAGTTTTACCCAGTAAATCTTATACGGAATTTTCACATTGTAAAAAAAATATTATTTATCTTTAATTTTTAAAGTTTTATATATTAATAAAATTATAAAAGAATTATTATAGTTGATATTTTTTTATTTTAACATTAAAATAAAAGTAAAATATATGCTATGAATCAATTCTTTAGTATGGATAGATAAATAAAATTTATTTTATTAATTATTTATTAAATATATTTAATAATAATCCTAATAAAAAAAATATGATATACATAAATAAGTTTATAAATTATTTGTTTACATCACGTTGATTTAGAATTTTAAATATTTATAATATTAAAGTCCTTCAAACTATTGATGTAAAATTCTTATTTTGATTTATAATTTAATATAATGACAATTTTGATGTCCTTGAAAAAACTTATTCGATGTCATACTATTTTTTACTTCAAATGAATTTAAATACTAAATAAATATTTTAGCATTCTTTAAGTAATTTATAACAAAAAATTTATTAAAATAGTGTAATGTAAATTAAAAAATGTATTTCGTTGACACGTCCATTTTGAAATGGCAGCAATGCTTTACATTTTAGAAATACGTGAAAAATAAAATTTTAATTAGTAAGTTCCAGTTTAATTTTTAAAATTTTACATAAATTAATTAATTATTTATAAAAATGATTTTATGATAAATTATTAAAATCAACCTAACGATAAAAAATTAAAATTAAAATAGTTTATATAAATTTTTATATCGAAAATTTTCGACGCTTTTCTTTTATGTATAGAAAAGAATTACCTTAAGATCAATAATAATATTAAAACTATTTTTGGTTTTTGTTTGTTATTATTGCACAATCCTAACCATATTCTGCGGTGGATATTCTGAACCATAAAGTTTTCTCATTACATTGAGTTTGTTGAACCATGAACACAAAAAAAATTCAAATAAAATTTGGTCAGTGTGCCAAAAAAAATGTGTATAGTATTCATATACTACTAGAATAAAATCTAAAGTTTCAATCGTTTAAAATTTTACTTTACTATTAATTGAGTATATTAATTCAGTGTTTTATTTTTCTATTACGTACGAGATTATTGGTGCAATAATTAATTTTTCCAAAAATTTAAAATCACAAATAATTGCAAAAATAATATATAGTAATGCTTTCAAGTTCATAATAGAACCTTTTTTTATATGTATAAAATATTTGAAAGATAGTTATCTTACGAGTCGTGAATCTATTTTTTATTAACTAGATCAGTATTGGGCAGAGACAGAACATTGATTTGATTTTTAATGGGTATCTTTAACAGATACAATGTCTTAAAGTAAATGAATCAAAGATTAGCAGTGAGACGAAAGTTGATTTCTGCTCTCATTAGTCAATCATCTGGTATTTCCTATGAATGGATATGCATGTATTTACTTTCTGTTACAAAACTATCAATATACTTATGATTACTAATTATTTTAGTCCCATGATCAATTTTTTATCTTTTAAAGATAAAGATAGTATATATTTGCTCCTTGATAATAATTTGCTATTATATTTTTTCATCTTATACATTAATTTATTATAAAATATATATTAAAAAATCATACAATCCATGTAACTTATGATTTTTATCATTAGTGATATAAAATATCATTTTAATATTTTTCCTAAATCAACAATTTATATAAATTTTCAATATATATATATATATATATATATATATATATTAAGTTAACACATATGATAAAGTTTAACTTAATATTTGTTGCCAAGTAAACAAATATCTAATTGATAATTGATAATAAATATATTTTTTAAAGTTAGGATAAAAAAACAAAATAAAATCCGATAATTTACATGAATCACAAATATTACTTATTTTGGTTAATTGATTATGGGTTATTTATTTACTATTTTTTAAAAACTTTATAAAGATGATGGGGTGAATAAGTAGAAAATAATAATAATTTTGTATTTAAGATGTATTTTTTTTTTAACTTTTACTTTCTTGGTTCATAATGACAAAATAATTCTTAATATATATAAATAAAAGTAAATGTGAATATGAAACATTTAAAGTGTTCTATAGGTAAATGGGAATGTAGAAGGCTAAAATAGGGTTTTGTTGGTAAAAAAAAGCAATGTAGATGGTTCTGTCCATCTTTTGGATTTACTAGGCTAAAGCCCTATAACACCAGCCTAGTTGTCCAGCTCTGTACTTAATTCATGTCGACATTTGTTTTCATCAATTGAGGCTAAATATTCTTATAAGTTAGAACTCCACACCGACACTATTCACTTTTCTAACATCAATGATTTGGAGTAATTTTCAAATATTATCTTCCATCATCATTTTCTAAAAAAACTCATAAAAATTAATTAATCAACATATTACAAACTTAAATTTTATTTTATACTATTTATATTATTAACTATTTAAATTAATAGTATAAAAATTATTTAATTATTTTGATAATATAAATTTTATAGTGAAATAACATATCGAAAATAATAATTAATATATTTAAATAATATTTATAAAAGTGGAATAAAAACATTTTTAGTCATTTTCTATAAACAATTCGAAGGTAGTGATTAAAAGTAAAAATTTATAAAAAATGCAATGAGTATTTTTAAATAGAAAATTTTATTTTTAGTTATTTAAAATTGCAGATTAACTTTAACAAATTTGTATATTCTCTGTTTATTTATTTTATAATATTTTTATAATTTTTCAATCTTATATTATATGCCGCTTTAAAAGTTTTAATTAGTTTTTTTTTAGAAAACAAAAAAAATATTTACTTTTAATAATAGGTTTATTTATTAAAATATTGTCCAATTACTTAATTAATTTACCATTATATTACATCCTAATTATTTTAATGTGGTTATTTTAATCAAAGAAAATAATTTTATTGCAATAATTTATATGCTTTTTTATTTATTTTTCCATTAATTCCTTTCCACTAATATTAATTAATATAAAGTTGAAAGAAAATATTAATTACTATATTTTTATTCATATAAAAATACTTTAATTAAATAAACAGTAGATTAAAAAATTATCCAATAATTGTAACATAATAATTGATATTTTTGGTTTATATATAAATTTTATCTTAATAAAAATAAGTTATATGTTAATTTAAAAGATAAATAATACAAAATATATAGAATAAATTTTTTATATGATATCACTATCTTTTCTTCTATTTATGATAAATATATAAAAAATTAAAAATAATAATTAATGATATTTGGAATATATAATTAGAAACATAAATAGAATTTTTTTTTCAGAGGTAAATAAACAACAAACCGGACAGAGTATTATTTTGTATTTGCTTGACTTTTACCATTTAAGGTTTTTTTTAAAATACTTTGTATCCATTTGATATAAAATTGAATAAAATAATTTAAACTGAAAATATAAAAGTAAATTTTTTAACATTAAAACAAAACTTGCACTTATACTCTGATGAATTTTACTGTTTTGTAGGATTATGTGGGTTTTGAGGGAATATTACTCGTAATTCTTGTGGTGATTGGGGTTGTTTGGGATCTGAAATAACATTCACGATGAACTTTGATCTGTGTATCATGGTTTACAGCTAGCATGGAATGAAGGTTAATTATGGTACGGACAAATAAATTGTGAATCTATCTTCAAGAATCCTTCTATCTCTTTAGCCAAAAATGGTGTTAGCTGATATCATCACTTTGCCCTTTTAATTAATAAGATTCAGAAGTTGTGTGCAGCTCTGTTATTTTGTTTTGTTTCATAAGCTACGGTCTGAGTATATCCGTATGCGCTTCTATTTTCCTTTTCTCGCTTTGTTTTCCTGCTTTTTTGATAGTAAGGGCCATTGAATATTTAAGCTTAAAGCCAATGTATTGGAGAGATTTATTTTAATTAAGAAAAGAAAATATAAAAAGTGTTATGATTTCATATTAATGTTGTATACGATAAATTATTATCATTGATCTTATTTAATGTTTTTAATATGTATTAATATTTATTTCATATCTATGTTTTTATTTCAATTCTATCTAAAGCTATATTATAAAAAAGATCTAAGCAAAAACATGAACTAAGAGATTAAAAAACATTATTGAAATTAATATTGCTATTATCCAAGACTTGAAGATAATTGAAATAATTTTTTTTTTATAAAATAGTTTCTAAAATCAAAATTAGATATTAAACTTTTATATATCAGCATATACTAGGGATATAGTTATTTATTTACCTTGTTTGCTGCTACAAATTTATTATGCAGGAAGTTAAACAGTTTTAATATGTTTATAAATAAGTATAAGCATTAAAACTAATATGTAAAAAATGTGTAAGATTTCAAACTAATTATCATTTATCAAAACCTGACGAATCTATTATGTCCCATTATAATATTATAATGATTCCTTGGATTGCTTATGATCTTTATAGTTTGTGTTACTCTATCAACAGAGTTTTACTTAGAAAAAATAATAATATTATTTGCCGACCTAATAGTCTACCTTTAGGTATCATCGATATTGTATTACATCGCTTATAAATGTTTTTCACTCACTCATGCTTGCCAGGTCTTTGTCTTTTGTTTGAGTGATAAAATAGGAAAAAATATAATAAAAGTGTAATGTATAAAAAAATAAAAAAATGTCTCTATTATTTGAATGAAAAAAAAATATAGCTAAACATTGATGTGGTACTAATGTGTAATGTTACAATAATCTAGTAAGTTAAAAGTAAAAAGAAAGAAAAAAAAAAAGCAATATGAGGATCATAGGTAGAAATAAAAATCATAAAATAGATAGGTTTAATTAGGTTGTAGGTTGGTTTGATTAAATTTGTTTAAATGTAAATTTTAAATTAAAATTAATTTAATCTGATTCATTTAAATTTTTAAAATTAGGTTCAATTTAGTTAAGTATAAAATCTGAAATTTAGGTTTAACTTAAACTTTTATTTTATAATTCTAAATAAAATATTTTTAAACTTTTAATTTTTATACATTCAACTTTTAAATTAAATTTTTTTTAATCAAATTTCATAAAACTATAAATAACTTGAATTTAATGTATAATATATATTTTTAATATACATTAAATTAAAATTATGTAATTAAATATCACATTTTTTATATAACTTTAGATATACATAATAAAAATTTTATTTTTATAAATAAATTAATAAAATTTAAATATTTAAAAATTATTGAATAGAATATTTTTAAAATAAATTAATTTTATTTCTTATATATAATATATTATAATCTTTCGATTCCATCCATTCATATATAGGCAATATTCCTCTACTATGGTGTTAAAAATAGAAGAAAAAAAATTACCCAATTATTTTAAGTGATGAATTACCTCATAAACAAAATGATAACGAGTTCATTCAAAATGAAAAGTTTAAATTTTATGTATAAAATAATAATACTAATAAAATATTTAACTTCTTTAAATAAATTTATCTTAACTCAATTTGAATTAATCGCAACATAAGTGTAAAGGGACTTTCGATGTTCTTGGTCCAAAAAACCAAAAGAAGTGAATATGCAATGGCTCTCTTATTAAAGTAATAATCCACCACTCAAATCTATCAAAGCAAGACCTAAACCTCGAACAAAATCTCCCACGCTTTTCTTTTTAAGACCGTCCTTATCTTCACTCTCACTCCTCAACAAAGCACATCCCCCAATAAAAAGGTTCGTTTCTCACTTTTTTTTTACCAAATGTCCTTGCTTCCTAATTAAAAATTAATTAATCAACCAAAACTTTCAAACTATTATCTCATACATGTATGTTTCATCATTCTTTAAGACCATGCTTATTGAGATCTGATTTCCAATTTTTAAAGCCTCGTATCTTTAGTTTTACCAACGGATATCTCGAAAGTATTAGTTAAAGAATATTTTAAGAGCTTTTTATGCAATAAATTTTAAATTATTGTAACGAACTCATACTTTTTCTATCATTCAATATTGTTTTAAAAAAATGAGAATAATATGATATTACATAAAGTTCTAATTAAGTACATACTTTATAGAGTAATCTAACCGACAAAAAAGATGTCAAAGAATCATACATTGATAAAATTTAAACATTCAATGCATTATCGTTAACGTTGAAGAATGTTAACATTAATTTTTAATTTTTAATTTCTTAAAAACATTTAATGTAAACTATAAAGTTTGATGTTAATAAATATTTTCTTTTTATAATACAGATGATAAAATTGTGTGTAAATGAATTAACGAAGTTGATTTAAGTTCTATATATATAATTTTATTAAAATATCCACAAGTTAATAAGAACTATATCATGCAATGAATACGTATGGTGTAGAAAGAAAACTATGTGCGAGTGATGGGAAGCTTTTAGTTGGAAGGGTTTGACACCATTCACAGTTGGCCTGAATCTCTGTCAAGGTTTCGGTCGGTTTCAGTTTCAAAACAATGAAGGGATTACCCAAATGCTTTTATTCACACCCTTCATTCCAAGATCCTTTTCTCTTCACCATCCGTTTTGCATATAATGCTCCATTGTCGTGTTCTTACACCTTTTTCTTCTTTTATCTTTTTTGTGATCACTTATCTATCTGTACTTTAAAATCTTCTTGTCTTTTAAAAAATGCTGAATCTGTCACTGCATAATATATACATATGGATATGTTTAGGTTTTCAAATTTTAGAATATTTTTAACTGTTATAAAATTTAAAGATTTGGATATATTCTAATATACATATATCGTGCAATGATATATTAATTATTATTTAAATTTTTTTATCTATTTAAAAAAAAATTATACATCTATTTTTTATTTTAAATTGGAAAGAATTTTACCTTTTGCATTGTAATATTTTTATAATATCTTCGACTGCTACTTAAGCAATGCTTTCTTTTGATGATCCTTTTGAATATAGATTTTTTTTTTTGGAAAAAGTATTTTAAAATTTTAAAATTTATATTCTTGAAGTTAAATTTCAAATTCTATTTGATTGGTGTTTATCATTGAAGAAGGAAATATTTTCCATTGATTTAACTGATGCATGCATCACTTTAACTTGTTGATTCTAAATAATGTTTGCGGCAAGCAATTAAATCAATCTCTGACAAAAATCTACTCTATCCATTTTGGTTCCTAAAAAAGTATTAAATAATTTCTTCAAATTATAACTGTGCAACATGTCAATCTTCCATCTATTAAACATAAGGGCTAAATTATCTCTTATTAATCAATTTCAAAATCTAAATTAGGTCAAATAGTTTTTTTTTTTAATTTTAAATGACTATTCTTTTCAAATGTCAAAATATTCTTAATAATTTTTCGAAAACAAATTTGGATTTTCATCCATGCTTTACTTATTTCGTTATTTTTCTGTTAACATTTATTATTAATTACTGTTATGCTGATTCCAACTTTTGGAACTCTATTTGAATACCATATCATGTGCTAAGAACTTTTCTGGGGTACAAGGAAAGATAAAAGGCAACAATACTAACTCATACGAAATAAAACACCAAACGAATCTGCAACCATCCAGGATCTAACTTGAGGTGCAGATCAAAAGATTACAACTTCAAGATTGAGAAGTTTCCATCTTTTTCAAAACACATCTTCACAAACATTCTTTTATCTTAAAGTTTTTTTTTTTTTAAAAAAAACACTAAAGATCCTAAACCAGAAGGTTTCAAACCATTAAAATTTGTTTAATCTCGTAAAATTTAAAATGAAAATAATTTAATATGATTTTAAATTTAAATTTTATCATTTTTATAGAAAAATTTCATAAGATCTCCAATATTACAAACAACAGCCTCGTATCTAATTAAAGTTAAAAATATAATTGATCACTTTCAACTTTCAAAATAATAGGAATAACAAATAACTAGCTTTTATCTATCTTTTTAAATCCAATGTACCATATATTTATAAGTTTAGACTGAATTAATTTTTTCAGATATTATATTTATGCTATAATAAGAATAAACAATAAATTATATAATAAAAAGAAAAATAGAAAAATAGAAAATATAATAAATAGAAATATGAAATATGTCCAACTCACCCAACCTTTAAAGTTCTGGTAAATTATGCTGCAGCATATTAATGTCCCGATAGTTTGGTAAAATTGAAAATTGATGACAGCCACCTCTTATAACGAGTATACCGCCAATAACATACGGGAAACATTGGGACATCACTGTCCAAATGTGACATAATCCATTTAATTGGATCTGCTAAAAACTTATATGGTAACAATTTAATTAATTAGATGATTGAACAGAATTTTTTTATTCATATGCATTCAAATAGATTTCAGTTTCGTTTGTGTTATAAAATCCATTTCGTTGAGTTATTTTTATTAAATTACTGTTTAATTATATTCTTATTATTTATGATCTGAATTAATGTTGATTCAAAAAAGTTTATCTCATATATATATATAGAGAGATTTGCATCTAATTGTAAATGGTTGGATTTTTTAAAAAATGATCTCGATTAAAACATGAAGAGATATATTTATATGATTAGGATGTGCAAAAATCATTGCTCATATTGATTAGATATTATGTTATTATATTTGTTAAATAATTTATCTGTAATTACACGTTAATATTTGCTTTCTAGCAGTTTCTTTTGGTTGATTCTACAATCAACAGCGATAATTTGTTTTGGTTATAGAAAAAAAATAAAATCAACAACACTAATATAAAAAGATGTGGCCAGTTGCTTTTCTCTTTTGAACATATTTCTTTTTCCTACAATTTTTTTCTTCTCTTATTTTATTTTTGTATTGAATTATTCTAAGTTTTTTTCTTTTGAAAAACATTGGTCATTTAAAAAAAATAAACATGTTATATCTTGAGATTTTTTCTCAATTTTTAAGGACATAGTTCATGTTTTATGTTAACACATTTCTTGTTATTTTTCCACAATCTTAAAAATTTATTATGAAAAAAACATTTATTCTGATTAACTTAGTGCTCTCTTAAAATGTTGGAATTAAAGTTTTGTTTGGTGGGGGTAAAAAAGGAAGACGCTCTTCTTGCAGCTATTGTGGCTTCCTTATGCTATAAAAAATTGCTCTGATAAATTTGCTGAGAGCTATTAGCAATGGAAATCCCAATTATTATTATTTTTTAAGTGACGAAAGGCCTAAAAAATAATAAAATTTAAATTTAAAATTTATATATATAAATTATTCTAAACTCTCCAAAACAATTTTTAAGCAACATGGTTTCCTGTTTGTTAATTGTTATGTTGGCTTTCTTCACTTTTGTGACTGAGAAGTATTGGCGCAACTAAATGTCTTCTCTTACTCCTGTACATGACATGGTTACTATTTGGCTTTAATTATTATAGGGTTGTGTTCTTTAACTATTATTGACAAGATTGTTCTAGATGGACTACTATTCAAATCCTTGGAAAGATCATAAATAACAAATTAACAATAATTTTTTTTGACTTAATCACTCACGTTATAATTAAAATTTAAAAATACTAAAGAAAAGTGAAGAATTTGCAAAAGAAAAATGGCATCATGCACTTCAATTCAGACGTAGAGTGGAAAATAACAACCATCCCAAATCAAAGGTATACTTAATGAAAGAAACGATATAATTGCAGTTGTTTCTTAATTAACATTGTGATCTATGTGAGCAAATGAATAATAGATTATATGATTACTAGACATATTTGTGCATTCAAATATGCTTTTACATTAATCAAAGGAGAATATGTGTATCTTGATGATTTTAGAATTAGTGCAGCTCTTCAAAGTGAATGAAAAGTTATTTTCATGCTCATATTTGATAATTAATACTTTGACTTTGAATAAAGTACTACATGTGCATAACATCAGGGAAGATTTGTTTCTGCATCATTTTGAAAAAAAAAAATGGGGTTACCATGTCCTTTATATATGAAAAAAAATTATTATGATTGGCAAATTTTTTGCACCTAATATTTTTAAAATTATAAATGTAAATGTTTTTTTTTTCTTCTATGGATTTGATTGACTTTATTGATATATGTGAGGATAAATTTCATCATATAGTTCATATATTTGGAAAATGTTAAAATTAACAATAGAAACATGAATAAATGTAATGCTTATGTTAAATATAAATTAATTTAAAAAGATGTCAACTTATACAACGAAAATCTGAGTTAATTAGTTTAATTCATACTTTTACTAACCTAGGATATTTAAAGCAAACTATGACAATGAGAGTAAGAAACTTTGATACGTGACCTTTATTGATAGTTCAATTATAGATATACACTATAGTATGTCTACTTAGAAGTAATAAATTTTTTGATATACTTGTTCTTGTTATATAGAGTAACACTATATTTTTTTTCTAATGCTTTTATTGCAAAGAAAGAATAAGTAATATTTTAATTTCAGTTCATCTTTCTTGAAGAGAAAAATCAATTTGTTGCAAATAATTTTTTTAGAAATATATAATTTTAATAGTTTATTTAAAAAGTATAAGGATAAATTAGTAGTACAAAAATTATACTAAAAATAAAAATATTGATTATTCTGCTTTGGTGGATAAATTTACATCCCTTTAAATTTTAATAACTTTAAACTTAATATATATATATATATATATTATTCACTTGAATATATATATTTATAGTTTACTTTTTATCTTTCTTTTCTGAAAAAAAACTCTTTTTAAATAATTTTTTTCCACTACTGTATACAATAATGTAAATGCATAATATATATTTCCCCAATGAATAAATTAACTACCAGTAAAAATAGACACCATAGATTTAATCCCCATATATTTAAAGTAATTTATTTTATATTCAAAACAGTTTATAATTATGATATAGTGGTAAAACTTTTGTAAGCAAATTCGTTACATAATCCAAAAGAAACATGTTATATTTTTAATTGTTATTTGTAGAAGATGAAGAGACCATTACGGTTTGACCAGTAATAGAAGTTTTGGATTGTAAAAGGTGTTTGCTTCTAATTTCTTTTTCTGGTTAGAATATCAACTTGAAATTTAAAAATAGGTACACGAAGAAAGAGAAACAAATTAAAAAGAAAAATGTAGTGCTCGAATATACCTAATTACCTATCGTATAAAATATTTCCGCTTTTGACTAATTTGTTTTTAGGGGATCGAATACTGAATAATAAACAAGTGTATTCTGTGTATCTGAAATAAAATTATGCGTTTTTAATAAAAGAAAATACATTCATGATATATATATATATATATATATATATATATATATATATATATATATATATATACACACGGAGAGAAAGAAAAAGAAAGATAAATATAAATAAAAATATAAGAATAATAAGAAAGCATAATAGGTAATACAATGTAATAAAAATAAAATAAATGAAATATTAAAATATAATTACTCTTTATTAGAAGGATAACTTCTACCTGAAACATTCATTTATTTGAAAATATTTGTTACTTGAATTTTTTATATTAAAAACATTATTAATGTTCTTAAGTATAAATATTTACAAGTTTACTTGACCAAATTATCATAACAATATAGTAATTTATCTTTATATATTAAATTAAATTTCTATTTTTGAATAAGAATATTTTTCAAAAATTATTTTTGTCTGTCTTAAAATAGATGAATTTTTTCTAATAATTTTTTTATTTTAATCTAAATATTATTTTGTTTTAATAATCTAAATAATGACTAGTAATATTTATACTTATATTTATTTTAATATAAAATTTTATATTTTATAAAAAAATTTAAAAATACAATCAATAAAAATATCAACAATATATATAAATTTTAAATATTATAAATACACAACAAGTGAGAACTAAAATCATAGTATTTAAAAATAAAATAATTTAAAATATATAAAATTATATGCAATTTAATTTGATTAAAAAATTAATACATTTTATATTCTGTTTATTAAAAAATTTAAAATTAATTTATTTTAAATAATATTTAAAAATAAAATAAAATAAATAAATATTTAAAAACAAAAAACACATTGCACACAAGTATAATTCCATCGCCTCAATGCCTTTAAAATTGACTTAATAATAAAAAATTAAAATAAAACCATAAATTCAAACATACGTGAATAAAATAAATTATAACTTTAGTTTATGTTGATCAAAATAAAAAATTTAAGTTTAAAATAAAAATTGTAGAACTTAATCTGTTTTATAGAAATTAAATTATTAGATACATCACTCTAGTACTACCTTTTAGTGTGGTCCATCATCCTAGTTTAGTATATATGTCGGTTTTGTCCACTCAGTAATATTTTACGGTTATATTTAAGAGTTGCATTTAAAAAAGAGATAAAATAATATGTTTGATAAATCTTTTATAATTTCATTATATTTTGAAATAAATATAACTTATTAATTAATAATTAATAATTAATTTATAAATATTATATAACTCTGTTAATTAAAATAAAATCTTTATTTTTTCTTTAAAATTCAAATTCTTAAACATGCTAATTAACTAATAAAGATGTTAAGATTAGTTTAATAATAAAACTAAAATAATCTATATAAAATTTTAAATTAAAATTTCATTAGCATTCTAACTAAAATATTTATAGCATATAAACAGTTAGAATTGATTTAATATTTAATGATGAAAAATCGAAGATGAAGAATAATTTTACATTGATATTATAAAAAATTAATTATATCATATGGAACAGTAAGTCCTAAAGAAAGAAACACGTTATTAAAAAAGTAAAAAGTAAAGATAAAAATTTAGATGTGAATTAAACCTGAAAAGTGAAAACAAATTGAAAAAGTAAGATTGATAAAAATTTGGTAAGAGGCAACGGAAAAAAGAACCGGGAAAAAATAAGAAAGTAGAAGTGGATGAGGCGCATAAGCATAAGCTAACAAAGCTTTTACCGGGAAACGGAAAAAGTAAGTAACTAAATTATAATAAAAACAAAGCAGTTAAGCATTGCAAATCACAAAATAAAAATAAAAATGAGCCACCAAAATGGTCTTGAGAGTTAAATTTGGTACATAAAAAAAAAAAAGAATAGATAGGACAAAAGTGATATTGGAAATGATATAGAGAAATAGAATAATGATATTTATGAAGGATATATGGGCTGTCATGATCTCTGATATTATGATATATAGTCGAGCAGTTGAGTGAACTGTTCTCAACAATCTGGCAGTAACAGACCTTCTCATTATAAAACCTCTCTCTCTGATTTGCGTCCATTCCCAAGAGGGCGCAATGGACTCATCATTTTCGAGCCTACGCGCCTATCTCCGAGCCGTTTCTCACACTCCATCTCGCTTCGCTCGCAGAGCCGTTTCAGTTTCCACCTCCTACGAAGAGATGAGCCGTGTCCGAGCTCGCTCTGGTTCCAACATGCGCAAGACTCTTCGCTGGTTCGACCTCGTCGGCCTTGGAATCGGCGGAATGGTCGGCGCCGGCGTCTTTGTCACCACCGGCAACGCATGTCGCTTATATGCTGGTCCTGCCGTCATCCTCTCCTACGCCATTGCCGGCTTCTGCGCCCTCCTCTCCGCCTTCTGCTACACTGAGTTCGCCGTCGACATGCCTGTCGCCGGCGGCGCTTTCAGCTACCTCCGCGTCACCTTCGGTCCGTCCCGCCTCTTCCTCCGCCGCTTTCTTTCTATTTACGCCGTTTTCTGACTTCGTTTTCCGATGTTGTTTTCTCAGGCGAATTCGCTGCGTTTCTGACCGGCGCGAACCTGGTGGTGGACTACGTGCTGTCCAATGCCGCCGTCGCGAGAGGCTTCACGGCATACTTAGGTACCGCAATCGGCATCTCCTCGGCGAAATGGAGGCTGACCGTGCCTTCCCTTCCGCATGGCTTTAACCAGTTAGACATCGTTGCGGTGGCCGTCGTTTTGCTCATCACGCTGGTTATCTGCTACAGGTTAGTTAATGGTCCCTTCATTCGCAGAATACCAAACGGCGCTTCGTTTTGAATGACTCTTAACCTTGATTTTTAATTGTATTGTTTTTCAGCACTAGAGAGAGTTCGGTGGTGAACATGATACTGACGGCAGTGCACATATTGTTCATAGCGTTTGTGATAATGATAGGGTTCTGGAGAGGGAGTTGGAAAAACTTCGTCGAACCGGGTAACCCGGTGGAACACCCGTCCGGGTTCTTCCCGTACGGTGCTGCGGGAGTGTTCAAAGGTGCAGCTGCGGTTTACCTGAGTTATATCGGGTACGATGCCGTTTCGACTATGGCGGAAGAAGTGAGGGACCCCGTGAAGGATATTCCTGTGGGCGTGTCGGGTTCGGTTGTCATCGTTACGGTTCTGTACTGTCTCATGGCCGCTTCAATGTCGAAACTTGTTCCTTACGATATGGTAATATTTTGTTTGGAATATGTTGTGGACTGTGGTAATAGTAATACAAAAATTTAATATTAATCCTTCGGTAATGTCTAAAGAATAGGTTGATAATTCGATAAGTGTCATAAGTCATAACATTTGTGTTTTTTATATAAAAAGATAAATTAAATATTAAAGCATGTTTTTAAAGATGGACGGATATGTGGGGTGGTTGAATTTTGGGTGTTAATATGTGGGTTACGTGTACGGATGATATGGAATATGATCTGATGAGTTGAGTGCACGCAGATCAATGCGGAAGCGCCATTTTCGGCGGCGTTCAGTGGGAAATCGGACGGTTGGGGATGGGTGTCTCGGGTTATAGGAGTGGGGGCCAGTTTTGGGATACTGACGTCGCTGTTGGTGGCGATGCTGGGTCAGGCTCGTTACATGTGCGTCATCGGACGCTCCAATGTGGTCCCATCTTGGTTCGCTAGGGTCCACCCCAGGACCTCTACCCCTGTCAATGCCTCCGCTTTTCTTGGTACGCCACCGTTTCCTCAATTTCATCTCCGCTATATATCTACTACTTACTATACTAATCGACTTACCCATTAATTGATCATCCCCTAAATGCATTTATGGCTCTATGCAATTTGTATTTGCTGTTGTCATCTGATCCTCAACATTTGTATTCTCAATATCTTGACAATGTGTGTGGCTTGTGTCATTTCTGCATTTTGGTTGTCGTGTGATTTCGGGATGGTTTTTGACATCCTTTGGAAACCAAGGAGGGACCCACTTTCAACTATAGTGTTTGGCTGAGGTGTGATAGAGATTAAGTTGTGTGGAGATATCTATCTGTTGGGTTGTGTGATGAGGGAAATGTTTTCTCATTAATGTAAATGGGTGTAGTGGTTCTCTTGACATATTGTCGTCTTTATAATGAAGCAGAGTGAAACTTATCTATATATAATCTATTCTATTGTGCGCTACCATTAGGTAGGTGGCTGGATGTTTTTAAGCACAATAAATGCATACATGTCATTCAGGATTTTAGGGGGGTCTCTTTGATCCTACTTGTACGACTTTCTATTGCTGCTGGGCCTCCCGCCGTATGGCCTTGCTCGGAGACGGAGACTATTCTTATATATGGTATGAAAAGAGAACCATGATTGTTGCGTTTTTTTCTATAATGCTTTTAGGTACGCAGAAAAAGTTTGTAACTGTAAATTGGTATTGTGCGAATAACATTTCTCATTGAAAAAGGAAGCAAAAGTAAGAAATGTGTCAGATACATCGCTTCACATAGATAATTGTGAGAACTCCATAGTTTTTATGTAGTATTATATTTATTTGAAAGTGAAAGTGGGTAACATACTCCAAAACAGTGCTTGGTGGAAAAAGCTTCCCATATGGGTATCACATGTTCTCTAGGGGCTGTGCCTTTAACGTGGTTTTCTATATTTTTTTATTTGTATAATAATATGGTCCCCCCCGGTATGGTATGTGTGCCTATCCTGTGCTTTACATGGCGCAGCTTGAAATCACGCGTTCGGTAAATAGTATCTTGACTAGATATAGAATGGATGGAAGGACTATGGCAACTGTGTTTAGAGTAATGCTGTGTGGCTTAGGATGGAAAGATGTGAATCACTCACAGATGTAAAATAATAGGCTTCTGAACGTGACTCCCTATTTTCCTTTACAACCCATTAGAAGAATAATAGAGCATTTCACATGGAAGATATTGGTGGTTTTAATTGATTCGACCCCCACTATTTGATGAGTAATATATTCCTCTTGATTGGAATCATTGACTGATCATGACCTTAGCTCTTTATGTAGTGAGTTAAAGTTGGGCTCAATGATGGATTATTGGATTTCCTTGATTTTATGCTTTGTGGGGGGTTTTGACTTCTCTTAATCTCTTATCAAAAATTCCTTTTCCTCTCTCCCTCTAGGCTTTTTGAGTGGTAGCATGAAAATGATTGTGCATTTCTGGGGTCACAAATTTTCTGATATCCGCATATTATCTCCTTTTCAGGGATCTTCACAGCAGCAATTGCCCTTTTCACTGATCTTGATGTCCTCCTCAATCTGGTGTCAATTGGTACCCTCTTTGTCTTTTACATGGTGGCAAATGCCGTGATCTATAGACGTTATGTGGCCACGGGGACAACCAATCCATGGCCTACATTATCCTTCCTCTGCTCATTTTCCTTTACCTCCGTCATGTTCACCCTTCTTTGGAAATTTGTACCCACAGGAAGAGCGAAGGCAGGGATGCTCAGTGCTTGTGGTGTTATTGCGATTGCAATATTACAACTTTTCCATTGCATGGTCCCTCAAGTTCGGAAACCTGAATTTTGGGGTGTCCCATTCATGCCATGGATACCCTGCATATCAATCTTTCTGAATGTGTTTCTTTTGGGATCACTGGATGGGCCATCCTATGTTCGATTTGGATTCTTTTCGGCTGTTGCGGTGCTTTTCTATGTCTTTTACAGTGTTCATGCTAGCTTTGATGCTGAAGGAGATGGTTCTTTGACTCAAAAGAATGGGGAAGTCCACGTGGAATCAATAGAAATTGAGGACCAAAGTTTCAAAGTGTAGATAGATAATCTTTTATTTATGTTTTTTTTTTTAAATTTTATGTCAGGATGACTTCAACCTTTTTGGTTAGTTGATGATCCAACGGAACAAGGACGTGGGGAGGGAGAATTACATGGAATACATATTAAATGTATAATTACTAATTAGAATAGGCTGCAACTTTTGTAGAAGTGGCGAACTGTATAGTTTTAACGGCGGCTTAGGTTGTGATCTCTTTTGTAAATTCTCTGCCTTATATCATCCCCAAACAAACAAATAAAAAACTCGGTTTATGTACCCTATCAACTCTCTGACTTCTAACAGCTAAATTGAAAGAAGACGAGATGAAAACGATTGTGCCACTAAACTCACCCTGTGATGCTATACACTTTATTCATCTTTCTGAGGATAAATGGATAATTAAGGATGTAAATGGTTTGTAAAGAATGCCCATCGGAATTTTATCCGCAAAGACCACTATGCAATGCCAATGGGTCTATTTCTGCGGGAAAAGGCAATTAATATGACACAAAGTAGACATGATGTCATTCTGTAAAGAAGAAATATTAAAGGGGGTTATATAATGCTGGTATGTAATAATTGATCTTGATTCTTTCATCATTAACATAAATTTTGGAGATTAATTAAAAGTATGGAGAATCCAAGGATTAACATGCTATGGTAATCCGTTTATCTGCTAGTGTTGTCACATCTTGTTGGTCATGGCAAGCATTTCGTAAATCGGACCTTCTTGTGTCAGATGCACGTTAGATTTTGCATTTTAGTTTTCTTAATTTTGACTTGTCTGGTTCACACTTTTATCTCTGTTATCTCTGTTATTTTCCTTTAGATATTTTTCCGTACAAATAGTTTCATCCATATGTGTGTGACAGTTTATTTTCTTCCTTTCGGCTTGTATAGTATCCTAAAACTTATTTGAATCGAAGATACAAGACTCTCATGATTTTTACTCCTTATATGATTAGTTGAGCCCACCCTTTCACTAAAGTTGTTCTAAGACAATTTTTGTGTTGATTTTTAATTCATTTCGTGTCTATATTTCTCGACGTTTTATGTTTCTAACCTTTTAAAATTTAATTTTTTAATTTTCAAATAAATAGAAGTTTAAAATATCAATTGTTAATGTTATAAATAAACTTATTTTATCATATGTATTAATATCAATTAGAGAAAAATAAAAAATATATATATCATATATTAGAAGTACGTGACAAATATTACTTATTAAACTTCTATATCAATTTCATAAAAAAAAATTGTTAAAATTCTTTCAACTTATTATTTTAACAATTTTTTTTTTATAAAATTTCATCTAAAAACTTTAGTAAAAAGAGCTTCTATATTATATATAAATAGATTATAACGGAAAATATTAACTTTAAAATTTTTTTTATATTGTGTATCACCTGAAGACAAACACTAACTTACAGTAGAGATAGGAAAAAAAAAGAAGTGTGTGATAAAAGAGTTGATATAATAAAAAAAGATAAAAAGTATTATATAAATAATATAATTTCCTTCCTTAACATAAATAAACCTTCTTAAGATAGATAAATAAAACACTTTGTTTGTAGTGGTAACGGGCACCACATGTTTTGAACTTAAATATGTACTAAAATTGTAACCAGGCATTCTTAGGGAAAATGATTATCATGATCATGTTTTTATTAATTTAAAACGTTACCATACTTTTTAAAAATAACTGTCAAAGCATTTTAATACTTTAATAAGATTATTGTTATAAAATATAATTTTTATATAACAAAAGAAGAAATAAAAAAAGTGAGATAATATAATTAATGCCATAAAAATTAAAAATAATATAATTTGAAATAATAAAAAAACAGTCACGTGAAGGACTGGCTGAAAATACGGAATGCCACCGGGTAGGCACTACTAGCCGAAAAAGATTATATAATGTAAAAAAAAATAAAAAAGAAGAAAAAGAAAACAAAAGCATCAATTAAATCAACTTTTGGACACATTTGTATTTGAACTTTCTGCATCCCTAATGATATGTGACTCCTTCAATTATAGTGTCAAAAAATTTCAATTAAATCAATGAGTTATTACAAACCAGAATAAACAAGAAAGGAAGTTGAATGAGGGATGCATATCATTAAAAAGAAGATCTATTGGGTCATGTTATTTCATTCACCAAATGATCCACTAATTCATCTGTCCAATTATTCCATATGCACCATCAATTACCGCCCAAGAATAGATTTATAAATCTGAATTTGTCATTACATTGTTTCTTTCCAAGCAAGTACTGGTCACATTAAACATTAAGTTTCACAGTTGCAATCAACTAGTAAACTTCATATGTAACAGTTGAATTAAAAATAGATAACAAAAAAAAAAAAGCACAACAGAAATCTACCAAATCATCATGCCCACGCCTTATCTAACTTTGCTAGTTGGATGATAGTGGTCTCTAATTGACAAAATAAGCATATGGACAAAATATTATGGGCCAATATGTTGGCACCATGTTTTCTTTTGTATCCTAATTAAACCCCTCTTTGTCTGCTGCACCATTTATTTTACTCTAAGTTGCCTTACCCCTTTTATTCTTTTTTGGTCCTAATTACTTTTTCCTTCTCCTCCATCCTTAATTTCACTTTCCATGGTCCCATTTAGGGATGTTGGCCGGTGGCATCTTTTTAAATTTTGAAGCTGCATGCATGTCAGCTATTCCATCCCAATGTAACTTCAACAATGAAAAGAAACAAAGGGAAAGATTCCAAGTGAGGAGGAGGATATAAATGAAATCAACTCTGCATCAAAAGAATAGAGGACAATTCTAATACCCAAAGAGTAATCCACATCAATATTCCATTCATGTTGCGAGCTATTGGAAGTCATCAGGAGACTTTTTAGTTGATGTGAATACTACTAATTTGAGGTGTTGGTTTTATGCATGTAAAGACTCTCATCTTTGTTTTTGTATCCATTTTCTTTTTCAATTGGCATGTCAAGATTTTTCAACCCAAGTTGTGACTTTAAATAAATATTAAAACCTTTTTCTAGTAAAGTGACAAGTAAAATTGGACTATACTTGAGTCAGCATCCTTGACTTCATGTTTCTCATCTTTCTTTCTTTTTTGTCTATTATCTTTATTGTAAGAAACGGTGGAAAGGATAAGATCAAACTCAACGTTGTGGGGGATGCTCGTTTTAATTTTTTGATCAGTTTGGATAAACTGTTTCCAAAGCATCTGAAACAGTCAACGGAATAGATTCCCATTTCCCATCGCAATTGGTTTTTTCCACTACTTCGATTCTAAGGTCAAAAGGAGAAGTTCAATGCCGAAAGTCAGTACCTCCTCACTCTTATACCATGAACAAATGAAAAGCAAAAATTGTATTTTATAATGTCCTTAGACATACTATTGTCCATTATAACACTTTACCTCATTTTTATAAGTTCACCTTTCATTTTTATATGTGTCCACTTCAAGTTACCCTTGATGATGTGATTTGGGTAAATGGAAATTCATTAGGTTCCATTCCTACATCATGCTGCATTTTCTCTTTCCTCTTTTTATTCTCCTACTACTCGTAATTTCAAATCATTTTCCTTTTTTCTTTATTATTGCAAAAGGTTTCTCTCTGCTCTCAGGCAACATGTGAAGACAAAGTTGTCAAGTAGTAGGACCAGCTGAAAAAATCTTATCAAGAAACCAAACAGATAATTAACACACTCAGAACATATATATTCATTCCACCTCAACTTGCAGCCTCTCATTATTTTTTTGCATTTTTGTAAAGTACATCGCAAAAAGAGGTATATGAGAAAAAGGAGTTGAGGTTGAGAGAGAGAGAGATATTGTTTTGAGTGAATGATGGGTTGGGTATCTCATATTTGTTTCTTTGTTTCAGCTTTTAGTTAGTTAAGATATGGTTGATCATGTATGAAAAGACTTCCTCAATAGAATTCAAAACAACTTGAGTATGACTGTGAGAATTCAACCAAGTAGTACTTAGTGTGGGAGTTAAAAGACTCGTGTCATAGAGGATGGGTTGGTTCATTTGTCTACTCAACTTTAAAGTAGTGTGTGAGGTCCACACACCATACACTTCCTTTTTATTTTTGTGCATTGCTGATATCTCTTTTTTCTGTTTCTTTGTCACTTTGCCATCAAATTATATAGCTATCGTGTCATCGTTTATGGATCTCATTGAGCGCATAAAATATGTGATTCATTGGTTAAACCGTATAAATATATTTTTTTTCTTTTTCTAAATCAAATAGAAGAAATGGAGAATGTCAATGATGAGGTGAGATAAAAGGTCTCTTGGTTACATCCATATTTTTATAACAAGTTCGGTTTGATTTCTTTTCCTCTAGTTTATGTATGTAGCAAGTAGAATGTCAATATTTGTGCTATGAAATATAAAAAGAGAAAAAAACATTTTGAAAGGTATATCTGAACCCGGTTTAGCCGCCATATTAGTGATCTGCACTGCGATGAAGTGTGATTAGCTTCTTTACACTTGAACTTATTATTTTTGTCAATAGGACATCAACTATTTTCGAATTTGGCATCTAAATTTTGAGTTGGAAATGACCTAAGAGGAAGGCCCAATCTAACCAATTGATCCAAAATTGTTCTTATAAGGCACACAACTCAGGATCAATAACCAAATTATTGACCAAAAGAAAACGTTTAACAACCAACTTAACAAAAAAAAAATTTCTCAACATTAAGAGCATAAATTCCTCCTTCATAGTGAAAACAATAATGAGATAAAAAAACAACAGTAAGACCCTAAAAAACAAGGAAAAATATAATTTATTTGAATCATATCATTTGACAAGGATAGTTCACCAAAAAAAAGTATAAATTTTGTTTTAACGCAATACATTACACTTGTAATGTTAAAAATATTGATCAGAAGAATTTTTTTGGGTAAAAAAATTGACATACAATGACATAATTGCGACGTGTACATAAACAGAGCTTATGTTGTTCCCCTCTTCGCTGTACTTGTGAAAGCATAGCAACACCTAACATCCATCATCACCTTCTCTTATTTCTATTCACTCTTCCTTTTCCCACAACCTTCAATTCTCACCATTGACATGGCTTGGAGCATGATAATTATGACATAAAGTGAAAGGTAGGTAATGAACTTCTAAGTTTTTAAAGAGAGAAATGTAACCCATCGCATCATCATAATGTATGTCAATTAATTTTTTAGAGTAATTCTTTTAATCAATATTTTTACTTATTAGAAAAATTTTAAATACTTTGCAAGTGTATTGGAAACACAATGTCTAGATAAGAGATTAAAATAGTTTTGTCTATTTTACGGAGAACACATTGAATTGGCATCGCATATATAGTTTACGTCTCACATTATTTTTGTGTGTATGATGCATATTCAAAGTGTGCTACAATAGTTATTTTTATCATATCATGTGACAATAGAAATAAATTACACCCTTTATTTTTGTGTTTGCACGGCATATTTTGTTTTAAGGCAAAACCTATGCCACATATTTAAATTAATTCATCAGAATTAGTTTATTGATCAAAATTGAAATAATTTTAATGACATTATTAATTTTACAAAAACAAACCTCAAAGTGATAAAATTGCTTTTGACAAGTAGAAACTTATTATATAGCATATTTGTTTCACCTCTTGAGCTTGTTTTGAAAACTAGAATTTTTGTTATAACGGAAATCTACATTCAAGTGGTTTTAAAATTTGTGAAGCACTTTGTAATTGTTATCAGTTTTGTAGTTACTTTAAACATTTGGGAAATATGTAAAATAAAATTTATTTAGAAAATATTAAAAACAAAAAACAATTAAACATTTTACAGACAGTAGCATAATAGTAATAAAATAACTTGAGAGAAATGGAAATAATAATATGAAATAGCATAAGAAAGGAAAAAGAGTAGGTAGGGTGTTAAGAGTAGACATTAGTGACAGACAACGCTGGAGCCCGAGCGTGGTTCTTCCACTTCGGCGTCCACCTTTGTTACGGTGTGCCTCTGAATTTGGTTCTCTCGTAGACACAGAAGGTAAGTAACTGCCACCCTGCACTTATGTTCCTTCTCTCACACCACAATTATATATATAAAACTTGAGTAAATGGACCATTAAATTCTTTTGAAGTTCTGATCTAGGTTTTTATTACGAACCGCTAAGCATGATACCCTGTGTTTCCATTACTATTCACCAATTGAATTTCGGCCTTAATGCACTGCAACCGTTTGCTTAACATCATGTTTAGGAGAGTTGATTTTGACTGTACAATCACAGATTGGATTTAAGTAAAATAAGCTTCACTATATGGTTAGGATTAATGCCTCTCGCTAGATTCGGGATTTTCTTGTTTCTTTTCATTTCTCTGCGTCATGTTCTGGATTTTGAATTGGAATGACTGATTAGATTTTTGCTGTTTACTTTCCGAAGCATGGCCTGTGTAAGATTTTGTGTTTAAACTATTTGAGCTTCGTCTTCTTCAGCTCAAATGCATTATCTCCAACACTATCAGCCTGAAAAGACTATAAAGTATGAAGCACCTTCAAATAAATTGGATTAGCTTCTGAGGCAGGTTAAGAGATGTTGAAAAGCATGTTGTTTCCTTTTGCTCTCCCTACAATGAGATGAAAGCCTTGAGAAGGTGTGAGAGCTTCTGTGACTGCTATGGCATCCGTTTTAGGAGTTTATCAGTTATTTCTGAGACCAAACTAGAGCCCTTGAAGGTTGAAAAAGTTGTACACATAGATGATTCTTCTCGAATATCAAATTTGCACTACCTTGTGCAATTATGTGCAAAAACAAGATCATCCCTGGAAGGAAGAGCATGCCATGCTCAGATTGTTCGTGTTGGATTGGAGACGGACATATTAACATCAAATAGGCTGATTAACTTGTACTCTAAGTGTTCTTTAGTTGACAGTGCTCGCAAAAAATTTAATGAAATGCTGGTGAAAAGCTTAGTTTCATGGAACACAATGATTGGGACACTTACTCAGAATGGAGAGGAGCAGGAAGCTCTCGCACTTTTAATTCAAATGCAAAGAGAGGGAACCCCATTCAATGAATTTACCATTTCTAGTGTTCTATGTGAGTGTGCCTTCAGATGTGCTATACTTGAGTGCATGCAGTTGCATGCTTTATCAATTAAGGCTGCCATAGATTCAAATTGTTTTGTTGGAACTGCTTTAGTCCACGTCTATGCTAAGTGCTCTTCAATAAAAGATGCAAGTCAGATATTTGACAGTATGCCAGAAAAGAATGCCGTTACATGGACATCGATGATAGCTGGATATGTGCAAAATGGATTTCATGAGGAGGCCTTGCTGCTCTTTCACAATGCTCAGATGATGGGTTTTGGGCAGGACCCATTTATGATATCATCTGTTGTTTGTGCTTGTGCTGGTCTGGCATCCTTGATTGAAGGGAAGCAAGTGCATGCCATGTCATGTAAGTCTGGATATGGTTCAAATGTGTATATTGCTTCCTCCCTTATAGACATGTATGCCAAATGTGGTTGTATCAGAGAAGCTTACCTTGTGTTTCAAGATGGGGAGGTTAAGAGCATTGCTTTATGGAATGCAATGATTTCTGGGTTTGCTAGACATGCTTGCGCACCAGAGGCTATGATCTTATTCGAAAAAATGCAGCAGAGAGGCTTCTTTCCTGATGATGTAACATATGTATCTATACTAAATGCGTGTAGTCATAAAGGTTTGCATGAAGAAGGACAGAAGTATTTTGATCTTATGGTTAGACAGCACAATCTTTCACCCAGTGTCCTTCACTACTCATGTATGATTGATATTCTTGGTCGAGCAGGACTGGTTCTCAAGGCTTATGACTTGCTAGAAAGAATGCCATTTAATGCAACTAGTTCTATGTGGGGTTCACTTTTGGCGTCTTGTAGAATTTATGGCAACATTGAGCTTGCTGAAATTGCAGCCAACCATTTGTTTGAAATGGAGCCTAACAATGCAGGAAACCACATCTTGCTAGCAAATATATATGCGGCTAATAAAAAGTGGGAGCAAGTTGTTAGAGCAAGAAAGCTTCTCAGAGAGAGCAATTTGAGGAAGGAAAGGGGTACAAGTTGGATTGAAATTAAGAATAAGATTCACTCATTTACTGTTGGCGAGAGAAATCATCCACATATCAAAGAGATTTATGCTAAGTTGGATAATTTGGTGGAAGAGCTGAAAAGGCTGAATTACAAGGTTGATACCAGTAATGACCTGCACGATGTGGAAGAGAGCGGAAAACAGATGCTTTTGAGGCACCACAGTGAGAAGCTGGCAATTACCTTTGGATTGATGCGTTTGCCTAGTGATATACCAATAAGGATTATGAAAAACCTCAGAATTTGCGGTGATTGCCACAATTTTATAAAACTCGTGTCTAAGTTTACTAGCAGGGAGATTATTGTTCGAGATACAAACCGTTTTCACCACTTTAAGGACGGCCTCTGTTCTTGTGGAGAGTTTTGGTGAAGTTTTGATTTATATTTTTGTATTGACTCCAACTAACACGAGTTCAGCTTTCATTCCTGGATCCATAAACCATGTTTGAGTGACTTTAGGCAGAAAGTGTGGTGATTAAATATGACTCTGGTAATCACTAATCCATCTGTTTTATAGGACAAAGGAACTTTTTCTGTTGAAAACGGTTAAGTTCGTCTTTGTTTGGTCGGTAACGGTTCAGTTTGTCAAATACTACGATGGGAGGGAGAGCTTTGGATATCAAGTTGGACATTTAGGACAACCAAAGTCACCTTACTTTCATACGCACGAGTAATTTTTGTCTTTTCTATAACACTTCTTTACTGTTAATCACTAATCCATTAGTCTTAACATAGTTAAACAAAAGAGAACTATGCAAAGGTAGTGTCCTTATTTTAAGGAAAATATATGTATTTCTAGAAAAGCTTTTTCAGTCTACTGTATTTCCGGAACGGTGAATAATTTCCCTTTAACTAATCATGGGCCTGAATTTTTTAAACGCGAGTAAAACAATAGAAGAATGAATATCAGCACTATCTCTCAATACGCGAATACATGTTTTGACGAAATGTGTTGATACAGACTTGTAATGAACATGGTAGATCCGAGCACTTCTCTGATTACTTAACACTTCGCTAAAGCCTACATACAATTCACAGCTTCCACAGTTAAGTGATGTAAAGGCAAAAAAAAATACTCTTACGATCTATTATTGCACAAGCCATAATTCGTCTTGTTCCATTCCATTTTTTCGTGGTCATTCATTTGTCACCATTACATATAATTCTCAATCAGAGCATTATACAATTTTCTTTCTGGGTACTGATTAAAGCAGGCACCCTCGCTTGGCTACAAAATACAATCACAGCACTAAGAATTATGTTATGAAATCGTCAAAGCTGATCCTAGACCTTGGGCACGAAAAATCGTATCTTTTTTGGTCGGAAGCCAGCCTAAACTTACCAACCACCGCCCTCGTTTTAGCGGAAGCTTAAATACAGAGGTAGCCCAAATTCAGCGTTTTGAAAGATATCGGCTCCTCGCTTCACTACAAGAGGGGTAAAAATAAAGATCTCTTACATATACACTGACTACCTTTCTGATGATTTAACTGTACAAAAGGACACGTCCTTCCAAAAAAAAGGGGGATAGTTAGAAGCAGCATATTTGAGGGTGCATCATTTTTCGCACATAATCTTGGCGGCTACCTCTTAATCCTTAATGAAGCTCTTCAAAAATCTGTCACAAGTAAACAGACTCAATAACTCTCCCGGTATTTGTTAGATGCCTTTTATAATATAAAATAATAGTGTGTATAAATTTTAACTGTTCGGAAAATACATGTCCAGTAAAGACTTGGAAGTTCATGTGGTTCCAACAAATTCATACCCATTAACTTTTTTGTACACGATTTTATAATCATTGTTTTAGAAAACGGATCAAATAAAACAATTCGATTAGTTAAACCAGAAATCGGATCATCAATTATATCAGCTGTCAATGTTAAATTTATTTATAAATGTAGTATCAAAATAATGAATATTACTGTGAAGAATCAGTTTTCAGACCACAAAGTATCTCTTTCTGGGGTCATGGCAAATAAAACAAATTCTTGACCTTCAGAATTGTCCATTACTCTAACCAAGAATCAAAAGGCAATACAATACTGCTTTCTATACGTAAAAGTATAGGTAAAGAGACGACATACCTTAACACGAAATTCCGCATTATTATAATCACTATGCTCTGCTACCGTAACGGAAGCTTCCGAGGCTGGAGAACTACAAAAGAATGCAGCCCAAGCTTAGTTTAGAAACAACTAAAATATACAACCTTCATAAATTTCAAGAGTTACCTTCTGCTATATTACAAAAACTTTGAGGGGGAAATATCGTTTCTGGATTCATTTTCTGAGAAGAAACAATCAGAGACAGGCTATGCTTACTGCAAAAAGCAACGAGGCTCAATGTTTCAGGTAAATAGATAGGCCAAAGAATTTCTATCATCATGCAATAAATATCACCAAACCAGAGTTATCTCATTTTTACATGAAGTTCACACTATATTCTTTGGTGTCAACCATACATGGTCGTTAAAGTTTTATTTAATTTATTCTGCTCCTTGCAGTTTGAATAAAAATGACTAACAAACCAGAGTTTCAAAACCACCAGACATCTAATAAAGAAATGGCACAAAAAAGTTAGTTAATCGATAAGTTCTAAAAAACTTGAACACATTACAAACCTTGCCCATGAAGGGATAAACTTATTATTTGGTATGTCATCCTCATCTTCATCTTCGTCATCTGAACCTTTATATGGAGAGATCTCATATGATTGCTCCTGAAGTGTGTTTTTGATGATCAAGTCATCATCTTCAGTGACTTTGGTCAAATTGTCCGTTACCTATAAAGATATATATTTCAATCTTCGGATGATAGTCCAGAACACAAATTTAAACATTCATATTGTAAAATTAACAAGTTACTAAATAGCAGTCTGACTATGCTTGGCAAAAGTAGAAGCTAAAATTATTACACAGGAGAATTATGATAAGCCAAAAACAAACTGGAGAAATCATATCCAGCGTTCAATTAATTGCTAAGCATCATATTATTTGAAGTAAGTGGCTCTATAAAATTAGTACTAACATCATTTCAAAACTAAAATCATATGAGATCACATTAAAAACATTGGCACTATTTGAATGACGGGAAAATAATTACACGGATTGTGAGAAGAGCGCTTATTTCTAGAGTTGAGAAAATATTAATCTTAGCCTTAAGACCAAACTGCTACGAAATCCTTCCAAATAAGAATATTAACAATGACATAGAAGAGAGCCACAGAAAATAATACTACCTTTCCATTATTAGCGCAATCATTCACGAATTCTGAATATTCAGGTCCGCTTTCTTTTGTTTTATCATTTGCTGAATCCCTGTTGGCCAGTTCAGCAACAGAAATTTTCTCCACATTGCTTTCTCTTTTGTCTTGCACTTGTGAGTTCTTACGATTTTCTCTTTCATTCATAAATTTCTTGCCTTCCTGGACTTCTTCATCCTAGAGGAGACAGCCCATGCATAAGTATTTTCCTAAACAAATATTGAGAAAGAGAACCAAAGAAAACCAAATTATCGGCAAAAGAGGAATTTACTGTAGCTCGGCATCGTATCTCTATCTCTTCTTTCTTAGCATGTATCTTGTCGTGCTCTTTCTTCTTTGTGTCATTAACACGTTTCCTTTTTCTTTCTTTCTCCCTTTTTTCTTCATCTTCCCTCTGTCGCTTCTTTGCTGCCATTTGTGCCTCCTTTTTCTTTCGTTCTTCCTCCTTCATTTTCTTTTGCAGCTCCATCTGCCTTAGGTTTTGTAGCTCCAATTTTTCCCGCTCAAGTTTCAACGCCTCCTTCTTCATCTTGCGCTCAATCTCTTTCTTTTCAGCCATACGCTTGGCAGCCTCAGCAGCCTCCAGAGCCTTCACTTTAATGTCTCTCTTGCCTACATGTTCAAAAGTTCAGGTTTAAATAATTATCAAATGAACAACCATTTGTATTGCCATATCAAGATGAATTTCAGCTGGCGAAAAGGCAATCTTTATAATAGAAAATGTGTTTTAAAGTAACTAAATAGGCAAGACCGTTACCTGTAAAAGCTGCCGCCGCTTGTTTTTGTTGCACTAATGGAATAAAGGAAGAAACGTTGGATACAATATTGTTGCATGTAGACCTAACTTCAGAGTGAGTGGGGCCTTGGTGTTTCATACTCTCTTTTCCAGATAACTTTGGCCTGCCGCGCCTTTGGCGGACTGATTCAGTGGTCCTCTTGACACCATTGGCTCCTAGAGATATATTCTGGTTTTCCTTCCCTTTACTCATGAATCTTCTCCTATTGCCATGTTGCTTGTCAAGCTTATTTTTTACCTTATTGCAAGTCCCACTGAGGTTAAACTCTGTGCTTACAATTTCTTCACGTCCACCAGTCATTATATCATCTTGTAAAATTGATGCATTATCTACAATCTCAGCCAGTGGTTCTCTTGTAATTGAGCCAGTCATTGCTTCTGAACCAATGCCCCTTTGGAATGTAGCCGCAGTCTCATCCACATTTTCATTTTCTTCACTGATGCAGGGAAGCTCTAGTTTTAAACTCTTACGCTTTCCCGAACTGCCCAAGTTCGAATGAATCCGATCCCACAGGGTTTGAACTGAAGAAGTATACTGAGCCTTGTAATTTGGTTGGCAATCAGAAAGAGACCTTGGACTCCCATCTTTTAGAGGAAGGGAAGTCCTTAGACCTAAGTCCTCAAGAAGTCCATTAGGTAAAGGCTCATAGAGCTCTGGTAAGTTATGCAGCTTATATGGGGTTGAAGAATAGCACAATGGAGAATGCATGAACCTAGATTTACCATGGGATGTATAATCTATTGAGTTACTTGGAAGATTCATCTTTTCCAATTCCATTTGGTCTCCAGCAATGCATGACTGTGCATTATCTGTTTGCATGATGAATCCTTCAAACTCTGGTAGAGTTTCATCTGTACCAATCAAATCCAAACATTGTATTCCTGGAGAAACAGACATACCGTCTGAGAATTCAGCATTTCCTCCGGGATAAATTCTTCTACTTGAGGTGCTTCTTTCAACGCAAGTAAGAATTTCTGCACCTTCTTGTCCACAATTAACCTGATGATGCCACGACTTCACCTTCTCATCTACAGTGCACTGCACCGTTGAGTCAATATTAAAACCTGACAGATTTTCCTCTGCCAACAGAAGGATGTCTGCACTTCTGTCTCTTCCATCCAAAATAAGTTTCTGCCAATAGAAAAAAATCATTCAAAGTCTATTCAAAGTTCTAATAAAATGAGAACACAACTTTTTACGGTTATAAACCTGCATGCGTACATCTATTATTCACTTTACAGCATAGGAAGAGATTCTTCAGTTACAGGTGTTCTGGCTAAATACAGTGTATTTTAACATAATCCACTGACAAATAACGAGATCCAGCAAAACATCCCATATCTTGAAGTTTAACTTTTATTAAATAAATAGTAAAATTCATCTTTTGCCTGAAATCTTATTATTCACAATCCTGCTCCTAGTGCATTCGACCCTTCACCAGTTCTCACCAAGTATATCACTCATCCACTATTCTAACAGCGTCTTTTAGAAACTAGCCAATTATTGGAGTTTTTTTATATTCCTATAAGGAAAGGCAATGCATCCCATAAGGGTGTTAAATGCAAAAAGAATATACATCTAAAACAACAGCAACCAATCTTTTACCCATTAGGTAGGGTCGACTGACTATACGGATCAAACAAATAAGGCTTTTAATTTGTCTTCCCTTATTTAACAGCTTACCTAAAAGTTATTCTTACAATTGTCAAAATTCACTTGTATTAACCAACTTAGGCTTCTCACTTCTGTCTCTCTTATGCATGTCTCCCTCTTCATCCTCTCTAACAATCCTTTCTCATACTTCCTGCTTCCATTTCTATATAAATATAGCATGAAACTACTATTTATCTACACTAAATGTCTATGGGATCCTAAATTCAACTGTCCACTTGCCCATTTGCTGTGGAACGTGTCATCTACTCTGAGCCAATTTTCAAACAACAAACACAGGATAAGATAGAAAAAACCAAAGTAAAAATGTATGTTCACATCTTCAATTCAATGAATAGATGTTGCTTGCTAGAGTCACTGTATAGGATTTTATCATAGGATTTATTCTCTTCATTTATGTATGACTCAGTTTTTTTTTTAATTCGGGGAATTTAATTCATTTTCGGTGTTTTTCTTTTTAAATAAATTTTAAAGGGTAGTGCTTTATCCGATGGAAAACTTGTAAAACACTTTTGCAACTGCAATTTTAAACTCTAAGAAAACATCGCTAGGCCACAATGCATGTAAATTGAGTTTTAACCTTGGATTATTAACTAACTGAGCAGCTCTCTTCTCCCCTCTCCATTCTGTTTCTTTGTTCACTATCCTTCCTCATATTCTAAACTGACTGTGCAAACTAGGTCTTGCTACATTATTTTTACTCTACAACGGCACAATTATAGCTTATAACTCCAGCATTTTCACTTCCCAGTAAATTAGTAATTCTAAATAATTTTGATGATCCTCTCTGAAGTCTCGGTGGAAAATTACATAGACACTGCTGGAAATCTTGTTGGAATTTTGAAGCAAGCTGAAATTATTCTCCCTTCTATGTTCCTTAATTTTCATTTTTCTAAACAGAAATTATGTCTAAAACTGCTTCTGAAGCAGCCCGTGATCAAAGAATAAAATAAACCTAGTTATGTCTATACCAAAGCAACACAGCATGATAGTTATATTGGTAAAGTTCAAAGATGTTAACCAAGCATCTGACATACGATTTGATATTGAATATTATTTAATATCAACTCCACTAGTGCAAGATATACGGAAAAATCAGATTCAATATTTAATCCTTAAAAGAGGAAATCTTATATTAACCAATATTAATACTTTCAGGATGTGAAACAGAATTTTATGTACCTCTTCTTTTCTCACCTTAAGTGAAGAGCCTTGCATTGCTTGGCATTCCCTATTATGTTGCATTTCTTCCACTGGGCTGTCACTTACAAATTGATTCCCTGCATTATCCTCCTGATTAGATGCCAAATGTTGAAATTCTAGGGCAATCTCAGTGTTGGATTCCTTAATACTCAAGTCAAGTGGTTTTTCCGAAACGTTTGAAGAAGCAGGTAGAAATTTCTCTGTTTCAATTTCAATCTTCCTTCTTTTTTGCTGAGGGCATGAACTATCTACATCAATCGTGAAACTCTCTGTGGAACTTTTGACAGTCTGAAACTCAGTTGAAAAACCAGTAACTTTTCCATCACCAAGCAGTGCCTCCCCAAATAAGTCACCAGCTTGACACAAGGAGATGCTATTTGGGGCCTGTTGTGCCAAGCCAACAGTCACATTATCCAAGGGAACAGCAAATGGGAACCCAACTGGAATGTTTGTAACGTTTTCATCAGTGTATTTATGCAGACCATGTTCAGTAACTGCTTCTGAAGAAGAATCTCCCAACCTAGGACTACTATCATCATTTTTTTGTTTATTGTTTACTGAAACCAATTTGGATGCCATGACTTCTTTTGACAAACTTCCTGATGAATTTTCACCAGCAACTAGTGAAGGACTTGAATGGTTCATCAAGGAAGACCTACGACTACTGAATTCCTTCTGAACCATAGATAACTCTTTGTTTGGTGGCATGGTATTGAGGGCTGTCATGGCTATATTATCCTCAAAGAGGCTTGCAAAATTTTCCATCCGAAGTCCCTCTTCTCTGATTAGAACTTCCGGCGATTCCAGCAAATGCATCTCCCCTGATGAGTTGTGCTTATCTTGGCATACAAGAGAACTTTCCTCTTCAAGTAATTTTACTGGCTCCAATGAATTCAGAGGGTCTTCTTCAGGTGACATTGCCTGTTGTCCCCCTTTCAAATCAGGACTACAAACTCCATTTATACTTGTCTCTTCTGCATCATCAAAATCAAGTTGCTTTGGCATTACAGACATAGCAAAATCAGAGGGCATCCTCAAGACTGATACATTCAGCCCAACCTTCGGGCTAACACAAGGATCTTTTTCAACCAATCCACCATCATCAGCATCAACTTTGCCAAGAGTTGTAGCAGATATGTGCTCAACATTATCAGTAGGAATGGCACCAGAAAGTATATTTTCTTGGGTATTCAACACTTTCTCTCCCCCAGCTCTCTCAATATGTACTTCTGCAAGTAAAGGCCCGCCAACTAAATTGGAAGAACTTGCTGGCCTTAACAATACTTCATTTGCACAAGTAGTCACAGCCCTTATATTTCTAGAAGTAGCAAGTGCTGAAATGTTCTCCTTCTCTGCATAATTCATATCTATTTCTATATCTAATTTGGAATGTTTTGGACTTGAAGATGACCTTTTAGCATCAATTTCAGTTAGCCATAGATTCTGAGACTTCTTACCAGCAGATTCAGAGCAGGTAGCATTTTGCATGCAGGAATTGGATCTGGAAGACTTCAATACTTCTTCAGCATGGTTCTGTGACTTTGAGTCTCGGGTTATATATACCTTTCCCGAACCACTTCTACTTAAATGTTCTTTTGTTTTTACTACACATAAGTCAGGATCCTTTTGACTACTGAAGGACCCAACAACAGATGCTGTAGGGTCCTGTGAATTCTGTGAAATTAAAAGTTGAGGTGATTGTACTGATTTATCAATAGACTTTACAGAACAATCAGTCATCAAAAAGTCATCCCCTGGCAATGGGCAGGAACTTCCAAGTAATCTTATCCTGCTATGAATGTTACTTTCTAGTTTACTGGGGCAGAAGTCACCATCTTTCACTGTGTTCCTCCTACTTCCACCATTACAGTCAGAGGCTTTGCTTAAATCTGTTTGCTCAACATGAGTAAATGGTAGCATAATATTGCCGGTTTCAACTCCTTCAACACTGCCTAAGGGGCGGTCACGCTTCAAAAGTTCACTATTATATCTTGCTTGGCTAGAACTTTTAGATTTTGTTAATCTCTTATTATTATACACACTTCTTCCTGCTTCCTTGCACTGATTCTCTCCTTTATTTGCTTCCTTAACATCACAACTTTCATTTTGAGAACAAGGCTGATTGACCATCTCCAATGACTTGTTCAAATTACAAGGTGGAGGACCATCTTCCTTCTCTACAGATGAACTAGCACCATTCGAAGAGTTGAAGTTCTGGGATGAGCTTTTAAATCTTGTGCTCCTGCTGGAGTAATTAGACTTGTCTTTTTGAGTTACACAATCATGTCTCGTCATTTCTTCCATGGAACAACTTCGGACGTTGGAATGAAAATCTTTGACCAAGTCTGACTCCATTACATGTTCTGCCTGCTGAATTGGTGATGCAGAACCAGTAAGAGTGCCAGCACAAACACGAGTATTATTGTCATCTCCTGACCACCGTTTGACTGCTTTTGCACTCTTACGTAGCTCCAGAGCCCTCTGCCTCGACTTTGATCTTTGCAACTTTGCCAGTGATAGAGCAGGATCATGGTGACTGTCCAAGTCTCTTGGTTCCAACTGATTCTGAGGTGATACGGCATCAGAATCGAATTCAGGAGGACCACTTGAGGCACATCCAGCATCATTGACAGAGCAATCTGGCAAATTTGAAAGCCCATCTGCTGTGTTACAGTCTTTTTTCAAAGCACGACCATCATCGTGAAAACCAATCGGATACTGAATAGCATCAGATACAACATCGAGATTACTGTATAGACTGCAATGGTGGCCTGGGAAAGGAACGCTAAGTTGCGGTTGCGAGAGTAGAACCTCAGAAAGAAGATCATCTTTGTTTAAATCTGCAGGGATAGAAAATGTTGTCGTTAACAAAACTAGGATCAAATTTCCCGAACGAAAATTGGCTTAGCCGTTGAGGCACATATACAACTACAATAGAATTATTCAATTAAAGCGAACTCGCGCCCGCTAGGAATTTGCACTTTTGGTTTCCGTGAACTAGAATATAGGTCCCTCATGAAAGAGAGGCACAATTTCAATGCGTTGCAAATGCGAAGCACAAAACCAGTGAGACCTAACATGTAAATCGAACTTCGATTTCAAGAGTCAAAGACCTAGATTCTCATCATGAACGGGAACATGTATGTAGATAGAGTGGTGATTAATTAGTTACCTTGGGGATCTGAGATTCGGGAGTGAAGGGAATAGTTGGAGAGCCATGGAGGAGGGGCAATTCCGTTGAGAAGGAGTTTGGGGAAAAGGTGATGCTCCCAGAGATGGCACTGCTGGCGCGACTGGTCGATGATTCGCTTCGTCTTCTCGAAGATCTGCACGACGTGCTTCTCCATTGCCGACATTGCTTCACATTGATGCGATGTTGGAGTTGTGAGTGAGGGATAGAAGAGCGCTTGGCGCTTTTTCCAATTCAAATTTGGAGAAAATTTTGATTAAAGGATTCAATCCCTACCCCTGGTCCTGCGAACGTTTCAAAATGTGTTACCCTTTTTTTTTTTTGGGTCAACGTGTTACCCTTTTTTGTGTATATGGATTAAGGATCGGTCTGCCTCATTTGGACTTAACTTTTGGGCTTAACAATTGCTGGACTAACCCAGTCTTGTGGGTTTTGATCCAAAGGAATCTTGAGGGGAAGCTGGGCCACTCTTCGGGCTTGGTCTTGTTTTGTACCCTCGAAAGCCCCCCTCCCCAAAAAAAAATTTCATAGTTTTTTATATTAAATTAAAATAAGAAATATATTTTAATATGCAGATTTTTTTACCAAAAAAATAAGGAAAATGGTGGACATACATTCATAAAGTAGGCCCACTTATGTACATCCAACTTTTTTAATCATAATGATCCGTTAAATTTTTTTTATAAAATATATTGAAATAAATGAGATTGTATCATATTTTCAAATAGTTCAACAAATAATGTGTAACGGATCAGGGGTAAAAATAATCTAGAGACATTAACCTCTGACAGGAAAAGACATAATAATCTAGAGACATTAACCTCTGACAGGAAAAGACATAATTAATTTTGAAGCAAAATGTTTTTCATTTGATAATATACTAGCATATTGTCAATAAAATAAGTGAGTATTTGTAAAGTTAAATAAATTTTATAAAAAAATTAAAAAATATATTTTTAAACTAAATTTATTAATTAATTATTAATTAATTTATTAATTATTTACTTGATATATCAAATTTTAAAATTTTTAAAAAATTGTGATTACAATAATTTTAGGACTAGTGTATCTAAAAAATATAATTTTAAATTATTATAATACTAATATTTAAAAAAAAATTATATACATAAATCATATAACTTAGTAACAAATAAATGATTCTTAAAACTATTCTATTTAATAAAATTAAAATTTAATATATAAAAGTAGATTTACTTTACTATCATTGAAAGAAAAAAATATTACCAAATAGCATTAATACGAAGTTATGTTAATATTTCAATGATGTCTTAATTTTACTGAATTCTATTTTGTTAGATCTTTTTGAACTTTATTAGATTTTTGTTGTTTTCCTTTTGGTTTTGATATCTTAAATTATCGGCTTATTCCACATATGAACTCCAAAGTATATATCATTCAGTTTTTTATATATTTATTTTAGATTGGAGTTATATGAACTTAGGTGATCCTCATCTATGATGATAGCTCTTTTCCGTTTTTTTTTTGTCAAAATTAACAAAAATGATACATACCTCTCCAGGCTAGAAGCTCAGGAGAAAGTGATAAAACTTTATGAAATAACGAATATTTAATATTTTTAGCAGCCCAGCTTTTGCTATGATTAACCCAGATAATCTGGATATCCTTCCCATTGAATATTAAATTGATTTTTTAGATAATAAGTTAATAATAAAATAGTGAATATCTCGTACAATGCACGACTATACTTATACAAATATAAAATATTAAATTAAAATATTGTACAAATTAATTTAACTGACAGATAAGTATTTTTTTATGATAGATATAGATATGGAGATATTTAAAACATAAAATATCAAAAATTACTCCCATTAATAAATTTTTTTATGGTGATTTACAAACACTTTATCATATTTCATCTTAATTGAAAATTTTAAGTATTGATTAATAAATTTATGGAGAATAAAAACTCGTTTATTTGAATAGATAATTAAAAAAATTATTAATTTGGTTTAATTTAATTTAATTTATTAATGTAGAAGCTCATGATACATGTCATTATAGAAGAAGGTTATATGACCTTGTCAGAATAAAGAATATGACATAGCTGCATGAAAATTGAGAATGAAATTTTAAATTTAATATATAAGTGTATTTGAAAATACGTTTTAAAATAAAGAATAGTATTAATTAACATTGGGTATTAAATTTGAAATTTATATAATTTAAAAGTTTTTTAACATGTAAATTTGAATAACTCAACTTTTAAATTAAAAATTCTTAAAAAGTAAATTATATTTACCAAATTTCATGTAAATCAAAATATGACTATTTTATCATACTATTGATTTTAGTATATAATTTATTATTTAAAATATAAGTAGATATTCCCTCTTAAATTACATGTCTATGAATGTTTAAATTACATAAACTTTTATGCACATCATTGTAAAAATAATATAAAACAATTTAATGATTAAAATTTATATATTTTTTAAAAATAAAGTAATATAAATTTAAAATTTTGGTGTTTAATTAATATCAATTGATTTTGGTAAGTATCTCTTTAAGCACTCATGGGATCTAACTCATATATTTTTAAAAAAATGATTTTGTTCCTTAAAATAATTGTACTGCTGGCATTTATAATTATAATTATAATTATTAGGTTTGCTAGTAATGTAATGGTCGCAATAAGTTATGTGACTTAAATTTGTAACGTGCGAGATGTGAATATACAAATAGAAGGAAAAAGGGAATAAATAAACTTTAAGGGAGGGGGTGTTGGCCACAAAATCTGAATAATAATTGAAGCTTACACTTTGGGAAGTTAAACAATGGTCGAAACAGAGGTTGGGGAACAATCATAGAGTTGAAAACAGCATGTGCATCCATGGAGCATAGACAAGGCTAATAAATGTGGTTGGGAGACATAACAGTTCACTTCCAACTATTTTTATCTTGAGAAGCCCAACAATGGGAAGACCAATGTGATACAAAGATTCCAGCTCAAGGATCACTTTGCTCAGTTCAAGTATTGGCAAAGAGATTTTCAAGACATTGGAGAAATTAAATTATATCCACATTTCATCAACTAATCACATTAATTGGATATGACACAATAATATTAAGTTTCAACTATGCATGGAATAAAATCAATCAATCGTCATCAAGCTTGTAGATGGGAACTAGAAGGAAACTTCCAACACTATATGAAAATTCCTACCACATATTTATCATCCAAATGGGGCAACAAAACAAAATGGAAAATTTCCCATGTAGATTTATCGAGATCTAACAAAACCAGACAGTTAAAAAACGAGCTTGAATGAATAAAGACAATTGTTGAATATGATTAACGAGGAGTGTTCTCCTCAAGTAGAAGGCATCAACTGGGTGTAATCACTACCAAAGTACTTGTTGGTTTACCAACATTAGTGTAATATAGTTATCATTCCTCTTTATGTTTCATGAGGCTACAATTATTCTCTGGCATGTCCCTCTAAAAGTTTCATCGCTTTATTTGATAAGAATGGCTACGGGGACCTCTACTAACCTCTCATTCTCAAGTTTGCTAAGTGTTACTTTTCTGTACAACTGAGCTATAATTTTAGGACCCATTATCACATGGACCAATGTACATGCATTTGTTCTCACACAAAAGACAGGGTCTCTTTGAAGGGTGTTACTTTTTACACCTTTTTTTTAGCTATTTATACTTTCTTTAGTTTTTTTAAATTATTATTCTGCAAATATATAAATTTTTTGGAAGCATAAAAATACATTCTCACAAATATGTTTTTGAAAGTGTAAAAAAATACTTTAGAAACATTATTTTACTAAGATGTTTTCGAAATTTAACATCCGAAAATATAAAAACACACTTTTAAAATTTAACTTCCAAAATATATTTTTTACATTTTTTAAAATTAATTTACGAAACTATATTTTTCACTTCCTAAAGTCAAATATCGAAATTAGTGGGCAGTTTCGGAATTAAAAAATTAATGGTGGGTGCTTTATGATATGGGTTGGTGAAGCTTTGGATATAAGAGGGCCCAACTCTCAAATCATTAGTAAAGCCTGAACATATGTCATTCGTTGTCAATTTTATTGATTGATGGAAATCGCAGGTATAGCAATCCCAGCAAAGTCTATGTTTTCAAGAGTATTATGGAAAACAAATTTTATTTAAATTGTTAAGAATTAATTTTACTTCTATGATAAAGTAAAATTAATTTAATATAGGTGTTTAAATTTTACGAGTTTTATGCCTAAAAATTATTATAAGAAGAGAAAAACCAAAGGTTTTTATCTTTTAAAATCAATTTTAGTCTTCGCAGTAAAATATAACTAAATTAAAGATGGTCTATTATGGTGGAAACCAACTTGAACCCCAAACGTGCTTTTAGAATATAAAATCGCTAAACTTAATTTTAAGTCAACTCTAGGTTCAGAAAAAGTCACCATTAACGCTTTTTTAGGGGCAATGGAAAGGGATTAGAACTAAACCACCCCTTAACATATGTATAATGCAAGTACTGGTCAACGTTGAGAGATGTCTGCATCTGAAATTAAGAAACAATGTACGTAGAACTATAATTTATAAAGCATCATGTTCATGTTACAACAAAGTGGTGGAATTTCTATTTTAGTAGTGACCAACAAACATTCATGTACATGTAAGACGCATATAAAAAAAGATGCATTACCGCAGCTCTAATTTTTCTAGCCATTCACATGGGTCAACCAGCACCACTAAGTAACTTAACAATATTTTCAATGTGATTCAATTGAAAAAATATGGGAAATTTCTAACATTTGGAATTCAAATGTTTCAGCATCAAATGTGGCATCTTATTTATTATTGTTATATTGCTGAAAATCTGAAAATCTGAAAATGAATATGGTATATCATATATGATTACCTTTTATTTATTATTATTATTTTTCATACCCTCGTGATGAAAATACACTAAAAAAATTAAAGGGCTAATTTTTAACAATAATCGAGTTCCTCAACATATGCTGGCATGTGTTCAAATTTTAATTATATGTATAAAAATATTTGATTAAGAAATCATTTTGATAATCTTCACATATAAAGAAAAATAACCTTTGACTATCGGTTCAAAAATATTTTTGTCATGTAAAAAAAAAAACCTGGTATTTATTATATCTGATGGCGAAATATAATATATAAGGTAAAAAAAATCAGAGAGCAGAGTTGCTAATAAATGGAGAGGCTAGTTTTAGATCTTAAGCTTCCTTTTGTAATAAATACTTTGGGCGAGGACAAGTATGCGTGATGCAACCGTTCCCCCTTTAAAAACTTCACATGAATTCACCATGTTTCCTTTCATTCTAATCCAATACCAATTATTATCACTCTGTTCCAGCCACAAGCACTTTTTTCACCCATTTCACTATCTCGTAAGATAGAAGTTAGGTACTTACACCGCTGAAGGCTAAAGGCAAGTGACCTTCCACAATGCTAGTAAGGTTAAGCAAATACCGCTTACTTGTTCCTAAAAAAAAAAAAGTGCTGCTAAGGTCAAAGATAATGATAATAATAAATGTAATATCGGTTGTGCTCAGAGATTAAAATATGAGTTGTTTTTTTTAAAGAAGATATGAAGCTGACACTGCTGATAAAAAAAAGGGAAAAAGAAAAAGTGCTGTTACATTCAGTTGTTGATGGGGGCATTGAATAACATTGAATTTTACAAACCAACAAATTAAATTCACACATGAAAGCACTTACCAGACCCCATTTGTTTGTCATATTCTTTTGCCTCCTCTCACAGCCTTTGCTTTAAATACTCCTTTCTCATCAAATTTATTACACGCACCAACCAAAACACAAAAACGTTCTCAAATCCCATAGAAACACCATTGGCTCCTCATAGAGAAAGAATCAAAGTAAGTAAAATCCGATAGATCCAATGGGAAAGAAAGCGTTGAAGGTACCTTCTCTTTTCAAGCATCATCCATGGCAGCAATTCATGCCTTCTTGTGGCCATTCAAAGACCCTCTCTTTCAGAGCTGGTGATGAAATCTTCAAGACAGTTAATTCTGTGTTTTTTGAACCTTCAGAGAGCATTGTTGAAACTCCAAAATCTTGGTTCACAACCTCTTCCGAATCTGCCAGCATCTCAACCGAATCAGAAGAGTACTGTTACTGTGATGGAGAGTCTTTGGAGATGCTGGTGCGTGGTGTGAGGTCAGAGAGGTTGTTTTTTGAACCTGGTGACACAAGCTCCATCTTGGAAGAAGCTAAGGCTAGTGACTTTCCGTTCAAAGAAAGTGTGGTGTTAGCTATGGAATCAGAGGATCCTTATGAGGATTTTAGGAGATCAATGGAGGAGATGGTTGAATCTCATGGAATAAGGGATTGGGAAGGTTTGGAGGAGCTTTTGAGTTGGTATTTGAGGGTGAATGGTAAGAAAAATCATGGATTCATAGTTGGTGCTTTCGTTGATTTGCTTATTAGTATAGCAGCTTCTAGTTCTAACTCTTGTTCTCATTCAACTACATATTCTTCTGCTGTTTCTTCTTTTGCTTCTTCTCCTTTGTGTCTACCTGAGAGCCAGAATGAGATTGTTGAACATGAACATGATCATGAAGATGATCCTCTCATGTCTTAGCATTAGCAGTGATTTCAACCTTCTTTTTTTTTGTATACATTTGTAGATTGAAAGAGAATTTAGTGATTTTGTATTAATCTTCCTGCTACGATTGTTAATTTTACCTTGTATACACGTTTTACTTGCGTCTATATGTACAGGGCATAGATGTAGATCAAATGGATGCCATCTTACTCATATTTTCATAAACATTCATCAAGGGGTAAGGGTGCCATCTGTCATGTATCATATGGTAATTAACCAGTTTTTGAACGTGAGATACTAAACTGCACTTATCTTGAAACTTGTCTCTCTTGCGTATTTTTTGTAAATCATTGTTTAGAAGATTTTAATGCCTTTAATTAAAAGATGTTTTATAATTTTCATAAATAATTTAATTTTTTATTTATCTTTAATAAATAAAAATTATGAGAATCATTTATTAAAACGGTAAGGAAAAAACTCAATTGTCAAAATTAAAATGTTAATAGCATTTTTAAGAAAAACTAATTAACTTTAAATATTTTATTAATTTGTATAATTTAATTAAAGATGTCTTATTAAAAGGACTAAAAGAATTATGTGTATATATTGTGGAATTTATAATTGTTATTGATTCACTCTAAAACAATGTTTGTCATAGTTAACGGATAATTGGATTTTTTTTAAGTATATTGATTAAAGCTCATTTTTTATTATATCCATATAAAAATGTTAATTTCTTTTATTAAAAGTCACCGTTTACGCATTAAAAAAATTGTAATTCTCATTTGAGTAGAATTACCTAGATCTGCTGTACTTGTTGAGATTTATTATTCTTACAAACAAAATATTATAATAATTTTATAATTTTTTTCAATTATATGTCTTATTTTATATTTATTTTTCCCTTCTTTTTTTTTTTGTAGAAAGGGGGGAGGGTTGTACAAAACCATAATACAAAGACTAATATAATTTGCGCGACAAACTTTCGGTTTTACGAATTTGAAATTACATTTTGATAATTAGTTACTTAATGATAGCTTTATTGAAATAAAAAATTCCCAAATTCTTTCCACGTTCAAGATAAGAGAAAAATATAGTTATAATATTATTGACATGTAGTTTTCAGGATTCGAAACATTCATTTCAGGCTGGGGCGTAGCCGCTTCTGTTAAAGGGGTAGTTATGGATTTTTTCAAAAAGATAACATTATTACGTATATGTATGTAATTTTCTTGAAGGTTACCTCTATGTTTCTTTAAAACATTGTTTATTTGTTTAGCAAAAAAATAGTTTTCTTTGTTTCCAATTTATTTATTAAGGAAAGGTTAAAGTTATATATTCTCTTTAACACGAACATAATAAAATTTTCATATCTTATAATTATGAAACTATTAACTTTGAGCATAAATTTATTGACTGATAGGATTTTTGTGTGTCTTATTTTATGATATTTTTTTATCTCTACAATTATATTAGAGATTTCTCAATAATAAAATCTGTCGAAGACAAAATTTTAAAATAAAATAGATAACGAGTTTCTTGTAGATGATTTGGTTGTTTAAATAAAAATATGATTAGCTTCATGCAGACCAATTATTGATGAATTTTACTCCATAAAACGTTGTTTAACTTGACTTTTTTAGATGATTAAGTTTTTTCATTACTTTTTTTCCTATTAGTTTGATTTGTACTATAGATAAGTATATGAATAATTGTGAATCTTTTAATTTTAAGTTGAATATATTAATTTAAAAAAATAATTTAATTTGTATATTTGATTCTTCTAAAAAAACTCAATTCTATCTCTGATTTTAGAAAAAAAAATAACTTCGATTTTTAGAGTTGATTTTAATTATATAAAAAAAAACATTTTCATTAAAAAATAAATATTTAATTTAAAATATTAAAACATGTTAATAATTTTTTTCCTTTTTTTTTATAAATTTTATTATATTTTAAATGCATAAAACCATCTCTTAAACAAACTGTTCATTTTATTGATGAATACTTTCAGCACTTTTTTTTTTTTCCGAAAAATGCAAGTTGTTCTCGAATGTTTAGGACGTGATCCTTTAAGTTACATGAGTTTGCTGTAAATTTTAAATTCCGTTATTCTGCCAAAGATTTTACTTCTTGACTCAATCTTTAATTCCACAAATATGTTGGATATTCAGGTTACCATCATTATCTATCTAAGATCATCGAAATTTAAATTTTTACATTATATACAACAATTAAAATTATCAAATTTAAATTTAGAATCTCGTCTAAATTTTCTTAATCTCTTGTTAGAAGATCTATTCTAATGATTTCTATCTCTCTTTATTGGAAAGCTTTAAATTTTTAAAAATATACTAATTTTTTTAAAAAAATCTTAACAATATATTTGATTTTTATTTTTATCATATTGTATATATATATTTTTTATCTTTTATTTCAATATATTATGTTTAAAGTATAGACTTAACATTTTTCATTTTAAGGCAACTGGTAAAAGTTTATTTTATTATTTGAAAAGCGTTTAATAATAAAGAGTCGGTCGACCCGTGAATTTGGGACTATCTGTTGGGTTGGGCAGAACTCGGAAAATGGGAGCACTACACCTGATTGTTACCAACTCACATTTGAAGGTGGAGACAAAGAAAATTGAACCATTGAATGGAGAGAAAACAGTGTTGTCTTCGTCATTCCAATAATAGCAATTGAAGATACGTCAAGGTAAGGTTTGATTGAAGATAAGAACTAAGTAAGGACGAAGTGCCACACAATGCTGTGAACTTCAATTGGTGGAGTCCATCATCAATTAGGTTATCACGAATTTGTCAAAACGGCGCCGCAACATCACCTTGCCGCTTGCCCGCCAAAAATTAAAAGGTCAGAAATTTTATCAAAATATACCTTAAAATACATCAATAATATTTTTAAATAAAAACTTATCTTTTTATTTTTTTTAAGCAATATTTTAGAAGTATTTGCCAGTAATTTTTATATATAAAACATAGCAGACGCCCCATTCTCCCTCTTCATTCTAGCTGTATACCTTTCTTTAAATTAAAAAAAACAAACATAATCACATGGATAATAAAATATATTATATTTATTTTTATCATATTTATAATTACATAATTTTGTTTATATTTTTAAAATAAAAAATTATCAATCATTAAAATTTAAATATAACTAAATATAAAATAATCATTACTTTAAAAAAATTATTTACAAAAGCCGTCTTGCACCAGCGTATCTCCAATTTTGTATATTCTAGGAACTGCTTCTGGGGAGTATACAAAATACGGTTCTAGAAATTTGTTTACACAAAGATTATTTTCACAGCTATAAAAAAACATTTTTATAAACAATTTATCAGAACCATTGTTTAAATAGATATAAAACATACTTTTGGAAACTAATTTTTAAAAAATATGTAAATGATATTTTTCAAAAATATATTTTATACAACAATGAAAGAATAATTTTGAAAAAAAAAAAGTGTGATTATAAAAAATGGTGTGAAAATAAATTTATAAAAATTAGACTGGATCAGTTTTTTAAATAATAATTAATTTACATATGAAAATGATCTAAATCCATTTATATTTTAAATCTAATATTTGATAATTTTTTATTTTATTTTTAAATATAATAAATATATAAATAAGATTATTTTATAATTTTTTATTTTATTTTTAAATATAAAAATTATATAAATAAAATAAAATAGGTGTAATATATATATATTTTTGTCATGAATACAAACATGGTTTAAATATTCATTAAATTACAGGTAGGTTGGGCCTTGACATAGGTGTTGGGCTGTAGGCTGGAACAGAAAGTTGCTTCTTTTGGTCTATTTTGTTTAGTCTTTGTTAGGCCCTATGGGTTTTTTTTTAGCTGGACATGTATTGGGAGCTAGCCTCATGGGCTTAGAAGATCCATTTATTACTCAACAGTATAGTCCTTGGGTCTCAGAACTATGTTATCATCCAAAAGATGTTCTCAAAACTACAATGACAAAAAATAAAGAATTGAAATCAAAAGCTACTATGCCACTCTTGTAAATCCGGCAATTAATATTCATGGACACCGCTTATGGGAACTAAATCAGAGCAGAGGCGTTCATCTAGTACCCTAGGCAAGGAGAGGCAAACAGCCACTACTCCACTAGGCTTGTGAAATATTCTGATCTTAAAGTCAATTATATCAATGAAATTTACACTTTAATTAATAATGTTAGCATGGTTGGTAAAAGCAATTATAGATGCATTTGAATTGAGAATAGACATTATGTCGTTAGGTGAATACAATTTTGAATTATCTAATTTAATGATATATTTCATTTTATTTTTTGAAAAGTTGATCCCACAAATAAAAAATTCGAAGTTTTTAAAATGAAAATAATGTCACTTTCAGGACATGGCATAAACATTATTTCTTTAATATTTAAATGTTTGTTGCAAAGACACATTAAGTACTTATTTGACAAACACATCAAATCAATTTTTCTTGCGGTGATGCACGTTACAGTATAGACTTTGTAATTGAGATTAATTTAAATTCACATTCTAATTATTTTACTCAGCTAACAAATAATAGAACTAAAACTAGCAACCCAAGTTTGGTTCAATGACTCCAACGAATAAAGATTACATGTTTATATTTAAATTATGAGCTTAATTTCAATATATAATTAATATAAAAATTTACATTATTGCCAATTATAAAACATATTGAATATTTTAAAATAAATATTATAAAATTTAAATACTGTCTATGTATTTAAATTAAATTCTTAAATTATTGAAGGTTTCTTTCTCTCTCACTTCTATCATCATTAAAAAATTTAAGGTTCTACATGCATTGTTAATGTTAAATGGACTACATATTCTCTCTAAAGACTTTACTATTGGGTACAATACTACAGTAGTTTTAAACAAACATGAAAGGAAATTCAATTTTGTTGGTGACAAATCCAGCGGAGCCTGTGGTCTAGACTATCGTAAGATCTATGTTCGGTGATTATAAAATCTCATAGCTTCGTTTTAAAAAGTCAGGAATACGAATGGAATCGAGATCCTGGATCATAATCCATGCGTACTATCACTTTCTCCTACTTTAGGCTTCTTGATCTTTTTAGGGATTATTCGATTTGCAAAAGAAAAATATTTTTTAACTTTAATCTTATTATTTTTAATTATAAGATTGTTGATTTTAATTTTTTATTTTAAAAAAGTTGTACAAAAATAGTAGTTTTTTTCTTCTGATTTTACTGTTTTACAAACAATTATTTTAAGTAAAATAAATTAATATAGCCGGTTTATAATTAAAATAATTTTTTTTCCTAAATCAAACCATTTTAAAATGTTTTATTTTCTTTAATTTTTACTCTTTCAAGAATAATTTATGTAGTTTCAGTTGAAGTAAATAACTTTTTATCTTGCGAAAAAAAAACATATTTTTCATTTCAGAGATAAACATATATAACAAACTTTTGACTTCTGAACACATTATTAAAAAACAATTTTATATTTCCATGACTATAAAGCTAGATTTGTACAAGAAATTAGCTTTAACCGCAATGGTTAAGCTGTAAAAAGGTCTTGATCGTTTTGTTCCTCTTTTGCATGTGTGCTTCAATTTCCTGGTTTCAAAAAGTTTGAATGATGAATGAGTAAATGTCTATATAATGCATTTCAATGCACAAATTAGTAGTGCTTCATCTTGGGAGTTTTTATGATGGAAAAATGAATGAACACAGCAGACTTGAGAATGTTAATTACCGTTCCTTTATTGGGTCTTACCAATACAATCCTTTTCTTTCTAAAGCGAGACAATTGGCAGCGTGAGAAGAGTGTAATGACCCAACCCCATCAAAGGTTTATTCCGAAACAATATCAAAATTAAATTTGATTTATTTTTTAAAAAAATGAGTTGATGAAAAATATTATATTTAGTTCAAATCCCTCATAGTTACTACCAAATTAAAATCACTAATGCAAAGATTAATATGACCCGTGAGTTCACTGATAAAATAAAAACAGAAAGATATTGAACCCATTTGTTTAAGATTATTTTATGAGAAATACACTTTATTTTAAATAATCACTTCTCAGTTTTTTCGGTTGTTTGTTTAAATCTTTAAAAAGTCATACTCTGAAAAATTAAACAAGATTTTTAATTAATTTAAGATGCTATTTTAAATCATGTTAAAAAAGGAAAAATTAGAACCATCGTTTAAAATAAAAATACCTATTATAATTATAAACAAACAAAGTACATTTTTTTTTCTGTTCATAAAGTCTCTAAAATATAAAAATCTTTTTTATATATTTTAAAAATAACTTTTTTTTAAAAGCTTAAACATACTGTTCCCAAAATAAAAAAGTTCATGCAGATTATTCTTAACGTGTAAAGATCAATTGCAAGCAAATCATGAAGAAAATTAATTAATTAACTAATAAAGTTGAAGGCATTAATCTGTATCCGTATTAATTTAAATGCATGGCCGAAATTGCAACTTGTTTTTGAAGTCTCTGTTCTGGGAAAGAAAGCTTGCTGTAAATTACACACGGAGCCTCAAAGATACCTGTTTTTTTCCCTCGTTCTCCCCTTTGTATCTTTGCTACCTTTCTTCAAGACCAAAGAAAAGGAAATCTTTGCAAGGAAGGGCGCCTGCATCTCTATTCCCGGTGGAAGAAATTGACTTGAAGATGCAATGTTGTTCATTAGTATCCAACCCCAAATCTTTTTCCCACCGGTTCATAAAGTCATAACAGATAAAAGGCTTTTGAAAAAGTTGGGGGGGGGGGGGATTAATGAGGGAATATGACCTCACAAAGATTCTTAATCTTAATCCACACAAGATAGTAAAAAAAATAAATAGTAAGACACACAAAAGAAAAAAAAAATGCTAATTTATTTAGAGATAAGAAAAGAAATTAAAAGAGACGGGTTCCCTTCTCTTCACCATTTGGATAAACCTGTTTTTATGTCTATCTTTTTCCTTAGTTTTAGTTTTCCTATTTAGCCGCAATGCCAGGAAGGACTAGCAAACAAGCAAGGCAAGGAATGTGAGTAACTGAGTGAGTCTGCAAGGGAGAATTACAAAACCGAGAGAGGGAAAGGAGAGAGCCTCTCTCTCTCTCTGTCTCTGTCTCTGTCTCTCTCCATTTCCATTTCCCTCCTCGTTCCATCACACACCCCACTCTGTTGAAATAAACAAAAACCCCTCAAAACCCCACCCACAAAGCAACTTGAAAAATTTCCATTCTACAATAATTACCGCAACCATTATAATCCTAAACCTGCTTTATTATAAAAACCCGAACCCATTTCCCCAAAATTTAGAGCATACTTTGTAGAGGAAGCATTTTACAAAAAAGAGACAAAACCCCCAATCCCCACCCAACCAAACCAAACCAAAGGCAGTGTAATTATTATTGTTTCCGTTTCTTGAAAGAAGGATGCTTCCCATCACCTGCATTCTTTTAATGTGCCTCCTCAGTTCTTTCTCACCCCCAATCAAAGCTGTCCTCAACCTCACCTTACCCCACCAACACCCTTACCCTGAAGCCGTCGTTCACGAACTTCAACGGTAACCTCATCCCACCAACTCTCATTTCATTTCAACTGAATCTGCATTCCATTTACATTGCCATTCTATTATTGCAGGAAAGTTAATGCCTCACTCTCTCGAAGGCAAATGCTCTCAAAGGACCAAGCCACGTGTCTAACGGGAAACCCCGTCGACGACTGCTGGCGGTGCGACCCAAACTGGGCGGCTAACCGCCAGAAACTGTCGGATTGCGGCATCGGCTTCGGCCGTGACGCCCTAGGCGGAAAAGGCGGCCAGATCTACATCGTGACGGACTCCTCCGACCGTGACCCCGCGAACCCCGTTCCAGGCACGCTTCGTCACGCCGTCATCCAAGACGAGCCTCTGTGGATCGTGTTCGCCGCCGACATGACCATAACCCTAAAACACGAGCTGATCTTCAACAGTTACAAGACGGTGGACGGACGCGGTGCCAACGTGCACGTGACCGGGCACGGGTGTCTCACTCTGCAGTACGTGTCGAACGTGATCATCCACAACATCCACGTGCACCACTGCAAGCCCTCCGGGAACACTAACATACGCGCGAGTCCAACGCACGTAGGGTGGAGAGGCGTATCGGACGGGGACGGGATTTCCATCTTCGGTTCGCGGAAGATCTGGATCGACCACTGTTCACTCTCGTACTGCACGGACGGTTTGATCGACGCGATCATGGGGTCCACAGGGATAACTATTTCGAATAACCACTTCGCGCACCACGATGAGGTGATGCTATTGGGACACAATGACAAGTACTCGCCCGATAGGGGCATGCAGGTTACTATTGCGTTTAATCACTTCGGAGAGGGTTTGGTGCAGCGCATGCCACGATGCAGGCTCGGATATATACACGTCGTCAACAACGATTTCACTCAGTGGGAGATGTATGCTATCGGCGGTAGCGCTAACCCCACCATCAACAGCCAGGGTAACCGTTACACTGCTCCCTCCGACCCCAATGCCAAAGAGGTAATTCTTTTATTTATTTCACTTTTTTTTTTAATCAATAGGACTGCCATTTTCTCTCTTCTTGGAAAGGGAAACTGATGCGTCATGTCATGTGTGTGTTTGTTTGATTTGACTCACGAATATTGCATGCTGTGATGTTTTACTCGCATGTGTGGCGCGTGGGGTGGAATTGCTGACAATACCATGTGTATGACTTTTTTGGAATGAAGGTGACGAAGCGCGTGGACACGAATGACAAGGATTGGAGTGGTTGGAATTGGAGGACGGAGGGAGACATAATGGTAAATGGAGCGTTCTTTGTGCCATCGGGCGCTGGGCTCGGTGCACAGTATGCTGAGGCCACCAGTGTGCAACCCAAATCCGCCGTGCAAATTGACCAGCTCACCATGTACTCCGGTGTCTTCGGTGATCCCAGGTATTATCCTAATATATTATCATCACATTCACTTTTCCATGCTACTATTATTATTATATACATATATATATATATATATATATATATATGTCACTGGTGCTTGTTACCGTTCATTTGTTCTTATTTATTCCCTTGCCTTTATAATTCTCTAATCAAATATATATGTCCTAACAACGGACATTACCTGTCTTCGTAACTGTCCTTGGAAAGGGTAAGCTCGTCTTTCGGAGCATTATGTTTGCGGTGGTAGTATGATGGAAAAAGGGTACTCTCGTCTTTTCAATTTAATTAAATAATGGGAATGTCCCTCCCTGGGTCCCACATGACCCCATACCTTTCTTTTAAATTGCTGAAGGACGCGGTACAACACAATGACAACTGCACGGGACAAGTTGTTTCGATGTTCATTGGTTGAAGGGAAAAGCTGTGTGGGAATATTGTTTTTTTTTTTTTTGATTAACGTGCTTCCACTTTGACTATTGTTTCCTAAACTTGGGTTTATGCTAAATCTCACTTTACAAGGTGGTAGTAATGGGATTATAGGAGTAACAGCGGATGGGGATTACCAATATTAATTAATAATGTAGAAAATCGGGAAAAAGTGGGGCTTTTTGGGCGATGCACGTGATCGTGAGGTCATTGGGAAATGGGAATCTCAAGCTCATGGGCCAACAGGCAACAGCCTTATTTACACTTCATTTGTCCTCATTCATTTTTTTCTTTATCGATGAAAGTTCGGCATCCACGAGACCAGATAAAATTTTTCTTTTTTCGGAGATTTTTAAAGCGCAAAACTTTTTTATATCCCCTTTAGATGTGTTGGTGGAGGTGGGTAGCTAGGGTACTGTCACTGTAGTGGTTCTTGCCCACCAGGTCCATGGTATATATTATAAACATTTGGAATTGGATTGATTGAAGAAAAAAGAAGGAAAAAATGGAGAGAAATTGGGTGAGGTTCAGAAAATGTAATTGAACTTCATTCTGTCCATGTCCAATAAATCAAATAGCTAGGAAGAAAGTGGGATGAAAAAAGGAAAAAAAAAGAGCCAATAAGAAGTGCTGTCTGGGGCGCACCACATGAAAGAGAAGAGAGGTATAGGTTGAACACTAGGGTTGTTTGGAGGGTAGAGTAAAAGAGACCCGCCCCCACGGCAGATGTTTTGGAGGGTGCTATGGGAAAATGGTTGAAATTATATTCCCTTTTATCTGCTTTCCAGCAACTAAGGGTGGGACCTTTCATAGTATACTGTGTTTTTTTAGTCCTTTTGGGCCCATTTCTGATTCGACGCATACCAGTCACAACTCACTCACCACCAAGGAGCATCTCGATCATAATTGGGAAAAGGACTCATCCCTTACTAAACTGCAGTTGCTGTTTAGCACCGTTCACCCTTTTCATTTATTGCTGTTTAGTTATACATGGACAACCTCTAATCTAAACAAAGTCCTTTGATTGATTATCTGAGTATACACTAAAGTTACAACCATTTTCTAGGACAGTTTTAGAATACTGCTGCTACTTTAAACAGAAGGATTTCGATGGTCTTGCTTCTAATTTGAATTGTAAATACTTAGCGACTCTTAGTTGGCATAGGTACACCCGCAGCGACTCTTGTATGGCCCTGATTAGGAACTTGTTTGCTACTCTTTTGAGTGACCTCCGTCTATGAAATGAGAAATGTTAGGAATGAGATCTACAAAATAGAGTGAAACTCACATTATTTGATGGATTTTCCGTAGACTTTGCTTAGTAATAAAGTAATAAAGAGTACTGTATAAAAAAGTGTTGCTACTTGCTACCACCTAAATTAATTTATTTCGATTTTGACTTCGTTGCCTGAATTTGTTGAATCTAGTCACTTACGATTCTTAAATACACGAGTATCTTATCTCCTATTCTTTTCCATGAATGCTTTGACTCATTCCCACACGGTTTCCAGGCTAAAGGCCCTTCTTTCCTACGTCTGAGATGCACTCACTCTTTCCTACTCTCGTCGTTATACACACTTTTTAATTAATAGAAGCGGCAAGTTACAATTGAGCATTGACTTACTCTGAGGTGGTCATGACTCGCTGGATCGTGATGTCAAAACCATCCACGTCTGCGGATAAAAATCCACATCGGTAAAGTTATTTGTGTCTGTTGGTATCACAAATCAATTAAACCTTTTTTTCCCTATCAGCTAACTAATAAACTGAATGGAGGTGGACACAATGAAGTTAATTGTATCCACGTCTATCCCGTTAGAATAATTTTTTAATATTTCTTTTTTTTTTGTGTCTCTTAATGTTGTAACTTATTATTTATTTTTTATGTAGTACTATTTTTTTTCAAATTATATTTTTATATAGAATATTATACATAAACTTTTTAAAATGATTTTAAATTTCTTTATTTTCTGATAAATATCCTTAAGTATATGTTGAAAAGTTTATTTAAAACTTGAGAGAAACCCATACAGGTACGAGGCAGGGATGAAGTGGATTTTCACCTGCCAATAGGGGTAGCGGGTAACTAGCTAAGACCCCTATTCTTTCCTATAACATCCCTATCACGGGAATCTAGCTCCTCCAACAAATTATCATTAATATTAACTACGAAGACTAGTCAAATTACTTAATAATTTGCCTTTTCTTCAAGTTGAAGGCGGTGTGAAGGACGATGATTTGATGTAGTGAAGGGTCTAAACAAGATATATAATGCAGTCCAAACAAGAGATTTCTGTCTTTCCTTCAACTTGAAGCCAATGCTTTTCTCATTTATTTCCTGTTGTTAGCTCAATGTTTTCATCATTATTGGACTTTTTTTCTATTGATTTTCCATGTCTACGAAATAAAAGTACTTTTCTTAAAGAGTTCTAATAACTAAATTATTGAATAGGGATAATGGGGATATATATCCCGGTTTCAATGGGGGTGGGACCATGACCGGAGCCACCAGCAAAGGCAACAATGAGGGGTCCAGCGCTGACGATGGGGACTTCTTCGGTATGATATTCAAAGGTAGCAGCAGCCAAGCAGCTCCGTCATCACCCTCCATATCCTTTGTATTTGTTTCAACCTTTTTGTCTCTTTTAATTATTTTTATTTTGGACACTTCCACCAACCATGCCATTCTATTATCATTATTATGATACAATTGGGAGTGGGAAAAGAATTCTTTTGATACCTAAAATGCTATCAAAAGGAAAAGAAAGATCAAAGTTTATATACTTTGTTTTTAAATTTAGAAATTAGAAATGATGTTTAGTTATGTACACAGCTCTTAGAAACTATTACAAAACCTTAATAGAGCTGCCATATGATTGGTCATCGCCTCAAATGTATAGTTTAATATTTCAAAATCAGTTTACTTCCATTTTCGCTGGGTTGATGTTATGTGTACTCATTTCAACCTTTTCAACTTTAACCATTCAAACATTGGATTTAATCAAAATATATTTATATGATTTTTTATACTGTTACTTAATGGTAAATTGTTGAAAAATTATTAGTTTTATATTTGTTTAAATGATTGATGATGCAAGCAGCAGCCTCTTGAGTTCCACATGCTTCAAAAAAATGTTTATTTTTTATAAACATTTTGATAAGACATCATATATTGCAACTAGAGATGATAATGGGTTCTATACTTATTGATACCTAAAAAATAAAAGATCCATAATTGGTAGGGTTTTCGCTTAACAGGTTTGAGTTTGGGTAAATCCTGTAAAATTTTGTGGAAACGGATATTACCCATAACCAGTTACTTGCATTATAAGCATGTGTAAAATTTTAGCTTAATTGATGTTTGAAATTCAATAGAAAAAATCTAATTTTTTTATCCGTAATGAATATTTTTTTATGTTATACTAGTATTTATATTTTATTAATTCCGAAAAAAAATGTTAAGGAAGATAAAAAATTATATTTTAATTAACCTTATTAGAAATAATGAAGATGAGTGTGGACACTCCCGTATTGGACATGAAGATAAATATTGTTACTTAAATGGGTATGAAAACAAGTATGTTGTTTTTTCGAAAATGAAGATATAAAAATGGATACTATAGGAACCCATTGGGATCCCACCAATTCTCATCTTTAATGTCAATGAATCACTTACTCTATGATTTAAATTTAAAACAAACATTAGATGCAATGAGATGTATAATCATGGTGATTTGCAATCAAATTGGATTAGATAAAATAAAATGGAAGCAATGAAGACATTGAATAACGAGAAGGGCGAGAAACGCTAATGGCAAAATAGTATATTTTTACATCAATTTACAAATTATTGCTTTGAGTATATTAGTTAAACGATTAAAATTTAAATTTTTTGGGGCTTAATTGTATTTTTGTTTCATTTAATTAATTTATGGGTAGTTTTAGTTTGCTAAATTTTTTTAGCCATTTTAGTCCCATTATTATTAATATAACATCATTCTTTTAATCCCTTCTTTATTTTTTTGTTGTCGTGAATTTATAATTTTTTGCTTAATTTTATTTTCCATTTTAAAAGTTCAAGGTAATATTCCTTATTTCATTATATCCTTATTTTTTACTGGAAAATTAAAGATAAAATAAAAAATTATGTAACAATTTTAACATAAATAAGCATATTAGTTATTTTTTTAATATATGTAAATTAACCTCTAATAACAAATAAAAAAAAATTGACGTCAGTATAAATTGTAACGTCAACAAGAATACATCACAATGAGATGGGAATTCTTAATTTGTGTTTATTATATATAATTTCATATCAATTATTTATCAACAGTACTACTCACAAAAATTGTCACATAGCTGTGGCCACTGTTTTCTATTTCTTTTCTTTTTTTTTTCTTCTTTTATTAACCAATGTCAATAATGCAAAATTTTCTATACAAGTTATGGGAGCAACACATTACCTGCTACAAAAATTATATACATGTACTTGCAATTACTTTATTCTAACATGTAAATACAACAACTTGATGGCTCTAATTGTGGGGTCTACAACTTACAATTTTTGGTGTGTGCTTTTATCTCACCTGTTAATATATATTGCATCAATCGAAAGTTGTACCCATATCTCCAACCAGTGACTTCATCCTTGTCAGTTATGGAATTGGGGCTACAACTGAGTTAATATATATATAACCTTGGCCTTTGAAATGTATTACTAGGTCTTTCTTTATTGGATCTTTTCTAAATCTAATTTTAGAGTTCATCTTTGGAGGCACCACTTCCATGGAAAAAAATTATCCAGCTGACACTTTCCCAATTTGATTTGAAAATAATGGAAAAGAAAGCAAGGAAAAGATAGGATACGGGTGGATGAAGTGGCATTTCAAATGCCATGTCAACTTCAGATCCCTTTCTTTATTTAATTTTGGTGTTCTTTTTCTAAGTAATAATATAGTGCTTAACATGGCTTGTCTCCATATCATAAAGAAATTGTCAAACCGTCCAATTCTAAAAGAATCTTCCTATCTGCATGTGAATATCTCTGGGAAATAATATAACTTAATAAGACGGTGTGTTTGCCTCATCCTCTGGCATCATTCCATTCATACAATATCTAGCTAATAATAATGATAATAGCAAGAGTTATAATTTTTATCTTTTTTTTATATAACATTGTATCATCCATTTCATCTTCACTTCTCTTCTTAAGATGTATAACCTCCAAAAATATCAACATAATATTTTCCTAATAACAATTTGAATACCCACAAAATACGCTGTTTTTATATATTACCAATAATTGAAGAAGGTTTTGTATCATCAAACAAAACAAGTAATCTACTTTGAAAAAAGAAAAAAACGACAAATCAATGCTTATAGTCTCTACCTTCAGGGTCGAATAAGGGTGCATTCCGACCCCTCCTTCCTTAACTTATTTCAAAAAATGATGCTTACAGTCTCTACCTTTTAAATAAATGATTATAATTTATTAAAATAACAATATTTATATATAAAAAAAAACCTATTTTTGATTCCTTTCTTAACTATTATGTAACAACCCGAGAGTATAAATTATTCGTTAATATAAAGTTACATCTTCAATTTCCACAAGTATACGGACAAACTTATCGAAACACAACCACACTTGTTCACACATGATTTTATCTTAATTTTATTTTACTTTATTTTATTTGGTTGAGGATCTTAATATTATACAGTGTCATTTTCCAAGTCTCACAAGGTTTAAGAAAGGCTGTTGGAAGTCATGTAACGGGCAAAATTGTTCAAGTCATCAGCATTACCCCAACAAAGAAAAAAAAAACTCACCTAGCTGCTCAACCTTTTACTAAAAAGAAGACACATTTATTATTGTTAAATACTATGATAAAAAAAGATTCCTCTTAGAGTAGTGCTAAAACACAGTCACCACACAAATAACATGTTGAACCCTCATATTTCGTTAAAAAATGACTTTATATATATATATATAAATAAATAACTAAAATTTTAAAAAAATAGAATATAAATATCTCATAAATTTACACAAATCTAATAAGATTTGGACTAAATTTTACTTTTACATCTCCATTTTTCTATCCATGCATTTAAACTGAATTCAATCTTTGCAAAAAAGTAAGAATGACAAAACTCATCTCATCATCATTTCTAATTCATGTTCAAATAACATAAACCTTTATTGGGCCAAACACTCTTAAGATCAAGATGGATGGTTTGACTCAACATAGCAATATAGACCAATATTACTTAGGCTTTAAGTTTAGGATAGGATGTGTTCTACCCAAGCACTTTAGATTGAAAAATAATAAACATATTTAATAATATTTACATTTTAAATTTTTTTATATCTTTTCTTTTATTATAATATCTCATATTGCAACTTAACTTTTTTTTACTTTTTATTTTTTTTACCACACTACATCTCATTTTAAGGTGTATGAATATTATTACTTTTAGACCACACACAAATGTTGCTCCATGACAACACCCGTGGTCTCATAACCCTGCCTAAATAACATTTATGTTGGCAAACTTCCATTTTAAAAAAATCATCCATTCTCGTACCTGAATGACATTTGTAATCCTCATACTAAATATCTAAACCCTAAACCCATATTTATAATTTACTTTTATTATATTTCATGTCTGTTTTTGATATTCATAATTTAGTTAATTAAAATATAATCTTTAATTCCTCCTGCCACTTATTTTTTACAAACTAATAAAATACAAATATCACTATAAAATAAAGAACATTCACTAAAAATATAGATCTAAATTTTATTATTAAATTTAAAAGATCAATTTAATTTCAAAGTTTTTCTTTTAAATTTTTTTTAAAAACTGAAACTTTAATTATACATATCCATAAGATTTTACTGGCATTTATCCAGATCCAAACCTGCCAAACGAGTATTTATCCTACTTATTATAAATATTTCTTGCATATAGATACCCAATAAATATTGACCTCATTTCCATCCCTAACCATTATATGCAGCCGGGGGTTATACCAAAATTGGTAATCTAACAGGGGACATCTCATTATTGTCGTTATTTCAGGAGCTACCCCCTGATCCAATCACATATTCACATTCTCTTTATAGGAATAGTTACGTGCGATTACAGGAATAATTAAGGAGATTACAGGTGGCAATTGATTGGTGACCTTAGCTGAGTGGACCTTCATCAGATCTCATCACACCCAAACACCAATAAATAGTAGAGGCAAGTTCCTACCAAGGTATGACTTATTCCCACTGTTAAATCTACCGTGAATATCCCCTTAATTTGAGTGATGGAGCGTCTCCTTGCAGGAATCCTACAGTTTCTGAAGAGTACTCACCACCTGATTTCCTCCATTGGAGCCGACCCCTCAACCTTGCAATTCAAAGCACCTCTTAGATCCTACAACCAAACCACAACTGCACCATTTTTTCATACATTGAATCAATGTTGAACAGTAAGTGACAACTTCATTGAAGGAAAATAGAATTTCGTATTTACAATTGACACAAGATATTGGGCATATAAAATGAACCAAAAAGCGAGAGGAATGGATCAAAGAAACATTGTAACCCATGTTCAAGTATGAAAGAGGACTTCCAAGCTTGTTATTATGTATATTTTGTTCACCATCCCTCGCATTTAACATAATTATAATTTCTTCCTTTCCAACATAACGAAATGCAGCGGTGATGTAACCCCAAGCCAGGAAGAAATTTCCGTACAACCACCAATGTGAAAAGACGAATTGTGAGCCTAATACCTTAGTTAACCAAAACCATATCATCCATAATAGCTTGTGCAGCCACCGCCTCCAATTTTTTCCATGTTAACTCCCTCTTCTCTTCCAATTCTCTAGCGCTGGCTTCCTTCTCCAAGTACTGCCTTTGACACTCTTCAAACAGTTCGGCATCCATCTCCAAAAACATCTTCCTGACATTGGCTGTTAGGCCATGTACTGCTCGGTTCCAATGGCTTTTCATGTTATTTTCCAAAGCTTCAAAGATTACAGGCAGTATACAATTTCGATTCCGAGCTACTAAACTTACAATGGGCTCATTGTTCCACAAGTAAAGTGCTCGTTCAGCAACCTGCCATGGATACAGCAATTGTCAGAGAGAGCATTCAAGAGAAAATAAAGAAACATTTTCCTTTACCATTGTCAAAGGATGGGATTTATCATTCATCAAAGATTGATATTATATATGATAAAATCTGACCACCACAATGCATAACCAATTAAACTAGGTCCAAATTCAAAAGGCCCTATACTCAACCACAATGGCCCTCAAGCCCTGCTGATTACAAGAAGGCATCCAAGCATCTTACTAAAAAAGGCTTAGATACTTATAGTATCCCTATGCCTGAAAGACGATTCCAATTTCAACCAAATTGTAGCAAGAAATAGCAGCAACCTGAAGCCATACTAAGCTATTTTACAGCTTAGTATTTCCCCACAGACAAAGAAAAGAAAGTGCATCAATATGCAGCCCATGTCATACATTCACTTAAAAAGATCAGCATATACTCCAGGAAAAAATGGGGAGCCTAAAAAGCAAAAGAACAAATTGAGACAATGAATGAATGAACCTTTTCTTAATCTCCCTCATGAATTTATGATGATAATAACAATAATGATATGCTACTGTTTATGGGTGCCGGTTTATGTGTGATTTTCAACAAGAATTCTCAAAAAATGGTGACGTAATATATTACATAAGCTTGTAAGCCTTGGAATCCACAGGAGAATTGGAACTGAACTGAAAATAGGAACTTTCTGTGTTAAGAATTCAGAGTGCTCTATCCCTCTCTCTACTTTGATATCATTCATACTACATCCCTTGCCAGCCCCTTTTTTCCTCCATCACTCTTCAAGCTATAAATGCATGACTGCTTTCACCTTTTTTTCTTTCCAATTTTCCTCTACATCAAATGCAAACTTGAATAGCATGAAATCACCAACAGATATCTTTGATCCAGAGTAAAATCTTTTCCAAGCTAGACTGAAACAAAGTCCCATTGTCCTAAGCAAAAACAAATCAGTGCCCACGCATTAAACAAAAAAGAACAAAACTAAATTTGAATATTTCTCCATCTATTACTTATTTACTTTTTTCGTTGCTGGGATAAATAAGGTAAGCAGGCAAAATGTATCCCAACCAAAGTATCATCAGGAAAAGACAGTGGGCAATTATAATTATTCCAACATCCAAGCAACCATATAAAACCCCACTCAAGTATGTCCAATGAAAGTAGAAAAGATGGATATATAATACTCTGTTTCTCCAAAAACTCCATATAATACATGAGGAGTTACCGATCATCATATTGTAAATGCAATATATATATATATATATATACACACACACACAAACCAGGAGTGTAGACTACAAGCTACACATGCAAAGTTAGGTAATCAAAATAAATTAGCTGAATGTGGTAAACAGACCTGAAAGTGGGGGCTGTTAAGGCAGCGTCCAATCTGTCTGAAAAGTGGGACAATGCACCGTGGAAACTCAGGAGATTGAGTTGCCTCCAGAACCTCTTCTAGTTCTCCAAGAAAAAGCACTTCCTTTTGGCAATTGGTGACAGGCCAGTACTTCAACAAGCCCCTGATCACAGGGTCTGCAAGTCTGTTATCTTTCTCAACAAACTGAACAACGCAATAAGAGAGTTGTTGGTGGTAAGAGGAAATGCACTTAGGCTTGTGAAGTGGTATAAGAGCACGAATCAAAAACAGCTTATGCTCCTCCTTCATCGGCAACGCAAAACCATTTATAATACTACCCAGAATCTCAAGCAACTCAGCAATACCATTATGCCTCTGCGTTTCAAAAATAAACCGATAGAACACGTTGTTGATGGCTTTCCTTATGAAAGGCCTATGCACCATGAACTTGCCGTAGATGCGGTGAAGAATGGTCTTCAAATACTCGCGCTCGCGCGCGTCTTCGGAATCAAACAAGTCAATGAGTTTCAAAACGAAAACATGGTCAATGTAGCGTTTGGCACTCTTTATATCAGTCTCAGGTGACACGACGTAACGCAGAAGAATTTCATACACAAACTGCAAATGCGGCCACGACGGGTCCAAATACTTGTCATCTTCATCGGGATCCAAGTTTTCAGTACCAAGAGAGGACGGAGGTAAACAACGGAAGATGTTAACGGAAACCATGTTAACGAGCTCTTCTTGATGTTCGCTCAATCCGAAGGAACCGGATTGGATAATGTCGACGAGATCGTGAAGTGTTTGGCGCTTTGTTTCCTTTTCGTAAACGCACTTGAGAGTGTCTGAGAAATCGCACAGGAAGCAACACAGTTGGACTTTTCGGAGAAACAGAGTAGCGCGTTCCGAAACGGCGACGTCTCGGAGTGGCGGTAGCAACTCGATTACCGGGGAAGTGGAAGGCTCCGCCGCCGAAGGAGGAGGAGGAGGAGGAGGAAGGTTTTGTACATCGGAAATTGCGATGGCGGCACGAGAAGCGTGTTTCACGACTACTTCGTAAAATTGGTCTCCGTTTTGGGAATTTTCGGGGAATTCCGGTTTTGATGTTTTCTTGTGGGCGAGCTTTATGATCTTGTTGAACATTTTCGGGAAATTATTGCGAGACTATGGCACGGGAATTCGACTTTCCGGGAATGAATGTGGCAGCGATGAAAAAGCCCTAGAAATTGGGAGAGTGTTTGAAGGTGAAGGAAAGGAGGTATGGGCATGACAATGGAAGCGGAATTTGGGTTTCACGTACCCGAAGCCTTGATCGTTTGGCTTCTGGGTTGGATTCGAGGAAACGGCGAATCATCTAATCATCTAGCGGGTAAACAACGACGAAGCGGAAAATGACTCGCATTCAATCCAACGCGTTCTTCACTGAAATAAATAAAAATGCCCAAAAAGTGCAAACTTGTAAACGGGAAAATTACACGTTTCGCTGTTTGGGACGCGAGAATATTCGACAGATGGAAAAGTAGAGGAGGTATTAAGAGCAAATTCGGGGAGAAAATATGGGTTAAATAACAAGTTTTAAACAACGTAAAATTTACTTATTTTATAGTCTAAATTATAAAAAGTTTTCCTTTAATTTTAAATGGTATTGTAATTTTAATTTTTAGAAAATGTTAATCGTACATTTATACTTTTGGTTAAGAAATTAAATAAATATTTTTATTAAAAAATATTATAATTACATATTATTATATTTTAATATTATTTTTGATAAAAAAATATTTTTAAGACAGGAATTGTTGTTCGCAAAATCCTAGTTTCTTTTAGCAGTTAAAAATTAGTTTTCAAAATAATTATAAATTTAAATTTTTAAAGTTCAAACAGGCATATAAAAATGTTTTTTAAAAAATAATAAAAACAAAATCTATTTTTCATGAAAACGTTCAACTAAACAGGTTCTAAAAAACATGATAATATTTTGAGGAAGTTAAAACGTATTAGTAATTTTTATGCTTTAAAATACTTATTTGATGTTATTTTTTTAAAACAAGTAAATATTTAAGATATTAGTGGATAATTCATTATTTTTTAAATAATTGTAAAAACTAATTTTTTATTAAAATATATAATAACTTTAATAATGTCAACCTGAAAAAAATCAACAAAAATTTCAAATGCTACATGTTAAATACTTTACAAATAAAATTCGAATTTAAATTATATACATTAAAAATTTTAATTTTATCATGATATTAATATTTTTAACTCAAAATAAAATTACTTCCTAAGAATTAAAAATTGGAAATATTACTATAAAACTCTTTTTAATATATAAGAGATAAATAAATTTTAAACAATTTGTTTATAATCTTGAGGCATTTTATATCTTGACGCACCACCTCAAAAGCTCGAACAACTTTGTTTATAATCTATTCAATCGTATGCTTTACTTAGCTGCCATCAATTTTGACGTTCAGACGTCGAGAATAAACACTATCAAGTCTTTCGGGTATTGTGTGACTACTTCACAATATTATTAAATTCATCCATTTGTTCTTTATAAATTGTTGAACTGAGATATATTCTTTTGGGTTTTACGTACCTCTAGTTATTGTCCAATGGATCTTTAGTCGGAGGAATTTTCTTATTCAAAATAAATTACAATCAAAAGTGACCAATATCTTATTTAATTATCTGTATTGTTTTGTGAATGACATCAATTTATTACACTTACACTTGTAACATGTCTAATTACTTGTTATTTGAATTAATTTCTTAATATTATTATTGTAAATACAGAAAATGTGTAGTATTAAATGGACAAAACTAACAAAGGTAGTTAAAAGCAGATAATAAGACATTAATTATTTTTTATCAGAATACAAAACAAACATTATTTTTACAGTTTTTTTTTATTGCAGTGCTTTATTAATTTACATGTAAAATGGATAATGCAGTGAAAAGTAAATTTTCTACATTGTACATATATATATATATATATATATATATATATATATATGAAATTTAGCAAAATATAAAGCTAACTCCATGCTATCATTGTTAGATTCGACAAATCAAATTACTCAGTCTAAATTAGGTCAACCCAATGCATACATAAAAAACTAACAAGTTAGGTTAATAAAATGATGCATAAATTAATGGAAAATTTTGATAGTGTATATTTGTTTAAGTCCGATTCATATTAAGTTTGATCGGTCCAAGTTAAAAAATTTCAAAATTTAATTTAGATTAAGCTTGAAAACCTAAACCTATATTTTTATTGAATAGGTTGACCTAACATTTTACAAGTCTGCTAATTACTGCATATATGTTGCTAATGGTTTTATTTTTAGTTTCAATGTTAACTTTTACTTAAAGCCTTTTTTATTTTTTACTCATAAATCACACACACATATATATATATATATATATATATATATATATATATATATATATATATATATATATATATATATATATGAGAGTTTTATCTTCCTTTTTGTTGGTTAATGTTAACGTGTGAATTTGTATTTTTTTATATAAATGACTGATTTATAAATTGATCCTAATCTCTTTAATAATTTAGATTTATAGATCTTATAAATTTTGTATAATATTTTTTTTTTTTGGCTTTTTGAATTTGATAGTCCTAACCTACATGGACCGGAGATTACTCGTTTGATAACTCTAACACAAAATTATAATGCAAAATTTGGATTAGAAGCTAAATTAAAATATTTATATTAATTTTCAAAAAAGTATTAACCAAAGGTCAAGTACAACAAAGCAAGTTTTGACTAGTTATTTATTTCTTCAAAGTGTTATATTTTATCTGTCTTATTTTCCATCGCGCAATTTAAAATGTAATATTTTGCTAAATAATATCGTTGAAGTATATTAGTTGTGTATTCCCATTGATTTTATTTGTAGAATATTAATTTACAATAACAAACTTTCGTTTTTGTCGATGAGTGAAATTTTGTAAACGAATTACACGCTAGCGATAAAATATGTGATGAGAGAAATTAATATTAATAATATATATATATATATATTATTAGTTTAAAATCAGTATAGTTTACAAAATATTTGACTTTAAGTAGATATAAAACTGTTACTTTGCTACTTTATATATAAAGAGAGAGAAGGCAAGAGATTTCGGATAAGTTACCTACGTTTAAACAAGTATTAGTTAGTAATACAATTCCGTTAAAAAACGGCTTTGATTGTTTATTTATTTTCCCATCACATTTTAAAAAGTACAAGTTTTGTATTTTTAATTAAGTATATAAAAATAGTAATATGTTATCGCTTCTATAATAAAAAAAATCAGTTTCCTCTTTTTTCTTCTTTTATGGTAATAAAAACATTCTCATAATTTAATATTATAATTTATCTACATATATTTATTGATAATTATACATTTAAATGTTTTTAATATATATATATAATGATTTACTTTTATCAAAGTTACCTCACCTAAAGTTCGCTTTTAATAAATAAAAAATTTAAAAATAAAATTTATTAAACGCTTACCCAAGTTTTCACTGGCTGATGTTTTGGGCCGGGCCTGACTCTTTCAAAGTCTCTCTACAATGGTAACCCCATGCATGCCACGGTGGCAGAAAATCCCATTTTTTGTCTAACAAATTCATTTCTGACTTTTCGGTCTTCAAAGTTCACACACCTCAGTCGTTCACTTCTTGCTGTGTGTGTGTCTATCTCTCGCTCTCTGCATGCAATTGGCGTTGGTCTTGCGACGCATTTTCGCTGTAAATGACAATCAAAGGCAAGGGGAAGGGCAAAGAAGTAGCCGGAAAAACTCCGGCCAGCAAGCGCAAGCGCGGCGTCGATGATGACAAGACCGGCGGTGGCCGCAAGAGGAAGAACCGCGGCGTGCTTCAGTTCTTCGAAGACGCCGCTGACGTTGAGGAAAGCGACGATAGCGATGACAGTGATTTCAGCGATGGTATGGATTCAGATTCCCTTGTCACTCTACGTCCTGCTCTTACAGTCTTCATTTGTTGATCTCTCGCGAAAATTGTTAGGGTTTTGGCCACATTTTGGTGTTCTGTTGGATTTCGGTTCTTTCTTTTTACAGATGTTTTTACGTTGCTTCGTGGCTACATTACGGGGAAATGCTTGAGTTTTTTTTAATTTGACGGCTTTCGTGTTCACTTTTCTTTGATGGAATTTCCAGTGCTATCGCACACTCCCTAAGTTTTTTGAGCCTTCCGTGAACAGATTTTTTTGACGAGGATTTTGAAACGTTGCCAAGAGTGATGAACGAGCCAGTTAAGGGCCAGAGTAACCTCCCTTTTGTCCCCAAAGAGGAACTGGTGGATGAAGAAGAGTTTGATAGAATGATGGAGGAACGCTACGGAGATCCTTCTAGATTTATCTCGTTTGCTGGAGATGGGTTTGATGACAAAACTATCGATCCGAGTTCATTTACTGGCGCCAAGGAATTGATTCCAACCGTCTGGAAAGTCAAATGCACTGTATGACATCCTAAACATTGCTTTAGTGAATTTGCTAATTAATTTTCCTACCATCCCCGTCAAACTTCTTAGGGTGTTTCTTTTGTTCTTTCTTTGCTAAGCCTTGTTTGCTGCAGGTTGGGCGTGAGAGGCTTTCAGTTTTCTGTCTGATGCAGAAGTTTGCTGATTTGAAATCACTGGGTACTACATTGCAGATAATATCTGCATTTGCTGTAGATCATATGAAAGGATTTGTATACATTGAAGCTGAGAAGCAGTATGATATACATGAGGTAGCCTCAGTACTGGGGGTTTTGATAGTGAAATGCATTTAACTTGCTTCAAATTCATTTTCACTTGTTATAAATGATAACTGACGCCCTATTTCAGGCATGTAAAGGGATTCCTGGTATCTATGTTACTCGATTGCAACCTGTTCCAACAAGTGAAGTTAATCATCTATTCTCCTTTCGAAGTAGAAGGCCTGAAATTTCCGAGGGCATGTGGGCACGCATAAAAAATGGTAATTACAAGGGAGACTTAGCACAGGTACTGCACGACTGTACAAGTAATGTTTTTGAGTTTTATTTTGCTATCCAACTTGTGAAACGCTTATTCCTTGTATTTATTATATTTTTTTTCCTAGGTTGTGGCTATGAATAATACACGCAAAAAAGTTACAGTGAGGCTTATTCCAAGAATTGATCTGCAAGCACTGGCTGCCAAATTTGTAATGAGACCTGTGTTGACATGATTTTCTCTTATTTTTCCTTTTAATTTCCTGCAGTTCATTTGTAAGCTTTGCTGATGCTGGTTTTCCTTTAGTTACTATTTAATATCTTCTGGTAATATATTTATTGTATTATGTGATTGGGCAGAGTGCTTTGGGCAAATAGTCACTATAGAACCAGAGTGGATCCACTTTTTTATTCTCCCATTCATAGAATACTAACTTTAAACTTGTTCAACTATTTTTGGCTTTACATTAATACAATAACATGGTTGTCTCACAATAGTACAATAACATGTCTGTTGTTTCCTGCATTTATTGTACAGTGGTTTGTGTCAAAATCACATGCATAGAAGAGTTTGACTACTGTCATTGTTTTCCGGTCATTTTGGAAATATGTTTCAATCTTGACCTGGCAATCTGATATATCATTGAAATTACTACTGTTTAGTAGATTCAAGAAACTGCTACGACTGGGTTCAGACTTGTAACTTAATGGAAAATCTATTCTTTGGTTTTCTCTGTAATTAGATTTGATCTAAGACCTGGGAGAGAATGTATAACTTCTGGTGGTAATCCTTACCAAGTCATTATGAAGTAAACATAGACCTGTTTTACTGGTTGTGTTTTCTGTTCTCAAGTGATGGATGTAGTGATATTTTAAAGTGATCTAGGTCCTATATCCATGGAATGCTCTTTTAACATTGTTGTTCTTGTCCTATGGTTGTGTGCACAATATGGATGGAATAATTGCTGATGCATTTTTTTACTCATTGTTACAGGGTGGAGGATACAGTCGTCAAAAAACTGCTGTACCGGCACCAAGATTAATCAGTTCAAACGAACTTGAGTAATAATGCTTATTCACACATCTTGGTCTTTTTGGCTGAATAGTTTTTTCAGACATGATTATTTTTCAATGACTCTGCAGGGAATTCCGACCTCTCATGCAGTTCAGGCGTGACCGAGATACTGGCAAGGTTTTTGAGGTTCTTGATGGCTTAATGCTCAAGGATGGATATGTGTACAAAAAAGTATCTCTGGATTCATTAAGTCTATGGGGTGTTGTACCAACAGAGGAGGAGCTGTTGAAGTTTGGGCCTTCTGAAGACAATGAATCAAATGATTTGGAGTGGCTATCTCAGCTTTATGGTGACTCAAAGAAAAAGAGGGTTATAAGAAATGATAAGGATGGTGGAAAAGGAGGGAGCTCGTCAAGTTCTGGTGTGTTAAATGGTTTTGAACTATATGATCTTGTGTGTTATGGGTATGTCCTTGTCTTAGTTAGCATTCATGATACAGTAGGGATTGCTTCATGCACAAACATGCACACAGATGCACACACTCGCACGCATATGCATATACTTGCCTGCACATGTACACATGCACAAACATGGAAATGTGGTGTACACTTGCACATTCCTACACATGTATTTCATCCTTTCTGACAAATCTTTGCCTTTGCAGTAAGAAAGACTTTGGTGTAATAATAGGCATGGATAAAGATGATACCTACAGGGTACAGTGTTCAGCTATGCAATGTCATTTGTTCAAGCTTTTGATCTTGAGTATTATTTGTTGCTTTTGGAAAGTTCTATTCTAATTTCCCTGTCTGTTACGTAGATTCTTAAAGAGAGTTCAGAGGGACCTGTTGCTGTTACTATTGAACGACATGAAATAAAGAGTGGGCTATTTGATTTGAAACTTAGAACCCAAGATCAGCACAGTAAGACTATATTGGTTAATGATAGCATCAGGGTTCTGGAGGGTCCATCTAAGGTCCTATTCTTATTTCTAAACAGGATAATTTTTAGTTGTATATTTGAAATCCTCATGCCTTACATGATATTTTAAAACTATTTCATCTCATTTTGCAGGGTAAACAAGGCATTGTAAAGCACATTTATAGAGGGATTGTCTTTTTATATGATGGAAATGATGAAGAAAATGGAGGTTACTTTGCCTGTAAATCTAATATGTGTGAGAAGGTCAAGCTTGATGTTGGTGATTGTAGTGGAAAGGTTTGAAATCCTTTGTAGTATCCTGCTAGGTTATGAACTCTAATGATTTGAGTTTTTTATGTTGTTCATGTTGATCCGTACTCAGGATAGTGAACCAGGCCCTTTAGTCTTTGAAGATGAGCCATCATCACCAAGATCCCCTCTGTCACCTAAAAAACCGTGGCAAGCAAGAGAAAATAATCGTCAATGTCCGTAAAGATACATGACTCCTTGACATGCCTTTTAGTTATGAATATGTATATATCTTATTTTCCTCAATTCTATAATTGTGCATGCAGTTAATCGCGGGGACAACAATAACTTGTTTACTATTGGCCAGACGTTGAGAATTAGGATAGGTCCCTTGAAGGGATATCTCTGCCGTGTCATTGCCTTGCGTCGGTCTGATGTTACTGTGAAATTAGATTCTCAGCAAAAGGTTCTTACAGGTTTGCTTATGATATTCTCCTCTTGGTTCTTGATACATCATCCATATCATTATTTTTAACAATTTCTACAAGCTTATTTTCCCTCAGTTAAATGTGAGCACCTTTCGGAGGTCCAGGGGAAGAGTACTGCCATGTTATCAAGGTATTTCTAACATTGGCAATAACTTTACATGTCACAATTACTTCTTACTGATTACTTTGACCCTGCTTCTGAATATTGTTCTGAGTTTCTGCATTTTCTTATATCAGCGGTGATCCTGATTCAAGTTCATCTAAGCCATTTGATCTGCTGGGTACCGGGGGCAGCTCTGGAGGTAGGAATACCTTATTCTCTAATTTATTGTCAGCTTATATTTATCCTTTTGACAAGAGAAAATTTTCCCCAAAAAATGGTTACAGTATCAATTAACTTGCATGGTTGCTAGCTTTCCTGTACGTTATTTGCCAATGATGTGTTATTGAGACATGACTGTTGACAATTGGAAAGGTTGGATGGATGGAGTGGGAACATCCATGGGGGGTGGTGGATGGAATGCTGGAGGGACATCAACGGATAGGTATATTTCAGTGATATTATTTAATCTACTTGTTTTTCATCTGCTTTGTATTCAATTAACATATGTTCTGGCTAATTATTCTTGATGGGCTTAGTCATCAAAATGACGGTTCTCATAATATCCAGATTTTGTTCAGTAATCTAGAAAATCAGATAAATTGTGAAGGGTTTGTTCACTCATGGTTATAAAGCATAAGGCAGCACAACAAAGAAATAGTTGTTTACTGACATTTATGACCTTCAAGTATTAAACTAAGAAAGCTTAGCTAATATGTGTTTGATGTGTGTATTGTGTCCTTTTGTGCCATTTCAGAACGGAAATTTTTTTTTCAGATATGCCACTTCATCTTTGTATATTGTTTAAAAAAGTTGTCCTGTTAATTCAAAACTGCAAAAATAAACTCTATTTTATATATATATATATATATATATATATATATATATATATATATATATATATTTATTTATGTATGTATAATTCTGTCTTATGATAATGTTTTGCAGGAATGCATGGTCTAACCATTCTGGTCCAAGCTTCTTGGTATGTGTTGCACTGAAGCACCCATAACTTTGAGTGTGTTTCTCCTTTCCTGTCTCTCCTATCCCCCTCTTTTGTGCCTGTGTATGGTCTAACCATCCTTGTTATAGTACATGCATATGCCCATTTACGTCCAGTAGTATTTGTTCATGATTATACTGCATTTTAATTTAACACAGACATTTTTTTTGCTATCGCAGAGGCCAGACTCTACCTCCAACCCCTTCAGTTCCGAGGGTAATGATTTTAGTGCAGATGTTTAGCATGTCTTTGTTTCAAGTTAATCACTTGTTCATCAATTGCCACATTGTTATTGTAATGTGTAGGTGCAGAAGATACTGCTTGGGAAGCAAAAAATACTTCAAATCAGAACTCTGCATGGGGTGCTGCTGTTGAGAAGAGTGGAATTGCGTCTGATCCAGATCAGTCTGGGGGCTGGGGACAAGGTGGTGGCAGCTGGGATCAGGCAGAGCATAAAATTGGAAGTATGGGTGATGATAATCAGAATAGCAATTGGAAAAATAAAGCTAATGATGTGGATGCAAACCAATCCTCAGGATGGGACAATAAAAGCAGTTGGAATTCAACCAAAGCTTCTGCAGGACAGTCCTCTGGTTGGAGCAGTGTCAAAAGAACAAATGAAACTTCATCAGCTGGATGGGGTGAAAGCAATGGTTTTAAAAGTGGATCTGATGATGGAGGAAACTTGAAATCTACTTGGGGTGGTTGGACTTCTGGAACATGTGGAGTCAAAAGAGCTGGAAACCCTGCTGGTACTTCAGATGTTGATAATAATAAGGATGTGAGGTGGAAAAACAAACCAAATAAGGATGGAAGTGAATCATCTGGTTGGAAAACAGGAAGCAATTGGAATGCTTCGATATCTTCTTCCCAAGCAAAATCTGGATGGAATCAGAAATCTTCTGAAGATCATAAAGAGGAAAAAGGTAGAGATCAAGGTGGTTGGAATGCAGCAAAAGCTCCAGATGATTCAGCTCCAGGGTTTGGTCAAGCCTCTAGTTGGGGCAACATGAAATCTGGTTTGAGCACTGTAGCTGAAAATCAGGATTCTGATAGGGGGGAACCCAGTAATTGGAACTCTGGAAACACTGGAAATCAGGCTTCTGATGCAAACAATAGCAACTGGAATTCTGGATCTGGTGATTCCACTCAAAATTCTAACTGGGGCAAGAAAAGCAATTGGAACTCTGGAAACAGTGGAAACCAGGCTTCTGGTACAAACAATAGCAATTGGAATTCAGGATCTGATGGTTCCAATCAAAATTCCAACTGGGGAAACAATGGCAGTCGGAACACTAACAAATCCTGTTGGGGTGCTGGGAATGAAAACAAGAGTTCCAACTGGAGTTCTGGGCATACAGATACTGGAAATCAAGATTCCAGTGGGGGCAAGAACAGCAATTGGAACTCTGGAAACAATGGAAACCAGGCTTCTGATCCAAACAATAGCAACTGGACTTCTGGATCTGGTGATTCCAATCAAACTTCCAACTGGGGGAACAATGCCAATCAGAATTCTAACAAGTCCTCTTGGGGTTCAGGAAATGAAAACAAGAATTCCAACTGGAGTTCTGGGCATACTGATGTTGGAAACCAAGATTCCAACTGGAGCAAGAAGAGCAATTGGAGCTCTGGACACAGTGGAAACCAGGCTTCTGGTCCAAACAATAGCAAATGGAATTCTGGATCTGGTGATTCCAATAACAATTCCAACTGGGGAAACAATAGTAATTGGAACTCTAACAAATCCTCTTGGGGTACTGGGAATGAAAACAAGAATACCAACTGGAGTTCTGGGCATGAGGATGCTGGAAATCAAGATTCCAATAGGGGCATGAAAAACAATTGGAATGCTGGATCTGGTGATACAAATCAAAACACCAGTTGGAGAAGCAATAGCAATTGGAACACAGGAAATGCCTCTGCTGATGATAAGTTGAATGGTGAAAATGAAGGTCCAAATGAAACATCTGACGGAGTAGGTGGTGGGAACTGGAGAGGTGGTTACCGTGGCAGAGGTGGCTTTAGAGGTAGAGGTTTTCGTGATAGAGGAGAGCGTGGGGGCTTTGGTGGGCGAGGAGAGCGTGGGGGCCTTGGTGGGCTAGGAGAGCGTGGGGGCTTTGGTGGACGAGGAGAGCGTGGGGGCTTCGGTGGACGAGGAGAGCGTGGAGGTTTCGGTGGTAGACGGGGATCGGACAGAGGATTTGGTGGCCGGGGCCAAGGTTGGAACAACAGAAGGGATTCTGGTGAGGATGGGTCCTCTGACTGGAAGAAGGGGGCGGATAATGTTGAGGGATGGAAGAATAGCAGTGGATCTTGGTCTTGGAACCAGGATAACGGTGACAAAAAGGATGGGCACAGCTGGAGCCATGGAAATGCAGATAAGGAGGGTCCAAGCTGGAACCAAGGAGGTGGAAGTAATAAGCAATGGCAGAGCTGGAGTTCAGCAAGTGGTGGAGTAAGTGGTAGTTGGAAAGGTGAGGGAACAGGGCAGTCGACAGAGGCCAAAGATGGTGGTGGCTGGACACGAGGAGGAGATTCAGCCCAGGAAAATGTTTCAAGCAAAGGAGATAGTTGGGCTTCCCAAGGGGCTTGGAATCGTGAAATTGGTGACAAGAAGGATGGGCAGAGATGGATCCAGGGAAATGCAGATAAAGAGCGCCCGAGCTGGAACCAAGGAGCTGTAAGTAATAAGCAATGGCAGGGTGGGAGTTCAGCAAGTGGTGGAGCTAGTGACAATTGGAACAGCAATGGGTCAAAACACATCGCAGGGGCTAAACATGGTGCTGGCTCGACTTCCTCTGGGGACCATGATTCTAGCTGGAAAAAATCTACTATAATTGAAGAGACTAATATCCAGGAGGGTGGGTGGAACAGGGGATCTAATTCAAATATTACTTGTGGGGCCTGGGGTCAATCGAGTGTTGCAGATAAGGGTCAATCATCTAGTTGGAAAGAATCTGCAGATGGTAAGGAAAAACTGATGAACTTGATATATGTCCACCAATATCCTTCATCTGCGTTTTATTTATTTATTTATTTTTTCAAAAATCGGAGGTGCTTTCAAAGGAAAAATAAAGTTACAATGTAAATTAATAACTTTAAGTTTAACCAAGAATCATTATTAATTAGAAGTTAATATGCAAAACAGTATAATTAATCCTAATATTTTGCTAATAAATTTACAAACACCGGATATATTCCACCTTAATTCATAAATTTGTCTGTTTCATTTTATGTAGGGGCAACAGGTTCATGTGGCAACAAGAGAAATGATGGGAGTGACAAAGGTGGATGGTAATTACTTTGTAGAACGTACTAGATGGATCAAAGAAGGAAACGAACTGCGCCATTCGTAACTAATGGAAAACTTTTCTTTTGTAAATCCGCCTGCTGGAACTTGATGTTCATTTCATTTTTAAATTATTGTATGCATGATATGTTATGCTATGAATGTTAAGAAATATGCTTCCCTGAATGTTAGAAAATTTACTTCAGTCAAATATTCCTTGTTTGCATGTTCTTTCTGTTTTTTTTCAAGGCTTAAATAAGAGTCTTTAAAATGCCACGAATTTTTATTCTATTTTTTATAAAAATTTAGTTTTAGTACTTAAAAATTACAAAAACCTCACGGTTTTAGTCACTAGCGAGGGGCTAAAATCACATTATATTTGTTAAATATAGAAATCAAAATTGAATTACAATTTTATAAGGATTAAATTTAAAATTGGAATTTATTTTAGAGAATCAATAATTTAATTAGTGTTTTTATTATTTTTGAGCGATGCCAACTTTTTACTCTTTAAAAGCTGTCAGGGACGCAATTGCTTAATAAAAAAAAATTTTAATTTAGCTTTTCATTAAGGTTTTTTTTTCAATGCACACAGACTGATCGAGAGATTCAGTAATGCGCTATTAATAGACCATTGAGAAATCTTTTACAACAAATTAACCATATCGAAAAGCACCTTTAAATATTCGCCTCATGAGATTAGGAAAATAAATTAGCCAAATTAATATTGTTAAAAAATAAATAAAAAGAAAGCCAAGATAATAGGCCTCAACCCTTTAATTATATGCAAGTTAGTAATGATTTGATGACACATATCTCTCTATATATAACTTTGTGTAGTCACAACTCTCGAGAGACCATGAGAGCTTGAAACACCAATTTTAATATGTTGCCTCTATTTGTATAGAAAACACACTGCTTTTATAGTTGATTTTCATGTCCATTTGATTAAGACAATACATTAATCTCCTAAATCATAGATAGCAATTTTGCTTGGTGGAATTAGGTATTGAACTATAAATCAACCATTTTTTGGCTATGATAGTATGAATTCTAGAAAATACGTGACTATGTTTATGAGAATCAGGATCCTCTACAGTTAATAAACAGGTCCTTGTAGAAAGAAAGAGGTAGAAAGTCTATGTATAGAATAGTGTGTATGAAAAAGAAAAAAAATATAGAAAGATATAATCAAAAGAAATAGATTTTTTTTTATCCTGTTTATAGTTGCTTACAAATGTAAGACACTAAGATACCTGGTCAATAATATTATATTATTCTACGTGAAAGTCTTTTTAACATCATAGACTTTTGACAATATTAAGATTTGATATTTTTAAAATTACATTTATTTATAATATATATATATATATTATTTCATAATAATCATTGATCATATAATTAAATATATATTAAATAATAACAGATATCATAATTTTAAAAAATTAAATTTAAAAAAATCAAAACGATATTCAATCATATTTACAAAAATTAAAAATATACTTAAACTATATAGTTTAAAAAATAAGATGTAAAATAAAATCATTGGTGAATGGATGGTATTAAAAGTTTGCTTACCTAAAAAATAGAAATAATTACTGTGAAGATCTGAAAATGAAATAAAGAAATGTAAACGGCGACCAGTTAGCAAGAGAAGTAATAAAAACTAAAAATGTAGAGAGAATTATTTAAAATTTGAAATATATTTTTCCTGGGTGATAGTATAGATCATTTTTAATTTATTGGATTTTTTTTTTCCTTGGGAGTACTTAATATAAGATCAACATTCCAAATGTCTCCATGTAGCCTTCATTATAGTTGTGCTGTGTTTGGCGTAAACTGACTACCACGATATTTCATTCCATAATATCAAATCAATATCCATATTGTATAATGTTGGTCAGTAATAGGTTCAATTAGGTCATATTCTATCAGGTCCAAGAGAAAGTTATAGGGGGACCAAAAATAAATAAAACTGAAAGAGATAAAGCTTACATGGTTTTTGCATGAGTCGTCACTGGCTAAAGGTTTCATGGTTCAGAGTTATTAGATTTTCTACCCAGTATGTCTGCTTTTGCTGTTACATCTCTTATTTTTTAAAGGTTGTATTGGAGTAGATTTTTGGAAAGGAAGAAAGAAAAGAATATTTATTTTTAAATTAAGAGAATTATATATTTTATTATGATAAATAATTAATTAATATATTAAATTTGTATTAATTTATTATTATTCATTTTTAAATATTATTAAATTAAAATATATTTATTTATAATAAAAACTTTATCCTCCTTTTCATTTTTATCCAAATTATTTCTTTTCAAACAACCCTTAATATACTTCCAGAGTTCTTGCTCACAGTTATTATATTTTCCCTTTTTTATCAACTGTGCGGTAACTTCTCAGTTATATTAGATTTTGTTGAATGTACTTTCCTATCGGCGTTTGCTTAGGTGGGCCTTATGTTGTTGAGCACTGCTAATTTGGGTTCGTTTTCCTGGGTGTTATGTTACTGTTTCCACCTTCTTTTTTCACTTTTTGAATCCTTCCATGAAAATGACCATTATATTTTTGTGGGAGATGTATTAAAAAAAATTTCGATGAGATCCAGAAGTTATATTTTAATTTTATATTTTTATTTTCAGAAATTAAATGCAAATATATAATAATGAGATTTTAATTTTTAATATTTTTATATTTTTTTATCCAATAACTTTTGCTATTTAAAGATGCATTTAAGATAGCCATTCATATAATACACTTTTAATATTCTTAAATTTTATATGTTCAAATTTTCATTATTACATATTCATATTTTACTTTCGAAAGTAAGAATAAAGTTATGTCTAAGAAAAAAAACTTCCCAGCTCCTACAAAGATATAATGATATTTTATAGGATAGGAGATGCTAAAAGGAAAAAAAAGAGGTAAATAAATAATACCGGTTTTCTTCCGGTCATTCGGCCTTAATACAGTAGCATTATTGACCAAAAAATAAAAAGTAGCAGTATTCACGGAAGAAAATAACTCCAATACAAACTGTAAAATTTGAATAAAATCTTTATAATCAAACGTAGAGGGAAGGAAATAATACAATTGATTTTGGGATAATAATAGAATTGGACGTGAAAGCAAGCATAGAGGGAAGGAAACATTGATTAGAAGAAAATGGCAATAGAGGGATACAATTTATTCAATTCCCAGCCAGCATCAAATCATGTTGTAATATGGATTCCCCATAATTAGCATATAAATGCAGTGAAAGAGAGGGAGGGGAAGTACAAAAAAAAAGTGGAACTATTTCTTTTCCTATGTCATTCTTGCTGGGGAATTGAGTATGTAACTAATATGTTAGTTTTTCTCTCAACTCCAACCTCATACCCTACATCAATTACATCCTATCTTTGGGTTCTTGTCCTCTCTCGCCGCCATTTTGGACCCCCGCCATCTCGGTGGTGGATTCTTCAGCCTGCTCCCTGTACCTCTTGTATATATCGCCTTTATAAAACTTAACTGTTCTAGCCACCAAAATTAGGGAAACAATGACACCAAAAAATGTTGCTGCAGTGATAATAATGAAAGACAGCTTGAAGCAACTGGCGCCAACACAAGTCAATTCCTGACCAATCTTTCTTGGTATCCCGGTTTCTGTCAATTGTCTCTCAGCTTCTTTGTCATACAAATGTCCAGTTACCATCACATTAAGCAAATAAAGCCCAATTGGACTAGCTGCACCGCCGAAGGTGTACAAAGTTGAATAGTATTTGAGCCCAAACAGCTCCGAAATTATAGCAAAAACCAAGGGCCATTGTGCGCCAAAACAAAACCCAATGATTACGGACGCCACGTAGAGACCATTGGGCACATTAAAGACTATCATAAGGTGACCGGCACAGGATAAGAGAAGGATTAGAGTGAGCATGAGTGGTCGAGGAAATTTATACTTGGTTAAAACATGTTCAGAAACAAAACCAGAAAAAACTCTCCCAAGATAACCCCAAATGCTCACCAATGACACAAATGTGCTTATGCTTGCCTTTTGGTATCCAAGCGAGGCACCAATTTGACCCAAATTGTCAATTGCTGTCAAAGTGCCCCCACAACCACAAGTGCCAGCGATGAACAGCAATATCATGTCAAAACTGAAAAGAGCTTGAAGTATGGTATAGTCCTCACCTCTATCCGGTGGACTAAAAACATTTTGCCACCATCTAGTTTCTTTAACCGTTACTGCATCACTCTTTGATGTTGGAGCTGAAAGAGTGTTATTAGAGTCACCATTTGAAGACTCGGTCACTACTTTGACCGCCACGGGATCAAGCTTTTGACTCTTTCTTATCTTATATTGCTCACCAAAAACAACGGCAAGAGGGAGGAATAGAAGGAAAAGCACCACACCGGCACTTGCTCCATACTCACTCTGCGAGAAAGACACCCTTTTCTGCACTACGATCATAACCAACAGAAACGTAGCAAGGCCAAGCGAAATATACAAAAACTTGTAAAAAACATGAATTTCATTAGGTTGACGAACGGGTTTCATGTACCGAATCGTTCGAAGGAAAACGAAAGAAATAGCCGCTGGAAGCCAACCTATGAGCAAAATCAAAGCCTTGGTATCGTTGTAATAAAAGGCAAAATAGAGTTGCGTGATGATGGCACCGCTAAGACCCACATAACCTTTGAGGATGCCCAGAACGACTCCACGGCTTTCTGGAAAGTTCTTGACGCACGTGACTAAGGAACCGGTGTTGGCAAAAGTCTGAGAGTTAGCACCTACGCAGATGTGGAGGCACATGTGCCACACTTGCGGTTTGGGGATTCTTCCGGTGACAGCGAGCCATATCATGAAGTAGCCGAAGAAATTTAGAACGGAACCGATGGTAAGGACGACCCAGGGTGGAGCGATCTCGTTGATGAGACCGGAGAGGATCCCAACATTGGCACCTAAGTCCTTGAAGAAACTGAGAAGGTTCAGAGTGGTTTGGTCGTAGGCAAGGGAAGTTTTGATGTCGCCGGAGTAGAGACTGAACATATAGGTGGCTCCGGCCGCCGCCATGATTAGGAAGGAGGCAAACACGACGAACCACCGTCCCATGATGACTTGGAGCATGATGCTGTGAGCGTGGCCCATTTTTGCAACAGCCATGTTTACAGTAACAGAGTCTCTGTTACAGAGTTTAAAGATTTTGGGAAGTGGCAATCATTGTAAGGATGGTGTTTGTGTATATAACGATATTTACAAGCTATTATGGGATGGATCCGGTATCGCGTGTGCATTCCTATATATAGTATATAATTAATAAAACGATTCTCCTTACCATGCATTCCAACCAAATTTCTAATACTTTTTCCTTTATTCTTTTATTGCATTAAATAACTGTTTTCTTTCTATTTTTCTATATTTTCAAATAACTAATAATAATTACATAATAAAATTAATTTTTTAATTATTATTTATCATATATTTCAACAATATTTTAATTTTAATACATCTTATTTATTTTTTTCTATATCTTTTTTTAATGCCATGCCACATATTACATCCTATCTCCATTGTCTTTTTTTTTTCTATTTTTTTCTTTCTACTTCATCCTACAAGTTTTTGAATATCCAATAATTATTTTTTATTAAATAACATTATTTTTAAATTCTTTTTCATGATATTTTTTATCTTTATTCTTATCTCATATTTTAATGTAATAAAATTATAATAAATAATATTAAAATCATAAATTACAATTTATTGTAATTATTTAGTAAATTATTTTAATGCAATGAAGACCATGTTTTATATTATAATAATAATAGTATTATTATTATTATTATTTGTATAAAAAATCAATAAAATATGTTTGATGGACACCTTAAAAGAAGAAGAAAAGAAGAAAAAAAAAATATAATAATTAATTTAATATAATATAATAAAAATTATTAAATGGAAGCTAATATTGGATAAATATAAACATATTGTTGTAGAAGACTAGCATTAGAATATACAAATTTCAATAAGATGAAAATACGAAGAGAAATAAGAGAAATTAAAGAGTGAAAAAAAAATCAAAATTATACTAATAAAAATTATACTTTTAAATTAACTCTCATGAAGTAAAATGATAAAAAAAGGATAAAGAATGCCTATTTTTAGAAGATGAATAACTTATTTTTTAAAAGTGTTTTTATATTCATCAACAAACTAATTGTAATTTTTAAAATTATTTTTTATAAAAAATATTAATTTTAGTAATTTTAAATTTTAATGTAAAAATATTAATCTGATTTCTAGCAGAATATAAATATTATTAAAATAGAAAACTAATATTGTAGGAAGAAACTTAGAACATGTGTTTTAAAAATTGTTTGGAAAGGAGTTTTTTAAGACGAAAGGATGCGTTGATATTTAAAAAAATATATGTATTATTTATAATAATAATTAATTATTGCATTAAATTATATTAATTTAAAACTTTGTATTTTTGTATTAAAAATTATGAAATTAAATATATTTATTTAAATTAAATATTTCATCTTCTTCTTCTTATTTTCTTTTCAAACAGTTTCCTACCCTTTCTTTGAATGATTTGAAAAGTGAATATTTAAAAAGGAGAATAAAGAGGCAAGAAACCATTCCCTCCGTTTTTTTTTTATTTGGCAAGAGTCGCCCTATTTTTAGATAGTGAAAAAGAGAGGGGATGAAAAAAAACAGAGTGACACCCATTAAAAACAAATTGTCTCCTAAAATGAAAAGAGAAAAGGGGTGGGACGCTGTGATAGGAATGGATTTTTTTATAGTTTAATAATTTATTTCTTATAATATATATATATATTGTGCAATTTCAAAAGTATTTTAGAAGGTTTAAATTATATCATACTTTAATTTCAAATTTAATTATATTCAAATAGCATTATAATTAATTGATTGTGTTTTCTTTAACTGAAATATTTATTTTAATTGATTTATAATTATTTTCTTAATTATTTCATTGACTATTTGCATGTATTTTCATTAACTATATACATATATAATATTCTAAGAATTTCAGACCGCATCAACATTATTATTATAAATAATTTGTTGTATTTTCGCTGTGGTGAATTCTTCTTTTTTTAAAAAAAATTGTTCCAGGTTGAGAAATTTATCTTTAAGCTATTCTATTTTTCGAGAATTAATCTGTCACGGGGATCTATTATATCTTACAAGATTTTCATGATATCCCGAGGCGAAAAAAACAAGATTAGTGTCATTTGGCATGTCTTACACTATGCTTCTTCATATTTTTTCAACAAAATAATTTTTTTATTTTGAAAAATATTATAATCCAAAGAAAATTTTATTAAATTAAATTTTTATATATCTAAATAAAAAAACTTTTAATTTTAATTTTATCTATCTAAATAATATATTTTTTAATTTTTATTTTACTATTTCATTCGAAATCCAAATAAAGGTTCGGTGATGTTGTTCCTCTTGCACCGGCTTTGGCCTTAGCCGACAGTGTCTGAGTTGGGATCCTCACAGTAATAGCGTAGTAGGTGCGATAGATGATAGAAATCAACAAATTAGTGAGAATTGGAATCCTCACAGTAACAGCGTAGTATGTATGATAGATGATAGAAACCACCAAATTAGTGAGCAGCTATAAGTACAGCGCGCATGACCCACCTTCTATTGACCTAAGCCTTCAGGGACCAATCTTTTCGGCTAACCTTTCAGTTTTAAAAGAATTTTCACACATAAAACTTCAATCATATGAGTTATAAATTATTAGATCTATTTATTTTTTAATTTGTTAATTATTAAATAAAAATTTTAAATTTAATATTTATTTATATCCAGTAAACGGTTATATTTACGCTTTTTTTTATTTTGTTAAAAATTTGTTAACTATTAAGTAAATATAGTAAGTATAAATGAGTGGATGTCTAGAAGAATAATTAGTGTTGCACATTACGACACACCTCGTGTACATATTTTGGACCACACGTCAAAGTCACATCCTGCCCTTTGAGTATGTAAAACTTGAATTATGTTATTTATATAATATTTTTTTACAATGTTCCTATCATTTTTTTTTTATTTTTCATTATATTACATATATGCTTTATCTTTATTTTATTTCTATGTTTCCTATTTTTTTTATATCAAATATGGTACAAATATATTATACAAGGAATATTTCTCAGAAATCTTTCCTCCAACGATCTGGTACAAGAATTTTCTACTGTTTGTAAATTAATAGTCTAATATTATTTGGGACCAAATTGTTACCATAATAGAATGAAATAACATTGAGTTCTAGATAAATGATTCTCACCGTTGTAATAACTCGGTCTATAGCCTTCTGTAAGTCTTACAAATTTTGAAATAGATTTGAGTAATTTTTATAGACCAACATATCATCTAATTATAATTATGTTTAAATTTGATAAAATTATTATAAATATTATCAATTTTCTTTTGTGTTTGAACTTAAATGCACATGTAAAACTTTAATATAAAACTTTTAATTAAGTTAGATCAACTTTTTTATTAAATAATTCATATTTCATTAATATTTTTCTATAATTATTAATTAAATCTTGGTAATTTTATATTTAAAAAAATTATTTTGATCCATTAGATTTGGCACAGTTTAGTTATAAGCTAATTTATAATGGATTAGATAAATTGAAAATTGTTATATATAATTAACATTTATTTAAATTATTAGAATTAATTTAATAATAAAAAATATGAATTAGAATAGTTTAACATAAAATTTTGTATTTAAATTTTATCGTTTTTTAATTATAAAAAAAAACTATTTACTTTATGGTCTACAATGCTTTCAAATAATTACTTAACTGTTAAGGGAAAAATAGTATTTATTTGAATATAAATACGGTTGGTTATGTTAGACATTTTGGGATAAATTACTAACATATTTTATATAAATAGTATTCCTTTGCGGTTGACTTGCCCTTCAATATAAATTTACAAATTTACAGTTTGTTTGGATCGAGTTGATCACAAGAAAATATAATATAATATAATATTTTATTTTATTTTTTATATTTAATTAACCGATGAAATAGGATAAATTTATCCTATTATATCATTTAATGTTATCTTAATAATAATAATAATATTATTATTATTAAAATTAATAATTAAATTATACTAATAACATTAATAATAATAATATTATTATTAATATATTAATATTACTATTAAAATTTTCAATTCTCTCTACTTGTCTTTCATATTTTTTTTCAATAATATCCCATATCTAATATTTTTATTTTTATAAAATAAAATTTAAGATATTATATTTTTTATGTTTTATTTATATTAAAAATTAAAAAAAATATTTTATTTTATTTTTAATAAAATTATATCTAATTTTAATAAAATAAAAATTTTATCATTTAAATATAATTTATATCAATATTATATAATCATCCCTATCCTATAAAATAATAATATAATATTATCTTATTTTAACATAACATGTAACAAATACAAAATAGGATAAATTATCGTATTCGTGGAATGCCCATCCGAACGCATGGTTTGTGTTACACCAACACCAGCCTGTAAAATATTGTAATCAAATACCAATAATTGTAACCTTTCTTTCCAGTATACAATCATAATAAAAGAAAATTATTCAATTTTAACCAACATAATCAAAATACAAATAGAAACTTATTTTAAATATATATTTTCTACAATGAAAAGTTCTTATATATTGTCATACATTGTACATCAGCATTTATAAAACTGCCATAAATTAAATATATGACCTTTTTTTGGTGTTTAAATTGAGATGCATCAATTTATATTTTAACAATAAAATATATATTAGATTTGATTTAGGTAATTTTGTTGTGTACAGATATTTTAACAGAAAATATATTTGTTCAACACAAATATAGAACACTATCTATTTTTCATAACGTGGATTGGTTAATTGGGGTGATAATTACATAAAGAACAAAATTACTAAAGTGTCATATTTTTTCTGCTTATGATGTTGGTATATACTCAGTCATGACATTTCTCTTTTCTGACGAGTTTAAATTTAAAATTATTTGGTGAGAAACAGTGAAATCACTTATTATCAGATAAAATTATGTTTAATGTTTTTTTTAATATAGATGTTTAATAGAAATTACAATTTTAGTATAGATTCTAAAAATTTATATTAATAACTAATGTATTTTACTAATATTTAATATACTAACAATGTATACTAAGACTGTAGGTTAATAAAATTATTTATTGATATAATATATCTTATTATTAGTATAAACTTACAATGTATATTAGTAATTTAATTTTTATTGAAAATAATAAAATTAATATAATATAAAGTGTTAATAAATGACCATTTTTATATATATAAATTATGAAGATAAAATTATATCTAGAAAAGGAAAAAAAAATTCCAAAGGAGTTAAATAACTCATTGACTAATGTGACAATAATTTGGTTTACTTTCAGGAAAGGTCATATAATAAGCAACTTCATTCCATCCTGAAATAAAAAGGAAAAAAATTATTATACGCAGATATGATAATATATATTTTTATATCAAGTTGTAGATTATTGAATTCATTTATTTTTCAAAAATTATAAAATATAAAATATAAAATATAAATGGATATATATATATATATATATATCATGATTAAGAAAATAAAAGACACTCCATCCGATATGACACCAAAATGCTTGAATTGGTAAAGTGATATATATGATTGGTACGAAAGTTTTTTTTTTGTCTGCTTAGTGTTTGTCTTTTTTGTCCAGTCGGGAGCCAGCATTTATTTCTGTCACCAGCATGGGTTTGACAGTTTGTCAGTTATCTAAATGTTAAATATAGAAAATGTTATCTGTAGATTTAAATGGGATGATTTTACTTTAAAAAATAATAAATAATATTACTAATAATATAAAAATAAAATAAAAACAAGATAGCTAAAAAAAATAAAAAAGATGAAAAAATGAAAAAATGAATATATACAAATTATTGTTGATAAAATATTGAAAACTTGTTTGTTATATTAAGGGTTTTTATACTTTGATTTTTGATTGATTTTGAAATAAAATATTATATAATTTGATTATAAAAAATTATCATTTAAAATGAATAAGTATATAAATAATATTATAATATTTTTTATTTAAACTAGATTGATTATTTTTATTTTAATTTATTCTGTGTTACTTTTTATAAAAATAAATAATTGATTTATTAGATTGACGAAAATATTTAGATCAATTAATATTTTTCATTTTATTTATAAAAATAAATAATTATTTTATTATAATTGATGAAAACAAATGAATTAATTAAATGATATAAATTTTAATTTTATTTAAAGAATATCTATAATATAAAATGATTAAAATGATGGATGAGTACTTTGTTAAAACAAATTTTAAATAACATATAAATATAATTAATTATATATATAAATATATAAATATGAAATAAGTTTATATTCTTATAATTAAGATAAAAATAATTTTATCTATTATTTCTTATAAAAAAATTAAGATGTTATATTATAAAGTTAAATTTTATTTTTTAAATGCCTATAATATCAAGTGAATGAATTTATGGTATGAAGAACGGATAGGGGTTTTATTAACACAAATATCAGATTTTTATCAAAAGCGTCTTAAAAATTTATGTTCAGGATAATGATTTTTATTATGGTATATTAATTTTTAAATTTTTTTAAACAATTTACCAGCAGAGTATTTTTCTTGGACTGTATTATCACAGTGATATTATATTATAGTCAGATTTACATAAAAAAATTAATTACATAATTTTTTTGTTTTTTAATTTAATAATCAAAATATGATGATAAATAATTAATAAATATATTATAACTATTTTATACCATAATTAATGTTAATCCGTTTAGTGATAAAAAGTAAGAGTGACATATATTTGATTAGGAAAATTTTATTAATTCAACTTTTACATTCTATTTAATGTAATAGTAATAGTATTTTGATGCATGCTTTTGATTTGAATCATATATAATAATCTTTATAAGACTGTTGTCTATTTGAGATTTGCATGTTTGTGATCTCAAGATGGAATCGAGCATTATTTTGGTACGGTGTTGATGAAATTATTTTTCTTATTGTTTCTTATGATCCACGAGATAGTTTCTGCAAAAAGCACTTCTAAGTCTAAGTTAGAAAATAATTGTGTCATTTTTTTCATCTTTAAATTATAACTAGTACTTGAAAATTATCCATGTGACAAGAAACCCACAAACCCAGAAACAAGATACTGCAAGAGATGATAGTGAAATATTTGACAGATTAAGAGGAATGAAAGAGATTAGGGGGAAATGATCATTTGATTTTAGCTACCATCTCAACAGTACGTTGGATGCAAGAATGAAGTTATGACATGCTACATTAATTGCGGTAGCGCACAGCGGTTGAAAAAGACATGTAAAACTAGATCTCATACCACCATCTCTCACTCTTAAATCCATTTAAATTGAAGAACTTTCATTTTGTTTTCACAAAAATTCAGTCTTAAATATGACCAAATGGTGATTGCACTCAACCTTTACATGTGTCTCTAATTTGGCGCCATTAAATACCATTTAAGGAAAGGATCAACTTTCCATGCAACAAAAGCATAATTAATGTTTTCATGTTAGTATAAAGTTTAAGAGTTAAATGATAAATAGAAAAAAAATTACTTTGAGAAAATGTGAAATATAATTTACTCCTTTATTATTTTTATCATTACACTAAGCATAAAGCAAAAGTTGTGTTATATGTGTACCTAATGCTATTAACAGCTTAACACAATCAATAAGTGATATTAAGCTTAGGCCAGACTCCTGATAGGTGTTGCCAGCCCAACTACTTGTGGTCTTCGTTCCATTTACAAATCCCTAGATTCTATTTTACAAGCCCTTTCTGTGATATAATTAAAATTAAGAAGCATATACATAATATACAGCTACAACCGAGGATACATGCATTAACCAGCCACTTGTATGTAATTAAAGGAGCAAACTTGCATTAAACTATATCTACTATTACAACAAGAAGCCAATCAATCATGTTTCGTTTCTTTTATTTGAGTCGTTCAAATTGGGATAAACCCACGTCGCTTTGTGTGACTAAGAAAATGAAAATTATACAGCACGGCAAAGAAAATGTAGCACACATAATGTTACATATATAAATATATATATATGTTTGACCACATCACTAATTTCTTGTTTACACTTCAATCGTACTTTTACATGATCCTTTGCCATCTGTCCTATTTCTGAGTTTGAGGCACCACATGTTGACCAAGTTTGGAATCTTTCTCTTCACTGCCACCGTTCTCCACCACCACCATTTGAGTTTCTTCCATAGTGGCCTCATCCCGGAATCTCTTGTATATGTCACTTTTGTAAAACTTTCTTGTCCTAGACACCAAAATGAGTGAAACAACGGCACCAATGAAAGTTGCAGCTGTGATAATAATAAAGGATAACTTGAAGCAATGGACCCCAACACAATTCAATTCCTGTCCTTGCTTTCTTTCTAGCCCCAATGCTGCCAATTGCTTCTTTGCTTCTTTATCATACAAATGCCCTGTCATCCTCACATTAAGAAGATACAATCCTAGAGGACTTGCTGCGCTTCCAAAATTGTACAAAGTTGCATAATATTTAAGTCCAAAAAGTTCGGAGATAATTGCAAAAAGCAAAGGCCACTGTGCCCCAAAACAGAACCCAATAATTACTGAAGCAGCATAAAGACCATTAGGCACATCAAATGCTATCAAAAGGTGACCAACGCATGATAAGAGCAGTGTTAAAGTAAGAACAAGAGGACGAGGAAACTTGTACTTTTTCAAAAAATGTTCAGAAACAAATCCAGAGAAAACACGTCCTAGATAATTCCAAATGCTTACCAGGGAAACAAAAGTGCTTATGCTTTTCGTGGGGTATCCAAGCGAGTTTCCTATCTGACCCAAATTATCTATTGCAGTCAACGTGCCCCCAACACCACAAATGCAAGTAAAAAAGAGAATTAACATGTCCACGCTGAATAGTGCCTGAAGTATGGTATAGTCCTCACCTCTTTCAGGTGGATTAAACACATTTTCCCACCATTTGGTATCATTGGAAACCTTTGCCTTCACTTTTGGTGCTCCCGAAACAGAGTTATTGTCATTATTATTATTATTATTATTATTATTATTATTATTATTATTATTATCATTATTACCATTGCTTGGGTTGACCTTTTCACCCTTATGAGTTACTATTTTCACCGGCGAGGGATCAAGCAATGCAAGCTTTTTAGTGTGCCAGAGCTTATATTCTTCAATGGAAACAATAGCAAGAGGTAGAAAGAGCAAGAAAAGCACAACAGCAGCACTCACACCAAACTCACTCTGAGTGAAGTTGACTCTTTTCTCTATAATAATCATGACCAAAAGAAACCCAGCAAGGCCAAGAGAAATATAGAGAAAATTATAGAAAACTTTGAGCTCATTTGGGTGCCTAACCGGCTTCATGTAACGAACGGTTCTAAGGAAAGCGAAGGAAATAGCAGCAGGAAGCCAACCTATGAACAAAATCAAAGCCTTAGTGTCATCATAGTAAACAGCAGAGTAAAGTTGAGTGATGATGGCACCACTAAGACCAACATAGCCTTTGAGGATGCCTAAGACAACTCCACGACTTTCTGGAAAGTTCTTGACGCACGTGACCAACGCGCCAGTGTTGGCAAAAGACTGAGAATTAGCACCGATGCAGATATAGAGACACATCTGCCACACTTGAGGTCTTGCTATTTTTTTAGTAACGGAAAGCCATATCATGAAGTAGCCAAAGAAGTTGAGAATGGCACCGATGGCTAACACAAACCATGGAGGAGTGACCTCATTGATTAGGCCTGAGAGGACACCAACATTGGAACCAAAGTCCTTGAAGAAACTTAGAAGATTGAGGGTAGTTTGGTCATATCCAAGGGTGGATTTGATGTCACCAGAATAGAGACCAAACATGTAAGTGGCTCCAGCTGCTGCCATGATTAGAAAGGAAGCAAACACGATGAACCAACGACCGGTGATGACTTGCTTCGTCAAACTCTTCATGTCTCCCCATCCTTCAACGCCCATCGAACTTGCACCACTTCCTCCAACCGCCATCTTTCTATCCAATATCAACACTCTACTGTATTCTATACTATTATTTGGGATCTAACCATCATAATTTTCTTTAGTATATATAGACATATGAATGCTCCCTCACTTCATTAATTTATTACTCTTACTAATACCAAAATTATTTTTTTATGTACATCTTCCTTTTCTCTCTTTCTTCCCTGTTATCTTTTTTTATTTCACTTCTCTCTCCCTCTCTCTTTCTTGCCTGTATAAAAATTAATATATTTAAATATAAATAGTGTTATTATTTATAATCATATTTTTATATAAAAAATAATAATAATTCTTTTAGGTATAAAAAAATCATCAACTTATCTATACATTTTATCTAACAACAGCTTCTTAAAAAAAAAAAAAAACAAATTCAATCATCTGCCGTCCAGATATAAATAAATATATTATTACTTTTACAGATGAAAAGTTTGTCAAAAAACAAAAATTATTCGGGAGAAAAGTGTAATTCACAAAATAATTGTTTAATACATAGCTTATTAAAAACTTTAAAACAAAGCTTATATATAAAAACTGCTTTTATATGTATAGTATAATTAATTAGCTTTATGACTACAGAGCTGACATCTTGTATAACTGTGTTGTGGTTTTCCCATTTATTTCGGTAATTAAGGTTGAGCGTTGACTTGTTACACATGGGAAGAACGAGTTGGCCATCCATTCATATTTAGTCATATTATTATTAAATGTATATGTGAAAATCAAAATGATATACAATATTTAAAAAGAAAATGATTGACACCGACAATTATTTCATTAATATTATTTGAAATAATGAACCATCTAAATTTAATTTATAAAATGAAATTTTGTAGCTGCAATGTTAAACACAAGGAATAATTTTATTTTTAAAATCCCATAATAATCTTTTTTTTTTTTAGAAATTCGGTCAAATATATATATAATACTGGCTAGGGTTTTTATTTCTTTTTATTTTAATTATACAAAGTTATTATTACCCTTCCTATACAGTTTATTTAATCCAATTAAAATAAAACATTTTTTAACGAAATTCAAACGTTGAATTTGTTTTTTAAATTCATTAAAATTTAAATTTTTATAATAATTTTTAAAAATATGATTTATAAATCCAATAAATTTAATTCAATTCTAGCTCTAAAAAAATTATTTAGTTTTGATTAAATTATTTATCATTTTAAAGATTTCAAACACATTTTGATCTATTGGATTGATACTAATGCTCTGTATATATAGTCTTATTTGAAAAGGTAAAAATCTAATGGCTAAAATTTTTTATATGGTTTTATTTTTGATATACTGAATTTTTAAAAATGAAAAAATAAAGTTATATATGTGAACTGTGAAGTGTAGCTGATAACATCAATAACCCGATAGTGAATTGAGCAAACAAAGTTAAAAGTTAAAAGTTAAAAGTTAAAAATAGGCCTAACTTTTTTTAAAGGTCAAAATAAGCCTAATTTGACCAAACTAATTATCATAGGTCTAATCTAACGACCTGCTGTGAAAATCTACATTGATATTAATTAATTATTTCATTTATTTTGTTATAAAAAAATTAATTTAAAGTTTTTAAGATAGATTATTAAACACATTCTTTAGAAATTGACATTTTAAAAACGTGCTTATTATAATTCAGTACTTCAAAAATGCAAGGCAAGATACCAGATCAAATAACCTACAAATTACACAAGATTTGGTTGAATCAACAATTTTAGTCGACCAGATTATGCAGATTCTTTAGTGTTTTTTGGTGAATAGAATTTCAGAATAAGATAACGATGTCCTAATCTAAAAGAAAGAACACTCTTAGGTATTATATTTGGTAAACCACTATCCAAACAAAAACATTTATAATTAATAATTAATAAACATTAAACTGCGGTAATTTTTCGTATCTTATATTATTTTAAAATGCTCATCTAGATACAACTGAATTTAGATGAGAGAATATAATGAACAGGGCGCTGAGCCATATAGGACCTTTGAAAATTATTAAATAAAATTAGTTTAACACCATACATTGGGTTCTCCGCTAGTCTCTAGATATGAGCAACCAGATCTGGTCAATATAAGATAAGCATCATAGAATTTCATTAACAAAATGACTAAAAAATCACAAATGGTTTTACCCTATAGTATAATGTATTATTCTATATACATACACAACAAATAATAACTTTGTCTCTTTCTTCGTCTTCGATTTACTGATCAGATGATCATCATGAAGGCATTTGTTAGAGAGTTTAATTAAAAATTTCTATATCATATTAAAATGTTTTCAATATAAATTTTAAGAAAAATTTATCATGATGTTAATATATATTCTATTTTTTTATTAGTTGTGTGTATAATACTCACGCAAATTTATTCTGACCAGTTTGATTCCGTGAACATCTGAAAGATTGATACTCCTACAACATAGAGTAATTCTTTTTATAAGTAGATGGTTCTATCATAGTCACAGGTGGCTTGCATAATCAATTTGTATTAACAGTCTTATGAATATTTGTCAACTATTGGAATTATCAAATCTTCATGCACTTCTTAGCCTCATCCTTTCCTCAAACTAAGCTCATCAATGGAATGTTAGGTTTAAGATGAGTGTGACTAATTGTGGAAACTACAAATACCTTTAAAACACCATTCTTGATAGGAAATGTTAAATCAGTATTATGAAAGAATTGTTGGGTAAGGATAAATTATTATAGAAAAGTTTAAATTGTTGGGTACAAATACCTTTAAGGGGATAAAAGTTTAAATTATTTATTCAAAATATTATTAATTCGTATATATCTAATTTTCAATGTATTTTAATATTATTTATTATAGGAAATTATTTTTAGTTCTTTAATCAATGTCCTTGTTAGGATACGGGTTACCCATGTATCTTCATAATTTATTTTCAAGAAGTTGCTTTGATGCATGCTCTTATATACTGGCTTAATTAGATGTTAAGCATTCATCGTTTTTTTTATAAATAATCTGTTAAATAAAATTAAGAAATATTATTTTCTAAAAAATAAAAATACAAGCAGTATTCTTGAAGAACAACAAATTCAATCTTAAATATCATTTTTACTTTTTAAAAATGAGAAAATATATAATGTGAAAAGGTAAATGAGATTTGTTATTGATTTAAAATAAGTTAAATTTATAAAATATCTTAAATTAAATTGAAATTAAATATATATTTTCTATTTTATTTTACACTTCTCTTTATTTTTTAAGAAGTCAAATCTTAATTATACATTTTGTGAGAAAACTGATTTTTCATGTAATGATTACGTCACATAACTTACCGTAACTATACGTATTATATTAAAGGACGGTTAGCTTGCCTAAGATAGAAAAAATTAATATATAGATGCTCCTCTATTTTATTAGAAGAGACTACACATTTTCCCACGAGGAGCTAATTGCTTCACGCAATTAGTTCCAAGCAAATTATTCACACATTGTTCACATAGGCTATTCATGCTCATCATTGTCTTCCATGCCTATTATAAAGTTTAGCGTTTTAATTTTAATATATTAACACTATAGTACGTTTTCATATACTAAAAAAATTTCTATAATAAAATTATTTCTATTGATATTATTTTCATCTAATGAAAATTAACATCAGTATATTTATTGTAATTTTTTACTGATAATATGATATTTTATAATAAAATAAAAAGTTTAATTTTAATTTTTTTTATAAATTATCTTAACTTTTTTATAATTAAATCAACTTTAATAGCTTACTGGTAATATAATTTTTTGATTGCATACATTGACTTTTTACACCAATGAGCAAATATATAAATATTAATGGATAATTTTGTTAATTTAAAACAAATGCATATCATTGACTATGATTTTTTTTAGAATAATATAATTTTTAAATATTCTCATCAACTTTTTTGACATCTTAACGAACTAGTTTTGTGATGTGAATATAAGGCCCAAATTATATAATTTTTAAATATTCTCATCAACTGTAATTTTTTAATACTATTTTAAAACCAAAGTATCTAATTCTATTAAGTTTATTGGGTATTTATAGACAAGTTAGGTGAAGGAATTTCTGGAAAATTTGAGGCATATTTGTTAATTTTAAATTATGTAAAAATTTGTTTTATAATCTTCTTCTATTTGAGAATTTTATGCAAGCCGACTTTAATTATATGAATTAATTTTTAAAACAATATAATGACACATTATCACGTAAATGTACAATTGAATTTTAAAAGTCAATAAAATCTTCAATACAGAAAGACTTTTCATAGAACACTTTGTTTTGGCCTTTCACCGCGTTTTTCTTATAGATTATTCAATAATGTCAACAGTTCTAAAAGGTAACTAATCATACATTTAAAACTAATACTAGTGTAATTTAGAGTGTGTCGTGGGCGGTGCCTATACTTAGAATTAGTACACTTGTTTTTATTATTTTTTGTTGTATTCATCTCATTCTCGTTTGATTACATTAAATGTAGCTCCTATAAAGTAAAAGTGTAAAAGCAAAATTAAAATAAAACTAATATTATTCAATTAAAAAATCATGCTAATAAATTTTAACACTTTAATATTATATATAATAATAATAATTAGTTGACTTCGTGATTTTGCTATAACAAATATGTTTTGAAGAAATTTTGTACTTATTTTTTAGCTTTTAGCTTTTGTAGTAAAAAATAAGTTTATTTTTAAATTTTTTTTCTTATCTTTTGTATGATACATTTTATCTTCAGGTGCTTGTTCTTTATAAGATTTTACATGAATTAGGCTACTGAATGAAAGACTGGAATGCTAAGATTCTGGTGATGCTTTTTTAAATGATCCTTTAGAACTTCAGACAGTATTTGAAGAGTGTTATTTCAGAACCTCTTTCGATGATTGAAATTTTTTCTGGATTAATTCTTTTGATGATCTTTTAAAATTCTTTAGAATCATCTTTAAAAACAATCTGCATGCTAAAATAAAAGCTGTACAATTTTATCTATCTTCTAAAATTATATTATTATTAAAAATTTTAAATTTAAGAACTTTAGACATTTTAAATTTCAACATGTTAGTACATAGTTAAATGAGACTTCAAATAAAGAACATATACTTTAAATAAAATAATTAATATTTAAAAATTACATGTTTTTATTTTAATAAAATAATTAATATTTTAAAAATAAAATATTTAATCTTTAAAGATCTGTTTAATTTTTAATTAAAACAATAAAAGTCCAAATCAACTAGCAAAACTAGAAAGTATAATTATCTAAAAAAGATATATTATTGTCCATAAAATAAAAATTATATAAACTCATTTTTATGGTATTTTATGTTTTTAATTTTTAATTAAATCTGAAACTATTTTCATTAATCATAACTATTATATAAAATCCGTCTAATAAATGCAATTGCCATACCTTCCTGGTTCTATATATTTTTTATAATTTCTTTTTATCAATTTTCTAACTTATTAAATAAGGGAAGTATATTGAATATTTTAAATTATTGAATAATAAATATATATTTTATGTAATATTAAAAGAATTGATAGAAAAATATTGTTGAATGATAAAATGATTATTTTGTAAACAAATACGCCCCCAACAGCAAGGAAGAATCTACAGTTGCTCTGCCCATAATTAAAATTTTGTTGATCAAATTATCTAAACTATTGGGTTTTGTGGGGGCATCAACTTGTGCTTTCTTTTTGGATGAATGCATCAACTTGCACCATTGAATGCGAGCTGAAAGAGGGTCTCAAACACTAATTAGTCCAAGTTGTGCATAGAAAACAGGACCCTCCCAGTGGGAAAAACGGGAAGAGATCGAGAGAATAGTAAAGTTGAAAAGTCAAACCAATGTCAAATTTTCTTCCCCGCACGTGTAAGCATCCCAAGGTGTTCATGGTCTTCATTGCAACATGTATTTCATAGGGATAGAAATAAGCGGGAGTCAAGTCTTTAAGTGCTGTTTGAAAATTTTGAGGTGCCTGGGTCCGTTATCTGTTAAAGATTTTTTTTTGTTTTTTGTCAAAGTTTGACCTGATTTAAAACCTATAAAGTATGTAAGTTTTAAAAGTCTACATTATAACAGAATTAATAAATAAACTTAAAACCTATATAAATAAATAATTAAAAAAACTTACAAATTTAAAGTCTACGACATAAAAAGGCTATTAAATAGGCCAAAACATATATATGTTAATATTATGTAAATAAAATATAAAATAAATATTATATAAATATAATATATTAAAATTAATAAAAATATATAATATATAAATATAAATATAAATAGGCTCCTGAATAGGTTAAATAGGTTTTTTTATAAACCTAGGCCTGACTTGTTTATTTAAAAAGGCTTTTTAACAAGTCTAAATCTGTCTATTATTAAATGAGTCGAGTCGTAGACATGTGTAGCGCGACTTTGTTCACTTTTATCCCTACTCAGTTAGCCACGTTGCCATCAATTTTTAGTTTAAAAAAACTAGGATTAAAAGTTGTTAAAATCAAAATATATTTAGAATAAAATTAGTATCTTATTCTTTTAATTTTAATTTTAAATTATTTTACTTTGATAAAAAATTTCTGTTTTAATCCTTTTTTACATTAATCGTAACAGTTTTAAACTGGCACTAAAACATAATTTGATAAAAGAAACTAAAATAAAACAAAAAAAAATGATAAAAGGATGAAAATGAAAGAAATTAGGGAGAAATTTAGACGAAAAAAATAAAGTTAGGGTAATAATATTAATTTTAATTTTTCTTATAGTCAAGCAAAGACAAAATTTAATAAAAAAAAATTCTATCCAAATATATTTCAATTTTTCAAAATGTAATAAATTATTTACATATTTGGTTTAAGCTGCGTCATTTTTATTAATTAGATAATATTTATATTTATTTGATTTTATTGTTATTAATTGTTTTAGTAAGATTTTTTTATGACGAAAGAGTACAGATGCTTCTAGTTCAACCAGTTTTACCAATAAGATTGCGATCCTTTATGATGTTCTAAAATAACTGTAGGATGCTAATGTTCAAATGTGGATATTAGTTAAATAAAATATTTAATTTGTGCTTTGATATAAAAATGAAAGTATTATACTCTTCAGATTTTGTACAGCTCGTTTAAAATTGTTGGGGGATCAAAACCCTTTTTACTCATAAAAACCAATCACAGGGGTTAATTAATATTCTCATTTATATTAAATTTATTATATAATTAATTTTTTTCATTAATTAATATTTTTATGGAGAATAATAGTATAATAAAAATCATTGTTAAATAATAATGGTAGATAAGAAAAAAACAAAGAGATTCATTTGAGGCGCTGGGTACCACCAATAATTATGTAAAGTTCAACAAAACGGATATGTATTTCCTCTAGAAACACAAGACAAACAATAATATGATGGTATTCGCTAATCAGGAAAAGTCAGTGTTGAGAATCATACTTGTGGAAAAAACTGGCTCTATATAGATAGAGATTCTTTTTATAAGAATATTCAAAGGTATTGATTTTGGCTTATCAACTTTGTCCAACCTTTTGGGTCGGCTAAAAATAAAGTTTGAATATATTTTTTTAAGGGTAGACAGTTTTTTTAGTTACTTTTTGATAGTAAGTTAAATTTAATTTTTTAATATTAGAATTTATTTAATCTTAATATTAAACCATCTATAAATATTTAATTTTACAAATTTTAAATATTCAAATCCTAAATAATATGAGAGATATATGTTAACATATCTCATATTAATTAAAAATAGAAACAAAATATGCTTTACAAAGTTTGGACAGTTCCTCTTTTATTTTGAACTAACTTTTAAAAATAAGTTATATTCAATCTTCTAATAATTTTATACGCAGTTAAGTTATTAGAGGCAATAAAAAGCTACAAAACTTGTTTCTTTGGTTTATTTAATATTGAAAATGATTTTTTTTAATATGAAAGTCATCACATCACAATCAAAAAGAAAAGTACTATTAGACATGAAATTTACTTCCATTAATATATATGATGTTTCACCTATCAATTTTTTTTTTCTAATTTAAGTGTCAAAATATTTTTGGAAGGAACCCCAGATTCAATAGCCTTTGGCAGCATACTCAGAATACAGTACCGTCTTAGAATAATACTCCACTCTAACTAAGATACCACTCGATACCAATATATAAATACAATTTCTCTAATTTTTATATGTATAACATTGTCATTATTGACTAGGGTTTCTTGGGTCAAAGGCAGCAGTTCCCCGGCATCAAAATATATCTTATTTTTTTATCTGCTTACAATTATTTATATATAGATTAACAAATTAATTAAAGATAATTTTTTTTGAGATTATATAATATTCAAAAGAATTTTCAAATTAAATTGCTCAATCACTACTATATGTTATATTTTTTACTATATATATTAAATGTAATAGTTTTTAAAAATATTATTAAAATTAATAGATAACATTTTTTTATATTTTTATAATATTTTTAAATATTACTAATAATATTTTATAATATAAATTAGATATAACATTTTTTAAAATGTTATTAAAATTAATAGATAATATTTTTTATATTTTTTAACATTTTTTAAATGTTACAAAAAGTATAATATGATGTCGTCAATGAACTTGAATTTTGAGATTAAATTGTCGGGCACGTGCAAATAATACACACTTTGTTACTTATTATTGTGTTCACAGTGAAAGTGGAAGGCTGTTTGAACATAATCTGAGTAAAGTGACAAAATCTAAATATTGGACACTTTGGATGGCTGGTGGACGTAAGTTGAAAGTTACTTGCTGTATAATTAGATACAAAATTTCATTACAAATTGAAGTCATGAAATCGCGTATGCTTGTAACCAATTGTTAGAAACCTATGACGTTAATGAGCTATCAGGTAAAGATTGAATATCCCTTTCTAATCCATGTTTGAAAAGTATCTCCATAAATCAACATTTGAATTAGAAAAGTAGTTTATAGAAAGTATTTGTATTTTGTTAAACAACTACATTTGAAATATTCTTAACATACTTGCGCAATTGAGGGATCCAAGCCAAACAATTTAAATTATTCATTCAATTTGGTGCATGCTTGACTTATTTAACTTCTCATTTGATCAAAATTAACAAAACATTATCTGGTCGAATCTTTTTCCTTATTGACCAATATGGGGCTATATCACTTTACTAGCTGGGTTAGAAGATGAGTAAGGCTTAGCTTTGATGGTAACGAGATAAATAAGGCTTGGTTTAAGAAGCAGGAGTTTAAACTTTTTTAAAATAAAAATTGAATTTTTTTTTTCATTTTTAATAAGCCAACAAGAAATTTATTAAGAGAAGAAATAAAATAAAATAAAATATTAAATTTAAATTTAAATTTAAATTTTATAAATATAAAATAAGTACTCTAAGAGTATTATCTCTATTAAATAATTTCATTCCACTTGATTCAAATTCACCGTGATCTAATGTGTGACTTCCAAATATCGGCAGTCTTGAAAATAAAACAAGAGAGTTAAAACAAATATATCCCTCTCTCTGTCCTGAATGATTAGATTAGATTTGATTTTTTTAAAATGAGATAAAGTGTGAAATGATAGTCATTGCTTAAAAATTTAATAATTAAAATTAACAGAAAATATATGTATATAAAAATTATAAGATTATTAAAATTTCTACTATTATTATGAAAAATTATTTTTAGTAAATTAAAAACTATTAAGTATTAGATAATTTTTGTTAATATAATTTTATTTAATAAAATTAAATTATTAGTATAAATTTTAAAAATCTATACTAACAAATAATATATTATACTATCATTTAATATATTAATATTTTATACTAATAAAGTAATCTGTTAATATAAGTTTATTATTAATATAAATTCAAAATATCTATATAAAAAATTTTTATTAAAAAATTATACTAATAAAAGTTTATTCAACATTAAAATATCAATATATAATAATTTTTTTATAATATACTAATCTCGTAATCAATCGTTATTATTTTATGCATTATTAGCTTTTAAAACGTGTCTTATATTTTAAATGGATTAATCCTTTTTCAAAGTGCTTAGTTGTTTTTATGATTTGTTTTGATTATTATTGTTGTTGAACATTTGAATAAAATTTCAAAATAAAATTTTTAAAAATTATTCATTTTATCTCATCGTTTAAAAATATTTAAACTATTTTTTAAATGTTTTGCGGGCATAAAGTTGTGTATATTAGGAGGGAATCTAGGTTTTGCATACGATGAACATAATAAGTCAACTCTGAGATGTGTGTGATTATGTATGTGTATTCAACAAAGGCTGGCTAGTGGCTGGTCAAACAATGGATCATCATGGTTACGCTCTTCCACGTTTCTATGTTCCCACGCAAACATCGTCTAAGACTAATACTAGTTTTTTTCACATATTTAATGTATAAATTATTTTTAGAAGTAATGGATAAGCACTCTGGCATGTGTGGGTACAAGCCAACAAACTATGGAAATGAATTTTTATTTAAGTAGCGTTACAAATCTCACTTTTTTTTCTTTTGTCGTGATGTATCTCCTTATTTTATTCGTTATTTGAGTAATATGATGGGATGGATTAAATTTAACCATACATAAACACAAATATAAACATATTAAATGAGAAAGGTTTGTTATAACATGTTTAAATTAAATTTAGTTTAGAATATTTCTTAACATATATTTATAATAAAAAAATAAAAAGTAAAATAAATCAAATTGTTAATAAGTTAAAATCAAGTTAAGCAACTTAACTTTTGAAGAAATTAGATGGGTGAACTTTTAAAAATATTGAAATATATAATTTAATTTTAAATTATGAAAAAAATATTTTATTTTATGAATATTTATTAAAAAATTATCAAAAGCGAGGCTTAATCCTTCTAGATGAAAAATTAAGTAATGATATATCCCATCCAAGGTGGTTTTAGAGGGCCCCCGTGACTAATGAGTGTGTCCATTTGTTGCTTACCGTTACCTGTAGGTTAGCTAAAAGTCAACTTGATATAGACATTGGAATATCCAAATGAATGGAGAAAATGAGTAAGTCTTCACCTAACAACCAAAAATAAGTATTAGGGACATTAATAATGAGAATGTAATTCTTTTAAATATATCACATCCCTCCTACACCCTATGCCAAATTGTTTTAATTAAACTAACAAATATTGTACAACATCTTTAAAATTTAAATAAAAATGGAAATATAAATTAAAAACTAATTATTTATAATAAATATATACATAATTAGTTTAGATAAAATTTATATTATTTAATAAAAATATAAAAATTTAAATTATGAATAAATTATATTAACATGAAATTTATCAAAAAAAATTTGATATCATTTAATTTTTTTTACATTATTTATATTTTATTTATGTATATAATATTATAAAAATTAGATAAAATTTATATGCGATTGTATAATTAAAAAAATATGAAGTTTTATGTTTTTATATAAATTAATTTGTTTATAAAATAAAATGTATAAAATATTTTTTGATAAATTTAAGAAATGTTAATGTAATATTTTCTAACTTATAAAATATATATATAAGTGAAATTTTAAAATTAATATTTAAGAGGAGAAGAGTTAAAGTTGACAAACCGTTAGTAAGTAAAAATAGATTAAAAACACTAGTAAAAGTTAACTTTTAAAAGAGTAAGGCAAAAATAAATTTTTGAATGGAATTAATTCAGGAATATAAACAAATTGAGACTGGTAAATTAAGATGCATTGAGAAAAGAAAAATTTAGTTAAAAATAATTATTTTGAAATTTAAATAACTGATATTCGAAGGAGAAAATTGATTTGAAAATTTGAAAGCAATTAATAATCTAAAAATTCTTAAATAACATTACAATCATCTGTCGTTCAAACAATATAATAAAAAACGTTTAATCTTAATGTAAAAATAACTAATTAAAACTTAATATAAAAATAATTTTTGAAGTAATCATTATAAAAATGAATCATTTTTAATTATATAACAATTTGTGATTAAATATGAAAAATATATTATTAATATATTTTAATTAAATTTATAAAATATTATCTTATTATAATAATAGGATATATTTTTTAATTTTACTTCTATGAAATGAATTATAAAAATTATAAGGTAAAGCATAGAATAAAAATTTGTAATTAAAAAGTTAATAGTTAAAATTATAATAGGTATATGTAAATGTGTAACAAATTGTGAAGTTACTACAGTTAACTTTATTAAATTTTCAATCAAGAGTTATGATATGAGATTTTATCCAGTAAAGTGTCCTTTTTTTAGTTATTATTTTAAAAAAAATATAATACAATCTTTATGAATTTGTGTATATATTCGGTAATATTCATTATGATTGAAAAAAATAGTTAATAAATTAATTGATTAAAATAATTTTTTAGTTAAAAAACCGTAGCTAAAAATTAATAATTTTAAGATTAGATTAAATATCGAACAAGTTAAAATTTTAATTTAAGATTTAATAATTTAATTATAGTTGAATTGGTAACAATTAGATAATATTTAAAAATATATATAAAATATAAAAATAATATTGAACAAGAAAAGCATAATATACATAATTTCAAATCATAAAATAAAAATTATATACTATTTATAAATATTTCAAAATTTACACATAAAATTATAAAGGAGTGGGATTCAATTCTCATCGTTTTTGATATTTATAAAAAAAAACTTACGTATAAAATCAGATGAAATATAATATAATATAATATTTAAATTTAAATACAACAAAAAGATAACAATTTCTGTTATGAATAGCAACATCTAGAATCTAAATTATAAAATAAAATGATAAATACTATCAAATATTATAACAATGATTAAAATTAAATGAATTGTATTTCAATATATCACTAGTTGAACCACGGTGGAAATTTCTTAATTATACAGGTATATAACATAATTAATTATTAACATTCATTATTTTGTAATGAAATACTAAAATTTTACAAAGTGAAACCTAAAATTAAAAGAATCCAGATCTTTGAGGTAAAAATTGTTGAACAACAATACATGATATAAATCTACATAAAAAAAAGGTCATTTTTAGTTGTTTGTATGTTGAATTACTTGACCACAAAACCACTAATTTTATCTTCTTCTTTTTTTTATTGCTTCACACCAGTTACTAGCCCAATTCTTGATTGAATCTATCGAAGTAGTCGATTCGGTCCAATTTCATCACCATTAATGTTGAAAATCAAAAGTTGTTAACTTATTAACTATGAGTGCTTGATAAAATTAATTTTAAAAATAACTAATAAATATAAAATAATATATGAAACTATTATATATATATAGCAAACAAAAACATGTTTTTATATAATTATAGTTTTAGGTTTTCTAGTTAATCTTAATCTCTTATTATTTTTTGCTTAAAGATCAAAAACGTTATTCATAAATAAAAAATAATGTAAATAGGATAATAACTAAAATAAATAGTTAATGTTAGAGGGATGGAAAATGTAAAATTTTATTGAAATACTGACAGCTCAGATGGCAAAAATATCTTACTCAAACATAACTCTTTAGGAAAAGATATATATATATATATATATATATATATATATATATATATATATATATATATATATATATATAAGGTACAAATGACAATAATATAATAATAAGTTTTGAATTTGAAAATTATTTCAAGTTGCATCTAAGAAAACTTTATAAGCTAGTAAGTGGTGAGATAAACTTACGAATCACACGTCAATATTTTAATCAAATCTATAAATTAATAAAATAAATTATAAGCTAACAAAAACAACCTTTTATTCACCTAATTCTTATAAGTAACCAAGCTATCACCATTCTTTTAAAAACATTCTTCAATTTATTTTTTCAGTCTTCTTTTATGAATTATAATTTAAAAAAATAAATTTATAAAATAAATTTAAAATTTTTAAAAATAACTAGTTACATAAAATATATTTAAAAGAGTGTGTTAACTCCATAGAATTATGCCGGATCACACTGCAAACACAACATCAATATAATTACACCGCTTAATATCTTCTAAAAATAGTGTTAAGTTGGACCTAAGTTAATTTCATCATTTTATGAAAATAATATCGTTGAATTTTAAAACATTAATTTCACATGTTATAATTAAAAAAATCATCAAATCTTTTAAGTTTTAAACCTTTAAAATTATTTTTTATTTTAAATTCATCTCAGATCTATAATTATTTAAATAAAAATGAAAAATTAAATTTTATGTAAATAAAAATGAAAAAAAGACTTGTATATAACAAATTTAAGAAACAATAAAAAAAAGAGATTAAGGACTTTAGTTAGCCATTATAGGAAAACTAAATACAATTTAAACTCAAATGAGATTAATGTTCCGACTCTCGCCCTTCATCTTCACGGTAAGACTTCTTTTCTTATTCCTCTCTTAATTTATCTAAATATAAAAGGTGATAATTTTTTTAATGTATAATAAAAAATGGTACTTATACAAGACAATGGTTCAAATGAAATTATATTTATGGTCAAAAAAATATTAACCTAGCTTGAAAGCTTTTAAATCTATTTTTCAGTTAAATTTTTAACATGAAGAAGATGAATTACACCCCCCAAATAATGTCGAGTTTTACTTTTACCAATGCTACACATTTATGCACCGAAATGTGCCCCAGAAAAAGTTAGAGCTGAGACAGTTCAATTGTAACACCACAAATTTATGAACACAGCGGAAATCATGCTTGCTTGCATTTGAAAGAGCAGATAGTGAAAGCGTCATGCAAACAAGAGCGGGGAATGACTCAACAAGGATTTGTACCATCTAAATAAAGAAACAAACTATCAAACCCATAAAATCTAAGAAACTAGAATCTAGCACTTGGTCTGAAACTTAAAAAGTTCTAAGAAAGAAGAACTAGATCCCTAATGTTGCTTCTGCCTTTGGATTTCCCATAGAAATCAGTAGCGGTCAAATGATGATGGACGACCACCTCTGCTTGGGCGGTCATATGGACCAGGCCTACCCCTATAACTTCTCCCTTCATCTCGACCTGCCAATCCACTTCCGTACCTATCAGCACCTCCTCGTGGACCACCATAACGTTCATACCCTCTTTCCTTGCCATAACCATTTTGTGGATAATTATCCGACCCACCACCGCCATATCGCTCACTGGCAAATCGATCTCCACCAGTTGCATACCTACACAATTTTCAGTTAAGTAATTAATATAGTAGCAAATACATGCTTTTGATGAGATACCAGCTCCATTATATTCATGATGAATGAATATATACTCCTCAAAAGCAAAACACATAAGTAACCGGATCAAATCTTTACGCACTCACAGCCTTTGTAATTTCCACATTATCAGTTAAACAAAGAGAAAATTGCTTAAAGCACCAGGGCAGTAATTTAATAAACAGCCATAAATCAAGTATACCTGTCACTAGAATAGCGATCACGGCTGCTGCCATATTTGTATTCCCGGTTGTCAAAACGATCCCGATCACCATAACGTCCTCCATCATAACGATCATCGACATATCGATCACGTTCACCGCTAAGGCGATCCCCATGTCCGCTGGCACCTCCAAACCTCGGACGTGAAGAAAATGAACTACCGCCCCGACCACGACGAGCACCGCCACCTCCTGCCAAAGGACAATCTCGGGCCCAATGCCCTGGACGCCCACATTTGAAGCAGTCATCCTGTCCTATCCTATCTCCAACTCCATAGCTTCCCCTACCGCCTGATGAATAGCCACCTCTGTAACCTTGGTCAACATCATCACCTCCCATCTTGGGCTGAGCCTTATTGACTGAGATGATGCGATCACCAATTTCCCGCCCATGCATTTCCTTGATTGCATCCTCCATTCCCCTACGGTCTGCAAATGTAATAAACCCAAATCCACGTGGACGGCCTGTATCTCTTTCCATCATGATCTACAGGAAGAACCACTTGAGAACCTCATGCTAAGTAATAGCAATTCATACAACTAATCCTAACGATATTTGATGGTATTTCTGAGGACAAACAATATCAATGCTTTCTCGATGCAAATGACCACTGCATAGCCATTATTGTAAAACTAGCAAAAAAGATATTAACTGAGCACAGCATAAAAACATGTTTAACAGGAATGAACAGTTAGCTAAGCTAGTACAAATAAATAAGAAACACCAAATATCTATGAAGCTACTCTCTCACTAAAATTAAATTATTTAGAAAACCAGTAAAATAGAACCACATCATACAAACAAGATAAGGATACAAAGGAGAGAATTGATAGAATGACAGGTAAAAGGTAGATTAAAATATCTCATTGCAAAAAGAAGAAAAATTGCACTCTGGACATCATATGTTAAACTATCAACCCGCACTAAGCCAAACAAAAAAAAGCCACTTTACAAGTTGCTTAGCAAAATTGGAGGACTGAAAGAAACTGATTGCTTGTTAAAAATCACAAAAGTAAATTTTGATTACAAGTAAACTAGTTGACTTCAATATTGATTCACCAATTTCTAATGAACATTCAAGAGTGTCATCCATTAATGTTGCCTGATATATGTTCTTTTCAATATTTTGAGTTTCTACCAAGACTTCCCATCCATGAAATAATCTCAGACATTTAGAGTGTTGATCTCAATTCAACAAGGCCTAAACCAGCTTCTAAACAACCCCTCACCCACCACTCAAACTAAAATAGTCACACAACTGCATAATCTACTACAAATTGCTGGTAGTCAATAAAATGATGTTTACAGCTTACATAGACAGAGTTAAAAAATATTGGAAATGGGCATTCAGTTTAAAACAAAGTATTATGCATACATAAAAGGGAAACATATGATAGACGAAAGTTGTGCATTGTGTATTAGTTTTAGTATTTTATTTATTAGATGCAAACAGTATTTAACTGAAAAAGTAAAACTTATAACCAAACAACTTACTTCTCTGTTACAACGATAAATCACCAGAATGGTTTTCATATAGCTAAGCCATTCAGAGGAATCCCAAGTCCATTATGGCAACAAATATCTCTTACAAAAATTACTTCCACAATCTGTGCTAGAATTTCAGCATGTTGCATACCGGTTCATAACTTCATGATTGACCTTTAAACAATCTAATCCCAGAACATAATCTTAGCATCTCACTTATTTGAAAAGCACAGTATTATATTGGATACTATTACTTTCTGACCCAGAAGAACTAACATTAGAACAATATGTAGCCACAAATGAAGGGTACATCATGAAAATCCAACTGTTGCCATCACTTCACCACTGTCCAAGTCATTTTGTCGCGACTTCAATTTTACAATGGCTATCACATTGGATATCTCTTCAAAACAAAAACTCTCTGAGCAAATAATTTTCCATAATTCTGAAAGACAGCATGCAAGTCAGGCTTTCGCTTAAGCAATTCAGCTACCTTCTGTGGTTTATTCACCTCACCAGATGCAAAAAGTAATCAATCTTATGCAGCACCGAGCAACAAGGGAGACAAATGCATAATAATGACTATACTGCAGTTATATGCCTATCACTCTAGGTAATCCTGCTGCCTCTTAACTGACTTATCCAACACAGCAGCATTTAAGCAGAAAATGATTCTTTATCTAAGAGTACACTGACAAAAGCAGAACTGTTCAAAATCAAAGAAAACCTCTCCAACCAATAAACACTACCCATTGTAGAAAGTGAAGACTAAATCAAAGGCCTCCATTCACTCTTCAACATGTTTAGCTATAATAGGCAGATCAACTGGTGAGATACAGTATCTCGATAAGAAGAGAGGAACCCACTATCTGAGCAGCAACTGTATATGGTCCCAATGCTTCAGATTAGAAAATTTAGAGCTCTAAAGCACTGAAGTACTCACAGGGCCTGTAATGATGCAGAGCTTGCAGGTGGAGTAGTGTTATACTCATGTGATTTGGATACTTACAAATATATGTTACAAGAGTGATGATATCAACCAGACACAAAATGTCCAAACAACTGAGCTTTACATTGCTCTCAGAAAAGCATCGAAAACTGTCAAAGGTGCAGCAAGATTGAATGCTCATCAACTGAAGCAAATATGCAAAATTTCTTGAACTCACTCAACAAAACACTTTAACTGATTTACTGGGCACCGCATAATCACAGTGACTGAAATGGTCCTATCTATATTTGAAAGGAACAATGTATTAGTTATTTGGGAATTCTCATTTCCATAAAAAACAGAGTACATTACTTTCTTCCTCCGGGGCTGTATTATGTATGATGTATCTGAACCTTTCCAAAATTCAGGACCACTAGAAATGCCACCTCACCAAATGCATGGTCAATTCATAAGATGGCACGTCTGTTGCCCATACTCTACATCTAAAGAAACAGGTACGAGCAATGTTTATAACATATCAATATATCAAAAGGGACAAAAAAAACTTGAAAAGGCATTGTGTGAGAAGGTAGTCTTTAATGTCCTTCTAACTTCCTACAATTATATCAGACAACAACTGATCTAGAGCCAGAAGCAAGAGAAGGAATGTTCACCATAAGAAGCTTCTTATATATCCCACTAGTAACTATCACCATTGCATAATCAATTTACTATGAGAACAGGAAGAAAGCCAATGTACAGACAAGGCATGGTTTCATTTGCATGGACTTTGGACAGGGAAAAATTTTCCTTTACCCAAAAGAATTAAGTGTAACTCAATCAACCAAGTGTCATGCTTCTCAGTTCATTAACCACACAGTCAGGGCATGGATCTGAGAGCTGTGCACAAACAGGTATAAAAAAATGCTCCAAAACACATGCTATGGTATTAACAGTGTCCAATTGTCAGCCCAATCATACGGCAGAATACCCATTCCAAATTACAATGATTTTACTAATGCATCATAAGCACAGCAAAGAGAAGAAATCTCTGCCAATAGCAGACAGATCAGACTGATATTTGCTTAACTACCTTCCTTGCATCAAAACCAAATATCCAAGCCAAACTAATCACCAGCTTGAGTTCTATAGTAACCACAAACTATCATTTTATCAGGAAAATTGAAAATGAGCTTCAGCCATGAAGAAATCACTCTGGTAAAAGGTCTTTTAAAAAATCCATCTACAGCATTTCAAAGATCACAAGATTTACAACCAGCATTCCAGATGCACAAAGAAAACAAAAGAAAAAAATAATTAGTAGATAATCCTACCATAAAATAATCATCAACCAGAAAACACGGAAAAAAGGGTGTCCTGAGCAGTAAGACTGTACTAAAAAACTAGGACTATCGGCTACCCCGTATCCTTAACGATACGGAAAAGGATCTCTTGAAAATAGTATCATGCAATTATAACTGAATGGAAATCATTCCAACACTAGAAAAAGTATTAGTATTGTTTTGTTTTCAAATAAGCAATTAGATTCAATGAAAATAAAAATAAAAACTGCAAATCTGATTTTATTCAAACAAGTACAAAAAAAAAATCATACTAATTTTTTTAAAATGTGGTACATTTATTTGGAAACGAAATAAGGGTGAGAAATTGAAGAAAGGTTGGAAGAGAAAAAGGGAAACCTGGCATTCAAGAATTTTTCCGTAACGGGCAAAAGCATGCTCGAGCTGACGCTCCGTAACGTCCCAAGACAACCCTCCCACAAATATTCGATTCTCTTCTTTCCCGGCCATCTTTCACTCCCAATCTCGCCAAATCCTGAACCACCGAAATTCAAATGCCGACAATTTCAAAACCAATTAATCAAAACCAAGGAGAAACAAATCTTCTGCTACTTGAATTTTAAGATACTTACAAAACAGTAGTTTTGGAAATTATTGGGAAATTTTAGGGTTTTGAAGGAAACCCTAGAAGCTGAAGTTTCGTATAGCTTCAAGAGCTGCGCTTTTGATTTGTAACCGCACCCAAAATAAAACTCTTCTGTTTTATAAGCTTTAAGCTGTCCATGCGATTTTATTTTATTTTTTTCTTTTCTTCTCTTCTATTAAAGGGATGTGTAGATTACTCAATATGTCTGTGGGTTGTTTAAAATGTTCTTTAAAATGCAGGGTTGTTTCTGATTTTTAAGAAATGTAGTAATTTGTGATAATATTAATAATTCGCCAATTCGTCAATTTTTTTTTTATCAATGTTTTTGGGTACCAAACAAAGTAACGAATTCAGATTAATATGTTACTTCTACAGCTCCATGATTTTCGCCATCCCCCCCTTTTCATTTGTTATTTAACTCATAAAATAAAAGGCATAATTTTGATAAATTTATAAAATTCTTTAAATCGTTGTCTAATTAGAAAATATTATAAATATAACTTTTAATTTAATAATTTTAAATGATATGTATATATAAAAAAATTATGCATTATTACTATATTTTTAATTAAATTTTAAAATATACTGAAAAAGGTAACTAAATTCTAAAATGGAAAAAAAAATTCTGCATTCCACAGAAGATCCGATTATATACAAGAATAAATTGTCCCATATTTTTTAAAAAATTTCAACTGTTAAGTGAGAGGTATATAGGATGGATGTAATTTTTATGGATGAGAAAAGAGGATCATTCTGGAATGGAACCGCTTCGTCGTTTCTTGATAGCACCGCCTTTCGTTTTTTATGTTTTGCATTTTGTAGTATTGATCATAAGATTTTTATACAGTCTGAGTAACTAGATAAGTTGTGAATTTAGTAAAATTTGTCTTCTATTTACTTGGAATTTTTTGATACAGCGTTTTAAAAGAGTTCCTTAATGAAATAAAATTACTAATTTGTTTTAGAGACATTTTTTCTACTCCATCGTATAATAAAGCTTTTTTTTGTTATGAGAAATATTTCCGAACCTTTTTTTTTTTTGAAGACTTGTTACAACTAGTCGGTTCTAAATTTTTGTAGTATTATCATCTTACGAGTATACAAATAGAATTTTTACAATAACTAAAACTTGTTTGGATTTAATTTCTTTGTAAGAACTACTAATAGTACCAAATTTTATCATTTTTTGAGTGTAAAAAATGATGTAGCCAATATTTTGTTGTACTAGAAAATTTGACTGAGAAGGACTCTTTCACTACCATTTGCTAATATTGATATATAGGAACAAAGACAGGTTATTTGAAATTATCTCTCACAATAGGAGTAAAATTTTTGTACTATTGTAATACTTTATTTGTAGTTTTCATTTTTTTAGAAAAAAAAAACCAGGTAAAAATAACAATGCATGTTACGGATTTGCTTAAAAGGAAAAGATTTACATATTTCTATAGCACTGAATATTTTCCAGCAAGGAATAGTAAGGATTGTTAGAAAACACAGATTCATACGTAAATAATCCTTTAGAAATCTCTATCGTGTTAAGATGCTTGGATATAGGATAAAAGTTGTTTCAATTATTTTTATTAACTTTAATTCATTGATTCTGCTTAAATTTATGATATATTATTTGTTTAAAATATTTAAGTGCACCTTTGAATTAAAAGTAATGGGTCTAACAAGAAAAGAAGACCGGAAAGAAAGCAAATCATCTTAACCTTTAACCAAATTAACTTGTTTTTTATATTTTTTTATATTTTTATAAAAATAAGAGAAAATATTTTTATGTTTTTAATAATAAAAAAGATACCCCTGTTTTTAAAATAACATTAAAGTTATAAATCATTATTTATTTCAATTATTTTTATTAATTAAAAAACTATTTCTTATAAAATCATTTATGTATCCTCATCCTATAGTGTAAATTTTTTGGCATTTAATGTTTATGACATGATACTAGAGCAATCAAATGATCTAAAGTTTGATCTTTATTGCTCCTATTTTTTTATTAAAAAAAGTTTAATTTCTGTATAACCGTAAGTAATTCTTGTGTAAGAAGACGTATTAGAAATATAATATAGAGGATCAAAAATGCACGTTTACAAAATGTATATGACCTTCTTATGTTAGGGTCATATGCAAATCAGTCTCTAAAATTTAAATGCGTGCAAATCAATTCCTATTGTTCACAAATGGTGCAAAACACAATCTCTTTCCCAAAATCTGTTGATTTTAACCAAAAAAAAAAAAAACCACCTGACCACCACATAACTAATTTAGGATGTGCTGTTTCCCAATTAGTTCTACGTGACACACCTTATGAAGACAAATAGAAGGCTCAATTTTTACTTAAACACACATCCCAACAAAGTTGAATGAATGGGAAAATTTTCCCCAACATGTACATAATAGCCAAAAATACCCTTCAAGTAAACGACGATTTACCGGTGGACCAAGCTTCAACATCAAAATCAGAGTGACCCCGATCAATTCAATGAGGCATTCAAGTTTGCAGACGACTAGGCACATGAACTCAACTCAGAAGAATAAACCAGGTGTAGATAAAAAGGAAAGAGTCAAAAAATGGGATGAAAAGGAACGATGCTTGGAGATAAGCTTTGTTGCCAAAGGATGCACGTTGCTAGCAGTTTGCAGCCGAAAGGAAGGCAATAATTTTGCATAGATTTATCTCCACATCCCTTTATGGAAGGAAACAGTCACAAGAAACTGGGTGCAATGTTATTGCAAATCATATAAAAGAGAAGGACTAGAAAAGATCTTGTCTAGATTTGAAAGAATGGGAGGATAAGGAATAAAGCTGAAAAAATGGATATACAAATTTCAATTTAAGGGTACATTTGAATTAGTTTAGTTAAAAGTTTGACATAAATTTAAACATGAAACTTATAAGGATAAAATAAAATAAAATAACTTATTCTGATAAGTTATATCCATAAACTTAATGAAATAAAGTGAAAAAACCCTATCAAAGTCAAACTATCCCCATAAACACCTCATAACCTCTTCCAAACACTCCCTAAATCCTCTACTTCATGATACACAAATTTCAATTTAAATCATTGGCAGTTTACGAAGGGGAGTAGATAGAGAAACGACATTTCAAGTCATTACCTTTAGGAAACATGCTCAGGGCTCACAATGATGAGCTAAAAAATCTGTAACGCCTCCATCATCAACGATTTGCGCCAATAGCTCACAGTTTTCAATAGTTATGGACATCAAATGGGGAAGGCTTCTCAAGACTAAGTAGGAAAAGATATATTTCAATTCCAAGCACTCAACTATAGGTTGCTCCGAGATTTTCAAGGCTCAGAAGTTTTAGGGGACCCTTCCATTGTGTTAATCTTCTTCATTTGACTCCTAAGTTTTGTCTTCAGTCTCTATAAATTTCTGGTATTGCAGCAACAGAACAGCCTTTCACCATACCGGCAGGTTAGTTTCTTGACAATTCTGGAATAGCAGTCCTGGATAGTGGTTTTGATTGACTAGGCATGCCGTTCACATGGCTTAGGATATTTTTGGCCATTAATCAGCCATTTGAAGGTCAGGTGGACAGGTGGTATTTTCGGTTAAAGTTAATGGTTTCTATGAGAGGGTGAGTTTTTTGTAATTTGTAAATAATAGGGACTGATTTTCACTCATTTTAACTTTAGGAACTATACTGATTTGTACGTGTTCCAAACTATTCATGTATCTTCACCTAGTAGCTTCAATTTTTGGGATTCATGACAATATTTGTGTCTTTAGTATTTTGTACATAAATTTGTAATGCTTAACTAACTGACTTTACATAGCAATGTCTAATATTTATGTACAGTTATGAATTGAACTACATTTAGGGAGTAAAATCATTGAATTTTCTGTTGATGAATTTCCTTATAAACATTGGAGATACAAGGACCTGAGTACAGGAAGGGGTAGCTTGGCGGAGGATCAAAGTTCCGCCATAAATGTCACACCCCAATTGAGCAACATGCTCTTTGGCTATAAATAAATTATTTACACCACTTGCATGACCGTACATGCTACATGTACGGACCAGTGAAGTGAAATATGTTAGAATCAGAGAAAATTTTTAATTATTCGGGCAAAATAGGAAGCCTGGTGACACCAGTATCATTTCTGCCATCATCAGCAGACACTGGGGCAGGACTTGTTTTCTTGCGAGCGACAGAACTAGATTTAGAGGGCTTTTTTGTATTCAGCCTCAAGGGAAGAATCTGCAACCTGGGGTTCTGTTCTGTACCTGATTTTTCAGCAGCCAAGTGATACCTTTGCACGAGTTCAAGCTGCCTAGCAATAATTTCAGAACGTCTAGGAAGAAGTTCCACAGGCTCTCCACCTGGAATCACAATGTACTCTATTGCAAGCCGGACCTCCTGCCAGAAAAGTAAAAGAAATTTTAAATAATGTTAAAATTAAACAGATAGATCATAGATATAATACTCTAGACTTCCTTTATGTCAAACAGAATTGTTTAATATTTGAGGGCGAAGGAGGGTTCCACCAAATGGGGGGTAAATGTACACAGTTTCACACACATAAGCGGAAAGACTAGTTAGTTATAGGATTTGAACCAAAGACCTCGAGGAAGGCAAATAACCTTGCACCTATGCTTGCTGATAGACCCCCAATGTAATTAAAATGTGTATGGGGGAAAGGTAGAAAAGGAAAAATAATTTGGACCGAGGGTACGGTAAGGGCAGGATTGGAATAGCAATCAGCTTATGTGGCAGTTCAAAAGGGGGTGAGGAGGAGAATTCGGTTAGGGGGTGAGTGGGGATATATGGGAGAAGAGTAGAGATTAGAGAGTGAAGGTAGGCAATTATTCAATGAGGATTTGGGGGAGTTTCAGGTCTCTCGAATGACCTGTGGTATCATTTCTTTTTTCTGTTTGGTGAAATTCTAGAGGTCTGTCCCTACTGTAAGGAGCTAGTCTTCATATTTTATTAAATTCAGGATCCTTTCACTTGCCCTCCATACCAATGAAAGTAATGTATCAGAATGAAAGGCCTTTAAAGCAAAAGCCAGAAAGAAAAATTACTGCAGGTAAAAGAAACAAGTAACATAGACAAGTGTGCATAGATGGCCTCCAGGACTAGGAGGGGATCTATTTCCCATTAAAGGGAACTAATTCAATAGTCAAGTATGCAAAGAAGAAAAGGCCATCTTTCAAGTGCAAAAAGCAATTGCTAGATGGCTACTACACAGCACATTTTTAATTCCAATTTCCACAACAGAAAATGGAACTTCAAGAGGAGAAATCAGATGCTAATTAAATAAATACAAAGGCCATGTACCTCCAAGGCATCAATCTCTTCCAGAGATGGCTTTCGTTTCGGTTCATCATCCTCAATTTCGATATCCAGAGAGCCTTTTAATGGCTTCTTTTGGGTAGAGCCAAAGGATTCTAGCCCAAGGATCATACGTACTGCCTTGACCATTTGTGCCATGGTATTGGACTGAAAGAAATGAAAATTTATTATAAGACATAAGGAGACTAAATTGAAGGAATAGCTAAAGAGGCAATACGAGGGCACCTTGATGACAAATACAGGTAACTGGTGGAATTTTGCCATGCCACGGATCCATGGGTTCTGGCGCATCTCAGAACTGGATGCTAGAATTGCATCAGCAGTTCCAACGTCATCAGTCACATCTATTACAGCTTCAAGCCCCATTACCTTTGCTACTTGCAGTAGATCAGCTTCCAGAATCTAAACTCATTCAACAAGAAAACAGTGCCCACTTAATAAAAAAACATCAAGAGAAGTTTGGGCAATTTATTATTTCAAGTATTAAATCCGTGCAACATGGAGAAAATGAGACACTCATTGAAGCTCCTGAATCCTGATCGCATGCTCAATCACTCAATACATATCACATGCAGCCTCTGAAACAATTTACCTTGTAAGTATAAACTTGCATTGGAGAACTCCTCTTGATCACAGATCCATTAGTACTCCATTTCTTGGACCAAGTACGAGGATAGTCTTTATCATCCTTATCAGATGCTATGTCAGAACTCATGATATTATTGTTAGTTAAATCAGATGTTTCTCCATGATTTTTTTCAGGCATTGGAGGATATTTGACCAAATCATTGGCAGAATCATCCCATTGACGGAGTTCAAATAATGGAGGTTTACCTGTAATGAAGGGGATTTTGTCATTAGAGTTCAATCTAACAAGTATGCAAATATTATTTCAATTGGATATTAATTGAGATATTCCGTTATAGAACACGAGGTATACCTGCCAAAATGGCATCCACAGTTGCATCTAATCTATGATGAACACGGCATTCAGTTTTAGATACCAACTCAACAGCACACGTAAATGTAGGATGTCCTTTTCTTTCAAGAATTGTCTTCTGCACTTTCCTTTTCCTGGCTTCCTCATCCCCAAGGGTTACGCTCTAATCAAATAAATGTACAATAAATATTACTAATACGGGCAAGCACTATGCTTATTCCATTGGTATATGGTACTGAAATTTTGGATCGATGCACTCTTTGAAAGAAGACGGGGCCAAAACTGAGGAACATATTTAATTTCACCACATAAATCATAAAAGTGAAAGGAAAACAAAAAAAAAAAGTAACTCTTCACTGCACCTCTATGCCACCAACAAGAATCTGAAGATAAGGATTTTTTATTATGTTTTCAATGGTCATTCCATGTGCCGTTCCAACCAATTGAACTCCTCTTTGAGCAATGGTACTGGCTGCCAATGCTTCAAGCTCCGTTCCAATTTCATCGATTATAATGGTTTCGGGCATATGATTTTCTACGGCTTCAATCATAATCTGCGCAGACAAACAAAAACGGTGTCATAGAATATTGCAGAGCATCATAGCTTTTTCTGCAGAGATGAAGTAATCAACCAAGCCAAATAACAGAAATCAGCACGAACATTATGCTGCATGTTAACGTTTGGAACTTGCATCCTCCTTGCTCTGCCTATGCCTGCATGAGGAACATCTCCGTCACCTCCAATTTCATTGGAAGTATCCACTATTACAACACGCTTCTTGAACTCATCCGCCAGCGTCCTAGCAATCTCTCTGCACAAACAAAGCTTCTTCAGACACGCAATCAAGTAAAAGGCAAAAGTAAAGATGCTCAGGCTAACAAAAATCAACTCATTTTCACCTATTTCAACATTCACAGAATTTGAAAACCCATTTTCTTGGTGTCTACAGTAACAAATGCACAAAATTAAAACTGATAAGAAAATACAAGCAATCACAAAACAGAGAGAGAAAAAAAAAGTTATCTACAGGCATTAGCAACATAAACCATCCGATATACAAATAGACAGAGTAGAGTGCATTCAGCCAGAGAAAATGTTTACCTGATTAAGGTTGTTTTACCAACTCCAGGAGGTCCAATGACCAAGATAGAACCTCCATCCTCAACCAAATCACGTATGATTTCGGCACTGCCACTCACCGCTCGACCCACCCGACAAGTTAAACCAACGATTTGCATTTTACGGTTCCGAATCGCACTTATCCGATGCAAAGACCTATCAATACCGGATCGGTTGTCATCAGAAAACTCCCCAACCTAGCACAAGGAATCATCTCAAGCTTAATAGTCGCAAAGCCAATTTCCTAATAAAAATAGAAAGAAAAAAGAATGTGTTACCTTGGAAATGGCATGGCATAAATCCTCGTGTTTGATTGGTTGTTCGGAGATGACCCAGTCACCGGAAGGGAACCTCGCCAGAGGCTTTCTACCTAAATCCATGACGACCTCTATGAGGCCTCCAATTTCGCGGTGACGATACAATTCCCTTCTCATCTTCAAAGGAAGCAGTTCCAGAAAAAGATTGAGTTCCGTTGCAGCTTCCGGACGCGAGGTGGAGGGTGAGGACGCATTTCCGGAATAGAACCGATCGGAAGGGCGTCGAATCTGCAGCGACGCGGAACACCGAATTCCGTTTCTTCGGGAACAACGGAGGGAGGATATGAAGTGAGAGTTTCTGAAGTAGGCGAAGCTTGAGGTTGGGACTTGGTGGTAGTGAACATCTAAAAGGATCACGTGCGAATTCAAAGCTCTCATTCTGTTGCTTCTCTGTTTCTGTTATGTGTGTTGCTAAGTTGTTATGGTTGTTGAAGAATAAGAGGAGGGAAGATTGGAAGATTCTAAGGTATCTTCTTTTCTATTATGTTGTGACTTGTGTAAGATTTTTTACATTATTGGAGGGAGAGGACAGAAGCAAAGCAAGTGTTCAAACACGTTACAGAAAGCTTTGGTTTGGTTGGAGGCTGCTCACCACCACACAATCCACGTTGGGTTTCCCTTCACGCACCTTGCAAATCTTCTTCCGGGGCAGACTTTTCTTTTTCATATTTTCGCTCCAATCGCATTCCTTCAACTCAAATTGTGTACTTCTTTTAATTTTCCTTCCGTGTACCGAAAATAAAAATTTTTCTTTTTTGGTTGGGTAACTAACTACATTATTAAGTTAGTAATTGCGAGAATTTATAACTTTTCCTCATTTCATTAAATTCCTATATTTGGTTTGTTATTTATGATCGAGATGTATTGGTTTAACATACAATTTCTTAAGTTATATTATTTCTAAATATATTTTCAATCTTATCTTTTTTAAATCATTTTTTGTCTTTTTTTTTCATTTTATTACTTATTCCACTTTTTTCTTTTTTTACAATTGTAAAAACTAGATGTGAGAATAGAATTCTCTATTTTTCTTAATCATTTCTAGCATATAATATTAATAAAATAATAATAAGTTTAAGTGCCGAAAGATAAAATATTGTGTTTTGGTAATACACGAATATAGTATGAGGCTGTTTGTCCAGCTTTGAGAATCGATTTTGTGTGAAAATAAAAAACTACATCCATCCAACGTACATTAGAAATCGCGTAGAACATAGCTTTTTTGTTGCTTTTGAATGAAGAATTGATTATTGTTCACCCAATAAAAACAAATAACGCTTACGTAAGCTTATAAAAATCGTCATTGATAGATGCTTGTGATTAGATTGGGTTGCTTTGGGCTTAACCTTGCCTACAGCAACTTCGTACTATAGTTAACTTAAATTTTTGGAATTAATTCTTAACTAGGTTATGGTTTAATCGATGATTGGATAGCAGCTAAGTCAACCCAAGGTCTTTGAAAAAATGTCTTTTTATGAACTTTTAATTCATAATCTTATATAAATTATTCGAGACCCTTATCGCTAATTCAGCTCTAATTGTCTTCAATAATGTATAAATTTTAACTCGTGTACAACTGACTCAAAATTTCAAGGATGCGAAATTAAAATTAAGTTATGTTTAATAATCATATTTTCAGACCAGATATATCAAAATATAGTTTCATTTTAGCAGTTAAAAATCCTAACTTGTAAAAATAATATACAAAGTTTCAAATATTAACCGTCATTGCACCGGGCAAAACTAATCCAAAATGTGGTCTATCCTCGAGCACAAAAGTAGGGCAGAATTTTTTTAAAGGTTTTTTTTATGATTTTTGGAAACTCTCTCAAAATGTAAATAAAATATATTTTTTTCATACTAAACTTGAATGAAACGAGTCTGAAATTTTAAAATGTGACACTGCTCTGATTAACAACGGTTGCAACCAATCTATCAGGTCGTGATACCCTTTATTGATCCTAATTTATCCTCCTTCGCAAATTAACACGGACTACTTGTATTTGCCCATTAAGCCATTCAATCCTCACTACATAAGATATTGTTCCTTTTCACACTTCCTAATCAGTTCCCCCTTTCGTCTGAAACGTGCATTTTTTGCTTTAAAAACTACGCTTATCACTTTACTTCCTAAATGCACCTCACTTCTTGAGAGGCTAATCCTCAATACATATTTTGAATGCACATTCAGTCGGAGAAAAACACGTCCCAAAGGTTAATTGAAAGTAGGAAGTAATTGCTTTTAAACAAAGACCCCATTGGTGACATGACAACCAAAAATCAATGAAAATGAGTTATTTTGGATTCTGGTGTCTATGGGGATTCTAGCTATGCATCCCATACGAAGACTTCTTTTTCAAAACATCAAAAAGGAGTAGTTTCCCACAGAACTACTTATCATATTATGAATTTAATGGCTCTAAGAGCTTGAGGATCATGGCATGTCACAGTTAAAAACTTAATGGTGAAGGACTAGAATGTCCATTTTGGTTTTCTTTCTACATTTTTGTCGGGGTACCATAACAAAATAATTTTGGCTGTTTTTTTGGGGAAGGGGGGACCATAACAAAATATACTGAGACCAACAAAACGAGTCAGCTAGTTACAGCACCGGTGGGGGAATGGGGCGGGGGGGGGGGGGGGGGGGGGGGGGGGGGTTCACTCACTTTTAAGTGAATCTCCCTTGGAAAGGAGATTATTTGTACATACTTGGTGCATCCAAATTTGGTACACAATGCGTTGTGACATGGCATTTCATGGCTCCTACAATCTTACTTCTGCTCCAATGAAAGAAAGGTTTTGCATCCACTCTACACAAGCAAGGGCAAAAAGGTCACCCCAAGAGCATTGATCAACAGTGTGAACATCATATGCATACAAGCTGAATAAGGGCATGCAAGCAAGCTTCGATTTCCTCCCCTGCCCACCTTCCTTCCCCCTCCCTCTTGTTTTATTACTTCCTTCTCGCAGTTATCAAGTTAGACAACTTCTCAGGGCAGATCAATAAGACAACCTTGGAAACTAAGATTTTTTTTTTCCCAAACTGGTGTTTTATATTCCTCCAGCAAATAAACCATTGGAAATTTACGCATGGATTAAATAGATGGAGTGAAAGGAATATAATGAGAGATTAAGTGTAGACACATGTTTATTTAAAAAGAACAATCCACTCAAGTTAACTTCATAGATTGAATTTGGCTCTGGTTCTACAATGGTAACTTATTTTAAACCATAAAAAGGGTCAAAAAAAATGAAATCTTCAACCCAGGGTGGATAAGGCGCGAAGCTGAGCTCTTTTGGCCACCAGCTCAACAATTATAAAAAACATATTTGTTAAATATATCTTGTAAAAAAACGTAGTAAAATAATCACTAACCAATAGCATAACACCCTCATGATTCAACTGGAGAAAGAAATGATTGTATTCCAAAAACAATGAAAAGAATTCCTCCTGAAAGTGCAACCTGCAAAATTAAGCACAATATTTAGACAACATACATGCTCAGCTTAAAGCTATACCAGTAATATGGTAAATCCGAATAGGCATACTACATTCCAAAAAGTGTTCTATTGACTCATGGTTATATTGTTGTATTTTTTGTTCCCACATTGCATCCTCTTCATTATTCCATCACCGTTTCTATTAAGTTATTATGCATTTATATACACTACTTTCCTTTACTCCCACTGTTCCCAGCAGTTTGAAACTGTCAAAAATTATTTAAACTTGATGTATGAGGAAATTTCTACAGAACATTGAATTTAATTTTAAAAAAAAAGGCAAGGGGAAAAAACAGATGGAGAAGAAGCAGTGAAAATAAAAAGGAATAGAAAATGTTACAATTTTTTCAGATATTTGAGAAGCTAAACTCTTCCCGCCAACAACGGCAGCAGAAGTGCACAATGCTTGTCCCCTGTTAAAAGCAACCAAGAATTACATTCCTCTCATCCGAAATTGCAGGACATTAGGCATGTGACACATCCTACATACATCTTTACGCCTCCAGACAAACAATGCATTTGCAAGGTATATACACATGCATGCAGAATATCAGCAAAAAATTATTGAAATAACATAACCATTGTGGGCAACCAGAGGAAAAATAGTCAAAAGTCCCAAAGGAAGTAGCTTAATTCCAGAATAAAGACAGAAAAATAATAGTCAAAACTTACAGAATTCCACCAAGAACCACACCAATTGGGTTCTCATCAGCAGCCAAACCTATGGTAGCCAGCTGAAACAGAAAAAAGTTTTGCTAAGTGATATGAAGAGGCAGACTCCAATGATGGAACTTATGCAATATGCTGTGCTCACCTGGCTCTTGTCACCCCATTCACCGAAAAAAGTTATAGAAAATGCCTGCAGAATAGAGATGATAAAGGGGATCAAATTTAACCTAGTTCAGCGTTTAGTTACACAATGTATAGAGATACTATTAATTTATTACCTGTAAAAAGATAGGAGAAAAAAACTGAGATAAAAATGACCGTTTCTGCTTTTTTGCAGCATCATCATCCTGGGAAATGAGACAGTATATGGAGTCTTAGAATAACAAATACATAGCATCGAAGAATTTAGTTTTGTTATAATCTTATAATCAATTAGTTGCTGGAAATAAGTTGCAAAATTCTCATTCCAGCTCTTAAATCAGGAGACAGAGGATAACACAAATTTATTAAACAGATTATTTTACCTTATTGTTATCTTTTGTAGCTCCATCTTTAGTCTTCCAACCTTTATCCTAATCACAATAGAAAGATGTTGTCAAGAAGGGGGAAAACGACTTAAAATAAGAAATTGAATAGAAGTGAAAAACCAACCAATTCAGCTTCAACTTCAGCCAATTCTTCTGTATCCCTGTCCAGTGAACAAAATCATTAAGCAGATGTACAAAAGTCTCTGTTCAGGTGCAAGCTGAAGTTCATTAGAAAAGGATTGGCAAATAGATGTGAGCAATAAATTTTAATCACCCTTCTTCAAATATTGCATCTTTCAAAGACCAAAGTCCAAACCCCAAGAATAAGAATGTTGTAATGTGGTGAGTCCATTTACGAGAGATCTGCAGAAATACATTAAGTTCACTAAAGGGAGAAATCAAGGAAAAAGAAAGAGTAATACAGCCAAACACAGTTAGATAACACCTCTCTTACACGTACATGCTGATTATCTAACCTTAATAATACAGGCAACACGATGATTAATGGAATAATAGAACCTCTTAAGTACTTATAAGAATAAACAAATAATGAGAATTGTGAAAGGAAACCAGCCAAAAATAACGCTCACCAGATTTGGAGCAGCCCAGCCAACAAGAGCAGAAAGAATGGTCATGACCTGGAATTTTCAAATTTTACAAGGAATTAATAATTATGAAGCTCAAAAAAAGTGGAAAAATGAAATATCATATGATAAGCAAGTCATCATGCCTTTAAAACAAAGAAAATGAAGTAAAAAGGGGGAAAGAAGAAAAGAAGCTTACAATCAAAGCCGATAGGCAACCTGATAAAACTAGGCGTCTTGGGTGTCGCATAGCCAGTATCTTGAAATAAGCATCATGATATAAAATTGTCAGAGTTCTGATTTCTACGCTCAAGGCCATGAAGACAAAAATATTAAGGCCCTTCCTTCTTTATCAGGTACTATGCAATAAAGTGGTGAATAGATGACACTAAACATTTCTTCACACTACTTCACAAAACATGGCATCCGACATATGTTTACTAGTAGCAGAGCAATGAAAAATGTTTTACTTCAAATTCAATTAACAGGAGACGCAACTGAATCCAGATTAGCAAATTTACAATAAAATAAATTGAACCACATACGCAGTTTCGTGGTCAAATTTCAACCGATACACACATAACATTTTTTTTAGAAGGAACAAACAAAGAAACAGGGCTATTTGACTATATCTCAGATAGTTTCAGTTCAGAGCATGACTCTATTCGCCCAGACACGGTGGCCCACGGAATCTGAACCATTAACCTGGAGCACTCTATAATACGATCTACAAACGAATAAGAAAAATGAAGAAGGAGAAAAAAAAAAAAAAAGGTATAGACTAACCGCAGCTGCAAAAAATGTTTTGTCACCGATCTCAGAGAGAATGGTCATGGCCAGTGACTTGGTGAAACCCTAATGAAACAATAGAGAATGGGATAGAAGTTAACACAGAAGAAGCAAATCGAAGAAAAACAAAAGGGGGAAATCTGTCGTGGGATTGAGAGGAGAAGCACCTGAACGATTGAGCTCATGTTGGCTGAACGAAGACGAAGGAGATAGAGAGAGGGAGAGAAAGGCAAAAGCTAAAGTGTGTGTATGAGCGCCTTCGTTCAAGTGAAAGTCATCGGAGAACATTGAAGGGGAGACATATACTCGGACTGAGGGGTGCGCGTGTGAGTGCGTCGCTTCTTTTTCTTTAAAAAAATAATAATAATTTATTCAAAGCATGGGATTCAATTCCCTCCGAGAATATGGATAAATAGAATGGAGCATCAAAAAAGATGCTTGTCTTTTTGCAATGCTCTTTATTTTACCGATTGCAAATTTATATTGAGTTTTTCTTCCACTAGAATATATTTTTTATATTTTTAAAAAATTTAAAACAATTTTACATTATAATTTAAAAATTATATAAATTAGAAAAATATTAGCATCAAACTCTACAGCTAATTTTAAATGTTTTTGAGAATGACATTTTTTATGAAAAAATATTTTTTATAATTTTATTTTTTATGTAATACTTTTTAGTAAATTTTTAAATTTATTTATATGCTTTAAATAGATCATAAAATGAAGAGTAACGTTTTTAAGAACCGTATAAATTAATATTACAATGTTTGAAAACTGTTGATTTTAAATAAATTAGTATTATAAAATGAAAATACGTAAAATAAAATCTACACGTGCTTTCAACAAACCTTTTTTCTTGTGGCAGTTTCTAATACACCTTTTAACTTTAGTGCGAATGGAAAAGACACGATTACTGTATTAGCATATTTTATATTTTATGGGAAAAAACTCACAATTACCTTTTCTTGGTCATTTTCATATTGAATAAAAAAAAGTTTCTGCTTCTTTATGTTGCCTTTCATGTTTATCTTTGCACCGTTGCTTTTGATGCCAAAAAAATTAATAAAGTGACTGTTTACATTAAGCAATTCTGTAGTACTAAAAAAGTATTGGATAATGTTCACTCTGAAACCCACCTTTGATTCCTCATGGGTGATGAGTAGTTTTCAAGCTATCAGATTAATAACCACAAAAATAAGCTATCAAGTTGAATCACAAAACAGTGTAGGGAAGCTGGCCAATTTAACCATTTTGATGGCGTCTTCCTTTTTTATATTTTTCTTTTGTCAAATTTAAATAAAGATAGTACTTGTAATTGAATACATCACTATCACAAAGAGGCTCAGACGATGATGTAATTGGATAATCTTAGCTAAATTGTGAAGCAACAGCCACATACCACCGTTTGTGGCCTTTCGATTGGAAGAAAATTTTAACCTCGAGTTTATTTTTCTCTTCCAGAAAAGTCAAGGCTTGGCCTAATGAAATAGAGTTGCAAATATTAGCTGGACAAAAAATTTCTCAGATTAATCATATTACTCTAATACTCTCTAACGATATTGCTTTAGATAAGACAGCTACCTTATTATTAACTACCAACTCTAATAGGTTTTCTAATTATTAATTTATAACTTCTTTGGATATACTATCTCATCATAAAAACAACTATTTTGGTAATTTACACAGATAAAAAGAAAAAATATTAAAAAAATTATATTTTTCTGTTTGAATATATATAGAAATAGAAGAAAATAAAGCACTTCTTATGAATTTTATTTAAATTTAATCCTTCTTAAATAGGAAAGAAAATGGAAGAGAAAAAAATATTTGTTGCTTTTGAATTTTTAATTATTAAATAAATAAATAAATGAATTAAATAATTTTTTATTAATAAATCAAATTTTAATAAAATTTAAACATTTTACAATTAAATTATAATTAATTTCTTAAAAAATATTTTTTACAATTAAAATTTAAAACAAAATTATAGTAAACTATAATTAAAATAAAGTATCTCTATATATACAATCATATTTTACAAAAAAAAATTAAAATATTTTATAGAATATATTATTAAAATATTTTAAATTTGTTGTATATTTTTTATAAAAATATTAAAATTATATTATATGAAATAATTAGATTTTATTTTTTAAAAGTTTAAAGCTTAAAATATACGAAACCGAAAGTAAGGTAGAAAGAAAGGTCTCAAAGTACATATAAAGAGAAATAAGTTCAAAGAAAATTTCCAAATTCTCAATGTTTTAGCAAAGTTTGAAATTAATTTATATTGGTGCATCAAAATTTTAGAATTTATAAATTTATAAATATATATAAATAAAAAATTTATTTATTTTTTAATAAAATAGTTTCTCCTCTTTAAATTTTCTGTTCAAACTTAGAATTGTCCAAAACTTATATATATAATAACTATCTATTAAAAATTATAAAATTTAATACATCAATAATATTAAATATTGTATTTTTAATAAATAATAATATGTATTATTATTTTTATTTATACGCCTTTAAACATACGTTAGAAAAATCATATAAAAACTTATTTTAGACACGTTATTTAGACTGCTGTCTTTTTGGGGGGTGTATTGTTTAAATCAAAGGATCCTTGATATAATGTTTATGGGCACTTACAAAGGATGCAAAAGCACGAAGTATTATAATAGTGCACATCAGATATATAATAAAAAAGAAAACATGTACTATAAAACTTAAAGAAATTGGCAATCTCAAAATTCCAAATACAAGAAAACAAAAAAGAAAACCACAATCTCCCTGCAAAAACCTTGATAGCTTACCCACAGGAAACATAAAGGTAGCAGCACAAAACAGCTTACTGGTAAGTGTGATTGTAAGGGGCAATGATGCTCACCGTTTAGACATAAGTGATGTGTATGTGAGAGATTAGTGTATATGTAAGTGAAAAAAAAAGAACCAAATATAAAGAAATAGAGAAAAAAAATTTACTGTTTGTAACACAGGGGAGAGAAGACAAAAAAATCCTACTCTTCACGATTTTACTAATTTAAGTTCTTCCTTCTTTTTTGGGTTAACGTTGCAGTTTTTATTTGCACTCACTCCGAACCCCAAAAAATATGTTTCGCACCTTTTTTTACATCATTGTTTCCGTCATTTATGAAGATTTTGTTTCAGAATGTATTGAATATACTTAAAAATTTAATTTCGAAAATTATTTGTAAATCACTTTTGAAATTGAAATTCTTGAAGTATGTTTGATACATTCCAAAATTAAATTTTTGGAAAACTTTTTAATGCATCCAGAAATTAAATTTTCAAAAATAAATAAAAAAGGCTGTAAATAGAAAAATAAAATAAAAAATTAGGCTATCCTATAGAGATAATTTTAAACATCTAAAATAATAAAATTTATTAGAAAAACGTGTATTTATTTTATCAGAAAATTATAAAAATATAAATAATAAATTTTATAATAAAAATTATCACTTTTGAATTTTAAAATCAATCTTAAGAATGGAAGATGATAAAAAAAAAAGTTATCTTCATAAAAAAAAATTAACACTTTTTTTCCCTTTGGTGAAGAACTCGATCTCTCCAAGGAACCAGGAATGCTTCTAGATTCAAAAGTTCTGGTACGCTAAATTTTGTTTCGCAAAAAAATAAATAAAAATGTTGTCTAACAAAATAAAAAATAAGAACAGAACACAATCCACCCAGAAAGTCGCTGTCAAGCACGGACACAAAATGCACGTGTAAATAATTAGCTGCTGCGTAACACGTAGTTTCAATCCAGTTTCCAATCTTAAAAATATGCGACATGCCAACAGAGTGAGGTGCCTGTGTGGGTCTCACTCCTATATTTTTTTTAGACAAATCCTAGCGGCAAAACTTAGAATTTTGTTAAAAATTTAAAAATAAAAAACATTTAAAGAAAAGATTTAATTTAATCTCTGAATTTAAGAAAATAATAACAAAATTCTTAAATGTATTTTTATTAGTTTTTTATTTTATTTTATGACAACAGTTGTTTTTTTTACAAGTTACACTGGTTATATTAATCAATTTTTAGGTCACATGAAAATATCAAATTTGATATATCTTAAAAATAATAAAAAATAAATTGTTTAAATGAGTTGGAAGAAGGAATAATTTTTTTAATAAGATAAATGAAAAAATATATTAATAATATAAAGTTTAAAAAAAAAATAATTTTTTATTATATTTTTTAATAGTATAATATTTTTTTATATTTATAAAATATATATTAATTTTAAAAATTTAAAATAAATAAATAATACAAATTTCTTTCTCCATTTTATCATCAATTTTTAAAAAAATCTAATAAAATCTATAAACATACGATAAAAAAAACTTGTACATTTTATTCTTTTATCTCTTTTTTTTTTTTCTCTTTCCCCCATAAAGCAAAGAGATTAGAAAAATGACCCGAGGCACGTTGGAAGTTGTAACAGATCCAGGAGAAAAAGTAGGATGAACTAATGCTTGACACAGGCCAGAGAGAATGAGGCGTGAGACTAATTTTCTCACTGAAGTGTAGAACTTTTATTTCATCTTCATTAAATTAATACCCTTTGAAATTTGTCGAAAAATCATTCCATACCTGTTTAATTTTTTATTATACATAAATTTTTTTTAATTTATCCAAAAATACAATATTATATATTTTTTATTATACAACTCTATATAAAACATCTTTATTTTTTATTTTATTATATATAATTAAAATAATGTAATAAATAAAATTAAAGATATAAGATTTTTTTTAATAAATCTTATAAAATATCAATATAATTTTCTCTTTCAACTTTTAACATGATATTCATCTTATTAATAGATGTGTATTTAAATTAGTTGTAAAATCATTTTAAAGTTATTTATGTTTATAATTAATTGCATGAAATATGAAATATTTTTCTGTGGTACAAAATATAAAGATATTTGAAAGAGTTTATAAAATATTTATTTTAATGGCTTTAATGATAAGAAGTAAGAACGAATTTGTGTGGATCTATTCCTTGTCAAAATGCATCGATTCAACGACTTCTTGCATCTTGGAAAAGAAAAAATATGTTTCTGAATCCTTAATTCAGTGTCCAAAAAAATTGTAACGTAAGGAGCAACATTCACGGCGAATTTACAACACATATGGGATGATCTTCAAACTTGTCTCCAGCAACATAATTAATGATATACGAAGTACGAACCGTTCACATAAAAATAATAATAAAAAAAAAAAAACTGATTACCCTGACCCAACGTAGTTCACCATGTTAAAAGGTAATTGAGGAAGAGGTTGAAATTTTGACCCAATTGCACTATGTGGCCGTGATACCATACTATGTTGGAGTGAGGGAAAAATAACAAACAAGAGCAAAAAAGTTCTGTGTTTTGATTAAAAAGCTCTAAATGGTTTGTAGAAAATTCAAGCTTATATATGGCTTGATATATAACAGAAAGAAACAACTGATTCAATTAATTAGGAGGGGGTGTAATTAATCAATCATAGGTAATCATTAGAGCTTATTAAGATAACAATTTATTTTTAATATCTATTTATTTTCTTCACTCATTTAAATAAGAGAATAACATTTTTATTTATTTTACTTTTAATTTTTTATTTATCAATATTAGACTTTTTCTTTTACTTTTAAATGTTTAATCAGTGTCTTTAAAACATTTATTATTAACAATTTTTTATATTTTGTTTCTTTTTTTAAGTTGCCCTGGCCCTTGAATTAGACTTCAATAGCTCGTACAAATGTGGTTAAATTTGCAAATATAATAATTGTTTGACGTTAGATTAAGTTGTTAAACAATGTCATTATCATAATAAGTCAATGTTTTGCTATATATTTTACGGGATTTGCTTCAAACATTGTGCATGATTAGTGGAAAATTTAAACAAAACTACAATTATAGCAGCGAGCATGGAATTCAAATCAAGTAAATACTACATAAAACGAGGCAGAGAAATAACATAGTCTGAATTGTAATATATATATATATATATATATATATATATATATATATACATACATGTATATATTATTATAATTTTTTATTTTAATTTGGTAAGTTTTATAAAAATATATTTCCTTAATATAAAACTTAAAAAATAAAAATATTATAATATTTACAAATTAAATAAAATGATTTTTTTTTCGTAAATAAAATGATTCCAAAAGATCAAACAAGTCTGCTCTGTGGTGAGGGAACAAATTATTATATATTTAAATATAAATGTCGGTCCTACACGGGAACATCTTAAGAACTTCCTCCTTTCATAAACCACCCAAAAATGAGGTCTTATTTAAAATACTTCCTAGTTTTTAGATTTGGATTTTTAAATTAACTTTAAGAATAAAATTTCTTTCATAAAAATTATTTTTATTTAGCTTTTCATAAAATTTTAAAACAGTTTGAATTAATATTTAAAATAAAAAATAAATTTGTATTTTTATAAAATTACATCATCTTTATTTTATTATTACAATCATTATTATTATTATTTTATGTATAAAAATATTAATAAATTTATTTAATATAATTAATTTTTTTAAATTTTTTATATTAAAATTTTTATTTATTATAATTGATAAAAATACAAATATATACATATAAAATAATAATAATTTAAAATTAGATAAATAAAAATAAATTTTTAGTAGATAAAAAAGAACAATATTTCTAATTTTTATTATTTTAAAATAATTTAATTATTTTTTTAATATTTTTATTTATATATTTTATTAATTTAAAATAAGATACATAAGATTATTTGATATATAATTATATTTAATTTATTACATTATAATATAATTTTATATTATATAATTATTAAATATGATATAATATAGATTATATAAAATAAATATTAAATAATATAAACAATAATAATAATATAATAATAATATATAAAATTATTTTTATATATAATAACCATTATTATTATTATTATTTTAATAATAATAATATTTATATTTATTATTTTTTAATAAAATTTATCTACTTTAAATAATATTTTTATAAATTTATAATATAACAAATAATTATATTTAATACATAAATTATATTAATTTTTAAATTATAATATAATTTTATATTTTAAATAAAATTATAATATATTATGTTATGTAAAATAAATTTTTTATAATATAATAAAAATATATAAAACTATTTATCTAATATATTAATTATCAAATAATATATAAAATAAAAATTATATAATTATATAATATTTTATATTATAATTATCATTATTATTATTATTAATTATCATCATCACCTTATAATATTATTATAATAATCATAAATTTATAATAATAATAATAATAATAATTTTTATTTTTAATTATCTATAAAAAAATTAACTTTTTTGTTAATTTTTAATTTGTGATTATTTATTTTTATCATGAATTTATAGTAAAATTATACAATAAAATAAATTAATTCCTTTTTAAAAAATAAAAGTAAATTTTTAAAGCTTATAATAAAAAACAAAAATTAATTTAAAAAATATATATAACTAAACATTATCCAGAACGAGTTTTTATCATATTAACAAGTTCTATAGTCAACTGAAAAATCTGCATAATTTGATTGAGCAATCTTACTTTACATTCTACGAATCACGAGTTTGTTATAACTGATATGCACCAGCCTGCAATAACATTAAGCACATCTCATTTGTCGCCCACGTGCTATGTTTCTTGATATTTATCTGTAAAGCAGCTCCACTATTGATTTTTTCTATTTATTTTACAGCACCATGTTATTAAAATGCAACACTCATATCTAATTTAACTTTAATATATTGTTTGAAAATATTTGTATATTGTAATAAATTCAAAATCATTAGACAATAATAATAATTTTTACTTTAGCACTCATATCTAATTTAACTTTATTACAAAAATAATAATTTTTACTTATATAATAATTAATAATTAGACAATAATATAAAATATTTATAATTAAGTTTATATACAATAAAAATTGTTTATGGAGAAAATATTTATCATATTTAGTATAAAAGAAATCAAAGATACACATATTGGTTGTATTCGTTGATAATATTTTTCATTTCACATGTAAAATTAACATAAATATTAATATGATTAATACTAAATTAAGGATGATAAGAAAATTACTAAATTTTGTTTAATGATAAGGAGTTTGAAAATATAATAACTTTTACATGAGGTACCTCGTTGCCTTTTTTATTATATACGAAAACGTTGCCTTTTTTTATTATATACGAAAAAAATAAAAATTTAAATTAAGTAGAAACATATACTCATATATTAAAAAATAAATATATTTCATTAATTATATTATAATTAATAAATAATACAAAATAAAGAATATAATTAAAAATGTGTTTGATAATATATTTCAATTAACTATAAACTAAAACTATTAGTTAAAACATTTTAATTATGTTTAATAAATAATATTTTTTAATAAGTACTAGTATTTTTAAGCAGTTATTAATTGTTTTTTAAAAAATTATTGTAAGTAAAATTTTGAGTTTTCCAGTTTTTAACTGAAATACATTTTATATTTATTTTTAATATTTTTTTATATTTATATTTTTATTTATCCATTTATTTTTATAAGTTTATTATCATTTAATTTTTTATAACAATATTAACAATTTTAATATATTTTATTTTATATTATTATAAAATATTATATTTTCAATTATTATTTTAATATATTATATTTATTTTTAAAATAAAAAATTATAAATATTAATAAATAAAATTATAAACATAATTTTTTTAAAATGATCATTTAAAACTTATTTGTTTGAAAAATAAAAAAAAATTCTTTCAAATAAAAATTCTTATTTAATAAACTGTAATATATATTTTAAATAAATATATCATACTTATTAAATTTTAATTTATTAATAATAAATTATGTTTTATTTATTATTTTACATTATTCATTAATTTAGATGATTTTTCAGTTATTTATCTATTAATTTTATAAACAAAATCTAAATATTTTTCATGAGTATAAATTTGACAGAGTAAAGTAATCCTGTAACTCAATTAGTTAGTATTGAAAGAAGTACAAGGCTTTTCAAATTCAATAAAAGAAAGAACAGGTATAGCTCATATTAATATAAATTAATCTATATAAAAAATTAATCTATATACTTTTGACATTTCCACGTGTGATGTAAGTTTCCAATTGTTTTGACCGGTGGAGATTAAAAAACAAAATTAATGGATAAATTATTGATACCAAACATAAAATATTAGAACTAATTGATGTTATTTAAAGAAACAAATTAATTTGACATGAACTAATGTCCTTCCTTTCTGAATAAAATACTTTCCATTTTAGAACAGACGACACGATCACACGTAAACAATCTTATTCATAATGGTTTATGTCAGCAATTACGTTCATTATTATAACATTCATTATTATAGTTAAGATTGGATTACATGCATTACCTCAAAAACTGTTGCTAGCAATTTACACGATATCTTCCCTCGTAACAAGTCAACTTTATAATAGATAATTTACTCTTGGTTTTGTAGTTGAAAGATAAATTCATCTAAGATTCAATTAGTGAGGTTTATACCTTGACATTAAAAACGTTTATAAATAAGAATCTTTGATAAGAAAAACTCTTCAACTTTTTATCATATTCTAAAAATGAGATTTGGTTTTATATAGTCAGTGTAGGACCAGACCTGGGCTAGCATGAGATTGGTCCAGTTACTCGATAGCTTGTTATCCTAAAGCTAGGAGTTTAATTTAGGTAATTTACCAACAAATGATGTATAACTTTATTATAATTTGTTTATGTTGAAGTTAATGATATTTTCCAAATTCTAACATTAAAGGGGCGAGTCTTTTATTGACTTTTCCCATAAAAGAAGTTGGTAACCACAGGATTTGTGGCGGGGGTGTTTTATGATTCATCCCCGAACATGGATTTGAAGTTTAAATTACTCAAACGGGATAATAAAAAAAATTCTTTCGTATGCATCAACTCAAAATTAAGTAAAATTCTAAAAGTAAGTTAAAAGAGAAATAAAAAAAACTTTTATAATAGACTAACTTTTTTATATAAAATTTCACTACAAATTAACCCTTGGGATAATAATTTCTAAACACAAATGATTTCATTTCATGATGCTCATTCAAACATAGAAAAAAACATGTCCGGAAAATAACACAAAACTAGCGCGTGGCCTCTTCATTGTGATTGGGCTTCTGAGATCCACCACGTCACTGTGGCAAATTATCACACCCCAATCTCTTTCTTGCATTCTCTGCTTCCAGATCAAGACCATTCTTCTGTTAGCCGTTAACTTTCAGTTACCTCTCCATTTTTTCACAATGCCCCAAATTCAATTCTCTTTCTCTCACTAAACTAAACTATTACAACTATTCAAAACCCTAAAAAAAAAAAAAGAAAAAAAAACAAAACAAGTCCTTCACCCACCCATTGACCTTCTTCTCTCCAAGGTTTCGCCTTATTTCTCACGTTTTCAACCCTTTTACCAAATTCCTCAAATTCTAACAAATTCCATCATGTTTCTCCATTGCTCTTAATGATGGATTCTATCTCCTTCTCTTCCTCCTCTTCCGAGTTCGCTTCAATAGCCACTGCCGATCAGGTACCCTATAATTCACTCTATTCCTTTCCCTTAAATCAATCATTTTCACTCATTTTCTTCACTTTGGTACCCAATCATTTTCTTCCTTTTTTTGTCCCATCACTTTAATTGATTTTGTTCTTCTATTTGGGTGCCCAGTTAACGGGTCAAATTTTCTTATATATTTAAATTTTAAAGGACCGATTTTGTTTATCTGGGTACACCCCAGTTACCAACATGGCACAAGACTATAAATATTCCTCATCAGTTTAATTGGGTTTGATTTACTTGGGTGCCGCAATTACCCTCCAAAGGCAAAATTTTAAAATATCACCTTTTTAAATTGTTTTTACCGAATTTGTTCTACCTGGTATTATGGATTCCGTGGACGAGTGATCAATGAATTTGGGTTGGTTTTGTTGTGATAGAATGCAGGCCGGAGTCGCAGAAGTGGCGACGCCGGCGAAGGGGCAGTGGCGGAGCAATCGCGGCGGTGGCATGATGTTTTTTGGTTAGGAATATTTGTAATTCATTTGATTGGGCTGGGGTTCCTTCTGGGGGTTCTGGGTCTGAATAGGTTTGAGAGAGAGAATAGACTTAACATTGATAAGTACACCTCACGGTTTTCTGAGAATGAAGCCGGGTTGACGGAGACTTACTGGCCGCTCTATGCTGCTGCTGGTGGAGTTGGAACTGTTCTTGGATGGAGTTGGTTGTTGTTGTTGGGTTCCCAGGCTACTCAAATGATGAAGGTTTCTGTTCACATACTCACCACTTATCTTGCTGTCATCAGTGTCTTGTGTTTCTGGGCTAATCAGATATTCTGGGGGGTTGCTTTTGCTATTGGAGCAGCTTTGCAGTTCTTGTATGTTGTATCGGTTATAGACAGGTATCTGCCTCAAATTATCCTTTACATGTTTTATTTAACTTGTTTTCTCATTACTCATTAATTGCATCAAGTTTGTTATATTGAGTTGAATAAGAGTACTTGGTCCATGTTTTCTTTCACAATATCTCCGTCATTCGGGTATCAATTCATTGTTCTTTTAAGAATAGGGAAAAATGTGTTTGTTTTCGAATCAGCAAATGGGATTGGGGTAGCAAGTTATTCTGATTACGTTGGTTTATCTAAAACTCAACCATGCATCCAGGTGAAGTTTTCTTCATTGCCGCTCTAGGTGAAGTACTGGTTGATTTAGTATATATGTCAGTTGGACAATATGACTGTTGTACAATGTCCTGTCCTAGTTCAAACATATTCTCTCTTTTTGTTTGCCATCAAATCCCTGCATTTTCAACCGCATCCCTTCACTAGAAATGCAAAAAAAAAAAAAAAAAAGTTGTTATATTCAGTTTTTAAAGTTTTCTTTTGTACAATGTATACTTTCATGTATGCTCGGATTAAGGTTGCAGGTTTCTAATTTTGCTTTAGCTGTTATTTTTTTCTTCTCCAGACTTCCATTTACCATGTTGGTTCTGCAAAAAGCTGTGAAGATGGTTTGGAATCTTCCTGAGGTTATGAGAGTGGCATATGCATTTATGCTTCTTGTGCTTTTATGGATGGCCTTATGGTCATTTGGAGCAGCAGGTGTTGTGGCTTCAAGCATGGGTGATGGTGGACGCTGGTGGCTTCTTGTGGTGAGCTGGCAAGTTTTGCTCTTCTTTCTTTCTGTTCTTTTTTGCCCGGTTTTGGCATCAGGTTACTGAAGCTTTCCTCATCTGATTACCCTGATATTGCAATTCATACATTCAGGTTCTCTCTGTAAGCTTATTTTGGACAGGTGCAGTACTCTGTAATACTGTACATGTTATAGTGTCTGGGATGGTGTTTCTTGTTCTTTTTCATGGCGGTAGAGATGCAGCTTCAATACCTGCTAACTCCTTGAACAAATCTCTACAGCATGCTCTAACAACATCTTTTGGTAGCATTTGTTATGGTTCATTATTTACTGCTGCTATTAGGACGCTGCGGTGGGAGGTAACCTATCATTTGCTTTGTGACCAATTTGAAATTCATTTCTTTCATGCATGGAGAGGATTTTCTTTTCCTTTTTCTTTAATTGAAATTTTGAATTGTCTTTCAGATACGTGGATTTCGGTCAAAGATAGGCAACAACGAGTGCTTGCTTTGCTGTGTAGATTTCCTTTTCCATCTTGTGGAGACTCTTGTTCGGTTTTTTAATAAGTATGCCTATGTCCAGGTACACTTCTGTGTCCATGTCATTAACTAGTCCTCTATATGATAGAAATTGCATCTCCTATATGTCAATCAAATACAGGATATTGCAGATTTACATTTAGTTTAAGTTGTTTAACTACCGCTAATTATAAAGAAGGAATATGTAAAAATGCCTGGAATCAGGTTCTTTGAGGCATCTTATTTGGTTTCAGCTGTCTCTTCTCTTCCCCTGGAGATGGCTTTTTTGTTGAGACTTGCTGGGGATCGAATGTGGCTTCAGGTGCTTCCTAAGGAAATGCCATTGCCCAGAGTTGTTTTAGTTCAATCAGTTTATTATCATCTTAATTCCAAAATCATATTGTAATTGTTTTAGCAATTAGCGAAGACAAGGATATAAAGTAGTTAAATATCAAATTTCTTTCAAGCATCGGTATCTTGTATAAAAGTTAAAAAATCAATAAGTAGAATAATTATTACTTGAATTTCAATGAAGAAGAATTTAGAATGATGAGGAAACATTTACACTCTGTCACTGCTCATCATTGCAAGATGATTCCAAGACATTGCTTTTCTTCTAAAAGGTGCAAAAGGATCAGCATGAGGCATATTCCTTCATCTGTGTTATAACATAAAATTTGGATCATTAAAAACTATATTCTATTTTGCTATTATAATTGAAATATAGCATATAGGCAACTAGTGTTGAAGATTGATGAATGTATTGGTTCTCTTGGAAAACTTACTCTTGCATGATTCATGGTCATGTCCTTTACAGATTGCTGTTTATGGTAAAAGCTTTAACAATTCGGCTAGAGATGCCTGGGAGTTGTTCCAGTCAACGGGAGTTGAAGCACTTGTGGCCTATGATTGTTCAGGTGCTGTCCTTCTAATGGGTACCGTTTTTGGTGGGCTCATAACTGGAACTTGCTCTGGTATTTGGGCTTGGATTAAATGGAGTGACAAAGTTATTATGATTGGATCCACTTCCATGCTGATGGGGATGGTACTGGTATGTTAATAATCCCCTTCTTTAAGATATGCTTTTGTGGCTTGAACTATAAGATGCTCGTTCAACTTTTTATCTATCTCTAAAAGTGACGAGGAACATTGAATTATTGTGAAATAAACCACTTTTGACCTTTGGATCCCATTTTGTAAGGCATTATATAAAAGGTTTTGATCGTCCTTACAAAAGGTAATTTATAATTCCTATAAAAATTGTCTTTAATAATTAATTGCCGTTGGTGGAAACTAAAATTAAAATTAATAAAGATAAATATTAGTAGTGAGATTAAAATTAACGATAATTTTAAATAAATATAAAATTAAAAAGTTATAATAATTTTAAAAAAAATTACAAAAAATAATTAACTTGAATTAGTTTTATTTATGTGTATAATAAATTGGTGTTGTGTTGTTGAGTATGGAAATGGGTGAAGGCGTATAAAGTTGAAGATGTGATATTTGTGTGTGAGTAGAAGAGTGACTGACTATAACGTGTGATTGTGGAGGTTGGATTGGCAATGGTGGTGGTGGAGAGTGCTGTCACATCAATATACATATGCTATGCAGAAGACCCCTTATTGATTCATAGATGGGATGCTGAATTTTTCAACCACATGTCCGAGACACTTCATCAGCGGCTTCAATATAGGAGTGCTCGAGCAATGCAAGTTTTAACCCGCAATCGACTCGATGACCTCGTACGGCAAAACACCTCTATTTGACCCCTACCATCTCACTCAACCATATCTTTCCTTTCATATTTCCGGTTACATTATTAGGAATCTTCCATGTTCGTGTGTATCAATATATAAAGACATAAACTACAGAATGTACAGTTTCTTTTATTTTTGACAAAAACAAAAACATGCTTAAGAAGTATAGGATATATCTTTTTATGACCAATTTGAAGTTCATTTCTTTCATTCGTCGGGAGGCTTTTGTTTTTTTCCATTTTTTCTTGGATTAAACTGTGTTATCAAAAGAGCATGCAATATTATGTTCTTAGAAATTTGCATAAGATAAAAATTTCAGGAAATATAAAATAATTTGCTTTTAAAATGAATCGTCTTTTATACAAGGATTTCCATCAAATATTGGCAATAATGCTAACAAGTGTATTTAAAGAATTAGTTGAAAATTTAAATGTAAAAAATTGCTATGAAAATTATTCCAAGTGTGTTGATTTTTAATGCAGTTTTACGGTGATTTATAATATTTTTTATTAATTTCTTAACCAGTACTATTAAGATATTCATTAACAACGTCATTTAACTTATTTAAAAGATTTGATTTGATTTATTTTGTTATCTTTTTATATGTATTTAAGGGGGAAAAGTAGATAGTCTAAGCGCACATGGCACGAAAAGAAAATCCGATTTCGGTAAAACTGAGTCTGAATCGTACTTAAGATTCAAGTCGGTTCAGTTTTTAAAAAAGTTCGTTTAAATATATATATATATATATACGAGTCAAAAAAATTATCAACCTTTAATATTTATATTAATTTAATTATTAAATTATATTATAATATTTAATAAATTATGTATATTAAATTTTATATAAAGTTAAAATTGATAAATATTTTAATTTTAAAATTTTATTTTAAAAATTCATATATTATTTAAATATATGGAAATATTAATTGAATAATATATTATAAATTTTTATATTTTTTAAAATTTAATATATGTAATATATTAAATATTATAATATAATTTAATAATTAAATTAATAAATTTTATACTTTATATAAAATTATTAAATTAATATAAATATTAAATTTGATATCTGATATGAATAAATATATATATATATATATATATATATATTTAAACAGAATGACTATTTAATTATTTATTAAAAAAACTTTTATCTTTCTCATCTAAATTAATCAAAAATATGAAGTAGAAATTAATTTTAAAATAAAACAAGTTTTATATTGTTAATTAACTAAAAGTTATTTTAAATATATTTTTCAAACTATTTATAATAAAAATAAAAGATTCTCGATTATATGATAACTCTTGAATGATTAATTGGATCCTAATTGATATATTAAAACACGCTGTACTAATTTTGACTCAATTTATACAAAATATATTATATATACTTGAAGTATATTAAAATAACTTTACATAAATATAAATATGACTTTTGAATATATTATATATATTTAAAAATTTATTTTAATATATTATGAATATAGATATTTTATATTATTAATAACTAAGTGTTGTAAATTTTAAAATAAATATTACAAAATAGTTTTTTAACAATACAATAATTTGTAATAATGAATTGGAATAGTGTCTATCTCCTATTTGAATTAAGTGTAAGAATAAATGAAGTCCGACACAAAACAGGAGGAGAAGAGTTTGAAGATGCAGGTGGATAAAATGCATTATAACTTTCCGATTTGAGGTTTGGGTGTGAGTTCCAGGCCAAGGCTTCACCAACGTTAGCGTAAAACATGCAAAGTTGTTCTGACACACGCTGCAGCTAATAAAGAGGGAAGAGGCATCCCAAAACACCACACACACTGCACTGCTTCTGCTTCTGCTTCTGCTTCACCCTAAACCATGCCCAAGAGGTTCCTTTCAAGCAAAGATTTTACTGTAATTAACTCTACCTAGCTTATAGCTACTCCTCCTGTTTTCGGAAATCATAATTGTACAATATTTTTTAATAACAAAATACTATTTTTATTTTTTATCTGTAAAAAATGATTTTTATTTACATTAAATTTAAAATAATAGTAATTATTTTAAATTAATATCTATTTAACCATAAAAATAAATAAATATTTTTTAATAAATATCTAAAAGCATACAATAAAATGTCAATCAATAATAATTTTTTATTAAACATCATACATTTTAATGTTATCAATACGTTAAATTATATAATTTTTAATAAAAAGTTACATAAATTTTATTTTTATTTTTTAATGTATAAAAAATAATAAATAAAAAAGATCGTATAGTTAATAAATAAAAAATAGAGTAAAACTTTATCTTATAATTATAACACAATAATGAATTTTTTTTATATATGTAATTTCCACTTTTGTTAGATAAATAAATAGAAATAGATGTAGGAATTGCTCCTTGTGAATTTTTTATAAATAATTTATAAAAATTAATTGAAATGATTAAATATTATAAATTTAATTTCAAGTTTAAAAGGTACAGTATTAAATCTTTGAATAAATATCTCATAAACAATAAGCATATGAAATAAATTTAATGTGTAATATATTAAAATTAAATTATATTTCTTATATTTTATAACAAAAATATTAATAATTATTTCTTAAAAAACGGTATAAGAAAATAACAATAAAAAAAAATAAAAATAGAAAGTACAATGATATAAATATATTAAAAAGTACTAATATTTTTTTATATTTTTTTCTCTTACTTATCATATTACCTTATTTATCATATATTTTTTATTTTTCTTTTAAAATAGATATATCCAATAATATTTTCTGAATAAAAAGAAAATTCTATATATGATATAATAAACGATATAGTAAAAAATAAAAATATATATTATATAACTCTATCATCCATTTAAGTCTAATTCACTTGTTTTTTGTAATTCGAAACCTAGAAAAACATTAATATAATATTTGAACGCTAAAAACGATACTGTTTCTATATTTTATTATTTGTCTATAAAGATATTGTGTATCTTAAATGTTTTAATTATACAAATTTTTATGATGGGATTATTTTTAATTAAATATTTGTTATTAAAATAATTAAATAATTTTTTTATCATTTAAGTATTTAAATGAAAAATTAATACATAAATGTATAAAAGAAACAATTAATATATTTATAATTTTAGAAATTTTTATCAACAACTATCTTTAAGATATTGGTACTATTCAATTATATCTTTATCCGGCACTTGAAGAATACTTTTGGTATTATTTTTCATCAAATATTATTTAATTTATAAAAAAGTTAAATTATATCTTTAGTAAGAAATATAATTTTTATTTTTTACACACTGATTAGTATTTTTATTTTTAAATAAAATATATTTTAAAGATAAATTGTAATTTTTTTAAAACATATTAGAAAATATATAATTGAAATGAATAAATAATAAATTATTAAGATTATAATATTAATATTAATATATTGAAAATTTTAATTAAAATAAATTAAGGAACAAATAATATAAAAGGAAGAAAATAATGAACGAATATTTAAGTTTAATGTTTAAATATTTATTCTTTGGTCTTAGCCTCAATCTCATCACCATCCCATCGATCTCAGCGTGCACTCTTTTCCATATGCTTTACCCTCGCTCTACGTGACACTCATATTAAATATCAAAAAGAGTGATGCTGGAATAGATTTCAGTTTCATCAATATAAACAAAAATTTTGTTGTTAATTTATATTTATATTTTATTTTTAACTTTTTTATTAATATAATAAAATTTGATTTAATTATTTTTTCATTCTCTTCAATTTATTATTAAAATTATTTTATTTGATGCATTTTTTAGTAATTTTTATAATGATTAATTTTCATAATTAATATTTGCTATAAAATAAAAATATAATAAATTTAAAAATGAATATTATTTTAAATTTTCATATATTTCTATATGTTTACGTACAATAAAAATAAAGAAATCATTTGAACTTTAAAAATATAAAATAAATTAATATAGAATGAAAAGTAAATTGTATTTATCTTTAAATGTTGATCAATTTAAATTATAATATCATTTCTATTATTTATTTTTAAAATATTTTTTATATTTATCTGTTTAGATTAAATTGAAGATAATATTAGTTATTATTCTTAACTAATACTTTGAATATTATATTTTAAATAAACAAAAGAAATAGTATAATTAAATAAGGGAAATTACATTAAAAAAATTGTTTAATAATCGTATATAGTAATTATTCTTTTATTTATGTATTTTTCTATATAGATAAATAAAATTAAAGATAACATATTTTAAATTAAAATAAATTTATATTCATTTAATTAAGTTCCGTTTCAATCTCAATCTGAAGGCTTTGCAGATCTTCAGAGCTCAGACTTCAGACGAGGTAGAGGTAGCAGTTCTGTATATGTAGTATCCCGGAGAGATAGAAGCATGCAGAGGATCAATCATGAATTGTAATAGCCCGTTTTTTATGTCTTGGGAGATGGGTCCAAAATACCTTATTCCAAACACCTCCCAATATTCTTTTACACGTTTATATATTTATTATTTCATAAAATAAACCAATATTCTTTTACACGTTTATATATTATTTCATAAAATAAATATTAAATATATTTTAACTTTATTATTTTAAAATATGTAAATATTTAATATTTTATTTTCAATTAAAAAGTTATAAAAATAAAAAGTTTAGAATTATTCTATACAAAAAACAGCTCTGCTATTTAAGAGTTTATTGCTTACACCTAATATTTATACAAGTTAATGAAGTTATTTTAAAACTCCTTAATTTAGTTTTTCAGATCATATTAGTTCTTTACGTATGATCAGTAAAATAAAATAAATTAAAAGATTAATTGTATATTATACTAAATTTAAAGATTAATTTGACAATTTTTATTATGTTAGTGATTTTCTAACTTGTGTAACATTATATTAAATAATAATATACAAAAGTAAATTTTTAATGAAAATTCATATTTATATATATTAAATATTCTTCTATAAAAATCATTTATGTACTATTATCCCGTGCAACATCGCACATGTTAAACAAAAACCTTTTAAAATGTTAATAACATCTTTGTAAATTTTCACTTTATTGTTTTTAATCCGTTTAAATTAATTTATTTTAAAAAATGAAATTTATTAAATGAATTTAAAAAACATTATTCCCAATATTTTTTTTGGCGTACTATTTCCCAATATTAATTCAAATCAAGGGCATGCCAAATTTATCTTTCAATTTACAAGGAAAAACCTGTTTTAAAGAATCTGAGTATTTACAAAACATTTTAGATTTGTTAATTACTTTAAGTAGTAGAGGCCTTATTAAAAGAAACAAGATCTGTCAATGTTTATTATCTTTATTAAATAATCAAATTTATTATTACTATAGCCTACGATGTATTCATATATCACATTAAATATACAACTAGTATACTTTAAATTGGATAGAATTATAATGAATGGATAACAAATTCTAGTAAGACTTTCTTATTACTTTGAACAAGTGTTTGCTCTTTTTCATCATTTAGCGGTACATGCACTTTGCCAACAAAAAAGGGGTAGAATGAAAAAGAACTTAATAAAGATTGTATCTTAAAACAAAATTATTCTATTTCAAATGAAAAATTACAGCAGTTTATTTTTTAAAAAATAAGTTTGTAGTAAATTTCAGTATAACACAAAATTTATAATATATCAAATAAACTCAAAAATAAAATTAAAGATAAAATTAATTTAATTTAGAGCAACTAAATATCAAATTTTTGTTAAAAATGATATTATAATTTTATGATATTTTGAGGCCCGGATTGAAACATGCAGTACATCCTAATCCGATGATTACTTGGAAAGATACAAGTATGACAATGAAAGAATAAAAAGGAAAAAGTGAAGTGAAGGCTTCAATCCAAGAAGGATATTGAACTGTGCGGAAACTAAAGATGACTTTGTTTGTTTGTTTGTTTTAATTACAAAAATATTATTTTATGTTTATGTTTATTTTATCTTTTATTTTAAAAAGTTATATAAAAGCAGTCAAATTAATATTTTCATTTTTCTATATATATTAAATAAAACGTTTTTATAATTAAAATACAAATAGAAAATAAACCTAAAATTTCCAACCAAAAAAGTAGATGAATACAAACAATAAACTATATAATATTTTTTTTATATTTATTTCAACGCCTCTTATTTATAAAATAAATATAATAAAAATGGTGTAAAACTACAATTTCCCATAATAATATAAACAAAGGAGCCGTACTGATACGCTACACTCTGCTTAAAGCTTCATCCAAGTGCTTAGAAATGCATTTCCATTTTCTACTTCCACTTGTTTAAATAAAACTTCTCACAATGATGCTTTCTGAGTCAGTTAACTTATGAAAGATGCAAAGCTTCAAGACAACTGAATCAAACTCACGACTCTATTGCCATTCTTCCTTTTTGCATCGGTAAATTACGTAGTAGCTGTAGTAAATAGTAATATATATATTTATATATCTCTGTCTTTGCTCTCTTTTGTTTTGGCCTTTTGTGAAATGGGTAATGGAAACTGGAAATTAAACTGAACAAATGCATGCTTTTTTTTTTTGGGTATTATAAAAAAATGTTTGGTAAAACAGAGTTTCCCTGTTTTTCTCTGTCGTAAAACAGGGGAGATGACACCAGCCGAAACCCAACGCGTTTCTTGGATCTTCAACATTCGTTTCAACAGCACGACGTTGTTGATTTAAGCTCAAGTTACTTTCCTTCCCTCTGTGTATACAAATATATAATATAATGCTCCTTCTCAGTTAATAATTTAAATTTTTAATTATATTCAGGTTCTGTGTTTGGTGCAAAGTCGAACAACGTCGCCGATATTGCAAGCAACTTGCAGTATGGTGCATTCAACACGGTATTACCATTTATCCCCTCTCTCTCTCTCTCTCTCTCTCTCTCCTTTTTCTTTTAGATGGATAAGTTTTGTGTGCGAGTGGCTTATGTGATTATACTTTGGGTTGGAATCAAATGCAATGTTTGCATAGAACCTTGGGTGTGCAGAGATTGCTTCCACAGTTGCAGGGTGCATTGAGACAGGGTCGCAACCCATGTTGCAGAAAGGATCCACTGTGGCACTGGGGAATCAGCATATTGAGAATTGGGCAGATGAGAGCCAACAAACTGAAGATACGTCCACAGATATTGACACTGATGATAGAAACCAAGTGGGTCTCTCTATTTCTCAACCATACTACTCAAAAGTTATAACACCCCTTCTAAAATACTCTTTACAAAGTTCTAAAAATGTTTATGATGTTTTTTTTTCCATATTCATCTATCATGAATATTTAACTTTTCTAACTTTTATGTGATTAATATAATAATAGAATTGACTTTGAATAAATATAAATTTCAATATTTCTCATAATTTTTTTCAAAAATTAGTGATTTAATTAATTTTAACAATTTTTTAATTTATGTGATTCGGTTGTAAATAGGATTAGGAGTGTACGTTTTACGATATTGGATAATGATTACATGAATAATGAAGTTCATTGTTGTGGTTTTGATGGATGAGCGAGTTTTAATGTTCGTTGACAGTGTTTCTCAACCGTGTCTTGTTGCAATGGAATTGGGGATGGGGGACTTGTAGTTGTGGACTCCCAGGATCAAAGTAAGACTAAGGTTAAAGCTGAAGACCAGAAGGTTGTTTGCTATTTGCATCAACAACTTGTGCTTATCAATTCGTGTTTCATTACTGATACTTTATTTCTGTGTATTCTTTTAGACCCTTCGCAGGCTGGCTCAGAATCGAGAGGCTGCAAGGAAGAGTCGATTGAGGAAAAAGGTAATTGCTCCTATGCCATCCTACAATCTGGGCTGCTCTTTTGGTGCTCTTAGTTGAATTCATTATGTCTCTCATCATGTTGGTTAGTTTCACTGTTACAAGTTGATATTGCCTATATATCTCACTATCCCTCAGTGAATAATTAGTTCGTTTTTCACTGAAGTCTTAGGGTTATATAAAGGGAACAGATTTGAATCGTTTATATTCTTGTTTTTAAGTAGGCATATGTGCAGCAATTGGAGAACAGTCGAGTTAGGCTTGCACAACTAGAGCAAGAGCTTCACCGTACACGTCAAGAGGTGTAAGAAGTTAAAGATTTCTAGTAGCTCATTTACATTCAATTTAACTTTGTTATTATTTTACTTACTATTTTTTATGGTTTGCTACTTTGTCTAGGGTGTATTTATTGCAACTGGAATCCCGGGTGATCGTGGTCATTCAGTTGTTGGAAATGGTAATTTAAAAGATGATTATTTCCTTCTCAGTGGCACTAATATGATGGTTATATTTAGTATCTGTTTTCGTACGTCAACTATGGTACTATTTGGGTTATATTGAGTTAATGCTTTTCTTTAGAATTCCTGGAAAGTAGCAAAATAAATTTATATGTACATATTCCATATCTAATCATAGGAAGAATGTATTTACAAATTATACAGAAATTCAGTGAACTTGGTGCAATGAAAACCTGAAGCTTTGTGTTGGCTTCAATGATCGGCCTATCTAGTTTTCTTTTGAGTCTAAAAAATGGTTGTGTAGAAGGCTAAGGGAATGTATCTTATTGTTATTTCATAGATACATACAAGAGGATGTGAAATTGAATTTTTTTGCATTAGATACTGGAGTTGTGTGATCTGAGTATGTAGATGGTTTTTCACACATGAACATCTCTGCTCGCAAAGCCTCTTTGGCAACTCCTTATATGCATACATGCTAATGTGTGTTATTATGGCACTATTAAGAAATGATAGTGATGATTTTTATCATTTTACATTGCTTAAATTGAAATTACGAGTGATGCTGCTATTGAAACAGGATGCATGGGAATGTTATTTTTTTACTTTCTTGTAATCATGCTCAATATGCTAGGGGGATGTTTTACTGTGCATTTATCTTATTGATGTCTTAAGAGACTGAACAGAATTTTATGCTTGTGTATTTTCTGGTTCTGGAGGGTTCAATGCAAACTCTTCTTTGGTCCATAGCAGAAAAATAAATGAGTGATTGAGGTAAAACTCTTGCAATTTAGTAACTGAGTAATTGATTAATGGTTAGTTATGTGGGACTAGGAGTACTCGTGGCTGAAATGGTAGGATGCAATGCCAAAATTGAAGAGAGCATACTGCTTCAATTTTCAAGTTTCATGCTGATTTTCCTCAAATGTATTGAGATTTGAACATTTGTATTATATAGGAGAGAATGAGTATGTAATTGTGATGATTTTTTTTAATCCTTCAGGTGCATTAGCATTTGACATGGACTATGCCCGTTGGGTTGATGAGCATCAGCGGCTGATCAATGACATGAGATTAGCTATAAATTCTCAAATGGGTGAAAATGAGCTGCATGTTCTTGTTGATGGAGTCATGGCACATTATGATGAATTATATAGGTTAAAGAGCATAGGAGCAAAGGCTGATGTATTTCACATACTTTCTGGGATGTGGAAGACACCTGCAGAAAGATGCTTCATATGGCTAGGTGGATTTCGTTCATCTGAACTTCTCAAGGTAATTCACCATTTCAATTGCTCACTTTTGCAGCTTCAGGGTACAGTATACATTCTGCTGAATGTTCACTATTGTCTGCATATTTATTTATGAGATTCAGATAGTTAGAAACCAACTTGAGCCGTTAACCGATCAGCAGTTGATGGGCATTTACAATCTGCAACAGTCTTCCCAGCAGGCTGAGGATGCTTTATCACAAGGCATGGAGGCATTGCAACAATCTCTTTCAGAGACACTTTCCTCCACCTCCCTTGGCCCCACTGCTTCTGGAAATGTTGCTGATTACATGGGCCAAATGGCCATTGCATTGGGCAAGCTTGCCACATTGGAGAGTTTCCTTCATCAGGTAAGACTTGTTTTTCAATGTTTTATTTTTCAAATTTTTAATAAGATGATATATATATTTTAATTATAGGTAAAATTAAAAAAATGAAAACATAAGAGCATGAATAATTCATAGGTAATTTTCAGTACTACCAAACACACCTACAAAACTTTATATGCATTGTATTCTGAGTATGCGTTATTTTTGTTAGGCTGATCTCTTGAGGCAACAAACGCTGCAACAGTTGCGACGAATTTTAACGACGCTTCAAGCTGCTCGTGGCCTCCTTGTGATAAATGATTATGTGTCACGCCTTCGTGCTCTCAATTCATTATGGTTAGCGTGCCCAAAAGAGTACTAAGAATTGACATGTATATTATCTATCTATCTATGGAGCACTTCTAGTCTGTAGGAACTCCGTGATGTGTTTTGTTGGCACCTTCAAAGCAAAAGCGTGAACATATAGCTCTTTAATAATTCGCCACACTCACAAGAAACCTTCTCTTCCGTAGTTGCTGATCTAATCTTCTCTTATGAGTTTGGTAAATGTTTGCATCCTGGTCTCTACAACTTTTTAACTCATGCTACCGGATATTGTGCCTGCGTTACGCTTACATCTTTTACATTGGCGTGCATATATATCATTTCACCTTTCCACGAACTTAATAAAGCATGACTTTGCTGAATAGTGTTAGGAATTATGAGGTTTTAGGTAGAAAGGGAGGAAGATGGGAGAAGAGACTTGCCATAGTATTTATTTCTGTATACAATTGATACATTACATCGACTAAACTTAAACTACTATCTTTTATTTATATAAATAATTTTAATTTTAATTAGATAAAGAAATATATAATGCGATAATAAAGGAACAAGAAAATTATTTTTAGAAAATAATGTTTCTGGTGTAGATTTAGGATTTCTTTGGTGGATAGTTAATTAGTTTTTTCGAATTGATGAGATGATTAAAATAAATTTTATCTTAATTAAGTTTAAAAGATATAATTATTTACTATTTTATTAATAAAATTAATTTAAGATATTTTAAAATATTGAGATACAGTCAAGATAATATTAAATATTTTTTAAATATTTCCTTTCTTATCCATATCTGGCAAAGTGATAACCTAAAGTCAAATTCCATCACTTTGTTGATGCTTTTTTGTTCTTCATCTAATAGAACAGAAAATTGCCTGGAACAAGTTTTACAATTTCTTTCTATTCTCGCCTCTAGTATCGATATGAGCACATAGGTATCAATGAAGTTGAACAAATATTATCGATGAATGAAAGGCAAACTTTGTACATTACTACAGTCCTTTCTCCCCTTTTATCTTCTGCAATTTTTTCTCATTCTAATTAATCATCATCATGTAAACTAAGCTATACATTATGAGCAGGCCACGATATTCACTTTCTACTAAATACAAATTTCAGAAGCATTAGATTCTTCAATCCTTATTCACCACCGGTCTATATATTTTTTTCTTGCTATTATTCGTTCTTCCTGCCAGAAATCAAAAGTATCACACTAGTAAATATTCAATTTTCTTCCAGCAGTTTCATCATATTTAGATAAACTTCTGAATTAGTCTTGTAGAATAAGTTAAAATTATGCACGAGTTTATTTTAAATTAGCAGAAATTTAATTAATTTTACTTTATTATTTTCCAGTGTTGTAAGTGGTGGAGAAATATATCGAATAGCTCAAAAGTATTTATGCAAGAAACGAAACTGTACCTGGTTTTTGGTATCTTCTGCATGCAACTTGGGGAATGAAGACCCCAGTACCTTTACCATTCTTCCACAAGTTCATGGGGCAAACAGGGGGTGAAGCAGAAGAGTGTGTGTCCCCCAAACAGAGATGAGTTGGTGGTGGTAGCGGCACAGAGTTAAAACTGTAAATTGACCTGTTGGAAGCCCCATTAGCGGGGTTGAAACTTGTTGTTTCTAATAAATCTTCGTTGTCTTCGGATGTCAACTGCAGAATCTGCCTCCTAATCTCGGCATAGAATGTATCTTCATCGTTCTTTTCCTCAAACACAACACCAGCAGGATCTGAATTCATCTCCATAACAAGATTGAGGATGAATCAGACTTCAATTGTTACTTGCATAAAAATAAATGGGTATTGAGGATTATGTGTAGATGGGTGAATAACAGAGAAAAAATAACTGGAAATCTCATCTCCGATAGCGTCCAAGTTGGAAGAATATGTCCATTTCGTACGTTAACAAATGTCCGCTATTTTAAAATTTATGATGTACGTGGTTTCTCCTGTGCTCTGCCATTTTGAAGAGGTATTCATGTCTTTATTTTAATTGCGTGACACGCGTAGCATTATGGTCTCGTTATTATTATATTTTAAGATAACGATCAAATTATATATCTATAATTTATTGTTTTAAAATATTGAATATTTTTAGTAATTTTTTAAATGTTTATATTTTTACTAATTTTTATATTTTTCTTTTACTAAAATATTCTATAAGATAAATTTAGTCTTTTAAAATTTTGAATTTTTTAATATTTTTATTTTAAATATTTTATGAAAATAAAATATATAAATTATTAATAAAAATATTTAGAATATAAAATATAAGTATTTATAAAATTTTTAGTCAACTATATAAAAATAATTAATAGAAATTATTTAAAATATAAATATATAAGTATTTAAATTTGTTACTAAAAACTATTTAAAATTTTAAATGTTATATTAATTTTTAAAATAATTTTACAAATATAAATTTTTTTAATATCATTATCTTAAAACATAATAATAACTATTATTATTATTATTATACTTATTGTAAAATATGAAAATTTGAAATTCGATCTTTTTTATTGTATAAATAAATAAAAAAACTATTAATACCCTTCAAACTCTATATAAAAAACAAAATCACCTATGATGTAATCATTGAATCTCTAAGCCAAATCAAGTGGATCAGAATTCACGGTTACTTTCTAGTGGTCATTATTCATCACCAAACATCAACATCAAGCATGCTTATGGTTTCGGCTAACCATTAGTGTTTTAAAATATCAATTTATGCGTTGTAGTTTTCATAACGTTGGCTTGTTTGTGTTTAAAGTAATTAGAACACGTCAATTAATAGAATCATATTGGTGTGAGATCACTTCTTATAACTAACGTTATAAAGGTCAATCTTATATGCTAATATTTGGATTGCTAAAACTCTGATCATGCTGCTAAAAACTAAACAAGATTTTCGCTTGATTTTGGCATGCTCTTTCATGGGAATTCCAATTTGGATTCGAATCTGTGACTCTTGGAAAATATTTGAAATTTTCGTTATCAGCCATGATACTATATTCAAACTAGGAGCCGTATATGTTTTTTTATGATGAATACATTCATAACATGAAGAGGTCCACGATAAATGTCATACTTTATGGGACAAGATTATATACGGTTTCCGTGTATACATCAAAATTTCGTATTTAAAGATAATAACTGTTGGTTATCTTAAACTAATTGCTTGGGGCCACTAATTTCTCTTTAAGATTTGGGGTGAGACATTGACGTCTAACGCCAATCTTTCACCTAGCCACCTTTCTCCTATTAGTATTCAGGAGCTTGGACATTCACGGTAACCGCCTTTTGAGTATAGAAGATCATGCAGAAAATTATTTTATTGGATTATTAGTCGGCATATTTTTGTGATAAAATATAATCAAACATCTTCTAAATGTTCTATCAGAGACGTTGAATCACTAACCCAAAATATGTAATTGTTAGGCTCCAAGGAGTTGTAATTTTATTTTTAATTAATAGAACTGTTTTATAGATAATACGGCTTTGTGATGTTTTATATAATAAATGTTATATAATCTTTGTGTAGATGAAGAACTTGAGCTAGTTTCTGGGGAGTCATGTTTTCCTCATGATCCTCCGTTTCACGGATTCAGTGTTTACTTTTTAAATTCGGTCATTAAATTTTTTTTTTGGGGTCTTTTAGGAGTTGTTATGATATGTTTATGAATTCAGGGATGTTTGAAATATTCATATAAAATATATTTGAATTTACAATAACAGTTATTTTATATAATTTTTTAAACATACTTTAATAAAAAGATTAATTTTTTTTATCTCTTTAAATAAATTTAAAATTAAACTTTATAAAGAAGTTTTTGGGTGATAAGTTCCTTTTATTAAATATTTAATTAATTAAACTATTTACCTAAATATGTTAATATTTTATAAATGAGTTAACAAACATTAATAAGTATTTTAAAATTTACTGAGTATGACTAACAACTAATAATGCAACAATGAAGCAGGACAGCAAATTTATGGGTAAAAACAAGTGCACATTAATTAATTCCTTCCGATTTATCTATAATTTTTTTTATCCTGACTTCGCTGTATCTAATATCTAATATATAGTTCACCCCAAAAAAAATCTAATATATCAAAAAGGAAATCTTTAAATGAACAATTCTGTAAAAAAGAAGAAGAATGTATTAATAAGGATACTGAGTATGAATTTTAATTAAAATATTTTAGAATCATAATAGTTTTAATTCAAGATACTTTTATTTTTTATTTTACATATTTACTTATTTAAAAAAAAGATGATAAAGAGGGGATAAGGGGACCACGGAGAAGTATCCATGATTTAGATTCCATACGGCACAAAACGGCATTCTGGCGGACAATTTCCTTAGTGGGCCTTCACAGGGTCATCTTTTTGGGCTTTGGATACCATCAATCCATCAATAACGAAGTAAGAGATTATCTTTCATAATCCAACAATTCAAGCCTAAGGAAATGCTTGCAATGATAATTAATTAACGAGATATCTGCACCTGGCGATACCCAGAGCCACGTGACATGGGCATGATAATTAATTGTTTAATTTTTTAATACGAATTTTTAAGATATAAATTTGTATTGAAGTAAGAATAAATAAATAACTATTTATTGACATTAGAACTCTTTATTAGTGATTTGATGCATGTTTGAAAAAATTTAATCAATAAATTAATTGAAAAATAAAAATTATTTTTTAACTAGTTGATAAATTTGAAAAAAATACGAGAGCATATTTTACTATTTAGTCTTTAACTTTAAATTTGGTAACTGTATATATTTTCAAACAACTTTTATTTTATTTTTTTAAAAAATAATTTATTATTTTAAAAATAAGGATAATGAGTTTCTTAATTTTTATTTTAGTTTTTAATAAATTTATTAAATAAAATGAGATAATATAAATATATTTATAATATAATTTTGATAATTTTATATTATAAAAAGAATATGATGGAGAAAATGTGTCAAAGCGTTTGCAAAATCAAAAAGGGTAACAAAGATTTATAATAAGATATTAGGGATAAAAAAATAGAACTTTATAAATATAAAATATTTACATGAAATAGCATTTCAGAAAATACTATAAAAACACTGTAAAGTCTAATTTGGTTAAACATTCTAAACTAATCAAATTAACTAGAAACTACTTCCTTTGGTCACATTTTTAATTAAATTATATAAATTAAGAGAAGTTATTAAAATTGGTTAATATAATAAATTTTAAAAAAATTATTAAAATATTTTAAATCTACTTTTATTTAAAAGTCAACATCAAACACAAAATAGATTATCAATTTAATTTTTAGTTAAATTACTATTATATAAATTTTGTAATGTGGATAAGGCTCTTTTAAAGTGAAAAAGTCTTGCAAAAGTAAGTGTGGAAGTCACCACATGCGCCCATGTGAATTCATATGTGGAGGGTCATCTCAATCCAATTTTGAGAAGTCATCGCTTTCGGCATCAACTTAAAAGGAAAATGTCATTCAAAATTATTTGGGGTGGGAAGGGGAATGAATCCATCCATCACTTCAGATTTAAATAGGATAAGGTGATATTAACATTTGAATAATAATTCTCCTACATTTAAATAATATATGTCTCATTATATTTAAATTTAATGACTGATAATTTATTTTTAAAAAGGAGATTACATAACTTTCACTGCATATTTAAATTAATATTTATGAAAAAAATAATTAAATTATCTAACATACAAATGAAAAAATCTATTATTGTATGATTACCTTATAATTCTCCATTAAAAATGCATTTGATAAGGTTAGGAGTAAAATTTTAAGTTAACTATTAATTTATTTAATTAAATTTAAAAATTTGTTGATCAAAATAGATATATTTAATAAAATAGTTTATTCAATAGTTTGTAATTTTTTGAAATATTACCTGAAATACTGCTTGTGCTTTTAAACTTTTATCATATTATTTCTCTTATATTTTTATATTCGTTATTTTATCATAATTTGGTTATATTTTTTTCACAAATTCTTTATTGCAAAATGCCAAATGATATACTTATTTTGTTTATTATTAAGGAACACTACTTTTCAGATTATTTTTTAAATATTTATTATTTATTTTAATTATTACATTGTTTATGTTAAATTTTAATAAAATTGTATTCTTATTGATAAAAATTCAAAATTCAAAATTCAAAATTCAAAATTCAAAATAAAAAATAATTATTTTATCTGAAATTAAGTTTAAAAATAAGAAATTTATTTTAATTTTCAATAATTATAATGTTTGTGTTAAAATAAAAAATATATATTACAAAACATAATCCAACTTTATATATATTAAATCTAAGTTGTCATTCTTGAATAAGAGTATTTTTCAATTTTTTTTATTAAGCATGTGATTTTCTCAACTAAATATTTACTTTTTATTCTATTTGAATACTATTTTAATTTAAATTTAAAACATGGATATAATGTATAAATTTTAAAATATATTTTTTAGATAAATTAAATCTTAATTTAAATTTATTTTTTAAACTTTGATATATCAAATGAATAAATGTTTTATTATAATTTTTAATTTTATCCTCAAAATTAAAATTTTTGTTTCTGTTTTTATTTTTTATTAATATAATGTAATGTAATATTTATTATTAATAAGAAAAATTTATATTGTTTTAATTTTATTTTATTTATTTTAAAAAAATATCATTTAAAATTTTAAAATTATAATTAAATAATTAAATATTTTCTTTTATGTTATTTTATAATGAATCGGATAATTTAAAAAATTAGTTGTATTAAATATTTTTTATTCTATTATTTATTTCATCAACTTTTATTTTTTAATTATTTTTATTGAACATACCTAAAATGTCTAATTAACTGAAAATTAAAATAAAATCAAAGACTAAAAACAATTAATTTTATAATTTTTAAATACTAAAGACTAAATAAAATTAATTAGAAATTAGAGCTCAAAATATAAAATTTATGTCAACTAAAAATATATTTAATCGTCAATTTTATCAATTAGCCAACGGATTGATTTAACATTGATTGTTTTCGAGACATATTTTAATGCTATCTAATCAATTTGGTTGACATTCTTTTAGCTGTGGCCCAAATTAACTTACGACTAAGATAAGATTAGAGGAGGTTGCACACATTCCAGGCGTGATGAAGGGATGGAGAACTTGTTTCCTTATTTCGAGTAAATTTTTTGTATTCCTGTGGTACTTACCTTTTTGTAGTTATTTTTTAAAAAATTAATTCAAAAATTAATAATCATTCAAAATTAGTTATTATTATTATTATTATTATTATTGGAGAATAAATATGTACTTTTATAATATTGATTTTTTCTCCCTTTCTTCGGATTCATGTTTGCAGCAAGATGTATAGTCACGAGTCAAAATAAGCATGTGAGCATCGAAAAAAAACATTTATTGATATTTTCATGTTAAATTAGTTTTGTTGATATAATTTTTAATCAAAATTAAATTATTAATATAAATATTATAAATTTATAATAATTACATATATTATCTTAATAAATTATTATTAATATAAAATACTAATATATATTGTTAATATATAAGTATTAATATATATTAATTTAAAAATGATTTTAATACATAAATATAATACTTATTTAGTCAAAATTATAAATAATATAATAATATTTTTGACGTGTAAACAATCATCTTTTATTCATAAATTATAAGACTATGTTTGTATCTAATATTGTCAAACTTTATAAAATTATACTATTAATAATTTTTTATAATTTTTTTATTAATCTAATTATATAGTTTAATTTTTTTATAAAATAATTTATTTTTTTTACGAAAAATTATATAATTTAAAAATTAATAGTTACTTCATATAAATTTTAGTTTAACAATCCATATATTATTTAAAATAATATAAATAAATATGTTATTATATTATATTTTTAAATTAATGAATTATTTAATATTTGATATAATTAGTAAGATTATATGATTTAATTGTTAAATTTTAAAAAAAATTATCTTTAATAAAAGGATAGAAAAATTATTTAATTTTATGCAATTTAACGCATAGTTTCAATTAAATTTATCTCATTTATTTATATAATAATAAAACTCTATATATAATTTTTTTAAAGAAAAAAATTGAGGAAGGCTGTGACTTATCCTTGTTTCTTGTAAATCAGCCTTAACAATGTAATTAAAATAAACACAAACATTATCAATAAAAAAGTATTTAAAATCAAGTGAATCCTTAATTTCGTTTTCAACATTTACCTAGAACTTCATGTTTGTTTGAAAGGTAACAAAAATTAATTATTAATCCTTAATATTTATATTTAATGATTGTATTAATTTTTACTATAGTTTAAAAATAATTATGTTTTGGCTGGATGAAATAGAAAAGAAAAATAAAAAATTAAAAGAAAAAAATAAAAAGATAATAATTGAAGTAAAAATATAATAAAAAAATATGTTTTTTGAATAAAATAAAAAAATATTAATGTTATACCTTTTTATTTATATAAATTTTAATTTTAAAAAATTTAATTTTGTTATTATATTTTATTGATATAGTATTTATTTTTTAATTTTTAAAAAATTATTTAAAAAATTAAAATAAATAAAAAATAAAAAAATTAGCCTTTCCTTACTTTCTCTTTTTTTAGGAGTAAAATAATTTTTATGGATCATATGAAATTTAATTTCTTCTTTCTATATAAAATAAATAAAAATAAAAAAATAAAATATATATAAATTCTGAAAATAATTTTTTTTTCTTAAATTTTTTTTTTTACTAAACAAAACATTAAAATTATATATTAATTCACATGACATGTTATATATCAAATGATTTTTTATTGTACTACTAACATGATTTATTTATTAAAAAATTGAAGGATAATATAATTGGCAATAAAGATATTGAAGAGTAATGTGAATTTTTTATATTTTAAAAATTAATATGATGTATTTTTTAATGCTTAAAAGATTAATAAAACATGCATCTAACACAGTAATTTTTTTATACGGCAAAATGTTATAATATGTGTAGAATATAAATTGTGTGTAAGTGATATAAGAATGAATAGTTTTTTATTTTATATGATAGATTCAACTTACATAATTATCTACATCATAAATGTACCATAATCAACATCATAATCATATGAATAGATAATGGTTTAATCATTTTTATAATTTATATTAACACTCATAAATATTAATGGTCACTTTATCAAATGATTTCATTTATTATTAATAGTTCAATAATAAAAATAATCACATGTATCCATATTTCTTTGTTAAAAAGGTTGATTTTCATGATCATATTTAAAGTTTTTCATACATAAAAATCATAATTATACATGTATTATAACCATAGAAATGCATACACTATATGCATATCTCGATAATTCTATTAGTGCATCACCTTATATAAAGATATCATCTTTTGTTCAGTATCTTCATATAAATACAATAAAAAATATTTGATAGTTTGTGATTAAATCTTTTTCTTTTATATAAGATACATACAATTGTAGTATAGATCATAAATAAAATTATTAAAAAAAAATTTCATAATTTTTTTTTGTTAATTTTATATATCCTTTAAATATTTTTTTTATATATTTTGTTATTTTCTATTTTACTATAAAAAATCATCTTAACAAATCATATTTTTAAGTAACTATGTTTTAACTCTACATAACTCATAAATATTTACAATATTAAAAAATATCTATGTAATTTCATAAGATGCGCTTTAAAACAGTTTTTAAAAAATGAAAGGATATATGATTCAATCTTCTTTTTTTGTTATCAAGGATTTTTTTAATGTAATAACAAATTTATCATAAATTTTTTATTAAACCATATTAATTCAAACACTCCAAACAAAATAAAAAAAAATCAAATTTTCTATCAAAAAACTCACTCACATTTATATAAAATGATAAAATTTAAAGTAAGTCGAATATACTGCCGACAACTCACTTCAAATCTCATATTCTTTAAGAGTTCCACTAATTTCATAAATTTTGTTTTAAAATGTACCAAACTTATAAAATGATAACTCTACACCTACTATAACATCTTGAAGTGCAGGAACCAGTCGTTCCTTGCATATGTTAATGGATTTCATATTAGTTTTTAAGTGCTAAGAAAGTAATTCTATTTATTCCTAAAGTATTAAAATGCTTGTGCTATTAATTTTAATAATCAATCTTACTAATATATAATCTTTTAATAAATAAACTATATTAATCCTTAATTAATTTTGAAGGGGTTGATTTTTTATTATAGTAATTAAATTGAGAAAATTTGAAAGTTATCACAGCGCTTGTAGTACAATGGAAAGCCATAGGAAAGATAATGTGCTATATTGATCAATATGTTAACATTAATTATCCTTAAGTGACGGTCAAAACTAATGTGATTGAGAAATGCAAATGTTAAGAATTAATAGTTACCTTAGGGATAAATATAAAATTGGTTGTAAATGTTATGGACAAGTTTGATGATGACTCATTTAATATCTATATTAAATATAATCTTTATTATTTAAAATTAAAGTATTAAATAATTTTATATTTTAACGGGAGGATGCATATGCAAAAGGAACGTTACTGTAGTGTATCTATCCACTCCAGAGTTAAAGAGAATAAAAAATTCCAAACTGTATGTACAATATCACATACACGATCTTCTCATTTCCTTAATGGGGTTTGCCCTTAATTTTGTTCAAGATTTACAATTAACAGTAACCAGTTTGATTTTCACAAGAGTTAATTTTATATACAGAGAGATTAAAGCAGAAAGAAGAGAAAAAGAGAGAGTCAGAGAGCAATGAAGGACTTGAGACGAGCCATCATTTCATTGGTTCTGGTTTTTGAGAGGTGAGATTTGCTTAGAATCTGAAACGCATGACCAACGCCTTTGAACACTCCATACTCCACCCTTTTACCTGCTTTTGCCAAAGCATCACACAAGTCCAAGTTCCTATCCTTCAATATGTCCTTCTCCGAGATGCACACCAAGGTAGGAAACAGCTTCAATTCCTCCAATTTCATGGCTCCTTTGACCAGTGGATTGCACCATGGATGGTCACGGTTGGCACCAGATGGTAATGCCAAGCGCCAGTAAGTATCAGATGCAGCCAAGTTCAAAGCAGAACCTGGTGATTGAGCCATGCATTTCTCTGAAATTGTTCTGACTTCTCCACCAAAAAAGGGTTGTATCAAAATAAGACCCTTCAAATTCAAAGGCCTTAAAGCTGAAACTTCACATGCAGCTAGCCTTGTGGCAACATTGTAAGCTATGTTAGCACCCGCACTATCCCCTGCTAAGAAAACATTAGAGAAATTGCACTTTTTAGTCCACCATTCACTGACCCTATACTGATATAGCATTTGTTGTTTCACCCACATTATGGCCTTTAACCCATCATCATAAGCAGCAGGGAGAGGGTTCTCTGGGGCCAATCGATAATTCACTGACATAATCAAACATCCTACTTTCACAGATAGTCTTGCAAGGAAATCATGGTAACAGCTCCAAGCTGCAGAGCCAACGCAGAAACCTCCTCCATGAAAATAAACCAACAAAGGTAGCTTGTGTTGGCAATTTGGAACATAAAAACGAGCCCAAATGTTTGTAACGCTGTCAATCACCATGTCCCTAGAACTCACGTTTAGGTCTGGATTCAAAGCACCAGCGTTGACACATGGAACAACCTGTGGTCTTTCCACGTCTCCATTTTGGTGTACTCTAATAAGCCCTTCAATTTCCTCAATTACTGAACCATGATGTAGATACTCTTTGGAAGCAGTGTATTGTGGGCTAAGGCTTAGACTTGAGGTAAGAGCGGTCATTGTTCTGCTAACACTGAAACAAGAAAGAATGGAAGTTATTAGCGGTGGGTGATGTTGAACCTTTGTTCTGCTTTCCTTTATATACACAGAGAGGAAGTGAGTACAAAAAGGATGAATGAATGTTTTGGTGCCAAGTGGGAAGTTGTGGAATTCGACACATGTCTCCACGTGAATTCACATGTGGATGGTCGTCTAAATTTTCATAACTTATCGCTTTCAATGCCTAATTGGGAAGCATCAACCTAAAAAGGACAATGTCTTTCCTTGACGAGTTTAAAGTTTTAGGAGGGTGTCTTCTGCACACCTTACTGTTAAGTTACCCGCAAACTAAAAGGAATGAATGTGTGCATTGTATCACTCATCATTCATCATTACGCGTCACTCGCTAGCTCCTGATGTTTGACCTTAATCATCCACATTTTGACTTTCATTTTTCTTCCAATCTCCCTCTTCTCACACTATTTGTCTTTTGAGGTACACAAGTTCTAGTTGTTGTTGGTGAAGAAAAATAATCTTATTCATCCCATTATTTATATAATTTTATCTATCACTTTTTTATATGTTTGTAGTATAAATAGAATTTTTCTTACATTAGTATTATATTTATTTATTTAAATAAATCAGTCAATTAAATCATTTTTTTAAAATGACACAAAAACTTAATTATGAACTAATTTTTTTATAAAATGTTGGCTTAACTTATTTAATAAATAAATCTGATCTAACATAAGCTTAATACAAATTAAACTATAACCATGTGAGACGTAACTTAACCTATTTAAATTCCTATTAAACATTTAAAAAACCAAGGTAAGACCCTATGTAGCATGACGTTGTTGACATATTATTAAGAATCAACTGAGGGTAGTGGCGTGCAAACACTACGGGCTAACTTTAGGTTGCCTCCCATTAGCATCATTTCAGGTATACTGTTTGAGACATTACACACTTGAGGTTGAATGAAAGTATTCTAGATATTTCTTAGGAAGCGATAATTGAAGATGGACAAAACTTATTACAGTATTATAGGTATATTTAATATTTGACTTTTAATCAATAGGTATTTTAAGATCAACTTTTGACTAAAATTAAAAAAATTATTTCAATAATTAACATCGATGTTTAATGTTCATTTTCATTGATTTGTATGGATTATTGAGATAAAATTATAACTTTAATTAAAAAATAAAAAGAGTGTAAGTTTAGTCCGTTGAAGGTTGTTGGTGATGATAGATATGAGAAGTGATTTAGTTGGTTTTGAAGGTTGTGGTGGGTCAGAAAGCATCCAAGTATGGAAGGTCTCGGGTTTTGAGGATGTCCATTGAACATGCTTATGAGTGAACACCAATATCTTTGGGACTTAAATAAAAGACGGCAATTGGAGTTCCCAAGTCAGAGCTTATTGCTTGTCTTTTTCTTTTTATCTTAAGAAAAGCTACTTGATTGTGAACCATGCTTGTCTTTTGCGTATCATTCATGCATCTTTCTTAGCTTTAGTTTGTTTTTTTTCAAGAACGGAATAATCTCGTTTTAGAGTTGAAATTTCTGTTGAGGACTTTGATAATGGCCAAAGGCTGTGCATAGAGCACAAAACTTTGAAAATCAAAACCCAATTTTAAAGGACTGTATCTAACAAACCAGGAAGACGTAAGAGTTAATTATGGCATACTTTGCACTTTGTCAACAAGTTAAATATTCAATAGTAAGTCTTCGTTTCTTTGTTTATTAATTATTTCCATCCTTAAGAGTTAGGTACTACACTTTTGTTATTATTTGTGTACAAAGATAAAAAAAAAAAATATACAGATTGAGAAATCTAACAATTGTGATTGATTTATTTAATATTTTTTATTTAATTTATTACACTATATTTGTTTATTTATTTTTAATTTAGTGTAATTTTTGTAAAGTTCATACATCAAATTTAAATTTTTAATGATAATGATAAAAGTTGATACTTCTTTGAAAATCACGAGCAAATAGTGGTATATACAATGTAGTCAGATACTCAAGTTAATGTTTATTTGAACAATGTTTAAATGTGTTTTATATAGGAGTTTAATGCACATGAATCACAATTAAATCCAAAGAGCATCCTCGTGTGATAAATCTTATGTGATAGTAAAATTGCTAATTATTTGAAGGTATGAATTATGTTATAATATCGATTCAGTTAGAATATTGAGTTAATGAGTTAGATTGGTGAGTGGAACCGGTTGAAATATAAGTAAAAATTTATATTTAATTTTTTTAAATATATAAGTTAACAATATTTATAAAGTTAAAATAGTTTAAAGTTAAAAATAAAAATAATTATTATCATATAAATAATTAATTAAACAAACAAAAATTAATATTTTATTACAACGTAAATTAAAATATAAATTTAAAATATAATCAAATGATTAATATTTTTAAATTTTATCAAAACACACTTTTAAAAATAAAAAATACAATTACAATAATATATAATTTATATTCAAGAAATTAATACTTCAAAAATTATTTAATAATAAATTTAAATAAAATTAAAATAGAGTTTTGACATATAAAAATTGATGTTTGATAATTAAAATAAGATTAAAAATTTAATATTATGAAAAAAATATAAAATTCTTGTTATTGATCTTTAAAAAAAAATCATCAGATTAAGTTAAATTAATAACACATCTAATTCAATAAACTACTTAAACCAATTAATTGATCTATTTTTAATTCAACTATTCAAACCAAGTCTGACAATATTCTTATGACATAGAGAGTAGACGTTTTGTGGTTGGATGCAGAGTAGATCTCAGTTAAAAGCTAACCAGTGCCACTGGCTAAAGGTATGTATTTAGTTAACAAAATTAAGTTTTAAATTATTTAAAAAAATTTTAGGTCGAAGGGGCCGATCGACTCAAGAAAATATAAATAATATAATTATATTATTATTATGATGGTGAATGATTAATTTATTTAAAAAATAGTTTATGTTAAAATTATTTTATTTGATAACTTTTTTAAATTATTAAATTTTATTAATATAACATTAAATTAAAATATTTTATTATTTAAATAAAATTTATAAAATTAAAAAAATATTTTATTAAGTAATTTCAATTTAACGTATAATATGTCTATCCTAATATACGTTAAATTAAAATTATTAAATAAAATATTATTTTTTTAAAAAATTTATAAGTTTAATTTATATAATAAACTTTTAATTTAATTATTGTATTAATTAAATTTAACTATTTTAAAAATATTAAACAAAATAATTATAATTAAATATAAATTATTCTTAAAATAAGTTCATCTTTCATTTATTGTTATTAATGTATTATTTTAACATTGTATATTTATTCTATTAAAAATTTTAAATGTAATAATTTAATATAAATTTAGATATATTAACCTATTTAAGTATGAACTTTTAATTTATATAAAAGAATTTATAATAAAATAATCTTATAAATCATTATGTTTTATACTTTTATAAAGAAAAAAATTAGACCTTATAAATCATTTTAATTATACTTTTATATTAAGTATACAAGCCAAACATCTTTATATTTAAGAGTAAGCTTCAAATTTTATAAAGCTTTAACATATTCCCATGCCTCTTCAATACCAAAAAATCAAGTTTCATTATGTTTAAAATGAGGAGTATAAATAAATCTCAATCAAGCGTACAAGTGATATTAGCATTCAACCTAATAATAAAAATAATAAAATTATAATGAAAATAAAAATAATAAAATTACAATGAAAATAAAAATAATGATATCTATTAATAATGATTTTGTCATTTCAAACCATTCTTACAAAATTAAAAATTCTGTAATTGCATAATTATATTTTTATTCCCGTAGCTCTATTTTATTTTAATTTTGATTCTTCTAATATATAAAAACATTGGTGTATGTTTTACATTGCAAATACTAAATAAGATTAATTGTGTATGTGGGTGTGTGTATTAATTTAATTAATTGAAGATCTAGTCTTATTGATTATTTTTTAAATACATCTTAAGAGTTCTAAATTATAATTTCCTAAAAAGAATTCCGTAACAACATCTTTGTTTTTGTTTTTAAATTCAATTTTATGATTTTAATTGTTCCGAACAGATCTCCTTTTTTCGTTTCATTTTTCCTTTTTTGAGGTTTAAGATATCAAATAAACGGCTCAAGCAACTTTGTGAGTGCTGCACTTTCTGATTTTTTTTTTTTTGTTACGACTTTCTGATCTTCTTGACTATTCTCATCTGCAATTGGATCAATTAGAAAATAGATAAGATAGATACAAGATAAAAAAAATGGTACCACTTTTTTTTTTGTGTCTAAAAAAGTGATACTTGCTTAACTTCTTTTTATAAACAGTTGTAGATCAAGGAACATGGAATGTTTTATGAAAGGTACGTACTAGGCCTAAGAACATTGTCCCATAACTTCTTCTTTTGCCATCTTTCATCTCTTGGTCTAGTATGAATTGATGAAAGGTGATGAAGTAAGAGGGAATGAAATATAATGGAATATCATTCAGGACAATATAATGATATAAAAAGTTTATTCTATTATTTGTATATTTTATCATGGAAATTATATATAATATTAATTTTTTATTTAAAATGTCACATGCAATTTTTTCTCATTTTTTATTTTTTAAATATATTTTTTATTAATTTTTAATTTATTTCATCAATATATTTCTTGAGTTTTGTATACCAATCTTTTAAACTTATTTTTATATAGTTTGTTTTTAATTTTTTTAAATATAAAAAATACAACACTTTTAATAAAGTAGTAAATTATTAGTATATATGTATGTATGTTTAAATGGTGAAAATAAAAAAAATAAACATTAATATAATTCTCATTTAGTATTTTGTTTATTTAAATATAAATTTATCTTTGCAAATATTTATAAGCATACTGTTAGTATAAAATTTATTTAATTTAATTTGTATATCTTAAACAAAACTTAATTCTTTTATATGAATAATAATAACATAAGTAGAATCTCTAAACTATTACAAAATTCAATAGAAATATTTGTGTATTTATTCAATTTGATATACCTTTCATATGTTTCATCAGCAATAAATTTCATCTATACCAATCGTATTAAAAAAATGAAACCTCAATTTTTTTTTATAAATATACAGTATCTTAAGTAAAGGTCTAATACGCTATAGTAAGAGCTAAATTTTTATTTAATATTTCAATAGAAAATGAATTATTTTATTGAATAGAATAATAAAATATTTAATGAAACAACTAAAAAGGAGTAATATTTGAGTGTTAGAAGTTAATTAAACGAATAGTTGTATAAAATTATCCAACCATCAAAGTTTTTAAAAGAATTATTAATATAATACCAAAATGGATTAACATTTTTTTAAAATGATGAAGAATAAAAAAATTAAACTAGTATATTTTAAGTTAATTTTTATTGTCTCTAAATTTTATTATTCAATATGATTTATAATTCATGATTTAAAGTTAACTTGACGATTTACAATTTAAATTCCGTGAAAGAGAAAGGTAGAAAATGGTCCAAATTATAAACACACTTTATTCCTTTGATTTATAGTAAGGGTTACTTTACGAATTATTTTTAATCTACTTCTCATTTTTCAATTCTAAGAAAAAATAATTTTCTTTTTCATCTCATCCTCCAATATCAACTACAGAAAGAAAAAAAATAAAATAAAAAATTAATTGTAAGATATAACAAATATACTAAAGAACTATATAATAACTTTCACAAAAATAAGAATATTGATTATATTTGTTAATTTTTGTATTGTAATTTAAAACAAAATTGTAATGAACGAGGAGGAAGTAATTACAAATAAAAAATTGATGAATGGGATTTATATTGGAAACAGAGCCATCAAAATGAGCTATCTACTTCACGTTGGACTAGCCCATCTGGATCACATGTTTTACTGGATTGGACTGAAAAAGTTTGAATTCAATTTAGATTTTTAAAATAATGTACAAATTAGTAAAATTTTAATTTTGTTTAGATTTTTTGTGGTTCAAACTCATTAAATTTGATCGAAATGAACTAAAAAAAAATTAAACTTAAAAATTAAATTCTAAATTTTATAGGTAAATTCTAAATTATATTTTAACTACTCTAATTGAATATACTGTTTTTATTTTGTTAAAAGCTGCATACACTGACAGATGTGACATATACTAACAAATGCTGTACTCGTCACAACAAAACAACAATCAGTCTCAATGAGACCAGTAAACCAAAGCCCTATAATTGTATAAAATTGAAATTCTGATTAAATATGATATGGTTTCAGATTATATTAAAACTTGTTTATATTATAATCTATTTGTACTTGTATAAAATCATATTTCTAAATAGTTTTACAAAGTCATGCCCGTCAAATTCTGTGGTGGCTAATTATGCACACTCATTTATTGAATGCCCCATACTCGACCATTATTCTGATCACGTAGTCAATGTCACACCAAGGCACCCACATTGGCTCTGGCTACAACCATCCCAGCAGCACGTGTTCAAGGTTTTTCCTTTCTCTACCCTCTATGAAAGTTCGAGGTTGAGGCTTTTCAACAATTTACAACCTTCATCTTTCATCTTCATATGCTGCTTGCTTTTTCTTGCTCAAATGAGTGTTCCAACTTAATTAGAACCTACGGTGGTTCCGGCACAATTGAAGAACCTTTACAAACCCCTAAGTATATATAATACATATATAGATGCCTAATATCCAAGTTCAAAATTTGGTAAAGAAAACAAATTTTGCTGAAAATTAAAGAATACAAATATATTAGAAATTGAACTTGAATTTAATTTAACTTAAAAAACTAGTTTATAAGATGAAAATTTTATTTATTTTATATGCACATGATTAATCTTATCTTTAAGTAAGGAAAGACTTCTAAATATATTTCTTTCACATTAAGGACTACACATCTGTGTATGGTAACAGATTTAAGACAGATTCTGGTTGAAATTAAATTTTAATTTAATTCATCTACATAACTTCTACCAAAATAGATTGAACACTCTTATAAATTGTTTAAATGCATTAGAATGTGATTGTCATATATATTTGATACACAAAACCAACATGGGATGTAAATGAAAATTTATTAACCATAAAAAAATTTATAATCTAATCTAAAGTTACTTAATTTTCTTTGCCTAAATTTTAAATTGCTTGTAGTTGTTTCATTGGCCGAGATCTTAAGTGTTAGTTACTTCTAGAGCTTTTCCCTTTTTGAGAACTTGGAAAGCCTTTGTTTTTTTTTTAAAAAAAAAATAACAAAGTAATATTAGCAAAAAGGTTATGAGACACAGACAGGGAAGCAAGTAAGAGATTATGAAAGAAAAACTAATTAAAGAAAGAGGTATGATGGATGGGTGGTGGAGAGTGGATTCGAGACTTACGTTGGCAGAAAATAGGACTACAGAATCCTAGAGATAATCATCAATAAATATAATTTAATTTTTTATAATTTATCTCAATTTTAGTTTTGATTTTAAAAGTTTTACTTTTAATTTGTACAAGCTTTTAAAGCTTTGATCCTTATAATTTACTAGGCGTTGATCTTAGTAGTTCTCTCTTAAAAAGAGTAATAGTATATTTTTTGTCATATGAATTCAAACTTAAAAGCTTAACTATTTTTTACCTTTACATTTTCACTATTTTTTATTTTAGCTTTTTAAATTTTTAAATTTTAATCTATTTTTTAAATAAACATTCTTTTATCCTTAGTAACCATTAAATGATGATACAGTTAACTAAAAAATTGTCATATGCCGAATTTTTTATGTGATCATATCAATGAAAGAGATCAAACAATTAAATTGTACAAATATAATAATTAAAACTATTAAAAAAATTTGAAGAGATTAAAATATAAAAAAAAACCCATAAAAATGTAGGGAGAAAAATATATTTAAATTAAATCTAAAAAAGGTAAAAATAACTATTCTATTAATTTTTTTGCAATAATTATTTCTATCTTTCAAACAAAAATGATGAATTTTTTTTTCATGGAATTAAAGTTATTTTTTATTTTTGATAATAAATATTTTATATTTAATAAAATTTACCATTTTTATTGTTTAAAATAAACCTCAAAAGCTGATTTTAATATATTCTAATATATATATATATATATATATATATATATATATAGAGAGAGAGAGAGAGAGAGAGAATTTATTATTAAAAAATTAAATGATGAATTAAGATGGGGAGAGGCGAAGTGCAAAGTACCAGAGAGACAAAGGAAGAGTTGTTCTTCTTTTGTGGTCATACTGAATAGAACTTGGAGTGTTGGGGGACAGCGCAAGGCACGATGAGGAACACTTGCAAATTAGGACTGCTATTTATAAGTGTTGAATAAGCAGGGCCAAGTAAACCGCATTATATATCCTGGTAATTAGGTAAACAACTTAAATAAATATTTATGTAAAAAATAATTACTAGAGTATAATTTATTCATACGTTAATTTATAAATTTTATTAATGTAAAAATAAAAAATTATCTGTTTTGATATAAATAAATATTATTAAGATATTAGTTAAAAATAAATTTTTATAAAAAAAAAATAATATCAATACATCACATTTGATTTTTAATAATAACTTTTCATTCATTAATTTTTAATTAATGTTTTTGGGTTACTTATTAGCATGACTATTAGGGATGAAAGTGAACAAGACCGTCCGACAGAGGCCTACAACTTATCTCGTTTAAAGCCCTAGTTAAGACAACTCATCTTGTTTAAAGCCTAGTTAAATTCAGCTGTTTAATAAATAGGTAGGCTCACGCGTGTTAAAAAGTTTTTTTTAGATAAACAAATCAGGTTTAAACTTATAAAAAAGCCTAATTAACTTATTGAGAGACGTATTTATATTTATATATTATATATTTATATTTATTTTAATATGTTATATTTATATAATATTTATTTTATATTTTATTTACATAATATTAATATATATATATATATTTTAAGTATATTTAATGATCTTTTTATTTTATAAGCTTTAAGTTTGTAAGCTTTCTTAACTAATTATTTATATAAATTTTAAACTTATTTATTAATTTTTGTATGTAGGCTTTTAAACAGGTTTACTTGTAGGCTTTAAATTACGCAAAAAAAAAAGAAGAAAAAAAAAAAAGAAGAGCCTTTAATAGGGAACAGACCCAGTTTAGGCTTCAAAATTTTTAAATAGATCAGTCTTGAACACTCAAAACCTAGTTCGGCTCGACCTACTTTCATCCCTAATAACTATGCTGATAAGTTTATATATATTTATATATATATATATATATATATATATATATAAGTTTAAAATAATTTGTAAAAATATCATATTCTATTTCTACAAGTTTAAATAATTTTTTTTTTGAATATCTTTATATGAAGGGACATGGTTTTCTAAATTTATTTTTAAAATGCATAAGAATAAATATATTATTAATTTAATTTAAAATACATTATAAATTTAATACTTAATAAATTATTTGGTTAAAAAATCATATTTTTTTATTTGGTTCTCTAGTTTTAGCTTCTTCTTTTTTTTCAAATAAAACATTTACAATACTTTATCTCTTTAAATATAACAAGTTATCCTTTTAATATTTTTAAAGATTGCAATTAAAAATAAAAAAAAATACTTTATCTCTTTAAATATAACAAGTTATCTTTTTAGTACTCTTAAACATCGCAATTAAAAATAAAAATAAATTAGATTCTTATGGAAGATTTATAATTTATCTTACATTCGGCTGAAATTAAGCTAAATCTATTCACCAAGTTAAACCAATATTTTTTAAAAATATATATATTTAATTAAAAATATTACATATTTAGTCATTCAAAAACTTTCTAAAATCTCACAAGTTGACTAAATAAAATAATAATGGTAATAATATTAGTGTTATATTATATTATTAAAATTTTAACATAATATTTAATATATCTATTTATAAATATATTAGCTTAATTATATGTGTTTATAATTTTATTTAATAAACCTCACTATAAAAAATTGTTTTTAAATAAACTTTATAAGTATTCACACTTTCAAAAATATTAGATCAGATATTTAAAAAAGGACTTATATTACATAAATAAGATTGATTTGAGTCTTTTACATTTGATCTCCCAAAATATTATGATTTTTTCATATAATAAAATGGAAAAGTCAAGATCAAAATGGGAAAAAAAAATAAAAAAATAAATAAAAATTTGATAATAAATATATTTATGGAAGATTTGTCCGGAAAAAATATAAAAAAATTAATCAAACCTAAATTTAGTATAATTCAAGAATAAATATAGCTTACTTGTTTTAAGTTCACTTCAAAAAAGTTTTTCCATGGCAAAGACTAAAGAGTTAAGAAATTGTGCAGTTGGGTGCAGTAGAGGGACAGCAACCAGTCCAGGGAAAGAAGAATGCCTCAACCCCCACTTTCAGAATCTACTTTATTCCTACTATTTTGAAATTTGGTGGAAGTTGAGAGCTCTCCTTTCGATTGCCGTTGAAGGTCAAGTAGGCAAATGAATTTTTTTTTTCCTGCCCTCCTTTCTTTTCACAGTAGGACAACGGAAGTTTCTGGTCCAGACTCAACCTATATTGAGGTTTAAAGCAATTTTTTTAAATAAAGCATTTTAAATAATAAAAATTATTTTATTAAAAATTATTATCATTTTGCTTCATGATTATTTTTTAGATTTTTTTTAAGATGCAGAATCACTTGCTGAATTATTATAATCAATTTTATGTTATATTTATTTTTTAATTGATATTAGAGTAAATTTATTTAATCTCCATTGGTATTTATGTTATTGATCTTGAATAATATTTTAATAGTATTAATTTTTAAAAAAATAATCATACTAAACATGAATTGTTGACATTGTTTCATAAATATTAATAAGTAAATATTAATAGGTTAACTAGAAAAGCCGAAATCAATTGCTAGATAATCATGTTTCACAAACATGATTAGAAGGATATTAATTCTAATGGTATGTAGGGAAACAATTTTATTAGGAGGAACAAAACTCACTTTAATAATTTATATACTTAAAAAAATAAATTTTTAAGTGACAGTTGAATGATATTCTTAGTATACATAAAAAATATACCCATTCTGTTTTTTTTTTATCTATTTGTCTACTTTAATTTTTAAAAAAGTATTAATTATTTTTTCATGTATACTTTTATTTTTATCAACTGTAACAAATAAAAAAAGATAAAATAATAATATATAAAAAATAAATTTAAAAAGTGGATAAAAATAAATGGAGGAATATGTAATAAGTCATTAACATTTGTGACAATTAATATCTTGATAACTTTGATGTATTGCATCATTATTTGATAGCGAGTGTTCGAATTTGAACCGATCAAAACAGGATTTTAACATATAAATTAAATATATATTAGCTTCAGAATTAATATCTTAAATATTAAATATAATAAAATAGTATACTAAATATTTTTTTATCAAAATAAAATTTTATTAGTCTAATTGTTGAATTAAAAAAATATAATAGGTAAAAATTACTAATTTTTATGCAATTTAAAAATTAACCGATACTTTATTATTTTATTTTATTTTTACATATGATGTTATTTAAAATACAAGTAAATAATTATAATATATATATAACCATCATATAGTATGGTATGAATTAATAATTAAATTAATAAAATTATCTTTTAGTAAAAAATTATTGAAAGATGTCATTTTATTTAAGTTTAACATCTGATATTATTTTATCACGATCCATATTATATTGTATTATTTGCAATTTAAAGTGTAATGTTAAGATAAAATTGTCCACAAATATTTATTACACAAGTTATTTCATTCTATTTATGGTTTAGAATATATTAATTTCATATTTTTAAACATGATATATATTCTTAATAAAAGTATTTCTTATTTTGTACTCATTTCTTATCATATTATTTGTCTTTTTAAGTTAATACACTCTTCTTAAAAAAATAATTACACAATTTATTATAAAAAAATAATTCTTTGACCAATATATCCTTAAAGGGTTAAAATATGATTGCAAAAATCCATTTAAACGAGGGTATTGTTTAAAAATTATATTATTTTTTAATATTTTAAAGTAACATATTTTCAGACAAATTAAAACACTTAAAAGAGACAATTTGACATAGAGCATTAATTAGAAAGTAATGATAAAAGGTTTTGGTATAGTTAACAATCATATTAAATATAAATAACTAACTAATATATCGTGAGTTTTGAACCAGATTTTGGGTAAAGTCTGTATACCTCTTTAGCGTCTAATAACATTTTATTTCATCTTATTTTATTTGGTAAAAAGTTTTAAGAGTTTGAATTCATAATATAAACACGAGGATTAAACAGTTAAAATAGCAAGACTACAATGAAACTAAAATAATCCATATCCTACAGTTACAATAGTAGGCTATGTGCCAGTTCCCTGAATTCAAATCAAATGCGAGCATGGACCACAAAAAATAATAAAATAGGGGGGGATCTATATGCCAGATAAGGGCACACAGGTTAGTGTTAGGTGGCAATTAACGTTAGAAATATGCAATTCAATAATTCATTCACTACGATATTAGGGCAAGGAACAAAAATAATCTATGAAATACAATCAATAAAAAAACACATAAATATATGGAAATTAGCATATAATGGAAACTAAATCACATCAACCGTCAATGACCAGTTGCTCAAATAAATAACCATTCGCTATCGCAGAGGCACTAAACACAACTAAGCAGAGTATTATTTATGATAACTGGAAATATTAGCATTTCTTGCGTCTTCAACCTAAATGCATGCTGAACCAATCCTGCCTAGCTAGACATCATGACATGATCAATTGCCTGTAGTGCTTGGTTGGAAAAAAATCGCACATCAACATCAGGATCCTCGCTGAGCTCAACCAGACATGGACGGATAGTCTTTTCCACCACCTGAATGGCAGTGGCGTTCACAGTGAGTGGAAGATAAAGAGACGTTCACAGTGAGTGGAAGATAAAGAAAGAAAGGCGAACAGAGGATGGAAAACAAGTATAATACTTACAGACTGATCAACGATGGGAAAGATGGACTCTAATACTTTTGCGACGTTGAACTTTATATTGGGCACTCTGTAACAAAACAAGCGGCAGCAATTAGGAAATTAAACGACTGTATTGACACTTCCCCAATGGTTTATACCAAGCTTTCAAAGGTAAAAGCAAAAACCTGTCTTTCGATGCAGTAACAACAACCGGCAACAAGCTTGAACAAGTGATTTCAGAGCCCATTACAGGAGCAAGCAGAGAGACAGCACGAAGAATAGTCATCCGATACAAATAGTGTGGATTGTTAATCATCTCCATAACCTGTTCACACATTCCACATTGATACTTCTGAAGTTGCATTTAGGAGAACAGAAAAAGTAATTGCAAATAGAAAGCAAATATTTCAATGAAAACTATCTTCAGACCCCATATAGGCAGGACCTACAAAGCCCATAACATAATGTTACAGAGAAAACCCCAAAAGGGCTGAATAGAGGCCAAAGTCCTTAACCGGAAGAAACAAACACACACAGAAATCTACATTTGTTGAACAGAACTTTACAATATCCCGATTCATATCAGACTCCAATGTCATCTGTGGAGGCCAAATAAACATATGGAAGACAATCTTTATAGGCTAATCTTAGCTACATCCCAAAGGTGAATTTGCAACATTCATGACTGATGACCTTTTTCTTTTTGCACATGGCTTCATCCTTAATTAAGTACCCAGACAACAGATATTTGTGTTATTTCTGTATTTCGGAACAGGAACTGCTGTGCTTAAACTGGAAAAAAACCAAGATTGAGTGCAGGTAGATCAATCTAGACATGCAAACAGTTGAATATTTTCACCATCCCCAATTCCACTATCCATGATGGCTCAGGAGCAATTTCTTTCTTGCAGCATTCCAATTGAAGACAAACAGGTTCATTGATTCATATATATGAAATTCTTACAGTTTTCAAAAATTTCATTATATAAGCAAAGAAATGTATCCAAATCAACTCAAGAAGATACGGATGTATAGAAGTGGATTTCTGCCAGAATATAAAGATATGGACAAACAGAGACAAATTAATATTCAGACATGTGGTGCATCATCATAACATGTTAATAATAAATAAGCCAATAGATGAACCTGTGGTATTATGTGCTGCATAGCCCACTCAGGACCAAATTCTTCAGCAAGACGTTTCAAGTTGTTAGCAGCTGCTTCACGAATTGAATGAACCTACAAAATCTAAGAAGGTTAACAAAAGTAGTCATGTGCGATATGCAGCTCCCAAAATATACTCACGCTAAGGAAGTGGAGAGCACAAACCTTATCCTGTAACCACTGCATGCAAAGAGCACCAAGCTTGTCGTCGAAAAACCCAACCCCCAATTGACTTGCCAATAAGGGTATATACTCTATAATTGCAAGCCGAACCCTCCAATGCCTATCCTCAGCAAGCTCAACAATGGCAGGTAACAAAGATTGAGATAACAGATCGATTCCAATGACCTGCAACAATAGCTTGATTAAAATGTGTTTGAAAAGTTTATTTTTTCAGTTGCAAGCTTTGTATTTTGAGAGTATAGGGAGGAGCACATAGCATGAGATCATAAATAAAAGCATGGCTCCTATATGCTAGAATTAATGACATCAGCAGAGGAAAGGAGAAAAGGTTGCCAAAAGAATCTAAAGCAACCTAAAAATCAAAATAGTTGCAGAAACTATAACAACCTGATTCACTTGATCAAGCTTGCTGATGATGTTCAGGCGCACATCAGGAAATTCATCCTTCAAAAGGGAAAGGAAAATAGGAAGAAGCTGCTCAATCGTTGCTTCCTGCAGTGTAAAAAAGGTAGAACTAAGAATCACATTTACAACAAACTATTAATATCACAATTAGCCAGGAAACAGATTTTGTGGACTATCATTTATTGGATAAAAGAAGAAAGATACTAAGGATAGTTTGTTTCTTGTATTAAAAAACAGTTTTCTGTTTTAAATACTAAAAAATTCAAAAACTTGTTTGACGAGTGAAATTTCTGAAAATTGTTTTTTAAAAAAACATATATCTCTTTCTCAATTTTCTGTTATTCATGTTCTTCCATGTATTACTCTTTTTTTCTTGTTAGAGTCTCACATTAACTAGAGATATAACCAAACATGCATATATATGGTGAGAACAATCTTCATCTCATGAGCCAACGTTTAGGGTTGAATTAGGTCCAAAAACCCAAATTTCAACATGATATTAGAGCCTACTCTAGATCCGTTATTGGGATATTTACAGATGTTTATTCCTACAATTGATTTTAGAGTCTCGTATTCATTAGAGATATGACTAACCATGCATATATATGGTGAGAACAATCCTCATTCTATGAGCTAGCTTTTAGACTAGAGTTAGGCCCAAAAACCCAATTTTCAACATTTCTTAACTAACTTCTCCCTTTCAAAAATTTCTAGAAATTGTTTCGCAAATAGTTTTTAAAAATTAAAAACCAAAAACACAATCAAACACCCCTAAAATCCTAAATTTCTTGGAAAAAAAGCATGGGGGGAGGGGGAGTTAAAATGGGTGCCACAACATGAGTTGCATAATTCAATTTATCACAATCCACTAAATTCAATAGAAGCATTCATGCTGGCAAAAGGCAAAAGCTAGTTACCACAAAGTAACTACACAAGCAATCAACCATGAAAATATACTTGCTGACAAAATTAAGAAACAAAGGAATCTTTACAAATGGCACCATATGTGAACCAAACAAAGAATGACAAATGCAAAACCTAGATTTGGTTGCAAGCCTCTTCCTTTTCTTCAATGCAGGCTGGGAGGACAGGGAAAGTGAGGATTTTGAAGGTAACTCAATAACTACTGTACAAATCAATCAAGTCTGTAGCATGATATATGTCCTTTTCATATGCAAAGTAGATATTTCAGAAGATAGTTATTTAATATTTAATGGCCTACACACCACAACCAGTGTAATTTGTGGAAGCTGTGAAACATAATCTAGTACTTTATGACCCAAAACACCAAATGATGTCCTGAATCCAATTTTAGGTAATGATTTAAGCACAATGTATGCTGGATTAACTTATCTTGGAGAAGTAATCAACTTTATTTTGCAGCTTTCTAAGAAAGATTTTGGGAAGAGAGGGGACTATTTACAAGGAAATGTGTTTTTCCCCAAACATGACATAAAAAAGGATAGTGAAGTATTTGAAGGGTCCCCAAGCCCCAACAACAGATTTCACCTTCATGATATGGATTATGCATATTTCTGCATACAGCACAATAACTGCAAAAACTGCTAGTAGACATTCACACCTTTCCTAACACTGGAGCCATTCCCATTATTACTGAAGCCAAAGCAGAGCGGACATGCTGTGAAGAATCTGATGACAATTCCTGCAAAAGTTGTTCCAAAGTAACTAACCTGTAAATATAAATTTAGCAGAATAGTGCAACCAAAATAAAGGAGAGCCTATGCATATAAACAGTACTATTAACATGTATAAGAATTTTTTTCCTTAGCTGCGCACCTTCACACAAGGAAGAATATGTTGAATTGCAAGATCTGGATTTAAAATCCGGCAAAACTTCGTGACTTTTCCAGCAGCTGCTATGCGTACTTCAGCCTCATTATCTCGAAGCAACCGCACATAAGCAGGGACCAATTCCGTTCTTCACAAACAATAGTTACAAAATAAACTCTTAAGAAAAATAAATATATTGCTTAGGCTTCATTGTTAGCCCATAGTAATATAAGAGAAAATCATATAGAATTCACATGATTTGGCATTGAAACCATTACCATGAACACATATAGCATATTCATAATAAAAAATAGAAAGATATGCAGCAGACATAATATTCAACATAAATATATTACCTGGTAGGTTCAGGGCCTACAGCTTCACAGAGCTCATACAATTGATTTGCAACCATGTAACGCACACGCCAAGACTTATCCTATCCAAGATGAAATTAAATCACATCAAACAATTAATTAATTAAAAAGAACTTTTGGTATAGTGCATATAATATTGTATGGACATATAAATGCAAGGAGACTAAATAATTAAGTGTATGTTTGAGTGATGGGAAAGAAGGAAATCTAAGGGAAATAGAGAATTTTTTTTGGCAGGGGAAGGATTAATCAAGATTTCACTTTCCCTTTAAAAGGCTAAATTAAACATGAAGGAAATGGATGATCAAATAAAAAAACAAATGATTATACAGTTTTGCAAATTTACTAGTCCCTCTGTTTTACAAAATTTGTAGTTTTAGAGAATGAAAGTAGATTCAAATTCATCCAACACTTTAGCAAACCAAGAAGGCATGATTTATTTATTTCAACTTTTATCCTTGCCCCTTTAATCTTTTTCAAATACATAATAACAACATATATTAACTTATTCCTTTTCTCTAAAATACCTCTACTGATAAGATCTTATCTCTCCCCTTCAAATTTATTGATTTTTTTAACTTAAAATATCTGAACGTAGAAGATTGTCATATCTTTACTTGGAACATCGAAATTTTGATATGAAGATGAAAAAACCAAGAGCCTTTTCAACTTGTGCATTATCGTATAATATTATAATGAACTCATGGATGTTCTTTCTCTTTCCAATAAACTAAGTGATCAATTAACTAAAGTGTAATTTTCCCACATAGTCTTTCATATTCTTTTGTTTTCCAATATTTATTGACAACAAAACACTTCTCATATGACAAATCCATTATAAATTTGGTTTTAACTAAAACCTTTAGCATATCTACAAGATAAAAAAAAAGGGGGGGAATTTAAAGAGTGTGAATCTAGATCCTGCATCTTTATGAGTCTAATATGACATATAATAAGACAAAAAGACAGTAGTAATTGTTTTAGCCTTAACCAAACAAACCTTGTTTTATAGGATAGTTTTTGGTGGGGACTCAAATCCTTTCAAATTTCAATTAAAAAAACTTGGCACAGGAAGAATTTTATTTTGAAGGAAATAAATTTCATTTAGATGAAAAGTACCACCAGTAGCAAGATGAAAATTTTCAAGAAGCATTTTACTGATTTACATAGGGTAGTCAACTTAGTATATAGCATTGTCACAGAAGATGACTGCTACAGAAAGTCAATTGTGCCCCAATTTTGCATCACACCCATGGCCGTTATTGCAGCAACGTAAGAGAAAATCAAGGCATGCGCAGGGACAAAAACCTATCTTTACCACCCCCCCCCAATCCATTTTGAGTTTTCTAAGACATCTTTTTGGGATGCTTTTGTGATTTCTCCTCTTTTTATTTTTCACTAGAAGATCCCTAAAAGTTTAAAACAATGCTGACCTCCGTTTTAAGGCAAACTGTGAACTAACCCCAGCTCATCAGCATGGTTTCTGGCCAAGCCCAGCATTTTCCAGCATGCCCACTGCTTGCCAACATCATCAGCTGATCTGCATTGTTCTGATTTCTGATTCACACAGATCTCTATTCATTTTTTTTATGCCCTGACCATTTGTTACTCTTCTTATTGTTCTGAATTCTTATTTTTTAATCGTTAATTATGAATATGTCTTTTTTTAGTATTTATATGTAAGTAGTACAAATTATTTATCTTGGAGTGGTCATCCTGCTATAGTGTTTTTGGGGTTGGCCACTCCACACCACCATCCACGATTGATAGCTATGCATACCAGTAATAATTGAAGGAAGAGTATAAAAAAACAATAGAAAGATAGGGAAGAGAACATTAATGATAGAAAAAGATAAGATTGATAAAGTCAGAGAAAGGACAATTGAGGTGATAATTTCAACAAAAGGTCAACTTACTCAAATGTACTCATTGTTAACTTAATTGCAGCTATTCACTGGCTTTCTTAGTATGTGTATAAACACCTTAAACAGATACTGTTGAATGGAAGAAGTATCTATCGATACACTATCATATTGACAGTTTAACACTGTTACAATGACAATATTTAGGAAATGAAGCCTAGTCAATAGGATTGACAGATACAACACAAGAGAAAATGAAGCCCAGTTGTGGTCTTGGTTTCCATTTCAAGAAGAAAAGATTCATACTAACTTAAACATAATTAACATCAGCACCTAAAAAAATTTACTGGCATTCCTATCCATGAGCATAATGCAATTGTATTTCAGAATGGCCTAAAAGTTATCCCACACCCAAACATCTACCTGTTACCTCTTCCAGGTAAAAGCTATATGAAATCCAGTAGATGTCATTTTAGTAGATACATGGTATTCCATGGAACTCTTGTATAAAAAAAACAAAAACAAAAACAAAACAAAAAATGAGGTTATAAATTGATGATGTAAAATACAACTAATTGAAGGGGGATAACTCACAAGTTATAAGTAATACAACATCAGAAAAGGCAGTTCACTAGGCAAAGTACATAGCTTGGCAACAGAATTGTCTATATAGCACATATAATATGAGCATAATGAAGAAAAAATTTTAATTATAGATTATCAAAAGTTTTGTCCAGTGCTAAATGTACCTGGGAGAAGTTAACAACAACCGGGAGTACATGTGCAACACAATCTTGTGGCTCCAACAGCTTGCCAAGAGCAGCACAGCCCTCCACAGCCAACAACCTGACAGAATCTTGATCTGATCCAAGATTAAAAGTATAATTACATGTTAAAAAGGTAAAGTACATTCAAGAAACTCTACAGCACAATTCAAACAGCATATGCATTAGAGAAATGACAGACACTTTCCATCTATAAAGAACAAGAAACATATATCTAATTACCATCTTGAGTAAGATCCTCAAAAATGGACATAACATCAGCCTTCAAATGAGCATATTCAACAGTTGCAGCAAATTTCCCAAGATTTGATGCAGCAGACCTTCTAACCATTGGCATGTCATCCTGACATAACTGACTGTATATTGATCTCAACTCTGTCTTTAAAGTTTCTGGTGCACTTGGGTATGCAATATGAAATAGTCCACATGCAGAGACTCGAGCAGTAAACCATTCACCTGCTGCCAACCTCTGAAGCAAAAAATCATAGCATGAATTGAACAGAATGTTCAATCAACATAATGAATGGGACTAGCAAGCTACATGCAACACACCATAAATGATAAACAAGCACTAAGAAACAGCAAAATGGTATAAATTGCAGCCAAATTGCAGAGTCAAATAAGGTACTCGCCAAGCATTATTTAGGTTAACTCAGGTCCGATAACCAACTTCTTATCTTTCATTAAGTAACCGTCTATTCAAATAGTAGAAAATTGACAAATTCAAGGAAAAAAAGTAAAGTAATACAATAATCAGAACAACATTATGCACAAAACCATGAGCCAAAAGGAAATTTTTTAGGCAGCAATCAAGCTGGATTCCACATGAAGTTATAATAAAATATTTATATTGATGAAAAAATGTCAACAGACCTTCACCAATGGGATGAAATATTCAACCAAATCACTCTCCCTCATTTGAGATCCAATTCTACAAAGTGACTCCACAGCTTTATCTCTCACACAGGTTTCTTCAACAGTACAAAGTGTCTCCAGAGGTGGCAGCAACACACTGGCATGTTCCTCTCCCCCAACATAAGGAATGAACACTCCCAACTCTTCAGCCATAGCAAGAAGTACCTCATCGTCGTCATCATTATTTTCGCTCAAAAATGGAATTAATTCTCTACGGGTTCGCTCCTCCCCAAGAGCACGTGCAATTGTGGATAGCCTGCGAATTGAGTTCAACCGTAGTTGGATGTCATCATTTTTCAACTCATCTATAAGCACTGCTATTGGATATAGCGGTTCATCGGCCATAGACATTTTGTTTAGTCCCCAATATTTCTGGAAGAATCAGCAAATTAATCAAATTGTCAGAAATACAACAATATAAACATATTTTTAAAAATAATGAGAAAATGGAAGGAAAACAAATTATTAGTTCACCAAACACCACTAAATCACCACGCCAGCATTAATTAAATGTATAAATCATTAAAAATAAAATCCCTTGAAGTTGGAACTTCTTCATCTTAATTAATTTCATAACATCACTTGACACGATTTATTTCCGTTTTAGTTAAGATAACGCATATAAAATCAAATCACGAGTTTAACAGCAGGAAAGTAGCAGTTCCAAGTTCAATTGTATGTGTAGCGCGCACGCGCGTGAACTAGAGGATTTAGTTAAATTTAATTACGATTCTCGAACTAAAAAGACGCGCATGCGACACCCAAAACATTTCTGAAGTTCAAAAAATCAAGCAGTTGAAAATTCGATGTCAAAATATTTAGGCGGAATTATCAAGAAAACCTAGTGTTTCAATGTACCGAGGAGCGAAATACCGTAACGTGTCGTGAAAGTGTCGATATCTTTCTATTTCGCGAGCTACCAAAACGAGACTATGGATAATTGCGATCGTCTTCTAGTAAATTGTTGGATACAGTTGAACACGAATTTAAAAAACGCATTACTGCTAGCTGCTACGCTCGGACACCGAAAACCCTAACATCATTGAAGACGGAGGAAGAAGACGATAGTCGAAGCAATGTGGTCACGCACAGAATTGGCTTTTCCATCTCCTATGCTCTTCCGGTTTAACTTTAAAACGCACCGTTGCGCATTGCACATCTGTCTTGTTTTTTTAACCTCTTTTTAGCCACACTGTCTTTTTTTTTTTTTTTTGTGTGTTAAATATACTAATTAGGATATATTACTTAGATACTGCTCGAAGAAACAGGTAAGACCCAAGAAATTAAATTTTATGACAAAATTTAAGGAATTTTTTTTGTTATTCTTTTAGTTAAAATTAGATTTCAATATGTTTTTTTTTTAAATTTCGGTAAATATACTAAATTTTGTTGTTAGTGCCTATATTTTTTTCATTTCTAACTTTTTAAAATTTTATTGTTGGTCTCTGTCATTAATTTACAATTAATATTGATTTATTTATCTAATAATTTTTAGTTAAATTTTGTTATGTATATCAATGCATTATATATATATATATATATATATATATTAAAGAAAGCTACATAAATAGCTAATTTTTGTGAAATATTGAAATGATTTGTTATGTAACCCAATAATAAAAATTATAGTTTACATTATTTATGCAAAAAAATTTGTAGTATTTACAATAAGTTCTACACATGACCAAATTTAATAAAATATTTATTAATTAAATCCATAAATATTTAATGATAAGTTAACAGTAAAAATTAAAAATAAAAATTTGAAAAATTAAGAGTAAAAGTAAAGGAATTTTTTTTAGAAAAAATAAAATTAAAATTCACTATATTTATAAAAAAATAAAAACAAATTTAACTCTTAAAATTACTATCTCTGATTTTTTTATAAAAATGGATAATTATTTATTAAGAGTAATAAATTACTTTTAATATAAATTTAAATTAATTTTGGAAATATTTATAATATAAAATTATTGAATTGATAGTATAAAAATGATAAGTATATCATTAATAAAAATATCATAATAAAAGTAAAAAAATATTTAAATATTTGAATATATTTTAACTTATATAGATGTGATTAAATTAAATTTTTTATTTTTTATTTTAATCTCTAAAAATTTAAAATTTTAAAAAATAATCTTTATTATCACCTTTTTAATGATAATTACTAACATGACATGATCAGATTTATGTCAAGTAACAGTAAGAATTAATTTAAAGAAATTAAATTTATAAATATTTAAATAAAAAATTTTAAATAATAAAAAATTAAATTAAATTATATTTATTAGAAACATATTTTTTTTATATAAAAATAACTAGTCAGGATATAGTTTTATCTAAATAAATTTATAATAGCTTTTAATACTTATATTTTCGATAATTAAAATTAATACTTAACAAAATATGATATGATTTTCAAATTTTGTCTTAGAAATTATTACAGTATATTATACTAAGGTTTTTTAAATAAAAATGAAGAAACCTAATAAAATCAGTTATTTATTTTTATATCAAAGTACAAACAATATAATTTGATAAATCTTATAAAAATAAGTACGGCTTTATACATGCATTTTGTTTACCCTGGTAAATTTTCTTATATAAACTATTTACATTTAATCTGTTAAAAAAATGTGTTGTCATTTTTTAATCAAAAATTATAAATATTTTTTATTAGAGATAATTTTGTTTAAGACAAATAATTTTTTTATAAAAGATAAAAAAAATTATAAATTTTTAAGACACCTACATATCAAGAGCCTGCCTTGAAAATATTTGGTTAAAATAGATTAACCTTTGCTAATTAATTATCTATTATTAATATAATGGATTTTATAAATAATTTTTTATTTGGATATATTAGGTGAAAATATTTAAAATAACTTCTTTTATTTAAATTTTATAAAAAATATTTTTTATATAGTAAAATAATAAGAATAAATTTAAAATTATTTATAATAATTTATTTTATAATTAAAATAATAATTAGTAAAAATAAAAACAAGAAAATAAATCCATGACTTTTAATTATAAATTTAAAAAAACTATATTATATAGATTCTTTACTTTGTAAAAAATATAAATTATTTTTATTCAAACAAGATTAAATGGTGTCTTTTATAATTTTTTTTACATAATCAATATAATTAACCATTTCTAAACTCACTCTAAATTATGTTAGAATTGTCTTGTGAAAGTTTCATTCATATAATATAACCTTTTAGTTTGGATTTTTCCTAATAAAAAAAAAATAATAATAACAACTAACATACACTTTTTATAAAATAAATCATATTAATCTTTAAAATTAATTTGAGCATATAATTTTTATTAAAAATATTTATAACATTCAAAATATAAAATTATAATAAACTTATTCTTTTTTAATAAAAACTTATTACTTAATAGATGCTTCAATTAAATCAATAAAGGTGGCATTATCACTTAGTAAATACTTAAAATAGATCCTAAAAGGTCATATTAATCTTCATTAAAAAGGTGACATTAACAAAATCACTTGTCTAGATCCTTATGATAAGAGTTTGTTTAGCAAGTGAATTTTCGTATGTTCTTGATTTCATTTTGTCTTCCCGCAGAACCATTTCCCATTCTCATATAGAATCTTCATAAACACAAGCTCATGCTACAGAACTTTGGCAGCTTCAACAGACACCATACCAATTAAAACAGATCAGACATGGTTAGTGTGAGCTATGCTGAGTACAAATATGAGATATTTTTCGACATTCTGTTCTAAACCTCTCACTCCTCCTGAATGATACTTGAATTTTCATATAGAAGCCAAGAAAAAAGAATGCATCTTCAGCTTCAAATTTATTTTTAAAAAATGAAACAAATTATCTATGTTGGTCATCTTTGATGACCTCCATTTTATAAACAAGGCAACTTTAAAGCCTGTCCAAAATTGTCACTAACTCTATTTTAACAATGGTTGTTCAAGAGGGTCCTTAAATTTTGCCTTCTCACTAAGATCTTGGAATTCATCCACTAGATTTTGAAGCCTTGCAACAAACTCGATCAAGTTTGAAGCAAATGTTGCCAAAGACAAGGAACTTGCACTTTCATATACTTTGGATTCTGTGTCATACTCACTTATTATGGCATCTGGGCAAAAAGAAAGATGTGTCCGTGACAGAAAGCTTTTGGTCATGGTGTGTGGAAAACTGGATTCTGGCATGGCAGGCTCTACTCTTATATTAAGTTTTGATTCATCCCCTACTTCAGCCTGGGAAGTGATCTCTGATTGTTTGTTCTCATTGTCATTAACATCAATCAAATTCTCAGTTTGTTCATTTTCCTTATGCTGTCTTGCAGCTTCCCAACTCTCTGAGTTGACTAGGAGGAACGATAATCTATCAATCTTCATCTGCAATATCTCAGCAGCCTCATGAACATCAAGGAGAATGTCTCCAGTGCTTAACTTTTCCATTTTTTCAACTTTGCTTCCAAGTTGACGTAACACCTTAGCTCCTTCAATACCAACCCTCTGAAGTTCTTCAAAGAAAACCAGCCTCTTTTCCGGAGGCGCCTGCGGCATTAACAATATATTAAGACATGTACCAATTATCGAAATTCCACATGTTCATCATACGTTAACCAACAATGATTTCATGGAAGGGGACGTTACGAATGAAAGAAGATATGATTCACCAAACAGTCATTATGAAAGAACAATTCATAAAAGTGACAAAAGACACATAGTTGGATAAATTTACAATTTACGGTGTCCAATAGAACGACTAGGTAGCATAGAACAATAAAAGAAGTTACATTAAAGTTTATATACGGCAGAAATGACAGAAGGAAAGGCTCCCTTCACCTGTATTTCTGAAAGAATGCATCCATGCATTGCCATGACCATGAAAGCACAATGCCTCAATGCTCCACTGACTTTGACGTAGCTTCTCCAAGGATACTTGAACATCTTGTATGGACCATGAGGTGGCTCCCATAACGCAAAATCTACCTGCAAGAGCAAAAATGGTTGTAAAAAGTAGACACTAGTTCTATCAAGTCTTGGAAAAAAAAGAGAGAAAAAGGAAACTAAAAGGTGAAATGCGAATACCAGAGTCTCCTCTTGGCTTGAGGATTGCACCGCTGTTCTATAACCACTATAAAGAGGGTCATCAGAGGCTTGATAAACAAGTATTTTGGATGGGACCCTCTCATATTCAACGCATTGCAGGTACCCATTAACACAACCTAAACAAAATTCGTCAGGAACCAACCCAGCATGTCAGAAGCAATAATAAACCAAAGAAAAAAAATGTGCTGCTAGCACAAACAAAAGAGATCAACAGTGACATGACAAGTATTTGGAACACTTGTTGAGTATCCAAAAATGAAAAGTACTAAGAAAAAATGAATTTAAAAATAAGTTCCTATTATATTTAATGCTGTATATGCGACATGTTAGATAAGTTGACCAAAACCTTCTAAAGATGTTGCAACTCCACTGAAATTTTTCACCACCAATTTGTGCAGATCCTCCCCAGACCAGATGGGGCAAATGCAAATATTCACAGACAAACTCACACCAGCACCAACACCAATAAGAACCAATCTGTAAAAAGCTGTGGAGAAAAACTGCAATCCGTGTCTTCCAGATACCAACACAATACAGAATGTCAACAAGAATACACGATAGCCATATTCATATGGCTTCATGGCAGGGTACAGCTTCACATAGTTTGCACAAAAGCCTGCACACCACAACAACAGCACAATCATACGCACACATATTTATCATTACCAATCATAAATCTGTAATCAATTATTTTCTTCAATAATAGAAAGAAATTGAATGTCCAACCAGCAACAAAAATAAAGATCACAACAAGAAGTTCCTCCAGAGTTCCACCAATGGACACGGATGCATGTGCAATACCCAGAGCCAGAGCTCCAGCAGAAATTGTTCCCAAAGCACGATTGAAACCTTTGTTAAGGGTTGCACCTGCTCCCAAGTCACCGAAAAAATAAAGGTAAACCTTTTCAGCAAATAATACAAAAATGATCGAACAAAACGATAACGTAAAGGCGACAGTGCTGTTAACAGTAACTACATCCATTTACCTAAAAAAGTGGTGGTTAATGGTGATCATTACGTGATAACATGTTCTATGTTTCTGAAAGATAATAATCAATGTATTGGATTTGAAATGTTTTGAAGACTAAAATGATGTTGAAAGTTTTATAGGGAAATAGATAGAATTGGCGTGGAGAATGAATAATACCAATGCTGAATTCGAAAACAACGACAACAGTGAGAATTGCCCAAATGGAGTACTTGCTAAGCTGCTCCTCCTTAATGTAAATGAAAAGTGTGACAATAGCCATTGATAGGCCAGCTTTCATTGCGAATATCACTTTGCGTGGATCAGAGCGACCCATCTCATACAATTTTGTGACGAACTCTTTGGAACCGTTACGGAGGCTAACGACGCGATCAGAAAGCGCGTCGAGGATGGAACGTTTGGGGAGGCCATTGTCATCAGTGAAGTTGAATTCTGGGTATTCTCTTTTGCTGATGAGCCTCTCTTTGCTCTTCTCTAAGAAACTGTGTCTAAGTGGCCCCACTTTTGACATATTGTTATTTGATTTGATTACAAATGAAAATGAGAAGGAAAAGATGATGAAGAGTTGAAGGAGAGAATGAAGGGACTGTTGCCTCTTGGTGTGGCCAAGTGAAGGAACACCACACGAACCCGCCAAAATGCCACCTTTCTTGTTATTTTTGGAATCAATATAACACATGTTATATTCTCTTTTTTGAAACTGTCTTCAAATCTTATATTTCTTATTCCATCTCAACCCAACGCTTACACTTTTACTCTTTTATTTAAATTAAATAATTCAAATTCTGATCAAATTTATATAATTTAAATTTCACACAACTGCACTTCTAACTCTTTTTTTTTTTTTTGGATAAGCAAACACTCTAACTTACTATATGATAAGCATTGATTTCTCCTTATATTTTAGAATGAATTACAAAGATAAAACTAGGTTGAATTTTGCTTGGTTATTGAGGGTTCTTAAGTTTGTTCTCTTATAAGATGTTTTACTTTCTTTCTTCTTCTTCTTTTTCATTCTTTTTGTCTACTTTCTCTTATGAAATATGAGTTTTCTTTTGAAGGAAGAAAATTATGAGGAGATTTAAAAAAAAAGTATAATGTTTCTCTTTTAATTCAATTATTTAAAGACATTCCAACAAAATCTAACAAAACGACAAATAATATATATATATTTATAATATTGTTATTAATTAGGATAAGTAATAGTGACGTAAAAAAAAGTTAATAAGGCTGATGTGAAATTGGTAAAAACTGAAACTTTGAAAAAGTTTGCAAAAATTAAAATATCAATTCAAAATAAAGAATAAAAAATTTAAATAAAACTAAAAATAAACAATAAAAATATGATTTAGCTTAAAAAATTTATGATTAATTTTTAAAAAATATTTATTAGATATAATTAAATGAATCTGCTTCTTAAGAGGCATTATTTATCCTTTTAGTAGAATGGCATCTATCTTGTCTTTTTAGCATATTTATCTTTATTCTTAAGAGGCATTTTATAATTGTGTATATTAAAATTTAAATATTTACATATATGTTATTTAATAATTAATATTTAAACATATTTAAATTATATATTAAAATAAAATTATATAATAAGAAATTTATTAATTTTTATTTTATATTAAGTTTTATGAGCATGATTTATTTGATAAAATTTTTTAAATTAATATTTTTTATATTTTATAAATATTATTAATATTTAATATAAAAATTTAATAAAATAAAAAATTTTAAAATTTCATATAAATTATTTTAATTTTCAAATATCAGACTACGACTTTGATATCAAGAAACATGATCATGTATATACAGTGGTTACATGTGTAAGCAATTTACTTCTCTTTTTTTTTTAATGTAATTCTCTTTCTCTAATATTAATACGTTTAACCCGAGTGTCTTAATAATTACTAGTCTAAACGCCAGAGTTGTGTGTTTATCAATTAGGTCAGGTTGGGGTTAAGGAGAAAAATTAACCAAACTAATTAAAATTAAATTAATTATATTAGATCGAGTTTAATTAATCTTAAGTTTATAATCAAATTCAACTAAGAATAAATTAATTCAAATTAGATAATTAAATCTTAAAAACACAAAAAGCTTTACACTTGAATTTTTAATTTTTAAAAAATATATAGTGTATACTATTAAGTTCAACGTTATTCTTTAACCTGAACTAATCTACTTAAATTTTGTTTTGGAAATTTAATAATATTATTTAATTATTATTATTGTAATTGTGTGATTTAGGATAATATATACTTCTAAACTCAATCTTGTACCTAAAAAGATGAGGTTTAAGTTTGAGTTCTTTTAAATTTAGTGAAAATAATTTTTTTATTTAAATCAAAACGGATTAAAATGGATATCTACAGTTATAATAAAGAACTGTTGACCAGTGATGACAGAATTTATCATGTCTTATGGAGAAAGATTACACACAAAATATAATTGAAATAGGAAGAGAAACAAATTCATCTAGGAAAGCAGAGAGAGAGAGACTGAAGATTTGATGAGCTAAGTTCTTGTTATGACCCAAATCATAATCATCATGTCTTAATTGGATGAAACAAAACAGTGGAGTGGTTGGCAATGTGCAAGCTAAATTGGCCTCCTTTTTCACTGACATCTATCTTTGTCCCATTTGGAGCCCTCATCTGAAAATTTGATACCAACTTTGCAATCACAAGTCCCAATATTGGTAATGCAAGTATGATCCCAGGGCAACTCCTCCTTCCAACACCAAATGGAACAAACCTAAAATCAACCTTCCCTCCAGCAACAGCATCTGTTGCACATTCCTCTTCCAAGAACCTTTCTGGCCTGAACTCTTGTGGGTTTTTCCACCATGATGGGTTGTTAGCAAGCCACCAAGCATTCACTACCACCTTAGACTCTTTTGGAATACTGTACTCTCCTAACTTTGCTTCTTCAAGGTTCATATGAGGCACCAACAGAGGAATTGGGGTGTGTAGTCTTAGTGTCTCTTTCACTGTGGCTTGTAAGTATGGTAGTTGGTGTAGGTTGGATTCTGTTATTGGATCCCCTTTAAGCACATTGGATATCTCATCACGAATCTTGCTTTGGACGGTTGGATGATTCACCAACTCTGCTATTGCCCACTCCATGGACCATAATGTTGTCTCTATTGCCGCAACATTGATGTTTTCTACAATGTAGATCACATTCTCTTCACTTATTTCTCCCTTCATCTGAGCATCTATGATGTGATCAATTGCACAGCTTATCTTGTGCTTCTCCCCATTGGAAGCCATTATTTTTCTGCACAGTCACAAATACCTCACATTAGTCTTTGAAAGATATATATTCGATCTATTAGTTCCTTAATAATACAAGTTATATTTGAATTCCTTAAATTGTATTTTTTCAGACAAATTAATCCCTATGTATCTCACAAATTTTAAAAATTAATTATATTAAAAAAAATATATATAATTCCACATTCAAATGCATATATAAGTTACTAAGATTGATCTAATATTTTATATGAGATGGTATATCTTATAATTTTTTTTATAAAAAAAATGCATATGTTAATTAAAACTGTATCTTTGGGAGGGTAATTTCAGTATTTTACTATATCAAAACTTGAAGGTAATATGAGTTACCTCCTTTTGTCAACGTAGTTGTTGTTGAAGAATGCCAACCTCCGAGATTGCAAGTCCTTGCACTTGTTGAGGTAGCCCCTCAAAAAGGGCCTAAGCAAAGGTATAAAATCTCCGTAATTGTATTCAAAACTCTGTGCCAAGCGGCTTCTCTCAGAGTTAAACCGTGTGGCCTGAATGAACAAAGGGTCCTCTTGAGACTCAAACTTGGCATCAAACATCATCCTGTACATGATATTGTACAGCATCAGCTGAAGCCTCTTTCTGATAACTATCCCTTCGTTTCTCACTTTCTCATTGGCATTGAGGTCACGCACCACCAAGTCCATCTCTTCTTCCCACATGTTACTATAATTATGAACAACCTTGTTGGTGAAAAATGGCAGTGTCATTATTCTTCTCATTTTGCGCCAGTGATCACCGTACACCGTGAACACCATGTCTTGTCCATTCCCTGTGAAGATATCAAACACAACGTTTCTTGGACGTGACCCAAATTCCACACCTTGTGAGTGGAGGACTTGAGTGGCAAGTTCAGGGTCAGAGACCACTACCAAGTTTTTTGAACCAAGTTTAAGTAGGAATACAGGACCATAGGTTTGTGACATTGAAGCTAAAAGACGGTGGTTAAGGTCATTTCCAACTTGTAACCAATTACCAAATATAGGAACAGATAGAGGACCTGGAGGGAGAGTGGTAGAGTGCTTATTTGAAGAGGTTGAAGAAAATAAGTATATGATGAGAGCAGAGGTGATGGTGGCACAGGCAATAGAAAAATGGGGTGGAGAGTAAGGTATAGAAAAATAAGATAGAAAGAGTTTTGTGATTGGAATTAGTGCTATTGTAATAAGAGTGAAAAGGAGTGCTTTCTTGATTTGAAGACCCATTTTGTGTGTGTGTGTGCGCGCGCGCGCTTAAAGGATTTAATGGATGAATGGTTTGGATGGGGGAACAAGTTTATATATTAGTTGTGATGGGGTTGGTGTCCCATGGTTTGTGATGAATCCATGGGCTATTTCAAACCAAGGTAGGAAGGAGGATGATGGGTTAGTAAACCATGTTTTGAAGTCAAAAAATGTGGAGTTGGTGAGGCGACACATCATTTGCATAAGAAACAGGAATGTACAAGTGGGTCTTTTCCGACTTCCAAGTACATTTTGGTCAAGCCAAGCCAACCCTTCACCGAGTAAAATGTTGTAATTATTGGTCACGCCAACATGTGATTCCGCATTGTCAAAAAATTAACACCTCCTCTTTCATTGGCTTATGCAGTTCTGGGTAACTGTGTTGTCTTGATCTGAATTTTTTTCAACAGTTTTTTGGTTTGTTTGGATGAAAGAAAAAACAATAAGAAGGAAGGAAAAAAAATTATATAAAGAAAAATATCAAAATATATTTTTTTTTTATCAAATAACATTAAATATATTGTTATCTATATTTTTTTTTGTGTTTTTTTCGTCTCATTCGACCATAGATTTCACGTTTTCCTTAGTTTTTTTTCTTTATAACATGTGGTATTCATTTTACCTGAATTATTTTCCTTCCGAACAATTTTGGTATAGGATAAAACAGTAGTAATACTTTCACATCACTTGAATTTTTTTATTCTTTCGATTCACCTCTTTATAGTAAAAGAAAAAATAAGGGTTTGTCTCCTGATTTTTATAACGAAGATCTAGACGTGAAGGTAATCTAAAATTTAAGAAAACGTTTGATTTGCAAAAAAATTTCTAAAATAATAAAAATTATTTTCATTATTTTTATATAATTATTTAAAAATAAAATAATAATTTTATAATTAAATTTTTTTTTGTAAACTAATAATTTCCAAGAATTGTAAAAAAAATCCATATAAAAAAATACCACTTAAAGTCTACAACAGAGCAAATAATTTTCCTATTAGATACATGAAACGATTTTATTAATTATATAACGTCAAACATCAAGTATGGAAGAAATATGAGGTGGATATATGCCATTTCTTTTCTTTATTATTTACTGATAAAATTTATTTTCTTAATGTTACATTTTTGCTTGATCAATGCTTATTCATAAATTTATATATAAAGATAAAATATTCATTTTTAAGAATAAAATAATTTTAATATATTTAAATTTCTATTGTCTATTTTTCTTTTCTTTATTATTTATAGATAAATTTTATTCCACCAACGTTACATTTTTTCTTAATAAAATTCTTCTTGATCTGTTATTTATTTATTTATTTAATCAAATACTGAATTTTCATGTATAGATAAGAATGTGCAAATAGTATATCAAGTGTGGGATATTTTCAAGCAATGCATCTTTTTTACGTATTAAATTAATATAAAATCATTTGGGCACTCTAGTCAGTATTCAAAATCGTAATCCTCTAACTAACTTTGATGGGAGGGGTAAGAATAAGTTAATCTCAGCCCATATATGTGTATGTATTTAGCCAATATATGTATGCAAAAGTACAGTATACATAGGGAGAGAAAAAAAAAAAAGGAGTAACCCAAAGCCTACACAAGCCAGCCCACTTGTGATGCAGCCTTAATTGGGGAAGACTAAAAAACGCCGGATTTATTCGACCACAACTTAATGGACCAAATCCTACGATTTTACATTTATGTTTTGATCAAGCGATCAATTCATTTTACCGAACCGTTTAAAATGGTTCGGTAAAAGTCACACCAAAGCCGTTTGAATATTTGCAGTGTAATAGGTATGTGGAGAGGGCTCCATATAAAAAGGAAACACAATAGAGTGGACACATTAGCTTAGCCTTAAAACATGCTGGTGCTTTTCTAAAGGGAAGCCTAAGAACAAATAGAAATGGCATATGGTGAGCCAAATTTTGGTCCATATTGTAGTACTCTGCTGTCCGGGCATTCCATGGTTAGGCTTAATACCCATGGGCCTCCGACTCAGGTATTTGGTAGAACGGGGCACTTTGGGGAATGTGCGCAAAAAGTAAAATAGTGACGACAAGTCTAACAGAACCTATATATGGCAGGAGACAACAGGTTGGGGGAGAGGAACCGGTTGAAGCAGAGAGAATAGATCAATGATCATTGCGATTTTTTTCATAAAAATGCTGTCCTATTTTTATTTTATTATCCATTTTAAGTATTCATTAAAAAACAGTAAAAATAACTTTTTCTTAATTTCATAATTTCCTATACAATACTTTAAAATAAAAGATAAAAAAATACGATACTTTTCCATAAAAATAAAAAGATAAAAAATATATTTTTAAGACGATAGAGCGCCTAACATTCCCAGATTTGATATAAATTTTAAAAATATATTTACGGATATTATTGATTCCTAATGAAAAATAATTTACCAATAGTTAGGATATTTTAATTTCTACAGTCAAAGATGAGAATCTTGCATTTCTATAAAAATTATATTTTAAAATAACTTGCATTTCATTTCTCCATAATTTTTTTCTTTAATTTAAAGATTTTAAACAAATTTTAAAACATTCCTAAATATCTTTAAATACTCAAGACAAATTTTTTCAATTAACCAGACATATCATTCCTATCATTATATCTTTAGGAATGTTAATCCCAAAAATACAATTTTAGACCATGAAGCAAACATCTTATATTCCATTTTTAATGCTGCTTTAGCCTCAGAGTTTGCTCTTTTTTGTCCCCGTACTTTTGGAGTGAATATCCATGTATCACCCTTCAATAGCAAACTACGTCGGGTACAGATAGTCAGAATCAAGTGGTATTACTGCAAAGAATGCACCATAGAATCATGAGAATAGCATGGAGGGGATATTTAACTAGTGAAATTTCTAACCACACTTTATAAACATTTCTTTATTCTCTATGTTCACTTCTGTTGGCTGAATTAATGCCACCCAATGGTACCATTTCTTACCTTCGAAATTGGTACCATGGGGGTCAACATTAATGAAAAATGAAATATAAACATTTAAAATTATATACAGTATAAAATCGGCATTCTTCTAGGTATCCTTCGCAAAAAATGCTTTACTTCCTTGTGGAAAATCACTATAAGCTACACATTACACAGCAGATGAAAAATACGAGATCAGGATATTAAAGGGAAACATAAATCAAGCAAAAACAGAATGTTCTCTAGAGAATCTACGGAAGAAACTGCCCACACCCACACCCAAGGATAATCCCATTTCCCAAGGTTGTCAATCCAAGTTGCAGTCCGTGAATATGACAAGACCAAAGGTCTTGTATCCAAAAAATAGCAAGCGGTAGTTCGCGAATGGTTGCTTCCAATTTAGAACAAAAATTAGTAACCTATGGCTGATGAGTACAACAACCACGAGTCTTCTGCTACTAGATGAGATCGATAACATAGACAAATGTCATTATAATACCCTATTATAAGCTAGGCTAATCAACATTTTATATAAAATTTTAAAGCTATTTTATTTACTCTGTCCTCCAAATTTAAAATATTGAAAAGGATAGATTGACATAAACTAATGTGCATGTCCGAATGCCAAATATACCAGAGGCTGCTATAAGAATTTGGCTCACCTTGTCACTCTCAGTCCGTGATAAACATATGGCATCCATAGGTGAGAACGTGACCCCGGACTGGGGCAACCATCCTCTCTCTAAACTTCAAAATATCCTAAACCCACACACTAAGGGGAGCGTGTGAGTGTGTGCGGGCGTTTGTTACTTCAAGAAATGAATTTCACTAAAAAAATATTACTCCATTCCATTCGGAAAAATACATAAAAGAGGGAATGACATGCTCGTCAATGATTGTGAAGGAAAATGTACAAGACTGATTAAACAGCACACAATATCAGGTGTTTAGGAGACCACAAAACAGAAGCACAGCCATGAACACCACACTTAAAAGTCAGGAAACACGACAGGCACAGAAACCTAAAATGAAAATGCTGTCCTGAACATCACCTGCATTCATCTTTTGAAACACAATCTAATGCAATTGCAAACTGGATATTTGTCAAAATTTGAAACAGAATCGAGAACTAGGAATGATCAATGATCATTGTAGGACATTGGATGTCAAGGACCATCAATGTCATCAATACTGACAAAGATGAGAAAGGAATTGAACTTGAATATACTTACAAAAATTGCAAGACCAAGATAGGGTACCTAAAAAGATTTACAAATTAAAAAGAAATCAGAATCATTAAAATAAAAGCAGCATCAACTTTAATCCCTACATGCTTAACAGAACAAAAGTTTATGAATTGAATTGCTCACCATTCTTTACGAATGCGCTTCAGGAACACAGCCAAAGACATCCAGTGGAATTGCCTCCAGAATGATCCACCATGGATAAGACGCAACACAATTTCATTAGGATATGCATATAGGTAAATTTTAAAAAATAGAAGTTAATAAAAGAAAGCAGGATGTCAGATGGAAAGAGATGCTTAGGTGCAATTCAAAAAATAAGATATCGACATGCCTAACTCAAGTGAAAACTGAAAGGAATACAAAGATGCGAAAAAGGTAGCACTGGGGAATTCTCCACTTATACAGAACTATCTTAAGGGCAGTAGCAATTAGGCATTTGACCTAGTGGCACCTGTATCTGGATGAGGATGCAGGTTTGAGCCTAGCCACTGACTCCCCCTCCCCCTAATTCATATACCTAGCTAAAAAAACACAAACAGTTAATGTGCTCCCATGTGTTCAAACAGTACCTGTACCAACAACCGTCGATTATCCTGTTGACTTAAAAAAAGACCACTCAGGTTCATCTTAATGAATTCCTTTTCAAACATGGCAGTTATGCAATTCGCACTGATAATGAATTTTAATGGAAATCATAACTCATTCCAGAACACGGTGAAATTAATCTCCCAATAAACAACCAAGGTACCTTCTCCTGGGTTCCTTTTAAGCATCTAAGCATGGAAGCAATGCCTCAAACCAGTGACATGTCTCCTGAATGAGAAATTAAATTAGAATCTCCAGAATTCAAGGAACTAGATGAAATGACAAAATATGAATTGGCAGTAGTAATGAAAAGTAAGGAGGATAAGAATATAATCTATCTAAATAATATTAACCAAACACAAAAAACAGTTGCATAAAATTAGCAGATATATAAAATAAAAAGAAGCAAAAAGAATAATAAGCCAGTTTATCTTCTGCAAAGGGATATGAAATTCAACTTCTCATAATAAAATTTTCCAAGAATTTAATTGGACGAGCAATGTTTGAAGTACAAATACAGCTACACTAAGGGAAACTGCCATTGGCAAGTTGTCTTACAATAGAAACAGTACATTCGACTGAAAGAACCGCCAGTAAAGTGTACGCCGGTAGCGACATCACTCTTTTTCACTTCAACAGGCCGACAACTGTGATGACACTCCTTGGGCCATACACAGAAGATAAATAGTGCCAAATGATTAGAACCTCATTAGCAATTGGATCATTATGTACAAATATCAGTGTATATCATTTCAGGAGTCAAATTCAGCAACATTGTTCACTTGCCAGTGATGAATGGGTGGTTCAGCGCTTGTGACACTGTTAGTCTCTTGTCTGGATCCAGGACAAAAAATTTTTCCAGAAGATCCTTAAAGTTGGCTAACATTTTCGGATCCTCCCCAGGAGAGCCAGTGATAAGTGTCCCAATATCTTTTGGCTTAATGTTGAGAATCAGCCGCTTTATCGTCTAAGGAATAACATTACAACAATTATTCAGACTTTCTAAAAAACCATCCATTCTAACATTGACAGCAGAATTCCTAGAAATATAATCAGAAGTCTAGCTTACCTTTTTTGTTACAGGATCCTCCTCTGTGGCGAGAAAATTCAGGTCCTGATCAAAATGTTGTTCAGTAAAAGCTCCCTGAAAGAAAGATAATAAAAAAAAGCTAGATATCATTAAAAACACAACAAATTCAATTGAAGGTACAGCCACATAAAAGGATTAATTTAGGAACTAAAATCACAACAGATACACAATTAACCAAATAAAGAACAGGACAAAAATAAATTTGTATCAACCATTAACATAATTCATATTCAACACTCAAAAATAATGGCTAGACACTAATCATATGCAATTGAAAAACAACAAATGTTTACCTTACGAATCATCTTCTTTGGAAAAGGACCCTTCAATTCCATGTGAAGCCGTAGCATGTCGTTGTTTGTAAGCCCTGGGAAGAGGACCTTGCCTGTATACAATTCATACAAACAACAGCCTACAGACCAAATATCCAATGGGTGATCATACGCCAAGCCAAGTACTGCATAGAAACATCCAAAAAGTCCAAACAGTTGGCAACCTTAAGATATTTAATAAGAAAAAAAGCAATCAGAAATAATGAAATCCTAAGTACAATGATTGGAACTTACTTATTTCTGGGGCACGATAAAAACGACTCACAAGATATGGTGTAACTTCATTTTTACCAGCAAACATGGCATTACCAAAGTCACAAAGCTTCAGAACATTTTTAGCCTCGTTTACCTTGTCAAAAAAGAAAATTGAAGGGGAAAAAGGTTAGATAATATATATTTCTCCTATAAATAAAGAAACTAAACTTTGAAAAGAAATAATCTAAGCACAGCGGTATCCCAGGCTTACCAACATATTATCTGGCTTTATATCACAATGAAGAACACCACAGTTTCGAAGATGCTTCAGGGCAATAAAAAGCTGTTTTGCATATGCTCTCACAGCTGTTAGCCTAAGGCCAATATTGCGACCAAATTTCTTTAAAACCTCACGCAGATTCATATTAAGAGATTCAAAAACTAAACAAAGATGATTCCTGTATCTAAAACTTGAAAGGAAACGAACACAATGACGCTTATCATCTGGATCTGCACCTACTAATTTTTTTAATATGACCAGTTCATCCATACCAGCCTTGTACCTATACCATATTAGATATATAACAGTGAGTAAAAAACACAACCCAAAAAAGCACAAAAGTTTATTGAGGATTCCAAGGAAATAAGCATCACTTACATGGTGTCATTATTACGGATAATTTTTATTGCTACTTCATCAGGCTCGCCATTTCCTGTCTTTAGATTCTTTGCCCGAACAACTGTTGAAAAGACACCCTTCCCATGTGCAGCAGTGACTTCATACCGGCCATCAAGTATTTCACCAAAACGGTAGCCTGCATAACAACATCACAACATAACACCATGAACAACAATGACAATAGAATTCTGAATCTGATAGCCCCCAAAGATTTTCAACATCATATTGAGAGGTTGCACTAGCAGACAGTGGAAATGCCTATAAAGAGATAACTACAGATGTGTAAAAGACATAGTTGTCAAAAGATAAAGCTCAAGGCCTATAACCTGTAGTCCTAGATGCCATCAGTTAAGTAACAACTAAAACTGTTTTGTTAAGGGTAATTAAATTGGGGGAAATTGGAATTATGTTTCCAGTTATTCCTTCCAAAAACATCAAAAGTACAATGTGACAATTTTGAGGGGAAATCCAAGCCATCACATTTGAAAGAACAAATATAAAAGCAATTTAACAATGGCAGCCCAACAAAAAAGTTGAACAAATAATAATAATGTTTCTGACCAAGACATGGCCAAAAAAATCAGTCAAGCACTCAAGCCTTGATAAATTACTTACTGTAATACCCCTCTGCATCATCCCAATTGTCATGTAGGCTAGCCCTCTCAATCAGTAAACCATCCCCTTTTCCCTGAAAAGGCAGGAAATCTTATCTTATTAGTTAATATAACACCAAAAAATAAACACATAATTGAATGATTGATTGCTTCAACAACTCAAAACATAAAAATGTTGAAGTAACATAGAAGCAAATAACTAATAAGTTTGGTTACATCCTATGAGAAACCAACAAGGAACTTCACCCATTACACTAAAGGCAGCTTAGCTTGATGGAGAAAAGCTGCGAGAATTGTATCAAAGCACATATACAGTGAAAAAAAAAATGCAGAAGACAGACTTTCTAGATTACTATCCAAGGAGTACTAGATTCACTATAATCAGAAATGTTATCAAACCTTACTACAAATCCAACAAATGTAAGATTCTTCCATATCAGAAATGATATAATGACATACTACAAAGTCAGAATCTTAGAAAATTAAGTGGACATTGATATCTGCCACAATTCTAAATTAGAATAGCTTAACCAAACACTTACCGGTTTCCGAACTCCTGTTGGTGTCTCACCAAATATATCATCACAAAACTTGTCATCGGACCTCTCACTCTGTGAATGTAAAAATGAGAATCAAAATAGATACAAATACAAAAAAAAAATCCAACTAATTTAGCAATTTTTACTTAAAAAAATTAAAAATTAAGTGCAAACCTTTGGGGTACCCTCTCCCAGGCCTCCAGCACTGGATAACTTCTTAGAAGTGGCATTCACATTTTCAGGAGATTTCCCGACAGCAAATGATGGCTCTGCATTATCAATATCATCATTCTTACCATCATGTGCTTCAGAAACGTCAGTAGGAACGTCTGCATCCTTGTCTGATAATGGTGCATGACAGAGTTACTAAAAATAGAACAAAGAGGAGGATAACAAGGGGGAAAATAAAACAAAGATTAACACCTTAACAACTATGAAATTTCATCTGATCTCCAAATCTTTTTAATTTCAGAATTCAGTATCATGATGATGATGATGATCATTAATAATTTTTGTCAATTATTACATAGAAAAATGGGGCCAAGCATTTTCAATGGTGCACTTCAGGTGTGACCCAAATATGTAATGTCAAATATTTTGGTCACTCTTGGGCTTCATTTCTATGTAAAACAAGAGAATTCATAACACATATTCGCAGAAATTATGAAGAAAAAGGAATTTCGAGAAAGAACACATAATGAAGGTCAAAAGGTAAATAGAAGAATTAAAAATTATGAGAACATATTGCTGTGCACAACTTAAAAAATACAATTGACATGGATGAACAAGAGACTCATGTAGCAAGCCTCGTCATACCCAGCTCAATTTAAACTATATAGACAATTTACACCAAACATTTCTAGTTTCAGCATACACAAAAACATACTATCAATAGCAATAAATAAATAAATTAAATTAGCCCAATCTAGCATGTGAATGGCTTTGGATGAAAGCAATGCCTCACCAACCAAGAAGAGCAGAAGACATAATATGGTCTTAACAGGCAACAGCTTAATAGTGATTTAGGTTTCACCTAATAAGGGACAGATCTAGAAAATAGGTATGGAAGTGGCCGAAAATAAATAAATTTTACCAAACTATATTAATTAACATATTATAAGATTAATTTTTTACGGGAGCAAATTACACCAAACATCAAACTTTGTAAAATTACATCTTCAATAACTTTTTTTTATAAAAAGTAAACTTTTTATCAATCAAACCATTAGATTTAAAGTTCTCATAAAATAAATCAAGTCTACAAAATTTTATATTTTGAAAATTAATTGATACAATATGCTATATAAAATGTAAGTAGATATATATATTATTAGATTATATGCTTATGGATGTCTAAATTATCTAAAATTATACATGATTGTTAGGATATCACATTATCAACATTTAGATTCATAAAATTCACTTTTGCTAAATGTTACAAAAGGTGTAATTTTACACAATTAGACACTTGGTAGAAATTGGTCTATTCCAATTTTTATATTAAAAAAATTTAAACTGTAATTGTTCTAAGAAAATAAGGGAGGTGGGGTGGACCCTTGCTCCCTTGGATTCATCCATACTACTGGGGTCAAAAAATGTTATAATCCACATATGCAGGTTCATGGAAATTTTGTTGCATGGCACTTGCTTTAGTATTTCAGTTTTTTTCTTAAAAAAGACAATCTAGATACATGATCTAAGATATACCGTAATAATTTGGAAATTAAAATGGTGATGAGCAGACTATAGATGAGGATGATGAATTATAACTTGTAACCAAAGGTCGTTTTGACTAAATGCTATCAGTCTATCACATGGACCAATAAAGAAAATGCGGGGAAATAATACCTTTCCCTTCATTGCCAATCGATTGTTCTACTTGCTGATGCTGCTTCTTGTATTTCTCCATTATTGCTTCCCTTCTTCTTCTACTCTCTTCTTTGATCCTGTTAAGATCTTCCTCTTCTTGCTCAGGTAATTGCAATGTATCCTCCTCTAAGTCATATGGTTCAACCTTGTCACTGCAATCGATATGCATCAAAATCAAATCAAATATATATATATAAGAGTTTACTATTCCAGAAAGAACTTAGAGGAACAAAAGAAAAGGAAATATGAAAACTCAGATTGGTGAGAAAGTTTTATAGGCAATGAAATACCTTGTCAGTTTTCTTTCATCCTCTTCCATGGTACTTCCCATTGAGTTATAAACCTTTACAGGATTATCAGAAATTCTTTTTCTCTCTTCATGGTATTCATTTCCTTCATGTCTCGAATGTTTTCTAGATCTATCTCCATTGTCATTACCATCCTCGTGACGCAGATGCCTATCTTTACCATTTGCAGTGTCTCTATCCTTGTGCCTATATCTACCATCTCGCCTTTCCCTTTCCTTAATGTTATCCCTTTCATTCTCTGGGTCTCTATCTCTCTCACCACCTTTTGTTCTGTCCCTACTTCTGTCACTTTCCTTTTCCCTTCTCCTATCCCTCTCATACACCGTCTCCCAGCTCCTATTCCTTTCCTTTTCTCGTCTCCTATCCCTATCCTCCTCCCTTTCCCTGCTCCTATCATTTTCTACATCCCTTCTATATCTCTCATGGCTCCTTTCACGTTCTTTTTCTCTTTTGCGTTCCCACTCAATCTCCTTAGCCCTGCTTGTTTCCTCTTGTTTCTTTTCTCTGTGTAAGTCTCTATCCACATCTCTGTCCCTACTCCTATCCCTATCCCGTGCCTCCCGACTGTGATATCTGGTACCATAGTCCCTTCTATCATCTACCACCAAATCTATACTGCCACGACCACGCTCCCTTCCATGTGCCCTCACTCTTTCCTCATCATAGTCATAGTCAACCTTATGTCTGCCAGTATAATAAAGGGACCCTTGGTCCCCACAGCACCTTCGTTTAGAATGAGCATATTCTTCTACTATACTACGGGAACGAGACCTGTCCCTAGTATGACTAGTTGATCTTGATCGACTTCTGTATCTACCATGAGAAGGAGAACTTCCTGATATTCTATATTTTTCTCCTCCACTATCGGAGGATGAATTCCTATGGTAATACACTTTCCGTGCATTAGCCTCCTGTGTTTCATCATCCAGGTCACCTTTTAGTTTGTCATTTTCTTTGAAATGTCCAAGTTCCCCATTCTGCCATTTATCCCCTTTAGAAGATTTAGAATCCAAATAACCGTTGCGCACTCCATCTGTACTAGCTCGAACATTCTTTCCATCTGGACTCCTCACACTCAAATTGTGAGGAGAACCATCATCACTGCTAATGTCCTCATTTCTAGCTTCTGAATTTTTAGTAACGTGTACCTGCTCAGCACAAAGAAGTAATTGAGTGCAAATGTTGAAAATTACAATGCTTGAGGTGATGCTAAATAAATTAAATAATGCATTTAAATTAGTCCATAGGCAAAAATAAATTTACAAAACACGTAACCAGCTCTTACAAATTAACTGTAAGCCACCAGTCTTCACTGAAACGCCTAGAGAGACTTCTTTTGCAATTCACTCATGTTCGTGTAGTGCAACCAGGTTCTTACATATCTATGGGACACTGACAGGGTACTATACCAAGCTCTCAAGAATAAAAAATCATTATACTGTCCGAAAACAAAGAATCACAGTGCTCTGTTTGGTCACCAGGAGGAAGTGAGATACACTGAAGCACCTAATACTGGGAAACAAATTCAAAATTTCGCACCCAAAACAACACAATTACGAAAGCAAAATTTTCTTTGAAATCCATTCCAATGGCCTCTGCTTTCTCAGCAACCAAACAGATGTCACATGTAGCACTACACAAAATTCAAATTAACAAAAAAAAACAAACAAACAAATTCGATCGTAACATACCAGATTTTGCTTATCAGATTGAACATCTCGATCTCCTGTCACCTTGATTTCACCAGGTTCGACATCAGATTCCGTCTGCTTTTTTGCAACCTCACCATCGAGAGCCTCGTCTTCAAGGATCTCTCCCTCCTCCACATCGTCGTCAGGGAGATGGCTATGTGGACCAGGGTTAGGAGGGGGAGTTGGAGACGGAACCGCAGCAACTGTTCCGTCATCGTATTCAATTTCTTGATCGCGTCTTTTGCTCCCGTGGCGGTGGCGGTGGCTGTGGCGGCGGTGCTTGTGGCGCTTCGAGGATTTCTCGATGTCCTCCGGAGACGACGATCGACGATGCTTGCGACGAGAGTCACGGGCATCGGTGGCCATGATCGGATAAGGGATTAGGGTTAGGGTTAGGGTTTGTAGGTTCTCTGCTTGAATATGAAGCTTACTATGGAAGAAGAGCGAACGGTGGTAGCAAGCGCAGAGGTTCCCTCTTGGATCAGATTGTAGAACCTGACCTATACAACTAACTATGATCACACGTGCCTTGTAAGCGTGCCCACGTATAAACGTTTCTAAACAATCTTCCAAAATCGCCAGAGCGTTTTTTTTTTTTTTTTAGGAATAAAAGAGCATGTTTTCACTATTTGACACTAGCTGTAAAATATATATATATATATATATATATATATTATTAGTAGGGAATATATTATATTAGGAGTAAATCTTTCTTATTAATTATTAATATTATATGAGTTATGTAATTTAATTTTAAAATTTTTTGTTTAATTTTTAATTATATCAAAAATATATTATTTTTTATTATCATTTTGGATTAAAAATAACTAAAACGAATTTGTTTGTGTATTTTAGTTTTCAAAATTTAAAAACTTTTATTTAGCTCGCCTGTGTAAATAATTATTTATTTCAATTTTTATACTTATTTTTATTGTCATTAAAAATTAAAAATAATTAAAATAAATGTTATTTTATAAAGTTGGAAACTAAAAAATTAAAATTTTAGAAATTACAATGTATGATTTATACAATTTCAAAAGTCAATATAATATCTCATTTGTTATATAGAAGTATTTTTCCTTGAAAATAAATTAGATATATTTCAAATATTAAATCTAACTGTACACAGTTAGAATTAAAGTATAAAAATTATATGACATTTTTTTAACAATTTAAAATTTTAGAATTATCTATTCCATTTTCACTAAAAAATATATATATACAATTTTATTAGATAAATAAGTAAATTTATAAATAATCAATAAAAGGAATTGTAGCAATAATTAATAATGCTAAATAACACATGACAGATCTTGTACAGTTAAAATGAATACGCTATACGTTTTAGAGATTATGTGAGTATTTTTTATACTTTTTTCATCATTTTTCATAATGATTTAAAGTAATTTTATTAATTTTTTCTATCTTAAGCCAAAGATATGATGTTTAGACGATATTTTATTTAGAGATTAAAAAAATCTAAAAACCTTTTAAATATTGGTGGCTCAAATTAATTATACAAATACGAAATAATTGAATCATATATAAAAAATATTTTATATTTAATTAAATTAATTAAAAATTATAGAATGATAGACAATAATATGTTTAGTGTATCTGAATTTAAAACTTACTAATTATATATCTTTAACTAATTATAATTTTTTATATCAAATATTATATAAAAGAATCAAACAATAAAATCATTAAAATAACTGGCACAGTATTAAAATAATAACATAAAAAGTAGTATTTTAAAATTATAAAAAATAAACATATCATCTAATATTTTATGATAAATTAATAATTTTATTGTGAGAAGTAAAAATATAGTAGATTTTTAAAATAAATAATTATAAAAATATAATAAAAATAAAAAAACAATTAAAGGCTACAAAATTAAAATATTATTTCAAAATATTTTTAAAAAATTGCTAATAATTATATAATAAAATAATAATGATTAACAAAAATAAATGATTATAAATAAGATTAATTTTGTTGTTAAACTATTCCGTTAATAATTTTAATTTTTTATATCAAATTTTTTAATAGCGTTTCTATACACTCTTTTGTACAAACACAACAACTGTAACTCTGTAAGAAAATTTTTTCGTCAAAATATATTGCCCACTCGCAAGAAATTATGATAACTATAAGCTTATACTAATTTTTTTCAACAGGCGCAGACTTGCAGTCTTCGTTGAATCCCATGACCATGCAACCATACTGCATTTGTTTAAGATAAAGATGTAACTACATTACAATCTATCAATATACATCCGGAAAATTATCCATAAAAATGACATCGTTATGACATGGAATTAATTAATTAATACATTGCGGTTGCGGGGTTGAGAGTGGGAATGCTCATGAACCAAACCACACTTTTACTCATGCATAGTCTTTGGGCATATGAAATATTCTCTGATTTTGCTTGGGGTAACCTAAGAGAAGGAAGTTGTTTATTTTAGATCTTCCTATCCCCACCTTATCCTCAACCGTTAATTACATTTAAGAACTCATTACAAGGAGAAGCATTCCTTGATGCCCATAATTTGCATTGCCATTACCTATAACAACACTGGGAAATCTGAAACATCGCTTTCTTATGTTCAAAATCTAATAAAAGCAGCCTTAAAGGAACCTTAATGCATAGATTCAGTATTCCAATTTTAGTAGATCCTGAAAGGTGGGTTATTTTCCTAATTTCTATAAAGGTCATTTGCGACATGATTGTGTGCACTGTGTGGAGAGAAAAAATTGATTTAAATGAATTTCTCTCATTACACATTCCAGATGTAAAATTTGTGATTGAAATTAATTATGCATACATCCTAATTATATTTTAACAGTTTAAAATTATTTATTTTTCAAAAATAATTCTATAACATAAACAAACCCTAATTTGAATACACAATTCAATAAAATCTCTTCGTCAGTGTTTAGGAGTGGCCATGTCTCAGTAGGCCAAATTAAGAAAGCAATTACAGAACAAACTCAAATGTGGATACAATAAACTTTCCGCTGTACACTATCAATCAGAATACCGAATGTTATGCACACGTGGATCCTTTCTAAGTCACAGTTAACTCCGAGAAAAGCGAAATATTCGTTTGATTATGGTAACTTTAGAGAGAGTTGTATTGAGGGGAGTAAATTGCTGTGAGATTACTTTACCAATAGTTGGTAATCTGAAAGTAAGTACCACTTTCTTTTCCAACACATTCACCAGCACGGACACGGTCTCAGCTGTAGAATCAAAAGATTTGGGCATGTGTTAGACCTAACAGCAGAATCTAGCATAATATCTCTACAATTTCATCTCAAATTCCACTAAAATTTGTTTCAAATAAAAATGTGAAGTCTACAACCCAAATGGCTTCCATCAACGCGAAAAACTCACATCTGTCATTTTAAAATGATACTAGCAACCAATCCACTGCGAAGTGTTTCTTCCACATCTTAGTTGGGAAAAGGTTAAAGAAAAAGGTTTAGAATGTGAATTTCTCTTATTTTATTTTATAAAAGCAAAATTACGAAATAAAAATGACACTTAAATAATATTGTTTGAAATAAAATAAGAAGGTATATGGAAAAAATTTCTTCTAAATTCAAGAATGTTAACTTTTTATATTTGGTATGAATATTTTAAAACTTTCCACTAAAACATTCTTATGGAAAAAGACGAGAATTCAAGATTCTTACAAAAGTGGAACAATTTAACTATATTTATTTAATTTTTATAAATTTAATTTTATCAAACATATTTAAAATATTTTTGACAATTATAATTCTTAAAAAAATATAGTTATTAAAAATATAATTTCCAAAAATAAAAACAAATTCTATATATAAAACGTCCTTAATATATCATAATTAAACATATATTACATGATCATAAAATAATAATAAACATTTTTACAATTTATAAAAATCAAGATTAAATTAAAATTAAAATTTCATCATATTTACATAAATTTAAAACATACGTTAAAATTACTTACAAGTAATATAGCACAAGAAGATAAAGTGCTAAAGAAAGTATTTTTTTGTTAAAAAGACCAAAAAAATTAACAATTGGTGGTTTAATAGAAAGTAAATAATATAACAATAATTACAGCTATATGAGTGTTCCCATGTTCCCCATACTCCCAGCGAAAACACATGGTACTCTATTCCAAAGGGGCAACAAAAAAACAAAGACTCATTGCGCTTTTCCTCTCTCTATCTTCTCTAACCTCTTCCTTGAGAAGCAAATAGGAGAGTGGGGGCTTGTAAGAAAAGATTTCTCTACAGCGCTTGAAAACCAATCAACAATTTCTCAATCATGTGCAACATACTCATCCACTCACATCTCATTCCAAAAATCTCAAAAAAGCAATTTTACATGCAGGTGATGTAACAAACAAGCTTACCATTCATTTTAGTAATAATATGAGCAACCCTTTTCTGGCAGTTCTCACACTGCATATCTGCCGAAAGAACAACCTCCTGAACCTGTTCTCAACACAGCAACCAAACCATGTAATAAGACATCATATTACAGAAACTGAAGGTGAATTCATAAAACTGAAAATAGAGTTAAGGGGTCCACAGTAATTAGTACCAGTGGCAAGGACAAAGACTCCATAGATGCGAGTGTAGTCCTAGAAAGAGGAAAGTTCTTTGTAATACTTAGACCAACTTTCTCTGGCTCCTTTGTAGAACCATCTTCAAAAGCCATCTCAAACAGAACTGTGTATGTTTAATAATCTTCCAGGTTCGATCCCATCCCGCAGAGAGAGGAGTGTGCAGAAAATGATCTATGAAATACTTTAATAGAGCAATTTCATCACTTGGGATGCTTGGGGCTTCTGCTGTTAGTGGGCAGAAAGTGGAACAAGTATGATAGAAAAAAAAGTGAAAAAAAAGGTTTCAATGCCTATGTTAACGGAGATTATTCTTTCACTAATGTACCGGAGTAGGCCCCAACGTAGTGTGACATAGTGCTTGGTTGTTTTTTTCTACATATGAATTATTCCATCAAAGTTTGCTTAATAAACCCGGCACTAAATTAATGGAATGGGTCAATTATACTAATGGTGTTTAGGGTGGCGCTTGGTTGGCTCAGCTTGATTGAAGAAACAGGCCAAGCTGAATAGGTCAAAGTTGTAGTGGGTGGTTCTTTGACTTTGCCTTGGCTTAAGCCAATGGGAAAAGTGAAGCTGATGACTAAAGAGGAGTGAGTGAAGGTCCCGTAGATGTTGAGTATTTATTATTGACAAGGCATGATGATTATTATCTTCCAAAAGATTACAAGCATTGGATTCACTACCGTAGGTCCTCGTGTATAAACAAAGTCAAGCAATCGGCTCCAGCAGGGTCCATTTCAGCTCTTGGGCCACCTTGGATTGACATTCTAGTATTCTACTTTCGATAGTTGAGCGGTCTACACAATCAGATTCAACACGGAAATGGCCTGAACAATAACCATTACTGATTTATGTATGAGTATAGCACAAGTGTCCTCTTGTTTATAATGTATTTAGGTAATTATGCATGTATGCTAGCCGTCTCGAACTCTCGATCGGATGGTTTGGATTGGCAATTCAATCATTTTATAGAAGAAAATATTGCTAACTAGACTCTCACCGAATTTTAATTATTATTTAAACTTAATTTAATCTGTTACCCTCATATATCATCCGATCATCATAAAAAAAAGCTAAAAAAAATCATGAAACATTCTATAAAAAAAATTGTATTGTATTATATTTTTTTTATTTAACAAGAAAAAAGAGAAACACACTAAATTGCCTATAAAAGACATCCAGCAAATGGAATTGGAGAATTCTTCTAACAAAGCAAAATCGGTCTTTAAATTTTACCTAAAAAGAAAAAGAAAACTCAAGTAGAGTATAAGAGTAATTTTAGAATTTCTTATTTTAAAATATAATTTATTAATTGTTTGATAAATTTAGAAGTTGAGTTTAATTATATCTAAATTTAATTTTAGAAGAAATTTAATTGTTTATAGGAGTAATCTGAAGCTCTCTTATTCTAAAATAAAATTTTACTAATTATGTGATAGTTTAAAATTTATCTTTGATTATATTTAAACTTGAATTACAGGTGAAATTGTGATATAAAATTTTAGGTGTTCGGTAATATATATTTATGAACTACGTTAATAAATTTTGTAATATTATAAAGTTAAATATCTTTATATAAATTATAGGAGTTATAATTTGTAAGTATTATAAAGTTAAATATCTTTATATAAATTATAGGAGTTATAATATTTAAAGGTGGAGCAGTTAGAAAAAGATTTTAAAAGAAAATCTCATTTAATAAATTTTAAATTATACAAATATATTCTCATGTGGTAAATATAGGTAAGTATCCAATTAAAAAATTTGATGAAAAAAAATATTTATTATTTTATAAAAATATTCAAAATTTAATACCTTATAATGAGCATTATTTCTCTCTTTAATATATTTTTACTGCATATAAAAAATAAAGTTAGTATTTAATTGACTTTAATTATATATAAACCTTTATATTTAAATCTTTGTATAAGGAGATAAAATATGAAAATACTGAAAAATTTTATATTAGAAATTAATTTATAAAATTTTTATAAGTTAACTCGTTATATTATTCTCTGACTAGATAAAGTAAGAATAATAAATTTTATTCCCTCTAAACACTTTTATAATAAATTAGAAAAAAATAAAATTATTAATAATTTAATTTTAAACTTTTTAAGAATGATTTCTATATAATTATTGATTTAAGTCTTAAATTTACTGGAGGTTGGAAATCTCGTTTAATATATATTGAGCTTAATAATAAAATAATTAATTGGAGACTACGAGGTCTTAACATTTGAGTAGAAGGCGAGACCTTCAAGTGCGATAGATATGAGAATTAGAATAATTAGTTGATATACATTATTAGCATAAAAATGTTTTATAAGTTATAATAAGGATAATCTCCAAATCCTTCTACGGAGGAGATGAGAAATCTAAGGATCGGCTCATATGGAGATAAACTGGAGTACATGATGATGAAAACTTCAAAGACTAGAGGTGTATTTGAGTCTCCTAATAACCTAGGGTTGCTCCTTATAGTCGGGACTGTTCTGATCAGACTTAACCGTTTTGACAAGACTTTGAAGACTAGCATTAACGATCAAATAATTTCAAAATGTTGTGAAATGATGATGATGAGGATTTTAATGTTGTTAAGGGCACGCTCTAAATTGAAAAAGGATCCTGGTATCCCATTGTTTTGACAAATTAATGAAGATGTTTAGATCCACATGTATTTGTATATTTGAAAGATGACCAATTTTAAATTAGTGAAGATTATTGTGGTATATGATGCAATAATTCAAACTTATTTTTGAGTTTACTATAATGGAAACTTATAAAAAAAAAAGAATAGAATAATTTTATTCATATATTACACAAGATATCGTTTTTATATGTCAAACAAACTTATGTGTTCTTTATACTAAAGTATAATTTAATGTACTACTTGTATCCTTACTCTTACTTGAATAAATAAGTGTCTCACTTTTCTCTACTGTATTCTGTATGTATAATTACGACTTCTCAACGAGTCTACAACGTGTATCATACTGCTTTCAACATTATTCTATCATCCTCTTTTCAATATTGAGGTGACATAGAGAGTGGATAAAAAGTTCTTATTCTCGATAGGGGCAATAATTATAATGTAGAAGTACCAATTTGAAAAATAGAAGTTGATCTCGTAGTTTTTAGCTTAAATATAATAACTCAATTTTGTACACATCTATCGTGTTACTTCAATAATAACACCCTAAACTATTTATATTATAAGATTGTGGAACTTATGTAATTTGGATAAGGATACATATACAAGAATATCTCGTAAACATACGAATATTCTAGAATTGTATAGGTAAAAAATAACATGCTGTTAATGTTAAGAGAATATTGATATTTTGGACAAAGATGGACAATGTTTATTAAATAAACTAGATTTTTTATATAGTAATTATAAATTATTTTTATATCGTCAATAATTTATAATGTTATTAATAATATTAAATAATTTTTATTTACCTTAACTATATATTTAATAAAAATATTCGAAATTATAATATAACTCAACTAGTAACTTCCATTTTTTTCTTCTATCATTTAAATTTTGAAAAACATTCCCATAAGTACTAAATTCTAACCAAACATTTTTAATTAGCCTGATAATACTATTTGTGGAGATGTTATTCTTGGGAATGGAAATATATACTTTGAAACAAACACCACACCTGTATTGCAAGTGTTTCTAACAATTCGACAATTGTGTTTATTTTCAGCATTGAGAATCTGGAAGAAACAATGATTCTGTTGTACCCGTTTATAACTTGTATGCATAGTTGCAAGACCATATTAAAAATTATTTAAATTTATGAAATCACATGCATCATTTTATTGAAAGGGTTATAAAACATTTGTCTAGTTTCATCTGATATGCATCATATTAGGAGAGATGGATACGACTTTTGATTAATGTATGTCTTTGACTTGTCTGAAGAAGCACAAGGACACATACACGCTTCCGATACGACTTTTGCGTCAGTTACAATTGGGATCATAATTTTTATATATATCTCTGGGGATCGGTTTAATGGGGGTATAAACTTTCTCTTTCAGGTGAATGTAACAGTTGATCATCGAATAATATATATATATATATATATATATATGGGGCTGACTTGGCTGCCATCCTTCAGACATTCTCAACAATCATTGAAAACGCAGAAAGCCTAACAGTGTAGAAATATTATATCCACCTGCAAATCACGGGTTTCTTGAGAAGCTGTTTGGCTCAATGCGGAACTCTTTTTTTCCTGAGTTTTTGCACTTTCATTTTGATTGCGAAGGTATTAATTTAACTGGAAGAGTCTTTCTTTTTTTTTTCATACAGTACAGTCTAAGAAGAATCCAAGCCTGTTACCCTGTCTGACCAGAGTAGAAACTAGAAAATTTGAATTATTTTCCGTTTCTTTTTTAATTTAAATAGAAACTTATAGTATGTCTTTTAAGGGAAAGGAAATAGAGGATGAAGGAATGAGAACGAGTGAAGCTTCCTGGGAAACATATATGCTAAGCTGACTTGAGGGGATAATTATCTCCAGATTTGACAATCTAATAATTTAGTTGATTTTGTAATTTTCTAAACTTAGAAAGTGTTACTTTATTTGAGTTTTCCTCTCGCTTTCTCTTTTACCATTGTTTTGAACCATTTTTTACAAGATTTGAATTCGTAAAGTTATAAGGTATGTATCTTAAAAAATGGAGGAAACTTCAGATTTTGTAATTTGTTGAGAACAAATGAAGTACTTGTAATACTTATTGGGAAGAACGATTGGGGACCTCTGGATGGTGGTTTTTCGGGGTGCAGGTTTTTAGAGGAACCAAAGAGACAACAATGGGAAGATGGTTCCTTTGGGTTCTAGAGCGAACATGATCTCTCTCTCTCTCTCTCTCTTTTATTATTTTTGAGTTACTAATATATAACTGAATTTGCAAATGATATCTTGGAACTGGAAGAAAATGTAGGTTCGTTTTGTGTTTTAAAGTGACATATTATCTTTAATGAAGCTTTAGGTAGTCAAAGCGATCAAACAAATGCGACAGGTTATATAACACTCAAACCAGCATATCATAAAACGAACTTAGTTTAAAGACATCTTAAGCCTTAAAGCAAATTGATCAGAGGACATCCCAAGCCCCTAAAGCACATTGTGCTTAGAACGCATTAGTTCTTAAAGAGTTAGATCCCCAAGCAACATAGGTATAAAAAATGTTCACATATCTACTTTTTTACAGATGAGCTCTTAGAGGTAACCTTGTGCGCTTCTTTTATACAAAGCCTTCCAAGCCACATAATCTTTTTAGTTCCCTAGTTTTACGGTGCTATCAAGATGTCATCCTACCAAGGTAGCGTGGATTCATTGAGTGCCTCGTTAAGTTGTTATTTTATGTTCTATTAAAAGTTTAAGCTATAATTAAATTCCATTTCCGACATCCAAAAATCGATGTGTAGGAGTTTGGACTTTGGAGTTAAAAAAAAACAAAGATAAATTTCATACACACGCACCAACAGTCACAAATGATAAATGGTAAGTTTGCCCAAGCCACAGGTGCAGAACTATAATAGCGCATCATGTTCAGAATTTGAAACCGGTGCCGTTTGTGTCAACATTAGTTATCTGTATTTTCATAAATCTTTGTTATTGTTTCAAACCTTAGACACAGACGAGCATACTGAAATGCAAAATAATATATCAATTCAACCTATCACTAAAACCTGCTTATTACTATCATTTTAGTGGTAAGAAACTAATTTGATATTCGGTGATAACGCGCAGGATACCCTTGCATCCGCATTTCCTAATTTTTTCATAGGATTCAAATATGACTGTTTCTGTTCTTCAGAACAAATGATGTATATGTATATACAGAAATACAAAAATATAAACCAATGCAACTGAAATTTTCACGTGCCTTTTGTAACCACTTCAGTTCAAACATATTTGGTTGTTTCGTGCATCTCCCTAAAGGGCGAAGGGCCATTGAGAAACCAACATAATTACATCTTATATAGTACACCAAAAACTTAATCATGTGTGCTAAGGTTGCTTGAAATACAATGGAGCCACAGCACTGTCTCCTAACAAACAGAACGGACATCCAATTTCTTCTTTTTCTCCTTCGGTTTCACCAGTCCAACTTAATATTTCGAGAAAGGTACAGTTTATCGATGTATTCTATAATTGGAAGTGAGGCAGTAATATACCTTCTCATCTTCTTCTCGGCTGATTGCTCTGCAAAAACATTTTTGATAGAGTTCAGGTCTGTGTAAGATTGACTGGTACAAGAAAATCATATCTAAATGATAATATGATCGGTCAACTTACTAAATATTAAAATCCTTTATGTCTTGTGCCCAAATAAAAAACCTTTGTTCATACTGGAATTGATGTAAATAAACAATTGGCAGAATTGAAAATAAATAAACAGAAGATACAAAGAAAAAGGCCACCAAGAATGAATAGATAAGGAATAGGTAAGCTGTTTAAATACATATAGGGTAGTCAAATTGTCAACGCAAAGGATGACTGCGGGGCCTTGCAAGTTAAGATTAACGGCAATTTAATAAGAGTCGGTAATAACTAACAACTGCCGAAAAATGGAATCAGTTATTCACTGCTAGTTACCTGTTTCATTGAGCTTCACCAAAAGTTGGTCTCTCGTTGGAAGTGTATACATCCCAGCATACACGGCTGTTCTTACCGTCCAAGAGTGAAATGGTGCACAAACCTGTCCATAAGCTGTTGAAGCCACCTCTTTCAGAGTATTATCGCTGAAAATGTCAAATAACAAATCAGACATCCCATCACCCATCGGGCACTTAAATTAATTAGTTAGATCTGATATGAAAATAAACGATAGAATTTGAAGCAGTGCTCAACACAAAGAAACTTACAGACAGGAAAATGGTACTCTTTTGCTATTTGTATATCACATGGAAAATTTAGCATCTTATTTGATTTTTATACACAAAAGAAGTTTCTTACTCAGTTGACAAAAGTTGTTCGAATATAGCTCTGACAAGATCGAGACCCTGCCGAACTCTACGCAGATTACGTGAGAAGCTTCCTGATGTTTTGACAGTGTCATTGGCAACATCAATGTCAAGTATATCCTTTAGAGTGTCGCATGTCTTTGATGCTTCCAGCAGACAATGTAGCTGACAATATCAATCATATATTCATATCATTAGAACAAGAGTTAAAAAATAAAAAACCAAAATAAGAGACCAAGTAAAGTGAAAATTTCGGGAAGTAAAGCAAACACATGATGCGCTGAAAACTAGACCGGAATTGGGTAGAGGAAAAGTAACTGAATAAACTTAAGAGCAAATAAACAACTGCATGAAGCATTCAGAGTGTCATAAAACCACGCCACTTTTGCATTATACTTCACTAATTCGACTATAAAAGCAGCATACACCAAGGGATAGAAACTTTTATTATAATAAATCTAAAACCTTGTATATTGGGTGGCATTCCTTCAACATCACAGTACACAAGGAGACCACCGAACATCGAACCTAAAGTAATATATGTTACTTGTAGTGTTCCTATTGCTAAATTTACCACATAAATATGTATATGCTTCAACTGATTCCATTAGTGACAACCGAGTAGAAGATGGAGTCCGGTTTAATAACACATAAACATCTGACATTTTACATGTATTTCCATCAAAATGAAGGGGAATATTATCACATTTGGTAGCAAATATAAACAGTAGCCCACTATTCAATTGCTTATTCCGAATCCAATTTCAACATGATGTGACAACTTCCAAGTTAGAAACAATTTTACATAAAAATAAATAAATAAATCAATGCAACATGACTTGATCTTGATCACAAAGAGCAACTAAAGGAAATCAAAGATTAAAAAAAAATTAAAATATTGAAACTTCGCAATCATAGTCGCTTATCCCCCGCCCGCACGCGCCCCGGAACTAAAAATTTATTTAAAAGTTTACATGTTTATTGATTGTTATCATTTTATAACAAGGGTTCATCCAACCATTGAAAAGTTAGGATTTAACTCCCATGAAGTTGGAGATTTCATTTTGGAAAATAAAGTAAAAAATTATAACAATTAATTAGAATATCAGCGATTAAGAATTAAATAAATATATAATTTATATGTATATTTATCACAATTTCAACCCGTAATTTTTCAATCAACAGTTATTTAAACTTTTCATTTTATTCCCTAAAGTGAATCGCTAAATCCTGAAGTTTAAATCATAGAAATTCTGATAGCAATAATTCAACAAGCAAACTAAAGTCTGTTACAAAAGGAAAAGGCAAAAAAGAAGAAACCTTGGCGACGTATTCCAATTCGGCGAATTTGAAAGCGAGACCGAGACAACGGAAAAGAACAGAGACGAGAGAGGCAGCGTCGCAGAATGTGTCCAAGCGAAGCTCTTCGTCATCCTTTCTCCCTTTCATCTTTTTCGCAAGCTCCTCAAACGTCTCTGCTATGGCCGTAAGCGGCGTCGCCGTCGCAGAGTCAACCATGCGCTCATCCATCACGGGATCGCTACTCACCATCCTTGAAAATTACTCACCACACCTTTAATCTCAGAATAACAAAATTTAAGAAATGTCAGAGAAAAAGGAGTGGAATCGGCAAAGCGCGTGTGTAAGCGGTGATGGAGAGGTTTTGTATTGTGTGGGAAGGTTCCCTACGAATGCGGTGCGCCTAAGGCTCAAACTTCTAAACTAAACGAATCAATTCCCTGAAAAGCGTCGACCGCTGGTAACTTCGTGGAGGTTTGCGGTTGAACGTTCGCGCCATTACATGACCTCGTTCTCGTGCTATTTAACTGCCGCCATAAAGCCCATTTTGTTTCTTTTTGGGCCTAATCATGTCCATTGACTTGTTTATTTTTTTCGAATCATCCTTATAGACTTAATAACAACTTCCTTTACTAAATAAAATATATTAAATATTTATTATATTCTTAATAGTTTAAACATGTTTATATTTTTATAAAATATTAATAGAATTCATAATTTTCATAAAATCTCATATAACAAAAAAAAAGAATTGTCGTAAAAATATTATAATAGAATATAAAATTACTCCTTTGATGATGGACATATTCCATCTTTCACTCAAAGTTTCTCAAATCTAAGAAAGAATGATAACAATTTTAAGTTTTAATTTTTATTATTTTCTATGTAAAAAATTTAAAAATAAAAAATGAATGAAAGTAAGATAATATTTTAAATAATAAAAAAAAGAACGTTTTCACAAATTAAACGGTCTCATAATTAGGCCTGTCGTTTGGTCCTTTAGTCTTCTGTTCCTGCCTTATTGGGCTTTTGGGTTTGTCTTTTTTCGGTTTTATACTCCCTTGTGTAGTCTACTATCTAGGCCTTACAGATTTGAGTTTCGGCTCTTTTGGAGCATCTTCTTTGTATCATTATCCTTGGTCTTTCTCAATGCTAGATATCGCTGACCAAGAAAGATAAAATATTTGCATTAAAATAATATTTTATTTTAAAATATTTATAATAAATACAAATATCATATTTACATATAAATTATTTATTGTAATTGAATTTTTTATTGAGTATGTAATATGATTATTTTATATTAATTTAAAATTTTATTTTATAAAATTTTTTACTATTTTACTATTTAATATGTTATAAAATATTAATATATTTTATTATTATTATATGTTTGATCCCAATTTAATCATGGTTGAGCCAATGTTTTTATCAATTTAATGACCAGTTTGGTTTTAAAAAATATTTATTATAGCAATGTTTAATAATTAGTATTATATAATTATAAGGAAAAAATGGAAATTAATTGGCACGTTCGTTTTTATCAATCTGCTACTATAATAAAAAAAGGTACATTGGCAACGTTTTTTATGATACATTAATTTATATTTACCTTCGGTACTTTTCACGCGTAAGACTAGCTCTATGTCTGAAGTGTAAAAATAAGCTTTTACATCAAAATTAACAATACTTGCTGATATAATTTAACATTGATAGGGATTTTAGTTTTTCATTTTGTACTTATACTTTTTTATTTTAATTTTACAATGTTTTTTATAATTTTAACTTTTTTTTTGGTAAAAATTATTAAAGTACAAATGAAGTAGCACAATTAAAGATCAAATTATATAAATTTATTTTTTTAGTTAATTATTTCTCTAAAGAATCAAATATTAGTGAGGAAACACATTCAGAGATCAATTTATACATACTGATATTTTAAAACCAAAATTTATACATAATGATATTTTAAAAGTATAAAAAAAATTTAAGAGTAAAAACCAAAATCAATTTCTATAAAATAAAAAATTAAAATTACAAAAATATGGAAGAATCTAAAAGTAATATTAAATGTAAAGTAAAAAACTAAAACTTGGTTAAGCCTATAATTTATTAAGTCTCATGTCTGTCATTCGTAATCTACTTATGTAACTTTTCAAAATTAAATGAAAAAAAAACAGGTACTATTAATAAATGTGTGAGAACAATAATTTTGAGGATTTACAAAATTTTGTTTTTACAATGAATTAAAAATTCTTTTTTTAAGAGTACATATGTTTTTTTTTAATTTTTATCTGCTATATAAATTATTATTTTTTTGCACATTTTAGTTATTCTATTTAAAAATTTAATTCTATTTGTAAATTATAAAATAGATTTATTGTCTAATACTAAATTTAGTTGAATGTACATTTGTTATTTCTATTTCATTCTCAATTTCGTAGGACACTTAAAAGGTAGAATTTAACATTTTTTTAACTTGCATAATAGGAAAGAATTTTATTAACAAGCTCCAACTTTGTTTCAAAATGTTATTTATTAATACTTTTTAAAAAAAAATATTTGTAGAAGATGCAATTTTTTATATATGAGTTTTTTTTTTTTACGTTCTTATGGTAAAGAAAAATCCAATTTATTGAAAATAAAAATAAAAAATAAAAAATAAGGAGGAAACATATTACTTAAGAGAAATCCTTTATTTTATAAAACTAATTATTTTGAAATGTATTTTAAAAAATTTTATATTTAAAATTGATAAGTAGTGATTTTTAACATAGATTAAACTAAAAAATATATTTATGATTTGAAGAACGTTGTTTAAAATTTTTGGTACAATATTTTTAAAAGAGGTAAATATGGTGTAAATTATTTCGTAATTAGTTTGTTGTATTTCAAAATACATACCTCGTTTAGTTTTATTCATTCGTCTATTTATACAAAGCTAATTTAAATGTTGTCGACACTAATATTTTAGAGTAATTCAAAAAGTTAAATCTGACTAATGAAAATTAAATTATCATAAAAATTATTTATGTAATATATATATATATGAACTTTTTTGTATATAGAACCTCTTAATATTATAATTTAATTGTATTCACACACACAAAAAAGGTATTATAATTTAATTGTGATATTTTGAAATATAAATTATTTTGATTTTATTGATTTAAATATGCTGAATACAAATGTTTTTTGTTGAAATAAAATAAATCATAAAAGTGATTATCATTCAAATATCACAAAATTATAATATTGGCATAAATACTGAGACTTTAAAATTTTATTATTGATAATTTTTTAAGATGTTAACACTCAATAAAATAAATCATATAAGTGATTTTGTTAAATATATTTAAATTATTAAAAAAGTGATTATTATTAAAAATATTTTGAGCTTGTTGTAAAATATTTTATTCTATTTGTGATATTTAAAATATTTAAGAGATACCACTAATTATGGTATGAAAATATTTTTTACTATATTAAAATAATATAATGATGACAAAATTAATTTGTACGAGAATAAATCAAAATTTGATTTATTTTAATCTTTAAAAAAATCATGATTTGAATCATCTAAATATATAATAAAATTTATTATAAAAACAAGTTATTATTAGTTTTTTGAAAAGAATTGAAGATGATGATTAAGAAATTTACTAAATATTTTATATAAATGAAACTTATATTTCTTATATGTATACATTGTGATTGCTAACAAGCAACTATGAAAAGTCATTCACAGATATAACTTGAAATATGTACATATATGCCAAAATGTTGTGAAATGATCAATAACATGATCATGGAAAAAATTATTAATTTTACCATATTTCTCATAAGTAAAAGCTTGGTGAATGACATCGAGGAGAATGAGATTTTAGTCAAAATAAAATCAATAATGACGGAAACTCAACTTTTGTGATTGGAAAACTCATGAAGAAAGTTCATATGGGTAAGAACAAGTTATTGTTGATCATTCTAGCATCGTTAATAATCATTCTTATTCCTATGGTATGAGAGGTGTTAGATTGCATTAAATGAGAGATTAAGTTTAAACCTTTTAACGATTATCAAATTCCTTAAAGGTGATGTATGAAATGCAGAATACATCTTATGAAGTCACCTACATAAATGTCAAGTGAGACCGCTTGTATGAGATTGGGGCAGAATCTCTAGAGCATTCATGAATCAACCAGGCACATGCATGGCCTATTTGCGTAAAACCAGCGAAAACGGCAAGAATTGTGAAGTACAATGTGACACGTAAATCTCTAACTTACACCTAGGTATTTTTGGTTCATAGAAGCTTTGCTGCACCGAAAAGCATTCAGTTAAGTTTATTTGTTTAAGATTCAGTTCATAGTTCAAGAAATACCGAATTTGATACATTTACACTTGTATTAATCTAGTAAAATCTCTTTCTTTCAATTTATTTTATTTTTAAACCTTTTGAAATATGTGGGGAATTGTTGTAAAAAATAGATATTTGATCTTAAATATGATAATTAATATTATTAATTTAAGTTTAAATATTCAATTACTAATCATTTTAAATTTGAATTATGAATTAAGTATTTAATTTTCCATTAATGGTTTATTATTATTTTAAATTTTGATCGTTAAAAAATTATTAGGACTTTATTTGTTGTCATTATGAACTTAATTTTTTTACCAAAATTTTAATTTTTAACCAACTTGGTTGCATCCAAATTTTCTATATATAAATCTATTTTCTATTAGATTAAAACAGATAAAATTTTCTTGCTAATTTTATTCCTGAATCGTTCAGAAGAGAAGAGGTTGTTGTATCCTGAGGATCACGTCACAGGCGGACAAATATTTGAGTACAGTATCATCACATGTCTTAGTCTACGATTAATCAACTATTTCAACACATGTACGGTGAAGGAAGCTGGATACTTCCAATTTTTTCTTTCAAGGTGAGGGTGTAGTTACCATGCAAATCATGAAAACTCCTTAAAGCATTGTTTACCTTCACCATTTTAACCTAGAAAAAATTTGAAGTTTGAAATTCACCACAATTATAAAAAAAAATTATTATGAAAGATCATAATATATGAAAAAGAGAAAATAACCATTCTGCTAAAAGGAAATAGGAGAGAGAATATATATTCTTCTTGTCTCAAATTAATTTTTTTTAAATCTCTTATTCTTTGTTGGATGGTAAATTTTAATTTTTTTATTTGAAAAAATAATTTAATTTTTATTATATATAAAATTTTATTTTTGAATATTCATACTTTCTTTAATTTTGCTTCTACTTTTCTTATTCATTGAAAAATTTAGATATACAAATATTTTTATTATAATATTATATAACTTATTCAAACAAAATAATAATTCAACAACTCTAAAAAAAAGAACAAAATATATTTAAACCATCTAATGAATAAAAATATTACATCCAAAGTTCAGGAATGAAAAAAAAAAACAATCATGGAAGAATTAGAAAAAAAAAAGCAATATTATATCCAACATATGACTTCACACATTAGGACATCGCAAAGGTTGTAGGAGTAAATTAAGTAAAGGTGCTCACTTGCTATCTTAGAATCGATATTTTAGTTTCTATTTATCATTTGAAAATTATAGCGTAACAAATTTTTGCACCATCAATCTTGTTTTCTGTAATGTTCATTTTTCTTCTAAAATTACCAGTGTCCGAACACCCTATTAAACATCCAAATTATTTAACTTGACTAGGAAACAAACAGAATGAACTTTCGGCGCAATTATATTTTTTTAATCTATACTTCGTACCTTTGATTAAGCAAAAACAACCACTTATGTAAAAGCTAATTTTCACATTCAAATGATTTGACCAGCATGTATACAACAAATACATTTATCATAGCACGGAAGAAAAATGTCTCACTGCTTTCCTACCAAACAGCAACAAAAATGCCCGCTGCATTGAGGAAAATCTCAATCCCAAAAGAGTTTGTAAGCTTATGAGTTTGTTATACTAGAAAAAAGATGATTTGATTTATAAATTAAACCATGTGATTAACATGTTAAAAATTAAATTAAAACTTTAAACATGCTATATTATATTTTGCACATCAATCAAGTTTCTTTTTTTTTTTTTTGTTAGTTCACGTACTCAATCACCAAACTTTACAACGAAAGATGTTATAAGAAAAAAGACGCATAATGATGAAAAAAATATAAGCAATTTCATTTTCAATAAATTCCCAATATATAAATTAATTCCCACATAAATTCTAATTCTAATTTTTACAATAAATCCCGAACATGAGAACTAATTTTTAAATTGTTTCGAATTATATCATATCATTTATATTTTTTAATGATTTCCAATTTCTAAAGTGAATTTGCCATCTATCGACTAAAATGCATGCACAATTACACCTGTTAAAAGGATGCACAATAAACCAATAATACAAGGCAAACAACTAGGTATATGAATTCTGAGAAACCCTCGACGGAGAGGAAATGAGAATACAAGGGCAATAATATGGAGGAGACAAAAACATCCCTTATCCATTTGGGATTTGTCATTATCAAACATAACTTCATTAAACATCGAGTATAGCAAAGACCTGTCGAGAGAAAATATAACAAGAAATAATTTGGTAAATTGGAAAGGAGATCTATTGTTCCTCGAACTCATGCATGTGATCTAAAAGGTAGTTGGCAGCCAATTCCTCATTTTTGTTACAAGCGAAGTAAACCTCCAACACGATTGCACGATCAAAACCCATAGCTTCAAGCTGTGGAGAAAAAACAACCATCCAATTCACAGAAATTACAAATTACAGAGGAACTAGTTAACACGTTAACCCCTGGCTGTTCTTTGGAAACAGCAGGGATTTCTCCAAAAATAGCAGCTAATATTTTTTCGTAACACACCTGTATGGAAGTGGCAGAATCGTTTTCAAAACAATACCCTCCCTGATGTTTCCGAAGAATAGGAGGGGGGAGGGGGGCAAATCTGAACTAATTATATGCTTAAAGCAGCCTGGTTAACAATTGTGTAATGCTAATTGTACAACTATCATTTTTTGTTTGCAGGAAAGAAACATGTATCACATCCAAACACCCTAAACCATAATAAATAGTGCCATGGCACCAGGTAGATGTAAGTACTTTTAAACAAAACTGGTGTTTTCATTCTCCTTTTTAGGTTTGGACAAGAAAACATCTATCATTTAGTGCTTTATATAGGCAAGAGGTCAAACTTACACGTTCAATTGCTTGGCGCTCCTCAGGGGTGACAGTTACTGCTTGTGGCATGCCAGCAGCCAGCTGCCCCAATATGTTCCTAAAGCAAATTAACAGCAAAAAATAAGCCACTGGACACAAGCTGCAAGGTTAAAAGGGCAACAAGACCTTCCCCTCCCATCTCCACACTCAATTAAAAAAACACTTGCAATGAACAGCAAAAGATGATCCCTCACCCTTCACCACCTTCCACAGGTTCATTTATCAGGCGAAGGAAGTCCGCTTGATGATCTCGAATCAATCTCATAAGATGAGGATTTTGTTTGCCAAGCTCTTGTAGCATAGGCTGCGGCAAGAACAAAAATCAGAAAACCCTGAAGAAGTGAACATAGGATACACTACTAAGGCAAAAAAGAAAACCTGCAATATTTGTGGATTAGCCTGCACCATAGCTCGCAAGGCCTGGAACTGAAATGAAAATGAACAAAATAGAAGAATCTAGTTAAAACATACCTACAAAGTAAGAAATTCTAGTTAATATGGGGAAAGGTAAAGAGTACTTGTTGACTGTTGCGTAGAAAATCTAATGAGCCAGCACCAGCAGCACCAGAACCAACATTGGGGAGGCCCTGTTACACAAAGTTTAGTATACCACCCGGAAAAGTCTCCTTTTCTATTCAATAAGAACAATGTAATAGCTACCTGGGGAAAAAGGTCTAAAGGATTAGCATTAGGTCCAGTTGAGGTAACTGGAGCAGGTTGTGCTGTTTGGGGAGCAACAGGAGGAGGATTTGCAGGTTGAGAACTAGCAGGCACTCGAGTTACAGGAGGAGCTTCAGCTTGCTCGGGGATACCCTGACATTTAACCATTTATGAACCATTTTTCAATTAAAAAAAATAGCATGCTATCATGTAAGACTCAAACTGATTAAAAGACACTGAAATACATAGCAGATAAGGATCATTAAGCAACAAATTTAACATCTAAAATCCACATACTGTATACAAATATTCAACAGCTCTCTCGGGGTTGTTGTAGGCAGCTCTAAGGGCACGGACAACAGTATCCCTATCCCAGCTCCCTCCGCCCATATCAAGAATTTGCTGAATTGTTTCCTCCAAGTTGCTTCCAGCAACCAGGTTCGATGCAGCTTGTCCATAGATATCAGATCCTGCCCTGCTTCAAAAGAGTTTCTTTTAACAATAAAATTTTAAAGGAAGAATCAAGACGTTGAAGTGTTTTCCATCTTTCATAATACAAAAATTACAGGAACTTTAAACTCTATATTCCAAACATCGCAGGAAACAAAATACTTACACAGCAGTCCCTAAAGATATAGGAGCTACAGCTGGAGAAGGTGAAGGTGCAGGTGCAGTAATGGGTACAGGCCTGTAAATTGAAATGAAGCTTCAGAGCTCAGATAGCACACAGTACATGTCAAGATAATCGAAACCAAAATTTATCTAAGCAACTCAAGAAAACAATAAAAAAAAAGTCACTCACGGTTCCCCAGTTGCAGCAGGAGGCTGAGGCGCAGCTGATACTGGGGGGGTTGAAGGAGGAGCTGCATTTGTCTGTGGGACCAGCAATGAATACATAATTGTTAGATAATATTTACAGAACCAGCAAGAGGGATTATAATTTTGTCTTGCAATATCCCAGAAAATGGAAAAGCCAAACTGACAGTAATATTACCAACATTCATAACATAGCAAACTGTTCTCACCTTGATAGATGGTGCAGTTGAAGTAGTAGATCCTTCACCAGATGTGTTCTTAGTCTAGCATATTTTAAGCACATAATTCTAATTTAGTACGGAATAAATGAGTATAATTGCAAAAAAGTAGTTGTTAATAAAGTTTAAACAACTACATATGCAACAAAATATTGGAATATATTTTGATAAGTGCAAAAATCATTGTGGTTTTAAAAAAAAAAAGGGTTACCTTTGATAGCATAACTACAATGAAACTATTCTCAGCTACTTTATTTTCTCCCAAGGTAGTAGCATCCTTAAGAACTTTCCCTTGATGAATTAGCATTTGCTGTGCAGCAGGATAGACATCTGCACCCTGAACAGTTTCTATAGCTTTTTTCACTTCAGAAACCTGAAAAGAAAATCCACATTACAGCTAATGTAACGGACTAATTATTATGTTCAGGAAAACTAGAAGATGGTACAAGTGAATCATGAAACCCACATAATTAAAAGAAGAAGCATTGACACATTTGTGGGAATAGAACTCCACATTTGGTGGCATAATGTATTTAGAAAAATTTGACTGTTAGAAATATGCAAACTTCAAAGAGACAACAGGCGCACATTACTCAGATATAAAGTACAGTCCCAGAGTTGTCAGGACAATGCCAATTCTGACAGTCCAGTGATAAAATGGTAATTGATGCAAGTATTAGTTGAAGGAGTATATAAAGTCATATGCTCAATTATTGAAATTCCCATGGATGTGAATAACATTCAGAATTTAGAACTAGTACTTATCCAGATTTCTTCTTATAGCATAAACTGGTTTTAATGCTCAAAATAGGGTCAATGTGGAACTTAGTCACTATCATATGCCAATAATCCCAAAATTTCGAAAACAGATTTCCCACTAAATATTAGAATCCAAAGGAGCATCAGAAAAAACTTAGTATAAAATTTATTTTAAAAACAATATATAGCCAGAGAATGTTCAGACGAGAATATCACAAGCTCATTCATTCCACAGCATATTCCACACTCCACATGAAGTCATCACCTTGAAAAACTGAATTTAACATATAGACGATATAATTCAAGTTGCCATAAAATTCAGTATTAAATCGAACAAACGAAACATTAAACCCTAATTAACGCACGAATTCAGGGTAATTACACGACGGAAGAGCCGGAACTTCTCAGACGATCCAAGAACGAAACGCGATTCGCGACGCGAAGAGAAAACGGAAATTCGAAACGAAATCCAATTGAAACAAGAAATTTGGGGGGAGGGGGGGGAGGGCAAACCGTGTCTTGGGGCTTCACTTCGATTTCGAAGTGCGTGCCTTTGAGAGTCTTCACGAAAATCTTCATCGTCGTCACCGCAATCACAATTCGGCGCCACGAACAGCGTCGGAATTCGCGCTGGAACGGTCAATTTGCACCGATCCGAAGACCCTAACGATAACAGAAAAAAGAAGCGAACGAGAGTGAGCCGAAGGCGCAAGTGTGAAGAAAATCTCTTTTTTCGATTTAAAAGAAGATATACCCGAAAATATGCTAGTTTATGTTGGCAGTAGTTGAGTGATGATTATCACGCTCTTTTATGAGAGTGAACGGACGCGCGGCTTCGATGGGGAATACCGGAAAATTGGATGGTGGATTAGGGAAGTGGCATTGACGTGGAAGAAGAATGGACGAGGATTCGTTTTGAGAATTGAAGTGGAGAGTTTGCTAGATTTTTGTGTCTGACACAGACTGAGGGGCGGTGTTGATCTATGATGCAATGTTGCGCCTCACTCCAAACTTTTCTTAAATTTTTTAAATGTTTACACAGTAGATTATTTGCCAAAATATTTGGTTATCAGAGATTTTAAAATAAATACAAATTATTTAAATAGTTAAATTTAAAAATCTAATTTTTATAAAAATAATTATGTAATTGTTACTTAATCTTTAATTTTAATCATATGTAGAATTCTATAATCTAGATTCATCTTATTATAATCATAGAATAAAAAACATTTTCACAATATATACCCCGGTTTATATATATATTACTTTAAGAAATAAAAACAACGATCATATATATTATATGATACTAATTTTTACATACAACATAATCGTTATTTCTATTTTTAAATAAAATATTTTTAATCTTAAGTGAGCGTGTTTGCAAGACCATATTAGATTTACCCCTCCCATCTCCTGAGGATAAGAGCGTAGGTCCTTCATAAATATTTTATAAAAAAATAGAGATTTTTGTTTCTTTGAAATATGACACCATTCATCCCTTTTTTTAAAAAATTGACAAAAATTATTAAATTAATTTAATTTTAATGCATTGTTGATGGAAAAATTTTGTTATTAACATATTAAAAAAAATTAAAATAATTATTAAAAATTTAAATTTAAATTATATCAATTTATGATTAAATGATAAATTAAAAATTACTTTGTTAGTTTATTTTAACTGAAAATTATTAAATAAATTAAATAAAAAAAATTGTAAAATTGTACCTAGTTCAAAGAGTCATATTTTAGATCATTCAACAAACTTTTAAAATTTGCGAGATTGATTTTTTATATAAATAAAAGTAATAATAATATATTGAGTTCTTTATAATTTTTTAATATTGTATATTTAATGTTATATTTAGATATTTAAATCCGTTACTGTAAACATAAACTTCAACATGTCGTCTTATTTTAATATAACTTTATTTTATTTACTTGTTTGAAGGATATTATTATAAAGTAAAAATTTAAATATAGGTGGATCCCAAATACCTTTCTTGTTTCTGACTTCACATGCAATTAGTGCTCTGTCAATGGACAAAGGACACGTGTAAAAATTATACAAATAAACCATTCTCAAATATAATCTATGCTAGCAATCAGAAGATAGAAAGATTAAAGTTAAATAAGTTTGAGAACTGACAAATTTTTTACTAGCAATTGGGAGCTTATATTGGCAGATGAGAAATTGGGAAAACATAATCACCAAATGCTGGGAGCAAGTTTTGGTGGATGGGAGCAAATGGAAATTCTCTACAAAGTGGTATAAAAAAATTTGAATAACCGAGAGCAACCTCTTCAAATTGAAATTGCAGTACGTACAAATTATATACATATATATATATATATATATAATAAGATAAATTGAAATTAGATATTAAATTTATATAAATAAAAAAGATTTAATATTTGATTGTTCTATTTAATTTTAATGTATAATGTGTTATTTAAATTATAAGTAATTATTTACTATTATATTATATATTTATAAACGTATAAAATATATAATAAAACTTCATATATATATATATATATATATATATAATTGTAAAGATAATATCACCTGATCTGATGATTAGAATGATTAAAATTAAATTCTAATTTTTTTTAATAATTATATAAATTTTCAAATTTAATATATAATTTCAATTATTCTTGTCTCATGAACTAAATTATATTTTGAGCATATGTTTTTAAAATATTGATTACCGTCAGTGACGGAATATATTAAGTGAGAATTATTCTTTCTTATTATAAAAAGATCACTGTATGATGATACATGAACATTAAAAGTTTTGTTCAAGTTTAATTTTTACCATCATACATATTCATGGAAATCTCCTAAGAATCGTGTACCTAGCCAATTCTCCATTCTCTTTTTAGTGGGTTCAAATGTACATGGCCCTTAGCATTAAATATGAACTAATATGGGCCCAGACTTGGGCTGTACCTCATTACAAAAGTAGCTCACAACTTTCCTCCTCCACGCAAATGGATGTATGGAGAATAGCAGTTGTTGCACAGAATAATAAATTATTATTATTATTATTATTATGGCTGGTTGCTGTTGTTTGTAAGGCTCAAAGAATTTCAAAGAGCGTTGACATACAGATGATTACTATCTTCCAATGCTGAATTTTATTATTTTTTTAAAAAGAAGATTGAATAATTTACGTCTAAATGTATTCCTATGTAAGTTACTCATTTCCAACTTTCAAAAAAACGAGAAAAAAATTCAACTTTAATTTTACAAGCCTTAGTTTGGCATATGGAGAATTTTAAGCAAATATTAATATATTTAAATTAAATTCTATTCATGTACAAAGTTTATTAAATTCCATTCATATATAGAAGGCTAATATGAAGGTGAAAAATTAGCTTCGTATATAAATGAATGTTAAGCAAATACCGTGTCATTATTTTCAGCTATCATTCAAATTTATTATATACATATTAAAACATAATTAATATTTTCACATATATTAATATTATTTTTATTTTTTAATATTTTCACTTATATTATTAGTTAATATTTTTCTTATTAATTATCTTAATATTTTTTCTACCATATATTATTTTTTCTCCTTTTGATAAATATAAAATAAATAAATGAACAATAAAAATAAAAATGTAGTTAATAAGGAATAAATAATGTTATCTTATATTATTAAAATGATATAGATGGACAATATTTTAAAAAATAACAGATAAAAAGAATAGAAAAATATTACATTTAATAACAATATTGCACATTAATGATACCCGTATTATTAAATAAAAATTAAGCATATCTAGTATTATTTTTCCGTTCAGTGTCCTATGTCCGTTTACTCTAATTGGTATTTTTTTATGAAAATTAAATATTTTCTTTTAAGCAAATATAATATACAAGAAGTGTGTGTCGTAAAGCAAATCAACCATGTAAGGAACATTAACTTGTTACACTTATATCGCAGTTTTACATCTCTAAATATCTTTTTTTGCTTTGATAATTTGTTGAAAAAACATGTTTGAAATGAGGAGAAAGTTGAGAGAAAATGAAAAATATAGTTCTATTATTGATAAATAAATGAGGTACAAAATAGATAACAAAACTAGGCATACTGAATCTTGTATACAACTAAACTATCAATACTTATCAGCTACTCATAACTAACTATCCAAATAATTTTAACTTTTCCACCAATTTAATTAATATTTGTCTTAACTATCACAAATACTTAACTATCCGAACACAGGCAAAATAACTCAAAAGAAACTTAAATCACCACATTAGTAGAAGCTCAATCAATATTAATATTTAACCATCTCAAAAAGAAGTTCAAGTTATCAATATTTATCCAATAAAGATATAATTAATAAATTATAGAAAAAAACTTAATAATCATAAAAAAACTAGTTAAATAAGAGTTTTTAAATATGAAACTGACTTATAAACTATGAGAAATATAGATGGGTAAATGGGTCAACTTTGGGTGGAGCACGTCAGTAAGATCACAAACAAATGCAACAACGATGTCAGTGCTGTGAAGGAGGAACTAATCGAACCAAACGAACAGGTTTTCCAATAAAACCATCATCTTCTAATTCTTTGACTGGATTCTAGTAAACAGAGATTGAGGCAAAGAAAGATGTTCATACACCACACTAAAAACTTCTAAGATTAATTAATAAAGGATGACATAATGCTTGAACATAGATCATACGAACAGAGATGAAAAACAAAATAGGATAAAAAGAACAAATATGAAGTCAGAATTAAAAATCGTGGGGATGGATTGTTGAGAAAATGGAAGAAAGTGGGGGAAAGGGAGGAAAAATTAAAGAAATGCATTCATGGAGCTCCTTAGCGGATGGAAAATTTTTCTTCCTCAAGGAGAATTAAGCATGAGATAATGGAAAATTTGAGAGAAAATGAGAGAACTAAAAATCTATTACCGAGGAATGAAATGAGCTAAATGATACAATTAGGACTAATTATGCCTTATATACAAGACACAATTATCACCCTATCAACCAACAATAACCAACCGTAACAATTTTTTTAATATAAATTAATAACCTAATAAGGATGAGAAAAAAATGAATAGGCTAAATATTAAGTTATTTATACCAGATGTCTTTTTATTGATATAATAAACAAATTGCGTGGGAAAAAAACATGTATATATGTTGTAGGACAGGTGCTTGTTGGATTTAGAGCGATATCGAAATATCTAAATGGTGCCATCACCTTTTTTTAGTAAATCACACTCATACTCTTTTGCGATTTAGCAGTGTTATAATTAATTTTCTTTTTTGATCTTACACTGAATTTTATCAATCCATATAATGATATAAGAAGTCGATCAAGAAAGGTTTGTTAGTATAATAATGATACACAACGTTGAGTAACTATATCAACCAAGAAAAAAAAATGTGTAGATAGAAAAAGAAATATCTATTGTAATAACGTTAAAACTTCAAAGGGAATGAAATTTGTTCTAATTACTTTTATTAACAATAAAAACAAAATAAAGGATATGGGCTGCAACGTGTTTGTAAAATTTGGGGCTTGAGTCTGCAGTCTTTACCAATTCATACTAGCCCAGGCCTGGACTTGTTGTATAGAAAGTCTGGACAAATTATTCTGATATTTGGAACCCCAACATAAAAATATTATCTTACGAATAACCAGTATTATCAATTCATTTACATATCTCATTCAACAGTTATTAATTTTTTAAAATAAAACAGATTTAATATATAATAACTTATGAATGTATGTTACTATTTATATTTTAAAAAATTTATTGTAATGTTTTATCTGTAGTTGTTATTGTAGGTGCTACGTTTTATTTTAATGTTTTTAATTATTTTTTTCACAGGATTGTTTTAATTTTCTGAACAAGTAATTTAGGCATTTGTTAGCAACTTAGCCAGATTAAAAAATTATACCCCACACGATTAACAGTGATTTCAACTGTTGAATTGAATCTGAACATATATAATTTAATTAGCGCCGATAAATAAACTTTTCAGTTGCATATATTTGTGAAAGAACAAAAGGAGGTTCATGGATCTGTATATTGCTGTGAAATTTCTCCATCTTTATTATTATATTATATATGTGGACAAAAAAATCATTATGTTGTATAAATTTTGAAATTTTTTTTAATAAAGTATAGTAATTAGTATATAGTTAAAATTTATTTTTAAATCCCATATTTTATTTTAACTTTTTAACAAGTTACTTAATATATTGCGATGTTATTTAACATTTTATTTATTAATAATGTTCTGTGGCAATTACCCAAAAAGCGCAGAATGTAAATTTGTGATTATTTATTATTTGCTTAATGTGATGTTAATTACTAATTGTTGTATGTTCGTGAATGTTCAGAGGCAAATGATATTACCCTTAATTCATATTGCATAAAGATCTAAAAAATTGATTATTTGTGGGATAAAGTTACAGAAGTCAAAAAGATTTTAAATATTAAACAAAAATAGTTTAAATATTAAATGTATCTTATGTTTACTTCTGTGAGTATAATGTTAGTTTTATATTGTAAACAACTATAATTTAATTTATGTTAAAATTTTGAACAAATAAATGAAATATTTTTAATTCCATAGTTGTTAAATCTTCTGTGTCCACCGTTAGTTTGTCTAACAATACATTGCGTGCTTGGTACTTAAATGCAACCTTAACAATTTAATTGATTTTTCCAATAAAGAGTATGAGCTAACCGATGATGATAAGTGATTGTAGGAAACCAAACATTGTTGAGAGAATAAGGTTATGGTTAGGATACACACGTCTCGGCCTCTCGGGTAGGTCGGGTTATGGATAACAAATTTAAATTGATTAAACAATTTTAATTTGTAGTTCACACCCACAAAAAAAGAGTAACCTTACCAGGTTAGATCAGTTTAATAATAAAAAATTAGATAAGTTAGATGAAATTTTAATTTTATTATATTTATTATATATAAATAAAATAAGATAAAATAGTATATATACAAAGGTAGTAAATGATAATTAATTTTTATGCTTTTATAATTTTATGTATTATTTTTGTAAAATTTGTTGATTTTAGTGTTTATAATTAAAAAAATGTATTAAGTAATGATGTTTTTTATATAAATATACAAATTTGTTTTTAAAAAGTGTATATTGTACTTTTTTTTAATATAGAAAGATTTTAATGCAAACAGATTGATATTAATTAGGTTATATTTTAATTTTCAAAAAAATATGAATAATATATAGACAAAGTTAACATATTCAAAAATTAAAAGTTATAGTCCGGATTTTTTAAGAAACTATAAAAAAATTTAAAAGGTGAAAATACGAGTAAATAAATAAAATTAAAATTAAAATATACACATCAATATTTTTAAGATGAAAATATAGTAATCTTTAACAGCAAAAATCAAAATAGTTTTTTTAGTAAAATTAAAAATTAAAAAATTGATTAAATTTATATATGTATAAATATCAAAATATATGAATTTTATATTAAATTAATTTTTATTTTATTACAATTAGTATAATTAGAAAGAAAAAAACCCTAATACAAGTAAAATTGACTTTATTTTTCTTTACCTTTAAAGTAATCTTAATCCACTAATATTATTTAAATATAAAGTTTTAGAGATAATTTATTTAATTAATCTCAAATATAAAAAATATATCTAAGATTTATACCTTTTATCCATATTTAATATTATTTTTTAAACATTAAAAAAATCATCATTAATATCAGAAATGTTAGGTCTGTTAAAGTTTAAAAAAAAAGTAACATAAGTTTATCATTAATATCATATTTGGAAGCGGTGGAGGCGGATGGTAAAGTATTGAACCTGAGATATATTTTGTCCATCAATTATCGAAAGTTTAAAACTCCAACTTAAGGATTTATTAGGATGATTTTTAAGTCTTAAAAAACATAAAAAAAAAATTAAATATATTTTTATTTTTTAAATTTTTTAAATCTATCATTTACATGTTACTGTTATGTATGAATTATTTTAAGAATTAAATCTAATCTATTTTTAAAAATAAAAAATATATTGATAATGTTTATATTTTTATTTAAAAAATAAAACATTAACTCTTTATTTAAAAAACATTAAAAAAATCTCCCTACCTTTTAGATTAGATTTTTGGAGGGATGAATTGAGTCCAGAGTTCAATAAAATATAAAAGATAAAGAATCCACTAAGAATAACTTCTCTGTTCGTCTTGTAATCCCAAAACCTGCTTATAATCTTTCTATAATTCCCTTTATCTTGAAATAGAAAAAGGGAACAAAAAGAGTGAGGGAAAAGAAAATATTTACATCTCTAAGAAATTTCCCTCTCTTTTTTTTGTTTTTTTTTCACATAACTATTGTGCCGGCAAGGTCTCATGCCGCCACGAATCAGAAAAATCGGTTGAGTCATAGTACACATCCGAATGATCGAAAAGTCCATCAAAAGCAATGTAGTCAGTGTTGCAGTCATAACCGAACCCGGTTCCCAAACCGAACGAGTCGTAACTCGGAATCTGATCCTCAAACTCCCATAACTCGCCGATTCCGGACGAGTCAGACGAAACTCGGACCAACTCCGCCTCACCGTTCTTCTCCTCCGGCACCGATGAGTTTCCCGCCGGAGGAAGCCCAAGCTCGTCATCGGAAGCCTCCAAGAGGTATCCGATCTGAGCCTGAGACTCGCCGGAATCTGACGTCACGTGGAGGGATGCAGGGGAGGAAGACACAGAAATCTCCTCCTGCAAACTCTTCATTACAGAGTCAAGATCCTGGGTGGAAAGTGCCTGATCCGCGTCGTCGAAGAACTCGAGTAGATCGTCTCTGAGTCGCTTCGCCTCGGGCGATTCAAGAACTGACTCGTCCGAGTCAGCCCGGACTCGCTTCTTGCCAATGGGATCATCCATAAGAGAGTGAAATAAAGGAACAAAACGGTAACGTTTTGAGGTAAAGAGGCACGTTTATTTACTCGTGTTTCAACGAGAGTTGACACGGTGGGTTGTGGTGGCGAAGAGATCTCGCGGGGTTTATATATAAAGGGGGACAATGGAGAGAGAAAGAAAGGAAACAAAGAGAGAGAGAGAGAGAGTACGGTGTAATGATGCTGACGACGCAGGCGCGTGGGACCGAATTCTTAACCCATCACACACTTTGATTTGCCTTTTTGTTTTCATGTTTCTCGATTTTATTTTTCCTATCACTTTTTTCTATTTTTGTTTTAAAAAGAAATTGGTGGCTGGCTTTTCCTTTTTTAAATTATTAAATTGAGTTGAATTTGAAGTTGGAGTCCGGTCAGTTGGCGAGGGTCCCACATGCCTAGTCAATCACGGCTTTGGTGCTTTATTCGGCTTGGTTCGGCTCGTGGTTTTTTAGGTGTTTGGTTGGTGGGAATATGAATATGAAGTAGGGGTTAAGTGTGAGGGCGTTTTGGGAAGGAAGGTTGTTGGGTTGTTTTTGTATTTTTATTTTTCTCGGAAGATATTGATAGGCTTTGATTGGACTTCAAATTGCATTCAAAATTCCAATACTGGTTGATGGGAATGGGCTCTCTGAAAAGATTTGAAGGAAAACGAAAGAGTGGTTTAACTTGTGTGGAGTGCTGCCAACGTCAATAATATTGCATTTAAAACCTTTACCATAATCTTCCCCACTATCACTGCCTCAATCAGTGGGATACGGATACTCTTTTCTTCTTTTTTTTTACCTTTCTATCCATTAATCAACATTACAAAAACAGTTAATACAAAATAAATCTTCCAAAAACTAATTTTTAGTTATTTAATTGGATAAAATTTCAAATAAAAAATTATTTTTAGTGGGACTGATATTAAAAAGATAGAAAAAATTAGGAGGAGTATTGTTGATTTTTTTATTATTTTAAATAATATTTTAATACAAAATATACTAATTACAAATAATTTTTTCATAATGAAAAATATTTAATACAAAATATTTTTAATTAAAATCTATAAAATAATACATTATTATTTATTTTTATTTTTATTTTTATCTATTCAAATAATATATATTTTTTACCTTAATTTTCATTTTTCTATTCCTTTCGTCTTCCTATTTTATCTATCATTCAAACAAAGCAATAAAGAGATCCATTTTAACTAGTGCGTAATGTGACAAGAGCTAACGATTTGCTTTTGAGATCCCAACGTTTGTCATGTGCTTCTAAACTTTACATGTATATTTGAATTTGATCCTTTTAGAACGACTTTTTTACTTTTAAGAACAATCATTAAAAATTAGTAAATATAATTATACACACTTTAAGAAAATTATAATTATTTATATAGAGTATGTAATAAAATATAAAAATATAATCCCTTAATTTTATCGTTAACAGTTAAGATATTTCATTTTTTTTCTTAGAAACGCCTCTTTATAGACAAATCTACGACGTTAAACTGACAAGTATCACGCATATTCTGAGCATGTATTTTAAAATCAAATAATATATATATATATATATATATATATATATATATATAAATGGTGGGTTTTTAAATGTTAAATTTAATAAAAGTATATTTTAATATTTTTTATTTAAATTAGATTTATAAAATTTAAAAGTTAATTACTCGTCTCAGCTAATTTTAAATTATAAGAATGTAATGAGTTTATTTTTTCTTTCAAAGCCTAAAATTATACACAATCAACATTAGTAGAATGAATATTAGAAATAAATAAAAATTAAGAATATCACAACCGAATCTTTAATATTATTTATTGTTTTTGAAGAGATAATCTTGTTTTTTAGTGCAATAAAAGTAGTTACAAACCATAATAATTTTCAAATATAAATCGAATTATCTAGTCAACTTCGATTTGATAATTAAATCACATAATATCAACTGGTATATTAATGGTCTGTTTTCTTTAAGATTGCGAATTTAAATCTTATTATTAATATAAAAATTCTAATATATATATTATTGCTTTTAAATTTGAAGACATATTCTTATTTTGATGAATTTCTGAAATTTAACTTACCATACTTTATGTTTTCAACAACAACTGAAGAAAAAAAAAATCAACTACCGTACTTTAACTATATGTGTAATCGACATTAATTTACGACAAAACCATAAAATTTGTGTTTGTACTCAAGAGATCATTTCTGATAAATGACTTTTACTCTCAATAAAAGACTTCCTTACATTTTACAACATCTCCTTTATTTAAAACTAGAACATAGTCCCTCTTCATTTGGAACATCACTATTCCAATTTTTCCCAAAATTTATTAATGTTGTGTATTTGAAGATATATAGAATGAGATTAAAAACATAGAGTTAGAAAATAATAATAATAAATAAATATCATATGATTACAAGAAATATATACAAATAAAAATAATTGTATTAAAATGGGAATACTCATAAAATATATTATATTTAGAATTAACTTTTTTATTAAAAGGACAGATTCAAATATGGATGTAGATAAAATATATTGGTTTTGATTTAGATGTTGTAAAACTGAAGCCATACCCATAGTTTTAATTTAGGACGTGTTTAAATAAACAATTTAATTAAATAATTTAATAAACTTTTATAGAAATTTTTACTTATAAGATTGATCAGTCAAGTTTATTGAATAAATTAAAAAAATTAGTTGGATAAAATTTTGCATAATATTTTTTTTCTTTTATCAGATGTGTTTGGTCTGTCAAAAATTTTAAATTTTATTAATAATAATATTATATATTTTTTATTTCTAAAGTTTTAAAATAAAAATAAAATATATTTTTCTGTTTCTGTATAAAATTTTAAAAATAAAATAATGTAGTTTTAAAAATAATATAAACTATTGTAAATCAAACGACACGTAAAATTGCAAGAATTAAACCATATTACATTTGGTTACATGTTTCAAATTCTACTTACCAATACATTTTTAAGGGAGAAAAGAACTTTTTGAAGTGCATTTAGATGGTTTCTAACAAAGTTACAAGCTACCTTTATAAGCATAAATGAGCTCATTAAAATATCTCTTTAGCTCTTAAAATTTTCAATTTTAAAAAATATATTCATTAACAGAAAGTACGAGAAAATAAATTTTATAATTGTTAAATTTTCACATACACATAATAGTTTTTATGATAAAAGTATATTTTTGTACAACTTCGATTATCTAATTTTTTATTAATAATTATAATGTCTCATTTTTCTTTATCTCTCATTTTGGAAAAGTAAAATCAATCATACCCAATTAATGGATATGTCAATTTATAATCTATTAGTGTAGAAAAAAAGTTAACACTTGATCGGACCAATTTAAATGAAACACCTCTTCTTTAGAAATCAAATATTGTGATGATTAACATCTAGATTCCCAAATTCAAAACTTCTTCTCAATTTAGGAGCGGACACAGGTTTAGATACAATTACTAATCTATATAACCTCGACAGAAACATCAATATTGAGTAAAGTTACATTTTAACACTATGAGATTGATCGAGCTAGTATTTTAAAGAAAATAAACCACCAAATATATGGATTAATTAGTGAGGACTTGATACGACTTAATCAATAATTTTTTTTTAAATTTAAATATTTATTTCATTAAATATTAGAGAGAAACATTTTAATATAAATATATATATATAATGATATTATTTGACTTGGTTCAGTTAGTTTGGATCATATTAAGCACAAATAATTTTCTCAAAAATTAAGGAAAAGTTTAATTTATAAAAATATCTTTTATTTTTCTAATTATAAAACATGAACATATTTTTTTTTATTCTTTCCTTTTAAAATTTTGTATATAAAAGTAAAAATATTTTTTTATAAATACGCATAAATAAATTTATATTTTTATAAAATTTGAACAAATAATGCAATCAAACTAATATATATATATATATATATATATATATATATTCATATTTTTAAAATACTTGTTTAAAAGTATTTGAATGTAGTTATTTATTTTTTATTGATTGTTTATTTATTATGCATGTGTGTTGTATTTTTCATATTTCTTAGTTTTATAATTTCAAAAAAGTAAAAACTAAAAGTACATTAATTTTTCAGTAAATTAGAAAAATCCTATTTTTATATATCAATCTTAAATAGAATAAAATAAAAATATTTAACATAAATGTTTATTGATTATCTTTTCTACTTATTTATAAACTTTTATATTCTTTCGATCTTATTAAATTTTCTTTTAATTTTTATATTATGAAATTTTGAAGTTATTAAATTCATAAAAAAAAAATGAGAGGCTCAAAACATCAATATTAAAAAATAGTATAAATTTGTAAGTTTCCTTTCATTCGGTAAAAAGATAAATAAATAAATAAATAAAAACTTGCCTTTCGTAAACTTCACAGTAAATTCATCATTGTTCCTGATGTTTATTTAAAACATGAATCAAACTCTTTAAAATTAAGGGATGTAGGTAATAAGATAAAATATAATTGTAATTTTTGATTAAAAATTATCAATTAAATTTATAATAAATTCAAAATACGAACATAATAAATATATCATGGTTAAATTTTCTACAAAAATAACTAATTTAAATTTTATCCGTTACTTTTCCAATAACGGAGTATTTTTTCTACAAATTATTTACTTACTTATGAGAATCATGTTTTCTAAAAATTAAAATTGTTAAAAATATTATAAATATATTTGGTGTATTTGAAACATGCATAGGAATGTTAAATAAGTATAATTATAAAAAAAATTCATCTTATGTAAATTTTAAACTCTCAACTCTTTATATGAAATATTTCAGTAAAAGATATAATTAAACTTTTTTAAAATATCCACACCAAACATAAAAATTAACATCCTAAATTAAATTCCTTAAAAACTTAAAACAATCTCGAAATCAGTAGCCCCTAAAGATAAAACTTAAAAAAAACACGATACTCGTGACTCACCAAATAGAAAGGTCATGGGAATTGAAGTTATTGGCTAATTTGGTATTCGGTCCATTCAATGCCAGCTTTCTATTTCTTAAAATATTATTCATGCCTTAAATATTATCTACATCAGTTATCTTAATTTGACAGTAATCAAAAGGAATAAAATGTCTAGACGTGAAGAAACTAGCTTCGTAACATGATAAAACTCTCCACATTATTCTCCAAATATTCACCAATTATTTAAGACTCTATAAATTATGTCTATAAAAGTAAGAGAAAATTTTTAAGTGAATTAAATTTACTATGTGGAATTATGGATTATCTAACTAGATATAGATAATCTAATATTTTGACCAATTAAATTTAAAGAAAAAAATTATCTTTATCACTTTATAAGATTATAACCATCTAATTAGATTTTAACAATTTAATTTTTTAACCAATGAAATTTGGAAAAAAAAATATCCTTTTAAAATATATAAGTTGCATTTTCTTTCTAAATTTAATTGGTTTAAATGCTAAATCATTAATATCTTATTGGATGGTTCATGATTAAATTTTTTTTATTTACTTAAATTTCTCTAAAAACAATTAAGTAATTGATCTCGTTGATGATATTTTAGTAGCATAGAAACTTTTTCCCAAAGAACTCAAACAAAGAATTTTTGTTTTATGTCCAAGTGAGTTGCTCGATGTTGGTAAGCTTTATATATAAAACATCTATTAAATCTGGTTAAGTTCTTAATAGATCTTTACTGCCACGAGTAACACGAGGTTAATATATGTCTATTAGTGAAATATTTTAATAATTATACCTTTTCGTAATTAAAAAAAAAAAAACTCTCTTGATAATATAAATATCATTAAAATTTGGTGCACTAATTACGATAGCTAACATTTCTAAGATGTGTTTGGATGATGCTATCATTATTTGAGATGATCATGACAGGACCGCAGTCGATAAATTTAGACCGATTTGTATACTTTAGATTATATTTTCCTCTCATTTGGGTATTATAATTTATTTCCAGAGTTTTATCCATATCAGTAAGCAATAGTTAACACTTCCACAATTATTCTCAGTTGGTATAAGCTATTTGTATGGACAGGGCTTGAATAATTCATTAGAATATCGATTCGTGTGAATGAAATTAATCTACCTAAAAATTTAGATTCTTTGGATTGATCAACCATTCATTTGGTTCTTATAATTTATATTCATTCACAAATTTTTCCGATCAAATTTGTGCTGTCGTGCTTTTTTATGGATACTTTTTAAAAAGTTAATTATGTATAAATTAATATTTATTTATACATTATACACTCGTGAATGTGTAACAATTATGTTAAACCTTTTTATTGCTATTTTTCTTTATCATATCCTATTTATTTTATAAATTATTAAGATAAGATTCAGACACATATATAAGCTTACTATATGTAAATAATATAACTGTTTTGTTTTGAGTCTATCCTGTACTCAAGCTATGTTTTTGTTAATATATTCATTTTGCTTATTAAAAAAACATGTATAAAATTAATAAAAATGAAACTATAAAAAATACATAAAAATAATGAAAAAAATAAAAAACAACAATTTGACATATATAAAATTATTTAAATTAAAATAATAATATAAAAAATATACATTAAAAAAACTCTGGCAATATATATATATAATATCCAAAAAATTATTTAAACAAAACTAATTTTTTCAAAATGTAAAAATTATCAGAATGAATTTTTCCTATCACAAAAAAATCTTTTCATATATACGGTCAATAATTAAACATGTGGACCATTGACAAAAGAATCTTTTTCATTTATATGGCCAATAATTAAACATGTGGACCATATTTAAGAAATATAATTATTTATCAACTGTGCTAAATTTTAACAGTACAGAATACTCAAATTTAACTTAGTGTTTGTTTAACTTAATGTTAAGTAAAATTAATTCATTTTGAATCATTAATTTTAAAATACATATATAAATTAATCTAAATTGTATATTTTATATTAAAAATATAAAAAATTTCAACATCAAAACAAACAAGTACTTAAGTACTTAAGATGTAAGAGCATATTACAATTGCAAAGCACCATTTTAATTTTTATGCATCCAACCAAAGAAAATTAAGTGCTCTATTCGTCACATGTACTATAATAAGTCCATGCCAATTAATTATAATATATTTGAATTAAATATTTAATTATTTCATATGATTAATTGATGAAAATTAGATTTAATTTTTATGTAAATGATCATGATGGGTTAGATTATTAATTATGATACTTGTTAAGAGGTTCCTGATTTCATTTGATTTATTAAGTAAACTACTTTCCATTGGCTGTTTGTATCTATATCATCTTATATTTTGCTTATTATAATGACCATTATTCAATAACATGTTATATGTTTATGTTTATGTGTTATTAATTTGGGTGTTTAAATAATTCTAACCCTTTATAGTCTAGGTTTTGGAAAGAAGTAAATTAACACGCTCGTCGCAAACGTGCAAAAATAATTTCTAAATTTTCCCCAAACTATTGGTATAGTATAAGGTGCAACCTAGGTCATCTTCCAAAGACTATTTCAAGTTCTTAAGCAAATAAGGAGAAAATTAGAACAAGGGGATTTTGTAAAGATTTGATATTGAGTTCTAAACACAAAATACAGAATAAAATTAATTTTCACTTAACAATTATCAACTCAAGGAATTCAGAGGCTATTTTCATAACTAATCATTGATCACTAAAATCATGCATTGTGTTTATCAACCTAGGATCATCTGGAACCCCTAAAATGATCCTTGAATTCTCTACTCAGAAACCTCTCAGAATTCAATTGATTATGATCAACAAGATTTAGTAACCACTTAATCTTTCATCTAAACCAACTTTATAATCAGAATTCAGTTGAAGTAAGTAATAAAATGAAAACCTTCAATTAAATTACTTAATTTCTACTCTTCAAACTTTTGGAAAATGATTTACCAATCAAAAACCAATTATAAATCAATTATGCATTAATCAAAATACGTCAACCGATCAAACTTTGATTAAAGAATAAAATTGAAGAATATAGTGAAGTAGAGTAGAAACCACTTAATAAGCATGTAAATAAAGATCAAGACCTCAAAGTTAAAATGAAAATAGCTTGAATCCTTGAATTGAAACTACAAACCTAGCCTTCCATGAAGGAGGCAAACTAACAACAAAGAAAGAGGCAAACTAACAACAAAGAAAAACTAAGCCTTCCATGTAGGAGGCAAACTAAAAAAAAAAAAAAAAACTAAGCCTTCCATGTAGGAGGCAAACTAACACCAAATAAAACCTAAGCCTTCCATGAAGGAGGCAAACTAACAACAAATAAAACCTAAGCCTTCCATGAAGGAGGCAAACTAACAAGAAAGAAAGAAAGATGGAAAATGGTATTGGAGTTAATCTCCAAGTGGTGTGTTTCTCCTCTTGTAAACCCTTCTATTTATAGAGGATTTATGAGGCATCATCTTCAGAAAGTCACCAACTAGGATATTACTTTTCTACCCTTTTATTGCTTTCACATGGGCTTTGTTGAAAATGCAAAACACTTTTGAATTTTTGTCACCAATTAGCACAACAATTTTGACTTTCTTGCACCGCAATTTCGGATGTTCACATGTCCGATTTAGAGCTTGACTTCTGAACAAAAGTTGTAGCCCCGGATCTTAGCTGTCCAACAGAGTTGATTTCATCTCAATATGACTTCTGTATCTCAAGATATGGCTGGATCTTTGCACACTGTTTAAATTCCACGTCAGCAACACTATCTCATCTTTTGAGATAATTCCGGAGTCCTAAACATCCCATTTAGAGTCTGCTCTTGCTTTGTAACTGTGGACACTTCTTTAAGCTTTCATTCAAGACAAATTTCATGATTTTTGGATGTCTAAAACTCCTATTATGCTCAAAATACTATAATAGTGTCATTTTAATCGAGTAAGCAAAGAAATTCAATTAAACTTCATATGAACCCAAACTCATAAAATATGACAAAGACCATTTAATTGAACATATAAGAAGTCTTAATGAGATAAAAGTGAGAGATAATTATTTATAAAATTTATGCTTATCAAATTCCCTCACCTTTATCTTTTGCACGTCTCGGGCAAACTTAAGTTAAGGATTGGTGACTATTTTTTTTTTTTGAAAGAACATCAAAGTTTTGAGTTGATTTCTCAAGAATTAACAAAATTTTATAAAGGATTCTTTCATCACAATTTTGAAATTACTTAGAAAGGCAACTTTAATTTCAAAAACATAGATTGAGAAAGATAAAACCTCACATGATATACTCTGAATCTCTCAAGTGTTTGATTTGGTAAGTGTTTCTCTCAAATTCAATCCATGAAAGATGAACTATCATAGGCTTGCATATCTTCTACTTCTCTACTACTATGTACACATGCAATGCACAAATCAAGAGGTCTTTATTCTGGTTATAACGGGATTAGAAAGATGAAATGATATATTGAAGAGATACAATGTTAGACCAAGGAAAATGGTGAGGATTGAGAACTGAGTCTAAGTGCAAGTGTGAGAAACAGATATCACTTCTTCATTCTTTTTTTTCTTTTCTTTTTTTTCAATATAATAGTTTATTTGTCAATTTATTGCTTCAGTTTTTTTTTTCAACCATGATATTGATGAACACAACAATAATCTCCCCCACACTTATTGAAACACTTATGGTATGATAAATCCAGTATTTCTCACCTTCTATGGTCAGACAAAATTGTTTTTTTTTGTGGTGAGTTAAAAAGAAGAAAAGGCTAATCGGCTCAAAGGCTGATCAAAGGATAAAATTATATGGTTTGGTTATTTGGCCAAGTGGTTTGTTTAAGAAGAACAGTGTCTCAATCATTTTTGTACAATTCATGTGAAAATGTAGCTTCAAAAAGAATCAATGCAAGTTCTGAAGTAACATATTCCATGAATGAAAATCACACAAGAAAGAAAATAATAATAATAAGGCTCAAAATCTCACAGGTAATATATTTATCAAATCTAATCTATCCAGTTCAAATATGTGTTGCCAAACTAATTAATCTCGAAATGTAAATCATTTTGCTTCAATTATTTTATGAAATCTAAAGAAAAACATACTTCCACATTCAAATTTTTTTTTAATCATAAGATGCGTATCAGGAGTCAAGTGTAACTCCTTACTCAGTCATCTTACTCAAAGCAAGTTTATGATTCTAACCTAATTTTTTTGTTTTTTTTTTTGGTTTTTTTTTAATTTTTTTTTTCAGAAATCGGACCATCCTCCCCCCAACCTATCCAAGACATTGTCCCCAATGTCTTAGATGGAATTTCATATAACACGAAAAGAAATGTAAGAAAACCACCAAAGTAAGGAAAAGTTATAACCGAAGAGTGGTATCTGGTTCTCTTTTGTCTCTGCCATCCTGATTTGGTTGGTTAACCAGCTGCATTGCTTGACTGAGCTCAGATGTAGGATTTTGCAAAATCTCAAGTAGCTGTTCAACAGTTGAAGCAGATACTATGATGTTGCGCATGGATTGTGGCATGAACTCCTGCTCTACTGCATGATCTAAAAAGGATATCAAACCATTATAAAAGCCATTAATATTCAATAAGCCCAAAGGTTTTTTATGAAAATTCCGATAGGCCCAAAATATAATGGTAAAAATTTCTTCCATTGTTCCAAGACCACAAGGTAATGCAATAAATGCATTAGAATTAATCAACATGTGTCTCATACGGTCATGCATGGTTGCAACCTTCAATTCAGTACCCAGGGTGAAGTAGGAGGTGCTCTCATTTTTTAAGCCAACACCTAAGACGTTACATCCCTTTGTGAGTGCAGATCCTGCAACACATCCTTTTAAACCATGCATCCCTCCCCCATAAACAAGATTGATTTTTCTTGCAGCTAATACCTTACCAAGGGTATAAGCTGCATGTTGAAATTCTCCATCCTTTCCAAGGTTAGACCCACCAAAAACACATATATCCTATCCATATACGGTGTTTCTATCTTTTTTTTGAAAAAATATGTCATAGAGGTTGATAATTTATAAGAACTCAATATCAGACAAGGAGATCGCTTGAATAGTGCGGGATCAGGATTTGGTAGCAAAAGTTTGAATTTTTGTTGCAAAAGTTTGAATTTTTTGTTCAAGGAAAAAGTGAATGTCAGAGGGGAAAGACTTTAAGCAGGGGTGAAAATTTCAAAAAAAATGGTGGCCCAATAAATTGAAAAGACAATGTAAATGACAAACATACACGCATAAGAATGAACAGTAGTTGTGATTGTGGCTCACATCTTCCTCTGGTTTTACGTCCAGTAATGGCTGAAACGCCTTCTAAGAGTCGAGGATGTGCTTCCCATTCAGTTTTCTTGTAAACTGACAACAGGGTCTTTTAAAGTCAGATTCTCAAGACTATAACGTGTTTTTTCCTTACAGAACAGTTCAAACAAATCAAGAATGACTCCTTGTACATGCCCACTAGGATGCGTCTCAAGAGTCTGAATGATATCATCCAATGACTCCTTACTCAGTCCATCCTTTATGAATTGAATTTTGTCCTCTCGATTTCTTGAAACCATTCCAGGGTTCTTGCATCTTGTGTTACAGGTCCATCTTGCACACCTGTAGCAAACTCCAATTCTTTTTGCCCTTCTCTTCTTTGCATAGGAACTTCTTCTCATACCTGGCATGTTTTAAACAAATGATTCTTGAAATTCACCTGCTAAACGTACCTTAACTTCAATGATCCAACAGACATCTTCTGGAAGGCCTAAGAGTGTTAATGCCCTCAATCGTTCAAGTCTGCAATTGTAAATGTCTTTAAGAAAATTTCTGGGGAGAGTAGGGAACAAAATTTTGATCCTGGTGAGAGCTTTCTCCATTTTTTTCTTAAAACACTCAAGTTATTATTCCTGCAAGCTCAATGTAGTGTAATAGTTGGGATGATTTAAGAGGTGAAGAAGGAAGTTGAGAGATTAGTTGAAACTTATAAGTAAGGAATGTGAGAGAGGGAGAGAGAGAAAGAGAGAGAGAGAAAGAGAGAAAGAGAGAGAAAGAAAGAAAGAGAGAGAGAGAGAGAGAGACTTCTCTTGAATTTATTGCAAGTATGTGGCATTGTGCAAATGCACTTCTTCTACCGTGTGCTTTTGAAAACCTTTGAAAAATGGTTTAAGACGATGTCCATTCACCTTGAAGATTTTTTCAGTTACCTCATTTTTTATTTCCACTGCACCATAAGGAAAAACATTAGTAACTACAAATGGTCCTAACCATCTAGAGCGTAGCTTACCAGGCATAAGCTTTAGCCGAAAATTGAAAAGGAGAACTTTTTGTCCAACGGAAAACTCCTTTCTTGCCAACTTTTTGTCATGAAGAGCTTTGACCTTTTCTTTGTAAATTTTGGAGTTTTTGTATGCTTCCAATCGAATTTCTTCTAGTTCATGCAATTGAAGCTTCCTATGGATTCCTGCTTGGTCTAGATCCATGTTGCATTTCTTTACTGCCCAAAATGCTCTATGCTCTAATTCAACTGGAAGATGACATGCTTTACCAAAGACAATCCTGTAGGGAGACATGCCAATGGGTGACTTGTAGGCTGTCCTATATGCCCATAACACATCAACAAGGCGCAAGCTCCAATCCTTCCTGTTAGACTGAACTGTTTTCTCTAAGATTTTCTTGATCTCTCGATTAGAAACTTCAACTTGACCATTTGTTTGAGGATGATATGGGGTGGAGACTTTATGCATGACTCCATATTTGCGGAGTAGGGCTTCCATTGTGCGGTTGCAAAAATGAGTACCTTGATCACTAATTAGAGCTCTAGGAATGCCAAACCTGCTAAAAATGTTAGACCTGATAAAATCTGCAACAACTCGAGCATCATCAGTACGAGTGGCTTTTGCCTCCACCCATTTTGAAACATAATCAACAGCTAGCAGAATGTAAACAAAGCCAAAAGAGACAGGGAATGGACCCATAAAGTCTATACCCCATACATCAAATACCTCACCAAAGAGAAGTGGTTGTCTAACAGGTCTGGTGTTTTCCTCCAGCAATATCTCATGCGTACAAGTAGATGGGCTAATGCCTGGAATATCAGCCAAAGTCCATCCAATTGCTTATTTATGGCTTTTTAAGGTTTGCAGCAACCTTTCTTCTTGTTGCGGTAGAAGGTTCTTTGCTACAATGACAGTAAGCTTCTCATTTTCCCCCAAATAAGCATACTTTAGATGTTCAGGCAAAGGCTTCAACTCCAAAGGAGGTGGTTGTATTATGGAAGACATGGATCTATCTGAGATTGAAATGTCTGTAACACTTGCATCTAACATGTCATCTTTCAACGAAGTTTGGTCTGCAGCATTAATCCTGGAACAGACAATACATGGATCAAATTCATCACATGTGCAAGTAAAATTATTTAAGTAATCAAAAAAATTCAAAAAGTAGATTGTCAATAGAATAATCATCCGCAAGAAGGTCTATGGCATCAAGTTGAAAGAGTGAATGATTCTCTATGGGATGCTTCATGGCTTCAAATATGTTGAATTGGATGATATCATCTCCAAATTCCATAGAGAGAGTCCCCGTATGCACATCTATCTTTGTTTTTGCAGTTTTGAGGAAAGGTCTCCCTAGGATCAAGGTTGCTCTATTGATGGATGACTCATCTTCCATATCCAAAATGTAGAAGTCAGCTGGAAAGATTAGCTTATTCACTTGAACTAGCACATCTTCAAGTACTCCAGCTGGATGTGTTGTACTTCTGTTGGCTAATTGAATCACCACACCAGTTGCCTTCAGTTCTCCCAGATTCAAAGATTTATAAACTGATGAGGGCATAACATTAATAGAAGCACCTAGATCCAGCAATGCATCACCAAATGTAGAGTTTCCTATTGTGCAAGGAATGGTGAAAGTTCCTGGATCTTTACATTTCTGAGGGAGGCTGGGTTGAATTAAGGCAGAAACATTGCGTCCCACACTGATCTTCTCATCCCCTTTGAGTCTTCTCTTATGCGTGCACAGGTCCTTTAGAAATTTGGCATATTTGGGAATTTGCTTGATAGCATCTAGAAGTGGTATGTTGACTTCCACTTTCCTGAAGGTATCTAGAAGCTCCTTATCCAATTCTGCATGAACATTGGGCTTGGATTGGACCATTCTATTTGGAAAAGGTAAAGATACCTTCTGATCAGCACAATTTGGGGTTTTTGTCTCATCAGATGCTTCAAGTGCAGATCGTTTATGGCAAGCTTTTTTTTGTTGATCATTCGATGTCTTATCGAAGGCTGGTGTACTTTTTTCATCAGACTTTCCCTTTGATTCAGATGGTTATCAGAGATGTCTCCAGGTGTGGAGATAAATTCTTCTTTTTTGTGTGGATTAGTCTGATTGAAGCTTTGTTGCTTTAAAAATGTAGGGTCTGTCTGCACTTTCTTCCCACTTCTCAAGGTCATGGCATTCACACTTTTGAGATTTGTGACAGGTTGAGAAGGTAGTTGACCAGAACCTTGAGATTTCAATTGGTTGACAGTGGTAGCTAACTGCCCAATTTGAGTTTGTAAATCCTGAAGGGTAGAACTTATATTTTGTTGAAACTGAAGATTGTTGGTTGCTAATTGCTTCATCAAATCATCAAGAGAGGGTTCAGAAGCATTAGAGGGTATAGATTGCTGCATATGTTGTTGTTGTTGTCTGAAAGGCGGTGGTTGGTATTTATTTTGGGAGTCAGATGTTTGAATCCTTTGTTGTTGTGGAGGACCATATCTCAAGTTAGGATGGTTTCTCCAACTAGGATTGTATGATCAAGAAGGTGGTTCAAACTTCTGTTGCTGATAATGTTGAGGAGGCCTGTATTGTTGTCCTGTGCCAAAAATACCATTTACTGCAGCCTCAGGTGTCTCACTTTCTTGCAATGTTGGGCATGCATCAGTAGGATGATCTGCAGAAGTGCAGATGCCACATGTTTTGGTTTTGTCAACAACATTAAGTTGTTGTTGTTGTTCGATGGCCAACTGTCTTACGATGGAGGTTAGTTCTTTAATTCTGTTCTTCAATCATGTATGGTCTGTCTTGGTGGTCATTTCATGGACTCCTTTAGACAAGGAATTAGTTCGAGAATTGAATTGCTGAGAATTTTCTGCCATGTTGGCAATCAAATCTCGAGCTGCTGTAGGAGTTTTGTCCATAAGTGCTCCACCACTAGCTGCATCAACCATGCTTCTGTCCATTGACATGAGTCCTTCATAGAAATACTGAATCAGTAATTGATCACTGATTTGATGGTGTGGACAAGTGGCGCATAGTTTCTTGAATCTCTCCCAAGACTCATAGAGAGTTTCTTGGGAGTTCTGTCTGATGCCGCAAATCTCTTTTCTGATAGCTGCTGTTCTGGATGCAGGGAAGAATTTCTCCAGAAATAATCTTTTCATATCATTCCAGCTTGTAACAGATGTTGGATGTAGATAGTACAACCAGTCATTGGCTTCATCATTTAAGGAGAATGGAAATGCCTTCAACTTGATATGATCTTCAGGAATTCCTTGTGGCCGCATTGTGGAACACACAATGTGAAATTCCTTCAAATGTTTATGAGGGTCCTCACTTGCAAGGCCATGAAACTTAGGTAGCAAATGTATTAGTCCAAACTTCAGTTCAAATGGTGCATCAACATCAGGGTATTGAATACACAACGGTTGATAAGCAACATCAGGTGCAACTAATTCTTTTAGGGTTCTATCAGCCATGTTCTTAGCAGAATATTTGAAACTATCAAAATTTAAAGATGAAAAATCACTACTGTTACTTTCTTGGTTATTACTGAATGAATGCCTTCTATGTGCTCTTTTCAAATGGTGGAATGTTCTATCAATCTCAGGATCATATGCATATAAATTTTCAGGATTGGATCGCGTCATACACAAAAAGGTGAATTCAAACAGAAAATCCAAGAATATATACCTAAAGTAAAAAAAAAATTGTTAGAAAGATTAAAATTTTTATACAAACTCATAAATGAGCCTAAGAGACTAAAATGGTCCCCGGCAACGGCGCCAAATTTTTGACACGCTCGTCGCAAACGCGCAAAAATAATTTCTAGATTTTCCCCAAACTATTGGTATAGTATAAGGTGCAACCTAGGTCATCTCCCAAAGACCATTTCAAGTTCTTAAGCAAATAAGGAGAAAATTAGAACAAGGGGATTTTGCAAAGATTTGATATTGAGTTCTAAACACAAAATACAGAATGAAATTAATTTTCACTTAACAATTATCAACTCAAGGAATTCAGAGGCTATTTTCATAACTAATCATTGATAACTGAAATCATGCATTGTGTTTATCAACCTAGGATCATCTGGAACCCCTAAAATGATCCTTGAATTCTCTACTGAGAAACCTCTCAGAATTCAATTGATTATGATCAACAAGATTTAGTAACCACTTAATCTTTCATCTAAACCAACTTTATAATCAGAATTCAGTTGAAGTAAGTAATAAAATGAAAACCTTCAATTAAATTACTTAATTTCTACTCTTCAAACTTTTGGAAAATGATTTACCAATCAAAAACCAATTATAAATCAATTATGCATTAATCAAAATACGTCAACCGATCAAACTTTGATTAAAGAATAAAATTGAAGAATATAGTGAAGTAGAGTAGAAACCACTTAATAAGCATGTAAATAAAGATCAAGACCTCAAAGTTAAAATGAAAATAGCTTGAATCATTGAATTGAAACTACAAACCTAGCCTTCCATGAAGGAGGCAAACTAACAACAAAGAAAAACTAAGCCTTCCATGTAGGAGGCAAACTAACAACAAATAAAACCTAAGTCTTCCATTAAGGAGGCAAACTAACAACAAATAAAACATAAGCCTTCCATGAAGGAGGAAAACTAATAAGAAAGAAAGAAAGATGGAAAATGGTATTGGAGTTAATCTCCAAGTGGTGTGTTTCTCCTCTTATAAACCCTTCTATTTATAGAGGATTTGTGAGACATCATCTTCAGAAAGTCACCAACTAGGAGTCTTAATGAGATAAAAGTGAGAGATAATTATTTATGAAATTTATGTTTATCATAAATCTTCATTTTTGTCCTTAATATTATAAGCATAAGACAATTTAGTCCTTTAGATTTACAAAATTACACATTACTCCTAACTGTAGTATGTATATATAAACTAAAGTTTAATTTTAATTAGATACAAAATCATTTTACGAGAAAAATGTTAATGACATATTTTTTTTAAAGATATCTTTAATATATTTCTTGTGATTGATTAGGTTATTCAAACTTCAAAATATTTATAATTATTTTTAATAAATATTTTATTTTTAAAAATTAATCAATTTAAAAAATATATTCAAATAATATATTATTGATATTTTTTATTTGATAAAATGAATGAGTTTTCCTATTCAAATAGTTGTTAACTTGCTATTCCGATAGGCGAGTATTAATTATACTAATATTACGTAAGTAGATGACAGTGTCCCTAACTTTTTGTAATATAAGGAAATGAAAATTAAATTAGCGAAACCCAAGTGGGTGTTGGTTTAATTTATTGCAATAACACGTCACTTAACTTAATCCTAAGTTTGGACCTAAAAAAAAGGTTTAATATTTATTGATTTGCTTAGGCGAACTTCCGTGAGTAGTTGGCTACATCTGCGTTATGTTTTTGATGTAAAGAAATGATGGTAGAAGGTGGTTGGGTTTTCTCAACCACCACGTGAATGGATCAAGTCCTATCAGTAACTCCAAAAAATATCTATCCGTTCGGTTCGGATTCTATGCATTACAATTCAGTTAAATTAATATTAAACTGTTTCAATTTTAAATTAATATTTTAATAATAAACAATTTAAATAATAATAACTTGTCTAATTTTTTAATAAAATGCTGCACCAAAATTAAAATGGTATCCATTAATTTTCCGGTTCAGTGAGTCGGTCAATGATGGTGGACAGTGGACCACCACTTCATCCTAATCCATTCCCACTTGACATGCATATACTAAAAGGAGAATACTAATATTTAAAAAAAAATTAATTATGATTTAAATTACAATTTATAGTATTCTTTATTCTAATCCAAAATTTAGAAGGTCTAGCGATAAACAGTAAATTGACAAATACGAATTTATAAGTAAAATTTATTCTTAATTTTTTTTATAAAATTTAAAGGAAAAATGTTTTAAACCATTTTCGTCATCTTGCCTTGATTTAGGAATTCTGTATTTTTGGTTAAAAAATTATTTTTTATATTAGTTTGACCTTTTTAATTTATATAATTGTATAAAAATTAAGAATAATTTATATAATTCAAAAAGAATATGTAATATTATATTATTATATAAATTAAGAAGAATTATATAAGATAAAAAATGTTAAATAAAATTTTATTAAATTCAGAAGAGTATGTAACTTGGCCACTTGTTAAATGTGAAATTGAAATTGTACGGTTGATTACTTCTCACACACTACGAAAATCAATTAAAAAATTTAAGGGTTTCTAAAACAAGGTTTTCGCATACATAACCCCATTCAAAATCATATAGATAAATTGCTTAAAACACAAACTTCAGTAGACAAATCGTCATTTGCTTTCTAATCATACTTTAACACTTAAAACCCTTCCTCAACAATCGAAATATTCAAATCATGAACCACCTGGAGCTAAAAATTTTCATCATGAACCTTAGTTCTGTACTCATAAAATCTTGTAAAATAGGACCTTATCACAACCCCACCATTGATGGTTTTGGGCGGGTACAAAGATTTACTTTTAAAACAGGTTTTCTTAGCTTAGCGGTTTGACGATTGATGTGAGAAAATAGTGTTAGGGAATTAAATAAAAAGATGTTTTAGTTTTATTCATTATTAAGAGTTAAAAAAAATGTAAATTGATTTTTTAATATCAAAATTATTTTTTTTTTGTGTAAAAAACAGTGGAACTTTTTTATTTAATTTTGTTCTTTCATTTTACAAGTTAAAATATCCGGTCAATTTTTTTTTATATAGATTTCTTAATGCAATTATGATAGGTTGTTTGTTTTTTATATTATTCCGTAGTATTGTGTCTTTTCGTAGCCTCCACATCATATTTTTGCGTATATAAAAACTAATTTTTAAAAAATTTATATTTAGAAAACAAATGAAAAGTGTGTTATATATGTAGATTAAAATGAAAGAATACAAAGTATTTTTACAAATCAAAAGTATATTATAAATTCATCAATCATGTCAGAATTGTTTTAATGATTTTTATTTTTGTAGATTAAATTTAATAAAAAATTTCTATCAAAATTAAATCGATATATGCATGTACCTACCAATTAAAATTTAATTACCGTAACTACAAGGATTACATAAATAAAATAAGGGCGCTAGATACAAGAACAAAAATATTTAAACCACTAAATTTAAAATTCAGACTATCAGCTCAACACTTGAACGAAATATTCTATTGAATACACAAGGCAATCACAGGAGGTGTTTTAACGAATAAATTTAGGGAACTGATTTACGAATTAAAATAAGAGTTTAAATTTTTATATTTTAATATTAAAAATTTTATACTGTTAAACATTTAAAAATTATGATAAATATAAATTTAAAATAATTATTATAAAATAACAATTTTCAATACATAATAATCAACAATTGAATGTGTAACAAGTTATACTATATTTTAATAAGTTTATAAAATAATAAATATTGAATTTAAAATATAAAAATTTAATATTTGAGCTTAAAAGTATTCAATATTTTTTTTTAGAATCAAAGTGATTTATTTATTAAATATTTGGTAATAGATGATAATAAATAAAATCATACATTGCGAGATACCTGTGCTACATTTTTATGAATTTAATTAGAATAAGTTATGCGGGACACCAAAGCATGCTGCATGTGCTAAATTAATGTTCTCAAAATACTTTTTTTTTATTCTTCTTTTTAATAAAATTCCTCAATGGTTTCTCTTCAGTAAATTTATAAAAAAATTAATTAAAAATAATATTTTTAAAATCAGACCAGTAACTAAATATACAAATATATTAATTTATAGTTTATTAATTTAATTATAGTTGAATTCGCAATGAATAGATGATAATATATATATATATATATTACTGTTATATAATATTTTAAATAATAAAATAATATTTATAAATAATTTTTTAACATGTGTGTAATGACATATAATAAAAGAGTAATAACTAGTAATTTTTTAAAATATAATATTTAATATTATCAATGTATTGAATTTTGTAATTTTTAATAAATCCTTACTATATACAGATTATTATTGTAGATTTAAAGGCACTCACTAAAAAATAACTATAAAAAATAAATTAAACAAATATTAAATTAAGATAAAAATATCATATTATATCTTTTACAAGATAATTGTAAAAAATAGTTAAATAATATATATCATAAATCTTTATTTATTTTAGAATATTTTTTTAAAAAAACACAAAACATCATTTTCTAAACAATCTGGTTCAAACCAGTTATTGGAAACTGGTTTTTCACTGATTTTGTTTGTTCGATCGATTTTTTTTTATCAATTTCAAGACTAATATCAATTTTTAAGTTAAATAAACTTGTCATTAAATTGACTATAGCGGTCAATCCGATCTGATTTTGAAAAGTATGTATGACTAAAATTAATTTTATATAAAAAAAAGTTAAATCGAATTCTTTATGTCTTTTCCATCAATCTTTTGAATTAAGTAAATGTCACATATTTTTAAAATAATCTACATATTATTCTTTAGTTTAATAACTTAATTAATAACAAAGGTATAGAAAATTAAATTTATGCTTTCCTTTCACATAATAATAACCACTTGGATATTTAAAATCATCTAAATTCGTTTTCTTTTAGGTTTACTTCAATGAAAAAACAATCGAAAGGGTCCTGTGATCCTACAGTATAACAGTGTTAGACTATATCCGATATGACCAATAATTTTTTACGTAATTTTTTATGTATGAAAATATTTTACTTTTTTTTTGTTATAATCTTTATATGTAACATTTTTGTTCATTTTAATCTCTGTATTAAAAAAGTTAAATTTTTTTTCATGCATAGCAATTACATACCAAAACACAATATAAAGAAAGGAAAAAAAAAACATTATGCTACAATATAAAAATAATAATTCACAATAATTATACACAAAATATGTAAGAAAATTCGATCACCATGATTATCAGCCAATAAAATAAAGAAACAAAACATTCTCTCCTCTCTCTCTCTCTCTCAAAAAAGGCTTTTGACATCAGAAAATTAATTCATATTTCTCTTTTTATTATCTATAATAAATAAAGTCAAAACACTTCCCATTTAACTCAAACAACATCAACTCACATAACAATTTTCATATCCACACCAGGTTATGACAATTTTGTCCTAGATAAATAAATTATCCTTTATAACTTGTCATGAATTATCACAATCTTTATCAACCTATTTACATGATGCTTCAAGATGCAGGTGATTGAAAAAGAATGGTGCGATCTTGGTGGAGAAAATGGCATGATATAATGAAGAGGTTTGACATGTTGTACAAAAAAAATAAGTAATTGATATGATGTTGACACAAGGAGCAACAAAGAAAAGTTAGAGTAGTTTTAATCAATGGTTATACGGTGATTCATAGCATATTATAAAGGGTAATTGATTGAGTTTGAACAAGATTATCATCACCGGTGCTTGTTTTAGAGAGTATTATAAGAAGATAATGTTTGAGGGTTAGGTAAAAGGTGTTTTGATTTTACTCACTGTGGAAGATAAAAGAAAAGTGTGAATTGATTTTCAAATATCAAAATCGTTATTTTTATTAGTATCATTAGAGAGAATAATAAAAGTCTCTTATTTAATTTTTTTCCTTTATGTATTTTTTTTAGAAATTGAAATAAAAAATAAATATCATGGGTAGGAATTAAAATAAAAATTTGTATAAAATGTTTCATACATCAAAAGTCACATAAGAAATTTATTAATCACATAGACATATTCTATCAGTGCTATATTGTGAAAAATGATAAAGACTATTTCAAAAATATGTTACTTTTCATAAAGATTTTATTTACAAACTTTTATATATAAATTTTTTTTTATATAAATACTAAAAAATAATCAAATTATCTTGAATTGTCCAAAAATTTGGGATTAATTATATTAATTTTAAAAAATTAAACTACTTTTATTTTTCTTTTAAATATTATTTTCAAAAATTAAAATACTATCTTACTCTAAAAGATTATTTAAAGCGAAACTAACAGACACAGAATCACGTGGTTCATGTGGATTGATGGGAAGCACGGCTAGTTGCTTATTAATTTAATTTGTATTTATTTGATTGGCTGAATACACGTGTTGTTTACCACATGTCGTTTACCAGAATAATAATAAGTTATTAGAATTACACGATTTATAAGAATTTGAATTGTATATAATTACATTTCAATAGATTAAATTGAAGTTACATGAAATATATATATATATATATATATATATTTATTCAGTCATATACAATATAAAATCATATAAAAGAGGGCATAGTTGTACAAAAAAATTATCGTAACAACCTACTAAAGGATAAGACACAAATATACTTAACCAAAATAATGATAGCCATTTGATAACTATAATCGGGAAAGGACTCAACACGTTCCCACAAGATAGAGGTGGATTTAACGACTGTGATCTTAGATTTGAGGAAGTTGTGGCGCAGAGAAGATGAGCAACTTTTGAAAGATCAAATCTCATACAGAACCATAATTAATTACTAATTGTTTCAAGTGAGACTGAAAAAAAAGTTGGATTGATACAAAGATAAGTAGAGTTATAGATTAACCAAAAAAATTATAAAATTTTTATTTTTAATTTTAAGATTTATGCATATTTTGGAATTTTTTTGCCTGATCCGCAGTGACACGTTGTCCAAAATGAATTTAGCGTAGGTTGGTTCGAGTCACCTTGCAATTTTTTTAAAATTAGTAAATGACTTTATTTTTTTCCCTAAATTTTAAAGTTGTTAATAATTAACTTTTATTATTAATTCTGATTTGTTAATTAGTATTTTTCTAGATTTTTCTTTTCTTTTCTTTGTATAAACAGTTTTACTTGACTTATTTGCAACAGTTCCATGTATTTCATGTTTTAAAAAGATTTGTTTGATACTCAGTGGCTTGCACAAAAAATAATTTGTTCATTTTTCAAATAATAATTGCAAAAAAGTTAATATTTGATTATGGTGCAAGTCGAAACATATAGGTTCCTTAGTGCGCATAGGAGAAAATTAAAAATGTTATTTTCAAGTTTTGAAGATGTGCTAGACTTCTTTGATCTAGTTGGTAAAAATTCACTACCTGCATTAAGAACAAATCAGACAACCTATTTTTACAGCTGTAGATAAGTGGCACCGTTATTATCCAAATGAATGACATTAATCAAAGGCAAGACATTTCGAGCACCTGAAAAAATTGTTGTAGCCATATTAATTCAGTAATTTTTATTGGTGTAAAAAATTAAGGTTACAACGAACAAATTAACGCTAAGAGATTTTTTTTAACTATTAGGTTAAGTAAAATTAATTTTAAGTGTGGAATTTTTAAAATTTCTGAAAATGTATCTTTATTTACACTTTTAAAATTATTTTTATTTATTAATTTAATAAAATGAGCTTTTATTTATTTAATTTTAAAACATTAATCTCAAATATAAAAAATTATAATTTAAAATTTTAAAAATTTTCTTTCAATTTTAATTACCTAAATCATAGTTTTCTTAGAATTTAAAACAAACACTTTTTAATGTTTTAGGTGATTTTTGGTTTTTATTTTAAAAATTTTTTAAAATAAAAAAATATTTTTATTTTTAATTTTAAAATAAGATTAAATCTAATTTTTAATTTTAAAAAATTTATTTCAATAATAAATCAATTTACTCTACTCTAATTTATAATAAATAAATAAATAATATTAATTAAAAATTTAATAAAAATTATATTATTATATTAATGATGATAATAATAATTATAATGATAATGATAGATAATAATATTGATGAAGAAAATATTATTAAGATTATGATAGGATGATAATGGTTATAATAGAAAAAAATTTATTTTATATGTTAGTTGATAATAAATAAATAAGATAAATAATTTTATATATTATTATAATAATAAATTTTATATTATTTAATATTTATTTTATATAAAATAATATATATTATAATATTATAATTAAATATAGCTTATATATCAATTAACATTATTTATTATATTGTAAATATATATAAAAAATAGATAAATTTTCCTAGAGTAATAAAAACTTTAAATTCTTTAAAATAATAAAGGTAAAAAAATTATTACTATTATTATTAAAGATAACTACATTAATATTTTTTAAAATTTATAAAAAAAATATAATATTTCTTTTATTTTTAGCATTTTTTATATCGTTTATATATATAATTATAAAAAATTAAAGAAAAATTATGTAAAATTATATAATTAAAAAGGATATAAAATATTATTATTTTTTATATAAATTAAGTGAGATTTGTATAAGATAAAAAAAAGTATATTAATTTTTTTATTAAATTTCATAAAAAGTATTAATATAATTTATTATTATTATTATTATTGCAATTATGATAATTATTATAATATAAAAATATAATTTATTATTTAATAATTAATACATAAGTTAAATATTTATGTATTGTTATAATATTTTCATATTATTACATATTCCTTTTATAATATATATATGATAATATATTACAGATAATTTTATAATATAAATATAATTTATATATCAAACAATATTATTTATTTAATTGTAAATTTATTAAAATAGATAAATAATAATAATAATAATAAACTTTTTAAAAAATAAAACTAAATTATTTTTATTGAAAATCATAATAAAATTTTTCGATGATTTAAAATGATATCTTTTTAATAAGAGTTATTTTTAAGATTCTTTCAAATGTTTTATGAATTTTAACCTAGTGGTATTAATTTTTTATGTTTAGTATAAATACTTTAAAAAAATTCCTAAAAATAACATTTTTAATAATATTTTTCACTTAAACATTTATTTATGAAAGTTGAAAAATTTAAGATTTTCATAAAAATGTGAAAAAGTTATAACTATATTTATAATAATATTTTCATAATTTTTAAATATATAAATACATTTATAACATCATACCAATTAAAATTCCTTCAAACCATAATTTCAAGTAATACTATATATATATTCACATAAAAAAAATTCTCATTTGATATGTATAATGAAAGTAGTAAATCTACATTATAATTATATATGAATATATATATATATATATAATATTCTTTTTATTGATATATTAACTTATATTATATTGATATAAGTTATATCAAATTTATATTATTTGATATTTTTTATTAATTTTTATTTAAAATTTATATTATATACAATACTTTTTAGAAAAATTTAGATTATATACATTCATGCAAATCGAGTGATAGTGCCGTCATGAAGCAATTAATATTTAAAATCAAATTAATGTTAAGCTTGAAAAACACTATGAAGGAGTTACTTAAGAAATTTAATTAAGAAATATTTAATAAATTATATAAAATATTTTTTAATTATTTAATTACGTATTTATTAAAATAAACAAAATTTACTTTGATCATTGACTCTTCAAAAGCTAAAAAAAATGATATTTGACCGTTGGTAAATCCATTTAGTCATGAATTGTGTATGAGTTGGTTGCTTGTTTTGCTTTGCGTATGAAAGCAAACACGCCGAACACGCGGAATGGGGGAAAAATCAGGGCAACGTTATCAATCACTTTCGATGTAGTAGGATTTTAGGGGCATAGGTTAAGTATGCTAAATTCCACCGTTTCCTTCTTCAGAGGGAATTACTAGTTCTTCCTTTACAAAGCCAATTCTTTTCTAACTTGCTCACCACTTTGTCTTCATAAGAGTAAGTATTCACATTTACTTGGTTTTCAAGGAAGTTGCATTGACATGTTGCTAACTTTTGACAAAACAATTCCCTATCTTAACCTTTTCTTTGTGTTTGTGGTGGGTCACGTTAATCTTCCCCCTAGAAAATTCGTGTCCAAAAAATATTCCTTCCAAGCAATTAATCGTCATTCTCCTACTTTTCAATTCAAATGCAATTCATCATGGTTGAGTCTACCCAAATATTTATAATCTTCCAAGAGGAATGCGTCACTAATATATATTATTTGAATTAAAATGTCTTTCTCAATCAATCATGATTACCCATCCCCCTTCTTTGAAATTATAACTTGGAATTGTTGTCCACATTGGTGGGTATTTTAACAAAGTCTTTATTTCTGCTGAGAAACCACAATTTCAGACTAACTAGGTAAAGGATTTTATTTATAAATAATTATCTTTCTTAAAAAAAATTAATGAAGAGAATACACTATAATGGGATTTGATGATCTTTCAGTTTAAAATTCTTAATTATCTTATCTAGAAACGCTTTTTATTTTACATAACAAAGTTTGAATATGTTTTTCTAATTGACTTTATTATATTTTAACATTAATCTTATCATTCAATGGCTTGGGTCTTGTTATCATTAATTTAGGAACTTAATCATATTATATAATATATTTTTAAACAAATTTAATTGAAATACGCTAATGTTTACATTATCAATCAATTTAAATTAAAATACTATAAAAAGTTATTAATTTTTGTGATAATTATATTAAAAATATATTAAGATGTATTTTAATTGATTGATAATATAAATTTTTTATATTATAATATATTAAAATTGGTTTTTTATATTATATTTTTTATAAAAAATTCATATAATTTTATTTGAAAAAATTCTCCAAAGTTCAACATTTTCAATTTGACTGACTTAATTGGTAGTTGGACATATATGGCCCATTTATTTTATTTTGTATTTTTAATTAAAATTCTTATTTTTTATAAGTGTTTTTTTATGTTAGTATAAACCACAGACATATTCTATAAAAGGAAATCCTACTTTGATAAAAAAAAAATTATAATGTAATGAAATTAGCTTTTCTGACAATAATTTTTACCATATGTTTAAACTTTAATTTTGTTAAATAATTAAGTAGTATCATTTAAATTAATCATGATTGATTATAAAAGGTTTTTGCTTCTTTCAAGTCACTAGCTTTATTTTTTAGAATGTCTTTATAATTTTTTAATTTTTAATTTCATTTTAAAAAGATAAGCCACAGAAAAAAAAAACAATTATGCTGAGTTGTTGGATAGTCTAATTAGTCCGGATTTGAATTCCGTGTAATAAAATAATGAATAACTAAATCAGAATTTTTAGATGAAAATTTAATGTATTTTGAGTTTGTTTTAAATTTAATTAAATAAGATTAAGATTTGAGCGGTTTAATTTCCATCCAACAATCTTGATTTATTGACAACACTAAATATATTATCTTTTATAGCATTGAATTTGAAACCAGTCAGTCAACGTGGAAATTCATTAAGAGATTTGGAGAAGAGCTAGAAAAATAAATATCATTAGATTGGAAGCATATTCAAAAGTCATATGCAGCAGGTGTGAACAAGAAGGTTTAAAAGGTATTCATAGCGAAAAATGATGCCAAAAGAAATTGAATCATTATCAAATTATTTCCGCTGATCAACCTTGATAAGTATTTGAGGGAGTTGTCCCTTGATTTTAAAACAATTTAATTATAGTGTGTTTCGCAAGTTATTTAATTTAATTAATTTATAATTCATTTGATTAATTTATAAATTAGTTTGAGCAAAATATAAATGTTTAGAATACATGTTTATGCTATTAATTTATAAGTTTTCTAAATGTTGTTTGAAAATAGTGTTTGTTATTATTTGTTTTCGTTTTTACCGCCTCATTTACTTATATTATTTATTTCAATAATTTTTTTCATTTAATATATTATTTATTTTATTTTAATATATTTATAATATTTACTTTAATTACTATACTATTTACATAATTTATTTAAATTTAATAAAAATACTTTACCTCTAAATAATAAATAATAAGAGTTTAAAATTATTGAGAAACCTAAAATTATATTTTTTTTACAAAATAAAAACTATACGAAGCTTCATGTAAATATATATATATATATATAAAATGTTTTACTTACTGGTTTGTTGAATAACTAATTATACTAAAAAATTCAACTTTTTAGTTAATAAATTCAACTAAAATTTAACTTCCAATTTTTAATTAACTAATTTTTAAATATAAAAATATTTTTAATAATTTAATCAAAATACACTAATAGTATATAAGAATATTGTATACCATAATCTAGGATATATATTAATGGAACAAAACAAAGCGAGACGGATCAAGGTGGAGTGGAGCGGAGCGAAGATGGGTAGTATGCTGCATATATTACTATTCATTAAAATTAGCATATATTCATGAAAGTTTAAAAATTTAAAAATCACAAAGAAAAAGATAAAATATCAATATCATTTTATAAAATAGGTTATCATTATATAATATTAATATGAATTAACATATTCACAATATCATTATATAATAAATTTTATATCATCTTAAAATTATATAAGATCATAATATTTTAAATATATTTAATAAAATTATTTTTATAAGTATGCGAAGGAATTTTCAAGGTAGATAGTATAAAATTCGTTCTCATACATTTTATGAAGATATGGATATTTGCCGGTATGAATATTATTTTTGTTATTTTCATTGTGTTAAGCAATCATAAATTGCTATGTAAACTAAAGTGTTAAATCTTTAATAATTTTTTAAAAATGATTTCATTTGTTTTGTTATAAACAATAGCCTAAATAAGTAGTTGTAGCTGACAACCTACAAACACTAGGACATATATTCGAACATACTCGTGTTTATTACAGGCAAAGCTACCCAGATAGGTGATACAATTCCTATAATAAATAATCGTAGTTATTTGCTTTCTGATCTTAGTTTAGTTTATTTTTTTTTAAAAAAATTATTTGCTCTCTAATCTTAGTTTAGTTTAATTTTAAAAAAATTAATTATTATTGTTAATTTTAAAATATTTTTATTTATCAATCTACAAAATCTCATTATTTATATAATCAAATATCATTAAAATTAATATAAAAACTATTAAATTATTATTTTTACTATTTATATCTTAATATTATATTCATAATTATTATTATTATTATAACTATCATTATTATTTTAAAATAATAATGGTAATAATTTTTATTTATTATTTTTAAAATATAATTATTTATTAATTTTTATTTATTTAATTAAGATATATTAAAAATAAGTAAATAAATTTATTTTATATATAAATATATCAAATTTATAATATTGTAATATATATTATTTTTATATAAAATAAATATTAAATAATATATAAAATTATTTATCTTAAAAAATTATAATCAAATAATATGTAAAATAAAAATTTATTATAATTATACACTATTTTTTATTATAACCATTATATTATTATATTATCTTATAAATATTACTTTTATATTTATTATTATCATTATTATTATAATAATAATAATATTTTATTTTTTATTTTTATTATTATATTAAAAAATTTAGTTATTTATTTATTTTTACAAATTTATAAATAAATTATACTATTTTCATATAAAAATTATATTTAATTTATAATATTATAATATAGTTTATTTTATATAAACTTTTATAATATATATTAATTTATATAGAATAAATATTAAATAATATAAAAATATAATAATCAAATATAAAATTATTTATCTTATATATATATATTACTAAATAATATATAAATATTAAATTATCTTATCATATAATATTTTTTATATTATAATTACTATTATCATTATAATCAGTATTATCAATATAATTATTATCAATAATAATAATTTATTTTTATTATGTCTAAAAAATTATTTTTATTATTTATTTATTATCTAATTTTTATATATTAAAAATAAATAATATTATTTAATATATAAATTATATTAAAATTATAATATTATAATATAATTTAATATTATATAATTATTTTTATATAAAATAAATATAATAATAATATATAAAATTATTTGTTAAATAATAATAGTTAAATTATATATAAAGTATAATTATATAATATTTTTATATTATAATCACCATATTATTATTATTATTTTGTAGATACTATTTTTATTTTTATTATTATAATTATTATTATTATAATTATTATTATCATAATAATAATTTTATTATTTTATTATTTTTTAAATTTTAAATTAATAATTTTATTTATATATTTTATCGTAAATTCATAATAAAATGATTCGATTATTTTTACAATAACATTTAAAAATTAAAAATAATCCTGAACGGAATTTTACATTATATATAACGATAGATTGAAAAGTTTGACAAAGCATGGCACGAGGACCGGAAAGTTATAAATATTGTTAAAAAAAAATTAAGTATCATAATAATGTATAAATACACATATTTATATAGTACAAAATTATCCTGTAGTCAATATAAGATAAATTTGATATTGAAATTAAATATAAAAATATTCAACTGGTTAAAACATTGTTTATATAACGACCAATTGTGAAGTTAAAATTGATCAATATCAAAAAGAGAAATGTAAATTGAGTTTATACACCCACTGCAAAATAAGGGTCGAATGCTAATAAAAACAAATGTTAAATGTGAAGAACGTCTCTCTATGTATACTTATTCTCTAATAAATTTTAGGATAAATATTATAGATCCATATTAATAATATGATATATTATTTGTATACTTTGTTTTTTACATCAACACATTTATTTCTTAATATTATGCATTATATTATTTTTATAAACTCAATATATATATATATATCAAAAATTTAATTTGTATTAAAAAAAGGGTTAAATTAACTGTAATAAAATCAAATGTCTAACTGATAAAATTTTACATTTTTCCTTGTAATTTACGTATAGCGAAGGGTTTGAATATATTGAAGAAATACAAAATTAAGGCTAGAAAAATTAAACAAAGAAAACCAGTGTTATTGAAAACAAGAAATAAAGGATATAGATGCAAAATAAGTAAAATTAAAAACGAATTAAATTAAATTAATGGGAGTTTAATGGTGCACGCCACTATAATTAACCTAATATACATATTATCCATTGCTTGTGGCACAAGCTCAAGAATTATGTATTTGTTTTGTCTAGGAAGTATAATTAGTTTATATTTTTTATTTGCATATTAAGAGATTTAGGCAATCAAAAAAGTAAAGCATAATGTAACATGCTCGGGACGGATAAGGATGGATATTTTGGAAAGAGAAAAAAAATAGAGTTTATATATAAAATATAGTGTGTACGTAAAAAAATAAAGTAGAGAAGAAAAAATAAAAAGAATCTGAACAACCATGGACCAGCCTATTAAGTACTTGGAACTTTTTCCAAAACAAATCACCAAATGGTGATTAATTACGTCGTTTTTGTGAAGTATAAAAGTTGGACAGTAATCAACACATTTAATCGAGTTTAGTTTGAATGTGAACGACAACTTACTTTCTTTTCAACTTGACCCATAACGATTGATATGCTTTTCTCCGTTGTTCACACGAAACTCGATTATTATAATTTGATAAAGTTTGATTCATAATTGGTGATGTTGACCCTTTTCTTTTCGTACAAATATGTTCCTTGGAGTGGAATTATTTTGTACAGAAAAGGGTCCCTTTCTTTTCCTCCCAACCCACGCATCAAACAGCAATAATATTCGAATGCCATTAATCTTCCCTCTTTCTCTCTCTTTCCACGCACCCGTGTCTATGTTGTGGTGAAGTCTGCATCATGCACAAGAAAAATAAGTTTGGAACCTAACAAAGCCAATAGCCTAACCTAATAAATTCTAATATTCTTGTTTATCTATGTATACCAAAAAGGACAAAGCTCCCATACACACCACCCATTCACTATGGCTACATAGGATATACCTTAGCTTTTATGTATGGTCCTCCGGCATAAGTGGATCTCAATTCTTGATGAGCATCAATTTATTTCTACACATGATCAACAGGGCATGTGTCGTTTATGTTTCCGTTTTCCTTTTTTGTTTTTAGTGTTAATCATAAAATATTATTAGTTTTTTTTTATTGAAAATATCTTTTCATTCTTTTCTGCATAAAATTTTAAAATTATGAAACAAAGTTCTTTTTATTGTTTTTTCACCATATGAATGTTACATCACATAAAGAGATAGTGAGGCCCAAGTAAAGCATATTTGATTTGAGCATTTGAATGTGTCTTGTTTAACTAAACTTAGCAAGAACACGTGCATGTACTTGTTAGTGGATGTTTGCATTTTAAATGTCTTAAAATTATGGGTTGATGGGTGAAATATGGTTTTACTTTTTATGAATATCGGTAAAATTTTATTTTAATTTTTATACAAATTTCAATTTTTTAAAATATTTTTTATTATCATTTATTAATGATAATATATATATATATATATATATATATATATATATATTTAGATGTGTCGTATAATTATTTATTTCAAAATATTTGTTAACGTTGAATAATTATAAGCATATTACAACATTGTAAAATAATCATGAGAACTCTTTTAATTTTTAAAATATATAAAAACTAAAACGAAAAAATAACGAATAACTACAATTAAATTTAGTTATATTTTTAATAATTAAAAATATATTTAATTTTGCTTTAATCAAAAGCTTATGTTTTATAATTTTTGTCAAAATCATTGTTGAAGAAATTTAAATGAAAAATTGAATACATATTCTTTTTTTTTAATTGGAATGGACGGATGGTATAATTTTTTAAATTGTTATTCATCATAATATTTTATATTATTAAAAATTGTCAATTTTTTGTTATAATTGTTTCAAAATTCATATTTATTGTAATTTTAATTGATTAACAGCATAAAACATTTTATATTAAGAACATATTCAAATTAATTTTTTTATCTATTTAATTTTGAAAAACAACACTTTATTTTTCTTTTGTGTAACTGAAAGTTTAAAACAACGTTATTTACTATCTTTTTTACAATACATTTATTGTACCTAATTATTAAATAACTTACATAATTGCCATAGATAAGAAAGATAATAGTACAGGTCGTATAAGGAAATTAAGAGAAATTTTGATATAAATAAGAATATTAATTTTATTGTAATAACTAAAAGATAAGTTTGTATTCATCCTTTTTATAAGATTGCATCCCATATATTTTCTGCATTGATTTTCTTACACAAACATTCTTAATTAAGTAGAGCGAGTATTAAATAAAGATACAAAAATTAACTAAATTGAGAGAAAGATTATTAAAATAATTCATTAGTATTAAAAAATCAAAAATAATATAAATTAATGATAAATGTCATTAACTAAATTGTGTAATGAATGAATCTTATTTATAGAATGAAAGAAATTAGTTACATTCCTTAAGATGTTTTTTTTTTCACGAGTTCCTTAAGATGTATGTTATCTTTTTATATAGATAAATCAAGATAAAAAAAATGGAAAACAAAATATTTGTTTAGTGTCAAGTACTACTGGAAAATCCCACATTAAGTAAAAATGAATTGGTTGAGCGGCACATAAATGGAAAGAACCAATACATACAATATTTTAGGGTATATTTGGGAGTGTGATTTTCGACAAGAATGGAAGAAGATACTTTTGTTAAAGTTTAAGATAACTATACAATATGTATAAAAACAAACAAAATATTGTAATAGTAAATTTACGTTAATATATTTATTTTAAAAATGGTTAAATTAAATAATTTATTAAAAAAAAATACTCCATTCCTTTGTTTCCAAAATCTGATTGCCAAACATATCCATCTCTAATATTTTGGATTAAATATGATGTCCAGATTATTTATACAATTTTCTTAACTCTAAAATAATTGTGATACCTATTTAATTTCATTAAGATTTTGTCGACTAAACTTTTTGTAGTTTATAGATAGATCGCTTTTATTAGTGGAAGGGTTTAAGTTTGATGCATGACCATTATTTTTATGGGTGTGTGGAAAAAATGTATTTAATTACTCTAGATTTTCCTTTTAGCTTGGTTTCATTAGTCCACAAATTGTAACTATATTGTTTTAATAGATCTTTCTATTAACTAGACGTTAACTCACTGTCGGTAAAGGAAATCTGACCATAAAGCTATATTTTATATATTACTTTTCTCTACTTTTTTACTTCCCAAAATAAAAAAAGGGAAAACATATATATATATATATATACAAGGAATTGAAAAGAGAATAAATAAGGCCTTTGATACGTTTGGCAGTGGTGCATCGTAGCTGGTAAAGTGTTCCTGTCAAAACGTAAAATTAACATTATAAAAGTTTAATTAGGATCTCAATAACCTTTATATATATATATATATATATATATATATATAGTTCGGTTAAGCTTGCATCTTATATGGGGTTTGGGCCAGACCAAGCCCAGACGGATTCGGACGGTTCGTGTTATATATATTTATTTCCCTAAATACAAAATAAAAAATGCAAATATAAATTTTTTCTACATAATATATATATATATATATAGTTGACTTAAATAAGATATAATTTATGTTAATCAATTTTTTTATTTACAAAAAGTTTTAATTTGCATAAATTTATTTTTTAAAAACACGTCTATATGTCTTTTGGCATATATTTATATGCATAGTATATCGGTAATTATTTTAAGATAATATATAATATAATATATTTACATATATGAAACGTAAAAAAAATTAACAATAAAAATTATATTAATAATTTAAATTTTTTATAAAAAAATGTTAGAATTAAATAAAGTAGATTGGTAGAATTAAAATTGGACCTTATTTTTTTTTTCTATTTTTTCTCTCTATACATATAATCTTGTCCGATAGTACTTAATTGAGAGACTTAATTAGGAATTAAGTGATTACACTAAAGGTCTTTTACAGAAAGTCAGAAACTAAATGTAAAAAGTTCACATTTTGGACAAAGATTGTTTCTTCTATTGGTTTTGATCGCTAAAATTTAGATGAAAGTATTTTAAAGAATAATAAATTAAGAAAAAATGTTATAAATGAAAAAACTTCTACTCTTGTAGCTTTGATGTCTTCCACTGTTCCCACTACAAAGTATGTTTCGTGCAGTCTCCAGATCTGTTTTGCCTATTGCGCACAATTATGAATTTGAGAATTCTATCCTTTCATACTAATTTGTTTATCCGTCTGTGCTAAGACATCATATTTAGAAGATATTCAATGACGTACCTATAACTCTAAGAATTAAGGACCCACTATGTTTGTCAAAAAAAATTTATACCATACATGTGAAAAAAGTGAGTGACATAACCTGAGTTGGAAATCACCATGTTTTTAAAATCAAATCAATAAATGATTCAGTGGAATCAGGTTCATGATTCATTAATTCAAATGTTGTTAAGTTGATATCAAATTAGTAATAATAAAATATATACTGTAATAATATATAATATATTAAGTAATAACATTATTAAAAGTTAAGTTAAATTTTAAATTAGTATAAAAATATTATGTTACATGTCCTACAAAATGTTATATATGATCTTTCATTTATTTAAAATGTTTAGACATTTTTAAAAAATGGTTTGAACCAAGTGTGTATATATATATATATATATATATATATATATATATATATATATATATATATATATATATATTCTTATTTGGCTTTGATATCAGTTAGTAATATGATCACTATAACATCGATCATTGGAGCCACGTTTGAGCATAATAATATAGGGCTTTGTGTCATGGGTAAATTAAGTTAGACAATAGGTTAAATGATTGATATATTTCCGACAAAAATATATATGTTAAATTTGATTTATAACGCATATTTAAAATTTAAATTTTAGATGTAGGTAAATTAAATAAATTCTGCATATTTATCTATATATTCAATGGTTCCATTATGTCAAATTTGAACTTGAGCTTTTGATAATTATAAAAATATGGATGACGAAAATGAAACAGATAATGAAACGAAAGCCATCGGATTATAATTTTATATTCGGGGTGTGTGTGAGGGTAAGCAAATAAGATTAGATGTTTTTACAGTTTTTCCACCTTTTAGTTACTGTATATGCACAGTGTATACATTTCCACATCCTTTAATCGACGTCTTAAAACAGTCAAAAAATTTAAAAATAGAAAAAGGGGAGGATAATTACCTTTTGATTATAATTACCGTTTTCCTTCCTATTGCGCCAAAGGGGACAAGGTTAATATCAAAGGAATATTCTGTTTAAACTAAAAAAAATTAATTTATCAAAATGAATTAAAGTTTTTCCTTATAATTATTAATTATAGGAAATAGTTAATCGTCCTTTGATAGCCGATCGAATAACCATAATTAACCTATTTCTTAAAATTATTAGCATGATTTAAACTTAGGGACTTTTAAACAAATTTCTACAGAAAAAAATTGTAATATTTTTCCTTAGCATATTAATTACATCTCTTTGATATAAGCCCAAGTTTTATACTTTTGTGAGGATGTTGCCACTTGGATCTTGTAAGAACTGAATTGCAGGCCATCTTGGCCGTTAAAATTACTTTAATTTATTTAACAGAATGGTTAATAAAATTTAAATTTAAAATCTTATGTAAAGTATCGTAATTCTCGTTATATATGGTTTACCTTCTTTTTTTTTGTAATCATATGTATTTATTTTCTAGAAATAATATTGTTTCAAGTGAATAAAATCATTTTAACTGACTTTTTTAAAAATAAAATAATTATATATAGAATATTTGAATTTAAAAATTTCTGATTGAGTTAAATTAAAGCCCTATCAGATGATCTATGATGGTCTATGTATTGAGTTGGTTTCATTATGTATATGAACCTACGATTTACTTCATTATAAATATATGGATGATGAAAATAAAACAAAAAAAGGTCGTCAGATTATAATATCGTGGATTGCAGAGGATCGTGTCCCTGCACTCAAACAATGTTTAGCTGAAGACTAGACGTGTTTGCCATGTTCTGTAAATTTATTAGGATCGATTAAAGATTTGGCTCCCAAATCAACATTAGTCTAGACTATGGTAGGGTACATGATATATGTACATATAAAATAAATTGTAAAATGGTTAAAGTTTTACAAAGTTCAAGAATTAACTTCGTTGTTACTTAAGATACCGGTTAATGAAGAATTAACTTCTATATTTTACAAAATTTTGTTCTTTTTCTTTTATTAGTGAAACACTATTTGATGTCTATTTTATTGTGACAAAATGTGGTCTGTTACAGTGTTGTTATAAAAAAATTTAGTTTAATGATAATTTTAAAATATTAACACTGATAATTTTAATTTTTATTATATTTTTAAAAAAAAATTATATTTATAAAACTTAATTATTTAAATATATTTTAATAATAATTTAAATGATATAATCATCATACTTTAATATATTTTATGTCATTTTAATAAATTTTATATCAATTCATATTTGTTAAAAAATATTGATTAGAAAAAAGTCAAAAAAAACTATTTTATTTATAGTGTGTAACCTTCTCTTTTTGTAATCTTTTAAAAAGTAATAAAAATAAAAAAAATATTTTTAACATTTTTTATTGGCTAAAATTTACATAAATTTTATTAAATTATACAAATTTCATTTTTAATATAGTGGGATCTACTTTTAAATTGTGTGAAATTTTTCTAAATTATTAAAAAAATGTGTTAAAAAACATAAAAAATAGTACTGGTATTTTTATAACAAAATTATCAATAAACATATTTATAATAAATACATCTATTTATATATTAATTTTTATCTTTAATAAAAGTGTGTAATTGATTACAAATTAATTTTATAATTAAATTAACTACAATTTTATACAAAAGTAATCATAATATTTTTTATAATTGATTATATATTTTTCATAAATTAATTAATATTTGATTTATAAATAATAATAAATTATAAAAAATGTATAATCACTTGTAAAACAATTATAGTTATTTTTATATAAAATGATGATTAATTTAATTTTATAATTAATTTTGCAATTAATTATATATTTAGATAAAATTTATCAAATTTTTAAATATAAATAAATATAATTATTATAAAATCTTTTTTGTTAAATTGTAGTTTTGATCTTTCCATCCAAACCTACCTTATCTCCTCTCCTTGAAAAAACTTTGGGAGCATATTATTTTATAAAATATTTGTTTATTTTTTAAATATTTTTAAATTTTTGGTAAATAATAAATAAATATATAATAATATAATATTTGATTAAAAAGGTATGAAGGAAAAAAGAAAACGGGAACAATGTTTATAATTTTTCATGTTTAATTTTAAAAAGTAGAAGAGAGGAAACAATATTAACATTTCTTTTTATTCGGTTATAAGTTTTCTTAAAATAATTTTAAATAAAAACTAAAGTAATAAAATAAATATTTTAACTAAATGTTTTTATTTACCATTTCAAACATATAATAAGAAATTTATTTAATTCCTTGTTTCTCCTGTCCCTTTTTTTACTGTAATATTTGATCTATTTTTATTTTTCTATTAAAATCTTTTTTTCATGTTATTTTTTATCAATCAAATGATATCTAAAATTAATTAGAATATATCTAATAAAATATTAAAATAATTTATACAAAAATATAAATTTAAACTTGTTATTTTTGTTATTGAATAAAAATAAACGGATATATAAGTTTCATCCTTTATGATAACAAACCCTCATTCCCTCTAAAAAAAAAAAACTCCTAGTAGGGAAAAAGGAGCGGTGAGCATTTTTAAAATTTATTCCTAATTCACATATCCTTCTGCATACTGCCGTTTCTTTTTATTTTATTTATTTTTTCACTCCCTATCATTCCATACATTTTATTTTATTTTTAACGGACGAATAGTTATTTCAATCCGCATCTGGGAAAGGAGTGTATTTGGGCTTTGTTATCATTTACGGGCTTGACCACTCGAGTTTACTTGCAATCAACATCTATGAATGTGGCAAGTACAGTTTCTGGCCCAATTAAAAAAGGAGTCCACCACGAGACAAATAAAATAAAAGTGAGGGAGGTACTTTCTCTGTTGATTCCTTTTTTGGTCGATATTTAGGAGAAAAAGTTCATCATAGATACATATAATACTAAATCTATTTACATTTAGATGTAAATTGATAATTTTTTTTTTTAAAAAAAATCTATCAACTGTTAAAAAATAAAAAATAACACTATTTGTATTTAAAAATATTGAAATTATCATACATACATATAATAATATGTATCTGTTTACATTTAGATATAAACTGATAAATCTGTTTTAATTTTTTTAAAAAAAATTATCAAATATAAAAAAAAAATATGGATTAACGAATTACATTGTTTGTGTATAGAACCATCAAGATTCATTTTTATTTCATGAGTTCATGCTCAAATTTAGTAGGTTGGAGTATGTTTTCACAAGAATTAAAATTAGTTTTTTAAAAAATAAAAAATCCTAAACTACTTTATTTGCTTGATATATTTTAAAAAAAATAAAGTTGATATTTATAAAAGTCCAACTTAGGAATTTTCACAGACCAGATCACCTAAAGTTTCACAACTTCAATTGTAGGAATTTTGTGTCCATGGTAAGCAACCACACCTTCCGTAAACCTTAAATTGTAAACTCAACATATGCTAGTTGTGGCTCTTCGGTTTCTTTTTATTGGCATTGATCGCAACCTAGCAACTGAAACGAAGCTGTTAGGAAGTGATTCCAAGGGAACTGTTTATATAAGATATATGTTTGTAACTAAAATAACAGAAAGAGGCTAAGAGAATATAAAGAGGAAAGTTAACTGAAATAACTAGTTTACAAATATAAGATATGTGTGGTAAAACAAGCTTCTCTCCTTAGAAAGAGATAGCTTACAAATTAACACTGAAGCATTCCTTCGATGCCAAAAAGGAAAGGAACCATCCTGGTCATATAATAGAGAATTGTGTTGCTGTCGTCTCAACTAGTTTCAGATTCTTTAGTGGTTTCCCATGTGCGTATAATAGAATCCTAAAATCTGATTCGTATCTCTTCAATCACATTAAAAATTTGTATTTTTAAACCTTACAAACTGAATTTATGTGTGATTTTGATTCCTTTGAGTTTAATTGCTTGTATTTAATACTCATAATTATTCGATTATTAAAATTGAAGTCCAACAACATTGGGTATTACAGAAGATAATTGATTATACAGTATCTTGATGTATTTTTTATTTGAACACAGTAGATATTTGATGGTCTCTAACAACTCTCTATTATTTTCTCCACTTGAAGCACATTCTGTATGGCATCTTTTTTTTTTTCTTTTCATTTTCATCGTGTATAACGTCTTTTTTTAATTTCATCATCATTTTGTAAGTTGATCTTAAATGCTTAAACTTACAAAGTTGTGATATGATATCATTTTTTTCTACTTCCAAATCATTATACAAGAAGAAAAAAAATCAATTATTTTTTATCCAAATTGTAATTTTAAAGGGTTCTCAAAATTAAACCGAAGATACCCTTTTCAGCTTTCTGAACAATACCTAAACCGATTTTAATCGTTGATTTATTTTAAATTTAGGTAGAATTGATTTTAAATCAATTTGATACGAATGGACATTATGCTTAAAGTAAACCTACCTATAAATTTTAAATTAAAGCATATATACAGTACGAAAAAATATTTCCTATTGTAAAACAAAGTGGTCTTAAATGACGATATTCTGCTCAAAGAAAAAAGTTCCCTCTTTAAGCCACTTTATTTATATTAGCGAAATGTGCCACTTTGATAATATGGCAAATTCTTATTTTATTTTTTTTTAATATTTAATGTGTAACTTTTATATTCCCCTTTAAAAGGGTTTGTCGGGAGATTTGATTGTTTTTACGCAGAAATAGTTAAGGTAAAAAAAAAAAAAAAAACTGTTGATACAAAATTAAAAAACTTGCGCAGAGAGAAAAACTGTTGGATTTAACTCGTTCCTGAAAATTAAATTAAGGAAAAAATTACCTTAAGTCAGACAAGTTTTAAAAAAAATATTTTAATCACATTTATAATAAATATAAGATATTTTAACAAAAAATATTAATAACCATACATCTGTATAACATTTTTATTTCAATATATCATATTATATATATATATATATATATATATATATATATATATTTTGCCTATTTTTCTTTTTGGTAGGTGGGTTGGTCATTCCTGCCAGATGGTTGGCTAAACTTGAAAGTACAGTGGATATTCAGGTGCCTGGGATTTAACTGCAAGGAGAATGTTGCCTGTTATGTCCTGAATGACAAGAAAGAAAATGATAATTGATAAATAGGAAGAAAAAAAATACAAAGTAAATTTAAATGTATTAAGATTGAAATATTGTTATGATATATGAGAGCAATGATTTTTTCATATTTTAAATGATCACGTGTGGAAAGACACAACAGCGTCCTTGTTTGTCTTGAATGGTTGTACTTGAAATCATTTTTGTGCATTGATATCGAGAGAAGAAGGGTGGTTGAAATTGTTGAAGTGTGAGCAGCAAATTCCTAGTGTGCTTTAGACGTTGGTTGGTATCCACATTTGTAATTGGCTTCTTTTTTATGATGCACTTTACCGGGTTGTCGTCATTTAAGAATATTAATTAATTTATCTACCATTCTCTAACATACAAATAATATTTTTTATTAATAATAATTTTTTAAAATAAAAAATAAAATAGATCTAATAATTTATAATAGAATGTATGTTACTATTTATATAAATAAAATATTTTTTACTAACTAATTGTTGATGGCCCCTGTTGGCTCTCCATTGTGCTAAAAAGGACACATAAACAAAAACATGGGCCACTAAATCTCATTGTTCTCTGACATGGGCTTTCACTAGCATTTGCTTTTACTCTTCTAGGTGCTTGAAAGGGGACATAAACACCACTAATCAATTCTCGATTTGGTTACGAAACTCCACTCTGCTTCATTTAATTATTCTTATGAATAAAGAGGTATCATATTCTTTCAGCAAATTTTTTACAATTTTTTTTATAAAAAAATTGTTTTTTTTTTTTATCTTATCACTCGTATATTCTTTCAGTTTAGACCATATGTATATTAGTTGAACAAAATTATTATGAATAATAAAAAAATTTACAACTGATTAACCTAATTACATATTTATTTTGTTAACATAGATCATAACCATTTTATCAACAGTTTTTTATTCTATTTTTCTTTTATCATTTATTAAAAAATGTTTCAAACGAAAAATAAATTAATTTGTATTTTCAAACAAAATGAATTAAATTAGCTTTCACCATCTCTTTGTATCAGTGTATCTGCTATTACAAGCCTTGGAGATCTATTACGTCACTTCTCATTATCTCCTGACTCCAATGTCTGGATCCATTTCTCTATTAAACGGTCAAAAATAAGAAGTTTCTTTTATAATTTGTTTATTTCGTAACCTCATAACAAAAATAATTTTTAATTTTTATTTGTTTAAAAAGTCGCATGTGTTTTTCAAAATTCAAACAACCAATAAACAAAATTAAACATTGTTTTGAAATAAATTAAATTTGGTCTCACCAAATTTAGATTTTTAATCCAATTTCGAGAACAAATTTATATAACCAGTGAATTAACATATTAATAATGATTAAAATGTATTAAAATATTTAAAGTAAAATTTATATATATATAAATAAATAAATAAAAGTATCAAATTTTAACATTTACATAAATTTAATAATATAATATACTTCATCTTAATATTTTATTTTAACGGTTTATATATATTATTTAAATATATATATATATATATATAAGTGTTGATTTACAGATTTTTAATTATTTAAAATTTAATATACATAATTTATTAGATATTATAACATAATTTAATAGTTAAAATATTAAATTTTATATTATATATAAGGTTATTAAATTAATATAAATATTATCGAATATATATATATATATTAAATAAAAACTGATAATTTTATATATCTACTTATTTTACGGATGAACATGATACCTGTTTAAAATTTATCGGTACATCGTGTATCTGCTACTAATCACTGTATACCTTCGGATAGACAAAAGTATATTACATTACTTCTCAATGTCCATGCATGTATACGAGGAAAACATTGTTTCTTATTTTCTGCTAGGTTTTTTTATTTGATTTTATGATAAACGAGTTGTGATTGGATGGTTTAATTTCTTTTATAGTAATAAAAATAGTAAAATTTAAATTTCCAACTTCATATAAATTATCCTAATTTTTTATCACTAAATCAACATCTCTAGGGGAATTAGGAATATCATTAATCCATTACAAATAGAATACATTAATAAACCGTTGTAGCTAAAAAATGTGGAGGGGGTGATAGGAGAAATGTATTTGTTAAACAGAAAATGAGAAGAATGAAGAATCCTATGTTACTCAGGTTGGGGTTGTGGGAGTGAGATTTAGATCCAAACTCAAGTTTTTTTCCGTGTCCTCTTCGTTACCATTCATTGTTGCCCCTTTCACCTCTTGCATAATCTCTTTCTCCAACGCTGCCACGTCATCTCGGGTGCTCTTGAAGTACTTCACCGCCATGTTTATGCGGCGGAGAATGGCATAGAACTCCTCAACTTCCTCATCCGTTACTTCCTCACGGGCCTTCTTCTGGGTCTCCGGAACGACGTCGTCTCCTTCTTGCTTTCTCTTGTCCTTGGCGTGAGACATCCGAACGAGTGTTAATAAATGTTCTTTGCTTGGCAATGGTGTTGGTGACGAGGAGGAGTTTTAAAGAATGTTGAGGCACAGTGATCCTACACTACTCTCAATGGACCCTTTGTTTATGCTTTCTGTTGGTTGTCCCAGAAATGTTCCCTATGCATAAATTCATTTTTTAATTTCCATTAATAGTCAATACTTTAATTTTTTTATTAATAATTACTAAATTACATCCCTTATTTTAAGGGTTGTTTGCTTAAAGTTGAATAAACGCAATTTTAACAATTTATACAAAATTATTTATTGTTTATAAATTTCATATGAAGTAAAAAAAATTTTTAGAAAATAAGCACAAGTTTATTTTTTAATTATTTAAATAATTTTTGAAATAAAAATAGTTTTGAAAATTTTAATGTTAAACCAACGGGTTCAAGATTTTAAAAAAAATCTAAAAATATATTTTTATATATACAATACAAAACAAATAGATTTAAGTTTTGGAATCCACTTAAAGCCTATACGGATTGTTTTTAGTTTATGAAAAATATAATCCAATTTTAAATATACTATTTCAGCAAATTGTTAAAATTTATTTTAATAATACAAAAACTTTTCCGCAATGGTCAGAAATGTTTGTGACCATCAATGATGACAAAAAAAGTGATTTGGAATATTGGTTTTCAAAGCTATTAACTTTTACTTTGAAAAATCACATGCCAATGAATATTACCCTGCATACCCATAATAAAACATTATTGGCAGGTCAGCAAATAATAATCAAAATTGAAAACAAAATGCATTTATTCATTTACAAAAAGTATTTTCCATATTTTTAAATATTTTTAAATTTATAATAATAATTTAAACTACTTTTTATTAATTATAATATATTATTTATTTATTTTATAAAATCTTGAAAAATAATAAAATTTATTACTTAAATATTTAAAATCAGCTATAAATATTAAGGATAACAATGTTTTCTTCTTAAAAGTGTTGTTACAATTTTTTAAAATTATTATTATTATTATCCCGATCGACTAGTACACCACTTGCAAAGGACGTTAAGAGGGGTTCAAACTCCGTTTGTAATCGCGTAGCGGAAATTCAGGATCTATGTAACATGGTTTGAGACTGTCCAAATGTTAACACATATATATTAAAAGGCATATCTAATATTTTTCTTTTCTCTCACGAGAACGAGAGTTATCAAATAATAAAACGCAAACAATATAAATTAATGAAGTAACAAATTTTTTTAAATTTAATTTATATTATAAAAACTACTAATTTGACAGTTTAATTAATGAAATTCAATCATTTAAAAGAATAATTAAACAAAATAAATATAACATAAATTACTGAATAACTTGATCCATCTGTTATATATTATCATTCATTTAAATTTTGTTAGTATCTGATTACTTAAACATTCTTTTAAATAACTCCATAAAGTGTGTAATTGGTCTTTAAACTACATTACCATATTAGTCTTTAAACTACGGGGATTGCTTTTACACCCTCCAAATTTCTTTTTGCACCCCCCATTACATGTGAAAATACAAAAATGCCCCTATGATTATATCTCATCAGAACCTCCTTATTCTTTCTTCGTTTTTTTTAGTTCTCAGCTGCCATTGTTGTTCAACGAAGAGAACTCCAACCAAATTTTTTTAATTGAGTGTAAGTTGAGTTTGCGGAATGCATGAATCGTCTTGTACCTAGGGTGCACCAGAGAAACTAACCTAAACCCCTAATCCCTAAATCCCTACATCTGCCCTACCAATAAACTACAAAATGTTAATGGATACTAACATGAAACTTGGACCATGGAGGTTGGACCTTGAAGGTGCTTGCGGAGAAGACGAATGCACTTTGCGGAGAAGACGAATGCACCTTGCGGAAAAAAAGAGGTTGATTGGGGGAATGCACCTTGCGGAAGAGAAGAGGTTGATTGCGGAAAAGAAGGGAGATGCTAAGGGTATAATTGGAATAAAAAAGTTATAAAAAAATTAAAGGGGGTGTAGAAAGAAAAAAAGGGGTGTGAAAAGTAAGTCCCTTAAACTACTAGCAAAGCAGATTTTAGGCCCCTTATCTTTTTGGGTCACATTTCAGAAGCCCAATATGATTGAAGGGGCAGAGCATCCATCGATCTGGCTGTATACGATATGTGACAAGCCTGCCTTTAATGGGCCGAAGCCTTTCTACGCCAAGACATGATTCATTATCGGGCATTGCTTTTTGCACCCCCCAGAATTTCTTTTTGCACCCCCCTTGTTGGTGAAAAGTCAATATTGCCCCTAGGACTATATGTTATCAGCAGAACTTCCTTCTTCGTTCTTCAATCTCATTTTTCTCTTCATTTCATTTGTTGAATTGATAAAACTCCAACGAAAATTTGTTAATTGAGTGTAAGTTGAGCTGCTGTTCTTTGTTGGCCGAGGAAGTGAGCTGAAATCCGTCGGAGAATAGCCGGAGAAGCGTCGGAGAAGACGAGGTGAGCTGCTGCAGTTTACGTTCCGCAAATTAGTTTGCGGAATGTTAAATACCTTCCGTAAATTAGTTTGCGGAATGTAAATTTTGTTCTCAGCAAATTAGTTTACGGAAGACAAAACATTACATTCCGCAAATTAATTTGCGGAATGTAATTTTTTGTCTTCCGTAAACTAATTTGCGGAGAACAAAATTTACATTCCGCAAATTAATTTGCGGAATACATTTATGTATTCCGCAAACTAATTTGCGGAATATAATTTTTAGGTTCCGCAAACTAATTTTACGGAATAATAAAAAAATTACATTCCGCAAACTAATTTGCGGAGTACAAAAGTGTATTCCGTAAATTAATTTGCGGAATGTAATTTTTATGTTCCGCAAACTAATTTGCGGAAGGTTAATTAAATTAACTAAATAAAAAGGTTGAAAAATTAAATGCTTATGGTATGTGATATGTGATATTTTTGTTCCTTTTTTTTATGCAGAGATAATTATGCAAGATTCGGTGAGGTCGACGAACCATGTTTCTGATGAAGTGGACATGCCAATTTCTCTAGAGGAGGATGATGTAGTAATTTTAGTTTGGAGAAATTGTTTTTTATTTTTTTATTTATATAAAAGTGTGTAACGTGATTTAATTTTTGGTTGTGTTATCTCAGAATAAGTTAAGTGTTGAAGAAAATAAGTTGGCTCTGATAGAGAACAATGGTGATTATACGAACGCATTCTTGACTGATATGGTAAATGCTTTTTAGATTGAAAAGTTTAATTGTTATGTTGTTTATGATTTAGTAATATTTGGTTGTTTGTATGTTATAATTAGGTTTTTCCTTCACGTGATGATTTAATAAATTGGACTAGAGCAGTGGGTAAAGCTCATGGATTTGTTGTGGTTATTATTAGATCTGACAGTGGTGGAATTGGACGGAAAACAATGTTAATATTAGGTTGTGAAAGAAGTGGAAAATATAGACAATACAAGAATGAATTAGCGCGGAAGGTGAGTGGAACAAGAAAATGTGAGTGTCCCTTTAGATTAAGAGGAAGACCATTAAAAAGTGGTGAAGGGTGGAAGCTTAATGTTGTATGTGGGTTTCACAACCATGATGTAGCCGAAACATTAGAAGGTCATGCATATGCTGGTAGACTAAGTGGTGAAGAGAAGTCTTTACTAGGTGATATGACAAAGAATATGGTTAAGCCGAAGAATATTTTGTTGACATTAAGAGGTCATGATGATCATAATGTGACTAACATCAAGCAGATCTATAATGCTCGCCATAAATATCGAAAATCAGAAAGGGGTCCTCGAACGGAACTCCAGCACTTGATGAAATTAATGGAACGTGACAAATATGTGTATTGGTATAGAAGGACTGAAACGTCTAATGTTGTTCGAGATATCTTTTGGACACATCCAGATGGCATTAAATTGTTGAATGCATTTCATATTGTGTTGATCATTGACACCACATATAAAACAAACAAATATCGGTTGCCATTACTTGAGATTGTTGGAGTAACCTCGACAGATTTGACATTTTCTGTGGGTTTTGCTTATTTGGAATCTGAACGAGAAGATAATTTCACCTGGGCATTAGAAAAAGTTAGAGGTTTGTTTCTCAGAGATGAATTAGTACCCCAAGTGATTGTGACAGATAGAGATATCGCCTTAATGAATGCTGTTGAAACAGTGTTTCCATCTGCAACATACTTGCTTTGTCAATTTCATGTTTCTAAAAATGTGAAGTCAAAGTGCAAGTTACTAGTATCTCCAGTGGATGAATGGGATTGTGTAATGGATGCATGGGTTATTCTGATGGATTCGTCAACTGAAATTGAATATGAAGACCGTTTTCTTAAATTCGAAACTAAGTGTTCAAAATTCCCTATTTTTTTGGATTATGTGAACAGAACTTGGTTAAATCCTTACAAGGAAAGATTTGTGAGTTGCTGGATTGATAGGGTGATGCATCTTGGAAATACAACCACAAACAGGTATCTTTATTATTAAAATTGCTTTTCAAAACGATTTTTGTATGATATAAAAGGCTCATGACTTGTATCTTATTCCTTTTCAGGGTTGAAAGTGCACATGCAAGGTTAAAGAGGTTGCTTCAAGATAGTAGAGGAGACTTGTGTTCATGCTGGGATGCAATGAATAATATGATAATACTGCAACATAGTGACATAAAGACGTCATTTGAAAGAAGCATGATCATTGTTGAGCATAGATTCAGCAAAGGGTTTTATGCCAAGCTACGGGGCTTTGTATCAAATAATGCTTTAGGCCACATTGCTAACGAATATGAGCGGGTAAAAATTGTAGGTATTGACAGTATAACTTGTGGGTGCAGTCTTAGAAGTACACATGGATTACCTTGTGCATGCGAGTTAGCAAGGTATAGTGTGATGGGTAATTTTGTACCATTGGAGTCAGTTCATCGTCATTGGAAGATATTGACATTTGCTGATCAAGGAATGACAGAGCAATATGGTGATTTGTCGTTGCAACCAGAATTGATAGCCTTGCAGAAACGATTCTCAGAGCTTGATGTTTGTGGAAAGATAACACTAAAGAATAAACTTCATGAGTTAGCATTCCCCGATACAACTTCAATGTGTCCACCTCCTGATAAGGTAAGAACAAAGGGTGCAATCAAAGGTAAGGCATTGCAGATGGAACGATCAACCAAACGTGAACCACCCTTCTTTGAATATGTTGATGGTTTGTATTCTGTCCATGATAGTTCATCACCTCGTTTGTCATCTGATGTTAAACGTCGCATCAACAAGAAGAAAAAGGTTATGCCTATGCTAGACTTGTTTCCTGTTCAGTTACAGACCTATATTGAACGCATTGTTGATGTTGAAGCTGATGGAAACTGTGGATATCGTGCAATTGTTGCATTGCTGGGAAAGGGTGAAGAGTCCTGGGCTCAAGTTCGACTTGATTTAATTCGGGAGCTTGGTCAGTATCGTCATGTGTACGTGAATCTGTTTGGTAGTGAAGAAAGATACATACAGTTAAGGACTTCTTTGTTTGTTGGGAATGAAAAAATGGTTTCACCTGATAAATGGATGACGATTCCTGATATGGGTTATGTAATTGCGTCTAGGTATAATGTCATACTTATTCATATTTCCATTCACGGATCAATGACATTTTTCCCGCTCAGAAGTGAACCACCACAATTGATGAACCATCGTATTATTTGCATCGGATTTGTTAATGGTTGTCATTTTGTACAGGTATTCATCCACCTATCTATTATTATTTAACTGAAAGTTATTTATATTTACATTGATCTAATGTATATTATCATTGCAGGTTTTTATGGTAGATGGAGCTCCAGTCCCTCCAACTGCTTTGCAATGGCATAAATATTGTGATGACAATGCTCGGATGTGGGAATGGCCATATATTAGTCGGATGGATTTATTTAGTTCGTTATTTAAAAACAATGTTGATAATGTATATGACATCACAGCCGATTAGTTGTAATATCCTTTCTAATGTTGATTCTTGACATTATTTGATATGAACAGACCCTGCTAATCATTTCCCTGTTTTTCATCAGTTCGAAATCATACACCGCTAAAAATGAACAGTAACCTGCTAATCATTTCACTGTTTTTCATCAGTTCAAAATCATACACTGCTAAAACTGTGATATATACAAAGATCATCATTTATCAAATACATATAGTGTTCAAAACTGTGATATATACAAAGATCACTCATAAATGCCTAATATATGACATCAACTGCTTGGATGACTCCTCTTCCTCCGCTGGTAGGTAAGAACATCACCACGACCTCCAACACGTGCTATGTTCAAAGCCTGGCGTGCCATATCAGCTTCTGATGAATCATCCGGGAGTCTTCCTGAAGCAATGATGCCTTCTAGTAGTTCAACTATTCTATCAAAACGATCCTGAAAAATAAATTATATTAGTAACAATATCATCTACAACATGATTTTTCAAATAAACAAATGGATTACCTGCGTAGAAAGTGAAACTTCTTCCACTGCATGAGATTGGCTAGCCTCTGTGACCACAACAGGAGGTTCAGGTTCACCCTCACCCACACAACTAATGGGTAAAAGGTATGGGTGGGAGATCCTGCGAAACCACTCCATGTACGCAACAACACATTGCCCAGGAGTGGTAGCAACAGAACCTCTAACCTCGTCTGCCACCAATGATAGTTCATAGTTTAAAAAACTATCATCAATGGACTGTGGACTTCCAACCATACCCAAGCTATCAACAATAGGCATAGGGATCCCCTGAACATGCCCAAACTGACGAAGCACTCTATCAGGTGAATGAGGGTAGACCAAATCACCACATCTAATCAAACCTCTGTACCAGCAAGCGTCGGCGAAGGGTCGATGACCTCTGAACTCATCATATGGTGTCCAAATGATGTCATCCACCTGTATGCGATCAAGAGCCGCCCTATATGGTCTCACATCCCCAGAACCGCGTAGCATCTTCAACCGCATCGCCACGGGCATATCTGGGGTAAAGTCAACCCTCAGCTCACGTCCTCCAACCCGTGGGAAATGCTCAACAATCCATGCCTACACTTATATTATAAACAAATAAGTAACAGTTTATCTGGGAAAAAACCCTTAAATGATGTACAATAAGTGACATTTACCTGTAACAAAGTCAAATAACCGCCGAGACACTTAGTGTTGCGAAAACTCGCATCACTAAGCTGATCGTAGAGGTATGCCAATGCAATAGCACCCCAAGCATACCTCCCGATGATGTGAACATCCCTGAACAGCTCCAAATATGACACACTCACAAGGGTGCCACTCTTGTCAGCAAAAATAGTGCACCCAACCAATCGCAGCAGGTAAGCACGAGCAGCTGCATCCAACTGACCCTCTCGAATGCACAAATCACACACATCCTGCAGCCAACTGAACCTGACATACGCACCTCGAGTGTGATCTATCTCTGTGTTTGCCTCCGAAGCAGAAACACCAAGAAGATCTGTCAGCAAGTCGCAAGCGGAATCTCGTGACATGGACTGAACAGAGCACAGCTCCCCTGTGATCGGTAGATGCAGCAATGATGACACATCATCCAATGTGATGGTCATCTCTCCTATCGGCAGGTGGAAAGTGCATGTGTCTCTATGCCATCTCTCCACAAAAGCAGACAATAAGCCCTTGTCTGCTATCGAATGACTGCACCGTACTAAGTCGGCCAATCCACCTTCTTGTACGATGCTCTGGATGTAAGGGACATCTATAGGAGTGACCTTTCGTCCATGGGTCAACACCTTGAGAGCAGGACGATCCTAAAATAACATTCAAACAAACCAAAACAATAAATTAAATAACAAATTATTTCTTATAATGTCATATACATATACAGTGATGACACTCACCTGTCCTGTCCATATGTAATAAGCTACATGCTCCCTGTATGATCTAAGTACAGAGACATCAGTTGGACCACCTGGGAATGTCTCTTCTACATCATGCATATCACCTCCAGCATCAACATGCTCCTCATCAATGGCTTGCCGAACACGTCGACTGCGAGCAGAGGCAGTTGATCGAACGCGTACATCATCAGTATGGGAAATACCACCTCTGCTATGTGAACCTCTAGTCCTGGCCATGTCTAAAATTCACCAAATAAAATACAGTTCATTAATTACTTAACCACACTTTCTCACTGTAACTTAAATTATAAACTTAAATGAATTAACATAATGAACAAATTAACATAAAACATGTTTTTTGTAAACCCTAAACCTTTTAATCAAACTTAAATAATGAATACTTAAACCCTAAAAAACATAAATTAACTTAAAAGGTAAATATACAAAAATAATTTCAAAACTGATGTATTCCGCAAACTAGTTTGCGGAATGCAACGGATGCATTCCGCAAACTAGTTTACGGAATGCATCAGTTGTATTCCGCAAACTAGTTTACGGAATGCATCGGTTGCATTCCGCAAACTAGTTTACGGAATGCATCCGTTGTATTCCGCAAACTAGTTTACGGAATGCATCAGTTGTATTCCGAAAACTAGTATGCGGAATACAACTGATGCATTCCGCAAACTAGATTGCGGAATACAACTGATGCATTCCGCAAACTAGTTTGCGGAATACAACGGATGCATTCCGTAAACTAGTTTGCGGAATGCAACTGATGCATTCCGTAAACTAGTTTGCGGAATACAACTGATGCATTCCGTAAACTAGCTTGCGGAATGCATCTGTTGCATTCCGCAATCTACTTTGCGGAATGCAACCGATGCATTTCGCAAACTAGTTTACGGAATGTATCGGGTCGTCTTCTTCGCAGAGCCTAAAATCCTACATTTACCCTATCCAATGGAGAATAGCAAACGAGTTTAAGGTTCAGAGGTGCTAACCTGAATGTAGAAGCTTTGACCTTGGGTTGTTTCGTTTAGCTTTGCACAACTGAAGCAGTACCAGGCAAGCAGAAGACCTTCAGAGATGCTGGTTCAAAACTTTGCGGAAGATGAGTTTTTTTGCGGAAGAAGAGTTAGAAGGTAAGGGAGGGGAGGGGGGTGGTAAGGGGTAAGGGTAAAGTTGGAAAAAAAAATTTACAAAAAATTTAGGGGGGATGTAAAAAGAAAAAAGGGGGTGCAAAAAGTAAGGCCCTTCATTATCAGAAGCCACGTTTGAGGACTAACTCAACCTCTCTTATCCATTGGTTTAATTTATCTACGTTTTTACTATGTTCTATATTTTCCTAAGGATAACACTAAAACATTTGTTAACATTTTAATTTTTTCCTCTCTATTTTTTATTTTAAATTTAAATATATAAAAAATTAGACCCTATAATTTTGTCCACTTTCTATATCTCTTCCATATGTTAAACAAGAGAGATTTTATTTTATTTCCTACTTTTCTCTTCCTTTAAACTCCTCTTGTTTTTGCCAGTATTAAACAATGAGCAATGTTCTGAGACAGTATATATCATGAATTAAAAATCAATATCCCATTCAATAAGATTTCTTCCAGAATTATACTATACATAGAGAGAAAAAATGTATAACATTATTTTTTTCCCCATCTATCACTATATTAAATCAGTTATCTTATTTTATATTATTTTTATTTTTCTATATTTTATAATAAAAAATAAATATAATTTATATTTCTTTTATGTACTCAAATTGCAGAGTTAGGTATAAAACCAAATGTTTAAGTAACTTAAACACATTTCACACGTTCTAATTAATATAATTAATTTTAGGTTAGGATCATGGTGATTTTTCTATAGAAGATAATATCCGAACTAAAAATATTTACAGTACGATAGTATTAGAATATTTTTTTTTTACTGATTCACAATATGAATAGAAAATTTTATAAGATTTTAAATTTTTTTAAATTAGACTAAAATATATTATATTAATTAACAATATCATCAGAATTTTCTTTGTAAGATTTTGACAATCCTTCTTAAATTAAATTTAAACATAAGCGATTTTTTTGACATACAAATGTTAAATTTAAAATTTTATTTAAGAGGAATTAAAATGTATTTCCTAAACTGATGTACAACTATTTCTATACAAAATAAATTTTCAATGTAAAAGAATATATCATTTTTATCTTTTTCTTTTTACATTCGGTCGGTGTTTGGATCAACACCTAATTATGAATTAAATTAAATCAAATAACGAAGAATTTCTATGTTCTTTAGGGATGGAAGTAGATTAAGCCGACCTAGTGTTTAAGTGATTAAACTTGATCTGTTTAAAAATTTTGAAGTCTGAGCTTGGGTCTATTAATTATTAAAGGTTTTTTTTTTCCTGTCAAGGTCTGATTTGATTTAAAGCCTACAAGGTCTGCAAGTCTATTTAAAAGTCTACATAACAAAAAAAAATTAATAAATAAAATTAAAATTTATATAAATAATTGATTAAAAAAACTTATAAATTTAAAGTTTACAAGATAAAAAAAGTTATTAAATAGATTTAAAAAAAATATATATTAATATTATGTAAATAAAATATAAAATAAATATTATATAAATATAATATATTAAAATAAATATAAATAATTCTCTGAATATGTTAAATAGATTTTTTTATAAGCGTAAACCTCACTTGTTTATCTAAAAAGAAGACTTTTTAACAAACATGAACCTATCTATTTATTAAACGAGATGAGTCAAACTAGATTTTAAACAAGTCGAGCAGTAAACTCGTCGGATAACCTTATTCACTTCCATCCTTGTATCCTTCCCGTCAAGCAAACAATTGAACGAAAATTGGTAGTTATTTATTTTATATCTAGTGAAAGATAAATAACAACAAAAAACTACCAAATGGCATAATAAAATAAAAGAAAAAAGCATAAAATAATATAAACATATATAAAAATTAAGACACCAATCAAATACTATGAGATGCTTCAGCTAAAGGTGTCATGGTTTGATTTTTTTTATTTTTTTTTCACATAAAATATCATTCAAACGGAATACAAAAATAATATGGTTCAATTTAAATTGATTTATTATTTATTATATATATATATATATATATCAGTTTAACTTTTAATGATTCGATAATGTTAAAACGTAATGTAAGGTAATTAGGAGAATAAGTAATATAAAGAAAAATGTTAATTAAATGGGTAAAAAATTGTGGCAACAAGGTGAACTTACTTGAAGAAGGCAGCATACTTTGGTTCAATCTGAGAAATTTTTTGTATAAATATACTATACATTTGGTTGAGCTCAATTTTAAATATTTTACTAGAAAAAATATAAATATAAAATACAGTCTTGTTGATTTTTTATAATCAGTTTGACGGTTTAAAACATTTTGATTCGGAATCAGGAAAATCAAATTATTTAAAGGTAAGCCAATAACTTTTAATTACTCATTTCGGTTGTCCAAAAAAGACTTGAGTAATTATGTTTATATTATTTGTGGTGAAATGTGATTTTCTAAGCTTACTCGGCAATGACCAATATACTTTTTTTTTCGCATAAAAAGTGCTATATATAATAATAACAGTGCAGTAAACATAACAAGAAATTGAAATTACTACCGTGAAACATAATTAGACAGAGAAATCATCTTCTAAAATAATTTACATAAGTTTTAAGCAAAAATAAAAAGGAAAAGTCAAATTTTCTTGCTTAATCATTTTTTGAGCAGATTTTAAGCGCATCTTGTCATGTAGCTAAATTTACTTTTAAATTAAATCGAATCGAATCACAACCGCAGTTATTAAATATCGTTTGTTAGTTGAAACAAAATTTTATTAATAGTTGTCAAATAATATAAACCGGTAAACATTCTCTCCATTTTCTCTTTTCTCCATTTCTTTTGTTCCTATCTCTCTATATTTTTCTCTCTCTTACATGCATGCAAGGACTCGACATACCCTCTTTATCTCTTTCTCTTTCCGAAATGGACCTCTCCAGTTAATGGAGAGGATCCTGACTCAATATAAACAACAATTAATTTAGCCATTCAAACCACAATTATTAAAATATTATCTATTATTATAGATAATGTTTTTTTAATGGTTGTGAAAGAGACTAAGCAACAACTTAAAGGATTTTCTGGCTTTTATTATAAAAAATACTTATTTAGCTATACATATATAAGAAGAAGTAACAATATATCACCATTTAAGCCCTGGTTATTTAAACGTTATTTATCGTCATAGATAATAGTAATCTAAAAATTAGGTTTAGGAAGATTATTTATAATGAACTATAATATATAAATAGATTGTATTTTGTCAATTATAAGTTATAAGAATCCAATAACATTTGAATAATAAAGGTCTTAATATAATGTATATTAATTTTTACACAATTTGTTCTAAGTATGACAATCGAAGATTATAAAGCAGTAATCAAGCCAACCAACAAGAAGAACATAAAAGTTCACATAACTTTTCTTCTAAATTTGAAGAGGAAACCGCTGATGGTACATTACCCTTGACATAACGTCTCCCAAAGCATATCCCTATATTCCTCAAGGTTATGACTTAGGACACCAACTGTTTAATGTTTTAATAAAATTAATTTTAATAGGATTAATTTTGAATAAGGTGATCATCGACAATGTGCTTAAGCCATTCCAAGTGTGTCCTATGAATCAACGTTGGGTAACTCTGTAGAGTTGTAACAAGAGTGGTGCACATATGTGGAATAGTGATTCCCCGTTGAGCTAGATTGATTAGCAATGAGTTATGGATTAGTGGGTCCAAAAAAATAGCGTACCTTTTGTTGGACTCGTGCCTTCCATATCTGTTTCCAATTGACTTGTATCTTTGTTGAAGTTTCTGCATCAAGTGATGATACATTGATTTCACTATGTCGATTTGATTTTGGTTGCTTTAGCCGGATGAAAGATTCGATCAATGTATTATGAGTTCATCCACTGTTGAAATAGGTGAAATAACTATTCCATTGTTTGATCCAAGCAGCCATGCGTCTTCCCATATGTTAATGGTTTTTCCATCCCCTACAGTCCATTTGAATCCTTACACAAGATAACTTCTCCATGGATACCTCGTACAGTAGGGAGTCAGTGTTCCGTTTTAATAATATCCAACACTGTTTAGTCAATAAAGAATCATTCAATAATTCCATCTCTCTAAATACCAACTCACTATGAGATTTCGATTTGCATAGCTTTTTCCATACCATCTGCTGCATCTTTCTCTAATTTGCTCGTTTTTTCCAACAAAATTCTAAAAATACCAATTTAATAACTTTATATAAAATATAAAATTTATCAATCCAATTAATTTAAATTTTTTTATAAAATAAATTATATATATATATATATAATTTTATATAAAATAAAAATTAATAAATATTTTTTTATAAATTTATTTTAATATTAATATATTATTTAAAAATATATGTAAATATTAATAATTAAATAATATACTTACAAAATTTTAAATTATGTAAAATTTAATATACATAATCATAAAAATATTATAATATAATTTAATAATTAGATCAATAAATTTTATATTTTATATAAAATTATTAAATTAATATAAATTTTAAAATTTCACATATGATATTAATGAATTCTCTTTATATATATATATAAAGAATGTTCAGTAAATGGCAACAAGTACCTTCGAAACCTTTGATCTTGAAATCCGATTTCACACACATGCTTTTTTGTTTGTCATCATATTATCAACTTCATATACAATTAAAAAAAAAATAGAAGGGACATTTGGGGGGAGGGTCTTTACATATACATTAGTAGATTTTTCACGCCACCAGTAGTCCTACCTATCTATATGTCAAGATATTGATTCACATGCTCATCCTACAATTGTTAATGCGAAACATTATACTAGATTCCCGTTGCTACTTGTTTCTTTTTTATTTGTCTTTATGACCCTACGGTGCGTTGTTGGCATATCTTTGACTTTTCCAGTGTTTTGTTCAAATAAATCACATGTTATTAGCTCTTATTTTTTTAAGAGAGGTTTATGTTTTATTTGGATCGAAAAGGATGGAAATTAAGAAAAGAAGAAGAAAGAAAACGAGGATATAAATTTTTTTTACCATTTATTTGTATATGAAAATAAAAAAAAATAAAAAAAAAGAAATTAATTTTTATGGATTTCAACAGATTTTATTTTTCTTCAAAACCAATGAAAAAATGATGAAAAAAACTTACATATTTTAATTTTTAATTTTAAAATTATTAGATATTTTTAAAAATAAAAAAATATTATATTAATAGAAAATGTAATAAAAAAATATTTTTTTTAATTTAAATTTTATACTATTAATATATTTTTCTTTCTTTTTGGTTTGTTCAAACAATAGAAATGTTCTTTCTTTGTCTTAATTCATTTAAACAATTCTTCTTTTTTTTTCTTTTTTTTTTTATATTTTTCATGTAATCCAAACAAAATATTAGATAAATAACTTAAAATTCAATTGAAATACATTGATTCATCCAACTATATATTGACATATAATTAAAATTAATTAATTTTTGTAACAATTATTTTTAAAATTAAATTTGTGATATTTTTTAATTAAATAATAATGTAAAAAAAAATTATATGAACAATGTATCCAAGTTAATTATATATACAATATGTTTATTATACCCACACTCTTATCGAATGATATATTTAATAGGGCCTTGGTGGAGCATTTTGAAATTGGTCCCCAATTTTTATAAATGGAGCCCAGCAACTTGTATGTAAACAAACGAAAAAAAGAAGACTTTGATGCTTTACCGATGAGAGAAGGAATGACCCCGAGGGACGTCAAGCTTAGTGTTATATAAAAATGGATGATAAGTGACCCTTTTCAAAATCCAGATTTAGGATCACTGCAGAGGACAACGCCAAAGACGCTTCTTGTCGCGTTGAATTGTGCTGCATATTCACTCTCAACAACAACTAATATCACTGTAATCCACTTGTATAATTACATATTTATAAATGCTATATAAAAATCTTTTAATCTAATTCACAGAGTTATTATATACATCTTTTAATGCAGTAAAAAATCTTAAACTAACCATGTTAAACTTAAATAGATAAAGAAAAAAAATTAATTTAAAAATCTTAATGACTAAAATTAAAAAATATGTCTTTGGACGAGCAAAATAAGCTCTTACTCCATTTATAAAGGAGCAGAAAGCACCCAAGAGTAGTGCAAGAGACCTTACTCTAAAGTGTAGATTAGTGAGCTATGGTTTCTCCTAAATCACTAGCTTCTGTTTGTATCTCTTCCCTTCTTCTAACTTTGTTTCTATGTGTGGTTGCTGAAGAAGCAAGTTCTTCTTCTTCTTCCAAGGTGACCAAAATTGGGCAAGGTTACCGTCTCATATCTATTGAAGATACCACTGATGGTGCACTTGTGGGACTCCTTCAAGTTAAGCAGAAGAACAATATCTATGGTCCTGACATTCCCCTTTTACGCTTCTATGTAAAGTGAGTCATAGTTAGCATTAATGCATTCACATTTTCCTGTGATTCTGTGAAACTCATTCCCCATATTCATTGTTGATGATTTTGCAGGCACGAAAATGAGAACCGCTTAAGGGTACACATCACTGATGCAATTAACCAAAGGTGGGAGGTTCCCTACAACCTTTTGCCAAGGGAGGAACCACCACCTCTGAAGCAGAAGATGAAGAGGTTGAGGAAGAATCCATCAACAGTGTCAGAGTACTCTGGCTCTGAGCTTGTGTTGAGCTACACTTCAGACCCATTTAGCTTTTCTGTGAAGAGGAAGTCTAATGGGGACACCCTTTTTGACTCCAATTGTGATGAGTCAGATCCTTTTGGTCCATTGGTGGTGAAGGATCAGTATCTTGAAATTTCTACAAAACTCCCCAAAGACGCTTCTTTATATGGTTTGGGAGAGAACACGCAGGCACACGGGATGAAGCTCTATCCAAATGACCCTTACACTTTGTATACCACTGACATATCAGCCGTTAATGTGAATGCTGATTTATACGGGTCACACCCTGTATACATGGATCTTAGAAACAAAGGTGGCAAACCTTATGCACATGGTGTTCTGTTGCTGAATACCAATGGAATGGATGTGTTTTACAGAGGAAACTCTCTGACATATAAGCTTATAGGAGGGTTACTTGATTTTTATTTCTTTGCTGGGCCCACACCTTTGAATGTTGTTGATCAATACACTTCGTTAATTGGTAGGCCAGCTCCAATGCCTTACTGGGCTTTCGGTATGCCTTCTTTTTCACTCTCTTTGCTTTTCCCTATTTTTCTGTTTACATTCACATAAATCATATACTTCAACATCCAATACAAACAAAAACAACATAAATTATTTTATTTCCACGTAACATTCCTCTTTAGTGGGTGAACTATTCATGAAAAACAAATGAACCTGCACGTGTGTTATTATTATTATTATGATTATTATTATTATGGGACAGTCTGTTTAGTCTTTATTACACTATAATTTTAATTGCATGTTTTATTTGATTTATCTTTCACCTAAATCATTTTAAACAATGTATGTATGAAATGTTTTGATTCTAACTTTTTTAAAGGTAACATATGATAATCTTCACTAGTAAATTATCGATAAAAGAAAAATATTGTTGTATATCTAAAACTAGATAATTTGAAAGGAAAGAAAAAAAAATATTTTACATCTCAAAATAGGTAGTTTCAAGTGGAAGAAAGAGAAAGATAAAAAAAAGGCAAAAATATGATATATATATATATATATATATATATATTATCGGGATGAAAACACTCTGCAGTAGTATGAATATCAAAACCCATCAATAATACTATTGTATATTGTAACTAAACTTTAATACTGTTTTCAGCTTCTACCATTGCAATTGAACGATACGGGTGGCTAGCGTTGTTCCTTAATTTTGGCCTCTAGTTCTAGATTAAAATGGTACCAGAAATGATACACTTCCCAGGTATAAAGATTGTTTGTAAAAAGAATTTGACCAGCATGGTCACTTATTTGATTTGGTATATTGTAGGATTCCACCAATGCAGATGGGGCTATCACAACCTATCAGTTGTAGAAGATGTTGTGGAGAATTACAAGAAGGCTAAAATCCCACTTGATGTTATTTGGAATGACGATGATCACATGGATGGCCACAAGGACTTTACACTCAATCCAATGAACTACCCTCGTCCAAAGCTTTTAAATTTTCTGGAAAGAATACATAGCATTGGCATGAAATACATTGTCATCATTGATCCTGGAATTGCCGTCAACTCTAGTTATGGTGTATATCAAAGGGGTATGGCTAATGATGTTTTCATCAAGTATGAAGGTGAACCTTTCATGGCTCAAGTTTGGCCTGGAGCAGTATATTTTCCTGATTTTCTCAATCCAAAAACAGTTTCTTGGTGGGGTGATGAGATCCGCCGCTTCCATGAACTTGTCCCAGTTGATGGCCTATGGATTGACATGAATGAAGTTTCAAATTTCTGCTCTGGAAAGTGCAAAATTCCAGAGGGAAGTTTGTGTCCAATTCCAGGTGGATTACCAAATTCCACATGCTGTTTAGATTGCACAAGCATCACAAGTACACGATGGGATGATCCTCCTTATAAAATCAATGCTTCAGGTGTAAAGGCTCCTATAGGCTTCAAAACTATAGCCACTAGTGCTGTTCACTATAATGGTGTTTTGGAGTATGATGCTCATAGCCTTTTTGGTTTCTCTGAAGCCATTGCAACACACCAAGCTCTTAAACAAATTCAAGGAAAACGGCCATTTGTTTTGTCTCGCTCCACTTATGTAGGTGCAGGCAAATATGCTGCACATTGGACTGGTGACAACAAGGGAACATGGGAGGACTTAAGGTACTCAATTTCTACTGTGCTCAATTTTGGAATATTTGGGATCCCAATGGTTGGTTCAGATATATGTGGTTTCTACCCTGCACCCACTGAAGAGCTTTGCAATAGGTGGATTGAGGTTGGGGCTTTCTACCCTTTCTCAAGGGATCATTCAAGCGTCATCTCCCCTAGACAAGAGCTTTACCAATGGGACTCAGTAGCTGAGTCAGCTAGAAATGCTTTGGGCATGAGGTATAAGCTCTTGCCATATTTTTACACCTTGAACTATGAGGCTCATATCAGTGGAGCCCCAATTGCAAGGCCTCTTTTCTTCTCATTTCCATCTTTCACTGAATCTTATGGCATCAGCACCCAGTTCTTGCTTGGTAACAGCCTAATGATTTCTCCTGTGCTTGAACAAGGAAAAACACAATTTAAAGCACTCTTTCCTCCTGGAACCTGGTACAGTTTGTTTGATTTGACATATACCATTGTATCAAAAGATGGAAGCTATGTTACCCTTGATGCACCTCTTCATGTGATCAATGTGCATTTGTATCAGAATACAATACTTCCAATGCAACAAGGTGGAATGGTATCTAAGGATGCTAGAATGACACCCTTTAGCCTTATAGTGACCTTCCCAGCTGGTGCAACCGAAGGAGAAGCACAAGGGAACCTATTCCTTGATGATGATGAGCTACCAGAAATGAAGCTTGGAAATGGCTATTCAACCTACATTCATTTCCATGCTTCAATCAAAGAAGGAACAGTGAAAGTATGGTCAGAAGTGCAAGAGGGAAAGTTTGCTTTGGATAAAGGTTGGGTTATTGATACAATCAATGTGTTGGGATTGAATGGAAGTGGAGCATTGCCTATAATTGTTATAGATGGAGAAGCATTGAAGGGTGTGTCAAATGTGCAAGTTAGTAGATTTGAACATAAGTACTTGTATGGACTGGGAGATGGAGAAAAGAAGAGTGTGATGGTAGGATTGCAGAGCTTGAATATCCCTGTTGGTCAAAATTTTGCTATTACCTGGAAGATGGGATCCTAAAGTTCAGATTGTGTCTTCTTAATTAGATTCCAGTGTTATGTGGAGACTAAGAATGCTTAAATTTAAATTTCTTTCTGGTTTTGATACCACTATTGAAAACCTCCATTATCTCTGATTTTCCTGGAATAAAACAAGTACTAAATTTTGAAGGTTGGATGAAATTAAAAGAAAATATGTATCGTTTGTCAACTATTAATTTTTAATTAATTAATTATTAAATACTCGTGACAGCTTTTATATTAAATGAACGTATCTAGATTTTATAAATTTTATAACTCAGCTTCAAAATCCTAAATTACATAAATTTATGGGTTAAATATATTTTTATTCTTTTAAAATTTTATTTTTAAAATAATTAATTTTGATTTCTTATTTTTTTAAAAATAAATTATTTTTAATGAATCAAATATCAATATATGTTATATATTAAATATAAATTATTTTAAAATTAAATTATTATATTTTAAAAAATTAAGATCCAAAACATACATTAAAAAAACTAAAACTAAAATTTTAAAAAGATATATTTAATCTAACTTTATTTACTTTTGGAAGTAACTGCCTCCACAGTCATTTGTATGCCACTTCCATTAAAAAAAATTCACATATTCTATTCTATGTTGTATGATGTTTTTCCTCCTGTTTTTTCAGAGCGAATTTACTTCTAATTTTTCATTTTCATGTTCATATGCATAAAATATAAAAATATTAAAAATATTTTATAAAATATTTAAATTCTTTTTAAAACGTATTAGACATGTTTATATTTTTTAAAATAACAAATAATATTTTTATTAAAAATTTTAATGTTGACACTTTATCACATACTTACGGGCATATGAAAAAAAATGTCTTTTCATAATATTTGGGTGGATTTGGTTGCACTCAAAAAGTGACTATGGATCATATTAAATAAAGAATCCTAGTAACCAGGGTCCCTCGGAGCAAGCAATCCAAATAAGAAACAACATTTTAGGAGATTGACATTCTATAATAGAATTAATTGGAAGCTGTTAAATATAATTTAGATTTATATTAAAATTAATTTAATTATATTTTTATTAGAAAACATGAAAAATAATTTTCTAATTATAAATTAAGCAAACACTAAAAAGTCTAAACATTAGGCTCATTATTAAAACAAATTGAATTAATTTGTATTCATTGGACTTGGATTTAATTTCTCTATACTAAGAAAATCTTATAAAGTGACAAATTAATTATACGAGGTCATAAACATAATTACGAGAAGACTCGTTGTTTAATAGTTATTATTTGTGTTTTTTTCTAAATTATTGCTCATTATGAGCATAGACAACGTATTAGGATAAACTCTTCATCATCCGAGGCAGTTGATTAGATTTAGGGGGTGGGCAAAGGAAAATGAATCATATGTATCCCAAAAAAGTAATGTAAAAATAAAAAATAAGTAGAAAATTAGATAGAAAAATAAATATATATTTTTCATGGTTAGTGCGACTTCCTCCGTTTTTTTACGATGGCCATATGCCACCATCTTGCTTAAATGAACAAAAAAAAAAAACTTTGATATTTTACCAATAAGACAATGAATGATTCCAAGAAAAGGGATGTCAACTTTTTAATATAAAAAGTAGACGATAAATAACAGATTCGGAAATTCAGGTTCAACATTTCAATATCTAACATAACAGCAAACTGATGGTCAAAGACAACAGTAAAACAATTGAGAATTTTTTAGTGATTGCCAATGTACAAAGTTCACGGGACACTATCGTATTAGTCAGACAAACACAAACGTGCTTTGGATAATTGCTTTCACTTCCCTGTGTCTATCTTCCCCTACTAATATTTTTGTTACCAATATTTGTGTTATTATTATATTTATCCAAGGATGCTTCTTGAATCTCAATAACATATTATTGTTCACCCTATATGTTTCTTTGCTTTAATTTGGGACCAGCAAAACGACAACGAGGCAGGGGCAAGTACTTGTCTACCATATCTCTCTCCATCGATAAAAACATAATGCGCACTCCTTTTATCATTATTCTTTTCATTTCATTGTTTTAAAAGATTTTGACGAACAATTTTTTTAAATTGTGTTCGAGAATATATATATATATATATATATATATATATATATATATATATATTATTAAGTTTTCTGTATTCCCGTTTTATGTTTCTCTTGTTTTATTTTGCTACATTTTTTCATTCGTGATAAAACGTACAGTAAATGGACATTAAAGACATGGAAACTTTGATTATCATTCTAGTTTGGTTCATTTTCTTATTTTTGATGTTCTCTGTTTGGCATTTATCAAGAATGAAGAGAAAATAAGAGACAAAATTACCTGATTCTTTTGAATGTGAATTCAAGTGTTTGCCTAATTGTTGCTTTTCTGTCAAAATAAGTCTCTTTTCCCCTCTTCTTCTAAAATCCTTGATGAATTTTTACAACGTGATTTTATGTGTGTATGTTTTTATTACTCAAGTTAATTTTTAGACGAAGAAATTCAGAACTGAGAGTTCTTTTATTGCATATTTCTCCTGAAAAAAGCTAATGGAATATCTGAAACATCCCGTTTTTATAATTTAGAAGATAAAACTACCATGTTTTCCACGTGTTTTTCTCCCTTTTCAATGTATGCTTGCGATCCGGATTAAATTTTTTTGTATTCAGTTAAATTAATTGTAACCATTGTTATTGTATTGGATTCGGCTTAAATGATTGAACGGAAAATCGATTAATTGATCGGCTCGAATGATTTATTGGATTGGATATATAAATAATTTGATTTGATTTACTGATTTTTTGCAAAAATTAATAAACTGGTTAATTTGGTTGGATTGATCAAAATTTTTTTAAAAATTAAAAAAAAAACTTCTTCTAAAATAATATTGTTTGATATTAAAATTAAAAATATAGTTTGGAAGTCAAATAACATTAATTTTATATTTATTCATAATTTTAAATTCTTAATCCCATCTTAATTATCAAACTCCAATGTTTATTTATTAAAAATCTGCTTCAACTATTATTTAATTTTGTTCAAACTTATTATTGAATAATTTTTAAAATGTTCATTTTTTAATATAAATTCTATACTACTTTAGTAGTATTTATAATTTTTAAACGTGTATTTTAATAAAATTTTAAAATAATAATTATTTGATTATATTTTAAAATTATATTTTAATTTATATTGTAACAAAATTTTAACTCTTTATTTAATTAGGTATTTATATGATAATACTTATTTTTACTTTAAAACTTAACCTATTTTAATTCTATATTGTTAATTTATGTATTAAAAAAATTTAAATATAAATTTTACAAATTTTAACTTTCATCGGTTCAACTCAACTGGTTAAACTAGTGATCTATCAATTTAATCAATAACTAGTTAATTCAGTTTTCTAATTGAATCGATCTTCAAATCATATTTTATAACATTGATTATAATAATTTGATTGATGTTAAATAATTTAAATTTTAAATAATTATATATCATCATATTTTTATTTAACGGTTACAATTTATTAAATTAAGCAATGAAGATGATTTTAAAGGATGAAAATCTGTTCCCTAGAGATAGGCACGTAGGACACTCGACTCGCATAAGCCTATTCTATAATGGCTCACTCTTAAATGGACTAGCTGGATTGGCCCACAAATTAAATAGGTTAATCAAAAATAAATTGGCCCATGCTAGGCTTACTTTCATCCACGTATTACTGAGTCAATCATCTGAACAATTTAATTATTAAAATATTTAAATATATATATATATATATAAATAATAAAAACATTATATTTTAAAAAATAATTTGCTCTACAGATTAGTTCGTTAATTTACAACTTCAATCCACTTAACGTATAGATTAAACAAATTAAGCAACAAAAAAAAAATTCAATCGATAGTAATTTTATTTATCTTAATCTATCTAACTTACGAATTATGATCTAACGCTGGCCAGCAATGATGGGAAAAGGAAATTGTTATCGCAAGTCCACCCTGTTACCTTTAATTTTTCTTGTTTTTTTTTTCAAATTAAATTTTAATTTTAAAATAAAAAATAAAAAGGATTGAAAATTAAAATAAAAATAAAAGAGATGAAATAAATAAATCAATTTTAATAAATATGATGATAATATTTACAGAATATAGAAAAAAAAATATAAATAAAAAAATAAATAATAGAAAGAGATAAAAGATAAAAGTAGATGAAAGATGTAAATAAATATATAAATATAAAAAGGGATAAGAGAAGTGAAACTGTGAAAATAATTAAAAGGATAAGTAAGATATAAATAATTATAAAAAAGAATACAAAATCTAAGTAAGTAAATAAAAGATAAAAAGGAATAGGTAAAATCTAAATAAGTAAATAAAAGATAAAAAGAAACAAATAAACGATAAAAAGGATAAAAATTTAAATAAATAAGGATGAATAAAATCTAAATAGATAAATAAATATAAAAATAGATAACATCTAAATAAGTAAAAACATATTAAAAAAATAAGTAAAATCTAAATGAATAAATGATACATTATTACCAAAATTCAAATAAATAAAAGATAAAAAAGGATAAATAAAATATAAATAAAATTATCAAAATTTAATTAAATAAATAGAAGATAAAAAAATAATAAGAAAAACCTAGATAAGTAAATAAATATAAGATAAATAAAAAGAAAACAGAATAACCAAAATATAGTATTCTTGTTGAAAAAACACAACTAACTGCAGAGTGAGAAAGAGTTAGTAGGATATAAGGCGTTGCCTGTGTTAGACATAGAAGTCACAAAGAAATAAAGTCCAGCTTCTGCTTTATGATGATCACCTCGCATTGTGAATCGCAATTGATCCATACATGAGATCGGTTAATTCTGAAAACCTCTCGAATAAAAGGAAAATGTTCCTTGTCCATAGCACACTACAGTGATGTAAATCCCAATTCATTTTATTTTTTAATTTAGCAATGATTTTATACTGTCGTTAAATTAAAAAGCAAAATGAATGAATATGAACATCATTATGCAGGTTTACAAATATCACCATTCTGAATAAAATTAAGCAATGCAAAGTTGTCCCACACTCCAAGAGAGATAAGAAAGAATTGGAGGCCAAGGAGATGGCCCACGGTCAGAGATGGGCTGATTCCAACCCGATGAATCACTCCCTCACCCTCTCGAGGATAACAAACAACAACACATCATACATGCGAAGAAGCAAAGGTGGGAGGTTCCCTACAACCTTTTGCCAAGGGACCAACCACCGCCTCTGAAGCACAAGAGGTTGAGCAAGAAGTCATCATCAGGGTTACATTACTCTAGCTCTCAGCTTCACTTCAGACCCATTTAGCTTTGCTGTGAAGAGGAACTCCAACGGGGATACACTTTTTAACTCAAGTTCTGACGTCCATTGGTTTTCAAGGATCAGTACCTTGAAATTTCTACCAAACTGCCCAAAGATGCTTCTTTGTATGGTTTGGGAGAGAACACGCAACCACATGGGATCAAGCTCCATCCAAATGTATACATGGATCTAAGAAATGAAGGTGGCAAACCTTATGCACATGGTGTTATGTTGCTGAATAGCAATGGAATGGACATACAAGGTTATTGGAGGGGTACTGGATTTTTATTTCTTTGATGGACCCACGCCTCTGAACGTTGCCAGACCAGCTCCAATGCCTTACTGGGCTTTGGGCTTTCGGTATGCTTCCCTCACCACACTCTTTTTATCATTGTGTCGCATATTCTATTTAGTATGCCTAATGGGTACACATCATTCATTTGGGTTCCTCGGAACCACCACTTCCCATTAATTAACTATATATATATATAATTAAGTTCTTTCATGAATAATTTTAATTACAGTGATTTTTTTAATAATTTTTATAACTAATTAAATTTTATTAATCTGACTGTTAAATTAATAAATTATATTATCTAAATTATTCTTACAAAATTTTATTAAATTTAAAAAAGTTTTGATATTTAAAAAAATAAATTCAAATTAATGAATAATATAATTCTTATAATATTTATTAATTTGAATTTATTTAATAAAATATTAATTTTTTAAAAAATTTTGTGAATAATTTATATAATATAATTATTTTAATGGTTAAATTAATAAAATTTAATTATCTATGAAAATTATTAAGTAGATCAATTCTAACTAAATTTATTTTTAAAATAAATTTATTCTTCTTCAATCATCCATATATATATATATATATATATAGTAGACACCGGAATTATTATTAAGAAATAAGGGTCTTACCATATATGAGACGATAATACTTAATTAACAAATAATTCTTGTCTTGAAAAAATAACTAATGTTTACAACCGTGAGCAAGTGAATTAAATGTGTTTCTTGGTGTATGGGATTATGGGAGCATATATTTGGTGTGCATAGCAGCATATGCAGTTTAGAATGCAATGAGTCATGGTTTTACATTTAGCAGTTTTTTCTTTACCTGTTTACGATATCAATGACATTGAGCGATAGGGATGCTTTCTTTGTTTGCAAATATTAGGTTAGCAAAATTATTTAAATTTATAAATCTATTTTTATTATTTGTATACTGGCACAACTTTTAGGTTTTTAATCTAATAGATCAGTAATTTAACACCTTTTAAGTCCACATGGAAGGTATGGTCGTAGCGTGGTACATAAATTTGGGGGCTTAACTTTACCATATATAAAATAAAATCATTTTCTGTTGTAAATTTTATCAAGGAACTTTGCCTTTACGACATGCGTGTATTATGTATAAAACAATTTAAGCGTATTTGTCAAGAACTATTATTGAATAGAAAATCGTGAATAAGGTTAGTCTTAGTCTTGGGTTATGGGAAAATATTTTAAATATAAAAAATCATTTATCATGAAGGAGACAGGAGAGATAACTCGTTCTATTTGTATCAATGCATAGTTATAATACTTAGAAGATGGGCATGGGCTAGATGAAAATGGACAAAGACTTTGCGTTGCAACTCCCCTAGTGCGTTTACTTTTGAAGTCTTTTTCTCTTTCATGGTAAATATTCTTTTCGGTTTTCTCCATTTTACATGCTTCGTTTCCATGTTTCTACTTGGCAATTGAATGATAAGGGTGGGTAGTGACCCTTGAGCTTTGTTTTGAAATGGTTTACTTCCTGAGTATAATGGTTGTCGAACCAACAATTGTATGAAGATAGTTTGTCAATAAGAAGTACTTGACCAACCTGCTCACTTATTTGGTTTGGTATATTACAGGATTCCATCAATGCAGATGGGGCTATCACAATCTATCGGTTATAGAAGATGTTGTCGAGAATTATAAGAAGAGTAAAATCCCACTTGATGTGATCTGGAGTGATGATGATCACATGGACGGCAAGAAAGACTTTACGCTCAATCCAATTAACTACCCTCGTCCAAAGCTTTTAAATTTTCTGGACAAAATACACAACATTGGCATGAAATACATTGTCATCAATGACCCTGGAATTGCTGTTAACTCTAGTTACGGTGTATATGGCTAATGATGTTTTCATCAAGCATGAAGGTGAACCTTTTCTGGGTCAAGTTTGGCCAGGAGCAGTACATTTTCCTGATTTTCTCAATCCAAAAACAGTTTCTTGGTGGGGTGATGAGATTCGCCGCCTCCATAAACTTGTCCCTATTGATGGCCTATGGATTGACATGAATGAAGTTTCAAATTTCTGCTCCGGAACGTGCACAATTCCTAAAGGAAAAGTGTCTCTGACTGGAACAGGACCTGAATGGATATGTTGCTTAGATTGTAAAAACCTCACAAACACACGATGGGATGATCCTCCCTACAAAATTAACGCTTCGGGATTACAGGCCCCTATAGGCTTCAAAACTATAGCCACCAGTGCAGTTCTCTATAATGGTGTTTTGGAGTATGATGCTCATAGTATTTACGGTTTTTCTGAAGCGATTGCAACTCACAAGGCCCTTCAAGGAAAATGACTTTTCATTTTGTCCCGCTCCACTTATGTGGGTTCAGGCAAATATGCTGCACACTGGACTGGTGACAATAAGGGCACATGGGAAGACACTTGAGGTACAATTTTGGAATATTTGGAATCCCAATGGTTGGTTCCGATATATGCGGTTTCTATCCAGCACCCACTGAAGAGCTTTGCAATCGGTGGAGTGAAGTTGGTGATTTCTATCCTTTCTCAAGGGACCATGCTAACTACTACTCCCCTATGCAGGAGCTTAGTCTGCTAGAAATGCTTTGGGTATGAGATATAAGCTCCTCCCATATTTGTACACCCTCAACTATGAGGCTCATATTAGTGGAGCCCCAATTGCAAGGCCTCTTTTTCTTCTCATTTCCATCGTTCACTAAATCTTATAGCATCGACTCCCAGTTCTTACTGGGAAGCAGCCTATTGATTTCTCCTGTTCTTGAGAAAGGGAAAACAACAGTAAAAGCACTCTTTCCACCTGGAACATGGTTCAATTTGTTTGATTTCAAGCAGACCATTGTATCAAAAGATGGAAACTATGTTACACTTGATGCATTTCTGCATGTGGTCAATGTGCATTTGTATCAGAATACCATTCTTCCAATGCAGCAGGGTGGATTCGTATCTAAGGATGCTAGAAAGACACCCTTCAGCCTCATTGTGACCTTCCCTGCTGGTACAACTCATGGAGTAGCCAAAGGAAACTTATTCCTTGATGATGATGAGCTACCACAAATTAAGCTTCAAAATGGTCACTCAACCTACATTGATTTCCATGCTACTGTCAAAGAAGGAATGGTTAAAGTTTGCTTGGGATAAAGGTTGGGTTATTGACACAATAAATGTGTTGGGATTAAGGGGAAATGGAACGCTACCTACAATTAAGATTGATAGAGAACCATCCATAGTTGTCTGAAATGTGCAAGTTGGTACATCTGAACATAAGTACTTACATGGCCAGGAAGATGTGGATAAGAAGATCTTGACGGTAGGGCTTATGGGCTTGAATATTCCAATTAGGCAAAAATTTTGCCATCACATGGAAGATAGAATCATAAGTTGAGACTTTCTCACCTTAAATAAGATTTGTAACTTTCTTTTATGTTTTCATATATCGTATTAGCATGAAAAAAGGAGAGAGGATATTTAAATTAATAATTAAGCTTTTCTGTTTTCATTTATACTAACGAAGGCTTTGGGCTTAACCTCCTAATGTTATGTTGAGTCTTTGAAATGATGGAATTCAAATTTCATTCTGCCTTTGATACCATGGTGGAATCCTCTATTATCAAATACCGATGTAATAAATTATACTTATCTAATTGCGTTCAACTAGTCATAATATCCTTCCTAATTCATGTGAAGTTATACACACAAGTAAGCAAACAAGCATTATGGAAATAAAAATCCTGAGAAATGGTGGCCTTACTCGTCGTGTTTCTCAAACACTATCAAGTATCGATTACGAAGATAAACTAATCAGTTGCACCGCTTTTCCCTTCCTTTTCGTCCGGAACGTTATACTTCTGTATTAAGATCAGGTGCTTTCTTCAGTTTCTTGTATCTTGTTAAGTTAGAAGTTAGAAAATATTAATTATTATATATATAACATGTGTCTAATAATATTTATTATAAATTTATATTATTTATTTGTTATATGAAAATTTATTTTTAATTACTTTTTTTATTTTAAAATTTTAGATTACATTTAAAATAAATATACAGTGTATAAGAATATTTTTTTATTATAATTTTATCGAATTAATTTTTTTAATTTAAATATGCAAATGCTTAAAATATGTGTAAAAGTAATTTTTGTTAATCATTAATAATGATCAAAGAATTTTTTATTAGATTTAAATTTAATACAAAATAATAGTAATATATTTTAGTATTATAATTTTAGTGAGTGTATTACTTTTACATTGAAAAAATAAGATCAGAAAAATAATATATTTAAAATATAATAATATAATTATTCAAAAATAATGAAAGAACAACACGATTGGAAATATTTATATTGAAAATTAATTGTACATGATAAATATTTTAGGGTTTTAAAAAAAAATTGTTACCTTACCATTTATATTTAAGGTTAGGAACATTCATATCATAATGGACTAGGTTTTTAATAAATTTTTCATACATAAAATTTATATCTAAAACTTTTTCAATGATTAATAAAAATTAAATACATACAATTTAAATCCACTTTCCATACTTTAAATAGAACAAATTTTAAATAAAAATTAACTATAAAACATGAGACATCATTAAAAAATTACCTAACTATACTTGTAACTAATTAAAGACACTAGGTAACATTTACTCGGAAATAAAGTCGAAATTAGATTTGACCGTTTTTGGTTTATTAGGTGAACAAACGTTTACTATATAGAGAAAGGGCATCTTTTAGCCGACGGAGGCATCACTCTCACGAATTGTTTCTTGGACCCATTCGGAATTATGGTTTGAAGTAGGATTAGTTTACTTTGATTTTTGTTTCACATTTTCAGGGTTTGTGTACACATGTCCTTCAAATGTTGAGAAGAAATTGCTTGTTTTAAAGTCAACAAACCCAATTTTAATCGTCTATATGATTTGATTTTAAGTATTAAATTTTATTTTAACTGTAATTTTTATTAAAATGTGTAAAATTTATTTTTGAGCCAGTAATTAAATGGGAGCTAACTATATTTATTTGATATATTTTAAAATAAATAAATAAATATAGAGATAAAAATATATAAAATCAAATTACATTTTAAATATTTAAATTTAATTTATTTAAAAATTTTAAATTATAATTTTAGATCTGCATTAAAGGTTTTTTTTAATTAAAATATGTTTTAATTTAAAAATTATAAAATTTATAAACCTATTTAAAACTTTATATTTTAAAAAAATTAATAAATAAGGTTGAAATTTATATAAATAGTTAATTAATTTTTTTTTATAAACTTCAAATTATAAAATAAAAATAATATTAAATAAGCTTAAAATATATATATACTGTAAATAAAATATATTAAAATAAATATAAATATATAATTTATAAAAATAAATAAATTTTTAAATAGATTAATTTTTTTTTAAATTTAAATCTACCTTATTTATGTAATTTTAATTTTTAATAAATAAAACTTTGTTTGTATAAGATAATAACTTTTGCTGAAAGAAAAAAACCAGTTTTATAGGATTGCATCTTATAGCGTGTCTGCTTCGTTTATATGCTATTCTGTTTATTTTATTTTTTATTTTAAAAAATTTAAAACTTGAAATCCGAGATTTAGGGTTTAGAAATTTAAAATTTAATTATTTTTTCATTCATATTCTTATTTAAAAATTATGAATAATTATATTTTTTATCAATTATCTTATATTTCCGTTTATAACTATTGTGGAAAGTTAAAAAATAATAATTAAATATACATATGAACATTTTTTGTCAAAATATAATAATATAATATTCAACTGTTTTTTAATTTATGACAAAACAAAAGGTATGTCGTGAATAAATTATAGGTCTTCTCTTACAAATTGCATTCCATTCAGCTAATGCTGTTCCAAATTAGTTCCAAATAAGCCGATGCTCAAAAGTTGGAGGGGAGCAATTTATGAGTTTCGGGTCTTGCATATTATATTAACGTTATGTTTATTAAAAAACTAATTGATTAGTTAATTAAAAGATGAAAATAATTGTTATTTCAAAGTTGTACTGTTGAAAATTGAAATAACCAACAAATGTGAAATAATATATATTTATAAAAATGTATCTTTTATTTTAAATATAAAATGTATTTATTAAAAAAAAGTAGTATAAATAATATACTTATTAAAATAAATATGTAATAAGAAGGAGAAATTTCTGTAACATTAAAAAAGGTGATACACGATAAAATTAATTAAGGATTTTAGAGTAAAAGTAAAAAAAACAAATAAATAAAATAATAATAATTTATAAAAAATAACTACAAAATTGTGAGGTAAATTTGCTTATCAGAAATTTTTATTTTGATTAAACAAGTTTATAAACTGTTAAAATAAATTACAAATTAGATTAAATAAATTTCTAAACACTTTTTCTTACAATAATGCAGATCCATTTTTTTAAAGTAATTTTATTTTTTTATGAGAAAAATCAGTTTCAAATATTTCATATAATTTTATTCATCAGTGAACATTGCCTCTAAATATACATTAAGAGAAGAGTGGTGGAGACACACTTAGATATATTTTTGTTATTATTGAATTAAATATTTGATTATATTTTTGTCATTGTTGAATTAAATATTTGAATAGGTGAATAAATCCTTTTTAGCAATTTATTTTATCATTGAGTTAAATTTGTACAAAGATTTGTTTGATAACAATAATTGATAAGTTAATTAATAGTTAGAAAACCAATTAAAAGTAAAAACATTAATTTTAACCAAAATAAAAGTTCTAATTAATTAAATCACAAGTGTTTAATAAGTCAATCTTTCTAATAAAAATCTAAAGATACATATTAATAAATTTGATACAGTAATATTTAAAAAAATATAGGATCCAATATATTTATAATATTAAATGCTACGATTGAAAGTATAAATATTGATTATTTAGTATGTTCTATTGGGCACACATACGAAAAATTATTTATGAACAAAAGTAAATAAAAAATAATATTTAAGTTAGTAGAACTAAGTAAAATAAAATATTTTTTAAATAATTGGAAGAATAAATTAAAATTTTGAATTCTTTTAAACTGTCATCACTTTCCTTTATTTTATCTAAAAAATAAATGTATTTAAAAATTATTAATTATATTTATTTACCAAATAAATATGATTTAGCTGCATATCTATTGCAGATTTTAAGAATTACTTGATGGTAAATTAACGATAAGAACAAAAAGATGAAAATTAGGGAAAATCAGAAATGAAATAAAAACATATTTTTAGCAGAACTAAATTTTTTATATTTATAAGATTAAAAACATATATTTAAATTTTATTTATTAAATGTATAATTATATAAAAATATGTTTATATATTTGTTTTTATGTTATAGATAAAAATATATTTTGGAATGCTTATGGGTTACTCTAACCGTCTATAGAATAGATTTGCAAAGATGAGATTGAGAAGAAAAGGAGAGAAAAATAATTTTGAAGTTATAATAATTTATTAATATTTATTGGAGGGAAAAATATGAAAGGATTAAATATATTTAGATGGATCCCACATTTTTTATTTTTACCCCTGTTGGGGAGATTTTCATAGCGAAGGTTCAGAGTTTATTTTATTTTATTCCAAACAATATTTTAAATGATATAAAAATTATAAATTATAATAAACGTCTTGGTAAAATATAATACTTATTAGATTAACATTTTATAATTATCATAAATTTGTTTTTTTCATACTTCACTTAATTTTTCCTTCAAATAAATATTTTTACCCTTTTAACAATACATAATTTCCATCCTATTTATATTCGACCTTTCATTATCATGTTTTTTTTCTCCAATGTTATACTTATTCAAACCAGGGTATGAAAGGATGTATTTTGGATCTCACCATGTTGATAAAATGATAAAAGATACTAAGTACATAAACACAGGATAATCGCATCCCGTTACATCGGCTAAAACATTTTGATTAATAGTTTAATAAATTAATATAAATAAGAAATACGTAATATATATATATATAGTAATTAATTATTATAATATGATTATTCAATTAATCATAAAATAAATTATATAAAACATTAATTATTTAATTAAATTTTAAATTTTAAACGAATATAATTAATGTACCTCTATACAAATATTACCGTACTAAAATAAGTGAATCAGGATATGCTTGGTTTATAATATGGAAACTGAAGATGTTGGTTGTGAAATAATTCTTGGTGAGGAAGATGCTAAGGAGATATGTTACAATTATTATAAATTTAGATAATAATTTCTATAATATATTTTTTTCGATCAATTCTCTATCATATTTCATAATTTTTGTTTTCTATTATATCTTATATTATCTTATTATTTATACATAACAATGTTATCACCCCTTAATGACTAATGTATATATTTAATGTCATTGATATTTTAATTACTTTAAATAAAACTAAGTTTCAATAAACTACTAAAATATTCTAAAATTATTACACCATGAGTTTTGTTAGCGTGTTAAGAAAAAAATCACAAACAATAAATATTTCTAAAAGCTTTAATTAAAAATTTAAAACAATCAATACTTAACTCTAACAATAAATATAACGTTATTTTACGAAAAGTTATAAATCGTTATTAATTTAATGACACAGTTAATAATAACAGTTTAATAATTTAATAATAAATTTAGTGTACGCTGAGAAATAGATAATAAATAATTAATAAATATTATTTTTTATTAAAAACTACAATATTTCATATGATTAGCGTATTAAATTTTATAATTTTTAGTAAATACATATTATATATAAATTTGTATTATTTGCCTTGGATATATATTAAAAGTAATTTAATATATTAATAAATAATACGTCTTTAAATAATAACAGAAAACTTTCATTAATAGACTCTCAAAATTGAATACCATTTCTATGTCAACTATTTAAACAATATATTAAAAAAATTTACAATAAGTCAACTACGTTGCATTAAATTTTTAATATTTAATGGATTTCACAGTATACTATAATTAATGTATTGATTAATAGTATTTATCACTTTTTGGTTGGTCGAAAAGAATTAAGTATATATTTCCTTCAGCTTATTTACTTCGCTTTATATTTTATAAGCTATAAAAAAGTTAAAAAACATTTTCTTAATTTTCTTTTAAAAAAAGCTTGTCCGACATGACCCCAGTCAAAACATTGAAATTATTCATGATTTTCTAAACAATATTTGAATAAGTTATTATAATTAATTTAATAATAAAAAATATAGTAAAATCCTTATTTAAATCTGATCTTCTAGTGATGAAAAAAAAATCTTAAATGGTTTTAAATCATTTTTGCTATTTTTAAAAATTAGTCAAATAAAAAATTAATGCGAGTAAGTAAAAAGTTAAAAATAAACCATTAAAATAAAAAATATATTTTATTTAGATGGTGTAAAAATTAGAAAAAGTAAAATAATTGTTTTTAAATGGATACATGTAATAATTGTTTTTGTATGGATAAATAAATAAAAAATATATTCATAATATAAATTAAAAAATAATTTTTCATCGAAACACAACGTTAAAATGGTAGAGTGGTGACGGTGGAGTACTGGAGTGTAGGATGAAAAGCGTAGGTGTAGACTGTAGAGAGAGAAAGTACATAACATACACGCCTTTCATGGGAAAGAAACAATGGCATCGTAAGACGTTGACAAGGGTGACGTGTCACGGGCTTGGGCTGATTAAAAACTCGTATCCACGTCACCTACACAGTACACAGTGGTATTTTACTTCGGCAAAAGTAAGCGGCAGCAGCACTTTCCACGCACCCACCAACAAAGGACACTTGTCCCATCACGCACCACGTGTCGCACATCTCTGGGACATTTTGGCGCCAAAGAAGGCGGTGGGTTCCACGTCGGCGCTATTGGCGGGAAACGGAAGCAACCACCCCCTTACTCACTCTCACATCCTCTCTCACTCACTCAATTCCGTAACCCACATGCTCTTCTCCACGATTCTATCTCTTCGCCTTTTTGCGCCACCCCACACTATACAGTGGTCAAACACTATGATGATCATTGTTCACATACATGTTACATGGTAACATCAACTCTCCTTCTCCATCATGCCATGGGCGATGGCCTGCGTCACGTGACTCGCATCATGACATGTGAGAAAATATCTTCTAAAAACGGGACACGGCATTATAGACCGCACACTCTCACTCTGCACACACGCTCGCGTCACGTGATCTTGTAATGGTAGCTGTGTTAAAACTATTAAATACTGCTAAGATATGAATATGATTGATAGGAAGTTATGGACACACTCAATGGGTGGAAGGATGGTTGGATGGGTGCTCCTGACAACCGTTATTATTTATTTACAACACTAATGAATAAGACACTAACCCCGCACGTTCATTTATTTTTTTCAGCTAAAACAAAAACGTAAATTTAATTTCTGAAAAAGGTAAGGCCACCGCCTTTTGTTCCACACATAAGAATAGTTAGTCAGATTAAGGACGTGTTTGGCTTTGGCATTCCTTAAAAAATTGAGATTCAACAGATAACAGTGGAGTTAGAAAAAATAACGCCTTAAAACTGTTCCCCACTCCAGATCCTTTGATCTCTGAAGACACTGGCCTTGTTGGCGATCCCACATTGCCACAGGTGAGCTCAGTTATCTTTGTAACAAATTGGAGTGTTTGGCTTTACTTACTCATGTTCGATGGCGTTAGAGACACAGTACAACAAATATAATTTATTCATCAAATTATTTCTGCAAACAAAAAAAATCTATCATGTTTCATCTTTCATTAAACAAATTTAAAAATAAAAATAAAAATTGTAATAGAGTTCAAAAATCAATAATTCCTATAAAATGAGAAAATAAAAACATAAAAAAGGATAAAAGGTTTAAAATTACAATTAAATAGATATTTATTAAAAAATGCAATAATATATCTCCAAACATTAATATCGAACTTAAACTTCTTACAAATTATCCGAATTATAAATATAAAAAATCAAATTACAATTTTTCTTTTACATAAACAAAGTTGTTTTTGCTGGTTTGGACTGGGCATATAATTGGCAGTTGATATTTGCTTCTGTTATGTTTAAACACTGGCAGTCACAAAAATAAAACGTAACAATTTTTTTTTTCTAATCTGACTGGTAAAAGTAGGTGAAATTTTAGTTAAAAATAAAAGGGTAACGGATAATTAAATATATATATATATATATATATTCAAAAATTAAAAAACATGATTCACATTTATATGAAACAATTATTTTTCCACTAAATAAAAAATATGAAAAAAATTCCACTGTATAAATTAGCTTGTAAGATTGTTTTATTTTAACTAACAATGTTAAGTTCACATCTTAAAAATGAATTTACGTTAACATTTAATAGAGTCAACTTTGCTGTCTTTATTGTCTAAAAGAGTGGTCAAATAAAAGAAGGAATTTTGAAAATAATATAAATAAATCAAATATTTTTTAATGATATTTAATATATAATTATAAAATATTTTACATCTTAACAATCTTAAATATATTTACTATAAAAGAATAAATAACATTTTTAATTTTTTTTCTCTGACTGACAAATAGAAAGTTATTTTTTCTAACTAATTATTTTATACAATAATAAATTTAAATGTGTGTCTCTCTATAAAATCAATTTGTTGTATTGTTGTTTTTTACCCATATTTTAAAAAATCAGATTGATAATTACATCGATAAAGATATTGATATACGATTTAATGATTAAATTATGGTTAAATTAATAATAATTAATTATATATTATTTTATAATATACCAAATAATATATTAATATAAAATATTAAAAATAAAATAAAATGATTGTTTAAATAATATGGAATTATTATATTATATGCATCATGCATGGTATGATAATGATAATTAAAATAAAATAAAATAACGAAGTTATGCATATGGATGTTTATAATTCGTTATTTGATCTTTAATTTAGTTAAGATTGTATTTATTTTATAAAAAAAAATTAATGAGTTTAAACTGGCTTTTATTGCCTATTTTTAACTGATTTTTACTGACTTTGGAATGATTCGATAAGTTTTTGACTATTTTTACCAATTTTGCTGTCAGTTGATTTTATTAGTTAAATATTTGATTAACTTTATAAATATATTTTAAAAAATAAATATTAAAAATTAATAATTTTTAACTATATTATATTCAATACAAAGTCAGCTTAAAATTTTATTACACTGTTAATGCATTTTAATTATTTTAAAATTTTTAATCTCGTTTTCATTCACTAATTAAACCAATTTTATGCTTACACTAAAACTGTCCCATCAATTAAATTCATTTTCAATATTTTACACATTTATACATATATTTTTATTATTAACAAAAAATAAAATATTGTTAAATTTATAATTTTGTATCTTTTGTTTTATATTTGCAAATATTTATGCAATGTACATATATTGCATGATTTTTTCTTGGGAACTTTCCCTTTTATTACTTGAGTATTAAATTTCACTTATATATCCTTATATTTTCTTAATGATATTTAATGTATTATTTTCATATGAAAATATTAAATTTTGTATTAAATGTTTTATATATTCCTATGGTATTAAAATATTTATTATGAGGAAGTATGGAGTATCATTTACAATTATTTTTCCTAGAGTGACTAGCTGGTAAGTAATTTAGAACCTTTTTTTTATCTATAAAATTGTTATTTTGTTTTGTATCTATTTATTTCAGTGTTACTGTTTTTTTTTTCATTTTATAATCTAACCTTTAATTTTTTTTTCATGTATTAAAAAAGTTAATTCATAATTTAATTTTTACATATATGTTAAAATTATTATACAAACTTATTATATTTTAAATTATTTCATCAATTAACTTTTTTCACTAATGAACTTCAAAGAGCAGAAAAATGTTAAAACTAATGATTTTTTTAATATTTTTTATTTTCACACAATCTTTTATTCATCAATTAAATTAATTTATTCCGTAAATAAATATATCCCATTCAGTAGATATCATTTTAACATTATTAATATATATATATATATATATGTATATTATTGTTAGTCAGGTAACTTTTAAATTTTTCAAAATTATAATGTTTTCCTTCATTTATATTGACAAACATCCATGGAATGTATCTCGATTTTACGGGATAACTGTTAAATATTATTATTAATTTTGTTATATTTTTATATGCAGGAAAATATATTATAATTAAATAATAAGATTATATATTTTAAGAAAACAATAGATATAATAAAATATGTCTTCAGTTTTAATAATGACTGATTTATAAAAAAATAACTAACAAATAATTAATTTCAGTATGTATCGTAAGATTCATCTATTACGTGAGAATTGAAATTAAATTTGGGATGAGCTAAATTTTAAATATAGTATTTCTGAAAAAATCCAAAACTAAGAAACTGAATCACCTGACGGTAAAAGGTCATGGTTGCGAATTACTCGATGTTTAAAAAACATTTTATAAAAAAATATTTAATTTATTTTATATAATAAAAAAACAACAAACTTTAAATTTAGTATCTCATTCAAACTAATCTAATATCTTCCACTATCATAATAATTTTAATGGGTTGAACTTAAATTTACTTTAATATCCAAGAATTGATTATTTACTTTTTTTGTATTAAAATTTCATATAGTTTTATTTTTTATAAGTAAAATCCTTTATTATTTAATATTTTTATACAATGCAAGGATGGAATAGAAAAATGCATTATCTTGAATTTTTAAATTGACATAAAAAATAATAGTTTCTAAATGATAATAAAAAACTGAAAAAATAATTCTTAACAATCATCCAACAAAGTTATGATATGTTTCTATTTATGAAAAATTTTAATTTTATCCACGCAGCAATAAAAATTAAATATATCATATAAATGGGAAAAATATTATTTCATAGAACCACATATTAAGATTAGGATCCGAACGAAATATGATTTTTTAAAATATGTGCATAATATATTTAAAAATTTAAATGTTTTTCCAAAGAAAAACATAGAAAGTATCTTAGTGGTTAAATCAAGAAAACATTAAATATGTTATAATTCCAAATATTTTAAAATATTAATTTTTTCTTATTATTTTTAAAATATAAAAAAATTAAAAGACTATAACATAATGTCTGCAATTATGTTGTTATTAACAAATTCCGACATAATAATGACTAGCTGGATGGAAAAGTATTTTTTATTTTAAATTATTATTATTATTATTATTATTATTATTATTGGAGTTATTTCGAGCTATTCTTATATTTTTTATCTTATAAAATTGTTTTTTCTTTTAAATAAAAATATTTTTAAGATTTATTTATGTATATTATGTACTTTTATTTAAAATATTTAATACCTACTGTTTATTACCAAATTATTATTATTTCATACAATATAGGTAAAATTTAATTGATTTTTTTACTTGATTTAAAAATTCAAATGTTAATATAAATATCTTTTATATATATAAATTTTCTAATTATGAAAATCTTAACTATTCAAATTATTATTTTAAATTCAAATTTAACATATCAAATCAATAACAATGATATGTTTTAATTAAAATAATATATTTTTAAATATTTAAATTTTAAAAACAACTTTTTAATTTATTCTTATTCAATGGAATAAAATTATCAATTTTAATACTGAATACATATATTTCTAATTTACATTCTTTAAAGATTTAAGACACCGGTTGATGAAAAACTTGCGAGTTATAATATTTTCATGAAGAAAATTTTGATTTTCTCCTTATACAGAAGGGATGTATAAGGATATAAACAAATCAGCAGGGATGTTTCAACAAATAACAAAATAAAAATAAAGGATATAAATGATTTTTCTAATATATATATATATATATATATATATATATATATATATATATATATATATATATATATATATAAAACCGGACATACAACAAAAATTTATATATGGTAAATATTTTTAATATTAAATACTATTAATTTTAATAAAAGCTTACTATATATAATATTTTTATCATATATCTTTAAATATTGATCAGAAAAATAATAATATATAAAAACAAAAGATAATTATAGAAAAGAAATCAACAGTAAAAATGTATTTACTTTATTTCCTTTTTTGCTTTCTTTAAGTTTTTTTTTTTTTAAAAAATCATATATAGAGTTTACTCGGCGACCAGCAACCAATATGAGCAACGGTATCCGTCCTCGTCGTGCAGCAACTAAAGCTTTCCTTTGGTTAGTCATCGTTGGCGGCGCAAAAAGCTGCATGAGAAAGACTTTCTTCACCCACTCTCACTAGACGCGCGTGAAGTCACCTTACGTTTGATTACCGTGGGATCCTAATAACGGAATGAGTGATAAAAAATAAATGCAGGCGTGAGGAGAGGAACATGGGATTCCGAGGCAGTATCCAACGCGCATTGCATTAGAGAGGTATGATGGCATGATATGTATGGTTATGGTCATGCTTGATTGATGGATGCAGAATGTTACACAGCCCCATGCCAGCTCATATGTAATAATGGAAATAAATTAACTTTGCATAATTAATATTTATATGTTTTACCTACTCGGTCCCTTTAAATGCCAATTTTTGACCGGCGTTAAAAAAAAAAGGCGAATTGCTCAGCCCTGTTAGAATAGAAAAGAGCAAAGAGGGGCCACTCACTGAGAGAAACACTGCCATATAGAGACAGAGACAGGTGAGAGACAGAGAGAAAGAGAGAGAGTCACAGACACAGAACACCCTCCTCCGCCTCGGTGAAAAAAGAAAAAACAAGGTAAATTTCATTGTGGAATGTCAAGTTTCAATTTCTTTCATTATTTTATTTTTCTCTCGAGAACCTCATTTTAATTAAAAAGCAGTAATTTATTATTAGTGGTGCTGTAATGGTGTTTTTTTATTTGTTAAAAAATTGAAATGTTGGTGTGGTTGATGTTTGTATAGAGATTTGCGTCTGTTTTAATCGGTGTGTGTGTCGTACCAATGTTGGCTATTTTTTTCTTCTTCTATATTTATTGTTTTGCTTCACCCGAGTCACAGGCAATTGTTTTCACTTTCAGTGTTTGAGATGAATAAAAAGTATCTTGTGTGTTTGGCTTTCTTTGCTTGAAAAAAATTAAAAATCTTGGCCATAGATTTATAATCCTTTTTCAGGAACCGTACCGTATAGACACTTGTTTTTGTTTCTTTATATATCAGTGTGTTTCACTCGTTGATGCTCTTTCTCTCCTTCTTCGACGAGTGAAGAACCGAGAGAGCAGATATAAAGCTTGAAGCTTGATTTGTGTTTTTGGGAGGATATTTTCTTCAAAAAAGAAGGGCAAGCAGTGGATTTATGTCGTCTGGGTTTATTCTGGCAGTGATTGGGGCTCCGTTGAAGCTCTGGATTGTGTCTATCTCTTTCTCTTTCTTCCTGTTCACTCTCTCCATTTCCTCCTTCTGCTGTATGCTGCTGCGCATTCACAGTAATAATATTGTGAACCCAGCTGTTTCAATGCGATTGAGGCCTAAAAGGTTAGTTTTTTGTTTTTCTGTTCAATATTTGGTGTGCTCTTTATGATTTATTTCATGGGTTTTGGTTCTGAGGTTTTTGTTTTTGTTTTTGTACAGGACTTGTTGCGGAGTGGAGTGTTTTGGAGGCTTTCACATACAAGGATTTTCATATCTCTTCTTATTTTTAAGAGGGAATCTCACCTGATATCTTTACAAAGATTTTGTTATCTTTTAATTTTGGTTCACGCATCCCTTTAATTTCTTTCCTTCTTTTCATTCGATTTGGTTTCCTTCACAGTTTTCTGGGTATTTCTGAGGGGTTTTTGAAGGGTTTTTGTGAAAAAAAAGTTTTTGGCACCATGCCTGAGTCTCGGAAACAACCGGCTAATAGAGCCTCGAAACAAAGGGTTCATCACTCCTTGCAAGATTCGAAAGCAACAAGAAAGGTTCGCATAATATACAACGACCCTGACGCCACCGATTCATCCGAAGATGAGTCGGTGATTCCGAGAAGAATAAAAAGAAGTGTCCGTGAGATCTCACTTCCCCCTCTTCCTTCTATGTTTACCTCTCCTGAAAGTAGCTCTTGTGAGGTTAATAGCAACAACAATGCAGCGAAGGGTTGTTGTGAAGGTCAACCCCAAATGAAGAAGAGGGTTTTGACCCAAAACCCTTCAAGTCGGAGACAAACTTGTGGCAAATACAGAGGGGTTAGGCAGAGGAAGTGGGGTAAATGGGCTGCAGAGATTCGTGACCCGTTTAAGAGTGCCCGTATCTGGTTAGGCACTTACAACACTGCAGAAGAAGCTTCCAAAGCCTACGAGGCCAAAAGGCTTGAATTTGAAACCATGGCAAAGGCTCTAGCTTATAAAAACGCTCCTCTTACTTCACCTTTGGCTGCATCTACTTCCGATAAGAGTAACTATTGTAACTCTTCTTCCTCTGCTGCTCCTGCTCCTGCTCCTGCAGCATCTGTATCTGAGAAGTTTTCTTCCACTTATGAGGACTCGGAGAGTGTGTTGTCACACACATCACCTTCCTCCGTGCTTGAGTTGGATTCCTCGGCTTCTAATTTGATTGAGAAGGCTAATGTTTCGAGCAATGAAGCTGTTGAGGCTTGTGATTTGGTGGCCGAACTTGCTGGCCTAGAAATACCCGATTTGAGTTTGTTGAACTTGCCTCCACCCTCCGCAGCTGCTGCTCCTGGCTCCGAGACAAATCTTGGATTTGATTTTGATTGGTTATCGTTTGATGATTTTGGACAAAGTTTTGATGATCTAGGTGGCTTCGAGGATATACAAATCTGTGGTTTTGATGACAATGAGCCTAGTGAGCTTCCTGATTTCGATTTTGGTGATTTTGGTGCCGATGAGTTTGCCGGTTGGATTGAGGAACCCCTCAATATACCTTGTGCCTAAGATTAGACTTTTTTTATAATTTCCGAGTTCTGTTAGTGTCATGCGTATATGTTAAAAAAGTTTTGTGAAATCTCAGGAATTGCAATACCAATTCCTGAGTGAGTGAGTGTTTTTATGCGTCTAATATTTATTTATTTTGTTGAGGAAGTTGTTAGATGATCAGTGAGATGTAACAAACAGAATCCTTTGGGTTTTCCCGTGCTGTTAAAGAGCCGTCCAAAGGATGATACTATGTGGTAATTTTGAAGTTCTTATGTTCCATAGCAGACTATTATTGAAATGAGTTTTCCATCCTTTTCTTCTCTTCAAATTGTATTTTGTTATTATTTTTCCCATCCTAGAGTTATTGATTTTTAACTTAAAATATTTTCAACGGTTTGCGCGAACCAATTTCCGGTATTCCCAGACGATTCATATTTCGTAACGACGTGTCTTTTCAATGTCGGAAAGAGCGATATTCACGTTTCCGTTTCTTTGATTCCAGCCTAATGCGTTAGAGCTATGGCAGGGAAGTTTCAGTTTATTTTTTGAGTAAAAAAAATAATTAGAATAGGGAATAACAGTTGTAGATTCAGAAAATGGGGCCAAAGCGGAAGCAGTGAAATGAAGGTGTTATCGAAGGAGGTAGAGATGAGGGTACAGTGGTACACTAACTAGCTGTATCGCAATTCATATTTGGTAGGTACTCTTCACTCTTTCACCACTTCCTCCATAAATTTAATAAATAAAATCAGTTAGTCAGCAGTGGGGTCCTTTTCCACGTGTCGCCTCTCAACAAATGTTTGTTGTTACTCTTCTATACGGCACTACTGCTACGTCCAAAACCTCAGATACTGTAGGATTCGATTTTTGTTCCCATTTTATCATTAAATATTTCTGCAATTATTATGGATAATTTCCTTTCCCAGATTATGGAATTTCCAATCATAAATAAATATAATCTGTTATTCACCCTCGCATGGCCCGGCTAAAAAACAAACATACTAGATTTGGAAATTTTAAATATTTTTTCTAATATCATCAAATTCTCTTTGATTTTGTTTAGGTTTAACTTAAATTAAATCTTTTCACATTATATTAAACACACGCTCCTCACTTTTTTCTCTGGATTATTAGACAAACCTTTGTCTTTGAATTTTTAAAACTAATAATTTCATGTATAAAAAATTGTATTGTTGTTATGTTATTATTGAAAATAATATTTTAGAAGTTTTAATTTTGAGTTTTGGTCATTTAGTAAAGCATTTGGTGTGTATTGTGCAGTTGGTTCATGCAGACTATTCGGAATCTCAGATCTGATTTACATGCCTATGACTTTTGATTTTTTTGCCCCCTCCCATGCCATATTCCCATAATTTTAGCAATTCAATTTATTTTTTGTTTTTTTATTCGTTTGAAATTTCCAACTTTTTACATGTTCAAAAGGGGAATTCTGATGTGCTAACTTGGTCCATGGAGAGTGGTGTATTCAAAATGACACGTGGCTTGCATCCATCGGTGGAAGACCAGGGATGCCTCGGTGATTGGTGCGGCGAATAAATCGAAGAGCAAGAAGAGGGAAGGGGCGAGGGATATGGGTGAAGTGGGTCCCCGACCCGTATTTGCAAATGGAGCCTTAATCATATTGTGATGATGAGAGTGAGAATCACAATTGTTGATAATGTCTAAAAGCAGATGCATCCATACTATTCCCCTCTACACTTCGTATTTCACTATTGGTTCTAACCTAGTCCATGCATCTCTCTTATTCAACTTTTTTTATATTTCCCTTGGTCATCATCATATTACAATTGTACTAATCTTTTATTAATTAGCTTTAATTGAGCTTTGTTATTGGGGCCAATGCTGACTTTGTAACTATTGGTTGCAAATCTTTGTCAATTCTCTGTTTCCCACGCCCAAACAATAATATCAACATCTCCCCACTTGTTTTTAACCAAAGTGCTTATGTTGTGCTTCCTCGTGTTAACTAAAAGCCAAAGGAGTATAACATTTTTGCTTGGACACCACGTTAAGGTGGCGGACTTCATTTAATCCTTATTTTGATTATTTTCCTTCGTGCAATTTACGTCATCACTACTTGATTGCCTTTTTTTATTTAAATAAAAGGAAAAAATAAACTAGTTTCTTTTTAAAGACGAAGCCAAACAAGACAATAGTCAATGTTTATTGTATTTTTTTTATCTTTTCATTACGGTTAACATATAATTTTAGTCTCTTACTATTTTTTTGGGAAAAGAATATTTAATTTCTTTTAAATTTTATCTTCTTTTAAGTAGATATTTCAAATTTTAGTTTTGTTTCAATTGGTAATTAAAATTTATCTCTTCTATAATTAAATATGCTAAATTTTAATTTGATCTTAATTAATATTTAAATTTTATAAATTTTACAAATAAACAATATAAATTTTATTATGTTTGAATAGTCATTGAATTTGACCTATTTTTACAAATAATTTTTTTATAAATTTAATCAAAACTAAATTACTAATGAAAATTTTCAATAACTTATCTACCTTAAATATTAAAAATTAACTAATTTTTACTTTATTTTTTAATATTAAAACGTAACAAAAAAATATAAATATTCAAAGACTGATAAAAAAAATCACAACATATATTAATGTTTATTTATTTATTATTTATTTTTATTTCTAAAATAAACGTCATATATCAATTATTATTATTGTATACAGTTTTTTAATTTTTCATTTTTTCCTAAATTTAAAATTTTGTCATATTTTGATGTTTATAAAAATGCATAATAATAAAAAAATACAGTGAATCGGCAATTTGTAAAAGAGGAAAAAATTAAGGATTAATCAAAATAAAATTAAATATGTTTATTTATAAAATTAATAAATTTTAAAAATCAATTAAATTTAAGATATTTAATTTCAAAAAAATTAAATTTAAGGATCAATTAAAATAAAATTGAAATTTAAAATGTATCTTTGCAAAGAAGGTAAACTTTAAGATTTTAAACATATTTTAAATTATTACCTTTTTAAATCTCACAAAATTAAAATATTTATGGGCTAAATATATTCTACATCAAAAAGGAAATAAAACCATTTTAGGTTCTCTTTTACTTAAAATTTACTAATAAAAGTATCATATTGTCATAAAGAATCATAAAACTTACCATCTTTAAAAATCCCATGTTAAATATTACGAAATATTTTAAAATTAGTCAATTTTTTTATATTTAAATAATTTTTAATTTTAAATATGTTTTAAACGCCATTTATTTGAAAAGAAAATAAACATTTAAAGAAACTAAAAAGAAAAAATAATTGTCACTTTTTAAAAATTTGGGAGATTCAATTTATATAAAAAATTTCACATTAGTTATAAAACAGAAAATTTACAATTAAATTTAATTTGAAAGTTAAATCTTGAGCTTAGTTCTTGTTCTCTATTTTAGGAAATGTCAATACCTATGAGGACTTTTCATGAAGCTGTGTCTTCGTCAATGATAATTTCTGGCGGAAAACTGCCGTATACTATTTTGGTGTGAGAAAACTCGGACGTTAGGTTTAGTGGGTCCTTGAGAATTGACAAGTTAGGGAGAATTTCCAATCACGTTTTAACCTCATTAATGGAATAACAAAACTTTAGGCCCCAAACGGAGATACACTTTAAATAAACAAATTGGACACAGAAGAAACACGATCAGACGTGATTAGAAAAACAAAATAATCACATGCGCTAAATTATAATGCTGTAAGCATGCTCTCTCATCAATATACTTCAGCAATTGAAAATTGTACTTGGTCCATTATTCATGACATTACTTTATAAAATAAACATACAATATAATTTTATTGGATCTCTTTCTTTTAATTTTATGGATAGGTTAAACAAAAAATAAGACATATCATTTTGTAAATCTTAGTAATTCTAACTAAAGATAAAAAGTATATTGTTTCATGTATTTGAACTTTTTTTCGAAAAAGATTCTGTAGACGGTCTCATTTAAAATGAAAATCATATCAGGTTTAGCTTCTAACTTTTTATTATGAGACTTTACTAAATAGCTATTTCTTTGCAAATTTTGAAGGAGGAAATCTCCAAGTTAGTTTTCACCATTCCTAAGATTCTAAAGTTAATTTCTAAATTTTTTATTGAGCATTATAGTTTCAAAAAAAAGATTAATATAACTCACGAAAAAAAAAATAAAATTAGAGAATTACTATGATAAAGAACATAGTTTGAGAATGTTATTATTTTTTTAAAATTTAGTAACTAATTCTAGAATGTTCTGGATGTCAATATGGTTGTTGATGGTAGTATAGTGTATCTAAATTAAAAGAAACAATATTCTGGGCGTTGGTTCACTTTGTTTCAGCGAAAAAAAAGGCGTTTGGAGCTATTTAATCTTATACAGCACTGAAGGTGAGATTCGGATTTATCTCTGATCAAAGGTGAATCAGACCCATTCCATATTTGTAACGGTGTATCAATTCTCTGCTATGATTAAAAATGCTATTGCACTATATGATGTCATTCAGCTGTATAAGGGTCAGAATATGCTTGTAGTCCATTAACAAAATTCTTTTATTTGCCCATGAAATAAGTTCAAATATATAACAAATATATGTGGACTGTACTCAAACAAAATTTATTCTTCTGATAAATAACTTATTCCACTGAATCTTACCGATAAATTATATCACCACCCTTCATTTTTGCCTTCAACTTTGCAGCGAAAATACGTTGATTTTCTCTATACCCATTTCCTTCTAATCGAAACAGCGCGATTAGGACTCATCTGCAGGTTAAGGCGTATTTTGTTTTGAAATTTATCAGTAACGTGTTTGGATAATGAGTTTATAAATTACAATAAAATATATTTTTTTGACTTTTTTCTAACAAATGATTATAAACAATTTTACAAATTATGTTATTATTTTCCTTTCAACAAAAATAATTCAAAACTGAAGATCTACTTCTATTAAATATTTATAAAATTTTAATTTATTGTTAAGTGAAATTTTATGCTAAAGACTTTTTGCTATGTATGAAAAATGTATAATTATTTACCGTATAGTATTGATATGAATTCACCTAAATTTTTGTCATTTTAAAAATTTTTGTAATGTTTTTTTTCACATTTGAAGTTAATTTTTTTTACTGATAATAATTGTTTATGATGGTTAATAATTATAAAAAAATTGAATATATGTAGATGATTATCCATGTACGTATGTAGCAGCATTATCATTGCTCTATAAGCAATTAGAATGCTATGGCCTATGGGGACTTGGTTCGCTTTAACAGGTTAAAGCCCATGCACCTTTATCTAAACCTTTGACAAAATAAAACAAAGAAAAAAAGGGGCTTGACTTTTTGCAACCTTTTTTTCTTTTTGCATCCTGTTTAATTTTTTGAAAAGTTTTTATTATTATTCGTCTTTTCTTCCACCAAAGTAGAACATATGGATTCAATTAATAAAAAAAAAGATGTAGAAAAAAAAAAAAAGAGGAGAAGAAAAACAGAAAGATGAAAGAGAAAGAAGAAAGAAGAAATAAGTTTAATAAATGGAAGTATTTTTGTCTTTTCAATAATAAGAGACAAAAAGAAATTTTGGAGTGTAAAAAGGACAATATACGCCGATATGTCCATAATCAAAAGCCGCAAAACATTGAAATTGAAGTCTATGATACATATTTAATATATGGGTCTAAGACATCTGTTTAACAAGGCCATGTACTATAAGCTCATTTTGCTCAATCAGTTATTCCATATCTGAGTTTTTCTTTTTTTTTTCTTTGGATCAAAGGGTATGTAAGCGTGAGACTGTATGGGCTAAGAACAATGGGCTTTGATATCATATTCTTAACTTTTACTGGGCTTCACTTGGTTTTTGAAAGTTTTTGGATATCACATTATCCCTATATCAGTTTTTCAACTTTTGGAGCAGTTCATATTTTTAAAAAGCTACTACGTGTTTACCTGCATCTTCCAGAATGGAACCAAATATAATATGGGCTTGGGTCCTTTTGTCTCGTTTTGATTCAGTTCAATGACCAAAATAAAAAGATGGAAACAAATAAATTGTCTTCTTTTCACTCCATTCTGTTTGAAAAAAAAATTGTTCTTTCTCATTGATTATATTTCCGTAGTCTCCCTCCCTCCCTCTGTCGGTAAAAAAAAAACTGCAATTTGAGACTACTGTTATCTAACAAAACAGAAACAAAAAATTTTCGTAAGCTATTATATTTTAGTTAGAAGGAAGGAGATAAGTAATTAAACTTTGTCATAGCAGAATAATCATTAAAGTTTTATTTGAAAAGAATTAGAAAAGAAATGAAAATACATATTTTTTGAAAATATATATATCCGTCACTATTTATTTTCTAATCTTTTAAGAACTTTACTATGACGTGGTGGTGTTTTATACAATAAATATTAAGTAAAGAATATGTGTGTGTGTCTCTTAAGAATTTAGCATAAATCAGTCCAAATATTTGGTGCACGGTGGTTTTCATGAATTTCATTCGTACCGATCAGTATTTGGCTTTTGTTAAATTCTCTAGTGAAACCCTCCAATATAGCGAACCCTGATAGTTGGCATGAAATTGAAAAAATAGTATCTCCGTTGTTGTTGTGGGAGTTAATTTGCTTGAATAATAGAAACTTAAACCTTCTCTGTGCTACCACTCTTTCCATTTTAGTCATTGTCTTCTCCTTACAACGTAGTCCATATCATAGACCTAAGTAAGTTGGAGGTTCTCAACTACTAATTTTCCAGCAGAAATAGCCACATTAATGGGTGTAATATGTCGTTTACTTAAAGCTTTGAGGCTAAGGTAGGTGGCCGATGGTTGGTTCAATTTCTCCAAATTAATGGGTCTCACTAACTATACTAATAAAAGTATATAATATAATATAATGGAAAGGAATGGTGCCAAACAAATAAAATTTTAAAAAATACAAAACGTGCATTGGAACCCGATCTTGTAGGAGTAATGCAATTTTCACACCTAGAAATTAAATTATGGACAGACCAGCTGTCTCATTTTGAATGGTGAAACGTGACAAGGGAAAGGAGAAGAACATCAAAATGTAAAATTTTAAATATTATTTATTGACGCTTCATGCATATACTTCTTTAATAAATGATGCTTGGTTGCTCACTCCCATGCCTACTCTCTCAGGCCCAAACAATAATGTACAAATATCTTAGTTTTCATATATTTCACATAATTATCTTTGACTGATGAAACCCAACAAGCTCCAAGTGGCCGAGTTCTAGTTACTATATCAGGAAGTTATGGTTAGGCCAACCACAATATTATAACTTAGCAAGTATCTCTAGCCATTACTCCAATATTTATAACAATACTTTTCTTGTTATAAATGACAAAACATAAATAGGTATTATTGACACCCATCTCAAATTAAAATTGGCCTTTTTATTTCGATAATTAAGATAATAATAAACAAAAGAAATACCTTATTTGAATGAAAAATAATATCAATAATACTTATAATAATGTCTTATTATATCACAATATTTCATTCAACATCTTGAAACAACAATTAGTGCTTTTCAAGATTGAGCAAAGGAACTTCTCTTTTGACCTAAACACGTGGAGACTTGTTCCTATTACACAAGTTAACCATGTCGCTGCGTCACATTTTTGAATGTATATTGGCTTAGATAAAGGTAGATAATACTAGCGTAATTTTTCTCACGCAAATACAATAGCATATCAAGTTATCACGTGTCTTGCATGGAAGTGTCTGCCACAGACTTATTAGCACACGTTTAAACTACCGCTTAATTTTCACATGTTGGGTCTGATAAAATTTTGATGAGGTGGCATACATGCTTTCGTCCACTACAAAATGGCGTGTCGGTGAATTGGAAGCAAAATTGCGCTGAAATTAATGGTACTTTAACTCCTTCCACAGTAACTTTTATTAACATCAGGCATCACCTATTAAACGTAAGTTGTAATTTAATTAACGTTCAACTTAAATTGTAATGCAATCAACAGTACAATTGATCCATAAGAGAAAACGTGGACACTTGTATATTCAGCATATTCCATAATCCTCTTTATATATACCCTTCAACATCTCAACTCAGAATCATCAACCGCAGAAATTGGGCAGCATGATCAAGCACGCCTACGGCTTTTTCAGATCACTAGTGCAATGCTAGTTCAAGATTATCGATACAGTATAATTTGAAAAATATTTATATAAATGGGATAAATTGGATGAGAAAAATCAGACTTATTTCCGTTTGTTTTTAATAATGCAAGTTGGATTCTTAATATTTAATTTATTAATTTTAATGAAAATATAAGTTGAATTCTCAATTTTCAATTATTAGTTTTTTTTTATTAAAAGTATAAGTCGTTAGACGATCCAATTCTGAATGTTTAACTTATGCGTTTTTTTTTATAAAAAAACAAATAATAACTTAAAATTTTTAGAATTTAATTTATATATTTATATTTTTTTAAAAATAAACTCAAGTAAATTTAAATTTAAAAATTTAACAATATATTTTTATTAAAAAATAAAAAATAAAAATAAATCCTGAAAATCAAATTTATTTCATTAAAAAATGATGATAAATTAAATATTCAATATCCAACTTACCTTATTTATGTGAATACAGTTTTATCAACTTACACTCTACCGGTAATTTTGAACTAACACTACACCATTTTAGTATGAGACAAATCTTACAATTTGGCCGATCCATCTTTCCCTTCCCTCATGATGTCATAAAACTTGGATTGAAACATTATCTCTTCGCTCGGTGTATGAAATTAGATAAGATATAATTAATGGCTACATAAAATAGTTGGAACAAAACATTTCAATCCTCTGTAAAATTATATTTTATCTAATTTGCATTTAGATTTCATTCTAATCCAAATGTTTAAAAAGAAGAAGAAAAGATTTAATTATTATATATGTTAAATTTTCATTCCATGAAAAAATTATACCACAATAACCATGGTATATATATACATTACGACCACAGTTTTCAATATTAATCTTGAAAATGTTAACAGACAATTATTTTCAAATTTAATGACATTCTCTATGATGACATTTAATATCGTTTTCAATGTAATGTTTATAGTTTGCGATCAAACTATTATTGTAACAAACAAAACTATAATTATAATTTTATGTTCTAACATGTTTCGGTGATGTATAAAAATTATGTGTGTGAAAAGATAAATCGTATGTTTATGAAGTTAAAAGTATATGTAAGAAAAAGAAAACCTAAATAAGATAAAAAAAATTTAGAAAGAAAGACACGGAAATTCTATCTCTTAAATCAAAAGCATCATGAAGGAAGCTTGGAATAAAATCAAGCCACATTAAAATTTAAGGAATTAAGAGTAAGCTTGACTTTAAAATAAATAAATAAAAGATACGTACCTTTCATATGGATAGAGGAAGAGCATAGTGTACAATGCAAGGTCAAGAAATTGCTGTTGACTCCCGATGTATGTGTTGCCTGATATATTTATTGGTAAAGGGAAGGAAATTAGAAGACAAACTAAATAATAACGTTGGGGGTTAAAAGTACCAATTAAACTTCAACAATTCAAGCCTAATGTTGCTCAGTTTCCCGATTAAGTAGATAACATCAATAGTTCAGATGAGCTGGCCAGAGAGTGGCCTAAAAAGTTTATGTTGATTAATGAGTTCTTACAAAATTAAATCAACGATTAATCCATAAACATTTTGTTTGAGATATAGGCTAATATCTCAACACGGTCACATGTACATTAATGATAGATAACTTTAGAGTATTTTGCCTTAATTTCCAGCAAAAAAAATGAAGAGAATTTAAAGAGAGAGAACAATCAGTGGAGAAGAGAGAAGGGTGTCCTGAAAGAAACTTGTGGGCAGTCATGATCAGTTACTCTGCTTATTAAATAATCACCGGTTAGCATTTGACAACCACTCCGCATGGAAGGGTACAATGCAACCACAATATCAATCAATCTACCATAAGAACTAGATATACCTATAGCCTTTGCATGTCAAAACTGTACATACATGCAAAAAATTATGAAAAAAAAAAAAGTGGTTAGACATCAAATATTACGAAAACGGTTTTTTTTTTTTATAAAAATATCATTTTATTTGATTTTTTATGAAAATATTAAAATAAATATTATTTTTATATAAATTTTAAAATTAAAAAATATATTATAAGATTTTTATAAATTAAAATAAAAAATAAAAGTAAAAAAATATTTTTATTAACTAAACAACTTTTTAATTTTAGAATATTGAGGTAAAGTGCATGTATGTGGGATCTATGTATTTTGATACGTAAATTTGCATTATATCTTTACGAATCTCTTAATAAATAAAAATAAAATAATAATAATAATAAGATATATCATTATTTTATCTTATATTTGATGCACACCTAGTAAAATATATATAACACGATCTTATTCTATTTAATATTTAATATGAATAAATAATAATAATATAAGATATAAATTAAATTTAAACAAAAAATTAATATATTTTTAAATTTTTAATTTAATTTATAACTTTTTAATAGAAAATTTTAAATTTATATTACTATAGAAAATTTTAAATTTCAAATTTATGTATAAATAATATCATAAAATTGATATTAAAATTGGAATATTTTTAAACTTTTATTTTTTACACGTAAAAACTAAAATATTTTTTTGATAAAGTATAATTAAATCTAAATTATAAAAAATGAAATTATATCTTATATAAAATGTTTTTATTAAGAAAATTCATAAAATATGTTTTTATAAAAAATATATTTTATAAATGATTAATTTTTTGTAAAATATTAAAGATGGTAGGATATAAAGGAGGATAATAATAATAATAATAATAATAATAATAATAATAATAATAATAATAATAATAATAATAATAATAATAATAATAATAATATATCTAAAATCTTTTTACGATAAAAAAATTTGAATTATTACATATGATAACCCACCCAAATAAATTATCATATTATTATAATTTCTATAAATATGATAGGATAAGTTATGATATCTTTTAAGGATAGTTTAAATTTTAAGAGATGATTTTTTAATAATATTTTTGAAAAATTATTGAATGAACTATATCTAATATGTAGAGTTACAAACCCTTTAATTAAAATTTATTAATTCATCTTTTTAATTAATTAAAATAGTATTAGCTTAATTAAAATTGATTCTTGATCAATCTTCATCATGACTCCAAAATTTTTGGCTTAAAGTTATCTTTAATTGAGATAATATTATTTTTAACTAATTATTAATTAATTAAAAATATGCAAATATATAATAAATTTGCTTCAATCATAAATGTCTCAACTTGTTTGATATTATTTATCTTTCCATGTTTATCATATTACTCTATTTATCATTTTTTATTTCTTTTAAAAAATATAATACTCTTATATATCAATATAATATTTTTAAAACCAAAAATATAATATTTGAATGCATGCGTAAGACCATGCAATAATAAATTAAATGTTTACTAAAAACTATAACATTTTATATTATCAAATATATTTAATTATGCAAAAATAATTATATATAACTTTATTATATTTTTTATAAATTATAAAAAATGATGACATTTAAATCCATAATTTTTTTGTAAAATTATTTTAATTTATAATTTATTAACACTAGACAAATTTTAGTAGCTTATATTACATAGAATGTGTTTAGTAAAATTAATTAAAATTAAAAAATTATGACATATATTTTTTATTATATAAAATATGTTTATTAAAATTAATTAAAAATTAAAAAATTGTATAAAAGTAAAAAATAGATAAGCTATTAATTTAATTAAAAATATTTAGTAAAATTAGTTAATAAATATAAAATGATAAATAAAAAAATAATTAAATAATAAATTAAAATATATTAAATTTATATATTTATATTTTTTAATAAGATGAAAATTATTAAATAAATTTTTTAAAATTTTATATAAATAATTTTTAAATGATTATTTTATAATTTTACTTTTTATCAAACTATTCAAATTTGTTTAATAAAATAAAATAAATAATATAATAATTAAAATAAATAATAATTTAAAATATAATATTTTATAATAATATAAAAAATTTAATTAAAATTAATAATATTATTATGAATAAATAAAATAATAATAATTTATAAAAATAAATAGATAAATAAAATATTATATTATAAAAATATACTAAAGATAAAAAATAAAAAAATATTTCAACTAGAAGTTAAAATGTATAAAATTTATTTGAAATAATTTTTAAGAAAATTTAATAATTGTCTAAAAAAATTAATAATTACTAAAATAAATTATTTTAATAAATAAAACTAAAATATATTAATAAATTTTTAATTTAATAATTTTAACTTTGAACTAGTTAAAATAATTTTTTTAATATACTAACATATTAAACAAATTATTTCAAATAAGTTAAAATTTTACGTGCATATTAAGAAAGTTAGTAAATATTTTTAATTTATGAAAAATACAATTATATTTTATTAAATCGTTATTTTGTTCTATTATATAACGAAAATATAATATATTTACAAAATAAAATTATGTGATTTTTTAAAATTAAAATACCATAATTTACAAGAAATTAAAACTATTTGAATAATAATTATTTTAAGAATCAACACATAATCAATAGTATGGTCGATTACACTAACCTTTATTACATGCCAAGTTTTGATATATATATATATATATATATATATAATCCTTCAAAAGATAGTGGGATAGTTTACTTTTGTTTAATGATTGTTGTCAGTTGTCATAATCTCTCTGAAAGTAAGGCGGTTTGCAAAGTTAATGAGAAGGTGGGCGTTAGCAGGAGTATGTCACTGCCAATTGACATCTCATTTTAAATTGTTTTAATGTTCACCCATGTATGTTATATATATATATAACCAAACATTCTCCTCTTTGTTTACTTTTTAGAAATGAAAAGTTTTAAGTTTTTAATATTGTTTTTCAATCCAAATTAAGCTTATTTTAATAATTAAATTAAAATTTTAATATATTATTATATTAAAATTGAAATTTTAATTAAAATAATATAAAAAATACTTATAATACTATTTATAAGTTTTTTAAATATTAAAGATATATTTTTATAATGATTTTAATTTATTAAGATAATTGAAAAGTTAAGGTAATCAAATAGTTTATTTAACTGAAAATAAACTATTAGAGGTGTTTAATTAAGGATTTTTTTAAAAAAATTACTAGCTTAAAACTTTATTTGATAAATTATTATAAAGTATAATATATAAGTTAGAAGTTGTACAATTTTTTTTTGAATTTTTCCTTTGTAATTTTTAAAAATAAATGGTGATAGTAGTAAAAATTTAAATATATTAAATTTTAAAAATTATTAATACTACATACTTTTATATATTTATAAAAATATGTTTATAAAATAATTTATTAATTTTTTAACAATAATTGAATTTAAACTTACATTTTTATAAAATATGAATCTAATCTTTATATACTTACAAATCATCCATTAAAGATTCTTATATGGATAGTAAACATTTATTGAAAGAAAAAATAAAAGAATAAATTGGAAAAAAATAAATAACAACTGATTAGGTTCTTTGAATAGTACAGGATTGTCACATCATTCAAGCCACAGTAAAACACGTCAATTACCACCTTGTCACTTTACATTTATCATCCATAAATCAGTAATAAATAAATAAATAAATTATATTGTACTTCCACCATTTTTTTATAAAATTTTTTAAAAGTAAAAAACACTTCTTAATATATTATTGTTAAATATTTTAATTGTGTTTATTTAAAAAATAATTTTATGATTATAATTAATATTTTTAAATTTATTTTAAAAAATCTTTTAAATTTTTTTGGCAATCCGTATAATATTTTTGCAAATTTTTAAATTATTTATTATTTTTAATATTTATATTTCATAATATTAAAAGCTCTAAAATTATATAATTAATTATATGAGAAAAAATTTATTTAGACCGTTAAGTTTAAAATGATATTAATTTTTAAAAATTAATATGCTAATTAATATTATAATATATTTTTTAATATGTATAATTTGATAAAAATGTTTTAACAAAATTAATTTATTTATCATACGGACTATTAAACTATATTTTTAAAACATATACATTAATATTTGATGACCTATAACATTAAATGTAAAAACATATCCTAATTTTAATATAAATAAAAATATTAATTACTGTTTAATATATATATATAAAATAATCCTAAAATATATATTAAAAGAAACGAAAATACTTATTAAACATGGTTACACCCTAGTAAGATTATATTATGATTGATGGTTCATGGTCTTAATCAAACATTGTTATACCTGTACATTATTAATTATCATACAATGAAAGAATGAAAGAGAGCTGTTTAAAGTTAATTACATCAACCCAGACATTAAAAACTGAAAATCCTTTGTATAAAAATAATATTAAAATGTTTTAGATTTTTTATCAGCTAAATTGTTTTATAAGTAAAGTTATAATAATATTGAAAAAGAGACTATTCAGACGTCAATGCTTATATATTCTCTATGTTATGTTTTCTCTGATATATTTAAAAAATTTTATTTATTATTTTAAAAGTGTAACAAAATATTTATTATTATTTTATTATATCTTGATATTTTATAATGATATTAATTAACAAAAGAGTTTAATTAATAAAAAATTAAAAATATAATAAAATTATATTAATTAATCTTTTATATATAAAATAATTTTAAATAAAATACAATATAATAATCTCTTTTACCTAAATCTTATTTTGTATTTATTTTATTTTATTATTTATCGTTTGATTTTTACACTTGTGTGATTGTTAATGTAATCAATATTATGAGTTGGAGTTTGTAACTTATAATTGTTGTAGATCACGACAGAATGATGAATAAGAAAATTTTAATAAAAAACAAAGTTGCCGTTACCAAAATTTAATAAAGAAAATTTTAAAAAATTTAAAAATAATCTTTGAAAATAATTTGAATTCGGAGTTGAGAAGGTATTAGTACTCTACGATATCCGTAAAAATGGTTACATTTTAATTAATTATACAAAATTATTTCAAAAATATTTATTTTACAAAAAAAATTATTTTTAATGATTTATTTTATTTTATATAAGTTATTTAAATAGTTTTTTTTTTATTTTTTGTCTCATCAATAGATAGAAAAAAATGGTCCAGAAGTCTATTTGAACTTGACGGATCCCGTTCTTGTTCCTCCCTATCCTCAGATGGCGCAGCAAGAAAATCAAAATTACGTAGTTTTTAAAAAAAGTTTCAATGCATTTTAAATTTATAAAAAATATCATGGTATTTTCTTATTTTTTAGAAAAGATCATGCTTGATTTTCATGAAAAGTATTTTCGAAAAATTAGAATAAAATTAGTTTTGTGATTTTTATTTCCAAGAACTTTGAAAATATTAAAACTTGAATTTGAAGAATTGATTATTTATTTTATTTTATTTATAAGTTTTGAGATGAAAAATATGTTTTAAATTTTTTTAGAAGAAATAATTTAAGAAGAAAGAAGTTTGCTTTTATACATAATTTAATGTAGCAAATGATTGCTTAATAAATTATGATTATTTAATAAATTTTTATGTTTTAAATAATATCAAAGGTGGATCCATTACTCAATTGATCCCATTAGTTACATTTACTTGAAAAAAAATTAAAATAAAGACGAGATAGGTTTACGCATTTCTGCGCATTTTTCAAACTTAAATTATTCAATCACAGGTGTTCTCCTTTTTCCTTAAAGGAGATGTATTTTTATATAGAAAAAATGAAAGCCCTTTTCCTTAAAGAAGATGTATTTTTATATAAAAAAATGAAAGACTCAAGTCTAATATGTATGAATGATTGAAGAAGTTTTGCTCTTTATAAATGGAATAACTTCTTCTAAGTCTTATTATGTAGAAGTGGACTAGCAAAATAATTTTTAAACTTTTAACTCTGTCATATATAAAACTTCTATTTTTATTTTTCAGACAACATTGGATATTTACAAAAATAAAATGATAAAATAATAAATTTATTGATCTATATAACATTTAAATCATCACTATAAAAAAAATTATTATTATTTTTATCGATTATATAAATGAACATAAAATATTATTAAGCTTTAAGTGTTATATTACTTTAATTTTTATTAAAATGTTTTTTAATATATAACTTTAAACGAATATAAATTTATAAAAAATTAATAAAAATTAAAATTATTATTATTTATTTTTAATATTTTTATTATTATTTTTAGTACATCTTGTTAAATTCAATTCATTCTTCATACAAATCTACCTTAATATTTACATATTTATGCAAATGTATATAATATAATTGTTAAACATTAAAGTGAAAAAATTAATGTTATTATTTTATATATACATATTTTTTATAAATTATGAATTATTTAATTTAATTATATTGTTATTAGTTTTTATTATTATTTTTTTATAAATCAAGTAAAATTAACATAGTATCGATAGTCCTTATAAGAAAGATAATAAAATAAAATTAATAAAATTTTATAATGATAAAAAAATATTAGTTAAGATATTAATCATTACACACAAATGAAAAAAAAAAATGTGACATTAAATTTCTGAACATAACTTTTCTTTATCAACAACGTTTTTTATATATACATAAAATTGGATATGAAAATTTATTATTGTTTTATTTTTATTCATAGTCTTACTTTAATTTTTATTAAGTTCAGAATATTTTTTGATTTTAAAAGTTTTAAATTAAATATTTTTTTTTATTTTTTTACTAACTTTAAAGATTAAATAACTATATTCATTATCCCGTTGTTTTGTTGAAATTATTTAATAAGTTACAAAATTATAAAAAATATTTTTTACTATTATTTTAAAGAAAACAACAAATAAAATTTAAAGTAAATATATTTTTCAAATTAGTTATGCTATTTTTTAAATTATTATTTGGTGTTATTTTAAATTTTAAACTTGTTAATTAGATGAGATGTATTGTTTATATATATCGAATTTATGGATAATTTTTAAATAATTTTATAAATATTTTTTAAACTTTTAATATATTATGGTTTGATAAATTTTTAAAATTGAATTTATCTAAATTTTATTATAAAAATAAAAATAAACCATGGTTAGTTATAATATAAATGAATATTTATTATCTTAAAATTTTCAACTCAAGAGACTATCAATAAAAAAAAAAATACTTGATGAAGGATTAAAAATATTTATTTATCTTTAAAATGTATGTTTCAATGGCTTAAATTTATAATAACAAATATTAAATCATGATATTTTATGTATTGTTTTTTTTTTCACAATACAATAATAGAATGAAACTATTTTACGTATAATAATGAATAAAAACAGTGTTAGTGGATGTAAAAATAGAGTATAAATACTTTAAATTTTTATTTATCAGTTTATGCCATAAATTAAATACTATTTTGTAATTTTATAAAAAAAAATTAACACTTTGATTTGGCCATTGTAGTATAGGCTGTGATTAAACCAATCAATTCTAGCCCCAAACAATTCTAGCTGTTTGGACTAATCAACTGTCAAAATAATTATTATAAAATTTAGTAATTTTTAAGAATTCAGCAGTTTATAATTAAATAAAAAATTAATTTTTTAATCTATTAATATATTTTAATTAAGTTTTAAAAATTATAATATTTAATATTATTGATATATTAAATTTTATAAATTTATAAAATTATGGATAATTTTTTATTATATATATTAAAAATGATTTAATTAAGTATATACATATTGAATGAAACAAATAAAATAGTTAGACTCGCAACGTCCAACTAACCCAATGGATAACTCCTATAATAAAAGAATGAAACCGTTAGCCATTATCGCAAGAACCATATCCAGACAAAACTTACAATAATGATTCATATTTTCTATTGACAGTTTTTTAAAATAAAAAATTTAATAATATATATTTAAGTATAAATAAACGTATATTATTATTTATATATTTAATTGTTTTCTTTCTGTTTCTTTTGAAATTCCATTTGTATTATGGATTAAGCACGGGTGCAAACGAATAGAGTATTTAAAGTTTGGACTTGCCTGTGAAAAAAAAAAAAACGTTCAAGTTTGATTTATTTTTATAAAAATACATAGAAATATTTATTTTTTAATTTTGAGTTTGATTCATTAAAAAAATTTTAAAAATTTGAGCATGATTTATTAGTATATTTATAATTTTTTTATCAATTTTTTAAAATAATATTTATTTATTTATTTAGTATCTAATAAATAATTTCAAGCATAAAAATAAAATGAAATGGTAATAGAAACTACGGATGAAATCTTTAAGGTAGAAAACTGTGAATTTCTTGGGAGAAATTTTATGATCATACATTTAAAATATGGCTCATTAAATGATCTAGCACACACATAAACACATGACTGACATGAGTTATCAGGTACTATTAATATTGAACTTACAAATCTTACTCTAACTCGTTTTAATAATGAAGTCTCATTTTAAACTTAAACTTATTTATCACAATATTAAATAATAGTATATATTATTATTTTTAACTAACTGAATTATTTGTATATTTGTTAATATGATATGTTATACTGTTAATATACGTTTGCAATGTCTATACGGTTAGATTTATTTATAACAAATAAAAGTTATACAAACGGAAGCTAATTTAATACTTAATTGTCAACATGTGATGATTTTTAAAATCCAAGCTAGGATGATTAGGATCCGTTAGATTTAAATTTTGGAAAAATTAATTTTAAAAAATTAATTTATGTTTGAGTATGATAATTTAAAAATAAAATTAGACAAAATGATTTTAATTGATTGATAAAGTATAACTACTTCAGGCGTATATAATTTGTCTATCACTTTTAAGCCCAATTCTAACTACAAAAAAGATTTATTTATTTTTTTCAAAATCAAATTTAGCCACTTTCAGAACAGATTTCAAAAATAAAAAGTTATCACAAAAAATGTTTTAGGATTGATTTTATTGGAAAATTAAAAACATGTTTTTGAAAGCAATAAAAGAAATATACAATATGTTTCTGTTCTCCATTGATAATCGATCCTAAAAAAAAAAAGATTTCTTCACTTTGAAAAAAAAAAAAGAAAAGAAATTTAACGAATTTTTCATGCTTGAATGTTTTGCAACTTTTTGTTGGATGTGTTAAACAAATTGACCTAATTCATTCGTACAAGTGAGCTTTTCAATCTATTATTCATGTTAAATTGATTTTAAATTTTTTATTGATTATGTTTATTTAAAAATTAATATGATAAAGAATTTAAAATATTAATATAATTAATGATAACAAATAATTTAAAATTATTATTATTAATTTTTAATTCATTTATGCACATTGGAATTCCAAATATCGTCTAACTTCCTTTTCAAAATAGATAAATCATAAACTCAAGTGGGATGGTCCTATAGGTGCGCCAAACATTATACAGCGTTCCGAAATAAACCAAAGTTAGATGGTCCTACTTATAAATATCAATATTAGAGTGTTAGCTATTGGGTTGACAAATTTCATTTTCTATTTATACGTTTCTGTTTCAGTAATGTATTCAATAATATATCCCTAAAAAACAATTATGTGTGGTAATAAGAAGATTATACTATCAAAATGTAAATTCCAAATAAAAATTTATTAAAACATGTTAACCACAATAATTATAGCATTAATCGTATAATAAAAATATTTATTAAAATAGTTAGTTGAAAATAGTCATTTTATAACAAAATAATAATTTAAAAAGAATAAAAATAAGTACAAGTTGAATAATAAAGAGATAGAAAAGCTGAAATCCATGAAAAATCATCATTTCCACGTATTAGAGGATATTGAAAATAAATAACGAAAATGATTGGCAACCATAAGCTAAATGCATAGGACATTTATTATTTGCCGGCCTGCCACCTGTTTATTCAATTCGGCATTCGTTTACTGCTGGTCAACGGGGGTTTTCTTTTTTGCAGTAAAAACAAACTGTTAGGCTTTGTTCCAATCAAGGAGAAAATAAAAATAAAAACTATTATTTAAAATAAAACAATAAAATAAATAAATATATTTTTATTTTAAAATTATACATAAATATTTATAATTATTATAAAAAAATTATTATTTTTTAATAAAAATTTATTTTAATTTATTCATATTTTTATAGTATATAAATATTATTTAAACTAAAACAAAAAAAACAAAAAATTCACATCTCTTTTTTTTTTCCTTTCTTTTCTTTTTTATATTCTTATAATTTTTTGCGAGATTTTTATTTAATAAATCTAACAAAAATATTTTTTTATTTTCATTTCATCCAAAACTATATAAGGGATAGATTTTCATATTTTATTTATCCTCTTAAATTTTTCTCTCAAAAAACTATTAATTCAAACAAAAGTTTAATATGTACTTAGACGAGATTAATTTATCTTACTATGTAAAAAAAATATATAAAGTGTACTGCTAATTTTGTTTAGCATCTGTCAAAAAATAGTTTTAATTTTTGATTAATTTTTTACTAAGAAAATAATTACTTGTGTGGCACCATGCCATCCACGGGATTTATATCATTCGTCATTTTCTTTGTATCTTATTTATAAAGATTTGAAGATTAAAAATATAAACATATACAAAAAACTATAATTATAATTTAATTCAATTCTCAAAACACTTCTTTTTACATACCATTCTTAATAATATTTGATAAATTAGAAATCTTAATACAATATGAAATAATTTATTATCAACTACAAATTTGTCATCAGCTTCGTTTGTTAAAAACATCTTTAAACTCCAGAAAGGAAAATCTGTATCCATGTTTAGCACAGCTATCATCACATCATGCACTTAATTAGGTGGATGAAAGAAATTTTATTTTGTAAGTATGATTTGTAGCCGACAATCTCCACCTATAGTAAAATTTCTTTAAAATACTCTCTTTTCTCAATATTTTGTTTTTTCCGATAGTAATTGGATCGAAAGAATTAGGCGTAAAATAGAAAAATAAGAATGTTTTTCAACGTTTGGATGGATGTAAAAGTAAGAGGAAGTGTACATCTTCCAAACTTATGAAAATAGACAAGGAAAAGTTTTTTTTAATTGTTAAATTTATTAAAAAAATTAAAAATTAAAAATATATTATATTAATAAAAATAACATAATAAAAAATTAATTTTATTTTTTAATTAATATAAAATAAAATTCATACCATTTATTTATTTATTTTTACTTTTTATTTTTATTTATCCAACTAATTTTTTTTTTCTTCTATTTCTATCCATTTCAAATATTTTTTTTTATATTTCTCACCATCCTATTTTTCTTATCGTTCAAATAAAGCTTGGTGTAAATTTAAACCTATTTATGAACATTAGTTTGATCCAAGCATGACTGTATACGTACATAAATAAAGTACATTTTTTAATAATAAAAACTACATAAATCACACTCAAATATTACTCACGTGAGCGTCCAATGGAACTAAGTTCATATTTCTCACATTATTTCATTACTATATTATTGAGATCAAACTACACATACAGGTACTCTAATCTTTCATCTCGAACCGAGAACACAAATTTGAGAAACATATTGAATTCGTTGTGATGTCTACACTATCAGGATATCAAATTAGAACATCACATTTTATATTCAACAGAATACAGCCAAGTAAACTGTAGAACTCACCTTTGCATGATAGAAGAACATATACAAATGTGCAATTTGAACATGTGAACATTCGACAAGCGCCAAGCCTTTATACATGTAATTAAATGTCACCAGACGTACATAGAATGTAAAATGGAATTTAAAACCAACACATATGGATTTAACTGTGATATAAATGCATAGATTTAAATAACAATTTAATATTAGAATTCAAAAAGTTAATCAAACAAGAATTACAATTTGAAACAACGAAATTCTAAAAACTAATCAAATTAGATTTACAATTTGAATTCTCAAAATTAAATACGTTAAACTTTAATAATGCAGAATATCAATTCAAAAAAACAAACTTCTAGGACACACACACGATAGAAACTGTGTATACCAAAATGCTGGTTATCATAAATAAAGGAATAGCTGATTGAAGTACGGATTTTATTTATAATTTCCTTTCTTACATGAAAAAGCAACACTTGAGCATGGTTTATTATACAAAACTGTGAATGTATATTTTATTTAAGCATATCGATCTTAAAAATATGAATAAAATATTTATATATAATTTTTTTACTTATTTGATTATATTATATATTTATTTATTTTTTATATGTAAAAATATTAATAAATATAATGGTTAATATTATTTTAATTTTTATATAAATAAATAAATAATTTTTTTAAATATATAAATATAAATGGAGCTAATATCATATATGATGTCTATCTAAACAAACATTTTTGGTAAATCAAATATGCGAATAATATAACAATTTGTATTTAAAATCGGTTTGGGTTAGTTTAAAAATAAATTATTTTAATAATGTATTGTTTATAATAAATTATTATTATAATTTATTATATAAAATGAATTTTATATTTAAATTTATTAAGTAAAATTAATTTTTAAAAAAATAATCTATCTTATTTAAATTGCATAGAAGAATTACTTTTTATAATAAAATTACAAAGATATGTATGACGTAGTTTGTAATTGTTAATTTTATATTTAAAATATTTTTCAAGGATAACATAAAAAATAAATTAACTAAAAAATAATTTTATAATTGTTAATCATAAATTTAAAATTTATTTTTTTAAAATTTTTTATAAAAAAAAATTATAAGCTAATTTTTATAACTATAAAATAAAAAATAATTTTATATAATTTTTCAAATGATTGCATAAATTCATTATTTTCAAACACACATTTAATATAAGTTCCTAGATTTAATATTAGAAGTTGAGGAGTACAATAATATACGTGTGAATCTAAATATTGTACCGGAAAAAAGATTTAATACATTCACGGTTAAAATATTTATGCTGTCAGTGTTGCAGATTTACTCTGTACCTATGGATTTCAGTGTAATTAATGATTGTTTTCATTTTCAAATTAAAAAATAAAAAATGTTAGATGTATGTTAAAATGGAATGAACTCATCTTAAATAAAAATAAATTAAAAAAGTACCAAATATGATATTTAATATAATAAAAAAATAGAAATAAAAAAAAAAACCAGAGAAGATGTTATATATATATATATATATATAAATCATTGTTGTTAAAATAAGAATTCAACCTCTTCGTGTGACCTCAACCCAAGACCACAGACAAAATTTAGGTGGTGCGGAGGACTCAAAGTCTCACAGTTGATATACGATTTCCTTCACTTGCTTTTAGCATTTGGGGGTCAAAGTCATGACAGATGGATATTGTTCTACAAATTAAAAAATTAATTATATTATTTTAATGTTTTTATTTTTTTCTTTATTTTTCATACATTAATTATTTTAATCTATTTTTTCTTCTCTTTTTATGTCCTGTTCTAGTGTTAAAAATAAAAAGTTACAATTTCGCTTAAAAAATGAAAGATGATATATAGCTAATTAACTTAAATGCATCATCTCAGTAAAAAATTGACAGATTGTACATTTTAAACGATGAATAGTAAATGCTTGACTGTTGACAACTATTGAAAAGTCAATGCTATCCATTGATCCTTGACAAGGACTGGGAGCATGTTAATCCAAAATAGAGGCCAAAGATATACGCTACTATCAATTTAACGTAAAGCAAAATTAAAATCGTACGTATAGTATATAAATCAAAGGTAATTCTATCCTCCACAGATGTTATTATCGGGAAAAAAATCTGAGAACGATTCGTTTTTGACAATAACAGCTTAGTTTAAAAAAAAAATGAATAATGAGAGTTTGGAATAAATATGTAAAAGTAATTTATGATAGTATAGGACATTATTTTCTTATACTAAAAGATGAGTTATTTTAAAAAGGCTGGACATTATGATTAAATTCCTTTAATTATTTTTTATTAGTATGAAATATATTTTTAGTATACAATTTTGATATAAATAAAAATAAACGTATAATTGGAAATTATTTTTCAGTTAACATATTGGAATGTATAAAATTAATTTGATCATAATTATTTAATAAAGAATAATTATAAATATGTTAAATAATATAACACATTATTATCAGATAAATTTGATGCGAATCTAGAAAATAACCTAATTTCCATATGTAAAATTGACATAATAATAAAAGAAGAGATGAAGGTGTAATAAATAGAGCCATTGGGAAGTACGTGGTATCTACATGTGACACTATTAAAATGTACCTAAATCCATGATTAATTATACTTTCGGCGTTCTGACACATGGTTTATTTAGGCTTGCCCTTAATTGATATGATGTGTTGGAGGAACTTTTGGTTTATGTTGTATTAGGAGATGATAGAGAGAGTTTGGAAACTAAGATATTGAGATAGTAAATTAAAGAAGAAGAAAATGAGAAAAAGTATTTACAGGTGTTAGGGGGTATAGTTAGATGTGGAAGGAGGGGAAGTTATGAAAATTAATAGCAAGTTAAGTGAGCGTTGAGTGACGTGAAGCGTTTCATTAACTCCTCTCATCTGCCCCCTTTGAGACCTTTGGTCCATTTGTCTTTAAAACCTCACAACCCCCCACCATACCCAACCAAACACCTCTTTCTTCTTTCTTCTTTCTTCTTTCTTCTTTCTTCTCATATTTTTCATTCCATCCAAAATGCCTCCAAGTTTGCCGGATTTCTCTAACTCTGTTAAGCTTAAGTATGTGAAACTTGGCTACCAATATCTTGTGAATCACATTATCACACTCACTCTTATCCCTATCATGATTGGTGTTTTCATAGAGGTTCTACGCTTAGGTCCCCAAGAGATCCTCAACCTATGGAACTCCCTTCACCTCGACCTTGTCCAAATCCTCTGTTCAGCTTTCCTCATAATCTTCATAGCCACCGTTTACTTCATGTCAAAGCCACGCACAATCTACCTCGTTGACTATGCTTGCTTCAAGCCACCCGTAACATGCCGTGTTCCCTTTGCTACCTTCATGGAACATTCTAGACTCATCCTCAAGAACAATCCAAAGAGTGTTGAGTTTCAAATGAGGATTCTCGAACGTTCTGGCCTCGGAGAAGAAACCTGTTTGCCCCCTGCAATTCACTACATCCCTCCCAAACCAACCATGGAAGCTGCTAGAGGCGAAGCTGAGCTTGTCATTTTCTCAGCCATGGACTCTTTGTTCAAGAAAACAGGACTTAAACCAAAAGACTTGGACATTCTTATAGTGAATTGCAGCTTGTTTTCACCTACTCCTTCTTTATCTGCGATGGTGATTAACAAGTACAAGCTAAGAAGCAACATAAAGAGCTTCAACCTCTCCGGCATGGGATGCAGTGCAGGCCTTATTTCCATTGACTTGGCACGTGACCTTCTTCAGGTTCATCCCAATTCAAATGCTGTGGTTGTTAGCACGGAGATAATAACCCCAAACTATTACCAAGGGAACGAGAGAGCCATGCTTCTTCCAAATTGTTTGTTCAGAATGGGTGGTGCTGCTATTCTCTTAACTAACCGAAGCTCTCAACGTACAAGAGCCAAGTACAGATTGGTCCATGTTGTTAGAACTCACAAAGGTTCCGATGACAAAGCATACCGTTGCGTGTTTGAAGAGGAAGATAAAGAGGGTAAGGTTGGAATTTCACTTTCCAAAGATCTCATGGCTATTGCAGGAGAAGCTCTAAAGTCAAACATCACTACCATGGGCCCTCTTGTGCTTCCAGCTTCCGAACAGTTACTATTCCTTTTAACTCTGATTGGAAGGAAAATTTTTAACCCTAAATGGAAGCCTTATATTCCTGATTTTAAGCAAGCTTTTGAGCATTTTTGCATTCATGCGGGTGGGCGTGCTGTGATTGATGAGTTGCAGAAGAACCTTCAGCTCTCTGCGGAACATGTTGAGGCCTCAAGGATGACACTGCACAGGTTTGGGAACACTTCCTCTTCGTCTCTCTGGTATGAACTAAACTATATTGAGTCAAAGGGGAGGATGAGGAAGGGTGATAGAGTGTGGCAGATAGCTTTTGGAAGTGGTTTTAAATGCAACAGTGCTGTATGGAAGTGCAACAGAACCATCAAGACCCCTATTGATGGTCCTTGGACTGATTGCATTGATCGTTACCCGGTTCATATTCCTGAGATCGTTAAGCTCTAAACACCCAAAACAAAAGAAATTGGTTACTTTCATTTCAGTTATGAAATAGATGAGTACTCATGACCCTTCTCTGCTGTAGCACTACCATAATTATTCTCATTTATCGGTCATATTGGTTATCCCCACTTTTTATATATATGCTTTTTTTTTTCTTTTAAAAAAATACATGGTCTTGTTGTGAATTTGCATAGAAATCGCCAATGGGGCTTCTATGTATTTATCAATTAATGTGCATCATGTAAGGGAAATACAATTCTCCGATTTCAACTGTGTGTTGCTTGTAATTAGGACTTGAAATTAAATGTAAGTAGTGGTTTGAGAACTTTTAAGTTAATTTCATTAACGTGCGTAGTAATAACATTTTCAGGTTGTGAGGAATGTTACATTAAAGAAACTGTAATAATTGCCTTCTGATTGTGCGATAAAATAATGGCGACTGCTATTGATTAGAAACACCTACCATTACCAATCATAAAATATATATCTCTCAGTTGGCAACTTATCCTTTTCTTTCGATGTGGTTCTTTTCAATTGCTCTGGCATTTGGTAATGTGTATGCATTAAATAAATTGATGGTTCCGTTGTTTTACTCTGGCTTTTGTCGCTGCTGGCAAAGGGATTGTGTAGACGGGGTCCATGATTGGTTAGAAGCAGATGGGGGATATGAACATTTTTCAGTGAATATTTTGGGCCCAAGAAAGGTAAAGTGGGGGGAAAATCACATAAACATTTATTTGAGTTTACGTGAAAATGAGAACCAAAGTGAGGGGACTCCAGTAATGGCACACACAATAGGAGTAATATAAATCCGCACAAAATGGCAAATACTGTGAGTATTTGATCATTACATTACTGGACACCCCAATTGAAGCAGCAATATAGTCCCAGCTGCCACTGGCACTTCAACCTCTTTCCCAAACAAAAGGGTCTTTTAAATTCTTAATTAACTGGAGATTTTGACAGAACAACTTCGTTGAACAGAAGTATGTAGCCTGATTTTGTGTTGATTATGGACAGGTGTATTTTCAATTAAATTTTTCCAAAATTGGAAGCTTCTGAGTGGGAGGAGATAGTGAGTAGTCAACATAAAGACAACTGAACACATTTGGACACCCTTTAATATATATTATATATATGCAACCATCACTACCATTGTCAACTAGGTTATATTTTAATTTGTTTGACATAATCATACAGTGAAAATCAATGACATGATTTGATTAGTTATTTATCATGAACCATTATTTTTTGGTAAACCTTAAACAATGATGAATAAGTAGAGTAAAATAGTGTATGTTTTTAATAATCACCTTCGCAATGATTTATCCTTTTTCTTTTATTAAGCAGGCATCTATTTTACCCTTTTCATTTTTCTTTGTGGGGCTAGAAGGTAACTATCATGAAGATAAGGAAATCTGGGTAAGTTGCATTACATACTTGTGTACAGATTGGTGATAGTGAAAAGTGAATTTGGAGGAGCTGTCTACCAAACTTTTCTCGACTCATAAAAGATGGAAAAGGCTACTAAGTCGGCTAACAGAAATAGAAGAAGGGCCAAAACAAACATGAATGAAATTAATACATCTTTGTTAGTTCTAGAATGTGACTGACGCCATTATTGGTATGAACTGGCAGGTCTGAGACTGAGGGGCATCGCCAATACAAGGCATAGCCCATCAAAATCATGTTATGTTTTGCCTCATGTCCATTATTGCCGCTTTGGTGGGTTAGAGTTACCCATTTTTCTTTATCCTTTTACGGAATAAATGACTCAACAACGATAATTTACCTATTTATTCAATCATATGATTTGAATAGCAATGTATAAATTCTGCTAGCTTGACAAATACTAGGCTGTTAATTGATCACGCCAAATTTATAGCCCGATTTGAATTTAATTGATTACAAAGTACAATCGGCGCAGAAATTATTATTGCAGTTCTTAATTTTGTTTTATCCTCTTCCTCTTTCTCTGGTGCATTCATTAATGTAATCAAATGAGAATTTCTTTTCCATCTGAAATTAAGTGATTAATAAAGTAGGTGAAAAATGAAATAGACTCAAGGAATTATGACAAAAATTTTCTGATGTGTATCAAATTTGAAAAATTGTTAATACGTTTAGGCACACAAAAGCAATGTGATAAACTAAAATTAACGTTCAGTGCAAGTTTAATTGATTTATTTCTAAATAATGAGATCCGATATATTAATATTTGAAATATGAAGATCATCATTTTTTAATCCTAAAAGATAAAGATTAGTTATTTGACTTTTGATTTTAAAATTTGTCTTAACTTATGAGTTATTTAAAAGTTTATTTTGTAATAAAATTTTTAAATAGATTAAAAATTTACTTTTGAATAAGTTAATAAGTTTAAATTGATATGTAAATTGATAAATTTAAATTTTTATATAGAATAAATATATTTTTAAAATACTATTCTTATTTACTTAAACGCCTGCTAGGTATAAATTATTTTTTGAATGGTTCAAAATATAAATTTTTTAACCTGATAAATTTTAAAATATCTGATCTATTCAATAAGTTACTATAGTCTAAATCTTATGTAAATTAGGTCATAAACTTTTAATGAATGATCTAACTTATTTTCATTATTGTTTATTAGTTGACTTTGATTAAATTTTAAGATTTCATCGTTAGCTAATGCTTATGATGCGCAGGATCGATTTTGCATATTGGTTCAAAAGACTACCATGCTTTTAGATGAATAGTTATAAAAGGAATCCAATAGTCTTGTACCGTTTTTTTTTTAATTTCTTGATAATATATAAACCAGAAAGAAAAATAGCATTTTTCTCGTTTAAATTTTTAGAAATAATCGTTTGTTTAAATTATTTCATGAAGCTAATACAAATAAATAACTATTTTTTAAAAATAAACTGAATGAAATATTCAAATTTAAAAAAATTCCGATATCTCTTCATTTAGAGAAATTATCTTGTCAATGCAATTAATTACGGTTTGCTTATTCTATATTCTGTGTGGCATGCCATCTTTGTCACTTCTTCTTAGCTGTTTCAAGCCTATTGCATGATACTCCATCTATTCCATTAATTTGCAGTTGCTATGACCCACTTTTGCAATTAATAGAGATTACTCGTCTCACGGGCTTAAGCTTAATTCTGAGCTAGCACATCAATTAATTAGTGAGTGAAAAAAGTCTAAATTAAATACCTTTCAACTTCAACTTCAACTTCACGCGATGTGTAGTTTGATCTTTTGAAAAAATAGTTATCAAACCTTCCAACATGTATGATTCCAACAAATGTTTGTCCAAATTAGATGGAAATAATGGTCTCGTGCTAGTCATGTGTCTGGTACAATCATCATTGTAAAATTTTAGATAGACATTAATTAAGATGTTTTGAGTGCACATTTTATATAAAGTTTAATGAGTAACTTGCGCGTTGTGTAAGATGTAAACATGACTTTTCTTTTAATTTAATTCTCCTAATGCAGCAGATTAATGTGGTGGATACATTTTAAAATTTCTTGAGAAGAAACTTAGAATATTGGTTAACATAAAACTGGCCACAGTTCTTGTAACAATGAAATTATACTGTCCCGCTTTGGCCCAAGAGACCGATTTCCTGCTCTGAGCTAACATGGCTACAACCACAAAATTCTTCTATTAGGATTTAAACTCATACGTTGGTGATGTTCCTAATTGAATTAATAATTTGAATAGAATCTAAGAGTTATAATTGAAGGGCAAAACTCTTTCCCCCCCCAAGGGGAGGTGGTGGGGAATAGGGAAAGGGACGGAGATTATTTTGTTTGTGATCAAATCTTTAAAGACAGTTTGATTTGTGATTTTTTTTATTTTTAATTATAAAATTCTCACTTTATTTTTATTTTCAAAAATTTGTAAAGGAAACATTTAATCGCTTAAACATTTCTCAGAAGATCTGTATAATTTTGTTCGGGCTTGAGCTTGTATGGGATACCAATTGTAGCTCAACCTACTGTGTATATTTTGAATCAAAACACAAAAAAAAAAAAAAAAAAAGATTAAATGGTCTTCTTTTTCTTTTCTTTTCTTTGCATATTGAACTGACGTATCGCAAAATCATACTATTTCTTCTCGCAGAAATTAAGGAGCTCAAGGATTCTCTCCTTCTGCTTAATTTTCTTCTTTCCTTTTCATTATTCAAGTATTCATATTTCCTTGATGAGCTGTTGACATTAAGCTTCAATCTGCACGTGTACAGGACAAAGTCGATCGACATGCATTAAATCAAATACCTAATATTTGTCTTTCTTCCATGCGCCATAACTTGAAATTTAGTTTCCGCAGTGATTTTTATTCTTTTTTCTTTGTCCATTGTTGTACTTTCGTATAATGAATCAAAGCTATACAGACCTGTTATTTTTATAATTTTGAATGTGATGAAGCTGAGTTATATATATTTAGGAGCGAGTGTAAATCATTGGTCAGCATTTAAATGGTCTAGCTTTGGTAGCATTAATTTAAAAGAAAGAAAGAGAGCATGTCCAAATCTTGCCAGCTATTGGTTTTCCTTTCACACATGGGATCATGGATACCTCTCGTGTGTATGTATTTCGACGTGTGAGGCCATAGTCTTTGTACTACTAATTCACCATTGGTTCCAACTTCCAATTTGATGACGCTCTCTCCGTGACCAAATTTAATTATGCTTTATGGTATGTTAAATGGTTGACTTTTCTCTTGGTCATTATGTAAACCTAACCGAAAAAGACAGGTTCAATTAACATGCTTGAATTGACGAAACACTATCTCTTATCGTGAAATCCGACATACAATTTATGAATTGTAAGCTGTTTTGGGATGAAAAAATTGAATCGTGGCTTAAGCCCAGGGTCATGGAAGGTTCAATAATGTAATTTACGATAACTATTCTTTGTCTTGAAGCCTCCTATGTATAGTATTATGAAACAGAATGGTTGTGATTTTTGGGTTAATTGTTTCGCGCGTTAATCTTAGAAAGGTCGCTTTCTCTTTCAAAGACAAAAATGAAGAGAAATTTGTGTTAAAAAAAGACAATTAACCGACATTTGTAAGTACAGAATACTTATGGTAAGCAATCTCACTTGGTGGAGCATTTATTCTTGAGCATTAGAGTATTTTCATTTTGTAAGTATCCACTCAAGGGACGTACTTGCAAAGTTTGTAGGCAAGGTTGAAGGAAGAAGCGAGCAACCACATAGGAACAGAAAGAGAAGGAAACTTCTTAATTATGCAAATATTAGTCATATCTAGTAAGGATAAACAAATGGTGGTTTCAGCCTATAGTGTCATGAGGGGCCAAATAATCTTGTAAACGTCATTCTTCTTTTTGAACAGGAAGAAGTGAAGAACCATCTTATAATACTACTAAGAGAAGATATAGAATCTCGTAGTTATCGGTCAATTACATGGGCTAATCAGTAAAAGTTACATAATCCTAAAAATATAACATAATTTATAAGAATTATTTTTGTTTTGCAGTGGCAATCAATTAATTAATAAATCATTAGTTTACATGAACTTGTGGATTTAGATTTGATCGATTTTATTACACATAAAAAATAATTAATTAATAATTTATAAAATTTATTTATCAATATTAAATTTATTATTAATTAATTTTATAATTTTTAACATTAATTAATCGGTTATACTTTTTTTAATCTATCTCCATCTAATTCTGATATTTTCATTAAAAAATAAAGTATTGTTTGATTTATAAATATTTTAATTTTTAATTTTATACATACAAATATTATTTTATTTTTTATTTTCAAAAGTTTGTATTAAAAATAGAAAAAATGAAAAATAAATTTTTCATTCTCACTATTTTATATACAGAACGTTAAAAACAAACAATAAAATAAAAATAAAATGATATTTTTACAAATAAAAATATTTTTTTCAAACCCAAATCACCTAATTGATAAAAAAACAGTATACATTAAATCTTATAAAAAATATCAAGACAAACTTAATTTTTAGTTTTTATAAAATAATTGGGAAAAAATATCAAAATGTTTTTTTTACAAATAGAGATAAGTGTATGAATCTAATTTGTAGGTTAACTTGTATGTCATGTAATTAAGTGAGCTAAAATAAATAAAAATATAAATTTATTTTAAATGTAGACTTTTTAATTCAATCTATTTAATTTATGAATTTATACGTGCAAGTTAATATACTAGCATATGGAGTTGCAGTTGATAAATTTCATTGTAAATTTAGTACAGTGAGTAAACTAACTTAATCACATAATCAAGTAATAAACAACTATCATAATTAGATGATAAAAATTTAATTACAACACAATAATATTTATATATATAATTATACTATCATCTAATTAAAAATATTTAATTTTTGTAATAATTATTTTTAAAAATTATATCCTATGTAATTTTTAATTTGTTAATAAAACAAAAAAAGTATACAAATAATATATGAAAATCACATTCAATTAGTAATTAGCTATCGTAATTTATTAAATTAGTTATATATATGCAAGGTCAAATTCATGTAACTTGTGGTATTAAATTTATGGATTTATTCATCTGATGAAACCTAGACGACAAAGGTCATAAGAGATGGGAAGAGGCAGAGTTTGACTGTTACTTCACGATCGTAGCTGTGCAGTGTGCTGGTCCAATATATGTCAATATGCAGGAATTAAAGGATATATATATATATAAGTAAGTGATGATGATGATGATTCAGAATTGAGATTGGTGTTTTACAAGTGGGATGGAAATGAAAAGGCTCTCTCTGTGTGTCTCTGATAGTTAGCTCATATGTTTTAAATATGCCAGGTGGGTAACAGATCATTAATTTTGTGGTGATTTTCTGGCTACATATTTCGCCATTCGCCAGTTGGCTTTTCTTTTGGATGTTAGATTTGGTTGTTGAAATTGAAATTTAATACCTTTTACTTCTATTGGGGTTTATTTATATGTGGCATTTTTTCAGGATATGACTTTTTCTGAGTCAATCATAGATAACTTTCTCAGGCCTTTCCCTGTGGCTAACTCTTCCCTCAGCAGTTATTATCAAGTATGGCAGCACACTGTATCCTCAAGTCCTTTTCAGCTAAGTAAATGTTATTCTTAAAGAGCCCAGTAAAGGGCTCCATTAATATCACACTTTCTTTTCCTTTCATATATTATTTGATATTAGAAAAATTACGGAGAATGAAACTGTGGAATGGTTGAAATGTTAACGAATAAAAGCTGGCATGGTCATAGTGCTTATTTATTAAGGTGTTCTGGAAGCTAGCAAGTTATACATTTTTTCAGTATGCTACCAGATAGGTAAGTATTTTGAACAGTCACTACTAATGGTTGAAAAACACATAATCAGTAACGCTTAATAGCTACGCCAAAATGAATATTACTTCTAGTAAGGACTTCCAGAATCAGTAGATATTGCTTTAATTTTGGGATCAGCTTTTTGGTTATCAACTCATCATTATTGCCGCGTTGGTAGAAGTGGTAAGAGATTATTAGCCATAAGAGGAATACAAAAGTTGCAGAGGAGAAAAAAAAACAAAATTTATCTCTCAACTTTAATTGTCAACGATCTTATCATATACTGGAAGGAATTCCTACCATTGAATCACCAAACATTTTCCAGACATATATGTTATATTGGTCATGCCTAAACTCGTAAGTTGAGTGTATGTTTGGACGAGCATTTTAACGAATTTGATTTTATAAAATTGATTTTGTTTAAAAATAATTTTAACATGGTGAAATTTGCATTTGAATTTTCTTTTAAAAGTAAATTTGTAGTAAGATTTAGTATAAATTTTTTTATTTAATGAAAAATATAATTTATTATGTTGGTTTAAATATAAGTTCAAAGAAAAAGTTAATTTTAATCAAAAGTAATCAAGTACTAAACTTTTGTATAAAATCACGTTATAATGAAATCAACGACATTGATTATATAATATTTTGTCACGAATTCAAACATGCAATCAATTGTAATAAGCAAGGAATGGTGTTTGAAGAAGTTGAACTCTGCTGAGTTTTCAGTTTTGATCGATGAAGATTAACATTCTTTTGAGCATGTAAAAAAAATTGTTTGCAAATTTGAATAAACTGCATATGCTAAATTATCTTTTTGATCGTACATGATTTGCAAAAAAAATAAAATTGATATTTGTTTAGTTTGATTTGTTTGAAATCTCTTGATGATAGGATTGAGAAATAAAATTTATTGATTGCAATTTATTTGGCAAGTTTTAAATACATTGAAACAGTAATATTCAATGGTATGTATTGGATAAACTAGCAACTATCAAATACAAAATCATTAATTATTATGGAATTTGAATTTTTAAAACTTGAAAAACTTATGAATTAAGGAGGTTGTTTTCTATCTCCTAATATTTCTTCAACGGAAAGCGAAAGTGAAGGAAACACATTGTTCACGAACAAGAGACACTACTGAAGAATGGTTTCATCAATCTTTAGAATACCTTTTGTTTAATTGTTGATGCATTCGAAGCGTTAACTTTGGCGGGACCTAATAATATGCTTGTTGTAAATTAATAAAGATGATGTTATCTAGAACTTCATTAATTTAGTAAAGTTCATTTAACAATGAAGTAAACTTAAACCGATCTTTGGGATATTTTAAATAACACCGATTCTTCAAATTTTATTTTAGAGTAATTTGAAATTTTTAAATTTATGTATTCAAATAATAAGAGAATTTTTTTAAAAAATATTATAAACTTACATCTGAGTAATTTTTATATTAAATAAAAAAATTTAAATAAGTTCTTAAATTATTATTTATCATTTTTCTTATACTTTGTTCATCTTTATTAATTACTCATTTTTATTTAAAAATAACTGAAATTTAAAATTTTTCATCCAAATATAAGGTTAAAATCATTTCTCCAATGAATTGAATTCTGCTAATGAAAGAACAGGGATAGGTTATGGAAAGTCAATCAAAACCAAAGTCTGAAAGATGAAATTTTTATTAAAAATGTTATATAAAAATGAATTTTTTGGGATTATTTATAATATTTTTTATTTATTCAAAGAATATATATTTTCTATTTATTTTTATTTTATTTTTTTATTTCATGATTCATTCAAAAAAAATTATAAATATAAAAAAAAACACAGAAAGTATAACAATGAGATTTGTAGTGTATTAAAGGAAGTTCAATAGACTTTTATAATTTATACTCTTCAGCTACGTAAACCTTTTATTTTTCTTAGCCCAAAGGACATGGCATGGTGTCCAAATTAAATTGATAACTCCAAATGTTATGGGAGGACAAGTGGTAGTAACATTTTTTAATATATTTTTATAATTAGTTGAAATTTATGTAAATTCTATTAAATTCTATGAATCTTATTTTTAAAATGATAGAGTTTATATAAATTTTAATTATACCAGAAAATATTAAAAAAAATGTTAGTTATATTTTTATGGTATAGATATAGACTGTATGAGACAAACTCGAAATTGTATATGCACAGAAATCAGAAGCATGAACTCACAATGGTCATTTGACGATATAGAAAACTTTATCGAAACCAACAATAATGGGTGTAACTAAACACTGGTTTGATATCCTGTCCTTCACCTCACAATTAAGGATATATCTTGCAGGGGGCACCTAAATATTAACTGACATTAGCAAAAGTAGCAATTAAAGAGATTGCAGCTCTGCATATACTGTCAGTTATTGAGAGATTCCACCATCAAATTTGAGCCAAACTTGTGAACAGAAGCATACATTTCCCACAACTTTTAATTTCCCACCATCAAACACAATGGCTTCTAATAAAACTGAAAAGCAAAGATAAATAAGTCTGTTTCCTATCAAATGATTGTGATTGAGACAATGTGTAGGCTTCATTTCCAAGCTATCATAATAGACAGGTTTATATAATGCGAGAGCCACTGATACAAACAGACCAATCATCTGTATCAATATGCTGCTAACTACTAAGTCAAAGAAAGCTGTAACATATTGCTATAGTATACATGATCACATGAATAGTTATTCATTTGATTCAACCTGGGAGTACAGGGAAGGGAGTCCATAAAAATAATATGTCAGCCTCTATTGCTTCATTATTTCAGTAGGGTGTATCACTTTTTCTTGTTATAACATTGCTATGAAGCCAAAGGGTTTGAGTAAACATTGCAATAATATTTTACCTATGTCAATCTTTTCTCATTAATAAAATAAGTAATGTTTTTAACAATTAATATTTTACTATAGGAAAAGAAGTTAAATTCTAAAATTATATATAGGAAAAAATCTCAATATTTTTTTTTCTGGCAGGGATATTTATGTCAAGGAAGAAGTTACTGAATCAGACTAAACAGTACTGTCAGTTTTGAAATAAATGAGTTTATGTCACTCTTCTCTATTTTCTTCTAAAACATAAATATTTGCTGTTACTGGTACATGATAACTGAGGAGTAAAAAAGTTCTGACTTTTCTTGGTGAAGCACATTTATAATGAAGTCATCAAGATGATATGAATGCTAATTAGAATCTATTGGACAGTATTAGTATGAGTTGGTCAATTCTTGCATTTCCTCTGATCATACTCGTAATCTTTATGCATCCATTTTAGATGCTACTGTCACATTAAAATTCTGCTTTTCCAGGCTAGAAAAGGATTTTCAAATTCAAAGAATGGTAATTCGTGCAGATATATCCAATTTTGGAATCCTTTGTCTGATTTAGGCTATTTAAATGCTTATTCTTCAGCATATTTGCTCATGTTTTCGTTACAGATCCTTTCATTTACCTATTGGTTTAATCTTTCGTGTTTTCATCACTTGTCGAATCCTTCATTGCTGGCTATATACATCTGCTATCTACTGGTAATTGGTCTTCCCTTGAACCAAAAAAGGCAATCCATTGTTTTTTTTAAATTTTTTTTACTGCTCTTGGCCTGTTTTTGCATGATATTTTCAAGAGGACAGTTAATTTTATTTTATTTTATTTGTTTGAAAGTTATATCCTCCCATGTTTTAGGTACGTTCTTGTCGAAAACATGTTACTAGAGAATGAATTGCTAATTACTAGCAATGGATATAAGATTCACATATTGAGCAATGGAAAATGTTTGTGGTATATCTCATGAGTGAAAACATCAGTAGATAAAAAAAATATAAATATCGCAAGTGATGTGATAAAAAAAAAACAGAGAAAGATATAAGTTAAACAAAGTGAAAAAATATGAAAATAATCTGAACAGAATTATTTAAATGAAAGGTGACTCTGCTTACTGCTTCACTAGCAGAAAGTTTTATTAGACCTAAACATTATACATAAAAAATATGAAGAATGTACTTATTATAGCTTGTTTCTAAAACCAGAAGTTTTTCAAAATTATTTCATATTAGATTTTCTATAAAGTGTGACATTGATGTATGTGCAAATCACGCTACTGGTATACCAGAAGATATAGGCTTTGATGGACAGATATAGGCTACCAAATGGGGTCAAGACACTAAATAAGCATGCATCATTTTCAATACATGTTCGACTATCAATCTTAGAAGAGAATAGAAAGTAGAAAGTAGTGAAAGCTTAAAAATAGATACTTATCTAGTCAACGTTTTATATTCCAAAATTTGAAGGTATGATCTAACAGATTAATTCAGTTGCCAAATGAGATGAGATAAGATCCCTAGTTGGACTCCTATTTTAAATTATTGTTGTCATCTATATTAATATAAGAATTATCATAAAATATTTATTATAAGAGTTAATGATAAAAATATTGTGATCGCACCCGCTATCAACTCCAGCTAGTTTCATAGTAATTTAATTTAGACTTTAATTAATCAAATAAACATTCCAAAAATCAATCTAATATAAAAAATAAACATTCTTATGTTTATAAAAAATAATGATAATAATTTTAGTATATGTCTCATTTCATAACATTAGGAATATTTTTTTTTAAGTTGAATTGGTGATTATATGTTCCATGAAATGATATAATTTTTTCCAACTTACCCTTTTCCGTCAAAAATGGTGATTCTTATATTTTTATGATCAATTTATTCATTTCTTATAACTGGATTAAAATATCTATATACATTTTTTAAAATGATAATAATGTAAATATGTAGGGGAAATATATATATATATATATATATATAGTAGTGTGGAATTTTTCTCTTATTATTAAAATCATTAATGTTTACTTCTTTTTAAACATATTTTGTTGTTAAGATATAAAAAATATAAATTTTAAGAGTATAGAAAAAAAAAATTATTGTAACTTTTTTTTTTATCATGGAGGTATTTATGGAAAAAAAAATTCCTCTCCATTTCTTTTTCTTTCTATTTTTTTATATTTTCTTTTTTTTTTTATATCCATAGTTAGACGTCTATATATATATATATATATATATATATATATATATATATATATATATATATATATATTTCAAGCAATTAACCTCTCTAGTATTGGAGAGAGGATCTGTGCCTGTATTTGTGTAAATTAAAAATGATTTTATTCTGTATTTTGTTCTCCTATTTTTATATTTTTAAATTTATTGAACCCATATTTTAAGTTTGAAAGAGTTAATGAAAGTTTTACTTGAACATGTAAGCAATAGTTTATAATACTTGTAAATGTTTTTCAACTTAATTCAATAAAGTTTCCTAGTATATATATATATATATATATATATATATATATATATATATATATATATATCTTTTAAGAATAAGTTTTTTATTTCTCTGAATTTTTTGGCTAGAATATTTGAAAGGATTATAACACTGTCTGGTGATTTTTATTGAGAGATATTGTCCGGTGATTTTAACTGAGAGATATGTGTTCAATTACATTAACAATTAATTAATGAGATGGTGATTCAAAGATTTCAAGACATAAAATCAGGCGAAGAACAATTGTAAAGTATATATTTGATTTAATTAGATGTATTAAAGATTTATAATTTTAATTTTTTCCATATATGATAATAACTTTGTCAATTTTTTATTTTGTAAATAAATCATCCTACTGGATTTTGGTATAGAATACACCGATATATATATATATATATATATATATATATATATATATATATATATATATATATATATATATATATATATATATATATGATCAAATTATTTTATAGGTAAATTATGTTAAATTTATTATATTGAACAATACTTTAAACACATTAATTTTCATTAATAAAAATTTATCAAATAAATTTTTTTATTATATAAATAAAATATATAAAATTTTAAAAAATTTAATATTTTATAAAATAAATTAAATTTAACAATGATATATCTATTTTAAAATATATTAATTTAAATTTATGTAATAGAATATATTAAAAATCTATATATTAGAAATTTTTAATTTAACAACGGAAAGATATAAACTTGAAGGTAATTCATTCTACAATTACTTGTCCAAACCGTTTATAGGATATGAATTCAACAAATTCAATGGTTAAACAACATGATATTTATATAACGATCATACATGCATTACAAACTTTAAAATATTTAAAATTCATAACTATGTAATTTTATAGTTGATACATTTATTTATGTTTTAAAAGATATAGTATATAATAAAATTGATGTTATTTTTTTTTTATAAAAAATAATTTTTTAAAATTTTAAAATTTTTTAATCAAACGGAATTTCATATTCTACTGATAGTTATCAAACAAAATAATTATAATATAAATTACTTGTGTCCAGAATAAGTGGATCTCTTCATTTTTAATAATTAGATTAACAAAATTTAATATTTTTAAAAAATTATTAACTGAAATAACTTGAATAAAAATTAATTCTAAAATAAGTTAACTTATATATATATATAATATTTATTTCAAATAAAATTAATATATTTTAATTGAATATTTAATTAAAGAATTTCTTAATGTCATTAATTAATATTCAAAGCTCTTCAATCAATAATAAGCATAAAATTAAATAATTTTTTAAATTGACTTTTAACTTTCTAAAATTAAATAATTTTTAGATATCAATGATTTATATAAATTCAATTAATTTTTTTTGGATATTTTGTATTTGGCAATACTATATTTTTCCTACTTAGTATAATGAATAGGTTAATTCATGATATTTTATCTTATCACACATATTTTACGAAAAAATTTATTAAATAAAAATGAAAATAATAAATACAAATTATTAAATTTTATCGAAATAATTAAAATTAAAGTAAAATTATATATGATATTTTAAAATGTTTATATAACTATTGATTAATTTTATAATTATATATATATATATTAATTTTAATCATTTAAATAAAATATACTGATTTATTATATTTATTATTATTTTATTATAACGAAATATTGATACATTTTTTCACCTCATTAACCTTACTCTTTTTGTCAGAATGTTCGTATATAAGTTTCAAATGACAATTTTGCATTCTCAGATGTGGACATATCATCTCTTTTAGGGCCTATTTTTTTATTTTTAAATTTATTTATAAAATTATTATCTTAGATTTTTTTATTATTTCTTTACAAACAAGTCCTTGTCATTTGGTTTTTAGTCAAACAAGTCCTTATATTTTTCAACGGATAAGGTTTCTTATTAGCTTTTTTTCAAAATAAGAACTTAGTAGGTGGACCTTGTTTAAGCACGTTAGTAGCAGTAATATCTTCTTCTTCATTTTTTTTTAGAAGGCTAGTGGTAGTAATATCCAATTGAAAACAAAAATCATGGTTTCATTTGCTGGGTGTAGTGCTACATAAGGAGTATAATAGGTGTTTTAAATAATGTTATGAAAGCGAGAGAAAGAGAGGTGTAATTAGTTGCTCCTCTATTTTAATCGGTAGAACCAAAGAAATCATACCACCGGAATTTTTGTCCTGTAATTAATTGCAATCATAGGTCCCGTTCCATTTTTAACTCTTCTCTCATGAAATGCATAGGCCTAAACCCTCTTCTTCTTTTTTAAACCGCATTCAGGCCAACAAAACCACCATTGCATAGCCCAAACCCAGAATCATATTGATCTCTAACTAGTAACTAACAAAGCAAGCTAAAGAAGAAAAGTGGATTCATTTTGTTTTGGAGATAACAGAATCAGTATAACATACAGAAAAGAATTACAAGGAGTAGGTAAGTTTTAATTAATAAAACTATTAATTTATTTAAGTTTAAATTTTTTTTATTTTGATCCATTTAATACATGGATTAAGTAGGTTAAAACTATAATTAACAGATTAATTTGCAAATCAATTTTTATTTTTTAATAAAAAATAATTTTTCTATATATTTATATTAATTTTTTAAATAATTTTAAAATATTTTAATAATTAAATAAATTAAAAATAGCCGAACGTGAAGTACCACCTTTCTTTGATTGTTTATTTTAGTCAATCCGACCCTCTCATTTATTACAGACCTACGTGGATTGAACCAGTTTATCCAGCTCTAATCTTTTTAGGTTCTTTAAAATAACAAAACATTGCGAACTTATGTTGAGACGGCCAGAATTAATTCTAACCACGGTAAACTGTGGTCAGTAAAGTTTTTTGGTTCCCAGAATCAAATTTGAAGTTAGAATTCACTTTTAAAAAAAAGTAAACTGTCACTTTAGTCCCTGAGATTATTATCGAGTTTCATATTAGTCCCTGAGATAATTAAATTAACTATTTAGTCCCTGACTTTTTAAACCGTGATTCACGTTAGTCCCTGGGGTCAACTGCAACTGACGATTTGCTGATGTGTAACGTTAGTTGACGTTAAGTGACAATGTGGCCAGCCAGGTGGACATCCAAACGCTGTTGTTTTATGTGACACATGGATTTAAACGTTGAACAAATCCTTGGAGGGAAAACACAAACTTTGGATTGGCAGTTGCATTGTTATATCTGGTTTTGGAAAGGGGGAAAGAAAGCAGTTGCTGAGAACTTGTGGGTTGTTGTTGATATTGTAATCGAAATGGAACAGGTATATGCGCCCATTTGAAGCATGAAATTTTGTGTGTTTTGTTGACATTTTCATGGGGTTTGTGTAGGTTAGGGTTTTTTGGAATGTTGAAAAATTGGGGGTAATTTTTTATGCAAACATTGGGAATGAAATTTTCGATTTTGTTGAAGGATAATGTTTGTTTATAGGAAGAGTGCTTTTCGTGTGGTCCCAATTTCTGTCAATATATGAAATAGATGTGGTCTCTGTCTGTGATTGCTGACTGGTACTGTTACTAAAAAAATGGTTGTGGTCCCCTGTCTTTTTTTGTTGTGTCTGATTGCAAGAGGTTTAAATATGTATCTGTTTAAAGATGCTCCTAAGTCTCTTATCCTTGGTTGGTACGTGTTTTAAAATGCATTTATTATAGTTGTGGTTCATTGTAGAGTTGATTTATTTATTCTTGGTGCAGTACTTAACTTTATTTATATATCATGGTGGGAACTTTGTTGAGGAAAATGGAATAATGAAGTACAAATGGGGCAGTGTAGATGTTTGGGAGGACTGTGATGAGGACACTTTGGATGTTTTCAGTTTCAAAAAATTTGGTATTTCTCTTGGTTATCATAATGTGAAAAGTGTTTATTGGTTGGATCCTAGTTTGAGTTTTCGTGATGGGATTAAGATTTTAGACCTTGATGTTGATTTATTAGATATGGTAGAAGTAGCCAAGATAAATGGATGCAAAATGGATATCTATTTTGAGCATTCTGTGAATGAACCTCCAGACACAAGTTTTGATACAAAGTGGTGAGGAAGTAGGAACTGAAAATTTGGAAACTGGTGATAATGTTAAGGGTGGAGGGTCTTTTGCTGATATTGATGCTGCAGATGGTGGACATGAGCCATTTGTAGGTGGTGAAGAGGAGGGTGGTAGGCCTGTTGGTGAGGGTTTAGTAAATGAAGCAATGCAGGAGGCTGATGTATTAGGAAGAAGCCAGCATGCTGAAGATGTTGAAGGTGATGATGGGGCACTGCATGTTGACTCAGTTGAGGGTGGTAGGCCTGTTGGTGAGGGTTTAGTCAAAGAAACAATGCAGGGGCCTGTGCAGTTAGAAACAACCGAGCAAGTTGAACATGTTGAAGGTCATGATGAGTATATGCATGTTGAAGCAGTTGAAAGTGGTGTTTTTGAAACTGTGGTGACAAGTCATCATGAGCATAGAACTTACATGACTAGGGGGCAGATAAAGAAAGGCACAGCAGAAGCAAGGGATGCAAGTGGTAGTGAAGATGTTAGGAAAATAAGAAAGGGAGTGAGGACTGAACAAAAAAGGGCTGAAAAAGTTAAAAGTCCAACGAGAAAAACAAAAAGTCCTGCCAAGGTATTGAGGGAGAAAGAAACAAGATCTGCTGCTGAAAAAAGTCCTGGAAGAAGGACAAGAAGTCCAGGTATAAAAGCAACAGAGAAAGGGAAAAGGACAGAAAAGCAAATAAGTCCCTCAAAAACAGTGGAAAATATAAGAAGAAGTAGTAGGATTTCAGAAAGATTTTCACACAAAGAAAGTGAAAACCTGCAGACTCCTCACAGCAAGTCTGATAGCAACAGGGGAAAGGAAAAGGTTGTGCAGGTTAAAGTTGGTGCTGCTAAAAAATCTCCCAAGAAGAAAGGACAAGAACCAATGGTTCAGGTTCAACGTAGTCCTTATAAAAAATCTAATGAAGGGAAAGAGAAAGGAAATCAAAAAGTTGTTGATGAAGATAGTGGTCTTCAAAAAGCTGATAAAGGGAGAGGAAAAGAGAAGGTTGTTGATGAAGGTGCTGGTGTTCAAAAACCTGATAAAGGCAGAGGAAAAGAGAAGGTTGTTGATGAAGGTGCTGGTGTTCAAAAACCTGATAAAGGGAAAGGAAAACAGAATGTTGTTGATGAAGATTCTGATTCATGGTCTGATGAAATCTTTGATGATAGTGATGACAATTTTGAAGGTTTAGGGGAGGACGTATCTGATGAGAGTGATTTTGATATTGAGACTATGCTTGAAGATAGAACTGATGATAGTGATGAAGGGTTGTCATGGATATCTGAAGAAATTAAAACTCCTATTAATTCAGACAATGAAGAAATGGATAGAGAGGTAAACCCACAATGGAATGAACAGTCAACATTTGGGCATATCCAGCTGGAACTTGGAATGGAATTCCCAACTATTCAATCATTCAAGAAAGCTGTGAAGGATTACACAATCCAGCTTGGTAGACAAGTCACATGGGTGAAAAATGACAAGGTACGTGCAAGAGCAAAGTGTAATCAGTCTAGCTGCAGGTGAGAGATTTTCTGCAGTTACAGCAATGTCCTTCATTTTTTTCAGATTAAAACCTTTCAAAATGAACATACTTGTGGAAGAGTGTTTAAGAATAAGCAAGCAGATCAGAAATGGGTAATTGGCAAACTGGTAAAGAAATTGAGAAAGGAGAAAAATATGAAGATTGGAGAGACAATTGACTACTTTGAACAAAGGTTTGGAGTCCATATTGATAGGACAAAGATATAGAGATCAGTGAAGAGAGCCAAGTCAATTTTGCAAGGAAGTGAACAAGAACAATATGCTAAACTATGGGACTACTGTAATGAGCTGTTAAAGTGGAATCCTGGGTCCACTGTTAAGATGGAATCAACACCACAACCAGATGGCCCTCCACAATTTCGAAGAATATACATCTGTTTTGATGGCTGCAAAAAAGGGTTTAAAGAGGGTTGCAGACCACTTATAGGGCTTGATGGAGCTTTTTTGAAAGGGTACTATGGTGGTATACTTTTGTCTGCTGTTGGGCAAGACTCAAACAACCATATATGGGTCATTGCTTATGCTGTTGTGGATGTTGAGAACAAAGAAAACTGGACCTGATTCTTGGATCTGTTACATAAAGACTTAGGAGACCACGTGCAATATGGGTGGAATTTTATTTCAGACATGCAGAAGGTATTTTATTTTGCATGCACACTGACTACGTAAATTAAACCAAATGTAAATTGACATTGTAGGGACCCAACGTGAAACTTATTAAATTTCTTAGGGTTTAAATTGAAACTTTTTAAATGTATTAGGGACTAACTTGAGTATTTGCACAGGGTCTGAGACAAGCAATTCAGGATGTTATGTCAGGTGCTCCACACAGGTTCTGTGTTTGGCATTTGTGGCAAAATTTTTCAAAGCATTGGAAGAGTAGGGAGTTGAGAAATCTGTTATGGGTTTGTGCAAGATCAACAGAGGCAAACCAATTCAACAGAAATATGAATACATTGAAGGTCACAAACAAACATGCTCATGACTATTTGGCTGAGAAACCTAAAGAAGCTTGGACGAAGGCATACTTTTCACCATGGCCAAAAGTTGACAATATTTGCAATAACAATTGTGAAGTCTTCAATGCCAAGATCCTAACAGCTAGGGAGAAGCCAATAATCACTATGCTAGAGGAAATTAGGGTGATGATATTCAACACCATCACCACAAACAAGTTGAAATTGGCTAGACACTATGGACACTTACCACCAATACAACAAAGTAGGTTGGAAAAATTGAAAAAAGAATCAAATAAGTGGACAACAACGTGGTCAGGTAGTATTAGTCCATATTTTATAAGTTATGCTTATGTATGTCATACTTACATTATTGTTTGACATTGTAGGGGATGATGATGGGCACAAGTTTGAAGTTCAATGTTGGCCACATAGGGTTGCTGTTAATGTAGGAATACAAAGTTGTACATGTCGTTTCTGGGAGCTCACAGGTTTATTGGTTAATTAGCTTTTATGTATAAATGCATTTTACAGCCATTGAACGATATCTGATGAAAATCTTAATCTCATTGTACACAGGAATGCCATGTGAACATGCAATAACTGCCATTTCATATAAAAATGAGAGACCTGAAGACCATTGCCATGCATGGCTCACAATGGCCTCCTATCAAGCAACCTATTCAAATCATATTGAGGCATTGCCTGGACAAGAATATTGGGGCCATACAGATCAAACACCATTGGTTCCACCAACCTTTAAGAAAAGACCAGGAAGGCCTAAAAAACAAAGAAGAAAGGAAGGCAGCGAAACAATTGTCACCCCACATAAACTTAAGAGAAAGTTAAAGGAATTTACATGCAGTGTTTGTGGTCAGCAGAATCACAATAAACAAACATGCCCTGTGACCAGGAGGCAAAGGCAGGAACAAATGCAACATGCTGGGTCAACTGATCATCCACTTGGGGCAGGAGAGGGCTCTGCTGCTGGGCCACCTCAGTTGTCTGCAATTGGGCCATCTGAAGAAACAGTTATTGAGCCAGCTGAAGTATTTGATACTGGCTTAGGTGAAGTTGGTGCTGATGTATCTGGAGACACAGAAAATTTATCTACCACCAACCTCTTTAGGCCAAAATTGACAATTACGAAGGTTGGTTCATCAAGTGCAATAGGTCCAACACAGGTTCCAAAGGATACAACTGAACCTCATAAAGGCAGTCCACATCCAAATTCTCCAGCACCACATACTGATGCAGCCAACACTGCTGCTAAGTTTATGCCAACACCTACCATCAGGGATCCAAGACATTAGTGATCATAGATTTGTGCACAATTATTTTGTAGGCCACTGATAGGCCATTAATTGACAACTGCTGGAACATATTTTGCTTTCTATTATGCTTCAAGATGTATTCTGTTTTGATGTTCTTTTTCATTATTGATGAAGTTAGTAGGCATAAGCCAACTGTGTTACTTTCTCATCTATTATGTTACAATATGATAATGACATTACTTTTGCAGTGAAGCTTAATATTCAACTGCCCATGTATTAGTCATTCTACTTTCAAAACTTACAAAGACATTTAAACAGGATAAAAAATGCGACATGCTGCTTCTTTGCTGACAACAATTACAAACTTTGAATTGGGTTAAAGGGGATTATTATAGGTTCCACAAGGAGGCATAATATGTTGTGGTGCATTGCCAATCTTTGAGTACCCACCAAGAAGCATTTCTTGTAGCAGGTTTATGATGGGAAAATCAGATGTAGTTAGTCCAATGTCACCATGCCAGGCGCCCACAAACTTTGCAGAACTATTATTCTGCATTGGGAATTTATTTTTATGCACTTTATTTGGTTACAATATCATAATTTGAATGTAAAATCATAATAAAAACCGAACATGGACAAATTACAGAGTTTTACAGCTTGGTAATGATGTAACAACAGATTAAGAGTCCAAATCCAAGGTCATAAATGAAGGTGGTTTGGATTGCATAGAATATAAAGGAGTGAAGGACTTCATATGATTATAGTTGCCATCCACATTGCCCATATACAAACTGGAATTGTTTGCTTTTACAAGCATGAATGTCATCAATGTTGTTTCTGTTGGTAACATTACTCATTCACCTAAACCCTGCTACCTTAGTCATTCAACTATAACCTGATAACACTCAAATTTGCTGATAAAATTTGCATAAACCATCAAACATAAACAACTATATTCAACAAAGCCAATAATCTCATTGTTCATTTATACTTCAAATATGTAAACAGAGTTATTATTACATTTAGTCAACTCCCCCATTCATCCCAATCTAGTTCTTCAAAACAAAACCCATAAAAAATGCAACCAAAAAAAACAACAACCCCACCCCTACATTAACTATAACATTTAGTCTTTTAACTTCACAATCTAAGTCATTCAGCTTCATTGACATGTTCTTCATCCATCTTTCATCAATAGCTTCACCTTCAGCTTCAGCATTCTTCACTGATACAGTTTCATTGTCAACACCAACAGTACCATTAAACCACATGAAAAATCCACAACGCTCATTCACCTACATATATCATTCAAGTGTTAAATAAACTCTTTTAAGCATATTAACACCAACGTGGGAAATGAAACCCACTTACCTTTATTTTTGGGCAACCATAGTACAATTTTCCAGGATTCTTTTCAGAACCTGATACCCTTATCACACATCGCAATCTGCAGTGACATTTCAGAACTTCATTTGTGTGTTCTGTTGTATGTGACATTCTTGATTCCATACTTCGTATGCACCTTCTATCATTCACCCCTGACATTCACAATGAATCAATTGAGTGGCTGAAGCTTCAATTTATAGATTACAAATCAATTGCAAAAATTAGGGTTCCAAATAGGGGTTTAGGGTCCTCTCTAAAATCCCAAATCTCATACCATTTCATACGAAGATGGTGTGAACTTCTTAACGTCACATAAAACGACAGCGTTTGGATGTCCACCTGGCACGCCACGTTGTCACTTAACGTCAACTAACGTTACACATCAGCAAATCGTCAGTTGCAGTTGACCCCAGGGACTAACGTGAATCACAGTTTAAAAAGTAAGGGACTAAATAGTTAATTTAATTATCTCAGGGACTAATATAAAACTCTACAACATTCTCGGGACTAAAATGGCAATTTACTCTTTAAAAAATAGAATAGTCTATGTTTGATATATCTTTACCTCTGGATTTTGGCATGAAGTATCCAATAGAATAAGATTCCAAATTGACATGTGAAAGGGAAGAGAGAGAAAGAGGATGGCACCGTACAGTCCTTATCACGTCGAGGAATATGTTTCCCATGACAAGTCCTCCTTATATCGTTGCCAAAGTTTGCATCTGCCGCTACATTTTAACTTTGGACCATTGATTAGAACCCAGCTCCACATCACTATAATATCCATTTGCTGGGTGAATATTTAATCATGTCCAAATTCTTATCTATAATATTTTCTACATTACTGCACATTATTATATCCGATTTGCGCGTTTTTCTGTTGTTCATGAGTATTTTCACCATAACTTAAAAAGAGGATTATTAATACTGTACTTTTTTATATCTTTATTATTAATTCAAATATCTGGATTTTCTAAACAGACAGTTTAGTTACTAAGATGTAATTCACCCCATAACAAAAAAAGGTAGGAACAAGATCTTTTGAAGTCAGTCAGAATCGTGATAATATCAAGTTATGAAAAAAAAGAAGAAGTGATAATTGTAGAAAAACAAAACAGTTATGTATTAGGGGAATATTAATTTTATTTTTATATTTTTTTTCTTTCATAACACAATACTATCATATTCCTTCCTAAATGCTAAGAAGAGCGTGTCGATAAGATTTCTCGGACCTAATTTCTTGTAAGTAATCAACTTTGTAATGGTTTGTCTGATGTCAACTTAATGCATCTTTTTTCTTGACCTGAGTTTCCTGTTTATCCATAATGAGAAATTTCCTTCCGTTTCATTCTTTCCAAACAAACCACATTATATAATAATTATTATGTGGACCATATTTTACTGCAACTTTTGAATTTGCTTCCTATTTCCTAACCATAATTTAAAACATTATATTTAATAACCATATGCTGTGTCATAAATAATTATTTTGTAAATCCGTGAATTAAAGTTAAAAAAAACATCAAAATACTATTATTTTTTTTCGTAAAAGGAAAAAATCACAATTATTATTCAGTACGTTTTAGGCGAGTATTTCTTAAGCAAAAGTTTGTTTAGTTATTTGAAATTAAAAAATTGGGCTTTTCTAAAAGGGAAGGGGGGGGGGGGGAACCCTCTCTAATTGTGCACGTAAATAAACGATGCTATTATCATATAATAATCCAGTAATAATTAATGAAAGGAATGCGTGTTATCTTAATTTGTCTGACTTGTCCCCAACTTGAGGAAACCTGGATTACAGTCTAGTGGAATGTGTATCCATTTATGGATTACGTGCCCTAATTTCCTAATCAAGCAGGATGCTAATCCCTTATGGTTGCTTGGAGAAAAATGGAAATAATGGATGTGACGATATTCATGTTAGGGATTAAAATCAAAATCAGATGTAAAGAGATGAGAGGAATTGAAGTGAGAGGTGGCAAGGTTGCATTGGTGACAGTGTCACAGAAAGTTGAAGCAGAAATAATTGGCAAAAGGCCAGTAAAGTGATAGAGAAATTGAATGAATGGGACCGGAAAACAAAAGTCAGGGAGTCCTAACCCAGGTATAACGCTGAAGGGAACACAAACTACCAAATGTGTCTCGCTCAAAATTTCCAGCAAAGGAAAAGGACCCTCAAAGATAAAATTTTACTATTTCCAAGTGGGGATTAAGGCCCATGCTCATCCACACGGCATGTGGGACACCACCCGAAATCCCTCCGATTAGAGACCCACCCAATGAGAATGCAGAGATTAGGATGAACTTTACATCTTCCTCCAATAAAATATCAGATAAGGCCTTCCTCTGTGGACCCAAAAGTGCAAGCCCAAACCATGTCTCACTGTTAAATGGACTGCAAAAGCGCCTCTGGTGGGTCATTCCTCTCTTCTCCTCTTTCGTCAATAATAATTGCATTCCCTTCCCTTTTAGCTCACAAAAGTATAATAAAGTAAGTTAACAAACAAATATCCTTTTGCCATTGGCTTCAAATTTTGTTTATTGTCCGATGAGTTCAGCTACCAAATACGTGGCCAACGCGGTTGGTGGGAAAACCGCAAGAGCGTGTGATAGCTGCATAACAAAACGGGCGCGTTGGTACTGTGCTGCCGACGATGCTTTCCTCTGCCAAGCCTGTGACTCTTCGGTTCATTCCGCCAATTCGTTGGCTCGGAGACACGAAAGAGTTCGCTTGAAAACGGCATCGTATAAGTCCACCGATGAACAACCCAACTGTGCTCCTTCGTGGCACACAAAGAAAGCTCGAACACCCAGACATGGAAAACATTCTCGTAACAGTAACAACACCAATCCCTTCCCCTTCCACCTTGTCCCTGAAGTGGTTTCCGATGAAGTGAATTCGCATGAAGAGAACGAGGAGCAGCTTCTGTATAGGGTGCCTATATTTGACCCCTTTGTGGGTGAGTTATGCAGTAGCAGTCCTCCTTCTTCCAATGTTTCAACCGCTGAGGTTGAAACAAAAAAAGGGAGAGAGAGTAACAATGTTGTATTGCTGGGTTGTGAGAATCAGGAGATGGAAGGGTTGCTTCCTTCGGATGTTGAGCTTGCTGAGTTTGCTGCTGACGTGGAGAGTTTGTTGGGTAGGGGACTTGAAAACGAGTATGTGGGGATGGAAGAGTTGGGACTGATTGATGCAAAAGTAGAAGAAGAGAGTCCTGTGGAAGAAGTGGCCTGCAAGGTTGAGGCTGATCAGGTGGACATGTCCATCATGGTTGGAACAGATCAATCCTTTGATTTCACCTTTCATTATGACACCTGTCAAGACCTCAGGGAGAAGAAGGTTGATGAACACAATGATGACACTACCCACCGGAACAAGATTTCGTTGCAGCTCGATTATGAAGCGGTGATCGATGCCTGGTCTGCCCAAAAGTCCCCCTGGACTACCGGTCACAGACCAGACTTTGACCCTCATCACTGTTGGCCTCAATGCATGGTATTTCACCCTCTTACATTCATTTTTTTTCCCTCTTTCACTCTTTCAATTAATTGTACTTCTCATTTCCTCCAATTTTCACGCTTGTTTAATTCAGTACAATTTTCAACATTTAAATATTCCCGGTAGTATTTTATATCCTTTCTCTGTTAAGGATCCACATTGAAATTTGGCTCGGTCACCGGATTTTATCTTAATTGGAGAATAATATATACCAAAAGTGTTATATCCATGCAACAAGCATCGACTGAATTGATTATTGGTCTGATATGAAACGTTGCAGTGAGGCAAATTGATTATTGGTTAAATTGAAGTTTGAATGTTTAGGCGATGTTGTACTGTATGACTAACGAAGCTTTGTGACGTTGTTAACCAGGGAACTTGTGGAACGGAGCTCCATCAGCCATATGGTGAATTGGGTGGATTTGGGTGTCATCCGGTAATGACAGATGGGGGCAGAGAAGCGAGGGTGTCAAGGTACAGAGAAAAGCGCCGAACAAGGTTGTTCTCTAAGAAAATAAGGTACGAGGTTAGGAAATTGAATGCGGAGAAGAGACCCAGAATGAAGGGGAGGTTTGTGAAGAGAGCTTCCTTTCCAGCACCAACATTCCCTTTGTTAAATAAATGAGACCTTCCATTTATTGTTCTACCACTTTTCTTTTTCACTATTTGCTAAATATTATATTTTCCTATTTGCGATGGGTTTTCATTTCATTTTCTCATTTCTCTGTATATAACAATTTTGTTAAGTTAATAAAATGGCCAAGCAGTTCAACGTTAACAAAAAATAAATCTTACCATCTATTTCAGGAGGTCTTTGAATCAATCTACAACTTTTCGGTTTCTAAATTGTGCTTTTATCTACCAAAAAGATAGCTGCAAGTAATTGAATTAAACCGATTCTTAAAATTAATGATTGATCAAGTCGATAAGTATATAATAACATAAAAATATATATTTAGCTATTTAGTTTTAACTTCAAATTTGGTAATTAAATATTTTAGTTTATTTTAAATAATTTATCATCTTAAAAGTTGGAATAATAAATGTTTTAATCTTATTTTCATTTTTAAATATTTTTATTAAACAAATGATAATAATAAACATGAAATTTATGTTATGATTTAATCATTTTATATTACATACAAAATTTATATTATAAAAAATAATAACTGTAAGAGTGGGAGAGAGTGTTAATTTGAATGTCAGAAGAGTAAAGAAAAATGTTCAGTGAGTCAGTGAAGATGAAAATAAGAAAAAAAAAATATATAAAGGTAAGAGCTTGTAACTGAAAGATTTCAGAAAATATTACAAACTAACCAAATAAAACTATTTTTTTATATTTCGGAAATTTTAAGTTTGTCAAATAAACAAAAAAAAATTGCTTATTTACTCTGCAAAACTTACTTTAAATGAAAGTTATTTAATAGTGTTTGCTCAAAGAAGCATTGCATTATCTTTATCATGTTATTTAAAGAGTGGGAAAACAATTTAAAAGCACATTGACAAGAAAACTTCATTAAATGATTTTTAAGGTGTGTTTTATAAAATTAGCCTATATATTAGCTTAACTTTTAAAAAGTAGTTGATAGTTAAAAAATAATAAGTTAATTAATTTATTTAAAAATATTTGATGAAAGTTATTATTTATCTAACTGATAAATATGAAATAATATTAGATTTTATTTATTTAACCTGAATTTAAAATTTTGTAATTGTATATTTTAAATAATTATCATATTTTATTTTAATTAATTTATTATCTTAAATTTAGGGTATTAAAGGTAAATATTTTATTATTTTAATTAAAATAGTATAAAGGGATTCATTTATAATTTTAAATATTTATCTTATGAAGAAAATAAAAAATACGATAGATAAAAGTGTGTTTAAAATTTTATGAATTAAAAAAAGGGAAAAATTATAATAAAACAATAAAGATAAAAAAAATTAAGAACCTATAAATTTAAGTGTTCCATATAAGGTAGTATTTCAAAAATTTTACAAGATTTATAAATCATTAAAATAAATTTTCTTACAAAACATATCTAATTTGATCAACAAATTTTTAAGAGACTTCAATGAGTTAATTTATTTTTTTCTTATCAAATATACTCTTAATTTACTATGGTCTGTCCTGTTTGGTTTGTTTAGATGAAAACAAAATTTAAAAAAATACAAATAACGGTAATTTTCATTTAATTAAAAATAAAATGAAAATTTAACCTTTAAAATAAATTTCTATTTTTTGTTTTTCATTTTATTTTTTATTAAAATTTCAAATTTGTTTTTTCCGTTGTTTTTCTATCCGTTATCCAAAGAGAAGGTTATGGTTGTTTTTGACTTTTGTGGCTTGGGGCCCGCTGTGCTTCGTTTCAAGACTTCATCGACCTTCTTCCGGCCATCGTAGGTATCCATTCACACCTTCTTTCGTGTTGCTACCACTGTTCCCACCCATTCACAACCCACTTGCGTTTCCTCAAAGAATCAATGGTTCCTTAATTTCTCTGTTCTGCTCGTATATATGCTACTTTATTAGTTTTCCTCGTTAGGCAGAAAAAACTGCAAAAATTGTTATCTTTTGGAGCCAGAAATAAATGAACATTTAACAAGTTGATTTTGAGATTTTTTTTTTAAAGGGTTACTTATTGGTGGTGATTAGCTTCAAGGTATTGCGGTACATGCTTACAAGAATAAATTTGTCTTGTCTTTTTGAATGTTTTAAATAGGCGTTATGGAATGGAAGTCACAGTAAGACCTGCAACTGATTTTTTGTTTGATTATGAACCCTTCATAGTTTCAGTGATTGCATTCAGAAATCTCAATTCTCAAGAGTGGTCATTGGTGATCAGTTTCAATTTGTGTAAAGGGCACCTGCATTATAAGTTTCAACTGGATGGATTTTCTTTTTCTTTTTTTATTTCATTATTTTTCTATGTATACAGAGTATTTACTTCATAATGTTCTATTCATTCTGAGCTTTCTGTCTTCCAACAAATATTTTTACATTTTTTATATAATAAAAATTATTTTTAAAATGTAAAACAATTAGTATTTTTATTTAATAATTAATTTTAAAATTTTTCTACTATTTATATTGATAAATCCTCCTAATTATTAAATGAAGAAAGTATCAAATAGTTTTTCTATTTTGAAGATAATAAAATAGTAAAAATATATAAAAATTTGTAGGAGGATATAGAACAAGCATAAGTGTTCACTACTAAAATTTTATATATTACATTCGGTTTTTTTTTTTTCTCATGGGAAATTCTTACAACTTTTGCTACAGATTTGAAAGAAAAATTTGGTTATTTCTGCAGATTTAAATTCACAAACAAGTTTGAAAAAAAATTTAAAATTTTTTATATTTAAATTTGTAAAAAATTAATTTTTGTTGCAAATTTGTTTGCAGATAAAAAAATATTTTAAAAAAATAAGCAAGTTGAAAACATAAAAAAACATTCACAATATATAAAATCTGATAATATATAAAAAAATAAAATTAAAATCTGATAATATATATAAAAGGACGAGATCAATATAATTTATTCACATAGTATATCAATTTAATATTATGTATAGTTAAATTATAAAATTTAAAAATGTGAAATTCAAATTGAGGTATATTTTATATTATATATCTTAAAATAAAATAAAATTATATTATATAAAATGTTTTTTATAAAAATTTTATTAATAATATTTAATTATTTTAAAAATATAAAATATATAATTAAGTTTAAATGACTCAAAATACAAATTAAAACTATCTTCAAAATATACTGATTTTATATTTAATCCTGAATGTATCAAAATAAACTTCGGATAGTAATGTGAGTACTCCTACTATCTAATAGGTAGTTTTAATTATGATTTATGCGAGAAAAAGGCTTAATTATATCTTTTAGTGATGCTTCTCCGATTAACTAGCAGTTGTTAATCTGACCTGAATGATGCTAACAAAAAACATCGTCTAAGGTATACAATAATAGTTTTTCTAAGAAGATGTTATCTGAAGCGTATGTTTAATACCGCTTTTCTAGAGAAGTATTGTGTAAAAAACATTTTAAAGCACCAAATATTTCTCCTAATTCAATATTGATGAAAAGTATAGTATATGGAAGCGTTAAAACATTGCAAAAGCATTATTGAGGGTTGTTTCTTTAGTAAATAATATCTAAATTTTTAATTTTGTATATTTATTCTTAAGATTTTAATAAAAATTATATTCATCATCCTTTTTTAATATTATACTATCTTTTAATCATATTTTTATTTTTTTCAAAAAATAATAAGTTTAAAATTAATTAAAAACCTAAAACTATAATCTTTTAATAAACATTTTTTTGTCTATTAGTAAATAAACTATGTAAGAATATTTTATGTCATTTATATTTATCAATTATTTAAATAATTAAATTTATCGAATATTTTGAATTTTATAAGATAATTTAACATTTTTTAGTTATCATATTAAATTTAATCTTTTAACTTTCGGTTAATATATCAAATATTTTTAGTAAACATAATTTCGTATGAGCGTAATCATGCAAAATATTCAAAATTATAAAAATTTTCTTGTTAAAAATTTAGTAGCTTAGTTTGAAAAGTTATTATTTTTAATTATTTTTATTTATAAATAATATTTTTTTTTATATAAAAGATATTTTATAATTTTACTATTTTATACAAAATTTTAAAAATATAAATAAAATGATATTTTTATAAATAATTAAAAAACAAAATATTTTCACAACTTAAAGATCTCTAATTAGATATTTTACATATTTAGAATAATTTTTATTTAAAACTATTCAATTAGTAAAACTTTTTTAAAAAGATATCAAAGTAGATACCCAATCCTTTGTTTAATTTTTTACATAGAAAAAAAATTATGAAAATTTTTACAGAATTTATAATGTTTTATATTTTTTAACCAATACAAATATTTGAAATAGTTTAAAATTATTAAAATTTATTTTCAATAAAAAAAATTATTTTGATAAATTTTTCAAAAATTTCATGTTAAATAAATTTTAAGAAAAAATATCTCAAACACAGTAAAAACAACAATAGCTTGTATTTTTATATTAATTTTTTTCACATTATATAACATTTTTATTTTTTATTATTTTAGTAATTGTTTAAATGCCCCATGGGTTGAGATGTATATTCTAATCTTTTCTTCTGAACAAGCCTAAGAATTTTGTCGGTGGATGAATACAAAGTAAAATAAGTTCCCTGCGATTTCTCTTTTCCCCGAATTCAGTTTTTTTTCTTTTTATGTCAATTTTCTTAACAGAGGCTACGGTATCTAGAAGGACAACGGACAACTCCTCGGTTTCCTTTGTTGTTTCCGAGGACATTTTCTAAAAGAATTGTCTACATATTCTTTGATTTGTTATCATGTTATGATAAATACAAAGATTTGAGTTTCAATTTCCCTAAATTGCTGTCGTATTTTTGACTTTACAGAATAAGAATATCTTTTATTGTTTACCAAAATAAAGGATACGAGATCATTTTCATAAGGCAGTGTGTAATGTGTCTACCATAATAAAAAAATATGACATTGCTGATAATTTATGAAAGATAGAAAGGTTATATATTATGAGTTAACCTTAAATAATGATATATTTATTTCTTATTTAAACTGTAAACGCAGCATAATCTTATTTGAATAAATTTAATCTTATGCATACTTATTTCACCCCATCTTTTGAATAAAAGTTATAATGTAAGGCACCTTCATAAAAAAATATTGTGAGTAACAAACTTCATCAATTTCTTTTACCAATTAAATTTATCCTTAAACATATGCAGGTCGTGCCATAACCTTTTCGTGTAAATGTGAATAAAATTTTAAAAAATGGGAAGAAAATTTCCATTAATCGTGATTCAAAAAAACCAATAAAGGCAAGTTACATAAGGGTGGTGATGCTTTAGAATTTAGATTATAGAGGTCTAATTGAGATATATACTTCTTGGGCAACAGCTCTTAAAACATTAAAAAAAGTAATGGATGTTTTTTTTTTGTACAATATCATTAATTGCTAAATATGCACCACACAAAAAACTATAACCTTTATCCACAATTAAATTTAGTTCCTTATTTTTTTTGTCAAAAAGTTAGTTCTAAGTTTATTGAGATTACATAAATACTTCTCTACACATAATCTCAACAATTTTTCAATCGAAATTTGACATTCAATATTTTCCATCTTCGTAATTTATCTAATTTTTATTACATTAACTTTTTAGTTTGACCAAAACTTAAACTTCCAGAAAAACTAGTAATACAGAGTTACAGAGTAATGAATCTAGCCCGATCCAAACATCTGTAATGGCGTTCCTCTTCCTACGTGTAGAATAATAGGATTGATGATATGGTTTCCCTTCACTACAATCAGGAAAATGTAATTTCGAAGATAAACTATAAATAATTATTGGTAAAAATTATTTTAATGATTTATTTTTAAATTAATAATTAATATTTTATTTAAATTTTTAAAGAGTTCAATCCTGTCAATTTTTTTACTTTAGGAAAGTGCATTTTTACTTTAGATAGAGAGAGATCAATTTTGACATACTCTCAACATAAAAATTTATATTAGTTCAAATGCGCGTTAGAAGTTCTTTAAAATATGGTTTTTAAAATAATCATTACAAAAAATTGTTATTTTAAACTATATGATAATATATAATTAAATAATAGTACAAAATTTTGCATTATTAATATTATTTCAATTAAATTTAATTTTATCACATAACGTAAAATATAAACATAGTATAATATTTATAGATCATTATAAAAATATATGTAATAAAAAGATGAAATTAACAATAATTTAATGCAAATATAGTGATTACAGTATAATGATTTTTATATTATTATTTAATAATAATATATTATATAACTAAAAATTATTATTTTTATAATAATAATTCAAAATTTAAAATTAAAATAAATAAATTAATAATATAAAGCTTTTGAACTTACAATGTATTAGAATTAAACCCAATTATCAAACTCAGCGTTTCAAAATTGGGCAGTCTAAACCAATTATTTGAGTTTTTCTCTAAGCTCAATGTTGACATACACTACTTGCCTCAAAAAAGTCAGCGATAGAAGTCGAATGAAAAAATAATGTTTGTTATAAAAAATTAACTGGCAATATTCAAAAGCCTATTATGTTCATTATTAAAATTAATCTCAATTGATGTATTGAATCATGCACTATAAACTAATTAATTGAGTTGTTCTCTGAACTCACTATTGCCATGCACTGCGTGCCTAAATAAAGCTGAAGAAGTGGAATGAAAAAAATAATATTTATGTTATCTAAAAATTAACTCGCAATATACAAAATTATTATATTCATTATTTATTTGGATAGATTTGGAACAAAGAAAATGACGGTTTTTTAAAAATTTATAATGTCATTCAATATGAAAAATGTAATTTTTCTTAAAATATCACTTAATTTAAAATAGAAAGAATAATTATTACTATAGAAAAATATAGCCTTATTTGTAATTGATTTTAAACATTTAATTAATAATAAGATTTTGTATTAAAAATATGTATTACTATAGTAAAAATATGAAAAGTAAGATAATATTAATTTTTACTAAAAACTCAAGATTTTAAAATTAGTTCTAAGGTAAACAAAATTCTTAATATAATTATGCATGGAAAGGTGAAGGAAGGATCTATCGATACTTTTAATAGTTTTCATGTGCTTTTCGGCTTTTGTGTAAACATGTACACAAACATTTCAAAATCTTTCTAACTGTAATTTGTATTTTTAAATTCTGTTATATATATATATCAATTCCTGTAAAAATGCCATAATAATCAAATGCAATATTTTATCACGTCTGCAATGACTGTTGCGTATTTTTAGAGTATGAATTTACTCGAATATTTACACGGGGGATGAATATGGTGTAAGATCTTTGAATACCCCGTGGAAAGGATATAAAAAAATTATAATTTTTTATTTTTATCTAAATTATTGAAATGAATATTTTAGTCTATTTTGATAAATGTTTATCGAACTGCAAATGTATACATTGGCACAGCTGTTGTGGCTGCTATTACAATCCAAGTTGGATATACACGTACGCCTGAAACTTAATGTTCTGATTATTGTTGTTGACCTTGAAGGGAAAATTATCAAAGTCATTAAGCTCAGTATATAAGAAAAGGATGGCGGACAAGGATCCTCTAATATATGTGCCGTGTATATAAGAAAAGGAGAAAAATATAAAGATAAATAGAAAAGAAGATGAAAAGAAAGAAGAGGAATTTTAATTATGAATAAAAAGAATGAGATAATACAGGTGCCAACAACTTTAGTTTCTGCTGCACTACCTAATCAAAAGCCATTCGCAGCATTTATATTTGCTTTCAGGCTCTATGCTTTTATTTTTTCTGTTTTTCTCCTAAGTTAAATAAAGATAAAAATCTAGACAAAAAATATATAAATAAGAGAATTTCAGAGGAGAAAATAAACAAGAAATAAAACAAAACTAATGATGTCTTTGTCTTTTGGTGGCGCTGGTTGATTGGCAACTGAAGCCAAGAGTGAGATCCAAGTCCACCCCGGTTCGATTCGGCTCGTTCCGGCTCATCAATGAAGGCTCTACGGTTTCCACGCTCACACTATCCCAGTCGCCTTTCCAAAATAAAGCCGAGTCGACCGAACCAAATCGGACTTTGGGTGTGATAACTTGCCCCGGTCTCTTCAACCCGGTTCTCCCTCTTGGCACGTGGCGTATATCACAGGCAGGGAGAAAATGATCAGAACCAGGCGACCCTGAGCTATGCCAATCAACAGGTACCACGCCATTGATTTGGGACCCAGACAGCACGGCGTCAACCGCAGCTTCGCATCGGGCCCACTCCCCTGTCCAGAATAAGCCCACTGACCCATAAATGGGATTCACCAATCTTCCGCATGCCTCATACAACAGTGACCTGAACACAGCTGAAATTTATTTTATTTTTTTTAAAAAAAGAACACATTAGATTTCTTTATTAATTTCTGAAGCTTAATTATATTCTTCTTATTTGATACATGAAAACATCAAAAATGCGTTTTATTTATTAATTTAAAAGTTTTTTTTTAAAAGAAAAATCAAGAACATGACATCAATTTTCGCTTTTTTTTTTTTTTTTTTTAAAGTTTCACTATATGCTCAATAACGTAAAAGCTTAATGCTAGCCCGACATGAGAAATTTAAAATTTTGCGATGTAGAATTTATGGAGAATTAAGGATAAATAAAAAGAATAATAATTTGTTATAATGTGGGACCTGGGGCATGGTGTTGGGGAGCGGCGTTGATGAGGTTGAGCAAGCCTGTGCGACCATAGAATTTGGCAAGGAATAGAGTGGCGTTGGATTGGGCCTCTGGGGAGCTAATCCACTCAAGGCAGGGCTTAATGATGCAATTGTCACTGCAACCTTTGCGGAGTATGCGGCACCCATTGCAGCTTAGTTTCATTGTGAACTCTTTGGGTGTATGTGTATCTGTGTATACAGTTTACTAGCTAGTACGGAGGGGTGTTGGGTACTCAGGGAATTTATCAGCACAAGAAAAGTATATTAATAAGAGGTCAATGAAAGGCTTCGTCACTGGGGCTGTGCTTTTGTTACTCTATAATATGATCTTGGGATGATTTTAATTAATATGATGATCGGTTTAACTTGGTGTGGTTATATCTATATATATGATTAGGTGAAAAGGATTAGGCTGTATTTGGATATCATGATTCATAGTCGTGCATGGAGAATGGATTTAATAGGAGGATATATTTCACAGGGATGGAAGAAAAAGTGTTATAAAAGTGACGTGAAAATGGAGAGAAGAAAGTGGGCGAACGTGTGGATTGGAGGCGTGTGTAAAAGGAAATTATAATAAACAACACCGAAGCTCCCTAAAATGGGGAGATTATTTTCCTTGTGGTGGTTTCCATTTTGTCCAATATCAAATCTCTCTCTTTATCTCTTTCCTTAGAGAGATTCTCCATCCACACACTGTGGGCGTGGTCCGCCTTCCTACGCCGGTAACATATCCGCCCATGGTTTTTTTTCCATAGTGCCTTTACTAATTATTATCTGTCACTCATATGTAGATTAGCATGCTTTTACAGTATTTTTCTTTATATTATTTTACAACCTTTTATGGAAATTAAAAAATAAAAACAAAAATAAAGATAAAAATTTAATATCATCTTCATTCTCTTTCTTTTTCTTTTTTTTATAAAAAAAACTAATGTAGAAAATGGCCCGTTGTAACACGAAAGTTTAAATTTTTATCCGTATTACTTTCTTTTAGTCTCTCAAAGTTTAAAAAAAATTGTTATAATTTAAGCTACTATTATTAATTGTTCCATAAATTTTTATCTGTAGAAAATTAAAACGATAAATTTAATAGAACCTGGATTATTCTTATCCTTACGTACGCATTCTGTATAAAAATAAAGCATATTTTATCTTAGTGGTGGAATGATAGATTTATACTTGAAAAAAAATAAAAAATTAGATGAAAGTTCAAGCGAGTCAATAATTATAACTGTTTATGTATGCTTTCGTTTCATACCATTTAGAAATTCTCAAGCGAAAATAGAGTAAAATAATAAAGGCATGAGAGAAACATATTTTTATATAAAATAAATGTGAGTCAAGTGTTTTTTCACGCCATTGTATGGAAATACGGCTTAATGTGTTCGACATTATTTTTTTTCTTTATTTATTAATATGGAAGTATTAAAATAAATCTTCTAGACTAGTTAAAGATAATTTCAGTCTGAATTTGATTACAATTTACCTGGCATAATTTTTTTACTACCATTTAGCTTAGACACGTATAATGATTAACTTATATATTAAAATTGTCTTATATTTATCATTATTTAAAATTTAACAGTTAATAATTTTTTATTTTAAAAAATATATATATAATATTATATTATAAATACAATAAAAATAGATATAATATATTTATAATTATTTTATTCCTTCCATTTAATTTATAAAAAAATTATACTATAATGGAGAGGAGCTTTTATAATTATTTATATTTCTTTCACAATTTTATTAATAAAAATAATAATTATAATATATTATATTTTTTGTAATATATATCAGATACAATATTTTTTTAAAATGTTACTAAAATTAAAAATAATATTTTTTATATTTTTATAATATTTTTAAATATTAATAATAATATTTTACAACATAAATCAGATACAATATTTTTAAAATATTATTAAAATTAATAAATAATATTTTTTATATTTATATAATATTTTTAAATATTAAAAAATATAATATGTTATAATAAATAAATATCTGTGAACACTCTTTTGGATACAAAGATTTATAGAATAATAAAAAAATTCTTAATAGAAATAATAAATGACATAATAAAATAGTAAAAGAGATAAAAATATTATAAAAAAAATTATTATTTATTTACATATAAAATTAATAATATTAAAATAATTTTTGATGTACTAACAAAATATGTTAATACTAACAAGAATAATAATAACAAATATATATTATTATATTAACATAGAAATATTATAAAAAATTACTCATTAATATATAAAAAGTTATCAATTATTAATACAATTTTTATTAATATAAATTTTAAAAGTTTATAATAACGAATACTGTTTTTACAAATATTATATAAATATAATATGTTAATATTTTATACTAACAAAATTATTTATATGGTATAAAATAATTTAATGTTAATAATAATTTATAATATTTATATTAATATTTTATTTTTATTAAAAATTACATTAATAAAATTAATATACTTTTAAAGTATTATTAAATGATAATATTTTTTGAGAAAAAATAAAGTGACATAAACTAAATAAATATATTATTCAACTGTAAAAATATATAGTTATATGAGAAATAAATTTTTGAGTTTTTATTTATATTTATATTGTTTTTACATAATATAAAAACAATTAAATTTAAAATTTTTAATTTTCTGATGAGATTTGAATTTTCAAATTTTTAACGATAGATCAATCTTAAAAGCCTATTTTATTTATATTTATATATTATAATAAAAAAATTGTTTGAATTAAAAAAATCTTACGTAGACTAATACAGACATTTATTTTTAAAATCAAATTAACTGAATTTGAGTAAAGTATTGATAATAATTTTCAAACATTTTTTATTAGGCTTTTAACTTTTATTAGTGTAAAGGGAAAAGAAAAATTAATCCTCATCTATTAAAAGGGTTAAATAAAATTGATAGTAAATTGTATTTTTTAAATTCTATAATAATCTTTAAATTTTAGTTATTTGTATAGAAAAAAATTAATAACAGGAATAAATCTCACCTCAACAATCTATATATATAAAATTTTATTTTAAAATAAAATTTTCATATTATTTGCATATTTTTTGAGTATTTTAAAAGTTTAAAAATTTAAAATAAAATGCATAGCAAAATTTATTATTAAGAATAAAATATATTATTTATTAATAATAAACTAATAATAAAATTTTAATATTGATGTTAAAATTAATAAAAAAATTATTAAATTATAACACATAATCTTTATTGATATGATATATTAGAAATTTAAATTTTAAAAAATTAAATTAAGGTTATTTAATATTATAAAAATATTAATATTTTTTATTTAAAAAATTAAAAATATATTTAAATTTATTATAATGTATAACTATTTAAATTTTAAATTAAATTATCTTTTAAAAGTAATACTATTTAAAAATAAAAAAATTCTATTGAATGTATAAATTTATACTAAGTAACTTTTTATATCATGTAAATTTGGATCATCTAATAATTAAATTAAATTTTTTAATAAATATATTAAATTTATCAAATTCATACAATTAAAAATTTATTTATATTTTATCATACTATTTTATTTTAATATGTAATTTATTATAAAAATTAATTTTACACTAGTGGAAAATAAGCTTTTTACATCGGTTGTTAAGCACATTTTACATCGGTTATTCAGACGGTGTTGAAGCGGGCGATATAGAAAATAAGAATTTTTACATCGGTTTTGCAACCGACGTAAAAAGTATGACTTTCTACATCGGTTGGGCAAAGAACCGATGTAGAAAGTACACTTTTTACATCGGTTTCGGGCAGAACCGATGTAAAAAGTATGACTTTTTACATCTGTTAAAGCTATAACCGATGTAGAAAGTATACTTTTTACATCGGTTCTGCCCGAAACCGATGTAAAAAGTGTACTTTCTACATCGGTTATGGTCGTAACCGAGGTAGAAATTCCTTTTTTTTTTTTAATATTCATTTTGTTTAGGTATACTACCGTATTATTTATTCACATATCTGCATATACACACAGAATCCAGGCAGACAATAGAGAAGCACCAGACAGCCAATACAGAATTCACATAATCTATATATTTAAACTAAATACATCATTATTTATTATCAAACTTTAATTTACAAATGAAATAACTTAAAATTACATCAAACAAGTATTGAAAGTTGAAAAGAAATGTAATAATCAGCCATGTACCTGTTGAAAGCAAAGAGAAAAGATGTTAGAAACTCTACTAAACATAAAAAACGTAATAAACATTTTAAAATAAGTTAAAAATAAACATACAATGATGAAATAATTAAATAAATAACTAACTTGTATCATGTAGTAACATTTTCCCATATTCCTTCATGATGATCATCTCGAATAGCATGTACATCATCTATTTCAGTTTCTTCATTGATACTAGATATCCTTGATGATAAGGGAGTTTGAGAAATATCAATATTTGAAAGATCATTGGTGTCATCACTAGTGATTGTTGTCTTTCCTTGAAGAACAACTGACCATCTTTTGGAGCAAGGATCTTGGACATAAAACACTTGTTTTGCTTGGTGGGCCATGAGAAAAGGGTCATCCTTGTAAGCTACTTTTTGAAGGTCAACCAATGTAAATCTCAATTCATCGACTTGCACACCACTGTTACTATCAACCCATCTGCATTTGAAAACAGGCACTCTAAATTTGGTGTAATCAATCTCCCAAATCTCTTCAATCACTCCAAAGTAAGATATGGAAGTCTTTACAGGATTTTTATCTTTAGAACTTGCAAAATGCATCGACTCTGCCACCACCATAACCCCACTATTTTGCATGGTACTTTTATCATCCTGAGACTTTGTATAAAATGAAAAATGATTAATATCGTACCCAGTCCAACATATGACATCAAAGTTTGGGCCATTTGCTAGCCACTTCAATGTATCAGAGGCACCATCATCCTTCTTAATTGTTTCACCAAACCAGTTTAAGAACGTTTTGTTATGCTCATTCAACAACCATTTCTCGTTCATTCGAACATTCTCCTCCCTTATCATAGTTTTGTGAGTAGATAAGTAAGGTTGAACCTCATCGGTATTATTCAAAATATACAAATGTGCTTGAAGGACTTCTGCACGACCCATGCTTTTCACAGTTATGCCTCGTGTACCTTTACCTCCGTGTCTTCCCTCATGACGAGACTTAGGAACTCCTATGGGTTCCACCTCTGACAAATACTCTGTACAAAACTCAATGGCCTCTTCTGCAATGTATCTTTCAATCATAGATGCCTCGGGACGGTGTGGATTCTTCACATACCCTTTTAATATTTTCATGTATCGTTCTATTGGATACATCCACCTCAAATAAACTGGACCACATAATCTGATCTCTCTCACTATATGAACAACCAAGTGAACCATAATGTCAAAAAATGATGGAGGAAAATACATCTCCAATTGGCATAAGATAGTGAAAGCTTCATTTTCCAACTCATCCAATTTTAGAGGGTCAATGGCTTTGCTACATATTTTATTGAAAAATAAGCATAACCTACTTATTGTATGTCTAACTTTTTTAGGTAAAATGTCACGAATAACCACTGGAAGTAGTTGTTGCATCAACACATGACAATCATGAGACTTTAACCCAACTAACTTTAAATCTTTCATCGAGACAAGTCTTTTAAAATTTGAAGAATACCCTTGTGGCACTTTAACCCCACGTAGGCACTCACAAAAAGAAATTTTCTCTTTTTTTGACAACGTATGACATGCCGGGGGCAAATATGTTCGCTTTCCTACAGACTGTGGAGCTAACTGATGTCGTATACCCATGTGAACCAAATCCAGTCGAGAATTGACTCCATCTTTAGTCTTGCCCTGTATATTGAGAAGTGTTCCAATGATGCTATCACACACATTTTTTTCCACATGCATCACATCAATACAATGTCTAACATCAAGTTTGCACCAATATGGAAGATAAAAAAATATTGATCTTTTCTTCCATATCCTTGTCTCCGTGACCTTTTTTTGAGTCTTTCCAAAAACAGTTTTGATGTTTTTAACCCGGTCGTAGACTTGTTGTCCAGTTAAGGCTTTTGGAGCAACATCATTTTCTGGCAACCCATTAAAAGTTTTCCTTAATCTACGATAAGGGTGATTAGTCCTGAGAAATTTTCTATGACCAAGATACACTGTCTTCCTTCCATGATGCAGTTGATGGTAACTTGTGCCTTCTTCACATATGGGACATGCTTTGTGCCCCTTAACGCTGTATCCACATAAATTTCCATATGCTGGAAAGTCATTAATAGTGCAAAAAAGCATTGCCCGCATCTTGAAATTTTCATTACCATATGCATCAAACACCTCCACACCTTCTTCCCATAGATTTTGCAAGTCTTCAATTAAAGGAGCAAGATAAACGTCTATGTCATTTCCAGGTTGTTGTGGACCTGAAATCATCATGGACAACATGATGTATTTACGTTTCATGCATAACTCCGGAGAAAGGTTATAAATTGTCAAAAGTACAGGCCACGAACTATGTTTACTACTTAAATTACCGTAGGGATTCATTCCATCTGTTGCAAGTCCAAGCCTTAGGTTTCTTGGCTCATTCCCAAAATCGGGATATAGTTGATCAACCATCTTCCATTGCAAACCATCAGCTGGGTGTCGAAGTTTTCCATCAATCAGTCGTTCATCTACATGCCATCTAAGGTTCTTTGCTTCATCTTTATTACAAAACAATCGTTTGAACCTTGGAATTATTGGAAGATACCATAACACTTTGGCTGGAGGCCACTTTGTGCTGTCATTGCAAATAGAATCACCATCCTTCAGTTTATAACGTGAAACTTGACACACAGGGCATTCATGTAATCCTTCAAACTCATTTCTGTATAGTATGCAATCATTGGGGCAGGCATGTATTTTCTTATACTGCATACCCATCGGACACAACACCTTCTTCGCCTCATAATTACGCTTTGGTAATGTGTTACCTTCCGGAAGCATCTCTACCAACAGTTCAAGTAATTCGGTGAAACTTTTATCACTCCACCCATTCCTTGCCTTCAGAGTGAATAATCTTAACACTGCTGACAATCGTGTAAAGGTAGTACATCTCGGATACAAAGGTTTCTCTGAATCAGTAGATAAGTTACCATACATATTTGCCCGCTCAAATGACGCATGCCCTACATCACGAATCATATCCTCTACCCAATCTTCCATATTTATATCAACCTCCACCGTTTGTGACACATTTGGCATGCCTAATAACTCACCATGCCATGTCCATTTTGTATAACTTTTGCAAAATCCATCACAAAGAATATGCTCTCTAATTTGACCAACACCCAAACGTCTCTCATTTAGACAATTAACACACGGACAGTAAAATTGTCCATTACTCTCAGGTAGATTTGTCTGCGCAAAATTCAAAAACTCTTCGACCCCATTCTCGTACTCATCGCTCGTTCGTTTAGCATTTATCCAACTACGATCCATACTATACAAGAATCATCAACACAAGATTTAGGATTAACCTTGTCACTCATTGTTGTTAATTTATTATCCTCCCTATTGGTAAGACCCTATCCCATTCGAGAAAAAAGTTTTTTATTCATCGATTAACATACTTCTAAAATCTTGAATATCATACTTGGTGAAATTTCGGCAGCATTTCGCATCAGTCTCCAAGTACATAACTTCATTATGGTTTTATTTACCATAATGAAGCATGTACCCAGAGACAATGCAAAATGAACTAAACCAAAATTTAATCAAGTACAATTTACAAGATTTATGAAGAAATTGTTAACCACTAAATAAAAAACTTTAGTCCCAAACTGTCCAACTTGGACAATTCAAGATTTAATATAATGAATGATTTACTTATTTAGTAATAAACTCATTATATTCAACCTTGAACGGGAAATTAAGGGTATGCTCATATTTAAACTCAAGAAAAAAAACCAACATATTTAAACTCAAAATCAAGACTATAACATATATAAACCCTAAACAAACTTTCACATCTGCAATCACAAAGTAGAGGTGCATAGAACATACCTCATAGTCAACACAAAATGGTTGAGCGGTGGCCAAACGGTATCCAAATGGAGGCACAACGGTGGTTGAACGACGACACAACACGGTATAGCCAAATAAGAAGCTTAAAAATTAAAGAATACAACCAAAATAAATGTATATTTCAACCATAATAATAGAATGAGATGCATAAATAACAACAAAGACGACTTCGAACCTTACGGTGCGCGACAATGACTTTGAACGAACGAAATCGTTCCAACGGCGACAACGACCATGAACGTAAGCACGGAATGAAACCACGAACAATAAAGATGTCGACAATGGCTAAGACTTAAACGAAAATAGAGAGAACAAGCCGAAACGAGAAACTGGGGTTTTGAAAAATGAGGTTAAACACGAACAGCGTCGAAAAAGAAGTGACAGGGGAAGACATTCTACATCGGTTGTTTCTCAGAACCGATGTAGAAAGTACTTTTTACATCGGTTGAGAAAATAACCGATGTAGAAAGTTTTAAAAAAATTCACTTTCTACATCGGTTCCAGAAAAACCGATGTAGAAAGTACTTTTTACATCGCTTGTTTCGTAACCGATGTAAAAAGTTTGAAAAAAAACTCACTTTCTACATCGGTTATTTTTCCAACCGATGTAGAAAGTTTACATTTATTTACAAAAATGCCACCGCGTTTTTATTTACATCGGTTTTTAAAAAACCGATGTAAAATCCTGTTATAATATCGTATTTTTGCACTAGTGTTATCAATTCAACCAATTAATTTAAAATTCTTATATAGTATAATATTTACTAATTTTTATACAATTTTAAAAGATTGATACTTCATGACTCCATTTTTATTTTATGATTTTATATATAAAAGTATAATAATTACTATTTTATTACGTCTATAAACATATAAATTATGTACAAATTATATATATAATTCTATGATAATATCACATAAACCAACGGCTTCATTAATAGAAACCATTTTTTATTAAAAGTTACATTTCACTAATGTTTAATTTTATAATAAATTTAATTTAATAAAATAATTTTATATTTTATTAAATAAATTTAATTTAACTATATATATTTTGGGTATAAAAAAATATTAACTATAAAATTATATACTTGTAAGATTTTATTTTTTTTCTGGAAAATTGATATACTTAATCTTCAAAATTTTATTCAACAACTGTATTTATTAAATTTATATGATATAAAAATTATAAAAACGAGTAAGTTGAACTTTACCTTCACTTTATTAATATAGACATCCAGCAATATGTATGCCTTTTTATAATACATATGTAACAACAATAACAAACAGAATCTATATCATCCAAGAAAGATAGAAGCTAAACCAATGAAAATTAATTATGAGAACAAATTTAAAAATATATATTAGTGTAAAGATTGATTAAAAAGGTTGAAAGAAAAAGAAAGACTCAATTTTCATAGCTTATAATTTCTGGAAAGTCGTCATTTTTTAAAGCATTATCAATAAGTTGACAAAAGAATAATATTTACACTATAAAATATGAAAAAAATTTCATTCTGTAATGTTTTTATTTGCCATTCAAATCAACAACTAACACCCACACAAAAGACGGAAATTGTTTTTAATTAATGGAGAGATTCATTTCTAGAAGAAAAAAAAAATGTGAGATTTAAAATATATGTAAAATAAATAAAAATATAAAATAAAATAAAATGAAAAGAAGAAATAAAAAAGAAAAAATTGAAAAGAAAATTTACTCGGTAAAAAATTACAGAAATAAACTAACTATGGTTTACAATTGAAATCACTTTTGCCTACAACATTTGAGCACTAATCATAGATGGACCTTCCTCGGTTTTTTTATCATTTATTATTTAATATTATTTTATATATTAAAAAATGATATATTTTATTTATATTAAAAATTTTATCTATATTTTTCATTAATTAACCTCTTTTATAATTAATTAAAAATTAAATTTATAACAAATTAAAAAATAAAAAAACAAAGGAGGAATTACTTTTGTTTGTGGACAATATGAATCAGTAGCGGATTAGTCGCTGAAAGAATTGCAAAACATACTTATTTACTTAAAAAAAACTAAAACATATAATATTTAATTTTTTTAACGTCTTTCAATCAACACATGATATGAATTTTTTTAATGTTTTTTTAAATAAAAAATCATTATGTTAATAGTATTAAAAATTATTATTTTGCAATCTATTATTACATATCATTAATACGCCTTAAAAAAATTATCTTATTTTCATGAAATTAAACTGTGAGAGGCTGCAGTGCTTAAGAAAAACAAAACATTAAATGACACTTGGCGATACAACCTAAAAAGGACAAAAAAACTCTTATCAATTTTTATTTATCAAATAATTTAATGTATTACATTCGTAACAATTTTTGCACAGTTACTTTATTCTAAAACAATATTACTGTTACGAAGGATAATATCAATGCAATTTATAGATACTATCAACCTTGTAGATTAGCTAGTTAAGAGTTATTCTTATAATTATAGAGGTTTTGAGTTTTTTTTTATGGGAGGAAGAGGAAAAAGTTTAAGAGCCAATAAAAGAAATAAAATAAAAACCAACAAAATATCTCTGAAGAAGAATGTTGGAATAATGTGAAGTTTAAATCTATTTTATTATAATATTATATTTATAACATTTAGCAAAGCTATCATTTATGAATTTAATTACTTACCTACAATCATTACATTAAGTAACCATTTAATATTCCTCTATTCAAGTCAACTTAAAACCAAGTAATAAAGTTAGAAGTTCAGCCAAAATATTATTATAAAATTTAGAAAATCACCTACCCAGTTTTCATAAAATTTCCTAATTAAACTTTCTTAAAAGCACCTTACACACTTTTTTATCAACATTAAGAATTACCATATTAAAAAGAAGACAATCACTGTACCAAATGATAATTTTAGTTTGGCTCCTCCATTCTGTAACTCCAATAAAACCTTGAAAAAATATTTTTCCAACTCATAATAATCCTAGTTTCCTAAATCCAGATTAGTTAGATGTTCCATACAATATCCTAGTATCAAAATATGAATAAAACATAATTCTTGAAAACAAAAAAAAAATAGCTTTTATTGTAATTCCATAATATTTAAAATAATTTATTTTTATAATTTAAATTTAGATATTTCACGTATATCAATATATTTTTTTAAAATTTAAAATGACTGTTTCTAAAAAATTATATCTAAATTAAAATTTTATTTTAAATAGTTATCTTATAAAAAGATTAAATTATATTTTATTTAATATAAGATATAATAAAGCATTTACTATTAATAATAAAAAATATTCTCGTTATTTTTTTATTTGTAAATATCTTCACAGTACACAAGGTTTGAGTTTATAACTTACAGAAAATAACCTAAACTATAAATCGTCTTTTTCACAAAAAAAAAAACTATATATTTTTATTAATTATATATTTTAAAAAATTTTATACTCTAAACATCATTATTTTACCCCTATTTATTTATTTAAAATATGTTTTTATTAATTTTTTTAGACAAATAATTATTTATTTTTAAATTATTTTATAAATTGATAAAGATATAATTGTTTTTTTAAAATAAGTTGAACCAAACATACACTAAAATTTTTTAAAAAAACTTTGAAAAAGATAAAAAGATATAAAAATATATGACATATTGGTTATCGAGTACTTTTTTTTTTCGAATAGAACTCTAAAATTTAACCCAACCACATTAATTTCTCTCCGTTTTTTCTGTTCAACTGCTAATTTCCTTAGGTGGGCGACCTTGGGCCAATATCAGTGATTTTAATCGGACTTTGCAACACTTGACTAAAAGACAAGGGTGCCAAACCAAATGGTTAGATGTGGACTTATTCACATTACTCCCAAACCAAATTGGTATAAGGACCCAAAAATAAAACAGGATGTTTTGCTTTGTGGGTGGTATGCAATTTAAATTTAAATTTGCCTATTTGGTTAATTGTCTTTATAATTGAGGTTTTGTTTGACTCAATTCCTACCTACACCTATATATTACAGGAACATATTAAGAACTAATTATGCTTGCTCCCCACCCCCACCCCTCTTTCTCTATTAAATTCATTTAGGGGTTTCTTGTTTTGACGCTTAAAAATTATTTTTTATATTTTCAATGTAAAATGCATATTCCAATAAAATTTAATGGCTCGGATATATTTGTATAAATTTCTCAAAATTATTTAGCAATTTAATGTCAATTTCTTTAAAATTAATTTATCTCAATCTTACACTAAACAGACACTTAATGGAACCTGAGTGTGGCTGAAGAGCGTTTCAAAACATGGAAGGGGGAATCCAATGTGCTGGAATAATGAATATGGCTACGTTCCAAGACAGTTTCCAGATGTGAACCAAGGGGTCCAATAGATATAGCAATGCCAACGAAATGAGTTAAACTATACAAATTCAATGAAATATAACATCTAACAAGTTTTTTCAGAGTAGGCAAAATGACCAACCCAATCAGGCAGTGTTAGAAATTTTTTGATATTATATTAATAAATAAATAAAATTTTAGCCTTATATTTAAATTGTTGATGATATAATTTATAAATATATTAAATTTAAATTTTAAAATTAATAATAAAAGATTAAATTTTTATAAAAATTATCTTCTTTTATAAAAAATTACATTTTTTTTTCAAAAATTTAAATAGGTAAATGTGCAGATAAAAAAAAGAAGAATTATAATTTGATAAGAAAACATAATGATTCTATAAATAAAAATGTTAGGTTTGATTAAATATACAAATATATTTATAATATGTAAATATTTTGTTCAATGAAAAAATCATTATACGATCCAAAAAAAATATCAATAAAAACTTTAAATATAAAATAAAAAAATATCAATAAAAACATATGACATAAATAAATATATTTTTATATTATTTAATATATTTTATTTTAAATTTACATAATATTTTAAATTTGTGTTAAATAATAAATACTTTAGTTTAAATCTACATGGCGATCCAACTAAACTCTCCAAAACATATGGTTTAAAGCTAAAATTTAGTCCCGAATAAATTTCAATTTTTTGGGCGCAATCCATCCAATTTTTTTGGATTGAATTTAGGTCAGCACGTTCTTTTTGTCGAAAGGGATCATAAAATTAAAGCTCAACAAAGTAGCTATACAATACTCAAAAAGAAGAGATTTTGCAATGCTACAACATATAAACAATACAAAATAGAATATGCTTTCCCAAGATACAGCTAAACACAACAGCAAAAAAAGAAAAACAAAACAAACGACCAAACCCAAAATTCCTTCACAAGCAACCTTCTTAAATGAATGGCTGATTCTAGGCAAATATCTGATTTTTCTTAATTTTGTTATTTCTTTTGGCCTAATTGACTTTGCCAATGCGTTGGTAACACTCAAACTTTGCCGAAAGAAATATTCAGTAGTTTACTCTTTGACATATTAAATATATCCTATTAATTTTATTTCAACAATATATTATTTAGACAGTGGTCAAATAATTTTAGAGAAATTTATATTATAAATAATACAATATTTTTTTCTTTTTATTATAATAACATTTATGGTATGCAATGATAACAAAAATGTTATTTATCATTATTTTATTATATTCAAATATTTTAAATATGTAAATATGAACTTTAAATTTTAAAAATATACAAATTTCATATTCACATATTACAAAGCACATATATAATACCTACAATATTATGACATAACATTTTATATTACATAAAGTCAATTAAAAATATTTTTTTATCTGAACCGCTAGTATTGTTTCAGAAGTAATTTTATACAAGCTAGATAAGGTCTATACAAACGACAAAGATCTTCTTCCACATATTTAATACACTTACATACTCTTTTCTCCTAAATATTTAATACACCTGTGTACTCAAAATTTGAATACAAAATTTTCAATTAAGCTAGATTAATCCTTAAATCCACGCATTTGATAGTAAGTTAACAAAAAAATATATTATTATTTAATTTAATATTTAAATTAAGTTTTAATCTTATTGTCTTCCTTTTCAATAAAATAATTTTGCTGAACTCTTCCTTTTTTGTCTTCCAATTTTTTATTTCATTTGTTTTCTTAGTAAACATCTCTAGTTGTAGCTATATACAATTCCATGTTTCATGCATTCGTTTGTAATATACAATTATGAAATATTTTTTTAAAAAATTATTTTAAAACCATTTTTCATTTTTAATATAATTTTTCTTTTTTTTTTAAACAATCATATAGAGTTTTATTTTTCATTTTTTTTTTGCTATATATAATTTTTTAGTCATATCATGTCAAATAAATTAAAATATATAAAAGATAACATACGATTCAATGAGAACATTGATATAAAATATATGAAAATTTATTTAATATATTTCATATTTGAAATAACAGTTTTGTATTGATTTTAAAAATTGTTAATTTGATTTGAAGTTACAAGACAAGGTATATTGTTCTCCGTATATAAATGTGTGCCTCTGGTCCTTTGGTAGCAATTATTAGCACATATTAATGGGTGGCAGATTTTAGAGAAGTGGTCACAAGACATGATAAGAATGGCATAACGATTAATGCGTTAGCCTATGATAAATGAGAATGAAGTTAGTGGCTCTTTGGTAGCCTGAGCTTCACAAAGATCACGAGATATTGTCGAATCGTAATATAGGTCGGCATTAACTAGGGTAGGGTATAGTAGCCCAGCCAGCAACCCACATGCACATTTCAAATTAATGGAGAGGTGTGTATGTGTGTGTGTATATTTCACAAGGAATATTGGTCTAACAATTATTTGGTAAGCCAATTAGAGCACGATGGAAAAATCTTGTAAACTACAAAGGTAAAGGTAGCAGCAGTAACATTGGTGATTAAAAGAGAAGCAAGACACTGCGCAAATTAAAATGCATCGATGAGCTAAATTGTTTTCATAAGCAGAATGGTGATGAGTGAGGGTCAAGTTGATTCCAAATCCAAAATGCTAGCAGACAAAAAGTACCAGGCTACCAATCACTGACACCTTTTATTAAAACCTCTTCTTCGCCGCATAATACGTGGCGCTTTCCTACATCGATTTCTCTGCCATTTTCAGTTTCTTCCTCTAGTCCCTCTCACAAGCACCCAATTTACCCGAATACGAGAACCCTTTGTTCTCTTCTTTGGGTTTTGCAACATACCACCAACACATAAATCAAAAGTTCACCCTATAAATGGAACAAAAACTAATCAATTCCCTTGAATTCAACCAAATCGCACTTTTTTTTTCTATGTTGGCCTTTTCAATAATGCGTGGGTTTCTTGAAACACTTTTGGTAGAATGAGACAGAAAGGTGATTATAATAAAGAAAAAGGAAGCAAGCCTTCTATATATACTTTATATAGTTTCCAAAGACTGAACTCTACCTAATTCCATTTCACCATTTTCAAACCAAACTCGTACGTGCCATCTTTTCTTAACGTAATTATATTATCAATCAAAGAACACACGTTTGAAAAACCGCTTTCTATTTCTACTACGAAAAGTAAGCTCGATCGAGTTAAGGTTACTATATTAACCTTCGTTGTCTACACCTTTTCCCCTCTTGCTAGTGAAATTCAGTTGTCTAATCATAGTTTCAAGGAATGATGTTTTATTATTATTTTCCTTGCAGTCGTTTTCCTCATCGACAAGATGGCCGAGTTGATTAATTTGTTTAATCATGTTGCCAAATTAATGAGTAGTCTATTAATAAATGTTGTCCTCACAATATGCAAGTTCTAGTACCACCACCAATAATTCAAGATAAAGATGCTCGCCAACAATAATTTACTTGGTTATATATAGCTCATATTTTTGGAGTATTTCTCATAATTCAATAACTTGATGTTCATATATTTGTTTGTACATAGATGTAATGCACATTCTCCGAGAATGTAAGACTAGTTATTTCCCATTTGCTTTTAGGTCATTTAGTTTAGTTGTAATTCTTTCATATTTATACTGTTGAGACTTAAAAGAAAATAACATTTTACTGTGTAAACTTAACACCAGCACTGAGCAAAGGAAACAAAAAAATAGACGAAAGATTTTATGGGAAAATAGAATTTATATCAGTTTACAAAATAAAGTGAGATTTAAAGAGACAAAAAAAAACCCTTAATGTATTCCATTAAATTCTCTTGCCTTGACGTTACGGGTAGATACTAATCCAAGTAAACTAATGAAGCTGACTAATCTGAACCAATCTAAACATTAAAAAAAAATGGGATTTAAATTATAAATAACAAATTGATCAGTTTGAATCGAGCTTATACTTCAGGCATTTTAAATCTGTCGAATCCGATCTTAACTAGAACCCTCCTTTTTAAAAAAAAAAAAAAATCTCATATTTTTTTCTTGTATATATATATTTTTAAAGAAATTAAACCTTTTTTTTTTGTGACCAGAGATGATCAGATCAAACAACTCAAAATTGATCGGGTTTAGTTTAGTTCAGATTGTATTTCCAAAATTAATAAAGCCCTACCTGACACCATTTGTTCGATTTGAACATAAAAATTTCCCAAATACAATCCTGCACTATCCAACTAACTCATATCGACGCCTACTTGACTTATTATGATAAATGGACATGCATGCAATGCGAATATTTGAAACTAATGCAAAGAGAGATAGCTGTAAAACCCACTGGTTCTACTGTCTTATAAATTGATGGAAACTTTTATCAGACCCAAAAATTGAAACGGATCTTCCAACACATGTCCGATCTGACTGGCATAATTAAGTTAAGTACCATGCTTTCTCACTTGAAAAGGATGCTGAAGTGGATTTTGCCGAATCCTACTTTTTCACGCCAAATGAGAAAAATAAAATAAAAGACCCAATCTTTTCAGAAATACAACACTGTCAATACCCGGAGTCAAATCGATAGCTATGGTAAATGAATGGATTTGGCTCATAGTGTGAATAAATTCATAAAGTCAAAGATGTTTTTATCATTGATTTCAATTACAGCATATTATAATTATAACTAATTTTAAATCAATGGTAGACACATTCTTATTTTCTTATTTTATTGATTCCAATGAACATGCCAACTTGAGTCATTGAAAATCAGCGGTTAAGATTTTCTGATGAAAGTTAGTTCGGATCAGATTCCAAATAAGAAATTTTGACAATTTTTTTTGAAAGCGGAGAAGAGTTAAAAAATGAGTAATCCCCAATTTGCTAAGGAGGTAAGAAAGAAAACATGCGAAAGAAACAGAAAGAAGATGAAAAACTTACCAAATGCAGCAAAAGGCATCATCACCCAGAACATATGCATGGGCGCTGAACTTCAATAAAGGTAGAATAGCTTTTCCTGCTTATATTATACTACCATCAAACACTTTTATGATTTCTGCATTGGGAGAAGAAGGGAGAAAATAATTGTTTTGCTATTGTTACAGCTATAGCTTATAGGTACTGTTTATAGGCATGAATCTCTGCCCTTATATTGTACATATCTGCCAGTTTTTTTCAGCTTCAAAGGCCCTCAGAAAAAAAAAAGAAAAAAGAAGAAGGATTGATTGAAGCAACACACTTACAGAGAGTGTCTAGACAGAATTAGAAAAAAGTATCCAAAAAGAAACAGACTCTACAATTGACATTCATCAACATCTTCTATGTACAAGGATAATATTGATGATTACGATCATTCATTTTCGGATCCTCCATGGATGAGAAAATAAAGGGGGGGAAAATCTTCCAAATTAATATAATACCAAAATACCCCCGGTTTTCCCTCATATTCTACAATCAAACAGAAAATGATGAGAAAAACGTGGGTATTTTGGATGAACATATATAAACCAAAATAAATTTAATACTAGAGAAAAAAAATAAAAAAAATAAAAATTAAAGATGCGAAATTGGATGGGAATTCTACTTGTTAATTATGAAGAGGATCTGGGCAACTGGGCACTCTTCTTTTGCTTTCTTTAAAGCCCTTTTGGGTTGCGTTGCTGGGACCAAGAGTTCTTCCACCGAAGTACTTATTGAACAGATCCTCCTTCCTCTTCTTATCCATATTGCTGTAACTGAATTCCACGTTGGTCACTGCATTTCCCGGGAACACACGAATCGCCCCAACCTGGCACGTGTGGCATATCTGCAACACCGGTGTCACCAGAAGCACCACCATGAACAGATAGAGGAGGCTCCGGCCGCCGGCTAACAACATGGCCTAAAACACATAAATTTTGAGCCTTTCCCAAACCCAATTCCAAAACACTCACTTTTATTTTCTTTTTTCTTTTTCTGTTTTTGTTGCAAGAAAATTGCTGTATAGCTATGAAAAAATAAAGAAAATAAGATTAAAAGGAACTTGGAGTTTGGTTATGTTGGCAGAGTAGTGTGTATCAGTCTGAGTGTGTGTTTGTATTGGGATATATCATGTAAGAGTGTGACTTGAGAGAGAGAGAGAGAGAAAAAAAAAAACAAATGAGTCAATTGACGGCTAGCTATTTGAAGAGAGAGAGAGAGAGATGCATGGTGCCTCATGTCATGGCCATCCCACACTCACACTGGCCCACGTGAAACAAAAACCCGCACTGCCCGCTAATACCACTTATCTTATTAATTTAGGTATATACTTCCGCCACTTACCCACATGCTCTTCGCCTATAATTTCAGTGGAAAACCCTCCAACATTCAATTTTTTTTATCAACATCAATTTACTAATTAGGGTTGCTATGAGGTGTCATGACCATGATCAATGTTTACCATCTCAAAGAGATACTATAAATATTCCATGCCGGTAAATAAATATAAGGATGTTTTCCTCATAACAAAAGTTTCTCTCTTCAGTTTAGAAAGAGTAATTTTTTAGATGTATATATAAAAAATAATTTAAATATTAACATAATTATATAATGTTACCAACAAACAGGTCATCAAAATATTATATGTCTAAAAAGTTTAATTTTTTAAAATAATTCAAAATTTATATAAAAATATTTCAATAAATAAATTTGATTACATTTTAAGTTTTTTATTCAAATAAAAATATGTTTTACAAAAAATTATAATTTTAACCATATATATCATTATTAATGTATATTTAAAAATAGGCGAAATGAGATAAAAATAAAATAAAATAAAATAAGTAGAAAAAAATATAATGTGATAGAAAATTATATTAAAATATATGATAATAAAATATAATATTAAATATAAATTATTTAATATTTAAATAGTAAAACTGTAAATACAATTAACTCAAATTTAAAGAAGATCTAATGATTTGTTTCCATATATTAGTAGAGTTCTAATATTTTCTATCTTTCTTTCTTCTCAAAATTTCTTTTTTATCACTTTATTTCACCTTTCACATCCTTGAGTCCTCTTTCTCTCTTCCCTTCTTATAATGACATATAGCCTGTGAATATATAGCAACCAACGCAAACATTTTCTCTACGATCGTATTAGCATTGAAAGATATTACTTGATTTCCTGAGTTGATCAGCAGCAGTTACAGCAATTGTTGTAAGCTCTAGAAAATATTATACTTTCAATCAATTTCATAAAAAATAACTGAAAATATTTTTAATTATAATTTTAAAATTTTAATTTTTTAAAATATATTAATTGTTAAGTTCATTTATTCTTTTATTTTATTATAAACATTTAAATTAATAAAATATTTTATTTATTTTGTATCAATTTAAATACTTTAAATTATAATTTTTAAAAATAAAATAAAATTTATAATATATTAATTATTTATAATATCGGTGTTTATTTCAAAAATATTGTATTGCTATCTTCTTAATTAACAGCTACGAGGTGGCATTAGCTTTGGTCATGTGTTTGAAACTTACATGTCGGTGGGAGACGGTTAGTGAGGCAGAATGCGACTTTGCTGACTGCGCGTTGAATTTGAGCAGTCCCTGACCACTGACTCGGTTGTTTCGCTGCGTGTTGGGGTTGATTTATTATTGCTATTGTTATTAAAAGCTCATTATGTTAACAAAAAATTAAAATATTATTCAAATACGGTTGTCATTTGTTGTATAAAAAATTTAAAAATTAAGATTATTTCAATTGTAAATAAAATATCAAACTTTATGATTAAAAGCTATTAATTTAATTTTAATTGTGTTTTAAAGATAGTTTAGTTTACAATTTTTATTTTCTTACTAATTAGAAAATTATCATTTTTTAAAATTGATATGGAAAATAAAAATAAAAATAATTTTAAAAATAAATGATCTTTTATTTTAATTTATTAATTAATTATTATAAATAATTTATTATAATTTTATATTTATATAATAAAACTAATTATTTTATATAATAAAAATCAAATAAATTATTTTTATCTAAAATATTAAAAATACAATTTATTTTATATAATTAATTAGGAACAAACCGATTGTTAAAATAATTTTTTTCAACCAAATGCAAACATAATATTCATAAAAATATTAAAAAAATAATGAATATCATCATTTCATCAATTTGGAAATAAATATTAACTAAACTATACCCATAGTCTCTAATCATAAACTATTATATTATTTATTAAAATATATTGACAGTAGTGAAATTATTTAATAATAAATTATTATATTATTAAAAAAAATTATAATTATTATTTTATATTTTAAAATCGATAATATTATAAAAATTCATTATTAATAATATATTAAAATTAATTTTTTATAAATAATAAATCACTGATTCAAATATAATATAGTCAATTTATTTTTAATAATATTTTAGATTTAAGATTTTAACTCCATATATTATAAATATTTATCGTTTAAATAAAAATATTTTTTTATAGAAAATAGTTGTAATATTTTAAAAAAATCGTACATTTGATAAATGTTTTATTAAACACCAAGCTTAAATTGTAATTTGTAAAATTATTAATTAAGATTAATCTGATAATTAATAAAAAATAATTTACATAACATCATTAATTTAAAATTCATTAATTTATTCGTAAACTAAAAAAATAGTTCGGAGACCCTATATCCACACTTCATTTGGAGGAGAATGAAATGGTAGAAAAGAAAAAAACTTTTTTTCATATACAAATACACAGATGAATGGTCTGTTCGTATGCAAGAGAATGCGTGATCTTAATTTACAATAATTTATTAAAAAATAATTAACTTAATTATATGATTGAATATTTTTATAAAATTTTAAATTAATTTATAGAATATAATAATTAAATAATTAAAGATAAATTTAAAAAAAATTATAAAAACAAATTATTAAAATTGATCTAGTTGTAAGAAGTTAAAATTTAAAATAATTTTACATAAAAAAATTAGATTTAAACATCATAATTTTTCACATTAAGAAAAATTATCGAAAGACTAAAATAATACCGATAATTAAACCTATAAATTATGCTTTTGGTAAAATAAATATTTTATAAATATATCAAGAATGAAGAATTTATCTAATCCAACGATGTTTTTTATATAAATACTGATTCAGAAAAACATTTTTTTTTTACTATACAGATAATTCATACAAGAATATTTTATATAAATTAAGAAAATTTATAATGTCTTTGTTTAAAATTATTATGTAACTTTTTTATTATAATATTCATTTGATATAGTTAAGTAAAATTAATTTTGAACTGTTAATTATTTTAAGGTATATATTTAAATTAATCTTAACCTATAATTTTTTTTATTAAAATGTGTATTTTTTTACTAAAAAAGTGAACTAATTGATGTTATAACTGATAAAAAAATTAGTTCTATATCTTTAATATATTTTTTATTAATTATTTTATTTTATAATTAGTATCTTTACACATAATAGGAATATAATATAAAATAAATAATAAATATTGGTTTAAATTTTTAAAATGATAATTAAAAATATAAAAATAAAATTAATAACAAATAAAAAAAGTATCTTTGAATTAATTTTTTTTATATATAACAAATAATAATATTTAAATTTAAAATTGTATATAAATTACTTTAATCTGTCATCGTGATTAAATCCTAGTAAGTCAAAAAAAATTTAAAGGTATGGTACGACTATTGATACTTTAATTATATATATATCATATCTATTTACACTCCTCACTTTTTAACCTTTATTTTATTTCATAAAGTTATTCTTATTTCGATCTTTCGTATATCACATGCATGTTACTGAAAAATCATGATAAAAATAAAAGAAAAATAAATACTTCTATATAATATGATGGAAAAAAATATATATTACATGTGCCGTACATAAACATTGGATCTGAAGAGTGTATTACAAAACAAAACCTGAGAAAACGATATACATTTTATTTACACAAACATTAAATGAAATTTTGATAATAAAATAAAACACAACAAACGGATAAAAGACGAAAAAACAGGGCAGGAAGGTAAGTCTATCTTTCTTTCTCTCTTAAACAATAATAGTAGTAACATGATTAAAATTTCTATATGTGATAAATCAATTAAGTAAAAAAATCAAGCATTGGTATTTTAAAAGTTGAGTATATAAAGACATAGGTTAATTAATAAATATTTTAATAATTAAATATGTAAGCAATTTAAAGGAAGTGTAAAACAAAATATAAATATCAACAATTCTATCCCCTAATTTAAATAACTTGAACCAGCACAAGACTATTAGTATCATTTAAACTAATTACCAATATATTCACTTAATTTGAAAGTTTATTAAATATAATTATTTAATAAAATTATATTAATTTAGAACTTTGTAATGTTTTAAGCTGATGTTAACATTTTAAAAATATTATCTACAATAATATTTATACTTACAAACTCTGAACTTATCGATTTTGTTCTATTTTTTCATCGTTATCTTATCATGATTCAATTTTTACCTTTTATAACAAAATGTTAATTTCAATTTTTTGATACATATTACTTTGTTTATATACTACTTTTTATATATTTTTTTACTATTGTACTATTTATTTTAATATTTAATAAATTTATTCATAAAAATAAAAAAAAGGAAATTATTTCTTTCAATAAAATGTTATTTAAATTTTATTGGAAATTAATAAATCAATATTTTAAACCTTAATAAATATAATTTTATTTACTTAAATTATATATTTTTTTGAAATGGTAAAAAAATACATGACAAATTACGTAATGATGAAAAAAATATTATCCCAAATTTTGAGATGACGGGTGATAATTATTTAAAAAAATATAATTTATAATTTTTAAATCATGGTTAAAAAATAAATTTTTTTATATTATTATATTTCAATCTGTTATTTAAAATAATAGTTTTATTAACTATTTCAAATTCAATCAACTAATCTATTAGCTTTCAATTTGTATTTAAATTTTAAATTTTTATTTATTTTATAAAATATGCACTTTATATATAAAATGAGTGTCTCTACGAGCTTGTAAAAATATTGATTAATTAAACCGTTAAATACTATATTATGACTAGTTATTGCGGAAATTATTTAGACCTGTTTTAAATTTAAGTAAAAAAGAAACCTTTTTAATTAGTGTGTCCTCTTTTATTATACAATTTATTGTCAAGGTTACATCCAATTTTTACTCCCAAAATTATTATTAAAAAATGTTACAAAAAATAATGAAACTTATTTCTTTTCCTCCCGTTATCAAAGTTCTCAGTCAGCAAAGATGAATGAGGATGAGAAACATATACAAGAGAACTATGATATTTGATTCAACCACTGAGTACGGTATGTATATAGCCGTGAATCTTGATGGTGTTAACATCGGGGTGGTTTCGTGCAGCCAAAAACATTGGAACTTGGAAGTAAGAGAGTATATATTAAAGGTGTTCCCAAATAATACAGAATAAAATTTTGTAAAAATTTTTTTCATGTAAATTACATATATCCTCCAGTCAAGACGTTTGAGGATATTTATAACGTGATAAAGAAATTTTTATATATAAATTTAAATTTTAAATAATAAAAAATAAACATATATCCTTTGAACTAACTACCTCTTATTGATATTCGCTATCCTTTGCAAATTAGAGAAAATAGTACAGCATCGGGAAGAGTAATTGTTGAGAAACATAGTGCTCATTCAAAATCCAACTTTATAATAAATTTGTAAAATATATTGATGAAAACATATTTATGAACATAAAAGTCAACAGTTGTATAATTTTAAAACATTATAATAAATATTTAATTTTAATTTAATTTATTTGATAAATAAATTTAGATTGATTTATATTTAAGGTGAAATGATTTAAAGTTTTTTAACATGCACTTGACTTAAATTTATAACTTTTATGATGGGATAAAATAGAAAAGAAGAAAAAGAAACGAAAAAAAAATAATATAAAAAAGTTTTTATCATTTATTTACATATTAAAATAGAAAAAAAATTACATTTAATTAGAATTTATTTTTTTAAGTTAAATTTTATATTATTAATATATTTTTTTTATATATCGAAACAATAAATATTATTCTCTTCTTTTTTATTTTAATATTATAGATAACTTATTTTTTTTTTATATTTTTACTTCTTTTTTTTATTGTTTTTAAACCAAACAAAACATTAATAATAATATTTTTTTTTTATCTTTTGTATGTTTATATTTATATTCTAAATTAAATAAAATTTTAAAATACTTCAACAATATTATTAATTTTAATTATTTCACAATCACACCGATGAATATATCAATTGAAAGAAATTAATTTTAATAAAAATTAGTTTTATCAACAGAGATTAGATTTTTTTCATAAAATTATAATTTTAAATTTCTTCATAAATATTAAAATTTTATTAATAAATAATTTATAAAAATTCTTCAAACTTTAGAATATATCTTTATTTTGGATAAATTATTAAAATTGAATTCATCTAATAGTAAGATGTGACAATCGTTATAAAACGATTTTTTGTTGAGAAATTAGAGAAATTAAAATAAAGAAACAGAAATGGATTTAGACGGATGAAGACATGGAGAGAAGGTAGAAGCCAAGAGAGACAGGAGCAGAAGGAAAAACGGGGTAGAGAGCCGAGGAAGGTGCACCGCGAATCACGGCAGAGTGTTGTGTTTGTGTCTGAGGTTTGACGTACGTAACAAGATATTGCATTTTGCCGTTCTTATTCAGCCTATTCTATTATCGACCGTACCATCTTAGGTATCAATTACCTATTTTTGATGCAATCTTGTGAACGCACCGCCATTTCCTTTTTCTGTAATGCCAACTTTCCATTTCCATATCCCACCAATATCACATATAATTATAACAAAAACGATTTTCACGTACGGATAATATATATATATATATATATATATATTTATATGTAAAATAAGATGATTAAATTTGTATTTTTGTAAAAAATATTAATTATTAAATAATATATGTAGATAAATAAATAATATTATTTATATATAAAAATATCTGAAATTATAATTATAAGGCTTGTGTGAACTAGGATAAAAAAGAATACAAATAAAATTAGGATAAAATTTTATGTTATGTTATTTTTGGTGCAGATAAAATAGTTAAATAAATATTATAAATTATATAAAAATAATAAAATTTACTTTATAAAAATAAAGATAATTACAAATAATAATAATAACAATAATAATTGATGATAATTGTTGAAATAATAATAATTAAACAATAAAGATAATAACAATAAATAAAAAAATGTTAAAAATATTTATATAAATAATAATAACAATAATAATTATAATATATAATAATAATCTTAACAATAAAAGTGATAATTGAAACAATTGATTAAGCAATTATAATGATAGAAATTCATTATAATAATTATGCTAGTAGAGCAATAATAATTATAATTGTGATAGAAGAAATGTATATTATGATAGCTGTAATTATAAATGATTGTAACAGTTGAAAGTGATAGTGTAAATATAATAATATTAGTGATAGTGATTATAATTTTTAAAAGAATAGAAAATTTTAATTTATAGTTTGATTAAACTTAATGTGGTGTTTAACCTCTAAAAGCTTATTTTAGAGCAAAATTTGGAGATTAATTAAGCATTTAAGTAAAGCCAGTATATTTAACTACAAGCTGCGGGTTCAAGCTAGATTTAGGAATTGGGATTCTATCGTGTAACTTAAATAATAAATAAAAAAAAAACAAACTTTTACCCCAATCCCATAAGGCTTAAGGCTTGAATCGAGCTAGCTCAAATTAGTTCGGATAAATTATTTTGCCACTTCTGATGATTATATCAATGGTTGTAATAATAGATTAAAAAAGTTACATAGTATAAGGTGATACAGAAAAGAAGAGTTATTCTCTCTCCTATCTTATTGTTCGTAACCTAACTTTATCTTAAAATAATTTTTAAACTAACAAATATGATATGATAAGTAATAAAATAATATTATTTTATTTTATTAATTCACCAATTGTTAGATTAAAATAATATTATTTATTTACCTTATCATCCTTATTTTGTTCATTAAATAAATTGTAGATATATTAAAATTGATTGAAAAGTATAGACTTATATGTTTATTGACTTGTATAAAAAAATTAATTAAATCAAATTTAAATTTCTTATAAAAAAAATTAGTTTTTTCAAATGTATACAGTTTATATATAATTAGTTGAATTGGTATGCCTTACTGCTCAAATTATATATGCTCAAATTATCAAGGCTGGGTTATGAATTACGCCGAGCACCATTGATCCTACTTCAAAGTTAAATTGCTTCATTGAAATGTCAAACCGAAGTTAGCCTATGGTTTTCTACAAAAAATATAAATCTCTCTCTTAATTTGTTTTGTAAACAACATTAGAGCTCTATTATTCAAAATATTAAAGTGATGTAAAAATGTAAAATGCAATCTTTTTACAATATAATATAATCATGGATTACAATATCATTAAGATTTATTGATTTTGCTAATAATCATTTTAAAAGTTATATGTACCACAAATTTCAATTATTAACGGTATAAAATTTGTACATTGATAATGTATTAAAATTAAACTCAAATAAAAATTTAATGAAATGATCTGCCATTGAAAATATTATGACGGTCCCATTTTGTTTTCTAATTTAGCTGGCGATCAAACCAGCTGGGAGAAATAGTAGTCATTTGTCTGTCTATAATTTAATATCAAACAGTAGCATTTTGCTTCATCATGCAATGTTGTTGAAAGGAATCTTACTCTAAAAGACTAAATGGACACTACCTTGTTGGTAAATTAAGTCCCTATTCGGTTGGAAGAGTATATATCTTAAGTCCCTATTTGTATAATTACTTAACAAATCTATTGAGTTGTTTTTATTTTGTTTTTTGCATTTAAGAATAGTTTTTTTTATTATTTGTATATAATTTTTTAAAATAAAAAAACAATTAAGAAATAAAAAAATTTTATGAAAATAAATAAAAAGATGCTTTAAACTAATCAAATAGGTTCCAAAATTTCCCTTGTTGGATGGATTACTTTTTCATCAACAAAATTAATAATGTTATTAATTAGACCTTCTTTAAGTGTCCTTATAAGGTTTTTTTTTTAATGAAGATGAGAAGTGCAATGATCATAGCCAACTTCAGAAAATAAAAAAGAATAAATTATACTCATATCTTTTGAGGAATAATAAAAAAGTCTTGATGGTCTTTCAATTTTTACACCATTTTAATTTTTTATATATTTATATAAAAAATAACAATGAATTATGTAATAAAAATGTATAATATTATGTTTTTTGATAAATAAAAAATTATACAAAATACATAAAATATCAAATAAAAGTTTATTGAATTTTGAGAAGTGTAAATATAAGTTGTTCAAAAGAAAAATGGCATAAAATTATTATTTCTTCCCTCTGCAGAATAATTCCAAATAACAGGGAGGATTAAGTGACCACTCAATAAATGAAAAAACCTTGTAAAAATCAACTACAGTATCTTTAAAGATAATCTTTTTGTTTCATTTCATTGGAAGTGTGGAGGGGGCGAGAGGGGGTTAATGGGTTATGCAGTGCAGCAGCCATTCTTAGACTCAAATTCCACTTAGATGGATCTTAGGTCCACCTGCGTCAATTACAAAAGCATTGAGCCCGAATTTTTACTTAAGTAGTTGATTTAAAGCCCAATTATCATACTCATTTTGTTCATGAATAAAATGAGAAGAGACTGAAAAGGATAATTGCAATATCGATGAATGATGAGATAAAATTGACAGCATAAACAAATGCCTGAATCTGTAATTGAAAGCCCAAGTAATAGCTACATTGTAGTTTGCTAAGGGGTAAAGTAAATACTTGATGATAGATGAGGCTCTTAGAGGGGGTTTATTTTTTATATTTTTTTACAATATTGACCAATATATACAGAAAGAAAAAATTATCTTATATTTATTAAAAAATGGCAAAAAACGATAACTAAACATGAAAATTCACTTGTACTTTCTCCATTCCATACAGAAAAATTTAAGAGAGAGGCTTATTTTTGTAATTCTATCTCTGAATTATTTCGTTCTTTCCCAGACAAATAACATTTAAAATAATAAAATATAATTATTTATTTCTTCATATTTCTCAATTCCTCAAAACTAATTCTGGGAACATATAATAAACACCAAACTCTTAAATCGTGTACTCTAATTCAAAAGAAGTTAAATGAAAAATTAAAACAATAAATTTTGTTAACATAAAATGTAAGGTTAATTAAAATGAACAAACATAATGAATGGTAGAGTACAGTAATTGGTGGGAAGTTGTGGGTGGATTGAAGTGATTGAGAAATGAAAGGCGTAGGGGAAATAGGATGTGTCACTTCCAATTGAGAATGTGATTGGACGAGGCACACAGTCTTGACTTTCAGTGTCTGTAGTCTGCACAGCAACAACACTATTTGACTGACACATAAGGACACACTCCCAACCAACCCTAGATCCATTGTCCCCACTCTCCCTTACTATCATCAATTAATTCTTATTGTACAAATTACTTTCTCTTTTTTGCTTTAAGTAAACATAAATGTCATGGTAAAAAACCTTATACTATATTGAAACATTATTATAACATTAACTATGTTTCCACATAATATGTATTCACTCATAAAAAAATTGGATACTTGTTCCCCAAAATCAAAATGGATATCTTATAAAGATCGATATAGGAGAGAAAGGGATACATGAAATCTGAATGCTGCCCTGCAGTTTCAGGCAGACATTAATATAAAGTTGATGACCTTTTATCTTCTACTGTGTTTGCCTTTTTCTCCTTGGACTTATTCTTAATTTGCCTTTTTCTATTGCCCACCATTTTATGGAATGGGGGACTATGAACTCGATAGATTTGATAGAACATCTGTTGTTGGCTGTTGGTCTTGATAAAAGATATCCAACTTTGTTAAAAATATATTTGATTCGAAACTTTAGCTTATTTTACTTTTAATTATATATTCTGTAATTATGCTTAATGGTAGAGCAGATTAAAGTTTTACAATTACAATGCGTGTTATTGGAATGTTGGCAAAATTGTAATAGCACTTTTGTTGTCCGCATAACTCAATAAATATACAACTAAAAGCTGGCAAGAAAACAGTCAGATTTTTTAGCGGTAAGAAAACAAGATAACTTCTTCTCTTTTTTTTTTTTTTTTAATTTGAACTTTAAACTTTAACAGACTGAGTAAAAAATAATCCATTTTTTCTTTGAAATTTAAAATAAATGGTTTAATCCGATTTAAACATGTATTATATATTTAAATACACTGAGTCAGGTTAAACCGATTCAAAAGCTTAAAATAGTTGTATTACTAGTATTTTAAATTAATTAAAATATAAAATTTATAATTTAGTAGACTTGATCGGATCGATTTGATAGAACCAATTGGTTTTACAACCTTGGGTTTTCCATTTTTATACAGAAAAAAATAGAATCTTATTATTTATATAATCTTTTAAAGATAGCAACTAAGTCAAAATAAAACTTAAAAATCATATATAAACATATTTACATATATTTTTTTATAAATCTCTACAGATCTTTTACTTTGAATTTATATAATAAACTGAAAATTTATTGCAATTTTGTAAGTTAAAAAATAATTATTGCATAAAAATTTAAAGAAAAGAAAAAATAACTAAAACCTAGAGAATAATACATTGAAGTACTTTTTTAAATTATAAACATCGAACAGTTTAATTATAGTGAAATTAGAAAATAAATAATATTTATAATTAAAAATACTCAATTAATTTAATCTCAAATTATTTTATTACAAATTAATTAGTACACAAGAAAGTCGGGAATTAAATTGATCGATAATTGCTAAAGTTGAATTTTAAATTAACACGATCCAATGTTAATGATTGAAATGGTCAGTAATTATTAATTTTAGAGACTAATTTTTATAATTTGAAAAAGTAAACTAGATGGTTCTTATAATTTAAATAACTAAAAACTTAATTATTTTTCAAATTCTATATTTAATGAAAAATAATATTGAGTAGTTTGTCAACGAGACAGTAGACTGAGGCAGCTCATTATCAATGTACTTTTCGTAAATTTATTTGAAGCATTATGTTATTTATATAATAAATTTAAAATTTAGTTTTAATATTATCATTAGTAAAAATTTTATAACATCAACTAATTAGTGTCAAGTGCATGCACAACTGCAGAGGGACTCACTATTAGGAGCTTTTCATAAATTTATTAGAATTGTTATGTTATTTGTACAATAAATTTATAATTTAACCTTAATATATTATAAATATATACAATTTTATATTATTAACTAATTATCATTTATTATAGTTATTCCTTTTATATTAAAAATTAAACAATATATGTTTAGTTATTTTTATATTATATCACATCTTATATATATTTTTCCATATTTTCTCATTCATTACATATTATAGTGCAAAAGTAGAAGTGTACTATAAATTACATTTTTCTGATTATAAATGGGACATAGCCAAACATGAAATTGAATTTTATATTCTTGTTTATTTTAAATTATACCTGAGCAAAATAAGAGATTAAAAAAAATATGGGTGTCCATTTAATTGGAATGGTTTTATCCTACAATATAATTAAATAAAAATATGATAAATAAAAAGTTAAAATAAAATAAAAGGTCAACATTAAAATAAAAAATATAATAACAAAATTTCAATTAAAAATATGACACCTGTTGATTTGATTATTTTTTTTTAATTTCAATTTTGTCTCGTATCATTTTATTTAATTCTGTTGGGCCGGTTGATGTTAAATACCATCGACAATAATATGAACGGCATAAATACAAAACTAATACACATTCCTCAATATATATATATTAAAATTAAATATTAAATTTTATATTTGTATTATTTTAATAATTTTATATAAAATATAAAAATTATCAATCTAATAATTAATTTAAGAGTTATTATAAATATTATATATATATATGAAGAATTTTATATAAAATAAAAATTAATAAATATTTTATTTTAATAATTTATATATTATTTAAATATATATAAATATTAATAATTAATCATATATTTATATATTTTTAAAATTTTATATAAATATATTATAATATAAGTAAACGGTTGAATTAATAAAATTTTATATTTTATATAAAATTATTAAATTAAGATAAATGTTAAAGTTTAATATTTAATTTTAATGTATATATAAAAATATATAATCAATGTATTAGGTTTAAACTGGAAGGGAAGGGGGTAATATTTAAACTTTTTTTAACAACAATATTAGTTATTTAAAGAAAAAACAATGAGAGGAGGTGGCAGTTACAATTTACAATGTTCAGTTGGGGAAATATTAGGACATATTATGAGAGTGCCGCTACATGTCCCACGCTTGAATGCCTGTAATAGCCCAACACCTTTAAATTAAGTACAACTTTTTAACATCTGTATGTAAGGTCCACAGATTCAAATTCCAAGCACTCAGATTTTGACACTTTTTGGACACATCTATATCCCAACCCGGAAACAAACAATTTGGCCAATTTTCTTTTCAGAAATATACTAATTATTTTTATTTTTGGAACCATTTTTAATCATTTTTGTTAACTTTTTTACCAAATACATCCTTAAAAAAAGATCCCGATTCATTCATTTTCAGGCATTCATCCTATTCCCTCCCTCCATCATAAACCCCTTTTCTTTTTCGGATGAGACAAAAAAAAAAAAGGATTTAACGGATAAAAAGGCTTATAATTCCTTCCAATTTATCAATTTATCTAATGGTTTGAGACTTGTTCCCCGTTCACCCTCATCCTCTTCCAAGTCCTGGTTACCCTTTGAGGATAAATTTCTTTTAAAGTCTAAACTTACATTAGTGCAGGTTTGGAATAAGTCAGAGAGAGAGAGAGAGAGAGTGTGTGTTTTTCTTCCTTTTGCCCCAATATTTGTGCATCCTGGGTTAAGGTAGATGATTATAAGTAGAATTTTATTTTGAGAGTTGAAACGTTTCAGACGTTCCCATCCAAATATCTCCCTCAACTAGATGAAACGTTTCATATGTCGGGGATATTTATGGAATTACATTGATAAAATGCTGTTAAAAGTAAAACACAGCTGTTGCTATTTATGTGAAGTTTTTGAAAATTTTTAGCTCTATATATTATTTAGAAAATTTTAACCAATAAGTTTTTAAAAATATATCAATGTCCAAACCAGTAAAAGTAATAATTCACATTTTATTAGTTTAACTACAGTGAAATTAAAGTCATATTCTTCATTAGTAAATAGATTTTAAAATTAACATATTAAATAATAAATAATTATAAAAAAGATATAAATCAATATAAAATAACCAAATAATATATCATAAGATAAAAAAAAAATCCACGATAAGAGATCAAATAATGTCATTTTATCTCATGTATTAACCTTTGTAACTTGACATTGAGTCATTATTAGATTCAAACAATTATTGTTAGTTGAATTAAAAAAATACAAAAAATAAAACAACATTTTAAACTAATTTTGCATAAGTGGCTTTGCACTGATTTTCACCATGTTTAAACTAGTTATACTAATTTTTTATTTGTTCGTATTGGTTTTGAAATCATCAGCAAATTTTCTGGATTAAACATATTAGATATTTAACTTATTCACCCCTTGTTTTTATCAGACCTATCAATTAAGATGGGGAACTGGTAAGTATATCAAGTTGTGTCTAAAATTAAACGAACGAAGTTGTGTCTAAAATTAAACGAACGGTGAGTACTGTGTATCATCCTTGGTTCAAGTATAATTTTCCAAGTTGAACTAATATATAATGATGTGAATGTGGGCCCCATGATAAACAAAAAAGATCATCTAGGAGATTATCTACAAAGAATGGAAGATACTATGATGAGAAATAGGACCAAACGTATGGAACAAGCACTTGAAGGTCATATCAAGGAAGTTCAAGGAAAAGACTACGTGAATCCAAGCCCAATCCCAACATGGATTTATTTATGTAGTCATATCATTGAAGATCTTAAGTGATAAAATTTATGATTCACTATAGATTACATTAGGATTTTGTATTTATCTAGAAGTTATTTGTTTTAAATTGGTTGCAATTCAAATTGCAATCTAATTAGGATTTCTAATTTGTTATCTTTTACTATATTAGGTTCACTATAAATAAGGAGTTAGAGATTTAGTGAAAAGACAGATTTTGAGTATTAATCATATTTTCTCTTTGAGAGACTTTCATCTCTGTGTGAGTTGATTCCCTTGGTTCTTGGGCAAAGAACTACCCTTGATAACGTTGGTTCTTCCGGCAGGTCGCGGTAAGGGTCACGTTCCTCTTGATAACTTCGGTGCTCTCCGGCAGGTCGCGGTTTGTGTCGGGTTCCTTTACCTTATCTCACCTTATCTTACCTTACCCTTTCTTATCTTATCCTGATTCTCAAGACGTTCCATTATCGTTTCCGCATTCCGATTCATTCGCGTAGGGTGAATCATATCATTTGGCATCAGAGCTTCGGCTCTTGGAATCAGGTGTCATCTATCCTTTATTTTAATTTTCTCGTGTTAAAGTTGCTATCTACTAAATATTCCAAAAAAAAAAAAAGAATTGTGATAAAAATTCAAAAAAAAAAAAGAAGTAAAAAAAAATGTGATAGAAAAAAAAAGTTGTGATAGAAATTCAAAAAAAAAATTCAAGAAAATTTAAAAAAAAAAAAGTCTTTATTCAATATATTTTTTTAAGTTCTTAATTCTTGACCAATATTCCTTACCCTATTCATCTTGTGTATCTGTGACTCTTTCGTTATCTGTGGGAAAATCAACTTGTGAAGTTCTTGGTTCAAGGATTTATAAGGAGAATCGAGAGGTAAAAGGCGAGAGTTGGTTAGAGCATTATAGAAAAAGCCAATTCGAGTGTAAACACGAGTGAAGAGCGTCAATATTGAGGGCAAACACTAAGGGAGTGACTTGTGAGGCCTTCGTATTCTAATTTATTTATTTTGTTCAATTTGCAGCATTGCCAACATGAGTAGTGAACCCCATCAAAATGAGATGGATCTAAAAGTATTCATGAAATCAATTCAAGATCAATTCCAACAGTTGAACAGGAGGTTGGAGGACATGGAGGATTGTTCGAGAAGGAGATCCCGGGTGTCTCGTAGAAGTAGTCCTCAAAGATCACTTCACCGCGATGAAGAAACAGATTGGGGGGAGAACTTAGAATCAGACGGTGGATGTTGTACGGAAAGAAGACGATATCGAGGAGAAAAGGATAACAACTTGGGGAGTACTAAATTATCCCTTCCACTATTCCAAGGAAAGAACGAACCAGAAACTTATCTAGAGTGGGAGAGAAAAGCGGAGCATATGTTTAATTGTCACAATTACTCGGAGGAGAAAAAGGTACGACTAGCCAGTTTTTCTTTTATCGATTATGCTAATATTTGGTGGGATCAATTTATCCTCAATAGGAGGAGATATGGAGAGACACCTATCCGAACGTGGAAAGAGATGAAAGTAGCCATGAGAAGAAGATTTGTGCCTAGTCACTATCATAGGGACTTGCATTGGAAACAACTACAAAGTCTTACTCAAGGCACCATGGGTGTTGAAGATTATTATAAGGAGATGGAAACTGCTATGATAAGAGCCAATGTAGAGGAGGACAGAGAAATCACTATGACAAGATTTATTAGAGGGCTTAAAAGAGAGATAGCTGATGTGGTGGAGCAACAACATTATATGGAGATGGATGAATTGCTTCATAAAGCTATTCAAGTGGAAAGACAACTCAAATCTAGGAGCACTTGCAAATATCCTAAGTATGCTTCTACTTCATCATCGAAGTTTAATTGGTCTAATGAGAAGGAAGATCCTAGACCAAAGGAGGTTTATTACGACCAAATGAAAAATTCAAAAGAATGTAGAATGAGAGAAAAAGAATTAGAAAATCAAGAAAGAGAAAAGAGAGATAAAATTGAAAGTGAAGAAAAAGTAGAAAGTCAAGAAAAGAATGAGAAAGAATTAGAAAATCAAGAAAGAAAAAAGAGAGATAAAATAGATAGTAAAGAAAAAGTAGAAAGTCAAAAAAAGAATGAAAGTGAAAAGAAAGAAAAATAAGAAAGAAAAATAAGAAAGAAAAATCAAAAAATAAAGACAAAGAAAATAAAGTTTGTGTATTTGCTCACAGAGGAGAGGTTGAGAGTGTTTTGAGGGAAAAGGAACAAGTTCTTGTACTCATGTACAAGGATATTTATCTTACTAACTATCATAACTCTTCTTTTCCTAGTGTGGTTGAATATTTGTTGCAGGAATTTGATGATGTATTTCTTAGAGAACCACCAAGAAGTTTACTTCTTATAAAAGAGGCTAAGGAGATTCAAAGACAAGTAGAGGAGTTGATGCAGAAAGGCTTTGTGAGGAAAAGTCTTAGTTCATGTACAATTCATGTTATCTTAGTACCAAAGAAGGATGGAACATGGCGCATGTGCGTCGATTGTAGAATCATCAACAAGATTATGAAAGTTAGTGCTGATGAAGAAAAGGTTAATGAAACTAGAGGATGACCCATGCCTACAAATGCTAATGAAGGAAGAAGCTTCCATGGTTTAGCAAGTCTTTATGGGAGGTTTGTACAAAATTTTATTTCTATAACTACCTCTTTAAATAAACTTGTTAAAAAGAATGTTAATTTTAAATGGAATAACAAACATGAACAAGCTTGTAATCTATTAAAAGATAAGTTAATTAATGACCCTGTGTTAAATTTACCTAATTTTGATAAAGTTTTTTAAGATTGAATGTGATGCTTCTCGAATGGGTATAGGAGTTGTTTTAATGCAGGACTCTAAACCTATGACATATTTTAGTGAGAAACTTAGTGGAGCGATGCTTAACTATCCAACCTATGACAAAGAGCTCTATGCCTTGGTGAGCGCCTTACAAACTTGGCAACATTACCTTTGGTCGATGGAATTTGTCATCCATTCTGATAAACTCAGCTTGAAGTTTTTAAAGTCCCAAGGTAAGCTCAATAAAAGACATGGAAAGTGGCTAGAATTTGATAAGATGTTTCCTTATGTTATCAAGTATAAAAAGGGAAAGGAAAGCATTGTAGTAGATGTGTTGTCACGAAGGTATGTGTTAGTTATGACTTTACAGACCAAATTACTTGGATTTGAATTACTAAAAATCATGTATGCAGATGATATTGAATTTGGACAATTATGGAAAACGTGTTCTGACCATGGTTTTGATTACTATTTTAGGCAAGACGAATATTTATTTAATAAAAATAAATTGTATGTACCTAAGTGTAGCGTAAGGGAAATGTTTATTAAAGAGACTCATGAGAGAAGATTAATTGGGCATTTTGGTATTCAAAAATCTTATCATATTTTAATTGAACATATTTTTTGGCCAAAAATAAAGCATGATGTTAAACTTATTAGTGAAAAATTTATTACTTTCTTACAAACAAAATCTAAGGTAATGCATCATGGCTTGTATACACCCTTACCTATTCCCGAATATCCTTGGACTGATATTTTTGTGGATTTTATACTAAGGCTATCTAGAACCTCAAAAAGAAAAGATAGTAATTTTATCGTTGTAGATAGGTTTAGCAAAATGGTACATTTTATTGCTTGTTCTAAAACTAATGATGTCACTCATATTGCTAGTTTATTTTTCAAAGAGATTGTATATTTGCATGGCTTACCTAAAACTATTATAGGTGATCGAGATGTTAAATTTCTTGGTCACTTTTGGAAAATCTTGTGTGGTAAGTTGGACACTAAATTATTATTCTCTATTGTGGCTCATCCACAAATAGATGGACAAGCTGAAGTTGTGAATAAAACTTTAGGAACCTTATTACGTGCTATAATACGAAAGAATTTAAAGGATTGGGAGAATTGTTTGCCTTATGTTGAATTTTCATGTAATAGGGTTGTCCATACATCTACTTCCTTTTCACCTTTTGAGATTGTATATGGATTTTTAGATGTTTTACCATTTTATACTAATGACTCTCTTAATGTTGATGGAAAGAAAAAGGCTGAATTTGTGCAGAAATTACATGCCAAGGTTCGCGCAAATATTGAGAAGAAAAATGAACATTATGCTCGACAGGCAAACAAAGGACGCACCAATGTGGTCTTTGACCCTGGTGACTGGGTGTGCGTTCACTTGTGAAAAGAGCGGTTTCCAAATCAAAGAAGTTCCAAATTACATCCTAGAGGAGATGGTCCATTTCAAGTGATTGAAAGGATCAACGATAATGTTTATAAAATCGATCTTCCAAGTAGCTATGGTAATGTGAGTGCCACTTTCAATATTTTTTTATTTATCCTTAATTGATGCAGATGACCATAAAGATTCGAGGACGAATCCTCTTGGAGAAGGAGGGAATGATGTGAATGTGGGCCTCATGATAAGCAAAAGAGATCATCTAGGAGATTATCTACAAGGAATGGAAGATACTATGATGAGAAATAGGACCAAACGTATGGAACAAGCACTTGAAGGTCATATCAAGGAAGTTCAAGGAAAAGACTACGTGGATCCAAGCCCAATCCCAACATGGGTTTATTTATGTAGTCATATCATTGAAGATCTTAAGTGATAAAGTTTATGATTCACTATAGATTACATTAGGATTTTGTATTTATCTAGAAGTTATTTGTTTTAAATTGGTTGCAATTCAAATTGCAATCTAATTAGGATTTCTAATTTGTTATCTTTTACTATATTAGGTTCACTATAAATAAGGAGTTAGAGATTTAGTGAAAAGACAGATTTTGAGTATTGATCATATTTTCTCTTTGAGAGACTTTCATCTCTGTGTGAGTTGATTCCCTTGGTTCTTGGGCAAAGAACTACCCTTGATAACGTTGGTTCTTCCGGCAGGTTGCGGTAAGGGTCACGTTCCTCTTGATAACTTCGGTGCTCTCCGGCAGGTCGCGGTTTGTGTCGGGTTCCTTTACCTTATCTCACCTTATCTTACCTTACCCTTTCTTATCTTATCCTGATTCTCAAGACGTTCCGTTATCGTTTTCGCATTCCGATTCATTCGCGTAGGGTGAATCATATCATCTAAACTTATCTTTGATGTGAAGATAATTCAAAATATAAAACAAGGTATGAAGTCGTCTATTATTCAAGTCACTCACAACCGGCGAATCAACTTTCAACACAACATACAAAATTTAAGATTAAAATTTCCTCTATTTTTATTTTATTTTAGATAATAAATATCCCCTACAGAAAAGAATCTTATTCTAGCTAAAAAGATTCACAATATGGTGGATTATGGGATTTTTTCCATATAGAAGTTCAAACTTATGATCTTACTTAAATAAAATAAAATATACTTGAATTAATAACATGCTGATATATATTTTTCTCTGTTGGGTCATCGGGATTCCTCTAAGTTAAATTAATTGCATAGGCTAAGTCCAGATCTAAGGTTGGCCCATCTATCAGAGAAATAGACCAGATTAGATGTATTCTGTTTTGGGTCATCATTTTGTCATCTTAGTCCACAGTTCAATGCATGCTGTGGATTCCGCTGACCAGCTCATGGGCTTGTCATCATTTCCTCTTCTTTTTTTTTTTAAAGGAGAATTTAGAAATTCACATGACTTAGTTCTGGGCCAATGACAAACAAATTAGGAGCTAGTTCATTGGTCAATACGCCTTCAATATTAAATTGTTTTTTTTATCCCAACTCACCCACTTTCATGGATAGAGTTATGATTTTGTAACAACTTTTTCCAACAATTTCATGTAAGTGAAATTCTTAAATATACACTGTTTACCCAAAACACTCCATTATATGATTACGTGTGTTAAAATGTTTAATGAGTTAAGAGGCCAAAAAATAATATGATAGACAGTAGACAGTAGTCCATTCAAGAATGGTTTATCTTGGACTGACGCATACCAAAGCCAGTCGACATAATTGTATTATACTAGAATCAATACTTGGAGCTTGGAAAATCTAAATCAAAAGCAGTATATGAAATAGCATACTGCTATAGAAGGGATTAATGGATTATATTATCTTAGAAGAAAATCAAAGTTTGAGGTGCGCAATGCCTCTGCAAATCATGGAGAAACAAAAGGTTCATATTATATTGATGTGTTTTTTTTTGTTTGTCTATACCAAAGATTTTGGGAGAAAATTTGTGCATAACGAAAATAAAATAAAGAAAGAAAGTAGATGAGTTTGATCATTATTGGCAGAGTTATAGCAAATCGAAGTCTAAATAGATTCTATTATGACTTGGTTTAATTAAAATATATTAAAGGTGGTCACAAAATCTTCAAATTGAAAACTATGATTAATTTAGTTGCTGCTTTAAAACTTGTATTCAGTATGTTTTATTGGATTCAAGTTTCTTTGCTTGACGAATATGATAGACAATAAGTATGAGGGTGTAGCATAGAGCTCCTAATGCACACTGATAGAGTAAAAAGAACAAATAAATGCACTATGCTGATTAAATCAAGACAGCGCTAGCAGATTCCATCTGCTATGCTATCAACTAGATGCAAGTCATCACTTAACCATATTGCAGATTTTCTTTAGTAACATCAAGCTCGTTTTCATTAAAGAAAACAACAATCCTAAGAAATATGTCTCGGCTAAAATGATGATGATGTAAGAAATTCAGGTGTGAGAGATATGTTGATTAAGTCCACTGGTAATCTTAGCATAATGGAAGATTTATGGTAGATTTTAGAAGAAGCTATACTATGTGTAATTTTAAACTTGCATAATGCACACCTTTTTTCTCCACCTTGGTTGGTGTTACAATGGTGCGAGTGGATAGTTCCTGATGAAATTGTTCAATTCACATGGCTTTCTCTGCCGACAAATTATTGTGACCTTGAATTTAGCTTGTGCGTTAAGTGTTCACTTCACTTTTGACAGATATAGTATAAAGATTTTGAGGCAAACAAATAACCAATTAAATTGTTGGGTGGTTATTATATCTTGTTCCTATCATTTTCCTTTGACGTGTTACAATAGAAGGGTGGTTGTTCCAATCATTGTCTCGTCAATCGTGGCTCATCTCATAATTGAGTTTCTTTCAATACGAGGCTTCAAAACAATCAGCCACATCTGAGAATGAAGGGTCAAGAAGAGAGAATGAATGCAGAATAAACCAACAACAGCAGTCACATTCATGTTCCCATCCAACATATGAGATAAGACTATGACCCTTAACACATGGTACTAAGGGTAGTGCTTGATGATAAGGCTACAAATTCCCTTTATTCAGTGCCCTCCAACACCAATCCGTTGACCCAGAAATGTCTAAAGTTTTAGAATGTGAGTTTGAGATCAGATCATTTGATAAAAAGCAGTATCCGATGAGAAGCAGTTTACAAGGGTAACGTTCCTTGAATTTCGATGCTTTGGAACTGAGGAGAACGCACGAAATTAGATTTTGCACCTTCTATTGTTGTCAACATATGATTATGTTTAATTGTCAATTACATGAAAATAATGTATAATTACAGTGTGAATAAGAAATCAATTAGTAGATGTTTGATGTTCATTCATAGACAGACTAGCCAAAATAGAAGAGGCATTTAGACAATCTTGAAAAATCTTGTACACACCACACTGAATTCTTGCCACCTAAACATCAAGGAACTTGACATTTTAGATTCTATATTCAGAGTTAAAACATATTTATTGTGCTTCATTGGTCACATATTTCCACTGACCAGGTGTAGTCTCCAAATGGGAGGAAGAATTTTGACACATTTTCTTACATCCTGCCTTTGTCTCCTTCCCCTGTATCATCAGCTAAAGAGGCTGAATAGCTTGCTTGTAATACAAGTTGGAGATACACAGCTATACTTCTCTTACTCAACAAGTGTTTTTTTTTTGGGTACATTGATCATCTAGTTCTAAAATTGCAAAATTTTCTATTTTTATAAGTTACATTTTAATTGATTCACCATTTTCTATAATTCGGAAAATGCGTCGCTTAGGTGCACTGACTCAGCAGAAGGTAGAGAGTACCCCGTTGCTTTCATTTGGATCATTGGATTCACCAACTAGCGTCAAATGCAGTGCATTATTTTAATTGTATAATGCCTGTAAGTCCCTCTGGAAGCTTATTTATCTTTAAATCTTTTTTATCATTGTCATTTGTTACTTTAGTTGTACACCACGCCTTTTCCTTTAGCTCTTCTTGATGCGTATTTCATTCATTGGATTCTACTTATCCAAAAAGTTGCTTATGAAAAGTGAGATTCATGATCTCTAGCATGCTGATTCTGTTATCAATGGATCAATGAACGACAAATTTGGGACTCAATTAATTGGTTTAAGCATTGGCCATAATTAATTTGACTTTTCCAACAAAATTAATTGAAAACAACATCGGTGAAAACCAACATAAATAAACCTGGAATTTGGACTAAGCCAACAACATTAAAATAAATAAATCAGAATTACACTTTAAAGTTTAGTTTTATGTAAAAATCATGAAGATAAGATTCTTTTACGATAAGAATAATATTCCAAAGCTGAGTTTCTCCCCTACACGTCTAAAATAACAAGGATCATGTTATCTGACTCCAGAAGCACTTGCCGGATTTGACAGGCCTTTAGATTCGTTACTGCTAGTGCTAGATATTCTTAGTCACAGTGTTATGCTCTTTCAAGACCAGGTGTAGGATTTGGACGTATGTATCCCATGAAAACAAAAGCCATTGCTGCTTTTTTCCAAATTGACCAGCGAATAGTAAACTTGGAGGCAGAGGAATAACACTTGTGTTGACCATGGATGAATGAAGTACGGAAGCAAACCTCGCACCGTTTGTCATTCAATAATATCTTCCACTTTGAAACCACGCAAGACATCATGGATCAACCAATCAATCTTCTTATACTCGCATAATACCAAATAATCTTCTAAAACATTGTAACAAAGAGGACTTTGCTACAACACTAATAGCCAACATCTACAAGTTAAATCTGGTCAGGCTAGTTTGGAACAAAAAGATTCAGGTGACATTCCCGCTTATTTATATCAGATTTCAGTGTTGTTGAAACAGAGTTTTCACTTTCCCTTAGCCAATATGTTTCTGATTTTTATGAAATTATGACCGAGTTACAAGATTTGGCGTGTATAGTGTATACAATATCTACAAACTCAGCCAAATTAGCATTGAAAAATAAGTACTGAAATCAACATATGTAATTTGGAAAGACAATAGTGAAATTCCATTCCTAGCTAAACGCAACAGAAAAAGAAGAAAAAAAATAAGATATGATGGTTAAAGAACTAGTACTAGTACTACATTGTACAACCTCTATCCTCAATGAAACCTCTTTCCATCTAACGGAATTGGAATTTGGTTGTTGAGATTCCAGATATCATCATCCCAAACAACATCACTGTACAAAGCACCAAAAGCTTCACCCAAGAAGTCCATGTCCCAGGCTGGGAACCAAGTTGAGCCCCATGACATTTGCTCATCCACCACACCTCCCAGCCATGGCATATAATCCTCCCAACTCCAACTCATCATAGCACTATCCTTTGCTCCTTGTTGTAACAACCCACCAACCATGTCTCTATTTTCCTTCCTCTCCTCTTCCACCGCACTCTTCACCACCTTCTGTTCACCCTCTTTCTTTGCTCTCTTCTTTCCTATTGCTGTTGTTGCCACATCTTCAACACCATTCACATTCACACCTCTCTGCCTCTTCATCTTTGGGATGTTAGTAATGGAAAAGTAAAATGAAATTGATGGTATTTATAGAGGAAGATAAGATTGCATAGGTGCCAGCATGATGCAGAGCTGGTAGAGTGTGGACAATTTTGTAATCAAGTTGGTGTGATGATGATGATGTGAGCAGTCTTTGAGGATCTTTTGGGAGTCATATGCATATATGATATATTCATGTGGTTAAATGGCACTCCCTTTTCTCTAATTTGGAGCATAACGACAAAATATCTTACCTTTGAGACAACCTAGGGGTCAAGTACCAAATATCTATTGCTACAACCAAGTCAAACTCTTCTTCATTTGGCCCATTTTTCTTATGTTAGGCCTAGTGCAATGAATTTTTCGGTGAAAATGAGGTGGTGCCTATTTGTTTTAAATTAACCAAAGGTTCTAGCACCTTTCTTTTACGGTTATCACTATTACCCTAATGAATCGTATTACAATCATACATCCACATGACCATCCCCTAAGCTTGTGCTTTGCTTACAACTTGCTTCTTTCCTTTTTGCGCTTTTTAAAGAACATTTGTTAGAACTCGCAATAAATCTCGGGAATCTAAAACTTTGTTTGAATGGAAGTTTCAAGTTCCAACAAATAATATTATTACTTCTTAAATTTTGTTTTCACCATTTTTTAGCATATATTTACAAATAGATAATAAATTTTGTTAAAATTATAAAATTTAATACAATAATAATTAAATATTATGATTTTAATAATATTTATATATTAATTTTATTATAATTTAAATATATTAAAAATATTCTTTTTATGAATGCTTGAGTTGGATAAAAAGTTAGACAAATAAAAAGTGTAATTAATTTTCATTTTTAAAAGTTATTATTTATATTTATTTTTAAAAAATTTATATTTATTATTATCTTATGTATTCATTATATAAACATAAGAAAATAATTGAAATAAAATAATCAATATCCTCTTATATTTTTAAACGAACAAATATACAGATATACATTTTTTTCATTCTAAATTAAAACATTTAACGAAAACAAAAGGAATACGAAGAAATGTATAAAAACTATAAAAATTTATTTGAGTTGAAAATTAATAATATTTTATTAATTAATATTATTTTTCAAATATATTTTATATATTAATAAATAAATATTTAATTAAATGATTTACCAAAGTATATCTATAATACAATACAGATGTTAAGTAGTTAGATTATTAAATAAAAATTTAAAACTATTTTTATTAAAACATTAATAATATTTTATTAATTTTGTAACTGAATCATATTTTAATCTTTATAAGTACAATTAGGTTTAATTTTAATGTTTGGATATTATTTTATTAATTTTAGTTTTTATAAATTAAAAAGTTTGAAATAAATCTTATTATCACTTGATATACATAAAACTGTATCAGGTTAATAATCATACAAATTGATATATGACATAAATGTCTATAAATTGAACAGGAAATACAAATTAAAAAATATTTTAAAAAATTAAAGTTTGATACAAATAAAAAATTATTTGTATTTATAAGGATCAATATTATATTTAAATTTATAATATTTAATATATTTTAATAAAAAATTAATATTCTCCTCTTAATAATTTTTCTTATGATATTTGGTTGAAAAATATATTATAATTATTTAAAATATTTTCTTTATCATTAATACTAATATTGGTGATATAAAATTTTATTTTAATAAATATTTTATATTTGAATGCAAAACATAATTTTTAATTTTTAAAAATGACTAATTAAAATGTAATTAATGATTTTATTAAATATTTTTATATATTTAATGTAATTAATATATTTTGAACAAATACTTTTAATGAAACTTCTATTTTAAAATTATTCTTTATAAAATATTTGCTTAATTACTAAGATCATAATTAATTAACTCTATCTGTTAACTGATAAATCAAAGATAAATGAAATTGATTAAATTAAGATTGAACTAAACTCACAATCATTGAATTATTTATACATCATCTAAAAATATTAATAAAATTCACAAATTTATATATATATATTTTAATTTTATAATAAATATAATAAAAATATAAATAAAAAATTGTAGAAAATTTTTTATTTAAATTTTATATTATCCTTATTGTACAACAAAAATTTTCTAACAATTATTATCATAAAATTTATAAAGAAATAATTAAAATGTACATATATATTGTACAGTACATGTATAAAAATTTTCAAACAAATAGAAGAAAGATATAAATTAAAAAATTTAATAATTAATTTTTATTTATTTTTTAAATATTTTAATTTTGGATAATGTTACAAGTAATTGCATAATTTAATCAACAAAAATATTTCATAACATCAGAAAAAAAAAGTTTGTTAACCAAAATTAGAAAAATACTTTTGCACATCATTGTAATTTTGTTGGGAGTTTGATCTGTTGCAGCTGGTGGTAGTAACACTGTTTTTGTCTGATATTAATGCGGAAGGGTGTGCATGTTGGCCAAGCGGCGGTAGAAATATTAAATTTGAGTGAGAGAGATGAATGGTGCATCCTGCATGTGTCAGATGCGTGCCTTCAGCTTGGAAGAACAAGTAGCATGCCTGCTATTTAACTGTTGCATGCATGCTCAACTGTCGGCATAAAGGCCAAATTGTATTGTTGGACACTTTATTATAAACACTGTTGACAAGTATGTTATATCAGCTGGAAAGTGGAACCCATCAAACTCCTCTCTTTCAACTTTATTTTATATTTTAATATCTCATTTCCTACAACTTGTTTATCTTGTTCCGATAACTACTATGATAAGTATAATTTTCTCATCCAGTGGGTCATCCAGGCACAATGTGAGATTTGTGCACTTGAGACTAGTTCCATGTTAATCAGAATTCCATGCTGAATATGATTCATCATATTATGTAAGCTTTTTAATTTTATTTTTATATCTTTTTCATAATAATGTAGTTTTTACCAATATGATTCATCTTGAAAAAAAAAAGAAAAAAGAAAGAGATTAAAGGGTGTAAATTGGTGAATGTAGAATATGAATTAAAATATTTGTGTATATATATTCTATTTTTTAAAAATATCTGTACTCATAATTATAAGAATCATAATTTCTATATTTATCTCTAATGATTACTTAGATATTTCAAGTAAGATTTATTATCTCTATCGTAATTAAATGAAATATGCTCTGTTTTTAGCACATATGTATTATAACCAGTAATACAAAATGTTAATTCAAATTTCGTGACTGGAATTAAGTTATAATAAAATACATTTAAATAATTTGCATGAAGATAATGTTACAAAATTATATTTCATTATCATTCGTGGATTAGTCTAAAACAAAATATAATGTTTAACTTATGTAAAAAAATCAATTGACATTAATTGATAGTGTAAATTTTTATTATTATTATTTGTTTGAAAAAATAAAAATTTTATTATTGTACATACTTTTGTATGATTATTGAAATTGAATTCAACTACCACAAAAATTTAAATCACAAAGTCAAATTAAATAATGCAATTGTAATTGAACAAATACACAACTTCTCATAAAAAATATACAGTTATAATGTAAATTTGAGTTGCAGTCCATTTAAATTGCCATTATTACAGATTAAGTAATATATATATATATATATATATATATATATATATATATATATATATGAGTTGCAGTACATTTAAATTGCCATTATTACGGATTAAGTAATATATATATATATATATTAACTGATAAACTTGTGTATCTTGTGAGTTGTTTTGCTTAATTTTTCATTTTTTTATCTCTAGTCTTTAAATCCTTGATCTAAATTTAATTTTTATATTCATATTTTCATCTTTCATCACATTATTTTTAAGGTTTATTTTTTAATTTTGAAAACAAACAAACTTGCTAATCCTTGTAAAACAAGATTGAAGAATGGTTTCTCAACTCATTTTTTAATGGTCCAATCCCCATTCCATTTTTTGGGAATCATGCTACTAGCTTATGTGGATCAATTTATCATAGCAAAATAAGCTTATAAATACTTACAAATTGCTTAAAATCAATATTAGTAGATGAATGAAAATTTATGCATTATATTAAAATATAAAAAAGTTAATATTAATTTTTTGAAATAATTAATAATATATTAAATATTTTGGAACCATGATGACATACTCATTTGCAATGGATTATTATACAGCTGGATGCTTCAATCAAGTAGCTCTCTGTAGTCCATGGATTGTGGAGATTGTTTGCTACACTCAATGCTCTGTCTCTCTACCTGTCTTAATCTTGCTCTTTGAGAGGGATTGCAAATAAGAAGTTCACATGATGTGTGGTGTGGTTCCTCTGCTCTCCAAGTCTCTCTTGGTTTGGTCCTTCCACACTTTTTGTTAGTCATTTTCAGGTATTCAACTTGTTAGAACCAAATCATTGTAAGTGTTCACTTTCAGGAGGTGTTTATTCTTGAGAGTAAACTCATTATGTGAGGAGTTTTAAAAGTCCTATTTATATGTTAAGAGCTGGAGTAAAAATAGGCTCCACTGACTCGGATTTTATAATAATTCCTCTGAGTGTAACTTATCAATTATGATTTAAATCTGCCTTGTTTAAAATATATTGCTTACATTTTAAAGTTTGAGCTTGGTTTTTTTACTGCAAACCAATTTAAAATTTATTTTATAATAAAGATTTTGAAATAAATCAGAAGTTATTCTTAAAAATTCATAAATTTTAATTTTAATAAAATACATTGTAATTATCATTATTATTAATTATTATCTACAATCTGTCATCTTATTAGGTTTAATAAGTTTTTTAAAAGATTTAAAAATTGACTTTTTAAACTAAATAAATTTTTAAAAATATTGATAAATTTATTTAATAAATTAACTTAACCAAAAATTTGGTGTAGGTTTAATAAGTTTTTTAAAATATTTAAAAATTGACTTTTAAAACTAAATAAATTTTTAAAAGTATTGATAAATTTATTTAATAAATTAAATTGACCTAAAACTTGTATAGTCTATGTTGTATAAAAAATAATTTAATTTATTTACATTTTTAATATGATGAAGGAAGAAATTATAAGGACCAACAAATCAAATTATTATCTAATAATTATTAGACAAAATTATTAATTTATTTAATTATATCATTATTTTTTTATACAAATTAAAATATATTAATAAATAATAATAATTAATATTATATTAAATTTTTATATGAATAGATAAATAGGAATAATAATTTTTTTAAATAGATAAAGACAAATTTAAAAAATAAAATTATCACTTTAAAATTAATTTTTTATATAACTCATACAAAGTTGATTTAATAATAAAAAAGTAATGATGTGAGTATGCCAAGAAATTATCTTAGTACTTTTCTAGATTTTATTAACAAAGATTTTAAAGACCTCAAATTAAATTAAATATCTTCAATTGTATCTAAAATATTAAATATCTCTAATACTTAGAAATTAAATATTAAATAATAATAATAATAATTTTATTATTTTGTTAAAAAATATCTTCAAAACACCGATTAATGAAAAAGTAAACAACTCTAATTGTAAAAAGGAATTCATAATTATTTCAAAAATAAATATTAAATATTTCCTATATATTAATATAAAAATATTTTTTTATTAGATATATACATTACAGTTAAATGAACCAGAGCAACCGCTAGTGATGATTTAGCAATTAACATTATTATACCGTACTGCCGTATCATATATATGAAACAAACAGCATAAAAAATTGATTTCTTAGTGTCTATTTAAAAATATATAATAAATATTATTTATAAAATTTTATGATATATCTAAGACTACATATTAAAAAAGGAGAACAGTAAACATTATACATGCGCAGATGAGCGTAGAACTCGGGTATAGAGACAGAAACGTGTCTTTCCAAAATTCAACAAGATTAAAAAATCCAGTCAAAAATGTCTCAAAAGTATTGTACAGGCACTATAGTATCAAACATTCAAATTTATCATCATAATATGTTTGATGCGCTTAGGCACAGACACTACAGTACTCTACACAGGCATGAGTTAAGGCTCAGGAGTCGGTATGTACTATGTAGGTCACAGACAAATCCGACTTCAGGAAAGGACAGAAAGAAACCATTATTAATAAATCCTTAGTTGGACCAAATAAACATTGTTAGTTACATAACGGGCCTTAGGCATAGCCTTATTTGGTTTCGGCCCATACATTTTGACAAAAACAAGAATGAGCATTTTAAAATGAGATATCAATGCCAATATCATCTAAAGATTAGGGATTGTCTAATTTATTTCAACTTTGAACGAGGCTAAATAATCACATCATAAAAATAATCAATATAATTAATATAAATATACTCAAATTTAAATTTGTTTATTTGTTTCATCTCAGCAACCTATTTATGTAGCAATCTATTTATTTTGCATGAATAACATGTGTCTATATTTAATATAAAAAGATTTAAAATAAAATTAGACCTTATTTAAATGGTTGTAAGATTAAATTTTTTATTTTTGAAAATAAATTATTTGATAAAAGATAATAAATTGATTTTAATACATTTTAAAAATAATTTTAGCTAAATTTTTAAAATTAAATAAAACTTTTTATTATTTTTAATCTTAAAAATTATTTATTTTCAATTTAAAATTTATCTCTTTGAATGTAAAAATTGTGACTATACTCTAACAATCTATATTTTTCCATAATAATAATAATTTAATTTTAAACTAATTATTTTTAATTAATTTGTTATTTTTATGGATGCATAATAAAAAAAATATGGTGACTCATTTCTACAACAACTTTTCAAAAACTAATAATTAAAATTTAAAATTCAATTCTAAAACTATATTTAAAATTAAATACCATCACACATATAATATGAATAAATGAATTTATATTTTAGTATACTTGATTATTTTAATTGCATTCATTCATTTATCGAATATCGACGTGCATAATTCCATTTTTACTTACAATGAGATACATATTTATAGAGCTGTCAAAATGGACCATGACCTATTCAATACTAAATTTTGTCTCTACATTATGTGATCCATTTAAAAGTAAGATTTTTTTAAACCATAACATATGTTACCCTCAATTTAAAGGATTTAGTTAGGGCTGATCTTAGGGCCAACTCATTTAGTATTAAGTTTGGTTTAGTTAAGGGCTAACTCATTTAGTATTAAGTTTGGCTTAGTTAAGGTTGATCTTAAGGCCTAGCTTAGTCCTTTTTTTCTATTTTATAATTTATCTTAAAATATAATTTTTAAATCTAAATTTATATAATCTTTAAATTTTATATTTTCTCTTAACTTTTCTCTTATTTATTTATTTCTTTCTTTAAATAATTTTTAAATTTTTTATTATACTAAAGTTAAGTTAGATTGGATGGATCAAATTGACACCTCTATTAACAAGAACACTTCTTATCAGAATAATAAAGAAAAAACAACCCAAACCTAAAGCGATTTTTAGTTAGAAATTTCATAGAATAGAAAATATAATTATATAAGTTTATAAAGTTAAACAAACATTACCTAAGTTTGCTGATATAACAGAACCTTTTGTTAAAGAAAACTCAAATGAGTGACCACCTATACTAGATATAATATCTTGGTTGGAAAAAATTGTTAAAGATGAATTTTGATCTTCTAACATTAGTCATTGTTTTCACGTGACAAACTTGTTTTGATTCTTCACATATAATTATGTGAGTAATGTTCTTTTAAGATTTTAAATTGTTTTGAAGTTGTTGTATATTACTTATAATTTGTAGTTCTTTGGAGTTTACTTTTTCCTGATCTTAAAGTGAAGGACATGACATCAATTAAATATTTTTTTCCACTTAATATAAATTCTTTTATTTTACTTGAAATGTTTTGTTTTCGTTGTTAGAACCAAGGTGAACGACTTGGTTCGACTCACTAGCTCATTAACTCAAGTCACATAATCTAAAAATTAAAATAAATAAATGTAGAATATTTAAAATTTATAATTTACTAATATATTTTTGATAAAATTATTGTCTAATTGAAAATTATAAAAATAATTATAGTCTATATAAAATATAAATATTTACATTTAAATTATTATTAATAATTAATAATCAAATAACTAATTTGTACATTGGACATTTTAAATTTATATTTTGTTACCAATTTTAAAATTAAAAATTTTTCTAAACATATAACTTATAATAATATATATATTATGATTAAGTTACATATTTTTATCTATTTTATACAAAATAATAAAAATTATATAAATTTAATTTATATGTAACAAACTGGTTCATGAACCAAATGAGTATAGTTATACATAACTTATGTTCAGCTAGTTTAGTTAACAAGTTTAATTTTTAGCTCAAGTTCAGCTTATTTGGTTCAGGAAAGAAGTTCAACGAATTAATTATTGGATCGGATCTCGAACTAATTTTGAGTTGGTTTGGTCCATTGTCATATTTAGTTAGAATCATCTTTAAAAATACAAGTGTCATAATTTCATCCAATAATCTTTTTATTTTTTAACCAAAATTTTCAATTAGCAGTTTAAGATAATAATAATTTTTTTATATAAGGGCTGATCCTAACCCACTTAATTCTAAAGACTTTTTGCTCTTAAGGATTTTTTATATTTAAGATTTTTTGGCCCTAACCCATAGGATTAGGATTAAATAGGGTAGGACTGTTCCATTTAACGACTATACATATTCACAATAATTAGTGACAATTAAATTTTATGTGAAAAAACTTACTACCATATCTTTTGTAAAAGCTATTCATATTTATAAATATATTATCTAATAGTAAATATCTATTAATATTTTAAAGATCATATTAAATATTAAAATAAAACTCCATGATAAAATTTAGTTGGATTTTCTTCATAAAAATTTAATAAACTTATTATATTTTTTAATAATATTTAATTCAATAATTAAATAATTAAAATCACATGATAAAGAAAGTTGTTAAATAATATAAGTTTACAAACTTGACACATATCAACTGATCTAGGTTTTAAAAACTAGGATTCTTATAGATAACATGTTCGCAATAAATAATATTAGCATAATGTTTGGTAATATTAAATTATGTTAAAAATGTTTGTAAATGAAATTTTTTCAAAAAATTTAGTATGTTTAAAAAATTTAATAAAATAATAAAAAATTGTTTTTATGGTAATAAGTTTTTCTTTTTCATCATAAACTTGTTTTTTGTTGAGATCAAATTTTGGGATTATATATAATAAAACATATTCAAAATCATATTTAATGTAACAAAGAAAAATACATTAAGAAAGTTAAAATAATATTTGTGGAGTAAAATAATAATGATTTATTATAAGTGATTTTATGATATGTTAAAGAGTCTGTACAACCATGGATAATGAAAATAAATAAAATATAATGTAATTCTATCATTATATGTAGTGAAAGAAAAAATTATTAACAAAACAATGAACAATGTTTTTTAAGGTTAATGGTTCATCTATATAGATATGATTTACAATTAAATATTGTGATTTTGAATAATCAACCACAACTAATGATACAAAAATGATTTGTGAATGTTGTGTCCGCTCTTTTTATTTACGGTTTCGGAAATTATTCAAATAAAAATATTTAGTTAATGTAAAAGATAAGAATAATTATTATATTTTATTTTTAAAGTTTAAAATAAAAGATACATATAATTTTTTAAATAATTATATAATTATTAATTATTTTTTATCATCATCTATATATAATTATGCAGTTTAGTTTTATAGTTCTTACAATATTTAAACAATGAGAATCATTCTCATTATATTTAAGATATGTATTAAATTCCTTATGTAAGATTAGAACATATAAATTTTAGTTTTTTTAAAAAGAATTATGACTTTTTAAGTGATATATAATTCTAAAAATATTACAATAAAAACTAACAATTAATTTTAAAATATTAATAAATATTTTGTTGCATCACATATATAATTTTATATATAAATAAAATTTAAATTAAAGAAAATAAATTTTAAAAATTTTAAATTTTATATCTCAAATATTTTTTTTTAAATTAAACAAATAAAGTTAAAGCCCACGTGTCGTTTTCAAAGTTAAGTATTCTCATTATTCAATTCAACTTGTGTTCTTAAATTTTATTTTTCTCTCAAAACAGATATGTCTAATATGATTTTGCTTCGCTGTCCAAGTCAACAGGCATCTTCCAAAGATACCGGCGGGCACAATTTGGACGATAGCTACGTCCATTATAGCATTAGATAACTATCAAGAAAATTCGTTTCATTACGTAAAAATAAATAAATAAATAAATAAATAAATAAACCGCTTCAAGTCGTTAATACATACGCCAAACAAAATAGCAAATATGACTTTCTTTTTTCTGCCTGTGTGTGCGAAAAAGACATATTTTATTTTCACAAAAAATGAAATAAAATTTTGACAAATCTTGTCTCTTATTGATGCAACATCACACCGGAATTAAATTACAGCCACAACTAGCTCAAATGCAATGGTATGTCAAATCAGTATAAATGGTGAGCTTCACTTAAATTCTTTCATTTTTATGGTCAAAATAACATTATAATTGTAAATTTAGAAATTGGGATTTATTTTTGACAAAAATAATTAATAATTATCTAAAAATAAAAAATAATCGAAGCTAAAGATTTTCTTGGGATGATGGAAAGTTTTGAATGTTTTTTTTTTAAAATAAATTTAAAAAAAAAAACATGCTTGAATAAGAAATGGAGGTAAAACTTTTTTGGGTTATAAAATGAAGGTGAATTGATTTTTAACCCAAATTTAAAATATGTTTAGCTCAAGTTATAAAAAAAATTAATTTTTATTTTCAAATTTTAGTTCTAAAAATAAATTATTTGACTTTTCTATTATTTTAAATATTTATAATAAAGTAAAAAATTATAATAATTTATATGAGATCTTAAATTTTATACCTTTTTATATTATACCAAAAAATATTCATAATAATATTATTATCACAATCATTTAATATTATTATTATTTTAACAATTATTATAATTATTAAACTAATGTTATTATTATTTTTATCGTAATTATTATAATCATTATTATTACTAATTATTCAAATAAAAAATATTATTATTGTGATATTTTTCTCTTATTTTATCATCAAATAAGATTAAAATTAAAAATAAATTATTTATTTAATATAAATACAAAACTTGATTTTAAAATTTAAAAATTTAAAATCTAAAAAATGAATTTTGTTTTTACAACTAATTAGTGAATAAATTATAAAATTAAAAGATAAAAATTAAAAATTAATAAATTAATAAATTATTAATTAAATTAAAATTATATAATAAAATTGATTGTAAAACTAACTAATAAATATAAAATAATAAATAAAAGTATCATTGCATAATAATTAAAATATATTAAATATGATATATTTTTTAATAAAAAATATATTAAAATTTAGTAATTTTTTAAAATAAAAACTTTATTTTAAAATTTTATATAAATAAATTTTAAAATTAATATTTTTATTATTTTAATTTTTTATCAAAAGGTTCAATATTTTTTAATAAGTAAAATAAAGAATATAACAATTAAAATAAATAGAATATATTAAAATAATAATTTAAAATATAATTTTTTATGATAATATAAAAATAAATCTATCAAAATTAATAATATTATTATAAAAATAAAAAATATCAAACTATAAAAACAAATAAATTAATTAAAAATTAAATTATAAAAAATCATTATAAAAATAAATAAAATAAATATTTTAGTTAAAAGCTGCAAATATAAAATTTACTAAAATTAAATTTATTAAAAATATTAATATCTAACTAAAAAAATAGCTATTAAAATAAATTATTTTGCCAAACGTTAAAATATTTTAATAAATTTTTTAGCTAATAATTTTAATTTTTAACTTGTTAAAATATTTTTTAAAAGACACTCATAAACAAGGATTTAAAAATAACTTTAACTTAAAAAGTTGATAAATTGACTTATTAAATTTAAAATATTTGATCAATTTAAATATTTAAAATTTATCATTTATATTTAAAATTTAATAAAATTAAATATTAAACTAGTTAATGAGTATAAAGTATTTTAAAAATACATTCTTACATAATTTTTTATGGATTATTTTTTTATAGATAAGTACAATTTTTTATCATTCACGATGGGGTTTTCATCTGAATTAATGAAAAAGGATGAATTTTATTAAAATGTTGAGTAAAATTAAAAGAATAAATTATTAAAAAATAAAAGGTAAAATTTATTTTATTAAAAATATTAACAATTTGTTGCTTAAATAAATTAATTTTATTAAAATGTTTTAGTGTTTAACCTGAATTATAATTTTTATTGTTTTCGCTATTTATAACAAAATTTTCAAATAAAAATACATTTCTATAATTAAAAAAATTTAAAAAACTCTTAAATAAAATAATTCTTTAGTTATTAAATTTATAGGTTAGAATAATGAATGGTGTTTTATTCTCGTATAATATGATCCTTTAATACCATGCAAAGTAAATATTGATACATATACATATGTATTATTTTAAAATTATAAACATTATAATAAATATCATTTAAACAGCAATTAAAAAGTTACAAAAGTTATAAAAAAACTAAGTTCTTATTAAGGACATGAATAAACAAAATTCAAAATATAAGATTGAATGGTGTTTTATTCTCCTATAATATTTTATTAATCCTTCTAACACCATGCGAAGTAGTGTATTATTTTTAAATTATAAAAATTATAATAACTATCCTTTAAACACTAATTAAAAAGTTACCAAATTTTTAAAAAAATTACTCAGAAATTATCGTTAAGAACATGAATAAACAAAATTAAAATATAAAAAAATTAAGCACTAAGAATTAGGAAAAATAGCTAATAAATATTTTTTTAATACATGTTAATATAGTAAAGATTTACATATAAAAATATTTGCTAAAATTACATAATTCAACATATTGTTATAATTTATTAGAGAAATTTATCATTTATTATTTTTAGTTATATATTCTAAAATGTGTTTAAAATAGAAAAAGAATATCAACAAAATTCTTTAACACATTCAATCTTCGATTATATTTATTAAGAATTATAAAACCATAAATAGAACACTTTATACTAGACATGCTAACGCTTTTTATTTTTGATTTTAAGAAAAAAAAACATTTTAAAAACATATTATTAACATCTCAGATATATAATTCTTATTTAGTAGTCAAATGTAGCTATCACCCCTGGCTCACAAGCAATACGACAGAATTGACCCAAAGATAGAAGTCCTAAAAAATCATCAAGCAAAATAATTATTAAATATCTTGTTAATTTCAAAGTTTAGAAAACTTTTCCTTTTGATTGAAATTAAAAGGCAAACAAACAAACCGTTACGTTAAGAAGGAGGTCAACAGATTCCAACAGATCTGTGAACGTCACACAAACTCCCACAAATAGGCGCGTGGACAGAACATCACAGCGGGCTAACAGGTTAGAACTTAGAAGATGGGACCGCCATAAAACCTTTTTACTTTGTAGGCAAGAAACAATTGAAAATTATGTATTGGACGCGCTGCCCTATTCTTTCTTCCATGACTCATTAATCTTTTGTACACTTTAATCTTTCGCGTAAAGCATAAGCAAAGTCCCCAAGGAGCCGCAGAATTAATTTAACGGAGCTTAATCAAATAACATCATTGTCATCCGACAAGCAAGAAAACACAAGAAACAGAAATCAACTTTTCCTTTTATGCAGTAAACTTTGCTCATGCCGTTCACATTGCAAAAGACCCATCAACTGAGAATTCTCAAACAAACCATTCTTTGTACAGGTTTTCTTTTCATAAGCCGCTGCTAGTTACAATTCAGAGACCCATCGAAATGAAATATTCCCATCCTCTTAAAGACTTCTACTTACAAAGAAGAGGACGGTATTAAACACTCAAGATAGGGTCCGAGCGAAATCTAACACCCAAATTAACCCTCTATCATTATTTGTGGACTAAAGTGGACGATATTTCCCAAACAAGACACTACTGACATTTACATACACTGGCTGATTAACTGAGCATATTTACAAACAGGCACAAGATCAAATTTTATCTTCCCATCTAGGCTCGGGCATCCAAAATTACTCTTTCCCGTAGGTGGTATGAAGACTCTCTTTCTGTGGTTATGTTTATGTTGAACTGAATCCTAATATCAAAGACATGTATGTGTATGTGTGAGAGGGTTCTAAGCCAGAGCAGGGATGCTGCAATTTCGCCTGTCCCTGTCAAGGCAATCGAATCCCTCAATTCTCACAGCCGGATTGTTACCTAAATTGGCTCGAACACAGCCTCCCTTCCTTGCAGAGGACGAGGGAGATGGTGGCAGACCAGAGGGGGCCGGAACCACCACCCATGACGACGGGGAGAGCGGGGTGAAATTCTCATCCCCAAAACGAGCATCCTGAATCAATGGGTTAGCTACTCTGCTCGGCGGCGACCCGCAGAAAAATGGGGGCGACGAGGCTACCACTGGACTCGATTGCTCCATGTCACAATCACCCTCCTGCATACCCATCAACACACAAACAATTCAATCCAAGCACAGGTTTCAACACTAAACAATAGCCAGTCTAGATCTTGGGATCCATAATAAAATAGAAAACCAGATTAAAAGAAGAAGAGTACCTTGGTGAGAATGGTCTCTAAAGGATTAGAACCAGATGAGTTTGAATCGCATGGCTCAACCTGGCAACTGCAAAGAAACAAAATATACAAAGTTTACAACACTAATAATAATAATGATAAATCAAAGGGGAAAATGAATAAGAAGAAGGAGAAGAATTATACCTGAGATGCCACCGGAAGGGTCTAACGGGGTGGTCGTTGACGGCAAGGTTGTAGAGGCCGGGGCGGCGAGGTTTGGGGCAAACCACGAGGTCTCTGCTGCTAATCTCTTCGTGTGAAGATACGACGACGTTTTGGATGGCAAACTGCTTCATCTTCTCCTTTGGATTTCTAACTAAATTTAATTAACAACTAAAACCTGCTCACCCGCACACACACAGCAAAAACCAAAAATTAGAACGAGGTCATCTCCGTTCGAAAACAAAAATTAAGAACCCGAATAGAACAATGAAATCAAGCGTTTCGAAACTTTCTCAGTATTATATTTTGAGAGATCGGAAGCGTGCATGAATATTTGCACAGCTCAACCCAAAGATCTGGTCAAAATCCAAAACCTAATAGAAAAGGAAATTATAATTATGCTTCGAGTTTCTCAACCACCTAGCTCCTATCATGGCTATACAGCTCACCGACAGATCTAACTAAAACACAATAATTACTAAAAAAATCCTGTTTAAATGAAAAAATTATTGTATCAATTGAGACTACAACAAATTGAACCTTCGGTGAGGCAGATCTGAAAAAGGAAAGTGTTGATTTAATTTTTGTATTAAATTATAGTTGAATATGCCAAAAATATAAGAGACGATAAAATTAAAACGGTTACGAGCAGAGATCTGAGAAAAGAGGAAGTAGTAGTACCTGTGAGGTGCGGTCGGGTTTGATTAACTGTACAGAGCTTCTGAACAAAAAGAATTGAATCGGAAGAAGAGGGTGGAGGTGAAGGTGAAGAGAGAAACACAAGTAAAGGGAAGGGGGAAGCAGAAGATTGAAGTTGAACTAAGGGTGCCAACCACACTTCCTTTATATTTATCTTATTTTATGTAATAATTTTTTAATTTTTCTTTTTTGGGATATTTTTTTTAATATTGTATGGTTAATTCATGCGGGCGGTGCCTCCCGCGATATATCACATCGATTTTCGCACCATCGAACTTATTCTCTCTCCTTCTCCTACAGTAAACTACTAACATAATGCCAATGTATACTATGCCATGGGCTTAGGATGAATTGATTAATTAAATAAATTATTATAATGTGGAAAAAAATCTTAAATATCAAGAGATCCGTTGGGAAAGGGAATGTGTATTCTATGGTGGAGCGTACCTCCACAACCACAAGAACCGCAACTCGCAATGGTTAACCACGTCCCTACACGTGGCAGCCTCTCGGAGTCTTGGGATGGAAGGTCGGCAAACTGAGGCTTTGAAGAGAGCCGGCCCTACGATTCTTGAATAAACCCTGATTCAGTTTATATTGAAAAATAATTATTAACTCAACTTAAATACATGGTCTGATTTCAATTTCTCCATAATTCAATTTTAGTTTATTGCAAAATTTTAATTAATTTAAATAGTTTTCTTTTATGGTTGTGTAATTTGTTTGTCATTAAGTCACCAGGAATTTTCAATTAAATTACTTTCCACCTTTGTATTAATCTTGGTTATTTGATGTATATATATTAATTTTGAACAATTAAAAATAAAATTTCCCTCAAAATAAAATATTTATTTTATTTTTTAAAATATTTTTTATTTTTTATTTTAATATTATTCCTAAAGACTAATCTCAACAGAATCCCGTGAAAATTAAGACAAACTGTACTAAGATTTTTTTGAGACTTAACGACAATTTATCTAACGCTCCTACTCCTTGGGCGCACCCACACATATATTACTCTGGGCAAATTTTCTTCTATTTATATAATAACATGTCTTTTTCGTTAATATAGACTATCACTAATTTTTTATAGTATTTTATAAATTAAAGAAAAAAAATAAAATATATAATAAAAAAGAGATATCTTTACTATCATAAAACCTAAATTAAAGTGAGTAAAATTTACTCTGAAAATTAAAAATATTATTAAAAGCCAAATCATATAAGTTCTACTTCTCATTGATCTGGTTTATCTCACGAATATTATCTATATAATAAATATAAAATTTTCATTGGATTGTTATCTTTTGTTTGTTAAAACTTCATTAAAATTATGACTTTCTTTTTTCTTTTATCTAACTTTTCATTTCACTCTTTCATATATTATTTTAACTTTTTAAATCTTTTAACCCTTCCATTTTTACATGTTCAACATTTACTTTTATTTTTATAGTTTTTTAAAAAATAGCAACTAAAGTGTATTAATCTTTAATAACTTATAAGAATACATAATTTATTACATAATATTTTTAAATAAATAAGAATATACATTAATAAAAAGCCAATAAAGTAATATATTTAATTTTCTTGTAATTTTATTAATTTTTAATCTTATTACAATTTTTAAAAAAAATCAGAATATTTATTTAATTTAAATTTTGTAACAGTAAAAAGGTTGGATAATACTATCAAGCATGTTGGCTGTCGATCTTGCAAATACAACCTCGATTACTGTAGTATATTTTAATAATGTTTTTATCCAATTGAAACTCATGTTTTTATATCTCTTTTTATCATTTGTTTATTATCTTTCTGTTATTTCTGTTCTATTTCCCTTTTTTTCACATGTTGAAAAACACTTTTTCTTGCAAATAAATTGTAATAGTTGTGAAGTAACTCTTTAAGGCATTTTCAGAGTTTTAGTTCTCTGTTTCGACTAAGTTTAGGCATTTGCTCCTCTCATTTTGTCTAACTGGATAGAGGGTTTTGATCTTTTTCACTTTTTTTATGGGTCGTGAATGTTTTCTTCTTGAACGTCTTTTATAAGGTCTAAATAAAAACAAGGCTGCAAAAGTGGTTTGTCTCACCTTCCTCAATGGACATCCTGGGTTCCAAGGGGGGCAAGTAGAGGGTGACGAGAATTTTTTTCAGTAACCGTTTTGCTACAACTGGGTGTGCCTAATAAAATGCGTGTTATGTACCCTTTAACGCCTTGTGATACCCCCTTTATATCATAAAGGCATGTCAAATGTGGAACTATATCATGTTCTTCACAATTAAGGATATGTAGTAAGGGCTCAAAAGTTAAATTTTCAGGACTAGTTAGGTTAATGATGTCATCTTGGATGTGGACATTATCTATCATGGCTTCTATCATAATATATCCCTCTTCTTAGCAAAAGTATGGTCGGTACTCCTCAATATTGAAGGTTATTATGGGATTTCTTTCTGTTGTAGGCATGTTTCTTTGATATCCTTTGGTGTTGCTTTCAAGAGGCATTAGAAATCCTTCGTCTGGTGAAGCCTCTAGATTGCATGAAAAGGACATGTTTTTTCAGCTATTAGGGATTCAACTTTTTTTAAAGTGAACTTACTGAACTGGGAATAGCTTTACTATTTTCCACAGACAGACTCATCCCTCCGAGTGCCGGTGAAGTGAGTACTTCCAAAGTTATTGTTTTTGGGAGGAATTCTTAAGAAGGAAAGTGGTAGCATACCTGTCTTGCATTGCATGCTTCCTCAAGACATGCAAGTTGTTTTTAAACTGTGTCAGGTGTAAGAGGACATGGTTCTCTACCTGTTGCCATGTGTTATATGCTAGATGCCTTCAAAAAAGGTAGTCAAATATTTTCAAATAGTGGGTTGAGTTTCAAACTGGCCCAAAGCATATAGCTTATTTGTAGTTTTCTATGAAAGAATGTATTTAGTATACATATATTTCCATGTTTATGTAAATACATATGCCGATTTGCGGTTTGATGTATTTGATGCGATTTGCGAAGGACTTGTCAACTAATCAAATCCCTAATGTCATGGTAAAACTAAAAAATCTTGTAAAAAAAAAAAGAAAACCAAAGAAGACATGTTGATGAAGAAATGAAATAATTATTGACAAACCGAGAGACAAGAACCTTTTCTTGCATCTATGCTTCCCAAGCAGTGGGACACAATATTTCCATCCCTTAATAAAGAAGAGCAATCATATTCTCTCAACTAATACTGTCCAGATTTCGCAAATTATTGTCCATGTCCAAACCTAAATTATCGGCAAAGTTGATTGAATTCGATTCTTTTATCAAAATAAAAAAATTCCTCTTGACGTGGTTTGCCTTCTGTCATCAACATAATCTTTATTAAATATATTAAAGCAGCTGAGTATGTTCAAGTTAGGCTAATGATTTGGTTAAAAGGACAATTTTGGTTGAAACAATTGAGATTCTTTTGTCGCGGAACCAAGTTGGTGTCATACAACCACCATGTTGCCTTTTGCTTTTGGCAGTGCCTTTGAGAGGAATAGATCCAAAAACAACACCAACGGGGAAGCATTACAAACGCCTCATGCCCATGCTTAGCATTGCGGAATCATTCTGTTGACGTATGCAAGTTTGTCAAAAAAAATAAATCTAGTGCGTGTCTTAGCGTCAACAATAATAGTTTATGCGCATGCTTGACATCCACTATTAAGGCACAGGGTAAACAAACAAATGATGTGGCATCTCAAGTTGCCACATTTTGTTGACCATCTTCATTATAAATTTCAATTATGAAAAATTCCTTTGTCTCCTACTTTACGAGGATTGCGTAATTTGGTGAAGCAGCGAAGTCAACCGTAGCAGAACGACCACAAAATTAAAAAGGAAAAAAAATGCTATCTGAGAAAAAGATCAAGTTGCGAAGCACCATACTTAGACTTTTATTCAAAGAAGACAAAGGAATAAAAAAAATAAAGAAAGTGGAAAAAGGAGAGGGGCTGAAGAAGAAGAAAAAAAGGGTGGGGGGGGGGGGGGGGTTAAAAGGAAGCATGTCATCCAGTTTGTGAAGGAATTTACAGCTCTCATATTGCAATTGTTAGCTTGTCTTATGCCATAGTGAAGTAGTTTCTCTGCAATACACTGGTCCTAGGTCTGGTTTGGAACGGAATTTACATCACAGGATAGGGAAACATAGCAGAACGAACAACTTTCAGTATCCAATTTCAACAAGAAACTAGTAAATATCTTAACGACTACAACTATTTGATGAAGACGCAAGGTCACCTTATGATTATAGAACTAAACACGCTACTACTTAAAGGTTTCCTACAAAAATTGGCAAACCAAAATTTACATTTTTTTACATTTTCTTTCTTCAAAACATTTTGGTAATGGCTGAACAAAATGTACTGAGGTATACAACATCAATTTTTTGTTTGGAACCAGCACTAGTAAAAAGAAGAATGGATTACTGCCTTAAATAACACAATAACTAGATGTACGAGAGAGATATCTGAAGAACGACAAATATGTGAGGTGGTTCCTAAAGAAATCACTTTGCACCTCTCTTGAAAATTTCTAAATGCGATGACACAAGTGGTTCAATTTCAAGCCGAGGCTGGTTCAGTAGCAGCTGCAGCTCGCTTCTTGGCAAAGTATTCTTCAGCACGGGCAAGGTTCTTAGCAACTGATGGCTTAACCCATTTCTTGCGGCCAGGAAGCACAGTAAGTGAACAGCCAGCATTTTCAAGTTTCTCCTTTGCTGATGTGGAAAAGGCACGGGCTTTTATCGTCAATTTCTTGCTCAGTTCTCCTTCACCCAAAATCTGAAACCATGAGCACAATAAAACTGTTTGATCTAACAAGACCAAAATGTTTGGCCTTCAAAATTTGATGCTTTCGATGGCCAAATACAAGTAAAAGGCTGGCTTAAACAAAGTACTAACAAGTTGTATAAAACTCAATCTTCTACGAAGAGTTTCCTGTGTTTCTGGGGAACCAGAAAAGTATTACAGAGAATGGATACAATAAAATTGAAACATCAGATACCAGTAGCAGTCATTGGCCAGTGCAAACTAAAGTTTCAACCACTTAATATTAGTTAATTTCCTTTCAGAAATTAATTAAGAGAGTCCTTTCAAGCAGTATCTTTCATTTTGAAAAGCTTATTCAAATCAATGTCAATGTAAAGTGCAGTTTATGTACCCAAATATTTTTTTGGTAGAAAATTATCACTTAATGATTCAACATAAGCATGATGGGAATGCCATCAGAATATCAGATCTCTTCACTTTCCCCACATAGACAACATTCAACAGAAAAACAAGACTAGCACTGGCCTCCAGAATAAAGATATGGAAAAGCCATGACTTCTGTTTGTATGAAAAACAAAGGGACACCATAAAGTTATGGAAAAAGAAAATTAATCAGTGACTTTGGATATTTACCTCAAGAGTTGTAGGCAGCAAAAGAAGATTTTGCTTGAAAAACATCACCAGGCAATATGTTTTAAATGGGAGGTACTGACACTCAATAAAAAATAAGACCACTGACCATGACCATAAAGCCAATTTATCGGTGATGGATAAAAGAAATAGAAGATTGGCGAATTAAATGCTAAAATATTTAAATGTACATAAATATGGTGTTCAATGCACAAATGAAAAGGATATTCCAAAGTTACAACTTCAAACCACTGACACGTCCACCAAAATATTATATGTTAGATCTTACATACACCTCACACGTGCCACAAAAATGCATTATTCATAGCATCCTCATTGGTTGTTAAGTCATCATAATACCTCTACACATCATGAAAATGATCTTGGAGAAGCAAGATTAAGACAACACCTAGGGAAGAATATTTAGATGTCATCAAACCAACAAATAATCTGTACCTTCAAAGGAAGTCTCCTTTCTCTTCCTGATGGGTTAATCACACCCTTCTCCTTCAGTGTCTCTAGAGTTACCTCTTCCCCTTCTGGAAATTTAGCATTTTCTATGTCCCTCAGATTGACATGGACATATTTCGGCAATCCCGCATGCATACCTTATTAAAAGGAAAAGGAAAAAAAGAAGGGACATAAAAAGAATAGTTCCAGAAGAGATAAAAGCACAAACATGACATGAACTAAACAGGTGAAAGAGAACATATACAGAAGAACAAACGAGAACCATTTTATAAAATACTAGGTTTCGAAACAAAATCATGGAAGGAAATAGGAAATGAAAGATGGAATATACAATAATATAATAAATGAGAGGAGGACTTAATCGCCAAAGATGTCAGGCATGACAAAATCTGAGGAAGAGAACTAAGGTGCCGGAGCTTTGTATCATCCAAAATGCAATGATTCCCTTCCCACAAGAATCACCATATCAGGGTGTCAATCATATTGTAGACTCTTTATTTCCTCCAAATGCTTATTCAAAAATCAAGATATTAAAAATATATATAACATCACGTCCAGTCCCAACAATAGATGTACCTATCTCTATAGTGGATAACAACTTGATGACTTTCCAAATATAATGCAGCAAGTATCTGTAATCAAACTGCATACTTAAAATAGTTTATACTACTTCTAACTTTTTGAACATTTTCCACCACACAGAAAAAAATCCATGCAGATCATCTTCAAGACCAACATAACTTTCCCTATTACATGTTACACATTTGTTTTTATAAAGAAAAGTTTTAAAAGAAAAAAAAAAACTCAAAATCAATTGGCAAGAGGTCAACGACTGCTCAAGTTGCTTAAACAATCCCAATCAACCCCACTGTGGAAAAAAAATATAATAACAATTTAGTCAGGAACAAATGTTTTTCTTGATTCATTAGAAATGGACAGGTAAGGAAATTTCTTGTTGAGTTATGTGCTTACTTAAAAATAAATAAACCTCAATTAAAAGAAATCATATCATCTACCAAAGACATTCACCAGGGAAGTAGAAGCCCTTCTGAAGGAGGCTATACAGGAATAGATGGAACTCTTTTTACTCTAGTAACAAGTAGAAAAAAATTGATTAGTAACTTAACGACTTTCTATTTAACTTTAATGTTTTATGATTACTATCTTTTATTTTTATTTTAATATAATTAATAATATTAATTGGAATATATGTTTAATTGAATCACTTACCATCTATTTTCATTGATCAACTCTTTGAAAACACAGAAAGAAAAAAGTTGTCCCCCTTCTCAATATCCAAGAGATGGGATGCCAGAAGCCTTTGATGTCCCTTCTAGGCCAGAATTAGGGCCTTACAATGAATAGCTACATATTTGCCTTTATTCATGCATGGTTCAATATTCTAGTTTCCTACTCCTAGGTGTGGTGGAACCACATCAATTCATCTTGAACTTGGTGGTTAAACTTGTTAAGATGTCTTATATTAATTAGGAAGAGAGTCGGAATACTCCTTATTGCCAGAATGGTAAAAAGTTTAACACCTTGAAACACATCTTTCTTATATAGAAAGACGCAAGAAAGAGGTTGCAAAAATATCCAAAAAGGAATGAAATTAGAAAAAATAAGCAAAAGAAAACCCCCCATTAAAGCACCATCCTCTTGTACTTGAGTTAAAAGAAAAAAGGTTAAAAAAAAAAAAAAACTCTTCCTGAAAAGTCTATTAGCTAAGATCCACAGGGACTCCCGCCTAGAAAACCACTCTATCAGCGTATCCAAAAGAATCTGTAAGGGAATCTCTATTAACATTACACTCTAACTAGAAGAAGGTATAGGGAGATTTGGCTCTAGTGTTCAATAATTATTATAAAAGTCAAATAAACTATGAAAACAGTGATCTAAGTAGCACAAGACTTGCACTTAAACAGCAATGCCTATCCTAATAATGATATGGTATTAAAATGACATGAATTCCCAACATGATAGTCTAGTGAAAGAGGTAATAATGAAAGGATTACCTCCTGCAATTCCTTTGAGTTTGGGGATTCGTCGATAGAGTGGCATCTGTCCACCTTCGAAACCCTTCCTGACGCCAGGTCCGGATCGAGATTTCTGACCCCTCATTCCAAAACCACAACTTGCTCCTTGCCCTGCCGCTATTCCTCTACCCTTTCTCTTCGCCCTCTTCCTCGAACCCGGTTGCGGCCCCAAATTGTCAAGCCGAAACCGCAGACCCGCACTTGGTGCAGTCACGGGTGCAGAAGCAACCTTATTCACAACGGAAACAAGGGGTCTTGCTCGCTGAATCTTAACACATGGTTTTGCCACCAAGGTTTTCACCGTTCCCTGCAACGGCCACACGATGTATTGAAGAGCGTGCAGAGATAGAAATGAATGTTCTCACTTGTCAGAGAAAAACAAAATACCTTGAAAGGAGAAGCAAGAGACGGTAACCACGACGCAGGAATCAGAGAAGCACTACCCATTTTCCCTGAGCTATCTCTGTGTGCTCTCCACTGTGCGATATATAGAAACAGATGATAAAATAACCCCACCAATACAACTTCAAACAACGGATAGGATAAGTTTTTCGCCTTTCCTTTACATTTATTATTTAATATATTGTTATTCTGTTTAGATGTATTTTTAATCTTTATAAATATAAATATAGATATTTAATTTAATTTGAATTTTTTAAATTATTATTTATAATTTTAAACAAAATTATTGTTATTTAATATATCGATTGAGTTCATTAGTATTTTAATATTTAATTTATTTTAAATTTTTTAATATAATATAAATTATTTTTTTATTTAATTATATAAATTAGTACTTTTATTTGTTTAAAATAGTTTCACCATAAATGATATTAATGATAAATTTTAAAAATATGATAAAAGTTAAAAATTAATAGAAGAATTTTTTTAGGTAAAGAACTAATTTATAAAAATTAAATAAATTAAAAACTAAAATATTAGTAAATTTTATATTTATTATGTTACATTGACAATATATAAATATATTTAATACAGTCTAAAAAATTAAAATATTATAAAAAAATTAATATTTTTACGAAATTAAAATATATTTATAAAAATTAAAAATGTATTTAAATGTTATTATTATTAACATAACACCAATATTGCTTAAACTGAAATATACAATCGCTTGAAAAAAAATAAATATAGAAAGATTATACCAATAAATCCTACATATTTTTTATTATTAATTTTTATATCATGTTACTTAAAAATATAACCCATGCGAGCTGACCCACTGCGAATTATAAAAAATTAAAAATTAAAAATTAAACCCCACAATTAATTTAATTTAATCTAATAATACGACAAATTTTATTACCAATAATCGGTAAAATATAATTTTGCATCTGATCCACCTTATTTGAACTCTCGTCGGACAAGACAATAAAGATAATAAAACATTTTTTTATTAAAGTTTAAATTGAATATTATTGATTAAGTTAGAGGCCTTATTATGTAATGTTATATTATAAGTAAGCTTGATAATATATTTCAGTTAATTAAAATTATTAACTGAAAATTTTGTTACAATATTTTATTTATTTTTAAATTTTTAATAATTACAAGTATATTTTGGATAATTATTAAGATTTTTTTAGAACATTACTCTAAACAATGTTTAAACCTTAAACTTTTAACTAATATGTTTTTTATTCTTATTTTTAATACATTTATAATTTATTTATTTATTTTCATAACTGTAATACTTTTTTTCCTCCAAGGAGTTCCAGTGGGTGGTGCTTCATTGGTCATGTCAATTTATTACAGTCCATCCACATCACAATCTCTATTGTCACTTGCACTACCAGCCTATATAAAAGTGTAGATTACACTGTCTTGTTGTTGAACCTATCAAATAGATGAAATAGGGGTAGAGACAATCGAAGACAACCCTTAACCTCTTTAATTGGTGCGGCCTTCTCATGACCTCTTTAATTGGTGCGGCCTTCTCATGATCCAAAATGGAAGACATACCCATACCCTACTTACTATTAAAGTGATAATATAATAGCATCACCTGAAAAATCATTTCACCTTCTTCCAAAATATTAGCAGAAATGGATATGAAAAATAATTATTTTCAAATTTCAATACAAATTTATGAGTTAGTAAAGATGTCAATTGTGTGCATATGTACTTCAAACTCATGAGAATAAAATATAATATCAGGCTCATGTTGTCATTAAAGTCGTTACGTGACTTCAAACTCATGAGTCAATTACTCATCAAGACACTATATTATATTTGGATGAAATTTTTTAGAATTTTTAAAAATATAAATCAACAATTAATTATGATTATAAAAGAGCCTTTCGTGAACTTAATATAATTATATAAGTAAAATGATATAGAACAATAGATAGAAAATATAGGTTTTGTCCGTAAGTTTTGTATATTGTTTTTGTCTTCTGCTTTTTAAATTATTTCGATATTTTTGCAATTGGATCTGGATCTGTTAGTAAGCCAATAATCCAACTCCGGAATTCATAAGGCCCAGAGTTATTGGGCTTTTAATTTTCTATGCAGCATCTTTTGTTCTGGTCAACTCTCTCTCTCTAGTTTATTTTACGACATCGATTTGAGTCTAACATTCTCCCTGACCAAAAATTTCAAAAGTCCAACACTGTCATTTACTTGTCCACAAAGAAAAAAGAAAGTTCGACATGGAATTGCAACTAGCTAGATACATAATCCAAAAAATAAAATTCATAATTCAATCTTCACCCCTCTTCCAAAATAATGCTGTAAAAAGGAGGATAAGATGGAACGAAATTGATATTATGAGACATGTAATAACGTTGCCTGAACGATTTATTTGCCTCATATAATGTATTATGCAAAAATTTCATAAGATACAACAGGTTCTTTTGGGATAAATTCAGGTGACAAGAAATGTAAAAATAATAAAAAAAAAATACAGGACCGTTTGATCTCAAAATATTTTTTATTTTTATGTTTAATTATAGAAATATCATTTTATTTTATTTTTGAAATATTTATATAAAAAACACAAAGAATAGTTTTAAAAAAGTAATAGACAATTTTATATTAGAAAATATAATTAAAAAATAATATTTTTAAGTTAAATTAAAAAATTAATTAATATTTAAAGTTTTTCTTATCATCTATTTATTTCATTCTATTCTATTTTTTATTTATTTAAATAAGTAAAAAAGATTTCTTTTTTACTTATTTTTATTCTTAAAAAATATATTTTCTAATATATATTTCTTTTTTTCTTTTCTTATTTCACTATATATCCATCAAAACAGAGAATCAACTGTAGAGAAAAATAAATAGAATAGAATTAATGTTGATTAGCTTATAAAAAAAGAATTGATGCTGATTTGATTTGATGCGAGATATTAGGCATTAAAGGAAATAATACAGAAAAAAAAAACTTTGAATAATATTTATTTGTGCACTTTAATATATTAGGATGATGTGCGATAAAACCTAAAGGCCAAAATCTCACTTCTATTTATATTAATAATCTTAATTAAATAAAGAGATAAAATATAAAAATTGAAAAGTAAAAAAATATAAAAACTAATCTTAAGAAATAATTGCTATGATATTCTAAAATATAATACTTATATTACGATATATTTCAATGTTATTTTTAAAAAATTGATACATATTTCACTTATAGTCCATTTTAATGGGGACAAGCCTTGTAAAGTCAATTTTTTTCTTTTCGCAATTCTTAAGATTATCGATAATCTATTTTAAAAGTTACTATCAGTTTTAAACTTTAGAAGATGAAATGAAACTAGAGAAAAAAATTTCAAAATCAATTATAAACATATCATTCCATCCATTAAAGTTATAAAATCAATGATAAATGGTTTAAATGTAATAATCAATATATTATTATATATTATATTTTTTACGATATATATAAATGCAACATTTCTTAAAAATGTTACTAAAATTAATAGGTAATATTTTTTTTTTATATTTTTTAAATATTTCTAATAATATTTTATAACATAAATCATATGTAACACTTCTTAAAATATTAATAAAATTAACAGGTAATATTTTTATATTTTTGTAACATTTTTTTAAATATTGCAAATAATATAGAATCTTAAATAATACATAAATAAGACAAAATAAATACCTTGAAAAAATATATTTGTAACTATTTATTTCTGACATACTTGTTTGTATTAAAATAGATTGAAAAAAAAAATTGTTTGCGGTACTAAAAGTCACTTACATCCTTGTATTTTTTTTAAATGTTTACTTGCTACATTAAAGGTATAAGAGATGTAAACCACTTTTAATATATAAGAATATTATTACTCACTAAATTAAAATGTAAAATATATTAACTCTGTGAGAGAAGGTGTGACATTTAAGCAGTATCTTTCATAAGAGAGTGTACTGTTGTTACTTTTGTCATTCTGAACAAAATTTAGATAAAATTCTTTTAAAGTGGTGTCAAAATTTAAATAAAATTATTTTAAAATAGTATCGCAGTTTAATTGCTTTTAAATATTGAGACTATATATAATATTATGAATAAAACACATTTATATCATTTCTTGATTTGAAATGTCCATAGCAAGGGTATAATAAACCTATCTCAATGTTCTCGTATAATTATTATCAGCTAAATTAAGCTGTACTCAGATTTACATTTGATATGATTTGTTATAACGAAATTCAATGGAGGGGAACACAATATTCTTAAAAAAGACTGATTGCAATGAACTACCATACTTAGGCATTGAACACGTCAATAAGAGTACTGGATCAAAAATAGGATTATGCTAGATCAATTCTATTATTATATATGGTATTAGTATCTTTATTTTAATATATCTTATTTTTATATTTCTTTTTCAATAATATTATATATCATATTTTTAAAAAAATCATTATTTAACTCTTTTTATATGTAAAACACCATATTTTCACATTAGATAAGAGAAGAATGAAACTTGTTGGTGTTGGTGAATGTGCCCTCGGGCCCTGTGTGTGATTATGCTATATGTAGCTTACTTAGAGCATACCACTTAAGGGTACTTTTCGGAGTTTATCATAGTACTCATTTGAGTGTAAAGATTGAAGTCATGTGAATTGTCTAGCTAGGCAGCCAAATCAATGCAGAGCTAGTCAAAATAGATGTTCCAGATTAGTTTAATATGCACAAGTAGGAAAAATGCGCTCACAGTCACACCAACCAATCTTGATGGTGTAGTTTTGTTAGGGTACTGTACTTTTGCTGTTAGTTCATTGTCCCTGCAAATTGAGGTCGTTGTAGTTATTTGTGGTTAGTATATGGAGCCTTATTGAGAACCAAAAAACCATGAGGCAACAAATTGAGCCGTTAGTCACAGATGTTTGAACTAAAATTGGTTGAAATAAATTGTTCTTTAATTTTATATACCAAAAAAAATGTTATTTAATATGAGAGTTCTTCCCGGTTGGGAATGAAGGTAAGCTACAATAAAGAAGAAGCGAGGCATCTGGTAGCATTCTGGTGAAAATAATAGGAGAAAGAACCGGGAGTGCATCCAAAAGCATAAAGACATAATGCATGAGGTCTACTTTTCAAAGAACTTAAAAAGTTCTATATGCATATGGAAACTGCAGCTAAAAAATCAAAGTAACTAAACAGCTATTCAATCACAAAAAGTGTGAAGCAGCGTAACCCATGATCTCAATCCCCTCTTTGTGGCAAGCACAGTACGTAGTTCACAGCTATCTGAGAGGAGTGAATAATAACTAGCGACATCCATTTTTGGGTTCTGCTTATATAAGACCAATCAATAATTTGGCACTGATTCAATTAGGTGAAGCTAGAGTGTAATTGATGGAAATTGATGAATGCTAATAGGGATGCAGACAATTCTCTGATTCGTCTTCTCATCAGCACCACTTAGTACCAAGATAGTGATGTAACCTTCATTGGTTCCTTCTGGTAACTAATTGCTTCCAACTCATGAAATTGTTTTCCTCGGAAAATATCTCTTTCTTGACTTGTTCCTCCAAATATCCAATTCCTTTATGGTTTCTTTCGTTTCATGTGTCTCAAACCAATAGCACCGCTCCACTTAATTTGCATCATATCTTTAGCTCTTCAATCAATTTTATTATCACAATCAAAATCCTTTGTTTATTACTGAAAATTAAATGAATTCTTTTGCGTTATTTCTACCCCTAACTACAAGTGTGAGAAGATAACAATGAAACAATAACCAACTACAACTATATGGCCAGAACTAGATGTAGTAGGTTCTCTGGATCTGGCAAGAAAAGTATAAAATTTGCGCTACACAGTCCTTATACCAAAGTAAAACTAGATCTACCCTTAATTAGTTTTTTTTTTTTAAAACAAATATTAAAGAAACAAAGGAGCCCACAATGAATTACCACCGGTAACTAGTAATGTTGTAGGCGTGCCCTAGAGGCATCACTGATGAATAACCGGAAGATCAAAGACTATAAAGGTAATAGTAATACAATGCCTAAGACTTGGACCATAAGAGACATAAACGCTACTAAATTTATCCAGAGAGAATATATAATTTTTTTCCTAATAACAAATTCAAGTCTTTATTAGAGATAGTGAGATAATTTTGTTTTAAGTGATCTCTTTTTCTTATAATTACGTATGTTTTTTAGTTCTGTAGTATTTGTCCTCTCTTTCTTGCTATTATCTTTAATTTGGCCTTTTATATGTAGAGAAAAATTCTTCTGCTCAGAAATAATTCTTCAATAACAAATATATGTATTAATTGGTTATAGATAGCAAATAATAAAGAATCTTTTTCTCAAATATTATTGTCTTATTCTATTCTATCGTAAAGATGTACTTAATAGGCACAGATGAGGGAAGTTTCATTTATCCTTATGAATGTTAATATTCTTAAAATATTAAATCGAAATTTGGAAATAGAAAGTTCGCTAATGATATCCTATTATAAACAATATATGAAGTTTAAATTTTAAACTGCATACAAAATTTGTTTCAAAATTTAAATGTATCTAATAAACTATTATCTTACTTACAGAAACGTATTAATAAGCATGAAACTGTGAAAGTGTTATATTACATGGAATCAGGAAAATATCATATGATTTATTTTGCTTTCTTTTTCACTTTGCTATGAATTTGATTTGATTCATTAAGAAAAAAAAAAGGTAAATTTGATTTACAATGTCAATATATAATACCTTTTATAATAATGTATTTATAAATTAAAAGTCATGACTATCATTTTTGAATCCAAAATATAACAGCATATTACAATATTTATTGGTCATATACAAGATTGTCTACATACAACTTTTATTCATAATTATTCTACTCATTAATTTATAAATTTTATTATTTTATTTATTATTTCAAACAAAATAATAATAAATTAAAAACTTCAAATTTCATAATATGTAATATATATAATATTAAATTATAATTTAAAAATAATACTAAAATATTAAGTCTCTTAACCATTAATTAAACACATGTTGTTGTCAAACTAAATAAATAAACACATGCAATAAAAAAAATTTAGTAATTATTTTAAATGATAAATAAGAGTAATTTTAATTTTTACTAATTTTTTTAATAAATCTTTATTCGTTAAAAATTATTTATTAAAATATAATTTAAATAATATAATCAATAGAATTTAATATATTTATATAAATTATCGAAAATGTCTACTATTTATAGTGATATTTTTTTATTCACAATAAAAGTACAAAATTTTAAATTTTATATAAATTATTTCAATATTTACCAATATACCAATCTTAGTGGATAAATAAACACATTACAATCCTAAAAAAAAAGTTTTAACGCATAATTAACTAACTATGCTGAAATTAAGGCATTTACGTAAAATTGTGTTTTAATTATTCCAAGGTACTTACAATAAATATAACTGATCCTAAATATATAGAAGCATAATTGATGATCAGGAGTATGGTTGAATTTCTCCGGTCAATTTGATATAATAATCTGAACTGCACAATCCCAATCGTTAGCTGGTTTGGCTAGCTTATAGGCAACAGAGCCATTTCCATACCAAAACAAAAAAGGCTTGCTCGTTATTAATGTGTGAGGTCCTTTTCTTTTTCAACATTCTAGTAACTAGTAATGCTTACACTTTATTTATTTATTTACCTGCTCCAAAAAGGATAAAAGTTGAAAATATATTTATTTATTTACTTGCTCCAAAAAGAAGAAGTTATTTGATGAATAACACAAGTGATTAAAAAGAGTGATTCGACTGTTATTATAGTCAACGACTCTTTTTCTTGGGTAGGGGATATTACGATTATGTGTTTTTTTTTGTCACTGTTATGTGGTATTTGTGTCAATTTGTTTACAAGGTGGTGTTAGTCAATTGCTTTAATTTTTTTTTTTTCTAAAAGAATCAAAGACAAAGATAATTTTTTTAAGTTAAAAATTTAAAAGAAAAATAATTAAAGTTTAAGAGGTACTATAACCTTGTGTTTGGAGGGAGTATTTCAACATTTCAAAGAATTTGAAATACTTGGAAATACAAATGCTTTCAATTTAAATATTTTCATTTTAAAAATATCTTATTTGGATAAGAGAATTTTAATTTATTATATTTAAAATTTTTTATTTGGATAATAGAATTTAAATTCATTGAAATTTAAATTTTTGAATTTTTATTTAGATTACATAATTTAATTTTCACTATATACAAAATTTTATATTTAAATATTTATAGGTTTATCTTAATTTTTCTCTTATTTTTCTTTTTTTCACAAGAGAATTTATATATACAAATATTTTTATTATACAATATATTTAATTAGAATAATAACTCAACAAATGTACATACTTAAAATGATAGAAACATATAATTATATCAATTGATATTAAAAGTATTATATCTAGAGATGAAATATGAGGGATAAAGATGTAAAAGAACAAAAAATAATAATAATAAAAGATAAAGTAATACAAATATAAAATAATGAGATGAGAGAATTTCAAATTCCTCCATTTTGGAGGAATTTGAAATTCTCTCATCTTAGTTGGTTAAAATACTCTTTAAAAATGCCTACAATTTGAAATTCTTTACCCAACAATATTCAAACAAAATATTTCAATTGCTAAAATTTTAAATTCTTTTAAAAATTACTTTCCCTCCTTAAAATATCTCATCCAAACACAAGGTAAGTTAAATGATATATATTGTCCTACAAATGAAGCAAACTATAAATTTGTAATTTTTTTGGGTAGCCAATGCAACCCGATTTTAATGAAAGGAGCTGTCCATATCTGTGTAAACATTAATTAATCTATCTTTTTAGTCAGGTAAGGCCGATCATTTACGATGGAGTTAGAAGATCCAAAAAAGATATTTCTTAGACCAAAGATAATCGTATCTCAATTTTCTCATCAAACAGTTGTTTTTCACTGCCAAGTCAATTTTAGTTAAAAGTTCAAGGGACTGGTAGATGGTAATCCACGAACTCTTTGCACATATTTGGTCCGCTTAATTATATATTTTTTTTAGTGTAAAAAATAATAAGGTTCGAATAATCATGTAAACTACTTTAATTTTAAATATTTGATTATTAGATAATTTTAATAATTTTTTAATTATATTTTAATTTTTCAGAAGAAATAAATTTTAATTAAAATATATTTTAAAAACTATAAATATTAAATAAGTTTAATTTGTTAATAAAAAAAATTGTAATTATTTTTTTCTCAAAAATTTAAATATCCAAAAGCATATTTAACATTATCATAAATCCCTTGATATCTGACAATTCACTATGTTGGTAAGAATTAAGTTATTATTGAAGAATACTTTCCATAGGTCCCACCATGTCATTTATATTGATATGTACGACTTACTGCTACACTTAGAGATCAAACTTTACCAATGAAAGAAGAAAATTTTGAATTACTAGTAAATAGTTGATCTACAAGCGCAGGTTTTTTTTTATTTTTTATTTTAACTTTTAAGGGTTAATTTGGTTTGGTTTCATACAATGATTTGATTTAATTTGCAGTTTGATAGTTTTGCTGGTAGTCTACTGTTGGTTTGTTTCATGTATGTTTAGACTTGAAACCTGTTTAGATTGCATCATTTAAGCGCTTACACCCCTCGACTCCAATGAATTTGTCAGAAAGCTTTTTTTTCCTCTAATGGATATCACCATAATATGAATGTAGCTTACTGTTACAACGGATAGATATTCCCCTCTAACATAAAATTAACTAATTTGTAGTACCACGATCTGGAACAGATAGTTATTTATAATTCTCCTCCCCACATATATAATTGCCAATGCACTCGTCTAGTCTAATATGTTAGTAATTTTCAATGCTCCGCTTTGTTTGTTTCATTTCTCTCCCTAAAATTATAATTAATGGCATTGCATTAATTAACTAACGGGTTTGATTTGATTTCCTGTTTTTATATAAATTAACTAGTACTACATATGTATGAATGCAATACACTTTCTGTCACAAGTAAAGGTAACAACTTTTCAATTTAAATTTTGACTGCTTGAACGGAAGGAAACCAACATGATGAAGACAATTTCCTCTACTGGTTGTAAGTATGCCTTGCTAGACTTCTGAACATGGAAGAAATGTTGGTTGGATTTACTGCTTAAATTCATGATGGACCACCTCAAAAGTAATCATATATATACACACACACTTGCAAGAAAAATTTCAGATAGTTGGGGCGCGGTCATTGCATGAATCTTTGGGTCCAGGTTTTGAAAATATCGAATGTGTCTCATATCATAATCCTTCATAGTACCAACCAGCTAGTCAAGGGCCAGCTGCAGTAGTGTGGTCCATGAATCACCTGATTTTAATGCCTAGCTAGCCCTCTTATTAGGTTGTGTCTTCTTTTTCCTTTATATCCATTTCAGGTGTGGGTGGGGGAAGCACTCAGCTTTGTGAACAACAGCCCCTCCTAACTATTGTTTCTTTTTGCCATTTACTCATATATGCTGCTCCAAATCAAGAGGCAGGTCTAATTGGTTTCAAGGAGTTAGTTACCAAGTAAGCATGCAGCAGATTAAGTTAATTAAACCGTTAAAGCTAGCTAGCTCTATATACTCTCTATCTCTCAGTTGTAATTAACTCGACAGTACGTAGTAATCAGTAACCCCACCACCATTTTTTTTTTTACTTTTTAAATTATAAAACACATTAGTTAATTCATTCTCTGCATATTAACTTTTGGACAACATTCTCTACCTAGCTAGTTCTCCATCTTATATATAAAGGAAGCACACATTAGAGATTGAACATTTCAATTCAAAGAAAAGCATATCTAAAGCAAACAAAAAACTAATATAATGCGAATGTATAAGAGACACATTTAATTAAGAAAATTCAAATCCATTTCTCTACTTTCTTCATGTACATCACCATTGAAAAGGACTATGTATATGTAATCTATGAGATATAGCAACTTTTAAAGAATAAAACAACTTGTGTGGGGTTGAGTCTATCCCAACTTAGATTGCAAAAAACCCTAATGATAGATACTGATAGCAACCCTTCCTTGATGCAAGTCTAAGTCCCCTGGGTAGAATTTTACACCCAGAAGGAGGCATTGAGCTATTGTGGACCATACATGACCTGTTCTCAAACATGCCCCCCACCTCTTTAAGCACAATAACCACGCAAAATGTCTACGTACCCTATGCCTTGTCTTGCTTTCTTTCTGGTATAAATGTCATCTTTCATTCTTAGGGCAACCTTTAATGCTCAAAGATTTGTACTGTACATTTGATTGCCATCCTTTGTTGGTAAACATTTTCTTTTGATATATTGTAATTGTTTTTTTTAATGCATTTGGCTGATATATATTATTTGAATATTTGAACCCTTGTAATTGCTAGCTCTAGCTAGGGCAAAAAAAAAAAAGAGAGTCAGAAGTACTAGTGGTATAGAGAATTAGTGGTATTGCTAATATTTAATACAAAATAATCAATATGTTAATGAATCCTATTTGTTCGGCCTTCCTTTGTTGCTGTCATTTCCTAAGTCTGAACCAAACCAGACGAAGCTAGTTTGCAATTAACAAATAGCTGATTAAGCCACTCGCCACTCTCACTCCCCCAAGTCCACAACCAGAACCACAACCACGCTCTCACTCTCTTTTTAAAGTCACGAGACCCACTGTCCCATTGTTCATTCAATTTTGTGTGTGAGGGGGGGAGATGAGAGAGAGAGAGAGTGGCAGAGGAACTGATAGAGAACTTTCAAAGCTCTTTATCTTCTACCATCACTCAACTAGCCTCTATATTGCAGTCTCAAACTGAAAGTCTCACAAATTTTGTAAAAAGCTTTAATTTTATCTTCCCATCTGAAAGAAAGAGTGTTTGCCTCATATCATTTCTTGCTTTTTTCTTTCTTTCTTTCTTTCTGTCTCTCTCTCCTCTCTCTGTGTCGGTACCATGTAGGTCTTCCCCCACTACTACACGCACCTTCACACCCTTCTTCTGATTCATCATCTTCTCCTTTTTCTCCTTTCTCTCTCACTCTCTCTCTTATGACTTTGTTGTTTCTTCACAGGAGACCAGAAGGAAACCCATTAGATCTTAACAATTTGCCTGATGAGTACTCTAGAGATGGCAAACAAGTCCTCGAAGACCACAGCTCCTCCGGTAAACTTTATTACTCATGATCATACCCCATATATAATAATATATATATATATATATATATATATATATGTATATATATATTTTACACAGTAAATAAAAAATATATCGAAGCAACCTAAAAAGAAAATTCTATTTACAATCACACAGAGGAAACAAAATTGAACACTGCCAGGGTTTATTAATTGTTACGCATCCCTGCGGTATATTCTTTGACCATGAAACAGTGTGCATCATACTTTTTTTTTTGGTTTTGTCCTCGTTCTTCCTTATTCTATTTTTTTTTGTTCCTTCTCCTTGTACCGGCCTGGTTTACTAAACTTGAAAGGTAAACATGACACCGGAAAAGGAGAAAGGTTAGTTAATTAATAAAATAAAAAGGAAAAAAAATGATGATTTGGGTAATGGAGAAGTGGGTGAAGTTAATTGTGGAACGTTGCAGGTTGCAGGAAAAAGAAAAGCGGCGGGAAGGATGGAAAAGAAGAGTGTGGAAAGGTGTATGAGTGTAGATTTTGTTCCCTCAAGTTCTGCAAGTCTCAGGCTCTTGGGGGACACATGAACCGCCACCGCCAAGGCTAGTCCTTAGCACCTATTTTTCTTTTTTACTTTTCTTTTCTCTCTCAAACTCACTCTCCACAACACTGTCCGTTAAATGATTTCCCCATGAAGCCTTGTCATTTCAAACACAAAAAGTAGTTCCCTTCCATTCCACTCCTTAAATTATTATTATTATTATTATTATTATTATTATTATTATTATTATTATTATTATTATTATTATTTATTTCTTGTTGAGTGCAGAGAGGGAAACAGAGACGCTGAACCATGCTCGTCAATTGGTGTTCCGCAGCGATCATACCCTTGCTGCACAAGCTGCCCCTCACCTAGGGTATGTATTTATGCATCATTACCATTACCATTACTTGCTTTCTTCTCCTTCTTCTTGCTCAACACTAGTTATATCATTTCCCTTAATTTCACGAGTATATATGTTTGTGAATTAGAAGAAACTACAGAACACAAGAGTTGTAGTGTTTGATTTTGATATTTATTGATTTATTCAAATTCAGATGCTGCCAAGCAATAGGAGGAGGAGGGTATCATCCATCGGGTGGCAACATGGGAGATCCAACAGTGCCACTGAGATTCCCAAGATACTTCTCTGCTTCATCCTCAACACACATACCGGCGCCGCCACCAGCAGCAGCAGCAGCAGCACCAGCAGCAGTATCTCATTCTCAACCATACTTATATGCTTCACCATCTTCAAGAGCAGTGTCATTCCCATCATCAGTGTCACATTTCCCACACCAACATGCGATGAACGATTACTATGTGATGAGTGGTGGGGGATATGTGGGAGGAGGAGGAGGAGGGGGAGGAGGAGAGAGCACAGGAACAAGTTACACGTGTATTGGTGCACCGGTGGGACAAGGAGGGTTGGGTGGTGTTGTTAAGGACGGGTCAGTGCAGAGTAATCAGGAAGAAGCAGGGTTGAGTTGGGGAAGGGGTTATTCAGGAACACAGCATCGTTTGGATCCTCCTTCAGCGATCAATCGGTTTCAAGATCATGGTTTCTAATGGCATTATCAAGATTCTTTCTTTGAGTCCCTTAGTGTTTTTGTGTATCGTAAAGACACGCAATCCGGAGAGAGAGACATAACAAGCTGACACATGGGGTCATCAGAGGAGAGAGAGGTGTTTTTGGGTTTATCTACAGTAACCACGGACACCTTTTGACCTCATCCATACCCTCAGCTACTTTGGCTTCAACCTCTACCGGATTTCATTTCATTTCCATCTCAACATCCCCCTTTTCTTCTATTTCTAACTAGGACAATCTCATCATTCGCTTCCTTTTCCATGCCAAACCAACCAATTCCCTTTCCTTTCCTTTCCTTCAATATATTTTTATTATAATATCCATCTATTTTACTATCAAATACTAGCTACTATTTCTATTTTTATTTCTTTTTATGTATGTATTTGTATCTGTGTCTTTGCCTTTTCTTTTCTTTCTGCGTTTAATTTTGTGGTTTTTTTTTTTTACCTCGCATGCGCAGTTTAATTGTTACCTATTTCTTTTCTATTCCTAATTCTCAAAACCCCCTTCCCACTCTCTCCACCCCAACCAAAATTGGGATCTTCTAGTTTCTTGAAATGTTTATGGTCTCAGTGTCACACCATGCTTGCACAATTAGGGTAATGACGCAGACGCAAGTTTGGAATCATGTTGCCGAATAACCATCTTGCTCAATGCTTCCTCAATAGGATATACAAACCATCAATCCTACCAAATATCTATTTTCTCAATAAAGAAACATTTTTATTTTCCCAATATTGTAAATAAATTATTTTTAAATCTAAAAATACATATTACCAGACGGTGGTCGCAGCTATTTAATTTGTTTGGTACATACCGAACAAAACTACTTACTTGAGGAATAAGAACACTCTTGCTGTCTGCTTCCACAGCTTCTCCCAAATTCACCGTCTTAATCAAATACCGCCTTAACTTGTTCATCATCCTCGTTGAAACAGTAAAACACGTGTAAATAAATCAAACCACGTTAGCATGTTTCGTCTCTTTTTCCTCTTAATTTTCAATACTTTTTATTCACCAAATAGTTATTTTCTTTCCTTTTTTTGTTACAAATGAAACTATTTATTTTAGTAGGTTGTAATAAAAAATTGTTTTTATAAAGCTTTTTTCAGGGTTCAACAAATCCCGTATAATTTAATTCTGTTATACTTAATTAGTTCGTGTTTTCATTGAATACATGAGTTATTATTAATTGATAAGTTAAATTTGATAAAATGACAACTTTTTCATGTGTTAAATTTTACTCTTGTAACCATTATTAAAAATCTCATGAAATAGAATAAGTATATACAGTTTGTATAATTAAAATTAATTGATATTTTATGGTATTATTTTATTTTAATAAATAATAAATAATATTTATTGTTAAATTATATATTTATAAATATTTGAGTAATTTTAAAATTAATATACATAACTATTAGAATAATATCTATGAGTTTAACAGTTAAAATAACCAGTAAAATTTAATATTTTTATAAAGTTATTAAAGGTGATAATTAATTAAATATGAGAACTCAAATTTAATGTAATGTGTTAAAATTTTTAAATTAAATTAAAATTGAGATAGTATATCCTATTCTTTTTAAAGTTAAGTAATCAAATTAATATATGAAAAATGAGTAATAATATATTACTTCAATAATATTTGATTTAATAATTGATGCAGTGTTAGTGCTTGATTGGTTGCCGAATCCTTACAAAAAAAAGGCAGTCAAATAGTTTGTAATAACTATTGTGAAGTGGTTTTCAGTGGCTCCATACTAATGTCTCTAAAGTGAAAGGAGATTCCACCTACTTATCAAATGACTAGACCTTTAATTTGAAGGAAATGATTATCATCTGAACCTGCGAATTAACATGATTTACATCTACATGCACCTTCTTGAATATAACCTTTTTAAGCAACGGTACTAAATGACTGATCACGCAAGAAGAAGGGAGGGAAGCTGAATATTATAAATGACAAAGTTTTTATTTTTTATTTTTAACGCAGTTGTATTTTCAATAACTCAAAGTTAGGACCCTTAATTGATTTAGAATAATCCCCTACCAAATTATTTATGCGGTCAGTGATAATCAATTGTAACAATTTTATGTTGAATATAATACAAAATAAATTTATTTACACCAGCAAACAGCTAAAGTATCTCTTCTCTTCATAAATAATATGTAAAATTGTGTAATAAAAAATATTTTTTAATATTTATCCAAAAATATACAATAAATAATTAGTAAATACTAATTTTTTATTAAAGATGATAGTATTTACTATTATTAATATATTGAATCTTATACTTTTTAATAAAAAATTATTGATATAAAATTTTATTATATGTTTCAGAAACATATTAAAAATATATATTATTTGTTATAGTAGACTCATTTTTCTGAATTCATGTTTTATATATTAAAATTTCAGAATAAAAAAAGATGGTTTCCCAAATTAAGGTAGGGGACTTGTAAATTTGAAGAGCATTACGATGAAATTATACATTTATCTCACTTGAAATAAAAATAGGTAAAGGATTAAACCTACAACTTGGGAGATGGAGATGTGAGACTATGTTTTATTTTACTCGGCTAATCCCTAACAATTATTTTCCTAAAATATATAAAAACTAAATTTTCATTATCGATATATTTGTGTGTATTTGGATTATATGGGTGGAGTCAAATTAAAGCAAAACTGCAATCGTTATTCTACTTTAATTAGTCAGAATAGTTCAGGCTGATGCAGAAGTAAACTCACTGAGTTGATTGGCTTGACCAGATCAGTAAGGTTCAGGATTCCAAGCTCACAAATAATCAGAAGATCCTGTTTAGTTGAGTTTCTCTATCTTGAGATATTAGTTTATTAATTAATTCAAATTAGAGCAATATACGTATAGCATAATAGCCTTATATGCCTATAACTAAGGTGGCTCTGGGTAGCTGAGGTGATTAGATAGAACCCAAAGATTACAGAGACATTTCAGGCGGCCTAAGAGGTATAGGCTTGAATTATAGACCAAATCCATTTTTGGGCATGCATGAATGTGTGACAGATATTAGCGTTCCAGGTGCTTAAAAGTGCAAAAACCTGAAAGATGGTATCACATAATAGCTATTAATTAGCTAGGTACTTAGGAGCTAAAGGACAAAAAGATACAGACAAATTGAGATTGGTGATGCGAAGGCAACGAGAGCAAGACTTTAGTTACCATGTGATCTTCAGATTCATACATTGATAGCTAAATAAAATTTTACCTTCAGCTGAGGAGAGTGCATCCATGCAAGATGTGGCGCCACCACTTTGGCTTTCAATTCTGTTGTATGTTAATTTGTTGTCAATTAATACAGCTAGTGAGCTACATCTTTTGGGTTGGGCCCATTCTCCTTATATTTATTTACATTTATTTACCCTTTAGGAACAAGAGAAACATCAAAAGTCACAGCAGTGATTGACATCTCAAATCTTTTATTTTATATACATTACTTTTTCGCCAGTACTTCGTTTCCGGGGTCAACCTTATAAGAGAAAGACTAGTGCGAGTCTCACAGTCTACTACGCACAAATTCTGTGCAAACTACTCCTTTTTCACTTTTTCTTTTATAAACAAACTTTTTTTAAAAAAAAAACCAAGACTATCTTTTCTAAATAAAAAACTTTCTTTAAAAGAAATAAAAAGGATATTTTAATCTATATACTAGCGATTAGTCTAACCCCTCGGACACTTTTATTGTTTATTTGATTTGGAATCGAATAAAATTAATTTTAAATTTTAATTTAATAAAAAATATATAAAAAGTAATTTAAATAATATACTTTATTAGAATATATTTTAAATTAAAAAATTTAATTATAAAACAAACAAAACCTTTATATACTAAAAAACAAGGATCCACACACCAATGAAAATTAGTGATAATTAAGAGCTGTATTTGTCCTTGTTGAGAATCACTTTCAAGATTTCTACTTGAATGAAATCAATAATATGCAAATAATCACGTACGATTCAGCTATAGAATGGGAAATTTTCAGGCTATTATAATCAGAACAAGACGTACATAACAACTAGAGCACAACACTCATGTTCTGAGAAACTTTAATTCTTATGTAGAATAGTAGAATGTAATAGCTCCTTCAAATTATCTAGTTATTCCTATTCCCAGAAAAGGTTTCCCCAATGAAAATTTCACGTCCAGGATCCATGGTTCTAATCCCTATATTTGATATTGCATCCTATTAATTATACTATGAGATGAGATAACAAAAATTATTAGCCCCCAGTTACAAACCAATCTTGAGAGCCTCCCCTTCGAATATGTCTGTGAGGATATATATAGTAAAAAGTAAAAAGTAGAAAGTAAAAAAACTAAAATTATGTTGGCAATCCTGTTGTGGTCAAGCTGATTGCAGTTTAATGTAGGTATGAGCTGTTGTAGAAAATACAGTTGTCACAAGTTATGCATCTGCGGTTGGAAATGGTGGTGAATCCAGCCACAACAGCAATATTAAAGACGTGAAGAATATGTTTGTCTAAGATTTTGTCACCATAAAGTCTCAGTAGTATAGCACACTTCTCAATACCGTTTGACAAAAGGAATTGAAAACTCCCCCTTCTCTCAAATTTCGTCCGGTGACTCCCAGAATAATTTTAAACAAACTATTTGATGTAACAGTCGATTTAAAGAACATGCATTCTGTTCGGTATAACATCTGCATGTTTCCATGACTGCTAATTGTGATTAGTTCACCTTTCTCGAGGATCCTACATTAATCCTGTAATCAAATTATTAAAAACTTGTTTGTTGAGCATAGAAGATTTAATTTTCTAAAAAACATATATTTTAATAAAAATATAATTTAGATTAATTTATGCTCGTATTTTAAAGTTTTTCAGTAATTTAAAATTAATTTTATTCAATTTTAAACCAATTAGATATCAAACTGATATAAACTAGCCAGGTTTGACGCTGTGAGGCCATTGTTTTTCCACATTATATATCCTTACAAAAATTAAAATAAGTCACACAATAAATTTAATTTAATACAATTGAGTTTACACACATATATATATATATATATAGTTAGTATTTTATGTAGATATAAAATTGTGGCTCGGGCAATTTTTTTTATGATGTAAAGCTGTGATATTAATATTATTCTTTTACGGAGATTTGAAATTTTTGGCCAAGAAAAGGCATTTTAAGATGTAGTGTTTAATTAAAAGAAAAAAAAAACGAAAACCAAAAAAAGTATTCAATGGAAATTCAATTACTCTATAAAATCATGGTTTTTTTTTTCTTAGCTGAACCTAAGAAATTCAAATTGAACTGTGGAAATATATTGATATATTTGAGACCAATGCATGGCTTTGAAAGAGTACATATATACTATCGTTTCTATATCCCAATTATATATATAATCTCACAATTTAATTTTTTAAAAAGTGTTTGGAAAACAATGAATTACTGTTTTGAGGAGCTTATTAGGCGAGTGGAACAGAAACAAAAATGGAAAAGGAAAAATGGGAAGTCGTACAGAATACATACAGGCTTTGGCTCACAAGTCACTGAGTCTCTCCGGGTCCCCCTACTTTTTCATCTCAGTGCTTTTGTTTTTGCACAAACAACGTACACTGATAAAAGACATTATCAAATTGCTATACTCATAATCTATAATAGTCTTTGACAAAAGATATTCACACACCGATAAAAGACAGTACGAGAGATCAATTTTTTTTTCTTTGATCCTGAAACACTGATCCCAGTAAAACTACCTTCGTTATTCCACATTCCTTTTTCACCAGAGAATCCAAACATCGTTTCTTTATGGTTATCACACACATTCTCTATATTTTAAAAGTGGCTTTTAATGTAGAACTAACATGTTATATAATCCTTCCATTTTTTTTATCCGTGATTATTTTATACATATTAAACTAATATTCTCGTTTGTATTAAAATTATCTTATAAATTTTTATTATATTTTGTATATATTTTTATTAAATAATTTTTCTTATAATTAATACCTTTATATAAAATAAAGGTATAATAAAAAATTAAAAATTAAATAAAAATATATTATAAAATATATATATATATATATTAACATCAAGTATTAAACCTTAATACTTATATTAATTTAATAATTTTATATAAAATATAAAATATATTAATTTAATCATTAAATTATATTATAATATTTTTATAATTATATATATTAAAATTTAAAAATTTTAAAAATTATAAATACGTTATTTAATTATTAATATTTATATATATTTAAAAAATATAAATTATTAAAATAAAAAATTTATCAATTTTTATTTTATATAAATTTTTATATACATAATTTATCTAATAATAATTTTTAAATTAATAATTATATTAATAAATTTTATATTTATATAAAATTATTAAATTAATATAAATATTAAAATTTAACATTTAATATTAAAATATGCTGATTTATATATATATATTTATTTATTTATTTATTTTTTCTGCATTACAACATTATAATAACAACTCATTCTACATCTTTTCATGTTCCAAAGGCCTATATTTATTTAGCTACAAGCCTACAACTCTCTCTCCCTCTGTAATGATCCTAGTCAGTCTAATGTACTCTTCAGACTTTAATGTCTCTCGGGATCAGAGAGAGAGAGAAGAGCATTGATGTGCTGTGGATCTTGATGATATATAGGGCCAGAACTACACTAAAAAAGTTGCATGTTATGCTGCCAAATACTGAAACGGCACGGGAAAGAGAGTATTGCAGGCCCATATATCTTACCTGCATAAAAGGAAAATAAATAATAGTAAGAAGTTCTTTTAAATTCTAATTAAAGAATAAAACTAAAAGTTAAAATCCAGTTTAATTAAAAGTTAAAATCCAAATTTTAAATATACAGTTATGTTAAAAAATTTAAAAAGATAATTTTGTTCTTTACAATAATCTAATTAACTTAAGCATATAATCTTCAATGAAGAATACTTGTAATTTAAAAAATCTAATATCTTTAAAACAAATATTAAAAAAAGAAATTTAATTTATGGAAAACTATATATAATAATAAAGTATACAAAATAAGAGAGATAGAAAAATTAGAGAAAAATATGTAATAAAATTATTATGTGATAGAAAAAAATAATGTTATATAAAATACCGTAGAAATATGTGTAAAATTGTAAATAATATTAAAAAATGATTTGAAAAGAGAAGAAGAGTGGCAGGAAAAGTTGATGAACATGAATTCAGTTTATTCACGACTCTCCGTACATTACATAAATGAGAGAATGTTTAAAGATGCTAAATGGCTTTTATGTAAATTAAGTTGTATTCTAATGCTCCACCTTCTTCAACTACTTCAACGATCTTTCTCCATCCTTATAAAGGAAAGGAAACTACACTCTTCTTTTAGTGGTTTCCAAGGTTCAAGAACTTGTGGATTAATTAAAAATCAATGTGCAGATGCATATCCTTTCATAGCAGCTTTGGCAGTAGTTTTTTCTGTCAATAATACCATGCTTTCTCTCGCTGTCTTAATTATCTCCTTCGTTAATGTTGCACTAACTAGTCCTTGTCTTGCCTATGACAAAGAAACAAGAACTTAATATTTAATCTCCCAAAGAAAAATCTTTTTTTATTGTTAGATTAATGCAAACTGATGAAACTTGAACTGACTTAGTTCCATCTAGTTGGTTTTCAATCAAATTAACTTTATCGTTAGGCTTTCATGTTGTTTGCAATGAGTCACTCGGCATATATTTTATATTTTAGAGGATTTTATGTATTTTCAATTCATTCTTCTAAGACGAATGCTTTCTAAACTCAGAAGCCCCTCCCAATTGTCCTTTTCGTTATTTATTTAAAAATTATGTTAATACTAGTTATATTTATCTATTGATCACTAACTTACACATTTTCCTTTATACTCAAAGGAAGGAAAGAGGCATTTGGTATATGAGGGAAATCCTAAATTCATTGGTATATATATCTAAGATACCTAGTGTATGTTAGAGTGGTGCTATAACACTTGACAACCTACATAAATTTTTGTTGTCTACAGAAAGCCAAAATGAGTTATCTTATATAGGAAAGGAATTGAAAACTCATGCACTTCATTGCAGAGGTGGTAAGGGATAATAAGGGGCCTGAGAGATAGAACTTCAGGTTCCGGGAATGAAGAGGAAATATGAGAGGGTTTGGAAGGTTTCTACAATTTGCTTGATTCGTATTTCACCTAAATCCATCGTCTCTAGCTCATTTATGTATATTATAGTATAAAATAAAACCCTCGTTTGAAGGTATTTCGGTTGGAGGGATTAATCGATGACAAGCATGGGATGGTCCAAAAGATGGTTACTATGTGCTAGGGATGGTCCCAAAGATGGTGGCATCTCTCTGTCCGTGTCCATGTTAATACGTATATTTCAGTTTTTGCTGAATGTATCAGACTGTGTTTCTATTAGATTACATTATTGATTAAAATCTAATTTTGTTAAAAATAAAAATAAAAATAAAAATAAAAACATTATTTAAATATATTTGGATTCTATTGTGTGAAAAAATTAAAATTGGATTATTTTACCTATAAAGAAATTGTACAAGAAGTAAAATTTTAAAATTTATAATTAAACATTATCAGTTTATTTTTAGTATTTTTTTATTTTATCCTTAATAATTAGTATGTCTGGAAAACATTTTTCTGGGTGATTATTTGGAAAAAAAAGTAAAATATACTATTTATTTTTGTTGTCATCTTTTAGGAAATCAACTTATAATTTATTATTATTTTTAATAAAAGTTTGAAGCTTATGATTAAAATTTATTAGCTTATTTTTTATGGTCAAATTACACCTTTTTATTTTATCTTCAATAATCGATTATTTTCAATATAAAATTATTTATTATAACTAACTTCATATCCATTTTTATAATTTTAATGTAAAAAATGTGATTCTTCTGTACAATATACACAAAATTACTTTTTATTTTAATATATTTAAACATAAAACTGATTTTATATAATCATAGATATAATTCATTAAAATTATATAGTTTTTACAATTAATCCAAACATAATAAATACAGTTCTAAGACTAATTGGGTGTTTGAAATAACATCCAAATTAATTAAACATGAGTCTACATATCCAAAAAATACTATAAAAATCGTATTAAAAAAGTAAGGTCTATCATCAATCCAAACACACTAGCTTACAGCTGTACTTTGTTAATGCCTTCCACAAAGTAATGATTTAGAATTCAACCCTTAATTAACGATTCATAGATAAAGTTTGTTTGGGATATTATATTTCATTTCCTTAAACTACCTCTGAATTATCTAAGTCTTGCTGTGAAAATTTTATTATTAGAGAAACTATTATAACTTTTGTAATTGCTCCTTGAGACATACATTCTAGCTAGAAAATCTTAATTTATCTAAAGCTTTTTCTCATTAAATTTTTATTAAGTTGTTTTTCAACTGTTAAATTAAAAAAAATGATTACATAGATTAAATTACAAAATTTTATAAAATTTAAAAATTATTTAATATGTTATTAAATAGCATCTTAAATATAAAATTACATGTTTGGGAATTTTAATTTTAAATTTTTTTATATATAATTCTTATTACATTATTTAATATTTAAATTTGATAAATTTGTATCATACACAGAATTATGGACTAAAATAATTTTAGTATAAATTACACTTAAATTAAATTTATCCATCCCCACAAGCATATTATATATATATATATATTATTTAAGAATAAATTATGTTAAAATTATTTTACTCAATAATATTTTAAATTGTTGAATTTATTAATTTAACCTCAAATTAAAACTTTTTATTATATAAATTAAGTTTATAAAGTTTTAAAAAATTTAATATTTCATTAAAATTTTAATTAAACTTATATTGAGAGATATAGTATATATTAATTTAAATTTGTTTAATAAAATATTAATTTTTAAAAATTTTATAAAACTATATAAATATGATTTATATAATAAAAAATTTTAATTTGACAATTAAATCCATAAAATTCAATCATTTAAAAAAATATTGAACAAAATAATTTTAACACTAGTCACTATCGAAATAAATGACGTTTCCTTTTATATATATATATATATATATATATATATTATAATTGCACTATTTGACAAATTATTCATCTTTTTCTAATTTTATTTGTTTGTTTTTACATAATCTTTAAATAGTTTTTTTCGCCAAAACAATCCTTAGATTAATAAAATAATACTTCACAATTTGGCGCTCTTGCTAAATCCTTGAACAGGTGACCCGTCCATGGGTCTTGAACCAGCTGATGTTGTACTTGATTAGCATGGAATGCCTAAAAATGTGGAAAATTTTAGATCTTAATTATGTTTCGTTGTTGTCTGAAATGATATCGATGTAAGTGCCACATTATGTACTGTTATATTTAATTTTCCACACTCAAGTTGGTGGTACCAAACACTCTTATGTGACGTTTCCTTCATTTCGTGGAACATTTTCATCAGCCTCCGGCAAACACATATATCAGGACGCATGGTATAATATGGTTTTCTGAATATTAAATATACTTAAAGAATACATCAGCACAATGTGTACAGCTTGTAATATGGCGTCCAATGCATTTGTTAGTCCAAAATTTTGTTTCCTTGAGAGGAAAAGGTAGGAACAAGGTAGTTTAAAAAAATGCATTAAAAATTTTAAATTATCCAACCGACATTACGCATATCTTATATATAACTCTACCTAAATAGACCAGAATTATATCATGTGGAATCATAACTTATATGTTTCATTCATATTTCATTCCTTAAAAAAATGTTATTTACCAACTGAATAAAAAATGTGTTAGGATTACCTTCTTCAATATAGTATCTGACTAACAAAAATAGTTAATATAAACATTAAAAACCAACATTAATAAATAATATATTTATGATCTTCAATATATTAGTTTCATATATGATATAACTTCTGTTAATATATAAAATATTATATTATTAATATTTAGGATATGCACATTTATTTAACAATTTAATTCGTTAGACAAAAAGTGATGTCAATTGAAGGTAATTAAATGTTAAACCTTTAATGTTTGAGTCATTATGAGTAAAAAATTGTTATAGACTCTACTGAACATGTTAATTTAGGGCTTATCCTAATTATAATATAAATATAAATATAAATTATTTTATTTTTTAATCCATCAAAATTGGCCGTTTTTATAATACAAAAGCGAACGGAAATAAATGTATTTTTCGGTCATCAAGTAAGTATTGGTAAAAGGGATTTTTATCTTATATTCGTGATTTCTCTAAAACTTTTACAATTTCATTTTATTACTGAAAACCGTAACAACCTACACTGCAAATTAAGGCTAATTGACCTGTTTTTGAGTTGATACCGTATTCCAGGGATCCTATAAACAAGAGGATAGTTAGTTTTGAACGATGGATCTTAAATCATAAGATGAAATAAAAAATATATATTTGAGCAAAAAACTGATCACGTTTTTTGAGGAATTAATGCGGCCAATTAAGGAATTGAAAGAAGAACTTTCTGAATGGGTTTTGTCGTTGAAATTGAAAGAAGAATGATAGGAAGTAGTAATTAAGAGAGAGAGAGAGACACGCGGCATATGTTGTAAGAGTTAGAAGGTTGGGCCGGGCATAGATAGCACTGTGTCTGTTATGTTTGCATGCAGGCAATAATAGTATCAGAGTTCCAATGGTCGATGCATGCAGTTAAGCTAGAAATTAAGCACACACCTTTGCAAAATTGTGTATTGTGAATTGTGGACCATATTGCAATTGAAACCAACTTACCCAAAACAGAAAAAGGGAAACCATGCAGCCCCTACGCATGATCCTTTTTCCCTTGCTTATATCACGGAGTTTCACTGCATGAACACACTCACTCATCACAACACTGTCTTCAGTTGTCGGAAGCCAATATCAAGAACATGCAGAAGAAACAGAAGCATATATACAATGCAATAAACTCATAAATGATTCAACCTCTATACCCTGGGGCCTGCCCCTGCACTTTGCATGGTTTATCATCAACAACAGTCAGAAACCTTACTTGTTTCTCTCATCACTCCTCTGGTCCAAACATTGTTTTCACACAGTATATATCTATCACTACGTTTTCCAACTGTTCAGTCCTCTTGCAGAACTGAAACCTAGCTTTCTTGTATTTTCCTCTCGCGGTATAAATAACCACACACAACTTTTTATATTATTTATTTTATTTTATGTTCACCAGTACTCTATCACTCAAAGTACTTGTGCTTGTTGCTTCCTTGGTTTCTATATTACGTACTATATATTTAACTTTCAAAATTTCATCAAATTAGGGTTTAATTCTCGATCGTTTTTCCCTTGTCAACGAATTAGGGTAGTAATGATCTGTACTTCTATATATTCACCCACCCCTCTTGATGTTATATATATGTATATGCCTTTTGATAGCATCACATGCCATATATATTTTTAAGAAACTAAGTTTGCTTTTGAGAATTTTCGGGTTTAAAAATGAAAATTGGGACTTACATATTTTGGTGAAGATTCTCGATCGTGTTTAATATATAGTGAATTTCTATTGCGATTGTACTATTTTTGGAGAGACAGAGATTAACGGATGCTATTATATCAGGATTACTCACGTCTTAAAAGCCATAATTTTATCTTAGTTTGTGCAAATTAAAACAGAATTAGCTTTTAACACCTACATAACTTGGGCCAAATAGGCACAAGTTGAAGAGGCCCAAATCGATTCAAAACTTGTATTTATACGAATGGATCCTTTCCATCCCCTTCAATCTCAATTTCTCTCCAACTGAAATTATCATCATTCATCACATTCTCTTTCTTTCTAAATTACTGAACAATTTTCAAATCAAAGGTTGAGATGTTTGCTAAAGATTACTGGATCAAAACAAGCTAGAGAGGATCCAATCTCGTATTCTATAATTAATGACAATGATAAATGAATGATTTGTTAAGTACAGTAGACAATTCCGTTTATGCCAAGAAAGTGTACGTGCCTAGAATATTATTTTATGTAAGGATAAAATTATGTTAGACAAGAATTTACGATTGAATTTAGTTGAAGGTTCGTAATATATTATGCACAAATTTGTTCATATTAACGTAATAAAGTGTGGGAGCCAAACCAGAAGGTAAAGAGAGTTAAATGTATTTTGGACTAAAATTTTCAAATATTTACACATTATCTTATCTTTTTGGACAGTGGAGAAACAAAAATTTATGCTGCCCCACAGTGTATCTGTCAGTCCTCGTGGGTATTTCAGTTTGATATATTTTTATGAACACAATTCTCTCTATTCGAAGCATATCAAAGTGTTTATGGCCGGACGTCATACTGATCTATTCAATGTCCAAAACAAACTAACTACATTGCCAATATCCCAACTTTAAGATGGTCCTGTTTTTCTGTACCAGAAAAAATTGAAAAAAAAAAAGAGATAGTCCTATATATTTGGCACTAAATATATATTTAGAATAATTTATTTAATTTATAACCTTAAAATTAATGCGGCAAAAGAAATTTTAATTATGATAATCGCACCGACCCGTAAACTACACAGTACTTGTCCGCGACACGTGTACAGTGCACGGTCATGTACGGTTTGTATTAGGGGTATCAATGACATGAATGTTTAGGCCTGATAACTCAAGGTTTCTTGCAAGTTATGAGTCATTATGTGTATATATTACATAATTCCAAATGGTACAATACTTTCTATGCAAAAACTGGTTTCATGTGGTAATTTTTGGGTGCTAGTCTCTTCAATATTGACAACTATTTTACACTCATGACTCATAACAGTAATAATAACGCTTTTTCTAAGCGACCACGTGTTAGTCATTAAATATAATTTTAGTTATATCACTAGTACTATGAAAATAAAAACGCTTAATTTCCTTTTGGTGCCAGTTGATTTGCTATACAAAACTGTTAGCACACTACTAATTCTTACTCAAGAAATTCGCTACATTTCCATGTTGATAATTGCCATCAGTTTAGCATTTTGGTCCACACTCTGGGTAACTTAAAAAGATCCAAACCAATTATTTACCGCAGTCCAAAGCATGTTGAAATTCTTTTGTTTTCAATCATAGAATGTAATGTGAATGTGATTTCAATTTTTTTAGGTATTCAAAATAAGGGACAATGAAGCATGGTCTAAAAGAGAAAACAAAAGGCGATTTGGATTTGCATGCACCCAAATGCATAAGAAAAGAGTGGGACAAGAGGGGCAGATCTAAACCGACCAATGGAAACATGTCCGCGTTTTAACGAAATTCAAGACGAAAACGACCCTTCATTTCAGCAAAATCAATGTGGCTTCTTTCTTTCGGTGTAGTGTACACATCACGCGGTGGAGTTGAATTCTCCTTCTCCCTCCCCCCTCATGGATACTACCATGCATGCAGGCCCTGATTTAGAAATTGACTATTGAGGGGTCCTAACACTTTTTAACTCCTTTGTTCTTTTTATCGGAACTTTGCTTTTAACTTTGAACTGCAAGGTCGAACCAAAACAAAAAAAACTTTGAACTCCAAGAAATACTTTTTAGCTCTAATCTTGAGAATTAATTGATCAAATTTTTGGTAAATTATGTATAATTTTGAATAAAATATATCAAATCTAAATTGACACATGTGAGTTAATGATGTCAAAATTAAAATCCTAAATTCTCATAGTAAGGATGGCAATTAGGCCTAAACTCAACGGATCTATACTCACAAAATTAACCACTCTATAGATATAGTTTATCTATCAAATGACTCTAAATTCAAATATGAATTAATTTTACGCAAAATTGTGTAGAAATCAAAGAGAGTTTGGGTAACATCGTACCTAACTGTCACATACGTGCATTTATATATAAATACAAATTATATAATTACATATTTTTTGCATGTTATAAATAGGATTTTTAAAAATCTGTAGATATCTTTAAATTGTGTTAGACGTTGCACTATTAATAAACACTTTTGTTTTGTCACTTTTTCATAATTAATTTTAATGTCAAGATAATATTGTTTATTTATTATTTTGCCAAAAAATAATATGTTAGAATATTTTATTTAACTAAAATGCAAATAATAAATTTGACCAAATAAATACTTATTAAATATAAGTATTTCCATGGACTGAAATTGCTACCTATTTAGCTATGAGTTTAAATAGGGCCTTTTTATGATGAAGGTATGAACACAAATATTTTAATTTCTTGTACAAATCTTATCCATTATCATTTTTATTTTATGATGTCATATATAAATAATTAACTTTTACAAAAGTTTAAGCAAAATTAAATGCATAAATAATTTGATATTCCTATTACTTCTTTCAAACTATTAACAGGTGGAACTTAAAATTAAAGCAAATACAGCACGGATTTTAGTTATAATTTATCAAGTGATATGATCGAAGGAATTGGTCAAGTGATACATAATATATATGATTTGTAAATAGCTAGATACAAGATGGAGAGTTGAAATTCTTGTTATGTCAATTACTTTAAAGTAAAATTATAAAAAAATGGTGGTAAAATGCAAATCCCATGTGGTAAGTGAAGATAACCTGTATGGAATATGCCTGACGCAATAAAAAGAAGAAGAATAATAATAAAAAAGGTACGAAAAGTGGAAAGGGACCACGGATGCAAAATAAATGAATGAAAACATTATATGCATACGAGTGTTGTGAAGGGTTAGGAGGCCCCTTTCTTCGCATTTGTTCTTGCTACCAGTTAACATCCCCACCCCACCCACCAATTTTTCTTTACTGGTCTGGTCTTGTTCACTTCTGTCCTTATTAGTTCCCCTGCAAACCTACGTTACATCTTTGTCACACACAAACACGCACTCTCTTTCTCTCTCTCTCTGATCACAATGAATAAATGTACGGTTAGTGTGCCTCTCACAGAACTGTTTGCTGAAGTTTCATGCATAGGTACTGTGTGTCTTTTGTGAATCAGAAGAGTGGAATGGAGTTGCATGAGAGAGGGATGAGAGATTGAGAAGTGTGATTATCATGCTGAGTATGTATAATACGATACAATACAAAACTAAAAATCTCTTGTCTGAGAAAAATCTCTGCCTGCGATAAAAAGGGGGTGGAGATAAGTGTCAAATGGATGATGTAGATGTAATAGGTAGCAATAGCGTGTAAAGGGCTAGGAAAATAGGGCTCTTATGTGAAACCTAGGGGCCTTAGGGTTCAGCCTGTGGGTTCACTCTTTTAGCCTGTGTGGTGTGGTCACTAGAGACTACGTAGAGTAGAGTAGAGTGCTTGTATTGTGTAGGTCATGGTGTCCGGGAATGCCAACAAGAATGTTTTGGTTCTTCTGACTCACTTAGTGTGACTGTGTGGCCCTGCCACCAGCTCTTTTGGTGCCCTCATAACCAATCATGCTCCACCTTGCCTCCCCATTCAAATACTACTGCATCTCCCTATCTTTCCTTTTTTTTTTCTTTTAAAATGCATTTTCTACTATAAATTAATTAATGACTAGGTTTTTTTTTTATTTTTCACATTAATTTTGTGATTAATTTTTTATTATTTTAGTTTTTGTAGGTGCGGTTCCTCTATTTCATGTAACAAATTTGTATGTTTAAGTAAGAGCTCAATCTAAAATTGCTTATATATATCTTATAAAATATTTTTTTTATTTATTGCTTAAGGTTATACCACGTAAATTAAAAATAATTCATCTTCTTAGTTATTTAAAACCATTTATAATCCTCTTTATGTTATTTATTTCTCTTCTGTATCACTTTAATAATTCATATACTATTGTTTTTTTATTGGGGTTAACTGAAAAATGTTATTAATAAATAAAAGAAAAGGATGATAGATGAAATATTCTCAACCTATCTATTAAAACACTATCTTGAAGTTTTTAAAAAATAAATAATAAAAATATTTTTCATAAATATATTTAAATTTATTTTTAGTTCCCTAAAAATATTTTTAATAGTTCAGATTCTCACGAGTTATAATTTTTAAAAAAAAAACAGTTACTATTATGTTTTATTGATAATGTGATACGAATTTAATTGACTATCCTGAAGTTATATATGATGTAATGTATTTAAATATATGTTATGTTTAATAATAATAATAATATTTGAAAAATATATAAAAACCAAAATTAAGAAATATTTTTATAGAAATAAGATTAAATTTAACTTTATTTATAATAACTTAAAAACATATTTTATTCTAAACAAAAATCATTAATAGAAAATGAAACTTACACCATTTATTGAACCCCATTAGTAAATACTTCCTTCACTTTGGAAGATAACATATAATCATACATATTTTAAAAAAATAATTATTGCTTTCATATATTATTTTTTTTTATTATTTATTTATAATAAGTGTATCAAATATTTTAAAAATAGGTAAAAACAAAGGCATGGTAAAAAAAATGATGATAGTGACTATTATCTTAAAATTTTATACAAACAAATAAAAAAAACAAAATTTTGTTACAAAATGGATAGGTAAAAGAAAACATATATATATATATATATATATATATTAAAAAGAGAATATGCTACTTGCATTCTCAATAAATTAATGCATAAAATAAAATCATATTTCATCTTAATTTTCTTTCTTTTTCTAGACCACACGTATTCTATACTGGAGAAAATCCTGCCTGAACTGGGTAGAACCATTATGGGCAGCTAAGTTTTCTCTTTTAATTTTTATCATAACTTCTAACTTAAAACTTGAATCCAAGTTCTCTTTTAAGATGAATCAAATTTTTACCAACTTATAAACATGCTTGGTGATATTTTATTTATTTTTATTAAAGTAACATTTATAGAATATTTCTATTGTTACCAGGGATGTTTACCATGCAGTTTGATTAAATTCTAGAAAAAAAAAATCATTCAAATTAATTATAAAAATATTTATAATTTGGTTTTGTTCGATTGAAATATATTATAAAAATTAAACTAAACTAATGTTTTATGATTTGATTTGGTTCATTTATTTTTATTTTTTAACTTCTTTAAAAAAAATATCAATAAAGACAAGTGAATGAAAAAAATATAAAGTAAAATTTCAAAATTAGCATGGATTAAACATTGTCCAATTAACTTTATTAAATAATGAATATTAAATATACGATAGCATAAAATTTAGACAACTATGAAATTTTTTATGTTAATCTTTTTATCTCTAAGACAGAGTAATCATGAAAAATACACCATAGCTAACAATAAAAATTATCAACTAAATATAAAAATTTTAGGTATAAATTCGTTCTACATTGAATGTATTAAGATTTAGAATTGAAAAATTAAAATCTCAAATAACGTGCTTCATGTTTATTAGTAAAAAAAAAATTAAATAATTGATCAATTAGATTGACGTATCTAACATTTAACGTAATTACAGAAAAATAGTTAATATTCATATGTACAAAATTACAAAAATTATGAAAATATATAATAATAATTTAAACATTTAAATATATCAATGAATTGTGTCAAATAGTTTTTTTAACACTATGACTTGGATCCACAGGATGAATATGTAGGTACATACTTTTATTAATTATTAAAGAATAAAATTAAAATTTATTTTAATATATACAATTTGAGTTGTCTCAATTTAATTTTACACAAGAAAATTGATGAGTGAACCAAAATGTTAAAAAATTGCGATTTTTTAAAATTTTAATTTTTCAGTTTAATTATTCAATTTAAAATATATATTTTTTTCTATTCGTAAACATTTCTAATTCTCCATTAATTTTATAAAATATTAAAAATAGATAATTGATTGTACAAGTTGTTGAACGGTTATTTGCTAGAAAGTTAATTCTTACACAGCAAGAGTTGTTTGATGGTATAAAGGTTTTTTTAAAAAATATTGTTTTGTATATTGAAATAAAAAATTGTGAATTTGAATTGTTGCTACGTTTAATAATATTTTTAGGGAAATTTTAGAATTTTGATTTCTAAGAGATGTGAGAATTGTTAATTGATCTTTTGTTTTTGCGAGTTTCATTCAGACTAGGCAACACAGCCTATATGTTGATTAGGGGTTGTTATTCTTAAATTGGGCTTTATAATAAGAAGGCCGTAGAATAAGAACATAAGAATGATAACTGTTGGGCCTAAAACTTGAAAAAAAAATGTTTTTCCATACGCTTTAACCTGTCTTCATTGCTTCCAGACCAAGCGCTAAACTTGGAATCAAATTCAAACCCTTATATTTTCGCGGATCAAATAATGGATGGAAGATGATAATTATAACAATAATATAATAACAAAAAACACAGTAACTTCCTAAGCTCAGGCTACAGTATTGCTCAAGCATGCAAATGACGCAAGGATACTACAACATCTATGTCACCTCTACGTACACCCGTAGTTAGAATTCAGTTACTGACTGATGATAAACCATGGATTGTCAAGAAACAATCTTCGTGTCATTTTTGTGAATCTAATGCCCATCGTGAGCACAAAACATGCTTTGCAAGTTCAATTTGTCATAGTTGCCTGCGCCCTCGTTTGCATGATCTTCCTCTCCGCTTTGAGCTTAGAGATGATATCACCACTATAAAAATTTATATCATACATGCATTAAAAATGCACGAGATGTTAAATATAATGGTTTGGAAATACACAATTATTTCTTGCGTAAAACTTAAGTTTAAATTGCCATAGAAATAACATCTTTCAATTCCTGATACACGAAGGTGTCGCATGAATAATGACAGATTCCGAAAAGTTCATTGTTTGATATTCCATTCAGTTACAATGATATACATGTATTAATTACAATAATACATACGGCCTAGTTCTTATTACTTGTAATCACTTTATGAAACGGTCTTGTCCGCAGCAAAGACCATACTTTTTCTACTTTCGCATGTAAGGTCTTAGCTTTGGTTTACCATTAAGATTCCCGGTAACATTGCATCGTTTTACCTTTTTGAGCATTATGAAGATTTACCTTCCAGCTTCAATGATCCAAAATTACTTTGCACTAGTGCAGCAGCAGCACGTGCCGCTGCAGATGCCCGATCTGCAGAAGCAATGGCAGCTCGTGCCTTCTCCAATACATCAGAGGATTGAAATGTTGTCTCACTTTTAGCATCTCCAATGGGGACATCATTACTTTTGCGTGACTGTTCAATTTCATTAGTATTCAACCAGGAATTATTGTTAGAAGGGCTGGGAGCTTCAAGGTGTTTATATTCTTGTTTATCATGCACAGACTTGATAGAAGGTTCCGTAATACAAGGTGATGAATGATTAGAACCATTTTTGCTGGGAGTATGAGAAAGTGCAGCTCCAGCACCAACTTGCTTCGCCCCACCCTACAGGTAACATGAGAAAATCATGATAAAAATTAAGAAAAAGCTGAGCGCATGTTCCTGATACCACACTGGAGAATTAGACAATAAAGTATAAATTCATAACCGCAAGTTGAAATGTATAAACAGGTAGGTCAGGAAGTTCATGATTTATTAGCAAGAGGCAGCCCATAAAAATTAACAAGTTTCTCAGTGTCAAGTTTTGAGATAAGCCAGATGGGTATATTTAACTCAAATAAATCAAAGGAGCTCTAAAACACTGTAAAACCCATATTGATTGAGATGCTAATGTTACTGAGAAAGATAAACCAACAGAGCTAAGCAGTGAGAAGCTGATAATGATTATGGTGATAATAATAATAATAATAATGATAATAATAATAAATGAACCCTCCCTGCAAACAATTTTATCCCTGAATCTTTATATATGAAAAGGGCATCAGCCGACTATCCATTAAACAAGCTCCGTTTGAGAAGTCCAACAGTGTGGTATAAAAGAAACATAGTAATATGCTTGAAAAATAGATGAAAAAGTGATAAACTCAATATCTCCCACATTCATAGAATCTCTCCCACATAAATCTGCCATGCTATATGTTTTGTTGTAAATATTTACATAGCCAATCCAAAGCCCAGATAAAAGATGACGATTGTCTTAGGCAGTCAACAGCTAAAGTAAACTTTGTCAAAATCTCTATTAACATATACGGAACTTTCACACTAAAAGCCCTGCAAGTGAGTGAGGAGTTTGAGAAAATTACTCACGACAGCTAGAGTCACTTCTTAACACCCATGGTAGAACTATCCCATGAAGAACCAACTACCCAAAAATTACAATGAAATTCATTTCTGGGGTCAGGATTGGGGATGAAGTCATAAAGGTGGTAGTAGGATCTTCAGAGTTAGACATGTGATAGTTATATAGATGCTATCTACCATCAATGACAGATGTACGATATCACATTGACCAATTAGTGAATAATATTTACAATGTCCAATAATGAAGGAAGAAACATCCACTGATAAAATTACCAGGAGATCTTCATGATTTTTCCTAAATTCTGCCTCAGTTTTAGAAGAGTCCCATGATACATTGTATTCTTCTGCAATCTCCCTCAAGACCTTGAGTTTTACCTCTCCAGATGGAGCACTAACTGAAAGTTTTTCAATGATCTGAAATAATAATATCAAGAGTAACAGATGGATTAATAATAGTTAGCAATTGTTCAGAATCTGTAATTGTTTGCTATTCAGAAGCTGTAAGTAAAGATAAATCACCGTGCGGTTCACGCCTGAATCAGGACGAAGTTCAGATACCCCTGAGACAAATTCTTTCCCATATTTAGTGGTAAACAAGTTCTTGATGTGTAACAAGTCTGGTATATCAGAACATCTAGGAGCAGCAAAAATAATACTAGCAATCGCTTCTCGCAATTCTGAGGGGCACTCCCTATTATGAGGAGAAGGAAGACTTCAAGTTTGACTTAAAAAACAGTTTGCCGTAAATCTTACAAGAAGTTGAGCAACTGTTTGAAAGCTCAATTCAGTACTGAAAATGAATATTCTCAGCACTAAAAGTGATTTAGTGAGGTGTATTATAAATATGTTCCAAATCGAAATAAGTGAAAGAGAACTGAAAACTTTCAATGCATGGGAGATCACTCGATGCTTTTAGCAGCAATTATTTATTAAGTTGCTATTAATCATTACCTTTAATGAATATAAATATGTTATACAAGCATAGGTACATTACACTATTCTTCTCAGAAGTTTTGTCCAAATCAATTTTGGTGAACCAAGTTTAAAACCTTATTATGTTTACTCCATTTATGTTCGGAAACATATTTTACCCCTTCTGAGTTCTCGGAGATTAAAAAACACTTAAATTACAAATAATTTGTGTTCAACTGACAACAGATAGCTCATCTAACATGTTCATGATTATTATTTTCACCAAAAAAAACTGCCAATGGAATACACATCGTTTCCCATGCTCTGTTTTATAGTGTATTGAAAAAGGCAGTGACTAGTAAAATATTGTGAAGCGGGAAGATCCAGAGAGCAATCACTCTGTCTCACATTTTTGCAAAATAGCATTACAAACTTCATCAAGCTATCATTAGAATAGGACAGAAATTGTTGGATACAAGAAAACACAATCTGATTACTGAACTTCAAGCATGTTAATCAAGTAATTAACGAGATCATATACAGTATGTCCAATACGAACAAATTATGATGATTTATAGACTTACTTCTGGTTCTCAATTATAGGTACACGTGCAAGAACGAATTCACAAAACAACTCCAATATTTCATAAGCAGCCCATATATTTTGTTCTCGTATGATATGTTCCACCTATTTAAATCAATGCAATTTACAAACAGCAAGTCACAACGTGGAGGAAAAAGATCCAGAAACTAGCAGCCAGGCCCCAAGATTTAAAATTACCCGAATTCTGGCAATTGCCTCTTGGCCAGCCTGCAAGAATTGGGATATCTCCTTGCGCATTTGTTTCAGTTGCATATCTCTCTTGTTCTGTAGCAGCTTAATGCGGGAAATTGCCAAGTTCAGGCATGTTTTGCTACAGGATGAAAAAGAACAAAAAACAGCATGATTACTACTGTAAAACAATCTGTAAACATTCAATCAAATCCAAAGTATAAAACAGCCTTATTCCACAATCACAGATAATACGGTTATGGAAACCATCCATCTACCAAGGATCCATGCTCTTTCATCAAAGTATACAAATCGAAAATACCTCAAAATATATTTTCAGGTTTCAAAAAGGTAAATAATACCTAAAGACTCAAAATCAGAATAGAATTTGCCACAATAGACAATTTAATTATTATTCGAGCATGCGTATGACAAGAAAAAAAGATGATTGAGACCAAATTGAGAAACCTAAAATCCGGTAATACATCACAAACACATTACACATATCCCATAACCTAAATCGGGGTTATAAAGACTGGGTATATGATCAGAAAACATAAATCTCTGAACTGAAGGGAATTGAATGAAGCACCAAAGGGTAAGGGAAATCACCATCGAGTGCCGAAAACGCCTCTGTTAAAGAGCTGATTAAGAAGTGACATAGTGATTTAGATGCCACTGCGTTTGCGGCCCAACATAACAAAATAACGACTCACTGTGCTTGCTTCGTTGCCCTTCTTATATATTATCCCCACGCCCAACCAATCTACTGTTCATTTTTAACAATTATTACTGCCATTATTATTATTCTTTGACTTTATAATTTGATTTCTATCATACACACCCTTAATTTGTTTTGTCCACATAAAATAACTACCCTTATTTTGTTTTCTCAAACTTTGGGTTGAATTCTCTCATATCATTTTAGTTTTTCCATATTTTATGTATTTTAAAAATCTAATAATATAAAGCAATTATAATCTTATCACTTGTTTGAAAGTTCGCTCACCTCACAACATGGTTGAGATTAACTGGAACACGGATGTTAAACACATTTCATGAGAAAAAAAATAATTTTCTTCCTCATGAAGTTAGAGTTGCATTTATTTTTTTTACAATAGAAGAAATAAACCTATAGCTACGACGAATTAAAAGTGAAGCAAATAAAATGCAAGTATGGTATGTAAACTTAAATGATGCTGTAAATGTATGTATGTGAACAATTATTATGATTTGATTTTTTTAAATTAAAAAATAATCAACTTTGAATTCAAGATCTTAAATCAATTAATTTAATCCTAAATCACTTACCACAAAATTTTAGCAGCTTTATTATGATTTGATATAATTTTACTTATATTATTTAATAAAAGATCTGATTTTTAGTGAAATATAGTAAAATCATAATTTTTTAATTATTTTTATTTGTTTATATAAATATCTTTTAAAAATAATAAGATATAGCTATTTTTATTTTTCTCCTTTATACTTCTCTCTACTTTTTTAACTTTTTTTTATTAACATTATTTTATATCACCTTATGAGTATAATGAAATCTCTAAATAGGAAATTGTTTGCATTCCTTATTAAGGTTAAAATTTTGATTGGAATAATTTTTTATTGTAATATCTATCTTTGTATGTTATATAATATTATTTAAATTCCTAAATGTTTATTTATTTTAGACTTTTTTACTTACAAATAATGTCAAATCTTGTAAAGCTCAAATTTTATATTTTTTTATATTTTTAGAAAAAATTATTTATCATATATTTATTTGATACTGAAATTTATCTTAGTACTAATAATTTGAAAATATTATAAAAAAAATCAAGCATATCATGCAAAAACAATATTTTTTTTAACATCATTTATATAAAATTTGAAAATAAATACCTTACTATTGGATTCGTTAATACTTTGAAATAATTTGAAGGAATGATATGAACATTAAAAAATAATGATCATCCAAAATGTTTACTTTGATTGATTAAATTTATGATTGAAAGGTTTTAAAATTATAAATGAATACAATTTAATGTTGTTTTAGATTAAATCTAAACAAAATATGATAAAAAAAAAAAAGTTACTAAAAACAATTTATTAAAAAAATATTAAATTTTTTATTCCTCAAATGTCAGGAGTGTAGTTCACCACATTTTTTCGATGAAATTTGATTCCGTTCCAATGTCATGCTGACACGAAAAGTTATAGAATTTTTTTTATTAGATTTGTAATCTTTCAAATGTTGATTAAAGAATGTTCATGACATTAGGATGCATTAACTAAAAATATTTATTAAAAATAAATAAATTTATCTAAAAATATTGATTTTTTAAAAGGTTTTTAATAAAACATATTCATTGTGTAGTTAGTCATTCAAAAAAAATATTGCTATCATAATTTAATATAATATAACTTTACTTATTTTTTTAATAAAAAATATGATCTTAAATATTTAGTTGTATAAATACTCTTTTAAAAATGAAGAAAGATAAAATTATATTTCCTTTTTTCAACTGATTTTCCTCTTTCAAGGAATCCCTTTAGCGCTTATCCAAACTCGCTTTACTGGTGAGTTTCAATTAAAAGAATACCATTTATGATTATAAAAAAATTATTATTAAAAATATATAAACTATACAATAAATAAATAAGCAAATGATAGCATATAAATAATATAAGCACCATCAGTAGAGGAAAATAAAGATAATTTTTTTATTATTAGAGGCAAACAAAAACACTTTATTGTGTAATGAAACTTTGTTACTTGTCTGGCATCACGATGAAGGGGACGACTAGATTGAAAATTCATAAGCTAATTATAAGACTAAACTCGTAAATGAGCCTCTGATAAAGTAGAAATATATTTGACATGTACATCAATCTACGATACCAAAGGGCAATAGAACTGCCATTCCTGTGAGGTTACCTTATGTGAAGCATGTATGATCTCTACAAGATAAAAAAGATCTGTTGGCAAGGCCACCTATACCAGACTCAATTATGCTGATAGACTCGTAGTATGAACCTCATTTAACTGAACGCCTAAATCCAGTGGTAACTTCCTTCATAGATCCGTGTGTGTGTGCGTGTGTAAAGAATAACAAAAAAATATCCAATAAAAATGAAGAGAACATGGATTTGGCTCTTGACTTACGAATTCAAGTTATCATGCCATGATTGATAATATGGGATGTATTGAAGCATAAATGACGATTTATGATCTTAAATATTTTGAAAATGCAATATATTTTGTTCAAAGACATGATACAGAAGGACATCGGTTGATCATTTCCTTTTGAAGCATTGAAGAATTAGAGGTTGGCAAATTTACCAACCACTTTTCTCTTGCCAGGTTCTTGGAAAGTCAGCTCAGATAGATCTATGTGGGAAAATTTTTGCCTTTGGCATCACCTTAGACAAAAGATTCAATACCTTCAAAACCGCAGTTGATGGTAACATGCCCTCGGCAATCCTAGTGCCAAAACAAAAACAAATCAGGCTTTATCTGACAGATATGTTATACAACCACTAAAAGGCAATTCTCTAAATGAGGGATGCTTCCATGTTCCTATAGATTGATCTTGGACTGCTTCCAATATTCACCTGGATAAAAGTCTCTGAATAGGCATTTTCAAGATACCAAAATTGAATCCCAATTATCAAAAAACAAAAAAGAAATCACAAACATAAATGATAAAGAAACAGACTTCTAAATCAGGTCCACACATGATTGGATCACAAAATTCTGTGTTGTGTATTAGATTTATCATATACTATTTCAATGCTGACAACGCCTATGGAATTAGGGTCTATCTGTCCCATGTTGGAGGGGGTCATCGTTAGCTTGATATTCATTGTGGCGGTCATGTTTGACCCAAGAAAACAGAATTTCAATTGTAGCAAAGGTTATTGTCAAAGTATATTTTCACGAGCAAACTTCTAGCTAAGAAAATGAGAATTGAACTTTAAATGATAAAGACAAGATAAGAATGTAACTATTCAACTCTCTCGGACCATAAAGTGAATCAGAACTTGAAAATTATAATAATGAAGCTGGGGACAAACTGCTATGTGAAGGAATGGGCTTAACTTTATACATTGGTGCTACAAGGATTACTCCATCCCAATTGTTTGGTTCCTTCAAATGAACTTTAAGAACAATAGCTCCCACCATTTACTGCCCTAATATAATTCGAGGCAACTCTTTCACCTCAGGACTTTGTCTTTTTTTTTTTGTCAGCAACAGGTAGTATTGAAGGGATACAAAGGTATCCTAACCCATACACACAATAACCTCCTTTTACAATGAGAATGTACAAAGCATAGGTTCATGAATCCAATCTACAACTGAGAACCTAAACCCTTTCACGAATCCAACCTAAGGACTTGATGTCAATCGAAATACAAAGCAGGCCTGGTCATCAACAATACAAGATTGTGTATTTTCACAAATAAAAAATTGCAACAAGAATCCATTTGACATCGTGGATGCTATAATGTCATACCTTTGATTTTTGTATAATGTTCTATGACATCATCAACTAAATAATCAAAATTTGGAATCGAACCATGTAATCCTTAGGATAGTCCGAAACCTGGATAATCCATAATATAAATTCCAAGCTAGAAGCAGCTATTCGTTCGGCAATACCAGAACAAAAATTCAAATCCATCCTCATCATATTTGGTTTTTTTTTCCCTGTCCTATACAGTCCCTCCGTTTGATGTTTCGCTTGTTTTATCTATCAGGCATCAATGCATCTCTCGAAAATGAAGACTAAATGGAAAAAACTGGTGATATTTAAAAGAGTCAGATAGAAAATTATGATACTTAAAGAGATAATATAAAAATGGCATTCAACAAACGTAAAACTTGAAGAGTTATATGATTACATTTTTTAAAAATGAGAGGGTAAATAAAAAAACGAGAAAACACATTTAAGCGACAAAAAAAAAATGACAAACCTTGAAAGAAGAAAGTACAAGTAGTGGCACAGCCATGGCAGAAGCAGAAAGGTGCTTTGATTGGAAGGGCAGGTTGTGGCATCCAGCTTTTGCAGAAAATTTCCAATCCCCTTGAATTCTTCTGGTACCACTAATAAACAAATATAAAAATTGATCATATTTTTCACTAAAGTAATGAGAGATAACACTACAACAGATGCTCACCAGAGAGAGAGAATGGTTCGTCAGTTGTGATCCCATTAGGAGCAGTCTAGTCTGGCAATCAGAGACTTATTATTTAAGGTGACATTTCATTTATCGACAAATGTGTAATGTATTCAACCACCTTGCTTTTACCCGATTCACCCCAACACTACAATTTACAATTTTCAATTTTCAATTTGGGCCTTAACTCATGGACTCCATTGGTAAAGAGGATTGGATCCAAGCCCGTTATTCCAGCCTGATTCGTCCCAAATTTGCTGCATGATAAAGTCCCTTCCCTCAATATTACGATTTTACGTTGTGGAAAGAAACATTTTTAGGTGCTCTTCACCATAACACACTTGCTTTTGTTTATTTGATAATTGATATATGTTCGTTTCAGCTTTTGAAATATTTTATTTCAACTACTTGTGTTATTGTTATTATGTTTCACCTCAACTATATTTTTAATATTTTAATTTCAGTGATAGATTTTAAATAATAATTTAAGATTTCTCCCACTCCCAAAACATTAATGAAATTGCAGTGCCCGAGTTTGCAAAATTGTTTTCCTCGTACCATTTTTACCATTAAAAAAAAAAAGAAGAGAGATTGTGAGATTATCATAGAGAAATGAAGTGTCAAAATATGTTACATACTAATCCATGAAAAAATTTGTATGTAATGATAATATAGCTAGCCTTAGTAATACGGGATATTTTTTATTTGGTTTGGATCAATTTTCCAGCAAAAAAATAATTCTTTTAATTATAAAAATAATTTACTGTTTAAATTATAAATATTTTTCAATTAATTAAGTTCTTATTTGAGATGATTTTTTAATTATAATTTGAAATTTTTAGAATCTAAATTTAATTAAAATTGACTTTTGAGTTTTTATATTTATTTTTAAAAAATTATTGTAAAAATAAATCAACTTAATTTATCTTATCTTTCACTAAGAGCTCACTAAAAAAAGATAAATTAAAAAGTAAACTCATCAAAAATAATTTAAAAAAATAATAATAATTAAAAAAAATATATTATTATTATTATTATTAAAATGATAATAGTAATGATAATATGAAACTAATAATAAAATAATAACAATGTTGAAAAAATATGTTAACAATAATAATTAAAATAAAATTATGATATTTACATTTTAAAAATAATTAAAAATTAAACATAAGAATTAAAAAATTTATTTTTAAAAAAATTAAATTTAAACTATTTAAAAAATTATTAAAAATTAACTTACCAATTTTTTTTATTAAAACAAATGTTATGTTTAGATTTTGATTTAAAAAATAAAAATAAATAACTTAACCCCACTTGAATGGAACCTAAGCAATAGATCATTATTCCTTTACATATAAATGTACAAAATTTCTACATTTTCGTTTTCTAATTTTGACTTAACTTTTTTTTTTTCTTGTATCTATTTATCAAAACTTATATTTAATATAGAATATAAATCTATATAATAAAAAACAATCTAAATTAATAAGGTTATGAAAATATTAGATAATGAGATATCTTTTATGATATAATTCACCCTACGCGAATGAATCGGAATGTGAAAATGATAACGGAACGTCTTGAGAATCAGGATAAGATAAGAAAGTATAAGATAAGATAAGGTGAGATAAGGTAAAGGAACCCGACACAAACCGCGACCTGCCGGAGAGCACCGAAGTTATCAAGAGGAACGTGACCCTTACCGCGACCTGCCGGAAGAACCAACGTTATCAAATAAGGTAAAGGAACCCGACACAAACCGCGACCTGCCGGAGAATACCGAAGTTATCAAAAGAAACGTGACCCTTACAGCGACCTGTCGGAAGAACCAACGTTATCAAAGGTAGTTCTTTGACCAAGAACCAATGGAATCAACTCACACAGAGATGAAAAACTCTCAGAGAAAATATGATTAATACTCAAAATCTGTCTTTTCACTGAATCTCTAACCCCTATTTATAGTGAACCTAATCTAGTAAAAAAGATAATAAATTAGAAATCCTAATTAAATTGTAATTTGAATTGCAATCAATTTAAAACGAATAACTTATAGATAAATATCAAACCCTAATGTAATCTAAAGTAAATCTTAATGTAATCTATAATAAATCATAACTTTATCACTTAAGATCTTCAATGATATGACTACATAAATTAACCCATGTTGGGATTGAACTTGGATCCACGTAGTCTTTTCCTTAAAATTCCTTGATAATACCTTCAAGTGCTTGTTTCATACGTTTGGTCCTATTTTTCGTCATAGTATCTTCCATTCATTGTAGATAATCTTCTAGATGATCTCTTTTGCTTATCATGGGACCCACATTCACATTATTTTAGATAATAAAACCAAATGAAACTAATTTAGAATATCAATGTCATAAATATCTGTTTATACAAATATAAAGGGCAGAAAAATTTTGTAAAAAAAAAAGTTACATATTTCCCTAAATTTAGTTTATATTTCAAATTTTATTTAAAATAAAATATATTTAATAAAAGAATTTAATTGTTTTATTTTTGATTTATTCAATTTTAACATTTTAGCTCGAATTCTGTAGTTTGCATTATATTAGTTTTGGAACATCCTACTATGTGGTTCTCCATAATTCTAAGTTCCCTCACATCCAAGGAGGGTCCTGAAAAAAAAAAAACATTGTATTAACAGGTTTTTTATTTTTATTTTTTCACTTTATTTTCATGTGTGCGTCTACTTGACAGTCTTAAACAAAGATATTTTTTGTTTGTATACATAAATATTTTCCTTAGAGGAATATTTCTTTTAAACTTACAATAATAATTGTATGGTTCAACTTTTAAGTTAGGAATCCTTAACACAGCATATTAAGTAATAATTATTATACATAAAAACAGAATCATTTATTTATTTATATTTTGTATATATAACAATCAACAGATTTAAAAAATAAAATAAAATAGATACAAAACTTTTTATTCAGATATAAAGATATAAATGAATGTATGTTAACTTTTGTGTGTATAATTTTTTTCCATTAATGATTACTGAATCATTTTACTATATATTAACAGATATCTCATGCGTTGCACAAAATGATAAATGCATGGAATATATATATATATATATATATATATTAAAATATCTATAAAAAATCATTTGGTGGTAATAAAAAATGTAAAATTATAAAGTCTTATAATTTTTATTTTTGTATAATTTTAAAAATTAGTTTAATTAATAAAATATTATTTTAATCGTCATTTGTAAATATTTTCAAGGAAGTTCAACGCATGTTAAGACCTAAAGTGAACTTAGAGATTAAAGTTTTTAAATTAATTAAAATAATTTAATAAAATTATAATATTTTCATTTAAAATTTATCTTTCAGTTCTTTTATATAATTATCATAATAGATCATTTACGTTTATGATAGTATTTTCATGATTTTTATCTATTTCAATATTTACGATATTAAACAATAAAATATTAAAGTGAGCTTAGAGATTAAAGTTTTTAAATTAATTAAAATAATTTAATAAAATTATAATATTTTCATTTAAAATTTATCTTTCAGTTCTTTTATCTAACTATCATAATAGATCATTTACTTTTGTGATAGTATTTTCATGATTTTTGTCTATTTCAATATTTACGATATTAAACAATAAAATAAATATATATTAATTAGGATTTATTAGGTAGAAAAATAACTAGGTAATAAATAAACTAGATATTAGTTATAAGAAAGAGTTATAGTAAGATGAGATTTATTTTTTTAATTAAAAGGAAATTTCAATTGTTAATATTTTTAAGAGTCTAATATGTATTTGTTAATTTTAAATGTAATTATAGTTAATGTAAATATAAAATTATGAAGCTTGTAAAACGATGAAACCTAAAGCAATGACTTTAGGTGCTTGATCCTTCAGTTTGCTATGTTATCATCTTTATTGTTAATTGAAGAGCTTTAGAATATTGATTAAAATAATTAAAAAAATTAAAAGAATCGGTTGATTGGATTATTAATTGAAAAATGATTTAATTTAATATAAAGGCACATAAAACACGTATCACAAAATGATAGAGATATTTATTTTATAATTTTGATGAATGAAAGTCAAAACTTAAGATATAGAAATTATTAAAATTTTCATTGTTCATTATTCATTTTTCACTTGAATGTGAGTTACTGCTCATCGCCATTTAATGAATCACGTTTCCGTACGTCGGCTAACTAACTCAAATAGTGGTTCATTAACTATTATTTCTTGAATAATTGTTTAGCTAATCTTTTGTTTTTTTATCAATACCGTTTTGCTAATCTGAGTCATCGGCTTTAATACTACTTGCTGAGCCAACAAGGGAAGCCCACAGCATCTAATAAATGTTTCAATCAATTCATCAAGAAATCACATTAATTAATTGGCCTAACACTATATTCTTATTAATAACTTCTTAAAGGCATTAAGTTTCCCAGTCACTTCGTTCTAACTACCATATTCATTCTTATCGAATGAGCTTCTGCATTCACATCACAGTACACTCATAAATTTATATTTGATGAATTTTTTAAAGATATTTTAAACATAAGTTATACATAAATATTCATTAAGTAGTTAAAAATTTATAAAGTTCATGAATGTATTTATATAAACTCACTAATCTTAAAAATGTTAAAAAAAACATGTTATTTTTATAATAATTACATTTTTAATGTATAAAATTTGTAATTAAAAAAATCACAAGGAAGTCAGAAAATGAAGTTTTAAAAACTGATAAATGAGTAGAATTACAAATTAAGAAAATGAGAAATAGCCATGCCTGAAAAATTAAAAAGGGAAGTGAGATTTCTCCGGCAAAATTTTACCCAAATTTATCTTTGTTACGATTGATATATTAAGAATGTTAGGTTATGGACATAAAGTGAAAATTTTGTTTAGTCTAATCATAGTTTTGGTGTTCGTGTAATTGTTTTGACATATTTTTTTTTTTACATTCTTTCTTTGCTTAGAGCTCAGAGGAGCAACATTTTTTTAATTGTACTATATGATTTTTGTGGAAACAACATATTGATTTACCAACTTATCATTATAAAATTTATTTTTGTAATTTCTTCTTCCTTATTCTCTCCTTCTTCATGTTCTGTTGATTTCTTTTAGTTAGCAAAAATTAGGAGGAATCAAATCTTAATAGCTTTACATAAGTGAAAACTCATACATTATATGTTAGCTTTAACTTTTGTTACAATCTTTTGTCTATACATTCACAATTTAGTTTAATTTTTACAAATATAATCAAATCTATCACTCAATTATTAATTCAAATAACGATAAACTTATAGATTAATATTTGAAGACAATTTTAGCAAAATGATAGTACTCATATTCATTACTTGATACAGCTGGTGAACTTACCACGGAAACGATCACACGCTAGCAATTTAGCCCGTTGCAAAATCTTGGTTTTGGGCCTATGCCCCACTTGTGAAGCATTTATTTTAGAGGGAACTTCATGCTTTTCTCAAAAGTGCCCAAAAGGTCATGGGGTCAGCTTCTAAGACTGAACTACAATTCATTATTTTGCTTATATTGCTGGAAGCTAGAGTTGGTATTAGTGAACAGAAAAAGGAGCGTTCAAGCAGCATTTCGATTAATAGAAGCAGTTATCCCTAGCTTCCTTACTTTTCACCATACGGGATATTAGAAAGCAAGATACGCATGCAAGAAATTGTTGCTTAATTGGCCATTCTTTTTTCTCAAGAACTACATGCTTGTTTGTAATTGTAGGAACTTTCAAAATTGTCTACTTTAAGTATTATACTTTCCTTTCAATCTTTCATCCCCCTCCCCCTAATTTTTAGGATTGCCTGTTCCTAATTATTAGTTCTTTGGAAGATTCCTTGCCCTTTTACTATAGTTCACTACATACACCCATGCTATCCCCTAAAATTGAGGCGAAAACTAATTAAGATGTGTCGAACTCATTTGATTTGATTAACTCTTTGGCATTTCATTTTTTTAGGCATTCTCGCTATGATCATTAGAAAAGAAGATGGAGCTACATGGGTTAATTTCTAGATTTGTTTTATTATATGCATCCCTAGTAAAAGTTTATGTATTCTGCACGCTGAACAATAAAGAATTTATTAACATTTTGATTTCTAATTTATTTAATTTTTGTAAATTAATTTTTATTTTTTTTTAAATTTCTGTTTATCGTCAACTTTCATTATTGTCTTCTAGATTTGTCTTTGATATATTTATCAAAGAATTAATTTAAATTATTTTAAATAAATAAAAAACTAATTTACATAATATTAAAAATTTAAAATAAATTTGTAAAAAATTAAATAAATTAAAGGATTAAAATGTTAATAATTTTTTCTTAAGAAATTCTGAATCTTAACCTTTCCACTTGTCAATTATTAGACATTAAATTATTGGCCATCATAATTATATTTATAAATATATTTTATTTATCTGTCAAGAATGAAATAATTATAAAAACATTTAGACAATCCTATCTAATAAAAATTGTTATAAACGAAAATTAATAAACAGATGCTTCGTTTAAATATAAAATTATTAAAATATATTTTATTTTTCTTAATAATACATTTTGTAAATAAACATTTAAAAATTAAATTAAATTATCATACTAAAAGATTTAATTATTTGCAAATTATGTAGGATTTTATTGGAAAATTTTACATGCTTTTATATTGTAATTAAAATTTTTAAATAAAATATATATAAAAAATTATACATATTATTTTATTTTTCGTAAAGGAAGTCCTAATTTTTTGTTTGCAGTGATTTTTTAGTCTATCGTTATCGGGAAATTGTCGTTCTTTCTACCACGAGCCCCTCGTCTGCTTTTATTATTATTTTAGTGATGAATATGTGATAAACTTATTCATATATTATAATTTCGGTTTTATTTGTTTTTATTGTTTTATATTATGATAAATTTCTCTAATCCATCTTCTATGATTTTTTTTACATTCTATAAAATGTTTTTTACTCTGTTAAGATAATAAGTGGAATATTATTTTTATACAATGGCATGTTATATGTCATGTTTTATGATTTAAAACTACGCGGTGTTTTAAACTAAACAAAAAAGAATAATGAATTAATTTTAAATAAAATTATATTGTTTAAACTATTGAAAAATCAAATTTAATGTTCAATCATTATAATTATAAAAAAAAATATTATAACAAAGATGGTTCAATTTTTTTTTCTTTCTCTCTGAACCATTCGTAAGGGAAATATATACTATCACTGTAACATAACTAGGACATTAATAACTAATTTTAGTGGACAAAGAAAAAGCTTTATTTGGACGGATTGGATGAACAAAATATGGATTACGAGAGAAATTTACATCTTAAATTAATTGTGTTCATGTTACGAGATACATCCAATGAAAGTGGACTTTTTTTTAAATATAGAAATAGTTTACAAATATTTTTCTTAAAAAATAATCATACTTACAATAAATTAATTTGTTTCTTTAACTCAACAAATGACCAAAGGAAATAGGTTAATGTGTAATTTTATTTTCAATTCACACACGTTTTTTATTTTTACCATGCTTCCCAATTTTTTTGTAATATTCCCAAATTTACTGTTTGTCACAAAATTAATTATATTCACTATTTAATTGCCGGTTTTATCTTATCAAGTTTGTTTCTACAAGCATATTTGACTGAAAGAAAAGAAAGTTTACTTTTCATGTTAGGATAAAGATTTTACACTACAAATTATTATAAACTGAATTTTAAAATGGAAATTTTTAAACATAAATCATAAATCATTTTATTTAATTTTAATTTTAACCAAAATTCATTTTTAAAATTAAAGTTATTAAAAATCAGGTTATAAACATGAATTAGAATATATTATGTGTAAAAGAAATAATTCAATGTAAAATAAAATAATTTAAATTCTCATAAATCGCTCTAAGACTGTTAACAAAGCTTTTTGTTTTATTTTTATCTCTTTAAATTTATATATTTTATTTTTATAAATTTATTTTGTACGAACAGTTCCTCTTTTAAAATTACTATTCTCTGCCTTCCCACTTTTTCATTCTTCAGAGTTCAGAATTCTATTCCTGTCATGTTTCACGTCTACAATATGCTTGAGTACTGATGTGACATTGGAGCAAGTGAACAACAGCAATTTTCCTTGTATTTCCGTCCTTGTTTTTCTTACATTCCCTTCTTCCTTTGGTGGGTCCAATGATATTACGGTTTTTAGCATCAAATCAGTCAAATCAAATATGATATGATTACGTGCTTTAGAAAAATATATATATATATATAAAAGATACAATTAACCATTTGTACTTTCAAGCCACAGAGAAAAAATTTAGGGTAATTCCTATGTGAACACAAATCAAACCCATTTTTCTTTTTGGCCATATTCAATTAAAATAATACAATATTAAAATAATAAAATGACCTGACATGTAAAATTTGGAAAAAAAAAAACATGGGATAAAATACTTTTTCTCTTCTTCAATTTCACCGATTTGGGTCACATCGTTGGATTGCACAATTGCACCCAGCAGCATTCCACGACTGCAAGCGCATAGCTGTCGCAACTCGTCGAAGAGAGAACGATTTCACGAATACTAAACGTTTCACCAAATCACCGAGTTCAGAGGCGAGTCAACATACGTCCCTGACCTCGACCCGGTGTGTCTCTGGTTAAGGAGTTGCAGATAATGGTTCGCTTCCTAGCTTCTTTCTGAGACAGCGATTTCATTGCTTTCAATCACAATTTCGATACTAATGACAGCGTTTAATTGTTAGATTGAATGGTTCTAACTTCTAATCGTTGGACATTACTAAAAAGACGAACAGATTCTACAACGCGTGGAGCCGTGAGGAAAAGAGCGTGATGTAGACCTTCATAGATCCAATTTTCAAGTCGTACGTTTTCTTTTTGTGTCCTTTTTGATGATAATGAAAACAACATTGACTATAGTCCTCCTCTATATGCTACGCCTCTGTTATTCGTCGTGAGCAAATTGAATTCCTATTTGAGAGTAGAACACAAAAAACAAAGCAGAATAATAAAGTGTACAAAAGCATTGTTCATTAAAGTTATGTTCATAGTAATGGTCCTTTTGCTAGAGATTATGGAGGATAGAAGAGGTGAGGTCACCATGGAACAACACCAAGACTTGAGCAAACAATCATAGGGGAGAAACTTGTCATGAAAAAGGGGATGGAAGAGTGGGTCACGTGACTTTGTTTAAGATTTTACACGTTGGATTTTATTTTTATTTTAATAATATTATATACTTTTTAATTGATTGTGTTAAAAAAATGTTTGATTTCACTCTTTATTTGTTTACTAGAATAAATAAAAAAATAATTAGGAATATATTAATTCTGCAATTTTTTGGAAGTAATATTTTGAGAGAATAATTTTTGAAATAGATTTCATATAAAAAAATTCCTCTCTCTACAGCTGTAAAATTAGGAAAAATTAGTGTTGTTTTCTCTTTCGGTTTTAATGCAATAAATTATTGATCACATTTTATTAAAATTAATAATTTTATATTAATAATAAATATAATTCTTAAGTTTATTTTTATTAATATGACATTTTAATATTTATTTATTTCGTTTTATTCTTTTTCCTATTATTTCAAAAGTAAAAGAAACTACTTATTTAAGTGATAAGTATTTTATTTCCATTTCAATCATCATATAAGGATTGTGTTCACACAATAATTACTCCTTATTTGCAATAAAGGAAGGTGGTTAACTCGATGATGCATCAGGGAAAAGGCTGCAAATATTAAATTTGGTAAACGTCCATCCATCAACACTTTACATCATTCTGAAATAAGTGGGTCTACTACAAATAGGCTATCACAGCCCTAGTAAGTAATGCTAGCAAAATTTCAAAGGTATTTCATATTTTTTTATTATTTAAAAATACAAAGAGAAAAGTTAAAAATAATGAGTTTAGTTTTAAAAATAGCTTTTTAAAATATTTTTTATTTTCTTTCTTTTTCCTATATAAGTATGGTCATAAATCTGAATATATTTATTTTATTTTATCCTAATTTTAATATAAAAATCCGATTTAATAAATTAAAAATAAAAATTTTATATATGAAATAATGTTAAACATTGTTATTATCTCTATTGAAATAACTTTTGCTTTACAGAAATTAAAATAATAATCGAGATATTAATGGGTTTAGATTAATAATATAAAACATTTTACTGAAATTTTTAAATATTTATAATAAGATGTTATACTATTAAATATATATACAATATTTATATCGATATTTTAACTTTTATTCGATAAAAATTATATCAATGAAAACTAATTCCATGTCTAAAATGTATTATTAGTACTTGCTTGTTACACCATTGAACATTAGCTTAACTTCATTTTCTCGCCTTAAGAAAAAATTGATGCCATCCGATATATATTAAAGTGCGTGCAAAATTAATCCCTACATATACAAATGGTTAACAATGTGTTACTTCAATCAAATATTGACCATCTATCTTCACCGTTTTCATGTTACTAATAATTTAAACTTCATTGAACGATATCACAAACATGCATTATCCCGTTTAGTCCTTTTTTTTCCTCCAAATTTCTCTCAAAATCCTGTAAATGTCTTCTAATTTTCGGTCCCTATTTCAGTTATTGAATTGTTCTCTTGGTATTTATCTAAAATCACCTTAGTTTTTAGTTTTTGTTAATATTTTTAATTGTTTTCAAAGAATGATTTTATTTCTATACAGCCTACTTCGTGTAGCCCACAGCGTAATATATATTTTTCCTGTCTCTTTGAGTATCTTCTAAAAATGTTTACTTTTAAATTTATTATCCATAATAACTATACCTAAATAAAAAAAAAAATTATTTTCAACAAAAAGATATTTATAGTCTAAATAAAAATATTGTAATTAAAGACATTGAGGTAAAAATTGTATAGCTTCTATATTTGTTTAAATAATATTTTCATTAGTATATGACTGTTAATTTTATTGTTTTATTTTGTTGTGCTGTGAGTTAAGTCATAAAAGTTAATTCATAAAAATCTTTATGCAATCATCAATTAAGTTGGAAAGGAAAATCATCATTCTTTGCAAAGTAGTAAGGAAATTACAATATATATATATATATATATATATATAATTTAAAATGTTGGTAAAATTAATGTATCCTCTTAATATTCAACAACCACAAGCATCTGCATATAATTAAAATAATCCTTCAAACAACTATCCCATATACCAACCTCTCAAACATTTGGTTAATAAAAGATAAAGAAAAATGATCTTTAGTGGTGCTATTTAATTTCCTTAATCGATACACATATGCATCTAATTTCTCTATCATTGTAACCCTCCTTTTTAAGGACAATCCACCTAGAACTAAACCTGAGAACTATCAGACATGTGATAGTATTTATTAGGAGCTTGATCACTTGTTTCTTTAAAACTTTCTTCACGCTAGGATTGGTGTGTATCAATGGTTGAACTTGGGATTGCTTATTCCATAAAGGTACTATGAATGCAAATAGAATTACAGGACAATACCCTTTATGTCATAAGTAGGCCAATCAAATGTCTACCTGTTGAATTAATTACGGGCAAAGAACAAAAAATGGAGACATAAAGAACCATACTTAATATTAACGGAAAGTGACTTCAATTCAAGCTATAGACAAAATTTCGAGAAATAATTAATTATCCCTAGATTTTTCGCTGTCCTTAGCTACTAAAACCAATGTTATTAAGATTTCACGGAGTTTGATCTGATCAACACTTGTTCATTTAAACTTGAAGTATATACCCCTATCTAAATGATTCTATAATTTTTTTGCTTACGTTCTCACCACGATCTTGTAAACTTAACTGTGCTCCTTCTTTATTTATTTATTTTTACAAAACTTGAAGATTGAAGAGTTAGTATTACTACATTTTTTAAAAATTAAATAGATATTTAAAATTTGTGTTTATTTTTATATTAAAGAATCGATAAACAGTCATTATATTCATGAATTATTTACTCATATTACTAATGATCATTAAGATGATTAATTTTATAAAACTGAAATTGTTTAATCTTTGAAATAACATAACGCCATAATTATTTTATAACTGCCAACAATTATTTGCAAATCATAACTACAAATATTTTTTCTTAAATTGATATCTACAAAATTAGTTTAGAAAAACAAAAATTAAAAACTTCAATTAAGTTAAGAACTTGATAACTTCATTTGAAGAATAAACTCCAAGCATTTTTTAAAACTTCACATATGTTGCTTGCTTTAACGGCTTGGTTAAGATGTCAGCTACTTGTTCCTCAGTTTTGCAATGATTTACCACAATTGCCCCATTTTTTCAAAGATCTCTTAGAAAATAAAACTTCATGTCAATATGCTTGCTTCTTTCATGCAACACATGATTTTTGGACAAATTAATTGTTGAATTATAGTCACAAAAAATTTTAGTAGCACTCGATTGCTTGAATTTCATTTCTTCAAGAATTCTTCTTAGTCATATAGCTTGACAAGCACAAGTAGTTGCTGCAACAAATTTAGCTTCTCTACTTGATAGAGTAACAATAGGTTATTTTTTAGAAAACTAAGAAATTGAACCTATACCAAGCATAAAAACACACCCTGATGTACTTTTTCTATCATCTTAATCTCTTACATAATCACTATTAGTAAAGCCCATTAGATCGATCCTTTCACCTTTCTTGTAAAACAGACCAAAATCTTTATTTCTTTACAAATAATGAAGAATCCTTTTGGCAGCGAGTAAATGCAATTCTGTAGGATTCTTCATGTACCTGCTGATTAAACTTACAGGATACATTATATCAGGCCTAGTTACAGTTAGATACATCAAACAACCCACAATTTGCTTATAAAGTATGTCGCAACCGTGATTCCGACGAGACGACGAACTCGCTAAAATTTTGAAAAATGGTTTAATTAATTATGTGGAGTCGCCACCAAATTTTTATTTAAGGGAAAATACTTGGAAAAAACCTTGATTTGAGGAAAAGATCCAGGTTCGGAAGTCGGTTACGAGTGGGGAATGTGTTAGGCACCCCACTCGCTCATTCCGAAGAACGGTACCCTTAAACTGAGTGTGTGATTTTTGAAAATTGTTTGATCCCTTAATTAATGTGAAAATAAATAAATTGATAGAGGTTAACCTGACAGGACTTGATCCCGCTCCTACGTATTCCCTGGTGCAATGGGAAACTCAAGGCTTACGTAGTTCTGGTTCACTTGAAGGCTTGACCTTCGAAAGAGGTTAAAATTGAAGATAAATTGTTTTGTTGTTATTGTTTTTGAAAACATTTATAGGATGCAATCCCCATCCACATGTGCTCAGGGCCCAAGACAACAACGGCTGCACTTGGACCCATACAGACCTCTAAACAACGAATAGTAGAAAAAGCTACCAGTTCGCCTTTAGTGCCCATTGCGTGAGATTAAGGAAAGAAAAAAGATTTTTATTCACTAGGAAACGAAGGGAAAAGAGGAGCAACCTTAATCCACATGTGCACAGGGCCCAAGACAACAACGGCTGCACTTGGACCCATACAGACCTCTAAACAACGAACAACAGAAAAAGCTACCAGTTCGTCTTTAGTGCTCATTGCGTGAGATTAAGGAAAGCAAAAAGATTTTTATTCACTAGGAAACGAGGGAAAAGAGGAGCAACCCTAATCCACATTTGCACAGGGCCCAAGACAACAACGGCTGCACTTGGACTCATACAGACCTCTAAACAACGAACAACAGAAAAAGCTACTAGTTCGTCTTTAGTGCCCATTGCGTGAGATTAAGAATCACAAAACAAGATTTTTGTTTTTGAATGGAAAAGACAAGACACAAATAGATATTTGAAAATTAAGAGGGAACTTATCAAGTAAGGAATTTTATGAGAATACTTGATAATCTTGAAATTAATTAGGAATTAAAGAATTTTTATGAATTATTTGGAAATTTTGGAATTTTTATTTCTGGAATTTTTTATTAATTTTCTTAATTTCTGGAATTTTTATCAATATTTGGAAATTTTGAATTTTTTTTATTAATCTATGGAAATTTTGAATTTTTTAATTAATTTTATGGAATTTTTATATTTTTTATTGATTTTATGGAATTTTTATATTTTTATTGATTTTCTGGAATTTTTATATTTTTTATTGATTTTCTGGAATTTTATATTTTTTATTGATTTTCTGGAATTTTTATATTTTTTTTATTTTCTGGAATTTTTATATTTTTTATTGATTTTCTGAAATTTTTATATTTTTTATTGATTTTCTAGAATTTTTATATTTTTTTTTATTTTCTGGAATTTTTATATTTTTTATTGATTTTCTGGAATTTTTATATTTTTTATTGATTTTCTGGAATTTTCATTAGTCGTTATGGAATTTCTAGAATGGCAAAAGGGCAAAATGGTCATTTAAGGGTGAGGGCGATTTAGGATTTTTGGGAAAAGTGGAAGGGCATAATGGTCATTTACATAGGCAGGGACGAAATGGGAATTCCAAGAAATGTTCAGGGGCAGTTTTGTAATTTACACAGGCAGGGACAAAATGGGAATTTCTGGAAATGTTCAGGGGCAGTTTCGTAATTTACATAGGCAGGGACAAAATGGGAATTTCGGGAAATGTTTAGGGGCATTTTTGTAATTTACACAGGCAGGGACAAAATGGGAATGTCGGGAAATGTTCAGGGGCAGTTTTGTAATTTACATGGGCAGGGACAAAATGGGAATTTCTGGAAATGTTCAGGGGCAGTTTTGTAATTTACACAGGCAGGGACAAAATGGGAATTTCTAGAAATGTTCAGGGGCAGTTTCTAGCGTGTATTAATTAGTTCATGCCTTAGTATTTACTGTTGGAGGCTCAAGCAAAAACCCCTAGCTCAAAGGAGACGAAGAACTTCCTATACCCCTACGACGCCGTCACTCTAATCGATCCTCGCCATTTCACCCAGAGCACCAAGGGCAGTGCGCAGGTTAGTGAGCCTTCCGTAAATGCAAGATCTAAATACTAAGGCATGAACTAATTAATACACGCTAGAAACTCATAATGTGAAGTTAGTAGTATATGTGATTGATAGCCTTGCTCTGTGAAATTTTATTTCCTCTGCTCACATATGACTGAAGTATGGATGTGTGTTGAGATTTTGAATCCCCATTGAACGCTCTTGAGAAACCTGACCCTAGATACAGTGGATGTAATGATTTGAACCTCCAACTCCCATTAAACAAATAAAAAGGGGAATCCCATACTCTGATTCAATAATAAAACTGAATCCCTTGCAAGAATCTGGCCCCGAATCCGTTTGATCACGCTGTGGATGGGATTTTGGCACCCCCCTTTTGCCCCTAGGTTCATACGTTTGGCCGATTTGAGCTGATAAGCGTGCGGAGTGTGGTTTGTACGCTTCCCCTGTGGTGCTCTCCTTCCGAGGAGGCTACAACACGTGAGGCGAAGCCAGGGTGGTTCCGGTCACCGTGTGCGACAATGCAGGGGCCAGGGACGTTTCTGTGAGGGAGAACCCTCTTTTGCAATGCTGTAAAATTCCCAAAACTTTTTAAAATTGCAGATAGATCCTCCAACCTTTTAAGTTTGCTAACGGGCCCCTGAACATTTCCAGAAATTCCCATTTTGTCCCTGCCTGTGTAAATTACGAAACTGCCCCTGAACATTTCCAGAAATTTCCATTTTGTCCCTGCCTGTGTAAATTACAAAACTGCCCCTGAACATTTCCAGAAATTCCCATTTTGTCCCTGTCCATGTAAATTACAAAACTGCCCCTGAACATTTCCCGAAATTCCCATTTTGTCCCTGCCTGTGTAAATTACAAAACTGCCCCTGAATATTTCCCGAAATTCCCATTTTGTCCCTGCCTGTGTAAATTACGAAACTGCCCCTGAACATTTCCAGAAATTCCCATTTTGTCCTTGCCTGTGTAAATTACAAAACTGCCCCTGAACATTTCTTGGAATTCCCATTTCGTCCCTGCCTATGTAAATGACCATTATACCCTTCCACTTTTTCCAAAAATCCTAAATCGCCCCTCACCCTTAAATGACCATTTTGCCCTTTTGCCATTCTAGAAATTCCATAATGACCAATTAAAATTCCAGAAAATCAATAAAAAATATAAAAATTCCAGAAAATCAATAAAAAATATAAAAATTACAGAAAATAAAAAAAATATAAAAATTCGAGAAAATCAATAAAAAATATAAAAATTCCAGAAAATCAATAAAAAATATAAAAATTCCAGAAAATCAATAAAAAATATAAAAATTCCAGAAAATAAAAAAAAATATAAAAATTCCAGAAAATCAATAAAAAATATAAAATTCCAGAAAATCAATAAAAAATATAAAAATTCCAAAAAATCAATAAAAAATATAAAAATTCCAGAAAATCAATAAAAATATAAAAATTCCAGAAAATCAATAAAAAATATAAAAATTCCAGAAAATCAATAAAAAATATAAAAATTCCAGAAAATTAATTAAAAAATTCAAAATTTCCATAGATTAATAAAAAAAATTCAAAATTTCCAAATATTGATAAAAATTCCAGAAATTAAGAAAATTAATAAAAAATTCCAGAAATAAAAATTCCAAAATTTCCAAATAATTCATAAAAATTCTTTAATTCCTAATTAATTTCAAGATTATCAAGTATTCTCATAAAATTCCTTACTTGATAAGTTCCCTCTTAATTTTCAAATATCTATTTGTGTCTTGTCTTTTCCATTCAAAAACAAAAATCTTGTTTTGTGATTCTTAATCTCACGCAATGGGCACTAAAGACGAACTGGTAGCCTTTTCTGCTGTTCGTTGTTTAGAGGTATGTATGGGTCCAAGTGCAGCCGTTGTTGTCTTGGGCCTTGTGCACATGTGGATTAGGGTTGCTCCTCTTTTCCCTCGTTTCCTAGTGAATAAAAATCTTTTTGCTTTCCTTAATCTCACGCAATGGGCACTAAAGACGAACTGGTAGCTTTTTCTGCTGTTCGTTGTTTAGAGGTCTGTATGGGTCCAAGTGCAGTCGTTGTTGTCTTGAGCCCTTTGCACATGTGGATTAAGGTTGCTCCTCTTTTCCCTTCGTTTCCTAGTGAATAAAAATCTTTTTGCTTTCCTTAATCTCACGCAATGGGCACTAAAGGCGAACTGGTAGCTTTTTCTGCTATTCGTTGTTTAGAGGTCTGTATGGGTCCAAGTGCAGCCGTTGTTGTCTTGGGCCCTGAGCACATGTGGATGGGGATTGCATCCTCTAAATGTTTTCAAAAACAATAACAACAAAACAATTTATCTTCAATTTTAACCTCTTTCGAAGGTCAAGCCTTCAAGTGAACCAGAACTACGTAAGCCTTGAGTTTCCCATTGCACCAGGGAATACGTAGGAGCGGGATCAAGTCCTGTCAGGTTAACCTCTATCAATTTATTTATTTTCACATTAATTAAGGGATCAAACAATTTTCAAAAATCACACTCAGTTTAAGGGTACCGTTCTTCGGAATGGGCGAGTGGGGTGCCTAACACCTTCCCCACTCGTAACCAACTCCCGAACCTGGATCTTTTCCTCAAATCAAGGTTTTTTCCAAGTATTTTCCCTTAAATAAAAATTTGGTGACGACTCCACATAATTAATTAAACCATTTTTCAAAATTTTAGCGAGTTCGTCGTCTCGTCGGAATCACGGTTGCGACAGATGGCGACTCCACTGGGGATAAATAGAGAGTCAGGCCTGTTTAATTGGATGTGTGTTTGTTTTGATCCCTTTCCGTTTCATTTGCATTATTTATTTATTCGCCTATCTATTCTTTGATTTTACTTTATGCATAACCCTAGGGTAGACAAATAATAACTGCTTTAAATTCTACAATATATCTGCGCGATTTCCCCAATTGCAGGTTTCCCAAATAATGTGCCCTCCATGCATTTTATATACATTTTGTCAAGAGTGGGGCCCTGTACCCGGGTCCGAGTGCTGCCTAGGATTAGAGGGATCTAGTGGTGTCACTTTGGGGCTTACGTCCTGTTTGACTATCACGAATATCCCAGCTAGAGTGCGTCCTATTCGTGATGCCCTACAACTGGTAGCTTTTCCTGCTGTTGTGGCAAGCATTACGGACTGGAACTTAGCTCTAGTGACCCTTTACACCTTAGGATTACTGACCACCTTATGAGAGGTTCATGCATGAAAGGCCATAAGTCCCTAGGACAGGTCACCCGAGTAGTAGGATAAAAGGAGGGCACTCGTCACCAATTCTGGTTTGTCTTATATTTTCTGCAACGGGGATGATAAAAGAGAGGAAAGAAAGGCAAAATAAAGAAAAGAGGGAGAAAATGAAAAATAAAGAAACAGGAAAAATGAAAAGTGAAAAGCAAAGAAAGCAAAGGAAAAAATGAAAAGAGTGAAGGAACAAAAAGAGAAGAAAAAGCGAAAAAGAAGGGAATATATGTCACGGTTGCATCATAGAATCATTATAGCTGCTGTCTTTCTTCATGCATTTAGTTTCATTTTCACCATGCGTCTCACATGTTTATTTTTGTTTTTTTTCTCTTTTCCTTCCACTTTTAGGGGTCAGGTTCTTATCGACTGTCAAAAAGGGTGAAATGAAAATTAATGCGGAATCCGGGCAGTTGAGAAAAAGACGACGGGTTGGGGTCAAGCTGACAGACTTCACCAGTTTAGAAGCCTTCAGGAATAGATTGACGAGCATCCAGCAGATGTCGTTCGTCAAAAGGTACGACAATGTGTTAAAGCTGCTAAAGGTTAAGGTACAGGAGGGGGCCCTCACAGCGATGGTACAATATTACGACCCCCCTCTCCGGTGCTTCACTTTCTCTGATTTCCAGTTGGCACCCACCCTTGAAGAATTCGAACAGGTTTTAGACATGCCTCTAGAGGGGTACAAGCCATACAACCATTTGGAGCACCACGCTTCGTTCCGAGCCGCCGCACAATCTTTGGGTCTACAATCCGGTGACAGGCTAACAGATTACCAAGGGAAGAACCAAGCCAAGGGATTCACCCGAGGATTCTTAGAGACCTACATGCAACACTTGGCTGACACCCACCGGTGGGACACCTACATGGACGTGCTAGCCCTCACCATTTATGGGCTAGTCCTCTTCCCCGGTATAGAAGACTTCGTCGACCTTAACGCTGTTGATATCTTCTTGGCCCGGAAGAATAGGGGTGAAAACCCTGTCATTGCCCTATTAGCTGATGTCTACTATACGCTGAACCTTTGCCACGAAGGAAAGGGGAAGAAGCTGATTTGCTGCTTACCTGCGCTATACATTTGGGTGACCGCTCACGCCTTCAAGAGGAACATGAAGGTGCAGTGTCCGATATCTGATCTCTTATGCTACCAGATCAAGCCAATGAACAATGAGGAATGGGCCGCCCACTTCGCTAGTTTGACAGAAGAGCAAGTCAGATGGAAACCGGCTTGGCAACAGAGGACGGAGCTGATCTACCATTGCAAAGGGTTTCCAAATGTACCACTCATGGGAATCCGAGGCTGCATCAGCTACAACCCGATACTGGGGCAAAGGCAACTGGCCTACCCCATTCGGGAACCCCCATCAGATGAGCTCTTGACCCCTTTTCTGTTAAAGTACGAAGGGGACTTTGCCGAAGGCCTCCGAAGAGTTCGCGAAGCCTGGGAGGTTGTCACCCGTAGGGGAAAAGACTTAGGGGTCCGGAGCTGTGCCGCTAAGGAGGAGTACAAGCAGTGGGTCAGAAATAGGGTACAGCAGATCAAGCTGCCATTCCAGCCTCCGGCCACCGCGTCCGGAGGTCAACCATCCACAGCAGTATTTGAGGACGAAGCTGTTAAGAGCCTAAGAGAAAAATTAGAGGCAATGACCAGGAAAAACAGCCAGTTAGAGGAGGAGCTACTAAAATCACGGCAAGAATGTGCCACGCTGAAAAGAGAAAAGCAAGAAGGCGAGGCCGCGATGGAAAGCATCCGAGAGCAACAAAAAGGCGAATGTGAGCGCGCCTCTCGAGTTCATCTTAACTTGCAAGCAGCCAACAAAGAGCTTGGGATAAGAGCACAAGAAAGGGACGTCGCTCTCCAAGAGAACCACCAACTAAGAAATGCCCTAGAACAGGTAAGGGCCAAAATCCGCGCAATCAGGGAAGAGAAGAATCAACTCCTCACCGTGAAGGACCGGATCCGGATGGAAGCAGATTATGTCATACAAGAAAAGAATGACCTACTGCAACGAGTGGAGGAGATGAAAAAGCAGATTGACAGGATGCTAGTGGCGTGGCAGAATGAGGTCAATGAGGAAAAGTGGAACGTCATAGAGGTCATTCGGATGCAACAGAGAGGCATCAGCGATATACAGGATGAGAACAAGTGGTACAAGGACACAGCCGATCACTGGACCAGGTGTTTCGAGAGACTGACCGGTCTAGCAAACACAGCTATTGAGGAAATACCACAACTACTCAAGATGGCGGAAGCCTCATTACACCCGCTCCATACCCCTCCGGAAGTAGAGGATTTCATTCAGTTTTGCAAAAACTTGATTTTAAGAATGAACAAATATATTGTATTGGCTAAGCAGGAAGGGCAGAATGTAAATTAAATTTGATTTGATTGAATGAAGTTAATTCCGCTCCTCACATGATTCTGCATTAATTTCCATTTCACGCTCAAAACGCCGAAAGCGTACCAAATCGATAATAACAGTCAACGAGGAACTGGTCCCTCCATGTTTATTTCACGTCCAAATTTTCTTTTGTCATAATTAACCACTAACTAATGTGATTTTAATGAGCAGTTAACAAAATAGCGGACTCACGACTTCCTCGGCATTCATATAGCACTAGATCACGAACAAAAAATCATGAGCGAGCTAGAAACTCAAAACGAGGAGCTGAGAAATGAGGTGGCCGAGTTGAAAGACCAGGTCGCCAAGCTGATGAAACTGCTAGAGAAAGGCACAGAGGGACCCTCGGGGACGGAGGCATCGGGGGCTACTGCCGCTTCAGGTGGTTGCTGAACCAGAGTGGCCATATGAGCTACCGCCGGGATATGAGCCTCATCATACGCAAGGCTCTCAAGGGATCCCAACGGGTGAAAATCCTGTTCCGCATCCACTCCACATCAATCCCACCACTCATCAATACCACCCAAATCCTCCTGTTGGGCCACCATACACCAACCCAACCACTCACCCTCACCATACCAACCCACCAACCTACCTTCCTCCCACCTCAGGCTATCCGCCTCATATTCATCCCACATACACGAATCCACTGACCTACCCCTACCACACAAATTCGTCTTTCCCTCCTCACATTAACCCTCCAACCGCATACCCGCACAACGCCAACCTTGACTACACCCATATGAACACCACCATCACCGAAGACCCTACATATTCTACTCCCGTTGCAACCCATCCAACTAACCCGCACCAACCGCATCCCTATGGTCATGCTGCCAGACCTGAGGGACAGTACACCTCACCCCATCACACTGGCCAACCCTTGACTGGACCCCGGCTGAGGCCTGCTGAGTAAGAAGCCCATCTCAGTGGGAGATGGCAACACTTGGAAGAAAGGGTCCGGGCAATAGAAGGAAGCGGGTTTGGGACGATCGAGGCTTCTGATCTTTGCCTTGTGCCCGACGTGGTCATACCGCCCAAATTCAAGACCCCAGAATTTGAAAAATATAGAGGCATCGGTTGCCCAAAAAGCCATCTCACGATGTACTGTAGAAAGATGGCCTCGTACTCCCATGATGACAAGCTACTTATTCACTGCTTCCAAGACAGCTTGATGGGAGCAGCGGCTAGTTGGTACACCCAGCTGGAGAGGGTGCACATCCACACATGGAAGGACTTAGCAGATTCCTTCCTGAGACAATACCGATATAACATGGAAATGGCACCAGACCGCACCCAATTGCAAAACATGGTGAAGAAGGAGAGTGAATCCTTCAAAGAATACGCGCAGAGATGGCGGGAGCTGGCCGCCCAAGTTCAACCCCCATTGCTGGAGCGGGAGATGATAGGTACATTCATGGAGACTCTCCCGGCGCCGTTTTACGACAAGATGGTGGGTAGCGTATCCGCCAATTTCTCCGATATGGTGTTGATCGGAGAACGCGTAGAAAATGGCCTCCGTCGAGGCAAGATCATGCATAACACCGTCGGCAACGTCAACGTGAAGAAGCCGACAAATAACTCTTGGAAAAAGAAAGAGACAGAGGCCCATTATGTCTCTGTTGGTCCGAACCATGCTCCTGCCGCACTTCTACCCGCATACCAAGCACCTTACCATCCACAATACCAGGCACACCCACACATGGTGGCCGCGACCCAACCCTCTTACCAGCCAACCTACAGCCCACCTACTCCATTCCAACCAAACCCTGAATACATGACTCAACCCTCACAAACATTTCCTCAGCAACCTCCCAGATCATGGACGCCAAACACCAAATCTGGCTCATCCCCACAAAAACCAAACAATCAACGGAAGATAGTACAATTTGACCCTATTCCGATGAGTTACTCGGAATTGTTACCCTGATTAATTCAGAACTCCTTAATTGCACTATGTCCCATGAAACCGCTGGAACCCCCGTACCCCAAATGGTACAACCCGGAAGCTAAATGCGAATACCATGCTGGGGTAGTGGGACATTCCACTGAGAACTGCTTGGCTTTGAAGCACCGGGTTCAAAAATTGATCAACGCTAAGTGGCTCAATTTTGAAAAAAACGTGCCAAGCGTAGGAAATAACCCCTTGCCCAACCACGGAGGAGCGGGGCCCTCGATAAACTGTATCGAGGTAGAAAAAGAAGTGAATATGGTCGGTGAATCCTTCCCCGGCCAACCTAGGCCCCTAGTCATCCGGTACACTGAGGCGCCGGCGCTACCAACGCCAATGGGGATAAGGCCTGTTATAATCAAGGTTCCCGGGCCCTTTCCATACCAGAGTAACAAGGAGGTGCCCTGGAAGTACAACATAGAGGTGTCCGGTGGCAAGATAGAGGAAGGGCAAGAAAAGGAAGCCTCGGAGGACCTGACTCCGAGTATCGTGAATATAGCCGGGATTGGGGGCATGACCAGGAGCGGTCGCATCTACTCCCCCGCGGAAGAAAAGAGAAAGCTGCCTTGCGGCGAGGCAATATTAGCGGGTCCGGCGCCCGAGAGCAGCCAGCGGCAAGAGGAAAGGGAGCTAAAAAGGCCGGTTTCTGAGGAAGATGCTTGTGAGTTCCTCAAGATGATCAGACAAAGCGAATATGCGGTGCTGGAGCAGTTAAACCGTATACCGGCTAGGATATCGCTGCTGACCCTGATGATGAATTCGGAGCCCCACCGAAAAGTACTACTGAAGGTACTAAATGAGGCTCACGTGGTCCACAACATCTCGGTGGACAAATTCGAAGGGATTGCCAGCAACATCACCGCCAATAACTTCCTCACTTTTGCTGATAAGGAGATTCTGGATGAGGGAGCCGGACACAATAAGGCATTACACATAGCTGTTAAGTGCCTGGACCACATTCTAGCGAGGGTTCTGATAGACAATGGTTCCTCACTAAATGTAATGCCTCAACTGACGCTATCAAAACTGCCGCACGAGGGGATCCTCATAAGGCCAAGCTCAACGGTGGTAAGGGCCTTCGACGGATCTAGAAGGGAGGTCATAGGCGAGGTTGACCTGCCAGTCCAGATTGGACCAGTGATTTTCAACATCACTTTCCAGATCATGGACATACAACCAGCCTATAGCTGCTTGCTAGGAAGACCTTGGATCCACTCCGCTAAGGCGGTGCCATCGACTCTCCACCAGAAATTGAAATTCATTATAGACGATAAGCTGATTACCGTCTCTGCAGAGGAAGATTATCTGGTCAGTAAGCCCACCAACCCTCCATATATTGAGGCGGCCGAAGAGGCCTTGGAAACCCACTTCCAAGCCTTAGAGGTCGCTAATGTCACCACCATTAAAGAGGGAGACGTGGTTGACCAAAGGCGGCCCCCCAAAGCCCTCATGATGATGGCCCGAGTAATGCTGAGAAACGGGTTTAGGCCCGGTAATAAACTGGGGCAAAACAGTGGCGGCTTGTCTCAGCCATTGTCACTAAACAAGAATAAGAAGCGATATGGGTTAGGATACGAGCCCACTGGAGGAGACAAAGCGTTGAAGCCCCGGGCAAGGAAGGTCCCTCTTTGCCATATTTCTCAAAGCTTCCGAAGCGCCGGATTCGAAAGCCCAGATTTGATTGCGGTCGTGGAGGGGGAAGAGACTTGGAGCATCGGAGATCTAGTGACAGCCTGTCCTCCTGGGCATGAACTGAACAACTGGGAAACTATTGAACTACCTTTGACTTTTGATTCAATTCAAATGTAATTGTGTAATTGTCGTAATAAAATTCTTTTCAAATACTTTGTATACAATTTTGATGAATGAAATACAGTTGCAATTACCCTGAAACCTCCACTCTTCCTTCCCTACTATATCTCTCTCTAATATACACGAATCTTATTCTTTCTTTTACGACACAATATGCAGATTCAACCAAAACTCGCCTTACGACGACAGTGCTAGTATTGTATCAGGCGATTTCAGCTGTATTGTCAATCAGGCCGACGAAGAGGCAGAATTCGAATGTGAACCCACCGAAGAGATGTTGAGACTGGTAGAGCTTGAGTCCAAGATAATTGAACCTCATCAAGAGCCCACTGATTTGATCAATTTGGGGACCGAGGAGGATAAGAAAGAAGTCAAGATAGGCACGCTGATCACAGGAAACAATCGAGAGCGGTTGATCTCACTCTTACAGAACTATGGTGATATCTTCGCCTGGTCTTATCAAGACATGCCGGGCTTGGATACCTCTATAGTAGAGCACAAGTTGCCTATGAAAGCCGGATGTGCGCCGGTCAAACAGAAGCTGAGGAGAATGAAACCGGATATGTCCCTAAAGATTCGGGAGGAGGTGAGGAAACAATTCGACGCCGGCTTCTTGGCTGTCGCGAATTACCCCGAGTGGGTCGCTAACATAGTGCCGGTCCCCAAGAAGGACGGAAAGGTCCGAATGTGCGTAGACTATAGAGATCTCAATCGAGCCAGCCCAAAAGATGATTTTCCGCTCCCTCACATCGATGTACTGGTCGATAACACTGCGCAGTTCTCTTATTTTTCATCATGGATGGCTTCTCAGGCTATAATCAGATTAAGATGGCCGAAGAGGATAGAGAAAAGACCACCTTCATTACAGCCTGGGGAACCTTTTGTTACAAAGTCATGCCCTTTGGACTGAAAAATGCTGGAGCAACCTACCAAAGAACCATGGTAACACTATTCCATGATATGATTCACAAAGAGATAGAAGTCTACGTGGACGACATGATTGCCAAATCTCAGACAGAGGAGGACCACATCACGGATCTTCAGAAGTTATTCGAGAGACTCCGGAAATTCAAGCTGCGGTTGAATCCAGCTAAGTGTACTTTCGGAGTGAAATCAGGAAAACTGTTGGGATTCATTGTCAGCAAAAAGGGTATCGAAGTCGACCTCGACAAAGCTCGGGCAATCATAGACATGCCAGCTCCAAAAACCGAAAAGGAGATCCGAGGTTTTTTAGGAAGACTCAATTACATCTCCCGGTTCATTTCCCAGTTGACGGCCACATGCGAGCCGATCTTTAAGCTCTTGCGCAAAAATCAGCCTATGAGTTGGGATGAGGATTGCCTAGAGGCTTTCGAAAAGATCAAATCTTACTTACAGAACCCGCCGGTCCTGGTACCTCCAGTCCCGGGGAGGCCGTTGATACTGTATCTGACAGTGACGGACTAGTCAATGGGTTGTGTGCTCGGTCAACATGATGAAACCGGAAGGAGGGAGCAGGCGATATATTATCTAAGCAAAAAGTTTACAAATTGCGAAGCCAGATACTCTCTGTTAGAACGGACCTGCTGTGCCTTGGCATGGGCAGCGCATCGCTTGAGGCAATACATGTTAAGTCACACCACATGGCTAATATCCAGGATGGATCCGATTAAGTACATATTTGAGAAACCCGCATTGTCAGGGCGGATTGCAAAGTGGCAAATGGTGCTTTCGGAATATGACATCCTGTACGTGACCCAAAAATCTGTTAAAGGTAGTGCACTCGCAGAATACCTAGCCCAACAGCCCCTAGATGATTACCAGGCTATGCAACCAGAATTCCCGGATGAGGATTTGATGGTGATATCTAATGAAGAAGAAAGGGCGGAAGGAGAGAAATGGATCATGCTGTTCGACGGCGCCTCCAACATGATGGGCCATGGTATTGGAGTTATACTGATTTCTCCAGAAGAGCAGTATATACCTATTACTGCCCGACTAGCTTTCGATTGTACAAACAATATGGCAGAGTATGAAGCTTGTATTTTAGGGATTCAAGCCGCAATCGAAGCTAAGGTGAAGCGCCTAGAGGTTTTTGGTGATTCAGCCTTGGTCATCCACCAGGTCAAAGGGGAGTGGGAGACCAGAGACGCAAAGCTGGTGCCCTATCAAGCTCGTCTCCAGGAACTGTTAGAACAATTTGAAGAGATTACCTTCTCCCATATACCTAGAGAAGACAATCAGTTGACTGATGCCCTAGCTACTCTGTCATCTATGTTTGAAATCGGGCGAGAAGAAGACATGCCCCTCCTTAAAATCCAGCGTCGTTCCAGACCAGCATTCTGTCAAGCAGTGGAGGTAGAACCAGATGGAAAGCCTTGGTATCACGACATCCGGCAATTCTTGAAAAATAAAGAGTACCCTGTCGACGCGTCAGAAAATGACAAAAGAACCCTACGGAGATTGGCCGCAGGTTTCTTCCTCAACGGAGAAGTCCTGTACAAAAGGAATTACGACATGGTTCTGCTCAGGTGTGTAGACGCAGCAGAAGCCAACAAGATTTTGAAAGAAGTTCATGAAGGGTCCTTCGGTGCTCATGCTAACGGACACGCCATGGCAAGGAAGATTCTTAGAGCCGGATATTATTGGCTGACTTTGGAAAATGACTGTTACAAACATGTCAAAACTTGCCACAAGTGCCAGATGTACGCAGACAACGTCCACATGCCGGCGACGTCTTTGAATGTGCTGTCGTCACCTTGGCCGTTCGCTATGTGGGGGATGGATGTCATCGGCCCGATTGAGCCTAAAGCATCTAATGGACACCGTTTCATACTGGTTGCCATTGACTACTTCACAAAATGGGTCGAGGCCGCTTCATATGCCAGTGTAACCCGCAATGTAGTGGTTAAATTTATGAAAAGAGAATTGATCTGCCGATATGGGCTGCCTAGCAAACTCATCACGGACAACGGTTCTAACCTGAACAACAAGATGATGTCGGAATTGTGCGACCAATTCAAAATCCAGCATCACAACTCATCCCCATACCGACCAAAGATGAATGGAGCGGTCGAGGCGGCCAATAAGAATATCAAAAAGATCATCCAGAAGATGGTGCTCTCATACAGGGAATGGCATGAAATGCTCCCCTACGCGCTACATGCGTATCGGACCTCAGTCTGCACTTCTACTGGGGCAACGCCATTCTCACTGGTGTATGGGGTGGAAGCCGTGCTCCCAATCGAGGTCGAGATCCCTTCGCTAAGAGTCTTGATGGATGCTAAGTTGGAAGAAGCCGAATGGGTTCAGGCCCGAATGGATCAATTGAACTTAATCGAAGAAAAAAGGTTGGCGGCAATATGCCATGGCCAACTATACCAAAGAAGGATGAAGAAAGCATTCGATAAGAAGGTTCATCCTCGGGAGTTCCAGGAAGGAGATTTGGTAATCAGAAGACTACTGCCCATGCAGAAAGCGCTACAAGGAAAGTGGTCTCCAAATTACCACGGACCTTATATAGTTAAGAAGGCTTTCTCCGGAGGCGCCTTGATCCTGGCTGACATGGACGGAAAAGACTTGCCTAACCCTGTTAATTCGGATGCCGTCAAGAAGTATTATGCCTAAAGCAGAGAAAAAGCCCGCTAGGTCGAAAACCCACAAGGGCGGCCTAGGCAAAAGTTAGGGCAATTAAAAAAAAAAAAAAAAAAGAGCCCGCTAGGCCGAAAACCCACAAGGGCGGCCTAGGCAAAAGTTAGGGCAATTCAAGCAGAAAAGAAAAAGAGAAGGCCCGCTAAGTCGAAAACCCGTAAGGACGGCCTAAGCAAAAATCAGGGCAAAGCGGCGCCGACAAGAGGAGTGGAGGAGGAGTTGTTCTCTCTAGTTAAGAAAACTAAAAAAGGAGTGGCAGACATCCGCTGTCCATACTAGGGCAAAGCAATAGTCAGATAACGACCTAGGCCTTATACTGGGGCAAAATTGGCAAGTATCCGGGGTTCCGAAAAGTGGTGAGCAGAACCAAGTTCAATTATGGTTAAAACGGGAGGTTCAAGACCGGTTTGGGACAAATCAATCAAGCCAGGGCAAACCGATTAAACCGAGGCAAAGTTTTGTTTTCTTTCAGAGGCAAGGTTGAGGAGACAGCAGTTGTTGCCGAAGTACAATACTAGCACTGACCGTCTCAAAGGCGTCCAACCAACCCAGATCAAACCACCGAACGCCCATTTCAGCATGGCTTTTGTCTTACGCCTCAAAGCAACTGTATTTTATTTTGCCAAGATGTATATGCAAAATGCAATCTATCATTGAATTTTGAATGACAATTACTATTACTAATGTTGTTCTGAAGGTCAAGGTTAGTTCAAAATATTCTTGATTACAAATTCCCACTAGCTCAAAACATCTTACCCCTCAAAAGCGTAACAAACGCAGTAGACGCTTCAGCAAAACAAGAGACGAAACAAACAGGCCTGAGGATCTAGCTCGTTTTGAAAGTCATGATCAGTGCTAAAGAAAGCCAGGAAACCAAAGTTTGCAAACAAAAACAGATAATTTTCACTCTCAAGCCCACCAGTAGGCCATCTTTGCATTCCTCTGCATGTTTAATTTTCCGCATCCTCGGCCTATGCTGTCAGGCCTCTGCATGTTTAAATTCCTATACCCTCGGCCTATGATGTCAGGCCTCTGCATGTCTAATTTTGCGCACCCTCGGCCTATGTTGTCAGGCCTCTGCATGTTTAAATTCCTGTACCCTCGGCCTATGATGTCAGGCCTCTGCATGTTTAATTTTCCGCACCCTCGGCCTATGATGTCAGGCCTCGGCATGTTTAATATTCCTGTACCCTCGGCCTATGATGTCAGGCCTCTGCATGTCTAATTTTTCGCACCCTTGGCTTATGTTGTCAGGCCTCTGCATGTTTAAATTCCTGTACCCTCGGCCTATGATGTCAGGCCTCTGCATGTCTAATTTTGTGCACCCTCGGCCTATGATGTCAGGCCTCTGCATGTTTAAATTCTTGTATCCTCGGCCTATGATGTCAGGCCTCTGCATGTTTAATTTTCCGCACCCTCTGCCTATGTTGTCAGGCCTTTGCATGTTTTAATTCCTGTATCCTCGACCTATGATGTCAGGCCTCTGCATGTTTAATTTTCCGCACCCTCGGCCTATGTTGTCAGGCCTTTGCATGTTTTAATTCCTGTACCCTCGGCCTATGTTGTCAGACTTTTGCATGTTTTAATTCCTGTACCCTCGGCCTATGATGTCAGGCCTCTGCATGTCTAATTTTTCGCACCCTTGGCTTATGTTGTCAGGCCTCTGCATGTTTAAAATTCCTGTACCCTCGACCTATGATGTCAGGCCTCTGCATGTTTAATTTTCCGCACCCTCGGCCTATGTTGTCAGGCCTCTGCATGTTTAAATTCATGTACCCTCGGCCTATGTTGTCAGACCTCTGCATGTTTACTTTCTGCACCCTTGCCCTTCGAGGTCAGGCCTCTCCATGTTTAATTTTCTGTACTCTGCCTATGATGTCAGGCCTCTGAATGTTTATTTTTCTGAATCGTGGCCTGCGTGTCAGGCCTTACCCAAGTTCACTTCTCTGTATCCTTGGCCTGCGTTATTAGGCCATATGGTTCTTTTCATGTGACCTCACTCCCTGCCAAGCATCCACTTGCAAGCCTGGAGTTTCTCAAGCCCACCTCGGACATAATGTGTTCACGTCTTTCCTCGCCTCCCCCACCACGATAATTTGGGGAATCGCCTCTCATATTATCTGGTAGGAAGACGAGGAAAGAGGGGCAAACTGTGAACACCCAATTATGTCCGAGGTCCCCCATCAATCAAATTAATGAAGAAATCAAGGCTAATATAAATAAATGAAAATAGAGAAAAAGAAAAAGAGGGAAAAGAAAATAAAAAGTTAGAAGGAAAAGCAACAGAAAATAAATAAACCAAAAACAAAAATAAATATATAATAAATAGATGAAAAAAGACGAAATAAAAAAAGGGGGGTTAAAAATCTGGAAAAGAATCAAAAATTAAAAAACGTGAAAAGAAAAAAAAATAATAAAATTTTTAAATATGAATAAAATAATTTTTTTAAAAAAATCTGAAAAAATTGAAAATAAAAAAATCTGGAAAGGAAATGAAAATTTGAAATAAGGAAAGAGAAATGAATAAAAATAAATGAAGTGGTAATAAAATAAAAAAAAAAAGGGAAATAGGGGCCCCCGGAGGTTTTGGCTATAAAAAGAGGGAAGGGCTCCTTTGTGGGGTAGGGATTTTTACTATTGGAGGCTCAAGCAAAAACCCTTCGCTCAAAGGAGACGAAGAACTTCCTATACCCCTACGACGCCGTGACTCTAATCGATCCTCGCCATTTCACCCAGAGCACCAAGGGCAGTGCGCAGGTTAGTGAGCCTTCCGTAAATGCAAGATCTAAATACTAAGGCATGAACTAATTAATACACGCTAGAAACTCATAATGTGAAGTTAGTAGTATATGTGATTGATAGCCTTGCTCTGTGAAATTTTATTTCCTCTGCTCACATATGACTGAAGTATGGATGTGTGTTGAGATTTTGAATCCCCATTGAACGCTCTTGAGAAACCTGACCCTAGATACAGTGGATGTAATGATTTGAACCTCCAACTCCCATTAAACAAATAAAAAGGGGAATCCCATACTCTGATTCAATAATAAAACTGAATCCCTTGCAAGAATCTGGCCCCGAATCCGTTTGATCACGCTGTGGATGGGATTTTGGCACCCCCCTTTTGCCCCTAGGTTCATACGTTTGGCCGATTTGAGCTGATAAGCGTGCGGAGTGTGGTTTGTACGCTTCCCCTGTGGTGCTCTCCTTCCGAGGAGGCTACGACACGTGAGGCGAAGCCAGGGTGGTTCCGGTCACCGTGTGCGACAATGCAGGGGCCAGGGACGTTTCTGTGAGGGAGAACCCTCTTTTGCAATTCTGTAAAATTCCCAAAACTTTTTAAAATTGCAGATAGATCCTCCAACCTTTTAAGCTTGCTAACGGGCCCCTGAACATTTCCAGAAATTCCCATTTTGTCCCTGCCTGTGTAAATTACGAAACTGCCCCTGAACATTTCCAGAAATTCCCACTTTGTCCCTGCCTGTGTAAATTATGAAACTGCCCCTGAACATTTCCTGAAATTCCCATTTTGTCCCTGCCTGTGTAAATTATGAAACTGCCCCTGAACATTTCCCGAAATTCCCATTTTGTCCCTGCTTGTGTAAATTACGAAACTGCCCCTGAACATTTCCAGAAATTCCCATTTTTGTCCCTGCCCATGTAAATTACAAAACTGCCCCTGAACATTTCCCGAAATTCCCATTTTGTCCATGCCTGTGTAAATTACAAAACTGCCCCTGAACATTTCCCGAAATTCCCATTTTGTCCCTGCCTGTGTAAATTACGAAACTGCCCCTGAACATTTCCAGAAATTCCCATTTTGTCCCTGCCTGTGTAAATTACAAAACTGCCCCTGAACATTTCTTGGAATTCCCATTTCGTCCCTGCCTATGTAAATGACCATTATGCCCTTCCACTTTTCCCAAAAATCCTAAATCGCCTCTCACCCTTAAATGACCATTTTGCCCTTTTGCCATTCTAGAAATTCCATAATGACCAATGAAAATTCCAGAAAATCAATAAAAAATATAAAAATTCCAGAAAATCAATAAAAAATATAAAAATTCCAGAAAATCAATAAAAAATATAAAAATTCCAGAAAATCAATAAAAAATATAAAAATTCCAGAAATGGGCACTAAAGACGAACTGGTAGCTTTTTCTGCTGTTCGTTGTTTAGAGGTCTGTATGGGTCCAAGTGCAGCCGTTGTTGTCTTGGGCCCTGTGCACATGTGGATTAATGTTGCTCCTCTTTTCTCTTCGTTTCCTAGTGAATAAAAATCTTTTTGCTTTCCTTAATCTCACGCAATGGGCACTAAAGGCGAACTGGTAACTTTTTCTGCTGTTCGTTGTTTAGAGGTCTGTATGGGTCCAAGTGCAGCCGTTGTTGTCTTGGGCCCTGAGCACATGTGGATGGGGATTGCATCCTCTAAATGTTTTCAAAAACAATAACAACAAAACAATTTATCTTCAATTTTAACCTCTTTCGAAGGTCAAGCCTTCAAGTGAACCAGAACTACGTAAGCCTTGAGTTTCCCATTGCACCAGGGAATACGTAGGAGCGGGATCAAGTCCTGTCAGGTTAACCTCTATCAATTTATTTATTTTCACATTAATTAAGGGATCAAACAATTTTCAAAAATCACACACTCAGTTTAAGGGTACCGTTCTTCGGAATGGGCGAGTGGGGTGCCTAACACCTTCCCCACTCGTAACCGACTCCCGAACCTGGATCTTTTCCTCAAATCAAGGTTTTTTCCAAGTATTTTCCCTTAAATAAAAATTTGGTGGCGACTCCACATAATTAATTAAACCATTTTTCAAAATTTTAGCGAGTTCGTCGTCTCGTCGGAATCACGGTTGCGACAAAGTGTGCTATTTATCTTCTTTCCTTCAAGATCTTTGTGTAATTTCAAACCATATTCAATGGGAGTATTTATAGGATTACAATCCTTCATTTGGAATCTTTCTAGAATTTCTCCAATATGTTTCTTTTGACAAAGAAAGATCCCATCATTCAATTGCATTACCTCTATGCCAAGAAAATAATGCATCATGCCAAGATCAGACATTTCAAATTCATCCATCATACATTTCTTAAATTCATCAAACATGATAGCACAATTTCCAATGTATATAAGATCATCAACATACAAGCAAACTGTGAGTAGTTCCCTTTTTCTCCAAATTTAACAAATAATGCATGTTCATAAGGGCATTTTGAAAAACCAACTTTTAAAAAATAAGATTCAATAAGACTATAACAAGCTCGGGGAGCTTGTTTTAACGCATAAAGTGCCTTTTTCAATTTGTAGACTTTGTGTTCATTCCCTTTTTTCACATAGTCAGGGGATTGATCAATAAATACCTGTTCCTCCAGATATCCATGTAAAAAAGTTGATTTGACATCTAATTGAAAAATAGGCCAAGAATTTTGTCCTGCCAATGCAATTGCTAACCTGATCGTGTCATGTCTTGCAATTGATGAAAATACTTTAGTATAATCAATCTCATACTCTTGCTTGTAACCTTTAGCCACCAAGCATGCCTTATACTTATCAACTTGACCATTTACTTTGAGTTTTGCTTTGAAGACCTACTTTACACTAATGGTTTTGCTCCCTTCTGGAAGATCACATAGCTCCCAAGTGTCATTCCTTTCAATTGCATCAATTTCATCATCCATTGTTTTTCTCCATTTTTCTTCTTTAACAGCATTTTTAAATGTTGTAGGATTACATTCTTAAAATAAAATAAAATGAGTAATAGGATCTTCAATTCTAGTTACCTCATAATCAACCATCCAAAAAGGTTTTTTTCTAGTTTGTTGGGGTCTCTCTTCTTCAGGTGTAGCAAATGGAATAGGTCGATGCTCATGATCTTTTGACCATTGCATTTCATCTTCATTTTCTTCATCAAAACTTGTGAAAATTTGTCCTATGCCACCATTATTATTTTTCCAGAACCTATCTTCATAAAAAACAACATCACAACTAATAATAATTTTCTTAGTATTAGGATTATAAAGTTTGAAGGCTTTTGATTGATCATTAATACCAAGAAAGATACATTTTTCTCCCTTATCATCTAACTTTGATCTCTTTTGGTTAGGAATATTAGCATAGCCAACACATCCAAAAACTTTGAAATGGTCCACAGTTGGTTTTCTTCCACTACATGCCTCTTCTGGTGTCATATTTTGTACAGCAAATGTGAGACTTCTATTTAGAATGTGCACACTCTAATTAATAGCTTCGAGCCAAAAACTTTTAGAGATATTGCTTATATTCAAAAGGTTTCGGACCATGTTGAGAATGGTTCTATTTTTTCTTTCTGATACTCCATTTTGTTGTGGTGTATATGTTGTTGTCAACTCCTTATCAACAAAACCATTGGTGTAAAGTGGGTCTTCAAAACAAAACTCAAAGTAAATGGTCAAGTTGATAAGTGCAAGACACGCTTTGTGGCTAAAGGTTACAAGTAGGAGTATGGGATTGATTATACTGAAGTATTTTCACCAAATGCAAGACATGACACGATCAGGTTAGCAATTGCACTGGCAACACAAAATTCTTAACCTATTTTTTAGTTAGATGTCAAATCAGCTTTTTTACATGGATATCTAGAGGAGCAGGTATACCACAGATAATTGTTAGGGTTTAGTAGTTATAAAATAATTGTGGCATTATGTTATCTCAAAGGTTAAACGGTTTCAATTTTATAGAATTAGTCATCTTAATGATCATTAGTGGTATGAGTAAATAATTCATGGATGTAATGTCTACTTATAGGCTCTTTGATATAAAAATAAACACAGAATACCTTTCAGCTTCAAGTGTCTCTTTAATTCCTAAAAAGTGTAGTAACACTGAGAGTGGTATCAGAGCCACTTTAGAATCCTTGAGAGTAAAAACACGAGAGGTGAGACACAAATGGCCATTGATTCTAGCTTTGTGCAAGCAGCTATCCCGCACTTTGATGATCATTATGATCATTGGAGCATGCTAAAGAAGATTTTTTTACGATCAAAGAAATATTGGTCAGTTATTGAGTCTGGTATTTTAGAGCCGCCAGCAAGCAAGGCTTTCACAGATGCTCAGAAAGCAGCATATGAAACCAAAAAGTTAAAGGACTTGAAGGAAAAAAATTATCCTTTTCAAGTCATTAGCCGCCCAATCTTGGAAACTATTCTTTGCAAAGAAACTTTCAAGGATATTTGGGATTCTATAAAAAAGAAATATCAAGGTTTGCTAAGGGTTAAGCGAGCACAACTTCAAGCATTAAGAAGGGATTTTGAGACACTAAATATGAGGGATGGGGAATCTATCACTAGCTATTATGCTAGAACAATGGAAATCAGCAACAAGATGCGATTTCATGGAGAGAATATGCAAGATGCATGATCATGGAAAAGATATTGTGGTCTTTGACACCAAAATTTGATTATATTGTTTGTGCAATTGAAGAATCCAAAGATATTGATAAATTATGCTTAGATGAGCTTCAAAGTTTCTTATTGATCCATGAACAAAAGATGAATAGAACTTTAATAATGGAAGAGCAAATTTTGAAGGCTTCTACCTATACTTATTCCAATAATTTTAGAGGAAGAAGAAGAGGTAGAGGTAGATGCAGAGGATGTGGAGGTCGTGGTTGTGGTAGCACGGATTCTGGTAGAAATTTCGAAACTAACAATGACCAGTCACGAGGAAAAGGAAAAGGTAGGAACCTTGAGAAGTCAAGGGTAGAGTGCTTCAGATGTCATAAGTTTGGTCATTATGCCTCTGATTACTATACCAAATTGCCTAATTATAAAGAAAATGAGGAGAGCTCAAATTTTATTGAGGAGAAAAAAATGGAAACCTTGTTGATGACTATTCATGATGCAAAAGTCAATGAATTAGAAATCTGGTATGTTGATACAGGTTGTAGCAATCACATAAGTGGAAGTAAGTTATCTTTCTCATTTCTAGATAAAGATTTCCATTCTAGTGTAAGTTTTGGTGATTCTTCTACCGTGAAAGTGATGAGAAAAGGGGATATAAAAATTAAAACAAAAATGGATTTGTGAAAATTATTTCTAATGTACTTTATGTTCCTGCTCTAAAAAGTAAGTTGTTAAGTGCTGGTCAATTACAAGAAAAGGGATATATGATCACCATTAACAAGAATTCTTATGAAATACTTGATCCTGTTAGAGGTGCCATTGCAATTGTAAAAATGAGTTCAAACACGTTATTTCTATTGAAGATTGAAAGCATTTAATCTAGTTTGATGACCACAGTTATACATTCTTCTTGGTTGTGACATTATCAATACAGACATCTATGTTTCAGCGGATTAAGAACCTTACATCAGAAAGATATGGTAATAGGTCTTCCACAAATCACTGCTCATTCCCAAGTCTATGAAGAATGTGTTGTTAGCAAATAACTTTGTTTTAAATTTCCTAAAGGCAAATCATGAAGAGCTAAAAACCTTTTAGAATTGGTGCATTCAGATATTTGCAAACCAATAAAATTATTTTCCAACGAAGGTAAAAAATATCTAATTACTTTCATTGATAATTTTTCTAAGAAAACATGGGTATATTTTTTGTAGGAAAAATCAAAAGTTTTATCTACATTGAAGAGCTTTAAAGCTTGAGTAGAAAAGGAATCAGGAATGGTTATTAAATTTCTTCGAACGAACCATGGTAGAAAGTATTGTTCAAATGAATTCTTTATTTTTTATGAAGAGCATGGAATTCATAAGGAGTTGATATGAATACCAACCAACGTTCTTAGATAGAAGATGATAATAAGAACAATACATTAAACATATAGAAAAGAGATGAAAGCTTGAAAAGAAACATGCATATGAATAAAGATTGAAAACTTTATTTTTTAATTTCTTTACATAATAGTAAGTCCTTATAACAATCATAGGGAAGAGCCTTGTGTTCCCTATCAGGTTTCAATGGTAGCATATATATCTAGAAAAGAAAAAGTTAGAAGACCAAAAGAACCACAAGTGACGGATCGAGGCGTGTTCATATACAAAATAACCATGAACAACAACAATGAGGCACAGACCAATGACCATTGTGCGATCATAAGGTCAAGTTGTGCGAGCGCAAGTTGCTAAGTGGTTGATAAAAAATCAGACTCAAACGAGAAAGACAACAATGAGTATGGATGGGTGGTGGGTCACAAATGATAGCGAGGCTAAGAGACGATATACTAACCCTCTGTTTGGGTGTGCGTAATTAAAGTTAAATAAAAATAGAGCAGGGGGGAGAATAAGAAGAAAATATTACCCTTAGATCATGTAGGTGGATAGAAATATTGGAGGAAATAAAACAGAGGGGTTTTCAAATTCTTCCTTCAAATGTTTTGAAATCAAATATATATTTTTTTTGTTTTTTAAAGTTTTAATTATCTAAAAATAAAAATAGTTTTATAGCATAAAAAAATATAGTAAATAATAAATAATTCTACTCTAAGAAAATATAATTGTTTAGAAAAATTTTAAAGTTAAATTCAATTTTTTGAAATTCATATATTAATTTTTTTTATTTTATTCTATTTATTAAATAAATGGTTTTTTAATTTTTGTATATTTTATCTATCCAATTAATAATATTTTTATTTATAAAAAATCAATAACTTTTTCTATTCTTTCTTTTTTTTTTTTTTTATTCTCATTTCATTTATCATCTAAACGTAAAAGTGCAGAAAAAATATAAGATAGACAGTGGTTTGAATCTTAAATTTAAAAATAAAAAGTATGCCACTTTTTTCAATTGTTAGATTGTTTTTATCACAAGCGGCAAGATTGATGTTTTAAAATAATAATGGTATAAATTGTAGGGATTGATTAGATTTAAAATTAGAATAATTTATATAAAAATTTATATTTAAAACACATCTCACTGCACAGTAAAATAAATGATAATAGTATATTTCTTTTATACCAATTTCTCAGGAAAATAACGTTAATGTTGCTCACCCCTTCCATTACTTAACTATGCATAAAAAAGCAGTTAATTTAAATAAAATATAACTATTATGAGAATAAAAATCTATAAGAATAACTTTCAAGTTACAGGAATAACGAAGGATCATAGTTGCCATGTTATTGGCTAGAATGTCGATAAAGATGGAGTAGTTGAGATTGTTACGGATATCCACCGGTCTTATCTCGGCTAGTATAGGATAGAGATTTTGATGAATTTTGACAAGGTTTTGAATAATATGTTACCTGATTAATGTTTAGTGTTTAACCTTTTTATTTGAAGGCATTAGTTACATGTACTTTAACATGTAAACATTTTTACTGACGTAAACAATTAGAAGACTCCGGCATAAAACTTGCACCGCTCTTCAATTTAAAGATATATGAAAAATAAGTAATGATTGATTTGTATATAAAAGTTATTTTATATTTATTTGTATTTTAAATTTAATGATCAATGATTTTTATTTTTTAAAAAATATAAAATAGATTTATACGATTATAAATAAAATAGAAATGAATATAATATGTCTTACACAAATTTAATATAAGAAGAGTAAAATTACGAGGAGAATGGTCCTTCTTCAAATCCTAGTTATTTTTTAATTTTTTAATTTAACTTTAATAATTAATTATTTTAAATATAAAAATATATTTATTTTTTATACAATCCAAATAAGTTAAATTATTTTAAAAATATTTTGTACTTAACATATCTAAATATAAAATTTATATTATATAATTAATAATAAACTTAATCAATCATTAAAATAATTTAACTTTTACGAGTAATCTAAACACACTAGCTAAGTTTGGGAAGCGATCTTTCTTCAAGTCCTACTTGATAGTGGTGGTGGACCAAGATATATTGTGGGAGAAGACTTGGGCACAAGAACAGGCTAACTAAAGGTATTGCCAATGATTTTCTAATGAGAAACAATGCTTGCCTTTGACCTAGGATTTCCTGCTAGATAGTGGAAGGTACATAAGACACCCCTCTTAATAGTATTTATAAAATATATGAAAATTCAACCTTAAAAGATATTCTCATGATCCTATGAACAATTTAAGACATTTTTATTTATTACAAGAATAACATTTTTCTTTTGTTATTTATATACTACATAATACTATTTTAATTGAAGATTAACAGAATAACAGGGTAAAACTAATAGCTGATAAGTAGATAACAATTAAAAATTATGTTCAGACGGCGATAGATAGGCTTCAAACTTATATTATAATTCGTCTTAGTCCAACATAGTAAAGCATAACGACTTTCAAACTTTTTATTTTAATTTTTTTTTCTATCAGTATTTTTCTTCCCTTCCCAACTGTAGTCTTCTTTTTCCCCCTCGTGCGTTGATGCATACATGCTATCCACCTCATACATGTGAATGGCAAGAGATTAGTCTTCAATCACCAGAGGAGGTTTTATCACTTTATGACGTTTGGCATAGAAACCACTTTAACTTTTTTCAAAAAAAAATAATATGAGAATGATACATGAATAACAGTAAAAGCTAGGAATGAAGATTTCTCATCTTGATAGCTAGTGAAATTTTCTTTTTTTTACAATTTACTTAAAGTTTTTAAAATTTCCTATAACAACAAAATTCTATTGGAAATAAACATATTGTCTTTAAAAAAGTCAAACAATAACCATATATTTTATAAAAATATATGATCGGGAATGAGAATTACCAAACAAAATTGTGTAAAAAACAATTTTCAGCTTAAAATAAAATAATTTAAATACGCATATCGATTGCACAACTGATTATATTCAACTTTTGATATCCACAATCATTCTTATCGACGGTATCAACCGTCTCCTTCTGTGCAGCTTTCTAACTTGACTAACTTTAATTTCTCTTTAGCTATATCTTGAACGAGAATTGTTAATTGTTGAAATATCCCAAATCTTTGTTGACTTAATGCTTGTTCGCCTACTTTAAATTAAGAAGATAATGGTCTTTTAACGTTTGTTAAATAATTGTAAAATAATAGTTTCCCCAATAACTATTCAAATCCATATTTAATATAAAATTATAAATTTTCAAATTAAGTAATTAATTCAAACACACTGTGAAAAAATATCAAAACATGTCGCAATATTATTAAGTTCGAATTTAGAATAATTTTTTCCACAAAAAACATTTTTAATAACTTAAAAAAGAAAAGAAAAAAAATCAAAATTTTAAAATTAAACAAAACCAAACGTGTGCTTATACACTCTTTTTATTTAATCATTGCATTGGGAGAGAATCTAAAACTAATCCTGCGGCTGACTTAAAAGCTTAATTTAATTAAAACTGGGCCATAGAAGAGGTTTGCTATCATGCTTGATCATTACTCGAATCCTTGCAAGACGATCATATCGATAACGATTTCTCTCCCTTTCGACAAAGAGATACATAGATAGCAGCAACAGGTTGTAGCTTGTTTTATGCAAATTTGGCGTCAATGCTTCATTTCCGTGTCCGATGTAGCTTAATAATAATCCATCAAAATATCTGGGTTATGATTTATGAAGAGACAGAATGAATGATAAGAGACAAAGGTTATATGCATAATACTGATTGTACATGCTTCTCTTACACCAATATGCATATACAACAACGTTAGTATTGTCCAAAATTATGCTTAATCCAATTAAATTACACTTCCTTGATCTTTTCATAGATGTGAAATTTAAAATTACAAGAAGAACAGTTTGGGGGGAAAAGATGTTGAATATTTCCCCTAAAACCATGTGAGACTTGCTGGATAATGGTGGCCCATAAAGATTTTGAATGTACAAAGCGTGGCCCTCTAGGATTAATATACAACTCCTTTGATCAATCCCAATTATATCAAGGGCCCCAACAAAAGAAAACCTTAGCTATGATCTTCGTCTTTTGGATATATTCAGACTTCTAAGAGTTTCTTTTTATGCTTTTTTGTTAAAAATGTGATGACTACTCAATTTACAATTATTACTTTATTAGTTCTTACTATCATATCACATCTTCGTTCATCACATCAATTTTTTTTGGGCGGTTAGCTATCTAATCTTTCAGAAACTATGGACCTTTTTCATGAGTCGACGAAACCTTTGATTTCTTAGGGGATTTTAGTGTGCATCCGAATTGACTAAATTATTTTATATTTTAAAAATACAAAAATAATAGTACCTGCCTTTCCGTAGGGGTTTGAATTATTTATGAGAAAAATATCATTTTAGTAATTAATTATATGAAATAAATTTTAAGGTTTTAATATATTAAGTAAAAATTAATTATATAATATTTTTTTAAAAGAAGACATGTAATCATTTTAAAAATATTTTTAATTATAATTATTTCATTTAATAATTTTTATAAATAATTAAATTTTATCAAATCAAATTATTAAATTAATAAATATATTATATAGATTATTTTTATAAATTTTAAAAAATAAATTCAAAATTAACAGATAATATATCTCTTATAATATTTATTAATTTAAATTTATTTAATAAAATATCATTTTTAAAATTTTATAAAATTTTGTAAAATTAATTTATATAATATAGTTATTAAATTTAAATTTAAATTATTAATTATTTAAAATAAAAATAGTTTAAATTAAATTTTTAACTTTTAATTATAAGTTCTAATTTTTTATACATATTTTTAAAAACTCTTATGTTACAATTTTTTTATTTTAAAATATGTATTCTTTATTTACAAGATAAATATATGTTAGGTTTAATTTTATTTTAAAGTAAAAAAAATATTACAAAATTGTTTAACATGATTAAAAAAATTTAAAACATTTATTATTAATTTTGTGATTTTAAAAAAATAAAAAAAAAACATTTAAATTAAAACTTAAAATATTAGTATACCTTTTAAAATAATAAAATTAATAGTAAAATATATAAAATTAATTATTAACAATACTAATTGTAGAGGAAATAAAATATTATTAAAAGATATATTTATAATTATTTGAATAGATTAAAAACTTTAGTTATATTACAAATAATATGTATTTATTTTTTAGGAAAAATGTATATTAAAAATTAAAATATATAATTTGAACATCTCTTAAAAGAAAGAAAAGTAATTTACTCTTTATTTTATGATAATTTATTTTAATAAATAAGTTTTCTTTACTTTTAATTACTTTACCAAACATATTCAAATTTTCAAAACAAAATCAATTTTTGTAAAAAAAAAAAACTTTTCTAAACATGCCATACCCACACAGGAAAAATTTATTTTGTTATTTTGACTTACCTCTATTATAAAAAAATTTATTTATTAATGGATAAAAAATTTAAAAGTATTCTTCATTTTTATTTTTGATTTCTGGCTAAACTGAAAAAATGTTTAGTTGTAATTTAATATTTTAAAAATATTTTTTAAAATTATAATTATAAGATAAAATAAAATAAATAATTCATAATTAGAATATATCATTATTTTTAACATAGTCATAAAAATATTATAATCCATCCCTTTTTTACATACATGAAAACTAAACAATATATATTTACAAAAATTTATACAAATACACTCAAACATGATTGAGTCTAACACAAGGAGTTAATTTATTTTAGTGATTAATTAGAGTTTGTTCTTTGCCCAGAAAAAAATTGTCTATATGTAATGTCTATTCATACCTTGAAGTAATTATATATTATATTTATCAGAAATGAACAAAATATAAATATAAATTATTATTATTATAAAATAATATTTAAATCAAAAGGATAATGTTATAAATTTATATTTAATAATATTTTAATTATTAATGGGTATTAAAAAATACATCTGGGTTTCAAATAATATTTTCAATGCATAGTTAAAAAATTAAATTATTAATGCTTTTTAATTTTTTATATATTTTTAAAATGACTACTCATATTCTTAAAGTTTTTTGCTAATAAAAATTAACTTCAAAAAACTTTTATTTATGATATATTTTTATTTATTTATCTCTAAAATATTAGTTACTTATATCATTAGATTAGTTTTGTTTCACATATTATATACAATTATATAATTTGGATCGCATTAATTTGTTCGATTAATTAAATTAAAAATTAATTTGATTATTAATTTGGATACATTAAAAGTTGGTAAAAAATTATAAGAACCAATGCTGAAATCTAACTTTGAATCAGTTTTAACGTAAAAAATATTTTTATTATATTTTTATATATTCTTAAAAAATTAATATATAAATTATTATTTATTTTATATATATTTATTTTAAAAAACATAATATAATATTTTTTATCTTAATTTAAAATATTAATTAATTTAATTTTTATAATTTTATACTAATATATTATATAATGTTGAGTAGTTAATTTGTTATGATTGATTATATTCATATTAACCAATAATTATTTTGATGTAATGAACGGCGGAATTTAAAAATCATAGATTATATTAAATTTCAATTATATCAGTTAAGAATCTCATTTTTTCTACTATTAGATCAGAGAGAAAAACTAACATCAGAAAATAATAAAAAATGAAAATAAGATATTATTGAATGTTAAAATAAAAATGTAATTGAAATTGAATCTAGTAACTAACATTTAACTAACTATATCAGAAACTTGTTTTTAGCATGAAAAGTAATTTTCTTAGAACGCTTTCACGGCTGGGGTTAAAGAATTATTAAGAATAGTTACCAAGAATATATATAAAAAAAAAAAGTAAGTGCAACAAAAGAGTTTGTTTCTTAATCCATATTGGATCATAGAAAAATAAAAAATAAAAACCAAATAACGTTGTAGATGTATTTTTAATGAATAACTAATACTTAACTAATATATAAAAAAAGGTACAGTATAAGATGGACTATTACTCGTTAAATCAAGGTACATGCAGTATCTTAAAATTTGCTTAATCTTTTACTAAATACTTCACTTAAATCATGTAAAACATTTCATTTAAATCATGCAGTTATTAAATTCTCCTGTTTATGTCTTGATTTTGAAAATTGTATACCATTTAATTATTCATATTTTGATGAGATTTTATATTAATATATTTTTAAAATTCCTCCAAATCAATTATTAATTTTTACAAGAATATAATTGAAATACATTGAAAATGTACAAATATTTTTATATTATCATCAAATCATAAATGTAAATATTATTAAAAAATTTAACTAATATAATAATTATTTCACAAATTACATCTATCATAAGTTTTAATTAATTAATAACAAAAAATTATATTACCATTATATCAAAATTGAGATTTTTTATAATATTAAAATCATTATATATATATATATATATTTTTATTTATATTTATATTTTTTTAAAACACCCATTTAATTAGAATTTACTGTTAAATTGATATATATATATATATATATATATATATATATATAAACACCAATCATATCATAATTTAATAATGTGAATTAATCATGTGCATGATATTGTCAAATGTCTTGGGTATTGTAAATATCCTCTTCAACATCACTTTCATTCGAATCTATTTTCTCAAAATCTATGTTTCCATGAGCAATAACTCCATAATTTGATTTTGGCAAGTGATAATGTTATGAACAGCTTACAGTTGTTTTACGATTATTTGTTGCTCCAATCTTTCAATTATTAAGCTTATACTTGTATCATACCATTATAATATATAAAATTTCGAAGTTAACCTTATAGTGTGTCCTTCCATTGCCGAGGTTTCGTTTCATGACTTTTATTAGTAAAATCATCGATAGATTTTTTTTTAAAGATTTGTTGTAAATATTAATAATTTTTCAATAAATTGCATATATACATTAATAAGATAATTAACTACATAAAATATACCAAAACTCACATATGCCTAATCACTTGACATTTTTTCCACAGAAAATTTTAAAAATTAACTAATAGACTTAACAAAATAAAATTATGATAAAATTAAAGATAAAGTGAAATAAAATAAAAAATAATAATTTTTGTTAAAAATAACAATAATATCAATTTATTTTAGTAAAAAAAAAAAACTATTTGAAAGTTTATCCTCTACTGGTATTGAAACTGCTTAAGCCTTCAATCAAAAAATACCGAAACTGTTGTAAAATAAAATATTATCAAAAATTAAAATATATACTATTTTTATTAATCAAGCCCAAATAAATTATGCATTAGTTGATTGATATAAATATTTGAATCAATCATTTAACACTATAAGTTCAATATATATATATATATATATATATATATATATATATATAATAAATACTGAATTAGAGTGATTTATCTAAAACTTTAAGTTTAAATTTTATTATTTTTAATTTTTTATTTGTAAAAAAAAAATCATGAATACATCTTCCACAGTTGGATCTTTTAAAAAGAGAGTTCGACCTTTATCACATTAACTAGACAAATTATTGGCCTATAAAAGTTATATTAAAGATTCCATTGATATATTAAAATATGATTCATTTATACCACATAGTTGTATAAAAACATTTTTTTTTTGTCTTAAATCATGTCATAACTAATCAGAACATTGCTACAAACAGCCCCCTTAACAATAATTAATATACAGGATGTATATATTAAGGAGTGGAAATCATTTATGAATAAGTGTGGAGACTGAAAAGTCACACCCACGCCTAGTGTCAGAGAAACTGCAAGACCAAGACATGCATGCTGCTTAAGCTAGCTATAGCAATCAAGCACAGGACCTTGAAAATTGAGGAGCCAAGACTAACATGTTTGTGTTTATATATAACCATAACACTGATCTTGCCACCAATGAGAGAGATACCTAATCCAAGGCAGAAGCCATGCTCCTGTGCTGTTCCCATGAGCGACCAAAGTGGACCATACCCTTTTGTGCTGGTTAGGGGCACAGCATCATGGCCTAGCCTCTTCCTCTCTAGAGAGAGCATGCATTCCTCAACCCTCAAAATACTAATGCATTTCATCATCCATTATACACACTATTTCTTTACGATTAATGCTGCTGTCCTTTTCTCATCTTGCACTCACCAATTTACATATATAGGATTGAATTATTAGTCGTTAAAATTATTTAAAAACTCTTTATATATGTATATAATATAAAATTTTATACACACTATTTTCATCCAAAAAATAAAAAATAAAAAATTAATAAGATTAAATATTTTAGTTTTTATAAGATTTATTAATTTCTAATTTCTTATTATGTAATATTAATATATATTGAAAAAATAATAATTTTATCTCAAATAAAGTAATAAAAAATTATTTGCAAGAGAATAATTAAAAATATAATATTTTATTTCATCTAAATAGTGTTATTTATTGCTTCAAATAATTTAAAGAACTCGAGCCTTTGTGTTTGTTTTGCTTGTCACATTTTTGTAACCTGCTATTATAATAAAATTTAATATTTTATAAACAATGATTTATAAATATATATATATATATATATATATAAACATATTAAATTATTTTATTTTACTTTGTGAGTTATGCTAATTAAACTAATTAAATGCATTGGTTAAGTAATTAAAAATAAAAATATTAAGTAAAAGATATATCAATGGATGTATTTTACCGGAAGAAGTTAGAATATCTTACCATCCTACTCCTACATCCATTATAAGAGTTTTCAGCATCTAAGACAGCAACTTGAGATTTTTTTATTTTTTTTTTCAACTCGTTTTTTGCAAATTTATATAGAAAGTTTTAATTTTTCTGATCGCGGAATGATATAGAAAGTTTAAGCTTAATAAACTTTTTCAAATAAAAACCCAATTACAAATCGAGAATTAATACGATGAGAAATGTGAAAACATATTTGTTTTGATTTTTTTTCTAAAATATATAGAATTGATTTTGTCATTTTGATTGTTTTCGAAGGTATACAAACTAATGGTAGAAGAGGGATTAATTTATAATGTTATAAATTATATAAATTATATGATTACAAATTTTATATAAAATTTTATTTTTTATTTAACTATTAAATTATAATGATATTTGCTCTAAACTGTTAGTATCTACTTTTGTCAGATAATTTTATATTAATTTTAAAATTTATAAACATAATTTATGTAATATAAAATTTTAATTTAACCATTCAATCAATAAAAATTATATTATATATAATTACTATAATATAAAATGTAATTTATTTTAATATAAACTCATCCTTTCAAAATATTAGCGCTATTTCATTGAAACTGTTATTAGACATTTTTTTTAAATATTATCTAATTTATTTTTTTTTATTTTAAGAGTACTTTTTTTATAAATCAATATTATATATTAAATATTAATGAATTGCCAGAAATACTTTTAAATAAGGTACATAAAATCTGTAATATATGTTCTATTAAATTACAATACCTTATTTTTATTTAAAAAAAATATATCTATTGGGATTATTAAGCCAACAACGTAAAAATTTGTATTATTTACTTTAATCCAAATTTATAACATGAACTTAATCAAATTCATGATATTCTCTTTATACATTTTTTTTGTATTACAAATAATTTTATTTCTTGTTAACTATAAAATAAATCAAATAATCATCTATCATCTATGTCTGTCTGAATTTGATAACCTTTTGAATTACATAAAATGATCCTTAATATTAGGATGAAAAACCATGTTATATACAAATTATATTAGACACTTTTCTTCTTACATTGTATTATTTTTACTTAAATTCTACCTCTTACATAAACTTTTAAGTTAGTTTTAATCACCTCTCTTTATATATTATCTTATCTTCTTTAACACTATTTTGCCAACTAAAAAAGTTTACTTTAGAAAATATATTTGAATATCAAAATATTTTTAAAAAAATATCTTCATGTAATATTTATCTTTGATTATACAATTCATCTAACTTAAAATATACTTTCATTCCAAAAATAATAGGATGAGAAAATGGAAAAACAAAATAAAGTTGAAGTAAAGAAAAAATCTATTTCAATAAGATTAACCAATTAAAAATATTATAAGATATAGATTCATTAGTACAGATATAAAAAAAAATATATTGGAATGTAAGTAGATTTATCAGTGCTCAATAAAATTTATTAATAATTTATTTTTTTTTTAAAAAAATCTATAATAAACAAAAGTTATTATAATACTTAACAATTTTTTCACAAGTTAGTACAAGGTTTTATTTTTTTTATAATATGCATCTTCGTTAAACCACATATTTTTGTCTATATTAATTTTTTTAATTTTGTTATTTAACTTGATTTACATGATGAATGCAGATATACCGTTATAAATCTAAAAATATATTTTTAATAAATTAAAACTTAAAACTATTATAATTTAAAGTTAAAGTTTAATATATCATATAAATTGAAATTATGTCATAAGTTTAATAATTTATTTCTTTAATTTAACATTCTCAGTCTTAAAATCTTTATCACGTTGCCACTGAAATTGCACGAAAACGAAAACAAAAATTATATTTTGAAAATTTATAATTAGGTATATACTTCTAAAAAATTTTGTTAGTCTTTATCATTAAAGCTGAATAGCCAAAAGCTTATGACTCTATTTCTACAAATTTAAAAGTTTTTATCCGATATCATGATGAATAATAATGCGGTTTTAAAACTAATGACTCAATTTTATTTTGTTACAACTAAGGACTCAGTTGTATATATAAAATGCAGGCTTATACCTTAATTTATCATTAGCATTAAAAACATTACTTTCAAGTTAGAAAAACATGATATTTATTAGAGTAAATGTTAAAATTATTTTTTTACATAAATATTAAAAATTTAATGGAAATAAAAATATAATTATTTTAAATTATAATAAATCTAATAAAAATTTATCATACACTTATGAATTTGAAAAAAATATACTTTTACAATAATTAAACTTATAACACTATCAGTATGATATACGAGAAATGTATGTTAATAGTTATAATAGAAATTAATTATTTACTTGCACAATTTAAATTTTTTTTAAATAATTTAATAGTAAAATCATATTTTATTCTTCTTTTATTTTAATATATGCACTTTCCTTTTTTAAAAGATAAATATATCTTATATTTGAGTTTATTTTAATATAAATAAAATATTTAAATTATTTTTTATTGTGATAATGTTAACATGATTAATGGATAATTTTAATTATATATTAGTTATTTTTTACATTAATAATAAGTTAAAAATTATATATGACAACCAAAATATTTAAAATATCATTTATATAACATAAACAATAAAATATTTAATATTAATTATTAATGATGCTAATGATTGTAAAAAAAGAAAAAACGATAAAACATGTATTTACAAAGAAAACATGCTAACAAGGACTGAAGTAATTTTTTAAATTATTTTTATTTGACTTTACCCATATAATATATAGAAGAAGTAGATAATTATAAAAATTTTACAGTAAAGAAGAAGGAAAAAACAATACATTACACTTTTGTTATATATGCCGCCCAAGCTTGTCACATTCTTACAATTGATTTTGATTTAGGGATAATGCGACTGTTAACGTTCGATAAATTTCTCACAAAAAGGGAACGGAACGGATTTCAACTGCATGAAACATTTGAAGAAAGGAATCTTACAAAAGTTGATTTTATTTTCACACACTGTTCAGTATGAACGAGACTGTTCAGTATGAACGAGGCTGGTTAATTTGACTGTCCTAATCAAACTATTCTAATTGCGTTCATGTTTATTTAATTTAATTAATGTTACGTTTTCATAAAAAAACACAAACTTGATAAATTTTAAAAGTGATTTTTGGATAAAATAAAATGATAAAGGTCATCTATATTTTTTAAAAGATCAGAATACATTAATAAATGATTGATTAAAATAATATATTTAATTTTTTTTTAAATTTAGTTTTTATATTTTAAAAAATAATGTTAAAAGATTTTTTTAAAGGTAAGGAAAATTATGTTAAAAGAGCTAATAGTTTATAATGTGACTATTTTTAATTCGAAAACATCATTCTTAGTAATATATAACTTTTATTTCAACAAAAAATTATAAAAATATGCTACACTATTTCGAGAAAATTATTTAAATGCTTTAACTCATTTCCTTAATTATTACTAAAAAAATTATATTTACCAATAAATGAAACTTTATTAAGTGTTATGACTTATGATAATTTTTGTTAGTCAATTTGTTATTTACAAAATTAAATTATTAGTATATTTTTAAATATTTATACTAATAATTAATATATTTATTATTTGATATATTAATAACATATTAATATTTTATACTAATAAAGTTTTTATTAATGTTATATTTTTTATTATTATTATAATGTTATCAATTTTATGTTAATAATTTAAATTTTAATAAAAAAATATATTAAATTTTTTTTAGTAGTATAAACTTGTGAGGGTGATAGAGTAGAGTATATATATTTTTTATCCTCCATTATTTTGGTACATAAATGAAAATATATAAGTTATATAGATTAAATTCAATTTATTTTTGTATAGACATAGAATTTAACTAAAAACATATTCACGGTGCATCAATTTTTTATACTATCATTAATTTAATTATGGATTATTAAATAATTAAAAATGGTTAAATAATTTTTTAATTTTTGTAATTTTAATTTTAGTTTTAAAAATAACTAATGTTTAATATATTATGTATATTAGTATTTGATATAATAATTTTTTAAAATTTAAAAAATTATTTAAAAAAGAAAGGATGAAATTATTTTAAAAATAAAAAATTTAAATTTTAAAATTTTAAAATAACTAAAAATATATTTTACCCAATTAAAAATTAACTTTCATAATAATCATTTTAAAATTTATATTTACAATCATTTTTAATTTATTTACATATAACTATTTTTATATTAACAGTATATAAAAATTAAATTCATAAATATATACTCTATCTTTTTTATTTCATTTATATTTGAGTTTAATTTCACATGTAATTAATTATTATGCTAATAACATATTTAATAATTATATAAAATGTACATTCGTTACATGATTCGTTACCATTATATTACTTTACATTTAATTAATTATTGTGTTTTTATCATATTTAATAATTTTAATTTATGTAATCATTGTATAAAATGTACACTCGTTACCTGATTCGATGACGTGTTACCGCAGATAATTTTAATTTTTTTAACAATTTTATTAATCTCAACTGTTATGTATGATTTTAAACATTTAAAAGAAATATTTTTATTTAAAAATTATTTACTATATTTTTATATTATCAATATAATAAATAATTATTTTGGTATAAAAATCTTTTTTATACTTAAAATCAATTTTAAAAATTGAACATAATAATTTTCTTTTTCTATTATAGGTAGTGTGAAAAATAAAATTATTTCCATTTTATCTTTGATAAAATATTATAGTATCCCTTTCTTTTCTTATGATAATAAAAATAAAACTTGTTTTGATTTTTTAAGATCTAATTTATATTATTTGCCACATTAATTACTTTTTTTTACACAAACTCTTAATTAAGTGGAAATTTTATTTAGATAGTTTAATGATAAATTTAATGTTACTTAATAAATTGATTGAATTTTTAATGTTTTTAGTTAATTGATTTTTACAAAAATAGTGTTAAAAGGAGTATGTAAATTATTTCTAATGATGTCAAATAGCTCATCTCATTATAATGTAAATGAATTTAGTCTTAAATATGATAGTACTTTGTTATGGACACTTATATGTTTCTAAGAGAGCAACTTTACAGCGTTGTTTAAATTTATTATTTTGTATAATTTAATTTTTTAATAATTCTACTCTATATATTTTATTGAAAAATTTTTTATAAGTCATCTTATCTTCATATTTTTTGTACTTAAGAATCAATTTCTTAATTAAATAATTGTGATTTAAATACATAACCCTCCTGATTCAGCAAAAGATTGAGTAATAGTTATTTAACTTAGAAAATTGGATAAGCATTTTCCGTTGAAGAATGTCATGTGGATGCGTTATCTGCCATCATCTTCCTTAATTGAATCTGTTGTAACGAAAAGTCTTCTCCTTTAAATAAAAAGTATTATTTATATCTTGTTTTTTTTTTTTTAAGTTTGTGTAAAAAATAATAAAAGTATAAAAAGTTACTTAATACTAGTTTTATATAAATATTTAAAACAAAAACAAGATAATAAATTTATAATTAAGAATGAAATATGAGAATAAAAAAAATTAAATGGTTTTAGTAATATTTTTACTGTTTATTAATTGTAAAAATTTATTTAATTTTTATTTTTAAAAAATCTGTGCAAGAAATAGTAAAAATAATAACAAAGTTATCTTTTCTATCTTTTATATAAATTATTGAAAAATAAATAAAAGAATAATTTTGTAATTAAAAGTGAAAATTAAAATTAAAAATAGAAGATTCAAATAGAATTTTAATTTTTTTAAATATAATTAAACTTGATTTTATATTTTTAAATTTTTCATTAATTTTGATCTTCATAAATTTTAAATTGTATAAAATAGTTCATATTATCATTTGTATGCATGATGCATCTAACTAGGCTATATCATATGACATGACTTGTTTATATATATTTAACGTTATAAAAAATGACAATAAAAATTCTTTAAACAAAATTTAATTTTACAAGAATTAAATTAATAATGTTTTTTAAGAATTAAACATATTTATAAGATATTCATTTAAATAATATTTTTTTAAAAAAAATATTAAAAAATTATTTTCCTTTTCTTCCTGTCTGCTTCCTCTTCCTCCTCTCCGTTCTCCTTTTCTCGTTTTCCACCTTCTCTCCATTCTTTCACCCTCCTCTAGATTTAAGTCTCAAAGCACTATACATTTTTCACCTCTCTCTTTGTCATCGTTGCGGGTCTCCTGTAGTCTTTTTGTTGGGGGAGAACAACACTGGAGAGGACGAGGGAAAGAAGGTAAGATTTTTTAAAAAATAAAATAAAAAATATTCCAGAAAAATTATTGAATAAACTTTTTGAAATTAGTACTTAATAATAATAATACATCAACATTTTATTAATACAGACAAATAAGTTAATAGAAAAAAAAAATGAAGATAAAAAAATAAAAACAAATAAAATATTAAATAATTTTAAATTAAATTAAAAATTTGTAAGGAACGTTTTGTTAACTTTCACACTAATACTGAAGTAAAGATTGTGCTGGACATAGATATAATGATAGTAAATGTTGTATTTTTTTAATTTTTTAATTATTTTCTTAGGAACAATAATAGTTAATAAAATCGTTGTAAATATAAAATGTATAAGATAAGAATTATCAATTTAATAATAAAGTTTGTGATAAATTCATTTAGAAAGTGAATATAAAATTAATTGGAAAACATTTATAATATATGATTTTTTACATCCTTTAAATTTTTAATAATTATATCAACATAATTTTTAATTAGGTGATAATATATTTTTTATATTAATAATATATCAAAATTACACTTAAACAAAAATATTAGAATAATTTTAACCTTTTTTAATAACTTTTTAAAATTTAAATACATCCCTCTTTACTGTATCTAATATGTAATATAAAAAATAAAATTTAGACAAAATATGTTTTTAGTTTTTAAAAATGTTTAATTTTAATTTTAATTTTTTATTTGAATCCAATTTTTTTTTATCTTTTACAATAGATTGTTTTTATTTTTAAACTAATAAAAAACATGTTATTTAAAAAAAAATTAAATAATTAAAAAACATATTTTATCTTAAAATTTAAAATTAAAATTTCATAAAAATTATCTCATGATGGATTCTACAGATCATTCCTCCTCAATTTGTAATATGCATTGAACAGTTAAGCAAACAAATTGTTGTTTAAATATAGGTTAAATTTAAATGTTTAAATTTAATCTGTTTAAAAATTTTAAAATTTGAGTTTGATTCTGTTATTAATTAGAAGTTTTTTCATCAAAATTAAACATGTTTAAAAATTTATATAACAAAAATAAAATAAATCAATAAATAGATTTAAAATTTATATAAATGATTGATTAAAAAAATTTATAAACTTAAAATTTACAAAATAATTTTTTTTATATAGATCTAAAATATATATATATATTATAAATAAATATTATACAAAATATAATATATTAAAATAAATATAAATAGACTTTTAAATGATTAAATAGATTTTTTTATATACGAATCGAGTCATAAACCTTTATCAAATACAAAAAGAGAAAGATTATATAAAAAAATTAACTTATTTTCAAAAAAAATACACAATAAATAGAATGACATGATAATAAAGGAATAAATAAAAAGTTGATATAAATATATTTATACTATTATTTAATTAAAAATATTTATTAATATTTTTTAACTAATTATAAAAATTAATTATTTATAATTATAGAATAAGTTATGATTAGATAACATTATAAAGATGCTTATATATTAATTTTTTTTATCTAAATTACATGTATTAAAAAAAAAAAATTCGAAGACCACCCGTATTTTTACAAATGAAAATTTTACTCAAATAGAAAATATTCATATTAAGATTGCGCCAATTCTTCCAATAATTTTTTATATAAAATTTAAATTAAAAAATTTAGTTAATAAAAATTAAATATGCATCGCTTAACCTATCTTCCACTGTTATTTACATGGTTACTGGTGGTTAGTGCATAGCAGTTAAATTCAAATAAAAATACTACATAATAGTGAAACTTGTATATAAAATTATGATAATGTAAAAAAAATCAGGAGATGCTGGATTTTAATTCAAAAATTAAAATTATGTTCGTTGTTGTTTATATAATTTTGTAAAAGGATAAACCACTAAAGTAAACTATTATTGCATGGAAAACGTTTTGAACAATTTTATTTTTTATTATACTTTAGAATATACACATATATATATATATTAAATAAAAATTAATTTATTCTGAAAATAATATTGTGTAACTTTATTTTTCTGAATTACTTTTATTTATTTTTTCATTATTTCAACGATCAAATTAAACTTTTATATTATATAAATAAGACCCACAAAATTTTATAAAATTTAAAATGTATGAAATAATTTTAATTTAACATATATTTTAGAATATGGAATACATTAAATTAAAATTATTTAATAAAATGTTATAAAACTTCATACACTTAAATCATATAATATATGTTAATATTTATTGATAAAATCTATTTTAAAAAATTATTAAATCAAATAAATTTATCCAAAATTATTTTCAAAATAAATTAAAACTTGAAACAATAGAAGAGTTATTATATTGAGAAAATTCTAGAAATAAAATAAAAAAAATATTCATTAGCATTTTAAAAATATGGATAAAAAGGGTTTTTATTGAAAAGTGTTAATATATATTTTTTCATTAAATAAAAATAAAATTGAAAAGCAGGAAAACAAAGGAAAAAGGTGGATTAGTTGGATTTATAATAATAAAGAGAAGATAGATAAAGGGGTATGATATGATGTTTTAAATAGGAGGTGGGATATTTGTGGCTTGGTCCCTCCTCTCGACTCTCACAATATCATTTCACTGAAACATGAGAGGAAACTGGAAAGCAGAGAGCCCCATTCCATTGATTCATTGAAAGCAGAAGTTCTATAAGTTCAATGCAAATGCAATCCTCTCCCTTCCTGGCTTCCCCTACTCCTTCCCAGGACGGTGACATGTATAGGAATAGTAGTAAGCAGTAGGTGCTAAACCTTTTATTCCTATTGCTAGTTGGGGAATTGAATTCGGCAATGCCATTTCCCAACGGCAGAGAGAGTTACTGATTCCACAAACCCACTCACTCACTCACTCACTCACTCCCTCCCTCTTATTGCTAAGATACACACAACGCACGCTATCTGTACCCACGCACGCACGCACTTTCTGCCCCAACAATCTCCTCTCTACCCTCTCTGCTTTGCTGGCTGCTCCTTTCTCACAACACACACATTCTCTTTCTTCCTATGAGACTCTCTCTATTCCCATCCCACCCCTTCCATTGCCACTACCATTACCGTTACCATCCTCCTATCAAGTTCCAACACTCCACGCGCATGGACGGCCGCAAAGACAAGGTCCTTGTCATCATGGGCGCCACCGGCTCCGGAAAATCCCGTCTTTCCATCGACCTCGCCACCCTCTTCTCCTCCGAAATCATCAACTCCGACAGAATGCAAGTCTACAGAGGCCTTGACATCACCACCAACAAGATCCCTCTCCACCAGCGTCGCGGCGTCCCACACCATCTACTTGGCGACGTCGACCCCTCACACTCCGACTTCTCCCCCACAGACTTTCGCCGCCGCGCCGCCGACATCATCGCCGACATCACCTCCCGGAGAAAACTCCCCATCGTCGTCGGAGGCTCCAACTCCTTCGTTCACGCCCTTCTCGTCGAACGATTCAACCCGGAATCGAACGTGTTCGATGAATCATTATCATCGTCGCTCGCCATATCCTCTGAGTTGAGGTACAGGTGTTGCTTCCTCTGGGTGGATATATCATTCCCTGTGCTATCGGAATACTTGCTCAAAAGAGTCGACGACATGCTCGACTCGGGGATGGTCGACGAGTTGGCTCAGTTCTTCAACCAGGAAGACGTGGCGAGCCGAACCGGGTTCGGTTTGGGGAAGGCCATCGGGGTCCCCGAGTTCCACCGGTTTTTTAAAGAGTACCCTTCCGGGCCCAGGGAAAAGGGCGAAGATCCGCTGCGGGAGCGTGCATACCAGGAGGCCGTGAGGGCGATTAAGGAAAACACGTGTCATCTGGCGAAGAGGCAGATAGGGAAGATCTTACGGCTTCAACGCGCCGGGTGGGACCTACGCAGGATCGACGCCACGGAAGCCTTTCGAGCGGTGCTGACGTCAGGGTCCAACGGCGGCTCTGATGTGTGGGAGAAACAGGTGTTGGAACCAAGCGTGAAGATTGTGAACCGCTTCTTCATGGAGTAGGTCTTCCAGCTAAATCCAGCTACTGCTCCTACTCTAATTTCTATTTATTTTATTTTATTTTTCTCTTTTTCTATGTGTTTATTTTACCGAACAAAAAAAGAGAGAGGGGCAATTGGGGGTTATGGAATGGTATGGGGTAAAATGTACAAAAATGGGAATGGAAGTTGCCAATTTGGATCCCAGGTTGAGCTACTGCTCTCGGAGAGTGGCTTGGTACTGGATCGGAGGAATGACCAAATTTTGGGTTTTGGAGTTGCAACAAAGGTTTGGCTCCTGTGAGATTCCACAATTTTTCTCGAGGCGGATTTGGTAAGACCAACGTAAAAATGAAAAAAAAAAAAATGATCCCTAGTATAGAAAATGTTGACAAATTTTTGGTAGCAGTAGAGTTTATTTTTTATTATTTAAATTTTTTGCTTATTTTAAGAAAATTGCAACCTGAAATTGTGAACGCTGCTCTCCAACTTCTTCATGTCCCTCCCACTCTCTTTGTTTCTCTCACTCACATGTTGGGTGTGGACGATGAAATGATGAGGAAATCCCCATAGGAAAGTTTGCAACGGCAAGCAACACACATTTATATTTATATTTATATTTGGTACGAAGGGGAGAATCGGAGTGTGGATGAAGGGGTGTGAAACGGCATGAGATCAAATTCCCTCCAACCCCACTACCATCTTATCGCTCTTCAATTAACTAAAAGACAACCATTCACTTTTTCTTTCTCTCTCTCTCCTTTCTTCTCCATCCTTGTATATTCTTTTATTAGTGCGCGTGTTTTGGTTTACTCAGAGGAAAGGAATGTGGCATTCCGGAGTGTGAATTTGTCTTTGCTTCCAGAGAAGAAATTCCGCATGGCATCAATATGTGGCATTTTGTATGATGATGTTCATTTTATTAATTCTTTCTTCACTCGCAACGCATTTATATTACCCAAAAATACCTTCTCTATCTAAATTCGGGCATTCACAAAGGGCATGTTTCGACAGCAATTTAATAATGAATTTTATATTATAAATTTCATTTTAAAATTTATTAAAATAAGTTGGATTTAATTTATTTAATAAATTATATTAAGATTTTACAGGATTAAGTTTTAAGAAAAAGAAATATAAAATATTTTCATAAGTTTTCCGTAATCTCTTTTAATGAGAACCAAAATCTAAAGATAAAAGGATAATTAAATCATTCTCAATTATGCCTTTTGTTTCTATGATTAATTTATGTAAGGTTTTAACTCTAGATGACTTCATGTTATTTTCCTTATGCAGTTTCAGAGTTTTAAGGAAGAACAAATTTTGCATGATCATGGTATTTATGTTCACAATCAATCTACAAAAATCTATCCAAAGTTTAACATGCTTTAAATTCTTCAAATATTAATTAAAAAATTAAAAAAATGTATTTAAAATCACGAATGCAATAGAGATAATAGTAATAATATATTTTAAAAAAAAGTTTTGTTTTTAATCTCTTAATCACTGTTGTAAGAATATTAATCATTAGCATTTTTAAAATATTAATAAAGTTTATGCTAAAATTAATTTAATATGAAATTTAATTTTTAATTGGTTCCTTTATAAGTATTTAATTAGCGTATAATTAATCTTGAGCAATTTGTTTTGACTTCCATAGTTTGTATTCTGCGACTGAGGAAAAATTAATTCTTTTTTTTTTGTCAGAAAAAAATCCTAAATAAACTAATCTAGATACCCAAATCTTGTTTGTAAAAGACAGATCTAGATTATCTTTCTATAATATATATATATATATATAATATTTTTTAAATTATTAAATTTTATTAATTTAACCATTAAATTAAATTTATAAAATATTATGAAGTTTTAAAAATTAGTATTTTATTAAACAATTTTAATTTAATATATATTATAACAAGTACAGTATATGTTAAATTAAAATTATTTAATAAAATATTAAATTAATAAAGTTAATAGTTTAAAATATTAAAATAACTAATATTAGCAAAAATTAATCATAAAGTAAGTTATACACTAAAAGACAGTGCTATCTTTCTTCATATGGGGTGCTCGTAAAAACTGCTATTCTGAATATCAATTTACAAACGACACAAATAAATGCATTAAATTAAATATGACATGTTATATAATTTTTTTAAATATATTAAAAACATAAATTGAAACAAAATATTATATTAATAATATAATGATATTTACATCGATGATATATTAAAATTATTTTTTAAAAATATTCTCACTATAATCTTTTTCTGCGATCAAAAAAGTGGTGAGTGATTTTCATGCTTATGACCCAGAAGAACACAAGAGGGGAAAACTAATACCAAGAGCTATCTTCTCGAAGTCTCGTCCATCATCCAGTTGTAGGCATTAGGAATATTATTGAATGACATCGTGTCACTTCATAGTTGCGCTGTAAAGTGTGTAAGATCATTTTTAACGAGGTATTTTAACTTATTTTAAACAATTTAAAATTTAATAAAATTTAATAAAATATTTAAATAATTTATTTTTAAGTTTTTTATATAAATATTTACCATTACATATAACAACTATTTTTATTTAAGCGACATTTAAAAAAAAAAACTAATACTACCTAAAGCATGGTTTATGGATTAATAATTTAGAGCTCCCGAAAACAAACCTTTGCTAGTTGGGTAGTTGCACTATAACAGCAAAGATATGCATTTGGTAATAATAATGGATTTGTTAGTAATCTATTCAGTTTCAATTATTTTTTAAACATAAATTAAAAAAATGTATTAATACATTGTTTCCAATTTTTTTATGGTTTATTAATTTGTAAACTATTGTTGATAATAAAAAATTTAATTTTGTATACAAAATTACTTTCTATAAAAAATATATATATATATTTTAACAAATTTCATGTATCTTGTTCACATACATTACAACTACATAATTCAGAAACCAAAACGAACTTTTCCCCCATTTCTCATTCAACATATAGGCACAAACAAGTAAGCTAGCTTTTCCATACTAAATGAATATTTTTAAATTTAGATAAAAATTAAAATTCAATATTAAAAAATTATATAAAAGAAAATATCACCAAATAACGACAAAATCACGTGATTTAAAAAAGAATAAAGTATAATAGATGTTTTCACAGTCAAAACAAGGGTTTTTATTTTATTATATAAGAAGAATTAAAGATCTTTTTTTTCAAAAATTGAATAGAAAAACATTAAATTTAAAATTTAAAATTAAGGAATATTTTTTTAAATATTTAAATTAAGGAATTAAGTATTATTTTGATAATACATGTGTTTATATTATAAAAAACATTTATAATTAATTTCCAAAAAATAATATAGGAAGGGAAATTGTTTTTTATAGATACTTAAATAGAATTGAGGAATTTTTTAAAAGAGAAAAATATTTTTAAAAGTGAATTTTTTAATATTGTAAGGAAATTTTTTTAAATTATTTTAAAGGAAAAATAAAAGAAAACGAGTGAGAAAAAATATAAAGTAATATATAGAAGAACATCAATAAAAGAGAATAAAAAAATTTAAGTTTATTTTAATTTTTTAAAAAGATATTATTTTTAAAATTTTATTGATCAAACTCTTTTTTAATATTTTAAAAATTAAAATATTTTCAAAATTAGAAAATAAGCGAGCTCGAAGTTTGGAAGTTATAGTTGTCTTAAATATAATTTGAAAACAATAAATGATGAAAGAAAGTTAAAAGATTAAAAGACTATAAATGAAAAATTGCATTAAACGTGAAATGGAATGAATAGGATCCTTAAGTAAGAATCTCTTATCTCACAGTTTGGACGGCTTAATTTTCTTTCTAATTAAAGTGCACTCTACATTTCTACATGTTAATTGTTGTATTTATAAACAAATTACAACAATAGTAAGTAACTGCTATTAGTTTTAAATTTTAAAATTTACATAATTGTTATATTGATGTATTTTCTCAAAAACGTTTCCTCGACACCTGTACTTCGTTCCCACAATTAATCTTCATGTAATTGCTTGTTAATCCATTCTAATTTAATCTTGATTTTCACTCGAAACTGTATTATCAATTCTTTATTATATTTGTCTTTATTTTTTTTCCCCATTTTAGAGATTTCTATGACCCAATCCAAGTTGATCTCAATTGACCTCTCCACACTTCACGTTCACGCAAACACTCGGAATACATAATAGGCAAGAACTTTAAATTTATAGATATGAAAATTTTATTTTTATATGAAAATATTTTTTGATTGAAAGTTAAAAATATAAATTTTTAAAAAATAAAATTATTAAAATTAATTTTATTTTTCAATAAAATATTTTTAATATATACAATCAAGATTTAAATTTCTATTAATATTAAAAAAATATAACTATCTATCATTATATTTTTTAGTTATAAATATAAATTTTTTTGGTGTTAACAATATGATAGATCTGGATTAACTAAATTTAAATAATAACATTTTAAAAGATCAAATGATAAAATATGCAATAGTTGATATAAGAAAAGCTACATAATATGTTGAAAGATCTTAGAATAAGAAAAGTTTTCATTTTTTTAAAAGTAAAAACTCAAATTTAATATATTAATACTTTTATATAGATAAATTTAGATTTAAATATCAAAATATAAATAAAAATACGTAAAATATAAAAGAGATCACAATTGTTAAATAGCAATGAAATCTGATCTCTTACGAAAGAATAAAGTATTATAAGATCATTGTTAGTAATACAATTTTATTTTATTAAATAAGAATAAATAAAAGAAAGAAGACTTTTACTATTGAGAAAGAAATTAAAAAAATAAATTATTTGAATATGTCTGTTAATTAAATGTGACACGTATCAAAATTTAAAATTTAAATCTATATCGAAATTGGGATTAACCATATTTAAGAAGTAATACTTCAAAGGGAAAAAAAATATAAATAAAATGTGTGATACTTGATAATAATCAAGTTACCATTACTACCCATGGCAGTCAATATTAGGTGTCATGTGGAGAGTCGTAATGAATTACACTTTAATAATGATAAAAGTTTGAGTATTAAATGCCATTTGTGAAGAAATCTTAACCTTATGAGGAAATTTATTTAACACCATTAATGAGTGAATGGAAACCAAAATATGAGGTCTCGTTACTTGATGTTCAACAATGCTCACCTTCTCCTAACGTTGTCTTTTTTTATGATAGAATAAAGATGGTGCATATACCATGATAGGTAGAATATAATAGAAAGAAGAGAGAGATAAAATATGATAGAAAGAGAAGAGAGGTAGAAAAAAGAAAGAAAAAATAATATATTTGAAGATAAAAATATTTGATAATTAGAATTTTTTAGGATACTGACTTATTGTCCTTGCAGCATTTGTTTTCTTTCATTTCAGAAGTAAAGGGTTAGGTATAGGTAGTGTTCTTAGTGCAATGGAGTTGTCAGATGGTTAATTCAAGGTGATATGGACCAAAATCTTAGGCTAAGGAAGGGTTCAGAATTTTCTGCAAACAGGTGTAGGAAATTAAATTCTACATAATGTACAAGTCCCAGGAAGAGACAATTGGTGTTATCATCTTCTCTTCAGCCCCGCCCCACCCCCCAAGAACTCCCAAGTTGATGTACTTTGGCACAGTTGGGGGGGGCCAAGCTCTGTGCTACTTTGGGTCGTCCTACATAATAGAACCGTGCTCCCAAAATATATATGTCTGAAATGTGCAAGGGGTCCCCTGCATGTTAAGGAGAAAATGTTCTTTTCTCTTAGGTTTTCAGTTCCCAATTTTGATGAATACTAGTCAATTCTTTCGGAAACAATACCAAGATAAAACACTCATAGGATGGACCCCCCAACCCCTCTCTATTTTTAGTCACCTATCTCTTTCTCATTCTTCCAATCATAAATTTCTCTCACCAAACATTGAAATGCATTTTATTGCATCTTAACTCTTTTATCTTTGTGTAATAGACCTACACAACGTAAACCATTTTAATTTGAATATTTTTCCCACAGTTAAACTAGAGTTAAGTAACATGATTTCACCGTATTAAAAAATTATATATACTTTTTATCAGATAACATTTTATTATAAGTAGTTATATTTGATAAAATTATAAATTTTTTTTTACATGTTTATATCCTTATACATTTTTAAAAATTGGAAGGAAATGTAGTCTATTCAAAGGTAATAAAAACTTTTAATCTTAAAGTATATTTGTAAGTAGAATTCATCTCAAAGAGACGAATGAGAATTTAAGCATGCAACTTATTAAATGAGAGATGGTATTTTACTCAAATGAACTAATCCTTCAAGGTTGGTTATGTCCTTTTATTTATAGTGTGTTTGGATCCATGATGGATCTTCTCAAATATGTGTATGATAAAAGGATATTCTCTGTAGACTCGTTTGAAAACTGCAACGTGAAATCAAATACACATTTAATAACAAAAAATGATTCAAATTCCAAAATGTATTTAGATGTGAATTAATAGGTTAATATGTTATGTGAAAAGTAAAAAAAAATTAATTCCCAAGTTATGTGACAATATCAATGTTGTATATTCTCTTTATTTTTTCTTGCTTGTTGATTAAAGATTTCGCAATACTTCAGATTTTGGTAAATTATAAATGCAACACTTGGTAAGTTTACAATACATCTTATAAGTTCTTAAAATAATATAAAATGTTTATAAACAAATATACTATTCTAAGATAATTAAAAAATACAACTTAGAAACTACGAATTTTCAAGTGGCAACAGGCAAATTCATATTCTAAACTCCTTACTAGTTGCTATTACTAAACACAAAGTTGCCTTGAGCATGCATGTTTCTCTTGTTCTTTGGTCCAACTAGCTAGTGTGGTTGTATTTTCATGATTACATGTTCTTTAGTTTTAAGAATAGCTCCTAGGCTGCATAATTATTCAACGCGTCCTAGAAGAACCCAAATTGGCTGACATGGATAACAGGTGGAACCACATACATAAAGTAGATTAGTTAGCTGTATAAGGAGGTATTTTGTCAAGTCATTACTATAATATCACAGTTAACATAAGTGGGATAATGACAAAGCAGAAGCTTTATGTGATGCATTAAAATAGGTTTAATTGCAGCCAAATTAATGGTTTATTTGGTTATACTACAGCTTGTAATCTCAGAGACTCAGATCAAACACAATAATAGAAATGTCCAAATTGATTGGTGCATGTGCAAAGCGTACGAAGGAGCATGGAAACTCAGGACACTAGTTCCCTTGGGAACCAAGCTTAAGGAATATACTGGCATGTAGTTGACACTCTTAATCAATGAAACGAAAAGGACAGAAAAGAAAATTATAAAATGTGCAAAACAATTTTGGTATAACTTTAACCACATTTCCATCCAGTGAGAAATGCGTAGATTACAAGTGTATTTGTTCTTTTCTCTTCAATGTAGCAATGGGAGCTAGACTTCAATACTTAATTCTATTTCTAATTTATTTTTTCGATATTAGGAAGTACAATTTGATCTACTTCCTTTCAAGATCTTAAATAAATCAATTAGCATTTATAATCAAAATTGTATTTGACAACTTAGTGAATTTGCACCCAAATTTGATCTTGGTTGACGGCATTGGATGACCCAGGGCATGTGAAGACAATGCCATTGCCACATTCTGCACGCTGAAGGATAAATATATTTTATATTTATGGACCAATAACTTAATATACATATATATATATATTTGCTTTGGGCGTACGCATTAAAAATGCTGCGATCAATAGCAGTGATAAAGATTTTCATGTGAGAATGTCTTATAAATTTATAAAATGATTAACGACTGGTCACTAGTTAGTCCAACTGATTATTTTAAGAACATTGCTATTATTTATTGATTTATTTATTTTCTTTCTCTTAAACTAAACATATTTTAGAATTATTATATGGTTGTAACTTGAATAAGATCCTTCCTAATTAATTAGTCTAAATTTATTATATATGCAACTAATTATATAGGATTTGGTTGCAATTTGGTAGAAGTTTGGAAGAAATATAGCGCAACTTGAAGTATTTTATACCATATATCACCCAATTGAGGCCGGAAAGCACACCATGCAGCAGCAACATTACAGTCTCTGAATGGCTGGCGACATATTGGGATGAGCTACTGTTTAGCTGTTCTCTATAACCAGGTGTTTTAATTTTAGCGAATAATTTGTAGAACATAACATTCCCAAAATGGACTGAAAAGTATTTAATCATAGCCTAAACCAATTAAATATATCAATTATTCCACAAAATAAACCAATTAAATATACTCCACATAGATAGAACAACAAAAAGTCCAAACAAATAAGATAGTGGATAAGAATTTTAAAAATTAGTTCATGCCTTGAAAATTTAATGATTTTGTAAATTTCAGTTTTTATAATTAATTTGAAGTGCATAAAAATAAAATTTTTTTATTAAAAAATATTTATTTTATTTTAATACTTTCAATGTAAATAATATTTTTTTAAAAAAAGAAAAAGTTTACCGCTTTTAAAAATTTAAAATCAGTCTTAAACACAAGTTAATATTTTCTAAAATTCAGTTGTATTTTGTTGAAGGGGGTGTTTTTGAGTTGATTAATTTTAGTGAGAAAAGTGAAGTGTTTTTATGTGCACTCCAAGTATAAGATATAATGTGTGTCAGTCGTGGTTGGAGGTGAACATGCTGGTTTTAATGAAGCTGTCCTTCTAAGAATGTTAGTTCAAGAATTAAGTAAGCATAAAGAAACAATAAATCAATGACAGAAAGGGAATGATATAAAAAGTGGGATGGGAGATCCAAGGAAGGGGAGAGGGGTGAAAAGAGTGAGACTAAAACTTGGAGACAGAGAGAGACTGTATGTTCTCTGAACCATTACACAATGTGGGTGGAAGCTCACTGGGCCAAATGCATTCAGGGCATATGAACAAATGTACCAACCTTGAATATAAAATGGGTTTTGAGGCATAATGGTGTGGGGAAACATTATGTCTTTATAGCAGAATTCCAAGAGAAACTTGAGAGAGTGAGACAGTGCGCGTGCGGCTGTTTTGCGCATGATCCTATAACGCAGGCTAAGCCCACTATTTTTTATGACAAAACTTATAGGGCATGGGTCTGGAGCATAAGTACATTACTACTGGGTCAAGGTTCATAGAATGGCGTGTGTGACCATTTTGGTTCACAATCACAATGAGAACAATGTGGGGTTTCTATTCTGCATGCCGACTCTTGTTTATTTTAAAAAACATCTCTCTCTGCTCCCACCTACAGCTCTTCCATGTCAGGCACTACCAATGATCAAAATTAAATTATAATATTTACCTTGCTTCTAAGTTTAATGCAAATCCATGCTAATTTGTTATTAAAAAAACAAACAGTACCTTTTTATTAAGGACAAAACTAAGATTTAGTATTGTTATTCTTCTTCCATCAAAATACACATTTCACTTTAACAATTGTTTCTTTCATCTTAAAAATTAGAATTGAAGGTAAATTATTAAGATAAAATACTGAATTTGTTTAAAGAATACTGTATAGGTTTTTTTTTTTTTTTGTATTGTTAAAAGTGTTAAAACAAATCTGCTGTGTACCATTTCCATTTTAAACAATTAGGGGAAGCTCTTCTAAGCTTTACCTTGTAATCCACATGTTTTGTCGTTCTTTTTAATTTTTCATAATAGTTAGGGGAGGATATGTTGTCTCATAATTATTAATAAAGTCATACTAATCTGGCCGAGCCCTTGAGTCTCAGGCAAAGTAATGACAATGGTTGTTTTTGTATATAAGGTGAATCTGCAGGAAAGAATGGTAAGGGTACTTGCAAACTTGATTACGATGAACTTGGTGAACAAAAGTTTCAAAAGAAATTTAAAATAAAGTCATCATAAATTTTATAAAATACGAAAAATTGTAAAATTTTTAAAAGTTCCGTTAATAAAAATCAGATGAAGTTTAAAAGCTTATTTACGTATAAAAAAATGTAAACTTAATTTTACTATATTCCTAATACATTCATTTTAAGATAGTTACTTTAAATTATTGTACAAATTTATCATAACTTTAGAAAATTTATTTAACTTTTTAGTTAAAAAATTATTTTGAATTAGAAAATAAACAAATGAAGAGCATAAAACATATTGTTTTAGTTTTGGTTCAACGGAAACAAAACTCATTCCTACATATATTTTATGTAATAAAATATCTAAATTACATTATTTTTTAAAAGAAAAATGTATAAAAATTATCAAGCTATCACAACTAAAATATTTCAAATTAAAATATTAAACTAATGAGATGTTATGTTGAAATTAATTTATTTTATGTGAAATTGATTATTTTATAAAAGAGATTTTAATTTTAAAATAAAGTTAGAATAATCAACTTACCATAGATTAGATATCCTTAATTAAAAGATAAGATTAATAAAATATTCTAAATTAATTATTTACATAAAAATTATCAAACTGGCATAATTTAGATATCCTAATTAAATTATAAAACTAATAGGACATCACAACCAAATTAAATCCTTTCATATCAAATTGACTATTTTACAATTTTATTTAAAATAGAATTAAGATGATCAAAACTTTTATAACTCAAATATCCTTCATTAAAACATATGATTAATAATACATCTAAATTAATATTTTTAAATGTAATTAAAAATCATTAAGATGTCATAATTTATATATCTCTAATTATGTTTGTTATTAATAAAATATTTCTTCTAAATTATTTTTAACGTAAAATAAAATATTTATAAAAAACTTGACATTAATAAATTATTATGATTTACCAAAAAATATTATTAAAAAGTTCTAACTAAATAAATTATTCACATTGCAAAATGATACTAGGGAATAACAAACTGAAAACAATGATAATAGTGATGAACACACATAACAACAATAATGCAAATATATGACTCAACCTTATACATCAAATAATAGTTATAATAAGACAGAAAGTTTCAAACCCCAAAAAACAAAAAATAAAAATAAACAAACAAAAAGGACGAGTTGGCACAAAAGAAACAAGATGAGAGCCCCCAACATTTTGAATTCGGCATCTTCTTTCTCACTGTTTGTTTTTTTTTGTTTCAGTCGTTTTTCATTGGGTTGACCAAGCATGAGCCCATTCTTTTCATATTTTCAGAATTCCATTCTTTATTGTTCGTATACAAAAAAAAAACAGGCCCACACAAGAATGAATCAGATGGCCCAAATCCTACTAAAATTGTGAGCATCTTTTTTGTTATTTGGTTTTATTTTATTAAATCAAAACAAGGAACGCCGAAGGGAAGCGTTTACGTTTCAGAACACGTTTGGGGATTTGGTGGTGCCGTCGGAAGACGTGGTGAACAGTGACGATTTCGTCAGTGGTCGTCGGTTTGGTTAGGGGCAGCATTGTTGAGGAATGACTTCCGGCACGGGGACCCGCGCGGTGGTGAACGGCGACGTGGAGAGGGTTCATAATGGTGGGTTTCGCAGGTTCTGTGCACCGCGGGTTACAGCAAGCACATCCCCCATTTGATATTTATGATTTTCCGTGTTTTGTATTCTGATAGCAAAGCATTAAGTATTGTAAGTATTTTTGGTACTCTCTCATGTTTAGTTATTTCTTCTTGTAATTTGTGCTTATTTCTGGTTAAGTGGTATGAAAGATGAAGGCAACACACAGAATGTAGCTTTGCTAATCACAAAATAAAGCAACCAATCTTAGTAATTTTTTGCAAAGAAATAAGGTAAAAAGTTACTTGATTTGGAGAACAGATGCATGCGCTTTGATTTGATACTCCATCTTCTGTCTTTCCTCTGTTTTCCTTTCATCTCTCCAAATTTTGATTACTGCACCTCTGCAAAGTACTATTTTTCCAGCTTCTTCCTCTTCTTCTATAGATGTTTCCCACATTTTGCTCAAATTTCAGTCCATCGCTTTTTCTTTTGGTTTATTTGGAATGTGATTCTATGAATATGAATGTTTGGTTTTGTGATGACGCAAATTCTCTGACTGTATTGAAGTATTGAATCCCCCTTTCCATTTTTCAAGTGAATCCTTTTAAGGGAGAAGCACACGTCACTGCCAATTCCATCTGCAATTTCCGGCGCTATAGGGACTGCTCAGCAGGCCAAGTTCTGCCGCCATTTTCTGATTTTTAATTAATTCTTTTTCACTTTTTTATTTTCAATTCTAAAATTTTTTAATTATCGATTTTATTTTTAATTTTTGAAAAATAAATAAATCTAAAATAAAGTAAATGTTTTAAAATAAGATTAAAAATAAGACAGAATAAAATAAAATAAAATAAAAAATAAAAAATTATCCGGATAAAATGAGTGTTTACCGTTTACACCAACACTTTAATTAATATGTATTTCAGGAAAACACTGTATGTTGGATTGCATGTCTATATGAAAGGTTACTGCGTATCTTTTATACTATAAGATTTGAATGCAGGTAATCCATAGTTTTGAAACCAAAACATTCTCATTAAATAAATAAATACAATTTACTTTAGTGCCCACAAGCAACTTATGACCTGTTCAAAATTATAGAACCTTAGATGTGAGCTAAGGACTGGGAAGTGTTTACCTTGAAAGTTATTCAAGGTCGGTTATTTAATAATGATATATAATATTTATTAATATAAATTTATAATATTTGTATTATATTAAAAAATTAGCTTTCATAAATAAAATATATTTAAAATAGATAAATTAATGTCAAAACGCACGCACTGGATTTATTTTCAATTGAAGAAATAATGTAAATATTTAATTAAAGTTATATGAGCCGTCAAATAGTATATGAAATAGTTGGTAGGAGACAAATGCATTCCAGCACTTCCTCCTCCTTTATCTCTGGTATGGTTTTTCTAACGTGTCTTTGTTGATATATATTGAAAAATATTAAACGTATTTTTATTAATTTTTAAACCTATTCAAAAATATTAAATAAGTTTTGGGTATAAATAGTATTTATATTTTTTTCATATTAAATAGTATAAAAATGAACATAAATATAAAAAAATAAAAATAGGTTAAAGATGTTTTTAAGTTTTTACCTTTAAAGAAGAAAAATATATATTATTTTTTAGAAGTTTTTTAAAATTGTAGTTATCAAACATGTTTTTCAGTTTTTAAAAAGTAAAAATATTATTTAAAAAGAGAAACAAACAAACCTTTAATCCTTTTAAATTTGTAAATAAAAATTTTAAAAGTTTATTTTATTTTTTAATTGATCTTTAAATCTTATTTTCTTTTAAAATATAAACTTTATTTTGATTCTATTTTATATTTATTTTTTTCTTTTTATAAGTAAAAATTTAAAAATTTTAAATCCATTCTAAGTAATTCTTAAATTTAATTTTACATACTAAAACGTCTCTGAATGAATAAATTTAATAATCAATATATGACTTTTTACGTGTATATAAAAATAGAAAAGTTCTTCCTACATGTGAAAAGTAGTTCATCGTGAGATATAAAGGAATACATGTGTATTTTTGGGATGTAAAAAATATATAAAAATGTTCAGAAGAGGTAAATATTTCTTATTTTATATATAGGATATAACTTTTTGCTTTGGGCTTTTTATATATGTATCCATAGATAAGTATTAACAAAGATCCAATTAAAATGCGAGTTTGTAAATAAGTTTTTATCTTTAGAATCGTGTTCATGGATGCAAAAAATATGTTTTAGTCACTATACCAATATATTTAATTAATATAAGTCAGAATTATTATTTTTTTAAAATTTACTTTTCCTTAGACATGATAAACTATGATTTTTACATTAAGTTAATAAATTTATGTTAAAATTTATTTTTAAGAGAAAAGTCTTTAAATAAAAATCACGCCACCTTAAATTTAGTTTAAAATAATTAATCTCATAAATTTAAATTAATTCAAACTATTTATTTTTAATACAAAATTATAAATATTTTTTATGATAGATGATTTTGCTCAGTCATATATTCTGTTTAGCCAGATAAAATTATTAACTCCAAATTATTTATCAAGTTAGATTAACCCTTGACTAATATACACGCGTCTGCAATAAGTACAATGTTCTACTCTACAATTGGTATGAACTAATTAATTAAGATTATGCTGAAAGCTACGCGCTTTCGTCAAGTTTGTAAGCTGCAACAAGAAAGCCACTAATTTGTAGAGTGCCAGCGGCGCGGGAGAACCCATCATTAGTCAAAGAAAGTGTTATTTCATTTTCCAAGCAGCTTCTTTATCTTCCAACTCTTAAGTATCCCATCCTTTACCCCTCTTTCTTTGTTTATATAATCTTAGTTAGGATTGTATTTTTAAGATTTTTTTCATTAAATCCATTTCTAAAACTTCTTTACCCAAAAAGAAAACTATATCTAAAACTTTTTAAAACAATTAACTAATTATCTTTTAAGAATGTTTTCCTTTAAAAGGTCACATAAAAAATTATATCATATTTCGTTTTTGAAAAACTTATACAAACACCGCTTTAATTGGGATTTTAATATTCAAAGAACAGCTTTCGTCAACTATTGACGCTGATAATATTTTTAATTTATAAATATACAAAGTTGAAGAAATATTATTAAAATAGAAAGTCAATGAAATTGACTTTGATGACAACGACACACTGCATGTCACATTCTTCACTTTTTTAAATAGCATATCTGAAGTTCTGAAACTTCAAGCCCAAGGTTGAGCCATGACGAAGGAAATTTGCTCCACACAGTTTGTGTTATCAAATAAGTATAAACTTAAGAAGCAGTAACATTAGATATATACAACACGACATTAGTATGCCTAAAAATTATAAATTACGACAAAATTAAAATGTAAAATAATTATAATAATATAAAATTATCATTTCTAGTTAAAATATATTTTTTATACAAATTAACGTTTGTCGTTATAAATATAATAAACAGTATTATTTATCAAATTATAATAATATCCCTTTATATTGATTAAAAATTAAAATAAAATACAAGTTAGAAGTATCTTACAGATATTTAAAAAGTGTTTCGCATGATATATCTCTAACACCGATACTACGTCTATTTCAAGGTACCTGTGTTTTGAAGGTATAAAATATATTCTCTTCTTTTAAAAGGCACGATAAGGATTTTATATCCTATTTTATTTTTTGTTGTTTAGTTTGGCTGCCACAGATGACAAGTTAGACTATTTGATTCAGCTTGTAAGATGACGTTAATCATTATCAGAATTTTTGGCATTGTAGTATATATCACAAATAAAGTGCAATGGCGACTTTCAAATTTATAAAAAAGGTGGCAAATTACGACATGTTGGATATCTCATACTAGTTTGCTTGATTTGAAAAACGTTGTCTTCGTATTTTTTTTTTATTATTTCCTATATAAATATTTTTTTATTTTTTATCGACAAGAAAAACCAAAAATGAAAATAATGAATATTTTTTTTCCAAAGTACACAACCTTAATTAATTCTTCTTGTTGTATCCATTTTTAACTTTTACTTAAGACTTTATGAAGTTTTTAACTTTAAATTTTCGGGTGTTTCAATATCTAAATTGGATGAACTGTAATATTATATTATAAATAATTTTAACTTAATTAAATCGTAAAAGTTGATTTTAGAAGAGAAAATTGTACAATTTTTTCTAAAAAAATATTGACCCAATTATTATTCGATGTAAGACTTCTTAATAATGAACACCTAACAATAATTATTGTTCTATCAATAAAAGAAAGCTTGCATTGATAGAAAATGAGGTACTAAGGATTACATGAATCCATCATAAACTAGTGTTTAAATTACAGGTAATTTTTATCAAAGATGATTTCATTTAAGTTAGTTTTTTAATATGGAATTTTTTTTATCAAGATTTAAATTTAAATTTATGTTTTTGAAGAATTAAATATATAACATTTAAACTAATCATTCACTAAATATAAATTTTTAAAGGTTAATAATGACAAAAATAAATAAATAAATAAATAAAGACTTAACCTGCTTGTAACACGGCTGCTGTATTTTCAATAAATGATTTTAAGTTTTCTTCATTTTATTTCTACAAATATTTTTAATTAATTTCAGTTGTTTTTTATTTATTCTAAAATATTATTTTAAAAGTTTAAGATAAATTTTTTATTTTTTTATTATATCCTTACTCCATATAAAGGCATTAATTATGAGAGAAATTTATTAACAAAAGAGATAAAATGTATAATAAAAAGTTACATAACAATTTTAATATGAATAAAGATATTAATTAAAATTTTAAATTTATGTAAAATAATCTTAAAAATAAGATAAAAATATTCAATAATATTTATAATTCTAAGATAATAAACATGTTAATTTTATTATTTAATATTAATTTTATAAAATAGTAGAAAAATATCAAAAATAAATTGTAAAAAGATATAATAAACCTAACTTCCAGTAAGAAAGCAAATTAAACAACATAAAGTTCACAAGAGCATTGTAATCCATTTGGACTCTTTCATAAACTTCTTTTACACTGGGTTTGGTTGGATTAATTTAAAGGGGATTGATTTAAGGAGAGAAAATACATGAAAATTTAATCCCTCCCCCATTTGGATACCATCTGAAAAGTGAGATGATGGATAAGAATGACAATGGGTTCCACGATTATTTGTTACTCTCTCCACTGAGTTGAAATTGGGACATATTCTACTCTTTGACAAATTTTCCCTTAATTGAAAAGTCCCATAAGTGCTTGAATTTTGTCTGATAGTTGCTCGAATTTATTTATTTTATGTGCAACAATAATCTTGCTTGCTAAAATTGTCTTTTGCTCATATATATATATATATATATATATATACTAAGGTGTTTTCAATAATAAACTGAGGTGTAACCTAGCTAGTTGTCAGCAAAGAGAATGGTAACAGTGAGGAAATGTGGACTTCCAAGAAATTCAGTATCATTTGAAATAACCATTAATTAATGAAGTACTTTTCAAAGTAGGATGGTTTGAGTTTCTCAAAATTCAAACTTAGGTTCTTCATAGCAAGAGTATTGGAATAAGAATAGAACAGTAACAGATCTTGGATTGAAAAAGATATATAAAAGAGATCATAAATATAGAGAAACAAATCGTATATAAAAACACAACCTACAAACGTAATCGATATTATATGTAATTATAATCTATAGAGAAAGCAACGAGATTGAAGAAGGTGATGAAAAAGTTGGGCGCCATCTGCGGGGCGGCTAAAGAGGTATTACAGCCGCGGAGGCCAAACGTGCAACTATAAACAAACAATCAACTGGTAATAATAATAATAATATTTATAATATTTTTGTTGAAATTAAATTTTCTTGTGTTGTACGTATCCTTCGGTCAGTTTGTTTATTGATTCTCAAGCTACTAGTCATATTAATTTGGTAAAAATAAATTTAGAGAGTATATAACTTAATTATGGTTCAAACTCCAGCAGTCAAATCAAAAAACACAACTCATTAGCCATTAGATCATAGGATTATCTATATTTCCTATTGACAATAAAAAAAAAATAAAAAAAAAACTGTAGCTCAATAGTCAACGGTCAGAGTTGTTGGCTAATGAGATTTGTCCTTCTCAATCTCAGTGTATATATATCACCCTTTCTATATCTTCCTCTATTAACCAATTTCTCATTTTCATTTTTATCAAACAGTTTCGTTTTGGTCTTTCACATTTGTATAGTGAGTTATGAGGCCAACTTCAAAGCTCTATTGCTTTCATGAGCAACCAAAGAAGGTGATCAATGGCCCACGTCCTTCCCCTTTGATGATCAATAAAGGTTCCCACTTGATTCGCAAGCCTTCAGGTTCTTCAACATGTGCTGTTGCAGTGACCAATCTTCACACGCAACAGAGGAACCCCATCATCATTTACACCCAATCACCCAAGGTTATCCACACAAAGGCCCAAGATTTTATGACTCTTGTTCAAAGACTCACGGGTATGTCAAGCACCAATCATGATGTGTCCACTGCCTCACCCCCACAACAAGAGGCTTCTGAGAATTTTGGATCATCTTTGTCTGATGGATCCAATAACATTAGTAATGAAACTAGCTCAGCTTTTAGAAGGGGTGATGAGACTTGTGTAAAGGGTGGTGCCAATGTTCAATATAGTCCCTTTAATCTTGACTTTGCTGATATGCCACTCTTCACCCCAAATTCCTCAGATTTGTTTTGCTCCTCGACTAGATCAGTGTTTGAATATTCTGATTCCCCATATGGGATTTTGGGGAGTTTGATATCCCCTTCAGGGTTGCAATTCATGAAAGAGCTTCCTGAATATTGATATCTGTGTGCACGCTTTTGTTCATATTTGCACCAGGGTTCAACTTCATTTGGTCTAATAATTCATCAGTTTCTGCGCCGAATAGATTGCTCTCTCTCTCTCTCTCTCTTTCTTTTTTTAAGTTTTCTTTGTAAATCTGGTTGTATCGGTGTTACGGAGCTGATCAACTATGACACTAGCTACCATGAAATTAATGTGAATTATGAGGAGATTTAATTGATTCTTTCTGGATATAAAAAGAATAAGTTTAGCAGTTTTGATTTTATTATACCGTAATTTCATTTCTCTGTTGTATTCTGTTTCCATGTTCCTCTTTCATTACTGGAAACTACTCCCTATTTTGTGTAACGAATTTCTGTTTCTTCTCGGCATTATTGTTAATTTCTCAACCGAGTGGGATATCCATGCGGTTTTACTTGTTTTAATTCACCTTCTTATTTTATCTATTGTTTATAATTATGCATTAAAGCATTTGGCCAGTTAACACGAAAGACAATGCTACAAGGTTCTCGGATCACTGTCAGGGTTTGGTATTTTTGTCAACATGTCACTTCAATTATCAGTCAGAGTTTGGGAAGATCTGTATCTTCAATTAAGCAAGTCAACTCCTTGCTTTGTTATCTATTAATCATGTCATTTATTTTTATTACCACTTGAAGTTTTTTAATGGTGAATTACTGATATTTAATAGATTTGTCTAACCTACCTCACGCATTAAATAATTCTTTCTTAAATCAATGAATTGAATTTTATTTATAAAAAATTAAACAAAAAATAAATGTAATTTTAGCATAATATTTTAATCATATTAATTTATTTAAGATGTGATTATTTATTATATGGAGTAATTTAAACGCTATTCTTCTCCTTAGAAAATCGGTCAATAATAAAAAAAGTCGTTTGAAATGAAATGGTAACATATATTAGACCGGCAAGTCTTTTCCTTCTTTTTTTTTTCCTTGATGATATAGGCTAAATATTGAAAAACCAAATAATTAAGTTATATAATCTTTTTCCACGTCTTACTAGTATAGATAGTAATATCTATCATTTAAATTTAAAATTTTATTAAATCATAATCAAACTTACCACTTCTTCATTAATTGCTTTTGAGATTAGATGCTAAATATTGGAGTTATTAGGATAATAGTTTGCATAGATTCCGGATTTGAATCTTATACTTTCTCATTTGAATCTTATATTTTTTTTTTCATTCTACATTAAAAAAAAATGCTAACTAGAGGAGGTAAGTGGACTGATCTATGCAAACTATTAGACTTTAGTTATTTGAATATATGAAACCTTTAGACTTTAGTTGAGTGTAACTGAATAATTACAGTAATGTGTGTGTGTACTGGAAAAAGTTTTCATCTCCAGAAATCTCATTTTTACGATAATGGGAGTTATCAGTGTTTACAGGATAAATTAAATAATCCGCTCATGTAAATAAAAAGACACTGATGGACCTCCAGGAAAAATCGATCATCGTAAAATTTAGGATAATTAAAATTATGTATATATTTTTTAATTTTTTTACTATATTATTATTATTTAGATTTTTAAAAGCTGATCCGTGGTCGAATTTGGTGAATAACAACAATTTTTCTAGAATTTATTACTTATTTAAAGGTCTTATAATTCTCGGGGTGAACCAGTTTACCAAACACCACCAGCCATGAACAGAACTTGTCAGTCAAGCGTTGATAATAAGGAAAAAAACAATCCTTGCTTTGGTCCTCCATATGGTAAATTTCAGGTATTTTAGTTATTGACTTTACAAAATTTTATTTTTTTTATTTTATAAAATGATATTCAGTTTAGTTTTTATTTTATATAAAATAATAGTAAAAGAAATAAAATGAATACATTATATAAAATTAAAGATTCGAATAAACATTTATAAATTTAGTTTAAATAAATAATAAAAATCATTTATAGAAAATTTTAGGTTTAAATTTTATTACTTTTATACAATAAAAAACTAAACATTTTATAAAATAAAGAATTAAATAATTAATTTTTATAAAGTCAGCGACCTTTAATATTGGATGTTAAATTTAAAGATTACATAAATTTAATAATATCTTTATAATTATATATATATATATATATTTATTAAATTTTAGATAATTTAAATATTTATATATTTTTTAAATATTTAAATTTACATATATTCAAATGATATAATAAACATTAAAATAAAATTATTAAGATAAAATATTTATTATTATTTTTGTATAAAATTTTATGAAAATAATCTATGTGATAAAAAATTTAAAATTAATGACTAAATTGATTAATTTTGTATTTTATAAAAATTTATCAAATTTATATATCTGTTAATACGATGTGAACAAAATTTGATTGATTTTTATAATTTAAATAAGAGTTTAATCTTATGCAAAGCTACACAGAGAGTGAAGATTGTTCTGTTATTCAAGTCAAATTCGACGCAACCTTTGAACTCAAGCAATCCCTTTGTCAATATCATTTATTTGGATTTGAAATTATAACATTACGGTCAAACGTTGCTTCTTGCGATCCATGAAACGTCAAAAGCTAAACAAATTAGTTTCAAAAACTCAAGACAGAACTTTGTCGCTTGGGGCCAAACCCATATCATGAATGAACAGAATTCTTATATATTGTTTGATGTGAAAATTTTCAAATAAATTTTGAAAATTATATGGATTAGATATTTTAAAATTTTAATCCTTTTATTAATTTTTAATTTTATGGAATGTTATGCATTTTAATTATTTTATTTTATACTAAAAAAGATTAAAATAAATATTATAAGTCGGGGAACTAATAAAAAACTTAAGATTTTAAAAAATTAAAATATTTTATCTATATTCAGAACTAATTTAAAAAGTTACTCATAATTCAAAGAATACCATTTTTTTACACTGCATTTTTTTCCTTTTCCTTTTCCTTCTACTTTTTAAGTTTCATTTATATTTTACATCACATATGAAGATATATATATTTTTCTATTCATTTTTACTTTTTAAAATTATTATATAACTTTTTATTATATTATTTTTTTATTAATTTATTTTTATTTTTAATTAATATTTTTTAGAAGGTGAAAGTAAATTAAAAAATAAACATTAATTTAAAATTTTAAAATAATAATTAATAATATTTTTTTAAAAATAGCAACAAATAAAAATAAATAAAGAAGCTAACTCAATATGATATTTTGTAAGACGAAAAACAAACGTAATTTATATCGTTTTTTAAATTTTCTTCTAACGATCAATACATAAAATTTGAAATTTATTATTTGTATTACAAATTTATACTATATAATGTAGAAATTATTTAACTGTTAATTAATTAAAACCATTACTAACATAATTTTAAAATATTTAATAGAAAGGTTAATAATTTTTTATTTATATCATAATGTATGATTAAAAATAATATAAAATTTACATCCTTTTAATATATTTTAATTAAATTTTTAAAAATAATTATATTAATATACTACTAGAAAATAAAAATTTTGCCACCAAATTTTATTACCTTCAAATTTTAATTTCTATTAAAGATACTTAAAAAGATTGCAACTAAAAAATTTATATTTTTTATTTAACTATTAAATTTATGATAGAATGGCAAATCTGTAAAGTGTAAATGGTAGTTACATTTAATTATAATTTTTTAATATATAAAATTATTAATTTATTTGCATATTGAATGTTTAAGTCATAAAATAATATTAATTTTTAGTTTATTTATTTATTTATTTCTTTTTTCTTTTTAATTTTTATGTTTTTTTTTCAATTTAAACCCTAACTTAAAATTATTTTCTTCATCATCAATTTTGTTTCATTTAACTTTTTTCTGTTTATGTTTTTCTCAGTTTAAAAAATTAATTTATGTTTTTTTTTCTTCGGACAATCTTTCTCTTTTACGGTGCTTACTCTCTCAAATTCTTCTAAAGGTTTATTTGTTATTATTTCGTCTCAGTCTTCTGATGTTTGTTGATTTGTATGAATTAATTTAATTTTTTTTAAAATTTAAGAATTGAATTTCTAATTTTTAAATAAATTTATTCATTTAATTTTATTATAATGTATTTTTTTAATTAATATTTTAAAATTTATTTTATTTAATATATTTATTTTTTCTTAAAGTTTAGTAATTATTTTGTTCTTTTAATAGAACTTAAAAAGAGCTTCCTGTTGTTATTGCTTAGGAAAACAACTCTTGAAGCACAATTAAAAAAAATTAAATTAATATTTAATCGATTATGTAGTTATTGGTGGACACAATAACATAATTTTATATTATTAATGAGATCACAGAGAAGTATTATTTTTAGTTTTTCTTATCATTGTAAATTTTACTTATCTTTAATGAAGTGTTTATTATAATTTTGAAAATAAATAAAAAAACATATGACCTAATGAACAATTTAAAAATTAGAATCAATTTTTTTAAAAGGGTAAAATCTGATAAAAAAAAATAATACTTAGCTAATTGGAAAAAGAAATAAAATAAAAGGAATAAGATAAAAATAAAATAAAAAGTAAAAAATATAACGGATGAGTAAAAATTAAAAAAAAATAAAAATTAAATTTGTTCAATTGATTATTTGTTAACTTCACTTCTATGGTTTTTTGTTGGTTTAGTTCCTTGCAATTGGCCATGGTATGTTTAACTACTTTAAATTAATCATTGTTTATTTAACTGCTGTTAGTGTCTTACAGGGTGTAAATATATATTACATCAATAATATTTTAAAGTATTTTTTATTTGGATGTTTCGGACCTATAAATTTTCTCCCATATTTATAGCTTCATGAGTAATATGTTAGTGACTCAAAAAATGGATGAAATATAATTAAATTAATGTTTTTGAAATGATAGGAAAATGTTAATTGTAGTGTAATAATGTAAATGAAATTCGGGGAATAATATAAATTATATTGTAAAAAAATAAAATAAAAAATTCAAAAGGACTCATATAATTGGTTAAAATCCAATGTAATAATTAATTATGTATTAATAAATTAAACAATAAAAAACAAAACGTTCCTATGAAAGATCCTATGTACGTATAACAAACTTTACGCCAAAATAACTTTAATTACAAATGGATTGTATATTTTAAACAACAGCAACAAAGGATGGCTAACTTTTTCTTTTATCAAAATGATTATATTTTTAAAATTATTTATTTAAATCATACAACTTTAAAATTATTATTTATAAAAAAATTATATTACCATCATATGTATATAGTAAATTCAATTAACGTTATCACCATGGAGTTAAATCAGTTGATGTCATTAATTAACAATGTAACTTATATCACTTAACAACATAACACAATATTACTAGTTCTGTTTTTTTATATATTTAAAAAATAAAAATTAAAAATGTTAAGAATACCATTAATAGTATTAATTTTTAAATTTTTTTCCCTAATTTATCTCTAATAAGTTTTAGTATTGTCTTTTGATAGTGATAATATTAATTATAATATTTTTTATAATTGATAATAATTAAATAGATAAAAAATATATATAGAAAAATATTTAATATTCTTTTAAAAATTAAAATGAACCAATAAATAAAAATAAATTTTTTATTTCCTTTATGAACAAATAAAAAATTAGATAAAATATTACATGATAAATATATGAAATTATCTTAATTGACAATACACATTAAATACTGCCGCATGATCTAATTTTTATGATATATAATAATTATTATTATTATTAGTTACTCATGTTAAAAATATTATTATTATATTTGTTATTTATTATTATCATTATTATATAATTACAAATAATATTATTATTTTATTATTATAAAATAATAATTCTTATAATAATTTTATTATATAATATAATAAATTCAACGTTGTTACATGATAATATCTAAGAGTACGGATCCTTTCCTATACTTAAGGAAGTTATTTTGGGAGGAGAAGAAAATAAATAAATATATGTAAAAAAAGTATTGAAAGAAAAAATAATAAAAATAAAAAATTTATCTAATATGTAATATGATTCGGCATGATCATGTGATGATATATTATTAATTAATGACGTTAATTGACTTGATGGTATATGACAATATCAACTGAATTATTATGTATGTATATTATATACATATGTATGTATGATGGTGATATAAATAATTTATTTTAAAATTATATTATTCAAGTAAATAATTTCAAATGTATCATTATTTTGTTAAAAAAAACCTAGATCACTGTAAATGGAAACGAGCATCTTATTTTGATGTTGTATATCATTTATTCAACTACATGGTTTATCGTTACATGTGATTTTAATTTATTCCTTCCTACTTCAACATTTCATTCCGACCTATATAACAAATATTATGTAAAATATAATGAAACATTGAAACCTGAAAAAAAGAAAGGGCCTGAAAAAGGAAAAAGAAAACCAGGCAAAGATTAATGACACAGGGAGTAGGGGAGTAGGAAACCGGCAAGTCCACTCCATCCCGAATAAGGAATATGGTTGAGGCATATTAATTGGTTGCTTCATATAGTGTTTCGATTAGTCCAAAATAAAGGATCAGTTGAGTTCACAAAATTTAATGGTAAAAACATTTTTATGTAAAAAAATATTCCTGTACAGAGTTGGACTAATTCCTTGTTTTGAATACCAAATACTTATACTTAATATATTAATGAATATTGGATAATGTTATTAAAATAATAGAAAAGTGGTTATATCTTAAACATTATATATACCATTATATGCTATATTATATCACTGATATTAGTTTTTAGTTCAATATTATTAATTATTGATATATTTGTTTTTTTAAGTAAACTTTTAATAAATGGTCCACAACCCATAGAAATTTGGGCTGATCATCCGTATTTTTTCTTTATTTGTTTCCAAACAAATATATAATTAATTTTTAATAAAAAAATTAATTAAAATACATATATAAATCAATTTTAATCACAAAATTTATACTAAAATGATTAATACGATTTATGAAATTGAAGTCTAACATACAGAATCCTTTTTCATTGATTTCCGTATTAAAATAGGAAAACTACTTGCTTGTACAAGGAAATAATCGTCTAATTTATCATATTCAATTATTCACAATTAAAAATTAAAAATTAAAAATTAAAGGTAAATATTTTCTACAAATTAATTCTGTCAAAGTCCTTATTTCCTGCCATTTTTTTTGGATTAAATTTTGAGCATGAAGGAATTGGGCCACCACAAATCCAAGTGTGATTCCGTTACATTTTCTAACGGCGACGTGACATTCCTCATGTCACCAACCGTCAAACCGTAACGGCCGTCATCCCTGACGTAAACCTTCTGCACTCCACCGGATTCTACTCCAAGGGTCTTTCCCCGGCTGGGTCCCCAGTCCGCTATCACCGCCGGTATCCGCTGCCGCAGGCGCGTGTCCCAAACTCTCAGCGCCAAATTCCCGGAAGCGTTTTCTACGGCGGAAACCACCACCGCAGGCGACGCGCACGAAGTTGCCGGAATCATCGATTTTCCGGAGGGGATGGAACGGAGTCCGTGGTCCTCGTTGGCGCTGTAAATCGACACGAGGCTGCCGTCGGAATGCTCGGAACCAAACCCTAATCCAAACCCTACGGCGTCCCAAAGCTTAACGACGCTTTTGCTGTTGGCAATTTCTGAAAGCGACAAGAAATCACCAATACTACGACGTCGTAGAAACCCGCTATTGCCTTTGGTCGAAGAACCCGTTACTCGAAAATACTCACCCCTTCTATGTTCTTCTTTTTCTTCTTCTTCTTCTTCCTCCTCCTCATCATCATCATCTTCAAACTCCGATGATGAAGACGTCAAGGACATTCCGTCATCGTCGTCAGTGTCGCTGTAATCGTGATCTGCGAGGAGAAGAGGGATGGAAGGGGCGTTAAGTTGGAGTTTGATGACGAGAACGGCGGCAAGAAAGGTGAGAATGAGAGCGCTCCATTTGCAGAGAGTGTAAGCTACGGAAGAAGGTTGAAGCTGGGAGAGAAAAAACGAGTGTTGCTTCTGCAAATAATGGTGGAAGCTATGAATCAGCACAGGGACATGCATATCTTTGGATTTTGTTTTCAAAGTAATAATGGTAAGGGAGAGGAGAGAGTAATGGGTATGGGGTAGAGGTTGTGGATAAAAATACATGCATAAGAAAAGGTATATAGAGAGAGAAAGTTAGTTGAACACAAGGAAAAGGTGTTGGTTTTGATAAAGTCATTGCTCCTTTGGATAGGTTCAAATATCTTTTGTTGCCTCTGTCATGTGTATGTGTCAATGTGGATGTGAATCATCCATCTACAATTTTACGTTTTCAACTACTTCTTATTTAAATCTGAGTTCCATTTTCCAGGATACTACTACTACTACTATTTATCCGCATTTATCTTGTGTATAAGTATAATGCTCCCAACTTCAAAGTCTAACTTTGGAAATGGCAAAAACGGTAATACCTGTTCCCCATAAAAACGTGTAATACATGATCAAGTGTGTTAGACGGAAATTTCTTTGTCCGCTTTTGACACGAATAAAACTATCAATCATATAAATATATAATATTCTGGTAATACTTAAATTATTTAATAATATTTTTATAAAATATTAAACTTATCAATTAAACTGTTAATTTAAAATTATATCAAATTTTTTTAAAGTTTAATATAAATAAAATATGTTGTTAAAATATAAATAAATATAAACTATTAAATAATATATATATATATATATAATATAATCAAATGATATCAACAATTAAATTTAATAAAATAATATCTTTAATAGCATTTTATAAAGATAAAAGTTCATTAATTGAACTATTGTTCTTTGAATACAATCATATAAATTATGTATATAAACTTTGATACATTTAAAATATTTATAGACAATAATTTAATTATTTATATTTTAAATAATATATTTTATATTAAAATAGGTGAAGTAATAGATTATTAATTAATTTTTAAAAATTATCTGAAATTTTATAGACTTAATCCCTAAATGATAACTTTACATTTAATATATATATATATATATATATATATATATATATATATATATATATTATCATTTATAAATTCTCTTATACTTGACTTTTTTTTTATTATAATTCATTGTTAAATTCAAAGTTTTAAACTTACAAAATTTTCCATCTAAACATGTCTCCTCACTTTCATCAAATACTATATTTTCTTATAATATAAAATATTAAAAATTATAATATAAATTTATTAAGATTGTTTTATTAAATAGAATATTTCAAAATAAGAATAAAATCGAAAAATTATTATCCCAATTTTTAAGATGTCAAATTATTTAAATTTATTAAATACAAATTAATTATTTAAAAATATATTTAGTTACCAAAGTTTAAGTTATGCATAAGTAATTATATATATATATATATATATATATATATTTGTATGTTTTTTAAATTTATTAGCTAGCTTAATAGTTTTTTATTCACCATTTTCAATTTACCTTATAATCTTGTTAATTTTTATCTTTTTATTTTTAACTAATTTTTAATTGATAAGTTACAACTAATTTATCCGTTAACATTGTAACATATCGTATAAAAATATTTTTTATTGTGAAAATTTTAGGGGTTATTAAATTAGTTTTCGGGGCATTAATCTTTTTCCATAGTCCTTATAAAATGTATTTTAAATTTCGTATGAATTAGTAATTATACATCCTATATAAATAAATTTTTTTACTGTGACTATTTTAAGGGGTTATTTAACCAGTTTTCTATGATATAAGTTTTTTTTCCCGAATCCATATAAAGCTTATTTTAAAATTAGTATTTATTATTAATTATACTTGCATTACACATTTATAAAAAAGATTGTGGTAAATATTTTAAAAAAAATTGAAAATAATAAAACTAGGACCAGCGTATAAAATTAATATAAGTAAAATATAAATCAAATACAACTCAAAAGGAAAAAAATTAAATAAATTAAGAATATACATATATAATAAACAATATATATATACATAATAAACAATATATATATATATATATATGGTGAGAATATATCTAGCAAAAAAATGGAAATATTAAAAAAATAAAAATAAAAAATAAAAAAAATACCTGAATAGTTAAGAATAAAAATTAATTATTATTTTCTTTTAATTTAAAAACCCTCATCTATATTCTTCTTGTAACTTTGACCATTTTAATAAAACTTAATGTTTTACATTTATTATTATCATTTTTACTATAATAAAGTGTTTTTATAGAATACATTTTCCATATATATAAGTGCACATTTAAATTTTAAACATAAAAGAAAAAGTTAAAAATGCTACGTCTCTTTAATGAAAAAATAAGTTAAGATATTAAAACGAATAAAAATCAAATAAAACTTTGGTCTCTCTTAATATACAGTTATATTCTAATGAAATGTTCGAAAAAAGTTCCATTAGAAAATATTTTATGAGTTCCCATTATAGTTAAAACATGATTTTTCAACAAATAGTAATTAAATTTTTTAGGAGTTTATGTTTTCATAAAGTTACCGGGAATACATTTTTTGGTCGATAATTATTTGAAACCCTTTAACAAATAGATTGCTAAAAAGTTAAAAGATCATGACTACAATCAAATATTAGGTTGTACAATTATGTCCTGAATTATGAATACAATCAAATATTGGGTCGTATAATTATATCCTGAATTATAATAACCATAAAAAGATTTGGCACTTAAGTCTGCTTTGCTAGGACCATGTATAATCCGAGTGAATTTGTTTCTTAGATTGCGTTTGGAGATTTAAGTAACTTTTTGATAAGTATTCAATAAGGCAATTATTTGAAACATAATTCAAGGAAACTACAAGTAGTTAGAGCTTAAAACAAAACTAAAACATAAGCAACAGCTAGAAAACTGAGTAACATAAGCATAATGTGGAAAATGCAGTCTTGGAACCTTTTGATTGATAAATTCTCATAAATTCCTATGTCTTGATCCATGAAAAATTGTTGCAGAAATTTTGGCATTGTAGTATATTTTAAATAATATATTTTATATTAAAATAGGTGAAGTAATAGATTATTAATTAATTTTTAAAAATTATCTAAAATTTGATAGACTTAATCCCTAAATGATAACTTTACATTTAATATATATATATATATATATATATATTATCATTTATAAATTCTCTTATACTTGACTTTTTTTTATTATAATTCATTGTTAAATTCAGAGTTTTAAACTTACAAAATTTTCCATCTAAACATGTCTCCTCACTTTCATCAAATAGTAATTAAATTTTTTAGGAGTTTATGTCTTCATAAAGTTACCGGGAATACATTTTTTGGTCGATAATTATTTGAAACCCTTTAACAAATAGATTGCTAAAAAGTTAAAAGATCATGACTACAATCAAATATTAGGTCGTACAATTATGTCCTGAATTATGAATACAATCAAATATTGGGTCGTACAATTATGTCCTAAATTATAATAACCATAAACAGATTTGGCACTTAAGTCTGCTTTGCTAGGACCATGTATAATCCGAGTGAATTTGTTCCTTAGATTGCGTTTGGAGATTTAAGTAACTTTCTGATAAGTATTCAATAAGGCAATTATTTGAAACATAATTCAAGGAAACTACAAGTAGTTAGAGCTTAAAACAAAACTAAAACATAAGCAACAACTAGAAAACTGGGTAACATAAGCATAATGTGGAAAATGCAGTCTTGGAGCCTTTTGATTGATAAATTCTCATAAATTCCTGTGTCTTGATCCATGAAAAATTGTTGCAGGATCCCACGTTGAAAACGTACATGAATTCGCGTGGAACACATGAAGAAATAGAGAGACAGGAAGAAATCTGTCAACCACATCGCGTTGACAACGCAAGCTGAGTCGCGTTGGATACGCGACGGAACAGACCAATACTTATAAAAGGGTCAGAACAGAGCAAGAAGATGGGATCACTCATTCTATCCATTATTCTATCTCTAGAGCGAAATTCCAGAGGGTAGAGCCGCCTTTTTCCTGGACGTTGGTACTGCCCCTAGAGAAGGAGAAACCCTAAGATTGAGGAAGAAGAGATTCTACAGCAACCTGCCATGACCAAAACCTTCTCCCCCTCCTCTGTTTTCTTTCTTCTTTATTATGTATAACTGAGCCCCTGTTGGGGAAGGATGAAACCTTAACCGATCCTATGTAATCCAGATAATTGCATTTATTCAAGATCGTTTTTCTTTAATGTTGATTGTTCATCTCTTTACTTCATGCTTTTATGGTTTGGCCACTCATAAAGTGAATCAAAATTCTTTCTCGCAATTGAGAAATTGGTTTAAGAATTGGAACTGGGATTGAATAACATAATTGTGAAGGCTCTAGGGATAGAGGTTCATAATTGTGAGGTCTTTTGAATTCTTGAATGTAATGCTTATCGCAAATTAGGAATTGCTAAGAGATTAGAATTCCTAATTTGCTGTGAAAGATTGTTGAGTCATGGGAGTGACCTTCAATTACCAGTTTGTGAATTCGATCTTCAATGTATGTTTATCTTAGGTATATGCAATAATCAAGGATTACATAGGGGAAGTTTTGGTGAAATCCAACCCTAACAATTTCCATAATTTGAATTCTCACACCTTTATATCAATTGTAGAGTGTTTGACAGTCCAGAATTAAATTTGAACTAGTCCCTGCGTGTTAGAACAGAATTCCAGATTGAGACAGATTCTGTGAATTCTTGTTAATTCCTGTTTGCGTTGCCTACGCAAATAAATTTGCGTTGCCTACGCGACCTCATAACTGAGTTCAATTAGTGGACTAGTAGAAATTCAGTATTTGAACCAAATCTCTGTGGAAACGATACTCTACTCATCCTTTATTTCATAGAAACGATAAGGTACACTTGCTTTCATACGTTTATAAACCAACAAGTTTTTGGCGCCGTTGCCGGGGATTTGTTTTTCAATATTGAAAAATACTACGAATACACTAGATTGAGCAATTATGTTTTATATTTCTGACTCTGTTGCACACTGATTCTTTCTTCGGTTTAATCTTGTTTAACTTGTTTAATCGAGGTAAACAAGAACAGGAATTGATCTTTGAACCTGAGATTGAAAAGCTCGCAAGAAGAAACCGAAGGGAAACAAGGTTACGAAAGGAGCAACAAGAGCAACAAAGACTGCAAAGGGCCAACGAAGAAAACCCTGCACACTACTCAATCATGGAGGAACATCAGCTCAACAGGAGAATTACGTTGGGAGAATATGCAGTCCCAAATTATGCAGGTTGCAGCGCCAGCATCGTGAGACCACTGGTTGCTGCCAACAACTTTGAAATTAAACCTGCATTGCTCCATCTCGTGCAGCAGGACCAGTTTGGAGGAAGTGAAGTGGAAGACCCAAACCTCCACCTCTCAAGCTTTCTCCAAATATGCGATACAATCAAGATAAATGGAGTCTCCGACAAAGCGATCAGACTAAGGCTATTTCCGTTCTCCTTAAGAGACCGCGCCAAGTATTGGTTGCAAACCCAACCAAGAGGAAGTATCATAACCTGGGAGGAATTGGTATCAAAGTTCCTCATGAAGTACTTTCCACCCTCAAAATACAACAAGCTGAGGGGAGAGATCTCCTGTTTCGCTCAGAAAGAGGGAGAATCACTCTATGAGGCTTGGGAGCGGTTCAAGGAGCTCTTAAGGAAGTGCCCACACCATGGTTTCTCCGATGTTCATCAAGTTCATATTTTCTTCAATGGAGTCAAGCCCGCCACAAGACTCATTATAGATGCCTCAGCAAGAGGATCCCTAAACACTAAAACTGCAGAGGAGACCATGGAGCTGATTGAAATAATGGCCTCCAATGAATACCAAACACCAATTGACAGAAGCACTCCCAAGAGAGGTGTGCTGGAGTTGGACACACAAACTGCAATACTTGCTCAGAACAAGCTGATCTTACAGCAACTGGAGGCTTTGACAAAACAACTACAGGTCTTCAACGTAGGAGTTCCCCAACCAGCCCAAGTCCTGAAATGTGACTTTTGTGGGGGTGAACACGAAAACGGATGCTGTGACAGACGTAACAGGAAACCCCAACCAGGAGCAAGTGCATTATATGGGCCAACCACAGAGGCCTAGGTATCCTCCCTACTCTAACTCTTATAATTCCAATTTCAGGAACCAGAGCAACCCAAGGAGGAATGGGCAATATGTGCAGCAGCAGTCCACTCACCAACAAACGAACCAACCACAGGACAATTCTGCAGACTTGGGGAATATACTCAGCCAATTTATACAATCCACTCAAGCGTCCATCAAGAATTTGGAGAATCAAGTGGGACAACTATCTAAACAACTCACAGACAAAAACGCTGAGAGTTTTCCCAGTGATACAACAGTGAATCCCAAAGAGCAATGCAATGCCATCACAACAAGAAGTGGAAAGATGATAGAACCAAGGTTGCCCACAATACCAAAGACAACAGAGAACGTGATCATACGAGCCAATGATGCTGCTGATCCAGCAGACCAACCTCCTAGAATTGAAACAGAAATGCAACCCGAAGGAGAACCAGCAGTCAGCCCAAAATCAGCAGCAAATGAGGTGTAGAAAAAGGACTTCCACGACAGGCCAGTGCGAAAAAGCAAAAAGTAGCTATTTGAGGAGGCCGTGGCCAACGGGGAAAAGGCTACGTCAGCAACGCTAAATGTCCCATTCCCTCAAAGGCTGAAGAAACAACAAGAAGAGCGAAAGTTTTCTAGATTCCTGGATATATTCAGGAAACTGCAGATTAACATACCACTAGCAGAAGCATTAGAAGAGATGCCCTCATACGCAAAATTCATGAAGGAGTTACTGTCCAAGAAGAGGAGGCTTAAGGAAGACGAAACTGTAGCTCTTACAGAAGAATGCAGTGCCATCATCCAAAGGAAGCTCCCTCAAAAGCTGAAGGATCCAGGATCCTTTGCAATTCCCTGCACCATTGGGAATTTGCAGATTGGAAAGGCACTATGTGACTTAGGAGCTAGCATCAACGTGATGCCCCTTTCCATAATGAAGAAACTGGAAATTGAGGAGGTGAAACCTACCATGATGTGTCTCCAATTGGCTGATCGATCGATTAAACATCCATATGGTGTTGTGGAAGACCTCCTGGTCAAGGTAGACAGATTCATATTTCCTGCTGACTTCGTAGTGTTGGACATGGAGGAAGATGCTGAAATTCCTTTGATCCTAGGAAGACCATTCCTTGCTACGGGGAGAACACTTATTGATGTGCAGCAAGGGCAACTAATGCTGAGGGTGCAGGATGACAAGGTGACGTTCAACGTGTTTGAAGCCATGAAACACCCTGCTGAACAACCACATTGTATAAGGATGGACGCGTTGGCAACACTGCCACTAACTACGTTGGCAACACCACTGTCAGCCCCTTTTGAAAAAGATGACAGTGAGTCTATTCTGGAAGAAGTACTCTGGCAAGCCAAAGGCCTAAGCCAGGAGAGGGAAAAGGAGAACCAAGGTGTGGAGGAATGCATAGCCACACTTGAAGCTAATCCTCCCATAAAATCAGGTCCACAACCCTTTGAAGGTTTGCCAAAGGAAGAAGGAAAAGTGGGCAACCTACAAGCAGAATTGAAACAGCTCCCACCTCACCTCCGTTATGCATTCTTGGGGGAAAAACACACGTTCCCAGTAATTGTAAGCAACTCCCTCAATGAGCAAGAAGAAGAGAAATTGTTGAGGATCTTAAGAGCCTACAAGTCTGCCATTGGGTGGACTATTTCAGATCTGAAGGGAATAAGTCCCTCCTTCTGCATGCACAAGATCCTAATGGAGAAAGATTTTAAACCTGTCGTGCAGCCCCAAAAGGGGCTTAATCCAACCATGAAAGAGGTTGTGAAGAAAGAGGTCCTTAAGTTATTGGATGCAGGTATTATCTACCCAATCTCCGATAGCTCTTGGGTCAGCCCAGTTCACTTGTACCTAAGAAAGGAGGGATAACAGTGATCCCTAATGAAAAGAACGAACTTATTCCTACGAGGACTGTAACTGGTTGGCGTATGTGCATAGATTACAGGAGACTTAACGAGTCCACTAGAAAGGATCACTTTCCTCTCCCATTCATGGACCAGATGCTGGAAAGACTAGCTGGGCATGCCTACTACTGCTTCCTGGACGGGTACTCTGGTTACAACCAGATTGTGGTAGATCCGAAGGACCAAGAGAAAACTGCCTTCACTTGTCCTTATGGAATATTTGCATATCGTCGGATGCCTTTCGGATTGTGTAATGCACCTACCACATTTCAAAGGTGCATGTTAGCCATCTTCTCCGACATGGTGGAAGACTTCATTGAAGTCTTCATGGATGACTTCTCAGTGTTTGGCTCTGACTATGACAATTACCTGAGTAACTTGTGCTGTGTGTTGAAACGATGCGAAGAAACCAACCTCGTGCTGAATTGGGAGAAATGTCACTTTATGGTGCAAGAAGGCATTGTGTTAGGACACAAGATCTCATCAAGGGGCGTGGAAGTTGATAAGGCCAAGGTGGAAGCCATTGAGAGACTTCCCCCTCGGTGAACGAGAAAGGAGAGAGAAGTTTCCTCGGGCATGCTGGATTCTATAGAAGATTCATCAAAGACTTTTCCAAGATCTCCAAACCATTATGTGACCTCTTGGTGAAGGATGCTGAATTCAACTTAGATGGAGCATGCATGAAGGCATTCAACACACTTAAGGAGCAATTAGTCACAACGCCTGTACTTGCAGCACTAGATTGGAGTCTCCCATTCGAGCTCATGTGCGATGCAAGTGATTTTGCTGTGGGTGCAGTGCTGGGACAGTGGAAGGACAAGAGGCTACACGTCATATACTACGCCAGCAAGGTGCTGAACAGTGCATAACTAAACTACACAACAACTGAAAAGGAGCTACTAGCCGTTGTCTACGCATTTGACAAGTTCAGGTCATATTTAATTGGTGCCAAAGTAATTGTATACACTGACCATGCTGCCTTGAGACATTTTCTGTCAAAACAGGAGGCAAAACCGAGATTGATCAGGTGGATCCTACTCCTCCAAGAGTTCGATTTCGAGATCCAAGACAGAAAGGGAAGAGATAATGGGGCAGCTGACCACCTGTCCAGATTGCCTACACAAGTCATGGAAGATGAACAAATTTTGATCAACGAGGAATTTCCAGATGAGAAGATGTTGGTCATTGCTGTTACACCGTGGTATGCAGATATGACAAACTTCAAAGCCGCACAGATCATCCCAGTCGGATGGTCCTGGCAGCAAAGGAAGAAGCTATATCATGACAGTAAATTCTACTTATGAGATGAACCCTTCCTGTACAAACAAGGGGTAAACGGTATACTACGAAGATGTATCCCACATGAAAAGCAAATGGATATCTTGTGGCACTGCCATAGCTTAGCCTATGGAGGCCACTTCAATGGAAGAAGGACAGCAGCTAAAGTGCTGCAAAGCGGATTCTTCTGGCCTACACTATTCAAGGATGCCAAAGATTTTACCGTTGCGTGCGATGCCTGCCAACGCAGCGGAAATATTTCAAGAAGAGATGAAATGTCTCTCACCAATATCTTAGAAGTAGAGCTGTTTGACGTGTGGGGCATAGATTTCATGGGGCCATTCCCTGCCTCCTACTCTAATGAGTATATACTACTCGCTGTGGACTATGTGTCAAAATGGGTAGAAGCTATCCCTACACACACATGTGATGCTAAATCTGTAATAAGATTTCTGAGGAAGCACATTCTATCTAGATTTGGTGTCCCGCGCATTCTAATTAGTGATGGAGGGACACACTTTTGCAACAAGCAGCTAGAAGCAGTCTTGAGCAAATATGGTGTTAGGCACAGAATAACCACAACATATCACCCACAGAGTAACGGTCAAGCTGAAGTTTCCAACAGAGAAATCAAGAGGATTCTGGAAAAAGCTGTGAATAACTCCAGAACAGATTGGGCAAACAAGTTAGATGACGCACTCTGGGCCTACAGAACAACCTTCAAAAGACCGATCGGTATGTCTCCATACCAGCTGGTTTTTAGGAAAGTCTGCCATCTACCAGTAGAACTTGAGCATAAGGCATACTGGGCAACCAGATTCCTCAATTTTAATGCTAACACATCCAGAGAGAATCGACTGTTACAACTGCATGAATTAGAGGAATTTCGTCTCAAGGCCTACGAAAATGCAAAAATCTACAAGGCAAAGACCAAGCAATGACATGACAACCTGATCAAACATAGAGTTCTTGAACCTGTGCAGCTTATTTTGTTGTTCAATTCCAGATTTAAGTTGTTTCCAGGAAAGCTGAGGTCCAAGTGGTCAGGTCCCTTTGTGGTTAAAGAAGTTTCAGACTATGGTGTCATCACCCTTGAAGATGTGGAATCCCATAGAAGTTTCAAAGTCAATGGTCAACGTGTCAAGCACTATTATGAAGGTGAAATCAGCAAGGAAAGAACTACTTGCACTCTTCCGCCACCTAATTGATCCTCAAACTGTCAAGCTAAGGACACTAAACAAGCGCTACAAGGGAGGCAACCCTTGGAATTAGTTGAATTCATAGTTTAATTTTAGTATTAATTCTTTGTTTTGTTGCTTTTGTGGTTAAATTTATTTTTTTTTCATCTTTTTCGTCGCAGATTGAAGAAGAAACCGAGAAATTAAACAACAAGCATTAAACTGAGACAGAGTGCAACAGGCCAGCAATGCAAAGTCAGCCCAACAGTTGGGGATGCATGATCGCGTAGTACACGCCACGAGGGTGCGTGGCCAACGCAACAACAGCTGAACAGAGCAGGAAAGAGAAGGGGAACTCAACAGTAACATTCAATAAATAAACCTGCATTAAGTTATCTGAACCGCCAACCAACCACCAGACCTTTCACATCGCCCGCATCCAAATATAAAAGAACATCTAGATAACCAACACTCCCATCAAAACCCAACAGTTATCTCATTGCAACTCTTCATTTTCCCTACATAGATTTCCTGATGGAAACCCCCTCCAAGGCTCCAATCATGGCAGAAACGATGCAACTGTTTCAATCTCCAGAGAATGAGGCTAGATACAAAACGCTCAAGAGAATCCCCATTGTGGGGGATAGGAAGCTGAAACTGCGCATGTGGGAGTTTACCAGAGTGGAGAATGAAATTACTGACAGAAAGTGGGAAAAGCTGTGCAATCTGGCTGGCCAAGGATATGAAGAGATCACCAGAGAGTTCTATGTCAATGTGGCATTGACTGAAGCAGAGGATTGCTATAAGTCCTATGTTCGAGGAAAAGTGATCTCTTTCACTCCACAGGTAATACGAGACCTGTTGGAGATCAGACCTCCCACAATTGGGTGCATGTACCAGCGTCACAGAAGCATCCCAGTAGACCAACCAGTATCATTGAGAGCACTATGCACCCCAGGAGCCAAATGGGAAGTGAATGACAATGGCTCCAATGATGGGAAGTCCCTGCGCAAGGTTGACTTAAACCCGGTGGCCAAAATCTGGTGCACTTTTGTGCAGTCAAACCTGCTACCTAAGCTTCACTCCGACGAAGTAAACAAGAAACGGGGGGTTCTGCTTTGGACGATAATGACATCCTGCGAGGTAGACATTGCCCAAATAATTGCTCGGGAGATAAAGAACATTGCGCGGAAGTGCTATGTTCCCCTCGGATACCCCAGCCTCATCACAGCCCTGTATGAATCCCAGGGGGTCGAAGTTACTGGTTGCACCCGAGTAGACCCCCATCCTACCATGGATGAAGATTACATTAGGCGTTACGTTCTCCACAAGGCATAGCCCACAACCATAATCCCACCAGAAATCTGCGACATGCTCAAAGAACAGACCGAGCGCTTGAAAGACTTACACTTCCTTGTACACCATCTGGGCAAACAAGATGAAGTGACATGCAGAAATGTGCAGAAAGTCCATCTGGGGATGAAGGCCAACCGACAGCTCTTGGCAACCATCGGACGAAGGATAGGGATGACTGAACAAGAACTCTCTGATGCAGAACAAGAGCTGGTACTGCAATGGACTGACTTAGAGGACGTCGAGAGCAAAGCAGAACCAGCAGTCACAACGCGAATGGAAGAAGACTGACTAGAACGAGATGCACTCACTCTTGCAGCCTGCATGGTCAATTACATTGTCCTCGATGCACTTATCCAATCTTGAAGAAGACAACCTTTTATGCTTATTTTGAAAGTTCTCTTTTGATCTAATTAATTTTTCAATTTCTTTCCTTCCCTATGTATAGTTTATTACTAATTATGAATCCAGGACTCAGAGTTTTGGGTTAATTAGATGGCACCCTAACATCAAATCTAGCAAGAAGGAAGAAAGAATGCAAGTGGCTGGAACACCTAAAACAAAAAGACTAGTAGCGTTGCCTACGCAAGAGAGCGAGAACGTTGCCAACGCAACTAGAGTGAGAGCAGCACCAACCAATTGGTTTAACAAGGAATAGCAATAAAACCCCACCCCTGAAAAAAAAAATAAAAAAATAAAAAAATATAAATATAAAAAATAAAATAATATGTATATATATGTATAATAATAATAATAATAATAATAAGAATAACACAAATATGTGTTATTAACTATTTCCCGCCAGGGGTGGTGGATTTCAAACAAACAGAGCAAAGGGATGGTGAGAAGCAAGTTTGGGGTTACCCAAAGCATACCCAAGGTCAGAATACATGTGTGTACAGTTGCCACGTGGCCAACCTAGGAAAAGCCACAAGACAAGGAAGGTCAAAAGTTTTGACCTAATTTGCTCTTAACGCGAAACCCTTCGTATCCCACATAACGGTTATATAACAACAGCAGGTAAGTAACTCCCTTCCACCAGAAATTCTAAAAGTCCATACTCTGTTTACCCCTCGTTCCCAACTCGAGAAGCAAGAACACAACCCTCTCATTCTCTCAACTCCAGAACAATCAAGGTATGAAATTCTTCTACTCTATTCTGGCATTCATTAATTTAATGGCTACAAACTCCGTAGACAGAAGACAAACCAGATTTACCGAAGGGAGAAGACTCAACATTACACAATAAAAGAATCCTGAACATGCATGTGCCAGGGGTATTCGAGAAAAGGAGAAAGCATCCTCGGGAAAACAGAGTAACGGAAATGAACGCAATAACCCGAAGTCTCTCTCCCCCAAAACAAGCAGAAATCTCCACAAGCATGACGAAAGGTAATGGAACCACTGTTTCTCAACCCATTCGCTAACAGAGGATTCTTTTTCTTGTAGAATGGAATCAGCCTCAAGAAAAATGCGTATCAAGATAACCCCCGCAGCAGCTCTCCGAGGGAAAGCAAGGGCTGAAGATACCCACCGGTTCAAGTACGCTGACAACGAGGAACGATTTAACAACCTTAAAGGTAGCTCCTTCGTGGGGGACCGAAAAATCAGCCTGAAGAGGGGAGAGTTCCCTTCGATCACCGCGGAGATTGAAACCAGGAAGTGGCACAAGTTGTGCAACATGGCAGGGGAGGGCTACGAGGAAATAACTCGGGAGTTCTACGCCAACCTGGTGCTCACCAGGGCAGAGACAAGATTCACCTCATACGTGAGAGGGAAGACTATCTCTTCCAAACCCCAGATCATCAACGAGCTACTAGGAGTTAACGTCTTGAGGAGAGACTGCAAATACAACGAGCTGAAAGATGCTCCGATGGACAAGGAAGGTTCACTACAAGAACTCTGCATCCCTGGAGCACGCTGGGATGAAAAGAAAGATAAAACTGGAGAGGGGAAGTCACTGAGAAAGACAGACCTGTTGCCTATAGCGAAGATTTGGTGCACCTTTATGCAATCCAACATCCTGCCCCTGCTCCACTCCAATGACGTAGCCAAGAAGAGGGCTATTCTGGTGTGGGTGATCATGCGCTCCGAACCTCTGGATTTGGGTACCATCATTGCCCACGAAATGGAAGAGATTGCCCCCAAATCGAAGGCTTCTCTTGGCTACCCCAGCCTCATTGCTGCCCTTTGCCAGAGCCAAGGGGTAGTAATCGAAGGATACACTAAGGTCCCTCCACAGGCCACCCTCAACAAATCATATATCGAAAGGCACATACTCACAGAGCAGGAGCCAACTCCCCGCAGGGAACCGGGACCAAGCCTCCCACCCAAGGTGTATGAGATGCTTGTCGAACAGAAGGAGATGCTGCAAGCACAACAAGCCTCCAACCGCCAATTGGAAAGGCAGGTGGAGGGATTACACAAATATTTATAGAAAATAAACAGGAGGACAAAAAGAACCCAGCAGCTCCTTGAAAAAATAGGAAGACATGTTGGGTTTCCTGAAGAAGACTTCTCAGAGGAACAGGAACAACCAGGGCCACCATGGATCAACATTGAGGACAGCGAAAGTGAAAGAGGAGCAGCAGGAAGAAACGACATGGATGAAGATTAAACAAGCTGTAGTTGAAAATCTTCCCCATGAAAGTGAAACCAGACCTCTAAACTTAGTCTGTAGGAATGTCATGTTAATCTGTTAATCCCTCTTGTAGTTCCCTTCCCCAAATTAGTCTTCAAACATTTTGTAATCAGGAAAACTTTGTATAAACCCTGTAAATGATATATGGCTTAACCACCAATGTGTTTTGATTTGGAAATACTAACTCTGACAGGGTATGTTCCTCATGTGGGCTATTAAGGTACTACACACTGATCGTACATAAAACTGAGTGCAAATCCTAACCCACATAAAAAAGGGGGGGGAGAAAGAACCATGCATAAGATGAAGAGACGGCGAGATTAACCAGCAATACTTCTAGCCAAGGAATACCATGCACTATGAAAAGATTTTTCTTCAAGGAGGGAACAATGTTTCCAACGCATGACTCTATCACATACTGGTGAGATCTCTCCAATCTATCTTAAACACTGAAGTATGCATTAAAATAATAATTGAAACCAATCACTAAAGGATTCAGTACTGTCCGAGCACTGATATACTGAATATACAGAGTTATATTAAATCCATATATACACTTGCATTCCACCCAGCTCTGTTGCCAACGCAACTAATCCATGCGTACCCAACGCAGCTGGACTGAGTGAAGCACCACAGTACAGTTCTCACTCATTTAAGCACCAACACAAAAATTCTGGGTAATTCACACACTAAGCTTGCACAGTGCAGGGACAACTTACAGCCCCTACACTTGTAACAACCTCCAATACCATCCCTCTTCCCTCTCCAATGAACATCAAATTTCATAGAATCTCATTCTCCAAAGCATGGAGAGATTGTACAATTCCTAAATGTTCATTGCATGATGCAGAATGTAGCATGATTAAATGAGAATTACTTTGTTGTTCTGTTATGGTTTGCAACAATTACATTGTAATGCATGTTCTAGGCTTGCACAAATTGTCTGTGAGCGGTCGGGCCTCAACACGTAATTCTTTTGTTTGTAAGATCACAAATTACTTTTCATTCCAAAACTTGCCCTGTTTCTTAGTTGAAAACCAGTATCTCATGCTTGCATAAAAATGATTAAGGCACTTCTTTGATATGCACCTACTAGACCAAATGGCCTACCTTACATCATTGTCCATTGTTAACCCCTTGAGCCTTAGACCAAATTCTTGTATTTGATTAGCTCATCCCCAGTCAAGACTATGAAAAACCATGTATACACCTAGCCAAAGGAACTAAGAGAAAGTTGTTTGTATCTGAAGTTGAGTTTCAAACTAAATGGGAAATATTTAAGAACAAGCAACAGTTCTAAGTTTGGGGTTGCATGAAAACAAGCAACATCTCTGAGGGTGTCAGCAGAAATGTAATTGACAGTAGATTCCAAAAAAAAAAAAGAGAAGAGAGAGAATTCAGACACCTAATTAAGGTAAAGAAATAGTGAAAAACAAGAAAACACTTCTGGGGAGGTTGATCTTACATCTCCACACCAATGGAAGGTGAAATTTTCAACATTCTCATAGTCCTTTGACTTAAATAGACCCTCTTTCCATATCCCAACCACCATTCACCTAAACCACGTTACAACTCATACCAAGACCTTTTGAATTATATAAGCATGTGACTCATTGGTGGAAATAGAGAATAGGGGCAAGCCTGTGGCAATGAACTTCTGATTTGGTGATATAGAGAGAAACACCCAACCTAAACACTTGAGAGAAAGAGTGAAACACTTAACCATATGAGCGCTTGCAAGTCTAGGCCATGTTTCCGCAATAGCAATTAGTTGTACCCATAACATAAACACTGTTTTGCTCGAGATTACAGGCTATATTCTGAATTTGTAAGTACCTCTACTTTATTCCTAATGCTTGATGAAGCATGTTAAAAATTTTAATTGATGCAAACTGGAGTGAAGAAGGGAGATGAGATGTATTTGAGGTAAATAATACGCATGCTGTAAGTTGTCCAAAAGCAATTATGTTCCTGTACTTTAATGCTTGCTTGAGGACAAGCAAGAGTTCAAGTTTGGGGTTGTGATAAATACCCAATAAGGCATTTATTTGGAACATAATTCAAGGAAACTACAAGTAGTTAGAGCTTAAAACAAAACTAAAACATAAGCAACAACTAGAAAACTGAGTAACGTAAGCATAATGTGGAAAATGTAGTCTTGGAGCCTTTTGATTGATAAATTCTCACAAATTCCTGTGTCTTGATCCATGAAAAATTATTGCAGGATCCCACGTTGGAAACGTACATGAATTCGCGTGGAACACATGAAGAAATAGAGATATAGGAATAAATCTGTCAACCACATCGCGTTGACAACGCAAACTGAGTCGTGTTGGATACGCGACGGAACAGAACAGTACTTATAAAAGGGTCAGAACAGAGCAAGAAGAGGGGATCACTCATTCTATCCATTATTCTATCTCCAGAGCGAAATTCCAGAGGGTAGAGCCGCCGTTTTCCTGGACGTTGGTACTGCCCCTAGAGAAGGAGAAACCCTAAGATTGAGGAAGAAGAGATTCTACAGCAACCTGTCATGACCAAAACCTTCTCCCCCTCCTCTGTTTTCTTTCTTCTTTATTATGTATAACTGAGCCCCTGTTGGGGAAGGATGAAACCTTAACCGATCCTATGTAATCCAGATAATTGCATTTATTCAAGATCGTTTTTCTTTAATGTTGATTGCTCATCTCTTTACTTCATGCTTTTATGGTTTGAACACTCATAAAGTGAATCAAAATTCTTTCTCGCAATTGGAAAATTGGTTTAAGAATTGGAACTGGGATTGAATAACATAATTGTGAAGGCTCTAGGGATAAAGGTTCATAATTGTGAGGTCTTTTGAATTCTTGAATGTAATGCTTATCGCAAATTAGGAATTGCTAAGGGATTAGAATTCCTAATTTGCTGTGAAGGATTGTTGAGTCATGGGAGTGACCTTCAATTACCAGTTTGTGAATTCGATCTTCAATGTATGTTTATTTTAGGTATATGCAATAATCAAGGATTACATAGGGGAAGTTATGGTGAAATCCAACCCTAACAATTTTCATAATTTGAATTCTCACACCTTTATATCGATTGCAGAGTGTTTGACAGTCCAGAACTAAATTTGAATTAGTCCCTGCGTGTTAGAACAGAATTCCAGATTGAGACAGATTCTGTGAATTCCTGTAAATTCCTATTTGCGTTGCCTACACAAATAAATTTGCGTTGCCTACGCGACCCCATAACTGAGTTCAATTAGTGGACTAGTAAAAATTCAGTATTTAAATCAAATCCCTGTGGAGACAATACTCTACTCATCCTTTATTTCATAGAAACGATAAGGTGCACTTGCCTTCATACGTTTATAAACCAACACTTTCTTAACTTGAACTTATTTTAGTATTTTTAAGCGTAATATATATATTTTTATAAAAATATATTATTACAATTAATTTATATAAATAATATTTAATAATTTAAAATCAATTTTATTAAAATAAAATTCTACTTAACTTTATCAATAATCAAATTATCTTTATGTTGAATAAAATAGAGTTCAAATAACATTGTTTTAGAAATAAGTTTAAACTTCTTACCTTATACTTAACATCTTTTACATTATCATTTACAACTTCTTTTATATTTAATCTTTTTTAATTAGAACACACCGATGAATTAAAACTTTTAAAGTTTTAAAATTATCAATCTAAATTTATGATAAATTTTCCTCACTCTCATCAAATATTATTTTTATAATATAAAATCATTAAAGATATAATATAAATTTATTTATATTATATTATTTTTTAAATAAAATATTAAAATAAAAAAAATAAAAATGAATGAATTGATTATCCTAATTTTCAAATGACAATTTATTTAATGAAAATTTAAAATTAATTATTTAAAAATATATTTATTTGCCAAATTTTAAATTATAGATAAGTAATTAATACCTTTTAATCCAAAATTTTTAATTTAATTAATTAATTTATTAATTTTAATTAACTTTTTTAACTTACAAGTTATAAGTAATTTATCTTTTAATCTTATCAAATAGATTCTATAGAAATATATATCTTTGTTCTTGAATATTCTACAGGGTTATTAAACTAGCTTTTAGGCAAATCACTAAAATTAATGCAATAATAAATATTAGAATAGTTTATACGAAGATTCGAATTTTTTTTTCTTATATACAAAATTAACTTTTTAGACAATAAACTTTTCCTTAATCTATATAAAATGTATTTCAAAATTTTATTCATCAGTAATTATAATTCTGTACAAATATTTTTCATTCTGAATATTTTAAAGTGTTATTAATCTAGTTTTCCAGACAATAAGATTTTTCCTTAATCCTTATAAAATGTCTTTTAAGATTCATATTTATTAGTAAGTATACATCGTATAGAAATATTTTTTATTCTGAATATTTCAAGGGGTTACCAAACTAGTGTTCTAGGTAATAAGCTTTTTCCTTAGTCCTTATACAATGTATTTTAAGATTCATATTATTAGTAGTTATACTTGCATTACACATGTATTAAAACATTGTGGTAAATATTTGAAAACATATAAAAATAATAAAATTATGATCAAGACATAAAATTAATGGAAGTAAAATCTAAATCAAATATAGCTTAAAAGAGAAAAAAAAACTATATATATGAGATATGGAAACATAAAAAAATAAATATAAATAATAAAACTATATATATAAATTGTTAAGATTAAAAATTAACCAAAGATTTTTAATAAAATTTAATATTTAATAATATGATTTTTTACTATAATCAAGTATACGTGTTATATATATATATATATATATATATATATATATATATATATATATATTTAAAATAATTTAAATTCAAAAGTTAGAAGGAAAAAGTTAAAAATGATACGTCTCTTAAAACAAATTAAGAAATTTGGCATTTCTTAATGCAGTATATTCTAATTAAATGTCTGTAAATAAATTTAAATAGAAAATAGTTTATATGTTCCCGTTATAGTTAAAAAGGATTTTTTAACAAATAAGAATTATTTTTATTTTAGGAACTTATGTCTTCATAAAATTACCTTTTGTGAATACATTTTTTGGTCAACAACTAGTTGAAACCACTTGGAAATAGATGGATAAAAAGTTAAAACATCATGAATAGAATAAAAACATTTGTTAGTACGATTATGTCCAGAGTTATAACAACCACAAACCGATTTAACATTTTAGCCCGCTTTTAATTTTACCCTCTTTGCTAGCACCATGTATAATCCCAATCAATTCATTCCTTAGATTGCGCTTAGCGATTTAAGTAACTTTTCCTTTTAAAGAAGAAATTTTCAATGTTAAGCATATATTTTAATAAAAATATATGATTAGAATTAACTTATACATATATCTAGAAAAATATTTAATATTTTTAAATTAATTTTATTAAAATTTAAATTAAGCCGACACTTCAATCCAAATCATCATTCCCGCATTTCTTTGCGTTCTTATTTTTTAACGACTTACACCAAAAATAAGGTCAATAATTGAATATTAAACTTCTAAAGGAATTATGTGAATGAATAAAAATAATGTAAAATATGAAATATAAAAGTTAATCTTTTTTATACTTTATTTATTTATAAAATAAAATAGAGAAGAAAATGTGTTAAAACCATACATTTCTCATTTTATTATTAAAAAAAAAAAGTGAAAAAGACATTATACGTTCAATTAGAATATCTGCCTTGCTTTTTCATTTGATTAGAACCGCAAATATCACTCTCCAAAGTTGATGTAACGCAAAACAACGTTCATTTTGTTGACGCGGTTACAGTTTTCACACCGCAAAGGACAAAGCCAACCTCAGGGCTTAATTAATACCCTTCTTCCAAGTCTCTCACTCACACACACACACATATATATATATATAAGTGAATAGCAAACTCATGATTACACAAGGTTGATTCAGTGAAGTAGAAGAATGGAGGTTTACAAAATCCAGATAGTGGCCATAGTAGTGTCAGTGATGTTTCTTGTGTTTCCAAACACTCAAGGGTGGGGAGAAGATGGACATGCCATAATTTGTAGGATTGCTCAGGTGACCAATTACTTGTCTTTCCCTCATTCTCTCTATGTCTGTCTATGTGTGTATGTGTGTTGAATGTATATGTATGCGCCAGCATCACATCACATCACATTATTTTCTTTTTTCTATATACAGTCTCGTCTCAGCGATACAGCTGCAGAGGCTGTGAAAAAACTGCTGCCAAAATATGCAGAAAACGACTTGGGGAACGTGTGCTCTTGGGCTGATCGTGTCAGGTTCTATTTGCACTGGTCCGCTCCATTGCACTTCGCTGATACACCTGATAAAATTTGCACTTTCCAGTACAACAGTAGGTTTCTTTCTCATGCTTCTTCTCCTAATGTAACGCCCCTCACAATCACAACCCTTTAGCATTTTGGTATTTGTATGTGTGTGTAAGTTTGTTAAAAATTAATCTAGTTGCTGCTATATGTATTTCATACCATAAACCACACATTATTTACATGGTTTTGCAAAGTTTTTAATTTCTGATTGTACGGTATCTCAAAAATCAAAATAATTTATGGATTTTAAAAAAAATTTAAGGATTAGAAATCAAGTCGATGATATGGAGTACTGACTTGTTTAATGTTCAGGGGATTGCGAGGATCAAAATGGAGAGAAGGGAAGATGTGTTGTGGCAGCGATTAGCAATTACACTGAACAGCTTCTCGACTATGGCAAAGACACAAAATGTAAAAAATCGTTGTTATGAACTCACAACTTCCATATGTACCTCAATATTTTTATTTACATATTATCTGATCTTTTGACTAACCAAATTCTTGTTTGAATTGGTGAAATCATAATATCAGATAACCTCACACAAGCTCTTCAATTCCTTTCTCATTTTATGGGAGATGTCCATCAGGTATGCATGATAAGGTTGCATACATCAGTGTAGTTATTGTAATGACTTTTCTTCATGGTTAATCTGCAGCCTCTCCATGTGGGCCATAGATCAGACAAGGGGGCTAATTTAATTGATGTTCACTGGTACACAAAGAAGACAAATCTTCATCATGTGAGTCTAATTGATCTCAGCTTCATCAGCTACTAATGTATGATCTGTTTCACTATCTACTGTGCTGACTAATTTTATGCCACCCAGGTTTGGGATGTCAACATAATTGAGACAGCAGAAGAAAGATACTATGACTCTAAAATAGACAACTACATCGAGGCCATTCAAAAGAATATTACGGTATTTTATGCAGTAGCTTTCATTTATTCACAATCTAAGGAATGTTTATCAATGTTAGATGCTTACTTCAAATTTTCTGAAACAGAAAACATGGTCCGATCAAGTAAAAGGATGGGAAACATGCAAGTCCGATGAAACCGCATGCCCAGTCATGTATGTCCCCTTTAGCGCTTATTTATCCGAAAATTTATTCCCTTATTATATAGTAATTTCATTTCAAGACTTTTGCTGATAGCAATACATTTATATGGATACATGAAAATTTCTCTTGCAAATATCTAAAATATATATAGTTGACCAACATGTATTATTGAAATATTCTTGTCTAATAACCTTGGGTGACTTTTTAGATATGCATCTGAAGGTATTAAAGCAGCCTGTGATTGGTCATATAAAGGAGTCTCAGAAGATTCAGTGCTAAATGGTAAGCTATAATAATTCTAGGAAGTTAAAGCTTCATTTACCGGTTTCTAACAATATCATGAAATTGTACTCTGCAGATGATTACTTCCTATCACGTTTGCCAGTAGTCAATTTGCGATTAGCTCAAGGAGGAGTTCGATTGGCTGCAACTCTCAACCGTATTTTTACTTGATCACTTGATCTATGGCTATTATGTTCTTATTTATGTCATTTTTATTGAAATGTATGCCATGTCTGCCACTCTGGCTGACGAAAAATCATGTTCACATGTGAATTATATAAAAAGGGAATGAACTTCCTTCCTATTTCCTAGTTTTCCTACTTAATAAATATTTGATTCAGTGTACAATGGTGCTTAATTCATCGCCCTTCCTTTTCTGGGGCAACAAGTGATTGTGATAGCTCTGTGGTGATTGAGATTTGGGAGTTCTTAGTATAAAAACAACAGACAAAAAACAAAAAAAAGACTAACTAGGCCACATTGACTTGCATATCTCTCTGTATATTCATTTTATCAATTAAGCTCAAACGAGAACACCTTTGCAGTTTATACAGTCAATCATATCGTTTTGATATAATTGTTGGATTAAACTTCTTTTTAAAACTATACAAACTAAAATATAATAATAACTGTTAATTAAAAAATTAAAATTATAGTTAATTTTTAAATTTTTAATATATACTTAATTTTTATTATAATTTTAGCTGTTATTTTTCTAATCAACAACTATAAGTATATTTTATTTTCTAAAAGTATATCTTCTCACTTTAAACAAACCATATTGGTAATTGATATATATTTCATTCGAATCTCAATAAAGTTTATAAAAGCTTAAAATGGCTATCATGCGCATCCACAGATCATCAAATGGCTAAATAGAAAGCCGAAACGATGGAGAAAGGTTTGGGAAAAGATTGGAGCTCCGAGGAAACAATATTTCTCAAGTTATATCTTGAGACAACATAAGAAAGAGAATAAAAAACCAAAACGGCATTAGGTATCAAGTTCGTAAGGTTTGAGCATTTTTTCAGCCACGGAAAAGATAGGGGGATTTCATCATGTAAACCTATCCTAGTATCAACATATTTGTCTTTTCGCAATTGCAAATTTTTCATTTTTAATTTTTAAACTGAATTTAAAAGCAAAACATATTTATTTAAAATAATTCTGAATTGATTTTTAACAAATTTTTAAAACAATTTTAACTTAATTTTTAAAATTAAAATTTTTAATTATTTTAAAAAAATTAATCTTAACTTTATTTCAATTATCAACACTATCATCATCGTTACCATCATAATTATTATAACTTTATTTTTATTATTTTAAAAGTATTTTTTTTGTTAAACTTTTTTAATTAATTGTATTATCTAATTTTGTGAATTTATAGTGAAAGAATAAAATAGTGACTTGATCCAATTATACAATTTTGTAAAAATACAGGCTAAAATTCAAAATTCAAAATTTAAAATTAAAACAATTTAAATTTTTAAATTTTCAAAATCAACTGAACCATCCGAACGTTACCTTTACATTTTTCCCTGTCTTATGTTGCATTAGATGGTGTAAAAAATTCGAAGGTATGGCTCCCACTTTGATGTACAATGCATCAGAAAATCAGTCTAAATAAGAGCGCACCGACAGAAAACTCCAAGTCAAGCACAATTTTCGGTATCCGATTCGAAACTCATAGCATTAAACATGAGTTGCACCGAGTATTATGGTCAAAAGTAATTGTCCCAGTTCAGGACGACCTTAGCTTTGCTTCATCTATGTGGAACATAATCTGCAAATATCCAGGCTGAAGATTATTAAACAGAAAATGGGAGGGAGGAAAAGAAAACAATTCAAAGGATGGAAAATATAGGCTGAACATTTCATTTCATACCTTTGTTCCAATGTAAAATGTTATAAGCATGCCACCAAGGACGGGCAACCCTGTATAGTGAATTTCCGAATGAATTTTACACCGTATTTAACAGCAATGAAGTTAGAAAGCTATGGGTCTTGACATACCTTCATTGCGAAGGAAAGAAGAAAGCAACCAGTTAAGGCCTCTTGGTCCAACAACAAAACCGACTAGATTAGCAACCTGTCAAGAAAATGTCGAGGTATTCAAATCAGATATGGACTACATTTTTATTTTATAAACAAATGCAACAGTATCTACCAAAACAGTAATGACAACCACTCAGCAAAGAAAAAAAAAAGCCAAAATAGAATGGTTACTCCAGTCAACAATGTAAACTAAACAACCATTTAGTTAGAACAGAGCAACAAGCAAGACCTGGGCTTCAAAATTTAGCCTCACTTTGATGAAAAACAAAAAATATATTATATTTCACGTGTAGCAGTTAGCAATCAAAGGTAGATTTTTGTCAGTAAATTTATACGTAGAATTGAACATGATGTTTGTTGCATAAAAGGATTTGCACTGGTTCAACAGGATTACGTGTTGCCTCATGACCTGGCCCATTAGAACATCATTCTTTTGTTTTCTCAGGTAGCCAGATGCCACAAATTTAATGAGGGCGTTCATAAAAATAAAATAACAAAATTATAATGTTCATATATGCAGAGAAGGCATTCAAGGACAAACCATGAGGCAAGTAATTGTGACTGCACCAGCAACAGCGCTGAGTTCACGTAATATGCATTCTCCAAAAGAACTTTGAGCCTGATAATAAAATTTACCTCTTAGACAGCAAGAATCACAATTTTGGACTAAGGAAAATTTTAGAAGAAGAAAAGTGTTGATATGCATTACCTGAAATGCTTTTGCTGCTGATTTTAAAACCAACTCAGGGATGAAGAATAAACACGTCAACCATGCCCAAGAAAGAAGCTTCCTAAGGTCCACCAAAATAGTCAAGCATAAAACATCTGATACAAATCTGCACAACTTTTACAAATAGAAATTGAACTTGACCAATAAAAGGTACATACCACTCTAAATCATGCCAGATAGCGACAAATGTGAATATAACCCATACATTTAGTAGCTTTTTCCGCGATCCCCCAAGAGGAATGTACATATACCTGAATTTCTACCCAATCAAAATTTAGTTTATTATATGGGAAATGAAGTGCAAAACCAAGGAAAAAAGAACTGATAGCACCTCACAAGCCACTTGTTGAAGGAAGCATGCCAATTTTTCCAAAAGCCTTCCAAGTTGTGGCAATTATTAATACATTTTGGCATATTCTCTGGAGTCTCAATTCCGTTTATCTAGAACACATGATGCCAAAGTAATGACTTCAAATATGTACCTGGACATTTTATGCTATATGCTTAAAGAGAGTAACATACCAGTGACCAGAAACGGAAAAACCGCCAGATCAGTAAAAATTTTAACCACATGAAATTTAAGACCTGAAACAAACAAATAACAAAGAATGACAAAGCAATATGCTGATGTAATTTTTGAAAATTTAGTTTTCATGATACAACAACCACCACCACTAAGCCTTATCCCAATAGGTGGGTTGGCTACATGATTAGTTGAAGTCGTTAGGCTCAGTAAAACCATTTAATTGATCAACAGGTATTCTCTTACGCCATATCCAATGATGAACACGTCCATAGGAGATAAGTGCTTCCACAAACCACTAATTGATTAAGAAACTATTTCAGCTACCAAACAATAAAATTGGATTAAAAATTAAATATAACACATGGTTCTTTCCTGAGTACTGAAGTTCTCACCTATTAGCAAAGGCATTATAATAGAACACATGTGTCATTAATTCCATAAGGAGAAGAATCAATACCCAGCGGAAACCACTGAGTGCCACATTTCTAACCGAATGAGTATTTTGAGGAACATCTAGCTGCAAATAATTAGAACTAGTATTAACAACAAAACAGAAACTCAAACAGCCATCCAAAAACACTTGACATCAATTAGTGACACAAGAAACAGTCAGGAAGTTTCGAGTAAGAGAAAAAACAAGAAAGGTGATGAATTCAGCTGAATTACACAGCAGAGAAAATTATATATACTGAGTATCTTAAATACAAGGATCTACAGCAACCATACTTACATAATTACACAATTACCAATGATCTACAACAAGAATCAGCCCATAATTACCCCAATTACATTAATTCTTAGAGCATATAATCCTAGCATTAGGCTTGTTATATTACTTATGTATATAACTAATTCAACAACATGGTGAAGACATCTGCCTGTTAATCATTTTGAAAGCTAATGGTAATGTCTGAATAAGATGTTCTCCCTAGTAACATGACAATCCATCTTAATGTATTTGGTCCTCTTTTGTTTCCCCTTCTGCTTGAACTTTTGTTGATTATGATTTTCTTTCCCTGTCAGTCTCCCTCTGCTTTTAGTGATAAGGATACCCTCCACCTCATTTTCTTTCCTTACTGGGGCTTCTGAGTGTTCTCCATACATCCCAAATGAACCTAAGACAAGACTTTATCATAAGTGCTACCCCAATTTTCTCTCCAATGCATTTATTCTTAATCATATCCTGTCTAACGTGTCTACTCATCCAACACAACATCATAATCCTTACTACAATAGTCTCTTTCTGAGCTTTTAATCACCCAATACTCAGTTCCCTACGACATCATAATCTTGTATTCGTGCAGTAAAATTTTCCCTTAAGCTTGAGTGGAACCTTTTGTTATAGATAATACTTGAAGCACTCCTCCATTTCACCCACCTTGCTTGAATCCCACAGTGTTATATCGTCAAATTTCTAAACAATGAAAAATTTGGTTTCATTTCCAAGTCAAACAAATAATTTGGTTTCACAAAGATCAGAAGGTCCAGAACTATACAAAATGTAATAAAAATAAATAATGAAGCTTAAACCATAAAAATAACTAGTAGTAACCGACCTGTGAGGCAAAAGCATTGAAGCTCAGTATTGGACCAGCAATATAAAGTGGTGCATATACCAAATAACAAAGGTATGTGATATATCCAAACTTGTCATTATGTAGACTTCTCCCCTGGTAATGTAATCAAATTTATGAACTGGAAAACGTGTCCACATGCCCAAAGAAAGTATAACTATGTAAAAACAAACACGAGAAAAAAAGAGAGCATAAAATGTAACAACAATGATAAATTTCACTCATGCTAGATTTTAACTAGCAGCTATGCAAACCTGTAAAACTTGATAGCAAGATTTTCCAGATTTACAAATATGACAACGTTGATAATGCTTCTGCACATCAAAAGGTAAAACAGGAAAAAATATTTATTAAACATATATATACCAAAAATCATAAAGCTACATAATTAGTCAACTGGTCGATAGCTCAATGACAAAATGTACACAACACAATAATATTGCAAGCTAATATGTTTTGAGCAATACAATGCACAGCAAAAGTCAAAAACTGACAATTTTAGAAACATGTGGACAGCCTCTTAATAGATTTTATATAAAGGAAATTAATTCAACAAGGTTGTTCCTAGAGACAGTCAAATCTGTAGAAATATACAAACACTACAACCTAATTAAACTAGTCTGGCCTTACGTACTTGCTAAGGGAACCATTCAAGACAAAATTATTTAAATAGTGAACAAATATAACTTATGTTCTATATAATGCTAAAAAAATTTATGCCTTTGAAGTACATCAAGAACAACTCTTCAGTGATAAATTTTCAAAAGTATTTGTCCATGGTATTCTACTATTTACTCATCATCACTACAAGCATATTAAATTAAGAGAGAAACTGTACGGAAAAAACTTATATTCAAAACAAACAAGTCCAGTTTCAGAAAGAAAGTAATACCTCCTGATCAAATTGAGAATCTTGATTTGCCCAGTGATAATCGAATCCAAAGCTTATCATGCGCAAAACAACTGCCACAAACAACTATGGCTAAATATAGAGAAACATATTTGAAGTTATGTTATTGTCACATTACATTATGGAATGCAAAAAATGAGAATTCAAAGGCATGCACATATAATTCATAAAATGCAAAACAAAAAATAAAATTTTAAATGTTTAGATCACCAAATTTTAATATTCTGGCCCATGAGTGTTCAAACCATAATCATCATAACATGGCAACAGTTACAAAGTGAGGAATGATTGAGTTAGCATTATTTCAGATGAATGTCAGTGGTGGATGAGAACAGATCAACAAACAAGCAGCGAGGAAAAAAGAATAGGGCAAAGATACATATAAGAATCACATGTAAAATGGATTATTCTGACTTTAGATACCATACAAACTCAATTAAATAATGAAAAAAAAAATTACCAAAGTTGAAACATATGTGCCACCTAAAGCTGCCCCTGAAATTGTCCAAAAATGCCCAATGTTGCCTGCAATGTAAATACATAATCGTAAGTGGGAATGGAATTACTCCTACCTTTCAATGTATAAATACAACAAATCTGATGCATCTTACCCAAATATAGAGAATGAATATCCCTCATAAATCCGATTACAGAGAAGAAACAATATGTTGTAACTCCAAACTACAAGTGGAAAGTACTTTTTCTGTGCAAATATCTGCTGAAACAGAATTAGTCTTACATGATAACTGTGGGAGAAGTTATAAATACAATAATCAAATGCTACAATATAATTATTGACCCAAACCTTATCTATTTTGGAACAAATGAATTATAGTTATGGATACTTAAACACAATGAAAAAATTATCAAAGCACCAGAAGTGATATGTGCATTAATTTGGCCTCCAAAATTTTAAGAAACATTATTGTTATGGCCATTCTGGTTTCTAAAAATCTGAATCTGTTAGAATTTCAAGGCCAAATCAACTTGTGAAAATTATAACCTATATAATAATCGTCCCCACTCAAAATTAAAAAAAAAATCTCCATTTTCTCCATTGGATAAACATTTCTTCCATGATGAATTCCAACTCTCTCATTACACAAAAATCTGGAGACTGTACCTTTTAAAGATATCCTTTAGAATGCTGTTGAGAATGCTTGGTACAAGCTTCCTATATGATAAAGTGTACTACGCAATTCTTGTCTGGTAAAAAGTATTGATTTAAATGATCCACAGTCACACCATTTTCATTAAAGCACCCTTTTTAAATTTTTTTGAACCCAGGGTCCTAGAAAGACAACATACAACACTAAAAACACACAAATAATTAACAAGAAATCAATCAACAAAATAAAATCTTAATATTTTCAAATGGAGGGTCATAAATGCTATGAATAATTCATGAAATCTGATATAGATGTCTTTTCATTAAATTTCTAGTATGTCACGTGACTTAAAATAAAGCAGCCTGGGGAAAACAAGTTTCAATTAAAAAAAGAAACTAGAATTGTTATGACATGATAATATTAAGTATATAATTAAAATCAACAGCATTACATGCCCTAACTAGAAACTTTGTAACTAATGCTTGTTCATCGCTCCATTACACGCACCTTTACAAGAAGAAAATTAATCGTAGCTATTGATAGGACAAACACGATGCTGCAAATGAAACAAACTCAAAGTCAGACCAAAGAAGGTAAAAATTGGCAATAGGGAAAGAAATAACAACATCAAAATGTGCATTCTGTACCATGCTCCATGAAGATATGATAAGTAGGCCAAAGAAAATAAAAGCCAGACAATGGACATTCCCCTCACTTTCAAATTAAATGAAGCCCTCATCAAGCTGGCCAGCAGAGTGAAAATTCCAAAGACAAGAGTAAGAACAGGCAAATTTCCTCGAAAATTCCTCCACTGAGCATCTGAAACATCCTTTACACAAAACAGAATCGGATGTGCATTTGATCAGCAAGCAACTAAGCCAACAACTGAAACACTTAACAGATAAAAAAGACAGAAAGAGCACGATCATACATTTAGGTGACGAGGTATGAGCCAACCTGGGCGTAAACCAAATAGCTGTTTGTAATGATCTATGAAAATCAAAAACCAAAGTATTCAATCGATGTTCAACAATTAAGCAGTAGTATGAGAAAACTCTAACAGAAAACAAATTTACAGAAACAAGATTATAGGGTGAAAAGATCTGAAACAAGAGATATACCCCGAGAGAGTTGAAGGGAACGAGTGATGATGATAACATAAAAACCAAATGCATAGGCCACAAGGAAAAACAATTCTCTTCGCTTCCAGTGTCCACTCCTACTGCTATTAAAGTTGTCCTTGCTCATAGTAGATGTACCCATTGGCAATTTGTTCTAAATTAAGAAACAAATGTCCTCTAATTAGGACATCAACACAAGCAAAGCAAATGCTTCCCCAAGAAAATCAAAACAAAATTAACTTTGCTAATGATAAAAATTGAAATAATTTGAAGGTAAAAAAATTACCGAAAGAAATGGCGTAATCAATCAATCAATCCTTACTTAGCGAAGCAATTGAACAAAAAGCTTCCCCGCGTAAGGGCGCGATTCGACGGTGTCTTACGGCGGCCTTCAACGGAGAACTGAAAATCGCTTTACCTTCTATCTTTGCCTCTCTATCATCATTTTTTTTTTATCATTTCAGCACCTAGATCACTTTTCTTTTACGCCATAGACCACGTTGTTTCGAATGGTTTTCTTTTTTTTTTTTCTTCTACTTTTTTTTTTCAAATACACGTCAGAACTTCTTTTTTAAAAAAACCGGCCCAATCCCATTAGTTCACATCAGATTTATTATTCTCCGTACCATTTTCAGACATTTTTAATTTATTTGAATTAAGCAAATTATTTTTAAAAGATAAGACATTTTATTTATTTTTAAAATAAAAATAAAAGTAACTTTTTCAAATTAATGCAAACGCTGCAAAATTTTCTTAAAATTGAAATAATGTCTAATTAAAAGGAAGATAATAAATTTTCACCCAACTATAATAGTAATTTAGTCTTTTCCGTCTTTTTTTTTAAATAATATTTCCTTTTATCTCATATTATTTGTTGTTTACAATTTATTTAGGTGAGAATTAAAAAATGAGAAAAAGAAATAAAAGAACGGCATAATTTTTTTATATAAATAAAAATAAAAATAAATAAATAAATAAATAATCATTTAGATGAGTAATAAAAAATAAAAAGTAAATAGATTATATAATTTTTTTACTAATTAAAAAGTTTAAATTTAAATCAGAAATTTAAACATTTTATTTTATTTCTTTTCTTGTTTTTACATGTAACAAAAAATTGATCTACTTTTAAAAAATTAAAAAAATAAAAGTAGAAATCTTTTCCTCTCCTCTCACTCTTACATCTATTTGGGAAGATTTTGGATCCCAAGAAAAATCAACTTCTTTTAATTTTTTTTCAAACAAATAGTGAAAATTTGATATTTTTATTTCATCTCTTTTTTTTTCGACTATGTAAACTTAACATTAAGGTAATGGTTATTTTTTAAAAAATAAGTTATTAATTAATCAAACACAAGATATTATTATTGGTACAAAACTATATGTATATCATTTACATGAAACAATTATACTTGAAAAAGGAAAGAATCATTAATTAATAATAATATTATTATTATTATTATTATATTTTAAAAAAACTTACAAAAAATATTTAAAAAATAGCTAAAAAATAAGATAAGAGAAAGAATGGAGAAATGACACCAGCGATGTTCCATACATGGATCAAATTATAATTATGTATATAAAAAATATTTGTTAAAAAATAAAATTTATTTTAATAATTTTTACACTTTAAGAAGAATTAATTTTCAATGATGGGTTGGGGGCATGAGAAAAATGAACAAAATGACGAAATGGACATCCAGGATTGATATCTCACATTTTATGCAAGCACTAAGATGAGTTAATGCATAAGGGAACGTACAATGTTCTTAATTATTAAGTCATACGGATACTCTGTGCTATGCCTCATGCCTATGCAAACAAACACGCATGCTCTCCCTGCAAGTGTATGGCACCTTATGCCGTATGCATATATCTATCATACCCGACTTAATTAATGGAAATTGAAGCATGACTAAATTTTTGTTAACGTGTTTAATCCATCACATGTCACATTAATTAGCACTCTTAGCTTTGACAACCAAAAAGGCAAGTGACAAAAGCATCTATGATCTATCTCCACCTTCACACAACTTTCAAACCTTTATAGCAACCTCCTCCATTCTTTGTGTGAAGTGACATTTTCATCTCCTCCAGTACCAAATCATCTCCCCTTCAATGATTGACTACTTCTATTATTGTGAACTAATGTTAATCACGCTTTTTCATTTTATCATAAAAATTAAAAAGGTTATGCTTCTTTGAAAATCTAATAAAGCTAAAATATATTAATAGATGCTTTTAAGCATATTTTTTAACAGATGATTTTTTATAATTTTATATTTATTTCAACAAGTTACGTAATTTTTTATATTAACTATTTTATATTTCTCTTATATATATTATTGTTTAAATTTAATAAATCTCAGTTTAAATTTAAATTTTATATTTTGAAATTTGATACATTTCTTGAATTAATAGTATAGAGATGGTAAGTCACAATTTATATATTTTTAATTTGGAAACTCTTATTTTAATTTTTATACAATAAAATATAATTTTCATTACTAACAATAAAGATATTTCCCATTATATTTCTTTTTTACATGATTTTATCTCTTACGTATTTTTTTTACTTTTAAAATTTTAATTATTTAAAAATATCTACCTGCATTATACACAAAAAAAAACTTGTTTATTTTAGTTACCACGTAAAGAAAAGGACATGCATATAACTACTTAGTGTTATTTTTACTAAAAAAATATATTTTTTATTAGGTTCAAATGCAACGTATCATGTTAAAATATTTTTTGACTACCATCTTCAAATATCAAAACTATAATCGTTTTTTAATTTATATTTAATTAATTGTTCTAATAATGTTTCCTTTTCACGGTTGATTTAAGTACTCACAAATTATCTATTATCTATTATTTATCAAAAGCGCCTCCAAATTAGAACCTACAGATGGTATATTTTCAACTATTCACACCCTCATTTATTATATGTAGTCTTGATAATTGAAAGTGACTAAATCAAAATCCCACTTTGTTATTTTAAGTCATACGTGTTTATTATTATTTAATATTTTTATTCTATTTAAATATTATAAATATAAATATTATTTTCAATAAGTCACATGATTTTCTAACTATATCAAGTATTTTATGTTTTACTTTTAATATATAATTTTATTTTTCTCAAATATAATTATTGAAATTTAATCAATCATAATTTGAATTTCAAATTTTAAATATTAACACCTCATTAATTTAATAGACATAGAGATAATATATTTTAATTCAAATAAATTTTTATACTTTTTCCTTTAATTTCAAAGTCTTACATCTTTTAATTTACTTATAAAATACAATATAATTATTATTATCGACCATGAAAACATTTTCTATTATATTAAGATACATGATTTTATCATTGTATGATGATATTTTATCTCTTGTATATTTTTATTGTTCTTAAATTTAATATTACTTTGCAATATAAGAAATACTTGGAAGTATAAAATCAAACTAATATTTAAAAATACTAATTTGGAAATTTATTTTAATTTTTTTTTTGGTTAATCAAATCAATACTTGAACTCATCTATGATTAATCATAGTTAAGGAGAAGTGTAATTGTAGATGAACTACACTTGTAATATATATTAGGAATCCAAATGTAGGAATTGTTAATTCAAAAAAGGTTTTACCTAAATATCATCTGAGCTTGAATAGCCACACTTAAGTCTTATTTCAAATGAAATTGTTCCATATGATGTTATTAAGATCACGCCGGATTCTGTCCGAGTTTTGACCTTTTTGGGTTTGATGGGAAAAGAAAAAAGAAGAAAATGAAACAGCTGGCTAAGACAAATGAAGTGTCCCTACTCACCAACATTTAATTGGTGACATGCTTCTTCACCGCCGATCTATATGCTCTTACATTGTATATCAACACTGTTGTGTAGTTTTCACTAGGTTTTGCTCAGTCAAAGACGTTACTTATATGGAAATACTTAGAAAAACAGTACCCCCGGCTCCATCTATTCATTTCAAGTTTTAACTCTTTTCTGTTCGGCGCTTTCACACACATATCCTTCAGTCAACAAAAGGTAATTACGTAATAAGCAAGTAATTATTAGTTTTAGTGAAAAGATGTATAATTACTTTTCTAAGGTGTCTTCTTCTGTATGAAAACAATTAGCATGGTAACAAACATGTAATGGATAACGTCTCAGGGAGAATAACAATAATAAATATATACTTATTTTATTTTTATTTCACTCTTCATCCCTTCTATCTTTTTACCTCTCTTTTTCTTTACATCATATCTTTCACTGTCTTTGTTATTTTAACATTCTTATGGGTATTATCTACCCCTATTTGAATGTACGCTTATGTTATTTCTGAGAGAGAATTCTCAGTGTCAAAAAAAAAAAAGAAATCGTCCAATTTGAAAGAAAAAAGAGTAGTACTTATGTGACTGTGTATGGATTTAAAGGTGAATCTAATGGAAACAAAATATGATGTGATTTTATTTTATTTTATTGAACCAAAGACATTACTTAACCTAAGATTACTACTTTACTGTTTTCAAGATATGAGCAGTAATTGAATCTTGATTATGCTTAAGGATCATATTGAACTTTTGTTTCTTTTTACTCTAATATAGTATTACCCTAGTACGAAATAAAGGCATATTGGACATGTAGGTGGTTAAATTTCCCTTTCTGAATAACCTCCCCCTCCCCCCTAGAATCATTAGTTTCACGTTTAAATATTATGACAGAAAGATACTGGATTCTCTTAAAGTTAAGAAAAGCATATAATGGATTGCAATAAGTCTATGGAGATTTTCTTTAGTAATTAACATAAAGTCTGTATACCTGAGAAAGAATCTTTAGTATGTTTCTCTTGGGTTCTAAAAGTCCAGAATCAATTCTAATAACAAAAAGGGGATTGAAACCGCGTATAGTGATCAAATTCTTCCTCAATCAATATTTTCATAGTCAAGTCTCCAAAATAAGCAGGGTATAGCAAAATTCTTGATTTGCTTAGCTCATTAGTCGGTTACCATCCTTAACAGCACAACCTCAATATATTCCTGTTTTCTTTAACGGTTTAGATTCATTGATGTTTGTTTAGTGGGAGATAATGGTGCAATGAGATGGCCTAGCTAACTACTTGCAAGTATCTATGTTCAGGGTGGGTGTTTTGTTTTGCGTAACTAAGGAATAATATAGGTGGGACCTATGTTGAAAAGGGCATCATAATATAATCACACTTTGGTTATTCCAATAGCTAACGTATAGCCTCTTGTTCCCTAGTCTACCAAACCCATTTAACAAAATTCCGTGGGGAGTATATATATAAAGGCCCATGGCCATGTAGATACACTCACTGGAACTCATTTCTAAATTGCTTGCCACCCATGTTAGCTTCAACTTTGTTTTGATCCATATCATATTCAAATCCATCATCACTTTCTTTCCTCTTGAACCCACCAAGCTATAACACACCTAGCTTGTATACAGTTTTTTTTCCTTGTTGTCTTGAATAACCCCAAAAAACACCAACTATGTCTACAATTACAAAGAGGGAACTGAGTTCAAATGAAGAAGAAAGTGAGCTGAGAAGAGGTCCTTGGACTCTTGAAGAAGATAGCTTACTCATACACTATATTGCTCGTCATGGTGAAGGTCGTTGGAATATGTTAGCCAAAAGTGCTGGTACAGATTCTATGTACTCTTAAAGTTAGAAGAATAAGTTCATTCTCACTCTTTTCTACTTTTTGGTTTTAAATTTTAATATTATGTTCCAATATTTCAGGATTGAAGAGGACAGGAAAAAGCTGCAGACTGAGATGGTTGAATTATTTGAAACCAGACATTAAGAGAGGGAACCTTACTCCACAGGAGCAGCTATTGATCCTTGAACTCCATTCCAAGTGGGGTAACAGGTAATTAATGTTGTGTTAAAAAAAATGAGTATATGTACATCAAAATTAGCCTTGTTGAGCCACAATGAGTTTAACATAGTTTTGTTGTTGTTCATTTGGGAATAGGTGGTCAAAAATTGCTCAGCATCTGCCAGGAAGAACAGACAATGAAATTAAGAACTATTGGAGAACAAGGGTACAGAAACAGGCTCGCCAGCTTAACATTGAATCTGGTAGCAAGAGATTCATTGATGCTGTCAAGTGTTTTTGGATGCCAAGGTTGCTTCAAAAGATGGAACAGAACACTTCCCCTAGTTCTCACTCTTCCATGACAAACATGATGAATTTTGGGAATTCTGCAGAAGCTTCTATGAGTCCAGTGTCAACCAGCTTCAATATTCCTTCAATGTCTTCATCATCATCTCCTCCACAAAGGGACTTTATAGATGCTGCAACAAATCAATTTAGTAATATGTCCAACCCCACCAATCCATCCTTGGATTCCTTCCAATTTTCACAGCAATTTGAAATTTCAGAACACCCCAAAAGTCCTCCCAATGTGTTTGAGAACAATGTTTATAGTTATCCAATCCAGGAGAGTAGCTATGTTGATACCAATAACTATGGCATGGAAGGTCTAAACCTGGATCCCTTGTCAGCAATGGAAACTTATGATTTTCCACAGTTTGATTTTCAGACTGGAGGGAGTGGATGGATGTTAGACAACATGGGTGATACTTTATGGAACATGGACGCTATGTGACAGTGTAGGCAAGAGAAGAACATGCTTGCATCTCAATTTCTTTTTTATTGTGGGATGATCTACCATTAAAGAAAAAATTGAAGATTCTTATGTTATACTGATTCTTAGTGAATAAACAGTCTCATAGGTAGAGATTAGTATAAGTGTAAGGTCATATAATATGAATCCTCTTAAAATAGCATATTTTAATAGAAAATACAGGAGATGATATTAAAATTCCCCTGTTTTAGATTTTTAAAAGATGGAAAAGCTGTAATTTGACTAAGACGATATCTTCTTTGGTTATGAGTGCATTTTGGACATATAGTGTTTTCTTTTATCCCCTCTTTTGTTTCTGAATATCTATTTCATGTAAGTGAGATTTTTTCTGTTAGAGAACCAAATGAAAAGTAAACAATAGTGGAGTCACATCTTGTGATGGAGTGACACTTGCAAAAGATGTTGTAATAACGACCTCTAAAGATTGTGAAGAATGCTACTTGTCACATTTTCATATATAGGCACTTAGCAGTAAGTGGTGGTTCACTTATGAAACTGACGAGTACCCTATGAGTTATATTTATTTACAAGCTCATCAATTCGGTCCTTGAAAAATTAGAAAGAAATGTAGATAATGGTGCATAACAAAAAAGTGAAGTGTGTAACAACTCTAGACTACTGGTACGTTCAGCCAGCAATTGGACTGGGTATCCCTTCATTCCTCCCCATCAAGTCTATACAACTCTAGCAAGTCCATTGTCTTCTTGTTGCAATCATATGGAGAAGTGATGGCACATTTCTTACAGCTTGTCAATGAAGAAATTGACTAAGAAATATTCTTGGCTACATGTTATATTCACATCAGCTCAATGACACTAGGAATTTGAACTTTTTCATCAAAAGTGCTTTCTATAGATTCAAAAATTCGTTTATTAAGCTTAGCTCATCATCAATTACTTTTGCACACAACACCCTAAGGTTTCTCAAACTACTTTACAGAAGAATAAAAATATGTCCGAAGCTTGTGAAGCAAACAGTGTGACTCACGCGTTTGGAGCTAATATTTCTTCCTTTAATTACAAGCATATTTTTAAGAATTTTAGAGAAAAATAGGGGGAGAGAGAGAGAGAGAGACAGAAAGAGATATAAATTATAGGATTTAAGGTAGACTGATAAAATGAAAAGTAATGCTTCATGTTTTTTTAATTTATAATCAGAATGCGCCTTTCAAAAACATTACTTTGGTGGTACAATTTTTTTTTTAAAGTTTAGTAAGTGTTTGAATAATTAATTAAATTATTTTATAATTTATTTAACTAGCTTATAAGCTGATTTGATCAAAATAAAGGTTTTTAATAGTATGCTTATTTCATTAACTTATAGCGTTTTTCGTACGCATTTGATTCCATATTTTATTAAAAAAAATTAGCCTCAATTCCTTACTAAAATTCCTCCTTTTTTTTCTTCTAATAAAATTCCTTATTTAATATGATCTGTTCGTCTTAATTATTTTAACTTTTAATAAAATACTTTATCTTTGAACAAATAACAAGAGTTCAGATTAACTAAAAATCTTAAAATTACAATTTTAAAAATATATTTTTTTATAAAATTCTCTCTCTCTCTCTCTCTATATATATATATATTTATATTTATATATATATATTTAAATAAAATTTATTTTTATTATTTAAAAAAATAAATTTTTTACTATCAATTATTTATAAATTTAAAATAAATTTATTTTATTTTATTTTATAATAATTTTAAAAATAAAATAAAATAAAATTTTATTTTTAAAAATTTTTAGATCAAAAACTAAAAAATATCCCAACGTTTAGTTATTATTCCTAGATTTTTCAACTAAATTTAATTTTAAAATATAAAAATATTTTATTTCTAATTTAAAAGATTATTAAAATAATTGAAAAGAAGTTATAAGTACATGACACTGATACTTTGCAACATTCTGTCTTCAACTTAACCCGCTTTTGTTATTTTTTAAATAATAATGTAATTTTTTTAAAATAAATCTATATTATAATGATGAATAGTTAAGAATTAAAATAGTTTATATAATATTTTAAATTTAAATATTTTATTTTTTTATTATAAATATTTTCTATAAAATTCCTTTCCTGACAAAGTTTCATAGTCTTACGTCATGAATTTTTCTGTATTTTGAAAAAATATGAGAAGATTTGGTTTGTTTTATCTTTATCTTTAATTGACATCTTTATTAATTTTATAAATTTAAAATCTTATTTTTATTTAAAAAATATTAAATATTAAATAAAATTATTAATTTTTATAATTTATAAATTTCTAATTAAATTGTTATAGTTTTAAATAAAATTCTTACTAATTAACATTGTTAAATTCTTGTTAAGTATAGATCACGAGAGATTATTTATTTAATAACTTATATTTTTCACTAATTATTAAATTTTAATATTTATTTTTTATAATATATTTATGTAAATATTTTTCTTCAAATTATTAAAAAAATTATTCAATAATATATAGATTGATGTCAATATATGAAAGAAACTATTTTATTTTTTTAATCTATAAGTTAATGCTACTGAATACCAGTATTGTAAGAGAATACATAGAGTAAATACTAATTAAACTGGTCAAATTATAATAAGATCAATGATAAGGAAACACATATATAATAAGAAACATAATAAAGAAATTGTTGTCTGTTTAAATTATTGTTAGCGGCCTCTATCAAATTTCTTTTATATCATTTATCATATACTATTGTTGTGTTGGTTTAAATTTTGCAGTACATGACATTTAAAAAAAAAAAGAAACAAAAAAGAAAAAGTTAGAATTTTATCAGTAGTGTATGTATCGATTTTGTAAGTTACTAAGTAAAATATTCTCTGTCACATATAGATGTATCATCAAGTAAAAATTAAATTTAGAAATTTAAAGAGAATTTTTTATAAAATTATTAAAATTTAATAAATAATAGAAACAAATAAGACTTCCAAAAAATATATCATATCACCTATATTTAATTTAACAATGTTTATGATTAAAAATTTAATTAAAAACTTTTAAACTATGAAGACTTAATTAAAAATTTAATAAAATTGTAAGAATGAACACATTAATTACACCAATAATAAAAAAAATGTTGTTACTTTTTTATAATTTATTTGTCAATTTTTTTAAAATAACAATAATAAGATATTCATATTATAAAAAATAATGTTTACCGAAAATAAAAATAAATAACCAAACTCTCACTAAAAATTCAGATTCTTCATTAATATTAAAGAATTATTATTATTTGGTGCAATCGTTAAAGTAATAAAAATAATGAGATTTAAATAATCTTCAGTAAAAAAATTATTATAATTTTTAAATGTTACCATTAAATGAATCTTAACGGCAGATATTTCCTAATAATTTATATTAAAGATTATTTATTTAGATAGAATTTGTTTTTCATTTCATAAAATGTCTATTTCATTGAATGTTACATCAAATCAGAATTTCAACCGTAAACTTTTATCTAACTATTTATGGTGCAATTATTGCATGTCCTTACCATTTTATTTCTTTGGACAGTGGGACACCTATTAACCTATACATTTTTTAGTGTAGTTATTGCTTCTTTCTTTCTTTCTTTTAATTTTTTTTAATCAATTTTTATATTTAAAAACTACTTTAAACTAATTTAAGTCGACTTGAATGAGTCTTATTCTAGAAAACAAAAAATTCTCTCAACACCTACTTTTCATTCACAAAATTTAAATTTAAGATTTTATTTAAAAGAAATCAAACTCCTCACTACATAAATTAATAACTATTTGTTCAATTTTGAGTAATTTGAAGATGTTGACCGTAACAGCTTATACGAGATGTCGCTTGCAGGATTGTTTTAAGAAATATAGATTGTTATTATTATTATTATTTTAAAAAAATTTAACATTTTGTTATCAAATATTATTTTATTTATTTATTTTATCATGATTATAATTTTATATTATATTAAAAATACATAGAATTTAAAATTCTAAGAAATAGATAAAAAGTTAAAAGTTAAAAATAAAAAACTTTTTCTTTCAAGAAAATATGTGACATTCGAATAAAGTGAGTAACCTAACAAATTGACACACTCTTAAATATTGAAGAAAATTTTTTTCGGCAGTTTCATTAAAAAAAAAATTGTTTGAATTCAATTTGGCAGGATCAGATATTTCTTTCATTCAAACTCTCTCTCACAGGTGTCTTAATTTTAATAAATCTCGATAAAGTGGTAATGTAAGATGACAGTTTCATTAGTCATGTTGAAAATCTGCTTGATTAGGTGTGTGTTATAAAACGAATACAAGTATGTTGAGATGATATAGTTTTTAAATTAAACATTAGAACAGTGAAAGTTAATATTCTTATAATTGAAACTTACATTCAGCAATGGAGTTGGAAATTTTCGTGTAAGAGGGCTAAACATATATAATAAAGTAGTAGAGGTTTGTTAAGTCTTTTTTTTTTTTCTAGATTTTCATATCTTTCACAAGAAACAATTTAATTTGAATAAAAAATATAGCAAAATAATGAAATTAATTCTTCTAATGATTTTTTTTCATACATAATTTCAAAATAAAAAATTTATTTAAAAAGAATTAGATATTTATTTTTTGTAAGATTACGTATATCCTTTATGAAAGATAATTTTATTCACGACAGAGAAGATTAATATAAATAATGAAGTATTCCAATACACTTTTATATCCAAAATTTAAATTTGAATTTAATTGTTAAGTTGGATAACTTCCTATGATCTAATCATAAGAGAAGTTAAATATAAGATCACCAATTATTTTTTTAAATAATATTTTTCTTTTAAAGGATATAAATAAATTTTGTCTAAAAACATTATATAACTTGCACAAAACTGTTCAAAAAGAAAAGAGACACAATATATAGTTTCCATTAACTTAATAAATAAAAGAATACATAAAGATAACCGCAAAGTTGGAGACCATGGCATGCTCATGTCCCTCGGCCCTATCTTAGATTGATTGAACATGCAAAGACTCGTATATAAAAAGATCTATTTCGTTATGGTTATTGTATTATTTATGATTAAATATTTAATGCTTATACATATTTTATTTTTGATGAATATGACTAAATTTAATTTATTTAAAAAAAATTGTCAGTTTATTTTTTAAAAATTTAATTTTTTTTAAAATGATTGTCACAGTTAATTGATATATATCTAATCATATCAAATGAATAATTATTTTAATATGATATATGTCATGATATATTTAGATATGTGATTTATTATAAAAAAATTATAAAATATATATTTTCTTAAAAAATAGTTTTATGAAAATTAAAACAAACAAAAATAACTTTGAAGAATTAAACTAAATTTAAATATATTCATTAAATTAAAAGTACGTTTAAGTCAATATTTAATAATAATAATAATAATAACAATTTAATTCAATATAACACTGCTAATTAGATTGATATTTCACAATAAAATAATCTTACAACATTATATTTTAAAAATATTTTTATAATGAGATGATTATTTCTTTTTCTTATTGGTTCATAAAAGGGAACAGAAGCATCACCTATCAAAAATAAAAGTCGAACCATAAGGTGAGAACTAAAGCTCTAATATTCTCTTTGATAAAAAAGAACAATTTAATTTTAAGGGTACAGTTGAATAAATTACTTACAAAAAACAGTTTATGATATTTCTGTGATTTGTTTCAAAAACTGTTCTTTTTATCTTATGAAAAAAACTATTTATTTAAAGTTCTTTTAACGCCTTAAAACCTTTTTATATTTTTAATTAAAAATGTGCTTTAAAAGGATACAAAGAAACATGACTTGAATCCCTCTTTGGTTACACGCTAGACAACAGTGACGTGAGATACAAGACAAGATGGATAACCAAGATTTTTTAGACATGAATGTCCATGTACATTGAGTTACAGCGATAAATCTTAGGGCACCATTTTTATGAAGAGCCTTAAAAATTCTAATTCTAAATATAAAAATTGAAACACCTGAAGCTAAAGCATCAAATTTTATGGACAATTTTTTCTTTCAAATATATTGATGGCATATAAAATATTATTAACTTTTCCTGTTACTGTTATTATGGTAGAGAAAAAATTTCAAAATATAATAAAAATCTTATTTGTATTTTAATATGGTCCAAGTAAGATTGAACGATTCAGTCACTGTATTAAATGAAAAATATTTAATTTCTAAACTTAATTATAAAAATTTAATAGCTGACTTTAACATTGCAAAAGGAAAAAATAAATAAAAATAAATGTTAAAAAATATATTTTATATTCTTAACAGATTTTGTAATTTTTACTTAAAGTCTCAAATACCCTTGAATCAATGAATCTATCCTAGATGATTTGCGAGATTTGAGGAATTATATATTAATTGTACTGAAATGTTTGCTTTTATTTTAATTATAAAACTATGACGTTGGTTTTATTTTACTTTTAATTTTTAAAAATTTATAAATAAAACAATTAAAATAATTTTTATTTTAATTATTTTATCTAAAATTTTAAAGATATTAAATTAAATAAAAACTAATATTTTGAAATAAAAAAAAAACTCAAACGAAATAACTCTTTGTCTCTTTTGGTTTCACTTTCACGTATGTATTTATAAGAAGCAATTTGTTCTATGAGAATGTATTTAAAAGAAGCAATTTGTGCTATGAATATAGAAAGGGTAAAAATTATTTCTATTATTTCTTTTTTATTTTCTTTATCTTTATTTTTCTCCACACTAGATTTCATAGACACATCTATTGTCTCTTTCTTTCTTAGAATGAACTCCTACATTAAATGGAGAGTATCCTTAATCTAGATAAGACAGTAAATATAAAATCCCTTACTGGCTCGCATGATTGAGATATTTTTTAAACCATGAGTATTTTTTGAAAAAGATAATTCTGTTTAAGTTAATTTTTTAAATCATAATTTTTAAAAATAGTTAAGTTAAAAATATTTACATTATAATAAGATTAATTTTTTAAGGTGGAGATTTTTTCATACATGAAACCAAAAATTTTATTTAAAAAATTAAATAAACGGAAAAAGAAAATGATAAGTGATGCAGTACAACGGAGGCAGAGGATAAGAAAAAACAATCAAACTACAAAAGAGTTAAAAGTAAGTGTAAATCTATAGAAATTAGAATTGTGGGAGGTAAAATATCCTAATGAAAGAGACTATTGGTAATTATTATGGGTATCATAATTAGGCCGTTTAACAATAGTTTGTAGTATGACCTCTTTAAAGTTTAATTTACTTTTTTATTAAATAGGTAAATTTAAAATTGTTAATTTTTTTAATTCAGATCTAAACTTATATAAAGTCTACTAAATTTAATGAAAAGCATGGTTATATATATATATATATTATAATTCTATAATTTATTTTAATATATTAAATTCATATAATATATTTAAAACTTTTTTATATTATATGTTTAGATAAATTTGTAAATTTTTTAATCATATATAAATTTTATATTTATTTACTATTTTTTATATTATACATTTTTAAATAAATTTATAGGTCTGATAATATTTATCTAAAATTTTTAAAATAGATGAGATCTTAAACATTAATCTATCCTATTTTTATTTTTATTGGTGAATTTGGATGAAATGAAAAAAATATGAATAATAATTAATTTTTATTTAATTAAAAAATAAAAAAAGAAAGAAAAGAGAGAGAATTATGATGTGAAAGGCAGTGACATTAATTATTGATTTAACTTACGAGTAATAATAATTATGTATTGGCACATTAATTTTAATATATTATAGATATGATAAAGTACATGTAATATTTAATTTTGTTTGATTGGATCCAATATATTTGAAATGTGAGATGCAACGATTTATTTAGAAAGTTGTAATGGAGAGTTTGACTGAGGCAAGAGACCTTAAAACAGTAATCTGAACCAAATTCTTATCCTTTGCTAAATTAGCGGCTGGGGTGTCTCAAGTTGAGAACTGTTACAAGAAAAGATTTGTTACAGCGATGTATGTTGTTGAGGCCTAAGGAAAACCGAGCACATAGGGTTCCCAATTCCCATGCGCATGATGTTGTGAAAGTGACTGAATAAGAGCAATGATCTGATTTGAAAGCAATATATATATATATATATATATATATATAGATGAAGCTACTTTGGTAATTACACAACTCAAACATTATAATGGACCCAAAGGGCGTGACTACTGCGGTTTCTATGTTGAACCACAGAAAAAGACTGCTTTTAAAGTCCTTGCCTGCTACCCCTTCACATTTTCTTTTCTTTTCTGTTCTATGAATCAAGAAAAGAAAAAGAAACCCATCCCTCAAAATCATTGAACCACAGCTATTGCTTACGGTTACTGTGCATTTTTCAAAGTCTTCATAAGAAAATAAAAGGGGCACGGTCAAAAACAATTCGCAAAAAGACAATAAGTCACTCATTTTACTCATGCAACAATAAAGCCGCCAACTGTCCTGCTTACATGTGCATGATTCTTTTCTCACACGTGCTGTATTTTGGAGCCACTTATTAAGTCTACAGCATCATTCTCTTCTTTTTTTTCTTTGATTGTTTTTATTCATTTATTTATTTATTTATTTACAGAGAAAGTGATATGGTAGCATATGCGATATTATGTGTCAGCTAGATAAGCTGCCGTAGCCAATTGGTTCGGATAACAAACACTTTTGGGGATAAAAGGTCGCACCAAAGCATGTGCTCCGTTTGTTCTAATTATTCATGGGAATTGGAACTTTTGAAAGCCATAGAGATTAGATCGGTAGATGGATATAGATAAATAATACTCATTCTCCCTTACTTTCAATCAAATCAACCTCTCACTATCAAATGTAAGCGTGACTAGACCAAACTCCATGGGGACTCTTTTACTTTCCCTTGCTTAGGAAGAGTGATCTTGTTTACTTTGATTGGTTATTGCAGCCCATAAGTACAATACAAAACCCACACTTGTCCCACATCCATTTGATTATTTTTTAGAAAACTTTCTTCCTAAGAGTTTTATCATAAGCTCTTTTCTGAACAAACAATAATTGAGCTAAATAAAAGTAAAAGATTGATAATTGTAAACAAGTGAACATATTTTTAGTATTTGGGGTTTTAAGAATTCAACCAATTAAATCATCCTTTACTTCACCATAACAATAACTTTTGTTTGTGAATAAAAATTGCAATGTAACATTCTTGTATCTCTGCTTTTGGCATGCTAGCAAATATAACGGTTAATGTAAGGTTGTTCTCTTACTAGTTAGTTTGTTTTAAGAATATGCAATATAAAGTCAGCTTCGGATAAGAGTTTTAAATTGGTGACCGCCTCATGATGGGGAATCATGGTCATGGGAAGTAATAGTGCTGTAATAATTAATTATGAATTTCTCATAATAGATGCTCAATGCAATATACATCAACTATACATGTTCTCTAGGTGATGGTATACGATTCAAGATGCCCCTAGTGGTAGCGTAGCAGAATAACTTAGGTTTGGGTGGGCAGAAAAATACGAATAATAGAATAAAATGAAACAAAATTATCATTTTTTTCGTCACGCTTCCTATGGTTAATCATTATTCTAGTCTGTTTCAACTTGATATATACACCAAAATTGAGGCATGAATAATCGAAATAAATAAATAACTATTATAAAAATAATAAGAAATTTCTGATAAAATTCATATAAAAAAGGAATACGGTTACATGCTTAATTATAATTGAAGTATATTTTTTTATACTTAGAATCGTCATATTTTTACTACTTAATCATCCATAACTTTAGAAGAGTTTCTTTGTTGTGATTTTTTTTAAAATACTACTTTTGTACACAGTAGCAATAATGATTGCGGTTGCCTTAATTACGATGGATTCATGGTTGAACGTTGTTGTGACAATGGTGAACGAGATGACCTATGATGGTAGCGGTATAGAGTAGTGATAGGGGTGGTGGCTTCAATTTGGAGAAAGTGACCTTTCTATCTTTCTGGGTGTTAAGATTAAGTGGTGTCTATTTGCACTACTTTTTGAATTCTATCTTGGGTGGGCTAGGTCACAATAAATTAATAGGTACAATTCTTATTTTATGAGAGTGCAGCAAATACAAGCTTATATTAGTCAATAATATTTGTCTCTGAAATAACATCTTGTATTATATATAAATGTCACTATTGTTGACGAATGATTAAAAGAAGAAAATTGTTTCTCTACTTTGACCTGGAACATAACAAGTTTGGTATAACGAAAGACAACTGACAAAGATCATTGGACCAAAGATCAAACATCAAACTGCGCGTTTGATTTTGTTTTCTCCTTCTTCTTCTTTCTTCCTTTCTTTTCTGGTCATCAGGCCAAACCATCAAACTGGTTGTGATTAACCTTCAAGTTCCTTCGGATTGGATTTGGATCAAGTGTCAAATTACACCAATTTAACCTCATATTTCATAATATTTTTAAAAATTCTTTTAGGGTGAGTAGGAAAATAAAAACAACCAAGGATCCTAAGCTCTTAGATACACAGTTCATGTTCTATCCAACAGGAGATTAAGGCTATTTTCAATAAGAATCCCAATTCTCCAGCACACACAAACAGGATCGACAGCTTACACCCAACTGTAAGCCATTCTTTATAGATGGATTGATATTTTCCCTTTTAATAATTTGTTAAAAAATAATATGTTAGTAAGGTACACATTTAGGGATATTCTAACAAATTCAAGTTGTAATTCACTAAAGTACTCTTTTTAGAAAATAAGTAGGTGGTACAATTAACATCTTATGGAAGCTATTATATTCTCACTTGTTTTCTTAAAGGTTATTTTAACAAGCTACAAGTTTGAAGAAATTAAATTAAGAATGTAATTGAAACTTATACGAAGTGTAAATTTTTTTTACATTATTATTTAATCATAAACTGTCAAATATTATTAAGAATCGTTAATTTATATAATAATTACTTTAAAAATTATATTTATTTCGAATCCTAATTAATTGACAATGTAAAATTTTTTACATTGACAGTGCATTCAAATTAAATTCTTAAACAAATTTAAAGTTTAAATTTATTAACATATTTATTCTAAAGAAAATCAATGATAGCATATTAGCAAACTCCAATATTAGAACTTCTAACTTAAATTAATATATTTTACATAACATGTTAATATATCTATATTAATATAATTATTTGAGATATTTGGTAATTTCCATCGACTTATATTTCCTTTTACCTCCGTATTTTACGAGAACTACTTGTTCTGAACTTGATGAGTTGAAACGTTAATTCTTATTTTCATTCAAAGATTATCTTTTAAGTATCCATGATGAGTTCAATGTTAAAAAATGGTATAATCTGCTTTTTTATAACGAAGAGAATAAACTGCCTAATATACTTTATCGAAGCAAAAAAGAAAAAATGACATAACCCACTCATCACAACCATAAAATCCCATATGTACGTAGTGTGCTTAGATTTTCTATTGAGGGTAAAAGGATCCTAACCATGAAATTCTGTTGGAAGTCTACATGGTCCGAATGACTTGGTGGGTTGAGCTAACCCCTTATGTTGAGCGCATATAGCTAGCACAATCCCTTATGGCACATTTTTTTTTTTTTTGTATTTTGGGAATAAATCATGATCTCAAAATATTTTTATAATTATGAGTACGTCTTGGAAAGGAAGAGATTTTATTATTTGCTTAGCTATAAGTTTAATTTCTATTGATTCATTATTGAGTTTATATGAATTTTTAAATAGTTTGTGCAATTACTTGCTCCTCATTTATTTTCATTTTGTTTATCATACCCTTACCAAGTTTGTGTGATTTATTCTGTTAATCTATCCTCTAAATTCGCATGTTGTTGAGTAATAGGTTCATGTAATTATTAGTTAACCTACCCAAGAATTGATTTTCTTTTTAGTGGACTTTCGTAGTCAATGAAAACTAGTATTTGTCGACCCTGGTATATTAGAACTTCATTTTTAAACAATAAAAAGCATATTTTGTTGAGAAAAGCTTCCCTATATACCAGTAAGTTGCTGGATTTATTTTGTAAATGTCCAACAGTTGGATTAGAAATGTAGGGATGTAACAGACTATTTATATACTATTTATATGTAAAAGAATTATGATTCTAAATTCTAAATTTTAAATCCTAAAACCCAAAAGAATTATGATTTTATTTTGTTTCCTATGCATTCATTGGAGCCTTAAATTTTTCTTTTTAAAATAACTACCTTTTGATTGACAATTGACTTATGAATTTAAGAAGTAAATTTGGACAATGATTCTAAAGATGTGAATATATGCTATTGACAGGTTAAAATTAAAAATGTGATTTGTTAAGTTTAAAAGCCATTTTGCTAAATTGTCTCGCCTCTCAAGGTTAAATACAATTTGTGTTTTACAGAATTGTGACTTATCATTGAGTTATATGAATTTTTGTATAGTTTGTGCAATTACTTTCTCCGCATTTCTTTTCATTTTGTTTATCATATACTTACCAAGTTTATGTGATTTATTCTTTTAATCTTTCCTCTAAATTCGCATGTTGTTGAGTAATAGGTTCGTGTAATTATTGGTTAACCTACCCAAGAATTGTATTTTTTTAGTAGACTTTTCGTTGTCAATGAGAACTAGTATTTGTCGACCCTGGTATATTACAACTACATTTATAAACAATAAAAAGCATGTTTTGTTTTGTTTCTTATGCATTCGCTGTTAGAGCCTTAAAATTTTCATTTTTAAACAACTACCTTTGATATTAATAATTGACTTGTGAATTTAAGACGTAAACTTGGATAATGATTCTAAAGATGTGGATATATGATATTGACAGGTTAAATTTAAAAATGTGATTTTTTAAGTTTTAAAGAGACTTTGCTAAATTTTCTAGTCTCTCGAGGTTAAATAAAATTTGTGTTATATACACTATTGCTTGTTGGGCCTCCTGAGTATGAAATCGGTGGGCTGGTCATAAACATGACGACTGAACGACTCATTGACGAATAACCCACCTTAAATTTCAGTCTTTTGACATTGGTACAAGGTAAAAAATAATAATTAAAAGTGTAGGTTGAAAAATGTAATGGACAAAGTTATAATTTACTCTAATTTTAAATTCTTGCCTACAATCATTTTCTTTTCATAATAACGGCTTAACCCAATCATTGGTCAACCCATGATCGGTTGGAAGTATACGAAATTAGCTTTACAAAAATAGCACGTCCTGTTAAAGCAGTATAAACTCTTCTCACGAACACTCCTGGTTATCATACCATAGGGTATTTGAGGGGCCAGAACGCATATTGAACACCTTTGGCAGATGCACCAAACCAAAGTAATTTCTCTTTGTTCTTGGCCCATTGCAGTATTTGTTCAGCAAACTCTTTTACCTTTGATGGATGCTTATTTCAGAGAATTGATTTTTTCACCTCCTTTTTTTCTCTTAGCAGCTCCCTCCATTTTTTAATTTTTTTTTCCAATTTTATCCTTCAATAAATATATTCTACAAATTAATTTATAAAATATATAATTTTACATTATGTAAAAATGCATTCCATAAACTAGTTTACAAAATATATTTTAATACATTCCATAAATAATGTATATCAAAAAATAAAATAATAAAAAGAAAAAATGAGGAAGTGCAAAAAACATGGACCCTTAATTCACTGTCATAAAAGATCCTACCGAGGGCGGATAAATCTTCGTGATAAACTTTTGCATGACATCGAAGGATTCATACTCCATAGAGGACTCAGTTCTACTTATTGCAGGACCTTATTGGCGCTTGAGTGAAAGCTCCCATTATAATATAAAGGAGAAGTGAATGTGAACAGTCTTCCTGCCTAAATGTATTCCCCCTTTCCATCCAATGAAAATCCAACACGTGTTCGCTCCCATGATGATAATCTGCTAGGGCTATTTTCGTCAATCCAGATTTGCATTCACATCACCTAAACCTTGAACCTTGCCATGGTTGGACTAACTAGCTGCCCCTTTTTGTCAACCAAATCATCACCGTTGTCCTTCCATTCCCAAGTTAATGGAGGCCAAAAAATCTTTCCCTTATCTGCTCTTCCCACTTGCTCAGATGCTTCCAACGGTTGCCATTATTATCTAAACAATTTCGTATACTTCATTTATTGATGTTTCATAACTTACCCTTCTTAAATTGCGTATTTAGGGTTCACTTTCTCGCCCATTCGTAAATCATTGGGTGGTTGGAGAAATCATTCTTGTGCGTGGTCTTTTCAAAAATCCGCCTGACTCCCTTCAACCACTGCCAGGATTCTAGAAACATTGTTATCAAGGTATTTATTTGAAATGTCCCATGACTTTCCATTGCTGAATGCGGTGTTTAGGGTTTCAAAGTTGTCCCTGATTGTTGGATTAATTTTTGTCATACTTTTCATTATAATATTTGGCAAATGTCCCATTACTTCTCCCTCCTCAATACGCTAATTAGGGTTTTAACTTCGTCGTTGTTCATTCCTTCATTTGAAATGGTTTTTTTGAATTTGATTTCAGATTTCAGATTCCAATGTCAAAAAAGTATCATTTTGAAGGCATTATTGGCCGAGGAGTTGTAAGTTTGTCATATTTTTTCTCCTTAATGTGGTATTTGCAATATTCGTTTACCATTTTGCATTGTTGGGTTTACATTTCGTTTTTCTGAAAGGTCGAAATTCTTATAAGTGAAGCATTTTGACAAAAATTTCGGAATTACCTGTTCCCAGGCACCATTACTATTTTTGATAAAAGGGAAAACCTGCATACTGTTAGTGCTCCTGAAAGGCATCACGGATCTTATATAACTCCAGAAAGGCATCACGGATCTTATATGACTGTAGGAAATCTAATTTATTTCTACCAATTGAAAATGTTTCATTGAATTTTTCGTTATGAGCTAAGAATACAGATATTTAAAGAGTTTCATTTTGAAATTGATTATCCACATCGTTATGTGCACCCAGACATGGATATACCTCTGCATGAGTTTGTTCATGTTGATGATGATAATGACAAGGATGATGTAAAACAAGTACCTCCGGATGTTGTTACTGATGATGAGTATGATGTGGAACAGGTGCCTCAAGATGTTGTTACCGATGATGAGTATGATGCAAAACAAGTGGGTCCTATAATGCGAGACCTTACACTGACTGCTTCTCAAGCTTTTGGGACACAAGTATTGATATAATTGGTACGATTAATTTGATGTATGTTTGTTTCATGACATATATGAATTTAAAATTTATGTGGTAAATCTTTCACTATATTCCTGTGGAGCACGCGCGTGCTTTAAATATTGTATCAAATCATTCCATTGATGTTGAAGTGTAGACCTAGACCATACAATCAGTGTTACATAAGCACTGGATGATATCAATTTATTCAGTCCAAACACCTACGTTGAGAGAATATTCTTCAATTCCAACTTCACCAAAATTCACTGAGGATTAATGTAAAAGTACTTGGTTTATAGGATTGTCTGTATTATTTAACACTTTTTAATGTTATGATATTTGAAGATCACTTTGAGTATTCTAAATTCTGATCCTCAAAAGTGAAGGCTTAGTATGCATTGCATGTGTTTATATCATCAATTTATTTATTGTGGTGATTTTGTTCTTTACATGCTTATTAGGATGAGAAGTGTGTAACATTATTAACTTTAAAGGTAAATTTGATTTCAAATAGTATTAGTATGGATTTATGGTGAATATTAATATAATGTCATATCAATAATGATTGCTTCTGTACAATTTGGTTAATATAAAGATACACTACTCTTCATTCAATGTGGTGGTTGATTACTTTTTCTGGATCATTAAAATTATGCGACCTTTACTAAATATTTTACTTTAAAGATCTTGGCCGCTTGGGTACACTTATGCAATGCTAGTATTCCAACAATCATTTTCTTCATTATTCCTAATAAACCAGTGGTTTGACGTGTTAAACTGAAAAATTGTAGCATGTTATTTAAATGGAATGATTAAATTAAGGTTTATAATCAATTAACATTTATATTCATATGTATATTTTAAAATATATGATGCATCATAATTGATATAAAATGAAATCATATATATACACAAAATGAAAGAGAAATATATAAAAATTCATCACTTAAAGATCGCATAAACAGAAGAAATTGTTAAGAATGTTGTGGATGTCCAAAAAAGCATTCGAAATAAAGCATTAAAAAGTTTAATTAACAATGGAGACATCGATAACATCAAGCTTCCTATTGTGATTTGAAAAAGTCGAAATATCATTTCATGAAAATCATAGAAATTGCAGAATTCTAGCCAACCATTTGCCAAGTGACTGATGTAGTCATTTATTCGAGATTTCTTTGTCCATATTATTTGAATGATCATTGAGCAAACCTCGTCGTAGTCAAGGCTGACATCCTGTGGCATATGTAGAAGTAGTCCTTGTAAATGAAATTGGTAGTGTCTGTTAAAAATGAATGACAATTTAGTTGTATCTAGAGAAAGTTGGTGAATAAATCTATGAAAAGTAGAAAAATAAAAATAATCAAAAATATTTGTACCAATTTATTTTGCATCCGGCATTTGACAAGAATTTTGCAACATTAATTGTCAAAAGGAATAGATATTGAAGAGCATGATCCTGATTCAGTTTGATACTCAGAGCAATTGTTTGATTTTCATGTTTGAAAAAGGAAAGGATATTTGTTCTTTAAGGTATTTGATTTTCTTGTACTTGATTTTAAAAGCACGTAGGAAAAAAGTTCTCATTGTTGGTGTATTTGAATTGAAGTCAACCTCTATGCTAAAAAAGTTCCCATTGTTGGTGTATTTGAATTGAAGTCAACCTCTATGCTAAAAAAGTTTCCATTATTGGTGTATTTGAATTGAAGTCAACATTCATGCTTCAACTTTGGGTAAATGTCTTTGATTGCATCTCATATGTCGCTGATGATCATGTAACGAATGCTTTCAAGGACATCGAACATAACTGTGGTGTTTGATGGATCTCTTCACAGATATCATCCATATAGCTTTTAACAAACATCAAAAGAAGATATGCAAAAGGTTGAATGAAAGAAAAATTGTGCATTATGTTTATGCCACGAACCCCGTCTGACAACAAGATTCCATTCAAATTTCAACAAAGAATTTTCTATTACACTCTCTTTGCAATGACAATTAATAAAAGTCAAGATCAGTCACTCACAATAGTTAGTACTTTTTATGTTCCAAAATTGCTATTTTAGTATCATTACCTTCATATCTTATTGACATAAACATAATCCACAGTTTTTCTTTCTCATTTACAAATATCTGCTTTCACTATTTGTTAAAAGCTACATGGATGATATCCTTGATATTAGTAATCCATCAAACACCACAATCATGTTTAATGTATTTAAAAGCATTCATAATCATTAGCGATAGATGAGACGAAATCAAACACATCTATCCAAAGTTAAAGCATAGAGGTTGGCTTCAATTCAAATACATCGACAATGAAAATTTTTTTCTACGTGTTTTTAACAAAACACATCAATCAAGCACAAAATAATTAAATACCCTAAAAAACAAAGATTTTTTCCTTCTTTAAACATGAAAATCAAACAATTGCTTGATGAGTATTGTGCTGAATCAATGAATGAATCATATTCTTCAACACTTATTCCTTTTGATAACCAATGTCACAAAACTCTTACCAAATACCAAATACAAAATAAATTAGTACAGAACTTTTTGATTATTTCTATTTTTCTACTTTTCACATATTTATTCACCAATTTTCTTTAGATACAACTAAATTGTTATTCATTTCCTTGATTACGACGAAGTTTACTCAATGATCATTCAAATAATATAGACAAAGAAACCTAGAACAAATTTACTACATTAACCACTTAGCAAATGGTTGGCCAAAATTCTGCTCCACGACTCTCTTACTTTCTCTAACTTTTTTAAATCACAATAAGAAATCTGATGTTATCGATATCTCCATTGATAACTAAACTTTTTAATGCTTTATTTTATATGCTTTTTTAGACATTCACAATATTCTTTAATAATTTCTTCTCTTCCTTATGTGATCTTTAAGTGATGCATTTTTATATATTTCTCTCTTTCATTTTGTGTATACATGATTTCATTTTATATCAATTATGATGCATCATATATTTTAAAATATATATATAAATATAAATGTTAACTTATTATAAACCTTAATTTAATCATTACATTTAAATATCATGTTACAATTTTTCAATTTAACACCATAAAAAATAGTTGTGCAACGCCCGGGCCAAAACCACTAGTTGTATTATATAAATAATGAAATAATGGGAATGATCCAGCTACAACTATTTTTTAGTATTAATATATTTCATGAATCGATAACAATACATACTATGGAGGTATACGATTACTTTATCATTATCATGATAACACAGTATATCAAAATTCAATTATAAGGACAAAATACACTGAGACTAACATTTGAAAACAATTTGGGATACACATTACCATCAATAAAACATTTACTTGTCATGAATACAGTATAAAAACTAGGCTTGATATTCAGTTAGGTGTTAATATTTACCAAAAGAAAATGATTCTTTAATACTTTTTTGTACATTATTAGGATCTAAACGGTGTAATTCTTACTCACATAGAAGTGGTAGCAAAATAGCGACAATGTTGGTACTACTTCACCAAGAATAAACACAATCTTCAAACTACAAAACCAACCAACCAAAAATAATTGAAGTGAGGAACTAATGATTGGTCCCTCAAAAAATGTACCATGGCCAAGTGGCCAGTAACTGTTTGTACAAACCCCCCAAAAAAATTATTCTAGTATTATAAGAAACTATTTAGACAAGTATTACCTGCCAACCTGCCAGTGCCACCTTGATTATACTTCTAATCAACATGTTCGAACCCTACTTTCCACCCTTACCATAGCTGTCCTTTAAAGTGACGGTCCTATTAAAAACAAGTTTTTCTGGAGTAGAGTCCTGGTCGACCACAAAATAACCTGGAATAGCAGATACAAGGATTACATATTTCCCAAAAGATGAAATAAGAAACAGTAAATTGTCAACATGAAGTACCTAATCTTTCAAATTGGAAACTTTCCCCAACTTTCGCATTCTGGAGTGAGGACACACCATATGCATTTGGAATTATTACTTTGGAATTAGAGTTCAAATCACCGAGCCAGTTGTCAAGTTCAGCAGGATTCTATTGCAGAAAATAAACAGAACAGGGAATTACTATTACAAAACAGGAATATATAAGTAAAGGTGTACTCAGACATAAAGATAGCCAACCTCTGATTGGAATAGCCTCTCAAACAACCTGACTTCCACCTTTAATGGATCAACTCCAGGAGAAGGTTGACCGACCCAATGGAGGACACCCTATAAACAAAAATTTTGCATAGATCACCAATCTGATGATACAAACTCTTCCAGACTATTTTTAACCAATAAAATTAGCAAGTTGGTAAACCTTAGGCTTTGTCTTTTTTGAAGGATCATACTCAGCACGAATTTCAAGAACAGTTTCATTATCATCAGCTAGAATAACTTCAGTGCACTTTATAGGAAACGCATATCTGCAAAACAATAAAAATTTTGAACATTGCACCTATAACTTCTCAAGCACAATATCAATCTATACTTTCTACTTACCTGAGTATCACAGATTTCCCAGGAGCAAGGCCGTAATAATCTTTTGAATCTTGCAAGCGGAAATCCGAACGTTCAATATATACAACATTGGAAAATGGAATCTAAGCACAAATGCATGACAAAAGAAAAATCAGAAACATAAAATAATAAGGCTACAAACATCAAATGCAGTGGTAATACCATGATAAAGTTTAACAATATTGAGGTTAATAAAATATTGAAACACCAGTGGACAAAAGTTGGGTAAAATTAGTTTTCTGTAACAAGATTTCCTAAGACCTAGGCACTCCCTAATGATATCAGTTTTCACAAAGCCCAATTTCACCTTGTAGAAAGCAGACGCATCATCAGCTTGAGCATCGGGCCATTTCTTGGCATCAACCTCGGTTGCTGAGCTGGCTTCAAGATTAGTAATAACAACCTTACAAGAGAAAATCTATCAGTCTTAAGCTAGTTGAAGTCAAAACAGGACACTGTAGGAAAGATCATAAACAGATATACCTTGAGGGGATGTAGAACAACCAGTGTGCGAGGAGCTGTTTTGTTCAATTCTTCCCTAACATGATATTCAAGGCGTTCCACAGAAATCAAAGTGCCATCACTGCAGCAACAGCAGGAAAATAATTTTAATTAATTATGCGCTATCACTGATATATCAGGCTTTTTTTAATGAAAAATCACTGTGTTCTTCAAATATGAGCTACAGTCAATGATTAAAGCTTCAAATGTGCATTTCCCTAACAGCACACACAACAACCAAAGGAGAACACAGAGAACGATTATATTTTATTTGTAACTTCCCTCTAACTTATATTTTATTTTTCTATTTTTTTGCTTATACTAAACTTGCAAAGGTAATACCACAGCAATCATAGAAAATTTATATTTTTACTGATGGGCCGTTATTTAAGTTGATAATCAAAACATGGTGGGTGAAAGGGTAGTACAAACAATGAAATCAGTAGTTAGGTTACAGAGGTGTGCTGAGATTAGGGTTTGGGTGCTACATGGCTATTCTTAATAATCCGTGAAAAATGTTCATTATATCACCCAAGGAGGCCAATGGTTCACCAGTATATTATGTGTCTAAATTAGGTTGCAGATGTGTGTCTGGATTAAGGTTTGAGTACAAAATGGCTACTTTTAGTATTTTTCAAATGTTCATTATTTCACCAGTGGACATAGCACATAGGCCTATTTTATGCCTATTAATAACTAGCAAGTTATACCACATAAGACTCCTTTTTTTCACTTTACAAAGGATATTAGTGCTTACAATGATAAATGAAAACAAAGAAAGCAAACAGCAGCAACCCACACAACATCTTAATAGTTAATGTTTTCCCCTTGGTGGCAAGAAACAATTAAAAACCCGCACAAGACCGAAGAAATTAATTGATGCAGACAGAAATTAAATATTTGACGTAATACAGACTATGACAGATGCCAACAAATAATATACAATTGGGGAGCTAGTATTGATTAGTGAATCTAGAGAATTTAATGTTCAGTAATAACTATCTAAAATTCGGACGCTCAAATAGCAATTGATGTGATTAATCATTAAGCATTAACAAATACAAAAAGACATAAACTTTTAACATTGTTATAACTAGGAAAGGGTAGAGCAAAAATGAAATTCAGAAAAATTTAGATAAGTATTATTACAAACCAAAGTGCAAGATATTTCAAGTACTTTTCTGCATAATAACTTAGAAATGGTATTCTTATACTAAATTCTGCATAAATGAAATTTAGAAATAGTATTCTTATTCAACCAATTTGGAATTCATATCATACCTTCTAGTGATTCCAATTCCTCGGACAAAAGCATTGATAGCAGTTGGAGTCATGCCTCTACGCCGTAAACCAGCAAGTGTCATCAAACGAGGATCATCCCACCCATCAACCCACTTCTCTGTAACCAGACGATTTAGCTTCAAAAAAGAATAATCCATAATCAGAGAATGACAAATTATAAGCAAAATATCATAGAACTAAAACTATTACAATGTCCTAATTTGTTGCTTCACCTTACGCTTCGACATAACGGTGTTAGAGACATTCAACCTTGAATATTCCCATACATAAGGTTGGTAAATGCCTAATGCATGCAACAACCAATAGTAAGATGCACGACGTGTCTCAAATTCAAGAGTACACAGCTGCAAAAAAATGTTCATAAATTAGCAATATATATTATCACAATAGATACGAAGTTATCAGCCATAGCATGCATTAGCAATACTGGTAAATTATACTGGAATCTGAATAAGGAATGTAGCTTATTGGATTAGACAAAGCTATCATGCCCACAATGAGGAATGTAAGTATGACTATGAAAGGTTCACAATTCTCATATCATTGCCCTGACCATGGTTATTACAGTATAAAGCAGAGTTATATCAGCAAACCTCCAACTACTATAGTGAATTCCACATTTTTTTCCTACACACTATTATTTGGTATGACTGCTATAATTTAAAAATTAAAAATCATCAGTCAAGGTATGTGAAACTACTAATTTTTAGGGAGTGACACATTTTAAACATAACTCCAACTCAATAGTCTTCCCAAATCTAACTACATAACTAGAATATCACCAAAAATTTGAAACATAAATGTCAATGCTGAGGAAGTTAGAAGCCTAGTTGGCAAGCCATCATCTTTAGATATCCAAATATAAGCATCTTCTTTACAAATAGAGACATCACAAGGACAATCCCTAATAATTAATGTATCCTAATAACATCAGGAGAGCTTAAGCATCTAACATTAACAGTCAATTTGAAGGTTCAAATAGAAAATTGGGTAATAACTAAAAATAGGAGAACTCAGGTGGACAACAAGAAAATTTTAATATCACCTGGAAGAAATTTAGTAAAAGCCAACTTACTGAATGTGTGACATTCTCAAGAGAGTCCACAATGCAATGAGCATAATCATAACTTGGATAGATGCACCATTTGTCTCCGGCATGAGGGTGTGGAGTAAACTAGGTGCAGAAAACATTCATGTACCATAAGAAATCAATCATTGTCTCCTTGGAAATATGAGTAATCAGACACATCTAGTTAAGTACTTACCTTAATTCGATATGCAATAAGGTCATACATATTGTAGTTATCACTCTGCATGTCTTGCTTCATTCTAAGTGTGGCTTTTCCTTCTTCTATAAGACCACGCTTCATATCATCAAAGAGTTTCAATGACTCTGAAATTGGTCTGTCTCTCCATGGACTGTTCAATTTCTTCTCCCTATGCTCCTTTATCTCATCAGGTGTCTACAGCCAATCATTGATAAATAATGTTTACTTTTTGTTGCAATTAACACAAATTAAATAATTTGATATAATCATCTCATCCTCCATAAGTCATTCCACATTAATTATTCTCTTCTGTAGCAGGTATTCCATGCAATAATTTAAGTAAAGTTGATATAAATACACACATACAAGATAAAAAGAAAGCTTTAAAATTATAAGATTAATATACATAATTTATTCAAATAAATAAGTGAAAAAATAAAGTTAAAAAATTGAAAAGAACTAATGCAAGATAAGTGATTGAGATTTGAGATGAAAAAGAAAATTTTAATAAAAAATATTAATATTGAAGCTAAGATTTGAAGGAAAGAAGAAAACTCAATGTAAAATAAATATTCAAACAATCAATAATTTTAAAATATAAAAATAAGAGCGAAATAGTGGTGAAACGAAGCAAGGTTGTCAAAACCAAGTTTCAATGTTGAAACGGAAGGGAGTGTTGAATTGTAGGATCGGTGGATCATAACACAAATTAAGTGTTAATTAAAATACATTATTATATTTAACCACACATACACACACACATATATACCTAAACTGCATAGATTAAAAAAACCCTTAAATCATACAAATATAAACTTAAAATAATGATGCATAAGATTTTGTGCAAAACATTTAATTGAATCTAAACTAGAATTAAACATTAATTAAACTAAACATTTAATCACACTTAAACCAAAGGGAGAATTCAGTGTTCTGGGAGAGGGAGGAGAAAGGGTCGAGTACTACCCTAGAGAGAGAAGGAGAAGAGTCACCAAGTTGGTGGGCAACAGGCAACAGAGAACCAGGTTGGCAAGTGTATCAGGTAGTAGAGGGTTTCAAATGGCACCCAAAATGGGGGTTAGGAGCCTGGATAAGTGGGCCACGCAATCTGACCCATTGTGTGCACAGGTTGTGATGTGATTCAGAGCACCACTTTAACAAATGCTATGAGCTGACACAACAATTCACTGCAAGTGAAGCTAGGCAACAATTCATAGAGGCACAGTGGCACACAACTCACAAAACACTCGTTGAATCATGCGCCAATGTGCGGTTTTGACAACCATGAACCAAGAGCCACAACAGAACGAGAATACAACAAGAGATGTCATTGTCAACATGAGAGTCAATGTTGCAACATGCGATTTTGACAACCATGAAACCAAGAGCCACAACAGAGAGAATACAATAAGAGATATCATCATGTTTAAGCAAGAGAGCACATATTTATAAAATAGGGAATGGCAAATATAATTCCATGCTATTAAGATTCTCAGAAAAAACTGCCAAAAGGGTCAGAATTAATGCTTTGAAGTCGAATAAGTCAATTCAAATAGAAGTTGATGTATTACAACCACCCAAAGGGAAGAACAAATGAAAAATCACAAATGAACATGTTAAATAATTGTAGTAAAAAGCTATTACCAGGTTTGGATACCAACCTGATGATCAACATATGCATGACCCCTTCTTATCAGCTCAACTGCTAATTCATACAATTCTTGAAAGTAATCACTCGTGTAAGTAATCTGCAAAAATTAAATAGCTGTTAAACATATAAACAGCTAGGTTGAAACAAACACCAAACCCAATAGGTGCCACAAAACAGACAAACATACCTTCCACGGTTTCCAACCCATCCACTGCACAATTTCTTCAATGTGATCAATATACTCTTTCTTTTCTGCTTCAGGATTTGTATCATCATACCTGGAAGTGCCACAAGCGATCAAACTCCAAACAAAAGTGCCACAGATGTTTCTAACCAATCTCTTCCACAAAAATGGATGCTTAATTTTATAAGATATGCACAAAATGTCAAATCAAACCACTAATCAAAACATTTGTGAAAGTACTATTAATTCAATTGGGCCCAAGAATAACTTATTGAGAGGTCAATTTGGTGCCTGAGATGAGATGTTAAGTGGTAATGAGGACCAATAGGTCAGTGGTATGCACATGACATGAGTAATAGGGAACATGAGTTCCCACCCAGTTTTCTATTCTCAAGAAAATATTGGCACACAAAAACCTGTACCAGGATTCCTTCCTGCCAACCTAGTGGCTGAATTTAGATGAGGTGCCCATAATCAAGAGAAAGTCTGCTCAAGGTTTTCTCTGAACTATCAACATTAGCCAGTTGGGCAGTTACAAGCTCCTAAAACTTACAGCTATTTAGTAAACCTCAGCACGTAATAAAATATTAACTTCTAAGGTCCTCCTAAGCAAACAGAAGAAAAAGATTGCAACTTATGTGCATTCATACAGCACAGAATTGCCTTGTACGGTTATTGTACATGACCAGAGAAATTGTAAACAAAAGTATCAAAGGGAGATTGCAATAATATACATATGAATACTGCAGAGATCGACGGGTGGCTTTGTTTTTTAACAGAAAATCAAGAGGGATTGTTACCGGCATGTAATATATCACCTACTCATTCGAGTATTTAAAAGTTCAAACTTGGTATGTCAATCCAAGATGCTAAACACACCCATAGGCAATCCCTGCATGTTTCATGTCCCAAGAGCAGCCTCTATCTCTTACAGAAGAAGAACAAGAGACACTCTGGTGACACAATATATCAAGGAAAGGTTATGAAAAAAAAGGAATACACACCTCAGGTAGCAGCCTCCATCCCTGTCCTTTGCCAACCCAAAATCAATAAACATGGCCTGAGCAATAATTAAGTTGTTTTTAAAATAAAATAATAAATCACTGGAAAAAAGAAACAGTTAAACAGTGTAGAATCACATTGTGAAACACATTACATACTTTTGCATGACCAATGTGCAAATATCCATTTGGTTCAGGTGGAAAGCGGGTCAAAACTTTCCCACCTGTTGCTTTTAAGTGTTTGTCAAGAAGTGCCTTCGTATTGCAACATCTCAGAATACTACCATCACTAAAAGGTACTTCAGTATGCACCTGTAATCAACATTGTCATTAATACATGTTGCAAATGCAATTTAATCGAAAAAAAAAATTCAAACTGAAGCAGGAATGCTGGAATCAAAGAAATTTCATAATGTTTAAAGCCTTGCAAGAACAATATCCCAGACACAAATATGGAAACACTCATAAATGTCAGGGACATGCAGTGGATTGGAAATGACTCCATGCAACATGAGCACACTAACAGAGTGAAGCACCAGGTTCACAACAAGAACAGCATAAAAGGAAAATGAAAATCATTTATAAAATAAGGAAAGCAAATACCTTTACATTTTCCTCTGGATTAGGGAATATCAAAAACGGATTAAGATCTTCTTCAGGTGCCTTTTCGGGAGTAGCAACAGGTGCTACCTTATCCTATGGAAGCAGCATTGTAAGTAGAATTGCAAACAACCTAAAACTGATGTTATAAAAATGTAAGGGCAAAAATGTAAAATAACATTAAGCAAACTCACCTCTACTTTAGCAGGTTTCTCCTTCTTCTTTTTAGGTTTTTCATCATCTGCTGCTGTCCGATCACCAAGTAGTTCATATAATTTTGCATCAAAAAGTTGCTATCGCATGAAAAAAGGCAAAGCAGCTAAACAGTATTAAAACCTGAAATAAATTAACCAAACATCCATCATATTAGATTCATTTCATAGCCATCACCTTCGCAAGTTTTGCATCAGCCCATGGCAGCCTCTTCCGCACATGCCCAAGTAATTCTCCCACTAGCGACATTAAAAAAAGTTATTAAAGTTATTCAGCACTGAATAGGTTGGTAGTTCAATATAAAAGCAAAACTGAATGCAGCAACTAATCATCATCCATAGAATGCACTACAACATCATAAAACTTATCCTACTAGATGAGATCAGCTACATGGATCACATGAGGCCATTGGACTCAGTCAAACACCAAATTTTGTGAAATATCATTTATCCATAAAATGCAGTAGTCTACAAGAATTCAAATGGTGTATTCCAATTTAAAAACTGTATTTTGTAGACATGGTTATACAGAATGTAAATTTGTGAATACACATCTTATCATTTAAATTTTTAATTTCAAAGAAGTGAAATAGGTGATATTTAAATTATAAAATCCATCGTGGGCCAAAACTAAACACCCAAAATACCCACCATTTGTTCGATAGCGTAGCCCCAAAATTGTAGCCTTGTTCTCCTCAACAACTTCATTAACAGTTCGTTTGATATCCTCTGTTGAAACCTCAACACCTGTTCAGAAATGCTAAAGATTTAGGATATGCTAATCAACATGAAAAGTTAGGAAAGTAAAGAATTGCAAAACTGAAAATTTAAACCAATCTAAGTTAAATAAAGCAATACAATACTACAAGAAACAGAGACAAGGTGGTTAATTCCTCCCACTGAACTTAAACACATTTGTACTGGCATAAAGAATAAACTATCAACCAGACTAAGGATTGAACATTAACAACAATTTTATATGCCAATCAAGTTACTTCCATGATTACCAACTCGTGAGCATAAGGACAATTTTATATGAAATCATTAGAGTTCTTTCTACCATACCAACACCACAAGCTTCTTCAAACTTGGTCAAATCAAGCTTCTCCGAACCCATGCTAGCAAGAAAGGATAATGCTGCATCTAACTGTGCTGTAGTTTTAACCTGCAATGATACACTTAATGAGAGGAAGAACAATTCAAGTGTAAAAAATCATCTAAACCAATAATTAGCAGCAAAAATTTATGTTAAAGTTTGACAAACAAACAAGGCGAAAAAAGATAAATGGAATCATATAAAAATTTACAAAAACAGCTAGTATCACGGTATATACCAATCAACCAACAATCTAAAATGCACACCTTTGATGAAACAACGTATTGTAGCAACGTTGGGCGATGGGGCAAGGCATTTCCAGGGTATTTCGTTGCAACCTGCCACAGAAACCAGCGGAAAGAATCATGTCAACAGTTAAGAACAAAATTACACAATTTCTCTTCAGTTCTGTAGACTTCATGTATTCGGTGAGCATTGCAGCAAACAGGAAATACATATATTACCGTGTAAAGAAGATTTCCAATCGCTCGGCTACATCCATCAGTAACACCAGCCTAAAAAACCATTGAAAAACACACGGAATAAATACAATTAATGCAACAAATGAAGGAAACGTAAACATTCTGAATATAGAGCCCAAAAATAGAATGGCAACACTGTGCTGTGGATGGTTAAGGTATGGATACCTCGTTGATGACAGAAGTGAGATTGGTGGTGACTTTGTTGTTGGCGACGGTGTTTCGAGCGGTGCGCTCGTCTAAGCCGATCTTTAGAAAGAGATCGAGGCACTTCTCCTTGTCGGAGCCGTCGTCCTTCGCCGGCATCTTATCACGGAAAAATGAAATCGGATTCCGACCAAAGTGTGAGACAATTTAGGGTTTTGCCTGTGACTGCGACAACGCAGATGATATAGAAGCGAAGAGACTGTTAGAATCGGCGGGCGTTTTTGTTCGCGTTTGGTTTGGGTGAGGATGTCAAGATTCCTGGTTTCAAGATTCTTTGGGCTTTACAATCATCCTTATCTTATAGCAGACAGTGACTTTCATTTTTTTTCTTTTTTTTGGTCATTTGAGAGAGACTTTGGTTGACTTTTACCACTTTAAGTTGGGCTTCAAGTTCTGTTTCTATATTCACTGGCTTGGGCTTCACGAAATGGACCAGCAATAAATTTTAATTTTTAATACTTTTGGCCACACACAAATATTGTTTATTGTTCCTTGTGACAGGTTAGAAAACAAACCTCTCTTCTTCTTCTTTTTTTTCTAAGAAGTGAAGTAATTTGATGTTGATTTTAATCTGTATAAAAAACATAACTGGCCATTACTTCACAATCTTATCCAAATTAAATTAACTTGCAACAATAAAAAAATTAAATTAAATAGTGTCCCTAGGACCCTCCGAATAGGCAAAGAGAACAGGACGCTGGACACAAATCCCCTGATTGGTGATCAACTCAACCCCCGTCCTTTTTTTTTAGTGTGCATATCAATTGAAGAAAATGGAAATTTGATATACAACACAATTAAGATAGGAATTTAATTTTTCAAGATATAAAAAGTTGAAATTATTTTAAATAATCACAGAAAACTTATCTCTTTTTTTTTTTTATAAATCCGCTTTTACTTGATGAACAAATTTTTTAGAAAAACAGATTGATAATAGTTTAGATATAAAAAATATTCGGCACCCTGTTATTTCAGACCACAATATGGTCCTGAATTTCTGGATGATGCACTCTGCATTTTAGTTAGGCACCTTGTAATATCCCATCTACCAAAACTACACAGACTTCAAGATCAACTTGCTCATATCATAACAAAATGTCTCATCTACAATAAGTTCATGAAGTTCTGAGCCAGTTTGTGCGTTTTCTGTCCTAAAATGAGGGTCTGATAGAACGACACATTTATCGTCATTTTTTTATATACAACAGCAAACCAATTTTACTTTTTGATGTCAGAAGTTCTCCCCCCCCCCTCCCCCCTTCCATATGACAATATAGAAATGTCATATGAATTAGGAGAATGTATAGTAAATGAATTTTCTATATGATATGAAATGTCATATTAAATAATTTTATTAAATGGAAGTATATTTTTATCTTTATGACAATTTTATCAGATTTGACTAAGGAAAAAAAAAAGGAAACGAAGTGAAAGAATAGAATTTTTTTTTTCTCTTTTTACTTCTTTAATTTAATCGAAAAGTAAAGGAAAGAACGTGAATATAATATAAAGACACATTTTTGTCATTTCTCTTTTTTCCGAATAAACATGAAGGGGATACAAATGGAAGTGAAATGCTTTTTTGTCATATAGTTCATTTTCGTGTCATGGGACAGGGGATTTCTAAAACGAGTCCTTATATACAGTCTTCTCATCTCCAAGTTCAAGCCTTATCCAAACCGAAAAAGTTCTTAGTTTTTCATCGTGAACTTTTCTGTGCATGCAAAATTGATGGATCCAAATGAAGTGTACATGATAAATAGAAAAAAAATTACTTTTCTCTTCTTTTATCCTTATTTTGTTTGGATTGAAAAATAAAATGAAAGGAAAATATAAGAAGAAGGAAAATTGGCGAATAAAAGGGGAAAATGAGTAGATTTTAAGATTTATCTCAAAGGGTTAAAATAGAGAGAAAATCATGACAAGTTTCTTATTGAATAGGAAATAAATAAATAACAAGCATGTGAACAACTTTTCCATTTAGCTAAAAATGAGCGGAAAATAAGAACTAAAACAAGATTGGGAGTGTTTCGGTCATTTCAACCAAAATTCTTAGTCCCATCTACTTTAAACGTACCGGAGCACAGAAAGCCTTTACGAATGGAGCCCACTAGTCTTACTTTCTATATCCCATTTTCTTACATAGAAAATCAAGTTTTCACACCAAAACTCTCCTTTAGAAAGATTTCACTCCAAAATGATTCAAACTGAATGTAGTGTTAATTCAAACAGCTCAAAAAATACTTTTTTTAAAAAAATTCAAAAATTTCACCAATTTTATATTAATTTATTTTGCAAATAATTTTTTTTTATAGAATGCAGCAAATGCATGTTTAGCAATAAATTTTTTTAATGAATTTAAAATTTTATTAGTTTTTACACTTTATTCAATTTATAGGTGTCAGTTTAAATTAAAGAAAAAATATAGTTCTACACTTGATTTGGATGGATGTATTTAAAAATAATTAAAAAATAAGAGAGAAGAAAGAAGTGAAGATAAAGTTTTATAAGAAAATTAAATATTAAAAAATCATTATTGTTGAATTAAATTGCACTGCTGAAGATACGTTTTTGCCTTTAGCAAAAGAAAGCTGCCGTTCTTGTACTTCCAATGCACAATACAAGACTAAGAAAAATAGAAAACTTAAGCTACAAACAGTGAACTGCACATTCAAGTCTAAGTTAGGCCGTTGATTATTTTTTTCCCCAGAATGACGTATAATGCTGTAAATGGCTTAGAGTGTGTGATTGATCGAAACAATAAAAATCCACATGACATGGAGATGCCAAATGCATCCAATCCAATAGCCCTAAAGAGCCATGATCTGATCGAGATGGTCATTACCCACGTGCCAACAGAGGAAGAATGATCCAATGCTGTCAAAGTACTCTGACACACATATGGGGATGCCCCCAAATCGGACCACACACACCCCGCAGATTCCCTTTTCTGTTATATTTTCTCTCCTCCGAGTTACCAGTTGTAAATGCACGACCATTATGCAATAAACAAACTTTCCAAGTAGTTCCTATTCTAATCAGCATATCACGACACCACAATTGCAAGCTCAAAGATTCCATTCCATTCACCCAAACAAACGCCTTTGTAATTGAGACTCAAGATCAATTAACGTTCAACATCCATACACACAATAAGTAAATAATGCAGCTTATTCCATGCGTTAACCATTTTCACTATTTTCCACTCCATGCCACGCTGGTAGAAAATCAAGAATTTATAATTTCTCCATATTCCTTATCCCATCACTTTAACATTTTTTATCAAGAAAAAGTTAACAACACCCTTTAAACACATTCTTACTAAGAATGCACTCATTTTAATTAGTCAATTTCTCAAAAAAATTATCTTATAAATGATATTTTTAAAAATTATATAAATAACTCATAATTACAAAATAAAATATACTCTTCTCCTTACAAATTGGCACTTTAAGTATTGAAGCAGATAAAATGATTTGCAAAAGAAAGATGGGGATGTCCAATTCTATGATGAAAAATTTGAGTTGACCTTTATTTTAGAAGTAACCTAACTTGGGGGGTTTGTGAACCGTGTAGAAACGTTCACACAGCAGGTGTGATGAACAGTATGAATGTCCTTTGGTGTAGTCCCTTTCGACATTCTATAGTTGTTGACACTGGGAATGGAAAGCAAAGAGTATCCCGTGCCATACTGTATATTTAAAATATGAAAAAGGTTCATCTTCTTGTCTCCGAAGAAGCATTCTGTTATCACCATAATATTGGTGATAATGTTTACATTGCTTGAAGAAGTACTAAAGGTGAGGAGGTACCAGTACTCCTGTGATAGTGCCTAGTCATGCAACAATAATTTCCTATAAACGAGGATCATTTTTGGCTATGCCCGTTGTCCTAATTGGACCCTACATCGCGTGCCACATAGTGCGATCTAAGCACCAAATGTTTCCACCACTAACCACACCATCAATGCTCTAAGTTATACATCAAAACGTTGAAATTGTTCAACAAACAGGAAATTAGAGCCAAAATTGCACAAGTAAAGTATCTTCTTGATGATTGCCCAGATCCGAAAACTAAGATTAACATACGAACCTGGTGCAAAGGCCAGTCAAAAGAATTGAAAATAAATTAACATAAATGTAATCATTAATACGTACTCATAAAGTAAAATAGATTTTCTCGTCGCCTTTCTTCTATTTTGTTTTTTCATTGGCAAAACAAGCAAAACAACTAAACGAAATTTTGTGATCGTAATGTACCGCTTGTTATGAAGGAAAAATTCTTTCCTCCAAGTGAAAGAAGAATTATTGTTCCCTTAAAGATCAAAACCATCCTTTTTTTGGAGTTCCATATCTTATCTTCCCAAGATTGTTTTATTTATAAGGGTTCAGGATATTTTTGGAGGAAGAAAAACCTTTCTTCAAAGTGGACACAATAAGTCGACAAAAAAAAGGAGACAAGATGATTTTCCAGTTATGCAAAATATTTTCCTGCAAATACTTAAAAAAAGTATCAAATAAGATTTTTTTTTACTTTGAAAATAAAAGATATATATATATATATATATATATATTAATTGATTAAAAATTTGAAATACAATTTTCGTGAAAAATCAATGTATTTCTAAAACAACTCATGTTAAAATTATTTTGTTAGATAAATTTGTAAAGATACAAATTTAATTATTAAATTAAAAAAAATTATTATGTAATTTCATTTTATAAAATTTTAAAAAATATTTGATATTTGATTAAATAACATCAGTTTAATGTATGATATACATTTTAAAATATAAATATCTATTATAGAATTAAATGCATGTGAATTTTAAATTTTTCTAAAATTTAATATGATGATCATATTAATATCATGTTATTTAATGATTGAACTTATTATTAAATTTATATTGTACACAGATTTTCAAATAGAATATATTAATATTAATTACTTCTAAAATAACTTGATATTTTCTCACAACTTACTAAAATACAACTATATCTTTTAAAAACTCAAATTATTTAATCACTTTTCTAATCTTTTCTACCAATTTTTTCCTACTAACCTAAAGATTTTGCCATATACATAACTATATTAGAAAACGAGCTTATATTCGCTTTAATTTGGATGGATGTAGCTATAAAGACAAAAAAAGAAAAGTATGATGAGAAAGAAGAAGATATAAAAAAATGCAAAAAAAAAAATAGTAGAATAATCATTTCCTGTATTATTGTATACAACTTTTGTCTTGACTTTTTTATTTTGGTTGTCCCCTAATGTTAATTTTTAATATATATATATATATATATATACACAAAATAAATATGAATTTTTAAGCATAATAATTGTTTTAATCTTTTTGGAGAACTAGATAGAAATGGAAATATCATTTTAATATATTACGGTTGTATTGATAAGCTGCATCACTTTCATGAGTTTAACATATATGATCTTGTTATCCTTAACTTGGTAAGTGATTGCCTTTTTCTTTTCCAAGCAAAGATTCCGCCTTGCCAGTCATCATCTGGGTGACTAAGTTATTCTTAGTTGTTAACACTACCATAACCATTTACCAGGTAATATTTTTCAGCTAAACTACTCTTCCTTTCCCTCGTTCATATAATAAATCTCTTGGTGGTGCATGTCAATTCCTCTCTCTCTCTCTCTCTCTCTCTCTCTCTCTCATGGCACTCTCCAGATGCTCTGATTCCTAAAGCTTCTTTGAAAACCCCCAAAAGGGTTATACTTTTCTAGGCTTTCGGTGATTGGTTTCAACTGCTTTCACTCTCTTTGCTTTGCGTTCCCTTTACCTTCTCACTAACAAATTTGTAAAGAAAAGGATCCGGTGCAAATCAACCTCAATGCTAATCTTCCTCACCCCGCATAACTGTTCCTTCAGTTTTGGAATCTGCACCTAGCCTACCTCACCACACCTCAGACCCAACACAACACACGAACAAAAGCTAAAGCTGCAATTTCTGACTTCTCAACTCCATAATTCACACACACACACACACACTCTCTCTCTCTCTGTCTCTTTCACTACCTTTGACTCCAAACCCATTACCATTTCACCCCAATTCATAAATTTTGAAACTTTCGCGGCTACCCTCAAATCCACAATTATTTATTTCTCTCTCACTCTGTTTCTAGGAAACAGAGTTCCCTTGTTCTTTATGGCAATTGAAGTGTGTTCCGAGATATCCAGCACAGGAATCAGCCCTCGCATATCATTCTCACACGATCTGAAGAACACAGACGATGCATCAGTCTCCGTGGAAGATCGCCACCGTGGATCAGATTTGTGCCTCATGGACTCCAGCTCCGACTTCGTGTTCTGCATCACCAATGGTTTAGCTTCACAACTGTCCTCAGCAGATGAACTCTTCTCCAATGGCAAGATTGTTCCAATGGAGATCAAGAGGGTCTCCAATGCCCCCGATGAACCACGTCAACCTCTTCAATCTCAACCTTCAACCTCTAGATGTACGGAAAAGAAGAGACTCAAAGAGTTCTTATCAGCAGCCTCAGACGAAGCAGAGAACGAAGAAGAGAAGCCATCATCCAAATATTTCTGGCAATTCAAACGAAGTAGCAGTTTGAATTTCGATACCACTCGTGGGAATGGCTTGATTCGCTCGCTACAGTTCCTATCTCGAAGCAATTCAACTGGTTCGGCACCTAATCCGAAACAAACAGAGCTTCCAAGGGAGAGTCAGAAACAGAGGCTGCAGAAACAATCCTCTGTTTTAAGCAGAAGGTCATCTTCTTCCTCTTCTGGTTCAAGTACATATTATTTTTATAGTTCATCTCAAAAACCTTCGTTAAAGAAAAATGGTGGATCTTCTGGTACTGGTACCGGTGTTAGAATTAGTCCTGTTTTAAATCTACCACAAGCATATATTCCCAAAGCCACAGCGAGGTTTTTTGGATTTGGTTCATTATTCTGTAATGGCAAGATTAAAAGAAAGAAGAAATAGTATTTTTAATTTTTTGTTCACGATCAAATCCTTGATGGCATATGGGTTCTGATGCTGTCTGTGATTTTGGTTCATGTGAGCCTAACTGTAAATTAGTGGAACAAAATTGCAAAAAAGATTAAATTCTATATTTTAGAAAATCATAATAGGGGGTGAAAATTGTAATTATGGAGAGTGAAAACTACAGTTGAGAGATAGAAATGGACAAAAAATAATTCATGCATATCACTATGTTTAGGACCAGGGAGACAAATAAACAAGGAATCCTTCTTTCATGGTCACTCCCATGCTCTTTCCCCCTTCTATCCTTTTTAAATTTTTTCTCTTGATAATTACATGTGACTGCCTTTTGTTCATTTCACCACTGATTGAAGTCTTGTTTTAAGGGTTCAATTTTTCTTTTTGTATGCTCATAAATATTATAAAAACAACTATTCAATGGGGCCCATAATTTTGTTCTTTTTGTTTTATTGTGCCATCAGGACAAAACAGTTCAGTCAAAAAGAATAGGTAAGAAAAAGAAATGATTGATTAGAAATTAGAATAACCTTAGCTTGTCAATCTATGCACTGATAGTTCTTTTTAATTTTTTGGCTTGCCGCTTGTTTATAAAGCTGATCGTTCATAAGTCGTAACCACCCTAACATGGCCCATTCTTTGAATTCACGCCTTAACCAATTAATGTGACTTCACACATATTGTAACTATTAATTTCTATGTTCTAGTTTTCAACATGGCCCATTCTTTGAATACCCAAGTCATCAATGAATGACATTATAGACGATTGGACTATTTAAATGCCTTATTTCCCTTTCTTTTGCTTGGGAGTGGGGTCCTTGACAAGTTGACATAACTTCCCTGAGGTCCTTTACACAGAAACGTAAACCTCCATATATGTAAACAAGAAACAAAATAGAAGTGATAAAATAACAACGTTTATGCATACATTATTATTTATTTATTTTAAGGTACATTTGCTTGCATTTAGTCCTAAACAGATAAACGGTCCATTATAAGCGCAACAAGGACCTACGTCATTCTTCGACGGTAAACAGTGTTAAATCGAAGCCTGATTTATGAAAGGAAACATCAAAGCAAATGAAGGGAAAAGAAAAATAAATATTGGCCAAGAAATGTCTTGCCGTACAATGGGCAACTGAAGGATTATCGATTTCCATCAAAGGAGGTTTTTGACCACTAAATATGGTCGATCATTTACTACTTGTTCCAACAACATTCCTAAATGGGTTGAAGGTCCATAAAAACTAATAATCTATGGTGTGGTATATGAACTCACCTCCCATAAATTGCTTAGCACAACTTGACTCCAAGTAGTGTGAATCTTCACATGACTCACGCACAAATTCTAGTATGGTATAAGAGTACATATCTAATAAAAATCTAAAACCCTAAAAATTGGAGACTAATGAAATGCCTCAAAGAACTTAAGAAAAAGAGGTAAAGCCTGAAAAAAGGAAGAGAAAAGGACCCATGTAGCTTCTAAAACTCAAGAAGGATTTAAAGTAATACAAGTTCAGATAATAAATGAAAACAAGACCTATGATTTCTAAAGCCCAAATTTGAAGGGTAAGTCAGGAACGAAAATTAAAAACAAATCACAATTGAGACAAACCAATTGAACTTGAATAGAAATATTGGAGAATAAGTTCTACATTTGTTAGTTTGAACAAATAAAAAGATATATAAAGAAGAGGATTATGAGTACAACGTACAAGACAGTTTTAGACAAATAAATCACTCAAATTAAGCTAATTTATTCTCTTACACTCTTGTGACATAGCTAACATATTGTAGAGAGGCCACATTAGCCCAAACGATCTATCCTTTTTCAAGCTTGAATCCTCTCCCAACTTACGCTATTTAAGTGGATTCATTTCTACTGGCCGTTGTGTTATTAATTATCCCTATTAAATTATAGTCCTTCATATATTTGGAAATTGAAATCGCTGTCCCATGTCTCGCATGCACCATGCAGTACAGCAGTCGGTATCAATGCTATTTAAATTCTGTATTTCAAGTATATATTTCATAATTTGACCATCATGTTTTTAGTTGAAATATAGAAGGATGAAAATAGGACAAGTTAAAATTTCATAAGATTTGAATTTAATTTGGTTTACCAATTTCAAGTTTAAATTTAATCTATTTATTTGGTAAAGTTATTTTTTAAATTTTGATCCTTTTTTTTTAAAGTTTGATTTGACCTATAAATTTAATTTTATAATAAGTTAATGAGTTTAAATTTATATATAAATCAACAAATTAAACCTTTCAATAGAATAAATATATAATCTTAATAAAAAAATAATAACACTAATAATGATAAATTTATATATAATAATACGTTGTTTATATTTACTTAAATATATCACCTCATTAGATGTAAAAGGTTTTTTAAAAGGTTTGGAGTTTGATGTTAATTTTTAACTAAGTTTTTTTTAAAAAAAAAATCTTGTTCTAATTTATTTATAAACATGTTTAACTTGACTTAGACATGTATAGGTTAAATTATAAATTTCTACAAATAGTTTGATCTATTTTCATCTTTAAAAACGTGTGCATGTTAAAGAAATTATATCAACAGTTAATATCTAATTACCCCAAATTACAGTATTAATATATAGAACAGGAATTAAAATTTATTTGAATTCCTGATTGTTAAATTATATTTGATCGTTTAACAATCAAAATAATTTTTTTTTCTTATCCACTCTAATCATTGAATAAAATCGCCCTTCCCTTATAACAAATTTCTAACGTTACTGAACCCTGGTTTATTCCCACTATATATATTTTTTCCAACGACTTTTTCCCAAACGCATAAAATCATTTAAAGAAGAGCAAAAAATATGCTATTTTCAATAACTGCAGAATCTCTACAGAGAACAATAGGAATCACAAAAGGATTATAAAATATTTATCATATATGTTATTTTACACAGATCATTTTTTTAATACAAATTAATGTTCACTGATCAATACATAAATAATTAAGAAAAAATATAGGAGTATTTGGAACTTTACTCGAGTTTATGAAAATGATTTATTATTTTCTTTACTTATTTTAATAAATTTTTAAAAAAAACCTTATCAAAATATACTTTTTTAACCATCTTTATAAGCTTTAGTAAAACTTATAAATAAGTTTTCATTTGATAATAATTTTTTAAATAAATATTTATTTAAATTGTCTACCTAAACGTACTCAATATGCCATATAATGATGGTCCGCATATTAATTAATTAACAACAAATATTTCACCGGTTATTTTACGTGCGGTCACTCATGTAAAACGTAAAATTTGGTTTACCTTCATATGCAATTTTAGTCATTTTTAATTTTTAGCAGCGATGCTTATTAATGGTATGCATAGTTTGAAGACAACGAGGAAGAGCCATAAATGCACTAATGATCAACACACCAAAATTAAACCAGACCATTCTATATATGCATGCATTACAATATGGACTTGGTTTACAGTCTAAACCAACAAAAAAATTGCAACCCGAGAGCCATTGAAATAACATCATCTATCAACGAAAAGCCATTTCTTATATATAGATAGATATATCTTATTTTCTCTTGTGATTTATTTGTTTGCGTGAGGTTTCTGTTATCAACACCATGGGGAAAGGTGACATAGAGGCTGGAATGTCCTATGGCAATAGCAACGGCCTCTATCCATCAATGATGGAGTCACCGGAGCTACGGTGGGGATTCATACGTAAAGTTTACATTATTGTTTCTTTACAATTGCTTTTAACAGCAGCCTTTGCCTCGATCTTCATCTTCGTTCCATTTGCAAGGGATTTCGCTAGATACAATCATTATCGCCTCTTCGTATTCTTCGCAGCTGTCATTTTCTCATTCATATGTAAGCCCTCTCATTCTCATTCAACCCTTCTTCTTTCCCTTTTTTTCTTTTTTTTAAAAAATACTTTCTCCTCTCTCTCTCTCTCTCTCTCTCTTTGTTAAAACTCATTATGGGTTTTATATGATCAATTAAAACTCATTATGGGTTTTATTAGTTTTGAATATATATTGTTGCAATTGGAAATTAATTAACATGTATTCATTGTACCTACCTCTTTCTTTTTTGGACGTGCAGCTTTGTTTGCCTTGAGCAAATATTATGATAAACACCCGGCCAATCTCATTCTTCTTGGTCTCTATACCGTCGGCATGTCTGTTACGGTTGGATTCGCTTGTTCTTTTGCGGATGGTATGGATTGGTTTCTATAATCTTATTCTTCGTGGAAAATATTAGAAGGATAGAATATAGTTTTAGTTATATAAATATAATTATATTTTTTTCAAATTATTAAGTTTACTTTTTATAAACTTTAAAAGTATTTTTTATTGTTTATTAATAATGTAATATATATTTAAATAAGCTATGATGTGATGTGGATAAATGTATATTATATCATCATAAAAGTAGAAATAGAATTTATTTTTAAAATTTTAAAAATTTATTATGGTAAAACCTAATAAATTTTAAAAATTAGAACCAAATTTAAACATAGTTATAGATAGTAATACATATTATTAAACCCAATTAGAATTAATACACCATGTCTTTCTATATATAACTGGGATTCTTTACTTGCTCTAAAACGTAATCGTATGTATAATGTCATAGGTAATAGCCTTAGTGGTGGGAGTCGATAAAAAAAAAAAGTGATTATATTTGGCTGAAACTTGTATGTTTCCATAATATTGAAAGGGGAGGGGAACAGCGCATGCACGTATGAGAATGGTGTAATAAAAACTGGGGGGAAATTTTACATAAAACTCATGTGTCATCATCTCTCATGCTTCACCATGCAGTAAGTGAAGATTTTAAGAATGAAAAATTATAACTATATACCCATTTTGATGGATACACGTAAGATTAAAAAAATTTAATATATAATATATAATAGAAAGAAAAAATAATATAAAAAAACAAAGGGATGGAAAAATAAATATTGGTGTGTAAGAATGGTGCAATAAAAATTATGCATGAATATTATTGTCCACTATGTTACTAGACATGCTAAAGTAGTTTGAATTTACAATAACTTGTGTGCATGGACAACAGCAACAATTGTTCTAGAGGCTGCATTTCTGACGGGTGCGGTGACTGCTAGCCTAACGTTGTACACATTTTGGGCCGTTAAAAGAGGCAGCGATTTCAGTTTCTTAGGGCCATTTCTCTTTGCTGCCCTTATGGTGATGTTGTTGTTCTCAATCATTCAAGTAAACCTTTGATCCCTAACTAATTTCATTTGTGTTTCCCAATTTTCATTTAATTAATTTTCACTAATATTAATATTGTGAGTGTTTATGATTGAACAGCTGTTAGTCCCTCTTGGACCAACCGGGCGTATGGTTTTTGCTGGCTTGGGTGCACTAGTAATGTGTGGTTTCATAGTATATGACACCAATGACCTCATCAAAAGATACAGCTACGATGAATACATCTGGGCTGCTATTTCCATCTATGGTGACATTATCAACCTCTTCATCTACTTGCTTTCAATTTTGAATGACCTTTAAGTTGAAGGCTTGAAGGCTTTAGCTAGGTCTATCTTAATTCGGCACCTCTCACCCATGTTCACATGCATTCTTTAGATGCCACACAAAGGCCAAATTTGTAAAATTATTATTATTGCACGTCTTTTATTAAGTATGAATCATTATGATTTGGCATTTTTTTAAGGAATTTGTCAACGTTAAACTTTTGTAATCAATAAATTTTGGTTACTCAAGTTGATTGCAGAATACTACTTTATGAAAATATTTAAATTTACTGAACTTACGTACTTCTAAAAAATTATAGGGCAGTTTATTTGATTTTGTTTGGTTGATAAAGTGGAATTGATCATTTAATTTGTTTGGTCGAGAATACTACTTTAATGTAGAATTTTAAATTTTTTGAAATCAATTCTACAAAATGAGTCTGTTTATGTTAGATTTCGATACAATTGATTGAGGTAGATATAGTTTTAAGAATATTGCTTTATGTTTAGGTGTAATATTTTAAAAGTGAGTTGCGAAGAATTCACTTTGTTTAGTTGATAAAATAGTATTTGCTTATTTTTGGAGTATAAATTAGATGTAATTTGTAAGTCTGCACTTATAATTAAATTTATCTAATGAAAAAATTAAAAAAAAAAAACTCCATTTGGCTTAAAATTTATTTTGTTCCGTGTAGAGTTAATATATCTATCGCAAATTTAAAATAAATATCACATGTATTGTGCTAAATAATTTGATATAGTGTAGCGTGATACCCATGCTAACCAGTTAACCGAACAGACACATACACATGGCACGTCGTGAAAATCAAATATAGGAGCAACTTCAGGGTTAAAAACTAAGAACGGATGTTAAAGGGATAAATTAGAGAATGGGTGACTTAAATGATGTGACAAAGTTTGAAACTTGCTTTTAAAAGGGGAAAAAATTGACCGATTACAAAATTATTCCGCTTAATTAATTTTTGTTCACCTTCACGTCGCTATAAAATACAATTTCAGCGGCAATGGAAAACATACCTTATAAGGATTGTGATAAATAAAATGAAACGGTATAGGACGTCTTCTACCTTTTATACTATCTATTTTATTAAAACTTTAGCCTCTGCATAGGTTTTATGGTTGAGTCCGCACCCTTTGATGGTTTAACCAATTCAGTTATGATTGGGCAATACATAAATATTGATACCCTGTTATACATTTCAAAATTTGGAAGGTTAATCCGATTAATAAATTTTTATAATTAATTACGTAATATTACGATATTTTTTTATAGTCGATTAAAAAAATATCATTACTACTTCTATACAAACTAATAATTAACTTAATTATATATTTTGTTAATTGATAATTAAGATAAATTTTAATACGTAAATAAATATATTTATTATAATTATGTTTGTTAATAATTTTTTAACCAATTTTAGCTTGATTTGCTTGCTCTGTGCACTTTGGACTAATTTAAAATTTTATTCGTAAGAGATTTTTTTTATTAAGATTTCAGTAGAATTAATTTATTTTATATCATAAAGTTAAGTTTTAGTTTTTAAATAAAAGGTATTTTTTAAAATTGTTAGCATATATAAATTTTTATTAAGCCATGTAATTCCTTTTCTATTGAATATTTAACCATTTGTTATTTTTATTTGTATTCTTTTTAAATACTATTTTCAATTTAATTTAATTTAACTTTTAACTTTTTATACATTATGTGTTTGTTTTAGATACATCCTATTGCAAGTGCACGGTAACATATTTTCTATGACTTCTTTAACGTTTCTTGTAACATTTGTTTAAAAGAAGTGTAACTCTTCTCAATGAACATTCTGCCTTCTAGTAAATTTTAAACAAAACATAATGTGAAATTTGTTATTCCCATTTTGAGGAAATGAATCAAATGAACTTCATACCTTAACATCCTTTCAGGACATAGTTTTTACAAAGTAAAAATATACTTTAAATGATAAATTACAGAGTAAAATTATTAATTTTAAAACTAGCTGAATCAATTTCATTGACGTCATAATTAAGATAAAGTGTTTAAGGCTATCAATCTATGGAGGTTGAACAATGATCACTGGGTCCATCATACAGGCTTTAAGGCCTTAAACACTTCAATTTACTCATTAGCAAAACCACTCAATTACGTGCCTTTTTTAAACAATACTTTCATGGACAAGATCGCCATTTCCAAGACAAATGTGGATCATGTAAGAAGAATTGGGGAGGATTCATTTACATATTATTTTTAACCCCAGCTGAGAGAAGATACAGAAGGCTTTTAATTGATAAATAAATTAGAATATTTATCAATTAACAGTAGGTTGTTTAATAAATTATAATGTATTTAGCTACGAGGTCATCTTAGTGATTTAATCACAGAACAAAACAGAGAACATTGGCGACGAAAGTAAACAGAACACTCGGCTCCAATAGACAAACAGTAGCAGCTAGCTAGCTACAGAAAGAGTTGGATTCATAGTTACAGTTCAGCAACATACAGTTCTTGATGCAAAAAAACGTATATGACCACATGTCAAACCAGCACCACATCTGAAGCATGCAGAGACTTCTTTAAGTATCGAATTTGGAGGGCAAAGGAAGAAGCAATGTTATGTTACAAGGGTACTCTCATAGACATAGAGAGTTAAATTCACACATACAACTAACAATACCAAACACAGAATATAACAGACCACGAAGTCCGAATAAGTGCCATAATCTAATAATTCGAAATCAAAGTTTAAAATTGCCGTATCATAGCTTTATCCAAGAAATTACTCAGCTCAAAAATCAAAGTAAAAAACCGGATAAGTGTAGTATTCTCTTGAATCATACATGATTTGGAGCTATCATCTCTCTTAAGAGAACTATTTTATAAAACAAAAGAATGAAGTACTTTTATGAAATTCTAAAACAGCACTAAAAGCAGCAAAGGCATCGATCAACAACTGATGCTAGAAAACACCACCATGTCCATGGATCAAATCCTACATGCCAATTAGTCCTTGTCACACAGAGTTACCAACAACCAGCCAGCACAATGCCTCCACCAACCTCAATGCTACCTCTGCCAAAAAATCAAATCCAAAAGTTAACTCACACACAATCCAATAAAATTCCAAAACAAAGCAAATTGGATAAGTAAATAAAGACCAAAACAAAACGCGTACGCCCCAAAATTTAGTCCATTATTCACCTCAAATAGCAAAGTATAATAAGAGCATCTACATACCTTGCCATTCTCAGAAGCTTTAGGAACCTTGTATGAATGAGCAGTAACCTCCGATAACCACGTACCAGGGAAAATAGTCTGCACAAAAATCAAATAACAGAATGATGATTTTGATTTGATACTCATAATATAATTAAATTGAAAGGAGGTAAGAATCAGCAGCTAACATCCAATTGCTTTTGTAAGTTTTTGGGCTTCTTCTTGGGCTTCCTGGGAGGGCGGTGGCCCACGAGCTTCATGAAATCCTCCTCAATCTCTTTCTTCGACAACGTCAAAGAAAACTTCTGCCTCTCCTCCTTCTCAGGAGAGCCTCTGAATTTGACGGCGCTGTTATAAGTACTTAACGGCGACGACCCCTCCTCAATCCTCAGCCCCTTCCAAGTATCTCTGAAGAACGGAGCTCGCCGACTCCTCAGATTCCAAATCCTTGCTCCGGTCACCGTCGGTGCTGTCTCTTTCTCCACCGCCACCGCTACTGCCGGCTCCGTTTCCCCGTCATCGCCGGTGCTCCCCTTGGCCACCTCCTTCCCCAGAATCTCATCCTTCATCCTATTGGCCTCAATCTTTAGGTCAAGCATTAGCTTCTCCCTGACGGCATCGATCCTGTCATCGTCGTGGATTTGTGGCTTGGTGACTCCGGTCCTCCGGTCGGAGTCCCTGGAATTATTCACGGAGGTCGCCGGAGAGTGGCGATCTCCGGCATTTTCGGAGGAGTGATAAGGCAGTTTCTTGCAGCTGAGGAAGCGACGATTGCCCCATTTCAAACAGGGAAACATGAAATTATGAAGAGGATTGGATCTCCCGGGTCCCATAGCCATGCTCTCTTATTCACCCCAAACCCGAAAACACCATTTATCGAAAGAACGAGAACAGTCCAGCAACTACATAACAAGTATTCAGCAACCGCACGTTAGAAAAAAGTTGGGGGGAAGATGAAGATGGTTTTAACGTTCTAATTAGCCTTGTGGGCTCTGCGCTCATGCGCGCCCTCGATTCTTTCTTTTTTTATTATTTTTTTTCCCGGGCGATGCTTCTTTTTTTTAAGTGCCACCGACCTTAACCACTGCTGTTGATGCGGTTGAGTTTGATATCCCCTCTGGTTGAATCGCAACCGTTGATTCTAAATGCTTTTCGTTCCTTTATGCTGAAGATTAAATCCTGATTTCATTTTGTGTGTTATTAGTGGTCAAGGTTTTGAAAGGATGAGGATATATACGCTTAAGAGTGTTATGGTTGTCGACTTATTAACATAACTATTTAAATTCAAGTTGGGTGAGTGACAAGGATCAAGGATGTTCGACATCCTCAAACAAACTCGCTCAATAAACTAGTTAAACTGTACTTTGGTGCGTGTTTCATTGATGGATTAAGTTTACGCTTTTACTGCTAAATCAGACTATAAATACATTATTTATTTATTATTGTTGTTCGATGAATATGTTTATTACTGATGTATTGATATTTGATAGGAATTCTATTTAATTTGAAATATCAATAAATCATTGTTTTATATTGAACCAAAACATGAAATGTTTGATTTTTTGTAATCATGATACGAGTCCCTACATAAAAAGTAAATTTTAAATTTTTATAATTTTTTACATTTAAAATATTAATAACTTTAGCACAATGAAATAACAGTAATTATGATTTTAGTTTTCTCACATTTCTTATTTAAATCAAATGCTACCTATTCTTAATACATCTCTTCCATTAAAATTAGAGGCGAACAATTCAATGATTCATTTACATGATATTAAATTAAATTTTATGAATCCAATTCAAAATATAAATAATAGTAAATAATAGCTATGATGGTAATTATTTCTATATTTAAAAAACATAACAATTCTTTCATTTTTGAACATATGCTTTTGACCTTATCCTTTTACTGAGGGCTTTACACAGACAGGAAGATAACGGTGATAGCACTCGTGAAACTATATATCTTTACCTTCTAAGAAAATAATTAATTTATTTCTATACATGTTTTAACCTAATCTCTTCACTTAATTCTTTTAAATTATTTATTTCTTTGTCTAGACATCCTCCTTTAAATATGATGCTTAAATAAATATAATAGTAATGTCAATAATATCAAATATTCTAAAATTTTAAAAAATAATTAATGTTCACAATTGTTATTAATTACCTGTTTTAATTACTTCAATTTTTATTTATTTATTTTAAAATAACATATTATTTCTTATTATACTAAATAAATATCTCATATATATATATATATATATATATATATTGGTTTTAAATCTTACCTAATCAAACACTTTTCTAATTATTTAAATTAAATAATTTCAAAAATATAATTTAAAATATAAATAATAATAAAATATTAATAATAATGATCATAATAACATAATATTAATGAGGATGGTAATAATATTATTATATTAATCATAATATAAATTATAATATAATAATAATAATAATAATAATAATAATAATAATAATAATAATAAGTATGATTATGGAGGTAGGGGAAATTGAATTTGATATCTTAAAATTTTTTAATTTTTTCTATAAATAAAAAAGTTATAAGATATTAGGTATTTTTAAGATATTTAAAAGCACAGAAAAAATAAGAGAAATAATCACACTAAGAATTTATATTGGTTTAATTTAATATATATTTTTATTATGTCAAAAAATAATACAAACATAAAGCATTATTGAATATTTTTACCGACAATATTATTATAATATTTTATATCTATCTTTTTCGGTTTAACCTAGAATTCCTAGAAAACTAGTTCAGACACTTTTATATCTAACAAAATATTTTTCCATGAGATATTACAACAAAAATAAGAATAAAGAAGTTATAAGTATTTAAACATATCAAAATATTCAGTTAATACTTACTGTATTTTATTCATAAATTTAGATCATTATATAGAAACAGATAAAGTAATTGTTAAGAGACAAACAAGATTTACAATATATCATGCATAAGCATTGAATACATGATCTTAGATTGGAAAAAAAACATGCTCTTCTTTTTTGTTTGAATTACTTCGTGTGTCAACCTTCTTTTTTTTTTCTTCATCTTTTTGCTTTTATTTAGCACCTTTTCTGATATCTATGATTCTTTTTTCTTTAAACTCATATTCTTGTATAGCAAGATTTAATAATTCTTTTTTGGTGGACCACAAGTCAAAAAGATCTTAACTTTCTTTGTGTATTTTATTTTTTTCATACGATAAAACACTTGAGGTGTCTTAAGATGTATAATTTTTTTGTACAAAAGTTAAAATGATATATACAGAAATTTTTGACATTTATCAAAATATTTGTTAATTCATATTTTACGACTTGATTCCACCAATAAATAATTTTATATTTTATAAAATAAAATATTATCTAATATTTTATATATTTTTTAGACTGTTATAACATAGATTATCCTAATTATATATTTTTATAAATATGTAGTTTAAAATTATAAAAAATGAATAATGGTTGTAGATAATTTAAAAAATATATAATTTATTTTCACTAGGTGTAATTCTTGGCAATATGACACTCTTTTAGTATAATTTTATGTACAATTAATTTTATTAATTAAAATTTTGAATTATGTGATATCTTTTAAATAGTTATATATATATATAATTTGTTGATAATTTATATATTTTTTATGTGTAATTTAATAGTAAATATTAATTATCTTTTAAATAATATGTTACGCGTTAACATTTTACTTTTATTTAATGATTAGAATAATGTGAGTATGTTGGATAAAAGTATACGATTATCAACGTTCATCTTATTCAATATTTATTTCATATTAGATAGATAATATTATTAATTTTAATATTTTTGACAATTAAGATAACATAATATAAAATATATGTAACTTACAAAATTACTTTCTATAAGAAAATTATAATTTTTTAAATTAACTTTTAATATTACTTTTTAAATTTTTATATATGATTTATTTTTTAATTATAAAAAATTATAAAAGATGTTTTGTGATGAAGGATGTCAAATGCTAATGGTGGAAAATGTATATTTATACTAGTTATTTTAATGGTGCAGAATGTTGGACAACAATAATAGTGGATGGTGATAAAATGTAATGATTAAACATGGTAAATAAATTTGTGCTTATGAAAATTCATCTTAATCTATCTCAATTTTAATAGAAAATTTTACGTTGATTAGAAAAGTGAGAAGTTTAAGTAAAAACTAATTTTTTTTAAATATAAATGAAACATGTATGGAAACTATAATACTCATCTTGACCTTCTCTCCAACCTTATCATGATATATTAAATTATAAAAATAGATTTTGGTGAGAGGAAAAAAAATATAAAACTCACCTCTAACCTGTCTATTGTCATGCCTAGTAAGAAGAGTGGAGATTATCAAGTAATGAATTAAAAAAGAAGTAAATAGCTTCAAATAATGGTAAGTGTAACTAATGACAACAATGAAAGATTGTAGAGAATAATAATGATGGTATTACAGATGGTGATAATGAAGGCAAATTGTGATGATGATGACAACCAATATAATGGAGGATTTCTAAGTTACAATAGAAAAAATGTTTGAATACATTAATGAATGATATCAGGGAGTAAGGGAGTAATAACAATAGAAGATACCAAATACTAATATTGATGAGTTTGATGATACCAATTCTATCAAATGATAATGGTGTTAGACAATTTCAACAATTATAGTATACTAACCATGGATGTTATGTAATAATAATATTAACATAAAAATATTTAATAATATTAAAAATAATATTCAAAATCAAGGTAATAAATAAAAAAATTATTCTATCATATATATTCTTATTATAATACCTTTTTAAAAATAATTTTATATTACCTTATTAAAATTGGATAACTTTATTATATATAGGGATGAAAGTAAGTTGAGTTGAGTTAGACTTTGAATGTCCAAGTCTTGCTTGTTTAAAAATTTCGAGGGACCTGTTATTTGTTAAAGATTTTTTTTTTCTATCAAGGTCTGACTTGATTTAAAACCTACAAGGTCTGCAAGCCTGTTTAAAAGCCTACATTACAAAAAAATCTATAAATAAACTTAAGGTCTATATAAATAATTAATTAAAAAGGTTTACAAACTTAAAACCCACAAGATAAAAAAATCATTAACTAAGCCTAAAACATATATATTAATATTATGTAAATAAAATATAAAATAAAGATTATATAAATATAATATATTAAAATAAATATAAATATATAATATATAAATATAAATAAGCCACTGAATAGATTAAATAAGTTTTTTTTATAAGTCTAAGTCTGTCTTGAGCCTATCTATTTATTAAACGAGTTGAGCTTAACTAGGCTTTAAACGAGCCGAGCCATCGAACCCTGTCGGACGGCCTTGTTCATTTCCATCCCTAATTATATATTATTTGCTCAAGAAATGATAAAATTAGAATGTGATAATATAATGTTGGTTTGAAAACGTGTGAAGGCAAGTTCACCTTATCGTTTTTACGAAGTAAAGAATGAGTAAAAGTATCGTCTCCACAGGGATTTGGTTCAAATACTGAATTCCTACTAGTCCACTAATTGAACTTAATTATGGGGTAACGTAGGTAACGCAAGTTTGTTCGCGTAGGCAACGCAAACAGGAAATAACAAAGGAATTCACAGAATCTGTCATAATCTAGAATTCTATTCTAACACGCAGGGACTGCTTCAAATTTAATTCTGGACTGTCAAACATTCTGCAATTGATATAAAGACGTGAGAATTCAAATTATGGAAAATGTTAGGGTTGGATTTCACCAAAATTTCCCCTATGTAATCCTTGATTATTGCATATACTTAAGATAAAAATGCATTGAAGATCGAATTCACAAACTGGTAATTGAAGATCACTCCCATGACTCAACAATCCTTCACAGCAAATTAGGAATTCTAATCCCTTAGCAATTCCTAATTTGCAGTGAGTCTTACGTTCAAGAATTCAAAAGACCTCACAATTATGAACCTCTATCCCTAGAGCCTTCACAATTGTGTTATTCAATCCTAGTTCCTATCCTTAAACCAATTTCCCAATTGCAAGAAAGAATTTTGATTCAATTTATAAGTGGCCAAACCATAAAAGCATGAAGTAAAGAGATGAACAATCAACATTAAAGACAAACAATCTTGAATAAATGCAAAAATCTGGATTACATAAGATCGGTTAAGGGTTCATCCTTCCCCAACAGGGACTCAGTTATACATAACAAAGAAGAAGAAAACAGAGGAGGCGGAGAAGTCGGTTAAGGGTTCATCCTTCCCCAACAGGGACTCAGTTATACATAACAAAGAAGAAGAAAACAGAGGAGGCGGAGAAGGTTCTGGTCATGGCAGCTTGCTGTAGAATCCCTTCTTACTCAATCTTAGGGTTTCTCCTTCTCCAAGAGCAGAACCAACGTCCAGGAAAACGGCTGTTCTACCCTATGGGATTTCACTCTGGAGATAGATTAGTGGATAGAATGATTAGATGATTGTGTGATGCCCTGTTTTTCTCTGTTTTGGGCCTTTTACAAGTACTGGTCTGTGTCGTCGCGTATCCAACGTGATTCAGCTTGCGTTGTCAACGCGATGTGGTTGACAGATTTCTTCCTGTTTCTCTGTTTCTTCATGTGTTCCATGCGAATTCAAGTACGTTTCCAACGCGTAATCCTGCAACATTTTTCAGGGATTAAAACACATGAATTTGTGAGAATTTATCAATCAAAAGGCTCCAAGAATGCATTTTCCATATTATGCTTATGTTAATCAGTTTTTCAACTGTTACTTATATTTTAGTTGTGTTTTATACTCTAACTACTTGTAATTTCATTGAATTATCTTCCAAATAAGTAACTTATTGGGCACTTATCATATAACATATTCTAATTTACTTTATTTATCATTATCATAAACTAATTCATAAAAAAAATATAATAAAATATTAATTAATTTTTAAATTATATAAAATTTAATAAATTTAGTCTAATAAATAATAAATAGTTAAATTGATAGAATTTTATGTTTATAAAAAATTATTAATGATATAGATTAATCAAAAAATTTATCTGATATCAATAAAATTTGTCCTCTATTTCAGTTTATATTTGATTGATGAATTTGGTTTAGACTTTTGTCTATAAATTAAACCATGTATGTTATAATCTTCTCCTTTCACTTATATATAACTTTAGATTTATTTATTTATTGATGTTATTCGATGAATATATTTATTATATTAATTAATGAATTGATAGGATTTTTAATGTACTTATATTGAATTTGAAGTATCAACACTCCATGTTTTGAAATTCAACCTTTTCTTGAATTGCTTTATTTATTTTTTCACCTGTGAACTAAAAATTTATTTTGATCGTTTGAAATAGAGACTTAAATTCAATCATCGTTACATGAAGGGGAAAAAAATCTATTATGAATTCCACAAATGCCAAAAAATATTTGTATACATTCTTCCACGTAAGAATCAAAATATAAAAATGTTTACATGATTGAACTAAAATGAAAAATATGCAGTATACAGTGACTAATTTTTTTAATTAATTTTTATATGTAATTCATATATAGTTGGGATTTGCCTCTTGAATTTTAATTTTTTTATACATGAAATATGACGTATAAAAACCTTAATACGTTGAAAATACTATATATATATATATATATATATATATATATATATATATATATATATGAAAATAATCCAGAGGTGAATAATTTAAGAATTAATTCTTATATGACATTAAATTAAATTTTATAAATTTGGTTCAAAATGTAAGCAGTGGTAACATGATAGTTGACGATGAAAGTGATCAAAATGGTCATTATTTTAATATTTTGAAATTAATTTATTTATTTCTAAACATAAACTTCGGCCAAATAACAGTCATGGTGTTCATAATAGTAAGTATCCTCACAAATTAAAAGAATAATGACTTCATTTCTATATATACTTTGATTATATCCCTTTATTTGATTTTATTTAAACTTTTCTTTGGACGAGACATCCTCCTTTATATACGATAATAAAACGAGAGAAATGACAACCACCGATGGTAAAAATAATAGTGAATATTTAAATATTTTTAATAAATAACAAACTTATCCATAATTGTTCTTAAACATGTTTTTATTCTATGATTCTAATTCTTTTCTTCCATTTTATTCCCCCTTCCCATTGAATGGAATATCCTCTCTTAAACAAATATCCCCAATATGCATATAACCTTTTTGAACATGGAGTAATTTTTTTTATCATTGACGTAATAATAAAATAATATATGGTTGAGATTAATTATGTTAATTTTATTAGCGAGATTAATTATGGTTACCTGCTGAAAGGATGGTGGTTGGTGATTTTATTAAAATTGCATATTGTCCCAATTAACAAAATATTTATCTAGTTAGTCCCTTATGTTGTATGTGTTACCTTCGCATCTCCATTCAAGCAGCTTACGTCGGCATTCAAAACTTTCCGATTACAACGAGGATGACACTGGCAGATCTGGAGTCGCCAGTGACTTATCCATATGTACAATATGACGACAATGGCACTGCTAAAGACAGTTGATGAAAATGAAGTCGCCGGCGATGTGATTAGAGATGCTAAAGATGTCGGAGATGTTAATGGTGATGGCGGGAAGTGGAATGAAGGTGATTTTGGTTCTAGTAATGGTAGATGAGTAATGTGAACTGATGACAATGGTGGTTTGGTCATCGGTGGCGACGACGCCGAGATGGGCGAGGATGATTGCGGGAAGGTGTCGAGGTGGGTGGGCATGGTAATGGGAAGTGGCTCCAGGTCCTCATTCCAACCACCACACGAAACCCACTACATACATTTTTTTTTTCTATTACAAGGATTTACATGCAAATATTAACTTGTAACAAAAAGAAAATGCAAATATTAAAACTGGGGAACTTGTAACCAGTCAGAAAATAAGGAGGTCCCAAACCTACAAGGTCCATGAAGTAAATGTCCCAATTTATCTGTCAATTGGTTAAACTGTGTATGAAGATAGTGTAATTTTCAAATTACGCATCTGATACATTAATTAAAATAATTACTGTGTGTAACTAAATTTTTATTTTAAAAAAATCATGATATTGATAGAAAAAAATTTACTTATTATACTATTTTTTTTTAAAAAATTAGTCTTTTAATCTATAATCAAATGTATGGGATAGTAAAATCTTTCAAATTATAGTAAGTAAACATTATATCATAATTTCAAATATCATTCTCTTAGAACCGATGTTGTGGCTTAATCAAACATTATTCATATGAAATTTGATATTCGTAAATTAAGTAAATATGCGTATTTTAGTAACTTAATGTTTTAAAATTTAAAATACAAAATTAATATTTTTTAATTAAATAATGTGTGGCAGAAACATTTACATAATTATTGAAGGGAAGAGAAGTATATCGAGAAATCTAAAGACACATTTTAATTAAATATCTTATATAGCACCATAAAAAGATTTGTCTCATAATATCCTATAAAAATTATTTGTCTCGAATAGTAATATCAATTGATTGATATAATAATTCCAACTAATGTGTGGATTATGTGTATTTGAATTTTTCTATGGGAAAACATAAAAATAGAAATAAAAAACCCAGCAGCACAAAAAAAGAAAAAAAATAAAAAGAGCGGTGAAATGAAACGAAAAAATTATGATGGAGGGAAAGAGAACCACAGAAGGGGTTCAACGGCTAGTTATGCACATTCCATGAATATAGTAACCGACCATAGCTTTTACAGCTTGGCTCGGATCCTTCATATTTTGATTTCACCTTTTTATATCCTTAAAGCGCTCTTCACTCACCTCGCAAACCCCACCAAAGTGTCACTCACATACACACTGCAAAAATGCCCAGAAAAGGGTTGCCCGTTTTCCACAAAGTCTCGAATCTTCTCAGACTCTCTCTTCTCATCCAAAAATTAAGAAAACCTATTATCTCAAAGCTCAAGATATGGAGGAGGCGCAGTGAATTCAAGCTCCTCAAGCATTATAACTACAGGTTTCACGGAGAGTATCAGTTCTCTCCTTCTAGCACTCCCCTAATTCATCATCACCGTTTCAAGAATAGAGGCCACGCAGATTTGTGTTCTTTCTTCTATCTGTACTGGTGCTTGGGGAACTTGAAAGTACAAGGAAGTGAGGCTCTGCCAGCGCTAGCCATTGAAATTGAAGATGGCGTCGTAGCAGATGATTTGTTTGGTTCGGGGGATGATGAAAGTGAATCCATTGATGAGAAGGCTGAGAGATTCATTCAGAGATTTTATCAGGAGATGAGAATGCAGAGGCAGGAATCCATATAGCTTTTTGTTTATGCTTATATTCCTTTGCGTGTCAAATTTGTGCATTTTTTTTTTCACGCTAATTTTCCCCAAATTTTGGAGTTCATAATTTTATTTTGTTGTTCAACTCCAATTTGTATTTTTCAATTGTTACATTCGTCCATTTTTTTGTTGTCAATGATTGTTTCATCGAACCAAATTATTTGTGCGGTTTCATTTTTTAATCTTTAAAATTAGAGAATAACATTTCAAAAATTTAAAAGAAAAACTATCAGAGAAAATATTATCATGTAAAAGTTTTTTAATGTGTTACTTTCAAATAAAAAATAATTCAAATTTTACACATTCATAATACAATTCTATTACATTTCACGGAATACAGGTATAGTTTTAAACTCTTTTTTCATTTGTATAATTTTTTTAAAAAAATTCTTATCTAATTTTTTATTGAAAAATATACAAATTTAATAAAATTAGATATTCTTGCTTTTAAAATCTCGTAAATTAAGAGTGAACCTAAATTGACCTACGTGCAAAATAAGAGAGAAAACTAGATGGTCAAATTCGTGTGATAGTTTACTTTGTTAAGCATGACTTGCCAGGGATTACTTTATTATAAAAGGGGCATATTATTATAATCCCATTATTATAAAGGGGTGAGTGCATGACCACAAACCTTGTAGGGAAAAAAAGATAATCTCCTTAGATGTGATTTCTTCAATTAATTCTAAATGTTGTTACTTGTTAGTTAGTCAGATGAAGTTTTTTTTTTTTTCATGTAAACTTAAACATATCGATTTAAATTATATGTAATTTTTATTGAAAATAATTCGATTTGAATAAAAAAAATACGCAGTTACATTTTGGAAGGGTTAATTCTTACACCAAAGATATATATATATATATATATATATATATATATATATATATATATATATAATTCGAATCGGAAATATTTTTTAATACAAATTTAACACGTACTACTTTAACCAATTATATTCATTAACCTTTACATTTTATAAAAATAAAAAACCATGTTTAAAAAATTAAAAATACATTTAAATCTAAAAAAATAAAATGAGCGACCTCTCTTAAAAACATTTGTATTTAAGATGGAACTTCCATATCTATCATATAGAGAAATTTTTTATTTTTAATATTTTATAAAAAAATTTAAAAACAAATTTTATTAAAATATATTAATAATATGAATTTGTTTTATACTATTATCTAAAGTATAAATCATTATGTAACTTAAAATGTTTTATTTTTATAATAACTAATATATAGTCTATTTATTGAATGAATATTTTGTAATTTAAATAAAATTTATAAAAAATAAATTAAAGAAAGTATTAAAATTTTAATTATTAATAGTAAATGTTATATTTTATTAATATTATTTAAATAGTTATAATTCTATATAAAAAAGGTATAAAATTTTAAAATTGAAAATAAAAATAAAAATAAAATATTAAATTTATAACGATTTTTTGGGTATGATATATCAAAATTTAAAATAAGATTCCTTAAAATTATAAAATTTTAATTCTAATAAAAAAAGTATTTTAAATTTTGTTACAATATAGTGGCATTTAAAATTTTAAATAAAAGTATAATGTGGTATTTAAAAAATATTAAAAATTATACATAAAAATAAAGTTATTAACTTAATATTTAAAAAGCCACTTGTGACTTGACTCAACGAGGATGGGAGTTTTTCCAAAAATGACTTTTAAAAAAAAATTACAGACTCTAATTTATAATATAAAAATAGATTACTTTAACTGTGTGTGTGAAGAATTTTAAGAAAGAACTTTATTTTATAAAATAATTCAAAAAGAACATTAAAATATATTATTTAAATAAAAATATTTAAAATTTGAAAAATTAAAATAGAAAATTACAATTAATCGAAATATGAGAATTTATATTTTTACCTAAATATATTAAAATTTCAAAAATTTATTATATTTTTTACATTATAATAATTTTAAGTTAAAAATAAATAAAATCTTTAAAATATTATAATTTTAATTAATATTAATCTTATTTTTTAATTTGGATATGATATCAATAAAAATTATATGTTATAATTTTATTAATTTGTTTCTTTAATTTTATTCTAAATTTTTTTAAAAATTATTTCTTTACTTTTATTAACATATTATAATTTTTATTATTAATGAAATTTTTTTATAATAATATTTATTTTTATTTATGATTTTAAAAAATTAAAATTACTCGTATAATACTCATAGTCTAATATCCAAAATGTAAATCTATAAATAAATTTATTTAGTCATAGTATAAAATTTAAAACATAAAATTTGTAAATTGTTATATTCAAATAAAAAATTTAATGATAGCCTAAAATTTTATTTAATAATTTTTACGGAACTTTATTACATCATCTTTAATATATATATATATATATATATATATATATTTCTTATTAATATATAAACTGAGCATTAAATTAAAAGGATGTTTTTATTTTTTAAATATAAAAATTTTATTTTTATTTAGTAATTTAATAAATTTATAAAATAAAATTATGAGATTTTAAATTATTAAATAATTTAAATAGAAATTTAAATTATTTTATTCAAACAAAATATTTTGAAAAATAGTAATTCAAACTTTACTACATGAAATATCTAAATTAAATAAAAAAGAACAAATTCATCAATTAGAATTACAGTAATTAAAATAAAACTTAAATAAAATCATGTGGAATATATTATAATCAAATCGGAGAAGATTATGAAAATTGGATGCAATCCTCCGTGAGAACAATTTACTCAATATCTATCTTATATTTTTTTGTACATTTTGTTGTAATTAAATGCAGCAGAATTAACATTAGTCAAGAAGAAACGCTAATTAGATAACAGTTAGGGTCCTAAAATATTCGATTCAGAGAGTGGTCTTTATAAGTGAGAGGACAGACCGGGTTGAAGGAAAGGAAGTCGTCAAGGAGATTAGGGCGAACCCGGTCGTAGCGGAAGTGAGGCAATGGCGGAGGAGCGTGCTGATTTCAGAATTTACAATTCCATGACTCAGCAGAAGGAGATCTTTACCACCAAAGAACCCGGCAAGGTTTCCATGTACGTCTGCGGAGTCACTGCTTATGACTACAGCCATCTCGGTCATGCTCGTGCCGCCGTTTCTTTCGATATCCTCTTCAGGTATTCTATTATTCATTCCCCAATCTTTTTGCTGATTTCCTCTCTCGATTCGTTTAATCTATCGCACATGGTACATCATAATGCCACAACTCAATGCCTTGCTTTAACGGGGCATAATTGAACTTCTTTTTTGATTCACCAATTATTAAGGTTATAGACTTGTCTTTCCAATTCTATTTTCTCGCACTGTTGTCTCTGTAAAACTTAAAGTGAGGATGTTGCTTCTCATCGATACGTGCCTCATCCATTTTGCTTCAGATACCTCTACTTCTGCATTAATTTGTTTTTGTTCTTTTTAAAAATTAATGTAGGGACCTTGCTCAGTTCATTCTTCGTCATCTTTACTTTTAATTGTAATGTTCAAATGGATTCAATTTAGTACGTCTGGCTTTATTGTCTTGTCTACTTTTTATTCTTGATGGGGTGTAGTCCCGCTAATATTATCGATATTTATATCGTTTTCGATATTCGATTATCCGATAGCATTTGAAACATGAAAATTGGAACTCTTTTTACCATTGTTTTCTGATCACTCTTTCTGATCTATTTTTAATTATTTGAGATGTGAAGATTGAGAGTTTACATATGATTGGTACTCTGCTTGACATGAAAACTTGTAGGTACCTTAAACACTTGGGCTATGAGGTCACATATGTGCGGAACTTCACTGATGTTGATGACAAGGTGATGATAAACAATTAAATACAATGTTTAACCTGTTGATGCAATTGCTAACATAGATAAAACTACTTTTTCTGTTTACTACATTTAACTTCATTGACTTTTTTTTCCAGTTTTTAGTTTTTTTTTACCTTCTGTCCTTCCCATGATTAAAATTATTTAATCCTTCTAACTTTATGCTCATTTTGACCTTTGAATAATACAAGATTGCAACATAATACTGGAAGGATATATACCATCAATATTATCGTGATTGAAATGAGGTTTGTGTTAATAAATCAGAGTATCTTAATTTAATAGACTTTGTCTAGTAGTAGTAGTAGTAGTGATGTCTCTCTTCCATTATGTAGAGTAGATCTTGTTGAGGTAATCGATATTATAATAAGTAGGTATTACCATTGTTTATGAATTTATTGCCAAATATGTGTATATGTTGAAGTATGGGTTGATATTTGGCAGCTCCCTCTGTAATACGTGTTGTAAACTCTTCTAATGATCTTTTCATTTTATTGTGAGTTTGGCGTGGAAGTAAAATTGGGAAGTTTAAAAGGAATTGATAAATACTAATATACTGAGGCTCCATACTCTCAATGGCAGAGATTTGATATAAAATTTATTAAATAAAATTTTTAATTTAATCCATTGACTTGAATGATTCTTCAGTCCATGTGTCATGCTTTTACTGGATTGAGTATAGGTCTCTTGGCACATGCTATACTGAACCGACCCTTAGCACATAAGAAATGCTTATCTTATGAAATATCATTATAGAAATAAATATGACCACATGTTCTAGAAACAATGCATATAGGAAAATGAGGATAGGTAGTGAATACTGATTTTAAATAATTTCTTTTGGTATTCAAAATATAAAATATTTGATATCTTGTGTTCTGTGACTTCAGGATTCATTGGTCAAAGTGATTGAAATGTATGGTGGAGGATTGAGTTTTTGTATGTTTGTCAATTGCTATGAAACCTTTTCCTTTCTTTAGTATTATCTGCTACTGAAAAGTTTTTGACTGAATTGAAAAATGCATAAGGTTTAGTCATTTGTTTACTTGAACTTGCCTTATGTGGATATAACTTTGAAAAAAGCAATTTGCAATCCAGTACATATATTTACCTGCTTTATGAGTCTAAATGTATGGGGACATCATCCTTTCTGATAACAGATTAAAAATGTCAGTCTTCTAATTGGTGGTTTCTTTCTTGTTTTTCAAACTGTCTTCACTTGTTGTTGTTGATGTTGTTGTTTTTCCTTCACTGCAGTGTGTCATCCTTTTAAATTTGAATGATGAGTCTATTCTTAACAATGCTGTTTTTCCTGCTTGATACATGATAACTCTTACTGTTATAAGCATTGTTGTCAAAATCAAAATATATTATAGTTGTAGGATTGCATGATGCTTCAAGTTTCACACCATCTCCAATTTTGTCCCTCCTTGCGTTGTAATCTGGCACAATTGGAGTAAGATTGCCTAGCATATGTGTTAACTCAAGGAATCAACTAGCTTGAAGGAGTTTTGAACCTGCAATGGAGATAGGTTCTGCTGTGTGACCTAGGAGAACCAATCCACCTACCCTATTCATTTTTAACTCCATTCACCATTTCATCCTCTCACCCAACTGTCTAGCCTCTCAATTTGTAACTCGTTTTATCTTCTCTCTTCCTCTCAGACTTAAGTTTTCTGTTGCTAGTGTCCTAAATCTGTTAACCCCTGAAAACATTGACCTTGGAAGTGTATTACTTTACATATTATCATATGATTCTTTAATGCTTATTACAGACTGCTAATATCAGAATTGCTGCAGATAATTAAGCGAGCTAATGAGATTGGGGAGGATCCTTTGATGTTAAGCAACCGTTTTTGTGATGAATATGATGCTGATATGGCTGATCTCCAGTGTGAGAGACCATCAAGGGAGCCTCGTGTTTCTGATCACATTGGCCAGATAAAGGACATGATAACCCTGGTTTAACTTTGCTATTAAAATTTCTGTTTTTTGCTATTGTTTGCAAATTTTAAGAAATCTCTACTGAAATAAAAAATTGCTGTTTGGAACACTTTTGTTTCATTGGAAATTCCAGTGTTTTGACAGTTTTGCATTCTGTTTCATATTAGTCAACACTTCTTTTTTGGTAAGTGTATTTGGAGTTTATATGTTGCCTGTGCCTGGTAAATTAGAATATCATATATTTTATAAGATGATCTGTATATTTTATGCTATGTCACTTTTTATAAAAAAAATCATATGCTACTCACTGTATATCCTAATTGCTCTAGTAAGAATGAATTTAGATGTTCTACCCTCTTGCTCAGCCCCATGCTGCTACCCCAAACTATAGAACTATTTTTTGAATAAAATCAAATAATAAGTTGTTTCTTCATCAATCTTCTGGTAGTGTATAATATATGCTATTATGAAATTTAGCTCATTGACTTGTGAATAAAGATATTCAAACTGAGCTGCAACTATATAAAGCAAAAAAAGGTCAGGTGTTTGTAATTTTTTATATATGAATCTCTGAAGCTGCCTGGAAACTCCATTTCAAACATCAATGAGATTGCAAATGATGACAAACTTAGGGCTTGTTGGATTTGAGAAGCTGTTTTTTTTTTTTTCATTTCTCTGTTTATATTTGTAATTACACAAATGGCACCATATAGTTTCCCATCATTTCTTGTTTTCAAAGATTTGTACAAGAATTTTAAGACATGAAATAAAGTGGAATCGAAGTGGCATTTTATGATTATTAGTGAAAACAAGAAATGAATACAAAAATGTTTTTATGAAACTAAACATGCCTTTAGCCTTTTGAAGTAGATGATGCCATATTTGCTAGGAAACATATTTAATTGAGGTGGCATGCCATTTTCATTGATATGCATGGCATTGAAGGTGAAGATGAAAATTATAATATAAAATTGGATTTGGTTGTGGTATGCTTAACTTTAGTTCCAACTTCTGAGGAATAAATTAAGAATTAAAAAGGTGGTGTATCATTAATGTCCATGCAGATTATCAACAATGACTATGCATACGAAGTTGATGGTGATGTTTTCTATGCTGTTGATAAATTCCCAAATTATGGCATGCTCTCTGGGCAACGGCTGGAACACAATAGAGCTGGGGAACGAGTTGCTGTTGACTCTAGAAAGCGTCACCCAGCTGATTTTGCATTGTGGAAGGTCCAAGAACCCTTACCGATTACTTTGACATGTTTTTGGCAACATTTTGACATGTCTCATATTTCTTTGTAAAAATTGCAGGCTGCTAAGCCAGGGGAGCCTAGTTGGGACAGTCCTTGGGGTCCTGGAAGACCTGGATGGCACATCGAATGCAGTGCAATGAGCGCATGTTATTTGACTCATAAATTTGATATTCATGGTGGTGGAATTGATTTAATCTTTCCTCATCATGAAAATGAGATTGCACAGAGCTGGGCTGTAGACCATGAGAGCAATATCAGTTATTGGATGCATAATGGGCATGTCACCAATAACAATGAAAAGATGTCAAAGTCCTTAGGCAACTTTTTCACTATTCGCCAGGTCAGTCCTTAATCAACCTTTTCACTATTCTCCAGATTAATGATGATTTTAATGAGACTTTGTTTCTCTTGCAGATCACTGAGCGTTACCATCCTGTTGCTTTGAGACACTTTTTGATTAGTGCCCATTACAGATCTCCACTAAATTATTCAATCTCACAGCTGGAGAGTTCATCTGATGCTATTTACTACATATTTCAGGTAGCAGCCCGATAATATGTATAGAAATTCTGTTTTTTCTTAGAAGTTGATTGGTAAGGTCTTCTCTCAAGGTTGACCGAGTTTTGCCATGCTGAAATTGATTTGTTTTTATTTTGGGTTGTCTGGGCAAATGCCATGTTTTTTTTTTTTTGTGAATTGCTATGAAATCTTGTATCCTATATTGCCACAATTAAGTTTAGATTGCCACAATGAAGTTTAGCAAGTCATGTCTTGGAGGTAGAAGTGCCATTGCTTCTATCCTTCTGCTTGGTTGTTTCTAGAAAAAAGTTATTTACTAATGTTCTGTGATGAAAATCCCCCCCCCCCCCCCCCCAATGACCAAATTCTGCAAAGATGACTCGTGTGAGTTATATTATTAGTGAAATTATTGATCTCTGTGGTGTACTAGTTATAACATGTAAATAAAACATGGGAGAGGATAAAATTACATAAAACAATTTTGTTTATCAGGGTTGGATTAATCTTGCTGCAAAATAAATTGTCTCTACCACAATTTTCATATAGTTGGGATCTATTGAGATAAAGTATTAAAGCTACGGATACCTGTACACAATTTTGTTAAGTTTAATTGATGCAATATTTTACTTTGGGAAAATTTTTGTTCTTGTGGTTGTCAGACTCTTCAAGATTGTAAAGATGCTTTATCATCATTTCTACAAGGGGGAACTGAGAATGAAAAGGTACCTCAAATCAATGAGGCTGCCAAGGAGTGCATTAAGAAGTTGAATGTTGAGTTTCAAACAAAAATGTCTGACGACTTGCAAACACCTGTAATACTAACCGGTGCTCTCCAAGAGGCCTTGAAATTTGTGAACAGTTCTTTGAAGATGCTTAAGGTACGTCATTGGAACCAATTTCTTGCACTGTATGCCTTTATGCTATATGTTTTTTCTTTTGTCAGAAATGTGCAAGTAAATTTAATACATAATTTTTGTATCTTCCAGAAAAAATTGCCGAAAAAGACACAGTCGCAATTGATTCAATCCTTATTGGAAGTTGAGAAAGAAGTTGGAAAAGTTTTGGACGTTCTGGGATTGTTTTCCTCTAAATCCTATGCTGAGGTGACTCATTTTATTAACATGAGCTTACTTGCCTGTGTATGATCTATAAGAGATAACCATTCCTTTGGAAAGCCATCACGAACCCAAAACAACTGTTATTTGTTCATCAGGTTCTGCAGCAGTTGAAAGATAAGGCATTGAAGAGAGCAGGTCTGACAGAAGAGGAAGTCCTACATCTGATAGATGAAAGAAGTCAAGCTAGGATTAACAAAGATTTCCCCAAGAGTGACAAGATTAGGACTGATTTGACTGCAAAGGGCATTGCACTTATGGATGTGGGCAACGAAACAATTTGGAGACCATGTATCCCGAGTGAACCGCCTGTTGCAGAAGTTGTTCAGAGAGACCAGAAGGCACCTACAGCTGAAGAAAAACAGTCAACACCTCAAGTGAATAAAAAAGTGGAGGAAACACATACATCAACATGAAGATGGAGTCAATGTCCCCCCTTTAACTATGACTCATACAGAAATGTTATAATTTAACTATAATTTATTGGTGCCTAGACCCGAATCATTTTACGCATTCTTTTTTTGGTTCTTTTACCGTCCTTTCTCTGGATTAATTTAGGTGACTTTGGCAATTGCATGAACAGACCCTCATACAGATATTGGGTTTTTATACTCTGGCTATATAGGGCAGAATGTCCGAGTGTTAGTAAAAATATCTAGTCTGATTAATTATCTGTTATTAATTTTGCCACTGATGGACGCTACCTTGAGTTCTCAAATTATATATGATTTGTTTTGCTTGATTTCTATTTTTGGTTTGGGTTAGCTTGGCTATCTCTTATTTGATATCTGGCTGCCCAAGCTATACACAATCAAACTATGAATTTAGGAAACGGAACACCTGAAAATTTGCCGACAAATCATGGGAGCATTCTAAGATCAGAAGTAGCTTAAAACTTTGCGGACTTTATTTTCGATGAAGTATTAACTGTAATACTTTGTCAAGGTATGCATGGATATACAAATGAATGAAATGTTGATAACTATTGCTGTGTTTTAGAATATAAGCAATTTGTTCTCAAAAAACGGATCATTGGAATGTGCGCCATCATTCCAACATGGATAATAACACTATATCGTTTCAGCAAATGGAAAATGTTCGAGTTTGGGACGTGTGAACTTAAGTCGTGTATGAGGTAGTGTATTTGAGGTTTGTTGAAATATGATAATGGTTGAATCAAAAATTGGATTGGATTAGTCGGTTTGACTAGGAAATTAGTTAATTGTTGGGGTGTTTAGTTCGTTTCGGGAAACAGTTATTTTCAACCTTTTGTATATTTTTATTATACAAAATATATAATACATACATTGTCATTGTTAATTTGAAAATTTATCTAGTTAGAGTTTTTACAATTTTATATTAATTTATCATTCAATAAAATAATGTTAAAACTATGAGCAAGTTATACTTTTCTTCTGAAATACTGATATATGCTACAATTTAACTCATCTAAATGTGGACAAGTAGGGTTAGAATGTGTTTGGTATCGGATAAATTAGGTAAAAGTTAAAAATAAAAATTAAAAAGTTAGATAAAAATTAAAAATTAATAAATTATTAATTTAATTAAAAATATTTTGTAAAATTAGGATAATATTTAAAAGTTGATAAAGTATCAATTTAATTAAAAATATTTGATAAAATTAATTTTTAAACTAATTAATAAATGTAAAATGATAAATAAAAATATAATTAGATAATGAATTAACACACGATAAATATGATATATTTTTTTAATAAAACATATATCAAAATTTAATAAATATTTTTTAAAAATAAAAATACTTATTTTAATTTTTATATAAAAATATTTAAATTCATTTTTATTTAAAGTAATTATTTCTATAATTTAAATTTTTATTAAATGATTTAATATTTTTTAATATAAATAATTAAATAATATAATAATTAAAATAAATATGTCAAAATTAATAATATAATTATAAAAAATTAAATAATATTAAATTTATAAAATAATTAAATAAATAAAAAATCAAATTATAAAAATAGATTAAAGATAAAAAAATTTAATTAAAAACTAAAATACATAGAAACTAGTTGAAGTAATTTTTTAAAAAATACTAGTAACTATTTAAAAACGTTAATAAGTATTGAAATAAACTATTTTACCAAACCAAATTAAAATATTTTAATAATTTTTTCAACTTTCAACTATTTAAGATAATTTCCAAACATATTATATATATATATATATATATATATTTATTTATTTATTGAAATCTAGACTTTGTTTTATTTCCAATATGCAGTTTTAATTAAAAATATTTTATTATTATTTTCAAAGTTTTTTTATCAGAAACAGTAAAAACAATAAAAATCAGTTTTTACTAATTAATATATATATATATATAATTTAAAAATAGGAAACAACGTAAAATTAAAATATTACTTTTGTAATTAAAATTACAACTAAAAAAAAAACAGAAATAGAAAGTAAACTAACCTTATTTTGAGTGATATTCTAAACCAAGAGTATAAAGATTTAAAATATTATTTTAATTATTAAGTTATAAAATTAATAACTTAATATATAAATTTATGCTTTATTCAAAGTTGTTTAGAATTTTTAAATTTTAATTTTTAAAATAATTTTAAAAATAAAGCATGTTCAGCAAAAACAGTTTTTAATATATTTTTTAAATTATTATAACTCAAATCTTAATAATTTTATTAAATATTACTTTTAATTTTAAAATATTCTTATTCTTAAATTTATCAAATTTTACTACCATCATAATTACTACTTTATCATCTTTTTACAATCATTAATATCATCATTATCATAATTATTGTTATTTATATTATTATTATTATTATTATTATAATAATAAAATAAAAATTATTATTATTATTATTTTAATTATTTTAAAAAAATTAAATTTTATTTATCTAATTTTTATATAAAAAATAAAATAAATAATATTATTTAATATATAAATTATATTAAATTTATATTATATAATTATTTATAATATATATTATTATTATATAAAATAAATATTAAATAATATAACAATATTATAATATTATATAAAATTATTTATTTTAAATATTGATAATTAAATAATATGTAAAATAAAAATTTGTAGAATTATATAAATTTTATATTATAATTAATATATTATTGACATTACCATTATTTTAAAAAATTATTTTTACTTTTACTACTTTATTATAATTATTATAATAATAATAATTTTTTTTATTATTATTTTAAAAGAATTTAATAATTATTTATCTATTTTTTATAGATTCATAATAATTGATATTGCTTGATATATAAAAACTATATTTAATTTGTAGTATTATAATATAATTTTATATTATATAAAATTTTATAGTATAATATATTATTTTATATAAAATAAATATTAAATAATATAAAATAATAATAATAATATATAGATAATTTATGTTATATATTAATTATAAAATAATATATAAAATTATATATTTATATAATTTTGTTTATATTATAATTATTATTATCATACAATCAATATTATTAATACAATTATTATATTAACATAGTAATAACATTTTTTATTATTTTAAAATAATTTATTTTTAAATTTTTTTATTTATGTAATTTTTATATATTTTAAAATTAAAAATATTATTTTATATATAAATTATATTAAATTTATAATCTTATTATATTATATAACTATTTATAATATAATATTATAATGTTATATTATTTTTTTATAAAATAAATATTAAATAATATAAAAATATTATAATAATAATAATATATATAAATTTTTTATCTTAAATATTAATAATTAAATAATATATAAATATAAATATATATAATTATTTAAAAATTTTGTATTATAATCACCATACTATTATTAATATATTATAAAAATTACTTTTATTCTTACTGGTATTATTATTATTATTATAGTAATAATAATATTTAATTTTATTATTTTAATTTTTAAATTTATATTATTTTAATATATTTTACTTTTTAAATTAATATTTTTATTTATATTTTTTAAAAATTTATAATAAAATGATTTGATTTACTGTTGTAATAATTTTTAAAAACTGAAAATAGAAATTAATTTTAATATTTAAAATTATCAAAACAGAATAAAAACCAACTCCAACGAGAGCTTAGTTTTTTACTACGTTAGAAATTTAAGAAAAAAAATGTATCATGGGAAACTTTGCAAAATAGCTTTTTATTGTTGCTAACATTTGTGGGCAACAAGATAGACGAATAGATATTTTTAGAGGAGAGGAATGTAATTCTCAAAATAAAAGAAAATAATATAGTTTTAAGTGTCGCTTAAAGGAGAATAGTATAGTTTTATTTGGTTCAATTTATTTTAAAAAATAATGTCTGTTTAGCAATTTTTAAGAAAAAAATTAAAAACAAATGATTATTTTTAAAAATTAATTTCAACTAAAAACATGAGTTAATTTTAAAATTACATATTTAATTAAATTAATTTAACTTTTTGTAATAGGCGTTGTACTAATTTAATCAGAGTTAACTACAACTATTGGACTGATAAATCATAAATGAATATCTTATTTATCCAATAACCAAATCAATTTTCATAACTAATATTGAGTTCAGGTTTTTTGGAATACAGTGGCGTTAGAGATTTTTATTTGACTCAACCTATATCAATTGAATGCACAATGTAATGTCCAGATATCAGTAATCTTGGAAAAAAAAACGTTGATACCGAAGAAAAAAAGAGAATTATTTAAATATCTCCTAAACATTGAGTATTTCAAAATGCGTTATTCTCAATGTTTTTAAGCGAGTTTAAATCACATAAATCAATCAAATAATTAAAGAAAATGCTGATGTGAAACCACTTTTAAAGGTGCAGGATCCGATGGAATGGCGCTCAGGATTTAGCAATATATTTTTTTAAACTTTCAGAAAAAAAAAATTAACTTCTTACTTCATTGAGAATAATTTATTTTTTGGGGCTCGCTAATTAGTATAAAAAATAGCGATTAAGTTAAGTTATGCTTTGAGGATATAATTCAATAAGAATAATATATACTGATATGGTTAATGAGGATAAGTAAAAACATTATTAGTTTTAAACTTTAGTAAGTTAAAATCCTAATATATTTTAAATTAAATTAAAATAAATAAACTCTTAATTACTTTAAATATAAATTTATTTTAAAAACATCTTATCCACTGACGACAAAAGTGTTACATGCCTCTAACAATACACATTAAAAAAGTCATTTTCTTAGATTTGTCCTTGTTGGTTTTTTTTTTTTTAACGTTGGTTAAATTTTTATTAGAAATTAAAATATTATAATTTTATGTTAATAATTTTATGATAAAAGTTAGAGTATAATATAATATATTACAATGATAAATTATCATAAAGTAGAAGAAACTGTGATTAAGGATAGAAATAAATTAAATTAAAATTAATTTTAAATATTTAAATATAATTTATTTAAAAATTTTGAAGTTTAAATTTGAGTGTGTTATTTGTATACAAATTTAAATTCTAAAATAAGTGTACAAATTCATTTAAAAATTTATAATATAAAAAATATCAATAACAAATTTAAAGTTAATACAAATAATTAATAAAAAAATATACAAATTTAAAATTTATAAAATAAAAAGTTAATAAATAGATGTAATATATATATATATAAATTATTTAAATAAAATATGTAAAATTCTATTTTAAGGATAATAAAAAAGTTATTTAAGATTTTTTATTTAAAATTAAAATTTTTTATTTTTAACAAATTATATGAATATATGAATATTATATAATATAATAAAATAAAATAAATAATATAAATATATAATTTGTAAAAATAAATAGATTTTTAAATAGATTAAACAAACTTTTTATATATTTAAATCTATCTTATTTTTTTTGACAAATTTAAATTTATTTATTTATTAAATAAATCATAGAATTCAGTTCAATAATCTAACTCTTTTTTATCCTTAATTATTATTTTTAAAATTTTTTACCACTTATATTTATATATAGAAAATTTTAAAAATATTTTTCACTTTGTATTTTAGGTTAGTTATTATCATGGAAAAAAATATTGTTTATTAATATTTTAATATTAAATTAATTTTTTTAGTATAGATTTTTCAGTAAAAAGTAAATTAGTATGATATAATAATTTAATTTTAACAGTATGATATATTTTATTAATAAATATTTTTATTAGTATACTAAATTATTTATTAATACAGAATTTTAAGTTTATAATAATAATAATTTAATTTTTGTTGTATAAAAATTATACTAGAAAAAGTTATCATAACACTTAATAACTTTTTTATAATGTATAGTGTATTCAAGGTAGTCTATTTTTTATGTGTTAAATAATAATAAAATATAAAATATTTATAAAAAAAGAACAAAACTTTAAATGAAAATACCATTTTTCTATACATTTTATTGTTATTCTGTATTTAAAAGTTACTTTTCAACTTTGATAAAATTATATATAATTAATATAAATTTTAGTTAAATTATTTTGACACCCACCAAAAATTAAGTTAAGGTCCATCACTGATACATCATATTAGTATAAAATACTTTATTATTAGTAATATTCGTAATTAATAATTCAGTGTAATTTTTCTATTAGAAAATGTTTATACTAATGGGACTAACCAAACATTATTGTTTGAAGTTTTGAAAGCGATGTAAGTGTTGTACTAAGGGGAACAAAAACAATTGATCACAGATCAGGTCCTTCCTCTGTTTCTTAATATAAAATTACTTTAAATTTAATAAAAATTCAATTAATAATGAAATGATAGCAACATATTATTGGCCCATTTACACTTTATATAACCACTAAAGTACAAAGTGTGCCAATGAAACAATTAGAATCTGGGACGTATTTAATTTCAAAAGACAAAGTTGAAGAATGTTTTCTTCATTTTGGTTAACATTTTGTTACACATAAAATAAAGGGATCCTAGATCGTTTAAATTCCTAGTATGAAAGCCACATTTAGGTAGTGTCCGACTATACATAACTTAAATAATATTATTCTTGTAGAAGATATTGTGAAAAAGAGTAAGGTTATTTAAAAAAAAAATTACAACAAAAGAAAAATAAAGAAAGAAAAGAGAGTAATGTGAGATAAAATTTTTAGTTGGACAAAAAAAAAACTACAGAAAAAGTTGACAACTGTTTATACATTTGGCAGATTGATTTATTATGCTTTACATTGTAGATGAGAGAAAACCTGAGCCCAAATGACGAGATTCCCATTTTTACATAAAATTTTCATTAACATTTACAATCAGAAAGACCAACCGAAAAGCACTTGTTTAGTGGTTTAGAGTAAACTGATTGCTGATTATATAGTCCAGATGTTTATCAAATTTTTAGTGAGTGTAGTTAAAAATATTGTCCCATCATGACATCTAGCTAAAACTGATTTTATAATATACATATTTTTCTTTCTTTATGGCAAGGTAATATTTTCTGAGCTAAATAAGTCAAGGTAATTTTATCATCACTTACCATCTGGTTTAGATCTTACCACTTGTTGAAATCGGTTATATCAACTTTTGTTTTTATTGTCAGATTTGTTTGATCAACTGAAGAGGCCAATTAATCTGCTTAGATAATATATTTTTTATTATATTATTTATCTTATATCTCACATATATTTTTATTTTATTTTATATAAAAAATATTAACATTATATTTTTTTGTGATTATCAAATTTTTTAAAAAGTTAAAATATTTATAAAAATTTTGTAGAAATTATTTTGAATCTTTTAAAAGTGAAATTAAATTATATTGTTAGAGTGGTTGGGAAAAAGTTGAAGTGGAATTAAAATTGTGTTTTATTATATGAGTAAGACATGGCACATGAGTAGTTGGTTGGAGCATTGTACTGGCAGTATTATGTGTTTAAATATCTTGATGCACTTTCGGCCGATTGGTACTAATTAGCTGGGAATGAGTAGATGAGGAAGATGCCATTCATCTAAGAGTTCTTCTCCTGATCTCACTTTTGATACACCGAATCTGCTAAATAGATTATGATAATAGTTTGAGTTAACCATTAATGTCTCAGAATTAATTGGTGATTTTAATTTCATCGACCACTAATTTGCACCGTGCAATTAAGACTTTAGGACCATCCCAACTCACGCATACCGTTCAACTTGTCCCCTTTGTTAAAGTTGAAAGTGCCTACAACCCAAGAGCTTGGTATAAAGCAAATAGGGTGTTATTGCCACAAAGGAAAAATGCTTCAGTGGGGACACACACATTTCTTCAAAAAGCACCAAACATTGTTCTGCCAAAAAGTACCTGATACCACCATTTTTGCTTACACAAAAGCCACGAGGGGTCTTCACGAGTGATGCAAAACTTGCAGATAAGATTTACATAAAAATCAAAAAAAATAAAGGAAGCTAATGCAGTTGAGAGGTACGATGTTAGTGGTCGTGTGAGCTGCATATTTTTGGTTTTTTCTGTGTCCTTTAACTAATAACTTAAACTTACATATCAAAATCATGTCAACGTAGTAGTCAATCAAGTTCTCTTTTCTTTTTCTCAGAGAACAATTTTGGGTCCCATCTTTATCTCTTTGTTAAATAAAAGCCCCTAGAGTGCAAGTACAAGAGGAACCTTGAGCAGAGACCTAAACTAACTTTTTCTGCAAACTACTCTCATATCCACCGCAAATGTTTGTCTCCAACTTGACCGCAGGAGCTTTTCGAACCATAGAAATTAGAAAATAGGTACACCAATTGTACCAACAGTTCTACTGCTACTTCCTCTGGGGCATGCATCTCAAGCCTTCAAAATATCTACAACTTTAATCAGTTATCTATCCCTTTCCCTCTTTCCTCTTTCACAGTTTAAAAGAAAAAAAATATTTGCACATCTAATTTGTATTACAATGATATAATAATGTGATAAATGATATAATAAAGAGGACTAAAAAATAATGTTTCATACAACAATGATAAAATCATAATAGAAAAGAATATATCGGATGTGATAGATGATATAATATAAAAATTAAAAAATATCTTATTATATAAATAGTTGCTTGTATTTGTTGTATAAATAACAAGGCTAAAAAATGGATAAAAATTCGAATGGTCTTGTCTTGCTTTTAAGTTTCACAAGTACCAAAGGGCATATTGCAAATGAGGTTGTAGAGAGGAAAAGAAAACTTTGGCTATTTTTGTCACATATTGGTATGACGTTATCGAGTGAACTAGTTAGCCGTTCATAGAAAGCATCTTCAGTACGCTATGGTATTATATTATTAGTTATGGCATCTTCGAGACCGCAATTGGAAATTTCAATTGATGAGAAGAAGAGAGCTTACTTGACAGTAACAATATGCATGTCTTAAGATAAGAATATGCCTTAGAAAGCTAGCTAGCTCTATAAACTTAAAGCTATATTTGTCCCTAGTTATTATCCATTAAAAATATTTCTATAGTATATATTTATGATTAGGTACAAAGGAAGTTCGATATTTTATACCTTGTATCTTAGACTTAGTTGCCGCTTCCAAACCCACAATCATAGAATTGCAAAACATTAGGCTAGCCAACTCTTGTGAGGTGTGTATATACAAATTATAAACTAAATGAAACTTGCATTAGTAGGACTAGGAACAAAGCAATAAATTGAGAGTTACGTGTGAGAAAGGAGATATAAATATAAGGTTTGGAGTTTCAGTTAAGTGAAAAAAGCCTTTTCGGTGGTGAAGTAATAAATTTCATATCTATTGCAGGTGCACGCTAGGGAACATGGCAATCTAACTTTATTAAAAGTACAAGACAAGTCGGGGACAAGCACACATGTTTCACCTAAAATTTTGATATATAGTCACTGTAAAAGAGTTCAAATAATCCGATAAAAGGAATAAGTTATTTTCGCACAAACTGGTCTTTACAGTTGCGTCCACTTTATTCTTTACTGGTAAGACTTTTAAACAGTTAATAACTAGCAAGACATATAGGTAAGTTTAATAACAGATAAAATATTTCAAATATAAATTAATCAATAAGATGTTATTTAATTAATAGAAATATGAGTTAAATTATTAAAAAAATACAAATTTTTTAAATCTTTCCATCTTACAAAATTTCAAAAATTAGTTTAATACAATATATGGTTATTTTATTGATGATTTGTGAATATCTTATTATGCATAATATTGGTTGAAGACATATAAGTACGAATTAAAGAAATTAAAATTTTATAATTTAATTGAATAATTTATTAAGAAAATAATTTAAAGTGTCACAAATGAGAAGTACATGAAAATGTTATTCACACTAAAAAATGAAGATTGAATATATGTGTGTTGTTCCAAACTAACCTGATGCTAAACCTAGTGACTCAGGTGTACTGGATCTAATTTAAGAGGAATGCACCTCATGTTGAGGCCTAATGAATTATGAGGGTTCAGTGATGGTCACCCTGATTATGACCCACCGTGTGACCCCAAATTCTATGAATAAGATGCTCATAGCTAATTAATTAGGTGTATTTTCCTTTCATTTTTATTTTTTTGATCTAATGAATACTGACTTGAGCGTCCAAACATCTTTATAGATATCCACCTCAGACTTTGTTGTTTGGAGCCATCGAAGGAGCAACAATATCACCATACATGAAGGATCTATCTAGTAAAGGAATATGACACCATCATATACATACACATCAAAATTTCATAAAAAAAGTGATCAATTTTAACACGTAATTACCTACTAACAATAAAAATTCATACAACTTTTTTTTTGTAAACATTATTAATTGTAAAGTAAATTCAGCATTTACTAATTTAGAAAGGTTTTTCAAGTTTGTACGAAAAGATCTTTCAAGCAAACATTCAAACAAGGGCATTGCAAACTCGGACATAATTTATTTTATATTACACATCATCTTTATTTGACTTAAACTTTAGACATAGTTCACCTATAATTTCATCGATCCTTCGTAACCAGCTAAAGTACTTAGATGCTTTTACTACTTTTTTCTTTTTCCCTAACTTTCCCATTTTTGGTTGTTGGGGTTGAGATCAAATGTGAAACCACAAAATAGTTTTTGGTAGACTTGCGTCAATAGTTCAAGACCCCACCCACCATTAGCACCATAGAAAGCCGGATCGTGGGGCTTTGGATCGGTGTTCTTTTGTCGTCCTTTTTTTTTCGAACTTTCAAGAGGTCTAATATGACTGAATGGTTACCATCGAATGAGAGAAAGTTCAAAGTAAACTTCGAATTGTTGCACACGGAAATCCTTGTTTGTCATTTATCATAAACTCTCAAGAGGACTTCAGTCTTTAAAGTTTTTCAATTTTTCTCTCCACAGCAGTATCCACATAATTTAATCAATCTTAATCACACGCATGCATGCGTCTCAGGTGAATCAATCAGACTTGCATGTCAACGACCTACAAGACTCAGTAACTTTAATTTCTTTTGGCTAAAAGGTTGAATGATTTCTAGGGCTTGAAAGAATTAAATCGTTTGTATACTCCATCGGGCAATGTCTATATGGTATGCTATATATGTAGCATATGAACTTTATCTTTATCTTCTAGTAATGATACATGTACAACAATTTTTTTACTACAATTCTTATAATTTTTTTTTCTATCATATTATTTATTTTATCTCAATCTTTTTTTTTTTTTCTATTCCTATTTCTTTCCTAGTTTATAAGAATTGTAGTAAGAATTTGTTGTATACATGCCTATCATTACTAATCTACTACAGCCGATCTTGCTAGCAATTATTGAATACAGTTTTCTTAGCTAGGCTGATGACAACTAGCTTGATAGAAAGGCACTGAAAGTACCTAAGATATAGGACATGCCAATACAGATCATGGACCTTGTCGAGAAAGTTCTGTCAAAAGATAAGCACTTAACTATACTAATTTCATTCTTTCATGTACTTCGTAAAAGTAAATGGTAAGCTCATTTACTTCCTAAAAAATAAACATACTAAAAATAAATGGTAAGCTCTTTTGCATATAAGATGATACTATCTTTTTTGGTATGTTGTAACTAAATACGAATTCCTTTTAAATTAGTGATTGAAGGTGAAAAAATAACAATTAAATAAATTTGACTGATTAATCTTAAAGGTTGTTACAAGATGAGGTGCATATAAATAGCAGCAGTCTTGTTTTGGGATGAATTAGAAAGCGGGAAATTATAGATAATAAGAAAGGAAATTGGTGAATTGGTAAACTAGGAGGTGAATGAAATGGAGAAGGGATCTGTGATTCATGCAACTTGGTAGCAAATGAATGGACCCTCCTCACTTCACATAAGGAGGAATGATATGGGGAAAAAAAAATCAAAGATACATTCACCTGGACTGGGATTGAGTATTTTTTTTCATGATTCAACAAAGTTTATATGGTTTGGTTATATAAACTTTTGGATTAAAAGTGTGTCAAAAAGTATTATTTACTGATAACAAGTCATCTTTTAATGACGTGTTGCTTTCGTGGCTAAAGTCTTTTTCATACTTCTTTGGCAAAACAAGAGTAGTGCAATTTAGAAACATGTGGAATCTAACCATTTTCATACAAGTCATGTAAGGAGAAAGATAAAGATAAGTTGGTCGAAAACATCTTTTAATAAAGATGTTGAACTAGTTATATTCTTGATTTAGTTAAAGGTGTCTTTTTCCTGGATATCATAAGATTTGATTCTCCATCCTATGATAACTATGACATCTATTTTAAGACCTAAGACGTCTTGAGAGTATTTTCCAATTCATCTAAATCCTACTAAGCTGCTTACTGAATTAGAATCTCCATACCCAGAAAGCCTTATCATCCCTTGTCTTGAGATGCCTCATAGCGTGTTGCCTTGACTATCTCATGAGATACTTTTTAATGTTTGATTTGAAATATTTTGTCTTATTAGACGATGATTATTTTGTTTAGCTAAAATCTAAAAATGTTCCAAATAATTTTTAACAAATGTATGTTACCACAATGCAGTAATTTCCTGATCCAATTTTATCTTTCACCATAGGCTCACGTTTTGGCAATAATAAAAGGGAAAAGAAAGCAATTTAACGACAAAAACAGAAAAATTGTATAATGGACAAATATATTATTTGACTTAAAACCAACTTTATTATTTGCGCTTGATTATGCACCTTTATGAATTGAAACGTTTAGAGAAAACTTCAGAAGCAGTAGCACAGATAATAGAATTTACCTAAAAGAGTTGCACATTTTGTGATTAGTAGAATTTGTGTTCTTAATTATCATGGGATACAGCGAAGAAAAGAGATTGAGAAGTCACAGATTTTGTCATTTGTAACATGTATATATATATATATATATATATATATATATATATATATATATATATATTATACTTTTTACTCTCTTTTTCCCGCGTTAAAATAAAGTTATAAACCATGATTAACCTACTTTTTCCCTACCATGCAAATGCCAAATGAAAACAAAAGGTCCAACAAAAATGATTATACCTGATGCGTCCGATTCAAAAAGCAAGACTTGCATGCATTATTCTCTTTCGAACTTGCGGTAAACAAGTTGCGTATTCTATAATGTCAAGCGCATATATAGGCACTATAATTATAATTTACAATAATTCTCCATGTGGTATAATCAAGCTGTATTAAAATCATAACCAGCTAACTGCCTCCAAACAAATAGTCACATTGCGTTAACATAGGGAAGCCAATCAAGATCCAAGTTTGTGGGGAAAGATTAGATAAAAAAGAAAAGGAAAAAAATATCATGTCTTAGTCAGCTTCCAACTCTTACAATGTCCCTTTATATCTTAGTTGTGAAATCCTTGTTGACCAATAGTGCAAAGCTATAGTACTTAAAGACAGACTTTCAAAAGGTAGTTTGTAAAAGTCACTATATGCTATAACACAAACAGTCCATGTTTTGGTTTAGATTGGGTATGATGTCTCATACACTGAAAGTGATGGCTGAGCTATTCTCTCTCTTCATCTCCGTCAAGCGCAAGCCAATGACAATTAGGTGAAATGACTTCCTCGTTAAGAACAAAAGTCCATGGTCTTGACATGCTTGGGAGGGTTAATTTTTATTATTAAACATGCCCAAACTTAATCATGTCTCTAATTGGATTAACTTGATTAATAAGAAACGAAAAGATGGTTCAACTTAATTACTTTGACCTTTTCACATTCTCCCTTTTCATTTTACAGGTTGAAATTAACAAGGAAACTTGACTAACTAGTTGGTGAGTTGCTTGGTAAGTCTTTAATTTGCAATCACGCGCGGTTAAAAAGTTCTATATTACAAAAAATTACAAATAGATGTGGTTGATGTGATTTAATATGTTGCAATCAGAATTGTGATTTCGAACCTTAATTCAAAACCTTGATAATATGGTTGATCAGATTCATACTTCACAGCTAATATTGTGTTAATTAATTATTAAGGGTAAAAGGGCAGGGAATGAGCTATAAGTTTTCTTAGTTTCTTTCCTCATCAACCACAAGGGATTCTATAAGTCAAAAATCTAGAGAGGGAACAAACTTTTCTAACTACTCAAGTTTTCAAATATATCATCATGATTCTAACACGCATGAACCATCCTTTTTGTTCTTCCGCAAATCAATTCAAAATTAAGACGAATTTCCAAGCAAACAAAATAGAAGAAAGGTAGAACTGAAAACATCCAGCCTTGTAATAAAAATGGACTTGAATCGTCAATTGTTTTTAAAGGACTTGAATCCTCTCCAACCAACTTCACTGCCCAACAAGAGATAAAAAGAAAGTCTAATTATGAGTTGGCCTATTCCATATATATATCCTTTTATCTCTCTTGTTGAATGTGGGGGAGTAGCAAGAAAGAGTTTTGAGAATAATAAAGTCTCAAATATTTATATTCTACCCTTAAACATCCCTTGCAAAAATCAACTCCACTTGTTTCAACCACGATAAATTATAAAATCAAGTGTTTAGCTAGGTAGATATTAGATAATATCATCCACCTTAACTTTTGATTAAAGTGGCCAAATCTTCTTTTGGTTTGACATGTTTGTATCAAAGATCTTCATATAATGGGTGGCAAAGGCACCGACCTTGTATTATCCTAATTCCATTAAATATTTATTCAATTTTTGAACTTCACTTTAAGTCATTAGAAAGATATAAAAATCAAGGATTATAGGAATATACCACCTGTCAACATGACCGTTTCTAGCTAACTCATCACCCTCTTCCCCAAAGTTTATTCGTTTCTCCTGTTAAAAAAGTGTTGCGGAAATTAAATTTGGGACCTCAAATTATTTCTTCACAGGTGTTATGTATTTACACCCATTCTCTTTTCATAAATAGTGAAAAAGATACCTATGTTAACAAGTTATCAGATCAATTTATGTGACTATTCACACACAAAATATAGGAAAAGTTATTACGAAAAAATATTTATTATATATTTTAATATTTTCAAAATATAATAACTACCCTCTTTCCTAATTAAAGCTCTCCACTTTTAGAGATTAGTAAAATATTTGTATTACTCTTAGCCACAAGTCTCTTCAAAGGAGAAGCGATTCTTGTCTATTATTTTCTTAACAAAAAATAATCTCTCCATCAACTTTCGTAAGTTTGGAAAGCAACCTACAGAATATAGATATCAAGCTTATTCAGTGAGTTATGGAAGATAACAAAAGGTTAGGGTGTTTGAATCTAGCAAGGCTAGCTCACATCCAAATTGCACTTTCACAAGCATGAATCTGGATGGTCCACATTCTATCAACTCTTTTAGTCAAGAAGAAAATAAGGCACCAACAAACCCTCAAAGGGTTAATTGGAGCTTTAGACATCTAGAAATATTTTTTTTATTTAAATTATAAATATCTTTCGTAGAAACAATCTTACCCGAATTGAATAGGAATAAGTAATAAAGTTCTTTTATTTTGAAATTTCTAACACAATTTATACTCACTATTTAAATTCAAAAAGCTTTTGTCAAGTTTAGATTAACTACCACCGCTTAATTCACGTTTTTTAGAGGCATAAATATCTTATACATCTATTGAGGGAACAATGAAATTAATATATCAATCTTCACCGAAGATTATCTTTCTCTTTCTTGCATGGTTAATGTTATTGAAGCATATTAACCATTTAGGTGACAAGGCTACACAATTATTTGCTTTTCCATTGATGTCTCCAATCAACTATAAGGTATTCGTGTTTAATAAGGCATCAAATTGTATTATAACATACTGACAGAAAGAAACAGATCAGTTAACATCCCCTCCTCCAAGCATAGTTGTACAAAAATTTTACCCACAAAATTCCAGTTTACACCTGAGTAAAATTTCATAATTATTTACTGTATTTTTTAAGAATTCCTAGAATCGCGTCATTGCTCAATTATAGACATAGAGCTTCATAAGTCGTGACCACGTGATTCTGACAATATTGTTATTCTCAGGAGCGTCTCTTTTAACCGTTGATTGAAGGGCAAATGCAATGAAGGTGAAAAAAAAAAAAACAAAAAAACTTCACTATGATCTGCATAATATGCGTAGGAATGTATATCCTAGATAGAGATAGAGGACTGATCACAAATAATCTATGTTCGTGGCTAAGTTAGATATGCATATGGCTGTAAGGTAAAATTCAAATTTATAACACGCATTGAGCAATTACCGTGGTTGGAATGCTTTATCCAGTTTTCAAATTTCACCTCAACTAAGTACACTATTTAAAAAGACTAATTATGTGAATACAAATTTGTACTATTAACTATACATTTCATAAAACTCCAGCAGAAATTAAAACTTAGTCAAACGCCATAATTCTTCACATTGATCGTACTTTGTGTCCAATTTGTCTGAGCATTTTTATTTATTTTTTAACCAAAGGTATATATGTGGTTAAAATATTTAATATCCTAATAAATAATCCAAACCAGACTTCAAGTCTTCAACGCGTTAAAGTACAAGTTAGATAGAGTGACTCTCCCCCACTCCAAAATGTTATAGTCACGACCTAGACGTAAGCATAAGAAATACAAAATGGATGTTTGAATTCTTTTTAACTGTTTGCCCACTAAAAGGTAATGCAAGATTTTTTCCTCGTATACTAATTAATTAAAAATCCAATTATATGTTTTCTAGGTACTGAAAGATATAATAGCATCCCTTCATTATATATGGTGAGATGGACCACAATGTGCTCAATAAAATCAATGCACGACCCCCTGCTGAAGATTAAGCATAACTAGTTTGATTAATTAAAGAAAAATGTTCACTATACATCTTAAATGGAATATATCATAATAACAGGAAAAAATAAATAGAGATATGGTGTAATAAGAAGAATAAAAGAAATAAATATATGAAAATAAAAATAATATTAAAATATATGATAATAAATATGATTAATTAAATAGATTTTTTAACTAATAGTCGTGTTATATCCTCTTGTCTGTATAATAATAAAAAAAAAAACAGTTTGAACTTATTCAAACTTTCAATGAGTGAAGACAAGTAAAAATCAAATTAGCGCATATGCTCAATATATGGAAAAATGTATAGCACCAAGTGAAATAACTTGCTTGAAAAAATAGTAAATAAATATGAAAATGTACAAGAATTGAAGCTGAAGTAGCGATCCATATATATATATATATATGCCCTTAAGTGGCGCATCAAGCGTGAACAGAGAGATGGTTACACTCACTCTTTTTCAAGCCGAGCCTAGCCGAGAGATCACGGCGCAGCTGGCGCAAGGCTAAGGTGCAAGTCCAAGCCCCATGCATCATCAAAACTGGGCCCAGCCTCACCTTTGGAGAACCTACTCATGGAGGGCCCATCAATCCTAGCATGATGGGCCCGGTCCTGTACCTGCATCGTTGACAAAGCGGATGACGAATCTCCTACAACGCCGACGTAGGGAAACATCCCTGCACCCGCTGATTTCACACCCGTTATAGTGACGTTGTTAATGTTATTACCACCGCTGAAGCCGTTGCTATTCGCCGATGGGAACGCACAACCGTGTGACACTGACACGTGGAAGGGAGGAGGCGCGGCACGTGGTGGCACGTACACCCACGAGGGCGGGCCAGCCGGGACCACCATAGACCCCGGCGGAGCCAGCAGGTGCGGCGGAGGGGCGAAGGCGGAGATGATCGGGTTCCGCACAAAGGATACGGCGGCGTTTCGTGTGGCCTGTAACTGTGCACGCTTGAGTTGTTGACGCTCTTTCTTGTGCGCGTTCTGGTGCCCCCCAAGTGCTTGTGAATTTGCGAACTCTCTGCAACAGTACTGGCACTCGTATTTCCGGTCGCCGGAGGAAGGAGGTCCGGCAACGGCACCGCCAGAGTCCGGTGACTCAGATGGGGAGGTGGAAGTGGAAGTAGCCTTGGCGGTTGAGTCCGCTACGTCTTCATGCACCACTTCATCTTCCATGTTGTCTTCATGGACGCTGAACCCAAAGAGTTTTAAGCGTGTTGGGGAAGTGGGGTTTTGTTTTTTAGTGTTGTAATCAAGTTGGGTGTCCATGGGAGTGGTTTGAATTGAATTGAAGGGTTTGATAAAGGAGGGGTAGTGAGAGTGTGGAACAAGAAGGGGTAGTTAATGTGTTTTGTATTAAGGAGTTGTTGCATGTGTTGGGGTGTATTTATACCCGGATTCAATGGGTTTTGACAAAAAGCAAATTTTGTGTAGAAATTTAGAAATAAAGGGAGAGAAATGTAGGGTCCTTGCGGATGTCCCAAGGAGAAGAAAGTGTGTGAAAATATGGGAACACGACCCAAGAAGACCCACAGGGAAGGGACCCAAAGGGTTGGAATTTGTCTCTTGGCACAGTTTTTATCTCCATTTGCCTTTTTACTCTTGTTTGTTCAAATTACGATGGTGGCCTTCTTCATCGCACTTTTAATCAATTATTTGACTGGTGAACAGTTTAGGATGAAAGAAACAAGACACACCCGGTTTTACTATATGCTAAAAATCGGAGGGAAATGGAATCAGGACGAGGATTAAGAATGTGATGCATGTGATGGGAGTATGGCACGGGTTGAAAGTCTTGTATAGAATCATTATGATTGGCTTTGGATCGGGGCCATATATGTATATATATAAATATATATATCATTTTCTTTTTAGCTTCACACACTTCTCCCTCGTGTAGTATGTACGAGGCACTATATAGCTTAAATTATGCATTAGGTATGACTCACCAAAATATAAAGGGTGCATTACTCGTTTGAAGGGCAACTCATAGTCTCGACCAATCAACTTGCATTGGTAAATTATTTATATATAACAAACATCAAGGACATTACATTGGCAGACTAACTCATTCAAAATTTAATATAGTCAGTTGGGCCCATTCCTTTGTTTATCATCCCAACCCATCACAGACTCTTTAATAATTGAATGTCTTACCCATGAGTAGAGAGAGAGAGAGAGAGAGAGAGAGAGAGAGAGTCTTTGGAGTCTCTATCCTTCTGAATTAGGGTTATGGAGAATTTTAAGCCATGTTGCTTTACTATAAGTATTCCATTTAATATTAAAACTTTGCGAGATTATATGCATTATGTTAAAAATATATCTACATTTATACATATTTAATGTTGAGTTGAGTGTCTGTTAAGTCGTACCTAAGAATTTTTCAACAGGTTAGAAAAGTAAGGTGAATGTTTGTGTGGCAGATGTTTCGTTCTTAATTTCATACATTTGAACGTTGCGTAAGATGGCCAATCAGAAGCTTACCAGCTTGCTTAATCAACTGATAAATGTTTTTCTAAAGTAAAAATCTATCTCAACTCAAACTTACTTCATTGAGCCTTTGAGGCATGCCGTGATCTTGACAAATCTTGAGACCAAACCCATCCGAATTTTTTGTAAAAAAAAATTGAGCTCATTTTGAACCCAATTCTCCATAATGCTCATCCACCCTTTTATCCATGACACTATTTAAAATAATAATTAATTAACACTTGATCAAACATCAACTCACAAGACAGATATAAGGTTCCATTTGAAATCGAAAGTTCTCTTTATTGGATACTTTTCTAATATCATATTCTTTTCATTCAAAACATATAATTGACGAAGGAACGAAACCCAATGAACCACCGTGAAGCCCATGTCTCTATCCTCCCACCCTGGCTTCGCTGAGTCCAACTAATTCTGCAGCTGATACAAAGAATTTTGAAAGCAATTGCAATTGCATGTCCCAGAATTAGATATTGATCAATGCTTCCATACCTCACTTCTTTATTTTATTTCTTTCCATTTCTAGCTTCTCTTTCACAGTCTCACCGATCTATTCCTTCTATTTTAATTTTCTTCCATTTCAAATTCATTCATGACGTTTAAATTTTTCATAAAATTAAAAAAAATATATTAACCATAAAAATAATTTCATTAAATTATCCTTATAATTTATTAACGTTGTTCCCTGAAAAATTAACTCATCATGCAATCGGGAATGTGTCCAAAATTAGCAGAGGGAGAAACAGAAAATAAACTTCAATATATATATATATAATTATATTTGTTTACAAATTACAATATACAAAAGGTGTTTTTAAGTAGCTATTAAAGTTGGTCGGATGATAAAAAGTTAGATAGTTCGCTAAAATTTTAGATTCAAATTTTATTATTTTTATTATGTACTAAAAATATATATTTTTTATAGACTAATTTATTAAATAAAATATATATTATCCAAATATATAACCCTTTTATAATTAATAGACTTCAAAATCTAACTATCTACTTAATTTTAATTATATGAACCGCCTTTATTTGGTGATTTAATTGTATCAACTTTATAATATATAATTATATTATTAAATTATATAATTAATTGCATTATAATATATATTGTAAAATATTTTTTGGGAGGGATTGGATCCCACCTTGCCCCTCCTGAATTTGTCCGTGTACACAGCACTCAAAAATCATTATATTAATCATTTATTTGGAATAAAATAGGAAAATAGAAATTAATATTTTATTAAAACCTTAAAACAATCTGATAATAAATTATTAATATTTTTGTTATTAAATAAATTTTATATAAGTCTTGTTAAGTTAAAAACAATGCAAACTATTTAATAAAATTTACACAAAATTCATTTGAAAATTAGAAATGTTAAACATAAATAATATGAGAAAATATATTTTATAATAATTTTATATATTTTTATAAATATTAAATAAAATAAATTATATAATAAAGGATAAAATTTTTATTATAAGGATTTGTTGTAACAATAATATTTGTCTGATAAATGTTTATTAATAATATTTCTTACATACTTATTATGCTTTAGCTCAATCCTAAAAGCCCACACCACCATGAACGCACACAACTCTCTAGAAAAAGTGGGAGCGACCCTACAAGAGAGATAGAGAGAGAAGAAAGAGCTTTCATAGTATGATAGCATCCAAGATCCTAAATTAGACCATATATGGCGCTCAGATCTAACACCGTCCCACTAATCACTGCTGCATGACCGACGTGTCAACATCATACTCACCTCTATATATCTCATGATTGATGCGCTTGTTTCACATTATATTCCAAATTCCTCTCACACATGCCATGATGGCAATTTCGTGAATAAAGTCAAATAGCAACACGAATAAGCTTAGGAGCTTTGGCTCATACTAAGTTTTGAGATTGAGAGGAAGAGGTAGCTATAGGTATAAAACCTATACATGAAAACAAAGTGGACATCTTTACTTATTGTACACTTCTCAGTTGGCTTGTCTGAAAGGGCATTTTAATGTTGTGACATGGAGGATATTGAATTCAATATAATAACGTTCAGGTGTGTGTTTGCAAAACTTAGGGTTTGGGTCCCCACCATTACGTGTTGATGATGATGAATTATTGTCTATGATGTTTGCGTGATTGACGTTGAGATCTATATTTCTATATTGGTTTTCTAGCTTTGAGAGAGATCTCTGCGAATCTTACTAACTCCGAGAGTGAGAGTGAGAGCTTTTTGTAGGCTTGTAATCTCCCACTTGAAAAGCATAATTAATCATAATCATAATGACTTATACCAATATTTATCATACAATTTAAAAATGAAAGAAAAAAGAGAGTAAAGGCTTCTTCAATTCTAAAGTCTTCGTCACAACTCCTAATGTGACCCACCTTGTCCCCTATACCAATGTGGGTTATAATTCTAAACCCTGCCCTCCTAATCAGGCAAAATTTCTCGAACAAAAAATTGTAGTTCTTCTCGACATATATTAGCTACCAATTAAATTAGTCTATTTAGTAAAAATTAGAGTCGTATAAAATTATAAATTTAAATTTGTCAATATAAAAATTATATTAATAGATAATTTGTAAATATTTTTAAAAATCTTGAGTATGTATTAATTCATTATAAACCTTTTTTACTTGTTTAATTTAAATTTTATTACAATTAATTTTTATAAAACTAATTTTAAATTATTAAACAATTTTAAAATGAATACATAAATTAATTTAAATTGTATTTTTTAAAATATATGTCTCACATTTAAAAATGCAAAAATTAATTCTCCAACGTTAATACAAACAGCCAAAAGAAAATGATACATATTACCTTTGCTGTGGAAGTTTATATATAGTCCGTTTAATTGTTGCCAGATTCGTAATAATAAATTATCATTAGCATAATCTCCAAGTATCCGGTCGGTTGAATTACGATGAGACAATTTTAGTTCTCTAAGATTAAGAAATTTTCGCTACTTCATATAATTAAAGGTAAACTACTTCAACCATATAAAATTAAAAAGATGATTAAAGTGAACATAGATCATAACCTTATTTAATTAATAATGACAAATAAAGATAAGAGACACTTTGTTCCGGACACATCTTAATTTTTTCTAAACAAAGGCCTTTAGTAGTAAGTACCATGACATGGGCATGTGAAGGCCAAATTGTTTAATCATGACCCCAATCGTTAGAAAAATATTTTTCACAATTAAAGTGAAATAACTTTTGTTGTTATTAGTTTTTATATTATAATAGAGTAGTTTTAAAAAAATGTGTATATATATATATACTGTCAAATATAATATTGATTTTTATATTTAAATGATGAAACTATTATATGAGTGTTTAGGACTTGCTTGATCTTCATTTTGGAGTTTATTAAATTATTTTTAAAAATTTTAAGATATTAAATATTTTTATTTTTTATTTAATACTCAAATAATTAAAATGATGTCAAACGATTTATTATATTTCCTTTATTTCAAATTATTTTATTTAATTTTTTATTTAAGAATTAAAAAATGATAATTAATATTTTTATTGATGAAAATATTGTACTAAATTTTGTTGCGGAAAAATTGACGCATAGTACTAAAAACCATCACATTCATTATTTAATTGGGATAGAGTTGAAATAAAAAAAATGAATTTTTTAAATCTTCAAATATAAAATTTCACTTAATTTAAAAATTTTTGATAAATTTTTTAGTTTCCCAATTTATATTTATTTTTATTCTAGTTTCTGTAAAAATTATAATTGTAGTTTCTTATTTTATAAAAATTGTTAGTTTGATTTTTAATATTAAAATTTTTTATTACGTGATTTTATTATTTGAATAAATGTATAATTTAATTCTTAAAAATTACACTATATATTTTTAATTCTAAAAGTGCCGTAATATATAATTTGATATTAATTATATTTTTTTATGAAATTATGAACCATATATAAATAAATGTGAACAAATTTAATATATTTAGGGATAAAAATATATAAATTGATATTTTTTAATAAAATAATTTTTAAAAGATAAAATATAAGTAAATAAACTTAGAAATCAAATTATACACATTAATATTTTTAAGAACTAAAAATATAGATAATTTTAATGAAAAAGACCAAAATTACAAATTTTTATAAAACGAAAGATAAAATTATAAAATAAAAATGATAAATAATGAAACTAAAATTAAATATAAAATAAGAGAATAAAAATTTATTTAAACCTACCAAATATCTAAAAGCGTGACTTTATTTATAATAAAGGGAATAATTTATCATAATAATAAACATTGATTGTTAATTTCAACATTCAACTTCCAACTCCAATGTTTTATTAATATTTCTTATCATTTGTGTAAATATAATGGAAATTTTGTGCAAGGGTTATAAAGGAATTTTCAGTTTGAATCTTTAAAAATACTACAACCATGCTAAAAATCTGTATGAAAAGTTTTATTAATATTACTCATAATAATTTTATATATCCAACTTAAATCTGATTAATTAGATGTATTAAATTATATAATATTCTGATGTCTTAGTCTTATAAAAGATAGTCCATTAATATTTCATAGTGGGTTTCAATATTTAAATCATATATATATATATATATATATATATATATATAACATGAAATTGTAAAAAACCAAATTAAAATTAAAATAACTAATTCATAGATTTATGAGTCGACTACGTTAATTATATTGTATCCATTTTCGTTTAGAGAAATAAAAAAGTCTTGATATATTGATAAACCTGACAATCTTTTTTTAGTATGCGGATCCAATAATTTTGCTGTTTAGATTAGGAAAATTAGAACTAATTCCTAGAACTGATAAAATAAGTTGGCCTAATCAGACTGATTTGAATTTGGTAAGAAAATGTAAGATTTAAATTTTAAAAATCTAATTTTTTAAATTCGATCTGACAAAACTCAATGTAAATTTACTCTGCAAAAATTTTAAAAAATTAAAAAATGAATTTTTACCTAACTTAAACATTATTTTAAATTAGAGTTTAAATTCAACCTAAACTTTTTAAACCTAACCTGTTAAAGTCTATGGCCCATATCAAAATGTGGGTCAAGCCACTTTAATTCCAATGAGACTCGACGAGTCAGCCTCTGTCACAACAGAAACCCCTCAAAAAAAAAAAAAACCTTGTGTTTGGATAAGATATTTTAAGGAGGGAAAATAATTTTTGAAAGAATTTAAAAGTATAGCAATTAAAATATCTTGTTTGGATATTATTTTGTAAGAAATTTCAAATTGTAGATATTTTTAAAAAGTATTTTAATCAACTAAAATGAGAGAATTTCAAATTCCTCCAAAATAGATGGAATTTGAAATTCTTCTCTCATTATTTTATATTTCTATTACTTCATCTTTTATTATTATTATTATTATTATTTATTTTCTCACATCTTTATCCCTCATGTCTCATATCTAAATATAATATTTTTAAAATCAATGGATATAATTATATGTTTTTATCATTTTAATTATATACATTTGTTGGGTTATTATTCTAATTAAATATATTGTATAATAAAAATACTTGTATATCTAAATTTTTTTATGAAAAAAAAAGTAAGAGAAAAATTAAGATAAACTTATGAATATTTAAATGTAAAATTTTGTATATAATGAAAATTAAATTATGTAATCTAAATAAAAATTTAAATTTCAATAAACTCAAATTCTATCATCCAAATAAAAAATTTTAAATATAATAAATTGAAATTCTCTTATTCAAACAAGATATTTTCAAAATAAAAATATTTAAATTGAAAACATTTATATTTTCAATTATTTTAAATTCTTTGAAATGTTAAAATATTCCATCAAAAGACAAGGTAAAGGAATAGATACATTGAATTAACAATCCTATGTAGATGTGTGTAAGTCTCATTCATAAAGGTTAAAAAGGACTTCACGTAGAGACAACAGTTATTGTTGGGACCAGTGGTGACCAAACAAAACGCTTGTACCGATTTTTGGCTTCATCTTCTGTGTTATTGCCCCATAAATGCCTTTCTTAATTTCTTCTTATTTTTTAACCCATTTTCCTTCAATTTGTTTCGTTAGGATGTTTGATAATGTTAAGTAATTTCCAAACTACTATTTGTAACTGATTCATGCATCCACCCAAAATTATGACCTTCTCTTTCATTAGATTCAATTGAATTAAATCTCTGCAATAGAATAGGTCGGGAGTCAAGTTAGGATTTAGATTTTGAACCACCAAAAAAAAAATAGTAACATAGTATATATAACACACAGTCCATCTCCTCTCTACACGCGAAAAATAAAAATAACATGCTAATGATAGAAAATTTTCTATCATTAATATTACTTTTATTATTGTAATTTTTGTCTAACAAAGATTTATTAATATGATTTTATAAATATATATATATATATATATATATTCAGAAAACTAAACTTTATTACTAATGTGAACCCTTTGTCCTGTCTTCGACAAAGCATACACAAACTGATTGGACCAAAAACAACGAACATGGAGCAAGTGTATTTATCAAAGACAGGTTATAGCTGGGTTGAAATTCTAAAGTATAAAGGTATGGAAAAGGAAACAATATCTTCAAGAAAGAAAATGCCGAGTTTGGAAATGATTAGACATAATAACTCAAGGCTTTCTAATTTCTATGTAGGGTGATTACACATGGGAAGCTACATATCTGATTGGTTAATTTCCACACTGTTCTGGCTAATGTAAGTGGGTGTTAATCACCCACGTTGGGACCACATGTAAGTTTTGAAGCACTTGTTCCACATGAACACTTAAATATGTGGCTTGATATAAGTAGGGGGTGGTGAGAGGTTTCCAATCACACTATACAAGTCTTATTAATTGAAACAAGTGTCTTTATAACAATAAATTCGTGTTACTTAATTATTATTATTATTATTATTATTTTGATCTTGTTTCCACCATCAATTTTGAGATAAAACACTTCTCTAGAGGACATTAATTAATCATGCTCTCTTTTGTTGTTGTTGATTGAAGTGATGCCAACATTATCATTTAAGATTACCCGGATCGTGATTATGGCCCACAAAATTGTGCTTATATCAAGTAAATTTCACAATAAATTAATAAACCAAAATATTTAATAAGACTATTATTGAGAGACATGATCCTATCATATTAGAACCCATTAACTATCTAGTCATCTTTGTTTCTTTTCACAACCATTACTTTGGAAGCATCCATAAAGGATAAAAAGATTATCCTAATGTGACTTAGTTTTCAAGTTGGAAATCCTTCCTATAGATATGTTCAAAGTGCTTTTTAAGCACCCCCAAATAATGTGGTATGACTCAATTAGCCCCTCAATGTACTCCAAATGACCTTACCTACTTCATTTTAAAGTTAATATTTTCTCTATTTAAAAACCAAATAGTTAGATGTTTTGTGCAGGTGGAGTTAGCTTTAAATATTTGTAGCCCCCCCTCTTTCTCTTATAATCAACAAATTACACACAATTAATAATCTAATCAACGAGAAAGGCAAGCCTAGATTAAAATGATCAAGAATCTCCACGTTTATGAAAAAAAAAACAAAATTTAAAAATTCCTTACATTTATCAACAAAAATTCTGCCTAATAGATAAGAATTAAATTTATATTTTATAAATATTAATTTAATTTTATTATTGATATACAAATTTTGTTAACGAATATTTATAAAAAATTCTAAAATATATTCTAATCTTAATAAATTCCTAAATCTCAATTCATCTTTAAAAAATTACACCAAAATCTGATCGTTTTTATGAGTTAAAAAAAGGATTTGAAAGTTGCCGAGAATGAAGTTTTAGATAGATCATGGGAGACTGTAGTCAATCAATGAGACAAAAACAAGTGCGAGGTTTGTTAATAAAGTGACAGACATTGAGACGGCTATGCTAATGCAATGTGGCACTCACATAACATATAACCCAAAAACATCCATACTTGGGGGACATTTGCACATGACAGAACAAAATCTAACATTATCACTTATTTACGTATAAACAAAACAATAAGTGTTGTAGTTGGGTTTTATTAGTGCCACATGGCCACTAAACTGTTTGTAGCTCTCTTGATTATCTTCATTGACCGGTCATCTTACCACCAATTTCAGCTGTTCCAACTTGATTCCTATTTGATTATGTTTCATTTTCTATGAATGGAAATTTTTTTCTTTTAATGTACGTTCATTATCAAACCTAGATTCTCATCTCCCAATATTCATACTAGGAAAACCATCCTTTATTTTTCCACCACTTTTGCGAAACATAGGACAGCTTTCATTTTTCTGCTTCTAGAACTCTTGTCTTTCTAGTAAAGACAAATGTTGATTCAGATTCCAAAATCAAAATAATACCAATAAATTTAATTAAACCTAAATTTAAAATTTGATGAAGGTGACTGCAGTGGAGCTCGAATCTTGCTATACTTCGACCATTATTCATTATTATAAAACAAATTTTTGTTATCCAATTACAATTGTGTTTTATTAATTATTTTTATCTCCTCATTGTATGCCCCAATTCCATGCACGCTTTGGGGCAATAACTACAAAGTGGATTGTGATAGAATTGATTAATTAGAGAACTCATAGTCTTGATGTATTAATTAAATTATAGAAAATTTTCAGACTAAATTCTGTTTTTTTTAAAAGTAAATACAAAGTGAATTATGATAAAATTGATATGAGAACTCATAGTACTGATGTATTAAATAAGGGAGAAGTCTCTGGCTTAATTCTGACAGCCATCGCATAAATTACCAAATAACATTGAGTACAAAAAAATTAGTGGCGAGGTTCTTCGTCCTTGAACAACAATGAGAACAAAACGTGATTTATTTAGAAAACCACCTACCTACCTACTTCAACGAGATAATTTATTGCAAAGGAAACTGTCCACAATTAAGTTGTGTTGTTTGGTTAGCAAAATATTTTTTTATTTTTAAAATTGTATAAAAATAATAAAAATAGAAAATATTTTTTATATGATTTGAGTATATAATATTTTGATTTAATTGCAATTTTTTTCCTCATTTGATTATATATGATTTTGGTTTTTCAAATTCTCCTTAAATAAAGTAATTTTAAAGTTTCTTTAGCTTTAAAATTAAATAAAATTGATTTTTTGTTACTTTATCAAAAATTTATATTGATATATTTTTAAAATATTTACAAATTAAATATAGTGACTTAATTTGGTCCCTTTCATATTTTCTATCTAGAGAAACTTAATTATCTTGAAAAAAAATAGAAAACCAAAATTGTACAATTCAAATTAAAAGGATAAAAAAATACAATTAAACTTAATATTCTTAATAAATATTATATTCTAATATATTAAATAAACAAAAAAATTAATCTATGTTTTATAATTTTAGTTCCAATGATTTATTTTTAAAATTTTATGATAATAAAATAAAATTCTAAATAATATTATTAATATTAAGTAAGAATATTAAACAATATTGAGTATATATCAATATAGATTTAGATTTAAATTCAAGAATCAACGATGTCATCAAATATAATACTTAACAATAATATATATTAAAATTAAGAATATGAACTTACCAACAAAAATATTATCTATTCTAAGTCTAACTTAACTGGGTTCAAAGTCCATTTCACACATGAGCATATCCTTATTGCGTTCAAAGTCAAGTTAATGAAGACAAACTCCTTACATCTTGAGGTATAGAATCATCATTTATGGCCCGTGTCATTGACATGTCAGGTTTCGGAATATTCAACTGTTATGAACCCCATTGCCATATAAGATGCATCAAGTGGATGGCTTTTATCCTAATTGTAACTCACATATATTCAACTTCTATAAAAAAGATATTCAAACATTGTTCAAATATGTGCTATTTTATATATTATTTTATAATAGACATTGATTTGAATATTAAAACGTTATTACAAATATCACCCACTATTTATTTATTTAAGATCTTCTTGTAAAGTAATAATTTTCAATATCTACGTTGAAGTGTTAAACTTGATTTATAAACCTCTCAGAAACTACACTAAATCTATATAAACCATATATTAATTTGATTTTTTTTTTGGGGGGCTCATCTTATCATTTTAGATTCAGATTCTTTCATGAATTAATAGTAAATGATAAATATTAAACACAATTTTTAAAGTTTGGGGGGAGGGTGTAGGTCTTGGTATTGGAGAGGGTTTTATGTATTTTTAAATTTACATGATGAGCCTGTTCTAAAAAAATGTATAAACGTACAATTCTTTAGGCTAAATTTCTGGCATATTGTCTCATGGGAAAATTCCTTGCGGTTGTAAGCAATGACCAGACTCCTTAAACTATACTACTAGTTAATAATTAGATTCCAGCCAAGGCAAGTTTATTTAGGCCATAAGAAATTATAATTAAAGTTTGTAGATATTTAAGTCATCCCACAAATAAATTAAGATGGTAGTCTCTAAATATAGAATATTATTGAACAAGTAGATTAAAAGTTATTTTTACTTAATAAAAATATTACATTTAATTTTTAAATTATATTAACATTTTGAGATAAAAATTTCGTTTATAATAATTTTATTCTAATTCAAATTATGTTTAGTAAAAAAATTTAATATATATATATATATAGAGAAGAGAGATAAATTATTCTAGAAATAATTTTACTTAAAATTACTTTATTTAATAATTTTTATAAATAATTAAATTTTATTAATTTAACTATTAAATTAATAAATTATATTATATAAATTAATTTTATAAAATTTTAAAAAGTTTGATATTTTAAAAATAAATTTAAATTAACGAATAATATATCTTTTATAATATTTATTAATTTAAATTTATTTAATAAAATATTAAATTTTATAAAATTTTATAAAAATAATTTATATAATATAATTTATTAATTTAACTGTTGGATTGGTGAAATATAATTATTTATAAAAATTATTAAATAAAATAATTTTAAATTTAAGTAAATTGATTATATATATATATATATATATTATGTTGGTTAGGAATGGAAAGAGGGAAAGTTGAGTAAGTCATGGGAGAAAGTGATTAATTGACAGCATAAAAGAAAGCTTGTTGGATTAGGTTTGAAATTTATTCTTTGGAAGTAAATGAAGTGATAATGGCATCTCTTTGAGCTGGTCTGGACTTGGAGCTTTCTTGGAAGTTAGCAAGGCAATAATCATTTTCATAAAAAGGGAATCCAATCTAATTATCCGTAATACCGTGTGGCAGAGAGTTAATTGTATAAAGGAAAATGACGCTTATATTATATATAGTATATTTATTTGGATATATCTTATTTTTATTTTTAAATTTTATGTCAGTTTTAATTTTTATAAATATTTATTTATTTTTGAAAATTATTAAATATCTTTATGGTTAAAATTGTTATAAAATTAAAATAACGAAGTGTATCTAAATAAATATTTTATATCATATGTGAGAATATTGTTTATTTTGTTTAAAAATATAAAATATTTTTTTAAAAAAATATAAAACTTACAAACACTCATATATTGTTTAGATATTTTTTAAAATTTAATAAAATTTGAAAAATTATAATTATTTTTATTATATTAAATAACATTGAATTAAATATAAATATTAATATTAAGAAAATAATTACAAAAATAAATTATTAAAATCAAGATATTTCATCTACATTTATATGATATACAAAGTTTAAAATATAAATTAAAATTAAAATTATAGTAATATTAAAATTTAGTTTATCTTAAAAAAAGATATTTTAAATTTAATATAATATAATAAAATTTAAAATTAAAATAATTTTTAACAAAAGGTACTTCAAGAGGTACATATTTTTTTTAAGTAAGATTGTGAATTTTTAAATTTTATATATGAAAAACATTCGTGCTAGAAATGCTAGCTCCACCACGATATAAATGTTCTCGGAACAAAATTCTCTCCTTCAAAAATTATTAATAATATTTGAAGAAAGTAAATATTATAATAAAATAATTTTTAATAAAGACTTATATATACCAATAAAATTTCTAAAAATGCTTTTATTCAAAAAAAATCAAAATTATAAATTATAATATAATAGTATGTTAATATCAATTTTAATTTTAAGTAATTAAAAATATTTATTATATTTTATTTTTATATAATGAATATTTTAATAGAATCTTACAAGTTTTAGATGTTTAAAATTAATTTTAAAAAATAGTTAATGTCAACAACACCGTAAAAATACATAATGGCTACTCGAGGGAAGATTATGCCTACTTAAAATGATATCCATCTAATTGTTTCCTTTAATTTACAACTTCACTCCTTCCTTAATTATGTAACATCTTTGAAAATCTTCGTTGACATTGCTGTTTTAAGTATATAACGTCCATTTAGATTAATTATTTTTTTAAAAATGTATATTTTATGGTATAATTTTGTTGGGTTTTAGGTTTCTTAAAATATATAGGTTATTTTTAAAAAAAATTAGATAAATTTTAATTAAAAATACATTTTTGAGAAGAAAAAAACAAATGATGTTTAATTTAATAATAGATAAAATTAATATATTTAATTTTAATGAATTTTATTTCTCTATTTTAGTACTGTAATTTTTACAAATCTCATAAATTTATTCTATTAGTCCTCTTTTTCAAAGCAATATTGAAATCCTTGCCAGCAACAACTTAGTCCTTCCTAAACATACCTCAACACCATATCCCATAATCACAACCTTCAACTTCTATAACCAGTCACTATGTGTACTCACCCATTTGTGCCACTACCACCACAATCTCAAACTACCATCTTGAATTCCTAACAACTCAATCAAATCCCATTAGTTCAACTCTTCTTTGTTCGCACACACTATAACACCATGGTGCCTAGTCCAAGTTTCCATGACCTGCCAAACTCATCACCAACAAAACCTATGCACCACATCCTTAATCTATCCTTGCATGATCATGACCCATGACAATATACAAAGCTTCAAAATCGATAAACAACCATAGCATTATATTATCTGTTATAAACCCATTGTAAAAGTCACCAGCCAAGCTTAGCTTGCTAATAAACTGCTCAAATCTACATTCCCTTATAGCCAAATTAGACCCACATTTGTGCTTCCAATATCATCTATCTAAAGTTATTAATGGAGTTAGATGAAAATAATAGAAGGGACCAATTTGTTGGGTGTGTGAAAGTTAAAAAAGTCAAAAAGAAATAAACAAAAGTAAATAACAATAATTAATTATCTTGAGGTTTATCAAAATTGCACGTGATCCCAATCTTCCCGTAACAATGCACTCTGCCCTATTTCATGACAGTGTCGTCAGTTGAATCAGTTAACAAAGGTTAAGACTTATCACAATTCACATGCCATGAAAGCGGCAATCTTATATCGTATTCCTTTTTCATATTGGAAGTTATCACCGACATTCAGTTCATTCTGTCCCTCTCTTTTCCAAAACCAATCACATCACAACCGCACAAAGCAACTCATGTTCAAGGTGCTGTTGAGGAAGATCGTGTACTGCATGACTGAATAGTCTTCCATTGTTGGCGACCATATTGGGAACTACGCATGGATCTGGGTGCTGGTTTGAAAACAGGGGAGGATCCAAAATTGAATTCTCACCACAATTTCTATCAACTTCAATTCACATGAAATTTGTATCTTATTTTTATAATTTTTGTATAAATTCCTTTCTCTTATTATATATTTTAAATAAATTATATATCAAGTATATTATAACTTAATCAATATATAAAATAAATGTAAATAATTTTAAGAAAATAATTTTTTTTGACAAAATATGAGAATTTTATATTGTTATATTATTAAGATGTATCTAAAGGTATATAATAAAAAATTAATAATAATAAGTTTTTATTAAAAAATGTAATGTTTTTAATATTATAATCCTATATCAAATTATATAATTTTAATAAAATTATATATATATAAGTTCTTATTACGTATTTTTATTTACAGATTAAAAAATTATTGAACTATTTGAGGATGCTAATATGTAAAAAAAATTAAACTATGTTTTCTATGATTATTTTTTGGTGGAAATTATATTTTCTTGGAATCACATATATTTCTTAAGAATCATGTCTTTTGATGATAGTATATAAGTTTAGCATACTTAAAAAATTTCTCAAAACATTATTGTGAATATGACTAAAACTTTCTTATTTTTAATTTATAAACAATCCTCATACTGCCATCTCCTTCTTTTGGTCTCTTTTCTTTGATATTGTGGATTTTATTTTCTTGCCATTTGACTATGACATAGTGCAAGCATTTCATGGTTGAGAAAATCTTTGAAGAGACATTTACAATGACATTAGACTTGGTAGTTTGAATTCATGAATCAAATTACCCAAAATGAAAAAGGCTGTTTTGGGCATCATCTGTTCAAACTTGTCTTTTTCTTCAAAATTAGAAGCCCCTTGTTTTATTTGGAGTTAGAACTGGTGACATGGTCACATGGATTGGTTTCGCTTTCCAAACTTCGGCCGAATGCTGAGTATGTGTTTTCCGTAATGACAACGAAGTTCTATGCTATCATACTTGAAAATTTGATGATTTGGTCTTTTTTATGTCTTCTATATTTTGTTCTATTAACTTTAACTGTTAAATCAAATTAGATGAAAATTTGCAATAAGAAATGTTAAATTAGGTGATAAATGATCAATTTAGTAAATTACGGTGGAAGGTGAAACTAAACCTATTTGGTAAATTTTTTTACATTGCTTTAAAATGGAATATCACGGTGATAAAAAATTGGATAGATGGAGTACAACAAAGTTGATGATTAAAAATACCGGAGGCATAAGCAGCTCGTAGTGGCCTGCATCTTATGATGCCTACACTCACACTACACAAGAGGAAGATAGAGAGGGAGTTGAACACAAATGCAATGAATATTGTAGAGGGTACACGTGAGTGTTCCCAACTCTGTCTAACCTTAAGTTGGGCTCTACATTTCATAAGAAGCATGCCAGGGACAAAGATTGACAACGGTGGCTAGTACTTTGATAATCATCTTTAAGGAAGAAGCAAGCACTACAGAAAAAAAATGGGAAAGTCTTTTATAATTTATGTAAAGCTCTTTCATCTACTATATCTTCTGTTTCTTAGAAGCTACACAAGCTAACTTTTAAAAGCAATGTATATATATTTAAGATTTTGATTTTAATAAAAAAAAACTATTTAAATATCTTAAGAAGCGACCTTTTTTCACGAAAAAAAAAAGTGATTGCTAAAGGGGAAAAGGCTTAAACAATCAAGCTCTCAGTTTGGTTGATCAAAAACAAATTAACACAATTGTTTTGTTTTAGTTAGCCTCTTATATGTGCTTTCGAGATATATAGAAAAAGATTATATATCATTTTGAGATAGGGACAATTATTGTATATAAAATTGTATTATTAAGTTGGGAGAAAAGTTACTAAAGGTGGTGTTATTATAAGAGGAGTGTTATTTTATTTTGCTCATAGTCCAAAAGGAGTTAAGATTCATTCATGGCATAGGTTAACTACAATAAATCTTTTGAAACGAAATAATAATAAAAATAGCTAAAATTTTACAAAATTTAATGCGATTCAAAAGAGTAATAATCAGATCGAGCATACTACATAACATTCATGAAAAAAAATCTCGATTTTGTTGGTCAAAGACAATTTGGCAAGGACTCTGAATGTACATGTTTCTTATATTCTTATATATCAAGGAGCCCAACCTAAATGTTGGGGATCAAGCAAACTAATCCCAAGCTAAAGAGTTGGGCTTATAGATTATTTTAAGACTGATAGAAGCCTTAAGAGTTAAAAGCCCAACTAAAATTTCAAGGAGGAAAGAATCTCTCCAAGGAATGGAGGGAAAGGAATGCCAGCAATACATCCATTTGAACATATTCTTTGAAATGCTATAGAAACAATATTTAAGGGATCTAAGCACTATATCTAATTCAAATTAGAGTTTTTTAAATGTTAATCTTAATTATATAAATTATGAAAATAAAATTAATTTTAATTAAAAAATAATGCGTAAAAATTTACATTTAAATTTTACCCGTTTGTAATTAGTCAATTTTTTAAAAAATTAAAATAACTTTCAAACAATGATCAATTTATAAATTCTTTTTTTTTTTAAAATTTACCAATCATAAAATGTATTATTTTAAAAACTGTATTGCTTACAGAGCTTATTCAAATCTAAAACGTATTCCCTTTCTAAATAAATATTTAATTTATAATATAAAATAAATTTAAATCTTTAATTTTTTTATTAAGTGTTTGGATGAGATATTTTAAGAAACTTTTTTTTAATAGAATTTAAAATTTTAAAAATTAAAATATATTATTTAAATATATTTTTTAAAAAAAAATTAAATTTTATAAATTTTAACAGGATATTTTAATAATTTAAAATAAAAAAATTTAAAATTTTTTAAAATTTAAACTTTTTTAAAATTTCTTAACTCGATCTTATAAATTGACAAAAAATTGTTACATTTCTATGTTACGTTATATTTCATTAATATTTTTAATATCAAATGATATAATTATATTTTTTATTTTTTTAATTATGTATATTTATTAAATTATTATTTTAAAAATATTTTTATGTTTAAACTTTTTAGTAAATAAAAATTTAAAATTAAAATTTAAAATATTTATGAATATTTAAATATAAAATTTTGTATATATTAAAAATTAAACTATTTAATTTAAATAAAAAATTTAAAATTTAATATATTTAAAATTCATCATCCAAATAAAAAACTTTATATATAAAAAATTTAAATTTTTTTAAATAATATTTTTTAAATAAAAGTATTTTAATTGAAAATATTTTAAATTTTTTAAAATATTAAATATTCCATCCAAACATAAAATTAATAAATTTATTTATTATTAAATAAAATTACAATGTTAAAATATATTTTATTTTATTCTATTTTTTAGAAAAAAAACATTGGATCCTTCATATAATTTATTTACAAAATTATAAAAAATTATTTTTATATTTTTTTCTATAAATATTATTTTTTTAACTTTCTTACAATTAATATAAATATTAAATTTGTATTAATAAAATTTAATTTCAAATAAAGATAAACTTAAAATGTTATCATAAAACTCAGTCTCCTACACTAATTCCAACAAGTTTTAAATTAATAAGATATCGAAATTTAATTTTAAAGAAAAATAAAGTTAAAAATGTTATAATATTTTTTTCAATCTCACTCTAATTCAAACTTATCTTTATCTGTGATTTGATTGAAATGCATAAGTAGCACCAAAGAAAGCAAAGAGCAAAAATTAAGAAGCATCCGTTACAAGAATGAATATATCATTACAAATTATAATATCAAAATTATAAATGTATAGGATGCTACAAGAGAATGGGATGATGAGTCCTGTTTGGTTGGAGTACAAAAATATCGGAAACAATAAAGACACATATACTCTATACCTTTGAAAGCATCACATACCATTACCAATGAACAGATTAACCAACCAGTTTACAGCTCGGTGGAACCAAGCAAAAGAAAATATTCCAGACATAAACTACAGCCGAAATATCCGCAGGCTGCTATAAGTTCGATGCCACCACTGACAGTCGAGCTGTTTGACACAGACAAGCAAAATTAAGTTTACTTTAAATCAACCTCTTATCAGAACCCTTAAGATTCAGGTTAAACCATTTCTTTTTGCCTGATTTATCCTTGCCATCTGATCCTCCATCTTCCCCAGGGCTCTCAATTCTGGAATCTTCACCAGAAATTTTGCTAGAACTTCCATTACTTAAATTACTACCACTTCCACTAATATTGGTTGACTTGACAATGGTGAAGGAAGAATGTATACTATCCCTTTGTTTCAGAAGCTCGTCTACCTGTGTAGCAAAAGCAGATAAGCCTCAACAAAGTCACAGACAAAATAAGAGGAAAGTTTGATTTGTTTTCTGCTTCTTTTTTCAGCTGACATGTTTTCACCGAAAATTACAAAGGCAAATTTTTTTTTTTTTCAATTTTAAAAAATTTGCAAAGAAAATGGTGAAAACTACCAAATCATGTTTTCACTATTTCCTTGTAACATCTCGAAAACAGGGAACAATGTGAACAAGATGTCACTTTGGTAATATATAAAACATGTCTACTAAAAATGAAAACAAAAGACAAACCAAAGACTGCTTTACATTCTCCACATTATAGAATTTTGATCTTGTACATAACTCAAAGAAAGCCATCATTTCATAGTAAAGCATAAAGAAGCATAACCTCCAAAAATATTTACAAATCCTCAATACATTTGTGGGTATCTTAGTTTTCCAGGTCAGTGAGGCACTGTCAGTGAGTGCTAGACAACTCAAAGTCTAGTTCTAGGCATAAGCCATTCTAGGGCCAGCACCCATTTAGAACTAAGGATGCATTTGGGTAATAACTTAACTAGGCACTTATTCAATAAGCTTTTTTTAGATGTGGATTTATTGTCATAAATTTGACCATAAAAATCATTGAAATAAGTTGAAAACAACTTATTTTGACAAGCTATGTCAAGAAGCTCATAGAATTAGCTCAAAAGAACATGAGTCATAAGCTATTTACATTAGCTTCCTATAAGCTCTTCCAAACAGGGCATTAGGAGTAGTGGTTCTTTAAGATGGTATACAAGCATCAATGACTAAGTAATAAAGAGTCAGCTAGTTGCCATCCCATTCTTCTGATTGAAACTATAATTTCAGCCCATGGTCTGAGTGGAACTGTATGTTATTCATGCTTGATGCTTCAGGCACAAGTAATTAGAATTTAGATCCTCTATTGTTAAATAACTAGATATGGTTATGGTGGAGACATACACAATTTTTTATTAAATAAGGACACACCATGATTGGTTGTAAGACCTACTGATTACATTTGATAAAAATTGGATCTTTCTCTTTCTAACGTGACTATATCCTGTTTCTGTACAGCAGGGAGAAAATCCAAATCCTAGTAACTATTGGATATAAGGGTACATTACTAGGTTAGCTTTTAAACTAATTATTTCTTTGAAATTGAGTACATCATGGTGACATGATAATTTATATCAAAGACAAAACCTAAGATACATCTTATGGTAGAATAGTTCAATTGTTTCCTTTCACCATTCTTTTTGGTCAACCCTCGCCCCCCCCCCCCCCAAAAAAAAAATTATACATTTGTAATTACTACTGACTATGGGCCTTACTTTTGGGTAGCCAGGCAAGCTGGATGAGAAAAATTTGGAATCAATCCAGCTTGCCACAATTTAATGGAACAGATTCGGATTTTTTCAACTAATTATCAACTGAGTTGTGGGCAAAATTAGCATTGAAAAGAACACAAATGTGTGCATTCTAGATATACACTTGTGTTTGTGACGGAAGCCTAGGTTGAAAGAACATACCGATAGTTTTTCTTTTGTGTATCTGTCAGTCACTTCCTGATAGCGTGCCAATGCCTGAAAAGTATTAAAAGAGAAACAACCCTGTAAGTGTCAAAATAAACCTTAAACCATGAACAACTAAAGAAAAAAATTACCTTTCTATATTCTGCTTCAAATTGGCGTAGCTCATTCCTCTTTCTTAAAATTTGAGCCTCAATGTCCTTAAGTTTTTCGGTAGTGTCTTCATATGATTTCGTACATACTGCCTCAATCGTATAGCTAGCAGTCTTAAAGAAGTTGTCTCCTAAACAATATCAACTTTAATTAGGGTACATGTAACTTAAATAGATTATATGAAAAATAACCCAGTTAGCAAAAGAACAATATGACAAAATAAATTATTCAGACCATAAACAGCAAATATATGAGTGCCAGGCTTTAGTTCCGAGACTTCACAAGGTTGAAGACCTTCCAACCTTTTAAAGAAAGCCCCTTCAGGATCCTTGGCCATTGCTAACTGCACCAGAGCACTAACAGTAACCACCACTTTCTAAACAGCCCACAGCAATGGAAAAGAAACCTAGTGAACATAATTTTCATACCGCATTCACTGTTGAATCCATTCTATACACTTGAAAATGTAAGAAATACATTCCAGCAGATGTCACCTTGCCAGTCTTCTCACTATCTTCCTGTGCAGCAAGACAGTGATGTACAATATCAACTAAATATACACCCAATTGTGATTGCACAAGTACTAAATCAATAAAGAACTAGTTGCAAGTTGGGCAATCAACAAATCAATTACAAATAGCTTAACAACAATTCACATGCAGTCTCTTAACATTATCCATACAAATAATTGGTTGTAGTCTACACAAAGCTTTCTCACCTAACCTGTGAGTTATGTGTTTCTCTGACTTTATAGCATAGCATCTACTTATTATACATAATCCAGCTGCAAGCCTTCTTTTGCAAACATTGACAATTTTGGGGACTTGGTTTTGTCCAGATGAGAAACACAAGCACCACAAGGCCGAAAGCTTAATAATGGCAGTCAACATAGTATTCAAATTTGTGTTGTATGCTTTCACTTTTTTAAAAAAAAAAAAATCACATCCAATTATTGTTTGTTAATGCTCAATGGCTATATTATGCTACAAGAGGGGGGGGGGTGAGCTATTTGTTAATGGATAACCATCAGATAACCCAACAGTCTAAAGACACATCCACCATTGGAGAAAACAGTATATTTGAACTCTCAAGGGCTGTTCAGCTTTCCCACAAGAGCTGGTTTTGAGGAAATTTATACTATTGCTTTCATCCTAAATGGTTGAGACTTGAGAAGGCTTACCGCCTCAAACTCACTCATTGTAGGTATAGTCATTTCAATTTGTTATCCATTAAACCAACAAGTCAAATGGGTAGGGGTGAGTAAAGGAAGAAGCACTAGAACAATAAACATTACCTGCAACGCCAAACCATACCCGCCATTTGCATCTTGTTCAAAGTAAAGCAACTGAAAAATCAGCCTTCAATATTACAATCCAATACCATATTAACCATAAGTAAAATTACAACACATGGACAACAAAGACAGAAGAATGGCTAGAATAAAGGCATAAGTGATACCTTGAATTTGCTTTGTGCAGTTGAAGTAACTCTTATTACAATGCCTGACTCAGCTTGCTGCTCATTTATTGTGACACCAAAAAAATGAGCACATTGCTTTTCTACCTGCAACAAATTGTGACGTAAGTGGAACAAATACACCACCAGTAAGACTACTGTTTTGCTTCATCATCATGGAGAAAGTAAGAACCTTTCCACTAACTGATGCTCCAATTGGAAGGGGTCTGACTGTAACTGTTCCATTCAGAGCTTCTTCGAGAACATTAGCTGAAATAGTAGTCTTGATAGGGACACCCAGTTTGCTACAAACAAAATAGAATAAGAAACAAAGCAAAACAAAACAATTTTGAAAACAAGCAGTCATATACTACAATTTGCACCTGAATAAAGCTGCAAACATTGTGTTCACTGTCCCAAGATTAGATAAATCAATTTCCATGTCCATGCTATCAGCATCAAGTGCCTGAATTGTATTGGCAGAATATCTTAAAAAGAATGTTGCATATCAATCTTATAGAAGTATATCAGGAACAGGAAGAATATGAACTGAAAAATTAACAAGCTTTCAAGAAATATAGACAGAAATAATATATAAAACAAACCATCTACATCCATAAAAGGAGCAGAATACTAATGAAACTTACATTTTCAAGAATTGGCATGCCATAACGACAAAGATGGATGTATGATTTGATGGCAAAGGTAATAATTTACCAAAATAAATTAAGACAGGAAAACAAACGATAGCACATATGTACGGAAAGTCAGTACTGAAACAAAAGATCAAAATTTCTCAACTAGCATGAAATCCAAATTTGGTTAAATAAGTATAATAATTGTAGATAATCCCCTTTAATTCCAATTAGCAGGCAAGGAAATAGAATGCTTTAACTCCTCTCTCCTGAGATGTAAATGTTGAAAGAATAATATAATCTTGCAGGTTCAATTATAGATCACACCAAAGTGAATTGTTGAAACATGTTCCCCAGAAAAAAAAAAATACAACTAACTTGTCAAGTAACGCATTCCTTGTCTATTGGCCAAGCCGGATAACTTAGATTTCTTCAATCTCAACCCATATTTTTGTTTTCATACTGTAGGAAGTATTGGAAAAAGAAAAACAGAAAAAAAAGAGGAGAGAAAACAGGGATATTTGATTCACATGGGAAGGGCAATAAGAAAGGGACCTCAAATCCAGCACTGTCATATTGCCTTCTCTTTTCTGGGTCAGACAAGATACTATAAGAATATGCAACCTCCTTAAATAGCTCTGAAGCTTCTGGATTGCTGGCATTCTTGTCAGGATGGTACCTGCCAATAGTATAGAGATTTTAAAAAGATATAACACAAGTTTATTGTCATCATTGTCACTCTTTACAAGAAAATACGTAAATAAACTCCTTAATTCTTCAAAACCAAAACGGAAAGCTGATATCAATATCTGTAAATTGGTTTAACCGAATTGATCTTCCTCTGTGCACCCCCAGTCCCCTTTCTGGATTCGGTGCACTTTTTACCATGAAAAGTTACAACTTATTAGATTAGATATGAATGTTCATCAGTCATCACCTTCAAAGGTTCTTCTCCAGTTACTTTATTTCACTTAGGAAGATTATGTTAATATTTTACATGAGCAATTCAGAGAGGAGGCCCTCTTGAGCATTAAAAAGAAAAAAAAATCTGGAATCCATATTACGGACACTATTCCATTTGCAGAGGAAAGTAAATCACTGGAAAACAAAAAGACCTAGAACACGTAAAGCAAACAAAAACAGCAGCTACCAAAACAAACAGAACCACATGCGCAAGTAGCCAGATGAAAATTTCAAAGGTAGAGAGAGAGAGAGAGAGAGAGAGCCCAGAAGGGAATTAAAGACCAAAAGGAAAACGAAAAAATGATGGAAGATGGAAGATGAAAGAAGAATGAAACGTACTTAAGAGCAAGCTTCCTGTAAGCGGTTTTTATTTCTTGATCGGTGGAGTCTCTGGACACAGACAATACCTCGTAGGGGTCACGCCGAATTGCGGGGGTAGACGGTCCTTCCATCTTCGAACCCATTCCCATTTGCCACCCCTCCCTCTCTCTCTCTCTCTCTTTCTCTCTGCTCAAACACACAGCAGCTCCAAAGGAAACAAAAGGAAACCTTTTGGGTTTCAGAAACTAGTGTGACATGTTACTCATCGACTCAACTGCTCCAATTAATCGAATTCAAGGGCAATAAGATGTTCCCACAGAAGGAGGAAGGCACGCGATTCAAAGCGCCATTGGATCGGTCATGGGTTGGTTTCCGTCCTCGGAATGGGAAAAAGAGGAAAATTTGAGAGATAGGAATTTGGGATCTAAGCGAAAGTGCGGGTTTAGGTCAATTTAGAAATGAAGGAAATGAGAAGGGACAGGACTGGGATTGGATTTTGAATTTGCAGGAAGAGAGAAAAAAGAATCTCGACTGAATCAGGTGGAGTTGGCTTCTGTGATGTTAATATGTACCCCTACTACTATGTCATCAAGTCCTTTTTAATTTTTTCTTTATAAATTATGTTGAGTTTAACTAGGAATGATCAAGGGTCAAGCTCTCATTTAACTCCACTCCAATTCTGCCTCAACTCTTCTTTTGATGCCAAATTCTGCCTCTACTCGCTAATTTTTTTTAACTACATTTTTATTTTTTACGCGGATATAAAAATATTATTGCACTAAATAAAAAATGAGATTCGTGTAGATTCATTCAGATATATTACGTTGTTTTAATTTTATAACGATTAAAATAAATATTAGATAAATTTTTAAATAAATGTTTATAGTAATTTTACTGCTATTAAATTTTAAAAAATGTGTATCTGAATAAATGTATATCATATGTATGAGTATATTTTTTATATAAATTATAAAGAATTAACTTAACAATTTGGTTCATATGACTGCTTCTAATATTTAAAATTAAAAATATTTATTATATTTTGAAATTTTAATATTATAAATATTTGTAGGTTACTTATTTTGAGAAATTTGTATTAATAGTTTTATTTTCTTTTATTAAAATGTTATCTTAATTGTATTTTATTTTTTAATTTAAAATTTATATAAAGTAATAAAAATTACTATTTTTCATATAAACTTTTTAAAATAATAAGAATGAAAAAAAAATTATAATTAAAAAGGAAAGTAAAAAATATTTTCCCAAACCAATTAATCTCTTAATCTTTTAATAAAAATCTACCATTTTACATATTTAAAAAATGCACCCTGTGCATCAAAATTAATATTTCTTTAATTTAAAAATAAATCTCCAAGTTAGTCCTTTCTATTATATAAACATGTATTTTTAGTATTTGAGAATTTAAAGAATTTCACTAGTTTCTTATTTTGCAAAATCCAATCTTTTTAAATATTTTATCATCCTATTATATCAATAGAATTAAAATAAATTTTATTTATAAAATTAATAAAAATGAAAATAAAAATTTAAATATTAAAATATTTCATTGATATAATAATCAATAACTATATAAAACCGTACCTGTTAAATTTTTTTACAAAATTATACCTTAATTTAAAATTAAATTAAAATTTTTAATTTTAATTAAAATCATATTATTATTTATTGATCTGAACGAAAAAGAAAAATCTCAGCTTTTTTCACGAAAACTTTTTTTTGTGCGCAGTAATTTTTAAGAAAAGAAAATTAATGCTTTAATGCATAATAACATTTAGGAGATATGGAAAAACAACAAATATTCAAATAAAATTTTAATGTATAATTTTATACATAATAAAAATTCGTATGTAGCAATCTTTTAACAAAATTTATATAATTTAATATATTTTTAATATATAATATAAAAAAATGAAGTTCGAGCTTATAATCGTAATTTTAAATTTCTCATTATATCAATTTGAGTGATGGAAATTTAATATATTGATAAAATTTAGTGTTATATTTTAAAAAATTATTTATGAATTATTTATCATATGTTATAAATGTTTTAAGAAGTTAGACATTTATTCATTATTTGATTGGGAAAAATTAAGGAAGGAAATAATTTGTTTTTAAAATTTACATAAATTTTATTTATCTATTTTTATTTGTTTGTATGTGTATTTATTTTATAGGAAATGAATAAATTAAATATCGCAGCAAAAATATTTTCATCGTTTGAAAAAGAGAAAATAAAAGAAAGCTAATCTTTTTTATTTTTTTAAAAATATATTATATTAATAAAAATATAGTAACAAATTAAAATTTTTAAGTTATTTTTTAAAAATTTATATAAATAAAAAATTATACTATTAATATTTTTTTCTATTCTCTTTTTATTCATTCAGATAATAAAAAAATTATTTTTTATTTTATTTTTATGTATTTAAACAACTTTTTTTTATTCTATTTACACTTTACTTCTTATTCTCTGTTTCTTTTCTCTTGTTTTTAAAATCATTAAAACTAATAATGATCATTTAACTTTGCAATGGACCTGAATTAACTAGCAATAGATAAAACTAATTCACAATGGATTAAATGTATAAAACACAACAACCAATAATCCTCAAAATCTAATTCTAATGATAAAATTTTCAACATAGTATTTAAAGAAAACGAAGATAGATGCCTTTCGTGAAAAAAAAATTCAAAATTTATTTATTTAGGGTGTTTAAGCTATTAAACTTTGTTGCGTTTGTGTCAAAAGTCAAAAATTTATTTTTTGATACAGTATAACCTTAAAAAATACTATTCAAACTTCAAAAGTATTTCAATTATCAATTTAATAGAGTTTATCGATTAAAAGTCAACAAATTATTTTTGAATGGAGTATAACCCGAACAGAATTTTGTGCGTTGTTCAGAAGTCTACCGCAACATTAAACATATTTTTAGAAAAACCATATTTATGAACCTTTAATTTTTTTTTTGAAAAGGGTAAAATTCAATTCAGTCATCTTCTTATATTTTTCATATCTCTTTCTAATTAAGTAAGCATGAAATTAACCTAAAAGTGATGATTTAAAATAACTTATAACTTTTAAAAGTTTCTTTTAAATTTCTATTTTCATTACAAAATGATAAGATTTAAACCCATTATTTTTATATAATTTTTTTAATTTTTCACTCTTAAATCAATTCTAATAAATTTTAAAAAAATTATTTTAATAAGCAATTAAAATAAACTATTTTAGCCTATTCCAACAGGATTCACAGTCAAAATTTATAATATTAACCCCCGTGTAATAAAAACTTAATGAATCAACACTAAATTAAGTGTGCGTTTGGATAAAGTTATTTATTTTGTTTTTTTGGTCTGGACGGTTTCTGTTTTTCAAAAAAGAAAACAATGTGTAGGTTTAATTTTATTTTTAGTAGTTTTATTTGAGTGATTCATTATTAAAAATAGCAATTTATACATTGGAAATGATAAAAATAACATCAAATTCATATTAAAAATGATATTTATTATTTTTTTAACAATTTTTAAAATAACTTTTCATTATTAATTTTTAAATACGGACGAATTAACCGAAATACGTAATTACCAAATATAAAATGATAACACGCTTTGATTTTTTTCTTTGTTCTTGGTTTTTTTATTATTCTAATTGATAGATTTTGAGTAGGAGATAATATAATTAATTTACTTTAGAATGAATATAAAATAAGAAACACAAAGTGTTTTGGGTAAAAAAAATAATGAAATCAAATTTGCTAAAAATTTAAATTATATGGATCAAAACCACTAAATAAATCAGAGGATTAAAATTGCACATATATAAAATTGAAGAGATAAACAATATAATTAAGTTTATTATAAATTATAAAAATTAAATATAAAGATACATCTTTTCATCAATCTCATCATATTGTTTTTTATTTTATATTCAATAACAACATTTTATTTTTATTTTTTGAAATTATTGTGCATTTAAGATAAAATTAAATTCAAAATGAAAGTATATATCTAAGTCTATATAAATAAATATCAAAATAATAAAGTTTGATATCTTTAAATTTATTTTTAAATATGTGAATTTTTTAAGTAGCACACTGTATGCGTTCTAATTTTGACCTTTTTAAATGGTTGAAAATCGATTTAAGATATTTATAAAACTTGTAATCCTAGATTAACTAAGGAACATAGGGTTAGGCTTACTCACATGTTAAGTGATTTGAATAACTTAAATTTTCGATTAAATGACTTGAGTTCTTCCGTTAACAAATCAACTTACATGATAATTTTTTAAAAATTATAAGTTATTTTTCATATATTTTTAGTATTTTATAAATATTTTAAAAAATTAAAATATTTTAATAATCTAACACTAACTAAAGTACTAGGATCACAAACAAAAAAAAATGTTATATATTTATTTTATTAATATGCTAGACATAACTTATTTAATAATAGACAATTATACGATAAATTTATGTAGTTTATAATATTTTGTATATCTATTTTTAATCTTTAATTCTTACTCAACTTTAAGATTTACAATTCCATATATTGATCTTTGCTGATCGTAAAAGTAAAATTAATAACAAATTTTTTAACAAACAATTTAATTGTAAGTTAATTTTCACTGACATATACGAAGAATTAACTCTTGATTTAAATATAAAAGTTGTAGATTTTTTTTTTCTTAACCTTCCAATGATATATAGAATGTATTGACAAAATAAAAATACATTGAAATATACCATCGATACTTTTTAAATATGATATTTAAGATCAATAGGCGGTTGAACTCATAAAATACTTGAGAATGTAGTTAATGATACAAGATAACATCATTTTTTTTTGTTATATTTTTTAATTTTAAATGATAAGAATATAATTTTTAAACTAATGATTGGATACAAGAAATTTTGTCTTGTTAAAAATGAAAATATTAATTATAAAATAAAAAATGTAATTTATAATTAGCTGTAAATTTATTATATTCATGATTAATTTTTATTATTAAAGTTAATTTTCTTGATTGCAAAATCTAAATTTAAAGATAGTTGACATATTGCAAGTTAGCAATGAGACGGTTAATGATTCTGTTTATACTTGTTAATTTCCTCAGACAACTCATTTTCATTTCAAATATTGTTCATCGGAGGTCCAAATTTTATCTGAAAATTTTAATTTTCCCGTTCATTTTAATAACATTGGTGATGTCAAATGGCGCCAAAACTTTCCACCCACTCTGGAGTGGCCCATAAACAGCCATAACATCGTTACCTACCATTCAAAAGCAAAATAGAAAAGCAAAACGAGGTTGGAGGAAATGAAAATTAATATACGGAACATATAAATAAATAAGCATCTAAACAAATCATGCTTAGATTTACAGAAATAAATAATTTTAAAAATTAAATAAATACAGATTTTACTATTATTTTTCTTTTGATGATATTTTAAAATTTTATTACTATGTTTAAGTACGTTATTTTTTTTAATTTTTAATCATATATTAATTGTTAAAAAGACGAAAATTAAAAATTAATATAATTAATAAAAAACAATTTAAAAATTTGTTATTATTTTAATAACTTTAAAGATTAATTTAACAAATTTTGAAAAAAAGCAGCAATTTGAAAATTTTCTCAATTTCTTTTCTTTCTTGTTCCTTTTTGACCTTTTGGTTTTCCCATGAGAAAAAAGCTTCTGCACTTCACTGCCCCCTTCAACACAATCCATTCCCGGTTCCTTTGGCAATGGCAGTTTACAGACTCGCTGTGATCATCGAAAACCCTTCAAACGATGGTGAGTTTCTGCTCGTGAAGCAGTCGCGTCCTCCCAAATTCCACGATGAAGAGTACGACTCCTTCGTTGATTCTGATCTCTGGGACTTGCCCTCGGCACAGCTGAACCCGCTGCAAGTAGGGTCAGAGCCCCCGGTTGAGGTGGAGATTGCAAGCTCGCATTCCGAGGACTTCAATTTGAGGGAATTCGACCTTCGTTTGGCTCTTAACGAGGTACTGTTGTTGAATTTTGGATGTTTTGAGCTTTTATGTTTCGGCAATGATGAAATCGTATTAAATGGTTTTGCGACTAGGTGTTTGGACAACTAGGGTTTGAGGCAGCTGAAGAGGGAAAATGGAAGTTCCATAAGTATGTAAAGGAAGCTGCGTTTGGACCCGATTTGCCCGTAAACACAGTCTTTATTGTCGGAAAATTGGTTGCAGCCAAGGACAGGGACTTTGGAGGTTTGCTTGTTTTTCAAGTTTGTCGTAGTTGACATTGCAGGTCATCATCATTTATTCGCAGATGATGTATGAATTGGGTTGTGAGCTAGACATATGTAGAACAAATAAACAGTAATATTGAATTTTATTTGTACTCATTCCCTGTTTTAGTGATGCTTGTTTGTTCATTTCTGTCCATTTAGTCTGTCTGTATTACTCTGTTTCTTTAGATTGTTGACTGCCGAGAGAAAATTTTCGTCTAAGAAAATATGCATTTTTTTACTCTTTTTGGACAGAACTCAGAAGACTAAACAAGTAAACTTAATATTTTGCCTTTTGGTATGCATTGGGAAGTTGTGGTGTGTTTCTGTCTGTTATGGCGTTACTTAGTTTGTTATTTCTTAAAGGTTCTCTTCATCTTTCATTTGGATGCCTCAATAAAAGTTTTTGACTCTCAGCGTATGCAACCACTTTCTGAAACAGCACAGTTCGCTTGCTAATTGTATGTTTAGCACATGCATCTGAGGTCAGAGGTGTTGCTAAGGTGATCGATCATGCAGCTTCAACTCTGGCTTTCTATTTGAAGTGTGCTAGTAGACTAAATGATTATCTATGTCAATTTACAATTATATATATATATATATATATATATATATATATATATATATATATATATTTTATATATGTATGTATATACAAACAACCAACTTCAAACAAAATAGGTAGATTAGGACATGTTTAAGTGGTTTAATATTTTCATATCCGAAGCATTTGGTTTACTTCTATGGGATTGCACCACAACAGTCCGAATGTTGCCTGTCATTGTTCTTACATTGAGAATGGCTTGAAGGTTTCAAAATTCATGTGCCAATCTGTTTCTTTTCTGTTAATTCCTTGAGCGGATGGGTGGCAGATTGATGTCGCAGAGGACAAAATGAAAGTGGTTTCTGTTATACAAAATTTTTTCCCACTGATGTGTTCTTGTTCTTGGTGATCTATAAGCAAAGTAGGCAGTTGAAATGAATTGCAAACCATTGACTAAAATCAATGCATATGATTACTTTTATGCATTGCTAATCTATCTTTTCCTGCTCATTATTTTTAAATTTTAATACCATATTATGTCAGCAACATATGTGGTAATTTTTAGAAGTCTATATCTCCATACAGATTCATATAAATGGATGTCTGTCCAAAACTGTCTTAGCTGGCTTCTGGAAGTGAAACCACATGGTGATCGTGTTGGACTTTTGGTAGTAGTTGGTCTTATAAATGAATCATCTATATCTACAAAGTGGAAAGTCCCTCCGGCCATAAATTATCAGGTTTGCTTTCTTTAAATTTCTTTTGTTTCCTTGGTGGGGCATTTTTTGGGATTTGGGAATTACAGTTTTTGAAATAAATTTGGAAGCAGTGATATTGGAGAAGCTTTGCTTTTCTAAATTAGGAGATGAATTTCAAATGACTTGTAAACCACTCGTTTTCAGTGGGGATTCTAAAAAATTTTGTCAAAGGAAATTCCATCAGCATTGCATCAATAATGCCTCCCCCTCCCCTCAAGAATGTCAGTTGAGATTAGGTATATGGCTTGTTTCCTAGATTTTCCTATATATTCACTGGTAGATGTGCTCACTCTCTTTGTTTACTGCTCATGGTTAAAAGGACAAAATTTCTCCAGATGAGCAACACCCACTGTTAATTTTCTGCAACTCAATTATTTCTTAAACTATTTATTCAGATTTCAGAGATCATAGCTACAGTTTGATATTTCTGTACTAACAAAAGAGAAAGAGAAGCTACTTTTTATTTTTCAAAGTTGTAATGTTTATAATCTGGTGCAAAATGAATATTTACTTTTATTTTCAGGAGTACCCACCTGGTGTTAAGCTTATACCTATGGGAAGTAGAACAGCAAAGCCTTTTCACACGACAAATTTGGTGGTGTTTGCACCTGAGAATGTTCCAAATGATGCAGAGGAGAATAATTTTGTTGCTTGTGGAGATGCACTATTAGTTGATCCCGGATGCCTATCAGAATTCCATGGAGAGGTATACTTCCACATAACATCCAAACCTGTGTAGTTGGTCCAGGGCCTTGTGGCCTTTGACTCATCTTTTATCCTTCTGTTTTCTGTTCTGTGTTCATGGGATGCATTTCATTTCATAATTTCTTCTTACTTGTTCATACTTATTTGACTGTCTTAATAGAAATTGATATTACCTGTTGACAACAAAAGCAGAAACAATTCCCTTTCATTTGAATTTAATCACTGTAAACTTTTTCTACTCAAATGCGAGTCCATTGACTTTTGAGAAATTTACTTGGAAATATACTTTTAATGTTTGATTCCCCCTCCTTTATATTCTACCTCCTATGACTGGTTAATTTCCACATTATCTGGTTTTGAAATTTGTTTTGCTCATCAATTAAATCTCAACATATTATTTTGTAATTATCAGCTAAAGAAACTTGTTACAACTTTGCCAAGACGACTAGTGGTCTTTGTCACTCATCATCATGCTGATCATGTAGATGGTGAGTCTTTCCCAACACTTACGTCGCTTTTTTTTTTGTAAGGTAGATTATGCTACAAGTATAGTGGTGAATGTTGAAGTAGTCATCATAAATAATTCCTTTGTACTTTGTTCCATATTAAAGCTAGGTGTGAACCATTAAGTAGCTAAAGATATAATCTTTGTTAGTTTTGTACTCAAGTGCACCTTGTAAATCATCACTTTTTCCTGCCTTCAAAATAAAAAAATATCACTTTTACCTGGTAGATGCTATTGTCTGTAATGGATACACTCTTGTACTTTGGAACTTACATTTTGAATATATTTTCACCCTTTATGACAGGTCTCTCAGTTATCCAGAAGTGTAATCCTGATGCCACTTTGTTAGCGCATGAAAATACCATGCGTCGCATAAGTAGAGGTTATGTTAGTTTCTGTTTTCATTTGAATAACGTTCTTTGAGACACTTTGCAAACCTGTATTTTTCCTTCTTAGCTTTTTGTTGACTCAAAATTAAGCAACTAGAACAGATAAGATAAAATTACGCAAAGAGAAACTAAAGTACATTCATCTATAGTGAAATAAAATATATTTTTGTATCTGTGATGAAATTTCATAAAAATGTTGATTTTGAGTGAAAGACTTATTGATCATGACTTTGCTATGAATCTTAAAAATTAGAGCAAATTACCTTGAAATCCCCTCATTGCACACAATACTTCTCTTTAAACACCTATAGTCATCCTCCTTAATTGTTTGAAGCACATTACGCTATGTACCTCTGCTGCTTAAATGCGGTCTAGCTAAGTAACAGAATCCCTCCATGTGATGTGCACATGACTGTTAATGAAATTATATAACAAAAATACCCTCTGTTCCAATCTCTATCCACCCATGTCCTTCATCTTCTCCAACTCCTCAAGAGCTTTTTGCAAAATCTCTTTACTTGCAATAAGCACAAATAACCATGTTTAGAGTGTAAAGTGTAAACATTAGACAAAACACAAGCATGACACATGTCATGGTAGAATGCCAAAGTAATATCTACTCTTTGAAGGTGAAGCAACAAATTGAGAAACATGTTGCATGATTCAACAGTGGGGAATAACTTGTATTCCTTCATTTGAATCAAAGTGTTGGTGGCATTTCTGAACTTGGTGTGAGCAAAAGTCTTAAAAGAGAGTGAAAAATAAAAGGGGAAGAGTTACAAAAGACAGTAGGAATGTACCAAAGGCTTTGAAAATCTTAGAAGAAAAGTCTATTACTGTGAATGATGAAGCGAGGAGTTTCCTAAGGGTGGTTCCGATGGTTTTGAATCTACAGTTTTGGGTAAGGATGTGGAGGAGCATGGAATGTGTTTCCAGAGTGTGGGAAGAAGGGTTATGTTTGAGGATCCAGTTGAAGAATCATGAGGAGATAACATGGTCATTTTGGAAATTGAAAAAAGGGATATTACAGTCTTTTATCTTTTAATTAACATTGTCACTAAACAACGTCTAGTTATGAGGGGGGGGGGTGACTTTAAGTGTGTAAAGAGGAGGGGTATCAAGTGCAATTTGAAAAAAAAAATTGAAGGGGATCGGTATAATTTGCTCTAAAAATTATCACACCAGAATTGCAAAACCCAACTTTTGTTATCATCTTGATTAGTACTCATGAGTCATGATTTGTTGCTATTTATGTGCTATGAAGCATAAACTCTGACATGAACTCTCTGACATGGCTAATGTCTTAAATATAAGACACCAAGACACCCACAGCATGCTAATGTCTTAAATATAAGACACCAAGACACCCACCGCATACTCACACACGTGCGTGCACACAGACACATACACACACATAAAAGATTAGGAAACATCATGTTACAATGTAGAATAAGCCTTGCAAAAGAATATTAGGAAACATCACTTTACAACGTAAGCATTTGCTCTCTTTACAAAAATATCTCAAAACAAGTAAATCAAACTATATTTCTCAAAAAAGATTTATTCACTTTCTCAAACCAACATGCTAAGTTTTTTTTTTTTTTCAATGATAATGAGCCACCAACATGCTAAGTTTTGTAGTTTTTTTTTCATGATAACGAGCCTTCCAAAAACTTGAGGCATTATTTTTAATATTTTATATTATAATTTAAGCTAACTTTTCTAAAAGTTAAAAAAATGGATATTGTTCATAATATTAGTGGGTGTCCATCCATATTGAAGTGTTGGCTCAAGTGTTTGAACCATGGGTTGAATAAGTGTTGGGAAGGTGACGATGTTGGAAGGGTGTCTCACACCATAACACTTCAAATAAGAAATGTGCATGTGCTTCATAGACATGGTAGGCAAGAGAAGCTAAAGGGAGGTGTAGTATTATGTAATAAGGCTCTAAATACTATGGTTGTTGGTGACATTTCCAGACAAGAGAGAGAAAGCACTACAGCTTGTTGCATTTTTTTCCATGAGTTGGATATTAACTTTTTATGATTAGGTTCTCAGAGTTCGAATTCTAGCAGCATGTTTGGAATCATGAAAAAATGGATTTGATTTGATTTAAGAAACCAACTCCCAACTCTTTATTTATTTATTTATTATTTTTTATGATTTGGATTGATTTGCAAATTAATTCTCATGTTTGGAACATATCAAGGGTAAATTTAATTCTTTTTTTTTTTAATAATTTTTCCCTTTACTTCCCATTACCTAGAATAATATAATTTTTCCCTCTCAAAATCTATTAAGTGCAAAATAATCAATTTGAATCATTAAAACTAAAATTGACAAATCAACTCATTCATTTCCAACAGATATGAGCTGATTTTTACGTGTACACACAACTTGTTTTCAAAGGATTTTGATATCAAATCAATTTTGATTTAATACCTTTCCTAACAAATAAATCAAACTAGCCAAATTTTATGGTTCCAGATTGACTGTAAGCGAATTATCTTTCATCTCCTTATGCTTTTATATAGCACTGCTACTGACATTCTTCTGGCACTGCTACTGACACTCTTCTGCTACTTTTTGGAGACAGTTCACGATTAAATTTTTGCTATTCATACATGCATACCTGACTTACAATGCAACCCTTGGGCATTTATCTTTCAATTTCAAGGGAAAATAAAGTAATTAGAGTAGAGTTGATAATTTTCCTCCTTTTACTTTTGAATGATAGAATTAGTCTGAAGTTTAATAATACATAATAAAGCTAGCACACACAAATATGCTTTAATATCCATCTTCATGACTTGTACCTTTTCAGATTAGCTTCTGATTTTTCTTTTGGAATTTAAAGTCTACCCTGATGTACCAAAAATAGAACTTCACCACGGTCAAACTAATATTCCATGATTACAGATGATTGGTCACTTGGCTATACCTCAGTTATGGGAGATGAAGACATTTACATTGGTGGTCAGAGATTGAGAGTTATTTTTGCTCCGGTATTTTTCACATGCATAATCCTAATTGGGTTCCAGTAACTTTAATTTTTTTAGACCTTATATTCCATATAAATTTGAAAAAATTGTTGAAGATGTATGACCAGGGTAATAGCACATCTACTGTTTTAAGATGTAGGACAGAAAACATTCACAAAAGATCTATTAGGGATGTATGTAAAAGAATCATTCATGTGTCTTACTTTAGCAGATTAAGCCTTTAGGTTGATTTGGTTTAAGACAGTTTCTTCAAATAATGAACCTGTGCTTTGTATCTATGCTTTAAGGTTGAATTGATTCTTGACAAAATAAAAGAACTTTATCTCAATCTATATTAAATATTACTAGAACTCTTAACTGACTTTGTATTGAAGTCTTAAGTGTGATGAGAAAACATTTGTTCTCTATAAAATTGCTTCAATTTTCTGCTAAATTTTAAAATTTTGTTTGGTTCAGGGACATACAGATGGTCATATGGCACTGCTTCATGTGAATACAAATTCTTTGATTGTAGGTGATCATTGTGTGGGGTAAGATTTCAAACAGTGTTATGGATCATATATTAAGCAATTTTCAAAATGCATAAATTTAAGCATACTATTTGTATCATCAAGTATGCATACACATTCAGAATTTGTATATATTTATGTATATGTATTTATGCATGTTTAAATGGTTGTGAAACTTTCTTTACATTTGAATACCTTATCTGGAGTAATGTTTTAGTTGGACTGATATAGATACTTGAAATAGTAGTAAACTATATTGTTAGACCTATAATAAAAAACGTCTACAGTAGGAGAAAGAGTTAGGCCCAATTCTTGTGGGCCTACCTCTGTTAATGAGGTTTTTTTAAAAGGGAGAATTAGTGAGGGCAGATATATTGCTATAGATAAGGAAGTAGAAGCAATTATATTTATATAAAATAAGGAAGCGGAAGAGTGAAAGAGTCTTATAAATGAGGCAATGGGAGAGAGAAGAAGCCAGGAATTTTCTGGGAAAGGAAAGAGTCAATTTTGGGAATTCATAGAAGTGAGGAGGAGAGACCAGGCTCTTGAAGGCCTTGGAATACTTGTATTTTGTTACCTTTTATATCACCTTTCTGTTTTCTCTTGGAATTTTTCTTTTCTAGAGAAGGAGTGAGGGTGTTATGCAGTAGTTTATTCTAATCACTGATTATAGTTTATCAAAAAAGCAAAAGAAAAATTGTACATTAAGCAGGTTGGTGAGGTTCCAGAGTCTATCAGACTACTGAAATTAGATTACTTGATGTCTAGACCTTAAAAGACTAGGTTAGCTACTGTCAAATGTTTCTCCTTTTCTTTCCTGGCCAATGAATTTAAAGACACATATAAAGAGAAGACAGATATGATAGGTTATTATAAAAGGATCAACCAACTAGACTTACTTCGCAGAAAGCCTCTTCTCAAAATTTGACTAAGGCATAGGCGTCTTCCTGGTTTTGATTTACAGGAAGAAATGGTTCAGCATGCTGAAATATGTACCATATTATCCAATGTTAAAGTCATTTTATTTCCTTTATGCAGTTCCAATATTATCAAGGACCTACTTCATCTTCGGGGTTTTTTGTTAATTATTCTGCTCAGTAACATATTAATTTACTTTGTTTCAGTCAGGGAAGTGCTGTCTTGGACATAACTGCTGGTGGAAATATGACTGTAAGTGTGAAAAGACCTTATATGTTGGAAATGTGTACGTTCTAGTTATTATATTGCAGACTATGAGATTCACCAAAAAGAATATTATAGACTACGAATAAAACCTGTTACTCTGCATTGGTGGCTTCAGTTTCTCTAAAACTAATGGTGCACACCCTGCAATTTAGAGAATAAAGTACACTTTAACAAAGTAACCATTAGTAAAAGAAAATAATGTAAATAATACCACTATTGGATTTTTTTTGCTCAATATTATTGTCATTGCAGGAATACTTCCAAACCACATACAAATTTCTGGAGCTTTCACCACATGCTTTAATACCAATGCACGGGAGAGTTAATCTCTGGCCAAAGCAGATGCTGTGTGGATATCTAAAGTAATAACCATCTATCTCGTGTACTTTCACTGAACTCATTAACAGTTTATATCTATGTCGGGGCTACCAACTGTATGGATTGTTATCATTATTTTCAGGAACCGTAGGAGTAGAGAAGCTAATATCTTAAAAGTGATTGAAAATGGAGCAAAGACTTTGTTTGACATTGTTGCATATGTATATTCTGATGTTGATTGCCGTGCCTGGATTGCTGCATCATCAAATGTGAGGCTCCATGTGGATCATCTAGCCCAGCAACATAAGTTGCCTAAGGTAATGGCTAATCTGCTTTAAGCTTTAAACACCCTCATCTTTGAGAAATTCTTGGTATCTATTGATGAAAAATCCATTGTGCCTGCCTTGGTTGTTGAGAAATTCTTTGTATCTTTGTCAGTTTTCTCTGCTTGGTTGTTGACATTTGTATTCACCGCATGTCTGCATCTTTCCATTTACTCTCTACCCAGAGAAATTTTCAACATACTATGGGAGTATTACACCACTCTTATAAGAAGGTAACACAGGACACAGTATTTTGATTAAAAAATAATATATTAAATTAAATTTAAACAGTTAAACAACTTTGTAGAGTATTGGTTGGGGCCAGCGAGCATATTAGAATTTCTCCTCTTTCTTGCCTCCCCCTCTTTACTCTCTTTCACACACACACACACACATTCTGTGTTGACACACGCCTTGTGTACATGTTCTAGTTTTGTTGTATTTTTTTTTTCTCTTTCTAAAGCCAAGAACATTTTCCTTTTTGATGCCTTGGTACTTTTATATCATTTACGTCTTTTAAGTTTTCAAAATGTGCAGTATTTGTTTATTACACAATATCTTATAATTAGCTTATCCTTCTATCTATATTTATTTATACATTACTTTTATTCAAGCCTTAGGTTGGTATTGATGTCTGTCATTTGTGAGATTTACCATTATCCAGATACTTCCTAGCATAGAGCTGAGATGCAGCTATTCAAACTGACGAAAATACTTTCTTACAAAAGAAATTCATAAAAACTGCGCACAAATGATTGAAAGCATCCTATTTGGCTAATGATATCGAATGTGTCATTATCATATGATATATTTTTTCTATTATATTATGTCTGATACATTTATTTTCATATTATTATTATTATTATTATTATTATTATTATTATTATTAGTTTTATTGGACCTGCAAAATAACCGAGAGACTTGACTGACTGGTTTGATATGCATGCGACACATACCACATCCTTTTTTCGGTCTTTTTCATTGATTTATAGTTTTGTTTTCCTTCTTTACCAACAAAAGCTTTGTTGTGCTTTAATAAAATACAAAAATAATCTGTTTGTCGTCTGACTGTTCAAATAATGTGAAGAATCTGCTACCCTGAGTGTCAAATAGCTCTGATCAATATTTAATCTACCAAAGATAGAAAATAAATGATCCGTGTCTATTATTTCTCTTGTGAAAGATAAATGTTTTTCTAGAATTTCGTATTTTCCTCTCTTGGGTAAACCTGATGTAACACTGCTTCATATTTTGGATTTAATTACTTTCTTTCATCTCAATACTTTTGTGTTCATATGTGATTAATCTGGGTGGCAGAATTGTGCATTATTCATGGAATTGTTATTCTGCCTCGTGTCTTGAGAAAATTGTTTAAATGAGTAATAGTAACATTCCAAAATGAATGAAACTTGCACAATTTTTGTGAGAATATGCAGGATTTCTCTCTAGAAACTTACAATTCCAGTTTGGTTGCATTTGCTGACAATGTGGGTAAACTATAATTATGAAGAGCTGCTGTGGTTGGCTCACCAGCTACTTATCCGCTTCATCCATTGCATTTTTTGAGAAAATTTGTAGCTCTATCCTCTAAGTTCAATATTTGCATTGAAAAAGATAACGGAAATTGTAATAATCTGAGAGGAATTACTCTTGAGATTTGACTGTTATTCTGTCGTGAAGCTGACAGAACATACTGCATCTACCTTCTTAGGATTTTTCAATCCAGAAGTTCAAAAATACCTGTGGGCTACATTTTCTGTCCCGATGGATATGGGCTTACGCTAGTGGCAGTTTGTTACATCCAGTAGGGAAATCTTCATTTCTTATTGCTGGTGTTGTTGCTGGCATTGCTGTATTATACTGTCGAAAGCAAATTCAGTAGATAGAGAGGCGTACCTCTATGGGAAAGTTATATTCTGTTTGGTGATCGTTAAGCGGGGTTGCTTAACAACGCAACTAGTGTGTGAACTGGAGTTTAAATTGTGAGTTTTGATGTAACATGCTATGATATTACCCGAAAAGTACTTTGAAATGTTATCAGTGTGTTTGTCATCCATTTATTGGAAAGGGGTTCAATGTTATTTTTGGTGCAAGTTGCATCAACAGAATGCCAATGGTTGGTCTCACGTGGGTTTGTATTTTTGAGATCACCCAAGAACATCTATCGTCCGCTCCCGTGACTTGGGCAAAGTCAAGGCTAGGGTCACAATTTCCCCATGTTTCAGTACTTATTTGTAAATTAATTCAAATTTCATTTTCATGGAAGTGAAAAAATTCTGACCGGATAAACTTGCTTTAGAAATTTTTTAGAAAATAGTAAAGGTGTAATGCCGTTAGGCGGGGGTAAACAAACAGACCCTTAGTTCTACATGTGCCCTGATCAACGACGCTAGAAGCATGTAGTGGAGAGTGATTGAGTAAATGCTGTTCGGCTTCTTCTAAACCACGGCATACATGTCAGGAGATGAATACCTTTGCATGCAGAAACAAGTAAAATTTACGGAGTTGGATATTCTCAACCATCAAAGGGGGTAGATCTCAGATTTAAATTTTGTTAAATTTTAGTAAATATCTTGTGCCAGTGAATTAGTTTTTTGGTTAGCCGAAAGCAAACTATGTTCAAACCATAAAACGTAAGCCATGGAGACCAAACTAAAGTCTTTAATGTATGGAAAAGTAAGGACGTAAATATTAAATGGAACCGTTGTGTTATGGGCATGAAATGATGCCGTCAAAATTAATAAAAAGGTCTGGTATGATGTACCTTATTTATTGTTTGAAACCGAATTATGTATTTACTATTTTAGCAATGAATGCTTCTATTTTATGTTCCAATTCTTATTGAATAATATCTCGTTAATGTACTGGGTAAAACATTGGTAATATACTAATTGTATTTGAAACACCAATAAATTGTATTAATTAACTTATTGCAATCGTAAAAGATTTCAGTTAGCATTCAATTTACATTACTTAACAAGTGTGATATTATTAACATAATTAAATTCAACATAATAATATAAAAAATATTTGAGAATGATATCGGCTCCTTGTAGCACTGGTTATTTAAACAAACATGCAAAAAGTAATTAATAAGAAATATTTACTATGTTAAGAAGTACAAAAATTATTTAATACTTACTGTTTAACTAAGTAAAAGCATTTGTTCGATCAAATTTAATATTTCTAAATTAGTGTCATTAATATACTTGTTAACAAGTCTCGGTATTCCGATAAAGTAAGATTAATCCAAATAGAGGGTGATTGATAAAATTTTTCTTCAAAATGCTAAGGTAAGATTTGAATATGCGAAGTTTGCATAAATTCATATTTTATTATTTTTCGATAACATATTTGTACTTTATCTTGATCTCGACATTTTAAAAATATATCAAATTTACATATTGTGTCATATTTATTTGAGCCTATTGTTATTTCACATCTAGATATAAATTTTTTAAGTATAATTATAATATATATTTTTTAACTACTTATTATATAGCACGATTATGAATATTAGTAATGAATATGATATGATATGTAGATAGGACAAAGTTTAAAGTATTAAAATAGAATACAACAATCTTTGTTAAGTAAAATATATTAGTATATATGTATATAATTTGAATGTTTTATGATAAAATTGATCAATTCTTAGTCAAATAACTTTCTAAAATAACAATAAAATCTCCTAAATCTTTTAGATTCTACAATTTTAAGATTGTTATAAAAATGGATAGCAACTTTTGTAAATCCTCTGAACTTCAATTTTAAAATTTTGATATTGTTATCTTTTTTAAAACTTAAAACTCAATGGATAGACAGATAGTGTATTAAAGCACATTCTTCAAAAAATTTGTTTTTTTTTTTTCAATTTAGGAAAAAAAGAATGACAGTGAATATGTCTAACTCATTCGTTACCAACAAGTGTTGGAAAGATAAAGCTTGTTTTGCAACACGAAATGCTACTTCATACATGTAATTGAGGCTAAATAGTGGAAGAGAATGAGTGCCTTGATTCGTAGAGATATTCTGTGATGCTCTCCAACGGCAAAGATCTTTCAAAAATTGGACAAAATATGAAAAGAAAACAGATATTTCATTCAACAGTGGTTACACATTGGTGGCCAAATTTCAGGATTGTTTCTATTTTATGACTTTTTTGTTAGACGATTTGCGTGTTTCGTTTTGCATTTATTTATCGGCTAGCAATGTTGTTGAGTTCTGTCTCCATATCATTGCGATCAGATCAACTAGTTATGTTTAGTATTAGTTTTGTACTTTTTGTTATCTTTTAATGAATAAATATACGAAAAATTCTTTTAGTAAATTATTAAATGTAATTGTTCAAATTAATAAAACAACACTTTTTTTTTCTAAAATTTGTATATTTTTTTCTTGACCACAATTATTTTCTACAAAACGCAATGAATTGAAAATACGACAGCATAGTAGGAATAATTCTCTCAATAAAAAAAATTCTATACACAAAATTCAAAATTTTTTCTTAAAAGAAATTAAATATGTAACATTCCAGATCCAACCTTTGCTTAAAATAAAGTTAAAAGAACATCGACTATGAGCATTTGAACATGAGGAACAAACAAGGTATGATACCATAAACTAGTTCAGAAATAATTAGTTGAAGAAGTGATTTTCGGCTTCGAAATAACTTCGTAGGCGGCAACGAAATTTGTTGTCCTGAACTTCATATTGCTGCCCAATTTACATTGAAAACATCTGAATAATATATTAATCTCAACCTTTCCCTTTCTTATTCAGGGAACATTTTTTAAAAATAAAGTTCCTTTCTTATTTTTATTTATTTATTAAACTTCTTTGTTTATTTATTCACTCTCCTCTTTATCATCCCTTTCTTCTCTTTCTTGCCAGTGGGTTTCTAAAATTATTCACATTGACAGAGGCAGAGATAAAAACCAAAAAATTAAGTATGAGAGGGATAAAATTATATTTTTAATAAATTTTTATAAAAGTAATTTTTATCATTCCAATTGTTAAATTTAAACCTCTAGTTAACTAGATTAAATTTATGAATTTTCATATGATTTAAAAACTAATTAACATTTCATTATAGTATTTTATTTTAACTACATGTTATTTAAAATATAAGAAAATGCTTATTATTTTATTATATTTTAATGAAAACTATTGGTTGATTGAAAAATTGTTTTCTTGAAAGATAAGAAAGTGAATTTTTTTCTCCAAAGGTAAGATTTTACTTTCTTTTTCTTAAAATAATTTTTCTCTCTTTGTTAATATATTCAGTCCTTTCTTAATTGGTTGAAACTTTTTTAATAAAATTTTTCTTGACTCATTATTTATACTAAATAGCATTGTTGATATATAAAATAGTTAAATAGTTGCCGACAATGAATACCCGATTGTTCGTTCTTATAAATTCAGTACTTGAATTTGATTTTAAGACAGTTTGATAGTAATAGTATGCATAAGTAACTTCACTGCAAATTTTTGGTAAGATAAATGCTCTTCCTTTAGCCTTATAAAAATTATCCTTCTATTTATCTAAATTTTTATGCATCAAAAATGTTTTTTTTTTTTTATTGAAGTCCAAAGTAGGAATTAGAAAAGATTGGATGCCGAGATAAACCTATTACTTGACTTTTAAAAAAAAAATTTAAGTTCAAACTTGTGAAAATTAATTGAAAATATCTCTTAAGTCTAACAATACTTGGTAAATTTGACTTCAGCACTTAATATAATTTCAAAAATTAATTTTTAAGATAAGAAAGTTAAAACATTTATTTATAAGCTTTAAATTTGATAATATCTATAGTTAGTATAAAGTTTTAACACACTTTTTTGTATATTTAGAATTGGAAAAGGTAAAAATTGTAAAATGATTTATTTTATAAATTGCACTGAGATAGTAGCAAAACCAAATAAATTACATTTAAAAAAATCACAAAACTAGGAAAGAATATGCTAGAAATTCCACGGAATTAGGTTGATTGCACTATAAAAAATTTATAACAGTTGAGGATAACTCAACATTTAATTTATGGTAAATTTACATATTATATATCTTGCTCAAATATCAATTCTTGCTTTTAATAATATTTGAGGAGTTTATTTCAAATCTCAATACTATTTTGGCAGAAATTATTTTTAATAGATAAATTTAATTGCAATCATAATTTAAATCAAACTATTTTTAAATGTAAAAAATTATCAGAAATACACATATCATACCTCATCTAAACTACTGTAATTCTAGTGGCTTGGTTAAAAGAAGTTCTTTAATTTAGTTTTTAAAGTTTAACTATATTATGAGAAATTAATATCTCATTAACCAAATGGAATGATATAGTAATAAAATCAGGAAAGAAAAAATACAACTATCCCAATTTTGTATATTTTATAAAATTTCTTATTTTGTTTCAATTAATAGTTAAACTCTTATTATCGTTACAAGAAACAATAAATAAAAATAAAAAAGATAATAAAGTATGAGAAAAGATTATTAATTTAATAGGAAGAGATAAAGAGATAGAAAATATTAGGAAAAAAAAAAGAACTATATGAATATTATAATTCTTGTTAAAATATACCATTCTCTTAAGTTGAGGTTATTTTTTAACGGTAAACAAATCGAAACTTTTTTCTTTTGTAAATAGACGTTTTGAATTTTTACACTGTTTTATTTAATTATTAAGCCCTTACTAATGACAAACACAAGACATATTATAGTAATGATAATTATAGTTTCAGATTAATTAAAAATTATTAAATTATAATTTTCATATTCTAAATTTAATTTCAGTTTTAATTTAATTCTTTAAAATTTTTATTCAATTCAATTTAGGTTTTATTCATTTCTTTAAATGTTTAAATTTAATTTGATCTTTTAAGTTATTTTTCTCATTAAAATTTTCTTTTACTTAATAAAAATTTTCTAAATAATAACGTTTTGAACTAAATTTCGTCTTACAGTCAGTCAAACTATCATCTAAAACTTCTAAACAATTGTTAGAAACCTCTTTAAATTGTTCAAATCATTTTTGACCACCCATTCATGTTTGTCTTTTACTCTATTTTAAATACTTAACAATTATCATAAAATTAATATCATTGATCAAATAATAACCTCTATCATTTCTATTATCAACCTATATCTACATCAAACACTGAACGCATTCTTTCTATTGTCAACCTATATCTACATCAAACACTAAACGCATCCTTTAAATTAGTTAAAAAGTAAAAAATACTCACTTAAAAGAGTAAATTAAATAAGAAAAAGCTAAAAATTATTAACTTAAAACTTAGAGGATTAAATTAAATATAAAATGTTAGAAGATCAAATTAAAATATAAATTTAAAAGATGAAAATTATAATTAATTCAAATAAAATAAGTTTAAAATATTTATTTATAAAAGAAGAAAAACTTCAAGATGATTAAGTTTTTTCTCATAAACAAAAAAAATAATTAAATTGTACTAAAAGTATAAATATTTTTTACATTGTTATTTAATTATAATTCATTAGATTATTATTTTTATAATAATAATTTAAAAATTTATATTTATAATATTTTCCAAATAATTAATAATGTGAAAAATTTTATATTAAAAGTGGGTGGGTGTATTGTTATTTTTATTGATCAAATTAACAATAAAGATAATTTTTAAAAAAAATTACTTGCGTGGAAATTGTCACTCCCTTGAAAGTGTATGAAAAGTAATCTAGAAAGAAAGACAAATATCGTATCACTTGTATTTAAGTGCATCCGATTACATATGAAAAAATGTGTGCATTTTGGAAATGAAAAGAAAAATATAAAATATATTAGAATAAAAATATTGTTGGATAAATGATAATATTTTCTTTATTTTTCCTTGGTAAACTTTTTCCCCTTTTATTTGACCGGCATGTTGACCTCTTTTCGATTTTATAATTGCGGAAGCAAATCTTTGTTTTTTTTTACAGAAAAGTTATATGCAATCCCCCCAAAAACAAAAACATTTTTCTTCATTTTTGCATCATTTTTATAGGTGAGATGTGAAGTTGGGTGAAAAGTCTTGAATATGGTCTCATGTGGGCGTGGCTTCTTTCTTATTTCCTTCTTTTTTGGGCACTCAATAAAGTAACCTCTCTTGAATTCCTTCTGGCAGTTGAAACCTCAGTAACCAAACACGTAATAAACCGACGCGTTGAAAACTATTCTGCTCGGCGGCTACATAACTTGGTCTTCGTCGTGGCATAGAATACGTTTTCAATGTCTAAAATTCCACACACAAAACGTCCCTGTCGTTTTAGCATTGCACTAAACCAGATACAGATGGCACCCGATAATAACTATAGAATCTTCATTTTCTTTTTAAGTTTCAACGTAATAATTAATAATTTGCCACTTCCAATCAGGTATCTTGAATACATATATTTATTGGTTTCTTTCTTGTAACGAATTTATTAATATTTTTGTACAGCTTTCCAAAACCAGCGATAACTGTTTCTTTGTCTGCCTAGTTCACCTTTTTAACAAAGCTAAACCTCCAATTCAAAGCCATCAACTCCTGTGGTTGGCTATGTTTGTGATATAAAATTCAGCCAAGGGAAATACCTTTTCTTCTGCTTCTCTCTATTTGTGGACTTTCACAACTTTCTTCCTCTTCTTTATTACCCCTTGCTTCCTTTCCTATATCCATCATCATATTTTGGATCAGTTTCACTCCCAGGTGATCCTTATTGTATTGAATACTTTCGTTTCATTATGTTGGTTATGGTCTTATGACTATAAACATATTTTAATTAGAATATACAAGTCTGTTGTGCATATTTTACAATTATTCTTCTTTATTAGCTTTAACATAGGTATCCACCATCAAAAATACCCTTATAACAGAATTCTAAGGGAATTTTTATTTTTTGGTCCCCCCCAAAATGAAGGGCTCAAATAATCAATACCCTTTAAACTCTGTTTCCAAGGTTTTCAATGCTCAACTCCACTTTGTTCAGTTTCTGACCTATATCCTCATCTTGGGCTTTGGTGTAACCCTTGGAATCATCCTCAGTTTTTATCTTAAAGACTGCACCTTTAGCCTTCAATTCACTCAGTTTTCACTCTCTGCCTTACCACGAACGCCACCTTTGGCACGACCCAAAGCAAAAATAGAAATATCTAATAATAACAGTAGTCATATAGGATTGAAGGAGTTCCTTAAGCCTCCTCATGTTATGCATGATATGGATGATGAGGAATTGCTTTGGAGAGCTTCAATGACTCCAAAGATCCCTGATTACCCGTTCGATCGAGTTCCCAAGGTTGCCTTCATGTTCTTGACAAGGGGTCCTGTGCTTTTGGCACCTTTGTGGGAGCAATTCTTCAAAGGGCATGAAGGGTACTACTCCATTTACGTGCATTCCAATCCATCATACAATGGATCACACCCTCAGAGTCCGGTGTTTGATGGCCGGAGAATTCCCAGTAAGGTCAGTTGGTTTCTTCTTCGGTTACTAATCTCATTTACTATATGTTTATTGCCAATTATGGAAATGTTTATTGCTTGAATAATTGAAATGAATCCTAGTGTATCTATAGTCCTAGGCAAATGTCATGTTACATGCTTATATTAATTTGTAGCTATCCAAATTGCTAAATAGAATGAAAATTTAGATGAAGAATTTTAAAATTTTAGATATTTTTCAAATAAAAAATAAGTGATCATTTTAAACAGAGTGAAATATAAAAAGAATAATGAATAATCTAAAAAAACTAAACATAATAGAGGATTTTTAAAATCCTCTCTAAATAAGTGTGATTTAAAACCTTTTTATTTGATAGAATTACTATTCAAATTAAAGTTGAAATATTTTTAAAACTTTTCCTTATTTTCCAAATACATTTAATCTGGTAATTTAAAATTATTTTATCCAAATATAAGACTAAAGAAAAACAATCCAGGGGAAAAGGCAGAGAATAAAATAGAACAGAGAACAGCTGAAAACTGAACATATAATTGCTTCATATTGCTAGGATAAACTCCTGCTCAATAAGAGTTGTTAGAGGAAAGGGATCAGTTAACAAATGATAATTTACAGTGAAGTAAATCTGTCGATTTTAATACCTGGTGTAGGTTCTAAAAGGTAAAAAATCAGATATTCTCTCTTTGTGAACTTCTATCAGTACACTGGCAATTATGACCACATTCACCTGTTATGATCCGGACTTAAATGATGGTACAACCGAACAAAGGCTTTGATATTGGGTTATTTACTATTTCCAAAAAAAAAATAAAAATACAGTGGTCACATTACATACCATATATTTTAAAATTTGAAATGGTAGAGCTCATGAAGCCCAAAATTAAGGAATCCCCATTGTCTCGTAACAGCTAGCTGCTACTGATTTAGGGAAACATCCCTACATCAGCAAACCCCAATTAATAAAAGGGCATGATATTTACTACTTCTTTTTTGTGTAAATTGTACACCATTTCAATTATTATATGGATTGTTTTGTTTTTCTTGTAAAAAAGTACTCATAATTTATGCAGATCCTTTATCAAAGCCTTAATAAGAAAATTGTCCACATAAATAGGATACTATTGCATATTTGTTTTTTTATTAGATCATGGATTTGATTAAGATTTTTAATTCCAACAATTTGTTTCAGTCTAGAAAGAATCAGCGATCTAACTGTTCATGTGGTATCACATAATGCAGGAAGTGGAATGGGGTAATGTGAACATGATTGAAGCTGAACGTCGCTTGCTAGCCAATGCACTTATTGATATCTCAAACCAACGTTTTGTGCTGTTATCAGAATCCTGCATACCACTCTTCAACTTCTCAACCATCTACTCTTACTTAATGAACTCTACCCAAAACTACGTGATGGCTTTTGATGACCCTAGTGCTGTTGGTCGTGGCCGCTACAGCATTCAGATGTTGCCTGAAGTCTCCCTCCAGCAATGGAGAAAAGGGTCTCAATGGTTTGAAATGGACAGAGAGCTTGCACTAGAAGTAGTATCTGACACAAAATACTTCCCAGTTTTTCAAGAGTATTGCAAAGGTTCATGTTATGCAGATGAACATTACTTGCCAACGTTTGTGAGCATCAAGTTTTGGGAGGGGAATTCCAACAGGAGTTTGACCTGGGTTGACTGGTCAAGGGGTGGTCCACACCCAGCTCAATTTTTAAGATCTGACATTACTGTTAAGTTCTTGGAGAGTTTGAGGAACAAGAAATGCAAGTATAATGAAAACGGTACCAATGTTTGCTTTCTGTTTGCTAGGAAGTTCTCGCCTGGTACTTTGTCAAGGCTCACCAAGATTGCACCCCAGGTAATGCATTTCTAATAGGTGTTATCGCCACCACCCATTATTTAATTCTTTTTTTAATCTTGTAAGTTTTTACATTATCCGGTGTAGACTAATTTCGTTAGTACAGTATGAGTTTTTATTTTATTTTTTTTCAATTAGCTTCATGGATCTCTTCGTTGATCAATTTTACTATTGGGTTATATAGCTCACTTATTGAATACAAAAAATAAAGAAAAAGGTTCCTGACGGCTACAAATGAGGGGGAAGCTAACTAAGCACATTTTATTTGGTGCCGGTGCTTCCTCCATACTCCTTGATGCTCAAAATGACATCACAAACACCAATCATGTTATATTTTGAAAATCAAACTAGACGTGCTATTCTTTCGCAACCCCATTTCAGACTAGGTCAACCATTATTGAACCGACCCAATTGAATGGAATGTCTTCACTTCACCAACCGACGCCAAAACATGGTGGTGGTCAACAAATTTGGGAAAGAAAGGCCTCTTGCCCTTTTTGCCTTCAATTAGTACCCCATCATTGTTTACAAAAATTGTTTCACGTGGCTTTAATTAACGAAAATTAACTTGGCATTAGGAAAATGGGGCAAAGGATCACTGGACCACCAAACAAATACGGCATAGAAGTAAATAAAAACATAAAAATTTGAAAAGCAAAACCCCCCAAGAATCTGATTTACAACACTACAACAGCACCTAGCATCTAGTTTATCCGTGAAAACCAAAAGCTAAAAGCTAAAGCTAAAACTAAAACTAAAACCCCTTTCTCCAAAAGCTCATTGACTAGTTCCGCACGCATCTTCAGACAAGGAAGGTGACTCGGACACCGAATCCAAGGTGTCATGACAGGGTGAGACCTCGACCCCACGCAACTCCTCAATCATCTTGACAACGTGGCTCATCCTGGGCCGTTGATCAGGTGCAGCCGCAGTGCAAGCCATGGCAATCTGAAGCAGGCCCACCATCTCCTCCTCAATATCCTTATACCTCATCAGCTCCAAATCAAAAACCTCTGCGGTCCATTCCTCCCTCACCACGGACTGGACCCACCTTGGTAGATCCACCACCCCACCATACCCACCACCCTCCACCACGGACGGACACTTTCCTGTCAGCAGCTCCAAAAGGAGAACACCGAAAGAGTACACGTCACACTTCTGGGACTGTTTTCGACCGTCCGATGCCTCCGGAGCACGGTACCCGTTGGATCTCCCACCTACTGGGCCCGGGCCCGCGAAGACCGAGAGCCCAAAATCTGAGACGCGTGCGTTGCCCTGCTTGTCTAGGAGGATGTTGGTGGATTTGATGTTACCGTGGGTGAGTTTAAGGGACTTGCAAGAGTTATGAATAAAAGCCACGCCTCGTGCCGCTCCAGCTGCTATCTTGAGCCTCGTGGTCCAGTCCAGCGGGGTTCGTCCAGGTCCTCGGTTCCCTGTCCCAATTCCACCATCAAATTTCATGTAATTACACATTTGACACCAAAATAAAAGGTTCCAATTTTCTAATAGCCAGAACCTAGGGTGCACTTTTTGGTCATATTCATCATTCAACCGGTAAAACATGAAAAGCAAAAGGCCAAAATGTTTTGCAGGAAAAGAACATAAAGCAGAGTACCACTCGTATTTTTTATTTTTTTTAAATGAAAAAGTAGGTACAAGACAATGCAAAATCAGTTTGCATGGTACAATATAATAGACAATAGTCCCGATTCCCAGGTGGTTATGATTGTGCAGATACTACTGTACACTTGACAGTTCTTTTGTCTGCAATTGCTGGGAAAAATATGTATTAAAAAATTATAAAGTTGGAAGGAAGAAGGAATCATAAAGAAACCTTCCAAAGCACATGGTTGAGATGACCCAACTTCAAAATTTGAAGGAGCCCCAAAAATGGACCCCCCACAAACATTGATGCACAGGTAACCTACATGGAATGGAAGGGCATCTCGTATCATGATGCTCAGGTAACCTACCATGGTGCAAAGAAAATCATTTATTTATTTTTTTAAAAAAAAAAGAGATTTCAAAGCAGATAGGCCATTGAGCAGGTCCTGTTCAATTGACTTTCACAATCTAAGGGGCAAGTAAAGAACAAAAAAAATATGGTAACCTGGTGAAAATTTGTTTTATGTGATTTGAGCTACAGCAAAAAAACAGAAAATGAAAGAGGTGTACCGTGAAGGAGCCAGAATAATGTAGCATTGGGCATGTAATCATAAACGAGCAACTTCTCGTCGCGCGCAAAATAGTAAGCCCTCAAACTAACAATGTTGGGATGCCTAATCCTTCCCAACACCTCCATGTGCTGCTCGAACTCCCTCTTCCCTGAAATCTGAGCGTCCTTCAACCTCTTAACCGCAACCACATTCCCATCATCAAGCACCGCTTTGTATGCGGTTCCAAACCCACCTTTACCAAGCATTTCAGCAGAGGCACGAAGCAAGTCCTCCAGTTCAAACCTCTTGTCCCCTTCGAAGAACACCATTCTACCTCTCTCAAACCCTCCTTGAGCAGGGTAAGGACTCGACGAATAAACTATCTTCTCGCTCTCAAATAGTTTCGACCCTTTCCCTTCCTTCAACTTCGCAGAGTAGTTCCTCCAGAAGTAGCAATACAGAAGCAAGGACACTATGGCCAGAACAATAACATCGCCAACTATAATGCCTATTAGAGCCACCGGGCTTATTTTTGAACCTCCGTTTTCGTGGCTTTTACTACTTGATGTTGATGTTGATGTTGTTCTTGGCATTGAGCTTGGTGAAGATGAAACCGTTGTTGTTGCTGTGTTGTTGCCATGTTGCAACAACGGCGAAGCGGTTGCACCTTCGGATCCGGGTTTAGTCGGGTCGGGCACGCATTCCTGAGAGATTGGGGATCCGCAGAGAAACGGGTTTTGTCCGAATGAGGATTCGGGGAAACCCGACAAAGACTTGGGTATCTCGCCGGAGAGGCGGTTGCCGGAGACGTTGAACTCTTGGAGATTCGGAAGGTTCACGTCCGGAATGTGGCCGGAGAACCTGTTCTTGTCGAGACGTAAAGTGAGGAGGTGGGTCAAATGATTGACCGTCGCCGGAATCTCGCCGGAGAAGTTGTTGTGGGACAGATCAAGACGGTACAGATGAAAAATCGACGTGACAGTCACCGGGAACTCGCCGGAAAATTCGTTGTGAGACAGAAAGAGAAGCTTTAGAACGGTGAAGTTGGACAGGTCCGGAATGGGACCGGAAAAACGGTTCCCCTTGAGACTTAAAACCCGCAACTGAGTGAGAGAAGTTAAGGGGTGAATGGAGCCTTCGAGGTCGAGGTTTTCCAGAACGAGTCGCGAGACTCGGTCTCTGATACACGAGACACCGCTCCATGAACATAGACTGGTGCTTGTGTTCCAAGTTGTGAGCTTCTTGGATGCGTCTGAAGCGGTTTTGAAGGCCATTAGAGCTTCGAAATCTGGGTTCGTGAAACCTTGAACTAGAAGGAGCAATTGGAAAACCATAACGGGAGCAATGAGTTGAGAGAGTATTGTCGCCATTGTTGCTCTGCAGATGCAGAGAGAAGGAAAGAGAAGAAGTGATGAGAAGTGAAGGAGTGAGAGCGTGTGCGTGTGTAATGTAGAGTGTTAAATGTGAAATTAATGAGAAAATGAAAGGGCTTAACGGTAATGAAAGGGGTATAATAATTTGGGTGGAGTTACTGAAATAAAGCATGTAGCGTTAATACGATGCTTCCTATTGGTGCTTTGCTTGTACTGACACGTTGCTGTACCTCATATGCAACTTTTTACTGTTACGTTCAACTCGAAAGACGATTATGCCCTTGTTCTTCATAATGTTTGTTATTTTGGGATAATGATCCCCTTCATTGATTTCTGCACCGTTTGATATCGAGACTTTTTAACCGAATCTACAATTCTTTTAATATTTTTGTAAAAAAAAATAATTTCAATAATAAATAAATATATTCAAAATCTTTAAAATGTAAAACAGAAAAAAATAATATTTTCTTCACGTAATAAATAAGATGAGGAAGCAAATAAGATGCTACTATTACGAGAACATTTAGAATTATTGTTATGAGGATTGCAGGCTATGACTTCAATTATATTATCATAGATCGGTGATCGCCTTCATTTTGTTTTTGGACTTACCTGCACGTGTTGTCCCATTTTTTACAATGCATTAAATACTTAGTGTTTTCTCCCTATCCTTCGGCGGTTTCTTCTTCTTGATCCCTCTCCTCACTCGATCTTCTTGAATTTTCCCCCTTTGTATGGAGTACTTAATTTAAGACGAAGTTTAAGAATTTTAGATATAGCTTTGCAACAACAAATGAACAGTAGAGGGCGAAAAGATGGAGCTGAAGTAAAGCTTAGTTGAAAGAGATTAATCTTGGACCGGGACAGAAAGTAATTAGAGAGGTAGATAGTTATTTATATTTCATATTGGAAATAATGGTGAATTAGTTTTTTAAGAAATTTTCAGGACTGAGGTGAGAAGTTCCTTGGTTTTGCAATCCCTACGAAGTCGATCTTCTGACAAGCATGGTGTACTCCTCTCACACGTTTCATAACCTTTAATTCAATTTATGAGTATACACTTTTAATTTTACGTTGAAAGCTTTTTCTCCATAAAAAATAATATTTAATTTTCCCATCAGATAACCGGTATAGACATGGTTAATCTAGATTTGTCAATTTTTTAATTACATATATCTTAATCAATTCAATCTATCTCATATTATCTAGTTAGTATACATTTATAATTTTTTAAAAGCATTTATAAAAAATAGAAAACTTAAAAATAAAAAAGATAAGATTTCATATAAGACATAATTAAGGGTGTTCATAGCTTAGATTTGATTGATTTTATGAAAAAAAATCAGATTGTCCAATCACATTAGTTTTCTTAATTTATCATTCAATTGGTTTGATTATAAAATTAAATCTAACCAATTCAAATTCATTAAAAGTAATTTAAGTTCCATCATTTTTTATTTTTTATTTTATTTAGGAGATAATGATTAAACCTTTAAATACATAACAAATATAATAAAAACAACAACTCAAAGTATTAAATTTCTCTATCATAAAACAACTGTTATAAGTCTAAAATTTTGTTGTAGGTCTACAGATTCTTTGTTAAAATTTATTATTCAAAATAAAATACAAATTATATAATGAAGAATAATTTTTAAACCAATTCATAATTAATAAATTTATAAAATCTATTAGAATAATAAGCAATTTTAACTAACAAGATTATGAACAAATAATGTAATAATTTCATAAGTAAAATTACATGTGTATAATTTTTGTTTGTATTAGATAATTTTAAATTAAAATTAAATGGAAATAATTTTTAAATATTTAATATAAAATTATTCATTTTGAATGCATACTCATCTCTAATTAATCTAAATATCCAACTATCATGTATTTGTTAATCTTAGTAGATTTAAATTAATTATAACGTAGCTACACAAAAAAAATAATGAAAATCAGTGATAAAAATCTCCACAAAATAGATTATTAAAAAAATAAGTATTTACTTTATAAATCAAACATAATTTACGTATGATCTTGATTGATTTAAGTATAATAATTCATTAAATTGATCTAATCACAAAAGTGATGAAAGAATGAAAATTAGAATAATTTTAAATTTCATTAGATTTTACATTTAAAAAAATGAAAGTAAGACACTTAGATAAGATACAAGACAAAAGTTATTCAATAAAAAAATATTATAATATTTTAGGTGTTATAATAATTTTTATTAAAATTGAAAATTTATATCTATAATCAATACTTTTATTTAGATTACATATCTTTTATATGAAACAATTTAATTTAAACGGAAAATGCTTATAATACTTTTGGATTAAAAATTAAATATACACACTACTTAAATGAATTATTTGTTAATGTTTGAATAAATAATACTAACTTTTATTATTCAAATCATGGAAATAAATTTTAATTATTTAGATTACATATCTTTTATATGAAACAATTTAATTTAAACGGAAAATGTTTATAATATTATTGGTTTAAAAAATTAAATATATACTACTTAAATGAATTATTTGTTAATGTTTGAATAAATAATACTAAATTTTATTATGCAAATTATTGAAATAAAAATTTAATTAAAAATAATTTTAAAGTCCCGTAAAATAACACATTCAATTTTTATTTGTGATTTTTTAATGTAGATTTAATGATACATTATAAAAACTTATTTATAATAATTTTATTAAAAATTATAAAAGTTAATATATTAGTAATATTAAATATTATAATTTTTAATTATATTTTTCTTTAACACACATTAAAAAGTTATCTTATTTATAACAAATAACAATAGAAGTTGCGTGTTTTACTTTAAAAATAAATTTTACATATTTTTATAGATTTACAGATATAAAGGTTTTTTTCTTTTTCTTGAGTTGTTCGTTTCTCTTTCTCTATGTAAGTTTCTAACGGTGTAATTTGAAAAATATTCCAAACCAACAAGTCACTCCAGAAACCAGCGGATTCCAAGGTATTTAAATCCCTAGAGCCTATAAGTGTGAATTTAACTTTTTTTACTTTATTTATTTCTCTATTTTGTTGAATTTTACTATTTGTTTTTACTACTTTTTAAAATTTAAAAGAGGGCAGGAATAGGGATAGGGACTGAACAGTAAATGCAGAGTTCTCCGGCCTCGCCCCGCTAAATACTCATAGGTTTGCATCCCTACTTGAGGTAATCAACGGTGTCCCCGTCGGCAGTGATACTTGTGCATCATCTATGGATTTACCTATACAACTACAAACTCTTGACCAACAATACACACTTATCAAACAATAATTATTATTTTTTTCAATTAATAAAAACTCTTTTAATTTTGAACAATATGACTAACATTATAATTAAGGAGAAAATCATACTGCATGAAACATTGATAGTCACACACACTCTTCGGAAAACAATCAAATAAAATTATAGATGTCACCGGAATTATTTCTTATCTTAATTATGCGCATACCTTACGTAATACGTGAAGTTTATCAGTGATGAAAATTTTTCCTGGGGAAGAGTTTGTCTAAGTTATTTTATGAGGTAAATAATTTTATTTTAAATAGATTAATAATTTTTTATAAAAATTTAAATAGAAATAAGTATAATTTTAATATATATTTTAATCTTATTGATGTATTTTGCATAGCATTATTTATTTTATAAAATAATTAAAACAAACCACCCCTTTATGCTTTGCAATCTAGTCCTGATTCAGTTCAAGATGCTTGTAAATCCGGTGCTAAAAATATATTCCACTTGAACATTCAACTTCTAAGATTGATATTCTTTCTTCACCCAACCATTTCATAACTGTATATATGAGACTTATGGAAGACTCCTCCAGAATTTCTAGGGACACCTAGGAACAATGTATCCCGCAACGCATTCTTGTGTTGGACATTGTTCCCATCAGAAATCTTTGGACACAAATCCTCATCTAACAATATATTGTGAGGTTTTATGTCAAATCTTTGGACTTAATGCATTCGTCGAGTAACATCAATTGCAGTGTTGTAGATGGTTTTGCAACTTAACTGAAGATTGAGCTTTAATGAATCCTTGTCTTCATATATGAACTTCTCAAGTGATCCATCAGGCATGTACTTATATATCAGAGCTCGTTTAGAACCTTCCAGACAGAATCCCAGTAAACTAACAATGCTAACATGAGAAGTGACACTGATACTGGCAACTTCATTGATAAATTCCTCAACGTTGCCTTTGGATTCGCTTAAAACTTTGACTGCCACAAGACTTCCAATTTGTTATTGAAGGAGCTGGCAGCTTTCTTTATCTTTTTGCTGCAAGCTGATGTTTTTTTCAGAAACATCTCAATTAATATCAGGTCGGTTTGGTTACTCTTGATGCAATAGCATCTTCTAATGCACCTAGCTGAGAATATCAGAACTCTCCTCCAGCGACAGATGCATTGGGTTGGGTTCTCTTTGTTGCTAAAGTGTCTTCTAAAGCACCAAACCAAGAATATCAGAACTCCTACTGCTCCAGTAGCAGATGCAACTGCAGAATTTCAGGCAGAATGAAGTGTGTCTAGGATTTGGGTAAGTATTTGTAAATTTAATTTTAGATTATTTTGATTACATAGAATTGACTTCAACTATGAGTGAATTTCAAATGAAGTCTTTTTTATTTTAAAAATAAATTTAATATAAAATAGGTAAAATATATTTTAATTTATATAAATATGGTTAATTTTAATCCTCATAAATTTTAATTTTTTAAAAATATTATTATTTATTAATAACATAAACCTTAAAATAATTGATGTAATTACCAAATGGTAACTTTAAATTTTGTAAATTTATAAACACTAAATTTATAATTATTTAAAATAAATAAAAATAAAATTATATTTATAAGTACTAAAAAAATATTTAAATTATATAAATTTTTTAACTCAACTTACAATAGAAAAAACAAAATCCACGTTTACTCTTACAAACGTGGATGGGAGCCTGCCCATTCATATTAACCAGGTGCAGTCAAATATTAAAGTGGAGTTTAATTTTAAAAAATATTTTTTATTTTTAATATTTTATATAAAAAATAGTGATAATAAAAAATAATTATTTTTTATTTTTACTATTTTTATATAAAATTTTAAAAACTAAAAATAGAATAAAAATATATAATATTTTTATAAATAAAAATAAAAAAAGATAATATTTTATAAAATTAAATGTCATTACTATTTTTTTCTCTTTTTATTTTATTTTTTTCATCGTTAATGTTTCTGAAGAGAGAGGAAGAGAGAGGCATAAATAACAATATAGGTGAGCGGCCCATTGGAAACTTATTGTATGAATTATGGTCCATACTAGTTTTGGCTAATTTAGGCTTATTTACAAAGTTCAATTTAAGACTTTTTTTTATATAAAAACTTATTTAGTTAAAATGTTAGATTTTAAGTTATATAAAAAAATAAAATTTAATTATTTAATGATTTAAATAGATATAAATAATATAACAAAAATATTAGCATTATTTTTATTATTATTGTGTTAATCTTTTTACACTGTTTTAAGATTAAATTTATTTATGTATTTAAAAATTTAAGCTTTTAGCTTAGGTAAAGATCATAAGCTAAAATATTTATAAAGATTATGTAGATATTTTTTAACATATAAAATAATATAGGATAATAAAGTATTAATTAATTTTAAATTATGTAAAAAATTTTAAACTTAATATATTATATAAAAACATTCAATTAAGTAGTTAAATTGATGAAATTATTTTTTTATAAAGTTATTAAAGTTGTTATTTTATAAAATTTAATCGCTAGTATCATTAGATCATAATAGATACACCCATCATATCAAATAGTTTCTAATTTTAATATTCATATATATGGTTGTATGGTCAAAATTAAATACTTTTACCTCTTGTATCATTTTATATGCTTCACAAAATTTCCATAAAATTGAGTTTGAATGTATATATTATAAATACATTATAGATTTGAATTCATTGTACAATAATAATTGTTATATTATTATTGGATTAATTTTAATTACACCTTATAAATTTAATAAAATTTTACTTAATATATTTTTATCATATATAAACTGTTCTCAAGTTATATAATAGTGCTAAATTTACACAATAATAAAACACTGTACTTTTTTTATTAACACAAAATTTGCTTGATTTTTCATGCAGTTATATAAAATAAAGGAGATCAACATAATATAAACAAAAAGTTATTAGATATAATTTTTGATAAATTTTAAAATATATTTAAAATTATAAGAGAAATATACACAACTAATTCGAATAAATAAGTAAAAAAGTATAAGTAGCTTAGAGTTGAGAGGAAAAGAAATAGCTTAAAAAAATTAAAAGTAATAAGTAACTTAAGAGATTTAAAAAGACATTACTAAAGTTTAGGAGTTAGAAATAATTTGAAATATATACAAGGCAATTAATTATTCATTGATTTAGGAAATCAAATCCACAGAACTAGAATATTATAGTTATAAATGTGAAACATTGTGATAGATATTGCATGCTAATTAGTCTTTTCACAAACTACAATGTTTCACATGACAAATGAACAGGAGAGGCTGGAGGAGAATATAAAAAAGGTTTAGGTGGCATTTGTAACAACTCAACTCTACCTTCTAACATCTCCACCACTCTGCTTATGGCTGGTCGAGTTGAAGGGTCAGTTTGTATGCACCATAAGCTCACTATTGTCATCTTTCTCACCTTTTCCTTGTCATATTCATTTCTCATATTCCGCATACCAAGTTCCTGATTTGATTCAAGACGATTGTAAATCCAATGAGGGAAATATATTTCACTCAAGCGGTCTACATCAACTCTAATATTCTTTCTTCTCCCAACCATTTCCAAAACCATCATTCCATAGCTGTAAACATCAGACTTATGTGATATTGCACCAAAATTCCTTGAAAATACCTCTGGGGCAATATAGCCTGCAGTTCCTCTAGCGCCAAATATTGATACCGCACTTTCTTTTCTTGTGCAAATTTTTGCAAGACCAAAATCTGAAATCTTGGGGTTGAAATTCTCATCTAAGAGAATGTTATGAGGTTTTATGTCAAAATGCAAAATTCTAGTGTTGCAGCCTTTGTGTAGGTATTCTAATCCTCGTGCAACACCAATTGCAATATGGTATAACATTTGGTAGTCCAATTGACAATCTGTCAATTGGTCATTTTCTTCAAAGATAAACTTCTCAAGAGATCCATTGGACATAAATTCATACACTAAAGCTCGTTTAGAGCCTTCAAGACAGAACCCCTGAAGAGAAACAATGTTAACATGTGAAGTTCTGCTGATACTTGCAATTTCATTGATGAAGTCCTCAACTTCATCTTTCATTTCATTTAGGACCTTAACTGCAACGTAGCGTCCATCATTTAATTGTCCTTTGTATACACTGCCGAATCCCCCTTGGCCTAATTTGTTTATGAAGGAATTGGTCACTTTCTTTATCTCATGATAACTATACCTCTTGGTTTGTAGGGCTCCATGTTTTCTCAGAAAGTCCTCAATCCGTAGATTGGTTGGATTTTTCTTCTTCCATCTTCTATTGCAGTAGATCTTGACAATTACCAGCAACAGAGCAACCGTAACAGCTGAAAAGGTTATTCGAATTAGAAAGATTAATTTAGAAAGCTGAGAAAGTAATTCTGATCTCACGTTGATTAAGGCTAAGTGAAGTGTTGCCTAAGTTTTGCTCCTTTTACAATACTCAAGAATAGTAAAGAACCAGAATAATGCTTGACCTCATAATTCCTAACTTCATTGAAAAATGTTTAAGTGCCTGTTTTGGAGTATGGAATTTGAGGCTCAGGCCAAGCATGATGGCTAAACACATATGGAAGGAATTGTATATATTATTCTTTTCCTGGAGATGGGAAAGAGATCAAAACAACCCATCCAGGTGGTTAACGAAAACAAATCTCGTTTTGCTTCCAGGCCTTCATGTAAATGCTAATGACTACCTTGAAACAAAACTAAAAAAAAGTATTTAATAAAAATAAATTATTTATTATATTACAAATAAAAAAATATTTAGTGTTAGTTTCCCCAAAAATTTAAAGCGTTTAATATAAGATCGTAAATACTACTTAACCAGTGTTTTTAAGGGTAATTAGCAACATTCCAAAGGATAATAATATATTTGAAGGGACACTACTGAATATGAAAAGCAAATCTATTCACGTTACCTGGTCCGACTACTAGCACCGTTACTTTCGTGACCTGAATACTCTCTGCAGAATTAGAAAATAATTAGCAACTATTTTGGTTAAAGTTATTAGAAATGAAATTTATACATAATATTAATGTTTTTCACTAGAAATGTGATATAACATTTTTTTCTTTATTTTACCTATAAATTTCATAACATTCTCTATTTTCAACCTATCAAACCTAATTTTTAAATTTTATTCTTACTTTTTATATTTTCTTTTTAAATTGTAATAAGAAATATCATAACTTTTATAAAACATTCAAACGTTTAATATATCATTAATCTAAATTAATGTCATTTATACGTTAAAAATATATGAAAATAATAATTATTTAAATATAAATATATTATTCTCTAAATTTTATAAAATTTTGAGCTAAACAATCATGATAATAAATAATTATAATTTAGTTATTGAATCAATAAATATTATATTTTATTAAAAGTTATAGTTAGAGTAACTGTCAATAAAACTTAAGTAGTGTAATTTATCCCTCATTATAAATTTTAATTATACTAAAATAAATATATAAATTAATATAATATCTATTCAATTCTTTTTTCAAATATAATTTTATTCTTAGAAGTCCTAATAAAAATAAGGGCTAATTATACTCATATTATTTTAGGTTTAATAAAATTTTATCTTATATTTTTAGATGTGTATAGAGGCTAAACTAACCTACATAAATTTAGCTCACAATGCTCTGTTATTGAACGGTCAGACCAAAGTTAGATTGCAAAATAAATGAGCCGAAAATGTTTCTGGTTTGGTCCATTTCGACTCCTGAATTGACGGATTGATTCGTTTAATCCATTTAAGTATTAAATCATATTTAAAATATTTTAAAAATATTTATGAAAAATAATAAATATATAAATTAAATTATATTTTTAAAAAATTAACCCAAAAATTAATTGATTAATTCACATATTTAACTCACTTAATTCATAAGTTTAACAGATCAAATCTAAAAAGTTTACATTTAAATAAGCTAATATTTTTGTTGGTCCTAAACTATCTAATCTACGCGTAGGTTGGTCCTTATATTTGATTTATATACAAAACTCTAATTATATTCCTTTCTTATTTAAAATATTACAAATATTTTTTAACTTATTTAATATCATAATGTCATATATTTCTTTGATTACAATAATAATCATCTCTAATTTTTTATATATGATTGTATGAATAAGTAATGTGAAAACAATGTTAAAAGTACTAATGATTTTGAATAAAATTTTATTAAATTTTAGGGATATAAATATAATTTTCTCTAAAAATAATATTACAATAAAATTTCTCCAGTTTAATAATTTTATATTTCAATGATAGTAATTAAATTTTGTTTATATAAATAAAATTAACAAAAATAGTTTCAAATTATTGAAAGGCTTATAAATTTTTTTTGAATATTTATTTATTTTTATTTAATTTTTTGTAATTCTATTAGTAATATATTTAAATGTTATTTTTACCAATCATATTTACGTAAGAAACATGAAAATTTTATATATACATAAAATTCTAAATGAATATCTTATTTGGAGTAACATGAGATAAATTTATGTCTTTTTAGAAGCGGATGAATTGTTTTAAAACAAAATAATTAAAAATTTAGTAAAATTTAGCATTAGAAGTTGATTAAACTAATAATCGTAAAAGGTTTCCGATAATTTATGGGACGTTTTTGTCATATGTATATATTAATTTAATTAAATTTTTAAGAATCTTATTTCTTATTTATATATAGATATATAGATATCAAGTAATGAAAATAATTAATACAAATCATTAAAGTTTACTGATCAAAATTAAAAATAAAATATAAATATTCTAAACCAATAATATAACCACTAATTAATTTATAACGTGTATTATTTAAATATAATTTAAATTTATCATTTTTTATTTTACTATGATATAATATCATGCCAACCTAATTGATTTATATATCAGATAGAATATATATATATTCGTCCAAAGTGCAAAGTATTTGTGCGTACCTTTGGTGCAATGGAATTTTCCTTGACTGTCAAGTTCACATTGGCCTGTTCGGCGACGAAGACACTTTTCACAATCATTAGATAATCGTATTTCAATGTTTATAACATCAGAAAGAAAATCAAACGGATCATCAGTATACTGGTCTGTGACTGCAAGCTGAACCCTTGAACATGGTGCTAAAGAGTTCGGCCACTGGAAGCCCGGAGGTAGTTGAGTATTTACAGGGCCATAGAAGATACTGTACTGAGAACAGTTTGAATATTTATTAAAATATTTGGGAAGGGTGACACCGAGGGAGTGATTGCATTTGAACATAGTGATATCATATTTGATGTAGAAAGAAGCTATAGGAGAGGCGTGAGGCATTTGAATAGAGTTGTTGAAGGCTTCGCAACTCTTATTATGCAAATAATCATGTTGAACATTATCTTTAATCGCCATGGTACGAGGTTCGGCCTGTAGAACATTGTACCATTTTGTTGTTGAGTTGTTTAGTTGGACAAGTATGGGAGCATATGGATTGGATGGTTCACAGCCACGTATAGCCAATAGGCCGCAGTGTGGTCGGTGTGTGGTTGTGAAAGGGAACTTAATCTGACCAAGAAATCCACACTGGAAAGAGGGTGGACAGTGGTTTCCATCCTCATTATGACCTGAAACATGAAGAAGAAGAAGAAGAAGAAGGAAGGAGATAATTAGTGATTTCAACATTGAAATAGAGGCCTTTACAAATGTCGAGAAAATTGTCAGGCGAAGATAAAGGAAGGAAGGAAACATAATTGGAAAACAACGTGCTCTCACTGTGTAATCCTCAATATAGAATCATTTTTGAACTTTGAACCGCTTCGTACGCCAGTTGACTTGAAAACGACTAAATAAGAGAAAAAACAAATAAGATAAATTAGTGAAACGATTAAGAGGGTTGTCTGTCGTGTTAGAAATGTAAGTCGTCGGGCATAGCGGGCATAGAATTCCACTTCATCAATACAACAAAAATGCGAGACCAATTTAGGGTACATCAAGTCAATATTTTAGTGAATATCTAATTTGAATATGCTTAAGACAAGCTGTTGCTTCTTTACAGTAATTGAGTTTCGGATTGTGTAAGTTAAAGTTATCCAATGGTAAATTACCCCGTCCGGGACTCCTAGCATATTCAGTTAAATACTATTGAATTGTTTTGAAAACATAATAACTTGATAACGTTGATATAAAAGTTATCACAATAGTTTCCATCCTCATGAGCTGAAACAAGAAGCAGAAGGAAGGAAATAATTAGTGATTTCAATTCAACATTGAAACAGAGGCCATTCGAATGTCGAGAATTGTCAAGCTAGCCAAGATAAAGCAAACAAGGTAACATAATAAAGGAACCAATGCTTTCTATTCTATGTATCAAACAAGAGGAAATTTCCCTTTATATGGTAATAAAACCTTAATAGAATTGATAACATGATTCTCTATTCTCAACTTCAAACTGATAATAAAGGTTAAGCTCACTTCACAGTGACTAGTCAGCGAGGCTAGAGAGAAAACGTTCAAAAGGGTGCATTTCATTTTCATCTACCCGTCCATGTCATAATCAAACGCCTTCAGATTTATGGTACTTCGTACGATTGGACCCACATTAGACGACTGCTTATCAAAGACTTGCAAACTAGTAGGTATGACAAAAAGGATGGAAATAAAAAAATCATCTTGCTTCTCAACTTGTAATCTTTGTTATCCAATAAAAAAATAATAATAATCTTGAGTAGAATTAAAACATTAAAATAAACTGAATTATTTGTCAATTTATTAAAGTTGGTTCGTAATAATTATTTTAACAATTATATCTATCATAATTTCAATTAATTAATAATATAAAAATCATTACACTAACATAAACTCAAATTATAATAAACTTAATGTAAAATTTTATATTATTGAAAAGTAAAGTTAAATTTATATTTAATTCATTTGAACAATGAATTAAAATTTATTTATTTTTTTATACGTAAAGTCTATTCAGCATAGATTAATTAATTGACATGCATATCTTATTTTAAAAATAATTTTTAAAATTTTACTTTTCTTTTTTTATTCTTATGTTATTTTTTTTTTCATATTTTATAAACTAATGTTAAAAGAAATTTATTATTATGTAATTGGAAATTTTTTTCTTTATTTAGTTTGATAAATATATATTTTAAAAATAATTGTCAATTTTTTTTTGTGATAAAAATAAATAAAAAATAATAAAAATAAAGTAATATTTTTGGAATTATTTATAAAAATAATAAACATTTTAAATTAATCTTAGAATTACTTTAGAAACCAAAACAAATGTCTGAGTTATTTTGCAAATTCTTTACACTACCACTTATATCAACCATTTATTAATACTCCAATTAACTTGGACAAATGACAATGAAAAGCTTATTTTGGACATAATGAATCTAATAAAACCATTTTTCTAATGAGTGGAAACATTTGATTTATTTTAGTATTTCTTTGGAGTTTTTTTTTCGTGTTTCTTTGGTTTTTTATAAGTGTAGTTTCTTGTCATTGAAAATTTCCTTTTCATACTATTTTCTTCTTTTCTTTTTGTCTCGTTACAATTAGATTTTATTGAAGCTTCACTATATTATACAATAGACATTGCAAGTTACTTTCTTAACTCTTTACTGCCATATATTTTTTTCCTTTTAGCCAAAAAAAAATATGCTGAACAATATTGGAATATATATGATTCATTAGTGGGCAAAAAAATAGCTTAAGAGACCGTAGTATTAGTATAATGGACGATTTACGTTTGAAGCAAGCAGATGAAAGAAAGGCAAAACCCAAAATTTTAAGTCTATATTGACAAAGCTTATATTAAGCCAAAAAATAAGTATATTAAAGTGCTTACCGATCAGTTTATTAAGTTAAAATAAAAGAAAACTAAACTTATTACAAGAATGCAATATGAAGCATATATTGGTACATATTGCTATTCTCACAAACTACAACGTTTCAGATGACAAATGAATTGGAGAGGTTGAAGGAGAAGACAGAAAAGGTTTAGGTGGCATTTGCAGCAACTCAACTCTACCTTCTAGCATTTCCACCACTTTGCTTATGGCTGGTCGAGTTGAAGGGTCGGTTTGTATGCACCATAAGCCTGTTATTGTCATTTTTCTCACCTTCTCGTCATCACTTTTATTTCTTATACTTGGTAGGCCAATCTTCTGATTTGATTCAAGACGATTGTAAATCCAATGAGGAAAATATATTTCACTGGAGCGATCTACTTCAACCTTTATATTTTTTCTACCTCCAACCATTTCTAAAACCATCATTCCATAACTATAAACATCTGACTTGTGTGATATTGAACCAAAATTCCTAGAAAACAGCTCTGGGGCAATATATCCCACAGTTCCTCTAGAAATTAAAAAAAAAAAAACTTTTAAACGTGTTTGATAATTTGTATTGCTATAATTTTACACGGTCAATCTTATTTCATGATAGATTCGGGCTAAAAAATGTGCAAATAAATAAAGTTAGGGATATCAAGATCGGTTCAGACGGTTTCGGTTTCGGGTCAAAGAATCTTAAATCACCGTTGACCGATCGACTAAAATCAACCATTCTCGATGAAAGCACATATCGGTTTATGCCAGTTCCGGGTTGTGTCAGCAACAAATTACGCAGGTGGATAAAATCAGTTTTTCACCAAAGAAAAAAAGGGAAAAGAAGATGAAGATGATGTTGTTCGTTTTTTCTACGTGCGTGACAGTACTCTATTTTTTAGTAAAATGTGTTTTGTTTTTAGCGCCATGTTCTATTGTGCAATAAACTTTCGTTATAGGCAAACTCTCCTTGCTCTCCGCTCTCTATTAGACAGCAAACTCTCTTAGTTTCTGTCATCCGTCGATTCGGATTCCGTCAATTTTTTTATTTTTATTTTTGTGAAATTCTTCTCCAGTCGATATAAGTTGCCCATAACCATTTATTTATACTTGAAAATTCTGAACATCTCTTCCATCTATCCGTTCTTACAGACACAGTAGTTGCTCACTCTTAATTAAAGTTGTTGAAAAATAATTTACATAATTTTTAATATAAAATATTCATTTTAATAATAAAAAAATACGTGATTCAATTATTTAAATTAATTCATATATAAAATTATTTAACAAAATTAATTTTAAAATAAAAAATAAAACAAAAACCTAACTACTTCACAACCTTATTTTATTTCCAAACCCTTCCAATGTGGTTAGATATTTTTGTTTTTTCTATCACACATACATTTTTTTTTTCTCTTTTCTATCCAAAACGGAGAGGATTTATAGCTTTTAAATTAGGAAAACTGTAGATATTTTTGTTTCTATATTTTAATCTGATAAATTTTAATAATTTTTTAAATATATTATTTAATATAATTTTTGTTATTGATTAATATTTTAAAAGTTAAAACAAGTTTAAAAAATAATTATAAACACTTAAAAGTTTTATAATTTAATTAATCAAAAAATTTAAAAGAATATCTTGCTAGGATTTTTATTTAATCTTCGTTAGGATGCACACAGACTTTCTCAAGACTCTTTGGTTGGTTTCCATTTATTATTTTTTTAATTATAAAAAATGTTATTTTTTATTTTACTTAAAATTTTGTGTAAAAACAGTAAAAGTAACATAAAATATTTTGAATGCTCCATATACAATATTTTATTAAGAAACGAAATAAAACTAAGATAATATTTTAATTAAAACTAAAATAAAAATAGGAAAATAGAAAAAAGGAAAGGAAAGAAAAAAAAAACGACATGGGCCCGTAACATTTCCATTCTATTTGCATCTTGCAGACTGTTTTAAGAAACCTCCAAGAACTGGAGAAGCTTCGCGTAGAGAAGTGCCATCTTGAAGTAGTTTAAGAAGTCAAGTTTTGTGCTTCTGTCCAATATAGGCGTAATTGAGAATGACTGAATGAGGTCCCACTATCATTTATGAAGTATCAAATTTATTGATTAAGTATCTTAAATTTTGGATGTGCGATTTAATTTCAATTTTAGATGGTTTAATCAACTGGCACTGAAGTAATTTTCTCAGGTCAGACTCAACAGTAAATAGAAAAAGAAAGATTACATATTTTTTTATCTTTTTAAAATTTTAAAATTTTGATTTAATTACTTATTTTTAAATTATTAATTTTAATTTTTTATTTTTTAAAATAAACTATTTTTAATCCTTAAAATAAACAATGTTTAACAAATAACATGTTAAATATTTGATAAATAGAAAAATAAAATCAATTTATTCTAAAAAATAAAATAAAATAAAAAACTTAAAAATTAAAATTAAAATTAAAATCTTATAAAAATTAAAATAATGTTTAACAAAAAAAATTACTTATTCTCTGTTGATCATCTTCCCGATACCAAACACTAGAATGATCATTTTATATTAGATTTTGGTCTTTGCTAACGTTCCTTTATCTTTATCCATTGTTATTAAGAAAACTTGAGAAGAAAAATAATTTATGTTTTAGATCTGAATGAATTTTATTTTTGTATTTTTTATTTGTATTTATATTATATAAAAGAAAATAATTAAATTTTGTAAGAGGAGAGAAAATTAAATATTTTTATCTCATAAGAGAAGAAAATGAAGGTTAAAATTTTTTATTTTAAATTATTACATATTGTTAAAAAATAAATAGATATTATATTAATAGAAAATATATAATAAAAAAATAATTTTTAAAGTTAAATTTTATTTTTTTAAAATTATGTAAATCAAAATTTATACTATTAATATTTTTTTATTTTCTTTTTCATTTATCTAAACAACAGAAATTTTTTTTCTGTTTTTATATATTCACACAATTTATTTTTTATTTTTTAATTTTTATCTTGTTATTTTTTTAATGTTCCAAACAAAGCAGTAATTGTGGTTGTGAGAATTTTGGAACTCTCCACCAGCCTTTAGCAATTAGATGGTGATTGTGGCTTGCTAGCAAAACGCGACTGCGATGGTGATTACCATTCTTCCACAAAAATCCAATCGAAAAAGAATGCAACTAGCACATTGCTGACCAGTGACTACACTTTATAATGAATATTTCCACACGCACTTGCTATAGGCAACTTGTGACACCATGACCAATAATTAGCTATGCTTTTAAATATTGAACAGGTCATTGATCCGTATTAATATCCTCTGTAATAATTACGCATATACTTTCTCTGATCTATTTTTAAAAAAATAATTTATTTATAAAATTTAGTTAATTTAGCTAGAAGTAGTAAATGTAGTATTAATTTATACGATCTTTTTAAAAATTACCATTAATATTAATAAGACATATTTTTTTAAACTCTCTTTATTTAATTAGAATATTTTTGTAAAAATATTAATTAATAGAACAATCAACATGAGTTAGATCTTATAAACAAAATTAATATAAATTTATTTTCTTATAAAAAGCATTAAGAAAATATGTTTTCAGGTGAAATTATCATTTAAAATTAGAAAAATTACATTCATCCTTCTAAAGTTTAACAATTTTTTTATGCGAGATTTTTCTCATTTTTTATGTTACTTTAATATTTTTTATTCATATACTATATGACTATATGTATGGATAAGAAATTAAAGATAATTTATTTAATAAAAAAAATATAATAACATATTATCATATAAATTAAAAAAATTGTATTGAATTGAAAAATATAATCAACTTAAAGTCAACTTTTATACTCTTAAAACGTTAAGTTTGAATTTATATTTAATTATTTTAAACAATGAATTAAACTTTTGTTTTCTTTTTCATACTTAAAATCCTACTCGACTTTGATCAATTAATTGACATACCTGATTCCAAAAGTTATGACTTGAACTTTTCTTCCCTTCTCTATTCTCTATTCGTATGTTCAATTTTTTTTTTTATTTTTTTTACTTTTTAGCATCCTAACTTACGTTAAAAGAAATTTACTATAACGTAAGAAGAAAGTTTTTTTTTTATTTAGTTTGATAAAATATATATTTTTAAAAATATTTACAAACATTATTTTTCTCTTTTTATTTTAAAATTATATGAAAACTAGAAAATATAAAGTAATGTTTTTTGTAATTATTTATAAAAATAAAATAAAAATAATAAGTATCTTAAATTAATGGAAGTTTTTTTTCGTATTTCTTTAATTTTTTATAAATGCACTTTCTTATCATTAAAATTTCTTTTTTCGTAGTATTTTTTTCTCTTTTTATCTTATTACGATTAGATATTATTAAATCTTCATTATATTATACAATAGATATTGCAAGATACTTTCCTGTGATATATTTTTTCCTTTTAGCTAAAAGAATATGCTATATATATATATATATATGATTGACCAGTGGGTGAAAAAATAACTTAAGAGAGTATAGCACTAGTATAATGGAGGATTTACGTTTGAAGCAAGCAGATGAAAGGAAGGCAAAACCTAAAATTTAAGTTTATATTGACAAAGCTTATATGAAGCCAAGAAAAAAGTACATTAAAGTGGTTACTGATCAGTTTATGAAGTTAACAGAAGAAAACTAACTTATAACAAGAATGCAATACAAAACATAAATTATTACACGATGGTATTCTCACAAACTACAACGTTCCAGATGACAAATGGATTGGAGAGGTTGAAGGAGAAGACAAAAAAGGTTTAGGTGGCATCTGCAGCAACTCAACTCTACCTTCTAGCATTTCCACCACTTTGCTTATGGCTGGTCGAGTTGAAGGGTCGGTTTGTATGCACCATAAGCCTGTTATTGTCATCTTTCTCACCTTCTCATCATCACTTTTATTTCTTATAGTTAGTAGGCCAAGCTTCTGATTTGATTCAAGACGTTTATAAATCCAATGAGGAAAATATATTTCACTCGAGCGATCTACTTCAATCTTAATATTTCTTTTACTTCCAACCATTTCTAAAACCATCATTCCATAACTATAAACATCTGACTTGTGCGATATCGACCCAAAATTCCTAGAAAACAGCTCTGGGGCTATATAGCCCACAGTTCCTCTTGCGTCACATATTGATATAGTGCTTTCTTTTCTTGGACATATTTTTGCGAGTCCAAAATCTGAAATTTTTGGACTGAAATCCTCATCTAATAATATGTTGTGAGGTTTTATGTCAAAATGCAAGATTCTAGTGTTGCAACCTCTGTGCAAGTATTCTAATCCACGAGCAACGCCAATTGCAATATCAAACAATGTGTTGCAGTCCAATTGAAGCGGATTTTTGTCTTCATATATAAACTTCTCAAGAGATCCATTAGACATGAACTCGTATACTAGAGCCCTTTGAGAACCTTCCAAACAGAATCCCAGAAGTCTAACAATGTTAACATGTGATGTCTTGCTAATACTTGCGACTTCGTTCATGAATTCTTGTCCATCACCTTTTGATTTAGTTAAAATCTTGACGGCCACAGCTCGTCCATCATGTAACTTTCCTTTGTATACCGATCCGTATCCTCCTTGGCCTAATTTGTTTCTGAAAGAGTTGGTCATTTTCTTGACCTCTGAATAACTGTACCTAATTGAAGGAAGTAGTTGATGTTCCTTCAAAAACTCCTCAATAATCCGATGGCTTGGATTCTCCCTCCAAAACACAACGTAAGTGGGAGACAAGATCTTTGTCTTACAGCAGCAAACCAAGACCATGAGCACTGCAACTCCACCCGCCACCAAGGTCAACAACGCTGGAGAAGTTTTCAACTTAAAAGGATCAATGATTTTGAAGTCATATGTTGAAAAGGAATATGAAGTTATGAAAACGGTACATTACCTATACCCAGTTTGGCTCTTGAGCTCAACCTCTTTTTCTCCGTAACTGCTGCAATTAGAAGAAACAATTTAGAGCAAATAATACGGATTTGAAGTGTGAAGATAAAGTTATGTTATGCAGAGAAAAACATGGGTTGCTAACTGTGAGTATTGGACCAATAATATTGTTAGAAGACAATGAATGAAAGAACCACAGCTGCTGTCATCCAGGAGTGGTGGAATAGGAAATCAGCTGAGAGTGCATAGGGGACACTAAATTTGAAATATGAAGAGAGGAGAGAAGCAAGTTAAGGCACATAATATCACTTCTCTTGAACTTTTTGGTTCTGATTGTGTTTCAGAAAGTATGAAGGAACCATTTAAGAAGGTATAATGTGGAAAAGGTATAAAAGCAACAGGGCAACAATTATTGATGCAGTGCATTTCTGTGCGCTTATGTTTGGAGGGTTTTTGTTAGAGGATACCATTGGCACAATAAAATCTGTGTTTACTGTCAAGTTGACACCGCCCTCGTTGGAGATAGTGACAATGGAGACATTCATCAGTTATGTTCACTGTAATGAAGATATCAGCAGTTACGAATGAAAATGGGTCTTGAGCGTCAGGCACGTCTTTAATTGGAAGTTGGACCTTCGTACATTCAGAACTCAGAGACGCATAATCACCGGTGATACCAGGCGAGTTGTAGTAGAGATTGCAGTAAGAGCAGTTTGTAAAATTAAGCATGTTGGATGGAGGGTTGACATGGAGGGTGCGGTTGCATCTGAACAGAGTTGCGTTGTATTCGATACGAAAAGTAGCAAAGTGAAAGCTGCGAGGAAGAGAATAATTGTTTCTGAAAGCTTCGCAATTTCTGGATTGCAGAAGTTTATACAGATTGTCGTCTCTAAATTGAAAAGTTGTAAAAGGCATCCGACTAGACAGAACCTGGAGCTGAGATACGCCTACAAGCGGAAACAATTTCCCTTGATTCTGTATTTGGATCATTTTGGGCTTTATTGGATCATCACAATTCTGTATGGGCAAGAGCCCACATTGGGGGCGTTCTGTTTTAGTAAAAGGGAAACTGATATTCCCATCATAGCCACAATGAAATGAAGGTGGACAGTCTCCTTCTTCTTGGTATTCAGCAGCCAAGAGAAGTAGCATTGGGTGACAAAACAAAACCAATAATACAAACTCATAAACCCCACCCATCCTTCCTCAATCACTCACTACAGTTATGAAATTAAAACATGATAATTCGAGCCGAGAGTCGCTTACTTATTATAGAAAAATTGTTGTTAGATATCCAAAAAATATATTTGGGTTGGAAAAGAGATGTTAAGAAAAAATAAGAAGGAAATGTGATGAAAAAACACATATTAATGAGATAAAAATATTGGATATATGATAATCAATCATCACATTTTACATTATATACTTTTTTTTAATATCTTTCTTTTCTATTCATCTCATTTCATCTTTGCCTATTTTTATATGCTCAACATATGTGTATCACAATATTTTTCTACATTATGAAATTATTTAAAGTGTATTTTATAAAACAAACAATTTCATCATATGTGAATTAATAATATTAAAATATTGTATTAAAAATTATATTCATTTTTTTATTTAATGACATTGTTCAGGTTACCGTACGAGATAAATAACCTTATTTAAAATAGATCAATAAAATTAAAATAGTATGTTAAAAATTATACTTATTTTTTATTTAAATTTTTATTAAAAAAGTTTGATGAATCCATGTAAAATAAGGTTTATCGTATAAAATATCTTACATATGTATTATATGCTCCTTGACTTGAATAGTGACTCTAGGAGACTCAGTCTAGTCTGGAAAAGTAAAGATAGCGATGGGGCAGCCATTGTGGGACATACACTGAACCCGGTAAATAAAAAAAGAAAAAGAAAATAAAAGAAAACGGGAAGATATCATGTGTGTTTAGATGAGTGTTTTTAAATTTCACTTTGAATGAACTCGATTTATAACATTAGTTTTGATTAAATATGAGTTTCAGATGATAAAATTTATGTTTAATGATTATCTTAAAAGTAAGTTTGTAATAAAATTTATAGTAATTTTTCAACTGAAAGCAAAATTATACTTTATCATACTAATTTAACCGTGGGTTTAAAGATAAAATTAAGTTTGATCCATGCAACCAAATATATTAAGTATTGACAGGGATTTCAAACCACCTTTACATCTTTAAATGTGATTCAGGGTACTTTCAATGTTTATCCAAACATGCTAATAAGTAATAAACAACTAAATCGAGGTTTTCCTACACCCTTTGCTACCCAAATGCATTGTACATTAATTCGTGAATATTTGTTTTGTTTTGGTACATGATTGCCATCAAGATTATCCGGTGCAAATAAAACCTTCTTAATTTTCACTCTTACAGCTTTTGCTAAATGGGACCTAAACCAAAAGACTGCTTCTTACTACTTCGCAGTTGGGAAACAAGATATTTAGTAAATGTTAAGCATTAACATGTTCTTTCTTTGGAAAACTAACAAAACTCGGCAATTTGATGAGAACTCATCTTTTGGTTGTGATGGCTGCTCTTCTGTTCACTCTGTAACTACTCTAGGCTCAAATCAAAGGAAGATCTACACATAAACAAATACACTAATCATTATCTTACATATAAATAATATTATTTATTCATTTACATATTTTTTTAATTATAATCAATAATTTTTTAAAATAAAAAATAAAATAAATTAACAATTTATATTTGAATGTAAATAAATATATATTATTCTTTGTATGTGTGAAAAGTTTTTTTAAATAATATTCCTTGAAATTTTTTAATAAAAATAACTATTTTTTAATTATAAAATATAGACTTATTTCAGTATAAAATTTATGTTAATAAAATATTTATTTTCTATACTTTCAATTCAATTATTTAATATTATAAATATTTTAAAATAAAATTTGAATTTATAACTAATTATTTTAACTATTTTTTATTAATTTTGATAAATTAGGTATTTATTTTTTGTAACAAGGGTCTCAAGCGTGTTTTTCTTATTTTAACTTATGCTACTTGGAGTGAGATAAACCGTAACGTGTCATTTTCCACACCTCATGACACGCATATGCCAAACTTATTCTACACGGTTGTCGAAAATTACATCGCTCGTCGCATCTTAGCCATGTAGATGATATATCAGAATTTTCTGATGGAAAAAGTATAATAATACATTTTAATATATTTTTTATCATGTCTATATTTTTTTTACTATCCAATACAACTCAAAATAAAATATATGAATATCAAAGTTCATAACAGATGATCACGTTAATAATATGTTTGGATAATAAGTAAAATAAAAATAAGAAGGATTAAAATAAATAAAAGAATAAAGTAAAAAATATTATTTAAATATAAAAAAAAGAAAGAAAAAATAAGATATTTATTTTTATTTATTTAAAAAATAAAAGAAATAAATAAATATTAGAAATATTATAATAATAGAGGAAGAATGGTTTTTTGTGTAAAATTCATCTTAAAAATTATTTGCATGCAAAATTTCAATTCATACAAACTACAAAATAATATCCTGTTTTATTTTCTTTCTCAATTTTTTTCCTTTTCCTTTTACGCAAACCTAACTAATTGCTTGAAATGCACTGTATAGTAAACAAGTCCGTTGTCTGTGGGTAAGGGGTATACTAACAGTTGGAACCATGCTATTCCAGGAATATGCATCATGCATGTTGCTACAAAACAGGGAATAAACTAAGAAACATGTTACAAGCAATTGAAGCAAATACCTCGTCAATGACAAACATACTTGAAATCAACGGTTGAAGAAGTTTAATTATCTTGATGTAAAGAAAACAGTGGATATCCTTTAAAATGTCCTATACGAGGACATCCTCATAAGACCAAATAAAAAAATAACGTAAAAGGTGGAGGAGTGCATATTACATTATCCTTCCGATTATTTCCAAAGGACACACGGAACGAGACCCTCGTAAAAAGACAAAAATAGGTTGGCAGCAAAAAGACATGGAAAAACAATGGAAATATATTTAACAAGTAACTCCTAAATTTAGAAGAATTGATTTTTCAATCCATAGTAAAGATTTAAAGTTCCTATTCCCCAACAGCTGAAAAGGTTAATGAAGTTTATATACAGGAATTGGGGGGGTGAAATGAAAGTAGTACACAATGGCACAATGCTGCATACTAAATGAAGACAATACCAACTTTTATGGTACATTAAGCAGCAGAAACTACTATACAAAAGAATCAACCTGGCATTGATCTAAACCATTCAACTCTAACAATTAGATAGAGATGAACAATCTGTAGACGCCCAAAACTCAGTCCAGTCTTCACCAGCTCTCAGTCTTTGTGATTCAAATGCAATGCCTATTTTACATGAATTCGTGGATATCACATATACATCTGCCGTTGCTACTTAATGATGAGATTCAATCAATTACTTGGCCTATAAAAATCGTGATTACAAAAAGTGAATGATAGCATAAAGAATAGGAGGAGTCCAATTTTTGAGCCTATGACACTTTAACTCCACTAGGACGTTTTCCTTCCATAGCATCCTTCTTATCGCGACAATCAAAACACAGGAAAGGACCTTGCCAGGGCTTCGAACTGGTGGAGAAAATGGAACCTGCATGGACAGATATGCCCTCACTCGGAGCAAGATCAACTTGGCATACAGCACACACAAAAAGCCCAGATGTTGATTGCCCTGAGTTCAAGTTCTCATCATTTCCTAATCTGCATGACATACTAACTATTAAATCGTAACAGTGTTTTCAAATAATCAAAGGAATAAGAGAGAAAACTATCTTTGAGTAAGTCTCTCTCAACAAGAAAACCAAGAAAATTAAACCACACAAGCATGTAATGCTTCCATACAAGAACAAACTTGTAACTACACAACACATATGAAAATGGCTTGCAGAGATTCCTAAGTAGGTATCGCTTAAGAATGAACTAATCAAGAATATTGAAAGAGGTACAGGATAGAATAAAAGTGTTTTTACAGCCAAATGGCCATGCAAAGCATGAAGATTTCTTCTAGGAAAGTGGGGTTCAATTACAACTCCACATAGTTAAATTCCGGCAAATCATAAACTCATTTGAGTATAATGTATTTTAAGACTGAAAATAATGATAAAATCTGTTAGTTTATTTGATCAGGGAGGATACTGATCATTCATTTTTTTTATGTTTCTCTTACATTTTTCTTTTCCATTAAATTGAGTATTACAGATAAAGCCTATGGTGGAAATACTGTTTCAGTAAAATGCTACAATACCAGCACTGAACCAGGAGGGAGAGGGGTCAAACTCAATAAATAAATAATAATAATACATTCAATATTAACATAGTCAAAAGAGGAGTGGACCAAACTATATACCAGGGACCGAATACCATAAGTAACACTTTCCTTTCCTATGTTCTGAATTATGTCCAGTGAACTGTAATCCTATACCAAACCTCAAATTCAAAATCATTCGTAGAAAAATATTGACATCAGTCCAACCAAAAACCTTGTCTCTTTAGTACATAAAATCTTGTCTATATCTATGGTTGACATTCATAAATCAGAAATGCCAAAGCACAATCAACTACGTGGTTGGGTGAAAATTCTATCTTCCTTTATGTAGCTTCAACTAATCAGTTTTTATTCATTTTGACTATCAAAATTATTCAAACATTATTATCTTAATTCCCAATTTTCCATGGTATTATGTATAACTTATCATTCTCCACCATTATTCTGAAGCACGCCTCGATATAAATCCTAAAGGTAATAAACCTTCACTGCGGATAATTTATTGGACACCAATATTCCCACTTTTGGTATAAACTACAAATAATGTAAATAATGTGAGTTAGCTTGCCCATTTTTTTGTCACGTCAGTTTATATGTACCAATCAAGTATCAACTCCTACTGTTGATGACAGAAATCCTGTGGGAAAAAATGGAGGTCCTCAGATGGAAAACAACATGCAATGCATCTTCCCGTGGTTTTCCAATAGTCATCAATTGAATAATTTTTCCTATAAAAGAGAATAATAGGTTACCTTTCAGCAAGCATCGCTGATCCTTCTTCAAACAGTTCCTCCACGATATTTATGGCAGAAAGCTTTTTTGACAGCTTACCAGCAGAATCACGGGACCTCTTCCTAAACAAAAGAAGATCTCTCAACTTGTTCCGCTTTTTTGGGGGAGGTGTTGGCGGCAATTCATTGTCAGGTGGGATTATGTCAACTACTATACAAGTTGTATCGTCCCTTAACCCTCTTGTCCTTAGAGCTTCCTGAATAACATTAGGAATATATATACATACATGTGAGGAGGAGAAATGTCAATTTTGTAAACATGTTGATTTGGCTATATTAGTAGATAGCATAGTAGTACATACTACCTTGACAACCTGCACAGCAGCAAGTTCAGCAGGCAAACCCCGGCAAGATTTTGCAGCCATTTCTGAGGATAGAGCATCCCATATACCATCAGAAGCAATTATAAGCCTCCCACCAGCATTTGATAGCTATGATCCATGACAAAGTGTAAGATTTATATCCTGAACAAAAACTTAGCTGGATGCATAGGCATTATAGTCAATGACGTAGAGAAGAAGAAATTATCTGGAAACAAATTATACCTTCACTTGTTTCACATATGGTATTGGAACTATGAACTCCCCAACATCCATGTCTCCTATTGATCTAGAAAGGCACAGACCCCCCGGCCAACATCGAAGGGGACCAATCTGTAACGGTTCAGAACTAAACTTTAAAACAAGGTTAAGCTAGATGAAATGTCCTCAAATTAGATGCTGAAAGAGGGAAGGGAATAAATGGAAGATCTCTTCTTCTGTTTTAGGATAAAAAAAGTATAACTACAACAGAATATGCTCACCTCAGCACCCCCAACAATGCTAAGCCTCCCAACTTCACCTCCACTAGCAGTTACACGTTCTCTCCTGTGCATACAGTGCAAGTCATGGAATAAGAGCATATAAAAAAGCTAACTAACCAGGCCTTAGATATAAGAAACATACTCTTCAATATTCTCTTCAAGTCTGTGATCAACAGTTAAGGAGGTAACAGCATCACCCTGGGTATCTAGTATACATCGGGAGTCTCCAACAGATGCAACAGTCACAGTCCACCTATCCACTATTACAAACGTTGCTGTGGTTCCAGAAGTTTCTCCTGGACAAAACGAGATGAAGATTCACAAAATCAGTAAAAAATTAAATTCCCGACCCACCTGTTCTGTATGACTACCCTCTCAACAAGAATAATTCCTCTATCACCAAAGAAAAAGAATAAAAGCTCAAGTCCACACCTCTGTTCTGAAATTCCTTATCAGTCTTAACAAACCCAGCAACCAATGCCCTGGGCAAAGCTTGCAACCACTCATCTCGTCCAAGTCCGCGAGGAAGAGCACCCAACACATGATTTAACAAATGCTCCCTGGTATAAATGGCAGCAGCATTTCCATTGTGCCCATCAAAGATCTGTGAACCAGAAGAAACGAGTAACCATCTCATAATATGATGTGCTTCCATCCAAAAGACATTCATTGTAGCACACAGTTCAGAATTACAATCTGAAAAGGCTCTTGCTAAGTCCAGGAATAAAAAATAAAGCAAAATTTCAATTAAAGCAAGCATAACGGCAAATCTGCAATCTCCAAACTACTAGTTACCCTGTCATGCATTTCTAGAGGAGTAAATATAATCTGAAATAGAAAAGTTGGAAAAAATACCGCAAATACAGAAAAGGATGATGAAGAGTTCCCCGGCACTCGCTGACAATCAGTCTTAACTAGAAAGTAATCCTCCCCTTTCTTGGACTGAGCTGCATGCCCAAACCTTACAGTGGGTTTTTCCATCTTCTCACTCTTCATCTCTCTCTTGAGCAATGCAGCAAGAGGCACAAGATCATGATGATGCCGCCTCCCTTCTCTAGAGGCCATATCTAGCCCCACCAAAGAACCTTCACCTTTCTCTCACACTCAATTACTCAAATTCAAAAGCCTCTCTTGCTCACAACAACCATATTGGACCTCCAAACTTAAAAACACCGAAACGGGCACCCAGATCAACACAGAAGCACTCCTTCCACACGGTAAACACTTAATTGGAATACAACACACCCTTTATCCCAATTTGATCTGCATCCATCACAAACATGAACAATTACCTACTCATCTCCAAAAACAACCAGATAAAACAAATAAATCCAAAGTGTAGATGCAACTCTTCACAATGCATTATGCAATTTGTATGACCCAGTTTTGGCATTTACTGACCTTTATGAACCATGAGCTTGAAATAATTTGGTCTTTTTTCAAAGATAATAAAGAAATAAACTTGAAGCTGGGTTCATTGCAGCCAAAAGGGAGAACAAAGATTCCAAGCAGAAAAGAAACAAGGTAGCTGAATTACCAGAAAGAATGTCTGGATGTACACCACGAGCAGAACCAGATGCAGATCTGAATGCTACACCAACCAAACATGCACAGAAGAAGAAAAGGAAGATATCAATACGCATACGAAACGCGTTTTGATGAGTAAGTATGAACTGTTAAACCCATTAATCTAAACCCACAATCTTCCATTAAACAAATAGAATCACCCAATATATATATATATATATTAATGAAATATGGGAAAACAAAAGAATCATAATTTATCATGACCAACCCAAGTCAGCTCCAAAACAAATTTTCCTCCACCAAAAAATGAAACAAAGATTTCAACTTTCAGACGTAGATTATGCTTCAGAACCAAAAAGAATAACAATAAAGCAAATGCTGCTGGCGTGGTTGCACGGGATCAAGCTAAAACATGGAACGAAGAAAGTGGCTTTAGTGACTTATAAAGGCTTGCTTGCAAATACCCACATTCTGTTTCAGTTAAAAGTCGGTATCTTGCAGCTTCTTTTACTTTTTTTCTGTTTCCTTCCCCTAGAGGGAAAAAAAATGCAACCCCTTGTTTCTAGTTTGGAAGAAAAAAGAGTAAAATAGAGTGAGAAAAGAGTGACAACTGGAGGAACATGTTGTAGCAGGCAAGTGTGAATATGAGATGGATATACAACCTAAGCAGGAGACCAATTTCCGTCAGAAACGAAGGGAATGAATGAATTTGATTATCTCATTGGATTAGGACAATAACGAGGAAAATTGAATCAAATACCAGAGTGGGGACCACAGGAAATTGTGTGCAAGAAAGAAACAGGTTTTAGAGGTAAAATAAATAAAGAAGGTGTTAATATGGGAATTGGTGAATGGAAAGAGACACGTGTTGGAGGGGTTTGCATGTGTTTCTGGGATGGCAATGATGTCGACAACGATGCGTTGTTGTTTTGTTGAGAGAGAGAGAGTGCGCTGCAGCTTTGCTTTGCACAGTCCACACCTCACTGGACCACGCCCTTCTTTTTCTCTACTCTACCCTCTGCCAAACCCAAATCAGATTTACATTTTATTATTACTTAATTATTCATCTTTTTTCTATTAATCTTTTCTAACAAATCTTAAACTTGTTAAAAAATATAATAAACATATTTTACCATAATTTTATATATTTTAACATAATTTTTAATAAAAAATTTATTTTTAGTTTTTAATTAATATCTTTAAAATATTGAATTACAAAATCTATATATTTATTGTTAATTAATTCGGATAACCTGTTTATATCAGTATAATGTTTTTTATTTGTCATTTAAAATCTTTAAATAAAATTTAAAAAGTAAAAAAAAATTATTTTTAATAAAGCTGTCATAATTTTTTATATGTTTATGTATTTTATTGATTATTTATTTTTAAATTTATCTTAAATTTAAAAAAGATAAATAAATGAATAACTTTTTAAAAATGGCAAAAAAAATAACAGGATAAATATTTCTCTCCTCACCACTGACCTACTTACCCTTTGTCTTTGGATTTTGCAATCCTCCTTCTCTTGTATTCGTCTCCATCAACAATGAGTAATTTTGTTGACAAAACAAAGTGGAAGTTTTTATAGCATCCAGCTAATCAATATCTTTTCAATTACAACACTTTTATTTATTTTTTTATATTGTTATTACACTCTACTTAATCCCCTTTTTGTTTCTATTGTCATTGTCTTTGTATAATATGTTATTGATATAAAATCATGCTATTAGAAGAATTTTTAGAATATTACCTGATATCTAATTTTTAATATATTTAAAAACTTCAATATCCTGTGTAACTATTGATATAATATGAGAATAATTTAAAATTTTAATTTTGATATACTACTGATATAACGATTTTCATAAAATTTTGATATCCAAAAAAAAAAGTACACTTTTAATCAATTAAAAGTTATTCCACACATAATTTTAAAAATAATTTAAACAAATTAATAATTTTTAATAATACAACAACACATGATTGAAAGACAGTGTAAAAAACTATATTTTGATTAAATTCTAATTTAAATATAATATCAATATACAAATTATGCATTGTTATTCAATTAAATATATAAATATAATATTTTAAGTAATTAATACAATAAAATAATTTTCAATTATATAATAATCTATAGTTACATAATTATAAAAAAAATTCCAAAATATTTACATTATGAATGTTTTTAAATTTTTATAATATTGAATAAGAATACAAAAGTTTTACATATATGTAAAATTAGTTTTTTAGAATACGCAATAATATAGTTAAATTATATTCATAGCAAGCTGTCCATGACTCAAATATTTATCATTTTGCGGAAGCACAATTCGCCCAGTATTATGCTTAATTGGTTCATCCATTTCCAGGTGTATTATTATTTCCATTATTAATGTGCTTTTACATTTTTTTTTAAAAAAAGATCAGGAGAATATTTATTTTTATGCAAAATCATGAAACGCTGTTAATTTAGCACAAGTTATAGGGTAATATATTGTTGATCAGATGTCAACGAGTTACCTTTAAAATTAACGATTTTACAAATTTTAATTTTTATAATTAATTTTAAATATTTATATTTTATTAAAAAATATTTAGTTTTTAATAAAAAATATTTTTTAATATTTAAAATCAATTCTAAAATTTGAAATTAACATTATCTTAAAATTAAACTAAAACTATGACCTTAAAGGAATAAACGACCGACAAAGTAAATTAATACTTTGTTTTCATTGAGGTTAAATTAATACTTTGGTTGGTTCTATTATGTTAAGAGCTTTAGTATGATGTGATTAAAAAAAGATGTTGATAACCAACAAATGACAGCTTATATTGCAAAGCCGTTAAATTCTTATTACATTGTCTTATATCTATTATAAATATATTTGAAATTTCAAAATAATTAAATAATTTTAAAATATATTTTAGGATAAACAACCTTAACATTTCTAAAATTAAAAGAGTAACTTTAAAATAAATTAAATTAGTTATATCATAAAAAGATATTTTTCTAAAACTTGTCGACTGTTTCCTATATATATTAGCAAATTTATTAAGAAGTTGTTTTTTCTTATAAATTCGTTATATAGAGTAAAGTTTTATTATATATATATTTTCCTATATTAGTAAAAGTTGTTTTTCCTTATAAATTAATCACTATTTTTTTTGGGGGGGGGGGGGTACAGATAGAGTAAAAATGTTTAGGAAACCTTTAATAAAAAAGATATTTTTAGACAAAAGTAAAAATTTATTTCTATTTCTGTACACATAATTTCCAAATCTATCATCTCTAATCGAGCATTTGCCATTTGGTCATCAATAGCATTGCATTGTATATATTTAACTTTGGGTTAAGCTTAAAAGAGGGTGTTTATATTTTAGGTTTTAGCTTTGCAAAAGAGGTGACACAGGCTATCAGCTATAATTCATCATTTTTTAACAAGTTAAGGAGTTGACCCCGTGGCAAAATTAAAAGAGAAATATTAGGTACACTTTTGTGTATCACACACAAACTTTTTTATTCAACCATCATTGCTTGACAACCATGCCATTGCTATACAACTGTCATTATTATTCAATCACCGAATTTATTCTTTTTTTTATATTCTCAACCATTTTTTATGTATATATTCTCAATCATTTTTGAACATTTATTTTGCTTAAGATTTGTAACTCTAATTTATAGATAATTGATGCCGAAGAAGCACCAAAGATTGAAAGCTATAGACTACTTTGTTACCATAATTAATTCCGATAAAGATGAAAGGAGCTATATTCTTTTTATTGCAAATTCATACTATAATTTATGTAATATATTTTTTTATTGTATATTTTATTATTCATATTTATTTTACAAATGATCAAATAGGATTTCTCAATCGAATATTTAGTCTGAAACTTCAGGAGCCAACATTAATATACCGCAAGAATTTATTCCTATTTTTCTCACAATAAAACAAAATGTGTCGCTATTATTGTCTTTTATTTTATACCTTGATTGTATCCACATTAATTGTCGTCATGTATTCTTAATTTCTACCACTAGCTAGTATCAACGAAGAAATCAGAGGCAACTTATCTATAGCATCTTATTTAATATCAAATACATAAATAGCAAGATTTTTGTAGATTATACGAGTTTATTTTAAATATTAATAAATATAAATTAAAAATAAATACTTTTATTATTAATAATTTTAATTATTATATTAAATAAAAATAAATTAAAAATATAATAATTTTAAATTAGATAAATTAAATTAACATCTTGATATTTATTTATTTTTAACATTTATTTAATCTTCCTAATACATATAATATTATTAGAAATTAAAAAAATTATATAAAATTTTATAATTAAGAGAGGTATATGATGGTATGTTTTTATATAAATTACAAAAAATTTATGTAAATTAAAAAAAAATATTGAATGCTTTTTTAATAAATATCAAAGAATATGAATATAATTTGTCCTGTTAAAATTGAAGAGAATTTATAAAAATATTTTAAATTAATATGCATTATTTTTATCGATACTAAAATTAAATTAACATTAATTAAATTTATAGTAATTCTAAAATTTAATTTATCTAAAAAATTTAATTCAATATGATGCACAAAATTTAAAATTAAAATTAATATATAATATTTAAAAAATTATGAATAAAAAATAAAATTAACTATTTAATAAAAAGATCACATATAAAACTAAAAACAACTTATAAAAATATTTTATTTAAAAATAAAAACTCATATTTATAATACATATGAATGGATTAAAGAGACTTACATCTACCATATTAAAAAATAATTTTAAAGAAATGCCTTTTACACGCAGTACTTGTTGAATAAAATGGTGTTTATATAATTTGTTTTTATACCAAATTAGAATCTAAAATTTAACTTGAATTTTACATTAATTACATATATCTTATTTATATTTTAAATTTTATTTAAAGTATTCTAATTAAAAAAAATACGTAGATAATGCATAATTAGTATTCTCCTGTCAGAGTAAAGATAATGCGCTGCTTTTATTCTCCAGAGAGAGAGAGAGAATGAGGATATAAGGAGCCCAGCTAGCAAGGAAAACTACGTGAGAATTCTATTACATTCCTCAGATTATCCACATCACAATCTAAGTCTTAGCATAAAGAGAAGGAATATAATGCAAAAAGAAAAGGTGTAGGCCTTCATCAAGTTTATTTTGGCCCAAATGATTAGCCAAGCAATCAGTAACTGAATTGCAGGCTGAGAAAATTTGAACTTGCAATTGCAATGGTAACATCTTGATTGTGAATACTATCAACCAAATTATTGTTGGCACAATGGTGAGAAGGACTACTAACCTTTTCTTTTTTTAATAAGATCTATCTGCAAGTCCAGAGTAAATAAAATCAACTTCAACAATAACCGGTCTTACCTGTGAATCCCAAGCAATAATTAAAGTAACCATGAAAAAGAATATCCCATTTCTTTTTACATACAATGACTTTGGTTTAACCATATATGTTTAGGATGAGACCACCCATTCACCTAATTTTATTTCCATCTTATTTGTTTACACATTAATTTTTACATCCACCTCACATCTTTTTTTTTTATCTCATTAATTATACATCAAATTTAACTTTTTTTCTTTGTCTTTCCTCGTATCTTTCTCCTCTATCTCAAGGTGTATATATACCCTCCAAAAGGTGAGAACAAAAAATGTTGAATTTATTTATCGTAAAATCTTAAAATAAATCAACCATGATAAGGACCGGTAGATATGCTCTTGAATGAATGTATGTTATATGTGGGGGCAAGAAGAAAGAAAATTTTGGGATCCATGTTTTTCTGCCTTTGTATATATCGAGCTATCTTATATATATGCCTTCCTCATACTGATGAGATAATGCAGCTGCTGCGAGCTGCATGAAGGCTTGAACCATGGAAACATGGCTAGCATCACGTGGTCGTGTGACTGTATATCATTGCTCTTCCAATTATATTAAGTAGATATCCACAGGCTATTCGATTAAACAAATGGATTCAGTTACATAGGTATCCGATGCTCACCACTCAAGTTTTGTTCAATTTTCTAAAGTAGCAATACCCTTAGCATTGATGAGAAATTAATTGCTATTCCCTCAATTGTATATCTAATTAAACGGTGTTCTTAACATTTATTTTTAGATATTTAAAAATAATAAAATTTAGTTTTAAAAAATATTTGACATTATAAATATAATAAATATTTTTTATAAATTCTTACCACTTTAATTATTTAAAATTAACTTAGAAGATTGATGTTGATATTTTTAAAATATTTATTTGTTTTAGTTTAGTAAACAAACAAATAAATTTAATGAAAAAACATGCATATGTACTAAAGATTTAATTTTTTAAAATAAATAAATTTATAAAGTGAAAAAATAACGGTACATTCTTTGCTATCCCCTCCCTAAAAAAGCACATGGTATTTTTTATTTACATATTATTTTATAAAAAAAAAATAATAATTAAAGAATAAATCATGTCAAAATATTTCCACTTGAATGGAATTTTAACAACTAAATTAGTGAAAAAAAAAATGAAAATCTATTGCAATTCCTCAATTTATTTTATCTCTTTACTTTTCTGGTAAAACTTTTGAATAAAACCCCCCAAAATGAGTCGAATTTGATAAGCTAGTCCAATTTTCCCAAAACAAAATGGGTTAGGTGATAAATTTAGATCCAATCCAGAAATTTATTCATGTGAAATGGACCAATTCTCAAACTCAGATATTGAACAATACTTATAGTTAATACATGAACTAAAGGTGTTAAATGTTAGTTAGAATAATCAAATGTATAAGAAAGTGATGATTTTATCCTAAACATCATATATATCATTACATATTAATATTATATATTGCTATTCATTTTATCAAATATTGTTAATTATTGATGTAATTAAAAAGTTTTAAAAATAATTTTTAAAAAGGATCAATGAACCAATCCGGTTAACCCGTGCCCTGTAATAAATAGGATTATTAGACAATCAAAATTCTAATTCACGTTTAATTTAGACCAGCCCAACCCAACTTTACAAAGCAAAAATTACTTTCTTTCAATTTCTCGCATCTTTCTCAATGTAAAGTGTCTACAGAAGCTTATGGTTACAAGGGTGACCCATTAACCAAAGTAGTAGGTCATTTGTACTTTTCGTATTTTTTGTTGCATAGACAGAGCAGCCACACCTTTTAAATAAAATTTAGTTTTAAATAAGTTTTTGTCTCTAAAAAGTTTACAATTTTTTATTTGATTCATCATTTTAAATTTTTTAAATAGATTTTTATAATTTTTTTTATCAAATGATCCATTATGAATTTTGTTTCTATTTGATTCTTTAAAATACTATTGAGAAATTTTATTTAATCTTATTAAATATTATGAATTTTTTTGTTCTTATAATTTTTGTATTTCTTTTAAAATAAAGAAATAAATGAAAAACCTGTAATATTTAGGAGAAATGAATAAAAAAATAAATAGAAATAACCATATTATAACAAAATTTCTTTATAAAAGAACTTGTTTAAAAAGATTAAAAACAAAAAGTTAAATATACCAAAAATTAATAAAAACCATAAAATTAATAGGACCATTCTTGTCGCTGCAATCAAGATAAGCATCCACCAGCAGTGACTTGGCTAAGGACCAGGGCAACACTCCAAAAGGAAGGATGTCACGTATATCTGTTACACTATTTTCAAATCAGTAATGATATGTTTCGCATGACAATATTAATAAGCTAGATAGTTTTTAACATGTTTTTTTAATATATTTTTATTATTAAACAAATATATGTATGTTTCATCATTTCAAAAGCAAAATTTGTTTCGAAATTTGAAAAATTTATTTAATTTAATGAGACCTAGGGGTTTAGATACAGGTCCATTTCACATAAAGAGATAGAGTATGTGTGAGATCCAGTACAATCTAGAAAGACAGAAACAAGGAAAATAAAGACAAAGAAACGCAGATAACTTTTATCCGAGATCTGTATGAATTTTTTATTTAATAATAAAAATAATGTTACAAAAATATATCAAAATTTGTGTTGTGATCATTTTTATGTTTTGGGTATGATTTTAATATCATGTGTTTTAGTTCCCGACCAGAATTTAAATTCATATTTTACAGAAAAAGTATAAACTAAAAGCAAACTTTTTATAGGAATTAAAAAAACATTATATCTTCCTAGACGAAAATACATATTTGAGTCTTCTTTGATTTTTTTCTAAAGGCATCATAGGACTACCAACCACTGAAATTTTTTTGAAGACTGATAATTTTTACAATTTCTCTTATTTTGTATAACAAAATTTATTTATTTTGGTTTGGTTAACCTGAGTTTTGAGAATTTATTTGAAGTATTTAAAAGTAATAAATTTTTATTATAAATATTTATATTTCTAAACAAGAACCTTGTACTGTTAAATGCTTATAATTAGCTATTAGAACCGAGGTTAACATTTTTCATAATCCTTTGTGATAAGTCACACGACAGTGCATTAAGAAGAAAAAGAAAAGAAAAATATTAAACATTGTATTTGCAACGATAGGAAAGCTTAATTACGCGATATATGGAGGGGTTGAGGATATGCATGAGTTGCCTCAGAGTAGTCTCTTATCTATGTACGCAGCTATCTGCAGTTTAGTGGGGCATAAGTTTATGTGGCTGTTGTGATACAACCAATTGGGGATGACAATGAAACAAACATTTAATATGCATTTTCGGGCCGATGGATAGCATATCGAAGAATTCGGATTAAAAGTAGTAGTTGGGAGGAAAAAGCTGTATCATTCGGCACTTCTCTGCAACTTTTGACAGTGACTTTCATACTGTACATATGGTTATCCCAAAACAACAAATAGCCAACTTGGCAAACTCATCGCTTTGTGTTGTAGCATCATAAAACAGTATTATGAATTTAAGCAATTCAATCTACTCCTCTATAGTTTCTTTATCTCAAACTTGCCGTCCATTATGCTACTTCTATAATGCATTTGTCCGATTAAAAACTTTTCTTTATTCTGCACATGAACAATGCTTTTATTTTTCTTCACGTTCAAATAATTGGAGTCAAATTATGTTTTCTCACATACAATGATCTCCTCTCCCCCCAAAATTATGTTAATTTGGTCAATAAACAGTGAAATGAAGACAATATTAAACCCCTGGGAAGAATAACAGAAACGGTTCTTTAAACTTATACAGTAGACAATTCAGAATGTGTATGGTATTTGGTAAGTGCAGAACTTGTCTAAAATGTGACACTAGATGCAACTACCGAGTGAATTTAAAGCATAATTAAAAAATCAGTGGTGAAGTGAGACAAGAGCATGTGGCAATAATTGTTAAGAAAAAAAGTCTTGTGCAAAATGGGAAGAGGACACATTATCCAACTTGTATACTTTTAACCCTTGACAACCTTTCACCAATCAGAGATCTTTCTGAGGATTCCCAGGCCATGTAGGTGTCTTGGATCCCTCCTCATGCTTTTTTATGTTTTTCACCAATGCTCAATTGCTCATGCTTTGAACACAACCGCTGCATCAGTGAACCAATCCCATGTTCCGTGCTTGATCTTGAACTACTGTTAACTGCAACCAAATCTATGCTGTTATATCGCACCATAATCCGCAACAACAAATCAAATTATCTTGAATGCTAAATCTCTTAAGCTGTTTATTCCAATAAATTCTAATAATCTTTAAAGAATGAAATATTTTTATATTTTAAAGATAATAAATATATATTTTCTATTTAGTACTTATTTTATAAAGTATTAGGATGACATATATGAGAATGTAATAAAGCTTAATTATCTTAGCACATGTGTGAGGTTGTGTTTTGGTCTGCAAAGATAGGCTCAAATCAATAGCAACTAATATGTGTGAGGAGTGTTATATTTATCCATTGAGGACTTTACATCTGGTCAGAATCAGATGAGATGGTTGAAATTTTTTTAAAAAAAATCAAATATCTTACAATAAAATATATTTAAGTGAAATTATGTGCAGGTATATATTCATGGATAAGTTATGTATACACGTAAAAGGAATTTTTTTTAATATGTATTGAGTTATTTATAGCTAACATAATTATTTGGTTTAGGGCTAGTTGAAGCTTAGTAAATAGCTTGGTTTGTTTATCATGACATTTCTTATATTTAATAATAAGAAGATTTTAAAGAATTTTTTTAACGAAAATGTTTTTTATTTTTATTTTTTAATTTATGGTTTGGGGTTTAATTTTTTTTTTATAAAATATCATCTTATTTTTATTTTTAAAAATCTATACACAAACAATATAAAAAAGATCATTGTTTTTTATACACAGTTTTAAAAAAATAAAATGATATCTTTTAAAATAAAAATAAAAATATTTTTATAAATCAAACCATAGTTTAATTAGGTATTTTTTATGTTAGAAGCTTCCACATTAAATTTACATGCTAATATCACACTATGAATGTGATTTTATTTACATTTAAATAGATATAAAATTAGGTGAAATCGAGTTTTAAGTATTTAAGTTTAAATAGATGTGGAAGTAGATATCGGGTTTTGAATGTTTAAGTTTAAAAATGTTTAGACATAAGTATGAGCTTATTATTTGTTAAAAGTTTTTTTTATCAATATCTAACCTGATTTAAAGCCGATAAAGCGATTAAAAATCTATATTTTAGAAAATGTCAATAAATAGACTTAAAACATATGTATAAACAATTGATTAAAAAGATTTGCAAGTTTAATAGTTATAAGATAAAAATATCATTAAATAGGTTTAATATATATATATATATATTGATATTATGTAAATAAAATATATTAAAATAAATATTATATAAATATAAATATAAATAAATATCTGAATATGTTAAATAAACTTTTTTTATAAATTTAAATCTGACTTATTTATTTAAAATAAATTTTTTAACATATCTAAATCTATTTATTTATTAAAAATATCAAGTTAAGATAAATTTTTAACGAATCAAATAATAAACTATGTTAAAAGATCTTATTCATTTTAATTTCCATATTTAAGTTTTAGATTATTTTTCAAGTATTTTTACTTTTCAAATTTTAAACTTTTTACTATCGCATGAATTAAAGATTCTGAGAATATGTTACGCATAAATTTTGGAATCTATGCGGTTGCATGTTGATTGGAATATGGATAATCGAATTTAGAACAATAATAATATTTTAAAAAGTACGAACTCATATAAAAATAATATTATTATTAGCTTTGTATTTAAAATTTAAAATTTTAACTCTGGAAGAGTTATTATTTATTATTGAATTTTAATGTTTAAAAATATTTCAAAATTTTAATATAACTATTTTATAGGATTGTAAAATAATTTTAGCCTATTTTCTATTTTTAAATTAATAAAAACATTTATAATCCTAATTGTCAATAGGTGAAGAAAAGCTGCATGGTATGCTTGATGTTCATTTTTTTACTTCTAGAAAATAGTTTTAATATATGTTTGGTTTTATTTAATTTTTAAAAAATATTTGTTTTTAATTTTATTATTTTTTATCTAAAAAATTAATCCAAACATATATTTTTCCGAGGAAGACCATGATCAAAAAGTATATATAACCAAAGATACTGAAAGCAACAAATTTAATATATAATGTATAGAGGATTTTTAAATAGAATATAATGTAAGTCTGTAAAATGATAGAGTATAAAAAAGCAAAACCATTTATATATACAAAATAAATAAACAGAAACACTAATTGGAGAATGGAAATTATGTATAAAATGATTCCAACAATAATAGAAAATTGAAATATAAGGTCATATAAAATGTTATCATTATGATTCAATAATTTTGGTAATGTTATGAGTGCATATAAAACCTTTCTTTTTATATAAGACGAAAGAAATTCATTAAATATAAACCTAAAGTAATCTTGAGCACCTAAGATATAAAGCTCCAACGAAAAAATAGCTAACCAAAGCGTAATCAAGACCAACAAAACATCCCGATCCAATAGCAAATAGGGCCCAACCAAAAATAAAAGAATTCTAATACGTGAATAGTTTTTTCTCTATGGAAACGAACCGCAGCCATTAAAAGCCCAAATAAAAAACATTAAGCCCTAACAGTACAAAGGTACATGCTACATTGCGTTATACAAAGATTACACATTTGTGGGGCAGACTGGGAATGGAGATATCTTACGAGAGATAAGAAAGGGAAATAAACGATAATTTGATGTGGTAAGAAAAAAAAAACATTAAATCAAAAACATAGAAGGAAAATAAATAATAAATATAACATAATAAAAATAACAAATATTAATAATTTTAGAGTGCATGTATATCATTTTATATATAGTATTATAAAAAGTTTACAAATTTATGCATTCCTTTCTCGTGACATTATTTGACCATCTTATTTGCTTCACCTCTGTTTTCTTCAAATATTTTTTGTTGCGTGTATTCACATAATTTATAAATTATTAAACAATAGAAGATGATATAATCTTGTTTAAAAAAGTTTATGAATCGATTTTTATATTAGAATTTATTTGTATTGTAATTTAAATTAATTATTTACTTTAAAATTATTTATTTAATTTATTTTTATTTATAAATCAATTTTTAATTAATATTAGAAGGAGGCGATTTAATGAAACCGAAAATCAAAATAATTTTATTAAAAGAACAAACAATAGAAAGAAAATATGTTAATTAGAAAGATGAAATTAGTAAAAATAGACAGATTTTTTTTTTTGGGTAGAAAAAAATGAACAGATTTAATGATAAAGAATGAAAAATAAATGAAAGAAGAGAGATAAGAATATAAGAGGAAATAACAAAAGGATTTTTTTTATATGGGGATACAACATAAAAAAAAAATATATTCTACATACAATATGGTTTGATTTTAACAATAAAAACTGAAATTTAAGCTAAAATGCAGTAAAAATATTGAATTTTTATTTTTTTAATTAAATATAATAATTTTAAATTTGTTTGGTTCGATTTTGAACATTACTGATCTTGTTAAAGAGAAGGAAATTTTTTTTTTCATAATATACAATGAATTATGTTTAACTTTATGATTTATTTATTATTTTAAAAAAATCTCTCTTCAATAATTTATAAAAGTATTATTATCACAGTTTCTGAAGTTATTCCTTACTTTATAAAAGTATCATATAAGAAATGAATGCAAACTAAATAATGGATCCATCCTAATTTTTTATATGAAAATTGTTGCAAAAAAAAAACATCGGGGGATTAAAGATAGCCGAAAAAGGTATCCTAACTTATCTAAACTTAAATTAAATTAGATATATTTAATACATAAATTAAATTAAAACTTTCTTAGGATTAAATTTTATATTTTGTTTGGTTAAAAGAAAAATATAAAAATAATTTTTGTTGTTTGTTTATATATAGAAATAGAAAGGAATAAATTAATTTATACAAGCTTCACCACATTTTATTTCTTCCCTTCCAAATTGATAAAAAAAAATAAGTGAAAAGAAGTTTGTATTTATTATTTATTATTATTTTAATTTGTTAAAATTATTATATATTTTTTAAAAAATATAAAAAAACAATATTATATTAATAAAAATTAAATTTTTAAAGTTAAATTTTATATTATTGATATTTTTTTTCTTTTTTTCGTTCATGTAAACAAAAAAAAAATTCATTCAAATAATTTATTTTTCTTTTTTTTAGTTTATTTTTTATTTATTCTTTCTATTTTTAACATGATCCAAATAAAAATATTAAGGTATTAAAAAAGTAGATTACGTCTAACAGACCTAACTTTTTAAAATAATAATAACAACAAGACTTTTATATATGTAAATATTAAATATTTATCATAGAAATAATTTTAGCATATTTTTTTAATAAATAATGATCAAACTCAAAATTTTATTTAAAAGAAATAATTATATATTATTTAAATTAACTAATGAATGATTATGAGACTTAAAATTATTAAACTTTAACTATCATCATTATTATTTTAAAAATTCTTAATTAACAACACAGTAGTGTTACATAAAAGAACATGTTATGATATAATGTTTTAAAAAGTAAATCAAATTTAAAGCCATTAAATATCCTTCACTGTGAACTGGAACATATATATGTAACAATACCTTAACCTCCCATTAGAGTACAACAATACGCTGCCTGAAAGAGAAATATCCTTGTTTACAAGCAAGAATATTTTTCCTAGACTGAAATATCTCATCAAAGAGTCAAAACGCCCAACAGCGAAAAAGAAAAAGAGGATATAAACCCAATCCGAGAGTATCAAATCGGTGATTCAAGAGAGGTAATAATAAAAAAACTAAACCAAATCTGTATCCTGTGAATTGTGCCTTTGTTGGCTGGCATAAGTCATGCTGCAATTCAATTTTTATCGTATGAAAAAGTTCAAATCATATACATGGTATAAAAGAGTATATACCATAGCAGTAAATTCTCTGTTTATGCTTTAAATAATTGAATTTTTCTCTGATTTCATATATGTACTTTCCGATCAAATGAAAATTTTAAAAATTCAAAATAAACCAAATTTTCACATGCCAGGTCTTAGAAAAGTTGCCACAGCATCATCATTTCAAAAGTAAGTATCTTTTTAAAAAAAGAAAAGGAATTATTACCTCTTTGGCTAGTGAAAATTTTTGTGCTGGCGTGCAAAATGCTCGAATTGAATAGAGTTGTGAGATTTATTTGGTAAATAAGAAGCATAGTAGAATAGTAAATACTTATACTCGCACAGCAACGTATAGCTATGCACACTTGATCAATGTCGTCTGAATTTTATTTTTTAGAAAGAAAGTTTATAAATATTAAATTTAAAATATATAAATATAAATAGAAATTACTGCATAGATATAAAAATATTAATCTTATGCTAATAAGAACAATTGAGGATCGGAAAGATTTTGATTTTTCTCTTTGCTTTGGTATTTATATTTTATAACGTTGTTTGATGTCTTCTGTAAATGTAAATTAATAAATACATGAATTTATTATTCTTAAAAAGTATATATTAATTAGAGATAAAAACCATCGTAAATATATGAAATAAAATAAAATTTATTTTATAAACTAGCTCTTAATGTAAAGAAATTTCAAAGTACATTCAAGAATTTGATGGCTGTCTGATAAAGACAGTAGACCATATATATGTTGGAATGTCAAGTGCATTTTCTTTCATAGTGCTGGAATTGTCATTATTTATGACCGACAATTATTAGTCAAGTCATGACATTTGACAATTAACTTGATGTCTGGCCCAGAAGGATTTGATTGGGTTTAATTGGATATATCATAAATAGATACAATTTTTTTAGTTACTTATCATTAACTCCTTTCCTTTCAACCTTTATCCCTATGGTTACTCATTACATGGATCCTGTGGAGGATAACAATCAGGATCAATTAGCATATTTAATCTGAACTAATGTTTTATTGCTGAAACAAACCGTCTGAAGAGTCATTTAAGGTTCTTCCTTCATGTAATTAATGGTATGATTAAAAGGAGTGGTGGAGGAAAGAAAAAAATGGATGAAATTTTTTTTATTGTTTATTTGTGTTTAGAAATAGCATGAAAAAAAATATGTTTACAGAAATTATAAAAAATTAATCTTTTTAGATAAAAAAATAAGAGGGAAAGATTTTTTTTATGTTAAATTGTTAAAACTTTTCATATTTTTTAAAAATATATAAAATTAAAAAAATAAAATTAAAATTTTTAAATTTATATAAATAAAGTTTATATTATTAATATATTTTTTCTATCCTTTTCACTTATTCGAATAAGAGTATAAATTTATTTATTTTTTATATTTTTACTCATTTTAAAAGTTTATTTAATTTTACTTTTTATATTTTTTTATGTTATTCAGATAAACCATATGTTTATGATGAAGAAGGAAAAAAAATATAAAAAAATAATAATAAAAAGTTTTTCTATCATTTACTTGTCTATAAAAATAGAAGAAAATAAAATATTTTTTTGTAAGGTTCACATAATTTATTTATGTTAAATTATTAAAATTTTTATATATTTTTAAAAATATTTTTTAAATATAAGTTATATTAAAAATATATATAATAAAAAAATTAAATTTTTGTAAAATTAAATTTTAATTTTTAAAATTTATATAAAATAAAATTTATGCTAGTAATATTTTTTTTTCTCTTTTATTAAACTAAAAAAATCATTTTTTCCTTTTAAAATATATTTAAATAACTTATTTTATTTTTTCGTTTAATTTTATTTCCTTATTTTTTAATTTTTTCTTATTTTTTAAATAATATATACATAATATAAATATTAATAATGAAAGGTTAAAAAATTTTACATAAAATTTCTAAATCTGAATCTTATTACTGTATACATAATAAAAAAATCCTTTTAAGTATTGGTGTACACTACCAAATGCCCTTGGTAGACCGCAATTTATGCCACTATATACGTAACAGTTTGAGCTTTTAGATATTTATGTTTGGAAGTAACACGGAAGAGAATTAAGTCTTCCAAAAGCATGTGTAAAATTACATGTGAATACAAAATCATGATCTCCTGTACTTGCATTTGTGCATACATATTTTTTATATTACCCATTAAAAACTTAGAGACAAATTTCATCCTAAAAGCGTAGTATAAATGATAATCTATCTTACTAAATTAATATAGCTGATAAAAAATTATTTTCTAATTCCCGACTCAATTTATACCCTCGCATTCTGGAAGAAAAGATTTATTCAGTTTCAAGCTTTTAACCAATGCTTTTTCAACGCCAAATAGTAAAGACATTGTCTGTGGAAGTTACACAAGCAATGCCTGTCTTTATCTTTGTCTTATCTCGATATTCATAGTTCATGCTTTAAGAAAGTATTCTTCTCTCGCGACTAATAGCGTGTCTCACGCCTCTCTTTACCCAATTCCAATTTAACTTTTCCTTAATATTCCTACCTAAAAAGAACAATATGAAATAAAAAAGAACAGCTGCTCCACAACAAGTTAATTAGATTCAAACATATCATTTAAATTTATCAATATTCATCTTTAGAGATGTCCATGTTGTGATTCGATTTTAAAAAAATAAATAAATTCATCCCATTCGATAATAAGATATTTGAAAAAAAAATCATCTCATTCGATTATAAGATAAAGTTACGTTCTAGTTTGATTAAAATATATATTATGAAAATTAAACTAATCTTTAATGGTTTGATTATTTTTTGTTATTTAAATTTTTAATTTGATTTTAAAAATAAATTCAAATTATAAAAATGTTATCAAATAAATATAAAGTATTAAGTTTAAAATTATAAAAAAAAGTTCATAACAAATAAAAAAACTACATAAATATAACAAAAATACATATTTACTAATTATTAAAATAAATAAAATTAAATTAAAATATACATGTAATTTCATAAAATTAAATTTTGTACATTAAAATTACCAATCAAACGAAATGGCAGCAGAAAATCCTATTTATTTGTTATTTTTTATTTTATTAGACTAATTAGAACGTATTGGTTCAATTTCTAAATACCTCTATTCGTTTTAATCTAAGATATTGACAATCGTAAGTGACAATCTGACAGATTTCTTGTATCACCAAATGGTGAAATACCATAAACCAAATTAATACACAAAGAGGAAGGCTTAAGATGGAGAAAACTAAAATGCAATTATAATTATATTTAAGGAGACTTAAATAGAGTAGCAAAACTTTGATATGGAACAAAATATGAAGAAGATGGAAGTGATATGATTCGGTTGAATAGATTATTCGGGAATAGTAAGAAGCAGAGGCCGCCAATGTTTCCTTTTGAGTAACGACCTGCAACGAAAACCGGTCCAAGCCGGATTGGTTGAACCGGATCTGTCACCCCATGAATGGGAAACGGCAACGGAACCCAAGATTGGAGTTGTAGCGTCATGCAGGTCCTCTTCTCTAGGGGGCGAGGACACAAAGAGGTCCTTCAGTGAGTGTCTCCGCATGGGATCCTTCTCCAACACGTGTTCTTGTCGCCGAGTTGATCGGCTAAGGCTAAGCAGACTACGCAATGTGGTTTTGGGCCGCCGGAGCTGAACCAATGGGCTCGTCCTGGGGCTTTGGGTTGGGCTCTGACCCACACCACACGGCGTCGCGAACAGCTTGAATTTCTGTAACGCGGCCATCTCCCGAGCTATTTCTGCGCTCTCTCTCTATTAAAAGAGTGTTAAAGTGAGTTTGAATTTGAATATTGATGATTGCGAGGGGACAAAAGTGATTGATTGCTTCTAACAAGCATGGGATCTGTTTTGGGAATGGTTGCATCTTTTCTTCCGGACACATTCATTACTTTCCTTTAGTTTACTTCAACACATCTTTCTTACACATCTTAAAGGGACTAAAGACTACCACTGATGTGATGACCATGGAATCACATGTAACACTAAACCATTTTCCAATGTCTATTTTTCTCTCTTTTAATAAAATGAATACTTGTAGCACGACCAAAACGTGTTGGTGAGCTGGTCGACAGATTTTGTGATCTATAAGATCAAATCTACATATTTTTTATGACACATCACATTAATGTGTTACAACTTACTGATTAGGTAATTAGTAGTTAACTTGACTGACAAACACCGAATTAAGTAAAATTTTACAAATATTTTCTTTTTCATAGCTTACAGAATTTTTTATTCGACCAATATATTCACATATCTTAAGGATTAATAAGTTTTTATTTAATTTTTTAACCTTACACAAATTTGTTTTAATTTATATAAAAATATAATACTGGATACTTTTATCAATTACACACTTCACACAAATATTTTTTTAACTTCTTATCAAATTATATATGAAAAAAGTTAAAGTAATATAAAAATAAAAAATATTAGTTAAAATTTCGATAAATTTAAAAAGATATGAGAATGGTTTACTTTTTTTTTTTATTTTTGTTCTCGATAGTCGCTACGACTCTGCTACAATCAATTTTTTTTTTTTAAAGGGTAATATGTTACCCTAACATGAAAAAAGTAGTGTTACTAGAAAAATTGATTAGCCACTCTGATTAGGTGTAGCGGATTCAGTTTCCCTTTTGTCAGTGAAGGACTTTGGGGAAGGTGGTAGCTTCTTAATCACAATAAATTCAACTTGAGCAGAATCCCGTGAGGCTGATGGTGGCGGATGTAGTTGTTGGGCAGAAGAGATCCCAGCAGCATCATGTCCTTGCTGTAGATCCTCAGACTCATATTTCCCACTTGCAATTTTTTTGAGTGCTTCCAGAACATCATCCATAGAAGGCCTTAATTCCTTGTCTGCTTGCACGCACTGAAAACCCAATTCTGCCACAGAAGTTAGCATCCTTTTAACTTTATGGTCAGACTCAAAACCAAGAGATGGGTCTAGCAGCTCACGAAGTTTTCCTTTTTGGATCTTTTTTGTGGCTAGATTTGCCAAATTAATTTCATCTCTTTCCCTTGCTGCATTAACAGCTGGCATAGATGAAATTAACTCCATAAGCACAACCCCAAAGCTATACACATCACTCTTATCCGTGAGCCGGTAACATTGGAAATATTCAGGGTCAAGATAGCCCGGAGACCCTTGTGGAGCTGTGGAGACATGGCTAACATCGTTTGGCAACAATCTAGAAAGCCCAAAGTCTGCTACTTTAACAGAAAAACTGATGTCAAGGAGAATGTTGTTGGTTTCCACATCACGGTGAATGATGTTAGAAACATGGAGATAGGCCAATGCAGTGGCAGTATCGATGGCAATTTGCATTCGAATAGGCCATGTCAACAAACCAACTTTTGATAAATTACCGTGGAGATGGTCAGCAACTGTGCCATTTGGAATGTATTCATATACAAGCAATAGTTCATGGCTTTGACGTGAAGTGCAGCCATAGAGGGACACCAGATTTTTGTGGCGCAGCCGAGTCAGAATCTCAATTTCGTTCATAAACTGTTCCACTCTCTTGTAATTATGCTCAAATAGGTGTTTGATTGCAACTTCCCTTCCATCCCTGAGTTTTCCTGGTTTTTTAAGACCAATGCTTAAGTGAATCAATTAGATTGAGAAGTGATATGTTCTATGTGTGTATATTTGGTAATGTAAATGAGGTATATACTATATTATATGCTAATTACCATAATAAACAGTGCCGAACCCTCCATCTCCTAGCCTTTTAGTGCGGTCAAAATTGTTTGTTGCTTCTTGAAGCTCCTTATAGGAGAAAACAGGGACCCCAAAGAAGATCCTGTCAGTCTCTGTGTCATCATTTGGGTAAGGATCAGCGTAAGTGTTGCTCGATTCAAGGTCAACGCGTCCACCGCAATATTTCCTTCTGTAGTACCGTAACGCAAGGATCAATCCAAATATGATCCATGGTCCAACACCGGTGCCTTCAAGAGTTTGACAATTGACAGAGACTTAGATTTAAATTCATTTCCAACTTCATAACTAATCAATGAACCAAAGGAGAAAAAAAAAGGCTATTTAGTTTAAATTACAAAAAACAAGTTTTTTTATAAGTAGAACAAGATATTAACAAAAAGGTACAAGGATATCCACAAAATAATGCAGAGTGTGAGATTAAAATAAATAATAATAATTTCATAATTAAAGTGGTGAATTACTCAAAAAATCCTTTCCCATTTTACATTTATCCGTATTAAATGAAGTGACAAATACAAATTTGTGTGTGTTGAAAATTACCTTGAAAGTTACTCAGTTGAATTTAAAAAGGGTTATCTTGTTTTTATGGTATATTTTTATCTTTTTCTATGAAAAAGTTACAAAAGCATAAGTGGGAATAGATTTTCTCATAAAAAAAATTTTGCAGAAGGATTTCCCTTATATATGATAAATCGTCGCTTAATTATTTTGGCTTTGATCACTAACAGAGTGATGAAATTGATGTGATAAATGTCTCAAACACTTTACTGGGGAAAATTTCAGTCCAATTTATGTATAAAAAAGAATTGTTAGACTTTGTTTTGAATCGTATTCAGCTGTAAAAGAAATATCTTAGGATTCCCTCCTAAAGAAGGGTGGTCAAAACGAGAGGGTTTAATGTTAAAATTTGGTGTTCATCAGGTAAAGAATATATATCCATAATGCAGCGGATCAACTAAATTTGGGAGCAGGAACTAGTTGAATATTAAAATCTGTACGTCACCTAGCATCAATCCTAGCTTCCGAGCCAAAACGTGATCTTTCCTGCGTGATTTAAAAGCCGTTGTTTCGAATTAGATAATAAAATAGTACAGAGCCCAGCTAGCAAAGTGTGGTGCTAACAAAACAAAGTTTTATAATATAGCTTAAATAGAAATGAAGCAGGGAGTAATTAATTTGCTAAAAAAGTGTGAAGATGGCAAAATATCTTATGTAAATTAAATATTGATGTAACTATTAAGTGTTTGTAGACGTTTTGTTAATTACCTCCTGGCGCAATAAAATTTTCCCTTGTCAAGTCGGCAATGGCCCTGTCCATGCCTGGTGCACTGGCTACACTCATCTGAAAGCTCGAGTCTAATGGTAAAATTAGCAGTTAAAAATTTAAATGGATTTGCGGACAACTGAAAACCTTCAATGACGGGAAGGTGAAACATTGAACATAAAGAATGGAGGGAGTTATCATCAGAGTTTGAAGGGCCGAAGTAAAAGTAGAAGGAAGGACAGGTGTTATTTTTGAAGAAATTATTTGTAGTGTTGACTGGTTGGGGGAGATTTCCATTGCATTTGAATGTGGTTATATTGTTTTCCACATAAGAATAAGCTAAAGGAGAGGTAGGAGGGAGAGTAATATCATAGCTGAAGGCGTCACAATTATCATTTTGCTTTTGCAAAATCTTGCTGAAATTATGGTCAATAATAGAAATATCATAGTGTGACCGCTTATCATCAACTCTTATAACTTGAAACACTTTTCTTCCATTGCTTAACTTCACATATGCTGTTTGGTTGGGATGATCACAACCATGGATTGCCAAAACACCACAGTTCTGGCGTTCTGGGTTGGTGAAAGGGAAGCTAATCATCCCAAGACTTCCGCAATGAAATGAGTTCGGACAATCATCATCGTGCCCATTTGCATTCCCAGCTAATAGAATCACCACAGTTAAACGAGAAAACAGAAGCAACCCAATGACATCAACCCAACACATCCTGGAATCTCACACCCCTCACCTCATCAATTTTTTCTTATTGACTTCAAAACCTCTCATTATTTCTCTCATTTTCTTCCCCACTTCTTCACACCATATAAAAAACACTTTAAACGAACTCACACGCCAGTTGACTAGGAAATATTACAAAAGTCTTATAATGAAGGGTCAATATCAACGTACAATTTTCATTTTTATGCATCTTAACAATACTTTTATCTTAAGTTCATTCATACTCTTTCTTATGTGGAATAATAACAATCATATAATTTTTTATGTTATTTTTTTTATCTTTCTTTCTCTTTAACATTATCTATAATATTTTATTTTTTCTTTTTCTGCGCATCTCTCTTTTTCATATGACCCGACGGAAACAAATATTTTTTCTTTTATATATGCCTTAACATTTTTCCTAAATGAACCTTACGAATATAATTCTATTTTGATATACAATCATAATTACAATAATTATATATTTACAATAAAAATTTAAAATATTAATTAATAATATCAAATACGTGATCAATTATAAAATTAATTATATAAATAAGTTAATCATTATTTTATGCGGAAATAATTATTAAATTTTTTATAATCAATTATCACTGGTAAATTAAATATAATCAATTACAAGATGTAATTAATTTTTAAAAATATTATGATTAATTTTATAAAAAATAATAATTAATTTAACTTATAATTAATTATATATTTTTATGAATTAATTAATTAAAATAAAATTTAAAATATAGATAAATATATTTAAGATAGATATGTTTATTGATAATTTTCGGGTTAGAAGTGAGAACACTTCTTCTCTTAGAATTTGAGCATTTGACAATGCTGAAATTTGCTTCCTGACAAAGTATAGGTCACGGTTTCAAACTCTGAGAAGTGAAAACCGTGTTCAACACGCACGGCACGTGGAAGGCCAGCTTGTTTGTTTTAAAATATATTTTATTAAATATTATAAATCACTAAAACATAAAATTGTTAGAATTTTATAAAAAATTAGATATTAGAATAATTTATATAATATTTTTTATTATTGTATATAAAAAATTATTAAAGATTAATATTTTTTCAGAAAATAAATATTTTAAATTCAAATATTATTTTTTATTTTTTAAAAAAATATAAATTTAAATATATTTTAAATTTTTCTAAATTTTAAAATTTTAATTTTTATATTTTAAAATAAATTAAATTTAGTTTTTAAAGTAATTTATATTTAATATATAACATATATTTAATAATAAGAAATTAAAACTAATTTATTTTAAAAATAAAAAATAAATTTTTAAAAAATAAAGAATTAAATTTAAAATTAAAAAAAAACAAACATATATTTAATTCAAAACTATATTTTTACATTTATTATCGTTTGTCGATTCAAACCCTTGGGTCGCGACTCGCGATAGCCTGCATTTTCGTCTCCGCTCAAATTGTTTTTTATTCGTTCTTTTTATTCTTTTTGACAAAATACACACGCACGTCACATTTTCGTCTCCGCTCAAATTGTTTTTTATTCCTATTTTTTTTTTTAGAAAAAACACACACCCATGTATGTCAAAGGGCCTTAAATTGGAACTGCCCAGAACTAGAAAATCAATCACAGAAGATAGAGCGGAGGTTATTAACAGCGAGGAAATATTACAGGCTAGACTACATTTTCGATGTTTAGGTTTCATCCGTTTACAAATTTTCAAGGTTATTTATTTATTATAAGTTTTTTTTTTCTTATCAAACTCGTATTTATTTAAGATGTATTCAACTTACAATATATAAAAAGTTACTACGTAAATCTAAAGTCTATGTACATGTAAATTATTAAAAAGTTCTATCAGCTTATTTAAAATTTATAATATAAAAAATCAGTATATATATATATATGAAAATAAGTATAATACAAATATATATTATATATTTTGTATATTGTATATTATATATCAAATCTTTTATCTTATATGTTTTATATTTTATATTTTATATCTTATATATTATAATATATATTAAAATAATAAAATTATAAATTTAAACTTATTTTTAAATAAATTAAATAAAATTTTTATAAAAATATATCTATTTATTTATTTAAAAAATAATAAATTTAAATTTATTTATTTATTAAACAAATCGAATTAAATCAAATTTTAAATAAATAGTTGATATGAGATAATCTATCTTATTTCTAATCCTAATTATTATATACAACAATATTAAAAAATCAAGAATTTTTTTATCGAATATTATATGTAAATTTATAATAATTAATATACTTAAAAATAGAAAAATGTTTCTTATATTTAAGAGTAAAATAAAATGAAAAAAAATTGCACTAAATATTGAAAAAAGACAAAATTTCTCCATTTTGTTCCTATAGCACAAATATAAATGAGAAAAATATTTTTTTATGTAAATTAAAAAAATTTCCTTACTCAATGTAAACCCACATCTCTTTTTTTTTTTACTATTCACTTTTTGTATTATTTTTTATTTTATAAGAAAGATTATTTTACCCACTCATTTAAATAAAAGAGTAAAATTTATGAACAAATAAACTTTGTTTTCAAATTTTTGACATTGCTGTATATTATCTCTAATTAAACGAAATCAATTTCTTGCTAATTGACTTACTTAATTAGTGGTTTTCAAATAATATTTTTGATAATATTTTTATTAAACTAATTTATCAAATATTTTAATCATTACTTTGTTAATTTTAGAAAAATTTAAACAATAACATAAAATAATGAATTTAAAGTATATTTAGATAATTATTTTTAATGAAAAACACTGAAAAATTAATATACTGAATTTACAATAACTAATTTTTGGGATACTGAACAAGATATCACATTAAATTTTATACTTTATTTGTTTTGATAAAAATAGAAATAAAAAGAACAGGAAAAATATTTATATTTTTTAATGTTTGGATAAATTAAAAATAAAAAGAAAGAAAATAATTTTTTTACATCTATCAAAATATTAATGTTCCCAACGATCTTGAAAATGGAAGGAGGAAAAACTTTTTTTAAAATGTTTAAATATTAAATATTTAAAAAATAATATTATATTAATAAAAATAAAGAAAATAAAAATTCATATTTTAAAAATTTTTATTATTATTTTTATTTAATATAAAATAAATATTATATTATAATTTATTGTATTTTTATTTATTTAAGTAATTTTTTATTTTTATTATATTTTTTAATTTTTTTTATCTTATTTATTCTCATTTCGTTTCACTCACCAGTTAAACAAAGTATTTGAATCCCAATTAAATAATTTACCATGTATATAAAATCAATTAATCATTGCAGATTCAAGCTGTAAGAAGATAGACTCGCTAACTTATAATAAGCCGCTAAAGAATGCTGAATTTCCTCTAAAGTTTAAATGATAAATAATTAATTAAATTTTTGATTAACCATCTGGAGCCATCTCTCATGCTTAGTTTTGTTTTAATAGAAATTGAAGAAAAAGGGAATAGAAAGAAAAAAATACAAATAAAGAAAATATTTTTTATTTATTGAATGTGTATAAAAATAAAGAAAATGAAATATGTTTGGTAGAGTTGATGGAATGAAATAGGGCGAAGAAGTTGTGTTTTTTTTTTAATTTATAAATTATTAAAAATTAAAACAAAAATAAATTATTATAGAATGAAAAATTAAATTTTTAGTAATAATTTAAATTTATACTATTAATTTATTATTATTATTTTTCTACTCGTTAAATTTTTTCTTTTATTTTTTACCATTATATTTCAATTTCTTTTTCTTTCTTCTTTCTTACTATTTTAACCATGATCCAAGCAAACGATCAGTGAAGACAGAAGCTTCTTTCAATTCAGAAAAAAAATCTAACTTGACCCCAGTCCACTTGTTCAGTGTGCGAGATCCCAGCATCATCATCTCCTTTCTCTGGATCTTCAGAGTTCAGACTCACAAATATTCCCAGTTTCCCACTCGCAATTTAATTTGAGTGCTTTCAGAACTTGATCCATCCAAGGTGAAAGGTCCATTCTGCCACTGAAGTCAGCATCCTTTTAACTTGAATTCACTAAGTTTTCCTTTTTGAATTTTCTTAATGCCTAGATTCACCAATTTAATTTCATCCCTTAACTTTGGGTCATATACTCAGCTCTAGTCTCTTGTGGAGCTGTGGACACGTGGGTTACATTGTTGGTGAACAACCTTGAAACCCCCAAAGTCTAGTTTGTCTACTACTTTAACAGAATAATTAATGTCAAGGAGAATGTTGTTGGTTTTCACATCACGGTTACAATGTAAGTAAGAAGCATGCATATAGGCCAATGCAGTTGCGGTCTCAATGGCAATTTGCATTCTAATGGGCCATGTCAGCAAACTAGCAACTTCCAAAATCGCCATGGAGATGGTAGCCAAGTGTCACGTAAGGTGCAGCCATACAGGGACGACGTAAGGTTACTATGCCGCAAGCAAGTTAGAATCTCAATTTCATTCATAAACCGTTACACTCTCTTGTAATTGTGCTCCAACAACTACTTCACTGCGACTTCCCTTCCATCTTGGACTTTTCCTGCGTTTTAAGTTTTAATCAAATCAATTAAGATTTCAACAGATTCAGTTCAATTTATATTTTTAATTTCAGTGAAAATGAAAGAATAATTCTAAATTCTTCTATTTTATATTTTTATAGTTATCTATGTTTTAATACAAATATAATAATCTCGCTTATTGAATGTGTATTAATTGAGAGAGAAATAGGTACAAAATTTTTAATGTGGTTTTGTCATGTTTGAGCTTCACATAACAGGACACGGTTGTATAGGTGTATATGGTATGTTACATACAGGTGGCATATTAGATTTAGCTTAGTCAATGATCACTAACATTAGAAGTTGTGGATTTGCTATCCCATTTATCTGTCACAGACTTTGGCGAAGGTGTCAATTTCATATTGGTCCACGATATCACGGCATCATTATGTGCAGCAACATGTGACATTCCAGCACATTCTACATTCACTTTCTGTAGATGACCAGCTTCATCCTTCCCACATTCAATTCTCTTCAATACCTCCAAAACCTCATCCATGGAGGGTCTCAATTCTTTGTCCCGTTGCAAGCATCGAAAAGCCAATTCTGCCACCGAAGTAATTTTCCTTCTAACAACGCTATCTGAGTCAAAGCTAAGGGAAGGATCCACCAGCTCACCAATTGAACACTTTTGAATCATCCTTACAGCAAGATCTGCCAAGTTGATCTCATCCTTATGACGGGTCATATCAACTGCAGGCATAGATGATATTAGCTCAATAAGCACAACACCAAAACTATACACATCACTCTTGTTTGTAAGCTGATAGCATCGATGATATTCAGGATCAACATATCCTGGTGTTCCCTGTGGAGCTGTGGAAACGTGGGTCACATCATTCGGGAACAATCTTGACAATCCAAAATCTGCAACTTTAACGCAGAAAGTGTTGTCAAGGAGAATGTTGTTTGTTTTCACATCACGGTGAATGATGTCAGAAGCATGTAGATAAGCCAAAGCAGTAGCAGTCTCTATGGCAACTTTCATTCGGGTAGACCATGACAAAAATCCTGGATTTGTTGATTCATGACGTAGGTGAGTGCTCACAGTCCCATTTGAAATGTATTCATACACAAGTAATAGTTCATGGCTATGACGCGAAGTGCAGCCAAAAAGAGACACTAGATTTTTGTGGCGCAATCGAGTGAGGATCTTGATTTCGTTCATGAATTGTTCCACTCGCCTATAATTGTGCTCAAATAGGCGTTTCACAGCAACTTCACGTCCATCGTGGAGTTTTCCTAGTTATTAGATTACAATAAAGATGAAATCAACAATTATTTTATTACATGGAAGAGTGAAGACCAATTGGATTATTATTTCCACGGAAGGTGGAGTTTGTATGACACATACCATAGTAAACAATTCCAAATCCTCCTTCTCCTAGTTCTCTTGAACGGTCAAATTTTTTGGTTGCCACTTCAAGATCCTTATAGGTGAAGACTGGGACCCCATAGTAGAAACTGGCACTCTCTGCGCACTGATTTGAGTGAAAATCAGGAACACGTCTTCGCTTGCAGCACCATATGATCATCAACCCAATTATAACAATGGCAGGGAGTCCAATACCTAGAAATCAACAAAGAGGGAGAAATCCTATCACTTAAAATTGTCCTGAAGAAGATAGAAAAGGCAATTCTGAAATTGTATTCTGACAAATTGGGGTTGCATATAGCATCCACATGGAAGGTTAAAATTAGACAATTGCCAGGGAGTCCTCATAAGGTGTACAAGAAGTATAGCCAAAAATACATGAGGGTATAAGAGACAAGAAAAGTGTGATGCTCCTATTAACTAAAAAGAAAGGAAGGAACATTACCTGCTCCTAACTTCCACGCCAAACTTTTATCCCCTGCAGCAGAAATTAAAAGAATCAGTTCATTTAGAGCAAAAAATAAAATTAAGTGTCATGACCAAATTACCATATATAAGGCAGAACATATTAATTGGCCTAATTCTAAATACCGGGTTAAATAACTACATAAAAAACGGTCTAGTTACTGAAACTTGGGATTGGATTATTGCTGAATAGCAAATGAGATAGTATGCAACTATGCATCAAACAAAAAAGTCTCGAGTTAGAATTTTGTTTGTAATCCTTTATTGAAAGGTCATCAGTTGTAACCTTTTGTTGAGGCCTATGGTAGGCCCCTGAACTTGAGACAACCTTTCGTCCCCTTAAAGATTTTGTAACAAAAACATAAAAATCATCTGCACTGCGAGGCTGTGAGAGTATTTGTGAATTATGCATACCTTTGGTGCAATAGAATTTTCCTTGACTGTCAAGCCGACATTGGCCTGTTCGGCGACGAAGACACTTTTCACAATCATTAGATAATCGTATTTCAATGTTTATAACATCAGAAAGAAAATCAAACGGATCATCAGTATACTGGTCTGAGACTGCAAGCTGAACCCTTGAACATGGTGCTAAAGAGTTCGGCCACTGGAAGCCCGGAGGTAGTTGAGTATTTACAGGGCCATAGAAGATACTGTACTGAGAACAGTTTGAATATTTATTAAAATATTTGGGAAGGGTGACACCGAGGGAGTGATTGCATTTGAACATAGTGATATCATATTTGATGTAGAAAGAAGCTATAGGAGAGGCGTGAGGCATTTGAATAGAGTTGTTGAAGGCTTCGCAACTCTTATTATGCAAATAATCATGTTGAACATTATCTTTAATCGCCATGGTACGAGGTTCGGCCTGTAGAACATTGTACCATTTTGTTGTTGAGTTGTTTAGTTGGACAAGTATGGGAGCATATGGATTGGATGGTTCACAGCCACGTATAGCCAATAGGCCGCAGTGTGGTCGGTGTGTGGTTGTGAAAGGGAACTTAATCTGACCAAGAAATCCACACTGGAAAGAGGGTGGACAGTGGTTTCCATCCTCATTATGACCTGAAACATGAAGAAGAAGAAGAAGAAGAAGGAAGGAGATAATTAGTGATTTCAACATTGAAATAGAGGCCTTTACAAATGTCGAGAAAATTGTCAGGCGAAGATAAAGGAAGGAAGGTAACATAATTGTAAAACAACGTGCTCTCACTGTCTAATCCTCAATATAAAATCATTTTTGAACTTTGAACCGCTTCGTACGTCATTGACTCGGAAAACGACCAAGAGTAAAAACAAATAAGATAAATTAGTGAAACGATTAAGAGGGTTGTCTGTCGTGTTAGAAATGTAAGTCGCGGGCCATAGAATTCCACTTTATCAGTGCAACAAAAATTTCATACCAATTTAAGCTACATTAAGTCAATATTTTTTTGTAATTTCTCGACTATCTTTATAAATTCAACTATCCATTTTATTCCTATCGTATTATTTATTTTTATGAATTTGTTGAATACAAAAATTTCAGAATAGTCCTTATATTTATATATTTTTTATAAATAATTTTTTATTAGATCATTAATTTAAGTTTATATAGATATATTTTTTATATGTATATCTCACCGGAATCTTGCTTGATAACACGTAACAATGAAATAGCCTCCAGCAAATACTGGAACTTTTTTTTAAGAGGAGACCTATAATTGATTTTTTTATTATTTATGATATAATTTTATTAAGAATGTTCGATATTTAAAAAATTATATATACGTATTAAAAAGATTTCTTTGAAAAGAAACTCCATGCTTCTATGAAGATCCACTGCTGGAGGACGTAATCTTTTCATTATAGTATATAAAGGAAACGAGTTTTATGAGAAGTATAATTTTAAAATTTATAATTAAAAAATTTATTAAATAAATTAAAATTAGTTGTTCTAAAATAATAAAATCATTTTAAAAATATAATATAATAATAATAATAATTAGATTGGAATTTGAATAATTTTATAATTTATTTCATATATGCTTTTTTTTTATCTTAATATTAATAGTTACAAATATATATTTTTAAAAATGTATTTTCTTGTTTAATTTTATTCTTTGTTTAATAAAATTTACCAATTTTAAAAAGATAAAATATGTCTCCACAATAATTTTTTATATTTTTATTATAAATAAAAAATTATAAAAATGTTGAGATAAGATAGATAATATAAAAAAATAAAGAGAGACAAAAAATTATGAAATTAGTTAGAATTTGTTAAAGGAATAATATATGTTTTCAATTTTTTTTACTATTAGTGCTTTAAGAACGATGATCGTGGATTAGATAAAATTTTTCATCAAAATCATAATACTATTATATTTATAACATTAAATATTATATTTTTAATAAAAAATTAAATTTTTTAATTAAAATCATTATAAAAGATTTTGAATTAGTATTCATATTTTTTTATTTAAGTTCAACGCGCTATGCTATTCATGTTTTATGCACTTCTTCCAATATAGTTTGTGTGGATCAAGCATAACATTCCCGTAACCCAAAATAACAATAACAAGACATGTGATCCAACACCAAATGATAGCGTGTGCTTTTGTTAATCTATAACTTTTATGTTTAGAAAGTTATAAAAATAATTATGATATAAATAAGGTAAATACTGATACTATTATATATATATATATATATATATATATATATATAATTGAATTTTTTTTTATAAGCAACAAAATTACACTAAAGAATACAAGAAATATTCTAACCATACTTACAGAAGTAGAAGTTAAGGAAGACAAACTAAATAGTTTACTAAACAATTTTTTCATCGTGTATTTTTTTCATTGTACCTTTTTTAATTTTATGGACATATAAGGATGTAATTTCTACTATAGAAAGGAAACATTACGCATAGCTGCTAATCATTCTCAAATTTTAAAATTTGGGAATACGTTAATGAATATATTATTTTAAAAAAATTAATTCTAAAAATAAATCTAATCCATCAATATTGTAGTAGTGGTTATCGTGTTTATTCTTTTAAAAAAAATTAAAAATAGTATTTTCAAAAAAAGAGACTAAAACTAACTCTAGCAAAGAAAATACAGTGGCCAATTTTGAAAAACCGAAAATCCAGAAGATTGGGAAATGATGTTGGATTACCAAAATGACTAAGAAACCAAAGAAGAAGAAAAAAAGAAGAAGAGAGAGTTGACTCTTAATGAAGTGAATGAATATTAGAGTAGTGGGAGTTACAAGTGAGACAATATATGTGCGTGTGGTGAGTTTACTATACTTGGTTAGACGATTGAGCACTGATATTAGGAGTGGTGGATTGACTATCCCATTTATCTGTGACAGACTTTGGTGAAGGTGTCAACTTCATATCCCTCGACAATTTCACCTCATCATGATCTGGTGATAATGGATATACACCATTTGAAATCCCTTCCATATGCACACACTCATCCTTCCCACTTTCAATTCTCTTCAGCACTTCCAAAACCTCATCCATGGAGGGTCTCAATTCTCTGTCCAGTTGCAAACATTGAAAGGCCAATTCTGCCACCGAAGTTATTTTCCTTTTAACATCACTATCTGACTCAAAGCTAAGGGAAGAATCCACCAGCTCACCAATTGAATTTTTTCGAATCATCCTTATAGCAAGATCTGCCAAGTTGATCTCATCCTTATGACGGGTCATGTCAACTGCAGGCATAGATGATATTAGCTCAATAAGCACAACACCAAAACTATACACATCACTCTTATTTGTAAGCTGATAAGATCGGTGATATTCAGGATCAACATATCCTGGTGTTCCCTGTGGAGCTGTGGAAACGTGGGTCACATCATTCGGGAACAATCTTGACAGTCCAAAATCTGCAACTTTAACACAGAAAGTGTTGTCAAGGAGAATATTGTTTGTTTTCACATCACGGTGAATGATGTCAGAAGCATGGAGATAAGCCAAAGCAATAGCAGTTTCTACGGCAACTTTCATTCGGGTAGGCCATGACAAAAAGCCAGGATTTGTTGATTTATGACGGAGATGACTGGCCACAGTCCCGTTTGAAATGTACTCATACACAAGCAATAGCTCACGGCTGTGACGTGAAGTGCATCCATAAAGAGACACTAGATTTTTGTGGCGCAACCGAGTAAGGATGTTGATTTCGTTCATGAACTGTTCCACTCGCCTATAATTGTGCTCAAATAGCCGCTTCACAGCAACTTCACGTCCATCGTGGAGTTTTCCTAGTTATTAGATTACAATACAGATGAAATCAACAATTATTTCATTACATGGAAGAGTGAAGACCAATTGGATTATTATTTCCATGGAAGGTGGAGATTGTATGATACATACCATAGTAAACAATCCCAAATCCTCCTTCTCCTAGTTCTCTTGAACTGTCAAATTTTTTTGTTGCCACTTCAAGATCCTTATAGGTGAAGACTGGGACCCCATAGTAGATACTAGCACTCTCTGGGTATGGATTTGAGTAGAAATCAGACACACATCTTGGTTTGCGGTGCCATACAATCAGTAGCCCAATTATAATTATGCCAGGGAGTCCAATACCTAGAAACAAATAAAGAGGGAGAAATCCAATTAATTAGAGATTATCCTGAAGAACGTCTAAAAGTGAAATTGAAACTGTTGTTTGACTAATGAGATTGGATGACTCTGTCCTCTAGAATTGACATGGATGGTTAAAATGAGAGAAATACTACCAAGTCATCGCAAGTTGACAAGGAGGGAGGGGGAAATTTACATCAGGTTACAAGAGACATCAAACATAGAATGTATGGTTGCAAATAAGAAAAGAAGGAACATTACCTAGTCCTAACTTCCAAGCCAAACTTTTATCATCTGCGGTAGAAATTAAAGGAACAATTAATTTACACCAAACGATAAAGATAGTCACCACCAAATTCTATGTACCCTGCTATGTACTAGCTAGCTATATACAAAAACAGTGAATAACATAGTATGTATCGAAATAAAATGTCTTCACTTCTCTGTCGTCTCACCTAAACTTTTTTTAACATAATTATCTATATAAATGCATACCTATGGCGCAATAGAATTCTCCTTTATTGTCAAGAAAACATTGACCTTTCCGATCAAAACACCTTTCACAATCATCGGATAATCGTACTTCAATGGCGAAGTCAGCAGACAGAAATTGGAAAGGGTCGTAAGTTGACTTGTCTGCGACTGCAAGCTGAACCGTTGAACATGATGCTAAAGAGCTGGGCCACCCGAAGCCCGGAGGCAGTGCAGTATTTGGAGGGCCATAGATGATATTGTACTGAGGACAGTTTGAATATTTATAAAAATATTGGGGAAGTGTGACACTGAGGGAGTGATTGCATCTGAACATAGTGATATTATATTTGATGTGGAAAGAAGCTAAAGGAGAGGCGTGAGGAAGAGTAAAGTTGTTGGCGAAGGCTTTGCAACTTTTGTTTCGCAAATAATGACTTTGAACTTCATCGCTTATAATTATGGTACGAGGTTCAACCTGCAGAATGCTGTACGGTGTTGATGTTGAGTTGTTTAGTAGGATGGTTGTAGGAGCATATTGATTTTGTTCTTCACAGCCATGTATAGCCAACACGCCGCAGTGTGGTCTCTTTGTGGTTGTAAAAGGAAACTTGATGACACCAAGATTTCCGCAATCAAAAGATGTTGGACATTTTCCATCCTCAGCTGAAACTAGAAACAGAAGGTGGGATAAATACAAAATTAGTGACTTCAAAATGAAAAGGGGAACCATTACGAATCTCAAGAATAACGGACAATAAAATGAAGGAAGGGAAACAATAAATGCATTCTATTCTATGCACCAAAGAAAACAAAACCCCCTTATGAGTAGAGGACAAGAGGTGGTGACTGGGGAGTTTCATATTCCTTAATCAAAGCGTGGTCAACATGTTTTTCAAACTGTTCACAATATACCATCATTTTGAATTGCTTGCTGTTCCGGTTGACTTTGAAAAGGACTTATAATTTCTCTTTTTTAATAAAATATATTTTTAATTCTTATAGATTTAGTTTTATTTTTAAGATTTTTTTTATCAATTTTGATCTTTATAAATCTTAAATCTTTTAATATATTCACTTAATAATAACATAATGTATATATCTAATAACATCTCGTCATTGGTTATTTCAAGATAACTGTTAATATATTATGAATTTATGATTAAATATATGACATGTTACCATTAACTGATGGTCAAAATTATTTATAAATATTTATAAAATTAAAGAATTAATATTTTAGAGAATTAAAATTAAATAAAATTATATTTGTAAAAATAAAAATATACTTAAACTAATTTTATATTTTAATATTTATATTTATTTTATATTTTTAATTTCTTATATTTTAATAATATTTCCTATTATATATTTTATAAATTTTTTATCACTTTATTTAATATGTATGTTTATTGAATTTGAGAGATGTGATTTTTGTTTTTTAAATAAGAAAAGCAAGATAAATTAGTGAAATTATAGTAGGAGTGTTGTTGTGTTAGAATTATATATATATATATATATATATATATATATATATATATATATATATATATTGTGGGTTCTACTATTATACATTATTTTTTATTTTTATATATAATTTTAAACAATTCATTGTAATAGAATAGCCCAACAAATAGACTCCACAATTTCAACTATACTTTTAAAATAAATAAATAGCAACAAAATTTAGTTAAATTATTAAAAAAATTGTTAGAAAAAATAGATCCAAAAAAATGTTTGTTTGATAAAATAAAAAATATATATAAGCATTCATTTTAAAATTATTAAACAGATACTTCATCTTTGTATTCGAGAGGTTAAATCTTTTAATTTATTCAAAGACTCGTATGCTATTCGCATATTAATCGGACAAAGCTTCTTTAAGTTTATTAACTAATATTTGATTCTAGGTCTTGTATGGTAAAGTCTGTATAAATTTACTTCACATTGTGTGCGGAAGAGAATAGATATCTTTTACTATATTATTTTTAACTTGGGTCAAATTTTGATCTTAAATTATTTCAAATTAAATATATATGTTTTAATAATTTATATATATATATATATAATATTTTGTTTATTTTTTATTGAATTAATTATATTTTTCTCTTACATTTTTAATATTTTCCTATTTTAATTTATATTTTATATCTTGATACATGTAATATTTACTAGCTAGTTATGTAACTGGATGCTATTTTACATTTCTAAGTTGCATTATTTCAACATAATTTTATGTCATCATATTTCTATTAAGGATATGAGAGGAATAGAAATAGATTACATCATAATAGATTTTGAATATTTTAAAAAAAATTATTTAAAATTTTTAAAATTTAAATTTAAGTCTAAGTTGATTATTTGTTATAGTTTTTTTATTATTAAAATTTGATCTATTTAAGATTTATAAATTTGTTTAAAAGTCTACCATATAATAAAAAATTAATAAATAAATTTAAAATTTATATATATAAATGATTAAAAATGTTTATAAATCTCTTTAAAACTTATAATATAAAAATATTATTAAATATATCTAAAACTTATATATATATAATTAAAAAATATACAAATTTAATATATTAAAATAAAGATAATATATATTTATATTTTATATATTAATATTTATATATTATATAAAAATATAAATATTTATTTTATATCTTATGTTATATACCTTATTTTTATATATTATATATTATAATATATTAAAATAAATTATAAATTTATAATAAATTTATATATTTAAACATACTTGTTTATATATCTAATATTAATTAATTTATTTAAAAAATTAACAAATTTAAGTTTATCTATTTATTAACCTGATAAAAAAAATTTATAATACTTTGAATTTAGATAAATTTAGCTTAGTTAAAAGATAAAATCAAATTTAATTATATTTATAATCATTACAAATATATTTAATTTTAGAATTAATTATAACCATTAAAAATTAATTTTGATAAAACTAAAATTAACCAAACATACTGATTTAACGTGCAAACCATTTTACGACCTGCTTATTTGACGGGAAAAAAGAGGGGCACTAAAAAAGACTTGATTATATCAGAGTCAACGTTTAAGGTCTAGATTTACTTTTTTTTACGCTTGTTAAACTTGTACAAGACGGCACAGAGTGAAACTGATTCGAAAGTGGTGTGGAAAGAAATGAAGATTACAATGGATTAGGATGGAATAGTGATTATGATATTTTCTTTGCTGAAAGGTCCACACTCCATAAAGCACAGTATTATTGGTTGGACAAGAGGAAGAGAATAAAGAAAATGGATACAATTCAAGGTACTCGCAACAAGAGTTCACCTGCGTTAATGCGTCAAACTTAAAACGCGTTGGTTTGATTTCTATCCTCCATTTTCATCGAATATAGCTCATAAATCTTGCATGTTTAAATTTTGAAATATTTCTTATAATATCCTTTTACAATAGAAACTGTTATATATTTTATATTATTTATTTTTATATATTATAGTGTAACAGAAGTTAAGAAAGAATGATGAAATGATTTTCATATGTCAGAATATATTAAATTAAAATAAATAATAAAAAAATATTGTGTGAATTAAAAGATAATTATTTTTGTTTAGAAAGAAAAAAAATAAAATAAAAATTAAAAAATATAAGAAGAAAGAATAAAAAGATAAAATTTATTATTTATAAAGTAAAGATATTTGTCAGGTAAGTGTTTTAATTGATCATGCCACAAGTTAGTGATTTTATGTTTAAAATGAAAAATATAATTAATAGAATTACAAGTGTTATAAAAGATAGAAAAATAAAAATTAAGAACATATAATTTATTTTGTAAACTACTTTTATCAACCATCTTTTGGAAAATAAATAATACCAATATAAATAATATTTTTAATTAAAGTAATAAAGGAATTATGAATAACAAAATAAGAGGTAAAATGAGTAAGAAAACAAGTCACGTGAATCAATTATCCAATTATGAATATAAGTGAAATTAGATTTTTAAAAAGAAAAAAAAAATGAGAAGAATACTGTACCTGAAACATGTGCAGAAATAAATGTTTGAAAAAATTGAGAAGAGAGTCATGAGCATTTTGCATTAATTAAGAAAAATATGATAAAGGTGTTCTGACGAGAAAGTAGGTTGGGGGAAAACACTTATGGATCATAGGTGGTGGTTTATAACATCTATCTCGTCCTTAGTGTGACCGGTCAAGCCACAATAGGTGCATTGAAATCGATTTTTTTTTTTTTAATTTGGTGGTGGTAGAAGCATTGATAGAATTTGTCATGGCAGTAAAAGCTAAAATAGAAGAAAGAGGATCCAACATCAATACTTGGCTATGGACGTAAGCATGTGCTTCATTTAAACCCATCATGAAAATAAAGACATATTCTTGATTAACATATTCAATAAAGAGCCGAGCACCATCACATGAACAGTTACAAATAGATTTAAAATCAAGAAATTCTTTCCAAATACTCTTGATGATAAGGTACCTTGGTTGAATCCGAATTTTTGATCCATTTTGTTGGTGAAAACAATCTTTAAGATCATACCAAATCGCAACAGTAGGGTTAGAATATATGACACTAGCAACTAGTTCTTTCGATATAGAATTCAAGATTCATGTACTAATTCATGCACTAACCATGTTATTGTTGCATTCTAGAAAAATTTGTTGGGCATTTAAGAGTAATTTCTTATTGGTACTAAGAGCAATATTCATAAATTTACTCCAAAAATTGTAGTTATCATCCACCAAAAATTGAGAAACCAAAGAAGCACTGATAATTTAAAAATTAGGGATGAAAAAGAACTCATAACATTATCCATGCTAATAAATTTATTAAAAAAACAAATAAAAAAATAATAAAAATTAAAGAAAAAAATTTATCAACTAATACTATCAAAATAATGCTAAAAAAAACTACACCTCTTCTTATTAAAATCAAATACTTTCAAATAAATAATATTGTAATATATATATATATATAAATAAATAAAAGAAATGATAAAAAAAATATAATAACTAACTAACAATTTTTTAATATATTAAAATAGAATTCTCATATTTTATCACGATAATATAAATTAATTAATATAACTAATCTCATTTAAGTGATGATTCAAATTCTGCAACTGTACTAATATTAGATGAGACAATTTTGCTACTTATGTTAATGTACTAATATTAGATGAGACAATTTTGCTACTTATGTTAATTCGAATATATCTGGTAGAAGATATATGTAGTTCGAATATATCTGATAGAAAATATATGTAGTTTAAATTAAAGAGAGTTTTTATTTGTGTTAAATATGTTTTTAGTTTTTTTAAAATATTTAAATTTTAGTTTTAGTTCCTCAATTTTAAAACCTTTCGTTTAGGTTTCTTATTTTCTTTAAAATATCAAGATTATAATTTTTTATATTAATTTAGCTACATTAAGTCAAATTAGATCAATCATTATTAGAGAAAATCTTAATCATTTATGAAATATTTTGATTATAATCCTCAAATTATGATTAATTTATTTTGATTTAATATAACTTAAGCTAATATAGGGATTATAATCAATGTATTTTAAAAAATGAGAGATCTAAACAAAAGGTTTTAAATTTAAGGGACCAAAATCAAAATGTAAATATTTTAGAAGGACTAAAAACACATTTAACCATTTTTATTCTTAAACAATAACACTTTAAAAGCTAAACTCGTTATTATTATTAAGTCACAGTAATTTCTTATATTTATATATATTTTTTAATTATAATATTTATTTTTAAATATTAATTTATATTTATAATATTGATATATTGTAACAAATTTAATAATATCTTTCTTTTTTAGATAAATTAAATCTTAATATTATTATAATTTTTTTCAGTCTTAGTTTAATTTTTTAATTTTTAATTTTAATATATCATATCAATAAAAAAAATTATGTATTATGTTTTAACAATTTATTTTTAAATTTTATTTTCAATCTTAAAAATTTTATCATTTTAATTTTATATTAGTATAACATGACATTTATTATTAATAATAAAAAAATTTATTTTTATTTATATCTTTTACTTAAATTTAAAAATATGTATGTAATACACGAAGATTATATTAATGATATATAATAAAGAGATGATAATGACTTAAAAGGAAGGTTTGAAAAATATGTATTCTGATATATGTGTATAGGTATTAACAACTAGGATTGTTTGTGATTTCTCTAATTTTTAATAGTTGGATTATGTTAATTATTTTAATTTTTTAATTTTTAATTAATAAACAAATAAAATTTTATTAACTAACACAGGAGCAGTATCGTGAATTAATATGTAAATTGTTTAATGATTAATTTGTTATTAAAAAGAAAACAATACTTACTAAATAAAAAGTTAAATTTATGATTACCAGCAAAAGGGTACAGTTTTTTCTCATGGACGGCTGGAAGGATTACTCTGGCTCAATATGTTCTGAGTATTCCAATAAAGTCATTACGAAAAGATACACTGTAAAAATCTAATTTATAAACTTATTTGTAATCATTAAATATATTTAATAATTGATTAACAAAATAATTTATATTTACTTATTCTTACAAAAGAGTTAATTTAAAATATGTACTTTAAGTTCATAACGATACCTAAATAAAAAATATTAATTCTAATACTTTTTATAATTTTATCATATATAAAAATAAAAACTTGAAAATAATATTTTTTATTTTATTTTATTCTACTCATAAATATTAAAATTTTAAATAAAAAATTATTTATAATAATATTTCTTCTATTTACAATGTAGAGGTTATATATATATATGCATGACTTACATTGTATTAATAATAATATTAAATAGTTTTTGTTATTTATATTACACTATATTATAAATATAAAATATTATAAAATATTTTTAAAAATTCAAATATTTATTTAATATTTTAAAAATATTAATATCAATCTGATTATTATAAAATTATGATATTGAATCATTTTCTCAAGGAACGTTAGAAAGCCATTCTATAAAATCACAATAAAAATTATGTTCATATTTTTTTAATATTTAAAAAGTTTACTATCATAAATATTTAGAACAAAAAATAATATATATATATATATATATATATATATATGTTGTATATATTTTTAAAGAACTAAACAAGTACATAACTATCAAAATAATAAATTATAACATTTTATATCTATCATTCATATAAAACATTTTATTAAATTATTGCTTAAAGTAAATAATTTAATTATAATGTTACGCACAGGTACAAAGTTAGTTTTATTCTACACATCAAAAGAAATATAATATATGCTTTTTAAATAAACAAAAATATAAAGTCTTTGATGACATTTTTTTTATAAATATTCAATTTTTATAAAATTTAATACAAATAATAATTAGGATAATATATAATTATAATTTAGTAGTTAAACTAAAAAAATTGTATATAAAATTTATTGAAAATGTAAGAATTGATATAAATTACAAATTGATGGAATAGCTTGCAAAATGATCCATCACCCATATCTACAGATATACATACACACATAGATGGGGTATCTACACAGCATGGAAGGTTATCCGATTAACCACTGATATTAGGTGTGGAAGATTGACTATCCCATGTATCAGTGACAGCTTTTGGTGAAGGAGGCAACGTGATTGGTTTGATTGGTGCAAGTTCATCCCAATCTGGTGAAGGTAGAGAAGGTGGACGCAGATCTTCTTCCTCTACATGCTCACTCATATCCTGCCCATTTTCAATTCTCATCAGCACCTTTAAAACCTGATCCATGGAGGGTCTCAATTCCTTGTCTGGTTGCAAACACTGAAAAGCCAATTCTGCAACCGAAACTATCATCCTCTTCACCTGACTGTCTGAATCAAAACCAAGTGAAGGATCCACAAGCTCACCAAATGCACTTTCTTGAATCTTCTTTATGGCTAAATTTGACAAGTTAATCTCATCCCTATGCCTGTTCATATCAATAGCTGGCTTTGAAGATATTAGCTCAATGAGAACAACCCCAAAACTATAGACATCACTCTTGCTGGTAAGCTGGTAGCATTGGTGATATTCGGGGTCAACATAACCCGGTGTCCCTTGTGGGGCTGTGGAGACATGTGTGACATCGTCGGGGAATAATCTTGAAAGTCCAAAATCTGCTACTTTAACACTGAAATTGTTGGTAAGGAGAATGTTTTTGGTTTTGACATCACGGTGGATGATGTCAGAAGCATGCAAATAAACCAATGAACTGGCGGTTTCTATGGCAATTTTCATTCTTATGTGCCATGGAAGGGTACCAAACCTTGCTAAATCACCATGGAGATGGCAAGCAACAGTTCCATTTGAGACATATTCGTACACAAGGAGTAGTTCATGACTGTTACTTGAGGTGGAGCCATAGAGGGATACGAGATTGCCATGGCGCAAGCGAGTTAGTATCTCAACTTCGTTCATGAACTGTTCTACACGCCTGTAGTTGTGCTCATATAGCCGCTTCACAGCAACTTCCCGTCCATCTCGCAGTTTTCCTGCTCGTTCAACATCACGTAATTAACTATTTATTTAACATCATTGGATTGGGAATACAGAGAGAGACAAGTGTGAGAAAAATATGTTACCATAGTAAACTGTTCCAAAGCCTCCACTTCCAAGTTGTCTGGCATGGTGGAAATTATATGTCGCTTCTTCAAGCTCCTTGTAAGAAAAGAGATGGACTCTAAAGTACGCCCTCCCATTTTCTGGGTCCGGATTTGAGCTACCATCAATTACATCACCGTCTCTGTTTCTTGATCCGTATTGCGGATCTGAGAGACCATGTTTTCGTCTTAATACGCATCCAATTATCAGAATGCCTAAGAGTAGAATACTTAAACCTGCAGCAGTGGGATTCCAACTTTTAATGTTCCACAAAACTTACTCGGATCATATCTATTAAACATAAATAAATAAATAAATTATTACATACATTAATTACCTGTTGTAAGTCCAACAACCAGCTTCAAAATTTTACTTTTATTCTTTGGCCCTGCAGATGAAACAAATTAAAGAGTGTTTTTTAGTAAACAATAAAGCAATGAAGTGTCAGGGTCAAATTAGTCTAAAGAGAATTATAATAGTCGAACTAATTGTAATTGCCATGATGCCCGAAATGTTAAGTAGTAAAGTTAGCACTCGGCAGTGAACTTGAGTGTTGCCGTTGAATTGATAAATAGAAACCACCAGAAGAAGGAATTGTAGTGTAGCGAAGATAAGGAAGCATCGGTAAGAAATAAGGAATATAAGTATGAGAAGCGTACCTTTGTCACAGTAGAAGTTGTTATTCTTGTCAAGGCGACATTGGCCTCCTCTCTGATTATAGCAGTCATCACAATGAGTTGATAAAATTACTTGAACAACCATCTCAGCTGATATAAATGATAGAATGTTTTTGGTATCGGTGAGGTCTTTTTTGGGTAACTGAAGAACTGAGCAGGAAGATAAAAAGGTCTCAGCTTCCTCTTTATTAGGAGAAGGAAGGCTGTCATAATAAATATCATAGTCATGGCACGAGTATTTATAATAATTCCGTGGCAGCTTCATATTCCGACTGTGTTTGCATCGGAACAGGGTGACATTATATTTTATCTGAAAAGAAAACAAAGGAGAAGGGGAAGGAATACTATAAGTTTTGTTCAAAGTTTCACAAGTGTGTTCCTGTAAACGCTTGTGAAAATCTTTATCCAAAATCGAAATGGAATTCTGCTGCTGAGTGATGCCTGTTAGCTCTAGGCTTATTCCATTCTCCAGCTGGATCTTCTTAATGGCATGATATTTATCGCAATCTTGAATCGGTATCAAGCCACAGTCTCTTTGTTCAGCTTTTGTGAAAGGGTAATGCAAAGTCCCAAGAGAGCCACATGGAAAGGAGTGTGGACAATTAGCTTGGTGCCCATTTCCATACCCAGCGGTGAGAAGGAGTACCACATAAGAAAACATGAAGAACCAAAACAAATCAACTGGAGCCATCCCAAATCCTTAATTTTTCTTTATAACAACCTGATTCCCTATTAATGTAGTATTGGTAAAGTTATGCTATGTGTTCTTCATCTTAATATTATCTTCCCAATATATATATACATATCATGTCATGTATCAATTCATTAAAACAACGTCTTTAACTCGCAAGTTGACTTGGAAAATGAGCGTCCGAGACTTGGTGATAGAAACCTGTTATTGGCCATGAGGAAGCATGACCCACCTCCTTTTCCGTTCAATTTCTCCAATTCACATACACCACATTAGACAAAGACGGTAATTGACTCTTACAAATTTCAGACATAGATTGCTCATGGTCACCAACAGATTATGGAAACTTTAGGTGAAGACTTTGGAACACAATTTTCTTTTCTTTTCTTTTCTTTTTATTAATAAAAATATTTTTTTATTTTTTATTTTTAAAATTTTGTATCCAATCATGATACACAAAATGAAGATAAAAAATAAAATGTTCTTATTTTTACACTTTCTTGTAAAAATGTTAAAAATAAAAAATATTTTTGCAATCCAGATATTTTAGTATTGATAGATTGCGACAGTGTTCATTATAAGCAAAAGCAAATGATATTTTGCAATTTAGAATCATAAAATAGAAGAAAATGTACTTGGTAAAAATATGGGAATATGAAAAAAAGGTTGAATTATATAATTATATGTACACCATTAAATTCAAAGATTAATGATTGATCATGTTAACACTTAAAAATATCATGCACATAAAATTACAAAACGGGATTTTGGGGATTAAATTTAGCACAATAGGTAATGAAAAAGGTGATGTGACCGTGTTTCGTAGTTCAGCCGTGGGAAGGAATGGATATTTAAAAATGGTTGGGTCAAAGTCAGGACTACAAGTATTAGTATTAGGGAAAACGCGTTCTGAATTTGACATAGTCATAAGTTCATTTGGCCAGGAATTCCCAATTAGCTTCCAACATAAATTTTCCTCTATAAAAACAAAAGGAAGGAAATGAGGAGAGAATTTGATAGCACAGCAGCATAAGTTTGAGTTTAATTCGAAGGCTACAATATGAGGGGCGGTTCATCTGATGGATACGAGCACCTAACCAAATAGTTTCCTTGACTATTGAAATGACTTTTATCGTAACAGAATTTTTTAGTTTATATAAAAGAAATTCTAATTCAATATATTATGATCCCGAGTATGTGTTTTTTTAAAATATTTTCAGTTAAAATATGTTTAGAAACATTTATAATAATTATGTTAATTTTTTTTATAAAAAAAAGTTTGAAGTGTTTTTCTCTGAAATTAAAAAAAATAAAAATATATCATATAACTATTTTTTTCTTAAAATTAAACAAACAGTATAATGTAATTAAAAAAGAAAAAAGAAACTATCAAAAGCAGTGCTTTTAAACTTCATTTGATCAACAATTTCAACAAAGATATGGTCACAAATTCAGCTGAATCATACATATATTTAAATATGTGATGAAATACAATAGTATATTATTATAACCAACAAATCTTGTGAACCTTGGTGTAATGGTTGTTATTATTTGAAGTAATTAATAGGTCTTATATTTGATCCTTAACCATCACTAATATTATATTAATATTATATCTTCCATATGTGTAACTGATATAATGAATCATTCGGACCAGTCTGATTTTTCTGATTTGATTCTTATAAGTATATAGTTACATTAATAGCAGCAGTTGGTAGGAGGTGGAAACAAAATGATTGAGAGTTGAGAGAAAGAGATTAATATAAGTATTCTTTTTGGTGCTGAACATTTCGAAAATGTGGCCATTAGTATCACACAGAAGAGTTTAAGGTTGTTTAATATATGAAAATATTTTAATTTTAATTTTTATTATAAAATGTTATTTTTATTTTATTTTTAAATTTTATATAAGAGATAATAAAATAAATAAATTATTTTTACTATTTTTTATACAAAACTTTTACAATTTGGAGGGTGGTCCTGCAACCCTACTGCGAAAGGCAAATAAAGCCATGGGAAAAGGCATTTGTATATGATTTTAAGAAGAATTAACTTGCGGTTTGTTTTTCGAAAATATTTTTTATTATTATTTTTTTATTTTACTATTTTTTATACGTAAATTCTTGTTAAAGAACTTAAAAGGTAAAATTTAATAGAGTAAATGATTGTATGATTACATTTTATTAGATGGATATAACCTATCCTTTTAATAAATTTTGAAGCTTACAAAAAAAAAATAATGGATTTAACCTATCCAGTATATTCCTTTAAACCATTGGGTCATTGGCACTAGAGAAATAAAAAAAATTATCGAATTAATAAGTAACAAAAAAAAACGGTTTCAGCCCTAATTTTTATCCCTAATTTCTTCTTCAGCGTAGTTAATTTTCTTCTTCTTCGTCAATTTTCCTGAAACACAAAATTCTCGGTAAACAGTTTTAGCCTCCATTTTCGTCATCATTAATTTTCTTCTTCTCCGTCAATTATAAAATTCTTTTTAAATAGATTATATTTATATAAATTTTATATAAAATGAAAATTAACAAACAATTCATCATAATACATTACATTTATCTTATCCTACTATGATTAAATAATCCTTTTTATAGTTTTTTAAAAATATAAAATTTATAATGTATATAACTATAAATCACTGTTTATATGTAAAAATATCAATACTCTATTATTAAAAATAAAATTGTTAATAACATACATTTAAATGTTTAAATTATTTGAAATTTGACATAAATCATAAAAATATTATTATATAATTTAATTATTAAATTTATAAATTTTATATTTTATAAAAAAATTATTAAATAATTAAGTATCTAAATTTAAAATATGATATTAATAAATATTGACACACACGTTAGGAGACATAACACTCTTCCTACCATATTAATTGCTCATTTGGTTTTCTTATCGGAGAAAATTTAGAGAAAATAAATTATAGATAGATATATAGAGAGAGAATAAAGAAAAATAAAAAATAGAAAAAAAATAGAAAGAAATTTATAAGAGAAACATTTAGGAACAGAGACAAATTAAAAAAGTATTTTATAAATAAAAAAGTAATAGTACAATTTTAAAATATAATAGTTTTAAATAGAGATGTCTGCGGTGTGTTTTAGTTTTTTTTAGAAAAATATTATCTAAACTCATTATAAAAAATACACAATTTGATTTGGATCGTTTGATTGAAATATATTATTAAAATTCAATAAAACTAAATAAATCTTTAATAGTTTGATTATTTTAATTTTTTTAAAATCAAGTAACAAAAATATTATCAAATGAAATTAAAATACTATGTTTAAAATTATAAAAAATAAAATATATAATAAAAAAAGTTCCATAATCCATAATAATAAATAAGAAAGTTTATAATAAATAAAACAGTATATATTTATAATAGATATAATATTGTAGTATTAAATTGAAATATATTTAGAATTATATGTAATTTAGTTTGATTTAATTTAATTTTATATAAAAACATAATCAAAATTGAATCAAACTATGAAAAAATAATGTTTTTTAAATTTTCATCTTAGACAATTTAAAACAAACTGATTTAATTTCTAAACATTTCTAACTTTGAATGTTTAATGAGTACCGGTAGGTTGGATGGTCAACCCATGCCATTGATTTAAAAATGTTTAATGGATGGATTAGATAGCTTTTAATTAACTGAACTATAAATAGATTGAAATTTTCAATATATTTAATGTATCATAAATAAATTAATGGATTGTTTTTTACTCATCCATTATGATTCAACTTTAAATTCATCCAAACCATCCAATTGCCATCCCAAATCTAATTCGTTGAATTTCTTTTGAAAATTGTGGCATGTTTCCTTAGCAATTAATAATACAAATAAAGCTTTTATTTCTGTTACAAATACATACAACAAAAAGCATAACAAAAAAGGGAGACAAACATATGATTAATAAACAATAGGTCTAATAAAAGTTTTAATTTCTCAATTTATTTTAATTTTTGGTATTTTTTATAATTTTTATCTTTCTTTTTTTAAATTAGTGATTTTAATTTCTATTATTAAAAATCTATTAAATAATAATGTTATTTGAATAAATATATAGTTTAATCCTTAAAAGTTATTTTTTATATTTTTTTATCCCAAAAGTGTTTATATGTACAATGATATTAGTTTAAGTCATATTTTGATAATATTTTCTAAAAATATGAATAATATGTAAATAAAGTTAATATTTTTAAAGATAAAAATGATAAATATTTTTTAAAACAAATAATCCTCTAAAAATTTAAATACAAGTAAAATAAATAAATTAAAGAACTAAATTATATATTAATATTTTTTAAAATTAAAAGTATATATTGAAGTAATAAAGATTGAAATCAATAGTTTAAATAAAATTAAAATTAAAATTATGAAATAAAATAATCAACTAAAATCAAATTCTAATATAAAAATAAAATAAAAATTTTATTATATATATGATCAAATTATTTTTAAAATAATTTTAATATAAAGTTACTTTACTCTTAATTTTTTTAAATAGATAATTTTTATTAATTTAATCGTTAAATTAATAGATTATATTGTATATATTATATTTATAAAATTTCATAAAATTTTTAAAAAATTAATACTTTATCATACAATTTTATTTTAATAGATATTATACTCCTTATTTTTATCCTACGCATACATTTCTCTTAATTTTATAAGAATATAATACACTAGTTTTAATTACACAATTCTATATATATATATATATTAATTTTTTATTATACTATATAAAGAAAGAAGTTACATTCAAAAATAAAATGATATTAGATACTTTTTTATCAGTATAATTTCTCTAATTTTATTATCACTTTTCTTATGTTATCACACTTTTCTTTTCTTAAAGAATATCAAATGTAAAAAACGAAGAAATATCAAATACATTTTTAAATTTTAAAAAATATCAACATAATTTGCTCTATAATATTTCCATTACTTCACTTATGTTATAACAGTTTTCTTTTCTTTCCTTATTTTTTCCTTTATAGTAAAAAATATTATGCAAATGTGCACCGCGATTTAATTTCTCCGGTGATAATAACATACTTTTTTAGTCGAATTTTTGTACCGGATTTTTCCAATAATTACAGGTACTGATGTGCCCTCAGCTAAAACTCTGCTCGACTACGATGTGGCGTATAATTTAATTATCCTATTCAGAACTACAGAAGCAGGCGAGACGAAGAAGTTACTTTGAGTCAACCAGCAATGAATGGTGAAATATGGTAAAAACGGATTATAAACAATTTAATAATAGACAAAGTGATCAAGCACTGATATTAGGAGTAGTACATTTACTTTCCCATTTATCGGTAACGGTGTTTGGGGAAGTAGGGAACTTCATATTCTTCAATAATCCAACTTCATCCCACTCGGGTGACGCTGGTGGTAGTGGTGAATGCACATCACTGTGTGAAACTCCAACATCTTCTTCATCTTGAAGCTCTACCTTATCCTTTCCACTCTCAATTCTCCACAATTCATGCAAAACTTCATCCATAGAAGGTCTAAATTCCTTATCCTTTTGCAAACACTGGAAAGCCAATTCTGCCACTGAAACTATCATCCTCTTCACCTCACTGTCTGAATCAAAACCAAGAGAAGGATCAACCAGCTCACCAACTGCACTTTCTTGAATCTTCTTTATGGCTAGATTTGACAAGTTAATCTCATCCTTATGCCGGTTCATATCAACAGCAGGCTTGGATGATATTAGCTCAATGAGCACAACTCCAAAACTATACACATCACTCTTACTAGTAAGTTGGTAACATTGGTAATATTCGGGATCAAGGTAACCTGGTGACCCTTGTGGAGCTGTTGAGACATGAGTTGCATCGTTGGGGAATAGTCTTGAAAGGCCAAAATCTGCTACTTTTACACAATAATTGTTGTCAACGAGTATGTTGTTTGTTTTCACATCGCGATGAACAATCTCAGAAGCATGGAGATAAACCAACGCACTAGCGGTCTCTATGGCAATTTTAATTCGTGTAGACCATGCTAGTAAGCCAGGCTTTGCTAATCTACCATGGAGATGGCAAGCCACTGTGCCATTTGAAACATATTCGTACACAAGCAATAGCTCCCGGCTGTGCCGAGAAGTGCAGCCATAGAGTGAGACAAGATTTTTGTGACGCAAACGTGTGAGGATCTCAACTTCATTCATGAACTGTTCTACTCGTCTATAGTTGTGTTCATATAAGCGCTTCACAGCAACTTCCCGTCCATCTGGGAGTTTCCCTGTGTTTCCATTTTAAAGGTGTAAGTTATACAACAACAAGAAGATGGAAGAGTGATTTTCTATGTCAGTATGTTTGGTTTGTTTTCCCAAAATAATCCCTTATTTTTGTCAATTTTGTAAAAGAAATTTTAAAAAATAAATGAGTATTTTCCTTAAAAAAAAGGAAAACTTATCCATACAAGCAAGTAGTGTTTAAGTAGCCTACCATAGTAGACAGTGCCGAAGCCTCCATCTCCAAGTTCTTTAGTATGGTCAAAATTTTCCGTTGCTTCTCTAAGTTCCCCGTACGTGAAGAGTGGAACTCCAAAGTACACGCTACTACTTTCACGATGAGGATTTAGGGAGGAATTTGAAAAAGAATCTCTTGATTCCAGGTGTTCCCCTGAGATAGCATGTTTTCGTTTTAGAAAGATTAATAGCAGCAACCCAATTATCAAGATGCCAATACCCAAACCTGCGGAAACGGGCCAAAAAGAAAATATCAATTGAAGATTACTATGAAACAAACAGTGTGTAGGAGTCCTTCTATACAGTTATACTACAAAATTTTCAAAAATGTTATCATTCTTTTGGGAGGGGGGGATAAAAAAATGAATATTAAAAGAATAGAAATCAGCAGATCCTCTGAATTTGAATAGCAGCGATGAACTTTCACACTCAGGAGTCAGGATCAATGATTTTGAACTCATATGTTGAAAAGGAATATGAAGTTATGAAAACATTACATTACCTATACCCAGTTTGGCTCTTGAGCTCAACCCCTTCTTCTCCGTAACTGCTGCAATTAGTAGAAACAATTTAGAGCAAATAATACGGATTTGAAGTGTGAAGATAAAGTTATGTTATGCAGAGAAAAACATGGGTTGCTAACTGTGAGTGTTGGACCAATAATATTGTTAGAAGACAATGAATGAAAGAACCACAGCTGCTGTCATCCAGGAGTGGTGGAATAGGAAATCAGCTGAGAGTGCATAGGGGACACTAAATTAGAAATATGAAGACAGGAGAGAAGCAAGTTAAGGCACATAATATCACTTCTCTTGAACTTTTTTGGTTCTGGTTGTGTTTCAGAAATTATGAAGGAACCATTTAAGAAGGTATAATGTGGAAAAGGTATAAAAGCAACAGGGCAACAATTATTGATGCAGTGCATTTCTGTGCGCTTATGTTTGGAGGGTTTTTGTTAGAGGATACCATTGGCACAATAAAATCTGTGTTTACTGTCAAGTTGACACCGCCCTCGTTGGAGATAGTGACAATGGAGACATTCATCAGTTATGTTCACTGTAATTAAGATATCAGCAGTTACGAATGAAAATGGGTCTTGAGCGTCAGGCACGTCTTTAATTGGAAGTTGGACCTTCGTACATTCAGAACTCAGAGACGCATAATCACCGGTGATACCAGACGAGTTGTAGTAGAGATTGCAGTAAGAGCAGTTTGTAAAATTAAGCATGTTGGATGGAGGGTTGACATGGAGGGTGCGGTTGCATCTGAACAGAGTTGCGTTGTATTCGATACGAAAAGTAGCAAAGTGAAAGCTGCGAGGAAGAGAATAATTGTTTCTGAAAGCTTCGCAATTTCTGGATTGCAGAAGTTTATACAGATTGTCGTCTCTAAATTGAAAAGTTGTAAAAGGCATCGGACTAGACAGAACCTGGAGCTGGGATAAGCGTACAAGCTGAAACAATTTCCCTTGATTCTGTATTTGGATCATTTTGGGCTTTATTGGATCATCACAATTCTGTATGGGCAAGAGCCCACATTGGGGGCGTTCTGTTTTAGTAAAAGGGAAAGTGATATTCCCAACATAGCCACAATGAAATGAAGGTGGACACTCTCCTTCTTCTTGGTATTCAGCAGCCAAGAGAAGTAGCATTGGGTGACAAAACAAAACCAATAATACAAACTCATAAACCCCACCCATCCTTCCCCAATCACCAAGTAGGGTAGTACTTATATGAGCAAAAGGCGCATAAAGTTCAAGTACTATTTGATTCTCTAAAGCAAGCTCAAGTTTGTCTTACTTGTTTTGATACTCTTCACAATATAAAACCAACTTGAAGTGATTGAAACGCCGGTTCAATTACAAAATGACTATGGAATACTACTTCTTGAAAAAGGTTTTATGTCATACATACATATTTGGTACTTACGGAAGTGAGACCAATTTCATCCTCAATTATTGCACAATTTGAAACAAGCACAAAGACTTGACTTCCTTCTTTACTCTTTATAATCTCTTAACTGCTTCAAAGCTTCCCTTCTCCATATGAATCTTATCTAGGTTTTGGAGGCTTGTTAAACCGTGTATGAGACGCAAATGAGAATGAAAAAACACTAGAAAATATGTGTGCATGGTAACGAAGATTAAAAAATATCAGAACGGAAGAATCCAGAGTCCACAGTGTTTTGAAATGTCGTGGGCCTTGATGGTGGAAATAATGCAAAGAGAGGTAGAAAAAAGAAAACCCCAATGGACGTTGAAGGAGTCCGAGAATAGGACAATGGTTAAGGAATTGTGAGGTCGATTTAAGGGATTAGGTTCACACTTTGAGTTAAGCGTTACTAGTCAATGACGCCAGAGAGAAAAACGCGTTCAAAAGGGTGCCTCATCTTCATCTACCTGCCCTTGTCATAATCAATGACTTCAAATTTCTGGGCACCCTCTCTCTTATTTCACCCCTGTCTCAATTTAAGTACACTCTCTCAATGTGAAATCGAGAAAATAATCCTTCATTCAAAGAGATTTGCTCAGTGTGATATAACAAAAAGGGAACAAATCAATCCAGTCATGATCTATGTCAAGCGTTTATAACTTCTTTAGTTCGTCCTGTCCTAATTTTTTATCTTATCAAACCACATATATTTTTTTTATATGATGTAATTTTATTCAAATCCAAGAGAACAATTAAATTGGTAAAAAAAAATTAACTATCTAACAATTTGTATATCTAAAATTAAAAGTTAAAATTACTAATTAAATTAAATTAAACATTATCCGTTGATCTATAAGCTCAATAACTGACCTAATTTTAGTTCTTTTTTATTTTTTACACACATTTATCTCACAAATTTTTATTTGTTATAATCAAATTACATTTTTAAAAAATTTAAATTACTATTTTTTACTTAAATAATTAAAATTTAAAATAGATTGAAATAAACAATTATTAATAATATCTAAATTTGAAACAAATATGATGAAATTTAAAGAAATTTATAGCGTGTAAAATTAAGGTCATAAAGATGAAAAAAAATATTTTTTTTTTTAATTTTAGATGAAATATGATACTGTGATTATTAGATTTTGAGAAAAATATAATTTAAAATAATTTAATCAATCCGATTCATCAAGATTTAAAAAAAATCTAAATTGTAATATAAGATGTTGTTTAGTTTGTGAAAAAAAAATTATTTTTATTTTTATTTACAAAATAACATGGATTATCTTTATTTTATTTTTTGTTTCCAAAACTTTGTCAAAAATAATAATAATTTTTATATTTTCACTGTTTCGTATAATTTAAAAACAGCAAATAAAATAACATTTTATAAATAAAAATAAATAAAAATATTTTCAAACTGTAGCGAATGTTTTTAAGACTTGGAATTTTATTTGCTTGTAATGTCTTTAAGATTTCAATTTCTATTTGCTTCTTATGTTTCGTTTTCAACTTTTGGCAGCCTATGCTAAATACCAGAATGAAAAACAGTATCATAATGGAAATACTCTAGTTAGATTGAAATTTCATCATCAAATAAATAAATTTCTTATAGACTTACTCCTTTCCGATTATAACAAGTATCATTTTAGCAAATTTAACTCATTCTATTTTAAAATAATTGTTTTTTAATATTTTTTAAACTATATGATGAGTGTAACAGATTTTCTGCATTATCCTTATTAATCAATTATATTTAAGGACAGTAAATTGTATTATTGACAAAAAAATATTAAGGATGGAATTGAGGAAAAAAAATAGCAATTATTTTGAAATGGAGTAGCTTTCTTTTTACAGTTTATTTATCATTTACAACTCAAATAAAAATTACTTTTTTAATTTCACTCTTAAATAATTATGATAAAGATAGAAAATTTAAAATGAAAAATTAAAATGAGAAAAAAATTAATTATGAAATGGAAGAGGTATAACAAAAAGTTACACCTCAATTTTTATAACAATAAAAATATTAATTATAATTTTTAATTCTTAGACCATAACTGTAGGAAATATTTTTCTCTTGTTGAGTATATTAAAAAAATGTTGTTATGTCTCTAGTCTAGCCAACCATAACTACACTGGCCAACTCCTATCTTGAATTTTGATCTTCTAAAATAAAAATAAATAAAATGCTATCCATTGTTGACTTTAATTAAAATATTTTGTAAACATAATTTAAATCAATTTTGATGCTTACTTTCTAATTATCTTCATGTCATCATTTTAAAGAAATCAAATTACCTTTTCTTACTCAACATATCAGACTATAATTAAGAGAAACAATTGACCAAAAGAGAATCAATGTAGGCAAGTAAAATTAGATTAGCAACCTTTCAATGTAGGCGTGTTATAGAAATCAAGATGGATAAAGCAGAACATAAACTGAAAAGAGACTCAAATAAAAGGATCAAGGAAAGGAAGGAAAACTAGTGCGTCAATATTTTTGCATTCCTAAGAGGTTAGATGCGCATTTTTCTCTGACAAGTTACAACACGTAATCAAAGATGGAATAACTGGTGGAACAGGATCTATGTTTACAACTAAGAAATGGGCATTACTCCGTTGGGTGTGTATATATAATTATCTATAACATACTATTTAAAATGATTATTTTAAGATTCAAATACATAATATTATTTATAGAAGCTTGATTAAAGTTATAGTTTATTTCTAAAAAACGATCAAAATACTTCCACCACAAATAAGCATTATACAGGCAATTACAATAAAATTCATTTAACTAATTTAATAAATTCTTAAATGTTTGTTATAAAATTAGCAATCAATAAACACTTAACATCTCAAATAACAAATATCATGTTTTGTTATCAAATCAACAATTAGTAAGTGACCACCACACGCAAATGTTGTTCAGGAACTGTCTGTGCTACTTTTTCTATTTAATTGAAAAGGTTTAAATATACTTTTTTATCCTTATATTTATATATATTATATATTTTATTTTTTAAAAAATTTATAATTTCAACTTTTGATTTTTTTTTAAATCAGAACTTATGATTCCTTGTAATTATTAGATGATAATAAAAGGTGGTCATCTGTTGATTATATGTATGACTACATCACTAAAAGAGATCAAAACACTTAAGTTTTAAAAATATAAAGATCAAAATTATAAAGAGTTAAAAAAACTAAAAGAATAAACTTATAAAAATATAAAGAATAAAAACATTTTTAAACCTTGAGAAAATAACACATCTCAAAAGCCATTGTATTCATCTAACGGATTCATATATTCGTAGCACTGAATGATTAAGTATCATCCAATCTTCCCATCCATTATAGAAGCATATCATCAACTACCCCCTAAAATGATAATGAAAATCCATACTAATAATTAAATTAAAAATGGAAAACTCATATTTGACCGTTTACATTTAAATATTTAGTTTTCAAATGATGTTTAGATTATAGCTTGAATGAGATCCTTCTCCTCTACGAAATAGTATGGCACTATATATATACATATATTAAGTTTAATTGTATTTTAGTCCTGCTGTTTTAATTTATAGTTAATTTTTATTTTTCAACTTTATTTTCAGCAATTTTGGTTCTTTTATTTAAAAAAATACAAAATTCGGTTAAATTATTTTAAACTTAAAACATAAAAAATTTATTCAAAACATATACAAATTAAATTGATTAAATTATTTCCTACTCAAAATTTACAGATCTAGATATTAAATTTCATTCCAAAAAAGCTGCTAAGATTATTATAAAATAATTTACATAAGAATTTAGATTCAAATCTTGTTACTTTTTATACTATATACTGAAAAAATTATAAAAAATATATAAAAAAAATTATTTTTAAACCTTTGAAATTATTTCATGTTCCAAAACCATTACAATTTCCTTTAAAAATTAGATAACAAACAATAATTTAAGAATTTTAATTTTAAAAGAGTATTAGAGGACCTAGTTTTCTAAATTTTTAAATAAAAAAATCAAAATAGAAAAAAATTGAAGAACAAAATTTGAACATAAAACTAACTAAAAAGATTAAAAATACAATTAAATCAAAAAATTATTAATACTCTCACCTTAATCTTAATATGCTTTTAATGTAATTTGTAATAAAAAAATTATTTATTAATAAATACTTTAAAAAATATTGTCAAACGAAAAATCATGTTGGTGCTCTTTCCAATTAAACGTCAGTACCAACATTTTCATGGAAGATCGACAGATGGATCATGTTAGACGTCTTTGCAGCAGCATAGTTTTCAAAAAGAGAGAGAGAGAGAGAGAAAACAAATTACAATAGGAAGCCCGGTTCACTACGACACTACTACAATTTTTAATGACTTCTAATCTATTATTCATAAAATATATTTTTATAAATGACTAATTTTTCTGTTTAATTATATTTTGAGAACATTATTATATTTTCGGCATCTTGTTAGGTTTTAAAAGTTTATAGACGAAGTAAAAAGGAATGGCATCTTGTTAGATTTAAAAGCTTTTTGTCCACATCAAGAAAATAAACAAATAGATAAAATGAATCTTATTGTCGCCAAAAAAATAAAAGGTTTATTGTCAGTAATGATGAATGTTGACTTGGGAGACTATTGACTTGTACAATTAATCTCTCGTGAAGGAGTGGGGTCTTCTTTCAAGACTCAGGAGAATTACTATACGAAGGATTAAAAAAATATTATTAATATATTTTAGTTCACCGAGAATCTTTAATATAGAATATTTAATATTCTAAAAAAATCATGAACAACATTAATTAAATACACATATAACCAATATTTTATATGCATATAAAATTATTATCAAAACAAAAAATTTATACGAACGAGAAAATATCATATAAATGAATGAGAAAAAAGGTAAAAAAAAATGAAAATAAGAAAAATAACGATAAGATATTATTAAAACGAGAAAAAAATGCAAATGCGTAAAAAAAACTGTAAAAATGGGTAAGAAATGGAGGAAAATTCATTACAATGAGCAAGAAACAAACTATGGTGATGAGCAGAAAATTTAAAAAAAAAAAGTGGCAAAGAATGGAGCAAATAGGCAGGAAAAATGATAAAAATGGACAGGAAAATTGGCTGATATAAATCACTCAAATAGACGGTAGAAACAGGTATTGCAATTTTTTTTTATAAAAAAATGAGTTGTGAGATGAATTCTCAATTTATAAATAATTTTAAATTATGTATAATAAAATATTCAATGTAAATAGCAGTAAAATATTTTTTTTATTAGATTTTAATTTTTTAATTCCATAGATTAAAGATAATATTATATTATTTATAATAATAATATATATATTAAATTGCTATAATATAATTTTATATATGATATTATAAGAATGTAGTAATATGTAAATATATTATTATCATTGTTGTACTTGTATACTAATAATATAATTTGATAATTTAAAAAATAAAATAAAGTAAAAAATTGAACGGTAAGATAAATCTTAATGATAGTGAATATAAATCGATAGATTAGGTTTAAAAAGTCAAAATGCTATGGAAATTTAAATCTTTATATATAAGATAGTGGAGATAAAGCATGTTTGCTTTAAGTCATTTCATGTTTAAAGTAGTTTGTCTTATAAGATAGTGGTCTGTAACTATATAAGTATGTCTGGATTCCCGGTCTCCAGGAAGTAACAGGTTGACCCTTCCTCGTGCCTATATAAGAGGCATTCCTCTTCAGTTGTAAAAAACAAGAAAAAATAACAAGTGTGTTTCAACTCAAAAAAAAAAAAAAAATAACAAGTGTGTTTCAACTCAACTATGAGTAGCTAAATTTCTCTATCTCTCTCTTGATCTTAAAGTCTTATTATGTCATTACAACATACTCTGATCATAACCTAGTATGCTCTATGCTTGCCTCTCAGAGGATCCTGCATATCAGAATGATTTTGTAAAGTTTTGATCCGTATTTTACGATCTCCTTTATTATCATGTTATGCATTCGAAAGTAATCTTTATATTTTCAATCTTATAATTTTTAAAAATATTTTTATAGTCTTAGTGACATTTTTCATATTGAAATTTAATCAAATAGATCATCGCAGAAATCTTTAAAACAGTTTTCGTTCTTGATAGTTTAAAAATGTCCTTTTCGAGTTTTAATAACAGTAAGGTCAACATCGAAAAAGGCTCCATTTGAAAATCATTGCAGGTCAAACATAACAAAGAAAAAAAACAAACATAAAATTTGACACAAATTTTAATATATCTTGTGTTAGAATCTTGTTATCGAATAGCTTAAAAGTACTAATTAAGAAGTGCTAAATATATTTTATTAATTTTTTTATACAATTTTTATAATTTTAATATATGTTTTCTAGTATTTTATATTTTTCAATTAATATCCATAAAGTATTGATAATATATTTTTATAATTAAATACAAATTTATATAAGACCGATTAAATAAAGAGTGAAACCCACAAGGCTTAAGGAAATTTATATAGATTTTATTAAATAATAATGTGTTGAAAAAATATATTAGATGTTATTACTAATATTTTCTTCTAATAAAAGATAAAAGGTTAAGAAATTAATCAAAAAAATAATGTTAAAGATTCACTTGAAAATACTATATTAAAAATGTAAAAATTATATAATATTTATTTTTTAAGTAATTAAAATATTTAATTTTTTTCAACTAATATCTTTGGTACTTGTTGATATAACCCATAATAAAATATATTTACTAAAAGATGCAACAAAGAACCTATAGAGATAGAGGGTATAGGAAAATTGAAAAGTAAGCACCGTACTAAAATCTTGATAATGTATCAATCACGGAATTGAAAAATGAAAACACAAGTTGTTTGAAATATTCAAATTATGTTTTAAATAAACTACTTTTTTTTTTTGGTAGAGTTGAATCAACTACTTTTAATAATACAAATGTACAAGTGCGAGGTTTTTTATTGCAAAACTGTACAATTAGTAATTTAAAACTATAGCGGTAATGTTTTTTAATCACATGATTAATGAAATTAATAATTAAATTAAAAGTCTGAAATACCAGAAGTTTTCAATCCTTTTATTAGAACAAAGTAAAATAAAAGAGAAGTATATATTTATAATTTTTTTGTTAAAAAATTATACAACAAAAACAAATAATATATATATATATAATAAAATGGTTATTGTAATGAAGAAAAATATTGTCAAATATTATTGCATATATAATGTAACGCAAAATAAAATTATGGCTTAACTAACTACATACTTTCAACAAACATACAAGGCAGTTAATCCTACTCCGCCTCTTTGATTTTTCATTCAGATAATATCATTCTAAAAAGTGCTTAGACCAATGCTCATGTTTTCAATTTACCAACTTAAGTGGAGTATTCAAAACGAGAATTTAGTTTAGACCATGGATATCAATTACAGAAGATAATTTTATTTAGATCAAAATTATCATTACATGTTAATTTTTTTTTTCAGCAGATTTTTTCAGACAAAGTTCAAATTTAAAATTTTAAAGAAGATCACTTGAACCAAAATTGTTCAAATGAAGGATTTTAACCATCGTCACAGTTCAGAATTTTGGGACAAGGGGAGTTGAATCAGGTCTTCTACAAGCAACACCCATGAACCAATTGCGTTGTATGTGCGAGTGTTTCTTTATTTTACCTCTTTACTTTATAAATAAAATGTAAAAAAAAGTGTTTGAAAGAACACGGGTTGCCACTAAAAAATCACCCACGAAATTTTGTGTCGTTGATACTAGAAACTAATTGCATAAAGATAAATAAGGCATAAGCATGATTATTTCTTAATTAAAACAGTTATGCAAGTATGATATGATGATAGTGAGTGAGTGAAATTGGAGTGTCTCTTCAAGCAAATGTTATTGAGGAGAATTAGGGAAGAGAAAAGATAGACTAACCTTGATCACATTTGGCAGAATGAACTCTGTCGGTGCAGTAGCATCTGAAACTATACATTTCTGCATCGAACCCGCACCTTCCTCCAGTACTATTGCACTCGCTGCAATTACCGGCCGTCCACCCCAACAACAACCCTTTTCTCAGCGCTTCTTCAATCCCTCCTATTCCATCTTCCACCGTCGCATCCACCACTCTATCCTTGCAATTCTGTGGCACCAAACTTATATTTCGATCCTCCTTATACAATGCCAGAACTGCACTCGTTTTGTTTTCCGCATAACACCCAATTGTATGCTCTTGAAGCTCTCTGGGCAGCGATTGTGAGTCACAGCCGAAGAACAATATCACATCCTTTCGATTGGCAGCAGTTAGATGGAAATTGGAATTGGAAAGAGTAAAGTTCCCGGTACGAGGAAGACAAGGTTTGGCGGTGTTTGATCTTGAGATTGAAAACACATCATTGGACACTCGCAGCGACTGATTTTGTTAGAATATTTGGTGGATGATGTATTTGGTATTAGACAGATTGAGGATTGGGAAGCCATTCAGGTCACAAGAGATGCCAAAACCAGGGTATCCACAATAGGGATCCTGTATTCCTTCGATGTAAAAGGGATAGCTTATGCTTTGGTTGTTGCCGCAGGTTTTGGGTTGACACGCAACGAATTTAGGGTCCAGGGAAGACGAAGTGGTTCTGATTAGGAGATAGAAGACGATGATGTAGGAATGAATCAAGGGAGAGTGGAAGGGGCTGAGGATAAACAAGAGAGGGTTACGGTTCATTTTGGGGGCTTATCTTGTTGTAGATGGAAAACATTGAAGATGGGGAAAGAGAATTATACCAAAAGTGGCGAAATGGGAGGATATTGCCTGAGTTTGACCAGAAATAGAAGTATATGGTTTTGACATCTTTGAGTATAAAGGAGTTGTCTAGTTGTCCTTCTCTGTTCCATATCTTTGAACTTATCATCTCCACAAACAAAGACCAATTATTTAAAAAGGGACCTCCTACAGCAAGTTGAAAAACTTGACCAACTTGCCACTTTCTGACCTCTGGTTCAAATGTTCATTGGTTTCGGACTTTTGGGGTTCATTTATTGTTTGGGGGCTTTGGTGACCCTAAAGAGCAAGAAAGACCAATCATTTTTAGGAAAATGCCACCTTACATGCCAAGAGTGACTTACTATCTGATCAGGATTTTGGGAGATGAGGACCCTGTTGATATGTAGTAATAGAGCTCATGATTTTAACATCATGACTGTACTTGTTGACCAAAACAAAAAGGACTACAGATAAAAAATAAATTTATATTTTTTGTTAGTCAATGTTTAATGTTTTATTTACATGAAGTATGAAATAAAAAAATAAAAAATTTATTTAAAAAAAGAAAATAAAAATAGTTGTAAAAAATATTTATAGTGATTTTAAAATAAATTTTTAATAAAAATATTTTAATTATAATATTTTCAAAAAAAGTATTAACTTTTTTGTTGTATAAAATATTATTTAAAATAAAAATTTTAACATTATATCATCTCATGATTTTATCTTTCAAAATCATACCTCTAAAAAAATAATGAATTTTATCGTTATAAATAAAATTTTTAATTTGAGTAAAATTATTTTTTCATTTAATTTTTTATCTTTTTTTTTTAAATTATTTTCCCATTTAACAAACAGAATGAAAAATAGTAATAATTTATTTTTCAAAATATAATTGTTATGATTGCTTATTTTTATAAAATAAAACAAATTTTAAAAATATAAATCTATGAGATAAATATTTATAATTTAAAAAAATTATCATAATAATGTTGAAAAATATATTTTAACTTTTTAAAAACATTAAAATATTTATCTTATATATTTTTTATTTTAAAAATAAATCAATTATAAAAATATATTCAAAATGATGTATCATAAAATCATATAAAAATGAGTAATATTTTATAGTCTTATTTGTTTAAAAATTGACTTGACTTATTTTTATTTGTTTAATAAATAAATAAAGTAATTTGATTTAGATAAATAAGTAATATTTATAGTTTATATAAAAAAAATTATTTTAATATATTTAATGATCTATTTATCTTTATATGTTATATATTTATATATTTATATTTATTTTGATATATTATTATAATTATATAATATTAATATATTTACATAATTTGTTAAAAATAAATATTCTAATTTTTAATTTAAAAAAATCAAATACATTTATTTTTATTCTCAAAATAGATTATCTTCTATCATTTTTGTCTATTTTTATGTTCTAAAACTATCTTTTATATATTTTTAATTATAGTAAAATACGATTTAGGTATTTTACTTCGACCGTCTTTTAGATAATTTTGTACAATAAAAATATGTTATATATGACACATCATCTAAGTGTAATATCTCATAATGGATAATTTTAAATTTTTTCTATTATCATTTTTATCAAATATTTATTATAAATATAATGTATCTATTTTAATTTTGAAATAAGTATTTTATATTTTACCTTAATTTTTATGTGTATATAAATTTATTTATGCATACATTATATTTTTTATATGTTATTATATTTGTATATAGTTAATACTTAATATATATTCTAAAATTATTTAATTTATAATGATATAAATTTTTAAAATAGATAAAAATTATTATTAAAATATATTTTTATAAATAACTACATATAAAGAAACTTTCAAATTAATATTTTATTTTTTTATTTTATAAATTTTAACTTATTTAATTAACTATTTGTATTAAATTTAAGTTTATTTATTATTATTTTTTATTATAGATTTTTAAATTTAAGTGTATTTTCAGTCAGTTAAAATAGATTACGATTTTATTTAAAATAAATCTATAATAAATATAAGTCCAAACTTAATTTTTAAAAATTTTAAATAAATTAAATTTAAATATTTCAAATTTAATTTAATTTAAACTATTTTATCCTTAAATTTTCTCTAAATACAAGATAAAGAAAAATACTACATTGATGAATATTTTTTTAACACTTTTATAAAATTTACTTTTCTTGTAGTTTTCTTTTATATTTAACATTTTTTACTATCAAATAAATTAAAAATTAACCATACATATCAATAGTTTACTGTAATATTAAAAAAAACATTCCATATATTCACGATACAATTTAGCACAAATTTTATAATTTTTTTATTACTATTCATTACATATTTTTTATTTTCTACTTCCTAATTTTTATTAAATTTTAAGATATATTTTAAAAAATTATGAAAGAATAACTTTGCATAAAAAGTTAAAATAATTCAATTGACGTGTATCATCCTTTTAAGTGAGAATAAATAAATTAGGTTAAACTATATTTTATATTTTTATACTTTATTTTGTTTTAAAATTAGTAAGCTTGAATAATATTTCTGTTATTTATTATAATTTTTTTTACAAAATTTAATCAGTTATAAAATTTATTAAATTTATAATTCTATTGAAAAGCTTATAATATAATAAAATTAATAAATAAATCTAAAAATTATATATAGATAAAAAACTAATGATTTTAAATTTTAATAAGAAAAATTATTATATTAAAATAAATATAATATAAAATAAATTATAAATTTAGAATACATTAATACATATAAACAGAACGTTTAATAGATTTAATAATTTTGAGTTTAAGTTTAATTTATTTATTTTAAACTTTTTTTAAAATTAAACTTATTTTTGAATAAATAAAATAAATGAAATCAAACTTAAACAAGTTAGATTATAAATCTCTTTCTAACGATGGTGTCATTCCCATCCCTAATGACCCTACCTCGTATAATTAGTAAACACGTAATGGATGACCAGATGTAACATAAAAACGAGGGAAAGCCATGCTACACACAACAAGGGTAAAAATTCGCCTTTCCCCTTTCCCTATAGATTAGCATTTATGCGCTGTTTGGAAGATTTGAATAATAAGTAGGAAAGAAATATAGACTAGCATTTATAATTTATTTAAATGATTTGAAAAATAGAAAAAAAAAGATGAAAAAAATAGGAGGATAAAAAATAAAAAAATTTAGATAAATAAAAATAAGAAATAAATTATTTTTTATATTATTTAAATTGATAAAAAAGTAAAAAATATTAATAATATATATATTTTGATTTATATAAATTAAAAAATAAAATTTAATTTTAAAATTTAAATTTTGTATTAATATAATTTTAATTTTTTTATTTTTAAAAAATATTGAACAGTTTTAACAATTTAAAATAAAAAAAATTACCCTCATTTTCATAGCTGATCAGAAATAATTTTTTTTTGCAAATCTTATAAAATTTTATTTTATTTTCTGATATAACAAATATAAAATAAATAAAAATTAAAACATAAAATTTATCTAACCTCATAAAATAAATTATTTTTTCACTTTCCTTTATCATAACATAAGATTAGTAATTACGTTTTTTGTCTGACCAAAATATAAAACAAGAGACAATCAAATTCATAAGAACTGTCCTCTTTTCCGTCAGCGTTAAAAGTCATAGGAAAAATTAAATTCCAAATTAAAACTAATAGGCCAAAGTCAATGCCACTCATTTAAGTTAATTCAAACAATAATAAATAATTGAAATATGAATATAAAATTAGAAACATCTACAATCACTGTTATCATCTTGTCCAAGTTAAGATCAGTCAATCACATCAAAAAATCATGTTGAAGGATAGAAAAATATCTTCTTCCAAGAGAATGATGACTCGATTTTGGGATAATACATTGTGCTGACATAGGAAATTTAATTCAAGAAATACAGTAATTGATTGGTTCATACCTTCAAATAAGAAGATTGCGAGCAGATGATGCCGATCTAGAAGATACCTTATTATTTTATAGAAAGTTTGATTCTTTTATATTCTATTATGGAGAATATAAGATGGTAAAGATGAAAGATAAAAAAAATATATAAAATTATTAAATATGATATATAATATAATATTTTAAAAAAATATAGATATATGATAATAATTTATTTATTTTATATTCAGCTGCAGGTTCCAAGAATACATTATTGAGATGTGTTACCCTCATATGCCAGTGACTTGATGGAGATTGCAATCCAAATTACAAATATGAAAAACTTAATACATGGACAGATGCACTGACAGAACACATGTATATATTAAATATTTTTCAATATGTTCAAACAGAAGTCATCCTTGATGGATTTCATAGTTTGGGAATATTAATGAGCATTTAATAGTTGACATTGACAAAATGAGAACAAAACACCTTAACCCAAATATTGTAAATAAGCAAGGAAATGAAGACTGACTGCTCTTAGGACGACGAAGACTAGAAAATTAAAAATTTAAATTAGAGTAAGAAAGAAAATGCTTGCCGGCGAAAGTTTAACAATTCTGATCTAACAGTTCAAGATCAGAGTAAGACTTCAACTGATAAAAAAAAAACCCGAATGAATCGAACAATGAAAATCAAACGAGTCAGTGAAGGAAAAACGATGCAATTTAGCAAAAAGAAGAAATAAAATGGACGAACCGACGACAAGAAAGTGACCGCAGGATAGGGTAAATGAGCATGAATAGACAACTACGGAGATGAAGGGAATGAGAACCAGACGTCAAAATGAGCACAAAATACAAAAAGAAAAGATAAGTGAAAGGATTAACCGGTAACGATATTCCTCACAATCAAAAGGGGAATAAGAATCAGACAACACCGTTACCGAACAATGGCTTGACAAAAATGGTCAAAACTTGTATCTGATTCTCGCGTGTACAAGAAGAAAAAATTAATAATTAAAAGATTACTTCCAGATGCGTTAAAAACGTTTAAAAATGAAATACTCTAAAATAATAAAATATGTTTATAACGGTCATTGTTAAAAACACGGAAAAAAAATTAAAACGTTCATGTGTTCGAGCCATAAAAAATATATTTTAAAAACGGTCACTATTTTATGTGTTGAAAGATAAAATATTTTAAACCAGGTATTATTTTAAGAACTGTAGAAAATAAAATATTTAAAATATTCATTATTTTAAGCATTATAAAATTGATATTTTATTTATTTTTATGTTAATATTTAAAATATTGTAATAGTTATTTTATTTTAGATTTTTTTTACAAATGTTATAAAAAGGTGTTATGTCAATTTTTTAAAAAAATATTTCATCTATAAAATATTTTAAATGATAACAATATAATTCACATAAACAAAAACCCAATCATATATAAATAATATTAATGAATAGTTTATTTAAATGATATATTTAATTTTAATTAAAACAAATAAAATTTATATTTATATTTTATATATAAAAGGTTTTAAATTAATTTTGATATATTATAAATGTTTTAATATAAAAAAATTATATTCCCGTGAAAAATATCTGTATTCTAAAAAAATCATACCTGAAGACTCATTTTTATATTTAGAGTAATTAACTTATTGAGCCGCCTCCGATAACATCAACATCAGATTAAAACCTGTCAATTGGCTGCTAACATTTGGTGTGTTTACCAATATATTTTGATTAGCTAATGCTTTATTCGGATACGGAGGAATAGGAATTTTTTTTAAAAAAAATTAATTTTTGAATAAATATAAATATAAAAAAGGAAATAATTTTTTTATTATTTTATTTAGATAAATAAAAATATATATTAGTGTCTAAATTTTATTTTATATAAATTATTAAAAATAAAATTTATCTTTTTAATTTTTTAATTTTTTCTTATATATTTTATTAATATAATTTTATTTATTTTAATTTTAAATTTTTAAAAATATATCAAAATTTTAACAATTTAAATAATAAAAAAAATTCTCTTCCTCACCTTCTTTATAAAAGGAAGAATGAATCTTTATAAGAGGAAGAATGAATGTTTTGTAGAATCTATCGATTTTATTTTATTCTTCTTATACAAAATAATAAATTATATAAAAAATAATAAGTTTTATCTTTTTTATCCTTCTATATTTCTGTTTTTTTTATTTCCCATTCAAACACTGTAAATGTTAAAATTATTAATTAAAAAATTTAAAATATTTTAACTATATTTTAAAAAATAATTTTTAGTAATTATTATCAATTTTTAAATAATTATTAACATTTTTAAAGTTAATTTAATAAAAATTCTCAACTAAACTTTTTTTATATTTTAATAGTTTTATATAAATTGTATTTTATTTATCTATTTTTACTAAATTTAATATCATATTATTTTTATGATAATAGTATTAATTTTAATATATTTATTTTTATATTCAGAAATATTATATTTTAAATTATTATTTTAATATATATTATTTATTTTATTTATTATATTAGTAAAATAAAATATTTATTTTTATAAAGAGTAAAATTATAAAAAATTAATTAAAATTTATTTAAAGTCTAATTATTTTAAAATAAAAAATAAATATTTATATCAAATAAATGAATTTTTATCAATTAAATTTTAATATGTTTTTATTTAAAAATATACTTGCAAAAATTTCAATTTATTAATTAATTATATTTTGTATTTATATTTATTAGTTAATTTTATTAAATATTTTAATTCAATTACTAGTTTATAAGTTTTGACTAATTTTTAATTTTTAATTTTAAGTTTTTGATTAATTTATATTCTAATTTTATCAAATATATCTAATACGATAAAATTTAAAAAATAAAAAAGTATCTAGTAGCATTCGTTGTTGCATCAATCAAGCGTCACGGACCCTTTAATTAAATCTTTGAGCCACGTTGATTACTCGTTTGACAGCTAATATCCTGTGAGTTTAAGATTGTATTTGGAAAGCTCAATGTTTAAATTAACAGGTTAAAACACTTTAAACCTTCAATTTTAAAATTTAAATTAACAGTTGAAATTATTTTTAGTTTTGTTGGATAGAATAAATTATTTTATTAGTTATTAATTTTTTTAGAGTTACTAGTATTTTTTTAAAAAATTATTTTAAGTAATTTTTATGTTTTTAATTTATAGATAAAAATATCTTGTTGATTTTTATTTTTAATATATTTTTATAATTGAATATTTTATTTATCTATTTATTTTTATAAATTTAATATTAATTTATAATAATATTATTAATTTTAAGATTTATTTTTATATTATAAAATTATATTAATATATATTAGTTATTTTAATTATTATATTATTTATTTATTGAAAATATTAAATCATTTGATAAAAATAAAAATTATAAAAATAATTATTTTTAAAATAATTAAATTTTACTTATGTAAAAATAAAAAAAATATTTTATCTTAAAAAATAAAATTTTATTTATTAAATTTTAATATTTTTTTAAATATAACAACATGGTGTATTTTAATTTATTATTTAACCATATTTTTATTTTTTATTTTTACATTTATTAATTAATTTTATTGATATTTTTAATTTAATAAATAAATTATTAACTTTTAATTTTTATCTTTTAATTTTCAGCTAATTTATCTTTTAGCTTACCAAACATATCTTAAATTAATTTGGTCCTTTTCTAAATTTTACATTTTCTATATCTGCCCTTTTATCCATATCGAAGTAAGAGGAAGAAAAATTAACACAATTTCATTTTTTATGAAAATTATAAGCCTTTTATAAGTCAGATTAGTACGTTAACAAATTATCAGTAAATAAAATATTTAATGTTACAGGTGTAGCTTCATCAAAAATTGAAATTAAAACGTTTTTCATTGATTTTTTAATTGCATTTAATATTTATATAAATATTTGTATTTATCTTTTTTTATACATATATATCTTAAACACATTCTTCAAATTTAAAAAAATGAATTTTGTTTTACCAAAATTATAAAATAATAAACATCGACGCTTAAATAGGGAGAATAAAATTCACATTCTTATAGAATCTTTAGTAGAATGAAATCTTGATAGGTAAAAAACGAGGGGAGTAAACAAAAATTAAGCTATAATTAAGCTATTTTCTTTCAGACGAAGTGAAATGGAAGAGAATGGGGAAAAACTTATGGGACCACCGTATGAAAACATATTTTGAATTGCGGGGGCAAAAATACAGAGAAAACCAATAACATATTAAGTGTTATTAAGTGTTGTGGATCTGAATTAATTGAGAATTCTATGAGAATTTTTTAGCGACAATTATGTTGTTTATGTATCTGTTTAACGGCTAAGATCAAGAAATACTATATTCTTGATATAAGCCCTTACGAAGAAGTTATGATAAAGAGAATTTATAATCAAGAAATTTTTCTAAGATATAAGATAATTTTGATATTTCGTCAAATATTTTTCTAACCTTTCAAAATTATATCTTTTTACACCATTACAAACTTAAATATATGAATTCTCACCGATTCAGATAACAATATTAAAAAATATTCTTTTTACACTAATAAATAATGAATATAAAATTGTATTCCTATATAGTGTGGTAAAATATTATTGTTTTCTTCTATTTTACTATTTAATCTAACAAGCAAATGAAAAATTGACCCTTTTTTTTTCAAAATGTCGTCTATTTTTATTTATTGTATTTTCTTTTGTACTTTTTTTAATCATATATTTTTTTTCTAAATGAAGGATTAGGTTATATACATTTTGAAAAAAAAACAAATAAATAATAAATAAAATGTTAATATAAATATAAAATAATTTTATAAATATAAAATTTTAAAGTGTAAATATTTTATAAATAATTTACTTTATTTTTATATGATAAATATTTTGATTTTTTTCATCTTTCAGGTTTTATAACATTTTTATTTTAGATGATACTAAACTTATTTACATGTAAAAAATTGTAGTTAAAAAATGCGATAGACCATATTTTTACAACTATTTCCTATAAAGTATATATATATATATATATATTATCTTATTGCATGTATTTTTTAACCAGCCCTGGTCTATTATTTTGAAATTACAGTTTATGAAACATTGATAAACTATGACAGCAATTTTAAATGTGTCACTATTTTACACTTTAAAATATAGTTACACATTTAAAACCATGGGAAAAAGGTCAAAAAACTATCATTGAAAGAAGTAAAAAAAAAAAAACAGATTCTCTGCTCTTAATTTTTTATTATTTAATTTAATAAAATCATAATTATTAAATGAAAATTTAATAATATATAATTATTTAAGTTTTTATTATTTAAAATTTAAACTATTTAATATTAATCCAACCATTATAATTAATCCTACAAAAAATTTATACAGAATCCAAATCTAAAAAAGATTGGCAAAATACAAATTTTAATGCCGCTTATAAATTAAACACAGAAAATTAAAGATATATGATCTGATAAAATGAAAAAAAAAAAAGGAAGAGTGTATTTTAAATGTAAATTTGAATTTTAATGGAAGATGAAAATTTTCAGTAAACAAATTATTAGAAGGCTCTTGTCATCACCCTCCGGTTCGTGACATCTTTGAAGGAAAAAGCAACCGCTGCTCGCTACTCCCATTGGTGACATCATGAACCATCACCCTCCCAGGTGGTGTCATCTCCGTTTGGACTCGGCCATAGGTCGACACGTCAGACAATATTGCTGAGGCGATGAATTTTCTGTCGTCGAGGCGCAACTGGAAGCCCTAATTGATGGAAAAATCAAATAAACATTTTCTTCCATTTAAAGTGTGACTTTTAGGTTCTTTGTTTGGAGGTATGTTGCAACCCAAAGAATTTTTGTTTTCGTATTTTTGAGTTCTCTGTTTGGAGGCATTTTTTTTTTTTTTTTTTTGCTTATGAGAGGGACGTCAAAGGCAGAGAAATTGATGAGGGAAAGAGCCATGTACTTTGTCTTCTAGCATTTCGGATTTGGCATCAAATAGACTTATGTTCACGATTTTAATTTTCTTCAATGACCGATACCAAAAAATTTTTATTCCAAACATCAGTTAGAACAGCTTGATATAAGCTGTGGGTGACACATTAACAGCAAGAGTCTTTCTCAATAATGTTGTCCTTTTTAGACGATGTTTGTGCATAACATATTGGTGAAGGTTCCGAGTAAAGTCACAGTAGTATTATACTCTTTTTTGTTTGCTCCAGCCATGATACTGGTGCTTCTGAGCATACTCATGTTATAGTGTTGCGGCAGGTGATTATGGGATCTCTCATTCCTTGCTACCATTTCATGTCCTGAAAATGTTGCATTCTTTTTGCAAGCTGCAAATTCTCAAATTGTCTCTAATTATGTGCTCTACTTCCCCCATGAACACATGCACGGGACATTACTTCTTTATATACTAATAGTCCAGCTTCTGTCATATAACAACAAGCTTCTGTCATACTTGGATTTGAATTTTAAAATCTTCTTTTAGGATGTATAATAAGAAATTACTGTACCTGGACTTAATTTATGCTGAGTTATTTGAACATTTTCTGGTGTTGTTGACACATTAGCCATGAGGCTATATTGAGTTTTCGTCTAAGATGAGGAAGATTCGGCTCTTGATACCATGTGATCAGAAGAGGAAGAAATCATTCTTCATATTTTATTGTAATGATTGATCCACTAAGTAAATGGGTAAAACAGGGAAGCAAAAATGGAAACAAATAATAGACAATTCCTATAATTAACATGCCAATTTGCTGGAATTAATAAGTTAGGCCTAGCTATGAATATCATTGTCCATGTACACAGGTATATCAATTATATTATCTCCTGTGAAATATTTCAAGCAGAGAACATAGTTTTCTCGTCTACAGTTGCTATTATATGTGTGGAAGCCAAACTAACTAGATCTCTGAGATGGAATGAATCCATTGCAATCATTTTGATAAGTTGCATAGCTAACTTGCATAGTGTCATCTCTAAAGATCTTGCTTCTATATCCTCTCACTATCTGGGTCGTCTCTGTCTAATGTCTATGTCTATCTCTTTTAGTTGGTGCCTTGGTGGCCCACCTTGAATTTTCATTACCAAAACCTTTCAAAAATTAGGCAATGTGCTTATAAACATGGAGGGAAGAATTGGATATTTTCGTTGGTTCAGTTTGAAGTTGCAGCTCTGTTTAATCCCTTTATAAAATTGAGGGTCCCCACAAATCCTTATGCTTCTGATTGACTCATATACTTTAAAGATGTCAATGGAATTCAACTAAGCCTGCTTCCTTAACTGAAGTGACATGGGTACTCGGTGAGGTTGGTGGTGTGGGGTTTTAAGTTAAAGCCATTGTAAATTGTCAACATAAAAACACATTTATGGGTTTAGTATGCCAATTTAGCCAATGCTGCTCCTCTTTAAGCTCTTTGGAAAACTTACATATAGGGAAGATATCTAATATGTTAATAATACTGTTAGACCCCCAATTACTAAAGTATATGTTAGGAGGAGAAGAGGGCAGACTGAAAAAGAAATAACAAGTAATAACTAACAGTTAGTTAGTAGTTGAGGTAGTTAGGAGATATAAAAGAGGGAGTTTCAGTTGAGATAGGGGGATTATTAGTTGTTGATTGAAAGAAGTTGGTAGAGGAGAGACCAGGGACTCTCGAATTCCCTTGTAAACAGTCTTGTAGATTTCTTGTTCATTACCCCCTTAATTCTGTCCCCTTTCAGGCAGGATTCAAGGAGGAGAATACAGATTTACTTTTCTCTAATTTTCTTTTGTATTCTTTAATCTGATCCAGTTCTTACAACTGGTATCAAAGCTCCAAGATTCTTGGGAAACGGATGGTGAATACAAGAATGGAGGCACGAATGGAAGCGATGGAGAGGAATCTAAACGCTTGGAGAGAAGAACTGGAGATGATGGAAACTCGCAGAGAACTCCAAGAAGCTCGTCTGAATCGGATTGAGGAACTTTTGGAATCACTAGCATCAGAAAGTCGACAAATCAAAAAGGGGCAGAGATCGAAAGCAAAGGAAGAAATTGATGAAGAAGGAGTAAAGGAACTTGATGGCCCAAGATCGAAGGAGGACACGAGTGATTGCAGGAGAAATGCTACAGGCTGGGATTATTCGACCTAGTGTCAGCCCATTCTCTAGCCCTATCATATTAGTCAAAAAGAAGGATGGTGGATGGCGTTTCTGTGTAGATTACAGAGCACTCAACAAGGTAACAGTACCTGACAAATTTCCTATTCCTATCATCGATGAATTGTTAGATGAGTTAGGAGGTGCTATAATTTTTTCGAAGCTAGATTTAAAGTCAGGTTATCATCAAATCCGAATGAGAGAAGAAGACATTTCCAAGACAGCTTTCAGGACACATGAGGGTCATTATGAATTTGTAGTAATGCCTTTTGGACTCACAAATGCCCCATCAACATTTCAAGTCTTAATGAATCATGTCTTGAAGTCGTTCTTAAGGAGGTTTGTGTTGGTATTCTTTGATGATATCTTGATCTATAGCAAGGATGTTAAGGATCATGTGCTTCATCTTAATACTGTTCTGTAGAAGTTAAAGGAGAATTGTTTGTATGCTAATTTTAACAAATGCAGTTTTGGACAGCAACAATTGGAGTACTTGGGACATATTGTTTCAGGTAAAGGGGTGGCGGCTGATCCGAAAAAATTAGATGCTATGACTTCATGGCCTGTTCCAAAAGATCTTAAGGCCTTAAGAGGTTTCTTGGGACTCACAGGGTACTATAGGAGGTTTGTGCAGAACTATGGGAAGATAGCCAAACCTTTGACTCAACTACTTAAAAAGGATGGATTTCATTGGGATTCGGAGGCTCAAGTTGCTTTCGAAACTCTCAAAACTGCCATGGTCTCTTTACCTATTTTGGCTGTCCCTGATTTTTCCAAGACTTTTGTGATAGAGACTGATGCTTCCAGTAAAGGATTAGGGGCTGTGTTATTGCAAGAAGGGAGACCAATTGCTTTTTTAAGCCAACCTTTGACTCCCAAAGCTCAATTAAGATCAGTTTATGAGCGGGAACTTATGGCAATAGTTTTAGCAGTCCAAAAATGGAAACACTATCTCTTGGGTAGGCATTTCATCATTCACACAGATCAAAGGAGTTTAAAGTTTCTTGCTGACCAGAGATTATGGGGAGAAGAGCAGTTAAAATGGGCCTCCAAACTCATAGGATTTGATTTTGAGATTCACTACAAACCAGGTATCACCAACATCGTGGCAGATGCACTTTCTAGAAGAATGACATTTGAAGCCATTTCTTTGCTACAATTTCCTGGGCTGGATTCGTGGAGTGAAGATACTTTAACAGATCCAAAACTACATCGCATCATGCAAGATTTATTGAAGGATCCTACTGCACACACTCATTTTTCGCTAAAGGGAGGGAAGTTGTATTATAAGGGGAGGTTAGTGCTATCTAAATCATCCTTGGTGGTTCCTGACATTATTGCTGAATTTCATAATACTACTTTAGGAGGTCATTCAGGTTTTTTACGGACTTATAAACGACTGGCAGCCTTGGTATATTGGGAAGGAATGAAGGGAGATATTCAACAATTTGTCTCTGCTTGTGATGTGTGTCAGAGACACAAACAAGATTCATTATCGCCTGCTGGTCTTTTGCAGCCTCTCCCTATTCCGTCACAGAATTGGTCAGATATTTCTATGGATTTTATTGGTGGGTTACCTAAAGCTCAAGGGAAGGACACTATCCTGGTTGTGGTGGATCGATTATCTAAATATGCTCACTTCTTATACAGCAAAAGAAGTAGCAGAGGTTTTTCTCAAAGAAATAGTCAGATTGCATGGTTTTCCTACTTCTATTGTCTCTGATCGGGACAAGATATTTTTGAGCGGGTTCTGGTCAGAATTGTTTAAACAAGCTGGTACAAAACTCAAGTATAGTTCGACCTATCATCCTCAAACAGATGGCCAAACAGAAGTGGTTAATAAATGTTTAGAAACGTATCTAAGGTGCTTCACTAGTACCAAGCCTAAACAATGGTTGCGTTGGTTAAGTTGGGCGGAATTTTGGTTTAACACCAATTATAATGGCTCTACTAAACTCACCCCATTCAAAGCTCTCTATGGCATAGATCCCCCATTGTTATTAAAAGGGACCACTATTCCTTCTACTGTTGAAGAAGTGAATAAAATGACTACTGCTAGAGACACTGTTCTGCAAGACTTGAAAGATAACTTTGTGAAAGCTCAAAATCGTATGAAGGTGCAAGCAGATAAACATCGAAGGGAGGTGGATTACAATCAAGGTGACTTTGTCTATTTAAAGATTCAGCCTTACAGGTTGAAATCTTTAGCCAAACGGATAAATGAGAAAACATCGAAGGGAGGTGGATTACAATCAAGGTGACTTTGTCTATTTAAAGATTCAGCCTTACAGGTTGAAATCTTTAGCCAAACGGATAAATGAGAAACTGCGTCCAAGGTTTTATGGTCCTTTTCAAATCCTAGAACGTATTGGTGCTGTGGCATACAAGTTAGCCTTGCCTGACAATTGCAAGATTCATCCAGTCTTTCATGTTTCTCTTCTTAAAAAAGCTTTAGCTCCTGCAACAGTTGCTCAACCTCTACCACAGGGTCTCACTGATGAGTTGGAATTACAGACTCAACCAGAAAAAGTGTTAGATATTCGAGCTACAGCAAATGGAAGCATTGAAGTTTTAATTCAGTGGGAAGGTCTCCTAGATTTTGAAAATTCTTGGGAATCTTATGACACAATTCAGGACACTTTTCCTGACTTTAACCTTGAGGACAAGGTTAATCTTTTGGGGGGGAGTATTGTTAGACCCCCAATTACTAAAGTATATGTTAGGAGGAGAAATGGGCAGACTGAAAAAGAAATAACAAGTAATAACTAACAGTTAGTTAGTAGTTGAGGTAGTTAGGAGATATAAAAGAGGGAGTTTCAGTTGAGATAGGGGGATTATTAGTTGTTGATTGAAAGAAGTTGGTAGAGGAGAGACCAGGGACTCTCGAATTCCCTTGTAAACAGTCTTGTAGATTTCTTGTTCATTACCCCCTTAATTCTGTCCCCTTTCAGGCAGGATTCAAGGAGGAGAATACAGATTTACTTTTCTCTAATTTTCTTTTGTATTCTTTAATCTGATCCAGTTCTTACAAATACTTACACTGTATTTGAGGGTTAATACTATGGTCTGCCCCTTTTATCTCTGATTCTGTTTTAATATGTTTTTTGAATCGTCGATATAAAGTATTGTTAATGTAAAATTTAGTTTTCCTCCAAGGGCCATGCTGATACAGCTAAATTCTCTTATTGTTTTATATTTACACCTGCAAACTCTGATATATCGTATGAGAAAAAAATTTGGTAGAGGATCAATTTCTAAAACTAACATTATACATAAATTATTAAAATCTTAAAATTGTCATAGCTATGCATAGGCAGACCATAGGTATTAGTTTAATTGTCAAGTTTAATACATTCAGGGGATAACTACAACGTGCATGAAAAAGAATAAGAACATGCCTATTTGCTGGACCTCCTTTTTAGTTTAATTGTCTTATCATTTGTAGAGAATTATTAGCCTTATGCATGTTGCTAAGCATGAAGTGAATTTTAAGCATGGAGAGTCACCTCATCTGGTTGGTGTGGGCAATCTATTCTACTGTAACATCTTTATCACTTACTTCATATAGTTCTTCATTTGACGCTGGCAGTGACAACTTTTGGTTTTTAAAAGTGACAACAATAACCTATAATTAACAGAAAAGAAAAAAGGAAAAAGATTTTCTGATCAACAAAGATGACCTGTTTCTTTTCTCTTGAACATGCAACAGATTCTTGATTATTCTTTTCTGCATCCTCGCGACAGTCTTAAATAAATTATAATTCCTACAAAGAGACCAGTATTTGGAACTGTCGTATTTTAGTTTCAGCTTTGGATTCAAGCAAAGGAGTATACTTGACTGTAATTTGTTGTGTTTACCTGTTCATCTCTTTATCATTTTCCTCTAATAAAATGGTATTTCAATAAGTATGCAAATGCAAGAAATTAGAGTAACCAGGTTCACAACAATGGCTGTGGTTCACATCTTGTTCTCTTGATTATGTTTCTGGTGCATTTATATATTCACTAAATTTCATGATTCATAAACAGAAAAAAGTATTTCTGATTTCAATTGCAACTTTTGTAATGCTTAAAATTCAGGTAAGAAGAGGAAAAAGGGAATGAGAAGTTAACAGAGGCAGAATGGTGGTCTCCAGTACCAATCCCCACAATAAGGAGATAGCCATCAGGAGGAGGATAACTAGCATGTAGTCCCCCTGCCCCCTTTTTTTATCACATTGTATCTTCCCTGCATGCTTCATATATGTGACATGGGACATAATAGATGCATCATATTTCTGTCAGGTTTTCAACTTGTTATAAGAGAATAGTACAAATACATTAAATTTAGACTAAAATAATCCTGAAATTCGCATGATATGGGATACATGTTTTGAATCATTGCTGAAGGGTCCAATCATGGAACGCATAGGACCATATGCTTAGTTACTCTGATTCTTGTTAGTAAAGTGGCTGGGAAAGGAGGAGCAGGGAAATTGGCATGATATGTAGAATCTTTTTCTTTTTTCCAAGAGCTATGCCTCACAATCTTTAAATAATCATATTTAGAGTTCATAATTGAGCAGATATATAAGAACATGGGTTTTGTCATTACTTTGAAAGTCTATTATATTACAAATATTTTGTTCGAAAGAAAGAAGTATCATGGTCATGGCACTATATTGAGTATTTCAATTCTCACTGTGTAGGGCCATGTTATATCAAATTCATTCAATTATCTAATTCTGCTATTTTTACTGTGAATTTATAGATTTCGTAAACGGTAAGATGATTTCCCATCTTTGAGAGAATATAATGACTACTTGGAGGAAGCAGAAGACATGAGTAAGCTTCTATTATCTCGTATAATGTTTTCAGCTGTTTCTCGTGATAAATTTTGCTTTCTTTTGATGATTTTTCTCCCCTATTGCAGCATTGAACTTGATTGAAGGAATAGATGTTCTGCTATAGAAGCAAAACTGGCTAAAGACCAGGAAGAAAATGCAGAATAGATAATTGTTAATTGACCTTGAAAGGTACTTCCAAGAATGGAATTTCCATTGTTTGTCTCTTTCATAAATGCCCTTTTATTTGTCTCAGTGATTTTTAGAATCATATGAATACTTCTCAGGATATCACTCCTTAATCACAAATAGTGAAATTTAAGTTTGTTGTGCAAGTGTGGATTTCCTGCGCTCCCTTATTTTGAATGTATTTTTGTGTTGATATTAATTAAACAGGCTGAAGAATTAGCTGCAGCTCTGGCAGCAAGTAAGGGACAACCTGCACAAACTGAAAATGATATGGTTAGCATTAAATTGCCATTTTTGCTCAGTATTTGAAGCTAATTCAGCCAGGATTGAGTTTATTTTATTTTATGATATTACTTCTTCTATTAGCATATATATTACCTGCACAAGCTGATTATTGGTACGGTTGCCTCATCTTTTTCATGCGTGTAAACCATTGTTTATTTTTCCTAAAATCATCGTTTGGTGGCCTTTTGATCTACATTTATCTGGAAAAAATATATATAAATCAGTCGAATCCCAAATAAATTAATAAATCCGAATCAGGTTCTTTAAGAAAAAAAACCACTTATGGTGGTTAAAATTACAGAAAAAATGAGACAATATTATCATTACATTACAAGAAGATATTGAATGGTTGATGGCACATTTGACAAGGATTTTCACTGCACATGGGGATGCCATAAAGAAAGTGGTCTGACTAATATTGCCTTTTGTCTATACAAACACTCCGAAAATTTAGATTCATTGTATATGGAACTATGGTGTCACTGATTGGATTTCTATTCTAACTGGTTTTTGGGTTGCCCTTACTGGTATTTTTTATTTATCATCATGAAAATGAAACTTGGATCAGACTATGGGAAGGATAAATGTAATTTTGTATGTGTTTGTTCTTGTAAATTGTGTATAACCATAATTTCTATCGTTGATGTGCTTTGCTAGCAGTTTTATGATGCCAGCTGTGAGAATTTTAGCGTGAGATAGCAGTTTTGTAACGTCAGAATTTTAACATAGAGATAGCAGTTTTGTAAATTTTGCTTGTTGGCAGTTAGTTATATTTGGTTGGGATTCATTTAACCATGTTCGCCTTAAAGGATTTTCAGTGTTATGTTCAAATATCTATTTTGTGCTACCTCGTTATGGAGCAGATTTGCTGACTACAATATCTGCTAGATTAACTTTGTCCGTTTTCTTGAGGCAGGCTGCAAACCAAAACTCTCAAGCAGGAGTTGGCGCTGTTCCTCAAGGTCAATAATGCACCTACATTTCCAGGACAGCCAAAGCCCACAGGCATGGCTCCACAACCTTTACCACTGGGAGGGGGTGACATGCTGGGCTATGCAAACGATGAGGAAACAATGAGGCTACGAGCTGAGAGAGGAACAAGTAGGAAGCGGGCGCTTGAAGAAGCATTTGGAAGCATCTCGATTTGTTAAGACAGTATTCATGCAAGGCCGAATATGCTTGTTCAAAATGCTGTTTAGATAATTTCTAAAGGCGTGCAAATTCCATTTCCACATCAGCTATTTTTTAATGGATATTCCGATGTAAATGGTTAGAATGTAAGATTTGCTGCTTTTTTGTGTTGTCTCATTGTTAAAAATTATTCGTATAGCCAGCATCTAGGGACGGAAATTGGATTCAGATACAGCGGGCATCTATAAAATTTATTCGTAATGAGTAATTTACTCATTAAGCGGATCCAGATAAATACCAAAAAAATGAATCTAGATTTGAGCATAAATAATTCCTATATAATTTTGAAGATACAAGGACTATACTATCTAATTCCTCATGCGCATACGATACACTATTTTATTACTAGAGTTTGAAATTTTTTAATGAAGTTAAATAATTCCACTTATTATTATTTATGATTAAAAATTGGATTGCTTTTGAATTTTTTTAATTAAGTTACATATTATATTCTTAATTAGTGTTCTTTTATGATTAACTTTTCATCATTAATGTTAGTATTATTGTAGCATTTATGCTTAATTAGTTTATGAAATAGACGCATCTCATGAAATTATATTCAAGTTAAGTAAAATGTAGATAATATGTCTCAGCGTGAAGTTATTACTTATGGAATATAGATTCAAAAATGGAACTTATGTGTGTATATATATAAAATCAGATATTATAATAATCTGTTGAAATTCTATTTTCATCTCTAGAGTTCTTCACTTCCATAGGATTGGTGGAAGAAATTGGATGGGTTTATAAGCAATTATTTTAAAAATATTTGTTATATAGTAAAATTAACTCTTTTACTAAAGTATATATATAATTTAAATTCGAGATGTTATTTTAAAAAAATTAAATATGCAGTATTTTACCACGCTTTCGTGAGGCTCTATTTAGATGAAGGGAATTAAGAGGGAAGAAAAAGGGAGGGAAGAAAATAAAAAAAAAAAAAACTTTTTTCTCTTTGTTTGGTTGCATTTTGTTTTTAACTGGAGGAAAGTTTTTTTTTTTTTCGCTTCACACATTTTTGTTCCCATCTTCCGCGTGAAAACATGAGGAGGAGTTTTTTTTTTTTAGTTTTTTTTATTTATTTTAAATTATTAAAATTATTATTTATTTTTTAAAAAATTAAAAAAATAAAAAATTAATAAATTATATTTGTAAAAAAGATATAATACCAAAAAAATATTTTAAAATTTTATATAAAATAAAATTTATACTATTAATATATTTTTTTTTTCTTTTTCATTCATCCAAACAAAACTTTTTTATTTTTACTTATCTGACCAATTCATTCTTTCTTTTTATTTCTACTTTTTTTTTTTTTTCTTTTCCTTTCTTTCCTTAGTATTTACTGACCATAAATTTCCGTCAATATACAGTGATATATACTCATACTATTGGGTTACCGCTCCTTCCTTGCGGTGTCTATTAAATGTTAATGTGATGAAGAGTTGATTCATCCACAATTTTATTTAAATCTGAATTCTTGCACTGTTACTCTCATTGACGTTTTCCAGAAGCTAACTTGGATTCTCTCCTCCAAACAACCTAGAGTTGTGGTAGACGATGATGATTTTCTTCCAATTTTGTTTGCACCCCATAGACTACTTTTTGTCATCCTTTTGTCATGTATCTCTCTTTCTCTCTCAACATGAGTGGATATCTTTTGACAATAGAACTAGTATTCTTTTTGTCATTTAATCGTTTTCTCTTACTCATTTGTCTTCCTTATTACTATTATCAGAATCTTAGGTTTTCTTTATAAAATTTTTAAATTATAGTTTAAACAAAAGTTAGAATGGTTATCATTACTCTGATGGTGGCAAACCGATGCTCCAATATGACTAATTATTTTTTGAAGATGCCAAATGATCAATAGCCAGATGAATATGGCGTTTGAGTTGTGGATGTTGATGTTGGCATTTTAGTCCTTAGCACAGAATAAAACTATAAAAGTGGAGTCCTTTTCAGAGCACCAGCATCGATCTTGTGGGTCTCCCCCATATGCATTTCAGTTCCATTTTCCACCACACTTTCTTGGAACAGAACCACGCTAATAAAACATCCGAGTCCCGTGTCCCGTCTTTTGGCATATAATCGACGGTATACCCAATTGGGTAGTGATTGCAAAATTATTTTTGTATCAATGGAATGTCAATGTATAATTGTCATGTTATGGTCGTGTGACAGCTTATATTAACCAGTGATTAATAATTAAAACTGATCAAGGCTCTTGAAAGATATAAAAAGTTATTTATTTAGTTGTATAATATTTTGATAAAACAACTATTTTTATCTCCCCAAAGAGATTTATTTGCTATTTTGTAAAATTTTTAAGGAGAAAATGTAAATTAACCCTAAAAATTTGAATTAAGTACAAGCTAGTTAGGACTTTTAAAAAGCTGTATTTCTCTCTTTAATATTTCTGTAGTGTACAAAATGGTCTCCACGTTAATATTCCCTGTTAATAGAATTTGTCTCACCACTAATACATGCCTTATTTTATTCTCATTAGTAGATCAACTATTTTATACACTTTGAAAACATTAAGGATTGAAAAATATCTTTTTAAAGGTTAAGGATTAAAATCACTCTTGACCCAAGTTCTATGATACTGGTTTATATTTTTTTTAAGGATAATTTTGAAAAATAAGTTACTTGACAAATAATTTTAACTTTTAACAAGAAATTAATAAATGAACTATTAAACTTACTTTTAAAAAGTTACGATTTGAAATACATTTTTTTTTTCAATATAAGGGATGAGTTGCACAAGATCCAAAATTTAGGAAACTAACTTGCATTATTCTCTCTTTTCTTAATAACTAATTTATATCAAGTAAAATTTTAAGATACTAAATAAGTAATTCATTACTTTATAAATAAATGATAACAAATTACTTATTAAAGGATATATGAATATAAGATAACTAATTATTTAATAGTATCATTAATAAAATGTGAATTTTAATAATATAATAAAAATTATTTTTGATATTTTTATAAAAAATAAATAAGTCATCAAAATTAATAAACATAGTTGGAATAATTAATATATTATAACTTTAATTTTTTTTCTAAAAATACTTATAATATTAATTATATGTATGGATGGTATAAGAGCAAGTAAGTAATAATAATATGAAAAAATTAATAAATATTATATCTTAAAGTTTATTTTTATTTTTTATAATTATAATTTTTTTTTAATTTAAAAAAAAAACTGACAGTAGAATTACATATCTTACAAATTCGTGCATCATCCATACTAAATCAAAGTTCTATCTTTCTACCATTGTTAAATTATTCTCAATTTTAACTATTATAAGATTAAATTTTTCATATTTTTCTTCAATTTTTAGATTAAAATACATAGAATTAAATATGTTTTTAATTTTTTAAAATTTTAAATTTTTATTTTTATTTTTAAAATTATTAGTTTTGATTTTTTATTCTTTAAAATAAACAAATTTTAATATCTCATTATTAACATATCAAATATCGATAGATATTATGTATTAAATATTGATTATTATAGAGATTAAAAATAGTTTATTTTAAAAAATAAGATATTAAAATTTATAATTTTTAAAATAAGTATCAAATTCAAAATTTTATATTATTAAATTTATCATTTTAGTAAAAATACATATAATATTATTAAAAATATTAATTTTAAAATAAAATTAATGATAGATAATCTTTATCATATTATTTTATTCAATAACTATCATTTAATTTTATCTGTAGTGTTTTTTTAGTTTTACATCTTAATCATTATAATATAAAAAAATGAAGTGTAAATAAAATTATTAAAAATATAGGTACATTTAGTAAAATAATATTATTTTTTATAATCTTTATATATTTGAGTCATGTGAGGTTTCTTTTTATTCTTAAAAAAAATTTGAATGGTTGGTTGTTTAGAAGTATAAATGTTAAAAAATATAATTAATATAGTTAAATTTTTAACAAAATTTTATTTTTCTAATGTATTCTTCATATGTAAAATTTAATTTTATCTTTTTTTATTTATTATAGTTAATAAATACATGAGTATGTATGAAAAAAGTAATTAATACTCTTAAAAATTGAAGTAGATAAATAAACAAAAATAAAATTTTTACTTCCTTTTTAAACAAATAAAAAAAATGAATGGAGGGACTATTAACTAATTTTACCAAACTTTTATTGGTAGCTAGAACTTGAGAAAATAAACTAAAACATATTAATAAAAGATTGTCCATGGAGTTGGCTAACAATAATAGATCTTAAAGAAAAATTAAATTTCACTCTTTCAACTCAATTTTATTCCATCATAATTTTTTTTTCAGATTAAAATAAATAGTAACATAAACATTACAAATAAAGTAAAAAAAAGAAAAGAAAAGAAAATTTTATAAAATATATTAAAATTGCTGACAGATAAGTAGTTTTTTTTTTTACAAATAACTTTTTTTCTTTTCATCATATAATTTTTTTTATTTTATTCCATAATTCAACTGCATTGCATACTAATAACATGTTAGAAAGGGAAAAAAAGATAGCTAATATTCAAAAAAGTTAGATAATAATGATATATTAAAAATAATAATACAAATCTAACTCAAAATATTATTATACAAACTCAAATTATAAGTAATTTTTTCTAATTTTAGTTCTTAAATACTATGAAATTTTTTTAGTTAAATATAATTATCAAATAAAAATTTAAATAGTTTTGATAAATTTAAATATATATCTTTAAAGAAGATAATATTTTTCATAAATTTTTTAATCTTTTATATTGGTATGGTAATAAATTTTGAACATATGAGTACGAGTTCAATCCATCTTAATTTTGACATAGAAAATTTTCTTTGACTAATTTAAAATTAATCTATATTAAATTTTTATCTTATTTACAAAATTAAAATTAAAATTAAAAATATAGATATTTATTCTATCTTCAATTTGAACCTATCTCAATAATTATAATAATACTTAAATAAAATTATTAAATTTTTATATTTTATTTAAAATATAATTTTATTTTATTTTTTAAAAATAATATTTATTTTATATGTTATTTAAATTAAAATATATTTAATATATTATTTATTTAAAAATATATACGTACATAAAAAGTAAATAATAAGATTAGGTTGCACTGAACTCACATCCAAACTCGTTCTCGTTCGTTGGACACTGGAAGAGCAAATCATGCTCTGTATCCATCACGCTACATACCTACTTTTATATCTAGTTGGACTTTTCCTACCATCCTTCAGTTAACAATTTGACATATACGGAGGATCATTTATTCTTTTAGTGTTAATTGGAAAATAGGAATTGAATTATGATATTTCATTGCATGATAAAAATAATGCTAAAAAATAAAAAAATAGCAATTGTCATGCTAACATAAATTATTTAAAAAATAAAATAAAATAAAATTATAAAGTAGTTATATATAATTTTTTAATATTAAAAAATAAAAATATTATCATATAATTTTAATTTTTTTATTATTATTATGATGTTCGTAATCATGATTCTCTTATATATTATGCAAGTTAATGAATTTGTAAATATATTTTAAATGTTTATTATAAATTAAAATTATAATTTATAATTAAAAAAATTATGATATTTTTAAACATCTTTTAAATTGAATGCACCTTAATTTTTATTATCGACTAAGTATCTATTTTTAAAATATAGTTTATTTTTAATTTTGACCAAGTGGAAAGCTGTTAAGAATTGTAAAAACAATGATGGATCAAGTGTTGGTAATATTTTAAAAGAAACCAAATTATATTGTTGGACAAATAATTCTTTTTAGGCTTTGTATGCTAAGTCATACCTTGGGCTTGTAAATAAGTAAGAAAGAAATGTGTCTTCATGCACATGAACTTGAACTAACTCAATTAAAATTGGCAAAATTTCCTTTGCACACAATAATGTGTACTATAGACTTTTTGACAATCATTTACAAAACCTAAAATATTTGTTTACTCGAAAAACTCTATTTGAAAGGTTTAATTTTTTTTTCGTTACTGTTGATTGCATATTATTAACCATAATTAGATTTTATTATAAAACTGATCAACCATTCATTTTGATTTACACACCTTAGATCACTACATTCATCAACAAAATTCTCTTACTCTTACCTCAAGATCGAATTGAGAAAAATAAAGATAATAATAAATAGAATAGATAAGAGAAGGAAACTTATTTATTTTCCTACTTCATTTGAGGTTATAGAAGAGCATCATATCATTACATTTGAATGTTTGTAGCATAATAAAATCAATAGTTTAGAAATCAATAAAAGTGATCTTAAAATAAAAAAAAATCATAATGTATATAATATTATATTTATTATCTTGTAAGCATCAAAAGAACAATATTTCTTTTTTAAAATGATAGTGGTTTTGACCACAAACCTAAAGATGGTTTCACATTTTATGGTTTTTATATGATAAGTTTTTATATGCTATGCAAGAATATCATATATGTAAACATTCTCCACCATGACATGTAAACTACATGTAATATCTTTGAAAATATTATATGATTTAGAAGTTAATAAAGGTTTTGATTAGATCTAATGATGAATGATGGTATTTTTGATGAGAAAAAATAATCAGTTGGTAGGGATGTGTAACACAAAAAAACAATCAAGTGATACAAATGTTTCAGTATTAATGTTGATTTTATGTTATACATTAACATGGAAAAACAAAGAAAGAAAAGGAAATGCACAAATTCAAGTAATTATATGAAACGTGATATTATTAATTTCAAACAAAATAAAAATAAAGAGATGTGAGCAATATACGTATTCTGGTTTTTCATATTTGCACTTTTCATCTTAATCAATTTCTTGTATGTTTTGGATTTTAAAAAAGTAATCATTTTTTTATCTACTTAATTTTATTTATATAATGATAATTTGTTATCCGTCATAATTATACACATTTCTCTTATCATAATTTATTGTTTAACATCATTCCTTCTGTAATCTCTAATCCTCATAATTGTTCCTTTCATTCAATCAAAATGATCTTCATTTAATGCTTAACCTTGTTGTAAAATTATTCTCATTTATTTAATATTATTGATTACCATTACTCAAAATTTCATTATCATGCTTTCTCTTTCCTTTGACCTGAACTTCTTAGTTTTATTTGTCTTAATTTCATTCAACTCAATTATTACACTTTATTATGCCATATCATCCAATTTAAACATAATAACTTCTTTCAATCTCATCATTTAGGATGCTAAATGCTTGACTTTTTTGATATCATATATGCTATTATTATCTTGTTTGTGTTTGTAAGATACTTGTTTAAAGATAAAAAACTGAATATAGAAAAAAAAAATTGAAAAAATCAATCCATGTTAACATTTTAATAATGAATGATATTGATTTTAATTGTAAAGATAAAAAAACATTTTTAAAAAATAATAATAAATATGATAGTTGTAGTGTTTAGTAAAATGTAAATATAAATTTTAATTTTTTAAAAAACAATGATTTTTGTATAAGATAAAAATATAATTTTTGTAAATAAAATAATAGTTTTTAATAAAATTACTAAATAAATCTTTTAATTTTATTAATATTTTTAAAAATTAAACTAGCCATTCAATTATAAGATGATTCGAAAGTTGATTTATGGTTAAAATAATGATATATAAATCATAAAAAATTAATTTAAGTTAAATTTAAAAATAGTATAAAATAATTATATTATATATTTTTTATCATAAAAAATCGTAATAAGACAATAAATAAAAAGTTATATATATGAATCTTTATAATTTATTATTAAATTTTTTATTTAATTAAAAAATATAAATTATTAATTTTAAAAAATTAAAATATGACCGGTTGAAACTGGTTTTCATCACTGGGTCATACTGATTTAGATAAGATAATATTTAGGTTAAATAGATCGTATTATGGATTATCAGTTTATTCAACTAAAACGATCGACTTGATTTTTTAAATAATAAATTTTAGTTTATTTGTTTACTTAAAAATTGGTATTTGATTAACAAAACCTTATCCATTAAATATAATATTATTAAATCAACGATTTCAAAGTCACGTGTTGTGCATCCTCGAACATAATATCAACAGGAGGACGCCAGAAAAATTAAACTCTGTTAACTTTGCTTTGGCGTAAAATTCTTATAATATATTTACATGAAACCTTTAGCTGTTTACTTATATTGTTTAAGAAATATATTGTTATTTAAGAAACTATGTTAAATAAGTTTCGTAATAATTAAACATCTTTTTAAAGAAAAAAATTAAAAAATATTTTAATGATTTTAAATTTAAAATTAAAATTTATCATAAAAATTTTAAAAATACATCTACAGCGCTCCTAGTGTATACTGGTTACTGGAAACTATTTTTTTTTAAATTACTTTTTTAATAAGTTAATCCAAATTACCCGCTAAATAAAATGGTAGAAGTTGAACCGCTACCCATGGAACAGGTGTTTATTTTTGGTCCGGTTATTTGGATTTTGAAAAGACAAAAATAGGCCGTTGAATGTGTTATGTGAGTGACGATGGTGAAATTTGCAACTTGGAAGGGAAATTATCATTATATATCTTAACAATATTATAGTTAAATATATATATTTTTATATTTTTATTATTATATTAAATATTATATCTATTTTTTATATAATTTTTTCTTATCTTTCTTCTCTCCATCGCTGTATACATTTTAAAATAAGGTTAGGACAATCAAAATTCAATGAGTAATGATGCGTTGTGATTTCTGAATATTGGAGGACAACACAACATGGGATTGGTTGAAACGAAAGCATTCGGATTCGTCCTCGACAAGGTGACACGCAAGGTATGCAGTACACGTGTACGAGCGTTATTTAAGGCAATACAATAAAACTGTGAATTTGTCTTTTTCTTATCTTACTCTTACCCCACTAATATATTTTCTCAAAAAGAACAACCCCTTCTTAGCTGTTATATGAAAGTATCTAGGTATATTTGATTTTCATTTTTAATTTGAAATATAAAAAATACAAAATTATTCTTATTTTTTAATTTTAAAACTTTATATAAAAATTACAAAAAAATATTTTATTTTACATTTAAAAAATGAAAAAAAGAATCAAATAAATCAACTTTTATAAAATAAATAAATAAAAAATAAAAAATAATAATTCACCATCGTAAACTTTAGTTAAAATATTTTATAACTAATTTTAAAACAACCACAAATACATCATATTTCTCATTCTGTCAATTTATTACTTTCAACTCTCATCTGAAAAATATTGGATAACGAAAATAAACACATGAGCTGATAAACATGCAGAGTCACACATTACTTTTAATATATTTTAAATTTTAAAATTGGTGAGACGCTGAGAAACGCAGCATCAAAGTGCGTGGGAAAACGCGCCAAAGGAGATAGATTCAAAAAGAGTTGGCGAATCACGTTGCTTTGTTTTGTTTGACTCATCAAGTTGTTAGCAATAGATTTTATTTATTTTTATATTTTCCAAAACAGCATAGAAGCGGAATATTTTCAAACAAAAAACTATAAGTTGAGATTTATACAAGATCAGGATGAGGGTTAGTTGTTGGGACGTGTTAGTCACACTCTGTTTTGTGTTAGTGAAGAATTTATGTTGCACTGGTAATTTAGTATTTGTTTTTTATTTCAATAAAAATAATAAAATTTAAATTTAAAATTTTATATGAATTATTTTAATATTTTATCGTTAGATCAATCTAATGAATTAATTTGGTGGAATTTGGATGGACAATTAACAATGAAATATTTAGAACTGACTTGAATTTTATTTTATTTGTTTTAAGAGTTTAATTTTAATGTATTGTTGATATACGTATTTATAAAATTTATTTTTTGTAATATGTAATAATTTTATTAAACGCAATACAAAAGAGTATATGATTAAGACAAGAACTTCCTATAATTTATGAATAGATTTTTAGGTACGGCACTCACGTATAGATAGGGAACGTTTTCTTGGTTCATATTCTCATGTCCTGGGTCCCGATATGTACCAGACATGTGTATTTATTGTACAATTGAACAAAAAAAATCATTGATGATTAGCTTAAATATATTAGTCAATGCTTTGCTAATAAAATTTAAATATTTATATTACTTTTAAAACTAATAATAAATATTTTAAAATAACAAACGTATTTTTGTTAAATAATTTTTTCAATTAACGTCCCAAGTATTTATATTAACATTTTAAAAAATTACATCCCTGGAATTTTTATTTTTAAAGTAAACAGTTCACTTGAAAAAAAAATATTGTTATCAAAATATCATTTATTACGTTTATGAATGTATTTTAGTATATAATTATTAATTTTATTTGACTAATTTTTATTTTTCATTTTTAAAGTGATATTTATTTTAAAGGACCATAATATTTATAAAAACAGTTATTATTCTTACTATAAGAATAAATTTAAAGAATTTTTTTTTATTATAGCATATTGAGTGTATATTGTATGAATATTTTTAAATTTAAATAAAATTTATAAATAATAAATTAAAAATAATATTATTTTATTACTATTAACAAATATTATATTATGGGATAGAACAACAGTAGAAATAACCATCAAATTGGGATAAAGGCACAAAGCAAAAAAAATCCCATGGAATATTTACTTTTGTTCAGCGTTGGAAACATGTACAAGAAAGGGGTTTAAATTCAAAGACTCATTTTAAGGGAGATCCACAATTTTCTTTTAGTTTTACACGAAAGTTAATAGGTATTAGTTTGACCAAATTAGTTGATAGGTTGGTTACTTAAAAGATTTTTTTAAACAAAAGGTTGATATTTATTTAAAAATTATTTATCTAATTTTTTTCTTTTTAAAACTGTTAAGTTAACTCATTAAATAAAAAATATTTGATAAAATTAATTGATAAATATAAAATAAAAAAATATATGATATTTAAATTTTATTTATTATTTTATTTTGAAGATAAATGTTTTTTATATTTTTATTATAAAATGTTATCATTTTTAAAAGTTTTAATATTTTATTGAAAACCAAAATTTTAAAGTAAATAATGTAATATTAAGGGAGAGTTTTCATTTAAAATAAATGATGTCGACGTATAAATAAGTTTTTATTAAAATACTACAATAGAAAATAATAGTAAGTTTAAATGTTACTTTAACATTAGAAAAAACGAATACCTGACAAAAGGTAGGAAAAAAATATTATAAGTTAATGAAAAAGTTAGTTTACGACCACCAAATAAAGTGTAAGTTATAAAACTTGTTTATAAATGTTATTTTTTAGATTATAGTGATCATTTAATATACAAATATATAATTTATTATTAAAATAAATTATATATTTATCCCGATAAATTTGATTTATAATGTGTTGTGCTATTAACCAGATAATTTTACAATTTTAGCCTTATATACAGAGAATAAAAAACAAAATAAATACTTTCTATTCTATTTTTTTTTTACATTTATAAATTTTAAACCATTTCTGAAAAAAATTAAAATTTTATTTAAGAAAAATATTTAGGTTTAATAGTCTTCTTTCTATTAATTAATCACTATCATGAAAATGCATGGTATCCTCATAAAATTGTTGAGGAGAAACATTTTTACAGTTTGATATTGGACAAATTTGAACGTGTGGTTGACTTTATCACTTTCTAATTGTTTCATTGTTATTTAATTTAATAAAATAATTCATCCCCTACTGAATGACTGAAAATCAAATAGTTTATTTCATATTACACTAAATAAGAACTCTATTCAAAATGTTATGTATTTATAATTTTTGTATGCTTCTTTGGCTAATATTATCAGTACAACTAAAGCTCAAATGTATTATTGACGAACATATAAATTTGATAAAATTAAATAATTATTTTTCTTAAAACTTGCAACTGTAAATTACACTCACCGTATGTTGTTATTAATAATAGGAATTAAATAAATAATCATTATTTAATTTTTTTATAATAATTGTAAAATCAGTTCGTAATCAAGTAATCTCAAAAAATTATAACTAAATAAAAATATTAAATAAATATTATATTAAGTGTGAAGATAAACTTATTTTAAAATAATATTTATTAAAATTATTCTGTTTAATAATTTTTAAAAATATCAAATTTTGTTCATCTAAATTTTAGATTAAAAATTTATATTAAGTATATAAGTTTATAATTTTTAAAAAATATTTAATATTCCATTTAGTGAATAATATATCTTTCTTAATGTATATTAAATTTAATTTAATTAATAAAGCATTGAATACCTTTAATATATAATTTTAATTTTTATTTAAAATTTAGATACAAATTAAAATAAGTATTTTTTCTAATTTTTAGGAATTACAGTATTTTTCATTGTCATTAGTTTGGAAAATTGAAAAAGAATAACTATAAAAAAATTATAATAATTTAAATTGAAACAATTGAAAACGCACAAATTACGAAACCTATAAATTAGATAAATGAAAAATAAATAAATATTAAATACCTTTAATTTTTTTTTTCAAAAGTATATAACAATTGAACTGAATTCTTTTTAATAATTATCAGAGAAAGTCACCACGTCGCATTGACTTTAACAATAAAGCGAACAACTTTTTAAAATAAATATTAAATTCTTACCTACAATATTTATATGTAGAGTTTATACATAATAATATGTTAGATACATTTTATAAATTTAAGATTCGATTTATTTTTTTTATTTTTATAAAACATTGGTTAATAATTTTTTTTTAAAAAGGTTGAGGATATATTGCTTTGTTTTTATTTTTTCTATCATCTATTCTCAACAGGAAAACATACAAGCATCAATAAAACAAAAGATCAAAACTCTTATGATTTGTTTATTTCCTAGGATATACAATGGAAAAATAGAAATGAAAGATATGGAAAAAATAAAAATTTCTAACGTTCCATATATCTTAAAAATAAGAGGGAAGTAAATTTTTTTATAGGTTGTACCTAAATTATATTTTTCCTTTTAAATAGTCGTGAAAGCAAGGGAATTTTTTTTTTGCTTTTTTATTCATTTTTAACTTTTAAAATGATTAAATATATTTTTTAAATTAAATATATATCATATTAATAAATAAAATATAATAAAAATTTAATTTTTAAGTTCAATAAATATTTTTAAATTAATATAATAAAATTTATACTATTAATTTATATTATTTTTACTCTTATTTTTATACATTAAAAAAATTCTTTTTTATTTATCTCTATTTAAACAACTTATTTATATTTTATTTATACTTAATTTTTCATCTTTTTATTTTGATTCTTATTTTACACATCACCTAAATAAAAGTATAAATAAAAAAAATTATTGTATTTTTAAGTAAAGTATATAAACCAAATTAATTTATATATATATATTTAAAATATTAAATAATTTAAATTAATTTTTTAACAATGATTTATAATTAATTTCAAAGAAAACATAGTAAAATCACGTATAAAATTTTAATATATTTTAGAAGGTGTATATATAACTAATTAAAAGGAAAAGAAAAGGGTTTAGTTTGTGGTTGGGCATCCCTATAATATTGAGAGGCAGATTCGGCCATTAATTATTTTTCCATATTGATTAGCTTGGAACCATCGTGTGTGTGTGTCCCTTTGATTGAAAATTACGATTTCACCCTTCGTCCCTACCTGCTACTCCAACGAGACCAGATCCATTTTCTGACTCCCTCCACGTTTGCCTTCTTTATTTAACTCAAACACCCATCCATCTCTCTTTTCCTCTCTTTCCGATTCACATAACACATCTCTCTACTCAAAACTCAAACCCTTCTTTCTCCTACCAAAACCCTAGAATTAGAATCGCTACAGATCCTCACCCCCTTCCTATCCATTTCCAAACAATTCCAATCCCAATTACCGTTGACCACACTCCAGTTTTTATTCAATAGTAATACCCATAAAAAGAAGTTCCGTTTTTGTTTCCCGGGTTCTGTTTCTTTTCCCCATTTTTTTTTATCTCCTCTTTGGTTGGGTATAGGAATGTTGGGCACTGGCTTGAACTTTGGGCGTGTTCGTGGAGAGGATCGGACCCATACTCCGGCGAAGGCTCGCCGCTCCTTTCACACCATGGAGAATGACAGGCTGCGTAGGGCTCACAGCGACGTCACGGCGAGAGACAAATCGGCGGATTCGGTAAATAGGGAACCGGAGAACCGGGTCGGGTCGGAAGAGGCGAAGAAGGTAGTTGCAGTGTCTTCGTGCGAACCGGTAGTGAAGCGCTTGAGTAATCTGGAGCGGTTCTTGCAGGCGATCACACCCTCTGTGCCTGCTCAGTATCCCTCTAAGGTTAGATTTAAAGTCACTTGAGCTGGTGTTTTCTTCAAAGATTTTAACCGAGATAGCAGGGAATCATCAAATGTTGTTTCATTTATTTAGTGTGTTTGTATGCAATCGGATTTTTAAATTAACTGAAATTCGTCTTAAAGTCCGTTTCTTTGTTTGTAACCGATGCATTCAATGGGAAGGTTTAACATTTAAGGCCGTGGTTTCCTTATGAAAGGGACCGAGGAAAGTAGAAGATATTTAAGAATTAAAAAAGAAGAAAGATCAAAAGAAGCAATTTTCTCTTCCTAAAGATTAATGTCATTTTTATGAGTTTCTTTTTTTTTTGAAGATTTTTCTTGTTTTATGGGTTCTGTTTTGATTGTAAATTGGATCTTGCAGAGGACGGCCAGAGGACTTAGGGTGTGCAATGGGGATATGGAGTTTCAACCGTACTTTGTTCTTGGTGATTTGTGGGAATCTTTCAGGGAGTGGAGTGCGTATGGTGCTGGAGTGCCTCTTGTACTAAATGGCAATGACAGCGTTGTTCAATATTATGTTCCATATCTTTCTGGAATTCAAATTTATGCTCAGACTGCGAAGCCATCTGTAAAGTCAAGGTATATTGCTGTATCTGGACCCTGTTCGGAGGATTAATTTTAGTGACTTTTGAGAGAGAGCAAATCACAATACAAGACAAAAATTAGGGCAGTTTTGGGCAGTTACAATGCAAATTTGTCGGCAATTATGGATTAAAGTGTGTTGCAGATTGCAAGATTAAATTAATGTTCGTTCTAGTTTTCTACCATTTTTTATTTTGGTGCTTTAAGCCAAGAGATAACTACTGCTTGGTTTTGTTAATTTTTATGGGGTGCATGTGTCACTGCCTTGTTCTTAGAGGGTTAGCTACCTGTATGACAGTATTATTGTTTGGTTCTTTGATAGGCAACTAGGGGAGGATAGCGACAGTGATTTCAGGGACTCGAGTAGTGATGGTAGTAGTGATTGTGAACCTGAAAGAGGATTGAAATACCCAAGGGAACAAAGGAATCTTCTCCATATGTCAGATGAGGTACCTCATTGGATGGGTAGATTATCTCTGAGAGACCACAATTCCCTCCCACAGGATGGCTTTTCAAGTGATGATGGTGAATCTGTCAATTCCCAAGGCTACTTGATTTTTGAATATCTTGAACGGGACCCTCCTTACAGTCGTGAGCCTTTGGCTGACAAGGTGTGCTAACTGACCCTACCCTGCCTTATTCTTTCCTTTCTCACTTTTACTGTAATGGAATTTGGTCTTCTGCTATTATCTTCTTATCTCTGTTCCTTCTTTGTTTAGCTTCTTGATTATATTGTCTTTTGTGTGGTGGATAGATAACAGACCTTGCTTTTCGTTTCCCTGAACTGGTGACACTTAGAAGTTGTGATATACTAGAATCAAGTTGGATATCTGTGGCCTGGTATTCATCTATCTCATGTGCTCTGACATTCAGCTTACAGATGCACAGGGGACTGACCTGTTCTCTCTTGCTTGCAGGTATCCAATTTACAGGATACCAACCGGTCCAACATTAAAAGATCTTGATGCTTGTTTTTTGACTTACCATTCTCTTTATACGCCTGTGGGAGGTAGGATGGATTTCTGCTGTATTGGATTTTTCTTAACAAAATTTGAGAAAGATAATAGAACTGCATATTACTTTAAATAAATAAATAAATATCATTTTATTATGATTGCTGTTAAAATGTTAGCATTAAACCATTAATTAGTTTGTCATAAGTTATTGTATGTGCCATAAATGTTATTTTAGAACCTCTCCTTATGCTAGGGAAATTGGAAAGGATGTATATGATGCCTCTTCCATATTTGGAGTTCCACAACCTTCCTTAGTTCACAATCATTTGAATGTGTGGCTAACGTCTTGGTATATGCCAATTTTGACCTTTCTTCCATCTATTTGTTCTTATTTCTTGATATGCGTAAGTGAATACCACAGTGCATCATTATTGCTTTCAATGATAATTAGCAAATTTATTGGCCTAGAAAGATATTTTTCAAAAATTTCTAAAATGTGATGCTTCTGCACAGCCCTTTTGACCAGTCTAGGGTGAACACTAATACCAACATCATCTCACCTGTGCCACTTGATTGCAGCTGAGAAATATGGTGAAAGGTTTTGATACTAGTTGCTTATAAACTCCACACTAGAATCTCATATTTTCAATGTAGGACTCAAGTCTCATACCTTACAATTGAACCATAACATCCTCTTCTGTTTAAAATTTTGAAAATGTCATTTTCAATTAGTTAGGGTCTCTATTATCCTCTACTTCAAAGACTTGTGTATTTTATAATGGGAACATATTTCTATTTAAGTATTCACTGCCAGTTATAGGTGTATAATAATGCAATTACTAATGTGCTGCATGTCATAGCCGTAGTCTGTTTTCTAATTTGCATCAGTTGCTTATTGAGATGTGCATTTTTTTCAGGTTCACAAAGAATGCGGACCCTCATGCCATCATATCCTACCGAGGTGGACCATGCCCATAAAATGTCCTTACCAGTTTATGGTCTTGCTTCATACAAGTTCAAAGGATCTCTGTGGACTCCTAATGGTGGATATGAATGCCAATTAGCTAACTCTCTTTTGCAGGCTGCTGATGACCGGTTAAGAGGGCTTCGGGTCAGTCACCCGGATTTCCTCTTTTTCAGCCGCTGACAAAGCTAAGGTGACTGTAACTGTTTTACTTCAGCCGTTTAAGAACTGGACCTTGGTATTTGCCAGTACCTCCTTTGGTTCATTTCTTAGATGTTATGCTTGATGAAGTTGGAGTTAATAACCTATTTGACGGAAGGAAAATGAAAGAAAAAAGGAAAAAAGATGTTAAGCTCTGTCCTCTGTAATTCCCTGCATTGTTCCCTGCTGTAATAAATGAAAGAATCAGAAAAGTAATGGTAATAAAGCGGCGAAGCTCAGGACAAGCGGCAGTGTCGAGGCTACTTCATGATATGTTCATGGTGGATGTACAGATTAGCAAGCAGCTTCACAAGTGTTAGCTGATATATGTTACGAGGTTGTTTTGTTTGCTAACATCAATGAGTCCTACATAAGTTGTTTCTTGTTGATTTCCAACTATATATATGTTGGTATGGTTTTTTTAAAGAGAACAGGATACATTTTTTTTCTGTCCTGGTGATCACTATATAGGACTTAGCTTTAATTTATTTGGGGAATTTTACTGCATATGGGGTTAGGTGTACTCATGCTTGAATTGCCCCCCACACTGTATTTGAATTCTGATGGTTATGTTTTAGTTGCATTACATGTAGAACTCTTTTTTTGTTGAGTTTCTGTACCAATGAAGGTTTCCTTCGATTTAGATAATGATCGAATTCAGGTTGACAGAACTGATTAAAATAATTTATTTGTATTTGAGAATGATATTTAGAAAGTGAGTTTAGAAGAAATAGTTTTGATTTGGTGGTAAATAAACTCATTTCTCAAGTATTAGTAGAATCACATCCACAATTAATTCAATTAAATGGAAAGGTTTAAAATATTTTACTTCACAAATTCTACTCACCGCATAATATTTTTTTTCAACAAAAACTAGCATATCAAAATGATTACTGCTTGAAGTCCTTCTAAAGCGAAACAGTCTAACAAATGTTCATAGGGTGAAATTTTTAATCATTCCCTTATTGACGGTAATATAATAATTTATTGTTAGAAAAGTTCACATATTCTGCTGGTTGTCATATTAATATAAACCGTGAGGGATGCTGATGCTGCGATTGTACCGCATCTCTACTAAATGTTACTATTGTTTTTTTAGTTCTTTCTTTTAATTGAACATTAACGAGATCAACTAAATTTTAGGGATAATTGAATTTTTTTAGATATTTCTTCTTTTAGTCAGACCTTAATCTGAGGATAATTGGATGTGTCCATGGATTTTGTGATAGGTAGCCGGATTTTATATCGTTATTTAGCTAGTTATTTGGATTGAATGCTATTGGTCCACCTACTTTTTGGAAGCAATTAATTTAATTTGGCCCATCCGGTGAGGAAACGTCACTGTGCGTTTGTGATTCCTGATTAGGAAAAGCCAGCACATCAATGTTACTTCAATACTTCCAGAAAAAGTGAGCTTTGTTTTGACTTTTTCATGCTCCCTCTCCCTCTGTAATAATACTAACTTTAAAACTTACTGTAAATTCAAGTCCATAAACTCCATTCATGTGAGCAAAATCCGTTTACAATTAGTGCAAATTTGTGGTGACTAGTGCAGGTGCCAAAGATTAATTCCTAAAACACATGCTTAATATCGATTTCTAGTTTTCTTCTACAATAGAAATGGATGGCCTTCATGAAGGAGAGGCCAGGAGAGGATTAAGAAAGCATCAGCATTTTACCAACTGGAACAAAACCAAGGATCATATTCTTTCCTTGAAAGTTGAACGAAGCTATCAGAGAAAAGGAGAAAAAACAAAGTCACCGGAGTAAAGAAAATATAAAAGATTTCTGCATACTTATAATTCTTCCATTTTACAGTCAAAAAAATCAACTTTCTTCTTGGTATAGCTCATTCATCTTTCTCTCCAATGCATCAGAACATATCTGACGCATTAATCCGTAGAAGGACATCAAATCAGATAACTGTTCTATGGACATATTTGCCATCACAGTCCTAGCAATCTCTTCCCTCACCCGATTCTTCTCTAGCTTGTGTTTATAAACTGAACCATTTCTAACTGTTGCACCAACCTGCTTTAGCCTATTCTCCTGCTGCAAACTCAATACTATGTTTGCCTGCAAGCAAGCGCTATACCATCTCAGATGAACCTGCTCATCTTTCATTACAAAAATGTATGGCCGTAAAAAAACTTTGGATGGAGGAATGAATTGAGAAACTATACAAGTGCAATCATATAAAGTCTGTTTTTGTATGCATTCACTCGAAATAAATTTTCATCTCATAAGTGAGAGCATCACTTCATTTAGCAACTATGGTTTTCCTTGGTACCTTTATCAGGTTATGTAAGACTGTGGATAACATTATATAAGAACACCACACTTTACCGACCCAGTCATTGTAGTTAAAAGTCATGCACTTGGTTTAATCGAATGCAAAGTACTGTTACTTTGCATTCAATGAGCCATGTTGAATAAGATTTGATTTCCAGATGCAAAATACCAAGTATTTTGCATTTGACTGCATCAAATGCTTTATTTTTTACTGCATTGAATCTGGATTCCACGCTTCTTCACCAGCATCAATTTGTAGTTTGGATTAAATAGATGCCAGTGGTTTCGGCAGTTTTGCTTCCCCATCATGTGTTTTTCTAAGGCGCCATGTCTTAAACTAACAAAGGAGCTCCATTATAGTAAAGGGGACTTTTAAGCTTCCCTATTGTTAACTCCTCTGTTAATATAAGTGGTGGTACAACTACAAATTTAAACTTATGAAACCGCATCAGGTTCAAGTCTAATTAAAGCGGATTCGCCTAAATTATGTACGGTAAAGTGACTTGTGTTAAATTAAACGTTTTAGGTAACCTGTAGAAAGTCTGCTCCTGCTTCAAGTTCAAAACTTTGATTTGCATCCAGTAGAGATTCAGATTTGTAAATGTTTCTAGCGACTGAGAAGCTTTTCAGGATGGCTTTTCTCTTTAACTCCAGTTCTGCACTAAACTTTGTGGTCCTTGGCACATGTGTTGAGCAGCTAAGTTTTTTCTCATAAGCAATTACAGCCTTCACAAATTCCTATTTCACAATCAGAAACAGAAACCTTCAAACTTCATTTCATTCTTGTAGCAATTTACATACATTGCATGAGTTGAACAAAAAGTGCACTTAAAGATAGCAATATTACCTACCTTCCAAAAGAAAAATGATAGCAATATTACCTGATAAGCCATGCTGCATCCAGGGTAGTCAAATTCATCACTGTCTGGGTGCCTCATTCTTTCTGGATGAAATTGAAGGCCCATAATGAACTTGCCATCTTCAGGATTATAAGTATTTGGATCATAGAATCCTTCAACCAAACCATCCGGAGCAAATGCTATTGGAACAAATCGCTGAGCGAGTATCTTAACACCTTGATGGTGGTAACTATTCACCATGATCTCCATTTTCTCTTCATCCAACGAGTTCTTAAACCAATCATGTAAGGGCGTGTTAGCCACCAACTTTATCAAATGACGATGTCCATCATAATTTTCATAGTTTATATGAGCTACTCTTTGAAACTCAGGGTATTTCCCAATGAGCTCTTTCTCTACATCTTGGTGAAGTGTACCCCCACATGAAACATTAAGAATTTGAGAGCCTCTGCATATGCCCAGATAAGGTATATTTCTTTCAAGGCAGAGCTTTGCAAGCTTTAGCTCAATGGAGTCTTTCTCTTTATCAATGGCAGTATCACTTGGGTGAAGCTTCCTGATGAGCTCAAGCTCTTCAGATGAAAGTGCAGACAGTTCTGCACCATAATGAGAGGGATCAACATCCTCCCCTTCACAAAGAAGAACACCATGGATTGGCTCAAAGCTTTCTAAGAGAGTGTGAACTCCGGTAACTCTTGGGACAATGACTGGAACAGCTCCATATCTTACAATCAGATCCAGATGATACTCACCTGTGCATTTGTTTGTATTCCTGCTTAGGTTTCAGTGATGATAAATTTCACATATTTCACATATGGCAAATAGATAAAAGGGAATTAGGTGGAATAAACTCTCCTGTAGACAACAACCAATTTAAATGAAGGATCTAATAAGGTATAATGTCATTGCTAGCTAGTTAACATCAACTCAATTTAGACTGACTTGATATAGGCAATTAAATGAAAGAGTTCAGGGTGAACAATGTTGAGTTGATGCATGAATTATTCTCATTTGTTTCATTTCATTCCACTTCAGTTTCACTAAAGCTGAGACTAGTGTTGCTGTTGAATGCCGACAGTTCATAAATAATATCATGCAAACTTGTCCTGTCATTCACATGTGTAGCAATACCTACAAATTTAATAACAAGTCTGTACATTCCAAAACGTGCTTACAGAGAGCAGTTGGGTGTATTTATAAACATTGATTTGCTTTAAGTCTTATATAAAGTAGTTGAACAGGTCTATATTGACATGTGATGGAAACATTATTTTTTTATTATCAGATGCTTTGGCGATTGACCTACATCTAAACAAACTAAAAAAGATATAAAATAAACACCCCGTTCAACACGATCTGTCAGAGTGACCCAACAATGATGGACAGGAAGTTTATCACACAAAAATAATCACTACAAAAGACTAGAAAGCATGCAGACAAAAACTAGCATAAAAAAACAAAGAGTGTGACATGTGCCATTTCCTACAAGTACTAACAAGCGAGATATAACCGCTTAGCTTATTGCAACAGTCGCCGCAAACACAACATTCCATTTGTGTGAGTGAGAAATTGAGGGAGTCATGGATAAAGAGAGAGAGAGAGAGAGTGTGTGTTACCAACAAAATCTACAAATTTGTTCTTGCGGATGGTACGGCGAGAAACGATGAGAACCCTTGGCAAAAGCTTTGAGAGATCGGAATTGGCCATGGCATAACAACAATGTGCAAAATGTGAAAGCCACAGAGGATATATAATAATTCTTGTTTACTCTTAATTGCAACCTCTGAAATTTCGATCACAACTAATGCTAATTAGCTAATATAGAGGAAATGCAAAATACACCTAAGGCTTTCTATTTTAACATTGATTTCCTTTTTATATACCGTTAGAGAGCCTTAGGATCCATAAACTCGACTTTTTTGAGTAATCTACGAGTAGTGACGTTTCTTTGTTCATTGAGATCGAGACATGCAAGTCGTGCTTTGCTTTGCTTTGTGGTGTGTTTTTCCGGAAACTTACATGGATCTGGATCTTCTTTTTCCTCGATAATAGGATGCTGAAGTATTGTGAAAGAAAAATACAGAGTAACCTCTGAATCTAGGTAAATTAATGCAATAATGAATCAGAGCGCATTTTGAAATTGGAATCACTAATTTCTGCAATTAACTTTATTTGGAATCACTAGTAATAATTAATGCATTGGAATCAATAATCTGACTTTGAAATGATTTAAGATTAAATTGTTTGCATATTTTGAAATTTATGAAAATTGATACGTTTCATTTTGATTGTTTTAATGTCTTATCCTTGTTCATTCATTCACTCTAATTATTTAAATTGAGGATATGAAAATAAATTTTATTCACTTTTAAAGTATTATAAATATTAAAAAATTTACAGATCAATTTAAACCTTGTCTTTTCGATTAATTATAAAGCTTTTTTAAAATTTTAAGTTAAAGTTATTTAGTAATTTCATAATTTTTTAAGTTAAAATTTAGTTTAAATTTAAATTTCTATATTCTTTAGTCTTAAGATTAAAAACAAATAATAAAAAATTAAAATTAATAGATGATTGGTTTAAATGATACATACTTAATTTATTCCCTTAAGCAAGATATTGGATATAAATTTTGTGAAAAAAAATAATGTAAAAATTAATTTTATCATAGTGTAAATATTTTAAACTCAAATAAAATTATCTCGTATAAAAAATATTTATGATCTAAAAAAATAAAATAAAATTTAAAATCTGGTAAAAATATTTTGTAATTTTTTTTTACAAATATTTCTATATAGTGAATAAATTTACTTTTCTTTAATGCTTAATTTTTTTCAAAAAAAATCTATTTACTTTATCTTTGAGAGGAGAAGCCTAAAATAAGCTAAGTCAAATACTATAATTTCCTACTATTTATTTTCACATGATCCATTTATACTTATTCTATAAATAACTTTTATGATATTTTTATTATTCTTTTTATAAATATTAAATTTTATCAATTTAACTATGGATGTATAATTTTATAATTAGTAATTATTTAATATTAAAAGTATACTTTACGTTAAACTATTTGATAAGGTGTCCTCTCTCTCTCTATATGTATATATTGATGTTTTAAAGACTAAAACAGAGCAAAATAAAGTGGCCCACAAATAAACAGGAAGGTGAATTGCTAGATCAAAACAGGCGTAGTATACAATACGGCCATCAGTTATAGGGCTTCCAGTCTCTTCAGTTGCCTTTTGCTTTGGGCCTTTTCAGCCTAATCCACTTCACATCCAAATTAAAAAAGTTCTGTGGGTTCACATAACTCCTCATATGGGAAAAATACGTTCCGTCAAAATTTTACCCTTTATCCACCAATTATAAACGAAAATTTTTACCCTCTTAAATCAGTATAAATGAGCGTGTGTATATATATATACATATAGAATGAGATATATGAGATCAACTTACTTAAATTTTTCATAATTTATTTTATTCTAAAAAATTTTAAACAATTAAATTTTATTAATCTAATTGTTAAATTAAGATATTTTATTATATAAATTATTTTTTTTAAATTTTATCAAATTTAATAAATTGTAATATTTTATTAAATAAAATAAAATTAATATATTATCAGTTAAAATAAAATAATATAATTAAATATTAATTTTAAAAATTTTAAAAATTATTTTATAAAATAATTTTAAAGGTATAAGTTAAAAGCAAATTAAACTCTTCCAAGAAAGTGCTAGGAGTTTCTTCCAGTATTGTGAGCTTAATACATGGAAAATTTCGACAGCTTTCCATTTTATTGGGGATTTCTGCACGCTGCAGCGTCCAGATAATTATTTTAATTAATAATTTCAAAATGTTTATTAGAAAAAGTAATAACATATTTACTAATTACATATAATAAAAAACTTCTTATAAAAATAAAAACAACTCACTTCTATTTAGTATGTGTCATCTATTTCTAACCATTAATTTTATAAATATATTTGGAATTTTGTAATCTTTAATTCCATTTGGGATTAAAAAAAGCTAGCAGAAACATGATACCTTTGATCCAGTAACAGTGAAGGGAGCGAGATAGCGGTGCTCCGACAAGACAGCCATGTTCCAGCTATTTGTTTTGACTCGTTTATGAAATGCAGTCAGTAAGAGGGGCCCACAAAAAATCAATTGAATTATCTAGGTGGTCCCATCACTATCGTTATGGTACCAATAAGACACTTAAATCATTAGACAATTTGTCGTGTTGATTTGAGTCTATGCTGTATCATGCTCAAACTCACCAATTTGTCGTGTTGATTTGAGTCTATGCTGTATCATGCTCAAACTCACCAATCTTCCCTGTACTTCCACACACCTGTATCTTAAAACCATCATTTTTTTGGTTCTCTGCATCATTTCTTTCAATACAATGGCTCCGACCAAAACAAACTTTGGCACTAGCGTCCACAAAAATGCCAATCCCAAACGGCTATCAATCTTACATTTTTTCTCCCTTTAATTTTATTATTTTTATTATATCATTTCTTAAATTTCTTATTTTTTTATTATTCTGATACTATTTTAAGATATATACTTAATATTCTCCATCCCAAACTCAGCTCATTTTTGCTTGGTTAATAAAATATAAAATATAAAAATAAAAAATAAAATATTTTTTTATTTTTAAATAAATTAAAATTTTGAGTAAAAAAATTAAAATAATTTTCACACCAAAAACATTTCCCCACCCTCTCTCGACATGAAATGAGAGGGGGAATTGTTTTTTGGTTTTTAGAGTTTAATTTATTAAAAGTATAATAATAAATAATTTCTATAAATATATAAAAATTAAATTTATTTATTAATATCTACTTAATTTTAATTTTTTTACTTATTTAAATAAAAAATATTTTTAAATCTTATTTTTCTATTTATTTGTTTATTTTAATTAATTTTTTCTATAATTTATTCATCATGTATATTATATATTATAAAATAGTCTAAACACAACAATTTCATTTATTTATTAATCAAAAGAGTAACATGTAAAATTTTATTTTTGATACATAAAAAAATGTAATTAATTTTATATAAAATTATAATTAATTAAATTATGTATATGATCATAAAAATTAATTTAATGATTGATTACTAGTAAATAATTATCAAATTACATTAATTAATTACATAAAATAATAATCAATTAATAACAAGATATATAACTGAATTAATTATTTTTTATAATTAATTACTGAGATTTGGTAATTAATTATCAAATAAAAATAAGATATAAATAGATATATTTATTATATGTATGTTTGAGAATTATTATTAAACATGTAAAAAGTATAAAATCTTTTAATTTATTATCTATATTTTATTAATAATTATATAAATATCATTTAATTTATATTGTAGTTCAATTATTTTAAAAATTTTATAAAATTTAATAATAAAAATATTTTTATTATTTATATTAAATTTTTTAAAGAGAAAATGTAATAAAGATAATATGATTCTTTTACGATTATTGATAAAATTTATATCATTCTATTAAAAAATAGCAAACTCGTTTCCTTTTCGAATTATTAGGAGAAATTAGAATTACGGAAAATTAAATAATTAAATAATAGAGAAAGAATGTTTTTGAAAGAGAAGGATAAACAAATAAAATATTTTTAAATTACTTACGTGAAATGATAAAATGTTTGATTGGTAAGTAAATATATAGTTAAACATCTGAAAATTACATTATGTATATTTTTAGTTCTAACATGTCAGTTATTCATTTTGATCAATGAATATTTAACCTTGTCCTATTTTAGTATTTTATAATAAATTACGAATGAAATATAAATAAAGATAAATGTTTATAAATTAAATTGTATAAATCTATATTTTTTAATTTAAAATTTAATATTCTAAAAAGTTAAGATATGAACAAATATATTTAAAAATTAAATTGTATATACGAATATTTGTTTAAAAAAATATAATAAATCTTAACAGTACAATTAAAATCATATTTCAAAAGATAAAAATTAAAAATTAAAAATGTTTAAAATTAAAATTAAATATAAACGATAAACTAAAAATGTTTTAAATCTAAAGAATATATTCTAATAAAAAAAATACAGATTAAATTAATTTATACATTTATTTGTATCTTATTTAATAAATTAAAATAAATTCTATTCAATTTTAAATGAGATGTAAATTTAATTATTTTATGTCTTTTTCAGTATAATGTTTTATAATTTATTAACTGTATAACTTTTGAATTAATAAAAGTATAAAGTTTAAATTATATTTAAAATTTAATAATGTTTTCAATTTTAATTTATAAAATATAATTAATGAAAAATAAAAAAGTTTTTTCTCAAACTAATAAATTTATTTTATTATTTCAAGTAGTATATTTTCATGCTCAAAATTTTAAATGCGAACTTTATGTATATAAATTCTTACTGGCATGTTATATAAATATATTTAATTTTATCGTATTATAATAATTTTGAATTTAATTTCAACATAATTGTGAAACTTAAAAGGTAGAATAGAAAATATAAATGGAGATTAAAGTTGAAGTAGGAATAAAGGGAAAGGAAGAGTTAGGGGCGATACTTTAGCGAAAAGGCGGAGCTAAATAGTAAAGAGAGTGTGAAGATGCTTAAGATATCAACATAACATAACAAGCAGAAGCAGCACACAAAACGAAACAAAACAAAAAGAGAAAGTGGTGTTAGTGAGTGAGAGAGTGAGAGAGTGAGAGAAACACAAATTGAGCATCGAAATCATGGCACTTTCTGTAACCATTTTTGTCCTCCTCATCTCTCTGCATCTCATAGCTTTCGTCTTCGCCATTGGTGCCGAACGACGTCGTAGCCAGGTAACCCCGCCTCCCTCTTTCTATCTCCTCTTCCTCTCGTTTTTTTCAATTCACCTCTGACATCAACTTCCTTTTTTACCTTTTCAGGCCAAAGTAATTCCCGATGAGTACGATGACCGAACTTTCTGCGTTTACACTACCGACGCTTCCACCGTCTACGGCTTGGCCGCCGTCGCTCTCTTGCTCCTCAGTCACGCCATTCTTAACCTCGTCACCCGATGCCTTTGTTGCGGCAAAGGCCTCGTCTCCGGTTGCTCCGCCACTTGCGCCGTCATCTCCTTCGCGCTCTCTTGGTAACATTCCATTACACATTCCACTAATTTCACCTTTAAATCATTAATTTTGAGGCATAGATTATTAAACCCTAAATGGACTTTCACTTCAGCTATGTCACTTGTGAATTGATTTTGCACTTTGCAGTTAAAAGTCACAATTGAATTGAATGGCGTTTGAATTAAAAAATGGATGAAAAAATTTTGTTTTGTTATTTATTTTTATTATTATTACTGTAAAATCAGGATTAGTTTTTTGGGAGCAGAGGCATGCTTGTTAGCAGGGTCTGCGAGGAATGCATATCACACCAAGTACAGAGGGTATTTTGTGGCTAAAGACTTGTCTTGTGCTACCCTACGCAAAGGTGTCTTTGCTGCTGGGGCTGCCTTGACCCTTTTGTCCATGTTGGCCTCCATTTTGTACTATTGGGCACACTCCAAGGCCGACACTGGTTTCTGGGAGAAGCACCACAATGAAGGTCTTGGATTGGCCACACACCACCACCGCCAAGGTGCTGACTCTGATAAGGCCTGAAGGTATCATGGTTGGAAGTGATGGGCGTAATTTATACAATTTTGGTGGTTTTTTTTTTTTTTTTTTTGGATAAGGGATGTTAGGAGTTAAGGGGGGAACAATGTGTTCAGAACCTTGATCTTGTATTATGGGTGAATATATAGTATTAATGCTGTGATAGGATAATGCTTGAAACGATATAGATAAATGGTACTAGTATATGGTGGTGGTTCAATATAATTCCAATCTCTTGTATGAAAGTTTTGAAGCTTGCTGCACATTGAATGTTTGACTTCCTCCAGCTTTCTTCTTTTAGTTTCTCCTCTGCCTGCGTTATTGTAATGGAAATTACTTAGTAACTTGAGTAAATTTCTTACAAACAGATTTCTGAAGAGAATGATCGGTTAACTAGTGTCTAGGTGAAAGTGTGTAACAAGGCTCTTGTTTTCTTGTGTGGTTGTGATATATTTTTCCCTCTCGACTGTCTTGATATTTCATATTTGGATTTAGTTTTAACTGGCTCCCTATCAAATAGCTAGGCTGAAATCTGATATGTCGGAGCCAAAAATTGAAATATCTAGACATTTGGGCATTGTATTATGTGCATGACATGTTGGCATATTCAAATCCAATGTTTTTTTTCCAATGGTTGAGATTAAAAGAAGAGAGGAGAGTGAAGGAGACCCCGCTTGTTCGGCTTGATATGCGTTGAGAGATGGATCTGGGGTTGGGGTATAGATACGAAATGGACAGACTGCTCGGTTGGGTTTTGTAGAAGCTGGGGATTGCAATTGGATTTAGATCCAATGGGTAAGTGGAAAAATATCCATATGAGAATTATCTGTTGGGATGTGGATTTGGGATTGGGTTAATTATTTTTAAAAAATAATGACAATTGGATTTAGAGTATCCAACGTGTTCTATGCCCGCATGTTTTTTAAATATATTGAATTAAAATTATATTTATTAAAAGTATATATATAATTTTAATAATATACATGTAGAATTAAAAAGGAATTTATTAATAATAATTTTGTACTTTTATATTCTATAATTTAAATTTAGTTAACGCTTTATTTGGTATATTTAATCTTCAAGACATAGAATAGTTTTTTTGTTTTAGTTAAGCACGGGTAATGGGGTTGAATATAAGTATCGAAGCACTTATTAGATATTCATATGAAGATTAAAGTTGTTATTTGCATGGATAATTTTTTTAAAATGAGAGTATAGGGGCATGTATTGCATTACCTTATTTTAATGTGTGCGGATGTCATTTGTACTAGAGGCACTGTTTTATTAACATTAAAGATAACTTTAGATAAGTTTTGAAGAAAAAAGAAAACACTTATATGGTATAATTTATAGAAAAAAATACTTGTGTTTACCTTAACTAAAGGTATTATGAGACTTTTCAATTTTATCCAATTACCACGAATTCTTTAAAAAAAATTATTTTAAGAAATACCAACATATCTTTGATTCATTGTTTTACACTATATAATTTTTTATGTAATAAAAAAGGATAAAATAAAATTATATTTCTTACAATTTCATTTCATTTACTCAATACATTTTTTTCTTTTTCCTTTCAAACAAAACAAAGTCTAGAAATATCAAGAGAATAAATTTGAGCTAGTTAATCGAGCAAGATAAATCTTCAATTATATTTAGGATCTAATTGTTTTCTAATTGCAAAATTTAATCTCAAAACTTTCATTAAGGACACATTTTAATAAAAAATTATTGGTAAAATTAATTTATATATACATATTTAAAAAATCTAACGATTTGAAATTTTTATTTAACTCGTACCAAATGGGGACTTAATCGTTAGAATGTTTAAAAACCAATAAACTCTGGCATTGTTAGTAGGTTTAGGATTCCTAACCGTATACTAGGAAAGGCAAAATTTACTTCCATGATTTCTAATTTTCAACTGAAGGATAGGAAATGCGAAACAAAATGCAATGTCGTGGACCTCGTGGTAAAAAGAAGTAAAGGAAGGTATTATTGAACAAATAACTCAACACAAAGTATTTGATCCAAATATATTCTTGATTTCTTTCCATATTTTTATTTGTTTATTTAAATTTTCCCTCAAACTACAAAGACTGTACACACAAGAGGAACGTTAAATCACCGATTCTTAATTTAGTGGCCAGTAGACACTAATTATCTACACATCTTTCTCATGCATATGTTATACAGCATCCAAGCCAAATACCTTTTTGCGGTGGGTATCAATTTATTTAAATTTTGATCGCATAAACTATGCACTTTTTTTTTTTAAATTTATTCTGCACTACATAGATTTAACACAACACAAGCCAGGAATGCAATCAACAATTCTGATCTAGATATTCAAATACAAACAGCTTTGCTGCAAAATGAAATAATTGTCTCATACAAGTTAAGTGAAGAGGTGAATTGACATAAATTTAATCTCATTGAAAGAGTGGTAATAACTCACAATAAACTATTTGGAAAATAAACCAAACAAAAACCAAGCTTTCATAATCAGCAAACTATTTGATTAATAGATGTATAGTATAGGTGGTATACGTATAAGATTAAATTCTCCAACAACTAACAGGGGCACACCAATATGCCAAACAAAACATAGTAGATTGCATAGAAAAACATATAAGATAAGTCCAATATATAAACCTAATTGTTGGATTTTGAAAGTGAAGTAGTAAATTCTAACAAGTAGGGAAGGGAGAGCCACAGGCATTAGCAACCTTCCTAGCATTGGGAGAGTTAACAAGCCTCTTAAGATTTGGGTCTTTCAAATATTGGCAAAGACAAGGCCTTTGTTCCTTCAGTTTACTGCAACAAACAGGTGTAGGAGGGCTGGAGGAGGTGATGGCACTGGCACATGCACTCAGCTGCAACGCGTTACACGTCACTGCCATTGACACCTCTGTCTGAGCAAGTAGCAGAGTAAGCATAAAGCACAATGTTGCATATGAGGTCTTCATTTTCCCAATTAGAAGAAAATGAGAAAGAGTATAAAGCACGAAAGGGATGGATGCATAAGGGTGTGACACTCTTCACTATTTATAGTGCCAATGGCATGAGACAGAATCTAATATAAATGTTACTTTGTAAGCATTGTGATGTCCTTAGGACAAGCTTGATGACTACTATCTATAGATGAATGGGGATTAGTGCTAAGGTTGGAGGCCCCTATTTGTTTATCATCATCAATTTGCGGAGGACTCTTTTCTGTTCCCTTTGCTTTATTGTGTATTCATTCATCATATATTACACTCATTTAACTCAGGTATTGCTAGGGGCTTATAGCTTTTCCACCATCATTACTAAAGGAACATGTATGGTAATCACAGCATAAGTGTTTTGTGTAATTTCAAATTAAAAAATGAATAAACTTTATTTTAATCTCTAATTTTATAAAATTGTTTATAATTTTATAAAATAATATTTATTTTAGTTACTTTTTATGTAAAATGATCAAGAAAAATAAAGTAAAAAACTGATATGAATAGTTTTTATAAAAGTTAAAACTAAAATAAAGCTTTTATAAAATTTAGGATTACAATCGATCTTTTTTAGTTTTAAAGATTATAATAAGGATTTATATTGAACAAATTACTATATGAATTTGATAATACAAACTGTGTTATAAACTTCAGTTTTCTCTTGCACTCTTAGATGAATTCTAACGTTATACCCCGTAAGAAATTTGCAAGTTAAAGACCTTTCCCTCTCTATAGAATGTCATAATAAATTAATTATTAATTATTATCAGCATTTAATTTTGTTTGATTCTTTGATTTTATTTTCGAGTGAATTTTAGTTATATTTTAATTCGTTTCATTTTTACCTCCTTTTTATTTTCTGTAATTTTACTTTATTTTTAATTTAAAATTAAAGAAGTATAATTTAAAATAATTTGATTAATAATATCAAACAAAATACTTTCATCTTCTAAACTAGTAAATAAGCTTGTCTAGCTTTAATTCAATTCAGAATTTACTTTTAATTGTTGACAAAAAGGTTTGTTTTTATTAATAAAATAATAAAAAATTGAAAAATTCTTTTCTTTCATGTTCATGATTCATGATAAAGGACATATTTATACATCTATATACTAATTTATATCTGTATAAACTTTAAATTTAATGGTTATAATTTTTTTAATTCTTTTTTAAAAAGAAGAATTAATTGAACAACTATTAACAGAGTGAATCCGAATATGCTAATGGGCCATGTGTGGGTGTAAAGTTATCTTTTCTGTTCCAATAAATCAACTACCAACGCATGGTTTTCAAAGTAATGCATATCGATTCATGTTGAGATTTTTTTGTGTGCTCCAAGCTCTAAGGTAGCAAAGTCTTTCACAAAATTGGCAATTCTTGAGTTGTGAGCTAAACCAAAGAAAGATAGCTTACCCACCTTGCATCTCTATCCTCATGTCTTGAACCTTTACCTTTACCAAAACGTCATCAAGTCCTCTCCAACCTTTAGGAACAACTAAATACAATACCTAAAAATGATTTTTCTTAGCTTCCATCACATTCTCTACAAAACGGGAACCTAAACCTTCCAAGATTGCAACCTGTTAGCGTATAAATTATCCAGTACACCATTATCTTTAGAGAGGTTTAAGTTTCTTACCTTTGTCACTATTCCCACGATGGCAACATTTCTACTTTTGCTATCTTATTAGATTTAAATTATTTAGGTCTTCATTTTCATTTTCATTATCATGATCATCTTATCAATATTAGTAATAATAGTATGACTGTATTTCTATCATGTTTTAGGTCTAACTACCTTTTTTAATATACTTGAAGTTTAAGTTAAACCTAATTATTTATATTTTTATAAAAAGGACTAGGATCCTAAAATTTTCATAAAAATAAAAAATTTGAACCTTAAACATTATAGCATTCTCAAATCTTTTAAATAATTATAATTTAAAAAAAAAATCTAAGAATTAAAAAAATTACATATCCAACATCGTGAAATGGGAGAGAGAAGCTGCGAGGATCTTTTTTAACTATAATAGAGTCGCAACTTTTTATTAGAAAGTAAGACTTTATAAAAAGTTTTAACATAAGTGCATATTTGTTATAATTTGGACTATAATTATTTTATATGAAAACAGATTTCATTAAGCTAAATAAATGAACATAAAATAAACTAAGAAACTAGGTGGCGCCTAACACCACAGAAAGCGAACAACGTGATATAAGCCGCTGAACAATGAACCGCTACGATAGCCTGCTTCCTCCTCAAAGTTCAGACAAAGAGTTTTCATATTTGTATATTTCAACTGTATTTTATTTTAATATATATTTTTTATATTAGAATTTTTCTTTCTTTGGTTTATGTTAATTTATCTATTTTAAATATAATAATAATTGATATATCAAATCTGACGAAGCGTTTTGGTAGTTGGGAATAGTTTTTATATTGTCCATTACTTTTAAAATTATGTAAGAAAGTAGAAACATTCTGTAGCTTGTCACGCTGAAGGCCGAATGACTTTCGGCGATGAATGAAGGATTGGATGGTCAACATTTGAGTTTTCTTTATAATTATGTTTACTGTTTTGTCCAAAGACAAAGGACAAAAGTAAAAAAGTGAAAAAACACAAAACTGCATGCTTTTTTATAAAGGATTGTGAAAGCTATCGGCTGAAGTTTAGTTGAAAAGGTGCAAGGCCCAACCCAACGGAGACTCAAATCTAAATCTTTTATGAACACGGATAATCACGTTAATAACTTATTCTTAAACAATCAAAAGTTTTATATGCAATATCGTGTACATTTTTTAAAATAAAAAATATTAACCTCAAAACATTAAAATTAATTTTAAGCATTTAAAGTTAATAATTTTTTTATTAAAAAGATAAGTATTAATTGTATTAACAAACCGTTATTAATAACAAATGTTCTACATTAACTTTGTATTTTTATTATTTTACATTTTTTTAGTCTAACTATATATATTATTTTAATTATCTCTCTAAAAATATGTTTTCTTAAAAATTTCATTCTGGTTACAGTTACATATATAAATAAAATTTTTGTGTGCCTTTCACAAATTTACTTGATGAGCTACTGTATAAAATTTAACAACTTAGTATGGGTTAAATTTAGTTTATTTTAAAAAATAATTTTTGTTTTATCATACTATAATATATTGCATTTTTTTAACATTTAAAAATTTATAAAAAAAAATTCTGTTAATTTTAGTAACATTTTAAAAAATATTATATTTTATTTATATCGTAAAATATTATTAATAATATTTAAAAAATTATAAAAATATAAAAAATATTATTTATTAATTTTAATAATATTTCTAAAAAATGTTGTATATGATTTATATTACAAAAATTTTGATATATTATAGTGTTAATTTTTAAAATATTTTTTGAAAAATAATAAAATTTTCTAAATTAATATGTTATTAAACATAGTCTAATTTAAGTTACTAAAATTCATCCAATGATAAGAAGTTAAAAAATAGAATAATTTTACAGAAACATTAACCTTATTATTTTTCATGTTATACCCAAAAAATATGGTATAATTTGTCATTCAAAAGTCAATATTTTTAACTAATTAAGCTATTCTTATTCACATAATTGTAAAATTATTATAAAATTATTTTACTTTTAAGAATATATTTGGATAAAATAATTTAATTAAATATTTATCGGATAAACTCTTATTATATAAACATTAATGCTATTCATTAAATCATATTAACGTAAATTGAAAAAAATATTTAATAAGTTACCCAACAAATATTATTAAAATAAATTAAAAAAATTTATGGAAAACTAAATTATTTTTATAAATTCTTTCATATATACAACTTATTAATGACATAGGAACATAATCAATTATAATTTTTTTTTTATATTTTAAACATATCACATCATTTACTAATGAATAATTATTTGAAGTTTATGCCTGTATTTTCTTTTTAAGTGTGTTTTTTTTAATAATAATTGTGTTACATATAAATAATATCATCCCTTCATTTATATTTTTTATTTAATGGCTAATAATTTTAAAAAATCAAACAAAATACATAACATCTTGTACTTGATGTCCCCAGATGTTATCATGCATCTTTATATTTGAGGTCCCCAGATGGACTACGCATCTGATTGACTATAATCAGTTAATAGTATTTTTTTCAAAATCCTTTTAACGAGTAAATTTGTTTTTGTAAATAATAACCTGGTTACATATAATAAATTAGCAACCACTACTATTTACGGTAATTATACGCTAAACTTTTTTTTAAAAAAAAAAAATAGATGTACATGAAATTTTATAACTGTATAAGTGAGTCCTTAAAAATAATTAATGATTGGGTATTAATGTCTACCAAATTATAAAGTTAGTTTTTTTATTAAACTCTTAGCAAAACTATTTTAAATTTTTTTAAATTTGAACCACTTTTATCATAAAAAAAGTCTCCTATAAATGGTAATAATAATATCTTACAAAAATATTTTAAATTTTGACTGTTAAAAATGTAAACAATAAAAATTATTCATTATAATTTTAATATCAAGTATTGAATATTAATTTTACTAAAAAAAATTATTAAAATTTCTATTTTTTTTCTATACTCTTATATTTTATTCTATCATTATCTATTCATTTCAAAGGTTAGATAAATTAACTTATTATGAGAATATTTTTTTTAAAACGAATTAGATCTATTAAATAAGATTATGAATCATTTAATAAAATTTTAACAATTTAAATTTTAATTAATTAATTTTAAAAATATATAAATCATATTTTTTAAATATAATTCCACTTTTAAAAATTTAATTAAGAAGAAATTAAATTATAAAAAATTTGCTTGAATGAAATTTTATGATAAACCTAATCCAGGCTAGAATTTGATCGGAAGTATCAAAGAACAACTTGACATAGATAAGTTCTCCTTCCTCGGTACACATACAGTGATACAGCATCAATCAAATGTCATGCATTGAACGTGGTTTGAGAGTTCAAAGGTCATCAATTAACAAAAACTTTCCAAAATATATCGCATTGGGCCGCTTAAAGCATATCCAAATTAATAACTCAACTTTACATGTTAAACTAATACCGCTATATTGCACTTACTTTACGAGCATAGTCCAACATGTCAATTAATAACTCAATTTATTATATGGCACACCATCACAAATCATCATAAATCAGTTCAAGTGTATGAAACTTTTAATATTAATTTTTCCCACCAGTTTCATCACTGAGTTGAAAGATTCTGAGACATAACTTATCAATATGGTATAGAGTAAAAGGCAGAGGATATTGTGATCATTAACAATCTATATATAATTGCAGCGTGATATATAAGAACTAATTAATTATAATATTGTAAAAAAAATGAATTTGAAATCATAAATGTTGTTTTTTGCGTATCATGTCAATAACTATTTGCATCTTGCCAAAACATCTCAATCTTTATGCATGCCTCTCAGGTATATTATGCAAGATTCACATGAAAATGTAGACACATATCTTAAATATTAGAAATCCTTAAATACAAGAAAACGGTATGAGACATAGATAAGGGTAAACGTGAGACGCTAACAATGTGTCTTAATCATGTGGGCACGAGGAAATAAAACTTGAAAGCCATGCCAAAGCCATACCTTTCCTCCATGCAATGAGTTGATTAATTTCTTGGTTGCAAAGCTTAGAACCATAATATCCTTTGGTACATTACATAAATGTTGGCATCATGACGCATGAATCACAACAGTGCTACGAACTTGGTTCAGGAGATTTCAGCAAACACTGCAAACACAATTTCAATCATTCATTTGGTAGCCATGCCAACCCGTTCCTATGAATCCGCATACAAACAAGGTTTATTAGGCCCTCAAAGACCACTGCATGCTGTCCTTGGCAGAGGAAAGCGTAAGATATTTTATAACTTCACCTATTTTTCATTGTCACTTTATGTTTCTAATTAAATTTTAATTGTCATGTTAAATATGGAAGATCTCAAAATTTTTAATATCACCTAACCTCAATTTTTATCCTAATTTTAAATCATAATTATATTTACGTTTTAGTTAAAAATAATAATTTATTGATGAATAATTGAGTCAATGATATATATTTAATTTTTAAAAATAAAATGTCGCATTCAAGTTTATGTATAAAAAATATTCCTATTCAAAAGTTAAACCTCCCATATTGTAAATATTTTTAATTTAAAGAAGATTGGTTCACATAAATAAAAATTAAAAAATATATTCTTAATAGAATAAAAGCTCCACAAACGCATATTTGGGTACGTAAAGTTAGGAATATAATTCTATAACAAATCCGTTTAGTATATTAGAAAACCTCTTCTAACTTTTTTCCAAAATAATGGTTTGAGGGCTTGCTCAAGATAACAGAACATACACTAAACCCAATCCATTTGGTGAATTTTTTTGTGCATATTCCAAAGACCAAAAAGTAGGACACAACCTTTCTTTCTAAAGTTATTGTTTGTGATCATATATATAATATGATTGATCTGATTATGCAGTTGCCGATATATTGCTATGGAAGGAGAAGAAATCAACGGCAGCAATTGTAGCTGGGTTCTCCATCATTTGGGTTCTCTTTGAAGTGGTCGAATACAATTTTGTTACTCTACTTTGTCACATCCTTATAGCGCTTATGCTCATCCTATTCATATGGTATAATGCAGCTGGACTCATCACTTGGTAATGTAACTTAGTATAAATCAGTTATTTATGTAATCCTTATTTAAAAAGTTTACTTTTATAATTTGTGGAGTAAATTATAAATATTAATCAATTTCATTGCAGGAGCCTTCCTGATATCTATGATTATGAAATCCCAGAACCCACCTTTAGATACTTGTATAAAAAGCTCAACACGTTCTTGAGGAAATTTTATGACATTTCAACTGGGAAAGACCTAACACACTTCTTTATGGTATAGAGAAACCACTTTCAATTACTCTCACGTCTCCTATTAGATCATTCCCTTAATCAAATTGTTAGTTGACATCATGTTATTGAAATTCAGACAATCTCCGGTCTCTGGATCATGTCAGCTATTGGGAATTATTTCACCACTTTGAATCTTCTATATATCAGTGAGATCCCAAACAAATTCATTTTATTAATTATAATTTTTTTTTTATCAATTTTTGATCTGCTATATATTTCTTCTATAGCGTTCCTCTGCTTGGTGACCCTTCCCGTTATGTATGAGCGGTATGAACATGAGGTGGATTATCTAGTAAGCAAAGGAAACCAAGATGTGAACAAATTTTTCAAGACATTGGATTCTAAAGTCTTCAATAAGATTCCAAGGGGACCTGTGAAAGAAAAGAAGCACAAATGAAGTTTAGATATGTCATCCACCAAATAAAATATAAGCTACGCTCTCTTTAATTTGCCTATGCCATAAATTGGCCATAAGCACATATATTTCATGCCTTAAATATGTATGTAAAAGAAAACGACGTTTGTAAATGATTTCTACGAAACAAGAGTTTGCAACCATATATTTATCTGAAATTTTTAGGATGATGGAATAATTGAAAGTTCATACTATTTAAAATATATCACAACATTCATAAATTATAATTTCTTTGGATAAGTTTCTCACTTTCTGAGTGATTAAAGTTTATGTTATAACTCAAAAATCTTACCTCTTGTACTTAAACATGTTAATAATTAAATGTGACTGCTTATCTCTCAATCAATCTTTTTGACCGGAGAAATGATTTTATGTTTTGGAATCATCATATGTATACAATTCTGATCAATCTTCAGATGTCATGTGGTAAAGTTTTTCAATGCACAAAAAAGATTTAATAAAATTTTGCCACCTGTCGTGTAAAAATTGGTTGGAACTATGGACACACGATAATAGAGCAAGCAATAACTTCTCCTTCAAATGACCATTATAAAATTAGACATTTAAAAGATGTGCGTAGTAGCATGACTGAGAGGATAGGTTGGTAACTAATAAAACAGGATTGATGAACATATACCATGATAAGATATTTCTGCATAATTAACATTAAGCGGTTTTGTTAGTCAGCAAAGTGGGATACCATGAATGTGTGAAGGATAAGTATCCAGAACTAAATTATGTTGAATTTGAATTTGAAGGAAACAGAGAGCTTAGTTGAATTTGAATATAATGTTTGGCTTACATTGGCATCCAAAGTTGGTTGAATTGTAGTTTTTTTTCTGGCGATGACTAGCAGTTAAGAATGGGGAAAAAAGAAAAATATGAACCCTAGTTGGTAAATTGATTGATACTTACAAAACCATTGCCGTTAGTAGGACCATGTTTCAAGTAAATTGATATCAAATTAATGCATTTAACCAAACAGGAGAATAAAATAGGAATGGGTCTGTGTAAGAAATTAAGAATTCAAAATACTTACTAATGTTTTAAAAATATTCGTAAAAAAATAAAATTTTTATTATAACTTTCATATGGAATAAAGGAAGCCCAACCATGCATATATAATTCATTTTTTTATTAATTAATTATTAAATAATTATTTTTTAAAAAATACTTATGTTAAAAAAACTAATAAAAAAATCTAACTTAATATATTTTTAAAAGATGATTTAAAAAATTGTTCAAATCTTATCAAAAAATTCTAATTATATTTCTAACTTAACAATAAAAATATTTATTTTTTTAAAATTAGTTAAACTAAATATACACTAACAAGAGACTAATGATCAGCTGCTGGTAGTTTTGTGCATCTGGTACATGAGACCAGAAAACTATACCTCACCTTTTCTTTTGACTTTTTTTATACATATAATTTATAAATATTGTAGATTTATGTTAACAATATAATATATCATATAACATTATCATATACTATTGATGTGTTATGTTATTAGTATATATAAAATACTAATAATATAGATTCACAACATTTATATCAATGGTTAAATTACAATAATAAAAAAATTATATCAATAAAGACAAACTAAATGACTATAATATTTATTAGAATATTTATCTATGTATATCAATAAAAAAAATGTTTTTAGATGCTGTTTTGTTCCCATTTAAGTCAAGAGATACATTAAGCATTTAATTTTATTAAAATGTTATTTTTAATCATTTTTTCAGATGGACGGTTTAAATCACATCCATTTTTAACACCGTTGCTTTTCCAACAAACGTAGGCTTTTGTATCCATCTAACTCTCTCACCCACTTAAGTCACGCGAGCTAAACTCCAATCAAGAACATCGGCTCATAAATTACCCCTACTCTCCACATTCCTAAAAATAACTCACTATTTTTATCATGATATTTAAAAGGAAAATGTTAATTGATATTATAATAACATAAATAAAAAAATATTTGAAATATTTAGATGCATATTCTGTATTTTTAATATATTTTAACATGATTACTTTTGAAAAAAATTAGTTAATACCTTTAAACTACTAGTTATTAAAATCCTTTTTGATATACTTTTAACATATTTCCAATAAAAATTTATTTATTAATTTTCTAACTAATGTCTTAATAATATTAATTAGAATTATCCCTTTTACACTATTTTTTTTGTTCGGGTTTTTTACACTATCTTTTGATGACAGTAATAACCCCTGTTTCATCTTCAGCAGAGGAATCATGTTAAGAACAATAATTGGTGGGGTTGGGATTCCCCACTTATACTCTTTATTTGTACATAGACAGTTAGATATCTTTTTCTAGGGGGACAAAGGCACGTAAACCTCAACTTTAAGCATAGTTATGGCCATTCAAATCATAATTTTTTTCAACTTGGAATTGATAGCATGGTCATGTACATAACATAGAATTACAATAGTATAAAACTTTCATCTAGACCTGAATTGGTTCACATTTTATAGTATCAAAGTCACAAGTTTTTTCTTGCTGCCAGCCACTTGTGTAATTAAAAGATTGCAAATATTAAAATTATATATAGAAAACAAGATATAAATTTTATGATGGAAAAATCACCTTAAAATGAAAAAAAATCAAAACAATGGAGGCGAGATAAAAAATTTAAATTTATATAAAGAAGTAAAATAATAATAAAAAGAGTATAGATGGAGAAATAAGATGCATTTCCTTTGTGAATTTTTAAACGATGATGAAATCAGAAGAGAAACATAAATAATGAAAATATATTTTTTAGACGGTGGTTAAAGATTAAATTTTTTTAATATATAAATATTGTCGAAGTAAATTTTTTTTTATCAAAATATTTTAATAATAAAAAACATTTTAGATATAATTTAAAAGTAAATCCGTATGAAAATTGCTAGAGTTTAAATTTGAATTTAATTTTTATTATCTGAACATGACGTGTTTATCAATTATTATTGGGTGAGTGATCCGTTACTTTATTTTGCCAAATATATAACACATCTTTTTTGTATTTTGTCAAAAAATTTAACTTTTATTTTGTAGAAGGTAACATTATTTAATATGTTTTAAATGTATGTTTCAATTAGTTTATTTTGAGGTAAAACAAAATTTTATTGGTAGCTTACGCAAAAGTTTTAAAATAAAAAGTTGAGTATTTAAAGGAAAATACAAAGCATGCCCTAACGTTAAAGATAAAGGGCAGCTAGTGTAAATCTGTGTAATTTTAAAAATGTCATACAAAACTTTAAAATTTAGGAGAATTATATACCAGATTTTACCATGAACAAAATTAATGCATTTCTGCATCTGCGAAGTAGTATTTTTTTTGCCTAAGTTTGGGATTCGAAACGATTTTAACACCAAAATAATGAGTGAATTATTATTTTTATTTTAAAAAATTTGGGATAAGTTACATTAATTTTTAAAAATAAAAATTCATTTTCAAAATAATATTTTAATTTTTATAAAAAGGATTAAAATAAACCATGTTTATCTTTAAAAATAAAAATAATAATTTTTATCTTCTAAAATTTAGGTTTTTAATATGTGTGTTTAAAGATATATTATGAAAAATTAATGAATAGTAAAATTTAATTAATTTTAGAATATTTATTATTATTGAATCTTGTGAATTTTAATAAAAATTTGTTATTTCTTCTAATTCTTTTTATAATAACAAAAAAAAAGTTTGTATTGATTTTTTATGATTCAAATCGTACTGTGCGCTGCATTAATTGTTTTTTATAAAAGTATTTGTAATTAAGTGAAAAATTATTAAATAAAGATACAATAATTTATTATTTAGAAAAATATTAAAATATTTCTTATTTATGTTAATATTAATTTGAAAATTTGATGTAAATTAAGTACAAATTTATTGTTATTAATTCAATTTTTTATTTCAATAAACTAAATAATTAGTTTTTATAAAAAAAATATCAAAGGGAGTATATATAATTTGTTAATATATGTTCTTAAACACATATTAAAAAAATATTTAAAAGTTACTCCTTCAAATTTTTTAATGTTACTAGTTTATTTTTTAGTTGTTACGTTATACTTTGAAAATAACATTTATTATTTTTTAATTTTATAAATATATTAATTGATGAAAAAATAATTAAAATTTGTGAATATAATAAAAATTGAATAATAATTTTAATATGTATAAAGATATTAATTAATTTTTGTAACATGTAAAATTAATCTAAAATAATATAATCTATCTTAAATTCAAAGATTAAAATATGATATATTTTCAAAATAATGATTATAGACTCCTTAACCCTGAACCTTGTAAAGAAATAAGACCAGAAAGAATATATAATAGAACTGACTGTAGCATGAATTACCTAAAAAGTATATGTTATAATATATTTATATATTTATTTAAAAAATAATAAAAGCACATTTAAAGTTTAAATAATTAAATAAAAATGTAAATTATATTAATACATCAAATCCAATTGTATCACTATTTTATAATCATCTAGTGAATAAAAATATTTGAATAAAATTATTCATTATAAAAAATTATTACAAATTTTTTTAATTATATTAAAATATATAAAACCTAAATAAATTGTACATTTTTTATTAAAAATATAAAAAAATAAAAGCTAGCTATTTATTTTATCAAAAACAATCTATAAGTTAGGAAGATAAGCGTTCTTATCTTATACTTATACTTTGAGTTTGTAAATTAATCAAGTAAACCATAATCTAATTAAATTAACTAGCTGAAAACAACTTAAGTTACCTAATTTTATTTAAATTAATATTATTTTTGGTTTACTAAAAAAATACGGGCATCATACAGGAAATATTTATAGATTTAATATACAAAGAATGATAATTCATATAAAGATAACTCATTTATACTATTTATTCCTAAATCTACGTATTGAAACTCTAATCTTTGACATGGTTTGCATAAACCTGCAAAATTGCAAACCAAGGCTTAAAAAATGGGGACCATGTAACTGCAGGTCTACATGGATTGATCAACATAACTTGATTGTGGATTCAAAAGTTCGGCCCATGAATTCGTGGGTACTTGTTAAATCCTAGAACAACATATAATAGTTTTAATTTTTTAAAATTTGTAAAAACTATATTTAAAATTTTAAATATTTTTAAAGTAAAAAATAAAATAAAAATAAAAATTTATAGATCACTATCTCATTTAATCATAAGTTTATGCAAAATTAGTATATATATACTCATTTAAATATAAATATACATAAACTATCAAGATTAATCTAATTTGATATTTGAAGATACTAAAATACTTTATATAAAATCGTAACTTATTTTTTATAAAAAAATTTAAATATACATAAATTAATTTATTTAACCACAGATTTATATACACATCATGAGGCGTAAAGTTGGGGACCCAACCGGTACGCATATCCCCCTTATAGAGTTGCTTTTAATTCATTATCTTCATAAAATGGAAACATAGGAGAAAAATGATAATGGGTCCAAACAAAAATAATCAGATAAGGAAATTAAATGAAAATTAATTAACCTCCCTTCTTATGGTGACAGATAAACATTAGATACTTGTTGTGTTAGTCATAATTGGAGTGGAATGCAACAAACTAACAAATTAAAGATAAAAAGGGAATCATATTATAGTTCATAATTCTAGTTTTGTAAGCAAGGTAAGTGTGATTCGACCAAATATCTAAATTATATCAACCCATCATCGTGGGAAGTTAGCTCATCGCTTTCCGTAGCATTCTTTGGTCACAAGTCCATCATCTTCGGTTTGACTTTCCCAAAAAAATTAAAAGAATATTCGTTGCTCTTTGGAATATGACGAAATATTAAGACATTTTTATGAGAATTCAAATAAAATAAATAAAAATATTATTTTAGATAAATAAAAAATCCCTATTTATTTGATTGAGTGAAAAAAACAAAAAAAAATGTATAAAATAAATTTTTATACTAACTAAAAACTAGTTTACAAAATCTGAATCATTTATTATATTATTTTTGAGCATAAAAGATTATTCGTTTTATTTTAAAAAAATTAAATTTAAATCGTGTTTAATTTAAATTTCTGTTTATTTAAATTTTAAATCTTAATACAACATATTAAATTAAATATTTTTTATTTTTAAATAAACTGAATTTTAAAATTATCATAATCCTAATCGACCATAAATTAAAATTAACTTTAAATTTTCATTCATCATATCATTTATATATATATATATATATATATTGATTAAAATAGTTTTTTTAATTTTTAAAATCATATATTTTTATTTTTATTAAATATAATAATATATTTATTATTAATAAAAATATTTATTATTTTTTTAGTTTATTTTTGATTAATTTTTATTTAAACTTAAACACGTGCAATGATAAGAAAACTGCTAGTTCAACAAAGAAAAAGAAATATGACTCATGGATTATATAAAACAATAACCATCTACTAATTGTATATAAATAAAAAATTTAAATAATTATTCTAGGAAAAAAGTATTTCAATAATGAGAAAGCTATACATAACTATTTTACATAAATAAGAAAAAATATACGTAATTCATATTTAAGAAGAAAATGGCAAGTTTTAGAAACAGTAAAGAATCAAGAAAATAATAGTTGATAGTTAAAAATAAAAAATATTTTTTTTTAAGAAAGTTGAGATTTTTAAAAGTTTAGCATGAAAGGAAATTTTAAAATAATTAATAATTTTATATTTTAAAAAATATAAAAAATTATAATTTGTTAAGTCATGTATCTTAAGGGAAAAAATAAAATAATAAAAAATTATTGTATGGTTGATTTAAGCATTGATATATATATATATATATATTATTTTTAAAAAATTATTTATTAAAAAATTAATCTTATTATAATATAAATATTTTTAATTTAAACATATTTATTTTAATAAAAATATCTATAATATAAAAATAAGAAAATAATAAATGTTCTCATTTTCTTATAAACACGTATAAAAACGTCAACACATTTTGATGCCCATTTTAGAATGTTGATAAATAAACAAATTTTTATGACAACTAACTATCGCTTCATGCATGGAAACTTGAAACTTAAAAGACTCAGTTTTAAAACTATTTTGTATAATTAAGGGTAGGGATAGTTTATTTTATAAATATTTTATTAAATTTTTTATTCAATAATTTTTTAAATATGTGAAATGTTATCACTTCAACTCTTAAATTAAATTTTGTTATTGTGTAAATTAAGTTTATAAAATTTAATAAATTTTTTTTAAAAATAAAATTTTATGTAATAACCTTAATTTAATGTGTAATATATTTCTTCTAAAATATTAAAACAATTCTAATAGTATATAAATTTATGATTTTATGTTATACAATAAAAATTTTTAATTTATTTTTTAAAATTTATTAAATAAAATAATTTTAATAAAAATGACTCCAACAATAAGTAGTTAATCCTCACCCTAATTTAAAATATATGTATTGTGGTATTTATTACTCATCAGAAAAATCAATCTGTTCCAGCATATTTTACTTCGTCATTCCCAGTCCACAAAAAATTATGTTTTGAGTTGCTGCAACTATGTATTTGTTGCTTCTACATTGTATCAAAAGGGTTTTAGGATCTTCATATATATATATATATATATATGTTGACCTTAAAAACTGAAAGGAGACTTTGGACACAATTTAGAGTTGAGAGAGACCATCGTCACCCAAAGTCATTGGCATTTTTCGCCTTCACTCTTGAGTTTGGATTTATTCACCTCCCATTGAGCCACTTGCAGCCACGTGTCATTCTTATTCTTCGCATTAAATAAATAAAAAATTTCTTTTCAAATATTTAATACAACTAAATGTTTATAATTTAAATTTAAAATTATTAATTAAGTTTAATAAGTAATCTTTAATTGTTAATCTACTGACTCAATTGTCTATCTATAAACTTTTGTTTCTGGATCTTTTAATTTTGTTTTATTCTATATTTTAAATACTTATTTTGACCTTATGAAATAAATAAGAATGAACAAATTATGTCCCAATTCAAAGTAAGAAAACTGTAAACTTAAAAAATATTCATATTCATCTTATCTTAAGAAAACCAATAGAGACTCTGATAAGTATAGATTTCATAAATAATTATCTTTCACTTTTATCTCATTAAGACTTCTTATATGTTCAGTTAAGTGATCTTTGTCATATTTTATGAGTTTGGGTTCATATAAAGTTTAATTGAATTTCTTTGCTTACCCGATTAAAATGACATTATTATAGTATTTTGAGCATAATAGGAGTTTTAGACATCCAAAAATCATGAAATCTGTCTTGAATGAAAGCTTAAAGAAGTGTCCATAGTTACAAAGCAAGATCATACTCTAAATGGGATGTTCAGGACTCCGAAATTATCTCAAAAGATGAGATAGTGTTGCTGACGTGGAATTTGAACAGTGTGCAAAGATCCGGCCATATCTTGAGATATAGAAGTCATATTGAGATGAAATCAAATTTGTTGGACAGCTAAGATCCGGGGCTACAACTTTTGTTCAGAAGTCAAGCTCTAATTCGGACATGTGAACATCCGAAATTGCGGTACAAGAAAGTCAAAATTGTTGTACTCATTGGTGGCAAAAATTCAAAAGTGTTTTGCATTTTCAACAAAGCCCATGTGAAAGCAATAAAAGGGTAGAAAAGTAATATCCTAGTTGGTGACTTTCTGAAGATGATGCCTCAAAAATCCTCTATAAATAGAAGGGTTTACAGGAGGAGAAACACACCATTTTGGAGATTAACTTCAATATCATTTTCTTTCTTTCTTTCTTTCTTTCTTGTTAGTTTTGCCTCCTTCATGGAAGGCTTAGGTTTTCTTTCTTGTTAGTTTGCCTCCTACATGGAAGGCTTAGTTTTTCTTTATTGTTAGTTGCCTCCTACATGGAAGGCTTAGGATTTATTTGTTGTTAGTTGCCTCCTACATGGAAGGCTTAAGATTTATTTGTTGTTAGTTTGCCTCTTTCTTTGTTGTTAGTTTGCCTCCTTCATGGAAGACTAGGTTTGTAGTTTCAATTCAAGGATTCAAGCTATTTTCATTTTAACTTTGAGGTCTTAATCTTTATTTACATGCTTATTAAGTGGTTTCTACTCTACTTCACTATATTCTTCAATTTTATTCTTTAATCAAAGTTTGATCGGTTGACATATTTTGATTAATGCATAATTGATTTATAATTGATTTTTGATTGGTAAATCATTTTCCAAAAGTTTGAAGAGTAAAAATTAAGTAATTTAATTGAAGGTTTTCATTTTATTACTTACTTCAACTGAATTCTGATTATAAAATTGGTTTAGATGAAAGATTAAGTGGTTACTAAATCTTGTTGATCATAATCAATTGAATTCTGAGAGGTTTCTTAGTAGAGAATTCAAGGATCATTGTAGGGGTTCCAGATGATCCTAGGTTGATAAACACAATGCATGATTTTAGTGATCAATGATTAGTTATGAAAATAGCCTCTGAATTCCTTGAGTTGATAATTGTTAAGTCAAATTAATTTCAGTCTGTATTTTGCATTTCACACTTAATATCATATATTTACAAAATCCCTTTTTTTCTAACTTTCTCCTAATTTGCTTAAGAATATGAAATGGTCTTTGGGAGATGACCTATGTTGCACCTTATACTATACCAATAGTTTGAGGGAAATCTAAAAATTATTTTTACGCGTTTGCGACGAGCGTGTCAGACTCGAACATATAAACGGTTAAAATTACATCTTATTCTAGTCGATCAAATCTTTAAATTTAAATATTTTTTCTCTTTTTTTTTTTCGTGCTGTGCATGTTATGAAGTATTTATGCATTTGGTTGGATTTCATATCAACAGATATTTTAGGGTGTATAATAAGTTATTAGTTGTATATAATTAAATATTTAATACATGAAATTTAAACAAAATTTTAGAAAATGCCAATAAAAATATAAACCTAGAAAAGGTATTGATAAGATTTATATTAGATTAATTTTGTTTATAATTAATAAGTAAATTTTTTAAATTTATTATTTTCTAAAATGAATTTTTAATAACTTTTGTGAAAAATAAGTTTAAAGTTAATTGTTAATAGTTTAGTGTTGTTGAAAAGTTAAAAAAAAAATCTTTTAAAGTGACGTGATATTTTATTTCATCCTTAACTTTCATTGTAGGAAGATTTGGGTAATTATATGAAAAAGAATCGGAAGATCCTTGTTATTTGGAGAGAGAGAGAGAGTTGAGTTTGAAGATGCAATCTATATATTTGCATGATATGGCTGCACAAGCCACAAGATGTGGTTTACGGCTTTAAAGCCTATATTGTATGGTACACAATTCATTCTACTTAATCATACAAGTATATAAGCAAAATAACTTGTACGACTACAGTGACTACAGGAATAGTTACAAAACTTAGTATAAATATTGAAATTTATTAAGATTTTGTAACCTTTTACTTTTGAAATTAATTTTTTATTCTTTCTTTCTACAGAGTTAGGATCTGGGATTTGTAACATCAATTGGTCAAACTTCGACAATTCTAAATTCTAATGAATTTTTTTTTTTCACTCCTACTTTATCTTATTTTTATACTTTTTTTCTCTTCCTACATCAATTGAATTTTATGTTAGAATTTGTAGTTTACTTAGGATAAGTTATATTTCCATCGTTTGTTTTTATTTGTTATTTAATTTGAGATAATTATATAAAAATTGAGAAGTTTTATTAATATTTTCATATTCTATATTTTTTACTAGTTTATTTTTTATTAATTAATATTTATGTAAAGATTAATAGAATAATAAAACAATAAATGTTATCTCTTAAAATTTTAAAGTGTTAACTAAAAAATTAAATAATAATAATAAATAAAATAAATAATTTTCATTTTTGAATTTAGGTTAGATTTTTATTTATTTTTATATTAAATTTAATTTAAATTATAATGTTTTTATATTATAAGTTATTTTTTTTTACCAAATTTTTTGGGTAAATTTAATCTATCTTCTAATTCTTACCGATTTAAAATATGTTTTAGTTGTTTCACTTAGCGATTTTTTTAACATGTATTTAATAACACATAATAAAAAATGGATGGATTTTAAAATTTTCTATATGAATTTTTATTATATACTTTTGAATATATATTGAAAATATTATTGATATAAATATAAATTTAAAATAAAGATGATTAGCAGTAATGATTGAGATTAGATGTTTGATCAATGTGTATGATTTCATGGTGATTCTTATGATTTTAAATCGGAGAAAAAGAAAACACGAGCATGTAGTAGGTAAGAAATAATTTGTAGGAAATTAAGGAGGCTTCTAGAGACGTATGAAATTTTTGGATGATAATTTAATAATAAAACATACAAAAGTTTTGAAGTAAAAAGAAAATCTACCTCAAAACTATTTTATTTATAAAAAAAATTAAAATTGAAAGATTAAACAAAGTTAAATAAAAATTTTGATATAAAAAATAATTTCAAAAATAAAAACTGAATCAAGGAAAAAAAAATTAAAGGATTGAATTTAAATTATTTTTAGATTAAATTAAATAAAAGATGTTAAAAAACTAAATAAAAAATTAAAACGATCTTTAAAACAAAAATTATAAATAACCTTAATGTTATTATGATGATATAAAAAAGTTTCTAAGTAAAAATAAAAGTACATAATAATTGTTGTAAGTTGCATAACTTGATAAGTCGTTATTGTAAGATGCAACGGTTGAGAGTTGTGAGTGAGAAAAAAGAGGACAAATTATGACGCATGAGAGATGGGGCAGTGAGGAGTAGTTTAGTAATGATTGTAATTTTAGAAATGGTAGGAACTAGCAAAGCATCCAAGTTAAGTGGACACTATCACTCAACATCAAAGAGCAACTACACATAATTCAGAATAATGATAACCTTATTATATAGTAATGGGAGGCAAATCATTGACTTACCAACACAACTCTACTTGGAACCTTCTCACCTCTATTAAAATCCCATTAACATTTTAACCACTTAAGCTTTGTATCAATACTTTGAGAAAACTAAACTAAAAATGATTCATGGAAAGGAAATTATTTTTCATTTCATTGGTACAATTACACCCTGTTTACCAAAAGAAAAAATAATGAAAAAAAACCAAAAAATTAAAAATAGTGAGAAACAAACAAGAGAAAAATACTGTGTTTAATCGAGTGGAAATAAAAATAACATGAGTTTTCATTTTTTTGTTGTTGGTTGGGAAAGGAAAATGAGAAAAAAATATAATTATATTAAATATTTTGATATATTTTTAATACAAGAGTTTATAGGTTGTATATGAATAAATCTGCCATTTTATAGTATTTTTTCTTCTATTTTATTTTAATATATGAAGAGAATTATCTTCATTCAAAAATTTTAAAAAAAACAAAATAAAATATCAGTATATTTTTTATCAGTTATTTTTACTTATTGTTTCACTTGAACCAAAAGAAAGGTTGAGTATATATGAATAACGTCGTTGATCTAAGCTTTTGCGGGATAAAAAAAGGATTTAAATCCTTTCATATTGTTAAATAACATAATATAATTATGTTAAAAATATGATTTTTATCAAATAAATATGTATCATAATCAGGTATATGGTTTTCCTAATTAAAATTGATAAAAAATATTTCTATTTAATATAACATATTATGTTATTAATAACATAATAAAATTTAAATCTATAAAACTATATCTTTAAACACTTTATCTAATAAAAAATTATTATTTTTATACAAAATTTAAATAAATTGAATCACGAGTTCATTAGATCAATACATATATCAATAGTAAAATTTAAATTTATAATCTTATAAATCAATAATTTAATTTTTACCAATTAAATTATTTTTTATTGGTCAATATAAAATTATTTATTATTTATACTAAATAATATTTATATATTTACTATTTATCCAACAATAAATCATTTATTGTTTCATGTTAAATAATTTTTACACAGATACATAACATGCATATTAAATAAGTATTGAAGACAGATAAAAATATGTAAAAAAAATCACCTGTGACCATATAATTAAAATTAAATTTATTTTAAATAATACATTTTTTATTTTAAAATTAAATTTATACAAAAATATTATTTTTGTTTATCTCTCAATAAATACACCTCCTCGTTATATTTTCAAAGACAAACAAATATTTCAAGAAAGCAATTGATTAGTACTGTCTTGAATCCTTTTTATAAGTCCCTTATAAAAGTTATTATGATCCTTAATATTATTTTTTACAAAATTTAAAAAATATTTATTACTTTTTTATGTTTACCATTCTTTATTTTAATATATTTAAAACTACATACTTAATATATAATAATAAATTATTTTTAAATATAGATAAATTTGTAATACTATATTATTTTAAAAAAACTATTAATTAATTCTATTATATTTTTTTAATATATAGTTTGATAAGAAAAAACTTATAGAAAATATTGGAGAGAGTGATAAAAAATGTTAATCTTAATCTCTTAAAGGTGATTTTAAACATCTAAAAATAATATTTTTTATTTAAAAAATACTTGTTATACTAAAAATTTTAAAAATTGTAATAAAAGTTTTCTACATTTATATACTTCAAAATCAAATTTCAGATTAAAATTGTTAATAATAATCTTGGAGCATTAATTTAAAGTGTATGCTGCGGGATTGGCGACAAGAAGCATGATCTTAATTTGAAATAAGATGTGATCCTGAACTTGGCCTTGGCGTTGCAGATCATTTATATTTGTATTGTCTTTTCTAAAAGTCATTGGATCACGCAATCTACTTATTACATTACCAATTTTAATTCAACATTTTAAGTCCAGATATTTCTTGAAGTTGTCCTGAAACCAATTTAAAAATCACAAGACAAACAATTTTCTAGTAATAAAAAAGTTTGGGATGCCTATAGGATATTAATTTGCCTTTGCATTGCAAGTACATGCAATTATGCAAAATGATGCCGTGAAAGCCAAGCAGAATTTAACAACCAAAGGTTTTCAGGTTATCCTGTTTGGCGATAAATGATGTCCATATTCTCATAGATTGTAAGATTATACTTCCTCTCTTTTTTTTTTATCTTTAAAAAAATATAAATATTAAAAATTATAATTAATATTATTAATTTTATAAATTATTTATTTATTCTATAAATTAAATTTTATCTTTATTTTTTATTTTTTATTATATTTAATATATATAATTAATATTTTTAAAAAATTAGAATGAATATATAAATAAAAATTAAAATTATATTTTTCTTCTGAAGAGATAAAAAAATTAGAAAGACCACTTATTTTTCATTGTACTTTAAAGTTCCATCGAATTATTTTTTAGAATTAAATTCATCTTTAAATGTGGATAATGTATACGTCTAATTAAAATCAAATATAAAAAAATAAGGTAATTTAGTAACGTGAAAGCATAGAATATCTTATGTAAGATTTTTGGTAACCGTAGAATAGAATTATTTATTATGTTCTATGTTTAGTATTTGTTAACTATAATAAAATATTATATTTAATTATATATTTTTATTTTATGTAATTTTTAGTTGAGTATAAAAATTAAATAAAATGGAATGGGACAGTTTCTTCGTATGTTTATGATTATTATCATATAAAAATTATTAATATCCTAATATTTTATAAAAAAATTTATAAATACTTAAATATGGAATATTTAATAAAATCTAATTTATTAATGTAACACATCTTAACTGTTTTACTAATATTATATAAAATAAAAGGTTTTAATACAAAGTTTAAATTTAAAAATAGTAAAATGTAAACAATAAGAATTAAAATAAATTAATATATTTATAAATTATTTATTTGAAAAGGAAACTTAGATATTTAATAAAATTAAATTTCTATAATATCAACTTTATCACAGATGAAAGAAAAATCAGCAGAAATAGAGAAAAAAGTAAACGATTCTAAGTAGATGATTTTTGCAAAAGAAGATTTACGGATCTGGTACAAGGTTTTCGTGATGTAGGTATTCAGAATAAAAATAAAAGTTACTTAATAAGGTTTTATGTTCTAATTTATTTGGTTTTATTCTTTTTAAGAAAGCCAAAATATTTCGCCTTTTTAATTTTTTGTCCTATTTATTTTGCTTCTAAATATGTCAAACATTTCATAAAATCCATGTTTCGCTTCAATTCGTTTTAATCTAAATATGAAAGGCCATCTAAAATTAGATTAATTTGAATCAAATTATTTTGACAAATATGATAATGATACATAAACATTAAATGTTGTTTATAAACTTAAATATGTAAGTATATAACTAACTTAATTTTAATTTGAGAACGATAAAATTACAAAAAATAATACTAATTTTTAAATTAAAATTAAAATGTTTGCTGTTAATTTATTAATAAAAATAATAATTTAAAGTAGTTCACAAGTCGATCATTGTTTGTGAAGAAAAAGAAAATAACTGAGTATAAATAAAATAAAGAAGAGAAAACGAGAGAAAAAGATTAATAAATAAATTTTATGTTTAATGAGAAAATATAATATGCATGAATGGGTTTTATTCCACTAGAAGAATTTAAAATATATGCATGTCTGAATCATACCAATTGACTCGAGTATTGACCCAAGCTATGATTTGACATAGAAATTTAATTAAAATGTATTTATGACATAAAAAAATACTAATATTTAATTATATGTTATTATATTATTAAATTATTATTTTTTATAATTTCAATTTTTAATTTTATAAGTATTATAATTTATAATTAATTTTGGAAAAATTATATTAAGTATATATTGAATATAAACTTATAATATATTGGTAGTAATATTTCCTTTTTATTTGAGAGAGATGATTAAATTCAATTCAAAGTAATGAAATTCAGGTTAAGTGGGGGAATACCATCGGATCTTAAATATTGATGTAGAAAATTTATTTTTGACTAAGTTACATTATGTCAATTTTTTTAAATTTCAATGTTGATATTATTTTTATAAATTTTATTTTTGTCTAAAGTACTATTTTTTATAAAAAATAATTTTTTAAATAATTTTAAGATAGATAAAAATTTGTTTGATAATCAGAATTAGATGCAAAATTTAAATAATTTTAAGATAGATAAGAATAAGGTAGATTTTTTTTTATCTAATTTTATGTTTCATATATACTATGATAGAAAACAAGATAACATAATATCATCACATGTGCTGTTTGAGATGAATAATAAAAAAAACAATAGATGATATAAATTATGTTAAAAGGAATTTTTATTGAAATAATATAAATTTTTAAAATTATTTTTAATTAAATATTTATTATTTTAAGAGAATTATACATAAACATTAAAAAAATTTAAAATTAATATTTACAAAAAATAATATTAAAAAGTTGATATTAAATTATAATAATTTTGTTAAAAATTTTGCAATTAAATTTAAGATAATTTATATTTTGTTAGTATATTATATTAAAAAATTAAAATTATATTATATAATTTTTAATAATTTATTTTAAAAAAACAATGTGTTAAAAAAGTATAATTTATTTTGAGATTTATTAACCATACTAAATTTATCATTGAAAATGTCATTCTATTTTGTTGTAAGCGTTGTTCGTAAATAAATATTATCTAACAAATTAAATTTATATATATATATATATATATATATTTTATATTATAGATTTAAATACTTACTTTTTTAATTAGATAAATTTTATCAGCAACATTTTTTAACATTAAACAACATGTGACTTATGTTGTATTAAATATATAATTTGTATGTATTTTTAATTTTTTTAAAATTCATTATTAAAACTATTTAATTTATTTTTAATTATATTTAAATTTTAAAAATTGACCCAACACCATGAACTAAGTGTTTTTTTCATCAATAAACTCGATTTTAACGTTATTAACTTCTGTAAATTACAGTAAGTATTTTACTTTTAAATATAAGAATACTTTTAAGATTTGCCAGCTGTGGTTACGTCACTTTTCATAAAGAAAGTTACTTTTAAATATTTTTTATTTATTTTAAATTAATTCCTTTATTGCAACCCAAAAAATTATTTTTATATGATATAATAGAATCATTACCAATAATAAATTTTTTTGTCCTTATTTCTTTTTCAAAATAATTTTACCATTATTTAATAAATATAATTTTTATATATTTAAATTTAAAATATCTACACAATGCATTGACAACTCACTAATTAATTTATAATCATTCAATGCAGGTTGATTTAATAAAATTAAAAGAAAAAATTGTCTTCTAAATAAGCATATTTTATTAATTTTGTAATAATGTTATTATTTTTTAAAAAAAATTTATTACCATTTCAGCTATATAAATATTTTGCTAATAAATTAAAATTTCAAAGATTTATAGCTTTTGTTATTTTTTAAATAGTTTTCTATATATTAATTTTTTTCATTTTATATATTTAAATAATTAATTTAATAATAGATTGCATTTTTGAAAAATGTATTTAAAGACAAATTTTGTAAAATAATAATATGATCTCAAGTTTAATATTTAAAAAATAAAATTGATAATTAAAATGTTTGAAATAGTATAATAACATATAAATTTAAAATAATTAAATTGATAATATACTAAATAAAATACCCTTTTCTCTTACTTAAAATAGAGGCAAATGACAATTAATAGTATATACAAATTCGCCGAAAACTTCCATTTTTTCATTTTACCAAAATCATCATATGTAAAGCAAATAAAGAAAAGCATGAATATTGTAAAACAACTCTGATTACTTATCATATTGTAAACTAAAAGCTTTTTTATAATTATTTTTACTATTTTACTTATCATATTTATTGTTAAATATTTTTCCTTCCTCCTAAAATGTATACACCCAGTATGAGAAAAATATTTTCCATTATAAAAGAAGAAATAGAAGTTAGTACAGTATATTTACACAATAAATTATATATATAAGATAAAAATGTGTTAAATTAATTAATATAAATTTGTTATATAAAGAAGAAATAATTTTTTTATATCCATATATTATACATTTAAATATATTTGGATGCCAACTGCTAAGATTTAAAAAAAAAATCAGAATAGAAAAAGTCTGGATGTATTACAAGAAAAATCATTTTCATTATACAAATTAAACAATTAACCGTAAAAATGCATGTCTCTATCGCAATTATTGTTCTCCACCACAAACTACAATAAAAAATTCAATTGTTTTCATCTTTGGATGATGGTGGCTTGAGACTCCATGACTGCAAGGAAGTGCTAGAAAAGGCTCGTGCAATGCACACGGATTGAAAGAGAAGTGAGAAAATAAAGGAAAGAAAATTAAAAAATGGTGAAGAATGTCATAATGACGCTAAAAACCAAAAAGAACAGAGAAAGAAGCACGTGCAACGGTGCAAGTGGAGTGTGTAGAACTGTTGATGAAAGAAAGAAAGTGTGTGTAGGTTGGGATTGTGGGGCGGCGTTGCAGTGTGGTACGGAGGGGAGGACCCTATTCTTCTTCCTTTTCTTTTATTTTAAATATTTTAATTGAATTTTATATACAAATTTTAAATCAAGGTTTTTACATTAAAAATATATAGTATAAAAGTAAAAAATAATATTTTCTAGTGCAAAAGTACAATTTAAACGTTAGTTAATAAAACTTTAAATCATATTTACCGTAAACTATATTTTTAATGTAATTTATTAAAAATTGTTTAAAGTTATAAAATGATATACAAGTATATAACATATGCTTGTATTACATTATTTACCTATATGATAATAGAATATATGTTATTTATATAGGTATAATTTTTTATTATCTCCTTATTTTTCTACAGTTTCTCAAAAAGTTTTTTCTTTAAAAATAAATCCACGAAATGACAAATGTGTTGCGAATCGGGACAACAAAAAGGAATCACTTTGTTCACTAAATAAGCTCTTTTTTTTATTAAACAGTCTCTCAGAAATTATTTTTCCATTAACCTGTTCATTAACATCCATTGGACACCTGTTGCAATTTCTTTTCGTTATAAAACACTTGGGGGTGCAGTGTCGTTCAGTAACATTGCGGGTGTAATATACTCTGATGCAAATTCCAAACTCGTGCTTGTCATTAATTTCAACTAGAGTCTCATTTTAGTTCGTCCAATACTCGAATTTGCTTTGGTTATTTTAAATTGTTTTTTTTGGAAAGGCAGTTATTTTAATTCTTAAGTTTACAAAATTTTCACTTTATTCATTAAACTTATGTAATAATGTTATTTTAATATTTTTAATATAAAATAACAATAGTTATAATAAATATTTATAAAATTAAAAAAGTAATCAACGTTTATAATTTTAAGAATTAAAATAAAAATTTTATTGAATACTAAAATAAATTGGTTCAAGCAGGCATTAATTTTGTTTAGGATACAACTTAAGAAAGTGAAATAGTTACACTACTTTGTGTTAGATTAATTTCACAAGTTGGTTAGAATATATTTGGAGCTGAAAAAACCAGACAAAGGCTTTATAAACAAAGAGCATCACAAAGGAATATATGCTGGAACTGGAAAAATGGTAGTGTGGGTGTGATTGGTTGCACGCGCTGTGGTGTGAATTAAGCGTGGCTTAGTGGTGGCAGTGAGGCACCACCCGCATATTTGAGGGGGGTTAGGTGAGTTAATCTGTCATTAAGGAAGATTAACCGTGGTTAAGGATGTTGGAGTTCACTGTTTTGGGGTAGTCATGTCATCACACATCACTGGGATAGAGACATAGTGAGAGTGTGTTTGAGAAGAGGGAGAGAATCAAGTTCTTTGTATAAAGACACCCAGTTTGTCGTTAGTTGGATGCAAGAGGCAAAAAATATCACCATGAAATTTCTGTTTTTTGTAGACAAAAGTAAAAGAAAAGTGATTCCCAGTTGACGCCATTGCTCACTAAGGTGAGTGAGTGAGTGTGTGTTGTGTGTGACTGAGAAGAGAAAAGGAAAAAAAGAAGAATCTTCGGTGTCTGTCTCATCTCTCAACTCACAGCACCTGTCTTTCTCTTTCTTCTTATTTTCAAGGGTAGGATTTTCTTCATTGCTGGTCTCAAAAGCTTCTTCCTTTTCTTGCTTCTTCTGCTCCTTCATCCTTTTATGTGTTACTTTACCCTCCTTTGAGCTTCTACGTGAATCGGTTGAAGATGGACTAATCGTGCATTTTTATGTATCTTGATGTTTGGATCGATTTAAGTGTTCACTCAGCCATCCTTAACATTGCTCCAATTTTCTGTCACTAGATGGTTTTTATTTTTGGGTAGGTAATATTATCAATATTCTATTAATAGATTCAAATGTTCTTTCTAGGATTTTCTCAAATTGTTGTTATGGTTGTCTTTTTCGGTTGAACATGGTATTTTTCTAAACATACTTTGTCAATTGTCAAAGTGTATATAACTAATGTCAAACCCAGCTGAAGGGGGTCTAGTGTGAGGCTTAGATTTATCCCCCTCTGTGCCCTTTATTTCAATTCTCATTTTTCTCAAAGGGTTTAACTGCATATCTTGAGGACTATATGCCAAAGCTAAGTCTTGAAAACACATCAAATTTTTGTTATGTAACATTAGGTAAAATTAAATCTGCTGGACTTACTAATTTTGGGCTATAAATGACATTTAATTGTTTTCAGATATCTGAAATTGCATCCTTGTTATGATTGTTTGAAGGAGTGTGAAGAATTACTGCAAAAACCTGGTTCTACAACTTGTCTACCAAAGGTGATTTGGGCATCATAAAAATGGTTTCAAGATCATATTCTAACTTGTTAGATCTTACCTCATGTGATGCTCCAATTTTTGGTCGCGAGAAGAAAAGGCTCCCTCGGGTGGCAACTGTTGCTGGAGTGCTGTCTGAGCTGGATGATGAGACCAGCAACAGTGCTGCCTCTGATACACCATCCTCAGTTTCTCAAGAGAGGATGATAATTGTTGGTAACCAGCTTCCATTAAGGGCACACAGAAAAGATGACGGCACGTGGGAGTTCACCAGGGATGAGGATTCCCTTCTTTTACAGCTGAAAGATGGTCTTGGGGATGATGTGGAAACTATTTATATTGGTTGTCTTAAGGAAGAGATTGAGCCAAGTGAGCAAGATGATGTTGCTCAGTACTTGCTTGACACTTTCAAATGTGTGCCCACGTTCCTTCCTCCTGAGCTTTTTAGTAAATTCTATCATGGGTTCTGCAAACAACATCTATGGCCTTTGTTTCACTACATGCTTCCACTGTCACCGGATCTTGGTGGTCGATTTGATAGGTCCCTTTGGCAAGCTTATGTTTCTGTGAACAAGATATTTGCGGATAAAGTGATGGAAGTCATTAGTCCTGACGATGACTTTGTGTGGGTTCATGACTACCATTTGATGGTACTTCCAACGTTTTTGAGAAAGAGATTTAACCGGGTGAGGCTAGGATTCTTCCTCCATAGTCCATTTCCTTCCTCTGAGATATACCGAACGCTTCCTGTTAGGGATGAACTTCTTAGAGCTCTTCTGAATTCTGACCTTATTGGCTTTCATACTTTTGATTATGCCAGGCATTTCCTCTCCTGTTGCAGTAGAATGCTTGGGATTTCTTATCAATCCAAGCGAGGCTACATCGGTCTTGAGTACTATGGAAGAACTGTGAGCATTAAGATTCTTCCTGTTGGTATTCATATAGGTCAGCTCCAATCGGTCATGAGTCTTCCTGAGACAGAAAGCAAGGTTGCAGAGTTACAAAACCAGTTCAAAGATCAAACCGTGCTACTTGGGGTCGATGACATGGATATCTTCAAAGGAATCAGCTTAAAACTTTTGGCCATGGAACAATTGCTTCTACAACACCCTGATAAGAGGGGCAAAGTTGTTCTGGTCCAAATTGCGAACCCTGCAAGAGGCCGGGGAAAGGATGTACAGGAGGTACAAAGTGAAACTTATGCCACTGTGAAAAGGATAAATGATACGTTTGGAAGGTCTGGATACACACCTGTAGTCTTGATTGATAGACCACTTCAGAGTTATGAGCGAATTGCTTATTATGTGATTGCTGAATGTTGTCTTGTTACGGCTGTAAGAGATGGGATGAACCTTATACCATATGAATATATCATTTGTAGACAAGGAAGTGAGAAGATAGATGAGATTTTAGGGACAGACCCGTTGGCCCAAAAGAAGAGCATGCTTGTGGTGTCCGAGTTCATTGGATGCTCCCCTTCATTAAGTGGGGCAATTCGAGTGAATCCATGGAATATTGATGCTGTTGCTGAAGCTATGGATTCTGCCCTGATGGTCCCAGAGCCTGAAAAGCAGATGCGGCATGAGAAGCATTATAGGTATGTTAGTACACATGATGTTGCATATTGGGCACGTAGCTTCTTGCAGGATCTGGAAAGGGCATGCAGAGATCATCTGAGGAGGAGATGCTGGGGAATTGGTTTTGGTTTAGGGTTTCGAGTGATTGCTTTGGATCCAAACTTTAGAAAACTATCTGTGGAACATATAGTTTCAGCTTATAAGAGAACCAAGCACAGGGCAATTCTCTTGGATTATGATGGAACTATGGTGCAGCCTGGATCATTGAGTACAACACCTAGTGCTGAAGCTGTTGGCATCTTGAACAGCTTGTGCAGGGATGCAAAGAATTTTGTTTTCATTGTAAGTGGAAAGGAGAGGAAGACTCTTACCGAATGGTTTTCTTCTTGTGAAAGGCTGGGAATCGCTGCTGAGCATGGTTATTTTGTGAGGTATGTCCCTTTTCCTTGCCTGTGTGTGTGTGTGTTCTAGGGACACGGAGGGTTTGCAGTAACTGTGAACTGTATTGATGATTTTCTTTTATCTTATTTATATTATTAATGTTCAGAATGATGAAATTTGGTTTGTAGTCCCAAATTTGATGGGGGTCATATTTGGCATCTCTATGTTAACAGATGATTCAATTCATCCTTTCTTTTGCCAAATAAACTCACCGTTTCAATTTATGTATGAAAGAATATTGAGAAAAAAAAATACTCTTCCTTGTTAGAGCTTGCTTTTGTGATCAAACTGAATTTTATCCTTGTTTCAGGACAAACCAAAATCCAGAATGGGAAGCTTGTGTTTCTGTACCAGATTTTGACTGGAAACAGATTGCTGAGCCAGTAATGCAGTTGTATATGGAAACAACTGATGGTTCTAACATAGAGACCAAAGAGAGTGCTCTTGTTTGGAATTACGAGTATGCAGACCGAGATTTTGGATCATGCCAGGCTAAAGAGCTTTTTGATCATCTGGAAAGTGTTCTTGCCAATGAGCCCGTTTCTGTTAAAAGTAGTCCAAACATTGTGGAAGTTAAACCTCAGGTCAGTGAAAAAAAAAAAAAAAAATTCCACTTTTAAACCATTTTTGTAATCAATCATATTTGTTTGAAGTTTATATACATATTATGGTTGTGACTTGTGACCTTTTTAATCATAAAGGATCTTTGGATTTGGACCTTAAAGGAGATCTAATCGCAACTTATAACTGGCCCAGAACCATGTTTTGACAACCCTATTATATGCATGCTAGCATAGCTGGTGGCTGCTGTTTGTTCCATTATATTCTGTTCAAAACGATTGGAATGCATTTGGGATTATTTGGTCATGAAAATTTTTTAAGGGCCTCCTTATGTCTAAGTTTCTGGATTTTCCCTCTCTATATAATTCTCCCGTTCACACTACCTGGGTGCAATTTGAATAAACTTCTCAATAAGCACGGATACAAGGGAAAAAAATAAAAAAGAGGCAAACTTTTGTCATAAGTTAAAAATAAACTTATTCACATGATTTTTTTTTTGGAGAAGTTAGATAAAGAAACTTCTAAAAAAGTTCATGTTTATAAGTTGATTTTAATTTATGAGAAAAATTTGATTTTTATTTCACCTATTTTTTTCCCTATAAATACTTGTTCATAAATTTATCCAAGTGGGTCTTGTTGTATCTTTTTATGGTTGGTCTATTTTGGGAAGTTGTAATTACAATATGATCCAGCTTCCAAAACTGAAACCCATTTTTATATGCGGTGTCCCATGCTTACAGGGTTGACTATTTACTTGATTGTACAACTTTTGGTGCAGGGTGTGAGTAAAGGTATAGTAGCAGAACGTCTTCTCTTAACAATGCAACAAAAGGAAGTGATTCCAGATTTTGTTCTATGCATTGGGGATGATAGATCGGATGAGGACATGTTTGGGGTGATAATGAGTGCAAGGGCATCACTATCCCCAGTTGCTGAGGTGTTTCCTTGCACAGTTGGTCAGAAACCTAGCAAGGCAAAGTATTATTTGGAAGACACAAGTGAGATTTTGAGGATGTTGCAGGGCCTTGCTAATGCCTCTGACCTCTCTGCTAGAACTTCTTCCCAATCTTCTCATTGAGCTTTTCTTAATCTGTATTCACCCATCTACTTTTGCTTAACTGAATTTGTCTATACCATTATATCATGTGTTATATTTCATGTTCTATTTTGTTTTTTTGCCGGGTTGCCTTCATTTATTGGTCTAATTTTCTTAGCTACAAAGTGAAATACCAACGTTGTTGCTGTTGCTACTGCCACTTGGAATTGGGTTGTTTCGTTAGTTGATGAATTACATGGTGCATTTATTCTCCACTATTGGTTCGGAACATTTTGATGTGTATGATAATGTGATTCTTGATTGGGAATGAATGCTAGGATGAATGTCATGTGTATCAAATTACTTCTCTCTTGGTTGACATTGCTGGGGTGGGCATGAATTATGCGCCTTGCATTTTTGAGCTTACATTTTTTTTATAATTTCTTGTCATCTTGGAGAATTTGGTTCCAACTCCAATGATGTTATGTGATCCATGTAATCTACTTAGTTTGATAAGGCTTATAATATTTTTTCTATCATCGCCTTTTTTTTTGGTCAGTTTAAGTCTCTTGTACAAATTTCAGCGAAGACTTCAAGAACAATGTTAATACATGTAATCTGAGTGATTTTTTTAAAAGCAATTGCTAGGATAATTTGAGGGCGAAGGTGGTGAGCATATAAATTTTTTCATAGGTGATGATCTCAGAATTTAAAATCCCGTAGTTTTGTCTATTTTTTTCTTTATTCTGTCAATAGTTTTGTCTCAGATTGTTGGGCTTGTTTTACCCCCAATGGGCCATTTTTAAAAGAAACAACGTACGAGGGGTTATTTGAAAACTAGTCCCTAGCAGGGTTGAAACAGTGATATTTACGGATTTTATTTAGGCATAACACTTGACGGTAACGCGTAACGCATAAACTAATATGCTATAGGGAGGCCTTTCACATGAAATTTCACCTTTCTCTCTATTACTGCCTAGTGCCTAAAAAAAATTTGACCTTGCTTAAGAAAAAAATGGTTGACTTTGGTTTCACATTCGTTTAAATTATAGATTCCGGTTCAATGATTTTAGTTAATCCCAATCCTAGATATAGTTAAACTATATATTATTATATTATTTTTTTTTAAAATTAAATATATTTTTAGTTATTTTACAATAATTAAATTTTTATTTTTTTTTTATTTTTTAACTTTAAATTTTTTAATTTAATTTTATAAAATAAATAAAATTTTCTCTAATAATGATTATTTTAACTTGATTTAATTTAATATTAGAACGATAATAAAGATTTTTTAAAAAATAAAAATCTAAATAAAGGTTTTAAATCAAAGATAAAAAATAAAATTTGATTATTTTAAAAAAATTAAAAAAAAATTTAATTTTTAAATATTAAAAATTCATTTTGTTTAATAAACTTTATTACGGTTCTTAACATCTACACGTTAATAACATAATTTTCTCGCGCTAATAAAATTTAAAAATAAGTGTAAATTTGGATTAACTAAAAAAATATTTCAATAGTTAATTATATTTATAATATTATTATAACTAATCATATAAAATAAATTTTCTATTTAAATATGTTAGATAAAAAATAATTTTAAAATAATATTTTATTTAAATTGTATAAAAATATTTTTAAAATTATAAAAATGAACATGAAATTATTTGTAATAATTAATTTTTATTTAAAATAATAAATTATTGATGATAAAATAGTAAAATACAAAATTAATTAAAAATAAGCCAAAAGTTTTTATTTATGAACTTTAAAATTTTTCTACTAAAAAGGAAAATATTTGTAATTAAAAATAATCTAATTTTAAATTTTTTTATATAATAAAATCCAAACCTGTTTAAATAATATTCATAAAGTTTCTTTAACAAAATTATCTTTTAATTCATAAAAATAATCTTATCTAAACATATACTAATAATCTTATTATGTTATTTTTAACGTATAGATGTTAAGAATCATAACAAAGTTTATTAAATAAAATGAACTTTTAATATTTAAAAATTTAAAAATTAAATATATTATATAATTAAAAGAAAGTTAATATAAATAATGTATACAGTTTTATTATATCTACGATTGGAATTAGTTAAAATCATTTAACTGGAATCTATAATTTAAACTCACCCTGAAACCAGAGTCAAACATTTTTTTCTTAAATAAGGTCAATTTTTTTAGGCAATTGGCAATAGGCAGTAGCAGAGAGACCGTTGAAATTTCATCCAAATCGAAGGCTTCCATGGAACGTGTTTTTCATTAAGTGTTACGCCTAACCTGAACAAATACGTTTCACCTTCAAATTCAACAAATCCCATCGATTTTATTTTTTTTTACTTCATTCTGTTTATTATAAAATACATTAAAAAATACGTTTTACATGTTATACATAAAATAATGCATAAACATAGTTGTTTCAACCACGGTCAGAAATTAGTTTTTCAATAACACCATTTACATTATTTCTTTTAAAAATGATCCCATTGATATTATAAAAAAAAAAAACAGATTTTAGTCCACTTTTAATATAATTAACAATTACCGGGTCAGTTAGATCTAAACTATTGATAAAGTCAATGTTTTATATAATAGATTTCGGCCTTAGGCCTACCATGCCCAACAGGTTAAGAGTGTATTCGGATCAACAGTTCAATTATTTATTTAATAATTTATCATATAGGAGTTTATTTCATAAATTTAATTATAAGAGTTATTAAGATAAAGTAAATAAAGTTTATTTAGATAAATTTCATCAAGAATTTTATTGAAACAAATTAAAAAAAATTAAAATAGTAGTTTATTTTAATAATCCTAAATAAGTTTTGTAAAAGTCTTCTAAATAAACCTTAAAAGTATCCTAAAATTTAGCGATTAGCGCCCTTGACTTCACTACTTTAGTTATCATTTTCTTCTAAGATATTTTAGAAAAGAATTAAAAGAGGGTCCAAATTATTTAACAAAAAAGACAAATAATACCAACAAGTAAAATACATGCCAATTGAATTCTTGTATAAAAAATTCTTTGAATTTGTTTTCCATTTCCATAAATAATATAATTAAAACTCTAAATTTTAGATTAATACCATTTCCATTTTTTCAATTGTGGTGGGACATTGATCGAATTTTTCACTTTTTTTTGGGAATTTTTTTACTGTTCTAGGCGCAAGAAGGGACTTCGGGATATTTTATCCATCTATCCAGAAAAACAATTTTAAGACAATTCTTTTTCCTCATCTAATCAAAATGTGTTGAGTAATTCGCCCACTCAACTTTTATATGAACATATTTTACTGAAAACTAATTTTTATGCTTACCCACCATGATTTGTGATTTGTCCTTTGATTGGTCAAAAATCTTATTCGTCCGTTTTCATATCAATATATTTATAGTTTCGTTCGAAATAGTTGGTCAGTTTATTTAAATAAATTATTATTTATTTGTTGTATAAAATAGGTAAAATTAACATGTTATTTTTGTTCAAAATTTATTTTTTGATGTTTTATAAAATTTTAGTTTAATCTTTTAACTTTGTACCATCTAACAACTTCAATATTTCTATTAACTTCATTTATTCTGTATTAACAGAAAAGAATAAACTTCTTGGATGGCACCAAATTAAAAGATCAAATCAAACAATAAAGAAAATTAAAATAATAAAGGAAAAATAATAATATTAAATAACTATAAGTACATAAAATGTATCACAGTGTCAAATTTAATAGGGATTAAATTATTTAGTTGCTTAAATGTGTAAAAAAAACAAAATGAAGAAGACGAACATAAAGATAAATAGAAAATGTTTGTGTTTTCCAGTTAAATTAAAAGCAATAATAGTTTAATTTTAATCTTTTAATCCTCTAATTTTATGGATATTTTTATTTAATCTTACAATATTTTTATTATTTTCACTTTTGTCTTTCAAATTTTTATTTTAATTTAATCATTTAACTTTATACCATCCTATAAGGTTTTTCTTTTCTTCTTCTTTCTATTAACTTCGTCTATTATGTGTTAACAAAAAGATATTCGTTGAAGGGTGAAAAATTATAGGATCAATTAACTAATATTTTGAACAGTATAACAATTCTTTCATTATGATTGTTATTTAAATTTTTAATTGTTCTTTTAAATTTTTATTAATTATCAAATTTTGTATTTTATTTATTTTAAACATTTTTATTGTATTTTTTTTGTTTAAAAGTAACTAAAATACATTTATTTGTAATCAACTATAAAAATATATACTTTATTATAAAGATATACATTAGTAAAATGCTCAACACTATTCTATTATGTTTTCAAATTTATCTCCTCTCTGATGATAGATCAACTTTTAGAGGTAAAAGTAAAGAATTATATTATTGATAAGAAGATTAAGGAACTGAATTTAAACAACTTCTAATGTTTAATTTTAATAAACTATCGGAATAAAAAATTTAACAGCAATCTAATTAATACAACTTCTTAATGTATTTTACATGTTTATATACATTTCATCATAATATTAATTTTTAATTTTTAATTAATGATTAGAACACCTTACAGCTGCATGTTTATATATATTTTTTCTCTTAATCTCAATCATCATCTTCAAATTTTAAGATTTGGATAAGGTTACACAGATAGCTCAATTGTAAAGTTGTGAAATATGCAATGGCAGATCCTCACTCGCACGCAAAAAGAAAAAAAGTATCATTTATATTATATACATTTAATCGATTATATTTTTATTTTATTTCTATTAACAACGTTGGCATAAGATGCATTATGATTTTTATAAATAAGAATATAATAACATGGCAAAGGGAAGATTGGTTAGGAAACATCTGACGGGAGCAAAGGAATAGAATCATCTTCTCTTTTTTTCTTTTTTCTTGCTTTGGGTTATATATATATATTCGATATTAAATTTAATATTTAAATGAATTTAATAATTTTTCATAAAATATAAATTTTTTTAATTCATTTATTTTTTTAAAAAAATTTATTAATTAGATTATATTATAAAATTATATATAAAATAAAAATTAATAAATATTATATTTAAAAATATTATTATATTAATATAAATATCAAATTTAATATTTGATATTAATCCTTTTAATAACTTTCATTCCTCTCAAAATAACTGTAAAACAATAAAAAAGTAAAAGATAGGATAAATGAAAAAAATTAAAATTATTGATAATAAATTTTATAATACTAATCCAAAATGTAAATTATAAATGATATTATTTTAATATAAATAAATAAAGAAAATGAACGAACCTGAGTTAATTAACTCGGATTGACTTGACAAATTGCAATAATGAATGGAAACCTTAGATATTTTAGCCAAAATTGCCACTTAAGGATAAGATTAAGACTAAGTTCCTTCTTTTCAATTCAAACTTATGCGGCTGCCGACCAAGTGCACATGACTTATCTATTCATAAATTTTACGCCTTTATTCTTTTTACATTTTTTATTGCTCTATTTCTCTTTTTATTATTATTATTCTTACATCGCGATACCATGTCGTTCTTTTTCTCATTTTATTTCTTTTTTAACCAAGGTAATAAATACAGCTCCTGAGTAGAAGTTTAATTTAAAATTAAATCTAAAATTAGTTTATGATAAAAATTAATTTTAAACAATTAAGATAGATTAAAATACATACATAAATTAATTTAAATTACATATTTTTTTATTCAAATACATACTTTTCATTAAAAATATATAACAAAATACTAATATTGAATAAATTGTAAATTATATAAATTAATTTAAATTACTTATTTTCATTAAAGTAAGTACTTTCAATTGAAATTAATTTTCTAATAATAAAAGAAAGAAGATTAAAAAATGTTTTGTTTGAATACATCATTCACCTACCAAAAAAGGGGAAGAAATGAATACTGTAGTTGGAGGGGTCAACTGGATAAAGTTTTATAGCCATTCACATATTGTTTTCCCATGAACCACAACACTGTTCCACGTCCCCTTTTGGTGGCCCCTAAAGGACAATAGCCATTTGTAGGTAGCGCCATCCTCTTTATCTTTGGTTCTCTCCCTTCTCCATAAAGTAACAGAGAGAGAAAACTTAGAATCACAGTATGTTAAGCCAATGGAAAGAGATGGGAGTGACAAGGTACCAAGGTGGTGGTGATCAAGAGCTAGCAACTCTTATTTTTTTGCTATTTGCATCATTTGTAACACTCTCTCTTTTTGCAGCTATCATATTCTTGTGTGCAGATGGAGTACCCAAAAACTCAACAAAAAACTCTGCAGACAATAACGGTTCTGCCTGCACCGCCGGTTGTGGGACAGCGTGTGGCGGTGGTTGTGGTGCTTGAACTCAATTAGGCACATAGTTATTAGTTAAGGAGCTGGGGACTCTCCATAATTCCCCCATACTCATGTTTCTGTTTTTTTCGTTCTAGCCAAAATACTATGGGCCATAGCCATAGGGTGCTAAATGCCAACATGCTCTTATTGTACAAGTTAAAGTCCTTCTATTTAGTAATCTGTGAAATCAAATCAAATCACCGTGCCTTTTTCTTATTCCATTTTTATCCCTTCAACTGAAAAATAATATTTAATAAAAGAAGAAGCAAACAATTTAGAAAGATGTATAATTTAAAATAATTTTTTTAATTAGATAAACAACAAATAAGAAGTGAGCTAACTAGAATTGAGTCCAACAAAAAGGGATTTAGTTTATTAAAATGGACTAGTTTCTCGGTGACAAATCACAGATCAAATTCCCATTAACATTTAATATCCATCTGCATCAAAATTATCTCCTATGATGTATATATATAAAAAACAAGAGGTGATAATTCTTCTTTGCAAGGTTCTTCTGTAAAGGGATCTTACAAAACGGTACACAACACAACATTCATTTTTGGCATAATAAATGTATGTTCACTCAATTGCGTATCTCTCCTTCACCTAATGTATATCTCAGTCCTCTCTCGACTTCAATTTCCGTTTATCTTTGCTTTCTATGGCCGATTCCCAACTTCATTCACGATCTTCTAAATTGTTCAATGATAATCGCTCATCAACTTAATCCTCATTTCGATTTGATTCCTTCATAAAATAGTTCATCACTCACGCTTTCAGGCAACCAGCTATTGGCAAATGGTAAAGTGAAAAACTTATCTTTATAAAGACATAGTAAACATTTTCTCAAACTAAATAAGCATTTAATTTTTTAATTTATGCACCATTCACTTTAAAGAGAACTAGCCTTGACGAAATGGTAAAGTTGTTGCTTTGGTAACCTGGCGGTCACAAATTCAGACACATTGAGTAAAAGTATAATATCATAAATGTTTAATACAGCTCTTCAATTAAAATTCAAATTTTACTTCAATAGTTCATATGTATTTTATGCTAAGCTTTTCCCTTGCTCATGTTCACTTTAGAGCAGGCAAAACAAAGAAACTAAGAAGCATGATGGTCGTCTTTTATTTTGGTCAAGACATGATGGGCTTTTACAGCTACAAAGAAACTAAAAGCATGGAGACTGAAACAGACATATCCGAGTGAATTTGAAGTGTTGTGACTTATGCATGAAAATTATTCAATACATGTCTGACACATGCAGGACTCCCACACAAGATGCGCTGCAGTTAAATGTTTTTACTTTTATTTCGTAATAAAATTCTGTGACAAAAGATAGTTCAAAGTATAAATCCATAGATTAGGAAACAGCACATCCAATAATTTGTTACAAACAAATGTGGATTCGCCTCCTTTATAGTGTTTGTGTTTCATGGAAGTGATTTCATCCTCGATTATGTATTATTGACCTTAAGCCACAAAATAAAGTTATTTACATCCCACTTCTTTTTCTTATTTCAGTGGAGGATATATCCATGCGGAACTGTTCAGCTGGAATGGAGACAAACATGTCTTGTAGTTCCTCTGGAACATCAATATCATCAAGAACCTGTAACATCACACAAAGGCCCCACTTACGTCAAACGTGAAGGAGAATATCAAAATTAGAATTGCTCTTTTTTTTGTAGCACTACCTTGAAAACACCATCTACATTCCGACCACCCACAAGGAAAGTACATCCTGTTTCTTTACAACCAATAAGTACCTTCAGCATCTTGTTGTAGTCCCCATCATAGTATTTAGGCTGCAAGAGTAACATGGAAGAATTTGAAGACATTAGTAAATAAAGTCTATTAAAGCAACAAAAAAGTACACTAATTCTTATCTACAAATAAAATCCAACCAAGCACTGATTAGGCTGGTTCGTAAACCCTTCAGACTTGGCTTGACATCCACAATAAAACAGCAGAAATGGGAAACACAGACACTTCTTGTTTCAACCAATTTTTTTATGTTTCTTTTTCTTTTTTACTCTTTGAATTTTATATAAACATAATTACGTTTACTACTGAAGTTATACTGTTTCCAAGAGGATATTCACATTGCTTAAAAGTTTTTTTTCTCAAGTTACTATCTAGTATGCTAATTAGAGCAGCCAATCTGGTAACTAGGGTCTTATTCGAAATCAATCAATCTGACAGAAATATACATCATCTATTCATTCAATCTAAAACGAGAAATGTCAATTTCAGTGCCAGACAAAAACTAAATAAATAGGGAAACATTCTTAAACAAAATACATAATTTTCTTTCATGGAAATCAGACCATTTCAAGAATGCCATGACATGAACCACAAGGATGTAGATTCTTAAATGGAATAGGGGAACATAAGTGATAAAAACCTTGGGAGAACCACACCACAAAAGCTAACCATTATGGTTAAAGAGTTCAAGGCCTTATAAAGCTCACACAAAAATCCCATACTTCCAACGTTAAGACTTAAGTCCCATGCCTTGCAACTGGATCCTAATAATAAGACAGACAGATTGCTCTATCCCATTCAGCTCATTCGCAATATGTTTTCTGAATTAACATTCTAATGAATAAAATGTTTCGTTCCACAACAGCAAATGCATTATTCACAAATAAAATAAAAATCATAAGGGGAAGTGACATGACCCAGCAGAAACCAGGGATTGAGCTGCTTTACAAACTGAGGTTACATTCCTAGAAAGCATGTCAAACACAACTAGTGAAACAATCAAGTATTAAGAAACTGCAGGATGTGACATGGTGAAAATCATGTAAAATTGATCCAAGCAACAAGTAATTTCATACATTAATAAGCCTCACTGCTGTGTCAGCACCAATTACAAAAGCACTGCCTGGAAAAAGTTCAGCCTTCTTATAAAAATATGGCTGATTGGATATAATTATTGTCTTTCCTGCCATAGAAGTAGAGAAATCATTTACTACTTTAGGTAGTGCATTAAACAATAACAAACTAAGTACTCAAAACCAGTAACAAAACATGTGAATCCCATTCAGTATTCACCATGCAAACAAAAAGGTAAGAACCCATTGTTGGACATAAAAAGGGAAGCAAAGTCCCCTTCATAAATTAGTAGAAGAAATGATATTTAAGAAACTTGTGCGCTTTGAAGTTAAGACCGATGCATTTTTAATATAGAATCAGGAGAGCAAAAAAGAACCTCACCAACGTTTTCAAATTGTTTAACACGATCTTTGATCTGAGACACTGATAATGGAGGTTTGTCGGCATTGACTGCAGATATTTCAAAGCAAGGATACCCATCACCACAAATGCTGCACAGATGTGCTTTTAATAAGAGACATATTGAATTAAAATTATGAACACAAGAAATGAAGTTCAAATAAATCAACATGCACTTAGACAACTAGTCCTAATTACATCCTCAAAATTGATATGATTCAAAAGAAAATTATGAATTTCTATAATATAATGTAAAATTTAAACTCATTACTCAATCAGACATCATATTTGAATATTATAGTTTTGACACAATATCAACTTTTAAGGAGAATACATTATTAGCAATGCCAAATTTAAATTATTTCCCAAGTCCAATGCTAACTACTTATGAAAAAAGACATTAAAAATTTTCAACAAATATCAATATAATTAAAGATTTTAGATTACTTCTAAAAGCAAATTAGAAGAGCTGTCTCTTGAAAGGTACATCTCTATGACAAGCACATTAAAATAAAACCAGAAAAAAATAAGAAATAAGTAATTCATACTTTATGAGTAGTCCATTAAATTAACCTACGAAAAAAATGAGTATTTTTAACAAATAACATGAGTTCATGTACCGAGTAGCAACTTCCATAAGCATAATATGCCCATCATGTAATGGATTAAAAGAACCAGGCATTATTATTTTCCTTTCTGCCCGTATCTCTGCAACCAACAGATAAAATTATATCAATAAGAAAGGGGAATGTACATGTATTAGTATTAATATTGCTTCTGCTCAAAGGTTTAACTATACCATTTGCAAATGGGTAAATTTTAAAGCATATTTGACCATTTATAAGTTGTTCTAACTGTTGATCCTCACTGAAATGCTTTTCACATTCATTAGATACATCTGATTCACTCAACTCCGAAACAGATGTTGCTGGAATTTTGCATGCATTTGCAATTGCCTAGAACCAGAACAGAGACCGGAGCAAAAAGAAAGCCAAATCAAAGTAAGATTTCAAAACAAATCAGAGGTAACCCAGGTAAGGAATAAATTAAATGTTTAGTGTCCAAATATTCCTGCTCTCATTTTCTGAGGATCTCCAATGTTCTCAGAAAGAGAGGAGGAAAAATAGAAGAAAATAACTCCTGACTGCAACTAAATAGCAAAACAAAAATATTCATAACTTTTCTTCACACCTTGAGCAAAAAATGACTAGAAACTCTATCCTCTTCTTCTCGAGTACGAAGCCCCTAAAATTGAAAAGTTTGCAAAATAAATAAATGCGAATTTTACATAACTAATATAACATATATATCAATTATCACATGATTAGCATCAACTTCAGAATAACACATGAAACAAAGGAGGCTAACAGTAGTACCTTAGTCAAGGTCACTGCTGATATCCAAAGTTGGTCAGCTGTCCTTGTTGACATATAAAACCTGCAAATGAACATAAAAGAGTTTAGATGGGAGTAGTCTTCTCCCAAAATCACATTAGGATAAGAGGGGAGGTGCAACTGTGCAATCTGAAAAGAGCCTCTTTAAAGAAAATGTGACAAATTAACAAGGTCCAGACAGTCATGCAATCAAATTGTACAAAAATACATCCAGAGGTAACATGAAAAGCAGAAGTAATCCCCATCCCGGAATTTGTAATATATTTATATAAACCAATGACTAGTACAATTTGCTGCCCAGTGTGCAAGACTCCCATCTGGTAGGGTCTGGGGAGGATAAATGAACACATCCTTACAACAAGCAGAAAGGCTGTGTTTTTTTACACATTATCCCCAAGTCACAAGGCAACAACCTTAGCATTGCACCTAGGCTTACCCTCTATTTATACAACTAGAGGCATTTAGGAAAAATATATCTTTACAGGAAGTCATGGGCAAATAATAGCAAGACAACATCTAAAAAACATTATAGGCGCTCTAATAATAAGCTCATGTAGATGATAAGTTTTCTATCACTTTTAATTGCTGTCCAAAAGGTTCCAGCAGCTTGTTTTCTAATTTCTTAAAGCCCCACCAAACTTCTCAGGGTTTTCCTACAAAATTTCATCTGCAAGCTCAATCATGTTATAATTTAACCCACCCCTGTTCCTATCACAAGTGTGATTCACCTATTGCAATCTTGGGTAGTTTCACATGGTGGTGCCAGGTTAATCACACAGGGCTAGCCGCCCCAATGGCAATAAGCCTGAAAGATGGAAACTAGTATATGCCAATCCATAGAAGACACAAAGTACAGCCAATGGTAACCTTTTCAGAAGTTAAGCATATCAGAAAACCATTGAAAACCTTAATGGACACTGGATAAGCTGAAAATGAATACAGTGAGGTATCATTAACCATTTTGTTAGATAAGGCAAATTTAGATAATACCTGTGTTCCCCACGTTTTGGTTGATTGCCAGCCAAAGAACCAGTGAAGCCCACACCAACAACCGGGGATCCTAATCAACAAGTAAATGCAGACCACGTCCGTTCATATTGTTGCATTTTGCACAACACACACACACCAGTTGCAATCCATCCAAATTGTAAAACGTTTCTAATCAAGACAAAGAATCCATGTTTCAACTTTCACACACCACATAATTTTTTGCATAATATTATTACTAAAGAAAAACAAAGACAAGAATGAGGGGCAAAGGTGTATGGCATTAAAGGGTGGGATTGGTGAACCTGAAGCGGAAAGTTTAAGAGCACGATTATAAGCCAATAAAGCCATATCTTCAGCAGTTTGTTGGCTAGAAAATTGGGAAGGAATCTGGGGATTCATTAACAAAATCAATGAGCAAAGAAGAAACACAAAAGTGGGTTTGTTTAAACGATGATAAAAAAGGGGACCTTTCCAAGTAACTGGATCATTGACATCTTAGAGTAAGGAACCACAACTTCAAGCACAGTATTGCTAGCACCAGGAACTGATAGCAACCAACCTACAACCTGATAGTGTTCAACAATAAGTATTCATTCATTAAACACTGCAATCAAATACACACACAAAGAGAGAAAGAACCTGAGAAGCTCCACCGGCGAGATAGAGAACAGCTTGGAAAGGAGAGGAGTGTATGGCTTCTACAGCGGTTCGGATGCAATTTTCCGTCCTTCCCATTCTCTCTCTTCACCTTTCTTTCCTCGTATCTCCCTCTTCCCCATTTAACGCCATAGTTGACATTAACTTTTTTTTTTTTTACTCAAACGACAACCTCGTCATGACGTTCTGATGAAAGAAGGTAAATCCATCGCAAACAATTCCGAAAAATTAATGACAACTGGATATGTCATGTATATTTTTTTATAAATTTTGTATAATCATGTATATTTTATAAAAATGTGACAAATAAGTTTTTATGCTAAAAATTACTATTTTTTTATACTTAATATCAATCATAAAAACTGATCTTAACAAAGGTGCAAATGCGATAAATGTCAATAAATCAATTATTCAGGAGTACTTTTTGTTACTGCTTGCTTTGAACAAGTTTTTTCAAATTTTAGTTTTTATTTTCATTTAAAAAAAAACATTTTTGTTTTCTGTATTTCTTTTCTAATATGAAAACGTGTTTGCATGTTATATTTTCTTTTTCTTTTTCTCATATGACCAAAGTGGGGAACATGACACTGTCAATGCAAGACCTTAACTACTACCAGTTTAGATGATGATGATGTAGAGTTGAATCAGCTGATAATGGGTAGGGGAATGTACTATTTGTCTCTATATTTATGTTTTGAAAAATCACTTCATCTATTTTTATTATTCGTGGTTTAATTAATAAAAGTATAACTTTTTAAAAATATTTTATATATTAAAAAAATATAAATATTGTTATAAAATAAAAAATACTCATTACTAATAAGTTTTCTAAATTTCAAAATAATTAAATTTTAAATTTTTTTAAGTTAAAAAACTTAAAACTTTAGGTTCAATTCTAATTAAAAATTTATCATTTTAATTATATATACAGCGTTGATAAATGTTCAATGAGGAGCACTTGCCGCTCTGAGTGTTGTGAGTGTGCGGTTTTGTCACGACGACGGGTGTATGTGGTTGCCTTCCGCGCCCAAACCCATTCCACATGCAATACGTGAACTAAATTGAAGTTGGAAAGAAGGCATTTTCACACTTTGGGATTCTTCAAGATAATAAATATTATAATAAAATTATTTTAAAAATATTTATCGGTTGAGATATATGTTACATATATTAAAAATACGAGATATATATATATATATATATATTATAATAAAGAAATAATATACTATTTATATCTTATATTAAAAAAGTAATATAAAATTGATGTCAACGTAACATAATTAATATCGTATGATGGAAATGTACACAAGTTTAATGTGGATAATGACATATTAATAATGATATGATATAAATTATGTCACTAGATGTAAAAATAATATAATTGTATTGTGTCATAAAAAGTTAACACATCACATATTTAAAAGATGATATTGAAGATCATATTTTCATGTTACGTTACTTTTTTACGATTATAATTTTATTTTACAATTTATTATAAAATTACTTTCAACTTTTATTATTTTTAAAGAATCAATCCTAATTTATTTTGTATAAGATGATGTCTAAATTATTAATCCACCATCAATTATTAAATATATATTTTAAAATATTATATTAGATTATTTTATATGATATTGAGTTAGTTTATATAAAATTATTAACAATATATGTGAATTTCTATGGTTAAATGAAAAGTTATAAAAATATTTAATTGATTTTAAAATTATTTTATATTCTTATTTAAAAAAATTTATATTAATAAGTTATTTTGATTAATAAATTAATATAAATTTATAGATTAAAATATAAATACCAGCCTACTAATTTATTTTATAAAATTATTATAGATAATGAAAATTAAAATTAATAAAATATGTAAATATTATAAAACTATAAAACTAATTATAATATTATAATAAATAAATAAATAACAGTAAATACTAATTTTTTAATGGTCTACCATGATATAAAAAAAAATACAAACACCAGCAAATTCAGTAATTTTTTGATTTTATAAATTAAAAAACAATAACAAAAATCACTTCCTTGCTACTATTGATAAACTCAAAATCTTAAATAGGAAAATATATTCTCAAATATATTTAATGTAAAATTTCAGTTATATTTTTCTTTTTCTTTTTATTTAAATTTGCGTTTGCTCCTTTACAAGTTTTAGTATCCAATGAAATCATATTACATATGGTTTCTTCCTTTCTCAGATGTACAAAATTGGATGAATGATAGCATCAAATGTCACCTATTGATGTAGCGACACATTTTAATGTAACTGGACAATAACTTTTAATTATACAAAATAACAATAATTTCAATAATATTATAATAATAACAAATTTTAATTATATAAAATAACAACAATTTCAATAATATCATATCTTTGATACAATATTATATATATATATATATATATATATATATATTGTCTTTTTAATTTATGTGATATCAAATGTTTTTATCATAAATGAAAAAAAAAATTAAACAATTATATTGTAGAATTTATTTTATTAAATAATTTCAAGAAGATAAAGAATCTTTTAAAGAAAGAAAAGTAAATTTTTTTAAAAAACGTTACTACTATCGAAAAAATATTGAAAAATATTCTTTTTTTTCAGAATATTTAAAAATAATTAAATTTATAAAAATAAAAATAAAAGCATCACATTAACCACATATATTTTATTATTCTATGTTTTTATTAAAATAAAAATATAAAAATCAACCAACACATTATTATGTTAATACCATGTTTAAATAATAAATAAAATAAAAAGAAAATAAATATAATTTTATTATTTTATGTTCCTATTTAAAATAGAAATAAAAAATGATGAAATCAACTAACATCTTAATTATTTTAACATAGGGTTTAATTGATGAATGGATTAATAATAAGATATAAAAGAAAAAAAAAATAAAACATAAATAAGATTAAAAACCAATCATTTTTAAATAAATTAATGATAATAATTTTATTTTTTAATTAAATCTATTTTAAATAGAATTTAAAATTTTGATTTTTTATTAACATAATATTTTTATTTTATTAAAAAATGATTTAATGATTAAAATATTATTCTTTAATTTTTTCTCCTATTTGAAAAAAAAATTAAATGAATTTTATAAAAGTACTTTTTTTTCTATTCTATAAAAACAAGGTATAAATCTTTACTGTATAAAAACTAATGTAAAATAAGAAGTATTGGTCTTTTTCAATGCAAAAAATAAAATAAAACAAGGAAGTTACAAAATAATTTTTTTAAAATTCTTGAGATATAAGATAAGTTTTTTAAATATAAAAGATTCTGAAATTACTTTTTAAACTTTTAAAGACTTATTTGTATCGCCAGTCTAAAAGAAAATTGATTTAAAAATTAAAAGACTAAATAAGTGATATGGGTTTTCTATAAATTATAATGGTTAAACCTACTTAATATTATAATTTATAAACGTTAAATAAGAATATTATAATAAAAAAGATACACATGTAAATGAAGCCGGTGCAACATTACGCTGAAAAGTGGAAGTAAAGTGTGTATAGCCATTATTCAGCTAAGAGCTCGATGAGGTGGGTAGGTATTGGCCTTATGATGGCGGGGTGGGCTCAACCAAGTGAAACGGTCACGCTCCTGTTGCCGTTATTACTGGGGGACCATCTCCATTTGTCCCAACTTTTCAGTTTCCCATTTTCTTTCCAATTTTTACTTATAAGATATAGTGAATCAAATAATTTAATGCAATATAACAAAAGAACATTTTATAAATAACAATAAATGTTGTGTTTCTTACGTGACTATTAAGTTGATCGAAATTCGATGCGTGAGTTGTTCTATTGAGTGAGATAATAATTTTCATCGATAGACCAACCACAATAATGTGTGTTTGTTTATCTAGCAAAGTTTAAAAATAAATGTTCACATTGCTATAAAAAAAAAAGTGTTTATATGATGCTGCTCACTAAATAACTACTACAGTTGTGGAGTTAATTATTTCTAAAATTTCTAAATTTATATTTATAATATTTAAACTAAAAAAATATATATCAATCCCTCAACATGATTTTATAAATCAAATGCTTATATGATATATAAGTGAAAATTAGGGTTAAGCTCCTCTATTTTTTAGTTATAATATTAATTTTTAATATAATATAAAAAATATGAGAATTAATTCTAAATTTATGCTAAACTGTTTTAATTTTTAATTCTTTATATCAATTATAATGACTTTAACTATAATGTTATGTAATAACGATAATAAGTGAATAGAGAAAAATCGATAATTTAAGATTAAAAATAGAACATTGAAGTTATTATTGTATGCACTAAAAATTTATTATTTATCATTTTTATTTTATTTATAATTATATAATTATTTTTATGTTTTTTTAAAAATAGAAGATTTTTTAATTATTAAAATTGGGATATAAATAGATGTATAATAATTTTTTATATAAATTAATTATTATTTAATAAAATAAAACAAACAAATTTTTTATAAGTGATATATATATATATATATATATATATATATATATATATATATATATATAAAAGTTATCTATCACTATCCTTCATTCAATGATAGATATAAGCTCACATGCATAGATGGAAGGATATTTTTCGTTGTGGAAATGAAATATTATATCTATATGCATCCCTTGTATGGTTATAGAAACGTCTTTTATATTTAAAAAATAAATAAATTATAACCATTAAATTTGATATTCATATAAATTAAAATCATAGCATATAAGTACATCATTTATCTTTTCATTTTTTATAAAATTTATAAATTATATTAAATTAAATTTAAAGTATATACTATAAATTTATTTTATAAATGTAAATAAATATAATTTATTTTATTAACTTTCATTTTTATATATGTTTACGGGATTATCGTAATAATAATAATAAAATATTATACATATATATAATTTAAACTTAAATATATTTTAATTTATTTAAGCTAAACTGTGAATTGGCATTGGTCCGGTCATTCAAATTTTTGTGTCACTGAACAAAATATTTCTTTAAATATTAAGAGACAAAAAATTATAATATTCCTCTAACCTTATAAACTGGCTATTTTAATATAATTGAATAACTTATTTTATTCGTTTGTACTGTGGGTATAAAATGATTTCAATTGAATTAAAAACATTTAAATTGTGACAAGGTTAATTTTTTTAGTGGAAATTATATATATATATATATAATTTAAATTAAAAAATAAAACATGTATTTTTAAAATTTATAAAAAATATATTAAAAATAATAATTTTTTGAAAATAATCTTGTAAGTGAAACCAGAAGTTTAACTGATTAAATTTTTATTTTTAAAATTAAAATTAATAATTATTTTAGTTTCTAACTATATAAAAATTATTTTTTTATTTTTTGTAAAAAATGTTTATTTTATTTTTTATTATCATCTTATATAAAAAATAAATAAATTTTTTTATAAACTAAAAAAATTATAATCTTTTTATAAAATTAAAATGATAAATATTTATAATTTGAATAATTAAAATAGAGGTTCAGTCAACCTTAAACCTGAGAGTGTAGTATAAGTAAATGCAGACTCCAACTTTAAGTGGGGTATTCCGTAACACTTCACAATCACATGCCAATTTCTCGTTATTTTATCGCTCATTTTCGCAGGTGTGGACTGACACGTGGTGTGCGATCACTTGTATCGTAGCTCGGAGCCCACGAAACCGGAGGTTACAGTGACTCTTTCTTTGCTCTTATGCATTATATCAGGTATATAAAAGATATCGATGAAATGAATTTGTTAAATTTTAATATTTATATTAATTTATTAATTATGTAACTATTAATATTTATATATATATATATATATTTAAATTATTAAAATAAAATATTTATGAATTTTTATTTTATGTAAAATTTAATATATACAATCTATTACGTATTATAATATAATTTATGACGTAATTAATTAATTTTATATTTTAAATAAAATTATTAAATTAATATAAATATTAAAATTTGACAGTTTATATTGATGATTTCTTTTATATATATATATTTAACAATATTGATAAATAATTATTTTAAATTAAATTAATTTAATTTTAAATTGTTGAATAAATTTAAAATATATAGATTAATTTGAATAAATATTTATATTTATATTTTATATTAAAAATATATAAAATTAACTGAAAATTATATAATTTTTTAATATTTATTTGATTTAAAATTGACTAAAACCGAATTTAATGATATTTATTTAAATTATTAAATGTTTTGATATATTTCTAAATTAATTTATATTTATATTTTTTATTAAAATGTGTAAGAATATATTTTCCAATGTGAAATAAAAAAGTTTTTAGATTTTTTTTACTCTTAGTAATAATGTTATTATTTAGCATTTCGCTTATTCATTCTTGTGGTTGTTTTGCAAAAGTGTGATAGCACAAACCTCTCTTCTGCCAAGCTATAGCGTTGGAAAATATAAACAGGGTTCTTCATCTAACATCAAAAGTTGGGTTTGTAAAGAGATAATTCATAGATTGTTATCATAGCGTTATGAATTTTAACATCTGTATCATCGTATATATTAATAAAGGACCACCAATGATTCAAATTACCTTATACAAACTGCGAAAGATACATGATTATTTACATTTTCTTAATTTGGCAGCGATAAAATATGTATAAAAATATATTTATTTCAGGAACAAAGATCACAAAGTGGCTCATAATCATAGCCATGTCTCCCTAACGGTTCAGGAACAATAGAGAATAATCATAGCTGTCGATTGTTGTCTTCCTCCTAAGTACTGACTCTCCCATCAAATCCTACGGTTATATATTTTTTAAAGTTGTTTGGCAATTAAAAATCGGAATCCTTATCTGAGCATTACCAGGTCCAAGTACAAAATTTGCAGCAATGTTTAAATTTGTTTGTTGATTTTATTATTAACTTGTTGAAAATGCCTGCCATGCATACGCGCGGATAAACAATAAATTATACAATTAATATGTTATTTTAGAAGTCAAGTATTTAAATCTTGTAAAATCTAGGATATGTAAAATTGATGACTTTGATTAAGATAAATGATAATTATGTTGAAAATAATATGTTAATTGAGAAACATGATTTATTTGGGTATTTTTAAATTTAAGATTCAAATAAAATCAAATTCATAATAATTTTTAATGATATAAAATATAAAAAATTATTTTGTATAAAATTGTCAAATTATTAATTTAGTAGGGTTGTCATTTATTTAAAATTTATTTGACATATCCTTTGATAAAGAAACGATAATCTGGCAAAAAATATTAAACAATTGAATTAAGATAATTGATAATTATGTTTGGAAAAATTATCAATTAAGAAATATAAATGAGTTAGAAATAAACTATCTTTTTAATCCATAATTTAAATATCAACAAATTAATAATAACTTCCAAGATGTTAACTACATAAAATTATTTCTATTTATGAATTACAATAATATGAAATAGTTAAAAATTTTAATGATAATTTGATAAAGAAATGTAAAACTTCTTCATTTATTTTTTTAAAATATTTTATATTTTTTAGTATATACATAATAGACTCCATCCAAATATTTTAATTTTTATCTTTTATACTTGAATATTGGAGAAAGTCTTATCCGACAAATAAAACGTTAAACGTAAAATAGTAAACATTTTCAATGATATGAAATACCTAAATTTATTTTTGTTGAAATAATATAATTCAAGATCCAAATAAAATCAAATTAGTTGAAATTTTCAATAATAAATACCTGAATTTATTTTCATACAAATTATTAGGTTCACTATGTTTATTTGAGATTAATTTGATGTATAAAGTCCGAAAAAGAGATAATAATCTGACAAACAGAACATTATATAACTAGAGGTTAAGAAATATATATATATTTATTGCAAAACATAACTAAGTGGAAAAAATATTTTCTTTAAACCAAAATATAAATAAAATTATATTTGAATTTTTTTAAAGATATAAAATGAATAAATTTATCATCATAATCAATGATTTAATTTTTAAAATAAACAAATATACAAAGTAAAAAATAAAAGTTATTAAAATTTATTTAATAATAAAAAATTAAATATTAAAATAGTCTAACATGATAGTTTGAAGAATTTGATCATTATTTTTCATTTATAAGATACATCTATCATTAGTTTTAAATAAATTATACTTATAAGATATTTTGGTTAAAATTAAAAGTATGTATCTTATTTTTAATTTACATATTTGCTTACTTTAGATGAGTTAAATCTATAAATTAATAACGTGCAGCATTTTATCGTATAGCAATTATGTATACGTTTTGCCTGTTTATAAAAAAGAAAACCCCTTAAGAATGATTACTGGGAAAAAAAAATCAATTCTGCTATATTCGGATTTCGGAGGACAAATAAAATGTTCAGGTCGAGAAAATGAAAAAAAAAAGAAAAAAAAAGAAAAGGTTTTAGTCCTTAGTCATTACTCACTGATCGAAGAAATATCGCGAGAATTTCAGAGTGATACTCGTGCCGTGATTCGTGCATGATTTATTCTCTCTCTCTCTCTCTCTCCGCTGTCTCTCACTAACATACTTGTATCTCTCCCGAGGCTAAGGTCTTACTTTCCCATTCTTCAACACTTATTTTCACTAAGCTTTTTCTCTGTCCTCAACACTCTGTAATTGCATTGTCTTTCTTTTACACCTTTTCCTTCACCTTCTTCACTTCTTTCAACACAAATCAGCTAAGCTAACCTTGCTTGGTTCACCGTCCCTTCTTCTCTCCCTTGTGTTTTGGATTTGCTCCAACGGTCACTTTTAGTTGGAGGAAGAGATGTTCCCTTTTGTTTTACTGTTTTTTCTTCTTTGCTGCAACTCTCATGCACCTCTGGTGAATTCTCTCAATGCTGAAGGCTTTGTGCTTTTGACACTGAAACAGTCCGTTACAGACCCACAAGGGTCTATGAGTAACTGGAATTCTTCTGATGCCGACCCTTGTTCATGGAATGGGATCACATGCAAGGACCAGACTGTTGTCTCCATCAGCATCCCAAAAAGGAAACTTTATGGTTCTCTTCCTTCTACTCTGGGATCTCTTTCCCAGCTTCGCCATGTCAACTTTAGGAACAACAAGCTCTTTGGTCAGTTGCCTGCACAGCTCTTTCAAGCTCAGGGACTGCAAAGTTTGGTGCTTTATGGCAATTCATTTTCTGGGTCTGTTCCAAGTGAGATTCAGAAGCTCAGGTACCTTCAAACTCTAGATTTATCACAAAATTCCTTCAATGGGTCTTTACCTGCTGCAATTGTCCAATGCAAGAGGCTCAAAACCCTTATTCTCAGTCTGAACAATTTCACTGGCCCTTTGCCAGATGGGCTTGGAAATGGTTTGTTTTCTTTGGAAAAACTAGACCTTTCCTTCAATCAATTCAACGGTTTAATTCCCAGTGACATGGGAAATCTGTCAAGCTTGCAAGGAACTGTTGATTTGTCTCATAATCACTTAAGTGGTTCAATCCCAGCCAGCCTTGGTAATTTGCCTGAGAAGGTTTACATTGATCTTACTTACAACAATTTAAGCGGTCCAATACCACAAAATGGTGCTTTAATGAATAGAGGACCTACTGCTTTTATTGGCAATCCTGGTCTATGTGGCCCTCCTTTGAAGAATGCATGTGGCTCTGATACTCCAGCTGCTACTTCACCTTCATTTCCATTTCTGCCTGGTAAATACCCACCTGGGGATACTGGTAATAGATCCAGGGAAAGTGAGAAAAACAAAGGGCTAAGTAAGGGAGCTGTGGTTGGCATTGTTGTGGGTGATTTAATTGGAATTTGCTTGTTAGGTTTGCTGTTCTCTTACTGCTACTCAAGGGTTTTTGGTTTCAACCAGGATCTGGATGAAAATGGTGTTAGTAAAGGAAAGAAAGGAAGGAAAGAGTGCTTCTGCTTCAGAAAGGATGAATCTGAGGTCCTATCTGATAATGTTCAGCAATATGATCTTGTCCCACTAGATACCCATGTGGCCTTTGATTTGGACGAGCTTCTTAAGGCTTCAGCTTTTGTTCTGGGTAAGAGTGGAATAGGGATTATGTACAAAGTAGTGCTTGAAGATGGGCTCGCTTTGGCTGTGAGAAGATTGGGGGAGGGAGGCTCTCAAAGGTTTAAAGAGTTCCAAACAGAGGTGGAAGCAATAGGAAAGTTAAGACATCCAAATATTGTGACCCTGAGAGCCTATTACTGGTCTGTTGATGAGAAGCTTCTCATATATGATTATATACCCAATGGAAGCCTTGCTACAGCAATTCATGGTAAGTTTCATTAAGGACAAGACTTTTTTTTCCTCTCACATTTATTGGCAATTACTGAATTTTTGGCCTAACACTTTGTTCATTTGATTGTTTGATTCCATTTAATGTCTTCAGGGAAGGCTGGACTTGTGTCATTTACACCGTTATCTTGGTCCTACCGATTGAAAATCATGAAAGGAACTGCAAAAGGATTGGCATATCTGCATGAATTTAGCCCCAAAAAATATGTCCATGGAGACCTGAAGCCAAGTAACATACTTCTAGGACATAACATGGAACCACACATTTCTGATTTTGGACTTGGACGCCTTGCAAATATTGCTGGAGGGTCCCCAACATTGCAATCCAACCGAGTGGCTGCAGAGAAACTACAAGAAAGACAAAAGAGCCTGTCCACAGAAGTTGCAACAAATGTTTTGGGAAACGGTTATCAGGCTCCAGAAACACTGAAAGTGGTGAAACCATCTCAGAAGTGGGATGTTTATTCATATGGTGTGATATTGTTAGAGATGATCACAGGAAGATTACCAATTGTCCTAGTGGGTAATTCAGAAATGGACATTGTTCAATGGATTCAATTGTGCATTGAGGAGAAGAAGCCACTCTCAGATGTATTGGACCCATACTTGGCTGAAGATGCAGATAAGGAGGAGGAGATAATTGCAGTTTTGAAGATTGCAATGGCTTGTGTCCATAGCAGCCCTGAAAAGAGACCTACAATGAGGCACGTGCTAGATGCTTTGGATAGATTGTCCATTTCCTCTGATTGATAATTGTCTAGGAGCACTCAATTGTGAATCCAGCTCATTTCTCAAGCTTTTGCTTTTACTTCTTCCTCACATTTAAGAATGTCTTCACCCTGTCTTATCAATCCTTGTAATTCAAGCACTAGAACAGAAATTTAATTTGTTTCCGGAAAAATCATTATTTTCTGGGGGGCATTACGTAGGACTTGTGCTCTGCTATAACCTACAAGGCATGCATTCAGGGTTCATTACTTTTTCCTCTTTTTTGTCACCCCATTATGTATATATAGTGTGTGTGAGTGTGCGGATAAGAATTAAATAATATTAGATGTTAAAATATAGTTTTAATACATTTAATTTATTATAAGCAAATTTTAAAATCAAAATTAGTTTTATTTGGTTCTGATCACTGTGCATGGATGGTTGGTGTCGAAAAATGGTCACAAAAGTAGTGTCATGGCTGGTTTTGTTCTCGTTATGTCTCTGTCCAACTGTTTCTTTGTCTTGGTCAATTAATTTATATTAGAGAGTGGTGGAAAGACTTGCTTTATAGCGTCTGGAACCCGTGATCTTATTCTTACCACATCACCAACACACAAGCTACGAATTACTGTTATGCGCAATACTAATCTGATTGGACGTTTTATTCCTAATTAAGCTCTCTCAGTGCATCCTAATGGGATTAACGTATCATTGGCCAACACTATTCTTTCTTCTACCGCTGATTAGGACTCATGCATGATCTCATAAATAAAGCCTGCCATTAAATAATGTCTTTAAAATTCGATCAGTGATTGAACAGGTGAAGGAGATAATTGGAGTGTATTTTTTAGTATTATAAATATATATATTATATATTAACTTATATATTTTTAATTCTTAAAAAATAATCAGTTTTTTTTAATATCCTCTAAATATTTTATTTTCAATGTATGTTAACTTATATTTAAATGTTTGCTAACTTAATAAACAGATATTTAACTAAATTTATCATATATAATAATTTATTATATATATTTAAAAAGTTATACAAGTCATTAATTTAAATAAAATATCAAAATAATTTTTCATATGATTCAATAATAAAAAATATAATTTATGTTATTTGTTTAATATATGTGATAAATTGATACATATAACAAAATTTAGATAAATATCTACTGGTAATAACTAAAAATAAAATTTTAAAAAATAATTTTTTTAGAAAGATTAAAAAAATTCTGCTATATTTATAAGAAATATATATAAATATATATATATATATATATATATATATATGTATATATATGCATTTACCATATATATATATATAAGTTAAGAGGTAAGACTTTGATATAAATATGAATAACTTAAGTACGGATATTTATCAGTTTAATAAAAAAAATTTAAGTCAACATATATTTTTATTAATAATATTCACTTACTTTATATTCATTTATCAATTTTACTGTTACATTGACTAATTTTTTTCTTATGATTTTATTTTATTTTATTATTAAATATGTTTAGAGAAAATTAATTTTCCTTTCTTGAAAGATATATACATTTTATTCTTTTCTTTTATTTAAAAATATATTTCTTTTTTAATCCAATTTTGAAATATATTCATAAAAGATCAATGAATATTATTATGTTTGAATTCATTTTAATGTAAATAAGTTTTAATTTTTTATTACGATTCTTTTGAGAACTAATTTTAGATATTTATTATCATTTAAATGAAAATCTAAAATTGATAATAGAAATACCTAAAATTAATTTCATTCCTATCTTTCAAAATACTAAAATCAATTACAAAACGTTTAAAATTAGTTATTGGTATTGAAAGTTGTGAAAAAAATACAGTATTATTGAAAAACATATTTATAATTTACTGTTGTTAAAATGCTCGTTTAGATTAAAAAAATAAAAATATAATTTATATTCATATATGAAGGAATAAAAGTGTATAGTTTAAAGTGAGAGAAGAAATAAGTATACTTTAAGCATTTTTTAAATAAATGTTTAATTTATTCATATATTTAATTGTTTTCAATTTGATTACATGTGACTCAACCGTGGTTGGACACAGATAATCTTTACACCAGTACTTTCACTACTTTGTAGTTTGTATTTATAATAATCTGTACCCTTCTTCGTTCTCAAACTTTACAATTAAAGTGAAAGGATAATAAAAGAAAAGTAAAGAGCTTAAAAGTAAAAAATTCCTCACATTTTGTTTCGTTGTTTTTTGGTTGGCAACTAGCTAGCTTAACATAGCTGTCTGGTCTAGGATAACTATAGATGAACAGTGGGAAAATGTATGTGTGTGTGTGTTTCAGAACGAAGTTAGTATTGAGGTTTATTCACAGACTAAATTAAATACAGATATTTTGATGATGTGGAAGTGCTGAAATTTGTTTTGATATATCTTTAGTGCATAGGTTGTTTTATTCTCTCACTTCAATAATAAACAAAATATGTTTGCGCATTTTATATTTACAAAACGATTGCTTTTACAACCTACTGTTGCTCCACATGATGTTGTTGCTTCTTCAGAAATTAAGATAAAGAACTTTGTATGCGACAGTTATTCTTGCTCTTAATTTTTAGTTGATATATTTTATGTAATAAATTTAAATCTCCAAATTTAAAATGTTAACGACTCAAATGATAGTTCTTATTCTTAGCAGTGCAATAATTTAAGAACAGAGTTTATTATAAATCACTATATGAGTATAGTAAGGAAAGGAGAGACATACCTCCGTTTATAATCTCACCAATGAGTTTTTTTTATAAAAAAAAACTGAATTTTTCTCAAATTTGATTATTCTAAAATGTAAAATAAGAAAAATAAAAGAGTTTATTTTCATAAATATATAAACTATATTAAGTTGATCGCAATTGAGAAATTTTAGTAATTTATTGACATTTTTTATCATCGGTTATAATTTATTTCTCATGCTACTCTAAAATGCATGTAAATTTCATAAAATTTTGAGGACTACACTTAATCTTAACCAAACGAGAGACCCTACATTTTTTACATTGATTATGAAGTCGTTAGAGTTAGGATGACCGAACCATGTGGCGCGAATTTAGGGGAAACGAACTCCAACAATACGTGGGAAAATTGTTGGTTGTCGTTTATATTTAACTGCTAATTAGTCTCATTGTTCTTCTGGCTTTGACAGAGACAGCATTTCTCACTGTTTAGAGTTTCACATGGTTTGCGGTGAATTTTGTGCCAATGCTGAATTCTTTAAAACATAAACATTTGTGCAACGTTTGTTTTATCTGTGACTTAATTTTCTTAGGGCAATGCATTTAACAAATTGAAAAATAGCTACATATCTATTTTCTTCCAAATAACAAAGAAAACTGAATATGTGGAAATAAACAAAAGTTTAAGGCCTTTTCATTTTCTTGCTACAAGCAATAAATAGGTTGAGTATGAGTGAAGAAGTTTGATCTAAGCCAATGGAGGGAAATATGTCATTGTCATAGTGAAAGAAAAGGAACTTGAGACAGCTGTGTTTGCCAAACTAGTAGAATGAAATTTGAGAAATATAGAAGAATAGTTGTCCCCAAAGTCATTGTATTTGGTAGGTAGGATCATTAATTTAATGCAATTATGCAACAATATTGTGGTCCTGAGCTATAGCATAGTGAAGGACCAGAGTCACCAAAGTGAAGTCTTAAGTCCTTGATTGATATATTTAGAATTGGAAGTGAAACGTGTTATGTAATCATTAAATGGAATACTAATAATCACTTTTCAATTTTCCAACAAGGACCTGCTTTACCGTCTAAAATAAATACCATGTGCACTAGTTGAATCCATCAAGTTTTACATTGCTAAACAACTTAACGGAAGGACATCAAAACAACCTTGCTTTCTACTAATGAAGTATAAGACATAGAATTTAGGTGTATTTAGATGAACAGGAAACAATGCCTGAATTCTTTCTTGCAATCCTTAACCGCCTCACACGTTCTATGAACTCTCTGCGTCAAAATTATTAAAAGAAAAAACTGAAGTTAGGATTATTGTTGAATTGTAAATCAAATAGAATAGAATGTACTAATGTAGAAGGTTGTCAAGTCAAATGGGACCCACTTCCATGGTACATCACCGACAACCCTCCAATTATCTTGTCTGTCCTTGTAGAACAATGAGTACTGTGATCCCGGTTGTAACAATCGTAATCCAGAAAGAGATTGGCTTCCTGAATGCATGGTGCAAGCGATTAAAAAGCATGTTACTGGTAAATAATAATTAAAATTTACAAATATCTTGGAAGTGTATTATTGACTATTAAACTAGCAAATTAAAATTACAAATATCTTGGAATTGCATTATTGATTCTGCCTACCAAACATGTCTTCTAATTGGAGTGCTAGACTTGAGTATCCACCATGATCAAGTACACAAATTTTCCTTCCAATGGTAATCCCATCCATGTTAACCTTCACATAAGCCCATCTTTCATTGCTTTGGACTCCCTCTATCTCTTCATCAAAACTTTCGTTGACAGATTTAGAATGCATTGTGCTTGAATTCTTGAGATTGAGATTTGAGTGAGGCCAATCAATAATGTCATCATCATACACTGAAATCCAAACATAATTTCATTAGACTATATATATGATTGATGAGAACACCCCGGGAGAGAGAGAGAGAGAGAGAGAGAGAGAGAGAGAGAGAGAGAGAGAGGGAAATTAAATAAATTCGTACTGTTGATGCTACAACTTGAACGTTAATCATTAGTTGAGTTCATGCTAATATTGTAACTCGGTCTCAGATAAATCATCTAACACATATATTTATCTACTTAGTCCTTACTTTTGTATTTAGTTTGTATCAAATCATTTTGTTAGTTAGCCAAATGAGTCCTTCGGAGACAACATTTGAGGTACTATTTTTGCTCAAGACAGCATACACAAATAGTTACACATGGCTGAGAACTGAACTGTGCTTTTTATATAATACAAATATATCTGACAAAACGGTGAATTAAAACAAGAAGAGATGGAGAATTAAAAGAATGAATGCATACAGTTGGCAGAAGAATGATAAGCTTCATGTTGAACAGTTCCGAGACTAAGACCCAGATCAATTATGCCATCACCCTGTTTGTCTTGGTAGAAAACTGAGTGCAAAGTTGAAGAGTTCAAAAGAAAGCTTGATGTGTTTGAATCCATTGGGAACTGCTGGACTTAAAATAGTTAACTTGTCAATGTAGGTATTTCTGGCCAAGGCCTACTGAATTGCATTTGTGGACTTACCCATTTATAGTGATAATTTTGAATATCTAAATTGACATAATCCAAAAGCACATGGAAGACAAGGAAACCTCCTCCATTATTAATCATTAAATGCACAAAGCTTATCTTCTGTTACTGTCAACATGGAACATAAGGTAAAAACAAAACACCCCAAGAACAAAGAATGGCCAAATTGATCTTAACAGAAGTTATTCTGGATTCTGCTTCCTGACATTGATACAAATGCTCAGACTCTTCTTATGTCAATATTCCGTAGTGATAGTAACCCGAGGAAAGCAAAAGCAAAATACTAATGAAAATTAAACTGGTTGAACCAACATATAAATTCATTTAGGGTAAAAATGGTAGCCTAATGATGCAAGAGAAGCTAACATTATCGTAACTGTAGTCTGTTTACAGTGTAATAGAGGCTCAAATGGTATGTGTGATAATTTTGGAATGATTATTTTAATGATTCATAACCTTGAATCCTACACTGAATCCTCTTGTTGTTCATATGTTTAAATGCATAATGGATACTAATATTTGCACAACACGTTTCTATGCATCGCTTTACGCATCTCTCCAATTCTTGCATAGGGGATCCACATGTGTTGGGGTCATATAAAGAAATCAATCATTATACAAGACTTTAATGTCAAAAAGTGATGTAATTATGTAAATGAGAACGCATGTGCAAAAATAATTTCAATACATTTACATGTCCAGAAAAGCAATACTTTTGAATGTTGATTAATTTTGGCATACAAATACGAGCAGTGCAACTCATACAAACACTTTTTGTCACAAAAACTTCATGCCCATGTGCAGGGATAAATGACACACTAGAATCCAATTTGACATGCTTACAGGGATTCAATAACTTGCATAGTAAGAAAAGGGTATATAAGTGGAGTTAATTTTTAGGGTTTAAGGCTTGAACTTCAAAAATTTTACAATTTTAGACCTTAAGCTTGTGACCAGAATATAAGCGACGTGAAGATATAGAAATAAAGCTCAAGTTTGATTATTTGTTTGAGTTATTTACATATGTGACAGGAATGCCACGTTTCAAAGGAACAGAGATCTGGTCGGATCTCAACATCCCATGCCACTCTGCTTTGGCAGGAAATGTCTTTTCTTTTCCTGTTTTTTTATGGGTTCCGAGGAGAGGGAAAATATGTAGGGTATGCCGGTGGCACTGAATTACAATAGGTTAACTTGAATATTCATCCTAACTAGCCACATGGATTAGAAAATGAGTTTCTGTAGCTGTGTCTCCAGGAAAGATATTGGGCATTCGGTGATCAAATATTATAATGCAAGCATTTCGTGCATAGGTAATTTTTATAGTCTACATAATCAGATACATGATCAAGTTGATTATTATTTTTATATAATTAATTATAATATTTTTATAATTAATTACATATTATTTGTAATTAATTATAAACAAAAATTGATTACAAAATATGTAATTGATTATCAAAATTATCAAATATTGTAATTAATTCTATAAAAAAATATAGTTAACTCAGTTATATATATATATATATATATATATAGAGCAAGTAATTGATTATACACTTTTGCTGGTTTGTTAGTAAAAGTAAATTTTGGAATATACAAGAATAAATTTATTGTAGTTATGTTTAAAAATAATTATTACATTTAAAATTCAGTTATATTATTTAATATTTTTTACAGTATTTTTTATGATATAGTTAATGTTATATATTTATTCTGTTTGTTTGTACAGTATAAAAAATGATAAAATTCAAACACACAATTTTTATGAAAAACTTTTTGACTTATTTGATTTTACTACAAAATAGATTTTAAATGCAGATTTTTAAAATGGTCATATCAATCCTTAAAATTTAAGTTATATTAAATAAATTGGTCAAGTTTCAACCTTAGATTATCAGCTTCAAATCTTATAAAACCTAATCGAACTTATTTTCATCCGTAATATCATAAATCTGCAAGGAAAACCAATGTTCTAGGATCTTCTTCATGTTCTTGCTCTTGACCCACTGATCTAGTGCCTGTATTAAAGGGTCGTCTCTCTGAACTTCAAAACATGTTTCAAATGATGAAACCAAACTGAGGATTGTTTTTGTGAATTTTTCTATAAATAATTATAAAAATTACATATGCGAATGAAATAAATAAAATTTTGTGGAATTATGTGTAAGGAAATCGTTAGAGGGAAAATTTTGGCTGACCTAAAATGCAAATTTCCACATCTGTCTTTTTTCCTATAAATTTCCCAAAAGCATGATGCCGTTAGCCATTGGTTTCCAATTTAGCAATTGATGATTGTCCTACTACTTTTTTGTTGTTTTTTTTTTTCTGAAATTTGTAAAAACACGTGCGGGACAATACTAATTCCAGGACAATTAGGACATTAGCAATTTGCTCATCTTGTATTACTTTTTTCATCATTTTCATCTGATTTCTTATTTGCTGCTGTTTGTTAATGGGAATAGTCTCATTCTTATCTTCTGAGTTAAGAAAGGTTTCATGGCCATTACATCAAATGAAAGTAAATAAGACATGGAGTGCCGAGTAGTTTTTAACCGGCATAAACATTCAAGTGCTAAATGTTAGAATTTGTAACTGCCTTCTGTTTCTCTTTTGGTCAAGTTTTATCATCTCAAACATCCCAACCACCACAACTTAGGGACTCTCAACAAGGAGAAAAATATTGTTTGATCCAAAACCACACGTATCCATAATCCTAGCCAATTTCTATATGACATGTAATATCCTATTATATTATTAACTTGACTATGCAATAATTCCTCACCAACAATAGTCGTGCCTGTCTGCACGCCCATCTGGTGGCGACAGTTCATGAAAGGAACGGAGGAATACGCACCTTTAAATTAGTGTTTTATTTATTCTTTAAATCATATTTATTATATAGGCCCTGATGATATAGGAATTTACACATTAACGACAAAATACCTTATTACTAGTTACTATTAACCTATTATATAATAAATCGGTATTTTATTATATTTAAACTCTTCTAATACAAATCCCCATACAATGCCTCGTTTAACATGCATAAAAAAACCTGCTTACGTGTGTGTCCCAATACTTCATTGAAAAAAAGAAACAAAATTACAACGATGCCTTCTTAGATTTTATCAAATTTTACACGACACCCTTGCTGGTTAAAACAAAAACTATTTGAACAGCCATGCTGCCTAACTTTTGTAAGTGTATAAATTAATACGACCATCAAGTAAATTTTAAGGTCATCTAGACTGTAATCATATCTATACCTGGAACATCCATCCATGTCCAGGACTCAGACCAGAGGAGGCTTATCAAGCACACGACTTGGTCAAACGCATTCAAGAAGCCTAAGCAGGTTATAGTCACAATAAATAAAGAGTATCTGTAAGAAATTCTGTACATACATTTTACAGCCATTCAGAGGCAACGCAGCCCGCAAAAATTTTTCAGACTTCATATATTTCCTGATACTAAATATCCTTGATCGTATTTCAGACTCCTACCTTTTTACTGCAGTAGTCAGGAAGCAGGAAGTGCAAACTCCATGCTCCGTATGCACAAAAGGTCAGATCAATTCATTCAACTTCTCTGAATTATATATAATGTACCTAGTAAAATAGCCAAATAAATAATTCTCCGTACCATCAACAAACTTGTAGGTGAGTGCTGCGTAAGTTCTACTAGGATGTACAGAAGGCAATAAGGTGTCTCGTACCTGTTTGGGGATGTAGTTATTAAGCATGATCCAAGAAGAATGTAGTTGATTAAAATTCGTGGTGTACATCACTTGTCATGACAGCTAAGAAATTCAATTATACAGGGATACACCTGCTCCACCGCCTGCGCTCAAAATATGCATAGAAAAAAATAAGAAAGAAAGCAGCGGTAAGAATATATATATATATATAGAGAGAGAGAGAGAGACCAATTATTTGTGTCAAGCAAAATCTTGATTCAAAAGAAACGAACAATGCTCAATTAAGCTGATTAGAAATGGACGAAAGATCAATAATGAAGTGATAGATATACATAGTTACTAGTTAGTTAAAATCAGCCATTAGTTAGTTTCATAGATAGTTAAGTTTCTCTGTCGAAAAATAAGGCATGTTGTCCATAAATCATAGAAAAGGTTAAGAGAGGGGCATCTTGTGAATCAGAGAAAGGATTGCACTCTTCTAAGAGTGGGGTGAGTCGAGATTCTCTTAAATAACCTGGGAATTCGTTCATTCAATAAAATTCAGTCCTCTTCCTCTTTTACTGGTCTGGTTAATAAAACAGAGCTCCATCCAAGAGCCGCAGGTACCATTGAGAGCAGAGCAAATGGCTAGCAAGAAAATGGGAGAATAGGAAACTGTTCATTCTCTGGAGAAGTGAGGAAGGAGTCTCTCATAATTCTTGGAGAGATGTGAGAGTTGTGGGTGCAAAAATACATAAGAGAATTTTGGGAGCAAGAAAACATAAAAGGAGAGGAAGTCTTATAGGAGGCAGAATAAAGGGATAAGTTGGAAACATTAAACAGTGAGCGAAACAGACATGAAGATAGTTACAGTAGAGGAAGAATTTGATAGGCCTAACCTCACCAAAAGTTTGCAGAGCTTGGCTTGCAACAACCACCTTTTGGTTAACAGGAGAGAGAAGAAAATAAAAGGCAAGTCTCTCCCTATGGGATGTGAGGCAGAGATGGAGGGAAAATGTGACAACCAAGGAGGAGTGATTTGTGAATACACCAGCCTACCCACCTCCGCTACTGAAACCACCAGACTTGAGCGCTTCCATGGAAGAGGAAGGGTCAACAATCATGCTAAGCTCTGGGTCTCACTTATGCTGACCAAGGTCTCACCTGAAATGCAAGAACCACTGAATTGTGTGCCTTGTGCAATGGCCAAGACAGTGGCAGAAACAAGTATCATTCTGCAGCTCCATGACAGAAACGCGGGTTTTGAATGAATGGGAGCAAGCGCAAGACTGGAAGCAGACCATTTTTTTTTACATGATTAAAGGTAAGGCAAAAAATGGATCTTAGAGATCAAGCAGGGAGAAAATGGAATGGGCTGAGCTCTTTTCCCGACTTAATGGGCCAGACCCAATTTGATATGGCAGTTTGGTCCTTCAAAGGGCAGCTTATGTTGTTGCTATTGTATCTCTTGTTGAGAGGAAAAGTGACAAACAATTGTTATGCTTCAGGCAGTGGGACCTAGGTGGAATTATGTCAACGGCTGCTCAGGACCTTTACTCAAACCTTCACCTTAAGAACAAGGTGAAAACTTTGGGGGGATAGTATTGATAGATATACATAGTTAAGTTTGTTAATCAGCAGTTAGTTACATAGCTAGTTAGTTAAGTTTGTTTGTTGAAGAAATAAGGCATGTTGCCTATAAATAATAGGAGAGGCTAAGAGAGAAACATTTTGTAATGAATTAGTTGATAGAAACTGGTTCAAATATTGAAGAAAGACTTTTACTTAACAGAAATTGTAGTACAGTCAACGTATTCAAGAGACCTCGGTCTCTCCTAATATCCAAAGGCTCCAATCCTCTCATTGCTCTCTCTTAACCTCTTCTATTATTTATAAGCAATCTGTCTTGATTCTTGTCTATCTTAGCCCAACCAACAGTAATCAACAACTAGCTAATTGTTGATTGTTACTAATGTAACTAGCTAACTGATGAGTGTCTATCATGAAGCAAAAGGAAAAAATATATAGTGAGCGAATATGAACTAGAGGCAAAAGCCATGAATACAACAGAAAGCGTGAGAAAATTCATGAGTGGGACATCCAATAAGGCCATAAAGCCCATAGCCAATTAATTACAATATAAAATTGAGCATGCTCTTCTTCCCTTCTTAACAATTTTCTAGTTTAAAATAGAATTGATAATAACAACAAAGTAAATTCATACCATCCTTCCTCCAACCAAATCATAATGAGCATAATGTGGGCCTCCAGATTCTCCAAAAACTTTATAGGTAACCAGGTGCTCAGGAATTAGCTTGACAGTTTCTGCTCATAAGACAAATAAATAAATTAAGGATATTCACTTCATGAAACAACACAACAGGCAAAGAAAACGTCTAAATCTAGGATCAAATAATACCTTCCACAGCTTCAGGTGGGCAAATCAGATCCTGGTCCCCAGCAATAGCTAAGATAGGGGTATTGCCTTTGTGAAGGTGGTCCTTGTAAAAAAAACTTCCATCCCTATTGCATAAACCACGCTCTCGAAATGCTGTTGTGAGCTGCAAGATAAGTTTTGCGGGTATGGTACCTACCAGTTGTAATTGTATCATATGATGGTCAGATAATACCGATCAATCAAAATATAATTTGCTTAACTAAAGAATAAAAATTTATGGGCTCTTCATATGCTAATGTGATAGAGTTCTATCAATTTAAGTCAGACACATAGAAAACACAGGTTTTGTAAGTACAGTAGTATTGCTGAAAAAGACGAGATGTAGATATATATTGTTATTTAAAGGAAAAGAACAGCAAACAGTCCAGAGCACAATGCTCCTCAGAGGAAGAAACCCTCCACCCTAGATATGAACCAGAATGAGAAAATATATTCCTTATCACTCCCCCCTCCACCTTTTTAATACTTCCTATATTATATCTTAAATGAAAGATCCTTTCTCTCTCCGTCATCCATTAATAACAACACAATATTCGTCCCTCCTTTACTTTTTATCTCTCCTGAAAATATACTCTCCAAATTGGAGGATTCTCTCTCTGTTGATGAGGCTCCCCCTCTTCCCATAATTCTGGGTTCCTAATATAATATTTTTCCAGACTAAATAAGTTCTAACTTCTAACCCCAATAACAGGATTATGGTATTCCTATCACTTAAATTTAATAAAACCAAAAAATCATCACTTCTTGTTCATTATAATGAAACCAATAAATCATCACTTCTTGTTCATTATATCATTCCTTATTAGTTTAATATCTTAGTCTCCTATCTATGTCTTTGAGGCACAATGACCTAGTCTTTTTTTAGTGTGTGGATTAGCTTTTGTTTTTTAGGCAAATAATAGCTTATTTTTCAAAAGCTCTCTCACAAAGTTGGCAAAAATAAGTGATTATTTTTTCAAAATAAGTTGAACCAAACATGCACAAATCATCATCCTATTCATCAAGCATGCTTAAATGAAGTTATAACATTAATTCTAATCCATCCAAATATCCTCTCTCAAGATTCCGTAAAACAATAGCGTATAACATGAAGTTCATAATATATCTAGAAATGGAGCCACCATGATAACTACTAGATAAGCATTAGAAAGAAGTGCATGTTGAACAGAATTTCTGGTGAGTCCAAAATAATATGTATGTGAAACTCAACTGTTAAGTAAAAAAAACATGTGTGAAACCCAACTGTTAAAGTCCAAAAAGTATGTATTCCACAATATTTGACACTTTTATAATACACATTCTTGAAAGAATACAAAAGCCCAAGGAATAAATCCAATGTTTGCATGACAGTATTGATCCAATGATCAAGCTGTTGAATCCATATCCTTTAACAAATTACGTATGTTTTGGAAATGAATTGAATTTTCAGTAGTTACTGATAAAAGAATCAGCACTTTGCAATTTAACAACGACAAAGTAGTCAGATATGAATTCTATCACCACTGGTTCCTCAACAAAGTTTACTTTTTAAAGGGACCACCTAGCACTCAAAAGAAACTGTATCCCATGCCATGACACAAATAAGTCTATGCACAAGCCAAATTTCAAAAGAATGAGGACAAGGATCAAACTCCTAACCACATGCTCATAGCATCTCTGATACCATGCACAGAACCCATCCTCCTAAAAGCTTAAGCTATTAGGTATTGGCACACAAATAATCTCAGATTTCTAATGGATAAAAATACTTACAGAAGTTATTCAAGACCAGCCGTTTTAATAAATCTGGATGCATCATGTCCTCAGCTGAAATCAAAGTATTTAACCATGAGAATACATATGGCGGTTGAGATGAAAGAGGATAAGCAGCTGCCAACATTGCCCCTAAAGGAACAATAGGGACATTCAGAGCCTGTGCAGGATCTGCCTGTTTAACAAGTGACTTAATTTAGTATCTTAACAGGTATTATGGTAAGTAATCACTATATAAATCTATGAAGTTACCAGAACAGCTAAACAATCCACTTACAAGGGGTAAGAGTAACTTTAGAGTTGATTTGGAAGATGTGTAGTCTAGAGATGATGCCAGGGTAACTACTGCAGCCAATCTGGATTCTTTTCCTTCAAAACCTTGCATGAAGCGATAACATATACATATTTATTTTATACATGTCTAAGCAGACGAAAATACATACATGTCCATATAGTAAAAAGGTAATGCTTCTTGCAATCCTAGATTTACACCTCTATGCTTACTAGTAACATGTGCTATTATGTATCGACAATTCTTTTAAGAAGCTGCTATCTAAGCTACAAAAAAGAACGGCAGGTTTTATGGCAAAATAGAAGGGTAGAAGTGATTGGGGAGCAACATCATTCTATGTAAGAAAGATAACCTAGCCAGAGTTATCCAGCAACCAGTAGATAATATTCAGATTGAACCTACTTTCATTTGGGAGTAAATCATGCATAAAGACTTTAACTGTTATATTTGATCTTGCATTTAATCAATATAAGGACAAAATTTCAGAAAATCCTAAGTTTGATCCTGTTGTGATGCATTAAGATGTATAGTTGCTTCTATTTCAGACAATTTAATGATCAATCAAGGAAAATTCAAATCAGGTTCAGTTTTTGGTATGGATTATCATCAATGAAAACTGAAAACATAGGCTGTAGACTAATGATTTTCAAAGACAAAATTGTTCCAAGGCATTTTCCTCCCAAAGTAAATATTGACTCATGCCTGATTCAAAGTCTTGTATCTAATAACCGATTAACAGTATATTTGGTCAACCAAACATCAGAACAGAAATAATCTACCTGTCATAGATGAACATCATTATAATATCAGCCCACTACAGGAATTTCCAAATCCAATTCTTATACCAATTCCCCCTTCCCCCACTGTTGCAAAATGATTGAACATTATAATTACATGGGAAATGTCAAACAACAGAGCACATAAGATAAGAATATGACAACATATAAAAGCAAAATGATTAATTGTTAACTGAGACTATCAAAAGCTGAAAACTTACCAAACCGTGACAGCATGGAGTAAAGCAAGATACCACCCATGGAGTGTCCAATTGCAAGCAATTTTCCATCTTTGGACTTGCTTTGTTTCATTATGTATTCTATCTGTATGGGTAAAACCAAAAAGTCATGTGAGGGATATGCAGCCTGAGAACATTTCCAGTAAATAACAGAAAAAAAGGGGTTGTAAATGATATAACTGTTAATCATTGTCAATAAAATAAAAAGAGTGATTGATTTATAGCTTTCCAACATAATAAGATGTCACCTCACCGCAGCAGGAACATCTTCTTCCAAGTAATGATCGAAGTCCCAATCATACTTCACCATCAAGTCAAGTTGCTTCTGAAAATCTTCTATTGTAGAAGTAAGGCGAGCTTGTAGATCAAATAGTGGAGGAGAAACAGATTGCTGACCTTCCTCAATAATATTTACTAGCTTTTGACTCAGATCAGTTATTTGATTAGTAATACCAGAGTTTTGCTTTGTTTCCAATAAAATTGAAAGTTTTCCCCTTATCTCATTGAATTGTTCATATAATGAAGAATCCACCAAAAGTTTTGAAATCTGATCTAGTAATTTGGTAAACATGACCTTCGATTGACTTTCACTGAGAAACCCAGAGACTCTTTCTGACAAACGCATAAAAGTTTCTGTCAATCTTGCAACCAACTTTGATTCATCCCAAACAGTAGCTAACCTAGTCAGATCTCCTTTGAAAGCCCCATTCTCAGTTTCTACTCCATTTGGGGAAGAAATGTCAGGTTCAGATATGGCACAAGAGATGTCATCCAATTCTTTTTTTGAAGCCACAGCTCCATTGGTTGCACTTTCTGAAGCAGCTTCCATCTTCTCAGATATTGCATAGGCAGACTGTTCCATATCTTTGGAATTTGAATCCTGAAGACTCAACCCTGCTCCTCGTACTTCAAGTATCCAAGTTTCAAATCCCTGGCCAGACATGTAACGTGCAAATGATGACTGCAGTATATATCATGTGTTAGTGGGAAGCCTGATACATAAAACCAGAGAAGAAAAATGCGATGGTCAAGAAAATACTATGAACAACCTATGTTAGGCAGACAGCATCATAATTGCGTAGAACAATACAGAGGAAAAATAAAACTACAACCAGAAAGATATGGAGGAAAAATGAAAAGTTAACTTGAAAGTTATGGAGGAAAGCATAATATAGAATCAAAAGATGTATCTTCAGCACATTCTTTAAGGGAAGAGCATTCGGGATTTTGCAATCAAGGTGCAATTTAAAATAGTACATTAGCGATGAAACTCAAAAGCCTCCAGTTCCTATGTTCATAAGCATTCTTATCATGCTTTATGATCTTATATTCATAATGCTGAAGAAAATATCAGGGTACACAAAACAAAGATAAAAAAATGGGCAGTCAGTTATACAAGAATATAAAAGGATATCCATCACCTGATAGTTGCATTGCTTTATGTATACATATTGAGTACATGTCTGATACTGATACTCTTGGATACTTCACCAATCCATGAAATATCCAAGCCTTTTATTTTTTTTTTTAAAAAAGTTATGAAAATCTGACATGACCAGATATGAGACATGGATGCATGCATAAGATAGAAGCATTGTCTTTTGATGAAGTAGACATGACAACTATCCTTTTCACAGACAATGCTCAAGGTGGGAAGGAAATTGGTATTATTCCTGCTAGTAGATAATAAGCACTAATTTATGATTTTAGCATTGTCCAAAAAGTACACTCTTAATTTAGATTCTAGGAATTGCAACTCTATATTCACTTTGTTTTATGAATTTTTTATACATGTCTATATATGCATTGTATCCTATATATTTTAAGAATAGTCGTATTACTGTATTGTATCAGTGAATCATGTTGCAAAAAAAAGTCATACAACAATTCAGGGATGATATTGATTTGATTACCATTCCGGTGATACTTGCCTGTGTTGTATCATTAGATTCCATAACAAGTTTACCCGCATAAGCAAATCATATTCCAACGACGGTAAAACACAAGCACCAAACAAATTCCAAATACAAAAAGTCACAATTATGAAGGAAGGAGGTAAGAAAAGTGTTAGATACAAGTAAGATTAGAAGAAAAGACAAGAGAGAGAAAAAGCAGAATACCTCGGGGGAGAGGTCGTATCCAATGGCGTTAGTCCCCACTCCTGACAAGAGCAACAGAGGGTGATTCCTGGAAGGTGCCTATGAAACAAAGTATTGTATACTATTTTATTTCTCACTCGGAAAACGTAATCAATTTATAGAGAAGGAGAATAGAAATAGGTGCGATTTGAACGAAGAATTGAGAATACTAACGACAGGAGAAGGGTTATAGCGCCAGAGGGCGAGTCTCCAATCGGAACTGGAGAGGGAAACATAGTGGAGTTCGTCGGCGGTGCAAACGGAGGGCTTACCAGAGACGGCGGCGGAGAAGGCCCTGAGGCGGAAGGGTACGGTGGCGCGTGGGGGAGAGCGGAAGATTGAATAGCCTTTGCAGAAAGCAGATAGTATGTCAGATTGGATAGACAAGGACATGGATGCCATTTTTAGTAATTTCAATGCTTTATGATCTATATCTCATTACTTCTTTCTTGATGTGATAATAATGGCTTCTTATTCTTACTTGTGTTTCTCGTTTCCCTCAAGATTTTCAATTTTAGTTGTCTCAGTCAATTTGTTATGGCGGTTGCCATTTATCATTTTAGTCCAACTTATATGTTCTGCTTTTGCTTTTTCGAATTGGACCGACCCAAAACTAAAAGCATTTGAAAAAGCGTCAATTTAATTTAAAATTTTTCATAATTACGTACTTGGAAACAAAAATATTATTTTTTATCTTTATATATATTAGTAACATGTTATATTAGAAAAAAATAAATGCTTTTTAAAAAACTTCTAAAAAATCAGATAAATTAAAGGAAAAAGATCAATTCATGTAACTATTTTATGAATATAATTTAGTAAATTTAACCGTTAAATAATATAATTTTAATAAATATTAAATTTGAAATAAAATTTTAAATTAATAAATATTTAATTTTATAATTAATATTTATATATATATATATTAAAATATATTATATATTAAATTGATATTATTTAAAAACGTATTTAAATAACTTTTAAATTTTATATTATATACTTATTTATATAAAAAATTAAATTAATTAGTTATTTAAAAATGAAATAATTTTTCCTTAAAACGAATAATTATTTATATAGAATAACCAACCAAAAACAGGTATTTTAATCGAACATGTTAGCAAAACATATCAGCTGACATTTGATAATTCTCTACACAGTATGTTTTTCGCTGAGGACGATAGTTGTTGTTTTACCTGTTGTCAAAATTGACCTTTGCACTTCAAATTTAAGTAATATATTTTGTTTTTTGTTACAGGAAAACATGGTGTGTCCCAAAACTTCCCGTAAAAAATGCAAATAGATAAATGGTGACACGTGAGAAGGACTGAAGTTAGTTCAAGTAATAGTTATTTGATTCCTTTTAAATATAAGATTTTAACCTTTTATAATTATTGAATCCTACTAATTATTTTTTTTAATTAACTTGTTTTTATTCAAAAGGGTAAAAATTTTGAATAAAATAAAATTATTCTACTATTTTTTCTATTAACAAAAATATCATTACATTATATCTGTCTCTCATCTTCATAGTAGGTTTATCATTAAAATTTACTTCTATATTTTATATTTTATAAATAACTATAGTTCATTTTTCCATTATATTTTGAGAGAATATTTTTTATAATTTTTTTCAATCACAACAAAAAGTGCAAAAAATTTAAAAATAACAATGAATATAAGATAAAATAAACGATTTGATAAAAAAAACAAATAATATTATAAAAATTATAATATAAATTATAAATCTATGATTCGATTGTTTTAATTTTTTATAAATATGATTAAATTTAATTTCAGTTTTTTTAAAATGTTGTTTTTTATATTCATAAATTTAAAATAAAATAGTTTCTATAACAATATATATATTAACTATTTCAAAATGACATATATCATCCAAAAATCATAATAAAATTATTTTTATAAAAATTGAGTACCTAATTAATCCTTTTTACATTTTACTCATTATGTTTTGCCATGTATGACTGTAATTATTTTTGTCTTTCACTGAATCTTTACCACTTTTTCATTTGGTTATTGGGAAAGGTTGGGAATTATACAAAGATAATGAAGTCGGTACTCTATTGCTGCCATACATTTTCCTTGACACCAAACATTTTATTAGGTATGTTAAGAGTCGAATCAAATGCTGAATTAATTTGAAGAAAATATAAAAATAAATAAACAAAAAAGTTGCAGTATGTATTATAATTGGGTTAAAATTTATTTTTTATTATTAAATTCGAATAAGATTGAATGATGTGTATAATATACTATATTGTTTTATGTATTTTACGCACATATTTAAGTTATTCTTTATTTTTATCTATTTGTATACTTTCATGATTTTTTCTTTAATTTTCATATCTTGCAAACAATTTTTTTTTATAATTTATCCTTTTAATTAACATATTTTATTTCTTATTTATTCTGCCTTCTTCTTTAATATGCTTCACATAACCATTCTTTTCCAACATGTATAATAGAAAGCAAAAAATAAATAAAGTTTATAATTTAATATATATATATATATATATATTAATTAGTAGTATTGCATCTTAATTTATCTTATTCTTTCATATATAGTTTTCTATCATTTGATATCATATTACCAATATTATTTTTTTCTTTACATCTTTTTCTTATTTATGTGATTCTATCTTATTTCACCTACTTTGAAAACAACAACCTTTTTTCATATTATTTATATAATAATTTTATATAACCTTGTTCTCTATCCCTTCCCATAATACGTTTCTCTCTCTTACTTTTTAAAATTTTTTCCCTTTCTTATAAATAATTTATATAAATACAATTTTATATAGATCTAATGTGAAATTTAACAATTTTAAACAACTAGCGCTGTTTAAAATTTTAAGAAATACAAATTCGAGTGGTGGATTTAGCCCAGCAAAAATATTGCCTAAAGCTCCCAGTTATACTTCTCGGACACTGTTAATGAGCGTAAAACAAATTTAAAACAATTAATATTTGACATTTTTATATAATCTTTTACATATTTAATTTTAAACATGCATATATTCATTTCTACCCAAAAAGAATACTAAATAAACGAATGTGTGTAGGCCATGTTTAATATAAACTTCAGTAAACTGAGAATCTTTTTCATATTCTTTTACTTACATACTTTGCGCAACAACTTGACAAAGTAAACTATAGAAAAAAACATAGTGACACATCGGACCACTGCCAGCATATTTCATAGACCAATGAACAATATTTAATAAATTAAAATCAATAATAAGACTATCAGCATTTATTTAGTTAGAACTATACGACTTTTTTTAAAGCCTTCTGTATTATTATTAATTATTATTTTGGTCCGATTAGAATGGTTCCAATTCGTGCAGCGAGAAAATAATTATTGTGAATGTTCTTATTAGGATTATTATTAAGGATGAAAGTTACATTTTAAGTATTTAAGCGTATAAAAATTTTAAGATTTGAACCTATGTTTGTTATTTATTAATTTTTTTAAAATATAACTTGATTAAAAATTTATCAATTTTTTAAAAAAATTATATATTTTTTTAAAATTAATAAATAAATTTAAAATTTATATAAATAATTGATTAAAAAATTTATAAATTTAAATTGAAAAATAAAAAATATCATTAAATAATTCTAAAATTATATATTATAAATATAGTATATTAAAATAAATATAAATATATAATGTATAATATATAATATATAAAGATAAATAATTTTTTTAAAAAATTTAAATCTAAATTTGATTTATTTATATTTATCTAAAAAATTTTACAAATTTGAACTTTAAAATAAATTGAACTGTAAATTTTTGTTAAATGATCTTATTTACTTTTATTTTTAATTATTATTGTAATAATAATTAATTAATTTTATTTTTAACCGGCAGGAAAAGTTATATATATAATTTGAAAATATAAATATTAATAAATATAATTAATATTATTAATTTTAAAAATTTATTATTTATTTTTTAATTTATCTTTTTTCATTTATCAAAGTTAATAATATTTAGATAGACATATAAATGTAAATAATAAATAAATAATATAAAAAATTAAGAAGTTAAAATGAAAAAATATAAAAATTTATGAAATTCATCCTAATATAAATTTATTTTAGATAGAAATAAATTTTATATTTCCTTTTTAATAGATAAAAAAATGAAAAGTATTATTTTAACTTAATTATTAGTTTTTTTTTTGAAAATTTAGTTTATTATTTTTGAAATAATTTAATTTGAAATATTAAAATTTAACAAAATTAAATTTTTATCTTAAATTTTATAAATTTTATTTAAAATTTTTAAATAAAATCAATTAAATTATTTGTATTCAAAAACTCCCCAAATAAAATATTAAGTTTTATAAAAAAAATTCAACAATAAATTTCTTCTTCTTCAAACTTTAATTCGCATCTCTAAAATTTCTTCACACTTTATTATATTTGTACAAAAATTTTATTTTTAAATTTCTAAATTATTTATATTCCAATACGTTATATCCCTTCAAAATTTTGGGTAAAAAATAATTTAAATTTTTAATTTATATAAATATTGAAAAAACAACAAGTGTTAAAATAGATAGATCAAAATCATTTAAAAAAATAAAAAAATACACATAAATCAAGTTAAAGAGATTAAAAGTACAATTAAATCTATTTTTGTTAGGAAGAGCCCATCAGATATTACAACAAAAAATTAGACAGGCCAGGCCCAGAAGGTGGTTTGCGAACTCGGAACCCACGTACTGACCCAATGCTTGCCGCGACGCTCTTCTCGCCTGAGAATCGAAAATCAAAAGGCTTTCGCCGCCTTCAAACTTTCTCTGTTGGAGGCGTTGTGTGTGAGAATGCATAGCGGTGAAGTTGAAGTGAAAAGGGTGTTTATTGGAGCAGGATGCAACAGAATAGTGAACAACGTTTCTTGGGGTGCTTCTGGTTTGGTTTCCTTTGGAGCTTACAACGCCGTTGCTATTTTCTGCCCCAAGGTCCCCTTTCCACTGTCTTCTACTTCCCCTGCTACTTTTTTCAGTCACCCTTTATCTTACGCATATATTTTTCTCGTTTTATTCTATTTGGGTTTTTGCAGAGTGCTCAAATTTTGACTACTCTACCGGGTCACAAGGCAGTTGTGAATTGCACCCACTGGCTCCCAACCAGCAAATTTCTATTTAAAGGTACTCTCTTTCTCAATCCCTGACGAGTTTAAACTCTACAAGTTCATTTTTTTTTTTGCTACTGTGAAATTGCACTGGGATCAAGCTGTTTGACATAACAATCAAATGTTATCGACGGTTAATATTCCCCCCTCCCCTTGTATATGCAGCAAAACATTTGGAGCAGCATTATTTGCTATCTGGAGATGCAGATGGTGCTATTATTTTGTGGGAGCTGTCCATTACTGATGGCAAGGTACAAATAGACTCTGAGAAATGGAAGATTTGATGGAATTATTGTTTCTTGCATATTTATCTTTGATCTGTTTGTAGTGGAGGCAAGTGTTACAAGTGCCACAATTACACAAGAAAGGTGTTACATGCATTAATGGAATTATGGTTTCTCAAACTGAGGCAATGCTTGCATCTACTTCTTCAGATGGCACTGTTTGTGTCTGGGAACTGGTATTTCCACCGACTGGCAAAGGTAAGCCCTAATTCCCAATGATTATGATCCTGTTTACCAGCATGCTAGTATTTTTACAATCTATATTAAGACTTGCTTCATCATTGTAGGCGACTGTAAATTATCATGCCTGGATTCTTTCTCTGTTGGTTCTAAATCCATGGTAGCCCTATCATTAGCTGAATTGCCTGGAGATAGTGGGCAAATTATCCTTGCAATGGGAGGGTTGGATAACAAGATTCACCTTTATTGTGGTGGAAGGAAAGGAAAGGTATCTTCACCCCCATAATTGTAGATGAACAACGTGAACTCTCGGTTTCTTAATTCTTATAGTTTTATTTGCTGGCTTGTCTTTAAGTTATTTTATTTTTCTTTTACAAATGAACTCAGCTTGTCCGTGCATGTGAGCTTAAAGGGCATACAGATTGGATCCGGAGTTTGGACTTCTCATTACCTATAAGCATCAGTGGGGAAGTAAACAATATTTTTTTGGTTAGTTCATCTCAGGATAAAGTTATACGAATTTGGAAGATAGCATTACGCAGCAGCTCTATGTTCAATGGAAATGGCATGTACAGAAAGGAAGAAATAAGCTTATCATCCTACATTGAAGGTCCTGTGCTTGTGGCTGGCTCATCCTATTTTCAGATATCCTTAGAATCTCTTTTAATCGGGCATGAGGATTGGGTATATTCAGTAATGTGGCAACCACCTTTGGTTACTTCTGGGGAAGGGGATGCCTATTATCAACCACAAAGCATCTTATCGGCATCTATGGACAAGACTATGATGATCTGGCAACCTGAAAAGACTTCTGGTGTATGGATGAATGTGGTCACTGTTGGGGAACTAAGTCACTGTGCTCTGGGGTTCTATGGTGGTCATTGGAGCCCAAATGGAGATTCAATTTTAGCACATGGATATGGTGGATCTTTCCATCTTTGGAAAAATGCTGGTAATGATAATTGGCTGCCACAAAAGATTCCCTCTGGTCATTTTGCATCAGTGACTGATATTGCATGGGCTAGATCTGGTGATTATATTATGTCTGTCAGTCATGACCAGGTATTTAGAAACACATTATGTCCGCAAAAACTATATACTATTGATATATCATGTCTGTTAATTTATCTCTTATGATTTTATATGTAAATGCATTTAAAAACTTGAAAATGGTCTGCACTTTGTTGTCTATTTAGTGTAAGAACATGGGCTATATGAATTTGCACTTTTGAAGAGAAAAATAATGAAATATAAGATCAATATTAATTGTCTTAGTTTCCACTGTTGGTGTTTCAATATTAACCGAATATTTTTCTGTCTTTGCTCTGGAAATTGTTTTTGCTGTGTGAGAAATTGCAGACAACTAGAATTTATGCTCCATGGAAAGTTGAGGCTTCTCTCCAGGACGGAGGATTTTGGCATGAAATAGCTCGCCCTCAAGTTCATGGTCATGACATAAATTGTATGGCAATTATTCATAGTAAGGGGAATCATCGTTTTGTTTGTGGAGCTGACGAAAAAGTTGCCAGAGTGTTTGAAGCCCCTTTATCATTTTTGAAGACATTAAATAATGCCACTTTGCAGAAATCCAGTTCTTCTGATGATGTCTTTGGAGATGTTCAGATTTTGGGTGCAAATATGTCAGCTCTTGGACTATCACAGAAACCTATTTATGTTCAAGGTCAGTTATTTCATCGGAACACTTTCTCATGGTTATATACTAATGTTAACTTGAATAGATTGAGCCACTGGTTAAGGCTAAAAAAGGATGCAGTTAGTTAAGGGGGAAAGTGTTTATAACCAGGTGGTTTATTAGTTTTGATAGTGAGGTAAAATTTGAACCCAATTAAATTAATCCATAATTCCATGAAATTTATTTTTTTAGATAATTAGGTTTTGCCCAACTGGTTAACTTGGTTTAATACTTCAATATTAACCTACATGTGGTTACTAAAACCCAAAAATGTGTGTTTATGGATCAATTTTAAACCCAGATGCTATAATTGACATTTTGATTTTTGACATATCCGACCTTGGTTTTACTGCTTGTAATGAGCAGTATGTATAGAAATCTGATAATAGCTTAATTAGCTGATCTGTCTCTGTTCGATCTGTATAATATATAAGATTTTGGAAAACCGCACCTTTAGATTTTCCCTTTTGTGACATTAACGTGAATTTTCATCAGTCCTATAGTCATTTCTACTGTCTGGTCTTTTGGAGGAGAGCCTTCAACTTAGTAAAGTGAGTTTTAGATCTTTTTTTATACTTTGCTCTTTATTGGTTTCCAGCATGAATTAATTAGCACACTGGTTATTTGTCTTGGTAAACTAACTAGATATGAAGATAAGTTGACTGAGATACTGGTTACCGGGGAATTTAACTGGCATATTTGGTGTAAATTTATGTTGTAGCCATCCCTTGCATGTATGTTTTAGGATTCAGAACCTATTGTCTACATACTTGTTTGGTCATGTGTCTCTCGTATCAAGGATATGGGTCTACCCCAGAGTTGGCCAATACCATAGTATGGGAAACTAGTAAACTAAAACCCAATGTTTCATTTTCCATTGAAATTTAACTTTTCAAAATTATAAATGTTTTATGGCATGTTGGTCTTTAAAAATTTGTAATTTTGTGGGTAATTCTACATTGCAGCTGTACATAGGGCCCCTGAAAGAAGTGGGATCGATGGTCTTGACACCCTTGAAAGTATTCCTGATGCAGTCCCAACTGTGTTTTCTGAACCTCCGATTGAAGACCAGCTGGCTTGGCATACTCTCTGGCCAGAATCACACAAACTCTATGGTCATGGAAATGAACTATTTGCTTTATGCTGTGATCATAAGGGTGAGCTTGTTGCTTCTTCATGTAAGGTATGTGGTGTTAGTGTAGCTATAGACCTGTATTATTATTATTAGACAGAAGATCTAGTGCCTACTTATATGGAAATCTGCTTTTTTGCGTATCTCATGACTTGGGGATAGAAGCTGCTTATTGTGTTATTTCTTCGCTCAATGCATTTTCCCCCTACTTTGGATATGAATTGACTTCAACCATGTTTGCTTTGATTGTTCTGTTTGACTGTCTCTACCTTGTTCACTTTTCTGCTTTATCATTGCTATTGCTATTTATTATTGCGCATATGCTTTATGCAATTGCAGGCCCAATCTGCAGCTGTTGCAGAGGTATGGCTTTGGCAGGTGGGTTCATGGAAAGCAGTTGGCCGCTTGCAATCTCACAGCTTAACAGTAACACAGATGGAGTTCTCACATGATGACAATTTCCTTTTGACTGTCTCAAGGGATCGCCAGTTCTCCCTTTTTTCAGTCACAAGAACAGGTAGACCTATTATAGAATGCAGGCATATGATTTGCGTCTTTTTTGCAGCATCATCATTATTTTGATGATTTTCCTTGGTTGACACTTGACATTTCTTGAGTGTGGCCAAGTCTCAAACCTGCAGAAAACTAATGTTATGAAATTGAGCTAACCATTAGAGCTGCAAGACTAGCTAGTTCGCATGTCCCAGCAATACAATGGCTGATCGAGTTAAAATAATTTAGAAGTTAAATATTTCAATAGTTATTTTTTGGATTCCTTTAGTATTACAATACTGCAATAGTTGCAATTCTCTTATTAGCTACTTCAACTCAGCATAAATCCTAATCACTGAATTGTGGTTTGTAGGTACCGGTGAAATTAGTTATGGTCTTCTTGCAAAGCAGGAGGGGCACAAGCGGATTATCTGGTCATGTTCTTGGAATCCACATGGTCATGAATTTGCAACAGGGTCGCGGGATAAAACAGTAAAAATCTGGGCCATTGAAAGGGAATCGTCTGTTAGGCTGCTTATGACTTTACCTCAATTTGTGAGTAGTGTGACAGCATTATCTTGGGTTGGTCTCCATCATCAGAGAAATAATGGACTTCTAGCTGTTGGAATGGAAAATGGTGAAATAGAGCTGTGGCGTCTGTCTTATAATAGAGCAGATGATGGGAGCATTGCATCAAAGGGTTTGGCTGCTGCTCTTGCTGTACGAATAGATCCTTTTATATGCCACGCCTCTACTGTAAACCGTCTAGCATGGAAGAAAAATGAGGAAAATCACACCACCATGCAACTTGCTTCTTGTGGAGCTGATAATTGTGTAAGAGTTTTCGACATAACTGTTGTTGAGTAATTAGATTATTTTCCCCTTCCTTTTTTGATATATCTGTAAAATGATATTTTGATCCTTATAGTTATAGCTAAGAAAATTTGTCCCCGCATGCGTTGTTCTTTCCGAGAATTATGAATTATTACAAGTTTAATTAAAATACATTGATTGTGTAAAAAAAAGTTTACTCTGTTATCTAAATATTGATTGTTATATAATTAAAAATTGTTAGTTTTTTTCATTATTATTTTAAAAGTCATATTTTTTTCCAATAATTTCTAATTAGTTAATAGTATAAAAGTATTTACATTGATGATAATTTTTAATTAGTTAATAATTAAAAATTTTCATATTAACAATATATATATTCTATATCTTTTATTGTTATCCCTTGGTATATCCAACATTGTTTCCGGTGCTGAGCTCCAGCCATTGGGAACTCCTTTGTACTAAGTTCTTCTATATTTATGCTCTTATTTATTTAAGTTAAAATTGATAGTCTAAAATCCTTTCTTCCATCAGTCACCGTGTTCGCTCACCGTCGCAAAGGTCTCATCCCCATATGCCTCATCATAGTTCACAAGACGGACCTACATGTATTATTGGTGGGAGGCACTTGCTCCCATCCAATTTTTTTTTAAATATATATATATATATATATATATATATATATATATATATTTATTTATTTATTTCATTTAAGTTTCATTACTGTTTACATAAGACTTCAGGGGTTAAATGGATACAAGACTTAACCTGTGTATACCCAACATGAAAGACCAAGTGTGAAGATTTTCCTTCAATCCTTCAAACCCCTCCTATCGTAAAATTTGCTATCTTGAAAAGTTAAATGGGGCTAAGATTTAGTGAATTGATTGCGTGATTTTTGAGATCCAATTCATCGTTAATGGGATTCGTATGGGGAAGATCTGTGTCTACAGTGTTGTTATTAATGGGAGAGTATTACCTGGACTATTGTTACTCGTGGTCGTGCGAGATATTACTTCAACTAAATCCAAGCTACGAATAGTGTGAGAGCTAAGTTGACCCAAGTCATGGACTATCTCAAAATTAAAGTTGAAAATTACTTCGTAAGAAAATATTATCCAGACCACGCACCAACCTTTAATAATAATAATAATAATAATTATTGTTGTTGTTGTTTTGAAAGTGAACAACTGGCCAAAAAATCGGTTTTTATGTATAAATAGGCAAAACTAAGCATATGCTTGCCAAATCCTCGAAGAAGAAAAAATAAAAGCATAGCATATGCTTGCGAAGCTGTATGCCGGTTGAAGTTGCTGATTGAAGAATGAAGCCTAAATGATATGTCATTCAGTTGATTGTAATAAAGTTGGGCGAAATAGGCGAAATATAGAAAGATTAGATCTTATCCTGTGTATAATTTTATGAGTAGAGGTAACGGATATAAATAGTAAAAATGAAAAGAATGGTAGAGTTACAATCTTTTTTCTCTCATCTAATATTACACGGTTGTTATGAATTTATAAACGTTGAGTTGTCCATCCTTTCCCACCTCAATGCTTTAAATATTCCAGTGAGAATAGTATTACAGGAGTATTTTTCACTCTTTCAAGTGGACGATTCCGATCCATTATCGCGTCTCTTTGTTTAGGATTGTGGGCCCCGAGGGGGCAAATGTTTCTGGTGATTAGAATTTAAGACAAATAAACACCGTAGTTTGGGACTTTATGATCATCTTAAGTGGGCCCCATGATGGGGCAGCCCTTTACTCGGTGTGTCCTCCACAATTTTGAGTGTTGACACTTGACATTCCACCAATTCATGAAACCTTGGGAGGCAGAGAATCAAATTTTGAGCTAATGGCTCATTGATTCCCTCCACATCATTATGGAATTCAGTTCTTGGAACCAAAGGGATTAACGCATTAAATTCGATGGGGTGAACATACACACACCTTTCTTCCATACTTTTCTCATATGGGTTTCCGTGACCAGCCCAAGTCCCCACTTTCGAGTAAGGCTCCCTTGGTCAGCAATAATGCACCAATTATGTGTATTGCATTTTGCATCGGTAGCATTCTTCTTCTAAGCAAACACCAGCTTATGGGATGGTGGCGGACACTGAACTCCGTTGACATTGAACTAACTGGTAGGGTCCATAAGTTATTTGACTATTGCTAGCCTCATCATTGAGGCGGATGATAATGTTAATTATGAACGCTATGAAACGGAAGGATGCAATAAATTGTTTGAAGCAGAGTCAGCATCAACAACTAGTCATCGTGCAAACGTGTAGCTGAATAATATTTAGATTTAAGTATACTTTAGTTGGTTGTTCAAGCCTAACAAAATTGTACTTCTCCCAATCATACAGCAAGCTCGATCTTACGCCTAAATCCTAATTTTTAAACCTTGTACAGTTAACTGTTCTTTTATTAACCACTAACTAGTACTTAGTGCATACTTTAATACAATAAAAACGTCGAATCTGATGTACTCTGCCACCAACGTCACATGAAATTCAGCAAAACCAACATATGCAACGTGCACTCTGCTATGCAAAGTGTATATTAATCTTGGAATTCACTACACGTTAAAATTCCCTATCAATCAAACACTATATTGCTAAACACGCACGGTTATCATACATTTGTGTCTTGGGTCAAGAAATTGGTCTAGTTTCCTAAGCTCCAGGATTTGTCATAGTAACTCTCGTTGGCATTATACAGCATTGAACACATCAGATCCACAAGTTGTGTTAATGGTGTAAAGGAATTGCATCACATGAAAAGTACGCCGTTAAGCCGAAGTAAGATAATTACAAACTAAGTATCGTCATGTGTGATCAGTTTTTATAAAACTATCTAATCTTTGTGTAGAAGTCATACTCTGCAGCTTGAAATGATCATAAAGGTTCCACTTGTTTATCAAAAAGCAAAACCGGAAGAAATTTTTTAAGCATTTACAAGTTGGCATGTTGGTGATAATTCAACGCGTACCTTTCATCAAAGAGAATCAAATTCACACTAAAACTTGCAAGGACATTTTTGTTTGGTCATGCGCAGCAAAACCCAGTCAATCAGCATAAATATGATTTTCCCATAAAAAACAAACAAGGGGAATGAGTAGGCCAGATAATATTCATGACTACGCAGAAGTGCAAACTTGTGGTCCTTCTCGCATAAGGGGACGAACAAGGACAAACTGCTTGTTCAAATCTTCAAATGGCCGCCACATCCATAGCAATTGTCAACAGGAATAACTAAGTTTATCATGAAACATGAATCACGAGACCATAGCAAGAAACGATGCCCGCTAATTTATATGACAATCATTTTAGGAATTAATATTTGAACTTCACAATACAATGTTTCAGACTTGACCTTTTACAGTATAACCTTGGACCAATTTCCTTTCCTATAAATTATGACAACAAGAAAAGAGTACAGAATGATCACAGTTTCTTATTTTTCTATGCGCAAATACATACCACAAACAGTTACCAAACATGACAACAGGAACTGCATATAAAACTTAAAGGGAAACCAAACCCATTGTTTTCAAAATTGTTTCTTTCTTATGTAGGAGTAGTTTATAATGGCTGTGAGGTTCTTATCTGCTGCTTCCCGCCATCTGAGGGATGCTGTGCAGAAACTTCTGACATCATCACAGTCTGGTACTGTGAAGGCATTGTGGGTGCCAGAGGCTGAGAGTAGTATATTTGAGCATGAGCAGGATCCGCATAATCAAAAGCATAATTAGCAGGGGCAGCAGAATTGGGAGCCATGGATTGCGATGGATGGTGGATTTGGGAGTAAGTGACATATTGTTGCTGATGCTGACTTGAAGGAACTTGGACTAATTGAGGGGTGCCTGCAGTTGCAGCTCTGTAGGCAGCTGCGGTCATTTCAGTCTTAGGCAAGGGAGCATTTCTAATGGGGTTGTAGGCTGCAGATGGTGGAACCAATGTAGCAGGATTTGGCGGAGTTTGGGGCCGGCTAGAAGGGATGGTTGTGGCAGATTCACCCATATTTGCCTGGGGCACATAAGCTTGGGCTTGTCTCGCATGCACATAGTAAACCTGGGGGTGCTGAGGGTGGGATTGTTGCTGGGAAGGATATACAGGATAGTATGCAGGAATTGCAGCATTATGGTGAATGAAGTGCGTGCCATGTATAAACTGCTGCTGCTGTTGAGGAGGCAGCTGCTGCTGTTGCTCGAATTGCTGTTGCAATAAATATCCAGGGTCCTGTACATGTTGCTGCATCTGGATCCGACCGTGCGGATCAGACACGTTAAGCTTCTGATCCACAGGGTTACTAGAAACCCTTGTAGTCCCAGATTGAATCTGAACCTGTTCTTGGTATACGGCAGGTTTCTGACGAGAAATTGCATTCGCAAGACTGCTATCACTGCAGCATCAAAACAAACACCAACAACCTATTCAAATACAGCTACACCAACATCCTATATAGACTTACAATCAAGCCAAATAACATGATACAGATGAAATGAATGATCCTATGTTGTTAATACTTCAAAATAAAATAATTCTTATCCAAAACCAGATAGATAAAAAAAAAAAGGAAATTTGAGAATACCTCGAAACTGAATCAGGGGAAGGCAAATCAGCAACACCGCTACCAGTTGACTTCTGTTGAAATTGAGGGTGTGTTTGTGTCTGTGTCTGTGGTTGTGTCTGCATCTGTGCCTGAGGCTGAGGAGTTGGTGGTTTTCTATATCCAATGGGAACCCCATGATCCGATCTCTCATCATCGGAGACAACCCGGTTCTGGTACTCACCGGAGACCACCGGAGGGCCCATCGGCATACCCACTGCTGCGGCGGAAAGGGTGGTAGGCACCGGTGGCGGCGGCGGAGAAGACAGCACAACAAAGCCCTCGTCCTGCTTTTGCCCCACACCACCAACACCAACACCCATCTGAGCAAACTGTTCCTCAATTCCCAACACCTTCTGATCCTGCTGCATCCTAACCCCGCCTCCATCCTCAACATGAACCCTAATCGGAGGCAAATTGGCCAGCGACGGCGATGATGAAGTAGACCCAAACGACGAAGTCGTTTCCAGCATAGGTGAATCAGGAACAGAGTGCACATCCTGCTTCAAATTTTTACCATTCCCAAAAGATCCAGGCTGGGAAACACCCTCAGCAACATCCCTGGAACCGGTTTCAAGGTTATTGGCGGCAACCTCATCGTCAAGACCTAGAAGACAATTAACAGATGCGGAATCAGAAAATCCACGGTTGAGCAATCCGGCGCCGTTTAGGGCGTTGAGGAACCAATCATCTGATTTGGCGGAGGTATCAAGAATTTGGGGAGGAATGGAGTGAGTGGAATCGGGTTTAGTAGGGAAGAGGAAAAGGCGAATTCGTGAGGGTTTAACAGAAGAATTAGCAGCGGTTGTTCTATCATACTCGTCAATCATGTTCTCCAGGTCTTCGTCGGTGGTGACGGAGATGAGGGAATCGAGGTCCTCGTTTGGGAGCTGGTACTTGAGAGTGAAGGTTCTTCCGTTGAGAAAGGTTTTGGAGAGGCGCGTGGAGAGGTCGGAGAGTGAGGTATTGCGCTCAACCACGATGATGCGCGTGTCGCCGCCGACGTAGCAGAGGGACTTGTCGTGTGGACGAGGGACGATGTGGCCGCCGTAGCTGCACATGAGACGGAGCTTCGAGGACGCCGGTGGGAAGGGCTCGTCCCATGAGTCCGTGTTCCGGGAGCGGGGGGAGGACTCGACCGAATCAGGATAGTTCAGGTGCGGCGGCGGCGGAGCAACAGAGGATAGCGGCGGAGCAGTGGACGGGGTTGGAGGTTGGGGCTGCGGTGGCGCCTCCATGGTTTGGGGGTTCCCAAGAAGGAAGAGAAAGAAAAGAGGGTTGGGTTTCGTGGTTTTGTTTGGCCGCTGCTGCTGCTGCTGCCTCCTTTGCAGCGCAAAAGAGAGAGAGAGAGAGAGAGAGAGAGAGAGAGAGAGAGAGAGAGGAAAGAGGGGTTGTTGCTCTCTACGGAGGGACTCTTATACTCACTTATTTCTTTCGGTTTTTAATTGATATTTTCGTTTTTCTTTTTTTCTTTTTTTTAGGAGGGGATTGAATTGGATGTTTTGTTGAGATTTTTGTGGGCGTTAGGGAAAAGTGAAGTTAGAGGGATGGAATACTGTTGGAAAGGGGAACTGAAAAAAGGGAAAGGGTGTGTGTGTGAGGGTCAGGGTTTGAGTTTGACAGCTAGTTTACTCGTTGGACCCAGTTGGGTTTGGTTCTTTGTGTCCCCAGGGACATTCGGTAAACCATGCAAACCAACTAACCTTCCCAATTATTTTAATTATCAATCTTTTGTCTCCAACCAATTTAATTAATCCTTTAATACCAACCAAAAGATCACTCTATTAACTTCCTCATCAAATTTACCCTAATTTCGCTCTATTTCTTAAACAGATTACATTATATTTAATTTTGTTTATAATATTTAAATATTATATACTTATTCATTTATTTTAAAATTTAAATTTGTAGTTTAGGTACAATGCTGATTTATTAGCTTATTTAGAAACGTATTTTTTTATAATATTTAGAAATATCTTAATAATATTATTTAATAGTTTCTTTTATCAAATATACCTTTAAAATAACTTTTTAGGTTACTTTAAATCTTAAAATAAGATTTATATCAAGTAAATAAGCTAATTTTAGATATTTGAAATAAGAAATTTTCGAATCTTTTAAAATTTAATCGAACCCAATTCATTTCCATGATTGATTATTAATAATTTTAATGTATCTTTAAGCTCATTTATTTCATTCCTTTGATACCCTGTTTGAAGTTTAATGCAACATTAAGCATTGAGATAATTAATGATTGGCAAAAGAAACAAAACATTAAACAGGCTATTTGAGTTTAGTTAATATTCTCCAGCAGGGATGTTTGGAATCCAATTGTGTTAAAATTTTATAAAAAGAAAGATTAATATTTTGAATAATTCCATTCGATTTTAGAATATAATGTGTAATCATAATAACATAGGTTAGTATACTTTTTATGTCAAAAATATTTTTAATCAATGATTAGATATTAATTCTTTAAACAATAAATGTCAGGTTTTCCAAACTTTGTTGATAAATTAGTATAAATAAATAAATAAAAATATTTGCATAGGGCTGAATAGTTAGCAAATTTGGGTTTGAGTAGGTTATGGTTGTGGTGATGAGTCCAAACATAATCAGGCAAACATGGTGTTTAGCCGCAAGGGGGTAGTGACCTGTGACTAAACATGAGTAAACATGGAGATGACGTAACGTAACCAGGCAGTACCGTTTTTAACTTAAATGGATAGCTTACGATACGGAAGAGCACAGAATACAAATATACTACTATGAGTAACACGGTTACGCTTAAAAGCAATAAGCAGTTTCCACGCGCGTCTTTTAGCATATCAAGAGCGTGGGGGTTATAAGGGAATGAACCGTAGTAAACGGCGCCCATAACCTGCAGCTGTAAAGTGACAACTGACAACTGCCACAGTAACGTTTTCACCTGATGCTACGGAGGATTGGGGATGCTTGCATATTGCCATTTTTTATTGTCTCCAAACAACATCGTTTTGAAGAATTTTGTTTTATTAAAATATTTAATTTTAGTCTTTTAAAAAATTATTTATATTTTAATTGTTAAAATTTGAATTTTAATATATTATTTTAAAAAAATAACATATTAATTTTAATAATTTATTTTCATATATTTTCCTTAGTTTTAAATATTTATATTTCTAATTTTATGTTATTTAATATAATAAAATATTAATTATTAGTTGATATAATTTATGATATGATAAAAATATTATTTATTATCATATTTAAAAAATTATAATTTATAAATTTATTTAAATTTAAAATATTCAAATAAAATATAAGTAACTTACTGGTTTAATTGACAATTCTCATTAAACATATCGAGATTATAAAATTTTATATAATTAAAAAATAAGTTAATATTTAATAATTTTTTAAAGTATACTATATTTTTAAAAAATATGAATAAATATTGTTTATAGCATATGTTTATAATAAAATAATTTAATTTAATTAAATGATACTAATAATATAAATTTTATATATTATAATTTATAACATTGCTAAAAAAATACTAGTTTTTATACTAATTATTTTAAAATTTATATCCATTTTAAATTTTAGATCAAAATGAAACACTAAACCACATTAGATACTAAATTTAATAAAATGATATATTTAATAAAATTTTAATATAAGTGTATTTATATTGGAAAATATAAGTAAATTTTAGAAATTTACTTATTAAATTATATAATCTTATATACATATATAATTATATAATTTAAATATTTATACGTTTGATGTGCAGTAAAATCACATTAACAACAATTATTTGAATGATATATTTAAAAAATAAATAGTAATATTTTATATTTTTTTAATAAATCTATATTTATTATAAATTAGTTCAAATAGAAAACTATAAGAACTTAATATATTTTATATTATTTTAATATATTTAATATCAACTGTTAAAAATTATTTATAAAATTAATTTTTTTTAGTAAATAGTTGTTGTTTAATTATATTTCACAAAATATTTTATAATTAAATTAAAAAATATATTTTAAATATAAATAGTAAGTTCTGACTTAAATAGTAAGACTATATTATACATTAACTTAAATTTATTTAATAAATTTTATTTTAAAATATAAAATTTAAATAAATGTAATTTATTTAATAAAAATATTTAACTTAACGGATCAATTAATAAAATTCATCATATTTTACAAAGTTGCAGAGTATAATAACTTCAAAAGAAGTTAAATGAAATTTTCCTATTCTATGAAATTATTTCTATTCTTTCGCATAGATTAGTCTATAATAACTTTTTATTATTCTAATCCAAAAAAGTTTTTTTTATAGTATTTTCGGATATTTCTACCATTTAGTCAATATCTACTTCGTGACTCACATAAAAAAATTTCACTAAATCTTATGTATTTAAATTATAAATTATTTCTATAAAAGCATCATAATTTATTGACAGATATTATTATTATTATTATTATTTACCTATAACACGTATTAGTTTAAAACAAAATTTTTATGTGCCGATTACAATTGTGGGAATAATTTGTTTTTCAAAATATTTTTTATATTTATTTTAATAAATAAAAATATATAAAATATATTTAGAATTAAAAGGAAATACTCATTATATATAAAATTTTATTTTAAAAAAATTAGTAAAAAAAATTAAAATTAACATAATTTACATAAAATTTTATCTTAAAAAATCACTATTAAAACGTTATTCAAAATAAATGATTTAAAAATAATTGCGACTGCATACATTTTTTAAAATATTCTTATCATAATTAGATTGCGATATATTTAATTAAAATATATTGATAATATTAAAATATTTTAATAAAATGTTTATTTAATAAGATTTTTTAAATGGAGTTTATGATATATTTAATTACAAATGTTTATAATAAAACAGAAAAACTTATTTTAATAAATCAAAAAAATATTTAAAATAATTTTTTAAATTGTAAATTATTTTCATAAGATGTTTTCAAATCTTTAAAAACTAGCTCCTGAAAATCACAAGATTGCTTTTAAAATGTGAAGATAGTATTGGTCGGTAGATGATTTGGGAATTTAGCAGGTAAGCTTGCCAGCTAACTACATGTAGGTGCTTTAGTTTTATTTAAAATTATCATAACATGTTATTATAACATCATTTTATATTATTTTAATGATATTATTCATATTGTTTTGCATTTTTTTTAAATACTTTTGGTGGTATGTTGATATGGTTTTTTTAGCATATAAAACTTATCTTTATTCCTATATAAGTTACTTATATTTTTAATTTAGTTAAAAACATTCATATAATACATGAGATGTTTTGTAGTTATTACTAAAATTTTACTTATTGAAGAGAATATTAAAAATACTGCCTCCAATATATAAGTTACTATTTTGGTTTGGATTCGAATTTCATTTTTCTACATTATAAAAAAAAACAGCATTCAATATATACTTCATTAAAATTGTTCATTTTTTAAAATTCAACTTTTTTACAATTTAAATAAATATATATTAAATGTTTTTACTTTTATTTTTTAATTGTCATTTTAATAATACCTTTTGATTATTTTATTTAAGCTATTATAGTCAATGTCTTTTTTATAATATTGATTAAAAGTAAACAAATTAAAAATAATGTCAGGATATAATAAAAATCATGATGATTTAGTATTAGTAATATTTTGAATAAAAAAAATTTATTTTATATGTTTAATTAATATTCTTAAAGCACTGATTAATATTTTTAAACTTCAACCTTAGTGTAGGAAATATAAATTATATGTCTCTCGAAAATAAAGGCTGAAAGGTTTCTGGTGCACGTTTTCTCAAAAGAAATAAATTATAATATTATATGTTTTTATTATTAATAATAATAACATTCAAATTAATTAGAAACGATTCAATTAAAGAAATAAACATTTTAAATTGTTAACAATTATTAAATCAAAACATATTATCTTTATATCCATGAATTTAATATAATATGTCAAAAATTAAATACAAAATTAGGTTGTCTAAGATAATAATAACTTAAAAAAACAGTGTTTTAAAATATTTAATCTGATATGATATGAAATGTAAAAACTATAATTTAAAAAAAAAATCAAATCAAAATTAGGATTAACTAAATTTAAGAAATACTATTATAAAAAATATTTTTTTTTAATGTTAAATGGTGCTTAGAGCAACTCTACTGAAAATTGTTTAAAAAAAAAAACAAATTAAATATCACGTGTTTAACAATATGCTTCGTCAGAGACAGATGTTAGAGCAGAGAAATTAAACACCTCATGTTTCTTAAAAGTTTTTTATTTAGCAAATTTTTGTTATATTTTAATTCTTCGAATTTTTTTCTTGTTAATTTTTAGTAAACCTTTTATTTTTTAAATAAATTATTTAAAAAAATATTTGTAGGTTTTTATTGATTTAAAAAAATAATGAAATGGAATTTTAAGATAAATAAATATTAAAAACAGTAAATATATAATATATATTTACATTTTTTTATTAGGATGTTCTATTAAGAAGTACTTAAGTGAGTAAAATTAAAAAAAAAAAAAAAAAGAGGATAGTATATACACATAAAAATCAAAAAAATATTATTAAAATTTTAAAGAAAGACCCTCCATTAAACATGCCCGGCCATCTTTAAAGAAGATACTTAAAAAATTACTTGTATAAAAGAATTGTTTGTATGTAGTAAGAGTTGTTCATATAAGTAATTTATAAAAAAGAGTTGTTTAAATATTTTATTATAATTTAAAGTATTTATAATATGTTAGAAATGATCTTGCAAACCCAAGCAAAACAAAGGAAATTTAAATCATTCTCAGAAGCCATAGGTGTCTTCCCTCGAGAGCGGAACTAAGCTGGGTACCACCTCTATCAGTAAAAGAACCATTTAATATAGAATGAAGATCATGCGATTGCGGCTTGATGAAAAAGAAGAAAAATTTTACAAATATTTTTATTTTAAAAAAATTCAAATTTAAAATATTAAAGTGGATTAGTTATTGTATCATATAATTTGATTTAGACTCTTCCTTATTATTTTCGGTGTTACGAGATTTATTAACAGTTCATATTCTGAGGTTACCCTTTTCTTTCACTGTGTATGGATGTTTTAGTGTTTTACGACTACGGATGAAGTCAAGAAGACTACGAGAAAGGAACAAAATGAAGGGAGAAAAATAACAGAAAAAATAAATAATTGATTCTCTTGTTATACAAATAAAGGTTTTATATTTGAAAAACCTTTCATTATATTTTCAACACACATGATTTAATTATCATTTAGTATTTTGCATGTTTTAAAATAAATTATTAATTAATTATATATCGAAATTTTTTAAAATAATAATTTGTAATATTTTGTTAAAATTTGTTTTCTTCTCAAATATCAATTATTTATATATTTAAATTACTTTCATTCATCTGTTAAAGTTATTCGTTCTCTTTTAAAATTAATGCATGAATATTATTTATCTAAGCTGATTATAAATGTATTTATAATTTAAAATTTTTTCCTTCCAACTATTTTATAATTTTATATTTCAAACTTTGTTGTAATAAAAATATTATATATATATATTAAACACACATTTATTTTCGTATAGATAAATTAAATGTATGTTTAGTTTAATATATTTTATAAGAAAAAGCTATTTTTAATAATTATTTACTCAAAAAAATGACATCTGTGAATGGCCACCTCTAGCCAAGGTTTGAAAATGTCATTGCCAACTCATGTATGGCCCACCTCATTTGACCCGAGTGAAACTGTTAACAGAAGGAAAAAGCGGGGAAGAAACGCCTTGCATATTCGCAGAATAAAATCGCAATATGATGGAGGAATTAACAGTAATTTAAGTAATTTTGTAAGTTAAATGGAGAGTAATATTTTTAAAAAACATATATTAAATGGAAAGTAATGTTACATATGCACTTTCACATATATTATGTATCACGTCACTTAAAATAAACTATATATTAGTCAATATGGTTGATATTTGATTAATACATAAACGTAGTATAAAGTGTATGAAACTGTGTGTTTAGAAGTATTCTAAAATGGAAAATAGGTCTCTTATGATTGAATCATACACTCATATGGAAGGCTGTATAACATAAAAGATCGGCGTGGATTGAAAGTAGTTTCAGGAGCAAAAACAAACACTAAATTATTTGAAGAAGAAAAAAAATTAAACAAGGTCCTTCTTCCCATAGTGTTTTTTTTTTTCTTCATCCCTTCTTATTTTACAATAACCTTGTGTTTGGATACATAATTTTAGAATTTTAAATTTATAAATAAAATAAATAATTATTTTAAAAAAAATAAGAATAATTATAAGTAATAATTAAAAAATTAATATAATATTGAATTTTAAAAACTTATCTAAATACAGGTTATTTAAAATTATTTCTTTTTAATATAAAAATTACTCAAATAAATTTTTTTACTATTTTTTAAAAAAGATTCCTTATCATTTGAAAGTTTCTAATATTTTAAAAAAGTTATTTAAGATTCACGCTTGATAAACTCACATTTGTAAAGATATAAAACCTTCTTTTAGCTAAGGTTATCTTGTAAATAAATAATGTTTAGTTGTAAATATTAGTAAAACACACATTAATGTAAACGCGAGTTTGCAGAGCCATAAATTGTGCAAACACTAGAATTTTTAAATTCACTTGCTAAATAATAGAACTATATTCAAACTCTAATAAAGATGATATTTCAATGTGTATTCAAATAAAAGTGTAAACTTTTTATCCACATATTTAATTAAAGTAAAATCTTTTAAATTTTATCATCCACATAAAATCTAACCAGTAGGATTAATTAATTACTCCCATAGTATGATTATCATAAAAAATTACTTTTACTTGAAAAACTGCAGGTTTTTTTTTTTCAATTTAGTTTTTGACATTATGAAAAACATAATTGTGTTCCCTGAAATTGGCTTCTCTAATCAATTTCATCTTTAATATATGCTGAAATTTTAGTAAATATAAGTCAATTTGATTTTTGATAGTAGCATGGGTTAAGCAATCTAGTCTCTATTTTTATTATTTTTTATGTCAGACCAAATTGATTGACAAATTATCAAAATTAATAATTATTTCAAAATATTAAAATCCGGATTGATTGATGGTGTAATCAAGACCAAATTGATATCTTTGTTAAAAACAAAGAAATGAGACATCTTTGGAGGGTAAAAGCATACTCAGGCTAAAAGAGAAACTAGATGGAAAAGTATGTGCAGACAAGATGAGTCTTGCACATTATAATGTATTAAGTGACAAAACGTAAAAAGAAGAAAGTGTGGTTTTACCACAGGCATGCATGTTAAGATGCATCATTGAAGGCTTATAGTCAAGATTTAAATGATATTGATAATCTTATATTAGAGCCGAAATGGGGAAAAGATATGGAATGAATTAGGGATGTGATGGGTTGGGGCTACCAAAGCCTACTAAAATTGAATATTCCTCCTATTAGTGCTGCTCCAAGACAAACATTAGGCTTTCATAAAATGAGGAATGAGGATGTAATGGCCCCACTCTTCCATCTTCGTATGGAATTTCCATTCCAATGACATGGATAATGAGGTGGGTCTCAACTCTTTCTATGGGTCCATTATGACTTAAATTACTAACTTTTTAGGCTTAATATAGTTCCTAATCCCATCCTATATGATTTTTAGTAGGTGCCCAATCATAGCACTTTTCTCTTCTGCTTCCCTCTACGGCAAAAAATGTTCTTACAAAACCACTTATTCCACAACTTGAAGGGTTGCTTTGGATTGGGAATGAATAATTAGGAATCACGGTTCACTCTTAATTTGCCAACAATTTCTCGATCTCAATATGATTCTGGTAAAAAAATATTCTTTTCACCGAGTTTGAGTTTGGAGATGGTTCCGTAACCACAAGATGCGCATACTTTATAATATATATATATATATATATATATATATATATATATATATATATATAAAGAGATAAGTTATTCTATTAAAATTATTTAATTTAATAATTTGTTAAATAAATTTTATCAAATCAATCATTACACCAATAAAATTTATTATATAGATTAAATTTATAAAATTTAAAAAGGATTCAATATTTTATTAAATAAATTTAATATGTAAGTATTTTTATGTTTTTCAACATAATACAATGTTATTAAGTATATTTTTTTTATAAGCATGTTATTAAGTATAACACTGTTATGTATATTTGGCATAAATAATAATTTTTTTAAAAGCACTTTGGAAATGTATTAAAATTAATTTTCTAGATACATTTACAGTGTGTTTTTTTTTATAAAACCATTTAGCTATGAATTGTTATATTATAATTTTTTTTAATTTTTATAATAATAATTTTAAATTTGATATTTATTTAAAAAAATTTATTGATTGATAATGTCAATATCTTTACGATTATAATATATTAAAACTTAACTATTAAATTAAACAATATGAATATTATCACACAAAATATTTTTTATATATAACTTTGAAATAACAAACCCATATTGAAAATGAAAAATATCATCGGATGACGATATTAGACTGAAGAATGGGGGAATAAATAGTAATTCTACCATTTTATTATGTATTCATTGTTAGGGTGGCAATGTGATAATAGGGGGAGTATAAAGAGGTAAAATGTCAAATTCCACAGCATAAAGTGGCAAAGTACTTTTTAGCTATTAATCATCAGAGTACAACTAGTGATTAAAAAATTGAGCAAATTATACTAAACATTAAGTTTAAATTTTATTGTATATAATATAGTATAATTTATTAGTACATTTTTTCTTGAAAAATGCACTAAAAACAATAAGCTATTCTGCTATTGTTAATTCACAAATATATTTATAATTTTTTTATTTGACAAAAATCATAAAATTTATTTTGATAAATAAAAAATTGAAACCTAACAAATGATAAAAACTATTATATCAAGTTAAATTTCAAGACTAGAATTGAAAATCGACAAAATCTAATTCAAACAAAACTTACACACTTATATAGTTTAATTTGTGAAATTCCATCAGCTTAAGAGGAATACCATATCTTCTTTGTCTCCTTTAAGCGACGAGTCAACCTTAAATGGCTTGTTACTGAGATAGACTTCGGTCTAGTAAAAGAATTCGAAAATAAACTGATTAAATATTAAATATAAAATAATTTGAATAAATTAGATAACCCTTCTCTTCAAAATAAATTTAAATTAGATCACAAACATCCTTAATTTTTACTAACAACCCGATATGAGGCCACGTGAAAAGTTTATTTAATAGAATTGGTATCATAGACTACTCATTCAAATGATTTTTCCATGTAGAAACTGGTGAGCTGTAGCCCTTGGACTGAACCATACCTCCTAAGTAGGGACGACTATAAAATAAAAAGTTCGTTAATTGTTTCAAAATAAGAAAAATATTAATAGCAAATGTTAAAACTGATTTCATGCATATAAAAGTAGTAAATTTTTACAAAAAAAATATTATATAAAGATATAATAAATCTTTTTAATAAAAATTACTCCCTTTGTATGTTTAAAATTAGTTTTAAATGTAATGGTTTAATCAAAATTCTATTTATTTTACATTTAATTTTGATTTTAATTTTTACCATCCATTTATTATAATTTTTATCTTTTATTTTATAAAAATTGTCAGTTTTAATCTTTGCCATTATAATTTTATACACATTTAAAACTATCAATATATACATAATTTAATTTATGAATTTATTTATTTATTCATATTTCTAATCAATGGAATAATCTTTTGGATTAAGCTGAGGTTGTGTGTTTAAGTTATAATAGGTGATGTTAACAAAATTGTTAAAACAATTATTATTTAAAAATTTCATTCCATTTTAATTCTATCTCTATTATCATCAAATGGAAAGAAAAATGTCAACTAAGGAAGAATGGTTTAATTAATCAAATACAATACATTCTTAAAAATTGTGTTCAATTATTTTTTAAAAAGAACTTCAAATATTATTTATTTTAAAAAACAAAGGAAACTAATAATCAAGAAGAGATTTTAGCTTACGTTCTCTAGAATTACAAAGCCTTATCAATATATATATATATTTGCACTTAATTCTAAAAATATCTGTCTAAATATTTTAGAAATAATGTAATCTCAGAAAGATCATTTGAAGTTTCCATATTGGTGTTTTAGGCATGGACATAAAGGAAAGAATGGAGTGTGTCTCTGGTAGTGGATGACGGAGTGTGTGGTCTTTAAGGAACAGCCATCAAGGTTGATGGTGGATTGGGCTTCACTTTAACAAACACCCAATCCAAGCTTAGGGAGACCCCCCATTTCGTTTTAAGAGCCCCCAGGGTGTCTCCAACTAATTGTTACCATTGTTGCGCCGTTGAAAATTTAAAGGAATCTGTAGGGATGAATTTTTATTACTTTTAATAATTAAACAAATATAAAAACTAAATACGAATCATTAAAAATCAAGTCAGAGAAACTAAATTTATATGTAAATTAAAATATGGACAAAAGTTCAACTAAATCTAAGGTAATCTACTGACGAATCTTGATATAGGAAAATGTTTAATTATAATTTTAAAAATAAATTTAAACATTCAGAAATGGTAAATTATATTTAAAAATAAATATTTTTATATAGAAATGTGAATTAATTCACCTTTTTTAATAAAATTTCATGACTTTTAATATTTAAAATTAACCTGTTAACAGATTATAAAATCTATAAACGGTAGTTTAAAGTTCGAGTAAACCATCTTATAACAATCCTTTCCTTCTTTCGATTATCAGTGCAATCAGAGTTTTAGAAGGAATAATGTTTCTATCCTTTAACATTATACTTTTATTAGCCTCTTAGTATTATATGAGAAAATTTAAATAAGAAAAAAAACACTTAATTCATTAAAAATATAAAAATAATTAGTATTTTATTTATTTAATAAATAAAAAATATTAATAAAACAAATATTACAATAATATATTGGACAATATATTTTAATTAGCTAACAGTTAAAACTATTACTTAAATTTTTATTAAGTATTTAAATCATGTTTAATAAAGTAATTTATTTTAAAAACTATTAAATTTTTATGTTATTAATATTTTTAAAATATTATTTTAAATAAACCTAGTTTTTCAGCTATTAATTGAAATATTTTTTATTGTTATGCTTGATATATTTTCATAACTTTATATCTTATTTATCCATTTAAATATATATATTTTTTAATTTTTTACAATAATATGATAAATTTTGATATACATATATATATATATATATATATTATGTAATATTACTTTTAAAATGATTATTTTAATATCGTACTATTTATTTTAATTAGTTTATAAATTATTTATTCTTTATTAATAAATAATTAAAACTATAAAAATTATTTTTTAAATGTTATCGAAAATATTTCTATATAAAAAATTTAATTTTAAAACATTTTTCACTTTCAAATAAAGAAAAGTTTAATTGATTAATTTTTAAAATACCTGTTAAAAATGTATTATATTTATCAAATTCTTATCAATTCATTAATTATATCCTTATCTATTATTTTATATTTATTAAATATTTAATAATTAAATTTATCAAACATCTTTAATTAAATTAAATAACTTATCAAAATTTAATTCTCAATTAACTTATTAATTAATATTAACAAATATGTTCTGAGAGGATTTATAATTTTTTAGAAAATAAATGTTTAATAGAAAATTTTCTAGTACCAAATTCAATTTCAATATATGCAGTTACATTGAATACTTCAACTGAAGTTATGTGGCTCATAGATAATTCTACTTAATTTGAGTAGGATTATCTCTTCTAAAGAATATTTTTTAAACTTATACTATCAAAATCTCAAAATATGTCTGAAAATGAAGTTTTAGAAAAAAAAAATTTGGTCCCCTATTTTTGAAGAATGAGAAGTTTTTCAAAATAAAAAAATTGTTTTCAAAATAATATTTTTTTCAGTTTGTTTATTTTCTATTTTTAAAACAAATTTTTAAAAACTTATTTGATGTGCAATTTTTTTTGAATATTTTTAAATAGAATGTTTATTTATTTTTAAAATATTTTTTTCTTTTATAAGTGTTACCCGATATATTATTCTATTTTTTCTTTACTTATTTTTTCCCTGTACAATATAATCTTAAAAATTGATCTTATAAAATATTTTTAAAAAATTAAAAATAGAAAACAAAAGAAAACATTCTTCACCTGTTTTAATCTTATAATTTTACTTTTCCTTTTATTTATGTTATTCCGTATATTACTCTATTTTTATTTATTATTTTTCATTATCTTTATAAAATGATTTTTAAAAACTATAAAAAAATACAATTAAATACCTTTATTTTTCATTTTCAATTAAAATTATATATAATATTTATACAAATAAATAAAAACAAGTCATTAAACTTATATTAATCTATGAAAAAAAAATATTTTTGTAAAATATAAATTATTCCTTCATTGTTTTTTTAAATCAATCTTAGAATGTGTTTGATATATATTTTCGTAATTTCAAAAAAAAAATATTCAAAAATTATATTTTTTTTAAAATTACAATTGTTAAACTTAAAAATAGTATAAACGGATTTAATAGATTTAAAAGATTATGAAAATATTATAATAAGTATGGTTACTATTTTCTTTATCTTTATGAAAATGTAAGTTCCCACCATTTTTTACAAGAATCTTTCAATGAGAAGTATAGTTATTTTTTTAAAATATATATTTATTTTGTAATAATATTTTTTAAAATATTGATATTAAACATATGCATTATTTATAAATTAAAATAATTTTTTTAAAATTATTAAGTTTTTAAAAAATCTATCTCATAAAATTTCATATTTTATTTGGATCCTACGAGAGATAATAAAAAAGGAAAAAAAATATTTAATGATAAAAATATAAGAGAAATGAAAGAAAAATATTTTTATTTTTTATTTGGATAGATTTTATTTTTTTTACTATAATTATTTATAAATATAATTTTATTTTTAAAATAATTATAATAATTTTAACAATTTAATATAAATAAAAAAATCTTCCTCCTTACCTTTGTAGCCTAAAAGAGAATTAAAGATTTTGTCTCTTCTCCTTTTTTTCTTATTATCTTTTCTTCTTCTCTCTTCCATCCTGCACAAGCATGCTAACGCAACATCAATTACTATTATAATTCTGCGTCTTAGTTTGTATCCGTGAATACTCGTAGTCATAACGTAGAGATAATTTGTTGGGAGAAAAAGAAATAATAATTTCGTAACTTATTGAACGACATGTTCACAAACCGCATAGTTCTATGGTGTTTCTCATCCTCACTTTCTCTCATGGATTTTCCACGCTCCAAACAGAGCATAAAAATGTCAGCTTATTAAGAATAAGGATCAAGACATGGTAAGCTACCCAGCCCACTCAAGTTGCTGAATGTTAATCCCTAACTCTTTTGGGCCGTACCTAATCGTAATCAATATACACAACTTTCAATAATAGCCCAATTGTAGAACTTAACAATGGTCCAAACTCTCAATGAAAGGACAGAATTCGAAGACCAAAAAAAAAAACCGAAGAAGAAATAAAATATTTTTTTGCCAAAAAATTAAATCATAAAAAGAGAGAAAAGGAGATGAAAAGGGAAAACCAATAAACATAGAAGATAAATTGTGTAAAGAGAAAATAGAACATATATCCATACTCCATTACAAATTTACAAGCCCATTGGACCCCTGATACTATCCCCAAGTCCATTTCTGTGAAATATGGCATTTAGGCCTTTCAGATGCTTAATAATTTTAATGCATTTAATCTTTGTTATAAAAAAGAAATTTGACATGTCAATAACTAGTGTACTAACCTATGCGATGCATAAAGTCATTACATACGTAAATTAAAAATATAAAAAGTAATAAATAACCAAATGTTCATATTAAAATGTAAATAAAAAACAGTTTAATAAATAAAACATTCATATATAATTTAGGGTATTATGTATAATAATAAATTTATCACGGAAATACAAATATATACTATTATTCGGATGAAAATAGTTTTATATTTAAAATTTTTCATTTTTGAGTTTATGTAAATATTTTTTAATTTCAATATATTATTAGTATAGAAGATTTTATACTATCAACCAATTAAAAATTATGATAAATAAATAAATTATTAAAAATTAATAATAATTTTGATATAATAATTTATAATTAATTGATAGTGTAAAACATTTTTTATATTATAATACATTCGAATTAAATCTAATATTTTTATTATTTAAATTTTAATACATTTTTATGTAGTTTATTTTATCTTTTTTATATGATATAAATTTTATCCGTTAAATAGTTAATGAATATGTTTATTCTTTTAATGTAAATAATAATATATTTTCATGTGTAGTTTTTATCTAGTGCAATGTAAAATCTTACCCCCTACAAATTAACTGTTAATACACATATAACTTTTTCATTTTCATGTGACATAAATACTAATATATTTGCATTTAAAGTACTTGTCAATTGTATTATAACTAATTTAAAATTATTCCTGAAATTTTTTAACCCCATCACTATAACTGTTAATATTTTTTCCTTATAAATAAATGTTGTTAGTTCGCATTATAATTACCTTTAAAAGAAAATTGTAAATTTTGAAGGGATGAATTTTATTCGAAAAGATGACATTTGTAATTCTTTAAAAAAATACGGAGTTTGAAATGTTTGTATTAGACTAATGGTATTTTTTCCAATTTTAAGTTAAAATATAATATATGAAGGAAATAATGTTTATATAAAAATATTTTATAATATATGACTATGTTCAAGGACACCATAAGAGTCTTTATCAGCAAATTAAACAAAACCACGCCATTGTACCCATTGAACTTTTTGCAGAGACAGCTTCGCTAATTGTAAAATGGGATTAGACTCCTATTATTAAAATTAGAATCAAACACCATCCAACAAATATTTGTAATAAAAGTCGGTTTTTGAGATATCAAAAGAAATAGGTAATTGACATGTATAAAAAAAATTCACATTTAAAAAATCTGGAATTTAACTAATTTGATAGGTTTGAAAGAATACCATTAATTTTTAGAATATAATTAAAATCAAAATTTTGAATATATTTTAAATTTTTATAGACTTAAGAAAGGTTTTACTGGCGGTAAACGCTGCGCAGGACTAATCTCCATTTGATCGTTAACTTAATTTTGACTATTACATACTTATGGTTTATCTGTTTAGATAAAATTTAAAGATTTTTTTTTTTAAATTTGCATAGATCTTATTTTTTACTTTTATTTATTTATATTTATCTTATATAAAATAAAAAAATTTATTTATTTATTTATAATTATTAAATATTTTTAAAAATTAAAAAAATAAATATTATATCAATAAAAAATATAATAATAAAAATAAATTTTTAAAAATTTATATAAATAAAAAATTTTAATATTAAGTTTTTTTTCATTCTATACAAACAACTTATTTTTTCATTTTATTTTTATTTAAATCTTTATCTTTTTCTTTCATTCTCTCCTTTTTTTTTTATCTAAACAAAACATTAAAAATGCATAATAAATTTGAATACTAAGATATTTATAGATTAAAAAAAATTAATTTTAAAAATTAATTATTTCTATGTGAAAAATAAATTAATTTTTATAAAATCCACCTAAATATATTTTTACTTTATTAATTATGAAAATGAGAGCGAATATTTTTTAAAAATTATTAAATACTTATTTTAAAAAAATCAAAATTTTTTAAAAGGTAATTTTTAAAAAATTTATATAAATCAAAATTTTTATTGATAATAATTTTTTTATTTTTTTTTATTCATCCAAACAATATAATTTTTTAATTTTTTCTATTTTTATTATTTAAACAAATTATTTTTTCATCATATTTTTTTTCTATTCCTTAATTTTTTTTTATTTTTCAGATCATCCGACCAAACTATACACATTATGTAAAAATACTAATTGATCAACTTTTTTTTTCTAAATTACAGATTGAACACATTGACTGCAAGCAATTATTGCAATTGTAACGTAATGGACGCACAGTAACCTCGAAAACCATGATGAGTGGTAGAGAAAAATGCCGTCAGACATAGACAGCTCTCACAATGAAATTGCCTTTAAGCCTATAATAACTTTGCAAAGGCCAATTAAAACAAATAGACGGGAGAGATGGGTCACCACCAAACCTCCAAAATTTGTGACTTTTGTGTTAGTTGTGTAGAGGGGAGGGTCGGGCATCAAGAAATTTCGCCCATTTTTGAGTTGGTGTCGTCATTTCAAACATATCGACCATTTCCTGCACCTTTCTTTTTTTTTGTTTCATTTGCCACATTTGCTGCGGATTTGGTATTTGGTGGAACCATACATATATGTAGCGTGCCCGTAGAATAATTTGTGTATGTTAGGTGTGAACGTTTCAAAAGCCTTTAATTTCATGGCTGTTTCCAACCTCCTCACTTCTCACGCTTGTACAAAAACTACTTCAAAATCCCTTGTTCTAATCACATCATGAATTCGTGATCAAGATTAATGGTCCCATTGCTATTACACTTTTTTTCTCTTTACATTTACATGTATCCTCCATAAAAAAGAGTAATCTTACTCGAAATATTATTAGACATTAAATATGAACATTTTTTCCGATGAAGATTTGAATACATTCATACCAGTGATTAGCCTTTTCAATTAGCTGTAACTTTATTAAAATGAGTTTGGATATCATAAAATACACAGATCTCTTCAGGATAGATTGATGAAATTTTTTTTTTCGAAAAAAGTTCCTAATACCTCTAATTGAAACTATGGAATTTTGTAGTCATTTCATAGTGTCTATGATTATTTTTATTTAATTAGAATTTTAAAATTCTCTTTGTGCTTGAATAAGAGAACTTACAGCGGAAATATTTTTTTGTATGGGTCTATTTTTTTAAATGCTTTGTATATTTAACAGGATCATTTTGCAATTTATCTAGAATTATTGTTTATAATAAACTTATTTGACTCAAATAACATTATTTTTAATAAAAAAAATACTTATAGTTTAAATAAAATGATAATAAGATTAAAAAATTTACTCACAATATTTTCTTTTAAAATTTCAATTTATTTAACTTAACATCCACTGTGGACATTTGATCCTTTTGCACACACGTATACGTTAACTTGTTCTTAAAAACAACCAAGAAAGGTTTCGATAAAATGAAATAAAATAAAGCTCAGCCTCTATCTATCTATATATATAAAGTGAATGAAAAAAAAATATGAATAGAAATAAGGATTGAAATTAAGGTAGCATCTTCGTTAACTTGGGGTTAGGGAATAAAAATATAAAAAAAATGATGTATGAATCCACCTAATCCAAAATATGAAAAATGGTAGATTAATCATATGTTAACATGGTAAGTTGAATTCATTTTGTCAACCTTAATTTTATCTATATAATTTATTTGCTACAACAATTTTATTTATATAATTTAAATACACGGCTTGATAACTCCACCAAACCACTCTATGCATTGCAAAAAATTTAGAAGTAGGTACTATTTTTTTTAATTAGTCTATTAATCCGGATTTAAATAAAATGATCAGTCAACAAATTTTACTTTTAAACTTTCAACTCTGAACACTTGTATCGTCCAAGTTCATCAGTTATTTATCAATGACACTTCTTTCATTTATTCGAAGAGTAAATATTAATAACTTTTTGTAAATCTCCTAATCTATCAACATAGTTATAAAATGTTTTTTTTATTAAATTGATACAAATTTTGATATAATTTAAAATTTATAAATAATATTTTTAACCCTATAATAATATTTTTAGCTGTAAACTTATGTGTTTATAAAATGAATTAATTTAAAAAATTAATATATAATAATATTATACTATTCAATAATTTAATTTATAAAAATAAAATTTTATATGAATATATAATATAGTTATTATAAAATAAAATAATAAATATAGATTATTAATTTTTTAAATAATTAAAAATAAAAAATGTATGTAATATTTTAAAATAATAAAATATTATATATATATATATATGTGTGTAGTGCACTGTAGTTATAATTTAGCTTTAAAATTATGTATTTATAAAAAGAAACTAATTTTAAAAAATTAATATATAATAATATTATATTTTTCAATAATTTAAATTTAAAATATAATTTTATAAAAAATATTATATGAATATATATATATTTATAAATATTTAGTTATTATAAAAATAGCACAATAAATATAGATTATTTTATTTCATTTAAAATTTTAAAATTAAAAAATATATAATATTTAAAAATAATCATATATATATATGAAAAAAATTCATCTTATTTTAAAATTAAATCTTTCCTAAGTTCTTCAAAATGTTATTTAACAAACTTGAATATATTAATAATAAAAGTATAAGATACTAATTTCCTTAAATAATATAATAATTTATTATTCAATGTAAATGCATTTTTTTACTCAAACATTATCGCAAAAATCAAATTATTCTTAGTCATACTTGTTTTTGATTAAGAAAGGGGAACATAGCTACATAATATAAGAGGAAATTGAATATGGGCAAATCCTTATGATTAATATTATTTTAGTTTTGTCATATTGCCTTTAAGGTGACATTAATGCATATATGAAGCATCCGGTCCCACGTATAAAGGTTTGTACGACCTAATCGCCATATTAATTTGGACGGACCCCGTCTTGCTAATGGATGATGCGGACGTCATATCCACCATATTATAAAACTGGCGAATAAATAACAATCACTTGATCACTTGTAGAAATTCTGGTTCACTTTAATGGATCTAACTATAATATATTGCACTTGACTTGATGCCTATATTAAATTATTAATATCCACATAATCGGTATCAAATACAAAAAATATTTGACAAAGTCATATTAACCTTCTTTTTTTTTTGTTGAGATTTTACAAAATGACTTTCTTTTGAGATTCTGATTAAATATATTTTGAATTTTAGCAAGTGTTGGTATGGTACTCAACATTTGAAATTCAGCATTATTTTTTTGTGGTCGTTGTTTCTGTTTTTTAAAAATTTAATTTATTTTTTTGTTTTTAATAAAAAAACGTTTTAAAAATAAAAAAGTTTCAATAAGTATTATTAATTATTCTTCGAAAAATAAAATTCAGCATTTTTCTTCCAAAAATATGTATATATTTATTTATTTTTTTCAATTATATTTGTTGGAAATTATAAATTTTTTGAAATATTATAAATAAGTTAATAGATTTAAAGAATTTTGATAATGTTAACTGATGTTTGATGAGTATGCTAAACATAATTTTCACCTTCCCCCACCTTTTAAAACATTTTGTTGAAAAATATAATAAAAAATTTGTAGAAATAATTTTTAAAAATTATTAAATATGAAAATATAACATTCACAATTTTAAAAGTTAAAAAAAAGCTCCAGTAAACGTTTATAGCGTGAAAAAATAAAATAAAAGAACAGTTGTAAGAATGATATTTTTAAATAGTAATATGCATATAATTTCAGATTTCATAATACCAAAATTAAACATCTTATTTGTTAATAAAAATGCTCTTATTATTTAAACATTTAGATTACTAAAAAAGAAAAAGTATATGAGTTGGTTACCTTTGGATCTAGGATTCTGGATAAAGCGTAAACTGCTGAGGCTCGCTCCGCCCCGCCCCGCGCCAAACCATTTCATTTCAAAGCGGAAAGTTGAATCTGTTTTGTTCTTCACAAATGCAGTGAACAGTTTTGTCGGATAGTATTTCAAATTTTGTGATAAAATCTTCAATATATTTTTCTTTCACTCTAAGAATTTGAGACTTTTTAAAAGGTAACCAGAGCAAGTTGATTTTTCCCCCTCACACTCCCATTCGTTTCTCCATTTATATTTTCTTTTCCTCCGATCCTTCTTAGGATAATAATTCTCTCACTCTCTCTGCCTCTTACAACAATGAATCCTTTCACTGTTGGCTTAATTTCATAGTCTCTTCTGTTCTGCGCTTGATGATCACAGTTTGGTGACTGAGACTCTGAATTATCTGGTTCTATACCCATGGCGTGGCGCGGTTTTCTATCTTTTGGAAGATTTTGGGCATCGTTTCAGGTTGTTGAACTTCTCTCTGATTTTCTTTCCTTTTTCTATAGTCTCTTTTTCTCCTAGGGAATTGTAACACTCTGTTTATTTTTTATTTATTTTATTCATAAACGAGGTGAGAGTAAGACCATGGAAGCATACTCCGAAAATATATATATATATATATAAAATCCACAGAAAGAAAAGGACATTCAGAATTCCTTTAATTTTTGTCAATTTTATTCTCAATGTAACATTTCATTTTATCAAAACTTTCTGGTTAATTCTTTTAGCCGTGTTGTATTACTCGTTTTCAAATGATTAACAAACCTGTCAATTTTTTTAAGTAAACCTTTAAATTAGTTGTTAAAATTATATAAATCTGATATTTTAGTGCATGAGGATTTACTCTTTTTCCCCGTCAAATCCATCTATAAGTTATATTTTTGCAAGGTTTGCTATGACTTCTGAAAGTTTGATATTGTGATAAATTGCAGACAAATGCAATCATGCGGCTGCAATTGTGATTATGATTGAATTATAAAAAACTCAAAATGTTTTGATGTTATGGTTGCAATTCCGATTTTAAAATCATGTAATATGGCAGGCAATGCTTCCAAGTGGGGATTGGGTACCGCCTTGTCAACTAGTATATACATTGTGCCAAATTCGTGCTCAACTTTTTACTCTCTCATTTTAAATCCGTTTAGTTGTAGTTATACGTTTTCTTGATTGTTTATTACGGCAGGGAGGGGCGGGGCAATATGATCCTGCGGCTCATACTATCAAGTCTCATGGAGCCACACTTGCAAGAAATCATATTCGTGATTGGTTTATATTGGTGCTTCTCATAATAATAGAGGCTGTCCTCTTTGTCATTCATCCATTTTATCGCTTTGTAGGAAGGGACATGATGGAAGACCTTAAATATCCTATGAAAGACAACACAGTGCCCGTATGGGCTGTTCCTGTAAGTTTTTCTTTACTGCATAACTCAGTAGAGTTAAAAACTTCTCTCGCTTGCTTGCTAGTGTTGGCATCTTTTCGTTTGCTTTTCAGTTCAATATACTCTGTGCTCAGCATTCAATTCTTTAATTGTGTTACGAATAGGGAACAGCTCATTCATATGTACTTTTTTGTCATGTTACTTCTTGGGAAATTGAGTATTGCTCAAAGCATGACAAACAAAATTGAGAGGCGTCTTCCCTAGTTGATCCCTACACTTCTTCTTTATGAACTATCGTTTTTTTTCTTAAAAAAAATATTGATGAAAATAATCGTAATTAATTTTTTTTCTGCCAATGATCAGCTATATGCGGTTCTGTTGCCAATGGCCGTTTTCCTTCTCTTCTATATGCGCAGGAGAGATGTTTATGATTTGCACCACAGTATTCTAGGTAATATTTGTATTTGCGATATATGAGGAGCGTGATGGACTAATATGGCTACATTAATCATTCTCGTCTCATACTTTCACTTGATATATCCTTACGAGTGTGATATTGCTGATGCACACATGTTTAAGTGTATGTAAGTAGCGATGTCTACATTTTGTTTTAGACAAAATGAAAATCAAGGTTTTTCTCATAAAATAAATTTTTTAAGAGTAGTTTAGTCATTTGAAATCTTATTCTTATGATAAAATATGATAGTTCATTTTGTTTTTATTTAATAACTCAAATTAAATCATATAATTACAGAAATAGGGATAGTCAATGAATTTTCTTTAAGGAAAAGAATATGGTACTATTATTATTATTAAATTTTATATTAGATTAAATTACACTTCTTTTAAAGAAATATAAATTTAAACTATATAATGCTTTATAGATAGTTAAAAATAAAATTTTATTAGTAGTCCAATCAAATCAAACCTAACATTTATATTAATTTTTTTTATTTTATAGCGATGATGTATTTTAATTTAAATAATTTTATATTTATATATATATATATACACGAAAATAAATTAAATTATTTTAAAAATAATTTTAAAATAAAATTACTTTGATCATAATTTTTTTAAATAGTTAAATTTTATTATTTTATTTATTAAATTAATAAATTTTATTATGTAAATTGTGTGTACAAAATTTTAAAAAAATTTATTAATTTATTATATAATATTAGTTTAACGGATCATTTAATATATATTAAAATAAAATATAATAAAGTATCAATTTTTTTTAAATTTTATAAATATAATTAACATAATATAATTTATTAATTTAACAATTTGATCAATAAAATTTAATCAATTATTTAAAAGGATTAAGAATACAATAATTTTTTCTAATGTTATTTTTAAAATAATATTATCTTTTATATATGAGCCAGGATATATTGATACCAAATGTTAAACTTTAACATTTATACTAATTTATTAATCTTAGATAAAATGTAAAATTTATCAATTTAACCCTTGAATCATGTTATAATATTTTTATAATTTTATATATCAAATTTTAAAATATTTAAAAATATGTAGATATGTTATTTAACTATTAATATTTATATATATTTAAATAATATATGAGCTGTTAAAATAAAATAATAAAAAAATATTTATCAATTTTTAATTTGTATAAAATTATATATATATAATCTATTTAATAATAATTTTTAAATTAATAAATTTTATATTTTATATAAAATTATTAAATTAATATAATTTTTAAAATTTTATACCTGGTCAACATATCCTTATTATATATATATATATATATATATATATATATATATATATATATATATATATATATATATATTAGAACTGGTGATTGTTGTTAATGTACTTCATTGCTACCAAGCAGGTCTCCTATTTGCTGTTTTGATCACTGGGGTCTTGACCGATGCAATAAAAAATGCCGTTGGCCGGCCTCGGCCGGACTTCTTTTGGCGTTGCTTTCCGGATGGAGTAGAGGTGAGCAAGCAATATATTATGTATCATTTTGTCACTGTTTTTCTACTCTTCTGGGGATTATTATATTATGTACTGTTTTGGTAGGAAAAAAAATAGTATGTTTTCACATATCAATAAAACATTAAGAATTGTTTTTACAACTATATAGTTATACTAAAATTTCTCAACTATCAACTATTAATGACAGAGAGGAATAATTAATTTTTAGAAATTGAATACAGATAGTTTAAAAAAATTGTCATGATTAAGGCTGGATTTTGTATCTTAATTTCTTGTCATTCCACCTTGTCCTTTGTTCCCACGAGTTTATTAGCTGTTGTAACTTCTTCATGTCTTTAGCATCAACTTATTACATTGCTATTTGGGATTTCATGAAATGTTTTGAGAGTACGTTTTGATAAATAATTAAGCATTTAGTAAATAAATTGTTTTTGATAAATTTTATTGTGAAATTTATTGAAATAATTTCATGATCTGTAATCTGCACTTTGTAATTACAGAGCAGAGAATTAAAGAAGTGAATTGAATCAGAATTCATTCTGTAGTGATAATTGTTCTCTGTGCAGAATAATAGAAATAAACTTAATTTATACAGATGAAGAGAAGGTAAAGGTAAAAACTAGCCAATTCTGTCAGCTAGCTAAATAGTAACTAATTACCAAATACGATGCAATTATTACAAAGTGTGGATTACATATCATAAAAAATAAGTTAATTTAGAAAGATATTACAAGAAGTTTTATAAACTTCACCAATTAAACATGTTTATAGAGATAAATCCAAATAAGTTTATGAGATGTGTCCACCTCTTGAAGAGCTGCCAGATTAAACTTTTCTAAATCCATTTTGTAACTTCTTCGATCTTATTTCTTTGTTTTTCTTTTCTTATCCTCACAACTAGATGCTTTTATCTGTGATGTGAACAAAGCTGTCAGATGATCATAGAAAACTACAATTGTCATTTTGTACAGATGGGTAAATGCCGAGGAAATACTCATTATTAGTCGCTTTTGATTAACCTTACAGGTTTATGATAAATGGGGAGGTGTGGTATGTCATGGCGAGGAAAGTGATATAAAAGAAGGACACAAGAGTTTTCCAAGCGGCCATACATCATGTGAGCAACAATATTTCTATAGGCTTAGTCCCTCTCTTTTTCTTCTTGCTTTGGTGCGAGCAATTGGAATTAATGCATTTTGTTATGCAGATAGATCGAGTCTGAACACAGAATTAATTATATTTTCTTCTTGCTAATTACTTTGCTGAACATATTAGAAACGCAATATTAGCTAAAAGCGGCATTGCTTTTACCCATAGAATATTTAAAGATTAGGAAATTAGTAAACATTATTTTAATTAAATCCATCAGACACTGAAGCTAATTTTTTCCAAGTTTAATGCTGAATTTTATTAGAGTGATATACGAAAATCTACTGAGGAGTTTAACATACGTACCAATATATTAATTTATTCTATACATTACTAGCTCATTTGTTCAGAACTTGTTTATGCATGGACCTTCAATCTGATAAATTTAGTTCTGCAGGGTCTTTTGCAGGTCTAGGTTTTCTCACTTTGTACCTATCCGGGAAGATAAAAGCTTTTGATCGCAAAGGGCATGTGGCGAAATTATGCATTGTGTTTCTTCCTCTACTTGTTGCTTGTCTGGTTGGAATCTCTCGAGTGGATGACTATTGGCACCATTGGCAAGATGTGTTTGCTGGAGGCCTTCTAGGTTTGTTTTTATTGACTTAAAAAATGTAGTGATTAATGAAAAAGATCCGGCCTAGAGCCAAGTATTAAATATCACAATTGACAACTCATTTTGTAAAAAATAAATAAAAGTGAAACTCATACTACATGTGTGTTTCCTCCAGGGCTTGTTGTGGCAACCTTTTGCTATATACAGTTCTTCCCTGCGCCCTATAGCGATGATGGTAACACCTCTATCCCTCTCCTCATTGCCAGCAGCATGTTAGATGTTTTTAAGCTTTATTATATGTTGGGATTATACGAAAACTATCATTAATTATTATATTATTATATTATTATATCCGTCTCATGATCTGTTTATCGATTTCTTCTAAGGCTCTACCCATAGTATATGACTGTATGCATATAAAACGTGCCCTCTTACTTCCTGTACATATTAGATTATTTTTTACAATTAACCTTTGCGGTATTCCAAAGAAGACAAGGACTTGTAACCAAAAAAAGGAAACACAAGACAAGGACTTGGGAGCTTGAATAGACATATATCCTCCCGCCCCCAAAGCCATTATTCTTTAAGGCCTCTTTGTTTGTCGTACGAATGAAGAAATTTTTATTCTCCGGTCTCCGGTACCTAGCTTCCACATGGTGAAGGGTATTTGACTGGTATTGCAATAGACTTATATTATTCTTACAAATAATATTATATAATTTTTACCTTTTTCATCATATTATTTATCATATCTTATACTTTATTTTTTTCTCTCATTAATATTTATTGTATAAAATAGTAATAAAAATACTATTTTTCTATAGCAATAATTTAGTTTATAAGCAACTCAAATTCTTTGTAACCATGCCACTAAGTACCCTAAAAATCATTTCATTTGAGAACAAGAGCAGGTGTTAATTAATGGGCTAAAAGCCTGGTCAGGTACAAATTGGTCGTATAGAATAACATGCTTGTTTAATTAAATTCAGCATAATTTGGACTTGCTATGCTGAAAATTTTTTAAGGTGGATTTGGTCTACTGCTTGAAGAATGCCCGGCGGTTGCCTAGCTGGTTGAGACACCTTTACCAATAAGAAATTATTTCTTATCTATGTTTAATATCATTTCATGTTGTCCGAAATATTGTAGTCATGATAAATTCTAAATTCTCATAACCAATTTTCTTATTAAATGAAGAAATGCTTTTTATATTTTTAATATATATATTTTCCTTCGAGTCTTGAGCAGCTTTTAGATTCGTTTCTTTTCAGGATGGGGTCCATATGCATATTTCCAGGCAATGGAGGAAGCACGAGCCAATGCAAACATTAATCGAGATTCACCCGTTGTGCAGGCCATGGAAGATCGGGTTATTAATCAAGTTCCAGGGAGAAATGGAGATGCAATCACCCCTTTCTCTTATCGTAGCCCAACCTTGGAAGCCATGGAGCTGGGAAAGAAGCAATCTTCTCCCTAGTTCCTTGTGACTTTGCTCTTGTGTATACTTGTACTCTAAAAGGAGATTCTCTACGCGGCAAATTTAGCGAACTAACAATATTTTGCAGGTTTATGGGTAGCTTCACGCATTATTGGCACTGCCATTGTATAAAAGAAAAATGGCGGCTGCTTCCGCTGAATAAGATAATGTTAATAGATGGTAGTATGGTACGTTAGTGCGAGAATTTTTTTATTTCACTCCTTTCTATTTACATAAGAGCCAAGTATTGGTTGGCACAACAGTATGATTGCCAACTTGGGATCGAATAACATTATTCACAAATTGTTCTCGTTTTTATGGAGTAAGCACATGATAGGAAAATTTTATTTAGATAGAAATATATTTTTTTTAAAACATGGTAATGCACATACGTATTAAGACAGAGCATATCTCCTTAATTTTATTATAATAAGGACAAATTTCATTCTTTGATATTAACTGGAAAAAACATTCTCATATCTTTTTATTTTTTATTCTACACAAATTTCTCTTAATTTATATAAAAATATAATATTGTATATTTTTTAATTATATAACTTCACATAATATTTTATTATATAAAAAAATAAAAAATAAAAAATAAAAAATAAAAAGATATCAATTGATTTTTTGACATATTTTAGAATTATATGTAATTTACCCTTATAAATATTATTGTTTTTGTGTATTATTAGACAAAAATTTTCATAAAAAATATTTACGAAATACATAAATAAAAGTAGGGGAAAAGCTTTCGTTGGTTAGGGTAATTTATATATATCTTTTAAGTTTCAGAAAATAGTTTTTCTAATAATTTTATTGTGGAAGGTCTGTAATTAGATAAATTGATCTGATATTTATACCTCACCCAAAGGTCTTAACTCTTAATCATGGTTTCCCTGCTGACGGCGCGCCCCTCATAAATCCTTCGGATATCTTATTTTGTTTGGAATACTTCCGTGTAAGTATAGCAATTAAATTCGAATCAGTGATCCGTTTTTGACAAAAAAATAAAATAAAATTTGACTTGGTTTGAATTTGGATTCAAGTTTTTCCTGATCTGCGAAAGTGGGGAGATATAATTACGCACAACCTAAATTACAAACATGCATTGTATACATATTAGAGATAGAATTTTATTTGCACACTTTCATTTCTAATAATTATTGAAAATATATATAAATAATTATTACGGTTAAATAACTTAAACTATGATGATTAAATAATAGAATTGAAATTACATTTTATTGAAATATAATTTAGTTTTTAACTTTCTAATTTTATATATTAATAGAATTAAAATATAGTTAATGTATGATTCCTTTAAAAAAAATTATATAAGTAAATTGTTTTTTTTAAAGTGTGAGTCAGATTTATCCAATACTAATTGGAATAAGATTAGATTTAAAATTTTCATTCTTCTCTCTTAGCACACCTTAAACCTGTCTTCTCTTTGATAGAGGTGGGGATATTTTGAGAGTCAAACACATCCCGCTGCTGTCACATCGATCTGTTTTTATATATCCCAATCATAAGAAAGGTATTTTCTTTATTTAAATTGAGAATTTTTTTATTCTAAATATATCCTTTTATTTTTGTCTAAATCACAAATATTTTCTAGAAACCCAAGTTGGAAATATCTATAACATGGCAGGATTAACGTTTTTAGTAAAGATTTATTTCATGCACAGTGTTTAAACTTAGAAACTTTATTTAAAATAAATAAATATGTACTACTTGAATTAGCCGCATATTGATATTTTACTACATTTATTATTATTGATGGGCAAGAGAATTAAAACTAAATTTATGAATATCCATCCGACTTTGACCTAATTTTGATGAGAAAAAAATATTTTAATTAAATTTAAGAAGAATTTAAATCTGATTTGTAAAGATAAAATCAGATTTGAGAAGATAAATATATAATCTCACCGTAATTATTATAATGGTTATTAAACAATAATATTAGATTTTTATATTATGCTAAAAATATAATTTATTATTAAACTTTTTATTTTCTTATAATTTTTTAAGATTTATTTTTACATATTATTTAAATTAAAATATATACAGAAGTAATTTTATTAAAAATAAATAAAAATATGATATAAGTCCCTCGTGAATATCTTATAATGTTGAGATTGAATTTTAATTTTTTATCGTTATCTTTTCAAAATTCACATTCGAACCCACCTCAATTTTTCATTAAAGGGGACAAAACTTGACCCCAACTTACAATGTTATCATGCTTAATTATTAAATATACATTAAGTAAATTACGAATATAAAGACAAGGATTTTTGACTTAAATGAAAGTTAAGCATTAGATATTTCAGTTTAAATATATTTTTATTTTGTATATATACTTTAAAAAATTAGTTTCTGATTTCTAGATTTCTAAAATTTTTGGTTTGGTTCTCACCAGTAAAAATATGCCAAAACATGTGCGCGATGACTACAAGGTACGATCGTTTGAGTTAAAGTTTAGTATACTGTAAGAATTAAAATCTAATTAATGCTATAAAACTACAGGGACAAAACCTAAACGAAATAAAATTATTACTAAAACCTAAAATTGCAAAATCATAAAAAAAAATCTTTTAAAATTCTAGAAACAAAAAGTTATAAAGACTGAAAAATATTTAAAAATTTAGAATTTCATTATGAATTAATAAGATAAAAAATTTTAAAAAAAGGATATTTCCTTCCCCTATTTGGTTAAATAATAAAAATTAAAATCAATCTTTTAAAAATTAATGTATTAGTAAATTTTCTATACAGTTTTTTTTTTTAAATCTAAAGGACCAGGAACATATTTCATAAAAAAAAAAATTCTTATTGTAACTTGTGAATTTAAAAAATATATTTATATCCAATATAAGCTAAAACATGCAGCTTAAATAGGAAACTAGGTTTGATGTGATGGAGCCTAAAAAAATTAGACGCCAAAATTGGTGAAGCCCTAAGCAATATCTTCCTTCCCTCCCATTTTGTCCCATAAAATTGTCATCCAATGATCCGTAGGATAAACACGGAAGCAAAACCATTTTAATATCCGTTTTTTAAATTTACACGCAAAAAAAAAATAATGGGTCCAAGCAAGTGTGCAATCATTCCCTCCTCCATCTTTTAAAAAATAAACAAATATAAAAAACTACACTCAGGAAATTAAAAATAAAACAATGAATATCCTACATGACACGCTTAAGCATGTTTTGATGGTCTGGGGAAGGTGTGATATAGTGCGAGCGTATATGGCTACTTAATACTGTTTCTTCTCGTAAGCTTCGTCTATCTATGACTTCAAAAAAATTCGTGTAAGCAAGCTTAGCCAGTTGGCCACGACTCTTACGCGTGTTAGACGTTTGTGTGTGTAAAGTCACATCTCTTAATTATCAACAAAATTATTAAACGTGAGGATGGTTCATCATAAGTTTAGATTAGCGCTTGTAAATTTGATATCAACCAACTTGATTTTATAAAATTCAATTTTAATTTAAGACAAAAATACAATTTATTATATTGTCTTCAAGGTAATTTTTAAAAAATTAATTATAATTGGAAGCAATTAAACATAAAAAATTTAAATAATATTAGATAAAATACAATTTTAAAACGTCTCAACATGAATTTCAACCTGCACTATATCTTGCAACAAATCTGTATCACTGTTTTAGGAATAATTGCCATGCAGATCCTTTCTAACATTTTGAGAATGACAATTTAGAATGTGTTACTTATACAAGTTAATTAGTATTGTTATCAGAGCTTTAATTGGTATCAACCCAATTTTACTTTGAGGTTTTATTAAATAATAACGCGTTAAAAATATAAAAATGCCTATAACAAAATAATTCATACTAATAATATATACTAACTAAACTTTTTACTGTATAATATTTTGTTTAAGTAGCATAATTAGTAAAGGTGCGAGTTCGTATGATGTATGTCATACTTTTTATGTTTCACTTTTTATCCGTTTCTTTTCAGACTTCTTCTATCACTACTTTATGACCTTTTTTTTTTGTTTTTTTCCGGTGGAAGGGTCTCACTAAATATCCACATAAATATAGTTATAAGGGTAGATTTTTGATAAAATAATTAATTGGGAAAAATTATATTCAAATGACAAATTCATATTCTTCAAATTACTAAATTTACAAATAAATTTCATCTAAAACCATAGTCTGATCGCGACAACTAATGCTATCCACCACTTGATTCCATTGACAGTTCTCTCCAAACACGCTAGGTATAAGAATAACAGCATCATTTCTTGAGATGGGATGCAATCAGCCACACCAAATTACCAATAATCTTTTTGGGTTAGCTGGGACCATGTAAAATCTTAACATGATTTTTAAATAAAACATTTTTATTTTTAATTGTTTAATCAGTCTAACACGATTCAATAAAATAAAATATACATTGAAGTTTTCATGCTCATACACCTTTTCAAATTCTGAAACTTATAATCTTCTTTTTTTTTAACATCCGGTGTTTAAGCTGCCCAAAAGTGTTGCATCCATCTTAAGCATTAACGAAGTGAGAGTTCCAATGTCTCATTTTGTACCCCTAAAGGCTGAGCATGAGACAATCTACGTTCTGTTTTTAACATAAATAAGCTTCACCTTTTGCCCTTTTGGTTATTTATAAGCTTAGTCTATGATGTACTTTTCATGATGATATTTAGCTACGGATAAAAAAATCAGGAATTATCAGAAAAGGGAGGATCTTTTTCTTATTGGTATTTATTTATTTTTTAATTTTACAGGGAAATTAAATTTTGCGCAATCGGTTTCTCAGCTTAATTTCAAGGTAGCTGAACTAATAACCACCCACTTACGTGCATAGAAAACAAGAGTAACTAACAGTATACACAAGGTGCATTTAGCTGCTGAAAAATTCAAAATACATAAAATAAATCACAGCAGTTATTTAGTATGAAAAATATGGTATGAAAAATGGACGAAACGGTTATTTACTTTAACTTTGGATGCATAACGAATCAAGGTGGAGTTGTGATAAAAAAGAAATTCAAACAAAATATTTATTGGTAACTATTTATCTTTTTTCAAAATCAAATGAGTGTTGGCTAGGCCCTCAGGACTGACCCTGCATATTACATGCTTGAACGAACTTTAACTTACATGTATTATGAATGGGGAGACATTGATGCAATGTTGAATGAGCGGTCAAAGGAAATAAAGGCAAAAGCGAAAGCGCGTGAAATGGCATTGGTGAATAAATAAGTGCTGATAAAAGACTTGCACTTTTTGTTTTTATCATAGATAGTTTTTTTGTTCAATATTAATTAGGTAAGCAATATTATTTAATTATTCTTTTTACATTTGAAAAAAAATTATGATTAAGTAATGATATTGGTGAATAAATAAAAACTGTGAAAAATAACATTATTTTATTTTTATTGCGAATGTCAATATACTTGTAATATAATTTTATACAAAATTTATCAATTAATTTTATAAACAACATACTTGAAATGCCGATTGAGAAGACCCCTATTATTATGTTTTGTCACTTAAGAACAATTATGAGTATTTAACAACAAAAACTAATAAAGGTTATGGGGTTTTAACTAAATATTCCTTTACCTTTTAATAAAGAAGACAGTGGTTAATTTATGAATGCAGGGTGTCGGTTTGTCACCCCTTGCGGTCCTGTTGTTCCATCTCCTCCTTGGTACGGAACACATGATACATGATTGAGAAACAAACAGACAAATTTCAACTACATGTTAGGCAACGAAAGAGAACTGCAACGCTAAAATATTTGAGGTAGCATTTGTTTTGCCAAAACTTTTTTGGTTTTTAAAATTTCACATTAAAAATAATTAAAAATTAATTTTTTATTTATATATTAAATATTAAAATAAAATAAAATATTTTTATAACTATAGATAAAACTATAAGTATTTTCATAAATCAAACATTATCTTATTATTTTTTATGTTGAAATTTTAAAATTATTCGTTATTTCAGATTTAACAGTCAATCTCAATCAAAAGATTAATCTCGCATACAGTCTATCAAAGCTTGTTAATTTAACCGCTATAGTAATAAAAATCAATATTTAAAAAATAAATAAATTTAAGTTTCATAGACGTAAAATTAGACAATATTTTGTAAAAAAATATAGACAGGTTTATTTTTAACCGAATCCATTTAATTTGAAATCTTTTATTTATTTATTAAAATTTTTTATATTTATTTTAATTTAAAAACACTTTACATATTTTTTTATAAATAAAACTAAACTAATAATAAAATTTATATCTAAAGTTAAACATAATTTTGATAGATTTAATAAATTATAAAATATTTAATTTTACATTCAAGTTCGGTGTGTTTAGTAAATTAGAAGAATAATTAACTAAAATTTAATATTTTTAATTAAATAAAAAATATTTGATAAAATTAATTAATAAATATAAAACTAATAATAATAATATAATTAAATAATTAATTAAAACATTTTAAATATGATATATTTTAATAAAAAATATATTAAAATTTAATTAAATAAATTTTTTAAATATTTAAAAATAATTTTTGTATAATTTTAATTTTTCATCAAACGATTTAATATTTTTAAAAAATTAAAATAAATAAAATAATAATTAAAACAAAATAATATATATTAAAAAAGTAATTTAAAATATAATATTTTATAGTAATATAAAAAAATCTATCAAAATTAGTAATTATTATAAAAGAATTAAATAATATTAAATTTATATAAAAAAATATGTAAATAAAAAATTAGATCAAAATAATAATAAAATATTTCCATTAAAAATTAAAAATCTAAAAACTACTACTAAAAGTAAATTTTTAAAAAAATATTAATAATAATTTTTAAAAAAATTAATAACTATTAAAGTAAGTTATTTTATTAAATAAAACTAAAACTTTTAATAAAATTTTCAATTGGTACGTTAAAATTTCATCTAATCACACTTTAATTTATATTATTTTTTATATTTTATATATTTTTTTTATTAAAATTTTTTTAATTTATTATATTATTTTTTTAAATTTATAATTTTAAAAAATATATATATTATTTTGTTTCTTAATTTATTTGTTTACTTGTGTTTTAAATTTTAAAAAAATTATTTAGTTTTCAAACAATATTAATTTATATTTTTTACATCTAAATATACTAATTTATTAATATATTATTCATAATTTTGTTAAAAATAAATTTAAACATAATTAAATTAATATCACATTATAAACATACATTATGCAACATGTTAAACTATATATCTATTTAAATATATTATTACTTTAATAGACTTTTTTAATAATAAAAATAAAAATTAATAAATTGTATAAAATAAACATTAAAAACAAAAAAAATAATTTATAAATTTAAAATTTATTAATCCATTTTAATATAAATAAAAATATTAATTATATTTTTTAATTAATATGTTAATTTTGTAAATAAGTTGAACGAATTAATTTTAAATGTTTAAATTGATTTCTTTCAAAATTTTATAATTTGAAGTTGTTATCTGTTAAATTTTTTTTAATTAATATATTTGGTCTAATTTAAAATCTATAAATCTTATAAATTCATTTAAAAATTAACATTATAAAAAAATAATAATAAATTTGTTTTAAAATCAACATTATAAAAAAATAATGAATATACTTAAAATTTATATAAATAAATAATTAAATATACTTATAAGCTCAAAATTTAAAAGATAAAAATACTATTAAATAAAAATAAAAATATATATATAATGTAAATAAAAATATATTAAAATAAATATAAATATATAATATATAAATATAAATAATTTTTTTGAATATATTAAATATATTTTTTTATAAATTTAAACATTTATTTAAAAATATTTTTTAAAACTTATATATTTATTAAAAAAATTAAGTTAAATTAAATTTTAAACAACTCATCCTAAGTAAATATATAAAAAATTATAAAATTATAAATATTTAAAATTTTGTTAACTAATATCTTAAAAATATTAATTAAAAATCAATAAATAATTATTATCATGAATTATATTAAAATAATATATTAATAATATTTTAAAAAATATTTTTTATTTTAAACTAATATTCTAAAAATATTAGTTAGCATTTACCCCTATTAAATAAAGTCTTCTTAATTAATGTTAATCAAAAGAGATAAATACACAATTTTAATATGTTGTTTAAAATTTAATGTAAGTGAACCTATTTTCTCTAAATGTTAATTAATTGAAACTCAATAATAATTTTCTTTATAAAAACATCAATTAGAAAAGCTATTTTATCCTAATAGCAAGTAATTAATATAATTAATAATATTTTCTAAATGTGTATACTCCTTGAATTAAAATAATTTGAGACAAACAGAATAATAAGTAAAAATTAAAAGTTATCTAATACTGAAAAAAATAACAATCCCATATAATAGAATTGCCCTTGCAAAAAGGGGAGGAAAAAAAAAGATAAGTAAACCGCGTTCCCTTTAACAATACCACGCGCCTTCTCATTTATCATTTTTGAAATTCTCCTTCACTGTGACGATTCGTGATTCCCATTTTCATTTCCGCCTTCTTTCTCCTTCCGCCATCTTGAATCTCGTGCACGTGCAGTTGCAGCTGCAGGTGCGTTCCTCTCACTCTCTCTCTTTTTCATATCGCATTGTAGTTCCTACTTGTTCTTTGTGCGTTTCACTGTGTGTGCGTCTTTCTCCACTCTTCTGCGCATTTTCGCTCTTTTTTTTTTGTTTTTATTTTCTGTTGTAAGTTAAAACCAAGAATTGAGTAACCTAAATTCTCTATTCACCGTCTTAATTAACGATTTACTTTTCTGAGTTAGATTTGATATTATTTGATTTTATCAACCGTTGAACTGCAATACCTGTTACTTTGCTTTTGTTCGAAACAATTTTCATTTCTTTCTTTCTTTTCCTTTGTATTCAAGTTATTTAGTTCCTTTACAAGTTACCGATTGCAGAATTCGAGTTTCTGTTAAATTCAATTTTAAGATTGTTTACTATAATTGTGGCCGTAATTTGATAAGCGCTCGGTTTTCTGGGTATTTTTCGGAAGGAAGACAAAAAAAGGACGAAACCTTGCTGGAGATGTAACTATATGCTTGTTATTGAGATAGACTGCTAAGTGCTTTAGATTATTTTATTTTATTGGCTTTAATGCTGATATTTTATTGCCGGACCAGAACTGGTACTTCCAAGTTCTTTCGGTGATGAAGAGAGCGTAGCCTTTTTTTTGTCTTGTGATTTTGTGACCGTTATGAGTTTTGTGGCTGAAGTGAATTGTAAGTTCATCAAGTAGTTGTGGGATTTTTTTGAGAATTAGAGGTACGAAGAGATAAGAAATTTTGCGTTGACTTGTGGTCGGGTGATAATCACATTTGATAAGGTTTTACTTGAAGAGGTTTAGAAGAAGTTTGAAGATATGTCAATGATGGATTACGTACCTTACCAATAAAAAGAGGCTCAGGATTGAATCTAGTGTTATAATCCTACCCGTCAAAACATTATATGCCCACATACTTTGTGCTTGTGGAAACCAAATCACTAATAAGCTTCGTATAATCAAATCGCCTCCATTAAAATATAAAACTGAAATCTCAGATAAATACCACATTCCTGAAACAGTACACCTAATAAAATCCTAGAGATAACAATAATGGCAATTGCAGCAAGGATATCGGGATATGTAATTATTATATATTTGTCATACATTAGAACAAGGATCAAGATTACATAACGCTAACAAAATTGAAAAATAGAGCAATACATTCAGGTCTTAATCAACGCAGGTTCCACAAACACTATGAAATGATGTTGTTACTCTGAAAGTGAGGTGTCTTGCAGCCTCCAGCTGACATGACATAGGTTTCAAAAATGGGAACCGGTGGGGTTAACATTGGGTAAAAAATCTTCAGCCTCAATCAAATAGTTTTATATAGTATTTGGGTTGGGAGTGTAGTTTCTTCTTGAGCCAAGGTTGAATCCCCACATGAAAGCAATAAAAGACGCCTTGAAGACCTGCTGCAGAAGTACACAGTAATTTGATTGGTTGGATCTAACCTCACCTAAACAAGACACGATTAGAAATGAACGCATTAAATAAGAAGTTGGGGTAGCACCTATTGTAGGAAATATTAGAAAACTGAACATAACTCACTTTTAAAAGCTAATTCACGACTGAACATTCTATGCTGTTGGGATCACTTCACAGCAGCACATGTATTTTTCACTATGACAAGGTTTTTTGTTTTGTACTTCTTTCTATTTTACTCTTGCTATACTTCCTTAAATTTGTGGTAATTTAATTTTTAAATTTCCTGCTAACCTTCTTATTTGTCATTTGCAGCAAAAAAAATGCCAGAAATTCAGTTGGGTACGCATACTATTAGATCACATGGAGCTAGAGTGGCAAGGATACATATGTATGACTGGTTGATTCTTTTGCTTCTTGTGATCGTTGATGGTGTCCTGAATATAATAGAGCCGTTTCACCGATTTGTTGGAGAGGGGATGATGACAGACCTCAGATACCCATTGAAAGATAATACTATTCCCTTTTGGTCTGTTCCGGTATGTTTTGCTTCCTTGAATTGTGTCTTGAAAGAAATTTATGACATTACTGAGATTATATGTTATGTTTCCCCACGACTTGGTTAATATTCAAGATATAAACTCTTCAATTTCAATTCCTGAACAGATAGTAGCAATATTGTTACCACTGATTATCATTCTCATCTACTATTACATTCGAAAAGATGTTTATGATTTCCACCATGCTATATTGGGTACTTTCTGAACCTTAGAGTTTTCCCTATCCTTCTTATTTGCACATCACTTTGATGTACTGTAACCTATTGCCAAATGCATATCAGGGCTTCTATTTTCTGTACTCATTACTGCGGTGATAACTGATGCTATCAAAGATGGTGTTGGACGGCCAAGGCCGGATTTCTTCTGGCGTTGTTTCCCTAATGGAAAAGGGGTGGGTTTTCAATTTTATTGACTACTTAGATAGTCTTATTAATATCATTACCATGTGATACGTACTGCTTTTATGTGGTTCTGTGCTCAATAAAAGCATTGGTATTTGACCTTCTCAGGTGTTTGATCAAGTAACAGGGGATGTTAGGTGTACTGGAGATAAGAATGTTATTAAGGAAGGGCACAAAAGTTTCCCCAGTGGACATACCTCTTGTAAGTACTCTTTACAATCTTAGGGTCTGTGACATTTCCTTTGAGTGGTCTTGTTGCCTCCTGATGGCTATGTAAGTGGGTTTCTTACAGTATGTCCGGGATGAAGTTGTTCTAGATTAAAATAGAATTACAAGCTCAGAAATTGTTTTTGATGGTATGAAGAATTAATAAATTGTTAAGAATTTTCGTACTCCGTAGGTATTTGATGTGTTTTGAAATATTTAGGTGGCGATTGTGTTGACTTTTTGTTTTCATTTTCAATTGATATATTTTTACTTATAATTACAAAAATATCACCATTATTTTACTATTTCTTGTTTCTAAGATGTTGTAAAGGAAAAGGCGAAAAGAAGATTTGGATGTTTTCAGTTCTCACCATTTCCTTTGCAAATTCTTGTAAACAGGAAATAAAGCAAAAATATTGTGAAATTTTATAATTACTAGTAAAAGCGTATCAATTAAAAGTGAAAAAAAAAAAAAAACTCACACCATCTTAGATACTCAACCTTTTTATGCTTTGGGTAGCATTTCATAATTGTGCCATTAGTGTCTTGGGAAATGGAATGACCACTAGCTATATTATTTTCCACATAATAAAGCTCAAAGATTCAATTTTTGGTATGCAGGGTCCTTTGCTGGTCTTGTTTATCTTGCTTGGTATCTATCTGGAAAACTTAAGGCATTTGACCGCAGGGGCCATGTTGCAAAGCTGTGCCTCGTTTTCTTACCAATCCTCATGGCAGCTATGATTGCCGTCTCTCGTGTTGATGATTATTGGCATCATTGGCAAGATGTGTTTGGTGGAGGGCTTATAGGTTTGTCTATCGAAGCCAGATTGATTAAATATTTGAATAAACCCTGTTAAAAAGTTTCTTAAACAATTTTCTTTTATCAGGGACGACGGTTGCTTCCTTTTGTTACTTACAATTCTTTCCACCTCCGTATGACCTACAAGGTATGTCCATGAATTGTTCCTTTCGTCATTTCTTTATATTATGTGTTGATATTGTTATTGTGACACTTTGCTTTATATCCTGTCCAAGCCCAGATCAGCCTAGCCGCATCCTAAATGGGTTTGAAATTTGAGGCCTTTCATTTTGGGCTAAAGGTCGGGTCCAGGCTTCATCAAAATATTTTGATTTTTTTACCAAAAAAAGGACTTCATCAAAATATTTGGGTCTGATCTAAATCAAGAAAACACATAATGTTTTACTTCTACTCCTATGAATTTACTGAACCTTTAATATACAACAAATCTCTTATATCTGTCATTCAAGTTTTCCATGTTCAGTGTCCTGATTTGTTATTTTAAAAATACATTTTTATGCTTAAATAGTGACAGTTTTTAATTTAAAAATTTATTTAAATTTATTGATTTGGTGTTAGTTCCACACTTAGGCCCAAATTCAAAATAAAGTTGGGTTGGGCACAATCATGTGGACTGGGAATTTACAACTAAAAGCCCAGGCCAAAGTTTATAGATTCTTTTTGTTGAGGGACTTCTCTTTTTAAGTTGTAACAGTTTTCAAAGCTTGTAATTACAGAACTTTTTCCTTTAAAGTTGATGAAAGTGAGAAAATTGTGACTACATAGATTCTTTGAGGACGCTGTAGATTGACATCTTCGTTTATGTCATATGCTTCCTGTCTTTTCTGAGCAAGTTATTTTGTTTTTGGGTTTTTTAAAATTAAAGTTAGTTCAGAATTTGAAAAAATATCCATTTGTAATTTTCGTTTGTGTATATTTTTATATTATTGTTCATGTATGTAGGTTGGGGACCTCATGCATATTTCGAGATGTTGACTGAATCTCGTAATGGTGCTCAGCCGTCAGCCGTCAATAATGATCATCATATACAATCTGCTGAGCTTCAGGAGGTAACTGTGTATATCCCACCTCAACATGACGGAGATGTACGAGGCAATAGCTGGGACTCAAGCCCAATGTTAGGTGGATCACACAATGTAAGGACATAGTGACTGCGCTAAAGATATAGGAGGAAAGATCACCATATGTCCATAATCTGTAAAAATTATAGGGGTTTGTGAGTTTCAGATGCAAATGATCCGCGTTAGCATCGTTGGCGGTTAAAGTGAGGATATCAATTGCTTTGGTTCTAAGATGGTTGTTGGATTAGAATATCTTGTAAGTCGTCGTCTCTGATGTTTTGGTCCAACTTTTATTTGTTTAGTTGTCAATGCACTATTTTTATGTTCATTTGTTATTCTATAACGAGAATGATTGGGCTCAATAGGATCGGAAAATATACGATTAGTCCATGAATAAAGTGGGGGGGGGGGGGGGGAGAAAAGAAAAGAATTTCACCAAACTCCTCATGTCAAGAAAAAAGTGGCCGAGAAATTTTGAATAATTTCTTCATCTATCATTTTAAAAAGAGAATATTCAACTTTCTTACATATTTAATTTATTATCCAGTTTGATTAATCCTCTTGATTTTGACCTGTATTAAATATTTAAAGAAATTATTGTCTAGGAAGAATTTTTGATTTGAATATAATTATTTCAAACAAAAAATGTTATAAAAAATAAAGTGGGATTTTAAAAAAATTATTTCTAAGTGTTTGAATTGAAACATTCAAATGATCTTATTGTAAGATTATAATGTTGATTTTTATTTTATTGTTAAGAGTTACATTTTGTTAATGTGTTTTTAATGTATTGGTTAAAGAATTAAGATGAGAAAAATTATTGAAAGTAGTGTTAGAATGCATTGCTGATTACATAAATGTGTTAATAATATTATTTTTATTATTTACTTTTTTAGAGATAAAATTATATAGATCAAAGAATTCAATCATTGTAGTATCATTATTGGATGATTTTTTTAATTTACCAGTGTTTATTGAATTACATCATTTTTTATTTTTCTGTGTTGATTTATTTTTTTATAGATAAAAATTATTAATAAAAAAGTAACAATTAGTATTATTTTTAACTTCTACATCATATATAATAACATTTTCAAAGGAGTTGCTTAATTTTTTTTAAAGAATTGCTCATATATATAATCAAAGTTGCTTATATAAGCCACATAAAAAAGAAGATTGTTTAAATATTTTATTATATTTTAAATTTTTTAAAATATATTCGAGTTGTTCTATTAAAGATGATTTAAAGGATCTTAATTTTAAGGATTGTGTTAACCATTTTTTTAATAATATTAGTTAAGAAAGTAAACATGAATAGATTTAATTTAAAATAACTTTAAGATGCAATAAAAATCATGATAGTTGTGTGTTAACACCACATTTTTTGTTGTGTGGTAAATAAGGAAAAAAGTAATTTAAAATTTGTTCAGAAGTTAGGATTAGAGATAAAGATATGATAAAAGATAAAAAAAAAAGTAAAATTTTATATGCCTTATTTTATTTATAATATTTGCTTAATTATTAAAATGTATACGTATCAATTTGGTTAATTCAATCTTTAGTTTATGTGGATTAAGATTAAAATAATTAATAAAAGTTTATATTTATAAAGTTTATAAGATTAAAAGTTGATTAAACTCTAAGAATTAGGAATGAAGTATGAGTTTCTTTTTTTTTTTTACTTTTTTTTCTCTTTCTTTCAAATAAAATAGGGATGAAAAATTAAAATAATTAAAAAAAAGAAAAAAAAAGATAAATTTAAAGATAAAAAGACAAAAATATATTTAAAAAAATAAAAATAAAAATATAGAAAAGAAAAGAATTTCACCAAACTTCTCATGTCAAGAAAAAAGTAGCCGAGAAATTTTGAATAATTTTTTCATCTATCATTTTAAAAAGAGAATATTCAACTTTCTTACATATTTAATTTATTATCCAGTTTGATTAATTCTCTCGACTTTGACCTGTATTAAATATTTAAAGAAATTATTGTCCAGGAAGAATTTCTGATTTAAATATAATTATTTCAAAAAAAAATATTATAAAAAATAAAGTAAGATTTTAAAAAAATTATTTCTAAGTGTTTGAATTGAAACATTCAAATGATCTTATTGTAAGATTATAATGTTGATTATTATTTTATTGTTAAGAGTTACATTTTGTTAATGTGGTTTTAAAGTATTGGTTAAAGAATTAAGATGAGAAAAATTATTGAAAGTAGTGTTAGAATGCAGTGCTGATTACATAAATGTGTTAATAATATTATTTTTATTATATTTTTTTAGAGATAAAATTATATAGATCAAAGAATTCAATCATTATAGTATCATTATTGGATGATTTTTTTAATTTACCAGTGTTTATTGAATTGCATATTTTTTATTTTTCTGTGTTGATTTATTTTTTTTATAGATAAAAAGTATTAATAAAAAAATAACAATTGATATTATTTTTAACTTCTACATCATATACAATAACATTTTCAAAGGAGTAGTTTAATTCTTTTAAAAAAAAATTGCTTATATATAATCAAAGTTGCTTATATAAATCACATAAAAAGAGGATTGTTTAAATATTTTATTATATTTTGAATTTTTTTAAATATATTTGAGTTGTTCTATTAAAGATGATTAAAGGATCTTAATTTTAAAGATTGTATGTACCACTTTTTTAATAATATTAGTTAAAAAAGTAAACAGATTTAATTGAAAATAACTTTAAGATGCAATAAAAATCATAATACTTCTGTGTTAACACCACATTTTTTGTTGTGTGGTAAACAATGGAGATAGTAATTTAAAATCTATTCAGAAACATCACATTTTTTGTTGTGGTAAACAATGGAGATAGTAATTTAAAATTTGTTCAGAAGTTAGAATTAGAGGTAAAGATATGATAAAAGATTAAAAAAAAAGTAAAATTTTATGTGCCTTATTTTATTTTTAATATTTGCTTAATTATTAAGATGTATGGGTATCAATTTGGTTAATTCAATCTTTAATTTATGTGGATTAAGATTAAAGTAACTAATAAAAATTTATATTTATAAAATTTATAAGATTAAAAGTTGATTAAACTCTAAGAATTATGAATGAATCATAAACTTCTTCTTTTTTTTAAAAAAAAAATTTATAATTTTTTTTCTCTACTTTCTTTCTCTTTTTTAAAATAAAATAGGGATGAAAAATTAAAATAACTAAGAAAGAAAAGAAAAAATAGGGAGAAAAGATAAGTTTAGAGATAAAGAGACAAAAATATATTTAAAAAAATTAAAAAAAATTATAGAAAAATTGAGAAAAATTGAGAGAGAAAAAAATTATAATGATAAATAATATATATTTATATATAGAAAGATAAAAATCTTAAAAAAATATAAATAAATTAAATAATATTTTAGTTTAATAAAAATATTAAATATAAAATTTTTAAGAGAAAAAAATAAAAAAAAATTGAGAGGAATAAATTTTAGAAAAAATAAGTCAAATATGAAATAACATTGTAAAAGTTAATCCACACATATTTTACTTAATTTAAAAATTATAGATAAGCTACTGAATACATGAGCTAATCCACATTTATTTCACTTAATCTGAGAGTTACTTGAGTTAAAGTTTAAAAATCATACTTTTAATCTAACTAAAAAATAGAATGTTACAAGATAAGGTTAAATGAGCTAACTCGTATATTTCACTTAATTTAAAGATTATACTAATTAAAGCATATAAAATATTAATTTTAAATTATTTACAAAATAAATGATGATAAAATATGATTGAATGAGTTAATTTGAAGGTTATGTGAATTAAGATTAAAGATGAGAGTGAATAAAGTCGTTCGATTCGACCTGATTAATAAATAGATAGACTCCAGTTTATTAAAAGGTTTTTAGACAAACAAGACAAGCTTAGACTCGTAAAAAAGTTTGTTTAACCTACTCTGAGATTTATTTATCTTTATATATTATATATTTATATAATATATATATATATATATATATGTGTTTTACGTCTATTTAATAAATTTTTTTATCTTTTAGATTTTAAGTTTCTAAATTTTTTTAATCAATTATTTATATATACTACTTTTAAATAGATTTGTAGATATTCTACACTTTAAATAGGCTTGAAAAAAAAATTAAAAGATAACAGATTCAAACTTGAGGTTCAAAATTTCTAAACAGATTATATTTGAACATTTAAAATCTTTGATCTACTTTAATCTCTAATTAAAATTAAATTTTTACTTTTAGATAAGTTATAAAATAAAATTGGATGGATTGGTTCATAAGCTAACAAATATTAAGTCTCTTTAAATTAAAAATTATATAGGTTAGAGTTTAAAAAAATTCTAATTTCAAGTGGATTACATAACCAAAACTAAAGTTTAGGATCAAAAGAATTTGCTCATAAATAAAAGGTCAATTTAACACCTTTAATAAAATGTATTAAATTTATCTGATTGCTCTATTATATATTGTTTAACGTGTAACCTTTATCTTATTAAAAAATTAAATTAGAAAATAATGATAATGATTTATATATATTTTTAATTTATTTTTATTAAAAAGTTAAAAATATAAATTAAATATTTTGAATAAATTTACATTTTAAATTTTAATTTTTTATTATTTAAATATAATTTATATTATATTATATCATTGTTTGATTTATTTTAAATATATAATAAAATAATATAATATTATTTAATTTATAATCTAAATATACAATAATTATAGGATAAAATAAAATTTATTTTATTTTATTTTATTATTATTTTATCATATTATAGTATTTTATTCTGTTATATTCATAAAAATGTTTTTAAGAATCTTTGCTAACTAATATTTTTACATATTAGTTAAGAAAGTAAAAAAAAAAAAATTCTACAAAATAACATTAAGATACATTAAAAAATATGATATTTTTGTATTAATAATATTTTTATTATTTTTTGTTTATAATACATATATTATAAATATAATTAATATAGTTGATTTTTCTAAAATTTGTTATTTACTTTTTAAAGTTATTTTTTTATAAAATTCACTCTTATTTTTTATTTATTACTCAATAGTAGAAATATTAGATACAATTGATAATAACTAAATACAAGAATATATATAAAATATTTTTATTTTTTTATTTGTTTATTTATTTAAGAAATAAGTAAAAAATTTGTTTATATTTATTTGTTTGTGTTAATTTTTAAAATAATATTAATTATTTTTTATATAATTTTATCTAAAAACAGTAACAAATGAATAAAGATAAAATTAATATATATATATAAATAATATATTAAATACAATTTTTAAAAATTAACAATGATTATATTTTTTAATATTTATGTTTCTTCTCAATCTACATCGGAAGAAATGAAAAAGTAATTAATACTTTTTAAATATTTAAATAAATAAATAAAAATATTTTTTATTCTTTGAAATGATAAACAAAATATTTTAATAAAAATTATTTTAAAAATTTTAACTAATATCCAAAAATACTAAATAATATTTTATTTTTAATAAAATATTTTTATACAATTCTAAAATTAGTATCCTTAATCTTTCTCTGAAAAGTTTGACGCTAATTTTTATAAAAAGTAAATGCTATCAAACGTGAAATATGAACACACGGATTCTCTTTAGTATAGTATTGGAAAGTTCTAATTTTCTGAAAAAGAAAGAAAGAAATATATGTGTGAAAAAAAATTTAAAAAAATAGCAAGTGGAAGATGGAATGGAGTTTTTTTCGAAGCATGAAACTCCTATTAAAATCAACTTTTCTGGCTGGCCTGTGACATGACTCATGACCTGTTTGTTTATTGGAACGGAGTTTTTTTTGAAGTGATGTAAGTCAAGTTTTTCTTAGTATATTAGATGGCTTTCAAAAAATAATTTTTGTTTTTTTATTTTTAAAATTTTATTTTATTTTAAAAACTCTGTATTAAAAATATTAAAAATAAAAATAATTAATTTTCTTATCAATATTTTTTACAAAAAATATTAAAAATAAAAATAAAAATAAAAATATTTTTTAAATTAAACATCACCTGATGGACTTGCGTAATTTTCTGTGCATGTTACCTCAAGCTTATTTTTTGAGAAATAATAAATATACTCTATATATGTAAAACATATTATACAATAAATAAAAAAATTAAAATAACTATTTATTTTATCCTCAATTTACAAACCTTTTACTACAGGAAACCAGTCATCAAAAGTTTGAAACTCATTCACAGCATAAATATTCATCGAATAAAAGATTACAACAGCGATTCACATTTTAATGGCATGATATCATTTTGTCAATTTTTCTGTTCAGGATTATGTTCTGTAGACAAATATTAAAGGGTATACAATGAGTTGCATAAATACAATTAACCTCATATTTATTTTTAACTTTTACAAACAACAGTTTTTATCTTTAGGGTCGGGGTGTATTTGTAAACTAGCATATATATTAACTTAAAGCTGAAAAAGATTAATAAAAACTGAAAAAATTAATTGAAATTTTGAAAAAATTAGTTAATAAACTACTGTTAAATGAAAAATATTTAATAAAATTAGTTATTAAATTAATTAATAAATATAAAAAAATAAAATATAATTAAATAAATTTTTATTTTTAATTTTTACACGAATATTTTTTTAAAATAATATTTTATAATTTTAACTTTTTATCAAACTACTTAATATTTTTAATAAAATAAAAATAAATAATATAATATTTAAAATAAATAGTATATATTAAAAAATAATTTAAAATATAATATTTTATAATAATATAAAAATAAATTTATCAAAATTAATAATATTATTATAAAAGTATAAATAATATTAAACTTATGAAAATAAATAGATAAATAAAAATATTATAAAAATATGTTAAAAATAAAAATTAACAAAATATTTTAACTAAAAATTGAAAATATAAAAACTAATTTTTTCAAAATATTAATAATTACTTAAAAAATTTAATAACTATTAAAATAAACTAATTATTCAAACAAATTTAACAAATTTTTTAGCTAAAAATTTAAATTTTTAGTTAGTTAAAATATTTACCAAAAGTATTTTTAATTTTTAAAATTTTTATTTTTACTCTTTATTATTAATTTATCACTAAATATGTGTTAATTTATTTGATAAATATTTTCCTAATTTTTTATATATATTTAAAAGTTATAAAAATAATTAATTTAAAAAAATTAAAATAAATTTGTACATAACTTAAGACGAAAATTATAATTTGTATAATTCATGCAAGACTTTTTTAATAAATATAATAGGTTGTTACATTCATAAAATTTAATTAAATATTTATTAATCAAGTTAATAAATATCTAACAACATATTAATAATAGAAAATTAAAAATTTTAAAAGTTATAATAACTAAAAACAAAATGTTTTATATTTATATGAATTAAAAATGGTTTTTTAAAAAATATATTATCTCAATTGCCGGCCATGAATGGATTTGACTTTGACTTTATTAGATACAAGACAAAAGAAAAGGAGGATAAAAGTGCTGCATTGTAGGAAGGCATTCACATTGAGTTGACACAAAACAAAAATATTTTGACTCTTTGCTTCTGTTACTGCAAGATCATGGACTCTGCCACAAAAAACATGACACTCCCATCTAATGTGGTTACAGTGAAAAATGGTGATGTTTCTTCCCTTGATTCTGGGCATGCCCGTCTTCTTGAACTTGGTTACAAACAAGAACTCAAGCGTGATCTTTCGTAAAGTTCATTCCTTTCTTTTCTTTCTTTTGTGTTTAATTTGTTGGTTTTTCACTTCCAATTTTGGGTTCGTTCCTTTGTTTGTCACTTGCAGCGCCATTTCAAATTTCTCCCTCTCGTTTTCCCTTATATCAGTGCTCACTGGTATCACCACCCTTTACAACACAGGGTTGAACTATGGTGGCCCTGTTTCAATGCAATATGGGTGGTTTTTAACTTCTGCTTTCACCATGCTTGTTGCACTGTCAATGGCTGAAATTTGTTCAGCATATCCAACTTCTGGTGGCCTTTACTATTGGAGTGCCAAGCTTGCTGGCCCTTCATGGGCACCTTTTGCCTCCTGGATCACTGGCTGGTATTCTATCCTAAATCTTATTAACACTTCATTTCTAGTTGGTGTCTTCTATCTAAGGAAAGCAATAATGGCAATGTCCTTTGAAAAATATTTATTGTATTTCAATTCAGGTACAGTTTTTTTATTACTTATTTCCTTTTTGTTTTAATTCATTTTTGTTCTTTGTTCACATTTTATAATAACTTTTAGCATGCATAATTTATGATACGATAAACTTAGGTAGAATATTTTAGTTGTTTTTGTTTTATTTTCTTATTAAAATTAGAATCTCACTTCACTAGCCCATACAATAAAAATCATCATTAATGGTTAACGTTATTTACTAAAATTAAATTGAACTTTAATTAAAAAATAACATAAAAAACACTTGAGTATGAAACCTAAATTCCATCCTTTTAAGATATGTGCTACAAAATGCTTGGGAATTTTGCACATACAGTTGAGGAGGCATCATTAGGCTTTCAATGGATAAATTTTAATAATGTGTAGGCCAAGTCTTAATTCTTTTTCATGGGTGGGAGATGCATAAGCCATGTCTTAATTTGCATGGCAACTCTATTATTTTATTTATGAGAATGCAATTTAAAATTTTATATAAGGCGCTCATATGACCTGATTGGATTCAAAATTTTTAAAGTGGCATTCTCCTACTGTGCTGGTAACCATAGCTTGAGATCAGCATGCTATGCAATGTGGTAAATAAACTCTAATTTTGGGAAATTCGAGCAACAGAATATTTTACACTTTAATGGTTGAGATTTGGATGATTTGAACGGAAGAGGAAGTGGAAATAGATTAATAGAAAATTTGCCTATGATATCATCATCTGACACAAGAGAAGAGACATGTGATAATCGTAATCGTAATATTCTCGATGCACCATTATTATACACAACAGACTTGTCATTCTGCTGGTAATCGATATTAATTCACAGTTGAATCTGTCATAAAAGTTAATGATGAATTTCCTTCTTCCCTCAAATCGTCCGTTAGAAATTTTCAAGTTGAATTAGTACTTTGGTATAATTGTAAGTCAAAAAGACATATTAATCATGGGACATACACAGCATTTTGACTTTTGAATAAAAACTTGGACGATATTTAACAGATTTAATTATCCAGTAGTTATATCATATAAAACAGGGAAAAGATGGAATTTGTGTTAAATTAACTGAAAATGGACAATAATAATTAATGCCATCCCTCCCTTTCTCTTTGCTGCTGAATTACATCATGTACAATGTTCAAGTAGGTTCTTGAAAATGTCCTTAACCGGCATGCAATATTTCTTATATACAACATAGTTACTAAGATCTAGTTATGTAGCAGTAGCTCTCCCTAGAGCCTCGTACCTTGGAATTTAGTGCGTGCTTGGTTTCTCATTTGAAATTGACAAACATGAATCCAGAACTTATATGCTGCTCATGGTAACATAAGAAAAATTTTGGATCCAGTGAAAAGCTACATAAATCGAAACACACTATTAATTTTATTGCTTAATGAACACTTGAAGTCTAATCACAAGATACACTGGCATGTTGGCTTTCCTATAGCCATTTCTCTGATGCATGTCGCATGGTTTGTCTTTTCTTGCAGGTTCAATATCATTGGCCAGGTATTCTTGAGAAGTCACATGTTCTAGAACTTTGTCATCCATCACTTTTCATTACTTGGTCAAACTTGTGTGGGATGTATGGGATGTAGATTTCTAATAATCCATTTGAAGCTATAACTTTTTGTTCATTTTTCACTTGCAGTGGGCAGGGACAACAAGTGTGGATTTTTCACTTGCACAATTAATTCAGGTTATCATTCTCCTTAGTAGTGGTGGGAAAAATGGTGGTGGATATGTGGCATCTAAATATGTAGTTATTGCTTTTCATGGGGGGATTTTGCTCCTACATGGTATTATAAACAGCCTTCCTATCTCTGTGATATCATTCCTAGGACAGTTAGGTGCCATCTGGAATATTTTAGGTATGACGAAATTTCCTATTTGATTTTTTGCTTCCCTCTAAATTCTGATATGTTGCAAAGCCTTTTGTAATATCCGATTTCAATGGGGAAATTTTTAGGCGTTTTTGTGCTTATGATTCTCATTCCATCTATTGCAACCGAAAGGGCTAGTTTGAAGTTTGTTTTCACTCATTTCAATGCTAAAAATGAGGATGGAATCAACAGCAGACCCTACATATTTCTCTTGGGACTTCTAATGAGTCAGTATACCCTTGCGGGGTATGATGCATCAGCTCATATGGTAAATTTCTTCACTTCATTTTCTTTCTTTCCACAGAATTTAGTTGCTTTAAAAAGCTTATAAATTTCCTTTTCAGTATACCCATGTTATTGTTTCCCACTTCGTAAATTTTGTGCAATTCATTCCCTTTGATGGAGAAGTTATTAATGACTTAGACCAAGACTTTCTCTTTACTGCATACAAACTTGTATTTTCAGACAGAGGAAACCAAGGGTGCTGATAGAAATGGACCAAAAGGAATTATCAATGCTGTTGGGATATCTATTCTTGTTGGATGGGGTTACATAATAGGCATTACTTTTGCAGTTACTGACATCCCTTACCTTCTGAGTGAAAATAATGATGCTGGTGGATATGCCATTGCTGAAATATTTTATCTTGCATTCAAGAGAAGATATGGCCATGGAATTGGGGGTATTATTTGTTTGGTAATTGTTGCTGTTGCCATATTTTTCTGTGGTATGACTTCAGTCACCAGCAATTCAAGGTAAATAACATTACCTGCTGGCAATGCAGTTTCCATATGAGAGAATTTTAATTACTTTACATATTTAAAATTTGTATAGGATGGCTTATGCTTTCTCAAGAGATGGGGCCATGCCACTATCATCATTGTGGCATAAAGTTAACAAGCAGGAGGTTCCCATATATGCAGTTTGGCTTTCTGTTTTTATATCATTTTGCATGGCACTAACGGTATGCGTTTCAATTTTACTATATTATTTCATTTTAAAACACTGAAAATTTCTATTATATCTTTCCATTCCTATCACGTCTCTAATTCAATTTTAACTCTAATGCAGTCTCTAGGAAGCATGGTGGCTTTTGAAGCTATGGTGTCCGTAGCAGTGGTTTCACTCTACATTGCTTATGCCCTACCAATCTTCTTTAGAGTGACTTTGGCACAGAAGCATTTTGTTCCTGGGCCTTTCAATTTGGGCCGTTATGGACTCATTGTGGGCTGGGTTGCAGTTCTATGGGTTGTGCTTATCTCCATTCTCTTCTCATTGCCTGTTTCCTACCCAATAACCATGGAGACACTTAACTACACCCCTGTTGCTCTTGGATCTTCGCTTATTCTTGTAGTTTCTTACTGGATATTCAGTGCTCGCCATTGGTTTAAAGGCCCTATAACCAATGTCAATAACTCAACTTCAGTGTTGTGATTGCCTATTGCCAATTGCCATAGAAGAGACCCAGAAACTTGGCGAAAATTATTAGCACATTTTATTATTACAGTGTCTAGATTGGCATCTGTATTTATATATGATCAAGCGGCACCAAAATGTCATGTTGGTTAAACAATTCAATCAACTTAACTGCTAAGTTTAATCATGTTGCTTTGCAATTTTTGTAAGATTGCTTTTAGTTCCACTCCATAACATGTGTGCTTTCTTTGTTCTTTTTTTTTTTCTTTCTAAAATTTAATTCTTAAACACACACACATACATGTAAATGTCAACCTCTCTATTAATTTTATAGAATCTCACTTATTTAGTGTATGTTTCGATCCATGTTACAATGCATTCAAATTAGTTCCTTTTAATGTAATGTGATTCTATAAAAAAATTGTTTTGTTACTCTCCATCAAAAGTTGATTTTATCAAAAATTCATATCTAAATTAGTGTGATAAACTGTAACATTAGTATCAAATTAAAATATTTATACTAAATTGTAGTTAAACTTACTTTGAAGAAATAAGTTGCCAAACATACATAATTTTAAACTTATATTTAAGCAAAATTAATTTTATAAAATTTAATGTCTCTAAAGTGAAAAGGCTAAAGACCGAATTTGCATAGAACATAATGTCCATTCCTGCCTGGTTGAATCACTGAAATGATGCTCTTCTGCCCAATCGAGACATTTGTTGAAATCTTGTTCATAATTTTTTTACATACAAACGGTATTATTTATTTATTTATATTTTTATTTATTTGTTTATATATTTTATCTAGCAGTTGATAGTTTTTTAAAATTAAAAAAAATAAAGCAAATTTAATTGTAGATATATGTTCGTATGTGAAAAAAAATTTCATGAGACTCTAACTTTATCCAACCTCAACATTATGGGGCTCAATTCCCATGTTCTATGGTTCACTAAATGCAAGGACACTCAAAAAGCGACACCATGCTGAATTTCTAAATTTGCTATATCAATCGTTTTTTCTGCTACTTTTTGACGTGACGGTATCGATTGCATTTGGTAATGAGAAGCTTCTCGCATTTAAAATATCTTTGTGATTATAATTTCTAATCATACTGTTTTTTTTTTTTGTCGTTATTTTAATTGCACTATTTAGGCATCCCTGTTTTCCTTACCAAAAAAGTTGTGTATGAAAGTTAGATAACATGATAGAAAAAAAAAGTTAAAAATCTGTTATGAAAAATAATTTCCAAAAAACACATAATTTAATTATACTTGTCGCTAAAACATTGTCCAGTCCAGTTTCGTAAAACAATTTTATGACTTTCTTATAAGAATGGTGCTTATATATCTAATTTGAAATAATTTATCCAACTAAACAGGGATAATAAAATTTCACGTAAACATATAATCTTTATATCTACTTTTCTATTTATTTTATCTTCTCATTATTTTTCAATCATTGGTTTTCATTTTGGCTAGTAGACACTTGTTTTTATTTTCTCCACCCATCCAAGTTGCTGCTGGATCAATATGAACCACACATACTATGGCATGGAATGCAACAAAGCACATGGATCGATAAATAATAAATTTGCGGAATCGGAACCTCGTTGGAGTTTTAATAAATAATAATGCACGTATGCATAATCATCAATGAATCTCAGATTGTCTAAATACGTAATAACGTCAAATGTACGTATAAGATTTCTAGATACGTACCACGCTAGGTTATTGCAACCAAATTATAATGCAAATAATTGCCTAGCTTATAGCATATTTGGACTTTTTACAAATAATAATTTACTTTTAATTTTTTACATAACAAATAAAAATAATTCTTTAAAAAAACAAACTAAACACACTTATTCCTGCATGAGTGACAAAGGGTGAATGTGCTCCTCTTGTTTTATATAAAATATATTTTTTTTTTCATTTTAAGATTTAATTTAATTTTTTAAAAGTTTGCTTGACCTTTATATCTGTTTAAAAATTATTTTATAAAAACATATTTGAAAGAAATTAAAATTTTATATTTAAATAAAATAATAGATCTAACAATCAATAAAAAATAAAATAAGTTAAAAGACTAAATTCAGGTGCAAATAAATAAATTAAATCTTTAAATAAAAATAAATCTCAAATAAGATATTAAAATAAAAAATACACAATAACATTACTATTATATTATTTATAATGATTTAAGTAGGATATCTTATTAGGCAAAAAAAAAATATATATATATATATATATATAGTAAAAAAAAGCCTAATTTTGAAACTAATTCTTTTTTAAAATAACCTGGAAGAAACATATTTTGTAAATAAACCTGACCTCACTTAAACTTAATATAGGACTGAACCATCAATATTGGGTTTAAAACAATGTGTTGTGGGTGGTTGCGATGTATGATAACAGAATCTGTTTTAGCCATTTATTTGGATTGAATCATATTGCCCAATTCACTTTGATTCTAACGGATTACTGTTTATAAAGCCTCTCTTTACTGCAAGTATCTTACGACACCTCTCCATGTGACATTTCTGCACCTCCAAATCGCGTCAATGTGATTTCTCAATCCTTTTACGTATTTTTAATTACCATTAATATATTATCCGTGTATTATATGGTCATTTTCAAATTTTAAAATATAAAAATAAAAAAATTAAATAGTATATAAATATTTTATTATATTTAATAGTAATTGAATTTAAATATAAATATAAATATAAATATATTTACAGTCAACTCAAAAGATTAATTTTAAGCATTTAAAATGGTAATTTATTATTAAAAATACAAGTATGATAAATACTTTTTCTATAAAAATATACTTTTTTTTTCATGCCTAAAATTAATTTTATGGTTAATAAAACTGGTTTTTTATATTGTTATCTAATTATTAATTGAAAGTGTGAAAATTTAGCATTAATTCTTATATAATTTAAAATCGTTGAACTTTGAAATAATTACCTTGCAATCTATATCCACAGTAATTTCTAGTTAATTGAAAATGTAAATATTTAACACTAATAATATATCAAAATTAAGCTTACAGTAATAAATTACAAAGATAAAAATTTTAAGGTTAAAGTTAAATTAAGAAAATAAATTAATATTTAATTATAATATATTAACAATATAAATATTTTTATACGGTTATTCATTTATAAATTTTATATAATTAAATTTATTTATTTTTATAATTATTTTACAGATACATTTAAAATGATTTCTAATTAGTTGATAACATAAAAACCTTTATACTTAAAGTATATCAAAATTCTACTTAATGAATTATTAAAATCTTGACACATTAACTTCATTGATATGATATCTCAAAATTTAAAACCTACTAAATTCAAATTAAGATTAAAAGAATTTAAAATTTTAATTTATCTAAAAAAATATCTTCAATTTTGTTATAGTATATCAGGATTTCAAACTTCAAATTAAATTTAAACATATTCTTTAAAAAGAATGAACTTTATAAGAATAAGGTTAAGTAGAAAAAGGTATATAATTATTAAGAATAAAATAAATTCGTAATTTTATTAAATAATAATGAGTAAAATGTATAAGACCGAGATTTGTGTCTCATAAATGTCAAATAAGCCACATTTATTTAATGTTTATTGAAAACGAAATTAGTAAAAGATTTTAATATAATTTTAGCATGGATAGATTTCACAACGCGATGTTCCCACTTGAACAAAATTATTTTTAATGAAAAAATTTATAACTTAAAGCAAATGTGATTTTAAAATTAAAATTAAATTATATTATAATAATTTTAATTTTTGTTTAAATAAAATAATATTTTCAATTTTGTTATAATATATTAATATTTAAATCAAATTAAAAATATTAATATTATTTTAAAAATGAAAAATATAAATGTTGAATACAGAATAGTATATAATTTGACAAATAAAAGAGCAATTTCTATAAATATTTTTACTAAAATGTGAGAGTAAATTTTATAGGGTAAAAATGAATCATTTATCTTAAAGATCTGTATCTCATGAATATTAAATAAATTACACTTACGTTATATTCATTAGAAGTGAAATAAGTATAAATTTTCAATACAATTTATTATATTTAAATTTTATAATAAACAAAATTTTAAATTAAATAAAATTATTACAGATAAAAATATTTTATGATTTAAATTAAAAATAAAAAATTAATCTAATAATAAAAAATTAGAATAATTTATCATATTTTATGATTTTACACCAAGAAGTAAAATAGATATTTAATTATATTATTATTATTTATTTAATTTTTATAAGATTTGACACAAAATTTAAGACGATGATGAATAATTATAATTTAACAGTTAAATTTTTAAAATATATTAAATTTTATGGTGTAAATTGAATTCTTTTTATATTATTTTATATTTATATACTTTATTATTTAGTTATCTTTACTGTCTTTCTTTTTCATCCGATAATGCATTGCTTCAAATCAACTGCATAAGTCACAAGCATATCTTTTTTTTTAACCTGATGGCATAAGCATATATGCAATGTGTAAAAAACACGAATCGCATAATTAGTAATTTTGTCCAAAAAATTTGGCATTTTGCATGTCATCGTCAACATGCAGTGATGATTCTTTTTACATATAAATATTGTAATGCATTTATTTATACTTTTCATTGAATAATTAACATATTTTAAAATAAAAATAAAAAATATAATAAATATAATAAATTATAATTAAAATTAAATAAATATATGACAACTTTTTTCATTCAATGTCAAACCATGACAGATCACCGATGTGAAATATCTTGACTTGTTTATATTACTATCAAATAACTAAGAGACTAAGTCGATGTTCAGTCTTGTTTAATATTTTTCTTCTAACACAGTATTTATATTATTCCAAACGTATCTGAGATACTCAAAATTGTTATATATGTGAATACGTTTAAAACCATATAATATTACAAGTTGCATAGGCTACCATTACATTTCACAATTAAAATTATGTAAATACCATTTTCATTTTAATTATAATAATCAGTTTAAAATGTAAAGTCTTTATTTTTAAGAATATTTTTAATTTAAATTTAAATAAAAATTTCAAATTATTAAATATTTTGAGAGATTTACATAAATTACTTTAAATTATACATTTTTGTTAAAATATGTATTTTATATTAAAAATATAAAAAATTATTCTCCAAACAGATCCTAAAATGTAGAAAAATACCTTTTTTTTGTTTTTGAGAAAAGAGAAAAAAAAATTATTTTTTTTATTTTTATTTCACGTCAATTATAAAAATTTAAGTTTTTTATAAAATAAAATTACGATCGATTTTACAAGAAAAAATACTTAGAAAAGAAAAAAGATAAAACATCAACTTTATTTTTTAGGGGCACCTTAAGTTCAAGACCATAGAGTTCTATCACTTAAGTTATGAATCAATAAATTAATCAAATGAGATATAATAAAAGTTTAATTGATAACAAAGAGGACACGCGATATCTACAAGACTATCTCGTTACAAACTTACAATTTCTTTAATTGATGGTCAAGATTCTGAGCATCAAAATTGACTAACATTACTTTGAATATAAGGCAAGTTGCTGGTTGAACTTGAACCGCCTTCTTTGACCTTGCCGAAGTGATGGCGTCAATAAAAATTAGTTTAATTAGTAAAAGTTAAATGAATTTTTATGAATTATAAATTTAAATTTTATTGTTAATATAAGGATCTTATTAATTGATGATTTACAAATTTTTTGCAAGTGTTTTTTAGATTTGTAGCATATTTTAGTTTTGGTGAGTTTCTCAGAATTATATATATATATATATATATATATATATATTTCAGTTTTTTTAAAGTATATTTTTTGTCATTATTTTTTAATCTTTTTCTTAGCTTTGTCTCAAATAAAAGATAAAAAGGACAGAGATTTCATTTATTGAGAAAAATCCTGAGAAATAAATTTATTTTATTCATCTTTATCACGTTTATATATGTACTGATGTACTCCCTTATAATTCTAGTTTTCCTTATACGTGTTCTGGTGTTGCTCTTCGATTTTAGTGTTTCTTTGTTTTCCTTTTGGCTCCTCATGGTGAACGTGTTAAGGAGGTTCTATGTGTCTAAACTGTTCGCGTAGACATATCTTGTGTTTTAGCTATTTTTCTTAATATAATATAGTTTGGTTGGAATTTTCTTTTTATATATAAAAATAGATAGCATATGTGAGTGAAAACAATTTGTTTCAAAAGCTTTAATATAAGATTTTTTTTTTTTTGTACTAAGGTGTTTTTCAAATGTCAACTTATTTTATTTTATTTTTAGGTAAACGAGATTATCAAAGTAAATATGATTCATTTTAATCTTATTTTAATATATATGAATTGAAAATAAATTTTAAATTTAATTTTGATATACTCTGTATAATAATTTTATATTGTAAAATTAATTGAAAAACATGTTAATATAATTTATACATAATTATTATAAAATTAAATAAATTTTAATTTTAATATATTAGCAGTGTAAAATTTTTAAATACTATTAATTAATTGGAAATCTTGTTAAATGTATTTTTTGAAATAATTATTACCAAAGTCAAGCATTTTTATTAACTTAATAATTCATAATTAAAAAATAGTATAAAATTTTATTTTATCACTATATTTCAATTAATTTTGTTATTAATGTAATAATTTATAATTTAATAATAATATAAAACATTTTCAATACATTTCAATTAAATTTAAATTTTATATAATAATATATTTAAAAATTTAAAATTTATTAATTATGTTAAAAAAATTGATGTTGGATATTCATTTATTGGTAAATATCATGGGCTTTTATTGAGGCAAATGAAAATTTATCTTTAATTAATTTTTTAACATACAGAAAAATGAAGAACTCAATTTTTTCTTACACAAAAGGAACACAAATTTGATTCTTCGGGACAAATTCATGTTAAGACTTATCACGACGAGTTAAATTATTTGTATAATAATTTTATATAATATTTCATTTTGAACTATTTTGATCATAATTTTTATTAATTATATATTTTATCATTTTATCATTTTTCACTCATTATTATCAAAGTTATTGCACAAGAGCGTACATAATATAAATAACATTTGGCTGCCAGAAATTCAACGGGAATTTAATTTTTACAATAAATAGTAAGTACAACGTACAGTTTTTTATAACTTCTCCCGTAAAAGTATAGGATAGAAAGAAATATATTAAAAAGTAAAGATTGGCAGTTTATTGATTAAAAAATATAAATAATTTTGTATTAAAAATATGAAAAATATTATTATATTTTAAATAAACCCTATTTTTAATTATTTTAGGAAAATGTTGATTTTTTTTTTACAAAATTGGAGTATTTTTCTAAAGTTATCAAATTGGTGTATTTTTTCAAAAAAAAATTCAACAGTGGCATAAATAAGTTTTACTTGGGCAGTATACTTTTTTAATTTTTTAATTAATTTTTTTGGGTTGCATCTGTTTTTTTTGTTGGTTTTAATTTAATAGTTTTGTATAAAAAAAAGTTACTTTACTTCTGAAAGAAAGGCAAAAAATTTGGCGGACATCTTATTATGTATATTCACATTGAGAGAGAAGATAAATAAATAATGTAATTGAAAAAATAAAAAAGTATTAATATTAACTGATGTATATGTATGGAGATTCATTCTTTTACCATATTCTTTAAATATTGGTTTGCTTTGATATAAAAGATTAATTATCTGTTTGGAATCATGTTTAGCCAACGAAACGAGGTTTGGAGCTGAAAATCTATGATTTATATTACTTTTGTATCCTTTGTAAGAAAAGAACATTAAACAGAACTAATTTATTATCAATTTGGACAAGTAGAGTTGGGATAGTAAACACTTTTTTTAGAATAAAAAATAATAAGGTTGAAAATCAATAATATAGAATCTCATAAAATTATTCTAATTTTCATCTCTCATTTCAATAGATTCACCTAGTGCCTTGTGGGGATAGTATACTAAAAAGTGAAAGGAAAATAAAAGAAAACAGAGAAGTTAACAGAAAAGAGGGAAGAGACAAGTTATTTTTGTTGACAAAGGCATCTCAGCACATTGGCATTGGAGGGACCACAGGGGTTGGCTCTCTTGTTAGCAAAATAAACAAGAGACCACTCCCTCCCTCTGGTTCTGCTCTTTCTGCATTCAATGAACATAACATAATGGCCTCTGCCAAACTCCCTTCTCATGTGGCCGCAAATGGACACGCTCCATCTGATTCAGGCCTTGCCCGTCTTCAAGAACTCGGTTACAAACAAGAGCTCAAGCGTGATCTCTCGTAACTATACTTCTCTTCTTTTTCTTGTTGCTTTCTCCTTTCCGTTTCATTCATTCGACTTTTTCTTTGTTAATATATAAAATAATAATAATTTGTTTTTGGTTGTTTCATCTATGTGTACCGTGGCAGGGTAGTTTCAAATTTCGCCTTTTCGTTTTCTATTATATCAGTGCTGACTGGAGTCACCACACTTTACAACACAGGCTTGAACTATGGGGGCCCTGTTTCCTTCGTCTATGGCTGGTTCATAGCTTCTGCTTTCACCATGGTTGTTGCACTTTCCATGGCTGAAATTTGTTCATCTTTCCCAACTTCTGGTGGACTTTACTATTGGAGCGCCAAACTTGCCGGTCCTGCCTGGGCACCGTTTGCTTCCTGGATTACTGGCTGGTACTGTCCCCAATCCTTTTTCTTCATTCTTTTCACAATTACCACTATCCTCTTTAATTAATTATTAATTTAGTTAGTTTCACTCATTTTTATTGAAATTGATTTTAAATTGTTAAATATTTTTTAAATGTATATCTTAATTAATCTAAGCCCTATTCCCCTTGGAATTTGTATAGTCCAAGCAATGCCTGGGACTGTCTGACATGAATGAATGACAAAGCCACAACGTGTACGTCACATAATTATTATTCATGTACAGATATTATGCTCTCTCTTCTATCCTATGCGATACTATTCAGCTTGACATAGCAATATAAAAGATATTAGTCTTTAATTAAGCAGTCAATTTAATTTTTAAAATTATAAAAATATTATTTTAATTTCTAAATTATTAAAAATTAGTTATTTTAATCAAATTTATCGATATTCATAATTTTAAGAAGTAATTTACCTTATCACCTCTTTTTTAAGTTCACAAATTGCCTTCTGAACATCTTTACACCTTAATATCTATCTCATGTCTTTCTCTCGAAGATGCATTCCGTGAGAATCAATGCACTTTCTGGTCGTTGACCTGTAATAGGAATGGATGGTATACCACTTACAATTTTTCTTTCTTTTCTTTTTTTCATATTCGCATGAATTGAATGCTTTTTGGGATTCCTATTCTACTTCTGCGTTCGGTGATGGATGAAGATACCTCAGAACTGCTGTGAATTTGATACATTAATTGATAATTTGGTTGTACTATTCACCGGCTATTATTCTATTATTACATACGACTGTATATATACAATTTGATATGTAATTGGAATGTAATTTAATATGTAATCGGTACCCTTTTATAAATAATAATTGAAAATATTTTTTAGTTTAATTATAAAAATATAGATTTTTTAAATATATTAATTTAATATTTTATATCTTTAATTTATTATGAAATTTATGTTAACAGGATCATTACTAATTTTTTAACTATCAATTCAATTATTGAATATTATGAGTATTTTTAGTAAAAAAAAAATTTAACATTTAATTATTTTAACTATTTTTATCTTAATAAATTTAATTATTTATTTTATATAAAAAATGGATGAAATATTCGATAATTAGCTATCATCGATTGTTCAAATTATGTTCACCTTATTACTGAATTTGTTAACTGTTTCTTTTAATATATATCTAATACATATTTTCTTTTTGTTTTAAATAATTTTTTGGATTGTATTTTTTCATTTTTTATATTTAATTTGTTTGTTTTTTTAATCTCTATCTTTTATTTCTTTTTGTTCTTGTCGATTTTTAATGGTTTCTGTTTTTTTTCTTTATTTTATTCATTATCCTTTTGAATAATAAGGAACAAAAAACAAAAAGAAACAATTAAATGTTTGTCTGTTTTATATTTTTTAAAAATTAAAAACTAAAAAATTTATTTGATAGATTTTTGAAAATCATTTTAAAAACAATATTTTTTCAATTCTTAAAAATAAAAAAGTAAAAGAACCTTAACTATTTTTTTTAATATTTTATTTTAGTTCTCTATAATTCATTTTATGTATTATTTTATTTTTTACTTAATCTCTTTCACTTCATTTTCAAAATAATTTCTGAAAATTATTTTGTAAAATGGTTTTTTTAAGCTGAAGACTAAAAGTGTAACAAAATAGATTAAAAACATCTGTCAGGGACTAAAAATATTAGACAGGAATAGAAAATGAAAAAAATAGGGACCAAAAAATTATTTTATACCTGATCAGTTATCAGTGTCAAACTATGGTTCCTTGTTTGTATTTTCTTCTTAAAGTTTCTTGCATGTATAATTCAAGATATGCTAAGAACTGGCTATAATAAATGCCTGAAATTGCACATGGAGGGCATATCATCAGACGTGTTAAGGGTAATAGTTTTAATAACGTGTTGACTGTGTCTTGATTATGAGAACATGACTACCAACTGTATATTATGAGCATGCAATTTTGAAGTTTATGTGAGGATCATATGTGGGCCCAATTGGATATAAATTTTTTGAAGTGTCATTCTCCATTTGTTGGTAAACATAGAGATTAGCATGCCATGAATTGTGGTAAACAAACTCAAATTTGTGAATTTTGAACAGCATAATATTTTGTAATTAAATGGTTATCTTCGGCGATTTGAAAATTAGAAGATGGAAATAGGCTGATAGAAGATTTATCTGTAGTATAATAGAGGGTGCAAAATCATAAGTTCCACATTCGCTCCAATCTCCCACTATCACGATTTTTAAGTTGTATTTATATTTCAGTATGACTGGTGAATAAAAAGGCCACATCAACAAGAAGATGGAACTTCTGTTAACTTTCAAAATCGACGGTTATAATTAACAGTATGGCAGTTAATATTGAAGTATTTCTTCCCTTTATTTTTACTTCTCAATTTTATAATGTAAAATGTTCAATCAGGTTTGTCGCTTGAGTTTGTTGCTGAATGAGGCTGTCAAATCTAATAACAAAGTCCACAGCTATATTTGATTTCCCAAAGTTATTTTCTGATGCGTCTTAGATGATTTCTCTTTTCTTGCAGGTTCAATATTGTTGGCCAGGTACTCTTAAGAAGACACATTCTAGAATTTCAACATCCTTCCCTTTTCACCATAAGGTCAAACTCATGTGGGATGTAAACTTCTAGTAATCCATTTGAAGCTCTAACTTGGGGTTTGTGTTCATTTGCAGTGGGCAGTGACAACAAGTGTAGATTTTTCACTTGCACAACTCATTCAGGTTATTATTCTCCTTAGTAGTGGTGGGAAAAATGGTGGTGGCTATGAGGCATCTAAATATGTAGTCATTGCTTTCCATGGGGGAATTTTGCTTCTGCACGGTATAATAAACAGCCTTCCTATCTCATGGTTATCATTCTTAGGACAGTTGGCTGCTATCTGGAATGTTTTAGGTATGAACAAATCCCCTATTTGATTCATTGTTTTCTGAATTCAGTTCTCCTGAGAAATATCTAATTGGAATTGCAAATTTTTAGGTGTTTTTGTGCTTATGATTGTCATTCCATCTGTTGCAACGGAAAGGGCTAGTGCCAAGTTTGTTTTTACTCATTTTAATACTGAAAATGGGGATGGAATCAACAGCAAACCTTACATATTTCTCTTGGGACTTTTAATGAGTCAGTATACCCTAACTGGGTTTGATGCATCAGCTCATATGGTAATCTTTTATACTTTTTTCTTTCTTCTTTCAAAACTTATTGCGATGAAAAGCTTTCAGAAATTTCCTTGTTTGATAAACTGTACACTTCTTTTGCTTGAGTGATTCTCAAAAGGAATCATGCATTGTTGATCCTGTGAATTCTTGTTATCAGCTTAAAACTTGGGACTTGCCTGTTTTTAATCTGCCATTCCTGGATTAGATAATTCCAGAAGGGTTATGATTTCTGGAAACTTTTAGCATATTTTGCAAGTGTAATAAACTGTTATAAGAAAAATTAAACTGCAGTTACTGCACAATGAGTTGGAGTTAATAGTTTTATTGCATATAAAACAGTCTGGGGATCTTGAATGCAGGATTTGCCCTTTAGCCGTGTCCCTGTGAGATTACAACTAGCATTGTTTAAGCTTGTAGGACCCATCTCATCTTATGACCAACTTTAGATGCAGTAACATGAAAATTGGTGTGTGAGAACTGATTTTGCTCGTGAATTGATTCACATTATCTCTGTTACTGACCTCAGTTTAAGTATTAGGAGTTACCAAGTTTCCTTGCCTCTCCACCTTGAAAATTTTGCCCTCTTTCATTGATGAATTCAAGTTACTAAATGATCTAGATTAATTAAGACTCGCCGTTTGCTGGAAACTTCTTTTTACAGACAGAGGAAACCAGGGATGCTGACAGAAATGGACCAAAAGGAATTATCAGTGCTGTTGGGATATCCATTGTTGTTGGATGGGTTTACATACTAGGCATTACCTTTGCAGTTACTGACATCCTTTACCTTTTGAATGAAAATAATGATGCTGGTGGTTATGCCATTGCTGAAATATTTTATCTTGCATTCAAGAAAAGATATGGCCATGGAACTGGGGGTATCATTTGCTTGGTAATTGTTGCTGTTGCCATATTTTTCTGTGGTATGAGTTCAGTTACCAGCAATTCAAGGTAAACTGCACTTGCACCTAGTGTGCTTTCCATATGAGAGGGATTTAATTTCTCTTGTTATTTACAGATACATAAATTTTGTGCAGGATGGCTTATGCTTTCTCAAGAGATGGGGCCATGCCATTGTCATCATTGTGGCACAAAGTTAACAAGCAAGAGGTCCCCATATATGCAGTTTGGCTTTCCGTTTTTATATCATTTTGCATGGCCCTAACGGTATGTATTTTGTAATAAGATTCATTTTTAACATGTTGCAAATTAAGTTTTCTCTTTTTTTCCAGTTACAGGTAAACCATATTTGGTATGTTTGACAACTTTGAAAAGTAACCTAAGATTTTTGTCTCTGCTAAAGATATCCGTGAGCTCAATGATTTTGTTAAACAATGTTTTAACTATATGCCTGAAGCGCCAAGGTTTCCAAAATAAATATTATAGAGATTCACAGCAACAGTGGTGATGAAATGGGACACTACATGTACCCTAACTTATTTAGTAGGATGGCGAGCATACAGCATAGATTATTATTCAAAGTTGCAAGAATGGATTTATATAGATATTATTAGACTTTTCTTGGTATCTAAACCACTGCAACCTACAAAATACAAATTTATCATCTGACATGAACATGAGCTGATTTAAAAGTATATCATCTAAAGTGAGGTCCTAGTTATGTTGCCCGACTTAGACTCATTTGTGATGTTACTGTAATTGTAGATAAAGTCATAGCTCAATATAAATATAATCCATACTAGCCATAGCATATACTTTCTATTCTTGCCACCACCTGTCTAACTCAATTGTAACTCTATTACAGTCTCTTGGAAGCATAGTGGCGTTTGAGGCCATGGTGTCCATAGCAACGATTGGGCTCTATATTGCTTATGCCTTACCTATCTTCTTTAGGGTGACATTGGCACAGAATCATTTTGTTCCTGGGCCTTTCAACTTGGGCCATTATGGAGTCATTGTGGGCTGGGTTGCAGTTCTTTGGGTGGTGACCATTTCCATCCTCTTCTCGTTGCCTGTTTCCTACCCAATAACCATTGAGACACTAAACTACACCCCTGTTGCTGTTGGATGTTTGCTTATTCTTGTGGTTTCATACTGGATAATAAGTGGTCGTCGTTGGTTTAAAGGTCCTATAACCAATATCTAAATCTAAAATTGTGTGCATATTTAGTGCAGAACTAGTTTTGAAGATGATTATTTTTTGAACGTTGTTTGGAAATTATTAATGTTTCCATTTCCTGCGATCTTTACGAGTTGATCTTAATTTATTTATTATGTACCAAATCCAAAAAATCTTAATTAATTTATTTTATATATACTGTTTTCTAATGCAACATGATTTGAAATATTATTTTACTCTGAAATATGTTTTAATTATTGTACTAACATGTTTAGTTTGTTTGAATAAGAATTAATTTTATTTCTAAAATCTTGTTTGAGTAAACACATAATTTTTGCATTGAATTGAAAAGGTTATACTATATTTTATTATAAATTATTTTTATAAAAAAATTAAATATAAATTACATTATTTTAAATATATTTAAATTAAAATTAACATATAAAATTAAGTTTAATTACATTTAAATTTTTTCATAAGTCTCAGGTTTGGATCTTTGAATTTTAATGGGAGAGCATATGGTTAAAAAAAACATACATTCACCTCATGCTAGGGGAATCATTTATGATAGATAAATAAATAAATAAATAAACATGTAAAGATAGAGAAAAATGAAAACAAAGAAAAGAAAGTATATAAAAAATAAATAAAAATTATTTTTTTTCTTTATCTCTGCTTAGGTATGGAAGTGAACAAGAGAGTCCAACAGGACTTGTGGCTCCGCTCGTTTAAAACTTAATTAGACTCGGATCGTTTTTAATAAATAGATAGGTTCAGGCTTATTAAAAAATCTTTTTAGATAAACAAGTCAGACTTAGACTTATAAAAAAACCTATTTAACCTATCTAGGGGTCTATTTATATTTATATATTATATATTTATATTTATTTTAATATATTATATTATATAATATTTATTTTATATTTTATTTACATAATATTAACATATATATGTTTTAGGCCTATCTAATAGTCTTCTTATCTTGTAGATTCTAAGTTTATAAATTTGCAAGCTTTTTTAATTAATTATTTATGTAGGCTTTAAGTTTATTTATTGATTTTTTTTGTAATGTAGGCTTTTAAACAGGCTTACAGGCCTTGTAAGTTTAGGCTTTGACAGAAAAAAAAAATAAAACAAAAAAAGCCTTTAACAAATAATAGGCTCAGACTCAGGCTTGAAATTTTTAAACAAATCATACTTGAACACTCAAAGCCTAACTCGGCTCAACCTACTTTCATCTCTATCTCTGCTTTATCTGTTCTTCTCTTTTAAGAAAATGTTTGTTTTATATTTTAATATAATTGATTTTGAAAACTTAATGTTAGAATAATTGATTTTAGAAAAGTTGAGATTAAAAAAAAATTATATTTGAAAAATATATTTTAAAGGTAATTTTAAAAGAATTAATTTCATGAATAAATAACCACATTTAAAGTGTAAATATGAATATAATTTATAAATTTAAAATTTATTTTATAAAATTATAGATTCAAAATTTATTATTAATATCAAAACTTTATTAATGCTTGATTTATAAATACTATAATTATTCTTTGAAATCTAAAACATATTATAATAATCTTGCAAAACTTGTTCAAAATATTTATAAAACAAAAATATATTATATTCAATAAAAAGTTAACTATTATTTTTAATCTCAAATAATTCTACTGGTCATGATTTTGATACAAAACATACCCATCTAACCACTTTAATTATGTATTTTATCCTTTAATTAAGTATGTCATAAATAAGTCAACAAATATATTTTTAAATAAATTAATAAATCTAATTTTTTTTAATTATACTAATAAATATATTTTTATAAAATATTTAAAATAAAAATTATAACAAAATAATGTTTAAAATAAAAAAAATATGTAAACTTATCTTATAAAAAAAATTATCATTACAATAACATAATATATATATATAAAAATAATAATATAAAATTTATTCTATTAGATGAGACCAATTATATAAATTGTATATTATTAAAATTTATTAAAAAATTTAAATATTTATTTATTATAATATTTTTTTAATAATTTCTTTTAAGATTCTTCTTAATCTTCTTTTGCTCTTCTTCACCTTTTTCTATCTTTAAATATGACTACAAAATTTACATTATAATCTTTCTTATTTATATTATTAATAACCTTCTTTACACCAACTTTATCATTTTTTTTTATATAAGTACTATATATATTTTCTCTTCATATACAAATATTGATGTATATTATCCATTTTAGTATGTTCACATTTATTTAATTTTCTCATTTATTATATTCTCACATTTTTTTTCTTATGTGGTCCCTTAATTGTTCTACCCAAAGAATTTGAAATGTAACATTTAAATGAGTAAAGTTTAAGCAATCATGAGAATTGTCTTTTAACTAAGCTTAACCAAACATGTTATAAATAAGTTAATAAATATAATTTTAAACAGTGTAAATTTTATGACTCAAACAAAATTGTCTCTTATAAAAAATATAAATTATATTTATATTTAAATTTAATAAAATTTTATCTAATATTTTTATTTTTTATATTATTTTCAATCTTTTTTATTGATATAAATATATAAAAAATTAGGAAAACTTTATATAACTAAAAAGTATATATAATATTATATATTAAGTAAATTATAAAAAATATGTGAAGTTAAAAGAAAATATTAAATAAAACTTTATTAAATTTCAAAAACTGAATATAATTTTAAAAAAATCAATTATATATGAGATTATGTAAACCTTGTGATATCATTTAGGTTGTTAAAGCTTTGAATATGAGTACACAACATTGACGACATTTAGACATTTAGTGATTGCAATAGTTTGAGGTGAAGTTAGGTTCGTGTCCGCAATTATTATATCGCAATAACATATGTAATGTAATTTACGTTTCAAATTCTCAACCGCAGATAAATAAGTCATAACTATATTTTGTTGAAAAAATAAAAGTTAATTATATTTTATTTTAACATAAAATTGTTTCAAATTAACGGAAAACAAACAAAAGTTAGTTATATTTATTTACTATGTTTCGCTAATAAATAAAAATTTGTTATATTTTCTTCTCACATGAAATCATTATAAATAAAAGTTAGTTATATTTTTTTATAAGGTAAAATTATTTTGTTAACAAATAAAAGTTAGTTATATTTCCTTCTATCATAAAATTATTTCACATTCAAACCTTGCAAAATTTTGTCTACTAAAAAGAAGCAATACATGACATTTTTAATAAAATATTCGTAGAAACTTATATATCGGACATGATTAAGATTATGTTTCTAAATATTCTCTCATGCTATAATAAAGTAAACAAAAATGCTAGCCTGCAATTTAAAACACCTTTTGGTTTGAAAAGGATTTTTTATTTATACTTCTAATTAAAATAAAAATAAAAATTATTTTTTGTTTTTAATTTGGGCTCTGTGACTGTGGCCTAAGAATAATTGAATGCAACTAGAGTGTGATGAAAAAGACAAAACAAAGTAACAAGGACACGATAATTATGTATGAATGTTCTTTTCAAACAATTAATATTAATGATAATTCATAAGTATTAACAAATAAACATACATAATTTATGTAGTACTTAATCCAAATGTTTAAGTAATCAAGTAAACATCAATAAATGTTTAGTCAAACCTGTGATGACGAACAAAATAATTATAAAACGTATGCATTTACTGATATATGTTTAGATTAATTTATTTTAGAGATATTATATATATTGGTGATAAATTTTTTTATTAAGAGTTTTTAAAAAAATTAAAAAAATATAGTTAGTTTTGTTAATTAAATTATACCTAAACATATATTTAAAAAACATCTACAGATAACATTAAACATTTATTTATGTAAGTGCAAAAATATATTTTTTAAAGAAATTAAATTAATTTAAAAATTTTATAAATTATTAATCATGAATAATATATTAAAAAAATTGAAAATATATTGTTAACATTTCAAAAATAATTATTTTCCATAATTAAACTATTACAGTTTAACAGGCACCAAACATTAACGTTACACAACATTTCAAACACCAATGTGTGCAACATAAACTATGAAAAACAATTGCATCATATCTAATTAAATTAAAAAAAAAATCTGGACATGACTTGCAACATGAACTATGAGAAAAGTTTCATTCATCCAACTTAGTATCTGTTTTGGACTATGATCTAGATAAAAAAAAAATTATTAAAAGAATAAAATTTAGTTTAATGATTTATATATTAAAAATAATAATCTTAACTTTAATAATATTTTTATCTATTTCACACCATAATAACATGTGTTGTACTTCCTAAATATTTAAGTTTGTCACATTATACAACTTTCTACGGAAAATATGCTAGCTTTTACATTTTTAATATATTCAAGATTAAGATTATATATCAAAGCCCATCTAATGTTTGGTGGAAATGTTCAAATCAAATATTTTTAAATTAAGATAAAAACTATTAAATTGTTATGATTAATTACTTTTATTTTTTTAAAATGTTATAATTATGTATTTCATATATATATATATATATTTAAATTTCCATTTTACTATAGAATTATATTCTAAATAGAATTTAAGAAAAATAATGAAAAAAAAAATCTAGTTAAGTTAATGTTAAGAATTTTTGGATAAAAATATTTTGTAAAAAAGAATTTAAAATTAAAAGAATGATATTTTTTAAGTTCAATTAACAATAAAATAAAAATAACTACGAAGAAGAAGATTAATGTACATGTAAGATGTTTTGTCCTGTAAGCCTAGACAGCAGAAATATAAAATTTGTGAATAAATATTTAAATATTTTTATTTTTTCTTCATCTATTTTAAAACGGTTGTCTTTTAATTTCTTTTACATTAAAAAAGGAAAGCAATACCTTTTATTATTTTTATAAAATTATTAATTTTTATATTAAAATTTTTCTTTAATTTTAATAGGTATTTTTTATTTTATTATAACCATTTAATTTATAATTTGTGCATAAGATATAATGCATATATTTTATCATCCTTAAATTAAAAAATCAATAATACAACATCATTTTTAGTTTTTTATTTAAAGCACTTTCATGTTGTTTCTTATCAAGATATAAGACATGTTTTGTCATGCTTCTGTTTAAACAAATGTATTTAAACTCTAAACTGTACCTTGTGTATAAAACTCAAGTTTAGAATTGAATTATTCCCTTAATTTTTTAATTAGAACTATATTTTTTCAAACAACATATATTTAATGAAAATCTTTTGCATGTTTCTAATAAATACATCTCTAAGACTAGATTAAATAAAAAAAAATTCAGGGTTAAACCTTAGTAAAAATATACTTTTATAAAAAAAATAGTTATATTTTTAGAAATATTTTCAGTTATAATTATTTCATCATAAATGTTTTATATAATCAAATATAAGTTAAATAAATATTTTTATTTTCCATTAACATTTTTGTTGGTTCAAAAATTTATTTATCATTTAAAAAGAACTATTTTTAAAAAATATATTGTAATTTAATATATACATAAATGATGATATATAATAAATAATTTGTTCAAGTAATATATGCTTAATTTCTTCTATTAAGATGTCTTAAACACGTAGAAAACTTAAAAGAAATATTTCAATGTAAATGTTTCTAACTCAAATATAATTGTATTTTATATAAATATTTTTCTCATAAAAATATAAAAAATGAGATAATTATATTTATATATTTAAAATTTATCAAAAAATTATTTTATATTCATCCTATTTTTTATTACTTGTAACTTATTTTATTGATATTTATATATAAAAAATTAGAAAAAAAATTGTACATATATTAATATTATGTTGTTAAATAAATTTAAAAATATTAAATAAATTTTTTTTAATGTAATAATATATATATATATATATATATATATATATGATTACGTGAAATAATGTATAAAGAAATTTTGATATCATTTGCATTGGTAAAACTTTAGATGTGCCCATGCGCAATCAATAGTTTGTGCACATGCGGACATTACTCGTGCAATTTGATGGATGATTGCAAAATAAACGACGCCATTGCAAAATAAGTGACAATGAAAAGGAACGGGTGTTTATTGCATCACAATAACCTAGCTAGTTTATCACTCAAAATTGTCAACGTATATCTTTTATATCTTCTTGGATAAGATCATTTTCTAGTCAAACATGGCAGAATATCTGATTTATTAAAATGTACATAACATTTTTAATCAAATATTTATGAGAGTTTGTCTCAAAGTATTTATACAAAATTAAAATTAACTCTTTAAATATGTATGTAATATTGAATATTTACACAATTTACTGTGTTTATTTTCTCTTGCACTTGCAGAAACAAAAAATTACATATATTGTATATGTAACCTTCCCAGATTTTGATAGAAACTCCGTAAACACACTTAGTTTGTATATGAAGTTGTTAAAGTCTATTACTGTTAAAGAAAAGAAAACCTATAGTTTTGCATAGACATTTGCTTGAACATGTACTTCTATGTGAAGGTTCTTAATCCTGCAAGTTAAAACGAAAAAAGAATGAGAAATCTTATATCTCACATTCCCTCCCGTTAACAACTGTATTAGTTATGATGGTAATATAATATACGGAGTAGTATGATAATTGAAGTAACAAACCTTAGCATCTATTGGGGCTGTCCATATCTCACTCGGTAGGACTGGCATGTCCCCCTCCATAACTATCTTTAGCATCTCACAGTATTTATCAACCTCACTAGGATCAGTTTCATCTTCAAACAAATCATAATTATCAGAGTCTTCCATAAGCATTTCTATGAGATCATTGTATTCAGTTGCAGGTTGGCCTTGATCCATTTGATCCATTGAAGAATCTACACTTTGGCTTCCACCGTTGGTCAACTCTGGGGTTGAATTCCCAGGTGTTTCAAGCAATTTTGGAAACTGGTCTTCATTCTTACTCTCATTCAAGGAAGCAGCTGGTGTTGGGAGGCCTGGATCAAATGCTCTCTCATGCTCCAAAGTAATAAACAAAACTAAAGTGCTAGCTTGCAATCTAACTCTTTTCCTTTGATTCTTTTTTACTCATGCTTTCAATAATAAAAATATTATCTTATTCTTATTTTATTTTTTTAAAATATTTATATAAAAATAACTTTTGTAAAAAAATTTGTGCTACCTTGCGCGCCTAAGCTGGACACCTCAGATGGTGAGGGAATCTGAGCCTTGTGACTTAAGGATGATGATGATGATGCGCTCACTGAGTTGCGAGCATTCTCTATACGCCTCAATCGCAATTTGTGTTTCTAAGTAAGAAGAACATTGGTGAAGCAAAAAACTAAACAATGAAGAACCAAATGGGAAATGATGCACGCTGGGCAGTGCCATTTGAATATGAATCAAGAATGCAACTACAGTGACGGAGATGTGTAAACCAAAAAAGAGTGCTGGAATTTATATATCTGTATAGTAATGTTCATTATCTCAAATTTTTAATTTTATCTTATTTTAAACTGACTCTAAAAATTATTAAAATTAGCATAAAATTAAATTTAGAAACGATTTTACTACCGTTAAATTTAAAAATTAAAATGAATAAAGATGGATGACATAGTTGTGGGTATGAATAATATGATAATTTTTTTCAGCCGTTATGCATTTATGCAAAACATTCATAGCATCCTACTATTTTTTTGGATATCAATGTTCTCTTTAAGCTATTACTTTTAATGATAAGTATCATTCAACAAACAAACATGATTTACGTAGAAATAGTACTAATGAAAAGCAAAACAACTTAAGGATTAAATTTGCATACATGTACTTAATCCAAATTTTTAACTATAGCATATTGCCAAGTAAACAGTAATAAATTTTTAGCCAAGCATTTATTAATGCATATTTGGATTAACTCAGTTTAAATATATCATATATATATATATATATATATATATATATATATATATATATATATAAGTGATAATTCATTTTATCAAGAGTATCTTAAAATTTTTTTAAAAAAATTATATATTTGTCATAATTAAATTATTCTTAAACATGCATTTAAGAGACATCTAATGTTAGGATTGATATCAACAAACACTTATTTATCCAACGAGAAGCACTAACAATATTTTTTTTACATATCTTTAACATATTTTTATAATTAATTTATTTTAAAAAATATTTAATTCATACAAATTTTTTATTTTTTTAAAAAATAGTTAAATTCTAAAAATATTAAAAATAAATTTAAAAAAGTATATTATTAACATTTTAAAAATATATTTCTTAGATTTCACATACATCTAACGTGACCTTAGGCAACAACAAACACCAAAAATGTGCAACATAAATTATAATATGAAGAACAAACCGCATCATGTTCAGATAAGGTGACAAAGAATAACCTGGAGATGACTTGCAACCTGACGAACTGTGAGATAAGGTTCATTCATCCGAGTTAATATCTGTTTGGGACGTGCATCTGAAATAAGCACGGACATTGAATTAGTAACTCCTAATTAAACTGTCTTAAATAAAGCTTAAATTCATTATTGATATCAGCTCAAGAAAATAGAAATGAATTGAATATATGATGAAGAAACAGTACTGTTCTCTCCCAACATGCGTATGGCTTGTGTAAATTTTAGATGCAACTCAGGAGTCCAAACAATCGCACGTTTCCTCTCAGCAAATACAGAGTTGTTATGATAATTGTTGTAAAGGTTCATCTGCATTGAGCTCCATGAACCTGCAATTGATCAGTGGTCATCATTGACAACTATTCTCATCTCTTTTAGCATGCCCCATCATCATCGTTTCTTTTTTCATTTGCTCTATGAGCATGACATTGTGTTTGTGTGGTTATCAACGAACCTGGCATTGAGTGCTTATCCACTGTTCTCTTGTCTTTTAGCTTTCCCCTTTTATCATCATGCTTTCTTTCTCCATTTGCTCCATGAACCTATCATTGTGTGGTTATCAACTGATCAAAAAGTAATTACTCTGGAATTCCATCAATAGACACTCCTCAAACATGTAATTTGTGTAGAGTTTTATATCTAATTGCATGTTTGGAAATGCTTAAAATCCAAGAAACAGTAGCTTTTTTTTTTTTTAAATGCTTTCTCAGAAAGCTAATAAAAATAAACAATTATTTCTTCAAAATAAACCGAACCAAATAGGCACTATATAACTAAGTCACTTACATGTTTCACCCTGGTATGAAACTCTGCATTCTGAGTTGCTTTGGTTGAACAGGCCTTTGCACGATACAGATGTCGCCATACATGTTTGAGATCACTTGAACGGATTGGTTCCTCTAGGAAATAGCATAATCCTGTAGGCAATGCTTTTCGAGTCACATCATCAAATCCTCCTGAGGAGATGACTGCACATGATGCATGTAGAACAATAAAGTATTAACGGAGAATAAAATCTTGGAGAAAAGAAAATTAAGCCAACAGAAAGATATGAAGTAGAGTTTACGAATGACAGGAATGTCCTTTTGAAGCACCACGTCCAGAAAAGAAACGGTATTTATGCCAGGCATGTTGACTTTAGCCATAATAAGTTTGAACCTGCCTTCAGGATCACAAATCATTGATGTAGCTGCTGATGTGTCATCTGTAGCAGTTACTGATTGACCAAAAACAATTATCACTGTTATTTATTGTTCACATTAATCAATCAATTAATGGGAAAAATGGCAATAGTTATTTTTTCTTCTATTTTTTAATTCAATTCATATTAGGACAAAACTAGGTTCCCAAATGCAGTTATTTTTGGTATTATTTCTTTAATAAAATTAGAATTTTATCTTAATAAAGATTATATTGAATGTTCACGCTGGTTATCAATGTCATATTTTAATAACCATAAATATTGCATACCAGCTGGTTGTCCTAATTCTCCATTGAAGAGTGACAATTTTTTCAAGATACACTAGACTTGGAGATGCTATTAAGAAAATGTGATGCCGAGTTCAAAAGGAAGATTTAAAAAATAATATACATCTAAGAGGACATATCAGATAGAGTCCAAGATCTAATAATCATGAATAGTTTTATCAGTGATATAGTTAACATCGTCACACAAATGTAAAATTAAAGATTTACGATTATGTGAACCTTGAGAAGAAAGGGCTCGAGTATCATATCCATGGTTTATATCATCTCAATTTATTTGATATACCCTTTAACTGTTTTAGTCCTACATTGAATTTGTTTTCACTTTGGCTTGTTCATGTGTGTATGCGGTGTTAGCTAGATTGACAAAAATGGACTTTCCTAAAACATGCACATGATAAAGTCATACAAATAAAAAACAAAATTCAGATACAAAAAGATCTAGGCTTTAGGATCCAAAGATTAAAGCAAAATACAAAAGTTAAAATTGAATCGTTTAGAATGATTTTGGAAATGGCGTTCAAGGACGTAACGTTAGTCATACAAAGAATAAAAAAAATTCAAAGTAAACCTTTGAATGAGTAAAGCTCAAGGAGCGATGTGAGGTACACGAGAGATGATTTATCATCATGCACTAGCAGAAGGTTAAAGCCTCGTGCAAAGGTAGGAACATAATTGAGCAGTGATGGTGACTCATCTTCCATTTTCAGGATCAGTAAGAAGCCTCAAGAACCAGAGAGAGTTAACAAAGAAATTATTTAAAGAAACAATAGAACGATTAAATCACAGAGAAAAGAGACAGAAAGAAGTTTGAAGTGGCATCATCATCAACTTTTATTATAAAAGAAATACTTTGGAATTTATTTTCCCTTTGAAGGCTACTATAAACTACATCACCCACCACCACAGTACTATAGTCGCTATTTACAACTGACAGCTAACTTGAAGAATTGTATGTGACTTACTTATCACCTTTGAGAAAGACTAGTGCACGTCTACAGGAAACTCTACTTACTCAAACACGTTACTAATATTTACTCTTAGACGTTACAAACAAATGCGTCTCTCACACTTGTCTTCATACCATCACCATTTTTTATTACACATACGGTGGCATTAAATTGCTTAAATAATGTATCAATTTTTATATAAATTTAATAGGGAACCATCTTCACATTAATGTTTTATTTGTTTAGAAGAAATTTAAGAAGAAAAAAATTTATTTTCAGAAATTGTATGAATTTTATTTTTTTCTACCTCTGTTTATTTGTATTTATCTTATATAAAATAAAAAAAAATTAAATTTAAAAAATGAAGAGGGATTAATTTTTTTATTTTTTTATTTTTTAAAATTTTAAATAATTTTTTAAAAATTAAAAAAATAAATACTATGTCAATAAAAAATATAATAACAAAATTATTTATTTTTTAAAAATTTATATAAATAAAAATTATACTATAATATTTTTATTTTTTTATTCTATTCAGATAGCTTTTTTATTTTCATTGTAATTTTTATTTTTATTTATTTTCTTCCTATTTTTCATTTAATTCAAATTAAACGTAAGGAGAAAAAAATAGTTGACGGTTAGACTAGCTGCTCTCACGACGGTTAGACTAGCTGCTCTCACTTTATTATTTCGATTTTATTAACCTTAATTTTTAATGTTTATTTTAAACATGTAAAAGTGATAATTTTTTATTAAAAAATTATTTAATGGGCTTTATATTTTTAATATTGTAAATAATTAATTTTTCAATAAAAATTTAACATTTTATTTTATATTTAAAATCAACTTTAAAGTCTTAGAATTTTTTTAAGAAAAATATAACCTTTGTTTTTAAAAGACTGATTTTAAGCATTAAATATGGTAAAAAAAATTATTAAAAAATAAATATTTACTATATTAAAAGTATCATAAATATTTTATTTTAAATAAAACTTTTTTATTTTTAAATATTTAAAATCAATCCTAATATCAAGACTAACAAAATTGTTTTTTAATGATACTTTACGAACTGTTTGATTTAATAAAATATTTTTTATTTTATTATTTATTTTTACATTTAATCATAAAATATTTTTTAGTTTGTTTTTAAAATTTTGTATAAAAATAATAAAAATTATTATTATAAAATTATAAATAAAAATAATAAAATCTTTTTGTAAATAAAATAAATACAAAAAATAAAAAATATTTTTTTTAATTCAAACCACGCTTAAGTCTTTCAAAAAGTCTTTTCAGTTAATAATGAGCCTATTTAAACTTTGTGAGGAAATATGGTTTTATAAGAAAAGGTCAAACATTTAAGTTTGACTTGTTGACTACATAGCTGTTGCATGGATTTTCTATTGCAAAGGAAAACAATTGTCTCCATTGTAAACCATTATAGCTTCCTTTCATTTACATTTGTTAGAAGATAGCGCAATGGTCGAAACGTGTTGAAATCTCTAGACAAAGCTAATAATTTCATGTGATAGCATTATTTAAAAAGAATATCAATTTTAAACGAGTGATGGAAGTAGGTGAAGTTGAGTTAGGTTTTGAGTGTTCGAGTTTGTTTAAAAATTTTGAAGCCAGATCTATTAAAAGCTTTTTTCTTTTCTGTCTAGCATGATTTAAAGTTTATAAGATCTGTAAGTCTATTTAAAAACTTACATTACAAAAAAAAATCAATAAAAAAATTTAAAGTTTATATAAATAAATAATTAAAAAAAATTTGTAAACTTAAAGTTTATAAGATAAAAAGATCATTAAACAGGCCTAAAACATATATGTTAATATTATTTAAATAAAAAATAAAATAAATATTATATAAATATAAATATATAAATATAAATATAAATAGGTTAAATAGACTTTTTTATAAACCTAAGTCTGACTTGTTTATCTAAAAAGATTTTTTTACAAGCGAGTCTGTCTATTTATTAAACGATTACTAAACTTTAAACGAGCCGAGCCGAGCCGAATAGGTCCTGTCGGACGGTCTTGTTCACTTCCATCTCTAAGTAAGATACATTTTAAAGGTAAAACATATAAAAATTTGCTCTCTTTTTTTAATTATTTATTTTTTATAATATCAAATGGATATTCCTCCAATTATACAGTAAAAGATTAAAACAAGAGTCTGATGCACGTGCACGTGTAAAGGCAATTTCATCCAAGTTACTCTTGTCAGTTATTAAAAAAATTGTATTTTTTTCATAATGTCATATTATTTTTATAATTTTAAGCAACATAACTAATTTCTGATCCAATACTTTTAAGAAGCTTCTTAAATAAACCCTATAATCTATCTCACATTTTTATATTTTTTATTATCCATTTCTATTTTAACTTAATATACTTAAATTAAAATTTTCAAATAATAAGTAAATATATTTTAATATATTCAAAATTCAACCAAATTAAGAAAAAGAAATCAAACATAGAGAAAGTAGTGTTTTATGGGACACTCCTGCGAAAAACAGGAAGAAACCAAACTAAGGTCTTGTTTATTTTAAAATTATAATTTAACTTTCATACATTTTCAATAAAAGCATTATTTTTAATAAAATATGTATAATTTAAATTTACATTATAATTGAAATTAACGTTCAAAATTAATTATATTAAAAATAATTTTTATTCAATTTTAAAATAAATAAACACAAAAATTATCCCCCTAACGGACCATTATTTTGTTGCTTTTCATACATTAATTTTTTTTTATAACCATTTAAAATAACATATAAATAAAAAACATCGTCCCACCGCGAGCCTCATCAAAAATTGAAGAGCAATCAGCTTATGATATGAAAATATTAAAAAAGAATGTTAGTTTTTCTTACCTTTTATTTCCACAATTTTTTAATTAATGAATGAAAAATATTAAACATTTTTAATATTATAAAGATGACAAACTATAATTTTTTATTTAAATTTTATTTTATAAGATAGTAGAAAAATTTAACAAAATATAACAAAGACCTTTAAAAAAAATTTCCAAGGATTAATAATTGTTATTACAGACCGTTTTCAATTATTTTTTTCAAGAACAATTATGTTAAAACATTTCTTAATATAATTTTAGATCAAATTTTAAAAATGTGAAAACTCTTGAGAGATAGATAATTAAAAATTAATTAATTAATTAATCTAATGGAATACTCAAATTTTCTTGTTCGTTTAGAGCTGCAACCATGATCAATTTATATTAAAAAATATTTTATTGAAAGAAAAAAAATTTATTTTAATAATTTATATTTTCGACTGAAAGATGTTTTTTATACATAAAAAACAGACTAAACTACCTTATATCCAAATAAATAAATAATAATAATTTACTTTATAACATAATATTTTTCATATATAAATGATAAGTAGTTGTTTGTTGTGATTCCTAGATAATTATTTAAGGTTTTGGTTCGTTATACAAATAGATAGAATATATGCTGTACTTTTTAAGAATATAATAAAAAAAGATTAAACTTAAAATAAAATAAGATATTTTTATTTTTTCTTATTTTTAAATAGTTTTTATTAAAGTTTTTTTTATTTTATAAAATGAAAGTAATATATTTTTTACAAAATTATTAAAAAAAATTAATTTTTTTTATTTTCATTTTTTACTTCACTATAGATGATACAGTAGTAATGTATTTGATAAATTATTTCAACTAACTAAAAACTAAAATTTTTAATTGAAAATTAGTTAAAAAATTTTAATTTTATTTGTTAAATTAATTTATTTTAATAGTTACTAATATTTTTAATAAACTTACTAACATTATTTATAAAATTATTTAATGTAACTTTTATATTTTTAACTTTTAGTTAAGATATTTTTTATTTTTTATATATTTTTATAAATTTACTAGTATTTTAGTTTGTGATTTATTTAATTTTTAAAAATTAATCGATTATTTTAAAAAACTCTTTTATTGATTTCCAAATTTTATCATTTTCATATGAATTAATTTATGTTATTTTAAATAAGTAAATGGATTAACCTATACGAATTTAAAAATAAATAAATAATTTAATTTGATTTATGTTAAAAATTAAAAAAAATTATAAAAAAAATTAATTAAAGACTAAGATATTAATAAACTCTATTTTATAATCTAATTATTTATTTACTTTTATAAGTTTCATATTATTTATTTTTAAAAGATAATATAAATTTTGATAAATTTATTTTTATATTATTATAAATTATTATATTTTAAATTATTATTTTAATACATACTATTAGTTTAATTATTTTATCATTTAAGCTATGTTTATTTCCTTGTTTGCACAATTTAACTTTACTTGAACAGGTTTTAGTTTTTAGTTTTTATTTTTTAAATTATAAAATTATAGTAAAAATAAATCAATTCATTTATGAATCTAATAAAAATAAACATATAAAAAATTATTAATTAAAAAATAAAAAATAAAACCATATTAAAATAATAAAAATTATAAAATATTATTATTATAATAAAAATAATATTAATATATTATTATTATTATGATAACATTAATAATTATTATTATTACAGTAGTAAAGATCATAACAGTGATAGAATAATAAAATTAGTAATTATAATATATTTTAATAGATAAAGTTAGAATTATAAATAATAATATTTTAAAATTAAATAAAATAATTATAAAATTTATAAATTATTTTAATATATTAAAAATAATTTTGATCAAATAATTTTTATTTATAAAATTAATTTAAAAACTAAAACTAAAAGTTCACAGTTATTAGTATGGCCTAAGTTATACAAACAAACGTATTTTTTTCCCTTAAGCATTTGACACCATAAAAAAATATAGATTGTCTGCAGTCATATTTAACGTCGTCCCATAAAAAAATATAGATTGTCTGCAGTCATATTTAACGTGGTCGGTCCTCTAATCATAATCATATTCCAAGCATTTTTTTAATTAACTTTATAAAATTAAAAAAAGTAAAAGACAAAAATGAAGAAATTTTTTTTCATTCTAATTTTAATGCACGGTATATTTGTAAAAATAATGGATTTATCTTATTTATAATATCTAGAATGTATTTAATAAAATATTTTAGTTAATTAAAAATTTAAATTATCAACTTTTTTTTAAATATTTTAATTATGACTAATAAATAATTTATTTTAGTAGCTATTAATGTTTTTAAAACAGTTATTAAATGTTTTTACAAAAATTAGTTCAAATAATTTTTAATAATATTTATTTTTTCATAATGATATTATTAATTTTGATAAATTTATATTTATATTAATATAAAATATTATATTTTCAAATACTATTTTAATAAATGTTATTTATTTTAATTATTATATTGTCTTTTTTATTTTACTAAAAATAATGAATTATTTAATAAAAAATTAAATTATAAAATTAAATACTTTTTAAAAGTTTTTTTTAAGATTTATTTATTTAAATTTTTTATAAAAAATTTTAATAATTAAAATTTATTTAATTAAATTTTAATATTTTTAAATAATATATCATATTTATTATATTTTATTTCATTGTTTAATTATATTTTACATTTATCAATTAGCCTAAAAACTAATTTTATTAAATATTTTTAATTTAATCAATAGTTTATAATTTTCATCTTTTACAATTTTTATCTTTTAATTTTTAACTAATTTATCTGTTAATTTTATCAAATATAATAATTTTTTTTTAATCATGCTTCAGATGTTTACTTTTTATGTTTTTTATTTTTATTATTTTATGAAATTTAAAATAAATAATTGGTAGGGATTAAAAGGGTTATTTAGTGTACATGGTCTAATATTTAAAATGATAATTTTATAAATATTAAAATAACTAAATTTAAATATAAAATTTTATATAAACTATTTAAATTATGGTTATTAGGTGAAATAATGAGTTATCTAAATTAAAATTTAAGAAATAAATAAATAATTCGGTGACATAAATTTCATAAATAATAGTATTAAAAGAACTTGATAATTAATACATTAGTAAAAGATCTAAATTTAAACAAATATTTTATTTCTTCATTTAAACAACACGCTATTCAGCAACAATAACATTTTTCATAATTTTTATTCTAAAATTTTATTCAAACCTTTTTGTCAACAAAATTTTATCTAAAAATTTGTTCTCGTATTTATGCTTATAAAAAAAATATTTTAAAATCGCTAATTTACAATTTTACAAACATGAGTTCCATTATTATATAGATTTAAACATCACCTTCTTCTGATTGAACTTTCTTTAAATCTTCACTTAATTTTACATGAATATTTTATTTTAAATATTGTTTCACTTTACATCAATCATAATAATTGGAAAGAATAAGACAAATTTTATTAATTAACGAGAGAATAGACGAAAGGGTGGTTGATAAGTGATTTTCTTTAATAGAGAGGATGTTAGATATTAATGAATGTATAACGTAACTTTTTAAAAGGAAAATTTATTTTTTCTCAATTGTTTCTATGAAAAATTATGATAAGTTTAAAGAAGGTAAAAATTGAAAAAATTAAAATTTAACCTTAATTTTATCAAATTTAGATAAATTTACCAAAAAATTATATCCTATTTTTTAATTATTATTTAATTACATATATAATAAATAACATATTAAATATGTTTTAAATTAAACAATGTATAAAATAAATATTAAGAAATAAAAATAAAAAATCAATAAAATTTATATTTTTAATAAAATATAAAATTAATATTTATATTTAAATATTATTTAATTTATTTTGATAAATTTAAAATAAAAATAAAGCAAATATTTACAAATATATTTAACTTAATATTATTTCAGGTACAGATTTTTTTGAACATCATCAAAATTAAATTTTCTGTCAAAGTTAAGACATAATTGAATTAAGATGTATTCCAAACAATTATAATTGTTTATTAATAATTTTTATAAGAATATTTTATTTTTATTTTTTAAATTATGCAAATTTATACAAAATAAAAAACTCTGATTAAAAAAATAAATTATTAGCATTGTTTTATAACATTTTCCACAACTTGCATTAGAAACATCCGCAAATCTTGTCGCGGAAATGTGAAAAGATCCGCAAATCACTATTTTTATAAAAAAAAACATATATGTCGGTTATTTAAAACATACAAAAAATTATCTAATTTTTTTTTTCTTTCTCTATATATAGGTTAACCTTTAGTTTAGTAAAATGGTAAAATTGCCAAATTAATTTATGGTTGTAGGTTAACCCATTTAACCTTTAGTTTTAATTTTACATTAATTAACGTATATAATTTTTAATTTCTTAAAATTTAGTGTGAATTAATTTTAAACCAAATTTAGTTATATTTATTTTTTATTTTATAATTTATCTTAAAGTATATTTTTAAATTTAAATTAAATTTTAAAATTAAGTAGAATAAATATGAACGACTAGTTTATCTGACTTTATTTTATAATTATTTATTTTATAACTCATTTAAAAATAATATTGTTTATATATTAAATCATATAATTTTTAAAATAAGTAAAATAAATATGAATTAATTCTTCTAACTATATTTTATAATATTTTGTTTTATAGTTAAGTTAAAAGTTGAATTTTTTATATTTTAACACAATCAAGTGAAATGTGTGTCAATTAATTATTTTATTTCTATCTAATAATTATTTATTTTGTAATTCGTTTAAAAGTATAGTACTTTAAACTTTAATTTATATAATTATCAAAATAAATGAGACAGATGTAAAATATATATTATATTTAACCTATTTTTTATAAAATCTCATCATTTATTTATTTTTTCTCTTATCTTTTTATTTATCTCTTTAAATATTTTTTATTATATTAAAAAAAATTAATTTATTTATATATTTTTTAAAATTTTCTATTTTTTTCTAAATGTTTTTTTATCTATCTCTAAAATTTTGTGCTCTCTAATTTGTTCCTTTCTTTCTTAGAGTTTTCTCTTTTTTTATACTTTTATCTTTTTTAATTATTATTTTTTAAATATTTATCTATCTATTCCTAAAATAATCTTTTATCCATATTTTTTCTTTTTCATATTTCTAAATTTTCTTATTCATTTAAATTTTTATTACTATTTTATTTTAAGGAAGGAACATAAACTAGAGAAAAATTATAAAAATATAAAAATAGAAGAGAAAAAAATAAAATCTATGAGTTAGTCATAACTTATAAGACTTAATGACTTTAGCTATGCAAGCTTTTATGAATTTGTGAGTGATTTTGATCTTAGTCTACCTAGGTTAGAATTAGGTTGAATTAAATGAATCAAATTAATATTTATACTATAAAGACAATTTTTGTTAAAGTAGCAAAAAAAAAAAACAATTAAAGTCAAACAATTTTTATCAAAATTTTTAAATGGACAGAATGATATAATAGACAATATAGTCATACTTTTTAGGTAGTGTTTACTTTTTATAATTTTTACAAAGAATAATTTTACATCTAACTATATATTTTTTCTCACTTATACAGATTTTTTTATTTTACTTAAAGTATTTTTATTATTAAAATAAAGATTTTAAAAATTGGACTAGTCAGACTACTAGTTTAAAGTTTAATAATTTAATCATGGTCAAATCGATATTAATTAAATATTATTTTTAAAATATATATACAATAATAGTAAAATATATCAAAATTATAATATACATAACTAAAAATTATAAAATTATATATATTTTAATTTTCAAATTAAAATTATAGAAATAAATCAAAATAAAATAAAAAATTAATTTAATATTTGTTAAAAATATTATTTTATATAAAACTAGTTTTTGACAGATTCAATTATTTTACTGATTTTTAATTAAAAATATTTTACAATTCAATTAATTAGAAAAAAAAAATCAGTTTTTATTTGGTTTAATTTTTAAAATATTAGTTAAAACTATATTAAAATATTAGTTTTTATGATTTTATTTAGTAACTTTTATAATTTTAAACTAAAATTTGGAGTTAGTAATTTTTGATAAAAACTTTTTTTTGATATAAAAATTTATTCATAATGATCCTGATCCATTTGATGCTAATAACTTTTTTTATTTTAAAAATTGTTAATATATTTTTTAGGATTAAAGCTAAATAAAAAAGAGTTAACCTATTTTATAGATTTAAAAATAAAAAATTAATTAAATAAAAATTTAAAATTTAATTAAGAGATAAAAATATAGGTAGAATTAAAATTTATCTGAAAGTTAAAATTTAAACAATTTATCAATTAAAAAATATTTAGTAAAATAAACTATTAAATCAAATAAAATGATAAAAATTTTAAGTATTATAAATTTTATTAATTATTAAATTTAATATTTTATTATTTACATTAAATTATTATATTAAAATAATATTTTAATTTATTTTAACTTATATGCAATTTTATTCAAAATATTATATAGATAAATTTACAATTATTTTAACCATTATATATTATAAATTTTTTTGATAATTCTGTTTATTTAATTTTTTATATAAATATGATAAAAATTATATTTTAAATATAATTTATTTGTTTGAAATTAAACTATTTATTTTTAGTTTTTATAAATAAAAATTAAGCAATATTTTTATAAAATAGTATGTATTTTATCTTTAACATTTTTATCAAGAGATTTTTTTATTATGAATAATTTTAATAAAATATGTAATAACTAAATTAAATATTATAATATTAAATAATAATATAAAAATTAATATTTTATTATAAATAATAAAATTATCAAAATATACCAATAATAATAAAATGAAAATATGACATTTAATTTGCAACTAAAATGTTAAATATTAGTAAAAATAAGTTTTAAAAAATTCAACAATTATCATTAAAAATATATTTGAAATAATTAAAAAATAGGTAGTTATTTTATTTTTTAATCACCTAAATATCCTATGAAACACATTCATAATTGATTTATAAAATACTTTTGATTTATTTCATTTGAATTTGGTGTAAATAAAATAAGAAAACAATAACATTTCATAAATAAGACCATATTTAATACATTCAAAACTTGAAACTTGTGTTTGATTTAATTATATTAAAATTTGTTTTTTCTTTCATTTTTTATTTAGTAATATAATTAAGAAGATAAAAACTAAAAACTAGCCAATCCGTAATGTTAAATCCCAGAAACATTACCATGTGAATTATTCCAGAAAGAAGGATTCTTTATAAAAGATGGAATGGTAATTAATTTAATAGATAATTTATTTCTTTTTTTATTCAATTTCTTTTGCTACATTTACTTTATTAACGCATCCTAAATTAACATTTATCATGCTTTTATCTGGCCTAGATCGAAGTTAATAATAGAGATGAAGGTGGATAAGTTTCTGAGACTACAGTTTGTTTCATTTAAAGTCTATGTAGGCTTAGCTTGTTTAATAAATAGATAGATAGACTCAGACTTGTTAAAAAAAATTTTAGATAAATAAATCAGACATAAGTTTATAAAAAAATTTATTTAATTTATTCAGACATATTTATATTTATATATTATATATTTATATTTATTTTAATATATTGTATTTTTATAATATTTATTTTATATTTTATTTATATAATATTAATATATATATATATATATATTTTAAACTTATTTAATGACATTTTTATATTGTAAGCTTTAAATTTATAAATTTTTTTAACTAATTATTTATATATACTTTAAGTTTATTGTTAATCTTTTCATGTAATGTACACTTTTAAACAGGTTAGCAGGCAGACTTTAAATCTGACTTTGACAAAAAAAACAAAACTTTAATAGGTAAGTCTCAATTTTGACGTTTAAAATAAGAATGAAAAAAATAAAAAATGAGTAAAAATAAAATAAAAAATTTATTTAGATAGATAAAAATAAGAAAAAAAATCATTTCATCTCTGATTTTAAATAAATAAAATATAAAAAATTAATTAATATTATTTTAAATAAAAATAAAATTAAGCTTAAAATTTATATATTTTTTATTATTTTTATTTATATTACTTAATTTTAAAAAATACTCAATAATTTAAAAAATAACAAAAATACATCCTTCTTCTCTATTTTATGGTTATTTAGAGATAATATTTATAATAGATTCTACATATAATATATATATTTTTTATTTTCAAGTCATTGAAATATTTAATTTAATTTAATTTTTAATTTTTTTAAAAATAAGTCGATTTTCAAAACATTTTTAAGTCAACTCTTTAAAATAATATAAATAAAATTTTTCATTAATTATTACTTTAAATTTTATTTTATTTTATTTTATATATTAAAAATATAAAATTTATAATTCAACTATAATTATCACCATTATTATTATTAAATTTTAAATCATATATTTTAATAAATTTATAGTGAATAATATAATAAAATGAGTTAATTTATATTTACAACAACATTTTAAAAATTAAAACTTGAAATGAAACAAAATTTTTAAAAATTAGAACAAAAATTGAAAAATCTCCCCAAACTTATCATAATAAAATAATTTAAAATAAAAAATAAAAAATAAAAAAATTATTAAATTTATATTAAAAAAGAATATTAACCTAAGATTTATATTCTACTAGTTTTATTTCACTAACCTATAGTTATAAGTTAAAGAGTTTGGTCCATTAACTTGAACTCATTTATTTAGTTTTATATATTATATTTTTTAATATATTTTTATATACTTATACATTAATTATTTTATTTTATATTATATTATTTTATACTTTTTATATATATATATATATATTATCTCATTTTAAATAATTTGATGGTGAAATAAATACAGGTCAGAAGTATAGAACGGATTAACTAGTCTTCTTAATCATACTGTGTAATCGTATTTTGGAAATTAATTTGAATTTTAAAAAATTTAAAATATATTCATTTCAAGTTCGGAGCGGGATAGTGAAACAAGGAACTGGATCAACTACAGCTACCACAAAACTATAAACAATCCCCACCTAGAAAATTAGTTTATTTTATAACAAAAATAATCAATTAATATTTTTCAAACAATGTACACCATTGGATCTAGAACCACATGATATGCAATCTCTACAAAACCGCAGAGGATCCCGTTCGATAAAATAGAATAAGAAATACCGATATCCAAAGATACTGAGTGAGGGAGTCGCCAGTCGCCATGGTGAGGCTCTCTGTTTCAATTTCAAATTAGGGTTCCTCTCGGGATCGCCATCTCAACTTCCTTGTTTACGTTGCAGGATGAAACTGAAGAATTGGAACCCTTGTTTGATTATAGTCGGGTTCAGCCTCTGAACCCCATCGTCTGCGATGGTTCGTTTTTTTCTTATGTATTTTTCCCCTCACTTTTCGAAAACTCGAGAATTTTAGACCTTAAGTCTTACAAGATTTTTTTTTTCATTTTGTTATTACCCCACCCAGAAGTGCATTTTTGCGGGAATGGGATTTTAAACAGTGTTTGAATTTGAATATCTAATTGTTGTTAATGAACCTTAGCAGATGATTTTGATGATGATGATGATGATGATGATGATGATGATGATGTGATTTGCGTTGGTGGTAAGAAGAGGAAGACTTCTCAGGTTGTAATGATTGTTTTGGCTATATTTTTTTAAACAATTTATTTGCGTCCAGATGATTGTTTCTGATTTCGTAACTGTTGAAACTGTTGTGGGGGTTTAGGTTGAGAATGAGAAGTCTAATGGGAAAGCGGTACCTGTGGTGAACCTTGAGGACAAGGACGATGATTGGTTACCTCCTCCACCAAAAATTTCAAGCAATGCACAGAGAACGATTGATGAGGATTCAACATTGAAAAAGTTGAGGTTGTGCACATTTTACTCTTCATTGGAACTTTCAAGTGCCAAATTATAGTTGCTTGCTACTGCCTCGTTTTTTTAAAACCATCCTTAAGTTTGTATTGCAATTATTTTCACCTGGAAACGACTGCTCCTACAGTGATATTACAGGATAAGCATATTGCGTACATCTATATATTTCTTCTTGGTATGAAGGTCATGCATAGAGAATTTTTCTCCAGAATTGACATGATTGAACTTAGATTTTATACTAGCTTTTTATCTGTTATTGAAAAGAATAAATAGTTAATATAGCCCTAAGGGCAAAATGCAATGATAATATGGAATTGTTTACACTACTTTCCATTTTCTATCTCTATACCTCTCTGTTTTGTGTGTTAACATGTAGAGCCAAGAATAAAAAACAAAAGTAAAGTAGCAAACATTTTCAAGGTCTTGAAGTTATAGAAGTTAATTATCTCTGGTAGCATCTGCAGTATGATTTGTTTGTTGCATTGAACATGTCAACATTACATATTATTTTAATGTATTTATATATATGTTCTGTGGATAGAAAAATTACACATCAGGTAAAGAAAATGGTTTTAGTTTACCTTAAAATTACCCCCTTCACCTACACCCTCTTTTGTACAGTTTCTAATGGGGTGTTATTATTGCATGTAGATTAAAGAAGCTGGAACTTGCCTCATTCGCTGAATCAGCAAAACAATTGTTGAAAACCGTTGAAGAGTCTTCAAAAACAGAAATTTATGATTCATTGCACTCTTCCATGGATGGTGTAAATGAAAAAACTTCAGAACATTCTGAAAGAGCAAAGATTCTCATTTCCGTTCAAGATAAGGATGGAACAAAGCAGATTCGTATGTTCATGGTATATGATTCCTTCTGCAGATATACTTCATGTTGTCAATGTACCGTCATATTTTGTGATGATGATAAGATTAGGCAAAGTTATACTTTTACTCTCTTCTGTTTATTTAAGTTCTTGACTTAATCTTTGATCTCTTTTTTTTTTTTAGCTCAAGTTCATCCTTCATCTAATTATTTGTTCCACATTAGTCCTTTCTATTAGTTCTAACAACACCCTTAATGAATAGCTCCTACATGGACAAGATGATGTTAATACTTGTCCTGTGTCATATACAGACATAAAATTTACTCTTTTTTCTCTTTTAAGAAAATACTCTTCTCCATCTTCGTCCTCTCTCTTCCTGTTTCCTCACCTTTTACCTTTCTTTAATTCATCTTCTTCCTCTTGTATTTTTCTTTCCTGAAACATCAATAGTCATGAAACACTTGTATCTTTTGCCTACACTTCTTGCAGGAACAAACATGTCTTTGTCAGAGTGTTCCCACATTGGGGGTAGATAGAAAAAGTGAGAAAGAAAAAGGACCCATTTATAGAGAGAAATTAAACTCAATTTTCTTGCTGTGTTTTGGCAACTTGGGGTCTTTGAAAAGAGAATAAAAATATGAACTTTGAGGAGTGGTTTTCGATGATTTTCATAGATGTATATTTTGTGGAAATTGTTTGCTAGAGTCTATTGTTAGTTGTTGCTTCTGGGTTTTGATGAACTTCGCAGAGTGATAAACTTTCTATGAAACAAAGTAAGGTTTGACACAGGGGAACACATGGCTGCAGGTCACGGGTGAATACACAAGTCAAAAAGATAGGTTTTCTAATATTTGTGGAAGATTCTGGATAGTACATGATAGATTTTGGATGATGGGCTATTGTTTAGCTTTTAAATGATTTTTTTCCTTTCACTTTGAAAGGATTATCTCTGTGGGTTAAGGAAAGGACACTTTAGGGGAGGTTGTATTTTTTGTTGAATTTAAAAAAAAGTCTGTTTATTGTTCTTGGTAATCATTGAAATGAGGAATTATGTTATAAACTTTTAAGGTTGTAGCATGAGTTTCAGTAAAAGGAATGTAGGAGGAGAAGAAAGCCATGGGTTGTGATGGTGGTGGGAAGACAGAGGACAAAGACAAAGGGGAAGGAAAAAGTATAATGGTGACCTTTTCTCATTGGAGGAAAAAGTGACTTTTAACACCATCTTGTCCACATCGGAGACATTCAAATCTGTTGTTAAAACAATGGAAAGAATTAATGTGAAACTACAAAAATAATACGAAGGACCAAATTGAACCAAAAAAATAATGAAGGACCAAATCAAAACTTTAAATAACATAAAGGACTAAAATACCAAGGGTGTAATTTTGCCTTAAATATTATTATCGGATAAATTCTAGCTGTAATTTGTTGGAATATAAGAGTTATTTAAATATATATATATATAACCATTGACAATTTTTAGCTTGATGTCATACGCTCATGTTTCATTTCTCTCTAGGATGACAAGTTTGAAAGGATTGTCAAAACATACGCAGAGAAAATAAAGTGTGACCCAAAACAAATAGTATTGTCCTTTGATGGTGATAAGATAAGTTTGTCTGAAACCCCTGCTAGCCTTGGGATGGAAGATGATGACATTATTGAGGTTCACATGAAATCAAGGTGATAAGGTGAGGAATGTTCTATGTTCCTTCCTTAAGAATTCTATGTTTTTGGTTATGTTCTTATGATATCTTTTAGTGGCTATTTGCTTGTGATCTGAATTAATTTCACATCTGTCATGATGATGAGTTTTGATTCCTGTGTACAAAAAGACCTGGGGGGAGTTTAAAAAAATTAAAGTAAGGAAGGACCTTTCATTCTATTTGAGACAGCGAACACCACTTGTATTAACAATAGAAATAGAAGTGGATATGATTTTGAGTTCTGTATACTGTGCTGGTTCACCAATAGAATGTATTCAAATTTGTCTACACTGATCAAGTGCAATGAGGTTTGAAATAATACATCTTTGTATTGAGTTTGTGGTATATCATATTTGAGTAGAAATGTTGACATGTTCGTTCTTAACCTTGGGAAATATCACATGTACTGATTCTGTGAAAAAAGTTTGCATTGTGTATGGGGAAAGCATAAATTGTAGAGCACATTTTCATTATTTGATTAGGCATTGAACTCATTGACATATTGCCTGCTTTTTTGCTCACTTCATTTTTGTCATTGACTTGTTTCTTCAGTGAAGTTTCATCTGCCTACTGCCCCAGTAGCCTATTACTTCATTAATTGGAAACGTAATGCTGATTTGTTTGAAATATACCTATGCATTTCTGATTCAGGTCTTGAATCTTGGAGATCAAACTGACATTTTGCGGCCTCATTTGGGAGTTAGATTACCTGTGGAAGTCTTTTTATTTTTAGTCTCTTTCATAGAAGATAAACAATGCCAGTTCTAAATGTATTCGCAATATTGGGCCGAATTGTACAGCACATATTTTGGCAGGAATTGTCTAGGAAAACATTTTTGGTAGATGTTTCTTTGGTCTATGCTATAGGTTTGTGATAAGGTAGAAACCCTCCCATTATAAGTTGTGCATTGCGTTGGGGTTTTTTTGATCATTTTGGTTGATTGTTCAATGAATCTGTTTGCCAAGGGGAAATCCAAATATTGTTGATAAAGGATGACAAAGCTTTTTTTATGGGATATACGTAGATTTTTTGTAACCGCATTCAGATGGATTTTTACTCTATGGGGCAGGAGCAAATGCAAATGTCTTTTTTTGAAATGATAGATGCTGGAATTAAAATTTTAATATTAAGTATAATATGATTTTGATTTCGGTAAATATAGTTAATTTTAATTTTAGTTTTTTTAAATTTTTTATAAGTTATTGTTTTTAATTTTCTCATTTTTTATAATTTGATATGTTTTGATATATTATGTGATATGATATCTTCACATGGTGTTATATCATTGTTTGATCCATATTATCATGATATGGATTATTTTAATTTTTTACTCTATGGGACAGGAACAAATGCAAATGTCTTTTTTATGAAAAGATAGATGCTGGAATTAAAATTCTAATATTAAGTATAATATGATTTTAATTTCTGTAAATGTAGTTTATTTAAATTTTAGTTTTTTTTAAAAAAAATTTATTAGTTAATTTTTAATTTTTAATGATTTGATGTGTTTTGATATATTATGTCATATGATATCTTCGCATGGTATTATATCATTGTTTGATCCATATTATCATAATAGGGATTATTTAAATTTTTTGAACTTATAAAAATTCAATTCAATTAAAAATTATGTGAAAGATTAAAATTCAATTGGATTATAATTATTACATTTAAAAATATCTTTAAATCATTAAATATCTGTAAGTACTCAAAAATCAAATGTTTAATAATATTTTCAATTGTATAAAAAATTATATATATGTATGAATTAAATCAACTGATGTTAAAATTTACGTCATTTAATAATTTTTTTTATATATGAATTTGAATAGTTAAATTTTTAAATTAAGGATCTTTAAAAAGTAGATTAAGATTATCAAATTTTATATAAATAAAAATTTAATTGATATATTATTGCATTATTTTTTAATATCCAGTATAGTACTTTAAATTAAGTACACTTTAATAGCATATTTATAAAAGTTATATACATGATTATAAAAAAATATAAAATGATTTTTTGGATAAATATAAAATTTAACAGATTAATTGATATTATTCCTTTTCTTCTTTCTTTTATATATATATATATATATATATATAAATAAATAAAGAAATATATTATTTTAAAAGTAATTTTAGTTAAAATTATTCTACTTAATAATTTTTATAAATAACTAAATTTTATTAATCTAATTGTTAAATTAATAAATTATTCTTATAAAATTTTATAAAAATTTGATATTTCAAAAAATAAATTTAAATTAATAAATAATATATTTTTTATGATATTTATTAATTTATTTTATAAATATATTTTTTTAAAATTTTATAAGAATAATATATATAATATAATTTATTAATTTAATAATTAAATTGATAAAATTTAATTATTTATAAAAATTATTAAATAGAATAATTCTAACTAAAAAATTAATTTGATTTCTTTATATATATATATATAATTTTAAATTTAAATTTTATTATTTTTTATTGCACTCTAGAAAAATAAAATATATATTGTACACATATTAATAGTGGTATTTTGTTTTTAAGATTAGATTAAGTTTTAATTTTAATTTTAAGTTTAAATTAATTAAATTATTTATGTATTTTTTTTATTTTTTAATTGGTCTTTCTATCGTAATAATAATAAATTGTCAAAATTTTAAAATTTTTAATTATTATTAAGATTGGTTAAAAAATTATTTTACGTTTTAATTTTTGATTAATGTATCAATATATTATATTGTTTTATTAGTTAAAATGAGATATTCAAATCTAAAAATCAAGAACTATTTTTATTAAATCATCATTCTGAACACAATTTTTTATTTTTTCAATGATTGTTAAAATTAATTAAAAAATATCTTTTAAGTATTAAAATAAGACCAACATATAATTTTTTAACTAAAATAAAATATTAAATTAAAATCTTTTATATAATTTATTTTATTTTAAATATGATGATTAATTTAAAATAAAAATTAAATTTAGAGTAAAAAATACTTAAACAATTAAAATTTATCTTGAATTTAGAAGATAAAATACTAATTTTATCTAAATTTAATGGTGAGTATATCCTTTTCAATTATATGTTCTGATTCTAATTTTTTGTTCATAGTAGTATTCTAAATGATTATAGATGAGTCATTTGATAAAATAAAAATTAACTTGAAGTAGGAAAATTTTGAAATATATATATATATATATATATAAAAGAAAAAATTGTTTAACTTACAGTAATTTAAAATTTTTCAATTTATATTATTGAGCACTTAAATCAGTTAATAAAAGTTTAATTCAATTTAATTAAAAAAATTCAGATTTAAAATTTAGATATCCAACTTAACTACAAAATATTATATTAATTTATTTATTTGATAATTTTTTAAATATATTAAAAGTACATATTTCTTTCTTAAAAATCCTAATATTTGCATAAAAAAATATTTTTCTTATTTTAGTTAGATCTATTTTTATTTATAAAAATATGTAAAAGAATTTATAAAAAAAAAATACAGCAAATCTCATCTGCAATTTACCGGATTGACGGTGATAAAACTTTCACACTTTCATTTCACGTGATGGTTCATTCAATGCGGTACATTGGAGGTTAAATGCATTATCTGAAATAATAGCGCAGGATTGAAATAAGTCAACAGCTCCGACGATTTTAATGTATAAACATCTTTTATTTATTGCGTTCACTGTTCAGTTTTCGTCGCTGACCTCATCCCACCTGCAACGCAACTTTTTATTTTTCTTCATTACTTTCTGTTCTTTTCCTCTGTATTTTGATCACGTGTCCAATTGGTTCAGCCATTTAATTTTACTTATTAAATATAATTTTATACTAATTCAACTAAAAAAATTAAATTTTATGAAACTAGTTAGTTTATTCGTGTATATAGGTTTGCGTTATAGTCGATTATTGATATTTGAATAAATAAAATTAAAATATATTTAAGTGGTGATTTAAGAAATATTTAAAAATAAATTATACATAAAAAATAGTTGATCATAATTGATAAATACTTAAATTTTATAATACAAATAATTAATGTAGTTGGAAAAATAAATGTAATATCATTATGTGATATATATATATTCATAATAAAAAATTAATTTAAATATTCAGAATAAAACTTTTATCATTTACGATAATTATATTAGATTCGACTAAAATTTGTTAATAAAAAATTTTGTGATCGTGTATAAAAAAGATTATAACATTACTTTAATAATTAAGTCATTCAAGATAATTTTTTAATGTAAAGTTAGTTAACCTAATATAAATAATTGCATTAAATTTGTGCGCATATATATATATATATATATATATATATATATATGATTAATTAATTGAAATAAAGTTTTTGTCTTGGTTAATTTTTATTAATGTTAGAATTACTGTTTCTGAAAAAAGTTTAAAATACTATGAAAAAAATAAAATTATTGTGATGTTGCCACATAGCACATTCTATGTTAATTAGATTTTTTTGTTTAAATGATGATGATGGTGGAGGATAGGTAGATAAATTAGACTGTAATTATTTAAATAACATGATATAGTTTAATATAAAAAAACACTTCCAATATAAAAAAATTTACCTTTCGTAATTTAGTTTGTTTCAATAATATTAATTTGGGATTTAGGAATAACACTGAAATAGTTATTCAAATTCTTAAAAATGGTAATAATTTTAAAAAAAATGCAACTCTAATTTTAATAAATATATGAAAGATTAAATATTTTTAAATTTAAAAACAATTCAATCAACAAAGAGAGTGTATGATAAAAATAATTAACGTGTTTGTATTTAATATTCCTTTTTTAAATAAGTGCACTACAATGGATTGAAAACATTATTTACGGGTTATGAATAATTTTATTAGAATATATATAAAAAAAGACAATTTTTGAAGCATAATAGGATTCCTTTTTATTTATTCATTTATTTACATAATTTCAATAGATAAACATATAAAACAGCAAAAGTCATAAATGTAAACAAATTTCAAATATCAAATATTAAAAAATAAAAATAGAAACTTATATTGGAAAGAGATGGTAGAGAACATAAAAAAATGTGAAACTTAAAAATGATGAATTAAAAATAACTTAGATAAATACCTATAAAAAAAGAGAAAGAAGAAAATTGAATTAAACAAATAAAGAAAAATAAATTAGAAAACTAACAATAAAAAGGTAAGACCAATCTTGTTATTATGACATAATAGAGATTTTTTACATTATATATATATATATATATATATATATATATATATATATATATAACACCTATATTTTAAGTATTTTATTGTCATTACAATAACTGAAAGTGTAAAATTTTCAAAATATTGTCAATAATCAAATTTCAGATATCAATTATTAGAGAAAATTTAAAAATAAATTAAAAATGAATAAAAAAGGATAAAAGCTCACCTTAGATAAAAAAAAGATTAATCTATATATTTACTCAATCGATCTAACAGTTAACTTTCTCAAACGATTTAATTAATTGATTCAATTTTAAAATTGAATTAATTGTTATAAAATGTAAATTTAGAAAATAAGTATAATTATATATTTTTAGAGTTGAAAAATTTATAAAAAAAAACATTTTGGATGAAAAATTAAATCTAGATTATTTTTGACGACTAAACCATTTTGATAATAGTAGATTTAATGTAATAATAAAAAAATATCAAAAGAAATAAGGTGTTAGTAGAATAGTTTTGTTGTTAATGTTTGATGGGGTAAGAAGTTTGGGGGACTCGTGAGAGGCATGAAGGGGTGTGGGCCTGGCTGATTGCTCCGGCCATCCCCGTAACGAGTTGCGATTGGTCCAACGCGGGTAGACTTTCGGATCACGTAACCACCACCTTCACATGCCACTTTCGGATAATGTCCTCCATGGACCCCACACCCCTCTCCATGCTGGAAAGTTCCCTGTCTCCACTGTACACGTCATCACACCCAATTGGGTAAAGTCTCTGTAACAACCCATCACTCCTGCTCTATAGCAACTACGGAACCCAGAACCCATTCACAGTATCCAAAATTCACAACCTCCACAGTTTCCTAACTAAGATAAATTATAAATAACGCTTCTCTTTCTCTTTACTCTCTTCAACTTTATTTTATTCGGAAACAATCGCAGGTACGTCTCTTCCTTCTTTTTTCAATTTTCCATGTTAATCTCACTCACTCCTGTTGCTTGCCTTCCTTCTCTCTACAAGGATACCATGTTGATTTTTGCATGTTGACATGTTCTGCTTTGAAAACACTAAACATTTTATTGGATTTTTTTCTTTATTATATTTTTGGTGTTTTTTTTGTTGAAGATAAATAAAATTTGAGATCTCTTTTGTTTGCTTGCGGTTTTGTTATCTTCAAGTTGATGATAATCTTTTTAGAGGGAAGAGTGGTAGGTTATTGCTGAATTTCCATTCATTTGTTTGGTGGATGATCACAACTATCATATTATGAAGGACTTATTAAAGTGTTCCTTCGGGATTCCCCATAAATTTGCAGGTCCAGGAGTGAGATGGACATTTTTTAATCACTTTTGTCCCCCCCCCCCCCTAATTTGTGTTGTTTTGACGTCCCAAGTATATGCAACTGCATTTGATGTGAAGCTATTTATCTTTGTTTTTTTCAGCTTTAAATTCTATTGGCTCCATTTCTTATGGATGCGATTTTCCGTCATATCTTCTAAACCTGAACAGGACAATTTGTGATATAAGATGAGATTATGTTTTGCGGAAAAGGTCTCCGCAACCATTTATAGACCAGTTGAGCTGATATCTGGATTTTTCTTTATTCAAATTGTTGATTGTATAGTATGAGGTTTGGAATTGAAAATTGAGGAAATGGAGAAAGTTTGTGAATTCTGCACAGCTTTGAGGCCACTTGTTTACTGCAAGGCTGATGCAGCTTATCTTTGTCTATCCTGTGATTCAAAGGTGCATTTGGCAAATGCGTTGTCTGGCCGGCACTTCAGGATCCTTGTGTGTAACTCATGTGGATACCGTCTTGCTTATGTTCTGTGTTTGGCCCACAAATTGTTAATCTGTCGAGACTGTGATCAACAGCTACACAATGTTTCTTCACCACATAAAAAACGTGCTATCAGAAGCTTCATGGGTTGCCCTTCTGCCAAAGACTTTGCGGCACTCTGGGGTTTTGAATTCAATGAGATTGAAAACAGTGCCAGTCAGTATCAATTTGCTTCATCTTCGTGTGTTTCTGCAGATTTAAATGTGGGACAAGACTCAGGAAAGACTGGCATTCCAACTAGTGTCCCTTCAATGCCATCAGGGGCCAAACATGATGGGGGATCGAGCAGTCAACAAGGTCAGGTATGCAATATAGAGGATTTATTTAATACTTTTTTTTAGTGATGAAATATATACTTTTAGATTTCAGTCAATTGAAAATTACAGTGATAGCTATTATCTAATATTCCCAATATAAAGTTTATTTCTATTTCACCGAAGCTTTCCATTTTAATAAATTTCTATATACACTAAACGAATAAAATGCATACTGTAAAATTACATATACTAACGTACTGAAGTAACATAAAATACAACTTTATTGCTTTCATTTTCTTTGGAATGGGCTCAGTGAAGGATATTTGAATTTAAGGTGCTGTTTGTATTGGTCAAATGGGAGAAAAGACAAGTTTTTTATTCATGAGAAAATCCAAGGAGTCGTTAATGCATTCTTATAGTAGAATTCTGTAACCATAAAAAGGTGTGATTTAAAATATACACCTTAAAGTATTTAGTTAAATTATGATTTTTTTTAAAAGAATTGTTTCATAGTCCTAATTAAAGAAATTAAGATATCGTATAATATAATTTGAATATCCATTTTTCTAATGTATGTCTAATGATACATTATAAAAATTTAATTTAATAATTTTTTCATTAAAATTTACAAGATCCAATATATTAATAGTATTATATATTATAATTTTTAATAGATATTTATTATTTATTATTTTATTATATTTCTTTAAATATATGTTAAAAATTATTTAAATATAAACATTGATCGAACCTTAAACATACCTTAATTTTGGTAAGTTTCAGAACACAACTCATCTAAACTTTTTTTTTTTTTAAAAAAGACTAGGTCAATACAAACAACATCTATCAAATTGTAAAAGAAAAAAAGCGTCTAACAAATAAGATCTAAATGCAATCCACCAATTTTTTTGTTTGGCCTTTGATATACAAATTAAAACTTGGTACATCTTCTAAGTATTTAATTTTGTCTGGCAGATATTGTACAGTGCTCAAGAACGACAAACTATTCTGCAACAAATTATTGATTTAAAACGGCTTCAGCTAAATGAGGAGATTGATTATTCTGCAAAAATAAATAGGCAACAAGAAAAAAAATTATCTCCTTCAGCAAATCATTCTTTAAAGAAATTGGACGATAAGTTCAATCAGCAAGCACAAAATGCCCAGGATCCTGTTACTAATCTTCTGGAAAAAGACTGTCCCATTGCGGAGCAGAATCCTGAAACTTTGTCTTCTACGTTTTCTCAACTCGATAGTTTATCTTCATCATCAATTGTAGACCTTCCCTTGCATGGAGAGTTGTTCTGGACATGCAAAAGTCCAGTTCGAAGTAATCAGGTCAGATAATTATCCGTCGACTATTGTTGCCCATAGTTGGACCATTGATTTTAACTACTGTTCTTCTAGATATTATCAAGTAACTACAAACTTGTCCTCCTAATTTGCACTTTGCTTTGGTGAGATGTATGTTTTTGCCTTTTGGAGCTATGCAACATACGATACCTAATGACAATTTAAATGAAAATATGAAGGTTTCCACACAAATATACATTCCTTGGAAATATATTTAGACTATGATGTAGAATAGGAACAGAAAACCAAGGAAAAAACTTAAAAACGCTTACAATGCTATACTTGATATTAATTTATTTATAATAAGCTACCATCAATAACACACAATATGTCTTGTATAGGTAAAGGTCCTTAAATCAGATAAGACATGCAATACAAGCTAAAGGCTCAAGTAATTCTAATACAAGATAGAGCATAAATCCATAATACGTCAAGCAGCCTAGGAATAAGACGTCCTATGACTCATCGACTAAACCCTAACTTCTGAAATTATATATGATTAATCCCTCAATCTCCTATTAGGCTATTCTAAACCCTAATTCCCCATTTTCTATTACATTACACCATAAATCATAAATTAATATAATTTGAAATGTCATCTCCCCATACTGCAATTGGCTTCCAATGGTAATAATTGCTATAGCTGCCTAAAGCATTTTCCACACTTACATATTAATCAAACAAAAAACTTCATGTTGATGAAATGTATAGCCAACAAGGACAAACACATAAACATGTTGACGAAAGAGCTGAAAGGACATATTAGAAAAACAAAAATAATACTTGTTTACAGGGTTATCTTGATTACCTGCCTAGAAAAACTAGCCATTTAAAAAACTTAGTGTTAGAAACAAAATAGGAGTAGATACTAGACAGGGTGTAAGCTTAAATCAGTATCATAAAAAGTTTGGATTTTTCTGTTTCAAACTTTTCATGCTGATGCATCAATCTTACTTGCTTCCCAATCTCTGTCAGTGACAAGAAACAAATAATTGAATGTTTGACATCTGGTAGTGTAAGCAAACTCTTCTTTTATTCTGTTTTGATGACTGCATTATCATCTGATTCATTTAAGTTTGATTGACATTATGTTGATTGTTCGTATTCCGAATCTGGTGAACTTTATACTTCTGGTCAAACTTGAAATTTCTTTCTGTCGATGTTTACAGTTGTGGTTCCAAAACATTCAAGACCTTGGGATATGTGAAGAACTTGTTTGTCAAGATGATTTTAACATACCTGATGTTGACTTAACTTTCCAAAACTTTGAGGAATTATTTGGAGGAGATCAAGATCCAATCACATTACTGCTAGACGATAGAGATGTATCCTGCTCGTTTTTAGAGAAGGATATGTCGATCGAGAAGTCTGATATTGACAATCCAAGTGCAATAGAGGTCTGAATTTCTTCTTTATTCAACACATTTTCACCTCCTCTTACCGTTGATAATTATAGAGGTACATCAGTAAATAAAGATAATAGAAGAGCATTATAAAGTTTACATTAACTTGAGTAGAATATAACTAAAAATTTCTTTTCAGTTGACTAATTTTAAGGAATTGAGAATAACGTTAGTGCAAAATAAACATTATGGGTGGAAAGGTGCACTCCATTCGTTTCCTTTCGGCGCCTTAGGACTTTTTCCCTCAAAAGAGGAAAATATGAAACCCAACAAATTTAAACATGAATAATATTTGTGTAAAAATTTCTTTCGAAAACATTTAAACTCATAAATTGAGTTAGAAATATATCATAGATACTTTAAAAAATTTGAATTAAAGATTCAACAAGTATGCTAAAATATTACTTTATAGTTTATATCTAATATTGAGTTTGCTTGGAATTGCACTTCCCATCTTGGTTTTTGCCGCTATTTATAACCATGTCAGTTCACTGAAATAACAAAAAAGAATTGGGTGACTAATGCATCCTTCCATATGTGATGCGATGGTTTAAATCCATAAATGTACAGTATACGGTTCACATGTTTGGAAATTTCCTATTGTTGCTTGTATAGTAAACTAAAAAAATTGTGGCTTAAGGTTAATTCCAGTTGATCATCACCAAAACTATTTAATTACATATTCATAGAGATAGTTGATTGAGCTAAGGTGTAAGAAGTCAAGGTAACATGAAAACAATACCTTGTTTCCAAAATAAATGACCTTTTAATGGTACTGTTCTTTTTTCTGTTATGAAAGGATTCTTCCGTAGCTGCATCCATTACTATCTCCCAGTCTAATCATGAGAATAAGGATATGAATCCTCTCAACCCGCGCTAACATAGAAGCATGGATCCTGCACATGCAATCTGACCATATGATTCAACTATACTATTCTCTGTTTTTGAGATTCCATGCTGAAAGCAGTCGCACTGATCACGATGACAGTGCCCTTTCTCCATACAGTGAAGGAAAGGGGTATTCAGGCAATTAAGCTGAATTGGAGATTTGCAAATGTGGAGGCAAAAGGAAATGTCATTGTGAAGTATTAAGAGACAATGTCTCAATTGTGACTTCTGGGTGCGAAGTGCCTCACTTTAGCCCTTGTTGTTCAGCTGAGAAATTTTAGTATGTAGTCCAATCATATTGATTTCATCCTCATCTTAGTATATTGTTAATTTTGACATTTGATATTTTTTTGTTACCATATTGATTTAATACTAGAAATAATGCATTTTATCCCTGGAAATATTAACTATTAGTTTGATTTATGTATTTTATCATATTCATATTCTTTTACTTCCAGGCATGAGAATCAATTCCGACTTCTATCCAGGAAACCTGGAGCTAATGTAAGAAAGAGGGTGAAAGGCATTGCTAAGGCAGAAAGCAACTGTCCTTTGCATCTGCATGCTGTAGATATATCTATCTATTCTATACTCCAAATTGTTCTGCATCTTGAGGCTCTTGCTCATGCTCACTTGATCAACTGATTCTTTCAATTCATGATCATTTTGTCTGTTTATATATTGTAATAAGTATAGCAGCATAATATATTACTTCCTATTCAGAAGAGTTAATCTATGTGCATGTAACTAGGAATAAGTTCCAAACAAATTCTTCCCGAAATTTGAGTTGACTTCCTGTTAAATGGTCTAATCATCTTGACAACTTATTTCCTACGTGGTTATATATATCATCCACTTAATGCCGGGGACACCATATACCGCAAAACCGGAAAAAACTCTCGTCCGGCAAATCATGATTGTGTCCAGGTAAATTAACTACAGTGATGAAATTTCTGCGTACATAAATAAATACAAATTATTTGCCATAAGTATTGATCTGGTATGTGCGGAAATAAGTATAGTTGATTTGCCGTAAGTATGGATCCGATATAGTCCCAATGAGGTTCAAAATCTCCAACAATGAAGATGTGTCCTACTAAATCTCCAACGATCTCAAACAAAATAATGAGGATATTTGTAATGGCACTAGTAAAATAATAATATATGAATAAGTTTACCTAAGTGATTTATACAACCTTAGCATATTCTTAAACTAGGAGTGACGAACGATTCAACTAATCCGTTGACTTTTATGATCAAAGAGGATGTATATGGACAAATTGAGCTTAGTTCCAAGTAATCCATATATAAGTACAACGATTTCTTTAAAAATTAAGATATGGGTATGACAAACTATATTATATAAAATATAATTATTTTTATAATTACTTATATTGTATTATTTTTTTAATATAATTGATATTTATATTAGTTTGTCAGTTTCATTGTATTACTACCAGTTTCAAACCTCTTGAAAAATGTATTAAAAATTATGATCAAATTTAAATAAAAATATTACACTTACAATAATTTTTTAAAATTAAGATATGGGTATGACAAAATATATTATGTAAAATATAATTATTTTTATAATTACTTATTTATTCTTTTTTAATATAATTGATATTTATATTAGTTTGTTATCTTCATTGTATTACTACCAGTTTCTAACATAAAAAAATTATTAAAAATCATGATGAAATTTAATAAAAATATTATGCTTAAGTTATAATAATAACTCCTTGATTATTTAAAGAAAAAAATGTACATTAAGAGGTTTAAGGATAAGGCAATCAAACTTTTAAATTCACGTGTTGAGTATTCGGTATAGGTTGCTAATTGAAGTATATGCGCATCATAGAATAGGCAAAGATTTTATGGTTCTTGATGAATCAGGTCTTTTGCTATCTGCAGATCTTGGGACTCTTTTGGCATTTCTTGATAGTTAACTATAGAGTCAACACCTTTCGTTTTTGTCTGACAATGGAAACGAGTTCATAGTGTGTACCCGCTATGCTACCCATCTTAACTCCTTTTACGGAATAATCTACCAATACTCATTGTCGTGTTCTCTATGGTGATGTAACAGAGGTTCCAATTCAAATAAAGTTTAGGATTACGCTCTACAATGTGCATTGAGACTAGTAAAGAAAGGGACATTTAGCATTTGGTCCTTAGACCTTGATTAAACTTAGGAACAGCTAATTCAACTTTTAGTTATAATAGCAGTGTGAGCAAAGCTGTAATGATAGGGAAAGTTAATCTGACCATGGTTTGTTTTGTGAAATGATATTATTTGAGGAGAATTGTGTGGCTAACGTAACAACCATGACACGTGGGAAGGACTTTGGCTTTTGCCTATCGAGAAAGAAATTAATGAGAGGATATTTGGATGTGCGTTATTTTATTCAACAAACGTTTTTAACGACACCAGATTTTGATAGAGTAGCGATTAGAGGAAGAGGTTGTTGTAAATGTGATAAAGAAGCAAACCCTCTACCCTCTCCCTCCAATTCCCATATAGAAAGACCATGATGGGCTCTATATTCCTAAATGTCAAAGTGTCTTAATCCACTTCGTGACTTGAAAATGGGAAACCAAAGCCTAGACCACCAGCCAGTATAACCTCCTTAGAACTAACTTCAAATTCAAGCATTATATGATGATCAAATGCTGCTCTAACCGCAACTGCACCTTGAATACGCCCTCTAAACTGTCTCAGCCTCTTATTATCTTTCTGTTAGAACCAAAAAAATAATAATTCTTTTTATGTGTATGTTCAAAAGAAAGAATAAATCATACAGGGTGGACCCCCGATGTAGGAATTTGATGTGATTGAATTTTTATTAGATTACAAAACTAAAAACATTTGATTTTGCCAACTAGAGGTACCGGCGTGTGTAGTTTTACAACTTTATACACATCCCCTTTTAAGTAAATTTTCATTTCGTTGTTTAAAAGATTTTTTAAATATTCACCTGCTTCCTCAATTTTTTAAAGTCTAAACTGCTTATGTTATATATATATATATATATATATATATATATATATATATATATATATATATATATATATATATATATATATTTCCAAAATATTAGATATTTTACTTAACAAATTAAATAATAAGTATTTTTGAAACATCAACTGCAAATTTTATTAATTGTTATGATCAAATTGATGTGCTTTAATATGGAGCAAATTGATATCTAGTTTTTTAAAGATTAAATAAACCTGAGAATTTATTCTTAATTTTATATGTTACATTAATCTAACTTCTACCATGATTCTTGCATGAATTTTTTTTTTTTAAATTATCACATATATTAGATACAAATTGTTACATCTATTTTTATTTTTTAAAATTATAAATTGTTAGATAAAATATATAAATAAATAGATCACGATGTTTTTGTATGTAAGAATTGTTATTAAAAATGTATAAAAGAACTCTGCAATGAATAATAATTAATTGATGGAAGAAAATTTTCAAAGATGTGGGTTCGTTGAGCCTGTTCAACTGTTTTGGTCATCTCAACAAATGTCAAGTGCTACATGTATAAAGTAAACAGGTGATGATAGTGATTTTTTTTATAAATATTACTTTAGCTTTGTTATTTATTATCTTAAGGATAACATTTTAAAAAATTTAAAAATATAATATTAACATCAATAATAATTTTTTACAATATTCTTAATAATTTATTTACTTATTAATTTTTAACCGGATAATAATTATCAAAACTGATATTGCTTATTTTGCTTTAAATAATTATGGATGATAGTTTTCATGGATTTGACATTAAATATTTATTAGAATAAATTTTTTCTTTATCTTTTTCTATATTATTTTTTACACACATACTCTTTATCTCTCATTGAATGATGAACCATTTTCAACATTTAGATATCATCAAATTACAAACAAATAAAAAACGATGCATGCAGAAATAATGATAAAAGATAATTCATAACGCAGCTGAATTGAGTTAAGACGAAATGAAAAGGCTTACGGATTCAATTAGTACCCGTAATATCCAAACTAAATATATATTATTATTTCATAAAACGAAAAAGAAAGAATATTAAGAGACGAGTTTCAGTTCGAAGGAACACACCAATTTTAACATACGAGAAAGCCCAGAAAGATTGACCGAGTGAAGCAAAATCAACAGGGGTAATTACGGAAAAACACTTCCCCGGCTCGCAAATTTCATAAGGTCCGAAAGAGCATTCTGTTAGGAAGTGTGTCAGAGACGGTTTCTTTCTTGCTTTCCCTCGCACCAAACACACACACCACAACGATCACCGCTATAAAACCTGTTCTTCCACCTCTCTCTCTCTCAAATCTTTTTCTCTTTCTAAAATTCCATCACTCTTTAGAGAGAGAAGCTCAGAAGCACCTGTTAGGTGAGAACTTTTCATCTTTGTTACGTTCAACAAATTTTCTGTCTCTTCATTGGAGCGCGCAAAGTTTCTTTTACTTTTTCCCATACATTTGTTAATTAAGTTATCCTTTGATCGATATTTCTTGAATTTTTTCTTCGATCGCGCAAGAATGTTTGTGATTTTTTAATGAATCCTTGAAACAGTTATGATCTGAAAAAAATTGATACAATGCTTGAACGATTCACTTATTCTTCTTATCTTTGCCTGATTTTTTGCAGCACTTTTGTTGTATTAAGAAAGATGCACAATAAGGACGCTTGCTCTCCCTCCTCCAATGGCGGATTCGGCGCCACCGCCACCGGTCAAATGCCGTCAAACGGCGGCGTCTACAGTTCATTGTACTCCGCTTTGTCGAATGAGAGCATTCCGTCCCTCTCAGCAAACTGCAGCAATGGTGGCGGCGTCTCGCTGTACCAGTACTCTGATTCAACTCCGTATGATTCATGCGTCATTCAGAAACACCAGGACATGGTGAACCGTCACAGCATGTGCCTCAGTCGCCTCGTGGAAACTTCCAAGGAAGTCGAAGCTCTGCGGCAAGAGAACGGCCAGCTTCGCGCGGTGAACAAAGAGCTTCAGAAGCAGCTGAACCTCGTCATCCAGGCCTCTCTGGAGAACCAATTCGGCGGCGGTTCCTCCGGCCAGCCGCAAACGACGCCGTTCGATGTGGTGCATGGGTTCCGCGGCTTCCACATCGGGGAGGGGAAAGAGAATTGCGCCGATTGGAATCACAATAACAATAATAATAGTAATAATAACAATAATGGAAACAACATGAATAGTAAGGATCTGCAGGAAATTTCGGACGAGAGTCCAACAAGTGTGATTGAGAATAACGGTGTTGAGATAGAGAGGTTCTCGCTGCCGAAGAGCATATCTGTGAGGTCCAATGGCTACTTGAAGATGGCTCAGTCTGCGGCTCTTGCAAGCAATAATGCCTCTCGCAACAAAGGTGCTACTCGCCCACGCACCTCCTCCACTCCACCTGAAGCAGTTGTAAGGACACATGTTATCTATTATTTATTTATTTATTTATTTTATTATTATTATTATTGATATTATTAGTGGTATTATCTTCTTTGTTTGCTGTATGATTATTGCTTTTATCGTTATTTACCGAACATGACGTGCTTGTTTAGTTGCTTAATTATTTTCCTTTCAAAAGAAGTAAAACCTTGCTTGTCTATGTCATTACCTGGTAGCTGCAACGAACGGAGTAGTTTTGTTGGTTGTTTATTTTCATTTGCGTGTGCTTGTTTTGGAAGAGTACGACTCTGCCTAGTTAGTATTTTGGGGTTCACAGGACCCATTAGCTCTAGTTGCTCCGACCCATAAAAGAAGTAGCCCATCGTTAAAGCATTTCCTTGGCAGTTATAACCTATGTGGTCACCACCATCCTAGACGTTAGGCTCGTTAGGTGGGGTTCTGCTTTTTCCCATTGCCAATCTGCTGGGTGCTCGGTATCAGGTTCCAGTTAATTACTCAAATTATTTTTGATGGAGCCATGCAATTTTTTAAACATTAATTTTTGAAATATATAGAAATAGCAAGACTAGAAAAAATATATATAGATGGAGCTAATCATACAACGTCTACTAATTTTTTTTTCCTTCTTACACCTCCAAAATTTTAAAAATTACTTATATATACTGTGAAGATCAGTCACTGTTGCTATTGGTTGCAAGGTAAATGTTTAATAGCCACAAACAAAAATTCCATATGAGCTGTGAGGGGACACAAAACCAACGGTCAATTGGTATATGATGAAATTTTATTGTCGGCAAAGAACATGAAAAAGTCATTTTAATTGTTACATAATTATTATATGAGAAGTAAATCTATGATGAAATAATGTATGATTGAGCGTCCAATTTAGAAATAGTCCGATTATTTAAATAACCAATAGTTGATATGGTATGCAATTAATTATTTTCTTATCTTCATCATATATACGCATCTCAAATATATACCTAAAAAATAAATAACACAACTTTCCCCAAAATTATTCAGAAGACATTTTTATCTAGATACCATTTGACGATTGAATAAGCAACATGTAATGACAATGTGTCGATGATATCTAATTATGTAGACTTAATTGTTGCCATCCAGACGAAAGGGAAGTTGTTTTTTTTTATTTGTTAATTTATGCTATTTTCTTATTGTTGAAATTTTGCTTTGGTTGCTATGCTACAGCAGAAGGTATATGTTCGTGGAGGGCAGAAAGAGGAAGAGCCTCTTGAAATGGTAGTGTATAACCAAGGGATGTTCAAGACTGAGCTGTGCAATAAGTGGCAGGAAACTGGCACATGCCCGTACGGAGACCACTGCCAGTTTGCTCACGGTATTGGAGAGCTTCGCCCAGTCATCCGCCACCCACGCTACAAAACTGAGGTGTGCAGGATGGTCCTTGCTGGGGTTGTATGCCCATATGGCCATAGATGCCATTTCCGCCATGCACTTACTGAACAAGAGAAAGCTGTATCACAGCCTAAGCCCAGAACAATGAAGCTCGAAAGATAAGATAGCGTCTGATGGAGGAAACGTAAACCCGTACATAATAATATTCTTGATTGTGTAATTACAGAACATGGACAAGCACGAGCTAAAAAATAATTGCTTTTCTAATGAAAAGTAAGGAAGGGTAAGAAAAAAAATATATAGGAGGCTTTTGGCAAGATGAGATCTAGGGCAGGATTCTTGGGGAGAATGTGGTCAGTAGTTGTCGTGTCTTTCTTTTTTCTTCCCGTTAAGTTTGACATTTTGATTTTTGAACCCACATACATAATACGTCTGATGATCCCAACCGAAGCAACCAAGGAGAAAGTACTCTTTGTAATGATACTACTTTTTTGTTTTTTTTGTTTTTCTGGGTACTTTTGCAACGATACTACTTGATATACTTTGCAAAGTAAGCAATTTCTGATTGTGGTTGCAATATGTTCATTCTTAGCTGCCTGGTATATATTTGACTTATTTTACTTATCAAGTAAATCCATCTTTACTTTTAGGCTAGGAGATCATCAAATAAGCTCCGCAGCTCACACTTCTTAGTAATCTTTTGGGGTCCACTGCCAGGTGCGTATTTTGCTTGCATTTAGCTCAAGTAAATCCATCTTTACTTTTAGGCTGAAGTATAGTCATTTTTTTTTGGGTCAATAAGTGCACTCTTGTGTTCGCTCCAGACTTGTCGTGCTAATCAAATAAGCCTGAACACTGTCTGCTTATTTGGGCTCCCAAATGATAGAACATACCTGAACATTGGAAGCCTAGATCCTTTTGTTTTCGGTCAACAAAATCTAGATCCTTCATCGACCAAAAAAACTAGATCTTTCCAAAATTTATGATATGCATAGTACAAAGACGATTTTCTTTTGGGTACACATACACATAAAGAACAATAACTACGAACTGTAGATAAGTGCATCTTTGAATTGGGCCAGATTGAGAAGTGAGAACCCCACCCCCACTATAAAAGCTCTGCAGGCAGCGGTTATTTTTTGTAGCGAAAGCCGTATAATGGATCAGCAAACAAGGACGTGTTAGAAGATCAGAATAATTTTGACAAAAAAAAAAAATAGGAGTTATTATGGGCTTGTTTTTGAAAATATTTCAATATTTTTTGTTTCTTAAAATTATTTTTAAGAACATTTTGTAAATAAGTACGATGAAAAGATTGTTTATTATTATTACTTTAAAAAATAATTTTAGGAACAGATATCAACCATTTATTTCCACAGAACCTCATTCATACCATTTTTATAACGAGCGTGGATTCTTGGGAGGAGGGATTCAATTAGCAGAAATAAATAAATAAATTGGTATGTGTATAACGTGCTGAATGTGTAAAGAAATAAAAAAAATAGAAAAAGGAAAAATAGAAAAGAATTTTATCCTTATTTAACAGGTAGTTAGTATCCTTGTTCCACATTAGTGAAAACAAAAAAATACATTAAAAGTTAAATTATATTATAAATTGTGAAAAAAAGTTAAACATTTTAAAAATATCTTTACATTCTAGTTTTCTTGTTTTTAAAAACATTTTTCAAAACTGCTGTTAAATTTTCAAATGAAAAAATCATTATCAAATGAATTATTTATGTTCTTTTGTTTTTTAAAACAAAAACTGTTTTTAAAACTATTATTCAAACAAATATGTTAACAATATAAAATTATTTTATACTCTCATTCAACCATTGATTGTCATATAAAAACATTTGAACATATCACTGTTTGTTTATTTATTTCTTAATTAATTATAGTTAGCTTTTTTATTTCAACATATGTTCAACTTTGACCCTATAATTTTTATTTGACGATTTTAATTTATTTTTTTCTCAACTATTAATGAAAATTGTTGATGTCGCCAATGTCAGTCTAATTTGGTAAGTAATGTGTCAATCTCTTATTAAATATTAAAGTAGAGGGGAAAAATATAATTAAAGCTTTTTTCCTTCATTCATCGTTGTAGTACAAGAATTTAAAAAATATTAATATACTATTTTCTACTAATTCAGTTTTATTTTATTTTTATTTTTAATCTTTTTAAAACATATAGCTAAATACTAAGGAATAAACTTAAAAAGTATTTATTTAAATATTAAAAATAATTACATAAAAAATAAAATATTTTTTAATTGATAAATAATTATTATAAAAATTTAAAATGGCCCATGCAGGTCTCGAACCTGCGACCTTCGCGTTATTAGCACGACGCTCTAACCAACTGAGCTAATAGGCCAATTTGTTAAATATTAATAGAGTTTCATATCTATATGTAAAATGTGTAGATAAGATGAATCGTGGATTGCGTGTTTGGGAGTCCGAAAATTAATAATGAAGGTTCCTCTTCGTTTCATCGTATTCTCCGCTCCACGTGCTTGACTATGAATAAGTGGTATTTATCCTCTCGTCTTTATATTTATCTGGAATAGAGGTTGAGAGAGTTGAGAATAAGAGAGAGAAAGGGAAAGGGGAAAGAGCTTGAGGAAGTTGTGGGAGATGGGGGGATCGGCAAACGAGAGGTAGCATATCCCAATCTCTTTGCCGATTCCACCCATTCCTATCATTTCCTTTGGTTCTCCTCTCTCCACTCTCCTCTCCCCCGCTTTCTATCTGCTTCTGCTACAAAGGTAAGTAACCTTTATACATATATCTCTCATCCTAAACTATCTCTCTAACCTACATTCAACACATACTATGAAACCACTTCTTTTTATGCTCCTTAATTAAAGGGCTCTAAATCTTGGATTGCTTCCTACATCCACACTTCCTGTTTAATATGTTAATCTGGACCAGATCAATGTAATATTGCACATGGACACCTGATTCTGTCATTATAGATCACAAACTTTTCCTTTCAAATTTTTTACTCAGTTATGAAGTCCGTGATTAAGATGAACAATCCTGCCCGCCAAAAATCAAAGAAACTTTGCAAAGCATTTATTTTTCTGATATACTTCGTATTTACCCAAACATAATCCCGTGTTTAAGATAAATCTTCAGCAATTAATGGAAAAGTTAAAACAGATAAAGAAAAAGTTAAAACAGATAAACTAATTGCACAGCATAGCAGCGACGAAAATGATGATTTAAGGAAAAATTATTCGATAAAATTTTACCTAAATATTACTAAACTTTATGAACCAAGTAATGAACCGTACTTCACAGCTGTGGTTTTGAGATATTTAAAAATTACCATAGAGTTTGTGTATTTTACTCCACGGCTTATATATTATACGAAGAGTTTTATTATTTATACATATTTTTATAATTAATTATAATGCCCTAATACTGCATTCAGATTTAATTGTAGTTTAAAATTGTTGGTTTTATAGTAATTATATCAAAAATTGTATATAAACTAATTTTCAATTAAAAATAATGTTAAAATTATATTACAGATATATAGAAATTAAACTTATATTTTGTAGTATTTTATATATTTTTTACATTATGTTAATTATTTTATTTATAGTATTTTCTTCGTCATGAATATTTATTGCGTAGAAAAACATACAATTTTATTTTATAAATATAATTTCTTTTTTAACCAGTGACTGCATATGAATTGAGATATTTTATATATAAAAGGGAGTATGATTTAGTCGGCTCTAACATTATTAAAAAAATAAAAGAAATTTTATGATGGTTGTACTATTAAAAAGTATATTTATTTGATAGTTTATTCGAAAGTTTTTAGGTTGTTTTTATTAATTTTGTTTTTTAATCATATAATTATATAAAAAATAAAAATTGTATTATTAAAATGGTATGTAGTATTATATTAATATATAAATTTTAAAAATATTTAAATTGAGATAGATAAAAATAGTATGGTATGAAATTTTAGAAGGCTTAAGTATAACTTGTAAAGGTGACTATGATTAAGGATTTATTATGAAAACTGTTATTTAGTGCGCTATCTGCTTGCCATTTTCCTACTTGATATATCCAAGGAGGAAAAAGAAAAAACAGAGAAGAGGAAAAAGAAAAAATCAGAGAAGGGAAAAATGAGAAGTGTGATTTAAAGCACGATAGGAAAAAAATATGATATATAATATGAAAAAGAAAAAGATATATGAAATGAAAGATATGTAAATGAATAATATTTTTTATTTTTAATTGTTATTTTAAAATTTTAACATAATATCTATTTGTATTATATTTAATTTATAAAAATACAAATTGATAAAGATATAAATTAATCAAAAATGAAAAATATATAATAATTTTACATAATAAACAAATTATGTATATTTTTATATATGTAAAATGACTTTAACTACAAATAAAAAAAAAGGGGAAGAGTAACATTTTCTTGAATCTACATATATAGTTGTTGGGCATATTATAAGCACTGGTATTATTGTCCGTACCATCTCCAGATTTTGTCAAAATATATGTGATTAGTCATGCAAAAAATAATTATTGAGCTTACTTTTAATATAAAATTTCTTACATAGTTTATCTTCTAAATTTATGTGCGAATGTATATACTTGTATAAGTGTCGGCATAAAATACAAAATTGTGTACGTTATAATTTTTTTATGAATAATTTTAAAAAAGGAAGAAAAGTTGTCTTATATGAGTGGAGTATGTGCTTAAAGCCTTTCAATAAATGTTAGTCAATAATATAAAAAGAATGAACCAGAATAGGGATAAAATAATAAATAATAACACATGCGAAATTGCATTAAATCAACATGAATTTTATTCTCAGCATTTAGATTTAGATGCATACATCTTAGATCAATGTTTGTCCGTGCTTTTTACACGTGAATTTTAGTAACGATTTAAAAGTTAAATATTTTTTTTATAACAATATACATATAAGAGAAATATTTAATTATATTTTTAATAAAATAATATTGTAACAAATAATTTTATAGGTTAGATTTAATTTTTATCTATATTTTTTTTATTTAAATTAATTAAGAATAAAAATTTTAAAATTTTATTTCTTCAAATAATAAACTAAATTAATTTTTTAGGATGAATTTGAGAAAAAAAATAGAAAAAGTAGAAATAGAATAAAATAAAGTAAAAAATATATTATTTGAGTGAGCTAAAATGAAAAAAAAAATTCTATCCACATGTTTAAATTGGTAAAAAAAGTGTGAAAAGAAGAATATATATATATATATATATATTTATTTAAAATTATAAAAAAAAGTATAGAAATGAAATTTTACTATATTTTTAATAAAATTAAACTATTTTACATTTATATAGAACTTTATTTATAATAAAAATGTTTGAATAAAAAAAAACGGCCACTTCTCTTTCCATAATCTCCCCAATAAATATAATGGTGACGAAGCTAAAGAATTCATTTGTTTTAATAGTTTTTCACCAATAAGGCTTGTTTGATATGTTATTTTAGTTAGATAAAAGTCAAAATTATTAATTAAAGATTGTTAAATATTTTAATTTTAGTTGATAAATTAATTTTTAGTAATGATTAAATTTTTAATAGTTACTAGTATGTTTTTAAAATTATTTTAAATAACTTTTAGCTGATTTTTTAATGTTTTTATTATAATATATTTCATAATTTGATCATTTATTTATTTTATTTTTATTTATTAGTCTAATAATAATTGATTCTTTTGTCATGACATTATAAATTTTAACATATTTGTTTTATATTATTATAAATTATTATTTATTTTGATTATTATGTTATTTAATTTTTAAATTAAATATTAAATTTTGTTAATAGAAATATAATTATTAAAATAATTATTCTTGAAAATTTATTATTTAAACTTATATGAAAATTTAAAAACTGATTCTATAAAATAAATTTTATTTAATGAAATTTAATATATATTTTTTAATAAAAAAAAACTACATTTAACAAGTTTGTTATACTTTAATATATTTATAGTTAAATAGACAATTTTAGTAATTATTTTTAGTTGAATTTTTAATTTTTTAACTTTTAATTTTTAAATAAATTTCAACTTTAATTTTCTATTTTATTTTTAGCTATTTTGTTAATTTTATGTACTTATCGAGTAGTTTAATTAAACACATCTAACAATAAAAATATTCAAACACAGAAATTTTAAATTTTCTTATTAAAGTTACATTTCCCAATTTTTTTCCTATTAAAATACTCTATCCAAATATAATATTATATAAATTTTATAATATAAAAATTAGCGTGTTAGTTTTGAAGGTGGTAAAAATTTATTAAAATAGTTTTTAATTAGTGGCACGATAAATTTTATATATATTGAGATTAATATATTATCTTGTATACACTAGTGATCTGAGAATAAAAATTATTGAATAACATCATAACAGATTTTAAACCCTTGGCGTGATGATAAAGGTGATTGGAGAGGAAGATGGGATTGTTAGCATTAATACAACATATTAAGAAAAGTGTAAAAGAAAAGAGGGATAGTTGGCGGTTGCAGGGTGAGTGATGCGTGTGTTCCGTGTTATTACCGCAAGTGCTGAGTCATCATCCATTCATCCCCCACCTGTAAACGTTATAATTATAAACGCGTATTGGGCAGTGTGCCTAACCCCACATTTTCAGTTTTGCCCTCACGTCACTGTCTTTTATTGCCTTCCCCACAGCCACATCCTACTCCCACATGCACTTAAACAGAGGCTTCAAGGTAAGAGAGTTATGATCGAGGAAGCTTTTGGTAATGGGTGGTCTGGTAAGAGTTCAGATTTTAAATCTGAGATCTGAGATCTGAGATCTGAGTCCATCACTCACTCTTGCCAGAGCCTCCCATTCCAATTGCTTCCTATCGTTCCTCTCTTTCCTCTTTTGTCTCCTCCTCCTCCTAACCGCTCTCGTAACATCTATTGTTCAACTCTCTACCGCTATAATTCTCTTTTAAATATCTAATTGATATCAACCCATCTATCTCTTCCCACTTTATATATTTTCCTCTCCCTTTTTCTTTGCCATCTATCTCTGTTTTTTTTTTTCTGTGGTTATTTTTGGGTTGATTAATTGTACTTTTGCGTTTATTTTTATTTGCAATTTATTTGATCGGAATTTTGCAAAGGCAGTCTTGCAGCATGACAACCAATGAGGACTTACCTGTTTGATCGAGAGAGGCGATATCGAGACTCCAAGCACCGGAATTCTTTCCTTTTGTTAACAAAAATTTTGACACATTAACAAGTCCTACTTTTACCAAAATATACATCTACATCCTAAACTTGTGGTAATTTTATAGTCGGTTATGCAAATTCTATAATCGATTACCATAATTCAATTATGTAACTGCTAAATGATCCATTATGAAGAATAAACTTTTAGGATGCAGAGAAAAGTTTTGGTGAAATTATGGTTGAAAATAATTATTGTTATTATTATAATCTTACCATAGATCTGGACTCTATGGTAACATATGGCTTTTTTTATTTTGTTTAGCATTAACAGACGGCTTTAAACTGATTGTATTTGGGACTTTAGGTCGTTTTAATGTCAAATTATCCCATTTTGAAACACGATGTCAAAGTTATCCCATTTTGAAAAACTAAAAGTTGACAACGGTAACCAGAAGATGCAATAGAGGCAGATATTATGATGTGTACATCCATCAAAATAAATTTCTTACTCCTCAAATTTGGGACCATAATCTCCAATTCAGGCACAAAATAATAGAGATGAACATATGTTGAGTATGGATAAAGTAATAAAATGCATAATTTCGGAATAAAAATCCTTTTCATTCTTGCTCTCAATTGAGTGTACAACAAGTACTCTACCCAACCCAACCAAATGATTTTAAAATCTAATTAAAATATGCCATATCCGTAAAATACTCCTTTAAAATTTAATAATTTAATTATTATTAGATGGGAATAAATTAAATATTATTTTTTAAATATTTATAATATATTATATTAAAAATAATATATATAATAGTAAAATATATTCGTATTCGTTTTATATTTTAAAAAATAAAAATTATAAATTTTATTTTTTAAATTTAAATTATGCATATAAATTAATTTAAATAAAATATGAATTTAAAATATATTAAAAAATTATTATTTTATATATAGATTTATTTTTTATTGAATTTATTCGGAAACCATCGATTTATTGGTTTTTTACATGTGAAAAAAAATTGAATTTCAATTTAATTGATATGATTTTTGGTCTAATTTTTAAGAAGTAATTATTCATTCCAATTTATTAATTTTTTTATTTATTCTATCAATTTATTATTAATTTTTACCTTAATAATTTCGTGAAATTAACTTGTAAAAAATTTCTTGATTCTAAATTTGATCAATCCAATCAGTGGTATGATTTTTAAAACACTGATCTTGCCTTTTATTTTTAATTATAAACATGTTATATATTTTTATTTTATTTTTATCTTCTAAAACTTATATATAAATATTTGAAAAAAATAAAAACAAATAAAACAAATCATTCTTATAAAAAATATAAAAACAAAAATATATTAAAATTTATAAATAATATATTTTTCAACTCAAATAATTTTATTCTCTGTTGCATTCCTTATTTATATAAATTTTGAAAATAATTTTATTAATAAAAATGTTTTTAATAAAATAATACTTTTTATATATTATATGGATCATTATTTAAATTAGAAAAGATAAAAATAAAAAAAATCCCACAATATCCCCTTATATAATATATCATTTTCTCTTCATTTTAGAAGAGACTTCTTTTATATCGTATAAAACAATTTCTTATTTTTTAGCTTTATTCAAATAAAAAATAAAATTTTATTCTTTTTCTTTTTTATAAAAAATTGTTCTATGGAAAAACAGGTACATCTTTAAAGCGATAAAAGAATGTGATGTGTGGGCCGTGTCAGGCAGTGAGTGGGCATGGCAAGCAAAGTCGCAGAGAAGGTTCACCGTAAAATATGCTATATATTTAAAAAGAGATAAAGTGAGAGAGAAATAAAGAATATAATATAGTATATAATGTAATGAAAAATATGATAAAGAATATTATTAATATATACAATAACTAAAATTGGATCCGTTATTATACAAGAATGGATTTCCACCGGGGACAACTTTGTCTACATCTTATGTGAGGAATGGTCATCTCATCACACAGCAGGGATTTTGATTCCATCTTTGCATCATTATTTTGTGAAGCTGTTTTACCTTTATACACCTTTAATTGCCTTATAATTACATGCCATGCCATGCCATCACCCACCTACCCTAGTCCATCCCTTATTGAAATGAAAAGGGTTCATTGGATGTGAAAGTAAACAGAAGCATTGAAGAAATGAAAAGAAGGATGGAGAGAGAGAGAGAGGGGAAAAGGGAGACTAAAGTTGGGGGAAGGCAAGGGTATGGGGGGATTGGGAAGGAGGAAGAGGTGTTAGCATCTATGGGTCTATGGATCTATGCTTCTCTTTCTTCCCTACACCTCCCATACCACTGTTTTTCCCTTCTTTCTCCCCCTTCCTTAACTCTCTTTCATAACTCAAACCTCTTTCTCATCTGGTAATCCTTTCTTTTCTCCCTTACACTATCTTTGCTTCCTCCATTCTCTTCCATGTTCCTTTTAGGGAGAATACATCTTCAACTGCACAATTTCAACTTTCTTCTCACAAAATGCCTTCTCAACACTTTTTTTTAATTTAATTTTAAAACTATATATTTAATCTAAATCTCCCTTACATAAGGTTCCTCAGGAAAAGCATCTGTACATGTATGAGGTGAGTGTGGGAAAGAGTAAAATAAAAAGAGAAGTGGGAGAAAATAATAGAAAGTTCCGAACTTTGGGGATTGCAAATCTTGTAACCGGGATTTTGATTCGCGTCTTGCGCTCAGACATTTGGAATAGCCGAATAGAAGAGCGTTGTTGTGTTTAAAACTTGGCACATCTAGTTAATTTCTTGATGACTCTTGTTAACTTAACCGGAGTTGTGTTTTCAAGTTCTGCATTCTTTTCGCAACCTTCTTCTGTTAATTCTTACTCTTTTTTTGTTTTCTTGAATAAGTAGAGGACCTGATCCGCTGCCACTGCAGACTGCTATAATTTTTGTCAAATGAGTTTTGTAGATCTGCTAGGGTTTTGTTTTTGGTTCAAGATGATCACGCCGAGGAAGTAATAAAAAATTCAGGTTATCATTTTTTTAAATATATTTTCTTAAATACAACTTTTGGACTAAGGAAAATTATTTTTTAAATTTTCGATGTATTTTTTCATATATTCTGTTTACATTTAAATAATATCATTACATTTTTTCTTTTTTTTTTTATCATAAAATAAAGTTGTGTTGAAATAATTCTAGAAAAGCTATTAAAAGGATGAGATACGTAATGAGATTTTTGTTCGAATTTTTTGTTTTTATCATTTTACATAGAAAAACGATTGTGAAGATTTATTTACTGAAAAATAAAAATGTTAAAATAATTTATTAAAGTAACATTCAAAATAACTCATTTAAAACCATTTACGCGGTATTAAAGTAACATAAAATAATTCATTTGACGGAAAATGTGTATGTTTAATTTATTTGAGGTGAATTTGCTAAATTTAAAACAAAGAAAAAATCGAACATTGAATTTGATATGTAACGTGATAAAAAGCAATATATTAAGATTAAAATATTGTTAATATGTATATAATTATGAATATGAATATTAGTATCTATCGTAAATATGCATTGCATAGTGAAGATGCATTTTGATTATTTGCGAGGTAAAAATGTCATTTGCGGTGCGTTTTTATTTTCAGAAGTATTTAAATTTTCTCTTAATCTTTTTTTATTAGAATAATTTTTTTAATTCACCAAGAGTAACGATTCTGTTCCAAATTTTTGCGTGACACGTTAAGAGGGTGAGGCAACCACTGCTGCTATTGATGCGTAGTGGCAATATATTATCTACGTTTTTCTAATTTTATTTTCACATCTATCATGCGTTTTGTTTAAGACCAAAACAAAATCCAAATTTTGTTAATAGTTTAAAATTAGTATTACTTTAATAAATTGTTTTAAAACTCATAGTATTTGGCAAAAAAAAAAAAAACAGTGTGGACGATTGCATCAGACTAATATTGGGTTTGCTAAATACTTAAATCACTAAAATGATCAAAGAGATTGTCGAAACCAGATAAAATTGTTGAAAATGAATGGTGACCAATTTTCCTAAAACAAGAAACTGTATTGATAAGGCAATAGTTCTTAGGTGACTTATATCCACAATCTACCTTTTGTAAACTGTTCGCTGTAATGAGATGTTAGTGTGTTGATGGCGAGAAACATTTTTTGTTTCTTAGCTAATGCCTAATAGGATGGAGATGTAAACACGATTATGATATATAATTTCATGATAGATGAAACATGAATGGGCTTGGACAAGTTCCTTTACTCTATTATATTGGGTCATTGGGGTTTATTTTATTTTTTTTAAGTTGACAAAAATGGATTTTTTTTCATAGAAAGACTAAAGAAATAGAAACAATTTTTAAATTGGACTGCCAGGTTTAGGAAATTGATTTTTTATTTGAAAAATAAATTAATCATATTTCCTTTTTAATTGAACCATATTATTTAATTTTGAAAAATCATTTTTTATTATTATATAAATGTAAAATGAAAAATATCTATTATCACTGATGATGTCACGGTGACTTGACCAGATTAGAGGAATACATCATGAACTAATAATCTTACTAATTAAATAATGACTTCAGTTTTAAAAATATTAAAATTTATCTTAATAAAAATAATAAAAGGTAAGAAATCTCTTGTACTTAGTTTTTCTTTTTACTTTTAAATTTTATTTTATGTAACATGGGAAGCATCTCAAATAAGGATAACTTCATACTGTCATGATTATGTTTTTAAATTTTTTTCATTCAGTTTAAAAGTCACTCTTAGTGAAAGTATTTTCTAAATTAAAACAAAAAAAGGGTGAAACGACACTTTCATTCCAATATGATTCATAACGTATATTAATAAATAATAATGATTTTCACACTTTTTCATATATTTTAGATGAATGTGAGAAAAAAAAAAAGATGTGATTAATTAGAAGAAAGAGAAAAAATAATTTACATTTGATTTCAGAGGGTCAAACCTTATTATTTTTATTATTGTTGTTCCCTCCACCCCTTTCAGTCTAAGGATTAATTGACTTTTAATTACAGAAAGACCTTACTGGAGAGAGTAGCAGTTTTGAAATCTTGCAACTCTAAAACATTGTATTTAGCTGAATACCATTAGATAAGCATGTGTCCACATCTGATATACTAAACTGGTAACATTCATACATTATCTCTCATCATTGCCAACCCCTCATAGCAGGTGCACTAACCCTAAGGTCAGGTTATGTTCTCTTTTGGGCTTTAGTATATAACTTTTTCACCCACTTTACTCAAACATTGACTTTGACACTGTAATAGCTCTTGTAAGGTATGCACCTGCACACTCGGCCCAACAAGAAATACTCTAATTATAAACTTGAACAATGCATCATTAAACTATTTACATGCGTGAGATAGGGGCAATTAATCAACAGATAAAAATGAAACTTTGATAGTTAAAAGAAAGGCTGCAAGAGTTTATAGTTCACTTTTACAAAATTTAATTTATCACTGGAGTATTACCAAAATATAAACTATTAACTATTAACTATTAAATTAATGTTATGGGAAAATATATCTCAATATCATATATGTACATTGTAATGAAAGAACAACAGTGTTTCTGGTCAATGCATCCTTGCATTTATTTTTCAACTTTAACATAGTTCAATTTAATATCTTTGGGCTTAGGATATGCTAGCTCTTTCACAGTGCTACTAGCTGTGACCATGATGCGATTGGTCTTGCATTGACTGCAAGTCTGTTATGATCCATGTTCATCAAAACATCTTAGACGTGGGCTAATGGGTCTCTCCCATATCAATGTAAATGACAGGATTTATGGATCAATACAACGAGCGTAGCTCAATACAAGAGATATATGGATGAGCAAATTCAGAGAATTAATTAAAGAACTAAAATCTAAGAGGGGGAGAAAGAGAAGTCTTGATATACCCCATGGTTAGATATTTCTACCTTAGAATTATGAACCTTGTCCAAGAGTAGTTTTTTTAGTTTAAATGATCTATTTGTCCAAAATATCTTAAAAACAGGACTTTGGAGTCATGAGACCCTTACACAATACTCATACTCACTTTTCTATCTGTTTCCAAGTTCCAATACATCAATGGGATATTAGTTTGCCTAACATAAAGTATTGATCTTATGCATGCAAAAGAATTGCTAGCCATAATTGATAGTTTGGACTCCTCTATATATTAGCAAGCAGAATGAAAATGAACGGATGTCTTCGGGGAGAAAAAACAAGATCAGACTCATCAAAATAATCAATATTATCCTTTGTGAAATTTTGTTTCGTATATACATACCGTACAAATCACATGTGTATATGTTTAAATTTCCAATCCTTCGTAGTAATAGAAAAAGGCTCGTCTTTTTTTGTTTTGAGGTCCAAGAGCTTAATGTGTGCTCATTAATTTAAGAGTCATTATCCACTTGCTTTTCATTCCAAATCATTACCTTCATATATATGCCCACTCAAACACTGCATTATTTGTAGAGCATGAAGGAGCTTGCAAATGCCATAGCCAAATTAATTAAGACTGTAATCATCATGTACCATGCAGTGCGGTTCAGATACAATATAAACGGAAGACTAGAATTATTCACAATTGGTAATGTAATAGATCCCAAATTGAAGAGTTTTGACATGTTAAAGGAAGGATTGTATAATAGAGCCTAATTGTGTAAAGAAATATAGTTTGTGAGTAATGTAATAGATCCCAATGTTTAACAGATTGTATAATAGACTCACAAACTATATTTCTTTGACAGATTCACAATTGGTAATATAATAGATTCCATGGCTCAGACAAACCATGGAGAACATCAAGAAGCTCAGCTTGGCCGGGTTTTAAAGAACTGTATACAAATATAATTATGAATATACAAATTTATTTACTTTTATGTCTTAAATATTTTTTGGGAATATTTTCAATAATTCTTCTAAATTTTGGCCTATGTACTTTTTGGTCTTATTTTTTTAACACATGCAAAATAATCCTTGAAAGGAGACATCTTTAATTTAAATCCCTTTGACCTTCTTCGGCCATCAAAATGAACATACCATTTCAAATTAAGGTTGTAATTGCATGCATGACGTTTGATATGAAACTCAGAGCCAAGTACTATGACTCAAAACAAGAAGATCAAAGCCACTGGAAATCTCAAGTACCAATCGGAGAAGCCTAAGTTTTGTGCTTTCTGGTGAGTGGGGTGGGGTTGGGGGAGGGGGAGGATTATACTAATGTGTGATGATACTAAGTTCAATATTCATTAGGTATATGTAAAAAAATATCCAGTTAAGCATTTACTTAATAAGTGTAAGTACGGGCATGAATAAATGTCCGTAAAATTTTATACATATAAATATTATGATAATTATACTTATTTACTTGTGCTGTATATAATTTTATATTTTATTAATTAAAATAAGTTTTAGAATTAAATTGATGTTTTAAAATTTAATAATAAAAATCTAGACATATAATTTTATTAAATAGTTTTTATTTTATATTTTACTAGTTTGTAAAAAAATATTAAAGAAAGTGAGAGATCACGTCTCAATTAACTAAATTATGTGTAATAAAATATGAAAATTTTGACTTCCAATGGATATAAAAATGTGAATTAAAGTTTTTATTCAGATAGATATAAGAATAAATATATGTATTTTTTTAAAATGCAAATATAGAAACGAGTGCTATAACATCTTATCCATTGCTATCCTTAATGTGTAGAAACCAAAGAAAAATAAGATTTTTGAGGGATCGATTTTCGATTGCCGAAAAGAACTCTTGTCACAAATTAAGAAAGAAGCCATTGATTTTGGTTTTGGGCATATATGTAACGTGTGCCATGCTTAATCATCTACCTGTGTTCATTTAAGATTTGGGCAAGATTTTTAATAACGTGTACCCAGTTAATAAATGTTGTTGAAAATTACCCTCATTAAATAGGAAATTTCAAATAAAAATTAGGAGAGAGTTAAGCATGGTATATCTCATCTAAAATTTAACACAAGAAAGAGAGAGATAATAAGTTGCATGGTATTTGACTTACTTAGGATTGTGTAATTAAAGTGTGTGGAAACACCAAGATCAAGTGACAAAAGCAGAGCTTTGAGTTGTGGATTAACGTGAATGGATGTTGAGAACAGGATATTAACATTATAGCACATAATCACAGAGGGTCCATCCAATTGAATCCACAAAAAGAGGAAGGGATAAAAACGAAGAGAAAGCAGAGTGAAAAAAGAAGCGAAAAAGCAGAATTCACCATTAATTAGGAAAGGTAAAAAAGCGAAGAAAGAGGATGGTAATGGTATTGGGCTAATTGGGTTTCTTTGCGCATGCGGGATCCAATGCGTTGCCGTAAAAAAGCTTGAAACGCATCAAAGGGACCCACCATTGTTGCCTTAGATACACTCTCGAGGCCTCACGCGCCGCTCTTTGTTAACCCTTCTTCAGACACACAAACACATCCTTTGCCATCTTTCTGCAACCAAAAATTTCCTTTTCCTTTTCCTACCCTCAATCCACTATCCAATCATTCAATTCAAACTCCCTTCATTTCTTGCGTAATATTTTCAAAAATATTTAACGTTAATTATCCAGTTAAGGAGCTGTATGAAAAAAAAAATAGTTATAGCTTTTAAGTTGTTTTAAACTTATTTTAATAATTTTTTATAACTTATTAAAAGAAGCTGTTTTTTTTTTATTTTTTGTAATAAATTTTATGATCAAACTTATTACATAAATTATTATATAGCAAAAATTTATTCAACAAATGTTTGATTAAACTGTTTATAAAATACCCTAATGTCTCTTTTTTAAGACGGTGAAGCTGTGGTTATGTAACTATAGTATTCATTTAAAATATTTTTTTTCTCTAGATTTAATAAAACTTTTTTAAAGTCAGACTTAATAGAGTTTTAATTATATAAAAGAAAGAAGAATGATCATATCATATCTTCATAGAGAAAATTGGTGATTAAAAGTCAAGCCATTGGAATTGGAACGTAAAAGTGAGACAGCAAATCTAGAGTGTCTTGTTCTGTATAAGGGTGGTCTGGTATGAAAGCCATTGGAGCACCTCTTTAAGAGCTTAATAAAGTACACTCAACTTGCCCAACCAACCAAAGCTTATTTGAACCCAGGGATAGGTTCTCTAAGTTTGTGGCAAATGAACATGCTTTTCATTTTTTTTCCTAGCAATTCTTCATAATATAGCTTATTTCAATAAATTTCTTAGTACAAGTTATTAAAATAAGTTTTATTTAATAATTTAATAAGTTTCATGATTAAATATATAATACAACTTTTCATACAATAAAAATTTATATATGAAAATTTAATTAAAATATACATTTAAATACTACTTTAAAAAGTTATTAAAATTAGTGCATCGATGAGAGATTATAATCGTTTATGTGAAATGGTAAGTTAAATTTAATAGTTTTTCTTATACATGGAAAACACAACTTCAAATGAATTAGATAGTATTTACTTTACAATAATGATATTCATACACAAAAGTTTATAATAATTTTATTAATATATATAAAAAAATTGTTTTATTTTTTTCCATTCTAATAATTCAACTATTTGTCTATATGTGAAAAAAACAATCTTTGATTGTCGTTAATACATGACACTTTTTTTTTTAATTTGAGTGTTTTAAAATTTATTGACTTACTTATTTTTATTTTGTTTAGTTCTCTTACAATTTTTTTCTTAAGTGTTTTTTCACGTTTCTATCGTTATAATTTTTGGGTAGTTTATATTTTTTTCAAGCAAATAGAAATTAAGAATATATTCCATTGTCAATACTAAAAATAGAAAAAATATTATGTAATATCCATCAAATATGATTATTTACTTGTTTATAATCCATTATCTTTTGGCATTCTTCTTGTAAGTCTTAATGAAAATAGTTTAGAATAATGTTATTTTGTTTGATTTATTCATAATATATTTTAATTTTATTCATGATAATAGTGTTAGCTTATAGTTACCAGAATTTTTATAAATATATACCAAAAATAAGTTAGACGGAAATCACATATACAATGAGATAAATTGTTATCTAACTTTTAAATTTAATAGGGGTTAAACTTATTTTTAATTTTTTATTTGATATAAAAATAAGTTTTAATTGAAATAACTGAAAAATAATGAAATTTTTAAAATTTAGAATTAAATTAACAATCATAGATGTTTAATTTTATCTAACCTCCAAAACTTAAAAAATGACTATTAATATGATATTATTTAAAAACGGTTGAGGGGATTGTGAAGTAAAACACATCATTTTTATTTGAAGTTTTAACTATCCAATATCTCTTTTTATATTCTTTTTGAAGATAACTTTTAATTTATTAAATCAATACTATATTTTTTGAAAAACTATTTTGGTTAATGTTCTTAATTAATGGATTAATTATATCTAACACCTAAATTATAACGATAATATTTTTATCACCTAAGATAATGATGTTAACAAAGTCAACATTTGAAAACAAAACATAATTAACTCTCAAAAATATTATATTTAGAAATAAATAAGAATTAAATTAAAAAAAATTGATGAAAGAACAAGTCTGAAAAAAAAATTACTTCAAAAGTATGTTTTATCAATATAATATTTTTAATTTAAAATATTTTTAAAAACAATATAATTAAGATTGAGTTTAAAGTTAAGTTAAAAAAATATATTTGTTGGTACAAAAAGTTTAAAAAAATATATTCCTTTAAAAGTGTTGCTTAATATATCCAATTAAATACAAGGAAACACACGGAGATATACAGTCTAGGAGCATATTTAAATATTATTATAAATACGTAACACAAAAATATTATACAATTATCAACTTTAATTACAAGTTATTTAATAATTTTTTAATATTAAAAGTTTGATTATATTAATATATTTTATAACAAATAAACATATAAATATTTAAGAATATTTTAGTTATTTTCAAGTTATTAATTTAAATATATACTAAAACTTTATTTGGTAAACAAAAAACAAATTATTATGAATATTGAATTTGAAAAGATCGTGAAATGCGCCGATAATCTAACTAATTATAAAAAAGTAAGAAAACTGGGTAATATTTTTGTCTTAATTAACTAATTTGATGGTCGGTATTAGGGATACTCTAATGACGTATTAATGACGTAATGCTGAAGTAAATTTTGGCACAAATCATGCTGCCACAGGGACTCTTGCGTGGGTCGCAGCGCATGTGATGAATGGGCCCCATTGCATTGTTGTTTATCTTAGTTGTAGTCAACTATGATGAAACACTCTTCTTATCCCAAACAAAGACAAATAAACCGTTCGATCAAAGATCATAAGGCGGTGTGCACACGATGACGGAGACGGAGCCTTAAGATAAGCTAATAATAAGACAGAAAATTACTATAGAGACCAACGTTATTTATATTTTAATATATTTTATTTTATATTATATATTATATTTATTTTATTTTATTTTTAAAATATTGAAATTTAATAAAATAAATTTTAATTAAGCTATATAGCAAAAATAAATTTATATATAATTATATCTAAATATAAGTTATTTAATTTTTTTAAAAACTATTTTCAACCGATAATCATAAAAGGTAAGGAAGTGTAATTTTTTTTATATATGTGTATTAATATTTTTCGTAATAAAACGTAAAAAAAAAATTCTTCTATATATAAATAATAGTTTACACTCTGTACTTTTGAATGTAGAGCTTTAAAATTAGATATATGTGAATATATAACTGTTTTGGATATGTAGGGAAATAAAATCTCATTAGAGACAATGTAAGTATCAAACATTATCTTATAATTTTTGGAAAGGTTGGAAGCTGAGATCCAGCCAAATCCACCTCTCATCGTGGATTCTCCCTTTCTTTATTTTTTAATAATAACAAATTTATAATTATTAAATTTCTTTTTATAATAATAAAAAAATTATAATTATTAATTATTTTTCTATAATAATAAAAGTTGATAATTATTAAATTTTAAATATATACAGAGATAAATTAATGTGTAAATTTAAAAATATCAATATTTATATATTTTTTTTCAACATTCTTATGTTATAAACTACAATCTTTGTTTTTTGATAAAAATATTTTTAAAATTTTATATTTTATTGAGTGAATTAATTTGTTTTATTAAATATATCTTTACTTTATTAATATTTTAATTTTAATTTCATTAAATGTTTAAATATTTAAATATTTAAATATCATAATAAATTTTGAGACATTTTTTAGATAAATTAATTTTATATTATTATAATTTTAATTAATAATAATTTAAATTTAATATATTATATCAAAAAAACTGTATTTTATCATATAATAATTTATTTTCTTAACTTTAGTTTTAAATTTTAAAAATTAATGTTTTACATTATTATTATTATTAGTTATTTTTGATTTATAAAATTTTAAATATAATTTATTAAATATTTAAATTTGATAAATCAGGAGAATCGTGTCTACTGTAATATTCACTTATGCTCAATGTGTGTGATTTTTTTAACAATGTAAAAAATATAAAAATGAAATTTTGAATCTTCATTTTAAACTAGTATAATTTTCAACTTTCGATTGCTAGATTAATTATAGTGATTTATATTTACTGTATAATTCAAAAGTAATATATTTTTTTTATATAAAAAATTTAAATGAGATAAATCTTGAAAATTTTCAAAATTAGTGTCTCTTTTGTTTGGTTTTGTTTAAAAAATTAATTTTTATATTTTAAATATAAAATACATATTTTATTTAAAATATTTGGTTAAATTTAAATTATGTATACATTTTAATACATTCAATGGTTTAAAATTAATCTTATTACATTTTAACCGAACGGATACTTAGAGATATTTTAGGATTTATAAAAATACTTGAAAATAATTTATCACTTACATTAGATAGTAAAATTTAAACCTATATAACTTTATGTAACAGAAACTAATTTTTCACCAACTAAATAGATCTTTATTAACATGCATGATATCTTTTAAATGTATTGTTTATAAATAAATATCATCAAGATGGATTTTAATATTTTAATAGATTAGTTTAAAAATATTCTTAGAACTAAAAAAAGCACTTATATCCATGGTGTGGTCTCGGAATATAGAGAAGCCACACATGTCGCATATAGCTCAAAATTTAAGATTTTGTTAACGAGTGTTCACCGTATTAGTTTTTAAAATAATTTTAAATTTTCACATATGACATTTGTCATAAAACTTTCTTCATTATTAAATAATAAATATTAAATAGTCTTTATGTTTTAAATATTAAGTATATTTATTTTTATTTAATATTTTTATAAGCTATATTAAAATAATTATTAAGCATGTTGTAGAAAAATATGATAATACTCCTTATTAGTTTATCTTAACGTTCTATCACCAATGTGTAAGCTAACAAAATCATAAAATTATTAAAAAATATATGCAAAATCTGTGTGTAGAGAATTACTGATTTTAATGAATAATAAAAATGATAAATAACAGTATGTACAAGTAACATCCATCACTCTTAAATTTATATGTAATGGTCTCTAAAATAATTCGGTTTAGAAAATAAGAAAGAAACAACCAGTCAACCATTAAAAATAAATTTTAATATAAGCAGCATTATTAACTTGGACTAATAGTATAATTCTAAAAAATAATTTTATTAATATAAAATATCAACATATATTACCAAATATTAGTATAAAATATTATCTCTTAATAATTTTTTAAAAAAAATATTAATAAATTATTTTTTATTAAAAAAATTCATACCGACAAAAACTTTTTGAACACCTGTTAACTTTTATTTTGTTAATAAATGGTGTGTGTATATATATATATATATATATATTTGGTAGTGAGCAGATTATGAGAGATTGAACTGCAGACTCAGAATTTGCGTCTCTATCTTTGTATTTTGATGAGCTTTGATTTCTTTCTTCGAGTGAGATCATGAATGAGTTACTCTAAAATCCTGTCTTGAACGAAATGAAATTTGATTGTATGGAGCCACACATGTGTAAGACTAAATAGCATTATTGAATTATTCTAGAAGAAACTGGCTTTTCATTTTCAACGAAGAAAGACATTGGGGAAAAAAAGTAAAGAAAAAATGAAGAATAGGAAAAAGAAGAAGGAATCTATACCGCTGACTTGTTATTGTGGTTTTGTAGTGTCTTGCTTTTTTCTATTCTGATGGCCAAATCTACAGTAAAGTGATTGAGCTGCACATATTGTTAGTACAGGTGTGTTCTTTCTCTATCATGTTCAAAAGTATGTTCCCAAGTGTCTCAGATTTAGTCTTTATCATACCAGCAATATGGTAGACAACGACTTTGGTGTCCATTATTTCTTATAATCCAAAGCCTAGTGCCCCAACTTCATTTTCACAATCTCTTTCGCCTATTTCTAATTTCTTTTACTTTTAAATCTTTCTTGTTACCCATCCCACTCGCACACCCTTTTGTTCCTTGCTACAAGACAAACATGATTCAACCTTTTTGAATCTTACCATCGATCATTACACAATAATTGGAGAAATATGTTTATAAATGGCTAGGCACGTTGGTTTTAGAAAGGATATTCATTTTATTTTGTTCTTAGAAACTAAAGAACGTACACAGTTGGGATAAATATGATTAGTTTCGATCGCAAAATTAAGTATAATCATCAATTCCGCATAAATTGGAGTAAAATCTTTGACTAAAACGGTGGTTAAGAGAGCAAAGAAAGGTTGCATGGGCGCAGGGTAGAGTTTGTGTGTGTCTTTTTCTCGCTGTCTTTCCATTTACTGCAACTACTCCTAAATTTCAATGCGCATGCGATTGTGATAATCTAGTTCAAAATGTTGACGTTTCCTTGTGGAGTCCACACTTGGCATCAAGCAAAGGCACGTTGGCTGGACTTGGAACTTTGTTCAGTTAAATTCCTCGACAAACCTTGTTTGCACATTCGTGATGTGAATTGTGAATGTTTGTTGAACTATTCAAATAAAAATCTTTTTAGTGTGAAGGAAGAATGAAGAGTTATAGAAAGCACATGGAAGGAAGAAAAAGTACCTTAATCAAGTGAGCCACGGTTTGGGTAATTTTGATACTCGTTTTGATCAACTAAGCATGGTTAAATTATAACTCACTTAGTTGCAAAGATTAACATAATTGGTATTAGTAGGAAAAAAAATAAGATACAAACAATGTTAGAATAAGAGTGAGGAAGTGTTTCGACATATATAAAATTTGTCCTAATTTGGAATTTATGTTTTTTTGGTTAATTTGTATGGTTGGCTTGGTTGGTGGTGTTCATTACTCAATCATCCGCGTCAAATTGGACGCACAAAATGGTGGGGTAGCTGCACCTTGGGCCAATCATCCGCCCCCATATCCATTCACTCCAATCTAGGTTAATGCCCCACTACACACTACGCATCATCTTTCCCAACCCTCAATAATAAGGTAATAAATCCAAAAAGTTGCCCATAAAAGCTTGTGTGTTGAGCTAAGTGAGAAAAATAGTTAATCACCACCAAACACCAATTTTCTACCCCCACAAACAAGCCACGTTCACACACGCAGACAAACAAACCCCTCTTCCCCTTTAATCCATGAAAAAATGAATATGAAAATTCCAAGAGCCTTGGAAACCGAGTTAGTGGAGATTTTGGCATTCCCCACAAACATGCCCTTAACCATATTAGACCAAGAATTTCAACTCTGCTTTTTTTTTTTCCCCTTCACATGCATATTATAAATGAGAATAATAATAATAATGCAAAACCAAAAGCTAAAATCTCGCCTTTATATACGACCCATCATGTCACCCCTTGTCCCTATGCTTACACACTCTCACTCTCTATTCCAACTCCTTTTTTCTGAGCCTTAGCTTTACCTATACCTTCCCCATTTCCATTATCTCCACCTTTGCTATTCTTCCATTCTTATTCATAACTTTTCTATCACCCACAAACATGGCTTCTAGGACCCTTTCTTTGAGAGTTCAAGCTGCGGCGGCCAAGGATGCTCGTTCCTCCGTAGATCATCGCGGTGGTGTAGGGTGGAAGGGTATTTCTGTAAATATGGGTAAAAGTTGACGGTGAATGAAAGAACCAACACAACAAAGGCTTTGCAATTGTACTCTCCCGAGTTTCTAGCTCATCACAATGTGCAGAATTGGGAGAGTGTCATCATTGCATCGCGGGGAATTGAGGGTAGCGGTCCGAATTACCTTTAACTTTAGGTTCTTAAAATTTTGTATTTTTCTTTTTTCTTTTTGTTTCTTTTATTAATTATTGTTCTGCTTATGTTATGATGGAATCATGGGATGTAAGAGATGCATACGAGGTTGCTAGTTGGTTATGGTGGTTTTGGTCAAATGGGGATTATGGGAGTTTTGTCTTGAGTTTGGATGGTTAATTCAGGGACTTATTAATGCTTCTGGCATGCATCACTTACACCCATTAATGTATTATTTGCTTTGTTGTGAGTTTTATATAAAGGAAATGACTTTGCTTTTCTTATTTTCCGTTGTGTCGCTCTTCAGCTTTTGATTTTTCTTCCTTTGATATCAGATGCAAAGCAGACAATGATAAGATACCAAACATCCAAAAGAAAATAAAAAAGAATGAGAAAGAAGCAAAAGCAATGGAAAAAGCAGAGTATGCCTTTGGTGAAAGAAAGCTGTGCACTTTGGACTTTAATCTCTCTTTGATCATCATCTTGGGATGACACCAATTAATCATAAATGAATATTCCAGCATTAATTGAATCGCAAGAAATGAATCAAATTGGATACATGATGTGTCCTTATCAAAGTTATACCTACCACAAGCTAATTTGTCCTTTAACTCATGTTCTTGTGCATGACTAACATAAATAACAAAAAAAAAAAAAAACTATGGTTGATTACCTTGAATTGAAATCCATTTTCATTGACTAATTAGAACTATATTTGTCTCGAAAGATCTAATATCTATACATTATTGAAATTTCTGATGAAAATTGAAAATATATTGAATAAATTTAAAAATAGAAAAATACCTTGGATAAATTTAAAATGCATTGGATTTTTTATCTTTATCATTTGAAGTTTTAGCATGTGATTTTTTTTGAACAGATTACACAGCTGAATAAATATATAATTTTACACATGTTTCTCAACTCTCTTTTTTTAGTATTTATTTATTTAGACATGAAATAAAAAGGGAAGGGTAGTTACGATGTAGAAAAAGAATAAAAAGAGTAGTTCTTTTCTGCTGGTGGCTGGGACAAATTGTACAAACTGTTCCTCTAGTCTAGCTAACAGAGGTAAAGTTGATAAATTTGATTTGGCCTGCCCAAAAGTAAAGGTAAACGTCTTTACTAAACATTAGTTATCATTAACATTATTATGCCAAAGAACTTTTGAGTTTTGGCATTAATCATCCTTAATCACATGATGAACCCGCTCAACACAGACCCTTATATTGTATGAAGTCAGGTTTTTTAATTAATCATCTTCCGAGGATTACGGGAAATGTGGGTAGACAACAGTATGTATAGAACATTAATTAGAATCTAATCTCAAGCTAATTCGGATCTTTTATTATTTTTTTCACCTTATATGGCGGTAGGAATGTACTGTGTAAGTTGCCACAAGATGATTTTTTATTTATTTATTTTTTTACCTAATATGGTTGATAGCATTAGTCATCGTGAATGTGACGTATTCGACTTTAGATTTAGAGGAAATCTGTAATCAAGAAATCTTATGGTTATTTAGCAATGCTAATTAGCTACCTGTTATGGTTAGTTGACTTCACATAGTTCCTTGCACCAAACTCCAACACGTGTTGGACTTTTAAATCTTGCGTGAACTAATGTAGTCATATATTTTGCACAAAGCTGAATTATTAAATGTCATATAGTACATATTATTAAGTACTTTATGGATTTTGTGATGTAACTTCAATGCATTTACTATAGTTGCCTTGTTGAGATCACAATGGTTTTGATGGCAGTTTCTCTCTTTCATCCCTTATTTGATCTCAAGAATGGTAATGAATGTTTCGTTTTCACCCTTTTCAAAATCTCATGACTCAATCTCTACATGAAGTGTATGCCACTTTCGTGGGCTTCTCCATAATCTTTATTATTTCATTTTAATTTCAATTCACAATCAAATTTATTCTGGATGAACTTTATAATTAATAATTAAGATATAATCCATCGAATATTTGCATAATAGTTCTTATAAAAACAATAATAAAATTCAAAATACTTTCTTTATTATTTACACAAATATACTTATATGTGAAGAAACTTACGCAATAGCAAACTTGATCTGTATAATAAATTTGATTTGTTTATCTTATATGGATTAATTTAAGCTTATGCTTAACTTTTTTAAAAACTCAGCTCTAACTTGTAAGCCTATTTAAAATTTTATTTTGTAGTTAAATCTTTTTAAAAATGTTAAAAACTTAACCTTAAATATAACCCTACATTTATATCTAAATTAATAGATTTAAATTTTAAAGTATAATAAATATATAATTTTAAAATATAATAATAACAATAATAATAGTATTGTTATTATTTGTTTAAATAGATTAACTTATTAGGTGTAAAAGGCTTTTTAAATAACCTAAACCTATTTAATAAATCAACCTAATTTGATCTGCGCGTAATATAATTTAGGTTGTAGATCTTCAGGCCTAATCTATTTTAATCCTTGCCTGTCTCTAAGATGACATCATCTAAAATTGTGCAAAGGATTTTGGTTATAAGATGCTTTAATGAAACTTAAAATTAAAGCTTTTTCTTATTGTTCATGAATTGGATGCGATTTTTCAAAAGAAAAGCAAAAAACCATTGGCCCAATTGAGCCTAGCCCAAACAAATATCATATGAAACTGTAGCCCAAAAAAACAATCTCACTTCAGGAAAGGTTAAACGCAGAAACAGAGAGGCTACTTGGTCCTTCTTATAATATTTTTTTGGTACAGTTCCTTTTTATAATATTTTTTTATATAATGTGGAAAGTCACAAAATTTAAATTTAAAAATTTTATATAAAACTATTCTAATCTACAAACTTTCACCATTATATCAATTATATTTAAAATTAGGTTTCAAGATCACAATGTAAAAAGGAGATATTTTTCTTATATTGAAAGAAATATTTATAAATATAAACAAAAAATTAAAATGTTAAATTTATAGTAATCTATTTTTTATTCTAAAAAATATTAAATTAGATAATATTTATTAAAAAAAAATACCCTTCTTTTCCTTCCTCTCCTAAATTCCAACACACATGCTTGACAGTGACAGTGATAACTCTATATCGGCAGCGGATTGATTATGGAGCGATAAAACTAGACAGCTTTGGGATAGTAGGCAGTGCAGGTGGTGGAACAATTTTGCTTATTCACACAATCACAACTTCATGCTAAGATGTCTCCGCCTAGGAACATGGTCACGTTACTTCAACTAACTTTTGAAAATAAATCAAATTTAAATATTTAATATGATATTAGAGTTTTTACTTTAATAATATTATACTATTTGCAGATGTTACCACATGTTCAATTCTTCACATAAGCATAATCCTTTTTCCTTGAGTAAGTTTGAATGTGTGTTGAGTTTGAATTTTTAATACTTCAATAGATGATGTTGTTGAAAATTTTAATGCTTCATTATGTATTAGGATTTACATGAAAAGGATGATATGTTCAACATATGTTTCTTTTTTTGGCTTATGAGTATTGATAACAGACACTTGGACGTGAGATCAAGTAGTAGAAAGATGGATCTGTGATGCAGAGAATTTATAATACAACAACAGAGGAACTGTATTGTGTTGGGTATGAGAAGATCACAGACAACTAGATGTCAAATTCATCATCTTAATTTGTTGCATAGAAAGGTAAATCCATCCTTCTGATACTTTTTTTGTGAAGTATGCAGTGTTGAAGAAGAAAGTACATGTCACATTTTCTTCACCTGTTATGAGGCACAAAAGTTTTGGAATGGTGTTCTTTGTTGGGTAGGAATAACAACCGTAATGCATGTAATGGGATGGAACAAGTTCAAATTTAGAGTCAATTACTCATATATTCATATTTAATCATCATGCCTTCACAAATTCCTCTCTTCTCTTGAATTTTAAGTAATGTTGACAATGTTCTTATCCTTTAGGATTTTCTAGATAACAATGTATCTTTTAGTTAACTTTAGGATTCAAACTTGAAATTCATTCTTATTTCCCTTTTCTTTTAATTATATTTTTATTTTTCTTAATTTTAATTTCTTTACTCTGTCAAAACTATTTACATCGATACCTTTCGGTTAAGATCAAGAATTTTGTCCAGGCCAATGTATGCAGAAGTATGCATAGGATTCATTTCTTTCGACTGTAATCTACATGTATATAGGAAAAATAAAATTGAATTGAGTTTTTAATGAAATAATTGCTCCACTCCAACCTAGAGTTTGTCTTTTTCCTGTATACAAGTAGATTATATTTAGATGCAAAAAGGTTATATTTAGCTGCCAGACTCTGTTGCTAGTGGATTAACAGGGTCCATTTGCCGGCCATATTGATACCGTAAAACTGATAACATAAAGCAAACATATTATAAGATCAAATATTTGAAGTGGGTGGCGCATAATCTCAGTTAGTTACACTTTTAGTCTAGGATAATAGAAACCATTAAAAATCTAATTATTGCCTACATTCAAAGGTTAAAAAGAATGTTATTAACTAATATCTTAAAATTAATAATTAAAAATTAACAACAAATATTAAAAGTGGATTGAAAATCAAGAAGTATATTGCTATATGTTCAAATAAAAAATTCTTCTAAGGTATCAGAATTAATAATGAAAAGTTGAAAATTTCATAATATCTTAAATTCAAATTTCACCACTGTTTACGTTATAAAAAGAAAATAAAAAATTCCTCTTTTGATTTATGAATTAATATTGTTAAAATAGTTGTTAACATCAATACTTAAGCAACTCTAAGTGACTATGATTGGTATACCAAAAGTGGTTATTGTGTTGTCAAGCAGTTTTTTTTTTTTTTTTTCTCTAATAAATTAAAAACAAAGAGTAGCTTCTTATTAGTAGTAGTAGTAGTGAATTGCTCCAGCGGATGGCTCTCCATCACTAATACACATGAAAGTTGCATCCATCAAATACCCAAACTGCATTTTCAGGGGTTCACAATGGAGACCCCTCCAGAAAACGTGACCTTCCTCTGTTTGCTTCCATTCTGATCCAGAAATGATAATGAAATGCCCACCCAATCTTTGGCCTGTTCTCACCCACACTGCAACCCAAAATTGTCCTTCTATTTTATCATTATAAATAAATATATTTAATTAAATTCTTTTGATACACCAAACATTCTTTTAAAGAAACAGTGATGTTATTTAGTATGAATGATTTTTCTGTGGGAAAAGTGGTATAATATATCAAATAACTAATTAGAAAACAAGAGTGTAAAATGATAGAAAAAAACATATTTAAAAAAAGATATTGTTTTCAAGAGAAGAAAAAAAAAATTATATTTGCGTATTTCATTCACATATTGTTTTTAAGACGTGTTTGTTTTAGTTTTAGTCACAGAAGAGATGGGCATTAAGTCATTGTTAGTTGTTATAGTCTGAAATTAAAAGCCATGTGACTGGATTAATGATTGATGGTGCTATCACAATCTTGGCATAATCAAAACAGCTATCTTTCCTTCTTTGCCCAGCTTTTTAGTCATTTAAAATTTCCTCTCCGCATTTTGGTCCCTTTGACTTCTTTTATTTTCCAACTCCCTTCACCCATCGATAAATTCGGTCCACTCAACCTCTATCATCAATTATCTTCCTACAAAATGAAGATTAAAAGATAGCTTTTGATAACAACTTGGATTTATCTATATATATATTCTCATCAGTTGAGATCACTTTTCATCTTCTCATATTATAGGGACCAAAATAATGCTTCTCCGGGACGTGCAAAGTGAAAGCGTAAGGTATTTAGAAAAACAAAATTCTATTTAATTATACAATTTTTTTATACATATAGATGGAAAAAAAATAAATATTATGATAGAGATAGAAAAATAAAATAAAATATTTAATCATATTTTTTATTTTTATAATTTAAATTTGATCATTTTTATTTTTTAATTTATTTTAACAATTTTGATATTTCTAACTTTAGATCTCACGCTTTGAATTCTTTCGTTAATTTTGAATTCAATAATTGATAGATTTTATTTATTTTTTCATTAACTTTATTTATTAATTATTAATTTAACTTTATTTTATGTTAAAAATGATTAATTAAACTTAATTTGTTACTAATTTTATTATTATTTTAATTATTTAATAAAAACTTAATAGAAAGATTAAAATCATGAAATATTAAATTTTTAAAAACTAAAATTATAAAAAATAAAATAACCAAAATCATAAAATTTTTAAAATAAAAGACTAAAATGTAAAAGCTAAAATAAAATATTATATAAATTATTATATACTTTTATTGCATGAATATAACATCTCTTGAAAAAACTATGAAAGCTTTGTATGGGATATGATCCAAGAAATTCTGTATATGTTTTTTAAGTTTAATTTTACTTTTGAATTGTTTTATTATAATTAATGTGTACTTTTGAACCTTAAATATTTTTATTTTAATTCTATCTCTTGTCTTTTTAATTGTTATAATTAAATCATTTTGTTATTTTTTCTAATTTTTTCAAATTTTCATTTTTAAATTTATCTATTTAACCATCAAATATAAATCATATTACTTTGCAACTGATAAAGAAAGAACAGCAATAATATCCAATTTACTTATCATTTATTGATTAGAAGTATTATATTATTTTATTAACTAGTAATTTGTTTATGCATATATATATATATATATATATATATATATATATATCTTATCTTTTAAGTAAAATATTGTTTACAAATAACATTGTTATATTATTTTATTATATACAAATGATAATTAGCATATAACTTAACTGATAAAAAGTTAATCCAATTTAATTAAAGGTCTTGGATTCAAATTATGAATATGCAATTATGTTAAAAGTTTAGAGAAAATTTTATTGGTCATAATGATTCTTTTTAACTTAAAAAAATTGTTTCCCATAAAAATACTTTTGATCTAAACAAAAAATAAATTAAAAGTTTAAAACTTTTAAAATTGATAAAGTTATAATAAAAAAATAAACTTTTATTAATTCTACTTAGCATCTTCTTGTTTTAAAAAGTTGTACTAACCTCCTTTGTAATTTGATTATAATGACACTTATTTCTCTTTTAAGAAGGGTTATTGGAATTACATTGAACTTCTTAGAGGAAAAATAAATATAGTTTTTGAAATAATAGGAATATTAACTGTAATTAAGTTAAATTTGAAGGGAGGTCAGCATAATTTTTCGTAATATTTTTTTAATCAAGACACAAGTTGTCCAAGTTTATTAGTTTTTTTTATTACATCAGAATGAAAAGAAAGACTAATCCCCTAAATTGGTCACTCCCATCTTGTTGAAAAGTGGATTGAGTTGTACTTGTATCTCAACAAGACACACCTCCCATATTTTAAAGAGTGGCATTTCTACCCCCCACTTTGCTAACTAATCTGCATACGAATTTGCTTCTTTAACAGTGTGTTCCAACCCCACCATCCAATCCCCATTCAACCGAAAATTGATGTTAGTTAGAAATAATGCCTATTTGTGCCATTTTGAAGAGAATGGAATTTCTAGCTCCTTGTTTTGGTAGCTATTCTGTACATCAGTTTGCTTCTCTCACTGTCACACCATATGTTCCAAGCTGACCATTCAATTCCTAATCAGAAGAAGTTTCATGTTCCAAATAATGCATTTTTGTATCAGTTTTCACGATCCTGAGAAACCACGTTATGGCAAGTTTAGGATCACAATGGCAAACACCATCTCCATTGTTACAAACAAGTTCAAGCCCATAAATAATAGCTATCAGTTTAACCTATAGGTTTGAAGCAACACAAACATATTCGGAATAACCCATAATTCATTCTCTATCATGATTTCTAGTAATTAGAATTCTTTTTCTCTACGATAGGAATAAATATTTTTTTTTCTTTAAAACTAGTAATTGTTTTGGTTTTTTTTATCTGTTCAGAAATACGTTTAAAATTTTTTTTCTATTTATTTTTATATTTTAATTTTTTAAAAAGTATTAATTTTTTTCTTTATATATACTCTAATATCTATTTACTTGTTATGAAAATCTATTAATTATTACAAACTATAATAAATTGTTACATATAATATTTTCATATTTTTCTATTAAATAAAATTGAAATTGAAATATAATAAATTGTTACATATAATATTTTTACTTTTTTTTTCGTATGAAAGAGAAATTAAAATTGAAATGCATGAAAAAAGTAAAAATTTACAAAAAAAAATTAAAAAAGTAAATAATTTTAAAAAAATTTAACAATATTAATTATATTTATTAACATTTGTATTTCTACTTTTTTAAAATAATAATAACTATTTATGGTTATTAAATTTTTAATTCAAATATTTATAAAAATTAAAATTAAAATTACTAAATGAAATTAGATAACGGTAAGGTAAAGGAATAGGTACTATAACAATATAAAAAATTACTTTTAATAATATTTTTAATAAGCATTATGTTTATTAATTTGATATGTTATATTTAAATTTAAAAAAAGTCACTAGGAATAGATTGATTTAATGATATAGGTTGGAAGTAGATTAGTTTTAGATGATATTTTGATTCGAATTTTATTATTTTTTATATTGTATAAAAAATTTTAATGCAAAAGTTAATTTTGAATTGATATTGACAAAGATTTTAATAATTTTATTTTGGTTTAATTTTACAAATAAATATCTTCGATTGAATAAAATGTATTGAGTTTGAAATTTAAAATCCAATTCAAATTTATATCAGGATTAAATAAATTCAAATAATAATATTTAAAAATAATACTAAAATAAAAATAAAAATAAAAATAAAATGAGATATCTAATGTAAGAAATATTATATAAATTAATAAAAAAATAATTCCTAAAATGCTCATATTTAAAAGTGGGGAAGTAGATTTATTGTATAAGGATGGATCAGATTAATTAAATTTAAGAAATAGTATTCAAACAACCATCAGATGCATAGATTAACTAATATGATACTATTTTAACTTATTATAAAAAGTTATTGTTTAGTAACATCTTAACATTAAATTAGCTTATGTTAATATAGATTTTTTCTAACAAAGTGTAGATATTTCTTAGTATATATCTTTAAAGATTATAATAACAATTTATTTGTTATTAGATAAAACCTATACTAACATTTTATTTTAAGACAAAAAAATAAAAACTATTCTAACACAATAATACTTAAAATATTTTATTTGTTAGCAAATAATATTTTTTTATAATAAGTAATTCTCTTGAATTTGAATTTTAGAAGTATAGTGGAATTAAACTTAATAAAAAAAAATTACTATCTTTAATAATACTATCCTGTCTTGAAGCGATCAAAATTTAAAATAAACGCTTTGATTTTTAATTGAAGAGAATATTAAAAATTTCCACCCTTTACTGGTTTCAATTACTGGTCTTAACAGGAATTTGAGTGGTTGATAACACTTGAGTCATCTCCCTCGATGGCTGTAATATTCTACTGTTATTCTAAATTTCGTATAACCTTTGAAAATCGTGTTGGACAGTTAAAACGCACATGAAATATTCAATTTTCCATACCATAATAAAGTATCAAAAGAATTAAAATGATTAAGTGTTCTATAATATTATCTATTTAATGATGATAACGACGATCATTAAGATCTCAAGGATATGTGGAAGGTAGGATATCATTTTTCACTAATTTTATTTGGCATTGAACTCCTCAGTTTGGTAAGCAGGTATTGAACAGAGAATAAAGAAAAAAATTGACCATGGGAATTAATAACAATCAATATTGACATTGCAATTAGAGAAAAATTGTGGGCTGTTTTTAATGCAGTCCATTACTTCCACGAAAGTTGCACGACGGTGGCTTAAGCAACGATTGGGTCCATTCTAAAAACGATGCAAACAACAAAAATTGTGAAAGTGATGGAACACAGAGGCGTTTTGTGTTAGGGACCCAATGTGACCAAAACTATTCAAATTTCACAATCATCCTAATTATTTTGAAACATATTGTGCTCTAAGAGAATGAGCTTAACTCCATTTTGTACTAACATTTACGAATATGCTTGTTTTAAAGTTGGAATATTAATTATCAAAATTTTCAATATAAAATATATTTTAAAAGTATATAATTTAAATTAATTTATATATATATATATAGTAAAATATCCAAATCCTCTGGTGCCTCCAACGCCACCAATTTGTGATTTCAATCTTGATCCAGATGCCACGATAACATAATGGTACCAATGTACGAAAAAAAAAATTCTTAAACTTGGAAGTATGAATAAAAAACATCCAACCATATTGTTTTTCAAAATAAATTTTATTCTTCATCTTCTACTACCAATGAAACATCTTTTCTCCTACGTTGTTAAAAAAAAATTAATGCTATTTTTAAATGATTTTTTTTTTTAAAAAAAAGAGAGATGTAAACAAGAAGAAAATGGAGTTAATTTTGATTGAGAAAACTCAAAATTTTGATAATTGTAGTGATAAATTTAAAGTTTTACATGAAAGGAAAACATGTCAAAAATGGAAAATGTTAAGTTTTTGAATGAGCAGATAAGATTTCAGATTTTGGCAAGTACATATTTATATGTATGTTTTTGTTTCCATTCGGCGGCAGCCTCCTTTATTTTGTTGAGCGATGAACAGCTAGGACTAAAAACAAGGAGGATGAATGGTCCTATATTTCTCCACTCTTCACAATCAGGACCATTATTACTCTCGTTATAAACAGGCCTGCAATTATGATGCAGATATTGTAGACTCCGTTTAATGTTTTATTCTGTTTCGTGGCAAAAACTTCTATTGTTTATAAAATGCTTGTAATGTTCAAATTATGAGCTAAAACAATACATAAATATAAATAATACCCAGATTTTTGTTGTTTATTTTTTAAATTTCTAGTACTACTGTATTAGATTATCGTATATATATTTTTTGTTTTCGTCTATTTGTAAGAGGAAAAAATTGTTTTTTTACCGTTTAACAAAATCCAATTGACATAATATGGTTGTGTTGAAAAGTTTCATTGGTTATGTGTGGGTACTAGTGTTGGAAAAACTGCAAGAAATACTTGTAATAGTCCAAAATTTTCGTGTCCACAAACTCGTTTCCTTCTTTAATTCTTATGAAGTTAAGGTAAATGTTTACATTATAAACTTTAAAATAGATTTTTTCTTAATCAATGCGAGATGATATTTCCTTTTAAAATACCCATCAATGTACACATTAGCTGGATCTAAACAAGTTGAAAACTCACTTGTTGGTAAATTGTCAAAATGTATGGGTTTTCCTAGCTGAAACATGAAGAAACAAGCCAGAAATAAATAAAATTTCCTCAAACAGAATTTACTGAATTCAGAATCTTAGTTAAAAGCTTAGCTTATCTTACTTGTAAGTTGTTCAAGTTTAACAAGTAAATATCAAATATAGTTTAACTAAATATTTTATTTTTTATATGATAAGTTTAAATTTATCTATTTATTGAATTCAAATATTTTTGACATATTTAAAAAATTTATTAATCCAAAAAAATAATGTTAATATAAATATTAAATGAAATTATATTATTCTTGACTTTTTTAAAAAAAAATATTTATACATTGAGCTAAATGAATGAATTAATGAATCCAGTTTTGATCCAACATTTACTTATAATTATAGGGAACTTTAAGGTTGAGTCTTTTTAAAATGAATTAAAATAATTTACAAGACTTTCATAATTTTATTAAAATTTTACTTTTAGTTTTTAAGATGAAAAGTTGTTTACTAAATTATTGTAATTAATTGTTTAAATTTATTTTATTAATCTAAAAGATGCTTTTTATCGAATACAAAAAAGGTTAAAATAAAAAACTCAACCACAATGAAAAAGCAAGAAAGAAAATAAATAAAGAAAATGAAAAGACAAATGAGACCTTTATATGAAAAGGAAGGAAGTCCTCATATAAACAGGATGAGCGAGTTTTTTTTTTTAAACACTAATTACTCCCCATAGGTAATATTATTTATTAAATAGTTAATTTTAAAAATTGTTAATGAAATAAATACTTGTTGAAGAACAAAAGTGAAGGAATGAAAAAAAAAATGTAGGAAAAAGTTGAAATGTGTAAAAAAAGAAATTCAAGTTACAGATGAAGGAATGAAAAGTTATAATTGATTGTGTCATTAACAAATTAAGATGGTTTAATTAATATGAACTTTCTTAAAAGAAAAAAAAAAAGATGGTAACTTGCTCTGCCGTCGCTCTGACAGAGCTCAACTCACTTTTAGTGGTGACGTATACTTGCGCCGCACGCTGAACTCTAAAACTGAACACAGCCTTTGCCAAATTGGAAAATGTCCATTTCCACTCACCACGCATCTCCTCCACCTCTTACCAAATGCAAACTGTACTACCAATCCCTTTCCCTTCAATCAAACCAAAATTCATTCATCCCATTATTACTCCATGCTACTCACTCACCACAATAAACCTACAACTACAACCTTCAAGCTTTTTTAACTCCAACCACTGAGTGTCAAATTTTAATTATGATTATAAACTAATGGGCAACAACAGAAGACTCAATAATTTGATTATTTCCACTACGGCACTACCGTATATATGTATAATATTGTTTAGCGGTTCAGATATATACCAATGTTATTATTTACTCAACTTGTGGTTTGACTTATTTATTTAATTTCCGTCATAATTGTTTATTTAGTTATTTATTTTGGTAACTGTTAGAAATAGGAGAATACTGGTGAATAACGAAGTCTCTAATGTTTACAAAAGTTTCTCAATTTTGTTTTTGTGAAAAAGCTAACCGAAAAATGAAAGCCTAATATATTGTAATATGGAAATTTTGCATAAGCTTCCTAACATCTCCAATTATTAAGCCATAAACACATAGGAGTCCAAAATTTACAGCAGCTCAAAAAGGATCCTCAGACAACACAGAGAGAGCCCTTCAAAAAATCCTTCAGCAAAAATACTGTTCTAAAAAAAAAAGAAAAGAAATCTACCCTAGTACCCTATGAAAGAAATAAAAATCCTAATATTAGAAAGAAAAAATAATAATAAAACCGCGACCAACTCTGTAAAAAGGAGTGAAGAGCACCGCGAAAGGGGAAGGGGGTAAAAGTGGAATAATGGAGGATTGGACAATGGAGTAAGGAAACGGCGTCGCATCAACGAAGGGAGAACCAGGAGATGAGTTGGTGACCGAGGCGGCGCTCCGTGAGAGCCACGCGCTCGTCAGAGAAGAGTGGGGAGCGGCAGAGAGGGCAGTTGAACTTGTAGTGGTGGAGCCAACCGTCGAAGCAGCGGCGGTGGAAGACGTGACGGCAGGGGAGCGTGCGAACCTGGTCACCGTCCTTGAAGGTGGTTTGACACACCACGCAGTCGTGGTCGTGGTCGGCGGCACCGTCGTAGAAGAATTGATTGTTGAGCGTGAGCTGATCGGAGAGCATGATGAGTCCGGCGAGACCCGATCCGACGGCGGCGAAGAAGCGGTCGTCGACGATCTGGTCGGTGTGGAATCTGGAGAAACCGATTGATTGGAGGAGGGCGAGTAGCATGGAACGGAGGTAGTTGACGCAGGTGGCTATCTGCGCCAACACCAGCAGCGGAATCGAACCCGACGACACGTCGTTTAACTGGTTTTGCAAACCCATCTCTCTCTCTCTCTCTCTCTCTCTATGATTTTGATTTTGATTTTGTGAATTATGAATAGTTACAAATACAGAGTGGGAGGGAGAGAATACGAAGAAGAGCGGTGTATCGTGTCGTGTTTGTGTGGATTGCGAGACAACAAGACCTTCTACCGCTGTTATAAAAAGCCTCTCTGATGTGATGTGGGGGACAATGGTAAATTTAATTCCAAATTAATTAATAGAGAGAAAGAGAGAGGAATTTGGTTTCTGAGTTTGGGAGGGTGATGCAAGAAACAAAGAGGTTTGAGGTTGGAATTGGAATATAGAGAGAGGTAGTAGGTTGTATTGTAATTCTAATATAACTAATAACTATAACCCTCTCTGTTGGTTTGAGCCTTTCAGGATTAGGTGTGGGAACACACAATAATAAGATCCCTTTGTCAAGGCCCCTGCGTCCTGGGTCCTGGGTCCCCATTCTTTATTATATTTCTTTTTTCTTTTTTTTTTATTCTACAATTTATTACACAAAACAAAAATCATAAAACCTATCCTTATGTTATTTCAATATAACACTAGCTTTTCCTGTTTTTCTTTGGATACTCAGATTATCTATTTCTGTGTTTACTTATTAAGAAATTACTTTGCAAGCGCCACTGGTACAAATTAACACATCATTTCTCCATTTTTATATGGACCTACAACATTTTTCTCGGTTTACCAATAAATAGAAGAGTCAATGCAAGGTGGTGCTTTAAAAGGAAGCATATTTAGCAATTGGACATGTGATCTTTATCTCATACATTGAACAAGTTATGCTTTTAAAACATGAATGGGTGGACAGGATCTTTGAGAAATAATTTCCTTTTTTTCACATTTTGTATTAAGTGTATGCATTTAAGTTTAACCAAACTTCAAAAATAAATGCATGTACCGAAATAAAATAAAAACTTCTAAGATGAATGATTTATAACTACACGTTTCTAACATTTAGCCGTGCTGTTTCGGTTATTCCAGTGCAAGTTATATGAATTTTAGTCAAAGAAGTAAATCGGTGCTGCATATAGAATCTTTGTTTTTCATTTTATCCTTAAAAAAATTGTTTATTCTTTTATGTCGATTACTTTAAGATTGTGTGTCCCCATTTTTTATAGTTAGACGCCATTTTTTAGTTGTAAAGCATGATGCCCCTTTGTATTTTTGAACTTTTTTGTCTCTTAACCCTAACACGTTATCTCATTTGTGGACTAACCTCATGATTTCTTAATTTGTTATAGTAGTAAAAAAATGCAATATAATATGTGTGATAATTTATTCCCTTTCCACTCTAATCATGCCTTTTTATTTTTAGACTTCCTTTCTCTAGATTCATCCTTGATGATGCTGCAAGTGCATGTTATATAATGCGTTTTGATACATTTTCATTTTTTTAGTAAAAACATTAAATAAAATTATAATCATTATTCATTGAAGTAAAATAATTTTTTGATCAATTTAAAAATAATACGTTAATGGTAGAGGATTGCTCATGTTGAAAATTTGAACATATTGCATATATTAAAAAAACAAGGAGAGAAAAAAAGAATATCGTATAAAAGTAGGATAAACATCCTCTTTATTTTCTCTTCTCCATTTTCTTTTTTCCATTTCTTTTGTTCCTATCTCTCTATATTTTTCTCTATCTTGAATGCATGTAAAGATTTCACATACTCTCTTTGTTTCTTTCTTCGAAATGGACCTCTTCAGTTACTGAAGAGGATCCTGACTCATGAAAGTAAGACCAATAAATTTTTATTTTTATTGTGTAGTCAGGCTTTACTTTTCAATTATATATTGAATTTAAATATTATTAGAATGTAATGTGTAGAGTTTGTCGGAGGAGAGAAAATTATTTATTTATTTATTTTTAAAATGACACCACATCCTTTTTATTTGTTTTCCCAATTGGATAAATCTCAATTTATATTTATAACGAAAGAAAAAGTAAGATTGATATTTATGCCTGTTCTATGTATTTGATTATTTCCTATGAGCTAGAAAAGGTATTACTACAAGTTATTGAACTCAAATATATATATATATATATATATATATATATATATATATATATATATATATATACGAACAATTTGGTAAGGGGAAAAAATCACAAAAAAGTAACAAGCGTCCAGACATACGACTTTGCCCCCACACTATCTTCTGCATCTCTGCGTCCTTTCTCTTATTTATTTATTTGGTACATTGATACAAAATGTTCATAAAAATGGAATCATGTGCTCTTTTATTTTTATTTATATTCTCTTTGTAATTGTGTTTTCCATTTTGTTTTGTTTTCTTCTCTTAAATAAAGGAAAACGGTGCGGCCCCTTGGTCTGTGAATGAAGCCCCACCGCTAAAGAGTATGTTTTAATATTCAAGTGATTACATCTATAACTACTAGATTATATATTATAAATTAATCTTAATACAAAATTTTGTTGTTGAAAATACAGGAATAATATTTCAGTATTATCATATTTGGAATAAAATAAAGAAATCTCAAAGCTTACAAATTCAACGAATGCCGTGTATAAAGAGAGTATGAAGGGAGACTTCTATCTTTTTATCAAAATTCTAGCAATAATTTCATTAGAGAGATAGAAGGAACCCATTTACTGCAACGACTACGCATACAGACACGGAGTAACTTTAGGTTATAGGTAGAGTTGGAAATGATGGAGTTGGGCCTAACTTTGTTCAATTTTACTTAATTTGATAAAAAAAAATGATTTGATTTAAATTTAAATATTGATATATTCATTTTTTAAATTTATGTTGGTTCAATTCATATTTATAAACTAATTAGTTTAATTTACAACCTCAAATTATCTAAATTAAAAGTAAAATAAATTACATAAACAACCATGACTGTTTACATGTACAGTTGTATTACTTAAATTATCTGCTCTCACCTTAAATGTCTTGTATATAGCTAAAATTAACTATTTTCATTAATTATGTCATATACACACATCAAAGTAGTTCATACACCAAATAAATTGAATTATACTTAATTTAAGTTTGTGTAATTCTTAGCTTAAGTTCAACTTAGTAAACCTTTTACTAATGAGTTTGTTTGGTTATCACATGCGCTAATGAAATTAATATCTGTTTGACAAACATCTATAATTATTTTTTTCACTGTGGCATTTTTAATACAAAATCTATAATTAATAATAATTTAAGAACGTATCTTAATAACATTCAATATTAAACAATTTCTTAATTTGCAAGCATAAGGCCACATTTAACAGAACAACTAGAAATATGGAGATATTTGGAATCTTCCCTTTCACGTCGGTGAATATGATATGCACAGAATATCAAGCAAAATGTCAATGCATGGAAAAATTACGAGCCATTTGGTCTGAAAAAATATATTTTTAATTTTACTTCTATTTATAAAATATTATATTATTTTTATTTTATTATTAAAATCTATATAAAAATAAAAAATTATTTTTACTAATTCCAATATAATTTTAAAAAATGAAATTAAAAATTAAAATTAAAATATTTTTTCAAAAAAATGATCCTTAATTTGTAATGGATGGTTTATTCCTTTTCTGTAAATTATTATTTGATCTAAGTCAAATATCATCAAGATATCAACAAATATGAAGATTGAAGATGGTCATTCTGTATATTTATAAAAATTATGATTGAATCTCTAATTTGAGGATACTAAAGAAAAATTTTATTAATATTATACATATCATCAACATCAACCTTCAAATTAGCACTTTATTAGTAATGGATGCCATGTGGAATAGTTGATAAAGAATTTGTTATCTTCTCTAACATATTGTTTCAAATGGTTTGTTTGCTAGTGTTTAACGAGCACATTATCATTTAATAAATAATCATAAATATTTAATTTTTTATTATGATCTTGAAACTTTTTACGCAAGCTTTATGAGTTTTTATTTATGCTTTTAATATTTGGGAATCATTTTTTTTTTCTAGGAATAAAAATTTAAAATTTTACTATGCAAATTTTGAATTCAATCCTAAATAAAAATATCTTACTATTGATATTATTAATAAAAGAAGGATTGTCTAATTTATTAATCTTAAAGATAAGTTTTTTTTTCTTGTAAGGAATCTCAGTATTCTTCCTGCTGAGTAATTAAAAATTCTTATGTTCAAATTGTGATAGTGTTTTTTCTCAAAATTTTCCATTAGCATCTTGTGAAATATTATAAGAGATCATAAGAAAATATTATTTATCTTTTGTGTAATGTTGGTAAAAATAATTTGTTTTCAAGTTAATTTTTAAGTTGTCATTCAGTACACTATTTTATAAGTGTTTATAAAATAAATTTAAAGTCAAGCTTGTTATTGGTTATTCATTAAGTATAAAGAGATTGTAATATTTTATACTTATCAAATTTTAATTTTTAAAATCTACGTAAATTCAACAAATTTTAGTCAAATATAGTAGATGTATACATGTAAAAAAGTTTTCAAGTAGATTATATATATTTTTTATTTGTTCCTGATTTTATTTCTTTTATTTTTATTTACTATAAAAATTTTAATTTAATAATAATTTTAAAAAATATATAGTAGTTATTTTAATTTTTACTATTTTTTTTATAAATCTATATTTATAAGAAATTATCTGTTAAGAGATATTTTAGTAATAATTTAAATTATATAACCATTAAAATTTAATATATTTTATATTGATTTAATATATTTTATATTAATTTATACAACCATAATAAAATATTTATATATATATATTAATAATTTTTAGACTTATTTAAAATTATCTTCCAAAAAAATCTCTTATAGTTCTAGGATTTAATCCCTCTGTTTTAAAAAAAATCCAAAAATTTAAATTATTAGATATTGGTTTGTTACTGTATTTAACATATTACTGATATATATATATATATTATTTAACAAATTATTTAAAATTTATTGTTATAAATTTTGATTAAAAATAATCTTAAAATAATTAAGATTTAAAAAATTAATTATTTTTAAAAAATATTTTAAAAATGATTTTTTTAAAAATGATTATTTGTTAAAGTAGGAGAAATCTATTTTGAGATTTTTTTTATTATTTTATGCTTGTAAAAAATATAATTTTGAATAAATAATTAATATTAAAATTTAATTAATAATTATAAAACTACTTAAAAATATTATCTATTATTTTCTAACTTTAACTTTTTAAATAAGATCTAATGATATTTATTTATTCATTTCTCACAATGATTTAATATTCTCACCTTTGTAATTTTTGTTAAAATGAAATCAATTAAAAAAATGCACAGTTATTTTTTTAATCTTTTGTTCAAAATTAATTTTTTTCAATTTTCAATTATTTCAATATCAATCCAACTAATTGCTGCAACTTTGGAGAAGAAAATATCTGAGTCAAACAATTTAACATAATGTGCATATCAATTTTCTTATTTGAAACCAAACAAGCTATAAATCACAAATGACTACAATATAAAATTAAAATTAATTATTCTAGATGCACAATTATTATAGGATAGAAATGTCAGAAAACCTTATATCTTAACAAATATTATCGTGAGATCTGTTTCTTAACAAATATTAATGTTAAAAAAGTCATTATCATTAATTACACCACTTTTGTCTCGCAAATTTATGTTTAGATTAATTTATATATTTTAAAATATAAGCATTCTTATATTTTGCAGGAACATAGAAAATGTAATCATATTTTATAATTATTATTTCTAAAAAAAATGTTATCAAATGAAATTATCATAGTTCAATTAAAAGAAAAACTTCAATGAAATTATGGACACGATAATAAGATTATAAAATTATAATGATTGCTTGGGTGCTCTGTTCATCATATTTTAATAAAATAAAAACTTTTTATTTTTTAAAAATTATCTATTTTGCAAAATAATACACGAATTAAAAACTATAAGTAACCCTTATTTATATTAAGAGTATCGTGTCACCGAGTACTAAATAATTATTAACAGCCCCTCTTTTATATTTATTAGTTTAGCTAATTTTTAATTAGATTTAATAAATATTATTTATTTAATTAATAATAATATTATTAAATATAAAAAATTTATAAATTATCTTATTAATGATTCTTTCTATTGTAGTTTCAGTTTAAATATTTTATAAGAAAAAATAAAATTAATAAAATCTTATTTGAAGTTAAGTATCATAGAAAAGAGTAAAAAAAATTAACTATTTTTTAAATTATAAAATAATTTTTAAATTTATTCATAAAATTTAAAATCCAATTTTACATTATTGAAAATAAATAATATAAATTTTAAATATTTTATTAAAGAACTTTATTATATCCTCCAATAAATCTTCCTATAAGTATTAAATAAAAAAATTATGCTTTTATTTCCTTAAAGATATAAAAAGTATTTAATATTTTCTTCATTTAATAATTAGAAAGATTTGTACGAATAAAAAGTAAAAAAAAATATTTATTAAAACATATATTTTACATTATAAAAATACTTCTCATGTATTTTTTATAAAACTTAAATAAGAAGGTTTATAAATCGATTCAATCGAATATAAATTATAAATATTAAGCATAAAAATAAAAATTCAATTATAAAAAAAAAGCTAAAAAAAAAATAGATTGGATCAAATTCCAGATCCAATTTTAAATACTCATTCCAACCCAACCAAATTATATGTATATATCTATTTTTTTTTATATATCAATTTAAATTTTGTCATATTTACAATTTACTTTTATCAGTACCTTTTCTGAGTTATATTTTATTACTATATTTTAAGAAATATCATTTTAATATGTTATAAGTTTATTAGCTTTAAATTAATTTAAATTTGTTCATATTTTTAATGTATTAAATATGTTTTAATTTGAAAAATGTATAAAATAAAAATTATTTAATAGCTACTAACTAAATTAAAAATAAAATTATAAAAATTAAATCATTCAATCCAATTTAAATTACTTTTAATCGGATCAGATTGAAATTAAAATTTTATTTAACTCAATCCAACCAAAATTCAGTATATTTTTATGATTAGATTAAATAATTTTAGTTAAACATAATCTAAATTGAATCACAACACTTCTAATTTTAAATACTCTTGAGCTGGCCCGAGGAAAAAGAAACGAAGATATTCTCCATTTTGTGAGATGTTTGTCCCTACAGACCTAATCAGAGACACAGACCAAAACCAAATTGAGAGACATGCTGCAAAATGGGTGGTAACGAACATGGAATATACTTAAACCAATTAGACAATCCAAAACTTAGCTGAGTTATGCATTAGAAGACTTAAAATGACAAATTACTTACCACAAAACAATTGATAAGGGCATTTACGAGAATACTCCTAATTAATTATGATCTGTCAGAGAGTAATTAATAATGCTTGTCTATTAATTTTGTGACTGCAACTTGCCTTAATCTAAAGGACGAACTTGGTTGGCTTAGATTGAAAATGAAAAGAATCTCTTTGCCAACTTTAATCTTGTGGCATGAATTAATGTATCTAACTTAATTAATGAACCATTTAATTAAAAAATATATATGATTATTAAGATAAAGCGAGAATTGATAGTTAAACGAGAGAGAGCCAAACGAAATTGTCACCAAGATTTGCAACACAGAGATTTTGCAAGATCTGCGGTGGGTCGGTGACTTGTGTTCAGACCTACATTGTTAAAACAGTAAACAAAATTCCTAAAGTTTTAGAACTAAAATACACTGATAAAAGAAAATAATTAAGAGATCCTATTAACGAATATTCTAAGAATATTAATTAAATAATTAACGAATAAAAATTTTATTAAAAACATGGTGATGCAAGAAAAGTTAATTAAAAAGTTATGAGTAAATTGACAATACTTTTAACAAAAAAAAAAAAAATTTAATTTGTTAAGGGAATTTTTTTAACATTCTCCTAGTTAAATTAATAAAGTATAGGAAACCGGTCTGCATTGAAGCATTGACCCAAATTCAATCCACGCCGTCCAATGAGATCCGCGTATCTACCGACCACACTATTAGTGGCTTTAAACAAGTCTGGGCAACAGACACGAAGCAACCACATGTTTTAGAGCAATAAGAATGAGTGAATCAGCATTAGGTTTTCAATCTTTTTTTCTTAATTCTTTGTCAACGTGTACAAAGGGATGATCCTAATGAATTAGTTTCAAGTCTGGAATATTATTCACCTTCGCCAAATATTATGGTTAAAGAATTAAAAATAAAATATTTTATTAAAATTTATAATTAATACACTATTCTTCTGAGTTTTATGGCATCTTGACTTCATTTTTAATAATTTTTTTTATTTTTAATTAGTATTCTAAATTTATTGATTATGATATAACTCATTCAAATCAAAACAGCACGAATTTAAAAGATTCATTTGAAAATAAAATTATACAAAATTAATATGCTTTAGTAATAGTATATTTTGTTTGTTTCTTTTTTGGTATTAGGAAGCCGCAAAATTGGTAGTTAAAGAGACCGAGTCAAACCTACCCGCTTTAATGGGACTCAGATTGTCATTCAATTCAATTAGAACTCATGTAGTTTTGTAAAATTATTTTAGCTCTTTCATAATGTAATCATAGCTATAAACCATTAAACATATCAAATGAAGCAAAAAAGGTAAATGATGCTTCTAAATATAATTTATTGATCAAACATTAGATTAATTTAATACATGAAAGAATTAAAGGAGAAAAATAAAAAAATAGATTATTTTTATAAAAAATATATTTTAAAATATTATCATTATATATATAATATAATACATCTTATTTTTTTCAATATTTTTATTATACTATATTTAATCTTTCTATTTTTATTTTATCATTCTATACACTTCAATATAAGATGTAAAATATTAAAACTTATAAATTGAAATTTATAGACGAAGAGAATGTGATATATTACATTAACAAAATTATTTGAGTTTAATGCATTATACTATTATAACATAGTCACAATATCTATATTATCAGTTTAATTTATTTATTTTTTGTTGAATAAAGGTTACTATGTTACATAAACAAAGGGTATCCAATCCCTTAATATTAATAAATGCAATTTCTTTTGTAGCGTATAAAACAATCATTAAACTACATGAGTACGAAAAGTAACATGGAACAATTAGGCAACTAAGTCGAAACAACTACTTTAATCAAAACCCACTATATCACCAACAAAGTTGTCAAACTCTAAAGTTTAGGCAAACTTTAAGAGGTTCTATATACTCAATTCATAAATTCGTTAAGAGTTACCTATTACTAAAATTATTAATTAAAATACCTATCATAATATTCAAACAAAATTTTATACTAATGTATAATAAAACAGATTTTACATTGATCATGCAAAAAAAAAAATTGAGTAAGGTTGACTAAAATTTAAAAATTGGAGAAGTCCATTAATTAACCAACTTAGTATTAAACTAAAATTTTATTTTAACTGTTGCAAAAAAACTCATGCATACTAGTGGTTTATGATAACATACCCAGAAAGTAGATATTTGACACAACAAACAAAGACTGAATCACCTATAACTAAAAAGCTTGAATTACCTCATTGTTCTACGTATTTGTACATTTTGTCAGTGTGTCAATAATTCTAATATGCAACCAGCTATTTGTGGGCAATAAAGGCGTTTGAATGTTTGGCATCGCTACATTCATTTGATGCATATTTCCAACCGCTTTACTTCTTTCAAAGTTTCACCAGTTAGCTGCGAAGGAATTTAAAAAGAAACAGAGCATTTAGGTAACAGAGGAAAGAAAGTTGAAGAGATGGTACAGATAAATTTAATGAAACTCTATATTATATATAGTGATTCTTAAATTATAACTAAAGTGATTAGAATTTTACATGAATATATACAAATAAATGTATGATAAAGATGAACAAAGTAGGGCATGCAAACAGAACGAATGAAGAATGTTAAAAACTACGTATGAGAATAGCTTGATTTGGAATACGAGAGGCTATAAAATGTAGCACAAATGAAGAAAGAAACATGTTGCCAAAAACAGATTTTGAAATTTCATTCAGTTTGAAAATATTTATTAAAATTAATAAATGAAGTGGTTTTTAGATGGAAGTTGATAAATTAAATTTATATTGTTAATTATTAACAAAAGATTTGAGAATTTTATCATGCATATAGAAATTGGTCAATGGAAGTGAAGGGTGTGTGAACAAGTTAAAAGGAATAACAAACGTAAGGTTAAGGAATAACTGATGAGTGACTGCGTCTCTGACTGGGAACCACCACCAACATGATTTAGATTTAGATTTAGATTTAGATAGATATGTATGACATCCAAGACCTAGAAACGCAATTCAACTCAAACTATTAGATTGATATCTCAAAGCCAAAGATCGGTCAAGTTTAGTCAATTCATATATTGCTTCTATTTTATATATTACTAATTGCAATTTTGAACTTTTTGGGATTGAGTCAATTAGGTAATTATCACAAGTATCTCCTTAGATTTTTGAGAACAGAGGACCACTCATGGATCTGCTCCAAACTTTCGTTTTTCTTATTTTTTGTAATTTTATTTATTATTTCCCTATCCTTCTTAATTACACTTATTTTTAATGGCCTAAAGTTATTCTTTCGCTTCGTTGTTTTATAATTTTTGCTTGTTATTTATTAATGGCCTAATTTTTAGCTAAGCAAATTAAAAGAAGACTGAGATCCCTTTTGTTTTTATTTTTATTTCTTTATTTACTAAACAAACTAAAAGACACCTTCAAATGTTACATATATATTGGAGACTCATAAACCTTGAGTTTAAGCTAAATTTGTCTCTAACCAAAGTTATTTCTATCACTAATAATTTAGTACAGTAGTAGTTCATACAGATATACTTGGTGCCAAATGCTCCCTCTCAACTTACAAACAACCCCACGAGTTTTGGTGCATAATCTCTATCACAAATTAATGACAACACACAAAATAATGCTGGTGCTGAGACTAATTACAATCTTGTTAAATTGTTTGCTGTCACTGAAAATATCACAAATCAACCACTTGAAATAGACACGCAGCTTGCAAGGAATGAAAAAAATTGAAAACTAAATTCTAATTAATAATATGATTTGTTACCGTATAAATAGGTTAAGGATCAGATGAATGGTGCACCTATTTATCCAATATCTTTCTTCAATCTTCTACCTAACCAAACCCAATTAGAAAACAATTTGACCACATTACAACAAATACAAGGACCTTGGACGGCATTAAGTACATATGTAGTAGTGTACTCGAAGAAAAAGAACTACATTGCTAACAATAACTTTAGACATAACCCCAAAGACCCATTACCATAAACTTGATTCCCATCCTACAATTTCAATACAAAGGGACCAACCTATTAGTTAGTTGAGTTTTCTGTTAACTCTTATGTTAGTTCTATTATGCTGTTCCATCCCTATATATTCCTTGTCTTCATTCATCCCTCAATATCTTATCATCTTCGATAATACTTCTTTCTTTCTTCTTCTTTTATGCTCTCTGTTTTTTGCTTTATTTCCGTAACACAAATGGAAGAAAGAACAGGATTTCAGAGCAGAGATTTCTGTTTTTAACGCATCTAAACAAATTGTTTCTATGTGTTAAATAATAATCTATCTAAAAACTTCATCTGTAGATTTTAAAAATACTTTTATCCTTCTTTTATATTGGCTAATTAATAATTCATCTAAACATTAGTAACATTAAATTGATTGTTATAATTCAAGTAACTTGCACAATAAAGATTGTCTATATTGAGAAGAAGGCATCCTATACCGAAATCTTTAAGCAAATAAATAAGCAACAAGAAGTGCATAAATCCTTATGAAATTGATTCAGTGCTTTGATGTCAATGCTATAATTGGTGGCAAAATAATAGGTGTCTAAACCAAACACACAAGCCAATGCCTTAAAAGTAAAGAGATTGCCATTATATATTAGAAAAAGTATAATCATCTCACCATATAGTTATTATACCTATTTTTATTTGACAATTTTGGATATTTTTTTAAAAATAGTTCGTGACAATTTTTGTTAAACTGATGACAACTTTTTGCAATAATTCTTAAAATGAAAATTAGATCCCTTTTTTTCCGACAAGACAATAATCCTTTGACAATTGGACACTGACGCACAAAACTCATATCCCCACGATACACCAACAGTTTTAGAAGCTTTTTTATCATTATATTAAAATTTATTATTATGTGCAAGAAGTTTTCAAAAAAATTAAAATCTAACATAAGAAACGTTTTTTTTTTTAAATATCGATAGGTAGACAACATGATTATAAGGATTTATAGGAAACAACTTTAAAATTTGAATTCGGGTAAAGGATAAATTTCATAGGCTTATCTTCTAGCAGACAAGTCCCATCTTATGTGGCTGATATAGTTTTCATTAAGATCCAAAATTTATACTAAATTGGCTTGTCTGGGAATTGGATATAACCCTCCCAACAATGACGGATCGAAAATGGGATGGTAGTGTCCTCCCCACATAATCTACAATTGTTTCTCTGTTTTATTTTTTTTAAAAGTAAAGTTGTTATTAACTTAATAAGTACTAATTAAATCTATTAAACATAAATAAAATAATTTTATATAAAAATGTACAAATTAATAAGAGCACACAGTATTTAACTTTGATAAATGCATAATACCTTTTTTTTTCTAAATATAAATTTATGGATAAACATCTTAACTTTTAAAGTAGTGTCTATATTTTGATCATATAAATATATTCTTATCATTTAAATTCGTCTTAGATTTGTCAATAACACCAAACCAATCATTTAATTTTAATAAAGATTTAATCATGCTTCATTAAATAGATTTTTTAGCGAACGAAATTGATGATATATATTAATTTGACATCTTTTATTTTTTATTTTTTAAAAAGGATGAGGACAATTATGATGTATTAGAGAATTGAAATTTGAAACCAACCTTTTTCTATTATAAGTTTAAACCTTCGTACCCTAAATTTCAAGATAAGTTTACGTATTGACAGATTATTAATATTATGACAATATTATTAGGAAAAACAAAACTAAAACGTCACTTTCTAATAAACTAATTTACCTATTATTTTAAACATATGATAAGATAACTCTAAGTTATGTATAGTGTTACCCCGTGCCTCTAAAAATATCTTGATCGAGACCATATTATATCAAATTTGGAATTCCAAAATCTATTTTAGGTACAACTGCTATACCTATCAAGTTTTCTTTATTACTTTTTTGTGCTTGACCAGATGACCTTGACATGCTCTTTTGATAGGTATTGGCTCTTGGCTACAGAAAAAGTGCTTTCAAGAGATAAGTAAAGAATTCAAAATCACACTTTACCTGTAATAGCAAGCACAGCCAAATGGAGGAAGGTAAGAGTGTTAGGAAACATTTTTTTATTACAAGTAATAAAATTTTAATTTATAAATTATTTTATTTTATATTATTTTAATATATACTTTTCTATCTTTCTCATCTTCTCACTTAATTTCATCTATTTTTATTTTTAAATGCTAAATAACATTTTTTCCTTTACGTCATTCCAAATGTACATAACGTCTTGAAGGTACAGAATGGAAAGCTGGGAAGAGTCGAGATGGAATTTGGTAAAGAGCATGGCAACGGAGAAAACAATTACGAACGATAAGGACATTGTGAAATGCTGAAATGGTTGCTTTCAAGGTGGCTGGCATTAGTAGTGAGTTGGCATTATAACAAGGACAATTGATTCAATATTAAATGAAAAAAATGTTATGATATGCTTAACCTAATGTTTAGAAGAATAGGATAATACAATCTTAGCTACGAAGCTTCATGAAATGTTATGATGAAAACCCCATTTGCCCAATGAGTCAGTGGAACCAGGAGAGTCCAGAAGATTCTTAAAAAATTAGGTACGCAACACTCTTTCAAAGGGTCGTGCATATTCATTGAATTGGTATTCAACGAATTAATAAAATAGATAATAATTATATATTTTTAAATTTTTTTTATTTTAATATATTTTGTTTTTTAATCATATTGTATTTTTTTTTATTAAGTTTCATTTACAATATACTTCATAATTTTTCTAATAAAAATAACTAAAAATAAAATCGTTCCACAATAGTTTATAATTCTACTTGTTTAAAGTTTATTTAATTTATTTAATAAATAAACATATTTATATTTATTAAAATAATTTTTTTAAATAAATAGTTTATGTTTAAGTTTATTAAAAATTTGTTTAATTTTTTTAAAAATTTATTTATTTTTATATATTATATTTATATAATATTAATATATTTATATAATTTATTAAAAATTAAAATTTTATATTTATAAAATTTTTAATATTTATTATAAAAATTATGTACATTATCTTAATTTTAAAATAAATATTTTATATTTTACTTTAATTTATATATATATATATATTTAAATTTGTATATATATATATATATATATGCTTGCATTATTTTTTTTAATGTATTATTATATTTATACATAATTATAATTTAATAAACATGTTTTAAAATTATATAGTTAAGATTACAAACATTTTATTTTATAAGTTTAATATTAAAATTTTTTTAATCAATTATTTATATAAATTTTAATTTTATTTATTATTATTTTTTTATTATAAACTTTTAAGCAGATTATTTTTAATAAAAAGTTACCTACAATAAATCAATTCAAATTTTAATTTTAATTTTTAAAAAAGCTAAATTTAAACATTTAAAATTTAATTTAATTTAATTTTTTTATACATCTAATCAATAGGACACATATTCTATTACTCGAATGTCTTTATACATCTAATCAATAGGACACATATTCTATTACTCCATGAGAGACATTCGAGTCACGCTTTGCCTTTTAGATTAAGACCTAACAATAAACAGTATATGTTCCTACCTAGCTAGTTCTATTGAATGTCCTTTAAAAAAACGTAAATAATTATTTCTGTTTTAAAAAATTAAAAATTGGTTATATTAATTTAAAAAAATATTATTATTATTTTAAAAATAAAAATTAATTATTTTAGTTTTTGTCAGAAAAATTATTAACCAATTTATTTATTTTTAAAAAATAAAATGATTGAAAATATTTATTTTTCAGAGACCAAAACAATCCAACAATAAACACATTTTCTCCCATATATATATATATATTTTGGAATAAAAAAATAGATAAGAAAAACAAAAACAGATGTAGATGAAGAATAAGAAGGTGTCGGCAGAAATTGAGGAATTGAAAGATAGAAAAAGAATAAACTCTAATTATATTTTTTTTGTTTTAGTTTACTCTTTTGACTCTAACTTAAGTTTTAATTTAGTTCTCTATTTATTAGAATAACAGTGTGTTAAGATGTTTAATTTCTCCCTAAAACTTAATTGATTATGTCAATATCATGTCAAAAGCTTTCATTCAGTGGGGAAACAAATTAAGGAAAATGTTGTTACTAAAAATTATGATAATGGACCAAATTAAGTATAAAAAAAAAACTTAAAAGACTATATTGAAATTTGAAAAAAATACAAAAGATTAAAAGCATAATTTTACCAATATAAGGACGTAATATTGTGCTTTAATTTAATTTGTAAATAAACAATTTAATTTTCATATGTATAATTAATTTTAATTTATTCTCGTCGTATGCTATTATTAATTATAATACAATCTATAAGTTATAGTACAATAAAGTAATAAGTAAATTAAAAATCAATTTATATTTTAATATATTATTAGTCTAAATATCTTTACATTGATAACTAACTAGAAATTGTGATATATTTTTAATTAATTATTATAAAAATTAACAATTTATAACAATATAATATTCTATAATTGAAAGAATTACAAAAAATTTCACACTGTTAATATATTTTAAATTTAATTAAAATAAATTTAATTTTAATACACTATTAATAAAAAAATTTACCATCAATCAATAAAAATTATGATAAATATTATGTATATGAATTAAAAATATTATGTTTTGACTACAATATTCACGTGACAACTATTTATATATATATTTTTTAAAATATTAAATTAATTTTGTGATAATCTGAACATTGTTATTATGTACAACGAGAGATGAAGATGATATTATGAATTATTATATATAAAAAGATATTATTTTTTACAATGTATATACTGTATCTCATAAAGTATTTTAATTAATTAAAAATTAAAATCTTGTTAAGATATTTTAAATTTTTAAAAATAAAATAATTTATTTTAGTAGTTACGATTATTTTTGAGACGGTCACTATAAATTTTGAAAAAGTTATTCTAAATAACTTATATATTTTTCAGTTCAGTTTTTTTATTTTTACCTTTAATATATTTTTATAATTTTATTTTTTATTTATTTATTTTTATAAATTTAATATTATCCAATTATCTTATGATAATATTATTAATTTTGATATATTTACTTTTATATTATTATAAAATAATATATATTAAATTATTAATTTAATATAGGCTACTTATGTTAATTATTATATTATTTATTTTACTTTATTAAATAAAATATTAAACATCTTTTGATAAATTGTTAAAGTTTTATAAAAATTTCTTTTCAAAGTTTATCATTTAATTTCCTTCTTAAAAGACACATAGATAGTTAACTAACAGAGCAAATAGAGGACTTTACTAGAGGAATTATATGAAAAAGGGAAAATATAATGAAAAATACTTTTTTTTTCTAAATGAGAGGCTGAATAAAATAATTATAATGTTTATAAAGATAAAAAATATATATTTAAGACATTCTTTATTTTTATTTACCACCTCCCACACGATCAGTTGAGTGAGCAGCAGTACAGAGTGCAGCCTAATATTATGTATTTGGATCGAAGTTCCTCTTTGGTTGGCTCAACTATTTTGGGAATAAGAAGTTTAGAGATGAGATGGATCAGTGATTAGGGCCTCATAGGTTTCCTTAAGTACATTTGTATTGGGTATCCAATGGAGCCATTTAACTCCACTATACGGAAAAGATTCAAGAAGTGAAAAACTACAAATTTATTTATCATTAATTTAAAGTTGTTCAATCTCTAAGATTCTTTTAGGGAAAATCTATAATATACTTTCTTCTAACTTAATAATATATATTTTTCTTACTATATAAATCTCCTCACCGTAAACTGGTTCATGCACGCACAGCTTAGTAGCTCTTGACCCGTTGCTAGCTATTTGTTTAACATAACCTATTATTAGCATTTTAATATGAAACCGTAAGATACTCTAAAATTTCTTCTGCTTGAAATAATGAATTTTTTTTTTATATAATATATATTGAAGAATGCATATACAAGTCAGAAAGATTATATTATATTTATATGGATCTTGCTGATGAGTATTTTTCAGATACTGATTAAAAAATTTAAAACAATCTTTTTTAACAATTATGTTAAGATACATTGGAAACATAAAAAAATATTAATATTTTTCAAAAAATTTCTTTAATTTAAATCTTTTAACCAATATTCTTAATGTAATATTTAACTTTTTTTATTTATTTTTACCTCTCTGGTATTGGTTGAAGCTTTCAGTTGAATAATTATGCTTATCTGGATTTAAAGTTTGGTGTGGCAGAAGTGGTGAATTATTGCCCTGCTAAAAATGAATTATAGTTTGTTTGTCACAACTGAATGATCAAGTTGTGAGGTTGGGTATGGTAAAGAGTGAATGGCCTTTTCAATGCTTCTTCTGGTTGCAGAGTTACTTTCAGTCAAAGATGACAACACCGCAGAGCCTGAGAGATCAATGTACCACTTGAATTGAGACTTGATTGGAGCTTATCCCACATGCCAATGCTGGTCTCAAAGCACTCTTATCTTGCTTTTTATTAATTGCTTGAACCACAAAACCTTACTACCTTCATTTGTGGACCTATTGAATTTTGGTGTTTTACATTTTTCAATGTAACATTTATCAACTATGATTAATTTAAATACATATTCTAATTACGTTCAATAATTCAAAACATAATACTAAATTTTCAGAACCCAACTTATTTAATTGTTTTTAACAAAAAAAGAGAGGATAATACTAAACGATACAAAAAAAAATTCACGAATAAGCTCATGAAAGGCATTTTCCATGATAGAAGAATAAGACCCAATCACTTTGTATTTGTGAAAATTCCCTCTAAAACTTTTCATAGTAAGAAGCATTGGTGTAATTCAAAGTTAATTCTATCAATATTAATATAAACTGACCTTTAATATTCTGAAGAACTAAAGGAGGACAACCCCAACCCGACAAAAAGAAAAATAAATAAATAAAATAATTAGGAACTCTAGTTCCTTCCTATCTATCATTAGAAATTTTAAGTATTCAATTGTTCAAATATTAAACTATATTTGTTTTTCTCTTCGGTTCATGAACATTATGAAATACATACCTATTAGAAGGTCAACAGTGATTGAACTATACAAACACGATTTACACGAGCAAGTTCAAGAGGCTGATTTAATTCCCCTCTTCAGCAATTCCTGCAAAGTGAAGAAGACACATAGAATGAATTAATTTCATGGAAGATGACAACATTAACATTAACATTAACTTTAACTTAATTGTTACTTTCATCTAAAAGGCTCTGTTATTGCTAGAGTTACCTCTTTAATGGCATTAACTGTTAGATGCTCTTTCTCTTTCTTTCTGCGCCTACATTCTCCACACCAGCTAGAAAAATCTCTCTGATACTTCTTCAACTCTCTAAAAGTCGAACTACAACAACATGAAGGTTGATGCACATGAAATTTACCATAATTATGCTTAACGAATTGGGTTGGGACTCACATTTAGGTAAAGCTCAAAAATAATAATAGTAGTAGTAGTATCATTAGTTGAGTTGCAAAAATGAGGGTCTGTGGCAAATTTGAAATCTAAAATCACAAGGGGACATAGGTGAAAATTTTGCTGCTTCAGTGAAGCAATGAATTTCCTCAAGTAGTAGAAAAAAGTGATGCAAATACCTTCTACACCAGAGAAGTAAATTGATCCGATTCCCGGATGTTGTAGGTCTAGCACCATGCCGGTGACGGCCGCAATGAAGAATAGCATGTCCTGGAACATGGGAATAATCGAAGATCTCCTACAAATATATGCTTGGGAGTTATATATTTGAAAAACTAAATGTCTATGAAAATCATATACTTATCACTAATGTCATGATGTTTGATCAATATCATATTCTAATATTGCCATAATGCTGTTCAATTTTGATATGAATAAAGTATGAAATGTACAACTCAATTTATAATGTGTTTGTCTATTAATCATTGATGTACTAGGGAAATGAACAGTAAGAAGATCAGCCTAGGATTGCATTATTGCCTCAATCATGCTTTTCATAACCCACTTTAAAATTCAGAACAAAACACATGAGAAGAGGAAAAGGAGTATAACTTCTTCAGGTTTTAGGAAGACCAAATATAAACATGACAACCATCCAGAACACTAAGAAGGTATGAACTACGAAGCATCAGCTGGCAGCCATTTCTATTTTCCCTTTTGTAGTTTAAAATCAAATTCAAATGCAAGCTGGAGATCAATGTAGTTAAATAGATTTTATTGAGCGTAAATATACTTTTCCCCATAACCGTAAGGTAGTAAACATACCTCCGGTTGGGTCTCTGAGTTTATATGTTCATCACATCGAACACCTCGGAAGAACAATTCTCCACCAGAAAATTGTTTTCCCAAGCAAATATTTAAGGAGACTTCTGCGTCATCCACATGGAACCCTGCAAAAATATTGTTCTTTAGATTTCAACAAAATCAAATAAAGCAAATGGGTGGGGAGGGAGGAGAAAAGAAAGACAGGCAGCAAAGAAAGTAACACAAACAAGGTTCCACCAGTGTACTCGACAAAATATGTAAGCATCAAAGGTAAGCAATATAAGAAGGGAAAGATGTAGTATAGAATTTAATCTATGAGAGAAAAGTCATGATTTATGATGGATTAACAAGTAAGGCAACAAGAGATGATTTTCTGTTGAAAAGTAAAAGAATAGTACATTCGAATTTAACAGAAGATAAACCAAAATAATCAACACATCATTGACAGTTAGAGTGAACTTGAATTGATGAAGCCCGTGGGGTGTTAAAGTTTTCATTTTTGAATTGAGAAAGTTATAGAGCATTTATTAAAATGAATAATGGACGATTGGAAATTTCATGATTAATTATCATCTTATTCCTTCCATTTTAAAAAACTCTCAGATTAGAGAATATATACCTGTATGAAAAATTTACCTTGCTAGCGCTTTCCCCTCCAAAAAACCTTAGGAGGAAGATAAGAGATCCTACTACACACAAATTAAAAGACTAAAAGGGCATATATAACAAAACTGAAAAACGATATCTCTGTATTGCAGACAATCTGAAAAATCTAATGCATTTTTATTTTCTTATCCTTTTGCATAAGTCAAATAAAAGAATCAAAATCTGCAAGATGGGAGGTAAATGTATATACCATAAAGAGAATGATTAAAGCAAATTAATACAAAACCATAAATAGATGTGCTTAAAACAATTAGCTTCATTTAGGTTCAAAATATTTACTACAGATTCCAGATGGTAGCAAATCCACAAAAGTAATGACCCAAGTTTGATAAACCTACCAAGTTCCACATCTCTATTGATTCCATATTCAACAACAAAACCATGATGAGAGTCGAGTGAGGATCCACCAATTTCAGGGAAGAAAACTACAAAAGGATTCAAATTGCAAAACAGAGTCCAGGTCATTATATTAGTTTCTTCATCTCAGTCCTAATTTTCTACTCCATTTCATTAAGAAAAACGAAAAATAACCTTGAGATATAGGACGTATGAAATCATTCATCAATCTATCAAGCATGGTTTCCATGCCAAAATCATCAAGAACAACACCATATTTATTCATTGTATTAGGTCGCATGATTCTGAATTTAGTCTCACGGACCCATCTTTCAAAATGTTCCACCTAATCAATCAGAACTTGATAAGAAAACATAAAACACTAACATAGAATGGATGAAATGATATATGCATGAAAAGGAAAGGAAAGGAAAATAAAAGAGAGGAATGTGATACCTCAGATACCAGCATTTCACAAAACTGTGGTTGAAGCATTTCAAATGTATAAATTCCTCCACAAGGCTCGGCCATTATACTTTTAAAACTTGCTTCAGTATTTTCTTTAATTGCTCTGAGAAAAGATGGTGAGAAAAAATTCTCAGCATCCATACAATATATCTCCTTATGCAGAGGCTACAAAGAAAAGTGAAAACTGGTGAGGTCAAGCATGATTGGCACATACATGCTACATATGGGAAGCAGACATAAACCATCAAAACTTTCAATTTACAAATGAATGAAAGTGCCATTTTAACATTCAGGAGAAAACTTACTGGATAATTCAAAATGATCTTTTGCCTGTATTCCTTGTGCTTAAGAATCTGTTCAATCCAACATAGAATAACAAAAACTCAAAAAAGTGAACAACAAAACCAAGACAAAATCAAAATACCAGGAAAAAGGAAAAGAAACATCACCTCCATTGTCATACAAAGAAAAACTCACTATCACAGTACAAGAAATAATGAGCTCACTCATGATAACCATTTAGCTTAACAAGTAAATTTTTTAATACTATTAACTACATAACATACGTTATGACACATACTCGCAAGTAAGTTAATCTTCTATTTTATTTTATTTTATTTTTTATTTAAAAAGATATAGTATTCTTTATACATTAGTTACTACTCACGATTCACAATTTCCAACATTCTAGGGAAAGATTTATATCTTGGGGTGATCAAATCAAATCGTGGTTTTTACCTAACTTTGAGAGAACAAATGATTAGTACCATGCTTCAAGTCGGCACTTCTGAAGAATGACCTTTCAACACATTCTAGAGTAAAAAATTGTCTTAAACACGCCTTATTTCTTGGCAGCTTGCAAGACAAATACGGAGGTAATTTGAAAAGTGACATAGAATTTCAGAAATGGCTCCAGGAATGGCATTGCAGTGACGCCAAAATGCAAAAATTACATTTTCTACAGCAATTGCCGACACAAATCCATACTATCCAGACTTCTAGGTTAAAAAATCTGAAATTTCCAAAAAATCCGCTAACATGCAAGCAGATGCATCATTTTCAGAACAGGCACAAAGCAACCATTTCCAACGGACAAAAAGTATGCAACTTAAAGACATTACTAGCATTATTCTAAGAACAAGAGACACAAGCAATAACATAAATGATTTGGAGGCATGCCTTTGATAAAAGAGCAACTGGTCAAACAGACATCACCACGAAGTCATAAGAATAAAAGCATCAAAATTGTCTGCTGTCAAGAGAGATGAAATGGAATAGAACACCAAATTCCACTTTCCCCAATTTCCAAACAAAAATAGATAAATCAAAATCTTCCCCAAATTCACCCGCGTTCCCCCAAATCAAGCAACAACAATGCAGGCAGCAGCAACAAGACACCACAAGCACAAACAGGACATTGTTGATTAAGGGCAACATCAAAATCAAATTTTTAATTAAAAACGGAAAAAAAGGCACGGTTCCAAGCTCCAATACCCATCTGGGCATTGTAGCCCATTGTTTTTTGTTGATAATTTTTTTTTTTAAAAGAAGTGGTCAACAATTAAAAAAACCGCAAAAAGTCAAAAAATTTGGTGACACTGACCCGAATGCGTTCACTTTCGGGCAAATAACGGTGCAGAATGTTCCTCATGTACTGAGCCTTATCATCACGTGCGATGCTGAGCATGTGATGTGGCATATACTGCTCGAGAGCGCTGAAAACAAGAGGACTGAACTCCAATTGAAGGTCATCATAATTTTCAGGCTTGTGGTCTCTTTTGGGGCTTGCACGGAGCCTGCTCGAACCTTCACCAACCTCTTCTCCATTGGAGGGTCCACGTTGCTGTGGGACGCTGCGCTCCAAGGAGCCGTTCTGAGACATGACGCTGTTTTTCGATGGTTAAGAGAAAAAAAAAATGGAGATGGGGTGTTACGAATTTGGACAAAGATTGAAACTTTGGAGAAGGATGGTGGAGTTGAAGAGGGTTGAGTTTGAGGGTGGTGTGTATGGTTTCAGTGTCGTTCAATTCGTTTCTGTCTCTGCTTCTGGTTGGTTGCTTCTTAGTCCAAATGCTTCTCATTTTATAATGAAATGAAAATGATCATTGCCATGCGTTTTCTCCAAAAAACTTTGTCCTCGTCCCCCCATTTAAGAAGGATTTAAATTAAATTTACACTCAATTTGAATCGTTTCAATGTCATTCAATAATCATAAGCTTCCCAGTAATGATAATTAGGTTTTTCTTTTTCACAAAAAAAGGGGGAGATTTGGTTTTAATTTATTACGATATCCAATTTATTTAAAATTACCAATTTAAGATGAGTCCTAGTTCTTATAAATTTGTATATATATATCCCTTATGAGGTATTAAATTCATTAATTTAATGCATGCCATATACGATAAATAGTCTTTGATGTTTTTTATTTTTACCGTATTTTATTCAATTTCTTGCTTTGTTTTGGTTTATTGCTTTGAGGATTCCCAATAGATAATAATTATTTTATATTCTTTCCGTTTCATTCCAAGTTTCGATTCTTAGAAAATATCTTGTTTTTATTAGCTATCATTTTAAAAAGATAAGATAATGTTAATTATTAATTTATCGGTTATATTTTATTTGAGTATTTGCTAAGCGAGAGAATTAATGTATGGCAAATACAACAAATACTCCTTGGTAATTTACAATTTTGTGGTATATTTGGATAAAAGATAAAAGAACAAGAGAAAAAAAAATAGTGGGGTAGAAAAAATTGATAAAAACAATTTTTTCCTATGTTTAAAATAATTTATTTTATATAAAAATAAAAAATAATTTTTATAAATTCTACATATTTTTAATCCTCCACGAAGAGAATATTGAGGAAAGTTTTAAATTTAGTGTTTTAATTATTAATTGCTTTAAAAAATAAAATAAAAAATATAATATTAATAAAATAATAATATAATAAAATTTTTAATTTAAATTATTTTTAATTTATATTATTATTATATTTTATTTTTATCATACAAATAAAAAAATTATAAATTATTTTTTTAATTTTTATTTTTCTTCTTCTTATTTTTTATTTTTTTTCTTATTTTTCATATCAATCAAACGGAACATATTCGTAATTTTTGTTTTAGTTTTTTTGCTTTGGAGATTCCCGATAAACAGTATCATTATATTCAACAACAATTTAAGGATGGTTAATAATTTATTTACAAACTTTTTAGATTGTAAAAATATGATAAAAAAATTAATGAAACTATCAAACATTTAACCATAAAAACAAATCTGAAGAGTTTATATTATATCTGCCAATATTTATATTTATTGGTGAGAAATATAAATTATAATTGTTATTAATTTTATAACAATTGATATACTTTTAACTGTTATTTGTTTTAACAAATGATGATTTAAAATAACAAAATGTATGAATTATTTATAAATATAAATATAAATATTATCTATATAAATGTATATTAATATTTTTATATTTATTATTAATATATTAAATAAAATGTATTCTTATTTATTGAAAATTAATTCAAATTTAATTTTTAATTGCTTTATAAATTTTAAAAGACAAGAAATAAAGATAATGTACATTTATGGAATTTTTTTGAATTAATAATTGAATTTTTTATTAAATTGTTATTATTTAAATTTACATTGGTTGAAAGGACAAGCTTGAAAGATAACAAAATTTACAAATAAGTTAAAACATTAATTGCTAGTCTTTATAGTATATTTTTACTTTCTATATTTAAGATCAACATACAAAATTATATAATATTTTATTCATTAAGAACTACAATTATTTTAATTATTATTTATTTTACCAATAAGTTGTGTATAAAAAGATATCTATTAAAAGATCTAAATGTATTTCGATAGAGAATATCTATGATCTAAACTTAAATTGTTACTTTTTATTCAAATTAAAAAATTAACCATTAAAAGATAAATAAAAAAAATAAATAAGATAAAATAATATTAAACTGTATTATATTTATGTATATTAATATTAAAATACAATAAAATACACTTTTAATATTTTTCTAATTAAAATTTAATATAAGTTTAATTACTATCTGTATTACTAATGTATATAAAAGCTAACAAATATTAAAAGATAACAAAGTCTATAAATAAGTACAAATTATAGTTACTTATATTGTGCTGATTATATGAACATTTTTTATTTACTTATGATCAACGTAAGCAATAAAAAAAATTATGATTTATTGAGAATGCAGGGATTTACTGGCCTATTTTATAAATTTATAAAAATAATCATAAAAGTAAAATTTAATTGTTTAAAAGAAAAGTACAATGTATTTTATCTGAAATATTTTATTAATTATGTAACTAAAAATTATATTAAACTAAACATCAATTAATAATTATTTTATTACGAGTATGTGAAAGGATAATTAATTTAAAAAATCCTTTAAAATAGTATTTTATTTCATTATACTAATGTTTTTATTTTTTTGGATGTAATAAATAAATAAATTATATTTACCAAAATTTTAAATACTTTTATTTTTATTTGTCTTAAAATTTTAAATAAAAGTAAGTATTAAAATAAAAAATTATAAATAACTGAAAATAGTAATCAATTATATTAAATTAATATATCTTTATTATTCTCTTTTTATCATCATTATATATATTTTTATTATTTATTAAGAATTAATATACTTTAAGTTTCTAGTTGTTTTACAAATTTTGAAAAGAAATAACGATTAACATGAAAAATGATAAATAAGTTTAAATCATCAATAAATTTATTAAATTGATGTATAATAATGATTTTATTCATGATCATCAACATAAATATGAAAATACATTTTTATGATTTACCAATAATTAATATACTTTTAATTATTATTTGTTTAAAATTTTTTAAAAAGATAAAAACATAATAAATGAGTTACAATCACAATTACTCAAAATATGTTGATTTATTTTTTATTTATATTTAATTATTGTCAATACATGTAATGAAATTAATTTTTTTTCAATTTGTTAAGAATTAATGTATGTTTCATTGTTGGTTTTTTGACCAAAAAATCACTTTTTAAAACTATTTACTAAAATAGGAGGAAATTAAATTAATTACCTGTTTGAAATGATTTTTTATTATATACCACTTTTTTTTTTATTAATTATAGATACAGGCAGCATCTTTAATATATGAAACAATTTTGTCTAATTCTTTTTTTAAAAAAAATTCATTCTATCTAACGTCTAAATTGTGGACCTTAGACCATAAGTAATATCAGTTTTGAAAATAAAAAATAGATCGATACCCACATCTTGGATGACACATGTTAAAAAGAGTTGTGTCAAATTAGAGAAAAATCCAGAAATAATGCAATTTCTCATCATATGCGAACAATGATAAAATCACCCAAAATTTTTGACAAAATTAGAATGCTATGTACCTCTCGGGTGGATTATCGAAACATTTGTTTGTCTATTTTATATAAAAAAAGATTAGTTTGTTGCTTATCAATGTATTTGTTAAAATTAGAATAAGTTAATTGAAAATTGAGAAATTGGTTTAAAGTTAAACGATAAAATTAAAATTAATAAATTAGATAAAAATTAATAAATTATCAATTAAATTAAAATATTTGGTAAAATTTAATAGTTGAATTAATTGAAAAATATAGAATAGTAAATAAAAATTTAAGTTAAAAGATAGATTAAAACTTATTAAATAAGATAATTAAAAGTATATTAAATTTTAATTAAATAAATTTATTTTATAAATTAAAAATATTTTATTTTATAATTTTCACATAAATAAATTTAAAATAATAATTTTTAAAAATAATATTTTTATGAAAAGGTTAAATATTTTTTAAATAAGATAAAATAAATATAATATATTAAATAATAATTTAAAATATAATATTTTATAATAATATAAAATATATCAAAATTTAAATATTATTTTAAAAATAAAATGATATTAAATTTATATAAATAAATAAATAAAAATATAATTGTGTTATAAAAATATATTAGAGGTGAAATTAAAAAATTATTTCAGCTAAAAATTAAAAAGTATGAAACTATTTATAGTAGTTTTTAAAAAATACAAATAGTTATTTAAAAAATGACAATAACAACTAAAATAAATTATTTTTATCAAATAAAACCAAAATATATTAATAAAATTTTGAATTAATAATTTTAACTTTTATCTAACTAAAATATTTTACTAAACATACTTTATATATATTTTTTAACGCAAATTTTGCACCGAAAATAAATATTAACATATAAGCCTTATGAAACGTTTTATATGTTATAGTCTTACAAATTATCAAAATGATTATGTTATTAAAATCATCCGAAATAGATGAAAACACATACTTTATTTTCTTCTACATTATGAGCAGTTGACATTCTATCTATTTCAGAACTCAATCGTTAAAAGAATTTTTTTTAGTAAGTTATTTATTCAATTACTATTAATATAATTTTAAAATGAATGTACCTTTAAAAAATTGATAAATTATATTTACAATTTTATGACTTTAATGATTTATAAATATTCTTTAATATTACTTTGACTTAATTTGCATAACCACATAATAAAATGAGAAAAATCTGTATTATTGATAAAAAAATATATATAATATTTAAAAATTATATAGAAATAAAAATAAAAAATAATTTAATTTTAAAAAATGAATATAATTGTCAATAATAATAAAATGAAAGTAGAATATTTTAACCATGATATATGAATTATGACCACCATGGTTCACCGATGTTAGTTGTTTATTTAAACCAAAAAAATGAAAAGTGGGTTGGTATTTGTGTTTGGTATTACCGCTTGAGGGGTGTCTTCAACACACCTACCGCGGAGTGGCCGAGGATTGGAAACAAAACCTCTTTTCTTTCTTTTTCTTCTCTCTTTCTATTTCTATAAACCAAATCAAACAACAAACCTTTCACATCACATAACCACACCAACAATACAAACGTAGTACCAAACAACAACCTTTTCTCTTCTTCACCCTTCACTATTCACCCATGGCCATCGCTTCTGCAAAGCTCAACACTTTGTCTTCCCAGTGGATCGCCCACAATACCTTCTCTCCTCGCCATGGATCCTCTCCTCTCCTCGCAACTCGCCGAGTCTCCCTTCCGATCCGTGCTTCTTACAAAGATGAACTCGTCACAACCGCTGTTAGTCTCTTTCTCCCTTTTTTTTATCGTGTTGTTTCTTGCCCTTATTCAATTCTGTTGGTTTCCAACGTTTTCGTGCTATCAAGTTTTCAACTTTGCGGTTATGTGACAGTGGGTTAATCTCTGTATATTTCGGTGCCTTTGGTTTTGGTTGTTGATTTACATCATTTTTTATTCAACAATTTACTGTGACATTTCCTTGTGTTTTGTCTTTTTTTTTTTACTAGCCGTTTAGAATGACAAGATTTTATGTTGGTAGATGCTTTGAGTTGTTGTTTTGTGTTGAGTTAGATTCTAGTTTGGTTATCAAAGCATTTTTTAATGGAAAAAAGAGAGAGAAGAAGGTTGGCTACTGTTAGTTTAACAGCTTCCTCTGATTGGTAATTGGTTTCTTTGGTGTTTGTATAGAAAACTATTGCATCTCCTGGTCGTGGAATTCTTGCAATTGATGAGTCAAATGCAACCTGTGGAAAGCGTTTAGCTTCTATTGGATTGGACAATACTGAGGTTAATCGCCAGGCCTACAGGCAGCTTCTGCTTACCACACCTGGCCTTGGTGAATACATTTCAGGTGCCATTCTTTTTGAAGAAACTCTTTACCAGTCAACAACTGATGGAAAGAAGTTTGTGGATTGCCTCCGTGATGAGAACATTGTGCCCGGGATCAAAGTTGACAAGGTCTGCTGTTTGTGAATGTTATTAGCATCCTGTCTTGCTGATTATATAAATTAGATTGGTACTTATATTTTTAGTTTTTTTGTGTTTTTTAGGGTCTGGTCCCTCTGCCGGGGTCAAACAATGAATCTTGGTGCCAAGGGTTAGATGGATTGGCTTCAAGGTCTGCTGAATACTACAAGCAAGGTGCTCGGTTTGCCAAGTGGTGAGTCATTATTTCTTTACTCTTTATGAAACTCTCTTCTTGATAGGATGCATTGCAATTAATTTGAAATGGGAGTTTGATTTTGTTGTAATCCACAGGCGGACAGTTGTTAGCATTCCGAACGGTCCTTCTGCATTAGCTGTTAAGGAAGCAGCATGGGGACTTGCACGTTATGCCGCTATTTCACAGGTATTCTTGCACCCAATCTTTGTTTGCTGTAACTTAGTAGCTCATTCTCAGAGTAAGTATATGTATTTTTGTTGTTTATCCTTTGGTCTCGATCACCATACCCATCTGAAATGAGTGGTAGTTCTTTCATTTGAAGGAAATGAACTTTGGTTTTGGGTTTAATTTGGTTTATTTGACAATGGTAGCCTATATTTCAAGCACGTGTTTCTTTCAAGGGGATATTTTAAGCACGTGTTAATTGGTTCATAGGTTTGCAAATTTGATTGAATGGTGACCATATAATTTTTGCTATGTTGGGAACATTTATGGTTTGATACTTGATGCAGTGAAAATACAAACACTTGGTTGCTGTTTATATCAAACTAGGTTTTTACATCACAATGCACTCATCCCCTGGCTTTGTAACCTTGTTCAGTTAAACTGATTGGAAATAAATAAGAATAATAGAGCCAAGTAGGTACATATAGTACAATTATTTTCCGAGTAAGGAGAAACAAAACTACAATTCAGTCCAGTTTGTTTGACCAGTTCCTTTCATTAGATTTTATGGATGCCATTTGCGTTTGATTGCAGGACAACGGTCTTGTTCCTATTGTAGAGCCTGAAATCCTTCTTGATGGAGACCACCCAATCCAGAGGACACTGGAAGTGGCCGAGAAGGTCTGGGCAGAAGTCTTCTTCTATTTGGCTGAAAACAATGTCACTTTCGAGGGAATTTTGCTCAAACCTAGCATGGTTACACCTGGGGCTGATCACAAGGAAAAAGCTTCTCCAGAAACTATTGCCAAATATACTCTAAGCTTGCTCAGAAGAAGAGTTCCTCCTGCAGTCCCAGGAATCATGGTACAGTTATTGCACCCTTTTCTTTCTTCTTCACATGAATTCAGAATTTTATAATATATATCACCTACTGCATGCATGCTATATTCTTGATTGTTTGCTGATTTGAATGGATGCATGTCAAGTGGATGATGATTTCATTATTTTTCATTTAAGATTGAACTTCAGTTTGAATTTGAATTTAGAACCATTAGATAAAAGTATGAGCAATGTTGTGGTTGTAATCTCAGTTTTTGTCGGGTGGACAATCTGAAGTGGAAGCAACACTAAATCTGAATGCAATGAACCAAAGTCCCAACCCATGGCATGTTTCATTCTCGTATGCACGAGCTCTGCAGAACACTGTGCTTAAGACTTGGCAAGGAAAGCCTGAGAATGTGGAAGCTGCTCAAAAGGCGCTTTTGGTGCGTGCTAAAGCAAACTCCTTGGCTCAACTTGGAAGATACTCTGCCGAGGGTGAAAGTGAAGAGGCCAAGAAGGGAATGTTTGTCAAGGGCTATACCTACTAAAAATTTAGCTGCCTTTGCCCTTCAGTTGTTTTGTTTTAATTATTTATCATTTCTTATCAGCACTGAATTCTAAGGAGACTAGACCTGTTCCATTTTTTTTTCAACTTCTAGCTAAAGAGTTTGAATAAAGGAAGCTAGAATAAAAGCTTTTCTTGGTAAAATCAAGGCTGGGGACTAGGGACTAGTTAAAAACCAAATGAAAAAAAAAACAGAAGAAAAACGAAGTTCACTGTTCTGTTTTTGTTTGTTTGCGCCGTTCGTAGATTTTGCTCTTGGCAGTTCCGTTTCTTGGCTTATTTAATCCACGTCACATATTCAGTATTGAAAAGTGATATAAATAATTGTTTCTTATAATGTTTTCTGTGAGCGATTTTATTTCTAGCTATTGTTTCTGCCCTGCCTTGCCATGATATTTTGATAAAGAGAGATGTTATTTATATTATTTACATATACAACTCATACTATAAACAGAGTAAGAGAAAAAAGAGAAATATGGGATAGAATGAAATAAAGAGAAATTATGTTTCACATATATTGTATAAATTCTAGTATTAAATATAACTTTTTGTCGAGGGAAAGGAAAGAAATTTTAAAGGTGGATATGGTCAAGAGAAGAAAAAATCTATTTTATTAGAGTATTCGCATATTAGATTAGCAGTAAGGGAAAACAAAAACAATGTACTGTTACATCTTTATTAATAAAAAGAAATTTACACTATTTTATTGATGTTAAACCACCGTTTAATTTTCTATTTCGCCTGCAATTTTTCACTTTCATTCTCCCAGATACAAAAGCGGGGATTTGACATATTTAAGATTTTATAAAATTTATCTCTTCTGTAGTAAAGACATTTACACTTCAGAAAATGAAATATACTGATAATCATTGATTTACAGATTTATAGTTAAAAATATAACATTAATTCAGAATTTTACACCTGCGTTTAATTTTTATTATAATCTCAACTACTGATTTTCAAATCACCGATTTATAAGTACACTATCCTCTAAAATAAACTTCATTTTAATGACGCCACATTCAATTTTATGATATCAAAACAGTTATTACACAATTAATGGCATTAGATACTGTAACTCTAGTATGCCATCATTTCCGGCTGAATGTGGAACCCCCAAAAAATTAATGCTATGTACTAATCCTCAGGACGTAAAATAACCCTACCACAAACCGTCTATCTTCTCACTGATTAGGGGCGGGCATCAAATTGGTCAAGTTAATATCCTCAAGCTTTGATTGGTAATTTCTTGCTTCATGTTCATTGACGATCCATTATTTTGCTTCAATCAAGAATCAGTATCTTCCAACTTCAAATGCAATGTGTGATTGTGGAATGGGCTTGGATACTTTCATGACCAAATTGACTCAATGATCCAGGGCTATACAGTAACAAATGCCACCATCAAACCATTGTGTTCCTCTAGAAGAGGAGAGTAGGAAACCCGTATATTCTTTCACCTTGGACTCCTTTACCTTCGCATTGAGCTCATTAGTTTTGACTGTTAATTGTGATCCTTCTTACTTTTCTTTAGTAACATTGACATGTGATTGATATACTCGCTGCCTGTTTGCTTTCCACCCATCAGCCATTGCAGTGCCTCGGCTGCAGCATCTTTTTCAGCACTTTTTTTATTGTTACAAGGTTGGCCCATTATCTGCATTCCATTGAATTCAACTGTAGCCCGAAACTGATTGTTTTTCAGTTGTTTAGTCTTGTAGATGGGTGCAGAATATCCTGCTCTTGTAAGCAAGGTTTGGAGCCGACTTTTAGAATTATCACCCCCAGGTCCACTCTCCGTCCTTGAAAGCAACGTTGGATGTGAGGCCATCATAGATGGCTTTGATGGTTTAAGGACCTGGCGACCAAATACAAATCTGCCTTCACATCTGTCATCGGAAATCAGCAGCCGAATGGAAGATAGGAGATCATGATACAAATGGATGCTCATTCTTGGAAAAAGTAGCTGCCAAATATGTCATTTAAAACAAAAGTTAACTGTTCATGTCATCAATGCAGGTTGGCCAAGAGAGAAAACACAAACGAAATGCTACTTCCATTTTCATCAAGAAACAATGTTCAAGTTTTTGTTTTCAATATTCAAATACCAAGGGGAAGCTGGAAGGAGCATGAAATTGCTTTGCACTTACTTTGCTCTGAATTAAGTCATCAAGTTCTCTTCTTACACTCCGATACATTTCAGCAACAATGGGCTCCATGAAAAACTCCAGATATCCTCCTAACATTTTTAAGTGATTATCCTGATAGAAAAGGATTGAATTCCAGTAAAACATCATAAACTAAAACTTTGACAGCACTTTGAAGCTGTAATATTTATAGAATTTATATACAAGAGAACCAACAAAGAACTACACCATACTTACCGCATCTCCTTTCAATAAGCTTCCACCAAATAAAAGCACCACTGAATCAGACACAGCTGTTGAGTCACGGAGAAAAACTGAGTTCACTTTTATCTTCTCATTAAAAACTAGCCATGGATATGGGATTTTAGTTTCCCGAGCATTCACCGAGTTCTAGGTAAATGAAATGAACAAGCAATTTAAAAAGGAAAGCAATAAAAATCAAAAGACAGCATAAAAACCTGAGTGTTTCACAACCAGTAGTAAATTATAAAGGTTTGAGTGGACTAACCAAATATAGGAGCACTTGACCATCCTCCATTGTTTTCAAAGAGAATGACTTCTCATTATGCTGCAAATGAAATTACATCTTAATTTATACTCTCAAAACATAATATACTCTGTATAAGGAATTAACAAATTGTATAACTCCAAGCAATAGCACAGTGACCAAGAGGTCCAAGACTTGTATAATTGAGCCAAATATACTAACTCAAATATAAGGAATTGTGATTATGTAATATAACTTACACTAAACAAAATAAAAATTACTTTTAATTATATTTAATTATTTATCTTGAAATATAATTAAGAAAATTTAGAATTACAAGATGTACAGGACAATTTTTGTGGGAAAAAAAGCTGTTCTAGAGTAATGCTGAAGTCAACTATAAACTCAAAAAATCACAGTAAGGTTCACAAAGTCATTAGATAAATAACACTACTTTGAATCAATGGCCTGTAGAGCTTAGTTGCGATTTTATTTATTAGCATCTTTCAATTTTTTTCGGTGGACATAGCATCATTATGCAAAAGTGGAAAAAGAAAATTAGGATATAACAAAGATTAGATTATCAAGGAGGGGCACCTTAAGGGAAAGATATTGTGACATGTGAACATGTACAAATGGGATGTAATGCTAAAGCAAAAAAAGGTGTCAAGGGGCAACGGCCAACACCATGTTTGTGGTATAGAAGGACATACCACAACAGAACAAATTCCAGGATATAGACCATAACAAATAACTGCTCGGATAAGATTTAGATCAGAGCTCCATGCATTGCAGCTGGTTGTGTTGCTATCGACTAACCCGATATCCTTAAGTAGGCATATGAACTCCCCCCGAAGAGCATCAATAGCTTTCATGGATTGTGACGAAAGAAAATTCTTCCAGCAGTATTCATATCCACCTAGGTCAATTTCAGCATCTTTCCAACCTTCATATGCACTTACAAGTGCAAGGTGGTCACTGTATGCACCACAGAATTGAGATTTTGCTGCCTCTGCAAGCTACAATGAAGAATTTTGAACACTACAGTCAAATAGTGAAATTCAGTTGAAGATGAGGCCATTGGGCAATTAGTTGGAAAATAAATGGGTCATTACATACACGACTTTCATGAAAGTGATCATATCCATTAAAAGTTCAAATATATTTAATTGAAATAGTACTTATTCTAAGTTCTAACTAGCTATTCTAATGAGAAAAATGTCAGAAAGATCACATGATATAATTTTGGTAATGAAACCAAATTAAGAAACTTAATTTATTTTTTATTTTTAAAAAATAAGCAGTTAAAAAAGTGTTTTTCAAGTAATATACAAAATGCATTCTCTAATATTTCCAAAGAAATGGTAGAAATGATACCAATGCAATTTTTTCAACACTGTATTATTGGATGAATTTCATGTGGATCCCACAAAAAAGGAAGTGAGATCCACATGATGTAATGAGTCCCACAAAATTTAACCAAGTAATAAAAAAATGTTACTAGCAAATAGCAATCCTCTTCTACTCTGAGTAATGATACTTCAACAGAGAGCCCAGTGAAAGAAACCAAAAGAAAGAATGGCACAAGATACCCAAGGCAACAAGGTTCTATAAGTGTCATCATACACACACACAGACAGAGAGAGAAGAAACTAAGAAGAATTATTTGGTAAACTGTTAAGAGTCTGAAGTTCACTTTATCAAAGACAAAAAAGATATTAAAGAAAATTAGTTGGCACATATTGACTACATAGTGAATTGCCATGTTAAATAATAATGCAAAACAGCATAAATACATTATTATGATTTATGAGTGCTGGGAAGCAATGAGTTTGAAAAAATAAAAATAAAAATTGTTCATTTCTACTAGTCACATAACACAAACTTAATCAAATTTTACCAAAGAGGATAGGGTAGACTAGCTAGAAGAAAACAATAAAAATGAAACAAATAAAAGACTTTTAAGATTTATTTTTTTGTTATAGGCATAAGTAAAAGTCATGATTTATAACTCATTTAGGTTTAGAGAAATGCTAACAACACACTTAGGTTCAGAGAAATGCTAGCAACACACTCTTTCAAACATATTCCTCAAAACACTCTGATTGGTTCAATTTCTAAGTAAAAAAAAAACAGTGCCTCGTAAATTGATTACTTTTTTAAGATTGCTTTGACTTTTTAAAAAATTGACCAATTACAACGACTGTGTTCAAAAGAGTGTGTTGCTAGCATTGCTCATAGGTTTATACATAGCCAATAACTTTTCTTCACATGTAGACTTCCTACCATATTTATATATGTATGTGTGAAACAAAACACAGCCCCAATTTGCATAAATTTCAGCACAGTTTGGGTACTCCTTGCAGAAAATTCAATTGAAATTAATATCCAAACATGAAAATCAGAACACATTATAGTGAAGTACTCAAGTCATATGTTCATTCCAAGGGGCCAACAAGTGAGGAACAGAGAGGCATGCAATTAAATTTCAAGTAACCTCTAATAAAAAAGGATTAGCTTATCAATCATTAGTTGATCATCTAAAATCAGAAGAACTTACATCTTTTTTATCCAATGGTGTTAGAAAAGGATCTCTCACACTAAGGCCAGCAACAACAGTTAATATGGGATCCAGGCAATTGAAAATAGCACCTAATATTAGCATCTTGCCAAGTTTGGGTTCCATAGGAAGCATTGTCAGATAGCGCCCTGGCAATTGAAAGGCCAAGTATAAGTCTTCATCATTTCAAGGAAACAAATTAATAGGCCTAATTTTCCAGTACAAGGGATCAACCTACCTAGAATAGTGAGATTTTCATTCTCATCCAAAGCCCCGATTATTTTTAAATATTCAATTGCATTTTGTACCTATGAATCAAATAAAAGGGAATGCAAGTTTCTATATAAATAGCCAATTCCATACATGGATTTCTCAAATAAAAGAAAAGTGCATGAACTGATGAAGTTCTAAAGAATAAATCAAATTTATCATTACCGCAAGTATCTCAGGAGACTGCAAAGCTCTAGACAAGAACTCAGATATACTTCCAAGTCTTAGACTTTTGATTTGTAAACAGAGAGATTGCAAAGGTGTTCTCAGAATTTCTGGTAGCTGATACTCTGTAAAAGCATCATATACACGTCTAGGATAGAGACGGTAGCACTCTCCTGGTTGAACCCGACCAGCTCTTCCTCTTCTCTGGAAAAATAGGATTCCAGGAGGAAACCAGACAATAATATCAAAGTTAAAGGTCTATATCAAGACTATTGAGGATACTGCATTTTCACCATCATGATCCTGGAGTCTAATTGATTTTAATCCCTAATCTTTAAAAAATGGCACATAACCTAGCCTTTCCACAAAATGGCAATTTCAAGACAAGGCTGTTATAATTGTTAGCAGCAAATGCATTCATCCACTTGAATGATATAAGGAGTCTTGCCCAAAATTTGCAACAAATATCTTGCATAGTTTCATCAGGCATCATCATTGATAACTGATTCAGATAGGGTGGGAAGAAATTGCCACAAGTTTGATAGATTAGGATCCAATATGCCATTTTAAAAGATAAATGGGAAGATGCAATGGCCCAAAGATTATGGTACCAAATCCTAGGGAATAAAATGTTAATTTCTAATTGAATAATTTATTTATACAAGGCACTAAACATGGAAGTATAATCATGCGTCAACCGCCCCTCCTGAAAGCAATATATATATATATATATATATATATATATATATTCAAATTGTCCATAACCTCTTTTACGTGCAAATGATAGTATAGTTTATTTTAAGCCACTAATACAGTGCAATGGAGGATCAACTAAAATTATATTTCAGATTTTTAGGATTTTACAAATATAAAAGCTAATTTCAAGGTAACTACAATACAATTGGATTTTAATAGGATATAATATGTATCAAGATTTATTATTTTATGTTATTAGAGTTATCTCTTATTCATAGGAGCAGCCAATGATGTTGCGCTAAGTCATTTAAGAAGGCCTGTGACATGGCATTTTAGTGGAACTTAGACCAGATAGCTGTTATTTACTTAAGGCATATGCAATGGATGGTAAGACAGGTAGTTACTTTGGGTTCATTATAAGTCTTCAACAAAACCTTAGCAACTATTGTAATCAGATTTTGCCATAAAATTAAGACTTTGTATCCGAAGCTCCCAGTAGGGTTCTGGTCTGGAATAATAGAAGTCCATTATTCCTCCTCAGACTTCTCTCTTTTCTTGACTACTCACACACCAGCCTTCATTACTACTTTCAATGTGTCACTCAAGCTCTTGGTGCAAATGATGACTAGTCACTAGTGTGTAAATACGTCTATCAAGCTTCATAAATATGTCCTGTGTATATTTCTTCCCCATGTTTGTTATGCTACTAGAAAGAACAGAGCCACTCCCTCAATGCCAATTGCAAGTTCAAGCACTAAGCCAAAGTCTACAGGAAAAATGCAGAATTGCTATCACACAAAAATTCAAATTCAAACCCAGAGTACAGCCAATATAGCACCATAACTAAGTATGATTTCGATAGTCCAGTGTCCATAGCATTTAGCCAACTGAACTGTTACAAACCATGCAGAAAGTTTACTAAAAGAAATGTATGCATTAAGGATAAAGATGGCAGATTAAAAATTGAGGTCTGGTAATGTTGAACAGTTTATTATATAAACCATAAATTCCACACACACAATCAACAAAGGTATAACCTTACTTGTAGAGCAGAAACCTTGGAGATCCATGTAGGAAGCAAACAAGGTGTATTATTCAGTGCATCATATGATGTTTCTTTTGCCTTTCCACAGTCAAGAACAAAAACAACATCATTTATCGTGATACTTGTTTCAGCGATATTTGTTGCCAGCACTATTTTTCTTACTCCATCTTCAGGCTCTTCAAATATTAATCTCTGCATATTGCCATGTCCATTATGCATAATCTATCCAAATATATATCATAAGCAGGGAGACAAAGCACATACCACCTTTCTTCAACAAAAGACCATGCACGCAATATATTGTTAAAATTCATTTTCAGGCAATGTCATCATGGGATCGGATAATTTTTTTTTTAAAAATCCAAACATAAAATTTTACAAAGTTCCTATAGGAGAGTGCTAACAGCTTAGGTGACACATGCATAGCATACAAAATCAACCCTAATAATTAGTCATCAATAGACAGAACATCACCTGCTCTGAACTAGCCATTGAGCCATGACAAGTAAGCAACAAGACTCGTTTTGGATCACCCAAGACAGTATGCATCAGGAGCTTCTCTTTCAGAGAGCTTATATCATCCCATCCAGTCATGAAAACCAGAACCGCACCAGGTCTTTCATTCTCACATATATTGCATAAAATATATTCTATGAGACTAAAACCAAGACAGTCAGGATTCCAACAAGATATAGACTCCTGTGTCTGTGGGCTGTAATCTTTGAAATCAGCAGCTCCAATTGCTTCCTAGTCATACAATTTTCAAAATTAACTGAAATTATGAAAATACTAAACAGGTATTGAAGCAACTGCAGTTCAGAATTTCTTAAATACCTCTACAGCAGAAGCAATTTGGCTTTTCCTCTTTCTTGGGACCTGTTTGTTCATTTTCCACATCCTTTCTTGGCCATAATCATCAATTTGATTATAAGAAGTCAATTTGTAGCCCGTCATTTCAAGAATGTTCTCCAAAAAATGAGTTCTAACAGGGTATGTGAAGCCCTATATTAATAAGCATATCCACCCAAACAGTAAATAAGAAAAGAGGAAACCTGTAGCTTTTCGCACCTAAAATATTATCATTCTATAAAAAATTAAGAATGTTTATACCAAAGAAAAGGGTAATAAAAACTTCCTAAAAACAAAATTATAAACTAATTGGAAATATGAATTCATGAGTAATTTCCCATTTATGAAGATATTATACCTAGTCTGCACACCCATTTACTCCCTTAATACTTCCAAATCATCTCATTTTACATCTTCCTACTAAGATTCAGGATTCATTGACCATAAGGAATTCCCACACACATAACACAAGGAATATCACTCAGTTTCAGTAACGCACCGGAATATTCAGAATTGGGGCCCCATTAAAGTACGAAGAGAAGAGGTCGGAATCTAGGGTAGCACTCATTAAAATCAGTTTCAGTTCTGGTCGATGGGGAAGGAGATCTTTAAGGATAATAAGCAGAAAATCTGTCACAAAATATGCAAGAACATGAATATTCAGAAATGCTCCGAAAGCCCAAGATTCAATCAAGTTCAGAATTCTACCTTCATTCATCCCACGCTCGTGAATTTCATCCACAATAACATGAGTTACACCTTTTAACTTTCTATCAGCTAGTAATCTTCTTAATAAGATGCCTGTGGTGCAAAAGAGAAGATGGGTGTCTCTCCCTTTTATGCCCTCAAGTCGAACTTTATATCCAACCTTTGAAGAGGGGAGAGCTGTGAGTAAGCAACTGACTGAGAGAGAGATACTCGAATTCTCATAAAACAGAACAGTAATGAATTGGGATAGCATATTAACAATAATTGTGCAGACAAACTCACAGATTCACCCAATTGCTCCCCTCTCTCTGAGGCAATCCTTTCAGAAACAGACATGGCTGAAATGCGTCTTGGCTGTGTGCATATAATATTACAAGCAGCTCCACGAACAGATTCTATCTCGGATTCTAAAATAAATTGTGGAATTTGTGTTGTCTTGCCACAACCAGTTTCGCCTGAAATGATAATTACCTAAAAGATATGCCATTTAATAACTGTCAGTCAAATTATAGATCATTAGCTTTTACAGGATTGAAATTAGGAGTATGAGCAACTTGTAAATCATAAATCATGTACAAGGAACCAGCCTGTACATATAAATCAAAGTATAGGACAACCTAGAACATAAGCAAGATGCATACTTCATTTTGTACCAATTAATATAAAAGCATTTTACTGTCGCAATACAACATCAGTGACTCCACAGAAAATATTTTCTGGTGACACTGGCAGTTGGCATATAAAAGCTGAAAAGGTTCTGCATCACTCCAAGGGTTGTAAGGGGACCCTATACATACTGCCACCCAAGGATATTAATTCTATGTTATCACCCCAACTCATACATCAGGCTATTATAGAAATTAGATAAACCAAAGCAGGTCCAATTTCAAGCTTTTCTAATCATTTGATTTGAGCATTCTCAGCTATAGAAAACTCTGCTAAAGCTTAACCATATGACACAAACAGTCTGAAATATATACTTCTCTGATAAACATTAACTTGAGTGAGGCCTTACAGCTAATCCTCTAATGGCAACTGTCTACCTTCAGGACAAAATAAACCCTATACCGCAATTTTTTATCATTGTACAATTTTCAAACCATTGCCAATTCCCTCCCCCACCAAAAAAATACCCCTTTTTCTGGGTGATCACAGCTACTGCTGGCACCGCAATTCATCAGTACCACCACCATAACCTTTATACTTCCACCTGATATCATTGGTTTAGATAACATCACCGACTTTTATCCTCTAAACCAATTCAACTGATTCCCAGCATGTCAGTCAGTCAAACTGGCTAACAAGAATTGACTTACAATAAACAATGCAAAAAGAAGAGAGTAAAGACTGACATCAACATATACATGTTATAAAACTAAATTTGGGGATACACAACTCAACCTATAATACAATTAATAAATCACATTGGCTTAATCCATAAAAATAGAGCTAATAATAATACTATTCACAAACCTGATTTTTTGAAATGACTGATAATATCATTTCTTTCCTTTTATAAGCAGGGAGACTTCTACGAAATTCAAGCATTCTTCTTCCTTCAGGGGATTCCTGAAATGAAAAGGCAAGATGTCAAGAACATTCAACCCATTTTTGTTTTGTCTCAATGGTTTGTAAACATCATTGGATGTTTTTATCATATATTAAATAGAGAATCAAGGCAAACCCATCAATATACATAACTGCTAAAACCAGTAAGCACCTGTACAAATATAGCAGACACAAACTGTAATGACCACCATGAAGAACCAGTAGATTTTTCATTTTAACTTACTAACACAAAAGTTAGGCCTGAATATCAATTAACAAGGACTGTTAGATTGAACTATAGCCATTAGTCAATAGAGGGAAGACATCATCCTAAACTGCCACTAATCTTAATGAAAACCTTCATTGTATGGATACAGATATGATGGCATGCATGTACAGATAAAGCTGAGGAGCAGCCAAAATATTTAAAAAGTAATAGTTACTGTGTAGCAAGAGGTAATTGTGAACACTGAACAGGACTGTTGAGGAGCAATCACCTATAACATCTGTAAGAAAAAATGCTCTGGAGACCAAGCAAGAAAGGAAACAAGAGAGAGAAACAGATTTATATTGATTTGGAATGGAGACTTGGGGTGGCCAAAGGAGGAAAGGACAGAATAGAATGTAAGAAATGCTGGATAACTGCAAGAAATTGTGTCACCAGTCACCACTGCAAGCCACCATCAAAGAATGACCATTCAACAAGGAAAGGCACGTCCAGAAACATCAATTGAGATGCTGAAACACAAAAAAGTAAGAGGGAAGGGGAGAATTTTGACCTGTGTGAAAACAACAATCCGTTGGGACAAAATTACCAGAGCCATGCAAAGTCAACCCCAGCCACAACTGAATCCTACCCAAGCCTTGCCTAATTTCTAAAAATACAGATACATACCTGGTATATACTATGTAACAAAAGAATACCCTTAGTCCAGTACCAGGTATGTGTCACCTAGAAAAAATGGCATACCCATTGTTCAAAGATGAAAACCAACTAAAATTGGTTTCACATATTCTCTTTCACATGTCACCAGCAGAAAGGGAAATTATAGGAGCCAACACCAGGGAGGGAATCTATCATCCCTTCCCTTTCCAGAATTTTTTTAAATCATTATAGTATTAACTTCATAGTTTCTACTCACTAGGTATTTTGAGAAATAGTGACTCACTCACTTTGGTTCATGAATTTTCTACCTTATTTTACAAGACTGATCTCCATGCCATAACTACCATATAATGTCATTCCCACCCATCACTGTACTATACTGTTGAATTATTAAATACATTATAAAATTACAATATACTAATATATAGGTCAAAAAAGAAAATTTGGGTTAATCTAAGCACTTGCTTGCTTACATCATGTAATGAATACTGTAGTTCTCAGAGTTGGGTCTTATGGAAATTAAAACTTTATGTATCAACATACATAGTGCATATAAGAAAGAAAATTAAAAAAATATACACAAAAAATTCCAATTATTAGTGTTCCCTTAATGTGTTCAACTCTAGAATCTCAGATGATGTCCCAACCCGATTCAACTCTCGCTCTCCATCTTATACATTCAATTTACAATACCAATCTCTCATATCTCAACCCCTCCAAATGGGATGTACATATGTGGCATGACCACCTCTTGTTTTTTATTACCCATAAAATCCTGCAAAATCTCTTTTAACATCTTACATGGATTGTGATTACTAAATAGTAACTGGTAACAGAGTTAATATCAACATCTTACAACTCTAAATTGTGAAGTAAACATAAAGTAATAAAATATAAAATGCACACAAATCATATTACAGTACAGGAAAACATGCCATGATTTTATATTTGAGGGAATGTAACCTGCCAAGCCTGCTGCTGATCACGCATTTGTAAGCTTCTCTGCCAGAGGATTTTCTCCGAAACAGCCTTACTGGATGCTAGTGGCTCAGGTTGCTCAAAAAGCCCTTCATCTGTACCAATACTGCCGTCACTGCTTGATCTCACAAATGACAAATCTGAAAAGCTTTTGTTGGCCCCGGACTTTTGACTAAGGTACTCCTCAAAATATGCATTAACTCGACTTAATGTGGAAATATGCAAGCTCACCTGTCAATTCCTAAAAGCTTTACTACTGAGTCTATCATGAGAAATAAATTTTCTATTGTTGATATCTTCATTAGCAAATTTGAACTAAATTAGTTGGAATTCAAATATTGTGAAATATAAAAGGTCAAACAGAAAGAGAAGAGAGGGAGAGAGAGATTCTAAGACCCTTAAACTCAGCAAAGGCCCAAGGGTAAAGTAAAGAGCAGATGATGGAGCAGGATATATACCTCCCTCTGTGGCCTCCTATCATCCAAATCATATCTGTAGTTTGGAAGTGGAGCCTTACTGAAGACAACAACCTTGGCATACATATGGCTGCCATAAATAAATGCAATTGAGATTCTCCACGATAAAGACCTACATGTAATTCAGACTAATTTTCGGGTCATTAAAGAATAAAATAAAATTCACCTATACAACCCCATTCTGCTTGCCAAAACTGCTATTCGCTCAAAATCACGCCTATCCTTTTTCTCCCTTGAGATTAACTCTTGCTTACTCTTGTCGTTTAAGAGCATGGTGAATTTTCCCTTCCACTCATCAATGTTATCATAAGGGGAAGCACTCTGGTAAGTAAATTCCGAACCAGACAAGAAAATACACATTAAACCCAAACACCACTTCCCAAATATCCACATTCACGCTACGAATGGAGGGAAATAGAACCTAGACATTAAAAAAGAAAAGAAACGAGCTACGAAAAAACTCACAGGTAGTGAAGGAGGATCAAATTCACGATCAGAGCCTTCCTCGGAAACGGTGTCGTCATAAGCAGAAATGAAGCGTGAATGGCCCTTGTCGGGAACTTGTTCCGGTAACGTAGCGGTGGGAATAGGGTTTTCGCGAAGCTTGGCGTGAACTAGAGCGGGGGACTTGGCGACGGAGCGGAGGCGGTGATGCGGCGGAACGTAGATGGAGCCATAGGAGGACAGCGTGGGGCGGTCCTTCATGGCCAGAGACGAAAGGTGAAACGAAGGCTTTAGGGTTTGGGGGATGGACGAGGGTTGCGAAGTGGAGAGCATGCAAACTCCTTCGGCGTCGTTTAGATTTTATGCCTCACTTCTTTTCTTCAGGTTACCTCTGTTCTCTTCTCTCTGTGTGTGTGCGAGAAGAATAACTCACTGAAAAGGAGATGATGATGGTGCCATCTATCTTTCACGCTACTACCAGCGCGTGCTTTGCAGTGTTGCCACGTAAGGCGTATTGATATTGAATAACTCTGGATGGTTTTTAGCATAACGGGCCTAACTTCCAAATCCGAAGACTTCAGTACAGAGTGGAATATGGTTAGAGTGAGAAACGCGTTTTGTCATTAAAAACAAAACACACTATTAGGAGTTTATTTATGGGCCTCGCATTCAACACCAATTTAGTGGGCTTAATCCAGATAGCCCCCTAGGTTTTTTCCCAGCCTCCCCTCCCAAAAACAATACCCTTATTTTTCAGTTACACGGAATATACAGAGAAAAAATTATAAACACAGCAATCATCTCATGTAGTGAACAGGTATTTATAATGTGTAAATAAAATATAGTTTATAATTAAAAATATATGAAAAAATATTTATTTAATATAAAATTATTTAATATAAAAATAAGAATACATTAAGAAATTGGAGAAAATAGTATTTTTTTTTTAATTGAATGAGTATTGAAAAGATCAATAGGCTGTTGGTTCAAATGCTGTAAAAAATCATTGAAAAAAACTATCTCGTTATGTTAATATGTTATAGATAATGCTTGTAGTTTTTTAAAAAATGAAAAAAATTAATCGAGGAAAAAAAATATTGAGTTAATATGGAAGTTAAAAAAAAACATGTATCACAAAACGATAAAGACATACAGTTACATTTTTAAAAAGTATGTAAAAATATTATCGCATTCCTAATTAGGAGGACTCAAATTATTTTACTAGTGAATAAATTCCTCCCACTGTTCTTGTTCGTATTTTTTCAATTAACAAGTTTTTTTTTAAGTTTATAACTAAATTGTATTATTATTTTTATTTATATCACATGTATTATTTATAGAAAGCAATCATATTTAATTGCAAATATCTATAACATCATAGAATTAGCTCTTATTGTATGCACCATTATTAACATAAAGTATTGAAGGATTTTAGAGAGTAAGGCATTAATTGCCTTGCAAAGATATTTAAAAAATTGTGAAGCAGAAGAAAATGCGGATATATAGATGATGAAATTTTTAATTTCTATTTATAAAAATTAATAAAATATATTTAAAATTACATAAATTATAAAAAATGTGAAATTAGATCATAATGTGTTCATATCATGTATCAAGTTTAACATCTATTTAAATTTAATAATTTTTTATAAAATACAATATTCATCAATTTAATTATTAAATTATAATATATATATATATATATATATTATTTTTCTAACTAAAAAATAAATAAACCCTAAACATACTAACCCTATTTAAGAGTTAGTGTCACAATACTTGTTCTTTTATGCAGATGATATAATTATAGTTGGACACTTGAGTGTAGAAGTTAAAGATGCGATGATTGGCTTTGGAAACATGGGATTCCTTAAAGCAAAATTAAGATGTACATATGGAATGCAAATTTAATGTAAAGCATACATTACTACAAGCCACATTATGAAATTTCTTGAGACTTTCATACAAAACAACGAATAAAAGAGAGGATGATATAAACCGTACAATTTAAGAAGTGTGGATGAAATGGAAAAGTGTTTCTAACTGTAAGAGTTACAGTGCTACGAAACAAAGTGTTAGACGGTAGAAATTAATGAGAGAATAAATCCTCTATATCAAAGACGGGGATGTTGCATGGATGAATAAACACAACAAATAAAAGGGTTTAGAATTATTTAACGAAAAAAGGTATTTAAAAAATCGACATTTATTTTTAAACTTTTTGAAAAACTCATAACCAAAATCAAAAATTAAATTTAATTATTTTAAGATTTTTTTAAAAATAAAAAGGTTTCAATTATGGGTTGGCTTGTTTAATATTTTCCAAAAAGTGTTTAAGATAAGAATGCATGAAAAAATATCTTTGAAAATAGAAGTATTTTTCATAATTGTAAATAATTAAAATACAACTTTTACTTCCATAAAATAAATTAATTGAAATATATTTTTTACACTTTATTTAATTATTAATTTTTATACATTATTTAACCATTGATTATCCTATAATTAAAAAAAATTGTTAACTTTTATAATAATTATAATACAGGTTGTATAATTATAAATATTTATATTTTAGGTTGATGACGTAAAAATTTTTACACTTACGATGAATAAAAATTAGACTCTCGTAAAACTTCTAAAAACATAAATAATTATAGAGAGAGAAAGAGGAGATGCATACCATATATATATAATACTAAATTACTAATCTTTAGCGAATATATTAATGCTTTATTGAATGTCATGATAGGGTCAAAATTAAAGGTCTATTAGTTCAGACGAAAAGTTGCAGAGCTCAACTTCATTACCTCAACTAAACTATCATTTGAGGATTAACTGTTGAATGACCCATAAAGTTTCCCGTCATGAGTTATTATCAACAATAACAACAGTGCCAATGGTTATAATAACTATATATACATAAACAATAAATGGGTCCAAAATAACACTTTAAAAATAATCATTTACTAGGTAATTTAATATTAAACTAATCTTTACTAATATAAAATTTTTCTAATAAAAAATAAGCTGTTAGTATAAATATTATAAATTTATACTAATAATTTAATTTTATTAGTAAAATACTTCTCTTTTTTGTTAGTATAACCAAAATAATAAAACTATGTAAAACACTTCTCCTCACGTATTATTTTTTCTAATAAAAAACTACAGTTCTATGGACATCTTAGATGTATAAGGGGGAAAAGTACTTCTCCTCAAGATGTCGAGGGAGAAAAAACTATGTAAAACAATATTTGAGATAATAAAAAGAGAGAAGTTTAAATGAAACAGTACGTGCCCACCATCAGCGCCACCAGCTAAGGTCACAGACTTTAAAATTGCTTTGTTGTTCAGTTAAAAAAACCTGAGTTTCAGACGAAACTGAATATAGAAGACAGATGAGCATAGTAGGGACTTGTTGCATGTGACTGTGACATTATATATATTGGCGGTGAAACGGCAAGGTTCATTGACGCTTATATTTTATGGCAATGATTTCTTTCCCAAGGCTACTTCTTTAATTTCAAAATCATGCTAAAATAATGTTATTATGTTTTAAAATTATTTCTCCGGATCAAATCCATTTTGATATCTATTGCGTGTGTTTTTCTCTCTCTTGAAGAAACAAAACTAAAAGCTTAAAAAAAAAAAAGACATATTGCTGCCACCGTCTCCAAGGTAAACAACAACCTTTCTATACCCGAACTGTGATTAGAGATGTCGGATCAATACTATTTTACTTATGTTCATTTGTAAATTTAAAAAATAGTTGGACCAATATTGAAATGAGACATTGATTTAGTTGTCGGGGTATGCTTTTATGATTAGGTAAATAATTTTCAAAATAATGGAATCTGACCCACTTGAGTTTGAGACAGGCTAGGTAGGGGTCTCTGTGCCCCCTTTTAGCGTCCCTAATGCTTCATAAGAAAACATTTGAACCAAGTCAAATTAGAACAGGAAAAAGAAAATACTCTCTCTATATTAAATTATCTATCGTTTAAGATAATATGCATCCAAAAATAATTATAATTAATTGCATCAATTACTATTAAAAAATAATCTCCTCTGGCTAAAATACTATTATTAATTAATTAAGTTAACGTATAGCTGTGAATTAGTTAAATATTTAAGTAAGATATTAGTAAATAGAGATATTATTTTTCAAAACCAATATTTTTAAAGTGATCAATAATTTGCATGGAGGGAGTATTTTAACATTTCTGGTACTAGAAAGAGAGTTTGTAAGTCAGGAGTGTTTTGTTGTTCTGTTGTTGTCTGAAGCCCCATTAAACACTAGCAAATGTTGTTTGTGGTTTATTTGTGGTCTTAACTTGAAACAGTTACGAAAATGACCCCAAAGTTGATGGTGGTGCAGGGCCACTATTGGGGCCACTATTGGGGTCACCGATTGTGGCCAGGGAAAACTTTGGCCATATACGCAGGTTTGCACTTAGCAGCATTCGCTACAAGGACTGAAAAAGTAGTGCACTAGCTAGTGTTTGAGGTAGCCAGTGACTTCTTGTCTTGCACCTGTCCTAAGTGTTTCTTCTTTGGAGCATGTCCTCCTTAGGTGACTGAATCAGCATGTTGTTTTCAAGTAACCTATTATTATTTGGATCCAAGTGGACGACTATTCAAAATAATTTTGGTAAATATAAATTACAATAATCATGGTTCAATATTTTTCCAAAATAAACCACCAGATGTTTCTAATTAAAAAAATATTAATAAAAAAATGTCCTATTATTCTCATTAATGACTTTAAGTTTTTACTAAAATTATTTCTGATATAATTGTTGTATCTAGCATTAATTTGATCTTTGATACATGATTTTACTTTTTTAAGTTTTCTTTCAATTTTGTTGCAAATAGAGAATGCTCAAACATGGGGTAGAAGGCTCCCAATTCTATGATAAAAAGTGAAAACAAAATATTGTTTGGCTAAGATTAAAGTTTAAATCAAAATATGATATTTTTTGGGGGGATTCTAGAAAAGACCATAGTTACTTGATTCTAACTCGGTAAGGTAGGACAAGATGATGTGTGAATGGCTGAACTCATGAATAATGTTTGTAATCTCCCATACAGGGCTCTAGAAGGAGATTATTGTACAAACTGTTAAGGTTGACATGGCCAAATTCAAAAAGATTATGGGAATATCACTAATTAGCTAGATGTATAAAAGAGAAATGGGGCCAAGTGGAGCCCTTTTGTATTGATGGTTGATCAGTTATTTATGTGGAACAACCCGAAATGATATTCCCCCAGCTGGATTATTCTAACTTCAGGTTCATTTATATTCATTTAGGAGCTGTATACTTGTTTGTGTCTGATGTTCCCTTCCAAAAATAATAGCAACAAAGAGAGTAGCAACATATATAAGTTTGGTTATAAATAAATAACCTTGTAGGTTAGAGATTTTCTTTTTGGTTGTATTATATTTTTGTATCTTTCTGCATCTGTATATTGTCATTTCCTTCTTTCATGAGGGAAAAACTGTATATTATAACATTCTTAAAGATGCTAAAAAAATAAAAAGAAAAAAAAAATAGGGCAAAGGAATCCGTGCTTAATCTTCTTTTTAGTACCTTATGACGAATATATTTAAATTAACAATTTAGCTGGCTATTTGCAAAAACATTGCATGATAATATTTAAAATGTTGCTTTGGCGTTTTAATTCACACATTTTTGTTGTCTAGTGTTATATTTAGCTGGCCAAACACCATTAATCTACACGTTTGCTCAAAAATGATTGTTTAGGTTTGTGTATACGCAGCCACGGGATTAAATCACATTACATGTTAAATTTTCTAAAATATATTTTATCAAATTAATTATTCATTATAAAATTATCATAAAATAAATAAAGTATATAAACATTTACAAAATAATTTTAAAAAATTAATTAACAATTTTATTATTTTAATTTATTTTAATATATAATATGTTATTTATAATACAAATAAATAGTTAGCAATAATATTTACAAATATTTCAATTATATAAAAATTTTATATACTAAATTATTAGAATGATATCACATGAATTAGATGTCACATAAAAATATATATAAAAATGTCATTTTATTAAATTTATATAATATTTTCTTATTTCTAATCAAACTCAAATTAAAATTCAGCCATTAAAACAATTATTCTTTTTCATACAAAAATTATCAAGTAAGATCTCATAATATGTTAATCTAAATAAATTTTATGCGGTAATTTTTAATAATTTAAATATTTTGTCTCTTAAATTTATTCATTCTTAAGTAAGTATTAAATCTTCCTAAAATAAAAGTGATACACATGCTTACACTGGTTTCTTAAAAATCATCTTCTACTCGAAAGATAAGAGGTTGTTTGAATTTAAAAAATGTTTTATTTTTTATTTTTTAAATTTTATACATAAAATAATGAAAATAAAATTTATTATTTTTTATCGTTATTTCTATAAATATATAAAATAAATAAATAATTATATTTTTACAGTTAAAATTTTGAAATTAGTTTTTTTTTATCAAACTAACCCATCCTAGATATCTTCATCTTTATTTGTTTTATAAAAATTCGCGGACATTTTGAAGTGCGGGTTGTTAAAATTCAAATTTACCGTGTTTGAGTTACTTTGTTTTAAACAAAATCATTATCTTTTTAACTTCCTAATACTTCAAAAACTTTTCATGTATGTAATTGATTTCAATTTTAAATATTAATATCATTATCTGTTTAACTTCTTAATAATTCAAAAACTTTTCATGTACGTAATTGATTTAAATGTTAAATATTAATATTAAGATTTTATTTGTATGAAGGTAGTACAAAATTAATTTAAATTAATAAAATTAGGGATAAAAAATTTTAAGATGTGGAACTTGGGTAAAAAAAAATTCCCAAAAATATGGAAAATAGGAGAGAGAAAGAAATGCAAGCTTTTTTTCAATGTTTTTTTTATTTTAAAAAATATTTTTAAAATATAAAATATATTTACAATCTATATGTTTTATTATTTAATAAATATTTTTATACAGTTTTCATTCATTCAAATAGTATATTATTTTATTTTTTTATCTCTCATCCAGACAAAATATATATGAGTCAAATTTTATAGAAGTCGAATCAAATAATGTGAACAAGCATTTATTCATAAAATATCGTGATTGAGATGCCTCACTAGATTCAATAATTAATATATAACTTCTTTAGCTTCATTTGATGCAAAAAGTGTCCAAGATGGCAAACCAATTCCATGCATTCTGCAAAAGGAAAACTCCTCTTGCTTTTCTTCCTCAATTTGACCATTAGGATTTATAGACTTTAAGAACTTGGCATTATTTCCTTTTTCTGACTTTAGGGTCTATATATATTTTGGCGTGAAATTACATCTTTTGATACTCTACGTGGTAATTTAAGCTATAACTAAGTTTGGAATTAAGGATCAAGATGTTTCTGTCTTCTCAAAATGGTCTTTATTGGGATAAATGACATATTAAATATTGTTTATATAATAATTTATATAATATAATTTTAAAATAAATTTTATCACATTTCCTATTATATCTATTCTATTTTTTTCTCTTCTGTTATTATATATTTATAGTAATGATAACATTTCTTTTAATATTATAAACTTTGATTACTTTCACATTAAAAAATTCGTATGAAACCCATGAAAAATAAAATAAGATCTTGATATGACATCATATGACATATAGATCCTTTCATTATCTAATTATTCCTCTCAATTCTAACCAATTTTTTCTTAAGATCCATTACTTTTAGTCAAACCGTCATGATTATGATTATTATGACTTATTATTATTATTATTATTTTAGAATAAAAAGTATGCCTTTATTGCATCGAGCTTTCCGACATCAACTAATTTATCTTTTAACTAAAGGATAAGATTAATATATTGTCAAAAGCTTAATCACGCTCCAGCTAAATTAATATTTTATATATAGATGGCCAACATTTTTGCCATATTTCCATTTGGTTGTTAAAAAATCTAATGGCATTGTGGTGGAAGTCTCTTTCTCTAGTTTTAAGAAGATAGTCAAGCCAACACATGGAGGTAAAAGGGATTGTCTACAAGAATTTAGAAGCAATGCAGTCTAGTTTTGGGCAATTTTTTTAATAAATATTAATAAAATAATAATATAAAGTAAATTAATATTTTGTTGTAGGTTAAAAAACTTATACACATTAACTTTTTTAGACATTGCTTTCTTCTAATTTTTCAACAAAGTAAAATATATAAATTAATTTTAATTTATGAAAAACGTGATTCATTTCACTTTATTGTTTTCATTCGAATTAAGCTTTATTTCATTTAAACCATTCAAATATTATTCAATTTAATATCCTTGCTTTGTGAACTTTTCTAAATTACTCCGACAAATGGAAAGTGGCAATTAATAACTAACCAGTTTGTTTTTTTACCAAGTATATATATATATATATATATATATATATATATATATATATATATATATATATATATATATATATATATATATATATATATATATATATATATGAATTAACTCCGTGAGACCCCTTTCAAACCTTGTTCTAAAAATAACATCTTATAAAAAAAATAACCGTAGTAACAGTTTTATGGGACAAAAGGAGATGTTTTTGGTAACATCACATGTTCTTAGATTTGTTTAAAAATTACGAAGACCTCGGTTTAATTTGCTTACAAAGAATGACAAACAAAATTCAAGTTTGCAATGTATAGTAAAATATTTCTGTTATTTTTTTTATCTCTCATTATTTTTGAAAATAATTATTCATTTTATCCTCATATATACCATTTTATAAGTTGAAGATAATATTAATTTATTATTTTTTCTATCATAATTTTATCTTTTAAAGTAATAGGAGTATTAATTATTAAAAATTTAATTAAAATATATTGAAAATATATAATAATTTTAATGCAAACATAAATATTATATTTAATTTATAAAAATAAATTTAAATAAAAATAAAATATTTAATAAAACATTAAAATAAATATCTTACTTCCTTCTTTCGTTTTTTATCTATCTATAAAAAATTAAAAAAAATATTTTTACTAACTGTTTACTTTAATTTTAAAAAAATATTAATTCTTTTATATATATTCTTATATTTATCATCTGTAATAAATAAAATAAAATTTATATATAAAAAATGAATTTAAAATATATTTAAAAAATTAAAAATGTTAATTATAATTTTTAAAATTTATTTTTTTAACATATAAAAAATAACGGAAATGTTATTTTTAATTTGTATGTGCTGAGTAGGGCAGAAATTTGACAAAATTGATCATTTTTGCCATCTATTAAACATGGTTTTGAAAGTTGTGTAATCATGTTTACAGAACAACACAAACAGCTACTTAGTACCTGTTTGAATAAGTATTGAAAAGTGGTTGTCGTGATTTAAGTGGAGCTAGAACGTGATTTTTTCAAAAAGGAGAAAAATTATCAATTTTATCCAACCAAAGTTCTCACTGTGAAAACAAACAGGCATTTAGTCATTCCTTCCAGTAGATGCCACGTGTTTTTCACGAGATTGCTTGTCATTTTTCATTACACAACAAAAATAGAAAGGGAAGTATAATGATGACATTAAATTAGATAGGCCATTTGATTACATCTTTTAATACAAAAGTTTTGAATAAATTAAAGAGCACGTGTAAAGATGTGGAAACAAAGTTGACTCCATTTATTACCACCTACAATCCTACATAAAGGAGCCTTTTTCTCTGCCCATTTACATGTTTTCACGGTCTTATATGTAAACATAACTATAAAATTTATACTTATTTATATTTAAAATTTTGAAGCATTAATAAGTATATTAGATACGTAACCGTTAATAAAGCTAGTTATTCAATTAAATTAATTAAAATAGATAAAATAATTATGATAATTTTTATAATTGATTACAATCTTTTATAATTAATCATCATTTATACATAAAATAATAATTATTTGTAGTTATTATTGTTATATAAAATGATAATTAATTTAAATTTTATTTTTAATTATTTTTAATTTTTAATTTTAAAAAATAAAATAAAATTTTATTTTTAATTTAAATTTCAAAATTTTTAAAATTATTTCTAAAATAAATTAAATAATTATATTATATCATTTTATTATAAATTTTTAAAAATATTTTAAAACATCAATTATGTTAAAGTAATATAAATTTTAAATATTAAAAAATAATAAAATAATAAAATATTATTATTATTATAATATTATTATTAATTATAATAAAAAAAAATAAAAAAATATTTTATAAGATAATAATAATAATATGATGATTATAATATAAAGTTATTATATTATAATATAAATTTATATTTTATATATTATTTCAGTTTAAATTAAATAATATTATATATATAACTATTATAATATTTTATATTATTTAATATTTATTGTATATTAAAATAATATATATTATAATATTATATTATATATAATTATATAATATAAAATTATATTATAATATTAAATTTAATATAATTTATATATTAAATAATATTATTAATTTTTTAATATATAAAACTAGATAAATAAAAAATTATTTTTTTTAAAATAAAAAAATACTATTATTATTAAAAAAAATAATTAATAATAGTACTTATTATAATAATAACAGTGCTTATAATACATATAATATTAAATAATCATATAATTTTATATTTTATACATTATTTAATAATACTGATTAATAAGATAAATAATTTTATATTTTATTATTATAATTTTTTAATAATTATATTATATAAAATAATATAAATTATATTATAAAATTTTATATAATATAAATTATATTATCATATTATAAAATAAATATAATTTTTATATTTAATTAATATAATTTATTTGTAAATATATAGAAAATAGATGAAAAATTAATAAATAATTAAAATATTTTTAATTAAAAAAAATATTATTATTACAATAATAGTAACAATAATGATATTAATAAAATTAAAAAAAATAATTTATAAAATAATAATAATAATAATATAATAATTATAATATAAAAAATATTATATAATTATATAAATTTTTATTTGACATATTATTTTATTATAAATGATTAAAATAAATAATTTTATATACTATTTTAATATTTTTATATTACTCAATATTTATTTTACATAAAAATATTATATATATATATATTATAATTTTATTTTAAATATTTATTTAATATAATATTATATTATAGTAATATGAATTTATTCTAATTTATATATTAAATAACATTATTATATAAAAATTAAATAAATTAAAAATTAAATTATTTTAAAATAATAAAAAATAAAAAATAAAATTATTATTATTATTATTATAATTATAATAATTATAATACTAATAATAATAGTTATAATAATAATGATAATGCTAATGAATGTAATGATTTAATAGTGATATTATTGGTAAAAGTGATGTTAGTAGTGATGTATGATGATGTTTGATAAATTTAAAAATAAAAATATTTTAAAATTAAAAATATTATTTAAGAATTTTTTTTAAAAATTTGAGTTAAAATAATTTTAAAAACATGTTAAAATAATTTTAAAATTATTTTTATCAAACAAAATTTAATTTATTTTTAAAGTTAATTTAAAAATTAAAAATTTGTAACCATTATAAATAAAAATTTAATTTATAATTAATTTTATAATCAATTATATATTTTTATAAATTGATTAATTTAGATAAAATTTAATATATAAATCAATCAATTTTCTGTAAATATGTTTGATGATAATTTTTATATTATGTTATATCAGACCAATAATGATATATGAATTATTGTGGGACAACAAAGGAGACAAAGTAAAAAAAACTATAAATACTGATTTTATATATTTTTTATAAAATCCAATTAATTAATACATAAAAATTTAGAGTTTAAATAATTTAATTAATAATATTAAATTTAATATTGTTTTATATTTATTATAAATTATTCTTAATATTCAACTCAATATAACAAATAATATAAAATATATTTTAAAAAAAATGATATACGTTTTTTATTTTATTAAAAGAAATAAAAAAATTATTAAATAATATTTAAAATAGTAATTATTTTTTTAAAATAATAAACATACCTTTAATTTGTTTGTATATTTTACATTAAAAAAAATTTATATAAAATTTGATTACATGTAAATATAAATGTAAGTAGTTAGATCTTATTTAATTATTTTTAAAAGAATATTATAATTTACATCTAAAAATTGTGTGTAAATTATTTTGTTATATAAAATGTAATAAATATTTTAAAAATATATTTATTAGTTATATATATAATTAAATTTTAAAGCCATAATTAATAAATATTTTTAAAATGGAAAGGATAAATTAGAATACATGACTTGAGGATGTATTTATTAAGTGTTACTTAATAATATTTTAATGAGGGTTTAATATGATAAATATAATTATAAATGTTATAAAAGTAAATAAAAAGTATTTATATAAATTGTAGGTTGTTTTTATACATTTATAAAAAATCTATCAAAGCATCCAAACGGTTGCTTTAAATCCAAGCATTTAGATTCGAGGCTATTAAAATAAGATTTCTTCTACTGTACATTATATATTGGTTGAAAAACATTATATCTAAATATAAAATTATTTTATATATTTAAAACAAATCAAAATATTAAGATTTAATTAGATTTTTTTTAATTTAGACTATGTGCTATTTTATTTCCTCAAATTATTTTTAACCAATCAAAATCTTTATTTTTAAATTAAATGATTTTTATCTTGGAATGGATTTTTCTTGTTTTACCTAAAACATTCATGTCATTATTTTTCATATATGCAAAATTTTAAAAATATGAATAGAATAAAAATAAGAATTTTTTTATAATTAAAATTAAAAATAAAAAATAAAAAATCTCTAACTATAAAATTCCTAATTTATTGTATATTTATAATTTGGAGGAACTATTTTACAGTTTTTTTCTTCTATGGCGAAATTGAGTCAAATGATTTTTTTAGAAATTAAAATGGGTATTTATTATTTTTTTCCCTACAATTATTTTATAAAAGAAACAATGGTACATGCATTTGGGCACTATATGTGATCTTGCTCAAGACAATTCGTATAATACACAACCGTTTTATCAGAAGTTTAATATATATATTATCACAGTCATTATTAAAGACATAATTACGAAATTATGATTAATGCAGAATTAACTAGGGCAGAAAAGCCTTGTTAGATTCATTTATACCATGTGGGGAAGCAATATATATAGCTTCTACCTGGTGATTTAATCTTTTGTTGTTGTTGTTGTTCTTTTTTTTAGATAAATCTTTTGTTATTTTGTATCTTACTTGACGTGGTTTTGACATTCTCATAACATTTTGCTAATATGATGTTTATGGCCTGTTAATTACTTTGTTTTCTTTATATTATTCATATTAGACTTAATTCTCCCTTTTTTTATTTGTCGTCATTTTTAAAAAAACTATTATTATTATTTAAAGAGTTTAAATAATATTTATTATTTGGTTTTATTATTAAAAAAATAATTGATAAAAGAAGTAAAGTAATAAAAATACTAAAAAATAATAAATTTTAATATAAATAGTAATATCAATATTTTTTAATTTATATGAAAAAACTTACAAAAATAATGAAAAAATTAAAAAAAATCATAAACATTAATGTTCACATCTTAATTTGAGGATCGTTAGAAATATAATTAATTTAACTTTAGTAATTTTAAATTGAACCTTGTGTATAAATTAATTTATAAGTTCAATTATAATATTTTCACACATTAAAATGATCTTATTTTTATTAATTTTTAAAAATTTGTCAGTTTCTCTTCTCTTTATAAATTCTGACACCGATTGATATTGATCATCATAATATGAAAATATATTATACATATTAGTTCTGATTATGATTTTGACTAAAATAAATTTAAATTTTTTATCTTTAATTCTTATAAATAAATTTAATTTATAAACAAATAAATATTAAATATTTTAAAAAACTTAAGATAATAAATATATACATTAGCTATGCTTAATATCTATAAAAATAATAAGCAGATTAAGTAAAGTATGAGACTCGAAACTTCAATTTGCTAAAAAAAATTACCCATTAGATACACAAAATCAAACGACTGGTCAATTTACCCTATGAGAAATATTAACAATACATTATTTAATTTATTATTTATAATTAGTCTAATCATTAAAAATTAAAATTTTTAAATAGTTAAATTTTTAAAAAAATGTAATTAATTTTTTTTTCAATGTTTATCATTTAAATGAGATGGGGCCTATATGATCTTTGGTGGTTGATTATTATTGAAATATGAAAGGGTAAGTGGTAATTGGGTTTTGTTGAGGTGAGAAAGATGACACTAACGAGTAATGAGATATGGCCACCAAATATAATACCAAAAGTCAAAACGCTTTATATGGCGGGCCGGGGCATGACTACCTTCCCACTCCCTAATAATGCTTTATTGGAGTTATTAGGATACCATCATCACCTTTGGGTCACGTTAATTAACATCTTATGCTACTCTTCACTTCACTTTAATATAAACTTATCTTTAAACTGTTGGATTAAACAATATTTCAAGACTAAAAAAACAGCCCTTTTCATGAAAAAAGGTTAAATGTTAAAAGCTTTTAACCAATGTTCTCTTTCTTCAAACTCAATATCTGAGAATATATCATTAAAAAAAACTTAAAAATAATTTTGAACTTAAAAAATTAAGCAGATTTAACATTAAATTTTGTATTAAAAACAAGAGTTAAACATAAAAAGTATTGTTTTTAATTTTAACTTTAAAATAATTTTAAAATTTTAGGAAAACCAGACTAATTAAATCATCTCCCAGTTTTGAGGATTAATTTTTAAAAAAAATATAGATTATTAGAGTGGATTTATTTTTCTCAATAAAAAAATTTATATACACGAAAATCAAAATTCAAACTCCTATCATATATTTAGAACATATGACTATATCACTGCATCAAACTTTGTGGATTGTTAAACAATATTTAAATTTACGACACTTTTTTTATATTTTTTGAAAATATGACTTTTTTTTATGAAATACCACTCGTCACTCAGCATTTTTTTATAATTTTAAAATTTAAAAAATGAATCATTATTTGTTGATTTTCTTTTTATATTAATATTTCTAATCTCAACCTTTAACTTTAATTACTTTAAAAAATTATATATATTTCTTCCTCAAATTTTAATCACTTATAATTTTAAATTAATATTTATTTTATTTATCTTTATAAATTAAAAATTTTCTTTATTTCATGTTTTAATTATGCTTAAATTAATAAATACCAATACAATGCTCAAAATACTTCTGATTGAGATTACATATGTATTACTTGCTATTAGTCTCAATGATACACTGTAAAAATTTGTTGTTTAGATTTTTCTTTTAGGAAATGGACTTTTTTGGTACATCAGAAAAGAAAAAGTAAAATGAGGAAAAAAAGGAAATAAGAACTAAACCAATCATATTAGATAAAAGTGAACTGTAAAGGGTTATAGGACAAGAATCCGACGAGTTACATTAAGAAAGGAAAGTGTAAAGCTATAAGCTAGAATTTTGAGAAGGAGATGTATGCAAAGTGTGTTTTTCTTAATTCTTTAACTGTAACTTAGATAAATGAAATTATAAAACAACAAAAATGGGGTTGAAAGCACTGGTCTCGCGGCATCGTTTCATGTGTCCACGAGATGTATAGGAAGGATGGTATGATATGAGGTTATGTATGAGAATGGACCGAAATAATATTTTGGCTCTATTAGCGAAATGGTTTCTAAATAGGATAATGGGTATTGCTATAACCAATATAGATTTAGAGAGGGCACACGGGATTGAGAAATTGAATGGTAATTACGTGAAGCAAACGGTTGTTTGATGTTGGGACTAGAAAGTGTGACGTATTTATCCCACTTCCCTTCATATTTGCAGTGCACGTTGAAAGACAAATGATATTGATTTGTGTTACTTGTTTGGTGATGTTCCCTGAACTATGCAAAAGCAGCGGCACATGATGCAAAAGCAAAGAAAGCAAGAGATAGAATTACCAAAGCCTATTTCCGTGCCGTTTCTTCATTGTTCCGTGCCCAATGCAACATGCAATTTCTTCCAACATATTTTAATTCATCATCTACCTAAGTTATTTCTCTTTATATATCAATTCTCACTTATCTCATATTTCCCAAACTAATGTTTCAACTTCAACTTTCACCTGTGATTTTATTTTTTGATGGTCACCTATATATATGATTAATTGTTTAGAAACGAGAATTAACTTTTATTCCAAGGATGTATGAGGTTTTAGCTCTGATTTTCGGCGACAAAGTTTTACAGTAATTATTTTAAATCTTTATTAAATTTGATTAGTTATTTTTCATAAGAAAAATGGATCAAATATATTGTAAGGATTTTCTATGATCCTAAATATTTTATTGATTCTCATAAAGTGGTACATGTTTTGAAAATAACAGCAATTCTCTATCATGATATAAAGATCAACAATGCCGAAAGGTATTCTATACGGCATTCAATGCGGGAAGTGCCGCCATGTACACCGTCGTCATTATGGTAACACAAATTAAATCAAAACTTGAAAGCCTCAGAAAAGAGTTGGGACCGTAGCTACAGCCAAAATCCATGGCAGATCGGATTAGGCTCGTGGTAGTTAATTTTAAGTATCAAAAATTTTTAAAATAACTTTTAATTTTTTTTTTTATAATTTTATATGTTAAGATTTAACACTAAATTTTAAGCTTAAATTGAATAAATTACTCATCATTTTTATATTTGATTTTCTTACTAGCAACAATAATAATAATAATAATAATAATAATAATAATAATTATTATTATTATTATTATTATTATTATTATTATTATTATTGATAGTAACATGATAATAGTTATGGCAAAAATAATAAATATATTGGTAAGATGATAATAAAGGTAAATTAATAATAGCATTCTTGATTATAGTAAAGATGAGGATGATTATAGGATAATATATTGTTCAAATTTAACAATAGACCGAATTCAAATTTGACATTGTAAGAAAAGTGATTGATTTTATTGTGAGATTTGACTTTTGATGTTATTAATTTGTTTATGCTAACATGAGATAGTTCAATTGTAAAGATCTTCAATCTTTCACCTTCCAAGTTTTTAAACCATAAAAGTTACACCTTTGCCTTCTTTTTTGTCTAGATTTATACTTTTTTCTTTTCTTTGGTCTCGTATGCTTACAAATTTGCCACAACTTTTTTAGCTTTTCTCACTAAGTCCTTCTTCTTTTAGACTAGTCTCCTTCTTTTATTATTTTTCTAGGCATTTTTTAATTGGGGTTATTACTTTGTATAAAATGCATAAGCTAATTTAGTTTTATGCAACTCTTGTTGATTCTTTTTATTACTAATGTGGATTTTTTAAATCTTTTTACAACATATACCTCCACAAGTTTAACTAAGATGGCTTAGTCTAATTATAAATGTTTTCAATCTCCCAGCTTTCAAGTTTTTGAATCTCAAAGGCTACACGTTTACACTTTTTTTATGAAATATTTGTACTCCTTTATCTCATAAACTTACAAATTTGTAACATTTTTTTTTCTTTGGAGCTCTGTCATCGATTTCTTCTTTCAAATTCCTTCTGTTACTATTTTTTCTAATTTTTTATTGGACTTTAAGTCTTAAACTACACATCATATCCTTTAGATCCTTAACAAAACTGATAAGTTATATGAACTTTGATATTATGTTACATTTAATAACAAGTTCAACCCAAATCTAACATTGTGAGGGGAAATTATTAGTCTTGTTGTGAGATTTGAGCTTGAAATTTCTTGACCTTTTTCATTGGATCCTTCTTCCTTTATTTTGCCTTTTTATTATTATTCTTTTCTGTTTTTTTATTAGGCTTTAATTAAGTCTTGGGCCACACATCATATCCCTTGGCTCCTCAACAAAATTATTAAATTGTATGAACTTTGATATTATGTTGGATTTAATAATAGGTTCAATTCAAATTTAATATTGTGAGAGAAGTAACTAGTCTTATTATAAAATTTGAGCTTAAGGTTATTGCTTTGTCCAAAATATTTAAGGTAATTTAAATTTCCACATCTCAAATATATAATTCATCCTTTAAGAAAAAAAAAACTAATTAATATTTTTTTTACAAATACTTTTTCTATTTTGTGTGAAAACTTTGAAAATTAAACATAACCAATCACAATGTTTTTGGAATATCAACTTGTAAAAGCTAACAAAATGTGATTTTCACAACATGAAGCCCTTACTTATATATAGTTCTATTTTTATCCATTTTTAACACAATTTTTACATTTAATTTTATGATACAAAGATTAGATTAGCGAAAAGAGGAATTCCCCCGGAAGAGGTAATAGTTTACTTACAAAGATAACTGGTTCAACTGCTGCAAAAAGGATCCGGATGGATGATTTTTATCATAACAATTAGCATTCATTCTTCAAATTATGTGTATAAATTTTTTTTATATCATTGTTCATGTCTCATTTATAATTTAAAATTTAAAATAATTTTTTTTATATTAAAATTAAATTAAACATGGCTTAAGAATCAATAGATTATATTTTAATAGAATATCTTTCTTTATTTTAAAAATTATAAAAAACAAAAATAATTACAATCAGCTAAAAAAGTACCAAATTCGTACACTTGAATTATAATAATGATATTTAATTAAATTAACCGATTGTAACATGTCAATCAAGTTGTAGGCAAAGAAACAAAAATAATTGAGAAGCACACAAATAAAACAAACAAAGACGTGTGTTGGATGAGTGACATTTGCATTGTTAACCTTAATTAATGTGCGGCAGCAGTTCCTCAGGAAAATTAAACCACAAATTGTGAAGTAACAGAAAGATGAAACAAAGAGAAGGGTTTGAAAAGTGACCATACATTGTGAATCCAACTTTAATTTGGTTTGGGTCATATAGCGATTGGTGAAAAATTGATGTTAGAGATGCTGTATAAGTCATATTCACATGAATGTTAGCAACAGTTGTACTATAGTTGCATCATACCCGCATATTTATTTCAGTACCAAAGCACACACAAAGGGTGGCCTCGAAGTGTGAGTGGTCACATAGTCACAGAGAGGCACCGAAACGCAAACCAAAAGGGGTAGTGCTGTGTTTGTTAATGACTTTGTGGCATTTAAATTTTAAACAATTCCAAAGGACATACCCATTTGAAATGACATCAACATCTTCTGACAGCTGAGTCAATATTCCCCCATTGATACACTACCATTGATTCTATTCCCAATTTCCCATCTTCGTTTCGGTGTCATTATTTGGGTTAAACAGAAACAAAACAACTGTGTGAATGAGAGAATATGTAACATAATCAAAAGAAATGAAGGGGGTGACATGGAAATTGGAATTTGGAAGGTGTAGTTATTAGCATTAGGTGCTAATTGTTGAGTGTCACGATCATGTGCTAGGGTGTTGAAATAAGTAGTAATTAAGAGCCCACACATCGTACATGTATTATGAGGAACTGCAAAATCGGACACACAGACACCAAAAGCATGTCTGTGTCACATGCCTGATGCAGCCTATGTGGTAATTCATTCAGTGCCTGCACGTGAACTAACCCATTAGATGTGTGGGAGCGAGTGGGAGAGACTCCATTCTTATCAAAGTCAAAACTCTCATGTACAATATTCTTTCAAACATAACTAGATGTTACATATGTCTAATCATACTTTAATCATGTATCTAATCTAAATTATTTCCCTTCCCATGTAACTTTCTACCTTATTTATCCAACATTTATCTAATTCTTTCTCATATCTAAATTATGTCTTTGCCATTTCCTTACTAATTAATTACTGTGCCTCGCCTATTCAAACCAATTTTATTTTGCTTTTTCAGATTATGAAATTTTTGTATAATTCTATCACGTTTTTAAAACGTGATACACTTTTAAAAACTAAAAAATATTATATTTTATTCTCCAATTCTTTTGGGATAAATACATAAACAATTCTCCCGTTTTATAGTAAAGTAGAAGACGGCTCGTTGAAGAAACCTTCAAGATGCAGCCTTTAGAAATTTGTTTATTTTTATTTTTATTTTTTAATGTTCACATCGTAGTCTTTTGTAACCAATTTTCTTCTTCAGGTTGTTATCTTTTTATATTTTTTAGATTTCTAAAAGGATAAAATAAATGCTACCTTTCGAAGTAAAAAACAAACACATTTATAACTCAAAATTTTACTGTCATCATTCTCGCATGACCTTTTCTCTTCCATTAAATATAGATTTAATTAATTTTTTGAAGTTTTTCTATTCAATAAGTAGTTAGTATATCTAATGAGTATTATTAAATTCAAGCGAAATATATAAGAAACATTATAATATGATAAGAGATAAATAGTTTTAATTTAACATATCAAAATAAATTAAAACAACATGTGTTATTCTTAAAAAAATATATTTAATCACTCTAAAAAAATTAAAATTTTATATATTACTAATAAAAAGTTCCTCATACATTGCAAAAAAAAAAATAGAAATTTTTTATAAATTAAAAAATGGTAGATTTATTATTAAAATAACAAAATATTCTGTTATATATTAAATGACAATAAATAATAAAATTAAAATTGATTATAAAAATATTAAAATAAATTATTAAAATTAGGATATGTAATTTCTATTACAATAATACATCAAAATTTAAATTAACTAAAATTATAATAATTTTAAAATTTAAGTCATCTAAAAAACATCTTTAATTTGATATAATATATCAATATTAAATTTTTAAATTAAAATAAAATTAAAAATTAGTATTTAAAATAAACAATATTATATATTTGAAAAATTAGATTTCCTTTTAAATATTTTTATTCAATAATAAAAAATTAAATTTTATAATATAAATATGGATAAAAATCAATATAGATATATGTAATTATAATCTCAATTATATATTCCCCAAATTATTGATGAGGATTGAGCCTAATGAAAGGGGATGATCCCACATCAAGCGATTAACTGCAGTTTGAATTTTAATTAGAGATGTAATATTTATTTGTGTTTCAAGTAAAATTGTTTCTTATGAAAAAAAATATATTTATAGAAATCAGAAAACATATATAACCAATGTAAAATGCAGACATTTAAAAATATAGGACACATAACTTAAATTATTTTTAAAATAAAGTTGAACTAAATAAAATTTTATTGCAGTAATATAATAAATTTAAATTATGAATGGATGATCAATTCAGATAATATATAATTAATTTTTTATTTTAATTAATATTTAAGTTTAAATTTTGTACATAGATTAAATTCTCATCTAAAGAGGTAATCTTATTGGGTTTTAAAGTGTCAATGTTAAGCATAATTATTTTATATGAAGGATATCTATAATTTAAATAAAAGATAATAATAACCTTCAGTATGCATGCTAGAAGATTACAACATCATTTATGGTTGATTTTATATCAAATAAAAAATTAACTAATTTTAATTAACTATATATATATATATAAAATAAATTTAATTTCAATATATTGCTATCATAAATTTTTTACACTATTAACTAATTAAAAATTGACACATATATTTTAAAATAATTGTAAAATTTAATAATATAATAATTTTTAATTAAATAATGATATAAAAAAAATTATTCTATCAATAAATTCTAATTAAATTCATTGAATATTATATTGTCGTATTACTTAATAAAATTCACATTTAATGTACGTACAATTTTGTCAAATCCATTAAATGGGATATCAATACAATTCCAAATATGGAATGCAAAGAATATTCCACAATAAAAGCGGATCAAGATAGTCAATGCAGCGTGTTTGATAAAATTTATGTTGTTCACATTGCTGTTATTTTATTAACCCTTTTAACACCACCATGAAAAAGCAAATAAAGGGTAAAAAAAAAGTATAAATAGGATATCGAATCAAATTCTAATATGCTCGTACCTTAATAAAAGATATTTATGCGTTTTCATATTAATTAAGTAGAAGGGAATTGTGCTCCAATGGTCGGAATATTATTGAAAAAGCATAATAATGTCTAATTTCCAGTTATGAACTGAGATAGGATATGATCACAAAGAAAAAGGAAAATGATGTCGACAACCACTTTTATTTAAGAAAGATAAGATGAAATCATATCCAACCATGGGGATCGACGTGCCGTATATGCTTCTTTCTACTTTCTACCACTTCTTTGGCAAAACATCATTCGTCAATTTCTATTATCAACTTTCAAAGCCCAGTTCTTCCGGAAACCACTCTTTCAATTCAAAAGGGATTTTAATTATTCATCTAGTTAATAAATAAGAATTAAATTTAATTATTTTATATTGATCATGATTATTTGTTTATTCAATCTGTTCGTTATTCTAGAAAGTATTTATCATAAAAATATAACTCATTCAACTAATTTATGTATTTATAAATTAGTTTTAATTATCGATGGTAGAATATTTTAAATAGAAACAAAAAAACTGTTAATTGTTTTTTTATGCTTATATGCAATGTTTACCTAGTTTATTTTTATTTCAAAAACAATTCCTATATACAACCTGAGAAAAAAATTGGAACGAAATAATTTTTTTGTTAAAATGATGAAATTAAAATGTAAATATGTTTACACATTACTCAAGTTCTCACTCCTAATTTGGAAACTAATTAAAGTACGCATACTAAATACATTCCATTCTGTTTCTACCACAGTTGGTTTCATTTTTAATTTTTAATTAAAAATGGAAAAATATGATTTCTTTTTTATGTAAAATGTACCATGATGATATGCAGTGTAAAAGAAATTAAAAAAAATGTGAATTAAGATTTGCCAATATAAACATATTATTGTACTGCAATGCGTATAAAGGTATTTTATTTGATTTTTGTGTGGGATGTCTTACATTAATATACTTATCGTTTACAGTAATTATTTTAAGTTTATTAACTCGTGCCTTAAATTACAAGTTAAGAAAAGAAAAATATCATTTGTGTTGTGAAAATAGTTGTTTTTATTTTTGTTAATAATAGCGTGTAAAGTTGTCCCATCAGTTCCACTGGCATGGCTTAAAAATGAAATTTATTTAATAACAGTGATGGACAATATATCACAGTGATAAATTGAAAAACCAAAAGCGATTGACATGAACCTGAGAAATAGTTGAATGAAAAGGAAAGAAAGAAAAGGTTTCTTAAAACACGAAAGAGTAAAAATAAGAAACATGTATGCAAAATGGCAGGAAAAGCGTTTAAGCTGTGTACGATTAGTTGCCCGATTGTGATAGATGTCATTATTTTCTATCTTATTAAAGATCAGTCCACTCACAAAATTGTTGCATACTTTTTCCACTAACAAACAATTTTTTTCCAATATATACCTCTTTTCAGAATATAATTTGCTGCCTACATTTTCGTAAAGATATCAATACAATTTGTGAGCAAACACATGTGGTAACTTTCTACCCCAGAACACATATTGTTACTCATCATCTTTCCTAAACATCTTACCTTATCCCAAAATAAAATTCATATTTTTCTTTTGAGTAACACCCTGAATTAGTTCCTAAAATTATACAGCTTATACCATTTTAATTGTTAAAATTATTAAATATGAATCATTTTATTTTATTTTATTTTAAAATTTAAATAACTGTCATTTTATTGTTTTAGGAATTAAAAATAATTACCATCTAATAGTTTTAGAGATTAAAATATAATTTAATTTTAGTAATTAATTTAATGTATCACTCGTTTTCTCTCTACTTTTTTTTTTCTGGTTAAAGGGTGGGAATTTCTTCCAATGTAGCCTCATGACATTGAGAAATATATACCATGATAATATTTTTATGAGAATGGAATTTAGTTGCTTACTTGAATTAGTTATGGTTGAATATACTAATGTTTTTTTTTTCTTTAGGGAACTATTACTATTGATTTTAATAAGAGTATATATACGATGTTGTGTAATAATGTATAAATTCATAAAGGCTATGGTGAATGGGATAGGTAGAGGGGATGAAATTGGAATGAACATTTATTGACACTAATTAATTTTCGTTGTTTTGTTGTATGCCATTGTAGGTTTTCAATTGTGGTTTACCCCACATTGTATTTTTGTTTTTATAGCTACTCGTTGATTGATGGCATGGAAATTAAAAAGGGAATCTCAAAAGCACAAACGATAATGATATTTTGAAGGTCCAGCGGATAATGTTGGTGACAAAAATGTCAGCACAAATTCCATCTAAATTACTAAGAGGCTGTGATGTACTAACAAGACTAATTGTCCTCACTAAAATTGCTGGAATTAGAATTTCACAATTAATTGGATTTTATTTGAAAAAGGAAAAAAATAAAAATAAAAGGGAGGGTGAGAGGGTAATTTAACATTATAAGCATAAACACAAGGAATTTACAAGAATAGAGTGGAATTAATGAGAAATGTAAGGGGTATTATGGTCATGAAGAAATGTTGATAAGTTTTGGTCCATGATTCATGATCATCGTCATCGTGCGTATCTAAAACATCTTCAAATCTATCTTTGACCGTCGTACTCTCTCTCTCTCTCTTTTTAATTTTCTCTCATCATCACCCTTCGCCTTTTCGCCGCTGTTGCAGACTCTGCTGCGACCCAAAATCAAAACCAACACACACACACACACAAAGAACAGCCACCACCATACACAAAGAAAGAGAGATATTAAAAATCTCTTTTTATTTTTTATTTTTTATTTTCTTTTTTACCCTTCTTTCTTTCTTTCCCTGTCACAGCCACTGCGAAAACCATCTCTATAAATATTAAAATTTTTCTATCATTCATTAGCAGCAGAAAGAGAAACAACAACAACAACAACACACACACACACTTATCTTCTTCTTCCTCTGATTCCATTCATCATCATTCATTATTATTAACAACCCTTCCTCTCTTTCTCTTTCTCTCTCTCTCTCTTTCCCTCTCTCTACAACTCTGATCCGACGGCTACGATCTTCTCGTTTCTCCAATCGTACGGCCAGGGGTCCTTTGTCTGCCTCCTCTTCTTCTTCTCTCTTTCTCTCTCTACGTAAGTATCTCCCATCTTCTACACAAAGACTTTTATTATAACACGCTTTTTTCTCTCTGTGTATAACCTCTTTTTCGTTACGAATCATATCATATCCGCATAATATCTATCTATCTATCTATCTATCTATCTATCATTCACACGCACACATACACACACGCGCACTACTCTATGCTATGCAAAGTTCCATGTTTTGTTTTTCGATTGTGCTTCCTTTCGGTTTTCGAATCTACTAGCTCCTGACATTCAGTGTACGTTGTTCTTTTACCCCTCTTTTTTTCCATTTTGGGTCTTCCAATTTTTTTATAAAAAAAGTTTTGTTTTTCGCTCCACCCCACTTGGCTTTTTTTCCCACTCGATTCTGGGTTCAATTGGATTCTTGTCACATGCATCGATACCGTGTTGAATTATGCATTGCCTTAATGGGTGGTTTTGATTATTCTGCCAGATTTAGATCCATCATGGTGTTATAACTTATAACCGGCTTTGATTAATTGATTTGATTGAAAATTTGAATCCTTTCTACGGGTTATGAGGAAGTGCATTCAAAATGTTGTCAATCTGGAGGTGTTTTTATGTTTATAATATATAATTTTTTTGTTGTAACCTTTTGGTAAGTTCTCTCTTGATGGGGATCGGGTACTCAGTCTTATACTTTGTGATATGCATGTGGCTTTCATCTGTATTAAGTAAGATGCTGCTGGGTAGTACTGTTGCTGCTGTGAAAAAATGATGTTCTGACTTGCATAGTGTTGTTGGGTGCTATTATGTACTGTAGAATTTGTGATGAACTGTTGGATTCTCAATCAATGATTTTTCTCACACACTAAAAAAATTGACATTGAATTGTCCCCCGGATACCTACTTAAGCTACAAATTTGGGGTTTGTTGTGTTGTAAATTCAGTGGATTTGCGTGAGTGTCTGGTTTGGTCTTTAATTTTGAACCCTAAGATGGTTTTGTTACGCGTAAGTTAATCTCTTTTATGGATCATTTTGTTTTTACATACTGTTTATGTACTTAACACTCTAAGGATACTATTATATTAGCCTTTGGTTCATTGCAATAGAGATATTATATTATGTGATTTTATGTTTTTGAAAACTCTTATGCTTATATGTTTAAATGAAGTTGTCTTGTTTGATCCTCTTACAGTTTGTTTATTATTATGCATGTACGGAATCCATGTGCTAATGTTCATGTTTGGTGTGCTTTTCAATTATGAAAATTGGAAAATGTTTGGGGTGTGCTTTTATATATGGTACTGTTTTTTTATTGTTTCATTGATGGGTTTTCTATTTGAACTAAGTGGATGAATGTTTCTATGATCAGTTGTATTGTGTGCTTTCCAGTTTCCAGGAGTGGTCTCTTAAGGTGTATAGAACTCTGGGGCTATTTATCATAGCATTTGTAACTGATCTTATTTCTTTGATTTTGATTGTAGTGAGAGAGTTGCTTCTCTGGAACACCGAATATGGAGTCCAATGGTCATGGAAGAGTAAGGAGAAATGACTTCGTTAAAGAAAATGGCAATTCTCACTTGTCAAGTATGGATGATGAACATGATCCATGGACAGCATGGGCATACAAGCCTCGCACAATCACGTTATTGCTTATTGGTGCTTGCTTTCTTATGTTAGTGCTTATCTCGATAAATTAATGTTTACAAGTAGTGTATTTTTATCATTTGGAAATCTTTCCTTTAATAAAATAAAATTTCTTCCCTACTTGATTCTTTTATATCATTGTATATGCCAGTTGGGCCAGTGGAGCACTTGATCCAGAAAGAGATGCATCTGGTGATCTTGTTACTTCCGTTAAAAGGTTTGGTGTTTTTAATTCAAATAGGGTACATTTTGCTTTGTTTAGCATTTTGCTGTGTGTAAAATATGCTAAATCCCCACACAACTGTTTCTCTGTAGGGGTGTATGGGCAATGATTGCTGTTTTTCTTGCTTATTGCCTGCTCCAAGCTCCTTCTACGTAAGTAATAAGAGAGAATTTATTTTGTATAGCTTGGTATTTTTCATTTAATTCTACTGTTTCCTGATATATCTATCTATCCATATATATTAGTCTTGTTGCTTTTATTCTTTTATTATATTAAATTTAGTTGTCTGGTATATTTGTTCAGTTTAGATTTAGATCCTAAGTTTGTAATGAGGTCTTCCATATTTCTCTAACTCCCTATATATGGTCGGAATTGTTTTCTTGCCTAGGTCTCGGAGGGGATTGAATATCTGACTTTATAGTTTCTGGTTTAAGAGATGGTGTTTAATATTTTAAGTCCAGACTTTATCTGTTAATATATTTCATTTCTTTAGTATATGTTAAGAGAACATTATGTGATGGTCCCATTCATTTGAGATAATCAAGATATCATCAAAGGTAGGATGGTTGTGGGGATTGGGTAGTTCAGCTTTAGATTTTTAGAGTTAAGTGGGAATGTGTTGCTGCTAGTTTAGTGGGAAGAAAAGTTGCTGGAAAAGCCTCTTTTCAAGGTTAAGATTTAGAGAAAGTGTGCGTGGACTGTGGATGAGACATGGAACTGTATGAAGATAATGAAATTCTATCGAAGGTGTTGTGGTTGTTTTTGATGGAAGCTGATTCCATACAAATTTCAATATAATCCTGCTTAAAATTGCCATGTGAGATAGTAAATGATGGTGGAATAATTTTAGTAGGGTTTTAGTTCAGCTGAAGTTGCAATAAATTTTTCTCTTTGGAGACATGTATCTGAATAAATCTGTTTCCTGTTTTCATTCAGGGTTCTTATCAGGCCACATCCTGCAATTTGGCGCTTGGTGCATGGGATGGCTGTTGTTTACCTTGTGGCCCTCACATTTTTACTTTTTCAGGTTGGTTTCCATGTCTTGATTTGACTGTTCCTGTTGCATATGTCAGTATTACATGCATGTAGAGTTTAATTATTTTTGTCAAAGCTTAAATTTTGCATTTTTGTGGTGTATCTTTCCACTAGATTCTTCCATACCTTTTGGATTTGCGTCTTTAGCTTCCTCTAGCATTGTCTTTGCTTTCTGTTGCATAATTTTTGTCATTTGTTGCTCTGTTTCCAGCAAGTGAATCAAAGTGGACTAACATTTATTCTCAATTTTTGTCCCTACAGAAGCGTGATGATGCTCGACAGTTTATGAAGTTTCTTCATCCTGATCTTGGTGTTGGTAAACTTCAATCTGATTCTGTAGATTAGCTTTGAATTGGTTTAAATTAATTCATCATTTGAGATTTGAATGCGTTTTTTGGTTAGTTATGGATCAGCCTGGTTCCTTCAGTTAAAAAAATTGTAATTACTATGTTTGATGTTGGCAGAACTTCCAGAAAGATCTTATGGTGCTGATTGTCGTATATATGTGCCTGAAGACCCTGCAAGCAGGTTTAAGAATGTTTATGTATGATTTCTTTCACTACCTTTTTTTTGCTTAGTCTCTCCCACAATCATTCTGGTCTTTGCTTTATCATATTTGGATCTAACATGGAGCTTACATATTATGCTTAATTTTGCAGGAGACACTTTTTGATGAATTTGTTCTAGCTCATATTATTGGATGGTGGGGGAAGGCAATATTGATTCGTAATCAGCCCCTTCTTTGGGTGCTATCAATTGGTTTTGAGTTGGTGGAGGTTAGCCCTGATTTGATTTTATAAACTCTTTGATTTTTTCATGTAGGTCTGATTGTGGTTAGTGCATCATAAAGCTTCACCTTTTTTTGTTTTGGTATAGATGTATATCTTCTGTTTTTTTTACAAAATTTTCTATTGTGGCATTTTCAGTATACTTTTCGTCACATGTTGCCAAATTTCAATGAGTGTTGGTGGGACAGTATTATTCTTGACATCTTGATCTGCAATTGGTTTGGTAAGAGTTTTGGATCCATTTTTGTATGGCTTTTGGCGAGTTGCAAATATTGCATGTGGTTTATTAGTTGAAGCATGATCTTATTTATTGTATCACCATGACTATTGATTGCACCTGTAGTCATTCATTTTGATTTTGAAAACAGAGCCAGTAAGTTTAAAGGATATGAAAATGTGTGTTTGCACTAATCTTGGATAAAAACTATTAATTACTGTTTATATTGGTTTAATATTATTTTTACCGTAAGCTCAGTTGTTTTATTACATCTGAACTAATTTTGTCGTCCTAGAAAAACTTTGGGTACATCATGTGAACTTTAGTGGTTTAGCATCATAGTCCATGATTCTGGTGATATTGAATAAACTCTTGCATGGAATTTCTTAAAAGAAGTCTACTTGAGGCTACTCATTTCAAGAAAGAAAATGTAGTGTTTATTTGTTTTTGCAGTATTTTTGGTATTAAAATTGTTACAGCTGATTGTAACATCTTTTTCTTGTTTAATATTGCAGGAATTTGGGCAGGAATGCACACTGTTAGATACTTTGACGGGAAAACATACAAATGGGTTGGTCTAAGCCGCCAGCCAAATATAATAGGAAGGGTATGTTTCTGGGATTTTGATTGTTTTTTTATCATAGTTATTCTATTATGAAATTGAAATCACTCTAACCTGTATGGCTCCTTTTATTTGCATACTGAATCAATAGCCAAATGCTGAAACTTGGTTTCTGATAGTTGTTTTTATTAAAATTATGTTTCTATATTGTTGTAATAATAACTAGTTGAGTCACTTCATGAGAAAAAAAAGTGATTTGACCATCTGAAAAAATGTTAGTTAATTGTTGTTGTTTGTAATTTATTGTGATTGCTAAGGAGATTGAATCTGATTAGAGTGGTGTTTGCAATGCACTTGTTCATTGTTATTAGGTGAAACGAACATTAGGCCAATTTACACCAGCGCAGTGGGACAAAGATGAATGGCATCCACTGCTTGGACCTTGGCGCTTTATTCAAGTGCTTAGTCTTTGTATCGTATTTTTGACAGTAGAGCTCAACACATTCTTTTTGAAGTTTTGTCTTTGGATACCTCCTCGAAATTCAGTTGTTATATATAGGTTGATTTTGTGGTGGCTACTTGCAATACCAACAATTCGTGAGTACAATTCTTACCTTCAAGACAGGTACATTTTCTGTCTCTTGTTGAATGTTGATGGATGGCATTGGCTACATCCTAATCAATTTTTAACATTTTTATCTTCATTGTGTATTTTTCCAGAAAGCCAGTGAAAAAGGTTGGAGCATATTGTTGGCTCTCTCTTGCAATTTGCATTGTGGAACTTCTGATATGCATCAAGTTTGGACACGGTAGGTGTATTCTTATTAATAGTTACATGGTGTTAGTTTCATTGATTCACTGATCATTACATGGTGGTTGTGTTTTCCCCAGGCTTGTATCCTAAGCCAATGCCTATATGGCTGGTAATATTCTGGTCAAGTGTTGGAGTGGCCATTATTACATTTTTGGTATTATGGTCTTGGCAAATCCATCGGAGTCTAGGGAAAAAGAGGCGATAATTTTACAATTGGAGCAGTGAATTATTCTTTGATTCCTTCCTGATTTTTATGGATACCCTTCCCATCATCCATCCATCCATCCATCCATCCATCCATCCATCCATAGCCATACATGGTGTAAATACTATGAACCTCATAATTAATTGTAAATGTCTAAATGATTATTCTCGTAGCTTAGTGTAGTGGATCACAGTTTCTTTAGTTTCAGTTGGTACAGAGGTGTACTTGTTATTTATTTATGAGGCTTTTCAATAGGTTTCTACCATTACCAAATTCGCCAATTTTTTCGCCTCGGAATGAATCATTCTCAAACGTGTATCCAGTCATTTCAATGAAATTTTGAATCAAGAATGCTTTTGCTTCATAAATTGTGTAAAATTTTCTAAATGTTGCTGTATTGTTGCCTCTTAATATAGTCGACTTTTAGTAGTTGATACTCCATTCCAGATTCGCATCACCATTATTTACCCCATTTCAATATTACTATTTTTCAAATTATAGTGTATGATAATAAAAAGACAACTAATATTATATGTAATTTTAATTTTAAATTAAAATTAATTTTTTATAATTAATGCATTAGAAGTTAATGTTAGTTGTCCATCTAAATTCTATCCTAATAAAAGTGACCAGTAGAACAATTTTTTAGTCTAATGAAAATATTTTAAAAGGTTTAAAATAATAGAGTGCTTGAACAGTTACGTATAATAATGTATTGATTTTACATGAAGTATTTTAAAAAATTTATTAATTTAAATATTTTTATTTTAAAAATATTTTGTTTGGATAAAAAAATTTTAATTTTTATTAAATGATAAATTTTAATTTTTTTATTTAAATTAAATAATTTAATTTTTACTATATATCAAATTTTATATTTAAATATTTTTATTTTTACTTTTTTGTTTATCTAAAAATTTAAATATATAAATATTTTTATTGTATAATATTTAAATAAAATAATAATTTAATAAATATATATAATTAAAAGAATAATAAAATATGATTATATAATTTAATATTTAAAATATTATGTCCAAAAATAAAATAAAAAGATATGATAGCCTATTAAAAAACAACAATAAGTAACATAAAAAGACATTATTGAAAAAAAATAATACTGAAAAAAAATTATTTATGAAGATGAGTTGGAAAATTTTTAAAAAATTTAAATTATACCTATTTTTAAGAAATTTTAAATTTTTCTATTTTAGTTTATTAAAATAATCTTTTAAAATTTATAAAATTTAAATTTTTTTAAAAAAAATAAATCCAAACAACATATTTTAATTTTTAAAATTTAAAATTTATTTAAAAATTACTTTTTCTCTTAAAACACCTCATTGAGACACAAGATTAAGGATTTTAACGGTTATATCATAATGTATACACTTCGTGATTTTAAGTATTTTTTTTAGAGGAATACAGGATATTTTGAAAGGATTAAACATGGGCATTTTAAAGCTCTAAATATATTTATTTTTTGGAAGAAGTGGTAACGATAATATTTCAAAGTATTTTTCTTGAGTTGAATGAACATGTAATTTAATTTTTAAGATATTATTTTTTTAGTATCAGTTTTTATAAATAATTGTTTATTTTAGTTCTTTATTTTATTTTTCACTATTATTTTGGATTAAAAAATTAAATTTATACAAGAATCAAAAGTCTACTTAATGTTATCATATTTATCTGTTCCTTCTTTGTTTCTTCTTTTCATGATTCATTCTATTTATTTCCTGATGCAACAGTAACTTTCTTCAACAGTATATAAAGTTTGCTGTAGACACGTAAAGTACATGCAGCGGAGGTTTTTGAACTTACTTCTGTTTTTGATGTGCCGTATGCTTTTTTAAGACTTCCTTTCGGACTAATCAGACTCCCATGATATTTGTATGGCAGCGTTTCAAAGCGATACGCGTTAAAGAAGTGTTGAATGAAATTAAATATTCCTTTTCACTTTGAACACTCCAATTATGATAAAGAAATATAATAAATTATTCTCTAAAATTATGGGTATCGAGTAGATTTTGAAATAAATAAAAAAGTCAAGTTAACATATAAAATTATCAAAATACTATAATTTTATATCATAATGTTACTAAATGATAGTGATTTTAGTTTTTAAAATTATGAAAATAAGAATTAAAATGTTTAACTTATGATAAGTTTATAAACATGTAACCAAAAAAGGATAAGTTTATAAATAAATATTATAATTTTATTCTTTCTGACGCGATCAATATTGTAATTTTAGAAACTACATGTACTATATTCAATTAGCATGTTATTGCTATTGGAGAAGTAAATTTTTCTCAAAATAAAGAGGCTTGGAAGAATTGCAAAAAAATGGGAGAAACCAATAATACTTCAGGCATTGATAAGCTAAATTCTGATTGGTGAGAATGGCTTTAAGAAAAGAGAAATAAAACTATCCCTTCTTAATATTATTCATAACAAAAGGATAGAAATGTTTTCACTTAATTATGTTAGATTTTATAAAGTTTATGCTAGATATACTTTTTAAATCATATTAAACGCTTGATTATACAATATAGATAATTTTTTAAAGTTCAGTGTGACCTTCTTAAAAGTTTAACTAAATTAAAAATTGATTTAAAACTTTATTTTATAGTAAGGATTATGAAATAAGGTTACAGATATATTTTTAAATAAGTTAAAAAATCTATATTTATACACAAGTTAATGAATTTAAATTTTTAAATAAATAAAAATTATATAACTTTAAAAGTATATTAATTTTTTTTACTATAATAATTATGATAATGTTATTATCATACTATTTATATTTATTTAAATAGATCAATCAATTAAGTTTAAATTTTTTTTATGATATTAACTTGAGATTTAATATTTTTAACTAAATAAACTTAAAAGTTTTAATTAAATTTTATACAACAATTTATATACACTTTTTTAATATTAACACTTATTTAACATATTTTTTTAATTATTTTATTTATTATAAATTACGGCACTCTTTTTTTTTCAATTTCCTTAAATATAAACATTCCTTAAAATATTTGTAAAACATTTTTCTTTAACAATTAAATTGTATCTAAATTCATACCTTAGGGCTAAGCATTTAGGATGAATAAGGTTAAATTCATACCTTAGGATTAAGCATCTAGGGTGAACAAGGTTGTATGATAAGAGTATATGATTCGACTCGTTTAAAACCTATTTTGACTTGATTTGTTTCATAAATAGATAGACTTAAGCTTATTAAAAATCCTTTTTAGTTAAACAAGTTAGATCTAAGCTTATAAAAAAACATATTTAACCTATTCAGTGATCTATTTATATTTATATATTATATATTTATGTTTATTTTAATATATTATATTTGTATAATATTTATTTTATATTTTGTTTATATAATATTAATATATATATATATATATGTTTTAGGCTTATCTAATGATCTTTTTATCTTATAAATTTTAAGTTTGTAAGCATTTTTAATTAATTATTTATATAGACTTTACGTCTATTGATTGATTTTTTTGTAAGTAGGCTTTTAAACAGGCTTTTATAAGCTTTAAATCAGGCCAAATCTTAACAGAAAAAAAAAACCTTTAATAGGTAACATACCAAGCTTAGGCTTTAAACCTAACTCGATTCGATCTGCTTCCATCCCTGTAAACAGTTTAAGCAGTTGATATCTGACAAATGATTTAATATATTTCTATTTCTATGTGCAATGATTCAGGTCATTTTATCAGTGAATGAAAGTTTCATCTTATTTATAAATTAACTACATTTTTATTTTTATTTATAATTTTTTAGATTCTCAGCCCTCTTTTGTAATTAAAAAACAAAAAAAAATTAATTTTCTAAATAAACGTCACAAAGTTCTTAAAACATTTAAAAAATACAATTTTAAGCATAGTTTTTTTTTGTTTATGTGCTTTATAAATAGAAAAAAAATATAAGTTAATATCCTAAATTTTAAGTTATGTGCAATTTAATCCCTATCATTTAAAAGAAGTATATATTTTGATTTCTAATGTTTTTAAAATTTGTGAAATAATTTTTTTAACTAATTTATAGTTAATCCTACAATTAGTCAATCCCTGACTAATTAGTTAAAACTACACAAAAGTGATTTTGCACATTTTTAAAAAGTTAAAGAAAAAAATATACCTTTTATTTGTCAAAGAATTTACTCCATTCTACATTTTCTATATAAAAAGAATGATCCTATACTCATTTTTGCAAATAACAAAACTAATAAATATTCTACATTTTCTATATAAAAAGAATGATCCGATACTAATTTTTGCAAATAACAAAACTAATAAATACGTGGATCAACTTGTGAGATTAATTCAGCTGAAATAATGATATCAAGTTTAAATTCTAAATATACAGTTACGTTAAATACTGAAAAGAAGCATTTTGCCATTTACATTGATTCTACTCCATTCGAGCAAATAAAGAGTGTCTATGATCTTGCGGTCTAAATAAAAAAAATACTTAATTAATTTTTGTTGTTACACTGTTTTTAATAAGATTTTTATGCATTCTCCGCATATGAAACTTACTCTCACAATGATTGACATGTTCAGTCAATCTAATTAGTATAAATACTTTCTCGTTGCACAAATTGACATTTTGAGGTCTCTCAACCACTCAACTTATTTATCATTTGAGTAGCTAGGTAAAATATAATGAACCATTATGTCAAGAGAAATATTAGTAATATTCTTTCGGTGTACACTGAGAGTGTCTCCATCCAATAATAGTAAGTTAATTTTTTCAAGGTGTAGAGATTATAAAGTGGGGTTTTTCTCTCCTGACAAAGTCTTTATTTTCTTATATACGATTGAAAAACCAACTTGATCGGCATGTTTAAGGCACTTTGTTATCTGCAGACCTTTGTTGGTTGGAAAGAGTATATTATGAAGTACATGCATTTCTCTTATGTCAATTTATAATATAGCATATGAACATATGGCTACAGTTTAATATAACTAAATAATCACATCTTATAACAGTTTCATGAATCAAATTAAAAACATGCTCACAACTTACACTTCATTGGAACTGTTACTTGTATATTTTTTTTTCCTCCGATCGCTTCCTGGCTGTCTTTTTCCATCATATCGTTTTCATTTAGGCCAAGAATTTCTTGGTGAGCACACCAGAATATATGAGTATTTTTCCTTTCCAAGTTCCCAGTTCCCAATGGTAACTTCCACATGTATTACTAAGTCTAGGGGGAAAATGACATTGTGGCAAGTTTCCTCTTCCATGTTGTCCTTCCTCTGACAATTTCATGGTTTTGTTTCTCTCCTTTGATTTGTAGAAGATGTGTATACCTTATTGGCCTCTGCTCAAGGCAAGTCAAGACTCCACCACCATTTATAATATCTGATGATGCCAATGACAACCCATTCAGCAAACTTGTGCAGTATTCTGGCTCTGCTACACCTTCAAGTATTTCATCTTCCTCATCAGGTTCACATAGTGATTGAACTATATCTGAGCTTCCACACTCTCTTCTGTACTCTAGTGTGATGCCACTTAATTGGTGGCCTTCTAGAAATTGGTCTGGGATGGTCTGTAAAAAGCAATCAATTAATAATAGAAGTTGATAATTAAGCATGACATTCATAATGACAAAAGAAAAATAATGAATACATCAATTTTGTAATTTACCTCTAGCATCCATCTTACATACTTCACATTATTAACATGTTGGTTCATGTCCAAATCACTTCTCCTAGGCTGCAAAGTGCAGAGGAGCCCTATGTCATTAATTGGTACATTCTTTGTGCCATGGCACACTTAACTGTAATGCATAAATTGAAGGATAAATTACATTTATACTCCTAAGGTTTAACAAAATTTCATTTGATACATTTTCTATTTCTTATATTACTTTTACCTTCCTTATCATATAGACGCATAAGAAATCGGGATAAATCAAGAAAAGTTTGGATAATCGAAAAACAAAAGGTTCGTGTAAGATAAAAAAACAAGAGGAGTATCAGATGAAATTGACCCTAAAATAAATGACACATATACCTTTAAGTCAGAATTCATGTATTTTGCCTCTTTGTCCAATTTGACAATTTTGTCGGGAGCATCTTCTTTAATTGCTTGCTTCTCTATAAACCAAGGTGCAACTTCAGCTCTTACCTCTTCTGGCATTTTGGAGAGGCGTCGTGTTTTACGGTTCATCATCACCCACGTGCTGTTTTATCACCAATCTTTATCAGCACAAATATAAAAGATGAAACCGAGGAAAATTTAAAAGTTGTTAGGAAGAAAAAAATGCTGGCAACACTTTTTTTTCGAACACATTGGATATAATAGGTTGAAATTTACCAGAACTCACGTTATTTTGCAAGTCACAGTAAATTTCAACCTATTTGAGTGTGTTACAGAAAATGTAACTAAAGTTTCTTTTGTTAGAAAAATTGTACAAAATATGTATACCTTGTTGCACGAGCAAAAATGTGGCCTGTGATTTGACTTCTTATCAGCCAATCACGACGCATTCCATTCTTACCTGAAGCTCCAACCCATGTGTCAATTTCAACTACCTCTCCCCTGAAACGAGTTAAAGTACACTACTAGTTATTATGGTTGTCATGCCATGATGATCAATGACGCTTGATATATAGTAAAACTATTGAGATGACCATGGTCCCATGGATTTAAATGTGGAATATTTTAATGAAATTCTATGCATATCTTTCTCAACATGTAACTCTATTAGTAGTAGAAGTTTGTAGTTTTCTGCTGCTAAGAGTCCTTGAATATGGAGAAATTTCCTAGGAGAACCTTCAAGAAATAGTACAACTTTGTCAAGTAAGAATTTTATGATGCGAGCTGAAAAGTTTTCAAATTTGATTTTATATTCCAGCAAAAAATTATTTGAAGGTTACAAATGAATATTATTCATTTATGCATGTCCTTGTAATAATCATGATGGAGAGGGTCTTACCAGATGGGATAGGAATCAATCAGAACTTGCATTCTTGAGACAACCCAAATGAGATCGTTTCTCACCATTCCATGTGTTGCCCCAAACCCATCACCCAGCAGTCCAGACATCCACACATGGTTCAATGCTGTTTCCTGCATATAACACACCACAAAATTGCATTTATAGCAATAAAACAATGAAGCCCTTGTGCTTTTTATGAAGTAATATTTAATGACTCACCTGAAGAAGATTGAGGATACTCTCAAGTGTTGCAGTTTTATCAGCTCCAACTTCAAAGGACCTAATGACAACAGTTTGTCTGTAACCAACTCCACCTTCAGTTATGAGTCCTTGACGATGAGGATCAACCAATTGCTTCTTTGTTGGAATGTTTTGGCGTTGACCATTTTCAGCGATGGTAACAGCTTGACCAAGAGTAGTGGTAGTTGATGCTTCGGCTGCTTGGCTCAGTGACTCAACTTTAACTGGGGTTCTGAAACTTCCATTAATTCTGATGCTGCTGTTTGGTGGTTGCTTAAGCTGATCATGATTTTCTCTCATGGAACAGCACCTCACAAGATAGGCCGAGGCTGGATATGTGAAAGTAGTAGCCATTCTTCTCTTTGTGTTCTTTCTCTCTCTGGATGATGTGGAAGGAAAGAAGTTGGAAGAGAAAAATGAGTAATAAAACTTTTTTATAGTTCAACTTTTGACGGTATAAACAAAGCAGGAGTTGTAATTCTGAGAGACAAATAAGTGAACCTTGTGAATTCAGCTGACATATCAAAGAGACTTTGGTGTTTGCTGCGGAAGTAACTTTTAGTTGTCCCATTTGAGAAAGGGAACGCCCTAGTACTGATCGATCTGATAAAGTAGACAAAAGGGTGTTTAGTTTGTGTCAGGCAATTTTTGGGGTTTATGAAACACTCAGAAGTTGGAACTTTTATGAGCCTTTTAATAGGTCTACTAGCTTGACATCACAAGCTTTGTCCTCTTCGTTATTAGTGATGCTCGGACTTTGAAATTGGTCAGCTCTAGATACACATAGTGCTTAGCATTACATAGGTAGTTGATATAAAATAATGATTAAAAAAAGTTGAGAAAGAAGAAGCAAACGCCTCTGGAAGTTGACATCAGATCCGCTTTTGTTGAAAAGTACACTGTTGCTTCGGTTTCTCATGCTAGTATTTTCTACTAGTCTAGTGTGTTGAGGTTTCAAGGAGTTAAGAGGCAAAGAGAAATGTAACTTCCGAGGAGAGAGGTTTGGTAGTGGAAGTTTCTTACTGAAAATTCCTTAATTAGTTAGATTGTTACGTGGAAGAATCCGAACTGCCTTGGATTCACTGTTTTCTATTGTTTGTATGGAATATGGGATATCATGACAAGAGAATATCGATCAACTGAGAATTTGTGGATATTTTCCTTTGATGCCGAGTTTGGCAGAATAGGAAATGCTCAGCCGAGGACTAAGGACTTCTAGGATGTCATTTATTGTTTGGTCACATGCTTTACACTTTGAACAATAAATGCTGTACTATTGCTTCCAAGAAAGTTAAAGATAAATCCAGTGATATTCTTTATTACACCGGTTAAGAAATTAAAATATTATTAATATATTTTCATTATAGTTTTTAACATATTTTTTTGTTAATCAATTATTTAACCAATCTTCTCAGAGTATTAGTGAACAAGATTTTAAAGTTAATTTGGTTTGCTTTTTTTTTTTTCAGCATGGGCCAATAAAAAGGACCATACTACTTAACAAATAGAGCTTGGATATTTTCTTCAGAACACACGCAACTTGCTCGACGGGATACTAAAGACTGGACAAACTTCAATACAACAGCACAGTAGATCAAGATATGCCAAAATATCATTCTGCCGTCTAACTTACCTGAATTTGTAACTTTAATCTTTGTCCTAATATATCTTTCACGATAATTCTTGTATGGATACTTTATAAAATTAATTACAAGAGAAAATTTTAAAAATTACAATGAACAAAAAATATAGGTGGACAGATAAAAACACGAGGTTTTTTTTGTAAGATTGGTTATTCTTTTACCACAATAATTATTAACATATTATATTCACAAAAACATTTAAATAAAATTGAAATAGCAAAATTTAACCTTTCTTTTGGTACAGTGGCGAAACTTAATCTAAACACAATTACTGTACCAAGAAGTATTTCTTAATTATTTAATTCTTGTGTTACAATAAATTGTTCTCTACATTCACATTCACTTGCGTACAAATCTTGCAGTGTTATAATTAAAAAAAATTAATTTAAATCTCATTAAAATTTTTAAAAAATGTTAAAAGATAATAGATATATATATATATATAGGAAGAATCAAATTATTTTAAGAATAACTTTACTTAGAGTTATTCCTTTTAATAACTCTTATATACAATTATATTTTATCAATGAATAAATAAATTATATTATATAGATCATTTTTGTAAATTATTATAAAATTTAAAAAATATTTTATATCTCAAAAAATAAATTCAAATTAACAGAAAATATATCTATTATAATATCTATTAATTTAAATTTATTTAATAAAATATTAAATATTTTTTAAATTTTATAAAATTTTAAAAGAATGATCTATATAATATAATTTATTAATTTAACAATTAAATTAATAAAATATAATTATATATAAAAATTATTAAATGGAATGACTTTAATCAAAGTTATAACTTGATTTCTCTTCGTATATATATATATATACAAACAGAAATGAATAATAATACAAGTTTAAAAAAATCAATTTACATCAATTATAATTACGAAAAAACTGTTGACTAAACAAAATATACATTTGCTTTCTTAACAAACAGGCTCGGCTTATCTTATCAGAATTTGGAATTATATCAGATACAGTCTAACATGAAGCACGAACAGTAATGTCCCTCAAGTGGTTTTAGCCTTCGCGATCCATTAACTTTTGAAGGATAGCCTGCCAAAACACATAATAAATTATGTTCCATTACCTACTTCAACCGATGTGGCATGTAACAACGATGGAAAGAAATAGAACACAGTAAAGCAGAAAACAAAAATAACCAAAAACAAGATCAAATGTGGCACATAAATAAAGCGCAGGTGGACTTATTCTGTCAGTTAACTTACAGGACATGAATGATATGCTCTCAGTCCCTGATGTAGTTCAGCAGATGAAATTAAAAGCTTTACAGGACGAAATTCAACAGACAAACAATGCCCTCTATTGTCAGTGAAACATATTAATTCTCGATCTATGAGGTGTTCAAATGCCTGCACACATGAGGGGAAAATATACCACCAAATAAGCCTAGGGTTGAAGACAAATTATAGGAAACATACCATAACCATCATTTACTATATATTATATTTGGCTTAAATAATTCATTAATGCAAGTCAACTCACCCTTAAGCAGACATTTCGTGCATAATAATCAGAAGTCTGGAAGGAATCATGTATATTTTTATACTCTGCAAAATACATCAGACGTTAAGAAATAATGTAATAAGAGATAAATAAAAATACAACAAATATTACCTTTCATCACAGAATTGAAGTTGCATAAACTTTGCTCTTTAACTTCCAATCTCTTCATGCAAACCAAAATATAGAGTTCTAAAATGGAGCAATCTGCTAGGGTATTGCAAATACAACCACAAAGCCGTTAATTTCTCCATAGAAAAGATAGGACAGAAAAATACAACCACCAAGCCATTTCGAATTAGGCAAGGTAGGATACTTCGATCAAATGAAGCCAAAATGTTCTATCATAAATCATGTCTACAGACAAATTATTGACCTCCGAGTTCTAGTGATTGGGCAACCTTTCATTTAATCTACTCTCCACACACACCTAAACCACTTAAAACATGTTTCTATCATATTTTTTACTATAGGTGCTATCTTGATTTTCTTTAATCCATTCATTCTTAATCCTATCTTGTCCACTATACACTCATCCAATGCAACATTCTCATCACTGTTACATTGAGATTATTCTCTTGTTGACTTTTACAGGGCAAATTTATTTTCATATAACATTGCAGATCTTATAAGTAACAGTTAAATTTTCCTTCAAGTTTGAGTGACCTTTTTTGTCACAGGTAACACCCAAAGCACTCATCCATTTCAACCTTTTGGCTTCAATCCTATGGTTAACATCTCCCTTTATTTCTATCATTCTATATGATGGATTTTACATATTTAAACCATGTGATTTATGGTAAAGTATGTTTTCCAAGTTTTACCTCTAAACTAGGGTTGTTGTGCCTCTTGCTAAACTTGCATTTCATACACTCTATCTTACTTCTACTTAAGCAAAAACCATAACCTTCTCAAGCTTGTCTCCATATCTCTAACTTCCCTTTTATTTTGGCAAAAAAACACACGTTGCGGGCAGTGGTCCTAAGTTTTGGATATGCTCAGTAAGAACATCCAAGGTTAAGGTAAAGAGATAAGGGCTGAAAGTTGACCCTTGGCATAGTCTTATGGTGATAGGAAAATTGACGGTAATCCCACCTTGTGTTCTCATCCAAGTCACAACTCCTTTGTACATATTCTTGATTGCTCAAATATATGCAATACAAACTCCTTTTTTCTCTAAGGCCTTCCACAAAACTTTTCTTGCCTACCAATTGTGTAAATTTTCCAAGTCAATGAAGACCATAAGTCTTCTTTATTCCTCTGGAACAATCGTTATTTATTCCTGGTTTGCATCAATTAAATTTCATACAAACTTTTAGTTAAATGAATTTAAAATATACTTGCAAGTCTTTATCATAGAGATTATAACCCCAATAATAAGTTAACTATTATCCAAGGGCATCATCTCACATGCTAAAAGAGTTTTTCTATCCCATATCACATTAGTTATACAGAAAACTGATGAGATTCATTCACTGCAATGTTTTGTAAGTTGCAAGATTCATACAAGAATTACGCAATTAAATGACACCTGTTTAAATATCTTGTTAGACTGTGGATGTACACAGGAAAAATCAAATCTTGATCCAGCAAAGTAAATAGATAGTTGCTAGGGCAGGGGATACAAGCAGCTGAGAGACATGTTATGCATATATTTGAGAGGAGGAGGGTGTTAAAAAATCAGATGTAAATACATAGAGCAGACCAGCGCTCTTGCTTCAGCAGCAACCAAATTTGCAAATGCATATATCATGCCTAGGTCTATGTAGGGAGAAGTTTCCATGAAACCTAAAGAAAGTTACCAGCAGGAGAGGGGAGTGGGGGATATTTTCTGAATTCTTGTTACCATACTAGTTATTGTCTTCACCAGTTACCCTTGATATCTGGGTCTACAAAAGTAAAACATGTCCACCTTTTGCTGTCTATACAAACATCCCATAACTAACTAGCCCTCAGTCTTCACCCCATAAAATAAGTTTATAAAAATGACCACTATTAAGTGATTTGCTTCTTTGCTACTAATGCTGAAGTTCTGTCATATTTAGTAGCTAAAAAATGTTATGGCTTATTTGGTTTGATAAAACATTTTTTTATTTTCTGTTTTCACAAATAATTACATAAATGCAAATTTGTTTTTTAGCTGTTTCCTGTGAAAATATTTATAAATAGGAAATAAAGTGAAAACAAAGTGATATTTTTTTAATTATTTGGGATAACAGATAATGAAAACAGGAATCAATGTGAATTTTCCTAATTTTGTAAAAACGAAAAATGAAAGTGAAAACATTTTCTCAAACCAAAAGGTCCGTATTTTCTAGAGAAAATATGACAAGATGGAAAAGATCCCTAACACAGCAATTCTTAAACAAAACCAACTACATAATGACTATAACATAAAAAAAAATTCATCAGTGAGTATACTGAATTATTGAGAAAAGTGCAAGAAAAAAAACCAAGACCCATTAAATTGAAACAGATTGTATAGATATAAAACATCAATGCAGATGAATACTCTAATACAGAAGATGAACATATTATAAATTATTTAAAATTGCCATACTTCTTATACACTCCAGTTTGGGCTGCCTCTGGATACTTAAAAATGCAGTTTCAAAGCTCTCCTGGGTCAGGAACCCAGTCTGCAAATCCATATAAGAAACTGCACAGAATCTGGAAAATTATCATAATTGCATTAGTCTGGGAGGATAGTCTATTTGAAATTCAGCAGCTAACAGAAGTATGAAAAATACTTACAGGAACCTCAGCAAATGTTTGACAGAGGAGTCAAAATTTAAATATTTATTGAAGGTTTCTTTGAACCTTCTATCTTCTATAATATTCTGTAATTTGTCAAGGATTTTTTAACCAGGTACAGATGTATAAATTTTCATTAACCAAGAAATGTACAGAAATGTGAATTTTCCGAACATTAATAGCCGTTTTTATAGACATAACTAACAGTTTTCATACATCTGGACAAATAGTTTCTTCCGCAAATGTCATTAACTTAAATATGAGAAAATGAACATCTGGACAAACAGATCATACAACTATCAAGTCTTCATCATTGCAGAATACAGTAAGCATGCAAACTGAATGATCTGTGAAATGAATAAATTATTTTTGGAGCACTCCTGTTAATTCTCAAGGCCTACCTAATAACCAGATTCTGATTCAACACAGAAAAACTGAGCATAAAAAGGATACTTGGACCTTCCTATTAAATTCCACAGCATAATCATGTGGAAAAGTTGAATCAATTGGTAATGTCAGCATGTGCACCAATAACCTACATAGCAAGTCAAACAGCGCATTTAACATCATATTCAGCATGGTCCAATCCAAAGGAAATTACAATTCATCTACCTCTGTGAGTCTTCCATTCCAGGTGGTAAGAACAACAGCTTTCTATGTGAGAACCGGGATCGTACTCTTTTCTCCAACAGCTGATCTGCATCCTGCAATGTGTAGTACCTTGATTTGTAAAAGTAATCTCATGATCAACATGCACCTCTTGTGGTGATAATTATTTTACCAAAATATAAACAAGCAAAACAAACTGGAAAATTCTTAATCTGATGACAACAATTTGTAAACACAAAATAATATCAATTCAAAGGAATTCTTTTGTTTTCTCAATAAATCAGTATAGAAATTTAGAAATGATATTCATAACTAATTGAAAGTTTTAAGAGAAAGGAAATAACAGTAAAGTACACACCAGACGGCAACTAATGCCAAGTACAACAGCCTGTGATGTTATTGATTGCATTGCATCTAGCAAGCTATATAGTAACCGCTGTTTACCCTGCAGAGAATCAGGATGGAGATAGTAAGCAAATGTATGATTAACAAAGTTAAACCAAAATAGTATAATAAAAATATTCAACACAGACCACAAATAGGATTATTTAATACAGTAAGTTGAAAACAACTACAATCATAACCGTGAATTTACTCTGAGTTTTTGAGAAATGATTGAAGGGCAAAAGGAATAGAGCCTTACCTGAGCAAAGAGGTCAAACTCATCCAAAACAAAAATTACACTTTTATGAGCTAATCCGCATTCCCTAGAAGACAAAGATGATAAATACTTTAGAACTTTCAAATTATTTTCCTTTTAAAACCTAGATAACTTTACTCACTTTAGCATGGCTACCATAAATTGGGAGTTGTCATCAAATGATGCCTACAAGAGGTGCATATCAAGATCAAATCATCACATCATAATTGTAAATCTATAGCAGGAATCTTGTATAGGTAGGCCATGTTACCGCTTTTGAGAATAGTAAATGATGCTCCATGCATAACTGCCGAGCTATTTCCTGGTAGATCACCATTTGCAACAAATGAGACACTGTACAACAAGAGGCCACGGTGCAACCTAAATATACTAGTTCAAACAATCTGTGTAATAAGATTTATAAATTCTATAATATGCCTAACAAATCCTTACTGCTCTTGTGTAATCTGAGGTACATTGACACTTTTTAACAAGAGAAAGATTTATTCCACATCTTTTAACAGAAATTCAGAAAGAACATTGTCACAGTTCCTCAAGAAGAATCTTCAAGTTCCCTAGTTCAAGATTATCTTCTGTTTAATTATCCTTTTTTATAGCACTATTAAGTAGTCAATCGCTCAACCACACCTATGCCAACCCAATGTTCCTTCAACATTTCAAGTGAGAAACAAGCAAACAAGGGTGGCAAATATGCCAAATAAGAAGCCTTCGATTATAAGGAAAACATTGATAGCATCATCAACATCACCATCAGCAGTAAGTCAACATAAAGAACACGGAAAATCAGTTTAAGTTGGAAGAAAAATGATACAGGAAAAAAAAAAGGGAAATAATAATTCGAAAGATGTTTCAATTAGTAATAAAAAGGGATTGTAGGTTTTAGGAATGCCAACCTTGAATGCAGAGATGTCATCACTATGTAAAAGCCCATTCAACCTGATCTACACAATCCATGAAAATTGAACTTAAAAGTGAGAACAAACAGACTTTGATTCCCGTAACGTCCAACTATTAATTAATGAAGGAAAAAAATTACTATTATTATTATTATTTGGAGATGATGAATACCACTGAAATTGAGTCCGGATATTCTTGCAACAAATCTTGAATGACAAGCTCCAAAACCTAACAAGAGCAAACACAGTTAAAAGGAAACGGCCTTTGGAATGGAAACCCTTAAGGTGAGGTTAATGTGTAGAAGGGACAAACAAGCTAACCGCATTCTTGCCGGAGCCACGGGGACCGAGAAGCAGAATGGAATTGTTGCATGCCTCCGTCACGGAACTTGATATCATGAATTTCAGCTTGCTGATACGAATATGATAAATCAGTGAAGTAAGGTCATCATTATCGATTTCCGATTTGAATAAACGAATCTAAAATGAGAATGTTAACATGGCCAGAAGAAGAGAAGACCTGTAGTTGCTGTCTGGAGAATCGTGGAAGATGAATTTAGGGTCACAAATTCTGCTTCGAAGCAGATTCACTGCCTTCGCTTTGTGATTCTCTCGCTCCATTGCCGATGATACCAGCACAATTGGCGGGAACAGCAAGCTCATCTCCTTATTTATAAGTTATGACGAACATAGACCTTCTCTTCTCTTCTCCATCAAATGCGGCCCAATACATATGGGCTTTGTTCAAGCCCGAATGATTGAGTGCCTAAAATTATTCTCACAAAATAATTAAAACACAAAATTAATTTTGACAGGTTAAACATAACTAAAATACGCATTTAAATTATAAAAAGTCAAAAAATATAATTTAAATAATTAATTTTACATTAGAATATATAGTATAATAAGAGAAATTGATTCCACGATTTTTTCAAACGGACAGACATAATATATGAAATCAACCAACCATACTCACAAATTACATACCACATAAATCGACTTTACGTTAGACCAAAAATATCAACAAACATACAAAAAGACGTCAATACGAGAGAAATTAGAATTAAAACAAATCATTATATTGAAGGTTCAAATATCACGATATTATTTTTTTAACATATATTACGATATTATTATGCGTCCACTTATTTAATTTTCTTTAAAATGGTAATTTAAACATAAATTTTTTAAAAAATAAAAATTAATATTTAATTATATTTATAAAAAGTATTTTTTACTCCTTTATTCTTTTAAGTATTTTTATGATAAAATGCATTTTTAAAGATCTAGTTTTTTCTTCATGATATTTTTCTACGTGATAAGTGAAAGACTTATTTCTCCCCATTCTGTTAGCTATAAAAAGAAACTCTTTTTTAATGTTCTTTTTCCATACATTTATTTTAAAAATTATCTTTTAAAAATTTAAAATATTATTTAATTTAGAAAATATTAACATCTGTTTTTAAGATATAAGGGCTGATTTTAAAACATCTAAAAATGATAAAAACTTGTTAAAAATAAAAATATTTATTATATATTTATATATTTAATTTAATAATATTTTATTTTTTAATAAAAAGTTACCAATTTTTTAGGTGTTTAAAAATTTTAAAAAAACTGATGCTAACAAAATTGATTTATAAAATTATTAACATAAGTTTTTAAAATTATTTTTAAATATTTAAAAAGAAATTTTTGATGAAAATAAAATATTTAATAAATTTTATATTTTAATAAAATAATTATTTTATTTTCTAATAAATAAATATATCTAAATAAATAACTAAAACAGAAATTTTAAAATAAATTTAACATATTTTTACATAAATTGTTTTTAAACAACTAACACAGTGTTAAGTTCTTTGTAAAATTTATTTATACCGAATGCAACAGTTAACAATAATACTGGTTTCTATAAGCAGCAAATACAAATGTAAAATATCAGGCGAGGCCACATAACATAAGCAATAAGCAAACCAAATCGTATCTAAAAACAAGAGCCAACCGCTTGATTGTCAAAGGACATTGCGGCACAGCATGGGATTGGTAACCACCACTGTTCCTACGAACATCGTTCCTCAATTCGGGTTGCTCCGTACCCGCCTCACATCAATTCGGGTCACCAACTCCTCCGGGTTGAACTTCCCTCTCTCACGGCCGCGGAATAGGAATAGCAGATTCGTTTGCTTCGCTGTTGATGACAACCTCCAAGAGAAGCGGCAAGAGTTGAGTACTAGCACAACTCGGCTTGGCTCCGCAGTTGAAGAACGGTCCGGTAATTAAACCAATTTGTCAAATTTTATAAATTTCATTATTTTCTTCATGTTTATATGATGATTAGCCTAAAAGATTTTAAGAAACCTTGCATATTGTTTTCTTTTTTTTTAATAAAAAAAAAAAACTTGCATATTGTTATCTACAGAACATAGCGACTGATATGGATGACATATGAAAATATGGGATGCCTTATGCCACGTGGATAAATTCCAAATGTGATTAGTATAATATTTTTGTTGATACTATACAATTCAACTTAAAATATCCTTGGGTGGTTTCTTTTGAACATGTGTTAAATGTTAATGCTTGTGTTTTTGAAATTTTTAACCCTACTTAAGTGATTATCATGGGGATATGTTTCCACAACTGTAGTAGATATGGTTAAGATTCTAAGATACTTATGTTAGGAAATACAGATCCTTTTGAGAGTACGACTGAAGAAACGCTGGAAAATTTTAGGCAAGATGGTGAACGAAGTGCTATCTATGATTTTCTTTATCCTAGTAAAGAGCTTCTTCCCGATGATAAAGAAATGACCATATTTGATCATCTTGAAGAGCTGAGACAGAGAATCTTTGTATCAGTTCTAGCTGTTGGAGCAAGCATTTTGGGATGCTTTGCATTTTCAAAAGAATTGGTAATGCTTCTTGAGGTTCCTGTTCTATCACAGGGGGTGAGATTTCTTCAACTGGCTCCTGGCGAATTTTTCTTCACAACTTTGAAGGTAAGAATTCTTACATATATCTCTGGGATTGTTATTGCTTCCTTCTTTATATTGGGAGTTGTGGTATTTATTTCTTGGTATGCGTTTCATGTAAAATTAAACCAGTGCTATGTTGTTGCCTCCTGCTTTATCAAGAATAGTATGCTAAGCAGTGTTATTTATCTGGCTTATAAATGATTCTCAAATACGGTTAGCAGCACAGGATAATTGACATTTATGATTTTCTTGCACTAATCGTTTTATTACTAACAGCTTAAATTGAAATTCAAATAAGACCAATAGCTGAATAAACTGTGATATGAGAAAAAGAATTATGGAAACTGTTGAGTAAATACAAGGTAGTCATTTCTACTTACATAACATCAGCTGATAAGATGATTGTCTCACACATGGCACAAAGTATTCCCAGATGAATGGCCGAAATCTACTTTGTGTGTGTACTCAGCCATGATTAAGCTGTTTTTAGAAGGCGGGGGGATGATGGAATCCTGTCATGATTAGTTGTTAAAGAAAAATATGCTATTACCTAACTTCCAGGAAACATTATGTAATGTTGTATTGTGGATTAACCATTCTGAATACCCATCTAAATCACGATCAAACTCTATATTAATATTTGTCTTTTTGAACCATAGGTGTCTGGATACTGTGGCCTTCTCTTGGGAAGTCCTGTCATCCTCTATGAAATCATAGCCTTTGTACTTCCAGGACTAACAAAAGCTGAAAGAAGGTTTCTAGGGCCAATTGTTTTAGGCTCATCAGTTCTCTTCTATGCCGGAATAACTTTCTCCTACTTAGTTCTGACACCTGCAGCATTAAATTTCTTCGTTAACTATGCTGAAGGAGCCGTTGAATCATTATGGTCCATTGATCAATACTTTGAATTTGTTCTGGTGCTTATGTTCAGTACAGGCTTATCTTTCCAGGTAATTTTTTCTTCCTGGTTTTATCCTTCCATTCTTTATGATATAAACGGACACCAATACATGCCACAAGGCCATTGAGCTAATGACATGCCCTTGGCTTCCAAAATATGTAGATAATAAATATATAGAAAGTAGTTGTGTTACATTTTTAAATATGTCTGCAGGTCTATTTGGAGTCATGAACAATATGGACATTCTAACAGACTTGTGCTAGGAATTTGAAAGAAAGCCTTGCTATTGCTATTAAGCTGAAGAATGCTCATAAACTAATTTTTCCTTTCGGCTCCATTTGGATTCTATCATTCTTTTGAACTATAGTTTTGCATAAATTACATTGCTTTTACCTAGTGCTTGAGGGTATAAAAACAAGTAATCTTTAACTACAATGGTGTTGTATCATACTTCGGTTACCTGCAATCCTTCTTCCCCTCCAAACTCTGGTAGTTATGGAATCTAATGGAAGTCATATTGCAGGTACCTGTTATACAATTTCTGTTGGGACAACTTGGATTGGTGTCCGGAGACCAGATGCTATCAATTTGGAGGTATGTTGTGGTTGGTGCAGTGGTGGCAGCCGCTGTAGTAACTCCATCCACTGATCCTCTCACTCAAGTTCTTCTAGCAGCACCCTTGTTGGGTCTTTACCTAGGTGGCGCATGGATGGTTAAGCTTATTGGACGGTGACCTTAGCTTCATATTGCTCAATTATGTACTAGATTTTTTCCAGTCTGGAACTGATGTTAATGTACATTCACATAGCAATCTAGTGTATATGTTTACTCGTACCAGAGCATTGCCTTCCCAATATTCTGTTTGATTTAAGCATATAATTCTGTAACTAGTTCCCAAATTCCGTCAGGTCTTGGCATGTGAAAGTATATGTTTAAAATTCATCCTAACAGTTAGATTTGGTTCCGGTTCCACATTTCGTAACACGTTTTCAAACTAAAATTTTGATTTTTTTTATTACAAATAAAAAAAGTATAAAATAACTAAATAAAGCTTTTCAAGTTGAATCTCATCAGTCGTCACCCGTATAGTCAGTAATAAATAAAATTTCAGTTCTCAAGAATTTGTGACATTAAAAATATGATAAAAATAAAATTAATTTTAAAACCACACAATAATTTATTTAGAATTGAATTGAAGATGATTTGCATTTTATTTTAATCTGCACTGAACTAACTCCATTTTGAGGGGATTATAATATAAGAATCTTATTTTGGACGACAATTCCAATTCTATTTTAATAGTGTAGGATTAAGAAGAAATCTCGTTGATAATGGCATTCCTTGGTAACAAGAATTTTAAATCAAATCAAGAGTTGACCAGAAACAATACCCTTGCGTATATAAAATTATAAATCAAAAGGATCTTTCATAATCTTGCCAACGTCAAATTCACTGCAACGAAGTACACATATTAGAGTTTACTTGGTTAATGTAAGATTCTCCACTTTGGCTTCTATATCAGCAGTACTAGAACTACTTATTTCAGATGCAAGCTGTTTCAGTGAACTCCTCAAAACACTGCATGCCTCCAGAAATACATCCGATGCACCATGAAGTTCTCCTACCTCCATTTGCAGAACATCGATAATGCTGTGGATTTTCTCCAAAGCTGCCTTTATGGCAGCAATCTCTTGTGGGGGATAAAGGCAAGCTCCGATCTCATCAATCTGTCGACCAAGATCTTGACACTGCTGCAACAACTTCTCCAGTGAATTCACAAAACTGCTGTTGTCATTTGGTTTTTCCAGCTTAAGTAAGCCTGTGATGGAGCGAATAAGCTCTTTTATGACCAAAAGTGTATCAGAGACAACCACAATTGCTCTTTCTGCCACTTTCATCTCTTCAGGTGACAGGTCATTCCCCAGATCACCTTCACTTGAATTTTCATCGTGTGGCTCAGACTCTGCTTTTGCACAGCTCTTATCGGCAGCTTTGTCAGCTGGATCATCAGGTGAACCTGGCTTTAATTCTTTCATCTCACGAAGAACATCCTTCACTGAAACAGCAACCTGTGTCATTCCTCGTCCAATTCCTGTAATATTTGTTGTAGGAGTCTTTTTAAGGGCAGAACATGCTTCCCATACAGCACCAACCAGTTGTGGTATTGATAATTTCTGGTCATTAGAATGGGAGCCTGTTGGTGTTCAATAAAAGAGAAAGGTCTTCAACTAATCAATAAGAGACTAGAGAAATAATTTGCCGTAGGGTCAGGACAAAGGTGTTGAGTAAGGAGTTGAAACATGATAATCTAGTCAACCTAAAATATCTGAAGGAACAATGAATTGATGAGGATATAGCTGATTATAATATTAAATGTCATTGTAACTAAAATGTTTTGCAATAGAGTTTAATAAAGGAATAATGAATTAATAAGCATATCAATAATGATGTTAAACGTCAATGTAATCATAATGATCTGAAATGGAACTTAAATGAGTTATACTGTACTTCTTCAGAATGATACAACACCTCATTACCTCTTCTATATAACCTTATCCAATGCCCATGATTTATCTCAGACTTCTTAATCTATGGATTTTTCATCCTATTTATTCTCAAATTCAATGCCATACCCAACTAGAATACAATTTTAGAGAGAAGGAGAAAACTCCAAAACTATTAAGGTACATCACAAGTTATGTTGAGCTTCCTAGAAAAATGAATAATAAATTATGAAATTAGTTTAAGAAATCCTAATATTCTAAAATTCCAAATCTTAAGACTTAAATGACATGATTTAGATAGACAATGTCCCCCAAAGTTTCCTCAAACCTTTTGTCAAGGCACAATTATACTGTGTGTGTGTGTGTGTGTGTATAGTTATATATAATTATATATAGTTATACACACCCCCAGATCAAATAAAAACATGACCCTCAACCGCCCAAAAGAAAAGGGCATAAGATCTCTGAAAATGATGAAAACATGGTGTTAAAGAAGGAATTTAAAATACCTATATCAACATTTCAACATGAGCACTAAAACTCAGAACCCATTTATTTTAAAGTTGGATAAAATTAATTTTGAACTGATAAGGGCAATTGGGATGTGTGCCAATCCCAACCATAGATTTTACTTTGGAATGTGTATTGCAGTGAGAAGAATTGACTTTGATGTTTAACAGGCATCTCCTCTACCATCAGCATAGTCCACACATATCATGAAATCATTATCAGGATGCATGTTTTCTGAAGTGGACCCAAGGCCCATGGTAACTAAAGCGTATGTGAGAAGGGGGAGAGGTGTGTTGCACATGATCATATACATGAGAGAGAGAGAGAGAGAGTAACTAACTGCCAACCTAGGCAGTACTGAGGGGAGGGTTGGGACACATGTAATGAAAGAGTGCTATAAGTAGAGGAAGGATGCATGAGGGGGCTTAGGCTGGACTATGGTTAGAAATTGGAAGAGATTGGGTCTCTTGAGCAACCCAGAGATTTTTTTTTCCTTTCTTTGTTGTATACAGCTCCTTACTGGGGTTCTGATTCGTTTGTTTCGGACCATTTATCAATACAAATACAGTTTATTCTTCTCTTTCTCGTGCATTATCTCTCATACATATCATTTTTTCAAAATTCTCAATGCCCATATTTAGACTTAGTCTACCTTTCTACCTGACGAAGAAAGTGGACCAAACCCATTGTCTAGTGATTAGCATGTTCTCGTTTTGGTTTCTTGCATCACATGTCTCTCTATTCACAGTCCAGTGTCAATCAAAGTGAAATCTACCAATTAACACAATGCATTACTAACTGTCATAGCATTAATAAGTAATTTCTAATTAGTACTAATTAGAACAATACTACTGCAAGTTAAAGGGTAAGATGGATAAGATTTGTTACTTATAATGACTGTTATATAAATTTTGAATGTTAATAATGAACAGGTGAAGACACCGTTCTGAGCTCCAGTTCAATTATTACAGTTCGGCAATAACCTTCTGTATTGATCCGAGTGTGTGAGAGGTAGAGAGTTTACCATATGAAGAGACAGTTTCCTTCATCAACCTGAAGGTGGAATCAACAACTTGCTTCACGGATGCATGAACACAGGAAGACAAGGTAGGTCCTGCACCTACAGTACTACCATGGGAAAGCAAAAGAAAACCTTGTAGAGTGTTGAAATATGATGCCATACTTTCCTCAATTGCTTTGGACTCCGGCTTTTCTCCGGTCCAAAGCATTCCCACTGCAGGAAAGAAACATTTAATTACACAAACTGATGCGGTCATGATGCCTACATATGTGAACAAATCATAAGGAAATATTGAAAGCAGATGTTCAATATTTCTCCTTTCACACGTGCCAGTCTAAATGATTTCATTCATGGAATCTTCCTTATTCATAAAACTTTTCAACACTAAAATTTTAGGGCGGTAATTGTTGTAGAATAAAGAAGAGGCAGTTTTAATTGAAAATCATGCAATATTTCATCCTTAACCTCTCAGTATTTAGAAAACCCTCATGAGTGACGACACCCAACAAATAAAAAGAAACCACATCACTGAAACACTAAAAGGAGGAATGAATATTTGGAGCAATCAAGGTGAAATTGAGCAAAACCATGAGAGAAAAACAGTTATCATAATTATTATTACAGAATAATGGAACCTGTGGTTGCCTGTTTAGAGACTTGATCAGACATCGTAATGACATCTTGCCAGCTGACTTTGGTCAAAGAAGAAGGCGGAGCTTGATCCAAAACCTAGATGAGAGGGGCAAAGAAAGATGAAATTAAAACTTGAAAGTTGTGTGTGTGTGTGTGTGTGAGAGAGAGAGAGAGAGAGAGAGAGAGAGATGAATAGGAACCTGGAGGGTGTCATGTATGGTGCTGAGGTGGGAACCTAGAATTGCATTCAACTGCTCTTTCTCAGCTGCTCTTCCCGGCATCTTCTCTGCAACTTCCCACCTCTCTGCCAATACCTTCCTATGGGACTTGCGCCGTTCCTAACCTGTGCTGCTTAAACCTTTAAGCCTGCCTATGTGATAATCATCAAACATTTTCTATTTTTATATTATTAATTAATAAAAAGTTATAATAAATATAATTTCAATATGATTATTATTAATTAATATGATTATTTTAATATAATAATTTAAAAATTTATGATTCATTTATTTCAATATATTTTAATTAAATTTATTTAAAAATAAATTTTTATATATTTATCTTTTTTATTTTATTATTTTTTTAACTTTTATTATATTCAAGAATCCTTAATATTCTTTCTCGTTTTGACTTTCTTTTTATTTTCATCAAATATTATATCTTATAATTTATATTATAATATAAATTTATTTATATTATAATATAAATTTATTTATATTATTGTAATCTATTAATAAAATTATTTAACAGTGATAATAAAATTTAAAAAACATCATCTTGATTTTTAAAATGATAAAAATTATTTAAAATAACATAAATTGTGAAAATTATAATTTGTTAAATGTGTGTTTCTAAATAGTTACTGATATTTAAATTATGGTTAAATAATCAAATAAATTCCTTTGTGTTATTTTATATTTATAACCTAATTTAGTAAATAATTTTATTAAATATTTTAACTTAATACATTAATTTATCAATTTTAAACTTTAAATATTTTTTTATTTTTTTTAATGATGTGTATTTATTATTGAATACAATCTTATACAAGTTGAATAGAATCATCATAAATGATAATTTTATTTTTAATTTTTAGTGTATCTAATAACTCAACCTAATATTTTTAGTTAAATTAAACTAATTCTGATCAATTGATTAATATATTCTATGATAAATTTTTATTTAATTTATTTACTATATTTATAAAAAAAATTAGTATAAAATATAAATATTTAATAAATTCTAATTAAACATAAAATATTATCAAATATAAAATCTTAAATAAATCACAATTAAATACATAGTCTTAATGCAAAATATACATTACTCTAATGTGGATGGCCATGTTTGAAGGCATATTTTTTGTTAGACGATGAAAAGTTTTTAAAATTAGCTGAGTAAATCTTCATTGACATATAATTAGTGTTTTTTAAACAAGTAATTTATAACCATTTTGTTTTGTTTTGTTGCAGAACTTAAATAAGTTTTCTATATTCTTGTGATCAAAATTTTCAGTCAAATTATAACGCGTGTTAACATCGTTTCAAAACCCTTCAATACATATCCTTGTGGAAAAAAACAAAAGAAAAACTCTTCAACACATATGCATTACAAGTTATATTTATTATTAGAGAAAAACATTCGCATATCATTATTTAATTGGAGAGCTTGTATATAAAACTTAAGGGTATAGATTTTCTGTTTATTCTTGTTGATATTGTAAATGTTGAACCAGCACCTTTGTTATATTTATTTAAAATATGTAATTATTTTTTAAAATAATAAAAATGTAATGAATTGTATAAAATTTTAAAAAATACTAATAACATATTTTTTAATATAATTTTTAAACTAATTAATTTTTAAACTTAAAATATTTATATTATTTTATTTTTAAAAATTAATCAAAACAAAAATAAATATTAAAAATTATGTTTGTAACATTCTTCTAACATTAATGGTTAAATGGACTATAGATTATCGGATACTTAAATCTCTAAGCCATTAATTTAATAATATATATTTTTTAGTAATATTTATACATAAGATTTTATGTATTTAAAAATAAAATTTTTAGTAATATTTGTACATAAAATTTTATATATTTAAGAATAGAATTGAACAAGTCATTTAGCATAATTTTTTTTTATTTAAAATTTAATTTAATTTATTTAATAAATAAATAGATATATATTTATTAAAAAATTAATAAATAAATTATATTTAAACTTTAAAAAAATTGTTTAACGTATTAAAGATTTATTTATCTTTATATATACTTATTATATATATATATACTTATCTTTATATTTATAAATTATTAATAAATTTACATAATTTATTAAAAATTAAAATAATATTTGCATTCCTTAATTCTTATATAACACATCTTCTAATATAATATTTTAAAATAAATAATTATAAATTTTTTAATATTTTATTATAAAAATTATATATGTTGATTTAATCTTAAAATAAATGTTTAATAACTTATTTTAATTTTTATGTATATCTAAATTTATGTATTTTTTACATATGTATAAATAATTAATTATTTATTAAATTAAATAAATAATAATTAACTTAATATTTTATTCATCAATTAACTATTTATTTAATATTAATAATTTAAATACATATTTTTAGTTAATCAATATTAATAAAAAATTAATAATTAATAATAATTTAAAAATATATTTATTTTTATATATTATATATTTATACTTATTTTAATATATTATATTATATAGTATTAGTAAATTTTACATAATTTGTTAAAAATTCAAATTTTTAATTTTTAATTTTAAATAAAAAATAATTCTAAATAATATCATGTATTTTTTCTTTTCTTAATTTTTATGTAACATTTTTTAATATAATATTTTAAAATAAAAAATTATAAAATTTTATTATAAAAATTATATATATTAATTTAATTTTAGAATAAATACTTAATAGTTTTATTTTAATTTTTCCATGTATTTAAATATATATATATATATATGTTGTGTGTTACGTACGTGTAAATAATTAATTATTTATTAAATAAAATAAAATAAATAATTAACTTAATTTTTATTCATCAATTAATATTTTATTTACTATTATAATTTAAATACATATTTTTAATTAATCGATATTAATACACAAAATTAATAATTAATAGTAATTTAAAAATATATCATGTTATTATATATTTTTTAATAAAATAATGTTCTTCTCAATGTAATTGAAATCTGATCTCTTCAAATATATGCCTAAAGTAATTTATATTCGTATACCCTTTAAATCTATCGAGTAAAAAATTTTCTATTAAAAAAATTGGATCAGATGAATTGTGAGTAAGTGCATTCCTTTCCCCGACTGCTGACAGCTTTAAGAAATCTTCATTTACTTAAACTAATTGATCTTCTACTTCAAAATTACCTTGAAATATCCTTTCCCGTGCTTCAGTTGCCTGCAATCTCAGAAACTCATAAAATGAGTACATTTTAATTAATACTATTTTTGTAAATAAAAGTTAAAAAGGAATTAATATAAATTATAAACATTAATCCATTTAATTTTTAAAATTATCAAATATTTATTTTTTAATTTTTTAATTTAAATAATTAAATAATTGTTATTTGATAATTTTAAATACTAAAATTGATTATCCTTTAATAATTTTAGAAATTTAAAAAATATTTTATTTTAAAAATTAAATTAATTTATATTTATAATGTGAAGGATTAAAATGATGTATTATTTAAAAAAAAAAGTTAATAGCACATATTTAAAAGTGAATCTTAATAAGATTACATGGTTTAAGATAATTTCTATAATTTAAACTTTCACATTTTGGATGAAAAAAATAGAAAGAAAGGAAAAAAATGAATATAAAAAAAATTTTGCTCTCAAATTGATAAGAAAATGAAAAGGAAAAATTTGTATTATTTATTTTTTTAATTTTAAAATATTAAAATTATTATATATTTATAAAAATAAAAAAATTAAATTTTATACCATTAGTATATATTTTTTTTCTTTTTTTTCATTTATCCAAACAATAATTTTGTTTTCTTTCCTTCTATTTTAACACATCCAAATCAATTTTTTTTTTATTTTGTTTCTTTTTCTTTTCTTCATATCTCTTCCGTTATCCAAAACAAAAATTTAGTTTGATACCATTTGAGAAAATATGACTTTGTGGAAGTAATGTTTTTGGACTGTGGGAAGTGCAGACTGCAGAGCCCCTAAGATATGGAAGTGGAGGCAAACCTGTTTTTCCCAGTTAGTAGAACATGTTACGAGTGATAGCAGAACTGTTTGGCAGAAGGCACCAGTCAGTATTCCAATCCACAGGCCTTTTCCTCTTAATTGTAACCAGAAACCCAATACAAGGGAAATTGGAATTCCCAATACATAATAAGCTCCAAGGTTCACATATGCTCCTATTTGCTGCCACCCACACCCTCTAGCAATACCTATATTTAACAGGTATCAGAGAATTATTTTCATGGCACAACTCAAACACTATTACAGATTTGCATAAGAGTTAAATGCATGTTTAGTTAATTGCTTATTTTTGAAGAAATAATTGCTTATTTTTGTCAGTTTTCAGAAAAAAAAAAAAACTTTTGAATACTAGAGAAAAAGAAAGAACCAACCTGAAAGGGTGGCGTGTAATGTGTCCAGTATAACAGATAGACTCAAAAGAGGAACCATTTTTGTGACATAATCCACCACGTCTTGATCATTGCTAAACACATAACCTAAAACGTTCCTGCTGGCAAAAATGATTGAGCTCACCAGAAGAGCCTCGGAAGCTGCAAGAATCATAGCAGCAAAAACAGACACTCGTGCTGCTTCTGGAGTTCCAGCTCCGATTGCATTTGAAACTCTAGTGCTGAATAACCCACCCAAAACAAAAACCAATCACAAAGGGAAAAAAAAGAAATCCTTTACTATTATTGTATTAGAATAAGTATATGTACAAACACATATGTTAGTAAAATATTCTTTTAAATGTTTCTTGTTGGCTCATTTTCGGAAAAGTCAAAAATACTTGTCACATAAATTGATCATTTTTTAAAAATTACTTTGACTTTTTAGAAAATAACCAATCACAAGAAATGAGTTGAAGAATATATTCAAAAGGGAATGTTGCTAGCATTTCTCGTGTGAAAATTAATGAGGTTATGACTAATGTGAATAAGAACCTTGCTGCTGAGCCAATTGCTTCTGGGATTGTGTATATTGTTGTGATGATTGATATACTGATCAGAAAAAAAGTTGACATTTAAACAAGTTAGCATCATTTATGAGTGGAAATAAATATTTTGCTGAGTAACAATTTCAATTTCGATTTTAAAGCACATTAAGCCATTCATGTCTAAAAGACTGAGAAAAGGTGTACCATATGGATAAGACTGAAGTTTCAAGCTGTGGATTTGGTAGAAGACCAGAAAGCAAGGTTAGCAGCTCAAATGACCACCATTCAAGGCTGCAATGATGATCAAATACGAAAGAAACAAACCATGGTTGAAAATTAAAGGGGCAATAAAAGCACCATAAAAATATCATATTTAAGAGGAAGAAACTCACCAAATCATTCCAGCTGAAGGAATACCAAGGCGCAAAAATTCTCCAACCCCATGGAATAGTTCCATTGAAATTGGGACCCGAGTCCTTTCACATGTAGAAGAGAACTTCATATATAATCCAAGTAAAATCACATTCAACCAGTATGAAGTACCAATAGAAAATGCTGCTCCCAATAGATCAAATCCAGATTTAAAAACTAGCAGCCAACTGAAAGCTAAATGGAAGCAAAGAGTAACCAAGGAACTAATGAGAAGGGGACTAATCAAACTTTGCATCAGAAAGTATCTAACCAAGGCCTGAAGTGTTGCATAAGCAAAGAGAGCAGGAATCATGCACACAGCAAATTTCCCAGCTTCATGTGAAATCAAAGGGTCTTGGCCAAGTAAAATGAGTATCTTCCCCAAGAAGATCCACAAAAGAGTCAGAGGAAGGCAAGCTAAAATAAGAGTGACAATAGCAGTGTAAATTTGAACACCAAATTTTCGATATTGCTTTGCTCCATATGCTTGCCCACACTGAGCTTCCAGCGCACATGACATTCCAAACTATTTGACATGTACAAAATATGAAGTGCAATTAATTCTCAAATATAAATCACAAGTCACAAATACCAAGTAGCCTAGCATACACCCTTTTCCTCCCCATATCAGTTAAAACATCAACAGTAGAACCGGAACTTAACAAACTAGCAGCCAATCCTAACTTCTTCCGTTATTATAAAAGACATCTACAGAAAGACAATTTATCTAATTGGGCAAATTGTTGTTTTTATTCATCTTCATCTCTCGTCTTCCATATATACATACAAGGGTGTATCTAATGAAAACGTAAAAAGTGAGAGGAGTTAATCTAAACTATATAATTATATATGAATGATCAAGATTATTTTATTTAAATTTAATCTTAACCACCATTTTAATTGTATGAACAAGATTTGTTTTTCTCATGCTTTCATATATTTATAACAACTTCTTAACATGTGTCCACCAAGACACGATGAGTATTCACATATAGTAAATGCTTATTAAAAATCACAAGATCCAAAATATTGATACGATTAAATGCTACAATTTTCAATGGAAAATTACTATTTACTAATTTCTTAATATATGTTCTTAAACATACATCAGAAAAACGAATATCATAATAATAATGATTTTCCCGTTGTGTTTGGTAGAGAGCTGTTTTATATTGATAGGGTGAAAAATGCAATTGTAGGTCTTAAAATTTAAAGAGAGGAGAAACAAAGGAGATGGTAAAAGGAAACTTACGATGACACTGAAGCCAGAGACAGCACAGAGAGAGATGGCAATGGCTGTGCTAGAGAGAGCAAGCGTACCCAAATGACCAACCATCATCATTGAAACTATTTGTAAAAAATATTGCGACAAAGTGACAGCAATCATAGGGCCTGCTAGATAGCCAACCCCCTTCACCTCTCGAGCAAAGGCATTCCATGTTATTGTTGGGCCATAACCACCCTCTTCCTCTCTCTCCTTCTCCAAGAAACCCTTTTCCATATCCTCTCTATGCTTCACACACAAAAGACTGATACGAATAACAGAATTCTGACGTGTATATAATATGTTGGAGATATTGTGCCTCCCAGGTGTTCGAGTTCATTGTGAACATGGACTCTCGTAGAATAATAATATTTTATCTATGTCATGGTTTTTTGTTGATTTTTTACTCGAATACCAGGGTACTAAACCACTTGACAGATATTAATTAATTGTTGTCACGTGTATCTATATATACATTTAATACAGTAAAAATGTTAATTGATTGTATTTTTTTATTTAATAATTTTTATTATAAAAAATTATAATTTAATTCTTAAAAATTGTAATTATTTATTTTTACTTTTAATTTTTTTAAATAATTAATATAATTTTATTTAAACAATATGAATATTTTATATATTTTTATAGTATAATTTGTTAAAAAATACAAAAAAAAAATAAAATTTTATTAATTAAATTACATTTCAATATAAAATTTAATTTTATTGGATAATTATTATAATTGATAGAATTTATTTTACAATTTGAATTGATAAATAATTTATAAAAATAAAATTAATATAAAAATCAATATTATTGTAATTTAAATATTTAATAATATAAAATTCAGATTTCAATCTTTATTAATAACATAAATGGAAGATAATACTTTAATTATATAATTTTTTACTTTATTTAAATATTAAATTAGATTCTTTCCTAAAAATAATTATCAATTTTACTTTACTTTAATAGAAATTATGTTATACTATGTATTGTTGTATTACATTAATTGTTAAAATAATTATTAGTTTTAAATAAAAATAAAAAAATTATGATTTTATATATTTTTAATAAAAAAATATGTTTTTATATTATTATTTTTATAATAGAATTTAAAAATTTATATAAAATTATTTTCTGATATAAATTTATAATTATTTTATGATAAAACAAGTTTTAATTAAATTATAATATATATATATATATATAATTTAAATATTAAAATTAGTGCAAAAAGAAACAATTAAGATTGTTGAAAAAAATGATGAACAAATTAATATTTTATACAATTTAAACGAATTTGATAAGAAATAAATTTAATTTAAAGTTATTTAGTATAAATCATTTTACCAATTAAATGGTGTTTTATTAATAATAGATATTATTTTAAATAAAATATGTAAATTATACTTAATTTTACTTATGAAAATAATTTATCTAATTTTTTTTTAGAATTAATTTTTTAAATAATTATAAAACTTAAATTATTTTATAATTAAAATAAAAAATTACAAAAAACATAAGTTTATACATTTCTTAGATTATATGATGTAAAGGTTAATAAGTTGATTTAATTATTATAGAAAATTAATTAAAATAATAAATTAATTTTAAATATTATAGATAAATCATAATATATATTTTTTTTAATATTATAGATGTAGAGTTTTAAGTTAATTAAAATAATTAATTTAATGTTTTAAGTTAATTAAGATAATAGTTAATTTAAGATAATAAATTGATTTAAAATTTAGTTTAAATATTATATCAAATTAATGTAATAGATTATTATAACAATAAGTGAATTTTAAAATTAATGTATAATTTAATTTAAATATGATATGTAAATTAGAATATATATATATAAATTTAAAAATTAATATAATTAGATAATTAAGTAAATTTTATTTGCGTATTATATATTAAGTAATTAAGATAATAGTTTAATTTTATTTTATTATTAAAGAAATTTGATCTAATAAATAAATTAAGATAATAAGTTAATTTAAAATTTATTTTAAATATTATATGTAAATTAGAATACATAAAATTTATTTACATATTATAGATTTAAAATTTTAAATTAATTAAGATAATAAGTAAATTTTAAATTTTATTTTAATATTTTTAATTAAATTAATAAGATATTTTAAATTATAATATAAATATTATAGATAATTTCGATAATAAATTATTTAAAATTATAAATTTATTTAAAATTTAACTTAAATTATATATGGAATTAATATATTAACATAATTATATAAGTTAATTTTAAAATTAATTTAATTTTTATAGGATATTAACGTAATAAATTAATTAAGATATTAATTAAATTTAAATTTTTATTTAAATATTTTAAATAATAATTAAAATAAAAGCTAATCACAAAACAAATTAAATACATAATAATCATTTAAGTAATATGATATTTATTTATTTTTAAAATATAAATTAACTATTTTATTAAATTTATGTAAAAACGTATTTTTTAAAAGGATTGATGTATAATAACAACCTTTTAAAGTTCTGAAAATTAAATTATTAAAAACATACAAACTACTTCCACTATATTAATTACAAAATTACATATCAATATACTATGAAGATATAATACTTTATTGATACATATCAATATACCATCAGATTTATAAAGATAGAGGAAGAACCACTCTTATTATATGAACATTATCTTATTATATGAACATTAGCTTGCTACAGATAAGAATAAACGGTAGTTACGTAGCTGTGGGCTATTACAGATCACACCAGATCACACTCTATGATACATAGGTTAGTTTTACCAGAAATGGCATGCTAGTAATTGGACTGACAATATATATATATATATATATATATATAATAATATTTAACAAAATTATTAAAAATTAACACCATTGATTTTTAAATAATTTTGAATTAAAATTTCAAAAATTTAAAACAAAATATGTCATATCTTTAAGGAATAATAAGCCATTAAATCATGTTTCAATATACAAAGAATTGTTTGACATATGAAGAACATTTTATTTCAATTTTTTTAATACTTTATGCAATTAATATCTCCAAAATCTTATATAAAAATTTGATATTTAATTAAGTATATAAGTAATCAATAACACATTTTTAAAAAAATATAAAAACTAGTTTTAAAAATTAGTTGAGTGAATCTATATTTACATATAATTAATTATCTTTAAATAAATATTTTATATAAGATATTAGATTTACAAAATACTCTGATACTTAAATAAGTTGATTAGGTTGTTGAAAAAAAAAAGTTGGACTACTTAAACGAAAATTAAATCCACAATCACGGCCATTAAAATCGATTAATGAATATTATATTAGTTATAGAAAATTTTAGATTAAAATTTTATTAGAAAAATAATGAACAGATAAACAATATATCCATAGGAAATTACTTATGAAAAAAAAAAGAAATTTGAGATAATTTTTTACATATACTGTCAATTTACTGCATTCTCATCTCTTATCTTTATTAGTAGCAGTTAAAGTCCCCTCAAACAATTCTCAAAACTATTGAACCAATTCTTATTATATGAACTTATTTATTTATGTACTTAATCAAAACCCAGATTTTAATCAGACACTTTAAATGAATTCATACTTATATCTCATTCTTATTTTTTAAAATTTAAATTATTTTAAATAAATTATGCATATATTATTTATAATTTTAAATTTTAAATTTTAAATTTTAAATTTATCATTTAAAATATTGTTGAATTTACTTTACAATAATATATCTATTCTTATATTATAAATTTGAGCAAATATAGTTTTATAAAATTTGTTAACATATTTGAGTCTTTTTAAGTTATTTAATTTCTTTCACATTAAATATTTTATTTTATGTTAATAATTTTTAAAATAATAATTTTTTATTTTAATCTATTTTAAATATTAAACTTTAATTTATTTTAAATCAAATTACAAACATATATTTATAAAAAATTTAAAGTTGTTATAATTTAAAATTTTAAGATATCAAATTAATAAAAATAATATTTTAATTTAAATGATTTATTCTGTATTTTTAATTTGTTTAAATATATTTTTATTTTATATTATTCAATATAATAAAAATATATTATTAATATTAAAAAATATTAATTTTACTTTATTTTATTTATATATTTCATTTAAATAAAAATGTCCATAAATTATACGGGCTAACGTGCTAATATATTGTAAGCATATATGACCATTGACTATCAGCATTGCAGATTCTGGTACTTCTCGATCCGCTAAAACAGCAGGTTTTGTCAGTTGTTAAGCAATTAGATGTCATAAAAAACATGAAATAAAGATGTAGTCAAACAAACTGGTTATGAATTGAAATTAGGAACGGCTCTGGCCAAAAAAATAAATAAAAAATAGACAAGAAGACTATAGATTGCATAAAAAGAAAAGATAGGTATTTGCATGCAGAACTGAAAAAATAATCTATAATCTAGGGATTGACTCGTCATTTTATATTTTGATTTTTTAAATTTAAAATATATTTGAAAAAATTTCATTTTAGTTAATTAAAAGTTAAAATGACTTGTGGAAAAAATTATTAAGATATTTTAGTTTTGTTTAATAAAATAAATTTTTAATTAATTACTAGCATTTTTATAATTATTACTATTTTTTAAAATCTATTTCATATAATTTTAAAATTTTCAACTCTAACTAAAATATTTTTATTTTTATTTTTAATATATTTTGATATTTTTTAATATTTTACTTTTATATTTTTAATATTATCAAACTATTTATAATACAATTGAAATATAATATAATTTTTTTACATATTTATTAAATAAAAATTATAAATTTATAAATATTATTAGCATGTTTATGATACAGGTAAAATATCAAATAAAATAATAAATTAAAAAATATTAGCAATAAAAATAGCCCTAAAGAAAGTAAAAGAAAGGATAAACAAAGTTGTTAGAACGACTTCTGCATCTTCAACCCATTTGTAATACAGTAAAGGGTCACTTTCTCGTTCTCCCCATGCTTCACACAGGAGTGATAGAAATAACAGAATTTTGACGTGTTAAGCGTGTATATATAATATATTAATATGTTGCCGATATTATCCTTCCGTTCCGGTGTTTGAGTTTACTTTTGAATATGGACTCATAGAATAATAATATTTTATTTGTGTTATGATTTTTAATTTGAATGATGTATGTCTTCCATGGGCGCCGCTGGCTCTAGTAGGGAAGCAACAGCAGTTATGGTCAGCCAGTCCAACACTGTATGATATATATAGTAGGGTTTATCAGATGTTACATCCCAGTAATTGGATTGAATTTTTTTATAAAATGATATTTAACAGAAACCATTTATTTAATGATTTTGAATTCAAATCTCAAAAATTAAAAACTAAATGTGCCATATCTTTAAGGAATAAACGATTAAATCATTTTTTAGTACACAAAGAATTGTTTAATATACGAAGAAGAATTGTTTAAATTTTTTTAATTCTTTATGCAATTAATATACACAACATCTTATCTATTAAGTTTTGGTATTTAATTAAGTAGATAAATAAGCAATAACACATATCTCTTTTAAAATGATAAAAAGTTTGAAACATTAATTGAGTAAATTTATAGGAACATGTAAATATTTTTTAAACAAATATTTTATATGAAAAGATCGAAGTGGCTTGTATAAGATCTTAGATTTACTAGACACCCAACTACTTAATAAAGATTAGATTAGTTTATATAAAATTTTATTATTTCATTAAAAAAATGAACAGATAAAACAATATATCCATAGGAAATTATTTAGAAAGAAATAAAAAGTTGAAGATAATTTTTTACATATACTGTCAATTTACCTTCGCATATTCTTATCTCTTATCTTTATTAATAGAAAATGAAATCCACTCAAATAATTCTCAAATTTATTAAATCAATTATTATTTATCTATTTATTTATTTATTTTATCTATGCACTTCATTAAATACTAATTTTTATGACAAGATATATTATTTATATTAAGAGTCAGACACTTTAAATCAATTCATACTTATATGTCATTCTTATTTTTTAAAGTTTAAATTATTTTTAAATAAATTATGCATATATTATTGATATTGATAACTTTAAACTTTTAAATTTATTATTTAAAATATTGTTGAAATTCATTTTACCTTTTTAATATTATTTAAATTTAATACTGTTAAACAATATACAATAATCTATCTCTGTTCTTATATTATAAATTTGAGTGAAAATAGTTTTGAAAAGTTTTTTAATTATTTGAGTCTTTTTAAGTTATTTAATTTCTTTTATATTAAATATTTGATTTTATTTATGTTAATGATTTTAAAATAATTTTTTTATTTTAATGTATTTTAAATCGTAAATTTAATTTATTATATCAAATTACAAATACATATTTTCAAAATAAATTTAAATTTGTTATAATTTAAAATTTTAAAATATCATATTAATAAAGATAATATATTAATTTTATTTATTCTTTATTTTATGTTTTTAAAATATATTTTAAATTAATGTTATTTAATATAATAATTTTTATTATTAATATTAAAAATATTTTATTTTGACTTTATTTTACTTATGTATTTCGTTTAAATAAAAATATCCATATATTATACGGGTAACTGCCAGCATATTGTAAGCATTAGTCAATTTTGTAATTGCACGTTCTCACACTTCTCGAGGTTCCGTATCAAATTAATGGGAATGGCATGGATCCGCTAAAACACGATTTGTCAGATTTTATTTGTTAATATAATTTATAAATAAATAAATATGTATATATTTTGGGGTAACTATAATTTTTATATCATACTTTTACCTAAAATTAATTTAATTATTAATTAATTCAATCATCAATTTATAATTATATAATATTTTAAATTTAAGTATAGTCACAGATAAATTTACACTATTACAGATAAAATTTTTTAAAGTAAGAGACTCTAAAATTATCCTTATAAACAGTTAAATTTCATTCAAAATAAAATTAATATATAATTAAATACAACCTCTAAATTATCACACAATTAATAAATTTTATTTTAAAGCAAAGTGCTCTAAATTTACTCTTATACTCTACTTGAATCTCTTCCATTTACCTAAAATTTAAAGATTGATGTAATTTTTTTTAATTTCTTTGACGAAATCATGAGCTTCTACTACTCTTCGTTTGCTTCCTAGTCGCTCTCAATTTTTTCTTTAAATTTTATTTCGTAATTTGCAGTTGAAATGCAATTGCCTCCCCCACCCCTTTATATATTTTCATATGGAGTGAATGTGGCAAGAAGATGGCAGCATGCCATTGAATGTTGCCTAAAAATATTTTTTTTTAATTACATAATATTGATTTACTTAGAAAAATTATTAGAATGGGTCAACAATTCATATGACGTTTATTCAAGTGTGAGAACCATAAAATTACCCGCCTTTTTTGACAAAAAATTGTTTATTATTAAGAAAAATCTTATACCAAAGGTCAATAATTTTCAAGGTATGATATGAATGCTAATGTTATACTCATTGTGCAAATTATGAGTTCCTTAAGAATAAAAAGATAAAGGTTAATAATAGACAAAAATTTCGAAAGTAGCTCATAATTTACACAGTTTTTTTTTAAGATTAGATAGTAAATAGAGAGAAAGTGTGTCCCTTTTGTGTCCTAATTAGGTCACTTGAGATTCTACACTAAGGGTCTAAGACTTTCCAACAGGTGAAAAACTCATATGGGTAGTCTTGAAGCTATAAATTCAAGGTGAGTTAAAATCCAACTTTATAATGTTGACCACAACAATAGATAATATATTAGATGTGGAATATCAAGAGAAAGTTAAACTCTAGCTGGGATTTTCGTGATTGTCAAGCATGATGCACATCCAAAATGACACTACTATGAATCCCTCTAATTTTAAGCTCCACTCAAACCTGGGCATAGGGCCCTACTCAAGGTGTGTGTTTATCTTGTGAATGCGGTGTGTATAGAGGCACACAAACCTTTCCATCCTAAAACTATAGTTTTTGCAAAATAGACATGAAAGGAGCAACACATATAGCAGAATAAACGATCATCTATCGTAAGGTTTGCATAACAAACATTTATTTACCAACAAACATGTAAAGAAATAAAAAAAATAAAAACATAAAGGAGTAAAGAAAATAAGGATCAATAAAATTGCACAATTAAACCAAAATGGACTTGGCTCTCTAAAAATATGTCTCCAGTGGAGTAATCATCTGTCGTAACCAGAGTCACAACGAATGGCGAACGAAAGTATATTGGGATGATGAAATTATTTTCAAGCAAAATGAAGTCGCCACCAAAATTTTAATTTATTTTAGAAGGAAAAAAATATTAGAAAATTTCTTTGAAAAAGATCTTAAGTTAAGACAATTACAAGTAAAGAAGATATTATCACCTCATTCGCTCATCCAAAAGAACACTACCCTTTACTAAGTTATGCAACAAATTGATTCTAAATTTAAGCAAATGACAAAACCCAAACACAACTAAGTGAAGCAAAAGTAAATTTAAAAATAAAATCAGATAGTTAGAATATAATGGATAAATAGTAAAAAGAAATTATTTACACACGGAAAAAAATAAAATAAATATATACACAAAATAACCTGACAGAAATTTAGATCCTCCTTCTATGTATTTCTGGATGCAATGCAAAACCCAAGGCAACATAGTTCTATACTTAATGCTTCGAAACTAAGTTGAGGATACCTTTAAAAAATAAAATTAACTTAAAAAAATAAAGTTTTGCGAAAGAAAAAATTGAGAATATTCATGTTGAATTTTTCCAAATTCACATATGTATATGGTTTAAGACAACTTTTTATTAAACCCGTCTAATTTTTTAACCATGATGAGATAGAATAATCTATATATGCGCGTTTAAAGTTCATTGTGTGTGATTTAAAATTAAAATATTTAAATTAAATATATATAGAACAATAAATTTAAACTTAATTTATTTAAAATAAAATTTTTAATAATATCTTAAACCTGCATATACATAAAGTTTAAGGCAAACGTAGGCTACACTTAAACTCATGATTTTTCAAATACGGTAAGATAAAGTAATCTATACATATACATTTAAAGTTCATTATGCAAGATTTAAAATTAAAATATTTAAATTAAATATATAGAATGATAAATTTAAACTTAATTTATTTAAAAGAAAATTTTTAATAATATTCTAAATTCACATATACACAAAGTTTAAAACAAATGTAGATTACACTTAAATTTATACTATTTTTCAAACACAATAAGATATAGTACTTTATACGTATATGTTTAAAGTTTGTTATATGAAATTTATATTAAAATAATTTTATTCAAATATATAAGAAAGATGAGAAAAATAGATGATTTTTAGGTATATTATTATCATAATTATTAATTTAAGATCAATAATAACACATAAATTATTCAAAGTTTATTCTACAATTTATATATACATGGAAAAAAATTTGGTTTCACCACCTTTTATTTTAAGATATAATAATAATAAATTTTTAAAAAATATATAAAAAATTATTTTATCATTTCTAGTTTAAAATTGACAATAAATTTTTAATATTTTTATTATAAATCTATTCTACAAAATATTTGATGAAATTTATATTAAGAATTTTTGTTTTATAAATTTTTTATTCTACAAAAATATTAAGAAGAGAGAAAGAAAAAAATTAAGAATTTTTGGCTTTATATTTTTATTTAAAATTTAATAAGAATTTATTTTAAATCTATTGTACAATATTTGGATAAAATTTTATATAAAAAGAAAAAAATTTATCATTTAAATTTTTTTTTATAAATCTATATATAAAATATATTAAGAGGGGTTAGATTTATTTTTTGAAGAAATGGATTTATTTTATTAAGTTGGACTTGTTTTGGTTTTTATTTTTTGTTTGGAGTGTGGCTCGCTTTGGGCTAAGAGGTAAATATTTTTACTAGAAAAGAAAACTACAATTTTTGAGATTCAAACCCACGTCCTACCAGAGAGCTTAGACAAACAAACCACTAGGCTAAAGTTATTTATCTACTAATACCATTTAAAAACAAATGTTAAATTGATATCCTAAATTAACTTAAATTTATGGGAAAATAAAGTATTTCTTTCTTGAACATAGGATTAGGATTGGAAGCGGTTATCGTTGTAGTACGCGAGGAGAAGCAGTGATTTGGAGCACTTCTTTAGCGAACTTGAAACTTGGGATTTGGGCCTTAGAGAGGGAGAGGGAAGGAGAGGGGGCATCAGGTGTTGATAATAATGTGTAGTTATGGTTTTGGAATAAAATAAATTAGTAGTTATGGAGTTATAATTGTGTAATAAAATGAATTAGTAGCTCATAATATTTGTGGAGATGTTACGTATAACTTTTGGGCTCCTAGAATTATTGTGTAACCTTTAGTCTCCTTGAATTATTTTGTAGTAACTATTTCATCTATAAATTGATGTATTGTATTACTTATACATACAAGAAAGAAATACAAAAAGAATTACTCTTCTTCCTCACATTTTTCCTCTAGAATACCACCAACAAAGTGGTATCAGAGCTGTAGATCCATGCAGCTAGTACAAAAAAAAAAGTGAAAAGTCATGGCTTCCGCAAATATTTCAACAGTATCAAACAACACCATTTACAGCAATGTTCAAGTTCCTTTATTTGAAGGAGAAAATTATGATTTTTGGGCTGTGAAAATGGAGACACTGTTCACTTCCTTAGATGTCTTACATTTAATCAAAACAGAAGATACACAACCAACAACTACAATTGTTTCTACGATTGTTGAAAATGAAGAGTTGAGGAAAAAGAAAATTGTAGATGCTGGAGTTCTTGGGATGATTCAAAGAGGAGTCTCTCTTACCATATTCTCAAGGATCATGAGAGCAAAGACGTCCAAGGAGGCATGGGATATTCTACAACAAGAATTTGAAGGAGATTCTAAAGTGAGACTTGTGAAACTTCAATCTCTTAAAAGAGATTTTGAAAATGAAAAAAATGAAAGAAAATAAAAGCTTGAATGAGTATTATAATCGATTGTCGGAGTTGGTGAATCAAATGAAGTCACATAGAGACACAATTGATGATCGTAGAGTTGTTGATAAACTTTTGATTAGTTTATCTGAAAAGTTTGATCCAATGGTGGCTATTATTGAAGAAACAAGGGACTTATCAACCATGACCGTTCAAGGGTTGATGGGTTCATTGAAATCGTATGAGCAAAGATTGTTACGACGTATTGAAAAAACCGTCGAAAATGCGTTTCAATCTAAGCTCACTATTGATCCCAAAAATGTTGAGAATAATTTTTCAGGTCAAAACAGAGGTGAGTCTTCTAGAGGTGGCAGACATGGAAGAGGTCGAGGAAGAGGAAGAAACTCTCGTGGAAGAGGTGGAAGAAGCTATTTTGTAGGACAAGAAAATGATGGTGGATCAAACAAATGGTGCAAAATTTGTAAGAAGAATAATCATGATGAGAAAGATTGCTGGAACAAAGGAAAACCTCAATGCTACACTTGCAAGAGGTTTGGCCATTTACAAAAGGATTGTCGCTTTGGCAACCAACAACAAGCTGCATTTACTGAAGCCGAAAATAGCGGAAGAAGCAATGAAGGAAACCTTTTCTTTGCTTGTCAAAAGGCATTTGAAGAGGAGAAAAATTTATGGTACTTGGATAGCGGTTGTAGGAATCATATGTCTGGAGATAAAAATGCTTTTCTTGACATAGATTCTTCATTTAGCTCAAAAGTTAAATTGGGCAATGGAAATTATGTTAAGGTTGAAGGCAAAGGAAGCATTGGAGTTATAACAAAGCAAGGTAACAAAGCTATTCATGACATTCTCTATGTTCCGGCACTTGATGAAAATTTGCTTAGCATTGGACAACTTTTGGAGCATGATTATTCTCTTAAATTTGAGAATCGAGAGTGCAGAATTTTTGACTCCAAAGGCAATCTTGTTGTGACCGTTAAAATGAGCAATAATAGAAGTTTTCCTCTCCTTTTCAAATATGACAAAAATTTCAGCATGATGGCTAGAGAAACACTTGACTCTAGTTTGTGGCACAAAAGACTTGGGCACTTGAACTATAATAGCCTCAAGTTACTCTCTCAAAAAAATATGGTGTACGGGTTGCCAACAATTGAAGAAAAATCTAGCGTATGTGAAGGATGTGTACTTGGCAAGCATCATCGTCAACCATTCCCAAAGGAAGGAGCATGGAGAGCCAAACAAATGTTGGAGTTGGTACATACCGATGTGTGTGGACCTATGAGTACCTTATCTCATGCAAAAAATAGGTATTTCATTTTATTTATAGATGATTTGACTCGCATGACATGGATGTATTTTATGAGGCAAAAATCTGAAGTATTTGTAATATTTAAAAAATTTCAAGCGTTTGTTGAGAAGTAAAGTGGCAGGTTCATAAAAATTTTGAGAAGTGACAGGGGAAAGGAGTACACCTCCAATCAATTTGAAAAATTTTGTGAAGATGAAGGAGTGGAAAGACAGTTGACCGTTGGCTATACACCTCAACAAAATGGAGTGTCAGAAAGGAAGAACCAGACCGTGATGGAGATGGCCAAGTCCATGATGTTCGAGAAAGGGATACCAAAAGAATTTTGGCCCGAAGCAGTAAACACAGCAGTGTACCTGTTGAATAGATATCCAACAAAAGCCGTATGGAACAAGACACCATTTGAAGCTTGGAGTGGAAGGAAACCTTCGGTAAACCACCTTAAAATTTTTGGGTGTGTTTGCTATGCTCAAATTCCAAAGGAGAAGAGGACAAAGCTTGAAGAAACAAGTGAGAAGTGCGTCTTTATTGGCTATAGTTCTATGTCAAAGGGCTATAGACTTTACAACTTGAAAAGCATGAAGGTGATTATAAGCCGTGATGTTGTCTTTGATGAGAAGGCTTCTTGGAGCTGGCAAGAAAAGAAAGTTGAGTATGAAACTGTCTCAGTTCCAATCTTACAACAAAATGTAGCAGCTGAAAATGATCAATCAACCCCTTCAATACCAAACTCTCCATCCTCAACATCAAGTTCTCCCCCATCATCTCCAAACTCAACTCCAATAAAAGTGAAAAGTTTAATTGATATCTATTCTAGATGCAACTATTGCATTGTAGAACCAGAAAATTTTGAAGAAGCAATGAAAGAAGATGTTTGGAGGAATGCTATGCAAGAAGAGGTAGATGCAATTGAGAAGAACAAAACATGGCAACTAGTTGAAAAGCCAAATGGTAAAGAAGCTATGGCGTGAAGTGGGTGTACAAAGTGAAACATAATCCAGATGGTTCACTCCAAAAAACCAAGGATAGATTGGTGGTGAAAGGGTACGCACAACAGCCTGGAATAGATTACAATGAGACTTTTGCACCTGTTGCTCGGTTGGATACCATTAGAGCCATTATAGCATTGGCCGCTCAAAAGGGTTGGAGTTTATACCAACTTGATGTAAAATCGGCATTCTTGAATGGAGAATTGAAGGAAGAAGTTTATGTGCAACAACCTCAAGGCTTTGTGATTAAAGGCCAAGAGGAGAAGGTGTACAAATTGAAGAAAGCTCTCTATGGGTTAAAACAAGCCCTTAGAGCATGGTACAGTGAGATTGATAGCTACTTCATGGAGAAGAGATTTCAGAAAAGCAAAAGTGAGCCTACTTTGTATGTCAAGCATCAAGGTAAGGTTGATATACTTATTGCAGCTCTTTATGTTGATGATTTGGTTTATACGAGTAACAACAAAAGGATGATTGAAGATTTTAAAAGGGATATGATGGAAAAATATGAGATGAGTGATCTTGGTTTGTTGCATTATTTTCTTGGTATTGAAATTTATCAAGATGAGTTTGGTGTGTTTATTTGTCAAAAAAAATATGCTTAAAAAATTCTGAAGAAGTTTGGAATGCTTGGTTGTAAACCTGTTGATACTCCTTTGGTGGTGAATGAGAAGTTTAAAAAAGAAGATGGTGGAAGATTGATAGATACAAGTGTGTATAGAAGTTTGATTGGAAACTTGTTTTATCTAACTGCTACAAGGCCTGATTTAATGTATGCTGCTAGTTTACTCTCAAGATTCATGAGTAATCCAAGTCATTTACATCTTGGAGCAGTAAAAGGAGTGCTAAGGTATATTATGGGCACGATGAAGTGCGGAATCAGATTTGAAAAAATTACAGAGTTAAAATTAAAAGGCTTTTGTGATAGTGATTGGGCAGGAAATGTTGATGATATGAAAAGTACTTCAGGTTATATGTTTTCCCTTGGTTCTGGTTTAATTTCTTGGTGTTCAAAAAAACAAGAAACCGTGGCACAATCTTCAGCAAAAGCAGAGTATCTAGCAGCTGGATTAGCTACTCAACAAATACTTTGGCTTAGAAAAATTATGGAAGACATTGGAGAAAAACAAGAGGAGAGTACGCAGCTTTATTGTGATAATAAATCTGCTATTGCTATGACAAAAAATCCAGTCTTTCATAGTCGAACAAGACACATCAATATAAAGCATCATTTCATCAGAGAAGTAATTGAAGGAGGTGAGCTGAAGCTGATGTTTTGTAGTTCACAAGAGCAACTGGCTGACATTTTTACTAAAGCACTGCCAAGAGGAAAATTCCAGCAAATCAGAGAAGCATTGGGAGTCAAGGAACAACACATTAAGGGGGAATATGTTGATAATAATGTGTAGTTATGGTTTTGGAATAAAATAAATTAGTAGTTATGGAGTTATAATTGTGTAATAAAATGAATTAGTAGCTCATAATATTTGTGGAGATGTTACGTATAACTTTTGGGCTCCTAGAATTATTGTGTAACCTTTAGTCTCCTTGAATTATTTTGTAGTAATTATTTCATCTATAAATTGATGTATTGTATTACTTATACATACAAGAAAGAAATACAAAAAGAATTACTCTTCTTTCTCACATTTTTCCTCTAGAATACCACCAACATCAAGTAACTGCTGCCATGACTTAGGATACAAAAGCTGCTATCATCAGGTATGTGGAGTAATGGAGAACGAAAGATCGGGAAAGTAGAGCGAAAGTGATAAGTTTCAACTTTGGTCACCATGGCCCTGTTAGTGGAAGTGAGTTCGACTTGTGGTGGTCGGAAACAAGAATGGTGCAACACAGTTTGAGCTTTGCGATGTTAAGGGAAGATTTTCGGCAGCGGCCATGATGAACTAAAGTGAACGCCAGCAAGCTTTAAGGTAAAGGACAAAACTGCATTTTTATCTTTCTTTGAAAATTTCTACATCCTAATATGATCCTTCTTTGTTGTTTATTGTTATGTACATATATATATATATATATATATATATATATATATATATATATATATACTGTGAGATTGATGGATTTGTTGGAATAAGGATGGTTGCTGTCTATGATATTTATCAGTGAATGGTTGTTGAAAACTAAATAGAAAAAAAAAAGAAAAAAAGAATCGGAGCTATTGTAATTAAAAAAAAAAGGTGATTTGTTGTGCTTTGGATCTAATTGCTTATTTTGAATCAAAGGTTCATATTGGTCCTAATTATGCTTATCCAACTTTAATTTAAAATAGGATTAATTAGTTTTGCATTCCTACTAAAATATAGATACTTTAAATAAATATAAAAAAAAGCTTAGCTAGGCAAACTAGGATAACAATAGAGATCAAGTAGTAATAATATAATATAATGGCATGAGTCATAAATTCACCTCGACTAGGGTAATACCTTTCAGAGATTAATTTCCTTTAAAGATCAGTTTCTTTTGCTCAGAAAAAATTGGGAATTAATATTTTTAAAAAATTAGAAAAAAAATTCCTCTAAAAATTTTAAGATTCTATTTTATAGTTAACAAATTATCAATGCTGCTTAGCAAAAAGAAACTTTTTTTTTCACTACATTTTTCCCATACCATTTATAGTAATATGAGCTTTGAAAAAACATGTAACTACTCATTTATTCCATTATTGCATTTGTGTTTTTTTTTAAATTCAGACTTTAACAATTTAAATTTTTGTTATTTATCTTTATTGTTGCTTAACCTTATATGCTTTTTGTTGCATTCTTTGGTTGCTTAACTTTGTTGCATTGGTTTTATCTATTTTATTTTATCTTTTTTTTAGAAGGAAAAGAAGGATAAAAATTATGTTATTTATAGTATTGTGTATTTTAAAATTTTATGTTAAAATAAATTATTGAAATTTTGATAAGTAATTATGAAAAATATTTCTTTATGAGAAGTATTATTTAAAATTTGATTAAATAAAAAATAAAAAATAAATATTTTTCTATAGAGAAAAATATTATTTAATTAAATTTTAATATATTTTTATTAAAAATTATTTATTTATTATTTTATATTTATCAATTAATTTAATTATTAACTAATTTTTTAATTTTTATTTTTTATTTTTCAGCAACTAATTTGTTCATAATTTTCCAAGCCTTTAAAAATTATCCTAGATGGTATTTATATATACATATAATTTTTTTAAATTTTTTTTTTCTTCAAGTGTTTTTATTCTCTAAGATCTTTCTCTTTCAAAAAAAATTACTCTTTCTTCTCAACTTAGATTTTTTATCTCTAATTTTTTTTTTCCTTCTAGAGTGTGTTTTTCTGTCTAAAATGTTTTGATGTGTAAATTTTTGTTTTTTTCTAAATTTATTTTATCTACTCTTTTTCTATCATTATTTTCTTGAAATTCTCATTCTCATTTTTTTTTTCATTGGAGAGTAAAATAAATTTTATAAAAATATAAAAATAAAAAATTGGAGTGAGCGAAAATTTTGAGAAAGAAAGAAAAATCAACAGAGAAAAAAAAGCAAATAAAAGAGTGAATTTAAAGATAATGAAAAAAATTTAATAAAAAAAGTAAAAGAATTTACAGAGAAAAAATAAATAGATGGGTAAAAATTAGAGAAAGGATTTAAACTGTAAAACATTTTAGAAAGATAATAAAGAAATTGAGAAATAAAATTTAGAAAGGAAGAAAGAAAAATTAAGAAACAAAAAATTAAAGAGAAAAATTAGAAAAAAGTTAAAGATATGAAAAATTTGTGAGAGAAAAAGTTTAGAAGGAAAAGGAAAAAAATTTAATTTCTTTGCTGCAGAATTGGAATAGTTTATTTAGGAAAATCTTTGATGAAGTAAAAGCAAATTATAATTAATTTTTTATCTTTATAAGAAATCGAAGAGCTTACAAAAAGTTAAAAAAATTTAAATTTAAAATCTTATGTAAAATTATTCTGATTTTTCAATAAACAAGACTATAAGCCAATCCTGATTACTTTTGTTTTGTATTATTATAAATTGTCAACAAATTTGTAACAAACAAGATTATAATAATATTCACGCTTCACCATTTTTTAGACAATAATAAATTACAAACACTTTCCTTCTTATTGATATAAGAAAAATTCTGCGTAAACGTAGCGCGTTTGGGGTTAGCTGGCAAAACTCAACTCCTGTTATTGATATGCGGATTTAGCATAAAAAGATAGTATTTACATTAAATCTTAGTTGAATTATATTTGCTACCTCACACATGTAACATTTTTTATTATTTAAAATTAATGTATTTTATTTGGAAGTGTTCTATAATTTTCTATTTATTTTGAAGTGATTCTCCTGTATTCATCCAAATTCTTCTACTTCACACTGCAGAACCTTAACCAAAATTAAATTAAAAAAAATAGCATATCAATGTTATTGGTCCAATATTTTAATAGAAAATTCAGATTAATATTAAAATAAAATTATAACATTTTTTATAATTTTTAAAAAAATAATTGAATTAGCTCGTAGTAAGAGACATCCAAAGAGAAATGTTCTTTATTTTTATATTCATGCTTGTAAAGAAAGAGATAGGAGAGGGTATTTGCCTTTAATGTAATGAGTAAATGAGAATTAACAGATTTATTTAATAAAAAATAAATATTTCTCTTATTAAATAAGTCAATGAACTGAAATGAAACATTCAAACACTTACTTATTTATTAAATTAAATAAATCATTTTATTTAGTATTATATCCATCAATTAACTATTTATTTAATATTAATAATTCAAATACATATATTTTAATTAATTAATATTAATACATAAAATTAAACAAAAAACTTAATAATTAATAGTAATTTAATAATATATCATGTTATTGTATTTTTTTGTATAAAATAATTTCCTTCTCAATGTAATTGAAATCTGATCTGTACGAATAATATATCTCAATGTAATTTAATAATACATCATGTTATATTTGTATACACTTTAAATCTAGTGAGTATAAATTTTTTGTTAAAAATAAATAAATGACATTAAAAAGATGGATCAGATGAACAGTGACCAAGTGCATTCCTTTCCCCGATTGCTGACAGCACCAAGGAATTTTCATTTACTAAACCTAATTGATCTTCTATTGCAAGATTACTTTGAAATATTCTTTCTCGTGCTTTAATTGTCTGGAATCCCAAACATTCAAAAAATAAGTATATTTCAATTAATAGTACTGGCATGGATTAGAATAAAAAAAGAAAACAATATAAATTACAAGCACTAATTAATTTAATTCTTAAAATTACAATTTAATTTCTAAAATTATCAAACACTTGTTATTTTAATTTAAAAAATTAAATGACTATCATTTGATAATCTCAAATATTACAAATGATCATCTTTCAGCAATTTTAAAAATTCAAAAGACATTTCTTTAATTTTAAAAGTTAAATTAATTTATATATATAATTTGAAGCATTAAAATGATGTATTATTTGAAAAAAAAAAAGTTAGTAGCACATGTTGAAAAATGAATCTTAACAAGATTGAATGACTTAAGATGTTACTTTTGATAGTAAGATAACTTCTACAGTTTAAACTTTTAAGTTCCAAAAATTTAGCTTGATAAAATAAGACATTGTAGAAGTGGTGTTTTTGGACTGTGGGAAGTGCAGACTGCAGAGCCACTAAGACATGGAAGTGGAGGCAAACCTGTTTTTCCCAATCAGTAGAACATGTTATGATTGATAGCAGAACTGTTTGGCAGAAGGCACCAGTCAGTATTCCAATCCACAGGCCTTTTCCTCTTAAATGTAACCAGAAACCCAATATAAGGGAAATTGGAATTCCCAATACATAATAAGCTCCAAGGTTCACATATGCTCCTATTTGCTGCCATCCACATCCTCTAGCAATACCTATGTTGAACAGGTATTAGAGTATTACATTTCATGGCACAACTCAAACACCATTACAGATGCATAAGAGTTAAATACGTGTTTTGTTAATTACTTATTTTTGAAGAAATAATTGTTTATTTTTGTCAGTTTTCAGAGAAAAAAAAATAAAAACCTTTGAATACTAGAGAAATAGAAAGAACCAACCTGAAAGGGTGGCATGTAATGTGTCCAGTATAACAGATAGACTCAAAAGAGGAACCATTTTTGTGACATAATCCACCACGTCTTGATCATTGCTAAACACATAACCTAAAACGTTCCTGCTGGCAAAAATGATTGAGCTCACCAGAAGAGCCACGGAAGCTGCAAGAGTCATAGCAGCAAAAACAGACACTCGTGCTGCTTCTGGAATTCCAGCTCCTATTGCATTTGAAACTCTAGTGCTGAATAACTCACCCCAAAAAAAAAACCAATCACAAAGGGAAAAAAAGAAATCCTTTACTATGACTGTATTAGAATAAGTATATGTACAAACACATATGTTAGTAACATATTCTTTTAAATGTTTCTTTTTGGTCCATTTTCGGAAAAGTCAAAAATACTTGTCACATAAATTGATCATTTTTTAAAAATTACTTTGATGTTTTAGAAAAGAACCAATCACAAGAAAATGCATTGAAGAATATATTCAAAAGGGAATGTTGCTAGCATTTCTCGTGTGAAAATTGATGAGGTTATGACTTGTGTGAATAAGAACCTTGCTGCTGAGCCAATTGCTTCTGAAATTGTATATATTGTTGTGATGATTGATATACTGATCAGAAAAAAAGTTGACATTTAAACAAGTTAGCACCACTTATGAGTGGAAATCAATATTTTGCTATGAGTAACAATTTCAATTTAGATTTTAAAACACATTAAGCCATTCATGTCTAAAAGACTGAGAAAAGGTGTACCATATGGATAAGACTGAAGTTTCAAGCTGTGGATTTGGTAGAAGACCAGAAAGCAAGGTTAGCAGCTCAAATGACCACCATTCAAGGCTGCAATGATGATCAAATATGTAAGAAACAAACCGTGGTTGAAAATTAAAGGGGCAATAAAAGCACCATAAAAATATCATATTTAAGAGGAAGAAACTCACCAAATCATTCCAGCTGAAGGAATACCAAGGCGCAAAAATTCTCCAATCCCATGGAATAGTTCCATTGAAATTGGGATCCGAGTCCTTTCACATTTAGAAGAGAACTTCATATATAATCCAAGTAAAATCACATTCAACCAGTATGAAGTACCAATAGAAAATGCTGCTCCTAATTCATCAAGTCCAGATTTAAAAACAAGCAGCCAACTGAAAGCTAAATGGAAGCAAAGAGTAACCAAGGAACTAATGAGAAGGGGACTAATCAAACTTTGCATCAGAAAGTATCGAACTAAGGCCTGAAGTGTTGCATAAGCAAAGAGAGCAGGAATCATGCACACAGCAAATTTCCCAGCTTCATGTGAAATCAAAGGGTCTTGGCCAAGTAAAATGAGTATCTTCCCCAAGAAGATCCACAAAAGAGTCAGAGGAAGGCAAGCTAAAATAAGAGTGACAATAGCAGTGTAAATTTGAACACCAAATTTTCGATACTGCTTTGCTCCATATGCTTGCCCACATTGAGCTTCCAGCGCACATGACATTCCAAACTATTTGACATGTACAAAATATGAAGTGCAATTAATTCTCAAATATAACTCACAAGTCACAAATACCAAGTAGCCTAGCATACACCCTTTTCCTCCCCATGTCAGTTAAAAAATCAACAGTAGAACTAGAACTTAACAAACTAGCAGCCAATCCTAACTTCTTCCGTTGTTATAAAAGACGTCTACAGAAAGACAATTTATCTAATTAGGCAAATTGTTGTTTTTATTCATCTTCATCTTTCCTCTTCCATATATACATACAAGGGTGTATCTAATGAACACATAAAAAGTGAGAGGAGTTAATCTAAACTATATAATTATATATGAATAATCAAGATTATTTTATTTAAATTTAATCTTAACCACCATTTTAATTGTATGAACAAGATTTGTTTTTCTCATGCTTTCATATATATATATAACAACTTTTTAACATGTGTCCACCAATACACGATGAGTATTCACATATAGTAAATGCTTACTAAAAATCACAAGATCCAAAATATTGATACGATTAAATGCTACAATTTTCAATAGAAAATTACTATTTACTAATTTCTTAATATATGTTCTTAAACATACATCAGAAAAACGAATATCATAATAATAATGATTTTCCTGCTGTGTTTGGTAGAGAGCTGTTTTATATTGATAGGGTGAAAAATGCAATTGTAGGTCTTAAAATTTAAAGAGAGGTGGAATAAAGGAGATGGGAAAAGGAAACTTACGATGACACTGAAGCCAGAGACAGCACAGAGAGAGATGGCAATGGCTATGCTAGAGAGAGCAAGCTTACCCAAGTGACCAACCATCATCATTGAAACTATTTGTAAAAAATATTGCGACAAAGTGACAGCAATCATAGGCCCTGCTAGATAGCCAACCCCCCTCACCTCTCGAGCAAAGACATTCCATGTTATTGTTAGGCCATAGCCACCCTCTTCCTCTCTCTCCTTCTTAAAACAAAGAAAAAAGTCCATCTTTATCTTTGATTGGATGAGGTGAGATAGAAAAGAAGGACAGAGGGGAAAAAAAAATGGAGGTATAGAAAAGTTTTCAGCTATCTATTTACGCATGGAAATAGAAGTGGAGGGAAGGAACAAATGTATGTGGGCCCATCAGAATTTAATTTCCTTCGGGTTGGTGAAAAAAGAGAAAGAAAAAGTTTCTATCCTTTGTTTTTTTATTATTTTAAATTATTAAAATTATTATATATTTATAAAATATTAAAAATATAATTATATATTAATAGAAAAATATAATAAAAAAATTAAATTTTTTAAATTAAATTTTATATTATTAATATATATATTTTTTCTTTCTACACATTTAAAGAATTAAAATATTTTTTTTCTATTTATTTTATCACATCCAAATAATTTATTTATTTTTTATATTTTTTTTTTCCTTCTTATTTTTTCCGTAATTCAAACAAAACATAAAAATTTTAGGCAAATGTATATTTATATATTTTTCATGAGGAGTCTATTACATTGAATTATATTCATTACCTCCCACACATAACATTTGTCTATTATTTAAAATTAAATGTATTTTATTTGAAAATGTTCTGTAATTTTCTATTTATTTTGAAGTGATTCTCCCATGTTCATCCAAATGTTTTATAAAAATATATAATATTTATAGATTCAAATTTTTAATTATAAATTTATTTAAATTTGAAAAACCAGTCTAATGTTTAGGAATAATTATAGTTTTTCAAATTATTATATTATAATAATTTTAAACTAAGATATGTAAAAAAAAAATGGTACTATAATGTAAATTATGTAAAGTTGACGATATAGATTTGTAGTAATTAATTATTGAAAATTCATGATATTTTTATACAATATAAAAAGTTGAAGAAAATTTACACAAAAGTATTTATATATTATATTGTATAATATTTTTTTTTTGTAAATATTAAAATTTTAATTTAGCTTTTTTTAGATAATATGATTCCTCACACACAAATGTGGGTGTAAGATGAAAGGGTTACATTTAACTTTTTATATTTTTTAAGAATATAATATATTTAAATTCTTACATGATAGTAAATTTTTGAAAAATATTAAAATTTAAATAACATTAGGATAATCTAAGAAAATCTTATATACTTTTTAATTGTTTATTTGTTTAATTTGACGGATAATGTTGATTGAATTATAAATCTTCTTCTACAGGGTGTTAGAGCAGTTTGATAGGCCTGTTATTGCTATCATATATGATGAAAAGAACAAGAGCAAATACAAAGGAAGAGATGTTGTTAGCAACGATATTGCAAGTAAATCTTATGGCAAAACTGAAGGGAAGCACCAAAACATATTTTGCAGCCATTGCAATCGTTCCAGATGTCTCAGTGAAGAATGTGTTCAATTGATGGGATAACCAGAGTGGTGTAGCGAACGAGCTAGAGAAAATGGACGAGCAGTTGGGCGCGACAAAGCCAAACAACAAGGGATGACGTCCAATGTTAGAGGACGTGATGCAGTGACCAAGGAAAATAGGGCGCAAGTCTGTACTAACATTAAAATCAGCCAACATGACTACAGATGAAAAAAAAGAAACTCGTTGCTACTAGGTTGTGTGGTGAGCAGTAGAAAACAATGGTGAATCTCTTGAATAATGTCAAATTAGGAGTCACAGAAATTGACTCGTAAGTCTAATATTATTCAATGGATAATAAATTCAGATGCTTCTCACCATATGACAACTGAGCTTAAATGTTTTACCGACATGAAACTCTTCATCAAAATGGATGAATATAGCAGAAACACAGGCATATTATTAATGTTGCTCATACACTGCGTTTTAAATATCGTCTTCATATTGAATTTTGGGTCAATGCGTCTTAACTGCTTTATACTTAATCAATAGTGCACTTAAACTATGTTGAATGGGAAAACTCCACATGAGATGCTCTACAATAAGACGCCGTCTCTCAGTCATATTCGTATTTTTGGAAACTTATGTTATGCTCACAATCAAGACACAAAGGAGATAAATTTGCAAATCACAGTTGACAATGTATTTTCTTGAGATATACTATGGTAAAAAAGTGTTGGAGAGCATATGATTTGGAATAAAAAAAAACTCAGGATGTCAAGAGATGTGGTGTTTTGTGAAAATGAATTTCACTGTTCAACCTCGATTGTTGGCACCTGAGCACGTGGATTCCAATAATCTTTTGTCTTTTGGACAGTATTGATGATTATCCTGAAATAAAGATTGCACATGAGTAAAGCAAACACTAAATATATGTAATTTTAAACATGTGGAGGATATTAAGATACGTAAAAGATCTTCTTTTATTATTATTATTATTATCCAACTTGATTTTTTATAAAGATTATTCTGTAAATATTTATTGAGATATTATTATAATTATTATAACTTAATTTTAGGAATAATTAATTAGTATAATATTAATAATTAATGATCTGCAAAAATTACTTTTGTAAATATATTTATCATGTAACAACTTGTCTACTAGATTGATGCAAAAAATTATATTATAATTTTTTATTTTTATAACAAAAACAAATTCAAATATATTAAATTTGTTAAATAATATAAAATAGGTAAAAGTGGTCATATAATCCACTTAGTTTTTCTATGGCCAAATATAAGTTAGTTGATTTGTTTTAAAAAAGAAACACCGTATATAGACGTAATATTCCACCTACGAGTTGGATGAGTGTCAATTAACATTTTTATCCAAAATGGACCACATATGCATCCTGTTTTGTTGTAACATTTTCTTCTGAGAATTGAAAATCATAAATTTATTTTTTGGTCATTGTATAAACAGAGGTTCCTTGTTTATTTTTTTCTGTCGTGTTTCCTCTCTTAATCAAACTTTGGCTATTAACTTTGCCTTTTATCTTTAAATCAAAAATTCATTGTTTCTGGCATCAATTAAACTAGGCACTGACCCTTTTCCAACATTTAGAAAATTATTTAGAATTATTAAAGGCCAAATTATCATGAAAAATTGTTGTTATTTTTTTATTATTTTTTTTTGGTAGTATCACTTCATTTACTGTAATATTGTACCTTATTATCATACTAATTTATCTTTATATATTAATTTTAATAGTTTATTCTATATTTTATATCGAACTTTGAAAAGATATAGGCATTCCTGATATAGGAATAAAGAGTTTTTATGTTGGATAATGGGAACTTGTCGTAGTTCAGGAAATCATTCAGAGTCCTGCTAAAAAAGAATGCTTCTGCATGGGGCACTGAACAAACCGAAACAGTAAAGAGACTGAAAGAGGCAGCAAGTAATCCTCCACCTCTGAAGATTCCCAGAAAAGGAAAACGAATCTTACAGACGGATGCCAGTGATTATTGATATATATCAATAAAATATTAAATTAATAAAAACATATAAACTACTTTAACTATACTATAAAGATATAATACTTTATTGATACATATCAATATTACCATCGGATTTATAAAGATAGAAGAAGAACCACTCTTTTTATATGAACATGAGCTTGTCGATAAGAATCCACGGTGGTTATCTAGCTGTTGGCTCTTACATATCACACTCTATGATACATAGGTTAGATTTAGCAGATGTTGCATGCTAGTAATTAGATTAAAATATATATATATATATATATATATATATATAATGATATTTAATAAAAATTATTAAAATTAACACCATTGATTTTTAAATAATTTTAAATTAAAATTTCAAAAATTAAAAACAAAATATGTCATATCTTTAAGAAACCATTAAATTATGTTTCAATGTACAAAGAATTACTTGACAAATCAAGAACATTTTATTTCAATTTTTTAAATATTTTATGCAATTAATATCCCCAAAATTTTATCTATAAAATTTTGATATTTAATTAAATATATAAGTAATCAATAACACATTTTTTAAAAAGAAATATGAAAAGTAGTTTTAAAAATTAGTTGAATGAATCTATATTTATATATAATTAATTATTTTTAAATAAATATTTTATATAAGATATTAGATTTACAAAATACTCCACTACTTAAATAAGTGGATTAGGCTGTTGAAAAAAAAAGTTGGACTACTTAAACGAAAATTAAATCCACAATCACGGCCATTAAAATCGATTAAGGAATATTATATTAGTTAATAAAAATTTTAAATTAAAATTTTATTAGAAAAAATGATGAACAGATAAACAATATATCCATAGAAAATTACTCACGAAGAGATAAGAAATAAGAAATTTAAGATAATTTTTGGCATACACTGTGAATTTACCTCGGCGCATTCTCATCTCTTATCTTTATTAGTAGCAGATAAAGTCCCCTTAAACAATTCTCAAAATTATTGAATCAATTCTTATTTATATCAACTTATTTATTTATGAACTTAATCAAAATCCAGATTTTAATAACAACTGACAAGACTAGGGTACTATTTATATTAAGAGCCAGACACTTTAAATGAATTCATACTTATATGTCTTTCTTATTTTTTTAAATTTAAATTATTTTAAATAAATTATGCATATATTATTTATAATTTTAAATTTTAAATCTATCATTTAAAATATTGTTGAATTTACTTTACCTTTTTAAATATTATTTAAATTTAATTCTGTTAAACAATATACAATAATATATCTATTCTTATATTATAAATTTGAACAAATATAGTTTTAGAAATTTTGTTAACATATTTGAGTGGTTTTAAGTTATTTAATTTCTTTCAAATTAAATATTATATTTTATTTTCTTTTATGTTACTTTAATTTATTGTATATCAAATTAAAAATATATATTTATAAAAAATTTAAAGTTGTTATCATTTAAAATTCTAAAATATCAAATTAATAAAAATAATATATTTTAATTCAAATGATTTATTCTGAATTTTTAATTTTTTAAAATATATTTTTATTTTATATTATTCAATATAATAAAAAATATATTATTAATATTAAAAATATTATTTTTACTTTATTTTATTTATATATTTCGTTTAAATAAAAATGTCCATAAATTATACGGCTAACGTGCTAATATATATTGTAAACATCTATGACTATCAGCATAGCATTGCATGTTCTTGTACTTCTGAGGTTCCATGTCTAATTAAGAAGATTAGCATGGGATCAGCTAAAACAGGTTTTGTCAGTTGTTAAGCATTTAAGCTTCAAGCTTCTTTCTTGGTATAGATGTCTTTAAAAATATGAAATAAAGATGTAGTCAAACAAACTGTTTATGAAATGAAATTAGGAACGGTTCTGAAAAAAAAAAAAAAAACAAGAAGACTATAGATTGCTTGAAAAAGATAAAAAAACTAGAATTGCATATATGTGTTTTAACAGAAGAAAAAATAGGTATTTGCATGCAGAACTGAAGAAATAATCTATAATCTAGGGATTGACTCGTCGTTTTATATTTTGACTTTTTAAATTTAAAATATATTTTAAAAAATATCATTTTAGTTAATTAAAAGTTAAAATTACTTGTGGAAAAAAGTATTAAGATATTTTAGTTTTTTTAATAAAATAAATTTTTAATTAATTACTAGAATTTTTATAATTATTACTATTTTTTAAAATATATTTCATATAATTTTAAAAATTTCAACTCAAACTAAAATATTTTTATTTTTATTTTTAATATATTTTGATATTTTGATATTTTACTTTTATATATTTAATATTATCAAACTATTTTATAATAATATTTTTAATTTTAGTAAATTAAATTTTTATATTTTCTTAAAATTATTATATTAATATGTGTTATTTGTTTTAATTGTTATATTAAAATAAATTATTCAAATTTTGATATATATTTTTTAAAAGATATATCTTATTAAATTTTAGTCTACTAATTAATTATATCTTTATTTATTATTTTATATTTATCAACTGTTGAACTAATTTTTCAATTGTTATCTTTAGCTAATTTAATCTTAATTTTTCAAACCTTTAAACGTTAGCCTATATACCAAATAGTATTCATATATGCATATAAAACTTATGTTCTGAATTAACTTAATAGATATTTTACTCGAATTTTCCCATTAGAAATATGATCCCAGGTATCATAGTGTAACAAAAAATTAAAGAAAATGTAATATTATGTCTCAGTTGATCAGTCTTGAGTGTTGAGTATTTGTTAAAAATATTTTTATCATTTATTAAACGTCAGAAGTGCTCGAGTGATAGTTTCAACTCTGACTAGTCAAAGAAAGATAGCATGGTAGACAGTGACTAATCTTGCACAAAGGTTAAAGGTTATGGAGGGATTGAAATATTTTATAATTTTTTTTTATGTAAGAAATATTGACATCAGAATAATATTAACGATTAATATAGATAGATGAAAGGGGAAAAAATAGAAAAAAAATAAAGATAATGATAATTTTTTATTGGGTTAATAAATAAAGTAAAAGAAAATAAAAAATGAAAAAATGTAATTTTTTTTATATTTTATCTTCCTTTAAGATTTTTTTTTTCTATTTTTAGCATGAAAAAAATTAGAAATTTCTGAAAAAAACACGTTAATCTTTAAAATATAAAAATTTTATTTTAATCTAATAAAAAATTATAAATATAAATCATATTAATCCTTAAAAAAGAATGATACATTTGGTAATAATGTATTAAACAACTTTGAATAGGTAGATGTATAGTGTCTTAACCAACCAGCAACAAATATTGGGATAAAATCATATCCACTGTTACAAATCCTCTGTATTTCTTCAACCAAATAACCTAATCTAACTCTCACTTTCTCATTTTGCTGTCTCTCTCTTTCGCTGCTAGACTCTCCTCTACGATTTTCTCTCCTAACAATTATACAGATGAGCTGTGTCACATAGCTTAATCTTTTAGCCTTATTGTGACTTCTCATAATACTTTATATCAAATTCTATATTTGTTTTCTGCTTTATATCCCTGTTATATATACGCTTGATAGGTTGCTCGCCACAACGAGTGTTATCCACGTTAATCGAGACAAAAATATGGAAACGATCAAAAGGAAGATAGTGACTTTTCTTTTTCATGTACCATAACTTTAGAACTCAAATACTGGTTTTTAAAACGAATTGATTGTTAAATTAAGATATTATTTCAAATTTTAATGGTTTAACTATATTTAAAATCGTGATTTAATTAATATTAATTAAATATTTTTAAAAAATATTTATAATATATAATATATTGTAAATTTTAAATAATATAATAATATAATATGTCAATATGATAGTTTTATATAATTAAATATTATTTTAAGTTTCAAATTTAAATTGTATATGTAAACTTAAAAAAATATAATATAATTTTAATTTTTATAAAAATAATTAAAATAATAATATTTTGTATATAAATTAATTTTTTAAAAAACTTTTTTATATTGATTTACTATTTTTTTTATCAATTTTATTATTTACAATTGTTAAAATATTTTTGTAGTTCAAATAATCGGAATAAATAATTGTTCTCCCCTCCAAGTGATCCAACATAGTTGGTTTGTCTAGTATTTGAAACAATGCTCAAATATATTAGGCCAAGTGTTACTCTTTTCTAATACATTTTATTATTAAATTATATATAATGTTTTAAATATGTCAAAAATATATATAATGAAATTTTAATAAATAATAAATTAGACTTATTTGATAAAATATCAAATAACTTCTAAATTTTATAGATTGATTTTATATTTTTTTTAATTCAATGATTAGATCTATTAAATTTGTATTTTACAGAAATTTATTGAATAAAGAAACTTTAAAAAACTTGTGTCTATGTATATAAAAAAGTTACTTTTAAATCCAACAGAAAGCAATTTTTATATGAAATGAGTATAATAAATTTAGACAATACAATTATATATTTTTACTTAAAAATAAAAAACATTTAAAATCACTTTAAAAAGTCATATATCTTTTAAAAGTTTTATATAACTTAGATGTTTTAATTTTGATCATTTAAAATATTTAATAGCAATAATGCTTATTCCTGTCATTCTTGTAAAATAAATTCTCTTTTATGTGTTTTTTGTCTTTACCAATTTGTTACCCATTCTCTCCTCCTAAATATTTTTACAAAACCTTCACCAATTAGTTCGATTTTTGTAAAGGATATTTTTTACTCTTCTATATTCTACCAATATGTTCTTTTGCTTTCTTCCTCTCTTTCACCAATTTGTTATTTTGTCGTTACAAAGTTTTTATTTTATTTTTTTATTCATCATCCACTACATTATTATTATTATTATTATTATTATTATTATTATTATTATTATTATTATTATTATTATTATTATTATTATTATTATTATTTTACAAAAACTCCGTTCAGGGTATCTCAGAAACTATGCAACGAACAGGAATGAAATTGAATAAAACCGTTCCACAGAGGCCTACAGTTTGATTCATTTAAAACTTAGTTTGGTTCGGCTAATAAATAGATAGACTCAAACTTCTTAAAAAAGTCTTTTTAGATAAACAAGTAAATCTAAGCTTATAAAAAAGCTTATTTAACCTATTTGGGAGTCTATTTATATTTATATATTATATATTTATATTTATTTTAATATATTATATTTATATAATATTTATTTTATATTTTATTTATATAATATTAATATATATATATATATGTTTTAGACCTGTTTAATGACTTTTTTTATCTTGTAGGTTTTAAGTTTGTCAACCTTTTTAATCAATTATTTATAGAAGTTTGAAAAAAAAAAAAAAATCTTTAACAAGTAACAGGCTCAGACTCAGGTGTCAAGATTTTTAAACAGACTTGAACACTCAAAATCTAACTCAACTCGGCCTACTTTCATCCTGCCAATGGAATACGCGAACAATAGCTTGTTTGTATAATATCTTTTCGAGGTAAATAAATATCACACTGTGTAAGATGTTTTATAAAAATATATAATATTTATAGATTCAAACTTTTAATTATAAATTTATTTAAATTTGACAAATCGGTCCAATGTACAGGAATAATTGTAGTTTTTCAAATTATTATATTATAATAATATTAAAATAGGATATTTAAAAAATTGTTACTATAATGTAAATTATGTAAAGTTGAATGATATAGATTTGTAGTAATCAATTATTGAACATCCCTAACATTTTCGTACAATATACAAAAGTTGTAAAAAATTTACACCAAGGTATTTATATATTATAAATATTGTATAGAAAAATTTTATTTCTTTTAAATATTAAAAATGTTAATTTGGCTTTTTAGAAAATATGATTCTCCACACAATTGTGGTGTAGAGTGAAAGGTTATATATAAATTTTTATATTTTTCAAGTATAATATATTTAAATTCTCTCATGATAGTAAATTTTTGAAAAATACTAAAATTTAAATAATATTAAAGTAATATAAGAAAATCTTAAATACTTTTTAATTTTTTATTTGTTTAATTTTACAAGGAGTGTTGATTGAATTATAAATTTAAAGAAAATAAAAGACAGGAAGAAGTTATTCTTAAAAAAATGTTTGAATAAAGTTTTTTATTTGTAAAAAATTGTCAGTTATTTTATTTGATATTCTTTGTTGTCATTGTTTTTTAATTTTCGATTTTGGTCCTTTCACACGCAGGTTAATAAAAAAAAACTTCGACTATTTAGATAAATGTAAGATTTAACAATTATTCTAAGGTTCAATATAATTTGGTTTACATTGTAATCAGATTGAAACAAATAAAAAAACAAATTCAAATTCATTAAACTTATTAAATAATATAAAACAGAAAAAACTGGTTAGTAGGTAATATCACTTAATTCTTCTACGACCAAATATAAGCTAGTTAATTTTTTTAAAAAAAGAAATACTATATATAGACATAGAGATTACAGCCACGAGTTGGATGTAAAATTAAATAGAAATACCACAAATTGTGAGAGAAAGAGTTTAGAAGGAAAAGAAAAAAGAAAAAAATTTCCTTGTTGCAGAATTGAAATAGTTTGTTTAGGAATTTTCTCGAGCAAAGCCATAGGAAGGAGCTCTAACAAGCTTAAGCGAGGAAGAGAACTCAAGCAACCTCTTTGGTAACACGATCAGAGCTTTTTTTTTTTATAAAATAAACATATTAAAAATGTTTTAATTCTAATTTTTAGAAATTTTATTTTCTCTATTTTTTTTCTATTACAAATTAGAAAATCCAAGAAAATATTAATAATTTTTAACCTAAAAATATTTTTTAATAAATAAAAGTGTCATACGTAGAGAGTGAAAGCCTTATACAATACTTTATTTATTTAATTTTCGTAATTTAAAATCACCGCACGAACAATAGCCATTCAACTACTTCTATCTAATCATAATTGATAGAATTATAATAAACAACCAAAATTTTCATGCAAATTTTAAATACAATTATACTTTTACAAAGTTTAACTTAAAAATCAGTTAAATTAAAACAATTTATACCGAAAACAACTCAATTTTTGTTAAATTTGCAAGTAAGGAACAATCAAGGCAACAAAAGGCTCATTTGTTTTAATTAAAAAATAATTTTTTAATATAAAATATATATTTTAAAAATATATAATTTAAATTAATTTATAAATATATCTAAAAATATTTAACAATTTAAAATTAATTTTATTCAACTTTAAACAAACAAACATGCAATCTATGTATCTCAATCTTTAATTTCAAATATCTAATAAAAGCGATAAGCTCCTATTCCTCAATCATGGAGGATTATTCCCGTCATAGAAATTTCTAGAATGTTGTCCTTATATAATGGGCTTCTCATACCAATCTATTATCCGAAGAAATTTGATTACCAAATAATCTCTTTCTTGCGTTGATTGCCTGCGTTAGAACATCACATAATTCAAGAAAAATGCGAAAATAAACGAAATACTAGACATAACTAATCTAAGACCTCTCTTCCATACTTTTGACCTCTTTATTTGGTTCACCCAACTTTATCATATTCTAAATAAAGGATTAACATAATATATATGCATGTAAAGTTATAATTAGAAAAAAGTTATATACTAATTAAAATAATATCAATACATAGAATTAATTTAATTATTGTTTACAATTGTTGAAAAATAAAAACCTTTTTGTAGTAATATAAAGTTTAAAATTCAGTATAAAAAAGAAGAAAATATGATAAATATAGTCAATTAGAAGTTTATTTTACTCCTGAGCTAACTTAACCAAGGCGTGCACAATCCTAATTAAGACAAAGTGTAAAGAGCATACCTGTTGTTCCCAATTAATGCAACTTGTTATGATAGAAAGTAGAGCAGTTTGAATAAAACAACCAACTTGTATGCCAATCCAAAGTCCTTTTCCTCTCATTTGCACCCAAAATCCCAATAAAACAGCAAATGGAATTCCACAGAGATAGTAAGCCCCCAGATTGACATAAACCCCTAAGTGTTGCCATCCACAACCTCTAGCAATCCCTGAATCAAATAATTGTTTAAAAATAAATTGAGAGAATGTTTATTTTATCTTCTGTTTGAATTTTACTTTAGGATAGACAAGACAGAAATTTACCCGTGAGAACACCTTGTATGCTGTCAAGTATAACAGATATACAAACCAGAGGCACCATGATAGTGACATAATCAATAACTTCCTTCTCATTGCTGAAAACATAACCATAAACACGGCGGCAAGCAAAGAGAGCTGTGCTTATTATACTTGTCTCTATGACTGCCACAGACATTGCAGCCAACACAGCAACTCGAGCAGCATGTGGATTCCCAGCTCCTAATTCATTTGAAATCCTTGTGCTATAATTGGAGTGGAGAAAGGTTAATCAATTTAGATATAAGTTTAATTTGAATACATTGATACGGTCAACAAATTACAAATCACCTTAATCAGATACTACTTTTAATATAATTATTACAAAAATAAACTATTTTAGTTACATGCCAATCTCTGATTATAGGACAATGTAGAAAATTTTTAAAGTTGTTAATGTATTTCAATTCACTGCTCAAAGGTTGCAATATATAGTGACATAAAAAATATGCAAAATGGATGTTTATGATTTAACCTTGCTGCAGAACCAATTCCGAAAGGGAATGAATAGAAAATTAAAACGGCATTGTGACTGCAGAAAAAAGCAAAAAACAAGAATCAGTACAATCACATTATTTACAAAATCTCATAAAAGAAGGTTGGTAACAAAATGGAATTGCAGATCATGAGTTGTAGTTTAAAAGTCTAACACTGTGGAAGATAGAAAATATAAAATTAACAAACATACCAAATGGGTAGAACTGAAGTTTCAAGTTGTGGATTTGGTAACAGCCCAGACGACAATATAAGGAGCTGAAACGACCACCATTCAAGACTACAGCGATCAACATGAAAAAAAAACGAAGTATATTATATTATATTTTGCAGAAAAACAATAGAATATAATATGTTCCTATAAATATGTTGGAAAAAAAACACTAGGACTGGTTTAATGATGAAGAATTAACAATTAAATAGTTTTACATGAGGATTCTGACTTCAAATCTGATTACTTTCCATATTGTAAAAAAATGTCAGAAAAGGAAAATTTTATATAATGTGACATCAAGAATATGTAGAATTTCAGTTAAGGAGGAAGATAATCACCAAACCATTAATGTAGAAGGGATAGCAAAACGAAAGAACTCCCACATTCCTTTGAACAACTCCATAGAAATGGGTGCACGGGTTTTTGCACATAAAGAAGAGTATCTCATGTATAATCCAAGAAATATCGCATTTGACCACATTGAAATATCCATTGCCAATGCTCCACCAACATTCTTCAGTCTAGTGTTGAATACCAAAGCCCAACAAATGACTATATGGATACAAAGTGTGACACAAGAACTTATAAGCATGGGAAGAAGCAAACTTTGCATTAGGTAAAATCGAACCAAGGGCTGCAGAATTGCGTATGCAAAAAATGCTGGAACAAGCCAAATTATGAATTTTCCAGCTTCATGTGCAATTAGAGGGTCCTGGCCTGTGAAAAGTAGTATCTTTTCCATGTTTGTCCAAAGGAAAGTCAAGGGAACACAACAGCAAATGAGAGAGAACATAGCAGTGTATGTTTGCATTCCAACTTTTTGATATTGCTTAGCTCCATAAGCCTGTCCACCAATTGTTTCCAATCCACTAGCCATTCCCATCTATTAGCATGTGTAATACCAATGTATTAAATTACTGAGGAGAGAAAATAATGATGATTAAGCCTGAGTAACATGCTATTCTAGTTGATACTTGACATTGAAGATAGATATTATTCTAAGCACAAGCATTGTATTTAATTTGTGTCCATTCAATGCTTTATTGAATCTTCTAGTATCATTAAATTTGGACCTCACTAATACTCAAATATTATATAGTTCTAATTAGATTTAAAAGTAAGTTACACCATTACCTTATCACAATTAAGATAATCTGGCATAAATTTCGAAAAAAAAATTTTACCCTACATTTGGATGAGGTATTTTAAAAAAGGAAAGTAATTTTTAAAATAATTTAAAATTCTAGAATTAAAATATTTTGTTTAACTATTATTTTGCAAGAAATTTTAAATTGAAGATATTTTTAGAAGATATTTTAACCATTAAAAGAAGAGAATTTCAAATTTCTTCAAAATAGATGGAATTTGAAATTTCTTCAATGTCTTTTATATTTATTATTTTTTTTCTCAAATTTTTTTCCTTCATCTCTTATATCTAAACATAATATTTTTATTATTTTAATTATTTATATTTGTTAAATTATTATTCTGATTAAATATGTTTTATAACAAAAATATTTGTATATCTAACTTTTGTTATGAACAAAAAAAATAAAAAAAATAAAGATAAATTTATGAATATTTAAACCAAAAATTTTGTATATAATAAAATTAAATTATTTAATTTAAATAAATAATTTAATAAATTTAAATTTAATAAATTTAAATTCTACCATTCAAGTAAAGAATTTTAAATATAATAAATTAAAATTTCTTTATCCAAACAAAATATTTTTAAAATAAAAATATTTAAATTAAAAGTATTTAAATTTTTAAATATTTTAAATTTCTTAAAATGTTAAAATTCTCCAAGGTTAAAATTTTAATTATTTATCCAAAATTATTGCAGCAAAAATTTTTTTGGCTATGTTTTTGTTTTTTAAACAGAGACAACGAGACACTTCTAGTTATTAACATACATTTACTTTTTATTTTTTCAGCTTTTATAATTTTATAACTTTTCTTTTTCTTTTCATATATCATCTATCCCACTTTTTTTGGCTATGTTTTTGTTTTTTAAACAGAGACAACGAGACACTTCTAGTTATTAACATACATTTACTTTTTATTTTTTCAGCTTTTATAATTTTATAACTTTTTTTTTCTTTTCATATATCATCTATCCCACTTTTGATTATGTTATTTTAAATAACTTTTTTTTATGTATTTAACATTTTTTTAAATTAAGCGATTTGCACGCTCACCCTCCCTTAATCGAAGTGAATAAAGTTGTTAGATAGGAATTTACGATTTGTTTGTTTAAAATTTAACTTAGTTCGACTTGTTTAATAAATAGATATGTTCAGATTTATTAAAAAATATTTGTAGATAAACAAGTTAAAGCTATACTTATAAAAAAGTCTATTTAACCTATTTATATTTATATATTATATATTTATATTTATTTTAATACATTATATTTGTATAATATTTATGTTATATTTTATTTATATAATATTAATATATATATATATATATATTAAGCTTATTTAATGATCTTTTTATCTTGTAAGCTTTAAGTTTACAAGTCTTTTTAATCAATTATTTTTATAAATTTTAAGTCTATTTATTTATCTTTTTTGTAATATAGATTTTTAAACAGGTTTATAGATAAATCTGATCACGATCACACTTTAACAAGTAACTGACGTAGGTCTCAAAATTTTTAAATAGGTCAAATTTAAATACTCAAAGTTTGACTTTACTCGGCATACTTCCATCCTAGTGAATATAGAAACATATATTTATCTCTCCTTTTAACATTATTTTTTAAATTATTAAAATATTTTTATTATTCTAAAAAATATATATAATTAATAAATTTATAAAAATAATAAATTATATAAATTTTAAAAAATTAAACTTAAAATATAAAAAAATTAGAAATAAGTATAAAGCAATTTTTTTAAATTATAATCAAAAATAAAATAAAGTTTAATATTTTAAATCTAACAAAAATAAAAAAAAAATATATATAATTTATCTTACCATCTTTAGCTAATTAGAAAAATAGATCCTATCTGAGAGATGGAAATATAAATATGATTATATAAAGAAAAAAAATATAAAATAAAAAAAAATAGTGATAATTTTTTATTTAAAAGGATAGTATGAACTAATCACTTTAAATTTGGATCAATTGTTCGATATGTTAAGAAATTTGTTTAAATATTAAGAGTTTAACTGTGACTAAATTTTTAAATGGTTATTAATTAAATATTATTTTTAAAATATTTATAATATATATTATATTAAAGTATAATAATAATAATAATAATATATATGTATATATTAATATTATATTTTATATGATTAAAATTAAAATATTACATATATTTTGATTTTAAAAATTTTAATTATATACAATTAAATAAAGATAAACTAATTTTATTATTTTAAAAATTAAAATATTATTATTTTATATATACTAACTTTTTTATCAGATTTGTCCATTTGCAGCTAATTTACCATTTTTGTAACCAATTTTATTGGTTTTCTATTGATTTTTTATAAAAAAATTTGTTGTTCAATTAATCTGTAGAGAGAATTCATCCCCAATCCAATCAATTGATTTGATCTAATTTTCACAATCATGATCTCAACTCTCAGTTGTAGAAATATCCTAGTTAAAGAAAGAAGGCATGGTAGGCAATCAACTTGCACAATTGTTTTGGAGAGATAAAAAAATTTATTTATTTTCATATGTAAGAAAAATTAACATCAAAATAATTAGTGATTGATTAAATTATTTATTTAATTTTACATGTAGCACATGTTTTCAGTTTGATCTATGTATATAGGTTGTGTTTGATAAATTAGCAGTAAGTTAACTGAAAGTAAAAAAAAAAAAAACAGTTGAAAGTTGAAAACTAATAAATTATCAACTAAATAAAAATGTTTAGTAAAACTAGTTATTGAACTAGTTGATAAATGTAAAAATAAAAAATAAAGATATAGTTAAATAATACATTAAAAAATAATAAATATTTTATACTTTTATAAAAATATATTAAAATTTAATTAAATAAATTTTTTAAATAAAAATATTTATTTTTAATTTTTACATAGATAAATTTTAAATAAATTTCTAAAAAATAATATTTTATCATTTTAATTTTTTATCAAATAATTTATATTTCAATAAAATGAAATAATAATTAAAGTAAATAGTATATATTTAAAAAGTAATTTAAAATATAATATTTATGATAATATAAAATAAATCTATCAAAATTAATAATATTATTATGAAATTTAAATAGTATTAAATTTATAAAAATAAATAGATAAACAAAAGATTAAATTATAAAAATATATTAGAAATAAAAATAAACAAAATATTTTAGCTAGAAGCTAACAAATTAAAAAACTACTCAAAATAACTTTTTTAAAAAATTAGTAATCATCTAAAATAAATTAATAGCTATTAAAATAAACTATTTTATGAAACATAATTAAAATGTTTTAATAAATTTTTCAATCAATAATTTAAACATTCAACCAATTGAAATATCTTTTTAAACATATTTGTAAATAATTTATAATGAAGTTTCTATATTTAAAAACTTATAATTTAATATTGGCAATGTGTTTAACTTATTTAAAATTTGAATGAGGTGGTTAACAACTTTTGATGAGACAATAACCTATTTTTATTTAAATATATTTTAATCCTTTATATTTGTTATAAAATTTTAATTTTATTCTTATATATGTTATGCATTGTCAATTTAATTTATATATGTAATTTGTTTAATTTAATTATTATAGGTAAAAAAATTAAATTAATGATAATAGATTTTTTTTATTAAAGTTGAGATAGATCCTCACAAATTTAGATGTTATTGTGATGAGAAATGATGATAATATATATTAGATGAAGAAATAATCAAGTTATTTTGTTAAATAATTTTTTTATTACATAGATTAAGTATATAGAATTTTATAATATTTGAAAAAAATATACTAATTTATTTTAAAAATTTAAATTTATTGATAATATTCATCTTTTATATATGTTATTTTAAATTTATTTAATAAAATATTAATGTTTTTTAAATTTTATAAATTTTTGCAAGTATAAATTATATAATAAATCTATCAATTTATCGTTAGATGAATCAAAATTAATTATTTAAAATAGATATTGAGCGAAGTAATTTTAGTATAAATTATTTTTAAAATAATTTAATTTTATTTTTATTAAATATATATTTTTATTATAAAACAATTTATTAAATTTTAAATATTTCTACTTAATTCATAACTAGATTTTTAAATGTATAAAATAAAATTTTTTAAAAAGTTACATATAAAAATTTAACTAAAAATACATGACATATATAAAAATTAAATCACATATTTTAATGAATAAAAACTTAATTGCAAACTTTTTATATATAGTGAGCAAACCTTTTCCTGTTATATGAACTACAAACTTTTTAAATACATAAATTAAATTAAAAATAAATGTTACATACGAAGATTAAATATATAGTTTAACCTTAATTAATGATTTGTATAGATGAAAGAAAAAAAATAAAGATAATGATATATTTTTATTGGATTATAAAATAAAACAAAAAAATAGAAATAAAAAAAATTAAATTTTCTCCTATTTTATCTTCATTTAAAGATTTTAATTTTTTTTTTTACTTTTGCTTAATTTTTATTATGAAACAAAAAGAAAATAGAAATTTCTGAAAAAAAAAACTCAAGTGAGCACGTTAATCTTTAAAACGTAAAAAATATTTTAATCTAATAAAAAATTATAAATATAAACTATATTAATCTTTAAAAAGAATAATATATTATGGCAGTGTATTAAGCAACTTTGAAAGAAAGTGGATAGTGTTGGATAAAATAGTAAGAGGTGTGGAAAGTAGTAGCTTACAATAGGACTGAAAGCGTGACCGAAGCAAGGGAGATGGCTAAGGAAGTAGCAGAGAGATAGAGTTCACCCAGGTGACCAACTATCATGGCTGACACAACCGGCAACAAATATTGTGAAGAAACCACAGCCACCATTGGCGCTGCTATTTTACAAATCCTCTTTATTTCTTCCCTGAACTCACCCCATCTGACTCTCACTTTCTCCCTCTGCTCTTTCGTTACTAGACTCTCCTCCATGATTTTCTCTCCTATCAATTGTACAGATGAGGTATCACGTCCTATCTAATCTTTCTTTAACGTATTGTTTTGTTAGACTGGGGAGTGCTTGAGGGATAGTCTCAACTCTCAACCATGCAAATATCCTGGTTAAAGAAAGATCCCATGGGAATTCAGTGACTGATCTTACATTCTATAAATAGTATTTTCATATGTAAGAAAGCTTAACATCAGAATAATATTAATGATTTATATAGATGAGAGAAAAAAAATATAGAGATAATAATAGATATTTTATTTGAATAAAAAAGTGAAAGAAATAAAAATTTAATATTTTCTTCTATTTTATCTTCATTTAATTTTTTATTTTTATTATTTTTTTATAAAACAAATAATAAAATAGAAGTTTATGAAAATTTTTAAATAAATTCATTAATCCTTAAAAGTATAAAAAAATTAATCATATTAATTCTTAAAATAATTAAGACATTATATAAAAAGACTAGCCGATAATGTATTAATATACAGAGATAAAAGAGAAAGAAAGTGTGTACATTTGATGGATATAACCAATCAATTAAACGATAGTATATATTTAAATATAAATAAATAAATTTTGCTGTTATATTACATCCCATCAAATTTAGAATAATTTTTTTATTAATTAAATATAAAAAATTTAAAAAATGTGATTCATATTTTTTAAAATTTAATTAATTAAAAAATAAAATTGAATAATATAAAATTTATATAATAGATCTGAAGTCGCATAAAAACTTTTAAAGAAATATTACATTAAATAAGAAATAGACAGTAATTGTAAAAAAAATAAAATAAGAGAGTGTGGGAAGTGGTAAATTACAAGAAAACTAAAATTATCATTATATGAATGATGGTTAAGAAAGTGACAGAAAGATATAAAATTTATTGATGTGATAACTATTGTTGAAAAAGTTTTTTATATTTTGTAAAATGAGATGTGATTTCGTAGTACACGAGTCTTTTCTAAATTTTTAGAAATAGAATTGATAAAAAATTTATCTTATGATTCAGTAAAGAACAGTGTTATATATAGAAAATTCTTAGTGTAATAATATGGATGAAAATTAAATTCATAATTATAAGAATTGATCATGTTTTGATGAAATAGAGTTTTTATGAACTAAAAAACATGTAGTCGTGTGTTGCGTCACTTTACATTTGTACATGCCTCAATAAACAGCCCACTTGACACATGTAGATAAGTGTGTATTTTGCATTTCATACAACATTAGTAAAATAATAGTTATTACACAATTTAAATTTAACCCCTCATTCAATGTAGTCTACCACTTCCAGGAACGAACAAAGAATAAAGAGGGATAGAAAGACCAATAATAATTTGTTATTACCTCTGTGAACTTTTTTTATGATATCTTCAATTATAGATATTGAATTCCTATTATTATTATTGTTGATTTTATTTGGACTAAAACTTTATTTCCCTCCATATCGTTAACTAAGTTTTTATTTTTGCTAAGTCGAAAATAATATCAAATTAAGTTTAACTTCGCATTAATTAGAATTTCTATTTATTTAGTAATTATTCACACAACTTTATGACGTGTATGATTATATCTAAATTTATATTTATCAATTAATATTCACTATTATTCTTTGATAATTATGAGTATGCTTACAATAAACATAATTTATTTATTTTTTAATATTTATTAATTTTTTTTAATATGTATTGTTTTAAATCTTTTAAATCAAAAATAATGATTTGGTTTCTATAATATATTTTATTATATATTTAAATAATTCAAACTATGATATCTTATTTAAGATTAAAATAATTTTAATTTTAATTTTATGGTAAATCGTACATTGATTAAAAAAAATTAATTATATATATATAATTTAAGCATATTCTATATCTTATAAGTTATCTTTAAAATTAAATTGAGTTAAGCTCATATTTAATTTTCAACATATCGACATTTAAATAAAAAATAAAAATAAATAATAATTAAAGATATTAGGAAGAAATGAGAGCTATCGTAGTAGGTCCTTCTATTTGACAAATCCTCTTCATTTCTTCAATAAAATCATCCCATAAACATTGGATGAAATCACATCCATCGTAGATCCTCCTCTCTTCGTTTCTTCAATGAAATCATCCCATCTAACTCTCATTTTCTCGCTTTGCTCTTTCTTTCGCTAATGGACTCTTCTCCATCATTTTCTCTCTTATCAACTAAGCAGCTGTATCAACCACCTTCTTCTACTATATCACATCTCCTACCTGTCTTGTGGTACCTGTTATGAATAGATTTGATAGTTACTCACCACAATGAATGTTATGCACGTGAAAATCAAGACAAAAATCAAAAGGAAGACAGTGACTTTTACTTTTTCATGCACCATAACTTTAAAACTCAAATAATGATTTTTAAACGAATTGATAATTAAATTAAGATATTATTTCAAATTGTAGTAGTTTAATTATATTTAAAATTAATATTATTTCAATATTATTTTTAAAATATTTATAATATGTAATATATTTAAAAATTTAAATTATAATAATATAATATGTCAATATGATAATTTTATATAATTAAATCTTATAAATTATGTATTATTTTACGTTTTAAATTTAAATTGTTTATGCAAGATTTAAAAAATAAATATAATTTTAGTTTTTATAAAAATAATTAAAGTAATAATATTTCATATATAAATCAAATTTTTTATGAAACTTGTTTACATTGATTTATTTTTTTATTAATTTTATCATTTATAATTATTAAAATATTTTTATAATTCAAATAATCTGAATAAATAATTGTTCTCCCATCGGATCCAACTAGTTGGTTTGGTCTAGTGTTTGAAATAATGCTTAAATATATTAGGCCAAGTATTTTACTCTTTTCTAATACAACATTTTATTTATTAATTTATATATATAGTGTTTTAAATATGTATACAAAAATATATAATAAGAACTTAATAAATAATAAATTAGGTTTATTTGATAAAATATTAAATAATTTTTAAATTTTATAGGTATAATATGTATATAATAAAAAATTAAATTTATTAAATCTGTATTTTACATAAAGTTATTGAATAAAATCATTTTAAAAAGACTTATATATATATATATATAATTTACTTTTAAATCAAATTGAGAGCAGTTTTTATATAAGAATGAGAACAATATATAATTATATATTATTACTCAGAATTAAAAGACATTTAAGATTATTTAAATAATTTATATATCTATTAAAAGTTTTATATAACTTAAATGTTTTAATTTTGACGATTTAGAATATTTAATAGTAATGTTTATTCTTTCCACTCTTGTAAAATAAACTTTTTTTGTTGTGATGTGTTTGTTATCCTTCCCATTTTGTTACAATTTAATAAAAAATCTTTATCAACTAGTTCAATTTTTGTAAAGAATATTTTCTGCTCTTTCATATTCTACCAACTTGTTTTTATTGATTCTCTTTCACCAACTTGTTATTTTACAGTTACAAAGATTTTATTTTATTTTTTTTAAGCTACAACATTATAGTTTAGTTATGATAAATTGATAAAAAATTAAATATAATTATAAGATAGTTATATTCTATATATTGGTTATTTTATTTAATTTTCTTAATTATTTTTAAAATAACAATATAAATAAATAATTTAAAATACAACATAAATTAGGTTAAAAAATTTAAAAAAATAGATTTATCATGAAAAAAATCAACACATTTGTGTTGAAATACAACATACATTATATTATTATCAATGTTTTTAATATGATTATGTAGATTTAAGTATGATTTAACATGAGCAGGTAATGTATTTAAAATTTATAACATGGATGACTATACTATAATTGGATGAAAAAACAATTAAAAAACAAATTGGTTTGAATAAAGCCTAAAAGAATTATAAAAAAAAAGATAATAAAGCCTAAACTCTTCGGCTCTTACATTTTACAAACATCTTTATTATCATCATATTTATCCACATGTTCATATTTTTTCATATTTATTTTATAGAATATTTAAAAGTAAAAAGTTTTTACAATATAATTTACCATATTCTACCATCGATTTAATATATATAATTATATTATTATGAATTTTCTAGATTAAAGTTATGAATATTTTTGTTTGAATTAGATTTTTATTATTTATATTTTTTCATGATATTTTGGTAAAATTTATGATATAAAAAATTAAATATATTTTTTTAAAAAAAATATATTTTTTATTTAATTATTTTTATTTTATTATACTTAATTAATTGATAATAATTTATCAAATTTATTATTTTTTAAATTAATTAAAAATAAACATTCATATATTATTTAATTAATAGAACTGTAAAATAAAATAAATTTAATATTTTAGATGAGAAATTAAAATTTTTAATTTTTAATCAATTATTAACTTAATAAATTTAAATGTTTCTTATCTTTATTTTGATTATTTAACTTATATGAAATTGTTGGTATGATAACATAAAAATTAAAAAAATATTATTATTATATAATTATTAAATAATAATAAATTAAAATAAATAATTAACAATTAATTTTTATCATTTATAAGATAATTAAAATAATATTGAATAAACTTGTAAAAAAATCAAAATTCAACATTTTTTATAATCAAGTTCATACTTTTAACTGTTTATTTATTTTAATTTATATATATATATTATTTTAAAATATCATTTAAAATAATTTTTATAAATTAAAAAAAATTAAAATTCAAAACTCATATTCAATCATTTTGTTAAAATAGTTACGCCTCATGTTTTAGTTCCAACAAATACACCGCAGGCCAAGTTTAGCAGGCACAGGTTTACCGCAATAATATACTTGCTCACTATACAGATGATAGATCGAACAAACATTTTATAACCCCGTGTATTTTATTTTTTATTCATCATTCATTCACCTAGAATTATTGTTATGAATTATTATTTATTTATTTTTCCTGTATAAAAACTTCGGGCATCTTAGAAACTGTGCAACGGTCAGAATGATTCTTTATGAAGTGAATAAATATCATTGTTATGTAAGATGTTTTATAAAAATATATAATATTTATAAATTTAAATTTTTAATTATAAATTTATTTAAATTTGAAAAATCGGTCCAATGTGCAGGAATATTTATATTTTTTCAAATTATTATATTATAATAATTTTAAAATAGGATATGTAAAAAAATGTTTGTATAATGTAAATGATGTAAAGTTGAATGATATAGATTTGTAGTAATTAATTATTGAACATCCTGAAATTTTCGTACAATATAAAAAAAAGTTGAAATTTTTTTTTATATAAAAATATTTATATATTATAAATATTGTATAAAAAGACTTTATTTTTTTTTTAAATATTAAAAATGTCAAGGCTTTTTTAGACAATATGAGTCTCCACACAATTGTGGTGTAGGGTAAAAGGATCACATATAACTTTTTATATTTTTAAAAGTATAATACATTTAAATTCTCATGATACTAAATTTTTAAAATATATTAAAATTTAAAACTATAAATATTTAAATAATATTGGGGTAATCTAAGAAAATCTTAAATATTTTTTAATTTTTTATTTGTTCAATTTTATAAGGAATGTTAATTGAATTATAAATTTGAAAAAAATAAAAGATAAAATGAAGTTTTTATTCTTATATAAACATGTTTGAATAAATTTTTTTATTTGTAAAAAATTATCAATTATTTTGTTTGATTTTGTTTGTTGTATTTTTTTTTTTAATTTTCGATTTTGGTTGTTTCAAATTCAAGTTAATAAAAAAACAAATTTTGGCTGATAGCTTTATTGTTCCTATTTAAATCAGAAATTCATTATTCTTGGCATCAATTAAAATGGCTCACCCCTGTTTTTTCTGACCCTTTTCTAACACTTAGAAAATTACTTACAATTATTGAAGCGTCAAATTGTCATGAAAAACCGTTGCTATTTTTATTTTTTGGTAGTATCACTTTATTTATTTTAATATTGCCATTTATTATTATATTAATTTATTTTTATATATTATATTATTTTTTATTGAACAAAAATACTTTTAAAAATTATTTTCAGTCTTACTAAGTTGCATAATTTTTTATATTAAATATTAATTTAATTTTAATTTTTAAAATTTATTATAATCCTTTTAAAGTTACTATAATTTTAATACATCTTAATTTGAGTTTAATTTTGATAAATTAAATCAATAAAAATTTAGTATTATAATTTTAGTAATTTATTTTGTTAATGTTATCTTTTATTTTTTTTTAAATTATTTCTTTAATTTATTATTAAAATAATTTATATTTTATTATTAAATATTAGTAAAAATATTTACTATTTTATAATTTAAAATTATCCGTGCACAAACAATATATTGACAGTGTAATTTATTTTGGCCACTGTATTTTATTTTTTAAAAGTTGAATCAGAAGGCATCATCAAAATTTTGTAAAGTTGGCCGATCCCAATGTTCTATAGGAAAGGAAATAGAAAGGAAAGAAAAGAAAAGAAAAAGAGTAAAAATAAAAAGAAAAAATAAGTTGTTTGGATGAATAAAAAAAAAAAAAAATTTTGTTTAGATGAATAAAAAAAGAAGAAGAAAAAATATATTAATAGTATAAATTTTATTTTATATAAAATTTTAAAATATTTTTTTTGTATGGTATCTTTTTTATAAATATAATTTATTAATTTTTTATTTTTTTAAAAAATAAATAATAATTTTAATAATTTAAAATAAATCAAAAAAAAAAAAAACTTCCCCTCACTTTTCATAGCTGAAGAGGGGAGTTAAAATTATATGGACCTCGTTTCATAGCTGAAGAGGGGATCAAAATGATATGGATCTTGCAAAAAAAATAAATAAATTCTTTTCACTAAAGACAAAACGCACGTAGCGGAATCTTATTTTTCCTTTTTATTTCCTTCCATCGTCTTTCCTTTCCCCTATTTTCCTCCATCCAAATCGACCCTACGAAATAAAACCCCTGTTTTAGAGTTTTAAAATATTTTTACTTAATAATAACCTATCGATATTATAAGAATTAATTTAATAATAATAATTTTAAATATTTATATAAAATTTTAGATACAAACATTATTACTTTTATTATTATAAAAACTTATTAAAAATGTCTTTTATACTTAAAAGATTAAGATGGTTAAATGCAATTCTTTAAAGAATCTTAAAGGTACGGTGTTGCTCGAGCAAAGCGAGAGAATAAAACTTTAGCATGCTTGAGCTTGGAAGAGATCTCAGAAAATCTCTCTTTGGTAGCACGATAGCTTTTTTTTATAAAATAAACATGTTTAAAAAAATTTATAATCTAATGTTAAAAACTTTCCCTTCTTCTCTTTCTATCACAAAATTAAAAATCTAATAATATATTAATAATATTTAACTTAAAAATATTTTTTAAAATGAAATATCAAAAGTGTCATACGTAAAGAGCCAATAGCTTATACAATACTTTATTTACTTAATTTTCGTAATATAATATCAGGCATTCAACTAATTCTGCCTAATCATAATAGGTAGAGTTTTTATAAGCAACCAAATTTAAATTCAATCGTACTTTTACAAAGTTTAATAGGAATAAGTTAAATTAAAACAATTTAAACTAATTAATAACAATTCAATTTTGATTGAATTTGCTAGGCTGGAACTATTAAGGCAATGAAGGGCTCGTTTGTTTTAATTAAAGACATCATTTTTTTAATATAAAACGCATATTTTAGAAAAGATATAAAATTTAAATTAATTTCTAAATATATTTAAAAATTTTCATAATTTAAAATTAATTTTACTCAGCTTCAAACCAAACAAAGATGCAATCAATTTATCCCAATCTTTAGTTTCAAATATTCTACAAAGGAGCAATAAGCTCCTGTTACTCGCGGATGGAGAATTATCCCCGCTATTAGAAAATTCCTAGAATGTTGGTCTTATACAATGGACTTCTCATACCAATCTATTATCTCCAGAAAATTGATTTTCAAATAATCTCTTTCTTGCGCTGATTGCCTGCATTAGTAAAGATCATCCAACTGAAGCAAAATGTCTAAAGAAATATTGTAATCGGAGTATGAATGAAATACTAGACATAATTAATCTAAAAAAATATTTTTCTATTATTATTGTTTTTTTCATATTGAGAAAAAATTTGTTCAAAAATATAAAAAAGTATAATTTCATCATATTAAATTGACCAAATAAACTGACTAGATTAGTTTATTTTACTTGACATCTAAACCAAATTAAATTTAATTAGTGTGGTTCTTGATTTTTTTTTTTTAATTTGAACCAATTCGATCGTCAAATTAGCTTTCAAAATTTAAAATCTATACATCTTTTTTTATCTAAATGTTTAGACCTCTCTTACATGCTTTTGATCTTTCTAACCAGTGTCATCCAACTTTATCATATTTTAAATATATATATATATATATATATATATATATATATATATATGTAAAGTTAAGATTATAAAAATTTATGTATTAATTAAAAATAAAATAATACATAGAATTATTTTAATTATTGTTTAAAATTATTGAAAAATAAAAAACCTTTTTAATTTATATTAATAGTTTAAATTTTTGTATAAAAAAGAAGAAAATATGAAAAGATAAAATTTAAAAATATTTAATTTATTTTAAAAGAAATCTGATAACCTGAACCAAATCAATGAGATATTGAACTGGTTTAATTCGAATTGGATAATTCTTTTAAAAAAAAAAATCCAACAAAATCAAGCCATGCACAATCCTAATTAAGACAAAGTATAAAGAGCATACCTGTTGTTCCCAATTAATGCAACTTGTTATGATAGAAAGTAGAGCAGTTTGAATAAAACAACCAACTTGTATGCCAATCCAAAGTCCTTTTCCTCTCATTTGCACCCAAAATCCCAATAAAACAGCAAATGGAATTCCACAGAGATAGTAAGCCCCCAGATTGACATAAACCCCTAAGTGTTGCCATCCACAACCTCTAGCAATCCCTGAATCAAATAATTGTTTAAAAATAAATTGAGAGAATGTTTATGTTATCTTCTGTTTGAATTTTACTTTAGGATAGACAAGACAGAAATTTACCTGTGAGAACACCTTGTATGCCGTCTAGCACAACAGATATACAAACCAGAGGGGCCATGATAGTGACATAATCAATAACTTCCTTCTCATTGCTGAAAACATAACCATAAACATGGCGGCAGGCAAAGAGAGTTGTGCTTACTATACTTGTCTCTACTACTGCCATAGACATTGCAGCCAACACAGCAACTCGAGCAGCATGTGGATTCCCAGCTCCTAATTCATTTGAAACTCTTGTGCTATAATTGGAGAGGTGAAAGGTTAATTAATTTAGATATAAGTTTAATTTGAATACATTGATACGGTCAACAAATTACAAATCACCTTAATCAGATACTACTTTTAATATAATTATTACAAAAGTAAACTATTTTAGTTACATGCCAATCTCTGATTATAGGACAGTGTATAAAACTTTTACATTGTTAATGTATTTCAATTAACTGCTCAAAAGTAGCAATATATAGTGACATGTAAAATATGCAAAATGGATGTTTATGATGCAACCTTGCTGCAGCACCAATTCCAAAAGGGAATGAATAGAAAGTTGCAATGGTATTGTGACTGCAAAAAAACCAAAAAAAGAATCAGTACAATCACATTAATTTACAAAATCTCATAGAGGAATGTTGGTAGCAAAATGACATTGCAGATCAGGAGTTGCAGTTTGAAAAGTCCTCTAACACTGTAAAATAGAAAAAACAAACATACCAAATGGATAGAACTGAAGTTTCAAGTTGTGGATTTGGAAACAGCCCAGACAACAATACAAGCAGCTCAAAAGACCACCATTCAAGACTACAGTCATCAACATGAAAAAAAAAACGAAGTATATTATATAATGTTTTTGCAGAAAAACAATAGAAATGTAATATGTTATTGAATATTTGTTGGAAAAGGAAAATATTTATAATGTTACAGTATGAATATTTTGAATTTCAGTTAAGCAGGAAGATAAATCACCAAATCATTAATGTAGAAGGGATAGCAAAACGAAAGAACTCCCATGTTCCTTTGAACAGCTCCATAGAAATGGGTGCACGGGTTTTTGCACATGCAGAAGAGTATCTCATGTATAATCCAAGAAATATCGCATTTGACCAGATTGAAATATCCATTGCCAATGCTGCACCAACATTCTTCAGTCTAGTGTTGAATACCAAAGCCCAACATAGAACTACATGGATACAAAGTGTGACACAAGAACTTATAAGCATGGGAAGAAGCAAACTTTGTATTAGGTAAAATCGAACCAAGGGCTGCAGAATTGCATATGCAAAAAATGCTGGAACAAGCCAAATTATAAATTTTCCAGCTTCATGTGCAATTAGAGGGTCCTGGCCTGTGAAAACTAGTATCTTTTCCATGTTTATCCAAAGGAAAGTCAAGGGAACACAACAGCAAATGAGAGAGAACATAGCAGTGTATGTTAGCATTCCAACTTTTTGATATTGCTTAGCTCCATAAGCCTGTCCACAAATTGTTTCCAATCCACTAGCCATTCCCATCTATTAGCATGTGTAATACCAATGTATTAAGTTACTGTAGGGAGAAAATAATAATGATTAAGCCTAACTAACATGTTAGACATAGTTGACATATATTTGACATAGAAGATAAACAAATCATTCTAAACACAAGCATTCTTTTTAATTTGCGTCAATTCAATGCTTTCTTGAATCTTCTAGTGTCAGTAAATTTGAACCTCTCTTATACTCAAATATCATAGTTCTGGTTAAATTTTAAAGTAAGCCACCACCGGCTAATAGGAATTAGGATAATCTGGCAGGAATTCAGAAAAAATCATTCTGCAAAGTTGAGATTTTAATTATCTATCCAAAATTATTGCAGGGAGGAGTCTTTTAGTTATGTTTTACTTTTGTTCCTGAGGTGAGGATGGTAAACTTGGATGTATGTTTCTGTAACTTTTTCCTTAAACAGAGACGGTGAGACACTTATTGGAAGCAGAACAGTTATTAAGAAACATTGACTTTTTATTCTTTCACTTTCTACCTTTTTAATTTTTCCATCTTTCTTTTTCTTCTCATTATATCATCTATCCTGTCTTTCAATTTTTATGTTATTTTAACCAACTTTTGAATATATTTAACATTTCGCTAAGTGTTTGAGATGGGAATTGTTTTATGCTTTTTAAAAATCATAAATTTAGAAATGTGATTCTCCTCGATTAATGTTCGTCCGTATTTGATAAAATAAAAAATATTTCCATAAACCAAACATCATTTAAGTTTGTTCCATTTAATAAAAATTTATAATAAAACTTAATATATAGAAAAATTTATCATATTAATTTTTTAATTTTAAAGTTCTAACTGAATAATTTTTAACAAAAACTTCTCCGATAAATTACATTGAATTTCATTATATATTTTTACTAATTTAAGGATTAACTTAATAGGTATCATAAATGTTAAATATGAAAACAAGATTTGTTCCAATTCTTTTTTATTTTTTCTAGAAGTTTGCCTATTAGAAAATATGACCCAAGTGTCATTAGTGTAGAATAAGTAAAAGATGTAATATTATCTCTCAGTTGGTCATTACATGATTACTTGATCAGTCTTGAGTCAGAGTGTTTGTTATGTTAGAATGGGGAGTGCTTGAGGGATAGTCTCAACTCTCAACCATGTAAATATTTAAAGAAAGATCCCATGGTAGGGAATTCAGTGACTGATCTTACACTTTTGGAGAGATTAAATATTTTATAAATAGTATTTTCATATGTAAGAAAGCTTAACATCAGAATAATATTAATGATTTATATAGATGAGAGGAAAAAAAAAAGAGATAATAATAGATATTTTATTTGAATAAAAAAGTGAAAGAAATAAAAATTTAATATTTTCTTCTATTTTATCTTCATTTAATTTTTTAATTTTTATTATTTTTTTATAAAACAAATAAGAAAATAGAAGTTTCTGAAAATTCTTAAATAAACACATTAATCCTTAAAAGTATAAAAAATTAAATCATATTAATTCTTAGAAAAACTAACACATTATATAAAAAACTACTAGGTAATGTATTAATATATAGAGAGAGAAAAGAGAAAGGGAGTGTGTACGTTTGATGAATGTAACCAATAAAATCAATCGATGGTAGATATTTAAATAAAATCAATCAAATTTTGAACAATTTTTTTATTAATTAAATATAAAAAAGAAAATAATTTTTAAAAAAATGTTATTTACATTTTTTAAACTTAATTAGTTGAAAAATAAAATTGAATAATATAAAATTTATATGATAGATCTGAGTCGCTTAAAAATTTCTAAAAAAAGATGATTGATAAAATAGGAAGTAGATAGTGGTGTAAAAAAAAGTGATAGAGAGATGTAGGGAGTGGTAACTTACAAGAAGACTGGAACCAGTGACCCCAGCAAGGGAGATGGCTAAGGAAGTAGGAGAGAGATAGAGTTCACCGAGGTGACCAACTATCATGGTTGACACAACCTGCAATAAATATTGGGATGAAACCACAGCCATCATAGGCCCTCCTATTTGACAAATCCTCTTCATTTCTTCAATGAAATCATCCCATCTAATTCTCACTTTCTCTCTTTCCTCTCTCTCTTTCGCTAGGAGACTCTCCTCCATCATTTTCTCTCCTATCAATCAACCAGATAAGACTGTATCAACTGTCAACACAGCTTTAATATTTTGTTCCTTCCTATACTATACATGATACTTTATATCACATCATATTTATTTTATGGTACATTTTTAACCTTATTATATTTACAACTTTTATATATAAAGAGTTCATCTATTCACTAACTTTTTTGTCTAATAATTAATAATTTAAAAAATTAACAATTTATATTTTAAATATAAATAAATATATTTTATATATAGACATGTGAAACAATTTCTTTAGACCTGATAATGTACTCGTCATTATGAATATCTCCACGTCAATCGAGACAAAGATATGGAAATGATTAACTCAAACATATTAGGCCGAAACGAAGATAGTGACTTTTCATTTTAACCCACAATAACTTTGAGCTCAAATATGTTAGGGCCAGTAGAAGTCTTCTACTCTTATCTAATATAAAATCTCATTTGTTAATTCATATATATATATATATATATATAGATATATATATATATAATATTTTTAAATATGTGTATAATAATACATAATAAGAATTTAACAAATAATAATATGATAATTATAAACATCTACTTTTTAAAATATTCAAAATTTAGAAATATATAATTTTATAATGGACATTTATTTGTATTTTAATTGATGTAATTTTTAAAAGATACATTTTAAAATATTTAACATTTACATATCATCTTAAAAAATATATTATACGTAATTAATATTATTTGAAAAATATTAAATAATTTTGAATGTTATAAATTAAATTTATATAATAATAAATTTTAATTCAACAATTAAAGTTATTAAATCTGTATTTAACAACAAAATTGTTGAATAAAATTCTTTTAGAAAAAGTTATACCTTACCTATCTTCTACAAAAGCTATTTTAATATAAGAATGGAAGCAATTTTTTTTATTAAGAATGAGAATAGTACATCTATAGCGCTAAGCTAAACATTAGTGATCAAGATTAAAAGATATTTAAGATTACATCATCACTTAAAAAAATTATGTATGCTAATAAAACTTTCATAGGCTTACATATTCTAATATTAACTACTTATAATGTTTAATAATATTGCTTATTTCTCTCACCCTCATAAAATAAGTCATCTTATTTAATATATATATATATATATATTATTTCACCGCTACAAGATTTTTATTTAGTTATTACTAGTCTGACTATGCAGTAAATAAATCGAACATTTTTTAACACGTTTATTTTTTCTTTTCAACCTCCATTCACCTGGAATCAAAAAAGATTTTCTGTTTAAAAACTTCGTTCAGTGCATCTTAGAAATTGTGCAACGGAGTTAGGCGAGCAATAGCTTGTTTGTGTATTAAGCATAACTGATTCTTCCCAAGGTAAGTATGTCTCACATTTATGTAATATGTTTTGTATTTCCTGCCTTTAATTATTGTTGTGAAATCGATATTGGCAGGTCAAACGTGTAAACAAACAGACCACCAACAAGTTTCGTCCAGTTAAGTAAAGTTAGTTTTAAAATTATTAAATACAATTGAAATAGAATAAATTAAAATTAATTTTAATTCTCTAATTAGTAATCAAATAGGTTCTTAATTAGTGAGTCTTTAGTTTTAAAAAATTCATTAGTTTATAATTTTATAAAAAAAATTATTCATTTTAGTCATACTTATTTTATGTTTTATGGTAATTTCTACATAAAAAGTTAAAATAAACGAAATTTAATAAAAAAATAATGAAAATTTTAAAAAATTTATATGAAGATACTATCTTCAAGACTAATTTAGCTATTTACCTTACCTGTATCTTTTCTTTTAAATTATCTAAATTAATTTTTAAAATATTAAGTTGGGAATACTTATTTTGATATTAGTTATGACTTAATAAAATAATATTCTGAAATATATTTTATTCTAAAATAAATTATAATCCCACATTTGAGTAGTTTTTGTTTCTTTTGCCATGCGAATAGGTTTTGATGGATAAAAATTGCGTAATAGCCTTAATGGCCACTGTTACCATGTAATGTAATTGTGCCCACGTGCACCCACGTTTTTACAGCCCGCCAGGAATTCGCTTCATGTGGCTTTGGAACAGTATGTCACTTGAATTTATCATTAATAATTTATTTGAATCACGTAAAAAAATGAAGAAAAGAAAGAAAAAAGAATACAAATAAAAAATAAATTAAATTAAAAATTTATTATTTGAATGAATAAAAAAATAAAAAAATAAATATATTAATAATATAAATTTAACTTCAAAAAATTTAATTTAATTTTTTATATTTTTATATTTTTAAAAATATATAATAATTTTAAAAATAAAAAAATATAAAATACAAAAAAAATTTCTTCATTTTCTCATTAGTTTAGAAAGAAAATAAAAATATAATAAGACCCTTAAAAATTATTTTTTTTATTTTCATACACATTTTTATTTTCTCCCCTTTTATTCCTTCCCAACCATACAATCATAACTCTTCTGTTTGTCATGGGTTGCCTCCAGTATTTTCACTGCAACAGTAAACAGGAATTGGCCACATGCGGAGTTTATGTCACGTGAATTCATCACTGACTCATTTTGTTGTCATCAGTGTCATGTTTTGTCTGTACGAAGAAAGGAATGAGATGATGAAAAATATATAAATTTTGGAAAAAGTAGTTTTTTAAATAAAAAATAAAAGAGGAAAGTTTATTTATTTATTTATTTATATTAAATTGGTAAAAAAATTATATATTTTTAAAAAATATATTCATAAAAAATAATTGTTTTAAAATAAAATTTATACTACTAATTAATATATATATATTCATTCATATAAATAAAAGAAAATAATATTTTTTCTTTCTTTCTTTTTATATTTTTAAAGAGATTAGCCAGAAAATTCGTTCCAAAGAATACCCTAGAGAATAAGTTCCCCTTTGATTGAATTCAATCAAAAGTACCACTTTCAATTGAATCAGAGTCCCTTCTTCTATAAATTTACTAAGAGAAGATAGAAAAGATTGGTTTCATTCCTTAGAATAGCTAATTAGCTTTCAAACAATTTTTTTTTTCCATTTTTATTATTTTTTTAATTTTTTCATCATCCAAATAAATCATAAAAATTTAAAGATAATTAAATCCTACTTGCACAGTATTTTATATTCTTCCATTTTATAATCAAAAGTTGATCATCTTTTTAATATATAATCAGATATAAATATTGTATAAAAGGTATATTTTTTTATTTAATGAAATAATTTTAAATTCTTTTATTTTTTATAATTTTTAATTATTAAATATATTTTATACTTTTAAAATAATAAATATATTTTTTATTTAATATTTTTTAAGATTGTAAAAAATGGAATTTATAAAACAATATAACAAAGCTTCAATTTTAATGTAAAAAAAGGTTGAGAAAGTGATTTTTTTTCGTTTAACAGGAGTGAATATGAAGTCGGACGTTGGTTGGCTCCATACGACAGATAAAAATAAATAAAAATAAATATTAGTTAATTTTTTATTTTTATAAAAATAAATAAATTTTTTATTTTTTATTTACTATATAAGGTAATAGGATGATTAAGGTAATAATTTTCTAATATATTTAAGAACATATAATAAGACCCTATATATAATAAATATTTATTAAAAATTATAATATCTAATACATCAATAATATTAAAGTTTATAAATTTTAATAAAAATTTATTTTTTTATTTTTTATTACATCTTAAAAAACTGTTAATAGAAAAATACATGTAATTCAACTCTAAACTAAATAACATTTCACTTTCCAAAAAGCATGAATAATAATATATAAACATCCATAAAATATTAACACAATTTTTTATAATTCCCATTTTTTTTATGTTTTTTTATCTCATCATATTAATAATCACACCTATTACTCGGTAGAATCGGTGAAAAATTAGAATAGTTTATATTATAAATCATCACATCTATTATTTCTCTATCATCTTTTTTTTTTCTTCTTCAAGATAAATAGAGCTGAAGATGCGGTCAAAATAAGAAGCGCAGCGTCCGTTCGTGTATAACAATGGATTGCTCAACACTTAATCCTATTATCACGAAAAAAATGCTACGATTATTCCTAGCCACATGCAGGAAAAGAAATGTTACATTATTCCAAAACTTCATTAATACTTCAAAATCAGGCAGGGAGATATGCTCTAATGCCTCAGTCATGGAGACTTGTCCCCATCATTAGAAAATTGACCTTCGGTTAAGGGCTTCTCATACCACCATATTATTATCTGCTGAAATTTGTTCATCAAATACCCTCTTTCTTGCCTTAATCGCCTGCATTGGAAAGCCCACATAATTGAAATAAAATGTCTTAAGGGAATGCTACCTCAACAAGGGAATTCAGTTTTACTAAGCAAAATCAAAATGGCAGCAAAAAGATTAAATAGTATACTTGAATATTCCTTTTAGCTTTGTGAAACCAAACACAGTAAATTTGAAGTTTGGGATTTTAAGATCAAGGATTAGAGATAGAGGGTATACCTGTTGTTCCCAATTTATGCAACCTGTTATGATAGAAAGTAGAACTGTTTGAACCAAAGCACCACTTTGTATTCCAATCCAAAGCCCTTTTCCTCTCAGTTGCACCACAAATGCCAATAAGACAGCAATTGGAATCCCACAGAGGTAGTAGGCCCCCATATTGACATAAACCCCTATGTGTTGCCATCCACAACCTCTAGCAATTCCTGAACCAAAGAATAGTTAAAACAAACTCCTCTTCCATATAAAATTTACTTAAGGATACAAGAGGGAATTTTACCTGTTAGAACACCTTGTATGCTATCTAGTATCACAGATATACAAACCAGAGGAGCCATGACCGTGACATAATCAACAACTTCCTTCTCATTGCTGAAAACATAGCCAAAAATATGGCGGCAGGCAAAGAGGGTTGTGCTCACTATACTTGTCTCTATAACTGCAAGAGACATTGCTGCGAACACAGCAATACGGGCAGCATGTGAATTCCCAGCTCCTAATTCATTTGAAACCCTTGTGCTATAATTAGAGAGGAGAAAGGATAATAAGTTTAGATATATGCTTAGAGGTACCTATGCAGTGTGATATGTAAAATATTTAAAATGAATATGTCTATGATGTAACCTTGCTGCAGCACCAATTCCAAAGGGTAATGTATAGAGAGTTGAAATGGTGTTGAGGCTGTAGAAAAATGACAAAGAAATAGCACAATCACATTAATTTACAAAATTCCAGAAGAGAAATTAGTACAATCACATTAATTTACAAAATCCCAAAAGAGAAGATTGGTAGTTTAAAGGAGAACCAAAAATTCTTATATATTTGGGTTAAAAAGAAAAGCAAAAAAAGTGACATACATACCAAACGGATAGAACTGAAGTTTCAAGTTGTGGATTTGGTAACAGCCCAGACAGCAAGACAAGCAGCTCAAATGACCACCATTCAAGACTACCATCATCAACATGTAAAAGTAAAAACACAATATAGAGACTTTTTCTAGAAAAGCAACACGAAGCATTGTAGAAAATTTGCTGGAAAAGGAAACTTTTTATTATTCGGTTTTATGAATGTCTAAAATTTCAGTTGGGCAGTAAGAAAAATCACCAAACCATCACCGCAGAAGGAATAGCAAAACGAAAGAACTCCGAGATTCCTTTGAACAGCTCCATAGAAATGGGTGCACGGGTTTGTGCACATGCAGAAGAGTATCTCATGTATAGTCCAAGAAAGATTACATTTGACCAGATTGAAATGCTAACAGCTAATGCTCCACCCACGTTACTCAGTCTAGTCTTGAATACCAAAGCCCAACAAAGAGGTACATGGATGCAGAGAGTGACACAAGAACTTGCAAACATTGGAAAAAGCAAACTTTGCATTTGGAAATATCGAACTAATGGCTGCAGAATTGCATATGCAAAAAGTGCTGGAAGAAGCCATATTATGAATTTCCCTGCTTCATGCGAAATTAGAGGGTCCTGACCTATGAAAACTAGTATTTTTTCCATGTTGATCCATAGCAAAGACAGGGGAATGCAAACCAATATGAGAGAGAATATAGCGGTATATGTTTGCATTCCAATTCTTTGATATTGCTGAGCTCCAAAAGCCTGTCCACAAATTGTTTCCAAACCACTGGCCATTCCCATCTATTGACACGTGCAAATTATCAAAAAGTTACTGCGGGAAGAATGTTATCATAATTTTGAGCCGTCTAAAATGCTACAATCAGTTGATAAAGAAGATAAACTAGTTTACTCCTAAACACAACCACTCTATTCGTTTGGGTCAAATGTCAATTCAATGCTTTATTATGCATGCAAGCCTTCTAGCATCAGTGAATTAAAACCTCAATAATAGGATATTCTCTTATCTTTTTAATGAGTATAAACTCAATAATGCAAAGTTCACAAATGAAACACTGCATTTTCCTCGGCTACTACAGTCTGCCATCATAGGTAGTATACTTCTGTTAAGCATAGTCCAACTATCTTTCTTCCTCAAAGTGTAAGCCCGTTAGGAAGTACAAAGTCAAATTGTGATAATGTAGAATTATTGAAAAAAAGGAAAAAGATTTACAATTAAAAGGTACAATAACATTCATCTGATTACTTAATCTATTTTTTATTTTTATTTAAAAAAAAAAAAACTGTTAACTGACATCCGTTTCCGTTTAAGTGTAAGCGTTGGATCTGTTTTTTACTCTTTATTTTTTTTTTAAACTGTTAGCCTTTAACTGACTGTAAATAAGGGTATGAGTCTTGTTTTAGGCGAAAATATTAGAATTGTTAAAAAAATGTGAAAGAAATATAGGGACAGAATAATAATAAGGGAATAAAAAAAGAAATAATTATAGTATTATAGAAGAAACCTGTGATACATGAAAAAAAGTAAGTTAGAGTTGATGGAGTGATAAGTAGTAGCTTACAAGAAGACTGAAACCAGTGACCCCAGCAAGGGATATAGCCAAGGAAGCACTAGAGAGATAGAGTTCACCCATGTGACCAATGATCATTGTTGACACAACCTGCAACAAATATTGGGAGGAAATGACAGCCACCATAGGCCCTGCTAAATAACAAATCCTCTTCATTTCTTGATTGAAAGCATGCCATGTAACTCTATTTTTCTCACCCTGTTCTTTCTCTGCATGTTTGGCTAATAGACTCTCTTCCATGATTTTCTCTCAAATCAATCCAGAACCAAAGTTGGAGAGAGAGACGTGAGATGGTAAGACACAGCTTTAATCCTCTTCTGACTCTGAATCACATCTTATTTTCATTTATTTTATTTTTAGTCAGTGTAGTATGACCGAGCGCCTTACATGTTACACGAGTCAGATACTATACTAAATATGTGAAATAGATTTATTTCGAATTTAAACCTTAACTGTTCACATGCACCTACTCTTCCAAATCATAACTAAAATCCACCATTACGATTACCATGTCTTTTACTTCCTTTTGAATAGATTACCACGTTTATCTTTTAGATCATACTTCTTAACTTTGAATCGGACAAACTTCCCTACTCATCACTCTCAATAAATCACAAAAATGAACCTTTAAAAAATTCATTAAAGAAAGTGTAAACAAAATCATGTCGGCTGCTAGTCAAAATTGTTTCTCAAAACTATTCAAGTTTCGTTTGATCTACGTTTAGGTAAGATTATTTTAATGAAATTGATTTTCAAATGTTAATTATAGTTGAAATAGTGTATTCAAGCTAATTACGATTATGACATAAATATATATTAAAAAACATGAAAAAATTTTAAATAAAGAAAAACTAAATTAATCATGGTATCGTTTTTGTTTCAAGTTCAACTTTTATGCACTCATCGCATGCCGTTTTGGTGTCTGATACTCCAACTTTTGTTTCATCTCACTAAAATTAGCATAATAGCACGCTGCATGGCATATGAGAAGGATTTCTTTATATTATTTTATGAATTAAATAATATTATTTTAGATAAATTAATAAATTTTTTATCTATAAAATTAAACATAAATTTTTAAAATATTTCATCTAAGATCAAGTTATTTATTCCATAAAATAATTTAAATAAATAATTATAATTAAAAAATAAGGCAATTTAATTTCTAAATCTGACAATCATCTTACTTTATCTAAAAATTTAACAATCAACAATTTATTTTATATTTAATTTTAAAAATCAAATTGAATTTCATGAAAATATTAGCCTAATAATAAAGGGTTGAGAGAATTTAATGTATGATTACGGATTTAAATTTTATTATTTTTTTGTACATAAAAAAATTGAATATCATAATTGAGAATGAGTTATAATTATTAAAATCAAAGATTAAATTAATAAATTATAAGGTATAAAATTAAAATAGTCAATTTTTCAAATTATTTTTAGTGTACAACTTCCGTATGTTACGAAATTCTAGTATGTATAATTTTTTTATTTTAAAAATTACTTTCATATATTAAATAAAATTAATGAAGTGGTAAAAAAATAAAAAATATATAAAATAAAAATATTGATATATAAATAATTAGATAATATATTTATTATTTTTTATGGTTTTATCATAATTTTGGAATGATCGAGATTAGAGATGAAAAAAAAATTAATGTACACCTTATTCTATCTCGATTTTGATGAAATATATTGATTTTATCAAAATTTGATGTAGATGAAAAATTAATACTCGTCCCTATTTTTAAATCTATTTTAATATATAAAAATATTATTATTTTTATAAGAATATTATATAAATTTAATAATATTATAAAAACAATAAAATATAAATTTTAAATAATATAATTATTAATAAATTATAAAAAATAAAAGATAAAAAACAAATGTAAAGCAGGTTTTATCAAATACGATGAGAGTTGATTTTTCAATTTGAGAAAAAATGGGGATGAGAATAGATCTATGGTTAGAGATGAAGGTCATAAGTGTATAAAACTTGTCCTGTTGTCATGAATGGGATGGGGATGGAAGTTGATTTGAGTTGCCATGCTTGATTGAGACAACTAGTGTAACAAAAAAATTTTATAAGTTACGAATTTAATTTTGATATTATGTTATTAATTTAATTTTTTACATCAATAATTGGTTAAAACTTATAAATAAATATAATTTAATATAATTATATAAATTTTAATAAAATTTATATTAAATAATAATATAAAAATATTTATAATATCTATATATTTTTATTTTATACGATAAGATATTTGAGAAAAGAGAAGTAAAGATGATATGTTCTTGCATGTGATAATATTGTGATGTAAATTAAAAATTATATATATATATATATATTGATCATTTAAATAAAATTTAAATATATATATATATATATATTTATATTTATAATAATTAAATATTTTATCAGAATTATTAGATATATATATATAGGGTAAAAAATTATGTGAATAAATATTTTTAAAAGTTTAATAAATTAGAAAAAAAAATCTATATTATGCAGTTGTAAAGATTGAAGTCTTGATTGTTGCAGTACAGAAAGTGAGTTTTATATAAAGAATCAAATAGGAAAAGTCATAGACAATTGCGTCCGGAACAGAGGGTAGGTATATGTGTTGGATTTTGCTTCTTATAACAGAGTCAGGGAAGGGAGGACGACCACATTTTTCTTTAATACTTTTTGTCGCATACTCTATGTCACTATCATATTACACAAGATCAATCCATCTCTACCTTTATATATTTTAATTTATTTTTTTTCTCTCTTCCTTTATTGTACAACATATTTATTATTCTTTCTCTACTTTTCATACTTTTGTCTTCTCAAAATACTTTTTGAGACAAATTTTATGGAATAGATCAGGATTGCTTTTATGGGGAGGGAAAAAATAAAAAAGGCAGAGGAGAACTAGAAAAGTTAAATTATGTTGAAAGAGAGTTATGATAGAAAGTGTAAGAGCATTAAAAAGCACCCATCCAAAACATGGGCTTCATCACCGCCCAATGGTAGCATATCCACTGCAGAGTCTGCAGTATCTCACCAATTAATGAATTTGGGGCTACCATTCCTTTACATGTCACGAGGAATGTTAAAATTTTAGAAATTTTAAAATAAAAATAAATTATTATTAAAAAATAAAATTTATTTAAACTGTTTATTTAACATAAAAATTATTTAAATAAAAAATTTATATTTTTTAAATAACATATCAAATTTAATAATTTTAAATCATTATCTAGCTTAAAAAGAAGACGTCACTGCATGGTAACAGACTTATGCAATACATGAGGAATTTTATACAACAGAAGGCCGCGGATACTATGCATCTTTTTTTAAATATAAATAATAATGGGTTTATATATATATATATATATATATATATATATATATATATATATATATATATATATATATATATATATATATATATATATATATATATATATATATATATATATATATATATATAACCAGCTAGTTTAAGTTGGAAGTTAATTAAAATCGTTCTAAACCGTTAAACTAAAATAAATGAAAAAAGATTTAAAAATAAAAATAAAGAAGTATTATTTTATATGTTTCAATTTTTACATTTAAGATTAAATTGAATCAACTCGTGAATATTATTTTATTTTTTATTTTTTTATATAAATATTAATTTAAAATATACTTTGTTGAATACATTTATATTTTTTTAAAATATGAGATTATTTTAAACTGAACTTTGTATTCGGACAGAGTTGTAACTTATGATAAATTTAATATTTTTCATAAGTATTATTTTGTATTTGTTATGCATTCGAATTTTATTTAATAAACGTTATTTATTAATTTAAAAAAAGTCACCAAAAAAATTTATGTAATAGTTTGAAACTGTATTTGTATTCTAATTAATAAAACTTCATTTGATTTCTAACTTAAAAATTTACAATATTGTCTCTTTAAAAAAATTTAAAAACCAATCTAATCTTAAAAGACAATTGTATGAAGATTCAATAGAAATATTATTTTAAAATTAATCTAAATCAAACTGTAAGTATTTTTAATGATAGATCATTTTTTTCATTTTAAAATTAATTCAAATAAAACTGTGAACACTCCTGATTTAAATGGTGCCTTTTTAATTATCAGATCAGATTTTTTTTTATTTTAAAATCAATTCAAATCAAACTATGAATATCCTTGATTTAAACGGTGTATGTTTTTTTAATCGAGATTAGGAAAAGTTAGTTTATCATATTTGAATAAGATTATCTTTTGAAGATGATATTTGAGATCTAAACTAATGTGTGTGTTGAAAAAAAAAAAAGAAAGAGAAAAATATAATTATTATTTTTTATTTATTTTTTTATGATTCATGATTTCTAGTATTTATTTTTTGGAGGAGAAAAAGAAAAGAAAGAGAAAAAAATATAATTATTATTTTTTATTTATTTTTTTATGATTCATGGTTCCTAGTATTTATTTTTTCTTTTTTATTGAATTAAAAACTTGTGTGCATGTAGACAAAAGTAATATAAATATATATAAAAAATTGAATTGTGTTTCTTCATCCTCTAATAAAAACATGTTGTTTATAGGATAGGTTTTGAAAAAAATAGTCAATAGGTTCAAACCATCTCCTAGATAAGACAATGCAAAAACAATGTTTAAAAAATATTTATAAAATAATAATAATTTAATTATTCCTTTATTAATCAGCATAATATAAACAGACAAGAGAAAAAAGAGCAACACGAAAGTTTAGTCTAGTTCACCCTTTGTTTTAACCCTTAAACCAACATTTTTTACTAAAATGATACATCTCTTACAGCACTTTACCTAATTCTCACGTCATGTATCATTTGTCTCTCCAAATTTAGACCTATTTTTTAAAAAAACACACGGATATAAAACAAACCCTTTTTGGACTTCTCTCACCTTTTTCTTAAATGGAAAAAGGAAAGAATACAACTATCTCGAGGATATTTTTTTATATATTGTTTAAAACATTTATAAGTTCAGTAAATATAAACAAAAAACATTTATATTTCCTAACTAATTCAATTAATTGTTGTGTTAATTTCTTTTAAGAAAATATTGTACTGAATAAATACATTAGACTCACATTAATTAACTTTATATTTATAAAATTCAGCTCAATGAATTGGTAAATTTATAAAGTTATTAAAATTAGTTTAATACAAAAATTTAAATTTTATATAAAAATTTAAATCTAAATTTCAATATCTTCGTGTACACGAAAGAATGGGTAAACTGATGGTCTAATTGAATACCTAATTTGAATAAGTTACTAAATTACTATGAACGAAACCGAGTTGTTCTGGGTTAATGGATTGAATCAATTTTATGAAATATTAATGTAAATTTTCTTGTGTGAGTTTGAATTTATAATTGGATAATTAACTCACATACGTTAACAATTACACCCTAATTCTATATTGATTATAATGTTCCTATTATTATTAGAATTTAATTAAAATAAATTAACAGTATAGAAAAATTTATATTATTATCTAATCATAAATTGATAAATAATTAAAGATAATTAAATTATATAATAAAATAACTATTCTAAAATTTTAATATTATATTATTCTTAACTAATTAAAAATGTAAAGATTTTATTAATAATATAAAAAAAAAAAATATTATTATTATGGATTTTGATATTCTTACCTATTATTATCTATATTAGATAGACATGATTCAATCAATTCCACTAATGATTGAACTGATGACCTAATACTTAACCGAATTAATGACAGTCTGATAACACATCCCACCATTATAAAAAAAAGCTTAATGCCCGTATATATATATATATATATATATATATATATATATATTACTTTATATTACATAACGAAGTATCTCATACACTGCTATCGCGCGAGTTGTAAACATCGCGATGGACCTACCTCGAGCAGAGTTTGCTGTCACAAAAAATATTTATGAGAACTAAAGCACTTTCTCTTTCCTTTTCCATTAAATTATTCTTTAATATTTGTTAAGTCAAGCTGTGTCCTATTTGAATGAAACAATACACAATTAATGTAGTATTTATTAAGTCACGTTTCATCCACAGATGCAGCATGCTGAATAATATTACTAAGAGGAAACTACGCTGATATTCTTAAAATTTTATCAAGTTGTGTATATTATTAATATTTATTAAACTCTTACAATAACCATCCTTACTTAAAATATATAACATAATGCATTCTAACATAATTATGTCTAGTGTAACAAGCACGTTATTTTTAATATATAATTTTTTATTTGTTTAATATATAATAAAAATGAATTAAATTATAATAATATTTGGTGAAATCTGTTTAAATTAAATTTAACATCCCTATTCATTTAATATTTACAGTAATTATCTTTAATTATTAAAAGATATTTAAGATAATGTATTTCCTTGACACATCTTCATCTAGTTAAGCAAAAATAAATTTTCAGGTGCCAAACACATAACTTATAGTTAATTTTTATATCTAAAATAATATATTTAATTTAAAATTTTAAAATTATAACAACAATAAAAATATGTTCTCTTTTAAATTTTATTCAAAATATTAAATTTATGATTTAAAAAACTAAGTTAAACATACTTTATATATATATATATATATATATACCCACACACAAAAGAATGGGTTTAAAAATTAAAATTGATGCTTAAGACTTGTGCTGCAAACTTTCTTATTTTTCACAAATTATTTAAAAACATATGTTAAAATATATGTTTTATATAAATATTCTACAAAAAGAAATACAATATATTTTACCAATCAAAAGGATAAAAAATAAAAAAAAATGTTCATATATCAAACACAATTATATATAATCTTCTATAATCATATTAGTTAAAAAAATTAGACAAATAAATAATTTATAAATTATATGATCTATATTATTATAACTAAGAACAAATAAGGAAGAACTTTTTAAACTATTTTTATTTTCTAGAACTATATTTCATGATAAAAAATTTTATTCTTCAAATTTTATCAATTTTCATTAATTTTCCAATTTAGTTTTTCTCATTGCTTCTTTTAAATATTTTATAATATAATATTATTCATCATTTTAATAAGATTATTTTCCCACTTAGCTTTATTATTACATCTAATTGTTAATTTTATACTATTATCAGATAATTTATTATTTTTTATTGTTAAGTTTTTTATAACATTATTATTTTTTCTTTATAATATTAGTTCATAGCTAATTATCTATATAAGCATAAAAAATATTATTAAAATAATATATATAATTAAAGAAATAATATTTAATATATTATTTAAGAATATTTTTATAAAAATATTAAATATTTATAAAATATAATGTATAGAATTTTGAAATATATCTTTTATATAATATGTTATTATATCATCATATACTATATTAATATAATATTATATCATGTTATTAGCATCATCATCAAAATAATATATAGTTATAAGTTATTTGTCAAAAAGAGAAAATGAAAAATCAAATAATAAATTTGAAAGAAAAAAAAAAGATAATATGAAGTTGTCACAAAATATTAGAGGTAATTTCGTCTTTCCATCTATTAAAATAGAGTCAATTAACGGAAGGATAGTTATTATAAAATATTAAACGAGCAAGACTATTGGATGCAATTCGGATAAATTTGAGGGAGCACCAATGGAATATGCTGTCACTAATTAACGTGCCAAAATTTTCCTAGAGGCCTCTCATTCGAGTGTATTGTCTGTTGAAAATTGACCGTCATATAGCCTCTTTCTTGCCTTGATTGCCTGCAATAGTAAGATCATAATATAAACAAAATGCTCTCAACAAGGACATTCAGTTTTTTCAAACAAAATCAAAATGGTAGCCATATGATGGAATTGGATAATTTTGGTCCTTATAACTTGTGAAACTAAGCGTAATAAATTTGAAGTTTGGGATTTTAAGACAGCTGTTATAGAGCATATATACCTGCTGTTCCCAATTTATGCAACCTGTTATGGTAGAAAGTAGAACACATTGAACAAAAGCACCAACTTGTACACCAATCCAAAGCCCTTTTCCTCTCATATGTGCCAAAAATGCCAATGAGGCAGAAACTGGAACCCCACAGAGGTAGAAGGCACCTAAATTGACATAAACCCCAATGTGTTGCCATCCACAGCCTCTAGCAATCCCTGAACCAAACAATTGTAAGACAAATTTAAAAAAAGCTCGTGTTCTATATAAAATCTACTTAAGAATAGACAAGAGGGAAGGAAGTTTACCTGCGAGAACACCTTGTAAGCTGTCCAGTATAACAGATATGCAAACCAAAGGAGCCATGACGGTGACATAATCAACAACTCCCTTCTCATTGCTGAAAACATAACCAAAAACATTGCGACATGCAAAGAGGGTTCCGCTTACTATAGCTGCCTCCATGACTGCAAAAGACATTGCAGCCAACACAGCACCACGGGCAGCAAGTGGATTCCCAGCTCCTAATTCATTTGAAACCCTTGTGCTATATTCGGAGAGGAGAAAGGATAATAAGTTTATATATATGTTCAAAGATAGCAATGTAGTGTGACATGTAAAATATGTAGAATGAATGTGTCTAAGATGTAACCTTGCTGCAGCACCAATTCCAAAAGGTATTGAAAAGAGAGTTGAAATGGTATTGAGACTGTAGAAAAAAGATAAAGTATAAGTACAATCACATTAATTTTAAAAATCTCATTACAAGAAAAGAAAAGGATTGGTAAATCATGAGTTGCAGTTTAAGGGGACCTGAAAAGTCCAGTATGTTGGGTTAAATTGAAAAAAAAAAAAAAACAAAATGTAACTAACATACCAGACTGATAGAACTGAAGTTTCAAGTTTTGGATTTGGTAACAGCCCAGACATCAAGATAAGCAGCTCAAACGACCACCATTCAAGGCTACCATCAACATGAAAAAAAAATTACATTATAGAAAATTTTTGGGAAAAAGGAAACATTTTATAATTTGATGAATTGAATATGGTTGAACAGGAAGATAAATCACCAAGTCATTACTGCAGAAGGGATAGCATATCGAAAGAACTCCCAAATTCCTTTGAACAGCTCCATAGAAATTGTTGCACGAGTTTTTGCACATGCAGAAGAGTATCTCATGTATAAAACAAGAAAAATCACATCTAACCAGATTGAAATGCTCATCGATAATGCTCCACCAATATTCTTCAGTCTAGTATTGAATACCAAAACCCAACAAAGAGGTGTGTGGATGCAAAGAGTGGCAAAAGAAGACATAAGCATGGGAAGAAGCAAACTTTGCATTAGGAAATATCGAACTATCGGCTGCAGAACTGCATGTGCAAGAAGTGCTGGAAGAAGCCAAATTATGAATTTCCCTGCTTCATGTGCAATTAGAGGATCCTGGCCAATTGAAACTAATATACTTTCCATGGTTATCCAAATGAGAGACAGGGGAATGCAAACCAAAATGAGAGAGAATATAGCAGTGTATGTTTGTGTTCCAACTCTTTGATATTGCTTGGCTCCATAAGCCTGTCCACAAATTGTTTCCAATCCACTAGCCATTCCTGTCTATTAGGACATACAAGTTACCAATGCACTAAAATTACCAGCGAAATTAAATAATGATGATTACGACCAAGCTAAAATGTCAGAAATAGCTGTACAAGTTAACAAAGATAAAGTAATTGGTCTAAATACAAGCAATAACAGAAATAATGAAATAAAAAAAAAATATGACGCAAACAATCCTAAAAAGAATAACTGGTAGAAACTTTTTGCATATTATATGGTGGTTGTGAGATAAATTGATAATAAGAAAGAGATGAGGAAAAACTAAAAAAGTATTAAAGTGGATAAGTGAATAGTCGTATATAGCTAGCTTACAAGAAGACTGAAACCAGTGACGGTGGCAAGAGAGATAGCTAAGGCGGCGCTGGAGAGATAAAGATCATTGTTGAGGTGACCAACCATAATGATTGAAACAACCTGCAATAAATATTGAGAAGCACTCACAGCCACCATAGGCCCTGCTATGTAAATTATTCTCTTCATTTCTTCACTTAAGCGACTCCATGTAAGTCTCTCATTCTCACCGTCTTTTCTTAACAGTAGCAGATCCTCTTCCATGCTTTTCTATCTTGTCCACCAAATTCACGGACACAGAGAGATTTGAGTGGGTATGAGAAAACCTATGGGATATGCCTCTTCATTATATATAGAACAGTACAACTTGGGACAAATCTAGATAATCTTTCTTCCCTTAAGGATGAAATGAAAAATAACGAAAGAAAAATAAAAAAATAAATTATTTGAATTGATAAAAATAGAACAAAAAGGAGAAGAAAAAATACTGACAATATAAATTTTAAATTTTTTTTTATAAATATATAATAATTTAAAATAAAATAAATTTTTTTTTTACCTTTTAAAAGAAAAGTTAAAAATTTTATAGACCATCCAAACTTTTTTTGTTTTTTTATTTTTTTTGCGAAGACTACAAAATGGTGTTTCTTTGTCATTTTCCATTCTGCATATGTTCAATGCGTTAGTCAATGAAGGAACCAGATTAGCAAAAGTTAGGACGAAAAATCACGGAATACACTTACCGATTTCCTGGACCACTAAAAACAATGACAGTAAACCTAACTTTTCTATTTTTATTTATATAATTTTTAATTATTTAATAAAATATTATTTTAGCATTTAAAATTAATTTTAAACATCTAAAAGCAATAGTATTTATTATATTAAAAATATAAAAATACAAACATTTTTAATTTTTTTTTGTATTTTTAATCTTTTAAAATTAACTTTAAAAATCAAAATTAATATAACCGAATATTAAAAATATTTTACATTTTAAAATAATAAATATATTTTTTATTTAAGTAAAAAATAAATGATTAAGAATATATACATGATGTTACAGTAAAACTCTTCCAGAAAATAGCAAATATTTATAGAAATGATAAGCTACTTAAGACATTAAAAATATGTAAGTTTTTATTATAAAATATTAATATTTTTACTAAAATTTAATTAAAAATATATTAATAATATAATTTTTTTATATGCTTTAGTATAAATTTTAATTGATAAACAATATAATAAATTTTAAACTGATAATATATTTAAATTAAATTTATATTATCATTGTATAGAAATGAAAGTAAACCGTTAAGTTTTGAGTGTTTAAGTCTGATCTGTTTAAAAACTTTACGATATTTGAGTCTAAGCATCTTATCTTGTTAAAAAAGTTTTTTTTTTTTTTTTCTGTTAAGGTCTGATTTGATTTAAATCCTATTTGCAAGTCTGTTTAAAATTCAACATAAAAGAATTAATAAATAGATTTAAAATTTATATAAATAATTGATTAAATAGACTTATAATATATATATATATTATATAAAATATAAAATAAATATTATACAAATATAATATATTAAAATAAATATAAATATATAATATATAAATAGGTTTCTGAATAAGTTAAATAAACTTTTTTATAATTCTAGATCTGACTTGTTTATCTAAAATGATTTTTAGTAAACAGGCCAAGTTGTAGGAGACGATCTTGATCACTTCCTACTATTCTTTTTATTTTTTATTTTTTAAGAAACAATAAAATTTAACTTTGATGTTAATTATAAGAAATATAATTTTTCTTGGATGTATCAATTGTTAAATAGTTTATATTTTTATTTTATTATAAAATTTATGTTAATAAAGTATTCATTCTTTTTTATATTACCAATTCAATTCATACAATTTTACTATAAGATTTAAAATTATAATATATTAATTATTTTTTAAATAAAACTAAAAATAATAGTTTTTTATATAATATAAAAAAATATTTTAATTCTTTTTAACTAATGATAAACGTTAATATCTATATCTAAATTTTTTGACGATCCAAGGTTTACACAAACCACCCTTAGCTTTTAGTTATATATATATATATATATATATATATATATATATATATATATATATATATATATAGGAAGGGTCAAGTTATTTAGTGAGTAACTTTACTTAGACTTATTTCGTTTATTAAAAAATGTTTGATATTTTAAAAAATAAATTCAATAATATTTGTTAATTTAAATTTATTTAATAAAATATTAAATATTTTTTAAATTTTTTTAAATTTTGCAAAAATAATCTATATAATATAATTTATGAATTTAACGGTTAAATTAATGAAATATAATTGTATATGAAAATTATTAAACAAAGTAAATCTAAGTAAAGTTATTATTGAAATAATTTATTCCTTTTTATTTATATATATATTTATATATATTTAGTTTGTTAAATAATTATTATGATCAACGATGTAATAGAAAATTAAATAATATTTTCTTATCTAAAAAAAGTAAAAATTAGAATATCATCCATATTTTCAATTTTTGCTTAGAATCCTAAATTAAATATAACGGAGGAAGTAACTCTTAAGCCATTGACACCTGGCAAAAGAACATTGTTATTAATATTCTTTTATTTAGTGCTACAAGACTGAATTTTGTCCTCTGTCAAATGATATTAATATTTCGACTTTAATATTTAGAATGATCGGCGTAGGTTGGTCTTACACAATTACTATTATAATATCGATTGGTCGAAAAGATGCAAACGCATAAACTCATAGATGCAGATGTATTTAGTGGTGTGGAATGTCTTTGTCCTTTCTGACAAATGGAAACAGCAACCAGATCAAGTCTTGAAACTCCACTGTGTCCAAACCAACATAGAAACGATGAACTCAATGTTCAGATATCTGAACAACGTTGTTGTAGCAAAGAAGATATTGCTGAGGAAGCTAAGAAGCAACTATGGCTTGCAGGGCCCCTTATTGCAGTTAGTTTGCTGCAATATAGCTTACAAATGATATCTATCATGTTTGTTGGACATCTTGGAGAACTGCCTCTTGCAGGTGCTTCTTTGGCCAACTCTTTCGCCTCAGTCACTGGTTATAGTGTTTTGGTGAGTATCTTAGACAGATATCTTAAACTTCCCTTTAGCAGTATTGGATATATCCCAAGTACAAAACAAACCGGTCCAAAGCTTGGGGTAGGCTTACTCTCCTTCTTTTCATAAAACGTTGTTATTCTTGTTAATGTTATGGGGTTGTCTAAGATACTCCACATGCTAACTAATAATATCCTAAATTTTGTTCTTATTAACGAAATTTTGTTTATAAAAAATTAAATAAAAATAGGTATAATTTTTAATTTAATGCCTTAATTTCATTAATCTACCTAAGATGTGTTATTTATTTCATAGAATAACTTGTACAAATCCTCTTGTCATATCAGTTTTTCCTATACATTTTATTCTTGTGTCCATAATTTTCCAGTAAAATAGTATTTTAGTCTTTGGAATGGTTCACACACGAGTCCTTGACAGATAAAAGTCATCTTTTTGTCTTAAAAAAAGTTCAAATGTTGATCAATTCAATTCTTTTGCATGGCTAAATAGATGTTTAAAAAAGACTAAGTTAAATTTTTTCTTACATTTTTTTAGGAATAAAAATGGTAATTTTCTTCTTTCAAGGACTAATAAGATTGATCCTAAATCTTTCAAAGATCAACATGCCAGTTTGCTCATCAATTTCAACTATGCCCTTCACTGCAGAATACCAGCCTTGACACTTTCTTGATGAACCCCTTTACAGCTCTTAGAGCTAATCAACTATATCACTTTCATTTACAAATTAGAAATTATAATCCTAGTACACACATGTTTGCATCCTTGAATGAGTTTGAATTGCACCTATTGCAAGCTTCTCTGAACTTACTATGTTTGAAACATGCCTCTAAAGTTAGGAATGGGGAGTGCGTTGGAGACGCTATGTGGGCAAGCCTATGGAGGCAGGCAGTATCACATGCTAGGAGTTTACACACAAAGGGCAATGCTTGTCCTACTTGGGTTGAGCATTCCCTTATCATTGATTTGGTTTTACACAAGCAACCTTCTCATTGCAATGGGCCAAGACCATGAGATATCAACCGAAGCAGGAATATTTAATCGGTGGATGGTCCCTGGCCTTTTTGCTTATGGCCTCCTTCAATGCCTCAACAGATTTCTACAGACCCAAAACAATGTTTTTCCAATGCTGATTAGCTCTGGAATCACAACTTTGGTGCATATTTTCTTCTGTTGGTTTTTTGTCTTTGAATGTGAATTAGGAAGCAGAGGAGCAGCTTTGGCAATCAGCTTGTCCTATTTAGTTAATGTGATCATATTGGTAATTTACATAAATGTAGCTACATCATGCGCATCAACTTGGAATGGCGTTTCAAAAGAGGCTTTGAATGATATGCTCAGTTTTATAAAGCTTGCAGTTGCTTCAGCAGTCATGATATGGTAACTTACATCTATACTTCTCTTAATGTAACAGTTTTAAGTTAGAACAGCTCCCCCTCATCCTCACCTCTATCCGCCGGATCAAGATGATGGTGTATAATATTAATATCCATTTTGCCACTAATTGAAATGCACCAGCTGGGAGAAAAACAGTTTAATTGCAACATTCTCCTTTTATTGCTACAGAATTATTGAAGAGAGTAAGAGATTGGTAGAAAGACACAACTAACATGGTGAACAACACTCCATGGCTAAACTAGGCTCTATATGTAATATGACGCCCCTGCTAATCTTTAGGGTGCATACTATTGCTGACTCCCTAATCTTAGATTGTAGATTTTAGCCTCCTATTTTTCCCTAATTTTTGTGTTGTATTTTTGCTTTTGACAGTTTGGAATATTGGTCCTTTGAGATGGTTGTTCTTCTGTCGGGTCTTCTGCCAAACCCACAACTAGAGACATCTGTATTATCAATAAGGTTAACCATTATCCCAGTGATACATTAAAAATTTCATCCTGGTCAAAGAAAAAAAAAAGAAAAGAAGAAGCAATTGACCAATATTCCTTCATATGCACACATTTTTTTGCAGCCTTAATACATGTTGGATGGTGTATATGATCTCTGTTGGTCTTGGAGGTGCCATAAGGTGAGTGATAACAAATCTTCCCCTAGTAATATGACATGGTTGTTTTGGTTATTGACTTTAACGGTATCACTGAAGCACCCGTGTGTCAAATGAACTGGGTGGTGGGAATGCACAAGGTGCACTTTTGGCTCTCCGTGTCATGGTTGCAATTGCCATAGTAGAGGGTACAACAATAGCATTGGTTACCATTTTGGTAAGGAATGTTTGGGGAAAGCTTTACAGCAATGAAGACCAAGTTATCAAATATGTTTCTAAGATGATGCCTCTGCTGGCACTATCTGACTTCCTTGATGGTTTCCAATGTGTTCTTTCAGGTTCTAATTCTTCACAACTACCAAATCCTGTGGTCACATGCTTATTAATTTGCTCATAAATAACTTCATATGTTACTAATTAATCAGTTTCCTTTCAATTTCTGGTTTGGCTTCTATAGGAGCTGCCAGAGGATGTGGTTGGCAAAACCTATGTGCGTTTATAAACCTTGGTGCTTACTATGTTGTGGCCATTCCCTCTGCTATCCTATTCGCCTTTGTCTTCTGTTTTGGAGGGATGGTAGGCCTCTTTCTCACTTACAAAACACATTCTTCAACCCATTTTTTGTAATTGGTCCATTTTATTAAAGTTCAAATATTTGCCTTGACTTTTTTTACAAAAAATATGTTTACAAGAATATGATTCCTTATCACAAATTTCTGATTGTTGTGTGATGTTTTCTCACTAAAATGAAAATTGACATTGGCAAGGGGCTTTGGATGGGAATCATATGTGGACTTTGTGTGCAAGGGATAGCGCTGATTATAGTAAATGCATATACAGATTGGGATAGAGAGGTAACCATACTTTTTAACCTTCAAAATTCAATCATTTCCATAACAAGACAACCAAGAGGAGGCAAAAACTGGAAACCAGAATGACCATTTTTATGATAATTGATTCATTCGTTATTAATTTCATGCAGGCAAGGAAAGCAGTTCAGGTAACTCAGAAAACCAAAGTAGATACACAACCGTAGATTGACACTGACGGTGTCACAACATCAAACAACCCCTATATTAGTGATGGCAGTGTATCTGTGAGCCTTATACAAAGTTCATATTATCATTAATATGATGACACGTAACTGTAGCAATTAGTCCCCTCCCCAGATTTCAAGTTCATATTATGTAATTAACTCTGTTATCGTAAACTTGGGGATGCACTGGGTACAGTTTTTTTTTTTGTTCAGGCTAATGCAAATATTTTCAGATCATATCAATATTTCATTCACCGGAGTGAACATTGTTGCTCTAGTTTACGAAAATTTTGTTTAATAATTTTATTAACAAAAAACAAATATTTACTTAAAAAATTACCTAAATAAGAATGGCAATAGATAACTTAAAATGACAAAAGATACACCTTTCATTCATTCATCAAAAAAGATTTTCAATCATGCCAACTGTAAAAATACAAGATGGGAACATGTTCTCCGTTCGGAAACAACATTCTGATGAGCGACGACCTTAGAAATTACATTGCTGATCTATGTTGGTAAGCATGGATGGGTACGTAGATGTTTAAGGGTCCATTTATTTGAAAATTGCGACTATTCATTATATATTGAATCAATCCAAACAACTTGAGAAATTATACTAAACTATTTGGATAAATTTAATGGCAAAGAGTTGAAAATTAGAATCCTTTTATAGGAAGGTTATAGATTTGAACTTTCTTATTACTTACAAAAAAACTAAATTAAACTAACTAAGTCAGTTTAGATTATATCACATAATTAGATCCAATTCAAACCGAACCAACTAGATTTTTATAACAGTTTGAATTTTTTTAAAAAATTGAAACAATATCTATTTTATTTTTTTATGATTTGAAATTTTTGATCTTAGTAAATTTATTTTAATTAGTATTCTAAATTTATGAGCTATTATTAATTTTTTATCGTGGATTTATGTAGTTTTTATAACATATTTGTGATTTTTTTATTTTTTTGAATTAAAAATTTTAAATATATATAACTTAGTGATACTAATTAAACGAATCAAATCTTTATCAAATTATTTTACGTCGGGTTTGTTGGAAAAAATTCTAAATTTAAACTAATTTGAATATTAATTTTGATTGAATTGATGTTTTCCTTCTCCATCAACCAAACTAACTGATATACCCTTGCCCTCTATTTGGATTAAAGGAAATAAAATGTGGGAGGAAAAAATTGAAATATCAATTAAAGAGAAAATGCGAGGCGAGAAGATTCTTTCAATAAGAAAGATAAAATGAAGTAAAAAAAAATTTCTTAACACACCAAATCTATGTCAGTAAGATGGTGAGAGAAGATTCTAGGATGTAGTTAATATTTATTGTCTTTAAAATATAAAATTAATCATGAAATGAAAAATTGGAACCTTGTAAAAAATAAGAACTCCAACTTTTTAGAAGAAACGAAAATACAATAAAACAACGAGTCATAATAACATATCCTAATTCTTAAATTATAACCTAATTAAAGTATATATTCTAAATTTTTTAATTAAATTCTAATAGTTATAAATTAGCTAAATTTTATATAAATTTTAAAGTCTAAATTAAATCCTAACCGGTATAACCTAATTAAAGTTTAAATTATTGATATTACCGAGAGCAACCATTAAAATTTGCCATCGCTTTTTTTTAAATTAATTTTAGGATATCATTTAGCTATAAATAAATTGTATTTATTGTTTAATTATTTACCGGTATTAATATTTTTTGCCATTAATATTGATATATTTTTTTGTAATGTCTAAATACTCTATCTAGACAGAACATTAATCAGTGCGATAATCCTATGTTAAACAGTAATGTTAACTACCAAGGTAAAAATTATATTCGGCATTATATGAAAGCACACGACTTAATAAATATAAATATGAAAGGTGAATTCATCCAATTAATTTTGACTAAACATAAGATTTGAATTTTAAATTTGAATCAATTTCAGTTTTTGACCTGATCCATCTTAACTTTTATTTGATTGGCCTAAAATCTTTAATTTTCTAAAGAGTAAAATGCAAGTTCAAAGGAAGTATTAGCTTACTATTTCATGGTTTAAATAAAAGACATTTTTAATTGATAAAAATTAAATCTCAAATTAGACTAATTTACGTTGGATAGTGGCATATCTATCTAAATTAATCCCACCTCTTTCTCCTAGAACTACATTATTAATATTGCCATTGAGCGTGTCTTAGTCGACCTAGGGATGTGTCTATATTTAAAGGAGAGAAAAAGAACACACATTTTACAAACTTTAATTTAAAAGATTTAATTAAAATATATTGATAGTATAAATATTTTTACTCAATTGTAAATTATTATATAATTAAAAATATATTTTAGTTATAATTATTTTAAAAATTATATCTATAATTATTTTTAATTAGTTAAAAATGTAAAATTTTTACATTAACAATATTTTAAAATTAAATTCTAATTTAAATACACAACAATTAACATTAATCTGCATTATGTTAAATACCTATCTCTTATGAAATTATATACACGCTGATTTTCATAAAAAAGAGAAAAAGAAAAATGGTAGCTAGTAACATGCTATTTGTATTATTTTCCTAATTCGTTTATTGTTGTATAAAATTTGACGTGAACCCCATGATGTAGATCCGTATTACTTGAAGAAATATACTGAAACTTCATTCAATAGGAAAATTTCAAAAGAAAAAATTATTATTAATATTTCTCAAAATAAATAAAGTTAACATTTTCGTACATTGTAAAATATTTAAAAGAGAACTTTCAGTCCCTTGCAGAAAAATTTGCCCATTCTCATGGAGAAAACGATGGAAGGGCACTGAACAAGAAAAGAAAGAAAGAAAGCAAGAGCATGGTAAAAGTTCAAACTTGAGAGTTTATTAGAAGAGAAACGGGAATGGTGCCACGTCACGCATCGAACACAAAACCTCGTCAAGTCAAAAAAATGCTCAAACGAGAGATTCGCAGGCAGAAAACAAACCAGATTCCACGAACCCAGAATACGTCATCCACGTGTCCACCCAAACCGCAAAAGCAAAACCTGCGGAGGCCATGAAAATACAAAAACAGAAAAAAGAACGCAGAGAACATGCAACGTTGTTTCTATTTTGAGCGGCAACGTAGAGCTTTTGGTTTCGCATAATAACACAGTGTCACTCTCGTACTCCTCAAGGCCTCTTTCACACTCTCTCTTTCTCTCCGAAGATGGCTTCACGCAGACTCGTAAGGTCTCTGATTCAATCTTCCCTCCGTCGATCTCATTCGAAACCCTCAATTTGCAGTTCAACATCGAGGCTTTCTTCCTCTGGCCGTGCCTCTCCCTACGGCTACCTCCTAAACCGTGTGACCGAGTATGCCACGGCGGCCGCGGCTGCTGCCGCTCCCTCTTCTCCTCCGGCGAAGAATAAGGAGGTAGGCGGCGGCGGGAACATCACCGATGAGCGAACCGGGAAGGGTGCGGTCGGTCAAGTTTGCCTGGTGATTGGTCCCATCGTGGATGTGAGATTCGATGAAGGTCAACCTCTGGTAAATACTGCACTTGAGGTTTTGGATCACCCATCTCGGATGGTGTTAGAGGTGCAGCAGCAGTTGGGTGAGGGTGTTGTTCGATGCATTGCTATGGATGCCACTGAAGGCCTTCCTAGAGGACGACGCGTCCTCAACACTGGCGCCCCTATTACGGTAAAATCACCATTCACTCCTCACTTTTTTTAGTTTCAATTTCCATTTCCTCTGCATTTACTTTTACCATCACTCTAGGGATTACAATTCTCACTTTTAGAGTATTGCGATTCCAAACTATGATTTTTTAATTGATTCTATTTTTATGCAATTTATACTTTGAAACTAACTTACTATATGATTCGTTGTTTGATGTGGTATATTTCCATTTCGTAATATTTCTTCAAGTTTTCGTGTATGTTTTGAAGCTGAATTTCAATTAGACTCATTTTATCTTCTTGATTTTTACAAAGATACTGCTTTTGTTAGTATATAAATCACTACAATATGGCAATATTGTTCTTTTTATCCAGTTCAACCGGTCGATTTCTTCATTTGTTAGATTAACATTTTGCACTCACTGATTTCACTTGATTTTTCTTTTTTGTTTTGTCACTAACCTTGATTTTCTGTTTTCTAATATTCTGTATGTATTTCATTTAGGTTCCTGTTGGTAGGCCTACCCTTGGTCGTATCTTAAATGTCCTTGGAGAGCCTATTGATGAGAAGGGTGAACTCAGTAAGAAACCAAAGAACCCTTTTTATTTCTATATTTGATATTTGATTGGTAGACGGATTCTTTGGATAAAAAAAATCCTCAATTCAATCTCACTAAAAAAGATAGTATTTATTATAATATTTTTAAAAATATAATTGAATAAAAACAATATTGCAAATAAATAAATATAGCAGATCCCTAGGTATAATTTTATATAAATATTAATTAATCATAAATGTTATTTTTATTTTATATTAATAATTTCAGTAACACTTGTTTAACTAAGAACTTTTCTGAAATTAAAATTATATTTAAAAACAATAATGTTTCAAGAAATATAAATGAATTCATTTTATAATCAATTAAAAATATTAAATAAAAATAATCATGATAAATTAGTAAAAAATTTATATTTTAAAAATTATCTTCAATTAAATTTAAAATAGGTTTAGTAAATTATTTTTATTAATTTGAAAGAGTATTTTTTTTTTATCAGAGAAAGAATATCTTATTTTAACATTCGGTTCATGTTTACAAATTTATTTTACCGGACTATATTGGTAGATAAGATCCTTTTCCTGCATTCCACTCGAGAGTTTTCTAACCTATATGATATTCATTGGGAATTGCCTTAGAAACCCAGCATTTTCTGCCCATCCATAGAGAACCTCCCACCTTTGATGAGCAAGAAACTACGCAGAATGTTCTCATTACCGGGATCAAGGTATTTTTCTTACTTTCTTTTTATTTATGAATGCATTTTATCCCATCATTTTGTTTAATTTTTTCTGCACAGGTTGTTGACCTGCTTGCACCGTATCAAAGAGGAGGAAAGATTGGGTTGTTTGGCGGTGCCGGCGTAGGAAAAACCGTGCTTATTATGGAACTTATTAACAACATTGCAAAAGCTCATGGTGCGTGCTTAATTTCTTCATGATAAAAAAAAGTTGTTTAATGTGCTGACTGTTTGCATTGATCAGGTGGTTTCTCCGTGTTTGCTGGTGTTGGAGAACGAACCCGAGAGGGTAACGATTTATACAGAGAAATGATTGAGAGCGGTGTGATTAAGCTGGGTGATAAGCAGGTGAATATGGAATTGTGTTGATGACACATTGAACAATATTTGAATGAAAGAGTAATTAATTTGTGAAGTATGGTTGTTTGATAACAGAGTGAAAGCAAATGTGCGCTGGTGTACGGTCAAATGAATGAGTCCGCAGGTGCTCGTGCACGTGTTGGTCTTACCGGGCTCACGTTAGCAGAACACTTCCGTGATGCTGAAGGCCAAGATGTGCTTCTTTTCGTGGACAACATTTTCCGTTTTACACAAGTATATATATATATATATATATATATATATATCTCCTTTGAGTTAATTATATAATTAAAATAACAAACTTATTATGGGTGTGGTTAATTAATAAAATACATTTTGATGGATGCAGGCTAATGCAGAGGTGTCTGCTCTGCTTGGTCGTATCCCAGCTGCAGTTGGTTACCAACCAACATTGGCCACCGATATTGGAGTTCTTCAGGAACGCATTACAACAACGAAGAAGGGTTCAATTACCTCCGTCCAAGCTATCTATGTGCCTGCCGATGACTTAACGGATCCTGCTCCTGCTACCACCTTCGCTCACTTGGATGCCACTACCGTCTTATCAAGACAGGTTCTTTTATTATTATTATTATTATTATTTTCTTAATAAATATATAATTAAGTTGATTTTGATGGATATATATAACATATAGATCGCGGAGCTTGGGATCTATCCTTCTGTTGATCCCTTGGATTCTACATCGCGTATGCTGTCTGGGAGAATTTTGGGTGAGGAGCACTATGACACTGCTCGTGGCGTGCAGGAGGTTCTTCAGAGTTACAAGAATCTTCAGGATATCATTGCTATTTTGGGAATGGATGAGCTGAGTGAAGATGATAAGCTCACAGTTGCACGTGCCCGTAAAATTCAGCGTTTCTTGAGCCAGCCTTTCCACGTGGCAGAAGTCTTCACGGGTGCTCCAGGAAAATATGTTGACTTGAAGGATAACATTAAGAGCTTCCGCGGTATGTTGGAAGGCAAATACGACGACCTCCCTGAGCAGTCGTTTTACATGGTTGGTGGTATTGACGACGTCGTTGCTAAGGCAGATAAGCTTTCAAAGGCCTCTTGATCGCATAAATCCCTCTTTTCATTTTAATTAGTCCCTCCCCCACTTTTTTTTTATAATTGCTAATTTTAATAATTTAGGTACTCTTCTTGGCAATGCCAAACCCATTTTTTGGCTACCAAAATCTGTTAGGTTACTCTTTCAGTTTAATGTTGTTGAGATGAACCAAGGTGAAGGCCCTCTGGCCCCCTTTTTTTCCGGAGTTATCATATTTTTTATTATATATTCTACTATTTTAATTTTTTCTTATTCTATATCATCACTTTTCCTTTTTATTTCTTCTTATCTTTTTTATAAACGTGAAAAGGAAATATGCACATTTTTATTTTCTGGTTGAGAACGTTGAATGCATCGATGTTAAAATTATTCCACCTGTTACATATATGCAGCGGAATTTAAGTTCCTTGCTGAATTTTGGAAAGTAAAATCTATTTATGATTTTGACAACGTTTAAAAGATTGTTAAGATTTTATAAAAATAATTCATGTTTTTTTTTTTATATATTTTAGCTTATTTTAATGGACTTTTCTGAAATAACTTATTTAAAATAGTATAAATCTTCATATAAAACGTTGTTTATATAAACACATCCCTTATTTTCTTTTGATGAAATAATTTTAAATTAATTATATAATATTTTTAAGGGGTTTATTTCGAGTACGTACTCATTTAAAGGTTTTAAAAATAACAATGATAAAATTATAATAGTTTTTAGTCTTCCATATAATTTTTAAACCTTATTAACCAATAGTGTATATTTTACATTAAAAGGTACTGATTGAAATTATTTATTTAATTTCATTATTTGGTTTGCAAAATAATGGAATGAAAACTTTGTTGATGGGTTTTCAACTTTTATAAGTTTCTGGTCAAATGTGGATAGTATATAGTTAAAAAACATGTCTGCATGTTCTATAATCGTATCGACTTTACTATATTTTTTTCTTTTCTTTTTTTAAGATATTTATCTTAAGATTATAGGACATGGGAGATTATAGCTAAAATATATCAAGATTATAGCTGTAATTTATTCTATAAACTTGTAATTTTTCGGTAGCAGAAAAAATTTGTATTAACTTCAAATTTGAACTAGTGAATGAATGTTGTGTAAGCATTTTACGGTTATAAAATTATCTTAAGAAAATAAAGTAGTTACCATATCATTTAAATATAAAACATTTATTATTGAAAATTGGTTCAAATGATATATGTTTAATTTTTTAAAATAAATTTGTATGTTTAAATTTTTTGTTTGAAAAAAAACTTCATTAAAGAAGTTAATTCTATCAAAATTTGGATGTTTTCTTTTTAAGTAAGATTATTTTCTAAAAGTAATATCTATAATTAAGATAAACATAAAATAGTTGTTTAAATACAAGTTAAAGATAAAATAATTGTTTAGATATATGATCCTGACTTTAATAAATAAGAACATGTTAGATATATATTCAAATGGAATGGATGAAAAATTTTAGAGTTGATTTAATAATAAAAGTTAAAATAATTTATATATGAAATTTTAAGTTTAAACTTTATTATTTTTAGTGTAACAAATTATAAAATAAAATAAAAATTATAAGATTTGTTAAAACATAAATACTTTTTATAAATATTTTTAATTTAATTTTAAAAATATCAATTTTAATTTTTATAAATTGTACTTGTTTTTTAAATATTATTTTTTAAATGACATTTTAGATATTTAAATATATCATATTATATATTATTTTAATATAATTATTGATGAAACATAATTAGATATATAACAAGTGATAATAGAATTGTTTTTATAAATTTTAAATTTATAAAAACTAATATTAATAAAAAAGTTTTAAAATTTAAAAAATATATTTAGATCTTATTATTATAATCATTTTCTGCACTGGGATCATACAAAGGTACAACGTCAAGCAACAGGACACGGATGCTCGCAAACACACAATACTACAAACCATATGAAACAGAAATTAATTGAGGTGGGGTAGCGAAATAATTGTACCCTACTATAAGTATATAAGTAGTTAAATACATGCCTGACACAGTTTTTTTCTTTTTTTAGAAAGTAATATTACTTATAGAGTTAAATAAGTTTTGGACTGGATAATCGGCTTAGAACAATTACTAATATGTTTTTTTAATATCTGTTTTTAACATTATTTTATTTTTAGATATCTTTTATATAATTTTTTCTTAACAGTTTACCTTCATTATTTATTATTAAGATTAACTTGGTATTTTATTTAAAGATTTTTAAAATATACCCCAGTAATACTTTTACTAGTGTTTCAAAAATGATTGTTCATTTCATTGCTACAAATTGACAAAAAAGAGTTTTATATTTTGATGGACGGAAATAATGAAACTATTTGAAATTTAAAAAATAAAAATAAAAATTTTAAATTTCATTTTTAAAAGGTTGATTTCATTTTTAACAAATAAAAAAAGTTTGAACCACGACCCGTTGATGAGTCACACATGATGCTATTTTTGATATATAATCCTATCATTTTAAGTTAGGTTATCCTCACAATCCAATTGGATTAAGTTAGTTATATTTAGATAAGGTGAAAAAGAATTCTCTAATTTTTTAACTAAATAGTAAAAAATAAACTGTTGTTTATATATATATATTTTTCATCCAAAATTAATGCTATGTAATTTAGATAAGAGAAAATAATTGTGATGCATATTACCAGTAGCTCCACCCATTTATATTTGACTAATCAACTGTTATAGTTTATTTTATTTTCAGCAAATAAAAAAATATCAACCACAACCATTGATGAGGTAAATGGATGGATATTTTCAGTTGGGTCACCCTCAGAATCCAATCGGGTCGGGTCATCCATATTCAGACAGAGAAGGTGAGAAAATCCCCTCTCTGTAACCCTCACGCATCGAAGAGAGTTTTCGCTTCCATTTTCGACATAGCAGGTTCATGAAACCCTTTTATTCACTTTTCAAATTCAATTGATGCCAAATGCTGCGGGCCTTTCTCAACAAGTAGATGTGATGTCCTCTACAAGAAGAGCAAGGTTAGTTCCTATTTTCAATTTTTTTTGTGTTTTCTCTTTTTTATGAAAGGATCCTGGCATCTCTTGTAATAATCAGTAACCAACTTTCATTGATGTTGCTATTTTCTTCTTTTGATGCTTCGGTGTTGCTACGTTATTCTACTATGATAGGTCTGCTTCACCAGATGAGCCAGCTTCTCCGCCCAGACGCCGTCGATCAAGATCGTTACCAAGGTCCAGGAGAAGCCGTTCAAGGTTTGCTGAATAAGTTGCCATATATTAGTCACGCACTTGCACACACATAAAAGCTTAGTTGTGATATTATTTAAGTCTTAAGTATGCCAAACACGTTCTTTCTAGTGATGGTTATGTTTGTTCCAGGAGTCAAGATTCTGTTGATGCAGGGAATCCTGGAAATAATTTGTATGTTACAGGCTTGTCCACCAGGATCACTAACAGTGATCTTGAGAAATATTTCGGCAAAGAGGGAAAGGTACCTTTCATGTTGTTTGTGTTCTTCGACTTATGGTTGTCATCATTGCACACCTTCTTTTAACATGATAATATTACTTCTTTTAGTTAAATTAGCTCTGTTAGAGTCTTACATTGACTAGAAATATGACCTATCAAGTATATATAAAGTGAGTACAACTCTCATCTCATGAGCTAGCTTTAGGCATGAGGGGGTGTGTTTGAGTTCCACATTGACTAAAGATATGAATAGGAAAATTCTCTCCTCTTGAACTAGCTTTTGGGATTGAGTTAGGAACAAATCCTATTTTCTAACAAGCTCCATGTTTTAGCTAGATTTATGCAGTTCACTCATTTCATGCAATGGTAAACCAGAATGTGGTTTATTTGATGCTGTGATGCATTCTGTCTATTGTGTAAACATAGAAATCCTGTTGTGACCTTGACTTCTTAAATTTTGTGGATTAATTTGTAAGCTGTAAAAATGGATAGAAAGAGTATTCATTCTTATGAGTGGCAGGACCCTACTTGTGAACTGCATTTTACATGTGGCTCTGTGTATTACTAGCATGGTCTCCATTGGTGTTGCCTGTATGGGAATGCATCATGCATACAAGAGCCTGACTATTGCCTTAGATGGGTAGATATAATATGTTGATTATGGAAAATTGATGAGAAGAGCTATGAACTGTTGCCTTAATTACAATAGTTTAATTCCTGAATCCATGAAGTTGAAATTTGAAAACACTTTTCGTGGCTCATTATGTGACATTTTTGGTTGCCTCTTGTATCAATACTTGTGTTGATGTGTCATATCATGTGTATTTCTAGTGTTTTAAGATGTTTTTGTTAGGGTTTGAATCTTATGGAAAAGTCTTCATTTGTATATCGATTAAATCATAGGTCAAGGAAAACCAACCATCGTTGTTGATAGGGACTCTTTTTGGGAAATTTACGTAGCTTATGCTTTCAGGTTGTTGACTGCCACTTGGTAACAGATCCCCGTACCAAAGAATCTCGTGGATTTGGTTTTGTCACTATGGAAACTAATGAGGATGCTGAGCGCTGTATCAAGTATTTGGACCGCACTGTTTTTGAAGGTCGGCTGATAACTGTGGAAAAGGTAATATTGAACACCAAACACCAGTGGCTACTAAATGAGTCTAGCCAAATGATTTCTGTATAACTTATTCCTTTTACTTTTTTTCTTTTCTCCTTTCTAGTTCCCCCCTCCCCAAACTTCTGTTTTCTGAGAAACATTGCCTGATAAGTTTTGGCAGCAGGTTTGCACTGTGTAGCTACGTCAAATTCACCATCTATGCTCTAAACAGTTGAACCTATCCCTTCACGACATGAGATCTGCATCGACATCTAATCTCATCAATTCAAATTCGAGTATTTGACAGAAGGGTGTTGCCCTTTATTCCTTCTCTTTGTTAGTGGCGGACTAACAGTAACAGACATGTTTATGTTTTTCTTTTTCTTTTGGTATTTATAAATTATAATAATCCTTTGTGGCATTAACTGTTCATGCTTAATGATTGTGGTGGTTTTATCTTGTTATTAGTTTAATTAAATTCATATAAAAATAAAAGTAAAACATATTAGATAACATAAAGATATGAAATCTTCAGCTTTTTGCTGGCAAATGACATTACTGTAATGGCATACTGGTTACTGTTAGCCCTCAGAAATAGTGAGTTATCCTTGCAACTGTGTAGTGCCTGTTTCTATGATTATGTCTTTATTATGGAGGGCATTATGAAGATTTATTGAACTATAAAATGGTTCGAATGGTAATATGTTATATTTTATACTTTTAACAGTATGTTCCAAAAGTCCATACCTTTCATGATGTTATTTGCGTCCTTTGTGATTTTCAGGCAAAGAGAAGTCGTGGCAGGACTTCAACTCCTGGCAGATATTGTGGTTCTAGAGATAAGCGAGGTAAATTGGAGGCTCGTCTTTTCTGGACCTTGTCATGCTATTCCTCCATAATCTAATGTCTTCAGCACTTGATTTGATGTACAAAATCCCATTCTTGTTTTATAAGATACTAGAATAACACTAACTGTAAACTAGTCCTGCATTAGGATGAATAGCTTGCACACTAAATGCCGGTTTTAATTTTGTTTTTTTTTTCCCTTTAGAGGTTGTGTGTTTTTGGATAGATTTTCCTTTCTACATTAGAGCAACTTGTTTGAATCAGAACAATTGTTGTCATCATGTTATTAGAGATGGACTGACCTTATTGGGATCCATGTTGACATCATGGCCCATTATGATCAACACTTGCAGGACAGGGACGGAGACGATCTCGAAGTAGCTCACCTAAGAGAAGGCAGGACAGAGATTATTATTCAAGGGACCGGCGAGGAAGATCACGTTCTCCACACAGTAGGAGGGCAGATGATCACTCCGACTTGTACAGGAGGCAGAGGGACGAGTCCTTGTCAGCTAGTAATAGTCGCCATCCAAGATAAAGCAGAAATACCCGTTTCATGGGTTGGCCTGTTAGGACCAATATTAAAAATCATATCCTTTTGTGTGTATTAAATCATTGTGCAAGTGTTAGTTTTAAATTAGGTTTGTGGTACTAAGCTTGTCTTTTTCATAGACTTGGTTGATTTTCCCTGCCATTAATTGGGGTATTTCTTGACGGTGGAATGAATATTTGATGGTTTATAACTCTGGAAGATATGCTGGAAGCAATGCCCTCGCTCGTGTTGTTGTACCTATGCATGTCTGTGTGAATTTGCCAATGTCCGACTCAAATTTGTATTTTATTCGGGCCATAAGATTCCTACGCCCAACTCAAATTTGTATTTCACACTTAAATAAATTGGACTGGCCCGAATTTGATTAAAAAAAATCCAATGGGCCAGGAAAAATGTCCCAAATTTAATATAGATCTAAAAGTTAATGGTCAAAGTCTTGTATATCAGTACGTTTAATCAGGCTGAATCAAATCGGGCTAGTGTATTTTGTCAGTTTTATTATATATAAACTCACTTAACTTGGGTTAAGGCAGGTTGATTGGTAGTAGCACAGGTTAATCAGTTAGTCATTTATTTTTATTTTGAAAAGGTTATCAAAGACATCAATTTGCACAGGATTCTTAATATTATTCAATTTATACCCTAACTTATGGAATTATGGTAGGACACGTTGACCGGTTCTGTCATTTTTATTTTTATTTTGAAATTTGAAGTTTTGATAGACTCCAATTTGCTCTCGATTCTTATTATTTTTCAATTTCTACTCTTATTTATACCGTCATCTCATTTATTTTTTATTGTTTGGGAGACTTGATCCCTAACTTGTCATAAAACATAAAAGACGCACAGCTTGTCTCATTTTGTTTCTTGTTAACACAGATAACTTTTCCACTTCTAATTTTTGAGAGTTGCCTTGACGGTTAAAATTTCTCTTATTTTTTTAATTTAATTTTTTTCTCTCTATTTTTTTCTATCATTTTCTCTTACACGCATAGTGAGTTCTACGCATACCAATTTATTTCACTCTCTCATATATGGACCCCTCCAGGGAGGGGATCCACGCTCTATCTTGACTTGTTCAAACGTGTCTCTAATACTTAATATATCTATTTGATCTTGCTCTTTTCAAAATATTATTCAGTTTTACCAAAAAAAAAAGTTTTAAATATGATGAAAGATGATTAATATATATATATATATATATATATATATATATATATATATATATATATTATTGTATAAACATGTAGTATGATTAATATATCTTTGTGATAGTAATAATATATTGATGGCTCATATCTAAAATATTTGTAGTTAATGGGAAACGTAACAAATAGGTAACATTTAAAATTTAAAGGTATTTTTTGTCATGGCACAAGACTATCTATCGTACAAGGACAAAGTCAAAGTTTATAAACAGTTTTCTTTATCAATTTTTTAAAATGTTGAAGTGTGAATGATAGCCATATAATGGGCATTCTTTAGTATTACCTCATCATGTGTCTTGAACAAATGAAAAAATAGTGATGAGTAATGTAACACAAATAATTTATCGGTTACTCAGTAAAATAGAAATAAAACATTATATGCTTTAATATTGAAAAAGAAGCACGTGATGAATTGGATTGTAACAATTCTTTTAATTAGTGAAAATAAAAGAAAACTAATACTAAATTGTCCAATAAATTTATATCCTATGACTCAAAATTTCGAGACCGACAAGGCGCAGGAAAATTTATCTGCCTAAGATTAGCCGTTAATAGTTGTTGAGTAGAATTTTATGTAATGTAATTTTTAAACGATTTGGCTGAGTTAGCGAACAAGGATCCTCTCTTTCTTTTTCGAAAATCATTTCAATCTCAGGTTAATATGTTGGCAAAATTCCGATTAGGTGTGCCTCACTGAATTTTGGTCTCAAATTAAAACTATGATTTGAGTGAAAATGAACAAACTTGTTTTTACGTTGACTTAGAAATATTTGTGACTAAAACTGCAGTTTAATGGAGTATGTATTTAAATATTAATTACTTTGCTACAAACTTACCATTGATTTAAATCAAGTTCATTTAAAATTAATTAGGTAAATTCAATATACACTTACTAATTGGAGGGGATGCTGTTTTGAGGGATTTTAAGACATTAATTTTGTATAGAATTTGTAGGTCCTACCAAAGTAAGTGGATCCCTCTACAATAAAACTTACGTCAAAACGAGAGCATACAAATCCATTAGTCAGAATATTATTATTTTCAAACTCTATCTATAAACCAAACAGTGTATCATTACATGACAAAACCTTCAAGTCAGAAAACGATACAACACATATTTTAGAAAAAGCAGTAACACATAGTTCGCCAACAGGGGAGGCACACAACAGCATATAATTTTCTCTCCCAAAACCATAGATTTGACATGATCTCAAGCAAGTTTTGCCAATAAATCGATACAGTTGAAAAAGTGACAATTTTATTCAGTGAAGAAGGCAAGAGCATATAAATAATTGATGGGGGTGATGTGGCGTCTCATCTCCCCAGCGTCCTCCGGGTTCTTCATAGGTACGAATTAATGTGTAATCAATCACACATTCTCAATAGGATGACAATTTTATTCATTAAACAAGCAGCACACAGAATGTTCAAAAGACAATAGTACAACAGTAATCTAATTAGATCTTATGACATTAGTAGTATTATGATGCATGTATTTTTTCACATTATGCAGAAGACCAAAAGCAGGTAGCAAAAAATGACATGAGTCGCTGATCCAAGAAAGAAAGAAATTAAGCACATATGAATAAATATTAACAGTGGAAGGTGATTACTACAAAGTGATATTAATTGGAGAGAGTTTATGGACGTCCATGGGGACCACCTTGAGGTGATGGTTGGGGTTTGAGGTCAGAGGGTGGTTGATCTGCCCAGCGTCCAAGGGGTACTCCACTGTCAACAAATTAAGTTAATACATTTGTTATATGCACTCCTAAACTTTCATAACAGAAATTAACATGCATTATGCCATTCTTTATATATACACATTTGTTATTTGTACTTTTAATGGTATATTTATGCAGTTATTAAATGACGATGAATATATAATAATATATACCTGACCCCAGTGGTTTGGAGGAAGAGGATAACCAAACAGCAAAAGCTTACAAAAAACCAGGACAACTTCATTCTTTCCATTCCCTTCTATTCTCTGTTTGTATCTAATATGATGATCCAATTAACCCTGCTTAAGGTTTGATACTTCACCTGTGACCTTTTATTTGTATAGAGGGTGCTGCATTTGGCAGGTAAAGATCATAATATATTGAAAATTTTCTTGTTCAAAACTCGAAATTCTTTTTTTTTTTTTATGATGATGATGATGAAACTATATCTCTGCCCCACACGGTTTAAATGTTTTTCCTGCATCATTTTTATGAGTTGTTTGTATAATTTTTATGTTGTTAGAAACATAATGTAATATCATCCACGAAAGAGAGCCTAGTATTGTGTTTTATGCAATTAAATTATACCTTACACATGCAACGACCCGATCCACAGGACACAGTCCACACAAGCGTGAAGTTTAAGCTATCCAATCTAAAAGGGAGAGTTTAATTTTTTATATTTTGAGGGAATGCTAGCTCATGCTACATTCTTCCATATTAATTAATTATATATCTTCTTACACTCCTTTCGTTTTTAAATTTGTATGTCCTAGTAATCCTTCCATTCTCACTTTGACTGTATTCACCAAAAGACTAGTTCATGCAGATAACAAGAATGTTGTAGGATATTAAGACATGACCAGTTATTTCAATTGTGCGTCTCAAGCACTATGTTACAGAGATCTATACAGAAGGATTTAATCTTGTATAAATCACAAAAATCAAATAAAAAAATTGTGAATCAAATTGACCAAAAATTTCAGAAACTGCAAAATTCGATTTTTTTTTTTACAGGATTGAATCAGATTTTCCATCCAATTTTAAAAAATCTAATCCAAACCAAAATTATGCGTACACATATAATTTTTATTCATGATATATGTATATATATAAATAAATAAAATGAATTGAAATTTTTATTTTAAATTATAAACTAAATTTAATATAAATAATAATAAACCTTTTTATTATATATTTTAGATATGAAATTTATAATAGCCATTTCTTTTCTTTAGTGTTAGAATATATAGTTAGTTGAAGAAGAGGAGGTCGAAGAATTCTGATTGGAAGCATTAGATAGATTTACAGAAACTGCATCAGTCAAAGAAGCCTGTCGATTTTTCTCAAGTCGAGCTTCATGAGCAAGGAGCAATGATTCAAGTTCATTAACACTATACGACTCAAGTCTAGTATTAATGGAGGTAACAAAAACATCATATTCATCAGGTAAGCCATCAAGAATGGCATCGATATGGTCACGTGGAGGTACTGGTTCACCAATAGAAATCAAAGAATCAATTAAAGATTTGATGCTAAGCAGATAATCAGAAATGGTGCGAGAACTTTTCTTGATGTTGCGAAGTTCAGAACGAAACTGGCGAGCTTTTGCTCGTGTATGCGAGCCAAAAAATTCATGAATTTCTTCCCAAAGTTGCTAAGAATGAGTGCATCCAACGATACGAGTGAGGAATGATTCAGAAAGAGAGGAGAGCAACCAAGAAAAGAGAAGTTGATCTTGTTGTTCCCAGCGAAGATAGGCTTCATTGATTTGTGCACAATTGCGATCATCTTCAGAGAGAAAACGTGGAGGAATCTCTGGATTAACAACATAGCGGTGAAGACGATGAGCTTTGATAACAGCTTCAACCTGCTGCTTCCAGAGAAGATAGTTCTTCTCATCTAGCTTTACAGAAATAGAGTGAGAGAATGTGACTGCTGCGGTGGCCGGAACCACTGGTTTGTGGTGGAATTTCAGGCAACGTAGTCATGTGTTAGGATCGAATAGAAGCTCTAGATACCATGTTACAAAAAGAGAATTGATAGATTGAATTACTTGATTACCAAGATACAGGAGTTTTGGATTTATACATGCACCTATAGCTAACTGAATTCTGTTGCAACTAACTGATAAGATAAAAAACAGAAAAACCAACTAACAGAAAGTTACCTAATAGCATAAAACTACCTAACAGAAAACTAACTATATATTCTAACATTTAGTAATAATTTTTATAATATATTTTAGTAATAAGAAAAGTCATACACCTAATAAATATATAATAGATGAATATATTTAATAGTATTATTTTAAGCTAATTGTATATTATATTTAATAAATATAACATTTAAGACCGAATACAGTCAATTTTACTTATATATATAAATGTAAATTGGGGGTGTTAATAAATTTGAGAAAAATATTAACACTGTAAGACCATTAATTAGGTTTAATAAAAAAAACAAGTAAGTGGAAAATATAAAATACACAAATTTTACCGTCTATTTGGATATAGAGGAACTTGAGATTGTTAAATTTTATATCTTTAAATGATAAGAAATTTTAAAAAAAAATATACTAGAGAAATTGGATAAAATTTTAGTGAACATAATGCATACATCAAACCGAAGCCATGTTTTTCATAATTCAATCATTTTTGTGATATCTTGATTTTTTTTATTTTCTTGAATTATATATATATATTCATTACATAAAAAGGTATGTGCACTAATTTGGAGAAATAAAATTTGTTGAATAGCGAAGTCATCATAGATGGTTTTGGACAATGTTACATAGGGTGGTATTGGATGTTTCTTTTGAAATGTGGAAGAGGCGAACCCTATCCGATGCATAAATGTGATAAAAAGACACTTTATGTAGGGTACATATGTTCTTTAATTGTGATTACGTCGTGTGATATCCAACAAGGCAATACTGCTTCTGTTTTTTAATTTAAAGTTTTATGCATTCTCTTTTTTGTAATGGGTTAAAGTAGTGTTTATACTCGTTCATTAATAAAATTTTTGTTGCCGATGAAAAAAAATCACTCAACCACATTCATTTATCTAAATAATCAAGATGAATTATCTTTGTTACTTAGCAATTTCTACATGAGACAACATTTTTTGTCCTAAATACTTATCTTCAGTACTTATTAATGAGTGCATTTTCCTAATCAGCGAATATGGGCCTATGTGTGATAGTTGCTTGAAATAAAAATATTTAACCTAAAAATTGATACCAATAAAATGGGATTTGAAGATGATGATTGAGACTTCTCGAATTTGTGTTAGATTTTAGTGAAGGACTCGTGTTTAGAAGATGAGTTAAAAAAGAAAAAGAAAAAGAATAATAGTAATGAAGCATAAAAAATGAGAGAGATGGAAATGAATTAAAATGAAAATTATGGACATTCTATTTAATTTTTGTACCAAACATTTCCATAGGATGGATTTATATCTTATACAATTTTGTAAAAATAAAACCATCCAAAATATGGAAAAAATTGTTTATTTATACAATTTACTTTTAACTTATAAAACCAAACATCTCATTCTTAAGTTCATATTTCTTGAAATGCATTCATGAAGCATGAAAATATAAAAGATGTGGATCACTATTTTATTTAAAATCAATTACTTGTACTAGTAATCAAGTTCAATTCATATCATAACCAAAAGAGCATGCTTTTAGTTTTATAAATTAATTATTGGTACAGTATATGACTCATATTTTCTTGCAACAGCAAGTGTAATAAGTCTCTAGTTCTCCCCAACAAAAGCAATCCTGGTTGGTGCAACTTGGCCTGCAATCATTAACAATTGGGTAATTCCCTTCGCAGTTATAATCTGGTAAAACATTGATTCCGGTTGCTGGTCCTGCAATCAGAACAAAGTTACCAATTTACCATATTATGCATCACGAAATTTCAACAGAAATTTGATATGGAACCTGGAAATTTCAAATTAACTACCCAATATAGCGCTACAAAAACTTTTATTCACAATATTGACAAAATTCCCTAAAAATTTGAAAAAAAAAATTCACATTGAAAATTTTGCAGTTTGCCTTTGCTATATATTTTGAAAAATATGTAAGAGATTAAACTATTTTGCTCTTCCAATTACCTGGACCCAGAATCAAAGAAACAAATAAAATTCCAAAGAGAAATGGTTGGTAGAAGCGAAAAGTCATTTTGGGAGGATTTTACTTTTGAATTCTAATCTCCGTTTCTTGAAAATAAATAATAGACATCCTACTCATTATATAGTGTTTACTGAGGATTTGGTTTACAAATTTGCCCTTGTAGTTTATTTTAATTTTAATTTTAGTTTCAATATTTTAAAATTATAATTTTGATCTCTATATTTTTTAATATTGTAATTTCAGCCCAATAAATATCCAAATTAGTAAACAAAATTTTTTTAGAGTCAATTTAGTTTTATAAAAAAAAAAAAAGTCACCAACTAGTCCTTAAAAAATTTCACGACACATTTTAGTTCATCTCTTAAAAGATTTTATGTTTTACTTGATGGCATTGTCTACGAGATTCATAAATTAATTGATATGATACATATAATTTTCGTCTTATAAATCATTTTTAAAAAACTATTTTTTAAAAAAATATTATTGTTGCCAATATATAAAGATCACAAATGAAACAAAAGATCAAAATAATAAATGCTTCTCGTCCATTTTTTTTACAGATGATGACTTTGAAATTCTAATTTAAATTTATTTTTTACACTTCTTATTTATTGAAATACAAAAGCATACTATGTACATAAGCATAAAAATATTGTAGAATACAAACTCAAATAAATATTAGCGGCATGTTTAAAATTTTAAAGAAAATAATAAGGATTTTACTTTAAAAAAAAACTGAACTACAACTAAATTATGTTAAATTGAACTAATAGATATATCATTTTTTGTTACAGTAAATCTAATATTAATATTGATTAAATATATAACATTAATATAACATTTTTTTGTTATATTTAATAAATATAGCATTTAACACCAATGCTAAATAAAATTTTCAGCTTATATTGATTATTTGGAAAATAAGAGAAAAGATTCAATTTTATCATTTTAAAATTATAAAAATTAAATATATGAAAACAAATATTACACCTAAGGTAAAGTAAGTTTCTAGAACTGAAATTAAAATTTTTGACAATATGTCGTTCAGGAAAAAGTTTCTATAAAATTTAATGTTTTTAGAATGGGATTGGTTATTAAAATAATAAAAAGTATTCATTTATGATTTATAATTTTAATTGATAATAGTTATATATATATATATATATATATATCTTAATAATATGTATTTTTTTTTTATTTTTTATCTATTAAAAACAAAAAAAATAAAATTTATTTATTTATTTATTCATTTAAATATTAAAAAAAGTATCAATTAACTTTTGTATATATTTTTAATAACAAATGAGAAAAGATAAAATTTTAATATAAATATTTTTAAAATTAATATTATTAATTTTAATTTTTAATATATATATATATATCTTACTGTACAAACAAAAAGTAATGAAAAAATAATATATTAAACAATAAATTAATATGAAGTATAAAAGTTTTAGTTAAATAAAATCTTCAATTAATATAAAAGAATAATTTTATATATTTATAAAATAATAAATTAATAATAAGTGTTTAATTAAAAATATATTAATCAAAACATATAAATTTTATCCTTTTCAAACAAAATATTATACTAACCAAATTATATTAAAAAGTTAACACATATTCTTATGAAAGTTTATTATATATATATATATATATATATATCACCTTATTCAAAGAATAATTTATTTCAAAATTATTTTATTTAATTTTTTAAAATGATTTTATCAATTTAATATTAAATTAATAATTTTATTATATAAATTAAATTTTATAAATTTTTTTAAAAAATAATATTTTATTAAATAATTTTAAATTCAAATATATTAAAAAATATGTTATTCATTAATTTAATATAATATTTATATATTTAAAAATTGTTGGATAATATTCAAATCCTTAATTAGAAGGTATATTAGTTATTATAATATTTTTTATAAGATCATTTTAAGAGGTTTGTTAGGATTTTTAATATTTTAAAAATTTTTAAAATATTTATAATTTCTTCTTATATTGACCATTTTAATTTTAATATCTTTAAAATGACATAATTAATTATTTTTTATTTAATATTATTTTGATCAATTTTAAAAAATTAATATTTTTATTTGTATTAAAATTGTTATGTAAATACTAAAATTATAAGGTTAGAAGAATTTAAATCACATCTTAAAATTAAATTTTAATTTCTTTTACTGTAAATAAAGATTAAATTTTATTTTTTATTATAAATAGAGATAGAAGTGAACAAGACTGTTCGATATAAATATATTGTTTGCCTTCCTTATTTAAAGTTTAATTTGACTCAACTTGTTTAATAAATAGATAGAATCAGACTTATTAAAAAACTTTTTTTATAAACAAGTTAGATCTAAACTTATAAAAAAATCTATTTAGCCTATTCAGAAACTTATTTATATTTATATTTATTTTAATATATTATATTTATATAATATTTATTTTATATTTTATTTACATAATATTTATATATATATATTTTATGTTTATTTAATAAATTTTTTATCTTTTTAAGTTTGTAATTTTTTTAATCAATTATTTATATAAACTTTAAGTTTATTTATTAATATTTTTTGTAATGTAAACTTTTAAACACATTGGTAAGCTTTAGGTATAAAAAAAAATCTTTAATAGATAACAAGTTTTAAAATTTTTAAATAAACTTGAACACTTAAAAGATCGATTCAGTTTACTTTTATTCTTAATTATAAATAAAAAATATTATTGTGTAATTTTCTATTACGTAACTAATTTTTCTTATTAATTAACTTTTTTTATTAATTAATATTTTCAATAAATGTTTTGTTTTAAATGGAAATAAATTTAAAATATTAAATTATAATTTAAATAATTACACATTAATTAATATTATCACATATTATAAAATTTAATAAAAAATCATATAATTAATATTCTTATATGTTGTAAAAGTTAATAAGAAAAATCATCCCAAAAAGATCAGAAGAATTTTATTGAGTCATATTATCATACTTTAACAATATTTTTTTTATAATTTAATCATTTTATTTTTTTATCATATTTATTATTTAGGAATAAAAATATAAGGTTGGAATAAATTTTCTCAATTATTTTCATAACATAAACTACACACTCCATTGTGGGACAGGACAAGGTCTTCAAGTTTAGATCTGTCATGAATTTTACCGTATATAGGATTGAATATAATTATTTTTATCCCTCGTTTATTTTTTCAAATTTTTTACATACACCTCAAAAATATACTTAACAGAAAACGGATAACTAAAGTTCCCAAAGTTGTTTGAAAATTTTTTTTGATATATATTGGAACATCTTCAGCTACATCTATTCGCAACGGTAAAGGCAACAAAATAGCACATAATCATCTCATAGCACAGATTCTTTAACTTATTACATACCGTAAATAACTTCATCTTAAGTAAATCAATCAAGTTTTGTCTTTAAAAAAAATATTAATAATTTTTAATACAATATCTTAATTTTAGTAATCCAGTTAAGGTGAAATTATATATCCCATGGAATAAGTTACACAAGCCTGATAAAAAAAATCCAAATGAAAAGCGTTTTCTAACACAATAACGGCGACAATAATAATTTATCTCAACTTTGAAGATTTCGCATGATTTGAGATTTATCAAATGATATCTGGACCAAGGTTTAGCAATAAATTAATTCACACATGGCTTTCCTGCACACAAACAATGCTCAAGACTAGGTTATCATCAAGGAAATCAGAGACCCAAATCTATGAAATTATGAAAGAAACTGAGATATTCATCCTCCCTTAATACAAAGATTAGTACAAAGTTCTCTATCTTGTTTAAACTCGAAAATCCAATTTAATGTAGTTTTGGAGTTGAAGAAGGTATGAGGCCAAATGCTTAATTCAACAAATCTCCATATTCTCTAGCTTTTGCACATCAGGAATGACAATTTTATTGATTAAACAAGTTGCACATAGAATCCAAAGTTAACAAAGAAAGAAGTTGATGGAAGAGTATATTTCAAGTACAAAGAATGATCGAAGGGGAGAGATGAGTAAGCTATTGCAAATACCATATATTTATACATCAATCATTAATTCCAATTATTGTTTATGGACGTTCATGAGGAACGCCTTGTGGTGATGGTTGAGCGTAGGCAGCAGCGGGTAGTGGTTGATTTGCCCACCGTCCATAGGGCTCTGCATAGATTGCACTGTAAACACAAACACAATATTTGTTGTCTGGTTAGTGTGACTTGTTAGTAATTTAGTATACATCAACTACTCAACTAATTTAACTAATTTTATCAAACAAAAACATCATGTTATGCACTTTACTTAATTACTCGTATATATACCTGCTGACCCGAGTGATTTCGAAGAAGAGGATAACCAAACAGTAAAACTGTACAACAAACCACAACAGCTTCATTCTTTCAATTAAGTTTCTCTCTCTCTCTCGTCTTCAATTCAATATTTCGCTTTGTGAAATTTCATAGAGGGTGCTGCAGTTTGTGCGGGTGGTAAATATCAGTATATATTTAATTCTGCATTTTCGTGCTCCAAAGTCAAAATTATTATCATAATGATGATCAACGTATATCTCTGCCCTACACGGCTTAAATAATTTTTCAGCAATGCACCACTTATACAACTTGTTTTTGTCACTTTTGTGTAATTTTTAAACTGTTAAGAACTTAATATAAATACTCTCTTTCGCCCACGTACTAGAGCCTAGCTAATTAATATTGTGTTTGTGTATTTTTTTTTTCTTTCTTCCAGTCTTATTTTTTCAAAATAAGAATGTCAAATGATCATTTTTATTTTTTTTAATACCTTGAAGAAGTAACGAAAATGACAGAACCAGCACGATCTAACAAATATTTAATTAACACAAGAAAAAAAGAGTAGAAGAAGAATGAGTAAAGAGGGTGGCGGTACATTGATCCATTCCACGTACAAAGCACACAGAACAATCCAAATGTGAAGCTTAATTTTTATTTTTCTGGCAATGCTGATGCTACTTAAATTCTTGTGTTATTATATTAATTATATATTTTCTTCCTTTTTTAAGTTTCCTGGTCCTAGAATAATTATTTTTCTCTCGGTTTGACTGTTTCAAAAACGGAATTGAAGATAAAGTAACAGTGATGCAGTCATGCAGATAAATTACTTGCAATTTTTAAAACAGTTTTAATTATTTAAAAATTAAAATTATACCTATTTAATATATTTTTTTATTATTTAATTTTATTATTTTCATATACAAGTATACACTTTAAATTAAATATTGTATAAACTTTATTATTTCATTTTAATTTTTACATAATAATTTTCTTTTCCAAAACTCAAATAAATAATCGGTAACTCAAAATCTAAAAATATTATAGATGTATTTCACAAAATTAAATGATAAGTTAGTTGAAATTTGATAGATAAAAATTGAAAGATGAACAATTAATTCAAAATTGATAAGTTAATAAGTATAGTAAAAGTATTTGGTAAAATAAGTTTTTTAATTAATTGATGTAAAATGATAAATAAAAATATAATTGAATAATAAATTAAAAAGTATAATATATTTTTTCTTTTTAAAAATTATATTAAAATTGAATTAAATAAAATGTTATTTCTTTAAAAAAATTAAATAACTAATCCTTGTAGTTCATCATGGGACTAGGCCCAACGAAAACAAAAAACACAACAATTATTGAAGTACAATACAAAGAAAACAAAGAGCCGAAAGAAAAGGGAACAAGGCCCAAAGAACCCAAAAAAATAACAGTTCTTTTCTAATGTAAAAAGCAAACAGACAAACAAACAAAACATAGACAAATAACACAAGAAATTATTGAAGTACATCTTGGTCATTATATTTAACTCTTCCGTGGTGCCAATTTGTCTAAGATACCACAGTAATTATATATTATATATATATATATATATATATATATATATATATATATATATATATATATACATCCAACTATTTGGATATATTATGTTTGATCGTGTTTTTGGTTCTTATTTTAAAAATATCTTATAAAATTTCTAAAAAAAATATATTTTTAAAAGGTGGAAGAGAGTAAGTAAAGGAAGAAGATAAATAATAAAAAAATGAATAAAAAATAAAACTGAATGTGAATATTTTCATTTTTTAGATTTAAATTTAGTTTTAAAACTAGAAAAAATTATAACAATTTTTAGAATTTACACTTATTAAAAACATTTTTAGTTTTTATTTTTAAAAATAAAAGAACAGTTTATAAAAAGGAAGCAAACAGGTTTGTAGTCTCTCGTTTTTATTTTCATTTCTTCATTTAACAACTCTTTGGAATGCTGTTTTTTTTCATCTCTTACCTTTCCGGGGCTTACAGGGAAATATTCTAAATTTTTAAATGGTTATTTTTTATATAACACTCATCTTTAATTCATTGAAGGCTAGTTATCGGATTGGGGGATATTTAAAAAATTCATAAAAATGATTTTTAATTATTTCATAAACTCTTTTTCTTTTAATAAGTTCCATAAAGATGTTTGTGAGGATGAGTTATTTTTTTATAAGATTGGTATAATAATGAGAAGTTTAAAATTAGACTAGTTTATATGAGATTTTTGAATTTAAAATTTTATCTCTTTTTTCTTGTACAAATTTTTTTAAAAATATATTGTATATAAAAAAAACTTTATATTTTAAGGTTCTTGTATAAGATTCTTACAACTTTAAACATTATGATTGGTTAAAGTACTCCTTATAGTTTAATAAATTATTATTTTTGGATAAAAAAAATTATGAATATATTTTCATTTAATAATAATTAATTTATTAAGTAAGTGTGTATTTTTTATACATAACATATTTTTTTAATTACATAAATAAGCGTGTAATGTACAGTTACAAAATCAAATTGATAAATTGTTTGTTATATAAGAGCAAATTTATAAATTAAAATTTTGATTATTAGGCTATATTTAAATGTTTAATGACTGGAAAAATGAAATATCATAAAGTGGAATAAAATTTTCACACCATTATTTAGATATTTTACGATAAAAATAATAATGTCTTATTTTATTAAAAATGTACAAAATAACAAGAAAATAATAAATTAGTTCCATTTATACCTTTCAAATCAGGTGGGGAGAAAAAAAGATATTAGATGGAATGAAATAAAACTTATTTCATTAGGTTTCATTTTCTTCAATCATATTTTATTTAATTTAAACAATAATAATTAATGTATATTTTATAATATTTGAATTTTTTCTTATATTGTTGAATAGTATAATAATATTATGTTAGAAAAAAAACTATAATGTTTATTAAATTTAATTAATAAATCCTGCAACCCATCCTAGTGAGTCATGGTTTGATAAAAAAAATTTATTTTTTATATTAGGTTAGCTAACAGATGAAAGATCCAATTTCTATTTTATTTTACTTTATTTCATTTCCTTAATAAGAGTTATTGCATTTTTTACCGTAATTTATTTAAAACAACTCTAAAACATAAATTAGAAATATCAAAAGTTAATAATGATATAAATTATAGGTTTTTAAACTTTTTCGTTCCATTCCACCAAATTTTTAAATAAATAAATAAATAACATTGTTTTGACAATTTCTATAAAAAAAAAACATTTTTATTTTTATTTATTTGTCTAGAAGGAAAAAAGAATATATATACTAAAAAATTTAATCATTATGTAGTAATTATCAGATGAATTTCTCAATCTATCATTTATTTATTCAAAAGAAATTCTACTCAAAACAATAGTTAAGAAATTAAAAATAATGAATTTTTATTAAAAATATTAGAAATATACAATTAGTGTAATTTTCAATGCATTCAAATATTTTTTTAATAATTTTTTATTTTTACTTTCTTAAATAGTGTTTTTAAAGCATTGACCAGAATTTTTTTTTATTTAATCATATTATCTATCTTTATTTGTTTCTTTTTATTTATTCTTCTCTATATATGTTAAAAGATATTAATGAAAAAGTAATAATTAATATTATATATGAGCACGTGAATATAAAAATGTTCATCTGAACATATAAAAAATGAAGGTAGTAAATAAAAAAATGACAGACTCGTAGATAAAAACTCAAATCCTTGCGATTTTCAGGTGTTTGAAAAAATATCAATGAAAAAGTTGGGGAAAAAAATCATAAGATGTATTTAGATTGTTTTTACCATATTTCTCTTCTCATTTCCCATTCTTATTTATTCTTCGTATTCGGTTGACTGTTGTACACTGAAAGCAAAAGCATCAACCAGCGCAATTGTCAAAGGACGTATATATTGGTAGATATGCACCTGCATCTTAATTTTTAATTAATTAATTTATATATCACCAATCATACTACTAATTAGTTAATTATATTTAATAATCAAGTAATAATTATATTGTTTATTTATTATATATTAAATTATTATCAACATCCTTTTATATTATTAATTAATAATAATCGATTACATAATTTATAATCAATCATTAATCGATTATCTGCAACTACATAGCGTACTGCTATACATTATCTCGAATATGCCAAATCACAGTGATAATGCATCTGGCTGGTATCAAGGAAATCAGAGAACAGATCCTTTTATAGAATTGATCGACTTTGGTGTGAAATTATTAAAGTTACTCTGATATTCTTTGATAATTAACAGAAACACCTGTGCAAACTCTTCTTTTAGAAAAGAGGAGCTCAGAGTGATACAAGAATAACAGAAATTTCATCTTATTCAAATTCAAATTCAAATTCATATGATTTTAATATACTTCTTACACGTTTCTAAAGAAGTGTGAAACAGCGTAACGAATAACTCACTCGGTGATCCATGAATCATGCTTTATTGGCGATTGTTGTTTATGGACGATCATGTTGACGACCTTGAGGGGATGGATAGGGGTAGTGAAGCGATTGATTTCCCAAGCGTCCAGTGGATTCTGCTGGTTCATCGCACTGTCAACACATTTGTTATCCATCAGAGAAACAGTGTATGCTTAATTAGTATAAATAACCATATATTACAGATACCTGCTTCGTTTGGAGGAAGACCAGAGCCAAATAGCAAAACCATACAATAAACCACCACACCTTCATGCTTTCCGTTTATCTAATCTACTCTTTTCAAAGCGGGTGCTCAAGCTAAACATCACATGATATAGGATTTAAATATACAGCGATGACTTCTAGAATTTATTTTCTTTTCCATTAAATTGCCAAAATTTTCTTTTCTTTATAGAGGACTGTGTTTGAAAATCATTAGTTTTTTTTATCATGTGAAAAAAATTATGAAAACTCCATTTAACTTTGTTTGATAATTTATTTTATAATTTCTAATTTTTTTACAAAAAATTATTTAATATAAATAAAATTTTGAAGCTTATGATTATTAATTATTACTTAACTTTTATTTTATTTTTAATAATTATTTATTTTAAATATAAAATATATTACAAATAAATTCATATGATTTTTTAATTTTATTATATTGAATTTTTAATATAATTTAAATAAAATATATTATTATAAAATTAATTCTTATACAATATATCTAAATATAAAATTATATATATATATATATATATATATATATATACACACACAAAATTCAATTACTATTAAATTTAGATACTTTCATATAAACAATGAAGTATATATTTATTCAACAAAATTTTATTACATAAGGTTATGAAATTAAATTAAAATAAAGATTTCATTTTAAAAGTTTTTTTCATCAAAATTATTAAAATAAAAGAAATCATACATCATCCTTGGGAGGTTTTTTTTTTACCCCTATCCTTTGAAAGACAAAAGGAAACAACACACAATCAGAACAAATCCTTGGAATGAACGTCCACAAACAATTGATTAATATCAATGAAGAAAACAAAAGAAAAAAAAAGGTGGTGTAGCAACGACCTCCAATCAAGGCTGCCACCCTTCGCTAATAAATAAATAAATAAATAAAATCAATTACTTGGACCAATTCAAAAAAATTCGACAAAGCTGTAATTAATCTGCTTTATAGTTATACTATTATATATTTTTTATAATTCATTTTTTTATTCTAACCATTAAATTTTATCAAAATGGGGTAAATCCTGTCAATAGGATTAGTATACGGTAAAGATCAAAAACATATAATCATACAAATGCACAGTAGTATATATTCATTTTCATAATTCAACGTTTAGAATTTTTATTTTTTTTAATTAACGCTGTTTGTGTTTGTGTGTTTCTCGATACATTGGATAAAGACACTAATTTATATGGCACTTTGTGATGTTTTGCATGGAAGGGATCCATCGAAGACATTAATCTGTGGTTCTTTACAATATATCATTTGGACTAAGTTTATCTTTATATAAAATGTTGACACATGCATGCCATTTCTTAAACGGTTAAAATGTACCCATACTCTAAATAAGAGTCAGGTAAAGAGGATTTAGCCAAGGAAGGTCGCAATTTATATGGGTTTGCTAAACAAAAATTATGATTGTTTAAATATGTGTTTATAAGGGTTGATTTACGTGACCTATGAATAACACATTTGATCGATAAGTTTGTGGTTCGACGTATGGATCGAAAGCATATTGTTTTTTTACATTAAAATAATAGAAAAAATAGTATTTTAATTTCGAACACTTTATTCATCATTATTATTAAGATTATAATTTTTATTGTTTTATTAATTGATAGAAAAACGTGAAAATTAATCAAGTGTAGAATAAAAAAGAAGCATTGACAGTTGAAAAGAAACGCAGAAGAAAATTAAATATTTCATTAAAAAAATACTCTATGCACAATCGTAATGGTACCATCCCACAATAATGGTTGTAGTTTCCAATAATTAAAACCCTTGTTCCAATAGAGAACAAAATTATTTTAAAATCTTAGAGAACTTTTTTATATTTGATAATTTAAATTTTAAAAGTATAATTTATATATTTATGAAAAGATAATTTTAAAAATTAATTTTTTTTTTTAAAAAGGAGAGAAATGAAGTTAACAATAAGGTGCGAAATGCAGTTTGTACAAATTTAATTATAAGCCCCAAGCCATGTAACAATTAAAAAGAATGGAATTAAAATTTTAACATTGGATGGACCCAAATGGTCAGTAGGCCAACTTTTAAAAAAAAACAAGTATTTTTTTAGCAGAAGAAAAGAGTTTGAAAATATACAAAGTAAACTAACTAATTTAACAAGAAATTTATGTAGATTCAGAAATAAAAATCTATTAAATGTAAGTTTATGCAGATGGCTCATGTAACTACAAGCTTGAGCAAAATAGTTGCTAAATTGTAAATCGGAACTGCCATTTGAGCTGCTAGGTGCTACTCCTCTCATTTCCACTTTATGTATCTTTGTCTCACTCACCTAAATGGATAAAAAATGAAGCAGATGCCGACACAATTTGCCAGCTTCAGCGTATTAACCCAAGGGACAAAATCTGTTTACCCAATTATATAGTGTCAGCATGCATCTTCATTTTTTATTTTTATTTTTAAGAGTTACCGTGTATCTTAATTATCTTAATTGCTCAAGATATATCATGTCCACCATCTTCTGTAAGATAAAAGTTAGTCCATGTAACATCTTAGAGCCATTTATATGAAATGAAGCCATTAAAGATGCCAATCCACGTAGAGCCTTAACTCCAGCTAGACTATTCCCTCTCTCTCTCTCTCTCTCTCTCTCTCTCTATATATATATATATATATATATATATATATATATATATATATATATATATATATATATATATATATATATATATATATATATAATTTCGTATAAACTATATAAAATTTTTATTATTCGAATAATCATAGCAACTTGAAGATATTAAATCTTAATAATTTTTTAGTAATATGGTTTTTTATTAATTATTTTTGACAAAAAAAAATCTATTTCAAAAAATTTCTTTCTTTTTATCGTAAAAAGTTGTAGAAAAGAGTATAGTAATATAATTTCTCTGTATTCAAATTATTAAAATACTTTCGTGCGACTTACCAATAATCTTCCTTTTCTGGAAGAAAAAAGATTGCCATATCCTAGTATAGGTTTTACAGTTATGCATGATTGCTTATTGATTATTTATATAGTTAGTCTGAATGTTTGGAGAAAGGAGAAATGAAAAACGGAAACCCTCGTAGCAGTCTTTAAAATGATGCAAAGAATAGCTAGGCTCTTCTATTTTATGCTGTAGAACAAAAATACATGGATGAGATGTATTTTTATTATTTAGTTGAAAATACAATAATAAATAAATAAAATTAACTTTTTGAAGATAACTTTTTTCTTATATTGAAGTTTTAAAATATGTTCTTTTCTGTTCATTCTCTCTTCTACTATCCAAACAAAACCTAAAATTCAAAGACAAGGCAAAAAAACATAAAACCAGAATCAATCCTTGCATTCCTCGGCGTTCTTTTGGGTCAAAAATATTGATTAAAAGAAGTTCAACATACGGTACTTGCATAACACAAATCAAAAATTGATTGGCTGAGGGGAAAAAACACTAAGAGCCTAAGGCCCGAAATTATAAAATTGTTCTTTTACGAAGGATAATACTAAATAAGTTTAAAAATAAAATAAGGAAAAATAAAAAATACAACAAATCACCAAAACTTCTATCCATATTTGGGCAAAACATTATCCACCAATTTAACTTTTTATAAATATAAATTCACTGTACTTTATCAAAATTTATGAAAGCTGTTTAGATTTAGAAACATGTTTCCTTACATATAACTTTAGATACGAACTATTCAATCAATCGAAAATATCAACATTTTTATTAGAAATATATTAATTCTATCATTAATTTATAGTACAATTCATATAATATATTTATCTATATAGTAATATTTTTTAATCATATAATCTATCACATCTTATATACATATATATATATATATATATATATATATATATATTTTATTTTATTGTTCAAACCCCAAAAAATCACCCTCCTGGATGAAATAATGGTTCTCCTAATAATCTTTTCATTCTCGGTTTTACAATTTCCAGAGAATGAAATAATGAACAAGACGATTGATACAAAAAATTACTCAAATCCTTACAAATTTTCGCCGGTCGAAAAAGAAATAAAGAATAAAATTGGTATAAATTTTGTATATTACTAAAATATATTAATTTTTATATTAATAAAAATATTTATTAATATAAAACATTTTACTATTATTAGTATAAAATCATAATATTTATTGTAAATAGTTTAATTTTTATTAAAAAATTATACCAACAATAACTCATAATAAAAAATATGTTGAAATTATACATTTTTAAGGGTATCAATTATGAATTGCTGTGAAAATTATAAAAGTCATAAACTCATCATGAATGTATTTAACAGAATTAGTAATTTAGTTAAATGTTGAAGCATTAGCTTGAAGTTTGAAATTGAAAATTAATAAATTAATTTATTAAATTAACGGTATTTAGTAAAATTAATTATTTTGTTGTTGAATTAATTGTTTTTCAATGTATACTTTAAAATATTAAATAATAATTTTCGTATTAAAAAGGATAATATTTAATACTATTAGTACATTGATATTATAATTTGTAATAAAAATTTATTATAACTCCGTTTGTTTTAGGATTGGAAGATAATAAATTAAATTTTAAAAATTGAAATAAATTATATTTAACCAACGAATTTGAAGTAAGCACTACATGTAATTTCTTACTATATATTCTTAAACGTCCATTAAAAAATGTTTAAAAAAACTTTTCATATTTTAATTAAGTTATCATCTTAAGAATTAGTATAATATTTTAAATTATGTATTTTTTATTATTAAAAATTAGTTTGATTTAGTGAAAGAATAATATAATGATTGATATTTGATCTAATTTTTCTTTGTTGACCTACATGTGTGCGAGTCACAAAAATCAGTCATCAGACATAATCCCTCCAGCTGCATCGGACCCCCAAGAAAGGTTGACACGTGGAACTGTCATTAGCCAAAACTGAATAACGTGTGCACCCACGGTACATTTTATCATAAGCCACCCCTCCCGCCGCGCCGCCCCTTCCGACTCTGACCAACTCTCCACATATAAACTCACCACACATTAAAAACATGTCCCTCTTTCTCTCCCCGACATATACCCATACCCTCCACCCCCATGCGCACTTTAGCCCCTCCCCCCTTCCCATGTCCATCCTACGTCGCCTCACTCTAAACCTCCGCAACCCCCACCGCCGACGCCGCCTCGCCACCGTCTCCGCAGCCGTACGCCAGGACACCACTCTCTGGACCCCCGCCCCGCTCTCCGAGGTCGAGCCCGCCGCTGAGTCCCTCTTCCACGTCGCCATCGACGTGTCTGACGCGCCCGACCTTGCCGCGTCACACACACACGCTGGCCAGTATCTCCAGCTCCGAGTCCCCGACGCGCCGAAGCCGTCGTTCCTGGCTATAGCGTCGCCGCCAAAGCTCTCGTTGGTGCGTGGTGTGTTCGAGTTTCTGGTGAAGAGCGTTGCGGGGTCCACCGCCGAAGCCTTGTGCGCGTTGAAGAGAGGGGATGTGGTTGAGCTGAGCCCGGTGATGGGAAACGGGTTTGATATCAGTCGGATCGAGCCGGCCGAGAAATTCGGAACCGTTCTCGTCTTTGCCACTGGATCTGGAATTAGGTTAGTTTCGAACTTTACCCACAATCTGCATTGTATGTTGAAATTGTTTGTTTTCTTTCTCCAATTAGACTTTATCCGATGCGTAATCCACTTCATTATTTGTTTTAACTATAATTTTGGACGGGCAATTGTGGAACTGTAAGGAATTGAGTAATTGGAGCTTAGTGAGTGATGCTTGAATGAACAGTTTGTCTTCGGCAGTGGTGAAGGAAAGAAGATGATTTTGTTTGAGGATCTGGTATCATAAGCTGGGACTGTTTAATAATTCAATATTTTGATTATTATATAAATAAATAAAGTAATTGTTTGAAGGTGGTTATTTGCTGCAATACATAAGTCTAATACAGCTTTGTCTCCCTGTATGTATGTGTGAATCTGTTTTGGAGACTGTTTCTCAGCAGCTAGTAACGTTTGGCGTAGGCTTTGACCTTTTGGTGTGAATGTGTGGTTGGTAGAACCTGGGTTTGCCCTCAACTCTTGGAGTGTTTTCTTGTGATTAGGTTTAGATATTTTAGCTGATGACCTAAGTAGTGCAAAATGTTCCAGCAGTGGCTGTGTAAGTGCAAAGTTTACTTGGTAGATTTTTAGAGTGGAGCTTTTGTGTTTTGGCATCTTGGTTTTGTATTTGTTTTTGTTTTTCCTTGTTCCTTTGTCTGAGGGCGATATCATATTATCATTTTCTTTTATTCCTTCTTTCCTTCTAATAGAAGATAGGATGTATGTTGTAACAACTGTGTGGCCTTGCCTGTAAATCATGGTACGTGGAGGATGTATGAATACTTTGGCTTGCATCTACTAACAAAAGGCAATCTGATACCAATTCCCTTTACTCTCTGAGTTTTGGTGTCACCATTTACTTCCTTGTGTTGCAGTCCAATTCGATCACTTATTGAATCAGGATTTGATGCTGGCAAGAGGTCTGATGTGAGACTATATTATGGAGCCAGAAACCTTCAGAGAATGGCTTATCAGGTTAGTTTGGTTGTTCACTAGCTTGACAATAGGAAACCTTGTACTTTCAACCGGAGCTTGGTCTAGTAACAAAAATCTTTTATATTATAGGATAGATTTAAAGACTGGGAATCTTCCGGTGTGAAGATTGTGCCTGTATTGTCTCAACCGGATGATAGCTGGACCGGAGAAAGTGGCTATGTCCAGGTAAAGTGTGCAGGTTCATAGGATTTAATTTTCGCATTATTACCTTCACAGGCTAAAGATGATTTTCACTCATGATTACATTGACAGGCTGCATTTACAAAGGCAAAGCAAATATCTAATCCTTTGTCAACTGGTGCTGTACTTTGTGGGCAGAAACAGATGACTGAGGTGTGCTAATGTTAGAGATCAGCTTTACTTGTTTGTCTACCTAATTATGAGACATGTATTTGTTGTGTATTTATTAACTTGTTCATTGATACAATCTTTCTGGTCAACTGCCACTGTCTTTCCAGTTAAGTTGTAGGAAGAAACCTATATAGACAGTGAGAGAAATATACAGTCATGGTTGCTTTCAGGAAACCAAATCTCCTAGGAATAGCACTCTTGATTGGAAAGAGAATTAGCATGTAGGTTCTCAACTGTTTCCTCCTTAAGTAGAGCCGTGATGACCACAATTTTAAATAATCATAGCAACTAAAATTTAAAACAATCAGGTAACTAACGGCATGAGTTACTCAAGATTTGGTGACAAGGTAATCTCTACAAATCATGCATCATGTTTATCACATTCTACTAGTTTTCTTTCTCCTTTTCCTGCTCTCCCTTTTTTTTTCAAACTTGGTGAAAGGGTTGTGTAGCTGATAGAGAATAAAGTGCATGAAAGAAGTTTGTGAAATGGTATTATTTATTAAGATAGGATTTGGGTGCATCCTAGAATGTGTCCAGTACATGTTCATTTAAATGGGACTCATGCAAATAGGATTTGGTTATATTATACAAAGGAATCAGTTCTATATATGGAAGGGGTTAGTATAGCATATCATCATTATTATGTTTGAATGTGTTTGTTGGCTCACAAGAGAGGAGAGAGATTGCTTCACTGCTCTTGGCAGAGGGATTTGTAACATTGTTCTAAGTATTGTCTACAATTAAAATAACTTTACTAGATCCGTTATCAATGTTGCTAAAAATTTTGTAGCTCATTTTGTCCTACAATGCCCTGGTGATTTGATACTCTCTTTCACAAACATTACCTATTTTGTTGGAAAAAGTCTCATATGCACCCCACTAAAAATTAGGCCCATTCTTTATCAGTGAGACCACATGGGATTTCGCACAGAATAAATATTCCAGACAGAGAACCCAAGCAAGTGATCAGCACTGTCTTCCTACCACCACCACAACCAAAAGAGGGATCTTCTCTCCCCTCATGGAAGCTCTCTACACTCTTTAGGTGGGCTTCTTTATATCCTCCTCGAGAGTTTCCCCCTCCTTTTCTTTTCTCCCCTTCACCCTCCTTCCACCACCCTCCTACCTCTGGAGAAAATTTTTGGTACTAATCCCTACAGTTATCTTTCTCCATTTAGCTCTTCCTTATTTATAGTTTAAAAAATTAAAGTAAGGAAAAACTAACCATATAAAGGTGGGTGTTTCCATTTTAAGGAAAGGACTATAGCACTGAAAAAATTTTCCTGCATCTGCTTTTTTTCATATCCCCCCCCCCCCAATTGACTAACTCCACCTCCCTCTTCCTACTTCCCCCTCCTTTATCTTATGTTTCCTGTTTCTCATACCATCTCGTTTCTACCTTACCCTCCTCCTCTGTCTCAAACTCTTGGTTAGTTGCTTTGTCCATTCCTCTACCAACTCTCTCATCTTTGTGGTAAAGACCGCATTCTTGATGTTTGTTGGCCTACACCTCGCAGTTGATTATAATTAAAGTATCAACAGAGCCATTTAGGTAGAGGGGAGAGGGGAAAGAGGAAGCCGCATAAATATGGAAAAATCATATGTTCACCTAGGAGTTAGTGATTCAAATTCAGAATCAAAATTGCCCCTGTTGGAGTGTTGGTGAAGTCTATTTGTATTTTCATGTTGCCATTTGGGTTAGCCTATTTTTAATCAAGCATGCTCTGTTTTGTAATATTTTAATACTGTAGTATTAAAGTGTCGCTTTATTCTGGCTTTATTTCTCTTGTAACTACTCTTTGGCTATTCTGAGTTTTTTTCGAATCATTGTTGACCCAAAAAATAGAAGACAACCTATATCAAATACTATGTTATTAGCATTTTTTATGTCAGTGGTTCGAATGCGTGACCTTGAATATGTTATTGTTGCAGGAAGTGACGTCTATTCTTGTTGCTGATGGAGTATCAGTTGAAAAGATATTGAAGAACTTCTGACCTAAATAGAATTTGGTCAATGTTGTATCATTTTTTAATTATACCCGATAATTATTTGTTCATTGCCTTTGCTGAGGGTCAAGCATCTCAGCATAGAGGGTAATAAGAAACGATTTTGGAAATTGGAATGTCTACACATTAGAATTTCCGGCCCTTAAACCACTTTCGGGGTCCAAATATAGGACGTAAATCCCATAGTTAAGAAATTTTTGATAAAAAATTCAGACGGTTGATTTGCTGCAGCAAACTTACGAAGCTAATTTTTTGTTCTATGAATGCCATGTTATCATGCGGCAAGTCATCAATTTATTGACATTAAGGTCGACACTGAGCCAAGAGTGGACTAGTAATCGAGCTGCTTCTGTTTGAGCTTGAATGACATTAGAGCTTACCACATCAAGTCTTCTGGATCAATTTTGTTTTCTTAAACTGAGATTTGAGTGTGACCGAATAAAATGTTTTTAAAGTGCACTTTTTTTTGTTTTGATTCTGTTGTATATAAATCAATTTAATCATTAAATGATGTTTGGTTTTAGAAAATGTTTTTTTTTTTTTTTGTAAAAAATAGTGAAAACGAAAAAATAGTTATTTTTTCGTTTTCACTTTTCAGTATAAAATTTTGAAAATAGAAAATAGAATAAAAATAAAATAATGTTTTTATAAATAAAAGTAAAAATAGAAAAATATTTTTTAAAAGTTAATCGATCCTTAAATTTTTTGTTTGTACTTGACTTTGTTTGATGATATATTAACAGAGTTTTTAATTTTTCAAATATTGAAATGTTCATTCATACAATATCAATGATTGATTTAAAGATTTACTCCAACTAGATTAGATCAATAAAATAGAATTTTAATTTATATGAATTGGAAACATTATTGTAACTATTCTTAAAAGACAACTGTGTACCAGTATTCAACCAATTAATAACTAATGAATTGAACATTTGCAAGTGAGATTTCTTTAACCAACCAATCAAAATTTTCAGTCCATTGCACACAATATTGAGAAATGAGAACGAAATTAAACTTAATATTTAATCACGCCGGATTGTTAAAATTCTATTCAACTAAAATAATTTTAAACATTCACGTTCAATTAATATTAATTCTCTTTATCTTTCATAGTTTCACCCGATATACCGTTTATATTTCAAACTTCTCTGGCCCGATCTGCAATTCGATAAATTCATGAAAAAAACGATTTAAATTTATTTTATCTTCTTTTTAAATGTTAAAACATGTAAATAATATATGCATAAGCTATATATTATATAAATCTAAATGAACATTAAAGACAAACATATGATTATGAAATATAAACATTAAGGAACATTAGAGATATGACTAAAATTTAAAAACATAATATAAATTTAATTTTGATAAAGCAAACTTTGACCTGAAACAAATAATAATATACATTTATTTATACTCAGATAACTTATATTTGTTTTATTTTTTTATTTTTAAAAAATAATATATCTATTTATACTCGGATAAGTTATATTTTTTTAAAAAATAATATATCAATGGTAGTATTTGTATGTAAAGAAATTAAAAAAAGATCGGATCTCCTATATCGGATATAAGATACTGCAGATAACATTGTCTATCTTTTCAGCTAAATATATTGAACTAAAACTAAACAAATATATATACGATTACCCAATATTTAAAAAAATTTAAAAAATTATTTTACAGGATAAAATTATAAATATTATATTAACTAATTGATACACCCTTAAGCGATGACCTTATAATATACAGAGATATTTTAACGACTAATGTTTCAAAAAAAAATTCAAAAATCATTAGTAACTTCTCTTCTGTAGACTACATTAAATTTACCAAAAAATAGAATCTCGCGTGAATCCTTAAGAATAAATTACATTCTTCAGATGCAATTGCTTATAGCTGAATAAGGATCAAATTAATGCCATTAGCCAACGATAATACAAGCAAAGTCTTCACAGTCAATAACCCTGCTGACAACATTACATCAAACATAAAAAAAAGAAATTGTTCCACTAACATTAAATTTGAATATCAGATAGTCACCTGCCAATTCCAATAAAGAAGAATGACACACAAACAACAGTATAGATTCTCAAAAACTAAACAATTTGATCATCGTTATTCTCAACCATAGCTCTACTTTCATGATGACTGCCATCCTTTTTCTCAGTTTTAGTTTTGTCAAACTCCTCATGCCTTCCATTGATTTTTGGAGAGTGTAGGTGCGAGTGATTTCTCTCTTCATCCGAGTGGTGCTTATGTTTGTAGTGATGATGATGATGGTGGTGACGATGATGGTGATGGCGGCCAGACTTCTTATGCAATGATCTTTTGCTTTCGTCTTCAGAATTTTCATCTGAAGACTTCCCTAGTGATCTGCTTCTTCGATGATGACTGCGATAATCAGAATCAGATGACCTCAACTCCACATTTTGTGATCGCTTGTGATGTTTATGGTGCCTTCTGTGGCCTTTCTTATGGGAAATACTGTCACTTTCATCACTTGACAAGTCAGATTCACTTGATTCTGATGGTCGATGGCGTTTGTTATGCTTTCCATGACTTCTTCTCCGAATTGGACTATCTCCTTCATCACTTGAGAAATCTGATCCACTATATTTTGATGGGCGACGTTTATGCTGCCTTTTCCTCTTGCTTGCTTCATCAGCACAAGAATCAGAATCACTGGAATCTGATCTTGAACCTCGATCTCTCAGCTTCTTGCTTTGCTTCTTCTTTCTTCTCCTCTCTTCCTCAGAGCTACTCTCAGATTCATCGCTACTGTAATCACTAGACTCTGAAGGCCATTTCTTTGTTTTTCGTTTGGAACTTTTTTCTTTCCTTTTCTCATGGTCACCAGAGTCATAGTGAGAATGCTTCTTGTGCTTCCTATGAGATCTTTTACTTGTCTTTCTACTCTCGTCATCTGTGTCACAATCACTGTCATTATCAGAGCCTGATCTTTTCCTATGCTTTGCAGCCTTCAGCTTCCTTTCTTTAGCTTCAGCATCAGCCTTGGCCTTAGCAGCAGCTTCCAGTTTCTGCTCCCACCTCAGAGGAGCTTCCTTTCTCTCCATAATTTTCTTCTTCTTCTCCTCAACCAGCTGGATGAACCGTTTGGTGTCCATTTATATTCAATAAACAATTCAAAAACTGCATTTTGGTAAAATGATGACCGGAAGTGCATCTCACAGAAGAGAAAAATCAAAGTTAGTTCTACAATCAAATCAATTCATTATATTAAATATTACAGAGCATTAGACAGACAGACCTAAATACATTACATAACACTTCTTTCATGTTACCTATGCAAATATATTAAAAACTTGCTTTTAGCAGAAAAAAAATAGAACTTCCTACCAACAGCAAACAATAGCAGCAAGAAAATACACAGAAAAATAACATGGTGTTAAGACATTTCCCTCTCTTCAGATGATCAATCAAAAGAACCTTGTATATAGATGGCCCTTTGTGCATTTATCCACTCAGTCATGGTCAGTATTTTTATTTCAAAAAGCAGAAGAGGATAGAAGGGTTTCAGGCTTATTAACCAAAAAGGCTACACCATATTCAGAATGAACTATTACCAAAACAAAATCAGCACTCAATCAACAAGCATTGCTTACCTACTACAGTAAAGATGGTGATAATGAAAAAAACTGAACAAGACTTGGAAAAATGAGTCTAAAAAATTGATAGTATGATATGGCAAAGGAACTGCATGATAGTACCTACAAACATAACATTTCCACTCTTTAATGCTACTAATAATTATAGTATAGGTTAACTATTAGTGTAGTACAAGTTTACAACTAATACAAACTCAGCCTACTATTAACGGAATAATATTCTATAGTAGAGTAGTGAATCCCAAACCTACAGCAAACCCAGAAAACACTATTGCAAGACAGCAAGCTGTGGAACAGCAGCTATTTTTAAGTTTTAAAATACACCCAACTTAAGTAGTTTGTGGGATGCAGGAGGTGTAGCCATTGCTGAACAGAGATGAAAAAAGAGAGGGAGAGGGCAGAACAGTGTTGAGATCATCAGAAAAGAACTAGGTTAACTATTAGTGTAGTACAAGTTTAAAACTAATACAAACTCAGCCTACTATTAACGGAATAATATTCTATAGTAGAGTAGTGAATCCCAAACCTACAGCCAACCCAGAAAGCACTGTTACAAAACAACAGGCTGTGGAACAGCAGCTATTTTTAAGTTTTAAAATACACCTAACTTAAGTAGTCTGTGGGATGTAGGAGGTGTAGCCATTGCTGAACAGAGATGAGAAAGGAGAAGGAGAGGGCAGAACAGTATTGAAATCATCATAAAAGAGCTTGAGTAAGCCGCAAAACACCCCAGATTGCACTGCTACACCGGAAATCTGGCCAGAAATGGGCCTATTGAAGGAGAAGAGATCTAGTTGGAGAAGTATAGAGTGAGGGAGAAAACCGGGTTTGGGAGTTGCAATTGGACAGAACAAAGCTGCAGATCAGAGTAGATGAAAAGGGGGGCAAATCCCAAGATTCCCCCTTCCCCCGGATAACCATGTTGCACCCGCTATACCCATGAGCCACAATTTGCAACCACTTACAAGACACCTGCAAAAACGTTCTGGGTGCAGCAGGTGACCACTTCACAATGCAATGCCACTGCTACAGCGGCACAATCACGTGCTACTGACTACTCTGCTGTAGCATTGACATTTGACAATTTAATTTTGCATATATAGTAAAAATGAACCACAAAGCAATAACTGTATCTCACTAAATAAGCATAAATTTACCATCAATAATTTTAAGATTTCATGATTAGCAGTACCATCACTTCATATGTTTCTTTCTACTTGTGGAAAAGAATTTTGCACCATCTTCAAATGCTAAAAGATGATAACAGAATATAATTAAATATCCAGCAACATAATAACATCTCTCTATATCCCCCCAGTCAAGCCACACCGTAAGATATGGAAACCCCTTGCTAGATAATCATCTCCATCTACTAGCAGTTCACTAACAGATAGCACAGCATATCCTCCGCACTTAATTTCAATGCATAGGTAAAACTACATCAAAGAAAAGTCCAGATACGATAAAAAGTTGACATACAGAAACTTCAAGCTAAAAAAGCTCCTATAAAAGAGGAAAAACCAATTACAACTTAGATTAATGATGTCAATATTTGTACACTGAAACAAAGTACGTTAATGAGTGTTGTGCAACTAAAAACGTTGTTCGAGAACCGGAATTACATGGCGGATTCTTGGATAAAAAAAATATAAATACTAATAGATCTCGCAAACGCTATTTTTTACTCATATCTCCATGACAAATCAAGGGAATCAAGATTTCAAGAACAGATAGATTTCCATGATACCCTCTCCTTCGTTTCTTACCTTGTATGTGAAAAGAGGAGAAACCTGGTAGCAGCACTCTACCCCGATTCCAGTAATAATCAACGGTGTCGGATAAATCTGCATCAAATCAAATCAACAGTTGATAACTTAAACAAGAAACAAAACAACGAAGCTGACGAACCGTAAACATGAAGGATAATAAAGGAAAAAGCATCGATAGACCAAAGAGAATTGAAATTAAAGGAGAAAGGAGGCAGCACCTGAAGGAAGAAGCAGAAGAAGATGACGAAGCTTTGATATTAGGGATAGGGTTGGGGGTAGGGCTTGCTGCTTGCTCCTTCCTTCCAGAAACGTCTATGCAGAGAGAACGAGGCTTGCGCATACAATGTAATTTATAAACGCTTTCTCGCATCTTGAACCGGACCGGATTCTTTCACGCGCATAAACCGGGTTGGTCGGTGAAAACGCGGACGCGGTCCACGCCACACAAAGTACAATAGTGTTTTTATTATTATTATTGTTGTTATTTTTAATTAAATTATAAATATTAAATCCTGCTGAATATATTTGCTAATATTAAAATGTTCAAATTATTAAAATAAGATGTATTTATAAAACACGATTTTTTTATTATATCTGCAAATGTTATCCTTATCACTTTTTCTTATGTAAAATATTCAGACGAAATACAATTTTGGCATAGAAATGGTGATTCTCATCCACAATTTACCTTAATTTAATATTTTTTAGAGCTACGGTGATGTATTAATTATAAATAAATCTTACACTACTTGGATAAAAAGAGGGTATAATTTGAAACAATTAGTAACTTTCCCTTCTTGTCTATGACTTTTTGTCATTCAAATTTCCTTTCTCATGTCTTCTTATGTCGAATTTTACATTCACCTAAGTAACATAACATTTTAATCCAAAATAATAATTAAAAAAAAAACATAAGTAGTAACATTCGGCTCTTACAGGACTTGTATCATTTATTTTTTATATTTTACTTTTCGTTTTTTAGATTTTTTAATATATATTTAATGACAAATAAAATATTTAATTTTAATAAAAATACTGTTTATTAATTGTTTATTATATATTTTTAAAATGTAAAAAATATTTTTTGGCAATTAATATTAATACAATGAACAAATATATATATATATATATATAGAAGTCATATTCATTGATTTAAAAGTTTGAGAAATCAAATTTGATTGAGAAAAAATAAATCAGTAACAATGATAATTTATGTATGATTTACAATAGATGTTAGAAGATCCATTGTTATTTGTCTTGGAAACAGTTGTTTCTTATTATTATACACACAAGCACCACAATCTCCTTGCTTCTAAACAAACTTTAACAGAGAAGTTGGCAGGGAGTTTTTTTAAAAATATTTCATAATTTTAACCGAGAAACATTTTTAAAAATTAATATAAATGTTTAAAAATATTCATCGAAAATTAATATTGTTAAAGGTGCTTTTAACTATTATTATTAAAATATATGTATAATAATAAGAATTCCTGTTAGAATAAAAAACTTTTATCTATATTAATTTAATATGTTCATTAATCTTTTAAATATACAAAATATAATTATAATATTCTCAGCAATTATAATTTCTAATAAAATATAATTTGCAAGAGGAAGAAAAAAAATTATGCTGCCGGTATTTTCGCATCTACGTTAAACCAAGTAAATTTAAGTTAATAAATTATTGATTAAACTGCTCTTTCAAACATAATTTTATACAAGTTATTAAATTATTTGAGTTAGTTATTTAATTTCTATTTATTTATTGTTATAAATCAATAACACATATTAATGAAGTACTATAAATATTCTAATGCAAACTACATAAAATGTATAAACTATTTCATATTAAATTATTAAATTATGTTTTTTATTTTGTTATTTGTATATTATAATAATATGTATATATATAGTACGATAAATAATTTTTATACATAAAAACTTGGTTAATAAATATAAATTAAAAATGATTAATTTAATTATTTATAATTGAAAAGGTTATTTACATTAAAATATCAAACAAGAATATTATCCTTATACATACTAATAATATATGCATCTTAATAATTTTTTTAATATTTTTTATTACAATATATGTCACATTTAATATTTTTTTTTTGTTTTTTTGTTTAGTTTGCTGTTTTATATATTTAAACTGCAATATAAAAATTACCAAAATTCATGTCAAATAAATATTAATATTTACAACATATGACAATTTATAAATTTGTAATTGCAAATTTCTTACTCAAACTTAAGAATTATAAGATAAAATTAAGTCTAATCCTACTTAAGAAAATAACTTGTTTATAGAAATTACATTAGTTAAATATATTTAATATAAAAAATAATTATCATACATTTGAATAATGATGTATATTCGAATACATTTAAATTTAATAATTATAAAATTGTATTTAAAAAAAATAATAGCACGACAAATAAAAATAGATATAATAAGATGTATGTGTTATATATCGATATATATTTTCTAAATTAAAACATAAAAATTTTATAATTATTAAATTTAAATATATCCAAATTAGCACAATATATGATAATTATTTCTCTTAATTAACATCTTTGAAAGGAAGGCACGCCCCTGGTTTCACACTGTATGTGTCCGAAATTCAAAAGCCTCTCTTATGGGGACATCGTATTTGATTGGTCATAGAAACACTCATCCACCCCTGTAAGGAAACAAAAGGCAACAAACAATTCACATTAACATCAACATATAGTCCATAGCCACAGATGAGTTATTAGTTAAGCAAAGGCTAAAAGAGAAAAAAATAAAAAGTTTAGTTACTTGACCATCGTGTAATTAAGTTTCTGGAATCTTCTTGGGTCATGGCCGCGTCGCCGTCCTCCTCCTCCGCGGCCACCACGAACATCATGCTGGCAATCTTTGAGAAGAAGACAAACTCCATAGATCTGTATCGTCCTCTCCGCAACTACGTGGCCTTCCACTACTCTGAACGCGAGGCCCAGAACCTAGAAGACGATCTTCAAACCCTCAAGCAACTCCGCTCCGACCTCGAACGTCACTCCGATCCATCCTTACCCTCACGCCGCGACCTCCTCCAAACCTACTTCAAATCCCTATGCCTCGTCGAGACTCGCTTCCCTATCTCCCCCGACCCCGATCACGTCAACACCCTCACCTTCGTTTGGTTCGACGCCTTCAAACCCAAGCAGAAGGCCTCTCAGCAGAACATCCACCTCGAGAAGGCCTCCGTTCTCTTCAATTTGGGCGCCGTTTACAGCCAGATTGGCCTTTCCTATGACCGCAACACCGTCGACGGCCGCCGCCAGGCTTCGCACGCCTTCATCGCCGCCGCCGGATCATTTGCTTTCCTCCGTGACAACGCCTCCATGAAGGCCTCCATCGGGAACTCTACCACCGTTGATTTGACCGTTGAGTGCGCCGGAATGTTGGAGAAGCTCATGCTCGCTCAGGCTCAGGAGTGCGTTTTTGAGAACACCATTGCCAAAGGGAGCACTCCCGTTGTCTGTGCCAAGATCTCTAGGCAGGTTCGGCACGAATTTGTTTTATTAATTTTAATTGTGGTTCGTGAATTGTGAAATTGACACATTATTTTTTGAAATTGCGGCTAACTCTTTGGTAACTTCAATCACCGATCTGTTGTTCTTCTTCTGACTCGCACTTGGGATGCTGTAGGTTGGACTGTATTATGAGGAAGCTTTTGCTGCGCTGAATGTCGCCCCCTTGAGTCAGCATTTCGATAAGTCATGGATAGTTCATGTGCAATTAAAGGCAGCACTGTTTTATGCAGAAGCCTGTTATAGGTATGGATTGGATCTGCATGAAAAAGAGGAAATAGCGGAGGAGATTGCACGGCTGAGGAGTGCTGTTAATGTGCTGACCGAGGCGAAGAAAAGCTCCAAGGGTGCTGCTGCGCAAATTCTGGATGGGATAAGCAAGTTAGAAGCCAATATTAACCGGAACTTGGAAAGGGCTGTCAAGGAGAATGAGAGAGTTTACCTCATGAGAGTTCCTTCTCCCAGTTCCTTACTGCCTCTTCCAGCATTTTCTATGGTGAAGCCTATGGCGATGAATGAGGTGCTGGATGCAAGCAAGGAGAAGATGTTTGCAAGTCTTGTTCCTGACAGCAGTGCAAAGGCCCTCTCCAGGTACACTGAAATGGTAGATGACATTATAAGAACACAGGCTGAAAAGTTACAGCAAGCTAGCGAGCTGACCAGAGTTAGGCTTAAGGAAATGGAACTGCCTGATTCTATTCTTGCTTTGGAAGGAAATTTCACTCTACCAACAAATCTCAAAGAAGATGTTGAGGCTGTGCAGATCAGTGGGGGACCGGCTGGTTTGGAAGCAGAGTTGCAGCAACTTAAGGACCTAAGGAGGGTGAATCAAGAATTGCTAGTTCAGACCGAGGAGTTGATGCAGAAGGAAGCGAGAGAAGATTCTCAGTTCAGAAGCCAATTTGGCACAAAATGGACCCGGCCTCAATCAAGCACTTTGACCAAGAACTTGCAGGATAGGTTAAACAGGTTTGCAGGTAACTTGAAGCAAGCTGCCGAAAGTGATGGTAGGATTGAGCGCTCAGTTAGAGAACATTCAGCACTCATGTCAATCCTTGATGCCCGTCCGGTAAATTATCGTACCAATTTTATACTTATTTGCTTCTCAGCATGAACAGAAAACATTGATCAGTCACTGACTCTCCTTGGTCCTTTATCAGATTGAATCTGCACTTCCAAGCTTGGCAAGGCCGATCATGTCCTTTGATCAAAATGAAGATGCTATTGTGGGGTCTCTCAAGCAGAGCTTGGTATGTTCTTTTTAATCTTGGTATTTTTATGCTATGATTTTCATGGAGTACAATCTATAACCATGCCTTTAGTCCATATCATGGTTTAAGCTGTTGCTTATTGTCATAAGCATAATTATCAGTTCCGTGTAGTGGCTGACCCTGGAATTGTTATAGTGGGATAGCAGATAGCAGATAGCAAGATGGCAGCTATTGTGAATTTTTAGATACATGTTAGATATTTTATGCATTTACTATACATATAAACATGCTCAAATGTTAAAAAAAAAATACTATTCAAAATTAATGGCATAATCATTAATAATAATAAAAAACCATAAGGGCAGAGAATAGAGAACTAAGTGAAAGGAAACAGAAAAGAGAATGGTTGGAGAATGACAACCAGGATGGGTGGAAAATGGCTGTAGAGGTGAAGTATGGCCAGAAACTACAAAGAGCAAAAGTATACAACAGGGATGCACTGCCACAGGGGTCAGGGATGGCTGGAAACTGCAATGCTGGCCCGAAAAGGCTGGGAAACTGTGCTGCCAGCCAGAAACTGTCATGGGAGAAGGGTGGGTGTTAGTGAGAGAGAGCGAGAGACTGCATGCAAGTGAGTGGGAAAATTATGGTTTCATTTGTTATCACCAATTCAATAAAAAAGGAGGTGAAATTGGAAAATTACTCCTAAAATGTCTTACGTGGCATTGTTACAGGTCAATTTAGGGTTTTTGCAACTAGTCATGCCTGTGCCCAGTCGAGCCATGAAATGCGATGATTTCATCTGTCATTGCATATGCAATGACCACTCTTAACATGAATTGAAAGCAATACAATCCTGTTACGGTGCATAATTGACAACAATTCATAAGATGCAGTGCATTAATTTCTCAAAGTATAGATCTGGTAAAGAACAATTGTATATTGGTGTATTTTGAAGTATTATGTTTCAAAACTAGATTGGTGAGATCTGATTAAGTTTTCAAGTGTGCTTTTGTGGTTAGCAATCATCATAATATCAGCACAAGCATCTGAAACATGTTATTCCTGGAATTAGATGTTTTTCGTGTTTACAAATATTTGTACGTATTCCCTGGATATATTATGCAGGCTTATGTCTTTAATACTCTAAATTAGATATTTGAGCTTGCAATTCTGAAATTGCTTTCAGTGATGCATTCATGCTCTTTGAAAATTTTTTCCAGGACTTCATGACAGATTTTGTGTTATGTTGGCAGATTTAGTGGTCCTTTTTATTTTATACTTCTTGAAATTATAGCATGTAATGATTGTAACTTTCATCTTTGTATTTGTGATTATACAATTTACCATTAAACTGGGCACGCTATACTCTTAATTAAGAGTGCTTATGAAAGTTAAGAAATTCCTGAACAAATATCTGAGATGTGAAATTGAGTGAGTATTGATTAGAGCTAGCAGCAAGGCAATTTAATGTACGTCTAGAATATTATAGCAACTATTTTAATTGTTTGATAGGATGCAATATCAAAATCTGCTACAATATTTCATTTGCCGTGTTTATGATTCTTGTGGAATTTTTGTGCCAACTAATGCAGAGGCAACTAGAAACTCTAGGAGCCCAAAGGGCTGGTCTTGAAGACATGCTTAAAGAGATGAAAAGGAAGGTAAGAATGATTCATGTAATTAAGTTTTTCAGTTCTTCCTGTAGAAGTGTTCCTGTTTCACTATCTGAATACCTGAAATATGTTTTTGCTTTTCCTGCAAATTATATGCATCATTTATGTTCAATAGTTGGTTTTCTAGCGACATTCAATGATATTGAAGTAATATTATGCAGTTCTCTCCTGTTTCATATAATATGTATGGTTCTCTCTCTTTCTGAATTCAACAATAATGCCTTTTGTCCAGTATGTTTTCTTGGGGTAATTAGCAATTATGCATGTGCTACACCTTAAAGTGTACTAAACTATTCAGATTTGACTCTTCTACAGTGAGTGTGGTTCACTTTAGATAGAAAAGTGAGGAATGTCAATCTTTGATAAAAACATCAACGGTTGATATCACATGCATAACAAATCAGATATTTGTTAAAATCAACTCCCTTGATTTTCTCATCAATAATTCCTGACTTTTTTCTTTTAAGTGAACCACACTCACTTTAGAGGAGATAAACTCAACCTATTCTGTCCACTGGAATGGAGACTGCACAAACACAATCATGCACATCCCTGATATAGGAGAAACCAACCTAGCTTCATTGGGGATTTTAGTCCAGTATGTTTATATTTTTGCTCCAATTTTTGTTGTAACTTCATGTATTGCTTCAGTCCTATTATATCCTAATCTTGTGCTGTATGAGGCTGGCGAGAGTCATTATTATTGATGGGTGTCTCATTATTTTTATTATTGTAAGTTATATTTAAAATTCTAAAGTATGAAGTAATTGAGTGTATTTATGGCTGTGCTTTTTTACTTTTGTCAAAATATTTTATTCATTGGTGGCCATGTGAAGTATAACCTTATTTGCTTGGATTAAAGCTGTAAAAAATATTAAAATTTAAACAAAAGGAATGGAATTTTTTCTCTGACTGTAAATGCACATGGACAGCATGAGTACCTGTTATTAAACCCTACATTTTTGTGTAGTTTAAGAAGGCATTATTTGATATGTTGAGTGATTTTGTGATGGTATTGGGTGGCAACATGGTGTTTAATGGTAGTAAAAATATGTTCATGTAATGACCGCAAAAGGAAAATAAATTAAATAAAGCATATAATTGTTTTGTGCATGTTAGAGAAGCAAATGCTTCAATGATTTTGAGTTTATGCCTCTCTCAAGATATGTTGCATGACATAGATATGAGTATTTGAAATAATATGATACATAAATATGCTAATTAAAAATAAGCAAATATTTAGATGTAGTATGCATTGTGTTGAATAAAATTTATATTTATATATGTGAAGAAATATTAAATTATCTACCTGTGACCACTTCAACTTAAATCCCTTGCATTCTCTCTTCTCTCCTTCCTTCTCCACATCCTTGTTGTCTGCCCTCCTTCTCTCACCCAGCACGCTCCCATCTCTGCCACATTTCAGTCTAAGATATGCATATGATTTTGATAATCAAATACACCAGTTTTGGCATGTTTCTGTGCATCAGAGCTGTCTAGTGTTTAGGCCCTATTTTCAGTTTTTATTCTTGCCTACAGCATTCATTATTCATAAATTCCTTCTTATTTAAATATGGAGTTTTTATATCTGATGATTAAAGTGCAATTCCCTCCCTTCTGTGTTGTCTGTGTTCTCTCCTTTCAATTTAAGTTTCCTTCCATGGGTTGAAAAAAAGTGCTGAGCTGTAATTAAGAATGATAAACGAAGTATATAGCAGCTTTGTTTGGAACTTGCTTTTCTGGTAACTTGTGCAAGATGGATTAATGGTTTGGATATGTATATATATATATATATATATAGGTTTCTAATGTTGTGGATACGAGGAATTGTTAGGGAGTTTGTTTCGTCCTTGTGTAGTTTGCCGTTCTTGAAACTACTACACATTAATTTTGAGTTATTTTTGTATAAATATCTTCAGGATGACATATTACCGAAGTTGATGACATCCACTGGTTCTTACGATGATCTTTTCAAGAAGGAGGTAGCAAAATATGACCATATTTGTGAAGAAATAGCACAAAATATTGAGGCCCAAGAGCAATTGTTGCTGCAGATCCAGGTATCGATCTCTGTGCACCATCAGGATTGAGCTAATGGATATAAGAAAAGAAATATTTCCAACTATCTTGTAGATTTGTTTTTCTTTTTTGGTGACTATCTTTTCACATTGGCTATTCACATGGGACAATACTCTTGAGATTGCTACCACTACCACTAAAGAATGCCTAAGTAACTACTTTAGCAGCAAATACAATCTACTTTTTTTTATATTTCATGCTTCTTGATAGAGATGGACTCTTGCCTGTGATTGCAAAAATGGCAGATTATATGCCACTATGCCTATTCACTATAGAAACAAAGGGCATGAGGAACATCCCTTTGTTGAGTATTGGCGGTTGAAGACTTACTTTCTAGGTGATTGTGTCTAATAAATGGTAGGGATGAAAAATATCAACGATGTGATTCTGATAATTGTTTACCATTGTTCACAGGCTCAAAATGATGAGTTCTCTGTTATCTTCAATCTCGAAGATTACAAAGGTAGGTCCCATTTGGTTTCCTAGATTGAATCTGGTTTATAGTTTATTATCATTCTGACAAGGTTAAGTCTGTTGGATTATGTTTAATAATGTACATAAAATTTCATGATTAAGTAGCAAAAGAAAAATTGTCAGTTGTTACATTAATGGACATAAAACTTCAGTTGATTTTCTGATGGTCCTTTCATTTTGTACAGAATACTCCGTTTTTTCCTGTTACATCCTTCCTGTATGATAGTTGATCTTTTGATGGTTTTTTGTAATTGTTCCAGCTTCACGTGAAAAAGCCTACAAGCAGATTGAAGCTGCCATAGCAAAATTTCGAGAAATTAAGGACAACATAAATGAAGGGTTAAAATTCTATGTTACTCTACAGGTAAGAACTCAGCAACTATGTCTCGTTTGAATTCTGTTCTGTAAGAGCTTAACCAATTTATTAATTGATTTTTTCCCAAAGCTAAGCATGTTATCATCACTGCTGATTTAAATCGTTCCCAGTATTATTTGGATTTGGTTGGACGATACTGTTTAACATAAATATTTGTTATGCAATTTCTTTGGTTAATAGGATGCAATCACGAATGTCAAGCAGCAGAGCAATGACTTTGTAATGACAAGGAATATCCAGTGCAGGGAAATGATTGAAGATGTTCAGAGACAAGTGGCTGGTCTGAGTTTCCAGGATAACAAAAACACAGGTGCTTTTAACAGCAACTACCCTTCAGTGGGAAACCAAAATCAAAGAACGACTTCACAAACAGATACTCGTCCCCAAACACCTTATTATCAGCCAGCTGAGCAGCCACCAGTTCCTCCCTATGTTCATCCTCCTGCCCCATATGGTCCTGCACGCCATCAGCCTCCTCCATACCACATTCCACCATCATCAGCTGCCCCATACCATCCCCCTCAGGTCCATCAACAGCCACCTGCAAATCATGAGTATGGCCAACCAGCATATCCTGGATGGCGTGGTCCATACTACAACTCCCAAGCACAACAGCCTGCTTCTATTCCTCAGCCTCCTTATACCATTCCGCCACCATATCCGCCACCTCACCAAAGTGGCTACTATAAGCAGCAATAGTGTTTTCATCTAAACATCCTGTACGATAAAGATGATATTCTTTCTGATGTCATTATCTCTTGAATAAATGAGATTCAGCCACATATAGCCCTTAATCTTAAAGCCTTTTGCATAGCGTGAATCTTTTTTATTTTTATTTTTATTTTTATTTTCATTTTCATTCAGGGGCGTTGATTTATGTTGGGTTGGTTTGCTTCATCATTGGATTGTGAATAGATTAGCTTATACAACGTTTTATGTATAGTTTGTTTGACTTGTACTTTACGAGTGGGATTGCCCCATCTATAAAGCTCAGTCTTCAATAGAAAGCATTACTAGCGTTTGCGTGTGTGGATCGAAAGTATCATATTTATTGTCAGAATTTCCATATCTAAAAGTATCATGTATGTTGATTGCACCTTAGGATGATTCGTGTGAAAATCATTTTCAGATTCTGATACTTCGACGAAAGAAGTTACTTGGATCATAAAGAAAATAAGCATTACATGGGGTAAAAGTAAAATCTCTTGTAAGGCTGTCTATTACACGAGAAATGATATATATATATATTATATAAACAGAATTCATGTTTTAATATTTTTTTTTATCTTTTCTCTTCCTATCTCCTTTTTTTATTACTTAATACATTTCAAATAATGTCTAAGAATATCATTTTCCAAATCATATTTGAAGTTTGTTCTCAAAAAGTGATGACTTGGATCTTTGTTGGTTGTGCTACTATATATCCGTCCTGATGAGGAAAACACAGGATCATTTGTTTGGTTGGGGCATGGATGATGGCTTATAGGTATAAGATGGAAGATGGTGAGAGTTGGTTGAGTTTTGAGTGGATGCATTCGCTAAGTAGTGAAGGAAGGAACATCTCATGGTGGATGTGGCTTGGAATTTAGAGGATGCACCTCTTTATTTCTCGTGGAGGCATCTATATAACCAAAGTTACTTGGTGGAATGGTGGCTGTGAAGGATGCATCTGTTGCTTTTCGCTCTTATTTATTAAATTTCAACATGCTTCACCATCCCATATTCCTTTTCTTTATGTTTTTTTAAACAATAATAATTAATAATTAAAAAATATATATATAACATTTTCATCTTTTTACATTTGCAAATTTTATCTTAAATAATCAATTATCATGTTAACTGTATAGAATATGACAAGTAATTCACTTACATATACAATTATTATAAATTAATTTGATAATCAATTATCAATACATGGTATTAATTATCATAATCGATTATCAAATTATAATAATTGATTACATGTAATAATTGATTAATAATCATATTTATAATTGAGTTAATCACTATTTTTTATGTCTGACAATTATAATATTTTTTAATAATTGATCATTAGCAAAAATTGAGAAGATAAATAAATAAATTTATCTTGACTATGTTTGAAAATAATTTTTGTTTTAAAAATTAATATGAATTCTAATATTATCTGTTAAATGACATATTTGCTTTGGAAGATTTCTTCAAACTTAATTGAAAAAATAGTTTTTATAATGTGTGATTAATTATTAGTATATAATAAGAAAAATGAATTTTAAATCTGTTTAATTAAAAATATATAAAAATCTATTAAAATTATAACATTTAATATTATCAATATATTGAATTTTATAATTTCTAATAAAAAATTACTACATGTAAATTTTTATTGTGTGCATTTGAGCACGATATAAAAATTGCTGAAAAATTAAAGATTATTTTAAGACGCAGCAATTTATTGCGTAGGTACTCTAAGTCATTATTTATTAAGTGTGTTGATGTTGCTGGCAAGTTAGGAATAAAATAACATTAATTAACTGCATGATTAACAAATTAGGATAGTGTTTCAGTCAAATAAGAACCTGATTAGTTAGATTTACAGCCGAGAATTAACTCCACTAACAAAAAAATTGAGTCCTTGATTTTCCTCCCAATTTACATGCATCCAAGCCAGATCATTCTGCTGTACCCTTCCATTGCTTCCTCACTGAACAGCTCCTTTAATTCTTCCATATTATGTTCTATCCTTTTAAGCAAAACTTGATGAGCATCGTGAAGGATGGGACCCATTGATATCATCATTGGCGAGCAGTACTTAACAAACTTATCATTTTTTTTTTCCACATAAAATAGGTATCCTTTGGATTTTGGGACTTGAACGGTTGAACCCCAAATCTTTCCTTTGCCCGACCTCAAATTTTTGCTAAGCCTCCCTCTCTCTAGTCTACAACGAGAATACAAATACAAAAAGTTGTAAATTATAGTAGGCAAGACCTAAACATAAAATAGTTTATTTACAAGACAAAAATTGTAAAAATGAGATCGAAAAACTCACCAAAACTTGTAAAATGGTTCACACACAAAAATAAATAAATAAAGAGTTGGACTACACTTTTATTCATTACGGTGACGAGAAATGATGGAATCACATTTTTTTTTAACATATTTTTATGATTGGTTATTTTAAAAAACTAAATACTTATTTATAAACTAATTATTTTTTAAAATTGTTTAAAAAGCTTATGAATCACAATGTTGTGAAAGTCAGAACAGTTATTGACCGGTTAAACTAACAAGTTAATGGACTCTAGTTGAAGTGTTGAACGGATATATATAATAAAATAAAAAATACATAGTTAAACAAATATTTTTATAAATTAAAAAATTAAAATATTTAAAGATATATAACTAATTCAATATGTTATGTTATCTTTTAAAAAATATTTAAAAAACAGGAGAGAGATTAATGATCTTCAAACTCAATCCAAAAGATTTATTATTTTATTTAAGCAAAAAATATATTAAAAACACACTTTTTTTTTGTAAAGAAAAGGCGATACACTTTTTATTCAAAGATTAAAAAATAAATAAAAACTATTTGCTTTGAAATTTTCTAAATTTTGGATGGAGTATTTTAATATTTTAAAATTTTTAAAATATTTAAATATTTAAATATTTTTTAATTTAAATATTTTCATTTCAAAAATATTTTGTTTGGATAAAAGAATTTAAATTTTTTATTTAGATAGTAAATTTTAAAATTTTTATTCAGAATAAATAATTTAATTTTACTATACACAAAAGTTTACATTTAAATATTTATAGGTTTTTTTAATTTTTTAATTTTTTATTCATCAAATAATTTAAATATACAAATATTTTTATTGTAAAATATATTCAAACAAAATAATAACCTAACAAATCTACATAATTAAAAAAATAGTAAAATACAACTACATTACTTAATATTAAAAATACTGTACTCAGGAATAAGAAAGAAAAAGATAATAAAAAAAACAATAAAAGATAAAATAGTAGAAAGAAAAAATAATGAAATAAAAAATAATATGATAAATTAAAAAAATTTAAATTCTTTTATTTTAATTTATTAAAATATTTTTTTAAAATTGATAAAATTTAAAATTTTTTATAAAAAAATATTCAAATAAAATATTTCATAAATAATAAGGATGGTGTAGAAAGAGAAATGAATATGTAAAAAAAAATTATTACGACAAACTCTTCTATTTGACAAGTATTTGAGCTTAACAGAATTTATTACGACAAACGAACAAGTTAAATATGGAATCTATCTTGGCATTAATCGACATGAAGCTGCATGGGTGAGCTAATTTCCAGATTCAAATATAATTATAATGAGATGTCTATGGTTAGGAATTTGTCAAAAAAAGGGTGAATGCAATGCATTCTTCAATTCTCCAATGTCTGTTAATTTAGTTCACTATTTCTCCATGAAATGTTACCAGTTTCTAAAGTTGATAAAACATTCCCACAACGGTTTTAAAAAAGTAATAAAAATATTTTCCAAATGGTATCAACTTCCTTACCCTTCTTTTTCATAATCACTTTACATTGAGGTTGGATGCCTCAACGAACCTGCCAAACAGGACTCATAACTCAAAACTCATCAGTTACAAAAAGTGCCATAAGAATTAAGGGCTGCGCTGGGCTGGATAGGGATTCATGACCCGACCCGAACTAACACAAGTTTTTTGGGGTTTCAACTGGATCGGACCAGATTAATAGGTTCAAATGGGCCAGATTCCGTTAAGTATGGTTTTTTACAGGTGGCTGTGGTTGGAAGAATGTGGCAGAGAGCATTTCAGCCATACTGTATGGGGTGTACTCTTAAACAAAGTCTGTTTAAGTTGATTCTGTGAACGGAAACTTTTTATACAATGATTCAAAACACATTGGAAGTATTTATGGCTGAAACAAAAATTAATTTTAAGATTTGAATTTTCGAAAGTGAAAAATGTATTTTAAAAAATTAAGCATGAGATTATAAAATCATTAATTGGAAAATTAATAACATACTTAAATAAATGATTTTATATTCATGAGTCACGAGCACCTTATTTTTCTTCCTGTTATCATTTATTAAAAATTAAGATTATAATTACATTATATTAAAAGGATATAAATTTTATTCAATATAAATGTTTCTTTCTTTCTTATTTAAATTAGAAAATAAGCATTTTTTTATTCAAACAGTAAAAAATATATTTTTTTATTTTAATTTCCTCTTTTATTTTATCTCAGTTTTTGCTCCAAAGAAGCATAAATGTTTACCGAGAATTAGTTTTATATTTTATTATTACCATAAAAGAGTTAGTGAACTTTACATATTATCTTTTGCCTAGAAAGGACCAGTTGTCCAAATAGATTCGTTGGATATCGAAACGAATTCAAACTTGAGATGACATGAAGAAAATAAAACGTCATTCAGGAAACAGAAAATAATGTTGAAAATCCTCGGAAGGATATTCATGATAATCTTGGCACTGTGAAAAGCTTCTCTTGATTAATGAATAAAACGTGAGCTAGTCGAACAACACACACTACAGTTGATCAATTATTATTATCTAAAATGTAAATTCGAAGATGAGCGTCTTCCAAGATGAGGATAGCAGCAAGCCAAGAAGAAGCACAAAGGCCCAAATTCAGATAACGGAATCCTGAGTATGGTTTGAATCCAGTGGAATCTTCCCAAATATATAGTTAATCTTATTCATAGTTTCAGCTCTCATGTTCATTATGCCAGGTACTGATATTCCATCTAAAAAATAATAGAGAAGCAATTCACATATTCCGGGTAGTTTATTTCATTTTGCTAAAGAATGTGAAATTAATCCTCATTCAGGTGTCCGCTTGACATTGGCCACAAGGTGCTTCTAGTGAGTTTGGAACCCTTGCGCTGCAAGAGACGTATGCTAATGAACGCGACACATGATTGTTGGCACGTTGAGCAAAGTTTCTATGCATTTCATCTCCGTTTATTTTTCTCACCAATTTAGAGGAATTTAAAAACGATGTGCTAGAGTCTGATACAACAACAAACAAGATTTTTACATCAATATCCTGTTAAAGCAACAAAATATAGCAAGAGAATCTGGAAACTATCATATTCCCCAAAAGCAAAAGTCGATAGAAAAAATAGAAAACCAAATGTAAAACTCTCCTCTCAAGTTTCCTTTTTGCCTATTACTGATTGTGACCCACGACTTGGGCAAGAATTCACCTGTATACATGTACCAACTAATCTATTTACTGAATGAATACAGCATCCAACACCAACAGCCAATGACAGGCAGAAGTATAACTCATCTAATTCAGCAGTGGCCAGCTCAGGGTTTATGTTGTGCATATATTGACGTACGAACAGCTTGCTGAGGTGTCAGAGCTTTTCCATTTACAAGCACTTGTTCAATAAAATCCAGGCGTATAGATTTGAACTGGTAGTGCTATTTTAAAATAAACATAAATGCAAGGTAAACCCTTAATCAGAATGAGCAGTTCTATTACAAAAACATTTGAGGATTAAATCCAGAATATCTTTGATGAAAGCGTACCTTCTCCTTCCAGGAAAAATCAACATCATGAAAATAAGGGTCAAGCAACGTTAGCTGATCTCCTTCTTTAATCTGAATTATAAGGGCTCAGTTAATTCCACAATAATTTTTCAATTGATGAACCATTGCAGTAGGAAAGAAAAAAATAACCAACTAGACCAAGTTATTATTCAGCAAATAAGTACTCACTTAAATGGAGAAGTGAAAAATAAAAGAGTGATCTATCTACTAATAGCATGTTTTGATTCGTGATGAGTTGCTCCAAACTAAATAATGAGATTTTATCTCTAAACTCATGTTTAAGTGGCGCTTGAGTTGAAAAGATTACATTAAATTTAACTACAAATTTACTTTTAAGAGAAAAGTTTCTGAACATAAATCATATCACTTCAAACTCAAGTTTGCAAAGACTAACCTAAACGCATACTACAATTCGATGGGGCCTACATCAGCACTAGTAAAGTAGCATAGTTTATTGTATATGATCACATTTGGTCATTTCTTTTATCCTGTTTAGTCTATGGTTATCAACCATCAGAGCACGTGATGATTATATGGACGCTCCTTAATAGCACGAAGTCCATATGCTTGAGCATAGACGACCCACTCCCATTGATTTTTATGTATAGAAGAAATAATGGTAGACACGAGAAAGAAGGAAACATGAAACTGGTTTGACACCCTTGGAATTTATCTTAGAAAGATAAATACATTTCCTCCTCTGAAAATGACAATAGAAGATGACATAAAACTTCAGCAGCAAGTTCTTACCACATCATTACGTACACCATACACTGAGAGAACAAAGCAAGTTTGATTTGAATCACAAAGCAAATAGTATCTGCAAAATGACAAGGACAAGATTTTCCGGTTCCAATCAACAATGCTTTAAGACATTAACATAAAATTACATGGATAGACATTCTTTTCTGAAAAATTACACAGTACATTCCAGATTATAATGTACAGGACAGTAAAAAAAATGATATTTTCTCATGACATGGATGAAAGTTGCCATTGAGAATTATCATTAGGGCACATTTATGGAAAAGTAACTATTAATTACGAGGGTCTCAGGTGGTTATTCCAGTCAATGCCTACAGGTCCTTCACCTCTTTTTGAAAAAAAAAGAGCAAAACAAAACACAACCAAAACCAAATAGGTCCATCATAAGATTCAATTAAAGCATATTGCTGCTGCATGACTGCACAGTGCTAAACAATGCTGTATTTTCTCATGAACTAGTCTTTCATGCTCAATTAACTATGTCTTCTATCAAATGAAAATTCAAAGTTTATCATATTTTTATCTTCAAATTATATTGTATTTAAGACCAAATATAGATTACTAATCCAATACTATTAAGGAAAATGTATTTAAACACATAACTTCCAAGATGAAATAGGAAAAGATTTTATTTTGGTTAAATTAAAATTTTGGTCAGACTTTCAATTTATTTTCAAGTTAAACCCTATAATTTTTTTTCTTTTTGAAATCAATCATTGTACCACCAAATCTTAACTCTGCTTCTTTGTTCAGTAGGTACCTCTCTACATACTTCTCTTTTCATAAAATGTCTCTTAGGTGCCCTCTTACAGGTACTCAAATCCTTTTGAATATGTGCTCCTTTGTGAAGAGGGTACTCATTTAGAGGCTCTTTTTTCACTATAAAATGCCCAAAAAGGTCTAAAGTGTCTGCTACAACAAAAAAATGACAGTAGGGTTTGTTTTGAAAAAGTCCAAGTGTAAGGACTGACTTGAACAAAAAAAATACAAGGGAACTAAAATGAAAATAAACAAAAAATATAAGGGCTAAAATTTTAACTTAACCATTTATTTTATACATTCTTTGATGAAGTTAAAGGGACAGAACTGTTCAAAAAAGGGAAAAAATTAATGTAACAATTAAAAGCTTGAGTTTTTCTACTGTATTGCATTAGATGAAACATGAACTATAAATACATGTTTGCATTATAATTTATTTTAATTAATATGTATCATAATGTTTGTAGTTTTATTTGTCTTTGTAGCCCCCTGAAACAATATTTCTGGTTCCTGGTCTGGGAGTCCCTCATTGTTGTGAAAGTTGAAAAGATTCCTTTCCCAACACATGGAAGGGCAAAAAAGAGTAAAGAAAAACCAGTTAATTGATGCATAAAAAAGTGATCCAATAAAATGCATGACATTTATAACTTAAAATGCAAAACAAATAGTTTAGGCATATTAAGGAGAGATTACTCGATGCAATGGGTGTAATCAACCATTTCCAGAAGAATCAACTCACTCCACTACTAAATTCTAATCAAATTTCTTTACTCCAAAATAAGGATTACACATGCAATGGAATCTGCTTGTGGAAAAGATTATAAATAGTGAAAAATACTTTTCAGGAGTAGTGGACTTACAGGGGAGCAACACTCTCAGACCTAAGAAAGAAAAACACCTTCCCCTCTACTGCAAGAGCTCTATTCTGACCCTCTGACAGAAGGTCTATGGTAACTCTTCCGTATGATGATTTTACTTGCACCAGAAGATAGACAAGAATCAAGTGAGTATATGAGTGAAAAATAAAGATTTATAATCACAGGCGCAATAGAATTCTGAATGGGCCATCAATGGAAACCTACAGCTCATAAAAGTGCTTACAATTAACAGCAACCAATGATGATGCCAAAGATGCCATTCGCTTAGCTCTTACATGTCCCTGCACATAATAAATTATATATAAACCAGCAGCCTTTAAGATGTTGACTAAAACCTTTTAAAAATACTTGCTGGTACTCAGGGAGTGGATAGAATAGACTTTAATGTTTCATGAAGTTAACAGCTTCTATCCTGAAAAAATTCCTCCAAGCTAGAATATCAAGCTATAGGAAAACCATATGAATAATGCTTCAACAAATTCCTAGCTTAAATTACTACCACACAGCAAAGTAAATTTTCACTTGATTACCTTCAAAAGATTGTCCACCCTGTCAAGTAAATTGACTATCTTCTCAACCTCCTCTGCCGCATTGAGACCTGGATCCTTTAAGGCAGCAGCCTCAAATCCACTAAGGGCCCTCTGGTAGTTCTCTAGATATTTGTTAACCTGTAACAGATTATTTAGACAAAAAAGAAAAAACACCACCCAATACACTATTTGTGCATGGTAAGTATTGAAGGACCATTATATAATTTTGAGGTTTAAATACTATTCTTTTCTATTCAGGAAGGTGCAAACTGACAAATATGACACCAAGAGTACAGGATAAAGTTGGCATATGCAATATCCAAACTCTTCTCTATTGAATATTTGAACATAATGAAATACAGTAAAGGAATCAAAATGTAACGTACAGTGGCACTATTAAAATATAAATCTGGATTGGACTTCATTCTTTCATCTTTCTCCTGGTACATGTTAACCAAGCATTAGGTCTTTCAGGTTGTAAATGATCAACATTAAAGCATATTCACCAATAAATACTAGATACAATAATAATCTCCATGTAGAAATGAAGCAATAAAAGTGACCAAAAGGAAGATATATTTCCACCATATGCACATTATAAATCCTTCCTGTTCATACTCACAGCATTTTGATATGCTTTTAAAGAATGTAAAAGTTTGGTATGATCCCAAGCTCCGGTGACAAAAAAACTTGTAAGGCATGCATTTCCAAGATTATCTGTCAAGGAGATCAGATGATGTGAAAAGATCTCAGATATTGCATCTTATTTCATAACAAAAAAAGGAGAATAAAAGGAGAATGAAAATTTAAAGGTTCCTCTGTTTTTCTCATGTATTCTATTCAGTTAGTTGCAAACCATTTTCAAGCACAAGCATTGATAGTATCTTAGGACAGACAGGAAAAAGAAATGATTTCATATATTCAATTTCAAATGTCACTATTCATTCCAGGAAGGAAATAAACTATCTTCAAATACTAAAAATGTCATAATTTATGTTCTTGATTAAGTTATTCATAAATACTTTATTGCGTCATACATGGTATCATATGTACTCATGGCATCAAGTTATGAAGGTGATATCAACCTTAAATAGTAATGTCAAGTCCCGTGGGATGTTGAAACTGAATGTTTGAGGGATTCTGTGGATATCTAAGACACACGTTGATCCCTTACTTATGGTGTAATTTATATTGATCAAGGAGCAATCAAGGGGTTAATCAGTAATTAACTTGCAGTCCAATGACTGGCCACTTTACAGCAATCATCATAAAGTTGACCATATATTTATAGTTGCTAAATCTATCAGGGGATATGCCAAATATTTTTCAATAGCAAAGTAAAATTCATTTTTTTAATAGATCGTAGTGAAAGCTTAAATTAAAAACTTACACCAAGAGTTCCCATCCTTGACATCCAAAGTGATTGCTTCCTTGGCATGCTGAATGCTTTCCTCAACAAGTTCTGCTTGATTCTCCACACCTAAGTTCATAGAAAGCACAATAAAAAATCTCTACTATTAGGCAGTTTTCAATTCCTCGGCTTTCTCTATAAAATTTATTCACACTGAGAAACTTGAAACAATTACAAGGTTCAGATGTAAAAATAAAACTATTATTAATTTACAGTCAATTCTCAACACCTTCCACATTTTACTCCATTCTTAAGTGCCCCACATTTCCTCTGCCATCACACTCAGTCCCAGCTTTTCATCTCTATGTATACACGTACGCATGCTCAAATTTTAGTGCATTATAAAACAAATTAAAATAACTGCACTGCAAGTATATTTTGAATCTCAACAAGGCAGGTTGTTTCTCGCTTCTATGATTTTCTTAAGGCATTCAACTAAGGTAATTCAATCCTCAAGTAGCAATGCAACCCCCAAGCGTTGTTATTTTATAAATAAAATCATATTTGAGACCGCTAATAAATCAGTTTCATATGCTAGCTGCAATCATAACATATTTTTCCTCTTGGAAGAAATAGTCTATATTCTATCCAGTCCCAAAATCATGAAGGGTCATAAGCTTATTTCTTGGTGAATAAGGGATATTTTCTTTGGTCACTACATCATAAAGAATGCATTGCATTGAAAATTAACGATGCTCAAAAGCCATAAGCAATTTGTATAAATATGACTAAAATCAACACAAAGGACAGATGTGGAAATATAAGGCTCCTTCATTTTATATACACAAGTGCTCAAAACCAGGTTACCATGACAAAAGAAATTAGGAGTTACCACAATTGAAAAATGATAGATCTTCAAACAATAAAAAGTACAAACAAATCCCTTACCTTGAGACATTTTTCGTTTAAGCATTGATAATTGACAAAGAATCTTTTTGTTTGGACCCTGCATAAACAACAAATATCTATTGTCACTCATCAGTTCATTATACAGAATCTCAACTAGAGCAAAGTAAAAATGAGAGTCAGGAGAAAATGGTTATGGCCTATTGGTCTCCAGTAGATTTCTGCTATTTGTATCAAAATACCAAATTCACATTTCATACCATGAAATCAAGAGCCAAACAACTGTGCCAACAAAACGGGACAGTCACAGTGAAATAAATTAAGAGCATTAGAAAAAGAAAAAGAAAACAATTCAGCACATAGTTAAATCATTCTTCAAATCACTCTAACAACACACATAATTTAGTATCACTGAAGCTCTAATTATATTGAAATTTTTGAAATCACATAACATTGTTAATTTATTATAATGCTCATCTTTCCATCAATAAAAACTAGCAAATTAGGCAGATGAAAAATTCTGATAAATAAATACAAACCAGTCTAGATGCACTAAATTGAAGCCCTGTTTGTCCAGTCCACAAGCTTCATTGACATTCATTCTAGTAATATGTGCATAAATTTCTTTGGGAAATTGACACCCAAAATTTAAGAGTAGATTGAATAGCATTTACAGGAAAAATAATACTCTGCCATCATGTTTCTTCAGTCACAACAGCTAAATTCTAATCCTCCTTTTTTTTAGTGTGTCTTTGTGTGTGAGGGGAGGGGAGGGGGTTGGGAAATGAAAACAGAGGCTTTAAACCTTGAATCTCTTTTTTAATGCTCAAATCCAAATTCCTCAAGTAACATCTTAGCAGCTTATTCTTCTTAGAGTTCTTCTATACAATTTTCAGCCAACCATTGATTATATTTCTGTTTAAAACTTTGATATTCTATACAATTTCTACCCCTGCAAATGAGTACATGCTTGCTGTACCCAATGAAAATTTATAGAAACTTGGGATCGAGAAATGAAATGAGAAGGCTATTCTTTGTAATAACCTGACTGACAAAGTGGAGATGGAAATATTCCTTCAAATAGATCAATATTTAGATTCAACTGTGATTTTTTTGCCAATTATTTGGTAATGGAAAAAGAAGTGTTTCCCTCACTTTTTTATTTACCACATTTCACAAGAAAGGGAAGGAAGTATGGAATTTCATTGTTGTAATTTCTTATAAAACAAGACAAACTTTTCAAATTGGAAGAAAGAAATACATAGGAAGAGTAATATATAGCATCCTTCTGAACAAGACAAAAACAAAACTGAGAAAATAAACCAAGTTTGTAAGTACAGCAATGCTGTCCAAGCTCTCTGCATGCCTGTCAAAAAGACTGCTTGAAGGAAAAACCATAAAAAAATATAACAAAATCTAAATGGCAAGTATTCATCCTTGAAAATCTAAGCATTCTTCTTCAAAGCGAAGTTCATAACAGAATTCCATTTTTATATGAGCATAATGATTTGAAGTAAAATTTATACATTCTGTTCAACAAGTTCCTAACCCTTCACTTATTTTGGCCTTTGGGGGGGGGGGGGGGGGTGAAACAAAATGATCCTTGGCTCTGCAGCTGATCGCAATTATTCTAAAAAGGCTACTTCAGTATCAGTCATATAATGTGGTCATTGATCTCAATGTTAACCTTGTTTAATGCAAGACTGAGGCAGTTCTTTGCAGCAGTTAAATCTCCTTTCTTCCAAATACAATTTCCTAAACAAAGCCAAGCATCTGCAAGAGATGGGTTTAACTTAACCTGGTCCATAGAAGAGTCAATTATAAATCAACCCCTTAAAACATTAGTGGAAAGACACACTAAATCAAAGAAACCAACAATTCAGAGTTGCTTACAGCTTTTGATAGATGATCCTCAGCTTCTTTCCTATAGTCAGGAAATACATCCAACATCTTCCCTCTAAGATATTCAAATGTTGCACGTTGCAAAGGTGATTTTCTTTGTTCTGGTGCATGAAATAAAATTTTAGTAACAGACTTTAATGAAACAAATGAGATATTGAGAAATATTTTTAAATTCCATGCACCAACTATCAGGAAATCAGCAATTAAGTCTGAGGCAGCAACAAAACTGTAAAGCAATATGAAAACAAAATTGCTTATACTTAAATGTAAGCAATTTAGTAGTTTTCTCTGCAAGCATATCAAGCTTTATACCATGTCACTGGCACCTAATTTCTCACACACCGTAAAGCATTACAGTAAAAATATTTTAAAACAGCCTCAACTAGTTGAATTTATGTTGAGACACCATTAAGCACTCAGGGTCCGGGCTTCCTTCACTTTGGATTATACTATCCCTATGATGGTATCCTTTTTATTTTTTTCTTTCTATCTCTCTTCATGGTAGCATTAGTTTCATCTCTCTCTTGTCTAAGTATCTCTCTCATACTTTTAAAAAAAAATTGTACAACTTTTGTTTTACAAATATGATTTGTCTTTGTAGGCAGCCTTATTTTCGGAAAATGCTAAGGTACCAAATGTACCAGTAGTTTGTGCATTGGACCAGTTGAAAGTGTAAGATAACAGGTGTTTAAACAATTGGGCCCCACTAAGTAGACTTTGTCAATTGAATGCTTCTATTGATCATTTCTGCTTAAAAAACTGAACAGTACATTGTGTCTGACCAAAAAATGAACCATTAGTTTTCACTTTAAGTCTTAACCACGCTCCTCTGATGTATAAAATCTGTGGAGTTATCCACTTAGGCTATGGGAACTTTGATCATTGAAGTAAGTGATGGCCTTACAAAACCTTTTCATTTTCTGCACACCTCATGTATTGCTATCTAACACAAGAACTTACTGAAGCATCGTATTAATCAGTGTCATCTAGCTTCTCACTCTTTTTTATGTTGCATGTTCATTTTTCAAGAATTGCTATCATCCTCAAACCAAAGAGCAAATTAAAACTCATGAAAAAACTGAATTTCAATTGTTCAATCAAAACCACCAAAAAGAAGAATAAAGTTCCTGTGATTACACTTGAGTAAAAACTATAAACTAACTAAACTGATTATTGAACGAGCATCGTCAGAAGACGATAATAGGGTTTACGGAAAAGGGGAAGATGTTTGAAAAGAAACGGACCTGGGGGAATGGAATCGAGGAGGTTGAGAGCGAGATCGGAATGGTGTTGCAACTTGGAGATTCTATCGTGAGGGTTGGGTGGGAAATAAGTGTCTCGGAGATGGTAAAGATCTTCTGCTGCTCTTGAAGCTTTGGATAACGCTTCTTCTTCTTCGTTGGAATTGGGATTGGGATTGCTCATCTCACTCACTCACTGAAGAAGAAGAAGATGGTGATGGATGCGAATGCCCTGTGACCCTGTTCTCTACTACGCTATTAGTAAACTTTTGTTTTACTAACACAGATGGCGTCATTCACTTTATAAACAAAAATTATTTTAATTGTTTAACTTTGTAAAATGATATTTATTTTAGTCAAATTTTTATGCAAAAATATTAAAAAATAGGATATAAAATTTTTTAAAAAATAATTAAAATAAATAAATAATAAAAAAATAGATTAAAAATGTTAAAGAATTTACTTTAGTAAAAGACATTATCTTAATAGTAATTAACGGTCAATTTAAAAAATAAAAAATAGGTGTTTGATTTTTTTAGAATATTTTTTAGTAATAATTATCTATGAAAAAATGTTATTTATTTATTTGAATTTTTTTATTCAATAATTAACAAAATTTAAAAAAAAACTAACCATCTATATTTAGATATAATTAAATATATATTAATATTTATATATGTGAAAAATTTATTCTAATAAAAAAGTATTGATTATATACAATAAAAATTCTATAAATAAATAATTTGTTGAAGAATGAAACCATTAATTTGATTTGATATAAAACTTCAAATATTTTTTATAAATCTATTCTTAAAATAATTATTAAAATAGTATAAATTTTATTTATAATTTGGTTAATAATATTGTTAGGCAATAGGATGTATTCGGATAAATGACAGATGAGTAAAAAAAATTCTTCATATTTTTAATATTTAGAAAAAAAAATAATGTAAGTTTAACATAATTTGATACATTACACAATTATATTTAAAATACTATATTAATATGGTAATATATAACTATTCAAATTTTAGCATATTATATTATTATAATTATATAAAAAAATTTACCTATTTATTGTCAAACTTAAACTAGTAAAATACTAACAAAAACTACGGAACAGTATTTTATTTAGAGGAAAGATAAAATAATAGTTAATTTTTTTTAACTCTATTTAATATTATAATTATTTTAATAATTAAATAAAACAAATTACAGTTTTTTAATATTATCTCTACTTTTTTAATATTTTAACTATTAGTTAGAAATTATTATTTTGTATACCTTTATGATTTTTTATTTTGATTTAAAGATTATTTTTATATTTACATGATTTAAGTATTTTGATAATTTTTTATTAATACGACCAAACATTGTTGGATTTGTTTTGTTTAATATTTTTTAATTATAAATTAAAGTGAATAGATATACAATTTTTTATTATTTATAAAAGTGAGTAATTATACATAAGAGTTCATTTAAAGAATTATCTAATTTTCTTAATTATTTATGAAAATGGTTAATTATATATGAAGAGTGAATCTAAATGATAAATTTGATAAAAAAAAACTAATTATAGTATATGTATGAATTTAGAATAATTATCATAAAAATAATAATTTTAATAATACAATAATTTATAATTAATTAATTAATTGTAAAAATAAAATACATATCTTAATTAAATTATTTATATAATTTTTTTTTCAAAATTTCATTACATACCTTATACTAAATAAGGGTGTACTTACTTAACTATTTTATTTAAGTATTTTTTTAATAAGTCTTATTATATATAAGAGTGTATCGTGTATTTAATTATGAAATATCTTAAAACTAAGCTTAAAAAACTATATTTGATTAAAAAAAATGTTTATATGATTAAAAATATGATTAAATGAATTATCCATATATCTTGAGTCAATTTTTAAAAATAAGTAACGTTTAATTTTTAATATAATATAGAAAATTATCTCATTTTTATATAGATTATATGTAAATATTTAATTTTAAAGAATATATATTTAAATATCTAATCTTTAATATTAAAGATAATAATATTAAAATATTTTATACTAATTAAAAATATAAAAAAGTTATAGATATAAAATTGAGAATAGAAATAAGTTAAATCGAGCTAATTTTGTTGTTATTTATTAAAAAAAAATTAATTTAATTTAAAATTTATAAGATTTATAAATTTATAAATCTGTTTATCTTTAAAAAAATTTTAAAAAATTATATAAATAATTAATTAAAAAAATTATAAATTCAAAATCTACAGATAAAATATTATTAAATAAGTTTAATATATATATATTATATAAATAAAATATATTAAAATAAATATAAATAAATCTAAATAAATTTTTTATAATATTTGATCTAATAATTTAGTAAATAAACTTCATCAAATATAACGAAAATATTTTTTATAAGTAAAACATATTTTTTTTTATTTTTATGATTTTTCTATTTTAATTAAAAAGTTTTATATATTTATACGATTTAAGTATTTTGATAATTTTATATTAATATGATGATCCGATATTGCTGTGTCTGATTTTTATTTAATATTTTAATTATAAATAAAAGTGAATAGATATATACTTTTTTATTAAAATAAAATATAACCAATTAAATGTAAATTTATAAATTATTATTTTGATAAAATAATTTATTATTTTAACCTATGTTATAAACTTTAATAAAAATAAGAGATAATTTATTCGAAATAACTAAATCAAATTAAACACGTATTGTCAGTAGGCACATGAATCAATTAATAAGAATTTATGTAACTTAATCTGAAGTTTCAAATTTAAATCCTAAATATTTACTCACATTAGCAATTAAGAATTTTTTTTTATCATTTATAACGATCTAACCCAACTTAGGCAAGATTGCTTTAAGTGAATAAAGATATCTATGCTAAAGAAAATTCAAAGGCATACTTAACATTTATGATCATTCCAAAGAATACCTAAACCATACATAGTTAGCATTGACAATCGGGTTCCTCCAGGAACATATTCAAGGATGTTACTTCATAAAAGTTGCCTAATTATATATATATATATATATATATATATATATATATATATATATATATATATATATATATATATATATTTATGAATTCCAATATAATATATTATCCATTTCTATTTTATATAATTCAAGTAATACTTCCTCCTTTAATGGTGCAACTTTAGAAAATTTACTAAATAAATCTCATAAACGGTCACATATTCGTTGTTTTATAATTTTTTCAACTTAAAATTTTGTTTTATTTAAATTTAAATAAATAAATTGCACTTTTATTAATATATATATATATAAAAGTTGACACTCATTTTCAACAACTGCATATTCTCTTTTAAAAAAGTTACATCATTCGTATCCCTCTTTTTCCTTCTATTTTTCGTTGTCTCGTTTTCTTCTTTTCCCCCCTCTTCTTCCCATCTGTTAAAGGTCACAATCACTGATCTAAAACTTCTTTTAAGTAAGTAAAATTATAAAATAAAAAAGTAAATATACATTTATTATTATTTCAATCAATATATTTTTTATAATCATATATCTTTAAATCAACGATAAATATATTCTTATTTTTAGTTTATAGGAATAAAACTTAATGTGCTGCATAAGTTAGATCAACAATTATTATTAAATGGTTCATAAACCATTCATCTAATTTCTTTAAACAGTGAATCAAGAAATTGGTTGAATATGATGGTCATTCTAAGTTCTTTTGAAAATAATCCAAAGAGAAATTTTAGAGAAAGAAATTCTGTCATAAAAAAAACAGTAAAGAAAAAAAGTACATTTTTTGAATAGATAGATTAAATATTCATCCATACAAAACTATTAACAGATGAATTAGTTTTTTTTAACGAGTCACGGAACAATTGAAAATTAATGCATTTTTAACAGATCGCTAATAGTTTAATAATTTAATATTTATTTTCGATCCAACTAAAAAATGATCTAAACTGTTCATTTTACATCCCTAAAAAAATCGAACAACGACAAGGAAGAAAGCGAATCTCTGAATTCCCACACTGTGTAAAGTTCTTTCACACTTTCTCTCATTTAGCACATATTTATTAAGCAACATCAGCTTGCATTACCATTGGTTTCCCATCATTTTCTCACCTCTTCAGGAAAGAAAAAAAAACTGCTTTAGGTGGGCGAAGTAAGCTTCTAAACTTTTGACTTGAGCAGTCGGTGATAAAAAGATGCTTTATATATATAATTAATATTTAAAAAAAAATTATATAGAAAACAAGATTAAAAAATATTATATTATTTTCAAAATTGTTTTTATTGTTTCTATGACAAAGTAGCATTTAAAAAAATCGCAAATCAAACAATTTCTTAACTTTTTTTTTTCTTTGTGTATGATATGATAACAATACAAAAATAAAAGCAAGATTAGAAAATTGGATCATCTTTAAACTAGTAGCATATAAAAGAGAAGAACTTAAGAACTTCACACTAGCCAAGATCTATTCGCAGAACAAAAGTTTTAAAAAAAACAAATCATATATGTTGGTAAAACTAACACTGCACTGTAATTTTTAATCCAAAAACAAAGGGAAAGCTATCATAATGAGAAAATTCAGTTTTAACTGATCAAGTAGGATTTGTACTAATTTTGATTAAATAATAATTTTTATTTTTTATTTTTTAAAATTTTTTTTAGATTAGTTTAGCAAAATTTAGTTAAATTTAATTAAAATTTAAGATTGTTTTGTTTTAATTATTTAAAAACCAAATTAAAATTTGAAAATTTTTCCAATTAATTAGATTCTCTTTTAATTTATTAAGATTTATTATCTGTTTTTATCATTAAGATTTGTTTTCTTATTGTTTATTTTTTTTACCATATTTATTTTTCATGAATAAGAGTTGTTGTGCATCTCTCTCTACGTGACATTGAAAATTAAATATATATTTTCATAATTAAAGCCCACAAAAATCCATTGAAGAATTTTAATTTAAGAAGTTTTTCTGGAATGTCCATAAAATGTTATAAGCATATACCTAGCTAAATTGGTGGTGGAGCAGAAATAGACTATAGACGAAACTTACTTGCAAAATAAACTAATTGTACTCAGAATTGCAATAGGGTTTTACTAGAAATTACAAAAAAGTATATAAAATACATTTTGAATGATAAAATGATAATTGTTAATAAAATATTATGAAAATGCATGTTTGAATGAAAGAGCTCAAACAATAGTTATTTCAGATAAATTTGTTTATAAAAAAAAGTATTTTAACGGATCATTATAAGTTAAAATAGCATTTCTTTAAATGAAAATTTTAAACAATTATATCGGAAATTTGTTTTAAGTTCAACCAAACTAGCCGGGAAATTTGTTTTAAGTTCAATCAAACTAACAGGAAGTTGCACTCGAAAATAAAACAAATAACAAAAATGAAAAAAGAATTATTAATAAAAATATCCTAACAGTAATTTTAGTTTTTAAATTTAAGATTTGATCACTTTAATTTTTCTATTTTTTGGTATTTTTTGATTTTTAAAATTTTTAATTCATCCTTTAATTTTTATCAAATAATCAACAAATTAATATAATTCAATTAAAAATTAATTTAAATAAATATATTTTATTTTAAAATTAAATTAAATTAATAGTTAAAATTCTAATAGAAGAATTAAATAAATAGACTTATTAATTAATAGATAAAAAATTAATAAAAAAATAAAAATGAAAAGAACCAAAATTATACAAAAAAAATTAAAATAAAAATTGTCAAATTTAAAACTAAATAAACTAAAATAACACTTAAAAAAAATGGCATTGGTAAGAGGCGAAGATTGAAAGAAGAAAAGCTGAGTAGAGTGGGTCCTACACGCGTCCGCGATGCAAAATGACAGCCATAAAGTTAAAATATATCACAATTTGACCAAACGCCAAACATTGCATTTGCACCATCTTCCCACTATCTTCTCACACAAACTTTTAAACCCAACGCGCATTCCCAAAGTCTCATAGTCATCAACCCATCCAGCCCAAGCCACACTGGTCAACACATCTCACACTGCCACACGCGCACATTATAATTCATTAACAACGTGCACCTTCCATATTTTTATTTTTTAATTCACTTTTCTCCCCATCTATATATATAAACCCACGCCCCTTCAAACTCCCTCACAAAACAAATTCTCTACCGAATTCAGTTATTTTTCTCACCAACTCTCATAAAGCTTCGATTCCATATATATTCTCTTCTCTTAGTTCCAAGCAATGGGTAACTACGTTTCGTGCACCTTCGCGCCTCCTTTGATGAAGAACGCGAAGGCCGCGAGGGTGATTTTCCCCACCGGTGAAGTGAAGCAATTCAGACAGATGGTGAAGGCTGCGGAACTCATGCTTGAGCACCCTAACTATTTCTTGGTCAATTCTCGCTCTCTCCACATTGGTCGAAGGTTCTCTGCTCTCGCCGCCGATGAGGACTTGGAATTTGGGAATGTCTATATCTTCTTTCCAATGAGGAGGCTTAATTCCGTCGTCACGGCGCCTGATATGGCAGTTCTCTTCTTGGCGGCCAACTCCGCCGCCAAACGGTTGTCCGCCGCAAAGGCGCGTGTATTGCCGGAGAACGGCGGCGGAGAGGAATCTTCGACGGAGAGTGAGAATAACGAAGTCCCAAGGTTGAATTTGGAAGGAGTGGAATCGGGGTTTCAGTATAGGTTAAGTTATTGTAGGTCAAGGAAGCCTGTTTTGGAGACAATAAACGAGGAACCTGTTAGGTCAAGGTGAAAGGGGAAAAAAAAGATAGAGGCGATGCAGATTAGTGTGCAAGATCGGTTATGCAATTAGCAAAATTCTAGTTTAGAGATTCATACAATACTTCAATATTAATCAGAGAGGGTGGCTCCATCGCTGGTTAGCATTAAATCTGTACAAAATTCGTTTGTTGAAAGAACAAATTTGAGCGTGATACATTGGCTATTTTTTATTTTTGGCTTTGGTAATTTTGAATTTGATTCTTGTTTTTCATTTCTAAAATTTAAACGGGAAAAACATGGTGTGAATTGTTCAACCATTTGTGACTTAAATAAAGCGACCAACGCGTGGACTGGTTTGGCCTGCGGTCGAATAAATCGGGAAGTAACAATTGAATGGAATAGGATGGTATGCAGCACGTGTAAATTACTAAATACTATTCTGTGGCGAAATTCAAAATGACTTCAGTTTCTGTCATTCGAAATACTTCTGTCCCTTTTCAAATAAAGTTTGCTCTATAGATTATGATTTTTATAGTTAACCTTCACTTATCATAAGGTGGATTAAATAGTAAGGAGTTATCTAATTTGATTAAGGTTTTTAGTTTAAATTTTAAATGTATAATTAAATTAAAAATCTAAATAAAATTTGTTACGTTCATAATAGTCTCATCAAATTTAAATAAGATTATTTTTCATAATTTTTTTTAAAAAGAAACTTAACCTTCACCTTATATTATAAATGCTAGATTAGATTCTTTTTTAACAAAGTAAACTATCCTTGTAGTTTTAGGGACTAAAATTGGGTTTATTAAAAAAAACAGGTATAAATTATACTCTTTTTCTTTACCAACACTTGAACTATGTTACCCTCTTCTTTTGTTTGGAATTAAAAGTTAAAAACACTATATACTGCTGTTAGTATGTATTAAAAAAAATGTTAAGTGTTAAAGGTATAGTCCATCAAAGAGTCGAAAAATGGTTTCTTTGCTGAAATTTTGCTATTTTAAGAGCTTTTGAAGTTAAGAGTAAAGTTTCAACTAAAATTCACAATATTTACAAAGGTAATATGTTGAAGATCGAAGATTAAGTTTAAACTAAAAATTGCGGCAATAGCAGTAATCAGAATGTGTGATTTTTGATCTAAGTGAAGGAAAATGGCTTAGGAGAAACATCTAAAATAAGAATCAATCTAAAGATGGGAATTATCAAAAAAAGTTTCTTTAGTTATGTTTTGTAGAAACATGTAATAAAATTAAGCAGGTCCAATGTACATGCATCAGTCTATTACATAATATCATTAGGTATTTTTTGTGTAACCAGACTTATAAATAAAATCGTAGGCAGACATAATTAAACATTCATAATAAACTTCTAAAAAGAATCATTTGTATCACATGTTGATAGTTGATCCAACAAAAAAGATAATTGAGGATGTGATCTCTGTTCATCGGCCTATTATATAATATTATTGAGTACTTTCATATATTCATAATAAACTTGAATTGAATATGACTCTTCAAATTAATAATTCCTAAATATTTAAGTGATATCAAATTAAAAAAAAAATTGAATTATTTTAGATCTTTAAAACAATAATTTAAGTCTGACCTTATATAGGTAGTAGGTTTAAGTAAAAATATCTGTTCTACAAATTATTTTGTTTTTTTAAAATCAAACTTATTATTGATAAAAATCTCATTAAAATTTTTAAAAAATTCATATATTTTCTATATTTACAACACATTCTAGGCTTTGCACCATTACTGGCTTTGCAAAAAAAAAATAAAAATCAAAATCATTTACAATGCGAGTTTAATCGAATCAAACTGAAAAAGGTTTAAATTTGTTTGTATTCTAGAGTTAGTAGTCCAAATCCTATATTTTGCAAGTTGATGCATTTTGTAAGTACTAACTTTTGCTGTTATGAATAAATTTAATTTATATAAATATGATTAAATATATAATTTTAATTTTTTAAAATTTTGTTTTTAATTGTATTTTTAAAAAAATTTTAAATCTTAAAAAAATTGTTAATATTTTTCAAATTAAATGCTATATATTTAGATATATTACATCATAAATTATCTTAGAACTATGTTAGTAAAGTATGGTTACAAACATATTAAGTGCTAATAAAAATTATTTTTTTTTAAATTTATAAAAACTAAAATGAATAATTTTAAAAATTTAACTAAATTTAATAATGTTTAAGAAATTAAAAAATTATTTAAGTGAGAGAAAAATAGATTGAATGAATAATACTGTTAGTTAAAATTAACAAAGATTAAACTCACTAAATAACACTACACAACACATGTGCAAATGCTCTACTATATTATATATATAGGTGTCCGCATTTATCTTCGCATATAAAACTTTTTTTTTATGCAATAATTCCGTGATTTCCTAATTTTTTTAGTTTATTTTAATGTATTATTAATAAAAAAATTATATACTCATTCAATTAAAATTTATGGTAAGTATAATTTTCAAAATAATAATTATTAATTAATAATATGATAATTTATGATTGAATTATAGAATAAATATATTTTAATTACTTTTTTCCTTAAAACTCCGACTATCATGTATACGTTTAGATCGGAAATTTATACATATACATCCCTTTTTTATTTCTGTAATTAATAAGTTTCTTATGAATGATTGTCAAAATATTTGATTTCATTCTGTTAAAAGTAGATTTGATTCCCTTAAAGTTATAATAAAGTATATAAAATAAATTAATGGTAAGGATATACATATTTATTATTAATTTGAATTGAAATCCTTCACAAGCTTAGTTACTTTAAATCAAGGAAAAATACACCTGATTTCTATCTTCTTTTAACCTTGAAGAGAAAAACTAAATCGCTTGTTAAATAATAAAAAACAATCATTTGATGAAAAGTAAATATTTAATATACCCTAGTTAAGTTACATGAAAAAAGGTTGTCTTTCATTGAAATACATTTTATTTTTGAAAAATATAAATACACTGATTAATATTTTTTCTTATTTTAAAACATTTTCAAAATACACAATACTCGTTTTAAAATAAGGAGAATGACAATAACGCATTTATTTAATATAAATTTATTTAAAATATAATATATTTTATATTATCATTTAATTTTAATTTTTAATATATTATTTTTATAATAATTACTTCAAAAGTTATATTTTTATATTTTTATTAACAATATATCAAAATTATTTTTTTTAATGTATTCAATTTCATTGCCAGATTCATAAAATCGTTTATATATATAAGGATTAAAAATTAGTTAAATATCTTCGATTTTAAGGAAATATCAGCTTATTTAACAAAAAATTCTATAGAAGCTTATTAAAATTTTTAAGATATACTAAAATGATAATAAAATCTATTGTACAATATTTTTTGATAAATTTATTTTTTTTATTATCATGAGTTTTGATTTGTTGTATATAATAAATAATAAAATCAATATTTTTTTAGAAATGTCACTAAAAAAAAGTTTATTTTAGTAACCGTTTAAAAAATAAATAATGATGATTTTAATTTTTATGAAACTTTTTACTAAAAAAATTATATTTATTTTAATATATTTTGTATAAATTTAATAAATTTTATGTCAAAATATATCTATTAAAAAAATTTATTTTTTTATCGTGTGTATATCTACACTAAGTGATATATAAAATGAAGCCGAGTAAGAAGCATTGAAAAAAATCTCCCTCACTCCAATTATTGCACCACGCAGCAGCCAGCTAGAGAGGATTCAATTCCATGGATACTATGCTCATACAAGAATTGTAACTATTTTGTTTTTTATTCCATTACTACTTTCTCATTAACTAATGAGAAAATATTAAAGGACCATAATGAAGTCAGAAAAGAAGTATTTACACTGGTTCCTTTTATAAGAAACGATTGACAATTTTTTTTAAATATAAAAACATAGTTTTATTTTTTAATTATTAATTAATATGTTTCTTTTATATTGTTATTTTATTGGGAAATTCATGTTAATAAATCATTGCTCACTTTTTATACTATCAATTCCAAATTACCATGAGTATTTTTAAAATAAAATTAAAATTAATAATATAATAATAAATAACTTCAAAAATAATTTTAAATTTTTTTGTGTAACATCTTTTAAATAACTCCGTTAATCATTAAATTAAAAATTATAATATTTAATGTCATTAATATATTGGATTATATAAGTTTTAATAAAGTATATTTTTTTATACAGATTCTTAATATATTTTATTAAATATATATTGAAAATCATTAATAAAGAACATTACATATCTTTTATAATTTAAGATATTAACTATATTTTTTATTTATAACTATCTTTTTAAAACTTTAAAAATTAAAAATCTAAAAGATTATTAACACTAGTCCGCTACATAGTTCAACTGCCTCCGGCCATTTATGCTAGGTTTATCCCTTGGGAAGTACGAAACATAATGAGAAAGCACATGTATAAGGTCATGCCACTGAAAACTGAAGCTCCAGTCAAATGCATTTGAAAGTTTTTCTCGCCACATGCATGAATTCAAGCATTGGGAATTATCGGAGGCATTTTAATTTTTTCTATCATCATTAATTAAGAGTAAGTATTTCACACTTAAACATTAAATACCACTGATCACAGAGTTTTACCATTTCTCTTCTATAAATAGTTAACCATTTATTAAAATTGTACTTAGCATCTAGTTGAATATTTTTTTTCTAAAACACTACTCAGCAACTTTAACAAGCGTCTCTCTTGTGATCATTTGAAACATGAGTGGCAAAGGTGTTGGAGGCGGTGCTGGAAAAGGTGGCGGTGCTGGAAGTTCAAGCAAAGGGCCAAGTGGTGGTGGTGGTGGTTCTGGGGGAGCAATGAAAGCTCCTGGTGGTGATGGATCTTACATTTCACGGGCAGCTTTTGAGAACAACCCTCAGGGCTACTTCAGTGGTTTGCATGCTGCGGAAAAGGGCAACAAGTAGTAAAATTTGATCTAGTGTTTAAGCTGTTCAAAGAATTAAATATGTAATCTCGTGGTGATTTATGTCACTATTATCACTATAAATAAAGCAGCTGTTTTATATTGTTCTAACTTAGTTTTTGTTATCCCCTCTTTTAAGACATTATACTAATTTTTTCCCGTAACACTAAGAAATATTTTGAAGATATTAGATTTTAACAACTTAGAGTAACTTGGATGGATTCCATTTAAGAAATGTTTCATTTCTGCATTGGCCACTAAAAATTGGGTCCAATTCCCTTCTATGTATGTCTCGCGAATTAGGGGACAAATCATTGCCGATACTAAATAAAAAAAAAGGAAACAATTCCAAATCGAAAATGAACTGATGTTAGCAATAAATTTTTCAAGTGTTTTATTATTAAAATTATTTAGGTGTCACCAAATATAAGTTAACCTAAATTATTAAGGCAGAAGCACTTAAAATACATCTACTAATGAACATTACGTTATTACTATTTCTCACCGTGAATATAAGACTGTGTTTTAAACATTTTATTTTCATGTTAATCTAAAATTATTTATTATTTACTTTTTGTATAAAAAATAATCTTATTTTTAAACACCTAAAACAAAAAAGAAAATAAAACTTCCTGCCCCCTCCATTCACCTCAAGTGAGGGGAAGTATTTTTTAAGATACGGATCCCACTTTTCAATTTCTTTCCTTGTACGTATTTCACTTATACAAAAAATTATAAACTATTTTGTTTCTATTGCTCTTTCTTATTTGGATCTATCTAAACAACAGTTAAGAAGAATATATTTTGGAAGAAAAAAATGGACAATTTTTTATTTTCAATAAAATATATATTCTCTAATATAATAATTTTTAAAATAAAAATTTAATACATTATATTTTTATCAATATCATATGACTATTTTAATTTAAAAATAAAATGTGTATCTTTCCCTTTCTTTTCTAATTCAACTTCTAAACATATTCTTATTAGTAGCTATTTCTTTATAATAAGGCATCTAGAGGTTGATGTCCAATTGAAAGCTAGTTGTGACTAGAAAAAGATCAAATGGTGAGTTATGTATCATTAAGTCCAACATGATGTAAATCAAAACTCAATTATCGGCTTCTTCTTTTTTTTTTTCATTTTTTCAAAAGAGAAAAAATTAAAGTGCTAGTACCTTGTAATTAAAAATATGTTTGAAAAATTCTATTATAGTTGGATAAGTTTTTTGAAAAAAAAATTAATTTCAATATTTTTCCTCAAAGATAAAACAATATTTTCTACAAAATAGTTAAACTATAGCATATATAACATATTTTTATTTCCCGTATAAAAATATATTAATTATCATTTTATATACTTATGTTATTATGAAATTAACCTTAACGAGATGTTCATTCATTTTTATACCATCTCTACTCAATCATTTATTACCATTGTTATTTCTAAAACAAAATGAAAATTTATAATATATTAATTAATTTAACTGTTTTTATTAATTTAAAAAAATGAATTTTTTATTTTTACACAAAGGATTGGAGGACAATATACAATAAAGCCTTGATGGAAATTGTAAAATATTTTATAATAAAAATTACTAAAACATTTTAACCAATTTTTTATAAAAAGGATCAGATCAATGGGATAATATTTAATTCAATTTTTTTAATCTCAAGTTTCAAAGTTATTTTTAAACATCTAAATTAGTAAAAAATTTATTTTAAAAATGTTTATTATATATTTTTTATTTTGTTATAATAGATACTTATATTTTTAAAAAATTGTCATTTTATATGGTTAAAACTATCTCTAGGTTGAGGTTAATATTTTTTCCATTTAAATTGTGAATCTTTTCAATCTTTTCCGTGCTTGGAGATTTCAAACTACGCATACTCATGCATGCATTTAATGCCATCAATCACACTAAGTGGCCCGGTAAATATAAAGAACTGATCAAGTGAGAACAATTGAGTGCATGAAAGGTGAGCTTATCAAAAATTGAAGCATCAGTCAAATGAATTTAAGATATTTCCTGGTCTTCTGTGTGCATGTTTTGGAAAGGAAATAATTTCAGTTTGGCCATTCAATTCAGTCATTAAAGAGAACTTCACCATTTTTCCATCTATAAATGGCGCAATTCGAATCCTTACTGTGCATTAAATTCTGTTTTGATCCGTAGAACAATGGATGACAAAGGCAGTGGTAGTGTTAGAAATGTTGGTGGCGCACACGGAGGTGAACGCAAAGTTCCCAACCCCAAAGAGGTTAATGTTGGTAGCGGTTCTGTGATGAAAGCTCCTGGTGGAGATGGTTCCTACGTTTCAAGGGAGGAATTTGAGAAAAACCCTCGGGGCTACTTTGCTGGTTTGCATGCCGAACAGAACGACAAGAAGTGATGCCATTTTGCTACTAATCTAAATATCTTGCTGCCTGGAACAATTACTAATTAATCTAAATAAAACAGTTTACTTATATTCTGTTATTCTCTGTCTATTCTAGTTTAATTAACTCTATATTACTGCCTACTTGGTGTGTCAACATCCATTTTTAGTCTTGTTTGGAACGTCACTTTTCTGTTAATAGCCTCTCGGAAATAAAATGTTAAATAATTAGATTATTTTTTTTAATATTTTTTATAATATACCATGCATCTAAATATGATATACTATATGTTATTTTAAGTATAATTTTTCTGATGTCATATGATTAGATATATATATATATATATATATATATATATATATATATCAAGTGGTAATAAAAAATAAAAAATAACTGTATTATATAATAAAAACTAAAAATATATATACACTTAAATTATTCTTAGGACCTTTTATTTTAAAATATTTTTTTATTATTTCTAATATGAAATATATTTTAAAAAATAAATAATTTAGATGAATTATTATTACGTACATCTGAAAAATATATTCCATGATTTAAAATGAATTTCATCAAATTTCAACGGTTTAAAACATTGGCATAGCTTTAGTTTTGGTTGCGGAGCTTTGGGGGATCTACACCATTCCTGGGATAGCTTAGGATCGAGGTTATAAAATTTTTTTTGGTGGAAAGTGATTTTTGAATAGAAGTTTGAGATGCTCTTCCACCGTGTAGATTCTCATCCCCGGTCCCCAATGTTAGCAAGATTTTAGATCTTAAACATAATTTTTGGGTGGTTCGTTTCTCTCTCTCTCACTTTTATAGGTCAATATGGTTACCGGCAACTTGCCTATTATTTCTCATACGATACAATGGGCCTTCATATTATGAACTCCACTCCTTCATATTTGGAAGATCCGTGCCCCGTTTAGTTTCTAGTTTATCATTCTTTTCTTTTCTGGGCTCCTTAAGCCTTCAATCATATATTTACGAATATATATATATATTCAATTTTAAACCAAATGGATAGTTAATTGTATTTTTTTTATTATTAAAAATTGGATTTTTTAATTCAAATGTAGATGTCTAGAACAGAAATTTTCATCGTGTTTTATATAAATTTTTTTAGGACATTTATCAATTAATTTTAAGTTTAATAAACAAATATACATAATTTATTTTTTAAAATTCATGATATATCACGTAAGATTAAATGAATTTATAGAAAAATAAAATGTTACACATTTAATCCATTTTCATATGGAAATCTAAATTAAAATACAAATTTTAACAGTATATTCCCCAATTGATGTTGACACATTATAAAATTTTGATGGAAAATTTTATTATATTGATGAAATTAACTTTACTATTATGTAGGAGGCATGTTGTGAGATGCTATGACTTCTATTCTTTTACAAGGGATGTGATGAGCAGCTTCTGTATTAACGGGTAGCTAGTCTTAACTACCTCCCCCTTCCCAAAAATAAAATAAAATAATATATATATAAACATAATTTTTCTTTTATTCAATCATATATTATCCTAAGAAAAATATAAAATTATTACTTACAATGAAAGAGATGTCAATTTTTTAGATAATTAAAATTAATTATTAATGATTGATGAGTCCAACAGCATTGACAAGCTCAATTTTTAAATGATTACTGCGAGTATTATTTTATTATTTTAGTTTTCATTTTATATAATAATATGAACCTTTGTGAATTTGTGATTATTTATTAAATTAGATATGTTTATTTTAATTTTTTTATTTTTGCATCTGGCTCTTGAAAAGAATTGACAAGTCCGCCACTAATTAAGAAACAACTATTATATCCTTCTTCATACTTTTTCAGATTTTGGTTAATTAAAATTATTTAATAGGTAGAAAACTTTCCCCTTTTTTGTTGGAGGGGGAAGGAGGTGTTAAATGGGACCCACTACAATTTGGGTCCCATTTCCTTCGTTGGCTGCCTCACGATTCAAAGGATAATCAACTTATGGTAGGAATATATTTTTAAAATATTTTATTTAGATGCCATCAAATTCAAAATAAACCTAAATTATTAAATGAGAGCCACATAAAATACGAACAAAAGAATGATAACTACAAAATTAAATATATTTTTGCATATTTTAAGCTTTTCTTTTAAAAAATATTAACTAATATTCATAAAATACTTACTAAAAAATTTAAAATAAAATTATTATTAAAAGTATTATTAATACATATTAATATTATTTTTAGTAAAATATATTTTTTAATATTTTACTGAATATTTTAAAAGCATCAGTTTAGAAGACCTCTTTTATCGATTATGCATATGTTATGTATTGGCCTGATGGGATTGGTCATCATCAATGCGACAGCTAAGGTAGGTACTTGTTATTTTTGACTTATGAGTTATCAACAATTTGCGAAGCATAATTTCTTCATGCACTGCAAATATCAAAGCCGTAATTATGTACATCTTTTGCCTTATTTAGACCTTAATTAATAATGTTCCCTGTCACTTGATTAATTTAGAAATTGAAACTAGATTGATGTTCGCTTACATCATCTTTAATGATATTTTTAAAGTTATTTTTACAATTAAATAACGATTTGTAAAATTTGGTTCTTGTCAGAACAGAGTGAAAAGGTAGCTAAATTTAGGAATTAATTGTTCATATAAGTATCTGTTACTTATGTAAAAAAGGGAATTCACTTAAAAAATTCTATTGTATTTCACCGTTATAGATGGTCTTATCAGTTAAGAAGAATAAACGTATTGTTCTTAAAAAACAAATAAACAGAAACAAAACTCGGTTAAGAAGATTTCACAAAACGGATTGATCTTATAATTTGTGGTTTCATTTTTCAGCTCACGACAAAAATAGGCTCTCATATGTATATTATAAAGTTTGGAGTATCAATTTGATTCAGTCTGTTTAAGTTTGTAATTAAGTGGATACGCTCATATATAAATTAACATGCATTTAAATGAAAACCCTTTAAAATTTAGTTTGTTTTATATATAAAGCATTTAGAGTCTAGGCATGACTTTGAATTTGAGCTCTGTTGTCATTGTTTACACCATCCTTCTCTTTCTCTTTCTTCTAAGAATTTATTAATAATAAAAATGTAAATAGGTTGAATTATTTATATTTAATTTAACTATAGTTTATTATATACCCGATCAAATATATTTATTTAAGTTCGAATTTGATTTTAAGTCTATTTGTATAAATGAGTTAAACTTAAATTTTATAGACCGCACAAATTAAAAGTTTGTGAATAATTCATGTAAGAGTGTGTATACAATAAAAGAAAGTATTAATTTTAGTCAACAAGTATATATTTAATAAATTACAATTATATCTAGAAAATTATCATTGCTGAAATTTTCATGTTTTAGGATTTTTTTATTTTTTGTTTTTTAGTATTAAATTTTTTATTAAATATTAAATAAACATAATGATAAAAAATTAGAAAATAATCAACGTATACATAAATTATAAAATAGTTAATTTCAAATTTCATATTTTTAAATAAGAATAACCTAAATTATAAATTTAAAATTTTCCAAATTATTATTTTTTTAAAGCCAAATATAAACTTCAAACATTTGGCTTAACTCATTTATATCTACAACTTCAGGATCTTGGAATCTACTTAATTAAACAGGAGTACTGTTATTTTAAATTATCCCAAACTACTATACATCAGAAGGAGTCATTATTCAAACCATAGATTGCATCAATTCCAGGTTAATTATCAACACATCCTTAATTTTATTCTTAAAGGGTTTGATAGGAGAATTTGCTTAAGTTTTTAAAAAACTAAATTAGGAATATAATTTTTCTACATTTGATATAAAAATTATAGAGAACTATCTTTTTTAATTATTATTTTTTTACTAACATATTCTTATAAAAGGAAGTGAAAATTCAATATTTTCACAAAATTCAATATTTTCACAAAATTCAATATTTTCACAAAAATAATTTTTTTAACCATACTCATTACAAGCATTCTGATGAATCTTTTAAATATATTAAATATATTTATAACATTTCTAAAAATTATGATTCTTAAAAAATATATTTCTGAAAACCATATTTCCCCCAAAAAAAATCTATATCAAACAGCATCTTAAATCCAAATAATGAAGAAGCTGTTAACAAGATGAGAATATGGTTCTCATAGACATCATAGGCATATATAAACAAAGAGGGACAGAAGGTAGATGCTAAGAGAACCAATAAGAAAGACAAGCCCAATTGCACTGCATGCCAAACCTACAATCTCAGCAGATTGTGATGTCATGGAATCTCTCTTGTACTTACAGTCATAACTATGCTTATAATTCCACCCACATGTATGTATGAGCCTCTCTCTCTTTCTCACTTGTTGAATTCTTTCCCTTAGGATACTCAAGTTTGCATCAACAATATTGTTTGCTGGTTTCCCTGCCAAAACAATCAGAGAAAAATAATCAAAAACCACATTAGTACAATAATCATAGAAAGAATAGAAAGTGAAGGATTTATTAAAATACAAATTAGTTAATTAGAGGGTTATTTAGTGCAAGAAAGTTAAGCTATTCATGAGTATTAAAGTCATCTTCTAGTGGACACGTAGTATGCTTAATTTCCACATATATATATATACTAGGAAATCTTCCACTTCCTTATGCTAGCTGATAAGAAGTATAATAGTATCCATTACCACTATCACCAAAGCTTTGGGATCTTATTTTTGGGTATTGGAAGAGCTTATGCTTGCAAAAAGCTTGGTTTAAGCCGCAGAGAGATGATTGAGAGCAAGTCATGAGGTTGGATGGAGTATCTCTTTTTTAGTCTCTTGTATATTTATAAAGGGTCATCCATACCTGCCTCGAAATTAAACATGATTTTGGCACTAATATTTAGTGAAAGTAAGTTATGTAGAATATTTTATTTTAATATGTATGATTCTCTTTCAGCTTACCAGGATGACGTGCTTTGATTAAAGATTATATTAAGAAATTAAGAAAGAAAATAAGAAAAGTAGTAGGACATGTGTATTGTTGGGAGGACTTACACATGGCACCTATACATTAGCTTTAGATCTTGTACTGAAACATATCACTGAGATCTGATAGTACCACATGATCAAGAGTACCCATGCGCTTGATGCGGGCTACATGTCAATGCCGAGATAGATTAGGTATTACAAAAAATATATAATAACATATGTGTAGCCTAATTATTTTGCTTGTCATGTCATCTGAGTTAAAAAAATATATATTATTATTATTGAACTTTCATTCATTGGCCCTTAATTTTTCATAGAGGTTTTTGCTCCTTAGAAAATGAATCCACTTGTCAAATTTCGATATTATAAGATTACGTTTAAATTTTTAATGTATATCAAGAAAGATATACATTAAGTTAGTGTCAATGTAGAGAAAAATAATCACCAACCTTATTAATTAAATAATTTGGGCCAACTTAATTTTTGATTATTTTTATCAACATAAAATTTCCTTCAATAACAGAAAAGAGTTAAAAAGATTGTATTGGTGATATTTTTTTATTTTATGTAAAAAATATATTATAAAAATAGAAGCAAAAGTTTAAGATCTATATGTTTTAAACAATCTTCAAAAAATTACACAATAATGAAGCCAACTTCTCACATGTTTAAAGATGCACCCGTTTTTAGGGAGACTCTTGAAACTTGGCGAAATATAACTATGTGTATTAAAATTGAGTTTAGAAACATTTAAAGAGATAAAAACTAAAATAAAGATACTTACCGTTTCTAAACCTTTGAGGCCACCTGTTTTTGGCTTATAAACACCCTCACTGTCATTTTGTTCCTATTGTAATGGATGCAGGTAAATTGATAATTGTTAATTGAAAAATTAATTATTAAAATTTATAATTTATCAATCTAACTATTATTCAATTCATATTATAATAATTATGTAAATAAAATTTTACATAATTTAAATATTTATAAATATGTAATCAAATAATAACTATTTGTTTATATTTTAAATATAGCATACCTTAAAATAAAATGAAACAATGGGATATTGATTAATTTTAAATTACTTAAAAATTTTCAATTTAATATATTATATAAAAATTATTAATTTAATAGTGAATTGATAATTTTTTATTAAAAGTTACTAAAAATATATTTAATGTTATTTAATTTTAATAAAAATATTTAGTAATATACTAGATTATATCATTAATCAATGAACCACTAATATTTATATTAATATTTTAATACTAGGTAGTAATTATATTAATGGACTCTAAATCAACACTAGAGCATATGTATAACATTTTTTTTATAGTGCAAGAAGATATATATGCATCCCTTCAATATCCAAGTTGAATCCAATTCCTTTTCCAGATTCATCTTTTAGGCTACGGCTACATTTTACGCGAGTTTCAATTCTTACCATCTTAATTGACAAATCACAAATGTAGCCAATGTCCTAAGCCATTAGAAACTTTTCATATTGAGAATCAGACCAAGGAGTTTGCTATTAATTCAAACACCTCAAATAAAAAAAATTGAAAAAATATGCAAAGATACACTATCAAACTCAATGTCCATAGTCATAAAATTTGAATTTTAGACTTCTAGAACTTAGTACTAAATAATTTGCAGTGAATTCTTAAATCATCCCGGGCTATTTAATTTTATAAAAAAGTTTAAGTCATATATATGCAATGGTTTACAGTTATCTATTTTTTTTAAAAAAAAAAATTCAATTGTTAGATAAAAATTGTTAGAAGATAAATAATATTATTTATATGTAAAATTCATCATCTCAAAGAAAAACTTACAGGCGTTGGTATCTTTTACTCTAAAAAATTATGTAAGCATAATTTAATATATACAAATTTCATACAATCCACCAAATTTCACAACCTGAATGTGCATAGTTCTTTATCTCTTTAAAGTCTTGACTTGAACATAATTTCATTCAGTGATAAGCCTCTGTTTGATTTGTCTTTCGAGGCCACAGATTTGTGAGCCAGCATGGCAAAAGCGAAAGTCTCAAAGATCAAATGAAAATTTGACCCAAATTAAAAAACAAAAAGATCAAATGAAACACCCGCTAATAAAGCAAATAGTTGATGAATGAAACATTAGTGGTATATAGTGGAAGTGGAAATTTTATCAGTTTTGTTTTGGTAAGTCTACTTACACTCTTACAATGAAAAACATACACGCAGACACAAACTTACATCCATCTTAGGTTTAAATATTTGTATCTTTTATAAATATAATTTAATTTAATTTCAATTTTTATAAAATTACTTTTTAAAAAATTATTCCTAGCAATTTGTAAATTATATATTTAAATGCATGTTATATTATTAATAAATATTGATGGGGACCAATTTAAATAAAAATTGATTGAATCAGATTTTAAAAAATTAGATTTAATTCAAACAAAAAAATTTATAATTTAAATCTTATATTTTATCAAATGGATTCGAATTACCTTGATTAAATTGATCCATTTTACTAACTCTAATTAAAACCAATAAAATTATTTAAAAAACAAAATATAATTATATTATAATTATTTACCTCTATTTATATTTATAATTTTGGCAATGCATTTAGTACCATATACGATCTAGTTGTGTCGTCATACTCAATTCTATTCTCTAAATTTGATTTGCTACTTTTCTACTTTAAACGTGTCCAAATTATATCCATAACAAATTCGCATGTAACTTCCATATAATTACTCAAGTTGACAATATGTTAAATAAATATGTTTCTATTATTTAAGATTATAATATATTACTTTCATTTCTATTTTGTCTATTTTTTTAAAAGTTTAAAATAATATTAATATATTTTTATAAAATAAATAATATAAGTAAAATAATATAGTAAATAAATAAAAATACATTAGTAAATTTACCAAATATATAATTTTAATAAATCATTAAATATTCTTATATGTACAAAATTTTATACTTAATAACTTCCCTTGTTTTTATTAAAAAATTATAATTTTTGACATATTATTTACCTTATTTATCTATTTTGATGAAATGATGAGGACATGTTTCAAAACTTAAAATGAATTTATAAAAATATTTACAAATATAAGATTCCGATTAGGTAGAATTTAAGTGTGTAATCTTTATTAATTAAATCAATCATCTTTGATTATCTTTCTTATTTATTATTTTGACAATTTATATACTTCTCGCTCTCCTCCTATAAATATGTGGTTAAAAATAATAATTAATGTAATCTTAAAATTTTAAAAGATCAGATAAATAGGATTTTCTTTCAAAAATGACGAATAAAAATAATATTAATCATATAATAATTTGATTCGTACAGCTCACCTAATTTTTGTTTAATGTAGATCAAGGAGTTGCCATAAAAAAATGAAAACATTTTTAATGTGCTTGGCTAGTAATTTAAACAAATTTATAATTTATTTGATTAACTTATTACCTTGTTTTGCAAACATACCGATGTTTGATAAAGATAACATCACTCACTTATAACATTTTTTCATATGCTTATGTATAAATTTATAATATTTTCATACATTAATATATGAACTTATCCCACTAATTTATATTATTTTTTCAATTTTTATTTAGTATAAAAAATTATTTATTTATCCATCCTTTCATATTATATTATTTATTTTAATTTCTTAAATATATATTTAAAAATTAAGAGTTTAAAATTAAATTTAAAACTCAAAATTTAATGAAAAATACATTTATATAAAAATCATTAAAAAACGTTTTTTTCGTGATTTTGTATTAGTTAGTCTAAAATTTGATTTTGTTAAACATTTCTAATTCAGTAAGATAGTTTAATAATTTTTAACTTTAAATTAACTTTCTAACTTTTAACTAATTGATAAACAATATTTTAAATTCTGAACTGGTAATTGACTAACTGAATGTATATACTGCGTTATAATTTATTGGTTCAACTGTGACTAAATCATGATTAAATTGGTAGTGATTAAATTTATAATTTTAATGTTATTTAATAATAAAATTAATAAAATCATAAGAAATTGATATATATAAATTTTATAAGATAAATAATTAATAATGATGAAAATAATAATAAAAACTATGTATAATCCTAAAACATTTGTTTATTTATCGTAAAAATATTTCAGATTAAATAAAAGTTTTTAAATTAAAAAAATAGAGGAAATTTTTAAAAAAATATAGGTTCAAACCAATTTAGGATTAATTTTCACTGTCTCTAAGATAAACCAATGTTTTAATTTAAATGAAAAATTCAATGGACCGATTTACAATTGAATGAGTTGAAGTGACCGATCCAATTTTGACAAATATACTTAAAAACTGTTTTCGTAAAAACATAGAATGTTTATATTGATTTATGCGTGTCATCCAAATGATCAATCTTTCTTTCTTTAAGCATAATTTTCTAACACTTCGTTATATGTTATTGAATTCTTTTTTAGATAAGGCCCACTAGATATTATTTAAATAGCCTAGTTGGCTACCATGTAATCGCTGCCAACACACGTGGCAAATAGTAGGGTAGGCCATAACATCAAATTTTCTGTTCCATACGAAGTTAAAATTGGAAAAAATTGCATTAGTGACAAAAACCACTAAACATATGCTAATTCTATTTAGAGCAAGGCACAATCCTCCTATAAGATTCAGTTTAAGTCTGATTAGTTGGCACAAGAACACCTAGTGTCACCAAACCATGTCCATCTCGAACAGATTCCTTAGCAAATTCGCAATCGCATCTTATCCTTTAATGCATGAACGTGGTAGGGACTTAAATCATGAAAACAGAAGAAAAAGGCAAAAGGAAAAGAAGGATAAAAGTACCCTTGTTATCAAATGATTATGTAAAAGGTGACAGGAAATATATCTTATTTAAATGTTATTTGCTTCTCTTTTTCCCCTCCACTTAAGTTAATTAGGCTGAAGGACACGTATACCACCATTAGTGGACCTTTTTTCACCTGTTCATGTAATCAAACAAGCAAACCAATATTAAATTGACAAATATATAGAACACAATATTTATTTTGATGAAGAATTAGTTTCATAAACTGTCACTTTTTAAAGCAGAGAAATTAGTAAGATTTGGGAGACAAAATGATGAGAAGGCTAATTTCTAGTGCCTTATTTGCATATATTTATCATCACTTGGCTGTACCGAAGTGGTACTTGGCATTATATTATTCTTCACAATCTAAATTGGTAAAGAGGACAAAGAGCCTGCTTCTTTTTCACTAGAAATCAATTTTACATACTGTACACATGTTTTAATATAAAATTTGTATACACAATTAATTCAAATATATAATTTAAAAATTTACTTAAATTATATTCAATAATTTTAACTTAAATTAATTCTAATTAACTTTAAAACAAATAAATAGTTACACCAACAATCTGGTACACACATATTATATTTCAACACTTTTTTCTTATTATTTTGTGTACTTGTCAAAATGAGTTGGGCTTAAAATAAAGAATAATTGGAATTGATGAAATTTAAGTTTTAAAATCATTTTTAATCCAGCATAAAATTTTGTTGATCCAAAAATGAACTAACCTGTAACAGGCTGGATGAGTATGATATTTCAAAATTCGAATATTTGTAATTAATATGTCGGTTCGAATGGGTCAGACCAACCTTTTTATTTTGTCATGACATTTATATAAAAGAAACTCTAAAATATAATTAATAGAATCTCACATTTCACCATGATTCAAATCATATGATTTGATGAAATGACTAAATAGCAATTTGTATAATTTGATAAATCCCAAATGACTTGGAATCTTATAATATATAATTGAATCAATAAAATTTTATATCACTTATATGATTATATGGTTTAATAATGTTTTATTTTTATTTTTCTCTCTCTGTTTGATAATTTTATTTTATTTTTTACTCCCTCATTCAACATATGAACTCTATTTGGATGTTTTATTACTTTAATATTATTCTTCTTAAGATTTTGCACACTCAATTATCATTTATAATTTTATTGTGTTAAATTTAATGATTTATGATTAAGTTGTTTTATCTATTTCTAGTTTAAAATTATTATATTGAATATTATATATCTTTTATATAATATACTTAAAGTTTTTTGTTTTTAAATTTAATAAATCTGTGATATATTGTTTGCAATTCAAAAAATATTCATAATTTAAATTTAAATTTTAATTATCTTACCCTAAAATAAATCACAATATACTCACAATTTAAATATATTATAATTAGACATGAAAACAGAAAAATTTTAGTTGATCTTATTGTTATAAAAGATTACAATGAATTTTAATGCACGTTTAAAAGATATGAAGATTAAAAATTAAAAATCCAATAATTTAAATTGTCAAGTTTGAATAAATTTATGAAAAAATTATATTATATTTTTTTATTTTTTCATAAATTTCAGTTTTATATATATATATATATATAAATGTTAATTTTTTTAAAAAAATTATATTTTTAACAAAATATAAAATTTGATATTTTTATTTAAATATTATTATAATTATAAAAATTCGTTTAAATTTTGGATCAAAGTAATTTTTTTTCCTATTAAAATGGATATGGGATCAAATAGGTGGTCAAGCCATGTCTGGTCACAATATATTAACCCACTAATAGCCTAAAAACTAAAAGATAAACTCACTATAAAAATAATTTCCCCGTCAGATATATCCTGGCACGTTGTATACAACTACACCTGAAAAGCCAAGCTCAACGGAATTTACGAATCGATAATCTGAGGATGAATCTTTTGTCTGAACGCTCTAAACAATTTGCTGATTAAAAATTAAAATAAATTACCCTTCCTTTCCTAATTCATTTTTATTATAAATAAATCTCTTATTGATAATAAACAATTATGAATATATTATAGTAAAAATATTTCTCACAATTATTATTTTGGACACATAATTTTAGATGTAGTATTACTGGTTTTAATATTTAAAAATACGATAAAACTTTATATATATTTATTTTTAAATTTTATCTAAGATTTTTATGTTTTAAAATAAAAAACTAATAATAGATGTTAAAAACCAACTATTAATGCATGCAAAAATTCATCGAAATAGAAAAAATCTTTAAAATTTTCATTTAAAATAGAATAAACTAATATGACATAAAATTACCTTCCAAGGAGATAAATATTTTTAAAATATAATTTTATTAACATTAATATTTAAAATTAACTTTAAAATACAAAAAAATAAATTTTTATTCTTCAATAAAATCTTATAAAATTTGAATATTGAAAATCAACTCTAAAAATTAATGTTAACATTTTCCTTAAGAATCAGAAGAGAGATATAATATAAACATTTCTCAAAGCAACATAATTTACTCAAAATTATATTAATATAAATGTTAATTATATTAAGGAAAAGATAAGTAAAAGTCGCATAGCCAAAGGGAGATATGAAAACCGTCTTGGAAACAATTAAAAACGAAAAATATAATTCCGTGGTGCTCAAAGAACATTACCCATCTTGCTCTCACCCATACTTTCCACATTGCATGATGACCATTTTGCTAGGGTCCATAATCTTGCCTGTACTCGGGCTTCAAAGATGTAGAAAGCAAATAACTATTGATCGGTAACTCATCTGTGTGTCACTAGATAATGAGACTTCATCCCATTACCTTAACCCGTCGAAAATAAATTACCAAGAAAAATAAGCATCATTGAGAGGAATGTAACCTAATATCCAATACTCCTCGCTCCAATTCCAAGTAAGTATGTTTTTGTTAATATTACACGAGAGGTGAGAGTCCTAACAGTTATATGCACACAAAGATACAGATTCAAAATCTACTATGTGCATTCGAGGAAGATACACATGCTAAATCTATTATATGCATACGGGAAGATGCAGATGCTACATCTACGTTCAGGCCCCACAGAAACCATCTTCAATTTACAGAACTACACATGTGAAACGATCTTATATATTACAGAACTACCCATGGGAGGGTCCGAGTCTTGATATGCTAGCATAACTACAGGTAGTAGTGACTCATATATCCATGTCAGCAAATATTTCTTCATCATACTCATTGTGTATCTCATCAACAAGTAATCCATCAGCAATCAAGTTACTGCCACCAACAGCATTGTGCTATGGATGAATATTGATGCAACCAAAAAGTAGTTCCAAGTAGTAAAGATTATTAAATTTTCAACTCACCTAAAACAGCTGAAACGAAATGTCACAATCCGCTTAAGCTTTCTATTATAAAACAAGAAATTAAAGGACCATCTGCCGAAAAAAGAGAAGATAGTTATTAGAATAACAAATAATAGGCAAAACAATGGTAATAACAATTTTAATTTTTATGCATATGTAGCAAAATAACTTTACATTGCTCCTCTCTCTAATAATGGATCTGCCTCAGAATCAGGGACGTAACAATAAATTTCACAATCTGCTAACTTCACCACCTGCATCACAATTTATCAGAGAATTGCCTCTTGATATGACTTCCACTCACTTTATAAAGAAACCGTACCTCATCAAGGGCCTTGAACAAGGAGTCCAGCAAAGAAACACCCCCAACGGTTTCAGCCCATTCCTGCAGTAGACAAATCAGCCAAAACCAAATATAAGAAGAAAATCACTGTAGCATACAATAATTATTATCAGGACAACATAATAAAATTTTTGCACCAACAAAAGATTCAGACAGAATGAGATATGTAGAATATCCCTCCACGTTATTTTCAATGTCAAACATGTCTAATGCTCGCAATCCAGCTATGATGTTCATTATGTGGGCATACTACACTATTTCCAATCTTAGATGTCCAAGGAAGGAGAAGTTTGTGTCTAGTCCGAGAGTACTGAACTACTCCTGTAAGAACATACCATGTTTAATAGCATAACCATATAAGATGTTGGATATTTGAAAACAAATTACAATAAAATTAAAACTGGACGTTTACAACTTACAAAACTGTCCACTGTATTACTTTGATAGTATGTTAGAAATTCTCCTAAGGATGAGGATGAGGCTTTGGCAAATTTTATGAAATGTTATTTTTACTTGATAATTAACTTACAAATTAATAATAGAAATAATATAAAAAAATGAAAAATTTTGCTATACATAAATGCTTTTAATTATTGATATAACAATTATCAAATGCGTATGCAATGTTTAGTTCTTATGTTACTTCAGATTTATAAACTACATGGTATATTAATCAGTACTGGTTAATAAAGGGGATGGGTCCCCCTTAATTACTTTGTTTACATTCTCCTTCCAATTTTGCAATTATGGCTTATTTGTATCTACAATCTGCAATCAAACTATCCAATGACCACTCATGATTAAAAACTACTCTTCCTTCTCTTTTCTCCCTTTTATTTGTTTAGAAATTAAAATATTTTCTTTTCATTGAATACAATATTTATTTATAACTATGAATAAAAAAGATGTTGCTTGACTAGCGCACATATGAATACAATCATTTATTAATTTACAATTGTTGGAATATCTAACAGATTTATCATCTTCATGGTATTAAAATATCTTAGACAATCTCTTAAATTTGGTTTCATATTTCATTATTTGTTTCATGATTTGACTAAGATAAGGAATCTAGTATTAATATGAATAGGGATTGGTACTTTATGTTTTGTATCACATCATTATAATAAAGATCATATTGTACAAAATCTATATTTTCTATTTTCAACTTCCCTACCTAAACTATATGCTCAGTCCTTTCTCTCCCCTTCCACAAGTGCTGCCTCTGATTTAGACTCTTGTGATCCACCTCTGATTGTCAAACACAGCACGGTATTCCCTGCCACAAACCCAGCTAGTTGCCATAGTTTCACTTCACCCAGAGCAGACACACCATTTGCTAGATTCTGCACATTCAGCCTTTCTCCTGTGTGGGAGTCCATCCTGCTCATCTTTTGGTAGCCACTGCTCATCTGATCATCTTCCCTAGTTGTATTCAGTCAGATTCAACCCCTCTTGCTGCCATGCACCACATTCCTGTGAGTGTCTGGCTGCAAGGTCTTTTTCCATGCTGAGCACTAAGGTCTAACATAATCCTTACTTTAATCATGTTTGACTTATTTTCATTTGGCTAAGGATGTTTCTTGGCATTTTTTGTGGTACTATGGCTTAGTTTGTTCCACGTGGCCTTTTCTCAGGCCTTTGTCTGTTCTTCCATTTGCAATTTGATATGTTTTGTGGCCAATCTGTTCTATTGTGCTTCATTTTGGTAGCCATCACCTGGTTTGAATGGTTTCTTCTCTGGTTTTGACATTGTTTGGCTACTAGTGTTTGTCATCCCATTCTCTTCCTATCAAGCAACAATTTCAGTGAATTATTTCTTCCCCACTGATAAGTCATTATTAGTGATGGCTTCTCTTCTCATAGATGATTATTCCAATTCTATTAAAATGCATTTCTTCATGATCTTTGAGAAAATCTCTCCTTCCTTTGTCATCAAACATTCCAACTAACTTTTTGGACTATGATCATTCCAGTCATCTTGCCGAGTTATCTTTCCAGATGCTTATGTCTCTAACATCTCCAACATCCCTAAGTGGCAATACTTATTGTGGAATTCAGTTTGTACCTTTATGTTATTTTCTTTTTTGAAAGTTCTAATTTGTTACAAGCTTAAAGCTTAGCAAGTTTTAGCTAAAGGGGAAGGTCTAGAATATTTTTAAAAAAAACACTCATAGTATCATTGTTGTATCATAGAATGTTTTGGAGTATCTTAGATGATCTCTTAGAAGTGGTTTTTGTATTTCATGATTTATTTTCTTATTCAATTAGGATTAAGAGTATAATATTAATATAAATAGTCCGTGGTTACCATCTTGTATTACATTACATTATATACACAAATATTATATCATTCAAAGTCTTTATTCTCTCCTTTTCTCCCTTCCTACCTAAACCCTACAAGTTTTTTAAAATATTGAAAGTTGCATCACACTATTAGGTGCAACCAAACAAGGTCAACAAACATGCTCAGGAATCAATGATGTCATACAAAATATGGGAACCTTTAATAGTAAATACCCACAAATTATATAGCCAAGCATCTTATGCCTAAGTATCCAGGATGCCTATAAAATTTCTGCATATCAAACACCCAAGGGACTGTGCAAATAATAAAAAGAATTCTGAAAACAAGAAATAGACAATATTAATAGTGGCACCTTCGAGGCTTCAAACATGTAGGTATCAAAGATCTGCTTAAAACTGTCCCATGATTCCTCTGTGAAAAACTGGTGAGCTTTAACTGCACTAAAAACCATTGTACGTGTATGATATTGTAGGGAAAACACAAGCATGCAACAGCAGAGTCACAAGTTAAAGCAATACTGTTGAACCACTTAAATGACCAGAATAAGACTTGGGAAATGGAGAGACTTGAACTCTCAGCTTCTAGAGCAACAGTTTTCTGAACTGTTTGTCAAGCCTTTTTGACAACACTCCCAATGCAATAAAAAAGGATTATATAGTGGGTTGCCATGTCGCCAACAAAGCTGACAGTAGCATTACCCATAATCCTCCTTTTTATCCTATAAAACATATAGAAGCATCTATGATGCATCATAAGATACTGAGGTACCTGAAGTCGTAATCTGGATACATGTGATAGAGGGTAAGAACCAGGTAAACCAATGTCCTTCGGCTGGAATGAAAGAACATGTAATGAAAACATTTGAAAGAAACCTCAATGTTATTTTTCACTTTCCTAAACCAATCTAGATAGTAAGGCAACCTGGTTCTAGTTAATAAGGTTTGGTCCGGTGAGGAGGAATCAGTATCAGACGATTTCCCCAAATAATCAAGAATCTGAAATTGAAGAAGTTCAAATAATAAGTAATCAATTGAAGAGCTTATCCCTAGCTCCACCATACAAGGCATTACAATTTTAAACCTCCTACCCCCAAACAGAAGAAAAATCAATTTACATTCCAATTATTTCTATTAAGATAAGATAAGATATTATATATCTATAGAAAAAATTATTCAAAAATCCATCAAAGCATACTTTGTACATCACATATGTTCTCTTCATTTGGATGCATATGTTACTTTCCAGCAATTAATGAATGCAAGAAGAGGCTTTCACTTGAGAAGGAAGGCATGTTATTAGCAAAAATGGAAATATTTTTCACTTTGGAAAAACTGAGTTCCCATGCCTTGTAAATCATGAGAACGGAGTTTCGACTGACACGCAAACATGCCTAAAACATATTGAATTAATCCTATCCTCAATTCTACCTTTAACACGTGCCAAATCAGCTTGTAGAGCAGAATTTACAGTGAGGTGAGAGATGTATTGTATACAGCATCGGCTTACCTCAGTCTCCAAACTTATGGAGAGTTTTTTATCAGTTCCAGCATGTTTGCCTATGGGAAAAGAAAGAAACTAAAATTAGCCACTGCCCGAATAAAATCCCAAAACAACGTTTTAGAAGTCATTTATTCCTCCTTACAACTATAAGCTTCGAGGCATCCTTTGATAGTACGTTCTCCCAGATTCAAATTACCCAAGAAATCGTTAAGCCTGAAAATGTTTTTACTAGGCTCTATTATACACCAAAATTATGTGAAATCCCACAATTTAATTCAAACTCGTTTGAAGTAACAACTACCGATCCAGAGCAGCACATTCAAGGAACTTCATGACGAATTGTTCCGATTATTCCAATTTGGCCGATAAGAATTGCAGCGAAAACCTTGCTTCCCGTCCTAGCGGCTCTCCCTGAAATATTGAAAAGCAATCAGAAACTACGAATATTTCGAAATAATTAATTGGATCCAAGCATTAGAGATGCATGAAACAGAGCGTAACCTAAGTCTTAAGATCCATACAACGGGTCAAAACCAAACTAGGAAGTCAAAGCATGACGAAATGAAAAAAATCTAAACAGAAATGAAGAAAAAGAAAAAAAAATGGAGTACCAGAGACAAAGACAACGAAAATTGCTTGGTTTGATGATGCTTCGGAAAGATGACCGGTGAATTTGAATTATTAGGGTTTGAAAATTTGGGGATTAAGAAAGGGTTTCGAAGCGGTGAAATTCGAATATTCGATTTTTGATTTGATTTGATTTTGATGTGAGATGTGGACGAGATTGAGCCTGGTGGATGAGAGGTAAAAATATTCATAGGGTGGGTTTGTTAGGTGAGAGAAATAGCAGTAAATAGGTCAAAAGTGGAAAGCCCAGCCCAATTCATTAATAATCTCGGGTCAAATAAATGGACTTTTGGGCTGGACCACTTCATGCTATGTAGGCAACCTCTCGCAAGCAACAGTCAATGATTGCTCATGCTGTTCCAGTTTCCACTGTCTTGATTTCATAATTATTTTTATAAAATTGTATTATTTATTAACTTCTTTTATATAAAAATTATAAATTATTTATAAAGAATTTAAAAAAAAAAATCTAATTGTCCCGTACACAGCATAAACATTTTCATAATAAATAATTATATTTATTTCAAAAAATTTCTTTGGATGAAAAATTTTAATATTTCAAGAAATTTAAAACTTTTACAAATTTAAATATTTTAAATTAAAATAATTTTATGTTAAAATAGTTTTTCTAAATAAATTAATTTAAATATCTTATGTTTTACATTATTTATTTATATGAATTTTAATTTTAAATCTTGTATTTAAAATTTTTATTTGGGTAAAACAATTTAATTTCATTATATGGAATTTTTTTATTTTTTAATATTTATTTAAGATTTTAAATAATATTAATAAATAATTTATTAAAATTATTTTTTAATCTTATTAATATTTATGTTAATTTAAGTGTAAAATTCTAAGTATTTTAATATTTTAAGTTAGTGCTATTTATATTAAAATATATTGATAATAATATTAAATATTTTTTATCTATATTACCCCATGTTATAAATTTATAATAAACAAAAATTTATAAATGATTTCTATTTTGGTCCGCGGTGATTTATGGTTGGTGCAAGGCTAGAGAGTGATTCTTATTCTACGCATGGTGGTACAGTGAATATCGACAATGGCACAATTCCTACCAATTAACCTATTAAATTTGATGATTAAATTTGATGGTTCGCCTTGACGATGTCGAAATTGGTGAAGGTTTATGGCAAGGATCACAAATTAGTTATGCTTCACAACGGTTGAGAATCGGTCTCAAATGGTGGTTGTGCAGGTTTAAACACAAGGAGCATCATGGGTTTTTTCTATATAAGATAGTCAATTTGAGAGATAATTAATGTGTGTATGGATAAGATGAAGAGTATGACGGTGAAACCTGAATGGATGTTGGGGACAAAATTTACAAAATTTGATAGCATTTGATATTCATCTATTTTAACCTGATAAAATTACTTAATAAAATTCTTACAAGTAAATATTAAAAAAATAGTTTAAAATTTAGAACTTTAAGTTCTTCAATAGATTATTTTTCCCTCATAAAATTATTTAAGCACAGGTTAAGGAATAATTTAATAATATTTTTTTAAGTAAACCAAACACAGAGAATAATACGCACTTAGCTTCTTAATTGTTAAAGAACATGCTAGAAACACTTACTGCATGTTTAGGTATTTTTAACTATTTAGTGTATACTTTGGCATGAATAAGTTTGATGATAAGTGTTTTTTTATGTTAAAAACTTTAGTATATATATAGTTTATTCGATGGTTTAGTAATCTGATGTATTAATAAACTATAGCAATACAATCGTTGTCAATATGTATTAATGCAATGAAAAGTTTATTCGATGGAACAGTAAACATTAAACTGATTTAGTGATTGCTTCGTTTTTGTTCACATGCCATCAAATTGAAATAGTTTACAACCGCGAACCTTCCGAGGCAGAATCAACCAACTTTTTACTTTTCTGACGTATCTATACATACAATTATATAGTTTTTTTGTTTTCGGTCCAATTCAGATATACTTCAATAATTTCCCAACTCAATCAAATGGATGCACCCAACCCAACTTACAATGTTTGCATCGTAGTGTTTTTAAAACTGCAAAAATTTAAAACATTTTTGTTCTGATATAAAATAAGTCAAAACTAACGGAACCATTAAATTACAAAATTGCATACTGCGTGATCCAAGAAAGAAAGGAAAAACTACAGAGAATCTTTAAACTAGTGAAGGTGAATAGCATTTACCAGTCACATCACAGTGTTATTCTAGCAGTTGATAGAGTTGCAGCCACATCGATGCTTTTGTTTAGGCGTATGGCTAAGCGATGGCATGATTGAGTTGTTTTACAAATTGCTCTACGTTAAAGTTTAGTTGATGTATTTTTTTAAAGGGATAAAATAGATTTTGATTAATTTTAAAGGAAAAACAGAATAATTAAATCATTATTAATTTATACTTGTTTCTGGTTTTGAAAATTATTATTCACTCATGTATAATAAATTTAAGTTCTTATTTTATGTTTTATTTCTTTTATAATCATGTATATTTTATCATTTTATGTCGCATATTCTTAGTATAAATTCATTAAAATCGAATTAATGATAAAAATTAAGATAATTTATTTAAATTTTTGTAATTTTTATTACATATACATATATTTTCACTAGGTTGTTCATTTTACCTTCTACGGTAACTTTATACGCGCAACTGAAAATTATTTCATTGCTTATTCAAATTTTCAACAGAAAACATTTATATTAATCATTCACAAGTATTGAGTCACGAAAATATGTTTTTCAAATTATCTCATTTAGTCATAGAAAAGGGAAGTTTTATTATTTTCTTAATAACTTAATTATTCTTTATTGTGTTATTGGAATGAAAAATCATAAAATTTAAAGTTTTTCTTATATTTTACAAATTATGATAAAAATATATTGAGTTAAACTAAATTTTGAATATTAAATTTTAAGTATTTAATTTGACATGTATAAAAATTTTAAAATCTTTATATGAATCTTATTTGTTATATTTTTTTTAAGTCTAATCTATTTTAAAATTTATTATATTGATAAATTTTTTAAAAAATTTACTATAAAAAAATAAGTAATTTATTAAAAAATTCATAAATATAAAATTGATAAAATAAAAATTATTAAATAAATCATAATTTACGCTATCTAAAATCTATTTTAAAGATGGTGAAAAATTTAATTAGATTTATTTAAATTTTAAATTTTAAAACATTATATAAATATATTAATATTTTTATAAATATGATATATTAAAATAAATATAATATAAATATAATATATTAAAATAAATATAAAGATAAATAGATTCATAAGCATAATAAATATATTTGTTTATAAATTTAAGTTTAATTTATTTATTTACAAATATATTTTAACATAATTTAATTTATATATTTATTTAATAAGTTAAATAAAATAAAATTTTAAACAAAAAATAATTTAATTTATTTTCATCTGTAAATACATAATTTAAATTAAATGTAATTAATAAAAACTTTAAAAAGTATTACTTCATTCAATATAACACATTGTGTCTAATAGGCATAGAACTAAGAAAGTTTTATATTTCATAAAACGATACATGTTCTCATTAATGGTATAAGTATATTTCTTACAATTTTAAATTTCCCTTTAATTTTTTTTATATTATAAAACAATTATTACTTAAAAATTTCTTACTTATTTTTTTCCCAAATAATCACATACCTTTCTGAATTATGATGTTGTCACATTTGTATTATACTTATTCGTATTAATTAAATCGAATCAATAAATTTTAACCAGTTATTACTTTATACAAATACTTTTAATCTTGGAATTAACATTTTCAATTATAATACAATAACAAAAAGCTTTTTAATTGTTTTTAAAATAATTCTGCATTGATTAAATCAATCTTTACTATTTTTTCAAAATTAAAAACTGTGACGTTGATTTTTTATGTTTAAATTTAACTTCAAATTATTAATAAACAAATCAATGTATTATATAAATCTCTCAACATTAAAACAGTACCATCTTGCGCCTAATTCTTATTTAACATCTGTCAGGTAATATATGACATAATATATACGCATAATGAAAAGTGAAACAAGCCTGTCAATATTTCAATACACATTTTATTTTTTTTATGTTTATCCATTTATAATAAAAGCATTAAAATGTCAATTAGTCAGTTTCTTCTATCAAATGTCATTAACAATACAAGGTAAAATAATACATGTAAAACTAAATAAATGAACATACCGTAATATTATTTTCTGAAATAATTTTTAATATAACATTGTATAACAATAATAATAGTATGAAACAAAAACAATATTAAATAACATTCCGGAAAATAGAAATGGCATGGTAATATAAACATTAAAAACAGATTTAATTATAAAATAACATTACAATAATCAAAATAATATTAACATATATACAAAATAAAATATTAATAATGTAATATTAATTAAGATACACTAATAAAGTAAATAAACAGAGCAGTATTACATTGGTACAAAATAAAATAGATTACGACAACGAAATTTTAAAATTTACAAAACAAACAAAAAAATATTTATAAAATAACTATTACATAATGTAAGAAACCACCGATTAAAAAATGAAATAGTCAAAAATCAAAATAATAAAATTACAGTAGTCAAAAGAATATTTTCAAATAAAATAAATGCCACAAAAATATAATACTATTGAAACAATTTTAATATTAAAAAATTAGAAAATCATAATTAAAATATATTTAAAATTTTTGCCAAATTCAACATTATAAAATTACAAAATCCATAAATAGAAATATTCTAACATTATAAAAATTAAATAATTTTAATATATTATAAAAATGAATAAAATTGGAATAAAAATATATTATTTAAATATACCATAAGAGAAAAAAGTTATTATTTGCATAAAGTAAACATAAAATGTTTACAATAACCATTGTTGTTTATATAAAATCATGATAAAATTAACTTTAATTAAAATATGGACAAAATATTTTTAATCATTGTCCACGTAATATAACAGTGTTACTTTTATTATTTTATCTGTAACAAAACATTACTCGTTTTATTATATTATGTTGTACTTCTATTGTTATATATATAATTATGTATTCAATCCCAATAGTTACATTTTTCATCCAAACTTATAATCAAACAAAGTATATTATAATATTATTTAAGTAATGCAAATTAAAACATTATACAGCATACTGTTGGAATATAATATGCTTTAGTGTCGTTTAAAATGTTTACAAAGTAATATTAAAAAATAATGACATTACCTTTAAGATAAAAATTATACACATAGGTAAAATAAATCAAAATTAGTTATTAAATCGAGAAATAATATTATGTAATAAAATTTATAAAATAATATTGTTAAATAATTTTAAAATATATTGATTAAAGAATTTCACTTAGTTGAAATTTAAATTATTAGTTAAAAATTTAAATTAAATAATTTATTTCAATAATTATTAAAATTTTTCAGATGATTATGAATTTTTTAAAATTTTTTTTAAATCATTTATATACTTTTTATTTATTAGTTAAAATATTTTATTTATTTTGAACTTAATATATTTTTATAATTTAAAATTTTATTTATTTAATTATTTGTATATTATATTTAAATTTATTATTTTAATATATTTTATTAAAAATATTGAATCATTTGATAAAAAATAAAATTATAAAAATGATCACTTTTAAAAAAAATTATTAAAATTTTCTTTATATAAAAATAAAAAAAAATATTTATTTATTTTAAAAATAAAATATTATTTAATTAAATTTTAATATATTTTTATAAAAATATATAATATTTGTCATACTTTAATTTATTATTTAACTATGTATTTATTTATTATTTTATATTTAATAATTAGTTTTATCAAATATTTTTAATTTAATTAATAGTTTATGAGCTTTTAATATTAAACTAAATTTTTAATTTTTAACTAATTTTTCATCATTGACAACTCATCTATTAAATTTATCAAACATATTTTTAAAGGATAGTTTATTAAATATAAAAATTTATTTAAAAGTTATGATCAGTATAACTTAACACCGGTTCATTTTTTAATTTAAGTATATACATTTTATTATTATTTTGTGATTATCATACTACAAATGGAACAATATAAAAAAATATGTAACTTAAATTTAATATTTTTAAAACGAAATGTTAAATTAATCATTTAAATATTTACCTGATATCTATTTTTTTATTTATTAAATTTTGTGATATTTACTTTAATAATTTTATTTGATACAATAATCTTCGAAGAATAAAATTAATATTCAATAAAATAATATCAAAATAGAAGAAATATAAATGCATGTACATCATAGAATTTCTAATTTTTTTAAAATTATTTTTTAGATAAAGGTAAATTTATTTATTAAAACTTGTTCATTGCACTATGTATTGATATTTAATACGGGAAATGAAATTTTAAAGAATGAAAAAAATTATCACTATGTAGATAAAACAAAATAAACTTTCTATTTTATTACTTAAACTGATAAAAAAATAAATGATACTCCAAATACTGAAATTGATATCCATGTTTATCAAACTGAAAGTTACTAATAATTAATATCATGTTTGTCAAACTCAAAGTCTTTCTAAAATTTCGTAAAAACATTTATATTATAATAAATATATTATAAAAATATGAAACAATATTAATTTATTTGTGTTCATATCGTAACTAACCCGTGCAAACCACCGCATAATGGTCCTTTCTCGTTATTAAATAAACCAATTTTTTAATTATTTTTTTATTTAGAATTGAGTTGGTTAATATTAGATATTTAATTTTAATATTTATATTAATTTAAAATTTTATATAAATTAAAAAATTTATTAATCTAAACATTAAATTATATTATAATATTTATATATTATTTAATTATTAATATTTATATATAAAATTTATTAATAATTATAATATGATTTAATAATTAAATTATTATATTTTATATAAAATTATTAAGTTGATATAATTGATAAATTTGATTTATTTATTGATAGTTAATTTTTTTTAATATTTTACTTACATTCATGTTTGGTGAAAAAAAAAACAGGTGAAAGACGAAGCAGCAAGGAGAGAGATTCAAAAAGGTTTGGTGCTGAAAGAGTGCTTCCGTTCCGCCATCTCCGATCCGAAGTAAAGCTTATGCAAACGTAATTCTCACCCCTTTCTTTTTTGGTTCACCTTTCCCTTCCCAACAACACTCCCTCCAACCCATCACATCCAATATCATTAAGCAGAAACCACTCACAACTAAACCTTTACACAACACAAAATTTAAAACTGTTATCGATCCGTTTCTCTTTCCACCCTCTTAAAAAAATCTCAAGTTTCTTCAAATTTGTCCAATAACCCTCAAAACCCTAACCCTTGTTCCCTCGTGATCGGCACCGTTTCCCATGTCTGAGATGTATTTACATTTGGGGGTGTTCCTGTGCGTGCTTTCTGTGTGCTGCTCTGCGACTTCGCCTTCTTCCTTCGGGTCGGGTCGTTCGATCCTTAGAGAGGTCAACGACAATGGTCAAAACAGTGGCGGTGATCATCCTGATTACGCCGTTGAGCTGAATGCCACCAATTTCGATGCTGTTCTGAAGGATACCCCTGCTACTTTCGCTGTTGTTGAATTCTTTGCCCACTGGTTAGTTTTACTAATTTCCACCAACCTATCTTATTTGTGTGCTTCTATTCTTGGAATTATTTGAATTCTCTTCTGGGTATTCAAAGGTTCGAGTTTTTATGGATTTTACTTTGATGGTAGGAGTTTTATCTATTTATTTATTTATTTATTTTGGATAGTTTGATGGAAGATGAATGCCCTTTAATCTGCAATTTGGATCTGTCTTTAATAGTAATGAAGATGAAACTATAGTATACTAATGCATTTGAAGGCTTTCGGAAAATTTGGTTGATTGGTTTGTTGAGTTTGCTTTTCCCAGTGAGGTGTTGTTATCTGTTGTTGCTACTAATCCTTTTAACGTTAATTGGACCTGTAGAAAAATATTCAGGGGAGCCAATGGTTTAATTATGCAATTGATGCTATGAGCAGCGAAGGGTTTATAAGGGGACAATATACTGTGACATATCAGGACTTCACTTAAATAGTCTTTTTTTATTCCATTCACTTCATTCCCTCCTCTTTCATGCTTCTATTAGTTAGTTTGGATAAAATTCTCAATAAATACATATAGGAGAAGAAGGTGAAATGAATCAAGAAGGTAAAATGAATTATACTTCCGGCGTAATTTAAAATGAACTTGTGTACTACCACTACTACTTTTTCCAAGGCTCTATCATCTAACTTCTCTATAGGCACCTATTAACATAAGAGAGCTTGCATTTTTGCCTTAGGAAAGTTTTAATGGTAGGACTTTACAATTGAAAAGCTAATTCAAAGTTCCAATCTGGGCCTATGAAGCAAGCCTGAATTTTCTTTACTTTTTTTACTGTTGTCGGTTAAGATGAAACAGTTATCAAGTTCAACCTATGAGAGAAAAGGACACTCCACAAAACCTGCATAGGGTTTTTGTACACTTGTATTTTATATTTATATAATTCTATTTGCTAAATTACTTGTATTTGTGCAACATGCTTCTGAAGTGATGTTTGGATACATATACAAGATATGTTTTTGAATAAAGCCATTTTTAATTATTCTTTTTATTTATAGTTTTAAATATCTCCTCTTATAGTTAGATAATTGGATTATTTTAAACACATGTGTCAATTTTTATTTTTTCAATTCCTTTTATTCCTTCACATCCATCCTCCAAACTTGATTCATTCCCTTGCTGTCTTCCCTCTCTTCAGCTATATCTGTTTTTTTTACAAAACTTCCTTGTTTTCACTCATTTTGAGTGTGTTATTTTAGACTTTGAGATACCATATAGCTTATGAATGATGTCTTGTGGAATAATTTTGTTTTCATTTTGATGTATCCAATGAATTTGTCCTCTAGCTTGTATTTTTGTTTTCACCTCCTGGCACCCTAATCATGTCTACATATAATGTAACTTTATTTTCAATTCATTCTCCTTAAAAGGTTTTGGGACAGCTCTGAAAAAGGAACTCTTAATTAAATTTATTTACTCAGAGTGGTTACTGCACATAATTTGTTTGCTTAAATTTGCTTAAAATAGTTGGTCCAAAAAGTTACTATACCATTTTCTTTTATTGCAATTCCTTTCAGTGGAATTCGGCCTTTTTGTTCATAGTGTTTTCTAAACTATATTTGTGTTATTTCAAGAAACATGTGGTGAACTGTGGGTGAACTTTATCTGCATTGCATGGTTTTGAAACCCATTAAGAGCATGTGTCTAGGGCCAAGCTGACACCCAACTGGGTATTAGTCCAACACCCAAAGTGTGTGGTGATACCTTGTGGTCTTACTGAAAAAAGAGAGGGAGAGAGATATCTGGTCAGTGTTACACTCCTAACTTGTACCTTTCTTGATATATTTCATGTTTCCCATATGCAAAGTGCTGGATTATAAAATGCTTTAGTTGCAGGCAGTAAATGTGAAAAGATGATTAAATATGTATAACAAGGTTACTGTCTCCACTGTGTCTTTTACAACTTAAAAGTGTCCCTTAATTCAGAAGACTGGATGGTAGAACTAATTATTATAGGCTTATAACATTTTTATTCCCCCCCCCCCTCCCCCCCAAAATCTTTTCTGAAGCTCTTTCAATAATTTTTCTATTATAATTTGTTTTGAGCATAAAATAACCTAATCCATTTTTTTGTTTAAATAAAATAAATTAACCCAAACACACACTTTGTTAACAATGTATTGTGTATCACTAGCTTAAAAATCATTGATGTCCCCCAAATATTTTATTCAACCAGTGTTTAATCCAAGGATTCATGACTATGCTTTTAGTCATAAAAAGGAAAATTTACTCTTTTTTATAGTCAAACCTCAACCATTAGTTTGTGTCTGACATAAATATCCCCATCCCCCTAAAAAAAACCAGATTGCTTGATATGCTTGAGGAGCTATATTTTACTTTGGCTTCTGATATTTCTTGTCTTAGTTAAGAATGCTAATATGGGAACAGAAATGTGAGATTTTTTTCTAAACCATCTAATTGAACTTTAACTCTTGCATTCCTTCAGAGTAATTATTTTACAAATTATTTTCTGCACTTAAGTAGATCTAAAAGAATCACATGAGTTTAAGTAATTCTCATTTCCATTGTCTCCCTTGCTTCTTTGTCAGGTGCCCTGCATGCAGGAATTATAAGGTATTATTTGCTAAAACTATAATTAAAATTTTTGGGCCATTTTTAACGGACATTTAAATTCACCATTATTATCTCTGAAATTTTAATGCAGCCTCACTATGAAAAGGTTGCAAGGTTATTTAATGGACCTGATGCAGTTCATCCTGGGATGATATTGATGACAAGGGTAGATTGTGCATCAAAGGTGCGTGCATCTTATCTTACTTTGTTAATAAGGTGAGGTTTAATGTTTAAACAAAACATGCCTTGTGATTGGTACGTTTCTGTTCAATTTTTTGGCAGCACAGATAAATACTAAGCTTTGTGATAAATTTTCTGTTGGTCATTATCCTATGCTCTTTTGGGGCCCTCCTTCGAAATTTGTTGGTGGTGGTTGGGAACCTAAACAAGAGAAAAGTGATATACGTGTGATTGATCATGCACGCACAGCTGATCAGTTGCTTAATTGGATCAACAAACAAATGGGCAGGTATGTGGTATCTGTAAATTCTTTGTTAATATGGTTATGATATGTAGGTGAATATTTTATTTAAGCCTGATGGTATATATAAATTCAAAATATCAACACAGACTTATAATGGGCTACAAACTAAGCAGTATGAAAAAATCAAAGTACAGGAGTCTTGAATTATGAGGAAGCATTTCAGTTGCATCTGATGGAACATAAAAATTGTCATCATATATTTTGCTTAAATCTGACCCAAATTGTATGCAACTTATAATGTTCATAATGTTGCAGTTCATTTGGCTTGGATGATCAGAAATTTCAAAATGATCATCTTTCATCCAATGTATCAGACCCTGGACAGGTCCTTATCTTCACATGCCAACATATTTGATTTGATTTTTTTCATTTTATATTTGATGCTATTAATGTACATGGTATGCATGACTTGGAAAGATTGCAAGAGCTATCTATGATATTGAAGAGGCAACTTCTACAGCTTTTGACATCATTTTAGAGCACAAGGTAGATTATCTATTTTCCCTCATTGGTCTTTTGCACTCATTCTTTTGGATGATAGAACAAAATACTCTGTTTGGCAGATGATAAAACCAGGAACCCGTGCTTCACTTATAAAATTTCTTCAGCTTTTGATAGCTCATCATCCTTCTCGGAGGTAAGATGAACCTTTTACCAATCCTTTCTTCTGTCTGTCTGGTATTTAATGTCAATTTTTTTTTCAGATGCCGGAAGGGTACTGCTGAATTTCTTGTGAGCTTTGATGACTTGTACCCAACAGATTTTTGGTCAGCTAATAATCAGGAAGATGATAAGAGTTCAGCGAGGAACTTAAAGATTTGTGGAAAAGATGTGCCTCGGGGATACTGGGTAGGATCTCTATCTCAATACTTGTATAGTGTATACCTCTTAGAAAATTCTACAATGCACTCTTGCTTGGCTTTTGTATAAAGTATTTGTATTGTCTATAATGTGGTCCAACTTTAAACTCATTTTTTATGCACATATTTTACCAGATGAATCTTTGAAAGATCTATTTTCAGCAACAAGAATTTATTAACAGTCTATTGTTTCTTCGAAAGGTACCAGATGATGGTAATTATAGTTGAATTGTTACTAAGAGTTGGATCTCATATCAATACTTGTTATGAAGTAGTTGCAGGCTGATCTCCTATTTCTGAGAAAAGAAATATTTTTTAATCTACCCTATGTCAATGAACCTTTCTCTTATTCATACTTGTTTGTTTGTGTGTGTATATGATGGTTTGTCCTCAAAGCTTTCCTTCAAGAAGATTCAGCTTGATGAGCATTGCTTTCAGTATCAGTTAGGCACTTCTATATGGGTAAGGGGGAAAGAGGGATTTACATAGGCTGTTACAAACTTGTATATGTTGGAAGAAGTGTGGAAGCATTGAGGTAAGGTAGATAGAGGCTGTGTAGGATATAAAGGAAGAGGGGAGAAATGAGTGGTAGGCAATTGCTTGGGTAGTTGTTGCCAAGGCCTTATAAATCCCCTTATGCGGCCTCAAGCCCTCATACCTTGTAATTGGATCCTAACATCTCATCACGCCATACGGCCTTGACACCCATGTGGGCTGGCTATGTGCTAGCCCTTTGACTAGTCTTTAGTGAACATTGGAATATTGGTGTACCACCTGTGCTGCTCATTTGCAGTTGTGAGACATAGGGAAAAGCTTTGATACCAATTAATAGGAATCTTAGGAGAACCATGTTACAAAAGCTAGCCATTGTAGTTGGAGAGTTCAAGCCTTATAAAAACCTTTTTGAATATTGGCTTAAGCCCAACTCAATTTCAAAAATTATCTCATTAGATAAGAATTGTCAAAGCCTTTATAAGCTCTACATTGGCCATATTTGTAGTTGATGTGGGATCTCAACAAACCTTACGCTAGAATTCCATACTTCCACTGTGAAACTCAAGTCCTATAACACTATAATTACCCAATTCTGGTGACCACAGTGGGAGAGAGAAGAAGAAAGTATGTCTAGGGTCTCCTAAAAAGAAAAAGAAAGCAGGGAGTTGAAGTAGCTTAATTTCTTTGCATATCAATAACAGGAATTCCCTTGAAACAATCATGAGAAGACAGACAATTTAATATCATGTAATAAATGTAAGTGACAAACCTGGAAAATTTTCACCTTCTTGTTGCGTAACAAGTGTGAGGGAAAACACGGGAAAGTACAGGTATTCCTCTCCATATACACCATATAACTATATAATACATGCATTTGCTTCTGTGTGGCAAACTTTCCCCATCCAGAAGATTCCATGGTTTGCTGCTCAGTTCTTGTAAATGAGAAGACTGCATTCCATATGAGCAATTACCTCTTCAAAGAATGACGTAGCTGTCTACATAGTCATCTTGAAATCATTGAGAAAGATAAAACCCTTGTTATTTGGCTATTTGGAGTCATTGTATTCTCTAACTCATGTTCCATGGGATTTGAAGATGAAGACACATGATTATATACTCACATATTGTGTTGACTCTCCTTATTTTATTATAATTCATAATGTTGTCTTCATACATTAAATTTTGAATTTTCTTAGTATGAGAAGGTTCCTGAATGGTTTGATTTATTTTGACTTTTTCTTTTGCAGATGTTCTGCCGTGGCAGTAAGAATGATACCAGAGGGTTTAGGTAATTCTTTACCTTACGTGTTTTATCCAGTTCTATATCCAATCAACATATTCAACTTCCCTATATCATCTGTCCTTGTTTTCATTTAAAATTTAAGTTGATATCTCATTGAATACTTTTACTCTTCTTTCACTTATGAATATTTTGATCCGTGATTATTTTTGCGTGCAATGAAATACATTGGCTGCAAACCATTGATTACAAAGCAGTCTGAACCAGCCAATTCAACTTGAAAACTGGTGAATTGTTCGGGTGTTTCATCCATTTAACCATAACTTGTTTAATTTGACCAGTGATGAAGAACTTGTTTGAACTTTATTTTGTATTTTTTTAAAAAAAGAAATATTCTATCAAAACTGTCTTTTAGTCAAGTAAAGGTCCGATGCCATGCTACAAATGTCCACATATGATGTTAATTTAATGGGTTGATATTACTTAGCTTCTTATTGACTTTTTTTTTATCTTATAGGACATATAATATGGTTATTTTATGCTAATTTAAAATTTTAACTACAATTTTTATGATTCTGTTTGTTTATCACTTACTATATTATATAATATTAAACGCAATTGTCTGTTCAAACGTTTACTCACAATCAAACCAAAGAAGCTGTGCTTTTATTGGCTCAATGACCAATCCATTTTTTAAAGCATTGCTGCAAACCATTTCCATAATATATCTTAACAAAATCCCTGTCATATCTCTGTTTTTCCAGCTGTGGTTTATGGGTTCTTCTGCATTCACTCTCTGTGAGGATTGAGGATGGAGAAAGTCAGTTTACATTTAATGCAATATGTGATTTTGTTCACAACTTCTTCATCTGTGAGGAATGTCGACAACATTTTTACAAGATGTGTTCAAGGTAAAGGAATTGAGAGCATTGCTTGTCAGTAATATCATTCAAGCTCCTTTTTTTCCATTCTTCTAATTTTTAATTCAATTTTCAGCGTTTCTAGTCCTTTCAACAAAGCCCGTGATTTTGCTCTCTGGTTGTGGAGTTCCCACAACAAGGTAAACGAAAGGTTGCTGAAAGAAGAAGCATCTCTAGGTACCGGTGATCCCAAATTCCCAAAGACAATTTGGCCACCAAAGCAGCTTTGCTCTTCCTGTTACCTAGGCCTTGACCAGAGAAACAATAAAATTGAATGGAACCAGGATGAGGTCTTCAAGTTTTTGACAGATTATTATGGAAACACGCTTGCTTCTCTTTACAAGGACAGGAATATTGTCGGAAATGACGTAACTGAAGGAGCTGTTGAAGATTTAACAGTAGCAACTAATGCAATTGTGGTGCCTGTAGGAGCTGCATTGGCTATTGCTGTTGCCAGCTGTGCTTTTGGAGCACTTGCTTGCTACTGGCGTTCACAGCAGAAGAGTCGGAAGTATTTTCATCACCTACACTCTTTAAAGAACATTTGATAATTAGGAGGGTAATGAACTCTTTCAAAATAATGACTGGTTCCTGAAGAATTAAAAGGGGGGGTATAAGGAGAGAGATTGTATTCTTGAGTTGTTGAGATTCTTATATATCATTTATTTTTATTTTTTGTTTGCATTATGTTTCAGGCCAAGGAGAACATGGAAGTAGGAATAGTAGACAAGTGCACCAAGAAAGGCATACAAGGCGCATAGCAGCTTTGATAGCTTCCAATTTATGGTCTCACTCCAAAGAGCCTTGCCAAGTTCTTTTTGAACTTATCTTTCCTTAATAGAATGTACAGAATACAATTCTTGCTCTTGGAGACCATTACTGATCTGTGCTATTTTCTTTCACTTTCTTTTTGGCGTTGAGCTCACATCTAATACTCTACAGGCTACAGCCTAGGAATTTGGGGGAAAGGAGCACATGACATGTAACATTTTTGCTTTGTAATTTGGGGTTATTTTTTATTACCAAAGCAACTGTATAAACTATGAGCATGAATTACATTTTTGCCTGTTTCACTTTTACTGAATATTTGTATGAAATCGCAACTCAAAAATACATTATCATTTAGTAGGAAAGAATATGGTAAAGAATTTTGTAGGTCTTTATGGTTCGGTGGAATTTTCTAACAGGTTCATGTGGTTTAATAGAATTTAATAGTTCCGTACTAATTATAGAATTTTATAGTTAATTACTTGAAATTTGTAACAAGTCATGGTCTGTAAATGATTGTAAATATCTATTAAAGAAATCTAATTGCTAACCAATAACATTTTAAAAAATTGGTAGAATAATAATGATAAAAATTTTCTTCATCCATTGATTCTATATATAAGAAATCTATACGTATATTTTTTTCTCTTTCCAAAATAGATCTCTTCATTTTTGGAGAGGGTCCATCCTGGCTCACATTATAGTCCTATTGAGGGAAAATATCAATGAAACTATCAGGACTCCTGTAACTGGAATCACGGACAAAGTGGTCAATTTAGTTTCAGTAATAAGCCAATTTAGGTCGAATGGTGACAGAAGTGGTATAATTCCTATGGCCGAGAGGTTCATATAGGGAAGTAGAGGATGACAGAATTTGGATATGGACCAAGGAAAAATGTAAATAGATCAAGGTAACAATGACTCGGATTAGGACTCAAGCAACGATATTGAGGGAATCAATAGAATACCGAGGGTCTATGTCTACATCAAATGGAGGGCTATTTGAGAGATGAAAAAAACAGACATGCATCTTCTAGACACAAGGATTCCATGAGAATATTACTGCAGACACAATGTCATTTCCATCACTTTTTATCAATTAATGAAATGGTGATACAAGTAACATGAAACCCAAAAGAAATAGACGAAGCTAACATCATTTAGTGAAATAAAAGCCACAAAAGTACCTAACTTACATTGCAATATATACAGGTCATCCTTTTTTTTTTATATATAATTATCTACCCATGTAATTTTCTGTATATAATTATATAATTTCTATCTATACATCTGAATAATTCCAATCGGTAAGGAGAAACGGTAATGTAAATGTGAATGTATAACTTGCTGTTGCCAAGACTTCCCGAAGAGTAGCTATAGCAGGGGCTTGGTAACATAAGCGGCATGCAATGCCTCTTCTGAGTACGACACCTGTTGCACATCTGTCCTCACCCTTAGCAAACTCAGGGTTCTCAGGGAAGTTATCTCCATCTAATTTACGTCAAAAATCACATGATACATGGCAGCATCTCAATCCAAGAGCTTTGTACACTTGATATGATTCAAGTGGCTACAGAATTTTTACAGAACATGTATGACATGAGGCTGGGCCTGCAAAGTTGCTTGTTCGTTTTCATCATCAGATGAACTAGCCAACGCATTGAGATGCTCCTAATAGTTAGAAATGGCCAAGCAAAAATACAAGAGAGTTGTTTGTAAGTAACTAGATGGTTCATATGATATTGAGAATCGTGGGAAAGAGTCAGAAGGTTAACCTATGGCAGAGACTTACTCTATGCTGTCTCCGATGCCTCTGGATTAATGCCACTGCTCTGACCATGAAATATATAGGAAGAACAACTCCCGCAGTCCGAAATAATAACAGCTATATAAACTCCATTAAATTGAATAAACCTTGGTAAGTGAGAGCATGATTAACACGCTTGCTAAAATTATACATTGAATTATGCAGAACGTACCATAAAGAGTGGGAAAGAATACTCCTTATTTCCACTAATTACAAGGGGAAGAGTATGTCTTAAAATCAGTAGAACCATGAACTGCACACAAGCAGCAATGAAGATTGGGAAATGTCATAGCCAGTAGGTGTAAAGGCATAGTGGTAGTATATGTTGCATAAGAGAAATGAGAGGGATTACAATGACAGCAACTGAACGACAGCATATCAAACTTCCTGTAGCAGAGGTTGAATATTGGTCGTTGTTAGAATTAGTAAGGTTATGGTCAGTGGGAACCATGCTAACCAAATGAGTACTATTCAAGTCTCTTCTTGAAATCTCCCAATTTCCCCTGACATATACAACATCAAAGCACATTGAAAATGGAAAGTTAAAGCATGGTTCACAGATTAACTTATGGGGGAAAAATTAAGAATATTGCATGGAAGTTACCTAAAACTCATTGGAATACGTCCAAACTGAAACAGTGGAGGAGGAGCTGTATAACCAGGTTTGAATTGCTGAAATTTACATCATAGGAAAAACCATCAATTATAAAAATAAAAACAGATGAAAATGATATGACAAATATAATGACTCCTCAAACGCAGAAAATCCAGATACAGCCATTTCCTCAAATCAATTATAAATGGGATGAGTGTGCAGAAAGAAGATGAGAACCAGGAGCAGGAACAATTTCAAGTTACCTGGTGGCATATCTCACAGGTGGTGTCACCCTTCTCATTACACCATCGTTGTATACATCTGCGGTGGGCATACTGCAAAAATCAATTAATAATAGTGATCAAAGTTTAAGCCATCAACTTATGGGCAGATAAAATAAATTTGAGAAAGATATATGGCAATTATTCTTTATGATTAGACCAAATATTGGTTCAGTTTGTGATACATATCTATAGTTAGTGTATATGTGTGACATCTAAAAAAGGAAGAGCCAAATACAAAATACAACTATTTTTTTCTTTTTTTTTTCCTGTTAAAATTTACAATACACCTACTATCAAGAGACTGCATAATTTTACTCAGGAATGATACATGCCAAATACAAGGAAGAGAAAGCTGGAAGTCTGGGACCATTTATAATTGCTTGCTATACTTATGATGTTTAATCTGTGCACACCATCAAAAAGCATGTATACAAGAGCTCCATGTTTCATGTTCCATCTTATATGTGACCACCACAAAATAATTTTCAATTGCACAGGCATTCACAGATGCAATACATGTTAGAAACAAGTCTAAAATGGCCTAGTATTTCCCCAATTCTTACACTGCTGAACCATGTGTCTATGGTCGACACCAATGACAGCATCAGATTAATAGTGATAGAAGGCTCTATAATGCAAAAGTCACATGTATCTTCAATTCTTGTACAAAACGTGCATTCTTCCAGTTGATCCCATCTTGCAATTTTAACCTCTATGCTATCAAGGATCAAATATATTATGCCTTGCTTGACAGTTGACATACTCTTCAAAGTTCTTTGTTCCCTAGCATTTCACCAAATCCTTTGTTATCTTGGGTGGAAGGGAGGCCTTTTATGTGTGTAACTTGGTAACTGACACGCAAAAATAATAATTGTCCTCGTCTCTCCAAGAGCAAACATAAATGAATTACAAATTGACAAAAAGTTTTTGTCGGTTAACATAATCAACCAGTTGACAGAAATTATGTCTGCAAATTCGTCTCCATCACAACAGATTTGGTTTTCCATCAAATTTTAAAACATGAATTTCATGGGTTCACATCACAGGTAACAACAATACAGATAAAAAACTTTAATCACTTTCACATATCAAAACATATAATTATGGATATAGTAATATAGAACTAACCTTCAAACTACCACAACAGGAGCAGGGTGTCTCCATATTGGAATCTTCATCATCGTCATGGCATATCCTACATTCTACCATTTTCCCTGGATATTTGACATCATCCACACCCATCTTCATCAAAGAGAGATCAATTTTTGTATCATTCACTGCTGAGGATGCAGCCTGCATTGATCGATTTCGGCTTTCAAGTGCAGCTTCTAATGTGGATTCAGTAAGCAACCGATCCACCAGCAACTCAAAATGGTCCCCCATATTTGTGCACCTAATACCACAATTCACAAAGGGAAATTCTAATCCTGAGTGTCTAAATCTCCAGGTCAAGTTCAGAATTTCTGGAAATGAAGCCCACATGCAAGTAAAGAAACAAAAAAAGAAAAGAAAAGCATGTTAGCAACATCCAGAAGCATATTTAGAAAAGGTCAATTTTTCCATTTCGGTGCTCTCAAAATTGGAGAATTTTCTCTTCATGCAGAAATTCCCAGTTTCCATTACAAAAACTGGACCCCACATAATGCTTGTAGAAAACCGGTGAAACGGGAGGGTTGTCAATATCATAAACAGAAGGGTCCAAAACAGGAACAAAATCACCCCATCCACAACAAGAAAGGGAAATTTAAAATAAGTTAACAGAATCAGTCAAATTGAAAATTAATCTGAGGAATTTGTAATTGTAGTGAGAAACAAGCAATTTTTGAAAAAAAAGGTGGAGGCCGAGTAAGTGAAGAAAGATGAAATAGAGGGAAGAGGAAACAGACCCAGATGGAAAAAACGGAACAAGAGGACAAAAAGCGAGCACCTTTACTCAGAGAATGAGTTAAAAAGAGAAAAGAAGGGTAGAAAGGAGGTGGGAAGGGGATCGCATTTTGTTGAAGGTAAGAAAGGTTCTTTTTTTGCGTTGCTTTTTGTGAGAAGGAATGATATTGATAGAAAAGGATGGGGGTTTGTAGAAACTTGAGAGGGGAAAAAGAGGTTTGGGAATGAAGCAAGAGATTGAGTGTGGTTGATGTCGAAAGGGAAATAGGAAATAGAAGGAAAGATGCGAATTTGGGTGGTGTTATGGGCTTTTTTATATGAATGTTTGATATTTGATTTCAGAGAGGTTAGAGAAGAGAAGAGAAGAGAAGAAGAAAGAAGAAAGAAGAAAGAAGAAAGAAGAAAGAAGAGAAAGAATATGTATGACTACTACACGTATGGCATGGCCATGCTTCATGCGCATGAGTCTGTTATTGTCTTTCCGTTTCATCTTTTCTCTAACTACCTTCACCATCGCCATAGTGTGTGCGCCATCCATCTACATGTTCCAACTGAATATTTTTAATACTAAAATAAAAAATAAAAAAACGAGATCAATCAATAACCACGCAAATCCAACCACCTAAAAATCCATACCAACAATTTTATCATATTTAGTTTAGTGTTACTTTTTTTCTCACGCAGCATTTCTAGTTTAGTTTGTAACTTTGTCCAATCCTTACATGAATAATTTTGAATTTTTTTAATTTTTTTAAAATATTAAATATTTTTCATGAATATATTTAATTTTTACTTTATAAAATAAAAATATTAAAATATATAATAAAGCTATACAAATATGTAATTTTAATATTAAAATTAAATAATATTATATGTTAAATTTTAAAAAATATTTTATAATAATTTTAAAAAAAAATTATGGATCACTTTTCTTCTAACATAATCTAATTATATATATATATATATATATATTAAATATTGAATTCATACGATTAAATTAATTTCAATTTCTTAAATTTAACCTTTTTATTCAATTTAAGAATTATAATTCCTAAACTAATCCTAAATTAGACGAATATAAAGAAATTTTCAAGATATTTTAATTACAAATCTTATCGCTTTATAATATGATTCCCTGCAAGTTTTAACTCAGAATCAATTTTTCAATTATCAAACTGGGTCTATTTTTTAAAGGAGAGAAAGAGTTTAAGATCAACTTCTAAGTAATTAATGCAAAAGAAACATTGAGTATAGAAAAAAAAAATCAAACAAATTTAAACTTAAATTTTTTCTAAAAATTACATAAAAATAAAAATGAAATTTACCTTCCTAATATGTAAATTTGGAGCATATAATAGGATAAAATAGAAGAGAAGACAGTGAAGAGTTAAAAGAAAACACAGTGAAAATTTGATTAAAGTTGAGCTTAGCTCCTTAAAATCTAAACTTTATAAAATTAAAAATCTTTTTTTTATACATTAAAAAAAATAAAACGGAAATTAAAACTAAACATAAACTAAATTCATTGCTTAATAAAAGAATTTGAAAAAATATTGAGTTTCTAAACTGAAAAACACAAGATCTAATTTTATTATTTATAATTTTTTGTTCATAATTAAAAATATAGTCACACAAATTATTTTTTAATAAATTATTAGAATTAATCTAGCGATACATATTATTTTTCAGTAAATCACAAGAATTAATTTAGCGATGATTAAAAATTAAAATAATTTTATACTTATATTTTAAATTCGAACTTTCTAAGTTGTAGAAAAAATAATTCCTTCCTTATCAATTATAAATTAAATCTCTTAAAAACTCATTCTAATTGGTTCATGGGGCCACGCAAACTATGCCCAACACAAATCTTGTTCGTTAGATCTTTGCATGGCAATACCAAACTGTTGTGTGCCTATGCAAAAACATCTGTGATTACTTCATTTGTGCAACCACACAAATCGATAATCCTTTAAACTCCAAGCATTAAGCCTTCTAAATATTTCTACAACAGAAAACAAGCATGAGATCAAGGATCATCACTGCTACTTTTTGAAGAAATTTGTCACAAATTACCAAAAAAATTCACATATAAAACTACTAAAACTCCATAAAAGCACCATAAAACATCCTCCTAACAAACATTTATCCACAAAATATCACTTTCCTATCCTTTACAATTAGAGCAAAATATTGTACTTAATTACTAATAATTGACGTTTTTATATATTACGAGTATTTTAAATTTTAATCAAATTTTAAAATTGGAATATATACAAAATAAAAATATTATTATTATTAAATAGGTAAAATTATGTATCTTTAAGAGATAGGAATAAAATAAAAAATGTAACACTCTTAAATTTGAAAAAAATATGGAAATAAATTATTTGAATTACTACACAATTTTTTATATTTGTTAATTTAATGTAATCTGTCTAAGTTCATAGTTTAAATTCAAAATTTGGTTTGTAATTGACTAAATTTAAGTAATGGTAATTGAAAGAAATGAAAATTATTAAAAGAAAAGAATGTGAGAGACTTGGTAAGGGTGGTGGGGGCATATCTAGACTAGCCTGTGAATCCAGTTAACCTAAATTATCTAACCCAACAAAATCAAGTTGCTCCATATCACCAAATCAATTTAGATTCAAAATATGCGAAACTAAAGTCTTTCAGTTTAGTTGGATGAAACTTGAACCAAGCATTTATCTATGACTTATTCTGAATTATACCAGCTGGTTCTCATTAATTTGTTCCTATATTCAAAGTATCAACTCCAACCCTCGTTTATTCTTTCCTTTGTCCTTATAATTGTTTCATTGATCTATGTATTATCTTTATCTTCACTGTTCATTATGTTGTTTGTTGTTCATCCTAGTTTTCTTCATCTGCTTAGATTGTTCTTACCACCAGGCATTTTTCCTTTGTCATCTAAAGAAACTATAGGCACCAACCCTTACCTTTGAATGGGTTTTGCATTATCACTAGCTAGAATATAATAATAGATCGAAGTTTTCTTTTTTTCTTTTTTTGAGTCTTTTATCTTGATATTTCGGAAGTGAGGGTGCTAAGAGTCTAAGACCTCTTTTGCTATTATATTTTTTATTTATGATTTGAGACTAAAATTTGTAAATTTGTGAATGTGATTTGTAATTTTAAGTCTTTTATTTAAAACTTGTTGATTTTTTTTAATGAAAATAGAAATTTCTTTTTCACTTGAATACATAATCTAAACCAACTCAAATACCTAAAATTCAATATGGTTTAATTAGAGTTGTTTACCTAAAAAACCTTAAGCTCAAACCAAATAAGCTCATTAAGTTTTAATTAGTTTGAATGCGTATTTTTCATAAATTGAGCTTATCCAATCCAAATTGTTATATTGTTTAAGAATAGGGTTTTTTTTTTATCCATATTAGAAAACAGTCATATGTTTTTAAAAATTAAAAAAACTTATTTGATGAATACAGTTTATAAACTAAATACTAAAAACACTTTTAAACATTCACTAAGTATTTGGTTTATAATATAAGGGTAAATATTTTTGTATACATTTTTAGTGTGAATTAAATATTTTTTCCGTTTGATTATTAAAGATTAATCCCCTTGAGATAGAAATACCATTAAAGTTGGTAGAATCTCTCCCAACAACTTTTTTTATCATTGAAATACATTATTATGAGTAGGAATGTTGTACTATACCTTTAAATATGAATTAATAAAAAATATGTTGACATAGTGTTTGGTTAAAATAAAATAAAATAAAAAGAAAGGAACTTTTATAAATTTTTTATGTTTCATTTAATTTAAAAAAAAAACTAAAATATCCCCTCACGTAATTTTAACACTCCTCCGAATACTAGAAAATTTGGAAGGAAGAGAAGATTTTAAACTAATTAAAAAATTATCCTTAATTTAATATTTTTATTTAATTATTTAAATATGTAATAGTAAATTTATTTATTTATCTCCCCTTTCCTTGTGAACTAATTTCCTTCTCCTCTATCAAAATATTTTTTCTCTCCTTTATTAAATGTTTTTCTTTTCCATTTTTAAATCAAACACTGCATTAAAATGAAGTTAAAAATGTTAATAAGATATATAAATTAAATTACTGATAAATTTAATAAGTGGTTAACGATAAATAAATTAGATTATTAATTAAAAAATATAAACAATTTATTTAACTGTTTTAAAAGTTACAAGAAATATATTTGAAAAACAAAAACAGTTATAATTGTTGATTAAAAAACAAAAAAATGACATTTTACTAATATCATCATTTATTATATTATTATAATATAAATCAGTAATCTTTTAATAATAACTATAATTATACCTTATCTTTATATAAGAAGAACGTGTCAAGTTATAACAACTTTTTATGCACTCTTTCCCTTTCGTTTGTGTTACCTTTTTCAATGCGGTGATAGGAATGTATTCTTTCACTTTCAGCATAAACAACGGCTTCTACTTCGACTTTCGAGCACCGAAAACAGACATTCGTCTTTTTCAATATTTTAAGACTTTCGAGAAGTAAAAGCTTTGTACATAGGGACAGTGTAGAAGGCATTTATTCGTGCACGTGAGGCATGCACCCAATTAATCAAAGCGTCACTCCATTGTTGAGCCACACATCACTTCATCCCAATTCTAATACATGAATCAAATACCAAAGTTTGATGTACAATTTTTACAATATGAATATGTTTATCCAAGAAAATTACATAAATGTTAATGATGTTCAATGAAAATATAACTGAGTGTGATTATATTAAATAATTTGATTAAGGGCTGTTTAATCTGATATATACGGCTATTTGTACCAGAAAATATTTGTATTGCATCCCTTCATTTCCAATTTTCTGATTACCCAAAGTAATGTCACTGGAATGCTTTTAAACACAAATCTCAAAATAATGGTAAAATTGCAACTAAATATATTGAAAAATCGTTTAAATGATTTAATATGCATTATTATTTGTATAACCATCTGTTTAAAGTTGTTCTATATTTCGATGAATGGCGTATAATCGATAATGACGTCTTTAATTTATCACATCTTTATATTTTTTTATTTTAATATATTTATTTATTTATTACAATATATTTTTTATTTTTTCTATATAATATATCTCAATCTAAGATGTATGATGTTAATTTTTTTTATCTGTGTAATTTAAGATTGGCCAATATTTTTTATAAACAATAAGATATTAGTGTATATATGCTTGGCAAGAGAAAAAAAAATGAATAGATCAAAATTACAAACAAAAAGAAACTAGACACTGTTGACCTCATGGGATACAAGACAATTTCCTTTGACTTAGGAAAATCCCCATCCTTTGCTATACATGATGTCGTTTTCCTCTATCCATCACCAACTCCATTAAGTAAAAATAATCAAATGTAAAAGAATTATTTCTCACGAGTAAAGCTTTATGCTAAAGGGAAAGTTAAAGTATCATCTGTGATATATATTATATAAGATAAAAATAAAATATAATTGGCCCTTATATAAAACACTGTGAATATGTTAATAAATGCATAAAATTTAAATTTGAAGTTTCTAGATTGCTTCTATTAAAATATTTGAACAAATTCTCTGCCATTTAATTTTTAATGGTACATTACTTAGCTCAATTTTTAGTTAGTGTTACCTTGACGCAGCTTAAGAGTACACGGGTATTATAAAGATTGCTCATATTCGACTCCTTCTAATATTTTTGTTCCTTAAATTCTCATTCATCATTTCCCTTTTCCTTTTCTCATGGAGTCTTTTGTGGGCTCCTTCCAAAACCACCCTAGCTAGTATTGAGCTTTTTATTATTATTATTATTATTATTGTTATTATTATTATTATTATTATTATTATTATTATTCAATCCACTTTGATAGTCTTAATTTTAAGTTTCATTAAACTACATGAATTTTGAATGTAAAAGGATTTAATTAGACCATTGCGTGCAACCCAAAATGCCTATAAATAAAACAGTCTGGTCGTTGAATCCAATAACACTTTGCATCATTGATTCTTAAATTTAAGAAAGTCATCATAATTTTCATTAGAACAGAAGCATTAGGTTAACCCACAACAATGATGATGTTTGACTGGTTAGGTTGGGAAATGTCTAAGGATCTAGACTTTTTTCATGTATAATTTCAATATCCCATTTAATATTTGATCCCACCTTCTCTCTATACGTATACATATTTTAATTATTGCGTTCTTTTTGCTCCTGCTCCATTCTAATTAATCATGGAGGTCTTGTGGTATAAGTAATCAGATTCGAATTATTGTGTTGGTGAATGACCTAAACTAATATTGGAGTTTATAATTAAGCACAAGGAAGAATACCAAAGATGTCAAAGATGGTGCATGATGAAACTGATTTTGACTTATTTGAAAAGTTTTTAGTCAAAAGATAAAAAGTCAACATGGCAAAAGACTATTATGTTTATTGTCAAGTTAGAGATGATAGATTTGTTAATTTGGATATAAATTCCAACTTTCATGTCGTCATTATTAAAGAAAATAATTAAAATAAAAATTTAATATGGTTTGTTATTTTAGAGTTATTATCTTTATAGTGAAATCATTCTTATCCTAACTGCAAGAAGCTAACCATGATACTGTATTTGCTGACTAAATTAGGAGTAAGACAAAAGATGTTATATTGATATTTGGAAATATAATTGGGGGTATTGTTAAAGGAGTGTGAAAAGTTTTTAAGTAATATAACATTTAATATTATTTTTTAAAATATAATAAACATTTTTTATTAATTATTTGTATTTTTATTCTAAATAACTAGTAAAAGAGATTTTTGTAAGAGGTTTTAAAAAATTTTAGACTTATAAAAGTGATTTATGACTATTATAAACTTATTTTAATAATATTTTTATAAAATTGATTAAAATAATTTTTTTTAGCAGTATTGTAGAAATAAGTCAGTCTATCGTTCTATGAAGCATGAGTCGAGTTTAAAAAATTTCATCGAATCCACCTCAATTTGAATTTTAACTAGCCAGTACTCCCATGCAAGTTAACTTATCATGAGCCTGACCTGTTTTTTATATTTTATATTAATTTAAATTATTATTACTTGTCTATTTATGTTGTTAGTCTTATCTATTAGGACTTAACTTTTACATTCAGGGTAAAACTAACGAGTTAAAAGTTTGATTTGGATTTAAAAATTTAAAACTACAAGTTATTTTTTTTTTTAAATAAAAAGTATCTACATAGGGATTTATGTCTTGATCCATTTGACTTAAAACCCACGTGGATTGGATTAGATTAACAAATTTGTACACTACAATTAAATTTTATCATAATTCAAAGTATTTCTATAATTAAGCTTACGTAAGTTAATTATTTTAGCTTTTAATTTATTCTAATAATCTTTTCCTAATCAATTTTATGGTAAAGTGTATAACACAAAATTTACTATTACTTAAGAATATTCATGGATTGAGTTAGTTTGAATCTGGGATATAATAAAATTTAAACAAATCATATTCAATTGATTTGGTTTATGCTTTGATTTTTTTTTTAGTTGATTCAAATGCAACCTTTTCAATTAAAATCAAGCTTGTTTGGTCTTGGTGTAATAAAAAATAAACTATTGTATTTTTTTCATGTTAATTTTTATCTTTGTTTATAATTTATTTCACATTAAATTATAATTTTAAATTATGCAAGATAAAGAAAATTCTTGTTCTTTTATGATTTTAGACAATAATTAAGCTAATTAATTATTTTAATTAAAATTTAATTTTTACAATTATGATTTTCCATATTTTACCAATTTCTTTATCCAAAATATAATAAAAATTATCTATAATTAAATTAAGATATTTAAAAGATTAAAAAAATAAAGTTGGATAAGAATAAAAATAAGATAAGATAAGATAAATTTTTATTTTATTATTTTATGTTATGTTTAATATTAAAATAATAAATTAAATATTAGTATATAATCCTATAAACTATATTAAAATAATTTTTTTATCAACATTATTATAATTATTTAAATTAAGTTTTTTAATTTTTTAAAATAAATAAATTAAATAATATTTAAAATTATGATGTGGTGAGAAAATAAAATTTATTATATTTTTATAATAGTTCATATATATTTCAGTTTTTCATTATATTATTATTATTATTATTATTATTTCAGTGATTTATAAAAGGAAATCCTAGATAATTTTGGTAAGAATATGTATTTTTTTTCTATTTAATTAGATAAAAATAGATGGATGAAGTGTATTATATATTTAAATTTTATTCCAAAAATAATAATAGTATTAAATATTTGAATATTTAACAGTGAATGAATGGATGATTGTTTTGTTAATATAAATATTATAATAAATTAAAGATAAAAAAGTACTTAATAATCAATATATTAAAAATAATAATATATTTTTATATTTAAGATAAAAATATGTATAATTATTTTTTATAAAAAAAAACATCAAAAGGAATATAATATGTGATATTTATTATTTAATGTTTATAAGCATTCAAATAATGACAGTGGTTTTTTGAAATGAATGCATAGGTTGAGAATAGAGGAATTACTGTGTCAAATCTGCTTTACTTCATGGATGGGCTATGGTCTGAAGATGATCGAATTGTAATCTTAACGGCTGAACACAAAGAAAACGTTGATGACGCTTTGCTGGTGAACGGAAAATCTAAACTTGTGCCTATTCACTTGCCTCTTCTCTTCCAAGGAAACATATTCCAAAGCATCACTTTAAATAATGCCAGTTACTTAAAGGTTAATGTAGATCTTCCTCTCTATGAACGAGTCAAAGAATTAATGCTGAGTATCTAGTAAAAAATTTGTGTTAGGATGAATTATTTTAATTATAAAATTAATTTTAAAAAATAAATTATTTAAATGTTTAAAATTTTATAAGTATATTTTAATGAGTTAAAATAAAAAAAATTAATTTTTTTAAAATAGATTAAAATTATTATTTTTTTAATTTTTTTCAATTTATTTTTGTGAATGATAACTTTTTAATATTTTTTTATATAATATAAAAAATTAATAATGTTTAAATTCATATATAAAACTAATTTTCTTATTTGCTTGCTCTTTTTTTTATTGATTTCTCTCTTATTTTTATTTGGTTGCTATTTTTTTTATTATTTTTCTTAATTATTGCTATTTTGTTATCACGTTTATCTTGTTTTATATAGTTGTTAGATTTTTATTTTATTTTTTCATAATATAAAAAACAATAAATAAGATTTCAACATATATTTTATATAAAATTTTATTTTAATCTTAACCTTTTATTAAACCAATTTTCTGTATTCATTTTCTTGTAAGATGCGCATCATGTTCACATTAATTTAATAAAAAGCAATATTACATCGTAAAATAAATAAATAATAGTTTAAGATATTAATTTTAAAAAAATAAAAAATAAAAATATATTTAAATTTTTTTTATTATAGTAAAATAATTCTTCAAATTCAATAATATTTTTAGAATATTTTTTTTAAAATATAAAATCTACCGGTCGGCAAATAAAATTGGTTCAAAAAAATAAAAACAGATTATTGCTTCAAATAGTATCCCAATCCCATTATCTTGATATATAAAAGGAATCGTGTAGTTCCTATAAAGTAATACTAATATTTTTATATTTGATTGATTCATTTAGCATTGAAGTAGAGATCACATTTAATAATCTTTAAATTTAATTTATCTTAATTTTATTATAATATATAACATTAAAAATTTAAATTAAATTATTATTTTAAAAATTAAAAAAAAATATTTTATATAAAAGATACCTCACAATTTAAAGATAAAAGAAAATAAATCGTAAAAATATTTTTATTAAAAAATGAGTATTCTAATTTAATATATAAAAATACATTCCTTCAAAACTCATACCTAACATAAATTTTAATTAAATTTATAATATAAAAGTATGTGGCAAAATTAAACTTTTATTCAAACAAGAATATATCATTTCTATGTTAATTTTTTTCATTAAAACTTATTATTATATTTAAATGAAAATTATTAAAATTAAAATTTTTTAAAATATAATTTTTTAACAAATAGAGATGCCTTTAAGTCATAATATATTAATTTAAAAGTTAAAATTTAATTCAAATTTCGATTTAAATAAATTAAACTTAAACATTATTTAATGTGAACAGAAATATAAGTAAAAAATATTGATATATTTAATATAGAAACAAAATTGACTTTTTTAAAAAAATAACACACGTGACTTAATTTTAAAAAGTAGCTTATAAATACTCTTATTTAAAAGTAAATATTTTAATTTTTTTAAAATATACTTTACAAATAAAAATATAAAAATAAATATTTCTTACAAATGGTTAAATATAAAATAATTTGATAATTTATTATAATTTTATTCGATTCAAACAATACTTTTAAATATGTCACTTCAAATCAAAATATTAAACAGAAATTATTAATATTTCTGTGTGTAACACCAATGATAGTTGTTATCCACTCACAAAGCTAACAAATTTGATTCTAGTAAAATTAAATGATATTACATTTATTTGTGTGCGCATATTTATTGTTTTTTAGTGCGCATGATCACATAAATCATAGCAGATTCACATAATTTACCGAATACAGGGTTGTTTTTGGGTTTTTAATAGTTTTTGAAAGAGCGAAAGAGAGGTTTAATATATATATATATACTAAAAATATTTTTAATAATTTATTATTATTTTAATTATTATATAAAAATATGAGTAATATTTTATTTTTAATAATAAAATATCAATTATGTGAATTTTCAAGTTTAATACATCTCTTCTTCTTAGGATAAATATGTAATAATATAAATATTCGAAAAGGACGAGTATTATTTAAGAATAAAAGTGTAATAGTATAAATATTAGAAAAAAGATGAGTAAGGTAAATATTAGATTTTTTCTGTTTTTTAATTTTTTCTTTTAATTATATAAAATATTTGTTTGAATTGATTTATCTATTTTCGTAATATAATATTTTATCATCTTTATTTTTATTCTCTTAGTTTGTTTTATTTTTAGATTTTTATTATTTTACTAAAATATTATAAAAGTATTAAAACTATAAATTTAAACTTTATATGAAGATTTTAAAGATTTGGCCAATAAAATTTTCATGTTATAATTTATCTTAAATGTTATTTCAGCTGATTTATATATTATTATATTACTGTAATTATATATTTTATAAATTAATTTATTTTACGTTACTTATATACTTCTTTATTTTGTTATTTTAATTTATTTATCTAGTTTTTATATTTTATTCTATTTATTTTACTTATTTTAAATATTATTTTTTATTAAAATATCCTACGAATAATAAAAAAATTAAAATCATTATAATTTTTTTTAAAAAAAATAACAAAATTTTTTTGAATAGTAAAACTCATTTCTCCTTCTTTACAATCTATTTATTTATTCTCTTACCTTGTGTTTGGATAGAGTATTTCAACATTTTAAGAAATTTGAAATATTTGAAAATATAAATGTTTTCAATTTAAATACTTTCCTTTTAAAAATATCTTGTTTGGATAAGAAAATTTTAATTTATTATATTTAAAATTTTTTATTTGGATGATAGAATTTAAATTCATTGAAATTTAAATTTTTGAATTTTTATTTAGATTACATAATTTAATTTTCACTATATATAAAATTTTACATTTAAATATTTATAGGTTTATCTTAATTTTTCTCTTACTTTTTTTTCACAAAAGAATTTAAATATACAAATATTTTTATTATACAATATATTTAATTAGAATAATAACTCAACAAATGTACACAATTAAAATGATAGAAACATATAATTATATCAATTGATATTAAAAATATTATATCTAGATATGAGAGATGAGGGATAAAGATGTGAGAGAACAAAAATAATAATAATAAAATATGAAGTAATACAAATATAAAATAATGAGATAAAAGAATTTCAAATTCCATCTATTTTGGAGAAATTTAAAATTCTCTCATCTTAATTGGTTAAAATACTATCTAAAAATGCCTACAATTTGAAATTCCTTACAAAACAATATCCAAACAAGATATTTCAATTGCTAGAATTTTAAATTCTTTCAAAAATTACTTTCCCTCCTTAGAATACCTCATCCAAACACAAGGTTATGGTATAAATATTTTTTCAAATGTATATATTTTATTTTATTTATTCAATTTTTATTTATTCTAATCTCTAACTTAATTTTAAATTTTATTTTAATTATTTTTATTCTATATTATATTTGTTTTGTTTTTTTAAATATTAAGTGCATGATAATAAATTAAAAACTAAATTTTGTTAATTATAAAAATACAAAATCTTAATATTTCATTTTAGTTCTTTATGTATTTATATATTTGATTTTTATTTAATCTTTAAAAATTTAAATATTTTTATAATTTATTTTTAAAATTTATTTAATTATCTATTAATTTCCTTTATTTGTTAATTTTTGATTATTTGATTTATATATATATATATATATCGCTGTCACTGTTAATAAATTATCCATAATCATGTAATTTTGCTGGAATAGCATAGCTTAGAATAGTCAGATCAAAAAGTAAGGTCAGGCTGTTCGAAAATGAAAAAAAAAAACATAAATTTTGGCAAGTTATTAGAGGAGTTGACACACGAAAGCTTGACAAAGAAGAATGTCAAAGATAAAACAAATGATCAATTTTATTTCACAGACAAATTATCAATATTATTTTTTGAAGAGAAGCTATTTTCGCAATGAATCAAATTAATTTGAAAGTATTTGTGTAAATGAAGGTTGAAAATCAAAATCATCAAACAATCAAAAGATACCGAAAGAGAAAAAACAATTAATAAATAAGGGTAAAGGGTAGGGATAAAAAATGGAAGAATAACACACTTTTAAGCTGCAGAATTTTTTATTTTTTTATAATAACTCTTCTATTTTATGAAATATTTTTTTATCATTCTATTATAATTCAAGTTGTGATATATATATATATATATATATATATTTATATATTAGTACAATTTTGTAAAAAAACTAGCAAAATTTTCTTGTCAAAATATATGGAGATACATACCATCAATTTATTTATTTATCCTATTCTTGTTTTGCTATTTTGTATTTTTTTTTCTTATGATTATTATTCAAATTATTAGATGATAATGCTTGTTGTTGTTTTTCAACTGAAGAATTTTTGTTTAAGTGTGCTTATTTATTTTTAAAAATAGTTAAACATATAGAAATACCAAAATGAGTGAAAATTAAAAAATCTTTAAAATTTTTAGACTACTTTAATTATTTTGGCCGGTTCTATTTAAAATATTTGATCATTTATTTTTTAAATGATATTTTATTCATAATTTTTATTTAATGATTAAATTAATAAAAATTTATTAAAACACCCTTTTAACACACACATATATATATATATATATATATATATATATATATATATATATATATATATATATATATGTGTGTGTGTGTGACATCCCGTTTGTTTTCTCAGATTAAGAAACAGGCTCTGTTTGACAAATTAATTAGTTTAGAGAATTTTTCAAATTTAAAATTCCTGTATTCCTTTTCTTATAAGATGTGGATCATACCCATACTAATTTAATACAAAGCAATATTAAATAGTAAAACAAAATAAAAGCCTTCAACCTCACCATCTGAGATGGTGGCACATTCAGAATAGGTACTTTATTTTATATTTAGTTTTGAGGTATGAATTTAGAAAAAGAATAAAGATAAAAGTATATTTAAAAGTTTTTTTTTTATTTTGATTGTAGAAAAATAATTTTTTTAAATTCCATAATTGTTTTAGAATATTCTTTTATTAAAATATAAAATCCATCCATCAATGAAAAAAAAAAACTTATCTAATAAAAATAAAAATAGATTATTCTATCCAACAACGTCCCTATTATCTTATTAATGTGTAAGAGAAATTGCATAATTCATTTACAGCAATATCAAAGATTTTATATTTGATCAATTTATTTGGCACTGCGGCAGGAATCATATTTACTAATATTTACTAATTTTTAATTTAGTTTATCTTAATTTTGTTATAATATATTAACATTAAAAATTTAAATTAAATTAATATTTAAAAAATTAAAAAATTTAAATTTAAATATTTTATATAAAAAAATACCTCACAATTTAATAATAAAAGAGAACAAGTCGTAAAAATATTTTTATTAAAAAATGAATATTCTAATTTAATATATAAAAATACATTACTTCAAAAATCATACTTAACACATTCTGATTAAATTTATAATATAAAAGTATGTAGCAAAATTAAATTTCTATTTAAATAAGAATATATCATTTTTATGTTAATTTTTATCATTAAAATTTATTATTATATTTAAATTAAAATTATTAAATTAACATTTTTAAAATATATTTTTTAATAAATAAATATACCTTTAAGTTATAATATATTAATTTAAAAGTTAAAATTTAATTTAATTTTTTATTTAGATAAATTACACTTAAGAACTAATGTTCAATGTTAACAGAAATATAAGTAAAAAAATATTGATATATTTATATAAAATACAATTGACTTTTAAAAAAATAATAGCTCGTAAATATTCTCATTTAAAAGTAAATATTTTAATAATTTTCTTAAATATATTTTACAAATAAAAATACAAAAATAAAACAAATTGTTTAATATAAAATAATTTGGTTATTTATTATAATTTTATTAAATTCAAACAATATTTTTTTAAAAAAACCTCATCCCAAATCAAAACATTAGTCAGAAATGTTTTGATTATTATAATTTAATATTAAATAATTTTATTTTTATTATAAAAAATGAATAAATAAAAAATATTTTTTTTAAATAATAAAATATATTATTATTTTAATAGTAATAAAAATGAAAATAATAATGATACATATAATAATAACAATAATTATCTGATAATAAGCACTGTTATAGCAATGATGATTTAAGGGTAATTAAGTTGAATAAATTTAAGTATAAAAATAATTTAAAATTAAAAAATAATATTAAATAAATTTATTTTTTAGTTTTAAAATTTAAATTAAAATATTTTAAAAATATATTAAAAATTATTTTATCGAATAAATTTTTTAAAAATTAATTTAAAAATCTAAAACAAAAAATTCATGGATCTAAATTATTAATATTATATCTTATTGATGTAAATACAAATATAAAAAATTTCTATAAAAATAATAAGATTTTTTAAATTAACTAAATTTGATTTTAATAGAACTTTTACAAATAAAATATCAAATTTATATATTATGATAGTATAGATATATATAAAAAAGTAACCTAATGATGACTATTAAATATTGAAATAAGATAATATTATTCTCACTATATGTAGATTTTCAAATAAGCATATACATAAATAGGAAACTTAGGAAATAGTAATTTTTTTTATATATAATATGATTTCATGTGGATTTTTGTTATCATAAATTGCGAGTTTTTAAAAAAGTTGATGCTTCTCAAGAAAATATTTGATGCCCTGTGGAGGTATCCCTTTTGCATAATTCCAAAGTAAAGCAATTTTTATAACTTTACCATAGAAAATAATTGCTATTAAAGAAAAGAAGAAGGAAGAATTGTTGTTATAGCCCCCGTGTAATTTTACAAAAAATAACTGATCTCTATTATGATTATTTAATTAATAAAAATTATATTTTTATAAATATTATAATTTTTTTTGTCTTTTAATTTTTTCAGTGGAAACATGAAATTCCACTAATTTTATAATATCCATTGTTATTTGCACCTCATATAATAGGCAGGTGATAATATTTTTACGCAAACTTACATTGAATTATTTATAAAAGTAACATAAATTAAAATTATTTATTAAATGTTTTATATAAAAGATATCTCACAATTTAATAATGAAAGAGAATAACTTATAAAAATATTTTTATTAAAAGAATGAGTATTGTAATTAAATTCATAGTAGAAAAGTATGTACCAAAATTAAAATTCTATTTAAATAAGAATATATCATTTTTATGTTAACTTATTATAACATTAAAATTTATTATTATATTTAAATTAAAATATATTAAAATTGTACTTTTTAAACAAATGGAGATACCTTCAAGTTATACTATGTTAATTCAAAAGTTAAAATTTTAATTTAAATTTTGAAACTTAAGTATTAGTATTTAACATGAACAGAAATACACGTAAAAAATATAGATTAAATATATTTTTATTTTTTAAAAATATTGAAATTTTAGTTTTAATTCTTTAATTTTAAAATATTTAATTTAATTTTTTTATTTTCTAAATGCATGATTGTATTTTTTTGAAATTAATTTAAGTTACATTAAATTAAATTAGATTAATTATTATTAATTTTTTTTTATATTTTATAAAATATTTTGATTATAATTTTCTAATTATAATTAATTTATTTTAATTTAATATAATTTAAGTTAGTATAGAAATTATAATTAAGATATTTCAAAAAATACAGAATCTAAATAAAAAAATTAAATTTCAAATATCAAAGTATTAAAATTAAAATATATTTAATTCAAAAAATATTGATATAAAAAAACAAATGACTTTTAAAAAAATAAAACTGGTGACTTAATTTTAAAAAGTAGTTCATAAATATTTTCATTTAAAAGTAAATATTTTAATATTTTTAAATATATTTTATAAATAAAAATAAAAAATAAAAACTTCTAACAAATTGTTGAATATAAATTTTTTTTATCCAATTTAAATAATTTTAAAAAAATTACATCATTCCATATCAAAACATTAGCCAATAACTTTACGTGTAACAACGATCAAATGATAGTTATTATGTCTTATCAAAGATAACAAATTTGATTCTAGATAAAATTAAGAAAATGGTGTTGCTATATTTTTAAACGTATATTTTAATTTTATTTTTTAGTTTAAATTTTCATTTATATATCTGTTGGTTTTTTTTAAATTTTTATTTTAAAAAATAATAAATTGTATTTAATTTTTTAAAATCATAAAAAGTATACCTTGTTATAAAATTAACATACTTTTTAAATATATCCTTTAATATTTTTTATATTATATCATAAATATCTTTTTTTTTAATCTCTCTTTCTCCTATTTCAATTTAATCTTTTATTTTAAAAAATATTAACATGTATAAAAAAAATGTGGGCTTCAAGGAATGTGAAAACCTTTTAATTTATATATTTATTTATTTATTTCTCGTACACAGGAATACTAGACGGATTCACATAGTTTGTCCAACAGAACTAAACAGGGTTGTTCTAAGTTTTTTTTTTTTTCTAAAAAAGTAAGGTGATAGAAAGGTTCAATATATACTACAAATATTTTTAATAATTTTTTATCAATTTAAATATTGTATAAAAATGAATAAAATATCATTTTATTTAAAAAAATTACAATCCAACATATCAAAATATTATTTGATCGATTAGGTAAATTTTTGGATTAGAACCACGTATATTCTTTTAAAAATAAGAGTGTAATAATATTGATATTATATAAAAGATAAATAAAAAAACTTCTTCATTATGTTACACTTCTTCATATTATGTTATATGCTTTATTAATGTTGAATATAAACATTTATTTTATTTTTTTATTTAATAGATAAAACAACTATATTATAAAACCCTTGTTATATTTTGATATGATGTACTGCATGTATAAATATTATTTAAAGAATAATCTAATAGGACATTATTTGTCAACAGATAAGCCACTTCCTAGTGCAAGGTGAATATTAGTCTGAAGAAGCAAAAAATGTGATTCAGATATATGTAAGAAGATTAAAACAATCTCAAAATGGTTAACACGTAAAACAGATGTCATTAAGACCATAATTTGTTAGCAGAAAATTAAGAAATGTCAGCAAGTAAAACTTGTCTAGTTCTTATATTGCATTAGAGAACCGATGTCTAAGAGTCAAAGATAAGATTAGAGACTGCGGCTACAACACAGCAATAAAGAATTTCAAAGTAGATGACAAAACCCCCTATAATGAATTTTGAAAGTGACTGTTGCCCTAACTATTTATTCAACGAGTGATTATTGTCATTCTTAATTATAACAATAACATTTTTGTTGAGCAAATATTTATTCCTATTGAGTGATAAAAAATATATATGTTAAATACTTTGAAGTTAAGAAAAAATTTCACAAATTTCTCCGCATTTTAATTTATTTTTTCAATTCAATAAATTTAAATTTTTATAAAAAAATTAACAGAAACAATTTTAAAATGAAATAAATATTCAATAATAATAACGAATATATATATATATATACTGTTAGGTTGAATATATTTTTATTTTAAAATAGATTGTTAATATTTTAAAAAATTGAAATTTTAAAAATTATTATTAATAATTAATTATATTTTAGAAAAAATAATTTTTATTTAAAATTTTAATAATAATAATAACAACAACAATAATAATAAATAATAGTAATAATAAAAACAATTACTATTTTTGTTTCTTTTATATTTCTTGATAAAAAAAATAAAATAATTCTTTTTTATTTTTCTATTTAAATATTAAAAGAATTAATTAATTTTTCTCATATATATTATTATATGAACCTAATTGTTATAAAGAATAATTTTGAAAATAAATATTAATAATTTTCATAGGATTAACAATCATAATTATGTTATTATATTTAATTTATTTGAATTTATCATTTATAAATTTTATATTTTTATCATTTATTGCTGATTTTACATTTTTAAAATTTTAAGACGTAGTTTGATTTGCAACAACATTTTCTATTTTTTAATATTTGTAAATATTAAAAAATGAAAAATATTTTTTTTTTATTTTAACTGGTTTTAAGCATAAAATTTTAAAATAAAAAAAAAACAGAACAAGAATAAAATAATATTTTTATAAATAAATTAAAGAAATACCTTCTAAAATCACCAATCAACTAAAATTCTTCATTCATACGATGGAATTTCTGTTTTCAATTTCCTAAGCCATACAAATAATCAACTATTCAACTGACATTCAATCTTATTGTTCTTGCCATTTTTTTTACATCAATAATATTTTTTATGTAAACCTTTTTTATATATAGAAATAGAATTATTTATCTATTTTTATTTTTATTTAACCATTAATAATTTTTAAAATGAAAAATAAAACAGATGTAATAACTTATAAGTAGATATATTTTTATTTTTAGAGGAATTTAGCAAGTAGGGGAAAAGCAACTTCCGGATCCTCACATGTTCTTATATACTCTGCATTAGTTCTTTGATTTCTTGGAAAAGGGGATGATCTCCTTTAAACTTTAAATAATTGGTATTATTTAAAGTGATGCTTTCAAATTGTCCTAAGACAGGCAAGAAAGTAAGCGTGTGTACACTATGTTCCAGCAGCAGCAAAATGTCAACTTTTTTTTTGTCTTCAGCCGTCAACACTATAATTCGACTCTCTTCTGACCACAAACCATCCATGAAGTCAAGCAGGTTTGGCAGAGTAATTCCCCTACTCTCAACCTATGCATTCATTTCAAATAAATCATTGTCATTACTTTAATGCATATAAACATAAAATGGTAGTAAATATTTTTTTTATCTAAAATATAAAATTATAATATCATTTTAAATAAATTAATTACACCTAATTTATTATAATATTCATATTAACAAGATAACCTTTAACTTCATATACTATTAATTTAAATATTTAATATTATAACTATTTTTAAAATAAAATTTAAATATATAATATATTTCATCCGTTATTTTTATCTATTTGGATAGAAAAAAATACATATAATAATAAATATATTTAAGATTAAACTTTTCTAGTTTATTTTTATAAATTTTACTTTTTATCTTTCATTATTTATTATAATTTAGACTTCTCTCATTTATTTTTCTACGTAGTGGTGGAAATAATTGAGAGTATTTTTGTGAAAGAAAAACTAATGTAACAAGCATGAACCTCTTGGATGCGGTGAACGTCTTCAATGACAAGGATGGAAGGGTTGGTTGTTTGTGTAATGGCGCGCTGGAGGTCAGAATAAGAATAAAAAGAAGAGAGCTTCAAATCGTAGACATCGAATTTGGTATGATTGGCCATAGCAGCAATGATGGTAGATATTCCAGTTCCAGGAGGTCCATAGAAAATGTATTTATGTTTCCATGGTTTCCCCTCTTTCTCGCAAATTTCCTTGTTGTCAAGGAACAAATTCAACTGACGAATTATATATTTCTTCAAGGTAGTTCTCAAGACTAGTGTGCGGAATGTGGTAGGATTTGATAACGCACTATCGTTCCAACATCCATGCGCCCAATAATAGATTTGCACAATTCTTGATTTAACTTCCATTGTTTCATTTCTTTCAAGAGATATTTGGTTGTATCTTCGGTATTCGGAGAAGAATTTAATTAGATGGGGTATTAGGTTGAGTTGGCATACGATAAACAACACGTCCAGCCATTCTGGTATCCATGCAACTGAGGTATGAATATGCTCTATGTATTCCATGATAAATTCCATGGATGGATTCGAATGTTAAGGGTGAGTTGATAGGAGTTGAATTAGGTATGTAATTTTGTTATTATATTTTGAAAAAAGAGATTGTTAAAATATGGAAAATTATAACTATAAAAAACAAAATTTAATTAAAATAAGTAATTATTTTAATTATTATATAAAATTATAAAAGAACGAGAATTTTCTTCACCTTGAAATAGTATAAAATTATAAATTTATATAAAATAAAGTATATAAATAAAGATAAAAGCATGAAAAAAATACAATAGTTTATTTTTTATCACACCCAGACCAAACAAACAAAATTGATTTTAATTGGAATAGTTGCATTTGAATCAACTAATTTTTTTTTTCAAAGCATAAACCAATCAATTGAATAAGGTTTGTTTAAATTTTATTATATCCCAAAATCAATTCATAAATATTATTACATAATAGTAAATTTTATGTTATATTTGCCATAAAAATGATTAGGACAAAAGTATTAAAATAAATTAAAAATTAAAATTTAATCAACTTACCAAGGGTTAAAGAGAACTGACACTTTTCGAATTACGCTAAATTTTAATTGTAGTGTAAAAATTTGTTAATTTAACCCAATCTGAATTTTAAATCAAATGGATCAAGACATAAATCCAAATCAAACTTTTAACTCATATTAGTTTTATTCTGAATGAAAAAGTTAAGTTTTAATAAATAAATAAAATTAAAAAAATAAATAGACGTGTAATAATAATTTAAATTAATATAAAATATAAAAAACAGGCCAGCTAGCTAGCCTAGCTCATGAGATAAGTTAACTTGCATTGGACTGACTAGTTAAAATTCAAGTTGGGATGGATTGGATGAAATTTTTTAAAGCGGATTTATTTTAATTAATTTAATAAAATATTATTAAAATAATAAATCATTTATTTAACTCTAAAGTTCTTTAAAATCTCTTATAACCATCTCCTTCACTAGTTCTTTAGAATAAAAATAGAAATAATTAGTGGGAAATGTTTATTATATTTTTTAAAATATTTAATTATTTTTAAATAATTCAATTATTAGTTAAAAAAATTCATACTTCTTCACCAATACCTGAATCATGTTTCCAGATGTCAACAAATCAACATCTTTTGTGTTACTCTTAATTTGGCGAGAACACATCAACACCTTAGTACCATGGTTAGCTTCTTCAGCAAGGAATTTCAACTATAAAGAGAATAACCCTAAAATAAGTTTTATTTTTTAATTTTTCTTTAATAATGGCGACATGAAAATTTGAATTTATATCCAAATTAACAGTTCTATCACCTCTAACTTCACAATAAAAATGTGCCGCCCGTCACCCCATTGAAAAAGGCAGGAAAAAGAAAATGTTGGGTAGCAGAAAGTATTAATCAAAAGTATGAAAGAACATAAAAATTAAAAATAAATAAAAGGACAAATAAGTTTGTAATTTGATACTTATTTATCTATATTTACGTAATATTTTAAAAAATTACTATTATTTATAATTTTTATATGAAAAATAATAAATATTTTTTACAATTTTTGAAAATAATAAAATTTCAAACTATTTCATCACATATAACTATCTTACTTCTAATTATATTTAAAATATTATGGGATTAAACTTAAATAAAATTATTAGAATTTTTCATTTTTCCTTATTCAGATTTTTTAATGTTAGACCTAAATGAACAAGAATAAATAGTATCATTTTTAATTTAACATATCTTTTTTCATGTAAAATCTTACAGTTTTTCATTTGATCATAAATTTTTTTATTTTAAAAATTCTTGTCTTACTATTGCATAACCTTCTTACTATAAAATTTATCAATTAATAAGAGTTTTTATTTGTACTTGCTGTAAATTTTTTTTTTAAGTATGGAAACCTTCTATAAAATATATTCCTTCTCAAATGAAAAACATTTCCCACAAAATGTTAGCATGCTATTAGTCGATTTTCTTTTATTTCTTCCCATACATGAGCCAGACTCTCAAGCTTTAATACCGGTTAGGAAATAGTAGCAGCTTCAAAGGTAACTAACAAAGAAATAAAAGAACACAAAAATTCTTTATATTCTTTATTTTTGAAAATACTGATAAATAAATAAAAATTACATATAATTTTAACGTAATTTGATATTAAAAGTAATTTTATTATCGCTTGACATTTTTGGATAAAAAAAATTACAAACCTTCTTATTATATGAATTTTAATGATATTCAAAAAATATTAAGAAGTATATTTTTTAAAATGTTAATTTATTTTTAAAATTAATATTATCTGATAATTTATTTTTCTATATTAAAGTTAATGATAATTATTGCCACTCGTTTAATTTATAATTTTAGTAATTAATGTGCACTACTATTAATGATTAAATTTGAGTAACATTAAAATTAAGGATATTTTTTTTGTAATTTCGAAAGATCAGAATTAGTTATATTGATTTTCCGGATTAAAGTGATCAATGGTATTAGTTTTAAAAAAATTACTTAATATTTTAAACACTTTTACCGAAATATTTAATTACTATTTAATAATTTTTATCATAAAATAGTAAGAATGTTTATCACATTAAATTGATCCAATGAACCTGGCAATTCAAACTAAATTGGTTACTGATTCATTCAATTAATCTTATTTTCATTGCAAACTTTAATTAAACCAATTATACTTGGTTCGGATTTTACATTTATCTTTTTAAATTTAAATCAACATATTGATTTTGATCAAATATTACTATAACTTTTAGATTAACACATTTAGTGCATAAATTTTCCATTTACATTTATCTTTTTTAATTTATCTTGATTTTCTTTTAATACTGTATCATTATAGCTAAGATGATATTATTTAAATTATCATATATGATGGTAATTGCTTTAAATTTATATAATATATTTATATATAATCTAATATCTATATGATATATAAAAAATTAAAATTAAAATTAAAATATATATTATGAGTTTATTTTTTATTAATTTTCTATTTTACAAATTAAACAATTATAAAAGAAAAATAAATTAAAAGGTATTCCATCACGGCACTAAATTTTCCAAACTGTTATACAATCCAAAAAAAAAATTAAAAAAAAACTTTTTGCTTTATGCAAATCAAAACAGTTTTGATTTTGTTATATATATAGTTCATTATTTAATATTGTAATTACTAATCTTTGTAATGTAAAGAAATTAAATACTGAAATTAAGAAGTTAATATAAAATTGTATTTAAGTAAATTATCTTTTTTATAAAATATAATGTTAAAAGGTAAATTAATTTACTTTAGTTTAAAACTTTTAGTTTAGATTAAAAGATATTTTAATCATATTTATTAATTTTATGTTATTAGTAAAAGAGTAATTAATTTAAACATATCATAAATTGATAAAATTATATTTCTAGTTTAGAATTTTTATTATATTTATTGTGTTATAAATCTATATAAATAAAATAAAAGTTAAAAAAATTAGAAAAATTTAAATTGTTTTAATTTAAAATGAATTGTGACTACTAATATATTAATAAATTAACGATAAATTCGCTGGAAGTTAAAAGTCGATAAGTTATTGAATAAATAAAAATATTTAATATAATTAATTGTTAAACTAGTTTATAAATATAAAAATAATAAGTAAAAATATAATTAAATAATAAATTAAACTTTGATAAATATGTTATATTTTTATTAAAAATATATTAAAATTTAATTAAATAATTTTTTAAATAAAAATATTTATTTTTAATTTATACATAAATAAATTTAAAATAATATTTTTATAATTTTAATTTTCTATCAAATAGTTTAATATTTTTAATAAAATAAAATAAATAATACAATAATAAAATAAATAATATATTAAATAATTAATTTAAAATATAATATTTTATAATAATATAAAAATAAATTTATTAAAATTAATAATATTATTATAAAAAATTAAATAATAATAAATTTATAAATTTAAATAAATAATTATTTAATTAAATGATAAAAATATATTAAAAAATGACAAAGTATTTCATACGTAACTTTTTAAAAACGTTAATAATTATATAAAAAGATAATAACTACTTTAGCTAATATAATTAAAATTTTTAATTAATAATTTAAACTTTTAACTAATTAAAACATCTTAACAAATACACTATATTTTTTATCATAAAGATACAATCCAATTCAATCCGGAATAATTTATATAATTTACTAAAGTTTTTCGATTAAGACGTTACATATTCTAGATGTTGTTTTTTTATAATTTAAATTTTTTATTTTAAAATTTCATTACTTCATTTATTTTTTATTATTTCTCTGTTTATTTGATCTATATATTTATTGATTTAATTATATACTCCAATATTTTAAATTTATATTTTAATATTTTTGTAGTTACTTTTAAAATTCTAAAAAATATTATAAAAATAAATATTTATTGTTATTATATACATTAAACATAAAAATAAGAAGATACATATTAATATAATATTTATTTGATAATTTTTCACTTAAATATAAATTTATTATTGTAAATTTAATAAAAATAAAAGTATTTTTATATTCAATTTATAAAATAACACAGTTTTATGAGTCAAATATTTGTATTATTATGAACTAAAAAATGTTAGATACTTCAGTTTTATAAAAATTTGAATTATAGCAACAATAATTAATGAATAAAAATAAATATTTTAATATTTTTAAAAATAATTTGTGCAGTATAATAGAGTGAGATATATAATATTTATTTAATTTATTATTAATGTATTCTGAATTATTAATATTATAAAATTAATATATATATATATATATATATATATTATGTGGGTACGAAATTTAATTCTTAATAACATGCATATAAATATACGTATCAGTAACAATATTCAAAAACTACTAAAGAAAATTTGAGCAGATTAGAAATAAGAAATTTTTTTAAAATCATAAATTTTTTACAAAAATAATTAAAATTAAAATTAAAATTTTGTTTACATTATGATAACAGTAATTCTTTCAATAATAATTTTTTGACGTAAAAAACCCGAAGCTAAAATAAAAAACCGTTGATAACTTGGTATGCAACTTTTTAATTGTTTCAAGAACAAATAATTAATAGTAGTATTTAATGGAAAGGGGCGTTTATGTCTTTCCAGATGAAACGACTAACGATCTCTCTAACCAATTCCTTGTTGGGTCCAATAGGGGAACGCCACGTTTATTTCTCCCTTTCCCGCCAAGTCCCGAGTCGAGGTTCATCAATGGCGTCCACCCTCACATTCCTCTTCCTTTTCTCCTTCTTTTTCTCTCTCTGTCGCGCTCTTCCGCGCGAAGCCATATTCGACGCCGCAGACGTTCTCTCCGATTCGGGTTATGTATCCATGGCCCTCACTCTCGAAATCGTCGCCGAAACCCTTCTCGAACAGTCCCCTTCCGCCACCGTCTTCGCTCCCTCCGACTCCGCATTCAGGAAATCTGGCCAGCCTTCTCTCGACCTCCTCCGCTTCCACTTCGCTCCGCTCACTCTTCCGCCGGCGAGCCTCCGGCTTCTGCCCGCCGATACCAGGATTCCAACGATGCTCCCCGGCCAGTCTGTGACCGTCACGACGTCACCCTCTGATCGAGTAACCTCTCTCAACAACATCAAACTCACCGGATCTCCCATTTACGACGATGGTTTTCTCCTAGTCTACGGAATCGAAAGGTTCTTGGACCCTAGCTTTCAGTTCAACAGTCAAAGACCGAATCCTAATTCAAATTCCTCGTGTTCGGGGAAGAACCACACTCAGAGTTCCTCCTATTCCTTCGACCAAGCCATCGAAACCCTAAGAACCGGAGGGTACTCTGCCATGGCTTTGTTTCTGGGAATGCAACTCTCCGGCGTGGTGGAGCAGAGTGGAATCACGGTGTTTGCTCCAGCCGATGAAACAGTGATGAACCGGATTGGCGATTTCAACGAGTATCCTTCGTTCTTCCGTCGGCACGTGGTGCCATGCAGGCTAATGTGGAACGATCTGGTGGATTTCGGCGATGGTTCGGAGCTGCCAACGTTCTTGGATGGCTTCACCATCAACATCACCAGATCCGACGGCGTTTTGATTCTCAACGGAGTTCCGGTTTTCTTCCCCGACGTATTCTTCAATGACAAGGTTGTTGTTCACGGCGTCAGTGATGTTCTGGCTGCGCAAGACAACGCCATTCGAGTTGATGATGCACAAAACGTGTTTAACTCTACTGAATTTTGAGACTCTGGCATTTCACGTGTAAATTTTCAGTTAATGCTTCCGTCGACTTGTGATTTCGCAGCGTGTGTTCCCGTGGAGTCTGAGGTTTCGTTTTCCTTGTTTGTGGTGTAAAAAGAGGGAGGGTTAAGCCTTCATTTTCAAATTTTACTTTCTTCTGTACTGGTTTCTTAGCTTTTTTTATTGTTCAAAATGGCTTACTGAAACGAAAGAGGAGGAGGATGCATTCCAGTCCCGTTCGGTTAACAAAGAAAATCGAATTACGTGATTTCCAAAGCTAGATTATCATGTTCTAACCGCAGTTCTTTCAAAGCAAAAAAATAGAATAAATTTGATTCCTCCTTACCCCCACCCTAACTGGTTTCCTTACGAGCTGTTTGTTGCTTTGAGAAATCAAATTTTCATGTATGTTAATATCCAATTAATCCAAGTGATTAATTACCCTTCTCTGCATGCGGAAATATATGGTTGAGCTGCCAATTAATGAATGTAGTATTCACGTGCCCCAAATTCTTTTGTTACGTTGCCTTCGGTGATCACATTCATATCCTATATTTAACATCTCTGGATTGCGTGAATTTATTTGAGAGTTAAAATTAGTTGAGTTTATTATTCTTGTTGGATAAAAAAATTATTATTTTTATATACATGCACAATATTTTGACATATATTTTACGTTTTTTTATATTTTTTTATCACTTCTTTTAGTTCTCTCTCTTTCATTTTTTTCGTATCCTTTTATCTTTGGAAAGCATTTTCAAATAAACAAACACAGGTTATCCAATTTCAGCATTGGACGCTCACAAAGCAACCGTAACTCAATTAAACGACCGATGCTTCAGAAAAAATGTGGACCCTTTATTCAGAATTTTCAGCAGTTTACAACTGAAATCAAGAATTGAAACCGATGGAGAGTAATGTTTAGTTTGGATCATAAGAGAAATAGGCAGGAAAAAAAAAAGAAAAAAAAAAGATTATTTTGATGGATAAAAACAGGAGAGAAAAAAAATCCGTTTATTTGGACGGATAAAAAAGAAGAAAAAGAATTATATTATTAGGATAAATTTTATTTTATATACATTTAAAAATTTTTAATTTAATTTAAAATATATTTTTACTATATTTATTTATAATTTTTTTTACTTTTTTAAAAATATATAATAATTTAAAATAAAATAAAATAAAAACTTTCCTTTTCTCCTCCTCTCTTGTTTGCGGCTAAGCTCATGGCCCCATCCTAGTTTTGACGGAGAATCCAAATTGATGGGGATTGGAGTTGAAAATAAATTTGGATACAATTCAATTTTTGAAGGCATAAAATTATTAAAATATTATATAAAGTTATAAAAATAATAAAATATATATTTTTTAAAATAGAATAATTTAATAAATTATTAAAATATAAAATATAAAAAAATCAAGAGATAAATTTTTCCAACTCCGCTCAAAGATGTGGATGAAATTTAATTTTTTAACACCAGGATGAGGATGAGGTTGAACCTTGGAATAGGAAACGGCGAGAACATGAAACCTGTTCCCACTCTGTTGCCATACCTACTCATGAGTACCAATTTGAATTTGATAAAATGGAAATTTAAAAAAAAAACTGAACTTGAATTAAAATAGCTTGAAACGTGAAAAACTTTTTTTATTATATTATATAATTATTTTTAATTATGTAAAAAATAAAATAAGTTAACAAATTAATTTAAAACAAAAACTGGCAATTATCCATGTATTAAACATACTTCTAAAATTAAATAAAATTTTAAATAAAACATTTTTATCATTAAAAATAAATATTATATTAATAAAAAATTAAAAGATAATTTTAAAAATTGAAGATGGAAAATTAAAAATAAATAATTGAAATTAGAACATAGGCTTTATTAATTTGACATCAAAATTTAAATTGAATTAAAATTATAATAATTTTAAGATTTATTTTATCTAAAAAATAAATATTTTTAAACTTACTAAGATATAAGAATATTTATATTTAGATTAAATTAATATTAATATTAAAAAAATTAAATTAAATATTTAAGACAAAAATATGCTTTAATGACAATAAGAATAATTTTTAAAATCATTCTTCTAAAAATAAAAACTTTTAATTTAATATATAGACAAAGATAATTGTTAATAAAAATGTGAGATAATTTGTAAAACTTATAGTAAATTTTTGAAGTTATATAATTAATAAAAAAATAAAAAATTACTTAAATTATATAAAATTAAAAAGAAAAACGAATTGATCACCCCCTGTACGCTCCTCACTCAAGAAAATTTTACATCATAGATAATGTTTTGATTTGTAACTTTAAGGCTATAATGATGGCAGAATCTTTCAGAGGCTCTGAAAGGAACATTTGTTGGATTGACAACTTGTAAGTTGTTGCTCCAAAATGCCACTAACCAGTATTAGTATATTTGGATGCTCGCTTTGCACCTCCAGTTATTCGTCTACTTCATACACTAGCAATAAAAATAAAATTGCTTCTTTTTTTATGGACAAAAATGTTTAATACACTAGCTTTGGCTATTCTCTTGGAACAAAAGATGCAGCTTCGCTCCACCTTTGTTTCTTCCCGTAATATAGTAAGAGTAAAACAACAGTAGTCTACTTTATCTACTAATTTCCTATTGTACAATCTATACTTCACTATCTGCATTTGACAAAGATAAATTTGTATTTTTTTGGTTATTCTTAAATATGCTCCTTATTTTTTCTGGTAAGGATAAGTATTCAAACGCTTCCCCCCTTTGGGGGCGGTTTGCATAGAGGATCCAGAGAACGAGGCAGAGCAGAACACCAACTGAAACCAGACCAAGTCCTACATTGATAATCTTAAGGTAATGGTTTAATGGAGGACAGTAACTTGACGTGATTCTAGTGAATGCATCCCTCACAAAGTTGCAATTCTGAAGGCTAAGTAAAGGTGGAGTATAATGCTCTAATGCATAGCTTTCGTTCACTGCAGCTACTAACTGCAAGTAAATCTCAGGGGTCACCCTGCCAACTGTGGTGCAGATACCAGACTCAGATACCTCACATTCATAGGTCTTCCAAACCTGAAAAGTTTAAACAATTCAACAATTGATATTCTATCTATCGTTGGCAGAAAACACTGGACATAATACAAAAAATTTAGAACAATTCAAGTGCAAGATTTAGAGATACTTCTGGCAAAAAAAGATATGAAATTTAGAGCCTAATCACCAGGCTTGGTCAAGTTCAGCTGGTTAAATGCAAGTAAATACTTGAACCCTTTTCTGAAAGTGATGGAAGGCCATATTTGCGCCAATCAACTACCAGTTTAAAATTACATACAGAAAAAGATTTTCAGAGTTGTTTCAAATTTCCAGGGGAACAGAGTATCTCATTTCCCATAAAACAAATAATTTGATAGACAGAAAGTTTGTAGTCTAATATTTTCCAGCCTTCAGTATTCACATGAGAATCCAAAGCTTAAAGGAACTAACATTTCTCTCTGTCACAAACATATACTTGAGTTTTTTTGTTGGAGGGAGGATGAAGAGAAAGCTAACGAAAGCCAACAAACAAGTTGCAAAATTCAATAATCAAGTGAAGTGGTGAAAAGATTACCCTTGAAGCATTGGCAGAAGAAACTTCTTGAGCTGTACATTGGCGCTCTTGAAACTGGGTGTCAAAGGGGTAGCATAAAGATGGCATTTTAGGCCCAGACTGATTGTAGTAACCAAGACTGCCTTGTGTTGCATCTATGTTTGCAGCATCATAGACGAACCGATTAACAACACTTGCAATATTGGTGACCACCTGTTTACTTTGAAAGAGTGTTTTGTTTGTTGTTCTCTGATCAACACATGGAAGGACATTACTAAGAGCAGATTCGGTATGCGGATTTGCTACCCATTCTCCCATAGCCATACAGGTATCAGAAATTGCGCTGTAATAGAAACAATTTACTCGTCAGGATTGGTTGGTAATGTTAGCTTTTTAACAGACAGAAATCTCCATAACAGAAAGATAATTGGATTTCATTTTGATATTATCAGTTCAGGTCAGGTTTTGTCATGGATTAAGTTACAACTTTGTATTGAAGAAAGCAAAGGCGAGGAGGAGGGGTGTGGAATGCAATGAATCCAGAACACTTTTCCAAGGTTGAATGAATGCCTAAAGGAAGCCAAGAAAGTAAATAGTTCTTGCTAATATGTTAAACTGAAATCCTGTAGATATAAATGGCTTACTTATTAAGGATCATGAATACTCCACAAAGAATGAATGTGGTTGCAACCAGTAACCATCCAGTGATAACAAATCTGCAAAATATTTTAAAATCAGATAGAAGAACATGAGATATATACTAGACATGATAAGCAAAGGTAATATCAATAGACCATGATCAAATGTAACTTACATAAGGATTGCATGTTGGTATCCAAGGACAGACAGGACTGCAAAAAATACAAGTCAGTTAATATAACCAATAGCTCTGGAATATAAATATAAAATTAGCTCAATTTATTCAAGATGTTGCATCAACACATACGTAGTCCAATTAGAGCCAGAAGAAGCATCACTGCTGCCACAACATACAAAGCTAGACGCCTACAGAAATATGCAGTACTGCAGTTTAGTGTCATACATGGATCAATTGTTAAATTCTAGAATGAAGGGTTCTCAGGTTTAAGATCGCATACACATCATTGAACACTCTCCGAATTTTAACTGAATTTTCACTTGTCTTCTCAGAAAGTGTATCTGCTGCAGTATTTAGATCCACATTCAGCTTGTCAATACCATCCATGACATCAGACGGAAGAAGCATCTGAGTGACATTGATAGTTTTTGCAAGGGAGAGATACTCTGTGACATTTCTTAGAGTCTGCACAGTATAGTCCGACTGATTGACAAAATAATGGAGGGTATCCAAGGCCTCACCATGGAACTTATCCTGCCCAACAGAAAGGAGGATACATCCAGTCCTGTGTGATTAAGGGAATGGAGCATGTTAGTAACCACATTTGTATTTTTGATAAAATAAAACCTAGAGCTAGAATTATATAGAAAGTTCATGCGTATGGCACAGGAACTAATTCTCAAGATTCACAGCAATTGAATAACATTATTACCAAACTATCATCAAGATTGGTATTTTGAATTATATGGAAAAGTAAAAACTACTATAAACATCCATGACACTTTATTGATTTTGATTTACAAACAAAGAAGAATATTTGGTCACCAACCATGAAATATTATTAAAGAGCAAACTTTCTGTATCTAAGATAAAAGGGGAAAAAACAAGGAGAATAGTGAGGAAATAAAGCATTCTGTGAAGATGTTAACAAGGAGAACATTGAAATAAAGTAGAGTCTTACGCTGCAGCAAAAGTGAATAACACAAGCAGGATGAGGCAAATTCTTTGGGAACGATTTGATCCTTTGTCCTTGATGTTGATTCCCCATCCACAGCACAGATGAATCAAAAGTGCCAATCCAAATGAGATAAACCATAGAATGGCAAGAATGAAACCAGCTGCACCAGTAAAGCCAACTGACTGCAAATATAATGGTTAATTGAAGTGAGAAAAAACTAATCTTCTGAATGTAGGACAATAAATTAACTAAACATTAGCCTCCAAACATAATTTCAAGGAGTACAAAAAACAATGGACAAATAACCATGACTTCAATTCGTGAAAAACCATAATGGGGCAAGTTGGCATACAGTAAGAGTGTGTTATGGATAAACAGCTTAATGGAACGCTTATTAAATAATCTCTTATCACATACAAGATTATGTTATAAACTTGATAAGCTTCACAAAGAAGCTCATTGGAATAAGCTACAAATAGCATTTAGGATTCATAAGTTATTTTCACAGGCCCAAGACTGATATTAAAGTAAATATCACTTATGAATCCTACCACTTGAGTTTCAAAAGTTGCCACAGATAGCGGATATCAACATGACGAGAATTCACTTCATATTTCCTAATGACATCCAATATAGACATAGATACAGGTAGACGAACAGGTAAACCATGTTGAACAAGAGAATTCTCCATTTCAATCAACTACACCAGACATCTAGGATGCTCAATAAGAAATGTAAGGTAAAATGGCGGAACTTCATTTCTCTGTATGAATTTGGCACTGGGAATAGACTAAATCATCCATTCATTGTAAAACATGATGATCAAGGAAGGAACCATGGCACTTACGGCCCAATAATGCCGATCTGCAATATCCCAACCACCTTGATAGCGTCGAAATCCTCGTAGAATGTCAGGCCTTTTAGTCCTATTTGCCGCCAGGATAAGAACATCGTCAGTTTTAGGCCCCGGTGCTGGAGCCACTTGTGTGAATTCACTCTTCCATGGACCCAAATTCTGTTCTCCTTCTCCTGGAAAGTGGAAACAGACCCAAATAAATAAATAAATAAAATTAACGACACCGGCAAGCAAAGCAAAACATGTGAAAACCATGAAACCAAAACTCCATAAGCCAACATGCAAACACAAGGTATCCAAAATTTCCATTTCTCCAATCCTCACAAGCATTTAACATAAAAATAATAGTAGTAGTAACATTTTTCAGGAAAACCAACAAGATCAGATGAAGCAAAAGCTGACACCAAGTTTTGATCTTTCCTTGCAAGTCCTCAGCCTTCCAAGATCTGAACCTAACCCATCATCATATTCACAAAACCATAATGAATGAGAAAAACGAACCTAGGATAAACTTGATGGGATGCCCAATCAACCCAGTTGAAGACAAAGCTGAAATGGAGCTAAGAGACAGTAATATGGGAAAGAGGAACAACAAAAACCAAAACCCATTAAAGATAAGGGCCTTCATTGTATCTTCCCTGAAACAAACAAAACCTCACTTCAATCCCGCCATTTTTGGAGTCTCAGTCCAACCCACAAGTCCTCACAGTTGAAACAATAATTCAACACCGCCAATATTCATTGTGACGCTCGCAATCTGTTAACCTCTTCGTCTTCTTCGTTGAGGTTACATCCACCACTTTACAGATTTATGGGAACACAAAACGATTAAAGGCAGTGACTCACATGGGGTGCTCTGTGCTCACTGCTGAGACACATGAATATTGACGTGTGGGAAACGAAAAAGGCGGGTTTCCTTTTAATCATTTTAATTACCCTAAATTATGTTTAATTAATTCCGTATAATTTGCTTTAAAACATTTTCACCTGCCTGTTATCAAATTTGTTATTTAAATTATAACATATCAATTGTAACTTTGTAAGCAAGCCAATTTAATTTCTCAATAACTTTGTTCTCTTTTTTTATTTCTTTATCTCCATAACTTTTTTATTTTAATATCTAATCATTAAATCAAAATTTAATTCATAACTCTAAAAAAAATTGTTACTGCAATTTGCGGTATTATAAAATTTGATATTTTATTTGTCAACGTATGTCACTTTTTCTTCACGCGTATTGAAAGTGCAGTTAATTCATTTTCCTAAATTGCGACCAATCAATTTCCTTAACCGACACTCACCAAGCTCGCATTTTTGCTGGTGGCTGTCACTGACTAGTTGAGCGGATTTGGACTAATTCATGTTTCTTTTCTTTTTTTTAATCTTTGTCCATTTTTTCATCCCATAAAATAAAAGAGGTTCTTTGAAGTGATGTTATTTGCAAATTGCAACTCATAATCTTACTTTTCTAACTTTAATGAATGATATTCATTATTCAACCAAGGTAACTACCATCATTTTGTGTGTGTGTGTGTGTTCTAATAAAACCCCAAACTATGAAGGCAATGGGACAGTTGCAATATGGGCCACAATGGAACTGTCAGTCTGGCACCGAAAGATTCACACATGGCCTATAAGTCTATGCAAACAAACAAATCACAAATATTTCTCATGGCATAAAATTTTTCTACTTTCTTTAAATACTTTTTTCCTTATATCAATTTATACTTGTTTTGAACCATTTAAAAAACATAAGAAAAATAATAGACTAATATCATAACCAATTTATAACAGAATCAGCTTGTTGATATGCTTAATCAATGTAGGATGAGAATTAATAATGTAATAAGAAAACATTATCCGGTATGATTAGGTTCACCGTAGCATCATTCTGTTAAGTTGGGTTTAGATTTGGTGAAAAAGAATCAGATTAGGTGATGAATAGGTTGAGATATGGTCCCATTCAATGCAATGCTTTTTTGGTAGATAATTTGCGTGGCTTATGGCTTTTGCCTGTGGAATGTGGATGAGTGGCCAGGCACGTGACCACTGCCAAAGGACATGTGGGCCCGCTATGCTTTTTCACATGGGATTCGATGGGCCCATCCCTACAACTCTACCTCTAGCCTTTGTTAATTTGGTTCAACTGGTTAATGATATCCATCTCTACCATCCAATTACACTTAATAACTGTTAACGTTATGTTAAGTTCCCACTAAAAATCTTTTTAGCATATATGAATACATGATGCACAATGTTTTAATAACTTTTAATCTAAATCTTGCGACCTGATTTTCCAAATTAATTAAAATTATCATTTACTTGGAACATTATTCTCATATATGAATATATAAGTGATAAAATAATATTAATTGCTTTAGAATTTATCTCTAAAAATTGGGGATTCATTTTAAAAAAATAAAAAACTATAATCATTGATTAAAATTGGTTTATATTATAGATTTGAATCTTTATTTTAAAATGTAAAAAATATTATCTATTTTTTCAATACATGAATATTTATTATTATTTAGCACTTTTTTGTATTTTTTTTAAAAAAGAAATTTTTAATTGTATTCAAATTTTCTTTCTACGTCTAAGATTTTTTATATTAAAAATTTATTTTCTATTAATATTTAGATTCTCACATTTCAGTTTTTTTTTACTTTTAAATAATAAAAATTATTTTTATTTCAAATTATAACTCTCTGTATTATAATTTTTTTCCCTTTAAATTTAAGATATTTTTATCTTTTTACTTAAATTAAAAAAATTTAACCATATAAAATATATAAATACATTATAAAGTATGAAATTATTTTAATCTATGTTCTCAATTTCATTATCAATAATTATTAGTCTCCACTTTTTTGTTCTATAATGTAGAGCTCACCGTAAAAGTGCAAATTCTATCGTATATTTTTTTCGTTTAAAATGTAATATCATATTACAAAATATTTTTTTATTATCTTTCTTCATCATATCATATATCTACTCTCTCTCTCTCTCTCTCTTTTATCTTTCTCTTTTTTATAAATTATCGTACCATTTTGTAATACATATATAATTTCTCAAAGATAATTAATATAGTAAGATTGTGTAAAAAAATCACGGATCATTTAAATCGAAATAGCACATTTTCTATTTAGTTTTTGCCAATAAAAACAAAAGATAAGAGTTAATTTTAAATTGTTAAAAGAAAATATAAAAGGAGCAGAGTATTTTAATTAATGGTAGATATCATAATGTCAAAGCATAAAGTTTTGCATTGCTCTTAATTATATTACTGTAGTACAAGAAGAAATAGTTAGAGAATGAGGCATGCCTAGTCTGCTTGAGATCTATGACTTTACATTTCTTTGTTTTTTGGTACTTTCCTACGTTTCTTTTACTCACTTGAGTAATCGCTTGAAGCAGTTTCTATGCTCTCAGTGTCAGGGTATGCAGGACACTCAGAACGAAAAGAACAAAACCCACATTTCCATTCCTCTTCCTCATCAACATAATTGGCTTCTCGCTGTCCAAGCCAAAATTCAAGACAATTCTGGATTTGATTCCTTATCCAATCATCATCATATGCAAAATTTTCTTCACTCAGCAGAGACTGATCTTTTTGAGATTCATATCTCAATACTAGTTGATCATGAGCAGGTAGCAGCATCTTACATGTATTTTGGTAACATATCACCACATCATCAAGGGTCAATGCTGAGATTCCAGAATCAACACATGCTGTTACTAGATCTTTACATAGACTGCGTTGAGGATCTAACTCAAAATAATCAAACAATTGTTTAGAAGGGAAATCATGATGAGCATGAGCAATTAAATTGTCCCACAAGTACTTGTAACACATCAATTGAATCCTCCCATTTCTTTTTTGTGGTTCTGAAGGAACTGTGTCTTGAAAACGAGTCTTTGTTTCAATCAGGATTGGATTATGATCATTTTCTGATATATGCATTCTAACCTCATCAATCTTTCCCACCATCCATATGCCTTGTGCAAAAGCAAAGCTTACTATTGGAAGCTCACGGGTTAGTCCTTCAAAGAGCAATTGATTCACACCATTTATGAAATTAACAAGCTTTAATGCCATGTAATCTTCACATGACTTCACCTTCACTTTCACTGGTTTTAGAACCTCCTTTTGAAGTTGAACATGCCGATCTACACCGGCTCTCATAGCTTCATTTTTCTCCTTTCCTCCTCTAAAAACCATATGTTTTTGGCTGCACCATTCTTCACAAGGCTTGGGAGCTTCATTGTTCTTCCATTCCTCATAAAAAAGAGAAAGTTCCATTTGTTTTTCACACCATTCAGTCTTGGTAACATCAGTGACAAACAACCCCCTCTTGTTCCTAAAACGGTGGAGTAAAGTGTCAGCTACTCTGGACCTCTTCTTTCGAGTACTTTTCGAATTGCCACAGTCTTCTATGTCATTTTTTTCACATATGAACAACCTTCTCTTGGTTCGAGCTGAAACTGAGTGAATGGATATGGCATTTCTGTGCAACTTAGAGACTGAAGTAGGGGTATGTATTGCAGAGGATAAAGCAGCTTCAGATGAAACAAATTCTTCATCGCTTACAATCTCAATAGGGATCTTGGAAGATGTTCCAGCCATGATGGATGCTGATCCAGCAAGTTTGTGAATAGTGGTTGAAGTGCTCTAAAGTACTACTTGTGCATCAGCAGTTAATGTATTTAGAGTTAATTCTAGCAAAGTGAGAGTTGAGAACTGATGTAATTATAGAAAATATTGAACTCTTATCAAAAGGGAGCTAGAGAGGATTGGAATTCTTAACTAGCAAGATAAGAAAAGAGAAAAAGCCTTGCATGGAATCTTAGTACAAGCACTAAGGTTCTTTCTAAGAAAGTAGACAAATAGGAAAGGAAAAGCATAAAAGATAGAAAAGCAGTGTTGGGATGGAGACTCTTAATTTGGAGGATTGGTAGTAATAGTAAATGGGTCAAATCTAATTTGCATGGTAAACTGAACAATTTTGATTGCTTTTGGACATAGAAGCTACTGTCAATAGAAGATTACAGGTATTAACAGGAAAGAAAGGTACATTTCACCTTTGAAGAGTGTATATGGTTCCTTTGGTACTTCCAAGTTTCAGTTAAACTTCCTTTGTATTTTACTTCTTTTTCTTATTCCCTAGAACAGTATCAAGTTTCATAAAATGCTTTTTATTATATAACACTGAGATATCATGTTCATATAACAAAATTATACAATAACTTATATAATATTCCTTTTTTTTCTATCATTTTTCCATTATTCCACATTAATTCCATTCTTTTCTCTTCTTTTCTTTCTTTTATTCATATGAATGTAATTTCTCAAATACAGATAGGAGTAAAGGAAACCTGCATTAGTTGCTACAGAGTAACTACTTGGAGTAAAAAAAGAAAGAGAGAATCAGTGTGCCAAAGCATATTGCATGGTTATATAATTTGTGGAAAATCTTCATTTCTAAGCTATCTTCCAAGCCTTGTAGCCGGTCACAAATACTAAGCACAAACCGCGTTCCACAAATACACGAAACATCGTTCGAGTGAAAATAGAAAAATATTCCTAACACCTTCCTCGAATCAATCCATTTAACTTATTTATTCAACTCCAGGATTCAAGGGAATATTCCTGATGATATCCTAGCTCATTCAGTCAAAAGAAAAAAGTCATACAGGACCCACAAAATAATTTGTTCACACTTGAAAATATATTCTCTCTTATTATCCAAACAAAATTAATTGTTTTGAATTTTTAACATACCATATTTAAATGCAAATCAATTTTTTTAAAATTAGTTTTACTAAAATTTAAAATAGTAATTATTTGTTACCATTGCTCCAAGAAAAAAAAATAAACTATAAATTATAAGTTTAAATATCATACCATAACATTTAAAAAATACTGTAAGTTAATGAACTAAATTTGTTTAAACATCTTTATTTTAATTAAAAAACTTATAAACTAGTCAAATAAATTAGTTAAAATAACTCATCAAAACACACTTAGTTTTTACCAAACAAGGTATGAGCAGTTTAAACTCATTTTTTAATTTTTTTATTAGTGGTTATAACTTCTCACTTTCTCTCTAAAATACAAGCTTTATTTAGAAAGGTAAAATCCAATATCATAAAAGAATTTGGTTCCTCTCCGCCTATGTTATTCAAAAACAAAGTGTAATTTAGCTATTACTATTTTTATTATAGTCTGGTTTGTTAAAGTATAAATTTGTATTATAATTCAATTATATGTTATAGATTTTAGTGAGATTGCTCTCTAAAATTATTTTTATTGTTGTTGGTTGTGAAGTGATTAAACTTGATTGAGGGATGAATTAAAAGAATACATTTATTTAACTTTTAAATCAAACTAATAATAAAAACAAAAGTCCATAGTTTTAAACTGAAAAAAGAGTATAGAAAATTACTACAGATTTTTTATTGACAGTAGATATTATAATATTAAAGCATTAAATTTTGCATTAATCTCTTAATTATATTATTGTACATGAAGAATACTTCTCCAAAGCACGCCTAGTCAGTCTGCTTTAGACTTGTTACTTAACCAATTACCATACAATGTTTTTCTACTTCTACTCACTTGAGTAATCGATCAAAAGAGATTCTGTGCTCGCTGCAGTACTATTGTATGCAGGACACTTGGAACGAAAATAACAAAATCCACATTTCCATTCCTCTCCCTTAGCAACATAACTGGCTTCTCGCTGTCCAAGCCAAAACTCAAGACAATTCTGGATTTGACTCTTTATCCAACCATCATCATATGCAAATTTTTCTTCACTCAGCAGAGACTGATCTTTTTGAGATTCATATCTCAATACTAGCTGATCATGAGCAGGTGGCAGCATCTTGCATGTATTTTGGTAACATATCACCACATCGTCAAGGGTCAATGCTGAGATTTCAAAGTCAGCACATACCGCTTTTAGATCTTCACATAGAATATGTTGAGAATTTAACTCAAAATATTCATACAACTGTTGAGAAGGGAAATCATCATGAGCATGGGCAACTAAATTGTTCCACAAGTACTTGTAACACATTAATTGAATCCTCCCATTTCTTTTTTGCGGCTCTGAAGGATCTGTGTCCAGGGAACGTGTCTTTGTTTCAACTAGTATTGGATTATGATTATTTTCTGCCTTAGGCATCCGAACCTCATCAATCTTTCCCACCATCCATATTCCCTGTGCAAAATCAAAGCTTACCAATGGAAGCTCACGGGTTAATCCTTCAGAATGGAGTCGATTAACACCATTTATGAAATTAACAAGCTTTGCTGCCATATAATCTTCCCGTGTCTTCACCTTCATTTTCACTGGCGTTAGAACCTCAAGTTGAAGTTGCACGTGCCGATCTATACCAGCTTTGATAGCTTCATTATTCTTCCTTCCTCCTCCAAAAACAACAGCCAAATCCATTTGTTTTTGGCTGCACCTTTCCTCACCAGGCTTAGCTTCCTCATTCTTCAATTCTTCATAAAAAAGAGAAAACTCCATTTTCTTTTCACACCATTCTGTCTTGGTAACATCAGTGACAAACAAGCCCTTCCTGCTCCTAAACCGATGGAGTAATGTGTCATCTGCTCTTGACTTCTTCCGAGTACTTAGCAAATTGCCACAATCCTCTATGTCAGGTTCGGCATGGATGAACAGCCTTCTCTTGGCTGGAACTGAATCTGACTGAACAGATATGGTGTTTCCCTGCAACTGAGAAGCTGGAGTAGGTGATTGTATTGCAGGGATAGCAGCAGAAGTAGCAGGAGAACAAGCTGCTGAATATAAAGCAGCTTCAGAGGAAACAATATCTTCATTGCTTATGATCCCAGTTGGAATATCAGAGGATATTCCGGCCATGACGGCTGCTGATCCAGCAAGTCTTTGAATTGTTGTTGGAGTGCAGTACTACTTGTGCATCACCGCATGTATTGACTATTGAGTGTAAACTCTAGCAATGTAAGACCTGGGAACTCATGTAATATTTTAAAGTATTGATATCTTATTAAAAGGGAACCAGTAAGAATTGGAATTCTTAAACTGTAAGAAAGGAAAAAACATGAGAACAAGAGAAAAAGTAAAAGCCCACATTGAATCTTAGTACAAGAACAGAAATAAAAAAGAGATAGCACAAAAGATAGAAAAGCAATCCTGTGATGAAGACTCTTAATTTGGTGGATTGGTAGTGATACATGGGTCAAATTTTACATGGTACACCGAACAATTCTGATTGCTTTTGGACATCGTTCTTGTCAACAGGCGATTACAGATATTAACAGGAAAGGAAAGATACATTTCACATTTGAAGAGTGTTTGTTTAACGTTTCACCTTCAACTCCAACATTTTTTCTATCTTCTTTGCTATTTCTATTTTGAAATCTTTACTCGTTTTGATCTTACAGCTTGCCTTGGATTACTCCTTCGGTACTTCCAAGCATTAAGTTAAACTTCTGTTGTCCTTTACCTTTTTTCCCCAGAATAGTATTAATTTTCTTGAAGATGCCTTCTAGTTTTTACTGCAACACAAATTGGATAATGGTAAAGAAAACCCTTACTAGTTGCTAAGGGGTGATCCACTGCATGATACTCCCACATAGTGGGGGTCAGAGAAACACAACCTTACCCTCACACGTAAAGATGTTACTTTTAGGATTTAAAGTTTAAACTTTGTGATTTTGAGGTCACAAGGCAGCAATCTTATTGTTGTGCTGCATCAAGGCTCACCCTCAATTGTTTTAGTCATTAGTTTGGAGAGGAAAAAAAATAATTACCCATGCCAGATCATATTGTATGGGTATATAATTAGTCAAAAACCTTCATTCCTAAGTTATCTAATAAGCCATGTAGTCCACAAATATTAACCACAAAACTTTTGACTTTATAGCATCTTAGAGTGGAAGTGAAAAGAAAAACAGAAAAAAGGAGAGAGAGAGAGAGAGAGAGAGGGAGGGAGGGAGGGAGGAATGTGTAATAGCAAACACCTTGCTAGAATAATATAATTGGTATAAATACATTTTAGTTCTTATAACTTACCTCACTTTTAGTAATGATCTCTTTATTTTAAAAATTTGGTTATAAGTTCATTAACCTTGATAACCTGATTATAATTATACTATTGTAACTTAATGATTTTCAGAGGACCCAGGAATTCAATAAAGAACATAGTCCCAATCTCCAATTAAGCTAGTATAGCAGCTAACTTCTAATGCATGAATTAAAGTAGGTCGCAGGGAAGGCATAAGCCGGAAGGAAGTAAAGATTTACCTCTAATGTTTGAAAAAGCATGTCTAAGAAATAGAACTGAACATCCCTGCCACCTGACCCGTAATCAACAATAGCAGCATAGGAAAACAACATTATTGTTTAGAGTTGTCATTGATCCAACATCATAAAGCATCCACCCAAACAAGGGAACAATGTGGAGGAATAAGTAAGAACTGGATTGGAAACTGAATGTAATGATAAAATACTAAACATGTACACAAGAATATCACACTTCATCAATGTCACATTAATAAAGTAAGGCTTAATCATTTTTGTACTAGTTATAGAATAATGGTTTTCTGTCAAGCAATGTTTTTCCGGCCAGAAACAGTGCAAGGGACTACCCTGAGAAATAGTGTGCAGCACACCTAATATAAGTTACACCAACAAAGGTGAGAACCATCCCCTATCTATTTCCAAAATCTAAGTAAAATAAAATAAGTATATTTTGGATAAATTATCATCACACAGGTATCAAGTATTTGCATTTCATGTGAATTATTTTTTCAGCTTCAAAGTAAAACTTAGCATTAGAAAGCATGATAAGCAATATTGATAATTTAACTCTTAAGGCTAAATCTAAATTTTCACACGTCAATTTTTAATAATCTCCAAATATGCCCCAACAGTAATTTTGGGAACTACCAAAACTTGATAGCTTGTCTAATAGCATTTGCTTAAAATAAAATCCATGTGATCAAGTAATTGGATAATCATGAATTAAGAAACTGTGGTATAATATTATGCATATATATAGAGAAAGTATCATATGCTACACGAGGTGCATAAATTCAAGAAGTCACAGAATACAGGCCACAGAGTAGCTAAGAATCTGTGAGCTGTAAGGTGTAGGTGTGTGTGTGTATTTGGTGGTGGCGGGTAGGGGGGTGGGGGAGAACCAGCTTTAAAACCAGTTACAGCCTTGGATACTTGAAATCCTTTCAAAGTTGCATAATTTATATCAGAATGAACTAAAAGCTAAAACTAACTAAATTCCATTAATCATCACACATCCTTGCATTTATTTATGGTCGGCACATTTGCCTTTTCAAATAATAAGTATTATGGCTTCAAAATATTCTTTATGGAATGTTTTACTCCAACTATCTATGGAAAATGCAGAAGCGCATGTGTTGTTCTGATGAAGAAAGTGTCATTGTATACAAATACCAATCTGCTTCCGTTCTATTGATGTTTCTCCGATATTAACGAATAAAATCAATATTGCATAATTTGGTCATGTAAATAGTACTGGTAGTTATTAATTTCAGCAGGATGGAAATCAATAACATAATTAGAGAACATAAAATATAAGTATGAACAACCAATCCTTTTGAAAGTCAAGGAATGGATAACTACAGTCTTCTTCAACACATTAGCCCCCACAACTGTTCATTACACAAGTAACAAACTACAAAAAAAAAAACAAATAACATGAGTCCTTGTTAACAAGAGTACCTCCAGTCGGCTTACAGATGCAAACTTTAACCATATTAACCGGGTCATCATAAATCCAAACAACAAATAAAGGGATGCAACTGGCTAACAACTATTTCTATATTGCAAATACATTAACACAAAGGAGAAAGTAGTTTTGCAACTATAAAACGATAAAATACTAATCATACAATTCAATAACAGCAAATTAGAGGGGGGGGGGGGGGGGGGGAATTCGATTTATATAAGTTCAAATATGTTAAGCGCTGTCAATTCAACAAAAAATTATGCGGACAAGTGATTCAGCACAACACAACAGCCATTGCATTAGATTAATATTCATCTCTCCAACAAGTGGTCTCATTTTTCTGCTAAGTCAAGAAACAAAAAGAGAAAACAAAACTAGCGGAGAATTAAGATAGTTTCTCCAACAATTGTATTTAATAATAAAAGGATTTCAATAAAAATCCTAACTCCGCTCCCCCTTCAGCCATGGAATAAAAATCTTTAGTAGTACTACACCATATAATTTGTTAGAAGGCCATGTCAGAGCATCAACCTTGACCAATTAAACTACTTTGAGTCTGCCCTGCTCCCATTTCACCTACATTATTTTTTTTCTTCTAAATATGGGATACAAAAATCCACCTACTTATTCTTCACGGTTAGCCCAAGTTCACCGGCAATAATAACAGTGGTAGCCAAATCAAGAAACATGCCATGCTCCACAACCCCAGCAAGCTGCAGAATGGCATCACTGGCAGCCTTCAAATCCCCAATAGTCTTGTTGAAATACAAATCCACAATATAATTTCCATTATCCGTAACAAAAGGCTCCTCCTTTTCTCCAAAAGTCCTTAGCTTTGCAACGCAACCAGACTCCTGAAACAGCTTCTGCAACCTGGCAGCAGTGAACTTCCAACAAAACCGAATCACCTCAACGGGCATAGCCAAACCGCTACCCCCCAAATAGTTCACCAACTTTGACTCATCCACAATCACCACGAACTTCTTGCACGCACCCTCCACCATCTTCTCTCTCAGGAGGGACCCACCACGACCCTTCACGAGGTTCAAACAAGGGTCAACCTCGTCGGCGCCGTCAATGGCGAGATCAACAACGGGATGGGAATCGAGATCCGATAAGGGAATCCCCAGGGAAAGGGCTTGTTCGTGCGTCTTCTTCGAAGTGGGTATACCTATGATATCCTTCAGCTTACCCTGTCGGAGAAGCTCGCCGATTCGGTCGACGGCGTGCTTCGCCGTGGAACCCGTTCCAAGACCGAGGACCATGCCGGATTCGACATATTCGACGGCCTTGTAGGCGGCGATTTTTTTCAAATCGTCTTGGGTGAGAATCACGGAGGGAGAAGAAGAAGGAACGAGAAGACCTGCTTCCATGGCGGCTTTCTCGGAGGAGATGAAATGGGGGTAGGGAATGGCCATGTTGGGTCCTCGAAAAAAATGTAAAGGACGAGACTTTTCACGCCCTGAAGCTTTAATGGGGAACGGAATCAAATCGAAGCACAGGAGGCTTTCATAGGAATTGGCGAATTGGGATTTGGCAGAGGGAAGAAAAAAACAAAAGATGAAGATGAGGAAATCACAGAGAATCTAGGAACATGTGATGGGAAAGAAAGGGATTGGGACGTGTGGTGGTGGATGAAGAGAGGATAGGGTTTGAGTGAAGAAGAGAAGGGAAGAGAGGGGATGGAGGCGGATTGTTTGGTTGAGAGAGGTATATATAGGGAAGGGTGGTGGAGAAAATCAGTTTGCTTCAAACACTGCCTTTTTGTTTTGAAGAAAATTGACGTGTTTCGCGCGGTCCAGGGAATATCATTGTAATTTGTGTGGGTGTGTGTGTGAGACAGAGAGAGAAAAGAGAGAGAGAGAAAAGAGAGAGAAAGACATTCAAACCAACCAACGCAGTCATGCAGCTTCAGAGTTTTTTTCATGAAAGCAAAAATTCTCCTTTTTAATTTGTTAACCGTACTACAACTCAAATTATTCCCAGTAGGTCAATTGTATTATACATTTAATCTTATGTTTATACATTTAATCTTTAACTCTAAATATCAACATATTTTTATTGTGTTTTCCTTTTTTCTATAATTCTTATTTTTAAGATACATTTTTTGTATTTTTTAATTTTCAAATTATAAATTATTTTTATAATATAATTTAAATACTCTTTTTATTTTTACAAATTATTCTAATTTCCAAATAAAAATTATATTAAATAAAATTTGATTTTTAATGTAATAAATACACTAATTTTTTAAAATAGTATTTATTTTATAAAATAGTATACAAAATAGCCAGTGCTTGAATCAAATACAACAGGAAACGATTTATTTATTTTTTTAATTAAGATGTTTGTATATATAAGATAGAACCCTCACCAGATGATTTATATGCTTAATAGTTTTAAAATTATCTTTTAATATTAAAATATATTTTTAATAATTTTAGCCACTTATATTTTTTAAAAAATATTTTTTTACTCCTTTGTTTAAATTAGTTTAAAACATTTATTTTATAATTTATTCTAATGAATATTTTCTCTTTTAAATTGTTAATTAATATCCAAATTTATTTAATCAATACTATATATAATGGTATGTTTAAATTCTTCTATTAAAATAATTTTTTATTCGTTAATCAAATATAAAAAAAATTAAAAGTTAAAGTGTTAAATTCATATATATATATATATATATATATATTATTTTTATAATGTAGAAATAACAAAATTTAAATTCAAATTTTTATGCCTCATCACTAAATTAATTTCAATAACTTTATGCATTTATAAAGTCTAAAATATATATGTAAGAGTGAATATTAAAATTTAGATTATGATTTCAGTCTCTATGAACTTGTTAAATTATAGTTTTAGTTTTTAGTTTATATTTTTTTAAAATAACTCCTATTTAACTACTATCTTTATTTATTAACTTCATCCTGTATAGTATTAACAAAAAACATGTTAGTATATCTGTACAACCAAGTATTCCATGTAAATTATTAATTAAAAGATAAAATATATTTTTAATTATTATAAAATAATTTATTTTTAATTTTAGTCATATTTAATTATTGTGATTATTTATTAACTCCATCCTTTATGTATTAAAAAAATTATATCAACATGTTTATATGATAAGTACTTTTATATGAATTATCAATTAAAGGATACAATATATTTTTAATCATTATAAAATTAGTAATTTCCATTTGTAGTCATTATTTTATAAAAAACCTAAGTTTGGTTCATATTTAAAAGGTGCACATCATCATATACATCCAGAGTTATGATTTCAGGTTACCAAGCTGAGCTTGTCCCAATGTAAGGTAGATAGTTATTAAAGTCTCAAATAACTCTCCAAGCTCGACCCTTTATAAGTAATGAACCTAAATTGGTCAGTCTGGTATAAAATTAGTTCTAAATATATTTTAAAAAAGTCAAGCCCATAATTTCCATTCAACATTGATTTAAAAAATTTAATATTCACATTTTAAAACTTTACTATGAGTCGATTTTATAACATAACATATATTGGGTTTGTTCCTTACCCTTTTTAAAAAAAACTTGTCTCCTTACCTTTTAAAAAAAAAACTTGTCTCCTTACCTTTTAAAAAAAAAACTTGTCTCCTTACTGTATATATATATATATATATATATATATATATATAACTATAATTTTTTTCCCTAATATTAAACGAAATCACTAAAAAATAGACACTTAATAATAAACAACACTTTCCCTCGCTCATATTTGAAGGAAACATTAGACTCTCACAATTTTATACCAAGTATATATAAATATGTTATGGTAATTAGTTGGTTGGTTATTTGATTTAAAAATAGAAAAAATATACAAAAATGTCATGATAATGTTTGGTTTGTAAAAATATTTTTTTTATATTTTTATATTTATTTTAATATTTATAATAAAATTAATTTATTTTAACATTTATATTTTATAATAAAAATAAAACCACATAATCAAGATGCACAAAAGCAGCAGGAATCGAAATTGAAATCGCAACTTTTTATTGATCACAACTTTTAATTATAAGTTGTATAATACGGATTAAATATTATTATAAAAACTTTTCATTGAAATTTCAATTTATATTATTGATAACAAAAAGGATGTTCTATTTTCTTTATTTCTTACAAAATTAACTTAAGTTTCAAAACAGTACAGATTTAAAACAACCATTGCAGTACTTAATCTTAAAATGATTATTTTAGCACTATCAAGTTCAAAAAAATAAAATTAATGTTACATAATTTTCCCCTGTTAAATATATTTATCGCATTGTCTTCAAAACATGTCAATGTTAATTAATAAATTTTATTGTATTATAAATTTATAATAAAATAATTTATTTTGAAATAATATTATCAGCATGTAAATATTTTTAATTTGTAGAAGCTAATATTATAGTAAATTTTATAATGGAATTACATTTATTGCAAACTAAATTAATTGCACATTAAATTCGGTGTATTTTTATTTTTAAAATTAATTATAATAAAATTGAAAATTTAGTTTATATGAAAATTAATTTGAATATAAAATTTATATACTTTTAAGAATATTTTTATATTTATAGTATTTTTCAATAATATATCAAAATAATTTTTAAAATAAGAACTTGTTTGCAATTTTCAAAAAGTATAGAAGTTAACTTTTTAAACGGGTCGCCCAATCTAATCTTATTTATACATTTTAAAATTACTAAATTAATAATTTAAAAGGATTGATATATTCATGATCCAAAAACTTACTAGAACGATGGAGTAAAATTCCAGTTATTCATCTCCGATGCATTGGAAATCCCAGTTGGTGTTAAATTACCCTCTAGGAAAACATAAACATAAACATTCACATTCAATGTTCAAAGTCTTGAAGGAGGACTTTCTATGGTTATACTCTCTCATTTTCTGTATTTGAATTTGAATGAACCACGCAAATGCAAATAGAAATTGGTCGGATTTATGCTATATTCCTATAAAGTTATTTTAAATTTTATTTTTGACTTTATCCTTTGGGTAGCGTCTATATGAAATCAAAAATTTACTTTGTTATAGCAATAATGAATGATTCCTTTTCCCATGCACACCAAAAAGAAATGTAGTGGTAAACAAGGCGCGAGCCTTGCTTTTGTTACGAATATTCCCATATTTCTATTCAATCAGCATCCATTCATTTATGCCATATGCGGTTTGTTTCTGTTTTTCTTTTTTTTTTAAAAGGAATACTTTTAAATTTTAAAATGGTGGATTAATTTTTTACTTTATAACTTTTTATAAAAATTTGTGAAATACAACTTTTATATTTTTTCATGAGATAAAGAAGAATTTTCTAACAACAATTTACATAAATTTTCATCATGAACAATTAAAAAATATATGTCTAAATGCATTTTTTCGTTACTGTTGTGTGATTGAATTTTTTATTGCACTACTATTAAAAAATGCTTAAAAGGAAAAACATATTATATATAGTCAAGTATCGATGTCAAATGAATTTTATAATAAACTTATGAACAACTTATATTTTAGGTTTGTGAACAAAAAAAAAACGTGACTAAAACTCTTGAATTTCGTTGTTTCAAAACTAAGCTGCACGACAACGCAACGTGTTTGGATAATTTTTTGACTTTTCAAGTCAATTCTACGGTAGTAGTATAAGAGAATAGAGTTTAAGCTTCTTCTTTTTTCTTTTAAGGAATTAAGGATTAATTCTCTATGTGTAATTATCTTACCATTCAAATAAAATTGTTTTTTTTAACTTTTTGAAGACAATATTTTAAATTAAATTATTTGTAATTGCATTTTTTAAAATAAATTTTAGTGATATGAATATTCTTATAATCACCTTTTGTGTGTGGGTACAATTAATTGAGTTAAAAATTTTCTCTCATTAGTGGAGAGATTTATTTGAAGAGAAACGATATAAAGAATGTGTATACAGGACATAATATGTAAACGAAAAAGAGAAAAATATAATAAAAAAAGGAAGAAAACCCTTATTCAATTAATTATATATTGGATAGTTTAGTGATTTGTTTGGATAATAATAAAAATATATAATGATTTGTTTAGATAATAAAAAAAATATGAACAACTACTTTTTATTTTATTTTACTGAAAATACTAAAAACATAAATTTTATGAAATAAATATTCAAAATTTCTTTTTTATTAATTTAAATTTGAAATTTCTTCTCTCCTTTCAGATTTTTGAAACAAACAAATGTTTTGTTTGAATGAAAGAAAAAATAATACATAGATGACTTTTTTGTTTGATTGAAAAAATATACCAAAAAATTAAAATGTTAAATTTTAAAAACAAAAAATTAAATCTTTCTTCAACTTTTTTTACCATATAAATAAACAAAAGAAATTTAATCCTTGTTGGAATTATAATATCATTTTTGTAAAAGAAGGTTGATTAAAAAAAACAAAATTTTATTAAAATGTATTAAAATTTATGAAGCAAATATTGGTTAATAATTTTGAATTAAGAAGCTTGAATCTTTTTAATGATATCCTTGAAATATGAATTAACATTTATGAATATTGTATTTTTTCTTTGTCTATGGGTGGAACAGATTCTTTTAACTCTTAGGGTGTGGTGGGTAGAGGAAGTGGAAGGGCAATTTGATGGTTTGACAATGATGTTGAGCGTGCAAATTGCCTGGTTCTTTAAAAAGGCATATTTATATAATATTTAATTTTGCAGGGCATCTTCTTTGGATTGGTCAATGATTTGAGTCCCCAGCTTTGATCTCATCTTTGTTTATCTGCATTTTCTAAGGTGCATAAATCACCACGGTTTGATACTTGCCTTTCGATGCTCATGCAAAAAATTTAAAACTATTATTATTTCCGTTTTATTTATTTATCTATAAATATAGAAATTATATGGTTAATGAATTTAATTATTGAATCAATTTTTTTAATTTACTTCTTTATGTATTTAATGGATCCTGCCTTAAAGATATTGTTCAATTAAAAAATAATTTTTTTATTAGAAATAACATTTTAACAATTGAAATTTATAAGAGTTGTGCATTTATTATATGTTTTAGTAAAAAGTTTATACTTTTAAGATTCTATTTGAAAGTTTATAGGAAATTTGTAAGAATACTCCTATATTTTTTACAAACAAACATATAAAACGGAAGATTTCTACCTTTTCCATTAATAATATTTTTTTTATCATTCAACCGTATAATAAGTTTAAATCAGCCATCACTTTTAAAAAAATTGATTGTTTAAAAATTTAAGTTCAAATATTCAATTTTTGTATTATAACAAGAATCACATTATAGTTGTTTATAAATAAATTAAAAAATCATATGCTTATTTACCCTCGTTCATAAAAGAAGAAATCTTAAGAAAAAAATGCCACTGGTATTATATAAACAATATTACTAAAGCCCTTTTTGGGTTGTCGTGGTCGCAGCAAATAGCGTCGGCGAGAAGCACGATTTAATGATGCGAGATGAGTTCATGGAAGAGAAAGATTTGGCGTCTCTTCCATTAACGAAGGTTCCTTCCACTTTCATCCTTATGAACGCAGTCACAAGTTAGAAGTTAGAACAATTAGACCATTCCATGCTTTCATTTTGGAATAGGTCTATTGGTAATCGCCGAGATAGCAAAAATGTTCCTATTTTTAAGGATTAAAATTTAATTTAAAAAAAAACATAGTTAATCACGTTTTCACTCCCATAAAAGGGTTTTCCGTTTTTTTATTTATAATATTAAAAAATGTAATCAATGATATCAGTTTTTTAAAAAATTTATTTATTTTTAAATTTATTCTTTATATATAAATTTTATATTTATTACAGTTTATGGATGTAAGGATATATATAAAAAACTAATGTTATTTTGAAAATAAAAATAATAGGAACAAAATTTTTAAAAAACGAAAGGAGTAAGAAATAAAAAATAAAATAAAAAAGTGAAAAAATATAGTGAAATAGATATATTATTTGAATAAATAAAAAATAAAGGAGTAAAAATATTTATTTATTTGGACAATTGAATTTTTTTAAAAAAACTATATACTAAATTTTTATAATAATAAAACTAATTTGATAAAAATATAAATTTTCACTGTAGAATTTTGTAAATAATTTTATCTATTTTATACCGTATAAAATATTATTTAATATTAAAAATTAAAAAACAAAAAAAAACTTGCGTCATCCTACATTCTCCTACTCTAGGAGATTATTTAAAAAATAAAACTTAAATGCAATATTATATATATTTTACTATTTTTTAATAAAATATATATTTTTTGAATAACACAAATCGACATTTAATATTAATCTTTATTATATCAATTGATATTCTTTATTCAGATAAAATTTCAATTTAAATTAAAAAACAACGTAAAGTATTTTTAATATTATATCTAAATTTTTCATTTTTATTCAATAAAACTCACTTCACTTTTCTTTTCAATCCTCTCGTTCTCTCCGTACAAAACAAAACTTGGTTCCTCAACCAAAAAAACAAAAGTTACAAAACTTGGCTCCTTCAATTTACTAACTTCTCTTTTCTTCACCTTCTAATCTACTTAGGAGTTAGTAGGCTTCCGAAGGGTATTTTTGAAAGGAGACGCTAAGTAGTATAATGTGCATGTATTTAAAAAGTAAATATTAATCACGTCACTATCTACGTTAATAGATTAGTAACAGTTAAATAAGCCTTTGAGATGATTAAGTAATATTTAAATAGAATTTAATTTAAACTATTTACCAAGATATGTAGTGTTTGGAATGTAATATTTTCACCTGTAGTAATATAGGAGTATTGATATAAATTTTAAAGCGTCATAATGAAACGTGGTTTTACACATTCAAATTCACCACAAGAGCAAGGTGCATGAATCATGCTTCTCGTGAGGAAATGGGGGAAAAAAAGGAATGTGACATAATTATGGTCATGTTTTTCGTCAACGCCCTCCAAGATTTGTTCAATACGTTTTCTCAATAATAATGCTTAGGTAACTCATTTTTTATTTTGAGTAATTCAATTTTTGTGTATATACTTATTTGTATAAATCTTTTAATTATTAAATAAATTTTTATATTTTAAAAAACAAATATTATTTAATTTAATTTTTACTTTATAAATTACAATTGTTTCTTCTTTTATTGAATCATACACTTATATTCTTTCTTTGTGGTGGAGTCGTGGTTGATGGTGGCAAAGAGGGAGAAGTGAATTTCAAGTTTCAACACAAGCTTGGTTTCAGCTGTTCAAAGAATCATGCTTAGTTTTGCATCCAAACTTATCCTGCTGTCTCCCTGACTTAATTTTTGTTACAATTTTTTCGCCTCTAGTAGTGGGTTTTTAGATCACCTAAATATTTTCTAATTTTTCTTCTTTTGCATTTGTTTTTGCCATGGCCTGGTGTGATTGAATTCGTTAAACTTGAAACCATCGTCATTGTTGATAGTGAAAGATGTGCTTCTTCAAAAATTAGATTTGGGTTATGCTTAAGGTTTTTTTTAGGATGAATTTTGGAGATTGCAATCTCAAATTCAACATAGGATCATGCATAGAGGCCACATTATCATCCAAATTGGACATGTAGGATGCTACATATTATGGAACGCTAGTACAAGAACTGAAAAAGGATACTATAGAAAAATATATAAAAAAAAGGGACTTAAATTGACTTAAAAAAACTGATTATAACTATTTAAAAATGTGTTCTGAAAATAAGTGTATAATATAGATATTAAAATTCAGAAAGATAAGCTAATGCTTAAAAAAAAATTCAATCCAAATTTTCCAAAGGTTAGTTAAAAAAACGAGTATAGATGATGAGAAAAATAAATTTAAATATGTATTGATTTACCTTTACTTGAGTTGAGTTTACTTTTCGGCACGAGGGTAAAAATTTCTACTATTAAACATCTCTAATTCAAATTTTCAAACCTTCTTTATTATTTTAATATTATTGTACAATTTTTTTTCAAATTCAAAATTTTAATATTTTGTATAAGTTTACAAGCTTTACATTTTTAAGGTATAATAAAAGAAATAAAATAAAATTAATATCATCTATAAATGATAATTAAAATATTGTATTAGGAATTTAAGACACTCAAGATAGCACAACAATGAATTTCCTAAACACAAAAAATATGTTTCACCCCTTACATCTATGATCCAATGGTTACATACTTTAGTAGTTTGTATTAGGAATTTAATAAGGTACTAGTTCCACCCTGCTATGTTCCTATTCCGATGACCATATATTTAAAAAAAAAAAACATTTAACGTCTTATATTCTGATATAACTGGGTATAAAGTATTTTTGGTATTCTGATATAACTGGGTATTCTGATAGCAAAGCAATGCAATGCAATTTCTTCAATAAGTATCGTTTCTTTTAAAGTGAACCACCAAATTAGCTTCTAACATTTACTCCTTCAGCGAAAAATAGCATATTAATCTTTCATACATATAGAAATTCATCAACTTTAACTTGAACAGTTTTAAAATTTCCATCAAATTAATTACTGAATAAGGACTAACTTGATGATGAAAAACTAACATATTATTTTTCATATCATAAAAACTTATATGATATAAAGTGTAAACGTTAGAAACTAATTTAATGATTTACAATTACGGCTTCTTTTTATTTTAGGATCTCCATAGACTATATCGGATATTGGCCTTAACATTTTTTTTTTGGGGTAACTATACGTCCGAAAATACATGAGATTTTAAATGAGATAAAGATCCTAAAACTTCATAATTTTTAGTAAAAAATATTCAAAACCAATCTTACAAAAAAAAAAAGAAAAATTAACGAAATTAAAAAATATTAAGTAAACAAAAAACTAACTAAACCTTCTCCAGTAACAGTTCGGCTTAAGGCTTACTAATCATATGAAGTTTTTTTGAATTGTTATTGAAAATTTAATTATGGAAAGGGTACTTAATATATTTCGAAATCAGAAGTTATCCAATGATCCAAGTACCGGTCCGATGCAACCCTCAACGAGCCGAGTTGGTTGCAGTGGTCTTATCTGAACCGAGACTGAAAAAATTGAAATTCTCCCTTCTTATTTTTCTTATCAGTTTATTTTTGGTGATGATAACTTTTATCAGTGAGCTGCTGATTTTTTTTTTGGGTCAATAGTCTGTTGAATTCATCATAGACTTTTTTGGGCCTCAAACTTGGGTTTCAATTGAGTCACAGTGCACAGGTTAAAAATTAGGTGGTTGAATTGGACTCTAGGTTATTGACCCAATAAAGATTGGCCCATACTTTTTGCACACCCATTTTTTCTTTTCGCATCCTCCTTTTTTTTTTTTGAATTTTTGTTATTCCTGTTTTATTATTTTATTTTTTATATATATTTCACAAATTAATTTGAAAAATGTAAATACATTATCCAAACTAATTTGTGAAATGTATATTTTTATATTCTACAAATAAGTTTACGAAATGTATTTATAGAAAAATAAAATATTAGAAATAATTTTTTTTTAAAAAAAATGGAAGGAGATGCAAAAAGAAATTCCAAAAAAAAATTGAACTCTCAGGTTGCGTTGAACATATATGGTTAGAAAAAGGTTCGGTATCTGGTGCTCCTCCAGGGCTGCACCCAACATTGTTGGGTCGGATGAAAAAAAAGTGCTTATGAATAGAACAAAAAAAGGCTGGGGCTTGTAGAGATGTCAATTTGGGCTTTGGCCCTGAGACTAGCCCAACTCTGATCTTTTATTTAAGTAAATAACTAAAATGATACTATTCAGGATGGATCAGATGGGACTAATCTATGGATCAATTCTGATTTTTTTTTTTAAAAATCCAAGTGGAATATTTCATGGGAGTCCAAGTAGACCACTGGTATCGTGAAGGTGAAGTCAAGACTATTTTTTGTTTTGTTTATTTCACATACTTAATTATTCAATCTTGTTGAGTTAAATCTCTTCCGCACCTGATTGCATTCCGTTTCTACTTTATATTTTCATTTTACGATTCAATTTATATTTCCTTAAATTTCACATGCTTAATCGAAATACACACGGGCATGATTCAATTTCTATCATCTTCTGCGCTGGGTTGTGATGCTTTGTCAAACTTATTAAAAAAAAAGTATAGTACACTGTCAAAGCTTATGGGAAGGGTAATGGTTGTGCTGATCTCGTGACATGTCACATCCGAACCTTGGTCATGATGGGTGATTATCTTGAAAAATGATGGACTTATATTCTTTCAGTATGTTAATCAATGTATATATAATTTTTTTTAATTGTTATATTGTTTAAAAAAAATTATAGCTATTAAATTGAAATATATTAGGATGAAAATATTATGAATGATAAAAAATATAACTAGATTGAAATATATTAGGACTCGGAAAGGGAAATTGCTATGGTATTTTACAATAAAATAGTTTGTTATGTGATAAAAATCAATCTAAATTGTATTTTAGTGAATAATTTTTAAAAGTATATCTTTATAGAAAAAGATAAAATGTAGTTTTTAAAAAAACTCAAACAAACCCACTAAAAAATTCTAAAAGTTTTTTTCCTTTCAAAATAAATGTGATCTTTTTATGAAAAATTGAAATTAACAGACCTAAAGTGTCATATATCTTTTAGTTTTTTTTCCTTTGTTCCAAATCAATGCATTTTCATGGTTTGGATCCTCTCCAAATGTTTTCTTAACCAAGAGAGGATGAAAGCCATGGACACAAAACCTTTAAACATATACAACCAACATAAAACAATAGAACGGTATATGAACCTAATTGTAAGTTTGCTGGTTTGTATTGCCATAAAAAAATGGAAGAAGAAGAAAAGAAGAAACGTGGATGAGAGAAAGAAAGAAGAAAGGAAGTGAAAAGACAAGACGTTTGAACAAAAAAGATTCCTATGAGAGTGTGAGTGAGACTACCTGATAAGTCATCCAAAACATCAATGCCTACAACCAACACACCTCCCAACATGACAAATAAAAGTTTTTTATTGGGGTCACTCGCTGAATCACCATTCAGCACCCAGTTAGAAAAGCTTTTTTTTTTTTTTTTTATACATTAACTGATGGAACTTGACCGGGTGTAGAAAGTTTTATTGAGGAAGGAATAGGACTTATAAGTTGTATATGGATGATGTAAAAAATAGAATAAAAATAAAAAAATAATTTATTTGAATGGATAATAATAAATTTTTATTTAGATAACTAAAAAAAATATTAATAATATAATTTTTATAAATAATTTATTATATTTTTTAAATATATAATAATTTTAACAATTTAAAATAAAAAAACCTCTTCTATATTTTTGTGAAAGATTAATTTTTGTATAAAATCATAAAAATACGTTTTTTTTCTATTTTTACACGTAAATAAATAATTTTTTTATATTTCTATTTCCTTCTTTCTTCTTTATTTTTTAACAAACAAATACATCATTAAAAGCATATGGTTGGGAAGTAACTAGCTTTTGGCAATAAATTTGTTTGGATGAGAAAAGATAAAGGGGTTGCAATCAGTGGTTACTGTTGGAAATGAACCAGGTTGGCTCTCCTAGGAATTAAGAACATGCCTTTTTTTCTCATAACAAAGCATTCGCTGACTGTAACTTTGATTTGGGACTGCTATCATTTTCAATTTGTATCTTTCAATTAAATGCATGTTAATTAGGTCTGTACTACCTCGATTTTTAAACCAACTCAATGGCTCCTTTTTTATTTTCTATAATCTAAGTAAATCAACCTACAGATTAGTCCTTATATGTAAATGAGAATTGCTATAGAAAAAAGTATACGAGAATTGAATATGAAACTTAATAAGTATTTCAAACAACATCGATCATTATAACATTTTATTTAATTATGATATTTCCATTATTATACTTATTACATGCTTAGTTACGTGTTTATTGAACCAGCGATTCAATTTTCCGACTCTATCAATACTTTTTGTATCTACTAATTGCAATTTTTTTTTTGTCAACTATCTATCACAATTCATAGACCTTGTTTGCATATTTAGTTATAAATAGAAAGAATTAAAATCAAATAAAATGAAAATGAGAAAATAAAAATACTATTCTTTTATTTAAATACTTTATAAAGTTATGTCAATTTCATTGTATATCCCCTAAATTGGAAGAAAAAAATAGAATATTTAAAACGATAAAACATATATAATAAAAGGAGAAATATGATTGTTTGGATGGATATATTTAAAAGTAATAATAAAAAAGAGTTATAAAATGAAAAGGATATATGATAACTACTGTTAATAAAATGTTATTTATTTCATTACATCTGATACCACCAATCCAAACATAACCAACTTTCTTTCAAAGAATGAACAAAAATAATTAAGAAGATTGTGAAATATATATTCTATTCACAATCATTAGTTGGGCCAGTAAAATCTTGATCCAAATCTGTAATCCATTAATATATTCTAGCTGAAATTGCATTTTCTTACCAATATTGATGATGAAAGGGGGTTGAAATTTCGCTTTACAAAAAGAAATGCCCTCTTTCTGATTACATGGCGACGCTCATTCTACTTTACATTCTACATCCCACATAATTCATTAATAATTAGTTGTAGAGGTTTACAAATTTTTTTTATGAAGCAATGTCATTGATTAATATTGTACAATTGCCCAGGAGATAAGAATTAATTGTTTTTTTTTTATTTTCTCCAGATATTATATAGGAAAGGAAGATAGCAATGAGGTGACAAGTATCTGTGGTTTGTAATGCAGCAACGGCGATGACAATCTCATGCTGGTAGTGGTGTGTCAATAGAAAGATGCTCAATATATATGTAGAATTGACATACATTTCTCTGCAAGTAAGCTAAATCTTCATAATTTTAAAGCATATTTATGTGCTGTTTCTGAGTAAGCATTGCTGTGTAAAGTAGAATGTTATACATATGTAGAATAGCTATAGCCTATAGGTTGTGTGCACCATTTGTAAAGTCTGACAAAAGAAAAGGTTGCACTGTCAATCTGTGTCTCGTGTATGTCTGTTGTTAGAGCACTCCTGCATCCATGGTAACATGATGGAGTGCTACAAATTTACAATTACTTCAAAAAAAGCTCCTTGACTAACTGGTTTTCATAAGAAAAAAGAGGTTACAATAATATCTCACCTAATATATAATTAACACAGTAAATCAATCCAATTCTTCAACCCATGTTCAAGAAGAGAGAGTTGTATCCGCATTTAGCCATTCATCTTGGCCTTCTTAAAAGAACTGGCAGCTATCATTTACTGTTTACATCTTACCCTTGTTCATTATGCTAATAATGATGTACAGCATTGCAGAGCTTATGCGATTTGTTCATGTAACTGTTCAATCATCATTTGTTCATATGCCAAAATCTCTCCAATTTTTTTAAGCGATTATAGAAATAAAGGTTTAAAAAAATTTAAAAAATAGAAAAAATATCAGTTAATTTTTTTTAATTTTTTTTCTTAAATTAAATATCCATCAATAAAATAGTTTAACATAATATTATTCATATGGTATTTTTTCACATACTTCTTTTAAATAAAGATATGTATACAATCTTGTTTATTATTATTATTTTCTTTTATATAAAATAATGTATAAAGATACTGGTAAATATTATATGTATATCAAGAAATCGTATACCAGGAGTGTTATATTTTATGAAACATTTTAAATAGGTTTACAAAGACATATAATTTGAAATGAATATCTGTCATATATATATATTTTCAGGATTAGTAATAGTTTATTACATGAACCAGACATGTGAAAAGAAATAATCTGAGATAAAAAAAAAAAGGAACCCTGCAATAAATAGACATGCTGATTAATTAATAAAATTGAGATACATGTAAACCAGTTGACAACTTGATATTAGCAAAGCATGGGAAACTCCTGATGAGCGATTAATTAGTGTGGTATTTAGCAGATAGCAGATCTAGAATTAAGGTGAGATTGTTACTAAGAGTTAAATTGAGGGTATTGAAGTACAAGATATAACAGTGGAGCTAGCTAGGGTTATGGAGAAGACCTGGAGCAGAATAGGAAACACCTGGCAGGCAAGGAAGGTTGGGACAGCTGTGAGTATGGTTCAAATAATTTTAAGCAGTTCAGACTCCAGCTGTTTGATTAGATATAAGGAGTTGTACGATTGTATTCAAGATAGTGTGTGTGTTGTCTCCTTGAAGTCTTGAATTGAAAAGCCCTCACCTCAATACTTTTCCACACCATTATCATTCAATGTCTCATCCAAAATCTCCATCTCAGCCTGCCTTTAGATTTTCATGTCCTAAAATATCCATTCCCTTTTCTTATTTAAACCACCTCACACACTTTCCTCGTACCGTCTAAACATACATACATTCATACCTTTTATCTTTTCTCTCTCTCTTTCACACATTTCTAATGAATGGGAACCTCAAAGCACCAAGTTTTCTCTCTATGTAGCCTATGCTCATACAGCTATGTAGCTTTCTTGTTTAAATAAACTAGACAAGAGTTGCTTTCTGCACAAGATAAGTTAAGTTGCTTTCTGTGACCAATAGAATGCTCTATGCGAGAAGGGGCTAGAAATTTATTATTATATAATAATAATAATATATAATATAGGTTGTTTGTGTTGAGTGTTGTAAGGGTTGAGGTAGAAGCATATAATATTAATATATGATAGTGGATGATAGTTAATGGATAGAAATGAAGGAAAGGGAAGGGAAGGGGCTCACTTCAGTCCAGTCCGAGGCAGTGGAAACATGGCTGAGACTCAGCTGCTGACTCGTTGGTTCGAGAGCTCGCCACTCAGTAAATTGTGGTTTGCTTCTGATCCAACGATGCGGGAGCTGCATTCAGTCATTATTGTCACGTCTTGGACTGAAGGGGCCTCTTCATCTCTATTTTCATTTCCACTGTATATTTTATCTCTTTTTTAATTTTTTTCTCAACTTTTAATTATCCTACCCCTACCTTCTTCAATCAAACACAGGCATAGGGAACCCTGCATATGCAGCTGTTTCAGTTCCCATTATTCATTTCAACCATGTTCTAATTTTATTCAAGTTAAATTCATGTCACTAACCATCTACTCTCCTTTCCTTGTATTTCATTAAATTTCTGTTGGGATTGCAACTTCTATTATGTAATTCATACAATCTGTTTGTGGAATATTTTCGCTGTGTTTTTTAATTGTATTCATCGCATTAAATGTCTTATATTACTTTTGTTCCTTTTGTCTGTTAGAGTTTGTGAGGAATTATTGATACAATTTCTTAGTTTAGGTATTGTAACAAGGGTCATATTATTCATGGAGTGGTTTGTTCTGTATTGATTAATGTTCCTCTTTGATTATGGGGTGGTTCATTAGTATCTTACTTATTGGGTCTTGTTCTGTGTATCTAATGTTTTATTTTCCTTCATTAATTTATCTTTGGTTTACCAGATTGAGGACTGGAGTTTCAAGCCTTTAATCCATGTATGGATGTATTTTTCCGATTCTAATGAAAATGTTATCATGAAGCAAGTTTAAACGGCGAAGGCTGGAAGCATTTTAATTGTTGTTGCATCTAGCTATAAGATAGGCCTGGTTAGAGTTCTAAAGGTTTTATTAGTTGATACCTTTAGCTCAGTTTTGCATGCCTGCAAGATGAAGAGAACCGATCAGATAACAGCGCATATGAACGATCATGTTAAAAACAATGTTGAATTTCCGAGCTTGGTGTAATCCAATGCATGCAAGGTTTTACTTTCTTTTTTTTTTGTGCAAGAAATTCCTCTTAAGTGTGTGGCATCAAGTAGAGAATCAGTAATGCAAATGAAGCTTTGTCCTTGTGTTGTTTCACTCTCTTTATATCATGTGGAATAAGTAATTTTAATTTATGTTAACAGAACCATTATTCATTTTTGCCAGTTTCATAAACAGCATTTCTGGAAAACTAATTTTATTTCCCAATTAATGCTTACTAGGCATGCAATAGATCTGATAGCCGGTTGGAAAATGTATAGAGAAATAGTTGTAGATGGTGATCACCACAACCTCGTTCAACTCTCTACATTTTTATGGAGTCCCTTCCACATCCATATTCTGGTCGAGGTGTTTACTGCCATACATGGATAAGAAAGTCAATCTCCCTCCATTGGCTTGTTTTTTTCGGATCCATTTCTGAGACAATTAGTCACTGGGATATGTTTTTGGCCAAAATTTCATTTAAACCGATTAGATTTTTTAATGTATTTAGTTGAATTGTTAATTAGAAGTTAGAACCATATGTATTAAGTTGTAACATTTGTAAAACAATTATCATAAACGTGAAGATTTGTTAAAAATTTATACCGGGAATGAGTTAAAGGTAGCCCACTTTTATATATATATATATATAAAATTTAATATACTATAATATTGTATGTTAGTTAGGTGTTAGGTTTATATCTCTTACATAATTTTCATTTAATATAAATTAACTAATTGTAGAGATATCATCATTTTAATGTTGATGAAAGAAATTAATATATCATTGATACACCTAACTGTTTGAGTGATGTATATCATATTGTTTGTGTAAACCTATAGTACTTATAGTAATAATTTATGTATTTTTATCATGTATTTTTTTGTTTTCTTTACGATTCCTCTCACTTGTTTTCTTAATTTGCCGCTGATTTACACCTATTGTCCTGGTCCTACGTAGACATACAAATCATAATGAAGTTGAAGCCCAAAATTGAATTAAGAGCCGAATGAAAGAAATGAGTGAGTTGTTTTGCTTGCATAAAGTTCAATAAAACCATCGTAAGTCTAATCAGACGTCTGCTATATAATAGAAATTAGAATCTTTAAGAATAAGAGTGATGTAAGGGAGGTGAATAAATTAAAAATAATGAAACAACAAAGAATAGTGTGACAAAGAAATATAAATAAAAAATTTGACATTTTCTATAGGAATTGATATAATTAATAAATAGTTAATTAGTTTAAATATAATAATATTAATTATAAGAGATTATATATATATATATATATATCCGAATATCATCTGTTAAACAGCGACTAACAATTAATTAAAAATATCCTGATTGCTTACTTATAAGAATATTTTTAATTTTAAAAATGATTTGTTTCCGACCCTCCCCTTGATAAATTTTTGGATCCGTCCCTGTCCAGAAGTGTTTATATTGAGAATAGTTTCACTCTTCTATTGTGTTGAATTAATTAGTTCATAGAACTAAGTTCATGTTTATGTTTTTGTTTGTCCTAGAACATCTCTTCTTTGCAACATTTTTGTCACATTGAGTCTTTAAAGTCTTTGTTTATTTGCACATTTGGATCGTTGTTTTATTTCCTTTATTTAGTTTGCTTCCGTTTCACGATATATTTCTAAACTGACGCAGGCTCATACGAGTTCAACCCTTCGAGATGCATAATGTAATCTTTATTTTTGGTCAAAAGATGCAGTATGTAATCTGAACTATTTTTATTTATCTAAATCAAAGTCGACCTTTCAGAGGCCATGCCTTTGATCTCATAGATCTAGATGCAATCTGACTCTTGTCATCTTAGATCTCTCTGATTTTATATATGTAGTAGTCTAATATATCTCGATTAGAAAAATGTGTGCTTTCATACCGCGATTTCTAAGCTAGTTTATTCCCTTTATACCCTCTTTTGAAGGAATGCTAATGTAATCAATGCAACCAAATATTTGATATATATAGTGATCATTGTCATTCTTTAATCCCTTTTTACTACGCTTTTACTGCTTAATTGTAAAGCGTGATTGTGAAAGTTTCTTTTTGGGTTACCCTCATTCCTCGTCTCAAAAAATTCCATCGCCAATCCACCAAAGATCACTTCCCTGCGTAGTATAGGGACGATTACGTCTTAAGGGTAATCCTTTAAACTTTTGATTTTAATAAGCATTTACTTAGTTTCTCGAACTCTAATTACCAATTATTCTATTTCTTATAATTATTAAAAAAAGAAACCAAAATCCTTAAAGATTATTACCTATTAATTACTTTAACTTCTTGGGTAAAGAACTTATCAATTTGATTTCTCACTTTAATAATTATGTGTGCATCGCTCAAGTTAAGTGTTGTTAGAGATTAAATTCACTGACGTTTATCAAATTTAGATGTTAATGTATTATAGGGGATTAAATTGGCTAATGATACTAATTTTAAAGACTAGATTTGTAAAACATTTTTGAAAATCAGGAACCCAATTATCTTTTCAACATTCAATAAGGTTAATTAATACTTATAATTTCACAAAGTGACAAAATATATTACTCTCTTGATAAATCAACACTCACAAGCAAACAAATTACTATTTAATATACGTGAATTTTATATATCCCGAAATTGAGAAATATTGAGTTTTCTTTATTAATTTTATAATATATTATCATTATTATATTTTAAAACAATGATATAAAAATTATATTTATAAATTATACTATGTGATCAATTTAGAATTTTAAAATTTTAAATTTTTTTAATAAAAAATTAAATAAATTTCAGTGAAATATCTAAAGAAGTTTTATGGGCTTTGCGTTAATTATAAGGCACTTAACTTATATTGGGAGATCTAAGATCTATGTTTCATTCTAATGGCGGAAGTAAATTAACAATAGTTATGTTCACATGCGCGGGCTGATATGGCGGGTGTATGAGCTGGTGTTCATCTTTGATCAGCAAGGGAAAAACACCCTTCTCTCCTTATTCTTCGTTTTAGGGTTATTTGAGAAAAACAGTGGTGAAGCAATTACCTATCAACTCAAAGTTCCCCACTTCCTCCTCATCCTTAGTTCAATGATTTTCAACTATATAAGTTACTTCAATGCTGCATTATTTATCAGATGACAACATATTTACTTCAATGTATATTTATAAAGACTAGTCAAATCATAGTATATAATTTACTAGACATGAGTTGTATAAATCATAAATCACAGAGAATTCCATTTTGGGTAAACAGGGCTATCCCCCTCTCATTAAATGGTGCTTCCAATTAAAATTCTATACATGATGCTATAATTATGCTTATGAATTTAATGGTTTTTGTAAATACCAAACCACTAATTCAACGAATAATTAATGTAGTCTAGCTAAGATGGATCCCGTTCAAAACAGTCTTGCTAAACTCCACCAAATGAAAGAAAAGCAATGCAGTAGAAGTTGGGACACTCATTGCAACCAAAGCCATGGCCCCAAGAGCTAAACTTGGCCTAGTATTCATCAATTGGGTCTGCAGAACTCCCATTGCTTCACATATCATGGAGTCATAGCTGGTATAATAGCGCTTCTCCCAATCCATCCATTCCGAAGGTGGTTCATAGTTCTTCTCTATCATGTTCATCTCATGGATCCTCTTCCTCAGGATAATCATGCTCTCATCCACCATCCTCCCACTGGAGTTCTGATCTGCTGATTCTCTCATTGACGCCATAATTGGACCAAAGGAACAACCTTTCCTTCCATTATAACACGCCTTGGAGGATGAAAATGGATGGAATATTGGAGAGCAGTTTATCAAACAGGTGGATTGCATATTTTTGTTGAGCAGGGGAATCAATTAATGGACTTGGAAATTAAATACTATGTGTATGTATGTTTCCTTTTCTTCTTTGGAAAATATCTATCTTGTGTGTGACTGATTTGGTGATGGGAATGGGACACCAATCATTTGATATTTATAGGCATTGAAGGAAGCTTCTTCAATTTTTGTTGTGATTGGATAATTTACTAACGGAAGAATCTTACGGTAGAAGTAATGTGGCAAAACCGTGTTTTTTAATCGACAGTTAATAGTAGTATATTCTTAAAAACGCGTTTCTAATAGAACGGAATTTGATTCGGTGAAGAAGCAACGTGTCGATACCAAAACATGACGCGTGTGTGTATTAGAATATGGAGTAATTATTCGCTGTGGCATCAGCATCATGCCACAACCTTCGTCCAAATTTTCTTTACATTAAATGCACATACTAATGGGTTTCACGGGATGAGTGTGTTGACTTTTATTTTAAAGCACAACTTGCTATTAGTTAAATATTTTTAAGGATATATAATAAAAAGTAAGATATATTTGATTGAAGAGAAAATAAAATAAAATAACTTAAAAAAATTTATATTTTTATTCCTTGATCCTTTTAGGACACTGATTCCAAAAGGCTAATAATTGAAGTGTAAAAGTAGAAAGAAAGCGTTGTTGGGGGGAGGGTAGGCTTGACTTTTATTATAAAGAAAAATGTAGGACGGCGCTTTGTTAATGTCAACTTTGAGTTTCAGGTACTCTGCATCTTAACTTTGCGTAATTTATTAAACATTTTATTGATTAGTTTTATGAACTTCCCAATTCCCAGAACGATGATAGTTAATGGCAAACAACTGATTTCAAAATGCTGGGCCAAGCAATGGTGGAGTCTTTCTCATTAAATATGTATTCGTTAAGGTTTGTGAATCCTCCAATTAATGCATGGAGTATACCTAACCTGCTTAACACTTTGTTTCCTTCTTTTGCTTCAAGTTTGATTGAACTACTCCATTATTATTAGTGTCATGGGGGATCAATATTCAACACTACAATTGCAAAAAATAATGTCATGTAGTACAATAATTTTTAATGCTTTTGTAGGAAGCTATAATACATACATGATAACTTTGGAAGTGGTTTAATATTTTTATCAAATAATTCCCCCCCCCCCCCCCCTTCAATATTAAAACATTTATACTGTTTTGTATAAAATAAAAATAATTAAAAAATCTCAATTTAAAAATACAAAAAAAAATTATCACATTTTCATTTTAAGTTAATACCTCTTTCATTTCTCTTAAAGAAAATACAAAAGATGAGGTTAAAAATACTTTTTAAATTTTTTTAAATGATAAATATTTAAAACAAATTATAAAAATGATTAGACGGGTCGTTTATAAGACGTAAAATTATTCTAAAATAAGAATTAATTTTAATGGAAATAGTTTATTTTTGTTGTTTAAATTTTAGGAAAAATAAAACGATTTATTAAAATATTTTTGTTAATTTTTTTTATGTATAATAGAGGAAATGAGATTTAGACTTTAAATCTAACACTTCATGCAAATTATTTAAACCTCCATATTGATGAATCTCAGTAGGATCATTTTTGTCAAGCTTTAAAATACACACTATACTATAATAATTATATTTTTATTTTACAATAAATAATTTTTTTTTCTGAATGGAGTTATGAAGTTTTTTTAGGATGGCCAAAATGAACAATAAGAGGGGTACTATAATAAATAATTTTTTAAAAATAAACAACATGTGAATATATCAATTTAAAAAAATGGAGGTTTCATCTCACAATTCTGTTTTCATTTGTTTTTATTTTTTAATTTTAATTACATGATATCATTTTACTTGTTTTTAAAATTTATATAAGTAATTTTTAAAATTAAAAATATATATTCACTGTTTACTTTTTTAATACAGAATTTTAAAAAGAAAAAAAATTACTTTTTTTAATAATTAAAATGAAAATTAAAAATTAAAAAAAACTGAAGCAAAAACTAACAAGCTCTTAGCAATGCTTCATTTCTGAGTTCTGACATCTCTCAAACATTGTAATCTAAAGCAAATGTTAAGCACGTTTGTTGTCAACTGTTCCACAAAAAACAAAATGAGTATCACAGGTGGCGTACTGGGAAAAATTAATTCAAGCGGCGAATTAGGACTTATAACATTATTTATTTTTAAAACATTTAATAAACTATTTTTATTTTTAAAAAAAACCATAGATCTTTTAAATGTTAAAGTCCATTTGACATGGTTCTTTATTTATTATTTAGTTTATAATTAAAATTACAATATTTATTACATGTTTTGTATGTCTTGACTTTTTTTTCTTCTATAAATATACAATGCTTTTATTAAAGGTTATATATTTTCTGAAAGAAATAATGTTTATTGATCTATACGAAAACTTTTGTGTGCTGTATTTAAAGCCCATGTCATTTTACAGAAGAGAAGGCTAAGTCTTAAAATAAGAAAATGATACGCAGAAGGATAGGTTCGTGCTAACATTTTATTAAAAATAAAATAATTTATTGATCCATGTAATTTTACGAAATTTTTAATTAATTATTTATAATTTAAATTCTTTAATTAAATTTTTATATTTTTAAATTTTATGATCAAGTTTTTAATAAAACTAATACGGTTAAATTATCATTAAGATTGAGTAACATATCAATTTTTATTTGGCAAGTTATGTTTTTAATTTTTTCAACTAGCAATTATTAATTTTTAATATTTTATTTTTTGAATATTATTCGTATGTTTTTTTTCTCAAATTTTTTATTCTATTTTTACCAGCTAATATCAAAGAGGTTATATTTTTTTTTTCTGATATGTTGGCAGAGGAATTACATTTAAATTTTGTTTCTTTTGCTGTCTGTAATATTGTTGTAGATGTTTCTTATTTTCATTTTTTAAATAGAATGCACCATTAAAACAAACTGAAAAGTAAGTAAACAACACATTTTTCTTTAAAAAATGACGGAACAAACAACAACCGAACCTGATGTATTTTGTAACTTCAAACACTCAATTAAGAGGATTTAGAATCATCTTCTTCCATTGAGGCTAATAATTTTGAGTTAAAATCATCCCTTCTATCAATTATATATGTGTTCTCCTTATCACAAGAGTTACATTTATATGATTCAAGATGTATATATGATTTTTCTATTATATACTGTGTGTTATTTTATCGTATTTATGATAAGAAAATAAAAGTTTTAGTCTTAAGATTGATAGCTAATTTTAATTATCTATAAAATAGATAAACTTTTATATATAATAAATCTCTTTTAATTTTTTTTATAATTAATTAAATAAAAAAGTTATCTTCTTGATTAAACAAGGAGATGTGATAAAGAAAAGCTTAAAATATGCAAACTTGCAACTTGCAAGGCTTGTCACCTTGAAATAATGCAGTACATTATAATGAAATGTTCAAAGATGTAATTATTATTATTTTTTAAATTATAAGAACTTAATTGAAACACTAATAAAATTATAAGGATCCATAGATCAATTTAACCAAAAAAAAGTCTTGTATATTTTCAACTAATTTTCCTATTAATTCATGATTTTACATGCATGTATAGATAGATAGATAAATATAGTGAAATTTTTATTAATATTAACTATAAACAGCAATATTAAATCAACGGATAATCAATTTAAATAATATAGTTATTTTTAAATAAGAAGTTTAAATTTTGTAAATAAAAAACATTAACTAATGAAATTAATCTCATCATATCCCATTTGCTATTCGTGTAATAGGCAAAATAAAAGCCACGTTAAGAAGTCAAAATAAAAAAAAGTACAAGTAGTTAATATTTTAAAAATAAAAAATTTAATATTTTTTCATTTAAATAATTAATATAATTTAGTGCAGGATAGGTAATAGATATTTTTAATTAATTAAAAATTGAAAGAATTCAAGCTGAAATCTTTATTTAAAAAAAGTATTATAAAAGTGAAGTCGTCACCATTGACTTGAGTAAATATATCACAACAATTTGCAACATTAGTTATCTCGAGACAGATCATAGGAGCAGTGATTCAAGGTATATTGCAGGAAATTAATTGGTGCAAAATTAAAACGTGTAGAAGGAATTGTCAAAGTGAAAACAACAGATAAGTGTGGTGATAGTTCTTATAGCTATTACTTTGTTGAAAAGGACAAATATCAAATGCATGCAAGCCCATTCGTTTCTTGTTGGCATGAACCGTTCTCTGGTTCCTGCGGCAAAGCCGAAGAAAAGTAGATGTTTCAGCGTAAAAAGTTGAGATTCTTGCTCAAATTCAAGTTCAATACGTATATCAAATTTTTTTTCATAAATTTTATGAGATGTCATGGAATTTGTCTCATATATATATATATATATATATATATATATATATATATATATATATATATATGTATGTATAGGTAGTTAAACATGTTGAGTTTCACATTGATTTTTTTTGTGGCGAGCTGTTGAAAAAGTTGTTTTATGACGTTATTAATCGAATAGATTTCATATAATAATAACAATGTTATATTAACACCACATATGTCACAAAAAGAAAAAATCACAGCAAGTAAAAAGTGTAGAGTGTAAACACACCTTAATTAGATGAAGAAAGTTAAGAAAACACTTAGTGAGGTGAGTATATTTTTGCAGAGATAGAGAGAAGGAACCTTCGATATTGTGACTTTAGAGAAAACAAATGAAGCATTTATGATAGACTTTGTTGGAGGACGACTATAGGATGCCTATGTCCATGTGATTCAAGAGAGATTTTGACCTCTCTTTTTTAAAGGTACAAAACGTGTTTTGGATGAGAAATATGATGATTAGTGCTTTTCTTTGAGAAGTAGTGAAGAAATAATGGAGGGACAGATAAATTAAGAAGATGCAAGTTTCTCACTTTGCAATTTTATCCTTTAAAATGAGTTTGTTCTCTTTGGGTAGAGCAAATTGGTGTTGTTTTTAGTTCTTGTTGGTGTCCCTTCTCTTCATATATCTCATATATCTTGTTTGGTTAAGGCTATAAACGAAGTTTTACGCAACTAGGCAAATTTTCACGTTTCAACGGCAGTTTTAAGGAAGCAAAAAATATTCAATTTTAACTAAACTTCACTACAAGCAATACAGAAAAAATATTTTTACATTAATATATTTTTTATATTATATATTATATCATATTTTTTTCTATCTATTTTTTTATTTTATTATATCTTATTTTTAAATATATAATAACATTTTTAATATTAAATTTCTATTCTTTATCTATAAAATATGGTTCGATATGATATATATATATATATATATATATATATATATATATATATAATTCGTTCTTATAAAATGTTAAATTTAATTTTTATATTAATTTAATTATTTTTTATATATATAATTTATTAATTTTAAAAAGTTACTAAATAAATTATATTTATAAATTTTCATATAAAATAAAAATTAATAGATAAATCATCGTATAATTTTATTTTATTATTTAATATTATATATATTAATAGTTAAAATGATATTTATAAATATTTAAATTATTTAAAATTTAACTTATAATAAAAAATATATTATTATATAATTTAATTATTAAATTTAATATAATATATATATATCATGCATGTTTCCTCATCTAAATTTTTTTTCTAACCACATAATTTATTTAATTTCTGAAATTTCATAGTAGATCGAGAAGTTATTCTACCAAAGCGACATGGGTCCTCTAAATATAATTATTTTAAAATTTCTACTGAAAAATTATTTATTAATTAAATTTCAATCCCAAATATTCATCGATAATAAAAAAATCATTAAAAACATGTTGCTCGATCATATTTTTTTATGATCAAATGTTTGACGCTACTTTAAATTAATATGACCATACCATATTAAAAAAGAAAGAAAGAGATGTTACAGGCTTGCATCAACTTAATTTTAAAGAATGGTAAAAGAAGAAATATATTGCCGTACGAAAAGTGTAATTTATATCACCCTTTTTCTGAAGAAAAAAGAGCAATTATTCAATCGAGAATTTATTTTTTATTAAAAAAGAACACTAATCTCGATAGAAACCCCAAATCACGTCACGGCAAATTTCAGAATTATTTCCTTAAAAGTAAATTGAGAGATAATCTAAAGGAAAGAGTAGTCTCATATGTCATACAATTAGTTTATACAATAATTTATTTAATATTTTTTATTTATATGATCCATCACATCTTATAATATTATTTTCCTTTTCTTTATTTTCTCACCCATTATTACAAAAATTATTGTATAAAATGGAAGTAAAAATAAGATTTCTCATATTTATATATTATAACTGAGATGGAGCGGCAAATACGTAATTGCTCAGGATGATGGACAGGATCAAACTTTCCAACTTTATGGTTATACCTATTCAGTATTGAGCTCAGCCACTTTAGACTTGTAGTTCAAGTTGTTATGGGACTTTAATTTGAGGAAGAATTCTGCTTCTATTCAAAAAACTTCTTAAAATTACAGCCTTGCATCATGCTGCCAAAAAGAAGTCTAGAAAGATTGACCTGCTCTACAAACATGAAGCAAACGGCACGAAAGAATGGGCTAGGCATCGTAGCAAACTCAACATTCTAGAATAAATGAATTATACTCATATTTTTTTTAGAAGATCATAAATATCCTCTAAGGTTTAGGTGAGATAAAGGATAATATTATAATTTTTAAAATTTTTCAATGCAGCTCAAAACTTAGGATTGGAAAGATTATTGGTCAAGTTGGATAATTCTTTAACAACTGATTTACGTGTTCAGCGGTACAATTTTGTTATATTAAAGATGTGATAATGCTTGCATACTTTTTTTTATGGAAAATTAAAATTAATCTCAGTTTTCATTTTGTTAAATGGAAAATACTAACCATTAGAAATTTAATACAATTTTTCATTAGAATGTGTAATAACGTAGCTCTTTCATAAATTTTAATGAATCCTTATAGAATTTTTAATAGTTTATTTATTTATTTACTAGTATCTTAAGTAGAACCATTTTTTAAAAGTAAGCATTGCCTAACATTTTTAAAATGTTATATGTTTACTTTATCAGCTTGTTATATTTATATTAACAGTTTATTTTCCTTGAATAAAGTTATATATACAAAAATAACCTTGATGAATATATTTTAAAAAATAATTCAAATAGTGTGTTTTGCATGTACTCGTTACTCTGTTGAATCAATAGGTAGTGCTTCTAAGAACCATGTTTCCATCTAAAGAATCATAATGGATCATAACGACGATATACTGTGCTAATTATAAGATACAAAATCATTCAGATATATTCTCCCGCAGTAATAAAGGGAATATGTATGTACTTGTTTTTCTCACCTATTATATTTACCGTGTTCTTTTTTTTACTCTCCTTTTCTTTTATTTCCAGTCCCACCTTTGTGTGTCATATATGGTGACTTCTTGCTCGTAAAGTGGGCGCTAGTGTCAAAATTTGAGAAAACGAAATTACTCTCAATTCCAATGAATGCTATTTATTAAGATCTTTTACTACATAAGATTAAATTAGTTTTGTTAGTCTTACACCTAATTTCTAGCTATATATACATCCAAGTAACCAATTATGAATAACACATTTGTGGCAACAATCCATGGCACCTTTTCGAATTGATCTTAGATTGATGCAAAAGCTGAAGTTGAGATATTATATGATTTCTTTAGCCAATTGTACTAGATGAAACATAAGCAGCGACATTGACATGGACATGCTTAACATAACCAGAGCCAACATGGCGACTGCAAAACAAGGCCTAGTGTTCATCAACAATCTTTGTAACAACCCAACTACTTCATATACATCAGAACCATAATTCTCAAAGTACTTCTTCTCCCATTCGGTCCAATCCGAAGGAGCTTCACACTTCATTTCCACCATCTCAATCTCACGGATTCGCATTCTAAGAAGGATCATGTTCTCATCCACCAACTTCCCATCATAACGGTGCCCATATGAGTCGCTTTTTGATGCATGGATGAAACTCCTACGAGTGGTGGCGGTGGTTTTAGTGAGCAGCTTGTGTGAAACAAATGGTGCACTTTGCCACAACAAATTACCTGAAGGGGGGATTGATAGAAGCATAAGAGAGCATGGAGATGTTGCTTGCATTTTCTTGAACTTCGAAAAAGTTGAAGGGTTGCAATAACTACTAACTGTGTGATTGGAATAATGTATTGTTGAATGTTTTTTTGGGGGATAAATATTTGATCATGTTATGCTTATATATATAATACATTGATGAGCGTGTGTTGTTATTGCGGGTAAGGAAATTAAAGGACGGTGGAGTGGAAGTTGGGGCGTAAATTAAAGTTAGATTCCAAGAAGGATAGATTGCGGATTACGGCACACCGTATGATTGGAAGTAGCGTGTCCATTTATTTGAATGTTTCTTACGCCAAGAACCTTCTCTTTCTCACTCCACCACGTTGGATTTGTATGCTGCTCAGTTGCTTGATATTATCGCCATAATATATTGGAAGAAAATTCAAACGAGCATAGTTTAGGATCTTGTATTTTAAAATTGAACTTAATTATTTCAAAATTGTTAAATAGAATAATTACAATGTGTTAAAATTATTATTATTATTTTTTTTATCAAAATGCATATTATATTAAAAATATTTTTAATTATAAATCAAATGAACACTTAATCATAAGATAAGTGTTGGTGATTACAAGACTATAAAAATTATTTAAATGCCAGAGGCGCCAAATGACCATTTGCTTACTTCAAAATTTTTAACATGATATCAATATTTAATAACAATTTGAATTTAACGTTATATAAGAACAAAATACAACGTCATTCATAAGTGAAAAAATTAAAAAGAAATAAAGAGACATGATAGCTTGTGCATAGCAACTCAAGTCGATGATGACAAATTCGACACCCTGGGACAAGAAATAGCAAAGCCATGAATGTAGAATCTACTTGGTTCAGCAGAGAGAAGAGAGATTTTATTAGAGTAGAGGTTCCTTCTTCGTTTTGCAAGACAAGGGAAAAAGATTACCATTAAATTGTTACAATAGATAAATAAAATCATTAAAATCAAGAATAATTTGAGGTGTTTGTGTAATTATTTCAGTTAATTTATAGCATGTTTCAAAATTCCTTCTCTCTCATTTTTACCACCCCTCTAATGTTAGAATTTAGATTAAAAAAAATAGTCTAATATTTAAATTGTACTATTTAAATTATCATACAAGTTTATTTTTTCTCCACTTTATATCAAAGAGTAACGAAAAAAATAATGTGATGGGATGTATCTTGACCTATTATCTTTCTTGTTCTCTAACTTTTTAAATCAAATAAGAAACTTTTATAAAAATATGCATTCTCTCGTTCATTTCTTTCCAACCAAGCACTATATTAAGATATAGATTCACGTCATACATGGGAAGAGTTAATCCATTAAGCCCATGTAATTAAAAATTATGTTCAGTAGGCTGACACCAAAAAAAACTGACCTACCTCACTTTTCACAAGGCGTAATCATACTGGTCACAATCAAGAAACACCCATCTCATCAATGATTTCCACATACTCTGACCATTGTGTAAAAATAGATACTATAATCAAATGAACTAAACATGAAAGCCCAAGATTATCCACCGTCACTGTTTTTATTACAACTAACAACCTGTAATTTGACCGAAAAAATAACCTGCAAGCATAAGCTGAAGTTTTTGGATGTCCTTTTATCACATCGTGATTGTGGTCCTGCCCTACAGGAAACAGCTTACTGTCTCAGTAATTGCAGGTCATCCTTAGCAAAGATATCTCTCTACTTAGCACCTGTATTAGATAAATCAATAAATAGATGAATATCTGATAAGAACAGCAGTAGGCCCAACTGATTACAAACCTTCTAGGATAAAAGGGCCAACGGGATCTACTTCAGATGACTCAAGGGGCTGGTTGGAACCAACTTGGCTGACGGGTGGAGCTTCAGGTGTCTGATCAACTTGTTCAGAATTGAACTCCTCAAGTTTTAAATGCGGTTTGTTCTGGTCAATAGGGCTTTCAAGTTGCTGGTATTTGGGCTTGTTTTTCTCAAGGAGAAGGTAGGTGGTGCAATACCAAAATAACAGTATCCTATTTTGCGCTGCCACCGTATCCCTAATCCTACTTTTTCCAAAGGAAATCCGCTCTAGAGCCTGTGAAAGAGGGAAGGGGAAAAGAAAGTGAACTAGATCAAAATTCAAGAAAGCACATAAAAAAAAAACTACTACTTTTTCCATATATTCTGTCAGTGGAAAAGCAGATAGGTTTTTTGTATAATAGTGTGATAGTATCTCTTCTAGAAAAACAGTTATCCAAGATGCATCATAGAGAATCAAAATTTAATTTTAATTTAACTCCAACAGAAATGGCTGAATGAGGGCATATATAAGTCCAGGTTAATATTCAAAATTAGCATTTATAAGATAGAGTGAAAGCAAAAGCATGACTACTCAAGCAACAACTATATTTCAGTAATATTAAAATATACAACTTAAATAAAAAGTTAAAAACTGATGGCGATTAGTCTATTCTGTCAGGCCAGCTTATAGGGTTACAGGTTTTTTTTCCTCCTCCCTCACCTGTACATCTTTGTCAAACTCAAGCAAATCATGTTTTCTAGCTTGGTTTTTCCCCTTCGAGTATTTGTTTCTTTAATACTTGATAAAATTTCTGTTTAGTTTTGGTGTGCATTGGTCATAACATACATCATTCTTTAACTCAATTCTATCGACCTTGATCTTAATTCTGATTCAAGTATGATTCATTGCTCTATCCTCACCTGTTCTCCAGTTTGAACATCAAATGAATGCTGATGGTCAAATTGAAGACCCCTAAATTCATTGATGCAAAGTCCCTGAAAGGCCCTGAAAGTGTACATAAAACAATTTGGTATTCATTAGTATAGAGCGAAAGAAAACCATCACTCAACTCTGCAAGCTAACTCCTCTTGCTCACTCATAAATCAGAATTGTGCTTGGTACTTACCATCGAATTAGAGAAACACTAGGAATCCAACGGAAGATGATTGGGGTATTCTCAGGATTGACATAGTACCCTCCAAATACGATAAAAACAGTCATAAGAGAGGGCCCTACTGCCATTGCTGCTTCAGTGGTTGGAACCATAGCACCAACAGTAAGACCCATAGCAGAAGCAGCAAAAGATTCCATAGTGACAATGCCACAAAATTTCCCAAATCTAGAATGTCAAACTAATAAGTCATCTCATACAAGATGGAAAGAATTAACTGGAATAAAGGCCTCTAGAGGACAATTGCAGATAGAGGAGTATAGAGATGGCGACATTGAGGATGAACTTAATTTCCCATTTTGCCTTGCATTTTCTTTTTGTAATGAAACAAAAGAAATAACAAGAGAAAAAAGAAAATATTTAATATTATTTTTCTACAACACATTCAGTCATCACATCATTTATGTATATTTAACCCCTATGGAATGCTTGGAACTAAAAAGGTCAATAATGGATTGCAAAGGACAACTTAGAAAATCATGCACATTTGTTAGTCCTCCTCATAAAAAAGCATTCGAGAAAAATCCAATCTACTACCCAAATAAAAAATGAAAGAAAATAGCAAATTAATTCAAACTATAGCTCATAGAGGCCATGATAGGAAACTGACCTCTGCAAAGTGGGATGAAGTCGTGCCATTGGATACAAAACAGTTCCAAACATCAATGGAAATGCTGCTCCGATGGGAATCTCAGCCAACAATTTTGAAAGAAGATAGGGACCCAACGAATAGGAGCCTTTAGCACGCTCTCTATCAACAATTGCCCGTTCCTTCGGAAACACACCTACAGTCTTTGTGAGAGCGGCCATAGCTGTGTTTATTGCAGTAACCTGTTAGTGCCACCATGTAATTAAGGAAAGTAAACTTAGCCAAGTGAAACTGTCATTTTTTTTAACAATAACAAGATTTGGGTTCAAAGCATTTCAAAGCAATTGTCAAGATAATTATAATACAAGATGGAACTCAGGTAGTCAAGTATACTAGATTTTGGATAACAATATCCCTGCCCGGTTATTGGTTGCATACTATTTTAAGTTTTAATTTAGTTCAATAAGCAACTAAACTATTATTTTAGGAATTTGACCATACAAAATCAACTAAACTAATAAACCAAATAAATAAAATAGGTGATGAATGAACATTTATATCAGAAATATTCAATTAAATCTTTTTCATTTTTCTCCTTGGACTTGTAATTTATTTGTTCTCATCATGAAAAATAAACAATCTTCAAAATGTGATTACTTTATCATTACCATATTGTTTTCTACATTTTTTTCCCTGTTTAACTATTTGATGCTAGTAATTAATTCCTTGAGTATCTAATCACAATATAATTGGATAACACAGGATCATTAGCATTCTAATGCACAGTTTTCTTCAGATATATGGTTCAATCACGTGTTAAGTACATACAGACACAAATTACACACTTGCAGAAAGGAGTCTATACCAAAAATCAAAGGATTGATAGTCAAAACTTTTAGAATATTACCTCATAAAGATCATTCTAATATGCATAATAAATTCCACAACAGCCAACAACATACATGAGTTTAAATGTAGACATGATTTTCTCCAACCAATGTTAGGATAGAAGGGTATTGTATTAGCTAGGAAGAATAAATGGAAGAGAAGCAAAATAGTAAGTATTGACAATTAGAATAGATAGTCAGTTAGCAGGGATTATTAGATAAATATTAGGATCCAATTGCAAGGTATGAAACTTGAGTCCACACTAAATGAAATTTTAGTGTGATATTTATAAGGCGTTGGACTCTTCAACTACAACAACTGGTTTTCGCGGTGTGATTCTCTCAAAGGTTTTTATCAATAAATAAATAGGGAAATGCAGATGTAGAGGGATAGTTCAGTTTTATTAGTTCTGGAGAACAGAGCATTAGCTCAGTTGTAAATGGGGCAATCCTTCATAAAGGGGAAACCTTCAAGAGAATTCCTCCTTTGTTCTTTCGTTGTCATTCATTCACCAATAATAGAAGCATTCTTTCCTTTCTCTGGTAGCCAATATGAGAAACAAGTATCAGGAATCAAGAACATCACAAACCTGAAGCAATCCCATTCTGTCTTGTATTGAAGTCTGAGATTTCCCCATTCTCCAAAAAACTGACCCAAAGATAATTGCTGATGCAATTGACATCCTTGCCCGAACTTTGTTTGTTGGTGCATCACGTGAAGCCTAGTCAGCCAGACAATCATGAATCCGATGAAAGAGATACAAGTTTCATTCTCCTTATAGTGTGTGTAAGAAATAAACTATCCTTTCTTATCTTCAAAAATTATATCTAATATCTAGTGATCAGGATAAAGAATTTAAGAAAACAGGTGATACTTTTAGAAGCTGTAAGATGGAGAAAGCAAATAGTTTAATTGCACAACATACAAGATGTGAAAACAATAAATAGTAATGCCACTTTTGTGATTATATCTTGTCAAATGACTTAAGCAAGCCTCATAAGTCTTTCCTTAGAACACATCAAATCTATTCATGGGCAAGAAGGAAAACTTCATCTGGCTCCTATTACGCAATTTATTCAGATCCTGCCATCCTATAAGTAGACAGTCAACAAATTAATAAAGGGCAGACCTGCATCCATGCTCTTTTGAGGAGCAACCAAAACTGTTTCCACCAACCTCCTTTCTTCTTTGCTGTAGTCCTCTTGCTGATTTTCTTTCTACTTTTTGAAACATCACTTATAGTAATTGGGGTTGCATATATTATAGTTGGTAGTCTTTGTGAGAATGACTCAACAAGACCATCAATCCTTTTTTGAGAGGAATAGACACTATCTGCAGAACTGTAGTCTACGGATATAAGATCAGCCAAAAATTCAGCAGGATTTACGTGATCTGGGCAGTCATACCTGTTACATGAACAATTATCAATCAATTGTTCAGAACAAACAATCAAAGTCAGATAAAATTTTAAGTTCAACAAAATTACCATTTCAATACACTATATTTTACTTCCATTCAGATATTAACAACAAACAGTTCAAAGAAAGGGACTATGCTCTTGGATGAAATGAATGAATACATATGGATTATTTAACTAATTAAATAATTAGACAATGAAGAAAAAATAAATAGACTGTTGCAAAATATAATTTTCACTTAATATCTCAACCTGAAGCCAAAACAGAAATATCTACTACTGCATAAAAATTGAGGATTGGGCAAATTTTTTCAGAACATGGGAGAAAGAATGCTTCCTGTCAGAGAGTAATAAATATATCCTTCCAATTGAGCTAGTTAGGATTCATTATTCAATTCATTCACTACTAAACATCATTATGACTTAGCTAGAAAAATCCTTAGACATGTGACAAAGAACTCAGACTGATTTTAAAAGTAAATAATTAGGATAATAATAGATGCATGACGCTACTCAAAGAATATAGCTTATCACAATCTTGCTACCAATATCAAGCAAAGACTTGATTCAATGAAAAGTTAAAAATAAATGTTAGATTTGAAATTCTGACAAGCTTCTAACATGGATTTCTTGGCTTTTCCAGAAGCATACTGTTACAAAGTAAGATTCCCAAATAATAGACAGAAAAGGTTGTGTTATCAATTTAATATAAAGAAATTAATTACAATGACTGGCAAAGTTAGATAGATTTCAGTAGGGTGGCTAAATAAATAAAACACTTCTAAAGAAATAAATAAATAAATTAAAAAATAAATTTAATTATATTTTTTATTCTTTTATGATGATTAATAAGCAATTTTTGCAATAATTATTTTCAGTTTGAATTTAATCTTCAAATTTTTTGATTGCTACAATTAAATATGTCTGTCCATCTTTTCATGCGCACAAGATCCTCAGTTCCTTATTTTCTCTCACAAATAATTGAAAGTTTATATACGGCATATTTGAGATATGAATGGTTTGAAATTTTCTAAATTAAAATTTTGATGAAATTTGAATGGTTTTGTAGGATGTGATGTTAGAGTTTCAAAGAAGATAAACATTTGGAATTTCCTAATATTGGCTGAAATATAACATTTTGATCGGTGAGTTTTGAGTAGAAGAGAATTTAAAACAGCTAGTTCATAAAGATTTCAGGGGGTGGGAGAAGGGGGGGGAGAATTTGAGAGTTTGAAAAAAACAAAAGGAAACTGGTATAAGGATTTGACTGTAATAGAAAAAGGTAAGGGACTAAATTCAAATCATTTGGAGACTAAAATAGTACATTACTCGTAATTAAGAGTCAAAAGTGTAATTAAACTTAAAAATTATCAACCTTTTCAATATATATATGTGTGCATGCAAAAATATGTATGTACAAATAAAGAAACTTCTAAAATTGGCTCATTTAATAGTATATTTAGTTAACTGAGCCACCATTTCTTAAATAACATAATACTTGAGAGAATTCCCAGTGTGCAGAACATATAATGGTATAATATAAATAAGGTTAAGAGAATGACCCAAATTTTGAGAAGTATGTCAATGGTTCATCACGGGCAGGACCAGCATAGACAAGTGAACCCTCTGTTAGCAAGATTATGTCATCAAATTTACTATACACTGAACCTCTTGGCTGATGTATAGAGCAAATTACAGTATGACCATCTTGTGCAAGTTGTTGGAGAGTTTCCATGACTTTCTCAGCCTGGAAGGCATCAAGTCCTGAAATCAAAGAAAGTAACTTCATGACAAAATGCGTTGAGTGAGAGAGAAGATATCATTGACAGTACAAATTGGCAGCATTTGGCAGGAGCAACAGACAATGAAAATTAATTTACTCATTATTACATAAAATTTAAAAAGAAAAACGAGTCTTACAAATAAAAAATCAGAGAAAGGTGAAAAGAATGCGCTGTCTGTACACATTATTGTCCTATATGCTTTATAGGCGAAAATACAAGGAACCTCCTCTAAGTATAGGTCAGTGTTTGAAAAACCATTTGTTGTTCAAACTTAACTCCCTAAACTTATCAAGTGGCATAAACTAGGTGCAAAGTTAATCCTTAAGCATGTGTTAAACCTTTGTGGGGAGTCAATATGCACAGTTTTCTGATAGATGGTTCTAAGATCAGAAAACCGTAATGTTACGCAACATGGTGAATAAATGGAAGTTATCAGCAAAATGATGCGATCAACCAAGATTATACCTATCTAAAATTGTATAGATACTCATGTCATCAGATAAAGAGTGATGTAAACCACAAGATCCAAGCAGAGTGGATGAAATAAAGGAATGCTTCAGGGGTGATATGTAATAGAAAGGCCAATATATAAAAGGCAGATGGCAGATCATGACAGAAAGCCAAAAAAAACTGCCATCAAAATTATGGCAGATGCCATGGTGGCTTATGGCAGAAGCATGGCAGCCATAATAAAATCATATATAATATATACATATACAAAAATATATTTAAAAATGGTACAATGTAATAAAAAAATATGCCAGGAACAAGAAACCTAATTGATAAACCATCAAATAAAATCATATGTCTCAGAACAAGATATCACAACTCACAGGTCGTATAATTATATCAGTCCAATCAGCAGCCCTTAAAGAATTCAATGAAGCCTGTTGTTCAGCCATGTTAAGGAAAACTGCTGCTCAAACCAAGCAATAACATGGCAGCCAATGTTACAATAAAAAAAATGGAGCTGTGGACAAAGAATACAGAAACAGAGACTGAGAAGAGAAGGAAAGTTGAAATGAAAACTGAACGAAAAAACAGAGAATGGAGGAGGAACAGAGAAGAAAAATGAAAAACAATGAATGGAGGAGGAGGGGGGAGATTGCTCCCTGAAATGAAAGCCGCAGCTTGTGGTTGCGGAGATCACTGGAAGTGGGAAAGGTGACCAAAGGTTGGTCAGAGATGGGGAGATGGGAAGTTGAGATGGGAATGAGAGAGGAAGATATGAGACAGGAAACAGGGGACAGAGGTTGAATCTTGATACTTTTAGGGTTTCTAGTGTTGGGTAATCACTCAATACCAGGTTAAACCATGATTGAAGAAATCTTATATGAACAGGTTTAAAGATGTCAGCGAATATTCAACAGGCAGAAAGTTATACAACAAAACACTAACATCTTTTTTAATTGAGAAGCAACTTAATTAGAAAAAAAATAGCAGATACTGCTAGGACAAAAGAGTAGCTGACTGGAAGGGGAAGACAAAGGAGTTTAACCAATTAGAAATTAGAAAAAAATTGTCAGTTAAGGCTAATTGGTTAGATAAATAAACAGGGGAAAGTAAGGGTGGGGGATCATTCAGGGAATTGTACTTTGGAGAGAACCGAGCAAGTGTGGAATTGTGAAAGAGTAATCATTTGGAGGAGAGATTTTTCTTTTTGCTCTGTTCATTTTCAGTTGAGCAATTAAATCATTCTTTTCTCTTCTCTATTCCCACCATCAATTCCTAACAGATACACGATGATAGTATATAGAAATTGAAATTCTTATACCATAAGCGCACATAATGAAATTTCATACTGACTATTTCTTAATTTTAATTCAAAGCATGCACACAAGGGATACACTTTGGGTATGCAACATTATGATTATATTATTGTTTTTATCAGCAATACACCTACACTGCATTGTATGCAAAGTTCAAATTCTACAAGTGTGTGCTTACCTGTTGTGGGTTCATCAGCAAATATAACAGATGGGCTTGCAAGCAGTTCACAAGCTAGGGCTAGGCGTTTCTTTTCACCACCACTAATTCCACGAACTTTAGCATCACCAACATTGGTATCAGCACAACTAACCTTTTAAAGATAAAGCATGCAGATACCAAAGGGGAGTAGTATCAGTAACATAGTACAATCCAACAAGAGAAACACATTTTCAACCATAAATGTGAAAGGGGAAAGCTGAAATAATTACATAAGATAAGCCAGTAACTTCTAATAGTGATTCTTATTTAGAAACATGATAATAGAGTGTAAGCTTCTAAAAATGAAAGGCAAAAACCAGAAATAACAGCGATAGTTGTTCAGAATGGTTATCATGGATGAATAGAAATCCATTCAAGATATAAAGGTTTGTTGAAAAAATCTACTAAAAGCTGTTTCTATAGTCCAATATATTCCCAGTAAGGCAGTAACTACTTTGCCACGAACACAAGTTACATTATATGAGGGAATCTCACCAATCCTAGTTTGAAAAGGAGATTGTTGACATATTCATCTCTCTCTTCCGCAGAAGATATGCTGGGAAGCTGGAGTTCTGTGGCAAGAGACAATGTTTCCCGCACAGTGAGCTGTGAGAAAAAGAGATCCTCCTGTCTCACGTACGCAAACCTACAGCAATAAACAACAACATTATCATCTCTTTGGTAGTTCAGAAGAAAAGACAAAACTTAGATGTAGTATTGTAGAAACTTTTGGAACTATTTCTCTAAGGAAAATTGGAATTTTACCTTGATATTACCAAGATGAAACTTCAATCATGACTAGAAAATAGTACCAAAAGCACTTAAAACATTGCACCTGATTTTTGTCCAGCAAGAAATTATAAAAAAAAAAAAAAACACAGAAAGCACAACTACCTAACAAACAAGCATACCTGTAAGCGTTCTTGGTACTAGGCTTTCCATTGAACTCCAAAATGCCACTCAAATGCAGCCGGATAGACGCGGCCAGCTGACCCGCAAGAACATTAAGCAATGTCGTCTTCCCTGAACCTGAAGGCCCCATTATCGCTAATAATCTTCCAGGCTTTGCTTCTCCATTCACATTTTTAAGCAAAAACCTCACCTGTACATTCAACATCAATTTGCCATCATCACCAAATCAAAACAAGAAACATCTCAATAAAAGCAAAAGGAATATCAATCTAACACCAAAAATGTGCATGTAACGAAATAATTAACAGCTTGATTAAGATAAATATCGAAAGCTATTGTTCGAATTTACGTTCTACTCGCGGATATTCTCGGCAACTAAACAGGACTACAGCATTCACGAAGTGTGAAAGAATAGCAAAAGAAGAAAACAGGAACTCACGGACTTGGAAGATTTATCGGAGAGAGAGCAATTGATGTTGCTCCACCGGATTGTGACCGGCGTGACCTTTCCGGTTGGATGAGCTTCACCATCGTGAGAACCATTGTTCGGCACATCATCTTCATCGTTTTCCGACGAGAGGGCGGGGCCGGGAGCGGAGAAGATGCGGACGAGGAAGGAGACAGCGACGGCGATGACGACCTGGCCGAGGCCACTACCGCCGAAGCCGAAGACCATTTGACGCACCTTTTTCCCGCCAAAATCCCCCATTATCGTTTCTTCTCTTCTGCCTGAACTGTGCACTGTGAATTGTGAGTGTGACTAAGGTGTGAGCTCCGAACCGGGAAGAACGTAACGTAAAGGGAAAAAATATCCTAACGAAACGACAGCGTTTTGTCCTGAAGGAAGAGCAAGGGTGACACGTGTCCACGTGAAGATAAGATGGGTAGGAAAAGATCCACTGTATTTTTCTATTTGTGAAAATAATTGGTTCTGTTTTTTATTTTCTCGTTTATATGAATACGAAAGCATTTCTTTATCTCGAAAGAAAGAGCAGGACACCTTCCATTATCCACGCAATTGAGTTGGTTGAGGATGGATTTTGCTTTTCTGTTTTATTTAGTAAAAAATTCAGTGTGAATTTAAAAATGATAAAATTAATATTTAATTTTATTAAGTTTGGATAAATTTATAAGAATTTTTTTTAAAAAAAAATTTCATAAATTTGATTTTATTGTATTGTATGTGTATTTTTAAAATAAATAATATAATAAATATATTTTAAGTAATATGAAGATTTTCATAAAAATATTAATTATAAATATTTTTAATAATTAGATTTTCATAAAAATATCTGTATTTCTAAATCTAATTTTATCTTTATAATTAGATTTTGATACAATTTTTTATTGAATCTGCTCAAAACATTTTTTTTTTATATATTAAGCGGGTATCTACCAATTCAGCTTCAATTACCATATCTATCTTTCGGATTTCAATTCAAAACCAAAACAGTTCCGAGCGCGACAACTTTTTTTTATAGAGGAATAATGTTTTCAAGATACAAAACTAAGAGTGAAATACTAGTTGCATCTCTAATTGCTATTTTAATATCTGAAAGGTATAAAATTTGTGTAGTTAAGTTCTTTTATTCTTTAAAATTACTAAATTGATTGTTTTTTATTTTTAAAAAATTAAAACTATAAACTTTTCTAAAATTAGAGTTTAGTTTCAATATATTCTTTTAAAAAATTATAATGTCAAATAATTAAAAATATTCTAAATATTGTTTTTATGATAAATTACATTTATATCCTTAAAATATATCACAAATATATTTGATATTTATTATTTTTAAACAATTTTTTATTTTTTTATGTATATAATATTATAAAAATTTATAAAAAATTCCGACAATAATCATCTATCATATTATTTTTTTACGCTATCATGATGAATTATTAAACTAAATACTTAAATAAATAAATAAATATATTCTAAATTTTGGACTCTCCTTATGCTAACATTACTTATATAAACAAAATCCAAGTATTATTAATCAACTTACAAATATAAAAGTAAACAATATTGTTAAAAAAATTAATTAAGTCTTGCAGAAAATTTTTTAACAGAACTAATATTAAATAGGTACATATAGATTAATAAATAATTTTTTACAGTATTAAAAAGTATATATGTTATTACTGTTTAATTGACAAAAAATTAAAATAAATGTAATTAAAAAAAATTGAAAATATACAAAATAATAATAAATTAAAAAATGATATTGTACACCAAACCAGTAAACCAACTTTAACTATAAACTATAAGGTTACACCTTACGATCAAATAGTGGAGTAACTGTAATATCAACTAGTACAATATAAGATTCTAATTAAGTAAAGGTGTGAACATACACTTATAATGAAATAATAAAGTATGAAGTGAATATTTACAAGACTTGTCAAGGTAACTTATATATTTCATAAGTTTTTTAAAATTATCTAGTAAAAAGTTGTTCACATACATCTTATTAGCATTTTAAATTTTTACAATAGATTTTATAATTAATCTTGAGATACAAATCCTTATATAATAAAAATTTATTACTTAAATTTTTAATTAAACTATTTAGCTAAATATATCCTACACATTGAAAATAAATCATTTTCAATAATTAATCACGTTATTAAGTTCTTATAGGGAGTAAATGAAAATAAATTAATTAAATTTTAAAAACATTTCAACAAAACATGAATTTGATTATTATCCAATTGATTATAATATTGAGGTGCACTCCAAGACATCGTGCATTTTCCATTTTACGAAATCACAGTATATAAGTTATCTGGAAACAATATTATCACCATTTTCCATTTTCCATTTCCCTTTTCGCTTTTGCTATTTGACATCTTCCTTTTAAAGCCACGAATCCTCCTGATAAATGCTGATAAATGAGTAACTAACACTGGTAAGCATTTCACCGTTAGAGCCCGTCGATTTCAGGCTACTTTTCCTTCTTTTCTTTTTTTTGTTATTTTATCTTTTCCCTTCTAATGTTTATTCCTAATTTGCGAATCTAGCTTAAGTCTATGAAGGTGTACATAGAAATTTTTTTATTTTTTCTTTCCAGTTTATGTGTAATAGAAAATTATATGCTTTGAGAGGTTCACTGGAAACCTGATTGTTTGAGCGCTCAAAGAACAATATAAACTCAATTATTAACAGTGATTCTTTAAGTGGTTGGAGACGTTCCCGGAAGCCTGGCTTTTTACAATAGTTTTTTTTTTTATATAAAAAAAAAAAGTAAATCTCAATGGGTGGCATGTCATGGACACAGGGTATTGAAGTATTGTGCATCCAAAATTCAACTTGAACGGATACAAGAGGCTGTCCGTGCACTTTAGGAATCCAGATTTGACTCTTTTAACCTAAAGAAATTTACAAAGGAAAAATAAATTTATATTTATTATGGATCTAAATTAAAATATTTTATAAATAATTTATATTATATTTAACAGGACATATATTTTTATCTTTTTACTTGTAATTTGTTTTAAAAGAGTCATGCCTTAATTTATGATGTCATAATATTATGTTTTTATATTTTTAGTATATTATTTATTATAAATATTTAAAAAATAATATTTAATTAATAATAGTTTGATCATAGTTTAACTAAGATACAAACCTTTGAGTTTTTAATTATTAAAGACTGACAATTTTCAATTATTTATTCACTATATTGTAATTATTTACTTCAACAACTTTTCATTGACATTCATGAAAAAAAAAAACAACATAAACACATATGATGTTTTGAAAGAATTCATACCATAAAAATTATAAAAAATAGATTGGTTATCATTGTTGTAAAGTTGTTCATAAAAAGAAATTGTAAACAAAATTAAAAAAAAACATATTATAAAATTGAAAACAAAAACTAAAAATTAAATACTATTTAAAATGGTTTTTTATTTTGAATTTAAAAAAAACAAATTTATTCCATCTTAACCTTTTGTTATAAATTAAAAAATAGATAAATTAAATATATTAATTAAAAATTAATAAACAATTAATCTATTATAAAGTAATAAAAAATTATATTTAAAAAATATTAGTAATAATAATAGGTTAATAGTAACTGTAATAATAATAATTTAATAATGATGATGTGATTTAATAATAATTATAATATTGATAATTTAATAATAATAACAGTAATTAAAATTAACTTATACTTACAAATTTTATTTTAAAATTAAAAACGCCAATTAAACAAGCCTCTTAAATGTTGCGCCGGCCATAAACTATTGATTAGATGCACAATAAAAAAAACCGACGGCTCATATCATCTCCTCGGCACTCTAGTCAAATCCAATCCAATGGCAATACTTGTACATGATCCATTTTGGTTGCACCGCATAAACGATTATTATATCCCAAGTCATAAACATGATTCAGTTTCAAAGGAAATACTTGTTTTATAATATGTAATTGGAAACATTACTGACACGCTCGTCGTAAACGCGCAAAAATAATTTTTAGATTTCCCCCAAACTATTGGTATAGTATAAGGTGCAACCTAGGTCATCTCTCAAAGACCATTTCAGATTCTTAAGCAAATAAGGAGAAAATTAGAACAGGGGGATTTTGTAAAGATTGATATTGAGTTCTAAATGCAAAATACAGAATGAAATTAATTTCACTTAACAATTATCAACTCAAGGAATTCAGAGGCTATTTTCTTAACTAATCATTGATCACTAAAATCATGCATTTTGTTTATCAACCTAGGATCATCTGGAACCCCTAAAACGATCCTTGAATTCTCTACTGAGAAACCTCTCAGAATTTAATTGATTATGATCAACAAGATTAGTAACCACTTAATCTTTTATCTAAACCAATTTCACAATCAGAATTCAGTTGAAGTAATAAAATGAAAACCTTCAATTCAATTACTTAATTTCTACTCTTCAAACTTTTGGAAAATGATTTACCAATCAAAAACCAATTATAAATCAATTATGCATTAATCAAAATACGTCAACCGATCAAACTTTGATTAAAGAATAAAATTGAAGAATATAGTAAAGTAGAGTAGAAATCACTCAATAAGCATGTAAATAAATATCAAGACCTCAAAGTTAAAATGAAAATAGCTTGAATCCTTGAATTGAAACTACGAACCTAGTCTTCCATGAAGGAGGCAAACTAACAACAAAGAAAGAGGAAAACTAACAACAAATAAATCCTAAGCCTTCCATGTAGGAGGCAACTAACAACAAATAAATCCTAAGCCTTCCATGTAGGAGGCAACTAACAATAAAGAAAAACTAAGCCTTCCATGTAGGAGGCAAACTAATAAGAAAGAAAACTTAAGTCTTCCATGAAGGAGGCAAAACTAACAAGAAAGAAAGAAAGAAAGAAAGAAAGAAAATGGTATTGGAGTTAATCTCCAAAATGGTGTGTGTCTCCTCTTGCAAACCCTTCTATTTATAGAGGATTTTTGAGGCATCATCTTCAGAAAGTCACCAACTATGATATTACTTTTCTACCCTTTTCTTGCTTTCACATGGGCTTTGTTGAAATTGCAAAACACTTTTGAATTTTTTTGCCACCAATGAGCACAACAATTTTGACTTTCTTGCACCGCAATTTCGGATGTTCACATGTCCGAATTAGAGCTTGACTTCTGAACAAAAGTTGTAGCCCTGGATCTTAGCTGTCTAACAAAGTTGATTTCATCTCAATATGACTTCTATATCTCCAGATATGGCCGGATCTTTGCACACTGTTCAAATTCCACGTCAGCAACACTATCTCATCTATTGAGATAATTTCGGAGTCCTAAACATCCCATTTAGAATCTGCTATTGCTTTGTAACTATGGACACTTCTTTAAGATTTCATTCAAGACAGATTTCATGATTTTTGGATGTCTACAACTCCTATTATGCTCAAAATACTATAATAGTGTCATTTTAATCGGGTAAGCAAAGAAATTCAATTAAACTTCATATGAACCCAAACTCATAAAATATGACAAAGATTACTTAATTGAACATATAAGAAGTCTTAATGAGATAAAAGTGAGAGATAATTATTTATGAAATCTATGCTTATCAATTACATTTGTATTTTTGAAATTTATTGAAAAAATATTTCATATCCTTCCAATTTTTCACTCTTATACAAATTATCTTTCATTTATATAAATATGTTGTATATTTTTTTCAATTATATAATTCTACATAAATTTTTATAATTTTTATGATATTATTTGTATGAAAAAAATACTGAATATTATTTTAATATATTTTAAAGGATGATAATATAATTTTATTATATAATTTTTTAAAGAAAATAAATGCAAAAAAACAAAATTAATTATTATTTAAATTATTAAGATTAATCTAATAAGAAAATATTTGATAATAAAATACATAAAGTTCGTAATTTAAAAGACTGATCATAACTCAACTAACAAAAGAGTTATTTTTCTTTCTAAAATAACATAACTTATAATTTACACGCCAAGGTTATTTCAGATCAAATATAGTCAATTTTAATTAATTTATTTTAAAAAATTAAATATTTTTAAAACATATGCATTAAATGTATTTAATAGTAAACTAGATGAATAATAAATTAACTAGTTAATTTTTATTAAAGATCCATTAAACTCTATTTTATATAATATATATTTTGATAATTATTAATATTTTTTTAACATTATCTTGTTTATTAATCGTTTGAGATTTTAATTATTAATTAAAACTTATTATTATTATTATTTTCTATTTTGATATTATTTATTATAAGATATTATTTTTTCTATTATTATTTAATGTTACAATATTTAGTTTGACTATTAAACATTTTATTTAAAATTATCTATAATAAAATATTTGATTTTTGTTTATAATTTTTTTTAAAAAATAAATATACTTTATAAAAATGTTATTTTAAAATTATTTATGAATTTTAAAATAAATATTTTTTAATTTTAACAAAAAAATTATTTGTTTAAAAATTATATCATATATAATAAAATAAACAAATAAAAAATTTAAACTCTTTTTTATAACATATAATCATAAAAATAATTATAATTTATTTATATAATATTTTTTTAATAGAAAGAGATATATAAAAATAAAATAAATAAATATTTTCCTTATTTTTAATATAATAATTTAATTTAATAATAAATATAAACTTTATAATTAATAAAAAATTATATTACTTCAACTTTAATATAATACTTATGTCCTTATTTATCTTTTTTTAACTTATAGCTTTCAGTTATTTAGCTTGTAACTGTTTTTTAAATTTTTAATTAGTTTATTTATTATTTTTATCAAAAATGTATGTTAATTAGTTTAAATAATTTATTATTTAAATATTTATTTTATATAAAAATATAAAAATTAATTAAAATCTATGTATCAATTAATTTTATTAAAACATATATTTTCTATTAAAAGAAAATGAAAATTAGTTTTATGTTTTTTCAACAACCAGCCTACATTTGATTCTCAATTGATATCACATAATCATTTAACTTTCACGATTCAAAGCTTTTTTTTCTTTTACATACAAAATTTTATACTTGAAGATTTTGTTGTGACGTAAATATTGAAACAGATGATCCAGCGTGGATTGTATATCAATTGCAGACATCCATGACATAACAATAATGCGTATGGACATGCAAAATATAATTTTAAATAGAATTGAAAGTGTTATTAAGATATTATTATTCGAATATTTTAAGCTTGTTAAAAAAATGATACCCTGTGCAGGACCACAGACTGCAAGGAGTAACCTATTGACATACATTGGTCAGAGCGATAAGTTCAAATTCAACACACTACCTATCAATACGCATATGCTTACGCTTATCAATCGAATTTTCAAATCCCCAATCATTTTTAAATTAAAATTCTGATCGGCGTCGTATTCCCACACGTCTCTTTTGTCTGATTTCGAGGCACTTTTCTGGCCTATGCTACGTTACGTCCCGTTCCACATACGCACCCACTTTCCGTCTTCCAAACACATTCATCAAATTTTTGCCGCCAAAAAATACTTACGTGTAAACAATAAAATACTCCATTTTAAAATTTACATTCATATTTAATGGTTATTATTAAAAATAAAAAATAAAAAAGATCAGGATAAGCTATTATTTTTATATTTTAGAATATATTTTTTTCCGTATGTGATTTAATTTTGAATTAAATATGTATTTAATTTTTTAAATTACTTAAATTTTGATTTTGATTTTTTAATTTAAGATATTTAGTTTAATTTTTTTTATTTGTTTAAATATTAATTATAACTTTAATATTAATTCATTATATTAAATTAAAATAGATTAATTATAATTATATGACCATAATTAAAATATTTTATAAAATAACAAATTTTTTAATAATAATTAATTTGACTTAATTTAATTTTAAATTAATGATAAAAATTATAATCAATATATTTAAAAATAAAATATTTTAAAATTAATGAAACAAAATTAAAATTTATTTATTTTAAAAGGAATCTTTTAATTTTTTATTTCTTAAAAATATAAAAACTATTAACTTTTTAAAATAATTTTTATTTATTTATTTTTACTTGTTTTAATTTAATAATTAATTGTTATTTTTTATGTATGATGATAAAAATAATAATATTAAATTTTATAGAAACTATAAAATCTTTTGTTATCATGTTAATTTGAGTGATTTATTTTAATGTATTGATTTAACAAGAATAGACATTTTTTTGTTAAGCTTATTTTTAAATATTTAAATTATTTGTAATGTGAATCATCTAAAGAAAGTATGCATATATTATTAGTTTATTGTTATTTTTTAAACATATTACCGTTTTTATTTGCACACAATTTACCAGGTTAGTTTAACATAAGACTAGTTTAGTTTAAAAAACCAAGATTAAAATAGTTTTATATTATATTAAAGTTTATTATTTTTATTGAATAAAAAATTTACTTGCATACAAGTATATATATTCATGTTTTTTAATTTTAAATTTAAATTATTTTTCATAAATTTATTTTAAACTATTAAATATAACTAACATATATGATTAAGTTAATTTAACGTATATATTTATCTTTTACTCAAAAGCTATGCAATTTTTAATTTATATTAATATTAAAATTAAAATTTAATAAAATTAATTCAAATTACATATACTTTGATATTTAAATAAAACATGAATTTGTATGAAAAGAATTATCAAAAAACTTGGCACACTATGATATGAATAAAATTATTAAAATAAATAGGGACTTAATTATTTAATACAAAATTTTAATTTGAACGAATTAAAAAATAAAATATGCCATTTAAACTTATCATTTAATAATAGAGTTTTTAGACATTATATTTTAAAAATAAGTATTCTGTATGGTAATTATACTAAAAAGTTAAAATAATACTATCTTTTTGAAAAGAAGTAGACCTTATTTATCATTTTTTTGTAAAACTTAAATTTAATGTTATATATTTTTAATATTATTTGATATTAAAATTAAAATTTTAACCTTATAATTAATACAATAAAAATTAACGTTAATTATCTAAATAAAACTTAATTTTAATTTAAAGAAACCATAAAGATTATCAACAATACTACACTTAAATTGTTTTTGTTTTTTACCATAGGAATGTTTTTATCAACTTCGAAAACACAAACGCTCAAGAAATTATGACATCCCACGTTCTAGAAGAGCGCGTGTGAAGTCCTCTTTCATCCTATCGACGAGAACAGGGGAGCCGAATCCCAAATTGTTAAGACGCACGTTCATGATAGAAGCTGAACACACGCGCCAATACGGAGCGTAAAGAAACAGTCAACCATTCCCTCCAAGTAAAGTATAATCGAATCACCATATCAAACTTCTACACTTTTTTACAGGAAAAAAATGCATACTTGTACTGTATCTGCATCTTTTGTTTATTTATTTATTCATTTATTTATGTAATAACTTGATTATTTTGTTGGTTGCTTAAAATAAACTTGAATTTAACATCAATCAACAGGCAGAAAAGTGAAAGAGAGGAAGTAATCCGTGATCTCCAATTTCTTCTGCAGTGTCCAACAACCAATCTAACCTGTAAGAAACCCTAGCCCTCTCTCTTCAACCCCACTTTCTTTTTCTCACAAGGATCCTGCAAAAAGGTTGGGATTTGAGCATTGAATCAGCAAAACTGGAGGAGGATTTTGGAAGATTCTGATCTGGCTTCTCATTTGTATTTTATTTTATTTTATGTCTCTTATTCTAGTTAATTTGATAGCTCCTATGCCCATCATCATTACCCACCTTCCAAATCAGAACACCAAACCTGGAAAAGCCAAGATCTTCAACGACCCATTAATCGGAATAGTCTCAAAACCCAGACTTTAGCCAAACCCAGTTCTCAAAATCCTTGCTTTTACCGGAAGAAGCTACACCCATATTGTATATCATATGCTCCAACACCAACGGAGAGAGAGGAGTAGCTATGGGAGCTGAAAGGAAATGGCTTTTCACGCTATTCAGTGCAGCATTCCTATCTCTCATGCTTCTGTTGATGTCTTCCTTCTCCGCCTTCAGCACCCCAAAGGCTTTCCCTTCTCTTGTTCAACATGGTTCTCACTACCCTCCTTCTTTTGCATACTTTATCTCTGGTGGCAACAGAGATAAGGACCGGATCTTGCGTTTGTTGCTGGCAATTTATCACCCTCGGAATAGGTACCTCCTTCATCTTGCGAGGGATGCTAAGGATGAAGAGAGGCAGGCCTTGGTTGCTGCCGTGAGGTCGGTGCCGGCGATTCGGGCTTTTGGGAACGTGGATGTGGTTGGCAATGCCGATTGGGTCACCTACTTGGGTTCCTCCAATGTTGCTATCACTCTACGTGCTGCTGCAATTATGCTGAAATTGGATGGTGGGTGGAATTGGTTCATCACTTTGAGTGCACTTGACTATCCTCTCATCACTCAGGATGGTATGCCTCTTTCATTTGATCTTTTCTGTTTATTTTGTGGGTTGTGCCTTGAATTTGTTTGGTTTTGGATGATTCAATTTAAAGATTGGCGTCGAATTAATTGGAATTTTGAAGTTTTGAATCCAACGAGCTTGGTAATTCAGTGTTTTGAATTCGATGGAGTGATCCGGTAATGGGAGGTAGTGGCTTGGTACTCTTTGAAAGGTTTATGCTATTTTAGGCGCTTTGTTTTTTATTTTTTACTCTTTGTTACATTAATTCACCTTTTGTTGTCAGGTTCTCTTGTTTTAGGAATTTTGGGATGTGGTATTAATTGGAATCTTGAACTCTTTAGAATTACATTTGAATCTATGGGCTTGCTCTAAGGTGACTGTATCTTACTTCACCTATCCCGGATTACGGGAAGATGGTGTCTTATCATTGAACATTTGATATATTAGCTTGAATTTATGTACATCAGTATAAGTATTGGCAGATATTTTTCTTCTAAATAAAAATTCTTCAGGCATCTTAATTTTACTTCCTTATCATGGCATTTCGTGAATTCTATTTGGTTAGGTCTACAAAGACTTTTGCATTGAGGTCCATATAATGTTCCTTTTGTCATAAAATGATACTTTCTGTAAGTTCTCATCTTTTTAAGATTTTTTTAGTTGAAATACTGAAGTTTAAGGTTTTCACATTGGATTGGTTGCTACAGTTTAATTAAACTGAGGCCTGTCTGTGTGTTACTTAGAATTGTAATTTTGGTAAACTAAGACTATGTTGTGAGGGAATTGAAAAAGGGAAAAGGGGCATCCAGTAGAAAGAGGGATCACAGGTGGGGAGTGAGGAAGTAGAGATGGTAGAGGGGTACTTGTCGGGGATAGTTCTGGGGGCACTTGCCCTTGGTTGTGCCTCTGGTGGTTACAGCCAAAATTCTTCATGTTTTCTGGTTCAGTTTGCTTTTAGGTCATCTTATGTATTTGAAATTAGTTTATTTGTTTACCCTTGTTGAGTTCAACCAGTTTGTGAATGCATTTCACTGTCCCACCAAAATTGGTTTTGCCTGATCATGTTTGACAAACTGCTTTGGTGTTGCATATTAATTTCCAAACAAAAGAGATTGGTTCTGAGCCAGAGATCAAATTTTATGCCTTAGATGGTTGAATATCTTAAGTGCTCATGATTGCAGAATCTGATAAATGGACCAAGTCAATTCTACTGATTGCATGGGATTACATGTGATTATTGTTATCTGCTGATGAATTGATAAATTGAAATACTGATCTTGTTATACAGATCTAGTAAGACTGGAGGCATGGGCTTCTAATTGGAGGAGATTTTTAAGCATCCTTACAAAGTGAAGTATCAAGGTGGAATAAAGTTTCTAATGGTGATTTAACAGATAGTCTGACTGATATGGTGATCAGAGGGTGTAATTTAGCATGCTCAAATATCACCCATAGTTTTGAGCTAAAAAAGTTATCTTAAATATAAAAAATAACTGTTAGATACTAAAATGTTTCAAGGGGAGAGGACAGCTATTTAATTATTAGTTTCCACACCTTTATTGTGCCTCTGGTTAAACAAGGAAAATTGGGTACGTTTCACTCTGATATACCTCTTCTACTTGAAGTAAGCATAACTCATAAATGACATTTAGATGTTGACACATCTCAAATGGAGCTCACAGTATATTTCATAAGAAATTTTTATATTTCAAACACCCATTATGATTCTGGTAAAACAAGAGGGGGAAAACCACATGCAATTCATGCTGATATACATCTGCTACTGGATACTGCTAGTTGTAGATGGAAATATTAAGATGTTGAGCCATCAGGGGGCTACATGGAAGATCTTATGAAGAGTCAGATATATCACTGAACAACACCTGTCCAAGGCAAGCAGTAATGAAAGAACAGAGAAAGTGTGTAAAATTTGATTTCACAATATGAGGGGTACACCGAAAAATAAACAGGTTCCTATGTCAACCACAGAGATGGGCTTTTGAAGCCCCAATATGTGAGATCACCTGTGAGGTATTCTACCATGGACACATAGTTTAAACCAGAATATCCCAAGACATTTCATGTTTTGCAAGTGAACCCACCCTTGGAACCTTGCAGAGGCATTGGGGCTGGCTGATCTGAAAATTTTGTTTGACTACGAATTATCATTAGCCTCTAGATTGGCAAGTGTCAACGTTCTATTATGCTATGGTTCTCCTTGATACTACTTGTTGCATGGCCTTGTCTATTAAAATAAACATTTCTTAGTTTTGCTAAATAAAAATTTTAGTTGCAGTACAAAAACATTTATATTTGTTATTTTATTAATTTTTTAGGTGAACATCATGTGTTCTAATATTTATTCATTGAATTATGCTTGTTTTAAGGTCAATAGGTTTCTCATCTTTCACTCATATTCTCATCCCAGTTTGATGTTTGCGTTCTTTCCATACTTTTCTAAGTTATTGATCCAAGCTCTTTTACCTTTTTTCAGATCTGTCCCATGTTTTCTCTTCCGTTAGCAGAGACCTGAATTTCATTGATCACACTGGCGACCTTGGATGGAAAGAGTATGAAAACTATTGCAGCTGTTACTTTTTGGCACTTATTCAGTTTGGCCAGATCATTTATTTATGTATTTATTTGGTCATGCAGGGGTGATAGATTCCAACCTATTGTTGTTGACCCTGGGCTATATTTAGCAAGGAGAAGTCAAATTTTTCAAGCTACAGAGAAGAGGCCAACACCCAATGCATTCAAACTCTTCACAGGCAAATCTTTTCTTCATGCTGTTGGTGCCAAAACAATCCATGCCTAGAGGTTTTTCTTCTATTATATTGAATGCTTTCCTTTCCATGCAGGTTCACCATGGGTCATCTTGAGCCGACCCTTTCTGGAGTTCTGCATTTTTGGTTGGGACAATTTACCTAGGACACTACTGATGTACTTTACAAATGTGAAGTTATCTCAAGAAGGGTACTTTCACTCAGTTATTTGCAATGCACCAGAATTCAAGAACACAACTGTCAACGGTGACTTGCGATTTATGATCTGGGATGATCCCCCTGGGATGCAACCGCATTTCCTTAATGCCTCTGTTTATGATCAGATGGTAGAAAGTGGAGCTGCCTTTGCAAGACAGTTCAAAGTTGATAACCCTGTGCTGGACATGATAGATAAAAAGATCCTCCGACGCGGTCGCAATCGAGCTGCTCCTGGAGCATGGTGCACCGGGAGGAGGAGCTGGTGGATGGATCCGTGCTCCCAGTGGGGTGATGTCAATATTGTGAAGCCTGGTCCTCAAGCAAGGAAGCTTGAAGGGTCTGTTTCTAGCCTTATTGAGAACTGGAATTCACAGACCAATCAATGTCGGTGAATAGACACAAGAATAGAAACATTTTAGGAAGTTGTGCAGGCCATTGTGCCATGATTCATCGACCGGTACAAGTTGGCGTTTATCGAAAGCATATTCTTTGGTCACCGAAGTGTAATATCAATGTTGGAAGGAAGGGGACTCGTGTCATAGCATTGTGTTTATAGCAGCAACACATCAGAGTCGAAAAGGGGAGGGAATATATTTAAGCTATTGGGCTGTTGTATTATCTTGGAGGCTTAATATCTGTGGTGGATCTTCCAATACCTTGAATCAGCAGAAGGATATTACCTCCTGCTTCCATTTTCATCATGTTCTATGTTCTGCATATGTCACCTCATTACCATAGGGATGATTCTGGACGATTAGAGCAGAAAATTCATTCTTTTTAGATTTGATTCTCATTCTCATTACTCCTATCCTTTCCCTTTGCACCTTTTTATGCTTCATGTTTGCTGGTTACTGAAATTTGGCATGGATCAGCACCGGCGTACACGCTAAATCTTGTATTCCCGCGGAATGAATGTTATACTGTGGAACAGAACGTTGTTAATTTCCTAACCAAACCGAACTGGGGTAACACAATAACTTTGAGCTGTCTATGAGACCTAATCATTAACAATGGCATCGAAGGAACGAGAATAGATTATAAAAATGATTAGTGGTCAGATTATAAAATCATTGACAAATATTTGAAGTTGTTTTTTATAATGATAAAAAAAATAGTAAATCTGAACCTTCCAATCTTTATCTAACTACTGTGACTGGTTAGCTGTACATTTTTTATTTGTTCCAATGAAAAAAAATCTTGATCCGTAGCCCGTTTCACTGTTTCTCAGTAAACGTAATACAGGAACCTTATAAATGTTACCTGGTAAAGCTTTCAAGTTGCAATTTTTTTATTGAAAAAAAATTTAAAGGACAAAAAAATGTAATTAAGTTTTTTCATCTTTTTAATTCGTCAAGTAACTTGTATGATTAAATAACTCATTTCATATCTGATATTATAACTGTCTGGTTTTATGAAGGAAAATGTTAGTCATACATGTCATTTAAAATGTATTGATGATAAGGAAGATAAAGAAAAAAATATGATAGAAAAAGAAATATAAAAAAATAAAAATTTATTGAAATATTAATATTATCTCTATTATAAAATCTTTATTTTAGCATCTCACTTTATAAAATATATTTTTTCAATTTAATGCTTAAAAAATATAATAAAAAAACTAAAAGTGTAATAAATTTTGTAATATTTTATAAAGTTAAACAGCAGAATAGAACTTGTATTCGGGGAGTTCCTAGAGCTGGAGACGCACGCTCGAAAACCATAACACCTGGCCACCTCCCAGGGAGCGTTCCATGGCATTTCTACGATCATCCAAACGATTCACATATTCCAATCTTGTTTCGCTCTCAAAATCTTCTTCAAAACACCTTCCACCTTCGCCGAGTTCAAAATTTGACCATCATTACTGCACACCCACAATCCATCTCATCCAAACCCCATCTGGGTCTCTCAAAAACCACACATTTGCCTCACGCACAGAACAAGCAAAACCCAACCCAGACGCCGAAACAATCTGCAAAATCTTATCCACCACTCGCAATTCCACCGTCGATGCCTCTCTCGGCAACGTTCCGGTGAAGCCCTCGCCGGAGCTGGTGGTCGAGGTCCTGAACAAGCTGAGCAATGCGGGTGTTCTCGCTCTTTCGTTCTTCCGTTGGGCCGAGAAGCAAAACGGGTTCAAGCACACCACAGAGACATTCCACGCTTTGATCGAGGCACTGGGTAAGATCAAACAATTCAAGATGATTTGGACCGTGGTCGATGACATGAAGCGCCGAAAGTTGTTAACCTGTGATACTTTTGCATTAATTGCTCGAAGATACGCAAGAGTGAGGAAGGTCAAAGAAGCAGTGGAAACGTTTGAGAAGATGGAACAGTATGGTTTGAAGCCCCAGCTGTCGGATTTCAATAGGTTGATTGATGTTTTGAGCAAATCTAAGTTTGTTGAGAAAGCACAAGAGGTGTTCGATAAAATGCGTCACTTAAAGTTAGCGCCTGATATAAAGTCCTACACCATTTTGTTAGAAGGGTGGAGTCAGCAGCAAAACTTGTTGAGGGTCGATGAGGTGTGTCGGGAGATGAAGGATGAGGGTTTTGAGATTGATGTTGTTGCTTATGGTATAATCATCAATGCATATTGTAAGGCAAAGAAATATGACGAGGCCATTGGGTTCTATCATGAGATGCAAGGAAAGGGTATAAGGCCTAGTCCCCACATATATTGTACTTTGATTAATGGTTTGGGTTCCGACAAGAGATTGGATGAAGCTCTTGAATTCTTTGAAAAATCTAAGGCTAGTGGTTTTGCACCAGAAGCTCCCACCTACAATGCTGTTGTTGGGGCTTACTGCTGGTCAATGCAGATGGATGATGCTTATAGGATGGTTGGTGAGATGAAGAAATGTGGGATTGGTCCAAATTCTCGAACGTGTGACATAATACTTCATCACCTGATAAAGGCACGAAAAATTATACAAGCTTGTTCGGTTTTTCAGAGAATGAGTGATGAGTTGGGGTGTGAACCTAGTGTCAGCACTTATGAGATCATGGTGAGGATGTTTTGTAACGAAGAGCAATTGGATATGGCATTGACAGTTTGGGATCAGATGAAAGCCAAGGGAATCATTCCGGGAATTTCTATGTTCTCCACGTTAATAGGTGCCTTGTGCCATAAAAATAAGTTAGATGAAGCCTGTAAATACTTTCAACAAATGTTGGATGTGGGTATTCGGCCCCCTGCCAAAATGTTTAGTACCTTGAAGCAAACTCTAATTGATGCAGGGATGGAGAATACTGCCATATATTTTGCTCTGGAAATTGATAAGCTCAGGAAATCTCCATTAGCTGCTTGACAGTTGACACAAAAACATATATGATATGTGTCAGGAATTTATTTCCATCTTTATGATTCCTAGATATACCCAAGAGATGAATATAAAATTTTTACCTGACAAATTATGTGAAAATTTGTTCATCTCTTTGTTGACACTCACAATATCTGAGAGCTTCCTGCTTATTTAATCTCTGAAAAGAAAAGCTGAATTTTTTTTTGCTTCATCTTGTCATCTGAAACCTATTTATAGTGCTAAAACAGGCATCTCTTCCAGTAACTTGGGGGAAGGAGGAGGTTACTCCTGCCAAGGAAGGAAGTGATGCTAATTTGATATAATGTGTGTATTGCATTCTCTACATTCAACCGACTATCATAACCTTCCCTCAAATGGCATCCATCTTGAGTTTCTTGTTCTATTCTTTCAAGGCATATTTACTGAGATTTTTCTTGTTGTATCATCAAGCCATCAACACCTGCATAGTAAACTGTTCAGGTATCCATTATTCGTGTCTGTTTTATTTATTATATTTAATTATATTATTATAATATGGAGCATTTATAATAGAATTGTCATATATCATTTTTCCTTTTCTTTTTCGAATTTTTTTATATGACTATTTTTTTCTTCTTTCCATTCCAATTCTTTCACTACAATTCCTATGCAACACCCTTTCTTAATTTTTTTAATATTATTACTGAGTTTTGTTTTATTCATTCATTATTTCTTTCTATTTATATCTGTCTTGAATTTTTAATATTTAAGTATTTTTTTATTTATTATAAAAAAGCAATCAAAATGTACATATTTAATAAATTAGAGAAAAATACGTACATTGTTTAATTTCAATCAATCAAGGAACAGAAAGGCAGTTCAATCAATCAGTGACGTAAGATATCGTAAAGCAAGTGCAGAGGTTCTTGAAAAGCTTAAATATATTTTCTGTTCCAAATTTTTTGTTTTAACTTTTACAATTTTAATCTGGAAACTTTCTAAAATCAGCACTTTTAATCTTTTGCAATTATTAAATGATGACATGACCAATAAAGTAGATGAATTATCACAAGTTAATTATTTTTGTAGTCATATTATTCGCAGCAATCAAAATACTTATGTTGTATAAATATAAAGATCAGAACTATTGAAAAGAAAAATAAATTTAAAATATATTTAAGTCTTGTGAAAAGTTTAAAATCCTATCTGCATTGTATAGTGTAAATTTTCTGGCTTGATTTGTCTGGAAATTTTGTAGGGATTAGTAAATTGCTCAAACATTGTACAAATACTTATTAATTTTAAAAATATAAATAACAAATTTAAAAGTTAATATTTTTACTATAAATTTTTTTATATTAAAAAGGCAAAGCTTCTAAAATGAGAAAAATAAATATTAATATCGAACACTTTTTTATTGATATAATATGTCAAAATTTAAAATTTAAATTCAAACTAATTCATATAGAATTTTACTAAATTTTGAACACCGAAATTGGAAAATAAATTTTCTGGCTTGATTTGTCTGGAAATTTTGTAGGGATTAGTAAATTGCTCAAACATTGTACAAGTACTTATTAATTTTAAAAATATAAATAACAAATTTAAAAGTTAATATTTTTACTATAAATTTTTTTATATTAAAAAGGTAAAGCTTCTAAAATGAGAAAAATAAATATTAATATCGAACACTTTTTTATTGATATAATATGTCAAAATTTAAAATTTAAATTCAAACTAATTCATATAGAATTTTACTAACTTTTGAACACCGAAATTGGAAAATAAAAATGCGCTATACACCAAGAAAAAGTTTGACAAACTTCAATAGGCTGGTTGTGTTTTGCCTAAAATTTTAGTATTTGAATACTATGTTGCACTGTTCACCAATTTAGTCTGAATCAAATATAATTATTATGGATGATAATTTTTTCTTTCTATCAAGGCTTAACGTAAATATATTTTTAAAGTTTAAACTCAATATATATATGTATGTATATATATGTAACTAGACAACAGGGGTCGAATCCTTTTATTCTCTAAATCCTTTAATCTTTTGATCAGTAGATGATAAATCAATTCGGTTAGTAGGTTTGGGCCTCATCCAGCCCAGCCCATGATTTACAATATCGACTCACTCAAGAAACCGACTATTGAATAGTGGATAATAAGGAGCCCATTTCTCTTCATTGGGAAAACAATTTCAGAGCAGATCCCAACCTTTTTGCTCCTCCACACTAAGGTCTTCTCCACAATTCGTTTTTTCGCAGTTGCACATTATTTTCGTGCTCTTTCTTTCCCCCTTTTTCTTTTTCGGCTTCAAGTTGTAACTCCGGTACCAAAACACTGTTTATTGAGTTGATGTTCTTCTCTCACTGATTTTTCTTTTCGCAGATTGGATTTTGTTTAGAATCTTATTCACCTGGTTTGCGGAGGAATCTGGTAAATAAAACACTTCTGTTTTTGTTTTTTTGTTTCTTGGCCACCTCTAGATTTGAACAGCGCAACTCTGAAAATGAACCTTTTTTCAAATAACATCCGAATACTAACGTAGTTTGTATAAATATATTTTTATTTATTATAATCTATATCATCAAGAATCTTGTATTAGGGTTTTTATTGTTATGCCCAATAGTATTGGATGTATTTTTTTCCACTAGCGGGTACATGTAAAGCATGGTTTCATGTGATTTTGACCTATTTCTCGAGCTTCATAAGTTCAATTAATCTGGGCCGTAATTTGCTTTCTTTTGTTTTCATTGCAGGGATTTAGTTAGGAAGAGGCTGCTTTGGCTTCTTTGATTTCACTTTATATGAATACAAGGGTTAAAGTGTATTAGGAATTCACATCATGCTAGGTTCATTGCCTATATTGCCTCTCCCTGCTCCTCCTTCTGATGGAAATCTAGGTCCTCTCCCCGAGTCTCAAGTGTCCGAGAAGGACAGGGATGAGGAGCAGAACAAATCAAATTCAGCTTCTGCTCCGGCACCCGCAACAGTTGCCACCCACACTAGAACTATTGGAATCATACATCCCCCTCCCGATATTAGAACCATTGTTGATAAAACTGCCCAGTTTGTGGCCAAAAATGGTCCAGAATTTGAAAAGAGGATTATTGCAAATAACACTGGCAATGTGAAGTTCAATTTCCTGAATTCATCAGATCCCTATCATGCATATTATCAACACAGGTTGAGTGAATTTCGTGCTCAGAATCAATCTTCTACGCTGCAACCTCCTTTGCAGCCTGCAGACTCAGCTGCTCCTGAATCGGTCCCATCTGCACCAGCCCCTGATAGTAATGGTGTAGCAGCAGCAGAAAAGCATGATCTGTCTGCCCAGTTTAAACCTGTAAGGAAAGTACTTGAACCCCCTGAAGCTGAACAGTATACAGTTCGACTACCTGAAGGAATTACTGGGGAAGAGCTGGATATTATAAAGCTTACAGCCCAGTTTGTGGCTCGAAATGGGAAATCATTTTTGACTGGCTTGACAAGTAGGGAAGTTAATAATCCCCAGTTCCATTTTCTGAAACCAACCCACAGCATGTTTACATTTTTTACTTCCCTTGCTGATGCATATTCAAAGGTTTTGATGCCTCCAAAGGGTTTAACAGAGAAGATGAAGAAGAGTGTCTCTGACATGACTACTGTCCTTGAAAGGTGTGTGAATAGGCTGGAATGGGAGCGTTCACAAGAGCAAGCCAGGCAGAAGGCTGAAGATGAGATAGAGCAGGAAAGAATACAGATGGCTATGATTGATTGGCATGATTTTGTGGTGGTTGAAACAATAGATTTTGTTGATGATGAGGATGAAGAATTACCTCCTCCAATGACTATTGAGGAGGTTATAAGGAGAAGCAAAATGACAGCCATGGAAGAAGATATTGTTGAGCCAGGAAAGGAGGTGGAAATGGAAATGGATGAGGAAGAAGCCCAACTTGTTGAAGAGGGCATGAGAGCTGCTAGTTTGGAAGACAAGGATGATGGGAAGCAAAATGAAGTCAGGATTACTGAAGACCCTGAACCCCCGATGAGAATTGTGAAGAACTGGAAGAGACCTGAGGAGAGGATTCCTGCAGAAAGAGATCCTACCAAGTTTGTTGTTTCTCCTATTACTGGTGAGCTAATTCCTATTAGTGAAATGTCAGAACACATGCGAATTTCTCTCATTGATCCCAAGTACAAAGAGCAAAAAGAGAGGATGTTTGCCAAAATTCGAGAGACAACTCTGGCTGCGGATGATGAAATCTCAAGAAACATTGTTGGACTTGCTAGGACCCGTCCAGATATCTTTGGTACTACAGAGGAAGAGGTTTCCAATGCTGTGAAGGCTGAGATTGAGAAGAAAAATGATGAGCAACCAAAGCAGGTTATATGGGATGGTCACACTGGTAGCATTGGCCGAACTGCAAACCAAGCCATGTCGCAGAATATAGGAAGTGAGGATCAAAATGATGCTTCTAATAATGAAGCCAAGAACCTTCTTGGTCCTGCTGCACCTCCTCCAAGACCTGGTATGCCTTCAGTTCGTCCTCTTCCACCACCGCCTGGGCTGGCATTGAATCTTCCTCGTGTTCCTATGCAATATTCTGCTCCTAATAGCGGCGCCCTTCCAATTCCTCCACCTAGGCCACCAGTTCCGATGATTCCTTCTATTCGGCCAGCTCCTCCTCCACCAATGCCAATGACTTCTGGACAGCAGTCAGTCATGGCTGGTCAACCACCACCAATGCCTCCATCAATTCCTATGAATAGCCATGGAATTCCCATACCTCCACCACCAGGATCTCAGTTCACCCCTGTTCCACTTCCGAGACCTTTTGTTCCTCTTTCTGTTCCACCTATGCCTATGATGCATCCTCCACCTTTGCCTCAAGGAGTGCCACCACCGCCACCACCAGATGAAGCTCCTCCCCCACTCCCAGATGAGCCAGAACCAAAGAGGCAGAAGCTTGATGATTCTGCTCTGATCCCTGAAGATCAATTTCTGGCTCAACATCCGGTATGGACTTAGCCGAGTTAACAATTATTATCTTTTTAATGCATATATAGCATCATATTTTGTGTCAGTGATATTTTGTCATCCTAATTGGCATTATCTTTTCTTCACTCTAGGGACCTGTTCGCATCAGTGTGTCTGTTCCTAATGTTGATGAAGGAAATCTCAAAGGGCAAGTTCTGGAAATTACAGTGCAATCTCTGTCTGAAACTGTTGGCAGTCTGAAGGAAAAAATTGCTGGGGAGATCCAGCTCCCTGCTAACAAGCAGAAATTGAGTGGAAAGCCAGGCTTTCTCAAGGATAATATGTCACTTGCCCATTACAATGTTGGTGGAGGAGAAACACTTACCCTCTCCTTAAGAGAGCGTGGTGGTAGAAAGAGATGAGCATATTGCTTGCATCACCGTTCAAGAAGGTTGTTGTAATCTTGGCCTTTTGTGAGCCATACGGATTCTTATAGTATTGATAGACTACATGATGTTATTTTGATGAATTTTAGGTTGAATACATTATATTTATCGTATTGTGAGACTTCTTGAAGTATTTACTGTTGTCTTGAAGACTGATGTTAATTCTGCAATACAGATTATGGCACCTTGGCGCTTGTCTCTTGAGGGGAATGGGAAGTAGTGGAGTTCCTTTGTCTAATTTGATCAAGTCATTATTTACATTACTGATTATTATTTTCTTTTGAATTTCAGTTGATTTCTTGTGAAGTTACTGATTGTTTTTAATTGAAGCTCCTTTGCTGTCAGGGAGGGACCCTTTATGTTTTTCGTTTTAATTTTGTTCATTTTCAACTTTCTTGCAACAATCAATATGGAGTGATGATTTAGGGTTTTGTTTTTTTCTTGGTATTTTTCCTAGTGCTTAGGTTTTGTTTTGTATTGGGCATGTTCATACAAGAACACAATTGGACAATTGGTCAGAAGACCCGTTTCAGTTGCTGAGCATTAACCTTAAGCTGGTGTGTCTTGTTTGGGGGTTTAGATGCATGAGGTTGTTTTATTTTGTTGTTATTTATATCATTTTCTAGTAGTGGTTGGGATGGTTGTTGTTTTTGATTTTGCTGTTTTGTCATAACAGAAATTCTACTTGGACTTATGGGGAAAGGCCGTGCAGTTTAGCCTGGTGTTTTTGAATGGGATGAGGCAGGTAGAATGGTCAACAATCTTTTCTGCGCTATGAACCTTATATTGAGATCTTTCACATTTTGTTTTTGAAGCTTTCTTCTGATGGCAGTTTGTGCCAGCCAATTTATTGCAGAACGGACCAGGTTTGGTATTTTAGAGAAGGCATGGATTCACATGTTCATCTTGTTGGGGGTATCTCATGAAACTTACAGTTTTAAGATCATTTGCTGTTGATCTTAAGATTACTTGGTCGTGTTAAATCCTATTATAGTTGATTTGAGCTTCTATTTGATTTGTGCCTTATTTTTACCTCTTCCTCCCCCCCCCCCCCTTCCCCCCTTCCAATTGGCCTGAATCTTTGCTCTAGATTTCTCACTGTGTGTTAGATTGATAGTATGATGGACTGGTGCCCATGATTTGACTCTCTTCAGCTTCACGAATTTGAGACGTTAGCCTACTAGCTCTAGTGTTCATTATTTCGTTTTTGTTCATTTTACATATGAAAACAGGGCACGGCGAAATTATTGAGGTTTTGACATTTATTTCTCTTTGAATTGTTAGAATTATGGTTTTTATTTACATAACCTATTTTGCACGGTTTTGGTAGCTTGACCAGATTTTGTAGTCGCCAGGATTTTAACTAAGCTAAGAAATAAGTCATCATTGAACTTTGAGCTGAGGAAATTGGGTAGTTGGTTAGCGGTCCAAAACTCTGCTGCAATTACCTATGGCAAATTATGTTCTACACCATTAAGGTTGGCTTAATAGGTGGAGGGTTGAATAATTTTATAAAATTTTATGTTTAAATTTTGACAGTTTACATTCTACAGCAAAAATTAGGATACTTCAAGTGTGATAGTTATGCAGACTGTCTGTGTCATTAGCAAAGCCCATCCAATTGATTCTTACACAAATAATTCCAAATCTACAGAATCAGGACTAAATTCAAATTTTGAAATATTTGAAATTAATTGTTTGGCCTCTAAAATAATGTTGTAGCGGTGTTGGTTTAAAGTACTTGAAATGCTCAATTCACCCTTTGTCTGAATTTTGTAATAACAAAATTTCTCCACCTCAGGTCTTACTGACAGTCGGGTGCTCCGAGCTTCCATGAAAGTGATGCGATTGGTCGTGGTGAAACAATCGCTCATACAACATTCCCATGCGTTTACTAGCCCTTTGTATGCAAAGAAAGTATAGAGAAAAGAATTTATTTACTGAAGTTAAATGGATCCTATTTTTCTTCTATTTGATTGTATTTGTTTTATAGGGAAAAAAAATTAATTTTTGTAAAATTTTCACAAATATTTTTTCTCAAACAAAGGGTATTAATTTTTTTTATTTTAAATCATTAAAATTATTAAATAATTTTAAAAATAAAAGTTATATTAATAAAAAAATATAATTTTTTAAAGTTAAATTTATATTTTTAAATTATATATAAATTAAAATATATACTTATGCCTTTTTCATTCTTTTTTTATTTTATTCAAACAATTTTTTAATTCTATTTTTATTTCAATTTTTATTCATCTATTTTTTTTTGTAATTTCTTTCTTTTTCTTATTTTTCAAATCATCCAAACTCTCACTCTATGAAAATTTATGAAGACAGTAACAGCCTAGTATCTAGATGATGGGGGTGAGTCAAAACGATAATAACATGCCATATGAGCTATCCGCAAGATATAGTATAATTAGAGTATATTTTCATTTTTATCAACATTTAATTGTCCCATGATTTTTTATAATATAAAAAATGATATATTAGTTTTTGTTATAAGATTATATATTTATTAATGTTTAATTTATTTAAAATTTAAATATGATTGTTAAAATAATATCATAAATTTAATGGTTAAATTTAATAAATTTATATTCTTAAGGCTAAAAATAAGCATTCAAAACTTTTTTATTTTAAAAAAGTAAATCTCCACGCACACATTAATACTTTATTAATTTTATGTTTATCATGTAAAATTTTCTTTATAATGCATTATAGTTAAACATTTTTTTTATGATAGTAATAGTTTGGAGTTAAATATTTATACTATGAAGTCATATAAGGATACTAAGAAGTTTGAAATCAGAATAGTTAAATATAAAATTTTAGATTCTTTATTCAAATTTCATTGCTCTTTATAAATATAAAAAAAATTATACTATAAAATTTAAAATAATATTAAAATATGGGAATAAACAATAAAATTAATTATTTTATTCCTTTAAAATATAAGTGTTTTAAAAATAATGAAAAAATTTAATAAAGATGAATTTGAAATTATTTTATTAGGATAAATAAATTTGTTGAAAAAGCATCAAGTACAAATTTCTTAAGTTCAGTTTTTTATAATTTAACTTCGATCCTTATAAAAATTCTTAGATTCTATGTTTGGAAAAATAAAAGAAAATAAATAAAAATGAAATCAGTTTTTTCAAAGATTTCTTCATAAAATAAAACTTGTTTTTAAATTTTTTTTCTTAAAATATGTTTTTCAGATTTTTATTTTAATAATCTTTTTTAGAACAAATCAAGTCAAACATTATTTCAATTAATTAATGAAAAAATAAATTTCTAAGAATTTTTTTAAATAATAAATTTTACTTATAGTTATCGACAAATGTTATTTTTTTAATCAATGATTTTTTATAGTAGATGATTATTTTAAGTAATATAAATACTTAATTTCTTTTAAATAAAAGTCTTATATCAGAAAATTTAATTTTATCATATTATCAATTTTTTTCAAATCAAATAATTTTTCCATAAGATATAAATACGATTAAAAAAATATAACTTTTTATCTATATCAAAGTCAAAATTCAAAGACCAAAATCAACGAGACTACTCCTTTTATATATAACATAACTATAAATTATTATTATTATAATTATTACTAATATTATCATTATAATTGTTATTATGATGTAAATAATAGATTTTAACTTTTATTTAAATTATTTTAATTTTGAGTAAAATACAAACATAATTTTGTTTCGGTTTATGTGAATAGAAAGTGATAAGTTTGTAAATTATCCCGTATAACAACTCATCACTTTTTAAGTATGATATGATCTTTTTTTGTCCTCTTAAGCATGCAAGTTTATTAGAATTTAACAATTTTATATATTTCAACATTGTTGATTATTTTTCATGTTTATTCTTAAATCTCAGGTTTTATGTCTTTTATTTAAAATTTGATTCTCAAAAATTATATTTTTAATTTATTTTAAGTTTACTATTCTTTTGTATCAAGCATTTCGTTTATAGTTTTTGTTCCTTTTAATATTATTTCTTGAGTTTAATATCAATTTAAATTTTAAACATCGACACACTTAACAATGCTTTTTAAAAGAAAATCTGGATTTTAAAATTATTATAACTAACATATTACTGATACACTAATTGGATGTTTTTAAAGTTAAAAGAATTATAAATAAAAAAATAAATTAAAAAAGTAGTATTTTTTATCATCAACAATAAATCTTTATTTCAATGAAAATGTAAAAAAAAAAATCCAAGAATTTATGTTTATACAGTAACATTGTTTTAAATTTTTGAATTTTTTTTAATATAACATAAAAAATAATGATATTTAAATAAAATCTTTAATCTCATCGTTAAACCAATTTTAATATAGATATATAATATAAATAATAATAATTTATATTTAAAAGAATATAAAATATGATACATAAAAAAAATAATTGAGAATAATGTTAGAGTAACATCTATAGAATATTAAACCTATTTAATACTTTTCATTTTTTTATTTTTTCTACCATTTTTAATATTTATTATACCTATCAAATTCCCTTTGTTTTTTCTTTCAAGATGAATGCATCCAGTCTACTAAATATTTTTCTTTTATTATTCACATAATTAACTTTTATAAAGGCATTTTTAAAAAAAAATTACGAATCTGGGAAATGCGTGGAAGGGTGCTACTAAGGCACAAAATACCAATGCTTATCCTAGGCAAGAGTATTCTGATTGTAACACGTGGATAAGTAATGGAGGCCAACAAAACACAAGTTTAGTAATAATCAAGGAAATTCGCCATGTATATATTTGGTTAATGTACTAGACCCATCCAATTCATTTTCACAAGGATCAAGTTGATTTAAATGTACAGCAAACTTCTATTTTTCTTATTAACTGTTCTTTGTCAATAGAGAATATTGGGTATACATTTAAATACAGTGGATATACCCTAAAAGAATAAGATGATAAAAAAGTAAAAGATATAATAAAAATTATGAATAAATTTAAAAATATAAATATAAAAGTTATTGTTAACAATTTAACATATTTTGAACGAATATTTCAATATATTTTATTATAATCAATTTATTTATAAAAAATATGTATAAATGTACTAAGATTTTTCTTGCAATGAATAGAAGGAATGTGTAATACTTGGTGGACAGGGTACATATTTTTTCCATTTGCTTTCTGTTTTAGATAAGGGGAGTGTTAAAAATACAAATCTTGTTTCTATGTCTATTAGCAGACATATTATATATTCAGCTACTTCTACTTGATAAAGATCACACACATTGAAACTTGATAAAGTAGTCTGCCTTGGCTACTTCTACTTTATTTATTCAGCTAAGAAGGAATTAAGTAATTGAATATAATGTCAAATTCAACACTAAAAAGGTTCACAAAATGGTTAAGAAAAACAAAGCATATGCATTAATTTAAAGATATCCTAATTTAAACATTATACTTTTCAGTTAAAAATTCTTAGATTATATGTTTGGAATAATGAAAGATTTATTTATAAGATAAAACTTGCTTTTTAAAATCTATTTTTTTTTAAAATTATGTTGTTCAGGTTTTTTTAATAAAAAAGGAAAATATAAAATAAATTGAATCAAATTTTATTTCAATTAATTAATGATAAAGTAACTTTTAAATTTTTTAAATAATAAATTTTAATTATCGACAAATGATAATTGTTTAATGACTGAATTTTTGTTTTAATAAAAAATTATTTAAATGATATAAATATTTAATTTTTCTTAAATAAAATATTATTTGTGAGAAATTTAATTTTATCATATTTTTTATAGTTTCAATTCAAATATGTTTTCTATCATAAAATATACGTATGACGGAAAAAAAATACAGCTTCTTTTACGTATATCAAAGACAAAATTCAAAGAAAAGAATCAATGAGACTGCCCGTTTTATATATAAACATAAAATATAAAATTTTATTATTATTAATATTACCATTATAATTATTATTATGACAAAAATAATAGATTTTAACTTTTATCTAAATTTTTTTAAAATTTAATTTAAAATAAACTGATAATTTTTTTGTTTTATGTAAATAAAAAGTAATAATTTTGTAATTCAAGCCTGAATTCAATCATCACTTCTCAAGAACATATGATATTTTCTTCCTTGAAGTAGGTAGCTTTATTATAAACTAACAATTTTTTATTTTTTATTTTTTATTTTTTATTTTTAAAATCCTAAGTTTTTATGTCTTTTACATTAATTTTTTTATTTTTAAATTTGAATTCTCAAATATTATATTATTAGTTTATTTTAAATTTACTATTCTTTTGTCTTAAGCATTTTGGTTTACAATTTTTTATTCATTTCAATATTGTTTCTTAAATTTAATCTCAATTTAAAATTTAAACATCAATATATTATCTCAAATCAGAAATATGTATTTTCTAAGAAAATATGAATTTTAAAATTATTATAACTAACATATTACTGGTATACTATATGGATTAAAATTGGATAAATTTTATAAATAAAAATAAATTAAAATAGTAAATATTTTTGTTATCGACAAAAATATTAAGTTAATAAAACGTTAAAGAGAAAAAACTTTTAAAAATAAATAAATAAAATATTAAAATTATAATATAAAAAATTATGTGACTTAATAAAAATAAAAATAACTCTAAAAAATCAAAAATTAAAATTAAAATTTAATATATAAAAAATATGTTATAAAAATTCAATTAAATTTATTTTAAAAATTTTAAGTTTTGCAATACCATATTAATAAAAAATGGTGTTCTTAATTAATTATTTCCATAAATTAATTTTAATTTTTTAATGTAATAAAATATTTATTTATTTTTAAATTGTATTATAATTTAAAATACTCTTACAATATAGAAGGTAGACTTATAAGTTACAATAATATATTTAAAATTTTATAAGTAACTCAATGATATATTCAATAAGTAAATTAACGACTTAGTTTATGAATTATATTAAAATTTCGACGTCATACTTTAATACAGATAAAAAAATAAAAAATTCTGTTTAACTCTGGTAACTTAAAACACTTATTAAACAAAAATAATTAATTTTTTTAAAAATATAACTACATTTAAATATTTTAAAATTATTTAGATACTGACATACTGTTAATTTAACCTAAAGGCACAGTTGAGCAGTCACAAGAAAGCACCCAGAGACGCGTGTGTGCCGCGCGCGTGACTACTGTTGGGGATACCACAGACGCGCTAAAGAGCGTGAGCTGCGTGACGGTCTCTGCCATAGATTGCTCGTCGCTGATCAGCATCCTTGCATCTGTGGTTTCCGATCTTTGAATGTGAGTTCATCATCGAGACCTCACTGTCTGTGCCTACTAAGTTGATGATTTGCACTGCATCTTTTTTCAATTGTTGACAACCATGTTGATTTGTTCCTTTTCAGTTTGTGAAGATGAGTTGTTGTTGAAATTGATAGTTATATTTGTTGTTTCTTTGCTTTGCTTTTCAATTGTTGTTTGGTGAAAACTTATAATCTCTATTTCTCGGTTGTGTTTGAATAATGGTGGATTTGAATGCTTAACTATATAAGTTGTAGTTCTTAACCAAGGAAAGTTTTAGTCAAATATTCAGGGTCTAGAGTGAAGCTGTTTTGTGTTTTGTTTCATAATATAATACTTAATGGTGAAGCCGTGAAGGCGGTTAACAGCGCAGCATGGAACATCCTCAATTAAGTTGTTCTTTGTTCTCATAGTTGCGTAAGTTAAGATTTGATTTGCCAACATATATTGTTAAAGCTGTGTTTGTTGATTCTAGAACGCCGAAACCGAATTTTACAGCCAATGCCATTTTCTTTAACTCGTAGAAAAAAGGATTCTTCCATACTCCTTCCCTTGTCAAAATTTCTGATTCATTAGGCCTTCTGATTAGAGAAATGCTTCCTTTTTTATTTTTATTTTACATTTTCTTTTTCCCCTTTTGATAAAAAATATTTGTACACTAATCAAAGATGACATTTTGTAATTAAAAGTAAAATAAAGAATAAAAATAGAAAACATTTTCTCAAACCAAAATGTGTTGTTTGGTTTGTGAAAATATTTTCTGTTTCCATCTTTGATTTTTACTTTTATTAACAAAAAGTGTCACTTTTTTAATTTTGTTTCTTATTTTTAAAGTTTGGTAGAGGCCTCGGTGAAAAAAGAAAAGTTGTTCCTGTTCAGAACTTTGAAAATTGGAAATAGCATGGAAACAAGTTGACATTTTTATAAAAAAAAAAGTGAAAATAGAAATGTTTTTGCAAACCAAACAACACCTTAGACTTCCACTGTTATCAATTTCCTGGGTTCTCAACATTGAATAACTAATACCAAAAAACTTATCATTTCACTTGTGCTTGCAGTCCAGGTCACTTTTAAATATGTATGTTTGTGATTGTGTCCATACATATGCATGTGAATAACCTTTTGTGTTTATTATGTTGCAGTTAAATTCTAACCGGTCAGAATTTCCTCCTCCGAGTTGCACTTGTAATGGATATAATCTCTCAGTTGCAAGAGCAGGTTAATTTGATTGCACATTTAGCTTTTAATACGGTTGGGACATTGCAAAGGGATGCCCCTCCTAATCGGCTCTCACCAAATTATCCTGAACCACCGGCCCATCCCACAGAGGATGGCACAAATTTTTCGGAACAGCCAAAGCTGATGAGTAGTGCTTTGGTGAAGGCTGCTAAGCAGGTACGTGGCATTTTAGTCAAAAGTGAAAAGGAATCTAGTATATGATGCTGAGTTTTTTTATCTTGCCTTGCCTTGATGGAGAGAAGATGTAATTTATTGCTGATAGACCATGAAGCCCACACAGCACACACTAGACACATATTGCAAAATTATATTCAATATATACTTAAATTAAGTGTAAACTCATCAGCAACACGACAAGTATGTTAAAATGTATCAAAGATAAGTGTGTAAAATACATTTAGAAAGTTTCTAAGAAGATTCAAATATGGAAATGTAGAATTCATATATTTTAAAGTATACTGCTCAAATGTGATGGAATGTTGGTGCATGATATGTGTTGGAGACACACATGTCTTCTAGTGGGAAGAAATCTTCCCACCTAATGCACATTTGCATTTTAGGAAACAGATGATTCACTCACCCATTATTAAGAGCAAATTTGGCTTGTAGCAGAAAATGTACTTTTGCTCTTCAAAATCCCATTCTGCACCTTTAAAATAAGTTCTTCACTGTTTTATGTTGTTTTGGGGCAGAATGTAAGCTGCATACTGCTGCCTTAATCATCCTAAGCCAACACTGATATTAAAAGAAAAGTGGATTTTTGTTGCTTTGGGCTGAACATCATTTTGGATGTTTCTTTACACATGCTAATTTTACATTTTTATTCTCCTAGGCCATGTTTAATGTTATTTAAGTTTTTCTTAATTATTATTTATCTGTTTTACACTAATTTCACACTCAAGAATAATTTTAATAAATGCTATATGAAAAAATCTATTTATTGGGAGATTTGCTAGACCTAAAAGAGAAGGTTTAGTATCCATAAACATTGTTTTAACAACTAAATGGCTTTGCCTTTTTCCTCTATGGAATACCTCATATAAAGTTATCAAAAGTTTGATTTACATTCTAATGGATGGGATGGCTGTTAAGCAGTTAAAGCAACGCATGCTAGCCCCTAGAAAGTCTGATCTCTAGACTCCGCTTCTTTTAGATTTTTTGTTTCCCCCTGGGTTTGGGTGATGGTTCCGATATTAAATTTTGGGAGAGGACCTTTGGGTAGGTGTTCATCTTGCTGATGCATTTCCTAGAGTTCATCTCTCTAATTTGCACATAGTGCTCCTATAATTCAGTTTTACTGTTCATCTGTTTCTAGAAATAAATTCTGTGAGTTGCACTCCTTTCAGTCTTGTTGAATTCAGTCCACATCTCTTCAAACCCAGACCAGAGGGTTTGATTTCATGACAAGTTCATTGGGTTATTTTCTTGCAAATTTTTCTTCCATTTTCTCACTTCATCTCTCAACAATGATTCTTTCCTTAGATAAGTCAATTTGGAAATCGTTGCTTCCTCAACGGTTAAAGATTTTGTTTTTTGCTGTTGTTCTAATCTGAATTAATTTCAATGATAGTATTCAAATTTGAAGACCTCTTGACTGTTTTGTCTCCTGATTATTGTGTTATGTGCTGATTAAGTTCTGAAAATATTTCTTATTTGTTTTTGCATTGCTCAGCAGTTTCCCTTCTTTGGAATAGTTTGTTGGGTATTTTGGTGAACATTGGGTTTGCCCCAACGATCTCCAAAAGCTCCTGTGCGTTAACTTTTAGAGGTTTTGGCACTAGTCGAGATGTTAAATAAAAGGCTTTGGCATTGTCTTCAAGTTGCGGTTGTTTGGTGTATATGGTTAAAAAGAAATGCTAGATTTTCCGCTGCTCAAATGCTGCCTCTTGAGTTTATTCTCTTGTCCTAATAAATTATTTGTTTATCAAAATTAGAAAAAAAGGTCCCAAACATAAACATTAATCTTTTGAAGTAATTTTTTGAGATATATTCTACTGAACATACTAACTATCCAAACTTGTTCTAAGGCTGGGTGCATGATACACATTATTTCTCACAGAAAGAATATTTATGTTATGTGTAAACAAAAAAATTTGATTGTCCTTTCAGGATAGTTGTTAGGCATGAGTCCCAGCCAAAGGACCGCATTTGTGAGGTGTGTACTAGGCAGAAGAAGCAACAGGGCTAATGGTTGGTTAGGAGTTTGTTACATCAGTAGTTAGGAAGTTAGAAGGTTAATTAAGGGAGTGGGTACTGTTGTAGGGATTGTGAAGTGTATCGATAGTAACTGAGCAATTCAGCTGGAAATAGGGGAACCCTTGTAAGGTGATTCAGCACCTTGTTTCATGGAACAACGAAATTCTTTATTTCTTTCTTTCATCTTCTCCATCACTGACCTTACAATCTTAGAGAAACAAGGTGTGGTATCCAGCATTTCAGTTGCATGGTTATTTTAGAGAATAACATGCACAATACTGGTTTAGAAATTTTAAACCAACATGGGACATATGCATAGAACCAAATTAACCAATTATAGTCTAGCTATATTTTTATTGTTTTGTCATGCTATACCTCATTATGTATCATGCCTTCTATCTTCTATATTAATTGACTTAATTAGACTACTCATAAATGGTCCAATGAAATATATCTGTGGTTTCTTCTGCAGTTTGATGCATTAGTTGCTGCGCTTCCAATATCTGAGTCAGGTGAAGAAGCACAGCTTCAGAGGATTTCTGAACTACAAGTATGGAATCTATAGCTCTCTGACCGTTCTTTATATGCTTATGTTTTTACATTGTTTCTGGATTTTACCTTCCAGGCTGAAAATGATGTAATAGGCCAAGAACTTCAGAAGCAATTGGAAGCTGCAGGTCTGTGTCCACATTTCTGTTTATCTCTGAAGTCTGAACTTCTATCTAGATTTCTCTTTATAACATGTAAAAGTGTGAATTTGTTTTAAATAGAAAAAATAAGTTTTGTTAAGTTCTTGAGACAGCAATATTCTTTGAAAAAGATGTCCTGGTGCTGTGGTGCATAATTTTCATAAATAGCAAATATCAGCATTATGTTTAATATGATAAAAACAACTGAAAATACTAAAGGGGTTTTGTTCATGTATTAAGCATTTTATAGACTGTCCAGCTGAAGTTATTCAGTGATGGCTGGCATGCATCTGCTATTTACTTTGTATGTGGTTCTTATTGAAACTAAGATCCTAATAGTAGTAGTGTTGTAATGTGCATTCACTTATTGTTCGTACTGAAAATGCAATAATATTAAAATAATAAATGATTTATGCTTCCTTGTGTTTTAGAATGTTTTGAGAAGGTTTGTGTGACTGGCTTACACTGTGTTCTTGATGTCAGAGAAGGAATTAAATGAGGTTCAGGAGCTGTTTAGGCAAGCATCAGATAATTGTTTGAACTTGAAAAAGCCAGATGTCAATTAGTTACTTGTGTTCCTGGCAAAGTCAGAGACGAATTATGCTACAAGTATCTCATCTTGACACAAAGCGGGGCCTGCTGCAGGAGGATTATCCTTTTTTGCATGAAGTCTTGGTTACCTGAAATAGCGTATTAACCTTGTGCATCACACTTGACGTTTCAGAAGCTGATCCACAGTTAAGATGCTGATAAATTATATTGCTCCTCCCGATGGAAAGACTTATTTGTGTTTTATATTAAAATCATCTTTGTTCATGCGGACTCCACAAAGTAGAAATTTTTTAGTGTGATAATTTTGCTAGTGCAAATACTCTTTTGCTGCAACAAATGTTCTCTCCATCCCACATACATACACAGCATTGGAACTATTAAATGAGTAGATTTACTTAAATTAGTATTAACCTTCTGATTGTACAAGAAAGATTAGATACGCTTACTAGAACATTTTCGTACTTGATATGTTGCCTAAGCTTCAGTTGCTCCAATAGTTTGAAACATTGCAGGCATAACTGGTGAGTTTAGGATAAATTTATATTCCATTGTAATTTGTAAGTGACATCCATAATTTGAAGGGGGGAAAATTAACTGAGAACATGTCAAGAAAAATTACAATTACCATTTAGATTGTTGTCTAAATTAGGGATGGTAAAAATATTTATGGACATCTGTGAATATACCCGTAACAAATATCTGCATGCTAATAAAATAAATGGAGATGGATGTTATCATACCTGCATACTTATAAAATATATTTAACATATGATTTTTTTATTATTTCATAATAAAATAATTTATTATATATCTATGAATACCCGTAATTTTAATGGATACCCAACAATTCCAACGAATATGGATATGGAGTGCTTACTACTTATCCCCTACAACCCCATTGACTTCTCTAACGTAAATCTTTATTTTTGCCGATGATAACAATCCAAATTAAATCCATGTAAATAAGTACTCATTACATCATATTTGAATGCAGTTTATTATGTCTTTTTAATGATTAAAAAATAAGTTTAACGTAATTTATTTCCAAATGATTTGGAAATAAAAATTAAAATTCAACATTTTGTAAGAACCTTGTCAATTAAAAATTTAGTAACTTTAAAATTTAAATAAGATAAACTATAATCAACCCTTGTTGATTTAAATCTTCATAATTAAGATTTTAGATTCAAATTTCGTCAATAACAATTATTATAAAAGACTTAAACCTCTTAGGTAGATCAACCCGCTCAACTTAAATTAGAGCCAATGTAATTTTTTGGATGGATACTGAAGGTCTGACTGAACCCGAGCTCAACACTAGTTAGTAATGAATGGAAGAAGCATGTACGGTCCCTGATCATCAATAAGTTGAAGTCATACATGAACACCTAATAAATATTCTTTCATTTCTTTCTTTGTTTAGGGAAAGGGAAATGTTGTAAATACAACTCTCATTTCTATCAGTAGACATATATTAACATACAGTATGCCGCAGTTCATGAGCAATGTTACCGTATATTTAACATAATCAATAAAATGTGTGGTTAAGATGTTTCATGAAGCTGTTTTGTCCAATCAAAATGTTCCCACTCCTTGGAAAAGCTAGCAACTGCTTTCTTTTGTACCTCCACTCCCTCGTATCGTCGAGACCTATACATGTCCTCTTCTGCCAAATCTAGCATGCCCCTTATTACATTCAAGCCAAGGCTGCTCTTGAATTGCTTTTCATCATCAATAACATGTACAAATCCCTTGTTTAGACCAAATTCAACATGGAAATATGGAAAATGCTTGGGAATTGAATTGCGCAATCCCTTTTGACTTGTATCAATAAGTTTTTTTGCATTGTGCTGGCTCCACTCATCTTCAGCTTCATCAATTGCCTGTGATGAACTCAATTTCAAAACAGAGTTTAGATTTTTAAAGCATTTATGAAAAAATAAAAAATATATAAAAAACATCAATTGTCTGTGATGAACTCTCCAAATTTTTTAAATTATATTGCATGTAATTCCTAATGAAGCATTTGAAAAAATAAATTAAAAAATGAACCTTCTAATCACACTATTAGAGGAACTGTTAAAAGAAACCAATCCAATAATCTTCCAAGTGTTCCAACGCATGATCCCACATATACATAAATGAATTGCTAAGAACCATTCCTATGAATGACCTACAATCCCACATCCCTTGAATTTGTTACACCAATTTCTATTTGTTATAAGATGTGACAGAATCCATGTCCAGAAAGAATTTCAGTTTTCCATTAACATATAACAAAATAAAGGAAGATACACTTCACATGGTAAGATCTTAATCTATCACTCACAAAAATCTCTGTTCTGAAGTCTAACCATTAGCTACAGATGTTTTCTGAAGGGAAGGCTACTTAATTGCAAAGTTTGGTCCTTTATACCCTCTAGAAACAAATCCCAGCATCTTTAGACAGGAATTGGATAGGACCATGTAGAATGATATAATAATTTAACAATGGCTCAAGAAACCAAAAAGAAACACTAAGTGATTAATTTCATGCTGACTTTCAAAACAGAACGTACTGATAAAACTATGCAACCCAATAGATGAATAGTTCATTTTATGGTATGCATAAATGAAAAGCAATTCAGTACTACATGAGAAAAACAATGTTTGGTATCTCACCTTTTTAAAGTATAAAGGAGCCTCTTTGGCAATTTCTTGGGGTAAAGGAATACACTCAACCATACAATGCCGTCTTTGTTGTGCCAATCCCATCACAGTTTCAAGAAACACTACCTCCTTCTCTTGCTTAGCAAACATCATAATTAGGCACTTCTTGAAATTTCGAATTTCTGTCCACACATTATCATCTACACTTCTTGTAGCTGATTCATGCTGTAAAACAATTAGACAAAGTTACAAATGAAAATTCCATAAAAATAAAAATGATTAAGTTGCTTATGGAACAAACCAATTCACATCACATTTATACAACTTAATTTTACTTCCAATGCATGCAATAATATTACATCTAAACTAAGTTACCATTCCAATTTCAAGAAAAAGGCATCAAATACACTTCAATCCTCATTATGATGATCTATATGAAAAATTCCAGAATCCACATCAGTTATTTATGAAAAAGGTTCTAGTCATTAAGGAAAATATTCAAGTGTTGAACTATTTGTTAAAAAGCATCTTTTTACACAAGAAAAATTATCAACTAATGATTTCAATCGCATATTGCAGGAATTGTTTTCAATAAACATCTCCATGCTGCTTTTGACTGGCTTCAACTCTAAAACAAACACTGACAGCAGTAAAAATAAACTCACCTGAATGGGTAAAATGCAGCAATGGCCAGTGACCACAGGCTGCCATTGTGGCAACATAAGATATGTGAAATTTCCAATTGAAACAACAAGATGCATAGGCCGATTTGGATTCTCTAAACAAAAGAGGCAGCGCTCTTGCTGAGTCAAGAATCGATTTGCATTCATCTTTTTTTGAATAATCTTGGGGTCATCACCTCCTTGCTTCTTTCTGCTCTTTCTGCTTGGACCATCTTCGAAGTCATATTCATCATCAGCCTGAGTAGAAATCCTGAACTGCTTGTTCTGCATTATCTTGCGAGCAAGATGCATGTCAGAATCATCCTCTCCTTTCTTCTGTTCAGCAGATGCCTTCTGCAGAGCGTACCTAGAAAAAATAAAAAGTAATCATTAAAAACATAAGAAATTGCTGAAATAATGGTGTTTTAGATATAAAGGGGCAAAGAGATATAAAAGAGGATTGATATTGATTAAGAGGTATGACAATATAATGGGATGTTTTAATGTGCTCTCAAACCTAGAGTACTGAGCCTTATTTATACTAATTATAATCTTCATTAAGAAAACAAATATGATAAGATATTTTGGATAATTTAACAAAAATATTTTATATGGATAAATAAATGTGTAGCAATCAATAATAATATTGTAATACAGCATGGGAATGGCTCAAGGCAAAGGATATGTCATTCCTCTATCCATTTAATAGCTGGGCCACAAACTTTGCATCCTGCCTTAATTTTGGTACCTAATGCTAGCATCAAGACTGTCTCTATGCTGATAATTACTGGTTCAAGTTCAGCCCTTTATAGTACTGAGTACATAGTTTTGCGGGACACTATATTATCGCATCTGTGAAGTTACTACAGTACTAATGCATCTTCAATTTATAATTATTTCTGTAGTAACACAACACCTTATTGCACATGTATATCAGGTTCTGCATCTTAGATCAGAGGAGTGGGTTTATTCTGTTAAGCCAGAATATGGTAGGTTCTTTAGTTTGCTTACTTTTTCTTTTTGTAATTTGTTGTAATTTGGGTTGGAGTACCCTTGTACTCCTTTTCTAATAAATTATGTCATTTATCAAGTGATAATAATAATGCAAGACAGCAAACAGGTTTACAAAACTAGTAAGAATAATAAAGAAAAGAAAACAATATAAAAACAAGAGTTGCCCTATATTTTGCTGCAATATGAGAAATTTCACCTTGGGCATACTATTTTTAACATCAGGAATGAATAAATAGTCTATGGGAATAAGGGAAGCAAAAAATATATATACAGAATTCAAAGACAGCAAAATACCTATTAGAACTTCCTTCAGCTCTTGATCTAATTGCATGATCTTGATCTTGATTTCCTTGCTTTGAGTTCATAACTTTTGCTTCTTGCTGCCACCAAAATAAGAACAAAAAACTAGACAATGAAATCAAAATGATCTCGAAACCTGGTTAAAATTCATCGCAGGCTTTTCAAGGGATCTGAAACAGGAAAACCTGGTTCGTGACAGGATCAAAATCACATGTACAGAAAACATCTGATAAAACAGTTTGTCATGACTATTCCTACTTTATCTAATCAGGTAAGAAGGAATAAAGTAATTGTACATAATGTCAAATTTAATACTGAACAGGTGCATAAAATAGATAAGAAAAACATAGCTTGATACATTAGTTTAAAATTTAAACCAGAAAAAGATAAAAAGTCAAACAAAGTCTAGAAAACAGGGTACATTCTCTGATTTTATGGTCTTACCATCAGTTTCTCAGCTTCTTTATGCTTTCCTTTCAATCTAAGTTGCATAGCCTTAGCTGCCAACTGGTTTGCACTCATCTCATTCTTGACTATTGCAGTTCTTTCACCAGGTATATTTGCTTCGGATGAAACCTTTTCCAATTCAACACTTTCCAAAATAGAATCATCAGAATTATTTTTTGTCTTGCTAACAAAATCACTCATAAAGTTTCCATCATTGACAAACTTATTTAGGCTGGATGCTGCAGCAGAGATGACCCCAGCATCCTCAGTTACAGCATGTTGGCTCTTTCGCTTTCCCCAAGACAAAGAATCTTCAACTTTAGGTGCTTTCATTGCATGGTGCCGAACAGAAACATCCTTTAGGTAGTCCTGCTAGGGTTTTCATTAGCCAAATTCAGTAAAGTGTAATGGAACATGCTTCAGATCACACCATAATAATTTGTTGAAGCCCATTGAGAGAATAAGAAAGAAATGTGAAATAGTTCTCTATCTGTTCTCAAAATTACCCTTTTAGAATGCCTTCGACCATGCTTATCAGAATCTGGTGAATTTTCTTCAGTTATCCCTCGTTGTCTATTTTTTATAGCACGTAGATGAGCACGAGCTGGGGCAGCTGCATGAGATGCAACAGATACAGTCAGCTCACCAACAGAACTCCACCTTTCTTCCACAACCTGGACACATCAATATAGTAAATTGCAAAAGTTTTACAGGCTGAACAAAGATATTCGCTATATAAAAACAAGGAATATCTGAAAAGCAAGACATAAAAAACCTCTTGAAAGTTTCGCCCTTCTCGAGCCGCTTGCTCTTGTGCACGCTTCATAGCTTTAAGTCTCCAACTTGCTCCTCCATCCCCAACAAGAGAAGAAGATAGAAGTTGGTCAGCAACAATTTTAGCACCATCATTTTCGTCTGGGTAACCACTTCCATTATCCTTCAGATATGGATTCAATTCCTTAGGATTCACCTTTGACTGAAAAAGACAACAAACAACTTAGTCTTATCAACTTACATCAGTTGAAATTGAAAGATGAAGACAAGCTGCAAACTAAATATAAAGATCTAGGTCAGACCATAAATGGACATACACTACAACACTTGGAGTGCCAACAGGGAAAATGAAACATTGTTGACTAATCAGCACTTCAAACAAAACACACAGAAATAATGATAAATATTTTTTAAAAATAAATAAGAATAATTTAACAATTACATGAATATAAAATGATTGTCCTGCAGAGGAAGGCCAAAGAATCAAATCATTTTATCTTCAAAAGGGTACTAGCTCACCAAACTCAATTATCTGACATCCTTTTTGAGTTTTTGGGTAAAATCTGATCATTTTTTCCCATTTACCTTTTTTCCTCCTTTTATTTTATCTTTTGATTCACACATTTTTTAATATGGTGTATGTTAACAATGGGAGAAGGAGGAGGGGTGGTTCTCTTTGCATTGATTTCTTTTGTTTGGTTTTTTTCCAAATTATTTTACCCTTCTCATCTGTCTTTTCATTCCTTGTAAGAAATAGCAGAAAATGACACCAAAAAATTAAGGTTGAAAAACAGGGAATTCATGCAAAAGCAACAAATATTAATAAACATAAAACAATGCATCCTCGTTTGAGGAAGAAAAAAGAATATAAATATAGAACCTGCCATGAGCACTAGACATTTTCACAGTGGAGGGGGAAAGAAATTTAACAGAGGCATACCTCCTCAACTGGAACCTCCTCAGACAATATCTCATCTGTTTCTGAAGCTGCAGGCCTATTACTTTCAGATCTAAGCATCCAATCCAATCCCATTTCCTTTCTCACAATGTCCTTCTCACTCATAGAATCTACTGAAACTCGAGATCTTGATCTTGCTTTTGACCTTTCACCAGAATCATGTGATGAACCATCATCCCTTTTATTTTTTGATTTCCTCCTTCTCTTCTTTTTGTCTTCCTCGCTTTCACTTTCACTTGTGTAAAATGAAGAGTCTCCATCAGATGAATACCACTTCTTTCTAGATCCTTTCTTTATCTTATCAAACTTATCATCATCATCGGAGCTGTTCCTAGAGCTCTTCCCCTTCCCCTTATTACTTTTCCTCGTACTATCTGATTTTTTCCTTTCTTTTGGAATAGAATCCAAGTTCTCATCTTCCACCTAAAACGCATAATATCAGACAGGGAAACGCGGAATAACAACGGCGACATTATGATAGAAGCATGCTAACTCCACTAACCTGGTCACGGGGAATGAATTTCACTCCGGAAAACATTTTCTAGACTGCATAATAATGAAAATAAGAAAAAATTAAAAAAGGGGGGGGGGGGGGGGGGGGAAACAACAGATAAATAAGAGTGTTTATTTGAAATATTCCTCGGTACAGAAAATGCAAGAAGCGGGGCGTAGTGATTGAATTAACACAATTAAGCATGCAGAAGTAGAGACAATAACAAAATGTAGAAATTAATAGCGAATGAACAGAGGAATGTAGAAGTTAATAGCAAGAAAGAAGAAAAGCTAGGGATGCTTAAAATTGAATAGGGATACTCGGGAACATTGCGTGAAAATTGAGAGATTAATTTCACCGACTAATCTCAGAAAGTTGAACTTCAAATTAACAAAGCTAGCAGGAAGGTGAACAAACTTACCCTTCCAAGGAGATAAACGGTGTCGAACCCTAGTGTTCTCAGAAAGAACCTGGAGACAGAAGGTGTCAAACCCCGGTATTCTCGAGATGGTGCCTCTTGTTTACAAGTAAAATTAATATCATTACAAATTAAATTTATAATAATGGTTTACATGTATCCAGTGAGAATGCAATATATAAAAAATGTTGGATTGATTATCAAAATCTATACGATAATGCATAATATTTAAAATAATAATAATTGAATCTTCCAATTTGCAGAAGGTGCATCAATTTATTAACCCGCTAGGATCATATTGATTATCAAAATCTATACCATAAAACATAATATTTTTAAAAATAATAATGGAATCTTCCTATGATACAAACCATACAGTACAGTGAATCAATTAATTAACCCGCCAGGACCAAATTTATTATCAAAATGTATACGATAATACATAATATTTTAAAATTAAAAATTTTATCTTCCTATAATACAAATCATACTGTCAATCAGTTAATTAACCTGCCAGAATCAGTTTGACCAAGAGGAGTTAAAATAGTTATATAAATTATAAAATATTAAATTTAAAATCTTATCATCTTTATTATATAATATAAATACTGTAAATTAGTTATGTTTTGCTTCAAATATTGTAAGTACAAATTTTATTCAACGACATGAATTTTAATTTTAATTTATTAATAAATTATATTATTTAATAGAAATCACTAATTCTATCCAATATTAAAAAAATATTAAAAAAATGTTTTATAAACATACATTGGTAACACTTTTATTAATCAATAATTTAAAATTTTATTAAAGTTGATTTTAAATATATATATATATATACTGTAAAAAATTATTACATATGTATTTCTAATGTAATAGCCAATACTTGCCTTCTAATATATTCTTTTGTTATACTTTTCTTTCAATAAAATTTTAACATTTTATGTGTATCAAATGTGTACTGGGCTAAGTTGATCCTAATCCACCGTCTAGACAACTTTGTGGCCCAAAATCTTAAGGGTATTGTTTTGCACCTCTGAATTTCTTTTTGCACCCCCTGCTGGTGAAATGTCAAGATTACCCCTCGGTGTATATGTTATCAGCACAGCATCCCTTCTTCGTTTTTCAATCTCATTTTCCTCTTCATTGCATTTGTTGAATTGATAAAACTCCAACAAAAATTTGTTAATTGAGTGTAAGTTGAGCTGCTGTTCTTTGTTAGACGAGGAAGTGAGCTGAAAACCGTCGGAGAAGTGCCGGAGAAGCGTCGGAGAAGACGAAGGTGAGCTGCTGCAGTTTACGTTCCGCAAATTAGTTTGCGGAATGTTAAATACCTTCCGTAAATTAGTTTGCGGAATACATAAATGTATTCCGCAAATTAATTTGCGGAATGTTAATTTTGTCTTCCACAAAATTAGTTTACGGAAGACAAAATAATTTGCGGAATGTAATTTTGTACTATTCCGCAAATTAGTTTACGGAAAATAAAAAATTACATTCCGCAAATTAATTTACGGAATACATTTATGTATTCCGCAAACTAATTTGCGGAATGTAATTTTTTGCTTCCGCAAACTAATTTTGCGGAATAATAAAAAAATATCATTCCCGCAAACTAATTTGCGGAATACAAAAGTGTATTCCGTAAATTAATTTGCGGAATGTAATTTTTCTATTCCGCAAACTAATTTGCGGAAGGTTAATTAAATTAACTAAATAAAAAAGTTAAAAAATTAAATGCTTATGGTATATGATATGTGATATTTTTGCTCCTTTTTTTTATGCAGAGATAATTATGCAAGATTCGGTGAGGTCGACGAACCATGTTTCAGATGAAGTGGACATGTCAATTTCTCTAGAGGACGATGATGTAGTAATATTAGTTTTGGAGAAATTGTTTTTTATTTTTTGATTTATATAAAAGTGTGTAACGTGATTTAATTTTGGCTTGTGTTATCTCAGAATAATTTAAGTGTTGAAGAAAATAAGTTGGCTCTGATAGAGAACAATGGTGATTATACGAACGCATTCTTGACTGATATGGTAAATGCTTTTTAGATTGAAAAGTTTAATTGTTATGTTGTATATGATTTAGTAATATTTGGTTGTTTGTATATTATAATTAGGTTTTTCCTTCACGTGATGATTTAATAAATTGGACTAGAGCAGTGGGTAAAGCTCATGGATTTGTTGTGGTTATTATTAGATCTGACAGTGGTGGAATTGGACGGAAAACAATGTTAATATTAGGTTGTGAAAGAAGTGGAAAATATAGACAATACAAGAATGAATTAGCGCGGAAGGTGAGTGGAACAAGAAAATGTGAGTGTCCCTTTAGATTAAGAGGAAGACCATTAAAAAGTGGTGAAGTGTGGAAGCTTAATGTTGTATGTGGGTTTCACAACCATGATGTAGCCGAAACATTAGAAGGTCATGCATATGCTGGTAGACTAAGTGGTGAAGAGAAGTCTTTACTAGGTGATATGACAAATAATATGGTTAAGCCGAAGAATATTTTGTTGACATTAAGAGGTCATGATGATCATAATGTAACTAACATCAAGCAGATCTATAATGCTCGCCATAAATATCGAAAATCAGAAAGGGGTCCTCGAACGGAACTCCAGCACTTGATGAAATTAATGGAACGTGACAAATATGTGTATTGGTATAGAAGGACTGAAACGTCTAATGTTGTTCGAGATATTTTTTGGACACATCCAGATGGCATTAAATTGTTGAATGCATTCCATATTGTGTTGATCATTGACACCACATATAAAACAAACAAATATCGGTTGCCATTACTTGAGATTGTTGGAGTAACCTCGACAGAGTTGACATTTTCTGTGGGTTTTGCTTATTTGGAATCTGAGCGAGAAGATAATTTCACCTGGGCATTAGAAAAAGTTAGAGGTTTGTTTCTCAGAGATGAATTAGTACCCCAAGTGATTGTGACAGATAGAGATATCGCCTTAATGAATGCTGTTGAAACAGTGTTTCCATCTGCAACATACTTGCTTTGTCAATTTCATGTTTCTAAAAATGTGAAGTCAAAGTGCAAGTTACTAGTATCTCCAGTGGATGAATGAGATTGTGTAATGGATGCATGGGTTATTCTGATGGATTCGTCAACTGAAATTGAATATGAAGAGCGTTTTCTTAAATTCGAAACTAAGTGTTCAAAATTCCCTATTTTTTTGGATTATGTGAACAGAACTTGGTTAAATCCTTACAAGGAAAGATTTGTGAGTTGCTGGATTGATAGGGTGATGCATCTTGGAAATACAACCACAAACAGGTATCTTTATTATTAAAATGAATTTTTCAAAACGATTTTTGTATGATATAAAAGGCTCATGACTTGTATCTTATTCCTTTTCAGGGTTGAAAGTGCACATCCAAGGTTAAAGAGTTTGCTTCAAGATAGTAGAGGTGACTTGTGTTCATGCTGGGATGCAATGAATAATATGATAATACTGCAACATAGTGACATAAAGGCGTCATTTGAAAGAAGCATGATCATTGTTGAGCATAGATTCAGCAAAGGGTTTTATGCCAAGCTACGGGGCTTTGTATCAAATAATGTTTTAGCCCACATTGCTAACGAATATGAGCGGGTAAAAATTGTAGGTATTGACAGTATAACTTGTGGGTGCAGTCTTAGAAGTACATATGGATTACCTTGTGCATGCGAGTAAGCAAGGTATAGTGTGATGGGTAATTTTGTACCATTGGAGTTAGTTCATCGTCATTAGAAGATATTGACATTTGCTGATCAAGGAATGACAGAGCAATGGGGTGATTTGTCGTTGCAACCAGAATTTGAAGCCTTGCAGAAACGATTCTCAGAGCTTGATGTTTGTGGAAAGATAACACTAAAGAATAAACTTCATGAGTTAGCATTCCCCGATACAACTTCAATGTGTCCACCTCCTGATAAGGTAAGAACAAAGGGTGCAATCAAAGGTAAGACATTGCAGATGGAACGATCAACCAAACGTGAACCATCCTTCTTTGAATATGTTGATGGTTTGTATTCTGTACATGATAGCTCATCACCTCGTCTGTCATCTGATGTTAAACGTCGCAACAACAAGAAGAAAAATGTTATACCTATGCTAGACTTGTTTCCTGTTCAGTTACATAACTATATTGAACACATTGTTGATGTTGAAGCTGATGGAAACTGTGGATATCGTGCAATTGCTGCATTGCTGGGAAAAGGTGAAGAGTCTTGGGCTCAAGTTTGACCTGATTTAATTCGGGAGCTTGGTCAGTATCGTCATGTGTATGTGAATCTGTTTGGTAGTGAAGAAAGATACATACAGTTAAGAACTTCTTTGTTTGTTGGGAATGAAAAAATGGTTTCACCTGATAAATGGATGATGATTCCTGATATGGGTTATGTAATTGCGTCTAGGTATAATGTCATACTTATTCATATTTCCATTCACGGATCAATGACATTTTTCCCGCTCAGAAGTGAACCACCACAATTGATGAACCATCGTATTATTTGCATCGGATTTGTTAATGGTTGTCATTTTGTACAGGTATTCATCCACCTATCTATTATTATTTAACTGAAAGTTATTTATATTTACATTGATCTAATGTATATTATCATTGCAGGTTTTTATGGTAGATGGAGCTCTAGTCCCTCCGACTGCTTTGCAATGGCATAAATATTGTGATGACAATGCTCGGATGTGGGAGTGGCCATATATTAGTCGGATGAATTTATTTAGTTCATTATTTAAAAACAATGTTGATAATGTCACAGACATCACAGCCGATTAGTTGTAATATCCTTTCTAATGTTGATTCTTGACATTATTTGATATGAACAGACCCTGCTTATCAGTTCAAAATTTTGTTGAATTCAAAATCATACAAATCACATGGATAGTAACCTGCTTATCATTTCCCTGTTTTTGATCAATTCAAAATCATACAAGTCTAAAAATGAACAGTAACCTGCTAATCATTTCTCTGTTTTTCATCAGTTCAAAATCATACACTTCTAAAAATGAACAGTAACCTGCTAATCATTTCCCTATTTTTCATCAGTTCAAAAGCTATATACAAAAGCAATATACAATATAAAAATCATCATTTATCAAATACATATAGTGTTCAAAACTGTGATATATACAAAGATCAATCATAAGTCCCTAATATACGACATCAACTGCTTGGATGACTCCTCTTCCTCCGCTGGTAGGTAAGAACATCACCACGACCTCCAACACGTGCTATGTTCAAAGCCTGGCGTGCCATATCAGCTTCTGATGAATCATCCGGGAGTCTTCCTGAAGCAATGATGCCTTCTAGTAGTTCAATTATTCTATCAAAACGATCCTGAAAAATAAATTATATTAGTAACAATATCATCTACAACATGATTTTTCAAATAAACAAATGGATTACCTGGGTAGAAAGTGAAACTTCTTCCACTGCATGAGATTGGCTAGCCTCTGTGACCACAACAGGAGGTTCAGGGTCACCCTCACCCACATAACTACTGGGTAAAAGGTATGGGTGGGAGATCCTGCGAAACCACTCCATGTACGCAACAACATATTGCCCAGGAGTGGTAGCAACAGAACCTCTAACCTCGTCTGCCACCAATGATAGTTCATAGTTTAAAAAACTATCATCAATGGACTGAGGACTTCCAACCATACCCAAGCTATCAACAGTAGGCATGGGGATCCCCTGAACATGCCCAAACTGACGCAGCACTCTATCAGGTGAATGAGGGTAGACCAAATCACCACATCTAATCAAACCTCTGTACCAGCAAGCGTTGGCGAAGGGTCGATGACCTCTGAACTCATCATATGGTGTCCAAATGATGTCATCCACCTGTATGCGATCAAGAGCCGCCCTATATGGTCTCACATCCCCAGAACCGCGTAGCATCTTCAACCGCATCGCCACGGGCATATCTGGGGTAAAGTCATCCCTCAGCTCACGTCCCCCAATCCGTGGGAAATGCTCAACAATTCATGCCTACACTTATATTATAAACAAATAAGTAACAGTTTATCTGGGAAAAAACCCTTAAATGATGTACAATAAGTGACATTTACCTGTAACAAAGTCAAATAACCGTCGAGGCACTTAGTGTTGCGAAAACTCGCATCACTAAGCTGATCGTAGAGGTATGCCAATGCAATAGCACCCCAAGCATACCTCCCGATGATGTGAACATCCCTGAACAGCTCCAAATATGACACACTCACCAGGGTGCCACTCTTGTCAGCAAAAATAATGCACCCAACCAATCGCAGCAGGTAAGCACGAGCAACTGCATCCAACTGACCCTCTCGAATGCACAAATCACAAACATCCTGCAGCCAACTGAACCTGACATACGCACCTCGAGTGTGATCTGTCTCTGTGTTTGCCTCCGAAGCAGAAACACCAAGAAGATCTGTCAGCAAGTCGCAAGCGGAATCTCGTGACATGGACTGAACAGAACACAGCTCCCCTGTGATCGGCAGATGCAGCAATGATGACACATCATCCAATGTGATGGTCATCTCTCCTATCGGCAGGTGGAAAGTGCATGTGTCTCTATGCCATCTCTCCACAAAAGCAGACAATAAGCCCTTGTCTGCTATCGAATGACTGCATTGTACTAAGTCGGTCAATCCACCTTCTTGTACGATGCTCTGGATGTAAGGGACATCTATAGGAGTGACCTTTCGTCCATGGGTCAACACCTTGAGAGCAGGACGATCCTAAAATAACATTTAGACAAACCAAAACAATAAATTAAATAATAAATTATTTCTTATAATGTCATATACATATACAGTGATGACACTCACCTGTCCTGTCCATATGTAATATGCTACATGCTCCCTGTATGATCTAAGTACAAAGACATCTGTTGGACTACCTGGGAATGTCTCTTCTACATGATGCATATCACCTCCAGCATCAACATGCTCCTCATCAATGGCTTGCCGAACACGTCGACTGCGAGCAGAGACAGTTGGTCGAACGCATACATCCTCAGTATGCAAAATACCACCTCTGCTATGTGAACCTCTAGTCCTGGTCATGTCTAAAATTCACCAAATAAAATACAGTTCATTAATTACTTAACCACACTTTCTCACTGTAACTTAAATTATAAACTTAAATGAAATTAACATAATGAACAAATTAACATAAAACATGTTTTTTGTAAACCCTAAACCTTTTAATTAAACTTAAATAATGAATACTTAAACCCTAAAAAACATAAATTAACTAAATAAATCAACTTAAAAGGTAAATATACAAAATTAATTTCAAAACCGATGCATTCCGTAAACTAGTTTACAGAACGCATCAGTTGCATTCCGTAAACTAGTTTGCGGAACGCATCAGTTGTATTCCGTAAACTAGTTTGCAGAATGCATCAGTTGTATTCCGTAAACTAGTTTGCGGAATGCATCAGTTGCATTCCGCAAACTAGTTTACGAAATGCAATCGATGCATTCCGCAAACTAGTTTACGGAATGCATCGGGTCGTCTTCTTCGCAGCAGCCTAAAACCCTACACTTACCCTATCCAATGGAGAATAGCAAACGAGTTTAAGGTTCAGAAGTGCTAACCTGAATGTAGAAGCTTTGACCTTGGGTTGTTTCGTTTAGCTTTGCACAACTGAAGCAGTACCAGGCAAGCAGTAAGGAGGATGCTGAGTTCAAAATGCGGAAGATGATTTCTTTTTTGCGGAAATGTTACAAGGTAAGGGAGGGGGGTGGTAAGGATAAAGTTGGAATAAAAATTTTACAAAAAATTTAGGGGGATGTAAAAAGAAAAAAGGGGTGCAGAAAGTAAGGCCCAAATCTTAATTGCCTGAAATCTAAGGAATGGCCCATATAAAAGCCCGAATGTATCAGTCCCATGCATTCATAAAGGGTCAGCCATGGTGGAGCTTGCAACTGTGTTAGCGGATGATACTACAGTCCATATGGATTTGTCATGATCTGTTCTTAGATTTGGTTTGATGCCAATTAAGAAAAGATAATTATAAAAGAGTAAATATTTTTTATAAAACATTTTTAATTAAATTATATAGATCAATAAAATTAGTTTAAGTTAGTTAATTTTTTAAATTTTAAAATTATCATAACTTGTTAATTTTATTATTATTTAGCATAATTAACTTTAATCTTGCTATCAATATTTATTTTTATTAGTTTTAATTTAAATTTCCAACAACTTTAATTATGTTGAGGGAATTAGAAAAATTAATAAATACTCTAAAAATTTAAAACATTTTATAAAAGAACCATTAAAATCTTTTAAAAAATGAGTCAGTATTTCTTCGACGTTTATTTACATAATATGGTAGAGATTTATTTATTTAAATAGTATGAAGGATTTTTTTAATCACTTGTACACGTGAACTTTTAAGCTATATTTCGACGTAACATTGGCTTGTTTGAATTTTTTAAATTTTTTTTTTAATGTGTGTGCATATATTGTTAGATAAAACAAATAACTTTATATTAAACATATCAATTTTAAATTATTATGCACCGGGTAACTTTATTTTTTGGACGTTCGCACGTTAAAATGTTTCTTTGCCAACATTTTATTTTCGATGTTAAAATTAAGTCTCTTTTTGTTATACCAAGAAAGTGAGTTAGTCTTTATTTCTTTTATAAGCAATAAAGAAGATAATCATATAGTTAGCCCCTGCAATATATAAATATAGAGAAAACACAAACACAAAAAAAAAAAAAAAAACTATCAAATTTCTATACATTAAGTAACTTAATTCTTAAGAAATTGAGACTTTAAGAAGTTTCTTTGTCAATATTTACATTCAATGTAAGAACTCTCTTAATTTGACTTAGCTGAGAAAATGAATGAATGTTTTCTTTCCTTTGAAAGCAACAAAAAAGATAATTTTCTCATCACTATAATCAATTTTAATGGCCCAGCAAATAAATTATTATTATTTTAAAAAATGAAAGTAACATTATATTTAAACAACACTATAATAAAAAATTATAAATTGATATTTTAAAATGTCTAACAAAAATAAAAATGACTAAATAATTTATTGCTGCCATTAAATGGCTTAAGATAAATTTTCAATAATATAAAGATTGAATTTTCATCATATTTATATCAAGCTACTAGTGTGTTCTAACTTGTTAGATTAATTATTGGATAGTTGCAGTTGCTTGAATGGAGTAAGATAATGTTTTGCATCTAACAGATTGTAGGTTTGAGCCTCCCTTCTTTTTTTTAGATGTGTTAAATGTAAATTCTCTGTATTAATGTTTAGAATTCAAAAACTTGCTCCATTTATTAAGGGGCTATCTTTTCTCTTTATTTAAAAAAAAAAGTTAAATTCTGGATATAGGTGTTTTCAATTTTGACAAAATTTGATTACCTGCATGGGTTCACAAGCCAAAATTAAGTTACAAAAGCTGATTTGGTTTAACATAGGTGAAATAGTTTGAGAGAATTTATGAGAAACACCTGCACTACCAACAGTTATAATCGTTTTGTGTGTTTTACAAGTTTTTCAGTGGACTTGTTTTATTAAACTAAGCATAAAAATACACTTGTTTAATATACAAAAATTCTTGTTTTTTTAATGCCTCAATATTGTTTTAAATTTCTGACATTTAAGCATTTTTTACAGAAATGTTTAACAAATTGCAATAAATGTACAATATAAAAAAGTAATTTATTCTAAAAACAATAAAATATGATACAATAAAATTTTACAACGGACAATGTTACAGTAATATCCATAAAATATTAAACTTATTTAATGTTTTTATTTTTTTTCTATATCATATTATTTATTAATCTATTATTATTATTATTATTTATTTTCTTTTTTTAAAGATAAATATACCTACAAGTATTTATTAAATATTTTTTATTAAATAGGTTTGATAAAACTAACTGAAAATTAAAAAATAAAAACTAAAAATTAGAAGTTGGTAAATTAGTTAAAAAATTAATATATTTAATAAAATTAATTAATAAATATAAAATAACAAATAAAAATATAGTTAAATAAAAAAATTAAAACATGATTGTTTGATATATTTTTTTACAACAAATATATTAAAATATAGTTAAATAAAAATATTTTTATTCATATAAATATTTAAAAAAAAGTAATTATTTTTTTAATTTTATTTTCTATCAAACAGTTAATATTTTTTATTAAAATAATATAATAATTAAAATAAATAATATATATAAATAAAATTTAAAATATAATATTTTATGATAATACAAAAATAAATCAATTAAAACTAATAATATTATTATAAAATAATAAATAATATTAAATTTATAAGAATAAAATAGATAAATAAAATATCTTATAAAAATTAAAAAAAAAATTAAAAATTAAACTTCGTAAAAATCACTTGAAATAACTTAAAAAAAAATACTATTAATAGTCTAAAAAAATAACAGCAACTAAAATAAGCTACTGCTAAAATGTACTCACAATTTTTTTCAAATAATTTTAACTTTAAATGAAGTGAAATGGTTGTAAAAACATATTCATAATTAACTTTTACAAGGCATATTTTTTAAATTACGAATATGTCCTTACACGAAGGAAAGAAAAAACAGCTGATTGATGGAAATGCCTGGAAGGGTGCCACCAAGGCAAGAAGTACCAATTTAGAGTATTCCGATTGTGACACATTGATTAATAATGGAGGCGAACAAAACACAAGTTTAGTAAGTAAGAACCATGGAATTCCATGAATTGAGGCCACACGAGAGTGAGAAGAAGCAGATTAGATGGACATGCAAATTGAATGATTGCCATGTATATGTTCGAATAATGAACGGACCCATCCAATTCATTTTGACAATGATGGTGTTGATTTAGAAAGTCATAAATAGCATTTGGTTAACAAGTTATGATACCATCTGTATACTTCAAAGCATTGATTTGAAATGGCTTTGGCATTTTCTCAATCACCTATGGTGTGATTGATGGTCAACCATCAATTTTATATTAAAATTGGGGGGTGGAGGTATATAGAGTAATATACACATTCAATTGTGAAAATTCTCAAGAGAAACAAGATCAGACCCAAAACCACCAGATACTCAAATCAAGGAAACACACATCAGCTTTTATGCATTAACAAGTAAGTGTTTTTTATTTTTTATTTTAGATTATTTAAGAAGTTGTTACATAATTATAACCCACAATGCGCGTATAGTGTAAAAGCAGAAAACCGGTGAGCACCAGATCACTAACCAAGTGTTGTGGGAGAAATTTTAACTTATAAAATAGAATAAAAATCATTATAAAATTAAATATGAAACGAGTCTTTCAAATAAGCATGCTAGCAAAAAAAAATTGACGAGGGAAGGGATATAGGTGAGCACGATTTATAGAGTTTCTCATCATTTAGATAATAATATTGACATTTCAAAATAATCCATTACAAAAAATATTTATTTAAACAAAAATATAGATATGCAAGACTTTCGACTGTTTCCCACTGTTTTGATAGAAACACTGCCACTTCAATTTAAATGATCCATCACAATCATTTCCCACCAAAAAAAGTGAGAAAAGATGCATCACATTTATGAATGCAATAGTGTGCTTGTTTGGAAGAGGATGCTAACTCTGCTGTGGCAGAATTTAAAAACAAAAAATTACTTTGGTGAAAATTGTTTTGAAAAGTGTGCTTTCCTTTACAACTTAGAAACAAGCAAATTAAGAATGGTTGCAATGAAATTAATGATTATGAATTCCTTATCATTTCTTTTTGAGTAGACAGGAGATGCTGGATTTTCAGTTTCGATTTTTTACCGAGTCACAGTAACAAGTTCTATTCATTGTCTTGTATAATACTAAAATATAGTGAGTTTTGGGTCTAAAATTTTTATATCAAAATATTTTTTTTATAATATAATGATAAGTGAACCTCTCAAATATAAACTTTTCTTTGACCTTAACATTAATTAAACAATAAAAATTCGAATACTCACAGCGCAATTCACTCGTGGGAAAAACGATTTTTTTCAGAGATCGTTTTCATGCTATTGCCGTTTTTAGACTGGATACTTGATACCGAAATTGATGATAATAAATATTAGTGCTGCTAATGTTTGTGCATACGATATGGCATATACTATTAATAAACTGTGACATAATTGTCATTTTGGCAATGTGGGTTTATATTTAAAATAATGTTAGGGTAAATCAATATCTCAAGAAACAGGTTTTAAATAAAATTTAACAGAGGCCACACGCTTTGAAGTCAAATTCCTGTGATACAGGTGTCCAGGGCAAAGAAAGTTGAAAAGTTGAAACAGGATTCGTTTCTTTGGGCAAAAGAAACCAACAAGAACTGCGGCTTAATAATAAATATTTAACTCTTATCATTTTCAAATAATTAACTGCTTTCATGTCAAGGGGCTACATGATATTTAAGAAAAAAAAAACATGATTAAAGACAAAAATTATTATCTAAATATTATTTTATATATTAAACTTTATCCCAAGTTACTCATATATAAAGCAACCAATTCCTTTATAAATCTACAATTTGGTAACCCTAAAATATTGCTCTAAAACTCCTTTTCCCTCTTGTTCTCTTCAATTTTCTTCCACTGTCTCCCTCTCTCTCAACTACTCTGCTCTTTCTTCTCTCCCTCCCTGTCTAACCCTTTTTCTGTTAACTACTCTCTTCTGAAAACAGAATCAAGGAAATGGGTGCTCTTGACTTCCTTTCAGATTACTTCTCAGTTTCCATTCCAAAAAAGAAACGCAAACCAATGCAGGTTTTCATAACCTCCTCCTATCCCATATATAACTATGCATGCGTCTGTGAGTATGTTAAATGTTAATGGTGGTGCTGATTTTTGAACGTTTTTAATCTCTTGTCTTGCAGACAGTTGAAATAAAGGTGAAAATGGATTGTGATGGCTGTGAAAGAAGAGTTAGGAATTCTGTTTCCAACATGTCAGGTTCGTATCTCTGTTTTTCTATCTCTCTCCAAATACAAAGGCAATTTTTCAAGCAAAACATGAAAAATAAACCTTCCTATTTCATACTTTTGACATTAAACTTTTAGCTTGTAGCAAGGTTGAAGCTTTTCCAAACATGCTTTTATCTTAGAGCTATTAACAGCTTTGACATGATATTTTTCCTTTTAATAGTTATTAATAAATCATTTTAAAACATTAATTCAGGTGTGAAGCAAGTAGAGGTGAATAGAAAACAAAGCAAGGTAACAGTAACTGGTTACGTGGATAGAAACAAGGTCCTAAAAAAAGTGCAGAGCACAGGAAAGAGAGCAGAATTTTGGCCCTATATTCAATATAACTTGGTGGCATATCCTTATGTAGCACAAGCATATGACAAGAAGGCACCCTCTGGTTATGTGAAAAACACTGAACAAGCTCTTCCCAACCCAAATGCACCCGATGAGAAACTCGCCTCTCTCTTCAGTGATGATAACCCCAATGCATGTTCAATTATGTAACTTTTTAGCCTAGTAATAGAAAAAGCTTGCAAGGTTCTGTTTACATGGTTGTCTTCTCCATTTGTGCATAGTTTCTTCCTTCAATTTTGGGGACTATTCACAAAGACCAAGACACAACTCCACTGCTTCTGCTTATAAATTAGAGTATAAGAATAGAGGGAAATTATGTTTGTAGAATGTGTGATACTTGTGAACTTATGTATGTTAAGTTGTAATCACTACTGTTATACTTCATCCTCATCCTGTACAAATTTTTCTTTTTAAAAATATATTTTTAGTATGTACCATGGTTTTTTTTAAGAATTTAATTTTTATATATTATTCAATGTTTATGTACAAATTTATATTGATCAGTTAATTAAAAATTATTCTAAATATAATTTGTAAATAATTATTATCAAATTTAATAATTTTTAATTATTATATAGTTTATTATTAAATAATAATATATACAAAACTTATACTATAAAATTATTTTTATTAAATTTTTGTTTAATATGGCCGAGTTTAAATTTAGGAGTAATACTATAACGATGATAACATAAGATGATGACCGGTGGTACAATATTTCGGATACGATTTCAACGACAAATATTCTGTGCATATAAATGCTACTTCTACGTAACACCTACGAGATAAGTTTATAAAAATTCAGAACGACATTGTTTTAATTTATTTATAGTCTCTTGATAATTATTTTTATAGTATCTTATTTTAATATCTTTATTACATCTAAGCATGGATCCAAAGAGAATAATGATAGATATCGGTTTCCTCCCAAAAAGTATTTTATAAAAATTATATATGAATGTTTTTTTAATATAAAGTAATATGTGACTATATGATTTGGTAATATATTAGAAGTTTAATTAAAATATACTGATAAAAAATTATGCTGGTATTAAATCATTAATTATTCTATTATTAAAAGTTATTGAATTTTATAATTTAAAATTTATATTTATAAAAAAATTAATTTCCTAGTAATGTAAAAAATTTTATATTAACATTTATGAGAATTAAAATTTATGAATATTCACATCATTCAAACTAATTTAATTGATAGAAAGTTAGGTTGTTTATTGATTATAAATTTTTTTATCTATTTAAGTAATATAATTTTTTAAAAATAATTAATTAATATAACGTTGCAATATTAAACAAGTATAATTATAATCAAAATTTATTTTTATTTTTATATCATCCAAAATTTTTAAAATTAGATAGATAATTGAACCAATCAAAATTTAATGGTTTAACTTAGTTAAATTGGTATTAATTAAATATTAATTTTAAAATATTTATAATATATTATATTAAAAAATATAAACACATATATAATAATAAGAAAATATAATATCATAATTTTATATGATTAAAAATTATATATATTTTAGTTTTTTAAATTTAAAGTATGCATATAAAATTAAATAAAAATAACATTATTTTATTTTATTTTATTAAAAATATTATTTTATATATAGATCAAATTTTTTTACTATTTTATCAGTTCATTACCAGTTTTATTGATTTGCTATCATTTTTTTATTAAAACAATTTTATAGTTTAATTAATAAAAAATTAGTTCCTGATTCAGCTTAATTTTCAAAATAATAATACCATCCATCTTATAAAAAATTTGTTACGAAAGTTATGATCTCTTCGAATCTTTTATAAAAAAAATGTTGCAAGAGTACAAAGTAAAAAAATAATAATCGAAATACTAGTTAGTGTTACAAGAGTTAGTTTAAAGCGTTTTTACATTCCGCAAAGCAAGTTTTGAAGTGTTAGTTTACATTTTTATATCCTAAACGGAGTATTAGTTTAAATTAACTTATTTTGGTGTTAAAAAAATAGCAGATTTTTGTTGGAAATAAAGAAAAAGTAACAGCTTTCTCAAAAAAAGATCTCAATCAATAACTGCCTAGTCATTTTTAACTTTTTGTGTGACTTTATCAAAGCTTAGCTGACTCCCATTTATGATTTTTTTAATTATTTAGAGTTGGTATTTTTTATTCAATACTTTTTTCTAATGCTATCTTTTATATCTATTTCTCTTTATAATATTCATCATATCCTATACCTTTTCTTTTTGTTGTATAAATTTAATAAAATAATATAAGCATAAAAAATAAACCTAATTTAAGTACAGTTTTACGAGAGAATGTTAAAAAGATGTCTTTCACCATCAACTGCATTATATTATACTTGACGGTCACCTGCCACATCTTACTCTGCTTTTATCGTGTCTGCCAAGTTTCATTCACTGCTATTCTTTAGCAAATAATATAAATTATATATATATATATATATATATATATATATATTAATGTAAAATTTTGGTGTAAAGATTAAATTTAGGTATATATTCTAATAATATCCAATAATTTAATATTATTTTAATTAAAATAATGTTATCTAATTTTAAAATAAATGAATGAAAATAGATTAAAGTATTTGTCGAAAATTTAGTCTAACTGATCATATTAAATTCAAATTATTAATATATTATTTTAATATTATATATTTATTTTATCTAAAATTTATTTTTTATTTGTATAAAATTTTAGTTTCGTTAGTTTTTATTATGACCTATTAATCTATTCAGAATGAAAAATCATAAATAATATTAACAATAAAATTAAATATTTTTATCTCAATTTTATTATATATTAAAATTTATATTATTTATTATTCTGAATCTAAATTCAGTTATCAGTTAATTATTTTATTTTTTATAAAAAAATTTGACCAAACTCCACTGCTGACCGCACCTAAGTAAGTGCAGAATGCAGACTTTCAGATAATTACTTGATTAATAATTTATAAAAATAAAGGATATTCTTATTATAAATATATACGATAAAAAATATTAATATAATCAATAATATGATAAAAATATATTATGTGAATTATAATATAGAATTATTATAAAAATAACGTCTATTTTATAAAAATTGTTTATCATTGTTACATCTTTAATGATTGTTAAAAAGAAAGGAAAAATAATTTTCCTTGCAAACAAAATAATATAAAGTTTTTGTTGTCATGTTTTTCAACAGTGTACATAAGAGGATCTTGCTTTTCCTTTAATTTTGGGATTATGCAGCTAAAGGACAATATAATGGAATTTTAATGCATTAGCGGTGGTTGGTTTTGCAAAATGTCAGGCGATAACATGTGATCACATCAAAGTATTATTAAATTATCAAGCTAACGATATAAGGAATTAGTAAATATTCTGAAATTGTGGGACTTCTTTTTTTAATTAAAGTAACATTTTGAAAATACAAAAATAAAAAAATAAACAATTAATTTAAATAAAAAGTAAAAATTTAAATTTTTAAAATGAGTAAAATATTAAATAATAATTAGAAATATCTGTATTTTTAAAATAAATATTCTGAATTAAAATATAAAACATGATATTGCTGCATTCCTTAACACATTAAACCAACATTTCAAATATTTTTTCATGGGCAATAAAAATAACAAAATTTGTACATAAATTATTTAAAACTGTTATTATTAAAATAAATATTATAATATTATATTTTTAAATTTTTATTTAAAGAAATAAAAAAGCTATTATAGTAATTAATAAATAGATACCTTTTCCATTATAACTACAAAATTTATAAATAACTCTCCATCTTAATATTTATCAATATATAAATATTTATTATTTTGGCTAATTAAGTATTAATTACTTAAATCTACATTGTTATTTAAGTTGTGTTAAAAACATTGAAATTTCTATACCTAAAAACTCAACTTTTTCTTATACATATAATTATATGAAGTGCTAACTCACATGAAAAAAGTTTTTATCTCCTTTTCCCTGAGCGCTAATAAGTTCCGAGGTGGTGATCATTCAAAAATGGTGTTATGTGTAGCACATGCCTTCAAACAGAAACCATTTTTCATTTCTTCCCCATGCACATCTCCAAATTTCAATCTAATCCTAACTTTGAGGGAATAAAGAAGCGTGGAAGAGACTGCAAAGGGACGATGTTCACTCCACTTTAGTATTTTTAAGATATATTCTTATAAAACACACAGCTTATCTTCTTATCTTTGCCATGCACATTCACAACTTGTCTGAAATAACCTTTTAACAATTTTTTTTTCTTTTTTAAATAAATATGCCACGTATAGATTGAGGATATATGAATTTATTATTGTCAATGTAAAACCTTTATTGGTGTGTTAATTTGTACCGGATATGTTAAACACTGGTGCTTATTTGATTTAGGATCTCTTATCTCGTGATTATGATACAGCATGGACGTGTTTGATGTATTTTGAGGGATTAGACAAATACAACAGCATAGAATAAATGCTCAAATCATAATTCAAATTTTTGCTTTGTAAATTATTATAATCAATATACTTTACAAATAAATTGTACGCTATTTACAATAACATCCTTTTATATTATATAATGTATATTTTATACTAAAAAATAAAGAAAAACAATTATATGCAATAATATAATATCACATATAATTATATATTATATAATATATATATATATATATTTATTATAAATAGTATATATAAAATGTCAAATATATATATATATATATAAAATAATTATTATCAAATGGTATAAATTTATATTTTGTTTAAATAAAAAAAAATAGGAACGAAGAAAAGGAAAAAAAAAAACGAAATATAATTTTTTTTTCATCATTTGCTTATGCATGAAAACAATAGAGAAAAGAAATAAATTTTTATAGATTCCATCAAATTTTATTTTCTTTTAAATTGATGAAAAAATAGAAAGAAAAAATTTACATCCTTTATTTTTTTTAATTTTAAATTATTAAAATTATTATATATTTATAAAAATATAATAATATATTGCTAGAATAACATAATAAAAAAATTAAATTTTATAAGTTAAATTTTATACTACTAATATATTTTTTTTCTTTTTTACTTAACTAAACAATAAAAATCATTTTCTTTCTTTCTATTTTAACACATTTAAATAAAAAAAATTTATTTTCACTCTTTTTTTTTCGTATCTTCTCCATTAGCTAAACAAAATATTAGCAAACTGAAATTTAGAATAATTTTTATTAAAAAATTACTAATTCAAATGTTAATTTTAATTATATAATTATAACAATAATTATGTTATAAAATTTTAAATATTTGTAAATATATAACTTAATAATAATAATTTATAAATATTGTAAATAATATATCACGAATAATAAAATAAAGTAAGATGATAAAGTATTAATTAATTTTTAAATTATTTAAAATTTTATAAAATTAATTTTTGGAATGAAAATTTTAAATTTAAAAATAAAATTGACAAAATTTATTTTAATATAAAATTATTAAAAGTGATAATTTATTAAATTTAATATTATATATATATATATACTTTTTATTGCAATTGTTTTTAATGTATAAAAGGATCAATCATAGTTTCACAGTCTGATTGTAATATTCACCAATTCATAAATAATATCTAAATAGATATTTGTTATAAGAAACAATTTCACAGTCATTCTTGGCACGAAAGTTAATAGCTAAGATCTTTTCCTATTATTCCACAATCATGTAATGAAAACTTAAGGCTATTCACTTGGTATGGAATTACTTCAAAGTACCTTTTAAGAATAAGATTCAAAGAAACTTATCTTTGCTCTTTTCTTACCGCAGGCTTCTTCTCTTTTTTGTCTGCGAAGTTCATACAATGAATATTGTCGACCCTTTTGAAAAGTATAATAAAGGCAAAAAGTATAGGGACTCAGGTTGGTATTCAATTCTTCACATACACTCAAAGGGGTGGACTCAGGTTTTGCATTTAATGCAATTCCGCAAATTTTGCACTTTTTTACCAACCAAAGTGTAGGATATATAAATGGAAAGATATCCCGAGGGAACAAATAATGAGAACATTAATTAACTTTTCAATCTCTATCAAGTTTGGCTTTGATTTTGATTTTGGTTTTTTTCCTTTGGGTAGGGGACGAAAAGGAGAGGGTCCATATTTATATTCCATTTCCATAAAGCTAATCTTCTAGAAAAGTAACCGGCAATTATTTGGCACAGGATCCCTCCACTAGGGAACATGAACCGCAACTAAAGCATTCTTGTTGTTTTGGCATTGCACGAATGTGTCTTAGCAAAGAAGAAAAAAATTTGAGATGGGTGATTGTGGGCAGTGACATCTTTAGTAATGAGTGTGGACTTGAACCTAATTTGTGATTACACTTCCATTTACGTGGTTCATAGAGGATTATACATACAATGTATGCATTGGATCTAGATGCATGATCAAATGCTTGTAAAACAATAATTAACTAGAAATATTTATACTTTGATCAATAATTCCTAATATGATAATAGAACAATAAAGTTTGCAGCCAGTAGCCAGCATATATAGTTCAAGTAGTTTGGTCTAGATGATCATGTGATGGTATCAGATTTACCTAGTAAACACTATTAATTCGGTGTGTCTGATAAATAAAATCTACACTTTCTTATTAAAGTAATTAATAGGTTACACAATAATATTTTTTATTAAAGATTGAATGTGCTGTATTATACATTGAAAAAGGTGGATATATGAACACCGACACAAGAACTGGTCCAAAAAAACTTACAACCTATATTAATTTCAACTAACAAAATATAGATCTGTTTATTACGAGTTTATGCAAGTTAGTTCGTGTAACTTGCAGAGTTAGATGGATAAATACGATTAGGGAGGTTGTAATTCATTAATTTATTTGTACAAAAAATTAAACTAAGAAAAAACATTTTAGTTTCCGGATTAACCCATCAACCAATCCATTTATGAACTGTTAAAAATCATTTTGAAAAAATAAAATAATCCTCTCTTGTGAATGGATTCATTTTATTGTAATTTTAACAATATAGTTAAATGAAGACTCATTGCATTTCCAAATTGGTCAATTTAACTTCTGGTGTAATTAATTGGGATAGGCCAGAAACGTTTTTTATATATCAATTTAAGATTACTTTATAGAAATTAAGATAATTAATTCATAGTTTGATTTGTAATAAAATTGTTACATATTATTTATTATTACTTTCATTCGTTTACTTCTCTTAGAAATTAATATTTTCATGAAAAATAAAGATATATCAGAAAAAATAATAAATATTATCTTAAACTTCTAAAGAATGATAATTTAAAAACAAAATATTTTAGAATAATGAAAATGGAAAAAAATATAAACAATTAAATATGGGTGTTGACTTGGGGAGGGTATATCAGATTCATATCCTCTGCTGTAGTATTTTCCCTGCACGGGATCATAACCATTTAAAGATGTTTAATTTATTTTATATAATATAATTTTGTTTAAAAATCATAAATGAATAAGATGGGTTCAACTGATTCTCTCATATTAATTTGCAAAGAGGATCAGGTTCATGTTACACCACCTCTGCACCACAACTTGCAAAAATTTTGAAGTAAACTTTAAGAAAAAAAAATTAGTTTTAATTTATTGCTTGAGTAAATTTTTTATATATTATGTAATTAAGCATGTTCTTCCATATAATTAACAAAATTTTACTATGAAACTCTTTCGTTGATTAATAATAAATTATCATTGGACAGTAATATAATTTTTTTTATACTTATAATGGATCAAATCTAAAACTTCAAAAAATCACATGATAATTTTAAATGAATTTTGCATATACTCGTTTATGAGAAAATTATGGGAGCTCAATTATTTTCATTTCCTTGTTAGAGTTACTTATTTTGCTTCGTCCTTATCTGCCCAATTTTATGATTGGTTACAGCAGAAAAGATATATTAGATCTAGCAACATATTTTTTTTTTATAATTTGTTAAAATCTACAACGATCTTATTAAATCGAAAATAGGTTCCATCATATTGAGAAAAAAAAACCGATATAATTTTGGTGAAATTTATGTAAATTTCATCTAATTATAAAGAATATGTTTAAAAAATATGGTAGAAAACGTGTTACTAACTTTTCTCGTGAGATTTTTCCAACAGCTCTATTTTCGCTGACAAATATCATCAAGCCTCCAACAGATGGTTTCAGAATTCGAAGTCTTCTCAAATATACAAACCAAAAATTAATAAGTAATTTATTTTAATTTTTAAATAATATATCTACAAATATCTAAATTATTATTAAAATGATGTAAATATTATATTAAATTTCAGATCATATATATATACACATATGCATGAGAGGAGGTATGAACTAATGAAAACTAGCAACGTAGTAAGCGAAAAGGAAAAAAGCTGCAAACGAGTTTAGAGTAGCGAAGGTTTTTGGGTTTTTCCGTTGGCAGTTTTCACCTTTAGACTTTGATAAAGCCAAAATATAAAGCATTAGATGCTACACCTTAGATTCCAATTGTCACAGCTTTTTTGGTGTGGGTAGAACGGTAAATACTCTCACTCCTAGTTAAAGTTGGTTGCCTTTTTTTCTATATACATAAGGGTAAATTGGTCAAACAAAAATTCCACTTAGAATACAGGAAGGTAATCTTTTTTAAGATGGGAAACATAGAAACCAATGGCTTGGCTCTATCATATGGTCCTATTTTCCAGTGTGGATAACTCAACCTTGCTATGTCATTACCGGTCAATGGTGAAGGATGTTGATTATAAAACTTGTTGTTTTCAGTTGAGTCATAATAACACATTCACATGCACCATATTAAGATAAAATAAAGGATGCAGATTGATTTTTTTTTTTGTTTAAATCATAAATATTTTTTCTAAGAGATATTTTTGCTCAATCTTAAGAACATCCACATTTTGATAGACTTCACTTTTTAAACATGCTTTTTGTTTATATATAAAATTCGAATTTAAAATCTTACTAAAAAAATTGGTCAAAATTTTATTTTTCTGATGTCGTAGTAAATAATTCTGATTTCATTACGCATAAGTTAGTAAATCAGAATCTATGTCAATATATAATGTAGAAAACGTGATTCTAACTTAATGTGTACATTACCATTACTCCCTATTAAATAATTATTATTGTTATTGATAATTACATTTTTAAAATCAAAGTGATTTACAAATAAATATGATGTTGAATATTTCATCGATTGTCGTATTGAGATTATTCTGTTTGCGTGTTTGCAACGACGTCTCAATTTACATCTCCTCTTTCCATGATTCCATCGTAGATACCTCGAGCATCATTCAGGGCAAAAAAAAAGAAGATAAAGCTCATTTTACTAATTTTTCCTTTTTTAATAGAACAGAAGACGGGTGGGGTCCATTTTATGTTCATTTTTCTAATTATTAAATAAAAATTTAAATATTTTTTATGTTCTTGAGATAACGCATGTATTTTTATCATTTAATATTACTCTGTAAAACAATATAAGAATATGTATGAGGACGCAGCAAAGCTGTTAGTATATAGCTGTAGGTGGGCCTGCTACCGAAAGCCCCTTTGGATTCTATAATAGATTTCGGCTTTTGTCTACTGTTTGTGGGCTGTGGGCCTATGGCCTCTTTGTTTTGTGGACCAGAATGATCCATTAGAGGGATCGGTTTTATAGAATGAATTGACCAACGATTTGTTTTTTAAACAGAATTGACCAATGTCATTAACACAGACAAATCAAATCAGCATGTAAAATATAAATATGTGAATAATTAATCTGTTTTTCTCTACAACTCACCTAAAATACATTAAAAAAAGAGAAATACATGAGAACTATACAAATCATTTGATAAAATTTTAAATGTAACTAATCTATATTATATTTAATGCAATAGGGTCAGCCAAAGGTTAAGGGATGTTATAAGAGGAAAATAGTTTTTGGAGAGGGTTTGGAATACATTTATTTAAATGTTGAATACTTCATTTTGAATTTGAACTTTTATTAAGTTAATAGTCCAAATATCTTAAAAAGTTCACAACATTCCTTCTTTAGAATATTAACGAACATTTGGATGAAGGGAAATTTGGTGAATAATGTTGGCCTTGAAAAAAAATTTAAAAGACTACTTATAATGATGTGAGTGGAAGTGCATATGATAAAGTACTGAGTATTTTTGTATCAATAGAGAAAAAGACATCTCCGAAGTCTAGTTGGTTAAGTGGTAAAGTAGAGAGGAGAGAATGATGGGTTAATCAACATAGTAGGATAAATTAAAAAGGGGTGTCTAATATCAATAAAGATAAAAGCAATAGAAATTATAAAAAAAATCAATGCGGTATTGAACCTATGAGAGAGGGGTGAGAGAGGTCACACAAAGGGGATAAAAATAGTAACTTCATCACACATAAGACATAAAAAATAATGAGACAAGAGAAAATAAAAAATAATGATGATGATAATGAACATAAAAGAATGAACGAGAAGAGAAGGAAAAGACAATACAATAAGGGTCTAAAGCAATTCATAATAATTATGACAGCAAAAGTTCTGTGAAAAAAAAAAATGTAAGAAAATTCAATAATTCACATATCTCTCCCTAACAGGGAAGGAAAACATTGATGGGGGATCTGATAGCATTAGAAACTCTTGGTGGTGTGAAGGGTAGGAAAGTCACTAGTAGAAATGTTCATAAAAAGTCCAAATTTATTTGAAAAATTGGAAAGACCCTTAATGCGAAGGCTAAAGGAAAAGAGAAGGTGGTTGTCAATAAGATATTGAGATGGAAATCAAAGATCAAGAAGTTTAAAAAAAAGGAATATATATGGCGCAAGGGAATGGGTCGCCGGATAGGATTTTACAAGAATCCTTACATATAATACAAGAGGGTTGGGGGAAAGGATAAAAAAAAAATAACTAAAAAAATTCATTAGGTCACAAAATGTATATATCTTATGTATTCAAGAGACCAAAGCGAGCTCATTCTCTACGGTGAAGGGTAGGGCAAGTTGGGATAATAAGGATGTTAAATGGAAGTCTACTTCAGTTGAAGGTTTGTTAGGTGGGTTGTTATGTATATGAAACACTGCAACATTCACAAAAACATATAGCTTTAAAGGAGGTGGTTTTTTGGGGTTGAAAGGGACATGGACGACATACAATGTTTAATGCATAATTATGAATATCTATTTTCCCTACTATATAATGAAAAAAAGGTGTGTGGGAGGAGATAATCCAGTGCAAACACGGTACGGGAGGTGAAATTTGGTGCCTCATGAGTTTTTTCAATGCAGTAAGGAAAATTGATGAAAGGTGAGGTGAAACGGGCATGACACAACTGACATATACAAAAATTATTGAGTTCAACAATTTATTGACACCATGGAATTGGTGGACATTCCATTACTGGGTAGGAAGTACATGTGGTATAAAACAAATTCAAGGACAAAAAGTAAACTTGATAGATGCTTAGTATTAGTAGGGACAATATCTACACAGCCCACATGCATAGAAATTGTAGAAAGAAGTTTTTTTTATCATTATCTAGTGATGCTGAAATACATCATATTTGATTTGGGTCCAAAATCATTGATGAAACCTAAATTGTTGGTTCCATGATCCACATTTTATATCATTAGTGGAATTTAGCTGGAAAAGCTTCAAGATATAGGGGAGGGCAACGTTTGTTATAAAAATAAAAAATAAAATGGCTTAAAGAGGTAATAAAGAAATGGAATAATAAGGTGTTTGGCGGGATTCAAAAATCAATATGTGAAATAGTTAAATAAGTGAATGATATTGATCGTCTCGACGAGAAAAAAAGGAATTATATATGCTAACATCTTTAAGAGATGGAAGTGTATGGTAAACCCTAAACCCTAAACTCCCTCATTCATAAAAAATCAAGATGTAAATGGATGCAAGAAGGGATTCTAACATATCTTTCTTTCACTTAACAATTAATGAGAGGTGAAATCAAGATGCTTAATATGGATTGCTGTTGGAGGGGGTATGGGTGGAAGAACCTTAAATGTTAAAGGAGGAGGTTAAAAACTTCTTTAAATCTCGATTCAAGGATAGGGAATGGGAACAACCAACATTATAAGGTTTTTCAATTAACAATCAATTAGAAGAATAATAAGCTTTTGTCAAAACAATTCTCATAATAAAAAATAAGAGCGGTAGTATGGAAATATCATGGAAATAGGTGTCTAGGACCAGATGGTTTTAACTTCAGGTTTATCAAACTTTTTGGAATACTTTGAAGGAAGATATATATTGCACAATAAAAGAATTCCACAACTTTGGTAGGTTTCCTAGGCGGAATCCAACTTTTCTAACATTGATCCCTAAGTGTGACAATTTGCAACACTTTGGTTAATATAGACCTATTTCTCTGATTGGATGCTTGTACAAAATTGTTACAAAGGTGCTAGGTGTAAGACTTAAAAGGATATTATACAAGGTAATTTCATGGAACCAATCAACTTTCTTAGGGGTAGGAACATTCTTGATGGGCTATTAGTGGCTAATGAGATTATTGACGAAGCAAAGCAATACAAGAAATCTTGCTTAATTTTCAAAGTGGATTTTTATAAAGTATACGACTCGATAAACTCGAATTTTTTGTAATCTATGATGATGAATTTGAGATTTGGAGAGATATAGAGAAATGGGTGAAAGCTGTTTAGAATCATCTACAATCTTAGTTTTAGTTAACAGGAGATCCGAAAAAGTAATTTGGGGTATCTAAAGAGATTAGACAAGGTGATCCATTAACTCTATTTTTTTTTTCTCGTTGTATCGAAGGCTTTGAATGCTTTAATAAGGAAAGTAAATAAGGTCAATCTATTTGATGGTTATAAGGTGGACAAGAAGAATGTAAGGGTTACACATCAGTAGTTTGCAAATGGCACAACTCTTTTGGAAATATATTATTAAAGAATGTTATGATATTGAAAAGTGTAATGTGTTGCTTTGAGATGGTATCCGGACTACAGATCAATTTTGGCAAAAGTAGATTAGCTGAGATTTGTTCTCCTATACATGTGTTAACCAGTCTTACAGTTGTCCTTAATTGTAGCATTTTATCTATACCATTTATATACTTGGGTTTACGAGTAGGGGAAAATCCCAAGAGAATGGCTACTTGGAAACTTGTTCTTGACAGAATCAAATCTAAGCTATCTTCTTGGAAGCATCAGTATCTCTCACTGGATGAAGGGATCACTCTTATTAATTCGATACTCTATTCAATACCTCTCTTTTACCTATCTTTCTTCAAACTTCCAATCACGGTTGTCACAAAAATAATTTCTATGCAAAGGCAATTCTTATGGAGAGACTTAGATGACCAAGGAGAGTAGCATGGGTAGATTGAGATAGGATTTGTAGACCAAAAAAAAGTCGAGGATAGAGGATAAAAAATGTAGCAACATTTAACATGACTTTATTCAAAAAGTGAAGATGGAGCATGCTAATGGAGAAGGATAGCCTTTGGTGTAAGATACAATTATATAAATATAGGTGTACGACTAGGAACGAGAATTTTGGCTTTCCTAAATCAACATCCTTATGGTGGAAAGATTTAGGGCTAGTTGTGGGAAATGGAGAGGATGGTGGGTGGTTTTAAAAAGGGTTTGTGAGAAAAGCAGGTGACGATGGAAGAATCAAGTTATGGGAAGATGTTTAGAGTGATGGAGGAAGATTTTGCGAGATATTCCAAAGATTATACATAATTTTAGAAGATAAGTCCAATGTAATTAGTAGGTGGATGAGAAAATGATATGTGTATAGAAGTTAGGTAGAGAAAATCTTTGTTTGAATGAGAGAAACCATTACTGGAAGCACTTCTGCAAACTCTAAATAAGGTGACAATGAAGCGGGTGGGAGAATGATTGATGGTCTTAGAAGTGGGATAACTTATTAAAGTACTCTGTCTATTCTGCATATAATAATCTACATGTAACCCAAGAGTTGACTCTCATGGATATCCAACTATACTAGCAATTTTGGACTTTCGTGGTTCCCTTGAAAGTAAAGATTTTGGACATATGTTACCTACTTTAAATAATCTTAAGGTTAAAAAAGTTCTACCTTTTTTCCATAACTATGATTGTATTTTTTGTAAATCATATATGGAAACAATAAATCATCTCTTACTACAATATTCGGTTTCTTATGACATATGAAAAGCATGTTATAACTAGTTGGAGTTGGACATGGTTAATTCATCTACACCCATCTACCTATTGTAAACATTTCTTACAACATATCGGATCATCTCTGGATAAAAAGGACAAGACCTTATAAAATTTGATTAGTTTTGTGTTGTGTTGGCAATTTGGAATCATATGAATAGTGCTTTGTTTAGAAATCAAAATATTAACGTTCTGAAAATTGTGGACATAATTCATATCACCCCTCTTAAAGATGAGTGAAGAATAAAGTAAAAGAATTTAGGTTCTTAGTTGTAGATTGGATTCTTAAATATATGTTTTGTATATTCATTGTAAAAGGTTATTTTATATATAGGTTACGATATCCCTTTAATATTATCTATTATATTTTGCTAATAAAAAAAATCTATATTATATTTCCATAAGTGTGACTCGTTTAGCAAATTTGGTTCTACATTTATGTGAGAACATGCATTGTCGTGTCGGAGGAGCAGAGGACCAACAACCATCCTCCTTTATGGTGTCGATTTTCTTCAAGCTACTGTCGTTGGTTGAGTGGGTTTCAGCATGTCTTGTGTTACAATAGCAGTGACAATGGCATGTGGGTTTGCTTGTGCTAAGTGTTCATTGTTTAAGTCTAGAGCGGGAACATGCCTGTTTTGGTATAACAAAGACAAACAAGTGGTGTAGTGTATGATCACAAAAAAAGGATTAATGCAGAAACATTAGTTTGAACTTTGAAGGTTCCGTGGAGTTGGCACCTACAAATTTACAGTTTCTATTTTTGGGCCATCTCTCGCCCACGGGTCGCTTATGATTTTCTCTGTTACTCGAGCTTTTTAATGTTTGTAGTAATTGCTGGGAGGGGCCCAAAAATTGTGTTGGAGTTGGAGCCTAATGGGTCAAAATTTTGCGTTGGAGTTAGAGTTTGGGCTCATTATTTTCTCTTTCTTCTTCTAAAGGAACAGGATTTCACTTTCCTCACAAATAGTTGGCCACTGCATTATATACCTTTTAACGAGTTTTGATATTTTGCATCGGAGCATTCAACGCGAGTTTTTTTAAAAGAAAAAAAAAATTAACTAAAGCAAATTTTGGACTTTGGTCAAATGATAGATCAACCTGAGAACTTTTAATGAATGGTATAAAATCTATGAATAGTTATTATATTTTTGGATGGGTGAAAAAAAATATGAATAATAACATTTTTTTGGTTTTTTATAAAAAAATTGATTTTTTATACATTTAAAAAAAAAACTTCATATTTTTTAATTTAAATTTTAAAAACTTTCCTTTCCCTTCCGTCACTTTCCTCATATCCAAACAAAATGTACTCTTACATCATTATGTTATTTTCTCTTTATTAGAATTTAAGCAATTGACATGTTTGATTTTTCTTTTGGTATCTTGAGGGTCTTTACTGGAATTATAATTTGAAGTGGAAGTTAAACATTGTAAAAAATGAATTATTAACTGCCTTCAGTGTTGAGGTATAGCTTGTTATTTTAGTGATAGTGAAAATAACCAAATCTCAGTGGATCATGTTGGGTTATTGTGTGAATTTGCGCCTCTCTTTTCCTATGAAAATATGCTAAAACAGGTTTGCAGGAAAAGAATTGGACACGTTCAATTCAATGGTAGCATCGGGGACCCCATACTTGTGATTCCTACTGTTCCCATTTATGACTTTTGGATATCAAATACCAACCAGATCCTCCTCTTGAGCAAGATACAAATCCCCATCATCTTACACTGTACTAACACACACCCTTTCTCTCACAACATTTAGCAGATGCTGATCTCACACACTTTCACTCTCACCTCTTCACCTTCACAATACTAGCTCCTTTACCACACCAGACAATATTACATAGCCATGCCCTATGCTACCCTGCATTTATTTATGTAATCTTAAATGTTATTAAGTGTTTGTTTATAAAATAGTTGTGCCGTTTAAGAAATAAAAAAAATTATGAATATTATAAAAGCACCACAAAATAAATAATTTTTATTTATCAATATTATTTTTAATAGATTATGTGGATATTTTTTAGTCCCGGATTGTATGTTCTTTTGATGTTTTGGTTTATTTTAAATTTTTTATTGTTGAAAAATATTAATTATTTTTTAGTAATATTCTCACCTGTCATAACATATTGGTTACAGATTTTTTAAAGTTGTTAAAAAAGTTTTATTAATATATATTTAAATGATTTTTAATAAGTTAATTTTTGTAATATTCTCACCTTTTATTTAATTGTGATAAATGCTAATCAAAACTCATAAGATATTGGTTGCAAAATTTTAAAAATGATTAATAAATTTGTTTGATATATTATTTGTTTAATTGGTGTTGTTTAAAAAGATTGGTTTGGATGGTATAATAAGAAAGTGAGTGGGAGTTAAAGTTAATTTAGATGGTAGAGAAAAATGACAGAGTTGATGGAGAGGCAAAGACATAAAAGTAGAGAAAAAAGAGGTTTTTGTTGAGACAAGATGCAGGTGTTTGGGACTAGCAAGTAATGATGACTTAACAAGGGCTCATACTGGTGACTGAACCCCACCCCTTCCCTTCTCTAGTCCCAAGTCCACTCTCTACACATATGCCCCACTTTTTCACAGCCTTTGTGTGATTGTGTGCACCCTCTCTCGTAGTAGACCTATATTCTACCCTATAAAAAAACAAACCTTGTGACATATGACACGAGGCCCAAACCTAATGTCATTTCTCCCTCCCAAATTGCTCTCTGCGTATCCCTACCATAAATAGCTTTTAAACGAGGAACTATGCTTAGGAATTGGGGCCATAAAAGGTTAAAAACTTAATTTTATCCATGCTTTCCTTTCCTTCTTCCATTTTACTTCTACTTCTAACTCTCCTATGGCCCTATCCTCTCTACCGGGCACATGCTCTTTTTATTTTGCACGCCACCATTCAATTTTCATAAACTGTCACACAATAGTTTTTCAAAATTAACTCTTCTAATACAATTTTTGGATCTAATTTTAAAGTTCTATACTAAAGTTAGGGAATATAAGGATGTTCATGTAAATTAACGATTATAGTGTAACTAGGATAGATATATTCTTTTTGGTCCGTAGCTAGGGTAGTGATTGTTTCAGCCTTTTTAGCATCAAGATTCTCTTTTCTATCGTCTTAAAGTACCTTCTCTCTTCCATGGGGATCACCCTCACACTACTCGACTGTTCTTGTGCTAGGAGAAAAAAAAAAAGAAGGGAAAATATACACACCAAAAATAAGTGCAAAAATATGACACTACATCAACCAATGACTGGAATTTTTGCATTGCATAAAATAATATTAAATTCTTTTTTATTGATATATGATTTCCATGAAATAAAGGTGCTGTGGATACCCAGGGGAAAATACTACAAAGAGAGAAGATGGATAATTTAAAACTACTCAAATGGGAAAATTTATGAGCATTTGATCATGGATTGGGCTGAATAGTTTTATCTGGGCCAGTTCATTCTTGGCAACCTGAATATTATTTAGAGTTAATTTGGATAACTTAAGCAATAAATAATTATAAAAGAATAAAATAAAATAATCCAATTTTTCACATAGATTAAAATTAATTCATGTATATAGGTTTACTTATTTAACTTTTCATAAATATGTATAAATTAAATAGATTTTAACAGACCTTATCCTTAAAAAGTTTTAACAATGGAGTTTTACAGCTAAAAATTTCTCAGTCAGAAAGAACTTACTCTGTAATGGGTTAAATGCAGGGCACATTTACTTAAACTTTTAAAAATTGTATAAAGAGTAAGAGCCAAAATATATATATGTAAAAAATAAGAGTAATGGTTGATTTATATATGAAAAATTATTTTACATTTATTTCTATTTTAAATTTAACAGTTGATAATTTTTAAAAAAAAATATACAATCATAAATGAAATAAAAATAAATATAATATATTTTTTATATGTGTGAGAATGATTTCATAAAAAGTAAATTATTGTCCAGAGATTTTATGTTAAGTGGTTATGATTGACAGTTTAGTTATGATTGTAAAAAATAGGAATTTGATTATTTTTTTTAAAAAAAATCCAACTGCTTAAACAAGCATATTAATTTTTTTTAAAAGTTATGTTCTTACAATAAAAAGATGAAATAAAAATTAGTTTACTAATTTGATTTAATAAATTATTAATTTACTTTGATGTTATACAAACATGTTTGGTTTAAATTGATTTTGCATGACAGTAAATTATTTGCACTAGCTAAATGACTCATGTTTATCTCTTTATATATTTAGAACTTATTGAAAATTTAAATTATATTAAAAGTAAAAATATATTAGTTAAACACATAATTTATTTTAAAATGATATTAAACAAACTTATAAAAACCTTAATAATCATAATCATTTATTATAATATTTGAGCTTGATGGTAAGCCAAAATCAAGCTGGATCTGATTAAATTGAACTAAGACTATATATCAAGTTCGGATTAGTCTATTTAATTTGAATCATTTTTTCCATTCTTTCTATAAATATTCCTTGGACTGTTATACATATCACCGTTCAGTGTTGCTATGCTGATGTATACAGACAAATCATTGATCTCACGAGTTATGATGCCATATGAAACTTCAGCTATGTTTGATTAAAGTTGGGCAATGAAAGATCGATTATAAAAAAAAACCAACAATAATAAATGTTAGTGAGCAAAGTAAATGGCAGCTGGGAATGTTAGGATAAAATTTGTAGATCATGTTGTTGGAAATGATTTATGGAATCGCATTAATCATTCATTACCTCCAAACACTCCAATCAAATGACAAACAAGTAGTGACAATGGTAGCATATGGATAGCAAAAAAATAGCCTCAGACAAAGTTCGCAAGGCAAGGATTATGAACTGCCACAAAGGTACGGTCAATGAAACTCTTTATTGTTCATTCATTACTTTTGTGAGTAACATATTGGAACAAGTGTAGCCATGATCCATACGGTAGATTATTATTTGAACTCAATTTTGGTAGGGACAAGACCCCACCAATTCACCATTCATGCATTCTGTTCGAATGTTAACGCATATCTCCCTCCAGGAATCCGCAATGCCTCATGCAGTAGGAAATAATTTGGATTTTGAAGCACGTTCGAAGAAAGGACTTTAAAATATAAACAATTTAATTAAAATAAACTTATTAAAACGATTAGAATATTAATACTGGGAACATCCATTGCCTGTTTGTGTTAACATTTTATACATGCCAATTTTATTTTCAACCACAGATTTTATAAAATCAAATTATTTTGCCTCTTAAAATAATTGCCATGACTGTGTAACTTTTTACAAACAAATTGTATGGTTTGTTTGGATGTAAACAATATAAATAATGATGTATTTTTAATAAAAAATATATAACTTTTTAAAATTTTATTTTAAATTTATTTTATTTTCTTTCTTTTAAGATCAATAGAAAAAGGTAAAGTTATTTTGATGAAAGTTTTATTTGTACTTATGAACACTGTAGCGTGACAGTTACTTCTTTAAGTAGTATCAAATATTAAATATTTTTATTACATTGTAGAATAATGTAATAAAAAAGGTTATTATATTGATATCTAATGTGTGTCTTAGGGTTTAGGGTTATTATAAGAATATTATTTCACATTCTAAAGATGATGGATATAATTTCTTATATCATAATTTAACGATTGATATTTAAAATAAAATTACAAAATTTACTATCGAACTTATACAATATTATGCAAATATATAATATTATACATGCATACAAAAATTTATTTCCATATGTTTTAATAGCAACAAGAAGATACACTTTATCAAAAGTTTGAAATGATTTATTTTTAATTTTTTAATCTATAATTTATCTGTAAAAATGCCGATGAAGATTTATATTTATTATTTTCTTTTAAATTTTGTTGGATAATGTTTGAAAAATTATATTAAATGGGATAGATACATTCAAAATAATAAATAAATATTATAAATGATATGTCGGGAGAAAGAATTAGTAGAAAGAAATAAGTTATATAAAAAAGGAAATAGATATACATTAATTATTATATAGTTTTTAGAATTTAGTTATAATATATTTTACATTTTTATCTAATCATGAGTTATTATATTATTAAAATTTGTTTATTTTTGCAATAGCTATTTTAAAAGTTATATCTACCGTAAACTTTAATTAGTTAAAAATGTAAGTATGAATTACAATTTTTATTAAATTTTAGATAATTTTTTTAAAACATAAATATAAAATAAAAATAATAATAATTATATATAATATTATATTCATTCATGATTTTATATTGAATTAATTAAGTCTTTAGTTTCTCATTTATATTTAATTTTAATTATTTATTTTGTAATTTTAGTTTCTAATTATATATATTGATTTATGCTATTAAATTTTTTATACTTTCTTTAAAAAATATCACTATGTATAATTTAATTTTTAAATTTATTTATTTACTTGATCTTTTAGTATTTTACGGAGACTATTTATTCTAAATAAATATCAATTTATATATTTTTATGTTATACATAATTCTATGAAAAAATTGATATAAATAAATATTAAAATATATTTACTATCATATTTTTAAACTAAAAGTATGTAATATGCGATTTTTAAAAAGTAGATTGTATATTTACTCAAATATATTATTTTTTAGTAAAATAATTTAATTATAAAAATTAAATTTTATAATTAGTAAAAATTAGAATAAAATTGTAGATTAAAAATGTTATTTAATCTTTGATATTTAAACCACAAGACTGCTTATTTATAGTTTGTGAGGGAATACATCAGCAAAAATATCATTGTGAAACTGGATTAAAAAAATCTTGCTTCTATTCATCAATGCTTGCAAACAACTTTTCAATTATTACTTCCGTACCTCTATTATTAAGTTGGATGACTGAAAATGGTTAATATGGACAAAAAAATATATTAAAAAATTAACTAGTTTAAACAAAAAGGCAAAAGGGTTTATCTCATGTTAAATATGAATTATGATCCCACAACACAACGGCAGCAACAAGGAGACATGTAAAAACATTTTCATGTAAAAATATACAGTATAAAAAAGTATTAAAAAATGATGAATCAGTAAATAATATTTGATTTTGAATATCACGAGAAATAAGAGAGTACATTGAGATGTGACAAAGGGTACAGAGTATGAATTCGGCATGTCAAGTCGCTGTTCTTCTTTTATTGTTTTCGCTCAGTATTTAACGTTAAATCACATCATTTCAGAATTCAGAGCAATCCCGCAATTCTCTCTCTCTTTCTTTCTCTCTTTCTCACACACCTTTTTACTCTTTGAATTCTCCCTCTGACTTTTTCATATCTCTCTCCTTCTCACTGCATTTTCTTTTTTCTATTGGTGCTTTCTACTGTTTTTCTTGGCATTTGGCATTTGGCTTGCATTCTTGATGTTCACTTTATTATTAATATTATTATTATTTATTTAAAATAATTTTAAATTTATGCTCCAACCCCATGTGCCTTTGTTTTGTTTGCTTTTGAGAAACTGGTTGAGAGGAAGAAGAGTAGCTACTACTACTTCTACTGGTAGCCAAAATAGAGAGAGAAAGAGAAAGTAGAATCTATAAGTTGTGGAAACTCACATGCAACCTCTTTTACCATTTGCTTAAGAAGCTTATTTTTTGGTTGCAAACAGAGGGAGAGAGAAAAGAGGGAGCCTGTTTCGTTCCAAACAGCACTGAAGAAATGACTAAAGAAGAAGACTTTAAGCTCCTTAAAATCCAGGTCTTTCTAACCCCTTATCCATCACATGCTTTCTGTCTTTTAAGACCCCTTTTTATTTTAATTTCCTTCTCTATCAACACACATCAAAGTTGTTCATTGGTCTTTTCCTGAGGAATCTTTCTGTTTCTTTTGTTGTTTGCTTTGTTCTTTCTTCTCATTTTCTTCTACAGACTTGTGTTCTCAAAGTGAACATTCACTGTGATGGCTGTAAGCAGAAAGTGAAGAAGCTCCTTCAGAGAATTGAAGGTCCTCGCTTTCTTTTCATCTCTTTCTAGTTTTCCATCTCCTGTCTTGTCCTTACTATTCATTCACTATACTCATTCTTGTCTACATTATCTTTAGCTTCCCTTGTTTTCTTGACTACAAAATGTACGGAACAGAAAAGATTGTTGAATTTTTTTTCTTAGATGGAACTCGTAATATAGTACAATTTATGATACCCGAAGAACAATCATACTCAAATTGAGTGTTGGCAGTAGCAGTGTTTACTCACATCAAAGGGTTTCCTTTCGTAAGTCATCCAAGTTAAAGGAAAACAGAAAAACAGAAACTACCATACCTTTTCAGTGCTAATTCGGTTCATTAAGTAGACATAGTGTGAATGTTCCCTGTATGAAATCCTCAATGGGGGTAGTAGCTTTGATACATTTGGAACGTGTAGCAGTTTTCTTAACTAGAAATGTCTTAGTTTGACCTTGGTGTACGAAATGGATAATGTGAAGAAGTTAATAGGTGTAACAAGAAAATAGCTCCAAGTAATTTGGCCTGCGGCAAATAAATATCACTTTAGTAGTTTAGAGTGCTATTTTAAATGATAAGCATAATATGTTTTTTAATATCTTGAAGGTGAATGCAAGAGTTTGGAGTTTAACTTTTAATTTATTGTTGTGTTTGGAAATTGAAATTCTGGTCTTTTGTTCCACAGGTGTTTACCAAGTTCAAATAGATGCAGAACAGCAGAAAGTAACAGTTTCAGGTAGTGTGGATTCTGCAACCTTGATCAAGAAACTGGTTAGAGCTGGCAAATATGCCGATCTCTGGTCTCAGAAAGCAAATCAGAACCAAAAGCTGAAGAACAACAGTCCCAAAGATGACAAGAACAAAGGGCAGAAGCAAGGACTGGTGAAGGGGCTTGAGGCTTTCAAAAATCAGCCGAAATTTCCTGCTTTTAGTTCTGAAGAAGATGATGACTACTACGACTATGATGATGACGAAGATGAAGAAGACGAAGAGATGAGGTTTATCAGGGAGAAAGCCAATCAACTGCAGTTGCTAAGGCAGCAAGCTGCTGATGCAAATAATGTTAAAAAGGGTACGGGGGGCATTTCTTCAGGTCCCAACAATGGTAAGATGAACAATGCTGGCAATGCCAATGGTAGCAAGAAAGGAGGCCCAAATCATAATTTGGGAATTAAGGAAACTCCTAATGGGCTTGATCAGAAAACCATGGCAGCCCTGAAGTTGAACAATGCCCATTTGGGTGGTGGTGAAAGCCTCAATCTTGGAGAAGCTAAAATGGCTAATTCCATTGGTGCCATGATGAATTTAGCTGGATTTAATGGTAGTGGAAATAATGTAGGTAGTGCCACTGTTCTTGGGGGGAATGCCAATTCCAATGGTTTGGGAGGTTTCCCTGTTCAGTCCAATGGTATGATTCCAGGATCTTCGGCAGCTTTTTCAAATGGTGGTTTTTCTACAGGCCAATATCCATCATCTCTGCTAATGAACATGAATGGCTTCAATAACCATCCATCACCATCTCCATTAATGATGAACATGAACATGCAGGCAAGGCAAGCTATGCAGCAACAACCCCAGATGATGTATCACAGGTCACCCTTTATTCCTCCAAACACTGGCTATTACTACAATCATAGTAGCTACAGTCCTGCAAATTACTCCTATTCCTATGCCATGCCTGGTTACCCAGGGGGTGATGATCATCATCACTCTGCTGCTCACATGTTCAGTGATGACAATACCAGCAGCAGCTGTTCAATAATGTAATGATAGATTGTAGTGCCCAAAAGTGAAAAAAAAAAGCAAAAAAGAATGGGTGTTTGACTTTAGAGTCCCATTTACCAAGCTAGTATAGTGTTTGACTGCAATTTGGTGGGGCATATGAATGTGTTAGGGATGGATGGATGGACGTGTGAGTGAGTGAGTGAGTGAGTGAGTGAATCATATCAGTGTACTGTGTAGTGGTTGAGATGATGTTTGCCTTTATTTTTAAAAAATTTGTCCTTGGTTGTTCTGTCTCATGACTTTCTTTGTATGTGAAGTAGATGAATGTGTTAAGTTAAAGTCCTATCGTTTCTGGCCTAATAAAGCATGTTCATCTATATGCAAATGTAAAATATATGAACCTACTAACTTTGGGGCTTGAGGGACATGATGGATGGGTTTTCCTTTTTTTATATTGAATGGGATATATGGGACGATATTCTCGAATTAGACAATGTGACACAGTTACTGTTTTCTGTGCACTGTGACATGATGACAATGTGTGTCTGGGAACAGTTAGGTTGACAATGTGCATCGCTGTGTATAATAGTATTTTGCACGTTAGATGGATACGCACGCGTATGTCACGTGCGTTATCCTAGCAGTGCTGCAACAAGCAGGACCACATTACAACTTGTAAGTTGGTGATATAATAATATTTACTAGTACACTAATTATACCCATATGATGCTGATAGCCCGACACCCAGGTAATAACACGAACTAGTAGTATATTAATTGTCACTAGCACATGCACTATGTTTAAGGTGCTTATCCAAACAGAATTTTAATCTGAATGTTATACCTTTTTCTAATTATGATTAAAAATGGTTTAAGCAGACATGTTGTAACTGCTACTTTGTCGAGCTCCTAGCTTGTTGCCTATACTTTCATCCATGCATATCTGCCACTAGTCAATTCTGCGAGTCAAGTATTACTTTTGAAGTCTAAAACTTATTTTTAAGGAGATAACCATTCATCTACAATAAAATAAACACACTTATCCTTTATTTGGAAGTTAAAGAAATAATATTTATCGATAATTATCTTTGCGATAGTCCCTTTAAAAATATGTTTTAAGGAATAGTTGTTTTGGAGGCAAACAAATAACATTTAAGAGTTTGTTTGATTTGTTTCATTTTTTAATTTAAATTACAAAGCAGTATCATTATTTTAACTTCCTTTTTTGTAAAGTTTTATAAAAAAAAGATCAGATAATATTTTTATAATTAAAGTTAAAAATTAGAAATAGAGACACAAACCAAACAAACTTAGGTAATTTTTAAGATGATGATATTGGACGCTTTTATGCTTCTCTATGAATACTCTCAAGATCTAAATCTCATTATGAAGTGACGAATAGATTTGCTACTTAAAAAAAAAAAAAAAACTAGCTGATGGTTGATAGTTGGTTTGTTATAAAGGGACAAACAGCAGGAGGGCCATCTTGTCTTGTAAACAAGACGCTACCGCCAAGACAAGGAGAATCCATGGGCCATGACCATCAACAATAAATAATAAATAGAATGTCTACAAATGTGGTTGTCAGCAAATTCAACAACAGATATAAAGTGGAGTAGATAATATATTTGGAAATAAACTATTTTAAAGAAACATGTTAAAAATAGTTAATAAATTAATTCACACGCTCTCATGGAAAAACTATCATTCTTTTAATATTCAACTGTCATTTTTCTAGCTAAATACCTTGCTAGTTCAACTCATTATTCTTATTGGTAATTAGGCTAACTAATATCACAGCAACGTACACAATTTATATTAGAGTTTTACTTGAATTTAGTAAAAAGACAAGAAATTAAATTTTTGTTCCGTCTTCATTTACACTTCTTTCCTTTTTGGTTTTAACCCAATTTATTTTTAAGGGGCTCTTAACTAATAAAATTCTGAGTTTATTCTAAAAATTTAGAGTTAAATTTTGCCTTCACTCATTTTCTGTTTTCTTTTTTGAGCAAAATTTACCAAGGTTTTAAAAAAATCGCAAATAAGATTATCAAAGGATTTATAAAAAGAAAAGTCAATTTGATGCAGGAGTCCCAGTTTTGTTCGGTTCATATATATATAAATATATTCCTTATCCAAGGCACCAAAATACTACAGTTAAATAAATCAATATGAAAATCCCTCTACGTAGTAAAATGCTTGCCTAAGCTTGCAGAACTCTTCACAATTTATGCAAAGGCTACTCTGTCTAATTGTCAATAATATATTCTCTGCAACTCTAGTAAATTACAAGATTAATGGAACCATTTGATAGGCTTGAGAAGAAAACACGGTGAAGAAACAAAGGTATGACGACAGCATATGTGGCTCAACTCCACGTAAGATTAAGATTATCCCCTAATCCTATACTGTTGTCTGTATTCTGGTTTAGAAGCATCATCATAGGACAGCCAAGATTCTGCACAGATAAACCATTATTTAAACGATATATCATATATAGCTCATCTTACATAGTATGTAGCAAATGATATTCTCACATTAAATGCTACATGATAGGGCAGCTCAACATGAAGTCAACTAAAATGGCAAGAACCACTCAAAAACAATACTTATTGTCCCTTCTCTTATACTAACACCAAAGTTTATATTTAGTATATCTGCAGTCTTTTAGCTCCTTCCTCCTAATGATATGGATTTTATTTTCGATTTAATGAATTTTACTCATAATTTCATAAGTATCAATAAATTTTAGCCATTAATAGTTGTGTGTAAAAGAATATTGTTAGTATATAATAATTTTCCGTATATGAATCCAAAAAAATATAATAAATAATTAATAAGTAATAAATTTTTACCATATATATTCTTTTTATTGTATATTCTTAGATACAAATTAAAAGAATTGTAAGTATTTAATCGAACTCAATATTGAAACTATATATCTTTCGAAGATGAGTGTTGATACACGCAATGTGGCTTTGCTACGTTCATTCCCGTCCTTTCTCCTACTCTGAAATTTAGCTTAATTTCAATTTTGTCCTTTTTTTCAACCGAATATTTTGACACTTTTTACTTATACTTCTCTTTACATTCCTTTAAATACTACATTCTTTACATTTGTTTCTGTTTCTATTTGTGGAATCACTCAGAATAACATGATGCAAGAGTAACATAAAAAAATGAGAAAAGAAAATTCTTTAATTATACTTGAGGAGACATTAGATCATCTAAACTCGTGTGTGCATGTGTTTTTTTCTTTTTAGAAATGAAGCACAAGATCAAAGTTTTCCTCCATTTAGTGGCCTGAGAAATCTTAGAAAACTCTTAACTATCACCTTACATTTTAAAATGAAATGTACATAAGATTTCATATGATAATAATGTTGGAAAACAAAAATATGCTGTTAATCTGAATTATATAGGCAAAACAATGGGGCAGCCACAATCCATGCTTCTTATGTGAAATACCAGAGGTTAGGAAAGTGTACTTAATTGCTCTGATCAGATGCCTAGAGGGACAGGATCCACCTAATTGAAACTAAATGGACTGAATTTCTCTGAGAGAAATAAAGGGATTAAATGCCATTTCATTACCTACATTACTGCTTTGATATTTTGTTTAGACAAGGACAAAAGTTATTGCCACTTTCTTAGGAAATAACCAAGAGCTTCCCACCTCTGCAGATCAAAATTCAGGTTGGATGAAATGCCCAACTGTTGGTTCTATGAGAAATATATCAAGGGTAGACACAACACTATTGTAATCTTAAACTTTCCTTCCCACTACATAAACATTGCTAAAAATTGAAGATCATCATATAATATACATTACATAACTATTATGTATCAATTTCTTACCACAAAACTCCGTCACGCATTGGGAGCTTCTGATGCTGTCATATTTATTCAGAAATCAAACTCCAAACACGAACACAAGCATCCTCTCCCGAACTGACCACTCTTTCCTCATCAATGAAAGCCAACCCGTAAACACCACCTAAATGAGCACCTTTTATGGTTCTGCGGCTTGATGCCGGCTTTCCAACTTCATATATAATGACACATGTATCAAGTGAACCGGTGGCTACCAGTCTGCTATCAGGTGACCAGGATAGGCAGTTGATACGTGCAGTATGAAACAACATGTCATTAAGCTTCACCTAAAAGAAAAAAAACTTCGGTCAAAAGCCAGCTCAAGAAAGGAAGAACTTTAGTCAAAATACCTTAGCATTTCAGTAAGTATTATTTATGAAGCAAACGAACTTCAAGGAATGATTCTTCTGTGTTGGGAGACTGAATCGAATTCTTTTCCAACACCACCCGACAATTGTAAAACAAGTTGACAATTCAAATTTTCTTGTGTTTCTGCACTGTCATTAAAATCCTAGGCTCTGTACTAGATCTTTTTTTTTTCAAATCCAGTATAAGATCTTTAGTTGGGTGTGTAGACAGAATGACATATCCAGGTTGCCCCTGGAGTAATATTCAAAGCTCAAACATGTTTTTTGTAATTATTCTAATTTACACAACATTACATACAAACATTCAATGAGTCAAAATAGCCAGTCAAACATCATATCTGACAGGAATATATTGAGCAGACAATTGGGAAAGAACTGTCTCAGTGATGCACGCATGTTTGGATCCAGTGTCTTTTTGGACACGAGTTATTTCCTTTACTTCCCCACTTCTTTCCAATAGAATTTATTCGGGAAAAACACATGCAACATGACCTGTTTAGCAAACCTTGCAAAGAAAGGTTAGAAATTATGCCCGCAAGCACTTTTCGGGTGTTTCTTTAGATTGAATTTCCTTCAAGACGACTCTCTCCTGCAACTACACTGTCTAGCAGGAGAGAATCCATGTCCGTTAATCTTGTTTGACAAGAGAGGAGGTAGGCTTTCATGGTTAGATTTGGCTACTCTAAAGTACATGGGAGGATAAAGTGCAAAATAATAACTATTGATTAAAAAACCAATCGTTTAAATTTTCACAAATTCATAATTTATTTTACTTGTGTGCTTTATTTTCTAAAATGCATTATGCACTTCAGAGAAGTCATATTCATGTTTCTATAATATGGTTATAAATAGTAAGAAAGCCAAATGTAACAATCAAAACTTGGAGGAGGTTCTTTATATTTGGTCATGGATTTGATTAAGCTACTGTCACTTCTCCTTAAATAAATAAAGAATTATGGCCAATCAAAAGATTTAATCATGCTGCTCATTATAGAAGCAAGTTATATAAAAAACATCAAGCTAACAAACTTACACACGTTATGATGGCTCAAGCAAGAATACTTCGATCAATAGAAAAAGTCATTTCTTTTTTCAAATAGGAAAAATTGGTATAGGACAAATCAAAGTATCCACTATCCAGGCATGAAACACTTAAACTTCATGTAACAATAGTTTCAGGCTCAAGTTACCTCTTTGGAAACACAGTCCCATACAACAGCTTCTCGATTCAAATCAGCCGATGCAAACATGGAAACATCTGGAGAGTATCTGATTACACTGATAGCACCTCTGTGTTTCTCAAGGACACTCTTTTCTGTAACTGTATCTCCTGAGACAGAATATATGTGCAACTTACCATCTTGCCCTCCCACAATTGCTTCACTACCGTCAGGTGAAATAGTAGATGCAGTCACAATAAATCCCAGGTTTATAGTGGAGACAATCTTTGGACCCTTAAGTAAGACAATCCCGGACTCAATTGCAATGATAGCAAGTTCAGGGGAATTAAGTGCAAGGCACAAATCCTTAGGCTGACTTCCAACATCAACACTCTCAGCAGCACCAAAATCATCCCCTTGAAGAGGAACTCTGTATACCTAATACATACAAATTTAAATAATATCAAAAGAAGGCAATAACCAACAGTGTTTAGAACAAAAAGTAAGTTTAATCTCCATTAATTCTTATGGAGAAGTAAAAGAAACAAGTAACTATTCAAAGAATTGACTTGTAACAAGATTGACAGCCAAATGTTAATCTGCTCCCTCAATGGTGTACATATTCTTTTGACTATAGTATCAATATCCATGAATCCAAGTCATTGTATGGTACAACTAATTTATAAAAATTAAAGTCCAATTTTTATTTATTTTTAACAAAATTAAAACACACATGCAACGTATAGGTGTCACAATTGTTTTCAACAAAACAATTGTGTAAAACTGATAATAGTTTAAACTACAGATGTACTTTGAGGGCATAGTAAATTTTCTCTACACGCATAGAAAGATTGTGAGGTAGAAAGATATCATAATGGTTTATAACTCAAAGGAATATTAGCATTATGCAGGAAGTGTCTTCCAGATTACTTTAGATAGTAGCTAAGTTTTCAGTAGGGAATTCATGTCGAAGATATTATAATTGTATATATAAGATCCAAAACAGTAGTTTAAAACATCCAAGAAAGTAAAATTAAGCAACAGTGAGAAATAATTCTATGCTCCGAGCTGTGTTTAAAAAACTTACTCAAAAAATAAAAAAAGTCGCATGCTTTTAGATATCTCTACCTTATAAACTGCTCACTTCGAAACTGAAATGAATTTCTAACAGCTATTTAAGAAAAATAAAACTTCCTTCTTTTTATGCCCTGTAATTTCAATATGGGAGTGAAAAATTATGAATTCGTAAAAATGCTGGAAGACTTTGTCTTAATTCATGTTGAACCTACAGTGAAAGGGGCACAAGCTACATTGCTTCACAAATCGTCAAATATGAAATCTTGATTCAAAACTGTTAATGCAGCTGCAAAAATCAGAGCGCAAGAAGACCTAGATTGACACCAGACATAAGTTCAACCTCAATTACAGGAATCAACATACTAGATTTTGCAGGTACTTTCAGGATAATACATAGGCAAAACAGACTTATGGTTTGACTTCTATCAATCAGAAATATTTACTACATTTGTCTAAAAATAATTCAGTAATCACAGTGACATCAAACATGGAGCTTCAGTGTTTGAAATACGCATCAATGATGAAATAAATTGTCAGAAGATGTATCTACATGTTAATTTTTACACGCTTGCAAATCAAAGAACCTTTATAATGATAATGATGAGTGATGCATGTGTATCAGTTACCTTGTTGTCAAATCCAGCAGCAATAACTTCTTCTTTGCCAGCTACTAACAATTTGAGTAATCCAAATTGTTTACTCTCAAACTTACCACTGTAACCAATTCCTGGGGCCCATCTAATGATCATTCCATCATAGCTGCTGGATAAAAGCATCTTTTCAGCTCTGCTGAGCAGAGTCAAAACGGTGACATTCTTCATGTGACCATATAATATCAATGGGCTTTTATCTAAATCCTTAGCAGAATAAAAATTGATAGTGCCACCAAGAGATACAGTAAGCAGATAATCATTCTGCCAAAGACAACCAACAAGCATGTCCTCCACCCCACCAAATTCATTATGTGTGAATGTCTTGTTCAGGGTTGCACTACCATCCGAAAGAATATTCCATACTTTTGCAGATTTGTCTGCAGACACTGTAAGAACCTGGAATTGATTGATATATAATATAAATTGGAATGTAGATAACAGCTGTGAAAATAAAAAAAAAGCACAGGCAAGATCACAACATTTGCTTTCTTACCTGGTTAGATTGATATTTGCTCACAAGCTATTTTACTTGGAAAAAAAAAAACAATTTTTTTTATCTCAGCCAACTTGAAACAGTATGAGTCAAACACAAGAAGGAGCTCACATGTTTGCTGTCAGGACTCCAACTAGCAGCATATATGCTGCCCTTGTGACCATCCTCTGCGGGCAACTCTCCAAGTTTGTCCCCTGTCTTTCCATCATATATGATACCCTTCCTATCTGAGCTAACAGTAATAAATTTGCTCCCATCTGGAGAATATCTAACGCAGTTGACAAAATTCGAATGGTCCCTGCAGATACAGAATGTCTTCTATGACAACCTGAATAAAGAAATGGAAGCCTACTCAACCCAAAACATTTCTTTCAGGCTAAAGCTTGATCCTATTTTCAAAAGTAAAGAATTGATAATGCCACGGTGTATGTTATATGATAGAATGATCCATTGATTCTCTTGATCATACATTATGTAATAATAACGGAATTCTCTTCATCCAGACCATGCAAAAAGACTCTTGAAGCTTGATCTATTCATAAAATTTCTTGATATTTCAATTACCTAGTAAAAGACATACATTCATTTTGGGTACCCTTTGCCAGGAAATTCAACTCTTGCAGAAAGCCCTTCGTAGGAAGTGAATATACAGTTATTCGCTACCAACTTAAAAAGAAGACGACAAAAAACAAAAATGAAGAAAGGAGAAGCTCGAAGATAATTTTACTTAAGTATTTACCCACTATTAAATCATAGAGAGAATTATGAAACAGCAGATAATAGAACTTACCTGATGGACATATTGAACTTGAACGGTGGACCGTGATAAAAATTCACTAGAAAATCTTCTCCACACGTAACAATGCGGAATGGCCTCGTTGGTTTGAATGCACAACTTAAAACCCGCCGCGAATGGCCATCAAAATCACCAACCGTACTGCCAGAGTCCCACCTTAAGATACAAAATAAATTTAAGATGAAAAAAGGGGTCAGGTGTTGAAAATATGGAAGCACGTTTGCACATGCATGCAATTATCCAATTCTTCTAAGAAGGACGAAGCTCATAACTTGCTTCACTACTTTGAAAGGCATGGAAATTTAGTTCTGACTAGGCAATGGAGAGATCTACTATGGTGTAGTAGCAACCACTGTCAATTGAATTACAAGTTTTTTTAAAAATATTTTTGTTAAAGGGTTATTTGGAGATGAAGTTTTTGGAGGAAAACGAAAATGAGGCCAATTTTTTTAAAAAATAAAAGAATTTATTTAATTTATGATAATAAATAATTAACATATTAAATTTTTAAATTAAAATACATTTATTTATTTTGCTACATGAAATTAAAATACATTTATTTAAACTAATAAATTTGCCCCTGCCTTTTTTTCTAAAATTTTCTTCTCTAAACAACTCTTAAAACAATTTCTATACTACTTTTTTATTATATTTCTAGTCTCACTAGAAATATAATATTGAGTAAAACTTTACGTTGAAATTATATAAATAGAGAATTTTAGTCTTTAAAATTTTAAGAAAAATTTATTAATTTTGAATTCTGTAAAATATTTTTATTTTATTGTTTGAAAAAAATCAAATGAATATCATTTTATAAAATAAAATTAACGAATAATTTACTTCTCCAATATTGGTTTTGGATAGCTCAACTGGGCAGGGTCGGGTCGCATCACATACACGTTCACATGTAGTAAGTGCTTATGTCACGAACAACCCAACCCATTGTAAAGTGTACTTAATATTTTTTATATATTTATACAAGGATATATATTTTAAAAAATAAAAAATAAGTTGTGGCCAATAATGTTAAGATCCAATTCCACACCACCAAAAGAAACTAGATAATGAATTTTGATTAGAGTTTGCAGTGACTATCAGGACCCTAATATAAAATTTTATGTTAAGGTAAAATAAAAGTGTAATGAATTTAGAGTAAATAATAAAGAAGAGTGAAAAGACGGTTACATAAAGGCGCGAACAAAGGACTTGCCCTTGCCATCGCCACAGGCAACGATCCTCATCCCATCCTGAGACCATTGGATGTCATCGATCCGACCCGAGAGGACCCGATACTCGTTCTTGAGAACGAACTCGTTGCGTGTCCCCCAGATGCGGACGGTGCCGGAGACATCGGCGGAGGCGATCCACTCGGCGTTGGGGGAGTAGCGGGCCACCGTGACGGGGTAGCCGTGCTCGACGTAAACGGAGACCTGAAAGGGATTGTCAAGGTTGCGGATGATGACGGATCGGCCGGTGCAGTAGAGAATGTTGTTGGATTTGGGGTCGCCGGAGATGAGGATTCCGCGGCCACGCTCCGTGGAGGGCGCACATGCGTAGGTTTCTGAGAGGGTCGCCATTGTGGTGGAATTGGAATCGCTTTGTGCATTTTCGTGGTAGTTTTGGATGTAAGTTATAGTGTGTGTGAGTCCGGGAATGGAGGACCACGTTTTGAACAAGTTCGCTCTCCCATCGCCATTCACATTTCACGTTTTTCTGTCAAATGCGATCTTACACTTCCATATTCCATTTTGCATTCCAAATGCCAATAGTCAGATATAAAGTTTACTGAAATGTTCTATAGTATAATTAATTAATTCATCCATATATTAAAACAAAATGTTTATTATTTAAAAAGATATTTACTATGTTTTATATTTTTAATATAATAAATGTTTTAATAATAATTTATCATTTTTAATATTTAAAATTAATTTGAAGGATTAAGATTTGTATATTTGTAATATTGTTATATTTTTCACACAAAAAAACTGTTTTTAATGTTTTAGTGTTCATTTGGTTTGTAATTAAAAAAGTTCATAATTTTTAATAAAAAATATACATTTTAAAAATGATTTATGATTAAAAATAATTTTAATATCACTTTAATTGTTTTTAAAAAAATGAAAATTAATTTTACTTACTTTCTAAAAAACAATTACACTCAATTGTAAAATAAACGAGTCTTTAATAGAATAGGGAGAAGAGTTTGTGTGTATCTATATATATACCAAAATAAATAATAAATATTGTTAGTTATTAAAAGTAGCTTGATGATTGAGAATTTTGATAATTTATAAAAGATTTTAAGTTGATATTTTATAATTTTTATAGTAAAAAATAAACTAAATATTTCCACTAGAATGATGGAATGTTGAGACTTGGGAAGCCTGCAACGTGAAAGATGAGAGATTAGTATTGCGTTTTTTTGTTTTTTTATTTGTATTTTAAATTTTATAATGTATATCTAATTTTTTCATCTAATGAAGAAAGGGACTAACAGTCAATTGTGAGAATATAAAATCATTAAAATTGAAATATAACATAAAACTCCTTTATTTGGGTGTGCTTTATTTGTTTGTGCTCCTGTAACTGTTTATGATCATTTCACTTTCTGGTTCTAGGAATAAAAAAATGGGAGCCCTTACTATACACACAATACATTACATTCTTACACTTTTAATCTAAGGAATGAACATTTTAAAAAATTATCCAAATATACTATTTACAGCACATATAAATAATTACTTGTATTTATATTCATTCGAATATAAAATGGTGATTTTTTTAAAAAAAAAAAAAGTAGATTTACTGTTTATATATGCCACACACAGTGGCAAAATGTAGAGTTGACTTGCGTGAAATAAAAGTCAACAGAAAAAAATATTCGAATCATAATTGATGTTGAAATTGTTAGTGATAGTTTCGCATGAGACATAAATAGTCACTATCATTAGCATTTTTTAGGTTTAAATACATTTTTCTTCTAATATGGTTTTTTTTTATTTGATTGATGTACAAAAAAAAGTAGTAAAGATTTTTAAAATCATCCCCAATATTATTCTACATTATAACATCGTTAAAACAAATTTGACTTAATTAACAGATTCATAATATAACTTCTCACATCTAAATTTCCTTTTTATTTTTTAATCTTTTAAACATAACCTTTTCCTTTCATTTTGACATCCTTACATAACAGTTTTTTATTTTAATCTTTATACATAATGTATTTTTTATTTTGGTGACTGTGTGAACAAATAAATAAATGAATCCTGTACTTACCAGAACATAATGTAAAAGAAGAGAAAATATACAATACAGCAAAATAAAAACAATAATTCACGATAACCGTATAAGAGAATTTAAAGCAAATGTTTAGAACTGTGTGACCAAAATTATTTTTCATCTAGAGAATATTAATAAGTGTCCTTATGATGTTGGCAAAAGAATGAAAAGTAATTTTTATAACAAATGTTATAAATACACTTTTGCCATATTTTTAAATATTTTTTATTGTGATAAATCTTAATAAAATACATTTTTTGCTATAATTTTAACTAATATTATAACATTTGTGAGACATTTTTGTTTTGTTTTGGAGTAAAATCTATGTAAGTTTCAATAAAGGAGGGGATTTATTTCTTATTTAATTCGTCCATTCCTTACTTGTTCTAATGTGAAATTCATTCAACAATAAAACAATATTAAAAACAGTGTGTTAGAAAAATATTTTTTAATTTTTATAATACTAATATCATAATTCACTTGCAAAGATACTGGTTAAATAATTAATAAATATATAATTTTTTTATAAAAAACATTGTGAGGTTAAATTAAAAATTATGCTGGAATGCTTCACTTTCTTTTAAATAAAAATTTAATTTAATTTTTTATTTATTTAATATCATGAAAATATCATCCTTAATATTAATAGTAAGTTCCTTTAAAATAATTGGTTAAAAAAAAGAGATATATATGTTAAAAGGAAATATAAAATGTTATTAAAAAAGACAACTTCAATAGTTTTTACACTTTAAAACAGCTAATCTCCGGTTATTTATTGGAAGATAATCTGGGTGTACATATAAATAAAAAATTCAAAAGTATTTAAAAATATTATTATGTAAATATTATTTAGTATTTATTTTTGAAGCACTTCGAGTGATTCAAATAGGATACAATAAATATTTTTGGCCAACGTCATTAGAATATTTATTAAATTAAAATTTATTAACGTTTTTAATTAATTGCAATCCTCATAAAATTTTAATTTTTTAAAACTAATTTCTGTCATCATTCCTTAATAATGTATTATACCTTTCAAAATATCATGTTAATGTTAAAATGATTGTTTATCAAACATGATTCAATACATACAAAATATAAAATTTTAAAAATGTTTATAATTGATGATAATTATAATTATTAAAAAAATTTAGATACTAGTTAAAAACTTAGAAAGTATAAATTTTATTAAAAATATATTTAATAACAATATTTTCTTATAATTCTAATAAATTCTTTTAATTTTAACGTCTTAGTTATAAATTAATTATTAACAAAACAGTTAAACATATAACAATTTATAATTAAACAATTAACCAACTGTATAAATTATCTTCGCATATCCTAATTAAATTCTTTATCAGACGCACTGTGAAGTATTATTTCCTTTAAGTACCCCTACAAAATATTCTTAGAAATTGCACTTGCTACTATTAAACATCAATTCATTAAATTGTATGCCACTGATTATATAAAATATTAATAAATACATATGTAAAATAATAATAAATACATATGTAATAGACGATAACATCAATCTCACACATAATCCAAATGCACCTCGTTCAGAATGCATAGAATGTTGGGATGAAAATAGCTGGTTTGATAGAGATGTATGATTTAATTTGTTTAAAGTTTAATTTAAATAAATAGATTATGTTTATTAAAAAAAATTAGATAAATAAATTAAATTTATAAAAAAAATTATTTAATTTATTTATATGTTTATATTATATATTTATATATTATATTTATATAATATTTATTTTATATTTTGTTTATATAATATTAATATATATGTTTTATAGTTATTTAATAATTTTTTTCTATAAATTTTAAGTTTGTAAATTTTTTAATTAATTATTTATATAAACTTTAATTTTATTTATTAATTTTTTTAAAATATAAAATTTTAAATAAATTTATAAACTTTGTAGGCTTCCATTCAAATCAAATTTTGATTAAAAAAAAATTAATAAATAATAGATCAGGTCTCAAAAAATTTTAACAGACAAAACTTAAATATTTAAAATCAAATTATTTAAAACATAATTTGATTAAACCTATTTCCATCTTTAATAGAACAACATCAAACCTCTTATTGTAATTTACATTAAATAATATTAAAAAGTTAAATTGTACAAATGTAAAAAAATTTATACCATCAATTAATTAAAAAATATTATAAAAGTAATTTATAAAATCATTAATACAAAATTAATAATTTGAATTATATATCAGTTAATAACTAATTACATTCTTAAAAACATTTACAATATTAAAGAAATTTATTTAAATTTAAATTTAAAAATATTATTTTATTTTATTTCTATTCATCTTCTTGATTATTATTAAATACAAACTATTTAAAATTATACATTCAATATATTTTCTTTAATTCTTATAATATATTTTTAACTAATATGCAATCAAAAAAATTAGTTAATAATTAATATTTTTAATTTATTTTTATCTTTTAAAAAATCATAGCTTATCAATTTTGTATTTTCAATGTTGTATTTAATCATTATAAAATAATTAATTATTTAATTAAAGAAAGGTTGAGATAATTAATGTCATAAATTTAAAAATTTAAAATAGTTATTAATTTTTAATTACTGATATGGATATTGAATTAACCCCTTATTAACATACATATCGTGATAAGGTAAAGCCATAAAAAGAATATTAACATATGATACATTTAAAAATAGATTTATATAATTTATAATTAGAAAAAATAAATGCTTCCATTTCTTTCTTCTAAAAAATAATGTAAAAAGTACAATTGAATTAAATTTTACTGCTAACGTTTATATATTATTAATTTTAATTTATATTTTTACCAATTTCAACTATTAAAGATAAATAAAAAACATTTCATAAAAAATATACAGGCTATTATACTTTCATCATGAAAACTAAATCATACAAGTCGGTTGGATCGGGAGAATTAAAAATCGGATGCCTTTATAAATTATTTAAATCATATTCTTTTAATAAAAATAGGTAATAAACTATTAAAAAACGAAAAAAAACTAATAAATCGATAAATTGTTAAAACTCATAAAAAATTAATTTATATATGAAATAATATTATTTTAATATTTTTATAAAAAAATTATATTATATTATAGTTAATCTTATATATATAATTTAAACCTTAAAAAAATAAAACATATATAATTTTATTTTTAAATTTATAAAATTATGATATCAATATATTTTATTATTATGTATATATTACATAATTAATATAATATATTATAAATTTTTAAAAAATAATATTTAATTATACCGATTCAATCAAAGTTTAACTTGAATTAAATTATTAGTTTTTAAATCAGTATTTTGATATATTAATCAGTTCACAATTTAAAAATTTTGATTTTTATAACGATCATCATTTAATTTTTTTTATATAAATTATAAAAATAATAAATAAATTGATGAGTGAAACAAGTTTTTCAATATTTATTGAAAGAAGAAAAAAATCTACTATAAACATATAATTGTTTAATCGTTATTCAACATCTTATGATAAAAATTTATATATAATAAATTATTTTATTAATTTATTATTGTTTCATCATCCAAGTAACTTAGTCAAAATATTTGAATTAACTTTCCATGAATAATATGTAATATAATTGTTTCATGTTTATAACCTGATATTTAAATTTAAATTAATAAAAAATATTTTAAAAATATGTTTAAATTAAAATAAAAATCATGATATATTGATATTATATATTAAGTTTAATATTTAAATAATTTAATCATTAATTTAAAAAATTGATTAAATAAATTATATTTATAAAACTTTATATAAGATAAAAATTAACAAATATTTTATCAGATGATTTTATTTTAATATATTTTCGTTGTTTATTTATTTATTTTCAATCTCTCCATTAATTAAAAAAATTATAATTAATTAATCTATGTATTTTGTTATTAATATTTATTTTAAAATAAAATAGAAGCAGTGTTGATAGAAAGGAAAAAAAGTAATAAATGCATGTGTATTTGTTCATTCAAGGCTTATTATAGAAGAAAATAAGAATATTATTAGGACGATATATGTAAGAATACGGTAAAAATGTATAATTTTTGTATTTTATTTATAAAAATATAAATTTTATAAATAATTAATGTTATTAATTTTAAAATTTTATTTTTCTTAATTTATCTTTATGAACTGTATTTTTATCTTCATTATTTATTATAATTATAATTTTTCTTTATATAATAATGGTAAAAATGTTTGATAAATAATTTATTATAGTTAATAATTATATGGACATAAAAGTATCCACGAAAGAATAATTCATATTATATTAAAAAATATAAATAGATAAATAAATAAGAATGATTTTTTATTCTACTTATAAACAGGTCAAAGGATGTGAAAAATATATATGTTTTATTAATCTCAATCTTTAGTATTGAGTTTAAAGATGAAAAGGTGTAAAATTTGTATTTAAAATATTGTTATTACGCTTCCAATTAATAGATACATACGTTTCATTATAAGCATATATTTATCATACGTTTTGCTGTGTTTCTTTAATGATGTATTTTATCTAATTTTAAAATTTTAAAATTTATCATACTTTATAATTTTAATTATTCATTATAAAAAAAATTAAAAAATTTTTGTAATATTTACCAAAATCTATATTCGTTGTTAAAATATTTTTTCAAAGATAATTTTAAACGAATAAAAATTCATAAAAAATATTTGATAAAAATTAAAATTATCACTATCTATTATTTAAAATATTATTAAAAATAATTTTTTAATATTTTTTATTTATATTAATTATTTCATATAATATATAAATAAATAAATAATAATTATGATAAAAATGAAAAAAGTATTGTTTTTAATCTAAATTATAGATATTTAAAAAAAAATTGCTTTAATTATATAGAACTATTGTAGACTACAAATATTATTTATAAATTTTCAACATAATGGCCCAATAACGATCTAAATCAACACTTCTACTTACCATAATGTTCTACAGATTAATTGACATGACTGAGTGCTAGTGTGAAAAACAATATTTTTTCATATAAAATTATGTCTTTTTATAACATATTTAATTAAAATGTATTGACAGTGTATAATTTTTTTATTATCATCCAACAATTAGATTATCGTATTGATAAATATTATTAAATTTTATACTAATAATTTAAATTTTTTATTTATCATAAATTTTAATTGATTGTTAGGGTAAAAATTTCATACTAATAATATATTAAAATTAAATTCGTTAATATATAATATATACAAATTTTTTAAATATAATGTAAAGAATAAATTCAACATTCACAAAAGAAAAGGATGATTTGTTTATCTCCAAAATCCTACTTGACATGAAAGATTTTTTTTTTTAAATATCACAATATTTTTCCAATCTTTATATATTTTTTTTCTTTTTAAATGAATGATTTTATTTTTTATTTTATATATATTTTCCACATTTTGTTAATGTTTGTATATCAATAAATATAAACAAATAGTTATCTTAATTTTTATTATATACAAATTTGATAAAAAATAATTTAAAGAATATTAAAATTATCATCATCGCCTTTAGAAAAAAAGAAATATATCATTTTAACTGTTTGAATAATTTAAAATAACCATTTTTTAAGAACTAAAACAATTAACTAATTATCAGTAAATATTATATATTAATTATTATTTCTTAAATAAAATATTTTTTATTTAAAAAATAATATAATCCATTTTTATTTTTAAATTAAAATAATTATTTAATCCATCAATCACAATGCTGGGTTATAGTTGGAGATTTCTTTCTCGTTCCTCCTATATCAGATTACAAGGGGCTGCAATATCTAGGGTGGCGAGTGGTCCCTCATGGCTGCTACCTAGCTTTGCTTTCTTGGTCCACCTTCTAAAATCTTTCCAGAGAGGAGCTCAAGAAAGTGGAATAATGCTTAATTTCAACCAGCAGCATCTCCAGAATTAATGGTTGGTTGAGTATGGACCATTTGGTCGTAGTAAGCAACAATGTTTGTTAAATAATAATATTTAAACAGATAAACCAAATGTAGTATTGATTAAATATTAAAAAATAATAATAATTTTCTTACATTTTTAATAACTCATTTTTACTATTAAATTTTTAAATAATTTTCTTAAAAATATTATATTAAATAATAATTTCTCATTATAATATAATCCATATATTCAATCATATTTTTCTTACCCTACTTCTGTAGTTAGGAGATAAAATTAAAATTTTGATGTAAAATACTTAAAATCATTCAAATTGTAAATTACTTTATATCCTTTTAAAAAATATTTTATAAGCTGAATAGGGTTTTTTTTACAGACACAAGTGTTTTAGGCACCCCGCCCCCAAATTTAGGTTAAGGATTTCTTTAGGAATAAAACAATGTTGTATAACGTTTAATATTATTAATATTTCTAGTAAAATTTGAATGAAAAATTTTGATCGAGGTTGAACTATACAAAAAATGATTCAGGCATTTCTTCCTCGATTCCCTCCCCCTCCTTCCCGAACAAGGTATTTGGAGTTGCTTCTTTAATTTGGAGACTGTCAAGAGTAAGATGAGTATAATATTTTAAAGTCGTTAATATTTAATAATAAATTATTTATTAATTTTATAAATATTTTATTTATGATTAACAAAGCATTAATAGTATAGGAAAAATATAAAGATTTGGAAAATATATAAAATAAAAATAAAAAAATAAATTATTTGAATGTGTAGAAATATAAAAAATGAGAATTTTTTATTTAAAAAATAATAAATAAATAAATATATTAGTAGCATAGATTTTATTTTATATAAATTTTAAAAAATAATTTAAAATAAATCAAAATTTATTATATTTTTTACAATATAATATTTTTTAATTTTTTAAAAATATAATAATTTAAAATAAAACAACAAAATTTGTCACTCTACATTTTCTTCTATTTTAAAAACAAATTTTTTGCGAAACGTACACAAAAAATTTTCCAAAGAAATCATAAATGTATCAAAATAAAATGGTTTTAGGAGATTCATACCCAGTATATAAGTTGGTGCTGAGGATATTTTTTAAACTTAATTTTCTTGGGAAGTGTATTTATCAATAGTTGTTTATATTTAGAATTTCTTGTTTAAAAGTTATTTTTAATAAAAAATAATTTATTTTGTTAATACAATTTTTAAAAGTATATTATTAAAGATAATATTAAAATTACACTAATATTTTTCTTGTCATACTTTTAATAATATTTTTCTTTATCTCTTCTTACTTTTATGCTTACGTGGTAAAATTTAATTTTGACGTAAAATTTAATAAAATGATCGGACGTATCTGTGCCAATATTAAACTACAACTGTAGTCTTCAAAAAAGATCTTTTAAGGTACAGATACTTTTGCAGCTACATTAATGTGTGATTTTTTTTTAACTTAATTTATATTGTTGTTTTTACTAAATTATAAAAAAAGTTTAAACAAATTTTATTTAAATTTGGTAAGATCATAATAAATATTTTCCTTCAAATTTTTAATACAGATTATAAATACAAATTTTTTAATTAAATTAAATAAAATCTTCCCCAATCAACACAAGAATTCGGTGCTTTATAATGTGTAAGGCATATTTATTTTGAGTTAACTAAAAAATTATTCATTCACTTTATATATCAATCGTAAATTTATTCATAGTTTTTAAAATTATGCATATTAGTTTTTTATTTTTAAAATTTTTATAAATTATTTTTATTTATTTAAAATAACATAAATTAGCTCTTTTACAAAAATATATTTTCATAATAAATTAATAAGTAAGAGATTAACAGAAACATTTTAAAAATTAATGAAAAGTTTGTAATATTATAAAAAAATATTAATTTGATTTTTTTTTACTCAATTTGTTTTAAAAAGAAATTTCTGTATCATCCCATTCATTTATGTGAGAGTGATTTTCTTTTTTCAGATTCAATCCTATCAAAACTCGTTTAATGATCAATATAGACAGGCATTTAATAGTTAACTTCAAAATAATCTTCATGTTGGTTTTTAATTGATGAACGTTAACATTTTTATATTATTAATAATATACAAATTATTATTTTTTAATTAGGTCAAGTTTTATGCGGATCTCGAGTCATGAAGCACTAATTAGGTTTATGGTTGCGTTTTTTGTTAGTTGACTAATACTTATCGATACCCTGTTTCTTTAAAACAAATAAACAAATAAAAACAATGGGCAACATTATTTTCCAGTTAGCATTTTTTCGTTAAAAATGATGATTACACACAAATATTAGGCTGTCAAGTAAAAAAATAAAATAAATTAAATGGTAAAATATGCAACAAACATATAATGAAAATAGATTAAATATGATACATAAATTTAATTACTAAAATCTCTCTTGTATAAAAAATTACTAAAAACTATTAGACAAAATTTTTAATTAATTAAAAACTTTGAAAAAATGACTTATTTCATATTTAATTTCATACTAGTTGCTTTGGGAATGCTTGATAGAAGTAATTAATTTTTTTTCGTATAAATCAAATAATTCAACAGTTGATTTATGATAAAATTATTTAAATAAAAATGTACTAAATAATATAATATTTTGAATATGTTTAACATTGTATTTCAGTTAGATAAAAAATAAAATCATTTATTAAAAAATATTATCTATCCAAAATATATTTTTAATAACTATTACTATATTTTTTATAATTACTGTAATTTTTAAAAATTATTTCAGGTTTCTTTTAAATTATTTTATTTTTTCAACTAAAATGATTTTTTTACTCTCAATATATTTTCATTTTTAAAATATTTATTTATTTATTTTTCATAAGTTTAACACATTATATTTTTTTCACAGTACTCTTACTAATTTTGATATGTTTATTTATATATTTTTATAAATTTATATTTTGAAATATAACATTAATATATGTTATTTATTTTTAATGATATTATTTAATTTATTTTAAATAAAATAATAATTTTATATGAAAATCAAAATTATGAAATATTTATTTTTCTAAAACTTTTATTTAGATCAATATTAAAATTTAAAATATAAATATTTTTTTAAATAAACCGTGTAGTCTTTAAACTCCCTTTTGGCCACTGAAACAGTCCAATTGCAGCTTCGCTAACTCTTCTGCTGCAGCAGATTCGTTCCGATCCGCCGATTCTTTAGATCAGCTCTTTCTCTGGCAAAATTTATTTATTAAAATTTCAATATATTTTTTTATTAAAAATTATATCATATTTATCAAATTTTAGTCTATTAATTAATTATTTGTATTTATCATTTTACATATATTAATTAATTCAATAATTAATTTTATTAATATTTTTAATTATATTTCTGATTTAATAATTTTTAATTAATTTTCATTTTTTTATTTAATTTTATAATTTTCAAGTAATTTATTCATTTAATTTGTTATTATATCCTTTTTTATAGTATAAAAAATCAAATTTAAAATTAAAATCCTCATATAAAACTATTATAATCTCAAATTTATTTTGTTATTAATTTAATTATTAAATTATAATTATAAAATATTTTAATTATTATTAAAATAAAAATTATAATACATTTTATTATCATATAATTTTTTTATAAATATATATTGTGTAAAAATATATTATATTAATTTTATGTATATTAATAAGGGATTAAATATTTTAAGTTAATCTAAAATATCGTAAATATAACAGATATGATAAAAAATTAATTTTTGGTTGATTTTATTATAAAATTATTTTTTTAAAATTATTATAATTTTTTTGTAAAATTATTAACCATAGTTGGTGAAACTCATGTAAATATGAGATAATATATAAAGATAAATTAATTCCGGTTATACATATGAAAGAGTATTAAGTGTGAAAAGAGTAAGAAGAGCAGAGCAAGTGTGAAAAGGGACATGCCTTGTCCCTTGTCAGAGTTGGAATAAGAAACGATTACTTTCCTTGTTGCCTTTAGGATGACCTTCCATATATACTTTTACTTTATTTATTATCTTAATTTTATTATTCTTATTTTTTTTTTTTCTTTCTCCTTCACGCATTACCAAAAAATAACATTCATACGTATGAATGAAAAAATACAAATAATTTATTTCTATTTATATTATTTTTTCCTATACGAAAAAAAATAAATAATTTTTGCAGAATTCATATATTTTTAGTCCGGCAGAAGAGAATTGAGAGAATTGTTCTTTTAGTATTATATTTATTATTTTTATTTATATACTGTTTTTCTATTTTTTATTTTTTATTCAATCCTAATTATTATACATTTAATAATATTATTATTTTAATATCTTTTTCTAAATCCGTTTTCTTATTTGACCATTTTTTTATTTATCTCTTCTCTTCCAGGTATTTACATATATATCCAAAAACTATTTTCCATTTTTCTTTCCCCTCTTTCTTGTTTCCGGGTACATATATTTTATTTTCTGCCGTGGCCCTGAAAATTATATGATGGGACAACGCAAAATCTCCACCATTAGACACTAACCCAATACTGGCCAATCTTCGTCCTACAAATACCTTTCTCACTCTCCCTCGTTTTTGCACTATATTTGTCTATTTCTCAGTGTGAAAGCCCGTGAGCTGAGAAGACAGCCATGGACACAACATTGCTCCTTAAACTACTCACTCTTTTAGCTATTTTTTATGCTCTTACCTGCTCATCTGCTTCAGATCATCTAGTAGATGTATCCAAATTGGAGATGTTCGTGGATGAACTTCCTCAAATGCCCCGAATCCTTGGCTATAATGTTCTAGATGGCGTCCCAAAATCCAAGTCTCTCAAGATTGGCATGTTCAAGAAGAAATGGGTATGTGCATTTTTTTGTTTAACCAATAAAAATTGCATTTTTCTATTTGTCTTTGGTTTGCCATGCCAATTCTTTCTTTCGTGGTTTCGATAATTGCTAGGACAAGGCCAACATGGTTGTTGAATTCGAAGCTCCAGCCTTTTTAGATTAAACTTACAATAATCCTTAAGATAGTGTTGCATATTTCTAGATAAAGATAAATATATAACTATTTTTTATTATTTTACTTAATTTTTTATTTTTTATTATTTTTTTAGTGTATCCATCGACTTTTAGGTGGAGATTTTTACAATTTTCTTTCTAGATAATCTTTTCCCCCTTTGAGAGCGTGTGATGCTTCAAGATAATTCTTTGCCTTGATTTGACATGGTTCACAAGATGATTGCAGTGTCAAGTTTGGGTATTATAAAATTGTATTTTACGTCAAACAATTAATCGTTGAAAATTAATAATTTATTTCAGTTACTGGTCAATTAATTTTTTTCTTTTTGCAATTATTACATTTTCTATTAATCAATCTACATATAATATCTAGATATACATTTTTCCCATTGGGAGTTTCTGAGAGTACTGATAGTGATACCCAAAATCAAAATCAAAATCAAAATCAAAATCTACCGAAATCTTTCTGAGATATCATCCAGTACCAAAATTACAATCATGCTGACATGAGTTTCTCCTTGACTGAATCCCATGGCACGAGTTTGATGTTGGCCTGAAGTAAAAGTTCATCGTTAGATAGATAGTATATTATTCGTAAAACAAATTTCGGTCATTCTCATCCTTGTTATCTTTCAACACAAATGGTTTCCACTTTTACTATTTTTATCTAGAAACAAATTTTTTACACATAATTTACCACTTCAGAACATACGCTTATTCCAAATTTCTACCTAATTCTTTTTGAAACCAACCCTGTATTTTGCTCACAAAAAAAACGCCACTTCCAATGCCAGGAAAATGAGTTGCTGCTTTGCTTACCAAATACGCAAATACAAATACCATGACATGATTGATTGATTATCATGTGCGTCTGTTTTTATTTTTGTGATAAAATTTTCCTGGCCTAGGGAAAATTTTCTCCTTCCAGTAAATTCCTATCTTTTTTTGGTACAATGTGGAAATTGAAGGCAACACTATCTATTTTAGAATTTGGCATTTGTTTTCTTGTTTTTTTGTAGTTCCTTTTTTTTCCTGTGCCTTGGCCACCAAATGCTACGGTTGTCTTAAACTCTCTGCATATGTATGTGTCAGTGGTCTTACCTAAGAAATGCAACTAAACCGGAGAAGATCTATTCCCAAAAAATGCCAGCTTGTAAACAACGCATAGTCTAATTGAGATGTTCTAACGGCTAATCTTTTGGGGGTCTCATTTTTTCTTTAATAGAAATTATATATGCACATTAATTCTTGGCAATCTCACTTGGCACATGAGTTATTGGGTTTGTAGAAAAAGCGCAAGGTATATGAAAAATGAAAACAAAGAGAAAACTACAGCGAAAGACATTGATCATACTCCGTAGAATTTGTTAACATCTTTGACACTATTCAACGAATAAAAAGTAAATAAATATATAAAACATTTTATCAAATTTTTTGCTAAGAAAAATATTTTCACATTAAAAACTTGAACAAAACTTCTTTGTTTAAATAATTCACCTTTAACCCTCCCATTATGTAATAAAAAGAGAAAATCACTTTTAGCTCCCCTTTTGGGATAACAATATTGTATATTTGTATCTTCAAATCCCGCTAGGTGGTGATCCTTTCCCCCAAGTAATTACTCAGTGTGTATGATTAGGTAAGTTTGTTTGTAGTTTATGCAGTAATGTTTTAAATTGGACCCCTTCATCTCTTCGGCTTGTCATTAGTGTCCTGACCAGTAGGATTGTGGTGTAATTTTTTAAAACTTTTTTCTATTAAAAAATAAATAAATTTCCAAATAGCATACTCTGAGTGGCGTTGATGTCCAGAAGTTAAAAGTTTTTTAATGGACCACTGTTTGTGAAGATTAGTCATTATATAATCACACAAAGAATTGGTTCCATTTGATTCCCTGGTCTTTGAAAATGTCATCCACTCTGCCTATAACTTTGATAATTAGTATCCACTATGAGTAACGTCTTCTTGGCCACACTACTGTCATCCTTTATTATTTCAACAATATTCCACTCGTGCCTCCAACATTTCATTGGCGTCTTCTCCAATAAGATTATAATACGGTGTCATCTTCTTCTAATTCTTTATTTATTTATTTATTGAAAAAAATATATTGTCGAATAGCATGCTCTGCATGAGTACCGTTCATGTCCAAAAGTTAAAAGCCTTCTATATTCTCTAACGACGTTAATTCATGGACTTCAATGGACCACTCAGCACAGGCTCTGAAGATTAGTCATTAGATAATTACACAAAGAATTGGTTCTCCGAACTTTCAAAGTGCCATCCACCCTGGCTTTCACATTGATAACTAAGTATCCACTATGAGTAATGTCTTCTTGCCCACACTATTGTTAGTCTTTCATATTATTATTTATTCTTCATCTGAATTTATTACATTTCATGTAAAATTTCTTAAGAATTCGTATATGCAATAATGGTGAAAGTTACGCTCAAAGAGCATGAGAAGAGTATTCTCTACGGTTCTTGGGAACCGGAGGAAAATCTGTTAAAATATTTTATTGTATTATAAAAAGAATTAATAATTGACTTACCTTGATAAATGTGGACCATTAGATAGTTGCAACACTTTTTTAGAAATTGGAATTTAAGGGTTTTATAACAATATTAGTTTTGCACCTGTTACATGATTTATAGCTATGTCATATCTGTTTTCCATTCGCAGAAATTCCACAGGGATCTCCCTCCAACAGCAGTGTATGCTTATGGATTAACGAAGCATACAGCAACAGTTCCAGGCCCAACCATTGAGGCCCATTACGGCGTTGACACGCATGTGAGGTGGCAAAATAACCTTCCTCCAAAGCACATACTTCCGTGGGACCCAACCATCCCTACCGCAGTGACGAATTCTACAAAGGGTGTCCCCACAGTGGTTCATCTCCACGGTGGGATCCACGAGCCCGAAAGCGATGGAAACGCCAACTCATGGTTCATCGCCAAATTCAAAGAAAGAGGACCCACCTGGACCAAGAAAACCTATCACTACCCAAATAATCAACACCCCGGAAATCTATGGTACCATGACCATGCCATGGGGTTGACCAGAGTCAACCTTCTCGCTGGCTTAATTGGGGCCTACATCATTCGCCACCCTTCTCTCGAGGAACCACTAGGATTACCCCGCGGTGACGAATTCGATCGACCGTTGATCGTCTTTGATCGTAGCTTCCGCACCGATGGTTCAATCTACATGAATTTTACCGGAAACAACCCTTCCATACACCCCCAGTGGCAGCCCGAGTACTTCGGTGACGCAATCATTGTCAACGGCAAAGCGTGGCCGCGTCTCACCGTACGACGTCGTAAGTACAGATTCCGCATAATCAACGCCAGCAACGCCAGATTCTTTAAATTCTTCTTCACCAGCGGCTTAAGATTCACACACGTGGCATCCGACTCTGCTTATATTGAAAGTCCCGTAACTACCAATGAAACGCTGGTGGGGCCATCTGAGATCACAGACATCGTTGTTGACTTTTCAAAATCAAGGAGCAACGTTGCTATTCTAGCCAATGACGCAGCGTATCCTTACCCGAGCGGTGACCCGGTTAATGAAGCCAACGGCAAGGTGATGAAATTCATCATCCTACCTGATCAAGAACTTGACACGTCACGGATACCTAAAAGGTTGATAAGGTACCCTGCTGCGGATTTATCCAGTGTGTCGCACACACGATACATTGCTATGTACGAGTACGCCAGCGACATTGATGAGCCAACCCATTTGTACCTGAATGGGAAACCGTATGAAGCACCGGCTACCGAAACCCCGAAGGAGGGGTCCACCGAAGTGTGGTATGTGATCAACTTGACGGAAGATAATCACCCGCTTCACGTTCATTTGGGTTTGTTCAAGGTGTTGGATCAGACGGAGCTGGTGGAAGGGAAACTGGATGAATTTAAGGAATGCATGATGAAAATCAACGACGCTGTTAAGTGCCACGTGGACAAGTATGCGCGTGGAAAGAAAGTAGAGGTGCCACCTCATGAGAAAGGGTGGAAAAACGTGTTCAAGATGATGCCCGGGTATGTGACAAAGATTGTTGTGAGATTTTCTTACATACACATCAATGGATCATATGGATTCGACGCCACCACAGAGCCTGGCTACGTCTATCATTGTCATGTAAGTACTTATCATTTCTTTTCTAACTCCTAATTCCTAATTTAAAAACAAGGTTCATACAAGCATAATAATGTTTCTTTTTCTCAATCTTGTTTCAATTTCATATTTTATATGTCTAGTATCGTAACAGACGGCACATACCATTTCTTTGCAGATATTGGACCATGAAGACAATGCTATGATGAGACCCTTGAAAGTCATTAAGTGAGGTTTCTCGACGAAACTCATAGGTTGGTTATGTGTGCTATATAATTAAATTAGTTATATTTCTATTTTTAAAAAACAAGTGGAATCAACAGTTTATAATTTGCCAAATATTGTATACTTCCTCTCTTCATAAACAATATCCAATAGAAACACTTGCTACCTTATACAATACTAAAAGCATTTGCTTTGTTCCATTTTCTATTGCCTTTTTCTTTTAAGTTTTTTCTGTTATATATTTTGATGATTTCAATGGTTATATTTTGTTGGATTTAAAAGGAGTTCATGGATTGAACGTTTACACGTATACAAGGAATTCCCATGCCATAATTCGAAGTGTTATCATGGTTATAGATGCAAGGAATTATTTAAAAACCTTTTTTTTTTAATAAATATAAGTATTCAACTGCAAACCTTATTCGTGTATGATTAGATTCAAAATAAATATCATATATATTAATTTAAAATTAGTCTCCGCTCAATTTTAAATTTACAAACAAAAATATAAGATATTATCGTGTATTAAAAAACGTTATTTTTCATTATGTCCATTTTCTATGCGTTGCATTCCTTTCCAACTCTTATTTTTCATTGAAATAGGCCACTTCATTTTCTTCAATATGTTTATTTTAACATGTCATCAATATATATAGATCTTTTAAGTTTATTAAAAGGAGATATTTTTTAATAAATTTTGCAGTTAACTTTATGGATAAGGATTTATTTAATAAGAATTTATTGAACAAACCCTTCATTAAATCATTTACCTAGATAAATATCAAGATAAGTAATTCAATGATGTAAATAGTTTAGATTCGTGAAAAAAAAAAAACTATTTTTAACACAAAAACTAAAAATTAATTAATATGGTGGTAGTATAGTAATATGCTGCTCTTGTCTTCTGTCTTCAAGACTTAGACCCACAACACAATACCCGAAAAAGAAAGCCACCTACAGGGACAGGGATTGTAACTTGTAAGGGCCGCAGCTCCACTGGTCCACAATGTATAGCTTGGTCAATCTCCATTGGGCTACCATCTCATCGCTGTGAACTAAACCCACTCATGTTTTTATTTTCATCTTTATGTTCGGGTCCAAAAAGAAATTCTGGGGTCCTTTTAGCTGCTATCTTAGCCTCTGTTTGTTTTCAAACAAACAAAAAAAGTCTGTTTTTGCCAACAAAATACTTTTTTTGTTTTTTTTATCAAAAATATCTTTTTAAAGTTATTATAAGATGTTTTAATAAAGAACAAATTCCAATACGAGTATTTTAACAAGGTTAGGTTCTGAATTCGTAGATTGTTAAAAAAAAATGCAAATATACCGCAAATACGTGGAGGAAATAAGAAAGATCATTCAAGATTAATCACAGAGAAAAGTATGATACTGGTTGTGTGTGTGTGCGTGTTTAGCTTTTATGAAAAACCATTGCCACGTATTTTTGACTATTTGATACTGATACATCTGATATGAGATGTTGACATTTAAGATGAAATTTCATCGCTAAGGGATAACTCATTTAAATTAATTAGTTGTAGTAGCCGTGCTTTGCATGAATTACTTAAGAAAATGTTATTAACATATTTTAAAATAATTATTTTATAAATAATCAAAGCCGATGATAATTGAAAATAATTGAGTTAAACTAACACATTAAATTTAACTGAAAATCTTTTATAATTATATCATTTAAGAAAAACATGACTAAATTTGTTTATGATATTGATAAACAAATATAATATATTTTGCTATCATATTATCAAAAAAATTTAAAAGTTTAAAGAATTTTATTCTTTTGTAAATTGATAATGTAACTAACAACCAGAAATTTATTAATTTTTTAAAAATAGTAAAAAAAATAAAAATAATATTACAAAAATAAAGATTTTATTTGGCATCCATCATTTATAAGAAAATAAGAAATACTATGTGCTCAATTAGGGATGGATAGAAAAAATAAATAAAAATTCATCCAATTAACTAAACAACAAAATCGATTAAAGAATGAGTGTTGGTCAGAATTGATTTTACTTGTATACAATTAATTACTCCTCCTATAATTTGTTTATCTCGATTTTGTCAATTTAATTTTTTTTTTGTTTTTTAACATGATAAAATCCTCCTTATCATCATCAAGACATAAATATTTGATTTAACTTATCGTACACTACTTATTTTTTAGTCTCCTTTAATTCACAACTTTACTTTCATTTTTCATAATCTTAATCTTTGTTTCCTTTTATAAATTTTCATTCTTTCCCTCTTTTATCCTAATTATTTTTTTAAATTATGTTATCTTTCTATCTATTTTGTGAAATATAAAAAAAAATTGAAAAATTGTTTGTTATAATATTTTCAACCCCCTTCTTCATCACATTTGTTGCATTCGCTCCTTCTCATCTCCACCTCTTTAACAACAATCTTAACTCCACATTCTTCGACATCACCTTTGTTGCATGCACCATCCTCTAAACACATCAACCTCTCTAAAATCTTTTATTTGGCACCATCCCTGCCACCTTCCCTCCTTTCCACCTCTCTTTGCAATTTTTACCCCACACCTCTTAATTGCATAATACTGACATCCTTTTTCTTTTTCACTTGATCATTTTTAACCCACCTATTCATCTTTTTCCCTTCATTCGTATTATCCTTTACATTCTTCATGTATGCACTGAGACTTTCTCCAAATCCGATGCAACCTACTGACCCAAACTGAAAACTCATAATCCACCTAAACGACATCTAATGTGGACAAGATTATAATTAAATATAAAAGTTTCTGGTTGCAGCATGATTCAACCCATTTAACCGAACGAACCTGCTTGCCTAACATCCCTATATTTATGCTTTAATTGAGTCACCCAGTGAAGTATAGATGAACATGACCATCACTTTATTTTCTATCCGAACTATTATCATAAAATCTTGTTACAGTCACATCATCATTTATATTTCGTGTCATCACTCAAACCATTATCAATAAAATATGTTGTTTAAGGTGCATAATCTCAAATCATATTAAACTATCAACAATACAACTAAATTGGAATCAACATAACAAAAATAACAAAACATAAGAAATATGACCAGAAAGATGAGACTTAAACCTAAAGCTTTAGGTATGGATAAAAATTAAAATAATAAACTTTAATATTTGTACGATGAAAAATAGACTTATTATTTTCTAATTTAATTCATGCGTCAAGTTGTGAAGTAATTTTAATTTTTAAAATTTATAAATTTGTTTAAATTAAAATTTTAAGTTATTATATTTTATTTAAAATTTTGAAAAATTTATAATAGTATTTAAATGTTAAATAGTTTTAAATATTTTAAAATAAAAAATCTATGGAAATTGGATAAAATTTAAAATAGTTTATAAGATTATTTGTTGAAAAAATTAATATTTATTATTGTTTTAAGTCATTTAATGATTTATCAAATAAATTTTAATATAAAATAAATTATTTTAATTTTAAAAAATTAAGTACAAAAATTGTAAAAATTAAATATTATAATTTTTAATCCTTCATCACTAAATTAAGTTTAATGACTTAATCTAATCATTTGTTTAAAATAATTCTATTAATAACAAAAATTAAAGTATGTATTTATAAACCAAAATTATAAAAATTTTGATAAGTGTAAAAAATATATATAAATATAAATATTACAAAAGTTATTTAAGCCATTGATAATTCAATTCGTTTTTTTTTCAAACAGTATTCATCATGTGTGAGTGGTTTATTCGGGACGTAGAGAGAATTGTGGACCATTGATGGAGGTGAAACGATTTCAAGAAGAATGTGTAAACATTTGTGTGCGCCTCCTTTGCATATTTTCTTCTTCGGGCCCGTATATACAAATAATTATTTTTAGAATTTAATTTAATCATTTTATAAGACAGGTATTCATAGTTGTTAAATAAAAAAATTATGAAATATGAAGTAAGTTTATTATATCAAACTACTTAATTTAATATTTTTCAATAAAAATGTTTAATAATAATATTGTATATTAATTTTTTAATATATAGCGAGACCTATTTCACAGCAACATGTCTCTTTTAGAACTTTTTTTATGTCCGTTGTGATAATTTTGAAAAAAAAAACGTTTTTACATTGTTATATTTAAATAAGCTAAAGATTTATTTTCAAATAAAAGCACATTTTCATAATAACACAGATTAATTCCATCTTCGCATGAAATCTTTGAAATATAAATTAATTTGGTTCTATGTTGTTTGAAAAGTATTTTTTAAAGTTTAAACAAAATGGGTCATTTGACAATGTTTGACATAGAGGTTTTTTTTTTTTTTTTTTTTTTTTTATAAAAGGAATCACGGGTTTACTGTGAATATAAGATTGCAGTATGCTTGTTGTTGAAGAGAAAGAGAATACTGATCCATGGAGTTATTCACATGTTTAGGTCAATTCATTGAATTTTTTGTGTTATTTTTTAAAATAAAAAATTAAGATTAAGTTAATCTACAAATTTTAAAATTCTATTCTTGAAATTATAACTTCTTAATCAAGTCCCTAAATTAAAGTTATCGCAAAGTTAAATCACTAAAATTAATCTAATAGTAAAAAATTAAATATTAAATTATGAATCTCTTTATTCTTTTTGTTGTAATTTTTTTTCCCTAAAAACAGTTAGATGACAATTTATTGACATGTAGAAAGTTCTTTTTGAAAAGTTTCAAATAGTTTCTATACCGAATCCATAATTTAGTATTCAACAACAGCGAGGCTATAAATCACTTAATTTTTTATAATAAATTCTTATGCTTTAATATTTTATTTAACTCTGACAAGATCTTACGTCTAAAACTTAGTTTAAAACGATTTATAATTTTAGAAATCAAATTACAAATTACAAATTACAAACTTCAAAATTAAAATTATATTTTAAATTTCTCAACAGAAGTAGTAAATTCATTTAACAACCCAAAATTAATTAATCTACAACAAATATGCACCATTAATACCAACAAATATTTCTTTTTTCACCCCAATTAATAAAGAGTCATATTCATAAGGAAGAAAGGCGTGTTTGGATTTTGTTTGATTCTTTTCGATTTAACATGGCTTGGCAACTGCGAGGCAAGGACTCATGAACACTAAAATAGAATCGGGTACACAGCACAACACAGGATAACCCCTCGGCTCATGGCAACCGTCCGATCTGACATCTCTCTCTTCATTCATTCGTGCATGTCAATCAGCATCAGTATCACCTTCCAAAATTCAACGACTCCGTTCTCGAGACCCTAACCAGCACCTTCACTGCCTCTGCACTTCCGTCTGATTCCACTTTCGGTAATATTTCCTCCTCTTCTCAGATCTGAATTTACTTGTTTTCTCCTTTCTCTTTCCCTAAGTTGAGTTGTTTTTCACGTTTCATAACATATTGCGTGACTCCTTTTCCGAATTCAAATCGACGCTAAATTGGTTGGTTCTTTACGTTTTTGTTTTATTTTAATTTTTTCGTGGTTTGCTTCAGTTGGAAATTGAGATTCACGATGTTCAATTAGCTGAAATCATATCTTGAAATGCTTTTAGCTTTGATGCTTAATGAGGGGCGAGACTGAATCGTTGAGAAGTGTTGTAAGTGCTTCCATGGGTTTGCGGGGTAGTTTTTCTATGCTGTTTCCTTGTGGAAATGAAGTTCCTGAAAACTATTATGGCATGTCTGTATGGATTTGATGTACGTCAATACTGCTTCCGGTGGAAAGGGGGCGTGGGGATAGGCATTTGTGAAGAAATGCCAAATGATATTGCTGTTTTCTCTTTCAAATCATTTTTGAAACTTTTTAGAAGCTGAAGATGTAATATCTATTATGAATTGTAAATTTGTAATGGTTGACCTACTTTAACCTTTATAGGAGTTGCTTCATTTTCCTTGAAGTAGACAAAAGAATTTGGTGTTGTCATAGATTTATTGCCAGCTAACAATGAATGACCAATTCTAAGATAAGAGAAAGTATGAGTGATTCCCACACAATAAGAGATAATTTAGTCACAATTACAAATGTATATACAAGTAGTACATAAACACAATTTCTTTCTTCCACCTAGTATATTGTTATGACTTATCTTGTTGAGTATATAAGAATGATTAAAAGAATGGACTGTATGTAAAATAGTAATAATTTTTGTCCAGTGTTTAACCTTGTATCTATGTCTGCAGCCTCAACCAGAAAGTTACTGTAGGGCCAGGACTACCTAATGATAAGATTTCCAACTTCTACATAAGTTGCAATTGATACTTTTTTAACCAAATGGATCCAGTACCTGCTGATGTGTCTAATTCTCCTCCTATTAAAGATCCACCAATTTCAGCTCCTGCTAAAGAGACTGATGAAGAAGCTTCTGCTGCTGCAGTCTCTGGGCAAGATAATTCTGCACGTGAGGAACCATCTAGGTTATCTCCCACTGGCATATCATCTTGGGCCAAAAACTTGAAAATTTCTCCGTCATTTTCTGGCACTCAAGATGACTCATCGAGTGGAAATACTGGGAAATCAACTTTTGCACGCCTCACTAGTAATTTGGGATTGCGGCTGTCTCCAAAATCTCCTGTGGTAGATGACAGTTCCAATGAAACCGCAGCACAATCTAATTTATTTGGAACTATTACAAAAGGCCTGGTTGACTCTTCTAAGAATGCAGTGAAAGCTGTGCAGGTTAAAGCACGGCATGTTGTTTCACAGAATAAACGCAGATACCAGGTGCTGTTCTTGTTCAAACTAATTTACTTTGTGTTTATTCTTATAAAGCCTCATTCATCTGATTTGTTTCTTCTATTGGGAACATTGCTTTATTCCCTAAACAGTTGGGTCATGCTCATTTTTGGAGCCTATTCATAGATTTCCTTTTACGATTTAACTTACTATCTAATGCTCAAGCAAAATTGGGCTAAGCAATGTTTTTTTGTTACCTGCTCATTTAGATCAGGTTTTATAGCTGGTATTGAATTGATAAAGCCCTGAAGTTAGCAGACATTTACCTACTCTCTGTTAAAGCATGTCATGTAGTTTAGTGTTCTGTATGATGAAGATTCTTTCTAGCCCCTTTGGTTGAAAAAGCTGTTAGAATTTTATTATGAAATATTGTTGCAATTGGTGAGTACATTGAATTTGATTTTCGTTTTTCTTTGTTTCATATTGAATTGTATGCTGCCTCGTCAAAGACCAGGTTGATGCATACTCTTGTCCACTTTCATACTCTTTACTTTTTTCAGGAAGGAGGTTTTGACTTAGATATGACATATATCACTGAAAACATTATTGCAATGGGATTCCCTGCTGGCGACATGAGCTCTGGGTTTTTTGGTTATGTTGAAGTGAGATAATGAATTCTGTATACTGTTTATTTTGGTCGCTGTCTTCATCTTAAAGACCTGCATTCCAACTATCTATATATGTAATGCAGGGATTTTACAGGAATCATATGGAAGAAGTGATTAAGTTTTTTGAAACTCAACATAAGGTAGTACACATGCTCTGACACATGAAGTTACAACTTACAAGTCTTAAGTTTATGCCTCTTTTTGTAGTTAATTTATAATACAAAATCAATTTTGTATTGTATGGAACATTGTTTTTATTTCATTGAAGGATGTCTTTACTCTATACTATAAAATATTTTTATTTAATTCCAAATGCTTGTTTCATTTGGTCTCTTGGAAGTGAATGCTACCTATGGACATGCAATCCCCTACCTCTCTTGCTAGGTATGGATTTAGTTTCTGTAATGTAAGGGGGGCACCAGCTCAACAGTTGAGATCTTAACAACTTCGTAGTTTTTTATACATGTGCATGTATTGTACCATAATCTCAACCATTGATTTTTAATCAACTGCTATAACTGCATCTCATCCTCTAAAATGAATTCTCTCACCTTAGAGGAGCCAAATCTTGCTATGTATATACTGTTAGTGATCAGAATATGAGATGAACCCAAGTCTTTGAGGACAGATGGTGGACCTGTTATTTCATGGCCAAAGAGTTGGAGGGTGTACACAAGAAGGCCAGAGAAAGTGGTTGAGGTGGTGGGGCCTAATGGAAATGTTACTGAATAGCATCTAGAAGGTGTATATTTGGGGAGTAGGTAGAGGATAGAGATGTGAATGATTATTCTCTTGTGCTATGAACTGAGTGCAGAGGTATATTATCTATAGGAGCTTTGCTCTGGAAAAGTATTAGTGGCTTCTTTTACATTTCCATATTTTTTCTTTTTTCCGGTTCCTTTATGTTTAAAGCTTACATTAATGCTTTGTTTGAAAACAGAGAAGAAAGTGGTGAGAAAGAAAATCTTCAGAAAGAAAAAGATACAAAAATGAATGGATTTTTTGTATGTTTGGTATCATGAATAAAGGAAAGAGAAAAAACAGAAAAAGATGTTGAGTTCTCCACTTGTTTGGTTGGATAGAAAGTGGAAAAGAAAGAAGTATTTTTGTTTAATTGACAAAAAAACACCTGAAATGTTGAAGGATAAGATTGGAAATCTGCTAAGCTAACCTTGATTTCTGTGTTTTCTTCTTAGTTTGGAGAAAAATGTTTGATGGTGGATCCTGCACTTTTTTTCCTCTCTCTTTTTTTTCTTTTTGCTGACAAACAAGGAGAACAGATATTGGAATGCATGTTTTCTCTCTTCTACTTTTCTTTCTCTCCAACTTCTACTATTCCAAAAGAAGGGTAAATACAAGAACATTCATCTGTTTTTACTCTTAAATGTTGGGTTCCTATCATACTCTTGAATGTTTGAATTTTCCTTGGCCCTTTTCTACTAGGCATATTCTCAGATATGTACAACAAAAGGAAATATTGAACTGCCGAACTTCTCTTGTATTTCATTGGCTATTTTCATTTCCTTATCATAAAATATTTTCTGTATTATGACAATGATCACATGCTTCATATATTCGGCTATCCTTTCTCTGTCCTTGCATATCTTGGAGATCGACTAACAAGTTTTTGCATATCTTGGAGTTTGACTAACAAGTTTCAATTCTTTGGGAGGCATCTTATACAACTTGACTTGTGTGCTGTTTCTTTTATCAAAGTGCCTGAAACTTTGAAACTTAATGAGTCTTTGTCCCTACTTGTCATTTTCTTCGTCTAGCTTTGCATTTGACTTTTCCCCTTTCTCTATATGCAGGGTAAATACAAAGTATATAATCTTTGTTCTGAGCGGTTGTATGATGCATCATTGTTTGAGGGAAAGGTGATTTCTAAATTTTCATTCAAGTCTTGGAGGGGACAAATGTGTAGACTCACTTAGGGGTTGTAGATTTCATTTATACACCATAAACTTTTAGTCTGTCATCAAAGAATGTCTTAAAATTTTCTTACGGTATGGATATATTGCTTTAGGTTTAACTTTCAATTTTGGCAATAGTAATATTTGTGTTATCTTTTCTTCTATTAACAATTCATTCATACCATCTGTTCCTACTTTTGATCATGATGCTTGACAACCTAGATTACTGATGTCATTGTCATGTAGGGTTTTATGCCACATTATATTTTTATGGACTATGTTTAAGCTGCTCGCTTTCTTGCATCTGAAATGTGAAATTTGTCTTTGAAGGTGGCTAGCTTCCCATTTGATGATCACAATTGCCCACCAATTCAACTGATTATATCATTTTGTCAAAGTGCTTACTCATGGTTGAAGGAAGACATTGAGAATGTTGTGGTTGTCCACTGTAAGGCTGGAATGGCAAGGACAGGGTTGATGATTTCTAGTCTTTTATTATTCTTAAAGGTGAAGAGTTTCTAAGCATTTTCATGAAAATATGATGAGAATGCTTAATATTCTCACTTTCTGTCTTGTGTTGCTAAGTTTTTTTAAGATTTGATGACTGAAATGTACTGCAGTTCTTCCCAACTGCTGAGGAGTCGATGGATTACTATAATCAGAAAAGATGTGTTGATGGAAAGGGACTTGTTCTTCCTAGTCAGATTGTAAGTTCATCTTTGTAATGTGTTAATTAGGTGGAAAATTGAGGATTCTGGTGTTTTACTAATACTCTAGTTACTTATTGTCTTATGTTTTACTGTTTTCTAAAGAGGTATGTCAAATATTTTGAACGAGTCTTGACTTACTTCAATGGTGAAAACCCACCTGCCCGCAGGTAGTTACTGACCAAGGTGTGACTTTACTACTTTAGTATTTGCCTGTCTTCATGTGTTAACTGGCATCATATTCTGTGCAGGTGCATGCTTAGGGGATTCCGACTTCACAGATGCCCTTACTGGATTAGGCCTTCTATAACTGTCTCAGATCACACTGGTATGCCTTAAATTCTTGTCCTAAATTTCCCCTACTGTTTATAGTCCATGATCATTCTGTTAGTAGATTCATATTGTCGTGTTATTATTATTCCTTTTCTTGATTAGCTTGCTGACTTTTACATTATATATGGTATTATCTTCTTCTAGTCAATTAATTTGTCCTTTTTTATAGTGTTTCTGTTTTATATTTTGTTTAGCTATATGCTATGCAGTTATGCACTCAGATCTTTTAGTATGAACTGAGAAGGCTTGTCCTTGTTGGGATTTACTTTCTAACCCACTGGCTATGTTTTAATGGCATTTCTAGAGGAGAGTCCTGGGGTGAGAGAAAAGCACTGAGAACCTCTACGTCTTTTGTACATGTTCCTTTATGCTACAATAACAAAGAATCTTATGTTTACCAGTTATTAGTAGTGATAACTGGACATATATTTTGTATATGACCTGCTTTGTCTGTGTCGATTGTCGAGAATTGATTGACAGCTGATCTCTTTGAAAGGGTGGAATGTAAGATCTTTTAGTCTCTGACAAAGTGCCCTATTTGCTGTCAACTCTAACCGATTTCTAATGTATGTGTAGGGGTGTTGTTCTCAACCAAAAAGCATCCGAGAACCAAGGATCTTTTGGTGCGTCTCACTAATACTATGGCATTAATGATTTTGAAAATTGATTGTTGTGCCAAACTTATATTCCTTTTTTCTTTCAAGTATGAGGGATTTCTATGTGATATGAGCTTTCACCATTTGCAGGCAGAAGATTTTTGGTTTAGTGCACCAAAGAAGGGAGTGATGGTCTTTGCTTTGCCAGGAGAGCCCGGTCTTACAGAACTGGCCGGGGACTTCAAAATCCATTTTCATGATCGCCAAGGAGATTTTTACTGGTATTAATTAATTTTCATCATCAGTGATCAATTACCTCTGCTACCTGTCTTGTGTTGAACTGAAATATCTTGCTCTTTTCTTTCTTAGTTGGTTGAACACAACTATGACAGAAAATAGAAAAGTATTGAACACCAGTGATCTTGATGGCTTTGACAAGGTAAGCTGTCGTGATTACTTTGATGATAATTCCTCTAATATCTCAGGTTTTTTTAACACTTTAGTATAAAGATGTGGTGATATTATTGGTGATAGTGGAGAATGGTCTGGCTTCTGTTCAGTGCGGTGTTTCCATGTTGCTATTCATAATCAGATTTTGTAATCTAGTATATTTTTTAAACAAACGGTCTTCTGGCAGAGAAAATTGCCTTCTCCCGGATTTATGGTTGAGGTTGTGCTCGTGGATTACAATGGAAATGTTGTAACTTCCAAACCTGAAACTACTACAAAGAAATCAGATGAGAGTTCAAGTAACAAACCCGCCCAAGTGGAAGAGAGTACCCCTGCTCAGAATGCTGACAAAGAATCAGGAAGTCATGATAAAGATGATGTGTTTTCAGATGGCGAGGGAGAGCAATCTGCTTCCTCAAAAAGCAAGCAAACAAAACCACCTTCTAAAGCTGTTGAAACAGGTACAAATGACAACAGAGGATCCGAGTCAAATAGAAATTCAAATCAAATCACAAATTTATCTCATGCAACAGAACAAGTTGCCTCGGGAAACAAGAGCTCCACGACAATTCATAGTGCTGGTGAGCCAAAAAGTAATGTTGACGGAAGAACATTGTCCAGTCTCGAGGTGCCCAGCGCAGAAAGCGAGTTTAAGGCCATGGCTGCAGATGCTTCTGTTTTTACGTTCGGAGACGACGAAGACTACGAAAGTGATTGAAGTACAACAGCAGGGGTTACTTTGTTTATCTATACACTTCGATATTTGTACATAACATTGCTTGCAACTTCCTACTCAACAATATCATGGTCGTCCATTCGTTTGTTTGTTGTAATGATAAATCTGTCTATCGTCACTGGCTTAATGCAAGTTAAAAATAAGAATATGCTTATTTATCAGTATTGGTTGGCCCACACGCCCAGAGCCGCAGACTCCGTTGGATAATTGGATAACCAAGTCTAACTTAATTTAGTGTGGAATAATAAAATTTATATAAACAACTTTTTTTCACTCCACCAATGGTATGTGTTTATATGTTATTAAAAGAAATCTTGAATATGATAATTAAACTTTTTTCATTGTGTTGTCGATGTATGTTTGAATGATATAATACTTTAATAAAGTGGATCAACGTTGATGAAATTCTTAGGTAGGAATGTAGGTAGCCACTTACCGAAATTATGGGAGCTATCTTAAAATATATCTATCTTTTTATTAATGTTTTATTGAAGGGTTTATGGCAAGCAAAATTCTATTAAAAATTTGTTAAAATTTAAAACCAAAAAAATTGAACCTTGCTAAAAAACTGAAAGAAAATGATCCGTTGGACACATGAGATTGATGAATAATAATGTTACTACCTAAATGGGCAATGGAAACATAATGTTGGTAAAATACTTCTAATAAACAAACAAATTTCATGGGAGTTTACCGGATAATCCTATTTCTATTTTCTGTTTTTAATATATGTTTAAGGAAATAGTAAAAATAAAAAATAATTATTTTCTTTTTTATTTTCTATTTTTACTATTTTTCAGTATAAAACTTTGAAAATAAAATGATATTTTTGTTATTAAAAGTCAAAATAGAGAACTTTCTCTGAAACACCAAACGTCAAATATTTCCCGTGGAAACGATGGAGTGGTATTTCCTCATGCGCGTGGTCGGCAACAACATAGTCTCTTCATCACACTACGTAACATATCAACAAGAATAAGGGGTACTGCGAAAGGAATGTATATGAGATAGGTATAAAATCCTATGCCGTTGCTCAGTATGAAGAGCCAAATTGTTGGCGGGACTAAGCACCGCCGAATCCCTGTTGGGTTTGTTCTAAAGGTTGGATTTATGAACTTGATCGTCAATGTTCATTGGACCTGTTGAAATTGTAATCACCTTTCCACTCTTGGCTCCTGCTTTCAGCTTTCTAAAACACCAGCTTCGCTTTGGAATAGCATCAGAACATCAAGAATTCAAGATGACTCATTCCTGTTTCCTTCAACCATTTTATCTCCATCACTCCTCTAGTTCAAATTTAATAATACAGAATTAGTAACGTAAAAAATACTAGTGCTACACTTCCTAACACATTTTTTTGTTATTCACTAAAATTTATTTGGAAGGACTCAATTAGCAGGATTTATTGAATGAAAAGAGCCATGTCAAGTTGTGAGTCTTACTTCCCAGTAAAAACTAAAAATAATATGTTAGTCTCCCCAAAATAGAACAAATTATTAACCATGATTGATTAGAAACTATAGAAGTCAAAGAAAAACAAATTAAACATGCCTCATACTGCTTCATTGACGCGGCAAGATGCAAGACCGTATTTCCTTGGATAGCACACAAACTAGGGTCTACTTTCAAGACCTCAAGCACGATTTGAAGATGGCCAATAGCAGAGGCAAGGTGCAAGGAACTGAAGCCATCTTGGTTAAGAATATTAATTTTCAATTTTAAATTTAATTATATCCAAATATTTAATGTTGATCATTTTTTTTTGTTTTATCAACACGTCATTTTGCAAAACAATTTTTGAATTTATAAATAAAGTAACAAAATACCAATTCTCAATTAAATAATTTCTAGACGATTAACACATCTTAAAATGTATTTCCATAATGGTAAAACCCTCATCAAAATTATTAAACAGGGACATTACCATTAAATTTATTTTCTATCTTTTTATAGACATGTGTGTGTCCATTTTTTTCTCTTTCGCGTACTATTTCTTTCTCGTCTTTATTTTCTTTAATTTATTTTTTCTTCTCTTATTTACTTTTTCGCAGCTGTCCCTTTCTCTTTTTAATGATGTTTTATTATATTTATTTATTTATAATGAAATTAAAATTTATTTAGAAAATAATTACTTCCATTTTGTCCTTTACAATTTTAGCTTAGTCAACAAGTTGGAAAAAAAAAAGGCTATTTCGAAGTGAAATTATTTTTAACTTTTAATAAATTAAAATCGTGATACATTTTAAATAAATAGAAGCTAAATATGACATTGTGCATTTTAGAGTAATCTTATCTAATAAAGATTAACATAATCTTTATAATTAAGATTCTTTTGAATGGTTGTGATTTTAAAATTTTTTGTTTTTAAATTATTTAAAAATTAAATTTATTTAATTAAAAATATATTAAATTGAGTTTTAATATATTTTAAAATTTTAATTATTTTTAAAAATAAAATATTTTTTCAATTGTTTTTAGTTTAATTTTTTTATTTTCAATTTCAAATTTATTTCTCAAAACGTTAAGGCTAAATAATCCTTTTGTCTATCCATGTATAGTTTTATAATTTATTTTTATTATCTTCATTCTTAATACAATAAAATATTCTCACAAGATATATTCTTAAACTTTACTAATATGGTTTTTTTAACAAGTTAAATGTTACTATAGACATCATGAATTTATACTAATAGGAAATATCTTATACTAAAAAATAATTCTGTATAAATATAAGTATATATTATCAATATGTCAAATATTAATAAAATAGATTTTTGTTAGTATACATTTTTAAAATTTATATCAACAATTTAATTTTTGTTGAACAATTTAATTAATAAAAGACTATTTTAAGTTTCCAACACTTAACTGATTTTTATGTATTAATAAAGATGAGCACATATTTTTAAATAACACAAGAGGAAGGTGTAATTTAATCTCTATATGTTTACACTATTATAAAAAAGACTCGCCAATTTAATGTTGATTTCTTTTCGAAATTCACATAATTAATTATTATGCTGTCACATTTATTTTACGAAAAAAATAATGATTTAATTTGGTTTAAATATTTTCTAAAAAATTGCTTTTAGTCATATTATTTTTTATAAATCATTGTTTATTAAGGGAAAGTTTTAATTTTTTTATAATTGTTCAAAATCATATAACATATTAAAAAATTGCACCCAGTATAAGTTCCTTACATAAGTTGAAATTTAAAAAGAAATAATGATTAAGTAAAACTGATAACATTTATATAATCTGTACCTAATATCATTTTACGATTTGTTCACACCCTTCTCACTCAATTACATAATAAAAACGATATAAAAAATGGGAGTGAATTTGATTTTCAATCAATCAAAATAGAATAACAAAATCAAGAAGTTAACCTATTTAAACAAGGCAGTATATGAAAGAGGGTGCATTAATTTAAATTAATGTATTCTATAAATTTAATCTACTTGAAATTAATAATAATACATTGTTACTTTCTCATTTCACATATTTCTTCATTGTAAAATCAAGCCTAAAAAGTAAACGAATAAATTGTACTGGTGCCAATTACATGGATGCACATAGCCCAAGTATATTTTAATTTAGTACCTTATATAAGATCACTATTCTATGCAGTTAATTTATGACTATCGAGATAGGCGTCAATTTTTAAGCAAAAGCTAATAGTCGTTGGCATTGCTCCACCGCCACCAAACCCTTTTGAAAGCACAGTCACACATAAAGAACACAAATCTAGATTGTCTCTGACGACAAATGTTAACGGTTGTTACAGTATACTGGACTTATTTATTTTTTATATAAGCTCCTTTTTTTTTCTATTCTCTGTTTGCCTACTGATGCTTATTTTGTATTAAATTGCCAATATTCGATCCACAGACAACACCTCCAGGAATCAGAAAATTCAATATTAGACGCGCCAAACTCCATGTGGTTTACCACATTCACTTTAATCTATCACCATTTTTTAGGAAAAATATAAAAAGACCCCCTTTTTTTTTTCTTTCTAGGAACAGAAGCTGCTAAATCATAAAAGGTTAAGCTTTCCGTTTAAGGAGAATAGAACTATCTTTTGATAGAAGTTTTTCTTTCCCTCTTGGATGTACTCGATAATAAATATAGGATGTGTTGAAAATGGGCCTGTCAACTAGGCCCATGTTGTTTCTATTAATGGCTGCGAGTGAGCCCAGCCCATGGAAAAAAAAGGGAAATTGAACGGCATCATATGTAGCACTATTGTGGCGTCTATTTGTAATCCTAAGTATCAAACACTGCAACACCGAAAATTCATATAAGAAACTATTGGATTACCCAATCTCTGAAGTTTTTGATTAACAAGAAGTCTTTTTTTATCATTGCTGAATTACCCACTCTCTGAAGAACCTGTTGTAAGAAACACATAGACTTACCATATAACAATTGTCATTTATTATTATTATTGAATTACCCATTCTCTGAAGAACCTATTGTAAGATACCTTTTACGATATAACTTATTATCTAAGTCATGTGACGAAAATTCATATAGATAAAACATACTAATTTAATTATTTATATCTTATAAAAAAGTAGAGAATAAATTAGCTACATACTAACAAGTAATTTTTACTATTGAATACAAAAATATTATAATTTTTAATAAAAATATTATTTTCTAATTTGTAGTTTATAAATTATTCTCAACATATGTAGTTTAGTTTAAAAAATTTATAAATAGGACCGGAATATTAAGCAGCACAATTAAACCTTTTTTAAAAGATATTTTCTCAGTTCGAGGATTTATTTATTTATTTTTAAAATGCGCTTAGGTTTTACTATAAATGTACCAAATTCCTTGTGAGTTTAAAATTTTAATTTCATGCATATAAAACGTCCACCTATCATTCAATCTTGTACTTGATATTCCCTATATAGAAGATTTTAGTGGAATTTATTATAAGATATTTTATAATTTTTATGAAATATTTATTATTATTTTTGTTTATTTTTAGTAATGGGACTATGGGAGTAGATAGGAATTTAAATTTAAATTAATAAAAATAAGTATTGAAAATAAAATTAAAGTTAATAGTTTTAGAAATAATAAAATTAATTAAATTTTATAATTTTATTAATCTGTATCATTTAATTAAAATTAGAAAAAAATTGATTGATAATTTTGATTATATGTTACATCACGTAATTGAATAACACTGCAAACTTTCAATATTAACATTGATATTCTTTATATTATATATTTGACTTATTTTCTTTAAATGGTTATTGCTTGCACCTTCTGCACCCAAAAATAAAGTGTTCACCTATCATGTTTTTAGCATAATGAATACAAATTGATCAAAATTAAATTCATGTTTGTAAGAGGTTGTTGTCATGGGTCCAGCTTGGTGTGTGTGCCGTTAGATTTATGCAATTCTGCCCGCCAACTAAACAAAAACACCGAAAGCGCAAAGAATTCCAAACAAGCATTATAATACAATATTCAATACTATATATTATATTATTTATTACTCTCATAACACTCTTAGTAAATATAAATATATAAAAGACAAGCGTGAAACCCACTCAGCTGAAAAATCAATCTCTCCCTTTCACCTTTCTTCATAGTCTTCCACTTTTCTTCTTTCTCTGCTTTCATCTACTCTCTCTTCTTCACTTCTTCACAAACACAGAAAAAAAAAAAAAAGAAAGAAAGAAAGAAAGAAAGGGGAAGATGGGTGTGAGACTCAGTGTTTTCTTTTTATAATGAACAAATCACTATACACCCTCTTCTTCACTGAAGAAGATGGCAATCCAGCATCACAATGAGCAACTAGAACACAATGAAAATGTCTCATCTGTCCTTGATGCCCTTTACTGTGATGAAGAAAAATGGGAAGAGGAAGAAGAAGAAGAAAAAGAAGAAAGTGATGTGACAACAAACAATGATGATGTGTTTCTGCACCACACTGCCACTTCTCTTTTTCCTCTGGTCTTGTTGGAGCAAGACTTGTTCTGGGAAGATGAAGAACTAAACTCACTTTTCTCCAAAGAGAAAGAAGCATATAAGAACAATTTTAATAATAACAATAATAATGAGCGTTTGGACTCTTCTCTCTCTCAACCTCGTCGTGAGGCAGTGGAATGGATGCTTAAAGTCAATGCTCATTATGGATTCTCAGCTCTCACTGCAACACTGGCCGTTACATACCTTGATAGGTTCCTTCTAAGCTTCCATTTTCAAAGGGAGAAGCCTTGGATGATCCATCTTGTGGCTGTCACTTGCATCTCTTTGGCTGCAAAAGTTGAAGAAACTCAAGTGCCTCTTCTCTTGGACCTTCAAGTAGGTTAAATTCAACAGTCAACACAAAACTAAACTTTGTTCTCTTTCATCTTAGATATCTCATCATTATGTTGTATTTTCAGGTGCAGGATAGCAAGTATGTGTTTGAGGCAAAGACTATTCAGAGAATGGAGCTGCTTGTGCTGTCCACACTCAAATGGAAGATGCATCCTGTGACTCCACTTTCATTTCTGGATCACATTATAAGAAGGCTTGGATTGAAAAATCATCTTCACTGGGAGTTTCTCAGGAGCTGTGAACACCTTCTTCTGTCTGTGCTTTTAGGTAAGCATTAAGAATTGAATGACCAGCTTTCACAATCTTTCAGATGCAGATGCCATTATTGATTTGACTAAAAACTTTTTAACTTTTCGATGAGTACAAAGAATAAATGAGGAATTAGGCTTTCTTATCATTTGGCATGTGTTTTTTGTTGAATCTAGATTCAAGATTTGTTGGTTGTCTTCCTTCTGTGTTGGCCACTGCCACAATGCTGCATGTTATTGACCAGATTGAACACAATGGGGGGGTGGAATACAAGAACCAGCTTCTGGATGTTCTCAAAATTAGTAAGGTTAGTGCCTAGATCAGGATGTCTAGGTGTTTGTTTCGACTTTCAAATAATATAAATAAATATTTATTTAACATTATTAGTCCATGTCCATGAGCATAATACATAAGAGGATGAGCATGTTAGATTAAGTATATATAATAAATAAATGCTGACAATGTCATTAATGCACATGATAAGCACATTATTTGATTTTAGTTACCCCTCTGAATGTTTACAGGAGAAAGTAGATGAATGTTATAATGCCATTCTCCAACTCTCGAATACCAATAATTATGGTCATAATAAGAACAGTGGCAATAAGCGAAAGTATGAGCAAATCCCTGGTAGCCCAAGTGGCGTAATTGATGCTGCTTTTAGCTCTGATGGTTCCAACGATTCGTGGGCAGTGGGGTCATCATTATATTCATCACCAGAGACTCTGTTCAAGAAGAGCAGAACCCAAGGACAACAAATGAAATTGTCACCACTTAACCGGGTCATTGTCGGAATTGTTGGCACTTCTCCTTAATACCCTTTTCTTTCTCACTCTCTCTCTTTCACAAAACAAACAAATTATCTTATATTTATTTACTGTGATGGTAATTAATCTTTCCATGCATGTTAGTGCCTTCCTTCTTCTTCTATCTATCTCTTCATTTCCAACAATGTCCCATATTCATTTACATCTCTTCAAGAGGCAAACTGGTTGATTCAGCAACAGGAGGACAAAGTTGGCAATGAAGACTATCAGCACTCTATAATATGTTTCAGCCACTTTCTTTTTCCTTCAATGGGTCTCTTATAGACCATACCAAATTTGGACATATTTTATATCGTATTTTCTATAATAAATTGGGAACAATTTTGTTCATTTCTATATGCTTTTATTTGCTTCTTGTGTGCTTTTAGTCTTTTGGATGAAGGGGTACCATGACACTGTGACATAGAGATGAGTGTCCCAAATGGTCCACCCAATGTTTTTTACCATTTATTTTCTAATTATAAGGAAAAAACTACTGAGACAGAACAAAAAAAAAAAAAGAAAGCATTTTGGACACACTAAGAAGAGGGATTTGTTTGCATGTGAAGGGAGTAGTAGTTTGTCGGCCAGTGGGGTTCTGATGAAGGGTTTTGGTCATAGGGGAAGAAGGGTTTCTTGATGGGGGTATTTAGTCTTTTGACCTCGTGACAAGGGCCAACACTTTGATGTTTTAATATTGAACTCACCCTAATCCCTCTATAACCTAACCCCTACCCTACCCAAAACATCACTATTCATTTATTCATTAGTCCTATAACTACAACCACTTTAAGAAGGGCGTGAACAGTAGCTCGGTTTGTATGGTCCCAAGCCTCATTTGTTCCTACTTAATTATAAATCTATATTTGCCTTTGCCCGTCATTATTTGGAAGATTAGAGTAAGATAGCATTAATTAAACATACCGTACATTAGAACCTTTTAGTTGGAAACTTCAAAAAGAGTTGTTACTGTGCAATATTAATTGCATACTCTTCCTTCCACACAATATCTTACAAGGCATGTAATGTAAGGACGAATATACTACCTTTATATTATTATACTTTAAAACTCACTTATACTCGCTGCTCATCCCCTCTACATCTCTGCCAATCCAACAACCCTACCGCAATAGATGCTAAAGATGTTTAGTTCAATAAATCAGATTAATTTCTTAAACTTGATAACCATCTCAATTTCAATCTTTTATTGTAATTATAAAATCAGAAAGTTAACAAAATATTATAAGTGATTTTGGACTCTCTTTCTGTTTCATTTCTGATAGTAATGTGTTCGGAGTTTTACAGTTTAAGAGTAATTTATTTACAAACTGGACTAGATAAGTCATTAAAACATTTCTTTCATCTTTTATCTATTCACTTTTATAATTATTTTTATTTAAAGGTTTAGAAATATTTATTATTATTATTATTTTATTTTAATCTCATTTTTAAATACTTTACACATTATAAATTACAAAAGAATAATTACGGAGGTCATTTTAATTAACAAATTAAAATATTAATTACATTTTTCAATTTAAATATGTAATCAGAAAAAAAAAGAGGAAAATTTATTTTTTATTTTTATCATTCATTTTAAATTGAATAACCAATCTAGAAATCCTTACGTATAAGTAAGATGTTGAAGTTGCCTATTATGTTGTTTGTTTGTTTCGGATGCGATCACTGTAAATACAAAGCATAACTTGATATATATAGCTTCTGTGGTGTGTCTGAAAACCAAGTAAGTTTCAAACCATATTTCGAATTAACTTGCTGGTTGCGAAGTGTGATTAGTTGTCACACTTTGTCTATTAAATTATCAAGTCTAATTGCACAACAACTTATGCACTTGCGGTCAACAGAAGGAGATAATTGATTAATTGTGTTTATTATAGCACTAATGACAAGCGGAGAACATACCGAAGAACATGGGGAAACACTTTTACAACTAATTCAAAGTAGTGGGATACATTGCATTAACTTTTCAATACTTAAGCAATGTTTACTTTGTTAGTCGTTAGTTGGATTAGACTAACTATGATTAATTGCACACTCTTTTTAAAGAAACAAGAAAGGTGGCATACCCCATGTGGATAACATTCCGTAGACCTTCCCTTTCTCTAAATTGCGTGGAGATTGTTTTTTCTTTTTTGTTTTTCTTCATACCCTTTTTCTTTTATGAATGCAAAGATTCATGATGATCATTCTAGTGGATTCACTATAGTGCATGCTTCACCTTTTGGTTGTTCTCTTTGCTTTTTTATTTTATTTTTTTGTCTTTGTTCTCGTGTGAAAATAAAAATAAAGTTCATTCTGCTTTTTTCACGTGTATAACACAAATAATATCTATAAAGACAGTATATGTAAAAACGCTTGGTATGTGAGCATGATGTAATGAGAATTGCACATCTTGAATTGGTATTTAAAACAGTTTTTCTTGGAGGAATTCAAAGGCACAAGAATTCCATATTTATTTGTCTCCATGAAATGGAGTATATGAGCAGTGAGCAAGAAAAGAAGCAAGTAGAATTTATAATGCCTTTGGTTTTATTGGTGGCTTTAAAAAATCAGCCACTAATTGCAAATTAAGATACAATGCATAAAGGCAACAGATTTTATTAAGGGAGACAAAATCTGATTTTGTAGGAAGATTGTCTGTGGTTCTATTAATATTTTTCTCTACTTTAAGTTTGGTAGACTATAGATAGTACCATATGGATGGAAGCGATTATGACTTCACGAGTCAGAAGGAGAAAAACTGAAGAGGGGAAAATGTTTTTCCTAAAGGAAACAGCTTACTCCTAAGAACCAAAGGTTATGAGATCAGTAATGTGTGCCCCCACACCAATAATTGTAGAATAATATGATGCCTTGGGGCTTAGCTTCATGATTTTGAACTTTCTTTTTTGACCTAGTCTCTCATCCACTGTTTTCCATTATTATTTAATAAAATTCATATCAATTCAAAATTTGGGCTAAAACCCCTCAATGTAATTTTCCTCTGCTCTTTTCTTGCTTACAGCTGTAAAGTCTAAAAGAATAATAAAAGAGGACCATATTTGCCTGTGGACCCCCCCCCCCCCTTCTCTCTCTCTCTCTCTCTCTCTCTCTCTCTCTTTCTCTCATATTTTCAGCATGGCATAAGTTTTTGACGGATTACAAGGAAACAAACTGATTAAGCTGCACAATAAAACAATACTCTTCAATCTTTGATGACATAGCCGCTTCATAGCTGTAGCCGTATCTACTTGTGCAAAGCTGAAGCTGTTGTGCATGGTGATCATTCTCACTGTAAACCATCCCAAAATACTAAAAATCAATCCAACTCTAACTATTAATTATTTCTCTTCTCCGAATAATTTGTTAGAAACAAAAGTCAAAATATCAAAAGGACCATATTGATTAATTTGTTGGTACTTGTCATAGAATACAATAAATCTTAGAATTGTTTCACTCCATTTCTTACAAAAATTTTGTTTCTAGTTGCCTAAAAATAAGAACAAAAGATACGATGTTAGGATTTCATCCCAAAAAAAATCTAATGTTAATACAGTATTCATAGTTTGATTGGTTACATTCTAAGACATAAGATTGCACATGCGTATGTAATTAGATATTAAAGGTATTGGTAGTAGAAACATTCACTATACCACAAGATGATGTTGCAGTAGTAAAATGAGAGAGTAACAATGTATTTATCATTAAGTTTAATTGAAATATTTTATAATCAAAACTAACTACTTAACTATAAACATATCCTTATTTTTTCATTTTACAAATTTATTTATTTTGGAAAAATTGAATTCAAAATATATGGTCAATGTTTCTCTTATAAAGACTTAAACAAATTTTTTATTTTAAATTAACTTTTGAATGTAAGATTTGGTTTATTTTTTAAATTTTAATTTAGTATTAAAGAATATTTAATCCTAATGTTAGGTTACGTTACTCATAAATATCCAATTCAATAACACAATATCAAGTTTTTTTTTCAGTATAATATATGAATTTTTTATTATATGAGAGTATGTTTCAAAATTTGTGTTTTTCACCCAAAGCAGATGAAGCAGAAAGAATTTGACTGCTCCAACAAGACAAAGACAATCAGGGCAGGCAGAGGTAATCCACTCCATAATAAGGTATTATGTCACATCATTGTGCTATAATTTTACCTATTATGTGATAAATCATCTAAAACATTGAAGTCAACAGTTTAAAGTGAGTAAATTCTTCAACGATTTGAAGAAAAGTTTTGAAATTCATGTCTTTACCTGCTTCCTAATTGAAATTCGTTACCAAATTTTTTGTTGCCAGTGAGAATTTCCTACACAGAGTTCTCATGTTTTATAAGTCATTGTATATATTTTTATAGATAATTCTCTAGGCTTCAACGTCAGAGTAAGAAGAAAAAGAAAAAACAGGCATGTAAACAAAAATAGTGTTCTTATGGTATGTTTTCAACGGTTAGTTACGAATGAGAAGAGGTCAAATATGCCATTTTATTCCATCTGAAAAGCAGAAAAAAATTCTGATTCTTTCCATTTGACACTATGATGTTTTCAACTTGATGTAAAGCTGGATATAGCACAGACAAATTTAGACTCAACTATGTTTATAAACCAAGGTGTTGATATGTGCTTCTCAAACACTCAAGGAACTATCCAAGATTCATATGGTCCCAAATGCCAATGGAATTCAAACAGTTGATGCATCACTATTCTGAATGGCCCCAATGAATCAGAAATGGAGGCCCCAAAACCTCTGTCAAGTAGCATTTCCACACCTAATGCGTGAACCAAATTATTATCATAACGTTCCCTTTTTTAATTGTTACAGTTAATGTTTACCAGCAATTGGCATCCAATGTGCCAGGAATCCATCCTATTCTAACTGGCCACCATCATCTCAAGCAGAGACAAAAATGCCAACACTAGAAACATAATTAGATTTGGCCATGTTATACTGAAGTTGTACCAGTAAATTCATTATACCACACTTATATAAATGTGAACAAACACTGGGTACATTGCTACATGTTATTTTAAATTGAACCCAATTTCACAACTTTGCTATACATTGTGGTCCAAAGTCCAAACATATTAAATTAAGCTTCTACAACATTTGAAATATTTTTGGAAAAAAATTTGAACTAGGGTGGGAGAATCCTAAAGCTTTTCCGAGGCCTCATGGTTAGCAAATTAGAAATTGATAAACATGTCATTGCTGTGCTGAGCTGGACTACTCTAAAATAAATAAGGGACTCTCTATTCACCATTCAGTACCAAACAATAAATGAACTGAGCACAAGTTCTTTTATGACTGTTTGGTTTTATTTCCTACTTATAATAACCAAGTCCAGAAGATCAATAAATTGAGGAAAGGGTTTGAGGTTACTAGTTTAGAACCTCTTAGTAGGACACCTAAAATAATCTTCTTGGCGTCTTAAAGGGGTACCCCACCATATTGGTGTAATGTCTTATATGGAAAAGAAAACGTTTATATAAGGGAGAAGTAGACAAGTAGCATTGAATACCTAAACAAAAAGGCATGAACAGTGATGCCTTTAGGTGGTCCAATGCAAAGACACAAGTGTGCCTTTGCTAAATCTCTTTCCCTCTCTTCTAACAAGGCAAATTTATTGTTAAGCAAGGAGGATGGATCCCTTTTAAGGTCCTCTTGGGTTCCTTTACAAAGTCAGAAGAAAAGGACAAGTTAAGTTTTTGATGTTTTCAGGGGCCAGCTATGAACCCCAGCATGGTTTGTGTCCCAAATCTGTGAAACTTGGCTGCAATGCTGCAAGCATGTCTGCCTTATCAGACAAAGATTTGGGTATCTTGTGACAGGCAAGAGTGACCCTAGCACTATCACCAGTGAAGTTTTCAAAGCCTTAAAACACTCTTTAACAGTGAATGCACACTAGTAGACAAAGTGATAAATCATGAACACCTTAAATATGACCATATCTACGGTTATCACCTTAAGTGCTCCTTCGTGGTACAGAACACTGTTGGTATAAATCGACAAGTAGAGGACGCCAACAAATACACAAAACAAAACATGCAGCATGTGTTATGTACGTAGATAATGAAAAGTCAATTTCTACGGCAGTAAATGCAACGCAGCAAAGTATATCTTCAACAAACAAACTTGTTTCTATTCTTAATAATGACAGAAATGATAAATGCAACAGTACCTAGGACATATTATCAAGCAATTAATCTTATTTGGTACATTCTAATTTTTTCAATACTTGTGTTTTCTAAAATTTTAATTTTTTATCTAATCCAATAAAATTGTTTGATGTAAGTAACCAACCCCTCATTTAATTTAGTGATACAAGACTTTGGCTGTTTTAATTATATATGGGAATCGACAATTAAGCAATTAATCTTATTTTGTGAGTGCATAGACTTTGATTTACTTTATAATATAGTGAAAATCTTCTTGGTCTTGATATTTTCCAATGCATGAAATTATTTAAAACCAGTTATTTGTATGATCCGGAAAGGAGAATGTGGATGGGTTGAGATATGGTCCAAAGAGTTATGAGCCATAGCTTGGGGCTTGTCACTTCATACTAGCGTCTGCAGGTCGTGTTGCTCGACCCACATAGCACAATTGATCACAGAAAGATAGAACCCGTGACCCTTTACAATGGTACATTTTTAGCTGTTGTGCATCATAGTATGTCAGTAGCTAGAAATCTCAAATTCCAGCTACCATAATAATTGGGTAAATAGGTGCACAAAGTGAAAAAAGTTAAAGGATTTGATTTTGGTTCAATTCTTCCTTCTATCTTGGAATGTCAAGATTTTAAGATCGGGGAATGATGACACCAAAAGTTACTGCAGCAAAATAAAAACAAACAAGTTAATCCAGAATAGTAGTAGTTGATAGAGCTGTAGAGCAGTTCTGTTTCACTGCCACAAACTGAATTACTAATTTAGAGTGAATCATTCTCCAATTCGACTAACGTTTTCTTAGAACTTGTAATGTATGCAACCTGTTTTTGTACTGTCAGTTTCCATCTATTAATCTTTAGTATTTACATGCATTCAAAGCTTGAAAAACCTTGCTGGGTCAAAATAGAGTTCTGTTGAAACTTTCCATATCAATCTAAGCAGAATCTCCTATAAATTCATAAGAGGCCATAGTTTCATTGGTAGATTCAATGGATTGATTTCAACAAGCCAGGCTTGCCCATAATTTCAACTTCCTTCATCACTTCATCATCATAAGGCAATGCATTCCAAACATTTCTATGGGGGCCGTATTAGAAATTTATTTTCTATTTTATTATTATATAAATTACATCCACCACCATCTGATATCCGAGGTTTTATAAAATTTAATCAATTATCTCTTCTTTTTTTAATCCTATATAAACTTCTATTAATTTGTATAATCATATAGCACCTCACATTTTTTCCAATAGCATCGACCTCTAAATAATTTTTTATATAGTTGTATAAATTAAGAGATGAAAATAATGTTAAAAAACAAAAATATTTGGTGAAATTTTATTAAATTTCAGAGAATATAAATATATTTTTCCAATTTATTTTAAACACCAAATGAAAAACTAAATCATATACCGAATATACATCAATGATCAAACTTTCCTCTCTCGCTCGCTCTCTCTCTCTCTCTCTCTATATATATATATATATATAGTACAGATCTCTGATAACGCAGTCACCCAGCTAAAATCATATTTGATTCTTTTCAGGAGGTCTCGTCCTTTGACATTAAAAAACATGCAACAAAGGCTGAACTCGTACTTGCATAGTCTTTGAAGCCAAATGAGTGGATTGAACAAAACAACAGTTCAACATTTTGAGAATCATTGGCCTCTGTTTTATCTCATTTGCGCAGTTTTTTTTTTTTTTCTGCGATGAAGGTTCAAGGGTAGGCTACTTACCCCCTCAAAAGAAATCAATAATAGATCGTAAATGGACGCCAGAGGTGAAGATGCAATGATGATCCTAAATACCTGTGTGAAAACTTTCTACACACAGTAGATCAAGACCAAATCATAAAAGAAAAAGCAACTTTTGTCGTTCAGGAAGATTAATCAATTCCAACATAAACTTCTGTTTATAAAGCAAGTCAATTAAAAATATAATGTTTTTAACCTCCTTCCGACCCCCTTAAAAAAAAAAAAAAAGAGAAGAAACTTGTTAAACATGTTATTTAACTCCATTCGAAATTTATCTATGTAGACGAAGATTGAGCAAGATATGGAATAGACATTTTGTTAGGTCACAGTAGAATATGCAGATGACAAGAGGGGTAATATCAAGTGCCAAATCTTTCCATGATAGTTTGTCTATTTTGGTCGTTACCGAATTGGGGGGATCAACCTTCCTTACTGGTGAGACTTTTTCTTATATTAGAATGCTACCTCCAGGAAAGGTCTGACAATGATTGAGGGATGAAGAGGGTGCGAATTGATTGATTTGAATTTCACATTGGTAGCCGTGGTAGTGGAATCTTGCAACAATAAGGTTCTTGCATCATAGTTAACACAATGTGGACACGCATTAATTTGGGTCTCAGTCCAGGGTACATTGATCGGAACCTCATGCATGCACCCATTACAACTACATTTATTCAAAACATTAGGCATCCAGCTGTGCAGCCTTCGCTGTTATTCGTGCTACTGTACTGCAGCCTTTGCTGCCACTAACATTGTGGAATTGGGCACCAATCCAACCATTGGCCACAATGATCATCTAGTTTGTTTGTGCACAAATTCTTTTTTCAAATGGCTTATTGAAGAGCCTGTACTTGTTTCTAATAATTGTAACATAGGCCCCAAAAGCTGACCAATGGATACTATCTTGCTCTATAAGCACACCTCTGCTAATTCCGAATGTGTTAACAAGACTTTTAGGCTAACTTTATATTATTTGACTAGCTTAATTTATGTGATTAAATTAGACATTTTAATTAAAAAGAAACTTGATATAATAGTTTGTGATATTTCCGTTACTGTTTCTTTTCAAAATACTTAACGTAACGTTTGGGTTTTCAAACCCTAAACATTTTTCTAAAGTTCTTTATTATCTTACCATAACTCTTTCTTATATGTTTTTTTGTCATTTTATACTTATCAACTAGTTTAACATATAATTCTACCAAATATTTTTAGATGTTTAATAGAAAATTTCTTTTATTTTTAAAAAGTCTTAAACTCACTGATGTATTAGTTTCCAATATTTAATATCGTCTTATAAAATATTTTCAAAATACTACCATTTTCAGAAATATTTTTTTAACTATAATTTTCACTAAAATATTTTAATAGGACAAAAATCCAAATTTTTCAAAAACATAAAAAAAATTATAACCTAACCACTGTAACATGCTCATGAATATTATAAATATATCAAACACACTTACAAATTATCAGTAATTCTGATTTTTAAAAAAACATGAATATGATTAAAAAAAATGTATACTAAACAACTCCTTAATTCAATCACCTACCTTCATAACTTTAAACTAACTTATTTGTTACTTTTGTCAAGTGCACCCTTATCCGTTCACAAACCAGAGAAGAAAAACCAAAACCATTCAACGTATGTTAAGATTGTTGCATCCCTCTTGAAGTGCTTAAGCTAGGTGCAAACTATCTATATACATATTTTTTTTCTTTTTCAAAATGACTTGCTGAAGTACTTATGCATGTTTCAAAGGAGAGTAAGCGTAAGCCACTAAAGTTGACGTGTACAATATTTGATACTATCTTGCTCCATAAGAACACTGCAAATTTATTCGCTTCCAACCTGGCAAACCAAAGAAAACCAAGGTCAGCGTAATCCTAAGATCGTAGCATCCCTCTTGCTCTGTACATTCATAAACCCTTGATGATCCATGCTTCCTACAGCACTGTTTCCTGCTAAGATTTCAACATAGTGTGCTAGCTATTGACTGAATAAAAAACTCAATACTTTCAATACAAATCACTTCAGAAACAAGGAACAGATAACCCCTCCCCATTCACCACCACCAAAAAACAGGATCGAACAGGAAACAGATGTTTGCCCACCTCATGCTCACACATACCCTAATTTTTAATCAGAATACCTCGTATTGGCAATCCCTCAGCACCAGCCAACCTAAGAGGTAAGCAATAGACTGAATATAATCCTGCTGGGACATCATCACGTTTCAGGCTTTCCACAAGAATGATTTCCTGAAGCATTTGCAGTTGTTAGTTCATCTCATGTTGATTCTGGTTCTTATCCAAGCAATAAATGAAGCATATTCAATCTTTGTTTATACAAGGAAATCTGAAGATGCAAAATAGCAATCTTATTCCAAACTGTCTCTTGTACCAACTAATCAGCAATTATATTTCAAACTAAATATTTCATCAGAAGAACATACACCAAATCAACCACAATTGGGATTGATGCAGAGACAAAGAGACATTTTAAATTAAGAAAATAGTAAAATCTTTATGAATTAACTGCTGTAAAATGTTTTAAAATTAGAAATGATTGAAGTAACAGTTAGTTAGGGTTAGCAGCTTGTGTAAACCAGATAAGCTTTAACGAACTAATCAACTATAGCCCCGAGAACATCAACAACACTGGTTGCTCAGTTTTAATAGCTTTCAGCAACCTTTAAGGGGTATCCTGTCAAAACCAATTGCAATATTAATGTTACACTCCCAGTTGCAAATAAATCATGCAATAGATAGAGGAACCATAATGATAAAGGTCACAACAACTCCAGATCACTAGCTTGTCCATACAAGTTCTCAAAATTATTCTGCCCTATCTTCATCAAGAAAAGGACATACTATAACTATTAAACTCTTAAAAAAGCTGAAAAAAAGTGGCCAAATATTAATCTTGATCTAATTTTCTTGCATGACATGTATATGGAAAAAACTTACGAAGCCAGAGTCAAACAACATAATTTAAGGTGCAACAGTCTCAAGTCTAAAACTAGACACAACCACTTTGACTTGGGACAAATGACAGAAAATGCCCATGGGAAACAGCAGCCAAATATAGAAAAAACAAATTATACATACGAACAAGTTTAATATCAGTGTTTCTCCACCAGCCATTTTGATCCATCCAACGTGAATCCCACAAAGCTTGCATCAAATTCCTCCTGAAACATAAGCCACCTAATAACTTAACACGTTGTTTAGTTCAACACTTTGCTTGATCCTAACCATGAAGTTCAATAGATTATCAAAATAATACCATAACTTGATTGAGGTCAAATTTCTCAAGATCTGATCAAGCATATATGTGGATTATCCAAATCTATATGAACAGTAGCTATAAAAACTCACAAATGATAACTAAATATTTCTTTTGCTTAACAATTAACATCCACCCCCCTGCTTTACTAGTCTATTTACTGAGAGGAGAACATAGCCATTGATACACGTATAGTGAAAAATATATATAAATAGCTGCATTCAAGTTTCACACATACAGAAATTAAAATGAATCAAAAAGAGATAACAAATAATCGACAAAGTGTTAAAAGAATTATTAAAAGACTGAAGAAGTATATAAATAAAAACAAGGCGTTCCCTCACATGGATATTTAACATTGTATAGACTTCAAATATATTCGAGATAAGCACAAAGCTTCAAGACTCCCGCTAATTGTATTTCAAGGCAGAATCTTCAAATTCATTAAATTTGAAGCATCACTACTCAGCAGGAGTACTTCTTGAATTGGTAGTGTTTACAAAAATGTTGTAAAACCAGCTAAAGCAGTAGCAGTAATTTAACTTGCAGAGGTTACCTGTCAGTATTTAACGTTGGGAAGAGCACACATTTTACACCCCTTGGAATATTCAATGATTTCGTTGCTTCAGCTGAAAAGAAGATTTTCATGTGATCAGTAGCTAATGAAATAGTAGAAAATCTTTCCCCCTTGTTTCCTATTTTTCAAAACAAACAAGATTATGGATACCAGTTATATTAGTATCCCTGGGAACATCGACTAAAAGAGCAGGGCCTGCAAACAGAAACAAACTCAGTGAAAAAGATATATAATAATATGATAATAAAATAATTAGAGAATAAAATGAAGAAAAGAAGAGAATACCATGGAGAATGTATAGGTCAAGTGAGTCAACATCGAAAACGGCGTCAAAGTAGTGGTCAAAGACGTGGCCAGGGGCATCAACATGAGTGCCAGTGTGGGTTGGGAGCTTCATTTCCAAGTTGTTGGCGACGGAACAGGTCTTCATGCTCTTTGGAAGCCACGGGAACTGCCCTATTCCCTTGTTCAATTCAAATTTTGGCATACACACCAGCAAACAGAAGGTACAGCACACATATGTTCTGTTGTGGTATACACGCCGGCAAAATCCCTCAATAACTTCTGAAGAGATGTACATTGGCCAGGTGAGAAAGTGAGAAAATTCAAAGTGCTAATCCAGACAGTTTACAATCAAAAAGCAATGAATCATAATTGTTAGTTGTTAGCATTAATTACAATAGAATGCATTAGAAACTTTGGAACCAAGTTCTAGCCCGCTGTTCCTCTCAAATAGGACAGGCCAACTTGTCCAGATAATTTTGAGGTATCATTTGCCTCATCTTCATTCCATATAGGACCCAACCTCTGAAGATTTCACCATAGTTCTTTCCAGTGAACAACTGCTGCCAGAAAACCATTCTTCATCATCAAAATCAAACCAATCAAGACAACTTCAGCCACAAAGGATAGAAATATTCTCCTTTTATCAAAATATATAACAAAACAAAACAAATAAACTTCTTTTATCTTAAACTGACCTATTCAGAAATCAGAAACTAATTGTGATAAAAGTCCTTCATGGGAGATAATGTATGGAACACAGTTTTTCCTAAATTAATTGTAACGGATGCCAACAACAGTTTGTTTGGCAAAGTTCTTTACCATCACAAAGTTATTTGCTTCTCTCTTGGTTTTCAATCGAAAAAGTAGGAAAAACTGAATATATGACAACATACTTTAGAAGCTAAGTTCATAGGGGTTCTAGCAACTAGCATGACATCAGAGGCCTTAGTACTGCATCACCGAATTATCATATAGTAAAGTCAGCATGAAACGTGAGGAAGTATACAATTGTAAGGGATACAGTAAGCCGAGAAGCACTAAAATTGGATAATAGATATAATTCTTTTAAAGTATCAACGTTAGTTACACACCCAGCTTCGCTCGTGAATTGAATAACTTAAATCTTATACCATTTCCATGAGCATTTTTTCCTTTAAACGAAACTATAAAATAACAGTAAGGATTATACGAGTCCTTCACTAATTACAACAATCTTCAGTCACAAAATAAGGGGCAAGAACCGCAGAGGAATCCGATAATCAATTCAAAGCAACCTAAAAAGTGTAGATAAATAGATTATATAAAAGCCAAAGTAATTTCATGAGATTGGATAACGGATCAAAACCATTCTCACGGTGACAAAACTCACATAAACAAGAAGAAAACCCATACAACAATAACCCTAGGAATAGGAGTCAAAGTTCATCCTCCATCCTCAAGTACTCCCCTACATCCGCTTGGTGCAGAACAACGATGCCGTTAGGGTCCAACTTCCTACAATCCTGCGTTGACTTCGCAGCGATTCCAAAACCCAAGGGCACATCAGACATGGAAAAGACGACAACGCCGTCGCCGGGAGCGATGTTATCGGTGATTCTACCTAAAGCGCTCTTGAGGACGTGGTTACCGTACAAGAAGGACATCTCGGACTGGGGTTTGAGCCACACCTTGTGCCTCGCATTGGCGGCGAGCAAGTTGATAGCCTGAACGGTGAGGTGGAAGTTGCCGCCATGAGTGTATTTGCCGATGCAAGTGCCGAGGGAAACAAGGTTGGGGCGCGCGACGTTTGTGGCTCGCTTCACCAGGGACTCGCTGGCGTAGAAGATCTTGTTCTTGTGGAGACGGAAGCAGTAACGGCCAGGTTCAGAATCGGGGCCTTCGTGAGAGGGGTTCTCAACGATGTTCTTTAGGTTGTTCCCCACGAATTTGAACAGCTTCTCGAACACTGCGCTCGTCTCCTTCTCGTCCAAAGGTCTCATCCTTCCTCTTCCTCCAACGCTGCCTCTTTCTAGGGTTTTACCGCCTCAATTTTTCAATTAGGGTTTATGCCTTTGTTTTCGCAACAACTTCAAATAAAATTGAACTCGAAATGAGTCCAACACCGAAAGACCAAAACACATTGCACGGGTCTCATAGCATAAGTCCGCTCGGGAGTAACCTTTACTTACTCCTTCGGTATTTACTCTTTTGCAATTATTTTTTTTACTTGGATAAATTTTTATTTTTAAAATGGAAAATTTTAATAGAAATAATTAGTGTTATTTTTAAGAAAAGAGTATATATTTCTATAATGCCAAAAAAAATTCACAAAAATAAAAACGGTCCATGACCTTATTTTATATATTTTTTACTTTTGATCTAACGGAACATCTTTATATTAAAAAAGAAAGGGAAACTTTAAAATACATTAGAAGAAACATCCATTTAGATGAGTGTAAATTGTAAATTGTTAATTGTTAGATATATTTTATTTTTGGAATCTAAAATCCTTCTACTAAAGACATAGTTTGGATTTATTATCTCAATGTAGATCAACCACCTACAGTATTGATTTTTTTTAACAAGAAAAAAATATTTGAGTCATTCTTTATTCGTAAATTAAGATAAATTTAACTTCCGTGAAATTAGAGTTTAAAATTGTGATTTTAATTAAAAGATACTTTCAAATATGAAAATTTTGAATTCCAATATCAATTTCAAGTGTTAATTTTATGTTTAATTTTGTACGGTGATTAAATACTTAAAGAAACTAAGAATCTATCTGTGTTGATAGTAGTGTTAAATTAAGTCTGCATTATATGGATCAAAATTACTTTTTTTTTCTCTTTAATAACATTTTACCACCTTAATTAAAAATGTGATGTCAATTTTTTTATCCATTTTTTATTTTAAACTCTTATCACCGTCACTTTCTTGTTATCTCCACATTTCATCATCTTGACAGAATGCTGGAGTTGGTTTTGGTTTTTTTTACCCTAATGAGCTATTTTTAAAAATATTTCCCAAAACAGGATTCCTTACAAACATATTCCAGGAAGAAGGTTTGAAAAAGTGACCATGAAGCATTTAAAAATGTGTGACACACAGAACATATTTAATTTTCCGTTTATGATTGAATAAAAAAAACAGTGATTGGATTTGTCGAGAACCAGCAGAAACATATTTATTAATGCATCTGACATGGATGATAAATGTATTATTAAATACGTTATATACTCTCAGACTCACCCAACACGTATTAGTTTATACGTTTTACAGTGGACCTAAAACACACACAGTAATGTGTTTTACAAATATTCTGAGACTCATAACACGCATAAAAAGCTTTTTATGTTCGAAAATTTGGTCGTTGACAAATTCGTTGGGAGTCACTATAAATACCCATCCATACTGGAGTCTGGTGTTACATGTCCTGAAAAATCAGAAAAAATTGATACTTTGTGAAGAAAGTTGGTATGAAATTGAAAGAACTAGCAAAAAAAAAAAGAAGGCATTATCTGCATTCAAAAATTTAAAAGTACGCAAGTAAAGAGTAAGTTTTTATTATAAATTTTAATTTTTTAGTTAATGTTCAAATATGACTATTTTAATAATTATATGTAGTTAGTGTATAGTAACAGAAATATATTAATTTAGTCGTAGTTTATAATTAGTATGATGATTTTACTTTGTTGGAGTAAATTTGACTTCATTGGATAATATTTTAAAAAGTTATTATGGATGAATTATTTAAGAATATTATTTAATAAAGATTTAATAATTTTAATTAATGAAAATAGTAGAATTGGGCATCAATCCAACCATTGTCTACAATGATCAGAGAGCAAAACAGGTAGTTTGTTTGTGCACAAATTCTTTTTTCAAACGGCTTATTGAAGAGCATGTCCTTGTTTCTAATAATTGTAACATAAGCCACAAAAGCTGACCAATGGATACTATCTTGCTCTAAAAGCACACCGCTGCTAATTCCCAATGTGTTTAGCAAGAGATTTAAGCTAATTTTAACTTATTTGAATAGCTTAAAAATTTATTTGATTAAACTAGACCTATTTTGATTAAAAAAAAAAAACTTAATTTAATAGTTTGTGATGTTTCCGTTATTTTTTCCTTTTAAAATACTTACTTTATGTAACGTTTGGGTTTTCAAACCCTTAACATTTTTTTGAAAATTTTCTTTATTATTTTATCATAACTCGTTCTTTTATGTTTTTTTTTATGTTATTTTATATTTATCAACTAACAGAACATATAATTTACCAAATATTTTTAGATATTTAATAAAAAAATTAAAAAATTTTAAAATATCTTAACTCAGTAATATTAGTTTCCTATATTTAATATCAATGTTATAAAATATATTTTCAAAAAGCTGCCATTTTCAGAAATGTTTTTTTAATTCACTAAAATATTTTCATGAGAAAGATGAAAATCCAAAATTTTTCAAAAAAGTAATTTTTTTTAACCATATCCACTATAACATGCTCATGAATCTTTTAAACACATCAAGCACATTTATAACATTATGAGTAATTGTGATTTTTAAAAAACATTATCATAATAATAAAAAAATGCATACCAAACAACTCCTTAATTCAAACACCGTCCTTCATAACTTTAAACTAACTTATCTCTTACTTTTCTCAAGTACACCATTATCCGTTTACATACCAGGGAAGACAAACCAAAACCAAATTCAACGTATGTTAAGATTGTTGCATCCCTCTTGAAGTGCTTAAGCTAGGTGCAAACTATCTATATACATATTTTTTCCTTTTTCAAAATGACATATTGAAGTACTTATGCATGTTTCAAAGGACAGTAAGCATAAGCCACTAAAGTTAACGTACAATATTTGATACTATCTTGCTCCATAAGAACAACACTGCCAATTTATTCGCTTCCAGCCTAGCAGAACAAAGAAAACCAAGGTCTGCGTAATGCTAAGATTGTAGCATCCTCTTGCTCTGAACATTCGTAAACCCTTGATGATCCATGCTTCCTGCAGCACTCGAGACAGCACTGTTTCCTGCTGAGATTTCAACATGGAGTGTTTAGCTATTGATTGAATAAAGAATTCAATACTTTTAATAGAATTCACTTCAGAAAAAAGGAACAGATAACCCCCAACCACCACCACCAAAAAACTGGATGGAACAGGAAACAGAATTTTGCCCACACATACCCCTAATTTTTAATCAGAATGCACCGTATTGGCGATCCCTCAGCACCAGCCAACCTAAGAGGTAAGCAATGGACTGAATATAATCCTGCTGGGACATCATCAAGTTTCAGGCTTTCCACAAGAATGATTTCCTGAAGCATTTGCAGTCGTTAGTTCATCTCATGTTGATTCTGGTTCTTATCCAAGCAATAAATGGAGCATATTTAATCTTTGTTTATACAAGGAAATCTGAAGACGCAAAATAGCAATCTTATTCCAAACTGTCTCTTGTACCAACTAATCAGCAATTATATTTCAAACTTAATATTGGGATTGATGCGGAGACAATGAGACAACATTTTAAATAAAAAAAATAGTAAAATTGTTATGAATTAATTGCTGTAAAATGCTTCAAAATTAGAAATTATTGAAAAGTAACAATTAGTTAGGGTCAGCAACTTGTGTAAAGCAACAATGCTTTAAAGAACTAATAAAACTGGAGCAACGAGAACATCAACACTGGTTGCTCAGTTTTAATAGCTTTCAGCAATCTTTAAGAGGTCTCATGTCAAAGCCAATTACTTCAGTTACCAGTTTGACAAGTGGATATTACAGTTACAAATAAGAGAGAGAGTAAAATTAACTGTTATCTACTAACTCTGGGGTGGAAAGACCAAAGTGTGTTCATAGTTACAAAGATCACAAATAATAAAAAACAAAGCTTCCACTTGTGTACAAAACCCACCACAAATAGAGATTGAACATTCTATTAGTGGTAATTTGTCCCTAAAGGCCTCAAGATGTGATTCCTTTTTCACTCAATGGGGATAATTACTAACCAATGGCAAACATAACACATATCAGTTCTCAGTCACAAAAGGAACATTTTCTTACCCTGTCTTTTAAAAAAACAAGGTGAGATGGAATCAAGTAATCATAAGCAGCAACAGACAGGTAATCAATTCCTACATTGCATCACAGTGAAAAAAATGTCAGACAACATAATTGAGAAGAAAAATATGTGAAAAGTTGAACAAGAAAGAAAGGGGATGATATGTTTCAGCTAAACATGCACTGAAGATGCAAAAAGCTAGTGCATCACTTTTAGCAATCTAGAAACAGGTTTCGGGTTCAGAGATAAGAATGAAAAAAAAAAAGAGAATGGAAAGGAAAAAAATGCTCCGGTAGTGCTTATTGAACTACAAACATAGAAAGAACCTGTGGAGAGAATTCTCCTTTCAAGGTTTTCCCCTTCACAAAAGGATGCTCCTTTCGTGACAGAGCCTTTGCTGTTTGCTCAATTTTCAAATCCAAATTCCCAAATACCTTTCATCTACCTTGCTCCTGCTATTTAAGCACAATTCCTTGTGCCTAACTATCCATCCCCTTGAGATATTCTAACTGTAGCTAACTAAACAAACATCCAACTGTCCAACTAACTCTGATCCTGTTCCCATTAATTCTTCTAGATCCTATTAATCACAGTGGCCTAGATCAAGGGAGAGGGAGGTCAAGATTCAGATAATCTTCTGAAATAACTTCACTTGCCACAATTGTCATAAATCAATACCAACAACAAATGACACACAAACACCCTGTCACCTGTTACGAATCAAGGAGACTCTGCAATAGTTTTATTGTAAACAGACCAATTCCAATTTTAGTGTTACACTCAAAGTTGCAAATAAATCATGTAATTGATAGAGGTACCATAATGATAAAGGCCACTAGCTTTCCCACACAAGTTCTCAAAATTATTTTGCCCTATCTTCATCAAGAAAAGGACATTTATAACTATTCAACTCATTAGAAAAGCTTGAAAAAATGGCCATTTATACCTAATTTTCTTGCATGACATGTATGGAAAAAACCTATAAAGCCAGAGTCAAACAACATAATTGAAGGTGCAGCAATCTCAAGTCTAAACCTAGAGCCCAACCACTGGAGTTGGCACAAATGACAGAAAAAATGCCCATGAGAAACAGCAGCCAAAGTATAGAAAAAAGTTAAAAACAACTTATACATACCAATAAGTTTAATATCAGTGTTCTCCACCAGCCATTTTGCTCCATCCACTGTGAATCCCACATAACTTGCATCAAATGCCTTCTGAAACATAAGCCGCCTAATAATTTAACAAGTTTTTTAGTTCAACACTTGGCTTGATACCAATCATGAAGTTCAAAAGATTGTGAAAATGATACCATAACTTGATTGAGGTCAAGTTTCTCAAGATCTGATAAAAAATGTATGTGGATTATCAAAATCTACATGAACAGTAGCTATGAAAACTTGTAAATGATAAATATTTCTTTTTCTTAACAATTAACATCCACCCCCCTGCTTTACTAGTCTATTTGCTGTAGAGAATATAGCCATCGACACAGGTATAATGAAAAAAAATATAAATAGCCGCAGTCAAGTTTCACACATACAGAAATTAAAATAAATCAAAAAGAGATAACAAATAATCTACAACCAAGTGTTAAAAGAATTATTAAAAGACTGAAGAAGTATATAAATAAAAACAAGGGGTTCCCTGACATGGAAATTTAATGTTGTATAGACCTCAAAAACATTTTTGAGATAGGCACAAAGCTTCAAGACTGCCACTGATTGTATTTCAAGGCAGTATTTTCAAATTCAATGAATTTGAAGTATCAGTACTCAGCAGGAGTACTTCTTGAATTGGTATTGCGATTACCAAATGTTGTAAAACCAGCTAAAGCAGTAGCAGTCATTTAAGTTGCAGTCTTGAAGAGATTACCTGTCAGTATTTAATGTTCGGAAGAGCACACGTTTTACACCCCTTGGAATATTTAACGATTTCATTGCTTCAGCTGAAAAAGAAGATTTTCATTTAATCAATAGTTAATGAAATAGAAGCAAAAAATCTTCCCCCGCTTTTTTCCTATTTTTTAAAACAAACAAGATTATGGATACCAGTAATATTAGTATCTCTGGGAACATCGACTAATAGAGCAGGGCCTGCAAACAGAAACAAACTCAGCGAAAAAGATATATAATAATATGATAATAAAATAATCAGAGAATAAAAAAGAAAGAAAGAAAGAAAAGAAGAGAATACCATTGAGGACGAATAGGTCGAGTGAGTCGACATCGAAACCGGCGTCGAAGTAGTGGTCGAAGACGTGGCCAGGAGCGTCAACGTGTGTGCCGGTGTGGGTTGGGAGCTTCATTTCCGAGTTGTTGGCGAGGGAACCGTTCTTCATACTCTTCGGAAGCCATAGAAACTGCCCTATTCCCTCGTTCGATTCAAATTCTGGCATCCCTGGTTCGTACCTGTGACTGATATCGAATAGTCGCCCATTATCGTACACTTCTCGCCGAGGAGGGACGAGGTTGTCGTCGCCGTTCGCCGCCAAGATCGCGACGGCCAAGGCGCACGCTACTACTGACAACCACACTCCACACTTCATCCTTATTGCTAATTAACTGATGGCAATGTGCCCACAAACATATATCACAGATGGACATGGCCGTATTCCATTCCATTCCATGTTACATCACTTGAAATCAGATATTTTCTACTCCAGTGTGGATGGTTTATCTTATCTGTTTATTAAAAAAAAATCCGTTAATTTCTAATTTTCGTAAAATTTTGTTTATTTTAATTCTTATAAAATAATAATAAATTTGTGAAAAAATTAAAGCAAAGAACATTTTCTAAATTAGATAATAATAAAAATATTTACGGACTAAAATATTAATTCGGTTAAATTAATATTAAATCGATTAAATAGGATAATAACTACTGTCACATTTAGCTCTTAATATTATTTTTTTCTTTTTTTTTTAAATATTATGATACTCAAATTTAGCTAAAAATAAATACTTATAAAAAAAATTATGATGTTAATCGATTAATAAATTTATATAATTAGTTATATAATTAAATTAATTATCATTTTATATAAAATTAATTAAATATTTTTTAACAATCAATTATATATATTTTGTAATTAATTACTATTTATAAATTAAGCATTACAAAAAATATGTAATCGGTTAAAAAAATTAATTAAGATAAAATTTAATATATAAATAGATGTATTTATCGAAAGCATGTTTGTTAATAACTTTTATTTTCTTAAAAAACGAAAGATTTCTTCGAATAGTCTCTATAACAACTCTATTTTTAAACTTTTTTTTATTAAAATTTTATAAAAAAACTTATTACATATACAAATAATACAAATAATAACATACTGCACCACAGAAAAAAAAAATAAGTGAAGTTTTGCGAATAGAGTAGTGGAAGAAGCACAACAAGAAGTGAAGAAGAATTCTCTTAAAAGTAGTAGACACGTGACAGAAAATTTAAAAATTTAAGATGTGGGAAGGGACAAAAAAGTGAAATACTGAAACAAAATATTCAAGAATTACGTAACCAAGTAAATGGATTTGTATACGAAAATGCAAAGAAATGAGGGGGGAATATTCTGGTAAAATATTTCTTACTCTCTCTTCTCATTGATTTTCCTTTCACATCCGCCCATCCATCATTATCTGTAGGTGTGAAAATGAGTTCTGCATGGATCATATAGTTGACTTGCATTGTAATTGTTCAACATTACACCTGTGACATTTATTTCTGTTTACAATTTACACATTATATTCTCACTTTTTTTTCAAATAATAATTTGGTATTAATATTTTGAATTAAAATTTCTTACATATACATTCAGTTGTAGTTGTAAATACATAAATGATACTGTTTGTATATAAAAAATCACTTTTTTATTTTAAAAACTTCTAAATTTTGTTTAATCTATTTTTTTTATCTATGTTTAAATGGAGAAATTAAAAAAAAGGTAATTTATTAAAAGTTTAAATTAAAATATTTTAATAAAAAATTTTAATATTCTAAAATGATTTCAAATTTTACTAAAAAATAATAATTTTTTTAATCAATATTTTTAGTTACTAATAAAATAATTTTATTTTTTTAATGTTTCATACGTATACACAAATACTCGTAATAGTATACGAGATGTTTGCTAATATTTTTCTTATTTTCCAAGGAGGAGTTGTTACAATTATTGAGAAAATACATGCATGTGTTTACAGATTGCACAAGGAATTGCCTATGTAAATATTGAACTCTTTAACATCTTAAAACATCTCATAGTTAAGGAATTGATAAGTTACCAAAATAAAAAAGGTACTAGATGCTGCCATACTCTCCTGATACTTTTTCATATCTTTCTCATTTTATAACACAAGTTTTTATATTAAATCAAATTAATATTTTCTTCATTTGCTTATTTAAAATAATAATTTCTTTAGATTAATTTAATTATACTCAAATTTCTTCATTAAGATTAAGTATAATAAAATATTTGTGAATTCATTAAAATAATATTTCATCAAATAAATATTTGAAATTCTAACTTACAATTTTGAATATCTATATTTTATTTTAATCTATATTTTTAATTACTAATAAAATAATTTACAAACACTTCGTTATAGTATCTGAGATGCTTGCTAATATTTCGTTATTTTCCAATGAGTTGATACACTATTGAGAATGTACATGCATGTGTCTTCAAACTGCACAAGGACTAGCTTAGGTAAGCATTGAAATGAAGAGAGTAGTTTATTTGAAGAGACCCCTCTAATCCGCCATGTAAGTTCAATCACAAAATTAATCCAACGGATAATAGACAAACGCTATCTAGACCTTTCCAACCCAAGGACGCAACAGAAGACTACTCAATTCAACACCACTACTATCAGCTTAGTTGCATCAAACAGCTTCTTGTGGATACCATAAATAATCTTCAATTGAAAACTGGGTTTGACCACGAACTCACATGGGCCCCATCATCCGATCAGAATGCATCGTATTGGTGATGCCTCAGAACCAACCAACCTAAGAGGCAAGCAGTTGAGTGAATATATTCCGGCTGGGACATCATCAAGCTTCAGGCCTTCCACAAGAATGATTTCCTGATGCATTTGATAATTGTTAGTGCATTGCTTATTGATGGTGTTTCTTATCCCAATAACATGATTTTTTTTCCACATGCTAGCAACTTGTTATCTTTATTCATCTGCATCTTCTACTAACTAAAATAATTATTATCTTTCCAAACAGACTAAATATTATTTATCTAGAGGCAACAGCCTCTCATAAAGATTGCTAATGCACCACAAATCTAGATAAGTTCATCAACTGAGCCCAAACAAGTGAATTAAGGCTGCAACATTAAGTAAAGATGAATCAACTGAAGGAACCGTTCCGTACGAACAAAAAGGGTAGGTTGAGCAGCGGAAACTAAAAATTCTCTGCTGATAAAACCTGAACAGCTACAAAACTCTTAAAAGAATAATGATAGAGGAAATTATCAACAGTGAAGTGATTAAGTGATCGTTAAGTTCCTCCATGAAGTTAACATTATCAAGAAGTTTATGGTCGGACGTAAATAGTACATCAATTTGACAAGCGCAAGTACAGAAGCAATCCAATACAAATAGCTAGTTTCCATGAACATGACATCAAATGATACAGAGGATAGATAAATTGATATTGTCATCATCTTGCAGGAAACACCAAATGAAATTCAGAAATGATTGAGTCACATATCTATAGTGCTCTCCACTCATCTACACCTGGGATTAGACAAGTATAAGCTGTCTGATCCTCTTTTTTTGTTTTTTTAAGGCAAGATCTCAGCCATCTAATCCCGGATGTAGATGAGTGGAGAGAATTGTAGATATGTGGCTCAATCATTTCTAAATGAAAATCATTCCCTCAAAAAGTGTATTAAAACGGGACTTTAAATATCCAACCCACAATTACTGATGCATGTTTGAAGTTGAAGAGAGAATACTCCTGGATACAAGCTCTAAGTAATACACCTTGGCTTACAAGATTTTATTTATAGTTTTTTTTTCTAAACAAGATAGTTTAGCTTATTATTTGTGGAGTAACAAGTGCATAAATTTTGACCATAAGAAATAATTCCTTACCCTGCTTTCCAGAAAAACCAGATGAGATGGAACAGAGTGATCATAACTAGCAGCAGATAAATAATCAATTCCTGCCATTTACATAACCGGAAATTGTTAGTACAATAACTTCGTCCACAAGAGGGGGAAAAACGAGAAATCTGACTAGCCTAAGTTGGAACAGCAAAAGAATTCCCCTGAAGCTGTTCTACTGTACAACATATTAACATTGGATTTAAAATATGTGGCAGGTCTCATGAAGTGCATGCCAAGTTTCTATGTTTAAATCTTAAAACGAGCGAGAGAGAGAGAGAGAGAGAGAGAGAGAGAAGGGTGTCCTGTCATCAACACAATTAACCCTAATTTTTAATTTGTTACTGTTCATTGACTAAATTTGATATCTTCAACACACTTGGTCTTCCTGTGGAACAAATATGGGCTAGGTATATAACATAGTCACAATGAATTAGAGTTCGAGGCAATTCACAAATTGAAGAAAACTGAAGGAAAAGATAACCTTTCTATAATAAAAAAGAAAAATGTGAGGCACTGATATGCTAGGTTACATGGCATGTGTCCAGGACAATATGAAGCTACCAGCCTACCACAACAAAGAACTTCTTTGACTAAGTTGGTATCAGGGGATACAGGTACACAGTGCTGGACTAAAAAAATCAAGGGCAAGGAATGTATAATTTATAACTGTTACACAATTACCAAGGTGTCCGTTTGGGAATATAGAAAAGAAATAAAGATTAATATCAAACAGTGCAGGAGAGTAAATGGTGCAAATAAAAAGTCTGCACATGACATTGAAAGGAGAGAGTGAGGTCAGTAATTACAAGTAATCATCTGCACTCTGAATCTTGTGCACTTGCAGCCATTTATCAATTTACAACCGCAAACAATGGAACCAATTGACTCTAACTCATTTAGATTGATTCCAATATCGGAAATAAACAATAACAATTACAATACACTTGAGTTAAAAATAAAATAATGTAGTAGAAGCATCACAAAGATAAATGGTGTGCTTAAAAATGGATGTCCTATGAGCTTAAAAAAATAAGATATGGTATGTCAAGACAAAAGAAATGGCTAGAACAAAAGGTTTAAAAATGTGACAAGGAAACCTATATAAGTAAATGACTTCACATTATTAGATGAAATCGTCAGAAGATTGATTTAAAAAAGAGAGACAATGGAAGAAAATTAAAAATGCAGGCTAAGATATGGAACCCAGTCATGAGTTGAAAAAGGGATAGAGGAAAAGCTTTTGGGAAGAAGCAACCCAAATCTCGAAAAGAGATACTATCTCACCTACAAGTTTGATGTCAGTGTTCTCTACTAGCCATTTTGCTCCATCCTCCTTGAATCCCACATAGCTTGTGTCAAATTCCTTCTTAAACATGAGTCGCCTAGCATTCAACAAAAATCCAGCTCACATATAGCTTCAAAATTCTAATAAGGAAGTACATATCAGTATTGATAAGCTAATGGTTGAATGGCAGATTAATATATCATATATGATTTATGAATCTTCAAGGATAACATTGCATGATCAAAGCAAAACATACTTAAGGGTATGTTTGGATGAAGGGAAGGCCTATAAATCTTTTTATTTGAATTCTTTTCATTCAAAACCTCAGCATACCATAAAGGTTTGGTAAATGGTGTTTACCAAACTCCAATAACTGGAACTGGATAACTAGTTAAAATCTCCTATTTTTTCTTATATATTTATTTTTCGTAATATTTGTTTTCTCCCACAAAGCTCATTCATTACAATCATAGATCTTTTTTACTTCCGCTGCGAAACTATTTTGATTTTGTTTAATTCTAATTTAAAGTTTATATTGACTTAAAAAATTAGTTTTAACATAAATAACTATAAACTCCGTTTTCAGTTTTCTGAACTCCCCTTGCGAGTCAATGAGTCATCATGTATCATTTGTAATTAGCTAGGCTTTTTACTAAATATAAGTTCTCCCAACCAGCCATCCGCTCTCCATTCTCTAATAGCCTGTTCATCACAGACCATACACATGAAAAGAAGGAAACTACAATTACCTGTATACGGGTTAACAGGTTCAGATACACAGCTACCCTACAATGAGTAGAAATGTGCAACCCACAATAGACTGAGTGATAAAAAAGATGCCAAAAGACCAAAGAAATATACGAATGCTGGGGAATCTGTAGAAAGTTGTCATTGGCTACTCTTTCAAAACTATAAGAGGGAAGACCTAACTTCAGGAACAAAATATGATTCCTTTTCAAAACTGTTTATTCATTAATATAGTTATGCATACATTGCGAGTAACTGCTTGAGTTAATCGTGTTAAATGCATAAAGATAATTCTCAAGATAAATAATGTAATAATCTCAAAAAGAAAACTGTACAAAACACATATCCCGTATTTGCAAGAACTATGGAGCTGCCATTAGAAGTACTTGGAAAACAAGCATGAAGTAGCTTATTAAATTAACTTCTGTGGTAGGTAAACAGGAAGAAAATCCTCCTACAGCAGTTCTGACAATTGTAACTTGTGCAACTTACCTGTCAGTATTTAATGTTCTGAAGAGCACGCGACGTACACCTCTAGGGATATGCAAGGATTTCATAACTTCAGCTAGAAAAAGAGAAATACGGTAATTTATAATTAAACATAACAAATGATAACGGCAATAAGTTGGCATTTTCATAACAGATATTCAAAATAAAACAGTTTGAACATGGGAAAGCATCGCACCCAGCTTGAGACCATCAGTACTAAAACAAGTATAATTTTATAACATATTTAATGTGTAGAATATCTAGCATTTAAGCGCATGAGAAACTGTAAATAGATAGGAAAATAATGAAATCAGACCAATAAAAAAAATCCACATACATACAACGCATAATTACACAGTATGTTGGAGTTCAACCCAAAATAAATAAATAAATCAAACAAGATCGTCAGTTATAAATACCAGTAATGTTTTGATCCCGTGGAACATCAACCAAAAGTGCAAGGCCTGTGAGCAGAGCAAGTAGTGTATCGGTTGTCAGCGACAGCAGCTAAATAATAGAGTTCAATAAATCGATAAATGATACAAGTTCGGAGAGTATTGGACAGAGCCCTACCATTGAGGACTGTTAGGTCGAGTGAATCGACATCGAATCCGGCGTCGAAGTAATTCTCGTAAAAGTGACCAGGCGCGTCGACATGGGTGCCGGTGTGAGCACCTAGCTTCATGGCAGAGTTATTAGCGCGTGAGCCATTCTTCATGCTCTCTTGGAGCCACAGGAAGAAGTTTCCTAGCCCCTCCTTCGAGTCCCAAACCGGCAGCTCAGGGGTGTATCTGTGGCTGATATCGAAGATTCGACCACTGTCGTAGACCTCTCGGCGTGGAGGGACGAGAACAGTATCGCCACCGGCGAGGGAACAGTCATCGTTATCGAGGCCTGGGATGGAAGGATAGGCAACGGTACTGACAGCGATGGAATGCACAGAAAATGCGCAGAGAAACGCAAATAGCGATAGAGAGTTCATGGATCCAATAGGTAAATGAATGATGTCATCGTCCTACCTCGTTCGTTCCCTTTTCTACTCCCATACCCCATGTCTTGACAAAATGTTTTTTCATTTTTCTATTTTTACGAAAATATCTCCATTTAAATATTTGTCATTTTGAACTAGTCTTTTTGTTTTTATTCCTACTTTACTTTCACTAAATTAACGTTTTTTAGATAAGTAATAATTTTCCTACTGACACGTCTCTCATTATTAATTTTTTAAAATAAAATAAAATAAATAAAACAGATCTAATATTGAATTTAAATAAATAATATTAGTATCTGTATGTATGTGTCTTAAAATATTTTTTTTTTAATTTTTTTTTTTAAATTGTTAGTTTTTACTTTTATTATTAAATTTTGTACAATTTTAATGTTAAAAATTATACTATGAATAATCTAATTTTTAAATTTAATATTTCAAAAAATTATCTTATTCAAAAAATATCAATTTATATGTTTTAAGTTTCTGAATATACTAATTTATTTACATTTTATACCTATATTATTAGTATAGTCGTAAAAAATTAAAATATAATTAAATTAAAGTCAAATTATATATGTAAAAATCTTTTGACAGCTACAAGTACGCATAATGTAATTTTCAAATATTAAACAGTACATTTACTTAGAAATTGTTATCACGTGATACAAATTAAAAAATATATTAAAATTATTAATATTTTATAAAATAAAAAACTAAAATTATAAAGATGAGAAAACTTAAAACTAAAAATAACAATAAAATAAAGGCTCAAAACAAGTATAAATATATTTTTTATTTATTTCTTTTATATTTAAACACATTTAAAATATTTTATATTTTTTATTTCTTTCATTTTTATTCATATTTAAACACATTTTATTTTATTATTTTTTATTTTATTATTTTTTTTATTTAAATAAAACTTAGATTAAATGTATTAAAAAATTATCATAATAAATATAATAACATACTTCTATTTATATCCAAATATAATTTGTTTGATATATATATATATATATATTTTAAAGAAATTATCAATCATTACATGAAAAAATATAAATAAATTAATAAAATTATGTATATATAAAAATATCATAATATATATTAAAATTTATATTTATATTTAAAAGTAAAACATTTAACTTTCTTAAAATTTTTACCTTTTACATACATCTTAAATATTTATTTTTATATCTTAAACTTCAATTTATCTAGATTAGTTTTAAAATTTTAAAAATTTATAAAGAAATATTCTAAATTATATTTTTATTTCAATTGATCCTTAAATTTTTCCATTTTATTAATTAAGTTTGAATTAATTTATTAATTGAAATATTTTTAAACAATGTATTTATCTTAAATATTAATTATTTTTTATACTTTATTTTTATAAAATATCAAAATATAATACAATTTTTTTTATTTAAGACAAAAATTATGAAATAGAAAATAATAAAAATAAATAATAATAATAATAGTAATAGATGTTACAGTTCTTTACTATAAAAAATTATATATATATATATATATATATATATACATTGAAATAATTAATATTTAAAATGAATAAATGGTTGAAATATTTTACTAATATTTAAATTTTAAAGTAATTTGTAAAAAAGGTATTATCTGTAAAAAAAATAAAACTTAAGACTTTTTTTATAAAATTAGTTAATTTTAAGGATAATTAAGATGAATGTAAAATTTAAATATATTACCATAGAAAGATAATTTTTTCAAATTAATTAAATCCAATTAAATTTTAAAATATTTATTTATGAAGTAGATAGATTTTAACAAGGTGAGATAATTTTTTATTTTAAATTTTTAAGTCGGCCAAATTCAAAATTTAAATTTAACCACTTAAATAAACGATTGGAACTTAAAATTTGTTCCTTTTTACTCACAAAACAATTTGATTTAACTTCACCCGTCTACATTTTTTATTCACGTGTTATGCTCTGTTATTTTTATAATACACAAGTATTAACATATTTTATAACACCGGTTAATGAAATAAAAAATGTAAATAATTAATAAGATCATTTATGATGCTAAAAATATGAAAATTCATTAATATTTTTAAATAATAACAAATATTTAATAAAATTTATTGAATTAGTATCATAAAAATTTAAATTATTCATTACAAGATTTTCTAACATTCATAAAATAGGAAACAATTAATTAAATACATTAATTGTTTTCAAATATTAAATATTCATACTTTTATTTAATAATTAGACGTGTCAATACAATATTATTAGGAGATTTAGGATTTGTTTCGTGACTGTTTTTAGAAACAGGTTTAAGCTTTTGAAAAAAAAAATGGTAATGCCTTTTCTTTATCAATAAGTATAAAATAAATAAATAAATAAATTTCTCAACTGATTTTAATAAGATGATGAAATAAATCAATGAAATAAAATAATTTTAAAAGTTTTTAAATTAAAATAGAAGATCAATTTTATAAAAATATCAAAAGATGATAAATGATAATTAATATATGTAAAGGAATCAAATTCTACCATATATTATTTGGGTAGGAAACAATATAAGCTGCTACTAACATATGAAAAAGTACATTAGATATAATTTTTTTTAAAATATTTTAAAAAAGAAGATAGGTAAGATATTTGTAATTATTTATAATATTATTTAGTAACCAATGATAGGAAAAGTCATTCATGATCTCATACTAGCTTAGAATCAAATTTAAATATGGCATGAGATAAGTTTTAACTCTACAACAGTAGAAAATTCCAATAAATAATCAATTCTTTTGTCAAAATAAAATTAAATTTATAATATAAATAGTAAGATGCATAAACTTAAATATTACCACTAATATTTTAAATCACCGTAACCAACTCAATTCCCATCTCTTTTTATCAACTACATTAATATTAACTTTAATGAGAGATAACAATACATGTTTTAGTTTGAAAAAGCATAAAAAAAAAAAAAGAAGACCCAGACATGCATTTACACATTTCTAGATATTTATAAAGCTCCTTATCTAACCTTATTTTTTTTTTTCTAAAAACTTGTAAACTTTCAAAAATATTTTTATTCGTTAAGAACCAAACATTTATTTCAATTAAAAAACTTTCATAAACTAAAAAGACAATTCAAACCAAATCAAAATACCTGTGTTACAAAGTTGTAAAAGAAAAAGAAAGAAAGAAACATTATTTAGGATTTTTAATTTTTGTTTTTAAAAACGTTTTCTATATAAAAAGGAAAAAAACAGTTGTTGGGTAAAGTTTTTTAATTAATATTTTAAAAATAATATATATTTTTAGTTTTCAAAATTAAAAAACTAAATCAGGTTCAAGTTCGTTTATATACTACTCTAACCTTTTCTATTTATTTCCTTTTATTTAAAAATTTAAAACTATTCTATAAAAAATATTTAAAAATTAAAAGCAAACCATTAAACATTACTTAAAAAAAGACAATAATCCATAATACATAGCTACCTGTCAAATAATGCTTAGGAAAAAAAACCTTGTTTAGAGAATTAAAATAGTGCTATTTTAAGAATTCTATATTTAAATAATAAAAGTAATTATGAAAATAATAAATCAATTAATGCTAATAAGGTGAAAATTTTAAATATTGCAAGTTAGCCTACAACAATAAAATATCCTGAGTACGAATTCCGCTGCATGATATGAATTTATTTTATGTTTTATTTGGTAAAAAAGAATTTAGAAAAATTTTTTTTTTAAATTTTATTTTCCTACCTCTTATTTATTTGCATTTGTTTTATATAAAATAAAATAATTAAATGAGGTTTGCAAAAATTCTTCCACCCTTCAAAAAGAAAGTAAAGAATAAAATATTTAATTATTTTTTTTTTATTTTAAATTATTGAATATTCTTTAAAAATTTGAAAAAATATTACATCAATAAAAATATAATAAAAAAACTAATTTTATAATGTATATAAATAAAAATTAATATATATTTTTCATTTTATCTAAATAATTTATTTTTTATTTTATTTTTACTTAGATTTTTTTTTATATCATCCAAATAAACCATTAAAATAATGGGTGACATTTGCATTCTGTAGTTTGTGCTCGTAATCGAAATTGAATCTTAACTTCCAACAATCAAATAATGAGTCCAATTCTTAAAACTTTTTCAAGCATTACCTATGTAATGAATGTAAAGAACTTATAGCTATTTATTGTTAATCAATGATATCATAATTGCTAATATTAATTATGGGTTATTGAAATTATTATTATTATTATTATATAACAAATTAAATGCTACCTCGTGAACATTGACACGGGGTCTCCGTTGCATTAAAAAAAAGGCTCGTCAAACATTTTACATATAATATTGCTTTAGTTATAGTTCGAATTTCAGTATTCGTTTAATTACAATTGAGTGAAATTAATTTTAAACCTCTAAGTGTTTTTATTTTTATTTTTTATGTATGCATAGGGTTAATCAATTCAGAATTGGTTCAAAATTTTATTCAATAATTAAGTTATTAAATTTGGTTAATAAGATAAACTGTATAACTTGATAAATAAACAAACAGAAATGAAATTATATATAATTTAACTAGTTTAATTCATGAATCTAACCATTTTATATAAATTAAATTTATATAATTAAATTTAAAATAAATAGATAAAATATATAATATAATCATAATATATATTATTATATAAATTTATATTTTGATTAGATAAATTTTGATCTTAAAATTAATAGTAAAATATAAATTTAAAATATTCAACATGTAAAATAGTTATTTAACCTATTAACTTTCAACAACAATAAAAAACATTTAATTTTATATAAATTATAATTATAGTTATATTATTTAATTTTATCTATAAGCTATTAATAAATTATAAATTTAAATATTTAATATCTGAATTATTTTAATTTTAATTTTCTATATTTAAAATTAAGAAAAAACTAAACTTTTTACGATTTTAAATTGAATTATGTTCAATTAAAAAATGATTTATATTAAAAATTAATTAAATTTTGAACTAAATAAATCTTGAATGAATTGAGTGGAATTGAATCAAATTAGTTTTGACTTACTTCTCACACGATGTGTATGTAAATTATTCATAATTATATATATTTTATTGAAATGTAATTTTTTTAATTAAAAAATATAATGATTATTTGTTCATATAAAAAATAGAAGACACTTTAAATTTTAATAAAAAATTAAACTAGATGTCTACTCAAACGCTATTAAAATTATACATTGATAAAATGTTGAAGATCAAAATAATTTTATAGAAGAATCTCGAGTTAAAGTTTGTGACTTCTTACATTATATAAAAATAGTTAAATCTAAGCTTCTCCATTATTCATTTGATTTAAAATAAAGTTAATTTAAATTATTGACTCTTTTTAAACATACATCAATTAAATTGAGTCACATATGTTTATTAAATACATGCTTTATATTTTTAAAAAATAAAAATTACAACTTTGAAACAAACATACTCACAAGTTATTTTTAATTTGTACCTATTTTTAATTTTATAAATTATATTTTATTACAAAAGTTTCGTACAATCTTTGTTATAAATAGAAATAAATATATATAATAAAATAGACAGTATAATAAAAAGAAAAATAATTTTTTTATAAATAATATATCTCTTAATTATAATATTTTATGTTGATTGGTTTTTTAAGATATGTTTTTAATACCTTCTTAAATGAAAGGATATTAAAATTTTGATATATATTTAATTTTATTTAATACAGTCAATATTAAATTTTTATTTAATTTTTTTTCTAATAAAAATGATAATAATAAATATTTATACTTATATTTATTTTATAGAAGAAAACAGATATTTTAGGTTATTATTATTAAACTAATTTTATTATTATAAATAAAAATAAATTTAATTAAAATAAATATTAATAATATATAATATTATTAAAAAAATTAAAAAAATAATGTTAGTATCAATATTAGGATAAAAATAATATATATATAATATTATAAAATAAATTTAATTAATATTAGTATAATTTAAATATTTTTTATTATATAATATGATAAAAAATTTAAATTAATATATTATTATATATTTTATATTATAATATACAATTTCTTATATCATAATATTTGAAATTTATAATTTTTTGATAATAATATAATATTTTAAAAATATTTATTATAAATTTTTATTAAACATTTTGATAAAAGTAAATACTTAAAATAGAAATAATATTTTTCCCTAAATATTTATAAATAAAATTAATTTTTAATAAAAAATCGAAATATTATATGTTTATATATTATTTTCAAATATTTATATTAATATATTTTAAAATATATTATATTAAATTTAATTCTTCTGTTAATTTCCTTTTTTTCAATTTAACACTAATTAATTTATTAAAATTATAATGTAAAATATGTTACTTTTAACCTTAATATTAAATTTAAATTTAATATTTTATTATTATTATAAATCAATATTGATTGATATTATTACACATATTTTAATTATTTATATATTTAAATAGAAGAATAAATTAATTAATATAAATAAATAAATAAATTATAATAAAAATATTATTTATTATTATATATTAATTTTAAATTTAATTTAAAACATTAAAATAAAAATACTTAAAAATAAATTTTGTTATAATAAATAAATAATTATTGAACTATATATTAGTATGAATATTTATTATATATTAATATAAATTTAAATATATGTTATAATATACATTGTAGAAACAAAATTTAAAATTAACATATTAATATAATTTTTAAATTATATTATACAGTTTTTAAATTGTATTATTTTTAACTTAAATATTTATTAAAATATAATATATTTTTTTAAATATTTGATTAAAAAATATTTTTTATAGAAATGAACAAATTTCAATAAATATTGACAATATATAATTATTTTTAATAAAAATATTTCAATATCAGTTTTATTAATTTTTTAAAATATTTTATTTTCTCTTATGATTTTATTTCTTATTTAAAAATAATTAATTTATTAAAATTATAATACAAAATATATTATTTCTATATTTTGTACTAAATTTAAATCCAATAAAAAATTATTATTGTTATTATTAATTATTAATTAATATTACTATATATATATTTTACTTATTTCTATATTTAAAGTAAAAATAAATAAATTAAACAAATACTAATTTTGTAAAAATATATATTCATTAAAAAGAATCCATACCTAAATATAATTTTTTGTAGATCCTTGTTAACATATGCATTATAATTTTCTGTTTACTATAATTAATATTATTAAACACATGTTATATATACAAGTGTAAAATATGATATTTTTTAATTTAAAAAAGTAGTGGAGAAATGATTTTTTAATTATTTATTTTTTTATTAAAAATTTTAAAAATAATAAACATATAACACATATTAAGAATTATTTAGTTTCTATTAAAAATATTTAAAAATTATTATTTCTATTAAAATATTTATTTTCATCAAAATATTGTAAAAAATATATCATAAATATGATAAAAAAATTAAATTAAAAATATTAAAATTTCAAAAACTGTATAATAAATTGAAATTTATATTAATATATTATTTTAAACTTTTTTCTACATTATATATATTATAGAGTATATTTAAATTTATACTAATATATAATAAATATTCATATTAATATATATTTTAATAATTATTTATTTATTATACAAAATTTTATTTTTAAATATTTTTATTTTAATGTTTTAAATTACATTTAAAATTTATGTATAATATATAAATAATATTTTTTTATTTAATTAATTAATTTTTTAATTTAAATATATAAATAATTAAATTATATGTAATAATATCAATCAATATTGATCTATAATAATAAAATATTAAATTCAAATTTAATATAGAAGTTACAAACAATATATTTTACATTATAATTTTAATAAATTAATTGATATTAAATTGAAAAAAACTGACAAAATATTAAATTTAATATAACATATTTTAAAATATATTAATATAAATATTTGAAAATAGTATATAATAAATGAAATTTAGAATATTTTCATTAAAAATTTATTTGTATATTATAAATATTTACTAAATTTTTTATTTCTATTAAATATTTATTTTTATCAAAATATTTAATAAAAATTTATAATAAATATTTTAAAAATATTATATTACTATCAAAAAAAATTTAAATTCAAAATATTATGATATAAAAAACTATATATCATAATTTTAAATTTATATTATTATATTAATTCAATTTTTTATTATATTATAAATTGTACAAAATATTTAAATTTATACTAATATTAATTAAATTTTATTTTATAATAATTTATATATATATATATATATATATATATATTTATTCTCATCCTAATATCGATACTAACAGTATTAGTTTTTGTATTTAAAATTTTTATGATATTATATATTAATAATATTTATTTTTAATTAAAAATTATATTTATTTAAAATAATAAAAATAAAAAATAATTAATAATAATAACTTAAATAATATTTTTCTTTCTATAAAAATAGATATAAATGTAAATATTTATTGTTATAATTTTTATTAACAATAAAGTAAATAAATATTTAGTATTAACTACATTAAATAAAATCATAACCTTTCTAATAATGTGAGGATTTAGTATCTCTAAATTTAAGAGGTAACAGGAAAAAATACCTTTCTTGATTCTTTCCCCCTTATTTTTGATGGTAGAAACAAAACCTGAAAGAAAAAGGCAAAGCATACTTTTAGGTTTGAAGTTTCTCATCACATACATTAGTACAGAACTAGTGGGTTGTGCAGTGCCTCACTAATGATTTCCAACAAGTTTGGTCAAACTCAATTGTCCCCATTGTTTTTTCCCCGTTTTAAAGCTCCCACCACAGAAGAGAAGCCAGATTCCTCCCTCCTCCTCATCTTTCCCTCCTTCCATTTGCAGCAGCATTTATCACATGATTTTCGGCCATGCACTTTCTTTCGTTTAATTACTGAAAACATCATGTACCTAAAATACGTCCCACACTCCCACTCCCTTGAAATACCACCACTACCAACTCCTCAACGCACTCTGCCACTACAAACCGACAATGATACAAACTAGCATCTCCCGAACGATCACCAAAACTTAACACCTCTCATTTTGTATCTCCCAAGTCAAATCCCACTCCAACATGCAAAACCTCAGCTTCCTTTGCCTAACCATTACTTGCCTTTTTATATTTCACTTTCAAACTAACAATTTCCAAGTGCAAGCACTCACTTCAGCCTCCGACATTGTAGCTCTCAAAGCCTTCAAGGCCTCAATCAAACCCTCTTCTATCACCCCTTGGTCATGTCTAGCATCTTGGAACTTCACCACCGATCCATGTTCAGTCCCTCGCCGCACCTACTTCATCTGCGGCCTCACCTGCACGCGTGACTCCACCCGAATCAACCAAATCACCCTCGACCCTGCAGGCTACTCAGGCACACTCACTCCACTTATTTCTCAACTCACCCAACTCTCCACTCTAGACCTCGCCGATAACTCCTTCTTTGGTACAATTCCCTCTTCATTTTCTTCCCTCTCCAACCTCCAAACCTTAACCCTCCGATCCAATTCTTTCTCAGGTTCAATCCCTCCATCCATAACCACCCTCAAATCCCTCCAATCTCTTGACCTTTCACACAACTCCCTTTCTGGTTTTCTCCCTAATTCCTTGAATTCCCTCACCAGCCTCCGCAGAATCGATCTCAGCTTCAACAAACTCACCGGTTCAATCCCCAAACTACCACCCAACTTGCTGGAACTCGCGATCAAGGCCAATTCTTTATCCGGGCCTCTCCAAAAACAAAACTTCGAGGGGTTGAACCAATTGAAAGTGGTGGAACTCAGCGAGAATGCACTCTCTGGAACCGTTGAGTCATGGTTCTTCCTCTTACCGTCGCTGCAGCAGGTGGATTTGGCCAACAACAGCTTCACAGGAGTGCAGATCTCGAGACCCGCGGCACGTGGCGGAGGAAGCAACCTAGTGGCACTCAACCTCGGCTTTAACAGAATCCAAGGTTACGCCCCAGCAAATCTCGCCACGTATCCACTGCTGTCGTTTCTGTCGTTTCGTCACAACTCGCTACGTGGCACGATCCCATTGGAGTACGGTAAAATAAGGTCAATGAAGAGGTTGTTCTTGGACGGGAACTTCCTCGTCGGAAAGCCGCCGGCGGGGTTGATCGCCGCAGGTACGGCGGTTACCGGCAGCTTGGGGGACAATTGTCTGCAGGGTTGTCCTGTGTCTTCACAGCTGTGCACGCCTGCACAGAAACCCATCTCTGTTTGCAAACAAGCCTACGTGGAAGACCAAGACCGTAGTTTGTCGGTTAAGAAAAACAATTATTAGATTATAAATAGATATTTGTACTTTTCTATTTTCAAAAGTTTCTCTGTAGAGCTATATTCATCTCTGAATAAAAAATGTGTGTAAACTATACAATGGTAAATGATATTTACATATCCTTATGAGTTTGATACAAGTATTATGAATTTTTATATAATTGAAGTTACAGCTATACCTCACATGTCTAGCTGTTAATTGATTTAATATCACTGCTTTAGATATGGGGCCTCTCTGTTATGGCCACCGTCCAATGTTAGAGGTTCATATCTGTTTTCGAGTTGAATGAAGTCCCCGCTGACTATGATGTTTCTGTCGTCTTATATAGCAAAGCAAAAGTTAATTTCCCTTCTTTTGTGCCATTCTCAAACGGTAATTCTCTTTTCATATATATTCATATGTATGGTAATTAAGGTCGTTCTCAAATTGAAAATGGTTGCTTACACCTCAACACTCTGTACATCAACTGTTACATTTATACGGACAAATAATATAAAATTAAATTAATTTTTTTTTCTCAAGTACATCACTCTCCACTTCGTACTACAAATGGAATACAAGAGAAGGTATACGGTGTACAAGATAAGCACAATGATTGCTTTGTTCCTCCACTATTTTTGGTGGAGGTGGCGTATTGAAATTTTTTGGTCCTCTAGATCTTTTTATTTTTTATAAAAAAAGATAAGCACAGATAATCCTTCCAATAGTTACAGGTTAGTTAACTTTTATTTTATCCTATCTATTTCATCTCAAAATCCCTAGTCCTAGTGTCTTCATTTTGTCATCTAACGTCTTTGTGACTCCATCTCCCGCCGCTTCTAAGAGCAATAAGTTTTTCTTCAATTCAATTTACCATACTTAACTTTAATATTAAAATGGTATTTTATTTTTCTGTTTCTTAATATTAAACCAAAATACAAACTGTGAATGTGATTATGTCGTTATATATATATATATATATATACACAACCCATGTAGTTTGAAAATGAGTACAAAAGTTGTTAATTATATAATTTAGTTTAGGCGTTTTCTTTTTCAAACACCAGTACCAGCGTTGATATCATAATAAAATTACTTTAATTAATACATGGTAAATGTAATTTTGTATATTATTGATCAAATAAAAAATTTAAATAAGTATTATAAACTTTAACTATTTTTAATTAAATATAAATATATTTGAATTAAATTTTAATAACATGTTCTAACCATATTGATTATCATTCTTGATATTGAGATTGAACAGGTCTAAAAGACAAATTGAAATTAACTAAAACACAGCGATGGTGATTATGTCATTATAAACACACAACAAAGTTTGAAAATAAGTATAAATTTTTTTACTTATATAAATTTGGGTTAGGTATTTTATTTTTCAAAAACAAATATTAGGATATACATCACAAAGGATGTGTTGTTTTTATAATAATTTTATATTATAATTTATATAATATTTTTTATATTTTTATAGCACATTATTCTTCATATATCATACTTTTCTCTTTCTTTATTTTAATTTGCGTAGTTGTATAAATATAACATTTATTATACTATTATAACATGTGTTTAAATTAAAAATTATTTTAAATGTAAATTTTAAAATGATTATTATAAAAATAAAATACCTTTATTTATATAATAATTCATAATTAAATAAAAGTATACAAATATGTATATGTCAATATATTTTAATTATTATCCTTAGCATTGAGATTGGGTTAGTTTTACGGACAGATTGATATTTACTAAACTTAGACAATAATATTTGAAAAAAATAAAAATTTTACATATTTAATGTATACAAAATTAGTTCACTTATTATAAAAAAATATTTAAAATCCTTTTATTTCATATTGAATGTTCAAATTAAATATTTAAAAATTGATAAACTACCCTATACAATTAGTAGCAATCGAACATGTGGTAGTTGCTTAATCACAGTTATGTAATTGCTGTTGACAACACATACAATTCCAAGGACCTTTTTATTATATATATATTTTTTGGTTTCAATATTTAAATAACATCGGGGCTAGGCAACAATAGTCATGAACTAAATATATAAATAAATGATTGTTAGGCCATATTCTTATGTATATAGTACTTGCATTGCAAAAAAAAAAATAGGGGCTGCGGGGAATACACGTTATTTTCCAATAGATACATGAACCAAACAATAATCATTGGCACAAACATATGGGTTAGAAATGTCCCATGTAGCCAAAACACCGATTGATTAATAATTGGATTAGCTTACAAGGTATTAAATGTGGATATATAGTTACTTAACTCGTTATTTAACTAAAAAGGTAAATTTTAGTTATATCTCTAAAATTTAACAAATTTTATAAAGTTTGATATTATTTAAATCTATTTTTTCTTTGATTACATAACTATTAAAATATTTTTATAATAAAAAATTACATAGGATCAACAAATGAAAGACCGCTAAATAAAATTTTATTAAGAGTGTAATCTACCTTAAATAAAATTTAACCTTTTATTTATGTATATAAGCAACGTTATTTAACTTAAAGAGAGAAAGAATAATTTTTATTATTTTATTTTACTTATTCGGAAAAAATACAGTTAAAGATGCTTTAACAAGTAATAAAACTATTAAGTATATTAAAAATTTGAATGGAATTAAGTTTGAATTATTAAATATTTTAAAATATAATTAAAATATAATAATATAAAATATGTTTATAATATTATTCAATTATAGATTATTATAAATTGATGTTTATAATAATTATTTTAAGTATTATATTCAGAATAATTTCTATCTAATCAGCAATGTCAAGATTTTTACACTTATAATATATTGAAAATAAGTTTTAAATTAACTTAAGTTACATAATTTTACTAAAATATATATTTTATATTAAAAAAAAATATAAATTATTTCTCAAATATGTAGCAATTAAAAATAATATCGTGTTGATTTAGTTTTAGCTTTTTTATCCGGATGGTGTAGATTAAAAAATGTACCTTTAAGATGGTGTAGGTTTAAAAATATTTTTTAGCATGAGATCCAAACAATATCTATAATACATAATTTTTTTTTCTGTGCATTTAATAGTACGTTTTATGCCATAAGATGTACTATTAAAAAATCATGTCTTACATGTTTATAGAAAACGAAAAAAATAAAAAAAACGTAAAAATATTTACTACATTAATAAATGTATTTTTAAAAATTTAATTTTAAATGAAAAATACCAATAAATAATTAAAAAATTATATAATAAATAAATTAACATTAATTACACAAATAATATAAAAAATAGATGTGAATAATAAAGTTGTTGAAAAATTGTTTAAAAAAAAATTAAAAGCTGAATATGGTATTAATTAATAAAATAAAATAAAAAATACATTTTTTATGGAATTTAATTTAATTTATAAATTTATTTAAAATTAAATTAAACTAAATCATAATGTACTAGATATGATAATTTATATTTAAAATATGATTTTATTAAAAAAATATATTACAGTTGATATTTTAAATATAAATAGTTAAAAATATTATTTTTTATTATATTATACGTTTTAATTTTTATCACATGTCTTTGAATTTAAAAAAAAAAACTGTTAAAAGATATTATTTTTTTCATTGTATTAGCCTTTAGTTATATCATATTAAGCAATATATAACCAATGAATAGATTTTCCGACAAGGAAATGTCATAACAATTCGTAATGCTGTCGTCAACCACATTTAAGTAGGATCCAATTAATAGTGTCCATTAAAATATTTATGGCTTAATTTTTATCAGGTAAATCACAGTACTATATAATTGCCGTTATGCTTTTTTTGCCGCTAAACATGCCGTTTCGCAGTGAGATGATTAGCACCATTAAGCACATGTCCATAAATGTTTAAGAAGTTTAACTTTTTTAGTAAATTGGGGTACTATTTAAAATAATTATTAAGACAATGTAAAAAAAAACACCTATATATCATTTTGGAATGCTTTTGATCTCGTAACACCCTACTTTATTTTCTAAATATACTGTTTCGTCTGCGTTTTATTTACAGCAACCGGTGAAATACACTTTTTTTTATAAAAATAATAACTTGTTTTTTTATAAGATAATAAGATGGCAACATGTTTTTTATTGCAACTAAAGAAGCATGTTTCTTTACTTGGAGAAAATACCCTTGATTTGCCGACCTTACTGCAATTATTTTTGTGGAACTTTTATATTTGCATTATAAAGAATTTTATATTTTGAACTAAGTCGGTTAAATTTTATATACGTGAGATTATATTTTTTTCTTATAGAATGTCCTAATTAAATAGTTTATATTTCAAACAATATGAAACTTATTTTCTTTTAAAATATTATTAATATAAATAAAATTATAAATTTTTGATAAAAAAAATTAAGATCGTAAATTATTATTACAGTAACATTGTATCTTTTAGTTAATATCATTTCAGACATTTCATATGCTGCGAAAAAAATTATAATGATGAATAATTCGAAATACTAATACCATTCGAAACCAGTGAAGGAAAGGATGAAGATAAATGTAAAATTCTTAAGGTGATTCTTCAAACGTAAATATTAAGATGATATTAATTCTCGTGGCAACATGGAACAAGAGGGATGTAATTTAGAGTGGAGAAACAGTCACATCTTGTCATGCGGCAGTGCTTTGGAGCCACATTTATATTTCACTTTAAAAAAATATTTATCTTTTTAAATTGAAAAAATATGCAGAACACATAATGAACCTCATATTAATAATTTTTTTTTACTAAACGTGTTTTTCCGGTTATAATGAAAAAAAAAAAATACTTGTGGAATGATATCTTAAAAAAAAAAATGAGATGATTTATCACGTGACAAAATTTACCTCAAACCTGGATATTCTTTTTCAGTATTCTAATGGTTTTATTTTAAATTATACCCTAACTTGTTCGAAAAACCTGTTTCCAAATGAATAATAGAGATTTTCACTGTAATCCAGCATGTATTAACTTCATGCCAAAAACAATCCGAAGCATTGATTTTTCTCATGACACATTGGCCTAACATATATCTAAAAAAACTTTAAAGTAAAAGAGAGACATCAATATATTTAACAAAAAACACACACACACACATATATATATATATATATATATATATATATATATATATATTTGATGAGATATGTCTAATCCTGTTTTACTAAATACATACAATAAAAAATTATATAAAATATTTATTTATTTATTTATTTAAAAATAATTTTTTTTCCATTTTTAGTCATCTAGAATGAGGATTAAATTGGATAATTTTTTTATTTTTATATATTAAATTAGATATATAATAAAGGTTTAAGTAAATATTAAATTGACTTATTTTTTTTATGTGAAATAAAATAAAATGATAAGATATAAATTTAAAATTTTATGTACAAAAATTTAATTTAAAAATTTTGTTCTAAATAATTTTAATAACTTATATTAATGATGCAGAGATGAAAATGAATAATTTTTTTAGATGAATGAATGTTGTAATTTGTTGAAAGATGATTGGAGAATGAATATAAATTTAAATGTTAAATTGAAAGTATTGTTTTTTAAATATGATGATTTTTTTTCCCACCATGTAGATACAGATGAAAAAGTCTAATTTTATAAAAAAAATAATTAATTTCATTCAAAATAAATTACATCTTGAAAACTATATAATTATATCTTTTAATATAGGTCAAAGATAATTTCTTTTAATCCAAAACAAATCTCTTCTTATGTTTTAATATTTAAACAATATTTATAAATTAAATTTAAATATCATATGTAACTATATTATGCATTTAAAAACAATAAGGTTATGAAACAAGAGTCAAATTATTTTTTTACAATATATATTTTAAAACAAATATAAATACAAACATGTCATATTATCCATCAGAAATGATGATGGTCTGTTTTCATTGTTTTAGGTGACTAACACGACATATTAATTTAGGTAAACTAATTTTACTTTTGAAAGTGAAATTATCTTTAATCGTATGTATATATTATTACTTAAAATACATATTTTTTTAGTTTTTATATATCTTTAGAATTTATTATTACTTTCAAAATAAATGATTTAACTTTTTTCAAAATCTCAATTATTATGTTATCAATTCAAGACAGATAGATACACATATCTTTTTGATTTTATTTAAATTAAGTATACATATACTTGCTATAATTTTATATTTTCTTTTAAATATTTTAAAAAAACCATGAATTAAAAATACCAGGTCTAGCATAGGTTACATACTATTACATATATTGGAAAAACAGAGAAAACTTGAGACGCCGCAGTGCCCTTCCCGGTATTTGCCGCCGCAGCTTGAGAATTGTGATCACTCCAACGCGCTACTCAGCTCGCGCGTACACATTCTGGAATCCCTGTTAATAACTTACTTTCCATTAACAAGTATCTGAAAATTTCTAATACCCATTGAGAGAGATAAAGCTCCAATCGCAACGACACCGTGTATCTACCGGAATAGGCTTTTGTTCCTCCTGAAACCCTAGATTTTGCAGCAATGGGCAAGACAAGTACAAAGTTAATGCCTTTCCTTTTTCTTTCCAGTTTCGAAAAGTTAAAGTTACTTCTAATCTGATTGCTGTATCCGATATTCGAAGTCGAGTTTGTAATTCTTTTTTTCTTTTTTTGCAAGTGCAGATCTGATTCAAAGTCCAACAGCAAGTATGAAAAGAAGATCCAATTTTATTCCAGTATGTTTGGCGATCAATTTCTGTTGTCGGAAAATAGAATAGTATAATTTCATGGTTTTTATTTTTCATACAAAACAAAATAGTTGAATAAATTTATTGAGAAAATGTAATTTTATTGATGAGGTGCTAGATTTATGTTAGGGCATGTATCTATTTAATTTTTCTGTGTATGATCATGAAATTTTACTGTAATTGGTGGCTTGGTGCATGTTGCACCTCTAAATTTTAACTCCTTCCAAATCCTTCTGTTATTGCAGAGGTGAAAGATTCTGTTACTTCCTTGAGTGCCCAAAAGTCTATTGCTAAGGTGAGCATCTTAATTCAACAGTATTATTGTCTTAGGATGGATGGATTTACTGAACTATGGAAGGACTTGGGTAGGATTATAATAGGTTTAATTCAATGAACACTTTCATATTCCAAGATAATGTAACCAACTCCTGAATTATCTGGAACTGAAGCTTTACATTTTATGTATTTACTAGTTATGTTAAATATTTGTAGACAAAGCTTTATTGAGAATGTCCTGAAAATATGATTTCTGCATTATTGTACTGACCGAGTCAAATTTTCTATCGAGATGTACACTCCTCTAATTTTATGTGTATAACATACAAGTGTTGATTTTCTGAAGAAGTTGTTGTCTTCTGTCAGAAAAAGAGCAAGCAACAAAGACGACAGAACAAATTGAAAGCATATAATCTGTCTTCACTTTTAGAGTCCCTTCCTGAGTTGAAGGCATCACAGAAACCAGGTTGTGAGGATTACTTCAAACTTAATTGTAAATCTAGGCAGAAGTTAGTGTGAGTGCTTCCCATCACTATTTGATATTGGATTGCCAACTTTACATTTGATATGTAACAATCAATGTGTAACCTTTGTCATTGTTCATCAGATTGAAGGAAGCCGAACGATTGTCTGTGGTTCTCAAGGACCCTACATTTCAAGCAGATCCCCTGTCTGCCCTTTACCTACACTTGCAGAACACACAACCGATTGCAGAGGAACAACCCAAGAAAAAAATGAACAAAAATGGATCCAAGAAGAAGAAGAAGAAATCAAAGGCTTCAACTGGACAACAATCTATGGAAATGTAGTGTTTCTATGTGGCTGCTCAAATGATCTGCTTTTTTCAAGGTCTTTTCATAGTTGTATTATTTCTAGAAAACATTAGATTACTTGAATTATGAATGAAAATATCTTGAATTTCTTAAGTTGTCTCAATAGTGATATCTATGACAGTCTTCACTAGTTAATCACTGATTTTGATATCAGTATCCATTGAACAGGTGTGACTGACTTGGTGTTGAGCATAGCAAACTTAATATACAGGAACACATGAAACCATCATATTTTTGACAAACATCAAAGGGTTCATAGAAAGAAAAAAAATGTTCGAGTTAGAATTGTGTCTAACTATTGATAATTGTGGCAAGCTTTAGATTCTCTGTTTGCCAGTGCCCTCATATTTTATTGATGATTCATACACAGGGTCACAAAAGTATTTTTCCTTCATATATAAGAAAATGGCTCTGGAATATGTGGGTGGAAGTAATTCGTGTTGTCTATAATAGTGGCTGATATTTATTAAGGGAATGTGGTCTGGATCAGGTCATTACTGCTTGGCTGGAAATGTTGTTCAATGGCCGATGAAGGCCTCGGTGGAGTCCTTGGCCTGACAAGGCTGAAGTGCTCTAATTATACCGGACAAAAGACAACGGTTATAGCACTGTGTAGTTTTTTTTTTGGGTCAGATAACACTGTAGTTCAAACTTCTAAAGGATGCATGTGGTAAATCTGGGCCATAATACGATATCATTAGCCGCGTTCCCATTTAGAACGTAAGAATGACATCAACAGTGATTCAATGCGGTATAATGGGTCATTTGAGTGGACCTCATCGAGTGAACAAAGAAAAGGGTGAATCTCATTGACAGCAAGAATCTGAACTTATGGTATATATTTACCAACGCAGACTCACATAGCTTAGAATATTAGAGTCATTGTCTCCGTGTCATTGATGTGCACCACAAACTACATTGGTGTAATGTTCTCTAAGACTTATCATTGGAATTCTCCACTCACACACTTCTGTAAGAACGTCTCTGCCAATCGAGATATGTCCTTACCCATGGAACCACGCAAACTGAGCTCATGGAATACAATTTAGGTAGAATCAATACTGAGGTATAGGGTGAGAAAGCTCATAATCTCATTTTGAGTAGACATCACGAAGACAGACTTCTTTTAGATAAACTTATCAAACACTTATAGAAGAAAAAGCCAAGGTAAAATCAATCGATATCTTTTTTTCATAATTTTAAAATCATCTTACAGATATTAACTTTTTAAGAAGTTAATTATTATTTTAAAAGAATGTTCATAAATTAGTTTTAATTAAAAAATCAATTTATTTAACCTTTGTTTTATCTCTATAAATATTTGTTGAGAAATTTATCCAAATGGGATCAAATTCAAAGACATGGCAAAAAAGATTGTACACTGACTAGAAGATAGGAATAGAGGCAGAACCATGTTTTTACCTTCCAGCAGCAGCCGTTTACAACTAGTAATGAAGTTTAAGTTACTCTTACATGAGTCTCCCACGCCTCTCACCAAGTGGCCCTAATCTAACGTTAAAAAATATTAAACTGTGCCTGAAGTTAATCTACTTAAGGATCCTATTAGAAATATTTACTTTTAACTAATATAAATTTATCGTTTAATATAAACGCTTGTGAAATATTTGAATAATTTTTTAACAAACACTTGATCTTTCAAAAGTTAATGAAAAAATTTATGAAAAACGTTTTATCTTTTTAAGTTTAAAAAGTGCTTATTCACAACTAATGCACCGAGGAAAACATGTGTCCCAAATATAAAGATTGGCTTGGATAAAAGGCAACAGGGAAAGGTGAGGCCATTCTATGATTTTAAGGTGTCATCACTTTTAACTTTTCAGGCTTTAATACCAATTCTTTTCATCAAAATAAATATTACAGAAAAAATGATAAAATTATATTTCGAAAATTGAAATTTCTGAGCTTCAGAATTTACAACAATAAACACTACCAGCCTAAATACATGATCAGTTTTTTGAGGCTGACTGGAAGATAAATACTGCCGTCAAGACACCCACCAGTCCGGTTACTGCAAGGGCAACTGTAGGTAATGGAGTTGCGAGTCCGAAATTCTGCAGAATCAAAGTGCAGCAGCACTGTTATTCTTTTGCAACAGAATAAAATCACTAGAATGGGTGAGAGGGAAGGTAGGGATATGAGTAAAGAAGTATGAGAACTCCATAAAGTTTAGAATTATCTAAGGTTTTAGTAGTGAGTTGCATTGCATTCACTTTGAAGCTTAAAACTTGAAATGATCCTAGTTGGTTTAGATGCATCATAAGCTTATATGAACCAATAGACTTGATTATTAACTTAATAATTTAAAACATCATGAAGAAATACTCAGATTAGATCATTTACCAATGACAACAATACAAAATAGAAGTTCAGTTTTACAACTAGATGTCATAAACACAATGAAGTAAAGGAGAGAGAAAATCATCATATTACAGTTGGAACTTAGAATATCGAGCTAAACCTTTGATAGGCGGGGAGGTCATAAAAAGGAGGCAAAAATCAATTAATCATTTGATGAAAATTATAAATTGTATCATGGTTCAAAAGATGGAGACGAATGCTTGCTGTCTAATTCACATCTATACTGTACCATACCTCTAGGAGTCCCTTCCCAGTACCAATTTCAACAGATATGGCTACTGCAAAGCCAACCATGGCTAGCCGGCCTAGCCACACATCCACACTGCTCCCTTCTTGGGTGCGTTGCTCGCATCTTATTGAAACAGACATTGGTTTACATGCAGGTTTCCTTTCATGATTTCTTCGAATCACTAGAGACAAGTGAAACAATACTTAGCTTATTAATTGGGATCTTAATTCCTCCCTTCAAATCCATAAAAGGGAAAAGCATCATAAACATCATAGACTTGTGGATAAAACTAGACATCCCAACTTCAAAAGGTTGTCTTTAAGGATTATTTCAACAAATGACCAGAAGATAGTGGAGCAACAAATTTTTTTTTTTAAAAAAGTGGCAATTACAAAGAATGTGGTGATATTGCAAGTTTATAACAAAAAAATTTTTCACATAACATTTGTCATTAACACTGCTATTTTTTACAGTTGCTTCAATTAACTAGCTCACGGGCTTAAATTATAAGGTCTATCTAAACTTAGAAGCTGTAACTCACAAGATTGAAAACATTCTTTTTCCTTCATAGAAAATACCAGATTTTGCAATAGAATGAAGCAAAGCTGTAAATCATCAGTTTGTTCAAGTAAGATATTGAATGGGGGGCTTGCGTTAAATTATAGCTAAAATTAAGTCTACGATCCAAAATAAGTACCAAGTATTAACAAGGGAAGCCGTGGCCTACAATAATCCTCATGCTGCAAAATCTATGAACACGTTTTCATTCAATTTGAAGGCCACATAATATAAAATTGTAAGAAGATAATACTCTAAATAGTTAGTTCCCAAATTCTACTTTATTTTTATTTCCAACTAATTAACCGACACGATTATATTCCTTTTAGCTAGAACAACAGATCAGAAAAATTTAGGAAGAACCAAAGATTGATATTACCCGAGCATTTAATTTTAAAGTCAAGGGTGGTAGTAACTAATCTCAAAGGAATGCAGTGACATTGGCATGGTTAAATGCAATTTTCAGCATATCAAGTAATCAAATATGATAAGGAGTAACCACAGCAACAAAAACTCTTACACAGTGGGGAACCAGCGATGAAGGATGCTCGAGTTGGAACCAAATTGGGAGGAGGAAAGCGAGCAGTGGCAAGGTATTTTGGTGCAGTGAAAACACATGCATCTGCAACACAACACAGTTCATGTGAGTGTCAGAAATTGAAGATGAGATAGTGTTTGTATAAATGAAAGAGTTAAGAGAGAGAGAGAGAGAGAAGTTACCACGAAAAGAGATAGAAAGAGAAGCAGAGGATTGAACAAGTGCCATGGTGACTGCAACTATCTCAACTTTGCGGTGCCTATGAAATATGTGTTGTTTAATGTTTATCTCTTGCTTTCAATCAGGTGGGGTCAATGGCTCGTGCTTGTTCCACCATTACCATTCATATTTCAGACTCCTTAACTCCCACGTGGCCACTTATACGATTTTCTTTAAGAATATTTATAATTACATGTAAAAATTTAAATTTCCAAAATATTTAAAAAGTTAATTTGATTCTTAAAGGATTATTTCAGCAATATTGAAATGTAAATTAAAATATAAACGTTTAAATTTTCAATTCTAAAAACTGGTTAATTAAAAATATTATTTAATAATATTTGTAAATCTCGTCTTATCTTTAATGTTACCATAAAAAATTAAATTTTAATTATAATTCATAAATTTTTATTTAATAATTAATCATAGAAAATAAAATTTAATTAAATTTTAAAGTTTTAAAATATATCGCAAAAAAAAAATCATTAATAACGTGACACTTTTAAGCCAGCATGATTTACCAGACAAAGCTCTGTTTCATTTAGAAAGGTATACAATTACTTTGAATAGCAAAATTAATTATTTTTCTTTTATGAAAAATGATATCCCCTTGCTTTTACATTTTAAGTTCCTTTTATTATTTTTTTGAAAACTTTTTAAAGTTCAAAATAATTTAAAATAAAAACTTAGAATTTTAAAAATATTTTTTATTTTATTTCGACAAAAATTTCTATATAACTGAATTTTTTTATAAAGATGATTTTGTAAATATATTTATGATAATATTTTCAAAAACTTTATAAACGTATCAAATAATTCTATAGGTTCTTAGTAAAAATGAAAAAAAAAATTCTACAAATCAAACACCTTCTAAAAGCAATTTTTTTTGGTGAATTAATATTTTTTTTCTTTGGTAACAATGAACAGGCATGAAATTTGAGAAATACTAAAGCTCAGTATCAACGAAAAGCAGTAATTTATAGCATTTTAAATGTGAAATCTTTATATATTATTTATTAATATTAACTTTTTTTCATTACTATTATTAGTTTAAGAAATATTAATAATATATTTCTAAATACAATATTTATTACTAAGTAAATTTTATGTGAGATATTAAATAAAAAATAAGAGTAATATTTTGATAAATTTCATATAAATTTTATGATTTTATCTAATAATAAGAGTATACTATATAAATATATAAAATTTGTGTTACTAGAAGAATTTATATAGCACATTGTCACGAGACATTTATCATGATTGTTCCCCGGTTAAAGCTGTTTGGTTTGTTACTCCGTTTCACCAGTATCAAAGCTACTATTAAATGGTAGTAAAAATTGTTTCGCCTATCTCAAAGCTCGTTAAATGGTAGTGATTAATTTTTACTCTCTAAAATCGATTTTAGCTGTCTCCAGCCATTAAAGAAACCCACGGATTATTAGCTTTTTAAAATATACCCATCATTTTGCTAATTTTTTTTTTCTTTCTTTTTTGAATAGAAGCTAATATCTAATATCTATCTTCTTTTTTTAAAAAAATATATCTACAATTGGCACTGAACACTGGACAGAGAGCAGGACAAAAATAGTGTTCATGGATGAAAATAACAAACAAATGTAATTTGTAATTATTACTATTTTGTAGTCATGAAACTACATTGACCCTGTTATCATTTTGCCAAGAACACCCAGTGGTGTTGTTGGATACAGTTGCGCGAATGGCTACGTTTTCAATTGGGACACACTTGTCAATGTTTCAACATTCGAGGAACTCTACACTTCGCTATCATGCCCTTTGCACCGTTGAATCCTCACCCTTCTTTGGCTCCTCTTCTTGCAGAACCAGATTCAGCGGTACCACTCCCACCTTGCTCCGTCTTAATGTATTGGCACGTGCTGAAGATAAGGCCAGAGACTCGTCCTCTTCTTCTTCTTTTGAGCCTCAACAAAGTTCTCAGCCACAGTTTCAGGTTCTTCTGCATGCCCAATAACAAAATTCTTAGAATACCCTTTTAACCACCCTGGTCTGCTGGTGTATGTATTTGGATTTTTTTATGTTGGGGTGCATAATCTGGGTCAAGGGTACCTCACTTATCCATGAAAGATCCAAAATTGGTAGAAAATTGATCCACTTCACCCCTGTAAGGTTTAATGGTTGACCATTTTTTTTTTCAAACTAAAAATTAAAATAAAAAAATGATGGTGGAGTGAGCCCTAGCAAGAGACTAAGAATGTATAATCAAAGGGTTAATTTTGGTGATTGAGTCAGTTAACGCATGTGTCATGGAAAGGGTGCATGTTAGTACTGTTACAAGGTTACGGAATCTGCTTCTTGCATGTCATGCTCACACTTTACTTAAAATATGGTATCAGAACCTGACGCCAGAATCTGGGACATGCGATCCCCTATGTTCACTTGATGAAACAAGCTCAAAAGATTTTGAAGACAGCTACCAGCCCAAGACTGATTTGCTCAAAGCTGTTGCAATATTTGCAGCAGCTGCATCTGGGGCAGTGGCAATTAACCATTCATGGGTGGCTGCTAATCAGGTCCATCAATGCCCTCTAACCTGATTTCTCTGCTGCACGTTTCGTAATGAAGTACATGCATTTGGGAAACTGTCTCTAAATATGCCTATTCTAGTTGGTATTAGTTTTATATGACCTCACACTGCAGGATCTTGCTATGGCATTGCTATTTGTAATGGGATATGCAGGCATCATATTTGAAGAATCTCTAGCATTCAATAAAAGTGGAGTGGGATTGTTAATGGCTGTGAGCTTATGGGTGATACGGAGTATTGGGGTAAATGTCTATCTCTTGTGTTTTGAATTTTGAGATTCTTGGTTAGTCAAAACTTTATGCATTCATTGTCGTGCTTTTGAGATTTTGGTTGCCGTTTGTCCTACAATGTCTAAGACACAGCACACTGTGACATGCACCTGATACATCTATTCTCATATGCATATTTATAAATTAGAACTCAAGTATCCGGGATCATATACTCAATGCATTTTTCTTTTCTAGGGGTTTGTTTATTGTCATCTTTGCAAAATAAATAAAAATAGGAGGCACTAACAAGGATTAGAATAAGGACAATTTCTATATACCCTGTACCATTGTGTTCAAATTTGTGATCCTCCCATGTCCCCAGCAAAGTTGAAGCATGATTTCAAGAGTGAATCAATATTAACTATAAGGATCTCATATTTCCAACATTAGTTTTGATTTCAAATGTGTAACAGAACTTGTGGTCATAAATATGCTTTTCAACTTAAATGGCTTTTCTTGTATCATCAGTTTAAACTTGATGTAAAAATAAGGGGTTGCTCCCCCTTCCACTGCTTTTGGAATATTTTTATTTAAAAAGATAAAGGTTAGGAGAAGGTTAAGGTTTGGAATGGAGCGACGTCCCCTCTGCCTAAAATTTTTTGTTTGTATTTGTGCTTGGAATAGATAAACTTTCTTGGTGAACCGTACACAAATCTCTGAAAAAAATTGTAACACTTGACAGGAATTCTAAACCCAAGGACTTTAAGTTGATTGGATTCAAACTGCGCAACAGTTTAGCTTGAAGATTGTGTGTTTTTTATTTATGGATTAATACTTTTTCAACAGCTACTAATACACAGAATATGTTGTTACTAAAAAATGTACTCCTTCCATTCCTTTTTATCTGTCCAAAAAGACAAGAAGCACAAATGTTAAGAAATGTAATTAATGTTATTAACATTTAAAAAAATTATATTTTCTAATTTACCCTTTATATAAAAACTTTACCTTTATCTTTCTTCATTTATTCTAGTTGATAGATATAAGGGCATATTGGAAAAAAAATTAATATTTTCTTGAAAATTGAAGTGGACAGATAAATAGGAACAAATTTTTTACTCTCTTTCTCGATAGATAAACAGGAACAGAGGGAGTAATATTTTACCTTTTATATGGTGGCAAATAGGTAGCCCCTGACCCCTTTAGTTACTGTCTCCTAGTATCAGCATCCCAATATAATCATTTAATAAACAATAATAGTTCACCTGCTGATTTATTAGTTAAGAATACTTATAAAATATTAGTTGGCCTCATTCGTATCCATATTGTCTCTTATCTCGTTGAATTTTGGCATGTCCATTAACTGCCCAAAACATATATCTTCATTTTGAAGTTAGTTTATCTCATTTTCTTTTGATTGGATTTTTGATTACCATAAGCTTTTACTTTTTGTGGATTGTTTGTCTATAGGCTCCATCAACTGATATAGCTGTTTCAGAGCTAACACATGCGTCTGCAGAAGTCAGCGAAATAGTGTTTTTCTTGCTTGGTGCAATGACCATTGTTGAGATTGTTGATGCTCATCAAGGATTTAAGCTGGTTACAGACAATATCACAACCCGAAATCCACGCCTTCTCCTCTGGGTGGTAGGTGCTTTCACTGCTTTGTCTCTGCATTGTTGACCATACTCAAAAAGCTTCCTGGCAAATTCTTTGTAAATTGAGACTTCTTGGAAATTCGATTACATTAGTTGTTCAACATTACAGTTTATGGTCAATTTTGGATGATACACACAATGGAAGGGGCTCAGATTCAAGAGCTCCTTCTTACACAGTAGTGTAGTGCCATTTAGGTTGTGACCTCAAACTTCTCATTATTTGATACTTCAAAATATCAATATTTTAAAGGAGTAAAAGACATAAAGAACAATTCATGAGAGCATATTCTCTCTCCCCCTCCCCCCAAAACCCAAATTCTAAATTTTCTGTATTTGCATCACCTTTTTTCTTTCTCAATAATGGATATTGACAAATTAATGTTGAATTCACAGATTGGATTTGTCACATTCTTTCTCAGTTCAGTTCTAGACAACCTGACATCCACCATAGTCATGGTTTCACTGTTGCGGAAATTAGTACCTCCATCAGAATATCGGAAGTATGTGTGCCTGTTATATTGTTAACTTTCAGTGGAATGGTTTAGCAACGTGTTTAAGTGTTAAGAATGACCATATTTTCTACAGTACCACAATAGTGTAACTTACCAGCTTCTGCTAGAGCTTATAATTCATAGGTGATACAAAATGGTGCAAGTTTTTTCATTTCAATTGAAATCTGCATTTGTGATGGCTTTCTTGATTTTTGTTGAGGACATTTATATCCAGAGGTACCTGTGAATATTCTAAGTTTGCAATTTCTGGTATTCTCCAACGATTTTGATATTTTGCTACACTATATTAATCTTCAGGAAGTTGATTTGGATTCTATTGACAGGATTCTTGGAGCTGTTGTTGTAATAGCAGCAAATGCTGGTGGTGCATGGACTCCTATTGGCGATGTTACCACTACTATGCTATGGATACATGGCCAAATATCTACAGTGCAAACAATGAAGGTTATCTGTTAGAAAATTCTTCCTATGTGATACATCTGTTTGGATCATTCAGAAGTTTGTGTGAAACAATATAATAAATTATAGTGGAATAATGAATTTAGCATCTATGACATCCGGAAATGTTATTTTACAGTGATTGGAAATATATAATAGGGAATAAGGAATGTTAGCAACAGACTATCTATCATACTCTTTCTAAGTCACTCTTTACTATTGGGTGAGTTCATGTAAGACCCATTAAATGATGTGGGTCCCTCTCCCTATTCAGTGGATCCTACATGAATTTCACCTAATAATAGTATGTTAGAAAAATTGTGTCAGTGTGTTACTAGCATTTCTCGTATGTAATTTATGGCTCTAAATTAAGATTTCCTTGGTTGAAGTCTTTCAGTTACTGATCTTTGATTGCATGAACCCTTTGGATTCCACTCAGTGCAATTCAAAATGACGGAACAAGCATTCATAATTTCATGTTCTTTACTTACAGGGTTTGTTTGTACCTTCAGCCATTTCTCTAGCTGTTCCACTGGCTCTGATGTCCCTGACTAGGTAGGTACTGTTCTTTCATTGTGAAAGTCATCCACAAAGGATGGTTTGATGATGAGATTTAACTCAACATATCACAGTTTAGAGGACTTTAATTTTTCACCTTTTCTTCTGTTCAGTGAAGTTAATGGGAAGGGACAAAATTCTCCTAATGTCTTGGCATCTGAACAGATTGCTCCTCGGGGACAGCTTGTTTTCCTAGTGGGTTTAGGTGCTTTGATTTTTGTCCCAGTGTTCAAGGCCCTCACCGGTTTGCCTCCATACATGGGAATGCTGCTTGGACTTAGCGTGCTTTGGATCCTTACTGATGCTATCCATTACGGTGAATCTGAAAGTCAGAAGCTAAAAGTACCACAAGCTTTGTCAAGGATAGACACTCAAGGAGTTCTATTCTTCCTGGGAATTCTATTATCTGTTAGCTGGTAATGAGGAAACATTTTAATTTTTCTGCTTTGGTAAGCTTTGGACAGCCATGCATTAATGCATTTAAATCAATAATAAAATTCATCAACAAACATGTAGTTGTTCCTTTGAGTAGTCAGTAGCAGGGCCTCGCTATGACTTATTTGGCTTGGTACCCACATAATCTAGTATTCTGGAAAAATGATATATTACCTTATTTACCTCTTTCTATTTTGAGATGGACATGCCTCTTCCTATTAATTCCTGCTGTTTGTAATTAACATTGCTGCCTGAATATCTTTGAATAAGCTTCAACTCTTAACATTCTTTTACATGAATTTTGATTACATATTTTTTCCTTTCCGAACTTAAACTTTCCTCATTACTCATGTTAACCAGTTGTATTTGATCAATTTTAACGGCCATGTTTTGCAGCCTGGAGGCAGCAGGGATTCTTCGGGAAATAGCAAATTACCTTGATGCTCATGTCCACAGTAGTGAGCTGATTGCAAGTGCTATTGGAATTATATCTGCAGTAATAGACAATGTTCCATTGGTTGCTGCAACAATGGGAATGTATGATGTCTCCTCTTTCCCTCAAGATTCCGAGTTCTGGCAATTGATTGCATTTTGTGCCGGTACTGGCGGATCCATGTTAATTATCGGCTCAGCTGCTGGAGTTGCATTCATGGGGATGGAAAAGGTGGATTTCTTTTGGTACTTACGAAAGGTATTTCCTATTCTACGCATACACATGTTGATCTGATGAAATGTTGATGCCTATTTCATGACACAACTCCTTTATCTCCTTTGTGCAGGTTAGTGGCTTTGCTTTTGCTGGTTATGCTGCTGGTATTGTTGCTTATTTAGCGCTTCATAACCTCAACATTTCTTTGCCAACAACTCTAGCGGAGGTTCCTTTCCTTTCTGGTTCATAAATGAAGAATTCAGACTTCATTTCATTCAATTTTCATGGCTTCAAAAGCAGCTTAGTTTCAAAATTATCTATACAAGTCAACTTGTAGTGTGTTTTTATGGTTCAGATTTTGGTAGACAAAAGTTGTATACAGGGAGCATACCTGGTGGTAAGAGCATAAAGGTAAGAGGAGCTAATCTTGACTATTTTTCGTTATCTATGTAAGATATTGAATGATTCAGATTATTTTATTTATTAATTTATGATCTTTCACGCACTTACTTCCTGTATCTATAACTTTTTAAGAACCTTCAAGTCAAGGTGCCCTGAAATAATTACATCACCAGAATTCAACATATGAAACATAATTAAGTAAATTTTGTATTTACAGACACGCCCACACCACATATGCTAAGTCTTGGTGCAACTTCAAAATGACTGTCGTGCCATGAGTTCAAATATTGAAAATAATTTTAATTTGATTTTTTAAGAAATAAATAAATAAATAATTGATTAAAAGTAATAAAAAATTGTTAAAATAATTAATGTTATAAAGTTAAATTTTATTTTTGAATTATTTATAGTAATAAAAGTTTGAAATGTTTAAAATTTCATGGAAACTATCTTAATCTCTTAGTATTAGATCAAACTTAATAATTTAATTCAAAATTTGTTTAATTAATAAAATATTGCTATAATAATGTTTTGTAAATATCTTATATTACTTAATGTTGATTAAAAATTGAATATAATTTAAAATAATAAAGAAAATTAAACAATTCTTTTAATTAGAGAAAAAAACATTGATTTAATTTGACATAGAAATCCAGAGTTGATGATTAGCAAATTTCTCGTGCATTGCAAAGTTTTTTTTCTTCTAAATTTAAGAAAAATAAAAATAAAAATGAGATATAAAATACAATAAGAATTATCATAAAATAAATCTAGAATCTCATGGATAAGGAATGGAGTGTTCTCTTGGAACATGCCTTGAGACAAGGTAATTTTTGTACTGATACTTCAACCAAAAACGAAGTTTCTCAACTGGAAAAGCTTTGTGTGCTTAGAGCTTCTTCACGAGACTTGCATCTTTAGTTGTATGCTGAATACTACTAGTCCTTTTTGTAGAGTTTAAGTCTTTTCTTTTTCTTTGATTTCTTCTTATAACAAAAAAATTGACATCAAATTATCTTCCTAATTTGTTTAACTTAACTCCTTTTGTTATGATAGGCCCGACTAATTCAACTAAAGATGATACAAGAATAAATAGAAAACAGAACATATAGATGAATTTTGTGGCCGGTCCATAAGTAGATATCATGCGGACACGGAATGGGATATGTTTAGAAATGGGATTTTCTTTAAAAAGAAAAAAGAAAAAGAGATTTAGTTTTAAAAGAAGAAGAGAAAAAAATTAAACCTTTTTTAATTTAATATTTTAAAATAAAATAAATAAATAATAGATTAATACAAATCTTTATTTTCAAAATATTATATAACTGTCTTGCTTTAAAATTCAAAAATTTATCTTCGTTATGTTTGTTTAGATTACAATTGATCCAACAGAGTTCGTTTACGACATAAAATGGATGGTTTTAAATGATTAGTGTATGAATTTTAATTCATATCTGATGAAAGTAAATTTCGTCAATTTTGCAAAACAAAATTAGAAGATAATAAAATCATAGCCTTTGTTTTTATTTCAAAATTCACATTTCTCAAAATAATTTCTTAAATTTATTTTGTTTAATAATTTTTATAAATAATTAAATTTTATCAATTCAACTGATAAAATAATAAAATTATATTATATAAATTATCTTTATAAAATTTTAAAAAATTAATATTTTATTAAATAAATTTAAATTAACAGATATTATAAAATATATATTATTCATTAATTTAAATTTATTTTTTTATATATGAAACCTTTTTTAAATTTTATAAAATAATCTATATAATATAATTTATTAATTTAACGATTAAATTAATAAAATTTAATTATTTATAAAAATTATTAAAAAGATATTTTTGTGAATTCTAAGTTATCACTCGTACCTATCAATATCCTTGAATTTAGAAAGTGCAGAAAGACTAGAGGACAAAAAACGAAAATGGCGGGGAACTTGGAGCACAAAGAATAAACTAACTTAAAATTATACTTAATGTTGATTATAACAATTAAATCTTTTCTCATTGAATCGGATATTTAATTAAAATTTAAATAAAAAATACGTATTATGAAGTATTCTTAATTTTTATAAATAAAAACTGATATCTAAAATATTAATTTAGATTAAAAATATTTTTAATCATTATAAATATGGAAACATTTTGGTTTTAATTTTTAAAAATATTGTTGGTTATATTTTTAAAAAATAATTATTATAAACTAATATACATTTAATTATATTATATTAGAGATTATTTTGAGATAATATATAACCTAATACATTATTAAAAGTAATAATAATAATTATTTATTAAAAAGTAATTTTAAAAATCAAAGCTAAGAATTAAAAAAAATTAATTAAATTCAATTATATTTAACAGTTATTTATTTTTCAAAATTTTCCACACTGACAAAAATAAATAATTATTTTTTCAAAACAAACTTAAGTAACCATTCACTTACTGTAATAATTTGAAATATGTCAGGTCTAATCCTTCCATGCTCGTAGTGCGCATGAATTATGGTCCGAGGTTTTATCTAATATTTGTACAAGAAATATATTGCCACACCTAAATGGAAACTGTGAGATTTTATTTTTTATTCTTTTTAAGTTAAGAGCGGTTGATTTGGATTTGGGAAACAGATATTTTCGTTTGAAAATTTTTCCTTTGTCCAGTTTAATAATTCACAATTATTGAATGGCAATTTAATGATATATTATTATTTAATTTTTTTATTATTAAAAATATTTATTTTAAATTTAAATAATTTAATATTAATTTAAATATTATAACTATTTTAACCGGATATTGGATAAAATTCTAACAGCATAAGATTCAGATCCATTAATTTAAAAACAGATTTTCTATATTTAAAATTCTTTCTATTATTTAATTTAATAAATCACAATGAATGGATAATTTAAAATTTTAATTATTAAAAATATTAACTTAAAATTGAAATAGTTTAATATCAATCCAATTGAGCGTCTAGGGGTGATATACTGTTGTGTTTCTACGTGTATCACCCCTCCTATTTCTATGTACTGGTCAGCTGGAAAGCATTTGTGCTTTCTTCCATGAAACTTCTCTATTTCTAGGAATTGTTTAATGCGTTCGACCGTACATGATGACTACACGCTTATCTTCATTTTGTTTTGTTTCTTTCAGATTTGAACGTTCCATAATCACTTCAAACAAACTTTGATATATGGGATGAGTTGCCGTCGTAGTGATTTTTGTCTGTTTTCGAAGCAGTTATGATTTGTGAGGTGCGGTGTGAATTGTGAGGGTCTTAAATTTTACTCTAACTTGGAAAGCGACGTGCTGTGAGAGGCACGTGGCAGAATATGGGTTTTACCCGCAAGCATTGTATAAAGGGCGATGCCAGTGACACAGGTTGAGAGAATTGGGGATGGGGATGGGGATGGAGATGGAGAGGTTGCAGTTAGTGATATTTATAACCTTGCTATCGGGATACTGCTTCCACGGTGGTAGCCACGCAAAACAAAAACACAGTTCATGCCAACACCTCATTCTTCCCTCCGGTTACCCTTGCTCCCAATATACCGTACATTATTTATTTCATTTTTTAAATAATATCCTTACAGCATTTGCTATTTTTATATCGTTTCTTTCTGTGTCTGATAGCAGTTAATTAATCATGAAATTGAATCAAGAGAGATTTATACTCCTTTAATTTTGTGTGTTTCGTTTTGTTACTTTGCTTTCAGATTGAAACGAAGGATGGTTTCTTGTTAGGTCTTCAGCGGGTGTCTTCTTCTTCTTCTTCGTTTCTTCGTGTTGGGAATGATGAAGAACGAGGGCCTCCGGTTCTGCTTCTGCATGGCTTATTCATGGTCACTTCATTATCTTCTCTCATTTTACTCTTCCTCATTATCCCATTGCAATTCATGCGTTAACAACTATACAATACGTTTTGTTTTTACCAATCTCACCATTTGTTTTTCTATCTTAACCAAATTCACTCTCGCTCAGGGACTTCACCGTCTTTCCGTCACTATATTGCGTATTATAAGTTTCCACTATGTTTTCTCTTACTGGTGAAGATCCAAGTGGCGCGGTGGTTATATTTGATTGTAGCAAGTTGCCAAATGTTATAATGAGTCCACTTAATTTGTCATATTTGCACAGTTTCAAGACTGTGTTTGGATTGGTGTTAAACCTTTTCTCCTGTATGCCAAACTCCAAACATTTGTATTATATTTAACCTTTGTCTTTTTTAGGGGAAGGAGGGCTTTTTTCTTGTTAGTGTGAAATCTCTTACAAGGTTTAAACCGTTTGACTGAACCTCAACAGTGATTTTTTGATGTCATTTGATGTGAACAGGGAGGAGATGCTTGGTTTCTAAACAGTCGAGAACAATCACTTGGATTCATACTTGCAGATCGTGGTTTTGATGTTTGGGTAGGAAATGTGCGTGGAATACACTGGAGCCATGGGCATATTTCTATATTAGAGAAGAATAAGGTGTGTGGCTTCCTTTATCCTTCATGTTATGAATTTTGTTCACTGCCACTTTTGTGATACTTATTTTCTTCCCTATCTTTTTAAATGAGGAAGAAATAAACCTTCACTATTATTACAAATCACAGTTGACATTTTAATTTTATTTAATGCGGTCAACATTAAATTTTTATTTAAATTTAATGTTAATAAGACCTATAATAATAAATATTTACATTTATATCTGTTTTAATAAAAAAATATTTAAACCATTATTATTAAATTATTTTTTACTTCTATTATTATAAATAAATATAATTTTTAGTTATTAATAAATATTATTATATATAATATTATAAAAAATTTAAATAAAAATAATAATAAAATTAGTATAATATTACATATATTATTAAAATTATTATAAAATAAAATTTAATTAATATTAGTATAAATTTTAACATTTTGTACAATATATGATGTAGTAAAAATTCAAAATTAATATATTAATATAAATTTTCAATTATGATGTACAATTTAATATTTTGAATTTAAAATTTTTTCAATCGCAATATAATATTATAAAAATGTTTATTATTAATTTTTATTAAATATTTTGATAAAAATAAATATTTTAATAGAAATAATTATTTTTAATAAATATTTATAATACACAACTAATTTTTAATAAAAATATTCTAAATCTCATTTTTTTATATATTATTTTTGAATATTTATATTAATATATTTTAAAAATATATTATATTAAATTTAATTCCTCTATCAATCTTATTTTTCCAATTTAACAATAATAAATTTATTAAAGTTATAATACAAAATATATTACTTCTAACTTCTGTATTAAATTTAAATTTAATCAAAAAATTTATCATTATAAATGAATATTGATTGATATTATTCACACATTTTAATTATTTATATATTTAAATTGAAGAATAAATTAATCAAATATTAACTCAGTAAAATTATAATAAAAAATATATTATTTTTATATTATATACTAATTTAAAATGTTAAAGTAAAAAATACTTAAAAATAAAATTTTGTATAATAAATAAATAATTTTTAAAATATATATTGGTATAAATATTTATTAAATATATTTTAAAATATATAATTCCATAAAAAATTTCAAATTATATTATACAGTTTTTTAAACTGTAACATATTTAATTTAATTTTTTATCATAAAATGATGTATTTTTAAAATATTTATTATAATTTTTTATTAAATATTTTGATGAAAATAAATATTGTTAATAAAAATAACAATTTTTAACAAATATTTATAATATATAATTAATTTTTAGTAAAAAGATTTTCAATCATTGTTGCTTCATTATTTCTAATAATTATATTATTATTTTTAAATATTTTAATTTATTTTATAATTTTATTTTTTTAATTTAGAAATAGTTAATTTGTTAAAATTATAATATAAAATATATTACTTCTATTTTTGTACTAAATTTAAATTTAATAAAAAAATTGATCATTATTAATGATTAACAATTAACATTGTTATATATATATATTTAAAGTATTTATATATTTAAATTGAAGAATAAATTAAAAAATATTAATTATGTAAAATTATAATAAAAAATATTTCTTGTATATTATATATTTATTTTAAATGTAATCTAACATTTTTGAAGTAAAAAAGTAATTAATAATAATTTTTTGTATAATAACTAATTAAAGTTTTTAATAATATAAATTTATAGAAAAAAATCTATATGTAAATATTTTTTATATTTTTATTAACAAAATTTATATATTATAATTTATTTTTAATTATAATAAATATTATTAAACGATCAGAATTTATTATTCTCTAATTTAAAAAGATATTGAAGCAAACATCTAGTTTCTATTGTTTTGTTATTTCCGGCGAATGAAGTTGATGACTTTCTTTTTTTTCAAATTATTATGTTAAACAGAAAGACTCTTGTTCACTCTGCGGAATCATTTTCACTACGAAAGAAAAAAGAAAAAAAATTAAATAGAAAGAAAGTGATAAGAAAATGAGTAAATTTTTAGATTGCTTGATATAAGAAAAATATGAAAAAAAAGAAAAATATCTTTTCACTTATTTGATTAAAAAAATAAAATAACTTTTTTTAATAAACCACTATACCTTAATATAGATATGAGTTATATAGTATAATATTCATATTCTTGTTGTGTTTATTTTTTTATTTTTTAGTATAGTTTCTCAAATAAATTCTAAAAATATTAAAATATGATATTATTTTGTCTGATAAAATAAATATTTGTTTATGCACATATTGCATATTTTTGTTCTTTTTATTTCTATATGTTGAATTAAACCATCTACATATTAAAAAAAATCTGAAAATCAACCTCAAATTTTACATGGAAAATAGTCAGTGGCAGAAGTCTAATCATTATTTCAACAGCACGAATACTATTTCAACTATAAAGTTTATAACGAGTTAGCTAGTTAATTTCTTATATTGTATCAATTAAATAACTATTCAACTACCACGAAAAAGATCTAATCGAGGGAAAGTGGTGCAAAAGGGTATCTCTGGAAAGCAAAGAAAAAAATCTTTCTTACGAGTTTCTCAGCTAGTATAGTAAGAATGTAAAAGGCACGACACCCACCCACACTAACTATTTCTTTCTCAGCTATTTCTTTGTTGAACCAAACTACTTTTTTTTTTTTTTTCAATGGAACCAAACAAAGTGTAAGGGTGTACTGAAATTCTTGGTCATGAAATCAATAATTAAACTGATAATTTTCATTTTGTTAGTGCCTTAACAGTTAGGCTATGAATTGGTGATACATTTCACCATATATGTGATGTGAGGCATGTGACTAATTTCAACTTTCGTCACCATGTAGCATTTTTGGGATTGGAGTTGGCAGGAATTAGCCCTGTATGATCTTGCAGGAATGATCAATTACATCAATTCCGTGACAAACTCAAAGCTATTTTTACTCGGGAATTCACAGGTATTTATGATTCTTTGACATCATCCTTTTCGCCTGCTATTTGGTGTGTGCATTAACATACATTTTATACATTTCTCATCCTTCGTAGGGAACAATTATGTCTTTTGCTGTCTTCAGTCAACCGGAGATGGTAGAAAAGGTTAAAGCTGCAGCTCTTCTATCCCCAATTTCATACTTGGATCATGCCAGTACACCTTGTATACTTAAAATGGTTAAGTTGCATCTTGATCAGGTATATCTTACTTTGTTCTATTACTTTTCTCTGTAAAAGTAGATCTTTGGGTGACAAATAATTACTGGTTTTGTTCAGCTGATTCTTGCCATGGGCGTTCATCAACTGAACTTCGAAAGGTTTTGTATTTCAATTTTTGTTAATATATTCATCATTTTGCTAACTTTTTTCCTTTTCTTTTTATTTTAATAGAAGCTAATATCTAGCTTTAAAAAATAGAAGCTGATCTACCATTGGCACTGAACACTGAATAAGAGGCACACAGAACACGACAAATAGAGTTCTTGGATAAAAATAACAAACAAACGTTATTACTGCTCAAGAAACTGTCAAGAACACTCAATTGTGCTGTGCGAATGGCTACGTTTTCAATTGGGGCACACTTTGTCCAAGTTCCAGCATTTGCATAACTCATAGACTTCCACTTCATGGCCTTTCTACCTCACCCTTCTTTGGCTACTCTTCTTGCAGAGCCAGACTCAGAGGTACGACTCCCACATTGCTCCATCATAATGTATTGGCACGTGCTGAAGATAAAGCAAGAGGTCCTACTTTTTCTTCTTCTTCTTCGTCTTTGTTTGAGCCTCAACAAAGTTCCCAGCAACAGGTCCAGGTTCTTCTGCATGACCTTTACCCAAGTTCTTAGAATACCTCGCTTTCCCTTGAAAGACCCCGAATTTACAGAAAATTGGTTGAATATTTGAATTTTTAATCCAAACAGTTTTTATTTTGAATTAGCTTCTGTCGTGTGACGCTTTTTTATCACTGTAGTAACTCTACTTCGTCACTGCAACGTTTAAGGGATTGAGCATTTCTTTCAAATAAAAAAAAAAATGGTGGTTTAGTGAGGTTTAGTAAAGAAACCAGGATTGTGAAAATCAAAGGGTTAATGTTGGTGATTCAGTCAGTTAAATCAAGCATCGTGGAAAAAGTGTACATCAGTACTATTACTAGGCTGCAGAATTTGCTTCTTATATGCTATTGCTCACGCTGCACTTAACTTTGAAAATGGTATTAGAACTTGATGCCAGAATCTGGAACTTGTGATCCCCGAAGTTCACTTGACAAAACAAGCTCACAAGATTTTGAAGACAGCTACCAGCCCAAAACCGATTTGTTCAAATTTGTTGTAAAATTTGCAGTAGCTACAACTGAGGCAGTGGCAATTAACCATTCTTGGGTGGCTGCTAATCAGGTCCATCAATGGCCTCTTTCCTAATTTTGCTAATGCATATTTCAAAATGAAGTGCACGCATTTGGGAAATCGTCTCTTAATATGCTTTATTCTAGTAGTTATTATGACATCGCACTGCAGGATCTTGCTATGGGATTGCTATTTGTAATAGGATATGCAAGCATCATATTTGAAGAATATCTAGCCTTCAGTAAAAGCGGAGTAGGACTGTTGATGGCTGTAAGCTTATGGGTGATAAGAAGTATTGGGGTAAACGTCTATCTTTTTATGTTTCGACTTTTGAGAGTATCAGTTAATACGTGGTTAATGATTAGTCAAAACTTTATGCATTCATGTTCAAGCTTTTGACACAGAATTTAGATTGCTGTTTGTCCAACATTGCATAGGACACAACATACAGCAACATGCACTTGACACATCTATTCCATATGCATATTTTTAAATTACAATTGAAAAAGATGCTCGAGTATCCAGTACCACGTATTCATATACGTGCCCTTTTCTCTTTCTTGGGGATTGTTTCTTTGATCTTCTTTGCAATACCATTGTGATCAAATTATGAGCTTTCCATGTCCCCAGCCTTTAAGTTGCAGCCCAATTTCAAGAGTAAACCAGCTTTAACTATACGGATCTTATATTTCCAAGATTGGTTTCGATTTCAAAATCTGCATCAGAATTTATGGTTATAGATACGCTTTTCAACTTAAATGGCTTTTCCCCATATCATTCAGAACATGGTGGAAAAACAAGGAGTTCCTTTGTTATCCCCCCTCCTCCTCTTTTAGAATATTTTTACGGGTCCCACCAATGAGTGTTTTCTAAAAGAGTTGGTTAAAGAATCAATAAATAGAATTTTTTTTATTGAAAATCACTGTAGGAATGTACTAGAAATCTTGGTGGATTGCATTGGTAACACTTATACATAATTTCTCTTTTTTTCTTTAACTGATGTCCTGGAGCTAGCATTCTCTTATTTTTATTTTAAAACATGCAAGGTTAGGATAAGGTAAAGGTTTGAAACGGCGCAACCTTGTCTCCACCTAAAATTTTTTGTATACCTGTGCTTGGAATAGATCAACTTTCTTTGCCTGAACCATACGCAAATCTCTGTAGAAATTGTAACACTTGATGGGATTTCTTGACCTAAGGATTTTAAGTTGATTTGCTTCAAATTGCCCAACAGTTTAACTTGAAGAATGTGTTTTTTATTTATTTGTGGATTAAAAATTTTCCAACAATTGCTAGCTCACCATGAACAGAATATGTTATAAAAAATTTTAAAAAATATAATTTTCTACTAATGATATGATAGCAAACAGGTTGCCCCTGACCCTGTAGTTACTGTATTCAGTATCCCACTACAATCTCTTTATAAATGATAATCGTTTACCTACCGATCTGTTAGTTACAGATACGTAACAATTTTGGTTTGCCTCAATTATATCCTCATTGTCTCCTCTCTCCTTGAAATTCAACATATTCACTGCCCCGAAACCCAGATCCTATGTCTGCATTTTGATGCCAGTTTATCTTCATCCTTGTCATGATTGGATTTTCCATTGCTATTTGCTCTTATTTTTTATGGATTGTCTATAGGCTCCATCAACTGATATAGCTGTTTCAGAGCTAACACATGCATCAGCGGAAGTCAGTGAAATAGTATTGTTCTTGCTTGGTGCAATGACCATTGTTGAGATAATTGATGTTCATCAGGGATTTAAGCTGGTTACAGACAATATAATGACCCGAAACCCACGCCTTCTCCTCTGGGTGGTAAGAGCTTTCACTGCTTTGTCTCTGCCTTGTTGACCATAATTAAAAACCTTACTACCAGATTCTTTGTGAATTGATTGGAAGTTTGACTACATTTGTAGTTCAACATTACAGTTTATGATCAAATTTGGATGATACATACAATAGAAGGGGCTCAGATTCAAGAGCTCCTTCTCACAAAGAGGTGTAGTACCATCTATTTAGGCTGTGAATCAATGACAGCAAACTTTTCACTGTTTGATACTTACAAATATCGATATCTTAGAAGGTAAAAGAACATCATTAAAAAATAGTAGATGAGACCAAATTCTTCCTCCTTCCCCGCCCACAAACCAAATTCTAATTTTTCTGCAGTTTGTCTCAAGAATGTCACTTTATTTTTTTGTCTCAAGAATGGAAATTGACAAATTCATGTTGAATTTGCAGATTGGATTTATTACATTCTTTCTTGGTTCAGTTCTAGACAACCTGACTTCCACCATTGTCATGGTTTCTATGTTGCGGAAATTAGTACCTCCATCAGAGTATCGGAAGTATGTCTGTTTAACTTTCAGTGTAATATGTTTTAGTACTAAATATGACCATATTTTCTACAACACCACAATAATGATTGACTGGGAACATTCATATATCATCTAAGGTTTCAATCTTTAGACCTCTAAAGCTGGATATCTCTTCTCCTTACCGCAAGAAATTTTATATTGCATTATTTGAGAGATCCAAGTGCAGATTCTCCAATGAAATCCAAATGCTTATTTCAGAGATCTTGAAAAGTTTTCTTCCTGAAATGAATTTTGATCATTTTAATTTATCAGTTCCTGCTACTACTTATAACTCATACTTCATAGGTGACATGAAATGGTGTTAGCTTTTTTCATTTAAATTAAATCTGCACTTGTGATAGTTTTCTTGATGTTTGTTAAAGGCATAAACATTCAGAGGTTTCTGGGAATCTTCTGAGTTTGTTACTTCTGGTATTCTCCAACAATTTGGAAGTTTGGCTACATCTTCTAAGTCGATTTGGATTCTTTTGACAGGATTCTTGGTGCTGTTGTTGTAATGGCAGCAAATGCTGGTGGTGCGTGGACTCCTATTGGTGATGTTACCACTACTATGCTGTGGATACATGGCCAAATATCTACAGTGCAAACAATGAAGGTTATCTGTTGGAAAATCTACCTATGTGGTACATCTGTTTGGATCATGCGATAATGTTTGCATAAAGCTATGAAATAAATTATAATGGAATAATGAATTTAGCACTTGTGACATTCTGAAATATTCTTTGAATATAGGGATTACAAATATATCAAAAAAAATACCAGCAACATACTTTTTGACATACTCATTTCAACTCCTTACTATGGGGTGAATTCATGTGGGAACCATTAAATGATGTGGATTGTGCTTGCCATTTAGAGGGTCATACCCATACATAATTTATGGTCCTAAATTAAGATTTCCTTGGTCAAAGTGGTTCTGTTACTTATCTCTTCGATTGCACTAACACTTTGGATTCAACTCATTGCAATGCACAATGAACAAGTATCCATAAATGCATTTTCTTTACATACAGGGTTTGTTTGTACCTTCAGCCATTTCTCTAGCTGTTCCACTGGCTCTGATGTCCCTGACTAGGTAGGTACTCTTCTTCATTGTAAAAGTTATTAACAAAGGCTGATTTGAATTGTGAGATTTAGCTCAACATATCACAATTTAGAGGACGTTAGTTTTTCACTTTTTCTTCTGCTCAGCGAAGTTAATGGCAAGGGACAAGATTTTCCCGATGTCTTGGCCTCTGAACAGATTGCTCCTCGAGGACGGCTTGTTTTCTCAGTGGGTTTTGGAGCTTTGATTTTTGTCCCAGTGTTCAGGGCCCTCACAGGTTTACCTCCGTACATGGGAATGCTGCTTGGACTTGGCATGCTTTGGATCCTCACTGATGCTATCCATTATGGTGAATCTGAAAGGCAGAAGCTAAAAGTACCACAGGCTCTGTCAAAGATAGACACTCAAGGAGCACTATTTTTCCTGGGAATTCTATTATCCATTAGCAGGTAATGAGAAAATGTATTTTAATTTTCTTGCTGCAATGAGCTTTGGAGAATAACCATATGTTAATATTTAAATCAATAATAAAATTCATCAACAAATATGTCATTGTTCCTTTCAGTAGTTGGACGCTTGCTATGACTTTATAGGTTTGATATATATATATATATATGAAATCGCATTCTGTAAAGATGGTATATTTACCTGATTTACCTTCACATATTACGAGGTGTATATGCCTTTTCTTTTGCATGAATTTTGATTACATATTCTTTCTTGATATAAACTTGATATTTCCTAATTACTCATGTTAACTAGTTATATTTGATCAATTTTAATGGTCATGTTCTGCAGCCTGGAGGCAGCAGGGATTCTTCGGGAAATAGCTAATTATCTTGATGCTCATGTCCCAAGCAGTGAACTGATTGCAATTGCTATTGGACTCGTATCTGCAGTAATAGACAATGTTCCATTGGTTGCTGCAACAATGGGAATGTATGATGTCTCTTCTTTCCCTCAAGATTCCGAGTTCTGGCAATTGATTGCATTTTGCGCCAGTACTGGTGGATCAATATTAATTATTGGCTCAGCTGCTGGAGTTGCATTCATGGGGATGGAAAAGGTGGACTTCATTTGGTACTTACGAAAGGTATTTCCTCCTGTATACAGATATATTGATCTGATAAAATGTTTGTGCGTATTTCATGACAGAATTCGTTTATCACCTTTGTGCAGGTTAGTGGCTTTGCTTTTGCAGGTTATGCTGCTGGTGTTGCTGCCTATTTAGCAGTTCATGTCCTCATCATCTCCCTACCAACTCTAGCGGAGGATCCTTTCCTTTCTGGTTCATAATTTAAGAATTCGGACTTAAGTTGACTTGATTTTCAAGGCATCAAAAGCAGCATAGTTTCAAAATAATGTAAACAGGTGAACACGTAGTGTAAATTGTTATAGGTTTAAGATTTTGGTGAGTAAACCACCACTTTAGTTGATAATTTTGTAAGTCTCTTTCAATTTGGTTCCCATTATAATACAGACTTCATTTTACTCCTGAGTTTTTGAAACGTCTATCGCGTTGGTCCCTAGAGTTAGTAGACGTCAATGACATTTAACAGAGTGCTCACAATTACAATATGTTCTGTGCCAACTTGGCTTGTTAATTATCAACTAGGCCACCTAGTCTTATACTAAATGATGATGTTCTATATTGAGAGGAAAATGAAAAAGAAATATATTTTTAAAAAATTTAAACTCGTTTAGAAATCTCCCTTAACCCAAAGACGCTCCTCTTTTCACAAAGCTTCATCCTACATTGATTGTTTCTTATCCTTTCAATTCTATCAATTGAAGTTTGAGGGAAAGAAAATCTAGTATTTGATGTCATTGTTGGACATAAAGTTACCAAATCCCAAATGTAATGTTTTTTCCAAACTCCATGTGTGATATTCTTGGTGAATTTTAATGTGCCTTTTTGTTTTCTACTTGTTTGGTATGTTCCATGTGTAATTGGCATTTGTACTTTCTTTCTTTCTTGTATCCTTACAACCAAATTGGATGGAACTTTATATATGATATGCAAAAGCTTGGTATCTTAATATAGTGATCAAACTGAATGAAATATTATACAAAATTTCGAAAACCTAACGAAACTGCTATGTAATATTTTAGAGAACAAATTTGAAGATATACCCAATTTGTTTTGCAAGGATTCAAGAAAGGAAGTACAAATCACAATCCTATATGTAGCATAATAAAACTAAAAAAAATCAAATACAAAGTAATGGAGGGACTAAAAAGAACACATTAAAATCTATTAAGATGACCACACAAATCGAGTTTGAGAAGAATAATACATTTAAGGTTTAATACCTTTATCCAATAGTGATATCATGCATCAAATTTTCTTTTCCACACGTTTCAATTGATGGAATTGGAAGGAATAACCGCAATCAATATTGGAAGAGGATATGTGATGAAAGAAGTGTTTAGGTTTAAAGGGGATTAAACGGGTTTGCTTTTCTAAAATTTGATTTCATTTTTTTATTTCTCTCCAAGCATAAAACAACATTGTTTGGTGTGTGATTTGGTGGGCTAGATGACAGTTGATTGATGTGTGTGCAAATGACACAACAAGATTCATGCTTAAATTAATATCCTAATCTTGCACTATCATGCATTTTTCTGATATGTATCAAGCGTTTTCTTTTCTTAGTTTAGGTAACTAGTAGTTTGTGTTTTGCATGTGATGAATGGAGGCTAAGAGGTGCCTTGAGGTCAAAAAGAGAGATTTAGACTTCCCAAAGAGCTCCACGAGGTACCAATAGAGTTATGGCTATGGTTCAATTTCAAGTTCAAAGGCCTTGGGAATTGCTGCTTAGAGAACTTTACTGGGTGCTAGTGGAGTTCCCCATACCAGTGGTTTGTGCTGTGGTGTGCCGAATATCCAAAAATTGGTTCAGAGAACTCCATTGGCTGCTGGTGGAGTTTCTGCACCGGTGTGGTTTGTGCTCCCCTTGTGGGTTTCATTCAATTTTGGTTGAATTTAAATGGACAAAGAGAGCTTTAAACCCCTAACTAAATAAGAGGAGGCTGAAATTAAGTTGAAAGGATCTTCGAGATAGAGAATACAGATGCATCTTCTCTTTTTTATTTTATATTTAGTATTGATTTCATTATTTAAGATTGTATTTATGAATTATATGTCAAATATGGTTAAGTAGTTTTTTATTCCAAGACTTACGGTAGCTCAATTTTCAAGATGATTAAAAATTCAATTTTAGAATTTAAATTTTTAATAATTGAAATTTAGTGTTTGGATATTTTTTTTTTATTTTAAATTTGACAAATTTTAAAAATATATTTTAATAAACTAAAATAAACATTTAATTTTTTTTAAAATAAGTAAAATTTAAAAATTTTTAAAATTTCTTAACTCATAAATAATCGCGTGTTATTTTCTTTTTTTTATATTTTTTTTTACTTTTTTTATTTTATATTATATTTTATTATTATTTTAATTATGTATATTTATTAGATTATTATTCTATTTAAATATATTGTATAATTTTAATAATTTTTTATGACTTGACAAATCTAAACGCTTGTTGTAACATCGTTAATGAGTCATGTTCACAATTAATATGTCACGGCCACTTTTGTTAAGTATTAGTAACATTTTAATAACTAATGTGATGGAAATTTTAACAATTTAAAAATTAAAATAATATTTTTATTAACTTATAGAAATTAAATTAGAAAGAGGATTACAAAATTAACATTCAAATGTTGATGTACTTAATTTTAATGGATAAACTGTTATGCAAAAGAAAATAATCTTAATTATCTAGTTAAGATTGAATAGTTTAATTTTTTTTATTATCTTTCTTTCTCTTACCTTATATATCCTGTATATATAATTTTTTTAAAGAACTTAAAGTTAAAGTGCTCTAATATATTCATATTATGCAGGATCAACATATGAAACATAATTCAGAAAACTTTGTATTTATACACATCTAAAATGTTAGTTCGTTAGTTAATAATCCTAAACTTGAAGTTACAAATATACTCTTTTTGAATATATTTTTTAACATATTTATTGTGATTATTTAGTTTTTCTAAAATATCAAAATATTTATAATTATTTTTTAAAAATTATTTTAACTTTTAAATCAAAAAATGCTTAAAAGAATATGTCGCTAGCATTTTTTCCTATACACGTAATTTATACTTTCAAGTTAACAACATTACATTGAGTTTATGGGGGCAGCCTTGGCACAATAACAATATTATGTTACTATACACATAGGTTCAAAATTGAATAAAAACATTTTTAACACTAAGTTATTTTAAATTTAAAGTTTTAGTTATTAATGTTTGTTGATATAAAAGAACAATAATTGATTTAATAATTTATTAAGATATTTTAAATTCACATTTATTAAAATAAGTTTCTATATATTTGGATCCTGAATTTTATAAACAATGCTCTATATATAATATTTTTCCCATAAATAAGTATTTAGTACTATGGAAAATCATCCTGTTACATAATTACAAATGGATAATTTGTAAATCTATTTGAGTTATATAGAACTAGCAAATGTCTTATATGTTATATAGTATTTTTATAATTCAAGTCAACCTTAAAAATATAAATTAAAATAAATATATAAAAATATATTAGAAATATGCATAATTTGAAGGTTAAACTAATTTGTTGATCCTAAGAATCTTATCATTTTTAATTAAAATAATTTTACTTTTTTTAATTAATTTCTTACAAGTTAACAGTTGACTTCGCAATATTGACATTACAATCTATTTTTTTCATCCCAAACTTTTCCTTTTTCTTTTAAAAATATTTATTTAAAAATAAGGATTGTTTTCAAATCTCTAAATTCTTATCTTGTTACGCCTTTCGGCATTGCTCTTATCAAATTTGAAAAATTTATATTTAAACAAAAAGGTAAAAAAAAAAAAAAGCATAAGTAACATACAGGATAAAGGTGAATTTTAAAATACCAAAAAAAAATCAACAGTATAAGTAGCTAAAACGTGAGATAAATAAAGAAAGTCACTATAAAAGTAACTTAAGCTGATATTTGAAGGAAAATATTCTTGAAGTTAAAAAATTACAAATAATTAGTTTAATAAAAATATAAAATATGGATTAAATAATGATGAAATTATGAATAATGATGAGAAAGAATATAATAGGAGAGGTTTTCATAATCGAGAATGAGAATTCAATTTATAATATAAAAACTAATGACATTGTTGAATAAGTAATTTATGCATAAACTTTACCATGTCTAATTATTAAAAAAAAATTAGAAAAATGAATTAAAAGTATTGTAAGATAATAATAGATAAGTGTAAACAAAAAGAAATCTATCGTGGATGCTAAAAGGTAATAGAGAAGTAGAACATGGTGAGTATAAGATCAGAGATGGACCCAAAAAAAGAAATGTATATAATTAGGCCTTATGTCGGATATGTTTCCAAAGTAACACAATTTGACCACTTTCTAGCTGAATTTGCTGCGATGTTACCAACAGCAATTTCATCTATGAAAAATCCACGTCCACGTAAACAAACTACAAGAATTATTCTTTGAAACTTCGAACATTTTTTTTAATCTCTTTTCCAAATAAAAAGCGAATTGAACAAACATGAACATGATAAACCACAACAACAATGGCATAGCTTAATCATATGATGATGCATCAAAACCGGGCACATCCTGCGGCCATGCCCAATCCAAATTAGCAAAAAAAAATAAAAAAGAAAAAATTGAGACAACCGTTTCATCTTACAACTTCAAGAAAACGAACTCTTCAACAGCAGGGACTTCTCCGATCTTCTTCAAAGTTTCCTTGCGAGGTTGTTCGTCCACTCCAATTGCCATTACAGCTTGCTTGCGAGGAGCAATCCTTCCTACGCTCATGAAGCTGACATTCACGTTCTCCTGACCCAAAATGCTACCAACCTTCCCGATCATGCCAGGTTGATCTACCTGCCTGCAGAGTATGATGCTACCCTCCAAACTGACATCAACTTCAAAAGATCCAACCTTTGTCAGATGGGGGATACCATCTTTCACCCGACCCTCAACCTTAATCTCCCCAGATTCTGATATGGCACTAGCAAATCGGGATTCCACATTAGCAATCTGGACCTGGATGAATTCAAGTGGATTCTCAGGCGAACCATCAAGGATAACTCTCTCCTCGGTTATCCTAAGCCCTCTTTGCTTAGCAGTGAAATCAGCATTAACCAAATTCACGAAAACACTGGATATGGGCTCAATCAGGCCCTTGGTTATCATGGCACGAAGAAGACGGGTGTCAAGATCATCAGGGGCCCTAGAGGAAGCATAGGTGACCTTCACTGTTTTTACACCACTTCCTCCTGCTACCAGCTGGACAGCCAGCCTCCCAAGTTTCTCAGCAAGATCAACAAATGGCTTCAATTCTGTTAACACCTGCAGCCACGGATGAAATAAATGTCAAACTTGGCCGTCAATCACCACTGACCAGTTTAATTCACAAATCACACTATATTATGATGTGCTCAAGCCCCAGGAAGTTCACACTTAAAAGTGGAACACTAAATGAGATCCAGAATTCAAATTTGATGAAGTTCAGGAAGAAAACTAAGGGTAAGTTCTCTGTACTCCCAATAACTCCAATCAGATTTCTCAAACCAAACCTCAGCATTGCAGAAGTGTTTATTTCGAATAACTAAGAGTAGATAACAGTCAAAATAAGAATTTAAGAAAATAAGCACCATTTTCCAAATATCATTTCAATATTTAAACCTAGTTATACATAATACATAAGTTAATGAATTTAAACAATGACTTTCTCATGCCAAACAGCTGTAGTGCAGAGTTGGGTTATTCATCAAAAAAAGGATATGGATAAGACAGGAGCAAAGGCAATATCATGAAGCAAGGCTAATGATGAAAAGGAAGAGGATAAGATGAATTTTTTAGTACCTCCGAGGAAACCATGGGTGCATTGACTGCAGTAGCAGCAAGTTCCCCTTTCAGAGCCCCGACCACAGCTTCCGCTATTTCAATAGCCACACCTTCCTGTTCATTTTTTTTTTCAGAGGTTATAAAGTAATAGTGACAAGAGAATAAAAGGTAATACCCACCGTCCTAACCCAATTTTTTAAGTAACTTACCTGAGCTTCCATGGTACTGGCACCAAGATGAGGTGTTGCAGTAACTTGCTCGTGCTGAATCAGCTTGCTCTCTTTTGGGGGTGGCTCCACCGTGAATACATCAAGAGCTGCCTGAAACATCGAGACACAATGCAATCATTAATGTTTTGGTAAAAAGAAAACATTATTTACTTTCCTCTAGAGTGAACTATTAGAGCTTCCAAAGGCAAGATGGCAAAAACCTGAGCCACAATTCCAGAATCCAGTGCCCTAACAAGAGCATCCTCATCGATGACCCCTCCACGAGCAACATTGACTATGCGAACTCCTTTTTTCATCTTTGCAAAAGTCTCATCATTGAGCATCTTTGATGTAGCCGGTGTAAGAGGCATGTGCAAAGAGATGAAATCTGCAGAGGCAATAGCCTCATCAAAGCTCACAAGCTCCACACCAATGGCTCTAGCACGATCTGCCGGAGCATATGGGTCATGCGCAATGACATTCATACCAAGGCCCTTAGCACGGCGAGCAACTTCGGACCCAACCTTCCCAAATCCCATCACAGCAAGTGTTTTCCCAACCAGGGAAACTCCAACATATTTATTCCTCTGCCATTTCCCTGGATTAACCATGACGGGGGCGAATCAAGAAGCATGAAATCAATTGATCAGAGCAACAACGGTATCCAAAGATTCGAAGAAACACGGTATCCAAAGATTCGAAGAAACACGGTATCCAAAGAACAATCTATAACTTTAACCCATAAAATAAATAAAAACAAAAATTAGATCTATCAGCCACACACGAATTTGTATATCACGAAAAAAGATTTTCTCCTTTTAGCAGAAAATATTTAAAATAAAACTCGGCTCCATAAATATAAGATTCCTACGGTAACGTTCCTCTTCAAGCATTTCAAAACAGCAAACACGCTACAAGAACGTAAAGCAAAACAAAAGAACTCAAAAAACTAGTACAAAAAGTCACAGAAAATTCAATTTGTTCATAAAATGTTTCAAATCAGGCATAACATATTAACAATATCTAAATCTAAATGATCTCCAGTTCGATAAGATATTCTTGAAAGAGTAACTCACCAGCTTTGACGGAGGCATCGGCCTGAGCAACGTTCCTCGCCATGGCGGCCAAGAGAGCGATGCCATGCTCAGCGGCGGCGACGGTATTGGCGGTGGGAGCATTGACGACCAAGCAGCCGTGTTCGGTGGCGGCGGCGAGATCCACATTATCGATTCCTACACCGGCTCTTCCGACGACCTTGAGCCTGCCGCCGGAGGACTCAAACACCTCCCGCGAGACCTTGGTGGCGCTGCGCACGATGAGTGCATCGCAGAGAGAGATCTTGGTGCAGAGCTCCTCGGGGCTGAGATTGTAGGAGCAATCGACGTTGGCGAAGTCCTTGAGGAGCTTCAGGCCGGCATCTCCTAGCTTCTCTGCGACCAGAACGGTGGGCTTAGCGTCGAGACCGGCGGAAACGACCACCACGAGAGGACGAGAACCGCGGCGGCGAGGGCGGAGGGAAACGGAGAAGGCGGAGGAAAGAGGGAGCTTTGAAGAGAGAGAGAGTGAAGGAGAAGGGAATCGAAGGGTTTGGGAAGTGGCGGTGGCCATGAATGGACGAAGAAGGCTGTGTGGTTTCTTTGTTGAAATTGAAATTGCGATGTTTTAGGGAGAGTGAACGGCCTAGTGTTAGTGAAAACCGAGTGTAAATGGGGGGCTTTTATAATTACCCTTATTCTTATTATTATATTGCTAATTTGCTATTTATTAGAGTTAGAGGATGTGGGGTTGGTAGGAATGCCACGCGCGGGTTGGTGAAAGCTACGCTCTGTTGAAAGTGCCCTACCACAAGTGACCAAAAAGGAAAAAGACTCAAGTCACACGCTGTTTAGTGTGCATGCTCATCTCATTTCACCCATTTTTTAAACTTTATGGCAATTTCACCTGTCAACTGTCATTAATATTTTATCAAATTATGACAAATAGCGTATTAACAAAATTGGAGTAAATATAATTTTTAAAATATTTATCATAAAAAACAATCATTTATTATGTGCATTAAAAAATATTTATTTTGTCAACATATTTTAATTAATTTCTTTATAATAATCAATTTAAAATCTATCATAATTTTTAATCAATTAATTATATCATTTTTTTAATACTGATGTATTAAAATTAAAATATGAAAATTAAACCTAAAATATATAGTTTTAAAAAGTCCTGGTTTTTTTCATTTTTATTTGGAATAAAATTAATTTATTAACATATTTTAAAATTAAAAAATTCATATGCACATTAATATAATACATATAACTTGATACGTGAACATAATAACTTATTTTTAAATGTATAAGTTTAAATAATATATTTTATATTTCATCACTAGAACATGCCTTGTATATCGTGCCATATATTATATCTATGTTTGGCAATCGATTTTAATTTGATTAAAATGTAAAATCAAACGAAACCTATAATATACTTGCCTAGTTATTATTGGATATCATGATATAGATCCTTCCAGTACTTTAGACTTTTCCAATGCCCTAACATATTTACACATACAAATTAAAATTACAATACATAATTTAAATTTTAGATTCCAATTAAAAGTTCAATTCCAAACACGCACTAATAAGGATGCTTGGGGGATTAGGGTTGAGAGGCTTGCAGTTGATATGTGCCCGCGGCCTCTTGGTTTGGTTGGCACACCATTAAAACCGTGCAAATCACAGAAAATGAAAATGGAGCTTTACCCATAAATAGATTCTAGGTTTGCCAAAGTCAAAGATGTCATATTATCAATGACTCTATTCAATGAAAGGGACTTTTATAAACAAATCAAATCCTAACTGATCATTCTGCACGGATATAAATAAGTGGGCGAAGTGTTGCATAGATTTGACGGACCAAGGGGGCATTATAATATTATTTGATAATTAATTAACTGTGATGCATTGAAACTCGCGATAAGATTTTGTAATGTTTTGTCTGATATTTGGGTTGAATGTTTTAATAAAAATACTTATATATGACCTTTCTTTCATTTTTGTTTTTTATATTCTTGCCGTTTTTTTTTTAGAAAAAAAATTATTTATCTAATTATTTTAATATTTAAAAATATTAATGATTTATTGTATATGTTTTTATTTTCATATAATTATTATCAACTATAATAAATTATTATACCTAATATTTTTACTATTTCATATAAAAACTAAAATTATAATTAATACAATTTATAAAAAAAACTAAAAAAAATTAAAATATTAATTATATTTTTTTAACATTTTTACTTTTCCCTTTCAGGAGTAAAACGGAGGAATATTAACATAAGTAAATAGACCGGAATTATGCATACACTTATAGGTGATTAGATTATCTTGTGTAGAAGTTAATAAGTTGTTTGGTTTATATATATTTTTTTAAAAATTTAATATTTTTATATAAAAATAAAATAAAAACATAATATTTTTATAGATAAGAAACATTTTTATAACTCAAATAATCATTTATAAGATATTTGATTTGAGTTTGGTATTTAATTTTTAAAAATAATTTATAAAACTTTTTAGATAATGTTTTTGAAAGAGAAATAAAATAAATAAATAGAAAAATAAATAATGCATAGAAATATAAATAACTGAACTTTATGATAAATTAATTAAATTGTATAAACATTAATTAAAAAACTAAAAAATTAATTTATTATATAATTATATCAATCAGAGGTATTATGTTCATGAAATATTTTATATTTATCATCTTTCGCATTCTTTTGGTGAATCCAATTTGTCATTTTATCTTTTTGTCATTATGTTTGTTTTATATATATCTACAAATCGAAAAGCCTCGTTTAGAAAATTGATTAGTTCATCTGGTTTGTTATCTTCTTTTTCATTTTTTAATAAACATTATACATATTTAACCATTCCATCATTGGTTCTTTAACAAGTATATTAAATTAAACTATAAAATAATAATTTTAATTTAAACTAAAAATTAATTTTTACAGGGATAAAATAAAATATATTAAAAATAAATTTTTAAATTTTTAAAAAACAAATTAATCATATTTATAAATTTATAAATTAATTTATTATATTATACAAAATAACCAAGATATATAATAAAAAAAATTCTTTCAATTTAATATGTGTTTGATAAAATTAACTAAAAACTAAAAATTAAAAATTAAATAAAAACCGATAAACTATTTATTAAATTAAAAATATTTAATAAAAATAACAGTTAAATTAATTGATAAATATAAATAATAATAAAAATACAGTTAAATATGGATTAATTTAAATAATATAAAAACCAATCAATTAAAATTATAAAAAATATTATAAAGAAATAAAATAATATTAAATTTATAAAATAAATAAAGTATTATACAATAAAAATTTACACTAAAAATAAAAAATATTATGATAAAAGCTAAAATGCACAACAGTTATAACATAAATTATTTTATTAAATAAAATTAAAATATACTAATAAATATTTTTATTTAATAATTTCAGTTTATAATTAGTTAAAATACTCTTTATAATGTACTTTTATTTTTATCTAGAACAAATATAAATATTATTTATATTTATTTATCCTTTAGAATTAATTACTTTTTACTATATATATATATATCTTTATATTCGTTAATTATAATAAAAAAAATTAAAAACTAATAATATCAAATATTTTTTAATTTTTTTTATCCATAAAGCGGAGGCATTATTGTTTAGGATTTGGACAAGCATAATCATTCACCATTATCCCAAGTGGAACCAAAACCCATTGCTTGGCCGCGACCATCCCCGTCGGCACCCGAAACTTCGGTGTCAAACCCATGACGAGCACCATCTTCACAGACCAAGCCCCACCATTCAACATCCAAAACCCGACACCACAGATCCAGTAAGACCCTCTTCCACAACGTCAAAATTTGACACATTCACCTTGAATCTGCAAGCCCCGTACTGTGGCACTGATAGTGTTGTTATCGCTCAAACCCCTTCCTCGATTGACGTCGGAATCGTCTTTACCAGCAACGAACCCATCACCACTGCCGCCTCAAAACTGTGGCAAGTCACATAGGGTTCTGCAAGTGTAGGGTTTCGGTGTCACCATTCTGGTTCTGCCGTTTTGCCACATGGTGCCTCCATGACGTCAAACCCTCAAAGCTCTAGCTGAGTTTCAAGGAGGCGGTGGTAGAGAAAAGCTCGGTTATCAAGAAGAAAGTTTTTGAACATTTAATAATTTTACAGATTAAAATGTAAATTACTCAAAGGTTAAATATTCCTTCGTCATTGGTAATTTATATATGGATGAAGGAAAAAATTACGAAAAAAATAAAGATTAAAATAAGTTGTTTGAATGATTAAAAATATAAAAAATATTTTTTATTTAAATGAATAAAAATAACTAAATATATTTATAATATACATTTAATTTTTATTTTTAAAGTATATATAATTTTAATAATTTTGTCTAAATAGAGAAGGTTTCTACTTTACTTTTTTGTATAAATAAAGATTAATTTTTTTAGATCATATAAAAAATATATTTTTTATTTTTATGTTAAACAACAACAAAATTATATTTTTATCTTTTTTTTCATCTAAATAAATTCTAAGAAAAAATTTAGATCACCGTAAAACCGATAATCAAAAGTACCTAAATTAAAAGTTAATGATATAAATCCGAACATATTTGAAAATTTAATACTATTAATCTCAATAATTCAAAAAAAAATATTTAATGACATTATTTATAATCCAAAGGCTTGCTTTTATGTTATTACTTATTAAATAACAGAGAATTATGTTTCCTTTTATATACTTAGGGACATTTTAAAAATTTTACGTATATAGTATGGTGCCTCAGTAATTTTAAATAACAAAATCAGGATTAAACTCGCACACATAGAAATCTCAGTACTCGCCTGTACCCGGTTACGTAGGTGAGTCGTAGAGAACAAAACATATTTAATCAAATCTACGAATATTTGTGAGTATAAATATTTTTTTCTGCAGCATATTTTTATTTACGAATGTGGGTAATTTTTGTTATTTTTAATTGTTTAATTATTTAATAAAATTATACTTTTTTTATTACAGTAAAGAATTTAAAAATATGTATAAAAAAATAAAATCATTAACTTACTTCCTCGAATGTTAATATTCCGTAATTTTTTTTTTAATTTTTGTTTGTTTAATAAAATCATACTTTTTTTATTAAAGTAAAGAATTAAAAAACATATATGAAAAAAATAAAATCATTAACCTTACTTCCTCGAATGTTAAGAAATTTTGTTTATTTTAGGTTTGGATTGAATAATTTAAAATTATTAAAATTTATATATTAATATAATAAGAGAGTTTTTTTTTTAGATTTTATTAATTTTTATTTAAATATTTTTATATCAAATAAAAAATTAAATGATAAATTTTTAAAAAATTAAAATCTTCTATTATTTTAATTTCTTAATTATTATTTATAATCAATCTTATAATTTATTTTTTAATTTAGTATTTACATATTACTAAGATTCTATAAATCTTTTTCTAAACGAAAGGTTAAACATTTCCAAAATACGTTGAAAGGGCATGATTTTTATTTTTCAACAACCTTTTTGAGCGATGAGAGATAGTCTACAACGGTTGGTGGAGCATGTCAAGTTGATATTTAATACTTATCAAACACCAGCTAAATATAAGAAAAAATATTGGAGAAACAGAATACGACGCTCTCCTTGTCGCGTGGAGCTTCTGATCTATTATGATCTAATGAGTCAGATATCACAGTCTGAATGACGACGAAGTATCTATATGAGTATGTGGACCCGTTCGGTTGGTATCCTTTTATTTTTTCTGTGCCGTGGTTGGTGTGTTGGTTTCCAAAATTTACTTTTAAGATCAATCATACTTTTAGACTTTTTTATATCTCTAATTTAATGATAAAATATTTATTTTAAAAAATTAAAATATTTATATTCCAATATAAATTTTCTGAAATATAGGAAGAATTTTTATTTTTAATTATAAAAATTATAAATATAAATTAGATTGAGTGATAATATTTAAGTTATTTTATTTATATTATAAACTAATTATAGTAGTTGATTAGTTTATTAACATTTGAATCAACTAATTCTAACACCAATATAAATTATTCTGAACAAGTATTTAAATAAGTGTAATTATTTCCCATAACTTTCAAATTTAAACATATTAAATCCCATCATATATATATATATATATATATATTATCTCATGCACATTTTGTTCCTTCACACTAGGTTTTGAGTATATTTTGCTTTTTCTTTTTACTTAGTTCGTCCTTTTAATTTTTTTTAACTTTTTTATTTTCTTTATATTCTTTCATAAATATATTTTTTTATTATTGTTTAGTTATTAATTTTAAATTTATTTTTTTTATATATTTTTAAATTAAGTTCATTTTTATTTTTTTAAATATTTTTTATTTATTCTAATGATTGACATCTAATATTTGTTTTTTGGTATTATTTTATAGTTTCTAAATGAGATAAAATGTTAGAAAAAAAGTTTCACAAAAAAAGAAGAAGAGAAATCTTAATACACTATAAAAATAAGGTTTACTCTTTCTGTTTTATTTATAATTAATCTTTATATTCTTTTTTATAAAATTATTTTTTATTGTTTCTTTAATTCTTTGTTTTTTTTAATGTTAAGTTACGTTTCTTTTGCCTCTTTTTCATCTTCTTTATGTAAAGTGCTTGTTCCTTTGAATATTTTTTAATTTTTTACTTGAATTTTGCTTGTTATAATTATTTCATTGCTTCTACAATTTTAGCTTTTAAGGTAAGTAAATAAATAAATAAATAAATAAGGGAAGTACAATTTTGATTCATAGACGACGTTAGTCAATATTTGTAGACATGTCCCTGGTTACACAAATCAAATTTATGATTAGCACTTCTACCTTCTTCCTTTTTTACAGCGTATTTACAAAAATAGCACTTCAAACATTATCATCTTTATATAATAAATTCAATTTGATTAGTTTTTAAAATTAGACGTGAAGTTTGATTTAATTCAATAATTATGGTAATGCTTTTTTTTCTTCCAATTTTGAGTTATTTTAATTTTCAAATTTTTTATGTTCTACGTTAAACTAAAATGATTTATAAAGACATGTTCAAGACAAGTTAGACAACCATGAAAAAACTTATGAAAGAAGTCAATACAAAAACAAGTCACAATAGAACTCAAAAGAAGTTTAGAGTTTCCAAAACTTTTTTTTTTCTCCCAAAATATTGGGAGTATACGTATACCTCATTAAACAAATCAAGTTTATGATTAATATTTTTAATTTTTTTTATAGAATTACAAAAATCGGTATTGATAAGAGCATTAATTATTATCATTTTCATATGATAAATTTAATTAGATTGACTTTTAAAATTAAATTCAATGTCTGATTCTATTTAATAAAAAATTTAATGTGTACTTTTAAATTTTTTGTTAATTATTTTTTAACTTTTGACTTTATTTTTATGTTTTACATTAAATTAGACTGATTTATTAACGTTTGTGTTGGCAATGTCAGAATAACCATGATGATTTTTTTTTAAAAAAAAATGTTAAATAAAGACAAAGAACAAAAAAAAAAAGTTCGGAGTTCCTAAACATTTTTTTTTCCTTTTCTGGAGGTTGATTCACTAATGAAAAATTCCAACTTTGGTTAACTTTTTTCCCCTCTTGTGTCCAAGTAAGAAAACATTCTTCTTTTATTTTCTCACCCCTCTTTTTGAGTCGTTCCAAACAGTGTGTAATTCAGGAATATACTTCTGGAAAAAGTACATTCCCCTAATTTCTAGTTAACGATAAACAATTCATTTTTTTTTTTAAAAAGGTACACTCCACACCTATTAATATTACTAAAGTATTAAATTTATCTACTTTAAAGTTTAGAATTATTCTATTTTTGTAGGTTTTTCAATTTTGAAATAAATATAATTATCTAAATATTATTAAGTTCTAAAATTTAATATAAATAATTCAAATAAATTATTTGAGTTATTTTTTAAAAAAAATTATGAACCAAAAGAAGAAAAAAAACCACCAGATTCCTATAAGATTATAGTTTGCCAAAAAATTGTTATTTGAACCATAGATGCATTTAGTTAAAAAAAATTATTTATTTAATAAATTTTAGGGACACCGGACACAATTAAATAATAAATTTAATTAAAATATTTACTTGACAATTTATTTTAAAAATAAGACCTTATTTGTATCTTAAATTTATGTGATAATAGTTATGCCATTATTTTTAATAATAAAAAATTAAATTTACAGTGTAAATATAAATAACTGATCATTTTTATTACTCATTAAGATATTTTTTTACCGCTCTTCATCTCTTTTGGAATGTGTACGAGTAATTGGTGAAAAGATTGAATCTTGATTAAAAGGTTGCCAATTATCATACAAAAACACATTATCCAATAACAACATGAAACATTTTTTATGGCAATTAGTATAAAAACAGTTTCAAATTACGAACACCAGTTAATTTAAACAGTAAGGATTTTGAATCTCTCACTCTCTCTCCCCAACAAAAAGCAGAAAATTTTTTATCCCTTGAAAATTTACAATTTTCTCATTGGATCCCTTATTTTTAATTTTTAATACTAGCTTTTTATAAAACATTTTCCTTTATCAAATGATCAATACTTTATTTATTTAATTTATCTAAATATCAAGCTTTTCTATTTAGTGTTTTATTTAAAAAACAAATAAAAAAATTTATGATAATTTCAAAATTAAATAAAAATTGTGTGATGTTTAAAAATACCAACAGTTTTATGATGTTTAAATAAAAATATTTAGAAGGACCATATGATAAACAACAGCCACAAATAAACTATTTGGTAAAAAAAAATGAAGAATCAGTTTGGAAAATTTTTTAAAATGACAGATCATATGAAAAAAATCGCAATTTTTTTAAAAACTAAAAACTTAATTAAGTAATTTTCTTTTATTTGCAAAATAAGAAGGAAGTCTAAAATTCTCTTTAAATTAGGTCTTAAAATTTTTTTCTTTTTTTTTACTTACAATATTGAAGTAATGTAAATGAAAAAAAAAAAAACTATTCCTCAAGTGAGTTGGGCGTTTTCTTTTAAAATGAAAGAATTGGGGTAAAGCCCAAACAACCTGCCCACTAACCCCCTAAAGAAGGTTCCACAAGAAAAAAAAAAAATCAAAAGGTTTAACAAGTCCATCAGCAGCAGCTGAATTCCTATTTTTTTTAGTTTTACTCTTCTTCTTCTTTTTTTCTCTTTCTTTCTTTTCTATTTCCTCCACATCCAAACAACCTATAAATATATGCTCCCAGTGGATTAAAGGATATCCCCTGCCTAATGGAATGGACCGTCCAAGTGACTTGTAAGAAAGTGGACACCACTTGTGAAATCATTTGAAACCCGTGGCTTTTAAGCAGGGGATTGGTTACATCTTACTTTTTTTGTTTTCGTACTTTCCTTCGTTTTTTTAATAAATATATTTTATAAATAAATTTACAGGATATAAAAATATAAATTTTATAGATTAATTTGTAAAATATATTTTTTCATTCTGCATATTAATTTTTAAAATGTATATTTTTTACATTATACAAATAAATTTACAAAATAAATTTTATATTCCATAAACTAGTTTATAAATTTTTTTTTTATCTTTTGTAAACTAATTTATAGAATATATAGTAAATAAAAATAAAAAAAATAAAATAAAAAATTCCCTCCACGTATCTAGAGCACATGGTGAATGCCCCCAACTTCTGCTTCTATAGTTGGACAGGTTCCCAGGTTCCAACGAAAAAGAAAAACCTACATGCATCCCACACTGATCTCTAGCTATTCCCTCGGCTAAAAACTTTCAAGGCACCATATAAGGTACAGAAAATAATAAAATAAATAAAGTATGATACGCAAATCAAATATGTATATAATAATTATTTAACTGACGATTGAAATTTTAGCCACTCTAGTCACGAGAAAAGCCATCAATCGGTGAATTTTTTTCTCTCATTCTTTCCTGCCTTTTTTTGTACCAGGAAGCTTGACTATTTAAGAAGAAATGTACGGGATGCTATTCCTACAACATTTCTTGAATATTTTGTGTCATTTGATTTATAATCTGATTTAGTAAGGATCGGAAGATTTGCCTTTTGATGTATTTGAGAAACTATTCTTTAAGTTGTATACAAGCTATATGATGAAAGACTGAACCTTTCACCTTTCATTTTTTGCACTTACCACTAAATTTAGAATTTTCCAAAGGATCTTGGGTCTTTTTATGCCATTTGTCCGAGTAATTTATACGCAATGTTGGCTGTTTCATCAGCATGTGTTAAGCTGGAGTTTGATTGTGCGCTTGTATGGCTGCCAATAGTTTGTGGTTTCATTCTCAAATCCTAGCATATGCATTATTATACTCCAGTGTCCTGGTTGCTTGCTGTTCTGCTTTGATGACAGTTTGGTGGAGGGAGATTCGTTAGTTTTGTTGCAACATTCTATTTTACTATCATAACAAAACATCATATATTTGCTAAGCTTTGAAAGTTTGTTGTTCTGAGATTTCTGACTGTACTCATACTTTGTATCGGAGTTTAAACCCTCTCCTGTAAGAATACTCGTTAAAAATGCTAAACCTGTAACAATACTGATTCATACACTTAGCATATTTTACACGCAATTTTAATTTTGAAGTATTCTTAGCCATTCCTTTTACCGGAAGGGATGTTCACGCCATTACAGAAGCAATGTTCATTCAGTCACGGTCGGCAATGATCCAAACAAGTTATTCAACAACCAAATTGAATATCATACATTGCAATAGTGTTTAACCCCCAATGCTTCTTATTCTTTTATATATATTTTTTATCATATCACACGTTACATTCCATATTTTTTTCCTATTTTTCTCATCTTTCATCTCATTCTACCTATTTCGGATGCAAAAACATTTGAGAATTAACATAGTTGCAAAAGGGTAATTCAAAATCAAACAATTATGCCTTGAACTTGAAGTTGGAGAGCTATCCCAAATAGTTCATGCATCAAAATGTGTAAGATACGCCTCAGCCAGCATGTGGCCCAGTTGAACTTGAGCCCCGGTAGTTAGATGAAGATTATCTTGCTGCAATTGTAATCCCTTTGCGTCCACGCAAATCACATTTGGAAGATCAATCCCTTTTTGTGCTTCTCTAACTTTCTCCGTATACTTAATTCCTGAGGCTAATGCTACCTACATAGCAGACACGGTAAACAGCACATCATCACAGCTGCTGCCACTCCTTGGTTCTCATTTTCAATAAGTATTTTAATGAAATAATTTGTTTTATTATAATAATTAGTAAAATTAATCATTTTTAAGACGTGTGTATTAGTATTAAGTGAGACAAAGAAGTAATAATTTTGAGGTTTTTTTGTTCTCCCCCCCCCCCCCCCCAAAAAAAAGTAAAAAATAGAAACCTGAATAATGGGCAAAGATGGCAAATTGAGGTCTTCACGAACATTGTGAATGAGGGTCTCCATATTGTGCTTGTAAGCCTCAGCGTCATGTTCAGTAGATGTGTCGCTTTCTCCTTGGAACCACAGCAATGCTTTGATCTCGCAATTATCGTCGCCCTTCACGCTTTCCTTAGCTCTCTTCACCATGTTTTCGTACATTTTCTCCCCACGCGCCCACTCCTTTATGGCGGTGCCGCCCACGGCGCAGGGGACTAGTCTCAAGTCGCCGAGCACGCGCGGCCGCAGCGCGTTGGCGAAGGACATGGCGGGACCGACGCCGCAGACTTTCTTGGTGTCAATGTCGGCATGGAGAGGCTCATTTGCGGGTTCCCATTGGAGGGTGGCGGTGAGGCGGAGGAAGGAAGGATCGGGGAAGCACTCGGGCGGAACGACGCCGTCCCAGTACTTGGTAGGGTTATGGTGGATGTTCCTGATGATACCGCCACGACCGGCCATGTTGCTTTGACCAGAGAGTATGAAGATTTGGGTTTTGGGTTTTGGTGTGTTATGGTTTGGATCTGTCTTGGTTTCCATGGATTCGTCTTCCAAGTTCCAACAGACAAAGTGGGTATGATTGGCTTAGCACATACCCGAATTGTTTCCTTGAGTTGTAATTCGAATAAAGGGTCCAACTTATTTATAACATTCACAAATTAATTTTGTTTAAATTAATTTTTTCAACAATTTCAATATATCGACAGTATGTATAATTGCTTAGGTGATGTATGGGATATAAAAGAAGTTGTTTTAAACGTGTCTTATTTCTATTCCATGTTCAGCTATGATATTATCTATGTTTTATCTTGGTGTTTTTTTCGGTATCTTTTTGATTTAAACCAATTAAAAAATATATATATTATATTATTTATTTTAATTAATTTTATATAAAAAATATATTTATTTTAAATGAACAAAATTTTTAATATTTATAATTTCGTCTTTATACTATGTTTAAATCAGTTGGTAATCAATCCAGTAGATCTCATCGTCTTGATGGTTTTGATGATTTTGATGGTCTTGATGGTGGGCACAACCTTATTCATATCTTTGGACACAATATCACCCTTATACATCAACCAACAAGTTATGGACTTGTTCCAGTGAGGTTCACACATGGCCTACATAGAAATTATTCAAAAGCACGGTTGATAATTTCAGCCACAAAAAATTGTGTATGGTAGGCTTTCTCAACAGAGATTACATGAGCAAAAGAGGAAAGCATAAAATGAAATGAATTCTCAGTTAAAGAACGTGGTTTGGAATCAAGCAGTAAAGTTTCCAGCGAACATTATTAAAATGCATTCTTTTTTTTTTTTTGCAAAATTAAACAAACAAAAATCTTAAAAATAAATCAAATTTAAAAATTGAAAGATTAAAATTAAAGAGAATAAAATATCGGAACGACATTTGTTAAGACGAAAAGTAAAGGAGAGAAAATATAAAAATGGCAAGAAAAAATTATATCAAAATTGAGAGAATTAAATTATAAATACTATACATAATTTAACTTTTATTTAAAGTTTACCATAATAAATACCCGTATACACGTGTTATTTTTTATTGGAAAGGAAGCAAACCTCCTATTTTCAAAGGTAAAAAAAAAACCTTTATTATTTTAGTCATTCAATACATAAATACATAACTTTTTTATTTTTTTCTATACATATTCTATTATTATCTTTTTTTCTTCATCATTATCAATTCTAAACCCTAGTCATAATTTTAGTTATCATTTTTTTATTAATGTTTTCTCTGACTTTATTATTTACACTTTTTTACACTAAAATTTAAACTAAATTTTTTTAAAAAAATTCAAGCTTTGAATAAATTGAAAATTTTCACTATATAAAATAAAATTAAATAAATTATAAAATTTAAAAAAAATAAAAAATGTTAATTATAATGGATCGAAGGAGATATATTTTTCTAATTATAATAATAAAAGTTCGAAGAATCAAGACGAATAGAGAAAAGAATCTCGAACAAGTGAATGTTAGATTTAGAATAGTAACGGTGGTGGAAGAGAGATGTGACATGTGTAAAGTTTGCTAGATGAAAGAAAAGAATAGAAAAATCAATTATTTTTATTGTTAAATGATAGAAAAAAATGATTATGAAGATGCTTTAAATTATAACGTATGTACCAACTTGTCAAAATTAAAGGAGGAACTAATGTTTAAGATAAAAAAATTAATAAAAAAAATTTTAAAATAAAAAATTAATTTATAAAATTATAAATAAATTGAAACTAATTTTCTTGTTATTCCTATTTTTAACCCAAATAAAAGAGGTCTAAACAATGGGAAATTGTGTGCATGTGAACCTCTTTTTTTTGTTACAATAAGGGTCGAAGCCCAAAACTCAAATTAAAATTCTACGAGGTATGTCATGACCCTCTTCATTTGTATCAGACTTGGTGGGGTCATTCCAGATCCGGACTTGCTCCCCTTGCTTAAGACAAACAGCAACCATTGCATCAGCACATCTATTGGCTTCTCTATACACATGTTGCACGGTAACCCTCTACTCTCTGTGGATCAGTTCTTTTAACTCTCTTATCACTCCATGATGAAGTCTGGTTGGAGTTTTACATTTCAAAATTTCAATCGCTACCGAGACATCGCTTTCAACCATGATCTGTCTGAAGCCCAGCATCCAACAGAGTCTAAGGCCTTCCGCTATTGCATAAAGTTCAGCAGTCAGCGAGTTAGTAACAACTAGTTTACTTGTGAATCCTTGTATCCATTCTCCTGATGAACCTCTAATGACGCCTCCACATCCTGCTCTTGCATACCCGGTAAAAATCCCATCAACGTTGAGTTTAACCCAACCTTGATCAGGGCGAATCTAGAAAATTAAGGAGATATATTCTTTCATGAGGTCTTCATTCCACCTTAAAGTGTATTGTTGGTGATGCTTACGGACCTGAACAGCCGGGGATAGCGGTCTCACAAAATCATCTTCATGGACCGCTAAGTTTCTCCAATACCAAGCTAGCCAACATCCTGTAGCAAAAATTTCAGGCCAATTGATTTCAGGCGAGAAAAGCTTGGGGTTCATCAGGTTCTTTCTCAACCAATCTCTATTGGAATCCGCGAAGAAGACTTTCCAATGGCATCTCGGCACCAGTTGTTTCCACATCGGCTTAATTACTGGACAATCTCTCAACGCATGTACTTGATCCTCTGAGGAGAGGTGACATACTAAACAGAAGTCTCCTTCTCCACCCCATTTGCTGGTGATTCTTCGCGTGGGTAGCCTATGGTGAGCTGCCAACCACATAAAAGCGCAGATGCGTTCAGGAACTTGAAGTTTCCAAATTACTCTCCACTTATTGTTTCTATTGCCTTGAGAAAGGAGTTCCTGAGCATACTATAAGCACTAGCCACAGTAAAGTTGCCATTTCCTTCAGGACACCAACAGATTTCCTCTCCTTCTGCACCACTAACCAGACTGGTATTGGTGGCGAAAATATCCTTCAATTTGACCATGACTTTCCAGAGCCCGGAGTCTGTCTTTTTGGCCTCCGAACATTCTATTTCTTCACTTTGTCTCCCCAAAATAAAGTCCCTCTGCGATGATACGCCTATACGGAGACATCATCCACTCCCGTCCCTTCCATCCTTCATCCTACTCAATGATTAAATAAATAATATATATTATAGATATGTAAGTTACTATATTATATAAAGGAAATATATTTTCAAACATTGGAGAAATGATATATTTACATAAGGAAAAAATGCTCTTACGTATCGAAGAATAGCTTACCTTCAAATATATTCAAACATAAAACGTTGAATTTTTTATTTTTTATAATTTTTTAGCTGTCAGATTTGGAATGCAATGCACTGTTGGATGTTGGATGTGGCCCTGGCCCATGTGGGTTTATCTCTGCTCCTTACATAGCTATATCAGTAATTTGCCGCTGCTCCTAACATCACTACATCAGTGATTCAACCATACGGAAAATTACTGTGCAGATAATATCTTTTCTGTCAGAACATCATTTACTTCTCAACACTCTGCATCCATCTTCTTACATAATTTTTTGAAAAAAATATCTGATGCTAAATTTTACATTTTTAATATCAATAATGTTTATTCCATGTTATAGAAAGATGTAAAGAGGTAAATAAATAAATAACATGATAACTAATATGATGAAAAAATTAAAAATAAAAGTTTTTACAATTAAGATTGTAAGTATTTTAGCTTGTCCGATTCGCTTTAAACTTGTCCGATCGAATAATAAGCATAATTAATATGCGAATAAGTACTTTTCAATATATTACAAGTAAATTTTATACCTATCAGATTAAACTAACTGATCGAATCACTTTGAATTGGAAACTATTTTTTTAAAATTAATTAAATCATAAAATTATTTTTATACGAATTTAATAAAAAACTGATAAAAATTAATAAATTAATAAATTAGTGGTAAACTAATAAAATTGGTAAAAAAAATTGATTTATATATAAAATATTATTATTTTAATATTTAAAAATAAAATTATAATATTTTTATTTTATTTTGTAGGTATAGTTTAAGTTTACAAATTAGAATATATGTAATTTTTAATCATATAAATTATGATATTAATATATTTTATTATTATATATACATATTTTTATATTTTTAATATAACATATTATAAATATTTTAAAAATAAGATTTAATTAACACTAATTTAACCATATTTAAACCGTTAAATTTTAAAATAATATTTTAACTAATTTAATGATCGGTTAAATTTTAAAAATTTTATATTAAAAATAAATAAAAGAAAAAGGTAACCTCAAATTAATTCTGGAAATTGCGCAAGTATTAGTTTCCTACATTTTTTTTATAAACATAAAAGGTTTAACTTCCTACATTTATTTCTTTTTTTCCTTTTTCGTTACACTTGTTTTAGTGTTTTTATTTATTTTTTCTTCATTTTTATGCGAAAAAAAAAGTGTTTATAATTACTTTTTGTTTTTTCTTCTTCTGCACATTTGGTGACACAACTTTCTTTCTTCTTTTCTGTTTTATTTTCCTCCCTTTTTAAGTATCTGTGAGCAGTATCATAAAATAACGTGTTCATATATATATATATATATATATATTTTGCGCCGACACTTTTTTTTTTTAATTTTCCTTTTTGAGCCAACTGTTAACCCTTTTTTTTCACTTCTTTGTCATGGCTATTTTGGTAAATTTCTCCCACGTTTAGTTTTTGGTCATTGGGCTTGATGTTTCTACACATGGGGTAGGGCTTGATGAAAAACAACTGGACCACTCGCCTAAGGAAGAAAATGATTGGACCTAGACTGTCTTTGCCATCAATATTAAGTAAAAACAAGGTGTTAATCATATAGTTTTAGACATAATCTTATTTGTTCGATCATAAAAAAAAACATGATCTTTCATGTCGACCCTGAAAAAAAAAAAAAGACATAATCTTATTTAACCGATCAACCAAAAAAGATAATCTTATTTTTGACGTGATGGAATTTATATTTCAGAGAACTTTCTTGGATCTTAGCCCAAAAGGAAGCTGGTTACTATCAAATGAAGCAAACCAAGTTTTCCTATTAGAGGTGTTGTTAACTATGATCTTAGACAATCGTTAAGTGATTAAAAAATAATTTTTGTTAAAAGTGCAACATTTAATATTATCAATATATACTTTTTTATTGTAACTTTTAATAATTTTCTTATTCATTACTTCTTTAATACTTTTAAGATAATGTTTAATATAATCGTCATATTAATATTATTGTTTCAATCTGAGATGAAAGTTTATGTATCGATGGGGATGAGTGAGAGGGGAAAATAAGGAATATATTGCTTAAACAGAGGATTTGGGGGGTGGGGACCCGGATAGTGATGATATAAGGAGGTTGGGACTTTGGTAGTGTCGGTAGATAGGGGTTTGTGTGTGTGTGTGGGTTAGGTATGGGTGTGGGCGCACGTGCCTTGCGAGTTAGATTAACAGCAAAATGCAAGGTTGGATACTGGCAGGGACGACAAAGTTTTTTCTACGAGAAATGCCAAGGAACATATTTTTATAAATACAATTTTTTAATACATTTTATATGATTAATCAATTTTAAAAAAATAAAATATTTATCTTACAAATTAATCATTTTTAAAATAAAATTTCTAATATGTATGCAACAATACATAATAAAAATTTATATAATTTTTTTTGCTAGAAAAAAGTATATATAATAATTTTTTATTAAAAATCATATGATTAATATAATAGTGATATTAAATGTTATCATATATAATAAATTTTTATCATTCAATAATTTTTATTATATATTAAAAAAAGATTTTAAAGTTATTTTATATTTTTTAAAAATTAAATAATTATAAAAAAATAAAAAATAATATATTATCACCATTCCTCTTTCTCTACTCGGGAGATTACATGAAGGTTTTCATTTGAATAAAAGAACTTAGGTATTTTTTTCTTTAATTTTAATAGGTTATATATGAATTATGAGGATTATTAAATTATTACAACTACGTACATTAATTGTGATTTTTAAAATTTTTGCTAGCGTATTAATTTCTAAAAAAGAAGAGGACAAAATTTCAATTTCATTGATTAGAAAATCAATATATATACATGCATAATAAACATTGGGATGTTTCACTTTTTCCCCATCTAAACTCAGTAATTAGTGAATTCGTAGGATTAAAATCACAACACTTTCCTTATTATATATCATTTTCTGGTGGAATAAAAGAAAAATGAAACATGGTCGAATTACTTAACATTTTGTTTAAGGCAGCTGATGAGAGCTGTTCATCATCTGAACAATTGCAGTTAAATCATTTTAAGATTCACCAAGAAACAAAACCCATCAACGGATGGTCCATATCTATACGAATCCATGAGATGTGTGCTGACACTACTTTATTTCTCTATCCTCGATTAAAAGGCTTCAGCAGGAAACCGCATGCATTGGTATTGATTTACTGATATCTATTAAAAGTAGCAAGCAACAGGTTATTCCGCCAGTGAAGACGAATGCGAGTTCAAAAGTACTTTTTAATTTAAATTTTACCAATTTTTCAACGATAGAGTCATAGACCGAGACAACAAAAATCTTTTTCTTCATATTTTAATCCTGATGTATTAATTTTGTTTTATTATATAGGTGGGCACGATGATTCAAAAAAAAAAAAAAAGAATCTAACAATTATGCAGTGCACATGATTATGTCAAAGATTTGAGATCCACACTGTCCAAAATTTGTGGAGCAAAAATCAGAAGCACCCATTCCCACATCATTCACATGTACGACTACACACTGCTCGCGTCTTGTGCAAGCTAAATAGTAAGCAAGAAGAAGATGGTCTCAGCCAAAAGCACGTTAATTATAGAGACAAGGATTGGATTGAGTGGTCAAAGTTACACTGATTGTTACCTGGCATAAACAAACACCTGTCCTAATCTTTTCCTCTCTTGATGCTAATTGAAGTCAACAAAAGAAGGAAAAGAGGTTAACGGTAAGGGTGCAAAATACATGATTATGATGAAGAATTAATTAACGGCAGAAGCAGGAATGATCTTGTCTAAGATTTGTAGAGCCTCTTTGATTGAGGGTCTCTTATGTGGGACATGAGAAGCACAGCTAAGGCCCAACTTGAAGCATGCCAATATCACATTTTCTCTCCCTTCCACCTCAGACTTAATTGCCACGTCAGCCATCCTCAAGACCCGGTTCTTCTCCTCTTCCACCGAACCGGGTTCATTCCACTGGTCCAACTCGCGGTCCGAGAAAACCCTCCCACAGAGAAGCTCCAGCAGGACCACTCCAAAAGAATACACGTCCCATTTGGGGCTTGGTTTGATGTTCTGAAACGACTCCGGTGCTTGATACGGCATTTGGTTCACACTACTAGATGAGGATGATCCTCCCATTGTTGCATACGGGCTACAACTTGAACCAATTGGAAGCTCTTGTTGTTGGGTTCTTTGGTTCACCATTAATTGCCTAGCCGAACCGTTTGCTCTGTGGTTAATATCATTCAATAGGAGCCGGTCCAGTCCAAAATCAGTTATGATGGGTTCCATTTCCGAGTTCAACAGAATGTTGCTGGGTTTCACGTTGCCATGCACGTGTCTCTTCTCGTGAATGAAGGCCAAGGCACGTGCTACTCCTTTCGCAATCTTCAACCTTACCTTGAACGAGAGGTTGAAAGGAGACGAACCTCCTCTTCCTAAACATAATAATCATTAATAAAGAGCAAAATTATGGAGGTTAAGAAATAAGTATATGATGATTAATAAGTTAAGGTGCAGAGTGAACTTACTGTATCCGATGGTGGCGAGGCTGCCATTAGGAACATAATCAGAGATTAAAAGTTTCTCATCTTGGCCCCAACAGAAGGCACGAAGCTTAACCAAATTGGGATGGCGAAGCTTTGCAATGGCACGCACTTGGTTCTCAAACTCCTTCATTCTCTCAATCCCGCACTCACCAATTCTTCTAACAGCAAACGCTCTTCCATCCTCGAGAACCGCCTTGTACACGATGCTCGCACGTGTGTTTCCCAATATATACGCTGAAGCCTTCAGCAAAGTCTCCAGCTCCAGTCTCGTTTCTCCATCCACGGTTACAAGAGTTCCTTCTCTCGGAAGGTTCTCGTTTCGTGCTGTGATAATGTCCACCGCGGTGTTGTTCTCACGCTCACCGTCTGAGCTTGTTGCTTCTGAAGTCTCTTCTTCTTTTATTGTTAAGCACGAACATGGAAGTGAGCCTGTTACCGTTCTTGCATCTGTTTCTTGTTTTGCAACACTTTCCTCTTTCTTTTCTGAATTGCTGATATTTTGTTTTGGATTTGGATTTGGATCTCTTTTCTTTCTTTGTTGGTAGATGAAGAGAATGATGAGGGCTAAAAGGCCCATGCCAGCTAAGTCTCCTACTACAATTCCTGCTATGGTAGCAGGTTTTAGGCCACCTGGTGACACACTATGAGAACCGTTTTTGGTTGTGTTTGATGAAGGAGTTCCGTCGATTGTTTTTGGTATGGCTGCAATTGCTGGTGAAGATGTGGAGGTGACGTTAGGTGGGGGATTGGACATGGTAGAGGGAACAGTGCATAGAATCTTGAGAGGCTTCCCGCATAGATCAGAATTCCCTGATAGAAACTCGGTTTTCTGGTTGAGCAAAGCCAGAGACCCTGGTATTGGTCCTGTCAAATTGTTGAAGGAGAGGTCAATTGTGGTATTTCCAGGAATCTGTTTCGCAAATGCTGCTGGAATTATTCCTGAAATCTTGTTGTAAGAGAGGTTCAGGTACCGCAAGCTTTCACCACCAAAGTCATCAGGCAGAGAACCATTCAGCAAATTGGAAGACAGATCCAAAATCTCTACATGGCTGTGCCAGATTGGCACTCTACCAGAAAAATAGTTACTCTTCAAAGAAACAACGGTTAAGTTTTGTAAAATAGTGAGATTTTCTGGGATCAACCCTGCAAAGGCATTGTCAGAAAGGTTGAGAAGTTGAAGGTTTGCCATTTTACCAACCAACTCCGGTAGCTCTCCTGAGATGACATTGTTTGAGAGAGAAAGCATTTGAAGCTGAGAAGAGTTCAGGATAGAGTTGGGTAGAGAGCCGTTAAGGAAGTTGTTGGAGAGATCAATGCGGCGAAGGTGTTGAATCATGCCTAAGTCTTCAGCAATGGAACCCAAAAGCTGGTTATTTGGAAGAACCAAGCTTGTCACTCTCAACAGGCCAGGGGTACCAGGGGCTCCTCCAATTTCAGTGCATGTAACTCCACGCCATGAACATGGAGTTGCATCATCGTAGTTCCAGCTTTCTAAGACTGATAGTGGGTCGCTGAGGATGGAGTATTTGAATTTAAGCAAGAGAACACCATCAGAGTTAAGAGCTGTAACGGATTGAAACAGTAGAAGAAAGAAGGATGAAAAAACTCCCCACCGCAAATGGAGATTCTTGGAGTTAAGGCTCATGATTCCTTGAGGTGATACAGCAACAACATATTGGCAACTACAAGTTCATGGTGTAGAAAAAGAGCTCTCAGAGCTAAGAGGGAAGGGTAGAGACAGAGAAGTGAAAAGGGATATGGTTACCAACTACAACTTGTTTGTTTTGTTCACCAAATCTTTTGATATAAGTTTGGTGCTTTTGTGGAGGTGGAGAATTAGCAGAAAAATAAATTGTTTGGGAGTAGCTAGGATGTGTTAGAGAATGGCAGACAAACAGGCTGTAAGAGGAGGAAAGGTGATTAAATGAGGGTACTAAGAAAATAAAGGAGGAATTGGGTTGAGTTGGAGAGGGAAAGTGGCAGCAGAAAGCAAAGATAATTCTCCTGCTTTGTGCAGTTGATAACGATGAACTGAACCTAACTGAAGTAAAGATAATAAAAGTGAGTTATATGGTACTGCTCTGCCAACTCTTTCTGTCAAGTCTTGAAAAAAAACAAAATTTTATTTACACATAATTGGCAAATAGAACAGAAAGGAATCTAATTGGTGCTACAAGACATCCAAGTGAGTTGGACCCCATAACTTGTAGCAGAGTATCTGTGGAGTCCTCCACCACCCCCCGTGAATTTAGTATTCCGTGGGTGAAAAATGAAATTTCTAGGAAGGCCATTCTATTACACATTTTACACCCTCTTTTACATTACATAATATATATATATACGCAAATTGCTATGACATGTGATTTTACAGCTCGTAAAAATTATATCAATTTATAGGAATTAAATTGGTATTTAATTTCAAACTGCAAAATTTTGTGTAGGTTCTAGACATTTAGCCTTTATGCTCTCTTATAACCAAAGTAGGGGTCATTTTTTTGCCCACTTAACAACAAATAAATTACAACAGTCCTGCAAATAATTCAAGCCAAGTGTTGTAGAATCTAAATCGGCCACAATATCAGCGATAATGCATTATGAATGCACCACCAATGTAAATAAATCCAGATAAGGCAAAGTAAGGAGGACAAATGAACAATAATCTCAAAGGGTGGGAGTTGGGACCTGAAGGGGATATGCCTTTCTATTTTCTTTTTGTATTTGCCCCGTTTCCGTTGGGTTCGGTACCATCTAGGCTTAGTTGCTATCATGGTCAAAGACAATTGTGGGACAGGGACAATGACTCTCAAATGGTATCAAATTATCAATAGTGGTTAGTGATTGCAAATGAATTGTAAATACTCGGTACCAAAATCACTAATCACAATTTGGACACATGTGCTTTCTTTTTCTGATTTGATTCCTATAGAGTTTAAGTAGAAGGGGTCACGGGTGTTAACTATATGGAGAGGAAAACATTTCATCAATATAAAGTCCATTCATTCATAGAAGCAGTAAATTGGGGGGCGTTCCTGTGACTTCACAGGTCGCTACTTCTATAACAAATAAACCCATTGGCTACCACCCATGTCACTATCATTTTCTTAAATAATTCACTTTGAAGCCTTCAAAAAGCATGTCGTGGATAATCTTAACTCTAACCTTAAAAGTGATAAATTATTGTCCATCATCAATGTAGCTCTATCAGTTTCCCTAGCAGGCAATGATTTTTAAGGGGGAAAATTTCATGGCAAAAATAAATAAATAAATCTATTTTTCAACCAGGAAGCATAATTCATAAATCCAAATCCCAAAGTCCTCCTTTTTTATTAATCTCGGTCACGAGGTTACATAGTTGTTTTAACACATAACACCGATTTAAATTTATTAGTATATCTGAAGATATATAATATCTTATTCGTGAGTATGCTTGTAATTTCTGAAAAGGGACAAAACTTTCACATGAGACTTCACTTTTTTCTGAGATGAACGCTGTCCAAGACTAGCAAGCAGTTTTAATAAAAATGAGGACACTGTTCAGGTGATTAATTGATCCGCATGAAGTTATGAACAGACTAATATTTGAGATGGGATTGCTTAAATTCTCAAGATGCATTTCAATGAGTCGACAAAAGCATAATAGCAGATGCAGTGTACCATCCGAGAAGGAATGTGGGAATAGTTTCACACAACTATTTCTGAACACACTGTTGGACCTAATTGTCTATCTTTTCAGGATCACTGGACCTGAGGACCAATACAACAAGGAATTTTGCAACTTGCAAGTAAAGAAGTGTGTTGGAGCCATAAAATGGGAGAATTTGACAACCAAACTTTTAGATGTATCATTAATTACAAGGAAGAACTAAATAACTACTTTTTTTATGGTTAATTAAACATTATTTTATATAGTTATCGGTCCGTTGTATCTTTCTCAATCCAGGTATCTTATAAAATTATAAACTATGATGATTAAAAGGAAATGATGATGTTACACTCTATTTCTTTTTCCTATGCTGAACTTGGGGAGCTAATTGGTGACACAACAGTAAAATGAGAGATTTGAGAAGAAAGCTTGTGGGTTGGAACTTGGAAGTTAGAGAAACTATTTTAGTTCACAAACATTATTATGCATGTTGAAAAGGTTTCTTTTAGCTATGATTGGGAAAACTCATGCAATGGAAGACAAAAAAATTGAATGGTCCAGCAAACTGTTACTACCAGGACCGCTAATAGAAGCAATGGTCCCAAAATAGAAGCCAGGAGAATCGGTTTATGAAGAGCCTGTGTGAAATTAATGAGATAAAAATGGTGACCATTTTCTCATCTACAGGACAAACAATCATTCGAAAAGCCCCCAAAAAGAAAGAACTCTATCTGGGTTAGCGAATGTAGGCTGCACATGTAAGTGTCATAGCAGATTGATGCGCTTCGAATCATGTGCATGGGATGAGAGATTCACGCAGGGAATTTGTGTGGTGAATATATTTGATTCACATGTTAGACTTTTGTCTTGATTTTTTAGTTGTTAGAATACAGTATATGCATAACTTAGTAGTTAAATATAGTTATGGGAATCTTACTATTTGTTAGCTGGAATCACCCACAGTTTGAATTTTGCAATGTGTATGAATTAGTACGATTTTGCATTGTCATTATGAATTACATAATTTACTCATACGTTATTTTCTATTTCTTTACTTTTCTTCCATCATTTCTTATAAAAATGGTTAGGACGTCAAATAAATTTAAATTGTTAAACAAGAACAAAATATTATTCAACACATCCTATTCAATTATTTAGATATTTTTATTATCGTTCTTATGAAATAGGATTTTCATCCATTTCACTTATTCTATGCATGTAGCTGGTCATTTCATTACTCTCTTTTCAGTCTTCTAAAATAAATGTTTCACACATTAAGTTATGATGTAATTTTTTCTTAGTCAAATTAAATTTTTTATTCTCTAAATTATAAATACATTTCAATTTTAATCCTCTATATTTTAAAAGTTACAGTTCAGTTTTTTAAATTTTATTTGTATCTTTTTTATCAATCATGTTAGAGAAGCTAATAAAGATATTTAAAATTATTTTTATATGATAATTAACAACGTTAAATTCATAATATGAAATTTATGATGTTTTTAAAAAAATCAATTCAATAAACAAAAAAATTGTGATATAAAACTTATAAATCCCTCTTTTAGCAGAGTTAAGGTTTTCAATCCTAAACTTATAAATCGTTAAATTCATGTCATTTTGTTTTTGGTTTACCATTGTACCCTGTGTCCTTTTTTAACTGTTATAATAGAATAAAACGATTGTGTTTGAAATGGTATCTGTGTTCTTTATCTCTATTATTTTTTTACGGGGATTACACTGGACACTAGAGATGGAAGTAGGTCGAGCTGAGATAGGCTTTGAGTGTTCTTGACCTGTTTGAAAATTTTGAGGCTTTTGAACTTATGCCTATTACCTGTTAAAGCCTTTTCTTTTTTTTTTTTTTTCTGTCAAGATTTGACCTTATTTAAAACCTATAAGATCTGCAAGCTTGTTTAAAAGCTTACATTATTAAAAAATTAATAAATAAATTTAAAATCTATATAAATAATTAATTAAAAAAAGCTTGTAAACTTAAAGCCTATAAGATAAAAAGACCATTAAATAAACCTAAAACATATATATGTTAATATTATGTAAATAAAATATAAAATAAATATAATATATTAAAATAAATATAAATATATAATATATAAATATAAATAGGCCCCTGAACAGGTTAAATAGATTTTTTTTACAAGCATAAGTCTGACTTGTTTATCTAAAAAGGCTTGAGCTTGTCTCTGTTTATTTATTAAACGAGCCAAGGCTAAGTAGCAGAGCGATAGACCTGTACGTCATTGTTCACTTCCATCCCTATTGATAAGGATGAATCCAAATACATAGTAAAATATTATTATATGTAAAATGATCGTTATATATATTCCAAAAAATATTACATATATTTTTATCTTATTTATAATTATATAATATTTTTTATATTAAAAAAAAATAATTATTAAATTTAAAATATAAATAAATATAAAATAATTTTTATATATAAATCAACGTTATTCTTATTATCTCCTCTTACCTAAACATAAGTAAACATAAGGAAATAAGAAAGGGATGATAATCACACAAAATTCCAAAACTCGGCCTCGCTTTGCTCGAAGTTGTCTAAAGTGATTGCTTTTATTAATTATTAATTAATCCATCTGTGGTCGAAGCCGTTTAAAGGGAAGGCAGGCCGCACCCACCTTTGAACCCATTTCCCTCTTTTTTTTTTTACACTTTTCTTTTTAGGTCGTCTTGTGCTCCTTCTTTCAGTGGTTATGATGATGTTTGATGCCTTTTGTTCTTTTTGGTTTTTTTTTCAGCATACCCGTTGAAAGGCCACTAAACTACGACACGTATTACCATATTATATATCGAGAATCACAATATTGCCTCATCACATGTTTCGCTATCTATGCTCAAACACTCAAGCCAAATGCAAAAATACTAATTGTTTTCTAATTACACTCCTTAAAAACAATTTTAAACAAAATGTGTTTACTTCTCATGAATATGATTCAATTTATTTTAAATTTTACTTTTCATAATTTTCAAATTTTTAAAAATATCTCTACCACTACTTATTGACATATATTTAAACATAACACATTATATTTAACATATGATTTACATGAAATAATTCTATTTAGGTTGGATAGAATTATTATGAACAATAAAATTCTTCTTTTGAATACGTATCTTATTTATAAATTTAAAATGACTAATTAAGTTAGATTAATTCTTATTAATTGATCTATGTATTTGGTGATGATAATAATTAAATAAATAAATAAAATTTATAGATAATAAAATTAATATTTTTAAAAATTATTAAAACTAAATTTAATTATATTTATAAAATTTAAAAAATATATTGATAGCAAATATAGTTTCAACCTTTGACATCATAAACTGCACTTAACTGCGGAGGAACCAGGGTTCAATATAATATATAGCACGAGAGATACGATGTCTAATTTTCTTATGATTATTTTTGCGTTGTCAGAGAATCATAGATCACCCTAGCATTAATTTATTTATTCAGAATATATTATTACTTCCTCTCATACAGAGTGAAGTCCACTTCATTTATATATAATTTTAATTTTTAAACCTTCATTTTGTTTATCACATGTCTTCACGAATACAAAAAAAGAGAGTATAAAATGTGATGTCTAGCACTGTTGATTGATGGAAACGGCTAACGTGAACAACAATAATAAAAGCTAATTACTTTTTACCCATTATGGACTATGGTCAAGTTTTGGGCTTGATGAAGCATGGTGTGGTATGGGTTTTTGTGGGCACTGCAATAATATAGGCCCAACGAGAAAGAGGACATGGTCCAAACAACCCAACCAAAAAATATGGGCCTTCTAATTGAAAGCCCACTAACACTCCAAGTTCATAACCGTGGGAATCAGAGAAAGCAGAAGGAAAACGACCGAAGAAGGCGAACAGATACTCTTCTTTTTTCTTTACTCCAACAACAGCAATGCAAACGCTACTTCTGCCGGCAACACGCGCCGGCAGCTTCACGTCGGCGCCTCCGGCTGCTCCACTGGCAGCTTCCGCCCTCTCCGTCCCTCGTCTTCCTCAAACATTTCTCCGGCCGAATTCCTTGCCCTCACTCTCTCTCAATCTGACCAATTCTTCTTCCTCTTCTGCTTCCTCTATTGTTCGTCGACCGTGGAAGCTTCCCTTCACCGTAAGCGCTTCTTCTCAGGTGTCTCCAGCTTTCACTCCCTCCAATGACGAATCCGAAAAGGCAAAACTCGAGCAGGTACTATCTCCTCATTCCCCTCTCTCTAACCTACCAATGAACGTGGATGTTCTGAACTGCTGAATCACCTTCAGCGCTGGGTGGTTCTGGATTATTCGATTGTCGAGTCGAATTGCATTTCTAGAGTTCGAAAGTGTGGTTTGACTTGATTCGATTGCCAATGTGTTGTTGTGGTGCAGGTTTCGAAGAGATTGGAGAAGACAGCGAGGTATTTCAAGCGTTTGGGTAGCTTAGGGTTTTGGGGTCAGCTAGTGTGCACGGTGGTGGCCGCCGTCATACTTTCATTTTCAGTTGTCGTCACCGGGAAAGTGACGTCGCCGGCAACATTTTATGCCACTGCTACTGGAATAGTGGCTGCCTTCGTTTCTGTGTTTTGGTCATTTGGCTATATTCGCCTCTCTGAAAAGCTTCGAAGAACTGCAAATGACCCAACCAAGGTGCCTCATTTTTTGCCAAAAAAAAGAAAGTGAATTATTGAATTTAGATAGTTAGCTAAATGATGTTATCTGTTGTAAGTCGTAACTTTCTTCAATTCATCATGTTAATGTGGGAATGTGTGTGTCTGCGCGAGCACGTGTGTGACATTGAAAAATGTCCAGTGATTCTTTAGGACGAACTTAGCTTTGCCTTTAACTTGTGTTTTCAGGCACCCCCTCGGGCTGATGTAGTGAAAGGCTTGAAAAATGGCATCATAATGAACCTTTTCGGGATGGGTGCTGCTATTCTTGGGATGCAAGCCACTGTTGGATTGCTAGTTGCTAAGGCTCTCACTTCCTCGGCCACGCCTTATTATCAGGGAATCTCACCTGGTTATAGCCCTGTTCTCGCATTGGATGTGTTTTTGGTGCAGGTAAAACTTGTAGGTTTAATATAAGGTTTCCTTGCTGCAGTTTAATTTATTTTTTTTTAATTTTCTTGCTGGATTAGTGCTCAAGCCAAATACTCTCGGTAGTTTCCCAATTCATTGTGTTTTGCAAACTTTAACCTGCATAGTTGTTAATAATGTTATTCAAAAACCCTTTCATTCTCGGGTTGGATTTGTCCCAACTATAATGTTTTGGAAGTTTCTGAGTTTTCATCATCTTGTATCCCTCCTTAATGATCATCCTTTTGTCTTCCTGCACAACAGATCTCTCTGTACCCCTATTACAAACTGTTAAGTTGTTAAAATCTATTCCCCTGGATTTCCAGTCAATAGTTAATAAACTCTTCACTTTCACCTCTGAAATGTTCCTGTTACTTTAGAGGAGACAAATTTGAAATAATGTAATAGGGGATGATAAGGGTGTGATGGTGTTTAGTTTCTTGTCCCCTCATCATGTTAATGTGTTTTCATCAATAATTACAGAAAGAGAAATATTAATAACACTTTCTCTAATGTGTTATTTCCAACACACTGCAATGTTAGTTAAAATTCATGTGGTTCCTCCAAATAATAAATGGGACTGATTAAATAGGCGATACCCACATTATTTAGTTAGTCGCACATGAATTTCACCTAGTAGTGGAGAGTATGTCAGAATGAATGTGAGAGAATATTTTGCTAGCTTTTTATTTATTGTTTTCAAGATGTGTATGACTATCTCTTATTAACAATACTGAAAATAACAAAATTTTGTTTCAAAATTTTGAAATGAGCAAAATGTGACATTTCGTAATTACTAGTGAAAACATTTCCGTTGAAAATGAAAATTGGAAGGCAAACTGATGTGAGTAACATTTTGATTGTCTTGGATACAGCATATTGTCGTGCATTAGTGGTGTCTGATTTCTAGGTGCCATTCATCAAGAAATGATTAATGGTATTAAACATTTATTATCCTTTGTTTTACAGGCTTCAGCAAACACTATTCTTTCTCATTTCCTCGGGCTTGTTTTCTCTCTGGAGTTGTTGCGATCAGTCACATTACCACCTTCAGAAGCAATTCCATTTCCCAAGTTTGCATAATCTGTACATCAAGACTAGTATGATTGAATCCCACACCCAAAAAAGTTACCCTCATTTGTAGTGGTTTTTTTTTAATGAATTGTGTTCAGCTATGATACAACATTTTAAGGCCCTCTTCCTTGGCGATTGTCTTAGTCAGATATTTACAAGTTTAAAAGAACTGGCGCAGTATTGTTAATAAGCATGATAATGCCTCAACAAATGACGATCCATGGGCAGATCATCACAATGGCAGGAGTAGACTGCATTGTCTGCACTCTACAGCTTCGACGTGTTTGGATTCAGACTTTATCACTTATCACTTCCATAGATTGTCTACGGTAAGTGTCAACAAGAGAAATTTCAAAATGCAACTTTGAAATGATTGTATATTAGACCTGTCATGCAATCTCCGGACTTTTGTTTCTTTTCAAAATACTCGCTACTTTGTTTGACAGTATGATGTGGAGAGTTTTTATCCAAGGAACAAAATTTTCTGTTAGGTTGTTAGTTTTTGCACAAAATTTTGTTTTTGCATTTTTTTTATGCATTGCAATCTTGTCCAGGTTGGTTTTGGTTCATGCACTGGATTCACATACTAGTGGGTTTTCTGTGCAGGAATTTGATCGATATTTCCAAAGGTTTAAGACTGAGAAATGTGTATGACTACCTTATTTTGTTGTTTCAGTACAATAGTTATAAAACGGATTGACGTGGCTGGTTCGACCGGATATGTTATTAATCCGGTTTGAACCGACCGGTTTTTTTGAAAAAATTGGTGACCCCGTAAATCAATAAACTCAATTGGATTAACCAAAGTTAAAAAATAAAAGAATCTTTTTTAAAATAACATTGTTTGATACTACTGTTAATAACAAATTCATAAAACTAGAAATATAATTTAAAGTTAAAGAATAGGAGTTTTATATCTTTTCATAATCCTAAATTTTTAATTTTATCTTATTTATTATACTTCAATTTTCATATTTGAAAAGTTTATCTTAATTATTATTTAATTTCATTCAAGCTTTTTTTTTTTGGAGATTTCTTATATTATCAATTTAAAATGCAAATTTTAACATCATTAGTCTTTGTCTAGTTTTGAAGCAAAAGTGACGTGAAAAATACAATATTTATCCTAAATCATCATTTTATTCATTTTAATAATTGATTAAATTTTTGGATATAAATTTTAAAATATTGATTATTTGATTGTGTTTTGAATTTAGTTTGTATTGTCACAAATTTTTAAATTTAAAATGTTATTATTTTATAAATGATATTAACTTATATTTTTTAATTTAAATATAAAATTTTATAAATTTTGATATATATCAGTTCATTGATGGTTAGAAATCCATTCATCGATCCAACATTTTAATTGAATCAATTTTCGACCTGAGGTTTATAACATTTTCACATATGATCAAACTAATTACTAGTATATTCTTCACTCATGTTTAAGGCATGAAGTCACGGTACATTCAAGTTGTGTGTGTGTGTGTTTTTTTTAATTTATAAAATCTTCTCTCACTTAAACGTCATCATCGAAAGGTCAATGAGGTTAGTTTTTATGCTTTCAACTGTTTCTAATGCCTCGATGTTAAGACTACCCATACATAACGTTACATGGACGGCGAAGCAGAGGAATTTGTGGAAATGGTCAGTGGAGATTCAAGGTTGTAGGTTTTATCTACGGGCAATATATTTGTCGAAATTTATAAAGACACGACCTTGAAAGAAGGAATTATGAACAAGAATGGAAGGAAATAGACGAACACTTCAAGCTTTCTAGCATGTATATTGCGGATATATTATTTTTCTTTTCTGTAAATAGTTACTTCTTTTTATTCTTTTAGTAAATAAATAATTATTTTCATCATGATCAATGACAGTTAAATCAATTAATGTTATAAATTTAAATTTTATTTTAAAAATATTCATTATAAATAAATGATTGATTTAATGATGAAGAATGGATAAGTATTTTATTAACACAAAGTTTATAATAAATAAAAATATAAAAAATTAAGCAATTAATATTTCTTAAAATAGATTTATATTTTTATAATTAAAATTAAACTAATAACTTTTTATTTCTTATAAAAGGCATTGACGGTAGTATTAAAAATACAATCATCTTCAATCATGTTACTAATTTCTCAAAACCATATACATGTTAATGAATCATAGACGGAACTAAACATTAATGATATCTAAAATTGGTATCACTATAATTTAGTTTTTGATATTATAGAAAAGTAAATTTAGGCTTTCACCTTTCATAATAGTCACCGAGTTTGATTACGGGTAACAGTTGATACGAACTCAACCAAAACAATAATATAAAACAATGTGCATATTGTGATCCTTAAATTTATTAAAAAAAAAAAAAAACCTCACAAATTTTGGTCATACATATTAGTAATTTTTCATCTCTAAATATATTAAAATTGTCCAAGTTCAGGACAAGTGTCAACAAGTTGTGTAATTTTTTCCTGCCTGAACCTCTCAATCTTTTTCGCTGCATTATTTAATCATTTGATTGTGTTGAATCATTGGTTTATTTTCATCGTTTCAGCGTGCATGTGCAGGGGTTCCGCTTTTAGTTACAAGTAAATTGCATATTTGCCTTATGGCATTTAAAACCAAAAGGATGTTAAATTAAACTTTTGACATTGGAAATCAAACCTATCATCTCTAAGCTCAACTTTTCCAAGACAAGGAGATTTATGCTGTTGCCTTGAGAGAGGAAATATCACTACGGGAATACCTAAGAACCTATATAATAAAAAAAGTAGCCATATGTGCAAGTAACGTTAGAGTAGTATGCATTCATTTTCTTACCATCCTTCCTCTAACTTACAGTTTCATATGAAAATCAACAAATGGGACATCTCGTTGACCCATTGACAGTTGAAACTAGCTACTCGCCATTGAGGATTATAGTTAGATCAAAATAGCTGAACAGTTCATAACACCTAAAAGCCTGAAAAAGCCATTTAGTGTATTAAAACAGAAGAGAAAAAAAATCAAGCCACATCCATCTAGCATCACACTTTACATCCTAGTTTATTAAGTAGGATCTCAGCACAGAAAAGGGCATTGATGAATTTAACTAATAGGAAACATGAGAATGAGAGTCAGCACCCATCATGTGTTGTTATATTCTCAGTATCTATTTGGCTGCTTGATATGGTCCCAGAGCAGCCACATATAAGAACATGGTAAGAGACATGTTATTTTCAGCATCTATCAGGTTGCTTTCTTTAGAGTTGTTTTTATCATTATTATTCAATCCTCTTGCAACTGTAAAGCCTAGTCATGCAGAGGAGGCAATGAGAACTCGCTTAAAGTGGAGCTTCTACCCCTAATTTCTTCCAAGGTCTGTAGTGCTGATAAAGTTAATTTGGTATACATGTTCTCCATATTTTCTATTTCAGCAAGTTCTTTGGGTACCTGCAGCAACGTCTCTTTATTTTCATTCCCAGCAATGGAGCCAAAACCATCTTCCTCAAAATCCTCATGAATTGATGAACATGGGTCATTGGTGAAAAGAATACTTAGCATAACCTCACACTCTTTTACAAGCTTGTTAAGCACATCAATTTTGAAGAAAGGCTGGTTCACCACCTTTTGGATAAAAGGTGATCGAAGTAGAGCACCGGTTCGCTTATCATATTTCTTTATTATCTTCACCAGACCTGCACAAACACTCATCACAAAACCCCTCTTAATCCAAGAAATATCTGATTTGAATAAATAGAAAAAGGGGGGAAACACACGAGTCAATAGTTGCATTCATGCATGGATTATTAGAACATGCCTGTATAGTTGAGTGCGCTATAGTTCTCTAACAAAACCATCTCCCCATGAAAATCCACTATTTCCCTCCCTAGTGACATCATTTCCACATATGAATCCATGGCTCTGGCAACTCTGTCTTGCAACTCCTAAAACAAAAACATAAACACAAATCATGGGTCTTATGTTCTTAATAAGGATACTTTTGGTTCCGCTTATTTTCTTTTTTAAAAAAAATAATAGCTTTGTGTGAGGAGAGTTTTTGGAGAATAAACGATTTTTCTTAAGATTACATCTTTCCAAACATGTTATAAAGTATATGGGAGGCCAAAAATATTCTTCTTAAGATACCTTCCATTTGATGACATATTCTTCTTCCTTGTCAACAAAGAAAGCGTTGAACTTCTCAATCTCGAGCTCCAAGAGGTTAAGGAATTCGTTGAGCTCGCTGGCATCCAAGTTGGGTGGAGTGTGGCCATCTTTGGGACACATAACCTTCAACTGTTTCTTCAAGATTTTGTAGCACAAGAATTGGTCACGCCAATCGGGCAAGGCCTGCTCGATCTGGCTCTTCAGGATCTTCCAGAACTTCATGACAATGCTAATAATCTGTTCCTAATTATGCACAGGGATGTTTGTTAGTTGTTAGTGTGCAGGTAGAGTGGAGTGTATAAAAGGGAATGAAAATGTTAGTGTCCGGGGTTCAGGAATAAGAATATTCTGGCGGAGGTAATGTTCAAGTTTGGATATTCTTAAATGTTCTCATGCTATATGCATAGGTTTCACCGTTTTTTTCTTAATGCGAGTGATAACTGTACTTTCTTCTGTCGCATTTCTTGTCTTGTTAGGAAATGCTATCGGATATTCGCCAAAAGAAAAAAAGGAAATGTTCTTGGACCAATCTACTACTGCTAGTACAAGGTGCTTTGGGATCACATGATGCTCCAATCACAAAATGCACCGTAGTGAATGGACCAGAATATTATAATATAGTAATTGCCGGACGAGATTATGATCTCAAATTTGGAGGTGCTTGTTGCTTGATTTTACTAAATGTCTTGCCCCACAAGCATATGTCCTATCAAGTCTATAACTTGAAGGTTTGAAAGTTGAAACGCCTTAAGAACATGAGCATTACCCTGTGGAATGTCTCCTCAATATAAATATTGTTGAACTTTCACAAATTGAAAAGATGCATTGGACATCCAAGGTTGAGTAGCGATTCGTGTACGATGTCAGTCAAATATCATTCTCATTGCTGAGAAGCATGAAGAATCTATAAGTCTTGCACTTAACAAAGTACTTTCCAGTGTCAAAACCCCATCGTAATGCAAACTTATATTCCTAAAAATTCTAAGCTTGCTATGCATGAAGGAATAATCAAACTTCGCGAACTATCCCTTTATGAGAGTGACATAGCAGAGTTGAACTGGCTAAGAAGTCATAGATTACTGAAATTGTAAGCTGTAATATTGTATCAATTCTCAAAATTCTTGGCCTTGGTCATCTAAGAAATTTAAGAGGCATTTGTAGGCAAGCACTGCAAATTGAGAAATTGCAGTTCTACAACTAGTTTGTACAAATTTTTAAACATTAAAATGAGAGAAAATAGAAAAAAAAAATAGTGTTGTAAAAAAATAGTCTACATAATGTAAATCCTGCAAATTTGCAATGAAAGAAAACCATATTAGAATAATTATTTTAGTCTTTTGAAAAATTAAAGGTAAGTCATTAATTTTTAAAAGATAAAAATTATTATTACTATTATCATTTCTTAAAGATAAAATGTTGATCATTTTAATTTTTAAAAAATAGGAGAAATGATTATATTGATTCCTTAAAGATAATAATTGAATCATTATTGTAAAGAATTAAACTGATAAAAAAAATTTTATAGAATCAAAATTATGAATTTTTGATCTTTTAAGGATGATAATAATAATTTTTATCTTTCAAAAATTAATATAATTTATCATTAATCATTCATGGATCAAATAATGACCGTTTATTTAACTACATTATTTTCTAATTTTTTGTATAATAGAATATGTTAAAAAAATATTGTGAACATTCTTCTTTGGAATAATTATCTTAATTTTATGTTTGAATATCAAATAATTAATACCACATTTGATATGGTATACAATTATTATGTTTTCCACTTACAAATTAATTAAAACTTAAAAAATTCTCCTCCTTTCACTTCACCAAAACATATCCTAAGAGAACTGCCTTGTATTTATAGAAGCAGAAGTCTTTAACTTGTTTTAGGAGATAGTTCCTATTGTTTAGGGCTACGAGGAAATTTTACCTCCCCTAGATCTTGATGGCAGGGGTAGGAGATTTGATTCAATGTTTATCAACTTTAAGAAAATTAACAGTTATCAAGTAAATCCAACATAACCATTAGGGGAACAAACTCCCATTAGGGGAACAAATGCGATCCTATCAAAAAATTTGAGCGTCTAGATTGGCATAATTGTAGTGCGGTTGGACAACTTTTATCCTTGTTTAACTTTAATCTTAACCCTTGGATAAGAAATTTTAAAATTTTAGAAATTTGTAAGTAAAAATAAGTAATTATTGAAAGATGAATAATATAAAAAAAAAGGAAAAATAATAATTTAAAAAGAAAATAAAATAAAAAAAACTCAAAAATAATTTTAATTTTTTTTATTTAACATATAAACTACCTAAATAAAAACTTATAATATTTTAAAAAAAATTCATTTAAATACATAAAATCTAGTAATTCTAAATTATCCTATTCAAACACAAGGTAAGGGAATTCTTCAGGTGATTGGATAATGTATTCCCAGCTAATAAAAATGAATTAACTTTTTGGGGCCATCAAAGAGCAAGAGCGCAATACTGGCCGATAAGTTAACAGGTCACCGCATTGACAACTCCATGTAAATCAGGTGAAATGTAGTCAACAAACAAAATGTATATTAGCAATCATTAGCAGCAAGCACACGGTAACCTCAGGTTAGCGTCAATGGCGGTGCAGTGCAATCGACATTTTGTTACCATTATTTCACAGTTTTGTATTCCTACTTAAGAAGAATGATAAGATTATCACAGTACTCATTGAGGTAATTAAACACTTCAGCAGCACATCACTACATCATATCTTTTTTTGTAGCCAAACAATGTCGTGTTACCATCCTAAAAACACAAACCGATATGCAACTTCTCCACATCCTTTGTTATCTATTTTTCCCCCTCTGATAATCTAGTCCAAAGCGAAGCTTAACAAAGGTAACATACCCACTGATAAAAATTCATAGAAAGCATCTTCCAAGGGGTACATGGAAAGTCAGAAGAGAATAATCACCTATGTCAAAGCTATTGGTCAAAATCCTGCTTCCGAAGAATTAACATACCATCTAACCAACCAAAAGATTCACACCATCCCAGCGAAAGAAAACCTCAACCACTTTATATGTTAAGTTCTCATTTGTACGCTCCTCACTAGACTTCACATGTCCATTTGCACCCTGAATATCAAATGGAAGAAATTAATCAAAAATTACAATTGAATGATAATTAATATTGCTTATAAAATGACTAGGATTATTAGTTGAAAATTTTATATGAAGTGTTTCCATACAAAACATCTAATGGTTTGGTATTAACACAGGCAGATGGAATTTGCACCGGTATGAAATAACAAATTAGACATTTGTATGCATTTGCACGCCATTTATCCCATAAAGCATGCCCCTTCTGCAGCTCTTTTGGACCTAAGGTATATAACTTCAATGATGACTTTTAATTGACAAATTGGAAACTCAACAAAAGCTAACATAAGAGCACAGCACACGTTTATAGCAAAGTGTTAAAACATATGGAAGTGGTATTTTATTGTTTTCTGTCCTAAATAAAGATGTCATACGAAATAAGTTTACTTAAGACAGTTATTGAGAGATAAATACCTACCGAGTATGATGCCCCTAAAATAAAATAAGGTTACATTGATATTAACATTACAGTCATGGATGTTGCATCACTCAATAAACAAATTGCCAACAAATATAAGTAAGATATGCTTTTTGAGCAACTATCTGAATCAAACACATAAAGGAATAGAATACCCTTACCATGTACCTATTGAACCTTCTTTTCTTTGTTTGAGAGTTTTGGAATCTTGCTTAAAACAATACTGTGAAACTTTTTATAATATGGCTGAACAATCCCATGTATCACATACAGCTTCCCATCAATTTTGTCCTGGTATTTGTCATACAACAGAGGAAGGGACAAGCTCAGAAGAACACCTGCCAAGAAAATTTATTGAATTATTAAAAGCAAATGTATGTTGCGAGAATTTCACAGAAGATAGTCCAAATGTGTAAAAACTACAGAAGCATAGAACTTACTAATATAGATCAAAGTCAAGAAGTTGAACAGACTACCAATGTAAGATATCACCCACAATCCACCAGCAACCTGATTCACCAAGTTCACATAACGAAGTGTCAACATAAAATTCTATAGCAAAGTGCTTAAATTCATCAGACTCGGCCTAACACAAGTGTAAGAAGAAAATATAGCCCCATACCCGGAGGAAAAGCAGCAAATTCCTTTCAATTGCTATGTCATGTGCAATGGACAAAACCCGATTAATCCAAATTTGCAGCACATCAGCAACCTTGGCAATCGTTTCCTCCGAGATCTCCAGATCGGGGAGAGGAGGAAGAGGTCTGCGCCATTAAACAAATTAATTTCAAGTGAAGAAAGTACATATACCGCTACAGTAATAACATCTCTCTAAAATTTATTAGCAATTAGCATCATCACAGTTATTTCAATTTCCGTGTGCATAAATATTTAGAACAGTTGACAGAGTATCTATATGCAGCACTTTTTTTGTTTCTAGAAACAAATTTATTTAAGTCAGTCATTAACAGTTTAAATATCAGAAATCAAGAATAAGAATCAGTGGGGATGATAATCTTGCAAATACAAAAATGATTTCGAAAGAGTGAAATACCTATTGAGAAGGTTAGCAGCTTTGGCCCAGAAAAAGAGTATGACGATGAGAAGTAACACCACATTGGCGACGAAGGACAAGAAATTGTAACCGGCACGCTCGAACAGGCACCACAATGCGGTGGCCGAAACCAGCACCGCAGCTGCTCCACGTTTGTTCTTCCACAGCATCACATCGGCAACTGCCATACATCAAACCAATCAAAAATTAATCAACTCCGATTTTCTTTACTATCAGGTTACACCATGAAATTCTACACAAGGTTATTTGCTAGCTATCAGTAAACGATCCATGGCAGATTGAACGAAATCAGAGGGAAAGAGAACCTAAGCCATCGCCGAGAGCGTGATGAACGGAAATCCGATTAGATTCTCCCATGGCGATTGGGGAGGTTTTGCGGTGGGTGCAGCGTCGCAAGTAACAAAACAGGTATTAGTAACAGTGCGATTACGGTTATTGTATTTGTGGCTCTTTCTTCCGTTCTTGGTCATGTACTGTTTGCTGTCGCTGCTTGCAAGCGGAAAGAGGAAAACGACATTCGTTCTGACCTGACCTCCCCATTCATGGGCTGGGCTTGGCTCTTATGGCCCATCAAATGAATGACATACGGTTACTTGTTTTTGGTTGAAAAGCGGGCCCAACGGTTATAAATAATGTGCCCTCCGCAAAATACAATAACAGATGGCATTTCAATGAAACGGATAGAACAACAGAATTAAGAGGTTATCAAACAATTTAAAACTGCATTCTAAGGGTAAGTTATACTTGACAAACCAATCTATCATTTTTTATTCATTAATCAAATCGTAACGTCGAAATCTGGCCAACTCCTACATTTGGAGGATTATGTTTGCTCTAAAATGTGTGTATTTGCACGGTTGCACACCTGTTCAATGAATGTGATTGTAATGAGAAAATTTGACTTCACTGTAATTTTTCCTTTACAATCCTTAAGTTCAATAGAATGTCCCAAAGTTCTATATTTATGATTGAATAACTCCCCAAATTGCAAACAAATATCGTGAAATAAGCTCTCTAGTTGTCGCATATAATTCTCTAAGGCCAGCAAACTCGCTAACAAATGAGTAAGCACCATCAAATTAACATTCACAAATTTTGAATATTCATCAAGCCATTCCCATTATGCATGCGCAGAAACCCTTTCTTAAGTCTTGTCATTAAAAATGCCATTTCTTTTATACCACATGGCTTCTACTCCAAAGACAAATAGAATGTATCAGCTCTACTAAATTATCATTATCCTTTTGATGAATATATTATTTTAAATCTAACAGAGCATGTCACAAAGAAAATCTAATATATATAATTAAAATTTAATTGAAGTATAATGTGAGATTTACCTATGAATTATTATAAATTAAAAATTATTGAATTTTATAATAATTATTTTAAATATTATATCTAAAGTATTTTTAATTAGCTGATAATGTAAAAAATATTTGTAGTAATGATGTATCAAAAAATTAAGCTTTTCGAAAGATCAACTTACTTGAATTAATTCTTTAAATAACTTGTTTTAAGATGTTAATATAACAAATGAAACTATCAAATTGAAAATTATTATTATGTAGATTAATTCTACAAAATTTTATAAAATTTAAAAATTATATAATATTTCATTAATTTAATGTATAATATAACTTTTTTATACAAATACATAATATAACTTTTAAAATAAAATTAAATATAAACTATAAAAATAAAATCTATATTTTTTTTAAAAAATTAGTATATAATCATTAAATTAATATCATTTTATTTAAATTTTATATTTATTAAATTTATATTTTACAAAAATTCATAAATAGAATAATTCTACAAAAGTACATTAATATTTTTTATAATTTCATCTGTTGTTTTTTTACAATCCAAAATAAAGTTAATTTTTAATTAATATTTATAATTATATTTTATTTTTTAAAACTTATTTTTTATTATAGCATAATCAAGTCTTCTGCTTATATAAAATTAAAGTTGTCAATTTGGATCAAGATCTTAGGGCTAATCCATTTGTCTTTAAATTTTAGTTATATATTATATAGTTCACCTATTTTTTTTTTTATAATTTGTTTCAAAGTATAATTTTTAAATATGAATTTATATAACCTCCAAATTAAATGTAATGAGTATGAACTAATCCATCTAATTCTATATTATAACTTTTTATTTTGTAACTTATTTAAAAAAAAATTATAGTTTAATTAACATAACCTTCAATTTTAGTAGAATAAATATAAGTTAATTCATCTAACTCTATCTTATAACCTTTTTTTGTTTTGTAGCTAATTTGGTAAGATTTTTTAAGCCCTAACAAACGTAATCCTCAAATCAAATGGAATGAGTGTGAATTAACTCTTCCATCTCTATCTTATAATCATTTATTTTGTAACTCATACAAAAAGTAAAATTTTTTAAATTCTAATCTATATAATTATTAAAATAAGTAGGATAGATGTAGACTAATTCATGTAATTCTACTTTATATTTAACTCTTTTTCTATAAAATTTCATTATTCTTTTAATTTTTTTTTCTCATTTCTTTATTTCTTCCTTTAAATAATCTTTTCAATATTTTTTGTTATACTACAATATTCTTTAATTTTTTAATTTTTTAATTTTTTTTAGATTTTTTATTTTTTCTAAATATTTTTCATTTGTCTTTAAAATTTATTTTTTTCTCTAATTTTTTCTCTTTTTTTTCGACCTTTTATACTTTTTATCTTTTCTATTTATTTTTTATAATATATTTACCTCACTATCTCTAAAATTATCTTTTTTTATATATTTTTATCTTCCCTTTCTAAATTTTTTTATTTATTTTAATTTTTTATTACTATTTTATTTAAAGAGAGGAAAAAATTATAGAAAAAATAAAAAAAAATTGAAAAGAAAAAAAAAAAACGAAGCCTATAGGTAACCCTAACCCATAGGATTTAATGAGCTTTATGGTGTGAGATTTATGGGTTTGTGAGCCACTTTCACTTTAACCCACTTAAATTAAAGTTGAATTGGATTAAATGGATCAAATTGACATATCTGTTAGTACGAAGAGTTCTTGTCAAAGTGACAAAGAAAAAATAACTTCAAGTTAAAGCAATCTTAATCAAAAATTTCAATGGCCAAAATTTTTAAATGAATAAGAAGATAGAATAAAAAATATAATCGTATAAGTTTATAAAGTTAAACAAATTTTACCTAAACTTACTCTCATATAACAGAACTTCTTATTAAAAAATCTAAGTAATTGTCCACTTATATTAGATATAGCATTTTAATTGGAAAAAATTGTTAAAAAAAAATTGATCTTATAACATTGATGATTGTTCATGTGTGACAAACTTGTTCTGAACTTGGTGTATATTGTAGTCCTTTAAGGTTTAATTTTTTTAATCTTCATGAAGCCAAGGATATAATATCAACTACTTTTTTTTTCACTCAATACAAATTTTTTTATTTTACTTAAAATATTTTCATTGTTAGAACTAGGATGAAAGATGAATTGAGTCAAGTTAGATTCAATTCGACTTGACTCGATAATAATTTATTTGCCTTGAAACTCGACTCGAGTTCGATGAGTTTTTTTTTTTAACTTGGCTCAACTCAATTCAAGCTTGTGAATGAATGACTTGGTTCGATTCGTTAACTCGTTAACTTAAGTTACATAAACTAAAAATTAAAATAAATTAAATGTAAAATATTTAAAATTTACAATTTACTAATATATTTTTATAAAATAATTGTCTAATTGAATTTTATTATTAATAATTAATAAATCAAGTAACTAATCTATACATTGGATATTTTAAATTTATATTTTGTTATCAATTTTAAAATTAAATTTTTTTCTAAACACATAACTTATAATAGTATATATTATGATTACGTTACATATTTTATCTATTTTATAAAAAATAAAAAATTTATATAAATTTAATATATATATATATATATAATAAGTTGGTTTAAGAATCAAACGGATAGAGTTATACATAGTTCAAGTTTAGTTTGTTTAGTTAACGAGTTTAATTTTTAACTCAAGTTTAATTTATTTGGTTCATTAACCAATTTCAACGAATTACTTATATAATTGAGTCTCGATCTAATTTTAAATTAGTTCGGTTCATTATTAGTTCTAATTAAAATTATTTTTAAAATTATAAATGTTTATAATTTCATTTGATAATCTTTTAATTTCTGAACAAAAATTTGCAGTTAATAGTTTGAGATAATAATTATTTTTTTTATATAAAAGCTGATCTATGAACTAATTTTAATCCCCTTGATTCTAAGAATTTTTTTAACCTTAAAAAAAATTATATTTAAAATTTTTTATCCTAAAAACTTATTCAGTTCAACTCATAAAAATAAAATTAAATAAATTAAAGCTGATCCATTTAACAGTTTTACGTGAAAATTAAAGTAAAATAACAAAATAATACAGGTCTTAAAAGCACAGTACATTACACATGATGCTGAATGTCTTCATATCAGGCTGGGACGAATTTCTTCACATATTACATTTAATCTAAGTGGGCATAGATATGCCGAAACGGGATCGCAAGACACCCAAAAATTAGTTCAAAACATTCCGTTGGAGCTAGGAAGATTAGTTTAAATTTTAGTAAAATTGATTCAAAAAACTTAATAAAAATTATTTTAAAAAAGGAGAAATCAATTTATATAGTAAATTACATTAAATATTACGCAATTGATATTTTCATACAAAATATAATTTTTATTAATGAAACCATTACATTATAACTATATATTATCTTGATTATCAATACTAAATTGTCAAAATTAAATAGTTATAAATGTATGAGCAAGATATTTTTTTATATATATTATGTTAATTTTGATACATTAAATAAAATATTAATTTTAAACTAATCTCAAATTTTACGTACATAATTTATACAATAGAAATATTAAATCTAATAATTAGTTTTAAAATAAAATTATTTAATAAAAAATTATTAAACAGTGTAACATTTCATATAACTTACATGGAAGTAAATTAATCTTTCCTATTTTAAAATAAGTTTATTTATTAAATTTTAGTTAAAGATAAAATAAACCTTACTTTTAAAGAGTAAACATAAATGATTGATAAATTCTACATTAAAATTAAATTTTGCGAATAAAAAGTTAAAATGTTCATTCCTCGTAAAATTAAACCTCCTCATGGCAAAAATAATTTGAAAAAAATTTGTTAAATATACTCCGATAAGGTCAGAAAAGTTGAATAATTTTAACTACATTAATATCATATTATTTTTTATTGTTTTTAAAATTTACATAAAAAAGTAAAAATAACCTTTTATTTTTGTTATTTTTATAGAAATCTAAAAAAATGATGATTTTACAATTAAAAATAAGAATAAAAAATATTTTCACAATCCAACCAACTCCTAAAATACTTTCGTTTCTCCTTAAATTAATTCTCCTCGATACAAGATTTTTAAAAATATTGTTGAACATACACCGATACCATCGGAATGAATCAATCGGGATATTTTTATTCGTCCGATAACGCTATTTGTGCGACATTTAGTTCAAGGTTTAGCATTTATTTTTAAGCTTCATCCTTCGATTCACTCCACATATCAAGTGGCAAGCTGGATTCTTTTAAGTAAAAAACTTGTAAGATTTGTTCTCTTAACTTCATCAAATATTTTGCTTGATACAATATAAAACATCCCCTTCAAACACAGTACCTCACAGCTCATACATGGGATACAAATAACCGAAAGGCGGAGTGACGACTGTGTTTCTTGTTTCAGGGCGCAGCCTCCTCATCTTCATCAGAGTCTTCATCGCCTGAAGAATCTTCTTTATCTTGTTGCTGTTCTCCAGCACTTAATTTGATCTTTTTCTCCTTTTTCCTTTGCTTCTTCTTTTGACGTTTTGCTCGCTTCTTTGCTGTTCGTTCCTCTGCTGCTTTTATTCTTTCCTCCCTTCTCATATTAAATTCTGCCAGCTCTTTCCTTCTCTGATAGTCAACTTCCATCCTAGCAAGACGATCTTGCTCCTTGCGTCTCGTCTGCCGATACTGTTGGAAACAGAATTTGAAGCACACAAAAAGAAAAACACTCAGAAAATAAACTCATCCCCTAACCATATACAAACAATTGATACATAAAAAACAAATGAACAACCCAGATATCGAGTCAATTAGGCTAAACTTCTCAACAAGCACTTGCAATAGATGAAAATAAAATGACTTAATGAAAGAATCAATCGTCTCACATAAACTAAAATCAATTTATGCATATCAACTTTTTCAGAAGCTTACTCGAAACTTTTCCATAAACACCTATAAACTTAAAAGAACTTGGCATTCTCGTCTTAAAAAAGTCCTAACAACCGGGTTTTACAATTGAAAAGCTCCATAAACTAGAAGCTAATCCAAACTAGGCCATCATGTGTTAGGTAAATACCAATAGCACGTTTGAACAACTTATTATAAGAGAAATAGTCGCTTCTTTTTCAAAAGCTCATTTAGAAAGCTGACAAAATAAAATATTTTGCCAAAAAAAACTAAATCAAGCAGGCACTAATTGGGTGGGTTTTAAGAGAACTAGTATGCATGTCTAGGTTATTACAGTCCAAGAATAGATGTCCAAAGAATATAATTCAGTACATCTCAAGTGCAGGAAAGGGTGCCTTAACATTAATGAGATTCAATGACAACGCTGCTTTAAAATAAATAAGCGGGCAAAGTTAATGCCCTTAATGATCCAATGTTTTGACAAGTTTACACATTTAATTGTTACCTTGAATCAAAAGTATCAGTTCCAGTTGGGAAATCAAGATTCAAGAACTCATCAATAAGCAAGTAGCCTTAGCTACATTGGAACATGATGTTATTGCCAATCCATAGATCCAACTTCTACATGAACCTTTATATTACGTTTCATAAACTGTAGATTTTAAGGTTTAACCCACAAATAGGAGAGTAGTGTATCGCTAAAAACTTAAAAGTGCGAATTTCTTTAAGACATCTTAGTCATGAGGCCAAACTATTTTAATTTATGAAACACTTTGAACCTTCTCCATCTCCCCCCAGCACATATTAACCAAAAGACACCTCGCATGCACCTTCAGCCCATAGAACTTCCACAGTTCCACAAATTACTGCATTTTTCTGAACCATTCTCCAACACAATGTGTTTTCATATTTCAAAAACGTAGCCCCTCGTCATCACCATCACACTCCTGACCACCACCACAGTGATCCAAGAGCCAACCAACCAATTACATTGCGGCATCACTTCATATAGCTTTCAATATCTTGTATGGATCCAAAACGATGCATAATAAGCAGGCAACTGCTAAATCGACAACTATAACTCCCACTGATATCCTTCCATGATTACCGTTTGTATTTAATAGGTCCTTAAATTAAATTTTTGAACAAAAGCTACTAGCACCGGTAATGACAAACGAGTGTTCAGGTAATGATATTTTTTTTCTCCTGGGTAACAATTAACCAACAGTAATATGCACTCCCATTATCAAACCTGCACAGATTTTAAAACTAACTCAACCATAAAAGGAAGTCTTTATCTTTTTACTTATTATTAAATTTCAATAAAGAAAAGAGTAGTTTTACCTGGTGGAAGTCGCCGGAGCCTGAACCAGCAGAACTACCGGAAGTGTTGCTGACACGGACGGGAACATTATCGATAATCCGTCGGAGCTTGACTTCTAGGTCCTCCTCTTCCTCCTTGAAAACAACCGGAGTATATTCCACTATCGCATTCGATACTGCAGCAGGCGGTAGGAGCGGCTTCGAATTTCCCGGCGCTGCAACCACCTGAAAGTCGCTGTCTCTGGGTTTGCCCGTCGACATTTTGGGGATTTACCAAAACCCTAAATTTTTCCTTCAGACCCAAACCCCCAATTTCGCACGCAAGAGCAGGGTTAAGTTGTTCTCAGACCCTAATTTCGAACACTTGCTCACGGGACGGGACTGCCGCAATAGCACATTTGACTCGGCTTCTCTCCTATCCTAAACACAAATTCCTAACATCTGCCTTATTGAATTCGGGCCTTCGTTGTTATTATTATTTTCTTTAGAACAGAATTAGGAGCATTTTTGTGTCATTTCAACCTTTAAAAAAAATTGTCTCTTAAAACAGCTGGTATGATATTAATTAATGATTTTAAAAGCTTAACTTTTAAATTATCTAAAGATTTGCTTTTTTAATAATTTCTTTCAATGTATATATTCGTTATTTTAATTCAATTATACAAAAAAATTACTTTCAAATAATATTTTTATTTTATATTTTCTTAATAAATTATGTAAACATTTTATAATAACTATTAGGGATTCAAAGAGTTCAAACGTTAGAATTTGGATGTTTAACTTTGTTCTATTTAAAAATTTTAAAATTTAAATCTAAATTTATTTTTTTTGTTAAATTTTTTTTTATCAAACTTTAAATTGATTTAAAATTTATAAGATTTTAGAATCATTTAGATTTAAAAAAATCTACAAGATAAAAATGTTATTAAATAAGTTTAATATATATATATATATTATGTAGATAAATATTATATAAATTAAAATATTAAAATAAATATAAACATAAATATATAATATATAAAGATAAATAGATTAAAGAGATTTTTTTTTAAATCTAAACTTTTTTAGTGTATCATTTATGAAATTTAAGTTATATTTTAAGCCAATTGAATAGTAAATTTTTTTTATGATCTTGTTTATTTTCATTATGCTGAAATTATTTATTGTGTATATGTTTTGATAATTTTTACATAAATAATTTAAAATTAATCAAGATGTAATTAAATTTATGTAATTTATTAAAAAAATTTAAAAATATATTATTTTAAATATTGTTACTTTATTAATAAAAAGTTTAAATTAAAATCTGAGAGGTGTTTTGTATTAGTTAAACTTAAATCTTTGTAATAAAGTTTGTAAACCACAAAAAATTAAAATAGAAGATTAGAAAAATAAAACGTTGTCTTTTATTTTTTTTAAAAATTTGTGAGATTATTTATTATTTTTTATACATATTTAAATTTTTTATTTAAATAAATGATAATTTTATAAACCAATAATTTCTAAAATAATATATAAAATTTAGTAATTTCATCTCCAACTCCTTTGGTAATTTTTAGGGTTTTAACTGCTACATTAATCTGTCGTTGCTGTGCGCAGCTATTTTAATTTTTTTTTTAATATTTAATTTAGTTACAATCATCCTAATTAAATCGATGATAGAATTGTAAATACAACACACTTTCATAAATAAAAGACACAGAGAGTGAAAAAAAAGAGGAGCGTAATAATATATATAAAACAAATTTATAATATTTTTATAATGTTTTATTTCTCGTAATTATATTATCTGTTTAATTTATACTTTTTAAATTTCTTTGTTTACATTAAAAAAAACACTGCGAATAATTTTATCCAAAATAAAAAAATTTGTCCAACACACAACAAAAATTTCACAATAACATTTCAACCGACAAACTTCTTACATGATCATGTACTATCTTGACAATAACGAGGTTTATGAAAATCCTACTGAGTCCACCGTAAGGAGCTTAACAAAATATTTAAGCTATAATGGTAACTATTTTATAGACGTTGTTAAATAATCTAACAAATAGAAATGCACTATCGTGCTTTGTGCTTTTTTTTCTTTCTTTCTTTTTATTTTTAAAGTTTTGTAGGATTATAAATAAAGGTAGATAGTTCATATTTGTATATTTTTATAATTTATAAAAGTGAATAATTATGTATAAAAAAAGTTTAAAAGCGATTATTTGATAAAAATAAATAAGTACATGTGAAAGTGAATTTAAAAGGTAAATTTGATAAAATATTATAATATTAATATATAAATATTCTATTTATTTAATGTCATACATAAAATGAAGTATACCCACGCAATAAAATAAAATAAAATGAAGCATATTCTCTAACCGTCAGCGCTTTACTATTTTCTGTCCAACAAATTTATGATTTAATTTTTTTGGAGTGTAGGATTTGATTTTTAGTTTCAAAGATAGATTTTAATTTAATCTGAATCAATTTTGAAATGAAAATTTTAAAAAATATATTAAAATAGAATTAATTCGATCTTGTATGTTCGGGTTGGATATTATATATATATATATATATATATATATATATATATATATATATATATTGTCTAGAGCATAACACTTTATTTTCTCAGTAAGTGAATACAGTTTATTAAATAAAATATGAATATGTTAAAAAGTAATATATAAACAGTTAAAGTCATAATAAATAAATAAAATTATATATTTTTAAATATTAAATGTCATCATATATTATAAAAAATTTAAATTATAATTTTTAAAATAAAAATCCTTTATTTTAAAATATAAATATATTTAGTAATATTTTTTTTCTTATATAAACATAAAATGTATTTTAGACTAGTATTTATATAAGGATAAAACAAAAAAGTTAATATAAATTTAATAGATTTATAGTAATTTTAAATATGAAAATTTAAAATTTGAGTTAAAAATAGATTTTTTTATTTTTATCAACAACTTATTTGATTTTAAATTTTTGCATTATCGATTTAAATGATTTCTATCAGTTCTTTTGTTTCTTCTTTTTGGTCTGGGATTCCTACCGGTTCTTAAACACCCTGTTTATTCGTGAAGGCTCTTATTTTAGCCCCGTAAGGTGATTTGAGTGGGTCACAAGGTAATTTGAGTCCAATCGGCCCAGGTTGTTGGTGTAGTCATTTTACTTTTCAGTCCCTGGCCATCTCGCATCTGAGAGAGTCTGAGGCAGCTACCGGAGAGAGAGAGAGAGAGAGAGAGAGAGAGAGAGAGAGAGAGAGAGAGAGAGAGAGAGAAGAGAGAGAAATCGCACTCAACACATCACACGGTAAGAGAAAGAAAAATAGAATCAATCGTGGATCGTTTGCAGAGGTAAAGGAATCGAGAAGAGAAGGAGTAGCCGAAGAAGATGTTACCCACAACTTCCAAAGGACGTTCTTCCTCCTCCTCCTCATCTCGACCTAATAATCCCATGCTGCTTCCCTACCTCCGCAGAATCATCAAGGTTCCGATCTCTTCATTTTCCCATCCTCTTCCTTAAATTCACTAATTTCATAGATTTACTTCCCACTCCACTCCAAGATCCGATTCGTGGTTTTAGATGTTCCTTTCATTCTGATATCGTAAATGCCATTGCTAAAATGACCTGGCACGTTAACCAATTTGCTAGATTAGGCTCAATTCCACAACGTTTCGGTTATTTCGGTTGAAAAATTGAATAGATTGGATTGTATTGTTCTGATTTGAAGAGTCATGACTCGTGAGTGTTCAATGAAATTAGTCATTTATTTATTTTTGGTTGATGATGTACTCTCTGTCTAGTAAGGAAAATCAGTGTTAATTCATTTAGTCGTTTTTCCCCCCCTTAACGTGGATATGCTTTTTATTATTCATTGTAGTGGCAACAAATGGATGTTGAATATACTTTTTGGCAAATGCTTCATCTATGTACGTCACCGAAAGTTGTGTAAGTATATATAAATCATTTTCTATCCTTCCTCTGTTAATAATGAAAATACGTATTGCTATCATGATCTGATGCAACAACAATATGAGCCTACTATTATTGGAGAAATTGCACCACTGCACTCACGGACATATTCTGACGGTTCTTGCTTCTTGGTTGAGTTTCTACTCATCCTGCTATTTTGTGTGTTTGGAATTTGTACTATCTGTTTTTCTGATTGCTTTTTTGGTGCTCTTGCTATGGAACCGTACAATGGATTCAGCTATCAGCATACTAAATATCACAAACGTAAGTCTACATCTCGTGAATATCTTTATTGTTTAGATTTCTTGGTACTTTTTCAACCAGTGATTGGTCCAGCAATGTCTATTGAGGGTATGTTACTTAGCAAAGCCTTACCTGAAATAATTCGTAGTACATTAGGTTGGTTACATGGGCGTGATATGTTCTAGGGACAATAGATAGTTGTTATCTTTTCTAAACTCTTAATTTAAGTATCTTACATCCAGTAACAGGTTGGAAATGCATTTAGTGATAGGTTGTCAAACTCAAGAATCTATATAAACTTGCGGAGGATCTTTAAACATGATTTGTGGACCTAATACAAAATAATATTTGTAAACCTTATCTTAGTAATGAGGTAGACTACATATTTTGTAATGGGAAATAGAATACATTCAAACTTAATGGTGGAAATAGAACACAAGCAACAGAATAGTGCTCAAGTGCTTATCATTTCAGTATAGCAAGCATAATAGAATGGTGAGAATTTGCTAATGGTTATATCTGAAAACACATAATAGACCACTTAGCGAATGTGCATCGAAGCTGGATTGAAAGGACAAATTGAATGGATGATAGGGATTAACGGACACTGAATAATAATACTAAAATATCTGAAATTGTATTAAAAACCACTGATCTGAAATAAACAACCTTAAAATTAGAAACCACTGGAAAATATTAACAAATAAAGAAAGGCTATAAAATGTGCAGTGCTTAATAAACACCCTGGGTCTGAAGCTAGCTGTTCTCTAAGGCTGAAGCCTTCATAAGCTCCTTTCTCCAAAATTCTCTTCCCCTCCTCTATGTTCCCCTTCCACTCTCCATTTCTCTCGCCAATCATGCTCGAATCCCCTCTCCAACCAAAGGTTGCTACCTATCCATTGTGTTGTCATACACATCGCTCTTTCCCCTAATCAAATCCTTCCCTTTGCCATTATTTGGTATTCCTTCATTACCTTTACCTTCTTCTAGATCACCACTTGTTGTCTCAACTTCCTTCCTCTCATTTCATTGTATAGACTTGGGTTACCTGTAGTCTATCAATTGATTTAAAAACACAACACAGATAGATCCAGATTTTTGAAAAAAAAAAATGGAATGTGAGAAGCTCCTTCACAAGTCATAGTAGGTTTATACTTCAAACAAATTGCAAGATTGATGATGACTTTTAGTATTTTATAAAATGATTTGCTTGGTTCATGAATGAATTGCAGAAAACACTTCGATAGGGTGGTCATGGGGGGAGAACCTGTATTTTTTGTTTTCCTTGATGTGAAAATGTTGCTTTGAGGGGGGGGGGGGGAGTCCAAGATATGGTTGTTTTGAGCAAGACAAAATTTACATCTTATATCAAACATTTTTGACTCAGTACTTGACTAATGATTTTATGTGAGTTTAAACAAGCCTACTCAGGTCTACCAAGCAATGGTTTTGAAATTATTCCTACCCAATTCTCCTACCTACAACCACAAACTTGTACAATTCTGCAAGCTGACTCTTGAATTTGACAACCATTGCTTATGAATCATGCTGATGATATCAATTATTGGTGTTAAGCTGAAATTCCTTTCATCTTTTTTTTTTACTGATTTCACTTACTTGGGCCAGCAATGTTTCTGCTCAAACAGAGGAAGTTATGGGCATGCTTGCTCATCAGTTGATATGGGTCTTATCAAACTATTCCATCCCCTTACACATATATTTCCTAGCAATGATTGACAGACACAATCATGATAGGCTAAAATTTAATAATTTCACAGTTCACCCTTCTTCCAAGTAAAGGTGCCTTTGAACATGGCAGCTAAATCTTTTCATGGTTAACTGCTTTTGAAGATGAGCCATGAAAAACTCTGCCTTATTAGACTTGCTAATCAACTTAATTCGGTGATACATAATAAAGCAAATGTTTCAGGGGAAAAACTGTAGGTTTAATTATATAATTAAAGCCTTTGTTTATCAGATGAGGAAATTTCATTTGGTGATTGCAAAATTTTGATTAATTGATTTCCTTCTTCTTTTTGTTTAATATTAGAAACCAAGAATCAATGGGCACGCGATGACCCTGCATTTGTTGTGATCTGCAGTCTTCTTCTGGCAGTTGCAACTTTGGCTTATTGCGCAGCGTAAGTTTCTCTTAAATTTTGATGGTGTGGCTCCTTGTAGATGACTAGCTAAAATTCACTTTACTTTTGTAAAACAGAATGAGTATGCAACTAATCACTGTTGTAAATTCTTGTATTTCATCTATTTAGCCCATGAATGATTATTTTTGAAAACTCCCTTTTTATAGAAACAGGGCATTGCTTTATACTTTGGTATGTCTGAATTTTATTGATTGGATGATTCAGTACATACTTTAAGTTTAGATTTTCTTTCCCTCTTGGCCTCTGCTAACTTTTTGTATTGCTGTATTTTCCCATTCTTTTCAGGTATGACCATAGTACTGCACATGCACTTCTTGTTGTCTTCTCAGTGCTGCTTTTCCACTTTTTATTGACTGGTGTATTTCTGGCAACTTTTTGTTGGTAAGGCTGCTTCTCATAGTAAATATTACCATCTGTTTCTTTGAATCAACTGATCCTGATACAAATGCTGGTGTATATTTTTTACCTGTGTAATCTCCAGGTTCCTGACCAATGCTTATCTTCGAGAAGAGGCTCCGAATAGTTATGTGGTTGAACAGCGTGTTGAATGGTTAGTTCAAGGATTTTGCTGCTTACTTCACCTTTTGTGTTAATTTAGTTGTTTGCTTCAATATTTGGCAATGCTTCTTTAAAATGTTGTCAACTGATAATCATGGAATTTAAATGATCACTTGTCTTAGAATTTTATTGATTATTTTCCAAGAACTGATTATATTTTTTGGTTTCCTTGGAAGGATGTATGCATTTGATGTGCACTGCAACTCTTTCTTCCCAATGTTTGTTTTGCTATATGGTAATTTCTGATGACTCGTATAGTATGAATTCTGCTATGATGTAGGTAGCTACAATATCTTGCATTAGAGTGGTACTGATGTCTGGTCCTTTGGCAGTGATCCATTATTTTCTATCTCCCCTGTTGGTGGCTCATGGTTTCTTTCCAGTATTGCTGTCAAATCTGCTATTCATGGTGGGAGCATCGTACTATCATTATCTAAATTTCTTAGGTTATGATGGTAACACTCTTTCTCTCTCTCCTCTCCCCGCTCTCTCTATATGTTATTGATTATTAAATAGTTTTCATCTAGATCAGTTCATAACATTTCGTATGGTTTCCTTTGTCTGGAAAAGTGTCTTTTGGCTATTGAGACCAGGGACTCAGATCTTCATAAATCTGTTCATTTGCAGTGAATCCATTTTAGTTGTTCCCAATTATACCGTAAAAGTGTCAGTTACAGTGCTTTCTTGCATATTTGCAGCAAGAACCCTTTCTGTACTTTTTACTCTATAAATCCTATTCATATGATGTGGAAGAGATATTCATACTTAGGCCTCTCTAGGCATGGCAACAGGACAGGGGTGGGATGGGAACCCATACTGTAATTTTTAAATTTATTTATTTATATATTTAATTTATACAATATATAAATAGGCAATAAAAATCTAAATAAAATCAATACTCTTATTTAAATGTTATCATTGTGAGGTTTTGGGATGAGGGTCAGACAGATATGTATATCTTCCAATCCAATTTTGTCTTTGCAAATTGGATAGTTTAGGTACATGTTCTTCTTAAACCTGATTAAAGCAAGTTTTTCCTGTTAAAGTTGGGATGAGATTGAACGCGTACCCACATATTCAAATTTTATTGCTATGCCTAGGTCTGTCACATGTGATGTTCAACAACATGGTGAATGTTTTTGGTGACATGGAATTACATTTTTTGTTTTGAATTGGTGTGAACTGTTAGTAACCTTGAATTAATTGACATTTCTGGCTGTAGTTCTGCCCTTTTTGGAGAGAACCACCTTTTTCCTGTACCCAATTGGCATCGTAATTGTCCTTTCTCCCATTTGTAAGTATTGGATGTGCCTGCCATTTCTGTTTTTCGCCATGTGTTAATATTGTGTCTGAAATTCTGAACACAATTTCTGATTGCAGTGATTTTGAGTGGCTTCAATCCTTCTAGATACTTTATGAACGTGTACTTCAGTCGACAAATATGATCGATCCAGCTAAAACTTTTGACCTATCAATGTCCTTGAGGTTATAGAGTATTGAGAGACCACAGAATGAGAAGGCTTTAATGAATGTTTGTTTGTTTGAAGAATGCAATGACCCAGCAATGGTTCATTTTAGGCCTTCTATTACTACTACCAATCAAAGTTGAAATGTAACAGGTCAGGGTAGGCAGTGTATTTTTTACAGTTATTAAATAGAATATTTGTTCAAATCAACATACTCATTGTAATGAATTTTCTTTGTCAATCTGATAGCTTTCCTCCCGACAAAGAACAATTTCTATTGAATATATTCTTTCATGAGGCTAGATACGCTCAATGAAGGATTGTTGCCTGTACATTTGTGCCCAACACTTATTGAATCATTTTTAACTTATTTGAGTAGTCACTAGAAGCCAGGTATCAGTAAGAGTCCGCAAGGAGTTTATCAGAGCCATGGGAGGGGTTTTTTTTTGTATGAATGATAAGGACTCGCTATGTTTCGAAAACTAGAAAAGAAAATAAAAGAGGATACGTGGATATCAATGACAATGATGAAACTATAATATCAGCTAAAGCTAGAGATAGCCGTGTTACCCAAGGCGAAGGTGACATTAAGAAAAATGATTCTTCGTAGTTTCAGCTCATTGGCTATACAGCTTAATCATATTTCCTTGGTTTTTCGTTGCACTGTTCATTAATATAGTTGGTAAAATGAAAATTGGGTACGAAGTAGCATACAGAATTAGGATAGGCAATGAAAGGTTGTGGTGCTGAATCTTAATCATCTGAAATTATTCAGATATAGTTTGGGTTAAAAAACACAACGGCCTTTACATAAGACGAGCGTCATTTTATAATATCAATCTTGAACAGTTTAAGTCGTCAACATACTATTTAAAGTTAATACCATGCTTTTTTCAACTTGATTTTAATGAAATAATAAATTAATTTTTATTTTTTAAAATTAATACAAATAAATAATTATTTCTTCAAAATGAATTAAACTAAACATGTACTAAAACAGGATGAGACCACGAGAAAAGGGTAGGATAAGTTTCATGTAAGGAATCTTTTGATTTTAAACCTATCCCGCACGCAGAGAGAGAGAGAGAGATGGACCAAAAAAGAACTACGAATTCTAAAAATAATCAGGTGGATGGGTATAGTTTAATTTTTTTTTCGGGAGAAAGGGATCAACGTGTATGATTTGCTCTTAAGGGCAAGAAATAATGGATTTAATATATGAAGGTTTTCATAACATCTAATCTTAGTTATGATATAAATTGAAATAATTTTATAAAAATGAATGCAATATTTTCCCATGTGAGATACGAAACCACAATGTTGTCCGCCGATGACTTTGTTCTTGATTAGTTGGAGTGTCCCTTTCCTTAACGAATGCAAGGACCGTAACACGTCATTTTATAATCATGAGTCGTTATAAGTGTATATTTTGGTGAGCATTTGCAAACTTAATCTTATATTATCGTGATTATGTAAAAGATTATATATATTTTTAACCTGTGAGTTTTATTTTTAAATTTTTATATAAAAGTTTGTTTTTATTTTTAAATTTTCTAAATTTTTTTTTACTCTCTACTATTAACTTTTTCTTAGATATCTTGATGAATAGATGTTTAATTAAACTCTCTCAAACGTACCAATTCATTGTATATATTAAAAATATTTACATAAAAAATGTAGTTTATAATTTTTATCATTGAATTACGTAAAAAATGATTTTAATATCTCAACAAAATCAATTGTTTGATAATTTTTTTAAAAAATATATACAATAGATTGATACATGTGTAATGGAACATATATTAACCGATTCAACAAATATCTAAATGTGAATTCATAACATGAATTAAAAACAAATTTTTCAAAAGGTCTAGATTGACAATACATTTTTTTACAGAAACTAAAAATAAAAATAATTATATTTATAAACACCAAAAAAATATTTAAGTCTTATATAAATTTGCAATAGAATTTAACATGATTAATCAAATACAAAAGTTACAATTTTTTCCCATTCTTAGCCAAGCAGAACAAACTAAATTTAGATTAAATATATAATATTTGTTCTGCTTCATTTTCATCATCTAGAAAGAGAATAAAAAATTTGTTCCTATTTATCTAGCTACTTTTTTAAGAAATTATTAATTATTTTTTTCACATATACCCTTACATCCATAATTGTAATAAATAAAAAAAATTAAAATTAATATTTATATATAAAAAGTAAATTAAGAAAATAAATAATTTTTTAAAAATATTAATTATATTTTTTAATATTTATACATCTTCTATATAATAAAAGACTAATAGAAAAGTACGAGAGGTTATATTTTTTTAAACGAAATGGCGATAGCAAGTATGAAGATTGCTCCTTCCCTCCCAAACATGCAGAGTGAGAGCCCACGAAAACAGCCTATGTTAGAACATAGAAGGAAGGTATATTTTGATTTATATATATATATATATATATATATATATATATATATATATATATATATATATATATATATATAGAATAAATTCTAAAATTTTAAAAAATTTGAGAGATTCAACTAATTTATCTAAAAATTCTTTATATGGAATAGGAGGACAATGATCGAGACAAAAAATTAAAAAAATACAACAAATTTTATAAAACTTAATTAAGGAATTTAAGGAAGAATAAAATTAATTTTTATCTAAAAAAGTAAAATTCAAGCAACAATAAAAAAAAATTGTAAGTTTACCTATGTAAATTTAAGTAAGCAAAAATTCCAAAAAAAAAAGGGTACGCCTCAAAGATTTGAATTATTATTTTAAAATTATGACTAATTAGAATTTATTTTAATTATTAATTATGAGTTTAATTAAAATTTAATATTACTTTATGATTGATTAAAATTTATTTTAATTTATTAAAAAAAGTTATCACTTATTTTTTATAATATTGCTTTTTCTTTATTTGAGTTAAAAAGTATCTTTATAGACTATCAGAATCACTTTTTCGTGATAATTTTAATTCTATTAACAGTGATAAGTATTAACATCAAATTTATTTCTTTTTCTTTTTATGATCTCTATTTATAAATTTAAAACAATCTAATTTCTAATCTTATTTTTATCTCCTATTAAAAAATTCAAAATTTTTCATTTTTTTTTCATCATATCATCTCATCACTTCTTATACTTTTTTTTAGTTTATTTTATTTTAAAATTTTCATGATACAGCCATCAGTTTTCATTAAAAAAATATAATATAATAAAAAATATATAAAGTAGGTTTAAAAATCAGAGCATGATTAAATTAGAATGATCAGATATTAGAATTTTGATAAAGAAATTTTTAATTTTTTTTAATAAAATTTAAAGGAATTAGTATAATAAAAATTTAAATTAATAAGAAAAACAAATAAGTAATAAATAGTAAGATATATTGATTATAAATAGAGATAAAAATAGTTTGAACGACTTGATTATTTATTAAAAAAAAAATTCTATTAAAATTTGATTTAATTTTTTTTATCAAAGATTGGTTTAAAGTTTATAAGTTTATATTTTAAAAAAATTAATAAATATACTTAAAATTTATATAAATAATTAATTTAAAAAATTTGTAAATTTAAAAATTATAAGATAAAAAAATTATTAAATAAATTTAAAAATATTAATTAATATTATATAAATAAAATATAAAATAAATATTATACAAATATAATATATTAAAATAAATATAAATATATAATATAAAAATATAAATAATTTTTTTTATAAATATAGATATGACTTGTTTATTTAATTTTTTTTTAATAAATATAAATCTATTTATTTATTAAATAAACCAAATTAAATTAAACTTTAAATAAATCGAATTATAAATTTTTATTTACTTTGGGGATCTTATTCATTTTTATCAATTTTATCATCTTGTTTCATAGCTATAAATGATTGCATCTGTATTAATTTTTTATCTTTTGTTTTATAAAACTTGGTCGTTTGGAACAAAAGCGGTACATGATAAATTCACAATGATAAGACGAGGCAGAAGCACCAGCTGCGTGGACCTTAAGCTATCATGAAAATAAATGAATAATGCGAAACTGAAATGCTAGGCATAAGTGTGTGGCTGAGAACGTGAAGTGGCCCAGAGAATGTATCAATTATTCCATTTCAAAGATATTAGGTAAGGTAACAACCAACAACTCAATGACTCAATCCTCAATCCACTGGGATCGCCACCAATCACAAAACACTGCTCTCAAAAAATTGGTGACCGACTCCCACTACAACCCCAATATCCATTTTTTCTTCTTCTCCCTTTTAATTAATGATACAGCAAAAAACTACGGTCAAATAGGAAGCTTAGTATTGTTGACAAAAAACAAGTAGTTTGGTATCTATTGCTTTCCATGAGAAATTGATATCACATATTGATAAACAAAGTGAGTGAAACCAAGGCAGAGAAATCAGAGCACTCCTCAACAAACAAACACAATTTAGTTCAATAAATTTGTCCAGACTTTCATTATTGTTGGTTGGTGTGTGGGTCGTGCTTCTATACTTTTCACTGATCAAGTTTGCTTCCTTTCACATCCACAACGAACCTATATCTCACATCATTCTTCTCCAACCTTTCAAAGGCTTTGTTAATGTAATCCATCTTTACAATTTCAATCATCGAACTCAGACCCTTCTCTTTCCAGAAATCCAGCATCTCCTCTGTCTCCTTCATGCTCCCAATGAAGCTTCCTGTGATTGACTTCCTCCCTACACAATCCCAATAGAAACATCATTAAAATTGCAATGTTAAAAAAAAAAAGATCAACAACACCAGAAGACATATATATAATATAAGAAAATGTTTCTTTAACATCAAAGTGAGACTACACAACCCTTCTAGATTTTAGAAAGTATTTGCATGAAAAAATAAAAAATAGCTAAAAATAGATATAATAGTATGATGTTAATTCTATTATATTCAAATAAAGAAATTCAATGCTATGAGTATCAAATACAAAGAAAAAAAAATCTTAACATATTATAGATATAGAATTTTAATTAATATATCCTTTAAAATAACCATTATAAAAATCAATACTTTTTTATTATATGATAACAATTATTGGATGAGAGTATATTTCAATTAAATTAAAAAAATAGTGCAATGGCAAAAAAGTTAGGAAAGAAGATAGGAAAATGCAGCTGAGGGTGGCTTACCAAGCATGACCATGGGGCTAACGAATTGGAGAGGGGTATTGATGACACCCATCAAGATCAACTTGCCATCAAGTTTGAGCAGAGAGAGATAAGGCTCAAGAGGATGACCCACAGGCACAGTGTCAATGATGTAGTCAAGTGAATCAGCAGCTTCTTGCATGGAAGTGGCATCAGAGCTCACAAGATATTGGTCAGCTCCAAGGTGCTCAAGTGCCTCCTTCTTCTTCTTGTCAGAAGAACTTATCACAGTCACATGATGACCAAGTGCTTTTGCTATCTTCACCCCCATGTGACCCACTCCTCCAAGCCCCAATATCCCACCTCGAAGCCCACTCACTTTCAGCCCAAAATGTGAAAGTGGACTGTACACAGTCACACCCGCACACAACAGTGGTGCAACTTGCTCCGCTGCTAATCCCTCCGGTATTTTCACAACAAACCTGATACACCCAAACAAAAAAAAAAACACATTAATCAATCAAATTAAGGTCAAAATTGGTGGGAAAAAAAGGTCGATTATATGAAAATTGAAAGGGGGGACTTTAATTTGAAAAAAAATAAAAAGAGTTAATTATTTAATTAAAAAAGAATTACTTCTGCTCAACGACCATGGTTTCGGCAAAACCACCCTGCGTGGGGTTTCCATCAGTATAAACATCATTGTAAGACCAGATCTTCTTGCTGCAGTATTGCTCAATATCCGATTCACATGCCCTGCAGTTTTTGCAGCACCCAACCAAGAGTCCAACTCCAACCACTTCTCCAACTCTGAACCTCCCAACATTGGATCCCACCTCCAGCACCTCACCAACCACTTCATGCCTGTTTTTTTTTTTTTTTGGAATAATCATTAATCATCATTGTTCACAAGATAAATAATGATTATATTTAAATAGAAAGGCTAACGAATGAGTGTACCCAGGGACCATGGGGTAATTAGACATTCCAAGATCATTTTTAATTTGGTGAAGATCAGAATGACAAATTCCACAGTAGTGAACTTTGATGTAGACATCATCCGGACCCGATTTTCTGCATTTATTTTTGAATAAAAGATAAGGTAGGAAACATAAAAGTTTGATGAAGAAGGAGATGAGGAATACAGAGTAGGAGTTAACCTGAGAGTGAAGGTGTATGGGGAGAGAATCCCTGAAGGATCTCTTGCTGCCCATCCTATTGTGGTTCTTTCCGATTCAAGGCTACCCATTTTGTTTTCCGTTTGAGAAGCAAAAGGGTAAACAGAGTTAAGAAGTGAATGGGAAAAGAAAAAGAAAGAGATAGTGGGGTTTAGTTGGCGAGTAGAATTGGGAAAATGCGTTTATATAAAGTTGCAGAAACCCAACATCTGACAGCATGCGATGTGGGGTCTTGTGGGGCGGTAGGTGAATGGAAAATCGTTACCTTAGATTCATGGAAGTGTGTCCAAAGTAAGTGCCATCTGATGGCCACTATCCTCTGCTTTCCTTCTACGTGTTGATTTCTTTTTCTTCTTTTTTAATACCATCCATTCATTCATGTCATCATCATCTTCTTTGTAAAATCCGTTTGTTTAAGTTTATATGGTAAAGTGTAAACCAAGCAATTTGGTTAAACCTAAAGGTTACTCGTTTTATTCTAAATCAGCGTTTGATACACTCTAACAAATAAAACAGAGCAGGATGAATACTTAGATTACATTATAACTAATCCACTTGATTGACAGCGTTCAGATATTAGAATAGTGTATGCGAAATTGTAGGGTCAAATATTATCATTTCAAAGTTTGTTAAAAATATTTTACTTTCATTAGTAGCTATTAATATTTTAAAATAATTATAAATTACTTCAAGTATTTTTTTTAGGAAAAAATAATATTTTTATTTTTAATATACTTTTATAATATGATCTTTTATTTATTTTATAATTTTTTTAAATTTAATATTATTTTATGATAATATTATTCATTTTAATTTATTTATTTTATATTATAATAAAATATTATATTTAAAATTATTATTTTACTATATTAATTTATTTTAATTATTTATTTATATTTTATTAAATAAATATTAAACTGGTTGAAAAAAATTTAAAGTTATATCAATTTTATTTTAAATTTATTTATATATATAAAAAAATATCTTTATTTTAAATGAATAAATTTTTATTTAATTACATATAATTTTTTATAAAAAATTATATTATAATTATGAGTTTTTATTTTATTATTTAACTATATCTTTATATATTATTTTGTATTTATTAATTAGTTCAACATTTAATTTTACTAGACATTTTTAATTTAATTTTATCAAATAATTTTAATTTTATTGATAATTGATAATTGATAATTTATTATTTATTATTTATTATTTTTTAATTAATTTATCGATTAATTTTATGAAACATATTCTATATACTAAAAATTATAATAAAACTATATTTTATATATTATTTATTATAATATTTTTATATAATATAATATTATTTTATTTAAAATAAAAATATATAATAATACTATATATCATATATAATTAAATATAAAATACTTTTATATATATATATATATATATATATATATATATATATATATATATATCCGTATATCTTCACGTAACATTGATATATATTCTTATAAAATACTTAATATTTTATCTATCTAAATTTTATGATTTGAAATGGTTTTTTTTTATGCAATAAGCATAATGAAATTGAAATTAAAAATGTTATATAAGGTACTATAATTTAAAATTTTATATAAAATATTCTAATTCTTAATTATTAAATTAATTTTATTAGTTTAAAATCTATTTTTTAATTTATTGAAATAGTTTTTTTGAATTTTTTATTATTTTTTAAATTAAAACATACATTTATAAATTTTATATGGTCAAATTATTTTATTTTAAACGAATTAGAGTATATTTACATGAAAATTATAAATTTGAATCTCATATTTTTTTATGCTGACAAAAATAAATTAAATTTATCTTAAAAGTCATTTATCATATTAAAAATATATTTAAGAATATACAGTTAAATAAATATTTTATTTAGAGGTTTTCTGTTACTATATAACTACTTTTTAAAAAATAATCCTGCTTAAAAGATAACAAAATTTATTTTTAAAGTTATTGATTAAGCTACTTTATCCATACATTCGATAGTTGTTTACATGATTCATCTGCATAAAGATGTTATGCAAAGAGAGATTATATGTTATAGATGTTAATTATAATTGACCAGGAAAAAGAAGATTTTGTTTTCTTTCTATTTAATATTTATAGTGTGTAGTTAGGAATCGTGTTTTTAAATTTAAAACAGTGATATATTTAATTCTCGATTTAATATAAAATATTGATTTTAATCTTGATATTTTATTAATATAATAATTTATATTGTTAATTAATTAGAAATTACAGAACATATATTTTTTAAATAGTTACGATATTTTTTAAAAAAAAATAATGTAATAATAACAAAAGTTTACTTAATTAATATGTTTATTTAAATTCTAAAACTTTTTTAATATAAGTCAAACATTGCATGAAACATATATGTATTGACTTTTTTTATATTAATTTTATGAAGTTATATTCTCAATACACGTGAATCATTAAAGTTATTTTAAAACAAGTTAAACAAACCTGTATATTTAATCCACCATTTAATATAAAGTTTTAAGTTTACTTTTGATATATTATTGATGTAAAATTTTTACATTATTAATGAATTAAAAATGATAAAAAATGTACGTTTAAAATAATTATTATGAAGATTAATAATTTTTAGTAATAAAAATTTATAATTAAATATTATTACTAAAATTTGTTATTATTAATTATATTTTACTTTTTATATTTTTATCTATTTAAAAAGATAAAAAATAGGATATTTTTTCATTTTGATATTTAAGAGAATATTTATTATATTTTCATATATAATTTTATATTATTTAGTTATTATCAAATATAATAAATTTTTATAACTAAAATTTTATTATTTTTAAAAATTAAGTTTATAATAAATAAATAAATAAATAAAAACTTGTAAAGAATAATTATAAAGTAAATGATTTTTAAAAACATTAATTATATTAATTATATTTTTAAATAGTTATACTTATTTTTTATTAAAATAAAAATAGAAAAAACATAAATTTTTTAATATAAGTCAATATATATATATATATATATTGACTTTTTTCTATATTAATTTTATGGAGTTACATTCCCAATACACGTGGATCATTAAAGTTTCTTTTAAAACTAAAATCATGTGCAAGAAGTACTAGAACATTAAGATATGCTTAGTTTTTAATTTGGTATACATATATGCTTAGTTTTAAATTTGGTATAATTAAATTTAAATTTAAATTAATGTTTTTAAAACATATAATTTATATTAAAAATATAGCAATTAACTTTTTAACCTTCAAATAAGCAACCTTAAATCATCTCTCTCGTCTGCAGTTTCATTCCCAGCTAATAAGCATGGTTTTGAAAAAAAAAAAAAAGACAACTAATTTATTGTCAAGTGATAATTATTTATTGTCATTTTATTTTTTTTTTCAATTCTTGTTATCACTATCTACGTAAACTGTCCCCAGTTAAACGATTGTATCATATATGCTATCTATTGTTATTTCTATGTCTTAAATTTTTAATTAATATTTTTTTTATCTGTTATCTGAAGTTATTTTTATACTAATTAAAACTAACTAATATATTTTTAGAGTGAAATATTTTTTTAAATTTCAACACCTTAAAAATGTCTTTCATGTTTGAAAATATGACCAATATTTTTCTTTAATATTTATATTTTTTTAAAAATATTTATCAAAAAAAGATGAAGTAATACCAAATAAAAATTATTAATATAAATTTAATTAAAATATATTTATTGTTAAAAAAATTTATGCTGTTATTCAGTTATAACTTATTATATTATTAAAATTTATTAATTTTAGTAATAATTATTTTAAAATATACTTATCATATTTTTTAATTGGTTGATAATATTAATATATCAAAATTAAATTTTATTAATATTCTTTAATTAGTTTATAAATATAAATAATAGCAGGGTTACTGTTTTCCATGTACGACTAATTTGAGTATGTATATTATAAACTGAGTGTTGTTTGGTACTTGCTTACTTTTTGTAAAAGAATTATTTGAAACTACAAAAATAAATTTCAACAATTTTATTTAAATACTAAATAATTAAATCAATTTATAATGGATAATAGTTTTTTTCATAACTTTATATATATTTCATGTCCAGAATGACATAATTTAAAAGCACTTGTTATCTTATTTTGTTAAATATTATTACGTAGTTTTAAGTTAAAATTTGAAATAATAAATCAAAATAAATCACAATTATACGAAAAAAATTAAGTAAATATTTTGATGTTAAAAATAATATATAATTAATTACAATTATTTTTAAGTTAGTCCAAGTAAGTTACTTCGATCCTCATCCTCCATCTCACGTGGGCCTGTTTTAGAGTTTCACAAACTCGTGTTTCCTTGACACGTGTTGCTGCATTCTTATTTTCCTTCTCTCAGCTTTTCTAATGTTTTGGATGTTTCTGAAAATAGCAACAAATAACTGAGAGTAGAAAATGAAGTGAAAACACAAATAATTCGAAGTGGAAAATAAATTAAAAATATAAATAAAAAATAAGTTGTTTAGATAAATAAAAAAATATTTTTTATTATTTAAATAGATAAAAAATTAATAATATAAATTTTAATTTATATAATTTTTAAAAAATATTTTAAAATTTTATTTTTAAAAATATTTATAATTTAAAATAAAAAATTATCTCCTTCTCATTTTTACGGAAGAATTTTTTTTTTACGAATTTTACATTATTTAATTATATATATATATATATATAAGATAAATACAAATAAATATAAAAAAAAAATTTCTACTCATTTTCCTCAAAAAAATGGGTAAAACTGGGGGTAGAATTGGTCCGATTTCACTAACATCCATTTACTTATGAACGTATCATTTATTGAAATTGATCGCTGCACTTTCCTCTGGCTGATTCTGGATGAGATCCATTGTTATTTAATATTTATTAACGTAACACATCCAAACTCTACTCTACAACAAATTATTGGCATGGTAGTGACGCGCATTATCGCGTGTCCATCCATTGTTTGTAAAAAGGAAAACATTATAATTGAAAGTTTGTACCATTCCGTCCATGTCAAAGCTATTTCTCGTGCCGCTAATTGAAGTGTAATGATTCCTCTAATCCCTTCATATTTAGTTAGACACTTATATTTTGTTAACATAGTTCAATTTATATTTAATATATATTTTTATTAATTGAAATTATCATTTTTATTTAAAATATTCTCGTACATTTTTTTATTTATATATAGAGAATGCAAAGTTTAAGAGATGAAAAATGATGGTTTAATGATGTCTTACTACAATTTTAATCGACTAGAATGGTGATTATGCTTGAGTATAAGCTGGCTCATCTTTTTTTTTTACCTAGTGTTCTTTATTTATTTGAATTTTTAATCCAATCATAAGTCCAATTGAAATCATTTTGTGACACTACTGTGAAAGTTAACCTATTTCATGATTATGATCTAATAGTAAAGTTAACCTATAGTTATGAACTAAAATTAAAAATTAAAATAATGTAGTTATTTTTATTGATGATTTTATTGTTATTTATTATTTTATATGTTATTTTATTTTATTTTATGTTTATAAAATGTTTTCAAAACTAAAAATAAAAAATCAACCAACTTTATAATTATGAAAAATTAATTAAAATGCAATCATAATATAGTTTTATGCTATCTTTCAATTATAAATTATTTTATATAATTAAAATTTATTAATTTTAATTATAGTTACTTTAAATCTATTCATTATATTGTATTTATAATTAATTAATAATATAAAAAATTTACACCGATATTATATCTAAATTAAACCTATTTATTAACTTTAAAACCTCTACTTCACTTCAGATGTGCAGTTTAAAATTATCTGGAAAGAATGATCGTCCCATTTTGAGGTATGATCCTCTCCAGTATCTTAAACAAAGAGAAAAAATGAAATATATATATATATATATATTCTATTATATATATAAAAGAAAGAAAAATATAGAAAAAAAAAATGAAGAAGATATTTTTTTGTGCTTTGTACTTTGGAATAGATGGATCATGGATGAGTAGAAGATGGCATCATGCATACGTCAGTTCTTTATTAGTCAATAAGTTTAGAAGCTTTTTGCTAAATGCCAAAAACATCTGTACTGCTTAGTACTTATTAGTTAATAATTCTTGTCATTCTTTTCAGTGGGTGGGGTATTTAAAAATTGAAAAAAATAGTTTATTGGAGAATATAATAATAATAATAATATTATTTAATATTATCATTATATTTTATTATTATACTATAAATATGTCAAGTATTTAAAGCATCAAAATTAATCTTTCTTTATCTTGAAAAAGCTTATTTGATTTTTGAAACTTTAACGAATGAAATTGAGATCAAGTAAATATTTTGAAAACTAAATAATTAGATTAATTTGTTTAAAATAATTCTAATATTATATTTTAAAAATACATATTGATTTAATAATTTAATTGACGTATATTAATATTTTTTTTATATTATCATTTAAGCATAAATTGATATATAATTAAAATTGTTAATTTTTTTATAATAAATATTTCAAATATTATACTTACATTGTTCTTTAATTATTTAAAAATATAAAACATTTACACTAATAATATATCAAAATTAAACTCTTAATTTATATAATATTCATTTAACTTACAAACCTTAAATCTGTAATGTTATCAAAATAAAAGAATAAACACGTTCAATACACAGATTCAAGTCCAATATCTTATTATTGTTATATAATTATATATGAAGAACTGTAATTTATCAATCACTGTGCCTGTCTACCGTGGAATGATTGCTTACCACATATATTGAATAACTGAAATGCTAATCGATGTTTAAAATAGTTTATATTTCAACAAATAATCAATTAAATGCTATTAAAAATTTATGATAATTTATTCAACTAAAAAATTATATGAAAATAATTGTTGACACCTTATTTTTTAAAATATTACAAAAATCAAATACTATTATTAAAATATTTTAAAATTTTTATATGTTATCGAAATTTTACTAAAATTATTACTAAAAAGAAACACTTTTTTATACTCAATTTTCTCCAATAAAATATTAAAAATAATAAAATTAAAATTATTTTTCAAACAAAAGTAATAAAATTCTGAAAAACTATTTAAACGAAAATGAAAACAATATAGAAATTTATACACATATATAATTTAAATTTAAATACCTAAATGGAATCGAATGTGAACAATGAAAGATAATTTTAAAAATAAAAAATGCCGAATTTTCCGGTATCATGATAATTTATAAGATTGTACTAGTAAGAAAAAGAATAATAGTAAAAGTGATATTAAAAAGAAGTATACAATTTTAATATAATAATTTTTTGCTATGCTATTATTATTATTATTATTGTTATGTAAAATTATTATATATTTTTTATTTTTTAATAAAATAATAATTTTGTGATTTTAGAAACTAAATTAGAGAGTTTAAACATGAATTAAGAATATTTAAAATTTCATAATACCTTCTAAAATACTAAAATTAATAATATATTTAAAATTAGTCGTTGGAGACACTATTAATTGTTAATAAAAAAAGATAAAATATTTCTTAAAATGCATTACTAATTTTTTTGTTATAATTAAAATATTTGTTATACTAAAAATATTTAAGTTTAATACATATTTATTTTTTAAAAATTATACTCTGAACTTCCTTTAGAGAAGAAAAAATAATTTACTCAAAATTTTATTATTTGTTAATTTTTTATTTTGAACCATTAAACACATTAAAATTTTCGTTTTACCATAGTTTATAAAGTGGGTTTGAGGTTATTGATTATGTGATTATGGCTGATTTAACATACTTAAAATCATATTTGTCCTGGGTTTATTGGTCAGTCTAGATTGTTTGGATGTGGAAATAGTCACATTCATTTTAAAATTGGTTGGGGTTTTTACTCAATATTTTTTATCAAAGACAAAGCTTTCTTGATTTTTTTACCAGAATTTTTTTAAAATATTCAATCTTAAGTAAAGATTCATGAAAATTATCATAAATGATAAAATACAAGTGTATCATTATTGTTAAGTATATTATCATACCTCGAAAAACATCAACAAATACTATATGATGATTGGTTCGCAGAAACGTTATCGGCATGTAGTTGGTCGTCATGTTTTTTAACTTCTACGTTCTTTCTTTTGTTTGTTACTTGTGGGCCTCTTGGGTTGGTGTATGTCTCAACATGAATGTCCTATTTTCATGTGCATTAGGGTTAAGTCATTTTTTACAAAGTAATAATAGAAAAGAATTTACATTGACATTAGATATCTTGAAGACAGGATGATGACTCTCATTGGATTTCTACTTTGTTCTAAATAAACATTTGATTTAGAGTTCAATCCAAGTGCGAGTGATGATATAAACTTACTTTTATTGTCGTCATTTTGCTTCGAGTACAAAGGCTCCAGGTCAATTACATTCCTTAGAAAACGGAAAACAATTAGTATAGTTAGGCAACTCTAATAAATAAAGTATATAGATAAATATAGATAATAACATACTGTTGTTTTTAAGAGACCTAATATTTTACATGACATCCAAATAATGTCATTAGAGATCTCAAGATAGTTGTAGAAGAAAAAAAGTCACAATGATTAAAGTTTAAAACAAAGTCTCTACTTGTTATACTTTTGACTCAAATAAGATATTACTTACATTTGAGCATAATCTTATAACTAATTGTTATTACAACACTAGATAGTCAATTTATTTTTAAATAAATATTTAAAACATAATACTAAAATATTTAAATAGTATATTGATTTGAGAATCTGCTTTAACTAACAATTTAAATAGTAAATAAACATTTTTTCTTTTAATTAAATATCTAAATAATAAATATTGATTTAAAATTCTTTTTAATAAATATTTAAATAGTGAACATTGATTTTAATTTATTTTTAATAAATATTTAAATAGTAAATATTTATTTGTATTTTTTAAAATAAATATTTAATTAGTAAATATACAATTTTTTTTAGTTAAACATTTAAATAGTAAATATTGATTTGTTTTTGTTTTAAATACTTAAATATTTATATTATATTACATTAAATTTTAATGTGGAGTTTAAACATTAAACATTGCTATGTTAGAGTTTTAACATTGTATGTCTCATTATCCGTTGGTATTTATTATAGAATTAAATATTAACCTAATTAATATAGCATTTAATTATATGCTAAATATACAATTATTTTTATTTTTATTTAAACATTTAAATAGTAAATATTGATTTGTTTTTATTTTAAAATAGTTAAGTATTTATATTATATTACATTAAAACTGAATGTGGGGTTTAAACATTAAACATTTTTATGTTAGGATTTGAACATTATATGTCTTATTATTGGTTGGTATTTTTTATAGTACTAATATTAACTTAGTTTAATATTTATATACTAAATATAGAATTATATTCCTTGTAATTAAATATTAAAATGGTAAATATGGATTTAAATTTATTTTAAATAAATACTTAAATAGTAAATATACTAGTATTTTTATTTTAATTAAACATTGAAATAGTAAATGTTGATTTTTTTTATTTTAAATACTTAAATATTTATATTATGTTACATTAAAATTGATCGTGGGGTTTAAATATTAAACATTACTACATTAGAATTTGAACATTATATAACTTATCATTGGATGGTATTTATTATAATACTAAATATTAATCTGGTGTAATATTTATATACTAAATACACAATTATTTTTCCTTTTAATTAAACATATAAACAGTAAATATTAATTTAAGTTTATTTTAAATAAATATTTAAATAGTAAATGTTCAATTATTTTTCTTTTAATTAGACATTTAAATAGAAAATGTTGTGTTTTTTTTTCTTTTAAATACTTACATATTTATATTGTATTACATTAAAATTGAATGTGGAGTTTAAACATTAAGTATTGCCACATTAGAGGCTGAACATTATATATCTTATCATTGGTTGGTATTTATCATAATACAAATATTAATCTAGTGTAATATTTATATACTAAATATACAATTATTTTCCTTTCAATTAAAATTTAAATAGTAAGTACTGATTTTTTCTTTTAAATACTTGAATATTTATAGTAGATTACATTGATATTAAATGCGAGGTCTAAACATTAAATATTACTACATTACGATTTAAACATTGTGTGTTTATCATCGGTTGATATTTATTACAGTACTAAATATTAACCTAGTGTAATATTTATATACTAAATATACAATTTTTTTAAACAAAAATTAAATATTAAATAGTAATTTGAATTTATTTTGAGTAAATATTTAAATAATAATTATAAAATTTTAAAATAAATATTTAAATAGAAATATTCAACTATTTTTTAAAATAAATATTTAAAAGATAAACATTAAATTTTTTATTTTAAATAAATATTTAAATGATAAATAGTCAATTATTCCTTTTAAATAAATATTTAAAAATTACATAATAGTAAAATATTAAAATATTAAATATTTAATTATCTTTCTTTAATTAAATATTTAAACACAATGTTCAGTTCTTTTTCTTTTGAAAAAATCTTTAAAATATAAACATTGAATTTTTTAATAAATATTTAAAAATTATATAATAGGAAAATATTTAAATAGTAAATACTGAATTTTTCAAATTAAATATATAAATATTTAAATAATAAATATTAAATTTTAAATAAATATTTAAAAAATAAACATCGAAATGTTTCTTTTAAACAAATCTTTAAATTCTAAATATTAAATTATTTTTTCTTTTAAATAAATCTTTAAAATTCTATAATAGTAAATGTTGATATGATGTTCTTTAATAAAATATTTAAATTCCTAGTGCTGAATTCTTTTCTTTTTTAAACAAATCCTTAGATAATAAATATTCAATTTTTTTATCTTTTAAATGAATCTTTAAAATATAATAGGCCTCATATTTTAAAGGTGGACTTATACCTTAAATTTTACTTAACTTAAAGTTATATAAATTTGAACTTATATTTAATGGGCCTTACTTTTTATAGTTGAACCTATAACTCACATTTTACTTAGGAATAAATCATGTCTAAAGTTGGACTTTGTAATAACATCTCCTGGGCTTTCTAAAGTTGTGCCATTGTACAATACATCTGTTAGGGCAGTGTACATTTCAATATTGACACTTAAAAGCTTTTAATAAAAATATCAAAAACCATAGTTAAACTTTCAAAGTCACACATTTCAATATTGACACTTAAAAGCATTTAACAAAAATAGAACCATAGATAAACTTTCAAAGTCACATACATCACCATAAACTTAAAAATTCAATGTTCCACAAACATCTCAACACAAGATCAACATAAATTAATATGATATAAAACATGTAAAGTACATAGAAATCATGATAATATAATATAGAACATTTAAAGTACATAGAAACCATGATAATGTTGAAAATAATACTTCATCGATCTTCTATTTAAAGAAACTAATGTTGTCAAATTATATTCAGTAGAACCTATACGAATAAAGAAATAACTTAAAAGTTTGAACCTTACAAAATACCAATAACAAAACTTAAAAGATTCATTGTACCTCTGGAATGCATTATAATTGGTATACCATCGGTGTTTCCTAACTTATGCTAGTTTAAGGTTTTCTAACTTATAATTGATACACCACCATCAACTTTCATGCCTTCCTTAGGGAGCTCACTTGACTCCTCTATATTAGACAGATCAAAATTTCACACTTGCTAATAGCTAGCAGAACAATGGACTGGAAGCTGTGGCACCGTTACTCGTAATTAGAACAGAAATTTTAATGAGCCACATCACTTGGTAGCAAAACCTTTTCAAGTTGTGACACCAAGATGAAGATTAACCGGTTGTAATTCTTTCTCTTTTATTTATTTATTTATTTTTTAGTTACACAATGTTTTCTACAAATAAAAAGGGGACAGGGGACATTGAACGGCTCAACCATGTGTAACTTGCATTATTAACGTTGGTCTTGACAAAATTTCAAAAGGAACAAGTCCAACATTGCGAAAGAGTTAAGAGGAGTAAGGGGAGCCCTTTTAAGTGTACAAGTAAACATTCACTTTGCTCTTATAAAGAGCCTGTGAAAGGATTGGGTTGTTCTTGCATCCAAATTTGGGTCAAGGGTTCAAATCCAGTGGATTAATCCCTTATGGGCACTATGCAATTAGGCCTTGCAACTGTGTTAGATCTTGGCAATTGAAAATAAAATGGCAGTAGGTCAGGGAGAAACCAAGTGAATAGGGAATACGCATCTAGGAACTTGAGATTGTGAACGGATTAGACCAATGCTCATTGTCCTGAACTCAGAAGGCAATCGTGCAGGTGTTAGTCATTTATTTGTTGGTGAACATTATCCGTTTATCACACTAAGTTTGATGGAAGATGGAGTTGGAAAAAATTAGAAAAGAACAACAAATTGTAATAGCCTGAGACTTGTGAAATCATATCGTTGTTAAGAGTTTAATTACCCAATACACAATAACTCTCCAGGATACAACAGGCCTTTGCTGTCAGAACTACAAGGATAATCAATCCTAATAAATTCAGAAAGATGTATATTATGCACCCAGAAGAGCAAAAGTCATTTTTCCATTCTTATGTATAGTACCTTATTAAAGACAATGAGAATTATACATAAATATAAGGTGCAATAAATTGAATTTGATGGTTAAAACATTAATAATCAATGAAAATAAATTGATTGTTATATTAAGACAAAAATAAATGTTAAACAATTCATAATAAAAATATTCAGAATTATTATAATGATTTAAAAATTCTCATTCAATTAATGAAAGACAATTGATATAAATTGATTATTTCATTAAAATAATAAAAGCTAAACTTGAAAACTTTTTACTTATATAATAAATAATGTCTAGAATAACTAATAAAAATAAACATAATAATAATAACAATTTAAATTAATCAAATTTAATATTTTTTGAAATATTAAAAATACACAACAATGGATACCAAATCAATAGCCCTTGTCTCTGTCCCTCCAAACACCAGAATGCCAGAACAATTTCTGTCTATTGTATGAACCTAAGAACAAGTTGGTTCAGGTATTAACATAATAACTAGTTGATATATCCAAGTAACATCTTTAATTTAAGCAATGTAAGGTGTAAACCCAAAGTGATGTGATGTTTTTACATCAGATGGAACCACTTAAATTGTTACTGCATACATATTTATAAATGTAAAGATTGCAGTTTACTGCTTTACTTTAAAGTTTTGAAGGTGCTGAGCTAGAGTATATTTATTGGGGTTGCCAAAACTACAGAACACTATCAATGAGAATTTAGAGGACCATACTCAAGAACACCCCCCCCCCCCTTTTTAAATTTCATGCAAAATATAGTGTTGGTTCATTGAGCAGGCATTTATTCCAAATTTTTTAGCTGTTAGATGATATAGTGTTGGTTCATTGAGCAGGCTTTTTGTTAATGAGATAGTCAACTTCAGTAGCGTACTCCTCAGATATTATCAATGTTCAAATAGCATTAAAATGAGTTTTATTAAAAGAAAGACCATAAGATTCTACCATGTGGGATGGAAATCAGGTATGATCATCATCTCCGGAAACAGAAAGGGAACTAGTTGATATTTTTTCTTACATGCTACTAACGGTAATTCTTCCTAGTGATGAAAGCAAAATGACTAAGGATCAGCCATCTGGTGTTAATTAATGTCCTATGCCTGGGCTTGGAACAGATTGTTTAAGCTTTCTTGGATTTTGGGCATCATGAGACCCAAATTTGTGGCCTTTTCCACCTGGGCTTGGTCCTGAATGCATCATTGCCCACATTCTCTGAGCAGTGCTATCTATCTTCCTAACCTCAAGTGGCCGAGCTGCAATCCCAGAAAGCAACTGAAGATGAAAGCATAAAAGTAGAAGAAGAGCACTAACATACAAACGCTTCACTTTCCTATCCATCACATCTAGAGAGGACCAGAGCTGCATATTATTTTGGATCATCAAAGGTTATATATAATATTGGTTTATGTGGGCTTAGTAGTTTATATTAAGTTTAAAACTATGAGAATCCATTTTATAGTTTGTATTGGGAGAAAGAGGGAGATTAAGTGGAGAAAGAAAGGAGAAAAAACATGAAACTGTGCTTCCGGGTTTGAACAAGTTGGACGGTATGCCAAAGAAATGAAAATGATTGGCTTTGAAAATGAGATATTGGAACTTAATCTCCAATCATGCACGTGAAATTTTCTGCTTCTTGCTTAGTTTGGCCAGTTAGGCCTAGTGATGGGAAGAAGGGTCAGTGTGATTTTTGAGGAAGTGAAAGGAAAATATATTTTATTAGAATTTAATTGAAATATAACAATAATATAATTTTTTATATTGTTAATAATTATATATTATCAAAATAATTAATTTTATGATAAATATTTTAAAAATTATATTATTATAATTATTTTAACGAATATGTTTAAGAATTATCTAAAAATAATTGATAATATAAATTATTTATATTAGTAATATATTAAAAATTTAAAATTATATAACATTATAAAATAGAAATATATGAAAATATTAAATTTATGTTAATTTATCTTTTCATTTCTTTTATTTTAAAAAATATAATGTAGAAAATATTTATTGGAAATAAAAAAATTATTCAAGTTTGCTTTTCCTCCAAATCCCACTCAAACTACTTCTCAAACATAAATTAGGAATTTAGTTGACAATCTACAGAGCACATCAATTCAACCAGCTAGGTTAGATTAAGAATGTGTTGTTCAACCTGGCTTCAAAACCAGTACCTCTTGTAAAAATTTCAACTGAAAGGTCACATTTACTTCTTCCTCACGTTATAATAAACAAACCAAGTCTTGATAACTACCTTTCTAAATCTATACGACACCCAAGACTAACTTTGAAAATTCTTTCTTACATTGGTTTCATGAGTAAAGCTTCTTTGATCGTTGAAAGATTTTTTCTAATATTAATTTAATTCTCAAATACCGACTCCACTAAGTGAGAAAAAAAAAACTTCGTTGTTACATCAATTTGATCCTTAATTCATTAGTTTTTGACATCAAAACATAATTAGAATTGGGACCAAATAATGTAATTTTGTAACAACAAATTATTCTTTGATAATTCATTTGACGTGAATAATTTTTCGTAGATGAAATTAATGTATCGAAAAATCTTTTGAGGTACAAATTGAGGCATAGGAACACATCGCTGGGAACAACTTTTCTTTTGTAAGATAATCTTAGTCAACCACTCTTTATTGGATCGTATTTGGTTTGTTTTTTAGTGGTATAAGTAGAAGACTTTTCTGTGATTCCCAATTCATTTGCGACAAAATATTCGGTTTGGATTTTACTGTTGAAATGGAAGTCAAAGAATGGATTTACTTTACTCAAAACTTTAGGGATGGATGAAACTTGGAAGCAATTACTTATGATTGTGCCGATTCTCATAAATACTGACTGAGAGTCACTTCATGAAGAAAATTTGGGAAGGTTTGATAAGAAGGAATGGCCATTTACCTGATTTAGTATCTACCAGAATTTCTTTAAGTGCAAAATTAGGTTTTAGTGAGGACCTGCTGAAATATGACATTGATGTTTGTATGATATTGACGAGCAAAGAACGAATAGAATGTATGAAAATATTTTGATCCAAGTTCAGTTTAAAACGGTTACTTCCCGTGGAAAGTGCAATTGTCTATCACTTTCCTTTTCCCCTTTGAGGTTTAATAGATTGGAGATTGTGGAATTGGGAGAACCATACTTAGAATGTCTCAAGCAACACGTGTTGGTACAGATAGTGATAGGGTTAGGTAACTACGCACTTTGCAGTTCTAAATCCTGTTTATTGTTAATTCGCTTATACACAAGAACACGTTACAAACCCAGTGAGTTGGGGATGCAGAATTAGTCTTAGCTAGTCAACTGGAATCTCGTTTCACAACAAGTTTCAAACTTTATTTCTCTATACCTTTAACTGGTTAGTTAGTGATGAAGCACATAAAACAGAGGTCACACAGGATAAAAAATTAAAAAACAACTTTTCAAAGGCTTCTTTTAAGACACAATATTGTTAATTAAGTACGTGCTTGATTTCACGTTTAAAATTGATAAAGTAAATAAAATTTATACTACAATTAGTTCAGTCTTATTTGTTTTACAATAAAAAAAATAATCCTTGTGATGAAAAAATATGAGCAAATATTGAAATCTGTCCTATTATTGAATTGTTTCATTATCTATTGAGATGAGATAAGGTATGGATAACTTACAGTTGTTAAAAAGCTGTAAACAGCACTAAGAACAATTCTTAAAACACAATAAATTTTGTTTGGTGAATGTTGTAATTACGTAGCACAACTTATATGAATAGTTCACAACAGTACCAGGAAATAAAGTTCCTTTTGGAATTGAAAGTTTTTGAAAGAAACTGTTCTATAGTGCTACCCTGTCAACACGTTGCTTATGAAAGTGGCCAGGGATGGTTTAGCAGACCACCAAGACCACTGTCACTGTCCTTTAGGCTTTTTCTCAAATGTCTATATTTTCCACTCTTTTTTTTCTGGTAACAAATATTTGCTTGACATTCTGTCTTAGGTTGCGTGGCTCTTTCTAGTTTCACACTTCTAGTAGATCTAGTTTTTAGCCTCTTTTTTCTTTTTTTCCCCTCACAGTACCAAAATTTGACACATAGAAAGCCAAGTACCAGGTGTAATGAACTACAACAAGAAGTCGCCACCACATCTTTTGGTGGGTTGATCTGAGATTTTTCATTATGAAAATGCTCCACCGTCTGTATCTACGAAAGATTCGATTGACAATGATTCTTTGGAAGTAAGAACTTTGAACACTTTTCTAAGTGTAGGAGAAAATGAACCTCAGTTCACACCTATTCCCCATTTCACCCCATCCCTTTTGGTTTATCTTTAATCAACCATGCACTTTTAATTCTACAATTCATTCCGCTTTAATTCCTATGGAACTAAAATACTAAATTATCAAATAAAAATACATTCCAGCAGAATGATTAAATTCCGAGAATATTGACTTTGTTCACTTATATGGAAATAATCCCTATGCAACGGAATGTTCAGAATTGGTAAATACATACTTTTTGTGTGCCCAAATACCGATTTAGAAATGATTTGACTTTAGCATATATGAGGTCATTCATTTATATATTTATAAGGAATTAATCTGCCACCAAAAAAAATAGTAGTAGCAAATACCAACAACAAAAGGAAGATAATCATGGAGCAATTTCCAGATGGAAATAAAAGCATTCAAGGAACTTGGATTCAGAACACCTAGACTGATGGCTTCTTGTTTTGAGGTCAATGGGGTTACTTGCATGAACCAAATGAATTTAACCATTTTTGGCTCTCCCTTTTCCTCTTATGCGCACACCGTCTTTCCTTCAAACAAGCCTGGTTTCAAAAATTAAAACCATAAAAAATATATCGGCTCATAAAGACCTATTAAAAACAAAAGATAAATCAAAATAAAATAAAATAATCATATTAAACTAATAAAATTAACATCATATACCACTACACACTTAAAAAGACATTAACTCCCAACACTCAAAATTTGTTAAGGAATTTACACTTGTTTGATTTAAGATTTTTTCTTAATAATTATAAAAAGTTACCTTGTTTTTATATTTTATATTTTACTAATTTTTACCAATATTTAAAAATAAATTATATTTTTACAATTATTAATAAAAAAATATTTTTAAAACTAAATTGACTTTAAAGCAATTGTTATATAATAAACATAAGTAATCTTTCTTGAAAATAGGATAAACTCTATCTATTTTTCTCATTTTATGATACATGTTTTGTTTTATTTTATATCAAATTAAATTATTACTTTTTGCACTTCAGTAATCATTTCATCAAAAGATATTTATAACTTTTTTAATTTTTAATCAATATTTGTATTTCTTTAATCAACGTTGAGCATAATGGATATCAGCAAATCACAAATATATTGAAAAATAAAAGTTTCGAATTCCTATATCTTTCATATTTTAATTTATAAACTTTTAATGCGTTTAAAAGTACATAATAAAAGTAATATTTTATTAAAATTATAAAATTAATATTCTAAATTATTTAATTTATAATAATAAAAATTATTATATATAAACATACATTAAAAAATATTTAATTTATACCTTTTATTATCAGTAAGATAAATTTTTATCAATTAAATTAGTCTTTTCTTGTATATTTAATTTTTTTTTTTCATATTTTACTTGTATTTAAAAATGGGTTCATATACCAAACTGATTTAATATAAATAATAAAAATTAAATAAAAAAATAAAAATCAGACAAATCAAAATTAGAAAATTAAAGTTTTTATTCAACCGAATCAAATTTTGAATATTTTAAAAACTAATCCATTTTAAATCATACTTATATATATAAATATATATAGTGTTACTTATGAAATTAATATATCATTTACATTTATTAAGTGTATATTGATGAAAAATGAAAATGAAATGATACTAAATGTTAAGTTTAATGAAATGACATTTTTAATAATTTTTATTACAAAAATTGTTAATTTAAACCGTTAATTCATATTTTATTATTATAATTATCATGTGTATAAAATTTAATATAATTCAAATGTTCATAAATATACAATTTAATATTAGTTATTTACTTATATTTTGAATAATATATTATACATTACAATAAGATGAGATAATAAAGGTTAGTTAATTGTTTAAATTATGTGAAAATTTGTCAAACTGATGTGATTTATTATAAAAAAATTAAATTCAACATTTGAATTAATACTTTTTAAAATAAAAAATTGTTGAATATATTATTTTATGATCATATGCTCTCTAAATGACATATTATTCTACCATGTTTGTAAGTTTGTTAGTGTTGAATTTACTTAAAATTTACCAAAAAAATCTAGTATAATTTATTGATACTATTAACCATGTATATGAAGCTAACTGTCTCTTCTAAACATACTAACGGGAACTCGAATATTAATCATATATATGAAAAAATTTATTGAAAGAGACAATTTATCTTAATAATCTTTACATCTTAAAAGAATTAATCTCAAAATACTAATGATCGGAAGAACACCATCAATATACAAAAGAAGAAGAAGAATTAAATCGATTTTTTATTTTATTTTGTGTCTCATGTTTCCCTTTAATTATACAGATTTAGTATTTTACAATAAAAATCTAATAAAAAATAAAATAAGTATTTTAAGAATATTAATTAAGAAATTAAAATTATTTTTTATACAAAATTTCACTCATTTATTTTATAATAATTTTTAATAAAATATTTTTATTTATTAATCAGTGTTTTTAGATATTTTAACAAGACTTTTAATAAAAAATTACAAATGAGATCAAATACGATTATTTATTACTCTCAAATAAAACTAAATAAAAGTTGAAAAGAAATGAATCCAACCTGCTTTAAATTAGATTAGGTTGAATTTGATTTTAAAATTAAATCGATTGGATAATAAAATAAAATTTTGATTAAGTTGAACTGCATATTTTTATTTTTATTTTGCTTTTTAAGCTGAAATAATTTAATTTGCAGACACCCTTATTTACGAATAACCCTGAAATGCACCTTATACTCGTTAGTTCCTTTAAAAATCTCTCTAAGAAGCAAGATTCTTAATTGCGTAATTCTAATTTTCTAAGACTATCAATATTTGAATAATATATTATATATCTAACTAATTTAACTCAAATTAGATAGAATTATTATAGGTGATAATTTTTTCTATGTTGTTAATGTAATTTTTCAAAAATTTAAACTTCAAATTTAAATTAAGCTAGAACAGTGTTTTTTTTAGTTTGTAACTTTTGAAAAAAAAAGTAATTTTAAGAAAAGTATTTTTTAAAAAAAAATAAGAAATTATTCATTACTACTTCTTATAATGATTTAATTTTTTTCATATTCTAATTTTTTTAAGAAATAAACTTATCCAACATGTTAATATATACTTCAAAGTAATTTCTTTTCGAAAAAAAAGTAACTTTTTAGATGAAAACTAGAATTTAATATATATATATATAAGTAATTTCAAAATATATTAATAATATAAATATTTTATAAACTAATATTCACTTATTGATTGATATATATAATTATGTTAAAAATTATTTATGACAATGTTTAATTTATTAATGTAATTTTTTTAGACTAACAATCATTAAACTTTAAAATACAAAATTACATTTAAAATATATTATCTTCTCATACCATATTAATAAATTAAAGATAATTTTTTTAGTGAACCAACCACATTAAGCATTATTATTATTATTATGAATCATTAGATTTCAAAAAATTTAATTTTTTAATCAATTAAATCTAGAAAAAATTAATTTATATTTTTTAAAAATTTAATTAGTTAAATGGTTAAATTTTCAAAAGTAATTGAATGATCATAATTTAGAATGATAAACTTTAACCATCCAAAAATTTCTCCTAATGTTAATTGTAAAGCTTATCCGTTAACGTCCAAAGTTAGTTCGATTGGCCGGTTTTGTCGCTCAGGTCAGGACCCATAATAACCCTTTTTTGAAGTTAGGCTCAAAGCCATCTCATGGCCTTTTTTGAAAAACCTGTGTTCGATTCTTCCCAGGTCAAACGAAATATTGTATGTAAGTAAATAGAAATTGAGTTCTGTATTGGAATTCTCTGGCAGGAATTTCAATCTCAGCTGCAGACTGCATGAGATATTAAAAAATAATTTGACCTATGCTCAAATATATATCATTTTCAAGTCCTCCAAACTTGTTTCTTTTTTAGTACCATCACTTTCCAAAGTTTTGTTTTTCAAATGAAGAACCTACCTTGTGGGTTTCCTTGGTAAAGGTATGATTGAACTAGACATGGCGGCACCTCACTATTTGTATAGTGTCACATGCTTTTAAATAGTGAACTTCTATTCATAACAGACATTCTTTCCCTATAAATAGGACCCTTCCATGTTTCCACTTCAGCAATACAAATCAAAACTAAGATACACCTTTGAGAGTTTCACTTAGTTCAACATGGATTCAAGACTCAACTCTGTTGTCACCTTGCTCACTCTTATTCTTCTTTCTTCTTTGTTTACCTCTTTGATTCCTGTATCAGAAGCTAGGCCATTGCCTAGTCCTTTACCTGACAAATATAGTATTATTAGAAAGGTAAATGGAGTCTTCAGGACATTGAAGGGTGCTGGTCCAAGTCCTGGTGTTGGGCACAGGCTTAAAAAGCTTCAAAATCATGAAGGGATTAAGGACTCTGATCCAACCCCTGTTAAAATGTTTCAAAGTCTTGGAGGGATGAAGGACTCTGGTCCTAGCCCTGGTATTGGGCACAGGCTCAAAACGCTTCAAGTTCATGGAGTGATCAAGCATTCTGGTCCAAGTCCAGGTCAAGGACACAAGCTCATAACCAACAACCAGTGATCATGATGGCCTCATTCTTTTGCATTTATTTGCTAATTTTACTCTTAATTATTATAACTTGTAAGATAGTTTTAATAGTTACTATTATTATTATCAGAGATGATAGATTGCAGATGAAATTAGACAATAATCCTGAAGTTCTTGCTAGGTGCATGTAATAATGCCACTAAGCATGTTACTGATTGATGATCATACTGAAAAAAATATACATACTGGGGGCTGCATTGTAATGTGGGTTTGATTATACCCTTGTAGATTATTTTCTTTTCTGATTAAGGCTTTAGCAAAGATATTCAGAAGATCGTGGAGAACAAATTTAGCCTGTTTAATACAATATTATATGCAGTTTAATTATAAGTAGGCATACCATTTCATTTTCTTCTCTGGTTGAGAAGGAAATCCCAAAAGGCTAAGGGAAGGAAAATGTAATCTTTGGCATAAACATGAAATGGGAAGTTTGATATTTTTTTTAGGTAAACTACTCGACTTCTAGGTTTGCACCAAATTTTACACAAAATAATTCAACAGCAATGCTTTTTGTTCACCTAAGTTTTCATATAAAAACTAGAATGCAATATATAATTTTTTATTCTTATCCTATCATAAATTACTATATCATTGAAAATAATTGATTTTTGTAATAATTACTTCAAAAATTATATCTATCATAACTTTCAATTAGTTGATGATATAAAGTGAATTTTTTATATAAATAGTATATCAAAATAAAATTTTAAAATTATCACAAATGATCAATATCCAATACAATTAGAGTGAAAAATAATATAGTTTAAATAGTAAAAATGCAATTACAAAACACTACTAAGTTGTTTTATTTTTCTCCTTTTGCAAATTATTCTACAAAAATACATTAGCAGCATTTAGCCCTTTTCATTATTTAATTTTAAGCTTACAGCAATTCAAATTATTTTACAAAAAATTTTATTTAATTCTTTTATTAAATTAATTTTGATAACTATTATGATAAGTCATTATAATATTAAATATATTTTTTATAAAAAAATTCTTAATAATTTTCCTACATGCCAATGGATAGAAAAATCTTTATTCCACACTGAGAGTTTGATTTAGATCTTTGTGAATTATAACTACAGTTTTGCTAACAAATGTTTTATTAATATTGGTTAAGAGATGTTAAAATATAATTTATTAAATGTTTTTAATTACTTAGCAAAGAACATATTTTACATTTTTAATAAAAAAATTTGACTTTTATTTCTTTAAACGGTGTCTTTATAATACTTGTTAGCGTTTGTCTTGTAATTGTTACACACAAGTAAATAAATGTTAACTAAATAATTTTATAAAAAAACTATTATTGGATTGAAACTTCTTATTATAAAAAATATTTATAAGATTTTAATTAATTTAAAGTATTTAATATTTTATTATATATAATTAATGTAATGTATATATTAAAAATGTATAAAAGTACTTATTTAAATATATTCTCATTATTAAAATTAGCATAAGTAATAGTTATAATTAATAATAAAATTTTATTCTATAAAATTATTAAAAGTAATAATAAATATTAAGTCTCACGTCGGGAACAATATTTTGTTCCATCGGTCAAATTTTCGTCAAATAATCAGTAGATTAATAAATTTGGATGAAAATTAAATTAATTATTTTTACTCTGAAATGAAGTTAAGTTAAAAGTTAACTAGTGAAAATGATAATAAATTTAAAAAATATTTATTAATTATTAAATAAAAAATTAACAAAAAGATTAAAATTGTAAGATCTTAAAATTAAAAGGATCAAAATTATTAAAAATAAATTAGAGGATTGAAATTATGAAATTTCAAATTAGGGAAACTAAAAATATAATTAAACCTAAACAAATAAAAAAAATTTATATATCTCACAAATTTTCAAAAATCAAACTTCAATTATCTTCAAACGAGAAAAATATTTTAATTCTATGCAATTTCCATCGGAAATGCAAAGAAAAAAAACAGCTGTCTTTTGGTGTTTTCTAATATAAAACTTAAAACCTAAGAGGAATTCTAATATTTTTGCTATCCCCTCCTAAATAAAAAGATAAGATCTAATTAAATCAAATCTCAAATTGAAAAGAGAATTTTCTTAAGTTTACTCATCTTCTAAAATATCTCCTAATTAAGTAAAAAACCATTAATATATCTAACATTCAGGATATTCTCTAATGTCTCCTTATAAATACTCCAAATTTTATAATAACTTCACATGCTTATGTGTGAGGATAAAACAGTCATATATACTTAATTCTTTAGCATCTTTTGATTCTTTCAATTTCATTCCATAAATTTCCAAAATTCATAATTATATTCTTCTTTTTACTAAAACTTTAAGCCTATTTTTTTAACCTTGATCTCTAACCAGTTCTAGAAAACATAAAAAATAGTCATGAGCCCATAATTACAGCTTATAAGCATGCAAAACATAGAGAATTGATTATAGAATGTTTGTACTCCAAACATACTATCAGATTCTCCTGAAGCAAATTTAAAAGAAGAAATAAAAACGCACGTGTCGGAGTTAGGTGAGCAAATCCACAGAGAATTTGGAAAATTCTAAAATGAACGCAAGCACGTGATGTAAACAATGAATGGGACAAGACGAACGATGACAGTATATTTATTCTCCTGACCCACACCTAACGGGCAGGTACCGACGACCCAACAGGTTGTGGGCTTACATGGACGGCAATACCTAATGGGCTACCAACTTTATCTTTTGGTCAAATGGGCTAGTAGCTTATATCTCAAAAATTTTATTTGATTAACCTTTAAATATATTGAGCAAAAAAAGTTGACTTTTTATATTTCGACCTGAAAAAAAGTTAACTCTTATCTAGACGTATCACTTTTCATTTATAATGATGAAATGAATAAGATTTGAATATAAAGTCTTATGTGAACTATCTTAACTTTTTATTATTAGATTAATTTTAATGATTTAAATGTTGGAACCTTTTGTTTAATTTTTTAAAAAAGTTAATAATGTGATTTAGCATTTTTTTGCTTGCTCTGTAGGTACAAAAAGAATTCTTTATTCATTCTCCTTTAAGAAAAAGGTTCTTAAAAATATACTTTAAAAATATATAATATTTTTTTTATATTTTGAAAGTTTATGAAAAATAAAAAATATATTTTTATAAATATAAATTATTTTATTGGTTATAATTGTAAAAAAAAATACTTGTTAATTATAAATATTTATAATTGCAATTTTTGAGAAACTATTCTAAACAAACATTAAAAAAATTTATTTTATTTTTAAAATAAAAAATCATTAAAAAGGTGAAAAAAGCACTTATTGAATTCAACTCGGTCTTCCACTAAAATACCGAGTCATTATAAGTGGTTAGTTTTTATAAATAAGTCATAACCTGACTATCGTGTTTTTTGGTCGTATGACCTACACATCTGCCAGAACTATGTTACAAATAAAAAAGCATAGGTCCGTTTTGAGGTCTTAAAAGTAATGGATCAAGGCCCAGGTTGGAGTATCTTCACACGGATGGATCAAGTCATGACTAAGTCTTTTGAGTTTGCAAGCCCATTAGTAGAGTTAGAGACCCTTCGGCCTATTTATAGAACTTTAAATAAGTTTCAATTTAGGTTATGCTAAACATGTTAAACTAAATTTTAAAAATAAATCTATGTCAAGTTAACAAGTTATGCTTAACTTTATTTTAGGAAAATAAATCACATCTATTTGAGGTATATAAAATCTGATTTGATCAGACCATTTTTGTCCTTAGGTATACCAGCATCAATTTCCTCTTAATGATATATGCACTGTCTTATTTGTACATGATATCTCAATGTAAATTTTATATCCCAGTTAATATTACGCTCCTTTATCTTTGAAAATCCAAGTATATATATGTTTGGAACAATAATTTTGTCAAAAAAGAATATTTCTTTTAAAATAAGATGATGTAGACATAGGAGTATTTAGATGAAAGAATAAACCCACATATAACCTTCTGGGGCCCTTTTCGACATATGAAAAGAAAGGTAAATTCTACGATGTCTCTATATTTGAAGGAATATCAGTAATAGAATACATACATATATATATATATATATATATATATATATATATAAAACTAATATTATAATTTTTATTAAAAATTTAATATTTTTTAAATTTTTAGATAATCCTTATAATTATGATTTTTATGACATTGATCTTTTTATATATTTTTATGATATTTGATAATTAGATTTTATAATTTATAATTATGTTGAAAATATCATAAATTATTATTTAAAACTTGGTTTATAATTGTCCTACATAAATTCTTAACTTATTATAATAATTTTTCTTTTAATAAGTTTCATGATTTTTATCAAAATAAACCCGATAAATAAAATATTTATGACAAATTTTTACATCATATAATAATATTTTATTAAATAATTATTTATTCAAACACATTTATATTCGTATCATTAGAAGTGACACCATCTATAACGTGTATGCTAAGAAATCCAACACTAACGAGTGTAGTATCATACTGATATTACTAAGGAATGTAGGCAATATACCATAATAGTCATAAGCTGAAATGAATCAACCATATAGAATCTTCATACGAAACCAAAATTAATTATTAATGGTAACATCACACGTACGGTAGGAAATATTGTAACATGCGTACACTCCAGAATTGCAAATGGAGGAGTATTGACAAATTGAGTAACGATTTGATTTTAGAAAAATGAATATTGTAATACTGAAGCAGCATGGGGTTGGTACAGAAGCACATTGAAGAACAAAATATTTGGTTATTGACATAAAAGGGTATTAGACAAAATAAAATGGGGTGTCCACCTTTCAGCAATGAAATATATTCTCTTCCTTGAAGGCAAAACAAAGTGTTTGCCCTTGAAACTTAAATTCATCTGATTGCGTGTTGTAGTTTCACTGAAAGCCAATAGGGATAGAGAAGTGTCATACGTTTTGCAATAGTCAAAGCCCCAAAGGTTGAGGAACGATTAGGAATTGGGTAGTCAATGCATTGGTTAGTTCCATCAAACACCTTAATGCATAAAGTAAGAGGAAAATGTCAAGCCCGGCAACTAGCGTGTTCCACCAAATTCACAACTCTATTTTTGCCAGACTTTCATGTATGAATCAAGTCAATTATTTCCTTTTTACCAAACTACAGATATTTTTTAGGAAAACCAGACTTACTAGAATTTGATAAAACTACTATGAACAGTGATTTTTTTTTATTTTAGAAAAAGTATTTATGTAGCTGCGTATTTAATATTTAAATTTAATACTACTGATTAAGATAGATTAGCCTTTTTCAGCTGGTTCAATAGTAAACTTTATTTTAATTAAATCTTAATTAATCTGAATCAGATTAAGTAGATTCAATAAGATATAGTATGTTGAATTTTATAGATTAATACTAATTAATTATTGTTATAAAATTATGATATATCAATTATGTAAATAATTATGATAATTTTTGTAGTTGATAAATTATGGATATCATGTTGAATTTATGATGTAATCAAATGAATTTTAATGAATTAGGCCACTTATACAATGTTCATTGAGAGAATCTGATATTCTTTAATGAGTTATATAATTCGTGTCCTTTTAGATGATTTGATATATTAAAATATATACTTATTATTCGAGGATAACTCCTTCTTACTCAGTAAATCCTAATTCTGAGTTTAAGATCAAATCAAGATGTTCTATCATTGATATCAGAATTTTATATATTAAGTGTGTAAAATCCAACTCATGAGGCAAAGGATACTCATTCTCACTTTGCTTTCTATTACTCTATTTCTTAAAGAGGATTGGAGAAAGATGGACCCCTCTCGTCAAATAAACAATTCTGGTCTTGATTAATTATAGAACATTCCATTGGGTGTAAATCTACAGTGTTAAATTGATCTAACTATACAATAAAGTTCCGTAAAGCATTCTTAATATATAAGATCCAAACTCAACTTTTCTTTAAAGAGAACCAAACTTCTCTAGGCAAATCAATGATCATCAGATTTTTGAATTTTATGAAATATAAACAAAAAATAATAATAAAGGGAGAAAAATAACTGGCTTCAAAATAAACCTTTTGCAGGAAATTAATTGGTCCAAGATTGTGATAATTGATTGATTAAACAAAGTTCTAAACAAGTGCTTCCGGACTCTGGATATACCAGGAAAAGTATACATATGGCTTCACAAAATAATTATGCCACATTGTTTGAAAACAAATAAAATAATAAATTAAAGTTTAGATACAGACAAAAGTACAATTCGATCAATCAGGGGTTTGCTGATCGACCAAACTGGTGGCTTATCAGATGATGAAAAGAAGAATGATTTAGTTCATGTCACTGGAAAAGGTATTCAATGCTTCTAGTACAGTGCATTCTTGTATGATGGCTTACATGCATGAATGTGGTTCATCCATTTAGCATGCATTTGAACAAATTTTGCTGTTCTTTTGCTTATCAATGTCATTGTCGTCCCAATGCTGTTGTTTTAAATTTAATTCCCAAATTAACTTATCACAATACTCAGATTGCAGAAATAATAGTTCCTTACTGCGAACAGGTTCAGATTTTAGAGCCATTTTGTACTGCATCTACGGTTCTAATTTTTTTGAAACCCATTTTTCTACACCTTTTTCATATCTTATTCTATTTCTTATTAATTTTCTCTCTTTTATGATATTCTGTCTCCCTGCTCAATTTTTCATACTTTTCCATTAAAAAGTGTAAAACACTAAAGAATGTCGATGGGTAATTATTTGCACAAGAAGGAACCCTTTTCTAAGTGATGAAATAAAGTACCGTAGGCTTTCGTTATTTCAATAACTCTTGAATAATAAAATATTTTCCATTAAAAATCCTACATCAGGTAAACTTTCTCTCGGTTAAATAACACACGTATGATCCCTTCCTCTCTCTCTTTTTTTTTTTTACCTTAATTAATTATTTATGAGAAACATTATTCACGCACTAAAAAATTTACATTATTCTTGCATCACTTTATTTTTTCAAATAATGAAATAAACAACCCATATTTTTGTTTAAAAATGGTTAAACTATATTTTTTTCCTTTAAATTTAGATTAATTTTTTTTTCAAATTTTCATTCAAATTAATCCTTTATATATTTTTTTAATTTCAAGATAATTTGTTAAAAAATTTGTCAAAAATGAAAAAAGTGAACTAAGCCATCTTAACTTAAGCATATCATATAAACTATCTCAACTCTTGATCATTAAATTAATCTTGGTCACTTAGTCATTTTAACTAGCTTAATTTCTTATGTATGATCATAAAATACTACAAAATTTTAGAATGAAGGTTACATATTAATTACAAGAAGCTCTAGAAATTTGATTAAATATTTTTAAAATAAAAAATTTTCATATTCAAAGAAAACAAACTATAAAAAAAGATATGATTTAATCTCTTCTTTTAATTAATGAAATCATACGAAATTTGATATGTTATCATATTCTAAGGTTTAAAAGAATTTCTCAATCAATTTTAATAATAATTGTAAGAAAAAATAAAATCTTAATTAATGAAATTATACAAAATTTGATATATTGATCAAAATTTAATATATAGTGAAGCCCATTAATCAATTTTAACAATTATTGAAAGAAAAGTCCATATTTTGATGAGTTTTAAATAAAATTTAACATCATTAAATAAAAGAATTAACTTAAAACAAAAAATGATAAATATATTTGAATAAAAAACTAGAAGATAAAATTAAAATTTGATGTACATTTTAGAAGATAAAAAATATAATTTAGCAAAAAAAAACACATATTTTGATATACAATCTTTATTTTATTATTATTTATTACTTAAAAAATTTATTAATATTTTAATCTCTAACTTATCTATTTTAAAAAAAAATTCATTAGTCTTAAACTTCATCGTTTTGCGACTTTATCTTTAGTGTCATTTACACAAAGATTAATTTGTATAATTTAAGTAAATGAAAAGATTAATTTATAAAAATTTTAAAATAAGGGATTAATATTATATTATTTTAAAAATTAAAAATAAATTTGTAAAAACTAAGTAATGCGTGTTTCGAGTACAAACATTGGGCATCTATTTTATAAATTAATGTTTGGGTTGGACTGATCTCAATCCTAACAGCAACAATTTAAATCAGCCAGACTAAATTATAGCAATAATACTATCTACATATTATTTTCTTTAAGTTTCAAACACACTCATTTGTTGGTGAGGCTGCAATCATGAATTTTGACTTGAGTTCTTCTGAATATAACAAAATATGCACATAACCGTGTAGTCTTTATCGCTGTGTTTTATTGTTCAGTGATTAGAGTAAATATTTAAAGTTTCGGGAACAGTGGATGAATTTGAACCCCCCCCCCCCCCCCCCGGCGCGTGCCTCTTAATTAATTTGATATATTTCTAATTTCATGGTGTTTAAAACTTGCAAGGAAAAATATTGTGGAAAATGGAAGGCATCAGCACTCATGACATTATATTATCAATGAACAGTGCCCCTCAAAGCAACACTATAAAAGGAAGTGAATTATGGTACACTCTTCACAACTTGCAAACAAAATCATATACACCTCAATCCTCAACTAATATCGCCCTTCCAATCATGGCTGGAAAATTCCAATCCTTTACCTTCATTGTAATTATTCTATGGTGCTCCTGGCTCAACATCCAACAAGGGATGGCACGGCCACTTAACACTATAGTACTGCATAGAGATGGTGATCAAGAACCAAGGAGTGCCCTTTTGGACATTTCACCTATACTTGTGAGGAGCTCCATTGTTGAACGCCATACACAGAAGAATAAAACCATTCGTAAACATGAAATTAACAGCAACGGCCCAAGCCCTGATGGACCAGGGCATAAAGGGACACCACTTTTATACTCTAAACTCAATAATTAGAGTTCCATGATCAAGAAAGTTACCACTCAGTTAAAACTTTTCGTTTTTCTGTAATTTCAAATATTTCCTTCTACTGGCAACTGCCTTGGAAATATCTCATTCTCATTGTCTTTCTGTGTTTTTATTTTTTTTACGTTATTATTATTACAGTGAATGTCTTTGTCATTGTCGAGTGTGATTCATTTCTGCGTCGGGATCCCTTGACTCTACTGAACAATGTAATATACAATGTAACATATCTATCTATATTAAAGTTTCGCTAGAATTTATCGCCACATGCATTTCCCCCACTTAATTTTAATTTCTCAAAAACCTCTCGATTTAATCCTCCAAAATTATATATGTCATCATGTTATAATCATAAGAAAATTTAAATATCAAATTAATTCTTTAAAGTTATGATCATATTAATCCTTTAAAAATTTTGTTGTTAAATTAATTATTTAAAAATTTAATTTATTGTCAAATTATCTTTTAAATATTTGAATAATACTAGCTGTTTTTACAATAAAAGAAAGAAAGAGAAAGTGAGTAGGATATGTTATAATCATGCAAAAAGATAGAAAAAGAATGAGTATGTAAAAATTATTGTTTAAATATCACTATTCTAAAAATTTTATTTGTTATAATTTTTGTTCTCGTTATGATAATAAAATCCTAAAAGAATTAATATGATCATAATTACAATATTTTTAACGATGAATTTATGAATATTTTAAAGGAGAACGGTGACAATACAAATAACTTTGCAGGATCAAATTAATAATTTAATCTTTTCTTTTTTAAACTCTTCTATTTTTTATTTTGTTTATTTTTTATCCTTTTTATGTTTTTAAAAATTTTAATTTATTGATTTTGATGATAGTGATCATAAGTGGATACGATCGAGAAGATTTCTTAACAAAAATATTTTATTTAGTTAAATTTATTTTTTTAAAAATATTTATGAATTAAATTAAATAAAACATAAATTATTTATACAAATTTATTTTAATTTATAGTTATAATTAAAATTATAAAATAATTTATTAAATTTGATAATTTTTTCTGAATATAATATGAACCAATCAATTTGATAAAAAAATTAATTTATTGTATTAATAAATTGTATTTTAATATATATGAAGTAATTTTCATAATATGAAAAATACTGTATAAATTAGACTTTATCATAATGTTTTTAATAATCAAATTCATATCAAATACATTTTTTAATATTCTAAATAAATAACTTAAAATTTTCTAATTATTTTAACTTATTTATTAAAATATATAAAAAATAAATTTTTAATAAGTTGTTAGTATAATCATTTTTATACCGTGAACCAATAAAAATTTATCAATATACCTTTTAAAGTAATTATTAAAATTAAAAGTACATAATTTTTAAATGAATAATAGTCAATGATTAAATAAATATATAAAGAATATAAATTTTTAATATAAATATAGGTGATACTCTTTTGAATATATTTTTAGGACAAATTACATATGTATTTATTTTGTTTTAACAAAATTGCAAATGATATTTCTACTTCTTCTTTTTTATCATTACAGAACCCTTTGTTAAATGATATTATTGGATTACAATATTAAAATTTTGTTTTAAAAAAAATGCAAGTGTAATTTAACTTACTTTTTAACATACTTATTGTAATTTGATCAATTTATTTTAAAAAATATCAATTAATGAGATAAATATTTAATAAAGTGATTAAATATAGAAGGTATGTTGAATAATATATTCATAGGAACATGTTAATGATATTTTTCAATTTTTATTCATACGACCATTCTATGATAATATATATTTTTTTTAAAAACTTTCATTACCCTTATAATTTGGCCGTTGTAATATAAATATTTTCTAGCTCTTTTGTGCCAGCTGCCTTGAAAGGGGTAGACAAAATAAAATGGGTTTATACCATTAGTGAATGAAAATTTTCCCCTCAAAGGAAAATTAGACGCTTCTCTTAAAAATTAAATTCATTTGCATACATGGTGTATCCATTCAGCCCAAGAAAAGAATCAGAGAGAAGTATTCTAATTTTGAGATTCTTATTATCATACATTTTAATAATAAATTTATTTTAATAGTTTTTATTATATTTAACCTTGTACTACAATATATTTTATATCATATTTTTTTTCATCCCTAATCCTGCATACCTACATGTTACAATCTGTGAAAGCTCTAAAGCATAAGGTGGGACTAGGAATATTGGCCAATCAATCTCCACTGATCAGATGTTCAAAGCAGCAGTTACAGGAAGATGTCAACGCCATGGGTTAGCTCCATTTCCTTCTGCAGATTACACTTGTACTCTAAGACAGACAGATCATGGGATTTTTTTTTATAAATTATTACCAAAAAAAATAAGATAAAGAAAGGAAATTAAACAAATGGAATCAAAACTTTGAAAAATTGGTTCAAAATTCCTCTAATAGATAGTTGAAATTAACAAACAAACATTAGGTTCTAGAGTGAAGTGGAGCACCATGCTTTAATTACCGGGAAATTGATGCATATGAATGGCTTCACAACATACTTTTACCAGTAATTCATGCAGGTTGCTTATCTACCAAACTGGTGGCTTGTCGTATGATGAAAGGAAGAAAGGCTTAGTTCGTGTCCCTGGAAAGGCTATACACTGCATCTGGTTGTGAATGCATAACAATTAGCCTCCTCCTGAGCGATGGCTACCACAAATGGGATTCATTTGTTTGAATATTTCATCAATTTCACTCAATTTGAGTTTGAACAAATCTTATTCTTTTAGTGCTTCTGATATGACTGTCATTGTCGTATGTCCTATTGATGCTTCATTCAAAATTCCAAATTTACATTACCATGGTCCCATATTTTTCCACACATAGTGGAAGCAACTTCAATGAATTTTTTTTAATCAATAGCTCCAACATTAATTAGATCTTTTTGTTATTAGAATTTAAATAAGTTGGATCCCAAAATTTTATTAGGATCTGGACGTGTCTTTAGCTCCAATAGCACTTATAGAGTTAAATTGGATTAAGGTTATCTCCATGCTTATACAGATAACAAATTTACTATATTAAGTTTAATTAACTGAACTTCTATTGGTGATTGATATTGCAGTAAAAAAATTTGTAAATTGTTTTTCTCTGAAGAAAACAAAATCTGCCTGTTGTTGTAATAACTTCTCTTTGATTATGGAAAAAAAATAACAGGATTTTGGAATTTCTGGAAAACGGTAAATCTGTTTGCTCTAAAATTACGTTTCGACAAATCAAGTTAAACAGCTACTGACTCAGATTCTTTTGAAAATATTTTATTAAGCCAAATTGATGAATACGTAAATATGGCAACAACGTGTAAATATGACAGTTGTATGATCTCTTCAGAATTATAACTGATAGGTAGAAGATATTCAGGCAGACATGTAAATATGGCTGCTGCATCTCTTGTATATTATCGTAGCAGATAGGTAAGAGATATATTAGGCAGATATTTATCTTTAATTGATATATTTTATTCTAAAAAATTATTTACTGATTGATAAATATTTTTCAAGCGTCACAATAATTTTTCTTAACATAAACATTATTTAACAAAAATAACTTGTTAGTATAAATTTTAAAGATTTATACAAATAAATAACATTTTTATATTAATATTTACTGTTTCAATAATAAATTAATATTTTTTACTATTAACTTGTTAGTATAATTTTATTACCGGTGTTAAATTAATATTAAAATGTGAGTATATATGATAATTTACGTGTGGTGAAAAAAAATCAGGTTCGATTTTCAATTTAATTTAGATGCATCTTTATAGTAAAATATTTTATTATCATTAACTAACAAAAAATTATTATAAATATACTTTTGAAATAATAATTATGAAAATTGTGGGAACATTCTTGGTACCAAATGGTAGCAATGTAGGGGTAGGTCAAATCAAACTCACTTGAAACCACTATAAATAGAAGGGTATCATGCAGCTTTATTCTCAACGAGCAAAATCATAGAACACACCCAAACGTGAATATAACCTAATCATCTGAATCATTCTATAATTGCTTGAAGCAATTACTAGCAGACATGGTTGGAAGAATTCAATGCTTTGGCTTATTTCTTATTTTTCTTTCTCTCTTGGGTCTCTGCATCCAACAAGGGATGTCCCGGCCACTGCCACTCAAAACTTTGGTTCTGCACCAAAATGCTAATCAACAACTAAACACTACCTTTCTGAAATCCTCACATGTGGCTGTGAAACTAGCAATTGACAACAGTGGTCCTAGCCCCCAAGGACCAGGGCATCCCAGGTTGGATTTATACGCTCAACCTCAACTCAACAATTAGAGTTTCCTAACCAACAAAGTTAACTACCACTCTTTTAAGTATTTTAGTTTCAATGTAATTCCAAATATTTCGTTTAAGGGGCACCGTGTTGTGTCATTGTCAGTGTCTTTAATTTTGTGTGTTTTCTTTCTTTAGTGAATGCCTTTTCTATTTTTCAGTATTGTCATATCTGGGCTCAGATTTCAGCTCTCTCCCAACCCTTTTCTTTCCCAAATAATTGAAGCTTGCTATTTGTCTGTCTTTCATTCAGTTTCTTTTGAATAAACATTTACTTTTTTATTTAAATTTTCTAAAACTTTCTAATAAAAGTGACTGCTAAATTTCAGACCCAAATTTGGATCTCATTAAGCTCAAAACAAACTTTTGTCAAATGCAGGAATCTTCACCATAAAGAGTAATGACAATCAGACTTAAATTCAAAAGTGTTAGACATTATTTACTCTTAAATGAGTTTGAATTTGAAATATGGTTAATTCTCATAATTTTACAATAATTTTTAATTAAGTAAAAATAATTTGTAAACTTTATAATATGTATTGGATTAATTTTTTAATACTTTTTTTTTTCAATTAAGTTAGGTACTATACTTTAATCAATGTCTTTTTATTTTTTTTGGTTTTTCAATGTTAATGTTAAATTATATATAGTTAGTTTAGATATTATGAACTAATTAAAAATCATTTTAGATATAATCTTTAAAATTGTTATTTTCAATTACATATCAATTTATAATTAAGTAATGAAGTAGCAAAGACATTTATTAGTGGTTTTATAGCGTGAACCGTTAATGAAGACCCGCTTATGCCAGCAATTATAATGGGAACCAGAATAAGATAACTTCATTTATTTTTAGTTTTAATGAGAACCAAAATGCACTACACACTTGAGTGATGGGAAAAGTAGGTTGTTACTATTCAAGTAGACATGAGTGTTCATTGATCTAATGATAAATAAATCTTTTTATAAAATTAATTTTTGAATTGTTTAATATATGGAGATGGGTATATTAATTAAATTTAACTATAAAATTTTATTAAAATGTATGTTTTTAATTAAAAATAAAGAAATAAAATTTCAACTTCGGAACATTGTTAACCTACTCCCATTTAAAGTGAAAAGATAGTTAAATAAGATGACATTAAATAAACTTGATTAGTATTGTAGTGAAATTAATGGTTTAATTCGCATCTGATCAATAATAGATCACTAATCTTGGCTTAAACTCGTAAAAGATATGGTCCTTACAAACTGACTTGTGAGCCGAAGCACATAAGCTCAACTTTAATATAAAATCATGATAGTAACTAAAAATTTGTTTAACCCAACGGACCTGAATCCCTTAATTTGTGTCTTATCCAATAAATGTATTTGTTTAGTAAATAAAAATAAAATTAGAAAACGCTTTCCCTTAACCTCAACATCATCAACAATCCCTTCGTCCCATGGATAACAGATATAGCTGCAGCCCAATAACACCGGTGGGCCCAACCCACTAGTCTCTCCATCATTATTGGGCCAAGATGAAAGAGAAGACGTTGGAATTGGAACAGAACACATCAAGCTCCTTTTTGGGATATATAGATCTCATTGTGTTATCCCCTAAGCAGTTGGAGAGCATTACCAAGGCTCTAAAGAAAAGTAACCGTCCTTTTCTTGCCACCGTCACCCACCGCCGCCACAGTGGTGGTGCCATGGACCATGATTACTTACTCTCTATGGAATGACCAACCCGCAAACGCTAAACTAATGTCAGGAGCAATATAGGGTTTGTTCTTTGTGTCTCATTGCATGTTACATTAAAGTTGACGTTTACACTTTTGCCCTGCTTTTGATCGTTCGTCAATCAAGAAAATAAAGTATGTCTCATTTTCTGCACGTTTCTGGTATGAAGATCAATGTGTTTTTCACGTTCTTGTTGCAGGAAGTTCACCCTTTGACTCTTTTGTTTCGTTGGCCTTTGCCTATCTTCTTTCAAATTTTTAAGTGCACATTTCTTCACAATTAACGGTTAAAACTATGATAAAAGTTAATTGCATGTATACTAAAATTTAAAATTAATTATATTTTTCGATTTTAATTTTCTAATCAAATTTTTATTTTAGAAGAATCGACTTCTTTCTTATTAACATTATTACAAGAGTAATATTATTTTTACAGAAAAAATATATTATAATTTATATACAGAAGATAGAGATCAATAGAATAGAAAAGAAAGAAATTTCAAAGGTAAAACGAATCATGTGATTGCGAGATTAAAAAATAATGTGTAAAAGATATTATAAAAGTTTCTTGTAAAAATAATACAAATTTGATTGTAATTGGTTCTTCTTGAGGTTATTTGGAAAGGAAGGTTCTAGAAAAAAAAAGGAAAAAGTTTTTTTAAAATAAATATATTTTAATTTAATAATTATTTAAAATAAATAATATAAAATAATATATTATTATTTATTATAAATAATTTATAATTTTCTTAATTTAACAATTAAAATTTTACCTTCTACAAAAATTCTTCCAAACAACTTTTAGTAGTATTATAAAATATTTAAAAAAATGAAATATACTAAATAATACGATAAGGATATTGGATATTGTAAAGATAACATTACTTTTATTGTGATTGGTTCGCTTTAAGATTTTGCACAACGACGTTTTCAATTTTATTAAGTTTTTTTTTTCCTCTAAATATTTTGATTTGTGGACTTGTGCTAATCAGAAAGCGTGTCAATTTGCTTATCCTCCATGTATTCTATATTTTTAATAAAATGATTTTAATTCATGTAGTGGTTTATTACATTAATTGTATGATCATTCATCTTTAAATATTGTATAATGTATCATAAATGCTTGCATATTTAACTGTACTGTAACGAACAAATCCGATTTAAATAGTAGAATCGACCTGAAAATTGAAAAACAATGAAAAACTGAAAAAAAAAACTATTAAAAATTGAAAATTCAGATTAAATCTTAGAAAATTAATTTAATTTGATTTATCTTTTCTAATATATTTTAACAGAATCCAACCACAAACATTCCTATATTTAATTATGCTATTACAAAAATTTTACAATATGAATTCTTTTCGAGAAAAATAAAATTATCTTTTTCCTCCGTTTTAAATTATACTTTTTAAATATCATACAAAGAAAATTATTTTTAAATATTTTTTTAAAATTTAAATTCTATAACAATGTATGATATATATATATATATATATATATATAATACTTTTCAAACAATAGTTCAAAAAAAATTTGACAAAAATATTTATTTATCAATTATAATATTTTTTTTGGAAAACGAAAACATTTTAAAGTCTTACTTATAATCACACTATCTTAAATTTTATGTAATATGTAATTAAAATAAAAGATAATGTTTTTCTTTAATATTTTCAAAGTCAAAAGTTCATAATATTGTTCCTTTTTCCAGTTTTTTTCTTATTTTTTAAATTAAATTTTTATTTTCTTCCTACAAATCTAAAAAATAAATAAAAATATTTTTTCTCGATAAAATGATTAAAATAAACTGTTTAAAACTATCATAATTTAGGCTAATTAACTTCAAGTAACTACTTTAAAGGTTTTATAAGATCAAAATGTCACCCTTTCTATATACTATCTTTATTTTCAATATATCAATCTAACATATTTTTTAAATATATTTTTTGGAATTTGAATAAACATTGGTAAAAAAAATTCAGAAATTTCTTAAAATATTTTTCACTGCTCCATAACAATTCCCGATAGTGACTTCAGTTTTGTTTGAACATCAATTGGATGTCCCAGAATTAGAAAAAATATGAAATTTAACGTCACCTTTGGCCTATAATTAAAAATAGCTTTTTGTCTAGCCATCACGGTCAACAAGATATATGAAGCAAAGTTAAACCCGTCTCCAACATTCAATGGCAAAAGATAGCATGTTATAAAATTACAACTTTTTTCAAACATGAAAAGGAAAAATGAATCTGAAACACAATTTTGTGATTGCAAAAGCGTAGTAATGGAGTGGTGGAAGCAATTTTACAAACAAGAGACAGGGAAACAAAATAGAAATAAATTAAAGAGGACAGTTATAGGTAGCCACCTCTTACAATCTAGACTATCAAACAGAAAACATTGATTTCCATCAAATCAATATATTTTTAGAACACAAAAGGTTTTAACAACCCGAATCCTTTTGTGATTTCCCCATATATATTTTTTTATAGTTCTTATTTTAATTTTTAATTTCTTTTTCATTTTATTTTTCTCTCATCTATATAAAAAGAAAATATATTTTATTTTTAAATTAAAAATAAATAAAAAAACATAACTTTTTATTTTAATAAATAATTATCTATTTTTTTTATTTTCTTCAATCAAATAATAAAAAATATAGCAACATAACCATAGTGACGATGGATTTTATTAAAAAAAAAGTGTTATATATATATAATGTTAAAAATATAAAAGAAAATATTGGGTAAAACATACTGAAAAATTATCTAACACAAAAATAATACATCGCTGCATGCGAACTAACTCTGTTTTGATAAGACAATTTAAAATATATTTTTTTTCCGAACATGTATTAAAGTAAAATGATGTTAGAACACAGTAAACCAGACGCGTAAAAAGTTACAATATTTTTATATAATAAAATGTGTAATAAAAAAGCGATAAAAGTAGAAATAAAATTATATAATATAATAAATAACTATATATATATTTATACATTATTATATACAATATCAAGCAGTGGCGGATCACTTGAAGATGTGCAGATACATTCACTTGAAGATGTGCAGATACATTCACTTGAAGATGTGCAGATACATTCACGTGTTTTGGTAAAATTATAAATAAATATTTTAAATTTTGTATTATTTTCCTCTATTTTTATATTTTAAAATTCACTAAATTCAAATTTTAAATTTAAAAAAATAATAAATAATTTATTTAAACTTATAAAAATAGTTTCTAGCTTTTATAAAAAAAATTTACTTATTTCAACAATTTTTTGATATGGCTTATCAAAATATATATTTTTAAAATTAATTTCATAAATTTTATAATCAAATTTATAACATAAACTTAAATATAATATAGTTTAATTAAACATATTTTAAAGTAAAATCTATTCAATATTTTAAATAAAATATTTGGAGTTATAATATTATTTGATGACTTAGAGATGTGTCGAATATGTTGAAAATAAAATATTTTTTTAAGATCTAGTTAATTATATGTTAATATTTTATTTTTATTATTATTATGTTTATAATTTAGTTATTTAATTGAATATGATAAAATATTTGATTAAATTTAAAAATTTAATATTATGGTAGAGATTATAATAATAATAAATAAATTTTTTAGGATTTAATCTAAATTATTTTTAATTATTGAATTATCATAAATGAATATTAATAATTTAAATAGATTAATATGTAAATAACAATTTTTATTTGATGAAAATGAATAAATTTTATTTATTAAGCTACATATATAGATTATATATATAAATGTTATCATTAAATTGATTAGGTTGAAAATTATTAATAATTACAATTATTGATAATTTATTAATAAAATATTCTCATAAAATATATATAATTTGAATTTTTTCTCACCTATGATTCTCATTATTTGTTATATTTTAATTTAATGCATTAGGTTATTAGTTGAAATAATATTAAGTATACTTATATATTTGTAGAATTAATGACTCATCGAAAAGAATTCAATCAATTCATAGTAATAAATTTAAACTCTATAACTATAATAAATAATGTATTGGTCAAATAAATTGAATAAATAAAAAAAAAGAATTTATTTAGATTAATTATAAGTTAATTTAACAATTGTATCATATTCTATGATTAACTAAAAATTATAAAAATAAAAATAAATTTATTTATTTTTCTATAATTTTTAAAAGTAAAAAATCTTATTTCATATTATCTCAATGTTAAAAAATGTTACTAGATATTAACTTTAATTAGTAGATTAGTGTGATTAATTTTTTCAATCCTTATAAAAAAATATTTTAATTATTATTTAATAATTATTAGATAATTTAATTTTAATCAAATAAATAATTTTTTTTCTTAAAAAATATTATTATATTTATTGCTAACATTAAAAATAAAATAAAATAATTATATTTAAAAAAATTTAATTTAATTTTTAATAAAATTAAAATTTTAAATTTAAATTTAAACTGAGAACAGGTTACTTTGTCATAATAACATTAAAAAAAATAAAATTGTTGTATATTTTTTAATTAATATTATATCTGATTAATAAAAAAATAAAATAAAAATAAATTTTTAACATCTATATAAAATAAGAGACTTTTTTTTTTGTGTTTTTTATTCTAATAAAATGTTATAAATATTGATGATAAAAATTTGATCCAGATGTAGATATGAATAGATTCTTTACACTACTAAAAATAATTTTTTTTAAAATTACATTATATTTAAAATATACACGTTTCTATTATGTTGAGTTTAAATAATTTAAATAGATAATAAGCTAATAAGATTACTTTTTAATTATACCGCAATGTTTTAAATATTTTATTATTTTACATCATATAACATTAAAAAAATATAATTAAAAGATTTCAAAACATAAAATCACGTGAAATATAATTATAAAATATATAATATATTTATATGTTATCAATGTTAATATATTTATTTTTAGATAATAATAATTGTTGTTAATTTCTTTTGAAAATAAATTGTTCCCACCAACCATGACCTTGAATCTTGGAATGTTCGTTGGCTATATGAATTGGTTGTAATAATACTCTTTATCCTTGTTGGACATGAAAGAGGGTGTTTTGCGAGGAAGAACTACTACTCATAAAGTAAAAATTCGAGAAACCTTTTAGTATAATCTGATTTCGGATTTGTTTTTCAAAGATAATACGGCAACATGTAAATAACCTATACGTTATAAAGTTTTAAACAATAATGTCTACGAAGATTATTAGAAATAGCAGAAAGTTTGGTACATCCAATGAAGAAAGTATTTTTCTATAGAATTACTAATATCAAATGGTATATGTAAAGAATTCCGGTAAAATCAAGAGAGAAAAAACAGTGTTTAACAAAAAAAATGAATTTAATAATATTAAAATATAATTATTTTTATATGATAATCAAATCCAACAATATGAATGTGTGTCTGGACTATTCAATAATTCCATATTATAATTTATTATCTAAAATAATTAATAAAAAATATATAAGAACTTAAAAAGAGTTAAACTTAAATAATGTAGAAGAATATATAAAAGTTTAAACTCTAAATTTAAATCCTAAAATAACTAATAAAAAAATATAAAAAACTTAAAAGAAATTAAATCTGAACAGTATGAAATTTAAAATTACAAGTAACTTAGATACTTCCTCAATATTTATTCTATAGCCATTTTATAAGGCAACCATTGAAATAGGTATTTTTTATTTTTTCCAATGACTTCAAATTTTTCAGGATAACATACCTTGAGTGTCATTCACCAATATTTATGTGAAAATGTTTCTCTGTATTTATTATGACCAACATTATTAAGTTCTCTACTAATATTTTTTTATAAGTATTTATAGAAAAATAAAATTACAAATTAGTCCTCTTCTTTAAAGTCAATGACTCTATCCCTCACCTTTGAATTAAAGAACTTCTTCCTCTTGTCTGGATAATGTCTCATGTTTCCATTTTCTTCCCGAAACACAGATTTCTCATGCTCTTCCCATTCCCCCTTCGTCACCATTCCAAAACAATGGTCCCTCAATCTTGACCCTCACTTGCATTCCATTCGAGAGAATCGAAGTTCTGAATTAGGAGCAAGTATTTATCCCATTTAGAATTTAGGGTTTATAGTTCAAGTATTTTGGTGCAAGAAATTCGACTATAAATCTAATCCATATATTGGTTTGACATAGAAAAGGAAAAGTCTTTCAAAAGAAAATTAGTTATAGAAGAAGTGGACAATGTTGTATAGGGTGCTAGAAGATTTAATAGCAATTATCAAATCACAAATTGACCCAAATTAGATAGGTTGTGAAATAACATTTAGTATTAAATAATTAAAAAAATTGCTATTTTATTTTTATAGTTATTATGCAACCAAACTGTAAATAAATTTTTCTAAATAATATTAATAAAGAATCTAGTACTATTGATAGCAACAAATGTAAAAAGATATATGTGAAATAAATATTGATTAATAATCATTCAGATATGTTATCATTAAATTTATAAAGGAATAAGAGGAAGTACTATTAAAATTAGATATTTTTTCTTTTTTATGATATCCGTTTAAATTAAAGATAGTAAACATATGTTGAATGATATTTAATATGATTAACATGAAATTTTTATTTGTATTTATTGTTAGTAAGGATTTACAATAATAAATGTTTTTACTTAAATCCTTTTTTTTTAATTTATTATTATTTATATTTTTTTTACTTTTACAAATTTTTTGTTTATATTATTTTTAATAAATTCAGTGAGTTCAGTTTTAATGATAGTGATTGAGTAAAACCCTTCATAGACTGTTGTAGTCGTTTTCCCAATACACCCAAACTCGTATAGCTGATTCATCTGCTGTGATATACTTCTCGTGATTGCCATGATCACCTTCGTATAGATACGAAGTTTTCCTTTAACCGTTTTCATGACAATTTAGTTTTTTCCTTAGCTATTTTATTTTTGTAATTCTTTTGAGGTTTCAAATACGATCCTAGTAGACAAAGAATACCATACCAAAAAGTGTGGATTTGTATTTGCTGTGAGTAAGAGATTCAAATGAAACTAAAAAAAATAGAACTAAGACAAAACTGCATTAAGGGTATAGAGAAAAAAGACAAATCATGGATAATGGAATAGCAATTCAATTAATCATTGTGGTAAAAACTTAACTCATCACATTATTAAAAATAATATAAAAACAATTTGAGTAAAATTAAAAAATAAATAATAACAAATATAAACAAGAATTAAAGTGGGAAAATTGATTATTATAAAATTTTATTAAGAATAAGTATAGATAAAGATTTAATGTTGACGATGATAAATGCGTGACGGGATGTCTCTACGTGAATGTGGAGGTGTAGTAACCTTTAATTTAAAAGGTAGAGAAGAAAGGACCTTAAAATTAAACTCGGCATCTCGTCTATCTCTGATTTCCGTCTCCGATTGGCAGTGAGGAGAGAAAAGAAGAGGTTCATGTTCTGTTGGTGGGGTCACATAAAGCCTTTGCTGAGGCTAGGAAAAAGGCTACTAACCAGAGGCCTCAATGTGACACTCGCCACCACCCAATTAGTTTACCATCGTGTCTTCGAGTCCTCCTTCCGTAATCACCAACGGAATCCGAGTGTTGTTCTTCTCTGAGGGTTTGGGTAGTGGGCCACACCACAAGCCCGTCAATAAGGACCAATACATGGAGCTTATAGGAGAATATGGGCCCATTAACCTCTCCAACACAATCAAAGATCACTTCCTTAGCGGTTCAAAAAGACTAGCATGCATCATCAACAATCCCTTTGTCCCATGGGTAGCAGATGTAGCTGCCAATTTCAAAATCCCCTGTGCTTGTCTCTGGATTCAACCCTGTGCTCTTTATTCCATATACTATAATTTCCACAACAATCTCAACCCATTCCCCACACCCGAGGACCCTAACATGAGTGTCCAGTTACCAGGTCTTCCACTACCGCACGGGTTCTTGGAAGAGACCAAATAGCAAGGGATGATAGTGCCATGGTGCCCACAACCGAAGGTGTTGATTCATCCTGCAAAAGCATGTTTCTTAACACATTGTGGGTGGAATTCCATGTTGGAAGCCATCACCGCAGGCATACCCATGATTGGTTACCCTCAATGGACCGACCAACCAACAAATGCTAAACTGATTTCTGATGTCTTCCATTTGGGGATTCGTCTCAACCACGGCATTCATGGCTTTGTTGCAACAGAGGAAGTGGAAAGAGGTATTCATCAAATATTTGTTGGCCCAAACTCCCAACAGTTTAGGAAAATTGCCTCCCAGTTGAAACGGGCTGCCAGGGGCGCCGTGACTCACGGTGGCTCGTCGGATCGGAATATTCAATCGTTCGTGGATGAGATTCTCGGTGACAAGGTTACCTGATCCAGCATGGTTAGACGAAACAATATAGTTTGTTTGGAGTGTCAACTAAGAAGATAAATGAGTTTCTTTATTATTATTGTTTATTTTCTAGACAAAAAATTGTTGTTGGTCTACTTCACTAGAGTGGAAATTCATCAGGAAATAATATAATATAATAAATAATTTGATGATATATATATATATATATGATAAACAAAACCATTAAAATTCATCAAATGACGGGAAATTGAAGTGGCGGGAAGTTCTTTGTGTTCTATATATTCTTTTTTGTCTTTTTCCGTCTGCTTTCAAAATTTTCAGAGAACATTTCTTGATAACTGTTCTTGCAATTGGATCTTTTAAGATTTTCGGCATATTTAAGATATGATAATATTCAGTAAATAATTATTATATACAGATTCTTATTATATATTTTCAAACATATATTGGAAAATTTTAAATGTCTAATCTTTTATTTCTATAAATCTTCTCCTGATCATTAAATATAAAATGTCATATTTTTATATTTTTAAAATAATAAATATATGATTTTTTTATTCAATACTTACTTTATAAGATAGTAAGAGGATAAAGAAAATATTTGATAGAAAATACAACAAATAACACATTTTAATAAATAAAAATTATTATATATTTAAATTTAAATGAAAAATAAATGTATCCTTATTATTAAAATTTAGATTCCATTTACAACAAAATCACCACGATTTATTTAATAGTAAAGAGTTAAAAATTATATTATTTTACAAAAAGATTCTCAATTCAAACTTATGACTTTTTCCATTATATAAGAAAATAGATAAACTATATTATTTTTCATGTTACTTGTAAGAAAGTATTATGTTTTCGTGAAGGAGTTTGTGTTTCTATTAATTAATTTCGTAGTCAAAATATTTTATGATTATTTTGTTTTAAAATTCTTTCAAAATTCGTCTAAGACCGTTACCGCCCACTAACAGAAGTAAACAAAGGTTTGTCCTTTTAAGTACTTCGTAAGATTCCACTTTGCTTCTATAAATTGAGATGAGGAAAATTATAAACCGTACGAATTTGTTTTTGTAAACTTATTAAAAATTTTACAAAATATTTATTACGTATTTAGATGAGATTGCTTTTTCTGATTATGTGGAAAAAGTTGTAAACTATACTATTTAATCAATTTTGGTATTTCTTAAAAAATAACTTATAATGTTTGATTTTTTTTTAACAACAGAGTAACTTGTTTAAGATAAACAAAATTTTGTAACTTAAATTTAAAAACCATGAGTTTATTTTTTAGTTAATTTAAAAAAAAATTATTTCATCTAATAAAATAAAAATTATTTAATAATTTTTTATTTTTATTAATAATTATGAAATTGTTGATTTATTTTTATTATATTTTTAAATAATTGTATAAAAATAGTAAAAAAAAACATAATAATTATTTATTTTTATCATTTCATGTATAAATTTTTAGAAATATTATATTTGAAAAAGTAGTTTAAAAATTAATCTTTACAATAAATTATTTATATATAATAATAATAATTTATACAAACAATTTAAAAATAAAAATATTTAAATATTTTATTATAATTAAAATTATTTATATTATATTATAGTTGTTTCATTAAAAGTATGATTAATTAAAGTAATTCCACGTATTAAACTCTCAAGATTAATCTAATAATAAAATTAAAATTAAAATAATTTAACATACAATTTTAAAATTCGATTCTCCCATAAAAAATAATTTTACTAGTAACCAACTACTGGTGACAATCAGGAATCACCGGAACGCAGCAACAAGATGGAGTTACAAATCAAACCAATTCACCATATGTACTGGTCAAGTTGAACTGAACCATCTTCACCTAACCCACTTATTTTCAGTCTTACTCATAGAATATTTATATTAGCATTTCAAGAAAATTTTTATGTCTAAATATATACTTGTACAAGTAAATGAAGTAATAATTTTAGTGTTTGTACCTATACTTAGCGAACAGCTAATAGTATATAGTTTAAAAGACATTAATTTTAAAAATAATTACAAATTAATAAAATAAAATACATTAATTAAAGGTATAAAGTATACTTTAATTAAAAAATCATTCAAAGTTGCTTCAAAAGTTAATTGTAAAACATATTGAATGCATAATATATAGGAGTATATTAAGTGATAATTGCTTTCTTGAGAATAACAAGTTTTGATTATATAATTATATATTTACGATTATGATTGATTTTATTCAATTATAATCTTAATTATTTATATACAATTATTTTTTCAAATATAAATATTTTTATTAGAATAATTTTCATCTAATACGTTTTTGGCGGGTTATGTTGAGGTTTTTCAACTCACTAATATTAAGATGTGAGTCAATAACGAGGTAAGATAGGTCGATTTACACGTCACTTATCTGAAAATCCAAAAATAATTTAAATTTATTTACCTATGAGTTAAATACTAGTTGTTATTATTTTTGACAACTATCTTTCCACCAACCCACCCACCCATAAACAGACCAAGCAAGTAAGACAAATCTGGCCAAACATATGTTTTGAGGAACTAAAGATGGACTAAGATTGATTCACCCATTTTGTCACTCCTAAATATATGTGTGTATATACGCAGAAAAATAAGGGTAAGTTATGTAATATAATAGAGTTTAATTTAGATATGTTATTGATATAAAAAAATATACATCATCAATGAATTAATATTTATTAATATATTTTAAATAATTATTATAAAATTAATATTTTTATTAATATAATTATTTAAAATTAGATAACAGTATATTGTTTTTCAATAAGAATGAGATTTTATAAAGTAATAGGATTTGAACCTTGATCCTTTAGCTTATGTAATGCTAACTTTATTTTTGGTAAAAATAATTTATAATTAAATGATAGATAAATTTTTTTTTGAATCTTACAACTGAAAAATATAAAAAAGAACACACACATTTTAACTAAAATTATTATAATATTCATATTTAAATTCACATCTGCACCATTTTATGAGCAGGCAATTATTCGGGCTATGGCTTAAACTCATTTGATAGATAAAACTCGTGTCCATTATTAACAATTTTTATAAATACTAATATAATTTTATTCTAATCATTCACACACAAAAAACGTTGAAAAGACAATACAAAACAAAACCTGAACACATATGGTGGGTACTTTGAAGAGCCCAATGAATTCGTGATTCACACGGCTCTTCATTCTCGAGCTGCCGTAACGGTAGGAAAAACCTGTTCTGCTGAAAGAGTCAAATTTCACAATCACAACTACTATATTCATTTTCATGTGGACAATAATAATATTTTTTTTACAGAATTTTCTAAAGTTCAACTCTAACAATAAATAAAAAATTAATTAATAGGTGTATATTTTTTTCGTTCAAACAAAATTTAACAAACCTCTAATACTTGCCTGGTTTTTATTTTTATTTTAAATTATGATTATAAAAATATTATATTATTTTTAAAAATTTTGTATAAAAATGGTACAAATAAGTTATTAGTATTTTTGTTGTAAAAAATAAAAAATAAACAAAATAATATTTTTATAATTAAAATTAAAAAATAAAAGTAGAAATCAAACAGGAATTTAATGTAAACAAAAAAAAAACTTTTGACAATTTCTTTCTTAGAACACATAATAACTTTTTTACGAATTATAGAATATAATGTAAGTAATTTAAAATATTTGTCTTGTATGATTTTATAACTTTTTAATAAAAAAGATATATCAATGAACGTAACATTGTCTCTTCTATTTTTAATTGGAAAGATTTTTTAAGGCATATATAAAAAATAAAAAATTAAGATAAATAAAAAATAATTTTCTATAATATATTAAATTAATAAAGCTGTAATTATAATTAATTAATTAATTAGGAGACAGTTCTTGTCTGATTGTAGATAAGACCAACTGTCAGACTTCTTAGCATGTGTTTATAGATGGGTTTGCAAACTTGATATTATAAAATTATTTTTGTTTTAAAAATGAGTTTAATGTGATATGTTTTATATTTACAAGTTTTTATTTAAAAATAAATTTAGTATAAAATATTTAATTCCATATTAATAATCATTTATTGCATAGAACATTATAATTTTTTATGATAATTAAATAAAACTTGAACAACATTAATTTTAAATTAATAAAATTGACCTAATGAGAAAAAGTTGAATATTTTATATAAAATTTTTAAATTTAAATTTTATAATTATTATCGCTGTACATAAAAAAAAATAAGATTCAATTTTAATCAGAACAATGAAAACTAAAAACTCTACATTTCAACCTTATTCTTTGATTCCAAATAACATAGTTATGAATTGATTGATTAGTGATAAAGTTATGGATGCCATTTTCCTATACAAATTGAATCGTGCCTGTTGTTTTAGCTCCACCCGTGACACCAACTGTGAGTTAGGGGTTACAATCATGACATTAAAAATTTAAGACTTTATTTTTAAAAGTGAAGAGTGTTTTCTACATATCCTTTTATTACGATGTCACAGTTTTCATTTTATAATATATATCTTTTAAGTTTCTATATCAACTTAATATTTTTCTTCTTTAATTAGCTATTTAATCAAAATATTTTTTGCTTTTTTAATTTCTTCAATTAATATTCGAATTTCTCACATCACATAATATTTACACTCATCATTATAATAAAAATTTATTATTTAAATCAATTTTAAAAATTAAAAATTAATTACATATTTTTATTTATATTTTTTATCTTCAATAAAACAATTATGCACAGATTAAACTAATATTTATGAAATTCTATTTTAATTCTTAATTTTAGTTTTAAAGTGTGTGAATATGTGTAACAATGCACAAATGAGATTAAGAATGATTTAAATTAAAATTTTAAAAATTAGACTAATTATTAAATTGATAAATATATTATTTCAAATTTTAATATTTTAATTATGATTAATTTAATATTAATTAAATATTATTTTTAAAATATTTATAATATATATTATATTAAAAATATAAAATATATTAATATCATAATTTACATGATTTAAAATTAAAAATTACATATATTTTTTAAATTTAAATTATGTATAAAATATAGCATAATTTTATTTATATATATTTTTAAAAAACATTAAAATAATATTATTTTATATATAAATCAATTTTATCGATTTGTCATTAGTTTATTAATTCTTTTTATCAATTTATTATTAATTTTTTATTAAAATTTAATATAATTTAAACTACTGCCAACGAAAAGTCGTATAATATACATTTTAATATATATATATATCATATCTTATCTTTGTTTATTTTTTTCTTCTTATTATATATCAATATATCTCATTGCGAAGTGGTTGAACAATAGAATAGAATGTAAGCAAGCAAGACACATAGATACAGTAGAGGAGATATTAACTATTAAAGGACAAACTGACAAACTCTTGGTAATTATTCACGGATCAGGATTTAGTGCCAAACCCTTTCAAATCATTTTCTTGTTCTTCGTCTTTTCTACTTTTTTTCACAAGGATAACATTACATTAGCATATTGTCCACGCAATATAGGAATATTTTTTATAAATAAATAAAATATACTTAAAAAGGAAGTATTATTTTTTTAAAATAATAATACTACCAAAATAAAAGTTTTAAAAAGTGTCATTTACAGAACAATTATAATTGAATTGTCGTTAAAAGTATTAGAAAAACGATCGTCATATAAGTATTTTCCAAATAATAATTTGGAGTCGTGATAATCAGCAGTCTCTAATTATAATTTAAAGAATAATTAAACTACAACCGTTTTTTAAATGTCATTAACGGTGGATTTAGGATCTTTCTTCTCTCTTCCTTCCTTCCTCAAAGCTCTTCTTCTTCTTTCTTGCTCTCTTGCTTCATAAATCCAATGTCACCATTTTATTTTTTATGATAACAACGACCTCCACCACCATGACACCAACAACAATGAGTGGATCACACTAGTCAACTAGAGTAAATATTAGCTTTTCTTTAATGTGCCTCAAAATATACCTATCAATACATATATTTGTTAACAAAAAGTATTTAAAATTGAAATAAATATTAAGTAATTAGAATATAAAATATATTAATATAAATATATTAAATATACTGTGGATAATGCTAGCGATGGAGGGTATCCCTAACGACATCATGCCACTGCGGTGACATTTATGAAATGTCGGTCCATTAAAACATTGCAAATGGTATAGTTGCGATTATACATTTGGGTCAGTTCAAGAAAACAAAAAAAAAAAAAAAGAGAGAAAAATTTATTATGTATGTTAGAGAAAAACTTAAAATTAAAATATAAGTATCTAATTTTTAAAAAAGTTTAAAATTAAATTTTAAATATAATTTTCAAATTTGAGATGATCTTTAATAAAAATATAATAATATTAATACATAAAATTATCGTAAAATTAATAAGGAGATTTTAATATCTTTTCAAATTCACAAAGAAACCACCTTCATAAATATCACTGCCAGTAGTATGATGTCGCTGCTGTCAGCCTATGGTAAGCGTTATTCATATTATGTTTATGAAATAAAGTTTCATACCAATATTATTTTACATCAATTTATTAATTCATTGGATGTGAAAATAAAGATTTGAGAGAAAAAAAATTAATTGACTTTCACAACATATTAGTCAAATACTATAAAGTAATGTAGATAACAACGTAAAAAAAGATCGTTAAGAAAAACCGAAAGCTTTTACTAATATTTTTTCGATGGGTATCTATAATAAATAAATTTATGTGCTTGCTTATTTTCAACCCGAGTTTAGTCGTCAAAACCTAACCAACCTGCACGCACCTCACCACTTCTTTATGTTTGTCTTCTTATTTTTTTTCTTCTAAAGTGGCCTTATTCTAGCTGTCTCTATATGTATCAATCTTGAATTTTCAACATATAATCTTTACACCTATGTTATATTTTTTAATTTGTTTCATTTTCTTTATGGTATTACCTATTATAGTTTTATTTTATTTTATTTTCTATTTTGCCATTATTTTTTTCTTTGTATTTAAGATGTATATACCACTCTATAAAATGTCAAATAATCATTATTATAGAACGCTGTGTGAAATGATCAAGCAACTATTATTCTTATACTGTGTGTGAGGAGGACGTACGAATAAAGTATATTAAGTGAAAGTATAAGAATTGGAAAACAAAACCTTCACTATCAACGAATAATTATAATTATATATTAAAATCAATTTCTTTGACCCGCCTTATCCTACAATGGTATGAAAAATTATTAAATTTGAGTGTAGAATAATATAAATTTTTTTTTATCAGATTTTGATTATGATACATTATAATTCAATACATCTTATTTTTTTTCTGATCATATTATTATATCTTATTTTTATCCTCAATATATTCAATAATATTTTTATTTCAACACATCTCTAATTTATATTATATCTCTCTTTTTAAATATACAATTTTTTTTCTTCATATTGTTCTTTTCTTTACGTTTTATTTTGTTTACTTTTAAAATGTAAACCAAGATTTTTTTAATCAGCTCGTGCGTCAGAATGATTATGTGGTGTGTAAAATATATTCCCGTGTGTGGCACGTTATCTAATCTTATTTATGGCTACATTGCAAGAAAAAACAGTGAACACTGAAGAAGAAATGGGATCTGAAGCTCCCATTCACGTCTTCATGGTGTCCTTTCCAGCACAAGGACACATAAACCCTTTGCTTAGACTAGGCAAGTGCCTCGCAGCAAAGGGTTCATTTGTGACCTTCGCCACCACAAAAACTGCTGGTAAAAGCATGCGAACAGCCAACAATATAACTAACAAAACAGTGACTCCAGTAGGTGATGGTTTTCTCAAATTCGATTTCTTTGAAGATGGTTTACCAGATGATGATTTCACTAAGAAAAGCCTAAGCGACTATTGTGCACATCTTGAGGTTGTTGGGAAGCAATACGTTTCCGAAATGATCAAGAAGCATGCTGAGGAAAACCGTCCAATTTCATGTATCATAAACAACCCCTTTATTCCATGGGTTTGTGATGTTGCTACTCAACATAACATCCCTTCTGCTCTGCTTTGGATTCAATCAAGTGCTGTTTTCACCGCTTATTATAGCTATTTCCACAAACTGGTACGTTTCCCTTCAGATGAAGAGCCTTATGTTGATGTTCAATTGCCTTCTATAGTTCTTAAGTACAATGAAGTCCCAGACTTTTTGCATCCTTTTAGTGCTTATCAGTTTCTCGGGACAATAATTTTGGAACAGTTTAAGAACTTGTCTAAGCCGTTTTGTGTGTTGGTGGACACATTTGAGGAACTGGAGCATGATTACATTAACTATCTTTCAAAGCTTTTGCTTATTAGGCCTGTTGGTCCTTTGTTCAAGAATCCAAAAGCAATAGGGACAAATAATATCCGTGGTGATTTCATTAAGAGTGATGATTGCATAGAGTGGCTAAACTCAAGGGACAAAGCATCGGTGGTGTATATCTCTTTTGGGAGTATTGTGTATCTGCCTCAAGAACAAGTGAATGAAATTGCATATGGACTTGTGGATTCTCAAATCTCGTTTTTGTGGGTGTTAAAACCACCTTCTAAGGAATCGGGGTTTCAACCTCATGTTCTGCCAGATGGGTTCATTGAGGGAACAAGAGAGAAAGGAAAAGTGGTGACGTGGAGTCCACAGGAGGAGGTTTTGGCTCATCCATCGGTGACATGTTTTATGACACATTGTGGATGGAACTCTTCAATGGAAGCACTGACTTTGGGAGTGCCAATGTTGACATTTCCAGCGTGGGGGGACCAAGTCACAAATGCAAAGTTCTTGGTGGATGTTTTTAAGGTTGGGATTAGATTGGGTTATAGCCAGTCTGAAAAAAAATTGGTGACAAGAGATGAGGTGAAAAGGTGCTTATTGGAAGCAACTGTGGGAAAAAAAGCAGAGGAATTGAAGCAAAACGCATTGAAGTGGAAGAAGGCTGCAGAGGATGCGTTGGCTGGCTCCTCTGACAGACATCTTGATTCATTCATGGAGGATATAAAAAAGCGTGGTGCTGTTAGCATCAAGGACACCTAAGTTAAAGTTCCTTTAATTATGTGCCATGTATTTCCTTCCTCAAATAGTCAAAATATTAAATGAAGTTGTACCCGCTATCATTGTTAATGTATGCCAAGCCATTTATTTCTCCCAACTGTCTCTTGGAAGTATATTAGATCTCTATTTTATTTTTGTTTCGACAACTTTTCATTAAATGAATGGATAGAGTACTTCATCATGGATATAGTCATTAGCCAAAATCAAATTAAATGTCCAGCCTCCACTTTTGTTGGCATTATTGAATGATTGCTGATTTCCCATAACCTGCAATGAATTATTAATCATCCAACACAATTCCATCAGAATATAATACTTGTACTCGTAATGCTTTTCTGATGTTATATTATTCCTACTTTTTCTTGATTTTTGTTTACAGTTTTGGTCTTAGTTTTTAGTTTTTACTTTTCACGCTTTTTATTTTTTGTCATTGTCTATTATTTTTTACTAGTTCGTACTTTTTTCACCTTTCACTTTTAGTTCTTGTCTATTTGTTTAGTCCTTGTTATTCTGTAATATGTAATAATAAACAGTGATTAAAAAAAGTGAAAAATAGGAACTAATTACAAAAGGCAAGAATTAAAAAAAATAGACTAAAATGATAAAATCAAAGAAAAAGACTGGGGGGGAACTGAAAATTTGTTTAAGCCAATTTTTTAAGTATAAATACCAACAGTGATCAAATAAAAAATTATACTTTATTTACTAACTAGCATATAATATTTTTCACAGACATATGGTGTGGGTCTGATCATCCAGTACTCAACTCATTTAATGGTTTTAACTTTTTATTTTTATTATGATACATCATAATAATATTTTTATTTTATTTATTTCTTCTTCCTTTCAATTCATTACATCCTAACTAAAATGTTCACTAACATTTTTCCTTTCTTTTTGTTACAATGAATGTTTTTATTTTTAACCAATCGAGACTAATGGCAGACCCAAATGGTAAAAAATAGAGGCTTTATGGAAACATGGCATCGTCAATGTTTATAGCTCTGTCATCATCCTTTTATACAGAAAACCAAGGTCAACTACACAGTATATTAAAATATTAAATTAAATATGTTTAGTTCTTTTAAAATAATTAAATTTTAATTTTTATCTTTTAATTTTAAAATTTTTATTTTAAATCTTTTATTTTTTGAAATATTTTAATTTTAATTTTTAATTTTAACTAAAGTTAAATTAACTGCTGTTAATTTTTTTTGATATTTTTTGAAATATCTTAATTATAATTTTCTAATCATAATTAATTTATCTTAATTTAATATAATTGGATTAATGTCAGAAAGATATTTTTTAAAAAAAGAATCTAAATAAAAAAAATTTAAAATTGAAAGATAAAAATTAAAATTTAATTATTTTAGAAAAACATATTTAACTTTAAAATATTTTGACTTTACAGCAAGTATTATAATTGACGGACCTAAAGCCCATTATATTACATCCATCATAGTGGAAGAAAGCAAACTTTACATACTACTAAATTTATCCAATGACTTGAAAAAACTAATCATAGGATCATAAAGATCTTGCTTTGCCTTCAAGCTTAAAATGAAGTCCATATGACCGTAGTTCTCGAGATAAACCAGCTCCGGTGTGGATGATAAGTCCTTGAGTGTGTGGTGGAAATCAGTTACATCTGCTAGAGCATCATTTCCCCCATAAGCCATCCACAGAGGCAATGATTTGGGTATGCGGCTAAGGTCGAATTTTGGCGGTTTGAACTTGCCATACAGTATCAGATTTTTTAGTTTTCCAAAATCATACTTCGAGAATGTACCTTTGCGGATCACTGATAAACGAAGGTCATCAGAGACAGAACCACAACTATGAAGAAGAAAATAACGCATGAATATTGATTTCTACACCATCATTAAAAAAGGTAAAAGCCACGGTGAATAACACGGTGAAAGTAGGTAATCAAACTGTAAATGTCCATACAGAAATTTCTGAATGAACTTCAGAAAGAAATAAACATACACATGAACATAATTTACATCCTAATACATTTTATTTTTCTTTCCATATCTCTACTTCTATTGCATCACATATCACATTTCTCCCTCTAACGTTTCTCTTTCTATTTTTCTCATCCTTGCCCATTCAATACATCTCACATGAGATGTATGGGAAACAGTTTCCAAGCTCAGAAGACATGTTCTAGAAAATAATCAGAAATTTGACAACATCAACAATTAGTGGGGTAGGTTACATGGAATATACAACGTCACAAACAAACAGATTATTGATAAATATCAGAATTTCAGTCCACCCATCTGCCGGTTCACCACCAGCCAGGGAAATTATGGCAGTTGCTAACTAGTAATTAATCTTTTTTGTACAGATGCGGTCTATGGCAAGATAAAACAAGTCATAAACATCATACACATATATTCCATGCTGGTAATGGGCTATACATTACCAAAGAAAAAGAATTTTGGAAAACAAGTCTGAACTCTAAAGACAACGCTTAACTAATCTACTTGCAAGTTTGTATATAAACTAACCTATTTGAGGAAATCATTCAGTTCATCCTACGCTTGTAAACATATTACATGTTGCCAAGTTCTAAATTGGTGATCAAACAAATTCATGAAGAGGTAAACAAACGTACAGTAAAATACAAAAGAATGAATGAACATTAAGACTTCAGACTTTCTAATATTTCTTCACCCATCCCTACACAGATCAACTTAGCTACTTCACATGCAAATGCTACATTATTATCAGACATGATCAAAGGAAAATCTGTGACGATAATAACAAGTAGTAATATTCGTAAGAGCAACAACATTAAATTATCCATGCTAGTGGTACTGCCAATTACAAACAGCACCCACACATAATCAGGACTGTCAGCAAAATTATCACTAAAAAGCTATCAAATGAAGATAGTAAAGCATACTCTGGAAAAGGTGGTGCAAGTTTTTGGATGACGATGGATGAGGTTCTTGTTCAAGATAAAAACCCACACGTGACTCGTTGAAGCAACAATTCTTACCTGTAATTTCATTGAAATGTCAAGTAGAAGCATTTATCAAAAGAGAAAAAAAAGAAACAATAAAAACAATAAAACTATCAAAACTTGTAGAATGAGCCAAAACTACCCATTTAATTGATCAAAATGTGTTATTAAAGTAGTTAATCAGTTAGCAGCTACTTCTATTAGCTCTTAAAAGAGAGAATATCTTTTTGCAAAGACCTTCAATGCAACCAGTCTGGACAGTTTGATCGCCACATTAGGTTTCAGGCAAAGTCGGTGAATAAACTGCAATGGCAAGAACTATTTTGAGGGAAGTATAGTTTATTGGTTTACTGTGTCTTTCTTGTTTCCTTTTCATACTTACTCTCTTTAATAAGCACCTAAAATTACGTGGAATGTCAAATTCTGGTCTCATGCATAAAAGGAATTCTATACCATGAAACCAAACCATGATTTTCTATTCCACATATAAATGCCAAATTTTCTAGATTTTAACAAAAACAAAACAACTGACCGTTTATGATAGCTAACCCACATTATCCACACCATAGATGCCATTTATTTGTTTGCCTTTCAAGTATTTCTTAAGCTCTATTCAGGGAAGAGCTTGATTCCCACCATAGACCAAGCTGCAAGCCTAGGACTGCAGCAAGTTGATGCAATACACTGAATACATTAAATAGGCATTTTAATCTCCTATTTTATCCTTGGCAACTCTTTCTATCCTGAGGAAACAACACTGGAATATCTCTATAAGAAATATAATGCACATAAGGATTCCCATACAAAATCCAAATGCAAACACTTAAATTTGCATGCTGATAAAGCAAACATGGTTGTAAACTTGCTCACTTTGACTTATGAGCAGAGCTTTTCTCTTGCCAGACATTATTTTGACTAAACTAAGAGCATTCACTGCTAAATAAGAGAGTATTATGAACCCAGGAAAGCGAAATGTGAAATTGAGAGAAACAAACAATTTCATTGAATGGCTGACAAGGGAGACAGAATTGTCTTCCACGGCGCAAGGGTTTCTTTTCCATAAAGAGTTCCCACTTTCATACAAATCCCTTGAATGAATCCTTCCATTGCCATTCCCTCTATTTATCTGACTGATCCTCTCTAACTAACTAGCTGTCCCTAACACAGAGAGCACCAAGTGGAATTGAGTGGACAGACAAAGGTTGTAAATTGGAAATTTGAACCAAGTTGAATTCGTTTACAAACTCGGTCATGCTTTAAGTTGTAAGTCCCTGCCACCTACCTAGCAGGAAATATCATACTTTCTCAAAACACTGCAACAAATCAACTTATCTTTACCAAGGATTGACACTTCAATGGGGAATGGGAGGAAAATAGATTGAGAAAGCCTTTCAAGCATGCAAATAAAGAGGAACTGTCTTCACGTGTCATGCACACTCATCAATTTATGAATCAAACAAATGAGATGCCTCAGCAACAAACTTAAGCAGTGCATCCAACAGAAAACAAAGAAACTAATCCATCATCATTTAATCCTACCACAGAGAATGGAAATGGAGGACTCCATGATATGGAGAATAATATTTGGATTGGTCAGTTTAGCACTATCACAATCACAATAGATTGGAGTTCTCAAAATTGATGACAATTACAGTCTCAGCAAACAGATAAACGTGCAGGAGCATTTACAGCCTAGCATGTGAGCTCAGAATCAAATCCTTCTAAAAAGAGTGGCACACAGACAGAGTCAGCATGAGAGACATGAACCTGTTATGGATGCAACCATGTCATTGCAACTAAGGCGGGTATCACATATAGAAACCAAGAGACTGGCTCCCCATTCACTGAAAATGGAATAAGAAAAATATATAACGTGAACATTTGTTAAAATAGAAGTACATTCAAGAACATATGCGAAATGCAAAAGAGAAGGAGAAAAACAGGACAGCGGGACAATTGAAATATAAAACCTTTTGAAGTTCAGTTCATGAATGCCCATGGCAAGAATCACCTGACCAAAACCAGTAATCATTTCTCATCTCAAAGTTCCACTTTTACAGTGAAAAATTAATAAAACCAAGTAAGACATACCTGATCAATGTGCATCTTAACCATTCTAAGTACAAGAGGTGCACTGGCATGATCCAAGTATGAAATTGGAGATAGAAGAGCTGCAGCCGCAACCTTTTCTACTATCTCTGGTTGAGTGAAGGCAGCAAAAGATATAATTGTCCCCTATGTCAAAAGGAGAAAATATAAAATGTATGCTATAGTAACCACCAAATAGCAGCGGAAAAGGATGATGTCAGGTATCATAAATACCTGTGAATGCCCAACTACAAATAGCTTTGAGTCTGTTACTGAATTAATGTAATTGATCATTGCTGCAAGATCATATAGGGCCATTTCCTGCCAACTCCAATCCCAAAAGTACTACGTAGGGAACAAAGTTCAGTTAGTCACACAACTCACATCACAGACATGGTGAAATGCATTACAAACTCAGACCAACTGTTCAACCATAGAGAATAAGGCACTAATAAAAATGAAAAACTTCCAGTTTAATTGTTGATTTCATAACCAAGAGTTTCATTACTGAACTTATGTGCTAAACTTTCAGTTTTATCCGACACATTCTTAGCGACTCTAGAGAAAAGAAGAGATTCTTCCCTTTTAACTTAATATTTCTCCCAAGCTTTACATTTGAACAGGTCTGCCAGCTTCATTTGTTGAGAATAATAAAATGATAGAAACTATCACAAACAGTTGACATGCAGTCAAGAAATTTTATAAAATAAAGCATGATACCTACCTTATTCTTCTCTAATAAAGATTTATGCCCATGGCTCCAACGTGTTCCACGCACGTTTCCTACCCAAACATCAAAACCACTATCTGCAAGTATATAGCCAAGTGATTGCTCTGGACTATTCAGAAACCATGCATCACCTGCCTGTTCAAATCAAATGGCATCAATAAATCATTGTTGATATTCGATCAGACGGTTTAAACTGTAAAGGAATTTCACACTAACAAGAGTTAAAGAACCCTCCTTCCCCTAAAAAAAGATAAAGGTTATAAAATATAATACAACAGATGTTTGGAGTTTGACAGGAAGGAGAAACGGTTTAACACCAATCCAAACAGCCTTGAAATTGTGCAAATATGACAAATTAAGTGCACTTAGTTATAACATTTGGCAACTTGCTACAATCAAATATAACCACCGCGCCACTTGGATCATCACCAGTAAGAGAAAACATAGTGGAAACTTATAATACGCAATATAGTGACAGAAAGACTGTGAAGTCCCTGAGCGAGAGTGAATTTGGTTAAGATAGAAAAACGAATGGTGAGATTGGAAAGAACAAAAAGTATAGTATAGTTGTTAACGCATTAATTGCAATGGGATGATGAGGAAGAGCAAAATGAGAGAAGATAATGAAGTGACCATGAATAAGCCATGCAGAAGCAGAACCGGAGGCCCTCGTTCTTCATCATGCCCAACACGAAGAAAGGAAGAAGGAGAAGACACCCGCTGAAGACCTAACAAGAAACCATCCTTCGTTTCAACCTGAAAGCAAAGTAACAAAAAAAAACATACAAATTAAAGGAGTAAAGATTTCTGTGATTCAATTTCAAGATTAACTGTAATCGACACTGATATAAAAAGAGGGAATTAATTTAAAATATGAAATAAAGAAGTGAGGTGGTTGACTTAATATTTGGCTGGTTGATGAGAATTAAGAAAGAGAGGAGGTACCGTATATTCGGAGCAAGGGTAACCGGAGGGGATAATGAGCTCCTCACACAAACTGTGTTGTTGTTTTGCGTGGCCACCGCCGTCGAAGCCGTCAACGGTGTTTGCCAACAGTATGGAGACAGTTACGGTCACTGTGGCCAACAACAACCTCTCCATCCCCAATTTCCAACTGCATCCACCAGTGATCCTCTTCTACATTTCGCATCACTCATATATAATGCTTGCGGATTGGACCCATATTCACCCACGCGCCTCTTATAGCGCGTCATTCAGAACTGCCAAACATGAGGGTAATGTAAGATCATACCACCACACCGCAGCTCACAAGTCACGACTGTTTGAAGTTAGTTTATAGTTTTTCCCCCTCACCCGTGCGCGGGTTAAAAACACGTACTACTAATATGCTTCAAATTGCATTTTGTTCCTTATCTTATACTTTTAGGTTACGTTTGGAATGGTAGAAAGCACGATGCCAGCAGACGCAAGAGAAAATGCTTTTTTAATTGGAATAATGTATTAAAATAATATAATTTAAAACTAATTATTGATATAATCATTTATTTCATTATCATCATGTGTTAAATAAGTGATATAAAATCACACATTTCTAAAGTTTCTATATTGTCATATTTGAAGATGTGATATAATTATATTTAACATCAACAATTGATGTTATACATGTGTGGTAGCATAAGAATTAAGAGATATGATACCAGATTATTATAGTAATATTAATTTAATAGTTAAAATTAAAAAATTATAAATAAATCATCTAAATCAATTAATAACATCAAGTTAATAATAATACTTAAGAGAAAAATAAGAATAATATTTCATCATATGTTATTTCATTTGACTCGTATATGGTTGTTTAAATTTAAACTATAGTTTTGTTCATTTATTTAATTGTTTAAATATATAATTATACTTTAACCAAATAATTTTTATGATGAAATATTAAGTACTAAATAATATTGTTACATTTCAAAACATACAAATGTAGAAGGAAGATAATAGGGTATGAGTTTAACACATAACTTTTAAGAATAACAGCTGTTTGTTTTAGAAACGTCAAAATCCTCATCAATGAGCCCGTAAAAACTTTGGGTCTAACTGAACGTCCCATAATCACTTCAAATACACTCAACTCCTATGGGTGTTGCAAGTTGCACCCTTCGAAATGGGATGAGTTTCCGGTGCATGTATTTTTGTCGCAATTTTCGAAGGAGATTGATTGGGGAAATTTCATGGAACGCATGTACTCCGTAAAAATGGTATGGGAACAATTGGACCATAATCCACGCGCACTTCAGAGCGGTGAAGGATTAGACCTGATATTCAAATTATTGAGCTTGTCCATTCTTACCCATTCAGGCCTTTTTTTTTTGTGCTCCCATTACTTTCGAACCTCACAATGACTTTTTATTTTATTTTACAACTAAATTATTAAGTATCAATAATTAGATTCTCGAACGAAAATTGAAGACCGTTTGATTTAATAAAATAATTTCTATTGCCTATTTATTTCTAAATTATTATTCAATTTTATTTTATTTTTATAATTTTATATGAAAACAGTAAAATAAAATTTTAATTTTACTATTTATTATATAAAACTAAAAAAATAAAATAAAAATAAGGTAATATTTACAGAGTTCACACAGGACTCTAATTCTTTTACGCGCCCCATTGACAACTGGCATGACATCTATTTGAGGATTGGGCCCGAAATTGATTTATGTGTGCTTTAACAGCATTGTTTTGGGCCACTTTTTAGTCTTAAAACGTCTAGATTCTTTTCATTTTATCCGATCCAGCCCGCAATAGTTTTTGGCCCAATTGCATCTCATTTTGTTGAGCGAACTGGTCCATCCTAAATTATGTGAGTTTTCCACCAAAAAAGAAATTAACGGAGTTAGTTCCTTGTTATGGAGTTTAATAAAATGATTTTGATTGGTTAAATTCTGAATCATTAAAAGCATGAATGTATATTAAAAATGATAATAATACAAATTTTCATTCAAATACAATAAAGAATAAATTTGAAAAATTAATATTAAAATTGAAAACAAACAATTTTTTTAATTGGGTGATAAAAGTTTTAAAAATATAAAAATATTGAACAAATTATTTTCAGCTTTTTTAACATTATTAAAGTTTTGTATGTAAAATATATTTTTAATATTTTTTATAAAAAATTATGAATTTTCGTTACAACATAATTATGAATCTTGTCTCTAAAATTTGGATTTTTGTATGTTGAAAATATATTTTTTTGGTTCTAATTTTTCACTATTATTTAATTTTTTTAAAATTAATAATAAGACTGTTCTTAATTTGATTTAATTTTTATGTTAAAAATTATAATATAAAAAATATGAAATCAAAATAACATAGATAAATAAATATAGAAAAATAAAAAAGGTTCTTTAAATTAGGTAAATGAAATGAACAAAATAATTTTTATTAATTGTGTGATTACAATATATATATTCTTCAATTTTTTTTATCATTATTTAAAATTTAATATCTTAATAAGTAGCTTCAATTTCCCCCCTAAAATTATGAATGTTTTGATTATTTATTTAATTTTTGTTGTTAGCTCATACAAAATATAAAATATTCATGTTTAGTTATTAAAAACACTTTAAAAGACTAAAAATATACATTTTATTAAATATAAGGACAGTGAAAAAGTAATATTAATATCTGAGCAAAAAACAAACTGATTATAAAAGGTAAAAATAAATAATTTTTAAAAAAATTATATTTTTGGAACTAAAAAAATATTTAATTTCTAAAATATAATAGTAATACTTTATATTTTACAATGACATGTACATATATAGGTGCATAAACACACATAGTGCACATATATTTTAAAAGGTAAATTATGTTAAAATTATATAAAAAAGTAAAATGTAAAAAATTAGTTTTTATGTCAATAATCAAGTTTTTTACCCAACTTTGCACGGCTACTGTGAGGATAATAGAGTTGTTGACCGACTCGTCAACTTTGCGCATTCTCATGATTTTGGGCTAAAGATCCTTCACTCTCCCCTTTGAGTGTTTTACCCTATTGGGGTATCATTATGTAGGAGCTTCTTATATCAAAACAAAGAAAATAATGTCATGATGTGCTGTTGTTTTTTCTGTTTCATTTTACTTTTCCTTCCCAAATCTTTAAACCTACACACTAATGTAGAAAAAACAATATTTTAACTCTACAAATTAAGAACGACATTAAATAACTTAATAAAACCGACACAATTTTTTTATTTAATAGTATGTGGTAATAAAAAAACTACAAACTTGCTATTATTTTTTATTATTTATTTTGAAATATTATCTCAAAGTGGAACCTTTATCTATTTAAACAAACATAATACCAAATCAATACTTAATTGCTTTTTTGTTTGTGTAAAAAAATTGTTAGTCTTAACCACTCAATTTAAACAAATGGTTAAAATTAAATTTAAATACATTAATTTTAACTACTCATATATAATTAATAATTAAAATTAAATTTACTCATACCTTGACCAAATACATCCCATTCATCATTGTAATTTTAAGTTAGCATTTTTCAAAATGAGACAAGAATAGGTCATGCATCTCATTTAGAACTTATGACATAACTTACATCAAACCTGGACTAAGCATACTTAATAATCTATTTATTAAATGTGTCAAAATGCTGCTTCTCTAATACCATTACATATAAGCATTTGGATAAGATCTTTACAAAATTGGGATTCCGTGTTTTTTGTGGCAATTTTGTGGGAATAATGTTTATAAGAGTTAAGATTTTGAATTTTTTTTCATATATATTTAAAAACAAATACATGAATCACAACATCAAATTTTTGACTATATGATACAATTTGAAAAAGAAAAATTCGTATAAGAATGTTAGGTTTAAACTGCATCTGCTGAAGTATATATATATATATATATATATATATATATATATATATATATATATATATGGTTCATTTTCTATTTCTGTTGGCAAATTCAAATTCTGAAATGAAAAAATTCTATTATGTATATTGTCAGAGTGTGTGACTATTTCTACTTTGGACCGAAGTGTCTGATTTATTTCATGATCAAATGTGGAGAAAAGAAAAAGAAAAAGAAGATATGTAGTGGAACACGACTCTTCAAAATGGTCATCGAGCATGAAGCATGCCTTGTCATGTTTCATTTATGTTGGTCTAAAATTAATTTAACGAAAATGAGCTGACTGCAAAGGGTCTCAAAGTTAGACACAAATTTAAAATTTAAATTGTGAAAATGCAATTACAGGAAATATTCAAGACCCAAATAATTCTGTTATAAATTTCCTAAAACTTTGACAAACAATCATCAAATATTCAAATTCTATTCCCAATTGATATAAGTGTTATAAATTACAACAATCATAATTATAAACTATTGGACTTTATTAAAAGCATCGTTATTGTTTTAAGTTTTAGCCTAAGAAACATCTTTAATTCTCAAAATTTAATAACAACCTAAATTTTGAGACCGTTTGGAAAAGATATTGAAAATTTATGAAAACAAACTTAAAACTCTTATAAATTATTGTTATCTTATTTTAAATACATTTCCAAACCTAAGTATGTAAGATATATGGGCAGGCATGATCATTGTGTCCAATGACAAGTTAAATAACATTGTCGTTAACTGCAATTAATTAATAACTGGGATTAATTAAAAATAAAAGATATAAAAGTTAGAAATGAAAACAAACAAATTATTATGTTATAAAGTTTAAAATATATTTAACCCTAAAGTATATCAATTGAATTAATTAATAATTAGCATATTATTATTTTACATGTAAAGTAATTATATAATATAACATTTTACAAAATTATCTAATATAAAAAAAAATTATTAATTTAATTAACATAGATTATATAAATTAAATTATACATATAATTTCTTGCTTATTAAAAATTTTATCAAAACAAAAAATATTTTTGTAACATTATTTTAAAATTACGCAAATAAAGTTTTTACTCATCAATTTTAACAAAATTAAAACTATATTGTATTTTAAATTAAATTAAATATTTTCTTCTTGGTTATACATTTCAAAACCTTAGGATTCTCCTAAAATTGACACATTGAACTCCTTAAGTACCCCGGAGATTCAGCAGGTTAATCAAAATTATGCCCAGGTTCATTGTATTGCAATTTTTCCATTACCAAAGAAAAATCTTTTTCGGTCACTCATCACCTTTCTCTTCATTGACTTTATAAAATTGCTGAATTACTTCAAAGAAAAAAAAAAGTATCACAAGTACTAATAAAAAATAGAAAAACATATTTTGTTGTATACTATATATTAAAATCTGTTAATGTTTTCTAAAACAATGGAAATTATTAAGTATTTATCCAACTTTTTAAAAATGTTTTTATAATGTATTGATATTTTTAATAAAATTTCATTTTTACTTTCTTATATATTATATAAGAAAATATACATATATATTATAAAGACTTGGAAATATTTTCTTATATATTATAGATAAACATAGAGCAATATGTTTAGGATATTATTGAAAAAATAAAAAATATTATGAAACACTTCCATCAAAATTCTAATATGATTTTAATAAAAAAAAATTTTTATTGTTTAACATAGAGATAACTTTTTCTGAATTCGAGCATCATTAAGGTTTGGAGGTTGGAAAAAATTTTCTATACAAAAATGAGAATGAAATTATAAAATCTTCTTAGGCAGATCTGATGATGAAAAGGATAATCATAATTTGGGTTATGTAGAATCTCTGCAAAATATTAAAATAACAATTATATATAACTGTAAATATTTTAATAAATTTAAAACTAGATTGTAATATAAATTTGGAAGATTCTCACGATGGAGAAGTTAAACCTCCTAGCCCCACGCGGGGCGCGAATGTTATTCCTACTTAATCAGTATCCTAAAATATTGGTTAATAAGATCCTATCTTAGTTTTTTTTTCTTTTAAGAAGAAGACTGAGATACTATGTTATGTAATTTTCATTAATAATTATAACCATACCGTTTCCTGAAAAATTAAACATTAGACATCGTTTTCTGAGAATAAAGCCCACTTATATTAGCGCTTTTGCTCTGTCCCTAGGCACCACAAGAACGGAACAAAGATTCCATTCATTGCCCCACTCCCTCCTCGAAGCCGCCGTCGCCGGCTCCGATGGCTTTCTCGGAGTTTCGAGCACTCGATGAGAAGACGCTAATCGAATACATAAAATCTGTCCCTGCACTAACGTCCAAACTGGGCAATAACTTGGACAACTTATCTATCAAAGAAGTTGGAGATGGCAACCTTAACTTTGTTTACATAGTTGCCAACTCCGCAGGTTCTTTTGTCATCAAACAGGTAACACTTTCGCTCATTCTCACCACAAGACTCATTCCAAAAAATCACGGGCAATCGCAAATTTCGTTTCTTCATTCCCTTTTTATTTCGAAGTTCAATATTTTTACGTTTTTGGGGGGGTTTTGGCGTTTTGGAAATGATGGTGTTATTATAGGCTCTGCCATACGTTCGTTCCCAAGGGGAATCATGGCCTATGACAATTGAGAGGGCATATTTTGAATCAGAGGCACTGAAAGAAGAGGGTCGCTACAGCCCTGAACATGTCCCTGAAGTGTATCACTTTGACCGTACCATGTGTTTGATTGGTATTCGTTACTTGGAACCCCCACACATAATCCTCAGAAAAGGTTTGGTTGCTGGAATTGAGTACCCTCTTCTGGCTGACCACATGGCTGATTTCATGGCAAACACACTCTTCTTTACCTCTCTCCTTTTCCGTTCCACCACTGAGCACAAACGAGATGGTATCATCTTTCACTTCTCACTGTTTCACATCCTCAATATATTTTGGCTTTACCTAACACTTTTTACTATTACTAGTTTATTTGCATCTCACCTGAATTCATACCGCTTTATGCAGTTGCCAAATTTTGTGGGAATGTGGAGTTATGCAGGCTCACCGAGCAGGTTGTCTTCTCTGACCCTTATAAGGTTTCTCAATATAATCGTTGGACTTCTCCATATCTTGATCCTGATGCTGAGGCTCTTCGGGAAGACAATCTCCTCAAGCTTGAAGTTGCTGAGCTGAAATCTAAGTATTATGAATCACTTTTTCCCCATTATATGAAGTAGTTGTGTAGTTAGATTTGTTCTTTATAAGCATTTATATTCCTGTAGGTTCTGTGAGATGGCCCAGGCATTAATACATGGAGATCTACACACTAGTTCTATGATGGTTACTCGTGAATCAACTCAAGTTATTGATGCAGAATTTTCATTTTACGGACCAATGGGTTATGATGTTGGAGCATTCTTGGGAAACTTGATTTTGGCTTTCTTTGCTCAGGATGGACATGCTGATCATGCAAATGATCGAAAAGTAGGTCCTCTTGTCCTTACCTGTCCTCTTACTCTAGTTGTTATTGTTCGTATATTTCTTTGCTCCTACGTGCTTAGTAATTATGATAGGATCTAATTGGAAGGTATGAATGAGATTTGATTTTCATTAGTTTTGAATTGTGTTAGGATCTAATTTCAAGGTATGAGGGAGATTTCATTTTCATTGGGAGTATGAGATTCTAGTGTACTATTTATATATCGTTTTTTTGCATAAATCTCCTTATTTTATTAAAAATAAAGTGAAGACTTTTTTGGAATCAAGTCTGTCGTTAGCTGAACTAGATTGTTGTGTTTATCTACTGTTGTATCTTCATCTAATTTGACTGGCCTTTTCCTTGCAGTCAAGTTATTGCATTGTGTTGCAGGGTGCTATAATAATGAAATTTGGCATTTAATCTCTAATTCTCAATAATTGCTGAAGAAGAGTGTTAGTCTAAAATTGTTGTGTTATGCAGGCGTACAAGGAGTGGATTCTTAAGACAATCGAAGACACTTGGAATCTTTTCCACCATAAATTCACTTCACTTTGGGACAAGCATAGAAATGGTGCTGGTGAAGCATATCTTCCAGCAATCTACAACAATCCTGAAGTTCAACGACTTGTACAGAAGAAATACATGACAGATTTGTTTCATGATAGTCTTGGATTTGGTGCTGCCAAAATGATCAGGTGAGACTTTTCTTCTTAATATTTTTTTTTCTCTTGTTAACAAAAAAGATAATCTGAGATTGCAGATAATCATTTTTAATAGAATCCTATATAATTTATTTACAATTTCTGGCATTTCTTTTGTTTATGTTAGCTATATTTGACATTATAATGCTCAAAATACCCCTTGATGTAAAGTCTAGATTAGTATTATGGTCTGATCTTAGTTGAGCAAAATGAGTTGAAACTTAATACGCTGATTTATGTTATCCATGTTTCAATAAAAACCTAAAAAATCTTTATTTTATGTTTAATGGTTTATAATTCCCTCATTTTAACTACTTGATTTATAGGAGAATTGTTGGTGTGGCACATGTTGAGGATTTTGAATCCATTGCCGATGTCAGTAAAAGGGCAACCTGTGAACGGCACGCACTTGATTTTGCTAAAATGCTTCTCAAAGAAAGAAGGAAATTTAATGGCATTACTGAAATTATTTCAGCAATTCGGCAAGTCTAGCCATAATAAGGTTTTGCTGCGTCAATATTTCACTGCCTCCATAATGTATAGTGTATCCCAATATACTATGATGTTGAATACTGAATAGAGAATAAAAAAGAAATATGTTTATAACGTTGAAACTATTTGCACTTGTTCCGCTTCTATGTTGTTGTAACATTGACATTGACACGGAGTTATTATGAAGTATAAGAAATAAATTGAAAATAAGTGATGTTTATATTTTTTGTTATATGCTTCATTTTTCATCTAATTTTTATAATTCCAACGGAACATTGTTATAGTTATAGTATCAACTCTAAACAAAATACTGCAGGAAAACGTTTACTTTAGTTACTGAAGAGTGTATATAATAAATAATTTACTGTTTTTTATTTATAAATCTTAAGGGCAATATGCTAGTTTATTAAAAGTTTAGAATAAATACAATTTACTTGCGAAACTATCTGTGTAGGTTACACATAAAATTATAGGTTTAGATATTTGTTTTAAATTTTTTTAAATATATTTTGTTTTTAGTTCTTGCAATTTTTTTGTACTTTTATCCTTGACCTTTTAAAATTTTAGTTTCGGATTGTATTATTAATTTGTGGTTAAATATTTGATAACTTAACACATGAATATTTAGTTAAACTTTATCATATATATATATATATATATCAATTTGTCATATATAATTAAAAAAGTTTAATTAGTAACAAATTTAAATAAAATATTAAAATAATTTTTTGCATGATTCAATAATAAAATTGATAGTTTATGCTATCTGAATAACTTTTTTTAATATATAAAAATTTAGTACAAAATTAATTAATTAATTAATATTTATCATGTTATTATTTTACATATTAAATGATTATATAGTATGACACTTTACAGAGTTATATTATATTCAATATAATTTATTTAACAAAAATTATATAATTATGTACAAATTCTTACTTATTAAAACAAAAGGTACTTTTATAACAGTTTATTTTTAAATAACACAAATAAAGCGTCTATTTTAGCAAATTAAAACTATATCCACTTTGTAACGAAAACATCAAAAACTATATAGTATTTTAAATTAAATTAAATAATTTCTTCGTTCTTATAATTTCAAAATCTTAGGATTCTCCTAAAATTGGCATGATCCATTCCTTAAGTACTCCCAAGGTTCAAAGGTTAATCAAAAATCTGTCCAGGTTCATTGCTCCTTTACCAAAAAAAAAGGTCTTTCTCGGTCCCTCATCACCTTTCTCTTCATTGACTTTTTTTTTTTTAAAAGATGCTGGATTACTTAAAGAAAAAGAATTAAAGTATCTTAATTACTAATAAAAATAGAAAAATGTAAGTTATTGCATGTTATATGTTAAGATCTGTTAATGAATTTTCTAAAGATAATGAAAAATAATAAATATTTATCCATTTTTTAAAATGTTTTTATAGAATGTATTGATTTTTTAAAGAAAAATTTATTTTCATTTATTATATTTTATATCAGAAAATATACTTATATATTAAAAATAATTGTAACTATTTTCTTATTTATTAACAGGTAAACGCAAAGAAAAAAATTTAGGATGTAATTTAAAAATATTATTAATACACTTCCATCAAAATTATAATGTGATTTTGATATAAAAAAATTACTTTTTATTCTTTAATTTAGAGATGAAAACTTTTTTTTGTTCTGAATTCAACATCATTGCACAGGTGCCCTTACTTAGGATTCTTTCTCTATGAAAATGGGTATGAAATAATAAAATCTTCCGAGATAGATTTGAAGATAAGGATGAATTTCATATCTTCCGTTCCATAGAATTTCTGTTTTAAACATATTAAACTAATATTAATTATATATGTCTAAATATTTAAATAATATATTACATAAAAAGTAAAAATTTAATAATTATATTTTTATTGGTTTATTTTCACTAATTTTTTTTTATCTTTGAACTTTATTTTTAAAATTAAAATCGTAATATAAATTTAGAAGATTCTCACGGCGACTTGCAAGTAGATGAGGTGAAAAGCGGAGTCGGTAAAAAAAAAAAAAAAAAAACCTAGTGAAGGAGAATTTGAAATGAGAGAGAAATTAGTACAGAATAAGAGAGGAAGAGGAGATTACATCTCAATTTTCCAATCCTTACCTCACGCGGCGATGATGTTATTCCTACTTAATCAGTATTGAGTATGCTAAAGTATTGGTTAATAAGATTTGTTTAAAAAGAAGAAGAGTGGGATCCTATGAGATGTAATTTTCATCGATAATTATTAACCGATACTGTTTCCCGAAAATCAAACATTAGGGATTAGACATCGTGTTTTAGCCATTCATCTTAATACATTATAATTTAACTGTTGCAATTTTTTCTAAAAGAAAAAATAAACAGTTAAATGACAGATGGACGCATTGCAGTGTATAGGAGTGCGCCTCCATTTCCTTTATTGAGGATAAAACCCCTGCAAAAAGCCCACCTGTGTTAGCGTTTTTCTTACATCCCTGATTCCCTAGTCACCACAGTAACGGAACAAAGATTCCATCCATTGCTCCACCCCCTCCTCCAAGCGCCGTCGCTGACTTCGATGGCTTTCTCGGAGTTCAAAGCACTCGATGAGAAAACGCTAATCGAATACATTAAATCCGTCCCTGCACTAACCTCCAAACTGGGCAATAACTTGGACAACTTATCTATCAAAGAAGTTGGAGATGGCAACCTTAACTTCGTTTTCATAGTTGTCAACTCTTCAGGTTCTTTTGTCATCAAACAGGTAACACTTTCGCTCACCCACTCATCCTAAACACAAACTTCACATTCCAGATAATCACAGGCAATCGCGAATTTCGTTTCTTCATTCACTTTCCGTTTCGAAGTTCAATATTTTTACTTTTTTGGGGGGTTTTGGCTTTTTGGAAATGATGCTGTTATTATAGGCTCTGCCATACGTTCGTTGCATAGGGGAATCATGGCCTATGACGAAGGAGAGAGCATATTTTGAATCGTTGGCGCTGAAAGAAGAGGGTCGCTTCAGCCCTGAACATGTCCCTGAAGTGTATCACTTTGACCGTACCATGTCTTTGATTGGTATGCGTTACTTGGAGCCTCCACACATAATCCTCAGAAAAGGGTTGATTGCTGGAATTGAGTATCCTCTTCTGGCTGACCACATGGCTGATTTCATGGCAAAGACTCTCTTCTTTACCTCTCTCCTTTTCCGTTCCACCACTGAGCACAAACGGGATGGTAATCATCTTTCACTTGTCACTGTTTCACATCCTCAATATATTTGGCTTACCTCGCAGTTTTTACTCCTACAAGTTTATCTCTCTTCTTTGATGATTTACAGAATATACATTGCCTAAAGCTAATTGGGTTGTCTGTGATTTACTTCTCTGTGCTTAATAAAGTTTACCTCTTTGTTTGAAAATGGATGGAATAAATGATATCCTCTTCTTGTGACTATAATGATGGTTTTTGCACATATAATTATCTGACCCCCAATTTCATACTGGCTTCATGCAGTTGCCGAATTTTGTGGGAATGTGGAGTTATGCAGGCTCACCGAGCAGGTTGTCTTCTCTGACCCTTATAAGGTTTCTCAATATAATCGTTGGACCTCCCCATATTTGGATCCTGATGCTGAGGCTGTTCGGGAAGACAATCTCCTCAAGCTTGAAATTGCTGAGCTGAAATCGAAGTATTATGAATCACCTTTTCCCCATTATATGCAGTAGTTTTGTAGTTAAATTTGATCTTTATAAGAGTAAGAATTTATATTCCTGTAGGTTCTGTCAGACTGCCCAGGCGCTAATACATGGAGATCTACACACTGGCTCTGTGATGGTTACCGGTGAATCAACTCAAGTTATTGATCCAGAATTTGCATTTTACGGACCAATGGGTTTTGATATTGGAGCATTTTTGGGAAACTTGATTTTGGCTTTCTTTGCTCAAGATGGACATGCTGATCAAGCAAATGATCGAAAAGTAGGTCTTCTTTTTCCAATTCTTCTGTGGTCCTTACCTGTTCTCTTCTTTGTATACTGTAGTTGTTATCATTCATATATTTCTAGTTATTCTCCATAATCTAACTCTACTTAGAAACTTGATTCCTCTCTCTTAATGTTGTAAATTATATTTCATTTTGGTACTTTTGTTTCATATCAGAGGCAGATTATCTTTAAGCTGTCCTACATATCTTTGGAGATATCAAGGCATTTGTACCAGTAATTCTGTTTTGATTTTTGCTGCCTAGGTGCTCAGTTATAGTTTTGAATTGTGTTAGGATCCAATTGCAAGGTGTAGAACTTAAGTCTCACATTGGAAGTATGGGATAAATAAGAAGCGATGGTGGTGATGCCAAGCATTGCAGTGTTTGTCCAAAACTAGTCAAAGAGCTAGTGCACCGCCAGCCGATGTGGCATTAGGGTTGCGGAATAATGGGATGTTAGGATACAATTGCAAGGTATGAAATTTGAGTCCCACCTTTGAAGTATTGAACACTAATGTGGGTTTATAAAACCTTGAATTTTTAAACCATAACAGCATAACCTGCCCATGTGGGCGTACCAGGGCTGCAAAATGGTGAGATGTTAGGATGCAATTACAAGGTATGAAAATTGAGTTCCACATTGTTAGCATGAGATTCTAGTGTAGCCTTTATATGATTTTGGGCTCTCCAACTACTGGTGCCATTTATATTCCTAAGAGAAGGATCCCTTAGTGTACACATTGATGGGTAGTCAGATATGCACCATGTGAAATCTGAGAATTCCTTGGTATCAGAGAACTATAACCTGTTTTAGCCCAACATTGGTAACAGGTGAAGGCTTGGTTTTCGGATAGAATCTCATTGGTTTTCAGCACATGGTCTGTTTGATAGAATCAGCAGTTCAGAATTCTGATATACAAAGAAATTGGACTGCTCAGTCTGCTCTCTTACCCTGTCTACTTTTTACTTTTTAGGAGTTCCCTTTCTCCGTTTCTGTTGTTTCTCCTGTTCTTTGGTCTTTGCTGAGGATTTCTTATCATCCATCCTGTTGTACTTCTATGTCTCTCTTTTTTTCATAACTTTCCTTCTTTTATTAAAAGTAAACTAAGGACTTTGTTGGAATCAAGTATGCGTTAGCGGAACTAGGATTGTTGTGTTTATCCAATGTTGTATCTTCATCTCATTTGGCTGGCCTTATCCTTGCACTTGAGTTACTGCATTGTGTTGCAGGGTGCGATAAATGAGATTTGAGATTTGAAGTGTAATTCTCAATATATGCTGAAGACCATAGATTGCTGCGAAAAAAGAGTGTCATTCTGTGTCTAAAATTCTTATGATATGCAGGCTTACAAGGAGTGGATTCTTAAGACAATTGAAGACACTTGGAATCTTTTCCACCACAAATTCACTTTACTTTGGGATGAGCATAGAAATGGTGGTGGTGAAGCATATCTACCAGCAATCTATAACAATCCTGAAGTTCAACTACTTGTACAGAAGAAATACATGACAGATCTGTTTCACGATAGTCTTGGATTTGGTGCTGCCAAAATGATCAGGTGAGACTTTTCCTCTAATATTTTCTTCTCTTGTAACAAAAAAAAAATGTGAGATCGCAGATAATCAAGAATGCTATATAATTTGTGTTTACAATTTCTGGGATTTATTTTGTTTATGTTGCTATATAGCCATAATCTTATAATTAATGACTTAAATTTTTTAGATAGTCATTGATATGAAATAGCCTTGTGACTTTATTTGATCCATGCGGGCAACTCCACTTTATGAGAAAGGGCCTAGTTGTTGTTATTGTATTATTGTTATGGTTTACCTTTTTAACCGATTCATCGGGAGTTAAATCATAACCGCATCCATTATTCTTAAAAATTGAGTTTCAGTACTTGGTAAAGTTGAGCATATGCATTATCCATTCTTCAAGCCCAAAGGGCTCTTGAGTAGGCATGTTTGATATAAAACCATCCATGAACTTAATAGCTTAGTTTGTGGGATCGCTAGTCTCTTATGGTTCTATTGCTAGATTATTTGACAATAAATGGCGATGGTTTTAATATCCCAATCTTTAAGCAAGAGTTTTTAATCCTTAAACTTAATGTTTTTCAGTTTTTCAACTATATTCATTATTGCAATATTAATATATAACTCCAGAATTTCGATTGATCTGTATAGTTGCTTTATTTATCATTTTGACCTTGTATCTGTGTTTTCATCGCTGTTTCCAGTTCAATATCTCAATAGCACTAACACTTTTTTTTCAACGCAAGAATCATTACGTATATATTTGGAGTTTATCTTCAGCAAAAGTTTTGCTGACCTTTTTTGTAACTAATGTACAAGGCTTTATATCAAAGTATATGTATAAATATTTTGAAACAAGCTTTTCTTGCACATTTGAACGACTGCATGTTACGTGTCAACAGTCATCTAAGGCAGCTTTTGGTCATGGTCATGTTCAGTTAAGTGTACCCCTATTTTCACTCCTTAACACATTATTTCTTCAGTGATTGAAGATATCTGTCTTAACTATTTTATATTAGTTGAGCAAAATGAGTTGGAATTTCATGAGCTGGTTTATCTTACTCACCCATCTTTCAATTAGAGCCCCGAAAATCCTTATTTTAGGAGGAATGGCTAATACTTCCATCATTTTAATTATTTGATTTACAGGAGAATTGTTGGTGTGGCACATGTTGCGGATTTCGAATCCATTACCGATGTCAGTAAAAGGGCAACCTGTGAACGGCATGCACTTGATTTTGCTAAGATGCTTCTCAAAGAAAGAAGGAAATTTGATGGCGTTACCGAAATTATTTCAGCAATTCGGCAAGTCTAGCCATAACAAGGTTTTGCTGCATCAATAGTTCACTATCTCCATCATGTACCGTGTGTTCCAATATATTATCTCTAAGATTATGACTATGATTTGTGAGTACTACTAGACAACTGTTTCTCTGTCAATGTTATGTATGAAAGTAAATATATATTTTTCTGTTTCTTCTCTTTGGGAGTTGCTCCGGTAACACTTTCTAATTACATCCCCATCCTTATTGGATGCAAAAAATAAAAATAAAAAAAATTAGAGGAATTATAATGTTGATACTATTTTCACTTGTTCCTGTCGTATGTTGCTGTTACATTGAAATTGACACGGAGTATAAATATAAGAATTATGTTGAAAATAAGTGATGTTTAATTGTTTGTAGTTTTTGTTATATTCCTCATTTTTCATCTAATTTTTACATTTGATTGTCATAATTCTACAGGATAACATTGTTACAATTATTAGTATCAACTCAAAACATAATACTGCAGGAAAACGTTTACTTTAGTTACTGAAGAGTGTATTTACCCTGATACAGAAATCAGTTGTTGAACCCCAACTCCCCCTTTTATCAGAGCAAGAAACCTATTTCATTATTCCAAAGAATCACTATGGAAGATCCAAATCAAACATTTAATCTTTTTTTGGTAGTGGATGTGTGTAAATTAGCTATGTCTCTCTTAGATATCGAAATCTAAACTTTTCAAAAAATTAGGATTCCAATGGATATTGCAGCGAAACAGCATGTAATGGAGATTTCTTACTTCACAAAAATTCTCTCTAAAGCACTGAAGGGGCTCGTATTGGAGAATGCAAATTGAGGCTATCGGTGAGTTAATATAATAAAACAGAAAATCAAAGAACAAAAAAAGGTGAATTTACGGAACCGGTTAATAGGTATTAAGAGGTTGGACAAAAGATTGGCATCCTCATCAATATTTGTATTTGCAAGTAAAAATTAATATATTAAATTATTTTATTATTTTAAAATATTTTATCTTTATCTCTTTTAATGGATATTGTATTTTTTTTTTTTAAAAAATGATGATATGTGACCTCACAATATAGAATGTTTGAGGGAATGTTAGAAAGAGTGTTCCTAACATTTTTTATTAAATAATTGTTTATATGTAAAATAAAATGAAAAGGTTTTGGAGGAGGCTCACCTTAATTATCTGCCACTATTTTCAATGCTATACACCAAGTCAACATTAGTCTTGTACCCGTTTAATAATAATAAAAAAAGAGTAGGCTTGAAGTTGTATCCCTTAAAATGAAGTTACCTATATGAATTACATGACTTAGTTGAAATTATAAATTTTAATTATTAATTCTTCATTTTGAAAAAAAAGAAAATTCAAAAAGAAGAATCCTAGTATCATATAGTACTAGTCCAGGCGCATGAACACAAGCCAGATTAGCTAAAGAATTACTATTAAATATATTTTTTTTAAAACCTCACCTCTAAGATCTTTAAAAAAAATTGCTGGGGATCTGAAGCCATCTCTTCTATATAAGAACGTCAATCTGGAGTAAAGTCTAGTCTTATTACCTTCAATTTTCAATATGCTGTCATTAAAGCATGATCAACAAAAATGTAAAATAGCTAATAATGACATCCTCTAAAGTCTAAACGTTTCTTTCTTTAACTTGTCCATATGTAGAATTATTTTCCACTTTTTTCATACACATGGCTTAGAAATCCGAATTAGAAAATAATAACTTAGGAGTCATATATAACTGCTGAACATATATCATTGATTCAAACTTTTTTCTGTGTATACAATAAAATTTAAATCTACACATACTTTTGGGCCCTGGAGCAATTGTAGTGATGGAGTAACTAACAGATTGCACATAGTGGCTTATTTTTTAAATTAAATTAGCAAATTGTTATCCTCTTGATTAGGGTATATTGCCGTAGTGGGCCTTGTAGTCTTGCCACAGCTGATGAACAGTCTTCCCCAGTAACTGAACAAAGAATTGATCACTATAGTCACTCCTCATGAACCTGTTCAGCTGTGCCACAAACCCATTTTTGAGAGTATCACAATAGTCCAAAAAACGAGCAGTAACATCATAACCCTGATCCCATTTCTGTCCTTCCCCTGCTTTTACCCAGTGGCTAGGTACATAGTTTGCTTTTAGTCTCACAAAATCCGCTATACCTTCAATTAACCCACTTGGTGTCCGGCCATTCCCATTCCACTGCCACACATGAACCATTTCATGATACAAAACCCCTGCAATACCTGTTTTCAAATCTCCACTTGAGCCATTAAGAACTGCTGCACTGAGATGAATCTCATCGTTGCTAGTATATGCAACAACCCCATCCATGACCTTTTCATCCACGAATAAACTTACCTTCTGCACATCTTTTCTATCAGCAGGGGTGTTTTGTTGGAACACCCCCCATATGAATTGTGTGGCTGAATCAAGTGTTTGCTTCGCGTATTCGTCCCCTATTTCATCACGGAAACGCACACCTCCAGGAGTTGAGAGGGCGTTGTTGGTGACTGTGTATTCCACTCCCTTTGTTCCTTGTATTCCAACAAGGAACACTAAGAAGCAAAGGGCATGCACTTTCATGGTTGCTATTAGAGACACTTTTGGTTTCTCTGTGGTTGGTCGTGCTACAGGGATAGTGTTGTTGGATGCTTCATATATACAAAACAAAGACATGCAAAGTGGTCAATTTATATCATTAGTATTTCTGTAATTCTTTGCTTGTTAAGGTAGCCTCATTGCGAATCTTCCATGCAATTCGGATTGTGATGTCATATGACCTAGTTAAATTTCAAAAAATTATGATTATTATATATTTTAATATTTTTTTTATCATTTCACATATCATTTTTTTACTAATCTTGCGAGAAACATTTTCCTTTAAAGTAAGTATGCATATTTTTATTTCATGACATGTTTTTTAAATTTCTTATAAAATTAAATTAACATTTTGAATTAATTATTTATCAAATAAGTTTTTATTCTTCTAAAACAATTTAATTAATATTTAAATTTATTGAATTTTTTGTTATTGAACAAAAGAAATAAAGTTTAAATTTAAAATTTCATATAAACCATTAATATCCTTTATTATTAAATATAATGTTCCGTAAAAAAATAAAATATAATGAATAGTTGCAAATCACTATTAAAAATAAAAAAAATAAAATACAACAAAAGTTTAAAATTTCAAATTTTGAACATTTATAATTTTTTATTTTTATTAAAAATAAAAAAAAATTTGTATTAATCGAACTAATACTTAAAAACATTTTTTTAATTTATTAAACATGATATTGATAATAAGATACCATTTAATATGAAATTAAATAAAATTAATTTTGATGGATTTAATTTTGAAATACGAAACATGCGGAGCATAAGCATCCTTTACTGGAGGCAATGAACAAGATCACTATGAGTAAATTTTTATTATTTTACATAATTACATATTTAAGAATTGAACTAGAAACTTTTGATTAAGTTGAATTAACTTTTTTCACATACTCAATCTTTTTTATTAGAGTTTTGCTAGCTAATATCTGTAGAACACAGATTAAAGAATAAACAACAAAAATACTTATTGGAGATCATACTTAGAATGAATTGAAAATTGCAATATTAGTATATTAATAATATTTTTAATATAATTTAATCAATTATTTAAAATTCTTACCTCAAAATTTATTTTTATATTAAATATATTTTAAATTGATATAAATATGTATAAATTTGATTTTAGTCATTTAAATTTTTTTGGGGTTTTATTTTTCATAAAATTTGAAATATTTGAAAATATCCTCATTGTTACTTTTTAATAAGTGTTAAATATTTACATATGTGATCTTATATATTATCTTAACATAATTGTTGATGTAATATAACTAGATACATATTAAATATTAATAATGTTTTTAAAATTAATGAAAACTAATTTTTTTAAAAAAATAAAATAAAATTTAACTATGTTTATAAATACTAAAAAATCGTTTTAAGTCTAAAAATTATGAGAATTTACGATTTAACTGTAATAAAAACTGTGCACTAAAAAAATTGTAATAATTGCTAATCATGATAATTGGAGGGTGTCTGTTGAACTATGAATTGCTGAAATGTTTGCCATTGGGCCTAACCCAAGAACTTGTGGCCAGAATAGGTCAGAGAGTCAAACTTTATTCAGCGTGAATATCGGTAAGCTTTACGATCGTAAATATTTTAAATTTAACAATTGCAAATTTTTAATATTAAAACAAATATCCAAGTTCATTAAATAGGTAAATATGAATAAACGTGCTGAACATATGTCCGTAAGGAATCGGTTCCTCTCTAGCAATTGAAGATTGCATTTTGGAGAAAAAGAATGCATAAAATTCAGTATGTATATAAGGAAGATAGAAATATAAAAAAAATAAAATAGAAGAAACTTTTATCATATATAACAGATGACGTCACACCTCACACGCACCAAATTTGGATCTATCTGGAATTGTAGATTATTTTCTATGTTAGAGTTGACTTTGTCAACGACTTATGTTCACCTTAACAAAAAAAACCTCTATGTTAGACTTGACTTCGTTAAAGACTTGCGTCCAGATTGATAATTTGAAATTAAGTTAAGCAATTGTCCAAATAAAAGGGGGAAAGTTAGGCGAAGAACGCAGTCGTTTCCAACTTTCCATCTAGTAGTAATCTCCTTTGAAAAAACTGTTTTATGCTGTTTTTATTTATTTTTAGAAAAATACATATATATATATATATAAATAGTATAATTAACAACAAATTAAAAAAATTGGACATAAATTTACACTTGAAACTATTAGAATCATTTATAGGACAAGGGATGAAAAGACACAACTCGCCCCGACTCAGTGTTATCATACTTTCTCCCAAACCCAAATTTAACGCCACACAGAGATCATAGTATAGGTCTCACTCGTGAATATGATCATTTTTTGGTCAACCGTGAAAAGTCACACTGAAGTACTCTTTGGGCCACAAATAGTAAATGCATTTATCAAACGCGACCCGGGTTGCCCCTAGCTTCATAAAGGTATAATTATGTCAGGGTATTCATCCAAAATTACGATCTAATTATCATGTTCAAGTTCAGTTATGTTTATCTATTATATAAATCATTTTGAAAAAAATATTTGATTAAAAACATCATATTTTTATTAAGTAGTTTTTGAAATAAATTTTCAAATCAAGTGAGGTTAAATCTAAAAGCAAAACTATATCAGACAAATAAGTTATACTCAAATCTTTGTTTAAGAAATGGGTAAGGTCCATATCTTATCAAATCTAACCTAATTTATATTAATTACACTTGTAAAGAACCACTTAAGAACATTTCATATAATCTATCAGCCACTAACTCTAAAACTGAATATATAAATGAACTTATTTTATATTTTAGAAGAATTTATAATTGAGATTTTATTAATCTGATTCTGAAAAGGTGTTTTTCCCTTGAAAATAAATGTTATTCCAATAGTAGATCAAATAATATTGAATAATGACATTATTAATATTTTTATAAATTTTTATTTTATTATTAGATTAATGCCTTAAAAAATTTATTAATATTTATTTTTATTATAAATACGAGAATTTACTTTTAGTTCTAATAACTACTAATTATTATTGTAATTGGAGGGTATTTATGCAAATGCTGGGAACAGGCTAAAGAGCAAATCTTTATTTTCACAATACAAAAAATAAAAATATGATGTGAAATATAGTATAATAAAAATATATTAGTATTAAAGTATTATAATAAAAATTTTATTTATCGGTTATAAATAGACAAAAATAAACCTCCATTTAAGTCCTACCCGTAACATGTCTATATCTTTCAAGTTAGACCACATACGACTATATTAACGACTTATATTCACCTTTAAGAGATGAGACAGAATTTTATTTTAGATTGAATATTTGTAGTTTGGCTTTGATAATTTCACTTTTACGATTAATTTTAAACATTTTAAATAATTAATTTTATTGTAAATTATTTATTATATGTTTCTATTTTCAATGTAACTAAAAAAATAAAACGATTATATATATTATAAAAATTAATTTAAGAATCTTCTCCATCCTTTTTTGAACATGAATTCTCTAAAAAAATGTTCAATCTAATACCAATAGCATTTACTGATGCTTTCTCTATTTTTCAATATGTAATTTTTTTAATTACCAATATAAGATTTTTTATCTTTTATGATAATATTAGATTTATCCGTATATTTTCTACTTATATATAATTATGATTTTATGTTAATTCAAGGTAGAAAAAAATTCATTTTTATGATTTTAGATTACTATTAAACTAATTTTTTATTTTAATTATTGTTTAGACTTTTTGTATTTATAATTTTACATATTCTATTAATTTATTTATTCAAACTATAATAAAAAATTACATATTAACTAATCAAATTAAAACACTTAAAAACAACATATAAGATCCTAATCAATCAAAGTGAATAAAAAAAATTAATAATAAAATCTAAAAGAGTAGTGATATCCATACACTTTTGTACTTCCTCCATCCTCATATACCCTAACATAACCGTTATAATTTAAAAAAATAAATTAAACGACTCTTCATATTCGGAGGTATCGATGTGAATGTGCATTCATCATTTTTCAATCTAAAACACATTTATGTAAAAATTAAAAATATATTTATTTTTATCATCGAGTTACTTTGCATTAAAGAAGATAAATTTAAAAATATTAATTATAATTTATTTGATTTAAATTAAAGTAAAATAAATCAATTTAATAAATTTAAATTTATCAAATTAATCTAACGATAAAAGTTAAAATAATTTATATGAGATTTTACATTTAATTTTTCTTACTTTTACCGTTATACAATAATAAATACGACCTATAAACATCTTAGAAAATATATTAATGGCAACTAAATCTCAACTAGTTAGCTTCTATTTTACGTATTTTCACATTAGAATATTAATCGAGATTAAAATCAAGTTAATTACCTTTTATTTTCAACAAACTGCTAATAAAATATCACCATAAAAATATAAAATAGCTGACATCCTCTCCTCTTTCCTTAACTTTTCCATGAGCAGAATCACTTTCCTCTTTTGGGTATTCATGATGATTCACAAATGAGGATTACGAACAACATAAAAATTTCCATTCCACCCTAACAACTGAATATTTATTACTGATACAAACGTAGAAAGAGACTAGACAAAGTTGCTTATTTTATAAAAATTACTAAGGTCTTGGCCTCTTAATTAGGCTGTGTTGCCGTACTTGGCCTTGTAGTCTTGCCACAGCTGATCAACACTCTTCCCTAGTAACTGAACAAAGAATTGATCACTGTAACCAGTCCTCGTCAAATTGTTCAGCTGAGCCACAAACCCATTTTTAAGACTATCACAATAGTCCAAAAAACGAGCAGTAACATCATAACCTTGGTCCCATTTCTGTCCTTCACCTGGTTTTACCCAATGGCTAGGTACATAGTTTGCTTTCAGCCTCACAAAATCTGCTATACCTTCAATTAACCCACTTGGTGTCTGGCCGTTCCCATTCCACTGCCACACATGAACCATTTCATGATAAAGCACCCCTGTAATCTCGGTTTTCACATCCCCATTATAGTCATTAATATATCTTGCACTCACATGAATCTCATTGTTGCTAGTGTATGCAACACCATCCATGTCATCCACAAATAAACTTACCTTGTCCACATCTTTTCTGTCAGCAGGTGTGCTTTGCTGGAAGATTCCCCAGATGAATTGGGTGGCAGAATCAAGTGTTTGCTTCGCGTATTCATCCCCTATTTCGTCACGGAAACGCACACCTCCTGGAGTTGTAAGGGCATTGTTGGTGACAGTGTATTCCACTGCCTTTGTTCCTTGCATTCCAGCTACCAATACTAAGAACCAAAGGGCATGCATTATCATTGTTGCTTTTGGTTTCTGTTATGAATCAGTGTGTGGTTGGTCGTTGCACAACAATACTTTGGCTGCTTTTTATAAAAAAAAGAAAACTTAGTGTTTCTTTTTAAAATAATTTTAGGTAAGCGAAGGTTGTTCCACGCCATTAATATTGTTTTGATATGTTTGTTTGCATTTTGCATTCACATTTTGAATCTTCCATGCAATTGGGGTGTGGTATGACCTAGTCAATTTTTCTATTAAGAAATGCCATGGTCTTTATAAATAATTTTTGTTTTTGCAAAGAGTACTTCAAATATATAGTAAGAAGAAATTTCGCATTAATGATAATAATATTAAGGTATGTTTTTTAAAGTGTTTTGTATTTATTTTTAATTATGAAAATATCACTTTATTTTCATATTTTTTAAAATTTATATAGAAAGTGAAAAATAAAAAATATTTTATTATTTTTATATAAACTTTTAAAAACAAGAAATGAAAGAAAAAAATAATATTTTTTATAATTCATTAAAAATTAAAAATATTTTATAGATCTAAATATGCCATAAAAGAAACGTAGGGATTGAAATGAAGTTAAGTTGGATATTTTTTAAACGGTTTATTTATTTATATATTGTACTTGTTATGCAATTTCCTTCTTTTTAAGTCATCAAAAGTTGTCCATTTGTAATGATGCATACATAGAAAATTGCAAAAAAAAAATAAAAATGACGGGAAGAATGTTAAGTACGTAGAAGAAATCAAAATCTAGAAGAGAAAGAAGAATAACTATGTTTATATTGTTATATGCATTCAACGTCTTAATATTTATACAAAATAACGTTGAATAAATGTTGCAAAAGTATAATATAAATAATTAAATCAAAAATTAAAAAATAGTATAAGTAATGAAATTAAAAATTAACTAATTAATGCATTATTTATTATCTTAATATTTTTTTAAAGAGAAGATAAAATGAATTATATATTTTTAAAATTAAAATTAAAAAATTTAACATTAAAAATTAGTTTGGTGAAGTTATAAATAATTTGATGAAGAGTTGGAATATGATAAACATTAATTTTATGGACAGTTACTTGTTCATAAATGAAGATCAAACATCAAAATATTTGATGAGATAATGAGATACTAATATGTTAAAAGTTGAAGTGCAACTAGATTATCATAATAAATTGTAAGTATAACAATGGAAGAGAAGTGTAATTTATAAAATAAATTTTGGATCGAAGTGAGTTTAGAAATTGTAAAAGTAAAAAACCTATATTAAGTTTTAATATTCAAATGATTAAACACACGTTACTTTTTAGATAATCAACTTACTAAATTAGAGTCAGGCTAAATGTAAAATCCAAAAAGTAGATCTATGATTATCAAGAATGAAACCGCATTTAGAATATAATAAGTAATGAATTTAACCTTTAGTTGTTTTACTATTTCAACGTAAATCTTAGAATAAAGAAGAGTTTCGAATTTTTACAGTTAATGAAAAGTGAAGCATCCAATTATTATGTGTGCAAGATCTCAATTATAAAAAAAAAATCATCAAAATTAATTAATTTTATTATTTCTAATGAAATAATAAAATTGATAATTCTTAATTAAGAATTTTAAGATTAGAGGAAGATGAAATTGCATTTTCTTTCAAGAAAAAAATTATTTCTATTAACATAAAGAAATTAAATTTTAAAAGTATATGCTCACGATATCATGAATAGGAATATGTTAATAATACTATATTAAATACAGAAAAAAAATATTATATTATTAATGTTCAATAAATTTTGCAAAAATATATCAGAACATAACAAAAATAATCAAATTAAAAATAAAATATAATAAAAATAACTAAAATAAAAACTAACTAATAAATAATATATTTTCCTAACGAATGAAATTTCCTATCATATCAATGCTGCAAGTTGCAATGGAACCAAAAAGATCAACCGATAATATATTGTCCTAACAAAAGGAATTTCCTATCATATCAATGCTGCAAGTTGCAATGGAACGAAAAAGAATCAAATTTCAACTCTTCGCATATAAATGATGTGTTTACAATTGCTATTCACTAAAAATTAAAAAATGTTAAACTACAAGTTTTGAACATTTATAACTTTTTTTTCATTGTGAATCAAAATATACTTTTATTAGTTAGATTAATATTTAAAAATAATTTTTATTTTATTAAACATGATATTACTGATAAGAATCTATTTAATTTAAAATTAAATAAAATTAATTTTCAAATATGGAACATAGTTGGAATGTGTGCCAAAGTTAAATATATTTGTTATTTTTAATAAAATATTTTTATTAAAATTTTTATTTAAATTATGAGTATCTTTTACTGAGAATAATCTTAATTGAACGGATAAAACCATTATGAATAAATTTTTATCATTTTGACACGAATACATATTGAGAATTTAAACTCAACTTATTGATTAACTCTAGCTGATCTAAATATTCACTATTTTTTATTGAAATTTTAATAAATATAACTAATATTTTTAGAACATAGATTAAAAATAAGAAAAACAGAAAATCTTATAAAACATGATACTAGAATGAATTAAAAATAAAAAAATAAATATATTAATGGTATTTCTAACTATAATTTTTTTATACTTTAAAAAATATCTTAAAATGCTCACTATAAAAATTTATCTTTGTAATAAATGAAAATTTTAAATATATTTTTAATCATTATAAATATATCTAAATTTAATTTTAATCTTCTAATTATTTTAGATTTTAATCCTCAAAAAATTTAAAATTTAAAAATAACTTTTATTATTATTTCTTATAACATGTTAACCATCTATATATATATATATATATATATATATATATATATATATATATATATATATATATATATATACCATATTACATAACATTTTAACATAATTGATGATATGATATAACTAGATCCATATTAAATAGCAATAAAGATTATTTTAAAATTTATTAAAATAATTAATAAATTTAAAAATTAAGATTAAAATTAAATATATTTGAACATAACAAATATAAATATTTAGAATAATTATACACCCCAAAATTTGTAATAACTATAGATTAAGATAATTGGAAGGTGTTTGTTGAACTATGAAACGCTGAGATGTTTGCCATTTGGCCCAGCCCAATAACTTGTGACTAGTCAGCAAGCCGACCTTTATTTTATTGATTTTCGTATATAAAAATAAATAAATAAATAAATATTTTAAACATATAACCCTACACACACGCACCATGTTTGGATCTATTTGGAATTCTAGATTATTTTCTATGCAAGACTTGACTTTGTTAAAGACTTGCGTCCAGGTTGACTATATGAAGTTAGGCAGTTTTCCAGAAAAAATGGGAAAGGCCAAAGAACGCAGTTGCTTCCAACTTTCCATCCAGTAATCTCCTTTCAGAAAACTCCGTTTTATTCTGTCTTCGTTTATTTTTAAAAAAGTATATAAAAATAAATGTAATTAATAAAAAATAAAAAATGGACATAAATTTGCACTTAAATCTGTTTCAATCTTTTACACCACAGGGAAGAAGATAAAACTCACCCGACCCACCGTGCTATGATAAAAGTCACACTCAAATACTCTTTTTAGAATACAATGTCAAACGCATTTATCAACCGCGAGACATACAGTACGATCATAAAAATATAAATATGTCACGGCATTCATCGAATTTCACAATCTAATTATCATGTTTAAATTAAGTTAGGTTTATCTATTAAATAAGTCGTTTCTTCAAAGTATTTAATAAAAAATATCATATTTTTATTAAGTAGATTTTAAATTAAATTTTCAAATCAGGTGAGACTAAGTCTAAACAAAATATATATCATACAAATGAATTATACTCGAATCTTAATTTAAGAAATGGGTAAGGTCCATATCTTCTCAAGTCTAATCTAATTTATCTTAATTCCACTCGTAATGAACTATTCAAGAACAAATTTCATATAATCTATCAGCCACTAACTTTAAAACTAAATATATGAATTAATTTATTTATATTTTAAAAAAATCATAATTGAAAATTTATTAAGACGAATTAAAAAGGTATTTTCCTCTTAAAGTAAATTTTATTCTAATAGTAGATCAAATAATCTTGAATGAATGATATTTTCACAGCACTTTATTTTCAAAACACATGGAAACAACATTACTTAGTGATCTTGTACTAGTGGTGTAAAAATGAGTTTTGATACTTAATTCGCTTAGGATATTAAATTAATGTCCTATGGTAAGATCAGTAGGTTGAACAATATATATATCAATATGTAAAATTTTTATTTAAAATTTTAAAAAAATCACATCATTTATAAAATTAAAATACTCTAAATTTAAAATTGAAAATAGTTGTATCACAAAAATACTTAATTAAACAAGTAACAATTAAAATTTTGTAACAACACAAACTAATTAAACATAATCAAATAACCAACAGTAAATTTAAAAACGCAATCAAATAACTAATAGTTATCTAGTATACGTATAAAGTGATATTTTTTATAGTTATTATTATTATTAATTTATATTTAATTATTTATTTCACTAAAAAAATTGTTTTATGCTAACAGAAATATTAGGAATTAATTAAGATATTTATTAGCACAGTCTTTACTTAATAGAAAGACGCATCATCGATTAAATAAATAATATTATATCTTTTTCAAAAAAATAATATTATATATTATATTAACAATAGAACATACCAGGAATATAATTTTATGCTCACAAAATTATTCAATTAATCCAAATGATATCCACAAAATATATATATATATATATATATATATATATATATATATATGTGTGTGTATATTAGGCTGTTCGGATTTAAGTATGGATATTTATTTGTAAAAATTCATGGTAACAAATACAGGTTTAAATACTTTATTATTCACGTGACAAAAAAAAACACTTTATTACTCACACCTTCCTATACCCATAGTTATTATATATACTTTATAACCTTCCTACTTTATACCTATTATTATTATTATTATTATTATTATTATTATTATTATTATTATTATTACAATTATAACCTTCATACTTTAAGTCACAAGGGATTGTTCTATGTTATATTTGAATTTAGTAGGATATTTTGTTGTTATAATTTAGAATTCGAAAGATCTTTGAATATGTATATATATTTTTTATTTGAGTCAAATGTTATATTTTTAATTAGTACCTTTTGTTTTATTGATTTTTCATAATATTGAAATAACACTTTTATTTTATTAATTTCCCAGAAGAAAAATTATTAATTAAAATAAAAATATATTTTATTTTGCCAAAGTGCAAGTAATGAATCTGAGTATCAATATTTTAATATCCATAAAATATGGGATGGATACTAAAATTGCTACCAGTAAGAACATAGATTAATTTACTTAAAAAAAAATGAATGAGGATATAAATTTGAAGATGAGTCTTTTTTAAAACTTAATGCAGATATAAAAATAGGTAATTGTACTATGATATTGTTACCAATTCCTATTCATTGTGATATCTAAGCTAATATCAGTTTTGACAAACATATGTAAATTTCTTCACGTCGAATTGGAAGAAGTGGGATTGTGACTCAAATCAGTCTTTCAGAAAGTAGAAGACACCATACATGCAATTCTTATAAAAAAAAAATACACACAAATAAGATTGATGCTTATGTCTGCTCTTTGTCTGCAAAGGTGACCACTACTTTTCTGCTTTCATGACATCTGGCAGGTAGCTAGGAGACACCGTGAAGCCAAGAAATTTGACCAGACAATTTTATTATCCTCTGGAGTCAGCAGTTATTAATTCATGGCTTGGCCTACCATGACCCATTTAAATGTAGATGTGAATACGCTCAAAAGTTAAAATATTTTTGCTTCAAAAAATTGTTTATCTCAAGATTGTTGATCATACTTGACTTAAATATGTATATAATGAATATTATAGATGTGATCCAATAAGGACCCCAAAGTATTGATATTGCCTTGGATCACTGACTTGGACATGTAGATACAAACATATGAGTCACTCTATCAAAATACCAATAATGGACCAATTCAAACTCAATTCCCAGTCTTTTCCAATACTAATTGAGTTCCCTTTTGTGAACTTCACGTGACAGTGACTATCTTAGCTATCTACAAGTAATTAAGGCATTCAATGCATTAGTTAGTTGCCATGATTTGTTCTACACGGAATTATTTTATTTTTTTTTAAAGAAAATCTTTTGCTGGATTCTTTTTAGCCACTTATATTTTCTAAGAGAGGATTTTTCAAAGACGCAACGCAGCTTCCAGTGAACATATCAAAATTTCAACACGGGATAAACTTTCATTCAATGAATAAATAAGGTTAATTATAGGAAGAAAGGTGGAAGGAGAAAATTCGCAAAGAAAATAATGAGAGTATTTGATCTCTGGAAATGCCTAATAACCGATAATGTACACATTGCCTTTTTTTCCAAAATATTTTGACATAAATTTTTAAAATAATCATTAATAGATTTTTTTCATATAAAAAAATATTTTAATTTTTTTTACTATGTTTGTTAAGATTTAAAATAATAATTTTAAAAAACAGATTTCTAAGTAACATGATAAGTTTCTTGAGTAACTCACTATAAAAATTGATATTACAACTCCTTTTAAAATAAAATACTATAATGTATTACATTTTTTTAATATTTTTAAAAAAATTATATATTAATTTTAATAATATTTTAAAAAATATTGTATCTAATTTATGTCACAAAATATTATTAATAATATTTTAAAATATTATAAAAATATAAAAAATATTATCTATTAATTTTAATAATATTTTTAAAAAATATTATTAACTTAAACTTGTAATGGAACCGAAAAATACAACACTAAAGATGTGTTCATTGATCAACCAAAGTAATATAGAATGAATAGATTTGAGTAGGCTGATAACGACCAATATATATATATATATATAAAACTAATTGTTGGTTGTTATAATAGAGTAATAAATAAACTATTATATATTCCTAATATTCGCTCTCAAATTAGGAGATAATTAAGTTGAGAAGTCACAACAACTTGGATATGAGCAAGTAAAAGGAATTTTTGGGAAGTGGCTTTGCCAACAAATCTGCAAGTTGATACTGGGACATATATGAGTTTAAGAAATTTGGATAGTACATGTTCTTAGGTGAAATGATAATCAATATTAATATGCTTCAACCTTTCATAATAGGTGGGGCTTATAACAAGGTGCATGACTTGACTTGTTACAAAAGATCATGATAGAATCAGTGGGAATTTCAAATGTTTGAAGCAATTGTTTAAGTCAAAAGAGTTTACTAATTAGGCATGAAAAAACATGATATTCTGCTTCAGCTAAGCTATTTAGAGACTGTTGACTATTTTTAAAATTTCCAAGGAAACTGTAAAATTCTATGGTTGATTTTCTAGTCATAATGTACCGTTCCCAGTCTGTATCAATATAAATAATAAACTTTAATGAAGCATTAGAAAAAAAAAAAAAAAAAAGTCTTTACCTAAAACTAATTTAACATTTAGGTATTATAAAATATGATGCATTGAGTGAAGATGAAGTTATCTAAGGTGTGTGATAGACGGACTTAATTTATTTACAATAAAGATAATGTTTGGATATGAAATGATAAGATACATGAGTTTTTAAATAATTTTTTTATTAAATAAAGTATTTTTAAGTAAAATTTTGCCTATATCATTATTATTATTATTATTTTTAACGAAAATTAGAAAGAAAAAATTTTTCAAAAAAATGATAGAAATATTTTTTTATATTTGCACACCATAAAAATAGAAAGAGAATAATTGATTTCGCGCAGATCTGTTAAATTTATTTTTTCCTCAAATAAAAAAGAATTGAGGAAAAATATTGTTTTATTTTTTGTTTTTTATTTTAATATATAAATTATTAATTAAAAACTAAATTATTATATAAAAAATTATAATATAATAAAAATTAAAAAAATTATGTTTAAATTAATTTTTTAATTAATTTAAATAAAATTTTTACTATCAATTTATTGTTTTTATTTTTTTATTTATCCAAATAAAAGATAATTTTTTTTATCTTTCTATTTTTTATTCATTCTATTTTTTTCTTTCTATTTTTATTTATCCTTTTTATTTCTTATATCATCCAAACAAAATATAAGGAATTAATTAAAATTCAGATAAAATGAAAAAATTTGATATAAAAAAACTTGATATTTTCTAATAAAAAGTATACTTAATAATCAAAGTATTTTCAGGTATTAATAGTAATTATCAATTTTTATCATTACTACAATAATTTGAAATCTTTTATTCATTTCAAGAATCTATATAAAAAATATGTAGAGATAAAAAGCAAAAGGATAGGAAAAATAATAAGTGTTAAGATAATTAAAAAAGAAAATATAATTTTTTTAAATAGTTTAAAAGTATTTAGTTAATAATATGAGAAATTACCATATCATAATTTATAAAATTATATATGATATTTTAATTTATTTACTTTAACAGATTAGTCCGTTAATTTAGAAAAAAAAAATTCAAATAATTCAAACTTAACTTCTTTAACTAAATAAATTTAAAAATATTTTAATTTAATTTATTTAATAAATCAATTTAACATAACTTAAATTTAATATAGGTTTGGTTATAGATTCTCAATAAACACTCTCTTAATTATATAAGCTATGAGTTATTTAAGGACAATATAGACTTAATCTAGTAGTAGGATCTAATCATACCCCAAAATCAATCAATTATCTGTCGTAAAGGTTATATACATAGTTATTAGAGCAGGAACTCATGAAACCAATGAGACAACCATTAAAGATCTTATAACATACAATAACTAATTAAGAGATAATTATATATATATATATATATATATATATATATATATATATATATATATATATAATTGCCCCATTAACGAGCCACTAAGGCAAAGCATATTCAATGATTTTGTGATTGTTAAGTTACAATTAAGCTACTGTTTGATCATTAGGTTGGATTCAAGGTAAATATTATATAATTTTAAGAATTAACTTTAAAATTTACTAAAAATAAAATATTTATTTTTATTTTTTTTCAAAATATTTTTAATAACTTTCAAATTATATCCAACGTGAATATTATAAAATTTCAAAAACTAATTTTAGAGTTTACTCAAAACAAAAGTATTTATTTTTGGTCTCTTTCAAAGTACGTTAATAACGTTCAAATTCCGTTACCTTTTTAATCTGTATAACCAAGTCAAATTTCATTACCTCTTCAGTCACCACAATAACTAAGTCAAAAAATGAGAAAAAATACCTTTTCAATCCTTAGTGGAATTAAGTAAACCCCCGCCACAACCCGAACAATATATAAATTAACATTCATCATGATCCAAATCACACACCATTTGGTGCTTACTAGCTAAGTAGCTATATCCTAACATCTGTCCTAATTAAGACGAGTGTTAACATCTACAAAAATGAAGGGTTACGCTCTTACAGTAGCATTTAACGTGGTCTCTCTCATCTTCTTCTTACTTTTGCTCTCATACTCCATAAATGTAGAAGGAATAAGACATATAAAAGATCCATCTTCTCCTTCCTTTATACGCTCAATAATCAGTCGGGCTTATTCTGGACCTAGTCACAGAGGAATCGGTCATTGAAAAAAGTATTTGATTATGTATTTTCTACATACATAGGTTGCAGTGGAATTGATAACTCTGTTTAACACTTGAGGTAGCAGCAGGATAACAACACGCCTAGCTTACCAATGAAAATAAGCTACACAGGCTCACAAGTCGAGCGCAACACTTTGCTTTTTCTTTCTCTTTGCCGGAGGGATTGGTTCTTTTTCTTCAGTTAAGCAGATTCAAATAAATACGTTCATGTAATTTACATTCCATCCTACTTTTCTCCTCAAAACAACATATAAACATAATCTGTATATTAAAATTTATTAACAAAATAATTTTACAATAAAATTACTCTTAAAATAATCTGATATCTTTTATTTATATATATATAACATGCAATAAAAAATTAACAAATATTCAATTTTTATTAAAAATTATACCAAATAATACTATTAATATATTAGATGATATAATTTTTAATAAGAATTTATTAAATATAAGTTCATATCAAGTGTTTTTGTGCACATGTTAAAAAAATAATAATTTTTATTTATTTTAAAAAATATAGATGTAGAAATGTAGGTATTTTTTATTAATTTTTAATTAAAAATTAAAATTTTATCTCAGCTATTGATATAATAAAAATTAATATTTAAAGTTAATATTAATTATTGAAATGAAATTCTAATCTTGATTAGAGAATAAAAAATTATTTATTATACATTTAAGTTTTATTCTTATTTATACAATAAATCTATATATATATATATATATAATATTTTATATAATTTAAACTTATATTTTCATAGAAAATGAATCTAATTCTTATTAGTTAAATAAACTTTCTTGACTTCTAGCTCTCTTATTTATAAAAAGCAATTTCCCGCAACTTCTATCACTGATTTGTGAGGCCTATCTATTTGTATACAAGCCCGATTCTCACCAACTTTTAAAAAAATTATTTTGAAGAGGAAAATAAAAAATATATATGTGAGATTTAATATATATATATATATATATATATATATATATATATATATATATATATATAAAGATAGAGAAAAAATAAAGAAATAAAGAAAAATTTACCTTTTCTTCATCGTGCAATCTAATTTTACGTGTATTTAGTAAATTATTTTAGTAAAATTGTAATTTATCTAATTAGTTATATAATTAAAATATAAGAAATTATTTTTAAAATTTTTTTAATTATAAAATATTATATTATTTACACTTTATTTCTTATTTTCAAAACTTTTTTTTATTTTTCAATTTTTATAATTTTTAAAATAAAAATTAAAAATATATTTTGTAAGATAAATAAAATGATTAATAAATTATTTGAGTAAATAAAAAATTTATTTGACAAAATTAAACTTATTTGATAAATAAGTTATAAGCTTATTTCAGCAGCTTCTAATATTGTTATAACATTTTTTTAAAATAATAATTTACATAGTATTTGAATTGATAAACTTTTAGATTATTTTTCATAATTTTATCTTTATTACTTTTTATTTTTTATTATACAAAAATTTAAACATGCTTGTTTACACATATTTTTAAAAAATTATAATATAAATTCATCATAATTATAATAATATCTAATTTATTAAAATAGAGTGAAATTAACAAATTATTGCCCTAATTTTAAAATGATAAATTATTCAAAATAAATTAAATTTTTAAAAGTAATAATTATTTATATATATATATATATAGTTATCAAAGTTTGAGTTAAAATAATCAATTAAACATGTCTTTTTACATTTATTAACTACTAATTTAACAAAAAATTTATCAAATATATTTAATTCAGTTAGCTAATTCATTACTTTTAAAAAAACAATTTTTAATTTAATTTACAGCTATTTTTTAATTTTAGATAACTACTAATTTCACCAACACGAAGTGTGCATGGTGGCTATGGTTCTCGCAGTTTGAATTGTGTTCAACGGCTTGAGGCTCTCATCTCTTCTCTTTTCTGTTTGGGAATGAAATTGCAACTTGAAACCAAGTTTAATTTTGTTTTACAAGGAGTCAGCCATTTCATCTGCCATTCTTGCTATCAATAAAGTTGCGTGAGTTACAAAGTAAAATATGATAAGCAACTGCATACGGTTCCAAACTATAGATCCTGTGTTATATTACTACCTAAACACAAACATTATCTATCAACTAATAAGAAAAAATCGTCCAGTATTGGGATAGTTTTCATTAATATAATTTTTATGTAAAAATTAATTATTAATGTAAATTTTGAATATTTATACTAACAGATGTTATATTTTATTAATATTTGACATATTAATAATATATAAATATTTATATTAATAAAATTTATTTAAATATATATTATCCTGTTACTATAAATTTAAATTTTATGCTGCTGGTGTTATTTTTGTTTAAAAAAATCTATAATAAAAATTGAGTATTAGTAATTAATAAATAATATTATTTTTATGACAAAATTTCATGAATAAAAATACTCTTAAACTGCAACAAAAATTTCAAAGAAAGGGCTTTTTTTTTTTATTTTGCACCAAAAAATAAATTCTCTGACTTTTCGGTTTTCCTTTGTGAACTTAAAGTTGTGTTTGGAGAAATGAAAAAAAAAAGTATATATTATTTGAATGTATTGAAATAAAAAAGAAATAGTATTTTAGTTTTTAAATAAGTTAAACGAATAAATGAAAATAAATAAATAGATTATATTACAATTTTTAATAATTATAAATTAATTAATTTAATAATTTTTTTAATTTTTAGTATCAAATTTTTTCTTAATATTTTTTATATTGTTTAAATAAAAAATTAAAACCAAAAAACACTTTTCTTGCCTCCCCTGCCTCCCTGGGGAAGAGATTATTTTTTATATTGACCTGTCATGAAAAAAATTCATTTCCTCTAATTTAACCTTTAATCCAAATAAATAATTTAAATAATTTTTTTTTAATTTTCTCTCTTAATTCCTTCCTATGAAAGAAGGACTAAATCTGTTAGAAAGGAATCTAAAGATAAGTTTTACCTTGGCAGACTAGTTGGTGCACGATACGACAAGTCAAAAAAACAAATACTGCTCTTCAACCGACACCGTCTATTCTCTTAAATAAATAAATAAAATATTAATCTTCCTCAACAAATCCTTTCTGTCTTCCCTTTTCAAACCGGATTTGTATATGGATAGGTGCAAAAGTTGGATACGAGTCACTAACTAAATTTTGATTCAAAAAAAAATTTATTAACTGAATAAAGTTTTGATATTATACAAATAATTAAACAAAATTAAATAAAAAGCGCCTTTGTAAAAAAAAAAAAAAAAGTACTGAGTGGACCAAATTGCCCTCTTCTCTTGACATTTCTCACTGGAAGATTGACTTGACCAAATGACACACTCCTGGAAGCTGGAAGCAGGAAGATTCAAAACTGGGTTACCGAAACAAGCAAGCATTGAATAAAATATGAGTGGCGTGAAATAAAAGATCACTCATTTGCCTGCCATTATTTTCTATATATAACAAGTACCCAACACAAGTTTAGAGCAGAGACCAACCTCAAACACATTGTCCAAAGAAAAAACAGAAGGCTCAAAACGCAAGATGATGCACTATGCCCTTTGTTTCTTAGTATTGCTATCTGCAATACACGGAACACAATCAGTTGAATACACTGTCACCAACAACGCACTCTCAACTCCTGGTGGTGTCGCTTTCCGTGATAAAATAGGAGCAGAATACGCGAAGCAAACACTTGATTCTGCCACCCAATTCATATGGAGGATCTTTCAGCAGAACAACCCTGCTGATAGAAAAAATGTGCAGAAGGTAAGCTTATTTGTGGATGACATGGAAGGGGTTGCTTACACTAGCAACAATCAGATTCATCTGAGTGCTAGATATGTTGGAAACTATAACGGGGATGTGAAAAGAGAGGTTACAGGAGTTCTCTATCATGAAATGGTTCATGTTTGGCAATGGAATGGGAATGGTCAAGCTCCTGGTGGATTGATTGAAGGTATAGCAGATTTTGTGAGGTTGAAAGCAAACTATGCTCCTAGCCACTGGGTTAAACCTGGGCAAGGACAAAAATGGGATCAGGGTTATGATGTTACAGCTCGTTTTTTGGAGTATTGTGATAGTCTCAAAGGTGGGTTTGTGGCACAATTGAACAAGTTGATGAGGACTGGTTATAGTGATCAATTCTTTGTCCAGCTATTGGGGAAAACTGTTGATCAGCTGTGGAAAGATTATAAGGCCAAGTATGGCAACATAGCGTAGGAGGCTGTAAGAGTTTGTTAATTTAAAGAATAAGCGACTCTGTCGCAATTATTTTCCATAACATTGTATCATCTCTAAATAATCAGCAAAGTTATGATGAAATGGAAATTTTAATATTTTCTTATGGTAAAGGAAAACAATTGTTTGGCAGATATCAGCTATTCACACTTATGTTATTTTTACACTTATATTTTTTGTAATTATTAAAAAACTAAACGAATAAAATTATTAAACTAAAGTCATCTAATTTATTTTGAAATTAACCCAATCCTGTATTTATTTTGAAATGAGAATGTAAATTTATGTCATTTGGGATCAAAACGAGCTCCATTTGATGAGCTTATCAAATTAGCCCAAAAGAGAGGGGATTTATTTTGAAAATATAAAAAAAAAAATTGACAAAAAAAGGTGAATTTATGTCCCTGATGGTTTACCTTTCTAAAAATCTGCTCTAAAATTTGGAACTTATTTAAAAATAGATTTCAAACTAAAATCTTTTAAGTAGATCAAAAAATAACCTTAAATTAGGTTAATAAGTTTAAAATTATATGTAGATAAATCAATTTGGATATATCAATAAATAAATTTTATAATTTTAAAATATTACATTAAATAGTAAAAAGTTTATAGATTATTATGATTATTATAAATTTATTTTAAATAATAATATTGTAAAAGTTCTTTTACACTTTTATCTAACGATAAACCATCACATTATTAAAAATTAATTTTTATAATATTTATTTTAAACGTTATACCTCTTATGAATTTTAATTGATTAATAATGTAAAAAGTGAATTATACTGACAGTGCATCAAAATTAAACTCAATTATAGTTACTTAAATAAACCAATCTATTAAAACTAAAAACTTTTTAAATAACCTTTTGAATATAAATAAACTTAAAACTTAATTTTACCTATATAATAAATCAATCTTGCCTAACTTAAACCCATAATAGAGCAGGCTTGTTTTCGTGTCTCCTCTGAGCATGCAAGAAGAGTGGTGAAAATTGGTCTCGGCTAAAATACTCAAAGAAAAACCATTATTATTTTAACTCAACTCACCCGAACCTCAAAATTAGTGGGCCTTCAATGAGTTGGAGTAGCAAGTAAGCCCAAAAGTTGTTAACCTCTTCCATAAGCCCAAACCCATAAAATTCGAATATTTGAAGTATCCAATATTCCGTAAAACATGGGGAAAAACGGGCTGGGTACATAAGCATTGGGTTGGTCCCCAACGCACACAATTTTTTTGGAAGTACGACTCACAAGTTACAACTACAAGACCCTGGCTAGTCAAATTTGTGGTTCCATTAGCAGCTTACAGGATGCTAGGAACATTATTTATCATAAATTATAAAAATTAGGTGACATATGTTTCCTATTTTTATTTTATTTTCTACTTTTAAAATTTCGTACTGAAAATAATAAAAAAAATAAAAATAGAAAATATTTTTACAAACTAAACGTTTTGGGTTTGTTTTTTCAGAAAAATAAAATAAAATTGTGCAAGTGGACCGACATGTTTCAAATGGTTTAAATTAATTTGATTAGTGATTTGCTCATAACGTGTTTAGTCAAACCGAGTACAAAAAGGCCCTGCCCCACAGAAAAGATATTAAAACAATATTAAAAAAGACAAGATCTCGTATTTTAGTTAACTATACTATGAATAATGAGACCAATATAAAGATTTGGACGTCTAATACGTATGTAAATTTAGATATCCAATAGATATGAAAATAAAAATAAAAGTTGATATGTATGTAAAATAGGAACAAAATAAAAATTATTTTAATTTTTTTCTCTTTATTTTTTTATTCCTCTATTTTTTATATTTTATTTTTCTTATATATACACTAAGATTCACATATACATTTTCTATTTTTTTTCTTTCTATGAAATGAATCTCTCCATTTAATGAAAAGAATTAAGGCTTATAAAAATAAGTATATATAATTTTTTAAAATGTGAATATTAAAATAAATCTTACCTCTATCTTTATTCAAATTTATGAATTGGTTCATTTACCTTGTTAACCTATTGTTTTTTATTTTTTAAAAAAGAAGATATAGATTGATCTCAAACTTATCATAAAATAAGATGAATTTATTGTTTCCAACCTATATTGTAAAATAAATTAACCTATCATGCCATGTTTACAATCAATCCTTGATGAGTTAGCATAGATTGATTCATTTTATTATCCTTTATCATGTCATCTTTAGCATGCCAATATGATTTTCCTACTTCAATTTCTTGCAAATAAATCAATAACACATTTAGATTGACTTGTTTTTTGAAAAGGAGAAAGTTAAAAGTATCAATACACATTATTCTATGATAACTTATCATGTTAACCCACTTAACACATTAATAATTGACAAATCATTATATCTAAAAGACAATTAAAAAAAGACAAATTAGATGGTCTAAATAAAGAAGACTTACTAAACAAACTATTCCACCACAAAACATGAATTATATGGGACTACTTAATTTTTTTTATAAAAATAACAAATTTAAAAAATGCAACCCTACCCTTTTTTTTAAGGTTTGAAAGGATATCTACTAAATTCAAATTGCAACTGTGATAAAAGCCACTCAAAACTGTAACAACAGCTCTCAACACCCCCCCTTTGAATGGTCAAGATTAAAAAAAAATATAGACGCAAGGTACTGTGGATATGATTTTTTAAAACTGAGGAGGTGTACTTTAAAATATAAATTATGTTTATAGTTAAAAACATATATATATATATATATATATATATATATATATATATATATATATATAATGTTTAAGTATTTAATAGTTAAAAAGGCTAACCTTCTAATCTGCACAATAAAGTGGATCAATAATTTGGATCCATTTACTTTGTGGGCTAATTCAATCCAACCTATTTAGCAGTGAACCATCGCCAACGGGATTGTTTCGCATATCTACATCTAACCACATCTGTTATTTATCTCTCAGATTTTTTTCCCATCAAGGTAGATATCCTCAAAGATATGTACCAAACATTTTCCTTTAAAGATTTTGTGTCGTTTGGATTACATACGTTGTCTATCAAACAAACTTGGGCTCGAACTTAATCCATGGATCCTAACAAAATTCAAAGATAGTTTTCAGACTACAATGAAATAAAGCTTTGCCCATCTTTGAAATTTACACGTCCAAGGAAGTTGGCCACTTAAACTTGCATCATGACTAATTAATGCTCCAGCAAAATTATAGCAATCCTGTGAGTTCATCAGGCTGAAATAATTCCCCTGATTAACACCTGGATTAACCATGATTTCAACCCTTAATTCAACCCATCATCGATGTGCCTCAATAATAAATCTGTAAATTACTATGTGGAGGGCATCTTCGACGTTTCTCCTCTTGGGTTAAATTGGTATAGCTTCCCTACCACCTTTTTATCTCTGTTAGTTTGGTCATTGGAAGTTTTATACGAACAATTTAATTAATGTATGACTTCTTCATAAAGCTATAATATGCATACTTACTCAATAAATCGTATTCTTTTTTAACCTATGTCAATCACTAGTTCACAGCGAATTTGTGAAAATTACTCAAACGAAGTTGTTGTTTAAATTACCCTTAAAAAGTTACTGTATACATTAGCTTATTTTAGCATTTAAAATCACAACTAATTTATCCGGAAAGGCAACTTTTTCCCCAAAATGAAACAAATCAAGCATGTTCCATACATCACAATTGAGAGAACAAATGAGATAAAAATGAGGCAACAAAAATTGGCTTTAAAAAAAGGTAATGTTCACAACGCTAACTTTAGCACTTTTTTTTTTTTTTTTTTATCTTTTTGTAAAGCCAGCAATTTTTTTTAATGATTTGTTTTTCATGAGATAAAATTTATATACATGTATATAATACCCAAATAGAAAGGAAATTTATAACTAATAATATAAAACGCGTACCCGAACATGCATTTATATTACTGAAATTTACATGGACATTAATAATAAGAAAACTACAAGTCCACAAGGCCACAAAATAAATGTATTGCCATAATGTACCACATGAAACAAAAAAATATATAGAAAAAGAAAATGTTCCCAACTAATAAAACAAAACTAGAAACTACGTGATTCTCATTAAATCATAAGCAAACTAAAATCATATAAAAACAACAAATTGTTATTTACCTTTTTAATAATGTGAGAAGCAAATTGCTATATAACACAAACATCATATTCATTTGAGTGAAGTCGCCTTCACCTTATTACGAAAGCTTTTAAATGGTGTCATAACATCACTGGTATTCAGGATGGAGCACCATCAGTTATTGTTGATCTTGCACCACTATTATTTTGCACTAGCCTCCAACCAGAACCACAGCATAAATCCCGTCACATGTGACGACACCACGAATAAAATATCCTATTATGATTATTTCAATGGTCATATTTTATATTTAAATAGTCTGGAAGCACTATTCTTAATATTCCCAGGTGAAATTTTATACATTTTGAAAGCTTGATTAAAGTATTGTTTTTCCTTGCTAAAAAGTTGCCACCCCTTATGGAATAACTTCATTTAATTGCCTACCGAAATTTACAGAGACAAAATATATATATATATTAAAAATATATGGCATCCTAGACTCCTAGTTCAAGGCCACACATTCCTAAATCCTACAACATATAATATTTCCTTCCTTCCTTCTTTCTATAGAATATAGATACAGTTGTCCTGAGAAAAGGACCCCCCAAAACAGATGTTACATAATTAAGGACAAAATCATGACCTTTCATTTGTACCCCCATGTGTGAACTTTGAACCTCTCTTGTTAATTGTTATCCCTCTTTGCCATTTCTTACACTTTACCTCCTTAATCTTCCATCTCCTAAAATGCTGTCATATTGAGTACAAGTCCAATTTGGGCAGACATAGGAACCCATTTCCCAAAAGCTACAAATTTTGAAAAGGATTCATTTCATTGATCATTCTTTCACCGCTTAGCTTAGCTGATGGTGAAGCATTGTTCCCTATTGCAGCAGGTGACCAAAAATCAGCACCATTGGTACCAGCCACGTGAACGGTGCATCCAACAGGGATCAAACAAAGACCCCTACTCCTCAAATCCTTGTTCAGTTCCTCTTCATTGTTATCTCCGTCTCCCTGAAACAAGGCACAGCAATAAAAATCTTATATCATGAAGCGTTACCTTAAATTGCAAAGTGTCACAGTTTTGACTGTACCCAGTGACCAGAAAGAGTTCCTAACCCGGGTCAACATTTTCAATTAAGGTAATGTGCAGTACTGTCCCCCACAAGTGGGCCCTGAAACTTACCCTCTCAGTCTCAGACCTTGGGCTAGTTATAGAGGTTTTGTTTAAACACTAAATAATAGTAATAAACCGTACACATAAGAAGAATCTGAGAATAATTAGCGATGGGACTCACATGTTGATGTTGATGTTGATGGTATGAGGAAGGGAAACTTTGCAGGTAAGGAGAGCACAGGACCTGAACCTGGTCATGTAGAAATCTTATATACCCCATCGCCTCGTGAAGCACCGAAGCTGTATCAGTCTGTGCATGCGGTTTCAACATTCAAAATCTCAATTCAGTTAACCCCATTTTTAATAACATTAATTCATAAACTTACAATTCACCTTCCCAAACGGAGAAACAAGCTGTTGCAACGCTGCAATTCGCTCCCCAAGCCTCTCCTTCCTCTGCTGTTTCAAATAATTCGTCAAACTATATGACACAAATCATAACTTAATAATATAATATATCTCTACAAATTACAAAGTGATGTCACATTTTTTTTTGTTAGAAAAGGACATGTCATCTGTCTGTGACCCTCAGAGTGTTTAGTTCAAAGGTGAAGACAGAAAAAGAAAGGGACATGCAATCCATCCATAGTTGATTTTCCTCACCTTTGCATGCGTGCTTGAACTCGGGTTCTCTGCTTTGTTTTTCTTAGTCTGTTTCTGGCCTCCGACACTGCTCTTGGTCACCGGTTCTTGTCCTGAACCATTTCTTTTTTTCTGCAAATTCTTCAAAAATAAAAATAAAAATAGTATATATCAACATTAAAACAAGATCATTCTCCAATTACTAATAATAAAAAAATGGTATATATGACGGACATTAGACTTAGGTAAGGAAGTGAAGCCGGTGTTGGTATAGTTGCAGGAAGAAGCAGATGAAGAATCACTTGAAGTGATAACAGATTTCTGAGGGGTGAGGTTGGTTTCAGGAAGCAAAAGGTCCCCTTGATTTTGGTGGTTGCCAAAACAAAGCATTTTGGGTGCTTTGTGAATGGAGAAAAGAGGGGAATTGGTGTTGTTGTTGTTGTTGTTGTAAGTATGGTCCACAGCGAGACCCAATGCATCTTGATGATGGTTAACATCATCATCGTCATCTCCGAATAGTAACTGAGAGAAACTGGTCCCTGTGGGTGTTGTGGTCAGATGGTCCACTTCAAATTCCTCTTTGGCCTCCATTAAAAAAAGAAAAAAGAAAAGAAGAAAGAATTAATAATGCAGAAGAATTGGAACGGGAATGGTGTGACAGAGTGAAAGGGAAATGTGGAAGGATTTTTGAGGAGAAAGAGAAACGGAAAGGGAGAGAGTTATTAGTAATAATAAATGTAAATAAAAAGAGAGAAAAAAGTGTGAAGTGGCAGAGAGTGTGGGGGACATTTGTAAGTATGTTTATGTTTGTTCATCTTCGAAACTCAACAAAAGAAAATAAAAAGAGTGAAATAAATGGCAGCCGTTACAGACTTGGGCTGAGTGTGAAGTGAGTGGGCTCTTTCCAAGGACGGCTTCGGTTTTCGGCAACCAATGGTCAAACCCACCGGGCCCGAGAAAACCGTGTTTTCGCCCTCCAATGCACCATTTCCTTTTCCATTTCTTACCAACTTGCAACCTTCTCTCTCTGTGCACTGCTACTTACTATTCCAATTTCCACACCATCCTTTCTCTTAATTCCATTTTCTTTGCGGGATTTTCGGACTATCCACCATGCTACCATTAAGGATCAAAATAAAAATACCCCTCTAAACCTATTCACATTTTTTACTTTTAATATAATAAAAAATTAATATATATTTCTACTTTTTTTTTAATGACTATGTTTGTTTGTTTAATTACCGTCTCTTTTATATTCTTGCTACTTCTTCTATTTTCTTCTATATGCTTATTTAAAAATTGTTAAATAAAAATTTATAATAGACTTAACTCAATTATAATTTCTTTTTATAGTTTATAGTTTTTTATTTTATTGATTTTGGCTAGCCGTTAAAATATTTTATATTTTTAGTCCCAAAAATGTAAATGTATGTAATTTAGTTACTTAATTTGTTTATTTACTCATATTTTTATATTTTAAAAATTATTTATTTAATGTTAATTTATAAATTTTGAATTTAATAAAATATACTAAGTGTATTTATATATTATTTTATTTTATAAAAAATAAAAATATCATCAAATTTATATTAAATTATACACATTAACCTTTTAAGATTAAAAAATATACAAATTTTTAAAGACTAAGCTATGTATTTATTTAAATGATATCAACATTTAATAAATTTTTTTATAATAATAATTAAAACTAAAAATTTTATAGAATAAAATTTTAAATTAAAAAAATAAATAAATGAAAATAAGTTGACGTTAAGTCTTTGCAATAATATTAATTATAAGTGTATCAATTACATCCTTATGCCGCCTAATAATTCTCGAATTGGAATGAATTGTTCAACTATTGAAAAGTCCAATAATTTGGAAGACACCCAATAATAAATTATTCTGCCACATATTTCCAACCATTAATGAAAGGTGTACTAGAAAGATATAAAAAAAAACGATTGAAAAGAATATATAATTTTAATAATAAAAAGTAAAAAAACTATCATAAATATTTTATTTTTAATTCATTTTTTTACTGATTTTTAGTTAGTTCCTTTATGGCTAGCATTTGTTTCAAAATACCAATTATAATAACAAAATTATTAATTACAGTTTTACATATACTGTTTAGAAGTTAAAAATAAATTTATATTAAAATACTTTTGATGCATCTTTATGAGTAGCATTTATCTTAAAATACCAATTATTAATAAAATATTAACCGATATTCTAAGAATTCTAATTAGAAAGTTAAAAGCAATTTTTTATTAAAAGTTATTAAATATAACCGCCATATTTATGATGCATGTTTTTATTATTTAAAAAAATACTTTTTTTAACTAATACCTTTTAATAAAAATAGTACATTAAAACCTAACTCATTCAAATTCCTAATTAGTATTTTAAAATACTAGTTAATAAGACTCTTACAAATTAATCAATAAAATTTAACTCTACTATAAAATAATTTATCCTTAAACAAATAAATTAAAATTTAACTATATATTGTGTAAATAAAAAAACTTTAAAAAATAAAATCCATTTCAATCATTTTTCCAACAGCATCAACAATTTGAAAATCAATTAAAAAAATACGTAGCTTGATGCTCATCAAATGAATCATTTTTTGTGCTTTTAATATAATACATGTTTTTAATAAATATAGTTTTATTTAATCAAATTTCTAACATTAGTACTTTTTCCTTTTTGTTATTATACTTGTTTGTATTTAACAACTAACTATAATTTCAAAGTTAAAAACAATATTTAACATAAAATAAAAAATTAATTTGCATTGGTTAACGATGATTATCTTACTTAATTGAGATTTCATTCCTGACAATAATACAACTCAAATTATAATTTAAGAACTTGTAGATTTTAGAATGAGAAAATCCTATCTCACTTTAAATCTTTTAAAAATAGTTTTCCCAGATTTGGAAAAACTCACCGAATTTTATCCCAATCAAATAAAAAGAGCGGATGAAATGGTCAAAGGAGATTGGGGTGGGTATTTAAAGGGGGAAAATTAGAGAGTTAGAAAAGAAATATACATTTTTAACGATAAATAACATTTTTTACATACTTTATAATGTGTTGCTCATTAAACAAAATATCATGTGAGTCTCATTAAAAAAGTACAGTCAGCCGATGTTTTAGATTACATAATCAAGAACGTGTTGAAGAATATATTATTTTTTTAATATATAATATGATTTTGATAAATAAATATATATATTCCTTTGGTTATCTTTTCGTAATGGGATGGTTTTGTATTGAGAGCACCGTTTCAAAGATGGGACCGGATCCGACTATATCTTCGTATCATCAAAATCATAAAATAAAATTAGTCAAAAATTGGTTATTATATGAAATAATATTATTTTAATTCAAAAATAAAATTATATTATATTATATTTTTTATATATAAATTTAATCTTAAAATAATATATAACATATAATTTTTAATTATATTAATTATAATATTAATATATTTTATTATTTATATTTTATATATTATAAATATTTTAAAAATAATATTTAATTAATATCAGTTAAACGGTTTAATTAAATCTTAAATTAATATGTTAATCAGTTAAATTTTAAAAAATTTGAGTGAAGTGTTCATCTTAAGAACCATTATCATGCACAGTCTGATTGGAGCAAAGATTTATTAATTGTTTATTGTGTTTTTCTTCCTTCTCGTATAGTTTGGGTCCATTTTCCTAGTAAGAAACAGTTGTTTATTTGAAATGCTAGCCTGGAACACTCGAATGGTAGTTGGTGAATTTTTCCTTTTTCTCGTACAGTTTGGACTTTGGACCCCTTTCTCTGGTAAGAAGCGTTCTTTGTTCGACATGCCAGTCTGGAACACTTCAACTGTACTTCGTGACTTCGTATGTTTTCCCTCCCCTTCATACAATTTGGGTCAATTTTTTTAATCTGTTGTTGTTTATCTGAGATGCTACACTCCAACAATACTTAGTCTCAAGATACAATTGCTTAATGAGCATTGGTTTATAAAATTCCTTGGTCGGAGATCCTCTTAGTGAAACAACAATATGACTAACCTAATATAAACCTTGACCACCTCAATTTAATTTATAAATAGCAGATCTTTCCCTATTGTTGAAAATACGAATTTAGGATAGATTATAATATATTTAGATAATGGGAGATTCTAACACATGTTTATTGGACATTAATATTATGTTAGAAATTAAATTTAAATCTAACTTCATTTCTAAAAATTAATTTAAAAAGGTTTAATTTGTTTTGTGTATAAACTGATGATTGATTTTCCATTAAATAATGTAAAATTTACAATAATGTTTGCATAAATGAATATATGTCATATCCCATTAATGAATTTAAGATTAAATTTAGACTTAATTTAACTTCAAAAACTAACTAAAAAATATGAATTATTCTTACTTTGTATTTACATGGTTGGTATATTTCTAATCACAACTTTAACAACCATAAAAAATAATTATAATGAATTATTTCTTAAATAAAATTAAATGATAAAAAAATTTATTCTTTAGATAAAAAAATTATAAAAAATAAATAATTTAATAAAAATATTTTTAATTATTATCCATCAACTGATAATTAGTATTTTAATTATTTAAAAATACTATTAATTTTTAACAATGTATTTTTAATTATTATCCATCAACTGATAATTATTATTTTAATTATGTAAAAAATACTATTAATTTTAACAATATATTTTTAATTAATACAAAATATTTAGTTTCAATTTACTTTAAAATTAAGTAAAATTGATTTTAATGAAATTAATCTGTGTGCTTTTTAGTTTAAAATTGAGAAAAAATAAGTTTGAACCGTGAAATTTTTTTAACATGTATATACAAATAAATTTGAACTATATAATTTTATTAAAATATACATTTTTGCATGGAAGTGCAATAATTCATTTTCAAATGTCAAAATAAAGAAACCTTTTGAACTGTTGAATATATTTTAAGATATATACCATTTATAATTTTTTTAAAATATGTATTGTATATTCAAATAAAATTTTATTTTAAATAAAAACCAATCCTTAATCTATTACTTTTTACTACATCATATATAAAGTATTTTTTTAAAAATTAAGATCTTGTAGAAGAAAATACCTAAAATGCATGCTTTAGTTGCCTTTCCAAATAAGCTTTCTAATGTACATGACACTTTATAGTTTATTTGAGTAGTTTTTCTTTGTTAAATAAAAATAATCACATGTCTCTATTAATTCCCATACATCTAAAAAGATAAATGGTTCAATTCGCACACTTTAACGTTTTGCATCCGGATTTAGAAACTAGTTTGTGAATGAAAATTGTTGGTGAAATTGTGGCTAAATGGTTGTGTGGAGGAAAAAGGCTCACATTGTACTTTTAGATGATTCCACGTGTTTTTAAAAGAAAATAGACTTAATAATAAAACACTACATACACAAAATTGACATAAGATTTTATCTTAGAAAAAAAGTTTCAAAAAAGCGCCTATAAAAAAGTAAATTACTAAAAAATCTTCCAAAAGTTAGTAACTCGTGCAATGCCAAAGCAACGCATGCTATAGACACAAAAGTTAAGCAAGCTAACGCAGTGATGTTATGAATTCATCCAAGTCAAATAGTGCAACAAAAACAAAAGATATGCAAGCTAGCTCGGCGATGTCATAAATTAATCCAAGTCAAACAGTGCCTATCTAATAAACGTGAAATCTTCAATGGGAAATAAAAACATTTTGACAGATTCACACCTCCCGGAACAGGAAAATACACAACTCACCATTGCAAACGGGTCAGAAAAAACATAAAGACATCTCAAATTTAAGGCTACATCATATTTTTTTATCTTTTATGGATTAAGTTTTAATTTTGTTTTCTATTTTTTTAGTTTTTTATTTGACAAAATTTTAATATAATATTATAAATATTTTTCATATTATTCTTTAATTAAAATTAAAATACTACCTTAATAACTAATGTTAATCTTTATTATCTCGCATGACATCACTTAATAAGATGAAATTTTAATTTTATTTAAAAATAGTAAAAAGTTATGATATTATATTTAATAATTTTATTTTTTTATATTACTAAAAAATATCAAAATAATTTATTATGATTGATTTAGTGATAAGAAGTTAAAAATTAGAATAATTTTATATAAAAATTCTGAATTGGAACTTATATTTTTACGTTGTAAAAAAAAAAAAGTTTTGCATGATCAAGTGGACTAATACATTATACATATTATACCTAATGTCTCTGCAAAAGTTGCATTAGTTATTAAATTGAATAAATAGAAATTATATATATTTTATAAGATCGGATTTTACGCTGGACTTTGGCATAAAAAATACTCTCATGGGTCTTCATTTGCTTTGCCGGATTGTTGTACCGCTTTCATTAGTTTGTAGTTTTCTTCTTGTGGGTCTCTGTTCTCAGTTGATCACAAAAATAAGTTTTGTTCACTTCGATACCTATTGATTTTTATTAAGCTATCGTTTTCTAATTTTTTTTCTGATAAACTATACAATCTATCAATTAAGAATAAGTTAATTAGGAGGTGGTGGGTTACATTAACACAATAACTTTCATCTTTCTGCACTCATGAAACGGCTCAAGATAATGAATGTAAGAAGATGAAATTTAGTGTGCATATATAGTCTCACCATTTTTCTAGTTAATGGAAAGAAATCATTTTTGGTTTTATTGAAAAGAAATATAATATATTTAAGAAAATGAATTTGTTTCTTTGGTCTTTGTTCCACGGCTAGTGGGGTGCCACAATTGTTGAATCTAAGCCACACAACCAAATGGTGACAACTATAACTCAATTACAATATCAAGGGCTAGTGCACATGATTATGTATATTAAGAATCCTTCTTTAAATTGATTAAGAGATAAAATTTTGTCATTAGTTAACGTGTTGTTAAACTTAAAATCTCCGCGGGGCATACCTTTTTTTAAGTCACTTCTATCCTTTTAAAAATTAAGAGCGAATTATCTCCATTTTGGATGGATATATAATTAGTACAAAAAGTAAATCAGAAACAGTTCGAACCTTGACGTAGTGGAATTATATTGGAAACTTGACCTTTACCACAAACACCACCCTGTTCATTAATACTACTTCATAGTACCGCCATTGGTCAAAAACCTTACTGGCGACTTTCTATACGTACAATTAGCTGCTCTCTTCTGGATAATAAACCAATTCACACGAAGTACAAATTATTATTAAATAATGTTTATTTTGTGAAATGAGTGAAAAAAGGGAAAAGATAGAAAAAAGAGAGGATGGGATAGAAACTAGAAAAGTAACAAAATAAATAAATAAGAAGAGAGAAGAGATGAAAAATAAATGTAAAAAGGAACTTGATGTAGAAATATCAAAATCTGACTATTATTAATCTAGCTAGTTGCAACATGTCCCTAACAATCCAGTGCAATTAGATATCACGAAACAACCAATGACAATATAACTCAACGGATAATCAAATTATACATCCAAAGATTGAAATTATAAAGAAATATATGGAAGACAAAAAATTACAAGTTTTTATTTTATGTATCCTTTTTTGTGATTCATAATCGCCTGCATGGCGAGTTGCCAATAAGTCTAGGACGGTACACGTGTAAGGCGGCAGGCCCAGGAAAGTAGGAGCAACAAAATCTGAGTCTACGTATGGAGTTATGAGATGGGTAGGACAAGAAATTCCTTTGAAGTCTACAACCATAGAAGTAGAAGAAGAATAGAGATAATGGAAAGTGATAGAAAACTAACGCTATCAATGAATCCAAGCTAAAGCCTCAAACAAGACAGAAACAGCCTCTTAGAACCACCAGTTCCTCATCTCTGCGTGGCTTAAACTGCTTCCAAGTTGGCAATCCCGTTATCATTCATTCCCTCCTTAAAACTCCGTTCCCCCTCACTTCAACCCTCCATTCCACTTTAACTATAATTTTACGGTATACTCTGCAGTCTGCAGTTACATACAACACACAAACACAATGGACATTTGGTCATGGATATGTGACCTCCCCAACTCGGTGGAGTGGAACGAGTCTGACTCACCACCCAAGTTCGAACTCGCCAGTGATGTGGACAACTCAACTCGCTCAATTCACCTCAAAGCCGAGCGAACCTCCGGGTCAGACTCGGAAGCGGTTGTGACCTTCACTGTGTGCTTGCAGGGATTTCACCCATACAACGCCCATAAGCCACTGTGGGTCTCCGAAAAATGCCACTTGTCTTCAGAAAACCCTTTCCTCCCTTTGCTACTTCAACTCCTCCAAGAAATCATATCACACTCACCCACGGCGCACGATAGCACTTGCCCCAGGTCCCAGCTCCAGAAACTAAAGCCCGAGCCCGTAGCATGGATCATGGACTCTCACACACATGAATCCCTCTCAACCTTCTTTAACCTCGTCTTCACCATACGCCTCTTCTGGCTCTGCGTATGCGACGCTCCCTCAGAAGCAGGCTCTCTCTACTTCCACTCACTCCTCGCTCCCATCCTCGAAACGGCGTCGTCGAAGCTCGTCCCGGTTCTCCGAACCTTCTTCATCACGGTCGGCGTCGACACCGAACTGTGCTTCATGCGCACCCTCGGTTACATAATAGCAAAATGGTGCATCATAAGAGAGCTGGACGTTGGAGTAGGATTGAAAACACTATTGACTTGTCCGACGCACCAGAATGGGAATCCGAGATTCTCTTACGCGACGGAGGCGCACGGCCTTTGGGTTCTGAAAGGTTATGCGCCGGTGATGACCATGAAATTGGCGCGAACCAATGGTCAAAAAAGTCAATTCTCCGGTATCGATGCCAAGGAGTCAATACTCCGCTATGCTCTAGCGCACCACCAACTGGAGGCACACGTGCAGCTAGAATATACCGTTGGATTTCACGATGGGTTCATTCAGGTTCGTGCGCGTGTCGATAATATACGTCTCCACGTGGCGAGGCTGGGTTTCAACCAAAATGACGACGTTGATTTTATTGAAGAGAAACACTTTCCCTCCAGGGTTCGGATTTGGGTGGGCCCTGAGATCGGAGCGGCGTATGTGGCTGGGCTGAGCTTGGGCCGGTCCACGGAGAACAGAGAGAGCGAAGTGGAAATTCAGAAGATTGTGAAGGGCAATTTCGAGAAGTCGCAGGTTTCGAAGGTGAAGGCGTCGGCGAGGTCGGCGAGGAGGACGCGAAGCAGGAGTTGGAGGATGGATCAAGACGCGGAAGGGAATGCAGCGATATTCGACGTCGTTTTGTGTGATAAACTGACGGGCCAGGAAGTGGGCTCGTGGAAGCCAATGGGCCAAACGGGTGATGAGACGGCTCGAGGGCTGGGAGGGCGATATGTCGGGGCAAATAGACCGTTTACTAAAAAGGGGTCGTTGATAATTGCAGGGGATGAATATGGAGAAGAAGTAGGGTGGAGGCTTAGCAAAGACATGGAAGGGAGTGTGTTGAAATGGAGGATAGGTGGTGAATTTTGGGTTAGCTATTTCCCCAACCAAGCTAAAGGTTCTTATTTCGAAACTAGGTGCGTCGAGTGGTGCGATGAAGTTGACCTGCCTCTCATTCATGGAAAAAATCCCTAAGCGATATCCACCAAATTAACCATGCAAGAGAAGTTTGTGTAAATACATATAGAAGTAGAACTAGCTTATGATGGCTAGTAATGTTATAGTATATGGTACTGTCCTTTAAGTGCTGGTACAGCAGCCACTGCTACACTACTAAGTGAATGCTTTATCTGTCTTGTTTAGTTTCAGATACATTTTCCTACTCCCAACAAAACAAAGTTATCAATGAAGTAATAAATCTTGGGTTAAGTTTATAAGTTGTCGGCAACTCTCCACAGTTTCAACGATTTTCAATAACACATTCATACTTCTTAATGCCCGGTGGCTTAACAAAACAATTATGATATTTTTTATGAAGACAATAGGAGAACAGATATTTATGTACAATAAACCAGTAAATAAAAATATTATAGTCATGTCAAGTAAAAATATATCTGTCATGGTTAAATAAATTTAATTTTAATACACCTTAAGATAGGTTCTTAGGTATCAGTTGTCAGGTTTAATTTCTATGGTTCATTTAATTGATCTAATTAAAAAAAATATATTTTTGTATAAAAACTAAAATATAACAAATATAATATATGTAAAATATTAAATGCGAAATTTATTTTACACAGAATCATACATAGAGTGAGAATTATAATCATCGTTATGAAATTAGGAATCATATTATTACAATATATATTATAATCATAAAAGAGATAAAAAAATAAAGAAAAATACAATAATAAATAAAAAAATTAATTTTAAAATAATGTAGCTCTTTTAAAATCTGACCTGTAATTACTTAATCAGGTAAGCAATTTAAGTAAGTTGTGCATTAATCATAATTGACTTACTATAAATCAAAATAAACTGATTTTAAATTAGATTATATCGTTGAAGAAATGATATTCACTTAGTATTTATTTTGTTTAAAGTTAGGTAACATTAATTTTTAGAATTAAGTTTGAATTGAATTGAATATTTTTAAGATATGTATATAAATTAGTATAAAATATATTTTTTATTGAAATATATATTTTATACTAAATATGGGAGAATTAATTTTACAACTATAAAATAAATAAAATTTTATGATGTTTAGTTGAATAAAATTAATTTTAAATCATACAATATTTTTAAGATGTATTTTTTGATATATGAAGGAAAAAATAAAAGAAAAAAAAAAGTTAAGAAAACGTTTAATTTGTAGAGATTGGCGATAAATCTGTGCTAACATTATCTTAACGGTACCGAGTTTTAAAATATTGATTATAATTCCTGCCCTTTATATCTACATGTTAGACACGCATCTAACCAAGATTACCTCATACTCATAGCAGATAATTACTCTTCCGCTTTTGCTCTTTGCCTATAACTTGGCACGTTCATACTAAGATTTCCCAAATTGGAAGCACGAATTTGTTAAACTTTGGCTTGTTGCTGTTAAGCATGCTTGGATACACATCCCCTTACTTCTTTCTATTTTTTATTTGGGTCTGAATATTTTCTATTGTAATGTGTTTAAATTTTATTTCATGAATGTCCATAAAAGAAGAGTAAATTACAAACGTAACACCAACCGAATGCATTTGCAAAAGAAAAAAAAATCATAACTTACACACTTTGTGTGTGTAGTTAATGCATATGTAATATTGATTTCGGATTAATTTAATTTTGTAAATCTCAATTAAAAATAAATTTAAAATAAGATAATTCCTATTTGAAATATTTTTCTTAAAAATAAATTTATAGTAAAACCGAATATAAAATTTTCAACTCAAGACAAATATTACAATTTATTACATTAACTCGAACATAAATTTAGAATCAAAATTAATTTTATAATAAAATCACCAAACATGCCAATATGAATTTCAGACTACATTTACATTTTAAAACTTGATTTTAATATACTTCTTAACGCTGGTCCAAACATAATCAAAATGTTGAAACATAATCCACATATTTTATTGAACAATCAAATCCGCTCAATTTGTATTCTTATTATTATTGTTTAAGTAACAACTTATCTTAAAAAAAATCTTATGATTAATTTACAATTGATAAAACAGCCCATAAAATACAAAGTTAGTTTGTCTTATTCACTGCATTATTCTCGTGCATCCAATAGAAAACACAAAATATTTTATAAAACGTATGAGTGTCTCCAAAGATAGACATTCTTGGGTGTCTCGTGATTACGCTGCCTGCCCTGCAACTCTCACCGCACCTCACCTGGCCAACCTTCACGTGCAAATTACTATATTTCCCTAACAAAGATGGGAACACACTGCAGAATCCAGTTTATTTTTTTCGAGGTTGATGCCATATTATATATGAAAATATTTATTTATTTTATTACGTTCTTCAGCTCGAGAGGGGGAGGTTTTTTAAAATTCAATTATTACTTTTAATATCATTATTATTTTTTTAAAAAAATTATCTATGATTTAGTGTGTGTTTCTTTTAATTTATTTAAAAAACATTTATTTTAATATTTTTTTAAAAATTAAGTAATAATTTCTTATGTGAAATACTACAGTCATTTAATTGGTAGTCTATTCTTTTATTACAACAGAAATAAAATTTTGTTAGGTGTTGCATTGCGGAGACCCAGTGAAAATGCGGGCAGTGTGGGCCTCAATGCCTTGAATGCGTGTCCAATTCAACGCAATCTCTGCTACTTCATTCACTAATAACTAAGACACACAGCTATGAGTTATCTATCTCAGTACCACCGACTCATTCACTTTCTGATTATATTCTGCAATGGAAGATGGAGAGTGGGTTATGGTGCGCAGTCCCCCACAGAAGGAGTGGTGGAATCCAAGCTTAACGAACGCAGAGGATGAACCTTCTCCTAGGCCTTTGAAGGTTACCTTTTCTGGGCCCGCAACGGTCTGGACCGATGCCATTCCCATCGGCAATGGCCGTCTTGGGGCCATGGTTTGGGGTGGCGTTCCTTCAGAAGTTCTTCAGCTCAATGGTAATACACGTTTTGTTGCTTTCACTTCAAATCTGAAACTTCAATTTCTTTTTCTGCATCTGGTGGGTAATAGTACTATAGGCATTTCTAATTGTAAATTTATGTAATTGACATATCAAGGACATAGTCATGCTGCATTGTGTTATGCCTAGCGAAAATTGTCTTTCTCATTCACGAAGATTGCTAATGTGAAGATTTAAAATTGTTTCATAGAGGACACACTTTGGACTGGGATTCCTGGAGACTACACCAACAAAAATGCTCCACAAGCTCTGGCTGAAGTCCGAAAACTCGTTGATGATAGAAAATTCTCCGAAGCTACGGCAGCTGCTGTCAAGTTGTCAGGAGATCCTTCTGATGTAAGTAATAATACATCGCCATTAATATATCTTCCTTCCTCTAAGTTTTGAGCAACTATGCTATTTATTAGACTCATGTTAGGGGTTGACAACCCAGCAATTTGAGTAGGTGCTATTTTTTTACAATACATGTCACATGATTTTATTCAATTAGCATTCCCATTCATGGCCCCTACCTCCCTCCGTCCCTCTCCCTTTTAAATGTGTGCTTATTGATGTTCATTTGGATTATGGAATTGGTTCATGAGTTAGGGAAGCTTTTGACAATGTGTTGGCTGTTGTCCCTAACTGTTGTTTCTTGATATGAAGGTATACCAACTTCTCGGTGATATCAAGTTAGAATTTGATGATTCTCATCTTACATATCCAAAAGAGTCTTATCACAGGGAGCTGGATTTGGATAATGCAACAGTGACAGTAAAATACTCTGTGGGTGATGTTGAATTTACCAGAGAACATTTTGCTTCCAATCAAGACCAAGTGATGGTGACAAGGATTTCTGCAGGCAAGCCAGGGTCATTATCCTTCACAGTGTATTTGGATAGCAAAATACATCATGATTCACGAGTAAGTGGCCAAAATCAGATATTAATGGAAGGAAGCTGTCCTGGTAGTAGGATCCGACCAAAAGTGAATTCAAGTGGCGATCCAAAGGGAATTCAGTTTTCTGCAGTTCTTGATGTACAGATTAGTAAAGATAAAGGAGTTATACATGTTTTGGACAATAAGAAGCTAAGAGTTGAAGGTTCAGACTGGGCTATTTTGCTTTTGACTGCTGCCTCTTCTTTTGAAGGCCCATTTACTAAGCCTGAAGACTCTAACAAGGATCCTACTTCTGAGTCCCTTGACAAAATGAAGTCTGTGAAAAAATTTTCATATGCTGATCTTTATGCACGTCACTTGGACAACTATCAGAACCTATTTCATCGTGTCTCATTGCAACTCTCTAAAAGCTCCAAGACTGTTTTAGGAAAATCTGTTTCAGATGAAAGGAAATTGGTTTCCTCTCAAACTAACATCTCTCAAATGAGAGGTGATGATACCGTTCCAACTTCAGCAAGAGTCAAATCCTTTCAAACTGATGAAGATCCCTCCTTTGTGGAGCTTTTGTTTCAATATGGTCGATATCTACTAATTTCTTGTTCACGTCCTGGAACTCAGGTGGCAAACCTACAGGGCATCTGGAACAAAGATGTTGAGCCTGCATGGGAGTATGTTTTCCTTTCTCTTTTCATCCCTCTTCTAGCAATAAATAAATAAAACAAAAATTGCATGCAATAGTTTCTATGTTATAAGGTGGCTTAGAGTTTTTAGATGGTTATGGAGCATCAAATATATATGTAGAAGTAACTTCATGAAGAATTTGAGTTTGTAATTTGTCGCTCCTTTTTTTGTTTGTCTTCCAGTGGAGCTCCTCACTTGAATATTAATCTTCAAATGAATTATTGGCCATCCCTTTCTTGCAACCTACATGAGTGCCAAGAGCCATTATTTGATTACATTTCCTCTTTGTCAGTCAGTGGTAGTAAAACTGCAAAGGTATTTTGTTCTTTTCACTCTTTTCTTTCGTATTATTCTTGGCATTCTATTTAAGAAAGGGATGCTTTTTGTTTGTGAGCTATCAGTAACTTTGTAGTCCACCTCTTGTGCCAGAAAATCTACAGAAAAACAAAAAAGTAACAGAAAATATAGTCTAGCATATTTCCATTTTCATGACATCTGCCTGTGTCATGAATTTTGCATGTTCTAGCCAGAATTTCCTTTGATCTTGCATACAGGTGAACTATGAAGCAAATGGTTGGGTTGCACATCAAGTTTCTGACATATGGGCTAAAACATCCCCAGATCGGGGTGAGGCTGTGTGGGCTTTATGGCCAATGGGTGGAGCTTGGCTCTGTACCCATCTATGGGAACATTATATTTATACAATGGACAAAGTAAGTTCTGTGTTTTCAATAAATTATCTATGCCTTGCTTTAAAGAGTTGATTCAAAACTGATCTTGTGAAAAGGGCTGTTTAATAATTTTAGATATCCCTGAGTTATTGAACTTACTGATGATGAAGTGCCATACTTTGTAGAGCACTCGAGCTGCATATTACATGCATGCTTAACTAATATGCTTCTATTTTCATGGTATACTAGAAGTTAGTCTGGAAATATTGAAAGAAATTATCATCTTCATGTTGTGATAGGGTTCTATAACTGTTTGACCTATTCTTTTTATGTCCACAATGAGATTAAAAATTGATGCTAATCCAAAAATACCTTGTTCAGCAATGATGATTAATAATTCCAGGGAGCAACGTGCTGTATTAATATTATGAGCCTCAAATGGACTTCAAACCACAACCAAACAAATGTAATTATAGACTTCGTGTTTCATTTAAGGATGTGAAATATTTACTGTAGTTGTTACCAATGAACCTTTGGAGTTATAAATATAGACTAGTTATTAGACACAGACTACTGACAGATGAAAAGTTTGTTATGATGGCATAATATATATATATATATATATATATATATATATATATATAGTATAATATAATATAAGAAGGATCAGATTATTTTAGAAGTAACTCTAGCTGGAGTTACTTTGTTCAATAACTATTTTAAATGATCGAATTTTATCAATTCAACATTACATTAATAGATTTTATTGTGTAGATCATGCATACAAAATTTCATAAAGTTTGAAAGAGATTTGATACTTAATTAAATAAATTTAAATTAATATATATTAGGAGAGATATATTATACGTTAAAATAAAATTATTCAATGAAATATCAAATCCTTTTCAAATTTTATAAAATTTTGTAAACTTGATCTACCTAATAAAATCTATTAATTTAACAATTGAATTGATAAAGTTCAACCCCTTAATAGAGTTATTGAACAGAGTAACTCTTGAAAAAACTTGATTTCTGCTCTCTTTATATAAATTTTCATAAATTAGATTTGTTTTGCATACTAATGATATCAGTTACTGTAAGGAAATGATGGTTGCATTTTCTTTTATATTAGGATTTTCTTAAAAATAAAGCATATCCTTTATTGGAAGGATGTACATCATTTTTGTTGGATTGGTTGATTGAAGGCCATGGTGGATTATTGGAAACTAACCCATCAACTTCACCAGAGCACATGTTCACTGCACCAGACCAAAAGCCTGCTAGTGTCAGCTACTCATCAACCATGGACATTTCAATCATAAAAGAAATTTTCTCTATAATGATCTCTGCTGCTGAGGTAAAACTGATCTTAGTGCTCAAACCAATGTTAGTTTCATATTATCCTAATTTTGTCTTGGTCACTAAATTTCACAAAAACAGGTTTTGGGAAGACGTGATGATGCTATTATCAAAAGAGTCACCGAGTCTCAGTCTAAGCTTCCTCCAACAAAAATTGCTAGAGATGGTTCCATTATGGAATGGGTATGCAAATTATATTTATTCTGTCTCCATCTCTCTAATGTCCATTTGGCTAATTTTTGTCCTTTGATATCTTGTTCTGATTTGCAATGACCAAGTTCTACTATAGGCTAGCTGTTCCATGTTAACTTTAACACCTTATATATTGTGCAGGCAGAAGATTTTCAGGACCCAGATGTGCATCATCGACATGTTTCACATCTGTTTGGACTGTTTCCTGGGCACACAATTAGTCTTGAGAAAACTCCAGACCTCTGTAAAGCTGTGGATTTTAGTCTAATTAAAAGAGGTTTTTTATGAGAGCTTTAAATGCTAAACTCTGTCCGGAGATAATAGTTATCTTTTCTTGCAATATATATGGCAGTATGTTTATTGTTTATTATTTATTATGCTGGAATTCCTTATCTTGGAAGAACTGGAACTGCCTTATGTAATTATTAATATCATTAAAAGACAGTTACATAGGATGCAATCTAATGGGTACCGTGTTAGTTGCTTAAGAGTAGCTGAGCTGATTTTATGTGTTGAGACTTGAGTGTACTTAAGTGTGCTGTCTTAAAACCCCTAGTTTATATTCAACCTCGTATATATGGTGAGAATACGTAAATCCATATTTGTAATCTTGAATACTAGAAGTAAACAATATAATTCCACCGTAGTTGACATTCTTGCACTGAATTACAGGAGACGATGGCCCAGGGTGGTCAACAACTTGGAAAGCTGCATTGTGGGCACATCTGCGCAACAGTGAGCATGCATATCGCATGATAAAACACTTGATTATCTTGGTGGACCCTGATCGTGAAAGAGATTTTGAAGGAGGACTTTACAGTAACCTGTTCACAGCACATCCCCCTTTCCAGATTGATGCCAACTTTGGGTAAGCCCCATTTTTAAGTAAGAACTGTAACATCTGTGTATCATGAACTGAAGTATATTTATTTTCATTTCTAGAAGGAGGGGGTAGTTCTGTTGCAGAAACAATAACTTTCACTATCACCAGACTCTAGGTAGAATTTCAATTTCTATAGGTCATTTTAAGGCTTCATTTTTTGTTTTTTGAATTTCATTATTTTCTGATAGATCTATGTCCTCGAGCAGGAGATTTTCTTTTCCTGATTTTTTGAACATGCAATTATCATATCCTGTTGAATCTTATCCGCATTATAACTCCACACTTTAGTTCTTAATTTCTTCGATTACATCCCAAACAGAATCAATCTAATTAAAAAGAAATTCCAAAAAGGTGGAAATTCATATCATTCTAAATTTTTAATTGGAACCTTTAACATCATAGGTTTTTTTGTTAAGTTCACCCACTCCTTGGAAGATGTAAAATTTCAAAGTTATATATAGAAACCTCGCATGTGATGAAAGTTTTACTTTAGAATTAACAACTTGGTGATGATACTTACAATGCTGAATTAGTTTGGCTGAAAAGACGCTTTGTTTGGTGTCAGTTTTTCAGCAGCAATTGCAGAAACGCTTGTCCAAAGCACAATGAAAGACCTCTACTTGCTTCCTGCGTTGCCTCGGGATAAATGGGCAAATGGCTGTGTGAAAGGATTAAAAGCACGTGGTGGGGTGACAGTAAACATTTGCTGGAAAGAAGGAGATCTGCGCGAAGTTGGCCTTTGGTCAGAAAGCCATAATTCCCAAGTGAGACTACATTATAGAGGAACCATGGTCTTAGCAAATTTATCACCCGGCAGAGTTTACTCATATAATAACCGGTTGAAGTGTGTGAAGACATACCTCCTTAGCGAAGTCAATCCTTGAATTCCTCCCCCCCCCCCCCCCCCCCCAACTTTTCCAATAAATATTCCGAGGAACAAGCATTGTTTTTTGCAATTTGTCCTTGGGTTCAATGTTGGATCATGGTATGTTTATCTTCTTCTTTCCTCCAAGTCATTTAGCCACGGAAGATGTAATTTAACGGAGAAGTCTTTCATTAATGCGTTTGTTGTACGGTTTAAGGTGTAAAACGTATTGGTATTAGTACTAACATCCTGTTATTCAACTTCACACGGATGGATCGTAGATGTTAAGGAGCCTAGTCTATGCTTTCCGAATTAGAGTACAAGTTGAGGTCTTACAATGTTCTCATTATAAGTTTAACATTATTCAATTAATAAGATGAATAATAATGTGTATATATATATATATACACATAGGTGTTATCCCTGAATTTAAGTGAGAATTTTATCTCAATAAATCATAGGTTATTGAGATGAAATTTTAAATTTTTTATGTACAATCAAAGCAAAGAAAGTTTAAACTTCAATTGAATCTTATATAAATTTAAGTTTTTGATTGATTGTATTGTATTGTTGAAAATATTTCACACAAGTATTATTTTTGTTTTATATGTGTCTAAATGTTTTTTTTTTGGAGGGTGTGCATATTTAAGTTTAATCCAGTAGTTTTGTTTAGTTAATACGATAATCTCACACATTAGGGATGAAGAATATTGTTTTACACTTAGAAACCTCTTTTGAGCACTAGATTGAACGAAATAAGGTAAGAGTAATTTTCACAGTTGTATAAATTGCTTTTATAATTACGGACCGTTGCTAAATTATTGGGTACATTTGACGTGGAATTCCTCGTAAGAAACGATTTAAGCAACTATACCTTATAGAAAAAATGGGTCTCAATATGTGTGGGAAAATACAACAAAAAAAAATTTCCAAAATATCATCAATCAAAATGCTTGTGAAAGAGAGAACTAAAAAAATTGCATTGTTAAAGTCAAAATGGTGTAAAATTATATAAAATAAAATAAGTTGATATGTTAAAATAAAACAGAAAAATAATAAAAGAACAAGCAACCTTGCAAGTTTGGAGATGCTCTGAATAAATAGTAAAGAGAATACTGAAAAATAAAAAGACAGTTAATTACACAGACCTTCCTTAGCATTACTTCACTATTGTTTGAAAATTTGCACAATTATTTTCTTTTTATTTATTTTTATTTATTTAATAAATTTCATGCATATCGTATTTTATGAACTATTTTTAAACATTTATTATTAAAAAATAAAATAAAATATATTAAAACTATCATAACAAAGAAAGTTAATTTTGTGCTAAATATAATTTGTTAATTTAATTAAACAAAAAATTATAAAAAATTAATTATATTTTTGGTCCAGTTTAATCTATGTGAGACTTATAATGTGTCATTAACTTCTATAAAATAGTAAAATAAAAATATATAAAATTTTTAAATTAAAATAAAAATATATAAAGAAATTTATTTTTGTTTTTGTTTAAATAATTATAAGTTTTTTTTAATAAATTTATACACATCAATGATATATTATTTTTTTATTACATTTTTTTTTTGTTAATTATTACATAGAATTTGAAAGTACAAAATGTATTATGTACAGTTGGAAACTAAAAGCTATAAGTTATTAGAGTTGATCAATTGTTAAAAAATTAAGATAATTTGCCAAGATCACGTATAAGTAGAATGATTAAAGTTGAATCAGGTAAAAAGAAATTACAAGGTTAAAAATTGAAACCAAAGTGAAACGACATCGTTTGGTTTGCTCCATCTTATATCCAGGCCAAACCTATGCTCATACTGTGAGTAACTGAGTATTGAGTACCAGCCACCACTAAACCCTCGCAAAGCCCTAAAGCTACGATTCCCATCTCCGATAGACACAGAAAATGGCTTGGCGTTCGGGATCTCTCTCTCGCTCCTTAATCTCTACAGCCAGGGCTTCACTTCGACCGGCGGCGCCTTCGCCCCTTCCCCGCCTCCGTCCCCCACCACTGGCGGCGCCTCGTATCCAGTCCCGCCGCTTTTCCATGCCTGCTTCCAGGTACCAACCATTTTGCTTTTCTCCGTTTTATTTTCGTAGTTTTCTCATTAATTTTGTTGCGGATAGTATGATACTTATATTCGGAATGTATAATCTTTATGTATTTATTTGGGGACAGGAATTTGGGGCAATTGGGTTGCATACAATCACTTTTACCTCTGCATTGTACGACGGCTGTACCCTGTTTGACGTCACACCTTGCTGTCAACGCGCGTGCTTTCTGCGAGCTGTCCCATGGTACCTTCCGTCGTTCTTGTCAAGATCGCTAGTAGTCTCTTTGTGAGTCTTTGCTGGTTCTAGGACACATGAAAATGTTCACATGCTGTTTTAGCATATTCATTTCCATGCTCCTCCCCAAAATTATTATTTTTAAAAAATAAATAAATGAAACAAGATTGAAATGCTATGGACTCTAGAAATCCTTAAATTAAACTGTAGGCCCGATAGATGTTGAAATTAGGTAGTTTCTGTGTTGTTCAATGTGAAGAGATGAGATGGGTAGAATTTGTGAGTCTGTCTAGCTTGGTTGTAAGAAGGTATTAAGATTCCAATTTATAGGGAGGAATGGAAAAGATGGGTGATGCGCAAGGACCTCGATCATCCAATGGCGAGAGAAGAATGCTGCATAGTAGGTTCCCTTTTATTCTTTTATTCAAAATTATAAATTCAATAATTTTTTTTTTCAGTTAAACCATATAAGGGTTTGGTGATTCTTGGATATGAACTGAAGTAGTGGTCTGATTTTCCTGGGCATCTAATTGTTCCTTTTTCTTATAAATCTTTGAAGTCAATTTTGTTTGCCTTGGACATTCTCTTCCACAATTCATTGCAAGTGATGCTTTATTGTTAATTTTAACAGTGAAAATCTGTGCTTGGGGCGAGCAGTTATTAATATACTCCCCTAACCTCGTGAAAAAGCTAAGATTGTGTCCCTGCTCATTTTTTTTTTGCTGGTTTTTCATTTTCTATTCAACTCTATTTGATTTTTTTTTTTAAAGTTTCTGGACCACTCTGGAAATGCTATTACCGAAGTATAAAATATTTTATGGGTTCCAATAAGAAATTAGGAGGCTTCCCACAAAAAAAGTATGAATGGGACAATATGGGCATTTCTTGTCAATTTATTCCATGCTTAAATTTGCTTATTTTAACACAAACAAAATCCATGCCAGAGTCATCCTTGAAATGGCTGTATGTTCAGCCCTTTCATTGGTTTTCTAATACTACTAATGGGTAAACTCCATTCCTTTCACAGGTGATCCTGATTCCTGAGGTGAGGTTCTAAATCCCCATTGATTATTATGGTTAAACTTAAATGATCTCCTTGACCCAACTCCAATCCTTTGCTCTGAAAGATGAGATTTTTATGCTAAAGAAGTTGCTTCCTTGAAATTCTTCCTATGAAGACAATTTGAAAGCTTCAGGCAACTAGGCATGGTAGTCAAAAACTACAATCTGTCCTTTCATGTGAAGGATGATTATAACCTTTGCCTATTCCTTTTTATGTGAAGTCTTCTATAAGTATTTTTATCATAAAAAGAATATATCAACATTGTTTACTACTTTCTTTAGTAATGTTCTTACTCTGTCAAAGTAAACGCTGGATATGGTTGTTATGTTATGACAACTTGGCGTAATCTGGAAATTCCTGTCCTATGGTGGGTTCAAATTTCAATGTAACAGATGCAATGCTTGCGCATTATATAATTTGTTAGAAGTATCCTTTATATGTATTATAAACTCATGATCAATTGATCTGATGCGGGGTCTAGCAATATTGTCTAAAATCTTAATACCATGTAATCTCTCATACTTATGTTGGTTTTGTATGATTTCCTTTGTTGTTGCAGGTACGTGAGGAAGCTGTTGGATTTACATTGTTGCCTTTGAGAATACGGGCGACCAATAATTATGGATAGTGTTATCTGTGAAGTAACGGTTGTAGGATATTAAACGAGACCCTCATCTGTTATGCTCTTTTTAATTTGCTATTTCTTATTCAAGAGGGAAGAACCCATTTTTCTTTCCAAATCGGAACAGCATTCAGGATTAGTTCTTGATTCGTCTTATATCTGGATTTTGGTTAAATGCTGTACATTTGTCGTGTTTCTTTCTTCTATTTTAAAATATTTTGTGGATTTATCAATTATGGATTAATGTACTAGATGGTCCCTGCTGAAATCTTGAGTATCGAACCAATTAGTTTATAAAATTCTAAAAATATTATTTGTCCCTAAAATTATCAAAATTTGGTCATTTTGATCTATATTTTTGTAATTCCAAGAATTAAAATGATGTTGTTTAGGAGCCTAGGGATTAAAATAATAATAATCTGATAATTTCAGGGTCCAAAATATTTTCAAATTTTATGGATTAAATTATTCGATACTTATAATCTAAGGGAGTAATTTGATATATTACTCAACAATTATCATTAGGTATAATGCTCTAGTTGGTAATATGGATGTAAATTAATTTCCCTAGGGTATGATGTTTTTACCTAAATTAATTCACTTATCATATGTTTCGGTGAATGATACATTTTTGGGAAGAAGATACTTTAAAAATATATTTCAAGCAATGATAGTTTTAAAATTATATCATGTCCATGTTTGGCATCTTTTATGGGACAAAATTATCAACGTCTCTCTTCATAGGAATGAATTAGTGAGAATAATGCTCAAAATGTGTGGGAGTGACTTTTTGATAGGCATGTTTTTTCAAAACGTAGAACAACCGAAAGATTATTATAAGCCTGTCTCAACATTTTTGGAAAAGAAAATATGAATCCTGAAACAAATGTAACTTTTTTTGACAGGTTTGAGAATGAGATTTTAGAGGGAAAATGAACGGAGGGCAATTTTTTATTTTAAACTTCAGAGGATTTATAAAAAAGATAAACAAAATATTAAATATTTAATTTATACTAATTTATCTTTCATTTTTTTTAAAAAAATAACAAAGTAGAATGTTTTATAAAAAATAAAATAAAAAAATCCAACATTCATTTTCCTTGCAAAACCTCACGTGAAACATCCCCTTAAAGTTTCTCATTACTCCTGCTCTCTCTAGCTTAAGGGGTTATATGCATTACAAATTGCGTCATCAATTAGGATGTGCATTTCGAATTTTAAGAACAGTGCTAATAGGATAAAGTCAACATATTTTCTTATCAAAATGTACTAATTAAAAATTATATTAAATAAATGGATGAATTTGGTCTAAACTAACAAATGTTTAGCTAAACATGTTTTAGTCTATGTGTGTAATTTGCTTATTTAATTAATAAATATTTAGTTAAATTCTATCATATATATCAACTTATATATTTTTAAGTTTTTATAATCAACACAAGTTATGCTTTTCATCATTGTGTCCCATAAAAATGTATTTTGATATCTTACTCAAATTAATCTTTTATGTAGCTTTTTTCAACATAGACTATAAGTTGATAATGAGACGATTTAACTAAATATTTATCAGCTACATCATTAATATCAAACTGCAAGTTAACTATAGGAACCAAAAATAAAAGTTTGACAAGTTGATGATGAAAACAAAATAAATTTTGTAAGGACTGAAAATAAAACTTACTATATTGGCAAGAATCAAAAATATTTTTAAACTATTATTAAAAAAAGAGAATATTGCTCCAATCACTATTTTCAAAGTCAAAATTCAATAAAATTTTGAAGTAATATTATTCTAAATTTGATTTTTAAGATTAATACTATTACACGTAAAGATCTATATATTCAGAATTTGTATGTATTAAAATCTCAAGTAATAATATTCAAAAAGATTAGAGAATATGAAAATATTGGTACGTGAATTGTTCATATCATGCTATATTTACAAGAATTACATAGTATCGTGGTGTAGCCAACATCAACCTCCTTAAAAAATTTGTATCATCAAAACATACAATCAACCACTATAAAAATAAATAGAATAGTAAATTTGTTATTTTTTTAACGTCCAAAATGCTTAAAACAAAAATTTAAGAAATAAAAATGGATTCGTAAAACCAAAATATAGTTGGTTCTAATAATATCATTACTGAGCCTGGTATGACAAGATTCATATACATTTGGACTAAGAATCCCACATTTTAACTTATTATCTCAAATAACTAATGGATAAAAAATATATAATTTTTTTAAAAATAGAAGTTAAAAATATAAATAACTTACATATTTACACTGCTATCCAGCTGCCATTTTAAAAATATTGACTAGCATTTATAGGAATCTTCGAGGCATGATGCACCTTCGAGTATAAATATACCTAAAAGCCCTCTAAACCAAATATTGCCTTCGGATTCCTTTATAAAAGAAAGATGCCTTCGGTTTTGCTAGTGTCATTATTCATTCCTGTGATTTGTGCCTTTGACCAATGGAATGCAGTTGTTTCTACACTCTTTTTGTATGGCTCCCATTTTTCTAGATCGCTACAGACAATAGCTTCTTTGCATTTAAATGAAAATTTATCTCCTTAAGATCTTTCTCTTATTAAACCGATACCTATAAATTGGGAGGTCAAGATCCATTTTGGTAAGTAACTTCATCACCTTATCAAAACATTTTTGTATTTATGGAAGATCTCCTTTTTGTAGAGGTTCTACAATGCATAGGTGTCATCAATGCCATCAAAGCATTTCCAAATTCTCTGCCACATGTTTGATGGAGATTTATTTCTTATGGTTAAGCACGTGTAATATTACTAACATGTTTGTTGTAAGCTTAGTGGGGAGTGGATACATTAGAAGACGTTGTCATTTTAATGAAGCTTTCAACTTTCAATAATGTTGACTTTTCTACCTTTCATTTTGCTCCTCTAACTAAGAAGGTTTTGGCCTTGAAAAATATTTGTAGTGTGATGAAATATTTCAGAATTCCGCTCCTGTTACCCAAAAGTCGTCCAAGAGCTCCGTAAAATATATTTTTGTTACTTGAGTTTGTTACTTTCTGGTAGTTTTGGACATGGTAAATTAGTTCCTACTCCTAGTCCTAAGCTTTGATCTCTACATTTGTAGTATGATGCTTTTATCACTTTATGATTCAATGAGTATGTGTTTCATAGTCCACCTTAGAGTTTGTTAGCTCTATAGTTTTTGTCTTAGCTTGTTGGTTGACAGAAAGTTATAGGTTTCCTCTAGATCCATTAAATTTAGAGGGTCTTTGTGGTCTTCTTGATTAAATCTTGGAGCACATGCATCTTTCCTTTAGTCACTTTACCATATATTCCTTCATAGATGTGGCCTTTCTTGCAAGTGTTTTTCTTTGAGCTTTTTGATCTTATGATCTAGCTCGTTTACTTCCTAATGCTTCTCTTGATGGCATGGTTGCTAGTATCGTTTCCCTTCCAGAACCTTACTCATGGACTTGGTTCGGAGGGTTATCTTTCAACCCCTAACTTCCCTCTTCAAGTTTGAATTTTTTTTTATATAGCACCCTTATACCATTTCTTTTTAAGGTGTGGAGGAATTTTATCAAATTTATGATGGTGTTAATACATGTTCATGTCATGGTTTACATAAATCTAAAATTTCTGATGGTGTTTATGATTTTTGGGATGTATGTTCTACACTTGGTAACCTTCCAGCTTATTTAATTACAATTTCCTACAATATTCAGAGGGGAACTTTGTGGTCCTATGTATACCACCTTGACCAGGTATGCTTAAGTTGAGGTATCAAGCCCCTTGTAATCTTTCTTTGGAACCTTCCGACTCACAAACTTGTATGTAACCTATGTGTTAATATTTCTAATCCTATTGTCTTCTCACCTTTTAATCGTTCAAAGATGGTTTCTTCCATTCATCAAAATGAAGTGCTATCCACTTGGACTCCCTTCTATCATAGAATTATTAAACATATTTGCCAATATAAAGGGTTGAGTAACATCTTTCTGCTCTCCGTAGATCCCTTCACATTTCATGATCCTTATCATGACTTCAATTCCTAGCAACGATGCACATAAGTTATGTCAATCCCATTCTCTTTTATTTTTGTATACATTTGATAAGTGTTACGCATTTTTAGCACTCAAAATGCTCTATGGCTAAAAGAGCGAACCTTTTTCTATGCTTCAAAGAGGGCCACGACTATGAAACACAAATATATGACATCTATCATTGCAAGAGCATCTTTAAGAAGACAAGTTAAATCACCTCTTAATAGTAAATTTTATGATGATGATAAAGATGTCTCGAATAAAGAAAATTCTTAACCTGAAAGTTCCGGCAAACCTTGACCCCCTTCAAGGGAGTCTATAACCATAAAGTTTCCAATTAAACCTTTTCAATTTTCTGTTAGGTTAAGATCTCTTTCTAGTTTCGTGACGAGGCTATCCCTCATTCTGGAAAATCCTATTTTAGAGTATACATACAATATATATAGATTAGTAGATTCTGAAACACCAACGAAATATGGTCTATGATTCAATCAAACTATTACCTACTAATATTTTCCTAAAAAAAAAAACAGAATCAAACTATACAATATCTAGGAATGCAAAAAAAATAAAAATAAAAATAGTACAGGTAAATTCTCACATGGATTACCCACAAATCTGATAAATGACTACAATATTAGAATACCTGACTCGCAAATATTCATTTATTTATAAAATTTTATAGAAATTACATATTTTTAAAATTTTTATAAATGTGACTGAATTTAATTTTTTTAGTTTTATGTTTTAGTTTTAATCCTTGAAAATTTTATTTTTTTAAAATAATTCTTATTATTTTGTGACATACATAATAATGTTAATAATTATTCTTAGGTGACAAGTGACATAAATTATTTAAAAAAATTAAAATTTATAGAATCAAAATTAATAAAAAGTAAAGAACTAAAAAAAATTAATTATATTTTTAGAAGTTAAAAATTTATTTTATCCAATTTATTTTTCTATTAAATAATGTGTATTATATTTTATCATTTGAGATGAGATAAAAAATGAATTTTATAATTTTATATATTTAGTAAATAAAGATGTAATAAAATTATATGATATTATTGTACTTTTAAAATCAATGGATATTTACTAGTTTATGAATGATATTAGCCACACTTGCCGGACCCCATCCCCCCAAAATGACATCACTACGTGCATGATAGTGTGTGGTTTGGTTTGTTTAAAAATTTGTGGAACATAAAATATGATTTGGCTCGAGATTAAACCTCAAATTCAATATGAGAATCTGAACAAGAGAGGGCCCAATGTAGCCAGGAAAGAAATGTCGTTCTGTTCTGTTCTATCTTGCAGCGTTTGGAGTAACTATTCCATAGATATTGCGATAGAAATGTGGTGATCGTTGATCACTTCATGATTCATGCACAGACAAATAAAATAGAGACATCTGTTTACTTGTTAACGGCCTTCTTTTTACCCTTATCTATTCGGTGCAGGTTTATGTAGACACATCAATCTCATATTTTTCTTTATATAGTATTTGTACTTTGATCGTGTTGGACCCCAATTACTGGATAAACTAATCTTGGTTAATCATTTTATGTTGGACTAAATATTGTTTATCTCTCTAAACTATTATCCAACTGAAAATCCGAAGGAAGAAATTATCCATAAGTAAAACTAGAAACATCAAATATCTGTACCAAAAAAAAGGTAAAACTAGAAATATCTATTGCTCCCCCTAAGTTGTTCACAAAAGTGGCCACGAGACAGAAACCATGACACTGTTCCTTGAATTCGTTGTTCTGTAATGCACGACCAAACACTTTCTATCTCAAATCTATATACACTCCACAAAGCTGAGCTGTGATTGGTTGGCGAGGTGTCTTTTTCTATGGTCTGTTTCTGAGAGAAGTGTTGGGAGAACCACCTTTATATATTACTAGGGAATGGTGGAATTTTCCCGTTATGACCGAGTTTTATAAGGGAAAGACAAAGGACAAGTGGCTTCGTCCAGGACCATTGAAACTAAGTGCAAGTGCAACTAATGGGTCCTTCATGCAATTCTTCCAATGTACATATGCACATTCCAACTACAAAGTTTGGAGAGGAACACAAAATACCCCAACAAGAAAACACCCACGCAGATGCCCTGGCTCGACAAGGAAAACTGTTCTAAAATAGCTACAAAATATGCATTGTTTCCTACTTTTTACCACCATTATTGGAAATGAGCAGGGTACCGTTCTCCCCCACAAAACATCAAATCAAAAAGCAAAGAAAAGCCAACCCAACCCTACCTTATATATGCTTAAGCTCAGAAGTCAGATCTTACTTTCACTATCAATAGGAATATAAAAGGTGGGAAATAAACAAATCAATTTCATATAGCAGTGACCAAAGTGGATAAACATGAAGACTCCATCTTAGAAATCCATCATATCTAATATCTATCCTACTCAAGGAAAAAGTATAGCAGATAGATTTGTTACATGATGGGATAAGAAGCACACATGGCAGGCAGTTCAAATAAATTTGTGAGATTTGATTTTGACAACGGATGGAGTAATTTAGTATTGTCAACCTTATATTTGTATGGCTATTCCTAAGATAGCCAAGAAAGGATGGAACTTTGTGAGGAGAAAAGAGGAAAAAGGAGGAAAGATGATAGTGGGGAATCCTAAGCTCGGAGGGGCTCAACAGTGAAGATGACATAAGCATTGTTCCCTACAGAACCAAGCATCAACAGGTGGGGCTACTGATTGGGACATATAATAAAAAACATCCCATCTCACTTCCATTACACTTTGATACCCGTCCATTAGTTATTTCTGCTTTTGATCTAACCTTAAAAGGATTCCAATAAGCCTTTTCTCTTCTATTCAACTTCCCTTTATTTCATCTGAGAATTTAGGGAGAAATGATGATCAAGGAAGATGAAATAACTCTTACAACAGCCAAGGAACAACCAGGTGAAATGATGGACAGAGACAAGAACTATGGCAGCGAAGATGACAATCCCCTAGAGTGGTTGAACCTGAGCTTAGGAGGCACTTCACTCTCAACAGCAGGAGACCCCGATTCACAATCAAGACCAGTCACTGCCAAAGTTTTTTCATGCAACTTCTGCATGAGGAAGTTCTACAGTTCACAAGCATTAGGAGGTCATCAGAATGCCCACAAAAGGGAAAGAGGTGCTGCCAGAAGATACCAATCTCAGAGGTCCATGGCAATAATGGGTTTCTCCGTGAACACACCCATGTTTCGATCACTTGGTGTTCAGCCCCATTCGCTTGTGCACAAGCCATGCAGAGGTGGCACCATGGTAGCATCAAGCTTTCATGAAGCACATGCAAGGCTTGGGATGGCATTGGCACCTTTCTCATCCGAGGATCAAACGGATCTAATGTGGCCAGGCAGCTTTCGTTTAGTTCCAAAACAGCCCCAGCCACCACAGGGGCCACTCAAGCTTGATTTAGACCTCAGACTCTGACAGAGTTTTCCTCAGCTTGGAACTTTGTCTTCCTTTTCAGCCCGAATACCTGCTCATTAATCTAAGCAGGAAAAAAACACAGGTAGGAGAACCTTGACATGGAAGAGCCAACAACTCAGATGATGGTACTGCATAATGAATGATAGGAGATTAGTAGTTTCCACTGCCTATGACTACATGTTTAGCACCAGAAAACCAAATTATAACACCCTGGCTATCTATTTTAGTTCCTTGATGATTGAAATAATTCCTGGTGTGCAGTGCTCCCTTGACATATTACTAACATATTGACATAGAGAGATTTTGCTTCTCGACTTTAAAATTCTTATTTTCTTCCTGCGTGTACTTCAAAAACCTTGCCACTCGATTGACAAAAGGTCAAAAAAGTTATGAGCAAGGACTACCACAAGACTTTCTGGATGCAGGACCATTAACATGGTATGCTTCCGACATGTAAAGTTTCAACTCTAAAATCACCGTACTAAGATTTTACTTGAAATTGACAAATTCGAATAAAACTTTGCAGTAAGACAGTTGATCTTACCAATGCCCATGTACGGAGAAAAAAAATCCTGATCCTATCCAATCTTCAAAATATATAATAGGCTTTCATAAATCAAAGCTGCGTTGACGGTAAACGTTACAAAATGACTTTGGTCCAAATACGCTTATGATTGTCAATAATAGCGTACGAGATATTCCTACTTAGCTAAACGTACGTGGTGTCTTGTTATCCATTGCCATGCTTTTCGAAATAACAATATAATTGGGTAGCAGGTGATATCCGCCGGAGACATTTCACTTGCTTTCAAATACCATTTCGTAAACAAAATACACGAACCATACTAAAAGAGACAACCCCCAAGAGCCTTCCCAAATGCCTAATGTGTTTTTCCCAATGAATTTAACTCTATTAAAGTAAAAATTATTAATAAGAAACAGTAAAAAGTTATAGCTAGTGGAAAATCATCAGCTGAAATTGTAATCAAATACTAACGACTATAATTTCTCACTTTTCATTTAAAATACATCCCGCACATTCGATAAGTTAAATATCTCCCCAACGTTTTGTGCAAGAACAACATGATTAGCACACATCTTGAGCTTATCGCATAAGAAGCAATTGATGGTCTCAACAACCATGGTAAAAGATTTATAAAATATGAACAAGAATTGACCAGAAACCATTTTGCATTACGCGAATTTACAGCCTTATAACTTAAGAGGAAATTACAAGCTTTTGGGTCGTACGCATTATGATGGGGAGCCTCTGGCTGATGATGCTTGGATCACTATACGCAGCAGAATCAAAAGGGTGCCCTTTCTGCACCAATCATATCAGACAATGAAGTACAATTAAAAAGGCGCTCAACATTAAATTGTAAATGAAAGCCATGCCCAAAGCAACTAGACAACGAGAGAGAAAAGCAGTAAAAGGATAAAAGGAAAACATGGCAAAGAAAAACTAAAGCTAATATGATGTAAGGAAAACTAAAACAGAGTCTATCACTACCACCAGTCACTTGGCCAGCTGTCATTGCCACAACTCACAAGGCTTGAAAAACAGACACATTTGAGTTGGGCAAAATTTAAAGGGAAGAATAAGAAATAAGTGAGATTACACCTTTTGTCGGGGATAAAAACTTCTCCAAAGTAAATAAGATGTATTCATTCTCAAATTTTAGTGGATTAAGATTATGTTGTATTTTAAATTAAATAATAATAGATACACCTTTACTTACTCACTTCAGATGAACTTTATGCTTCCTTCTGTTTAATAGCACAAAAAGACCAGATAGATAAAGAGATTAGGAGGACATGCACTATAAATTTGACGTTTTGCTTCTATTATTTACACAGCTAACCAATCTGACAAATCATTTCTGATCTTTTAAACAACAAATAATAAGAAACAAATCATATCTACGTCTCCATTCCATTCCCAACTCAAAGCAGCTTGTCCTTGATTCCATAGCACCATGGTCGTGCTCTTTTAATTTCATACTCAATTAGCTACTTATGGTATTTTCCTCATTTACTTCATTGGCAAGATCTTGGTAATCAAAAGTGAGATGTACAACATATATCTCTGAATTATTTATTCATGTAGGTATTATTCTACATACAATGCCAACAAAGATCTCCAAACCAAAAGTTAGAAGCCCAGTGAAAACCAGTGGTTCTCTTACAACAATAGGTCTTATTAATCATTCCTGTTACCTATGCTTGATATGTGAAAATAGAATCTCAGAGATTGATGTAGGTTCAGCAGCGCTAATCCAGAAACTACTAAAGCACTTCATCCATGATCTCATACAACAAAAAACAAAACATGCATAGAGAAGTAGAAAGCAGTAGACAAGCAATCCCTAAAATTCTTATTATCAACTAGCTCAGCATACAGAACAGTAGACAGGCATCCACCCACTTCTTCCTCTCTTTACTAGGTTCAACAATGGAAACAGAGATTATCATTCACAATTAATTTATAAAACACAGCATATGATGCATAGCAAAAACTTACTGCAGAGAGAGCTTGAAATGTAGATTCTCTCCAACAACTCTCTCGAAGTACAATGGGATTTGCACTTCCACCGAATACACAATGCATACGAGTTTCTCTCAGTCTAATCAACACCCCATCAACTCTAAGCTGTATTAGTACCAGATCAATCAGTTAAAATTTACAAGTTTAGGGAAAATGGTGTAAAGCAAATAAATGTGTGGACAGTGACACTAGTCTCTAAACTTGTCTGGAGCACTATAGATCCCTTGCAATAAGTTCAGTATTTTATATGATCAACAGGATTTACAAAATCAACTGAAATAACTATTTCCTGGGTTAATTTCACTAAAAAGATTTCCTGAAGAAATTTACTAATTTAGTATATGAACAAGGAGTTTCTCACCCAGAATCGTAATAGAAGAAACCAAGAGCTTGGCATGACTCTCTGTAAACCAAAAAGTGACATCATCAGCATTGATAATCATATTAATTTGCTTGACAAAACTGATCCCTTATCACAGAAGAAACCCAATTAGAGATTACCACTTTTACAGTAAGAAGTGATACTCCATTGTCAGCAAGTTCATCCTCATATAACACAACCTGTTAATTATGAGGATTCATTTACGATGCAAAGTTAATATCAAAAAGCAAGAGAATATGGAGAATTTATTACAAATCAGCACAGACAAGCAAACATGACCCCATCTATAATGGATTTTTGGTTCTTGATTATCATAAATATATAGAAGTTTCACTGAACTATTTCAGTTGTGCAGATTAACAGCATGTTCAATTTCTAGAAAAGAAGCCTAAGAGTAAAAAACTGACAGGGACACCATTAGTTATATGCTTTTTCTTTCTCTCAATTGAACTTGTTTTTCGATAATACAAAAAAGAAATTGTTCTAGAAAATGGAAATGTTTGTTTACATCTCAACAATGACTTCCACCTCCCTACACCTCATGAATGGCCAGAGGATCTCTCTTTTTTCTATTAAAAAAAATAGAAAATTTGATAACCGTTAGATTTGAAATGTACATGGCTGTAAGTTACAATGAAGATGTACAAATGTCAGTACTCTTTATAAGAACAGTTTTACTCACAATGATCTGCATAAGAAAACAGTTTTGTGCACTGAGATTGCTAAGTATCATTCAAGGTACTCACTACCCACCTCATCATAGAAAAGTATGGGCTCTTTGGATGCAAGTGCAACTACATCAATTTGTTCTTTGCAGTCTTCCCAATGGATATCGCTGGTTTCCTCAGAAATCTCCCTCCCATTCTACCATACAAAAATTAAATATCTTGAATAACAGCACAAGTAATAACATTAATGCAATTTTCCAGATTTTCTTATAACAAAAACATTAATATGTAGCTGTAAGCAATTAACAAACCACTTATGCATCACAAACTGGTACCACAAAATTGCACATGACTCAGATAAATGAATAATGGCATTCAGAATGACAGATTAGTCCATGGAGAAAAAAAAGATGGAATGCATACCAGATCTTTATTGATCTCGATAGTGCCACTTCCGCAATAAGGTGTTGTAAATGTATAGTCATAGTCTAGTATTACTTGCTGAGAGGGCTTGCTGCACATTTTTTCCAAAAAAATGTGAGACTAACAGCACGGTTGTTTACACATCCTATTGGATAGGAGGGGTAGACAGCACATGCAATTACCAAGGAGTTTCATACTAGATAAATATTAGAAATTGACAAATTGTGTTTGGGCTTAACTCAATCCCAAAATCAACCTCATAGAGCAAGGTTTGCCTACTTCTGATACACTCTTTCACACCCAGGATTGAACATCTATGGATGGCTCATTAAAGGATCTAGAGTAAGCTTTAACATCATATTAAAAATTATGCTTGGACCTAATTCAACTTCAAAAGCTAGCTTGTAGAGAACCTAATTTTCAACATGATATCATTACCTACTAGATTCGTTAATGGACCATCCACAGATGTCTAAGTCATGCAAACTTCGTGTTTCAGATGTTCAATCCTTGGCATGAAGCAGTTTATTGGAAGTAGGGAAACGCCCTCGCATGAGCTAGCTTTTGGTTGAGTTAGGCCAAACTTAGTTTTCAACAATAAAAACTTCCTAGAAAGAAAAGATAGCAAATGGATCTAAGCAAACTCGTCGGAATACAATAATAATATGATTTTGAGCTAAACATATTGGTAACGAGGCAGAAAAACAAGAAAGTGCAGCATTTATACAAATTACCCCAGCTTACCTTCTAAACTTCCATTTAGCAGCTGCAGGAACTTCAACTGGTGGCAAGGCTTCCTGTTTCCAGCCACATAGAGCATCAAATGCATTAAAATGAATTTTGGTGCCACTACTAAAGTGTTTTAGAATTAAAGCGTTTTCCCCAAAAACCATTTCAGGTAAATGAGATGTCTCAAGTTTCTGTTCCCACCTGCATGGCACATCCACCATCAAAACACAATGCTCAGATTTTTCTTCCGACTAATCAATAACCAAAAACATGGAGAGCATCGAAGCTTCAAAAGCATTTTTAGATGACGACTCTTTCTTTCACAAAATCAACAACTAAATAAAACGCTTTGTTTAACCTCAAAATTTGAAATTACAGGAACTAGGGTTAACTGTGATGCAAGAATTACTCACTCTTGGAGGGTAGAAGAGTTCAGTATGGAATGCCTACGAGACTCGATCATCCAACCATGGATGCGAATGCCTCTTCGTCCACCTTCGGCGAAAATTTCCGCGCCGGCGGCTTTCAGGTCGTTCTCGTCGACTTCCAATTCCATCGTCACCTCCTTTGGCTTTCGAGTTTCCCTGACTCAGTGATTCCCGAGTTACTGAGACTCGGTTTTAAGAATTGGTATCACAAATAGGCCCATCAGATCAGGAGTCAACCACTCTTGTTATTCGTCAATTCCACCGTTTGGGTGTATGGGTCGGGCCGACTTTTCGTAATTCTGGTACGGTAATTGCTTTTTGCGCCCTAATTACTTCCTACACTTCCTCCCTACATGCAAAAACATCAAATTATCTTTAAAATTATATTTCTTAAACATGTATAATTATTCTAAAAATATATTTTTAAAATATTATTAATTATTTTCCAAAAATATATTTTTAAAATTCATTAATAACATTTTAAAAATATATTTCTAGAATGCATTAATATTTTTTCATAATACAATTTTAAAAATTTATTTTTAGAATTCAAAATTTAAATTTTGAAAATAAATTAGAAAATAAAACATCACACTCTACTAAAGATATTTTTGTTTTAAAAAAAGAAAGAAAATGTGAAAAGTTAAAAAAGAATCTCAAAAGTTTGGATCTTCACGTAACTTAGACCTGGTGTTTACCAAACCCATTTTGGTTAACCCAAGGGGCTTGCTAAATTTTCTTTTTAAAATATAATTTTCAAGAATCAAAATGTTGATTAACCCGGATATTGCCAAGGACTTGAGTGTCGGTGCGTCTGAAGATTGTCAGTCCCGACCAAGTTAATTTAAATTGAGTTGACTGTTACCTTCTAAGAGTGTCCATGGAGGTCAGGCCGCATGTGGTTTTTGGTAAATCAATTATTAACCCAACCTTATTTTATGTAGATTAGAAGTTATTTGAGACAACTTAAAAAGTTCAACTTATTTATTTATATAATTAGATATAAATTAGTTAATTTTAAATAATTTATTTAATTAAAACGGCTTAAATTGATTTATTATGTTGAACGGTTAAACAGAATTATTACTTGAAATAAACGAACAAATATTTTTTTCACATGATACTTCAATAGCTTTAAACAAAAAATTGGGCAATTACGTCTAAGTTTTCATTTTGTGCTTGCGGAGAAGTTCATATTTGGTCTAGTCAAGTTGGACCAAGGTAAATTTGTTTTAATTAGTAGTAGTGTAGCTTCTATATTTTCAGATTAAACAAGATGGTCAATTACACTGAACTCATTTTGACAATTTTATCTACTATATGAAGCTTATTTATATTTAATAAATAGTTATTATTTTGATATTAACGCTACCAAATTAATTTATATATTCAAAACTTGAAAAATGCATGCCCAGTTGCCAAGAAAAAATCAAGAGTCTCAAGACTAATTCGACTAAACTAAAACTAGTCTCACCGTTGAATTTTAGTTTTATTGTTAAGATTGAACAAAACTAGTACATGTATTTTTGGAAGCTTATAACATGTCTTATCCTTGAAATTTCGTTCACTTTAGGTCCCAAAAATTTTATTTGTTTCTGTAGTCAATTTCATGATAATTCTAGCAATAGGAGCTTAGATTCCTTAAATATGTGGTCTTAGCTTAATTCTAAAATTACTAATGTATGAAGAGCCTCACCAATTCCCAATACCAGAATATATCACAAACCTCAACCTCAGCTCTACAAATACAGCTTGCCAACAAAGATTATAAACCAGATATCTTCGAAATTGAATCAGTGCAATTCCATCTTAAAGTCAACATTCCTTCGATGCGCTATTGTACTTCCATTCTACTTTGCTCTCCCCACATAATAGTCCACAAATATATATATATATATATATATATATATATATATAAAAACAAAAAAAGGACATCAAGTTATTCAATGTGCATGCTAGTTCTCAGAAGGCATTTGGACAGGTAAAATAGCTCCTCAACATAGCCAAACAAAAACCTCTTTTAAAGATACAGGGATAGTAAAATACACCCCACGTAGCAGCTATATGATCCAGATGACAACCACCCAGAATGTCAAACTACTGACTACTTATGCAAGATGGATGCTATATGCTGTGAAGCAGATCAAACACGCTGCTACCTTTCCTAGGGTTGCCAGGAGATTAAAATTGAATCCTGAGGTAAAAAAAGATAAATAGTTCCCCTATTTTCAACAGTTTTTAGTGTTGTTAGTAACCCCCTTAAAATGAGGAGGCAAAAACCATCATTTGGACTAAGGAATGGGGTCCCTGTTAATGACACAAGGGGGGAAATCTAAATTTTTAAAACTAGTAACTTAACTATTTTGTGTTTGCATGAAGGGCAATGCAAAATCAAACTCGCCTGAGATGAAAACCCGGAAAGCTATTTTTAGAAAATACAAACAATGGCACACATTCTATGATTACCTTCCCGAATGGAAATAGGTCCACTGAGATAAATACGAGCTGATTATCTCGTGGGATCTCAATCTCACAAAAAGATGGATACTTTAGCTTGTAGCCTTAGGAAAAGATTACGCCTGACGTCTCAATAAAGTATCATTTCCTTTTCCTTGTCTTCATTTTATTGCCTATTTGTATTTCATGAGCATTTGGTGAGCTTGTTGCCGAGCCTTTAATATCCAGCCCTGCTTCAAATGCTTGGGGTTCTGACCAATGCTTCCTTTTTCTAAAGGTTGGGGTTTTCGATTTTTCTCCACTTACCTCTGCGATCCAAAATTCAGGTTCCCTGTCCCCCTCATTTTCAGCTTTGCTGTCAGTGGTCTGCTGCAAAGCATTTCTACCTAGATTGGTTCCCATTTGTGATGAATGCCGGAAGCTCCAACGTGTATTGTCAAACCATTTGGATACCTGAAAGTGAAAAAGAATGGTAAATTCAGAAAGTCACAATTGAAAGTTAAATGTACTCTTTGTAAGTGCAAAGCTAAAAGATATGACCTGCTGAAAAGTGAGTCCAAGTTCTTGTGCCAAGCTTTCTTTTGTGGTTCGATCTGGATACTGATTTTCTTTAAAAGATTTGTGAAGTCTCTGAAAATACAATAACAGTCACTCTAAAGTCTATCCTTTACCATAACAAGCAAATGTGTGCATGTTAGCCATCTCTTGAATGGAAAGATAGAAAAGTATAGATAAATCAGTGGTACAAGATACGCTGCTAGGTCAATTGACACCAAGACAACCAGGTTATTTAAATAAAGAGATGCAGGCTTTAGCATCCAACATAAGGCGGATGATGACTTGATGCAGCATAAAGGCAGCAATTATAATGATGTTTGATTTTTGGAAAATGATTTTAACAAATCTGGATTGACTTGTATTTGTACTTTCATTATTTTATTCATGTTTTCTGTATACTCACATACTCATTAATTTAAACAAGTTAATATTTCTAATATGTCTAACACATGATTTTGTCAAACAAACACTTCCGGTTGTGATGCCTTAAAAAAATGCATGCAAAAGCATTTTTCCATCACAGGTGGCATAGATTTGGAAACAAACAACAATCAGGCCGTGTCCATCAGGAAGGTCCAACTATACAAATTAATCAATACAGTTGAACTTTGTTAAAGATTAATTTTTTAATAAAAACATGTAGAGAGAAACTTTTACAATGGTTTTTTCTCCCAATGTTTTAGTAAGTCTTCCTCTACCATTATAATCAGATTATCTCCCTTTTGATCCACTTTCCTCGCTAAAGTCGATAGGTCATCTCACACAAGACACAACCACCCCCAGGCTAGTTCCAGTTATCTACTAGTAGAAACTGGTTCAGATATTGATTATTCTTTATTCACAGAAACTGTATACAGTCCAGGTACTCGACCTGGTTCTTCCCAATGCCCAAAGGCCTCAATCCTCTCATAAATGACAAGATCATTTCTGTCTCAACCTCCCCTCTTTATTTATAGGCAAAATGCCTTATTTCCTCTACTAGTTGTGAGAATGAATAATAAATAACTAGAACAATCGAAGTAGACAACTTATTTAAAAGAACAACTTCACTATTGGTATTCTACAAAAATACTAGTTAGATGTTAGAAGAGGATGTGATGTGACTAGACAATGGAGTTGCACCAACAGCCCAACATTGTTTTTTTTTTTATAATTGTACAGAAATCTTTGTAAGAATTTTTTTTATTTGAGGTGCTTAAGTTTAACTAATTATCGTGTAGAATCAAAATCTTATTAGGATGTATATATATATATATATATATATATATATATATATATATATATATATATATAATTCAAGAGTGTTTACTTTGGAGTCAAAATCTGATCAATAAATGTCAATAACAATGTTATGTAGCTCAAAATTCAAGATTTTAGTATTTCACCTTATGATTTCAAGAAAATTGAAATCCAACTAAATTCAGATGAAATTTTAGTTCAATCAATGTCCTAAGTAACTCTCTAATCTCTAAGTGGTTCAAATCCCCCTCATCATCTCCAGATAGATACATTCAACACTAACCCAATCAAGATGAAACTACTATTCTTGTAACCACACTTTTCTCCCTTAAACAAATTAATGGCTAATAACCTTATATACTCTAAAAATACATATAATTACTAATGCAATTATCATGTAATTAACAGGATTTAATGAAACAAATATTTGTTTTGACAAAAAACTTACAATAAAACATGACAAATTTCAGCATTTGTTTGTTTAAACAACTTTTTGTGCTTTACTTATTGATGCATATTGTGATTTAGATAACATAAGCAAAACTAATATTACATTTTTATAAAGTTTAAATGACTAATATAAAAATATAAAACAGTAAATGAATCACAGATATGTGTACTGCAAGAGGGATGATAGCTAGTATTTCCATAACGGACCAGGTATGTGCCATGCAGTGAAACAAAATATTTTTTATGAATATATTCCAATATATTTTCCGTACTTCAGGCAAACTCTGAATGTTCTACCCAGTAAATTCTATGTCATCTACTAAAAGTAAAGCAATGCTCCCCTGTGGCCCCAACCTCCTCACAGACGAAAGAGTACCTTTTGCACTTCAATTTTGCATGAGGGTATTATCAATATATCCAGCGGACACAATTTAATTGAAAGACAATGAGGTAAGTATGCAAAAATTAGAAACTGGATTGAAAGATTTTCTAAACAGAAAATAAAATTAAAAACCAAATTTAGAATGTAACCATTACCTGAATTACAGCTTCTCCAAGTCTTTTGACTGCTGAAGATCCAGAGTTTTTTTTCCTGGAACCAGATTTCACACAGTCATCAAGTGATGTAGTGGGTGAATTATCTGCATTTTCAACTTTATTCTGATGGGTATTTCTCCTAGGAGTATGCTTCGAATTATTTGAAGCATTTCCATTAGGTGACACTGGAGCCACATTGCCAGTGAGTTTCTTTTTGCTAATTGGAGTTGCAGTGGCAGTCCAATCTTCATCATCACTGGTATCACTGTGGTACGTCTCCTACAAAAGAAACATAGCTGCCTAAAATATTGGAAGAAGGATAAAACCGAAAAATGGGACAATAAATAATATTGACTCTACATACCCACCCATATGTACATATAATACAAGCAGTATGTATAATGTGCCATGTAGTGTATACCTACTTCAAATAAGAAAGGCAGACAATACATGTAGAATCATACAGTAATATTTTAAGCCTTATACCATTAAAAAGAACTTACATCATACAGCTTTTTGTAGTCCAATCTTTCCAAAATTCTTTTCCCAGTAACAGGAGCAGAACACTCTTGGCCAGGATCTGGCTCTTGTAAAGACAACAGTTCATCAGCCATGGATGGCCTTTGTTTGCTAGAACCTTTCAAGTTCTTAACATCATCCAAAGATGGAGATAAGATATCTTCATCCTGTCCAGTGGGCATGTTATCCTGAATTGCAGCAGCAAGATCCTCAGAGTCAGATGTGAAATCAGAGCTTGAACTTTCTTCTGTGATTTTACAGTCAACATCTGGAGCATTAGGATTGTAATCGTCATCCTCAGAATCTTCAGAAGGAAGGGCCATGTATTGATCCTCATGTGAACCCTCCAATTTCTCAGAAGCAGAAGCATACTCTGATTCATCAGAACTTGACTCTTCAACTTCAGCTTCCACATCCTCTGGACCATTAGGATTATAATCATCATCATCAGAATCATCAGAAGGAAGTCCCAAGTTGTTATCCATATTATTTCCCGCAGCTGTAGCTGCTTCAGGAAAGACCCTCTGAGCAACAATCAGACACATAATCAGAGAAGGAAAGTTCCAAAATGTTACTGATTGACCGAGATGAGACTAAATTTGCTCACTGACCTCCCAGGTGTCACCAAGAGAGAGACGGGTTCCTAACGAGTCATTAACAAGGTCAATGCAATCATCTTTGCAATCACATCCTGGGCATAACCAACCCTCATCGCCAGGTGGAACTGTAAGCCACAAAAGTAAATACATAAATGATAAATAACTTGCAAGAACAAAGTGACCAACCAATTAGGTAGAGCCGGGATTACTGTCTTCAGTTAACAATGGAGGATCCAAACAGAGCTGGTGAAATCCACGGTCACAAACACCGTCACAGAGAATTATATCATTATTAGTGCTCAGCTCTTTGGACTGGCATTTTGCACAAAATATCTGCGACATAAAATTTAAACTAAGCATTCACATTTCCAAAATCCTGGAGAATTGGATACTTTATTCAGGAATGAAATATAAAGGATTAACCTACATCTTCACTGTCAATCTCTCCCTTTGAATCAAACAAAGATTCTGGAAGCTTCCCTTCGGCACACAATGAATCCAAATTTCGAAACATATCCCTAATTTTCAGTTTTCGTCGAAGAATTTCAGACTTAGCCCGCTGAAGCTCCTTCTCAGGCTTCAATTTCTCCATGCTGCAAAGTTATCATGATTCAACAAATTATCCACCGCAAAAAACAAAATGAAAATGAAAACAAGCTCAGGCCATTGAAGGTTCATAAATCCATGATAAGACTTCTGTAGAAGTGCAGCTACCAGTTATACTCGGTTTCACAATAAAACAAAGAGCAAACAAACTCCTACCAAAGACTACAGGCAAAATTACAAAACTATCTAATCTCTAAAAATGAGACAGTGCTCGCAATGACAAACAGAAGAAAGGATAGGAATAAGCATCACAATAAAAACACTATAAAAAAGACACAATTACAAATACTTAGATGAAGCATAGAACTGCATATGTGTGCATATGGGTATAAATAATTACTAAAATATCAGAGTAAACAGAATACGCTTGGAACAACTTATTTGCTAGCTCAGTTGCTTAGTCCTGTAGTAAGATTGTGACACTACATGATAACTTCTGCTAAGCCAATTTGGTTAGTAATAGAAAGGTAAGAGAGCAAAACATAAGGGACCACATTGAATGAACCCCAAACCATGTAAAGCATTGAAGACAAAACTTGAATTTTACAAGGTTGCAGATAGTGATAGACATTAGTAATTGTGATTTCACATAACTGAGATAAAACTCAAGTGGTATACTTTTGTCAATCTCTACAAACCGATGCATGGGTTGATGCATTCTTCAGCTGAAAATTCAAGTACAGGGAAAGTAAGGAATTTATGAAATTAATTTTCTTATATTTACTTTTGGAAAGGATTTAATGGTAAAAATAACATGATATAATATCTGAATACGATGCCAAAGTCGAATCCAAATAGCTAAGATCCTATTAAACCATTTTATCCAAATGCAACCCAAAAAGGAGTTCTAGTCTCCATTCAGAACACAATAGCAAACTGTTTCAGAACTAATAAATAACATAATAAGACTCCAAATACAATAATGGTGCTTAAACACATACAGTTAAAAGACTACAATCATTCTACTAGCAAAAGACACATTACAGGCATCTTATCGTGAAATTTTGAAGCAAGGCCTCTGAAGCACTAATGGACAGAATATTCCAGATGTAGTTCCATTTCAGTTTCCTAGCAATTAACTAATAGAGATTATATTAATAAATATAAGCTAAGATCTAACATATATCAGGATGCAAATCCAAATATAAATTACAAGTTAATGATACAATCTACATACCTGTATCCTTTCCAGCCCTCACCAGAATAAGCATCAATCAAGCTTTTCTCATAGCTTATTCGGTTCAACAAATATCTTAAGTGAGTTCTAATTCTAGAAAATTGATCAATGATTCCCTCCTCTCTTCTCCTTTTCTTCTTCCTCCCACTTTTTTTCTTCACCTCATCATTATTACCATCAACCAAATTATTATTGGGTTCAGGTTCTTTAGGTTTTTCTCTTGTTCTTGACCGCAAAGCTCTGTCACTGCTTCCCAATGACCTTAGCATATATTTCTTCTTCAATAATTTAGGGTTTCTTTTAGCCCTACGCTTTAATCGCAAATGAGTTGTGCTATTAGACTCTCTTTCTGAACAATTGGAACTGAAATTTTTTGCGACATCTACAGAAGATGGATCCAACAATTCATTCACTGAACCTGTGTTCATTTGAGCATGAATGGATTGCGTTTGGCCCTCAACAAGAAAGGCAGTTACTCCACTGTTTATTTCTATGGGTTCAGTTTGAATATTTTCAGATAATGGTTGGCATTTGTTTTCTGGTTTATTGTTAGATAAATGAGCAGAGACTTGTTCAAAGGTACTTTGTTGAAGACATGGACCTTCTACAGTCTGACAACTCTTTTCTACATCGTGTTGAGGCAGTGCAGGCAGTAGAATAATAGAATTCTCAGTCACATTGGCAGAGACTTGATTTGATTCTTCATCAATAACTGAACTATTTAACACGGTAACAGGCTCCCTTTGCTCGCTATCTAAACATTCAGGGCCCATAAGCGGTGGTTTTTCAGATAATTCACATTGTTCAGTTCCCATCTGCTTGGCGGTACTGTCGTTATGGCTTGTTAACTTTCCAGTTGGACTAGTCATTGGTATGAAGAAACACACATGGCCGCAGCATCCACCACCATCGTCAACTTGTGAGGCTAATAACTACAAACAGATTAATCAATTGTCTTTGAGATTTTCCACAATATGTGTGAACAATTAACAGCAACATATGACGCAAAAATGGGAAACAAATATTTAAACAAATATACTCAGCTTAAAGCAGAGACAAAGTATTCACACATACAACCAATATTTAACAACAATGAACAGCCCAACAAAGACGGCGTAATGTAAAGCTCACAGCTAGATTTAATGGTGATGGAGCGCATGTTCTATTAGTCTACAGAAGACATGCACCAATTAGCAAACTATTGATCGAATTTAACTAAACAATATCGAACAAAGTGGCAACCAACAACATTCGCACACTTTTATTATACCAAGCTAAGTTCGAAGTTATTTAATTGCTCAATCTTGCTTGCAACTTTCTCTGCAACACCGACAACAACATAACGATGTAGCATAAAAGAATTCAGCATTTTGCACCACCACCACCACAAGAAAGAAAGGAAGCCCTCGCCGCAAAAATAAATAAATAAAAGAGATAAACTATGTGGGAATTATTCAGTGTTAAGCTGGGACAAATTCAAAGAATAATATAAAATATTCAGCAAAGACAAGGAACAAAAAAGAAAAACAGGCCAACCCGCAGAAACAAACAGTGAATAAGAGATGGAAAGCAAGTGGTGTGAAAAAAGGAACTTACGTTATGGTTATGAGTAACATAGTAATCTCCGCAGGGAATGGGAAAGGCGGTGGGAGGAGGAAGAAGGATTCGATCTAAAATGGGGTGCGGAGAGGGTGAGGGAGAGAGAAAGAGTTGAGTTTCGTGAGAGTTCCCTTTTCTCAATCTCAGCGCCAAAGAGAGAAAAAAGCGGTGCTTCGTTTACACTACTTACTCCTGCAAATCTGGGCCACCATTCGAACTGACCAAACTACACACCGTAGGGCATTAGATTTAATTTAGATCCGCCCCTGTCCATGGGTTTCAATTTTCAACTTTTATCCTTCCCCCCAATTTATACAAATTTCCCTTTATGGGCCTCCTCTTCCAAGTTTCTCCCCATTTGCATTTTCGGAAACGGCCCAGTTTGGTGTTTCTGAGCTTGTCAATGACACCCACTCCAAACAAAAAACATTTAATCTAATCTTAAAAAATATTTTATTTAATTTATTTCTTGAAATAAAAATTTACCTAAATAATATATTTTTTGGACTGAACAAAATTTTTTTTTAAATATTATTTACCAAAAAATATAGAAAAATAATAATTATTGGATTGAGATCATTTTCACTTAGTGTATATCGACAAAGGCTCTATTCTGCTTAGCTCTGTGCAATATGTCCTGATGAAATGACATTATTTTTTTCACTTATCTGCCATGTGTTGATCTAAGTCAGTTGTATAGGTGCAATGAAGTTTTTAATCGAAATGTGTTACGCGGAAGGGGAAATGCTGGGATAGTCAAATAATATTGACTTGATTAAATTCATTAAAACATAAAATTTAAGTTTTAATTCATTTCAAATTTGTTACTTGATTTATTTGTTTCTTTTTGTCAAGTTAAAACTAATCTGCTTAAGTATAAGATACGGGTTTAAGTGACATTTAAATTTTTTATTTTATGGCCAAAATAAAAAAGATAGGGTTTTTTTTAATATAACTTTAACGTTATGTGAAGTCCAGATTAATTTAAGTAACTCATTTTATCATGTCTACAAGCACATCATAGATTATAAAAATATAAATATAAAATTACATGCTTATGTATGATATATATTAATAACTTGTAGAGTAAATAACAAAGTATTTGTATAAACTGAAGAAATAATTATTTATTTATATTTAAAGATAATAAAACATGTTAATATTTTGATCTAATTTACAGAATAGTTAAACAGTTTTTTATAGTAAGTCTTGATTATTGATTTGAAGATTTCTAAATTAATTATGCGTGTACCTGTAAACATTTTGTTTAAAATGATTTTTGTATATATGTTTAAATTTGAAAATATCTTATAATATGAAAGGTTTTTATCCATAAAAAAACAAATTACTAATAATGATTTAAATTATAAGTGTTTATTTTATTTTAACATGTAATTTTTCAATATGAGTGGTTAATATTTTAAATATTTATTAGAAAAGGTTCCTTAAAAGTTATATATATAAACTATTGTTCTCTTGAATTAAAATATTTTCAATAGATTTTTGAATTTCAAAATTTAAAATTAGAAGTTCTTTCTAAGATTTCTTTTTTTTTTAAGATTAGATTTTATCTCTTAATAATTATTTAAAACGTTTTTTTTTTAACAATTTGAGATTTGGTGATCGAATTAGTTGAACTCCAACTTTGTACTTTTCACAACTAATACGGTTGTTTGTTTTAATCATTTGGGATAGTTCTGTCTTTTAAATTAAATTTAAAAATAAAATTATTTATTAAAATAATTTTGATTTAATTTTTAATATATTTAAAATAAAATTTAATTTTTAACATATTTAAAATAAAAATTAATTATTAATTTAATTTAAATTTTGTTTATTTTTAGATTACTATCAAACACAATGATAATAATAATAATAATAGATTCAATTTGATTATATTTTAAAAAAATATTTTTATCATTTAAATATATTTAATTATTTTTTTATTTTTATAGATTCATATAAAAAATTAAATAAAATTGATTAACTCATATTTTCAAAAATATCTTTAAGTTTAAAAATTTAAAACTATCTCAAAATAAAATAAATTTATCTAATTTGATGGTAACTAATAACTTATATTTAATGGAAAGTATTTTTGAAAAGGATTTATGTTTGGTAATTTTTATCATGCGATAATCTAAAATTTAAAAGTAAATGATTATTTATTATTTTTTAAATAAGTTATTTTAAAATTTTCTTCTAGTATATTAATTCAAAACTTTTTATATTTTTAAAATTAACACAAAAATATTTCTACTTTATAAATGTATATTTAAAACTTTGTTTGGATAAAAAAAATATATTTAAATGTTTAATTGGTGGTATTTGTCATATAAAAATTTATATTATAAAATTTTATCTTAAAAAATATTAAACAAAATTTCTGTAATCGATATTTATATTTATTTATGTATTATAAATATTAAATGTATTTTATTTAAACATGTAATTTTCAAAATGAAAAGTTAATGTTTTAAATACTTATTAGAAAATGTTTCTTAAAAATTATATATATATATTAACTATTATTTTTTGGATTAAAATATTTTCAACAAAAAATTATTAGGATAATATAATAGCTAGAAGTTGAAAAATGTAATAATTTTCACGAATATACTTGTTTAAATTTTATAATTTTTCATGTTACACTAAAATAAACAATATCTTAAAAAGAATTTAAATTTTAAATTAAAAATTCTTTCTTGGATGTTGTTTTTATGATTAAATTTTATCTTTTAATAAATTTGTATAATGTATTATATTAACAAATTGAGATTTGATGATTGAATTAGTTAACCTCTACCTTGTACTTTGTGCAAGTAATACAATTGTTTTATTTAATCATATCCATTGGCGGTGGATATGATTTTTAAATTAAATTTGAAAATAAATTTATTTTATTAAAATAGTTTTCAGTTAATTCTTATCATATTTTAAATAAAAAATTTATTAATTATTATTTTTAATTTTTTTAATTATTATGATAATAATCAATTTAAATATTTTTATTCATATTTTTTTATTTTTTATAAACTCGCATAAAAAGAATAAAATAAAATAGATTATAAATTTAAAATTTAAAAACCATCCAAACAAAATAGTTTTATCTGTTATAACGATAACAAATATTTAATGGAAAGTATTTTTGAAAAAGTTTGATGTCCGGTGATTTTTATCATACGATAATTTAATATTTAAATTATTAATTTATAAATAATTTATTTTAATTTTTTCTATTTTACAATTTTTATGTAAATTCTTTATATATTTTTTAAAAATTAACACAAAAATATTTTTACTTTATAAATATATTATATTTAAAACTCTGATTGAATAAAAAAATGGTTTAAATGTTCAACTGATAGTATTTATCGTATAAAGTTTTATATTATAAATATTTTATCTTAAAAAATTCATGTTCCACATAAATTCTGTACTCAATATTTATTTATTTGTAAATCATGTTTCTACATCTTTTATAATGTATGAAATTGATATATTTAAATATTTTAAATTATAAAAAACGAATATTTACTAGAAACACATTATACAGACATGCAAATACATGATATTTTTAATATTTATTTTCTTAAAGAATTACCTTTATATTACATAAAATGAAATAAAATCAAAATTAGGTAAATTTGAGAAATAAATACATAAAATGAAATTAGTTAAAACTTGCAATATTAAATACAAAACAAAAAAAAAATCCACGATACACGGATAACTTAATTGGGTATCATGTATAAGACAACAGTTTTTTCTTTACCATCACTTTTAATTATATGTTTTTTTTTTCAATCACATCACCTCTTGTTAATCTGTGATGCAAGAATTTTTGAAATCCAACCTTAGAAAGTTTTTTTAATATACAACTTTATTGAGGGTTTAATTCAATTTATATATATATATATATATTTTTTTAAATTAATTGAAACACATTGGAGATATAAATATTTTATAATACTATTTAATTCTAGATTGTTATAATATTCAAAAAAAATAATTTTTATAATAATTAATTTATAAACTATTTATTATAATTTTTAATTAGTTAATTGTAAAACTTTATATTAACAACATATCAAAATTTAACTATTCGGTATTTTTATCCATTTGTTTAATTTCTTGACTATTACGAGTTTTTTTGAAATAAAAATAACATTTAAAAATTACGAAACTAAAAATTAAATTTTATGAATCAAATAATAACTTTTAAGAAAAAAATCTATAATTGGAGGAAGAAAAAGCATAATTAAACATAATAAAAACGTAATTATTAAGGTGAAAACGTCTTGCATTTTCACTAGTCGTAGTCGATTGGGGAAGGAGGAGGTTATCATCCATCATGGGGTCGCTTGTGTTGTTTTGACCTGTTTCTACGCTTTTTATCACCCACAATTACTCTTTTTTTGTGTGTTTATTGTGGCTGTAAGACACTGCCAGAGAGAGAGAAGGGAAGGAAGAGTGGGTGTTGGTGGTTGCTGTCGTCATGGCAACCCTTTCCTCCATCCTCTCCTCCTCTCTTCCTCTTTTCCATCGCCACCCTTCACCTACGCCCTTTCGCTCCCCATCATTCTCTCCTTTGCGCCATCCCTCAAAACCTACAAAATCTCGAACCCCCTTTTTGGTTCTTGCTTCCTCAACCCACTCCTTCGATGACTTCACTTCCAACTCCAAGGTACCCTTTCCTCTATTCCTGCCACGCCTTTTTCTCTAACCTTTACTCACTTGTTTGTTTTTGCATTCATTTTTTCTAAATATTTCCCTTACTTTTATTGCCGAAGGGATTTAATTTCTTTGTATTATTTGTTGATGTTGTTACTGACTTTTTGCCTCTCAACTGGAGTGTGAATTTAGTTATAAAATTCAACTTTGGAATAATTCAATTTTCAATTTCCTGGCGTGAGCTCTTTTACACAAGAACCTTTGACAAATACTGCTCAGAAGGACTTTCCTTACAGTAACGGTGTCTCGCTGTATGTAACATTTTTACCGTGTGGCTTTTCTTCTGAAAGATGTATGCATAGTATTTAGGGTTTGATCTCACTGTAATCTCTTTCCTGTTATGATTTTAAATGTGCTTAGCAGTATGTTTGCTCTGTGATGTTTGTTAAATGTGATAATGGATTTGACTATTGAGTGTTATAATTCTAGAAATCAGCGCTTACAGAGTTGATACAAGAGATAGAACCTCTGGATGTAACCCATATCCAAAAAGACGTTCCACCAACCACAGCAGATGCCATGAAAAGGACTATATCTGGTATGCTGGGCTTGCTTCCATCTGATCAATTTCATGTTGTCATTGAGGCCTTGTGGGAACCCCTCTCCAAGTTACTAATTTCTTCGATGATGACTGGGTAAGTTCAGTTTCTATGATTATGTCGAAACACTTCAGTACAATATATTCTCCGTATGGAGCCCACAGGACTTTTATTATGCTTGTAACGGTATTGCTGGTTTTGGAATTTCATATGAATTATGCTTTCTTGAAACCTTTAATTAGTTTCTCCTATTCACCGATTCGTTGAAATGAATGGATTAGCTGTTTGGAGAAGGATCTGAGTTGTCATTACAACTATTACTTGAATGAAAATTATGAAAATTTCTGAAATTACAGGTATACACTTCGCAATGCTGAATATAGGCTTTGTCTTGAGAAAAATCTTGATATGTGTGAAAGAGATATGGAGAAGCCAAGGGCGGAAAGTTCAAAAGTTGACTTACAGGGGTTGCTACATGACAGTGTAAATGTAATTGACTTTGGTAGAAAGAAGAATTTGTCTTCCAAAGTTGAAAAGCTTCACGAGGATGTTGACATTCAAGACCTTGGTGAAATGTCTGCAGAAGCTCAAGAATATATTTTTAATTTGCAATCTCGTCTGTCTTCCATGAAAAAGGTATTTTGTAAAATTAGGGATGCTTTATTGATATTAGAAAGAGTTTAAGCATGTCATTCATGATGCATTAGATTATGAGTGAAATGCTTTTTGCATTGAACTTTTTTAATTCTTGATTTTGCATATCTTGTTGTACGCTTCAATCTTTTGATTTTGCACATGCTGTCTACTTTGTATGTTTGTTATTGATCGATCTGCATTTAAGTTAAGTCACATAATTGCAAATAGGCCAGCATTACAGTAGACTTGATTTTCTCATTTTGGTTTCTTTTGCATTTTTTGTGATATTTCTAAAGGAACTGCACGAGGTGAAGAGGAAAAGTGCTGCTCTTCAAATGCAACAGTTTGTTGGAGAGGAAAAGAATGATTTATTGGATTATTTGAGATCTCTTCAACCTGAACAGGTTTTGCCTTTTTGAGAAAATTCCTGAATTGCCCTTGCATTAAGACTTTTTTTCCTGTATATACTGTGTAATGGCTATGTATTAGCATAGTGTAATTCTTTCTAGCTTTGGTTGTTCATTGCAATATTTGTCTTCATAGATTACTTGGAAACATACCGAGATAAACAATATATCATTGATGTTATATTGTTGTATCAATGTACTATGTATGAAATAACTATGGAGAAGAAAAATATCTGAATTTTGTGTAAATATTGTGTTTTCTGCTTTGATACATCTGTTGCTCATTCTCTGTAACCTTTAGCAGGGATTTTTTCTGATATAAAAAAGTTGTCATGCCCAATTAGTTTTTTTTTTTTTAAATTTTAAAATACAACCATTTAAATTATCAATCCATGTAACAAATTCTAAGTGATGGAAATTCTAAATTATCGATCCATTTCTGCTTCCCCTTAATTCTTGTTGTCTTTTCCATTGTTGTGATGCAAATTTCAAGGATGTGATAAACCCAACCCAACATTTAAAGAAGCATGTTTTCTTGTATGATATTAATTTTGATCTTGTTAGCTTGTGCATGCCTGTTTCATTTAACTATATTTTCAGTACCTTTATTTTCAATTTATATTAGTAATTTAGTTGGGTGTATGTGGCTATGATCAGGTAGCTCAGCTTTCAGAATTTACATCCCCCGAGCTTAAGGACACCATTCTCTCTGTTGTCCATGGTCTCCTTGCTACCCTTTCTCCTAGGATGCATTCTAAACCTTCAACTATGTCAGAGAATGCAGCAGTTGGATCAGCTAGTCTCGAGAATGAGGATTGTGCTGAGGTTGTTGAGAATTCTTCTCTTCAATTTCAGCCTGTTATTTCATTAACTCGGGACTATCTTGCCCGCCTGCTCTTCTGGTCAGTTTCTTTTTCCATTTTTTATTACTTTCCTTCATTTCCATCTATGTATCTTATTTCTTTTGCAAAAATGAGTGTTTAGGGGCTAATATACGTCAAGAAAAAGGGGGGGGGGGTGTTAAAGAATTTCTTTGAAGCCTGAAAAATGATATGGAATATCCACAGTTATTTATCAGTGCAGTGCAGTGCTTGTTGATGCTGATATTCTGAATAAACAAAACTAACTTTTTCTGACTGACACCTCCCCTTAAAGGTGTATGCTATTAGGACACTATCTTCGAGGCCTTGAGTACCGAATGGAGTTAACGGAATTGCTATCCTTGACAAGTGATGCTGAGAATGATGTCTCTGGCGGTCAACAAATTGCTTGAATGATGTTTAAATTTTGGTTGGTTCAATCTGTATATAGATGCTAGTTTCAACTTGATTTTTCCTTTCAACTTGAAGAGATTATAAAACAGATCCATGTATATTCACTTCTGCTGAGAAGTATCTTCGCGCACATAAATATCTTGCGGTCCTGGCACGTACCTATTATCAGTCTCTTCTAATGTCAAACCTTTGGAAGGATCGAAGATGGTTGGCTGGGGCTCTTGTTTCTGGGTGATTATATATTATAGAATATGGATTGCTGTGCGAACTATGCCGCACGAAGTGCAAGAAGTAGTTTTTTATTTACTAGTTTTATTTGAATAAAACAATTTACTTAGATGCGTCTAGAATTTATGTTTCCCACTTATCTCATTTGATGTCTTGACCCGGTAATAAAGAGCAGACAAATTTGTTAAAACAACTATCGATACTTTTAGACAGATGTTAAAGTTTACTGTAATTATTATTTTTTAGTTTTATAAAATAAAATAGAATCCTTCTAATGTTTTGGATGTATTAGTTGGATCAAATGAAGCTGCCGTAATGGTGGTTATACGACATATCAGACTTGGTATTTAGTTTACGACTAGCACGTTTGGTTGGGATATAATGTGGAGCGCAAACAAAGAATAGAAGCTTGCCACTTTTTGTTTACTTTCATCCCTTTTGAAAGTCGAGGCAGTTTAAACGCAGCATAATATCCACCCTTTTGCTGTGTGCTTTTCCCGCGAAAAAATGATGGACATTCTGAATTTCTGGTTACGGATTGTAAATTGTAATTGGAAAAGTACCATTCTATATCTTAGTTGGGGTCATAATCTATACATGCACTAACATTTTGTTCAACCTGCGTTGAAGAGTACACCTCTAAATAAGAGATCAATAACTTGGTCTGCAAGTCTACTACCATTTCTGCCAGCACTTGAAAATGCTACCAGCCGCTACTGATTTATCAGCATTCAGGTGTAAATAAAGCAGTTTGTACTTTGAAAGGAAACATTTTGTTTACCTTGGCATTGACAGCTCCCACCTTCCTTTCATGTTTAGATCTCAAACACAACCTTTTTAACGCACTTCAAATGAAAACCCAATCAAACAAGCATGCTTTCACTGTCTCATCAATTTATCGTTCCCACCCCGCAGAAGTTCAAACTTGGGTCCTCCTCCGTTGTTGCGCTTCTTCAGTCTTCCTCTTGGGGTTCAATAGCAGAACCCACCAGCTTCACCAACCTAGCAGGCCTCCTACAGGGCCATCTTCCGCGTCCTTACCTTCTCCAAATCCATGCACGCATTTTCCTAGTTGGTGCACACCAAGATAACCTCATAGCCACGCGCCTCATTGGTCACTACCCTTGTCACACTGCTCTTCGGGTCTTTCACCATCTCCAGAATCCTAACATCTTCCCTTTCAACGCCATCATCAGAGTCCTCGCTCAAGAGGGTCACTTCTTCCACGCGGTTTCCGTGTTCAACGATTTGAAACGGCGTCCACTTTTGCCCAATGACTTAACTTTCTCTTTCCTCCTTAAGGCATGTTTACGCTCCAAACATGCCCGTTATGTTGAACAGATTCATGCCTACATTCAGAAGATGGGTTTCCTCTCTGACTCTTTTGTTTGTAACGGTTTGGTTGCGGTGTATGCCAAAGGCCTTAACAATTTGGTTTATGCCCGTAAAATGTTTGATGAAATTCCTGATAAAAGTGCAGTTAGCTGTTGGACTTCCTTGATTGCTGGGCTTGCTCAGTCTGGTAAAAGTGAAGAGGTTTTGCAGCTTTTTCATGAGATGATTAGGCAGAATTTGCTTCCTCAAAGTGATACCATGATCAGTGTTTTATCAGCTTGTTCTAGCCTTGAGATGTCAAAAATTGAGAAATGGGTTAACGATCTTTCAGAATTAATTGATGATAGCATAAATCTTAGAGAAACTTGCCAAGATTTGGTTGACACAGTCCTGGTTTACTTGTTTGGTAAATGGGGGAAGATTGAGAAGAGTAGAGAAAAATTTGATCAAATCTCAGCAGCAGGAAAGAGAAGTGTAGCTCCTTGGAATGCTATGATAAGTGCATATGTTCAAAATGGTTTCCCCGTAGAGGGTTTAAGTCTTTTCCGCATGATGGTAGAGGAAAAAACCACTAGACCTAACCACATTACAATGGTTAGCGTGCTTTCAGCTTGTGCTCAAATTGGTGATTTGAGTCTTGGTTGTTGGGCACACGAGTACCTAATATCTGTAGGACATAAAGGTACTATTCGGTCTAACCAAATTCTTGCAACATCTTTAATTGACATGTATTCTAAATGTGGCAGTTTGGATAGGGCAAAGGAAGTCTTCCAGCATACAGTCTCCAAAGATGTTGTCTTGTTCAATGCAATGGTCATGGGTCTTGCAGTGAATGGTGAAGGAGAGGAAGCATTGACACTCTTCTACAAAATGCCGGAGTTTGGTTTACAACCCAATGCTGGAACATTTCTTGGTGCTTTAAGTGCATGCAGTCACTCTGGGTTGTTGGTAAGAGGACGCCAAATCTTCAGAGACCTGACCCTTTCCACTTCTCTTACATTGGAACTGGAACATTGTGCTTGTTATATTGATCTTCTTACAAGAGTAGGATGTATAGAAGAAGCTATTGAGGTTGCGACTTCCATGCCTTTCAAGCCTAACAACTTTGTCTGGGGTGCCTTGCTTGGAGGCTGCCTGCTACATTCTAGAGTTGGGTTGGCCCAAGAGGTTTCCAGGAGGCTTATTGAAGTAGACCCAAATAATTCTGCAAGCTATGTTATGTTGGCTAATGCACTTGCATCTGATAGCCAATGGAGTGATGTGTCGGAGCTGCGGCTGGAAATGAGAGAGAAGGGGATCCAGAAGCAGCCAGGAAGTAGTTGGATTACTGTGGATGGACTTGTACACGAATTTCTTGTTGGCTGTTTGTCACATCCTAACATTGAGGACATATATCATACTTTGGCTGGATTGGTGAAACATATGAAAGTAGCAAGCCATTGTCAGCTTGTTTACTATTATTAGATGAGCTGTGATTACAAGATGAGGAAATCAGGCCGACTTTTTGACCAAACTAATGTTAATATATATATATATATATATATATATATGGGTTTGGATAAAAATATTTATTAAAATGAGATAAAAATTGTCTATGTATGCATTACCATCTTTAAGTCGATGTATTAATGAAGTCTTTGCTGGATAAACTTTTGCATATAACCTTAATGGTATATAATGCACCAAATTAAGCGACAAAATTTTTCACCTGTGTGGCGAAGTTTTTCACCTGTAGCATATTATCAGATTAAACGGTAAACCATAAAATATATGGTTACAAAAAGTTAAAAATTTTTAATAATAATTTATTTGATTAAATTTATTTGAATATTTTTTAATTTATATATAAATAAATAAAATTAAAAAAATATTAAAATAAATTTAATCGAATAAATTATTATTAAAATTTTTTAACTTTTCTAAACATTTATTTTATAGTTTGCCGCTTAATCTGGTGCGTTATAGGAGAGCTGAAAACTTTGCTGCTTAATCTGCTGCGATACAAATGTAGGTGAAAAGCTTTGCCGACCATATGTAAATTTAATGACTTATGCATATATATAAATATGTTTCAGCACTGTTTTGATTTCATTTTGGTAAATATTTTTTATCCGAATCCATTTTTGTATATACATTTTTTTAGCACCAAATTTGGTCAGAAAACCAATTGTCAAAACTTCAATAAATTTGTTTGTTCGGTGGCCATATATTTCTTCCTGAGCATATTTGTTATGCTAATCCATGGTCATTTTTAATTTTGGTTTCTATCTTTATCCTTGTTATTTGAAAGAAAATAATAAAAATGACAAAATACTTCTAAGACATTTGAAGTTAAGTTAGTTTGAGAAAATAGCAACTAATAAGTAAAAAATTGATATTTTTTAATACTTTGAAAAATAAAATAATATTTTATGAATTTACTTTTATGTTATAAATTGAAGTTTTTATTTTGTACTGCAAGTATTTTTAATAATTTTGTGGAGTTATCTGAGTTCTCATTAAGTTAAATTTCTTAATTTTAATTTGAACTATATTTTGATACACTATATATGTAAAAAAAATAGATAAACTAAATTTCAAATTATTGTAATTTTAATTAATTAAATTAATTTTTGATTTTAAATTTAAATTTAAATATATCATTTCAATAAAGATGATATATCTTGATTTTAATAATTTATTTTTATAATTTTCTCAATTTTAAGATTTTTTTATTTTTAGTTTAATATATTTTACAGACAAATTTTTTTTAATTAAAGTTTTTATGTTTTTAAATTTAAAAAATTAAATAAAAATATATTCAAAATAATAATAATAATTTATTAATAATAATAAATATTTTATTATATAAATAACAAGAAATTAACTATATAAAAATTTAAATGTAATTAAAAATTATAAAAAATAATTGTTAAAATTAAATATTTCATTTTTATTGATATGATATATTAAAAATTTAAATTAAGATTATAATAGTTTTAAAATTTAATTATCTAAAATTAAGATATTTTTAATTTAAAAATTCTAAAAATACTTTGCTTTAAATATTAAAACTCGGTATATAATAAAAGAGTGAAAAAGAATACTTCAATCCAACCATACAAACAATGTTACACATCTCAAACATATTTCAGCATAATAAATTAAAAATTAAATTTACAACTACAGGAGAGTGATAAAAAAAATATACCGACCAAGTTCAGCAATAACTAAAAAAATATCTATCAATAATTTTTTTATATATAAATAATATTATTTATTAATTTACATTTATTATTTAATTACTAATAATTTTTTTAAAAAAAATTAAAATAAATAAAACGATTTACAACTAAAAACTAAATATAATAGCAATCCAAATATGTCAATCAACAGTTTAAACATAAATATCTAATTCAATGTAAATTCATTTAATAAAAATATTTATAATTAATAATAAACATATTTATCATTTTTATAAAACTATTTTATATATTAAATTAAAATTTTTATTATTAAACAAAGATATTTTAAAAAGTTAGATTTGTTCTTAATAAATCATATAATTTTTCTATACATATAAGTTTTTAACTATATACATAAGTTTTTCGTTATTATGTAACACTGTTCAGCTATATAACCCAATTTTCTAGTTAATATATAAATTAAGAAGTAAAAACTAGCAAAATTTTTCACAAAACAATATTGATCAATGTAGACAAATTCTTGATCTACCGAAACAGTGATGAAAGAGATTATATTAATTTAATATAAAATTTTGAATTTAAATTTTTTTAATTTTATAAAAAAATATAGTTAAATTATTATATAATTAATCATTTATCTATTTGTTTTACTAATATACTGTGAATATATACATATGTTTGTCACTTATCTGCTTTATATATATATATATATATATATATATATATAATGTATTACTATTCAGATATATAATATGATTTTTTAGTTAATATCCAAATTAAAAAGTAAAAAATATTTTATCATACTACGATAAAATTCATAAAAAAATGTTTTGATTGTTAGTTTGTTGCCATCAGTGTTTTGATTACTAGAATGTGTTGAGTAACATAGGTTACTATTAGAGTATAAATAGTATAATTGGTTGTTAGCTTGTTACTCTTAATAAATAGAAAATAATAAAATAAAAATTTAAATATATGAAAATCGTTATTTATTTTTGCAGCTTTCGGATACTACTAGTTATAATTTTTTTTTTTTCACAATTTTGAGATTACAGAGTCAATTGTTATTTAGAATTAATTTACATTTTTTTTATTTAGAATTAGGCAAGACTTAAAAAAGTGTTGTGGGCGCGAAGTCATTTAAGTTGGCGCAACCGAGCACGGATCCCATTCAGCAGTGGAGAGTTTCAGTTCCTCGTATGTGTGGGTTCCATTACACCATTACACACATAATAGAGAGAAAGATGTAAAAAGAGATAGAAAAAAAAAATGAAGAAAAAGAAATAGAGAAAGAAACTGAGAGGATCCTTGTTCGGCAATCTTAAAAGAACTCTTTAAATCAGAGGGATCTTCTCTTTGATATTAATAAAGAATGTTAATCAATGTTAATCAAGAAAAATTCAAACCACAATTTTTTGTTAATAAAAATCAAACAAATTTGATGGAAAAAAGAGGTTTATTAACACATGAAAGCTTCGACTAAATTTATCAATGTCAATCCACATTGCACGCCGTGTATTTAATATTTTTTTATATATTTTTTCTCATGAACTTATGTTGAATATTAATTGATAAATTGATCGCCGTGTATTTATTTGTTATGTGATTAATGTTGTAAATAAATGGAATTCATAGATTGAATTTCATCTTCTATGTTTAGGGCATATCTAAAGGCTGAGAAACTTAGTATCTTCTATCAGCCATGCAAACAATCTATGAATACAACAATTAATGTGTATGAAACCTGAAAATGTTCTATCAGCCATAAAAAAAAGCTACGACACGATTCTCTAAAAAAAAATATAATAATTATTGATAGATACTATTAAATGGGATATAAAATAAGTATTTAATATTCTTTTTCCATCATAATTAAAAAGTGTTTGAAAATACATTTTAGTTATATGAAAGTTAAAATTATTAACTAAAAATTTTGTTAAAATATTTTAATTGTTTCAAAATATAATTTTTTAATAGTTGTTAAAATTTTTAGACAACTAATATTTAAAAAAACTACTAAAAATAATTTAAAAAATTTTTAATTTATATTTTTTTATAACCTTTTAATATCATCTAATTCTATCACAATAATATTATTAATTTTGATATATTTATTATTTATATTATAATATCAAATTTTAATCCATTAATTAATTATATATTTATTTATTATTTTACAATTATAAGTTAATTTAAATGTAATTTAACTAAATACTTTTAGTTTAATTATTAGTTTATTACCCTTCAATTTTCAACTAATTTTTTATGTTTATTTTTTATCTTTTAATTTTTAACTTTCATTTAATTTATTTTTTAATTTGTCAAACACATTCTAAATAATATATCATTTAAAAACGTGAGAATTTTATAAAATTATTTATAACTCAACTAAAATATTTAGATAACTAATACAACAAATATTAATATCTTGTAAAAACAAAATAAAAAAAATCGAATTCTATAGATAATGTGAGATAATAATAATAATAATATAATATAATATAATATAAAATTATAGTACAAATTTATTGTATAAATAACATCTCATAATAGAATAACGAAGGAAGAAGAGCAGCAGCAGTGGAATTAATTGCACATCTCGTTGCGTAGACTTCAAGGTGACTTCACGGTTAAATGATGCAAAAAAAAAGTATAATGAAATATATACGGATTTGGTGCGTACTGGAACAGGCCTTCTTTTGACTATTTGTTAAGGATTGGTTATCAATTCTAATTCTAATGTTCATGGCATGGCAAGTAGATCAAGAATTTGAATCTGGCAATCTTATTGGCCCAACCATCTTAACAGAATACAAAACAAGGATGAAAAAGGAATACAAATAGATAAAAATTAAAAAAGATATTAAAATAAATTTAATTAAATAAATTATTATTAACAAATTTTAACTTTTATATACATATATTTTACGATTTACCGTTTAATCTGATATATTACAGAAAATAAAATAAAAATTATCGCTTAATCTAATATTGTAGATGAAACACATCTTTTTATACGATTAAGAATCATACATAAATTTTCATGTGACAAATTTTTTTTTAACACATTCACTTATACATTAAATGTTAAAGACAGTAATACATAAATACGTTTCAGATAATATTTCGATTTTATTTCAATAAATACTTTTTATTTGAATTTAACTCATTTTTGTATATATATTTTATTATGCATTAATTTAGTTAAAAAGCCAAATAAAGCCAGTTTTATTTTTGTCAAAACTTGCAAGTTAGATTACAGGTGTAAGGATCTACTTGGTTTGGTGGCAAGACTTCAATGAATTTGTTTGCTCCGTCACCATGTATCTCTCCTTAACCATATTTGCTTGCTATGCATATCATTTTTATTTTTAAATTTATCTTTATCCTTATCATTTAAAAGAAAATAATAAAACTAACAAAATACTTACAACACATTTAAAATTAAAATATTAGCGATTTAAAAAAATAGAAACTAATAAATAAAAAGTTAGACTCGTTTTTATTAAATTATATAATTTTTTTATACATATAAATTTTTAACTTATTATTTTAAATATTAATTTATTTTAATTTAAAAAATTGAAAAAGTATTTTTTTTGAAAGAAATCAAATCCTAAATTATTATAATATTGATAAATCTTAATTTGAATTAAATATTTAATTTTAAATTTTAATCTATCACATCAATAAATATTGTGTATCATAATTTTAATAACTTATTTTTCTTAATTTTATCTTCAATTTTAAAAATTGTATATTTTTAATTTTTATTGATATAATATAATATTTATTAATAATATTATTGTTTATTATTTATAACTTTTAAATAAATGTAAATATATATATATATATAATACATGAGTAATATGCCAATTTTATTTAAATTTAAAAATATTTATATATTTACCCGGATAAATTATTAGCATATATTATTTAATGTTATAAATATTTAATCTATTTGTATTTATAATAAATATTTATCATTGTCCATAAGGTAGGTTAAATTATCACCTAATCAATCATTTATCATTTTATTTTAACTATATACATAAGTTTTTCCTTATTATGTAACACTGTTCAGCTGCTGTATAACCCAAATTTTTAGTTAACATATAAATTAAGAAGTAAAATAAAATACTTGCTTGTATTCTAGCAAAACTTTTCACAAAACAATACTAATGAATGTAGACAAATTCTTGAGCTACCGAAACAGTGATGAAAGAGATTATATTAATTTAATATAAAATTCTGACTTTAAATTTTTTTAATTTTATAAAAAAATATAGTTAAATTATTACATAATTAATCATTTATCTATTTTTTTTACTAATATACAGTAAATATATACATATACTTGTCACTTATCTGCTATATATATATATATATCATTATTATCACTATTTAGATATATAATATGATTTTTTAGTTAATATCTTACTTAAAAAGTAAAAAATATTTTATCATATGATAAAATTTATAGAAAAATGTGTGTAAATATAAAAAATACAAATAAATTCTCATATAACTAATCAGTTACCATTTTTCTTTAATAATATATTTTAAATATATTCAAATATTTTTTTTTCTATAAATAGAATAGACATATCATATAACTAATTGCCTTTAATTATTTATGTATTTATCCCTATAAAGAAGATAAACAAGTGCTCCATAACTAATTATTTTTAGTTATCTATTTTAAATATAAACACATGTTCGTCATTATCAACCAAATAGAAAAATTTATCACATATCTAATTGTCTCTCAGTTTGATTCAGTTATTTATTTTAAATATATATATATATATATATATATATATATATAAATTTGACTATTTTTATGATTATGTAACATTACTCAAACAAATAATACAAATTTATAGCTAATATATATTTAAACTAAGAACTATAAAATATATCTGATTATAATAAAATAAAATTCATAAAAAAATGATTCAGTGTCAAGCTTTCATATAACTAATCGGTTACCAAATTGCTTTAATAACCTATTTTAAACATATTCAAATATTTATCGCTACCAATAAAAAAGACAAATTGTTACATAGTTAATTGTTTATTAATTTATTTTAGTTATCTATTTTGGGAATATATATATATATATATATATAATTTGTTTAATATGTAACATTACTTAAATATATAATATGATTTTTTAGTTAAATATCTAATTTAAAAAATAAAAAATATATTTAGTTATATTACGATAAAAAAATTATGAAAAAATATTTATTAATATTATAGAGATATTATTATATAATTAAATGTTTAACAATTTGTTTTGCTAATCTATTTTAAATATGTACAATATGTATTTATCAATAAAAATAATCAAATTATCACATAATAAATCAATAATCATTCATCAATTTATTTTATTTATCTATATTATATATAATTATTTTTATAGGTGTTACTACTTAAATATATAATACAATTTTTTACTTAACATCAAAATTTTTTAAAAAAATTTGGTTATATTGTGATAAAATCCTTAAAAAATTTATAAAAAAATAAATCTGTTATATTTATCTATTTTAAATATATTTAAATGTTTATGTATAGTAATAAAATAGATAAGTTATCATTTAACTAACTATTTATCAGTTTATTTTAGCTATGTATTTTAAATATATATAGATATGTAATTCTTTTTAATATGTAACTCAAGTACATGTGATTGTTTAGTTAAATATCTAATTTAAGAAATACAATATATTTAATTATATTATAATAAAAAATTTATAAAAAAAATTCATTATTATCAACAAAATTTACAAGTTATCGTTTAATTAATCATCTAACAATTTTCTTTAACACTGTATTTCGAAGTAGAATTTTAGTATTTCAAAAATTTGAAATATTTAAAAATTTAAATATTTTTATTTTAAAAATATTTTGTTTGGATAAAAAAATTTAAATTTATTATATTTAAAATTATTTATTTGAAAGGTAGAATTTAAATTCATTAAATTTTAAATTTTTTATTTAAATTAAATAATTTAATTTTTATTATATATAAAATTTTAAGTTTAAATATTTATAAATTTATCTTAATTTTTCTCTTACATCTTTTTTTTTTTTTCATAACAAAATTTAGATATACAAATATTTTTATTATACAACATATTTAATCAGAATAGCAATCCAACAAATATGTATAATTAAAATAATAAAAATATACAATTATATTATTTGATATTAAAAATATTATGTCTAAACACGAGAGATAAAAAAAATATGAAAAAACAAAAAAATAAAAAAAATAAAATAGTACAAATATAAAATAATGAGAGAAAAATATATGAACAAATTTTAAATTCTATCTACTTTGGAGTAATTTAAAATTCTATTTTTTTAATTGATTAAAATATTTTCTAAAAATCCCTTCAATTTAAAATTTTTTGTAAAATAATAAATAAAAAATATTTTAATTACTAAAAATTTAAATTTTTTTAAAAATTATTTTTTCTCCTTAAAATATCTCATCCAAACGCAAGATAATAATATATTTTAAATGTATACGATATATATTTGTTGATAACTATATTATTACCAATTTACTTTATTTATTTATTATATATATATAATTATTATTTTATTACATCACTACTCAAATGTAAAATATAAATTTTTATTTTAAAAAAGTAAAAAATATTTGGTTATATTATAATAAAATTCTTAAAAATAAAGTAAAAAAAATTAAATTTAAATTTGTTTTATATTTAAACAATCATTCAATAAATTTATTATTATTATTATTATTATAACATAAAACTTAAAAAATATAAAATTTCACATTTTATACTTAAGATATATTTAATCATAAAATAAATTATATTATATTAAATTCCACATGCATAAAAAAATTTTGGTGATGAAAACTTAAAATGTTAAAATTTATTTGTTCAAACAAAATTTTTGGTGTTGATAACATAAAAGTTAAAATTTATTTTGATAATATATATCAAGTGTAACATTTAAATTAATTGATGGTATAGAAAAATTTAACAATATATATTACAAAAAAATCAATATATTGCACATATATTTTACAAGTATTTTTTTTAATTTTAAAAAATTATAAATAAAAATAATTTAAAAAGCTAAAATAAAATTATTTTTAATAATAATTTTATTATCTTAAATAATATAAAATTATTAAAATTAAAAATTATCATTTTTATCAATAGAATATATCAAAATTTAAATTTTAAATTTAAATTATAATATATTAAAAATTTTAAAATAATATCTAAACAAAAAAAAAATTAAAAAGAGATAACATTATCTTAACTAAAAGATAAAAAGATACCAATATAACAAGGTTTATTTTAAACTATTTTGATATTTTGAAAGATAATCTTCGTGTGATATCAAACAAAAATACTCGTTGTTCAATTATCAATTAAATACTCATTCTTTAAAAAGGAGAATAAACATTTGAATCCAAATATAACAAGGAAATATTAAAATTTTAAAAAATAAAATAAAATAAAATAAAATAAAATAACAACGGTAAAAGAGAAAAAAGAAGATATAAATTTTTATCTATTTATATAGTTAAATGTTTAACAATTTGCTTTGATAATCTATTTTAAATATATACAATATGTATTTATCAAAAAAATAATCATCACATAACTAATTAGTAATATTCATCAATTTGTTTTATTTATCTATTATATATATATATATATAATATTATTTTATTAGTATCACTACTCAAATATATAATACAATTTTTTACCTAACATTAAATTTAAAAAAAAATATTTGGTTATATTGTTATAAAATTTTTAAAAAAAATATCAAAAAATAAGCCGGTTATACTTATCTATTTTAAACATATTTAAATGTTTATTTATAATAATAAAATAGATAAATTATCATTTAATTAACCGCTTAACAATTTATTTTAGTTATGTATTTTAAATATATATATATATATATATATATATATATATATAAATATGTAATTCTTTTAATATGTAACATTACTCAAATATATGTGATTGATTAGTTAAATATATATTTAAAAAATAAAAAAATATTTGATATATTATGATAAAAATTTTTATAAAAAAATATTTATTACTATCAACAAGATTGATAAATTAGCATATAACTAATCATTTAATAATTTTGTTTAATAATATATTTTAAATATATACAATATATATTTGTTGATAACAATACATATTATATATACTTAAAATACATTATTACCAATTTACTTTATTTATTTATTATATATATAATCATTATTTTATTACATTACTATTGAAATGTATAATATGGCTTTTTACTTCACATCACATTTAAGAAGTAAAAAATATTTGGTTATACTGTAATAAAATTCTTAAAAAATAGTGAAAAAATTAAATTAAAGTTTGTTTTATATTTAAACAATTATTCAGTAAATTTATTATTATTATTATTATATATAAAACTTAAACAATATAAGATTTCACATTTTATACCTAAGATGTATTTAATCATAAAATAAAAGTAAAAAAAAATTAAATTAAAGTTTGTTTTATATTAATTCCACATGCATCAAGAAATTTTGACGGTAAGAACTTAAAATTTTAAAATTTATTTGTTCATACAAAAAATTTCGATGTTGATAATATAAAAGTTAAAATTTATTTTGATAATATGTAACATTTAAATTAATTGATGGTATAGAAAAATTTAACATTATATATTAAAAAGAAACCAATATTTTTTTAATTTTAAAAAATGATAAATAAAAAATAATTTAAAAAGCTAAAATATAATTATTTTTAATAATAATTTTATTATCTTAAATAATATAAAATTATTAAAATTAAAATTTATCATTTTAATCAATATAATTTATCAAAATTTAAATTTTAAATTTAAATTATAATGTATTCAAAATTTAAAAATAATATATAAATAAAAAAAATTAAAAAAAGATATCATTATCTTAAGTTACTCATTTTTTTAAAAAGGAAACATTTGAATCCAACTATAACTGGGAAACGTTTGAATCCAAATATAACAGGGAAACATACAAGGAAACATTCGAATTTCAAAAAAAAAAAAAAAAAAACAAAGAAAAGATAACAGATTGTAAACAGGAAAACAGAAGCTATAAATTCCCGAAAGAATGTGACCATTCTTTAACCCTGCTTCCAATTCTTTCTTTTTCTTTTCAAAGTCCTCTATCAGTCTTTGGCAATGGCGCAGTTCCCGAACAACGGTGATTCTTACCCTTTCGTGTTTCCCTCAACTTCAACAAATGTGTACCGTGGTGAGAGTTCTTCTTTGTTCGGTTGGTCGAATCCCGTGCAAGACCTTGCATCTCGCATGGAAGCGCTTATGTTGTCAAATCCTTATAATATATACACAGGCGCAGCTAGTGGCGATTTATATTCTGGTCTCCGTAACCAAGGGACCAACCTCAACATCGTTGATGAAGCTGCATTATACCGCATCAGGGTTGCTAACGCTGCTCGTGCTGAAGCCAGAAATAGGGTGCATGGTTTCTTTGATGATCGTGTTGTACAGTATAATTATACCCAACCTAGGGGACGGTTGGCTCGGGACGCAAAAGATCCTTGCGCTTGTCGTTCGCTGCAGAGAAAGATCGAACAAGGGACTCCTGAGGAAATCAATGTGATCATATATGAACTCAAAGATCACTTGCATGACCTAATAAAACACCCTTTTGGCAATTATGTTATTCTGAAGTTTTTTCAAACAACCAATGTTAGTTCGGAGCAAGTGAATGCTGTTTTCTTCTTGATTATCAACAATGCGCCGATGTTGCAAGATGTGTGTATGGACGAACGAGGGTATGGAATAAAATAAACCCTCTCATTACTTCTTGAAATTGCATGAACTGTATTTTAATCCTAGAATTTTTAAATTCCTTGTTAACCCTAATTTTAAAAAACCACATTCTTTTTAATTTTTTTTTTTAGTTTTGCATGTTTGATTTTTATGCAATGCTCCTTGTTTTAAGCATCTAATTTTCTTGCTACAGAAATCGGGTTATTCAGAAAATACTGGAGAATGTGATCACTCCGAATAGGATATGTGCATTCATGAATGCCATGAAGAGTATTTTTGTCGCATTGATGAATAGTGTTAACGGTGGCTTCGTCATGCAACAGTGTGTGAAGCTTTTCCCACCCGAGTACAAGAAAGTAATGCATAACCTTTTCCTACTAGTCCATGATATGATTAATTAATTTTGTTTGCAAGCTTGCTTTTATCTCAATTTATTTCAATATTTTATTTAATTAACTGTAGTAATTTAATAATAATGCAGAATTTGATGAAGTACTTTCTTTATTAATTTTTTTCACTCTTGGTTTCAATTGACTTCATTTCAGTGCTAACTAATTGTTGTAATTTGATGCTATTTATGTTACACAGATGAACGTGAATTAGGTATTTTTCCTATCAATCACTAATTTAAAACTTTTTTCTTAGGTTATCTTGGATGAAATCGCAAGTTATTGCCTTGATATTGCAAGAGATAAATCCGGATGTTGTTCTATTCAAAAATGTCTCAACGTTGCTACTGATCAGGAAGAGGCTATGGGGCAAGTGGTCGCCGAAATAATCTCAAACGTTACAGTGTTAGCGGATGATCCATATGGGTTTCGCCTCAATTCTTCAACTCCTATTTATATTTAATTGTTTATTTTCAATTTATTGCATCCTATATTTGAAAGGACACTCATACTTTCACACATGCTTATACGCCTAGTTATGGTCTTAGTTACTATTGTATGGTCAAACTTTCCTAAGTGTCTACAATTTTGGTGACTAAATACATTTCCAATATTTACTAGAAAACAACATTAATAATAAGATAGAAATAAATTACTATAGCAAGAATAAGTGTTTTCCCCTTTTTATATACATATATGCATGAAATATCTTAGGAATTATTTGCACCGTTTCCTCAAAAGAATAATAACTTTGTGGCTTGTTGTAATATCCTTAGACCATTTCCTTTAAACTTTTGAGTTTCTAGTTATATTTTTCATAAATTTGATATATCTATGGGTTTGAATGTTCCTTCATTTTGTAACTAACAGTTTCTTTCATTTGTTCCATAGAAACTACGTGGTGCAGTTTTTGGCTAAGCTGAGGTTGGCTTCGGTGAATGAAATAATAATATCAAAGCTTTGCGGTAGTTATGTTAGATTATCAATGAACAAGTTTGCTAGCAACGTGGTGGAAGATCTCTTAACATATTCTGAAACGAAGGATGCTGCGGTTATAGTTTTAGAGCTAATGCAAAGTTTTGAGTTTTTGGACGTTCTTCAGGATCCTTTCGGAAATTATGTTGCTCAGAAAGCGGTGCAATACATTAAGGTTTGACGCTAATTTACACGGGTGTAGACAGAGAGAATAAGTACTTTAGCTAGCATTCATTAGTGGCTAATGTTTTTTTTATCCTTTTAATTCTTCCTCTATTTTGGTTTTTCATATTTTAATTCAAGCCATGTTTTTGTAAAAATTGTTCTTGAATATATGCTTATCTTTTGTTGTTTTATTGCAGGGCTCTCTCGGCAAACGTCTTTGTAATAAGATTTTATCCTTGCATGAAGAACTGCATAGCCATATTTATGGGAAAAGAGTGTTGTCATTTACCAAAACACACTGCAGCAGGGTTCGTGCATAAAGAATTACAAAACAACATATGATCTTTGAAGTTTGTTCAAATAACAGGACAGTGTTTTGATTGTTAGTGTGTCGTAACAGTGTTTTGATTGTTAGTGTGTCGTGACAGTGTTTTGATTTTTAGTTTGTTGTGAGAGTATTTTGATTAATTGTTAGTTTGTTGTGAGAGTATTTTGATTAATTGTTAGTTTGTTGTGATCAGTGTTTTGATTAATTGTTAGTTTGTTGTGATAAGTGTTTTGATAATTAGAACGTGTCTGAGTAACAAAGGGTGACTATTTGATTATAAATAGTTTAACTTTGTTATACATTGGTTGTTAGCTTGTTATTCTTGGCAAATAGAAAATAATAAAATAAGAAAAAAATTTGAATGTATGATATTCGTTATTTATTTTTGCAGCTTTCTATACTATTAATTATGATTTTTTTGTTTAAAGTTGTTGGCTTGAAACCTTTCAAGCTGGCGCAATCAGCGCTAAAAGAACTCTTTAAATTAGAGGAACCATTCTTTTTGCTATTAATAAAGAATATTGTTTTGTGCTATTAATGTTAACAAAAATCAAACAAATTTGAGTATTCAATAAACTGGATGGGAAAAAGAGGTTTGATAGCACTAAATTGGACTTTAAATAAATAATTTAGTTGCTGTGAATAAGGAAAATTAACTAGCTAGTTGGACTTTAAATAAATAAAATATAGTTCGTTTGGTAGATGATTTTAGATATCGCCTTTGATTATGTCAATAAATATAGCAATTCCGGTTGTCAATTTGTTTATTGCATATATTAATTCACAGTTTAGTATTTTTGACAACTGGTTAAGTTTCTTGTGTACAATCTAAATTACTTTTAAATAAAAATAAAATATTATTGATAAATAAGGGTAAAATTATGTTTTTTATTTTTTAAAAAATAGCAAGAATTTTATTTTATCAAATATAATTAAATTAAAAAAGAGATAAAATTTCTAAAATACTTTGGTATCTTAACTATTTATTCTCTTATTTTACTATAAATAGATATTTCACACATATATTTTACTGTTCATAGATTGAATTTCATATTCCACATGTTCCTTATAAAAACCATGAACACATTTTATATGTTTAGAGCATATCTAAAGGATGAGAAACATGTCACTCAATTTTATTTTACAGTCAACAGTTAATGTGTATGAAACATGAAACTTACGGCCAAGGGTAATAAGCACACAGTTCGGCCAAGGGTAATAAGCACACAGTTCGGCCAAGGGTAATAAGCACACAGTTCTTTAACAGAAAAATAGAATAATTATTGATTAAAATGTAGCAACTTAATATTTGATACTATTAAATGGGATATAAAATAAGCATTTAATATTTATTTTCCATCATAATTAAAAAGTGTTTGATAATACATTTTAGTCATATGAAAGTTAAAATTATTAGCTAAAAAATTTGTTAAAATATTTTTTTTTAAAATATAATTTTTTAATAGTTGTTAAAATTTTTAGACAACTAACATTTAAAAAAAATTACTAAAAATAATTTTTAAAATTTTTAATTTATATATTTTTTATAACATTATCTATTCATTTATTTTCATAAATGTAATATCATCTAATTCTGTCACAATAATATTATTAATTTTAATATATTCATTATTTATATTATAATATCAAATTTTAATCCATTAATTAATTATATATTTATTTATTGTTTTACAATTATAAGTTAATTTAAATATAATTTAACTAAATACTTTTAGTTTAATTATTAGCTTATTACCCTTCAATTTTTAACTAATTTTTTTACGTTTATTTTTTATCTTTAAATTTTTAACTATCTTTTTAACTTTCATAGATTAACATCTTTTTATCACATATCAGCGTCAGCTTTCGTAGATGAACAGAAAGAAAAGAAATAATAGTTATACTACAAATATGAATATCTTGTAAAAAAAAAAGAAAAAGTCCAGATTCTATAAGTAATGTAATAAAATAATAATAATAATAATAATAATAATAATAATAATAATAATACAAATTTATTGTATAAATAAAATCTCATAATAGAATAACGAAGGGAGCGACGGTGGAATTACCTGCACATCTCATTGCGTACAATTTAATGTCAATTTAATATTAGATGACTTCACCTCTTTATGTTCCAGTCACAGTTTAATATTAGATGACTTCACCTCTTTATGTTCAGTCACGCAGACACTTCACTTCTTCATGTTTCAGCCACGCAGAAGGTTAAATCATGCAAAGGGAAAGTATAACGAAATATGTACGGATCTGGTGCGTAACATTACTCCACAATATATTAGTTCTAGAACAGGCATGATAGATTCTTTTTGAAGGATTGCTTATCAATTCGTATGTTCATGCCAAGTAGATCCCAGAATTTGAATCTGGGAATCTTATTGGCCCAACCATTCTATCAGATACCATTGCCAACATGCGTACTACAAGGCATTTTCATATTAACCTCCAATCTTAAAGTGTCTACCGAAAGAATTCCCACAAAACAGATACTTGAAGTTTAGATGTATATTATAAACTTTGACCGTCTCTAAAATTGCACCAGCAGGAGGAAAATTAGCTGATTGCTAATGTCCAGAAAGTGGTTAATCAGCAACCACTTAAAGAAGTAATATATAGATAGGCTGATGGCTTTCTTAACCAAGAACAAACATTAATTGATCAACTTAGCATTGGGTTTCAGACTTCAAAAATAAGCATCAATGTGCTGTACAAGGTTTACCATTCCTCTACAATAATTTGAGAATCTATGAGAACAGCAATTTTGTTTTGCTATGCATTTCATGAATTTTCTTGTGCCCATTTAAGAAGACTCTGTAATCTCCTTTGAATGATCCAAGATTCTATACAAAGTATAAAGCCATACATATTTTCCATTTAGAATCTATGTTCTAGCAGTAGATATCAATAGCTTATCATCCGCCACCATACTTTATAGATAGACTCCAGGAAGCATGGAACCATACAAGGTAATACATGCAGCAATACCAAATTACCAATACATTAGCACATTTGCAAAACACACTGGTTAAGCAGTGCTGATATCTCAAAACTCGTAAAATCACTAAAATGATTAATATAGTTAGTATAATCAGGGGATTATCTCAAAAATATTACAGATAAAAAAGGGATAATCTGAACAAGATCAAGAACATGATGGATTCTTACAGAGACGCACCAAGGCAGTCAATGAGGCTGAGTTTACGGTGTAATCGAAGTGCTCAGCTAGTCGGGAGAACAAGGGAAATAAAACTCATGAGGAAATGCAAATCAGGAAATACAAGTTACTCAGAATCTGACGAATCTGCTCTTGTGCTCTGCCTAACACTTCTTTTGGTTTGTGCACTGGACTTTGCATGACTGAATGATGACTCACCCTCAGACAAGATGACCTGAGCTTTAGCTAATCTTTCTTCCAGATCCTCAGTGCTAAACTCATCAGTTCCACCAAGTTCATCAAAGCCCACCTAACACACATACCATTATCACATTGATGGAACTAAAATTGCATAAACAAGTAAATAGAGGAAACCCTCTCCAACATAACATTCCCGGAAAACATATATATTAATCACACCAAGTAAGTGCCTTGATATACATACCACATAATCATCCACTTTGGCATTCTTTATGAGGGCAAGAGTTGGAAGAACAATGATCTTGAGCTTCTCGGCCAAAAAGGGACTTTTCTCAGCATTAATTTTCACAAACCGAGTCTCTATGTGCTGCTTTGCCAACAAACTCAAATGCTTATCCACAACCTGCAAATGAACAGTGACATTCAATTTTCATAGTCGAGAAAAAAGGCCTAAATCATGAGCTACGATCATCGCTTAAATCCTTCAGAGATTCACTTTTCAGTTGTCAACGTTCATGAATATAATCAAAGTTCGCATGCAATTTCACCATGATTTGAAAACCAAAGGCAATGTTGTTGGTGCGTGAATACCTTGCAGGGCCAATTATCGCGGTAGAAATGGCAGACAACGCGCTCGCTGGCTTTGACGATGGAGAAGAAGTCCTTCTCGGAGGGGATTTCGGAGTATTCGGAGTGGCCGAGGGAGATCCAGCGGGAGCGCTTCTCCGCCATCTTCTTCATCTGCTGAAGGCGGCGCTCCCTGAGGGCCTCGAGATCGTCGGCGTCGAGGCGGTCGAGGGCGGCGATCTCCTCGTCAATCTTGTCCTCGACGGCCTGCACCACCGTGAGCACTTGCTTCTCGATAACCTCTTCAATCTTCCCCTTCTCCATCTTCCGCTCCGACTCCCAGATCTCTCTCTCTCCCTGCAACTTCAAGGAATCGAATCGATGAACGTCAAGGATAATTCGACGTCGTTTTAGTTCCTTCGGTTGTCGCTCGTATTGTTTTGAATTATTTCACGATCTAAGGTTTGCCGCACATATTCACTAAAAAGGAAATATTGACGGCATGGATATTTCGTTTGGTTTTGGTAGATTTTTAGCTAAATATTTGTATGATTTAATTAAAAATTTAACCTAAAATTAATAACATTATAAATATATTTAAATAATAAAATTATATTTATTTGATAATAATTAAATTTTTATATAACATCTATTATAATTTTATAAATATATAAGTAATAAGTATGATTGTATAAGTAAGAAATTAATTTTATAAATAATTATATATTTACACATAAGTTTAATTTTGTTGAAATAAATTTTGAAACACAAATAAATTAAATAAATAATAATAAATTTAGTGTTTCTTTCTAATTTTTTAACTATTTCAATTCTTTATTTCAATCATTATATGATTATTTTTAAATTTAAATATAATTTTTAAATAATAAATTAAAAAAAGTATTATCAATATTAAATATTTGATTATATAAAAAATAATAACTAACAGAACATGTTATAGTTGATAGATGATTGTATTTTTAATATATTAATTGAAATTAAAATTTTAATCGTGCATATAAAAAAGATTTTTTAATATGTTGCTTTTGTTAATTGAAGAATAATTTGATACACATTAAAAATATTAAATATAATAATAAATTAAAAAGATGACATTTTTAAATAAAAATAAATTGGTAATATTTCATCTTTATTAATATAATATATGTTAAAAAATTAATTAGAATAAAATAATTTTAAATTTATTTGATTAAATATATTTAAATTAAATTATATTTAACCTAGCAGGCTTGGCTCAATCTACGTGAGGAGAGGCCAATTTTGTGGGCGTCTCAACTTCTTTGCCGTTCCAAAATTCTCGTCTGCCATTCTCTACGCTCTGCCTTATCCTAAGTTCCCGCAAAGATTTTCAAATATATTTCAATTTGGCAGTATGAATAGGATTTTGTGAGTTTTATTTGCCATTTACCTTAAATTACTAATAGTGAAAATAAAAATGAATTTGTTAATTTAAAAAATTCAAAAGTCAAAAGATCAATGAAAGAAAACAGGTAAAAATATAATTATTAATTTTTATTTTAAATATAAAATATTAGTTGTAAATACTAAAATATACGTACATACATAATTAATATCATTTTAGTACTTTTTAAAGATATAATAAACCCATAGGACAACGAGTATGATTCTTGTTTCTATCTTCAAATGATTCTCAGATTTTTAGCACCATCCCTTCTTTTATTGGGGAAAAATCTCTAATTTCGTAAATTCAAACTTGAAAATAATTATCATCCCTGAGATATATCTTGGAAAAATTATTATTTTATATTAAAATAACAATAATAAATATAAATTTTATAAACATACATGGATAAATATCAAATATGGTGGTCGGATAAGATTATTTTTGCACCCATTAGGTAAAGAATCGAAATAGATTTGAATGTAGATTTATAGAAGGCAACATTAAGAAATTGAAATCTAACCTTGTTAAATTCAAGTAAGTTCATGAATAATTTATATCTTATTTTACCTATGTTTTATAATTTTTTATTTATGTACATATTTTTAGTTAGTTATAAATTAAATATATTTTTGTTTTAAAAAATACATGAAATAAACATTAATAACCTACAAAAATAAAAATTTCAACAACAATATTTTTAAAAAAATATAAATTTTAATATTATTATTCAACTTCTACGATGATTACTAAAGTAGAATCGAGGTAAATATTTAACATTTTAAATCGTGTTTAAAATCAAAATTCTTTTTTAAATTCAATCAAAATTGTTTTTTATCAAAGCCAAACCATACTCAAATAAATATTCATAAATTGATATTTAATTATTATCCTTATATATTGATAATCATAATTATTTTTTTAAAATTATCTAATCATTTAAACATTATAAAAAATTACATAATTTTATATATGTGATAATATCAAATAATTTAAATAATCAATCTTTTTTAAAATTGATATAAATTTGACAAGATGTTAAGTTTAGAAATATATATTGAGTTGTTTGTTTAAGATTAAATAAATTTAATTTTAATAAATGAATCTGTGATTATTAAATAAAATAAATTTAATTACAATTTTTATATAAAATATCTAATTTAATTTAATTTAATTTTAAGATATTTTTAATATAAATTTTTTATTTTTTTAATTGATTTAAAATAAAAATAAATACAATTTAAAATAATTATTATATAAATATAATTTATAATATCTTAATAATTAAAATTAAATAAAAATTGAAAATTTTATATTCTTTGATTTTAATTAAATTTATAAATATTTTCACAGTATAAAATTATGTTAACTGTTTTAAAATAATAATAAACTATCATATTACATATCATATATCATGTTTCTTTATTATTTTTTCTTTCAATTGCTTTTCTCGACCGCTTAATAAATATATGAATATCACTTTTCTTGAAAAAAAAAAGAAAAAAGAAAAGGCACTCTATTGTGCCAGCTATACAGTCATACTGCTTACAGATCACATGCATGCAAGTGCCATATGACATGGCACACGGTTCTTTAAATTTGGAACTAGAAGAATCCAAAGTATTATCTTAAGGACAAAAAAAAAATGCATTTACCCCCTTTTATAATGTTTTTTTTTATTATATTGTTTATTTTTATTATTTTACTTATTTTTAAGATATTTTGAAATTAAACCAGATGAACACCCACTATTTTTCAAATAAAAAGGTTCCATTTTCAAACTAATATAAGATAATTTTGCGCTAATTTTATTAAGACCAACAAAAATTACATATTTATGAAATTTTCTTTTAAAGATTACCTTATACGAAATTGTTTCTTTAACACGTCAATAGGTTTATAAACCTTAAAGAAAAAATATATATAATAAAAAAGGAAAAATAGAAAAAGTAAGTATTAAAAAAATTATCGTAATTTTATGAAATCAGATTCCTAAACTGTTGTTTAAGTTGTTTATAATTAAGCTGAAGAACATGGAGTCAAAAGTCCAAACTGAGATAAACAACACTATGCATGGTGTGTAATTTATTCCCGTTCAGATCTAGCATCCAACACACATTGGAGACTGGAATAATAACAAGAATCTAACATATATTACTTGGAAGCCGCTAACACAGATAACAACACTACCAAACTCAATTGATGCCAAAAACTAACTATATAATCATCATCTTTGCCGGGTTCAAAACAGTAAACACACATGCTCTTCCTCTCCCACACGTTTATTTGAGTTGAGTTCAAGGACATTTGGGCTTGCCCTTCTTGTTGAGCTTGTCCCTGTAGCAAGGACACTCATGCTTGTTCCCATATGTTCCAGAAGGAACACATTTGCACTGCACACAGCATATTCCACAGTACTTGAGACACCTATCCTTAACCCCTGCCGCAGAGCATCTGTACGAGCACTTGTTACTGCAATATGCTGTTATCATCCACAGTGCAAAATATACATCAATGATCCAATGCACCCTCCAAATTGCTAACCTCAAAATACATATATTCACTGAAACAAAATAGATATTGTTTTATATAACTGTAGAAGAAAATCTTACATGAATATCCATACGCAGTGGCTGGCTCCAAGAAAGAGGAGCTTAGAAGAAGAGAACAAAACAGTAGCGGGACAAAGAGAAGCTTCATTGTTGTTATGAGACAGCAAATGTAGCTATGTGTGTTTCGAGGGGCTTGTGATAGCATTAGCAAGAGCTAGCATGTATTTATATTGATTGATGAAGCTTGAAAAATAGGGGTTTACTACTAACTAGTGAATGGCCTTAACCTTGACAAAGTTGGTGACAATAAAATAATATACTATTATGAGTGGAATTTCATGTCGGGTAACAATAAAATATATAGTGGCGGAGTCGGTGGATCGTACGAGTCATTAGGAAGTAAGAATCTTAATTACTTTATATTTTAATATATTTTTATTAAATTATCTTTCCTATTTTTATGTATTTTGTATTTTTATTATTTAACTTATTTTACCTACTTTTAAATATACAATAGCATTTATCAGGAGGAGACAGGGTGCAATGGTTTTAGGCTCTCGACCCTATATACCCACGCGTATTCTGCGCCTACGAACCCTTCTCGTGCCTTCCTTTCCCTTTGTCTCGTTCTGTTCTCTTTTCTTCCTGCTACCCCTATCACAACTATTCAAGCCTCTTTTTTTGTATTATTCTCATGCTCAAACCTATCGAGCATAGACACACAAGTTCTTGATATTCTTCCCTTCAACATTACCATAATTACACACAATCATATATTTCCTGAAAATTTTAACACCACACATCGCATTTAATATACTCTTTTTCTGAACGATTAAAGATTTAGACATTAATAACACTATCTCAATTTCTGTTTATCTATAAGAAAATTACATAAATCAATATATCTAATTATTGTATTACTCCTATAATTATATAAAAATTTCAATCTATCATTTAATTATATTGTTTTTCTTCATTTATTTTATATAAGTTAAAATATATTAATAAAAACCAATAACTAATATTACCTTAATATTTATACATAGATATAGATCAATAAGAATAAAGTTAATCTTTTTAAATAAATAAAAAAATAGTATTATATTTATATATAATATTTTTGTTATTTTTATTTTCTTACAAAATAAAGTGTTAAATAAAAATATATTTAAAATATAAAATATTTAAAATTTTCTATATTTAATAATTGAAAAATAAGTACAAAATATTAAAAAATTAATTCTTAAATTTAAAAAATATCTCATTTTTCAAGTACTTTTTTTCAACAAAGGAAAGCAACGATCTTTAACATCGATGTGCACGAGATATATAGCTTTCGCGCGCTAGATTTAATGAATTCAGTTTATAATAAAAAGTAATTGTTTATATTTTTAATTATATAATTTTTTGAAAATTAATAATTATTTCTTTGAATTTAATATCAACCAAACATGTATTACTATATAATCACCGTTGAAAATAAAAATAAAACAACATACATAAGGGCTCAATATTCTACCAAACAAATTCAATAAGGGTATATTTACAACTAATGAGTACTTGGCGGTTTGTTTTGGATTAGCTGGCCATTGAGCTTAATAAAAAGGGGAGGGGGGAATGATAAAAATCACCGTCGTGTCACTAATGCACCGATTCAAATTGCCATGTGCCTCATATAACCAACTCGCAAATGCTCATGACCATAGTTAAAACTTGAAAATAAGATTAAAAAAACGATTAAATAAATGTAAAAATAAATTTTAAAAAAAGTTATAGTCAAAATTTTGTGATGAGAAAAACTTCTACAAAAAAAAAATAAAAAATCCTATTACAACATTCCTGCAGTTTGATTAAACAACTTATCGTCCTTCCTAGCCCTTGCTGGTCGCTGGTCACCGGTCACCGGTCACCTTCCTTTTTCCACAAACTGGATGCACTCCTTTGAGAAATATCACTGGTCTCCATCCCTTGTGTTAGTTGTTTTCCTGAATTGCCTCTTTTTTCATGTCCATTTTTTCCCTTTAGAAGCATCAACAAAACCAGACTCCACAATTTTGACATATTATAAAAATATTATTATTTTTTTGGGAAAATCTGAAATTATTAGCTAATTATAATATTAAAATAAAATTATAACTGTTCAAGTATAATTAATAGCAACATAATATTAAAATTTATGAGAACAAATTATAATAAAAAGCATAAAATATTATTGTAGTACAAATAAAAAAATGATAAACGTCTTGTGGAAAAATAATTGATAAAAATAAAAATGATTATAATGAAGTATTTTATACATAATAAATTTGAATAATTTTACAGTCGTTAAAATTTGTAATAACAAATATTTTAACATTTTCAAAATCATAGTATATACACACACGCATACACATTTATAGTTCCTGATTATTTTTTTTACGTAAAATCATAAAATTTTAATATTTTTTATTATATTTTAATATTATTTCATTAATATATAATTTTTTTTCTTAAATTTATCATCAAATTTTTAAATTTCATGCTATTACAATTTTGTTTCTCAATTTTGATTTTTAGTAAACATTATTCATTATCATTTTTGAGCGTTTTATATGAATTTAATATTATTGCAAATTTTTCTAAGGAAAATGTCATTTAGCTTTCGTTTTTTGTTTCTTTCTATCAATTTTTAGGATTATAATATTATTTGATAATGCTTCAGATATTACTTTACAATTAATTTATTAAATAATATTTTATAATTATTTATAAGTATTGATATAATTTTTAATTATATAAATGCAAGGTGAAAGAGATGAGGACTCTTTGATATCTATTTAATTTTTTTAAGAAAAAAAAGGATGACGTGTTGATAATATGTTTATTCTGGTTCATATTTTTATTTTTTAAAAGAAATAATATTTTTTATTAAGAAAAATAAAAACATAAAAATTTTAAAATACTTATTGTTCTCTTCTATCTCTCCTTTGTATTCATTTTTCTCTTACTTATAAAAGGGTCTCAATCCGTTTTATTCATATTCTCTTTCAACAATGCATTGTTTTGTAGATAAAACATTCTATTTCTGTATATATTTTTTTTTTAAAAAAAAAACTAAAGTTAGGAGTCATTGTCAAATAGCAATTACTGTAAGAATAGGAGTCACTAGATAACGGCAATTAATTTAGACCGTTCATTAATTTAAATACAATTCCAACGGCTATGATATAATTGTGCACCCATGTATCACATCACATAAACGGTGACTCAGGTTAGACGGACTTCAGAAACAAAAAGCAAAATTGAAAATATAATAATTAATATTGTTTTCAACTTAAAAATGGAAATTCAAATAGAAATATTTAAAAAAATAGTATTGTTAATTTAAGTATTTAAGATTGATTTAAAGTATTTAAATATAGTATATTTTCATTAATAAAAGAATATTTATTATACTTTATTTTTTTAATAAATTTTTTTAGTAAAAATTATTACTTTTGGATAATTAATTTCAAGAACTGAGATTAATATTAGGTATAGTAATTAAACTTGAGCCTGTGATTACCTACCAGATCCCATCCAATTTTACAAAAATAATTATTTTTACTGAATGGAAATATCTGTCTGCATGGAAATCTGCGCATTGCACCACCTCAGCTATAAGACATGCAGGCGCTATGTCGCACACTCAGACAAAGTAACCAACTTCCATCACCAAGCAGAACTAACCTGTTATTCAAATTACCAATAGTAAACAGGGTGGAGCATCTAGAACAAAATATGGATTGTTCAAAATGTTGCCATAAAGCCATTGTGACAATATATGTGCATTAGTTTGGGAGATCTTATTCATATAGCCGCAAAACATTTAGCTTTAATTTACCATGGGAAAGAAAATTCCCTTATTTATCTAGGAGTTAAAATACAAGGAAAGGTCAATTGGTCAATTTAACTCCATTTCTTCACGATGAAAAAACATTCCCAGCAGAACCTTGGTTCAAAAAGAATTTCAATAACCACATGAGCAAAATATCGCTTTCATCATATCTTGTCAGTGTACAAAGAAGCTTTACACACACTGATGTCGGATGCAACGAGAGTCATTACAGTACAGATGCTTTTTATTTACACTCGGTTAGATTTTCATTACATGTACGCAAAGGTTTGGGTATGCCAAACTGAAATTATAGTTCTACAAAACACAGATTTTAACTTGTAACCTCTACACAATCCATACAAACTCGTGCATCAAGCTCCCATACTGTGGGACGGGCAAGGGCGCAGATAATCAGACTCCTCCTTGGTATGGCTGCTAGATGCCAGTAAGTTGACCTACAAAAATCAAAAATTTGTAAAAACTGATCTCCTGCTTAGTAAGGTTCACTTTGAACGTTTCATCCCTCTCATTTTGAATCTTCCAATGTGAAAAGGCAAGATAAATCAGAAGGCAATTTTTTCTCAATGTTGGACGGAATGGAAGTGAGCGAAATTGAAAAATGAATATGCACAAGAATAACATCTGAAAGAAAATGAAGGGGAAAAGCTTAATTCTTGAATTAATCTATATTTGCTTTATATCTGCATATCATATGCATTTTAATTTTAAATACAGTAGAAATGCTTTTTAGTCACCGATTAATATCAAACATAGCAAATGGAAATAGAAGATTTCTTTGAGAATCCATCTAATTAATTATATAACAAAAAAATTGTTGAGATATTTAACATATAAGATAAAAGCAATAAGATTGCAAAATATTTAGTTCTAGAAAACGAAATTCAGTGGGATAAATTGTTAAATTAGTTTTTCTTCCTCTATCAGCAGTATTGTCTACATTTTGTTCCCAGATTTGGAGGATTGAAAATAATGTATCTGACTACCACTATTTATTATTTCTTCATTTCTACTCAGTGCAGACAAGTAACAGAAAGATGAGAGACCAATGTCAATGAACGCATTATTGATATTATCGAGCATAGAATAATGCATATAAGAAAAAATGGTACAAACCTTGACAATTTCAGATTTGGAGCCTGGCCTCATGTAAGCTGCTAACACGCTCATGTTGAAATCCTGTATACAACAGCATTTACATGCAACAAAGAGAACTCAAATTAAAGAAATACCGTGATACTAAATCCTTTTCGGGATAACAAAGGGGAAACAATAGAAATACATTGTGCAGAAGAAATGAGCTTGTTCACAAAGATAAAAATACAAAAGAATTATCTCCTGCCTTTCAGCAAAGTATAAGTAGCCCACCAAGAGAATCACTTTTAATCATGTCAAGTTCATGCCAGGAAGGCAGGAAATAATTGGGGTTGTCACCATAGAGAAAGCAACCAACTACAACATCCACCACTTATTTTTTCATCAAAAGTAATTGCCAGTGGCACTGCAATTTCAATTCCAATTTGGCAGGGCATGCAAATTAATAAAATCAGCAATTTCAGTTTTCATGCAGTAAATGGATACTTAGGAACAGAAAACTTAAAGGCATTTTACAAACGGTTATAAAAAAATAAGATATATGTAGGTCACAAAAATAGGTGATTGTTTCAGTGTTGTGATATCAGGCATGTCAAAGTCACCATCAATAACCATAAAGCAAGGTATCTCTAGTTAGGAAAACAAAAATCCACAAGATGGTACAAGGAAGAGTGTTTTGATAGTTTCAATACAGAAACAGCCAACCAAAGAAGGTGAAATTTACAAAGTTGTTAGAAATTGGGTTTGAACCTATATATACACTTGATTGACTATAATTCTAGTTAATGTGGGACTTTAATACATGTCTCACACTCAGAACTGGACATCTAGAGCATGGGCAACAACTATGGGTGGGGAGACCGGAATCGCTTTTGTCACTCTGCATTTCCCCTTAGCCGAAAGGGTTGAGGTGAACCAATTGCAAGAATGGACATCTGCAAATATCCTAATAATGGATTTAGGATAGACTCTAATATGATATTAGAACTTGGATTTGGACCTAACTCAACCTCAAAAGCTAGCTCATGAGGTGAGGATTGTCCTTACCTTATATACACTTGGTAGGTTATATATCTAATTAACACAGGGCTTTAACAAAAGGAAAGAGAAAAACACTTAAAAGTGTCCAAAAATTATGCAAGACATAAAAGACCTAAATTGTCCATATCTCCTATAAGCCTGCTAACTAGTGTTGCATTTTCTTATTTTACCAACAAAAAACAGGGAAAAGCTGAAAAGAACTTACTCGGAAAGGATCACCCCTCAAAGATTGAACAAACATGGAACTTCCTAAGCTTCTACCCTGCATAAAAGTAAACAGTAATCTTAGTGCAAAGGAACAATGATTTAATGAAATGAAAGCACAATAATCACTAATCAGATATTCATTATTTGAGTTACTTTTTAAGATGGCTTCTGAAATGTCACTTGTTTGATAAATAAATATGGGAGGGAATATAAGCATACAGGTAAGGAAAGGAAAATGCAGATCAACTTCAAAAAATGGTGCAGTTCTATAATGTAAGTGCATGTTTGCAATAGGTTAATTTGAGATTTTAATTATTTGCAGCTTTCCAAGAGAACTTTTCAAAAAATCAATAAACCCCCCCCCCCCCCCCAAATATGTAGATTTGTCACACAAATCTGGCCAGGCAGTAAAGCACATAAAAAAGATGATTGACTTACTTCCAGGGATATATCTCTCAGGCGCTTCCCTGTTTGAGCACAGCAAATACGGACAACATGTTCATCACAACTTCCACTTATGATGTAGTCCCTCCCATTCAGGTAATAAGAACGAGTATAATTTTGAGAACTTTCAGTGGGAGCTATATCAAAAATTAAGTGAAGCCTACCATCAACAGCCAGAAATTGTCTAACCTGTAAAAGCTTACAAGTAAGTCTGGACACCAACAATATGTTCTCAAGATAAATTTGTCAAACAAAAAGAAAGATAGACATGTAGTGAATGAATTGATGTGACTGTAGATAAAAATGCAATGGATCTGACCTACTCAGCAACTGCACTTTGCATGCAGTAACCAGTAACTAATCACACTACTAAGTGAAAATTACCTCATTATCAACTGCTGATGCAAGAATATACTGGTCATCTGGAGAAAAGCAGACCATCACATTTCCTCTAGAGCTTGAAGCAGTGAAGCAAGGGTGCAGTGGTTTTTGTCTTAAGTCCCACATCTTGACATCCTGATCAAATGATGAAGTGGCAAAAATTGACGGGGAATGATTAGCAAACTTGACTACATTAATATGCCCATGATGCATATCTGTGAACACTTGTAAGCGCTTCCCACTGTTGATATCATACAAAGCAACATTTCTTGAGTAACCACTTGCAAGAAATAGTTCATCGGTAGAGTTAACATGAACAGATGTCAACTGGTCAAATTCATCAAAGGTAACACAACCAGAATTCCCATATATGCCAGTGACTTTTTTTGGTATATGGTGGATGTCATACAATTTCAAGGAACCATTGTCTGAACCTGCTATAAGCTGACATCCAACAAGAAGAAAAGAAAAGAATCAGAAATTGCCATCCAAGCAAAAAACACTGGAGGAGCAAATGCTCTAAAACTAACAATACAGAATGGAATACTTTACTGAATTAATGCCTTCCTTAGATAAATAATCTTTACAGCTGTTCTAATAACAGTAACTAAATATCAATTATTCTCCCAGCTGAAAAGGCTGGACTAGCATTCTAGCAGAAAATCACAAAATACTAAATCTCAATCAAAACTGATCTACCAGGCTGCGTATGACAAACAACATATTCTGTAAAAACTGTGTAGCATTCTGGCACTGTCACTTCAATAATTGCCAGTAAATATAACTGGCGCCGCTACTATTCACCAGATAAGTTAATAAACAGTAAAATAACCATAGTATAATCTACAAAATTGTTTTATATGCAACAAGCACATACCTTAGAGGGATATTTTTTGAGCCAACAGAGACCCAAAACACTATTCATTGCTCCAAGTGATGGGATATAACTCACAATATGTTCATTCTCATGGTTGATGACAACTACTTCACCATCTAAAGTTCCAAATACCATCAAACTGGAATCAGATGGATGGTACTCAAACTGCCTTGGACGAAAGCCCTTATCCAATTCACATCCTGATAGAGAAAGGGGATGCAAGAAAGGCCAAGTTGAAGACCCCAATTTAGCAGCAGAAAGAGACCTAGTATAAAAATATTGGGACGATCCAGAAGGATACGAGGCCATGCGATTAGAAGATTGCACCTTAATGTGGCCTGATTTTATTTCTCTCTTCTGTAAGATACTTACAACACTCTCTTTGTGCTTCCATCTATATGGAAGATATTCAAAGTGTTGAGAAAATATTCCAGTAGCCCTTTCCTTGTCAACCTTTCTGATGGGCAAATTATCTAAATTTTTCAGATTTGGTAATGAAGCTATCATGAATTCTCGGTAATGTTTCTCATAGCATATTGGTGATGCATGACGAGACATATACTTCATAGAAACATCAGCAATATGCCCTGTTAAAGCACCTCGTGATGACTCTGCCCCATCTTCATTCTGTAATGTGAACAGCTAAAATTAAAGATCAAGAAGGATTTCAAAATAACAGCTTGGATAATATGGACATAAGAAATTTTACAATAACATGAATAAATTTTATGCATTTAATATTAAGCATTTCATTTATGTTTTCCTTGAAGCATGCATATTATAATCTAATTGAGTCATTCACTAAACTTCCAAAATAAAATATGACCATAAAAACAAAGTGGAAATAGGAAAAACTAAGAAGTGTTATACTTGTAATTAATATTCCAATTTCAGTATCCAAGCTATAATCAATACCACAACCAAATAGCATTCTATAAAATAACTACAACAATAAGAAGCACTCTGATGGCATAACCTCACATGTCTAAACTTAATGATTACAATTATTTTAGAACCCAAACTACTACTTTGCCATACACAATAGTATATTATTTACAAGAACTAACAACCATGAACAACATCTTATTGAGCAAGAGGCATTTGCCACAATTGTTCTATTATTAAGACCACTTTAAGAGAGAGATCTACTTGAGGGGAAAAGGGGGACAAGTTTGACTACCTCATTCTGAAGAGGAACTTGTGAATTCCACCCAGGAAAAATATCTGACAACCAGTATCTATGATGATGACTAGTAAAGTCAACTTCACTATCATCTGATGAATCCTCAACCATGCTTTGCACATCATGATTTATAACTTCTTCCTCAAAGGAATAAAAATTTCTCAGTGGATCTTCAGCACTAAAGTTGGCATCTGTCAGTTCTGTTGAATCAATGCAGGATTGACCAATAAAAGGAACTCTATCAAGCAGGCTAAAATCAGTAGTGCCATCTGACTTCCCACTGGATGAGATAAAAGATGTCCCAGCATCATTGCAATACTGCCAATATTGAAACCTTAGTTCAACCAAAGAAGGAAGCTTAGAGAGAGCTGCAACAGTTGTCCAAAGATTTGTAATCCGTGTTTCACACATTGAGAGACGCATTAGATAGGGCATGCAATTAAAACAGTCCTCCTGGAAACTGGTAAGGGAAGAGCTAAAATCAAGATTAAGGGTGTGCATGTGCATGAACTCCCCCATCATATTCAGCTTCCGGAAACGCGAACACCTCAATGTCAAAACTTGGCATGCCAAACCTCTTTGTGAGATATCACTAACGATAAAATCCAACATTAGTCATTAAAAGCAAAATATGCAACAAAAAACTAACACACCAGAAAGTGCATCCACAAAGACAAGTTCTCCCAATAATGAATGAACCACCCATGTTTTAGACTTAAGTAAACAGATAAACCAATTTGGTATATATCATCAATAGGAGTAAAGCACCTTATGCAATTTATGTTAATTGGCTACTGTAAATACCAAAGGTAATCTTTAGGCACAAAAGAGCCAGTATCAAGATAATAATGTCACATCCATTGACATAAAAACACCTTGCACAGATTTTCTTGTAATCACTTAAAATCCCAGCTCCAGAACTCCCATATTCAGTAAAATGAAGATAGTTGATTCTGAATTGCCAGAATTCCAAATGCTAGAAATTCCACATTACCATCTCAAATTTGTAGAGAAGATGAAAATAAAGGTCACTAAACAATCAGAAATTACATCATTTATACAAAGATAATTCATGACAAACACCATAATATACCGTAAGAAGTCTTTTCCAAATGACAGATCCTGTAGATCAACTACTCGAAGCTTTTGATTAATAGCACGCATCAATGATAATGCAGATTCCCCATTTAATACACATGATGATTCATTACGTACATCAACAGCTTCTATTTCAGAAGCATCTAGGTTCATGCACAAGTCAAGAAGTGGAGCTATATCAAATTCCTTGAGATCATCAATTAAAATCTCCAGGCTGCACAGCACTTGGCTGGACTTTTTGACCTCGGCCTGCATGATCATGGTCAGGTTTAGATTCTTACTCCCACAAGAAGGATAAAGTATAAAATGGAATACACTGACTACACAGTCAATGCATAAAGAAATGGAGCAAAAGAAATAAAAAACGGGTATGCTGTATATTGGTTGACACCGAAGTTTGATTTAAGCATGCATCTCCTATCCTTATTTACTACCTTAACCAGGGCGAGCAATGCTGTATATATTTGAATATAACATAGATGAGGAAATAGCTTCCAGTGCTCTATCAGTAAATTTTGTGATGGAAATAAACAACAGACCTTGAAAAGGCTTGACAAAATAAAAGAATTAGGCAGAACACCATGTCTCCTGCAAGAATCAATATACCTGTAACCAAAACCAATATTAGATAATTACAATGGAATCATAAATACGGAAACAATAAATAAGAGGCAAACATTAATTTCATTAGCAACTGCGGTAACTATCACATATGATGACAATGAATTTAATCAAACAGCGTGTGCATAAATTAGCTTGTCTCCATTGCTCATCTTATTTTTTTTATAACACAAAATTCTTGATTCAACAAGGCAATGCAGAGGGAGCAGCAGCGATAATTCAGTATATTGTGCAAAGACATTCACATAACTTGGCCGAAAGAGCAATTTCATCCCGATTCCCATAAACAACGTCCAACTCCATGGAAATTATGAGCAAACGACTAAAACTAACCACTAGCCACATTTTGCATAACCGAAAGGAATCCAAAAATAACAAAAAAAAAATGAAGAAGATAAACAGAAGCGCATTTTGAATTTGAGTTGATGCAGTGTACCTATCTTCCAGGGTTTGGATGTCAACGGCCATGGCGATCGGGCTTTGCACAAAGTGATTTGGAAAAATTCTCCGATCAACACTTTCAGAAACCGGAAGCGGAAACCGCAAATTTAGAGACCAAAATGGATAAGTGTACGTCACAATGCAAAGCACGGTCTGATTCAAACAGTTCTTTCTCTCTGTTCTTTTTTTCCTCAAGTTTCTCTTCTCGTCCTAATGGCTACTGATTTTTCTTCCTTCGGTTGCTAATCTTTGGGCCTGTAAATGGGTCTCATCTGGGACTTGTCTAATGACAGAAAAGTACCACCTGTTCGGTGAGTCCATGTAAGCCCAATATTCTATTAGATTTCAAAAGGGAGATGAAGCCCAGTTGAAAATGGAGACAAGTTGCACGCACATGTCATTCGGTATTTCATTGGCCGAAATATTAGCAATGATTTTTTTAAAAAAATTGAATAATAAAAATATGGTATTCTTGTGCAGAATAAGTTTTGGAAATTTGCAATGGGTTTTATGATTAAGCCGAATGACATCAGGATTTTCAAAATTTAATTCCATGGAATTGTTAGGAGAAGAAATAACTTTCAATGGAAAAATGAATGATTGGGCTTTGAATGTATTTGACAAGTCATTTTAGCTAATTTATATCTTATTTGAATATTTTATAAGTTTGTTTGAACAAAATAGAGGTGTTTGATAAGCGAATTTATCTCACTGACTTGTAGCATTGTTTTAAACAGTGTTTGAAGTAGTAATTATTGTTATTATTATTATTCACCTTAAATATTTAAATAAAATTTCTAACTTATCACTTTAATCTTTCCTATTTATTTTAATAAACTCTCCTTTAATTTTGCATGATCTGTTTTAAATTATTACACTTTATTTTTATTTTTAATAAAATATTTGATTTTTAAATAAAAAATACTAGTTCAAAAATTTTAAAAATATAAAATCATAATTGCCTAAAATTATATTGTTATCTACTAATAACATAATGTATTAAAAAAACCATATCATTTCATGTTATTTCATTTTATATTTATCAAACTATTTAACTATTAATTTCATCGTATGCTTTCAATTCAGTAAAATAGTTTAACAATTTTCAGTTTCCAATTGAAAATTTTCTTCTCAAATTTTAGAAAACTTGTCAAGTATTTTTTGCCACTATAACCTTTGTTAAACTAGAGTTGATTATTTTTATTTGGGAAAAAAATCCTAAGTCCGCTCTTATATTGCCGATTTTTTAACATTCAGAGCACACTCTGTTGTTCATGGTTTTAGGTTCAACCGAAAGACAACTAGACAAGGGTCAACTTAATTCAACAAAGAATGTGAAAATGGTTTAAAAATGTCAAGCAGTAATGTAGCCGTTGATAATTTTTAATTATTTTGCTCTCAGTAAGTCTTCTAAACCATTATTATATAATCTCTTTACGAAAAAAAGAATTATTAATTTAAAAAGCAATTTTGGTGTATCCTACTTTCCTTTGTTTGCTTAGTCAATTTTATAAGCTTGCTTAGTGTCCAGTTTATGATTAAAAAAAAGTTAGGTAAGGTACAAACAGCAAACAATATTAAGTTACTATACTTTTATCTCTCGAAGCCATCATTGAATGCGAGATTAAAACTTTCAAATCTAAATGCCAAATCTGTCCCTCAAGAACCCAACCACGTTGGCCCCTCATTTTCGTCATATCAGACTTGACAGCTACACAACTTGAAAAAATAAGAAAAAGGAAGAAGAAAAAGTTGACCACGTCCCACTTTTTAATAAAATCTTTTCTTCTTGCTCATGTTCTTTCTCTTCTTCGAAGATTAGTTGTAAAGCTGAGCCCACCACTGATCACACAGACCCATCAAGTAGATGACCCCGTTTAACTACGTTCTTACATGAAGGGTTCTCATTTCTGATCCCTCTATGTCATGATATTTTTTCTTTATCAACCAAAATCTGTGCTGCACGTGCCGTGGCGCGTAAAGAGGAAGGTTGCTGGCAAGACCAAAAAAAGTAGCATATGGTTTGGGACCCAAAGAGAAGAGACCCTGCTTTTTTGTATCAGCTCATTCATAAATTATTACGCTACACTGATCCACAGCACAATAGAAGCAGAACAAGGACTATTTTTTTTTCGCTATTCTAGTCAAAACAAGAAACATAGTAGCAACAAATGGGAAAGAATATTTTAACATGGCAGTTTGAAGAACTTGGTAGCAGCCATCTCACCAATTGGGAGAGAGTGACAACATGCATTTCAAAAAGGAAAAAGAGCAAAATTAAGAGTATAATGAGTGAGACTGTTAGACTACTAGCATGTGGAAGTCCTTTCAGGACATTTACTAATAGTAACTGTACTTGTGACAAACTTCCATCACAAGATAGCTTGAGAAAAATCCCCATTAGCCATCTTAGATGCTGTTATAAGGATATAGCCATACCTATTGAATTCACAATTGACACCACTTTCTTTAACATGATTTGTGTTTCTTCATTTAAATTTTGGTAAATTTGATTTGAAATTATTAAATATATTTGGATGTATTTTTAAATTAACTCCAGGTACATATTTTACATTCAAACGTTTGTTATGAGGTAAAATTGATTTTTGGTAAATTGCCAGAAGACACCAACTAAGATAATGAATGTTGGATATATAGCAATATCATCATTGTAAGAGAGGTTTGTATAATTCAAGCCATTAAAAAAACCACAACAGAACAACTCCATCTGTACAATATATTTTTTTTATTTTCCTAGCTTGCAAAAGAATGTACAAATGAAATTAAACATGTGTAACTAGCATAGTATCTTCTATGCATATTCTACAAAAATCGAAGCTATTGGGAAATCAATAAATGGCCAACAGTGGTTGGTACAAGACTCATTATCCTAATTCCATATTCACACGACTATAATTAGACCTCTAACCTACATGATGTTATTGTCACAAAACTCACGGGAGTAAGCTTTCAATTAATTACTAAACTATAAGATCCTGAGGTAGTTAATTATTTAAGTCAGCGGTTGAAGAGGTCTTTGAAAAGAGTACAGAAAGTTAATCAACTTATGTACACCCCATCAAATAATAATTAATAATTATATGTCTAAGCTGGACTCACTTGGATCACTTATGGTTAATATACATTCTAACTGACAGTGACAATATTTGAGGGTTTTTAATAAGTATATGAGAAAGTGGAAACTATTAATGCAACTTTGCAAGGTGCAACATCAAATCCAATTGAAGGGGACTGGAGGGGAAAAAAAATGCTACGTCGATCTCCTACTTTTTGAAAGTAATAAACAAAAATATATAGAAGATGAAGAAGGAAAAGATTGTTGATGGGAAGAGAATGCCTTTGTCGATAAGGAACAACAATTTTGTCTACTGCATACAGAAAAATGAGATTGGCCCCACTAATAAGTAATCATTTCATTTAGTTGTAATACTGGAGGCCCACGCCTTTATGATAGTCCGAGTTTGAATAACATGTAAACGCCAGTGATGATAGTGAATTAATATATAGTAGCACTTCTTAATTGGGGTCAGTTGGGCACTTGGTTACTTGTTAGCAACATAGGGGTTCGGATACTTTTTGTTTTTGGATGATGGGGCAACATTCGGAATCATAACTAATATTTAATTAAACTAACTGGCCCTACTACTAGAGACCACCAATTAAAATCCAAGACTGTATCTCAGGAAGCACCCCCCAGATGCCAGTTGATACTTCATACACAACAGAATCCCATCATGAATTCCTTATATATGTTTAAATTTGACTCAATGTATGTATAAATTGGATTATTAGCTCAAGAACTATTATATCAATCATTACTTTTTTCATATTTTTTGTTTTATTCAATTAAAATGTTCTTTTTTAATTATATTCAAGACTGCAATTCCCAGTTAAAAAAGATGTATCGGAGTACTAAATAAAAAACTAGTGGAATTTAATACGTGTAGAAGAAATTTCAAACGCGTGTCATACCCATGTCTGTCAAAATTGTTAGAGGTTAAATTCAATTACACTTCCTGATTATAAACCTTATTTGGTCGAATAAGGAAGAAGAAAAAAATATATATATATATGAAAAGAAGGTAAAAATGGTCCGTAGAGTGAAAGAGTATCTTTTTGGAATAAAAAGTAGGGGAAGAAGCAAGATAAACAGAGTTGTATGCAGAGTCTTTGGTTTGGTTCATAGGAATCTTAAGATTTACGTGGGAGATTTTCTGAGCTTCTTATTAGTTGGATGCACCGAAAAAGGATAAAGTTAAAACGCGTTTATTTGGGCCCCAACGGCATGGTTAAATATTCATTCTTCTTTTCAATGATTATAAAACTAATCCTTATAGTGCCCAACGATGCACTTCGGCGGTTCGGCCAGTCTACGGCTACAGTCACTTCAAACTTTGTATTTTTAAGGACACTTTCTTTTAATACAATAAATAAATAAAAATCTTAGATAGTTGATTTTCATGTTTAATACAGGTGAAAATGATTTGAGTTACCTTAAATTTTACGACATGAGTTTAACTTAATTTTAGAGCCTAAAATTTAAAATGAACATATTTACCTAACTACAAAGTCACGACTATGGATATTTTAAAATTTAAATAAAATTTATATATCAAAATAAATAAAAATAATAGATATTTTTATTATTAATAACAAAATTTTGTTACACCACATAAAATATATTTAAATTATTAAAAATAATTAGACTTCTTTGATAAGAAAAGTTAAAGTTTAAAAATTAAATTTAAATTGTAATTGACCAAGATTACAATAACTTAAAATCTTGATTTATCTAAGACAGAAAAATAATTTTAATTTTAACACAGTATATTAAGATTTAAAATTAAATTATATATATGTAATAGAGAGAAAATGGAAATCACTAGATGGAGCAAAATTTTGATACTGCGGTAGCATCTATTTTCTGTAATTAATTTTTAAATTTAGGATTTTTTTTATTTTCATTTTGAGAATAAAACAGGAAAAAAAAATCACGCAAAGATATTATATTGGGAACGAAGATTATATATTTTTCACGGATGAGATAAAAAATATAAACATGTACCCCGAGATAAAAAAAAATACTGTTGCCATTTTATATAGTTTGACTCGGTTATAATTTTTTAAAGTGTTTATATTTCAAAAGCTGGAGATAAATTTTGGGCACTTAAAATAAATTATTTTAGTACTTTGAAAGAAAATCACAGTTATCATGTCTATCCGAATTCAACAGAAACTTTCACTTTTTAAATCACATATTTATATTTTTGGTCTACAGAAAATTTATTCAAAAAAAGGTTTTTGGGAAACAAGTTTTTGTACTGATACAAAACTTTCATTCATGACCGAAAAAAAAAATACTTATGAAGAAACTAATCGAGCGAACTTTATACAAATGTTTGGTGCAACCATTTTTTTTATCCGTATTATTTCTTATTCCGTTCACAATATTGACAAAGATTTGATTCAGTTGTTTATTGTCTCTCAGCAACACGTGAATTAAATTATAAACATAATAATATGGAAGAGAAGATTTCATGCTATCGTATACTTATTTTTTAGGTACGCTTTCATGAATTTATTTAATTTGAATTTTTCTGACTTTATATTTTAGAAGAGAAAATATTTTTAGCACCCGTCAATATCTGATGAGATTTTCATAATTTGAGAAGAGAATATATCTTTTTTACCAATGATTTTCTAAATATGTTTATTTATATTAATTAATAGTTAATCTTTTCAATTAAGTATAACAATATATATAAATATTCATTACGGTTATATTTTACTTAATTTTTTAATTTTAAAATTAAATATTTTAAATATTAGGTCCTTTTAGTATGAAGATAGTAGCCAACAGGCTTAGCGATGGGAGGTTGCATAATTCATTAACTCTTAGATGTAAACTTAATTAACTTTAAAAAAAAAGGAAACGAATATCATATACAATCTAATTAGATTAATCAAAATTATAACTAAACACGATGTTTTTATGAAAATGTTATTAGTTTTGACATATGCTGAAAATGTTATAAGTACACCTACATGAAACTGGGATGATGAAGTTTTTAGTGGTGAGGACCAGGGTTTAATGTGAATTAAGAAATTACCTGAGCTGTAAAAGGTTATATATAGTGTGAAATCTATAAGTGAAAGGAATTAGGTTTGTACGATGGTGGGCATCATGGATGATGGCATTATTGGGCAATACCGTAATAGTGGTTTGAAAATGGCAGAAGTAGCTTAGCTATCATGGCACTTTAGGCCGTAATAGTGGTCCGAAAACAACGGAGGATTGTGAAGGATTCTGGATTAGGCTGGGTGGAGTTGCTTCACTGTTTCTAAAATTAATTGATAGTTGATAAGATCATTAATTAAGAGTCCGTTTCTAAACATTTTTTAGTTTAATAAAAACTAAAATTATTAATGTAAATTTTATTAAGATAAGATTATTTTGTTTGATAAAGTAAAATTTTTCAGTGAATAATATTATTTTTGACATATTATTATGAGTGGAATTTTTTTTTACTGTATTTTCATAATTTTTTGTCTACATTTTTTCAATTTTAATATTTTTCACTTTTTATAATAATATTATTAATTTTTGTACCATGAAATAAAATGTATAATTTTCTTAATCGGAGTTTCTTAATATTTATAAGATTAAATTTCAAAAACTTTCTTAAAAAAATAAAATATCTACCACTTAAATTAATTAATTATTAATAAAAATATTTATTTTTATAATATAATAATACATGGTTGTTATGTAACAATAATATAACAACTATAACAAAATATACAAATAGTAATTAACTCCAAAGAGTTTTACATAATAGATAGTTGAATTTAAGTTTTAAATTTCATGAACTGTTATGGTAAAAATCGTGTATATTATCATATTATTAAACGAATTAGATATTTTTGCCAAAAATTGTAAAAGTAGATTTTATAAAAAATACTTTTTAAAATTATATTTATTTAAAATAATCATATTTGAATTAGATTTTATTTTTCTAAATGATGAAAAAAATATTTTTTTTTTAACACGAATGAATTTATAGTTTTTAAACAAGTTGAATCAGCCTTATCAAGCGAACCACGGGTTTGATCAACCTATGCCATATAAAAAATATAAAAATATAAAAATAATGTAACAGAATGAATCTTTATATATAATTTCCTTCAAATTTTCAAATTTTTTTAAAGAATAAAATACGAGATATATTTTATGTTCTAAAAGCATTAAATAATTTAATATTTTCCATCAGTATTGAGTTTTAAGCAATTAGGGAATATAAAAATTAGTTTCGATGATATATATTGTATTGCTATACATGAAAATCATTTTTTTTTTAGTTCAGCTATTTGAACTATGATTAATGCATTTTATCATGATCATTACATATCAAACAGATTAATAATTTGCTGCGATCAAGCAGCAATGTATCGTACAAAATATTAAATATAACTAAAAATTAACTCAATATGTAAAAAAAGAGAATCATGGAGTTGTATTTTTATTCATTAATTTATCATTTATATTTGACATATAGTTAGCACGTGGACTTTAATAAACAAATTTGGTTTTGTGATTATGCTCAGACCATAAAATGTCAGAATATTTATTATTATTATTATTATTAATGACAATAAATATTACTTTTTCACATATTATGATGAGGTTAAACTTCACAAAAAGAAATATATTTGTATAGTTTCTTAAAATATATAAATTATTGTGTAATCAGCATATAAAGTATTATTTAATATCAACCTGGTAAAAAAACAGAACATATAACGTATTGCAGTGGAGAAAAAAATTATATAAAAAATAAAATTTAATAGTGGTTGTTGTTGGATAAAATGACATGACAAGAAGCTTCTCCTTTATCAAAAAGTGAAACGAATCCTCTACTATCCTAAATGAACTGCAGTTTCAATCTCGTCGTCATAATTTGCTATATTAATACTTGTACGTTTATTTCCTTTCAATGAAAAGAAACAATTTTAATGGTTAAACTGGCTTCGACTGCAAACAATACAGACACATCAAAGAGTTAATAGCACATATGAATTAGCATTTCTGCGGTAGAAAATTAGAAATCTTACGATAAAAGCTGGCTAAAACTAAATCTCCTTAATAACAACGATTTTTTGTGCAATTTGTTAGGAGTAAGTAGGACCTTCTGATAATTATTATAATTACAATAACTAAAACTTTTAAAGATAATATATGGTATGATTTAAATGATATTAGAAAACAGCTTAATCAAAATTAATTCCACATCCGAACCAAAATGGAAAGGGGAAAAAAAAAACAAAGCATAAAAAAAAACTAATTATTCCGCAGTTACAACTTGCAACTAACCAAAAAGAGCTTATATAATATTATCACACCCTTTCAGCCTTCCCATAAAGCAGCAAAATACCATTCTCTCTCTCCCTCTCTCTCTCTCCGAAACCGTACGCCCACAAACGCACTCACTGCTCAAAACTAAAGTCACCCCACACCTTCTTCACTCGCTGCCTTTCACTCTTTCATAACCGTTTCTTCTAACTCTCTCTCATTCAATCTATGCATCTATGAACCTCTCTCTCTACCCTTCCCTTCCCCACTTGCAACCTCTTCCTCTTCCTCTTCCCTAGCCTCGTAGCAGTTACTTACCACTCTTTGCATCTCCTTCACTGCTCCCATTCTTATTCTCCAGATTTTTCCCTTTTCATCCTTTGATTCTCTCTCCCAAATGGAAAAGAAACAAAGTTTTTTCTCTGCTCTGAAAGACGAGGTGGTTCGCGGCCTCTCCCCTTCGCGTTCTCGCTCCAACAGCCCGGCCCGAACCGCCTCACCCATTTCGGGTCTCCTCAGGAGAAAGAAGCACCACGCCAACTCCAACCTGGACCCCTCCGTCGCGAGATCCGTTAGTTTGAGGCCGTTGGGAGAGACACTGACGCCTCTGATCGAGGGACCCGACCCGGACGGAACGGAAAACGGGGATCCGAAGAGAACCGGGTCGGGTCTTGGACAGTGGATGAAGGGCCAGCTGTCACGTGCTCCGTCCGTGACTTACAAAAGGTCTGATCTGAGGCTTCTTCTGGGTGTCATGGGTGCGCCACTCGCTCCTGTTCACGTATGCGCCACCGACCCTTTGCCTCATCTCAGCATCAAGGACACTCCCATTGTGAGTTCTCACTTCTCACTCACCCATTTCTCCATTTTCCCCTTTCCTGAGACATGCTTTGGTGTTTTGCTGTTTCTTCAGTACTTTAGAGTGAATCAAAGTCTTCCCCCTCCCTCTCTCTCTCTCTCTTGCTTGTGTTTTACTTTTTGGATGCATGTGGTTTGGATTTTTGGACATTTTCTTCTATCTGTCTTGTTATGAAATAGCGGATGATGAATGTATTTCTCGAGTTAACTTATGTGGTGTTTTTATGCACCTTGTCTTTTATTTATCCTGCGGCAGATTCAGTTTGTTTCGAGTGCTGCAGTTTTTAGGATTCTCTGCTGTTCTAAGTGTTTGGCTGAAATGGTTAGTCAGAGAGAGACTGAATCACGTGCGTCTTTTCTGTAATTTCAGTTCAAGAGTGGCTACTTAGAAGAAAAAAAAACACAATAGAGCAGGGTTCAAACGCTTCTTTACCCGATTCCATGTTCTATGATAGTCTTTTAGCTTGGTTACTCAAATAATGTATAATTGTGTTCTTAAAATAACGCTTCCAAGTAATTGATCTCTGTTTTTGTTGTTAAGGGGAACCATCTTGTTTTTTGAAAGTGTAAAGTGTAAAGTAAAAGAATGTCATTTACTTTAAATTAGTAAAATTAAATTAATTTCAGCTTAGCTAATATTAACTGTTTTAATGTATTGTTCGTGGATACACTTGCAGGAAACTTCGTCTGCGCAGTACATATTGCAGCAGTACACTGCGGCATCTGGAGGGCAGAAATTGCAGAACTCTATTCGAAATGCATATGCAATGGGAAAGGTTAGAATGGTAGCTTCTGAATTTGAGACTGCTACCAGGGTAGTGAAGAACCGGAATGCCTCTAGGTGTGCGGAGTCTGGTGGATTTGTGCTCTGGCAGATGAATCCCGACATGTGGTATGTGGAACTTGCAGTTGGGGGAAGCAAGGTTCATGCTGGTTGCAATGGCAAACTTGTTTGGAGGCACACACCTTGGCTCGGTGCTCACACGGCAAAGGGACCTGTGAGGCCTTTGCGGCGTGCACTTCAGGTTGGGCTTTGTTTTCTGATTTTCCTGATGCAGATGTGCCGTTTGTTTTTATTTGTGTTATGTTCCTTTTTTCTCTCTAATTTTTAAATGTATGTATATTCATTCAATTAGGGTCTTGACCCTAGAACCACTGCCAGTATGTTTGCTGATGCAAGATGCATAGGGGAGAAGAATATCAATGGTGAGGATTGCTTCATCCTTAAGCTTTGCACTGACCCTGAAACATTGAAAGCTCGGAGTGAGGGTCCTGCTGAGATAATAAGGCATGTTCTGTTTGGCTACTTTAGCCAGAAGACTGGACTTCTTGTTCATATTGAGGATTCTCATCTGACCCGCATCCAATCGAATGGGGGTGATGCAGTTTATTGGGAGACCACAATCAATTCATTCCTTGATGATTATAGGCCTGTGGAAGGGATCATGATTGCCCACTCAGGGCATTCTGTGGTAACTCTTTTCAGGTTTGGGGAGATGGCAATGAGCCATACTAAAACAAAAATGGAAGAGGCCTGGACAATTGAAGAGGTGGCATTCAATGTTCCAGGACTTTCAGTAGATTGCTTCATTCCCCCTGCTGATTTGAGAACAGGTTCTGTCAGTGAAGCCTGTGAACTTCCTCAGGATGAAAGAGGAAAGAACTCACTAGCAGTGCATCGGGCCAAAGTTGTTGCACTGGAGAAATCGCATAAATGCAGCATTGATAACATGATCTGGAAGATGGAAGTCTAACGATGGTTAAGATCAGTTCACGGCAATTGTTAATAGCAGTCACTAGTTTTTTGACTACTAACGCTTAGGTGTTAAGAATAGGGGTTCAGTTGGTTCGTTTTGGAAGTTTGTTTATACCTCTTTATACTCTGTAAATAGAGCATAAAAATTCACAGGTGTTGTGCAGACCCGAGTGAATATTTATACTCGATGCAGAATCCAACTATGGAGTTGGAGCTCGGTTTTCCACTTCGGAATAGAGCAAATGGAGGTTAAATTTTTAGTTACCTTCCATAAATGAGGGAAGGTGGTCAAAGCTTTGGTATAGTAAACCCACCAAACTTTTGTTACTTAGCAACTTATGTAAGTGTCGATGGTGGTAATATTAAAGAGGCTGCCATCGACCACAGCCAATTTGGCGCTAACAGCACCTTCTACATGGTGTGGAAGTTCTTTCTGCGTTTGAAAAGGTAACGAGGTTGTTTTTGATAGTCAAGATAATGGAGTAGGGTTACAGAGACAATACTCAGTCATAATTGATGTACCCAACATCTCTAATATGTTTCCAGTTGTGTTATAATGCTATTTTGTCAGTGCTCCTGATAATGAAACTGTCAGATAATGAATGCTCGTGATAGATATATTTCTCTTCACATTATTTTTTGGAGTTACTCAGCTCTAAATAGTTACCGCAATTTACTTGTTGACGTTTATTTACATTTGTTATTAGAGCATATGGTATCAGATACTCCCAAGTTTTTGTCTGGGTAGTTTTGTGGAAAATTAAAACCTAACAGCACCGATTAGATAACAGTTTAGTCTTTTAATTGAGTTTGACCTAACACATTTGGATTTGAACAGAGTGAAATAATTAAAAATGACAGGTTTTTACCACGAACTCTTTCACCATTTGTTAACTTAGAACAGTTTTGGAAGATGATTTACATGCTAGGTGGGTTTACAGTGTTTTTTTACAATTTATTCATTTTTAACTTTATTTTTTATTGATTATAAATGTTCACATCGAATAATACTTGTGAGCATCAATTTTTGTCTCGATAGAAATCTTTCTTAATTAATTAAAATAACTTAAAAAAAAAATAATAATAAGAACTCACATGGTCAAAAGAAAAGAAAAGGAGTTGCAAAAATTAAATAAGTAAGCAAATAGATAATAGACAAATAAAGTTAAAGAAAACAAACAAAAACAAAATTCAGTTAGGTTAGTTGGGAGTTAGTTATAGAGTTAGTTAGGCTAGGGTTAGGAATTAACTTCCATTAGGTTAATTCCATCATGGTTAAGCTAGGGGTATAAAGGGGACTTTTGGCACCAAAAGAGGGGGTTTTTTTTGGTTTTTGAAATTGCTCTTTGGATCTTCTCTGAATCCTTCTTTGTTCTCGGCTCCCTTGTTGAAGTTTTTTCAAGAATTTTCCTTAAATTCTTCTCTGTTCGTGGCTCCCTGGATTTCTTCAGCAGCTGGTTATTGACAAGGCTTCTTCCATCTTTTCTGTTAGACATATACAAATTTCTCTCAGTTTGTTTGAATTCCTGAAGAGTATTCTGGAAATTGTGCTCCGTTCGGTCGGACTTTGCGGCATTCGCGAAGGAGAAACTAGCTTGTTCTTATAATCAGACTCTGTTCATCTCTTCTACTTTACATTACCAGTTTTTGAAGAATTTTCCTTAAATTCTTCTCTGTTCGTGGCTCCCTGGATTTCTTCAGCAGCTGGTTATTGACAAAGGCTTCTTCCATCTTTTCTGTTAGACATATACAAATTTCTCTCAGTTTGTTTGAATTCCTGAAGAGTATTCTGGAAATTGTGCTCCGTTCAGTTGGACTTTGCGACATTCGCGAAGGAGAAACCAGCTTGTTCTTATCATCAGACTCTGTTCATCTCTTCTACTTTACATTACCAGGTTAGGTTCTTGATCCTTGCTATTCTCTTGATTTTAATCGTATTTCCAGAATCTGCATAATATCCTCTGTCTGTGCTTTTTAAGAATGGTTTAGGCTAGGGAGGAACTGAATTTATGAAATGAAACTCTAAGAAATGGCAATCCTTAGCTTTAACTTTGCTTCAGGAATTTTGGTTAAATTTCATGTAGGATTCTAGAGCAGATAAAGACAAAATTACTTGTCATATTTACTTATTGTATTTTCTCTTTTCACCTGAAAGACTAGGCTCTTAAAACATGTTAGAAAACTGTTCATTGCTGTAAATCTTGGAATTAATTTGCATGCCAAATAACAGTGTGGTAAATGGATTTGCTACCTGTGTTTGTTTATTAAACTCTGCAACATCAATGTTTAGGCCTACCAGGTTTAATAGTCTATCAACATATAAGCCAAAGCATTGAGTATTTTGTCTTTACAAACTGGAAAGTGATGAATCATAGATTAGGCTTGGTATAGGCTAAGGTAGGTAAGCCTCTACCAACCTTCGGTTTGGGAGTGGTTGAGTTTGCATAGAGGCTGGTTTGGATTGGTCAAATGACCTAGGTTTGAGATCCAAATCCAGAGAAGTGTAAGCCTAAAAAATATAAAGTAACTATTTAGTCTTGTGAGGAATAATCAGTGATCACCCTGCCCATCCTGAACCAAATATCATCTTGTCTGTTTGGTTCTATGGCTGTAGGAGTGCACCAACCAAGAAGTAAATCCCCAAAACCTTCAGACTGCACACAGGAATAGTTCCTTAATCCTTGGGCTAACTTGTGTTTAGCCTAAAGTTAGCAGTGGAGTGGTTTATGACGGTATTTGGACATATAGGATGTGATTAGCATGCATTCCCTGTATCAATAAGTGTATAGGATCTTTGAGTTTCAATAATAGCGTCCCCTGTAGTTTGCATATGACTGACCAGGAACTTCTTCATAAGCATGACAAAGCTGGTGCCCAATAACTAATTCTGAGTTTCAAGAAGATGTCATTGCTGTTCTGGTACCAATATAGGATCTTTGAGTTCAACGCTTGAGCTTGATTTCAGTCATGAGACACAATTAGAAATCTTCTTCTTTGTTGCACAAGCTGTTGATAAGTTGTTCAAAGTTCTGATCTATGGCATATCCTTAGGAATTTTCTACTTTGCTAGCTAAATTCCTATCTCAACTGATTCAGGTAGAATGATCTGAGTGAATGGTCTGTGAGCTAGCTGACCTGAAACATTAAGCCTAGTCAGTGGCCTATAACAGACACCTGAAAGCTATTTTTTTTTTCTTCACATATCCCAGAAGAACCTTAAGGATTGGCTCTGGTTTTAAATTACACTTGATAGTCTGCACCTTGAATTAGTATTTGGCAATACCTGAGAGTTGCACTAGGACTCTCTTGCCATGATAGGGGGTTTTTGAAATGTGAATAAGATAGGAGGTGACTTGACAGCACAAGTTGTGGTTATGAGATATAGCAGTAAGGGACCTCAGCAAAAAGGAGTCAGGCTTAGCCAAGAGGTTGTACGAGTAAACCAGATGGTCTCCAGGCATGATTTAGATTAAGAAATGGATTTAATGGTAGAAAGTTGATAATCTTTGGCCAGTATAGGCATAAACCAGTTCTAAGTCAACCTTAGGGAAAGGTAGAGCAGGTGTCTGGTGATAGATTTCCTTTTATTAATAAAGGCCCTGATGCCAGGACCAGTCTATGGTAGTGGCTGAGCTGACAGGCCTTTGGCTTATTTAACCACACCAGTCCTTAGGTTTGTTAGGAGCCATAATTTGTTGGCCTAGGAACAAAGCAGCCTCAGGGATCTAGGGTACTTACAGAAAAAGATTAGGTAAAATAAGAGCTGATATGAAGAATCCTAGACAGGATAATGATAAGACCGATTTAGGAAAATGGTTGCAGGTAGTAAACCAGTACAATACATACTAATTAATCATGATTAAGATGAGAGTAACAGAATGGTACATGAATCATCCACTCATGTTGCCTGAGTTAAGGGACCTTGGAACCTATAGTAATCCATTCGGATGAGCAGGTTCGAGGCCTAAAATTGTTGATTAGTATGGCTGATGCAGCTCCTGTAGGAGCCCAAATATGGTGTAGGATGACAGATTGGAGATATGAAATTGAGTTTGGTGTCAGGTCTCCTGAACCGGTTTTAATCTTGATCAAGGGAGAGAGTATTCTTCTTTTGAGCTTAATCTGAGAAATAGACTTAGAAGCTGTTTTCTTTCCATAAGTCTGGACAAATCAGGCTGCTTTCCCTATCCATAGTCCTAGGATTTTGTACTGCTGTGGCAGGACCTAGACCAATACTGGGATCACTGATAGGAGCTCTCACCCTTGACCTTCTCAGTTTTGCTTCCAGTACCCACAGAGGCTGGGTCCTTATCCTCACGCTTAGTTAGCTTGAACATCAAACCAAACCTCACAGTGAGCTATTTCTAGATCAGCAATTTGCTGGTACAGATTCTGCATTACTGTCAGGTCCCTAATAGTGAAATTCAGAAATATATCAGCTTTCACTGCACAACTATTATGTCAGATTAGGAAGGCTGAAAGTATACCAACTTGTATGCCAGTCCTTAAATTGATGTTGAGAACCAACCAGGTGTCTCATCTTGCATAATAATGGTAGAGTCTCGAGAAACTGTTCTCTGCGTTAGGGGAATCATTCCAGAATCTGTTTCTAATGACCAAATTGAGTTAGTTATGAAGAAAAGTGAGTAAAGTCCTGAATATTTGAACATCAGCTTCCTAAAATTGTGTTAGAACTAGCATTACCTCCATTCTTAGATGGTTATGACTAAATGGTCTTTATGTGAACTGATAGGCTAAGGCTCTGGTAAACCTGTTCTAGAATCATATTGGCCAGTGCAGAAAATAGATCATTCCTGGTCCAGCCATAGAAGCAGGTTCACTTCAGCCTGCTCCTGATTGACTGAATCAGTAGATACATAAGAAGGAAATTTCCATAAAGCAAATCTTGGCTGGTTTAAGCTAAGAAATATTTCCTAGGTTTGTGACTTAAATTCTGAAACATAAAAGGCTGAAAGACACTGAGATTGCGGTGAAATTTCTGCAGTAGCATTAGATTAATCAGGAGTTACAATCCATTAGCCGTTCTTCGTTAAATAACAGAATTAGACCAACTTGTAGAAGCCTAGGCCTGATATGTTGGAATCTATGCATTTTGAATTAGAAAAAGGGCCTTGCTGATAGGAAACTCAGCCCTCATTTGGAGCACAGGAAATGAGTTCGATTAACCTCATGGCAGTCAATGGCATTAGGACTATTTCAGGGAAGGGGCCTATGATTCCTTGAAATGCATCTTGAATAGACTTGAAAGGCTAAAAGAGTCACGGGCCCTTATACAAAACTAATGATGGAGAATGTACTATTGTTACACCTTATTTTTCATTCTGTTTTTTATTGTATATCCAGGTATTGGTTTTCACTAAGTATTGGCCTCATATTGAATTTTGCAAACTATGCCAACGTCTGTATATTTCTAAAATTCTTCTGTTTCCAAAACATCTGTTTTTTTTTTTTAATTTTTCTCAGATTGTGCAAACGGGTTCTAATAAGGGCAAGTAGCGTTCTCTACTGTTACGTATTTTAATCCGTGCTAAATTCAAATACGGCTTACGACGATTTGGATTATGCAAGCACGTCTGTTTTTCTAAAATTCGTCCTTTTTTCCAAAACGCCCGTTTTCTTAATTTTTCTCAGACTGTGCAAACGGGTTCTAATACGAGCAAGTAGCGTTCTCTACTGTTACGTATTTTAATCCGTGCTAAATTCAAATACGGCTTACGACGATTTGGATTAGGGAAGCACGTCTGTATTTTCCTAAAATTCTTTTTTTTTTCAAACATCTGTTCTTTTTCTAATTTTTCTCAGCTTTTGCAAACGGGTCCTAATACGGGCAAGTAGCGTTCTCTACTGTTACGTATTTTAATCTGTGCTAAATTCAAATACGGCTTACGACGATTTGGATTATGCAAGCACGTCTGTTTTTCTAAAATTCGTCCTTTTTTCCAAAACGTCTGTTTTCTTAATTTTTCTCAGACTGTGCAGACGGGTTCTAATACGGGCAAGTAGCGTTCTCTACTGTTACATATTTTAATCCGTGCTAAATTCAAATACGGCTTACGACGATTTGGATTATGCAAGCACGTCTGTTTTTTCTAAAAAAATCATCCTTTTTTCCAAAACATCTGTTTTTTCTATTTTCCTCAAATTGGGCAAACAGGTTCTAATACGGGCAAGTAGCATTCTTTACTGTTACGTATTTTAATCCGTGCTAATTCAAAGACGGCTTACGACGATTTGAATTACGCAAGCATGTCTGTTTCCCTAAATCCTGTATTTTTTTAAGAAACGTCTTTTTGAAGTTTTGCCTAAGATTACTCTTTTCTTCTCCAAGAGATCAAGTCTCTTAATCAGAACTACGTAGCCTTGAGTTTTCCATTGCACCAGGGAATACGTAGGAGCAAGATCAAGTCCTGTCAGGCTATTTTTCATGAACCTATTTATTTTCTATTCTATTTTAAGGGATCAAATAGTTTTCAAAATATCACACACTCAGTTTAAGGGTACCGTTCTTTGGAACGGGCGAGTAGGGTGCCTAATACCTTCCTTACTCATAACCGATTCCCGAACCTAGATTTTCTTCCTCAAGTTAGGGTTTTTCCAAATGCTTTTTCCTAAAAATAAAATTTGGTGGCAGCTCCACAATCAAAATTAATCCTTTTCAAAATATAACAAGCTCGTCGTCTCGTCGTAATTACGGTTATGACAATACTATATGAAAAAGTTGTTCCTCCCATGAAGTTGTGTTCTCGACGCATATTACTCTTGAATTTTATTAATATATAAATTAAAATTGGATGGATGTGGATCTTGTAACTCAGAAACTGTTATTATTATTATTTTTGTTAACTACCAAAACATTATATTGTGTGAATATAATTTCAGTTCGTTGTCTCTGCAATCTCATGGTTACTGAATGTGTGGAAGCTTCCCGCTTTTCCCGACGGGTCTTGGTCAAAGGGGCATGGGAAAGGAAATAGGAGGCTGTCTCGGGGAATAAAACCATTTTTTAAAACTAGGGAGAGTGAAATCAGAATAAATAAAGGAAGTAAATTTGGTGGCCGCGCGTGTCTGTGTGTATGTGTGAACGTGATTATGGAAACCAGCTTCCTTTCACTTTCTTGCTTAATCCTCAGGCAGTCTTTATTTTTTACCTTTTGCTTTTTCAGGCATTGTCTTTTACTTCTTTATCCACTTGAACTGTATTACTGGAGGAAGATTCTAAAAGCAGTCAAGAAGATTTAACCCTTGTTTTTCTATTTTTAATTATTCCCTTTGTATTCCTCTTTTTCTCTTTGGGGATGGCTTGTTGAATCTTCTTGTCTACTAAGGATATATTGCATTAATACCATAGTCTAAAGTAATCAATTAATCCGGAAACCTATCTTCTGAATATAACTCCTTCAGCTTTCGTTTTCTTTCTTGTTATCCAAATTTCAGCAAAACGTTTTACTTTTAACAAAAAGATCCTTTAAGGCTGTGCCATTAATTCATTTTTTGCGAGTTAAAGAATAAAAATTACATTATACCATAAATTAAGCGTGGCTGTATATTCCCTCACTTCATCCAAGAACACGATATAAAATAGTACTATTATCCCTATTTTTATTATAGCACATTCTTACATTTTTGTGGGGTCGTAGTCAAATGCATGCTCATTTATGACCATCACTACCCATACTTGCTAAATTAATTGATTATACGTACTCATTTTAAATTCGGTATTTTTAGTATATCCAAAGATTTACAACGAAAATTTATATGTAATAATTTTTTTATTAAAAATAATATAATTTAATAAATTTTGTTTTTAATTAAAAATTACTATTTATTAATTTTTACTACATATTATTAAGCATATATTAAAAAAATCGTTTCAATTTTTTTTTGTATGAACATATCGTTTGCTTTCTTAAATTATTTTTATTTTCCGTTTAAGTTTGCTTCATATATATTAAGAAAGTTAATTAATATTTTTGTTTACACTGAAATAGTTACTTAATTTTTAAATATGTCTTCAATTTATCTATTAGTAAAGTGAAAAATTAGAGAGATATTGAATATAATTTAATTAAATCTTAAAAGGTGTGAGTGTTAGGTATCCTAACAATAGTTAATACTTTTTAATTTTAAAGTAATAAATAATTTAAAGTGATGTTTAAAAAATGATGGAAGGTGTTAACTGATTTTATGTAATTGAGTCGGAACATCAATTTTATGCAATCGGTTCGCAACCCACTCGATCTACTTTGTTTTCAATTATTCAATCTAGAATTACGTCGTCTTTTTTCTAGTTCTCATATGCTACTAAAAATTGAAAGCAGCATGTTCGATTAGGATCGAGGTTATAAATTAAAAAATTGAGATCAAGAGAAGGATAATGAGAAAAGCAGGATTGTGAGTCTTGGTTAGATGGATGGTTTCTAAATGCTAAGAAACAACTTCACAAAACTTCTTCAATTACAGAAGTGAAAAAAAAGAAAACAGAAAAAGAAAAACCCATCTGATGCGGTCCTATCATCTTAGAGGAAGATTGTCAGAATTGGGAGAATACTATTAAAAAGAGCTGGATGACTTATTGGTCCTTTGTCTTTCTTTTATTTTAGAACCCTATCCATCCTAATCGAAATCGTGCTTGAGTCAAGTCCAGGTAGCTTTACTTTTTCTCTATTTTACCATTTTAAGATGTAAATGTTATTAACTCGTTGATGTAGACAATGCAACCATTTTTTGTTGAGCTGGTCCTTATAACTAACCATCTGTCATTTCTAGAAAAGGAGCACGTATAATCTAAAACGGTAAATTTGGAAAAGAAATGGTCAATTCTAGTGTAACTAACAAATGATTTTTGTCATTTTGATAGGTATGGACTTGCAGTGATAGCTATGTACACATCAAAAAAATTACTTATAAAGTACTTTTTAAACTCCTGTATTAATCCTTACAATTATATGGTATGTGTATTTTAGTTTCTGATTTTACAAAATAATATTTATTTTAATTTTTTGATTTAAAACTATAATAAAAGATAAGTAGAAATAATTAAAATGAATAATAATTTTTATAAAATTAAAGATTAAATTAGGATTTTTAAATTTTAAGATATCAAAATATCTTATTCATATAATTTTATAAACTGAACTGAAAGTTTATTCATATAATAACCATATTACAATACAAAGTAGTATAAGAATTGAAAAATCTACTTAGCTAAGGGTCAAACGGAGTAGAAGGTTCGATTTTACATGTCTGGAAGTTAGGTTTCTAGAGCTCATGCAACCTTGGACCAATCCAGTATGTACCATATAGAAGAACAGCAGAGCACGTACTCTCTCGTAATCGGGAGTAGGACACCCAAATATTATTCAGTTTATGGTTGAAGCTCATTATAAATCAGTAGGTTTAAATTTACTATAAAATGTGACATCATGTTCCTTCTATTTACAACCTCTTCGTCTGTACTCCCCCTATCATTCAGCAGTCGGGGCTAAAAAACAGAACCCAAAAACTTTATTATTTTTAAATATTTTAATATAAAAATGTTTACTTGCAAAACAAAAACTTTATTATTTTTAAATACTTAAAATAAATTTACAGTAAAATGTGGTAGCTGGTTTGATATGAAAACCATAGAATTATCACTGCAATTGCAAACTTGCAAATGTCTAGCTAGGGTCCTCAATCAATGGTCAGAATTGGGAGGCATGGGTTCGGACAGAGCAGAGCTCGGAGGTCGATGACGCTTTTCTTAATATAGATTAGGGAGAAGTAGATCGAGTCAATTGTTTTGAATGTTTCAGCTTGATATATGTTAAAGGTATTTTTTTTTGTTATTAAGGTTTATAAGTATCTTTAAAAATATATATTATAAAAAAATTAATAAATAAATTTAAATTATATATAAATAATTGATTAATAAATTTAAAATTTATAAAATAAAAAGATTATTATATAAATCTAAAATATATATATATTAATATTATGTAAATAAAATATAAAATAAATATTTTATAAATATAATATATTAAAATAAATATAAATATATAATATATAATATATAAATAGATCCTTAAATAGGTTAAATAAATCTTTCTATAAATTTAGATTTAACTTGTTTATTTTTAAAAAAATTTAATAGTCTAAACTTATTTATTTATTGAACAAATTGACTAAATTAAATTTAAAAAAAATAAATTATAAATTTTTATCAAATAATTTTATTTATTTTTATTTTTAATAAAAATGTATGACATTTTGAATGTGATATTATTTTTATGAAAAAATATTTCATACATCCATTTATAAGTAGAGGTGTGTAAATTTGTTTTATTTATTTCTTTATTTTTAATAAATGGATTGATAGCATTGTTCGTATATTGAGAATCATTACAGTATTGATCATCATACAAGATCCAAATCTTTAGCATTTATATAGTTTTATAATTCAAAAACAAAATTCTGAAAAATAGCGCCGGATTCATTTGTTTGACTTCCTTAAACACATTTCCTTCATTTTCGTGAACAAGTTAGATTCCAAGGTTGACTTTGTAACTTCTACTGCTAATTTAATCTCATAAATGAATGGAGCCCTTCTAGAAAAACCCATAAGCTCTTCTTATTTTTTAATTGAATGATTTGACATTAAAAAAAGGGATTTACCTCGTGAATTGCATGGAGGAAAAGGGAATAATCCACCCTTACTCGACCCTTTTTGTATTTAGTACCTTGTTTTAATTTTACTTATATATATTTTTTATTTTTTAAATATTATACAATGTAATTTTGATTTAAATTTTAAATTTTGAAATACTTTATCATATTAGAGATGTTTATTACCATAAACTATATTTTAATATTATTTTAATCTTAGTCAATCTCAAACTATTGTTTTATTTTAAAATTTTGACACATGATATCACTTAAATTAAATAGTTTTTAAAATTTAAAAGTTTTTATTCTTATTTAATAATATAGAATATTTATTATTAATCCGGCATAATAAAAGGAGGGTTTTAGGAGGTGTGCTTTATTTGGTTGACATAGTGAGCACTTCAATGAGATGCATGAGCAGGATAACTGACGAGGCGTGTGACTCAAAATAAGTATTGTAAGTGAAATTGTAAAGTATCTAAGGAGTGTCGGCAGAGGAAGTTTCCCCTTCTTGGAATGCACAGAGATGGAGACAAATTTATTATTATGCTGTAGAGACCTGCAATTGATGCATATTTATAACACTGTCCATGTGGTACAATTGCTATCTCTCAATACAAAAAAAATGAGTATCCCATTCTAACACCAACACATGATGTTTCACTCTCCATATGCTGTAGAGAACGAGCATATGCAGTTACCAGTTACCGGTTACCACCAACATATTGATAAGTGATTTGTTACTTTTAACATTATTATTACCGTAGTGTTTCTAGATTAATTTGGCACGAAATATGGATCGTGACCATGGGAAGGGAAGGGCATTTACACGTGCACTGCAATGTGCACGCATTTATTGTACATCAAGTGTAAATCACAGTGTGCCCACATTCTACCTGCGCACTTTCATGGCACAATAAAAGGAGGGGATTTGCTTGTTACTAGCCTTGCAGGGAGCATTCAGCAACGCAACAGGTTATCAAGAAAACCTGTCTTTAACACACTTATATGTAGTGTTGAGATATTCATAATTGTTCTTCTTGAATATCAAACCAGACATAGCCTAAATTCGCGGTGCATCCATGCATGTTATTCTTTATTTGTGGTAAGAATATTTCTAAATCTGTTTATTTATTTATTTCGTTTTTTAATTGTTAAATAAAAACTTAATATTTTTTATATTTAAATATAATAAATGTATATATATATTTTTTATCTAATATTTACTTTATAAAATAATAAAAAATATCAGAGCGATATGTAAAAAGATATAGCAAAGATATTGGAATAATCAAATTTGATAATTTTGTTTTATTATATCTTACTTTAGCCAAAAAAATGTCATACTTTACTCAAAACCCAATCATTAATTTTTTGTTTGTTTTATTATTATAGAATCAATTTTTATATTTTTAACAAAATATATAATTCAAGAAAAAAGAGTAAGTTTAGAACAAATTTTTTAAAAAAAAACTTAAGATGTGTGAAGAGTAAAAAAATGTGTTAAAAGAAAATTTTATGGATTTGTTCGTTTCTTTTTTTTAGAATAAATTTTTTAAAAAATAAAAAATAAAAAAGTAAAAGACTTATTTATCCCTGGAAATTCTGAAAATTATTTTAAAAATAAGAATATTTTAATTTTTTATTTTTATCTTTTAATTCCTATTATTTATGTTCTTCTATATATTATTCTATCTTTTTCTCTGTTTATTTTTTATATTTTTCTTCCAAAAGTAATTTTAAAACTAACAAAACAGAAGTACAGTGAAACACACTTTATATCGTTCGCCATTTTAGATTCTCTGGGCTATCATCACAAGAGGGCCAGAGTTGTTGGGTCCTCATTTTGGAAAATCGTGAAGGACTGATTTACATAGCTAGTGGATCAACCTTTTTACCTTTTTTTTTTTTGTATTTATTAGTAGTGGATACCCCTTAAACTAAGAAAGTGGCCCAACCCCCAGACATGGTCCATCCTCTAAAGTGAAACCAATTGGGCAAACTTAGGATGCATTTACCCATTGCCAAGTAACTAAAGATTTAGCTGCATTTTTTGCTACTCATACTTTATTAGAAGATAATTTGAGTAAAGTAAAAATATAATTTAAATTTAAATATTTAAAATTATTTATTTTAGTTTTTAAAAAATAAATTAATATATAATTAAAGATTTAAATTTGAATTTGATGAATGTATTCTTTTAAATTAAATTAATATTAATAAATTAAAAAAAATTACTCTTACAAGAATTTGCATAAAAGTTTACATTTAAAAAATATATATAAAATATATTTAGACTGAAAAAATAAAATTGATTAATTATCTTATTCTTTAAAAAAAAGTTTATAATTTATATAACGGGGGTTGATTATTGGTTATATATAAAATAATTTTTAATATATATAATTATAGAACTTTAAATACTGATAATGTATTAAAATAAACTTATATTTTAAACTTAACTCATCTTGCTAAATGTAAACTTTTTAGAAAGATATTTTCAATTTTGTTTTTGATATTATATGTGCTCTTTTTAAAAAAATATGTTTAAAAGAATACAATAAAATTTTACATATTTTAAATTATAAATTTAATATATTAATAATATAAAATTTTATAATTTTTATTGAAAAGTTATTATTTATTATTTATCTTTAAATGAACATTAAAAATCGATTAAAAAGTCGTATAGCATTGTACTTAATGCCTTTTAAATAATAAACATAGACAAAAAAGTGAAAAACTATAAAATCCGTTTTTTTTATTCTGATTTATTTTCTTTGATATTTTTCTCGGGAAGCAAAGAGCAAAAATCTTCACAAATTTTCGTCGGGTCCTTCTAAATCCAAATCCGAACCCAGCGGTAGCAGATATACAATCAGCTCAAAATCCGAACGTTGAAAATCACTCCGCCTCTGAACTCAACTTTGCCATTGTAAACTTGCAAACACCCTTCAGTTCACTGCCTTCCATGGCAGAAAGTCTGGCTCTCCCTCTTCTCCTTCCAAAGCCACCACTACATCAAAATCCGTCTTCTTCTCCACCACATGCCGCCTCCGCCTCCAACCGCCGCATGCCGCGCTCCACTCACGGCCTCTCCTCTCAAGGTCAGCGAATTCTCCAAACCCTAATTGACCCGTCTTTCGATTCCAATCGCTTCGACGAGGTTTTTCCCCACCTATTCGAAGAACAGGAACAGGATTCTTCTTCCCTCTCCCGGGACATGCTAGGTATAATCAACGGCTTAAGGTTTAACAACAAATTGGACCTTGCATTGTCCCTGTTCGACTGGGTTCGAAGACGAGACGACTGCGTTTCGCTTCTGAATGGTTCTGTAATCGCTGTGATTGTTAGCATTCTCGGCAGAACAGGTAGGGTTTCCCATGCGGCTTCATTGCTGCACAATCTAGAAACCAGTGGGGTTGAGGTAGATGCGGATGGCTACACGTCTTTGATAATTGCTTACACTAATAATAAGAATTATAAAGAGGCTTTGAACGTGTTTAGCAAGATGAAAGAAGTAGGGTGTGGACCTACTTTAATTACTTATAATGCTGTTTTGAATGTTTATGGGAAGATGGGCATGCCTTGGACTATGATTATTGCTCTTCTTCAGGACATGAAAAGCCACGGGATTGCCCCAGATTTGTGCACCTACAATACTCTTATAAGGTGTTGTCGCTCTGGTTCTTTGTATGAAGAAGCTCTTGACCTTTTTCAGGAAATCAAATTGGCTGGATTTACACCTGACATTGCTACGTATAATGCATTGTTGGATGTTTATGGAAAGTCTCGACGGCCGAAGGAAGCCATGCAGATTCTGAAGCATATGGAAAGTAATAATCTTCGTCCTAACGCTGTTACTTACAACTCCTTGATATGCGCTTATGTTAAGTGTGGTCTGATGGAGGAAGCATTGGAGCTTAAAGCCCAAATGATGGAGAAAGGGGTCAAGCCTGATGCTTGCACCTACAACACCCTCTTGTCAGGATTTGTGAATATTAGAGAAGATGAGTTTGCGATGGAAGTTTATGATGAAATGAGAGCGGTGGGATGCAAACCTGATATATGCACCTTTAATGCCCTTATTAGGATGTACGGTGCCAGAGGAAAGTTTGAGGAAATAGAGAATGTTTTTAAGGAGATCATGGAGTGCAAGTGTTCCCCTGATAAGGCTACTTGGCACACCCTTTTGGTAGCATTTGGACAAAATGGATTGGACTCTGACGTCTCAGGACTATTTGAAAGAATGAAGAGGGCAGGATTTGTGCCCGAGAGAGATACCTTCAACGCCCTAATAATCGCGTATGGTAGGTGTGGTTCTCTCGACAAAGCCATGTCTGCTTATAAGAGAATGGTGGAAGATGGAGTAATTCCTGATCTTTCTACTTACAATGCTGTTTTAGCTACTATGGGTCGACAAGGGCTTTGGGAACAATGTGAGCAAGTCCTTACTGAAATGAAGGATGCTGGATGTAAACCTAATGCTGTATCATACTCTTCTTTGCTTCATGCTTATGCCAATGGTAAGGAGGTCGAAAGGTTGAATGCTCTTGCAGGGGAAATATATTCTGGCACAATTAAAACACATCCCTTTCTTTTGAAAACACTTGTTATAGTAAATAGCAAGGTTGATCTCCTGATAGAAACAGAACGGGCATTTACGGAGTTTAGGAAGAGGGGAATCTCGCCGGACATAACTACTTTGAATGCTATGCTTTCAATTTATGGGAGGAAGATGATGCTGTCCAAAACCAATGACATTTTGAGCTTCATGCATGCGAGTGGATTGAGTTTGAATAATGGCAAAATTACCCGCCGTTTGGGTTCGCGGGTAAAAAACCATTTTGGATAAAATTATGGTTGTCCGAGGGTATTTACAGGTAAAATAATTTTCTTACCCATAATAAATGGGGAAGGGGCGGATAAATGTAAATGTGTGTTATATTTAATTCTTAGATTATTATATTGTATATAAATAATTTCTTTTCTTATCTTTCTTTCTTCATTTTAGTATTCTCACTAACTTTTATATATATATATATAAACTTGCAAACGATTACAACATTGGATCTTTTCTTAATTTTACGATAACATGTTAATATTTTGATGACGTAACAATTTTTAGATGGAAAGTGAAGGGAGCAGATTTAAATATTTTAAATAGTTAAGAAAATAATATGATATTTTTTATAAATTAAATTTTTTAAATAAATTCAAGTATATACCATGTTTATATGATTTTTTTAAAAAAAAAGCGGTATCATAAATTAATAAAAACGTTTCTGAAATAAAGTGGGGATACTAATTTAATTGCTTTAATTATACCAATATTATGCTCATTAAATATTTTATATGTATGATTTTTTTATTCTATTACGGATTTAAGTCATTCAACATATTCTAATTATCACTTCTTTTATATTTTTTTATTATCTTTTTTTTATATATAATTGAAAAATATCATTTACACATTTAATGATCTCATCCACATCTTTTTTCAATTTTGTTATGAATGTTGTATTAGTTTTGATTATCTTTTCTAATTTTTTTTAACAATACATTGAATTACAATATAAAATTAAGTGTAATAAATTTGATTTCTAAGATGTTTATAAATTAATTATAAATTTTAATTTCAAATATAAGGTGAAAATATAATGAAATTTACAAATATTTTTTTAAATTAATCATAGTTGTAATTTAATAAATTAATTTAATATATTATTTGTAAAAAAACTAGGAAATATAATAAAAATCATATAGCGTTCATAAAATAAAATGAAAGAACGATAAAAACATTATAGGAGAGGCTATTAACTTATATTGTGTTTTTTAAAACAATAAAATAATAATAAATTTAATGTAAATTACTTTAATTCTTAATCTTCTTTTGGTAGACCAGTTATAATAAACGAGTTTATGTTAAGTTTAATTCATGTTAAAATAGTAAAGGAGATAATTTTTTTAATATTTGAGATAAATTGATAAATATAAGATGATATATAAAAATAAGAATCTTAATTTTTTTAAAAATATATAAGAATAATATTATGATTTTTATTTTATTTTAATTGAATTTAATATTAAAGTTATAAAAATGTATTATTCTTTAAAAAATTATATTTAAAATTTAATTTAATTTTTTAAGAAATATGATTAAAACTAAAATAAAATTTGGAGTTCATGTTTATATTTTATAAAATTAATAAAAAATATTTTATGACATTTTTTATATAGTAAAAATTGATATAGAATTTATTAAATACCAAAAATAAATTGCACGTCAAACTTTATATTGTTCATTGGATTCCAAGATAGTGGATATATCATTTTTGTCTTTGCAAGCTCTCAATCGAGTGAATACGATCAATATTGTATATAACTTTTTTATATACAAAAATAAATTTTGATTATAAAGATAAAACTTATTTATTTAAAAATTACGTCTTATAACACTAAAATACCGTGATTAAAATTTAAATTGTTTTTTAAATGGATTATATTAAAGAAATTAAATAGCATGGACTTTTTAAAAACGAAACTTGCAACTTCATACGTATATAATTATCAATGATTAATAGGTTAAAATCATAATAATTTATTAAAGTTTTAACAATTTTAATAATTATCTTTAACTTTTCTAAATTTATATTTTTTTTTTCATATCATTCGAACCTTTATAGAGACAAAAAAAAAACTAATAATAATAAATTACAAATAATAACGTATAACACTTATAATAAAACAGAAGACTTATTTAACAGGAAGAGTAAGAAAATATAATAGGATAATTATTATTATTATTATTATTTTGTTTTAATATATTTGTTAAGCTGACAAATATAATAGTTATTCTTTTAAATTATTATATTTTCATAACATAAATTTTTATCTTGAGGCGTCGAGATAAATTTTTTTAGAATAAGATAATTTTATATTTTTTCTTACTCTTGTACCGTTATCAATCTTTTATAAAAATAACTAATTATTTATAAAATATAATTATAGTTTTTGATAATAAAAATGTATAAAAATATTATATAATTTTCATAATTATATTTTATAAAATATATTTCAAAAAATTCTACACTTTTTTTCTTAATTATATAAAATTTATAACAAAAAATATTTTATTTTTTTACAATAATAAAATTGGATATATTAATTCTCAACTTTTCAGTGTATCAGTCGTAGTAACTTTTAAATTTTAGTTGTAAACAATGTTTTTTTACAATTTTAATATAAAATATTTAAATTTTATTTGTAAAAAATTAGATCTTACAAATGTTTAACACTTTCATATATTTTTATTGAAATAGTAAAATTAAATTAAAAAATAATTTGAAAATTTTATATGATTTTTGATAAAAAAAATATATTTTATGTTGCTATAATTAATATCCTATCTTCATTATTTGTTTATTTTAAATGCTTAGATGAGATAATACAATAATATTTAATTTATTATTCTATTTTATATCAAATGTAAGATGAAATAAATTTTATTTGATTTTTATTCAACTTTTATGTTTTATATTTTATTATTTTCGACCTTATCAAAATCACCAAGTGAACCCTTTTATATTAACATTGATAGTATAAGATCTTAATAGTTTTTGTAAAGAATTATTTTTTCTAATTGCCGCGGGCAGCTAATAAACCTGTAATATTGATTAGATTATTATTTTTCATAAATTAACTATTAAATGTATTAGCCTTTTAAAATATCTCGTAATTAAAAAATCATATAACAAGTTGTATTTAATGCTTTTTAATTGATAAACATAGACCTGAATAAAAAATCCGTATTTTTTTTTTCGTTGTCTGATTTCCATAATTTTCTCGGGAAGCAAACAGCAAAGGTATTCACAAACTTCCGTCCGCTCCTTCTGAATCCAAATCCGAACCTCGCAGCAGAAGATATATAATCAGCCCCAAACCCTAACATTGAAAATCACTCTGCTGTTTGCTACTGTGAACTTGCAACTCTCTCTCTCCTTTCATGGCAGAAAAGCTGGCGCTCCCTCTTCTCCTCCCAAAGCCACCACTACACCCAAATCCCTCTTCTTCTCCGCCACATGCCGCTTCCGCCTCCAACCGCCGCTTGCCGCGCTCCACTTACGGCCTGTCATATCAAGGTCAGCGAATTCTCCAAACCCTAATTGACCCTTCTTTCAATTCCAATCGCTTTGACGAGGTTTTTCCCCACCTATTCCAACAGAAGGATTCTTCTTCTCTGTCCCGGGACATTCTGGGTATATTCGACGGTTTAAGGTCTAACGACAAATTCGACCTTGCATTGTCCCTGTTCGACTGGGTTCGGAGCCGCGACGACTGCGTTTCGCTTCTGAATGGTTCTGTAATTGCTGTGATTGTTAACATTCTCGGTAAAACGGGTAGGGTTTCACAAGCGGCTTCATTGCTGCACAATCTAGAAACCAGTGGGGTTGAGGTAGATGCGGATGGCTACACTTCTTTGATAAATGCTTACGCTTATAATAAGAGTTATAAGGAGGCTTTGAAGGTGTTTAGCAAGATGAAAGGAATAGGGTGTGGACCTACTTTAATTACTTATAATTCTGTTTTGAAAGTTTATGGGAAGATGGGCATGCCTTGGACTATGATTATTTCCCTTCTTCAGGACATGAAAAGCCACGGGATTACCCCGGATTTGTGCACTTATAATACTCTTATAAGGTGTTGCTGTGCTGGTTCTTTGTATGAAGAAGCTCTTGACCTTTTTGAGGAAATCAAGTTGGCTGGATTTAGGCCTGACATTGATACCTATAATGCATTGTTGGATGTTTATGGTAAGTGCCGACGGCCGAAGGAAGCCATGGAAGTTCTGAAGCAGATGGAAAGTAATAATCTTCGTCCTAACCTCGTTACTTACAACTCCTTGATATGGGCTTATGTTAGGGGTGGTCTGTTTAAGGAAGCATTGGAGCTTAAAACCCAAATGGTGGAGAAAGGGATTAACCCAAATGTTTACATCTACAACACCCTTTTGTCGGGATTTGTGAATGCTGGAGAAGATGAGTCTGCGATGGAAGTTTATGATGAAATGAGAGCAAAGGGATGCAAACCTAATGTATGCACCTTTAATGCCCTTATTATGATGTATGGTGGCAGAGGAAAGTTTGAGGAAATGGAGAAAGTTTTTAAGGAGATCAAGGAATGTAAATGTTCCCCTAATATGGTTACATGGAACACTCTTTTGGCAGCATTTGGACAAAATGGAATGGACTCGGACGTCTCACGACTATTTGAAGAAATGAAGAGGGCTGGGTTTGCGCCAGAGAGGGATACCTTCAACACTCTAATCATTGCATATGGCAGGTGTGGTTCCCTTGACAAATCCATGGCTGCTTATAAGAGAATGCTGGAAGATGGAGTGGCTCCTGATCTTTCTACATACAATGCTGTTTTAGCGACCTTGGCTCAACAAGGGCTTTGGGAACAATGTGAGCAAGTCCTTACTGAAATGAAGGAAGCTGGATGTAAAGCTAATGCTGTATCATACTCTTCTTTGCTCCATGCTTATGCCAATGGTAATGAGGTTAAAAGGATGAATGCTCTTGCAGAGGAGATATACTCTGGCACAATTAAAACACATCCCTTTCTTTTGAAAACACTTGTTCTAGTAAATAGCAAGGTTGATCTCCTGGTAGAAACAGAACGGGCATTTATGGAGTTTAGGATGAGAGGAATCTCGCCGGACATAACTACTTTGAATGCAATGCTTTCAATTTATGGGAGGAAAAAGATGGTATCTAAAACCAATGAGATTTTGAGTTTTATGTCCGAGAGTGGATTGACTCTGAGAACGAATGGCACAATTACCCACTCCCGTAAGATTATCGATGCCTCTGGCTACCCGCGGGTAAAATAAACGCTTATTTTTACCCCTTAGTAAGTGGGGCGGGGCGGGTAACACGGACTCGTACCTGCAAATACATGCTACCTAAATTAATTAGATTATCCTATGTGTATATAAATAGTTTATCCTAATTTTCTTATCTTTTCTCATTTCTTAATGTTACTATTATCTTATTTGCCAATTTTTTGTTTATCTTTTTATGTAGTTTTATTTTTTAAAAATGACTTTATATAAGATATTATAAACTATTTTTAAATTTTTTCATTTTCATTTTCTAATGAGTATCCATTGGTAAACATGGGTATCCAAAAATATATTTAAGACTTAAGTGGGTACGACCGCAGACATGGGATGGGCATGGAGCGGCTTTTTATCCACCGACTATTTATAATAGGAATTTTTTTTACTGCTGTAGGAGTGTATACTCTTTTCTTAACATTAGCAATAACTACCTTTCTATGGTTATTTATTTTTTAAAATAAAAATATAAGTTATCAAATAAAGGAAGGTAACTCAAAAATATTTGGTATTATAATAGTATCGAAATTTACTCTTATAATAGATTGATAAAGATGTACAGTTGCATAGAAAAATTTCCCGAAATCAGGACAAATCTTGAGGGAAATTCTGGTGTTTGGTATGGAGCCTGATCTAGTCTCATACGATATAGTTATATATGCATATTGCAGAAATAGCATGATTGATGGAGCAGGCTAAAAGGATATTGAAAGAAATTAAAGATCCTGCACCTGCTCTTGATGTTGTAATTTACATTACATTTGTAGCAACTTATGCTGCTAACTCAATGTTTGTGGAGGCTATTGATGTAGGTCCATGCATGGTCAAGCAAATCAAAATACTAACAATTTGGCATTTGATTGGCACTGTAAGCTCAATTTGCAAGATGAGGCATACAATTTTCCTCAAATCCTTAGCAATCTTGGTCCGTATGTCACTGAGGAGGAAAAGAGCAGGTTACTACAGAGCATGACAAAGAAATGGTCACATGTTGATCCATGAATCTCTGAAGCCTTTATTGGAAAGCTTCTTGGACCTCTGGTCAGATAAGATATCCTCAGTCTTTTCCTCCATGCCTGTCCGAGTTGTGTGACCTTTGGTTAAGGAGGTTTACAAACCCAGAAGTTAGAACTGGTTGTTTTATCTAGAAGAAAGTCAGCATTATGTTTGCTAAAAGTGATGCATTCCGGTGTGATGTTACACAGCAGAAAGGTGGGGACTAACTTAGAGAGGGTGGGGGAGGTTCATTTTGAAGATCAATATAATGTAGAATACAATTATAGCATGGAATGAAGGGGGATAAAAAAATTGTTTATAGTGAAGGCTCTTGCCGCAAAAGCCTTTACAGCAAATAAGATTTTTGCATGCTTGTTTCCTGGATCATCATTAATTGAAGATTATGCCTGCGTATGATTGTAATTTGTCTAAAGCATCTTTTTGTTGATAATTCGGCACATTATGTAAGAGATCCGTTACTATTAAGCACTTGCTGGAGGACAATATTTGGTTAATTCTGAAGTCTCTTTCTTGCTCCAAGGCAGAATATGCCAAATTTCTGGTCTAAGACGTCCAAGGAAAGTTGTACCCGATTTTACACAACGAAGTACTAGAAGTTTGGTTAATGCCTAAATGAGAAGAGGCGACTTTACGCGGTTGCACAGTTTGAGAGAACTGACGGTTTCATTTTAAGATGGACTTGTTCTACCTTTTCCCAACGGGGATTTCCTTTTCTGTTTGATATTGATAACTGTCATGTGAGATTGATATGGAATTCATGAAACATTTCGTACCAAATATCAAGGGAGTTGAAAAATGGGGAGTCGCTGAGGCGGGACCAATATTGACTTTGGCACAGAGGATGACCGTGGACTTGGTTTTCATAATTATTTTCAAGAAATCAAAATTGTAAGGCAATACCTGAATTTCACAAAGGTGAAATAAGTTGGAAACTTTCATGGTGAGACTACCATAAGCCATGTTTGCACTTTAAAACATGATTTAACTTGTATTAAAGAAATAATCATTTTATTAACTTACTGAAAAATTTAAAAGAACACGATTATTTTGTTTGAAACAATCCCAATTAAACACTATGATTTGTTTGTTAAGAAATGTACAATTTTGCCATGTATATCAAGACATCTTCCTATATCCGATTGTTGATTGGCCTATCTATTCCCTTTGTTTTTTTCTTTTATAGTTTTATTAGCTTTCTAGTTTACTCAATTCATCGTTAGGACACTCTCATATCCTAATTTGTATCCATGGTTATTCCAATTTGGTGTCACTTGTGCTTATCAATTCTTATTCATTTTTCTGATAAGACATACAGAAATACCAACTCAGCGTTCCATGAATGTTCACAATTTTGACCATTATCACGAATGGTATTGCTAATAAACGAGTTCCAACGGAAGTAATGCTACTTTATATACATATAATATAATTCTCTTGCTACTTTATTAAAAAAACTTATTAAATAAAAAAGAAATTATTTACATCTTGAAAGTATAAAAACATTCAAAATTTCCTTTCTTTAATAAGAGGATTAATAAGATATTGTAAGATTTAAAATTAATCATTTTTATTAGCTAATGCAACATCACCAATGCTTAACTGGTACTCATTATTAGCCCATTAGAATCAATCCAGTAATTGAAGAATTTAAATAGTTTATATGATATCTTAAATTTAATCTTAATATTTTCATTTATATATAAAAAAAACAACCGATTATCATTATTCACGACGGACATAAGCGGGATATAAATATCATCACTAACCAATCAATACAAATTTACTTTCTATCTTTCCAAAGAAAAACAAAATTGATATCATCAAACCCCAAAAAAAAGAAAAAGAAAAAGAAAAAGAGAGAGCCTTCACAACTATACATATGCATATCTGCACACCAGAAAGAATTTGTCAGCAACTCCCAGCTACTATATCTAATTATCTAAGCAGTAATTTGCATGATTTCTCAAGAATTCCCTTCATTTACCAACAATATTAATCTTCACCTATAAGTAATTTTCACCCCAAATAATGTCAGTGTATGATTCTTTAAAGCAATGCCACTATTTAGGCAACTGTACCAAGCACACTCTTCTCTGCTTCATCCGCATTTAGGGAAAAAATATCAACAGGGGCAGTTGTACAACCAACAGCAGTTTGCTTGAATCTACTACTAGAGGAGCCCGGATGGTGATCAAGATAGATTACAATTACAGTGATGTCATCATGGAAGTGTCGTCTTATTCCTTTGTCAATTTTCTTTATGTCATCATATCTCATCTCTCTCTTCTTCGCAGCTTCCTGAAGAGCAGCTCTCACTAGTCTTTTGGCAATTCCCTGCAAGTACCAGAAACACAAATCCAAATTGTTGTAAGAATCTACAAAGTCCATCATTATATGTGGCAACCAAGTAACAGCAGACACTCACAGCTCTTGGATATTTGAAAACTATCTGAACGGCTGCTTCATCACTTAATTGTTCCCAGAGGCCATCTGAAGCAAATATCAAGAATAAATCTTCTGACTCAAGCTCCCTGATAATGATAGATGGTTCAGCTGTCATTACTGGACGCTTCAAAGGAACAGGATTTCCGAATTGCTGAAAAACTGGGTCTCGGTAGAAATCAGGTCTCTTCAAATACACATCACCAATAGATCTTGAAACCTGCAACACCAAAACTCTTTAGATCCTATCCTGACCCTATGTATCTGAAGGTTCCAGGAGTAACCTCCCTGCGCCTTTCTCTTACATGGGAGTCAGACACATATGGAAGGCAAAGCAGGAGATCACGGGTTAGAGCATCTAAGTCCTTATAGTTTTAACAAATTACACGAAACCTCTAAATTCTTTATAACCTTTGTGCAGAATGCAAAAAATATAACAAGTTCATAATAACCTCGGAAGTAGGTAAAGAAAGGTCGGAAGAAGAAGCACAAAAAAAGGATGAACTGGTTTTAGTCAGAGGTGGTAATTGTAAATAACAGCATTAACACCTGAAGAGATTTATACCAGACAACCACACACATTTACTTAGGGTGATCATAATAGAAAACACCATGAAGTTTAAAATTAAGCACAATTTTGTTAAAAAGAAAATGATAAATGGTAAAGTCAGGAAGGTACCAGAGGTACAAAATATTAGTTTATTATATACCTGTATAATGCCCTTAATCCTCCATACTCCACGGCTATAAACCACAATGTGTGAATCATCAGGATGGAGAGCTTCAACTTCTCTCCTCACCTCCTCATCAGCTACATTATGATCGGTTGACAAGCGCTTTGCCACCACTTGACAATCTTTGCTCCCCGTATCCCTCCTGCCAAGCACAGCTCTTGAGTCTCCAAGGTTGGCAACGTACAGCACATTATTAGAAATTGCACCAAGAAGGCAACAGGATCCCACTGAAGCAATCTGAGGACTAATTGGTAATGATAGCTTCACCAAATGCAAGAATTCCTCCTCTGTGGCACTAAACGCCTTCTTTATCACATCCACGGACAACCCGCCTTGCTCGGTGGCAAATTCTACAAATCAAAACAACAGACAAGTGAGCATAATGTTATTGACTTCAAACATTTTGTTCACAAACTTGGTACAAATTAAAGTGGGTTATGTAACATTGGGTGAAAAACGAAAATCAGGATGGGAAGGGGCAGTTACTGAAAGCAATTATCCAATCAATTTCAAATGCCTCTTTCATCCAAACCATCTTCCTACTAACGAGTATTATCAAAAGAACAAACAGGTGAGCAAAACCATATTTTTCTGTTTGAAAAAATATAACTGACAACACAACAACACTTTGTATTTCCATTTTTATGAATCATGAAACACGGGGAAAAAAAAAACCAGTCAATCAATACATAATATCATATATTCCAGAAATATTCTTAATACTTAATAAAGAAAGTATTAAATTAAAAAATATATTCTTATCTTAAAAACATGAAAAGCATTTTATATTTTTTTAATAATAATTAAAATCACTCAAACAAGTAAAGATTAAACTTGATTTGGATTTTAAACGGTCGTTTCAAACCAAACAAGGAAATCACAGAACAGAATTGTGAAGGCGGAAAAGGGGAATACTGTGCAAATAAGGGAAGAGACGCTTGTTGACGAATCTAGAAGCTTCGGGACCGCCGTGGCCGTCATAGACACCGACGTAAGTGGCGGACGGGGAGGTAAAGACTTGACTCTGATCTTCGAGACTGTAATTGGCTTGAGCGACGGCGATGGAGAAGTCGCCGGAGGCGTGAGGCTTCAAGTCAGTGTGCCAGAGAAGTCCGTCGGCGCCGCCACCACGGCGTCGAAAGCAAAAATCGAGAGGACTGTAGCACAAACGCAGCATGATCTGTGAGAGAGCGAGTGTGTGCGATGAGAGTTGTTTATATGATGAAGTTGAGTTTGATTATTCGATTAGGTTAGGTTAGGTATCTATCTTTGTATGTGTATATGAGCAGAATCAGAGAGAGAGAGAGAGAGAGAGAGAGAGAGAAAGAGAGAAAGAGAAAAAGAGAGATGGCGCGTTTGGAGGAGGAAGACGGAGGCTGAATCAAAGATATGTCGTTGGTTGAGTTGACGCGTATATTATAATACACAAAACGCATTACCAACAACTTGTGTTCTCTCCATCCTTTCAAAATTTCCCTTTTCCTTTTTCTCTCCACTCTTCCTCTCTCCTATTCCTCTTTTTCATTCCTACAAATATCTTTTTATACAACATTATTTTCTTACTGTACATACAAGAAATTTGATAAACGTATATATAATATACATTTACATTAAATATTTTTATTTATTTTTATTTTATTATATCACATATTATTTTTTTATTATTTAATATATCTTAAAATATAAAAAATATTTTTCTACATAAAATTTTTTCGTATAATAAATTTAATCTAAAAGAAATAAAAAATATAATAGATAAAATAAATAATAATATAATAGAAAGATAAGAGTGAAAAAAATTTATTTAAACTACTATAAGAGAATATTACAAGTGTATCATTTTCTTAGAGGCGGAGGTCACGCACGCCTAGAAAAAATAGAGTGCCTTATTTGTTTGTTTGATTTAAGATTAAGTAAAAATAATTTTAATATATTACTTAATTTAAAAATATATATTTTATACTAATAATATAAAATTAATTTTTTAACTTTAAAAGAAAAAGGTTCTAAATAGGTTACTTTTTCACTTTTACTCAAACTCGTCTTTTTTTTTTCCACGTTTAATCATTTGGCTGTAATAATCACAAGTTTATGTGCAACAGAGTGAAGAAACGTTTCTATTAAATTAAATTAGGTTAGGTCGTGATGAGACACTCAAAAGGTTGTAGGATATATGTTAGTCATTTGGGTCAAATTTAATTTGAGAGTCTATGTCTAATGACTTAAAACTAAAAACGGTTCATGTTTGATGAAAAATAGTATGTTAAAAGTTGTGCTTTTGATAATAATTTAAACTTTTAATATGATGGTATGTGTTTTTGGAATCTTTTTTAAATAAATTAAGTTGATATACTTTTAAAAATATATTTAATTTAAAAGGCTAAATTTTGGATCATTAAAAAAAGCTAAGGTTTAACAAATCGATTCAATTAAGTAAATATAAAATATAATAATAATTTTATTTTTGTTATATTAATTTTTTATTGTAATATTTAAAATTACTTATTTTTTATTTAAAGGTTTAAATTTTGATATAAAAATTATTAAAAAATTCATAAGAAATAAAAACTTAAAACCAATTACTTAAAAATTCTATTTATTAAAAATAAATTTTTTTTACGAAGTAAATTTTAAAATAAATTTTTAGGTTAAACTATATTTTGAAAAAGACAAATTAAATTTCAGAAAGATTCAAGTAAATAAATCAAAATTAAACTTTATAAAATAAGTGAAAATTAAATCTTATAAAATTTGGTATAAGTTTATTCCTTTCTAGCCGTACGAATACTGCATAACGTGTATAACCAGTAAGCTATTTTTCTTTTGAATTAGCATTGGTTTAATACTTTCCTATGGGCTGCATCATTGACTATAAACTACATTTCTTTCGCCAGGTCGTCTCGTCTCAAGTGACATTAAACAATTCTCTTAAGATTTTTATTTTAATTAATAATACTTTTTTTTTATTTACATTTTAACTCGCACCTAAAGTTTTTACCTTTTTTTTTTTTACATAGAATCTTATATGTTATTTATTAAAGTTAATAGTATTGTAGACGAAGTACGTATATCACTTAGCAGAAGAACTTAATAAGGAGTTTCAGTGTTTCAAATTTTAAAATCTAGAAATATAGCTATGTTTTAAAAGTTTAAAATGAAGTTTTACTAATATAGTCGTCATATTCTACTTAACTTAAATTCTAGAAATAGTAGTATTGTACTCGAAGTGCGTATACGGTATATCAAATATCTTAAAAGTTTAAAGATGAAGTGTTAATAATAAAGTGATATTTAGTGAAGATAATTTTACTTGTGTTAAATAAAAATATTATAAACAGTGTCTTTTTAAATTCTTTTAACATGGTTACATATTTAGAATTGAATTTTGAAATATTTGATTAAGTTGAATCAGCCTTTCTATCAGTTAATGTACATGTTGGGTGGTTGATGTGCACATCATTTAGCTTAGAAGAAAAAATTTTAAAAAATAAAATTTAAAATATGTCTATTTTTTTTATAAAAGATAAAGATAAAAAATTAGGGAAAAATAATCATATTAAATGATGTTTAACATTTTACAATATAGTAAAATTAAAATAGAATCAATAATATTTTTTGTCATTTGATATGCTTTACTGTATTTTTTTTTTAAATCTGAGAGGAAAGAAAAATATAGGGAAGTCAATCATACTTGAATGAGGGATATTTATAAACTTTTTTAGCAATTTTTTATATACAAAATTTGAACTCCAAATTTTTCTTAAAAAATGAAGTTACATTTAAATTAATTATATAGGTATGCCTTTTTTCCTTTGAAATATTAGATTTTTAAATATTTTATAAAAAAAATTCCAAATAATAGATAGTTTGAAAATTTTTAGAAAATAAGTAGTAGTTTGAAATGATGGAAGTATATGACAAGAGTGTGCGAAATTAATCTGTTTGTAATGCAACTCATCATCAACCTTAAAGTCCAAGAATTAGTTTGTTGGCTTTGTCTATGTGTGTGTAATTAGTGATCAGTGTCATCTTAGAATGTTTGAGCAATCAACCACTAATCAATTAGGTGACATAACACGGTTGACTTGAGGGTTTTGTAGCCAAGTTCTCGTCTTCTTCGTCCTTAACGCGGAATCAACACGCGTGTGTGATCGAAACTTCGAAAGACTACTCCGCGTTGAATATAATGCCATGAATTCAATCCAAGATAATCGTCATTTGGGGTTTTATATAAAAAAAGTAAAGATCAATAAATATTTTAAATTTTAAAATATTACGATATTTGACTAAATCACTATTTTACTCAATTAAATTTTTTACTTACTCTTTTAGTAATTATTAATTCTTTCATTAATAAAATGATAAAAGATAATATCTTTAATTATTTAAAGTAATGAATATTTTAGCATGAAATAAAAATCTAACATGATATAAATTTGAAATAAAATAGTATTTTTTTATCTCTTTAAAAATAAGCACTATTTATATTTTTATCTTAAATTATTTTTTATTTTTAAAAATTAGGAAAATTTTTAAAATGTTTATTCTATCTCTTTCTCTTGTATCTTTTCATTAGAAATAATCAGTGAAATGAAGATAAATTTATTTAAAATATAATTATATTCTAAATCATTAGAATTGATCTACTGATGAGAAATTAGGATTACAGTAGGTTTGATTTTCATTATTTTTTATATTATATAAAAAAATGTAGTTATATTTTTAAAATTAATATTATTAAATAATTTTTTTATAAAAAAGTTTTGAACAATAATTTTATAAAATAGAAAGGAAGTATATTCGAATTTCTTCCACCTACCTATGATATCTTTATCCTAGGGTATGGAATGAGAAGAAGTGGCGAAACAGGAAAAGGTAGGGTATTCCACGTAATCATTATTGTTTCTTGTTGCTAGTGAAGTTAGGAAGGTCTTAAGCAATAAGCAATTGGGTTTCATTTTCTTTTAGCTTAGGCTTCGGAAATCAGGACAATAACAAAAGACCTAACCTTCAAATCTATTTAGCCGACAACACTGCGTTGATATGGCGCCCAAAGATCAGCCTATAGTTGTTGGGCATATTAGTGTATTAGTTTTCACCAAATTGAGAATTAAAACGATGACTATATATGTGAAGGCAACATCATGAAGTACGTGACACAATAAGAAAACAAGAAGAATGTGTGAACAAATTAGATGTGGCCAAATTAGCATTCAATAAGTTAGATCCCAGTCTTGTTTTGCCACAGAAATCATAAACATAGCTCTCAGGTGTATAGTCTTATCGGCGGTGAAAATGTTGCTTTAGAGAGCTACGAAGGAACCACTCATGTTATGTTTGACATGTGCTTCTACAAGGTAGTCTATATTATCGGTTGTCTTTCTTTCATTAATACTAGTAGGATATAATAATATAATAATATAATAATCTTTAAAAAAAAATTATCTAACACGTGGCAAACCACCATGCATGATTTAGAAATCACCAAATGCAAATCACTTGCGAAAAAACCTCTGTATTAAAATCTTGCACCTAATTACATCCAAATGGAAGTTATCTAATTTTTTAAAATCGTTCAATTTGGATATAGCTAGATGTATGACACATGTATAGATATGTAGGAGTATCAGCATCTGACCACTTGCATGAATACTTTCTTTAATTTCTAACTACATGAAGACTAATCAGGATCATCTTATCCAAAAGATACATTATCCCGAACAGATTCATCAAAATAATTGTCAAATTGGAGTTAGACTCGTCCTTATATTAGATATTTCCAAAACTCTTTGATACTTATATTTTATTATTTTTCTACTTTTACTTATTTTAATTTCTCCCCGGTACTTCTCTGTTTTACAGTTAGATTAGATTTATTCAAATGTTCGTTATTAAGGACCATCAATAATATAAGTTGTTTCTATATTATTTAATTTTGGCTCGTTAAAATTTGATAAAACTCATTTCTTTAGTTAAATAAATGAAGTTAAATATTTGAAAATTACCAATAAATTAATGTAACAACTGAATTTCTTTCAAAACCTATGGTCAAATATCATAGATTTTTTTTTTCACAACATGCACATGCAAGATTAAGTATTCAATACATGATTTTTCAAATCTAATATATAATAATCCCAGATTGTAAATATAAAAATGACTAATCAATTCAAATCCAAATTAATAAATAAAATTCAATAAGAAGGAGGTGAAATCAAGAGGATAAACAATAAAAATTCGAATTCAAAATTAAAACCAAATATCAAGACTCTTCATTAGAAAGGTACGGGGGGTTCTAAGTCTCTTCATTGCAATTAAATTTAAATCTTGTGATTGTGAAGAATTAAATTCATAGTCAAAGGTACGTGGGATTCTAAATTTCGAACTATTTGTTTCCCCAAATTTAATTTAGTTTGTATTTTTCTTTTCTATTAGGCTACTATAATAATCCGGTGAAAAATTAACTAATTTTTATCTAATCTTAGTTAATTTGTTAATCAACATCGTCCTGCAATTAATTCCCGAAATTACAAAATAAATTGGTTTAAAAAAATTTGAAAGATCAATTATAATTTTTCATTTTTTTAACTATTTATTAAATTAACAAGTTTTTCGAGATATTTTTTACATATTATGATATGTGATCATTAATGGTAATGAACAAAAAAATGACGTTACATAATTATTGAATGCTGACAACCAAGAATATGTGACAGACAATTAGAAAAAAATATAAATTATAAAAAAGTTAAATAATATTAATAATTACATAAATGAAGTTCGACATCTTAAGCTTTCCATAATTGGAATGTTATTTGTATTTGCCTATTTTTTTTTTTTTGGAGTTTCTTTTCATCTTCTTTATTCTTATATATCTTGAATATCATTGTTTTACAAATCTGCTAAATAATTAAGAATTTAACAATCTTAATAATTGCCAGATATTCGCCATCAGATGTTACTTTAAATCTCAAATATCTAATTTTACTACGCCCTTTGATTAACACTCACCTTATACTTCCTTTTTTTTTTCCTCTCCTTTCTTAGGATTCAAATGTCAAAACTTTACATAAAAGGGAGCAAATTTCTTACCACTTCAACCACTAGATATTTTGTTGTTTCCAAGTAGTTCATCGTGGGAGTAAGTTACATATTGGGCCTTGTTTCGAGTATATTTACAAAATATGCGTTACAGATTAGAGCGGCAATGCGATGGAAAACCTAATAAAAAATAATATAAATTATTCGTAATGGATAAAACTTATATTTATAAAACAAGCTTACATTTGAGGATGACTAATTATATATAAAAGCTTACAAATATGAAAATTGTTATAGCTAACTCTATTATACCTGTATAATACATTTATTATATTTTATAACCAAAATTAAAATTTTAAATATTTTTGAAATTAGAGAATTCTATTTTTTAATTTTCAAAATTAAGACTTAAACTGTGTTTAATACTTTTTAATCAAGTTTTAATCAATATTTTTTATTTTTCATCATTAATTTTAGTGTTATAATAATATTGGTATATTATTAATTTGTCTAATAACCTCATTTTAATAAACCATATTCAAGGTAACTAAAACAATGATAGTAAATGTAAGTAGAAATATGTGTCCAATGGATAAAGATACAAATATAAAAGTTTTTAGTCGTATGGGTGCAAGTCTAAATACAAATATTTTTTTTAAAATGTGGGTATGACAAAGGGTATTAAATTCTATCGATTTTGTCCTAATTACATGTATGGGGGTGAAAAAAAAAACTGCATAATTTCAAGAATAAAGCCTACATAATTACAGAAAGCCAGCTCCGTTACAGTACTCTCATCCTTACACTAGAACCACAGAATCAAAGAAACTCAACCAAGAAACTACTCGTTATCGTGACGTGGTAAGTGACTATTTACAACTATACATCTTCGACAGTATGGGCAATCTCCGCAATGGCGAATCCAAGGATCCAAACACGCAGAGTGAAATTTATGTCCACATGGCAAACGTATCAGCTCATCTCCATCCGTGAAAGATTCTAAGCATATACCACAATCCTGCAGTTCCGTGGACTCTAATCCTGTCTCCCTACTGCTAAAAGCTTCCTGATCCAAACAGTCCAAGTCCTCCTGAGTAAGTCCAGGTGGCTTTTTGTTTAGTTCTTGCAAGAGCTGGGACCTTCCCATTTGAGAAGTCAAATCAGTAACTGGAGATCCACCACCTGTAACATCATTTGATGATTCAATTTCTTGATCTCCCTCCATTGAATCTGTACCATATTGCCTAAGGAAACAAAATAAACAAAAACTTCAAATTGAATCAAACGGAAATGGCAGGTCTTTCTAAGAATAATCAAGGATACACAAACAAGTTCAACCACAACATCAGTTGCTGCAGGTATCACGGGACATCAAACAATGAAAAAGGACAAAAAATCTGATCACTAGAGGCCACTAGAGCAGAATCTTCTTGAGGAATAGACAGGTTCTAAATAAACAAGTATGCCAATGAGAAACTCACAAAAATAAGTACTGCAAAACCCCAACTTTTTTTAAAGACAACTAGCATGCAATATATATCATTTAAATGGTAACCTATAATACAGTTAAGTAACGAGGTCATGAATAAATTATCATACACATAGCATAGCCATGCTTATCAAAAGTTTAGATAACTAATAATCTTATAAAGATGTGAAAAGGTCACGATTCAATATTAGATATTTAAAGACAGGCATCTCAACATAGGATTTACCAAGATCTTAGTAACATAAAGACAATAGAACTCAAATAAATTAGGACAAGTTATACAAGATCTTGACTAAGAACAATGGAGACAGAGTAATGCAATGTCATCCAATATCCATATCAGTATAGTTAGACGGAAGAGTTAGGACCTAAAGGAAAGAATGGGAAAATTTTTAATTTTTCTGAACTGAGGGAACTGTAAAATGCCAATTAAATGGTAAGGAAAAAAAGGTAATTGGAAGGCCATATGATAATAAACCTTTACAGATTAAAATCCAAATACAAGTTTACTAAATGAAATTATCTCTTGCAAACAAACTATTAGTATAATGGACACACACACATATATATATATGATAGGTTGCCACATGATTAAAGAAATGCTTGTCAGCTTTGGAAACTAAACTGGTTTTAGTAACAATTTTCCAATCATGTCATAAATAAACCGATTTCATATGTTAGCATTTGAATTTTCCAGCTCAAACCCACCTAAATCAGCCGGCTAATATTTAACTTAGCCTCAGCTTATTTGTTTTACACATAGTGCATTATACATCAAATTAAAGGCATATAAATGTTCCTCAAATGGCAAGCATCATTAAGAAAACGAGGGGAAAAAAAATAGATTAAGCACAAACCTGTTTCTAGAGACAGGTTCCCCTCGCAACCTCTGAAGGAGTCTTTCCCGTGCAAGAAGCACACCTACGGGTAGTCTGTCACCGGTATTCTCTCTAAGAGTGCCTCTTACGTTTTCTGCAGAATCAACACCGTTATTTAAGAATAACCGGCGATGTCTCCCATCGACTCTATCAGATGCACGCTCCTGACAAACACAACAAATCAATTTTCAGGTTGGAAGAATTTAATAAAAAAAAAATTACGCGTCCAAATCTACAGAAATTGTAAGAGTTTCACGTACAGTACTTCATCCAATACCATACTGATAAAAAGAATGCATATATCGGATCCAACAAAAACAAAGGAAGAGAAAAATGATGGAAAATAGTATTGGTACCGGGTGATGACGGAGGCGGCGCACGTTGTAGTGGCGACGGAGAGAATCGTCGGTGTGGAGTTCTGGAGCGGGAGAGGAGTCGAACCCTAGATCGAGAGCATTTCGTCCCAATCGATGTCTCCTGATGTGGAATAGTTCCGAAGCGCTCGTCATACACTGCAAAACACGATTCGATGTTCCTCTTTCTTTCTGCGTACGAATCACGCAATGTGTTGAAGTTTTTGAATACAGAGACAAGAGAGAGACAGAAAAAGAAAGTCAATGGCAACTGTGGCAAGTTCTATGAAGAAGCGGAACAGTATCTGCGTTCCTTCCCAAATCCAATAACTATTTTTCTTTTTCTTTTCCAAGAAAGTTCGAATAGGCTAAACAAAATTACGTATATAAAAAAAATGGCCGATTAAATCGAGAAAAACGACATTTTAGTGTTTTGTGTAAGTTGTGACACTCGGTCCTCAGACATTAATATTTATGGAGTGATTTTGGAGCGAGTACGAAAATGAAGGGTAGATATTTACGACATACTTTTCTAAAAAGTATTTTAATTTACAGATTTATTAACCTTAATGTCTAGAAATTATTTTAAGTAAAATAATAATAATAAATTTGTTAAAGAATAAATATTTTCCTTTAACTTGTTACTTGTAATTATAAATATTTTACTTGCGATTATAAATACATGAAAAATTATTAAAAATATAATAAATATATTTTAATCAAAATTTTCATATATTTTAACATAAATTTTAATACTTTTTATTCTTTGATCAACATTCTAAAACCAATCATTAGTTAGCAAAATCTTAAATATATTACATTTATTTTGATTTTAATTTTAAATATTTGCATTATATAGTAAAATTAGTACTTCTTCTAATCCTTATTTTAAGTTATTACTAACTACTAATTTATAAATATATATATATATATATGATTAAAACTTTAATGAAAATTAGTTAATTGTCCAAAAATTTAGATTTTTTAAAAAGTTTTTCTCATTTAATAATTTAACCATATCTTTAATTTCTTTCTCCGTATAAACTACCTCTTTTAATTAGAATAGGTATTATTATTAGAAAAGTGAAAAAATATTAAAAAATTATAAATTAGTTAAATGGAAATCATTAAATGTTAAAGGTAAATTTATAAAATATATTAATTATCTAATAATTTTTTTAAATAATTTATAATATAAACATCAGATAGTTAAAATATAATTTGTAATATAGATCGGAATAAATAGTATGCTGTTTTGACTGATTTCTGGTTTTTTATACTGGTTTTTGAAAATAAAAAATAAAATATTTTTTTACAATTATTAGAAGCAAAAGATATTTCATTTAAATCAATCAAGTTTTAATTAAGTTTGCATGGCATGAATTTGATCAATTCAGTAATACGGGGTTGAATCTCTTTCTTTCTATTTTGTTCACTTTTTATCCATATTGTTTTCATCCAGGTAAGATTTATTACTACTTTTTTCTTAAACTAAGAAAAGAATGTATGTAAAATAATTTTTTAATGTGCGTTAGGAGTATATAATAAAAAATTATACATAATACATAATAATTTTTATTATAAATAAAATCATATATTCCTAATATTAAAATAAAAAATATTATCTATTAATTTATTATGCATTCTTGGATACATGTCACAAAAAATCAGACAGTATACATATTCTTACTTTTTAATGAACCATTTTTTCAATGTGTGTTTAGAGACTTACAATGATAATTTGTATACTCTTTCAATTTTTTTAATTTCTTTAATATAAATTTAAAAAAGCAATTAATATTCCACTTTTTATCTGGAAAGAGGATATAAAATTTATTTTTATTTATCTGTCCACTTGAATTTTAAAAAAGTATTAATTATTTTTTTATACATAATATTATATATATCAATTACAATAAATAAATAAAAAATATATATAAAAAATTTGAAAAATAAATATTTTAAAAAAATTATTAATATTAATTATATTTTTAACGTTTATGCATCCTCTATTTCTACACACATAAAAGTACCAAAGAGTAATTATAATAAAATCTTTATATAAACTACTCCAACTATTAATTATTAGATAAATTTTAGTGGTTTAAATAGTATTCTCATTTATATTAAAATTATTGATTAATTTATTATTATATAATGAAGAAGGGATTAAATATATTATATTTTAAAAATAATATTTTATTAATATTAAATGTTATAATCTTTAATAAAAAATATTATTTATTCATCTTTTATTTTGTTATCTTTTGACGTACAACAGGAAAAACGTTTAACGAAAAATGAAATGAGTTAGAGGAACAGGATTCACAGGTTCAGATTCACAGATGGCGACACAGAAGTTCAGAATCAGTGTTGTTGAACTCACGTTGTTCATTGAATCAAGTGAATAATTGGATCATTAAATCACTAATTTTATAATTAACTGGTTCTGGACCATTGGAATAAGATCATCAATCGTGCCGAAGATAGTGGGCAAAGCATATGATTCTCAATTTCGTTGAATTCTTTGTATTTTAGAAAATTTTCATCGAAGATGACCAATCGCGACGGAAAGAGAAAAACGAAAACATAAGTATGATGAATTCGTACAGAAATAATGAAAATAGTCGCTGTTTTATTTGATTTCTTTATTATTATTTGTAAATGAACAAATATGTATCCTTATTTTTTTTCTCTCTCAAACAACAATATTATTTCTCTTTGTCGTTTTTTTTAATCTTATATTTTGTATAAAGTGACAAAGAAAGAGAGACCTATCAAAATGAGAAAGATAAATAATTTTTTTACAAAGTAAAAAATAATAAGATTAGGATGAGGTTCTAACCGACTTTTATGTAAAACTATTAGTATTTTTAGTAATTATCAGCTCACTTTTAGTAATTTTTTAAATTTTTTTCTTAACAACTTATTATTTTTAATATAAAATCAACTATTATAAATAATTTCATGTCCATTATTATAAATTGACTATAACAAGTTGTATATAATACAAAAAGAATAAATTACTTTTAAAATATTTTTCACTCAATATATTAAAAAAACTTATTTTATATAATAATTTATATCAATAATCGATTATAGACACAATGAACTATTAAAATAATACCTTTTAATTAATTCCAACACACACTAACAATTTTTTCTAAAAAAATTAGTGACTCAAATATCTTACTCATACAATTTGAAAGACTACTAACTCAAGAGCTTACTATTTAATAAAAACAATTTACCTTCTGTCTATCCGGAAGAGAATGCAGGGGAGTATTTAAAAAAAAAATTATTTGACTCAATTTTTTTTTAAAAAGAGGAAATAAAAAATACTTTGGTTGAATAAAAACATCATTTTAAACTTAATTTGGTGTTTTAAAAACAAGAGTAAAAAATATTTTGAAATTTCTCCTCTTTGATAAATCAAATGTGAAGAATTTTTTTCTAATAAAATACAATAAAAATAAAATTTTCTCCTCTCTTTCTTTTTTCATTAAATTTTCTATCCTCTTTTAGGTCAATCAATTGGCTAATGTAATTGCAGTTCCATTGATTTAATTCAGTTTAGGCCCCCTAATTTAATTCAGTAATTAATAACTATTATTGCCAAAAAAATTCAGCGTTTAAGTTATTTTTAGGTCTGCTAATGTAATTGCAATTCCGTTAATTTAATTCAGTTTAGGTCCCCTGATTTAATTCAGTAATAAATATTCTTACTCAAATTTTCAGCGCACGTTTAAGTTTCTTCTAGATACATTAAGTTTTGTCTTATTTGTTAAGACGTGTTATATTTCTCATTAACATATGAACCATATAATTTTCAACGGCTCGTGATGAGAAATACTTAAACTATACTATCCTCTTCTAAAGATAAATATGAATTGTATGTTATTTGTTTAACTATAAATAAACATATTAACAATGTTAAATAGTTATAAATGCTTTTTTTATAATATTTTATTTTGTTTGTAATTATTAATATTATTGATCAGCTATACATTTTTATTATTTTATTATTTTTAAAAGGTGTAATGAACTTTCAAATATTTGTACTATTAATCTTAAAATTTTGTTTAAAATATTTTTTCCATCTTTTAAAAATATTAAAAACAACAATTTTACAAAATTATCGGTAATCATGTTAAGATCATTACAAAAGATTTTTTAAGTTTATTTACTTTAAAATAAATCTATACGTAGTATATATTCTATTTTCAGAAAACGAAATTGAATATTTTAAAAGTAATAATAATCATGCATATGTATAGTAATTCTATTTTAATACATTTTATTATTTTATTTTATTTTCTCCCATATTATATATTATATTTATTTATTTTATTTTATCTCTCACATCCATTCTATCCAATACTTCTAAAATGAAATGTAACTGAAACGTTTATATTTTAAAATAAGGATAGAGAATCCAATATAAGTATTTGTTTAAAGGATGAAAGCGCAATATATTCTTAGAAATATAATGTCTCTGCTTCCTAGCCTCTCTTTGGGTCTAGAGAGAGAGAGAGTACATATTTATAGTAATTTCTTGCGATAAAAATGACCGTGTAGATGGGTACAGATGCGCCATTAGGATGATACGGCAACGAGTTAATCATCTGTTTTTGTGATATTTCGTTTTTTTTAAGCCATTGCAACACGGACGGAAGCGGTTTATCAACTACCAAATAAGATTAGAATTTGAATAGACATTGCGTTGGGCATAAATGCTTTGAAGATTGGAAACACTTTTTCCCCTGTTAGACTTGATATTCGACCCAAAGAGTGAAAAGGGGAAAGAGAAATCACCTAATGTAACGGTGCAGCAAAAAGTTCAAGCTGCACCACAAACTTGGCTTTCATATTATATTCCTTTAGGAGAACTTGAAAATGCTATCCAACTCCTTTACAATATATAAAAGTTAATGATGTAAAATGTAAATTAGAACCGGGACAGGACACGACGATGATTTTTTTCATAATTAATATCGGCTCCTTTATTATGTGTTTATAACTATATAGAGTGTACCAAGTAACTGTATGAATAACAACAGAATGAAGCTAACAAAGTGACTAATTAAGAAACTACCAGGGATACAGATAGCTCAATGGACATATTATTGTGAACTGTAATATAGGTAATCATGGTGCATGCTTAATCAAGTTTGGTATTTGGGATTGTCCACACCATCAATATTTCTGAACCAGTGAGTCTGACTTAAACGAGCTGCATCCTCTGGAACATCATCCATCACCCATTCATGCCCTTTTGGGAAATAAATTCCTGTGCGTGGATGTGGGACCCACAATTCTGAATTTTCCATCTTCCCACTACTCTTTGAAACTCCTCCAGAGTTTTCTGTAGCAGCAGGTAACAACTTGCTCAGTCCACTCTTTGCTCTCTCAGTTCCCCTGCATGACCTTCACATTGCGTTTGTTATGTATTAGACCTTCAAGTTTTCAAACACAATGAAAAATCTGAAAAGGGGTTTGCCTATAAAAAAATCTCTCCAATCAATAATTAACATGTAAATGGACAAATTAATCATGGTTAAGAAATATTGATTCAAAACAATTAAACTGCTAAAATGAAAAGAAATGGGATCCATTTGGGGGCACCGATTGAAGTATTTAAAGTGACAACAACTTTGAATTGATCATTAAGGGAGTTAATAATTAAGTTTAATTTTACCGGAGAAGCAACATGTTTGCTTTGGTGATGCCGCTTCTAACCATTGCTGCAATAAACAGAATCAATGCAGTACGTGTCTAGTACTACAATGGTGTCTCAAAACACCCAACGCTTTCGCTTTTCAAAGCCTCGAGGCCTTATGATGGGTATTTATAATAGTCTAGTACTGCAGTAAGGAAGGATGCAATGGAGAATAAGTTCTATTGCATGTGAAGCACAGAGCCATCTAGAAAGGGTGACTTTTTTAGATGTCAACAAAGGCAGAAAGTGTTGTGTGATTGTATTTTGGAAATGAATCAGTGGTTCTAAAGCCATACTTCAAATACAAATGCAAGGCACTCTAAAAATTAGGAGACTACAACAAGTTTTTAACAACAACAAGAAAAAGTTATGTTTTTTTTTTTCTTTCTGTTCATTGAGTATCGCAGGTGAATTTACAATTATATATATATATATATATATATATATATTTATTTATTATTCAATAAAACCTCAAAGGAGATGCAAACACCATTTTCCATTTATGATATAATGAAACTCTGCTCTCGTACTTCAAACATATATACTACTATTGTGGAGAGACAAAGATAATATTATTATATAGGATTCATGTATGGTCTAAAGTTTTGATGTTTATATAATGGAATTGTTGCTCCATTTACTTGCTACCTTGTTTGGAATGCGTGTGAATCAGAACATATGCCATGGAGTGAGTCGGATTTGTGTTTACGTAAGAGAAAGAAAAATATAAAAAATTAAAAATTAAAAATTAAAAAAAAAAATCTTTAACCTTATGGAGTATGAGTATCTTTTTTTTTTTTTTCAGCTTAAACAATTTTAGTAAGTAAAATGAAAAAAGAGAAGGGAGTGCTCACATGACCCTTGTTTTAATAAAATGGATAAACTACATTTACAATAAAATTCATGAAATTCATCGGATATTTCAACTTTCTATTAATGTGGTTGTATAAAATATTAAAGATAATTTATATAATAAAAAGAAAATATGATATTGTATTATTAAATAAATTAAGAAAATTGATATAAAATAAAAATAACTATTTGATAAAAATTTAATTACCTTTAAAAATATGATTGTAATTTACTTTAATAAAAAATGTAATTGATTTTAGATTGTAACATTTAACTTATTTATCATGATAAAATCATTATACAGAACATTTTATTTCTCAAATTTAAGTGTATTTAAGAAGAAAATTAGATAAATAAAAGATAAAGTGATTGATTAATGATAAGAAATTTGAAATTAAAATAATTTAAATGAAAGTTATAGATTCGAACAATTATATACTAAAATAAAACAATGAAACGGTACACTTAAATCACCTTTAATCTCAGTTTTCTCAAACGAACGAGAATAATAAAGTATTGCAAATGGCCAAAGTGCACGCGGTGTAAAATACGAATTAAATGCACCTGATTCTTCATACCCGCCAAATATTCCTATATCTCATTATATTCAAATAAAAAAATATAATAAAAAATTGAATTTCAAAAATTTAAATGACTTATGCCTAATATATATAATTGAGCAATTAAAACGTGCGGAGAGATATACCTAGCGGAAGAAGTAAACGGATTGATTTGATTATGGAAAAGATACTTATACGTATCTCCAGTTATATATATATATATAATTTATTGATATTACGTATTAAATTTAATATTATATTAATTTTTATTAATTCAATAATTTAAATTTAATTTTTTATTAAACTGATAAAATTTTATAAAAAATTATGATATTGATATAAATATTAAATTTTGTATTTGATGTTAATTATGTATATTGACTAAAAATACAAATTAAAATATATTTAATATTTTAATATTAATTAAATTTTAAAAAACTAAAAATATATTTAAGTCGTAAAATTAATTAGATTCAACAATGCCCATTGCGTAACTTGAACCAGTGATGAGATGAATTCAAAAAGTCAATTAACTAAATACATCAATGCTCATTGTGCTAAGTAACTTGAATATGGTGGTTAGGTGAATAAAGTAACATAAAACGATCTATATTGAAAAAAAAAGTTGTACTTAAGCTTTATTTTACTATATTATTACACAATTTTTTATATTTATAAAACATTTTGAAAAATACAAATTTACAACGTTAAAATTCATATATTAAATGTTGATAAATAATACATCACGTATATGAAATAAAATTGAATAACATTATATATCAAATTTAATAAAACAGAATATTTAATTAAAAAATCTAAATTATTTCAAAAGTAACTATGCTAAAATTATTTTATTTAATAAATATTTTAAATAATTAATTTTTATCATTAATCACAAATTAGCGTCAAATTTAAAAGGAATTATTTTCTATGGCAAATTTTAAAAGAAAAGTATTCAACGAAATTACCTTTCAAAAAATGTCTAGAATTCATCGCTATCTTTTTTAACAATAGATTAGCAGGGAATCATTCATCAACAATTGATGTTCTGATATATATATATATATATATATATATATATATATATATATATATATATATATATATATATATATATATGATGATGATGATGCGAAGGTGGATGGTGGATATGCAATCTTTTGTTAAGTCCCATAATTTACTTGAAGTAACAAACAAACTGTAGTTGAATTTACATTCACGTTGCAACAGAAGATTCCAGGTGGCGGGTTTAGAAACCTTTGTAGCATAATCTTTTTTTGTTTAAACTTCATTGATGATATAACTGTGGAACTAAGCTTCATAGCATACTGGATGAATTATTGTAAAGTAAATATTTTTATTATCAGATCTACCACGTAAGAACTATATAGCAAATATTAGAAAAGGACATAACCAAAATGTAAAGACTTGTTAAATACTAAATTTCTAACAGGACATAGCACTATTAAGATACTTTGACAATAAAATAATCAGCCCTATACCAATAAGTATTCAAACACCTCAGTTTGTAAAAATTAGCCATGCCCTTGCTAGCTGCTTGAATAATTTTTTAGGTTAATACAAAATGCACGAGTTATAAATATAAGATGTTAAATGTTATTATAATAGTGGTATGAGGTGATAATATTTTATATGTTTAGTTGAAGTGTATAATTAGTAAAGATGAGAAAAGAATTAGCAGTAATTTTAAATAGAAAATGTGTATGACGTGTTTTAAAAGATAAACTGGATATCTTTACATACAGGATACAACAATTTTTTAAAGCTGAAACACATTAAAAAAAATAATTAAGTTAATTTAAATTTTAAATTTAAAATAAAATTAAATAAAATTAAAATAAATTTATAAAAAATAATAGATTTAAATCTAATGAAATAATGACCAAAAAATTAAAATCTTCCAATAAAGTTTTTTAGAAAAGCAAACATTTTTAGGTTTTATAAATTAAAAAGTCTTCGGTTTATATTATTACGCGTAGGAGTGATTTCGTCAATTTTAACTAAGTTTGTTGAAATTTAAATATACAAAAGTATATTTTTTTTTTACTTATCCACGTGTTCAATGTATGTTTAATATACAAAGTATAAGAAGGGTTCTTTCCCAATATAAAATTTAGTTTCTTTTAAAATGTTACTAACATTAAAAAGATAATTTTTCTTTTAATAGTAAAACTAAAAGTATAATTTTTTTTAAATACAAAATTAATATAGATAAACAAAATTCTCAATATAAATAAAGGTATATACATTATTTTTTTAAATATTTTAAACTAGATTTACAGTCATGCGCTGTACATGAAATAAAATTAAATAATAAAAAATATTATATGATAAAAATAGAGGTTATAATTTTTTTTGGGTTTAGCTTACTAACAATAAAAATAAATGAAATAAATACAGAAACAAGTCATAGTATAAGATGTATTTAGTCATGCTGTAAAAAAAAGAAGGACATTATCGGCAATTTTTCATGTGGTCATACAAAACTGCTGCAATGCAATAAAAAAAACTGATATAATATAATATAATATAATATAATTTTGAATGCTTTATATAAATGCTACAAATTGATTATTTTTTTTTCTTTAAAAAAACCTGTGACAATTTGATATATTTGTTATTAACTTTCTACAATTTGACTGATTTATACCTTGAAACATAGTAAATTACTGACCAGGTCTATATAATTTCATAATTAGTATATACAATTTTCATTTGTAACATTATATTTCCAAATCTTTAGTGTATAACTTTATAACGAGAAATTGAATTAAACGATGAATAAGACACTTAAATAACATGTGATTAAAATTAACAGTTCTTCTTACGTGATAAAGAATAAACCGTTGCAAATGGCATCGCTATATAACTTTTTGATTACGAAAGAGGGGTAAAGGAGTTGAATGTTGGATTGAAAGATTGACTAACACGTTTTCTAGATAGAATCTTTTTGTAGCTACGATAGAACAAATTTTGGAAAAAATAAAAAAAAAAATAAAAATAGGATGAATAGAATAAGAAGAAAAGAAGGAAACTAAGGATGGCAACATGCAGGAGACATGTTTCTTATTTTTTAAAATAATTTTTTATTTTATAAATTAAATTTTGTTTAATAAGTATATTTTTAAAAATAACATATATTTTTAAATATTTTTAAAAATTAAAAAATAGTTATTTTTTAATTTAATTTTCTAATATATTTTTATTAAAAATTATTTAAAAACTGAAAATTAAAAACACAACTGACACTTCTTATCTCTGCATCTACTTTTCCAGCCAGATACATCTCCTATTTAAAAAAACAAAACTCCACTCCAGATGCTTTAATTCTCCGCTCAACAGTTTCAAGCGTATCAAAGTCCACAAAAATAAAAACATAATGTCACCGAATCAACCTTTATTTACGGTGCTAACGATCAAACTATATTTCAGCCATCTTCATTATTTAAAAGGTTAGTTTCTTTGAACCAAAATATTTTCTTTAGGATATTACCACACAAGATGCATGTGTTATAAATGAGCCAGCGAGTTTTTTATTCTTTAAATTTTAACATAAATGAATGTATAAATTATTTTTTAAAAATTTAATATGTTTAGAATATTTATAAACAGTTAAGTTTAATTTTAGTTTTCTATTTTTTTATTTTTATAAATTTAAAAATTTTTAAAAATAGTTTTTATTATTATTTAACATATATCAATCATATCACATTAGCAATTACGTTCAGATATATAGGATATGATATATTTAAATATTTGATATGTGTGATAATAAAAATTATTATAATTTTATAAAGGATAAATTTAATTTTTATTTTTAAAATTAATATTAAAATTTAATATATTTATAAGAATTAAAAACATATTTAATCTTTTAAATACCAGGTTCAAATAGATAAAATAAATATTAATTATCTAAATTATATTTTTAAAGTTTTTTATACTTTAAACAAAATTAACACTTATCGACTGTGATGAGTAAAATAAAATAATTAAAAATATTAAATAAAATTAAAGGTTGTGATAACGAACGAAATAAATAGACAAGCAAGTCATATCTGTCAATAATGTATATTTATTTGATCCTTAAGTAAAAGTGTAAAATATGGAAGGGGATATTGCTCCGCTGCAGCTTGAACGTAGGCTTCGTTAGAGCTTTTAAAAGAAAAGGTATGTTTATTGCCATTCTACAATGTTGCCATTAAAATTTAAATAATTTTAATTAAAATGAATTTCTTTTATCTTTTTATTTAAACAAACAATAAAAACATTTAAATAAAACATTAATAGATTAGAGTAGCAATAGACAATATGAAGATATTTATTTTTCTTTCAAACTTAGGACACGGTATCTAACAAAAGTATACCGTTGGAGAATCATGAGTTGCCAAATGCCAAATACAAGTAACAAATAGTTGTTTATACAAAAAAATCATTGAAAAAAAAAAGTGGACCCATTTTATACTAAGGTGTTGATGTACTATAAAAAAGTTGTTATTTATTAATAAATAAAAAATTAGATGTTAAGATAATGTTTACTTTTTCAGGATAGCATTTATTAATATATTTTTTAGTTAAAATATCAATTTATTATTATAATTATTTTAAAAATTTACACTACTAAATAGTATATTTATTATTAGTTAATATATTATTATATACTAGCAGAATTATTTGATAGATATTACTCCAAATATATGCTTAGCAAACGTCAAAGATTTTTGACATATTTTTTTATTATTATATAAGAAATACTACAAGCAAATGTTAATTAATAATATAAAAGCTAGAAATTAAAATTCATCCTTTTCTTTTAGATTACTAATTAATATAACAACTCTCTCTAAAAATTTGAAACTTAAATTAAATTTGATATCATTGATTTTAACATCCACCAATTAATCAATGCATTTAGAAATAATTAAGATTAAGTTTAATATTATAAATAAATGAAGAATGTATAATAGTACATACTAAAAGCACCAGTAACAATTAAAGTCACCAATTATTCTTCCTTTGCTCCCTTTTCTCTTTAACTGAACTCTGTCTCTTGTCATCTTTAGGTTTCTGATTCAAAGTTGCTTCCTTTTTCAGGTTCTTGCATTTTCATTGATCGAGCTCATTATTCATTAGCAATGATAGCAGGATCTGGGTGATGTGGGACAACAGTCCAGAATTAATACTCCAAGAATCGGTGAAGAAAGAATCTGAACCTCTTGAGCATGGTAAATTCGGGGAACCCTTTGTTGATTCAATCCCATTTCAGGCGATTCCTCTTATTTAATTTTCATTTCCTGGAGCTGGATCAATGCGTTGTGGTTTGGTCCCTGTCTAATATTTATTATCGGATGACTCAAATGTAGTTATGATTACCTGGATTAAGGTATTGCTGATCCTTTATAAAGTAAACTAATGCTTAGTTTGGTGTGATGTGAATCTTTCACTCAGACATGGATACTAGAATCCTGGTCACTTTAATTAATGCATGATATTTCATATTTCATTATTTATTTAAACTTCGGTCATTAACAATTGATTTTTCTGCCTACTCATCAATATCCTTAGATTGTTCTGCATTGGTGATATCATTAAAAGTAACTCATCAGTTGGAGGACCGGCTTCCCATATTATGCACTTCCTTTGAGGAAGGTTGAGTATCGTTTTCTTTTATAAAATTTTTAAACCTCTGATGAAGATAGGAACACATTTTCATTAATTGTTGTTCAAAATAGGATCATTATATGTTTGCAAATGTAAAGAGATATTGGCTCTGTGGAATATGGTTCGGAATAACTCTAATGAGGACGAAAATCGAGTGAAGTAGGAAAAGATGAAAGATTTAATTAACGTACAAAAAAGGAAGGGAAGATTCCTTGTTTAATTTACAAAGGGATGCGAGAAAAAAATAAAATAATTTATTATTATAAATTATCAATAAACAAATAAAATGATGAAGTTCAAGCATTCAAACTTAAGGATAATTTAAGCAATGCAATCCAAAAATTTTAAGGATTGTTCCTTCACTTCAAATTCCCCAGATATAAGAGGGAAGACAAAAATCAGAGGGACGAATTTGGCCCCCCTATTTCTCTTCTATCAAATTTTTTTTTTTTTGTAAAAATATTTTCTCACCCTTTTGTTTTCACTTTATTTTCTTCAAAAACAAGTATTACATTGGTGCACGAGTCACACCACAAATAGAATGATAAAATTTATTCATAGGCAATGCTAGCCATCAATCTGGTCATTATAGAACTATTAGACAAGCAAACTATTACAGAGAACAATAAGTAGCCAAAAGTATAAAAAAAAGAAGTTAAAGAATTTAAAAGCATTTTTTTCAAGTGTAAACATATAGTTAATTAAAACATAAGTTTGCTTTCTTCACCTATCGCTTAACTCAAATTTCAAATATAGAATAAACAGTAAGAATAAGATCCCACATTAAATAGGTCCTCAATTCCATCAATCATTGATTTGTCTTATAAGATTCTTAGTTATTTAGAATGTGATCAATAAGATATTTCAGATAATTAAAAATTAAAATTATTATCTAAAAGTTTATTAAGATGTTTTAATTTTATTTGGTAAAATAATTTATTTTAATAACTATTAATATTTTTTAACCGTTATTAACATTTATAAAAAATTATTTTAAATAAATTTTATATTCTTCAGCTTTTAATTGAAATATTTTATTTATTTTTATTTTTAATATATTTTTATAATCTAATATTTTATTTATTTTTATAAATTTAATATTATTTGATTCTTTCATAATAATATTATTAATTTTGATAATTTATTTTTATATTATTATAAATATTATATTTTAAATTATTATTTTAATAATACTATTTATTTTAATTATTTTATTATTTTATTTTATTAAAAAATATTGAATTTTTGATAAAAATTAAAATTAAAATTTTTATTTTAAAAATAAAATTTATTTAATTAAATTTTAATATATTTTTTTAAAAAATATTGTACTTATTATATTTTAATTTATTATTTAATCATATCTTTATTTATTATTTTATATTTATCAGCTAATTTAATAGATAATTTTATCAAACACTTTTAACTTAATGAGTAATTTATCAACTTTTAACTTTTGTATAACTTTTTAGTTTTTAGTAAATTTTTTAATTTTCAGTTAATTTATCCATTAATTTTATCAAATGCACTTGTAAATCAATTTCTAGGTTAATTAATTACAATTCATTTTGTTTAATACACTATGTTTGATATGCATTAACCAAAGCTCCTGTTGTTGAACACAAGTTTTATTAGCTATGAAATGCCGGTACATGTGTGTCTATTTGGTTAGATAACATCCAACATCAAAACAGATGTGGGTTAAATATACATTGTTCAGAATAATAGTCTTGATCCTAATATCCATGCATCATATACAGGAGTAATTCAAATTGATGCAATTGCTGGCTAAGCAATTAAAAACATTAAATATAAATATGAATAAACAAATCGAAATTCATTGGTTAAAACTAATAAGCTTACAAGAGAATTATACACAATCTAATGAGATCGACAGAATTCTATAATAAAAAATTTATAAACTTACAGAGATTAAAAAGGAAAAGTTCTAGATCAATATATGTTATGAAGACAATCCTAGATCTAAATACATTATCAAAGAAAAAGAAAAAGAATTCTTCAATAAAGATAAAAGTAGATTAGATTATTCACGAAAAAAGTTCCTGACCTAGTTTACTTTAGATTTAGATCATGTTAATTTATGAAATAATTTCGGTCAATGCTTTTTAAAAGATTTATTTAATTAAAAGAGCTATACTTGAGGCTAATAAAAACCATTTAAGTATAATAAATTGGCCTGATTAAGTAGCCGTTAACTTCCTCACTAAATGATTTATGTAGGTATAAACTCTCTAAATAAAAGAAGAGAAAGTGGAAGATTCAAAATGAACGTAAAAAAGGATTGAAACAAAGGTTTGTATATTATGCATGATGTGTTGCGATGCATGATTGGACTTTGAATTTTAGGCTGCATAGCAAAGTTCAGTGTAGTAGCGTATGATGGTTTGTTGTGGTACATATTTCTATGTTGGATACGTTTTCTTTAAGCCCTCTCAAACGTGAGTTTAACTTCTTCCTTGTTAAGTTTATTGTAATTTATCTTCAGTATAAAACCGAACGAGATAACTAAATTCTAGAAGGTCAACTAACAAAATTTCCAAAATAAATATTAATGAACGTTAAGGAAGAAACTGACTCAAGTAGATAACATTAGGTTTTATATCCTTATAATTGATCAAATAACACTTAAATAAGAATTTAATTTTTATATATTATCAATATTTTTTATACCATCAATCAATTAAAAACTATTACAAATATAACATTTAAAGTTAATAATTTTTAATTATATAATAACGAATAAGTTGATGATAATTTAATTTTTTTATATTGTCAATGAATTTCAATTAAAAATATAAACTTAATAATTTTTAATATTTATAATTAAGTAATAGTATAAAGATAGTATTTTGAAATTGCAATTAAATTTTTTAAATAATTCCAAATTTTAGAATTATAACATTTTTTATTGCACATTATTTATTTTTTCAAAGCTTTTTATACGAGATTAAAAGCAGCGTATTAATTACGAATATATGATTGCATTCTCTTAAAACTGTTAACAAAATAAGATACTAAAATTGATTTAATGGTGTGAAAGGAAGATTAGAATAGAATAGTTTTGTAAAAAATTTTGTATTCGAACATCAATCCACAAAAAAATTTGTTAACAAAATAAAAAAAGTTGTGCGTAAATGTTCATATATTTTTCAGTTTACTTTGTTATCTAGCAAATAACGTTATTAGAGGAGAGGTGTTAGAGTGAGGATGGTGGCAAAAAGTGAGTGAACTAAACGCAATGTCGTGCGGAGTGGGGTACAGCTCGTAATGGAGATTGTAGACATATAAATGAGGAGAACGTCATTCACGCGCTACGTCGTCGTACGGAGAACAAAGGGAGAGTGAAGAATGCGTGTGGGCAGTGGCAGAGAAGACATAAATAAATAAGAAAAATAAAAAGTAGTAATAAGACGCGCCGTGAATGCAGAGGCAGAGACGAGCGAGTGAGCCAAGCGAGTCGAGTTCCTCTCCGATCCCATCCATAATTGAATTGTTTCCCCCAAATTTCAAAACCCTAGCTTTCCCACTCGCGCTTTTCCCCACTCGCGGCTCGTGATCTCCCGCCCTTTAAGGTTTTTCTTTCTCCCTCTCCCACTCTTCTTCTTCCCTCCTTTTTTTCAATTTTGTGTAATTTTTTTTTCAGCAAAGAAAGATTCATTATGCTCATTTCATGCTTTGTGAAAATGCTGAGAAAGTGAACCTACTTGCTAAAACTCGATGTGGGTTTTGTAATTCCATCCGCCTCTCACACATTCTGTCACGCAAAGGTTTCAAATTTGCTGGGGCAAAAAAAGAAAAGAAAAACTTGTAGTCTAAGAAAAGGAGCAACTGTATTGACAAATGAAAATAAGGTAGAACACGAGTCTGGTAGGCTGAATCCAAAACACAGAAGCTTCAGTAAAATGTAATTTTATGATTCCTGAGTTAAGTGCTGGAAACCACGTTTTGCTTTCTCACTGTTCACTATCAAACTCTACATACTTTAAGCTTCTTTTGTTTTTCGTTGGATGATCATTTTCTGTTCAATGATCAACAAGTTTTTAAGTTTAGCTTCAGCAGTACCGTAGCTCTTCTTTGAGCTAATTTCATGCGGTAGCATCTTTGACAAGACCAAATTTGGAAAGGTTGGGGTGGAAATGGTTTTCTTTGGACTTACTGCTATTGTGGCTCTCTTTTTTGATTGGTTGCTTGGTAGTGACTATTTGCATAATTTGCTTATTTCAATATTTGCTCGCTGATTTAGCATTCTTCGTGGTTGGACTACCCAGATTTGGAAACATCTAGAACATCTGCATTGCTTTTTTGTATTTCTTAATTGTCCAAAGTCATTCATTATTACATAACATCAGTCCTTGAATTTGGGGCTGGCTAACTTTATGAGAGTTATTATAAGTTACACTACAATTTTATGTTCATTTTTAAATTGCAAGGTGCGCACCTTTATCTCACGTATCACTGTATGTTTAATATTTGAATGACTACAGTTGGCTGTTGCCCTTATTAGAAATTTTCTAGCAGGTATTCGGAAAGGTGTGTATGGTAGTGCAGTTAGTGAAAATATGGGTGATGCATTAAATGAAGTGCAGCTGAGGGGTGGTGCACTTGTTGTTTCTCCCAAGAGGGACAATGCTTTGTTTGAAGGGGACAAAGATTTGGAGCCGCACAATGGCATTAAATTTGAATCTCATGAAGCAGCATATTCATTTTATCAGGAATATGCCAAATCTATGGGATTCACCACTTCAATAAAAAACAGCAGACGCTCAAAGAAAACAAAAGAATTTATTGATGCCAAATTTGCGTGCTCTAGGTATGGAGTTACTCCTGAGTCTGACAGTGGGAGCAGTCGAAGACCAAGTGTAAAGAAAACAGATTGCAAAGCTTGCATGCATGTGAAGAGAAGGCCGGATGGAAAGTGGATCATTCATGAATTTATAAAGGAACATAATCATGAACTTTTACCAGCATTGGCATATCATTTTCGGATTCATAGGAATGTGAAATTAGCCGAAAAGAATAATATTGATATCTTGCACGCTGTCAGTGAGCGCACCAGAAAGATGTATGTTGAAATGTCTAGGCAATCTGGTAGTTGTCAAAATATTGGGTCTCTCGTGGGCGATATAAACTATCAGTTTGACAGAGGCCAGTATTTGGCTTTGGATGAGGGAGATGCCCAAGTAATGCTTGAGTATTTTAAGCACGTTCAAAAGGAGAGTCCAAACTTCTTCTATTCTATAGATTTAAATGAAGAGCAGCGCTTACGAAATCTATTTTGGATTGATGCCAAAAGCATCCATGATTATCTCAGCTTTAGTGATGTAGTCTCATTTGATACCACTTACATAAAAAGCAATGACAAATTGCCATTTGCACCTTTTATTGGAGTGAACCATCATTCTCAACCTATATTGCTTGGATGTGCACTGATTGCGGACGAGACTAAACCAACATTTGTTTGGTTAATGAAGACATGGCTTAGAGCAATGGGCGGGCAAGCTCCCAAAGTTATAATCACTAATCAAGACAAGGCCTTGAAGACAGCAATTGAAGAAGTCTTTCCAAATGTACGGCATTGCTTTTCTCTTTGGCACATACTGGAAAGGATACATGAAAATCTGTCTTTTGTGATCAAACAGTATAAGATCTTCTGGCCAAAATTTAACAAGTGCATTTTTAAATCATGGACAGATGAACAGTTTGACATGAGATGGTGGAAAATGGTCACTAGATTTGAACTCCAAGATGATATATGGTTTCAGTCATTGTATGAGGACCGGAAAAAGTGGGTGCCAACTTACATGGGGGATACCTTTTTAGCTGGAATGTCTACCCCTCAGCGGTCTGAAAGTATGAACTCTTTCTTTGACAAATACATTCATAAGAAAATTACCCTTAAAGAGTTTGTGAAACAATATGGAATAATTCTTCAGAATAGGTATGATGAGGAAGCCATTGCAGATTTTGATACATTGCACAAGCAGCCAGCACTTAAATCTCCTTCACCTTGGGAAAGACAAATGTCAGCAGTATATACACATGCAATATTTAAGAAATTCCAAGTTGAAGTTTTGGGTGTAGCTGGTTGTCAATCTAGGATAGAGGCTGGAGAGGAAACTATTGCGAAATTTATAGTTCAAGATTATGACAAGAATGAAGAGTTTTTGGTAACTTGGAATGAGTTGAGCTCAGAGGTCTCGTGCTTCTGTCGTTTGTTTGAATACAAAGGTTTCCTTTGCAGGCATGCATTGAGTGTTCTCCAACGCTGTGGTTGCCCAAGTGTCCCATCTCATTATATCTTGAAGAGGTGGACCAAAGATGCCAAAATTAAGGATTCCATGGCAGATAGGACAAGAAGGGTACAGTCTAGGGTGCAACGTTATAATGACTTGTGTAAACGAGCTATTGATTTGAGTGAAGAAGGATCATTATCTGAAGAGAGTTACAATGTTGTTTTTCGTGCACTTGTTGATGCCCTGAAGAACTGTGTACTTGTGAATAATTCAAATAACAATGGTGCAGAAACTAGCAACAATGCCTATGGCCTTCGTGAAGCAGAAGAAAATCAGGGTACGCTTGCATTAAAATCAAGTAAGAAGAAGAACACATCTAGGAAAAGAAAGGTTGGTTCTAGGTTTCATGGTTGATCTGCTTATTTGTTAAGTTGTTTTGGCTTTCTAGCATTTGAAAAATCAGGATATTGACTTGAGAATCACTTTTTTAGGTACAATTAGAGCAGGATGTTATACTTGTTGATGCTCAAGATAGCCTGCAGCAAATGGTTTGTGCTACCTCTTTCAATCACAATCTATTTTGGTGCATTTAATCATTGAGAATTGAATCACTATCTTCATGAATATTTATTGCTTTATATCATGACTGGAAAGAGGTCTATAACCTATGCTTCCTGTAACTTGTCCCTTCCTTCTTTTAGGATAATCTAAGCTCAGATGCAATAACCCTTAATGGATACTATGGCACCCAGCAGAATGTGCAAGGACTGGTATTTGATACTTTGTGATCAATTGATGATTGCATATATCCTGTATTTTAAGAATCAACGTAATGCTTAATGATTTTGGTTTTTGTAGCAGGTACAGTTGAACTTAATGGAGCCGCCTCATGATGGTTACTATGTTAATCAACAGAGCATGCAAGGCCTGGTAAGTTGTCCTAGTGATAATTTTAATTTGCAGATGTTTTATATAATTGTATTGGACTAGGATTATAAATTGATAACCGTATCCTTGTAGGGTCCATTGAATTCTATGGCTCCAAGTCATGATGGGTTTTTTGGAACACAGCAAGGCATTCATGGGCTGGTAGAGTACTTTTTCCCCCATGAAATTATTGAGAAGTCAGTTTACTTGGCTATCTTCAACATGATGAAAGTTTGCTAACTCTGTCGGATTATATAGGGAGGGCAATTGGAATTTCGACCAGCAGCTACTTTTGGATATAGCCTTCAGGTTTGTGCATGAAATGGGCCATATACTAGCCTATGAACTTGGAATAAAAAAATTTATGCTTGGTTTTCACTGTCTTTAGCACATAACCTTGATTGCAGGATGAACCCGATCCCCAGTTTCATGGCAACAATTCAAGAAATACGTAGAAATTGTCTCTTCTCTGATATGGTAGTATCCTCAGAGGCTGTCAAGTTTGTGTGTGGTGATTGAAAAGACAATTGAAGGAACATGAGGACTTCATTGTCTCAACAACAGTTCATATTCATACTTCAAACTTCAAAGTTTCTGTAACCATATTTACCATTGAAATTTACCTCATATCTTGACAACATTTCACCTTTCTGTATGTTGCACAGAAGTTGCCATTTGTAATCTAGGTTAGGTATATGAGCTCCAAAGTCTGTCTCCACTTGCCTTCCCTCCATCATGGTGGCCACCTCAATAAAAATTATATGAATGAATCAAAGACCATCTTGCTTTATGCATTGTTGTTTGTATCTGGTGGCACAAAAATTGGGGATGAACAGTTTTATGCGAACCAGAGTGAGAGAATGCCATGAAAACCTGTGCCGGTCTGCCAGGAAAGAAGATTTTCAGGTTCTCACATGTGAGATGCAGTAGTTGTTGACGTCCTATCATGGGAACAAATACAAGCATATCAATTTGTATAATCAAGCATATGTTTCTCTAGTGAAATGGATAGAGTGAACTTCTATATCGTAGGATTCGTAGCTGACCACATTTCGGGTTAGAAATCTATTGCAATCCCGGACTCTTTTCTGAAAATCGTTTCAACAGTTGTAGTATTCGTATTGTATGTGTAATAGGTAGAGCATATTCGCGTTACAAGTTTCTGTAACCCCTCTCCCTTTAAACCCAAAAAAGTTTTGCAAGTTTCATCATTGTGTGTAGTAGAACGAGTACGTCATTTGTTCATCCAATCAATGTTTATTCATACTTCTATATAGAACATATTCATATTACTATGAAAGTGTTTTTACTTTCTATTTTTACAAAATATGGAACTCTGTTTGTAATATAAAATAGAGCCTCTCTCCGGGGACTAGTTGATTGGATCATTGATTCGACAGTCACTTGGATAATGTAGTCAAAAAAATAACTGAAAACAAGAAAAAGTTAATTAAAGCAGTCAACTAATCCTACACATTACATAGGTATATCCATAAATATAAGTAAAATGTAAAAAGATATAAATTTAAAATATATTTAAGGGGAAATTACTTTACTAGAAACAGAAAATATAAATTAATATATAAAAGCATAGATGTTTAAAACTTTTAATTTTGAACATTTTAAAATATAATTAATTAATAAAATATTGTTTTAATGATGATTTGTTAACATTTCATTATGTTTAATGTTGATTGAAGAAAATTGAATATTGATTAAAATGTTTTCTGTAAAGAATTAGGAATTTTATTGTATAATTAATTAAGGAAAAATATTGATTTGATTTAAAAGCTTGTGCTACAAAATAAAAATAGATATTATTTTATTTTTAAGAAAAAAGAACTAAATAAATAATATAGGAGTGAATTAAATACGTTACCAATAATTCTCGATTGAACAAAAATGTAACATAATAAAGGAGTACTGTTCATCGACAAATTCCCTGCATTTTTTTTTCAAAAACACTGACTATTACAAGAAGTTGTCATCGGTTTATTTGTAATAATTATATCACAAATTCAGTTCAGTTGTTTAAGATATATGAATTTTATTAATTTCTCTCAAAACTAGAATCAACAATTAAGGAAAGGCAATTATTTTATTTTTTTGGCTTTAAAGTTTCATAAATTATTGATTTATTTTTAATGTTTAATTAATTAATAAAAAAATTTTATAAAAAAATTTAAAATAATATATAATTAAAATGATTTATATATTCAAAATATTACATACTATAATATATGAATGTTGTAACCATATTAAATTAAATTTAACCTATTAAAATTGATGTGATTGTGAAAATGAACATAGATTACATGAAATTTTAAGTTCAAATTTTGTTATAAAAAAAATTAAATTAAATTTAAATATATTGAAATGCTCGGAAAAAGGTAAAAAAGGAAAAATAGTTAATAATTTAAATGGCCGTTATAAGGTAGCGTAACGGCTAGTTTTTCTTGTTCCATTCTCGCATCTACAAAGAGGGTTACACTTCGCTAAAACTAAAGGTAGCGTTATCTTCGTGTTTTTCAATTTGAGTAAACAGATATTGTTGAAGACTTGATTAATGATGGATGTTGGTTGCATCACTACGTCAGAGAATCACTCCCCCAATGCCCACCGTCTTCCTCTTCATTCTCCTACCGCCTCCGTCAACTCCAAGATCGGAAAGGCAAGCCTTCCACGTTTATTTTTTCTTTTCCAATTTTGATAATCAAATGATTTTTATTTTTAAATTTTTCATTCCTCATTTTCTGTTAAATATTTACTAATTCAAAAGTCTATCTCGATGAGGCACGGATCCATTAGTTCTTCTGTATTCGAATCCCTAATTCTAGACTAGAACTAGTCTAGAATTGGTATTATTAGAGAAAGCTTTGTTGATCGTGAATTTACTCTAGGCTCAAGAAGAAGCTAGCAAGTCTAACTCTATTGGGGCTTGAATAATTCCAGAGATGAGTTCTGTTTTAAAAGTCTTATTCAGGCGTTTCTCTTATCAAGTTTAGAACCGTATTTTAGAATTGGGATAGTTAAGATGTGATAAGGATATGAAATGAATCTCAGTGTCTAATAATATTTAGTGATTTCATGTAACAATGACATTAACCAGGACGATTTAAGTAGCTAGGGGAAATCAACAGCATAAAGAAAAGCAACACTACCGGGAAAACTTGCTTAAGCTGTTGCAATCGTCCCTTACATTGTAGCTTTGCAGTGAACTTGAAGTACACATAGCAATCATTAATTTGAGAGTTTGGGTTGATTATGATATTAGTGTCTTTACCAGAGTTTACAGAACAGTTTTCTATGCTTTAAATAAATTGTGTGAATGAGTCTATAACAATTCTGTAAATAAATTGATTGGTGCAGAATAAATTGACCAAGGATGCTGGCCAATCTACATCAAGTGCTCTTAACAAGTTCACATCACAAATTAGAAAGCCTCCCCGTCGTAAAACTTCTCCTATCAATTGGTTCCCACGCAAAAAAGTGGATTCCTACTTGAAGAGGAAAATTCAGATGCTTCAGGTTATGTTATATATATATATATATATATGTATGTATGTATATATATGTATATATGTATGTATTCACTACTGTATTTAGTTGATTACTTTCAAATCCCCATGCTAACACATTTGACCTTTTCAGGAAGTAGATGGTATGAATTTGACACTTGATCAGACTCTAGGCAGTTCTAACCCACATTATTCAAGAGTACTGAGAGAGAAAATGGCAGCAAGAGAAGCGGCACACAAGGCAATGGAGGCCCGAAGAGCTGCATTGGTTGAGGCCTCTTGGTGTCGAATTTTACGTGCTGCCAGGTAAAGTTATCTGCTAATAACATATGGTTGTTTTTACGTGCTGACATTGTTGGTTTCTCATTTGTATATTGGATTTTATTTTCATTTTTTTACATATTGGTTGTTTTTAGGATTCCTAGTGATGAGGCAGAAGCTCAACTCTTAAAGGCTGAAAAAAATGCAGTGGAAGCTTTTGAGACAGCCCAGGCTATGGGCGTTATTATGTTTGATTTGCCAAATTGCCCAAGGAAGCATTGTCAAATAGAAACATCCTCTGTTAATGGAGAAGGATCATCTACCCATACTGTTACTGCATCTTTTGAAACTGCCTTTGAGGTGGACAGAGAAGTAGCTGCAGCTGTCAAAACTGCATTTATTAGACTTGCAAACAGCCCTTCATTTAGTAAAGATGAATTCAGAGAATTGCTAAAAAAAATTAGTGAAAACCCTGATACAGATGAAAGTAATCAGGACTTGTCTGAGTTCTCTTCAGAGTATGAATCTGAGTCTGGGTCAGAGCTTGATTCTGTCTCCCTAAAGAGTGACTGGAATTCCCAAGACTTTGATTCTAAAATTCCATTTACCGGTCGGAGGAAAAGCAGGAGAAGACAGTCTCTTGACAACAGAATAAAACTTGTGGATATGATGATTGAGAGGTTAAAATGTTTGCAGGAAGATGAACTTTCTTCTCTTGCCACTATAGTTGCAACTTATGGTTTGAATGCTGCCTTGGCTGAAGTACAGAATATCAAACTGCACAATCCTGACTCCGATACTGAGTATTCATCCTCTTCAGCAATTAATTTTCCGGCAAGAAGAATGTCATCATTGGGATTGGGAAAGTCATCCTTGGATGTGATGAGAAAGAAGTCAGTTGAGCCAGAATTACCAAGCCTAGATAAGTTTTTAGTTAAACACATGACAAAACTTGAAAGAGAGGTTTCAGAAGCCAAGAAAAACCGAAAGAATGAGACAGAATCAGGTAGGGATAGCTCTCGTAAATCCGTTGATGGAGCTCCCCCAGAGATGGTACCTGATTTGGGAAGTATTCTGGTGAAGAATTATTCAAAATTAGAGAAAGACATCAGGGAGGCCAAAATTAAGTCAAGAAAGGAAACATCAGCAGTTCCAAGTAGCAAGCCAAACAATCAAAGGGATCACACAGAAGTACCAAGCTTAGATAAGGTCTTAGTGAAACATGTCTCAAGACTAGAAAAAGAAGTCCAAGAAGCGAAAAACAGAACAATCAGTGAGAATAAAAGTTTGAAAAAAAAAGTTGATCCAGATGCCTCAGGTGGACTGGATTCAACTTTCTATTCTGATGAAGCATTGGACAGGAAAGAAAACATTAATTCAAATACAGAGATCAATTCAGGGGAAAACAAGAATGGGTTGGAGAAAATACTGATAAAGCCCGTGAACAGATTGGAAAGAGAGAAGCTGCATGGCTTGTCACTGGGAAGCTATGCTGAAGACTATAAACAAAGAATGAATCGTGGAGGAGCCACTAAAGTTACAGATTGTGAGAGTTTGGATAAAATTTTAGTAAAGCATGTCTCTAGACTAGAGAAGGAGAAAATGAGTATCAATTCAGGGGAAGAATGGGGCAAAATTAATAGAAGTCAAGGCAACATCCATTTGGAAACAAATGAAGGTGGTTTGGACCAAGTATTGGTTAAACATAAATCCAGACTTGAGCGAGAAAAGATGTTTGCTGCTCAGCCACTAGAGAATACAGTTAGTTTTTCATCGGCTCGGCGTGAAGCAAGGGAGAGAGAGTTGCAAGAAGCTTGGGGAGGATTGAGCTTAGGAAATTCCATTAAGCCTCGTCTCTCTAAGCTTGAACGAGAAAAGGTTAGTTTTTTATGACATGTTTTTGAACTCCAAAAGCTTTTGCCAAAACCATATTTGGTTTTCCCAAAAACTAAACATGCTAATTCGTGTTATACATACATACATACATATATATATATATATATATATATATATATATATATATATATATATATATATATATATATATATATATATATATACATGTTAAATGGAAGTTGCAAAAGAGTTATTGACTCTGTCCAATCTGCTTGCTTGGTTTTCTTTTATCTAGGCTGCGTGGATCAAAGCTGAAGAGGAGGAAAGGAAGCAAGCAACGAGAGCAATTTGATTGTAATTTTCCATACAATTCTTTCATTCTTCTTTGTCGATAAAAAATATGTTTCGATATTGATTTTGTATTATTTGGCTTCTTGATTGTACTTCAACTCCTGATGAATTGCTTGATGTGAAACAAGCAATGAAAAGCAATTTGATTGTAATTTTCCATACAGTTCTTTATTGTTGATAAAAATGTGCTACTATATTTTGTAATATATGCTTCTTGATTGTACTTCAACTCCTGATTCATTGCTTGATGAAGCAAGCAATGAAAGCAATGTGATTGTAATTTTCCATACAATTCCTTTATTCATCTTTGCTGATAAAAATGTGCTGCTATATTGTGTAAAAACATATGCGATATTGTGTAAACATATGCTTCTTAATTTACTTCCACACAACCAACGATTGTGTAATATAAAGGGATTTGCTTACACCGGCCCATCTCAAAATCGTTTATTTTGTTTATGCCCTTTGTTTGATTTTGTCCTCTGGATGGACAGAGTAACCAACAAATGTTACCAGAAAAATTAGCAACTTCGCCAATATTAAGATGGAATTTCAGCATTTGTAGATTTGTCCGCCAGCACGTTAACTCTGTGTAATGGAGGGAATCAAAATGTAAGAACTCAAATTGTAGATTGGTCCGCCAGTAGTACATGTTGAGCAACTGCAATTACAGCCAAACTTGGATCAAATTGTTAACATTTCTGGATAAAAAGGTAATAAATTACTTGCGTAAAAAAACAGTTAATTTTCTTTGGTAGGTTTACGCAGAATGTAAGAAATGGTTTGTCATTTTAAAATGTTCATCGGCTTTTGTTAAGGTTGTCCCGTATTAAACACTGCAGCAGTCTCCATTCATGGGTAGTTATTCCCTCAAAGCTATTTTTATTTAACTCCGGTCCATAACTGAGCATATGATCTCCCAACTCAAACCTGAAAAGTCATCAGCTTTATTTTACAATAACTTTACGGAATGTTTGGATTATTATCATGACCTAAAATAATGTTTAGATACAGTTTAATTATACTTTTGCTAAACATATTATTTGTTAACACAATTTTGGATATGTACGATTTGTTTTTTATTTTTAGTTTTTAAAAACAATTTTCATAAAAGGAGAAAATAGATAGAGCATTACATGAAAGATAATAAATAAAAAAAAATTAAAATAGAAAATAACAACTTTTATTTTGATCTTTTAATTTAAAAACTGAAAATAAATAATTTTTTTAAAACAGTTTTAAAACTTCACTTACTGAATAATTTTTTTGAATTTTTAAAAACAAATAATCATTTTCAAAAACAGGAATCAAACAAGTCGTTAATTTAAAGTTCAAACACTTTAAATCAAAGATTTGGGACATGTACTTTGACAACCAGTATACACTCTTTTCACCATTAGGATTACAGGTTCTAATTGTTTACCAAAACATTTCAAATCAGATTTTGTATCAAATAATTTTTTTCTGAAGAAAAAATAATTTTGAGGTAACATTCTCCACATTTAAGAGGAGTGGAATATTTCAATTGAAAAGAAGATAATATTTTTATTTGGTTTTGTTTTTAAAAAAAGGTCCCTTATTTAATATGCAAGGGGATAAGATAAACAAATATTTTTTTTGTACTAAAGATATTTTTTAGCCGAAAATTAATTCTTTCAAAATGTAGACATCATTAAAGTTAATTTTATCTTTCTTAACAATTTTTTATATAATTCTCATTAATATACTTAAAAGAAACAATTATTTATCAATTCTATCATAGATTCTGATAGTTATACTGTTATATTTTTATAAATATCAATATAATAAAATTTGAAATAGTCTAAAAATTATAAACAACTTTTTCTAACTTTCAAAATTTCTAACATTTGAAGGTAGACAAAGATAGAAAGGACTGCAGAAGGATTTTTTTTACTCCCTTCCTTCTTTTTTTCTAGCATTCTTTCTAAAGTTTAAAATCAAATAAAGTAAAATTAAAAAATTTCTTTCATTTTTTTTTTCTTGTCGTTTATTCCTTAATGAAATGCATTATTAGAAAATTTATTAATTTTTAATTATTGGTTTAGCTTAGATCACAAGTATACAAATGATGATATTTACATGTACTTAAATCTACTTCATTTTATACATATTTTTATTACTTATAACTAATATTATTTCTTTCTCTCCCTCATAATTCTTTTTGAGTGATTGAAAAAAGGCAAAACAAAAATATTTTTTTTTTAATTTTAAAAATGCTAAATTAAAAAATTCAAAGAAGAGGAGAATTTAATTTTAAAAAAACATAAATTTAGAAAATTTCTTGTTCAATTTTATTTATTATTCAAATTCTAAATTTTTCTTCAATTAGTAATTTTCTTTTCTGTCTCTCGTCCAAGAAAAAGGTATTTCTTTCTAGCTGTTAGGGGTTAGGGGTAACGCATGTTTGCACACACAATATGATGGTGCCTGGCGAAGGCACATTGATTGAACCCATGTATATATATATATATATATATAATTAATAAATTCTTAATTAAAGTAGATGTTTCTAGAATGATAGCTGAGCTGGCACGAAAGAAACGTCCATGGTTTAAATTCTTGTTGACGGTGACCGACCTCACCTGCTTAGTACTTTCACTCCTCCATTCATCCCTTCCCTCTCTCAGTCCAAACAGTGAAGGTCGATCAAGTGCTCTCCGAACAGAGCAGCCATGGGAGGAGGCAACGGACAGAAATCCAAGATGGCTCGTGAGAAGAACATGGAAAAGAACAAATCTTCCAAAGGTTCTGTCTCTTCCCCTTCATCCCCATGTTTTCCTTTTCTCCGCGATCCGATCCCTTTAGCTGAGTTAGATCTGTGTGTTTATTTTCTGAATTCTGCGTTTTCTGATTCTGTAGGAAGCCAGTTAGAGTCCAACAAGAAGGCCATGTCCATTCAGGTAACCGTTCTATCATAAACAGCTCATGCTTTTGTTCGACCGGTTTTTTATTTTTCTATCAATTGCTTTTTATTTAGAATTTACTTTTGTAGATATAGATATGGTTCTTTGGTAATTAATTAGCCTTTGATTCTGTACATTTTGTGAAATATGAATCATGGTGTGTTCTACTTTGCTTGTTTTATTCTCCGAGGTTGGAGATTGGTCTCCTTTAGTTTGCTCTCTGGATGAGATTTGTTTTGTGGAACATGTTGAAATTGATGTAACCTTTTTTAAGTTCTGTGTGAAATTATCTATTCTATGCTACTTCTAAAGATTTGATAAGGATTTCATCCATTGCTCTCTCAACTCTGATTCAATTTCCTTGTAGTGTCTTCGCTTATTGGCTATCGTATCACACACTTTTAACCAACATATTCTAGCTAATGTGCATGATATATACTTGAATCTAGAATTAATGTCGTCTGCCTTTTAGGAAGAAATATGAAACTCATTTTTTCAGTATAATTTGAAGTGCTGCGTTGTTTATTTATGTTCCTACCAATCTGTTATTATTTGTTTGGGGCCGTGCTCTTCCATAGGTTTTTGTACGTACCACTGGACTGTTTTTGAATGCCACGGTTCTCTGGCCTGTCTTATTTCTTGTGAATTTTGATATCTTGTTTTATTATAGACAAATTGTTAAATCCATTTACTGAAGTTATGAATTTTCGTCCTGTCTTCATGGTGGGTGTTGTCGCTGGTTTCAAAAATTGGTGAATGTTGGGGAACATGGATAATGAATGCAGTGCAAGGTGTGCATGCAGACATTCATATGTACCACATCTGAGGTTAAGTGTCGGGAACATGCTGAAGCCAAGCATCCCAAGGCTGATGTCTACACTTGTTTTCCGCATCTTAAAAAGTGACTATTATATTGCAAAACTAAAACTTGTGTATGCAGATTTTTATTTGGAGATCATGCCTGTCATATAATATACTTCGTTGACCAACTTTTGTTGGTTAATGAAACTATCTACCAAAAATTCCTTGTGCCATTATCAAATGTTAACTTCTAAGTTGATTTAGATTAGGAATTTGTGTGCCTTATGGGAGGGACGGAGGGTGAAAACGGGAAGGAGGAAAATAGAACAATGAAAATGGGGACATGTCTTTACTTGTATTAAAATGTCGACTGTTTATACTCATCTGCATTCTAATTTAACATTTCCGATGGAGGTTCTTGCCACTGCTAGTACCCACTTGAACATTAAGTGCGAAATTAATGGTAAAGATAAAACTAATTCAAACTATGTGACTCTAAGATCGCTGCTTTTTACATTTTTTCTCCGTAGAATATCTTTTTATACTTTCTTCTCGTTAGGGGTGAAAACAAGTAAGAGTGTTCGACATACATAGGTTCAGGTTTGTTAATTTTTTTTAAATAAATAAATAAAGTCAGCTTTATATTTGGGAAAAAGTTTGTTTAGTTTATGTAGAAATTTGTTTATATATATAAATTTATTATGATTTTATAATTTATTTTAATATATTAAATTTATAATTTTTTAATTATATATATATACTTTAAATTTATTTATTAAATAATAAATTTAAATTTTTTTATAATGTAAATTTTTATGCAGATTTGTAGACCTGATAACAAATCTGATAAATTTTAAAGAAGTCAGATTTTAACAATACAAAACTCAGTAACATTTTTAAGTTTAAACTTCAAAATTTTTAAATAAACTATTTCCATCCCAATTTACAGATATCATCTCCTCACTCCTATCCATCCTTCCATTTTTTGGTTCAATGGTCCATTTTCCCCTCTTGAATATGAAATTTTGACTCTTTAGGGCCATTATTATGGCTCATTACATACAACCAAACCCGAGGTGAGCGCGTCCGTAGTTAGTAAAGAATCAACGCGTTGATTTCAGACACATTCTGCATTTTGACCTATAATATGGACGTGATTCCATCTCCCACGTGTAAGCTTGTACATAGTCTCGCGTCATCTATCAGCATCGAGGTCAATTGCAGCTTAAAATTTATGTTATTTGGACTCAACCGCATTTGAAGGAGTATCAAGTGATTGAGAAGTTTGATATTTTCTATTGTTATATTTGCCTGAGGAGCGAGATAAGAAGGAAAGAAGAAGGGATGTAAACAAGAAAATAGGGTAGGAAAGATATATTACTTGAAAAGATAAAATATAATGGGAAGAAGTAAAATATTTTTTAAATATTTAGATAAATGGAAGAAAGAGTAAAGAATAATCTTATTTTTGGTTATATTTATAAGATCTTTTAATTAAATTATATATATTAAGAAAATTTGTTGAAGATATTAATATATAAAATTTTTAAAAATATTAAAATACTTTAAGTTTGTTTCTATTTAAAGTTAAATTTGGTTATTATTGTTATTATTATAATATTAATATTAATTATCAACAAGATTTTAAAAATGATTTTTTAATAGTTAATATTATTTATTATTATGTTATAAATAAATAAAAATTAATATTTTAAACACTTCAGAGCAAAAAGAAAAATACAATTTTCCTTCGTTCCACCTATTTTATGGCTGTTGGGGGTGAGGAACCAATTTTTTTATCTTCTACTATTAACTTCTAGTTGAACATTGAAAAAAAAAATCCTTTTCCTTTTTTGTCCCCTTACTTTCCTCCCTAATTCCATCAAAACAAAGTGTGGACAAGGTTTTGGATTGAGTCTTTTGTGGAAGATAAGTTGAAGAAAAGTGTTAGGAACATTTCGACTCCTTAAATGGGATAGATTGACTCGGCTTAAATTAATTCAGGACTAATGTAGTTTTCCAATGGTGAAGATTTTGGAAAAAGTTATTGATAATTGGTAATGGTATTTGGATATTGAAAGTATTTATCACGAGGTTGCTTGTCTAATGTGGTCTCTTGTATCTTTAGGTAATTTGGACTTAGACTGATTCTTACCAAGCTGTACATTTAGTGCGTGGTTTTATATCTGGTCAACTTGTCATTGGACATTACGTGGAAGCAACGAATGGTAATTCTCATTCTCTCAATTTCATATGTTTGGTTGTTTAAGTTTATCTATTCTGGTCTCTGGGGATGGACTATCTTCGGATACTGACTTGAAGTTATTTAATGTTCTTCCTTCTTTTGCGGCTTTAAAATATTTGTTTGATAGGGCTGCTACTCTTGTAGACAGAATTATTTGATTGTTGAGTTCTTGGGGGCCGTGGCCCTATAATTCATTAAAAATAATTATGAATATGAATTCAGAAAATTTTAATAATAAATTGAACTTGTAATACTTACATGATTTTTTAATATTATTCATAGTTTTTTTAAAAGGTTTGGTTTATATATTCTCATTTCTTGTTTAAAAAGAGTGTGTCAGTAAGTTATAATTGTATATTTGTAAAAAAAAATTCAAGTATTATTTGCCACCATAAAAGACATATGGCATGTTAACAATTTTTTTTCTTTAAACGGAGAAAAATTAATAAACTTATATATTTACTTAATTGTAAAAGCGTACATGGAAAATTAGGATTTGAATTCTTTAGAATGATTCACTTTTTAGTGTAATTTTTTTTTAAAAATTAACAATTGAGATTATGATTATATATATAATAAATTATGTAACTATTTAAATTTTAACTATTACTTTCTTTATTTGACTCATCTTATTTGTATTTGGGGTTCAAATTGGACATATGCAAGTTAATCTTATAAAAAATGGCTACTCTACTTTCCAATTCCATAGCTATGGTACGCTGATATCTACTCTTAGGAAGCTCATTCATAGGAACTGGACGGTTTCATTGGTTCATATATATAAAGAGGCCAACTGGTGTGGAAATATTTTGGCAAAGTTGGGAGCTAGGCAGAATGATGGGCTCAAGCGTCCATCCATCCTCCTCTTGGAATTGAGGAATGGCTCTTAGCTGATTTAGCATACGTTTCTTTTATTCGACTTTACTTTTCTGTTTTCTCGTTTATTTTCAGATGTAACAAAAAAAAAATGATAAAGCCACCGAGAACATTTTTTTTTATTCGTAACACTGAGGAGGATATTAGTTGCATAGTCATAAATGTGGTGATTTTTCACATTAATAATAATTTATCAAATTTCTTATTAATGTAAAAAAATTGAGAACACTACTATGAACAAACATCATTTTATATAATATTACGTTGATTTTATTATCAGTTTTATTTGTCTAAAAAAGATAAAATTGTATTTAAAAATATTTATTAGATTGAAAATATAAAAATTAATAAATAATTTTTTTAATAAAAAATATTATGTTTAAATATTTAAAATTAATAATAAGAACAGACTTATATTAGTATTCATCCACTCCCCAGTACTTTCCCAAAAATGTTTGCTTCCTAACAAGTTCCAGATTTAAATTACAGAATTGGATAATGTCCTATCAAATTTTAGAAAGTCTAATGTTATAATATTACGCATATATATAACACACACAAAATGGCAACGTCATGTGCTGAATTAACAATCTGCATTTGCTCATTGTATTGTGGTGCATGTGCGTGTAAATTTTATTTTTAATTTTAAAGATTTGTGTTTACTTACCAGAAAAGAATGGATTTAGATCGTCTTAGATAAAGTGCAGAGACCTGAACCGTGTAAAATGATTTTGTAAAGTTATAAGATATAATGAACCAAAACAAGGTAATTGGATGTGAACTGCACAAGATGCAATTTGTTCTTGATCCTAATCCAAAAAAAGAGTTGTGAGTTAACAAAACTTGCAATCATAAAATAGTTGGTAAATGCAGACAGGCATTGATAAATAGCATCCTATGTTGACCCCTAGCTTATAACGACTCATGATTCACGGTAGAAAAAAAAGTTCCCAATATTTATTTAAATTAGTAATGAAGTGGAGATGTTAGGTGAGAAGAGGACATTAATGATCATGATTAAGTTGATTTCCATAATTCCAGACAGCTTATAGTATTCTGATTCGTGAGTGACCACAGTGCTTCCATTGAGGACTGCGGTCAATACAGTTTCATTCTCAAATCTGAAGTCATGTAACAATAATAATAAAAAGTACTCCTAACTCTCATAAGTAACCAAGTTCCATTGAGGTCTGGGGTGGGGGTGCCCCACAGAACGCGCCAAGAAGACTCTATGTCACCACCTTATACAGTATTCAACTCACAACCAATGCGTGAAAGACTTTTCCACTCATCTCCAATTTGAAGTATACTAGTATAATAATTTGACCAGGACTAACTCTTCTTTTCCAACCGCACTACCACTGGCAACTTGGTCCACTTTTCTTCTCTTCTCTCTTCTTTTGTCTTCACTCTTCACTTTTTCCCTTCTTTCTTACTTTCTCACCCTTCACACAAACATTTCCTCACAAAGGAGCAAAAATGGCCCCTTTCTCTTCCCTCTCTCTGCTGTTTCTCTTTCTCCATTACCCCCTCTTAGCCCTCTCAACCAACTCTGAAGGTTTGTCCTACTGATTCATTTCTCAGCCTTTCCCTCTGCTTTTCAATTATGTGTCGTTGTACTGTCAATTCAGTTTCTCAAAAATCAATTGAAGCAGGGGAATTTATATAGTTATATGCACAATCTTATGTCTAGATCATTTTTTTGTTTTGTTTTTTTTCTTGTTGTTTCTGGAATGCAAATACATATTGTGCTAAAAAAAATTACCAATTTCTTTTGGCCTCTTCTTAGCTGGAAAACAGACTTGGCTTGAGTTCCATGATTTGATTTAATCCAAATATGTTTTAACATGATGTGACTCTTGCTTGTGTAGGGAATGCTCTGCATGCTTTGAGAAGCAGGCTTTCTGACCCCAACAATGTGCTGCAGAGTTGGGACCCAACTCTGGTTAATCCATGTACTTGGTTTCATGTTAGCTGTGACTCCAGCAATCATGTGATTCGCCTGTAAGACTCCCTTTTTTTCTTTTCTTTCTGTTAGTTTATTCCAGACTTCATTTTTTTCTTGTTTAGTCCTCTTGTTACAGTGATTGGGTTTGAGCTTTTCTGATCAGCTGTCTAATCTTTGAATTTAGAGACTTGGGCAATTCTAATGTTTCTGGAACTCTGGGCCCAGAACTTGGTCAGCTACACCATCTGCAGTACCTGTAAGTTCTTACATGAGCTTCTTTGTAGTTTGATCTGTTCTTTGATTTAAAAACTTATGCCATCTAACATTTTTCAAACTGTGAAATTGAACTAGCTATTTTAGGATTTTATTTTGTACTAGTACCCATTATTTTTGTCCCGGGCTAAAGTTAGGACAGTACCAAATTATAAACTATTTCTACAATTTAATCCTTTCTCCTAATGGAAGCCAATAGATGTATTGTGCCTAATCAAATATGCATTTAGTTTTTGCCTCTTTTTTTTTTTTTTGTGTGTGTGTGTGGAGGAGGTTAGTTTCGCAAAATCAGATGAGATTCTGAAATTTCTAATCACAGGGAGCTCTATAGGAATGACTTAAGAGGAAAGATTCCTGAGGAACTTGGTAACTTGAAAGCACTTATTAGCATGGATTTGTATGATAACAATTTGGAGGGGAAGATCCCAAAGTCATTTGGCAAGTTGAAGTCACTTAAATTCATGTAAGCATGTTTATGTTGATTTGCCAAAAACTTTTGACATTTTGCTCTTCATTTTTATTTTTGAGTGATGTATAATACTGTTCGCATTGATGAACTAGGCGGCTAAACAACAACAAGTTGACAGGATCAATCCCAAGAGAACTCACTCGTCTCACTAATCTTAAAATCTTGTGAGTTTCCCTTTCATGTCATGTTTTCTTCCGGTTCTTTATTGTGAGTGTGAAGGAATGGAGATAATCAAAGTTCAATTTCACTTGTATTTTCACACTTTTATTTATTTTTTTGATTGTGGTTTATCAGCTAATTATAAACCTCAATGTTTCAGTGATGTTTCTAATAATGACCTCTGTGGAACAATACCAGTAGATGGCAACTTCGAATCTTTCCCCGTGGAAAGGTATAGCAACTATGTTGTGCTTGTGATTGTTATCCCATTAGTCCTGTTGTGTATAGCAGCATAACTAACAATGACTTACCAGTTACAAATCAAACATGCCTTAATAAATAGGCCAGGTTTAGTCATTTAGAACTCTGAACAGTTTCTTGGACCAAGCATGTAAAAATGCCAATGCTCAGCAGGTAGAGTGAAACCAAAGACCCATGGTCATGGCCATTGTTCTGTTTGATTCCGACATGAAAAACCAAAAAACATCGTGATTTTTCCACACTTCATCTGCATAACTTTCATGAAGCTTTACCTGATTAAGCATCCTAACAAGAATCATTAGGTATAGTGCCTAGCTTATGATTCCTCTACAGGATTAGATTACCACATTTGACATGCTTGTGTGAGATATAATTGATTTGAATAAAATATCCAAAAGATAAAATACAATAATATATATATATGCAAACTATCTTGCTTGTTAGAATAGCCAGGAAGAAACTTGATACATAACCAATATATGATGGCAAAAAATCCGCATTTCTTTTAATTTGAAGCTGGAGTGATTCAAATTTCTTGCTAGTTGCTACCGTTATATTTACAATATTTTTCTCCTACTCTTGTTTCAGTTTTGAAAACAACAGGTTTAGTGGTCCAGAGCTGAAAGGACTTGTTCCATACGATTTTGGGTGCTGAAGGAAGATAGAAGAAGCCTAAAGTAACAACCTGAAATGAAGAGGCTTAGTTTACATAGGGAGTATCAGAAAGGGAAAGGGTGGTGTTATTTGCACATCAATATTTCCTCACCATTTTTTCACTTTTCTTCATTGGGAAAAAAAGGGGGAGTGAGTAAGAATCTATGTTTTTCTAGTTTTATTATAAAAAAGAAGTGTTGTAAGATTGTTCTAAAACAATAACTGTATGTATATAACATTATTGATGAATGCTTGACCCTAAAATGAATCTAAAATGTCAGGCTCCTGCATGTCACTTTATCTAATAACATGATTGTACCACCTATCTCTGTTTGCAGGTAGCATAATAGTTTTATAGTAAGATGATAATTTAAGGATACTTAAATAATAAAAGTCAGGTTCTGGCTGCTGGTAGTGATTAGAGTGCTCAGAGCCTCACCACAGTTTGTTTCTGGAAACTGAAAATGATGAGGAAAAGGCTACAATCAGAGCATAGCATTAGCATATCATAATTAGTACTAGATTCACAATTGTGCTTAACAGTCTGAATTATATATAGACATGTAGGATTGATCTTTTAAAGTGGGGGATTCAGTTTAGAAAGAAAATAAAGAATTACAATAATTGATTAAAAAATATCAATTAAAGTTCAGCTAAACTACGTGTGCAAATTAATTTTTCTTATTTTGTAGGAGTTGAACCTTTTATTGTTCAAATAAATCTCACCTATCCTGTAAATATACACAGTTGACGCAATAGTTATAAATGTGTATGCTTGGATTAAGGTTAAAAAAATTAATTTTAAACAATATTGATTTCGTAAAGTGAATTTTCGCTTAATTTTTTTAGTTAAATAATTTATATTTAAAAATTTATGTCAAAAGTAAGTTTATACTAAGCGAGAATTTGTTGTCAATTTCGTGAATCTATTGCCGTTTCAATTTAATGATTTTTATTATTATTTAATTATAAAGGAAGAAAAATAATATTTTAAATGAAAATTGTTTAAATATGAATGATAATAGATATTTTGAAGTGGTTATAGATGTGAATCTATGATCATTTTAATTTAATATTTTACTTAAAAATTGCTTTAAGTTTAGTGTAAATTTTCTAATTCAGCGTTATCCAATATTTGCTTAAACAGATGATTTTAGAGCTAAATTTCTATTTGACACAAAATGCAAATATAAAACTAAACGTTAAAAAACAAAAGATCTAACAGTGTCAATTCGACCGTCAGTCAGAAAATTTAATTTACACTCGTATTCTCTTTTAATTCTTGGTATAATAATAGTACTATGTTTAATTTATAACTTTTCTTTTTTAATATAATAAAAATAATAATATTTGAATCCTAAACTCTAATTTATAACTTAATATAGATTATAAAAAATCCTCACGACTATTCAGTTGTAGTTACCTTCATGTTCTCTTTTGTTGAATGGTGAAAACTGTTTCTGAATAATGGGTTGAACAATAAAAGATTCATGTTCAAATATAACTATTGCGTCAAATATACACATTCTCTTTGAATTTGAATCTGAATAATGGGTTGACGGTGGTAGTCTGGGAGATGGTTATTGCATTAAGCATGCCATGGTGGGTGCATGTAATGTAATCACATTTTTAGATACAAAATATATTTGGATTAGTTTGTTACTTATACATAAATATATTTCATTTGATGTTTATTAGTATTAAAATATTTTATATTAACTAAAATAAAATTATAGTGCTTTTTATAAAATTTGAATAATTTTTAAATTAATTATTAAAAATAATTAAGTTTCCCTCTTGCCATATTATAACAATCCTTTATGATGATATCATCATATTAAAAAATAATCTAAATTCGTGCATGCATAGGGGCTTTATAGCAAATTGCAAGATTTAATTTCAAGTTTGGCGACTTTGTTATTCACGCTGACCGCATGTGTTAGACAACGTGTTAGGTTAAACATACACGTGGCATAAAAAGAAAAGGCATCTAGAAACGTGGCGTAAACTGTGACGCAGCATGGGCCCCATTTTTACCTAAAGTAATGTTCGAGATTAATCAATATAATTTCATAAAAAATAAGTATTTTCAACATTAATAATATGTGATTTTGTATCTCTCTTATTTCTTGCTACAAGATTTCTGAAAAGTAAAATTAGCCTCTACCCATTTACCAAGACTTTGCTTGTACATGAAAATATTAACATAAACTTTTCTTTTAAAAATCAATTTAGTGTCCTGAAAATATGTATTAATTTTGTATATATGAATACAATATTAATCCCATTTGAAAGCTTTCAACTTATACTTTTTTTAAAATTTTTAAAAAACAAGCTTATATTTAAAAAGATAGTTTTGTAGTTATACTTCGTTATTTTTCTCTTTAAAAATAAAATGTTTTTAAATTATTGAATCCAACATTTTTGTTGAAAATAGAGAAGTGCTATTACACAAAATTGTAAGAAGAGGTTGAAGATGTTTGCATTTGCATAGAGAAGTGTGGTGTGGTTTAAAGCCGCTATTATCACCTTTTTCCTTTTCCCACACATGAATTGAAGAGACACCACATTCCAGCACTCGCTATTTGGACCACTAATTCCCATGAAACCGGAACTCTGAGACTTCAATCTTTTGTCCAAAACCCCAAACCCCAGAGAGAGAGAGAGAGAAAGAAAGAAAGAAAAAGAGAACAAAAAATGAAGAGTGTTTTTCTAATGAACCCCACCAAAATTTCATATATGGTGATGCAGAGGCAGTTGATGTTGACGAACCGTGTCATTGATCCTATCAAAGTTCCTTCTTTTCTCTGCAACAGAGTGCACTCTAAACCTTATTTTCGATTACCAGATATCCTGAGGAAACCCAGAGAATATGAAATTTCACCATCTTTGTTTTCTTCATCTTTTTGTTCTTCTGCTTCTTCTTCTTCATCTGCTGCTGCAACCTCCCTTTCAAAGGTTGGCCTTGTGGGTTGGTATTTGGGGATGATAAAGTCATGGCCCATTCTCACAAAAAGTGTTACTTCGGCACTTATTTACACTGCTGCTGATTTATCCTCCCAGGTACCTTCTACGCCTATCGCTTTTCTTTGGTTGTTATCGTTATTCTTGGACCTGTTAATCTTTGTTAAGTGAAGATTGGTAGCGGAAAAGAAACAGTTTTCAACTGAGGGCTTGAGGCCTTGAGGCCTTGTTGACTTGTTGCCTTATATTTCTTGTAAAACCTCTAGGGTTTAATATACTGTTTCAAATATTGCCTTGTCTAATGTTATGAGCTGTAGTGTTTGATTATCTTAATAATATGGGAACTTTGCAACTCCTTAGCTGTGAAGTTATAATCCTGAGAGTTCCTTGCTCTTTCTTCCTCTGCTTGTGTTGTGAATGTTTCATTAGTTGGGCATGATGTATGGAATCAAAGTTAAGGGATTTGAGAAAGTGAAAACTGGAATAATCTGGTGTTAAGTTGTAGCATCAGTTGTGGAGATGGAATGAAAGAGACCAAGCAAGAAATTTTAGAGGGGATGCCATGGGGAACATTCTTTTCTGTTTTTTTTTTTTTTTTTTGAGAGGGGGGCGGGGATGCAATTCTAGTTTCTTAAAGCCTGTTTGTTTGCGTGGTGTGCAAATTGAAGTTGATTATCAAAGCAAAATCAATAGCAAGGAATATGTGTCACACAAATTACGAGGCATGTTGAAAGGTAGTGAATTTTTCTGCCGTGGGCAAAATCGATTCAGACTGCTTCACAAACATACACTTATTCTATTTGGTTATTGTGTGTTTATCTCTGTCTTTAATTTTCATTATTGCTCTATTACCCTTTTGGTTGGGTTTGTCACTTTGCCAAGGGATGTTTTGGAAGTATGCTAATTTTTAGCAATACAAATAGGTATTTTTTTTGTGTATTTCAATATTCATTTTGTAGTTTTTAATACCAATGGGGATTGGATGTTGCAGAAGGGGTTAATAGCAAATTATGGTTCAAATCTCCATAGGAAGAGATACCCACATTTAGTTCTTGACTGTGCCTTGAGCAGGGTTGCCTCGTACAAAAATAAGAGTTTGGATCCTCCTGTGCATTCCCTTTCCAGTGCCTGCTCTCAATCTGGAGAGGCAATGCACAGGAGAGGATCCATTTCCACAAAAATACCTCTCCAATTTGTCTAATTGATATTTCTTTTTGCCACATAGATGTTAATTGTTTTCCTACTGAGATGCCAGTGTGCACCTTCTCAATATTTGGAGAATACTTGAAGTGAATAATTCTTTCTGTTTTCTCATTACCTAGCTGCACATTGGATGTGGAGAACCTTGGCTGTTGTTTTCTTTTGACGGATAGATCCTTGCTTGTTCACATGTTGCCACTTATTTTGTATTACTATCACATCATTCACTTTCCTGTAACTTTGTTGATTTTCCACATTTACTCTAGCTTGGGCCTTTGGTATACTGCACCATCCTAAAGCTCATCTGTACCTATTTTGATCTGGGCATTTTGCTCTGAGCTAGGATTTATAAGTAAAAACATAAGCTCTAAAGAGATGGAGTGTGTTTTGAAATTGGTATTAGTTTATACTTTTAATTGGTAAAAAAAAAATCAATAATAAGAAAGGAGCAAAAACAATACTACATAATTAATAAGATTTATTTATTTAGTCTCAATTTTCATCCAGTGTTCCTGGTGTTGTACATTTTGGATGTGCTGCTGACATATGATCTTGAAAGTGCATACATTTTGTATGCAATATGGTAAACGTTTTTGCTTCTCTCTTAGTTTTCTGAAAGTTATATGGGTAACCGGTTTAAGGAGCCTCAACGTTGACTCGCAAATTCTTCCAGTACTTATATTGGTTCATATTCTTGTGCAGACTTGATGCCTTTATTAGTCTATTAAATAGGATTTTATCAACTCATTAAGTGGCTTCACATTTTTTATGTTGTATACTTAACACTCATTTTGTTATCAAGTTATACTCACATGGTGTTTAATACATAATTTCTTCAGACTATTGTGCAGAAATCTTCAGAATCCTTTGATTTTATAAGGACTTTACGCATGGCAGGATATGGGATGATCATTTTAGGACCATCGCTGCATTTCTGGTTCAATTTTGTGTCAAAATTATTCCCAAGGAGGGATCTATTCTCTACACTGAAGAAAATGGTCATGGGTCAGACACTTTATGGACCTGCTATGACTGTTATTTTCTTTTCCTTAAATGCACGTTTGCAGGGTATGTTCAATTCTCTTAGCATAATATTTATCATGCAATGTCCTTTTGTAAATTTTTTTCCCATGCTTAACTTTTTCTGACTTTTTTTTGGGGGGGCTTAATATTTTTTATTCTATTTGCTTGCCCTTGTATTTCAAATTATAATATTATCCAGTGTGGATTACAACACAAAAAGTGAAAGATTAGGGATGTTCATAATGTAATGACATAATCAATACCGTGCGGAACATTAGTTAATGATGCCATTTTAGAAACAAGATTGAACCAGGTGACTAGAGTTGTGATTAGGCTGCTATATTATTTTGCTATCTTTTGAGTTCTTACTGCCATCTCTAAAACACTATAAAATACATTTATTCTTGCAAGTTGACAATGTGACACTGCATTGTTGTGGGCCCTATGGCTTATTTCTATGAAATTTTGCTTCTTCTTCAACAATATAAGCTGGATTTCAAGATGCAGGGAATAACATGCCTTGTACAAGCACCTTGATTAATGTTGTGCTGCAAAATGTCCATGTGCTGATGAATTGCACTTTACTTTGAATATTTTTTAATATTTGTCTTGTGTTTATTTTTGTGTCCAATTTCATGCGGCAGTTCAGTTGTTTGTCTACATGTTTGTGAATTAGACATTTAACATGAAAAAGTCTCTACTTAAGTGGGGGAAGCAATGGAAAAGGAGAAGGAGAGGAAAGAAGGAAATGGAATTATTTCCCCTTGCGTGGATGTCTAACTGAGAGAAATTTGGGAATAAAAGTTATTTTCTTTACTTTACCCTCTAAGTTGACAGTGAAGGAGGGTGAACACCTCTCCCTGGTAACCCATCCCTTACCCTGATTAAAGAACTTCCAAACAAGGGTGAACAAGGGAAGAGAAGTTTGACAATCATGGTGGGAATGAAGTAGGTTGTAGACTGTAGATTGTTGGGTCTATGACCTTTTTCTTTTCCTGTATATTTAGTGGATTGACATTGGTGTCAAACTTTCCAATAGTAAAGTATTTGGTTGGAATGCAGAAGAAGGGAGGAGAGGGTTGTTTTGAAAAATAGCTTGTTTGGAGGGGATGTGAAGCGAAAAAAGATAGCTAAAATCTGTCCCCTCCCATTTTGGTCTCTCTTCCAATATTGGGGGATTTGGAGCTGATGGGAAATACTTGAAGCTTTTAGACTGTGCTGACTAAATTATCCTTAACTTAAACACTTGAATTTAATGGCTTTATTTGTCTACAGTATGGGTGTGATATTAAATTATTTATTCTCCCTTCCCTTCCCTTATAAAGCAAACAAGGTATCCCTCTTCTTCCATCTCCTTTAAACCAAATTGTACGTACATGAGTATAAACTTTACAAACAAAATTAAGTTGTGTATCAAGACCATTTCTTATTTTATATTCTGTTCAATTCTTTATGATATGCTAAACAATCCTCTTGGTTGACAGGTGAATCCAGCTCAGAGATTGTTGCACGTTTAAAGCGTGATTTGCTTCCTACAATGTTTAACGGAATTATGTACTGGCCTTTATGTGATTTTATAACTTTTAGGTTCATTCCTGTTCATTTACAGGTACATGTTTATTTCTTGCCTTTCCTGTCTTGCAGCATTCCATGAAAATTAAGTTTGGAAAACAGCTCAAAAGATTTCCATTCCCCTTTTTGGTGTGGCTCTGCATGTTAACTCATTATTTTCTGCATTGTTTCATTTTTGACAGCCATTAATCAGCAATTCATTTTCGTACCTGTGGACCATCTATATAACATATATGGCAAGTCTAGAGAAAGCAACCTGATCATTGTCAGCAGTGCCAATTCTTGTTTCTTCATCAAGATTTAGACTGCTATAGAGTTTATCTGAAGCTGCGGCATACAATCAAATCTTTTGTGTCTGCAAGGAATTCTGATCTCACATTTTCCATGGCTATGCTACTAACCAGGACAATAGTTGTTTTTCCATTTTTAAAACCTATATTCCTCTTATTTGCTTTGGTATTGTAATTTTTTTTCTTATGAGTGGACCAATTTGTAGATCTATTACACGAGTTGTTATTGCAGACATTTTTTCTTTTTTCCTGAGACATTTTTTAATCATTCTTTTGAGAAGCATTTCCTTCAATGTATAATTTGATATTTGTTTTTCCTTATTAAAGAATAAATTATTCTTGCAAAGTCGAACAGTACCATCGGTATAAGCCTCATGTTCATTTGTAGAGTAGTACCACATTCCTAAAAATAGTATCCTCGTTAATTACTTAAGCTAGAAAGTACTTCATAAAAATACATAAAAAAAAAACATTTAGGTGGTGTTTGATTTATGAAAATATTTTAAATTTTTTTATAATAAAAATATTATCTTATTTTTATTTTATTTTTTATTTTTAATATTTTATACAGGAAATAAGAGAAAGTTATTTTTTTGTTTTTACTGTTTTTTGATATTTTTGTAAATGAAGATGAAACAAAACATGTTTTTGCAAATCAAATATTATGTTAATAGTTTAAGAGCTTAAATATTTTACTTTTCCAAAGTAATTAGGGGCATTATTAAAAAAATTATTAGAATATAGAATTATAACATTCAGTTCAAGGGAAAACGTCTACAGCTTTCGTATATTTAAATATGATAAGCTTAAAAATGTTAAATGATAAATAAAATTCAAAACATACTAAATGTTAGTCTCGACATATTAGCATTTGAAATAACTGTAAAAGTTATTCAACAGAAAAAAGGACGACCAAAATGTTGCTTTCATAAAAAAAAACGAGGACTTTATGTTTGTAAAATACGGATTTTTTTATTTATCAAAATAGTATAAAATTAAAAATAATTTACTGCAAAAATGTGAAAGCAAAATAATTTATTATTTTGGGATTATTTTTTACACGTGGGACACATATTGTGTAATTTCAACTTATAGAACATGTGTGATGTATGATAAAGTTGCACAACGAATAAAATATTTAAACATCTTTGTTGTGCCTGTCATATGATATAAGAGTGTTACGGATGATGACCATACGCATAATGTGGAACAAGCAAAAGTGTTGCCCATCTTGACGAAGCACTACATCAATGTGTTAAACTAGTTTGAAAGAATTTGATTTCTTTCACATTCCTTTCGCACAATCACTTCTCCCTTCTTCAACAAAACCACTGATAGTCCCATACAATTACAAAGCATGGGTTTTTCTCTTCTTAAGAACGGCACATTCAAGTAACACACGCCTCACATTTGTTTATTTTCTTTACTCTCTTCTCCCTAACAGGTCACTCATTGAAGCTAATATTTTTCTCTGATAATTCACAAAGTTATAATTGTATTGCTATTATGAACGGCCAACTAAGTCAATTCAACTTTTATTTCAAGTATGGGCATTGAAGAGTCTTACTTAAAAGTATTTATCATGCAATTAGCATTTTCACCTTAAAAGTTCTCAAAAAATATATTTTTCCTTGTCTTAAGTTATAACAAATCTATTTGTTAAATTTAAAATAGTCTAATTGGTTTCGAATTTTAAGTTTGTTTGAATTTTTTTGCTTTAAGTATATCTAAATTGATGTAGTGTTATATTTAAATTAGTCTTTTCCCATCTTTAAAAGTAAAGTCTTTTAATCCTTTAAATATTATCATTTGAATAAATAAATAGAATAAATTAATTATTTTTTATAAATTAATAATGACAAATATAATTAGAAAATGACTTTATTCAACAAGTAATTTTTGGAAGTCTATCACTAAAATGAAAGGAAACAAAAGTGAAAGAAAGGATTGAACAACTAAAGTGAGTGCAATCTATACATTTCTAGGAAAAAAAAATTACACTTTATTTTGCATATGTAACACAAGGTTTGCAACATAGAATAGCTTAACACACTTTTTCATGACATGTGTTATAATCCCAAACATGGTAGAAAGGCGCATTACTTTTACATTGGGCCATATGTTATCATCTCTAATGTCGTGTCTTATAAATCTTAGCAACATATGTTATACATAATGAAAAACTGCAACACTTTTAGTATTATAACGTGATGGCCTTTACATTTATTTATTTACATTGAACTAGGTAATATTGTGCTATACTTGTGCTACTAACATGTGATGGGCATTTCTTTTTTTAATTATTGTGTCACTCTATTATGTGTGCGCTTGTTATACCTGATGTGATTGTACATCACAAATAAATTTGTGTAAAAAACAATCCTAAACTGGAAATTTTTTTTTATGTTTACTTTTTTTGATAAATTGTTTTAAATTTTACTCTATTTGGTCAAAAAGCCAATATCATTATTCAATATCTTAGTTAATACAGCTTAATCTAGGCCCCAAGGATTATTGATGTCAGTAGTGGCCAACAGCTTTAAACCAGAGAACATATTTACCCTAGAAGTAAAAGTCCGAATCAGAAATAGTGTTCTTGCCATGAAACTTATAGATACCATAAAGCTAATTGACCAGTCACACTTGAGATTTAGCACTCGGAATGCAACACTATTTTATTTCAATGAAAATTAGTTGAGCAAAAAACAAGTACAAAAGAACAGAAATGAATATAGAAACACATCAGGATATCATTGAAGAATGGTGTTACACTCGGAAACAATGAACTTCTTAATCCTATCAGAGGTTCACATATTTTTGTATTAACATGACCCACTCCCTATCAATCATCAATCTTTATATCTCGAATGGTATAGCTTATTCTGTTTTGGCAAATTGGGCAGCTGCAGGATAAGACAAAAATCCAAATTTATGTCAGCTTAAGTAAATGATTCAACATTCCAACTTTCGACAAAATGCAGGCTACTAATTCCAGCCTTTTGATTCATCTACGGGTAAATATCTGATCTACATCTAACAGAGGCAGCTTCACTCTTCAGAAGCACGTATGCAAATCTTCTCAAGTTGTATTGGCCAATCTGGTCCAAGAACTTGGGGATTTAATTCCATCGCAAGACGAAAATCTAAAACAGATACATCAGCAGATCTTCTTGTTGTTTGCATGTACCTTCCAGGTAGCAATACATTAGAACCGGTTACTGACTGTCTATATTGTTGTCTTGGGTGTCCATTTCCAGATCTTGACCCAGCTAAATCCATAGAGGATTCAATCAACCTCTTCAGATACGAATCCAGAGCATTATTCAATAGATTTACACAATCCACTGTCACAGTTAAACCCTCCTTCTCCAACTTCTGCTCCAAACGACTCCTCAAAGATCTAGTGTCAGGGAGACCTCCATTACTGTGACAGGTCTCTGAATTATACTTGCTACATAATGATACATTAGAATGAAGTCGACGACTGCTACCAAAATTCATGGATACACCAAGGGGAGCGGTAACTGGGCTCCTACTCTGAATGCTGGGGCTTCCAGCCATCTGTTCAACCTCTTCTCCTTCTTCAACAGAAATAGGAGGTCTACTGCCAAGGGAATTCAGTTCTGTTGCACTCTGCTGCTCATGCATCTTATAGCCTAATTCTTCAGATGCAAGACCAATGTGGGGCTTTCCCAGCGGCCCCAAAGCAATTTGGCGGCCCTTTACCCTACGGTCTCGAGCAGCCAAATGGCCATTCCTCCGAAGGGAAGGAGGAAATGCATCTCCAAATGGCTGCTGCTGCCCATTTGAATCTTTTACACTTAAGGCACTCCCTATCCTGGTAGAGCCTCTCACAGGTGGGACTTTAGATAAACTAGCATTCTTGAGAATAGCCCTAATGAATTGATTGTGAAGAGGGATATTTTCCCTCCCAATTATCATGATGCAATTCTTGTCAAACTCTGACTTACTTATCTTTGAACTCAATAATCTTCCAAGCTGATCAAAGTACTTGTCAGCTCTCTGATGACCAACCTTCTGAACGATCAGAGCTTTTAGCCCCAACGTGTCGATTCGTGTAAAGCTTCGTTTGGGTACCGTCATTTTGCCCAATAATCTTCTCACAATCACTGAGCCAACACACAAATCATAATCTCAGACTGTCCAACAAAACCCACATAATCCAAAACAAAAGCTTCCTTAAACCCTAGTTCCCAAATAATGACCAAATCTGCAATTCATCAAGTTATCAATCAGAAACCATCATTGAATTCAACCAATCATTGATTAGAATACCAATTCACAAGACAATTGCAGAGAAAGACGGAAAACGCGTTTGGGGAAAACCGAACAATGAAAAAATTTGAGAAATAAGCAGCGATCATCAAAGAAGAAAGAAAACCCTCGTAAGATTTTGAAGAAAGTGAGGGAATTTAATGAAGTTAGGGGAAAGAAAGATTGGTACCGAAATGGGTCGCCGCCGATGTGGAATTGAGTATTCGGAATTGCTATTTTGGTGTTTCTTCCGATTTTGTAAGGAAACCCTAACAGTAACAGGGATGGTGGATTTACGTAAGAGGCGTGTGCTTTTCCAACATCCAACCTTGGGCTCTTTGTTGTTGAGTTTGTCTTTCTTTCCCCGTCAAAAATTCCCCAAAAACAATTCAGCAAAACTAATAGGAGCAAGAATCGCAGTCTCTTGGCATATGTATGCATTTACTTTACCTTTTTTATTAAAAATTTAAGCAGTTCTCTCTCTCCCTCTTTTATTTATGATTTCTTAACTTTTAATATAAAATTTGTACACAATCCGAAACATACATCGGACACTAACACTGCAGAGGGGGGAAATATTGAGAAGATAGGAAAATATTGAAATCTAAATTTTATAAAATGAGTATTGATCCTCTAAGTGTTCTAGCTGGAAAAAAAAAGAATTTTTGTTATCAAATTTTTAATAAAAATACATCATTATTTTTTATTTACTCTTTTATGTATTTTTTTTACTTCTTCTGAAAACACAATTAAACTATGTTTAGCCATTGTATACATATCTATATATTATCAAACAGCTAAATCATACGAGTGCAGTTATTGTGATACAAATAAACTAACGTGAGTAGATGTTTTGAGAATAACGAAAATTATTGCACAATAAGTTAATTTAGATACATTTTGTAGTTAATTATCTAACCAAAATATATTATTTATTTATTTCTAATCAATGCTTGAAATCCATTAAATATAATAAAAAGTTTTATATCAATTATTTAAAATAATGTTTTTACTTAAATCAATTTATTAGAAAATTAAAAACTTATATTTAAAAATTTAATTTAAAAATTTATTAATCTATATTTTAATTATGTTAATAAATACATATGTACTATATAAAATACCAAGTGTGTCTTTGATTTAACTAAACAAAGATTATTTCAATAATTGATTACATAAAATAAATTTTATATTTAGATATATTATATAAAATTTGATTTTAAAATCAATTATGGTATTTTTATTGTATAAAATATTATTTTTTCATATTTAAAATTTAAAATATATAAAATTACTTGTAACAGTTAATTTTATAGTTAAAATAATTAATTATTGTAAATAAGATAGAAAAATAAAAGTTAATTAAAAATGGTTTAATAATTTTCTAATCATATATAAATTTCTATCCTAAAAAATTTATAAATAAATAAAAATTTTAAATTGTTTTGATCACGGATAATAAAACTTCTTAATTATATTATTTTAATAAAGAAAAAGCAATATCGTGCGTTGAAGGCCCGGTGCAGTGAGTGATAAGCCCATGAAAACAACCAGAAGAGCCTTGGGTCAAGACTAAGCCCAATAATTAATATTTGACTCGAAGAAAACCCTAATTTCAGCTCTTAGTATATAAATTGACATCTGCAGGCGGCAAAGAGGAATCACCCCTCCTCCACATTCTGCAGCGACTGCGTGGTTTGGATCTTCCATACAGCAATGGGGCACTCTAACGTTTGGAACTCTCACCCGAAGAACTATGGTCCTGGTTCACGCGCTTGGTATGTAACTGCTTCACTCTCTTGTTAAAAGTCTGTTTTCATAATACAAGATTTTCTTTTGATCCCAAATATTAGAAGGTCCTTGAATTGTTCGTCTCATTCATGTTAGTTAGGTTTAAGGAGTAATGTCATGCTTCAGCATATGATGTTTGCTAAATTTTGTTTTAATTCATATTACGCTTATGCTACCTTTGTTTTCACGCATGTTTTGCTACTTGCCATGTATGATTTAACTGCAGTGATCTTTTCACAGCTTATGAGTAGGTGGATTATGGTTACTGTAAAATGTTATCTTTTCTTGATTTTGTGCGGTCTTTCTATTATGGTGTATAGATTTAGTCTGTTTTAGTATTTGAATAATCATGCATTGGTTTGATCCATGTAGCCAAACCCACTTAGTATGGGAAAAAGGCTTCGGATGCTGTTATTGTTGTTGAATTGGTATTGAATCAACATAGAGGTTTTGGATTTTAGATTGGTTGACAAATGTTGGATGCGTTTGGTGTATGGTTTGTTACATGTACTTTTGTAGTTCAATTGTTTTGACAAACATTGATGATTGTGTTTGTTGTTGCAGCCGTGTGTGTGGGAATCCGCATGGATTGATCAGGAAGTATGGCCTTATGTGCTGCAGGCAATGCTTCCGTAGCAATGCCAAGGAGATTGGTTTCATTAAGGTAAACATTTTGGTGTGCTAATCCCAGTTGTGTTCTTTTAGATAATTCAATGCATTCACATTGTTTGTGCTTGGTGGAATGCTGATTTGTTGTGTGCCATTTATTGACATTCCCTGAGTCCTGATCACAATTTTTTGTTGTTGCAGTATCGCTGAAGAGCTGTTGAGGCCTGCTCAACCAATTTTATGTTCTGGCATTAGGATGTTTTTGAGGATGTTATGTTTTAAGAAACCTGAGACTTGTTTTTTCAATCTAATTAATTATCAGACATAGTTTGTGGAACTAAGAATACTTTTATATAAATTGTTATTGACTACTGACCTCTATCTCCTTTAATCATTCTGCAGTGTGTGCTTGTGTGTCATTGCATTTTCAGACCTTTGTCGTCTTTTTGGCGTGTTGTATAATTTTAGTATTAGAATTATACCGTTTTAGCTGAATTGTAGTATTGTAGTCAGTTTCTGCGAGGTTGGCATTCTGTAATTGGATAACATAAAGTTTTTTTTGATTTTATAGTTTCACCCAAAAGAAATAAAATAAAAGCTACGGTATGCAGTATCATGATTTCGTTTTCTTTTAGGTGAGACTAATCAATAATATGTAGTAATTTGCCACGTAATGCTAAATACCGAAATACTAGGCAGAGCGAAGTATATTATTGAATGTTTAGTTTCGCTGCTGCAATCAATATTCTTTCAATTGCTGTTACCCAATTTTTTTTATGGATTCTTAGTCATGACAGTGTTTTTCTTTGAATGTTTTTGGAATAAAAAATGGACAAAGAAATTACATTATTTTTAAAGTTTTAACCGGATTGTATATAATTTGTTGTCTTTAAATCGAAACCCATGTGTAATACTTAAACAGTGTTGAGTAAAGATAGCATGAAAAAGGAAATGGTAAAGAAAAAGAGAGCATATGTTATTTGGATAAGGGTGGGAAAAGTAGCTATTCTAGATCGTATCCTAGTTACAAGTTGAGCCATAATAATGTACGTGTTACCTCAAGAAGATGCGACCTACAGACAGGCAAGGAGAATGAAAGCACAGAAACGCTTGTGTTACCTGCTTTAGAAGTTGTACCAACTACTTAAATACTCAGCTCTAAATTCCGTCCTCTTGAAGGCAACACAGCAACAGCATCTTACTTTTTTTCTATAATTCTTTTCATGCATGAATCTCTCACTTCCATCGCCATCATAACTTTTATTTTCGCATAACAAGGTTTCAGCGAATGAGCATGTCTTCTAAATGTTATTAATAGTATGTTTGGAAACAATTAAATTTTTAAAAACTCAAAATGATATAAATAAGCAATTATTTGTTCAGAATAGAATAGAATAGATGCTTCGCAGTTTTGATAGAATGCATGAAATCTGAATTATATGGGATTTGGAATCGTAAATACACTTAAATTTTGTTAAGTTTATGTTAACAACCTTCTATTTGGATGGAAAATTGCAACTTAAAAAAATGCTAAGGACTGATCCGTTAGACTATAGGGATCCAAGAAAAAGTGGAATGTGCAAGTACTTTTTTATTGGTAGGATGTTGGAAACAAGATAGTGGATGGTGAAGTGGTTATAATTTTTATAAGATATCCATATTCCTTATATAACTAACATATAAAAGGAATACAATTTTTTTTTTCCAAAATGCTTTGTTTATATAGTTCCTCACTTTGTGAATCACCTAATTTTGGAGCATGAAAAGTTAGTTCTAAAGCTGTGCAAAGGGTCCCCTCCTAACAAACTACTGTACTACCCAAAACCTTTTCAACGAGCTTATCTCCAAAATTATCCTCATTCAATTACATATCATTTTATATTGTGGCATCCGGGCATAGCTTAACAGTATCAACATAAAAATAGTAACCACAATTTCTAGTACTTGAATAAAAAAGGGTAAATGAATTAGATCTAAACGACGTCTCAAGGTACCTTGCCTTATTCCTTGAGTTATTTGATATGCGTTCTCACTCTGTTGAACAAATCAAAATTGAAGGAATGCTTGAATACATGGTTTTGTTACAATTATGAGGAACCGTACAAGAGGTGACCTCTTAAATCTTAATGCATGACCCTTGAAAAGAATACTTCGTTATACAAGCAAGCTGTCATTTTCGGGATTTCTTTTTCTCCAAATAAAAAATTTATACTGTTTTACGGATTGTGATCATTGAACTTTTCACTGTAAGTTTATGGTGAGTTGATAATTATAACCCAGTAATTTTTCTGCATAAGACTCTCCAGAAGAGGGAGGTAAGGGTCCTTGTATTGATTGATTAGTACTATAGATGGCATCACCGAGGGGATACCAAAAAGATTTACATTTTATTTAAACGAATTCTAAAATAAATTCCAAAATACTTAGTGTATTAAAAACAGGAAACAGACTAGAATTCAATTTTTTATTTTTTATTTTATAAATAGCTAAAATATATCATAAAAGTTGATTTTTTTGGTACGAAATCACAGGATTTAAACTTAAAACTAGGTTAAGATGTATCAACCTCTATCAATCATGGTCGTATATCAATCATGGTCGTACATTATAAAATATGTTGATTTCATAGTGCCATAGATTTAAAAGTATTTAATTTATTTTTCTATCTAATAGAACAGTACAAAATGCTGAAAAGCCCTTCTTCGTTTGATTTTGATCGTCATGTCAATCAAATGTAGTCATCCTCCAAGAATGAACAAAAATGTTAAGGCATAAAATAAGAAATTGCATAGAATGGGGGTTCTTTGAGTACTCAAAGATTTAGCTCAACAAAGCAAATATCAAGAATCTTGAATCTTTGGCTTCAAGGATTATTAACCTCAACTTAATATAATAATAAGCACATTTTTGAGCATGCAGACCAGCCGCCAATACGGACACCAACTTTGAGCCCCAAAGTTGTTTATCACATTTTTTTGCTCTGTTGATAAATAATCACATACTTTCCTTTGTGGGGTTGAGGTGGAAAGGAGAAGCAAAGTTGGAAAGCTATGGGACAGAGGCAAAATTATTTCCTTAAGCCCATAATCACTTTGGAAGCAAAGATAATTAATACCCTATAAACGGACATCTTCGAGTGGGTGTTTACTTTTTAACCAATTATTCCATTGAGTGTACCTTAAGTTACATGCCCTCAAAGAATTATGCCTTTCTCATCATTCCATGGGTACATTTGCCATGGATTCGTTAATCAAATAGTGTAACCATATTATCGATCTTCTAATGCTGAATGGGAATTTACAATCACAAAATCGGTGAATATGTACCGAAGTGAAGGTTCATCATGGATTATTTATAATATTATTTGGCAATCAGTGATTTGAGCCAAAAATAAGTAACAAACTAGGGAATGTGATGCATAATCATGTTGGTCTAGTTAATTATTAGATAACTGCAACAAAAATAAGAAATTAACTAAACCTAAGTCCTAAGTTTGTTGCAAGTTTTATTGCTTATAGGATCACCTGGAAACTATTTTGGATAGTGATGCCGCTAGGAATGGTCAGATGATAAAGCAATAATTGGTTTTGATATCACATTATCACAATAAGACACTTTTTTCACATAAATGAAGCGAAGTGAATTTGTGGGTAAAAGTAGACTCTAAAAGAAAGGGTTGCTTCTGTACTTATCAAGATTTGGAATTATATGCAATTACTCAGATAAATATTGTATTTTGTCAAACCATTACCTTAGAAGTTCCACTATCTTAAATATTGTACTTTAGTTGCTTAGCCCCTGAGCTCAACCTTGTTCCACCTTGGTTTTTAAACTACTTTATAAAGACATCCCAGGTAAGAATTACTGTGAACCCGTGACAACAGCAAAGAATCATTTAATCAAGCCCATCAATTAAAAAACTAAAGAATTATACCCACAGCCAAGTAAATAGTCACCATCTTAAATATTTATTTATGAAACACAAGATGCTTTCAGATGAAACAAGAAGCAAGCACATTCAGAGGGCAAAGGAGGAAAGAAGGTAAATTTTCAAATATTTTGAAGATTTTATATATTCTTTCTTTCTATCTATCTATTTATTTATTCATTTCAAAGAAGATACTTTTGACCAAAATTAATGAAAGCTAGTAGAAGATGCAGAGGGACACGTACATGAAGGAGAAAGCTAGAGAAGAACCAAAGGTTGGAGAAAACAAAGAAAAAACTGGAGGATTTTGATATTAAGAAATAAGATGCTTTCAATGGCTGCAATGAGTGGCGTAGATGGAGAGGGACAGAAAGGGATGTGGCATCTTAATCTAGTTATAATAATAAATTGATTATAGCTTAGCTTGCAAAAATCACAATTAGGCAACATTGCCTTTCTGGTTGATAATGCCTAAGCTTTTTGAGCATTTCATTGATAGCATCAACCACTGTATTTGATTTAGAGCTCCTTTCATAATAGTTAGCTCATTCATCTCTTTCCCAATGAAGTAATCTATCTATCTCACGTCACTCAGTGGCAAATCTCTCTGTATATGTATGTAGACATTATTATATACATACAATTTATACACGTGAAAGCTGGAAACATCACACAGTCTTGTAAGGTGGTGAAGCACTTTTTGTATTCTTGTATACGAAATTAAACATTATATGCTCTGATTATACGGCTGAATTAATATTTCACACCAACATGAAAAAGACAGCCATCTAGTCCTCATAGCAGAAATAGCTAAATTAACACAATATATGTAATTGTGGGTTGAATCCTGTGACTGACTAGTTTTGCAAGCTACCTACACAATTAATGCTCAAGTCATAAAAAAAATTAAGGAAATAGTGCAAATAACCTAATGAATATTGAGAATAATCTGTGTTTATAAATACATGTAACTGTTGTTTTTTCTTTATCCATGTACTTGTAACTATGGGAAAGGATCATTCATGGCAACGGCTTAGTTGAAGATTTGAAGGGAACAACATTAATGTCATGTTTGGTAAGAAGGAAATGGAAGATAAAATGAACAGAAATTAATATCATCGTATTTAAGTTTAATTTAAGTCTAAATATGTGGCCAACTTGCTTTCTTTCTTTTTAAATCTCTCCTACCAAATATTGTGAAATGCCAAGCTACTAACTGAACTGAGAATTCCATGAAAATAAGATGGCTTTTGAATCTCTGAACAAAAGCATAAATTGATGCAATATCGGTTTATGAAAGGGATGGGCACTAACCCCTGTGTAACTAATTGGTGAAAGACTCCATTAATGGTCAGAATTTATGAAATCTATAATTAGTTGCCGAAAGAAGGTTTATTTTTTAAATACTATTTAATTATGTGTTGGTATAAAGTAACGTAATCATATTACTACTATTAAATTCTTTTAATAAGTTAACAACACGTATTGATGCCATTTACACTATTATCCCTTTATATGTTATATTAAATTATATTCTATTGAGTGTGACTTAATTTTTTTAAGTCTATTCTCACTCAAAGAAAAATATTTGTAACAAAGGCGTTTGAAAATTGATATAGGCATAATTAATACAAGCAAACTCTAAAAAAATGCATATATTAAATGAGAAATATAAAAATTATAAAGAATGTGTGTACATACGTACTTAAAATGTCACAGCATAACTAATTATTTGTATTATGTTTTGGCTACATGGTACAATATATATTTTATAAAAATATCCCCTTCCTTATAAGTAAATGGTACTGTGAATTTAAATTTTTCTTTCCTCTTTTTCCTTCCTTCCAAGTAAACTACAGTGCGAAATTTACACCTTACAACCAGGCAACGCATTGTTTGGTTGCAAACTCAGGAATAAAATTGCATTTTGAGTAATGGAAAGAAAAGGAATAATAACACTCATCAAATGCGAAGCTTAGGAAAATTATAATAAAGCGTCATTAACAATAATACAACACATAACATAACGTTCCTCCAAAGATTCACCAAAACCAAAACCAAAACCCAAAACCAAAGGCTCACTCCCCTGCGAAACACTCCACTCTACACACACACACATACACACTCTATATTTAGTATTTTATTTTATTTTTTTTGTCACCTACTTCGCTTTCTCTTTCTCTCCCTTTTTCTTCTCTCTCTCTCTCCAAAATCCCACACCCAGCACAGCAGCAGTATTTCTCTCACTGTTCCTCAGAAATGCTGAATCTGAAGCGCAGCCAGTGATTGATCTGCAGGTTGGAACACAAAGTTGAGATTTTGGCGTTTTGGGAAGGAAGAAACCCTGATGAGAGGGGCAATGTGAGGGAAAGTTTCTAACTTTGGAAGGTCCTATAATGGTGGCTGCCATTTCCGAAGACCCATTGACCTCTTCGGAGAAAGACAATGGCAGCATACCGAGAAGACCAAAGGGTAGGCAAGTCTCTTCCAGGTACATGTCTCCTTCACCTTCTTCAACCACAACAACAACAACAACAACAACAACAACAACATCGTCAAGAACAAGTTCATCTTCTTCTTCTCGTCGATTCCCTTCTCCTCTGTTGTCACATTCCACCAATTCATCAACCCCTTTGGTTCCCAAACGTTCCCAATCGGTGGACCGCCGGCGACCGCGACCCATGACGCCACAACTTTCCGACGCGTCGAAGCTTCTAGTAACTTCCACTCGGAGCCTGTCCGTTTCCTTCCAAGGAGAGGCCTTTTCGCTACCCATTAGCAAGACCAAGGCCGCCGCCGCCGCCACCCCTCCTTCACGGAAACCCGCCACGCCGGAGCGCCGCCGGGTCCCTGTCAAGGGCGAGAATTCCCGTCCCGCTACGGATCAGCACCGGTGGCCCGCCCGAACCCGGCAACCCGATCACCTCTCAAAGAGCATGGATTGCAGCAGTGACAACAAGAAGAAGGTAATGGTTGGGAATAATGGGTTTGGGAAAGTGGTTCGTGCTTTGCAGCAATCAATGGTGATGGAAGGTGATAGGAGCAGAAGGGCTTCTTTTGGTGGTTTGAGTTTGGATTTGGGTAAAGCGGAGTTGTTGAATCACAAGGGTGTTGGTGGCGGTACTCCAACTCATCTTCAGCATGATGTGAATTTGGTGAATCAGGCTTCTTCATTGCCTTGTGATCTCACTGCTTCTGATACTGATAGTGTTTCCTCTGGTAGCACTTCAGGTGCACATGACTCTGCTGGCCCTCCCAAGACTTCTTCCAAGGATAAGGAACCTCGTGGCATTGTTGTGTCTGCCAGGTTTTGGCAGGAAACTAATAGCCGCCTGCGCAGGTTGCAGGATCCCGGTTCCCCTTTGTCAACTAGCCCTGCTTCTAGAGTCACTGTCCCAACCAAGAATGCTCAATTGAAAAGGTTTAATAGTGATGGTCCTGTGTTGTCCCCTAGAACCATAGCTTCTCCTGTAAGGGGAAATGCTCGCCCTGCCTCGCCCGGTAAGCTTTGGGCGACCACAAATGCTGGATCCTCACCTTCAAGGGGGATGCCTAGTCCTGCTAGGGTGAGAAGCACCGTTGCCAGTTCCATTAATAGTAATTCTGGTAACACGCCTTCCATTCTTAGCTTCTCTGCCGATGTACGGAGAGGGAAGATTGGGGAGGATCGGATATTTGATGCGCATACTTTGAGGCTTCTGTATAACCGTTATGTGCAGTGGCGGTTTGTTAATGCCAGGGCTGATGCTACCTCTATGGTGCAGAAACTGAATGCTGAGGTATGGTTTAAGATGTATTAAGTCATACCATATTTTAGACCGTGGTTTCCCTTACTTGTAATTGATATGAATATCTGTAATTGGTAGTTTTTTAGTAATTGTCATCTAGCGTTAGTGTATTGCAGCGTGTTTTGTGGAGTGACTTAGATTAATGGGATCTTCATCACCCTTGTAACACTCAATAGAATGTTCCTAGGAATGCATCATTAAACTACTTGTGAGAAACACTATGCCAGAGGTTTAGGCTACCTAGTCTTACCGTGAATGATGAATGCTGAGGCCGCATTTTCAAGGAAATATGCTAGGTTTCAGAATGTCAATTGACTAGGGTAACGAAACATGTTATCAGTATGCATTTTTTGGATTTACCATCCAAACCTGAAAAACGTAGATAGTATTTCTCATCCATGTTCCTTGCTCTGAAGTGCTTGGAGATTTCAAAGTGCACTGTATCATTCTAATTGTGGATATTGTAATGGCAGGCTTACTAGAGAGAAAGGTTAGACTGTAAATAAAGTTTAGTTAGGAGTTATTTAAAAATCCTATCCTGATGTTCTGTTCAAAATGTCTTCAGAAAACTTATATGATGACTGTTCATGATTTATTAGTTTTGTCTTGTTATGACTAAGAAACTATCTTTGTTGGTAGTGACCTGACAAGTGATGTTGTATGGTGAGAAATTGTTGTGCAAAAATTTACTTGTGTTGTTGTTGTGTATTTGGCTCAAGTTTACAAGTGTCTAGAAGTGGTTCAAATTGAAATGTAAGCATGTGAACCTTCTATCTATATGAAGAGATAAAGAATGTGTTGAATGCCCATACACAAGTATATGGCAAAAAATAGTAGTTGGTTGAAGTGTATCTTGAGTAAGATTCTTGGTAGCATAGCTTGACCTAATATTGTGTTAACCTTGAGTCAGGTGTATAAGGAAGTTGACACCATTTGATCTTTCATACATCACTTTATAGGCTTCAGAAGTTTATTGGCTGTAGTGACATTTTGCTTTTCTGGTTTTGGATTATGTGGACATTGTTCTGAAATGTTTCTCGTGAGAGGCCGTCACACACTTCCAAAGGAAGTGTTTTCTGTACCTAGTTTTGTATTTGCTCATCTAATTTCATGAGTTGTGAAATAATGTACTCTTCATCTTTGTTTAAGATGACAAATGCTTTTGGGTGATAACAATGCTACTACATGGGAATATACTGTAGTGCTAACTTACATGTTTTTCATTATGCCAGAGACATTTGTGGAATGCATGGGTAACAATCTCAGAACTCCGGCATTCAGTCATACTTAAAAGAATCAAGCTTGTATTGCTGAGGCAAAAGTTGAAGTTAACTTCCATTCTGAAAGGACAGGTATATTCAGAGCTTTCAATTTTGAAAACAATACCTCTTATGCAATGAATGTAGCTCGTGGAAAGTAGCTTGATAAAATTCATATTTCTTTTCTATATTGCTTTTGTTTTATAAATAATTGCATGCTGTTGATGTGCTTGACCTGTTTGTAATTTAATGCAATACCAACTATTTGATAATATTTAGCAATTCGTTGTTGTTACTTCTAAGCATTTCTCATAGCGATTTAATCTTTTTTGTTTACTTAAATCAAGATTCAGTAATTCATTTGATTGGTGTGCTAATTATTTTATTATTATTTGTCATAATTGAGGTTTATTGTGCTTGGCCATAGATTTCTTATTTGGAAGAATGGGCTCTTCTAGATAGAGATCACTCCAGTTCTTTGCTTGGAGCAACTGAAGCTTTGAGGGCCAGTACCCTCCGTCTTCCTGTTGTTGAAAAAGCAATAGTATGGGTTACTTTTCTTTTGTTTTTTTATACTTCATGCTATTTTTAAAATAGACTGTCAAATATTAAACCATTATTTGTTATCACTATCAGGCTGATGTACCAAATCTAAAGGATGCTTTGGGATCAGCAGTTGATGTGATGCAGGCAATGGCATCCTCGATATACTCTCTTTCGTCAAAGGTGATTTTTTATTTTTGTCTTCTGCATGTGTTTTTTCTGTAAGGTGCATGTGTTCTTTCACATTTCAATTATCATAATAGCTGTGGTGCCATGTCTGCACAAAACCAAGATGTCTATAATTTATTTTTTAGACTTTTGTTTGATAGCTAGTATTTACGTTTGAAGTAACACTTCAGTTGATTGTTTCAGTCATTAGTCAATATTTTGTCAAGTCTATTGAAGCCATTCTACCATAAATTGATTGTAATTATTCTTTTTTATTTTATATAAAAGAGATGCTTGGATTTTAAGTTCTTCAGAGAGAACCAAAATTAATTCTGCAGTCTAGATGCTGGTTGGTTTCTCCATTCCCCTTTCACCAAATAATCATCTTACCATATAATGTATCAAATTTGTTGTTTTCTTTTATTATTTGTAAATATTGTCAATAAATGAATAGAAGCGTTTTTTATTCAAATTGATGTTTAAGCAGAAATTTGGAATCTTTCATAAATGCAGAAACTGTAAAAGCTCAAGGGTCAATAGTTTGGTTAATACACACAAAATATTGAAAATAATCTTAATGTCAATATGATCTAATTTTAAGTTAATAATTATCAAATAAAAAATGTAATAGATAGGTACTAGAAGTTCAAATTGGCGATTTGCACATCTTCCCTCCCTTTGCATGTGAAATTGAAAATGAGACTTGGCAACTTTTACCAACGAGTAGTTGGTTCAAGTAGTATGCCTGATCCCTCTCCTAAATTTGAGCCTTGTATATGGAAAAATAATTCTGATGGGAAAGGTAGTCCCATCATGTTGTGGATATTACCTCTTGGGGAGGATACCTACAGTCTTTGGACAAAAAAAATAAGAAATGAAAAAGACATTTTGGATAACGTGCATAAGTGTATGATATGATTTCAGAAGGATGGATGCTTATTAAGCTTAGTCTATGTCTATGAATCATGGGCATGTTAAATAAGAAATGAAAAAGATATCTTGGCTAATATGCATAAGTGTATGATATGATTTCAGAAGGATGGATGCTTATTAAGCTTAGTCTAAGTCTATGAAGCATGGGCATGTTAAATAAGAAATGAAAAAGATATCTTGGCTAATGTGCATAAGTGTATGATATGATTTCAGAAGGATGGATGCTTAAGCTTAGTCTTAGTCTATGAAACATGGGCATGTTAAAGGAGGAGTCTTGTGTGTGCGTGTATGCCCACAATTCTCTCCCTTCTTATTTTAGTATTTGATGTGCTGCATGTCATGTCAATCTCCACCTTGTTTGCTTTAAGCTTTACATCTTCCTTTGGGTAATGCCAATTGATTGTTCAGAAGTGTTATCCAAAGGAAATACAAATGTTTCAGAATTCATCTGTGGGTTGACACTGGTGTTTGTTTTAACCTGTCTTCAATTTTCTAATTCATTTTTGACAATGATGTATGGTTCCTTGAGCTATTCCTTGTATCAGAATAAAGATGCACTAACTCATGCATTGTTATTTGGGTTCATTTCTGCAACCATCAAAGATATTGTTTTGCTTTCTGTTGTCAGATATTCAACTAATATGATGAAAACGAGCAGATTAAATATAACAACTAAGCTCACTAAGTGGGTCACTTATGAGGATCAATCACTCTATGCAGCAACCAAAGCATAGCAAAAACACTGACTAGTGATTAGATCCCCATTGAAACCTTTGCTTAATTCTGAAAAGAGTTGCTCAGGACCAACTGCTAATTTTCACATTTAGTTTCCACACTAGGCCACTCATGGCATGTTTCATATGTATTGAGGAAGTGGTAATTGGCCTACTAGGTTGCAGATGAGCACATGCTTGCACTTTTGATAGTATATCTAAACATCAAGTTTTTCTAGCAGGTGGAAGAAACTAACTGCTTGGTGGCGGAAATTCTAAAGGTGACCTCAAAAGAAAGGTTTTTGCTTGAACAATGCAAAGAGTTTTTGTCCTCGTTAGCAGCCATGCAGGTAATCTTGTTTGCTTGAAGCTTTCTCATACCAATTTCCTTATCAATATTTTTATTGGTATCTAAAAATTCTGGCAGGTCAAGGATTGTAGCTTAAGAACGCATATGTTACAACTTTCTCGTGTGCCAACCTCCAGCTGCCTGACAACACGTGTGTAGAACTGATCTTATTTGACAACTCACTCTTAATGCTAACACTACTCCCAGCCTTTTATTTTCCACGGGGTGGAGATATAACACACAAGGTAATAAGAATGGAATGGGGTTAATCGCTGGTTTTTGGTGTTCATTTGACATTTTTGAAACCTGTTGTGGTCTTGTATGTCGTGTGTAGTATATCGTTATGTCTGAATATTACAATTTACAAAAGGAAAAAAAAAGTGGCTTTTCTCTCATAGTTAGCTAGCTGTATACAATTTACCTTGTCATTTGAGGAAAAGCAAGTTTCTTGTGTATATATCTATATGTAATCAACTAATCATTGTTTATTAGGTAGTCTGTTGCTTAGATCTTCATTTGAATCCCTGCTGCTTTGATTATTTTGTCATTTATTATAGTTTTAGCCATCACAGGCATGCCTCTGCATATCATCAGAACAATTATTCGTGTGGACTGACACATTACTAGCTGCTGGGAGAACAGATATTTGCAGATGTGTTTATGCTCCCAGTTGTTGTAAGTGAAAAGTGATTTATGATATCATAGCAAAAATGCAGCTCAGAATCGTTCCTTCCATCCGTTTATGGTGAAAAAAAGAAAATATAGTCTTGTTTCAACATGATCAAATTACGCCTTTCGCGACAATTGTGTTACTTTCCTGTACGAAATAGCTTCTGTTTCTCTATTGTTAGATCTCCAACCAAAGAACGAATAAAATATAGTACGAAGGAGTAAAATACGAGGAGAGCCAGATCGTCCTCCTACCCCTGGAAAAGTTAAAACCAAGAAGACGTGGCATATATTACTTTTAACAATTAACTTAGTTTCGAAGCAATATCATCCAATGAATTAAAAGTCTTTCTAGATAGATATCGTTGTCACCGAAATCAACCGGACGACTTTTAAACAATTCTAAGAAATGACCATGAGTTGCGGAACTTGGGAATAAAAAAGAGCAAAGCCACGAACGCATCCTCATTTTCTGCAATTATATTGCAGTCTCCCTATCATTTGTCGAATCCACATTGCCTTAATAGGACAAGTTTCTTTTTAATGCTGAGTTGAAAATTGAGGGAGAAGCACAACATTTATGATTATCCTAGGCTGATCAGTTTCAATTTTTATTTTGGTACAATATTGAAAGTAATGAAATTTAAATTTAAAATCTCATAAAGTTACTTCAATAGATAAAAGGATTCTTTGAAACTTTCTAACTTAATTTAGGAATGTTAATTTTTTGTTTTTTTATCAATTTTTTAAGTGAAAAATTAAAAATATTTTTTAACTATATTATTCACTGAAAATTACTATAAAAGAAAGTTGAATCAAAGATTTCTATTTAAGTAAAAAAAAATTAACTATACTTATAATAATATTTTTATTAATCTTTTTAACATAAATATATTTATGATATTTTTAACAGTTATAATTATTGAAAATAATAATTTAGGAATGAAAAAAAATTGAATATCAAACACTTCCTAAAAAATAGGGACAAACAAAATACGGAGGTCATTTTCTAACAGCAGCCTGTATCCAGAAATTAGCGAGTGCTTCACAACAATAGTTTACATATGGTTTTTGGTGTTCACAAGAGGGAAGTGAAACGGTAGGAATGAAGAAATTCCTATTTTCAAAATGGGCTTCAGGAATCATGCTGGAGGATTGGGATAGACTTTTGGCTTCGGCTTGACCTCAATCTCGTTTACGCTACGAACGTAGATAGCATCTTGTTCCTGACTGTAAGAAGAAACGAACAAGTTACTTAAAGCTAGCACGTAGAGAGACAAATAAATAGTGACTGAGAAAGAGCTTACGGTTTAGGACCCTCTTCGAATGTGTAACTTGATGCAACAGCCAAGAGCCGTCCATCTCTGCTAAAAGAAAGTGCTGCAACGCTAGTAGGATATTTTGAGTACTGGGAGAGAAAACGGAAATTTAGTAATTAAATTTATTACACCATAAGAAAATTCTGGTGACTCAAATTTTAATTATTCAAAGCAAAATTGAAATAGAGACCTGGTATAGCCTCTTCTTGTTGTTTCCATCCCATACGTTAACATACCCATCACAACCTCCGGTGGCAAATGTACCGTATCTGCAGACAGATTAAGCATTTAGTTAACTACGATTAAGTAACGTATGAGTTGGTAATCCTAACATGGGCAGCTGACAACACCATCTAACTCCAAATTCCATTTAAAGGGTAACTAAATTTTAGGGATTAGAGGTGGAAAAGAGAGGGAACACAGGAAAGTCTAATCTACTAAAGATCCTGAATAGCCTTACTACAGAACTTCTATGTATCTAAACTCAAAATACATCTGTAAAAAAATATATATACCAGCCACTTTAGATGAACAATAACTACTTAACCAAGAAAGTTTTCTTAATATAAAAAAGGTGACCTAATGCACAAGACTCCCACGTAGTGAAGTCTTGGGAGGGCAGATGTATGCAACCTTATCCTCACAAGTGAAGAGGAGATGAATGTGTTTGGTACGTTTAAAATGTTCACCTGTCATCTTTAGAGTGCCTCATTATTTAAGGACATGAAAGAGTCCAGGGGACAGATCGCTCTAAAACACTTACATGGGGTGGAAGGCAATTGCATTTACAGGATAGACGATGTCCCTTCCAGCTTCTGATTTTCTGTGACACTTGAAAGCATATCTGCACAAAGGTCAGGCGAAGGTCGTTAACAGGTAAAACTTGGTGAACATACATTGTTTTTTCATATGCACTGAAATACTATCATATGGACAAGAAGTCCAAAATATACATATCACGGCAGTATTAGAAAGCAAGAACATAGAGGTATAAAGAAAAATGTATACTTTTTTGCTTGGCTAGCCTCCGAGAGGTCAAAGAATTCCATTGCAACCCGGCCTTCAACAGAACTAAGTGCATATCCTGCACAGAGTAGTCATACATGTATGAAAAGTAACAAAATCTTGGCTAAGAAACACAGTAGAAATCAGTGTGTGATCTTTGGAAAACCAACAATGATTGAATTATAATCATTAGCTAAAGTTCACCTGTTCCATTAGGGTAACAGCGCACACATCTGGTTTGATATTTCAATGAGGATTCTCTTCGTTGCTCAGGTTGAGACATGTTCCTCAAATCATAAATATTAACATGTCTTCCAGCTGTTGCTACAACCAGACGATGTCCAACCAGTGAGAGAGAATAAACACGCTCAGGTTGTGGATATGTCCCAACCAGCGTACGCTCCTGGCCACTTGCGCCTCTAGGGTCCCAACATTTGAGGGTTTTGTCCCAACTACCAGTGATCAATTGCCCTGTAGTGACATACAAGATAGAAGTAAATATCCTTTTTAACAGTAATTCCTTTAGTTCAGAAATTAAAGTGGGATAGTAACCAGATGACATGAGGTGAGCAGTGAAGGGATAGGGAAGAGAGACCTGCTGCATAGGAATACTCAACACAACGAACAGGTGCATCATGCCTTCCGAGAATATCCTCTTTATTAGAGCTGAAGACAAGCCTGGAGCATGATATAGAAAGGGTTAATTACTCTCCCATCCACTTAGAGATGCTTAAATTATATTGGCCTCCTCTCCATCTAGAGCTACTTAAATTACACTGCTCTTTCCTTTTATTTTAAAAGTTACACTTCCCTCTCTTAAGATATGAAATGTGTTGCATTTTAGTCCATTCTAAAAGTAAATGAAACTCTTAGTGGTAATAAACAATTATAAACGAGCCTCTCCCGAGGGACATTTTTTTTTTCGGAGTAACTTCCAATTTCATTTGTGGTCAATTTTGATCAGCATATAATCAAACTAGGACTTCAGAAGATAAAAAGATGTTCCATATGTGCACATAATATCATCTTTGGGACTTAACTCATAATCTCTGTTTTATTTTCTAAGTACTGAAACAGATAACAGAAATTCAAAACTACCTAATGGTATAAGAGTCAAAAAAAAGAGAGAAAGATTCATTCTATTGATGTTGAATGAACTGAAGTGCAAAGTAAATTAATCTCTAGATGTAATCTCCAAAATAAGAAAGGAAGAGATAGCATAATTAAAACACGTGTGCAGGAGAGGAGTGTAATTAAGACACGTATAAAGAGCAAGTAGGTTACAAGGTGAAAGACAGGTAGATTTGATTTCGAAGAGGAAATGAGAAGCAGACCTTCTGACAGTGTTGTCGGCGGCGGCACTGAATCCAGAAGAATCGTCGTGGAAGCAGCAATCGAGGACGGGACCAGCGTGCATGAACTCTCCCCTCAACACATTCGCGCTCGCATCATACAAGCGAACGCTCTGATCCAGTTGTTAGAAAGATGAGTGAATAGGAACATAGATGAGCGAGAAATAAGTGAAAAAGAGGAGCATACCTTATCCCATGAGGACACAAGCAGATGATCGCTGTGATTGGAGAAACGGAGGTTGGAAATGCCGTCGGAGGGAGGGTTCGACAGCTCTCGCCCCGGAGCCGCCGTTGTCGGCACCGTAGATGCCATGTCTGAGATTTGAAAATTTGAGGGGTGACGGAGAAGAGAATGGAACCCTTTATTCAAATTTCAAAGTAGAAGAGGAGGGGACTATTCAAAAATGGATCGATGCCCCAAACTCCTTCACACACCATATTATGCCGCTGCAGGCGGGTGACCTATTTAATTTTTAAAACACAATCCCTCCTACACTTTTTTATTTTTTATTTTTCCATACTGAAAATACTTGAACCTAAAATTAATTAATTTCTTTATCACTTCATCAACTTATGTTATTTTACACAAAATTATATTTCCATCTTTTAAAAATTAACAAAATTTTATTCAATACTTTTTTATTGTTAACATTATGTTCATCCTTTTATTTATATTATTATACAAAAAGCAGAATAATTTATATAATCAGAAAAAAAATATACATTCTTATATTATTAGATTAATTAAAAGAAGTTTGTTTAGGCAAAGGAATTAAAAATATCTAATTAAATTTTATTAATAAGTTGTCCATATATCATATAACTATTCTTAATTTTAAAAATGTAATGCATGGATTTATCTCTTCATTTCGAGTGTTTTGCACTTTTGCTATTTCTTTAGTGCCTCCTTCTCTAAATAGGGTGGTGGCACATCACACACATGTTATAGCACTTTAATTTTCATATATTTTAATATATCTTTTTTTTTATTTATTTAACATTATATTTTACATTATACCCTTCTTTCTTTCTTATTTTCTATGTGTGTAACGACACTTTTTCTTTCAATATAGTTCAGCCACTTGAGCCCACAGCGTTATTGCTCGTGCTTCATCCTCTTAATTTGCCAATGATATATATCTACCTCGAAAAAAAGAATAATGAAACTGGAAAGTTTACGGACATGCGAGGTGCGTTTTTCTATTAAAAAAGTGCATAAATATTTATAGGCCCATTATTGTAGCCCATCAATTTAACCCGGCTCATGGAGTTCAATTTTTTTTAACCTTGCCAACTAATGCTCTAAAAACACTTTTAAGGATGGAAAAATAAATTTCTCATTAAAAATTATGTTGAAATATATTAAATATTATAATAAATGTGTATTTATAATTGTTTTAATTTTTTAACCCTAAAGGCATTGATTAATATTTTTCTTTTGATTTTAGATTTATTTGAAGATAGTTTATTTTAATCCTCAAATTTTATAAAATAAGACGTTCGTATTTAAAATTCTAGTACATTAATCACTTTTTTCTTTGATGTTAACAAATGTTAAAAACAGATAATAAAATATTGATTAAATTTTTATTTTTATTTTTTAATCCTTATAATGATTGTTTCTTTTATTTATGTGAATACATTCTTAAAACTTATAATGTTGGTAAGGATGGAAGTGAACAAAGTTATCCAGGCCTATGACGGCTTGTTTAAAGTCTAATTAAGCTCGGCTCGACTCGTTTAATAAATAGATAGACTCAGATAGACTCAGGCTTGTTAAAAAGTCTTTTTAGATAAACAAGTCAGGTTCAAACTTATAAAAAAATCTTTTTAACCTATTCAGGGGTCTATTTATATTATTTATGTTTATTTTAATATATTATATTTATATAATCTTTATTTTATATTTTATTTACATGATATTAATATATATATATATATATATATTAGACCTGTTTAATGACTTTTTTATCTTATAGGCTTTAAATTTGTAAGATTTTTTAATTATTTATTTATATAAACTTTAAGTTTATTTATTAATTTTTTTGTAATGTATGCTTTTAAATAGGCTTACAGGTCTTGTAGACTTTAAATTAGGCCTTGACAGACAAAAAAAAGAAGTCTTTAATAGGTAACAGGTACAAGCTCAGACCTTCAAATTTGTAAACAGATCAGACTTAAACATTCAAAGTTTAACTTGACTTGGCGTACTATCATCCCTAAATATTGGTTTATTTTTTCTTTCAATCATAATAACCATATGATAATCATGATAAATACGATGAAAGTAGATTTGGAATCTAGTACACATTTTCTTTGTTATCGGACACTTTTATTAGTTGAATACAAAAGGTTAAAACTATTTTATATATATATATATATATATATATACATTATAATTATGCATCATATTCAAACATGTAGATAAAAAGAATAAAATTGGAGATTTTGAGATTCATACTACAAAACACTTATCAATAATTTTGTCATAAAATTTCATTATCATTATCTTATCTTTTGTTACATATTTATGTTATTAAATTTCTATTAAAGCTAAAAAATGGTTTTCTCTAATATACTTCAAGGAATGAAAAAATAATTTAGTTTTTATTCCTTAAGTTAATAATGAGTTTCTTTAAATACATAACAATAATAGTTTAAAATTGTATGGTAAGTTATTTACGTGTTTTATAATTAATATCAAGATGATGCTTTAGTATGCCATGGTTGACTACTTTTAAAAGGAATGATATTTTTAAAAGTGTTTTTCAATTTAAAACTAGAATAAGTTTTTGTTGAAGAGGATGTAACAAAGCAACTTAAATGTTTTGTTTTTCTATAATCATTTGATTTTGTACAACCTATCTGAATCCTTCACAATTTTTTCTAATTTTTGTAGTCAAATGGATATATTTAAAATTTAAATATTATAATTTGTAGCAAAGTTGATTAAAATATTGGTATAATTAGATAGAATATATACAATTATTTTTTAAGTGTTGTGTTAATATTTTGCAAGAGTAAAAAGGAAGAGAATAAAAATGATGAATTTAAGAATTGTGCAGAAATAAAATAAAAATCAATCATTCTAAAAAAAACCAAATAAGAAAAATAAACACTCCGTTAATACTCTTTTATCTATTTTAAATATCAAATAAGACGGAAGTAATCAAAATGACATCCTACAATGTCAAGAACAAACCTTTTATTTTTAAAAATTTCATAGACCAGTGTGGCCCTCGGAATTTCGGAATGCAAGTGAGGTTTACTCGAAAGAAAAAAAAAATGAAAAACTCAAAGTGATTGGACATTAGAGTGGGAAACGTGGGAGAGGGAAAAGCTTCGCTTCAATTTTCCTTTTCCTTTTCCATTTCCATAATCACCTCATTTTCCCAATGGTGATCTGTAACTGTCGCAAGGTTTCGCTCTTTTCTCTTTCTTCCCTTTACAGTTTCCTTCTTTTAGTTTCTCTTTCCAAAACCCTGAATTCATCTGCGATTTGTTAGCTCGCCATGCAGATTGTATTGGTATTGTAAATTCTGATCAATCATGGGTGATCTACGCAGTTTTGCGTTTTGCGTGATTTGATTTTTATATTTATTTTTAATGTAAATGTGTGATGGAAACGGGTGCTTGAAACGGTGTTGTAATATGTGGTCACCTTTTGTTGATTATGTTGGGGAGCCATGATAGTGTTTTCCCATTTCCTTGCTTAGAATTAGAATTGATTTTATGTGGTGGGTCAGCTCCTATCAGCTTTTTAAGATCATTTCATGAAATCCAAAAGCCCCATATTTAAGCACCCAATTCTCCTCAAGTTGCAAAAATGTCACTGCCTCAACACACTCAAGCAAGCCCATGGCCAAATGGTAACGACTGGTCTTGCTCTTGAGACATACTATCTCAGCCACCTCCTTAACACGTCCTCCAACCTTGCCTCAACCTATGCTCTCGCCATCTTTAACTGTATCCCAAGCCCAACAGTTTTCCTCTACAATACACTCATTTCTTCGTTGAGTCGTTGCAGTGACCAAATTCATCTAGCCTTCTCACTTTATAACCGGATTCTTACCCACAAGACCCTCCAACCCAATACCTTCACTTTTCCCTCCCTCTTCAAGGCTTGTGGCTCTGACCCTTGGCTTCATTATGGTCTGCCCCTCCACGCCCATGTTTTGAAATTCCTTCAACCCCCCTGTGACCATTTTGTCCAAGCCTCATTGCTCAATTTCTATGCTAAATATGGAAAATTGTGTGTATCCAGATATCTGTTCAATCAGGTTAGTGAACCTGACCTGGCCATGTGGAATACCATGTTGGTTGCCTATGCTCAAAGTGCCGCATGTCATAGTTACTCAACCAGTTTTGAAGATGCTGATATGTCCCTAGAGGCATTGTATTTGTTCGGTGACATGCAGTTGTCTCAGATAAAGCCTAATGAAGTTACAGTCGTGGCATTGATCAGTGCATGTTCTAATTTAGGTGCTCTTAGTCAGGGTGCCTGGGCACATGGTTACGTGTTAAGGAACAATCTTAAGCTGAATCGTTTTGTGGGAACTGCACTGGTGGATATGTATTCCAAATGTGGCTGTCTGAATCTAGCATGTCAGTTGTTTGATCAGTTGTCTGACAGGGACACTTTTTGCTACAATGCCATGATTGGGGGTTTTGCGGCTCATGGTCATGGGAATCAGGCCCTTGAACTGTATATAAAGATGAAATTTGAGGGCCTGGTTCCTGATGATGCTACTATTGTAGTTACTATGTTTGCATGCTCTCATGGTGGATTGGTAGAGCAGGGCCTAGAGGTTTTCAGGTCCATGAAGGAGGTTCTTGGGATGGAGCCTAAACTTGAGCATTATGGATGCCTAATCGATCTTCTGGGCCGAGCTGGGAGATTAAAGGAGGCGGAGGAGAGGTTACAAGATATGCCCATGAAGCCAAATGCAATTTTGTGGAGGTCTTTACTTGGGGCAGCAAGACTTCATGGCAACTTTAGGATGGGGGAAGTTGCTCTCAAACACTTAATAGAGTTAGAACCACAAACAAGTGGAAACTACGTGCTTCTATCTAATATGTATGCTAGCATTGCTAGGTGGAATGATGTGAAGAGAGTGAGGATGCTGATGAAAGATCACAGGGTTAACAAGTTGCCTGGATTTAGCTTAGTGGAGGTTAATGGTGCCATGCATGAGTTTCTCACAGGCGACAAAACTCATCCTTTTTCGAAAGAAATATATTTGAAGATTGGAGAGATAAATAGAAGACTGCAAGAATATGGTCACAAGCCAAGAACATCAGAAGTTTTGTTTGATGTAGAAGAAGAAGATAAGGAAGATGTACTTTCTTACCACAGTGAAAGGCTAGCTATAGCGTTTGCTATCATAGCATCTCCTTCAAGTTTGCCTATAAGAATTATAAAAAACCTAAGGGTTTGTGGGGATTGCCATGTTGTTACCAAACTAATATCGGCAGCATATCAAAGAGATATTGTAGTTAGAGATCGAAATAGGTTTCACCATTTTAAGGATGGGAGTTGTTCTTGTCTAGATTATTGGTGATACCTTGTTCAGCTTACAACAAAATCATTGCCTCAAAAGAAAAGTATAGTTTGCTACATTGATGTGAAATACTTTTTTTTTTACCTGAACTGAGTGTAATTTTTTATTTAGTACAATATGATATGAGAGAAACTTCCATCGGCTCATATTAATTTTTGTTGGGAAATTAATTTTAGTCTTCTACGTCTGTAGTATATGCATTTAATATTTCAGCAACCGAATCTTGATTTCAGTAAAATATAGGAAAGTTTAAGCTTATCTCATTTTTGTTCAACAACTTCATAGTCACCGTGGAAAAGATGATGTAATGGGTTACGATATACACATCTTGAAAACTCATTCAAGGCATCATCTCTGATTTTATTAATTGGAGAGTGCTGAATGAGTCTATATTTATGCTGTGCCACTGATCTGTGATTATGGTGGTAAATTGTTGCCTTTTGCTGCGGGAAAGTAGTGCTTTTTTAATTATACAAATGCATATTTCAATTCTTTTGTTCTTTTGTGTGATACTTTTATTTTTGCACGTGAAATTATTTTCCTTGCCAATTTTCTCCTCATTATATAAATAAAACTTCTGTAGTTTTTATTTGTTCTTGTGCAGACTGGTATGGAAAACAATATCTTGGTAATCATCCAGTTTCTTTGTCAGTGGAAGAATCACGAAATCATCCACCTGCTTTAGCTTCCAATATATTGATTAGTAGGGAAAATCATTGAAGTTCGGACTTAATTGATGGTGATTCTCACCTGCAACTGGATCACAACCTTCTAAACTTTCAGCGACAGATACTGTTGAGGTAGACGGTGCTAATACAGTAGGAAATTTCATGAGAGACTCAAAAGTCTTGGTGGTGCGAGAGGATTTTTTTTACTGCACTTATTGTGTTTGCATGTTTCTCTTTTTAAATTTTAATAACTAGGCCAGAATTTTCTGTTGATATTATTTCAATAATCAATGTGAGTAGTATTTGTTTCATGCATTTTGTATTTTATCTTATATAATTTTGTTCTTATTGCAAATTATTAAGCCTCGTGCCACCACAAGGAAGGTCCCACTCCATGCTGATGATGAGTGACTGGGAACTGTAAAAAGTATCCGTAAAGAGGTGATATATAGTAATTTTGAATGAATTTTTAATATTTGAAAATTGTGTGATTAACATTTGACATGTCTTCAGCTATTACATGCAGAACCTTGTCTAGTTCAATTATTAATTCAAACTTTCATCTTTGAAAGTGTATGCCCATTCCACCATAAGTTTCTTAGAACACTGCTTCCTTTCTGGTATTCTGCTTTAGCTATTCTACCACTGATTGCACCTCCTAGAAAAGATGCATCAAATGCAACCAATGCCTCAGAAGGCCGTGCACAGCATCAAAGATCATCAAGGATGGACCGTGAAAAATCCTTCCGATTGCAATTATATATAACCCTAGCGTCTCTTAATGTACAATAGTATGTAATGTAATAATCCGGTGTCTCTTTAATGCTTGACCAGAAGGTTCTACAAATGCAATATAAAAGTACAGGTTCTAATTTATTTATTTTTTAACTTTATTAAAATTAATTCTACTCAGTTTTAGTCCCTTGCTTTTTTATCTATCACTATTTCAAAAAATATTTTTTAATTATCATTTTAGAAGATTAAGATGACATTTATTATATTATTCTTCACAAGGTTATTAATGAAAGAAGTAAACTAATAAAAAAAATTAAGAATATAATAAAAAGTATATAATAACTTTAACATAAATGAGAATATTAATTATCTTAATTCATATGAAATAATCTTAAACGAAAGATATAAAGTTACGGGAGGGAGGGGACAGGTCAGGATTTTATAGTGATTTTGTAGTTTAAGATTTGGACTAGGTTTCAATTTTTGTAATTCGATATTAATTCAGTTTGGATATTTGCGATTCACCAAATTGGACTTGATAATCAGTCTGAGTTACTGAACTGGTTCAGTTCTTAAACTGTTCATAAGTTCAGGTTTCTTGTACGTTAGTGTGAGATGGTTCACAATTGGTTCGGTTTTAAAGTGGTTTTTGCACACTCCTGGAGCTGAAGAGAGGGGCAAGTAAATGGTAAAATATGAATTTTAAGCTCATCATAATTATCCACATAGTAAATTTTTATTGTTGTTGTTTTGGTTGCTTTAGCCTGTTACTAGCTAATAAGATTAAATTACACAAACGGCACGATATTTCAGCATTAATATTATGGTCAAATGTCATCTCATACATTGTTTAGTTTCTAGGCATTGGCATGTTATAAAAAACTATTATTGCCATCAATTATTATCATCAAATGAAGACAAGCGACAACGGATTAACTCGTTCATCGCTGGGAAAGTGTAATAAATATTTTGCCTATGCTGAGTCATTGCTCCTCCCTTCCAGATTGTGTATTGGTAAATAAGATTTCAAAGAAGAAAAAAAAACAAAAAACCCCGGAATTCAAGGAGGAAATACTGATATGGTAGGTATAGGTAGCTAGAAATATTGAAGTACTAATTAATAGATAGTGATCTGATAATAATAGAAGGTATCAGAAGAATAGTGTTAGGAGCTTCCTTTGACAGACAGTTTGAGGAGCTCTACTTCCCAATGTGGACGTCTCCGATTCCTCGGAAGGTGTCGACGCACGTTGGTTCTTTGCTTGCTGACACCTTCCACCGCCTCTCTTGGCTACTAAACTTGATTCTGCTTCATAATGATTCTTCACCAACATTGACCCTGTCACTTCCTGTGGTTGACTAGAAGCATCTACATCAACCAAGAAATGAGGTAGTGGGGTCAACGCAGCACCACCTCGCAGCACTTTCTCCACACCCATTTGGCAGAGATGCCAATTCCCAGTCCACAATAACCCCACTGCTCCATTCACTGGATTTATAGTACGCCCCACTGCTTCATACAGCAGCGACTGAAACAAAGCTGTTAATGCCATGTATACACCACAATTAGTCACTACTCTCCAATTTTCTTCGTATACACACAAATAACTCGTACTTTAATACACCGCTTCCCAGTTAATTATAATGATTTTAGTTACTTATTCATCAATAATTTACACATCAATTTCTCCACCTTGCTTCCTATAAATAATATATTGCATTGGTGCATAAGAAATTATTGCTTCTTGCATACTAAATAAGAGTTCTTGTATATAATTGCACAAATGGTGTCTTTCATCCAAATTTAACGTGACAAGCTAGATTTAACAAATAGAAGTACTTGTGATTTAAATGGAGCCACCTGTGTCTTTGTAAAAAATTGTTGATGCAAAATATATCGTATTAATAACATTACTTCAACCTGTTGGAAAATAATATTATGATCTGATGTCTAACTTATTGATTATCATCTCTAGCAAGCTCTATTTGAAAGACTGGTGATATAAGAAAAGTAAAAGGACAGAATTCGTGAATCCCCATTTATTATATATATATATATATATATATATATACGCATATAGGCATGCATACCAGATCTTTGGCTGGTGGGTACGGAGGAAAGGAAGGACATGAGGGTGGCACGGCCGAAGAACTTGGCGACGAAGACGGTGGCGTGAGCCTGAGCTTGTGGATTGTCTATCCACAATAAGCAATGTCGTAGCATGCAGTCATCACTGCAACCCTTTCGGAGGACACGACAACCATTGCAGCTCATCTTTCGATCCACTTACCTTGATAACTTAAGCTTACACACTTCCCCACAAAATGATGTTAATTTACATCGACCAAACTACTCTAGGATAGTGGATATCTTAATTAAAATGCCTAGTCTTAGAAAGGAGGAAGGTTTTATATGAAGGAAGTAAAGTGTGCTAGGCCTAGGTGGTATATATAAAGTGAGAGTGGAACCTGCATCATCAATTATTCATCAACCCTTGTTTCCTTTTCTATATTAATATATTATATATTATATTATATAAATTCAACCATGGTTGAGTTACTAATGGGTAGGGTCATGTGGAAGCAACTGTGGGGCTAGGTAGGATTCCAAAGAAATTGGGTGCTCAGGGCTGCTCAGGTTCTCCGCAGATGTTGGAATTTCTTCATAGTTGGATTCCCCTCTACGTATCTATTTCTAACCATCAAGTTCTCTTCTGATTCCCCATTTATATCAAAGTAAATATGAAACCTATTGTCCTCATCAACATAGTGATTCATTGTAATTTGTCATACATGCACATTTTGTTGCAACATATTTATCTTTCCTTTTCAACGCTTTCCTCAATGCTTTTCATAGCTAGCTAGTAAGAGAATATATTTTGTTATTTTGATTTGCAAGAAATCAATCTATAAGTCCCGTCCCAAACATACTTAACTACTTAAAAATGAAACGTTCTAGAAATTAAAAGCTGTAATGATAACTTTAAAGTGATTAAAAATATAGAGTGAAGTTTGATGATGATATATTACATAAGGATGATGATGAGTAAGGTAGCACATATAGCTACATATAGGCATAGATGCTATAGTCAGAAGTTGGATACGTGGCAATTGGCATCTTTATCCAAAATGGACCACATCTGCATTCAAATGAAAAGTGTTTAGCGTATTTCCCAACAAAATTAATGTCTGGAGAATGGGATTCCATTTAGGTTAAACTTTAGCAGCTAAGATTTTGGCCTTATATACATGCATCTTATCTGGTTAAAGGTGGACTCTACCATGGTATCAAATAGTTGTTATATTTAAATTGGGGGGCATGACCCAATATATCCCCTGCTTATTGTTAATACTATTAATTAAGTTTTATTAGGCCCTACACATTTCAAAACTAATTTGTGATAGAGAGGGACTATTATTGGTGCATCCTCATTTTAAACACAAAGACTATCTGTGTCCCTTCAATGCATCAGGAAGACAAATGGAATTTGGGCATTATCATTAATACTTGCTTGCAGAACCTTTCAATGAATTTGACCTTTTCCATGTTGAATCTAATCTCAGTTAAGATGCCCTCCTCGACCCTTCAATTTCAACACAGTCATTTGTGTATAAATATTAAATTACCATTTTTATGACAATTATTTCAGTTTTTCTAATGTTTTGTGTATCATAAAAATTAAAACACCATTACCACGGCTTCGATTTTAAACTTTACCACTCCTTTGTAATAAACGAATCTTGTTTTTAGATTTTGGAGTAGCTCCAATGAAGCTGATCACACCTTGTGACAGAAACGAAGTGGAGAAAAGTACAATATCAAGTAATTGAGGTTAACAGGTACGTTATAAAATGCTTACTTCATCATATACAGTAACTATTGGTTGCATTAGTAATATTTATTAAAGTTTATTAAACTTCCTGCCGCGTCACAATTAACTGGCCTAAGGAAAAGTAGTAACCTTGAATATATCAATAGACAAGCATCTACGTGTCCATTGTATGAATATTTTATCATTAAATAAAATTTATAAATAAAGAGTTAAAAATAGTAAATTATTTTTTTAATAATAATGTATATTATATTCATAAGAATTTAAAGGTATAAAATTCTTAAAACTAAAGATGAAATTAAAAAATAAATTATTAAAATTACAATATAATATTTATTAATTTGATATATCAAAATTAAAAATTTATAAACTAAATTCAAATCAATATCAATTAAAATTATAATAATTTTTAGTTTATTTAAAATAAAAAGATCTCTCCAAATTTGTAAGTGTATAAATATTTAAAATTTAAATCAAATTAGTATTTAAAAGGAACAAAAATTTAAGAAATAAATAAATGCTTAATATAGATAAAATCATATGACTTAATGAGAAAGAAAATAATTTTTGAAAATGATACGTTTAAAAATAAAAATTTTAATATCTAGAGATAGATTATATTAATAATTCACCTTAGAAAGGTTGGTAAACTTGATATGCAGTTAATGGTGCCGGATCACAATTAATTTTCAATGTTTGTGGCGTGCATTTTAAAGCATGTTTCTGTGGATTTTAGGGAGCAAGTTTGTTTCTTTTGATGTCTGCTAGAGAGACAAATGTGTTAAGTAAATTACAATTTCAGCGCACTTGCCTCTTGTCAGTGTTGTATTTGTACAGTAAAATTGGGTTGTTTCTTTTTCCGCCCATGTTTGTTTGGTCTATAATGTTTGTTGGAAGTCTCACTTTGGATTACACTTGCACTAATTCCTCTGTACCATTGTGGAAAAATGAAAATGAAGCTTAAGAATCTACAAGTGGTCATTAAACTATATACAAAACAATCGGTTTGACTTCAAACTAGAATAGTGGAGCACAAGCTTGCAGTTCCACAAAATGTTCATGATACATGTGTTATCAGACAGCACCTCATATCCTCCCACAATAATAGCTTTATTTTATATGCTAGACGAATCTACTTCTATTTACACATCTTTTATAGCATGCTCTTGGCTATTCGGACATTAGGTGCCAATAATAGAACATGAGGCTTTGTGAGACTTTCAACGAAAACACTTGGCAGTAACTGATGTTATGATTATAATGGTAACTAAACTCCATTTGAACCATTATGTTCTTTGAGTAGTTACTAAAAAAAATAGGTGGTGTTGCTTGTAGTTTTTGGAGATTTCAATTTCAATTAAGTGCAATGGGCCCTTTCAACAACTATTGTAGATGTCCCGGACTACATGATTTCCATTCTTCACAATTCTACTATTTAAAACTATATGTACTTTTACTCAATTTAGAAGAGAGAAACCACCAGTGTTGGGAATCTTCTTGTCATAGAGAAACTAAAAAAAGAAAAACAACAATAGAAAGACCAATAAAATGAACCAAACTACTTTCAGGAAACTGAATGCCTCCTATTTCTGGATGGAGTGGATTTGGCTTCTTCTGGATTAGCAGAACTAATACTCTCTGATGAGTCTGAGCCACTATTTTCCCCTTGTCCCCCTTTGTTTGCCCAAAGCTTTATGAAAGACTTCTTTGACTTGAGCAACCCTTTCACCTTGCCAATGACGGCCTTATCCATGCTGGGTTTGATATCTCCATCTTTGTAATTGTTTCCAACATTGCTCAGCCTCAATGATGCAAGTTCCTTTCTCAATGCCTTAAGCTCCTCAGCTGTGGCCACAGCATCCATGTCATCTTCTGGGTTAGTTGTCCCCGACCTTGAGCTACCATTGGATTCGTTGTTCAAATCTCTGATTCCTTTAGGTATGTCAGGAGTGCTTGTACCTGACGATGCAGCAGTCCTTACTTGCTCAAAGTATAATACCTGCACAACTACACGCAATGGCAGCCTCTCATTTTGCACTGCATGCAAGCATGCATCAACTGATAGCTTTCTACAATCCATCAGCTTGCATATCCTCTTCTTTTCACCTTTGCTGATTCCAGGATGCTCCTGTAGTGTTTTGAAGTAAGGTCAAATAAAAGGAATGAATTGGTTACCCAATCCAGCTTTCTAAAAGGGTGTCACTGTAAAACAGCAATTGCTAGTGGTGAAGCTAAAATTTTACTGGATATTTAGAACAGAATTTTTCTAAATTAAAATACCAGAGTGTAGAAGCATTTACTATACCAAATTTAAGATGAAATATGCAAATTGAGTCAAAGAATTCTGTGTTTTCAAGAACAGTTACCTTCAGATATGTGTCAATAGCCCTGTAAAGGCCATCATGAGCAGGACGAGAGATGCTAGAGACCAACTCGGCAAGATTAACAAAATCTGACAAAGGCAAGTTGGGATCCTTTGCAATTTCGGCCAGGTATCCATCTATGAGTTTTGCAACCATCAGCTTGGAAGCATCTGATAAAATCCCTGGCTTTCTTATCCCCTCAAGTTCACCACCCCCAATTGATTCAATCTCAGCATTGTGATCTTTCCTAAAAAACTCTCTTACAATTTTCTGTACTATACTAACATCATAGATTGTAGTATCTCCATCTGGTGCACGAATCAAAATATCACTTACAGAAGCTTCCTCTAGTTGTTGCCCAATTCTCTTTACCAGCTCTTCTTTAGTCCTATCTCCTGATTCTACAAAAATGGAAGCTTTCAATAACTTGAGTAAGAATCTACAAGAAGCACTCCCTTTCTCAGTAGGTAACAACCACACAATAGTTTCAAGTATTATAAGATGCTTTGACACATCCCCACACTGTATCATACCCTTACTGAAATTTGGCAACCTTCTGTAAGCATACGCTTTCAAAGCTTCACCAATTACTTCATTAGATTGAACTGCCTTGGACTTAATATTTGTAATTACAGACTTGTACAAATCAACTTCAAGCTCACATAAATCTTCAACCCACCAGTCTTTTGGCACTAGTCGGGTTCTGACTCCATTCTGGTTTGACTCAATCCCATTTTCCTCCGGAAGCTTTTTCCGGTTATAAGTGTAGGACCAGTCAACTTTGGATACATCAACACATGCCTTATTGGCTATAGATTCAATGCAATGATTGACCACCTTTAGGTCCTCAGCCAAGGGTAACATTGACTTTGAAGTCTGAAGAAGGATGATTGAATCCTTCCAACTACGGAAAATGCTAGAACTAAGGAAAACATCAATCTTGTAAATGAGGTTCCCTTTTTCAATGGCCTCATGCATCCCAAGATACTCTGCTGCACATCGAGTTGCTATTACATTGTAAGCATTAAGGGTAACAGTCATGCCATAACAAAACTTAGCACATATCTCAAAGGCGCTTGCGCCACCAGGAATATCAGAAATTTGAACTTCATCTAGATTCTCTTCATTACCGAGGGAGATCAACTTCTGTAAGTGAGAACTCTTCGATAAAAGAGGAAACTACACATCAAAGAATTTGGTATATCAGTAACATAAAATGATAATTTGTAGCCAAATTTATTTGGCTGTTTATTTTTAAGTTGTATAACAAATGCGAGCCATGTTTTCCCAACCTCTCTAGAAGGATTTTCAAGTAATGGTGGCCCAGCCAGATTTTTTGTAAATTTAACTGAGTTTAAACTTGTAACAAACGAAACTTAAAACTGTTCTTCAGCCTTTGACAACTGAGTTAATATAGGTCAATAATAGCCCTTACATGCTCTGCTCCCTATTAAGGTCATGCATGAACAACTCACTTTTATCATAGAGCAATATGCATGTAGACAAATATCTACTGAGATTTTTGCCACATGACTTGTTACTCTGTGCCCTTTGGGCACAAGTTAAGGAATAAAAAATAGAACTTATTACATGAAAAAAAAGAATTACATTGTCTTGAAATTCCAAAATCCATAATAATAGAAGCCAATTTTTTTCCTTTACGTGTGCCTTGTGGGAAAAGACCATCAAAGAATGAATCATCCTCACCCCTTGATACATTAATCAATATAGAAATTCTAACAGTAACTGTCTAGAAATTGCCATTAATAATTGAGACATGTAGATCATTAAAAGCCAATATGGAAATTCTCAGTTGGAGATTAGATAAGTTAACAGGTTGGAGCATACCTTATGTAAATAAAATTTTATATCCCCTACAGTAACAATGATGTCTGATGACAACTCACTTGCCACATACCTGCACATGAAATGCATCTTGAGAAAAAAAAGTCTGAAAATAGGATACATAGAATAAAAAACAAATGGCAGAAAAGTACGGAGGCTAGGACAAGAAAAAATGATTGAGAATCTAAAACTCCTGCCTTCTCTTAAGTTTCTTTTATGCTCTTTTTAAAATGATTTATTCAGAATCACAAGTGGACCAAATATACTCAGTTAATAGCTTGTATGGGGAAAAAACAAAAAAGAAATAGTGATGGGAAATACTGAGTTCTGAAGTTCAAAATCCAGGCTCAACATGCAAAAACTTAATGTATATAGTTTTACATGAACCATAATTATCACACTAGAACCTTTGTTTCTAAAGAGGATATTCAACTAATATATAATGGCTTCTAAATGTTTCTTTTCACACCACCACAAACACTTTCCAAATTACTTCTTCTCAAAGTCCTATATTCAGCATGAAAGCTAATCAACGCCATTCAGGTTAATTTTTGGCATACTTGATGAAGTTATGTAGCAAAAGATGTGTGCTGTAATTATTACGATGTGACTGTTGCGTTCTGTTTATGTTCTGCCAAAATTTAATGTCTAAATTTTGGTTGATATGAATCGATATGGCTTTTAAAAGGGGTTGAAACAATGTAAGACTGATGAAAAGTGATCTTGGAAATTGGGATAGGTAGCCAATATTATATAATTAACATACGATAATGCCCAAGGATACAGCTTTAGAGAAAATAGAAAATGCAAACGGATATTGTTAAGCCTTTTTACATCAGTCATATAAAATCATAGCAACATTTTGAATAAACGATGGATAAATACTAATGTGTAGCAACAGTGCACTTACAAAACAGTAGTTAAGCATTAGGAGTAAATCTAGAAAAATAAATAAATAGTCAAAATTTAAACATCAAAGGAATGTACACGTCCTAGCTAGGGTGGCATAATGCACAGGGATCAAAGAAATGCCATAGGACAAAAGCTATCAGGTGCAGGCCAAGGTTATTATTAATATATCTAATATCTAACAAGCTATATTTCCCAGCATTATCTTTGGCTATGTCTTTTTTATTTATATCACACATCATAATCATAGGTAGCCGCCATGGAAGGCGGAAACCATTCAGAAATAAAGAGGATGAAAAGATTAAAGTTGGGTGTGCCCAACTAAGAAGGAACCGGAACAGAAAACCTCTCTTCAATCACTGAAAAGCATCTTGATGAATGCAGTACATACAGTGGAAAATGGAAATCAAGACTAAGAGGAACCGGCAAAATTCTTTCAATTACCATCCAGAAATGAAATTATCGGAACTTATGAAAGAACCTGTTGGGAGATTGTATAAAATGCTGATTAACTTATATAAATTAATTTATATTTGGACATAAAAAAAGGAACAAGAAAACATCAACAAATGCAATTCGCATGGCAGCTAAAAGCATCAGCAAGCTAGTAATAAACAACATTGTATACATTAAAGAGAATATATAATCTCACCTAACATTGTTCCCGTCAGTCTGAAAGGTATCCGGCTTTGAACCAAGTTTCATGAACTTCATCTTGACAATATAAGATCTGCTTGCTCTGAGATGATGATGACACAGCCAAAAACAATATAAAAAGACTTCACCAATCACTACTACTTAATAGCCAATTTCTAAATCCAATAAGCCATAGTTAGCCCCACAGAACATCCCTACATAAACAGCATCCAAGGTCTGTGAAAAGTTTCCAAGAAAAGGAAGGAGAAGACAACCACAGCTGTGAGGGACCAACTCAGACAGAAATGTGTCCAAGTTTGTTGGCTTTAAGAGAGAAAAGAAAGGTTTTGAAGAGCAACGAGGTTAAATAGTGCAGAGTGTGTGACCGAATCTTGACAGCAAACAAGGCAGAAGGTGGATGAATGAGTGAGATGAGATAGTCCAATTTTTTAAGCAAAGGTTCTCTTAAATGGGAAGAGACCCCAACAAGAGATTGTTTCCTTGGTCGGCGGCAAAGCCCATGGAGCCCGGGCGCACCGAGTCAGCTCAGGGAACATAGCCAACAGAGTATTAACACTAAACAATTCTCAAACCAGAGACACAAATCTGACTCCACCTCACTTTCCCATATTTCTTTATCTTTTCACTTTCTATTTCTTAGTTTTTTAAGGCCAATAAAGATTCATACCACCAAGACCCTCCACTGCCTTTAAAGCTCCAAGTTCCAAATCCAGCATGTATATATATCTATATCTATATCTATATTTCTATTTTTTTTTTATTTTCCTTTTTTCTTTACCGTTGAAGTTTGAAAACCTGCAACTGAAAACAGCATCTCGGTATCAGTTGAAAAAAACCACCAAAACTGTAGACAGAAAGAATCTTTTGGCAAGTATGGGATAAATGAAGAAGATCACGAATATGGAGTTATTATAGAAATAAGCAATCAATCATACATCAGCTACTTGCAAGAATACATATCATAAACAAACTTGGACTGAAATCTGAGGAATCCACCAGAATGTGCCACAGAAATCTAGTAAAATAATGAAGCCAAGATCATAACTTTATGCTGTGTGGTGCTGTGAAACTCTCAACCACACATGAACAAAAAATATGTCTTAGATAAATCAACTTGCAAATCGCAATGACAAGCACCAAACTTCACTCTCCGTGTAGCTCCCAACAACACCCAAGACCCCTTTTTTAAACTGATATTAATATAGAGATAAACAATTACACGCATTGCAGAAAAAAAGTAAAAAATAAATATAAATAAAAAGCTGCTCCAATATACATAACCCCTTATTAAATTTAAAGAAAAAATATTATTCGCAACCATGAAGCAATGAAGGTGAAGGTAATAATAAAATAAGGCCATTAAAAAAAAGGTAAAATGAGAGAGGGGAGAACGGTAAAGCAAGAGTGACCTAAGATCTTACATCAAAGTCACACAACACAAAGTGAGAGTTGAACAGAACACGGACAAGACAGAGGTGCACTAGAGCAGATGTTGTTGCTGTGCATGACAGTGTGTGTGAATGGAGTGAGGAACACCAAACTGAAGCTGAAGGAGAAAATAAACAGAAGAATCCATGAAACAGAAGTACACTAACACTACCAGTTTGTTAAGAAAAGGCAAAAGTATTAAGAAATGTTTGACGAGGGTTGGAAGCATGAAGATTACCACTTTGTTACACTTTATTTCCTAATGCATTATGGAGTTTAAGTTTTGGTGAGAAAGTTAGTACCACACCATTCAATTTCTGGGGACGTTGCTGAGTAATGCACGCCAAAACTGACACTTCAGCTTTCTTTTTAGCTTCTCCCTTCAATAACGCGGACTCCTATATTAAATGGACCTCTCATTAAATGCCTCAGTTCTGATCAAAGGCCACATAGCATATAGTTAGCAATGTGTGTGTGTGTGTAGCCAACTCAGTCCTAATCTTCCACCGTTTCATTTTCATCATCACTCAATTCTTTTTCCTTAGTGGACAGTTGGCAAAAGCCATTTTTACTTTCTACATTGCAAAATCACAACAAATTCTGATTATATTTTCTCTTCAACTATCATCTTCTATGTAAAACTAACTATACAGTTATTATTAAGTTTTTCAGCATGAAAAGAAATCCTTCTAATTAGTTAAAGAACCATGGTAACTACTATACCTGTATATTAGTTAACAAAAATAAACATAAAATGTTTTTTTAAAAACAATGTAACACTTAATGCTCTTATTGTATTTTAACCGTAATATTTAATAAAAATTTATTTATTAATTTCTTAATCCTTGTTCTCCAAACATTTGTTAAAAAATTCTTAATAAAATTGTAAACTACAGTGTTTAAATTTCGGATTTTTAATTGTAAATCAAGAATAAAATACTTTTAATTGTAAAATCTTGCTTCTTTCCATCAATTGCATTCAATGTCTTAATTAAATTCATTTGTAATAATATAAGGCTAATCAATATTTTAATAAATAATAGCTATAATTTTTTTTAATAAAAAAGCTACATAAATAATGGCTGGATTAAGTGTTAAGCTGAAAAAAGATCAATCATCAATGTTTGACAAAAATAGTTATATTTTAAAAAAAAAACTATAATTTTTGAGAAAGAATTATTATATTTTTAAAATGGACTAGATCAAACATACAATTTTTCTTTTCAAATTGCCAATATTTTTTTACTTTTTCACAAATTTTCCAATAGCATCTTAAAAGAAATCAATAATATTTTCAATGCAAAGAAAATGATATAAGTTTGTTTTTTTTTTTTGTTTCATATTTTTTTTAAAGGATCCAGTTAATTAGGTTTTGAGATGTATGCATAAAAGTACAAATCAAATCAAACTGATTTATATGATTTACTTATTTTTGTATAATTAAATTTAAAATCATTATTAATTTTAGGATATTTTTACGTCCAAAAAAGAATTAGGAACTTTTAGGAAAAAAATATTATTTATATTTTTTATGATATTAATATTTTAAAACAGGTTTATCGTTGATAGAGTATTAAAAAATAAAAAGGTTAATTTTTTATTTTATGAAACTTATTCGTTAAAAATTTGATTTTTTGTCTAGGATAAAAAATTAAATGAAATAACTGAAACCAAAATAAATTAATTAGAATTTTTTTAATTTAGTTTTATTTTTTAAAATATATATTTAGTAAAATTAACTTATAAATTAATTAAAAGTTGAAAATTTAGTTGAAAATCGAAGGTTAATAACCTAGTAATTAGATTCAAAATATTTGATAATAGCTCATAAATTTAAAATAAAATAAATATATAATTAATTAAAAATTGGTAAGTCTGATATATTTTTAATAAAAATATATTAAATTTTAAATAAATAAAATATTATTTTAAATTTTTACACAAACATATATTAAATAATAATTGAAAAAAATACTTATTTTATAATTATAATTTTTTTTATCAGTTAGTTCAATATTTTATTTAAAAATAAATAATATAATAATTAAAATATATTAAAATAATAATTCACAATATAATGTTTTAAAATAATATATAAAAATAAAAAAATTAAATTATAAAAAAATGTTAAAGATAAAATAAAAAATATTTCAGTTAAAAATTAAAACTTAAAAATATAGTAATTATATAAAAATATTAATAACTATTAAAGATATTGTTTTAAAAAATTAAAAGATCTAATTGGACATTGAAATTAATAATTCTAACTTTAAGCTAGTTAAAATGTGTAATAAACACACTCAAAACTAATTAATAATTTTTTAACATTAAAATTGTTAGATTTATTTAAAATACCATCATTTAAATAGGAGATCTATTAATATTTTAGAGGTGAAAAAAAAATTATTAATGAGTTGGGATTTAGCTATTTTAAAGTAAAATGAGAAAATAAAAAATATATCTATCATGGTTTAAAATAAGTTAAGTTTAAAAAGTGTTTTAACTTTTAATTTAAATTAATAAGCAATAACTTTTTACCTTCCATTTCACATTTTTATTTTAAGAGCGTTTGATAACCAAACTCTTTCTAAAAAAATAAAGAACAATATTTTTTAAGATTTGAATTATTCGAAATATTATAAATATAGTTGGTATATTGAAAGATTAATATGAATATTATCAAAAGTATGGTCAATTTTTTTTACTTTCATAGAAATATTAATTTTTTATTTCCTTCTATAAAAATATTTCAGTAGAAAATATAATTTAAAATATTTTTAAAATTATTAATTTTTCAAAAACATTTTTATATTATTTATATCAATATCAAAAACTAAGATTTCAATTGGTGAAAATAATCTTTATTTTTATTTAAAAAATATCTTCTTGCTTTTATTTTATTTTCTACTTTTAGAGTTTTATATAAGAATCAGTAAAAACAAAAAAAAAATCAGTATTTTTTATATAAATTTTTTTAAAAAAATAATGGTTTATAAACAAAAATGAAAACAAAAAGATATTATAACAAATCAAACATCATCTAATAGCTTTTCAATTAAGATTCATAAAAAATCTAAAAAAATTCCCTCATATCAAACACATTCTAAATCCAAAAGAATTAAGCAACAAACTATAATAATAATGACCGCGACACCTCTCAGAATCTTAAAACAATTAACTCATAGGCCTTTTAATTTATAACCGTTTCCCTTAAAAAATCACATAGTCGTTACTTAACTAATTTTTATTCAATCGAGATTTCACTCAAAATTGAATTTCCAGCACAAGCGTCCTCAGCCATATATAAATATATGGTCAAAATAAAAGTCTCAATCGATTTTAAATTGTAGATAAGTTTAGTGAGGCTCCTTCACAAAACTTGTTTGTGCCTTTGTGAGAACCAAGATATTTAATTCCGTGTTGAAGAGCGCAAGAATTACGAGAGGATTACTTAAATAATTATCATAAAAAAATAATGATAAACATTTTATCTCAGAAAATAAACTTCACTGCTTGTTTTTAACTTTGATTTGTAATATATATATAAAATAAAATATCAAATTTTACATTTATACTAATTTAATAATTTTTTATAAAATATAAAATTTATCAATTCAATTTTTTATTTAAAAAAATGTATTAAATAAATTATATTTATAAAATTTTATATAAATAAAAATTAATAAATATTTAATCTTTAATATTTAATGTATAATTTAAATATATATATATATATATATAAATAGCAATATTTAAATAACATGATTATAAATATTTAAATTATTTAAAATTTAATATATAAAATTAAAAATATTATAACATAATTTATAAGTTACATTAATAAATTTTATATTTTATAAAAATATTATTAAATTAATATAAATATTAAATTTAATTTCTAATATCAACAAATTTTATTTTTTATTTTCATCTCTCTTTATATATATATATATAATAGCTAATTTTTCATTTTTTAATAAATTTAATATTATCAAACACACTTTAAATGTAAAAGCATGTATGTGAACTCTATACATGCTGTCATTACGATAATGTCACAGATAATTTGCGGCACCTGAACACCGATAAATCCCAAAGTGACATGTAAATGAAAGTATGCAGGCTGAATACTACCATGGAAGGTTGAAATGCCTTTAATTTATTTGTTTTCGTTCAAAGCCAATGGTACCAGAGTAAAATTTCACTTATGTAGATCCAGACACGATACAACAGGTACCTTACAAATGAAGAAATAATTTTTGGAAAGTTAAGTCAATCTAATGATATATATGTATATTAAACTTTCAGAAAGCTGATAAGTAGTAATTTATTATTTGTTCACTCATTTTTTTAGTTCACCATATTTACCTAACTTTTCAACATATTACCGTGGCTGAGTTCAGCACTGTTGACCATAGAATATAAATGTCTGAATCCTTAACATATCAGTTAAGGTATTTAAATGCAAAAAATTATTAAAAATAATATTAAAATGTATTGAATAAAATTTTTACTTCTATATTAATAAAATTTTAAATAAAAAAGTCATTTTAAATTTTTTTAAACGATATTCCTGAGTATTTTAGAAATATAAATGGTAGTAAAAAGCCATTGGGGTCCAACAGAGAAACGAAGAAAGCACATTGTATTATAGAACCACCCAAGAATATATGATATTCTCATTGGAACACATCCCCATAATAGTGCTATTCTGCTAGATTTGTTTAAACAATAACTCACCTCACTCATGCACATGTTTAGGTCCCCCATTTCATGTAGTCTTGAGAAGGTGCCTAAACTAAACCCTCACACATGCTGCTGACTGTATGACCACAAATACTAAATATTCCATTTTTTTTTTAAGTATATTCCTTCAGTAGCACTTGATTCCTTCAACTTTGAGATTGAGCTAGCTGGTTCAAATTCAAAGATTGTGCATTGGTGAATTGTCCAAACTCATGGTATACTGGTTGGATTCCCAACAAGGATTAGTCAACGGTTGATGGTCACGCCGAGTGGCAAAAGGTGCCCAACATTACCTAATTTTAACAATTAGGATCTCAAAAGAATATAACCCTCTTATCATAGTTGTGGAAAAAGGGACCCCCTACAACATGTTCATCTATATCAATGTTGACCCACCTTTGTTTCTTTGGCTCACCCATCTTTGGCCAAATTCTGTGTTTGTTTGGGACAGTAATGTTTAGGCAAAATAAACTTAATTTGGGACAGTGAGGACTACCATTTTAAGTTTAAAATGTCATATTCTACATCAACCCTATTCTCTAGTTTCTGTCCATCACGAGAAAGGGATTTGTGAGGTGGGGGACAGTGTAATCATAATAGTGTGTGAGAATCCTGTAACCGTTTAATGCTGCAGATTTTGTGCATAAACTCTCAGATCTTAGCTTGCAATGGTACTATACTTCATTTCTTTTCAGACTAATTAAAACAGCCATTGCATTCAGAACTCATCATGTACAAATTAACCAGTTAAAGAAACTTGTACGGAAATTTTAATTCATCCTGCATACCAGAATTCACATGGCTTATAATAACATTTTGCTGCAACTATGCCAGTTCAATTTTTTTAAGAAAAAATAATAATAATCATACCGTTAGGTAGAACACATAATTACAAGTGTTAAACATATTATCATACTCTAATTAAGAGGAAAATAAATATTAGATTTAAATCCCACATATGGAAAGAGGCATAGAGCGTATATGTAAAATAGATTAGGCACTACATTCATCCATTAATTGGGAAAAGATTTCAGGCATATATAAAATAGACACGTTGTTCGTGATTGTAGAGTTAAAATATTATTGAGCAGTGGATGGAACAGCTTTTAAGCTTTAAACAGTGTCAATTATTGTAAAAAAATGCTTAATCATACATACTTGTGACATGAAATGATACTCTAATTATGGCTATCATCTTCAAAGTTGATATGTTGCCACATAATGTAATAGCGCCTCATTACTTTATAAGCATCATTGCATGGTATAGCATGCGTTGCTGATGCATATGACGTTGGTCGTTAATTCCTAGTTTTTACACTGAACGTGTTCGCATAAAGTAAATTGAATGTGTAACGTGACTGTGGTGTGTGGTGTTATGGAGCACTATATTATGCTTAGCTTTAGCGTCATCTCCATTATTTTTGTTTGTGACAGACAGCAATAAGAAAATGAAAGTAGTCGTACGACATTAAAAACTACAAATGCATATAACTAACCATATTTCTCATGACATTGAGGTCGAATATATAAAACGGAAAGATAATTTAAGATCATAGAACCCATCTAGTGTACTTTTGAATAAATAAAGGTATCAACATTGAATGCATATAAAAAACAGCATTACTCGTTTCCTCTCAACTATTTTATTATATTGCACTCTTATGGTTGCAGTTGACATTATCACACATCAATTAATTCATTTTTGTATAACAACTGCTATGCGGTTATTAATGAAAAAACCACTTTTTATTTGATAAAAAGTTTAATCAAAGTTTTTTATCTCTTATTTTATATTCAATTTTAATTACTTTTTAATATAAATTTTAAAAAATTATAAAAATTATTAATTTTGGTGTTCTATTAAATTCTTTATAACATTACTACGTATAAAATTTCAGTTTTTTAACGGATTATTGTATTAAAAATATAAATTTACATATTTTTAATTTCAAATATGATAATTTTATTTATATATTTTATATTTTTATAAAAATATTAAAATATAACTTAAATAATATCAAATTATATATATTAAAATGTTCTAAAAACTAAAAAAAAAATATGCAATATAATTTTGAAGAACTAAATTATATATTTACTTAAATAATTTCGTTAATTAATAAAATTTTAAAAATATAGATCAAACCTAAATAACTTTTGCAATATAAAAAACTGAAATTCTGGGACTTTTCAGGCTTTTGTAGAAGCTCTGCCCCAAAACACCGCTTTTAGGACTTAGGGCTTCAGGCTGAACTTTTGTAATGAGCCCATTTTTATAACTAATAAGATCCACCTTCGACTTTTCATGTTCGGGTGTGGGCTTAATGGCCTTATTTTTCTATTGTTACGCCGCTTATTGGGCCTAATGCTTCCCCCCAAAAAAATAATGCATTTAATGCTCCTACAACTAGGTTTGTGTGCTTTAGTGACAAGTGACAACCCGTAAATTATTAGTGGTGTGAATAAAGTCAACAACAATACAATAATTTCTCTTTTAAAAAATATTTATCTTTACATAAAATCTTATTGATAAAAATAAATCTATAGATCTTCTTTGTATTTTCATTTTTAAAATTGGAGTGAAAATAAGTAGTGTGCGACACAAATTACGACTCCATTTTTTTTAACTTAACGCATTTAATAAAGAGGCTAAGTTAAAACTTTCCCAAAATTTGTTTAAGTATGTCAATCGGGGCACTTAAAATAGCTTTTTGACCAAAAAAAGAACTTCCAATTTATTATATATCTTGAAAGTTAAGGTTTAGATTTATTGATTTATTTAAATATAATTTTACTAGCCTAATTAGATGTTTTAATGTAAAGTAACCTCTATAACTGCTATCTGCTAGGCTAGAGAAAAAACTTTGTGTAAAGTAACATATTAGATTCAGTCATCCCTCATCAGGCTTCAGGTTTAAAAACCAAGCCACACCGACTTTATGTATAAGCTTGAAAAACAATGAAGAATTTTATATTATTAATATGAGAGAAGGGATTAAATTATTATAAAAGTAAACCATATCATAATTACTTTACTTGATAGTTTTTTTATGAGATGTAAATTTTACAAATTTAATGATTAAATTAAAAATTATTATTATATAAAAAATTGTATAAAATTTAATTATTATATATTATTAAATAATATAAATTTAATGTTTAGTTTAATTTTAAAATGTAAATAAATATAACTATAAAATTATATTTCTATCAAATTTAAATTTTTAAAAAATTTAATATACATAATTATCATATTAATATCTAATAATTAAATTTATTAAATCTATATCCTACGAATAATTTAGTATGAATTACTTTTCATAAGTTAATTTCTCCTCTATTAATATTATTAAGTATTGTTTCCAATAGAAACTTCTTTTATCGGTTAAGTTGGAGTTAATGCAGTTGGTTGTTATGCCGAGAGGTCAATGGTGTTATATCACTAAAATATACTCCCATCATAAACAAGAAAATAAACTAAGTTTGACGGTTCAACATACTTAAACATAAATAAATAATGAAAAAATAGAAAAATAAAATGATAAATATTATTTTAAGTGAATGAAATAAGAGTTGTTAGAAACTTAAAATTGAAAATAACGAAAATTATATTTAAATTGGGGCTTTTAAAGACTTAGAATGAAGAAGAAAAAAAACAGCGAGTCTTGCTATAGAATTAGATTTGATTGTAATGCGTGTAATATAGATAAATATCTTAAAACTTGGAGGCGCAAATGATACACGCACGCACAAACACAAGTGTACGCGTGTGTCTGACGTGAATTTGTTTAATTAATAGCAAAAATAATTCTATCGATTAGTTGATAACTCATAATTATATTAATTGTCAAAGTTATCTTAGAACATTCTCCTTTTTTATGAAACTTGTTTGGAGATTATGAGTGTCGAAATTGTAGAAGAAGCATTATTTGAGGAAGTATCCTTATCTGAAATATACCTATGCTAGCAATTTATATATGAATATCATAATAGATTAAATATTTTTCTATTTGTTGCTTTATACAATTGATTGGTCCAAGGTAGCGTTCAATATAATTAAAGAAAATAAAAGAAATTAAGAATTGCTTCTATCACGGTATGATTGTTGAATGTTATGCAAAAAGAGATTACTAACGACATTGAATAAAATAAAAGAAATGTTTACTGACGATGCAATAGGTGACACCTTTGATTAATGAATTAACAATTAACATGTAAGATAAGTAACCATAGTTGAATTATTTTTGCCATCAACCTTGTCTTATTATCATATCCATTGACACTCTTTCCACGTGAGGATGCTAAGCACCTAATCTTCATTCCAACAGCAATAAGCTCTAATAAATTATATCAAATCGAACCACTAGTTTATAAAACTGTGTTATCTGCATCATCATTAAAGAAAAAGAAAAGGTCACTGGGCACATAGCAATAACAAATGACAATGAACCTAAAATGTGTGACGCAGATTAGATCTATTAAATTTCCTAATCGTCTTATTTGACCCAATACCTCTTGGTTTTGCCACTTGCTAACAATTAGGCCAATTAGGCCAAATAAGCATCCACTTGAATCCCTTGGTAGAAACTGGTTCATGGTAATAAAGAAGTGTGTGGTTTTGTGCATGTTTGAATCCGTGTTATAAAATATTGAATAATTATATATCTTTTTATATGTTTATTTATTAAATAAAAATATTAATTTTTTTTACATTTTTAAGATAATAATTACATTAATATTTATCTTATAAAAGAGAAGAAAAAATAAATAAAAATCTGTATGAAGATATAATAAAACTCTAAAATATGTTAGAATTATGCTTATTTTATTATTTATTTAGATTCTTTTTATAAGGTATGTTTAATTAAATTATACAAATCAATAAAAATAATTAAAGTTGGTTAAATTTTTTAATCTTTTAAAAAACACTATAACTTGTTAGTTTTACTCTTATTTAATATTATTAACTTTAATCCCATATAAATATTTATCTTTATTGATTTTAATTTAAATATCCATCAATTTTAGTTATTAACAACATTTAAGAAAAAATAATAAATATTTCATTGAAATTATAAAGTATCTTATAAAAAGGAATGAAGAAAATATAACGTGAAAATAAAAAAACTAATGTTTGCTTACCCTCAATCAAAGTTAATTTTACTTTTAAACTCAAACTTGGGATAATATTATGGATTGTAATTTTTACGTAAATTAAAAATTTTATACTAATTTAGTACAAACTTATTTTAAAAATTAAACATAAATTAGATATTTTAAAATTATTTTTAAATAAATTTATTTATACAAAATTAAGTTCATTCCTCTTTCTAGCATAAATTCGTGTATTTAGACTTATTATTTTATTATTAATTATAAAAAAAATTCATCTAAATTCAAATATTTGGAAATATATATATATAAGCCAGCCCATGGCTAACAGAAACCTCCAAAAGTAAGAAAATAAAGGGTAAAGATTATGCCACTACTTTAATGATACGGTTTTATTTAAATATTTAAAATTATTAAGTTAACAAAAAAAAAACTCCGCATTTATGCCAAAGAAATATTTTTTAATTTTGATTTCCAAAAAAATCATATTTAAAAAATATATAATTTTTATTATTTTTCAATAAAAATTTATTATTAATTGCTTAAAATCAGTTCTTAAGACTGCTTTTAACATCTTCTTTAACGGAGAATCGGAAAATTTTTGTCTAGTGTTTGCCTTGTTGGCATTTTTATCTTTCCATTATACCAACTAAAAAAGAAAAATAGAAACATTTCCAATAATTTTATAACTATTTTTAAATTTAAATAAAATAATTAAACAGAATACTAGACACTTTTATTAATAATAAGAATATTTTATTATATTAAATAAGATTAAATTAATGTAATATTTTTTAAAATTATAAAGGTATGAAAAATTATTTAAATTAATCAATACGTTTTATTTTTATCAATATAATATGTTAAATTTTAATTAAATATTATAATAATTTTAAAATTTAGTTTAGTATGTAAAAAATTAAGATAATTTCTATTTATATTCTGCTCCTAAATCAACAATGCATCATTTTATTTTGTGACGTATTTTAAAAAATATATCAAATCAACAAATTCTATTAATTTTTTAATCAAAGAAAAGTTTTTGTTCATTTAATCAATGCTTAAATTACTTCTATCAATAATAAGCATTATAGTATGTTTGTAAAATTAACTTTTGAGAATGTTGGAAGTATAAATTTAAAAGAAATATACGTTTATATTTTAAATCATATTTTATTGTCAGATTAATTAAATTAATATTCTTTTAATATAGTTCTATATTTTATAATTTCAATATTTATATCTAAAAATATTCACATAAGTAAGTTATAACCAACAAAATATTTATTAATTAATACAAATTTGGACATCAGAGTGCCAATTCCATACAATATATACTAAAAAAAATAGTAATACTTACATAAACAATTTTAATCATCATACATCTTAATAATATTTTTATTTTACTATTATATATATATATATATTATCTTTTTTCTCTCCATCACATATTACATCTTATCTATTTATATTTTTTTATTTTTTTCTTCTATCCTATCTAATACATGGTACTATAAGATATATGAATAATTTTTTTTTTCTTTAGTTGAAACTCCATTACCATCTATCGCCGATTTAGAAAATAAAATAATAAAGGGCTGATGACATAAGAAATAAAGAACGTGAAAAGTATCTTAAAAAGAAAAAGAACATGATAAAGGGATAAAATTGCCATTCTTGTAAATTACAATTGAAGTCCCTAAAATTAATACTTTTGCAAATAGATTCGAAGGTTCTGTTTTTCACTTGTCACCGAGGTAGGATCTTAACATTCTTTGTGGATCTTTACTTATTCGATTGGTGTGTCTTGGCTTTACATTTTTGTGCAAAGCCAAATACTTTTCATATTGAAAAGGGCTTGAGTATTTTTATACTTCAAATTTAATAATTTTTTGGTTTATCAGAAACAAAAATCCAATGTTCTCTTGAATTTTGTCTCATTTCTATTGCCACCATGCTTGCTAGCTCCGTCCCTTACGCTGCAAACTTTACTGGTAATTAAGAATGATGGATGATCTGGCTATGATGATATCCGCAATTGTTTACTATGTTGAGGTGTAAATCGGACTCAATTAACACCTAAGAATATATGGAAGAGATGGTTGGATTTAACAACCATTCGACTTAATACATTAATATTTTTTTTAAAATACATTATATAAAAAGTGATGAGGTTAAAATAAATTTTTTTATATAAATTTATTTTAATTATTAATTTTTTATTAGTGTATCAATTTTAATGGTTTAATATTTAATATTATATAATTAAATAAAATTTAAAGTATATTTTATAATATATTTAAAGAAAAATATTAATATAAATAAAAAATATGCACAATATGAAAAGTGTGTATATTTCATAGTATTATTTTGTGGAGAGTAGAGTTTTGTTTAAAAGTGTGGACAACCTGATCCATGGTCATCCTTGACTGCCACCTACTACCAGATATGCGTATATGATAAGTGTAACGTTGGGAGAGGCGGCTCAGTGAATTTTAATGTGTTTGTTTTTGAATGGTAGTTTTTTGTTGTTGAGTTGATCACCCGATTCACTAATATCAGTATTTAAAAAGTCAATAACGTCACAATTTAGTCATAAAGCTCAGAGTACGCACATCACTTGGATAGCAAAGATCCATGATCGTTAAACTCCTCTGCTAATTGGTTAATTGAGATCATGGTTATAAAGTGACGGAAGCACAACATCATAATATTGATCCTATAATGAATTAAGAATACATTAAATTGGGTTTAGAATATATACCTGACAAAAAATTAAAGAAACAATGTAAAGTTAATTGCATATTTTTTAATTAGAATTCAATATATATATATATATATATATATATATTAGACAATAAAATAAAACTTTTACATTTGTGTTATAAAAATTTAATTTGCATAATTTACACATTTTAAGTTTTAAACTAAGAATATTTTATTGTTTTAAGTAGGAAGAAAAATTTTTAAAATAAAAAATGATTAGGAGGAATTTTTCTTTTTCAATACTAATATTTACATGTTTATCTTTTATATATATTACATAATAAAATATGTATAACTTTATGTTGTTATTTTACTGAAAAAAAAATGAATTTAAATATTAAAATATATTTATAAGTATTACTTTTTACAAGTTAAAATTTTTTTTATAAGAAAATGAAACATCACAATATAATATATTAGATTCTCTTGTTACTATCCCATAAGTTTGATAAGATATTAATTTATTTTTATTTATAATTTATTCTAGTACCTTTTTACAATATGATTATTATTTATCAATAACAAATTACTACTACTTAAAGGTTATACTTGGTAACTATATAAAAAATTATATTGTATTTTATAATTAATTATCAATTTTTTAAGCATAAGTAATAATGATCTCAATAGCATAACGAGTATCTTCTATTATAAAAAGATTAGGTTAAGAACAATATTAAAGAAAAAGAGATATATTTAAAAAAAATTAAAGAGTTAAAAAAAATTTATATTTATATAAAATGTTGGACTTAAAGTGATGAATGAGAAAAAAAATTAAGTGTTTAATGCTATATAGACTCCATCTTCAAAAGTCATCAACTAATCCCTTAAGCAATCTCTGGTTATCTTATTATTCTTAGAGGAGCAACAACTTTTAAGCACTTATTCATTGAAAATATTGTAAATTTTAAATTTAACACAATTTTAAAATTTCTACCTAGCATTTATAAAAAAAAATTAATTTGAAACAACATCTTATTTTGTTCACCATTCATCATGAAAATGATGTGTAATAAAACAATCAAAGTTATAAATGAAATTAAAAATCACAAATATATAATGGAAATTAAAGAAAAGGATAACATTCAAATGAATTCGCAATTAGCATGGATAACTTACATCTCTTAACAATAATATTCACTCATTCATCCTTTTTATATAATTTATATAAATATTTATACAATCTTTACTATTACTCAATTAAAAAATAGTTTAAATATTAAAATATTATTTCATGTGAACTTAAACTTTTTCATATGTTTAGCTTAAAATAATTATAATTTAATGCATAAAACTTTCTTAATATTACCGGATGAGGTCCTTTTTAATTTTTTCAATTAATTAATTATATGTAAGTTTCACTTCACTTAAATATTAATCTAGTGTTTTTTCAGTTTTTTTTCCAACTTTCTTAATTACTTTGTTGTATAAAGAATTAAGGAACCTCTCTCCTAATTAATATTACATATATCAAAATGTTGCCAAACAGATGAAGTGGTTAATTATTTTTCGTAGAAGGTGAATAACATTAGTGAAAGAAGTCGGGAATCATTAGTGAAAAATGTACTTGCCCTAAAATTGATTTTCTCGAAAATTGATTTTCCGAGAAAGAAGTCGACTAGCAAAAAGATCTAGAAGTGAATGCGCAACAAGTGTTGTTTCTTTCACGTTTCTCATGCCTTTCTTCAACGTCTTTAATTCGTCTTTAGATCCACGTACATCTTATTTCCCATGAGTTCTCTTTCGAGATTAATTTTAAATATTAATGACAATTAGTTTATTTCTTGGGAAGGTAGTAGTGGTACATTGAAGAAGCTGACTAATCACTATTGCTGCTTTTCCTGCGTATTTACCTCCCATACGCAAAGGACACATATTCCTTTTCATCTTATCGAACCTTTTTGTCCCAAAAAAGGAAAAAAGAATAATAATCTCGTAAAGGTGTGTGTTGATTATAATTTGTAAAGCATGGGTTGAACAACGAAAAATATTGTTTTATTTATTTATACTCAATCATGATCTGCAAAATTATATATCCAAATAGTACAAGTTAACATAAAATTTTCAAATATAGTATTTATCGTTGAAACTCAACTTGTATTTTTTTTTAAGTTAAAGATACCGTTAATCAATATTCTAATTAATATTTTAAAAAACAAATCACATTAAAATATATTAATAATATATTTTTATTCTTTATTTTACATCTTAATTTAAATAAAATAGTGATTAACATTTTCTTTAAACAAAAGTTTGAGATAGGCAAATTATATAATAGGACAATAATCCTAATTTTGAAGTGTAAAACAATATTACAAGTATTTAAATTAAATGCTATACCTAAGTTTTATTTATAATAATACTCAATCATACGCTAATTCATTCAACAAGGCTATCCTTGAAGCTTTGCCATATCCATGCATACCCTTAGGTATATATTGATTATAAAGAAATACACGTCGCTTTTTGGAATTTGATCTGTTCCTTTAAATACATTGGCAGACTTCATAATAGAGCCCATGCATACTGTTATCCCCGCCCTCCCCACCTCACCCACGTACATTTTTATTAGCAAACAAAAAATAAATAAAAAAGAAGAAAAATAAGATCTCATCCCAGAAAGATTGTTCCATTATTCTGACTTAATTTACATATCAATTTTCAAATGTTATGTTTAGATGCGATTTTATTTGAGTTTAATTTCAATACATTATTAGTATAATTTTTTTACATTATCAACTAATTAAAAATGATTATAAATATAATTTTAAATAAACGTTACAAAATTTTAATATTTTAATGATATAATCATTTTTATTAAACAGTAATGTAACTTTTCTTATACTTTCAAAATATTTAAATTAAATTCATTTTACATAGGTTATAAGGGTTACAGTCAATTCTAAAAGTCTTCTTCACCCACTCGAATTGAAGGTAAAAGTAAAGAGTAAGTGTTTTATTAAACTAAATTTATCAAAATATATTTATATAATTTAAGAATGCACTATAAAATTACAATATATATATATATATATATATATAAAACAATTATTGTACGTATTCAATTATATAATCTTCTTCTTACTTCTATTTTAATTTTAATTTACAAACAGAGAAATCATTAGCACTTCTTAAACATCGATTAAAACAATGTGAAAAGTAGCTCTCTCATCCTCCTTTCCCTTCGTTCAAAAGCATTCAAAAAAAATAAAAATATATTGAGTGTCAAAAGCAGTACTAATTAAATTGCACTCAAACTTCTTCTAGAGAGAAACGATTAAGGACATTCCACTACAATTAATTTGCATGTTTAGGAAGGAGCAGTAACGTAAGTATTTGGACTAACATACAGTATAAAATATGTTAGCGAAGACCGTGTTTGGAGGAACCGACTTTGACAACACGACAAGCATGGCATAGGATTCACACTCCTTCAAGTCACAACTTCTTTACCTGGCTTGTAATATAGCCACATAACGCGTAAGGCTACTTTTGCATCTGAAAACTTGGAAAATTATAGTTGCTCACAACTCAATTAACGTAGCTTAGTTGAATGCATTATTAGTACACTGTACCACACGTTGAAGCATTCCCCACACGTCTTGCCAGATACAACTCGGTCACGAGAGATAACTACTTACAAGAGCTTATTGCGCTCATTCTTCATAAAGTGTTATATAATGACGTACCAGCCAGGCCAAACAGACTGACCTGGCTACCATTGGTTGAACATTATCATTACTTTTTAATCAAATAACATAATACATTAGATTTTTAAATGCAAAAAAAAATTAAAAAAATACCGATGTGTATATATAATATAAAATAAGAAATAATTTTTTTTGCTGATTTTCACTGAACTTTTTTATAAAAAAAATTAAAAAATCAAGGGTACGTAGCTCGATCATGTATTTAGATCCACCAGACTTTATTCTTGGTTTATAGAAGAATTAGAAAGCATATAGCTTAATTAGTACCTTTTCTGTTACTAATTAAAGAGGGTGTGGTAAAAATCCATATCTCTAGTCTAATACTACAAGATTCTGGACAGTGGATGCGTACAAAGACTTGTTATTAATTAGTGGGTGGATAGATTTGCCAACCCAATAACAAGTGTCCTTAGCCACAAGATAAAGCGGTTGCAAATTCGGTATAATGATACCAACATGTGCATTAAAGGCAGGAACCACATGGGGAGGGTTTCGGTTCAACCCACCTTCCCCATTGCTCTAAACATGACATTGCACAACTAATTATGTGCAGCCTTTCATTAACACTTCTTTTTTATTTGTCCCTTTTTTCCTCTCTCTATATATATATATATAATTTTTTAAAATTATTAATTTTCAGGAAAATAACAATTAGCAAACCTTCCAAATATGCTAATATTTCAATAAGTTTCATTAAATGAATACAGTTCAATTAAGCTGTCAAAATGAGTTAACTATTACAATTAACAAGCAGAATTTCCTTCCTGCTGTCCCTGCGTTGTTCACGCGGCATGCAGTGGATGTTTTTGGGCCCAAGTAAAACCCCACCATTTTGATTATTTTATTGGAGAAGACCTTGACTCAATCCATTCTTCAGTGGTCAATTAATATGGGTTTCAGTTCCACCCACCATTAATGGACATCACCCATATATGTTATGTTTATAATGGGAGTATTTGGATATATATTAGATTCGATCGACTTTGTTATAGGGTGTAAATATGAAGTTATAATCATGATTCATTCTAAAGTGGGGGAAAATAGTATATGTTTTATTATGTAGAAAATGTCAAACAAACATATATTACCTTATTCCCACCACATTTAACCCCGTCCAAATTCAATTTTTCTTTTTCCATTTATTTTCAAAGTATACGCATTCGGCAATTTGCATTTGATTTTTTTTTCTACGGCGCCTATGTTTGAATCTAAACATGAGAAACTAATTAAAATCAAATTATTGATGAATCTTATCAATTTCCTTATCATTCAAAGTAATATAAATATTATCAGTAATGACAGAGACATAATTCGATTTGATCCACAGTTAAATTATTTAAAAGAGACTAATGACATTTAATTTCATATAAACCTTACTCAGATAAAAAGAAAAATGAGTGAATATATCTCTGATAAATTATAATGTAATCGGTGATTTCAAATTAAATATATTAATTCATGCACATAAGGAGTATTGAGGAAGGCAATAAGTAAACGCATGTGAATATAGATAATGTGAATTGGCATATATCTTAGGCATGAATTGTTTAAAAGAAATTGTTAGATTGAATCGATGACAAAGAAGAGTCCAAAAGCAATGAACAAATTTTGTCTGTACAGATGAGCAGTAAATGGAGCAGAAACAAAACCTAATCCCAATTCCCCTAACCCCCCGAAAAAAGGAAAAAAGAAAAGAAAAAAACAAATGGAAACTAAGTGCGTGCGATTCATATTCACTGCACTCTAGGATAGCAACAAATTCAATCAAATTAAAACAAATAAATATCACGTAAACAAAGCTACGCCGTTTCATCACCAACAGAAAACAAACGCGGCCTCTTGGCGGTTACCGGCAACGGGCTTTCCACCTCCTGTTCACCGCCTCCACCTACCTCAACCTTCCTCTTACTGAAATCGAACCCCACCGGAGGCCAGAACTCAGTCAGAGGCGCCGGCAGGTTCAGGTCAAAACCACGGGGGGCGTGGGAGGAGGAGGCAGCACCGCCACCGCCGTCAGAGGATGTTACGCCACTGCTGTTGTTGGCGTTAACATTGCTGTTGCTGTGGTTGTTACCGCCATCGTAGTGGCAGCGCTTGTGTCCGCCCAAGGCCTGGCCGGTAGGAAAAGTCTTGTGACAGATGGAACACTCGTGCATCCTTGCGCCGGTGACGGTCGAGGTGGAAACGTGGTCGTTGGCTGAAGCGGCAGCGGCGGAAGCGGTGGTGGTTGCTTCGGACGAGGACTTGCGGTGGCTGGCCTTGTGGCCACCGAGTGCTTGGTAAGAAGGAAAGGCTTTGTTGCAGACGGTGCACCTGTGAGTTAGTTTCACCAGCGGTGACGCTTCCTGCGGTGACAGTGACTGCGAAGATGATGGTTGAGTTTGGCGGTGAGAGGTGTTGTTATTGTTTCCGCTTTGCGCGAGCATGATGAGGCAAAGAGCGAGGTACTCTTCCTCGGTGGGAGGGTTTTCTTCAAAACGAGGTCGTTTGGAGCGTTTTCTTTTAGCCCAAGGCTCACGAAAGTGAAGGTCAGCCTCGTCTTGTTCGTAGCTATGGAACGGAGCGGTGGCTGTGGTTGGAGAATTCAAAGCCTCCAACGCCATTAAGCAATAGAAATAGAAGAGAGATGACTGAGGTAATCGAATAGAGAAGAGAAAAGATGAGAAAGGAGTGTGTGTGAGTGTTGGATGAGTTAGTGAATATGATATGAGGATTGAGGAAGTGGGTGTGTTTGTTTATATAGGGATAATAAAACGAGTGTGTGGGAAGAGAAGAGGGTGAATTGGTGTTATAATAACAAGAGAGTGAAGTCGGTCAACTAAAGGGAAGAGAGAGGGGACTCACTCCTTACGAAAACTTGAATCCATCCATGACTTTTTCTAAGTCAAAACTATGCTACGTCAATACGTCTGCGCTATCTTTCCTTCTTTTTTTTTCCCCTCTTTATGTATGTACATTAACCCCACACACAGGCAAATAAGCAATGGTTACGGTTATGACTTCTCAATTTGTGGGAATCTTCCTGTGTGACACTCACTTTTCTTGCTACGTGTAAAACACGATTTTCATTTTCATTATATGGCCCTATATATTACTGCAATTTTCGATTATAAAACGTGTGAATCTTTAGCTCTCATCTCTTCTTAACCTTTTTATGTTCAAAATAATATTTCCTTTCTCCTGGATTATTTTGCCAGCTCGGTCTTTTAAATCCCAACGAAAGTTATCCTAACTTGTTCCGCAATATTAATATATATACTTAATAATTTAGTATGTATTATTATTTATTATTATCACAATTTCCGCACAAATATTAATGTGATTATATTTAATCTGGTTAAAATAAAGTATTTTGACAAATGTATGCGTCTAATAGTTTTTTATTATTTATAGATTATAATCTTGAACTTTTATATAGTAATTATCTTAAATAACCAAAAACACGTTTAAAATATTTATTAAAATGAAAAAAAACATTTTCTTTACGAAAGCACCCACAAAGAAACTTTTAGACCACTTTATATCCCTATCCTGGTAGAGCACGGATGGAGTAATGGAATATGATTCTGAAGGAAGCATGCTAAATAAAACATTTGACTGTTTTGAGATAACAATATAAATGCATAAATTTGACCGTATGTGAAAAAGCAAAATGGAAGATGTGAAGTGGATATAGACGCCTCGTGGCGATAAATGGGAGTGTCCTTGGCGTCATGGCTTGGATCACGGTCATGAGTGTCTATCTTGGCTTTCGTGGTTTGGGCAACCACTTCCACTGCTATCAGTGATCGTTTATTCGTTGGTTGGCACACATCAGCTAACTTAAGTTCGCAATAAACATCACTATACGCCACCTGTATTTATAACTTTCCACTATATCAACTAGTTTTTATTTCCGGGATCGCGGGAAATTAATAAAACATTCAATGATACAAATATGCGCCTACAAAAAATAAAATAAAATAAGTTTTATATTCATTACTTACTAAGAATGTAAACATGTTTCTTTTAAATAGAATAATAATACTTTTAAAAATAATAAAATTGAAGGTATTTGAATTTTTTTAAGGTGAAAATTTTGAAAAACACTGGAATTTTTTATTTTTTATTTACCGTAGCAGTATATTCAAATGAAATCAAATATCCAATTACTTATAAACGAAGAAAAAGAAGAACAATGAGAACAAATATTTAAATAATAATTTTGGAATAAGTAGACCTTAGTTCTTTGCTATATATATATATATCATAATTATTTACTTTATTAGTCTATTATCATCAGCTCGGCTACTTGAGGTGTCTGGTTAAGGAGAAATAAAATCAGACAATAAGAAAGATAAAGCACTTTGTATCAAAGTAAATTGGGTAAAAAAATATAGCTTGAAGAGAAAAGGAAGGCTTCAAAATTTTCAGAGAAAAAAATAGTTTTTTATGTAGAAAAAATAACTAAAAATTTAATTAATTTAAAAGGTAAATGTTTAGGAAAGAATGTGATTTGTATGACGATTCTAATTTTAAAACTTAAAAGTCGGACTAGATTAGAAATTCTAAAAAAGTGATCAATGATGAATGAGTTCTTTTTTGTTTTAAATCAAATATTTTTTAGAGTAATAAATAAATACATAAATAAAATTCAAATAGTCAAACTTGAAAGTTGAAATACATGATAAATATTAATATTTTAAAAACTTATTAACCATTAAAAACTTATTTGCTTAATTATGGATCAAGTGGTGATAATCATATGATTGAACGCCCATTAGATCATACGATCGATATAGGAAACATATATATATATATATATATATATATATATATATATATATATATATATATATATCAGAGTAAACAGTTTTTTGTATGAAAAAAATCTTAATTATTGAATATATTTGTCAATTATTAGAATTAAAATATAAAAATATAAGATGTTAATTGAATTTAGTTTTAAATGTTTATGTTAGCTGATTGAATAGATCAGATTTATTCTTTGATTTTTGTATAATTTTTTTATAAATATTTATCGTACCAAATAATAAATAAACGAAAATTTATAAGAAATCAATTTAAATAAGCATAAGGTTATTATATTATGTTGTGTATATATATATTGATAAAACTGATTAGCTTTATCTAAGTTAGAATTAATTCAGTTGCTTTTAAACTGATTTGGCTTATTTTTTTATTGTTCAAATTTTCAGATGGTTTAGATGAATGATCTAGCTAATTGTTTGGAATTTGGATAAAACTAGCTGTTTATTCTGACTTTCAATCCATGGTAGATATGACTATTTAGTTAATTCATTTGTATTTTATAATATTTAAAGAAAATTTTAATTATTTCTCAAAATAACATTTATACATAATAAGAATTTGTGCGGACTCCACATAGTCCATACTCAATTATTCATCGTGCTTTGATTACCGTACTCTAGCTTCTATACTTTTTAATATTTCAACCTGTAACAAACTATAATGACTACTTTTATTAACCATAATCAAACAATTATCACATCAAAAAAGAAAAATATCAAATCATAATCAATCATTTATATTACCATGATTAAAATTTGAGTGCATTATAGACAAAAATTTGCGCATTGTGTTTAAAGTTCTAGAACCATAAGGGGAAAAATATGGAAAGGCGTGTGTGCTTATGCGTGTGATTTATTTTTAATCCCCAAAAAAATGAAACGTGTTAAGTGATGAGTGCAATGGTGAGTGAAGAGTGAAGAAGAGTGTGGTAGTGGGAGAGAGAGAGAGAAGTTGCTTCACCGACGCAATATAAAAGAAGAAAAAAAAAGCGTTGGGAATACTGACACGCAACGCAGATAAGTTGTTCTAATTGGTGACACGTTTCGCATCAACTCTCAATTGCCTTCTCCCACGTGTTCAGGATAACCGACAAACTTCATCTTATCATGCTAATCACTAACAGCGAACACTTTCTCTCTACTTCAAGTGCACCCACGGAAGAGTGAGATAATAAAAATATTCTTTAAATATATTTTTACTTTTCTTCTAAATATTATTAATTTAAATTTTTTAAATTATTATTTAACATATATTTAATCATTCAGTAATTAACATGTGATATGTAAAAATTTTTAAAAATTTAAATTTTATAAAAATTAAAATCACTAAAAACTTATTTATAAAAAAAACTTATTTTAAAAATAATTTGTTATAGTTATTTTATTTAATAGATTTTTAAATATTTAAATATTATCATTTTAATAAATTGAAATTTTATTATATAAATAAAATTTGATAAAATTAAAAAATTGATATTTCATTAAGTAATTTTAATTTATATATTATAAAAAATATACTATACGTTAAAGTTGAAATTATTTAATAAAATATTAATTTATATAATTTTTTTTACGATTGATTTAGTAAAAATTAATAAATAAAGACATTATTCAACAAAATTACTTTAACATGAATTTATCTTTTGATAGGTTGATCCTTCTTTACCCACCTTACACAGTGTTAAATGTTTATATAGTCAACTAAAAAACTCCATATATGTTGATGTGGTCTAATAGACCCTATCTGCAAGTTAATTATTTTAAAATTAGATTATAAGTAATTTGTTTTAAAAGCAACATTATTGTGATAAAGGAATTCCGTTCTAACTCGACATTGGGTGTTACAGTTTAGAACAATATTATTTAAAGATCAGAATGCATTTGTGATGCTGGATATGAGTGGATGGATGAACAGTGGCTATTTGGCATAATCTTTTGGCTTTGTTGCGTGTATATCACTGTACTATTCTTTTTGAGTTAGCATCTTTCAATGTCAATGTTGCTGAAAGCTCTTCCCCCCACAGTGAACTGAATACAGGCGGAATGAAGAAGAATTAATTGGCAATACCACCCATGACAACATGACACCAAACAGCTGTATCCATGAGCAAAATTAGAATTTAAATTATATTTTTCTCATTAATATTAGTCATGACTTTATAAGGCTAATTAATCATTTATTAGAACAAAAAATTATGAATTATTTATTAATAAAAAGTAAAGTAATTTTGTATTAGTAAATTGATATAAAATTTTATTCTAATAAAAAACCTATCTGTAATTTTTTAGGATGTTGAGATGTTTTACATTAATAAACAATAAAGTTGAAATATTATTTATAAAGTTTGAACAATCCTTTTTCTTTAAACTACTTTTTAAAAATAAACTGTTTGGTTTTTATATATAATATTAAAACTTATCAAATATTTTAATGTTGAAACTTCTACATATGTCCAATTTTAAATAAAAGAGATGCCTTAAAATGTTTCAGAATCTATCAAATATTTTAATGTTGAATCACCCCTAAATTTTTAGTTATGTTAAACTTCTTATATTGGAGATTTAGTCTTGCATAAAAAGAATATATATATTAAGATAGTTAAGAATAAAATTATAATATATTTTTATTAAATTTGAATAATTCTTTTGTCTGAAACTATTTTTATAAATAAATTAGATTGTAATTTTCTAATAAAGGTTTTATTTTTGACATTATTCCTGTTGCTTAGTCTTGTTTGCTAACTCATCTCCTCTGCCGCCAGCACATCAAGTTCGCCACAAGAAAAGTAAGAGTTGTGGACCTATTCGTATATAACGTGGCAAACAGAGTTTAGTCATCACAAGAAAAAAATTCTTTTGATACAAGTATCTTGGCACGTGTAAATTTTCTCATTTGCGGGTTTTCAAGTGTGATTCTAGTTAATAACCAAAAGTAAAAATGTGATTCTAGCTGAGCTTAAGCCTTTGCTCGATATATAAACCTCGTATATCCGTTTTAAGTTTTAGAAAAAAAAGGTTACATAATATAATTTTATTTTAGACTCTTTATCTTTAGTTTTTAAGAAGCATTAAAATATTTTTCAAAATTCATATTTTAAAAGCCCATGTAGTTATTATATTTTTTAACATGTACTTAAAGTAAGAAAAAAAAAACTTTTTAAAAAAAAATATAAAGAAACAACCCTCGTTTCCAATGATCAAACCATGGATTCCAGTTACATGGGGCATTGTCCTTTGTTAACACAAGCAGCATGTTCATCGAATTGCGGCCAGCTTCTTCGATCTGTCCAAATCCTTTCGAGGTTGTCTACGTTGGTAAACAATCCCATCCTAAAGGATTATTAAAATTAGGGTATTGAATTAAAAAAAATTATATATTTTTATTTCCCTTCTTTATAAATAAAACTTTAGTTATTTACTTAGATTTTATTTAGATAAGGGATAAAACAGAAAAAAATAAAAAAGTAAAAGAAATGCAAAAAATTAAATAAAATATATTACAAAAATAATATATTATTTGTATGGGTATGGAAGTAAAAAAATGAAAAATTTATTATTATTTATTTGAATGATTAAAAAATGTAAAAGATAAAATAATTCTTAAAAAGGATCGTATTTATAAAATATTAATTTAATAAAATTTATAAACATTTATTGTAATATTTTTGAATAAAATATTAATTAAAAAAACACTTAACCCTAATTTTCTTTCTCTCCCCCCTATGTCCTATCTAATGATGAAAGATAAAAAATATATATAAATGCTATATGAATTATTTTATAGAACACATTAGTGATCAACCAACTTTAACCTATTCACGTTGAAATGGGTAGTCTGTATTGTATTAAGTAATGAAAAGACAAACATAGAGGAATAGAGAGGTCCTGGTTGGTCCGAGTTCATCAAAGGATCTTGATACCAAAAAAAAAAAAAAGAAAAAATATATTTAATTAAGATGTAAATATATAAAAAATACATATGAGAGATAAAAAGATATATAAAAATGATATACAATAATTTTGTGGAATGATAGATGATCTAATGTTTTAAGTTTTTTATTTTGTTAGACTAACAACTTGTTTTTAAACACAACCAATTTGTATACACAAAAGGTTATTGATAAAAAAAAATGAAAGATATATTTTGTTGATTAGAATAAAAATATAATAGATCGAAAAAAATATAAGAAATTATATAAATAATTTTGTGTGAGATGACACACAAATCCAATGTATCAACTTTTTAATTTTTTTAGACTAACAACTTGGTTTTAACATAGACAATCTATTATTATTTTTTTAGTTTTACCTGTTATAACTTTGTAAGAATATCATATATATATATATATATATATATATATATAATTTTTTTAAAATATGATGATTTATTAAATGATTTTAAGTTAAATTTTTAAAGAGAGATAAATTATATATTAAATTAAATTTATTAAGTAAAATTATTTTTTTAAAATTTATAAATTTTTTAAGTTTAATTTATATAATTTTTTAATTTGACAGTAGATTAACAAAATTTAGGAGTTTAACAACATCTTTATGTATAGATATAATTTTTTTTAAAAAAAGAAAAAAAACTCTTTCTTCCCTTTTTATTTGAAAGAGAGTAAAAAATCTTTTTTTTTATCTACTTATTCAGTATGTTTCTAAAAAAAATAATTATTATTCCTTATATTTTTTATTTGTCTTTGTTAATATTTATCTATCTCTTTTAATTTAAAAAATGTTTTTTTATATATATATTGTTAAATTTTTTATTATACTAAATAAAAAAATACAAACAAAATTTATATATAAAAGAATAAATTATAAAGATAAATAAAAATTTTATAAAAAAATAAATATTATTAATTATATTTTTTAATATTTATATAATTTTTTTTATAAAAAAATGAAAAGAAAAAAAAAGAAGAAAGTATTGTTATATATATATATATATATATATATATATATATATATCCTTATATACCTGGTTATTATAAACCGTAATAAAATAAAAATAAAAATAAAATATAAATTAGAAAAAAATAGTTTTTTAAAAAGGTTAACATTAACTATATTTATTAATATTTTATTTCTTTTATTTTTGAGACAAATAAAAATGATTAGGATAAATAATATTTTTAATATTTTCTATAAAAGTATAATTATGCTTAGTAAAAAATTATTTCTAATCTGTTAAAATAACTGTAATATATATATTTTAAATTTTTTATATATGATAAATAGTTACATGTGAAAAAAAATAAAATTATTACTAAAAAAATTTAGATAAAATTATTTTATGAAATAATTGTTTCAATAAATAAAATTATCAATCAAACTGTTAAATTAATAAATTTATTATAATTTTTTTTTAAAAAAATTTAATTAACAGATAATACTTTTATAGTATTTATTAATTTAAATTTATATAATAAAATATTAAATTAATTTTAAATTTTATAAATTTATAAATATAATCTATATATTAAAATACATTAATATAACGATTATTTTAATAAAATTCCATCTTCTATAAAAGTTATTTAACAGAATTGCTCCGATTAAAATTAATTGTTCCACCAACTTTAACTGGTATTATAACACGGTAGGCTCGCGCCATGCCTACCGTACATGTATTCAAGAAAATGTGTGGTCCGTATAAATACAACAATACAACGGTTGAGAAAAATAAAATAATCTCAAAGTTTAATGATTTTTTTAAAAAATAAATATAATAAATTTCCAGTTATCATACTTGTACATATATTATATACCCATAATATTAAATTTTGATTTTCTCGTTAATAGTTAATATTTTTTCTATAAAATAAATTATTACTGAAATATAAAAACCCAAAAACATAAAAAAATCCATAATATACCCGGTTACACTTTAGCAAGATTAATCAATTTTGATAATCCATTAATCATACATATAATTAATTAATTTTAGTTATTAATTAAATTAATAATATTTTTATATTATTAACTACATAATTAACTAATTAACCAAACTGATAAATGATTAACTATATATAATTATAATTATTAATCTCGATTAATATATTTTGTTAATCGATTAATAACTATATTTTTATTCATCATTTATATTAAATATTTAATAATATTATTTTATATTGTTAACTATAGTAATTAATTATAAAATTATTAATTAATTATGAAGTGTAGTATGTGAGTAATGTGGGTAGAAAAATTTGTCTGAAAAAAAAATCTGGATTCTCGAACCCTGTACCCGAACCCGGTTACCACAAGTAGCAGATAGTAATAGTAGCTTCTGGGGTCACACATCTAATCTATCTTGAACCAAAATAAACCCCTTTGGTTTGTAGCCTTCATCTCGATCCATTGACGGGAAATTTGTAACTTTGCCTCCAATTGTGTGTACCAATGTCCTCTTCTCTTTCACTATCCCTCTCTGCGCCCTCCATCCACGATTCTGCTCCCCACCCCTCTTTCCTCAATGGAACAAAGCTCTTTCTTTTTCCTCACAGAGTTGCCGAGGCACAACGACGCTTCAGCTCTTTTTCTGTGAAGTGCTCCTTCAACCGCATCCCCAAGCAGTTCAGGCAGGAAAATCTCAAGGATGGATGTCAGTTTTCTACCCTTCTCTTTCTTATCTTTCCGCTAATTTACTCTCTTCCATTTAGAGCAGACAAAGAAAAAAATGGAATTTTTTAATCTGGGTCTGAATTATTTTTGTGCTCATTATGGGATTGACGACTAAGCTGTTAATTATTTTGTTATATATTAGAGGAAATAGCAGAAGGGCATGGAAAATAGCGGCCTTTACTGTTTAGGGTTTACTTTTATATAATCGTTGTTTTTGCCCTCATAAATTTTATTATCGAGCGAGAGTATATGTGCTTGGTTATTTACCCCCTTAGAAAGGTTGAGTACTTAAATTAAATCACGCCTAAGTGCCTAACCTCCATTAAGTTTTTGGCTCGATCAACTTTCTCTGTGAAGTTCAGAATTTTATAATCTATGCCCGTAAGTTTCAGAAACATAAATTGCAGCTCCATAAATTTAAATAACAAAGCCAGTGATAATTTCTTTGGCTGAGTTGAGAGCTTTTCCAAAGGTGCACGTCGACTTGTCTTTTGAAAAGTTTTAATTGGAGAGATTGTGAATTATGTGCATAAATTGTAGGAAGATAAATAATGAGATAGTGACACCATGAATTATGGTTGTAAACACTCGAAGGCAAAGAGCATTGGGCTAGGCCATGTGAAGTTTTGGGGTAAGAAAATAACAACAGGCATCTTCATTATCAGTTTTGGCTAATTTATTTATTCACTCTCTTTCCTAGTAATCTAGATGAACAAGGGGATAAAGTTTGTTCATGAAACGTGGGGGTTGGGGCTGGGCAAATGTAAGGCTTCAAATGGGTTCACTGAGATTAATTTGGAGGAAATTTTTAGGGAGGTTGAGTTTAATTTACCCAATTAAAGTAAACTTAAAAGAGGTTCTTATTCAAGTTGGTTTAAAAGTTCAAAAGTTGGGTACGCAACCTTGTTTTATCTTCTCTATTATGTGCAGTGATGGACAACTACAAGAATGCTCCTAAACTTCTCTATGGCCTTACTCCTAATCAAATGGACATGTTCATGACAGAATATAGTCCTATCCGCCGGCAGTCTGAAAGAGTTACAGAGGTTCTCACCATACTTATCTTGAGACTGTCTAAGTGGCTGCGATGTTATAATAGCAAAATTGCCAATTATTAACCTAATTATTAATACGGGAGTTGATTTAAAGCACCCAAATTTTCTCAAAGTATATTTGACTGCTCAGAAATGCTCTTAATTTTAATCATTGTGACAGGAAAGCCTCTCAGCAGCCAATTGTTATAAGGATCTTGGTGGAATATTGAACACTAAGGGCAGAGGTGGCCGCTCAAACTTCAGCACGAGTGTTAGTAGGTATCAAGGAGGAGGTGGGGGACGTCCAAGGCAAGCTCCTCCAGATCTGCCTTCTTTGCTGCTGGATTCTCGAATAGTCTATCTGGGTATGCCGGTGAGCATCATCATGTGTTTCATTTTGATCTCTAGCCCTGTCCTGATTGTTGTATGTTTTTTGTTTCACTAACTTCTGTATATAGATCATGGTTGTAAAAACTGGACCAATCAGCTGTCCAGTCTATTTAACCCTGAAAACTGGTCAAGGTCAGAACTGAGTGAACCGGGGAAAACTGGTGGTGCACTGGTTCTGGTTGGGTCAGTGTTTGATGCCCAAAACAACCTTGTTCTGCAGCCTTTTTTTAAAAAAAATAATAAAACCAAAGTAGAAGACAGGTCCACATTGTGAAAAGTTTGTCAATGAATCTAATGATTTCATTTCTTCCTTATTGTTCTGTTCACTCTGACCATCATTTGTGCTGAGTACCGTTCATGCTATCAGCAGTCTGTTTCTGTTCACTCTGTTGCTCAGTCATTCACTCCATTCACATGGGTCACTGTTGTTGTTCTCCAACAACAAAAGATTAAATAATTGTAGTTTAAACACTAATACTCTATAAGGTTGGGCAACACACAGCTGTACCACACAATATAGAAAAAAATGTACACTGTTTGTTAGATGAGTAGACTGTTTATTTGCTTGAGCTTCATAAGTTTGTTGTACTTGTCACCTAGTGTGTGCCATCTATTTTGTGTGTTTTCCTTTTCTATTTTTGTTCATCGCATGTTTACCTTTAGTGGCACTGCTGCTGTTCTTGGTGAGTTTGGTACCCTTGTTGGGCTTGATGTTTGCCTCTTCTTTACGATTTTATTACTTCAATCTGATGACAAAAAAAAAAGGATAGAAAAAAGTGACCAATTTGTACACATGGTTTTTTTTTTGTCTCTCTTTTGAGCTTTGTACCCATTTTCATTTTGATTATGGTGTCTGCTTGGTATGCTTTGGTCCACTCCTATTCAACCATTTTTTACCCTTTATTAAAATTCAGGTAGTGTTTTGCTTAATTTATATATTTCTAACTCGTTAGAAATTTAAAGTGTCAAATAGTTGTATTTAATTTGTTCACTAATATCTTTTGGGTGTGTAATTTTTAATTTTAGTAATGTGAAGTTATGGTATTATGTTTTTTTGGTTGATTTTCTAATATATTATATAAATATTTTAAAAAATATTTAATTTACACTGGTTTGACCATAATTAACCGTTAAATCTTGAGTCAGTGCCTTGGTTGGTTCAAGCACCAGGTCGGTTTTAAAAACATTGATACAAATAGATACCTTTTATCTTTTATCCTAATGTTCTTGATCTTCCTCTTTATGATTTGTACAGATTTATTCCGCTGTGACAGAACTTATTGTTGCTCAATTTATGTGGTTGGATTATGATAACCCTACCAAACCTATTTACTTATATATTAATTCACCTGGAACTCAGGTAAGTGTCATAGTCATTGCTCTACAATCTTCCCATATAATAGTCTATGATGTGTTGATTTATAAAATTACTTTTCATTTTCCTTTTTTGTTTAGAATGAGAAGAATGAGATCATAGCACCAGAAGGTGAAGCATTTTCCATTGCTGATACACTTTGTGTAAGTTGTTATCATGAATTGAGTTCCACTTCTACTCTCACACCTCAAGGCTGTGATTTGGCTTATCCTTTTTTAAATCATACTTGTAACTCATGCTATTAATAGCTCTTTTTTCTTTCTTCCTGAAGCAAGTGAAATCAGATGTCTATACTGTGAATATGGGCATGGCATATGGTCAAGCAGCAATGCTTCTGGCACTTGGAAAAAAGGGTTATCGTGCTGTACAGGAAAGTTCATGCAGTACGAATCATATCTAAGTAAACTCTTGAGAAGTTTTGCTTGATTGCTTTCACCTGTTTATTGTGACTTTGTGGAACTTCTGACAAAGTCCTTCTAGAGCCTATACTTAGTATCTGATTCACAAGTATATTTGAAGAATTGACCAATAGACTGCTGACTTATAATTTCACTATCATCTTGTCATCACATGACATCTTTTGATCAAATGGCTAGTAATATGTCTGTTAAGAAGTGTTTTCTCAGAAGATCAGTTCATCAAATTCTAATTCTTCGAGAGCCCTAGAACAAGGAAGGTAGAATTACGATTTGTGTGAATTTAAACCCCAACAGTTGTACATTGAAACTTTGGGTTGCCTTGGGACTGATAAAAAGCAATCCTGATTTTCAGGGAACAAATGAATATGAAGCTATTTTGGTTGTTATTTAATGCTAACATCTTTTGCAATACTTTGTTGTCAAACATGATCTACATGATCATGGAATGAAAGACTGCTACACAGGGCCCATTAGTTGGTTATGATTTTTCCTGTTTATGCCTGGGTTTCATAATATTTATCTCTGGAGCACAATTAGAACCTATTTTATTTAATTTTTTGGCACATGTGGTTCATCTGTGATTGTTATTTATTGTGGACATCTTGTCAACACAAAACAAGTTGAAATATGTCTTCATTGGATTGCATATAAAGCTTTCTTTATTGGCTACACAGTACACACTGTTTCCTCTTTTTACCTCCTGTGCCAGTGATATTGAGGCCAGAAATTTCTACATAGGGATATCTCTTCCTTGTCAGTTGCTATTTTTGAGCATTAACAAGATAGTAGGATAACTGATAGTATATTTTATATATAATTATATGGAATATGGGGATGTGTAATTTTTTAGCATTGCCTGACTTACTGTGGATTCTAAACTATTTTCTATTGCAGCAAAATTATATCTCCCCAAAATGAACAGAACAAGTGGTGATGTTACAGACATGTGGATTAGGGTACCGTCTACCTGTTTGTATTGTGTCTATTATCGTTTTAGAATTTCCATTTATCTCAATTATTTTGGCAAATACATGCAGGCAAAAGAGCTAGAGGCAAATACTGGGTATTTCCTTGAGCTGTTAGCAAAGGGAATAGGAAAATCCGAAGAAGAACTTGCTAGAGACATCAAGCGGGGGCCTAATTTTTTTCAAGCAGAGGATGCCATAGAGTATGGAATTGCTGACAAAATAATGGAAACACTTTATGCGACCAAAGCTCCTTCCAGGAAGCTGGTAATATTTTGTTGCTATCAATGTTTTAATATCTGTAAACGTATATGCATAGTATACTTATGAATGCTTTGTGTATCAGAATGATGATGATGATGAAGAAAGGCCTCAATCAAAAGCTGAGAGAATGAGGAGACTATCTGGTGGCAATCCGCAAGTGCCTCCTTCAGGATTAAGGTTACCACGCAAAATGTGATGCACCTATTCAGGTCCGCATGCAATGCCTTCAAAAGTTTAAAGGATGTTAGTGGGTTAAACTTAAGATTAAAGGTGGAGCTGCTATCTTATTTTATCAGGGCCAAGTGAAAATTTCTCATGGGTGACATGTTCAATATTTACGTTACTTTAATTACCTATGCTTAGCCTTCAGCAACTAAAGAAAATGAGCAGGTTTCTTAAGTTGTAAAAATCCAACCATTACCAATGATAGGCTTGATTTGATGGCTATACTTTCTACTCCACTATTTCATTTGTTATCTTTTACGGTAGGCTCAACACTTTCAATCCCCATCCCGGTATTTTATCCCTGATAATTATTTGTGATCAATAAATAAACACCATGCTCATTTCATTTTGAATGAGATTGTGTTGGTCTGTAACCTGATAATGAGTGGTCTGTCCCGACAGGAATAAGCCAAGCCAATTCAAAGAAACTCCTTTCGTTCCGTATTATCATCAGCCGTTTAAGATTATTTTAAATAAATTAAAAATTAATAAATGTTTGTGTTAAACTCTATGCACGCAACCTTTACAAGGAGAGGCTATTTCCAAGATTTAAACTCATGACCTCCAAGTCACAAGGTAGCTATTAACAAATTTTTCTTAATAATAATTTAGAATTATATTTCACAACAGGATCCTTGATGACACAAGCTACTACTATTGACACCGTAAATCCTAGGGACAAGCAATGTGACAAAAGCACTCCAAAATACTTACATGGGGTGGAATGCAATTGCATTTACTGGAAAGACAATGTCCCTTCTGGCTTCTGTTTTTCTGACACTTGAAAGCACATCTGCACAAAGGTCAGAAATTGTTGACAGGTAAAAGTTGATGAACATATGCTATTTTTTGGTATGGACCGAAACACAAGTATATGCGTGGAAAGGAAGTTTAAAAAAATAACCGTATCACAGTAGTATTAGGAAGGGATAAAATGTAAGATATAGATATACAAAGAAGTCTTTACTTTTTTTGCTTGGCTAGGCTCGGGGAGGTCAAAGAATTCCATTGCAAGCGTGTTATATTTCAGTCCACCCTAAATGTTAAGTAATCCCTAAGTGGTAATCGGCAACTTTAAATGAATTCAATGTTTGTTTTATGTTGTGAAGGACCAAAACTGATAACAGGAGTTCAAAACTACTTAATGGTATCAAGAGTCACAAAAAAGAGAAAGGCTTATTGATGTTAAAATGAATTAAGTATGAATCTATAAATGTAAATTTCAAAACTACTTAAAGATGTATGTAATTACCAGACGTCTAGTCGCGGAAGCAGCAATTGAGGATGAGACATCATGTATGAACTTTCTTCTCAACACATTAGCACTCGCACCATCCAGCCACACGTTCTGATCCAGTGATTCTAGAGATGAATCAATATAAATATTAACAGTAAGCACGTAGATACATGTCTCAAGAGGACTCAAACTCGCATACCTTATTCCACAAGGACACCGGCAACAATCCAACCTGAAAATTAGTAACGATTCTTCTATGTATAAATATAAATAGTGTTATTCATTCATTTATATTTTTTATTTGGTTGATAATATTTTTTAAAAAATAAATAAATAAAATAATTTTAACACCTTACAATGTAAATATATGTATGAAAAATGTTTTCCCTAAAAAACCGCACGTTCAAAATACCATGGAAGGAAACCTTATTTATTTTTAAAATATATATAAACCTACATCATAACAAGATTTTACATGCTAATACATCTTTTATATATATATATATATATATATATATATATATATATATATATATATATTATCCTATCATATTATATCACTAATCTATATCTAATGCTGATATCAAAGTTAACATTTTCATTATCTTAATAAATTTTTATAAATTAAAAAATTTACTAATTTATATTTAAATATTTAGTTATAAATTATTCACATTATATGATTCGTAATTTATTAATATTTTTTTCATTTTTATATTCACTATCTTTAAAAAAACCCTTAATGCTCCCTCGTTCTCGTTAAATCTAATTTTTATGATATAAAATCATTGAAATCTATTTGTATTATTTCCTTTTGTTTAGTTAAAATATTTTAAAAATATTATAAAACAAAAAATATCATTATTTTAATTTTTTGAAATGATAAATTATTTAAAATAAATTAAAATATAAAAAGTTATAATTATTTAAAAATATATAATTATCACATTTTAAGTTATATTGAAATAATTAAATATATTATTTTATACTTATTAAATAATTAAACAATTAATTATATTGAATACATTTTGTTCAATCAATTAACTTATCAATTTCAATTAATTTATTTGCTAATCTCATTAATGCAAAAAGCTTTAATTAGCTTCTATTAAATATTTTATGGGAAAAATTTATTTATATTTTACTTCTATACCGATTCATAATTTTAATGATATATTGGAAAGTATATGGAGCGTTTTTAATTTATTTTCTTTTTTATTTATTTATGTTAATAATAGCTATTTTTTTTTTCCTTTTCGCATTTTCATAAAAATATAGAAACTTTACAGTAGCGAAGGCTATGGGCCATCTTCCCAACCCGGCCCGTGGAGTTTATCTTTTTTGTTTTTGGGTTTATTTTTCTGCACTTGTTCTAGAATTAATTAATTAGGAGAAAAAAAAATAAAATAAAGACTCAAACGGATCTCGGTGGCGAACGTAGGAGAGGGGGTTTTGTTTCCCAGTGAGCTGAGCCCGAGCCTATTATCAACACAAACAAGAAGAATATCAGTGGAACAACACCAAAAAATTCTGTGTCCGTGATTATGGTTATTTGATCATGCTCTTTTCTTCAATTTCCCTTTTCAAATCCACCTGAGTTTTTCTGTATTACATCAGATTCAATTGGACTATACCCCTCAATGCAATGGTGGTCTGCAAATGTCGCAAGGTTTCGCTCTTGTCTCTTCCCCACCCCCTACAGTTCGCGCCCTTTTCTTCCTCTTTTCAAAATCATGATTTCGGCTTGCCCAATCATGCTTGATTTGTTAGCTGGGTTTGCAGATCCGATTGGTATTGCCAATTTAGATCAATCATGAGCGATCTACGTGCTCTTGCATTTTGCGTGATTTGATTTTTATTTTTATCCTTTTTATGTAAATGTGCGATTGGAAACATGTGTTTGAACCTTGTCAGAGCAAATACTGATACAAGTGAATGTCTTGGCTTGTTGTTGCATGTGAATTCCTATTCTTGATTATCTCGGGAGTCATAATCGTTATTTCCCTTTTCCTTAATTAGAATTAGAACTAATGCTACGCAGTGGGTTTTCTATGGTGTTTTAGGCTACTAAATTATATTGCTTCGTGCACAAAGTTCCTGTCTGTGGAGAATGTATATGCTTCCCGGAGCACCAAATCTGCGTGGTAATTTTATTTTTATGTTTTCAGTTCCTAATTTTTATTATTATCTACTTTCAATATATGCAAACCTGGTCTATTTCTCCTTCCCTTTTCTTCTTCATTTCCACTTTCAGTACGGTTGATTTTTGTTTTCATTTAATGTATCAAATTTTGTCATTGTTTCTTGGTCTAAGACTTAAGTTGCATTCTAGTTTTTGCTTGAGTTTTATTGGGGACCATGCTGTAGAGGTAACCCTTAGCGGTTATCTAGGGAATATATATAAAGGGCACAGAAAATTTGCTATGAATCTTGATTTGATATTATATTTCTATATTAACAATGTCCTTTTTTTTTATTTTCTTTATTTCTTCCCCCGTTTGCCTTAAACAAATAATTAGGTTTGGGGTTTGTCCAAATATTGATTTGTCAAGCTGTTGAGTTTTCGGGGTTAAGCTTCATCTGTTTTATTATCTTTCATAGGTCCGGACTTATTCAGAATGGGTTATAGATGGGGAGTATGACTGGCCCCCAAAATGCTGCCAATGCCAAGCTGTTTTAGAAGAGGCAAATGGATCTCAAACAACTCGATTGGGTTGCTTGCGTATGTATTTTGCTTATGTATACCTTTGAAATGGATCTAGTTGAGCTTGGACTGACTACGTATTATAAACTTAAATTTTATATAGATGTTATCCACACAAATTGCTTGGTCTCACATATCAAGAGTTTTCCTCTACATACTGCTCCAGCAGGATATGTGTGTCCTTCATGTTCTACTTCGGTATGTTCTACCTTTGAATGATTTCTTTCTTATTTAGCGGAACAGATTTTTTATTGAAAGTTGTTTATTATTGTATATGTTTTAAACTGAAAGCTAGTATGTGGTTTCCATCTAGCTATTTCAGTCTTCTAAGTATGGTTCACACTTTACAGTGTTCTATTCCTTTAGTATTTTATGTACAAACAGGCAAACATAAACTACATCTTATGTTCTTTTCTTTCTTTCTTTTTTGTTTCCATAATCATTGAGAGTATATAGAAACTCCAGATTGGAGATTGTTGGTGTCTCCTTTATAACCTTAAACTAATGGTTTTTCTAGGGAATATTCTAATGACTTGTTCATATGTTGAAATTATTCTTAACTGGAGATTAGTCTGTTAATATTGTCTAGCTACATTCCTTTGTGAAAAATCAAAATTTGGTTTGTGGTGTTCTGAGTGCCTAAAGTAACATGTACAAACAAGGAAAAACAAATGACTTGCTATGTTCTCAACCTTTCTCTCTCTCCCTCTCCATTTTATTCATTCTGTTTTATCAATTTCTTAATATTTGAGATGTAGATAGAAACTCCAGAAAGGAGAATTGTTATTTGTTAGTGCTTGCTTTAAACCATTATTTAATGGCTTGTCTCATGGAACTTACCTTGAAAGTAGTTGCTAAGTTGAGTAGAGTTATAGTATGTTTGGGAAATAGATACTCTACTAGCTACATGCATGTGGCTTGTGGAACTAATATTTTAATTATGTTTTCACCTTTTAAAACTTCCTTTAGGCACTTGTATGGCAAAAGTTCTCCTTTTCTTTTTGGTGTCTCATTTTAGTGAAATAATTCATACAGATATGGCCTCCCAAAAGTGTGAAAGATTCGGGATCTTGTCTTCACTCCAAGTTGAAGGAAGCTATCATCCAGGTGATTAATGAAATGGGTAGTATATGGTGGGGTCACACTTTTACTGGTAATGAGATTATACTAGGGTTTATTTCTTGGCATATGAAAACCAGAATGACCTTGTAGTCATAAACTGGTGCCTTTATTGCCATTTTTTTCAGAGAAAAAGACACACCATTGCCACTGTTGTGGGTTGTGGAATATATATTATGAATGAAATAGACTTTCTTGTGGAATATACATGGAATGTTGACATTCTTCATTGAACCAATCAAGCAATCACAAGAGTTTCTATTACTTGCAAATGCTTAGACTATTCATATACTCCAATATTACCAGTTTCTCTTAATCTCTTTCATGCCCATCTCGTTTTTGTCATCATCTTCATGATCAATGTGGAAGAGATGATGTTAAGGGTTATGATATACCATCTGGAAAACTCATTGAAGGCGTTATGTCCGATTTTTTATTAAATGAACATTACTGAATATTTGTGCTGTACCACTGATCTATAATTATGGTGGTAAATTGTTGATTATTTCTGTAGAAAAGTTGCCTTTTTTAAAATATATATATAGACGCACATTTCCATTCTCTTTTTTTGAGTGGGGCAATACTTTTCTTGCCACCTGAAGTTATTTTCCTTGTCCATCTTCTCCTCATTATATGAATAAAATTTTTAATAGTTTTAATCTGTTGTTATGCAGTCTGGTATGGATAAGAATGTCTTTGGCAATCATCCAGTTTCATTGTCAGTGACAGAATCACGAAGTCCACCACCACCTGCTTTTGCTTCAGATCCGTTGATTAATAGGGAAAATCATGGACACTCAGACTCGGTTGATGGATACTCACCTGCAACTGGGCCAGAACCACCTAAAGTTTCAGTGACAGATATTGTGGAGATAGATGGTGCTACTTCAGCTGCAAATTTCATGACAGGCTCAAGTCCTGTTGGTGTAAGAGGATTTTTTTGGTTCACTAACTGTGTTTGCATTTATTTGCCCTCTTAAACTTTAATAAACAGGCCTGAATTTTTCGTTTTATTCTAGCACAAGTTGTCTCTTCTTTAATGTATTTGGTAACTTGTATAATTTTGTTTTTATTGCATATAATTTAGCCTGGTGCCACCACAAGGAAGGGCTCACTTCATGTTGACCGACAGAATTCTGAAATCTCTTACTATGCTGATGATGAAGATGGGAATCGTAAAAAGTATACAAAACGAGGTGATATTGTCTTTTTGAATGAATTTTTAATATTTTAAAATTTTTTGATCAATAATTGACATGTCTTCCTCCTGCTTGTGTAGGCCTCTTCTGCTCTTATGTACAGTACCTTGTCTAGTTCAGTTTATTAATTCAAACTTTTTGTCTTTGAAAGTGTAGGTCCATTCCACCATAAATTTCTTAGAGCTTTGCTTCCTTTCTGGTCTAGCGCTTTACCTACTCTACCAGTGACTGCACCTCCAAGGAAAGATGCATCAAATGCAACCGAAGCCTCAGAAGGGCGTACACGGCATCAAAGATCATCAAGGATGGATCCCAGAAAAATTCTTCTCCTGATTGCAATTATGTATAGCTCTTGCTTCTCTTCATTTATAATATATAATCATCCAAAGTAGGAAGTCCAGTAGGAGTGAAAAGATGAAAATTCTGGGATCTGAAATTTATGCAATTGAAGTTATGTTTGAGTCACTGGTGATTCCTAACAAGGAATGAGGCTTAGGGTAAGTGGGGCACCCCTGGGTAAGTGAGCTGGGATTTTATTGCAACATATATCCCAGGGTTAAAGTAACTTGTCGTCTGTTTTAAATAAACTTAACAGTTAACACCATGTTACTACATATATTTGTGGACCACTCTCTCCTTGCCCTCGGGAAGAAAGAGAAAGTTATCTTATATGGAATTTCAGCTGTATATACTGCTAGTCTTTAACTGATGAAGTTATTATGATCCTTTTCCAGGGCTTGCATGGCAACTATGGGTATATTGTATTACAGACTAGTGCAACGGGGACCAGGGGAAGAGCTTATTAATGATGAATAAATTTGCCATGGAGTGCTCTTAAAGTCCGGAGATGTTCAGTGGCTCTCATTTTCGATATTGCTGGTTACTGTTGCTTCTGCTGCTTATCTGTTTGGCTTCTTTATTTTGACCAGTCGCTGTTTTGGCAAACATATTAGCTTGTTGATAATTTTCATTTGAATGCCTATGACAGTGATGTGTTGCATAGAATCCTTGTCAGCCATCTATGCTCTCTGCCCTCAGTTTTGTTGTCCATTTGAAATGTAATTGCAGATTCAGATTTAAATATTGTTCCTCTCTTAATTGGATTAAGTTGTCTCGACCATTTCAAATATAATTGGGACATTATTTAGCCACTCTTTATCTGTGGTTGTTTTGTACAAAACAAGCTCATAAAGGTTGTTATGCATTAATGCTGACATCTTTTGACAGAGGTGTGATATGAAAATATGACCATCTCCACTGAGGATACTGGATGCTGGTGGTCTTAGCCTTTCAGGTTCGGGGATGTTTCATTTGATTTTAAGTTAATAATTTTAATAATAAAAAATCTAAATTATATATTATCCAATATTTATTCCATGACTATAATTTGTCAAACTAGATAATGTTCCAAAGTTAAAGTACATGGTATTCCTCCATGGGTGTCACCAATCAGAACAACGTGTCTGCGTTGCGACTAGCGCCTTAGTAAGTATGCCCAACGCTCTTTTTTAAATAATATAAATTATTATTTTATAATTTTTTTTTCTTCTTTCGTTTAGGGATGAAAATAAATTAAATCCAATTAGGTTAGGTTATGAGTATTTAGATTTGATCCGTTTAAAAATTTTAAGATTTAAATCTGAATATGATACTACTGTATTACTGTTAAAGATTTTTATTTTTAATTAAGATATAATATAATTTAAAACTTATAAATTTGTTTAAAAGTTTATATTCTAAAAAAGTTAATAAATAAATTTAAAATTTATATAAATGATTGATTAATAAAGTTTGTAAATTTAAAAATTTTTAAGATAAAAAATTATTAAATATACCTAAAAAATATATATTAATATTATATAAATAAAATATATTAAAATAAATATAAATATATAATATATGAAGATAAATAAACTTTTAAATAGTTTAAATAAACTTTTTTACAAATTTAAGCTTAATTCTTTTTAAAATAATTTTTTAACAAGTTCAAATCTATCAATTTATTAAAGAGATAAATTAGACTTATTAAAGAAATAAACTAAACTTTAAATAATTAAGTCAATTTATTTATTAAATAAATTGAATATATCTATCAAATAACTTTATTAACTTTCATCGGAATATATTAATATACTTTGATTTGATGTTTACAAAAAGTAAATTTAAATTAACATGATATTTTGAACGTGATTTGGAATGAAATTAAATTTTTATTAACGTGTTTTTATGTTTAGATAATTTTTTGCAAACATAATTTTAAGAAAAATATATTTAATTAGATAATGTCAATTTAAATTAAATTTAAAGTTATAATTATTAAGAAAATATGATGTTCATTGGATAATATTTATTCTTTTCTTTAAAAATATATTCGATTTTTTTCAAAGTAAAACATAATTTAATTCACAAGAGCACGTAAAAATATTTAACATTCATTGAAGTAAATAAATACTATTTGACATTCATTTAAATACTTAAAACCTGTATGCAAAGGTCCACTACCCGTGCGAAGAGAATGAAATATTTAGCATATATTCATTTGAAAGGGCTTGCGAGATCCAAATCGGTTTAAAATCAACTGAATTGATTTAAATTTAATCAACACTGGTGAAATTGACGACGATAATCATTTTAATTTTTAAAATATATAATATAATTATTTATACTTATTTAATTTTATATATGTTATTTTTTACATCTGTATTGATTTAATGCTTAATATATTACGTTAATTTGTGTGCGTATATCCATACAATTATTATCAATTTAACTACATCTAAACCAATAAACAATAAACCAATATAATTTTAAAGATAAACAATAAACCAATATAATTTTAAATATTAATATTTATCATGTGTTCCAAGTTTTGACTACTTGAATTTTATTGACTTAATCTTTCACGTTAGAAACAAATGCAAACATTTTTTAAAAAAAAAAACTACTCATCATTGACCAATTTTAAAAATTAACCTACAGGCTTTTAAAATTTTAAATTATAATTATTATTCGGATTATTTTTTTTAATATTTTTATTGTTATTTTTTACGTCAATCAATATGAATAGGATTAATTGATACTGAATATCAAATTTAAAATTTATATTAGTTAACAAATTTTTAACATATAAATTTAAATAATTTAATCATTAAACTAAATATTTTTAAAAATAGATTAAATTTATCAAATTCCATACACTATTTTTTTTAAAATATATGTGCGTAAATATCCACTATTAGATTTGTAGGTATGTTATGGTTATTGGTTACTGTATGAAAAATGTAATATTTTAAGCCAAAAGTAAAGCTTTTTAAGTTACTTCTTTTGAAAAAGAAAGCTTAAAAATAGTTACTAATGTATTAAGTGTTGCACTTCAAGTTTTTATTTCTTTATTCCTTAATGGTTAGCAAAAGGGACAATAAAAGGCTTAGAAGGTATATTGTCAGTGACAATCTGTATTTAAAAGATAGTATTAAAACTAGCCAGGATAATGGGCATGCGAGAGAAGCATGGGAAATTTTTTAATAAGTCAAATTGTAAAAATCTTAAAATAAGTATTAATGGCTCACTCTTATACAACCTTTCGACCTCTTTGGATGTCAAATTATAAAAAATATATTTAAAAAAAACTCAAAAGTGACACACTGTTAACCAAATTCAAGATCAGATTATTGATGATCTGACCAATGGAATCATGTTTTAGTTTTAATATAATACCTTTAGTTACACATATGTGCAAAGAAAAACTTCATAGTCAAAGCTACGAACAAATTAACGAATTTAATTTAAAAAATCAAGCAAATATTGAATTGTATTATTTGACCTTACAATTCAAACGGCTTTAAAAAATACGAACAAAAGTTGGGAGTTCATATTATAATACCTTTTCCTAGTTTACATCCCAGAAGTCAAATTGTACAAAAGAAAGGAGCAAAAGGGCTCATCAAATTCAATCTTATATTAAATTGGACATTCGGGCTAGAGTTCTTTTAGACTTACTATTGATTGTAGTAGTTGAAATCATCCATCTATAATTAAATGGTTGACAAATAAAAAGTCAATTAAAAAGAAGAAGAAGAGTTCCACTATTTCAAGCTATTGAAGTCAAACATTATATTTAGATCAAAATTAATATAATTTAATTTTTCTCTTCATTGACTTGCATGCATGGCCTTAATTTGGTTAGTAGATTTTTCTTGGTTCATTTTAAGCCCCTGCCACCCTCAACCCAACAAAAGAAGAAAACAAGAAAATAACACAACTAATTAAAGGAAGTGCTAGTTTGTTCGGATTGAGTTGAGATTGGTTGGCATTTGTACTTGGGTAAATAAATAAATAAATATATATATATATATATATATAAATTTTATATATAATTTTTTTTCACAGAATTGAACCTCTCCGGTATTGGACAGGACCCATGTTCTTTATAGTTAAGTATAACATGGACATGGTTTATTATTAGGTAATATTATTTGAAAATATAAAGGTGCCAAATGTGCTACAATTGATAGTAGTAGTACTGTAGTACATGAATAAAAACAAAACCAATCCAAGATAAAGAAAAGAAAAAAAAGAAAGAAATCAATCTAGATAAGAAGGTGGAAATTGAGAAAATTATTAATATTAATATTTTTTTCGACATTTATTTTTAAAAATAGAACATATTCATTTTAACATAATGGTTTATCCTTAATTCTTCAATCTGTTATACATTTTGATGGAAAAACTAGTTTATTATAAAATCTTGTAAATAATTAAGTTTCGTTGATTAGATTTTATTGAGTCGTGTGCATAATTTTTTTTAAATTACCTATTTTGATGATTTTTCATTTTAAAAGGAATTAAGTTTTAATTGTAGAATGAAAAATATCTTTTAATAAAAAAAATTATTATACGTTGCATTGTTTTTTTTTTTTTTGTGTCTTTTAAGGTGTACTATGATACATGAATTGAGAGTGTTGGTAGTTTGATTTGAATTAAATTTTAAATAAATGATTATAAAATTTATTTATAAAAATATATTATGATTTAGTTTGAAATGGTTTGAATAAAATTTTGAATTTAATCTATTTTAATTAAAATAAATTTACATTAAATTTGTGATTCAATTTTATATTTATATTTTTTATTTATTTAAAACAATAAATATTCATTTATTTTTTCATATATTATTTTGAGTTAACTTTATATATATATATATATATATATATATATATATATATAAAACATAATATTTAATAGTGAAAAATATGAGATACTAAGCAATCATAAATTAATAAAATATTAAAATAATAAAACATATTTTTGAAAAAACAATAAAATATAATTTTGAGATAAAAATTATAAAAAAAACTAATTAGGGCAATTTTATAAATATATAACTATATATTTATGAATGAGAAGTTAATTTTATAAATAAAATTATATATACATACTTAAATTTTATTTGAATTAAATTTGATGAATTTTTAAAATAGATTCAAATTTTCATCTATAAAAAATTAATTTTTACTAATTTTTATTTTTATTTTTTAGTTTGATTTTGCAACTTTTATAGCAGTTTAAATATTTATTATAAATCAATATTCAATAAATATTTCACAACTTTTCTTGCGAAATATATAATAATTTATTTTGGTGGGAAATTGCGATTCTCTATTTTGGGAATTTGAAAGTTAAGTTTAAATAAGATTGTTTGTCATTAATGTTTTGTCAACTCCAAAGCAAAAGCTCAATAAAATAACCTTTAACTCATTTTATATCCACACGTGATTCTCGTCTCCGTACATTGCAAATTACATTATTCTAATTACTTGAAATCTTGAATAATACAAAAGAGTGTATAACTTTATATGTAATTTTATGTATAGTTTCTTCGAGATTGTTGAATGGAGAAGCCATTAATTCGCAGTGGACAGCACGTTCCCATATTTATCCAAGTTTCTACACGCTTTCTTTCTGTTCGAGACAGTAAAATACTCTGATTTGGATCTAAGTTCATTCAATAAAATACAGGATTTAGAATTTAAAATATTAAATTTAAACGTCATTTTAAAAATATTTAATAGAATCCAATTTTTCATTTAATTTATTATAACCTGCAACTCCCACAGAAGCCAGTTCTATAAACCTAGATAGCCTATTTTTACAGATCTACTTTTAATATTAATTTTACCGAACATTTATACACAATTATGGCTTAATAATTTAATCCATTAACAAATTGTTGTTACATTACACGGTATTTATAAATAAAATTATTGAAAAATGATAAATATCTTTATTATTAATAATAAATTATATTATATTAAATAAAAATTAAATGAAAAATTTTAAAATTAATAAAAAGATATTAGTATAAATGCATGGGTATTTATTAATTGACTAAAATTCACAAATAAATAATTAAAAAATAATAAAAAACTTTTATTATTAATAAAAAATATTAAATTATTTTGTATTAATATTAAATTTAAAGGTGAAATTAAAAAAACATATTATTATTATTATAATACATAATAATTGTTAATGTGATACATTAAAATTAAAATTTAAAATTAAATTAATTATAATTTTAAAATTTGATTTATCTAAATATATAAATGTTTTTAATTTTTAAAAATGTATCAATATTAAATGTTTAAAATAATTATAAACTGAAATAAATAAATTTTTAAAAACTAGGATTGGTATAGGAGAACTCATTGACTTAATTGAAAAATAACTTCTAAAAACATTTTCATTCAAAAGCAAAAAAAATCTAATTTATTATTTTGTAGATATCTTAAACTGTCTACACTTTTTGAAAGAAAAAGGAAGAGATAAAATTAACATATTTAAGGAGTTATTTCAATCACATTAGATAATCGAAAGAGAGAAATAAAAGAATTAAAAATAATTAAATGAATGTTAAGAAGTTTTAGAAATTATTTTTATTTTTTATTTTAATATTTTATATAGAAAATAATAAAAATAAAAAAATTATTTTTTATTTTTACTTTTTAATATAAGATTTAAAAATAAAAATAGAATAAAAATAAAATAATATTTTTATAAATAAAAATAAAAATAAAAAATATTTTCTTAAACTGAACGATCCTTAATATTTTTGAAATATATAAGAATTATAGTTGTATGAGAAGTTTCATACGTATCTTATTTTTTTTATGTTTTAATCAGAATAAGATAATATAATCATTAAATTTTATCATAAATAGTTAATATTAAAATATATAAATTATCTGTTTTTTTTTAAATTACATAAGTTCAAAAAGTATAATTTAAAAAAAATTAATGAATTAAAAATCACTTTTATTATAAAATTAAAGAAATTCGTATTTTTAATGTAAGATCTGTGAACTATGCCAAAAGGTTAAAATAAATTATTTTTTATGTTATAAGACATTTTAATTTTATACCTTCTGTATATAAAATAAATTATTTTTACTGCTGTATAACTTTTTTATTTATATTATTTGTTGTACAAAATTTTAAAAATAAAAAATAATATAACATTTTATAAATAAAAAATGAAAATAAAAATATTCTTACAAATCGAACGTCGTTTAATATTTGAATTTGAGAAATTAACTATTATTATAAAATATATTTGCACTTTCAATTCCAAAAAATATGAAGGGACCAGTACTTGATAAAAAAAACAGCAGTGGTCAGAAATAGCAAACCAAATGCCAGCTGTTTCATAATATTAATCTGCCTAACAAATAAATACACCAAAAAAAAAAAAGAAAAAAAAAAGGGTTTTAAAGTCGTGCCCGCCGGTTTATAAACTTATATATATACACCCAAAAGATAAATTATTGGGGCGCATAAATATTATTTTTCTTGACCGAAAATGCAGACGCATGCAATGCCAGAAACAGAATCTCATTTTTTAAAGGGCTTCGAGTTCCAGAAGAAATTCCCAACGCGTGTCTTAAATTGTAAGTTCTTAAGGTATTGCTAAGGTATGCTTTAAATTAATAGTTAAGAAGTTAATAAATAATTTTATTAAAACTCCCGGTAAATTTTATTAAAAATTATAATAAAAGTATGTTATTAACACTTTATATATATATATATATATAATTCTTTTATTTATCCCAAAAGCACTTATTAACATTTTGTAAGTTTAAATATGTAAATATTTGCAGATATATTTATAATAAATATGCGTATTTTCAGAAAATGAACAAAGATATATTTTATACTATTTGTTTTGTTGGTACTCACATATTTATAAAATATATTTTATTTAACATGTTTAAAATGATTTTTTATTTTGTAAGGATAAAAAATTTACTTTATACTATTTTATAATGATATTTTTAAAATATTAATTTATAATGACATTATATAATATTAATATAATATAATAGTATATTATATGATTTTTTTTGTAATTTTTAAATTTGTAAACATCTATGAATATCTACTACCTGCATGTAAATGTGATAAAAAAAAAAATCTAAGCTTGTAGATATCTACCTGAGTTCGTCTTATCTTTAATGGAAGAAAATTCACTTTAATCTAATGTAAGAAAAATTTATGCCCAAACTTAAGTTGTAGAAATAAAATTGAATTTGAAATATAGAAACAATCGTAATTCGATTCTAAACTTGTTTTTATAAATATAATAATAATTTTTAAAAATAAAAAACTTGTATATTTTGTTAAAATATAATTTTATTATTAAATTTGTTATTCTTAGTATTATTTTATATATTATTTAAATTAAAATATATTTGTATAAATTTATTTAAAAATACGTATGTAAGGGGATAAAATTATTAAAAAATGAGTTTTTTTTTACAAATTTACACAAACCTATCAAATTGAAGTTAAATTGTAATTTTCCATCTTTATCTTATTTAAATTTAAATTTAAATTTTAACTTTCTTAAAGTTATTAAAATTAATTTAATAAAAGAAATAGTTAAAAATTAGAATAGTTTTATATAAAGATTTTAAATTTAAATTTTACCATTTTTCATATAAAAAAAACCGTTCTCAACATTTTATAAAATGAAAAAGGAAAAACCTACCTTTAATCTATTGACTTGCCTATCCAGATGAATAGATACAAGTATAGATTAGACAACATTGTACTTGCCAATTATCATGGTCTCTTTTCATTGGCACGGGAACAACTCCTCCTGTCTTCTTTTCATTTTTCTTGTTCTATTTCTTTCTATATATTTTTTCTTTTTTATAAATTTTATACATATTTTTTAATTTTTTTTCTCATCTCAGAGACCTCTTCAGGAGACGAAGAGGATCCGATTCCGAATGGCACCAGTGCTCTGGAGCGACAAGATATGATTCCTTTCTCAAAGATTGTGCAAAGACAACAAAAAGAAGGAACCCTTTTGGAGTGCTAAGATTTTATTCCTTTTTTTAAGCTTCTACTTCAGCGCTGACCCACACAGACTCTGTATTGTGTAATGCGCCAAAGGCCCAGCCTTCATTCAATAATCAATTCCCATTCATTCCCACCACCATATCACCCAAATTATATATACGAAAATATTGTGAATTTAATTAAATAGAAAAGTATTATATAAAAATAATATTATATATCCTTTTCAATTATAAAATTTTATATGTATAAAAAATTAAAAAAATATTAAAAGAATGAAAGATATCAAATATTTTTTATAAATCTCATGTTAATGTAATTTTTTAAATTTTAATACTATAGAAAGAATAATGTATTCGTTTGGACGACACAATTGGAGTATTGAGTTAGTCCAAGTAATATTCTCATTTAATTTGTAAATCAAATTTTTTTCTATTTGTATTTTGAATTTCTAGCGTGTGTGTATTTATATATTACACCATTATCAAAACTGTTTTGTGATATTAGATTCCCGGCCTTTGCTATGCTGTTCTTTTTTGGTCCATATTTTCCTTTGCTTAATTAGCATATCCGACTTTCATGAAAGGTCTTTGAAGATTTCGCTGCTACTAGTCTACCAAATACTGCTACTGCTCATTTATTACCCACAGGATTATTCTATAATTCTAAAATTTGTTTGAATTGTACCAGTAAATATAAATTAACTGTAGTTTATTTAAGGTATCCATAAGTCTTTTTGTGTGTGGAACTAATTCCTTTGAGTAAGAAACACTATAATTACACCCTTCTTTTCAGATATTTATTGTTCCCTCAAACTAAAAAACTTACAAAGGCAAAGCATGTACATGTAATACTTACCAAAATACATTATTTGTAGGTGATAGGTGTGAATTACAAGATGTAATTTTATTCATTTAATATTGATTTTTAGAGTAGAAGATATTAAGGATTGTAAAAGATTTTATTTTTTTTAATTTAAAAGAATATTTTAGATATATAACTATTATATTGTCTATGCATGGATATTTTCAAAATAAAATAAATTTTTTAAAAATATTTAATATTTTATTATTAATTATGAATAATAACATTATTAAAAAATCAAAGCCACAAAATTTTTAAAATTGAAGATGAAATTAAGAAAACAAATTATTAAAATTATAACACAATCTTTAATAATTTGATACAACCCTAAAGTTAAATTTAAATTGTTTAAAATTATTATAGTTTTAACATTTAATTTGTCTAAAAAATTTAAATTTGTTAATTAACATTCAAAATTTAATCAAATTAATATTTGAAAAGAATAACTTAACCTAGAAAAAAAATAATGTATCATAACAAGAATGAAAATAATTTTTAAAAATATTCTTCTTTAAAAATAAATATTCTAATTTAATACATAAATTTAAAATTTATGACACAAATGTAACTTCAAGTCCAGTTCCCAGTGTTAAACAATCGGATTTATAATATCTCTTTTTGATTGAATATTAATTAGTTGCTGTATGAGAGCCATATTACTATTAGTTTGTCCGTGTTATGTGTTTAGGACATTGTCACACTTTGTCCTGTGCATGAAGTATGATGAGCAACACAATTACGCGTAAACTCAAGCGTAGAAACCGGAGATAGTGACACAACTATTTTGTAATTCATTCCACATACTAACCGTCTTGTACACTTCTTTTTTTAACTGTTTATTCTTATCTTTATTTTATCGTTGGTCACTTAAAATATTGGCACATTTAGTATCAAAGTATTAATAATTTGTACAATAGAACAAACCTGTCCTGTAACTAGGTTGTGCAAACCCAAATGCTTCAGTATTTTTACGTCACAAAAACTACCCATTGAGGTTCTATTTGCCTCTTTTCATCCATAGCTCTAATTCATATATGCAATTCTTTAGGAGGCATTTCACATGAAGTATGAGTTTATAATATAATAGGTTTATTTTGAAAATTATTAGGGAACTGAAACCAATAAAAATGACTCAACAGTCAACACAGGAACACACCATATGGGTTAATATATGTAAGTTAAAAAATAACAAAACAGAATCTTGCATTGGGGAAATTCGATGGGTCTTAGACTGCTTGGGAGGGTACATGAATCCAGTTGGCAGACAACAATGTGACTGTCAGATTCAAATTAAAAAAGGTAGTTAGAATGTTTGACAAACATGAGACACCACCACACCTAAAGCTCAAGGCCTTCTATTTCCCATGTCAATGTCATTTTGGTTCCTTCCGTCTAACACATAATTTTTAATATATCAAAATTGTCTCAGACCACTCCCATTCACCAATATTTGATCATTGTGCTTCTTTCTCACCTGAGAAGGGAATTTTAAGCTTCATTCAAGGGTTACTATTTTAATACAGATCAATAACTTAAGATCTGTCCTTCAAGTGGTCCCATCAAGGACTAGTGGGAATTTATTTCAGGGTGTTAGTACTTTTTCAGCTCCAAATTCTTTCCAATTATGAATGGTATCTTCTTCTATAGATCAATCCAATCCCTTTTTGGCATTACCTTAGGTTGTTGGATATAAATGTACTGCCACTTCTCTCATTTTTTCTATCATTAAAACATTGAAATAAATCAAGCTTCCTCAGTTCTGTTACATACTGTCCATCACACTAGAACAAGACGATCCTTCCTTCTCACAGGTTTTAAAAGAAGAAAAGAAAAAAATGGAACCTGCTCAACTGATTTCTGATGAATGGGGTTCTCTTAGTGGACACCACACAGCTGAAGAAGCTGACTTTATGGCTCAGTTTCTCGGTGGCAACTATTCTGTCACAGAGAAGCACTATACAAATACCACTTTTGACATGCCATCTACCTTTTGGCCATGCCACGAATCCACAACATTGACCATGACAGGCACCGATAGCAACTCACACTTTCCTTCAAATGTTGCAAATACAAATTTTCTATGTTTCTCCCGAGGGAGTTGCTCCATCACTGATAGTGGTAATAATATCTTTTCCACTACAAGTACTGGAAACTACACCTTTAGTCCACATTGTTTTCAGTGGAGTTACAACTTAAGCCAACAGATAAATGAAAGCACTGATGATGAGTCAAGTCTTGACCCTGCTCACAGCAATTTGCAAACTAAGAGAGAGTGTGAAATGATGATTTCTGAAACTGTAGAGGAGGACGGAAACAGGAACCTGGAGAGTCCAGACAAAAGATTTAGGAGTTCAATAGAGGTAAAATAATACTTGGTTAAAAATCTGCCACTTGCTAGCAAGTGCTATGTGTATTTCCATTTTTTTTAGTAGAGTTCTGTTGTTTACTTGTATGGATTCTGATCATGGTTTCATTATGTAGGTCTCAGAAACATTGAGGAATCCTAAATCAAGGAGAAATCCAATGTCTGCTTCTATGAGCAATGAAGATGATGGCAGCTTGAGCCTCCAAAGGCATGGCTCCAGCACACAGGGTGACTCTAACGCTTCTCTGGAGCCAAGTGGAGAGGTACCAAAAGACCTTACAGCTCTCAATTTGTATAGAAAATCAAGAGCAACTAGCAGTGCTGCCACCGATGCACAGAGCCTTTATGCAAGAGTAAGTTCTCTTTGAAGGACATTTCTTAACCAAAATCATGATAACAATTGGACATGCCCTTATTATTACTGTGTTAATTAATAATCTTGTCTTCGCTCTCCGTTAAATATATTTCATTTTGTTCTTGTGTTATGCAGAAAAGAAGAGAAAGAATAAATGAAAGATTGAGAATACTTCAAAAACTTGTCCCCAATGGAACCAAGGTAGCTTTCTCTATGGCAATTGAATTATCTATTACTCAACAATTGGTTAAGGTGTTCAAACTCTCAAGCTTTTTTTCATGGTGAATTGTAGGTGGATATCAGCACCATGCTTGAGGAAGCTGTCCAATACGTGAAATTTTTACAGCTCCAAATTAAGGTAGCAACTTGAAAATATGCATTTTAGTTACAATTTATTACTTGATAAAGATAGTGATTATTTTCCGATGTTTTAATTTGGATTAAACAGCTTCTGAGTTCTGATGATCTGTGGATGTATGCTCCCATTGCTTACAATGGAATAAACATTGGATTAGACCTCAGTGTTTCTCCAACCAAAGGAAGATGAATATCACATCATAGCAATTAAATTCATTAGCTTAGACTGCCATTTTATCTTTTCTTATTTTTTTGAGTTCATTTGTATTATGGCGCTGAATCCTGCAAACCGTGGTTGAGATTAATTAATCAAACAATGCATTTCTTTACTTTTGAGTTAAGAGACATCAGTTTACTTTGTGACATCTTATGCCAACAATTTGGAGGATTAGAGAGAATTAAGGCTAACCTAAGGAGTGGATAAAAGATTCGCTTTAAGTTTCCAAGAATGGACTTGTCTCTCAAACAAGCTAATGATGCAAAGGGAAGAAAATGAGTATACATGAATTATTAATTTAAAGTTAGTTAGGATTATAAGATATTTTAATTAAAATTAATGAGGGGTATATTTTTATTTTTTAACTTTATAAGCTTATTTATTTCAAATAAATTAAATATCCAAAAATTACATTTTATTTATTAATAGTATTTAAAAATTTAAAATAATTTTATTTTGTTAGAAATAATTAAATATCTTTCCAAAAAAAAGTTTTTTAATTCTATTTTCACTTTTTCTTCTTTTTTCACACTAACTACATTAAATCCAAGTACTCCTTCAATTTTTTAATAATATTTTTTGTGTTCTTATTATAAGATTTTTTATGAAATTTTAAAAGTATTTATTATTTTTTAATATTTATTATTCATTTATACGTCTCTTAATTATGAAAAGAACCCAAGAGTAACTAACATCATTTATCCGTCTCTTCTGCAACATATGTAAAGCAAAATTCATAGCACATGGTTCTATTTTTTTGAAGTTCGTCCCTCTCTTCTGCAATATGTTATACATTAGCGATTTTTAGATTATTTGCTTTTCAAAGCGACATTCTCAATTGAATTTTTCGCATAATTGACGAGAAAACATAGATAAATCTATAATTTGAGTTGTAAACGATGAATGTAATCTTGGAGCACCTGGCATGGTGGAACTAGAAATAATTATTTTTGATTTCATTTTTATTTAATTTGATTTGATAAGTTATGCCTATTTTATTTAATAATAATGGAGATCGTGACAATTTTGCTCACATGTAAGTTATTTATTTATTTAGTTTGTAATATATTGACATGATGTATCATCTATTTATAATATATATATACAAAATTGATGTGAAAAACATAATATTGACATTTAAGTTATAATTTTTATTATTTTTTATGCTATCATTATTTTAATTAGTCGAGTTCTTTCTCATAGCCACTACATTAAGTTCTCTATTTCATTTCAAATTAATGATAATTAATAAGTACATAAGAAACATTCATTATTCAAAATAATGGGTCATTTCTACCTGACTGTGTATAAGTATATTTATGCATCACATTAGTTTAGATCAGCACCATATATTTATGCAAAGTATTTATAACGTATAAAACTAAAAAGTGCAAAACGTGATACTGACTTCTAAGTGCACTAATGCACCACATTAGTTTAGAAAAACATCACATACTTTAAATTTATTGGAATAAATATAAAAATTAACAAAAATTTTAAGATGCCCATAAAAATCACGAGTCTAAATCTAGTCTATAGTTATGTGTAAGACAATCTTAAATACTATACTTTATTATGAATAAAATTTAACATATTTAACAGATCATTAGGCTTGATAATTGAGTTCTTTAAACATATTAATTTGGGTTTAATTATTGATTTTGTGTAAAAAAAATTAATAGAAAAGTAAATATTATTTTAGTATTCTATATGATTCAAAAAAAGACAAATACTTAATTGTAAATTACAAATATCTTTAGTTTAAACAAAAAAAGAAAATTCTAGAATTTATGGAAACATGCTATGGAGATACTTTGCTTGCCTTTACTTAACTCCAAGAATTGATATCTTGATCCCTTGCTGTAAGACAACTTAGGCATCATGAATAAAATCTAATCAAATATTAAACCAACTAATACGAGACGCAAACACATCCCAATAATTTCCACGTTTGTGAGTATATTTGTCACCCTGAAAATGTGATTGTAGCTCCAAGAAGATTCAAGGCTGATTATGAAGTAATCATTGTGACAAAGTGATTCTAAAAAGGTGTTTGTGTCGGGTTCTTGTTGGACTTCCATTGGCCAAGGAATGAAACATGACTAATCTTGTATAAAACATTCTTAAATTTGAGTGTAACAGGAATCTTATGGCAAGTAGAATCTCTCATCTAATGAAACGGGCATTCACGTACTCACACTAAGGATATAAAGAACAAGAAATCTTATTAATCCAAATATCAGAAGAAAGAATATATTGTTGTCCATATATTCCAATACCATAAACATAAACTACAATTGAGAATAGATCAAAGCCAGAACCAATGTTCATATATAAAATCATTAATTTTGCCTATGTTCTCTGGCCAAATGCATATCTGGATTATTGCTTGCCCAGATTCCCAAATCCCCAACTCAGCATTAGCATAAAATTCTCAACTCAGCAAAAGAATCTCTTCTTATATCCATCCACGTAATGTCAGCAAAATCTAAAACTGAAAACTGAGTTGAAATCATGAAGAGAATGTGGTAGGTTTTTAACAGCTCTTAGAGGGGACATAAACACAGTTAGCAGATAATGCTGTCTAGTTTTAAAACCAGTTTGAGAATATGTCAGACTCAACACCACGATCTCAAAGCCGTCCATTTTGCATACGTCATTTTTATTTTTTCCTAATACAAAATTCATATAATATCATATTTCTAAGCCAACCCCACGTCGGTCTCACAATTAACAGGTGTAACTCTCTTTCTCTATCTCATTTCTACAACTCTCCAAATCTCCTTATTCTCATTCGCAAATATTTAAAATATTTGGCTTCTCTCTCATCCGTGGGAGGAATTTTCAGCTCTAGGAAATATGTATTTAATAATGATATTCTAATGTAAACCAAATACTTGGAACTGGGTCCTCTTCAGTTTTAAGTGGTCCCATCAAGGACTTTTGTATATTGATTTTAAGGGTGTAGGATAGGACTATGTCAGATGCTAATTATTGCCAATTATGAAATGAGATTTTTTTATACGGATCAAGTCAATCCGCAGTGGTATATTGTTTTATTTGTTAGGGGTATAAATAGAGTTTTGATCTCATTCAAGAATGAAACAAGCAACAGTAGAAATAGAAAAAGAAAAAGAAAAAGAAAAGAGCTATAGCAAAGAAAGAAAATGGATCCCAGTGAGCAAATTTCTGAAGAATGGAGTTCTCTTAGTGGGTTGTACACAGCTGAGGAAGCTGACTTCATGAGCCAGTTGCTTGGTAACTGCTCAGTCCCTGAGCAGCTATATGGAAGTTTCAACTTGGGAATTCCATCTGCAATATGGCCTGGTCATGATTCAACAATAGTGAGCGTGACAAGCATCAATAAAACTTCATATTTTCCTGCACATGTTGATAATAGTAATGCTAATTATTTTTGTTTTTCACAAGGAAGTAGCTTCACTGCTGATAGTAGCAATACATTTCCTACTACAAGTGGTGGTAACTGCTGCTTCATTGATCCAGTAGCCAACATTGGCTACACGTCCACTAGTTTTTCCTTAGAGGATGCCAAATTCAGCCCTTATAATGTTCAAGGGAATGTGAGCCAAAAGATAAATGAAAACAGTGATGATGAGTTAGGTCTAGAGGCTATTGCTGACAAGAATTTGCAGGATCACAAGGAATGTGAAGTACTAGTTTCTGAACCAGCAGAAGAGGATACAAACATCAATCTGGAGAAGTCAGGAAAAAGATCTAGGAGCTCAATGCAGGTAGAATAACACTAATTACATACATATATATATATATATATTCTAAACAAATCACTGCTGTTGTTTCCTAGTAATATAATTAACTAAGCATTTTCTTTCCTTGCCAAATTTATGGTATGTGTTTAATTTTGTGTTGTTCTCATTATGATTGAATAATTTTGATTTTAATGATTTTGTAGGTCCAAAAGAGCAGGAGAAATGTTAAATCTATGAAGAAACCAAAATCTGCTTCTATAAGCAACACTGAAGAGGGTAGAAATCCTGATCTTCAGGGTCAGAGCTTGAGCAGTTGCTGCTCAGAGGATGATGACTCCAATGCATCTCAGGAGCTAAATGGAGGAGGATCTTCAAGTTTGATCCCAGAGGAACCTACAGCTCTGAAGTTGAAGGGGAAAAAATCAGCATCTAATAGAGGTTCTGCTACTGATCCGCAGAGTGTCTATGCAAAAGTATGTCCTTATTCAAGTTTACTTCATCAGATTATCCTTGTTGTCCATAGATCTCAAGAGATTTTCCTTTTTCTTAATGCAGAGAAGAAGAGAAAGAATAAATGAAAGGTTGAGAATCCTACAAAACCTAGTTCCAAATGGAACTAAGGTAGTTGTCTCACTGGCAATCTAACTATTGTCAAACAAATGATTAAGATAATTAAATTCTCAAGTTTGATTCCTCATGAATTGCAGGTGGATATCAGCACCATGCTTGAGGAAGCTGTCCAATATGTGAAGTTTTTACAGCTCCAAATTAAGGTAATAACTTGAGGATCCTCCTTACTCCTCACTTTGCATCCAAATTTTAGTTCAGTGCAAAATATTTCCATACTGTATATTTTGGAAATATGGAGACTTATTCTTGTTTCTTCATGTTGTGAATTCAATTGAACAGCTTCTCAGCTCTGACGATCTCTGGATGTATGCTCCCATTGCTTACAATGGAATGAACATTGGACTAGACCTCAATGTTACCCCAACCAAACAACCATAGATATATAGCATACCAATGAAAGGGAAGGTGCCAATTTGAGAATTTAGGGTACCATTTTGGCATTTTATGATATTTCTGTTATATTCTTAAATATTTATTAACTGTCATTCAATCCTAAGGATGTTTGAAATTAATTAATCAAGCGAACCTTTTGTATTTTTTAACTATGAGATATCGTTTTGAGTGGATTTCTTGACTCTTTTTTTATTCATGATTTTTTTTTATAATCTATTATGTTTAATGTCACATTTTCATCTTACCTCATTTACTGCGCTTAAAGATTCAATGACTCGATTAGAAACCACCTGGAAAATTATGCATCTTTTGCAGATTCAATTATAATTTTCTCGTCAATGTGTTAATCGGGTTCCAATGAGAAGCATTTTCTGAGGCCAAGTTGTTTGGAGAAATTATTTCCTTTTTCTTCTTTAGAACCAAAACCGGTATCTAATAGATCAACGATAGTCACATTTGGCGTAAGCTGAAAACGTCTGTCTAATATCTATTAGCATGCTTAATTTTGCTTGATTATAAGAAACTATTAGTGACAAAAATTATTAAAAGGTTTTACTTATAAATGACTCTAAAAACAAAGTTAATTAAAAAAAAGAAGGAAATTTCATATTTTTTTTAAGTACTACTACTATAAAATTCATGCTAAACAGAAGCTATGAAAAGAAATTGTTGTCGCGTATCTAAAAATAGATGAAATAGAATGAAAAAAAAAGAGATAAAAAGATAAATAAGGTGTAATATGATATGATGTAAATAAAAAATAAAAACATTAAATATATTAAGATAGAAATATTGTTAAAATCTACAACAATCAAAATTACTATAAAAATCATTACCTCTCATATGTATAATTATTAAAATATATAAAAAAGGAAAAAAGCCGTATTAACTTCTAAAAAGTATTTTCTTCTCCAAATACCTATAGATATGTTTGTATATCAAAACCATTCTAAAATGCATTACGGTTCTCATAAGTGGCGTACTATTTCATGCAACCTTGACAAACTAATTTATCTTCTCATTATAAAATGACGACAAATATTATTTTAATTCACAACATATTCTTAATAAAGACAACTTAATGTTTAATAAAAGAACTGTTATTTATTTGTCAATGTTTTATTTGAAAATTTGGGAAGACAAAAATCAAGAAACTTGGTATAAGCAAAAACAACTTGCATACAAAGTTCTTTACCTCAATTTTATGAAAATGCAACCATAGGTGGAAATACAGTTGTCTATGGAGGTACCCCATTCTTAAACGTAAAATGGGTAAAAACATGTTTCTTTCATTGTTTTTAATACTTATTAAGGTGAGAGGATAAAAAAACCGTTACACCGATAGATAAGGTGCAAGTTTTGTCCCAAATAAGATGCTCCCGTTTAGTCTGTGGGCACATTTGACAGAATCCCCAACCATATTTAAAAAGAAAAAATAAAAGGAAGAAAAGCCCGCCAATCCATGAAAGACACCAATGTTAAGCCTGTACTAAAAAACACCACAGGTTACAATCACAAGTGTGAAACAAGATGTGTCGCATCAACAGAAATCCTAGAAGCTAGTGATATGAAATAACTTAAAAAGTCTGTCCTAAGTTCAGCCCTTTAAATTGAAGTAAACAACTTGTTACATTCCCGATAAAAACGTAGGACAACTATCTAATTTTGGACTTTTTATTGTCCATATGATACAGTCTATTAAATTCAAATGCTCAGAATTCTGAACAGCTCAAAAAGGTACACAAGGTAAGCCACCCCTCAGGCTTCACACAGCCCTACAAGTTTTTCCTTTCACGCTCTTTCTTCGTTCGCATGATTAACTACTCCTTCTTGGCTGTCCAAGGGCATATACTGTGCCATGATGGCTCTGATTTCAGAATCCATGTATGACTGCAAACACACAAAGAAAAGTACCGGTAAATTTCAAAGGATATATCCCTTGCTTCATGACAGAAGCAGAAAATAATGAATGAAGACATGCAGATGCAGCAGACTGCAAATTTTCTGCTCACATGTCTTCATCTCATATTTGAGTTTCAAGTAACTGATGTGGAATTTAATGGATCTCATAGCATGCCACAATACCATATAAACTTAAAACTGAATAAAGAGGGAATGTGACAAAGCTTACCCTTATTCTATATTTGTACACAAGGTATGCCCCAGCAGCAGCCACAAGTAAGCCAATTAAAATGACCCAAAAAGCAGCCCAAGCAGACCTTCCCTCCTGGCTGGCAGTTTTACCTGCAGAATACACAATAGGAGTTATATGAAACCAAGTAATTCAGATGTCCATACAAGAAAAAGAACATCAAAGTGTATTTAACTTACTTATGCAGGTATCATGGTCCCTGATATACAGAAGATCCCCACTGCAAGTGCAGTCGTAGCTGCCCCAAGTATTCTTGCAGCTACATTCAGGGCATTGGCAAGCTTTCTTCTCTTTGCATTCATCAATGTCTGTAAGCATGAAATAGCAGGAGTTCAACTTCAGATATAATGTTTTCAGTTATGATGAAAACATTCTCAGGTATCATCAATTGACAATGTCAATCCAAAGGATTAAAAGTACAGAACCTTAGTGACAAGATGGAGTTGAAATATGATTTGTCCAAGTATAATTTACATTAAAAGCCAACTTCATTTGCTTGAGACAGCAATACATCTTCCTACTTTTAGTTGTTTTATTGTCCACGGGTCTCAATTAATTTAGTTAAAAATGTTGTACCCTAAGGAGTTTAAATTTAGTGTTTTTGAGTATAAATATAGAGAGAGAGAGAGAAAAAAAGGGGGATCAACTTACACCTAGCACTCTTACACTATTAATAACGTCAGATAGAATATGATTTTTGTCAATCCAACCATTAGATTATAACTATTCATTATGGTGATTGTTTGTTTATGTCAAATTTTGTAAAAAAATAAACAGTAAAAATATAATCAAATGGCTATTATTTAATATATTTTAAAAGTATATATAACATTAATATTGACACATATCAATGATGCATTAAATAACTTAGGAATTTGGATTGATGTAAAATTTTATATATATGATCTATATGATAATAACTTTTAATCAAACAGTGGATTTAGAATAAAATTATCCCCATAAAAAAGTTATTAAATGCTACAAGAGTGTTAATGCCCATAAAAAAGTTAATCCTCCTATTTTATTTATATATAGATATAGATATAGCTAACTAGTTGAGAAAGTGCAAACAGAGTTTCATCCTCAAACCAATATGATTTGTAAAATTCAACTGGTTTGTGCTTACACGGGATTTTATTCTCAAGCTTGAGGTTAGAATGAAAAAGAAAAGGTTCCTTTTCTGTTGGGTCTCAAACCACAGTTTGCAAACTACATAATCCACATATACACTTAACCATGGGTCCAATTACTATATCCAAGTTTGTCAAATAATGAGAACATCCACATATACCTGACAACAATATTGAAAACAGGATCAAGTATATCCTGGGTGCATGTCTGTCTTACCTTGCTGCTTTAGATAACCTAAAAATACTACAAAGACTCACACCAGGAAAAATAAAAAATAAAAAACATCAGCAATATATCATACCTTCACAATTTTTTACACCATCGCCTTTAAAGCCTGCAGGACACTGGCATTTAACCCCTCCATTATCCTGTTCATGAATCAATTACAATTTATGTCATAATTCAGTTTCCAGTATGGATTTACAAACCAATAGAATTTCAAATGTTAAAGATTTGGTGGTGACAAAACATGCTGAGCGGAGAACCAACTGTCAAGAAACTTAGTAACTACTAACCGAACAAGCAGAAAATGCATGTCCATTCCTAGCTTCATGCCAACAACCTCCATTGTTTATCTTGCACCGCCCAGGTCCACTAGCTGCAAACCCGGAAGAAACTAGTTGAATGAAACTATAAATATACATTTTAACAAAGGTTAAATCACTCTATAGACTATATTATAGGGTCCTATAGTTTTATTGAATTTTTAAGTAGGCCCCAATAATTTTAAAAAAGTTTTCAACGGTATTCCTACATGTTTAAAAATTCATAAATAAGTCCCCATAGTTCAACTAAATTTCAGAGTTTAGCATGTAATAATAAACACAATGAATTACATACGAATGTAAATATCCATTAACAGAGTTTAGCAGCCATCAACCAAAAAGGATGTATTTAAAAATTTATAGAAGTATAGGGACCACACTAAAAAAACTCTTAAACTATAAGAAACAATTTAAAAATTCAGTAAAACTAAACGGATCTTCAAAATATTTGAACCTCCAAAAAAACATGGATTTGTTAAATTAAAGGATCATCACATCACACTCTCTTATCCTATGCATAGAATGGATGTCAAAAAGTAAATAATGAACTTGTGAACTGCTTTATTTCATTTGAGATAATATTTGCAAAATAAAAAAGAGGATTTACACCAGTAACTTTATACATAGGACAATTGTGGATACTGTTCACAATGTTAAATACACATCCTTCTAATTTCATCCTTTTTCTTTTCCTTCAATTTCAATTAACATGCACAGAATCAGATAAAGTTTATATGAAATTTATGCAAATAGAACAGTAAAGTTTATATTTTGACCTGCACAGGTTGTATAACCATCTCCTTTGAACTGCACACCATCCACCAAGGGGCATTCACATACTCTACCACGGAATGTATCCTGGGAAAATATTTACAGACATAATCAGGAATACAGAAAACTAAAACAAGAATTGCTCTCTGGCTTGATAGTTATTTTCACCAATGTACAAATACCTTGCATGCAGTGATGTTAGCTGATTTATCATGCCAACAACCACCATGATTATCCAAGCACTCATTTGTCTCCACATCTGCCAAGAAAAGTTTGCCACTCAAAAAGTCAAGTTCTGAACTCACACAACAAAAAGAAAGTCAATATTTACCACTGCTCAGACAAACAGCTGGTTCAGTAGTTTCTTCAAAACCAGAACAAATAGCTTTCATAACAGCTCCTTTCTCCAATTTTCCTGAGAAATTTAAAAAAAAAAAATTAAGAATTGGAAATCCAGATCAATATCTATCAGAGAAAATACAGCACAAACCTCGATACTGTCTATTGTTGACAACTAGAGTAGGCAATATGGTAACATCACCTCGTGATCCCTTCCCAACCTATAAAATTCAGTTTGTTAAATATCCATATATAACAATCTGATACAGCCAATTAAATAGAAACATAAACCAAAAAAATAATTGATGTTATAAAGGAGTACCTGGGCATCTTGCTCTTCTTTCAAAACAGGATTTTCAGAATCAGCATTAGGATCTCCCATGCACTTTTCAATCTTCTTAATATCAAGGCCTGGAGATATTGAATAATCAGAATTGAGAAGTTAACATCAATCACTAAATGAAAACATAAGCAATAATGATTCACTTGCCAAGTGATTCTATGACAGCATCTGCACATTTCTTGTTGTATTTTTTCTCCTTCATCGGGCATCTAATTTGAAAATCAGTGACGTAGTCCCACCATACCCAAGGCTTTTTGGTTTCATTTGCCACCTTGAAAACACATAGCTGTCTTAAATTTTCAATAACCACATCTTTCCCATCATAACCGGTGCTGAAATCCTGCTCAGGATCCGGAGCACAATATCTTCCATGATTTATGCACTGGGACTTGCACTGTTTGCTTAATGTGAATGCCTGAGGGCAGTACCAAGTTATATAATGGGGCGTAAATTGAGTATAACCACCTTTCTCCAATATCTGCGCCGCACCCTTAAAATCCTTCAGAAATTCCATCAACATATCACATTTAACCCCACACTCATCATTGCTGTTGGTCCACAACTCATACTCCACACGATCATCCGGATGGGGGACAGCCTCTCTCCAATCAAGATTTACATTGACCATATCCCCATTACTTATGGCACTCTTCAATTTTTCACCAAAACTTTTCTCAATAAGAGCCGATGGTATTGTAATGTTTTCTATGTATTTAGCGGATGACCCATCCTCTTCAGGCGTGTCCATGGTTATCAATCTTTCCTCAATATCATCCGCAACAAGAACAGCAGAGGCTCCAGCCTTCTGGGCATTCCATACCTTCAAAGCAAAGAAGCAATCTGAAAGCAACAAACAATGAAAAGCACTAAGTATACACCCATGAGAACATTTCAAAACTTGGTCACACCTATAAGTTCGAGTTCACACCACATTTATTCAATCATCAAATAAAAAATTAATCCCTTTCTTCAACTATCAATCCATCCAAACCAAACCAAACCAATGAAAGAAAAAACATGAACAAACAATAGCAAATCTCCATGAAACTGGCAAAAAGAAACCAACTTTAGCTGAGCAACAAGCAAACCAATCAACCAATGGACAAACCCACTTTTGGAACCAAAGCTGCAAAAATATCATAACCACTGAAACAAAATTAACCTTAAAATAAAAAGTGGAGGTAAGAGAATCTTACTTCCTCGGTCGAGCAAAACGATGGTGGGAAGAGCACCAGGTTTGGATTTGAAAGAAATCCCAGACTCATCGAACTCCTTGCAACCCTTGTGGTTATCTTTGGGGTACACAACGCTCCCAGCCATGCTTCCTCCGTATTGGGGTATCCCAAAGTTCCCAATCGCGCTGTCGTGCGTACCCTTGATGTTGTCCGGCGAAGTCACCGTCAAGCTGTTCTTCTCCACCACGAATTTTGCCATTAACGATGGTGAAAACGACAACAGCAGAAACCCTAAAAACACACCGACCGATGATCTCCGAAGCTTCATTTTGGGAACGCCCAGAGAACGATCAGCAACTGGGGTTTCCAAATTCCAAAATGTGTTAGCCTTCAGAGATCACTCCCGTGAAAAAAAAAAAAAAAAGGGTAAAAATTGCACCTTCACTCTCAGTTTCTTATTAAAAAATAAAATAATAGAGTGGGATTTATTTGTTGGTGTTTAAGAAGAAACAAAACGCTTGAGCTGAGTATATATGTTTGTTCACAAAAACAAGTCTCTCTCAGTCTACAGAGACTTGGAGACTCGGAAACGCAATTACGCAAAGAAGGATCTCTTCTCTTCGTTGATTCCACGGAGACAAAACAATTGTTACTCTTAACCGCTAAGCATCTACCATTCATAAATATATTTAATTATTCAATTGGGCTAAAAATTTAGGAGTTGCATTTTTTAATTTATCCATATTTTATTTAATATTTTCTTCTTGTCAACATACCCTATATAGTGTCCAATCCAAAAAATAAAACAAAACATAATGAATACAGAATAGATATCACAATTCACCAAATCATCCTATCTCTATGGTTTTTACTTAAAAATAAGTAAAGATAAGTTTAAAAGTTTGACCATGATTTGATAGATTTCAAAAGGCAATCAATAAAAATTATAGTTTTAAAGTAATTTAAAAGATAAAAAAAGGATAAAGTACATTAAAATATTGCTCATAAAAACGTTTTCTAGTTCATCTTGATACAAACTTTTATCTTATTTTAGTTTCATGTTTAAAATAAATAATTAGTCCTAGTTTCATCTAATGTAGAGTCTATTTGGTTATTTTTTGTAATCAAAATATTTTTGATTATAAATCATTTTAAAATTTTATAACAATTATATAATTTTTTTAGAAAAATAAAATATTTATTTTCCCCTGAACCTAGAAAATTTTAAAACACAAATGTTAATAAAATGTATCATTCAGATATTTTTAATATTTACTTAAAATACTCCTACACTTTTTTATAATTTGTATATGATGTCAGTTTTTATAATTTTACTTATATGAAATTAAAATCCTTGAAGACGAATACTTTAACCAATAAAAATATAAAAAAAAAACTTATTTAACAAAATTGGGATAACTCTGTGTGTGTTTTGAGAATCATAGGATTCAAATAAATATAAAAGTAATATGTTATTCGTGTATTCTAGGTGTATTGTATGAGTGTTTTAATTTAAATTAAATTTATAAATAAAAATTTAAAATAATAAATATGATTATTATTAGTATAATATATTCTATGATATTTAATAATATCAAATCAAAAATATAAAATTTTTAAACTTAAAGAGCTAAAATACTTAAATTAATATACACTGTTTTTATCAATATTAAAAATTAAATTTTAAAAAATTTAATTTTAATTTAAAAAAAATTCAAGTTTATATAATGTATCAACATTTAAAAAAATTATAAATAACAAATAAAACTAAATATTCAATGTAACAAAAGTTATATGATTTAATGAGAACCGTGTATATCATAAAAAGATTTAAATTACTCTAATGTAAGAATTAGGATTTAAATTTATTATATAAAAATAAATATGAAGTTGATGTTTTAATAATGATGATAAAAATAAAAATAATAAAAATATAATTTATCCAAAAAGTTTAAAATATTAAAATAAATTAAAACTTTAATATACTGTAAACAAAATTTATATTTTTAATTAATTAAATTATAATAGGAATAATTTTTTAAATAATTATTACAAAGTTAACATTTTTTTATAATTTGACAATGAAAATATAAAATTATTTTAAGGATCGTTTGATGAGTATAATAGAATAAAATATCACATAGAATAAGAATAGAATGTAATATAATTTATCTTATTTCATATTTATTATTTATCAACATAACAATATGAACAATATTATCATATATTTAAAATAAATTAAATAACGATATGATATAATATAAATTATATTTAAATTATTAAATTATTTTTTATAAAAATTAAATATAATTTATTAAAAATAAATTTATTTCAATATTTATATTATTTTAATAAAAAATATTTAAAAATATAATGTCTTTAATTTATTTAAAAATATTATATCTTAAATTTATTTTACCTAATAAAAAAAATTAAAGATAATACATGAATGAGAATGTGTATAAATAAAAAAACGAAAAATAGATAAAATGAGAAAAAGATATAACAAATTAATAATATATATATATATATATATATAGATGTTGTTATTATATTTTTATAATTAAAATATTATTATTATACTGTTAATTTATTATTAATAATAATATATTGTTAATTTATTATTATTGATATTTTTATAAAAATTATTATTATTACTATTAATAGTATAGTAATATAATTACGAATGTAAATATTCGGTTATTATTGTTATTAATATTAATATTATTATTGTTAAAAAACTTTATTTATTATATTATTTTTTAATCTAATATTTTTAGTATAATAAATTAACTATTACATTAGATGATAAAATAAGATAGAATAATTAAATAAACATTAAAATTAAGGTAGGATAAAAGAAGTTTTTAATATTGTCCTCTTATGCTATAGCTAAATCCTTGCAACTTATACTTCTAATATACTCTAATTAAATTAAAATTAAAATTGGACAAAAGTATAAAAGTAATCTATCTTGGTTTATTTTGATTTTAATTTTTTATAAAATCAGTTCTATATTTTATAAATTAAAAAAATAAAAAAATGAGTGAAAATTATAAAATTTACTTTAAAAATATATATCTTGAAATTTTTAAAACTAAAAAACCAAAATAGCTTCTAACTGTTTTTAGTTTTTGAATTTTCTAATATTTATATTTTTTATATATCATTCTATCTTTATTTTTTTATTATTCCCTTTCATTTTCATTTTAAAAAATTAAAAATATATTTGATAAAATAATTTTAAAAACACAAAATAAAACAAATTAAATATCTCATCTTATTTGATAATTTTATTAAATTTTAAAAAAATACACGTAGAACATATTTATATTTTCTAGTTTTATTAAATTTTAATGAAACAAATAAATTGTTTTTTATAATCAGAATATTTGTTAGTTTACATTTTCTTTTATTAATCAACTATTTATGTAATTCTGTAATCTTCGCTTATTTACCTTTATTTTTATTTATCATCAATACTAGACTGCATTTTTTACAAATGTGAATTGTATCTGGTTAGATGATAAAATTAAATTGTGAATATATATTACTAACAATTTTAAGTTATATGACAATGACTATGTAACATAATACTGCAAAAAATGTGTGTTTTGTGGAAAAAATTTATTAATAAATGTGATTTTTTCGCTGAATATATAATATTTAAGATTAGTTTTTTATTTATTACTAATATTATTTATAATAATGACAATGTTAGAAAACGATACTATTATATTATATAATAACAAAATATTTGTGTCGCAAAAAAAAAATAACCTATAAAAAACATTAGTGATAAATTTTAAAATTCACTACAAATCATTACTAATATTTAATTCAACAACATATTTGTAAAATTTAATTCTACAGGAAAAAATTATATATATAAAATATAATATAATAGGAATGAATCATGATACTCGTACATTACGTACACAGCTTTTTATACTTTATATTTGTAATATTAAATTTAAAATATTGTTCTAGAAAATACATGGTAATGATTATACATTAAATATATATATATATATATATATATGTTAAAATATGACATTTTCAATTTATAATTTCTTGCATATAACATCTTTAGTTTGATACATAATTATTTGTATTTTTTAATGTTTGTTATATATTTTGTATTATGTAAATTATATTATCTATAAATTTATGTAAGAAAATATAAAGTTAAAATATTAAATTTATTTTATAATTATGAATTAACTTAGATTATGTGAAAAGTGGTTTATATCAGTATTTTAAATATTATTGTAGAGAGAAATTTTAAAGTTTCTTATGACAACTATAATGTTAGAAAATGCATTCTTTTATTAAAATTTATATATATTTTGATTGAGTTCCATACATCCTATTTAAAATAATACGGCGAAGTTTATTTTATCAAGTTTTTAACCAAATGATTTACATGTTAAACGAATTCAAGTATCGTTTGATAATAGAAGTTCTGAAAAAATAAATATGTTTAGAATTGTTAATTTAAGAACACTCTATTAATATATATATTAACTTGAGTGAAAAATAAAAATAAAAAAACTCGAGTGAATTTTTTTTTTCAGATTATACTTAATTAAACTCGTAAATTTTGAATATGAGATTTCAGACTTGTACTTCATGTATGAGGGGTCTACTGAACATTCTATACACTAATATATATTAACATGAGTGAGAGATATTATCTTCATTTTCGAAAACAAAAGAGTTGGAGATATTATAAATAATAATACTTTTAAAAATTTAGGCCACCTAGTAACAACAAAAAAGAATGGTCACCTAACCCACTTCAGTTTATCTCCATCAATTGCGGGCACCAATGTTTGCGTTTAGGAACAGGATCACCTTCGGTTCTCTTTTCTTGACTTTTTTGTTTTTAGGTTTTACTTATTCTAAAAATGATAAATGTACATAACTAACATCTTAGTCATATATGCATTGATTTAAAAATTAATAAATTTAATTTAAATAAATTTCATAATTAATTTATATATAAAAATATAACTTTATATTTTATCTTTTAAAATATATATTTTATTATATTAAGGTTAAATCTTTTATATATATATATATATAATATAAAGGAAGATCAATTTATTTTAAGAATAATATGTATTAAAAATTATTTCGTGTAATATTTTTTGAACAGTAGAATTTGATAATATAATTATTAAATTAATAAATTTTAGTATATAAATTATATTTATTAATTTTTATAAAAATTTAAAAATATTTAATAGTGTATTATATAAATTTATTTCAACAGTTAATATATTTTTATAATATATGTTAATTTAAATTAATTTAATAAAATATCAAATCTTTTTCAAATATTATAAAATTTTATAAATATAATTTATCTAATAAAATTTATTAATTTAACATATATATTGATAAAATTCAATCATTTAAAAGACATATTGAAAAAAATAATTTTAATAATTATTTTTAAAATAATATATATATAATTACAAAGATATAATTTTATAATTAATATTTGTTTATATTTTAAAATATAATTAATATGATTTAATTAAATATTATCTATTTTTAAATATAAAATTTTATAAATTTAATTTACATAATTAAGTATAAAATAATTATTACTAGAACAAAGAAGTTAACTTGAACTTCACAGTTGGGACAAAAAAGAAAAAAAAAAATAGAAGATTTGATTTGAATTCATGTACCTTCATTGTAATACACCTGCATCTCTCCCAATTTTATTGATACAAACTGTGTTAGAAGGACATTTTTTTTTTATAATAATGACAGAATAAGATTATAAATTGTGAGTGAATTGAATTTATACAAAGTCAAGTGTATGTTCGTTTAACTTGCCTCCATTTGTTACAATAATTCATCCATTCATTTCATAGCCCTTACATGTTAATAGGATCATTTGTTTTCATTAGGTCACATTTGTAAGTTAGCTTACATAGCTTTCAAATTTTCAGACAAAGATCGAGCACTGATTATTATATATAACAACACATATACAATATATTATTATAATAATACATTATTTTATATAATATAATTTTATTACTTTATAATAACAAACATCTATAAACGTAATAAAATTTACTTTAACAACAATAACCATTTTATAATAAGTATAAAATTTTAATTTTACCTAAAATTCATTAAATTATTTTTTATATTTTTATTTAAACAATTGTAACAAATGTAAAACCTTTATAATAATTTAAGAAAATTCATAGCAGTAGTTATTATTCTAATATGTTGGAGAATATATATATATATATATATATATATATATTAACATATTTCAATGCCATTGTTTTTTTTCTTTGATAACAGTGAAATATAGTTAATTTTTTAGTTTTGAGATAATAATAGATTTTTTAGAATGTTAACAGATTTATGAATTCAAAATTTTCTAATAACATTACATAATCGTAATTTTTTTTCAAATTTATTTTTATTACTTTTTTACAATTTTATAATGTTATTTTTTTTTATTAAATATTATTTAGTTATTATTTTTAATTTAAATAAATATTTGTTAGCATACTTTATTTTTAGCTGGTAAAACCTAAAAAATATAAATTTTGTACTTGGTATATATAGCTCATTTATGATTTAGTTATGTGTTTATACAATATTTTTAATCAAAATTTTTCATTTACTTAATATTTAACATGCACCAGAGTGAAGTAAAAATAATAATAAATTTTAAATATGATTTTTATTTCCATAGATAAAAATGAAAATGAGTAAAATTATTTAAAAGAAAATTAACTTATTTTAAATTTAGTTTAATTTTACTTATTTAATAAATAGATAAATTCATGTTTGTTAAAATATTTTTTAGATAAATAATTTAAACTTAATTTTGTAAAAAAAATTAATCTATTCAAAAATTTATTTATTTTATATATTATATATTTATATTTATTTTAATGTATTATATTTATATAATGTTTATTTTAATATACTATATTTATATAATATTAATATATTAATAAAAATAAAAAAATTTAATTTTAATTTAAAACAAAATAAATCTATATAACTTTTTTTTCTCAAAATAAAATTTTTCTCTATTTTTATTTTACTTCTATGATTTTATAATTCTACTTTATATATTTTAAATTTTAAGCAAAATATGGTTGGATGATCTACTTTCACTGCTATTTAAATAATTTTATACAAGAAAAGTATATTATATATCATACATTACTTAGTTATAAAATTTTAAAATAAATAATTGTAAAATTATTTTTATTATTAAATTTGTCCAATATTTCCTATAAATAATATGTATATTTAATTTTTTATATATTATTATATTTGTATATAATTAATGTTTAATATACATACTTTACAATTATTTTTGTAATAATATATATTTTTCAAATATTTTTTTCATTTGAATACACTAAAATTATTTATTCTTTCTATACATATAATAATAGTAAGGGTTGATTTAAAAATTTTTACAATTTTAAAAAATATTATTAAAATATATTAACATTAAAATAATTGTAATTTAATTTTATAAAAAAATTTAACCTATTTAAATATTAAAAAAAACTTATAATAAATCCAAATTTAAATACCAAATTTTTTAAATAAATTAAATTTAATTATTCCAAATATAATTTAACTTAACCTAATTTTTATCCACTTAATATAAAATAAAAACATTAAAATAATTATTTTTTGATAATTATGATTATTCTTGCTTATGTAAGCCATAGGCATACATATTAGTGTTGTTGTGTATTATAATAAATTTGGTGCAAATCTTTTGCTCCCTAACTTAGACATGATTTTCTATGAAAGTAAAAATAAATCATTAAAAAAATAATTTGTTCTGATAATTTATTTTTTATAGCTGTATAATTTGATTAAAAATATTAAATTGATAAAATTTATATTTAATTCTTAAGGTTATATTGTTTATAATTAAAATATTTTTTAACAAATAATTTTTATTAAATATAAATTTATAAAAAAATTAAAATTATTATTATTTATTTTTTAAAACCATTAATTTTTTTTATTAAATACAGGAATAATAGTATTCACACGATTTTATCCGCCAAGTGATTTCACTGATTTTTTTAAATACATTCTGGAAGGAACTACTTGAATACCGATGTATATTAGTTGTAAATGTCTAAATGATCAAATTGTGCTACTAATTAACGTTACTAGAAAAATAAAAACCAAAATTAAAAATAAAAATTAATAAATTCATCGATCTAGTTGAAAATATTTAAAAAATGAACTAATAAATGTATGTGAAATGATAGATAAAATATATAATTTAATCAATAAATAAAAATTAAATAAATATGATATTTTTTTTTTAGAAAAAAGTTATACTAAAATTTGATGACATAAATTTTTATTTCTTTAACGATTTTTCCAATATATCTCTAAAGGTATATAACAAGAATCTATATACAGCAAGTAATTATTCAAAATCATAATATTCAATATATTAATAATATTAAATGTTACAATTTTCAATAAAACTTTATTATTTATTAATTTTTTATTATATGTATTTGAATACTTATTAGAAAAATTATTTTTTAAAAGCAAGAATATTTATTTTTAAATTCTATATAAAAATTTTAAATATTTATTTCAAACAATATTATTTTATTTATCAATATAGATTAGATATTATACCAAAAAAATAAAAAGTATAAAAAATTAAAATTAAAAGTAACAGTGTAATGTTAAAAAACAACACAAAAATTAATAATCCTTAATAATATAAGAAATAAACATGTTATTCAATATTTCAAAATAAATTAAGAACATAATTAAAATATATTTTTTATCCGGTTAAAAATTATTATATCATTTAAAATTTTAAAATTTAAAATAATTATATAAAAATTACACCTACCATAATTTTTAATTAACTGACAGTATAAAAATCTACATATTTATACACATGAGAATTAAACTTATAAACTAATAATATAATTTTAAAAGAATGAGAGAATTTAAATCTATAAAAATGAGTGGATAAATAAGATTTCACATTATAAAAACAAATAAAAAGAAAATATTTTAATTAAAAGTTCAAAAATTAAAATTTAAAAAATTTCAATAATCATTTAAAAATATTGATAATTGTTGAAGAGTTTTTTTTTTGGATAAAATTAAAGTATTTTGACGTAATTTCTATTAAATATACTTAAAATGCATTTAGAAACAATGTTTGTAATTTCTTGAGTACTTCCATTACTCCATTAGTATTTTCTTTCTTATATATAATAAAAAAGAGAAACAATCTCTAAGGCTAACTATACCATGTCCAAAACGTTCACGTTAATGATTGAATCCCTCATTCAAAGTTCAAAAGTTACGGGTCACTCAGTAATTCCTGGTGCAACCAAAACTCTCTGGATTAACCCATACCCTGCCGCCAAACTGGATTTGGATCAGTTGAACCATAGGTGCAGTTTTAAAAAAAATAGTATTGCCTGCAGTTTTAAAAAATTATATTTGCTTAGGGATATATATGTGTTGGAAGAAAGAATTATTTTAAATATTCTTATAATATTTATCAATATTATTATTTATTAAATATAAATTTATTATTTTTATAGTTTAAGATATTAAATATTTTTTATTTAATTTTTTCTACAAAGTAGTAGAGGATAAATAAAATTGTTTTTATGTAAATTTTTTTAACATATTAACAGTAAATTTTATGCATTACAGACTTCCAAATGTTTTTTTTAAGGAATGTAAAGAAAAGGAGCTGCAAATTTCTGCAATTAATGTTCGATTTCTTTGTCTTAAATAATGCTCTCTCCTTGGCATGGTCAGGTACTCGTATACAAGGGCTTTTCAATTGTTGTGTCTGCAAAATAAGAACAATGATTGACATATACTACTATTTACTTTATCTTCTATCTCTTTTTCATCAGTTTTTTTTTTTATTTCATATTATGTATTAATAATTTATTATTGTAATATTTATTAGGTATATCTACTTATATTAGATGTGCATTTATAAATTTCTTGGTACTTGTGATATTTGTGAAGCGCTGCACACAGGTTTAATTTAACTTCTCATTACCATACAACTGAATTTGGGGACCACACATGAGTGATGACTGCTTGAAGATAAACCATGCCATCACTGCCATATATAGATTATATTTTTCATCTAGTCGTTATTTTAGTAGCAAGTAGCTTATAAACTACAAAACAAAATAATAATTATAAATAATATTAAATCATTAGAAATTGTTTTGAAAAAAAAAAAGGTACCTTACAAACTACATATCATATGTATGACATAAATATTATTTTTAGCATATTAAATAAATATTATATTTTTGTTATATTATTAATAATAAATTAAATCTTTATTATTTAATGTCAGTCTTATAAAACGAGAATCTAAAATCCTAAAAATATTAAAAAAACTTAGTTATATATAGGTTACTTTTAATAATATTATTTTCAATAATTTTATTATTATTGAATAAACCTTAATATAAGTCGCATTATATATAGTTTGAGCCAACTTGTTATTTAACGAGATAAAATAAAATATAACAAATTATAAAAAATTGCAAAAATTTATAAAAATGTCGTTTATTATCCTCCCTCGTAAAAAAAAAAAAAGAAATAAAGAAATATAGCAGTGTTCTCCAACAGAATTGATCCATGTCATAGAGGAACACTTATCATAATGGTTTTTGACTGGAACGCGTCATGTGCAATGTGCATACCCATATTATATATGAAACGTTTTCCTCGTGCAAGCAGTAAATATCAATATTTAGCCATTAAAAAAAACCATTGAAATGTAAACAATTTTATGCGTTATTTGGTAAGTGGCTAACATTTTTAAAAATTATTACAATGATATTTTTTAATTATAATCATTAACAATATTTCTTATTCAAATGAAAACAAGTTTTCATCATAAAACTTAATATAACTGAAAAAATGAGTTTATATATTATTTTAATTTTTAAATTATTTAATTTTAATTCTTAAAATAATGTAAACTATTTATTTATTTTAAAATTTTACAAATTAATCTTTTATTTACTTAAAATCATGCAAACTAATCATTTCACAAATGGTATAAAAATTGAATTTAAAAAATATAATCGAAGTTGAAGCATAGCGGAAATTTTTTTATAAATAAATAATTTATTTGTAAAAATTAAAATATTAGTAAATTAAAATCAAGATAATCCTGTATAAATGTTTCTTCAATGAAGATTAAACCTTTGGTTCAGTAACTAATTAACATTGACTAACCTTTAATCATAACATTTATCCTTTTTGCTCGATATTCTCATAACAAACTTTACAGTAAAGAATAAATAAATAACAGCGTGGTCCAAAACTTCCGCATGTGGCAGTTACCTTGATTTTGTCTTTCGTCTTTGGTTCTTACTTGTTAACTTGAAAGCTATAGTGTATGTTTAAATTGCGGTAGCATTCATCGGTGTGTTACACGATTAACAAAATTGAGAATAAATGCGACCGTAATTGTAGTTGTTATACAGTAATAGAGACTTAAAAGAAACTCCGATATTATGACTATAGTTGTAATTGTTTATCTAAAAATATATTTATATATAATAAACATTGTGCATGTTGTTAATACTTAATAAAGATCAGAGTTGTATTTTATACAGTCATAGTTCATATATTTACTGTTCAGGTAAATGTTTGTTGAATCTTAAGATATGAATTAATCTTTATAAATTTTCGAACTCAACTTATTTAATTTTTTATATAAATAATCCTGTATAATAATAATAATAATCATAATAATAAGCTAGCTAATGTGATTTCCATTGTCTTGCACCTTATTTTTAGAAAGGAGGAAAGATATATAAAATAAAATAAAATAAAATTGGAAAACAAGAAAGAAAGTGAAAGAGAATAAAAAGTTTGAATTTTAAATTAAAAAGAGCTGAGAGTTTCTTTCTTATTTTTTTCTCTATTTTTTTTTCTTTTTCTTTTCTCTCCAATCAAACATGAACAGTGAATGACTAATGAATAGTACATTAATTGAATTAGCAATAATTGGTTTGCGTAACTTTTGGTTGAATGTGTGTAATAATATTTATTTATTTTACTTAAAAAAATGAAAATAACAAAAAGTCTAAGTAATTATAGTACAAATCTAGAAACGTTAATTAACACATTTTTTCCTGGATAAAATAACCCTAGATAATATAACTTTGATGGTGAAGGTCTGGTTCCAATACGTTCAGGTGTAGAGAAAAAATACGACAAAAAATCTATTAAATATAGATAAAAAAATTATAAAAGAAAATAAAATAGATACGTAAAAAGGATGACTTGCTTTCAAAGAGATGCATCTTCCCACAGAGGGGAGAGGCGAGCCCATCAAAAACAGGGATATCTGTTCCATGAAAAAGAAGGTTTGTGGTACTAAATCTTAAGAAAAAAGGATAATTTTTGTTTTGGATAAGTTTACATTAACGATGATTCAAATCTGACCTACAACATCAGATCTACTGGCTTAAACAAAACACAGGGCGAATAAAATAAAATTGTAACCGTTAGGTTAACGTATTTTTAATTAGTGATACACATAATATATCACGTATTTTCTTAGTGCAAAGATTTTCACTATTTTTAATTCTCCAGAAATTTAATAAAATCCTGAACATCAATAATTTAACCGAAGCTTTTTATCGTGTAAATATATGTTGGCTAATTAGCAAAATAATCAGTAAAGTATACAATCATTAAAGTATATATAGTTTATGAGAAAATATAATTATTGTAGTATATATAATTTTTATTAACTCACGTAAGAAAAAATGTCCCAATAAAAATTTTCCTGCACACACCTCCAAGTCATGTCAAGATGCTACTTAGCTTTTGATATAATAGAATTCTATTTTTTTTCCACACTCATTATTTTCATGTCTTTCTTATATTTTCATTTTATTCTTTATTTGTCTTTTCTTACTCACGTTATTATCATATTCATCACTTTCTGTTTTTTTCTTCTATTTCTCTCTTTTTTTTTTTTGCTTTTAAGAATATATTTTCTTCGGTCTGAAATGATTATTTTCTAGTTGAATATAATTTGTATCACAATGCAAATTTACATTTTTGGTAAAATACGCCAAATACCCCCTCCCCTCTCCTTTTCAAAGGTCATATATATTTTTTTTCATTAACCCAAATAATTATTATTCTTTGACATTTAATTTCTTGGAGAATTTTGAAACGTAATAGAGTAGCACTTTTCATAGTAGGAGCTGGATTCTCTATATTGGAAAAGCAACTACAGGGTTAGGCACTCACCAACCATTCAAGAGGTCAACATTTTCTGGGTTACATTTTATTTTGTTATTTTATGTATATCATATTTTTTTGATGGTTGGAATTTCAGGTGGTCAGTTTCGTAACTGTGGAGAATCCACAGATATGAATGTGTATTGGGCATTTGGAGGACCGCGGAATTTGTTTTCTAAATCAGGTAGATCTTATTTTTGCGTTGTTTGTTTGTATTTATTTTATATGAAGGTAAAATTAAATTTTGTAGGATTTATATAAATTTCTTTTTATTAGGAGACATTTTTTTCTGTTTTATATTATTATTTTAAAATATTAAATAATTTTTAAAAAATAATATATATTAAAAAAACATAATACAAATTATTTTTTTAAGTTAAATTTAATTTTTTAAAATTTATACAAATCAAAATTTATATTACTAATGTTTTTTCTATTTTTTTATTTATCCAAAAAATAGAAGAAAATTTTTTTTCTTTCATATTTTTTTCATCCAAACAACTTATTTTTTTAATCTTATTTTTATTTTATTTATTTTTTCTATTTTTTATATCATTCAAATAAAACATTTAGATGTCAAATAATTTGAGTTAATACGTACAATTATTTTTAAATAGTGCAGATGAATTCGTTTAAAGAGATATCTACGTATATATTCATTTGTCTATCTATTCGTCTAGCAATTTATATATAAATTTATCTATAATACTTAAGAGAAATTAAACTTCTTTTTATTTAGAAGAGTAAATATTAACGTTGAGAGAAAATATTATAATAATTCACAATTCATTGAAACAATTACAATTTTCAGGGGTAATCAAAATTTTAAAATTATTTTCTGGGCAGCCTAGTGAATAGGATAAGTATTTTTTTTTTAAATTATCCAATTTCCTAAATCCCAATAAAATACTAGTTTCCTAACAACATATATTTCACAAAATGTAAAATCTCCAATAATAATAAGGTAAGATTTACCTGACTAGATTTTTCAATTTTGAAATTACCGAGTATTTGCAACTAGACAATCTGTTTACCGAAAAAACCCTTTTATTAAGCCCTTTGTTTAAGATGTTTTTAAGAAAAATAATTTTTATTTTGAAAAAGTCACTTTTAAAAACGTTTAATATGTTAATTTTTTTAAAAAAATAGAATATGAAAAAAAAAAGATTTTGCAATTATTTTGAAAAGTCATTTTAAATATATATTTTTTTAAAAAAGCTGAAATTATGACAATATTTTAATTAAAACTTACTTTTAATTTTTTAACCAATATTTTTAAAGACATTAACATTCTTTTTTCTGGTTAAATTGCTAGAAACTCATTCATTTCATCACTTTATTTTCAAAGGATAACGTGTCGTGGTTTTAAAGGAGAGATCCGCTCATATGACATACAAGATCATGTGTTGTGCTAATTTCTTTCTTTTTTTGTTATTTTTTTTTATAGAATCTCATTTATTTATTGTTTATTAAAAGAGATATAGCAACAAAATTTGTTACACAATCTTATCATATGAAATCTTAATAACCATTATCAAGTGCCAAAACTTCAATTTTACGGTTCACTAATCAAGTATGCGTTAAAGCTTTGTATGACAAAGGATTTCCGATGATTGGTGGTTCATACAGTGTCTTTGAGAGTTTATCCTTAATTCCTTATAGAGAGACATGCACTTTATATGCTTTGTCTTCCAAGGCACCCTACCATGAGTACCTCTTTCACTTCCCCGGTCCCCTTTATCTATTGTAAATATCATGCATATGTTCTTCTACCTTATTTGTGAAGAAATATATACATCATTACTTGGCAACATTAACACTACCTTCGTAATTATAAGCTATTCATATTCATCAACGTCATATCAACAATCCAATCCCATTCCTACATGAAGCACGCAAGTTCATAATTTCAGTGACAAACCATTTATAAAATCAACCCACATTTAATTATTATTGAAACACAACAATTATTGTAGGCATTCTCCAATTTTAAGGTCTAGATAGGATATGTTGGACCATGCAACACTAGCGATGCCACGGAAGAATCATGCTTTTGTTTTGTTTAAGCATCTTAAAATCATTATACACATATATTTTACATTACTGCCAAAGCAGGAACCAAACAACGAAACAATACACCTTCTAGATCATATCTCAAACCACAAGCAACCAACTTTTAGCATGAAAAAGGAAAAAGCACATACACAACCTTAGGCCCAAACTTCTTTCCGGTAGTATAAAAATCAAGAGGAGAGGTTAAAACAATCCATGTATTATAAAAACTACATATAAAGTTCTTGCAAACAAGAACATGAAAAATCAACTTTTGTTCTTATCTATTTTCCTTTCATTTCTGCTAGTTCCAACAACTAGCCAAAAACATGCATGTGACAAAGGGTCTTCTCAAACTAGTAACTTTCCATTTTGCAACACTTCCCTGTCTTATGAGGCCAGGGCAGAGGACTTAGTGTCACGCCTAACACTTGAAGAAAAGGCACAACAATTAGTAGACCCTTCTGCGGGTATTTCAAGACTTGGTGTGCCTGCTTATGAATGGTGGTCAGAGGCACTTCATGGTGTGTCCAATTTAGGACCAGGGACACGTTTTGACAAGAAGGTGCCAGGTGCCACTAGCTTCCCAGCAGTGATACTATCAGCTGCAAGCTTTAATGCAAGCTTGTGGTATAAGATGGGCCAAGTTGTGTCAACCGAGGCTAGAGCAATGTACAATGTGGATTTGGCTGGTTTGACATTTTGGAGTCCTAATGTGAATGTGTTCCGTGACCCAAGATGGGGGCGTGGCCAAGAAACTCCAGGGGAGGACCCCTTGGTGGTTTCTATATATGCTGTTAAGTATGTTCGTGGCCTACAAGAAGTGGATGATGAAGCAAGTGCTAAAGCTGATAGGCTTAAGGTTTCAAGTTGTTGTAAGCATTATACTGCTTATGACCTTGACAACTGGAAGGGCATTGATCGCTTCCATTTTGATGCAAAGGTAAAGAGAGAAACTAGACCATGCAACTCAATGCGCCCCAAAATAAATAAGTAATTGGATCGTGATGAAAGCAGTATTTATTTTGTTTTATTTTTTTTTAATAAGGTCTCTGACTTTTAACATTATTAGTATTACTAAGGTACATAATAAATTGAACACTAATGAATATTGTCATAATTGGGCTTGTTGTAGGTGACAAAGCAAGACTTGGAGGACACGTATCAGCCTCCGTTTAAGAGTTGTGTGGAGGAGGGGCATGTTAGCAGTGTGATGTGTTCTTATAATAGAGTGAATGGGATTCCTACATGTGCTGATCCAGACCTTCTCAAAGGGGTAATCAGAGGCCAGTGGGGTCTAGACGGGTTTGTCTTCCAGCCCCAGCAATTCATTTGATTTATTCATACAGGCTAACTTAAACATTGCATAACAATTTCTACTTTTTGCTAGCCATGAAAAACTATATATATGTAGGAATATCAAGCGGGAAGACTTTTTAATATCCGAGAAGAACAAATATTAGTCATTAAATCTAACCATAAATGTTTAAGATTAAATTATCAAATCATGTGACACTTAAAAATGGTCATGTGAATATTGAATAACTTCTAATCATGATCATTCATGTTTTGTTGAATGGTTCAGATTAAATTCTCTCATTTCTTACCATAACAAACTCCTTTCACTTCTTAAGTCCTATGACAGAGTTTCAGGCCATCAATTCTTTGCATTTTTAAGTTGAGATAACAAAGTGAAGCTCCCTGATATCTTCTGCTCCCCGTACAGATACATTGTTTCAGACTGTGATTCAGTGGAAGTCTACTATGATGCAATTCATTACACTGCAACTCCTGAAGATGCAGTGGCTCTTGCACTAAAAGCAGGTAGATCTAAAGTTGCAGCAGCACAAAATTTTTGCAATTTTCTGATTGGGAGGAAAAACTTATGACTGGTTTTGGATTACTGAATGGGATCTTATCATGCAGGTTTAAACATGAACTGTGGTGACTTTCTAAAAAAGTACACTGTAAATGCAGTGAACTTGAAAAAAGTAGATGTAGCTACCGTAGACCAGGCCTTGGTGTACAACTACATAGTCCTAATGAGGTTGGGCTTCTTTGATGATCCCAAGTCCCTTCCATTTGCAAACCTTGGGCCAAATGATGTGTGCACTAAAGACAATCAACAATTGGCCTTAGATGCTGCAAAGCAAGGAATAGTTTTGCTGGAAAATAATGGAGCTCTTCCTTTATCCAAAACTATCATTAAAAAATTGGCTGTGATTGGACCAAATGGAAATGCCACCACAGTTATGATTAGCAACTATGCTGGTATACCTTGCCGCTACACTAGCCCTTTACAAGGAGTAAAGAAGTACATTTCTTCTGTAACTTATGCACCTGGTTGTAGCAATGTTAAATGTAGTAATCAGAACCTCATTGCAGCAGCAGTTGAGGCAGCAGCCTCTGCTGATGCCGTGGTGGTAGTTGTGGGATTAGATCAATCTATTGAAGCAGAAGGCCTGGACCGAGAGAACTTGACGTTGCCTGGATTTCAAGAGAAGCTTGTTAAAGATGTAGCTGCTGCTACCAAAGGAAAAGTGATTTTAGTCATAATGGCTGCCGGTCCAATTGATATTTCTTTCACTAAAAGTGTTAGTAACATAGGGGGGATATTGTGGGTAGGATATCCTGGTCAAGCTGGAGGGGATGCCATAGCCCAAGTAATATTTGGAGACTACAATCCAGGTACCTTTTTTCTCAAATAAAAATGTTAATCTCAAAAATTAGGATTGGTTTTTAAATAATTAAATGTAATAAGATTTTATTGAAGTATTAGCAAAACCGTTTTTTATTATGATTATGATACCTATATTTATATCTTTTAATACTTTGTTACCGGATAATTTCTACAAATCATTGGACACTAACAATGAAGTATTAATTTTTAGGTGGTAGGTCCCCTTTTACATGGTATCCACAATCATATGTTGATCAAGTGCCCATGACAGACATGAACATGAGAGCCAACAGCAGTAGAAGTTTCCCTGGAAGAACCTATAGGTTTTACAATGGGAATTCCCTCTATGAATTTGGTCATGGATTAAGCTACTCCACATTCTCCATGTATATTGCATCTGCCCCCTCCACCATAATGATTCAGAACACTTCCCTTTATTATGGACCACACAATATCTTTTCTTCCAACTCAGCCACCCAACTTGAGTCTCTCTCTGATGGTCAAGCAGTTGATGTTTCCACCATAGATTGCAAGGAGTTGACATTTTTGCTTGTCATTGGTGTGAAGAACAACGGACCCCTTGATGGATCCCAGGTGGTGTTAGTGTTCTGGGAGCCAGCAACTTCAGACCTTGTCACTGGGGCTCCAATTAAACAATTGATAGGATTTGAAAGAGTACAAGTTGTGGTGGGGATGACAGAGTTTGTAAGGGTGAAAATTGATATATGCCAAGTGCTAAGTAACGTGGATAGTGATGGCAAAAGAAAATTGGTCATTGGACAACACACTATTTTGGTTGGTTCTTCCAGTGAAACTCAGATTAGACACCACATTGATGTCACACTTCCAGGGAGTATGAACGGAACAGAATTCGTGATTGAATGAATACATTAAGAAAACTTTGCTAGTAGCTACAAGCTATGGTTATTCACATCATGTAAGAGGAAATTAAATAAAGTTTTTGGAAGTGGAGTTTGATAAACATTCCAGGTGAAAAAAACAATATTCACGCTAGAAGAAGGGCTTGAACCTTCAACCTTGTGGTTAACAGCCACACGCTCTAACCAACTGAGCTATTCCAGCTAACTGATAAATAATTTATAACAAATTAACTTGCTAAGAATCCTATCGTTTTAATTTCAACCCAAAGCACGTGTGTCTAGGTATTTCGTTGGTAATTTTTCTTTTGTGGAAATAATAGTTTTTAAGAAGATTCGATTCTTACACTTTGTTAAAAGAAAATTATTTGGCACTTATATTTTGTGAAAATTTCATATTAATTTTAAAAATTACTTACGAATTATTCTACTTCTTGCATGATGAATTTATTAAATGCGGGAGCCATCCGATCATCTAATTGGTTGCTTTACATAATGGGTAAGCAGCGATTGACATAGAGATTGGCAGAACATTTTTTTGTTTGTTTTGCATAATAAGCATATATTAATTATGTATAGTTTTATATTGTCATATATTTCAATTAAGTTTTAGTATATTTAAAATTTAATATATGTCATTTAAAAATGATTTAAATAATTTTGAATTAATTATATATATATTAATATATATTTTTTAATATTCAATATAAGTTAGTCATATATATTTTTTATGATTGTAAATAATTTTATCTAAATATTTGTATTTTTTAGATTTTATTTAAATTTTTAAATATTCATATAAACACGAGTAACTTGTTAATTTGCTTTATAATTTATATTCTTAAATTTCATTTCAAAATAATCTTCCACCGGATGTTTAGTGAAATAATTTGTGTAATATATAGTCTTTACTTTGGATAAAAATTTAAAAATATCTAAGGATAGTGATAGAATAGGTTGGGATGATTTTACTTTTCTCATTTGTGTGACGTGAAGTATTGGAATGTGATTGGATACAAATTTAGAGAAAAGAAAAGATGAAAAATTAAATCTTAACTTCAACTACATCAAATTCAAGTAAAGTAGTAGAAAATTTATTCTCAATTTTTTAAATATTGTTATGAATTTTATTTATTTATTTATATATTTTAAATAATTTATATATCAAATATATTTAAATACATAAAATAAAAAAATAAATTTATTTTTAATAAAAGATAAGAATTTAATATTCTTAGTTAAGCATTGATATCTTTAAAGCTAATTCCATCTTTATAAAATTTAATTTTTATTTAAATACACATTTTTAAAATTTAATCAAAATAAATTTTTAGTGGTAAAGTTGAAACAAGAATAAATGGATATTCCCATATTAAGATTTTATCATCATGTCTAAAAATATCACGAATTTTGTATATAGTAAACATAAATTAAATATACTAAAAAGATATATATGTTCCAACAAGATAAACTTCTAATGTAAAAATTGAGGTACTTACATTATATACCAGAAAGAGAGCACTCAACTTAAACTTTGATTTCGGAAGAATAAATCTCCATATTATTTGCATTGCGGCTTGAATCTCTACTGAATTTTTGGCACAAAAGAAAGTAACAACGGCCAAAGAGTCAGAGAATAATAAATATTCTCTGGTCCATCTGCTACTTGAAAATTTCAGTTTGTCAATATCCAAACATAATTTATATAAAATCTTTAAGAAAATATCCATCTGCTACTCGAAAATTTCAGTAAGAAAATAATTTATATAAAATCTTTATTATTTTCTTTATTTTACATAAAAACATTATTAAATAATTAGTTTAATTAAAATATAAATTATATTATAGTCTTTTTAAGATGTTTAAATAATAAAATTTAGTTTTAATATATTGTTAATATAAAATTATTTACCTTGTTAATTTATTAAAAAATAATTATAAATATAAATTTTAAAATAATTATTATAAAAACCAAATACTTTTAATTATATAATAATTTATACTTAGATAATATCATAATTTTTATATTACTAATATATTTTAATTAAATTGTAAATTATATCACTTTTTCTTTCAATTTTAAAAATTATACTCTTATTTATAAGAAATGAAATGTGACATTTTAATAAACGAAACTCTTAATAATGCTAAGTAATTATAAACTAATTTCGTGCTCCAGCTAAGTTAACTATTGAGAGTTTGCAATTTTGATTTTGAAGCATGCCTCCCTATTTCTCAATTAAGTTTCTTCTGGCTTCCATGCGCTTTTGAAATTAGCAGAAATAAATTAATTTTTTTTTTAATTTTTTGAAAGAAAAAACACTTCCATATTTTCCTTCAAACTATTGAAAGTGCCTTTAAACTAAATAATATTTCTTGATCAATGTATCCAAATGAAAATAACTTGAGTTTGTTTTTTAATAAAACCTCAAGAGAAGAAATAAATTAAAAAAATACACGCACGCACACAACTCTAATGTGGACAGATAAGTCAACATGAGAAAATGAAAAAAAAAAAAACTAGTTGGAAAAAATGCTGAAAATTAGGTTGGATAGACAATAAGATTAAAAAAGTATATAAATAAGAGGATAAGTTACCTTTATATCATTCGAGATTTATTGAAAAAATATTTAATATCTTTTATTTTTTATATAATATTTTAAATAAAATTGTATGATAAAAAATATACAATATTATATATATTAGGAGAAGTTTTTATATAAAATAAATAAATAATATTAAATATTATTTTATGAATACGATGAATGACGATATAATTCTTCCTAAATAATAAAGTTTGAGGAGATGGGCGCTGGCTATTCTTGCCTTCATATGTTATTTTGATGTGTGATTCTTCCAATTTCATGATTGTTATTCTTTTTGAGAAAGTGGCGTTGAGCTGTTTAGCATAATGTTCTGTAGTTTTATTTTGCTACGCGCAATAACATAGCCGCCAGAAGGAAAGCATAGAGTCAAACTTCCAACGATTTATTCATTATTCATGAGATACCAAGAAAACAGAGGGGCTATCCAATATTCATTGTATCAATCAAAAGTCATAGTCAGAGTTGTGACCCACACAAATCAATTGCAACCCAAATAAAGCAAATATTTCCGAGTGAAAATATTCAAACACCCTTCAAAAGTCAAAACAACTTTCCTTCAGGAAGCATCATTCATGTATCAATTTTACATATTTTAACATTTAGTAACAACAATGATGATATACTACTCATTACTTTATCTTTCGTCAAAAATGATCTACAAAGAAGTATTTGAAATTATCTTTATTTTTAGTACTCGTGGAAGGATACGAATGGAATATAATTGTATTGACAATTCACTCCTTCAAAATCTCTCATAGCACGCTCCAACAATATAAATAAGCCCTCATTTGTAACCTTTCAATATTCATAGTTTGTTGTGAGAGAAAGAAGAGGAAATTAAGCAATCAATCAAGCAATGGAAGGTTTGATTCCATATCTTATTCATGCGATAAAGAAGCAAAAGCCTCATCAGCGCAGCTACAGGAGCTTCTCCCACTCTGAGAGTTCAAACCGTAGCTACCATTTGCTATTGGGATCTGACTCCTTCACAGGATCATCTCACAGAAGAACAAGGTCAGATTTCCAGCCATCCACGGCTGAATTCTTAGAGCAGAGATATGGTTCTGATGGATTTTTGGTTAGCCCCAAAGGCCCTGTTATTGCCTCTCCTCCTCCTACTGCCAATGCTACTACTGCTTCTTATGCTGCTCAACCCTCTAAGAATCTCAACAAAATTCACACTCAAAAGTGATATCTTCAACATTGTAGGGATGTTTAATTTTCCATTTTTTAAAATCTTTTGGACTTTCAAGTATTATGTGTCTCTTCTAAGGTTTGATTAATTTGTTTAAGATGATGGGTAACTATCATTTGTAACATAATTGTGTATACTTCTGATCTTGTAAGCTAATTCCTAGGGAATCAACTGTGATGAATGCTACCTCTGTTGTGCTTCGATGAATGTTAAGGGCAATACTGTGTGTAATCAGGACAAAATATTTACCTAAAATTATGATCATATTAGCTTCGTGATTGTTTTATTGAAAACGTCTTATTTTGTTAATTTGGCCATAAAATTACGGTTTTTGAGGGGAAAAAAGTCAAACGCATTTTTTAAAAAATGGGAACTCTTTTAATAAGATCTGATTAGTTGGGTAGTTATACACGTTGGTTGGCTTAGCGCATTATTGTGCGTAAAATTTCTGTAAACGCGCATCCAAAAAAGTAGTGTTAAAAATACGGTTAGGTATAGCTTGCTTAAATTAGACAACGTGGTTACACTAATCCCAATCGCTATGGGAACTTGGTTGAACTAATGGATTTTATTATTGCTGTCTGAAAATGAAGTTTTAAAACTTTCAACGCGCAACCAATTAATGGGTTAGTGGTTCAGCCGCAAATCAAGCAATCATATAAAATATTGCATAAAGATTATCTTTCCAAAATAAAATATTTGGATAAAGAATTTAAAATATGCTATATAAAACATTTTATATTATTAATGAAACATATCCCAATTATTTATTCTTTTTAATTCAAATTTGATATTTTATCTAAATTTTAATATATTCATATACAATACTCATACAGACTTAATAATTGCAACAAATTGCATGCAACTATAAAAATCACCAAAAGAATATGTTCAAGTTTTTATCTTTATAAAATACTATCATGAAAGAAAAAGGGTTACCCTGATGACTGAAAACTTTCATTTCCTTCTAAAAGCCTTTTTAACTGTTCGTAGATGATGAAACCCCTTGTGCATATGTTTATAAGTAGAAATTCGATAATTCAGGCGACCACCGGCGTTAAGCGATAGAGTAAAAACCGTTTGGTCTTTTTCTGAAAAAAAAAAGAAGAATAGAAACCTTCGGTCAACTAATTTAAAAATGATAAAAACACCTTCAACTTCAAGTTCGTGAACATGTATAATTTCAGATAAGAATGGATATTAAGTACGTAGACGAGGGCGAATAAACACTAACAGAGACCCACTCTAGAAACTGTCCTCGTACCAAAAAGTTCATGACAGTTTAGGAGGGCAAGGTAACACAAGCTTGTAGATTCTTTACTGCTCTGATCCCCAATGAAGCCCCGAGTTATTCCACCTTGAAAATATGTTCCTCCTCTGTCGTTGGGATTCGAATCCTGTCAACATTTTGCTGAAAGTGGCAATAGTTGCCCGAAACAGACCCATTAGCTATATGCTGAAATTACTCGATATCATGATGAACAAATACGCAACTCAAGTGTAACACGTCAAATTTAAAACGAAGTAAACCAGAGGAAAAGAAATCATGAAATTGGTAACTGAAGCATATCAGCTTAGGAAATTGTCCGACAAGTCACGAGTTGAAAAAAAAAAAAACAAAAACAAATGCTGGCTTCTGTTTGATATTATGAAGCCAAACAAATGCTAGCTTCTGTTTGATATCATGAAGCCAAGAGTGCTTCTAACTTTGCAATCTGATCATCCTCATTCTTTGGAATAGGATCCTTGTTAACCTCTTGATACAAATCATGTTTCCACTTCTCTGTTCGTGTCTTAAAAGGACGGTAACCTTGCCTTCTATTATATTTATCTCTTCCCCTGTAATTGTTATTGTCTCCAACACCCCCATACCTTACCCTTGATGAAAAGCCATCCCTCCTAACCTCATTCTTGTTGTGTGCTCTGTCCTCTGCAATTTGCTTCTCAGGTCTATCCAAATGTTGAGGATAGCTGCTCCTTTCCTCCTTCCTTTCTGGAGGGTGATCAGTATGGCTTGACTTTACTGCTGTTGTTACAGCTGGAGTAGCTTCATCTGAATCCATTGGAATCTTCTTCTCCCTAAACGCCGGTCTCTTCCTCATAGTAGCAGGTGGATCATCCTTTTTTTCAGTAAAACCATCTCTTCTCTGGAAATTATCATCCAATTTTGCCGGTAATTTCTCGTCTCTTTGCTCTCTACTTTGACCTTTCTCCACCCTTTCATTATTCTCTTTAATCTGAGGGAAGACTTTTCCTGCATGAAACGGAAGAATTTTGTGTTTCAATGTGTAGAGTCAATCTAGAAATCATCCATGCACTATGCGCCAAAGGATTATATATCCAAAATAAAAATAAGGAAGCTCACCACCAGCTTCCCTTCGACCATTGCTTCGACCAACCTGCCCAGTACCACCCCGTTCATCATGCTGTTATAAAACATGCATAGGCAAGCCTAAGATGGTTATATATCAAGGCACTTGAATGCATAGGGCTGAACAAGAATCCACGGCATCAGCCCAGAATTTTTTTTGTATACACTGAATAAAAATCATGCATATAAAAGGGATTTTAAATCTGTAATTAAAAATGAATCTCCAAGTCGTCTTGGAAATGATAATTAAGACATTATTTTGAATATTGCATATAAAAAAAATGTGAGAGATGATAAATATTGCAACTCTTTCCAAATCAAGGGAAGGAAGAAGAACAACTATTTTCAACAATTCTGGCAAAGGACCCGACATTATATGGCTTACACAATCAACTATGCATGTATAAAATATTCACAGCCAGTTGCTGTCTTGTCATAACATTTCTAGCTCATATTTCATCTAGTATAGCAGCAGTATATAGCAATCCAGACAATCTTGAATAAGTAACTTGCCATACAGCACAAGTTGTACTAGTAGTTAAATAGAGACAAAAGGTCATGGTCAAGGATTTGCAATTTTGCATTACAATAGAAAGTTCAGCAAATGGAATTCCTTACAATTTGTACCTGACACTTAATGGCACGCAACAAAAAGTAGACATAAACCATTGTTTACTAGCCACAAGATAAGTGATTGTATGCAATCCAAGGTAATACAATAGCTTTGAACTCATGTTCATTAGTTAAGCTTGGGTGATGACGTAGCTAGGGGGTAATACGTAATGCACGTGCAACCAAGAATATAGAAATGTAGAATCTTAAAACAAAACAGGGAAATGATATTTGTTTTTTCATTTCCAACAAATGCCGTTTGGCTTGACACACTCGCTGGGAACTAGAAAAAGGTTTTAAACAGCATTTAAACCTAATACAAGCCAATATCCAGCTCATGCATTCAATTTTTAATTTCTGTTTTTAAAAAAGGAAATTGGTATGACCTGATAATAAGAGCGAGATCTTGGTGGTTGAGATGAATGTTTGGAAGGATCTTGATGATCATTTGAATTTGATTTCTTGATAGCAGCATCGGCTTGTTCTTGCCTAGAATGATGTGGTAGTGGTGGTGGTGGGTTTCTCTTATTCCGATCCGTATGGTTATTATGGTGGTCTCCTCCTCCTCCTCCTCCTCCATTCGAGGTTACTCTGTTCCTTTCCCTCTCTCTTTCCCTATCTTTTTCTCTTTCTTGCTTACCATCCCTTCTATGTCTCTTGGGACTAGAACCAACAACCCAAGAATCAACATTCAACAACGAAACGAAACCCTCTCAGTATTTTACCAGAACTAGAATGAATACATTTAAACCAACCCTAATTTAATTGAAAATTGTGAGATTGCAATTTATTAACCTTTTAGAGTAAGGTTTAGAATTAAGAGTGCATTCCGTTATTTGTTAGGTTGAGTTGAAAACCATATGATTGTGATTGAGTTGACAAGAGGAATAGGAGTGAGAAGAGAGAGAGCACCTTGGTTCTCGATCGAACTTAGAATGGCGACGCTTCGAATCAGAGTCTCGACGAGACATATTAGGTTTTTCTGTTCAAATCTCAAATTCGATTAGATTAGGATTTAAAGCTCAGTTTCCTTCACTTCTATTCTCTATTTATTTATTTATTTATTTATTTCTACGTGTCACTATCACCATCCCATCTAGGTTTGTGTTTGCTAGAGCTCACTGTCTCACAGGGCCATTCAATGTCACACACCACCCACAATTTTTTTTATTAATTTTCTAATATTTAAATAAACAGCCAAATTTTACATTTCTTTAAACTTATATATTTTAATATTTTAAAATTTTAAAAATATTTAATTTAAATAAATATTTAAATTTTTAATAGTAAATTTTAAATATATATATATATAAATTTTTTATCTAAATAAAATAATTTAATTTTTACTAAATATTCTTTTTCTTAATCTGATTCTTATTTTTTATCCATCAAATAATTTAAATATATAAATATTTTTATTAAAATATTATGTAGCATATACAAATAAAGCAATCCAATGCGCAAAATAAATAACTTTACAAATTAAAAAAAACAAAATATAATTAAATTATCTTATTATTAAAAATATCATGTTAAAAAAAAGAAAATAACCGAAAAAATAAGAATAAAAAATTTATTTATAAAAATAAGTTTGAAGAGCTTAAAATTTTTTAAATTTTATCTATTTTAAAAATAAATAAATTTTCTAATTTTAATTTATTAAAATTTTTATTTAAAATTTTTAAATTTCTAAAAATTTGAAACAAAATATTTTAATATTTTAAATTTTAAATTGTTTTTTTAAAAAAATTTAATGACTTATTCAAATATAGAATTAAAGAATAATATAAACAACTATATTAATATAAATTTTATTTTTTTTTAGATTAATCACGTTTATTTTTCATAGAGTAAATGTTCATAAATTTAAAAAATATTTATAAAAATTCATATATATATATATATTTATAAAGTGTTAATGGATATATTTAAAAAATAATAATAAATAATATAAAATATCAACAGATATATTTAATTTAGAGTTATCTTCTTACTTCTTTTATCTTTTAGTTTTAGAAAAGCTTAGTTACATTATTTTAAAAGTTTTATATTTTTGATGAAATTTTTTATCTTTTATTTAATTAATTATAATAGTTTTTTATTATTTCTACTTATAATGATAAATAATATGATAATTTTATTTTAATAGTTTTTTATGTAAATATGTTTTTTTATATTTTAAAGAAATTTTTAACTTTTATTTTTATCATTTTTAATGAAATTTTATAATTTTTTTATTATTTTTATTCGTAGATGATAAATAGAACAATGGACAATAATAGTAACAAAAATAAAAGTAACAATAAAATAAATTTTTAATCAAATGAATTTTCTATCAAATTTTTTTAAAATGTTTGTCTGGAAGCTACTTAGCAGGTTGGAAATCTAAGTAGAATAAGCATTATTTTTTGTGATGAGAATTAAGAAATGCATTGAATTTTTCAACGAAGTTGATAAAATTAGCAATTTTAAGATAAATTTGTTAAATAAAATAAAATATTGAATAAATAAGATAATTTTTGCTATATTAAAAATAGAATTATATTAAAAGTTATATAATCATCAAAATAATAAAGGAAAAGAATATTTTTAAAATGTAAATATAAACTTTTTTACAAATTTTATTGTAAGCTACTATGTTTGAGGTTAAAGATAATTATGAGATACCAATTCAATAAGGATTATGTTTTTTATTAATCTATTTATTTTATATTTGGATGGAATATTGTAAGAAGGAAAATTAATTTTTAAAAAAATTTAAAATTCTAGTAATTAAAATATTTTGTTTTCCTGTTATTTTGTAATAAATTTTGAATTGAAAAGATTTTTAAAGTATATTTTAACCGATTAAAACAAGAAAATTTTAAATTTTTTTAAAATAGATAAAATTTGAAATTCTTTCACCTTGTGTTTGGAGGAGGTATTTTAAAGAGAAAAATTAATTTTTAAAATAATTTAAAATTTTAACGATTAAAATATCTTGCTTGCTTATTATTTTTCAAGAAATTTTAAATTGAATAAATTTTAACCAATTAAGAGAATTTCAAATTCTTCCAAAATAAATGAAATTTAAAATTCCTTTGTTGTCTTTCTTTCATATTTATAATATCAAATAATATAATTATATATTTTATTATTTTAATTATATACATTTGTTGGGTTATTATTCTAATTAAATACGTTGTATAATAAAAATACTTGTATATCTAAATTCTGTTATGAAAAAATAATAATAATAATTAAGATAAATATGTGAATATTTAAACCTAAAATTTTGTATATAATAAAAATTAAATTATTTAATTTAAATAAAAAATTTAAAAATTTAAAATTTAATAAATGTAAATTCTACCATCCAAATAAAGAATTTTAAATATAATAAATTAAATTCATTTATCCAAATAAAATATTTTTAAAATCAAAGTATTTAAATTAAAAACGTTTAAATTTCAAGTATTTCAAATTCTTTTTAAAATGTTAAAATTTTCCATCCAAACACAAGATCTTTCTCTCGTTGTTTTATATTTGTGCTATTTTTTTTTTTTTTGTTCTCTCATATTTTTTTCTCTCATCTCTCATATCTAAACATAATATTTTTAGTATCAAATAATATAATTATATATTTTTATCATTTTAATTATATATATTTGTTAGGTTATTATTCTGATTAAATATATTATATAATAAAAATACTTGTATATCTAAATTCTATTATGAATAGAAAAAAACAAGAAAAATTAAGATAAATCTATGAATATTTAAACCTAAAATGTTGTATATAATAAAAATTAAATTATTTAATTTAAATAAAAATTTAAAAATTTAAAATTCAATGAATTTAAATTCTACCATCCAAATAAAAAATTTTAAATATAAGAAATTGAAATTCTTTTATCCAAACAAAATATTTTTAAAATGAAAGTATTTAAATTAAAAATATTTAAATTTTCAAGGATTTCAAATTTCTTGAAATGTTAAAATTTTCCATTCAAACACAAGGTAAAAGTATTTATTAATAGACATGTTAGAAAAAAAAATTTATTGAAAGAAAGATGACCTTTCATTTTAAGGTTGAGTAGATAAAAAAGAGTTGACCTAGAATTCAATATGTATATACATGAGATGAACAAAAAAAAAATGTTGGAATATATTTTTAGGTCATCAACTTTGTTTGACTGTTAAAAAAATATGGTGATCAATGTAGTAGTATTTGATACTATATGGAAGGTCAATTCAGATAAAATGCTATTTGGAATTTTTGTAGGTATGAATTACCATAACAATACTATTTTTTATTTTATAAATATTAATTTGGATCATCCAATCCAACTCAATCACAGCGCACCTGGGATAGTGTTAAAATGGTCTACAAATTCATAAAAACTCACATTTGTAAAGTTTATAAAACTAAAATCTCATTGAATTAATAGGTAAGAGCTAGTTCATGGACATAAAATAAAATAAAATACAATTTAAATAAGTAACTAATCTCACTCTATGGATTAGCCCACTAGAATTAGTTCACTATATGAACTAATTATTTTTATATCAAATATGAAAAGTCTACATTTTCTCTAACTTTTTGGATGTTCGATCTATTAAAAAATATAAACAAAATCACCCCCAACCTTTTAGATCTTCTATCTATTAAAAAATATTAACAAAATTAAACATTTTTTCCTCAATATATCAACAAGCTCAATCTTTTATAAACTTTTAATTTATCTATAATTTTTTTATCTATTTAAATTTTCTTTCTTAATTTTTTATCTTCAATTTTTTTTATCTATTTCTATAAAAAAAATCCTTTTTACTTTATTTTCATCTTTTTAAACAAAATAGGGATAAAATATTAAAATAATTAAAAAAAATTTAGGAAGATTTTAAAGAGAGAATAGGAGAAAAATGTAAAAAAAATAATTTTAGAAATAGAGATACAAATATATTAGAAAAATATTAAAAAAAATATAGAAAATTTTTAGAAAAAGTTAAGAGATAAAGAAAAAAAATTAGACAAAAATGAACAAAATATTTAGATAAAAATATTAAATAAAAAATAAATAAAAATAAATAAAGAAAATTTTAGTGTGATAAAAAATATTAAAGAGAAAATTTAAAGAAATAAAATAATAAATAAAAAAATGAGTGAAAATATCAAGAGAGAGAAAAAAGTGTTAAAAAAAAAGATAAATATAAAATAAGATCATATGATATAGCTCATGTCTGTCCTATTTAATTTGAATGTTACATATGTTAAAATTTAAAAATCTTACTTATAAACTAAATATAAAATAAAATATTATAAAATATGGTTAGATTGAGTCTTTCTTGAATAAACTTACTTAAATTGAGAATATAAATTAGAATTAAAAAAATATACTATGAAATAAGACCAAAATCTAGAATCAAATGGACTAACTCATAGGTTATAAACTAATTTGATATCTCTACTTTTTGGATGTGCAATCTTATATAATAAAATATAATTATATTTTGTTAGTTTAAATAAATAAAACTAATATTTTTAATAGACTTTTGTATCTTTAATATGGAAGTTGCTTAAAACCATATTGATAGATCAAGATTTATGGATGGCACAAACTAATTTCAAAAGAATTACAACTAATAAATATAGCTTTTCTATATGTCATTTTACTTTCAAGTTTAGTTTTTGGTTTAATGATGTATTTGTAAAAAATATTTGAAATGCTATGTTAACTTTTATGATTGGATAACTTAGAAACATAAAGAATCTATGGTAAAGAATTGTTTCCAAATATAATTTGCAGTCAAATAAATATGTGAAAGTATTATATGAAATTATAAATTATTGAGCGCTTCCTTATCATTATGATTATCTCTTTGAGGTGGATGCTGGGAGAAGATAAAAAACAACAAGAAAATCAAAGAGTCTTAATATCTTTATTAAAAAATTGATTCATTTCATATAAGTTTAAGAAATTTTATACAAATAAAATGAATATGATATATTGTAAGTATATTTGTTCTATATTATTTTAATATAATCTTTTACATTTTTTTTATTTAGTTAAATAAATAGCAGGTTATCTAATAATTAAAGATATAAAATACAAATAAAATTAGTATAATAAAAATTTAGAAAAATATTTTTTAAAAGTTCTTATCACCTTTACAAGAGTAAACTCATGATGTTTTGACATAACTTTTCTTTTAGAAGTTTTAAGAGAAGTTTAATAGGTACATTAATTAGCTTTTTTTTTTATGAAAACGATAATGTAATTATGTTGCAATATTATAAAAATATAAATAGTAAAAAACATTCGATCCTTTAATGGATGATAAAATAGCTATATATAGTTGTAAGTATTTAGACTTTTGGATGATATTATATTGTCATATATTCTTAACATGTTTTTTTTTTTTATATAAATAATGTTATAATTAGGTATGCCAACATGATAAGATGATTATAGGTTTTGTTCTTCTTATTTTTACCATATCTAAAACTGGGATGGATGCGGATTTAAAGGAAACGAGGATGGAAATTTAAAATTCAACCCCAAATCCATCTAGTCTGGGTAAACTCACGAGAAACTTAAACCCCGCACATTAGTCTAGAGTTCAACTTTCACATACACCTTATTCTCACGTTTGACCTTCATTTGAGTTAGAACACATAACAATGAAGATGATGACGAATATGATAATGAAGGTGATACAAAATCTAAAAGACCATTATAACATGCACCACACAAGACGTGACTTGTTGATGTTGTTGGTGAGCATGTCAATTATAAGATTATACAATATATTTGAATTTAATACTCTCATATGTTCATACAATATTTGTCTTATAGATGACATGACACAAAAAGACAAAACAACTTACTACGAATGATGATGGGTTACTTCTTTATGGTGAAAAAATTATCTTGTATTAAATTAACAAGCATGACTTATTACCAATAATGAAATATTGTTAAATAAGTTCTTAGATTTTATTGGGAGAGATATTAAGTTATTTCTTATTTGTTATACTAGTTGGAGAAGATGTATGTAATGAATAACATTATTCAAGTATGGCTTTTAGCTTTCATTTGTATCTTCATTTCAATTATCTTATGTGTGTTCATTAAATATTATCTTCTAATCTAAGGTAAAATTTAATATTAAGTTAGAGGTTCATAAAAATTACATATATTTAATCCAAAACGAAGAGAAGGTAAACAAGAGTTGTGACAGGAAAGGATGACAAAACAATATTAAAATTAAACTTACTGCATTGATCCCGAAAGGAAATGAGTGGACAGAAAGAATTCGGGTACTTTTGTTGATTATTGTTGTGATGAAAGAATTTAGATAAATCTAATTGTTGTAACTCTTAATTTTATTCTAAATAAAATTGTAATGTTATTTTAATTTTTGTTAATGGTTAACAAATTATAAAAAAAAAAAAGATAATAAAAAAAGATAAAGAATCTCTTATACACATGAATCCAAGAGCCTACGCATAAGAGGAAAAAGATGATAACCTCAAACTTAAAATAATTAATGTGTAAATTATCTATTATCAAATATTTAACACTATTGTTGAATTTTGTAAAAACGAGTGTATGATAGCAAAGTTAATAGAAAAAAAAATTGTATAGTCATGCATAAACATGATAATGAAACATTTATGAATGATAAGATTAAAAAATGAGTGTAAATTCAATTCCTATTAGCGTGAATATTTTTTATATATAATATTTTATTCAAATTAAAAAATTTATTCAAAATAAATAATAGGTCTTTTTTGGATCCACTTTTTTATTATATGCAAAAATAAAACATGATATCTAATTACTAAAAGCAAACATGATTATTTAAATTTTTTTAAAACTATTTTAAAAAATATCTTTTTGATTTGCTTACCACTTGATAAGTGGTTGTAATTTTTTTTAAGTTTTAACGTCCTTTAGAATATTTTTTATTATTCATTTTTTAGATTCATAATAAATTTTATATCTATATTAACTAAGGAATGCTATTGTAATTATGCATGTGCATCATCGTAATGCAAATAATTTTGATTCTGAACTAAGAAAATTTATTTTATTATATGCTGACACTTTAACAGTTATATGTTTTGATAGAATAATAATATAAAAATTAACATGTTATAAATTAAGGTTAAAGTGATTTTATTTTTTTTAAGAAAAAATTTAAAAATACAATTAAGTATTATATATCATTCACAAGATATATTAATATAAGATTTTTTATTTCATGTTCTAAGACAATAATAATATTATGATTGTATGCGGGATTAGGATTGGATATATTTCTTTCTCAAGTTTTTGAAAATTTCTTTTGTTCATATAATGGAATGACTTGTATATACCTTTTTACAAGAAGTTATAAAATCAAATTTTTGTAATGAAGTCACAACTAAATAAACAAAATAAAAAAATTGATAAGATTGATGATCAGAAATAAAAATTTAAATAAAATAAAAAATTTGATACAATGATAAAAAATTTTATGCATAACTTTTAGGATAAACTTTCTTCAAATTTAATATATTAAAAAAGTACATAATCAACTAATTTGACTAATCAATCTCCAACAAATTTTAAATTTAAAGAATAATTTATTTGTAGAGTTTGATAAATTATTTTAAAATTATAATCCATATTTATTTTTATAAAATAATGTATGAATTAGATTAATTTATATTAAGTTTAAATATGATGAATTATTGGTATAATAAAAAAATTACATATACTTATATAATTAGGATTAAGCATATGAAATTAATTTTTTTTTATTAAAAAAATTTTCGTTGAATAAGTAATTATTGTTTCAATTTTTTAGATTAAGATACAATGTGATAAACTCAGATTAAATAAACAACATTCATGTTAAAACATGCGCCTCCTTCTTAGAATTCTTCTCCTTATACTTTTGTGATACTTTCTGGTTTAAATAAATAGGTCTGGCTCAATTTCTTCAACAAACTTATTTTACTTTTGTGATACTTTCTGTTCGTCATGGATAGATAGATATATAAAAAAATTTATATAAGATGCACTTTCACTTGTGAAAAATTTATAATACAATATTTAAATATATTTATTTATGTATTTATTTTATATATTACATATTTATATTTATTTTAATTTATTATATTTATATAATATTAATATATTTATATAATATATTAAAAATTAAATTTTTAATTTTTAATTTAAAATAAAAAAATTTAAATAATTTTTTATTTTTAAAATAGAATTATTTTTATTTTTTATTATTTTTATTTCTTTTTACGAAACTACACTTCAATACTTAATATAAAGATGATCATATACAAATAAAAAATGTTATATTTGTTGTCGGAAGTATGTATGTTAATTTAATTTAAAAATAAATATTTTATATTTTATTTTAACTTTTATGTATATCTAAATTTGTATATGTTTATGTGCATGCATTATAATTTTTTTATATGTTATTATATTTTATAATTAATTTTCAATATACATGATCTAAAATTTTTTAATTTGTAATAATATATATTATATTTATTTTAATATATTATATTTATAAATATTAATATATTTATATAACTTGTTAAAAATTAAAATTTTTAATTTTAAAAAATTCTAGATAATTTTTTTATTATTTTTTTCGAATGTAATATTTTTTAGTATTTATTATAAAATATTATATATATTAATTTAATATTGGAACGAGTAGTGTATATTTTATTTTAAATTTTATATATATTTAACCATATATATTATATTTTTTATATATTATTGTGTTTGTATATAGTTAATATTTAATATATATTTTTTAAAAATATTTAATTTGTAATAATATGTATTATATTTGTATAATATTTATATAATTGATTAAAAATTCAAAATTTTAATTTTAAATAAAAAATTTAGATAAATTTTTTTATTATTAAAACAAAATTTATCTGATTAAGTTTTATGTCATTAATTAATTATATTTATATTTATATTTTTATAATTATTATTTTATTTAAAAACTAATTTTATTAAATATTTTTAATTTAATTATTAATGTGTAATTTTAAAAAATTTATCTTTTAAATTTTGACTAATTTTTTAATTTTTAAACTAATTTATATATTAAATTTATTATATAACAATTTTTTTATATTTAATTATTTCATTACTTTATTATATTATTTTTTTAAATCTAAAATCTCATTTATAAATGAGACTATATAAATGAAATTTTTTGTTTCAGTATAATATCTTTTTAGTTTATTGTCCTACATTTATTTAAATAATTTCTTATGTTAAATTTTTATATTTTAATTAATTGATTTTTTAATTAAAAATAATATTCAATTTACTAATTTTGTTATATTTATTTTTTATAACACTATATAATCTTATATTTTAATTTAATATTTTAATATATTATTTATTTTAATTTTAAACAAAAACATTAATTTTAAAAAATAAAATTATAAAAATAATTTATTTTTAATTTATTATTTAAAATTCATTTATATAAAAAATAAAATTTTATTTAATTAAATTTTAATAAAATTCAAGTAGCCAAGGCTTGTGCCTTCTACGATTTTCAAATTACAGAACATCCATTTGATGAAAATTTTGATCAAATTTATTTGAAGAAAATAATTAATTGTGCCATGTAATTGAGAATATTATTGCACTACAAAGAAAGTTGGTGGACCTTGCAATGGATTGATGACACTAGTGCCTTTCACAAAATTATCTCAAACATTAAACAAAAATTGTAATTTTATAAAAATAAACAAAAATAGCAGATGAAAATTTTATCATAAAAATAAAAAAAAATAGATTATTTTATTTAAAATTTAAAATTAAAAAATTTAATTTTTAATATATTAAAATAAATATAATAAATATAAATATATAATATATAAAAATAAACATAAACTAAATATTTATCTATCCAATTTGCGCACAATAGTTTTATGCACAAATTTTCTATATATCCATACACATTAACATGTAAAATCACATTAAAATTTGTAATAATATATATTATATGTGTATAATATAGTATATATTTTAAAATTTTTTAATTTGTAATAATATATGTTATATGTGTATAATATTTATTTTAATATATTATATTTATACAATATTAATATATTTATATAATTTTAAAAAAATTAATTTTTAATTTTAAAAAAAATTAATTTTTATCATCAAAATAATTATATCTATTTTTATATTATTATAATTATTATTTTATTTAATATTAACTTTATTAAATATTTTAATTTAATTATTAATATGTAATTTTAAAAAAATTTATCTTTTAAATTTTAACTAATTTTTTATTTTTAAAACTAATTTATATTTAAATTTATTAAATATATCTTAAATATATTCTTTAATAATTTTCTATAATTAATTATTTTTCTATATCATTATATTATTTTTTTATATTTAAAATAAAAATAAATTTAGTTTTAATATAGTATTTTTAAGTATATTATTTTATATAAGTTAAATAATTTTTTAGACTAATCTTTAAATCATATTAATATTTCTAATCAATTAATTTTTCTATCAACAATAACATAAAATTTTATTTAAAATTAAATTTAAATATAATTAAACATAAATTTAAAATAATTAAAAATTTAATTTTTAAAATTAACCAAATTTTAAAACTAATTTATATTTTATTTAAATATTATTTTTTATTTTAAATTAAACATAAATAAAATCTTTATTTTTTAAAATGTTCCAATATCCATTTTAGCCAAAACTTGACGATCTATAACGCATCCGAACAAATCCGAACAACTTGCTCATGTTTCTTTTCAATTTTAACCCATATAAGTTAGTTACCTTGTTTTGTTTTCATTCTGCGAAATACCAGAATGTCATTAAATCAACGTGTGTCTGCTTGTCTTTTTTTTTTTTTTTTTAAGTTTAAGAGTAGGTCCACATGGTATATTCAATTGTAAATATTAACTTATATTTTTTATATAATAATTATACTATCTAATATTAATATTGATATTTATAATAAATTTTATTAAAATAATGTGTTGAAAAAATTATGTTGTTTTTATTGGAGTTAATTTTATGGTTTATATTTATAATTTAGTTGAATTAGTTATGAATTATAAGGTGAATTTGAAAATTTTAAAATATTTATATAAATTTTTTATCTTTAATAAATTATTTAATTTAGAATTATTTATTTTCTAAAATTAATGTGCAATAAAATTTTTATTACATTTATTTGATAATATATTTCAATTAGATAAATATTAAAATTATTAGTTAAAAAATTATAATAACAATTTATATATATTTAATAATTTTTTTAACCATTAACACTTTTGAAATAAATACTAGCATTTTTAGAAGTTATTTTAAATAACATTTAAAATTTTCAGCTTATAATTAAAATATTTTTCTTATCCTAAATGTTTTTTCTAATTTAAATATTTATTATTTATTTTATAAATTTAATATTATCTAATTTTTTATAAATATTATTAATTTTAATATTTTTATTTTTTATAACATCATAATCTGATATTTTAAATAAGTATTTTAATATATATACTATTTATTCTAATTATTATATTATTTATTTTATTTTTTAAAATTACAAAAAAATTTATTTTTCAAATTATTATTTTAAATTCATTTATATAAAAAATAAAAATAAATCTTATTTAATTAAATTTAATATATATTTATTTAAAAAATTATCTGATTAAGTTTTATACCATTAATTAATTATATTTATATTTATATTTTTATAATAATTATTATATTTAACAACTAATTTTATTAAATATTTTAATTTAATTATTAATGTATAATTTTATAGAAATCTATCATTTGAATTTAATTTACTTATGTATTAATTTTATGAAATTCTTATTAAATATATCATATAATAAAAGTTTTTTTACATTTAATTATTTCACTATGTCATTATATTACTTTTTTACTATTATCATGCAATTAAGCAAAGGATTCTTCGTCCATGAGTCCATTACGTGGTTTGTATTCACCGGTCTCTTCCTTTTTTTTTTTTTTTTTTTTCTAGGTCCCATTTGAGGCATTGGGAGGTTTTGATTTTTTAAATTTTAATGATTCTTTTATTTTTTAAATAATATTATTTATTTATTAAATTTTTATTAAATAATTGATTTTATTTTTAAAAATAAAAAACATAAATATGCTATAATTAATCTATGAATAAAAAATTTATAATTAAAATAATTTAAATAAAAACTTAAATTTCAACATCATATTTTTTTATTGCATAAAAAAATTATTAAATTGAATTTTTACATATTTAGAAAATATTTTTAATTTATTTTCTAAAATAAAACTTATTTTTAATTATTTACAATTTTAAAATTTTTTTCTATTAAAAAATCTTAAATTTATATATTGACATATAAATATTATGATTTTATTCTAGTCCTCATTTAATCATATTATTATTATTATATTATCATAATATTAAAAATAAAAATAATTTATTTAAAAATTTAACCAAAATTTTAATAATTATAATTTTGTAGTAATTTAGTTATTTTTTTTTATTTGAATTAATATTTTTAATTTATCTATTTTTAAGATTTATAATAAAAAATAAAATAAAATAAATTAACTTAATTTTATAATTATTTTTAATAAATAAAAATAGAATTTAAAAATTAAAGTTAGATTTAATTTTATTTAAAAATTTTAATAGTAAAAATTACTTAAAATGAAATCTCTTCAAACAAAATGGTTGAATTTACTTTTAACATATTTTAAAAATAATTTTAACTTAATTTTTAAATAAATTTATTATTATTATTTTTTAATTTTTAAATATTTTTATTTTTAATTTTATCAAATTATTTATTATTATAATTATTATAATTATTATCATCATTTTCATTCCAACCATTATCATATAAACTATCAAATCATTATTATTATAACTTAAATTATTATTATTGTTATTACAACTATTATTATAATTTTAATAATTTTTAATTTTATTATTTTTTAAAATTTTAATATCTAAATTTTTTTAATATTTTATTAATAATCTATATTTATATATTTGATAATTTTAAAAAATAAAAATATTATTTACTATATACATCATATTTGTTTATAATATTTTATAATTATTTATAGTATAATATTAAAATATATATTATTTTATATAAAATATTTAATAATATAAAATATTATAACTACATATAAAAATATTTATTTAATATAATAATTATCAAATAATATATAAAATAAAAATTATATAATACTTTTTATATTATAAATATTATCATTATTACTTTTATAATATGATCATCATTATAATAATAATAAATAATATTTTAATTTATTATGTTAATAAAATTTAATTATTTAATTAATATTTTAATGATTTATTGATTAATTTATATAAAATAAAATAATTTATTTTTATGATAATTTCTAAATAATAAATTTTAAAATTTAAAATTCAAACAAAGTTCAGAACTTTAAATTAAAATTACAATAAATTTTTTCAAATTTCAAAATGAAAAATCATCCATCCCCACTTTCCATATTCAGATTTGAAAATGGGTGGAAATGCAAATGCGCGTACCTGTTTTCAGCCCGATCCTATTACTTTTGAACACCTATTCCAAATGTTCATTTACGGTTACAAACTCTCCATTTAATACATTTATATTTATAGAATTAAATTATCTTCTTTATGGCAATAATTACGCAGAAGTTATATAATATTTATAATGATATTTATATAATATATTTTTATTTTTTATATTATAAATTATATTATATTTTTCCTCTTTCTTTTTTTATTTATTGTATATTTTTAGAATATAATTATTATTTATTTTTTAAATAACATAAAAAAATTAATATCTGTAATTATAATTTTTATATATTAATAAAAATATTTATATCATCTACAGGTGAAAATATAATGGATATGATTTTGAAATAATTATTTTAAAAATTAATAATAAGTTTATAATATAAATTTTTTAAACTATTTATCCGTTAAATTTTATTATAATTGAATTATGTTTACTTAATAATTTTAAGGAACTTTACTCACACTTAATGGTGTTATATCTAATTGATTATTATATATATATATAGAGGTTCATTGGAAAAGAAAATTTTATATTTTTATATAAATAATGATTATCATACTTATATTAATATGTTTATTTAGAATAAATATTTATTAATATTATATATTAAATTTTAATATTTATATTAATTTAATAATTATCTTATATATAATATAAAATTATTAATCCAACTATTGATTTAAAAGTTATTATCAAATAAATTATATATATAAAATTTTATATAAAATAAAATTTGATACTCTTTATCTAATAACTTTATTTTAACGGTTTATATATTATTTAAACATATATAAATATTAATAGTTGAATAATATACGTATAAATTTTTAAATTTAATATACATGATCATAAAGATATTATAAAATAATTTAATGATTAAATTAATAAATTTTATATTTTATATAAAATTATTAAATTAGTATAAATGCTCAATAATATAATTTAATAATTAAATTGATAAATTTTATATTTTATATAAAATTATTAAATTAGTATAAATGCTCAAATTTAACCTTTGTTGTCAATAGACTGTCGATTCATTTATTTACATCAATGTTTAGGTTTTTTTAATTTAATTTTAAATTATTATTGACTGTTCGATAAAAAATATAAATAGATAAATAATATTATTTAATAATAATGTCATAATTATTTTTATATTTGATGAATGTTGAGTGATTTTCAGCCTGAATATATACACCTCCTCCGATACTAACAAGAAAGTTTAGTGAAGGTTTATTTGACTAGTGAAAAGATGAAGAATGGTGTAGAAGGATGGAATTTGTTGTTCATTACCTGTAGCCTTTTATTGATCTCAGGTTTTTATCTATGTCTATCTCTCCCTCCTTCTTTCCTTATCTGCCAGCTAAGTGTTCATATATAGTAATTCTAACTAATATATCTTCTCAAAACGTGCAGGGCTTGGCGTCTATTCTATGCACTACGATTATTCTGCTACTATAGAGGTAATAAAACTTCCTTATATATAGTTTCATACACTAGATTATAATTTTTCCATGTTTACCTTTTCCCTTTTAGGCTCCAGAATACATAATAATTTTATTTTAATGACTTAAACTAGACTAAATATGGGTTTGAGCTAGCTTCTATCAGCTTTTAATACATAAACTTGTTGCTGCCTTGGAACAAAGCAGTGTTTGAAAGAACCTCAGAGAGCGCACTATGGAGGAGGCATTATAGTGAATCCAGGATTTGATAACAACATAGAAGGTTGGACAGTGTTTGGAAAAGGAGCAATCGAGGAACGAATATCCAATGAAGGCAATAGATTCATAGTTGCCCGCAACAGAACACAACCATTAGATAGTTTCTCACAGAAGGTCAAACTTAAGAAAGGAATGCTATACACCTTTTCTGGTAACTACTGTTTCTCTTCTCTAAACTTTGAAGATAATATGAAACGATGTTTAATAAATACAAAGTCAACCCCATATATACAAATTTATTTTATATAAATGAAAAAAAAAAAATAGTGATTCCTGATTGAGTAAAATGAGAGGTTCAGCATGATTCCTAAGTCTTGCGTTCTTCTACTTAATGAACTAATTTGTTGAGTTAGGATTTTTTTCGTGTAGTTAAGTCATAAGTCATAGTTTTACTAGCAGTCTAACATTGATTTGATGAATGTCTCCATGGTGAAACATTTTAAATGATAATTTTTCCTCTCTTCTCCATTTTAAGGTTGGTTTCAGGTCAGTGAAGGAAGTGATAGTGTGTCAGTTATATTTAAAATTAATGGAGGTAAACTGGTACGAGGTGGCCAAGTGATAGCAAAGAATGGGTGTTGGACTCTGCTTAAAGGTGGCATAGTTGCAAACTTCTCAAGTCCTTCTGAGATTCTATTTAAGGTAAAACTAACATTCTGGAATCTGGATTGCTAGTCAATTAGTTTCGCAAACAAGAAAAAATAAATGATCTAATATTTTCATAACATCTAAAGAGCTTAAGGATTTCATCTCTTCCTTGGGTTTTGCTTTCCGAATCGATCCTAATTGGCTTTGATAACTGTTATGGGTGATACTTACAAAAGATGAGCACTAATAGGGGTACTCAAGAACCTGAACTGTATGCGGTGCAAGTTTCATAGTACTTTTGTTTCAAGGAAAGGATTTGTGAAGTTTATGCTTTTATTTTGCCTTATTTTGCGTATGTCCTCAAAATTCCCCAGGTATATATTACAGGGATCCACTATCACTTTTCAGTTAATTCTCCTATTCAGAATGAAATAATATGCTCATGAGACAAAAATATCCAATGCTGTTAAGAATTAATGCAGGGTGTGTTGGTTGTTACTTGTGCAAATGCAGATAAATGAGAATAATGTGTCCTTGTTCAAATATTTGTTTTAAATAAGGTAACTAGGATAAGAAGGGGTTCCTAACTTCCCATTTAAGAGCATAGATTCATTTTTTATGGTTATAACAAAGCATGTAAAATAAGCGAATTATACATGGTTGGAAGTTGCTTGAGATCCATAACCGGAGAGAGAAATAATATGAAGTTAAATATGTGTTTTGTTAACTGAAGCTTATTAAAAAATGCAGAGCAAGAATTCAAGTTTGGAAATATGGGCTGACAATGTCTCCTTACAACCATTCACCAAAAAGAAATGGAGAAAACTTCAAGACGCCAGCATTGAGAAGGTATGCTTCTCCCCTTTCTTCCTTCTACAGATATTGGAATTTACTTGAAGGCTGATGCCTCTTGTATACTTTCTCATACACCTAAGTTCTTTATATAGAAAAAACCAAAAAGTAAAATAAATCAAATAAATAATAAAAGAAGGGGAAAAAAAAGATAGATGAAGAATCTTGATTAATAACTTGCAGGTACGTAAGAGGAAGGTGAGATTCCACATAAGTGACACAAATGAAACAGCACTGGAAGGAGCTAGAGTGATGGCCAAAGCAACAAAGTTAGACTTCCCATTTGGATGTGGAATGAACCATAACATCCTGACAAACAAAGAGTACCAGAACTGGTTTGCATCAAGATTCAAGTTCACAACTTTCACCAATGAAATGAAGTGGTACAGTACGGAGAAAAAGCAAGGAGAGGAAAACTACACCATCTCGGATGCCATGTTGAAATTTGCCAAAGACAATGACATTTCCATCAGAGGGCACAATATTTTCTGGGACAATCCAAAACAACAACCTGAATGGGTTAAGACCCTATCAGCTGAGGAATTAAGAGAAGCAGCCTCAAAAAGAATAACATCAGTGGTTTCAAGATACAAAGGAGAACTGATTGCATGGGATGTGATGAATGAGAACCTGCACTTCCGGTTTTATGAGGACAAACTAGGAGAAAATGTTTCTGCAGAATATTATTCAAGGGCTTTCGAGCTTGATCCAAAACCAAAGATGTTCCTGAATGAGTATAACACCATTGAAGATTCTGAGGATGAGGCTGCCAACCCAGTCAAATATGCAAAGAAAATTAAAAAGATTCTGTCATTTCCAGGAACTGCTGGAATGTCAGCAGCAATAGGTTTGCAAGGACACTTTCCTTCTGGTCAGCCAAATATTGCTTACATGAGGTCAGGTTTAGATCTTCTTGCTACTACTGGACTCCCAATATGGCTCACAGAAGTAAGTGTCAGTTCACATCCAAATCAGGTAATTTCCTCAATTTCACACAATATTCTAATTAGCTTATCCTTTTACGGATATTTTTAGATATAACTTAACACAATTTCTGCATTTTACTGTCTAAACCATTTGGATAAATAATTTAATTAAATGCTTATTTAACAAATTTTTATTATATATTAGCTTATTTTATAAATTTGTTCATATTTATTCAAATAAACTAAAAAAATTATTTTGATAACCTCCTCCACTAAGCGTCCAATTGCTTAAGAGAGAAAATCAAAAAGCATACATCCTAACACATAAGAAACTTGAAGTGAGTGGCAGCAGCGATTAACCTTTGAGGTTGACAAACTCCATTTAAATAACATCAATGGTGAGCTTATTAAAATAAATTTATTTCAATAACAGATATTTTGATAAGTTTTTTGAAATAAGTTAAAATATAATAAAAATAAATTAATTAAAAAATTTACGTTCAAATAATATAAAACTTTGTATTTCTTAACATTAAAAATATTATTTTATTTTTTCTATTAAAAATGAAACTAAAAAAGATTAAATTTATTTAATTCTTATAAATTTTAAAATTAATTTTTGTTACTATTTTGCAATGATGTAACGTATATGTAATTATGTCATATTAATGACTTTTAAAATAATATATTTAGATAAATGATACATTGTCGGTATATGATAATATAAATTAAAAAATAAATTTTTAAAACAAAAATTAATAAAAAGTAAAAAGTAAAAATTAATTTTAATGAGTGAAAAAGATTTTACCAAAAGTAAACAGAAGAAAGAAATCCAAATGATTGCATTAGCGTAAGCATTTTTTATTGTTGTCTGTGGAGCAGGCAGAGTATATGGAGGAGGTACTAAGAGAGGGATACTCTCATCCTGGTGTTGAAGGAATTATAATGTTTGCTGGTCCAATACAAGCTGGTTTCAACCACACTCCCCTCGCAGATGCAAATTTTAACAACACTCCAATAGGAGATGTTGTGGATAAGCTCATTCATGAGTGGGGAACTACACCTCAAATTGCCACAGCAGATAACAGAGGATTTGCAGATATTAGACTGCACCATGGAGATTATGATGTAACTGTTACACATCCTCTCACCCACTCCTCTAAAACACTCAGTATAAGTGTAAGGAAAGACGTTTCACAACGAACCATCCATGTTAAAATGCAGGCCTAAATACCTATAACTTTCTTCAAGCAAGCAGTTTACATGTGTAAATTTCAAATATTATAATAAAACGCCTTGCAGCATCATTCTTCATTATTCATATTTTCCAAATCCTTTAACCATCGGTGCTATTCCTCCCATTCCAATATTAAATATATGAAAATCTTCTTATTGGAGGTAGATAAATGAAAATCACTTTCTTCTTATTGGGATGCAGATAAATAAGAATTACTGTACATTTTATATAAGAATTCAGATTCGTGAAAAAATTAATAATAAATTTAATTTTTTTTCGATATTTTTATAAATTTAAGAATAACATACGATATGTTTGGATTCATTAAATATGGTTAACAATAATTTTATTTTTTCATTTTTTTGCTATTCATTGTTAACACCATAACCAAAATCTTTGACTCATACACAAAACATCTTATGATTTCATCATAAATGCTCCCAAAGTGAAAAATTTTTGAAAAGAAATTTAACTTGAAGAAGCATTAGGCATATCAATGATTTCAACATGTGGAACACTGAAATTATTGTATGGCGTATCTGCCATCATATGTCCAATTGGATTCTGAGTATACATATGTTATTGTGTATAAGAAAACCCTTATATTTATTTAAAGAAAACAATAAAAATAAATAAAAAATCTTATGTTGCATTGGAATATGATGGGTAACACATGACACATATTACATTTTACTTTCAGTATGAACATATATTCATATGAGTCGAATAAAATTTGATACCATTTGTTGAAACCTGTTAATAATGTGCCTCTCTACAATTAAACCATGAGGTGGATTGTTGAGATAAAAGACTCTCTTTTAAAAATGTAGAAGGACCTTAATCCCGGGTTCAATAGCCATAAATTCTGGGATTATTATTAGTGGATTGTTATTCCTTCATAGCGGTATATAGTTGGTTACTCAATTACAGGAGGTAGGACGGTTAGTTAGCATATAGTTAGCCTTTATACTTATATATAGTGCTACTACCACATGCATATACTGTATGTGAGCCATTATTTTCCTTGCTTGAAATGATTATCATATATATATATATATATATCATATTATTTTTATTTCATTTATAATAGTATAACTTTTTTATATTTTTTTAGAAAAATAAAAAAATATTAGCTGTTAGATTTGGATTCTAAATAAATGTAGTGTCATTTTTATATGTAAATTATTCAGAATGAATAACACTTCATTCCTTATGTTTTTCTCTTTAATAGATAACGTTACCGAAATAATAATTTTTTTTAAAAAAAGCATATACAAGAAATGTAAAAAAAAAGATGGGTGAAAAAATTTTAAAATCTTAAAACATATATAATTGATTTATAAAGTATAAAAGAAATTTATCAATCACCTAAATCTACATATATAAGGGATCTTCATAAATCTACAGTGCATTGAAGCTGTTCATAAATCAATTTAACTCATGCAAATCATAAAAATAAATTTAATCGATTTGACCAGATTTTAAATTCAATTTTAAAAATTAATCTAATCCAAACTAGATTAGCTAATATGTATGTTTATATATAGGATAAAAATTCAATGGTATCAGATGTTAAATTTAATAAAATAAAACTTTCATCAATTTTTTAATTTAATCATTAACTTTAAAATTTTATATAAAAATTAAATTTATAAAATTTATATGATTAAAAAATTAATAATATTTAATCATTTTAATTTTTAATATTACATTTTTTATTTAAAATATAAACAAAATAATTATTATTAAATTATATATTTATAAATATATATAAGTTTATATACATAACTATTATATAATATAATAAAAATTAACTATTGAATTGATAAAAATAATAATAATAATAAAATCATTGGAAATGTTACTTGATTAAAATTTAATATCTACTCTCAGTTAATCCATATCTGTGTGTAAATATATAATGACTACGCCCAAATTAAATCATTTATAAGCCTAAATTATCCAAGTCCAGTGGAAGTGGAGCAGAACCCAAAATGCGGCTTTCTCCGAAGTGGCTGTGGTAGTTCGAGAGTGCATCTTCCTTTGTGTGCCATCGTCATTTTCTCCTCTCCTTAGGAGAACCGTTTGAGAAATTACGACACGGAGTTAATTTGAGAAATCACAAAGCAGTAGTTCCTTGTTCTCAACCGTTTGTTTGAGAAGACTCTTTTGGTAATTTTTTATTTATTATTTTTTCTCCTTCGCATTCCTTTTTGAAGCAGTGAGATGTTGAATGAACGAGAATGAAGCTCAAATTTCTGTTTATTAAATCCCTTTTTTCAATTCAGTTACTGTTGGCCAGCCCCTGTTTGTGATAATGCTTATTCTTTTTCTTACTTGTCACTTTCTTCTTCACTCTATTCTCATAAGAGTAGGTTATATATGTAATTAATAATGTGATTGTGACCAGGAGATGAGGGTTCTTCGAAGCCTTGAGGTCTGGAAATTGGGAATTGTCAACTATTTGGATGCATTAAAACTGCAGGAAAAGCTGGTGTTGGAGAGAAAATCTCATAGGATATGTGATACTCTTCTGTCTTTGCAACACCCTCCTACATACACTGTTGGCAAAAGACAAACTGTTCACAATTTGTTGATCCCCCAGTCAGAGTTGGATCAAATTGGAGCCGAACTTCACCACACGCAACGGGGAGGAGACATTACATTTCATGGTCCCCACCAAGCCATTTTGTATCCTATTATATCGCTTCGTGACATGGGACTTGGTGCTCGAAGTTTTGTAGAGAAAATTGAGTTCACCATGATTGAGCTGGCTGCTATGTATGGTGTTAAAGCTTGTCGTGGACAAACTGGTGAGACTGGTGTATGGGTTGGAGAAAGGAAGATAGGTGCAATTGGCGTTCGGATATCAAATGGAATCACTTCTCATGGGATGGCATTGAACATTGATCCTGATTTGAGCTACTTTAAACACATTGTTCCCTGTGGAATTGCAGATAAAGAAGTGACATCTTTGAGAAGGGAAACAGATTTAGTCCTTCCTGCTGAAGATATAATACAGGAGCAGTTGATTTCATGTTTTGCAAGAATCTTTGGTTATAGTGACCTGGTCTGGAAGGAGGATGCTTCAATATTTTTTTGATAAAAATGAAACTGAATGAGATGTAGCTATTTTGGCTAACAGATAGTCTGTAATTTCTGTTTTTTCTTTCATTCTTTCCAAGCTCCTTCACCAGTATAATTCTTGCTACCTGTACACATACATTCCTGTGCATTCTGCAGTTATTTATTTTCTTTTCTTTTTTATCTCTGAATTTTTGTGATAGACCGATAGTTAATACGATCAACCTAATTCTATAGATTGATTCCAAGATTTAAATAATATATTGTGTATTGAATGATAAAAGCATATATTAATCCCAACTTTATATATTTGATTATTTGTGAGTTGAAAAGTAGTAAAAATGGTCGATTTTTCATACTGCTGCATTCACTTAGATGTGGGTGTAGTGGCAATGTAAAAAAAAGGCATCTTTACCACAATCAGATGCTGATTCTCTCATTCACACACATCCTATCTGGATTTTGGCCCCACTTTTACTAACGAGTCCTGCATGTATTAATACCTGTAGGCAGTGTGGGGTGACGCTGACATGAGTTGGAACTTGGAAGTGGCCTTGGCTTCATGACCATGTGCTATGTAATGAGCTATGCTATCGCTGTGACATTCATTTCTCTTAGAACCAAGTACGGAAATTCAGTTGAGAGATCCAAGGCTATATTCCATATGTAAAGGGTTTGCTGTGATGCTGAACCAGTTTGGTTGGCTGTTGAGACAACAAACTTCAATTAAATTTCTTTTCCGGATCAGACCAAGTTTGCTTCTGGCACGTGACCAAACAAATAGCAAAGCAAAGAGCAAAATATACATAAAAAGAGTTACTCCGTTTCAGATAACAACCAAGACAAGAAGTTCATGAATCAAGGTCAATTGCATAAACATCCAAGAGAGCAGCCAACATGAGCAGAATAATCAACCATGCAGAAAGGTGCTTCTGCATTCAAGGGCAGCGAACTAGTATTTGTTACTGCTCTGCTCCCGAATATTCTTATTGAACTAGCCAATTAAATTTTAATTAAAATATTTTGTTACGGTTAGTAGAGCAAATTCTATTTTATTCTTGCTGACATAGACCATATGTCTTTGTCCGCAGAAAGAATATTGAAGCTGCTGTCTCACATGCAACTTCGATTCTAATCAAGTGAGACACTTTGATAACAAGGCCTCCATTATTAGTAACATTTAGGAGCCACTTTACATTATCTATTTCAGATCAAATAAGAAGACCACATGCTCTATTCAAAATCTTCGTAAGACCTCACCCTTTAATGGAATAAATGCCGTTATTTATACAAATGTTGCAATAAGGTATAGGGCATGACGGCACGTAGGAAAGTTTTTGTGTGTAAATACAATAATATCTGGATTCATACGAAAATAATAACGGTTCCACGTATAATGTAAATACATATTTTTATTTCATAAACATTATGCGTATGCAAATATAAATGTATAATTCGTTATTGTGTTCTGCATATTGCAAGTAACAACCGGTTAGAACTCTAGGAATATAATGAACTAGCTACAGCCTTTATGTTGGATGTGGAGCAGTAAAATACGCGTCCCATAGGAGGAAGAAGCTTCACATTTCTGGAAAGTAATTTTACCCAGCTAAGTTTAGCTGTGTCTGTCACACTTATCAGAAATACAAACAATAAGGAAAGTAATATATTATATGGTCAAGAATATCAGCAAAATGAGGGAACCCATTTTATATCATGTGATTAGTCACATGATATATATTAGCATGTGATGAAAAGATCGTAGAAATGTCAGAGAAGTATGGGATTTGATTAAAGATCACATGAAAAGCTCCTTCCATTCCATGTTCCACCCTACTACACAACAAAGATGTGGCAGGTCAAATTATCCAAGTATCGTCATTTCTTTCCTATTCCTAAATCTGAATCTTTCATACGGCTATTGAATATTGATTGGCTGAAAAAATCTTAAATACGTTCATTTCATTTCATCCTTTTTAAGAGTGTAGGCATCTCTATCTTTATGCATCACCCTAATAATTTGGGTACTTGATCAGAGTCCAAGATCCAAAACCTTTTTGTTCTCCATTGTCCACAATAGTCTTCACCTTCAACCACCAATAGACTATTAAAAAGGATTACTTCATTTTGAGATACACCTATGTGATTCCCTTCTATATTAGACACAAAATTGTTGTTTCAAGATCCAGAATTCCCTTCTTTTAACTATCTTCAATTGTTGTTTCAACCATGAAAACCACTCAACGTGCTTTGCTGGGTCTCTTTGTCTTAATTCTCACACACATCATCATATGCTCTATAGTTTCAATCAATAGTGAGAGTAGAAGTAATGTGATAGGTAGGTGCCCGCCTAGAAAGCTTCTAGCTCGTGTTTCCTCCTCTGCATGTTTAGAAAAATTGAAAATATCTAATCAAGCCCCTGAGAGATCAGCAACCACAAGTTTAAGGAAGGGTCCCACAAGCAATCCCAATCCAACCCATAACAAGTTATTTTGATCTTGTTTGAGTGTAGATCTCTCAACTTGAAGGAGGAATTAAATCAAATTAATCTCTTTCTACATTTTTGCAGTTAGTTCAGCTAACAGATGAATAGATAGGAAATTCGGTTTGCAATGACTTTGTTCAATTTTAATTTTTTGTTTTAGACCACAAAGAACGGTTCTAAGTTGATGTAATACGAGGATAAAGAAAATCTATCAACAATATTATGAGAGAATTTTATGCAGCATTGTTTTGTACTTATGTTTTATTAGATTAGATCACTGGTTGCTCGCAGGTTCGTGACAAAAAGAGTGCATTTGTGGTTTGGAGATTACTAAAAAAAAATCGTGTTCATTAGTTTCTTTATGGCAATATTAGAAAGGTAGTGACGAAATGTGTCTGGATAGCATTCCCATCCATCTTTTTATTTAAACGTGATTTTTTCATTAGAAAATGTAAGAATTGTTCTTGTTAACCAGAGGAAGTGCGAATTGACAATGTCTTCTGATAAACAACCATACTTTTTACATGCTTTTATCAACTGTGTTAAGCTAAACTCCCTTTTAAGTGACTTACATCAAAATGGTGACGATGTTATTCAACATATACGAGGCGATTTGGGAAGTTCAAAACCATAATTTTAGTCTTAACGTTAACAAAAAATGAGGAGTAAGTTGTTCACATGGTAACCTTTGTTCCTGCACAAGATCTGATTTTGCCCTGTTTTTGTTACATGAATAACTTTAAATTAATTTATAATTAATAAATTTGTAAGCCTAAATATAATTTTAAAAATCAAATATAACAATTTCAGAATATATAATTATATAAATATGAACAAAAATATATATTTGATAAAATATTTTTAATAGCTATTAATATTTTTTTAATCGTTACTATTATTATTTTAAAAATACAATTTTAAATAGTATTTAAAATTTTCAACTTTTAGTCTAAATATTTTTAAACTATTTTAAGTAGTATTTAAAATTTTCAACTTTTAGTTTAAATATTTTTAAAATTTTCTTTTTAATATCTTTTAATAAATTAATCTATTATTTATCTATTTATTTTCATAAGTTCAATAATCTCTTATCTTTTCATATTACTAATTTGTTGTGGAATGTTAGTGGAGATATTATTTTTAGTATGATTATATCAATATTACATCATTTATTTTAGTTACTGTACTTTTACTTTATTTTTTAAAGTAAACTATTTGATTTTTATAAATTAAAATATAACAATTAATTTGTTAAAGGATAAAAATAAAATATTACTTAGAAAAACAGTTTATCTGATTAAATTTTAATACAAAAATTTTGTTGTAAAAAATATATATTACATTTATTATGTTCTAATTTATTGATTAATTATGTGCTTATTTTAAAAATATATTTATCAACTTGTTGAATCAATACTTTATTAAATAATTTTAATTTAATATACTATTTTATTATTTTTTAATAAATTTATTCATTAATTTTGTGAAATATTTCATAAGTCAATTTATATTTATAAAAAATATTTGTAATAACTAAAAATATAATTTTAATTTAATCAACCAATATTACTTCTGAAAATGTTATTTTCTAAATAAAAAATAAATGTAATTAACTATTTACAGGTTTACAAATTCCTTTTTAAAAAATAAATTAAACTAAGATTAAGCATGCGAAATTAATACAAATACACACTTTTTTTTTTCTTATCAAAACGCACATTTTTTTACATATTGCTAACAGTTGAAATATATTTTATATCATTTAATAAAAACCCTAAGCAATAGTATACTTTATTCTTAAAAATTTATATTTTCTTTTAAATTATAATTTAGTTTACACTTAGTTCAACTTATTTAAAATAATATAATTCCTTTCACTTTTGAACTATTTTTTTTTTCAAATTGACCAATTATAATATGATTTTACACGCCAGGGCATATTGTTAATGATTAATAAAACACACCGACCAAGGTTGGGCACGAGGTATATTCTTCAGCTATTTAATTGACAACTTATCTTAACCTGTTGGGCGAGTTTATAAACAGTCGGCACCTTCCACTCATTGTCTCTATATCTGCAAAATTTAATAACAATTGGAGCAAGTTCTGTTTGTTAGGTTTTGGTAGTGTGGGCTCAGCAAATAACCTTTTTTACTGGAAAAATTATTCCACGTGTCTAATTTTTAATGTTATATTCCGTTTTATAAGTTATCTTTAAAATAATCTATTTTGATAAATTCAAAATAATTACTTTTGCAATGTAAAACATCTAAAAATGTTTTCAGATTTATTATCTTATTATTTTTAATAAACATCCAATTTTAATTGATATCTTCAAAATAGTGATTAGCAAGAACGAAGACTCAATTAAAAATTATTTAATGTATCAAGACTGATTTAAAATTTTTGTGTGTAAAAATTAAATTAAAAATATGTATGAGACGTGTCAGACAACGTAATTCAAACGTTTGTATTATCATGTACTACGTAATATGCTTTTTCCTATTTGTCCCTTTTGAAAGAAAAAAGACAGGAGGGGCGAGCAGAAAGAAAGTGTAGTGTTGGTGTCGAAATCGAAAGGAAGGCATTTCCGTTGAATCAATGGGGTTGTGGTTGTGGGAAGCCTTCGTCGATTGGTTACGCAGGTGAACCTTCTTTTCTTATAGTTAGGATTCTCAAAATCTGTTTGAAAATTGTAAACTCAAGCATCTATTGCTTTGCTTGTGTCGTCAACTCACTCGCATGGTCTTGTCTCCAATGATCGATCACATGAACTCATCTTAAAAAATTATGTACGGAATTGTGTTACTCCATGAGTCTTAGTTAATGATTGCATAAATGAAAATCACTCATCAAGTACAAAGTGATCCTTTTGACTTTTGAGCTTGATGCATTGCATACCAATTTTGTGAAATTCGTTTATGTCCTATTACTTTATTACTTGTGAAGGGTTTAATTGGGGCCAAGACCTTATCTTAGTGTTTGTGAGAAGTTGGCCACGTGATGAATTGGTTAATTTCAGTACACAGTATGAAGTTGGAAAAATGAAGTTGTAGGATTCTCTTAATATACTATATCATGCAGCTCTTCCTTTTCTACTGAAACGTTCCTTATGTTTCTGTGATATTTCATTCAACAAGACTGAGTGACCTTCATAGTGTTTTATTATTATTGTTATTATAAATTTAAATTTGTTTATTTATCTTGTCCAATGGTAGTCTCTTTTTCAAGCAAGAAATGGAGCTATCTTTGATTGGCCTTCAGAATGCTGGAAAAACATCACTTGTAAATGTTATTGCAGTATGTAACCGCACCCTATGCATGATTAATTTTCCATTTTTTTTTCTTCTTTTCCTACCTTGCTAATGCTATTTTCTATTCTGCTGAAGACGGGTGGATATAGTGAAGACATGATTCCTACGGTACACTGTCTTTCTCTGATCAATGATGCAGATTTTTTGTTCTGCTTCTACAAATTTGTGCTCAACTCATTTCTCCTGCAAATTTACTTGATGAAGTTGTTATCTACAGGTAGGATTTAATATGAAAAAGGTAACTAAAGGGAATGTGACAATAAAGTTATGGGACCTTGGGGGTCAACCAAGGTTTCGCAGTATGTGGGAGAGATACTGCCGTGCTGTTTCAGCTATTGTGTATGTCCTCTAAACACTTTGAAACACTTGATCATTGCATCAATAACTGAAATCTTGTTCTTTCTTAAGTAATGAGAAGTTTCATATGCCTTTCTTGCCATAAGATGTCAAGACACTACTTTTAATCTCATATTGTTCAACAATTTCTTATGTAACTTTTTTTCAGTTTTAAAGAAATAGGAATGAGAAACTTCAAATTAGAGAACTGAAATAAAATTAAAGCCATGAAAATATTTATTTAGAAAAATGTATATAGTATGGTACTTTGTTTAGTTTGAAATTTATATGTATTTTTCCCATGCTGAAATCTATGAATGATTGTTCAATTTAACCTTCGATGATCTCATGAAGAATCTTGCTGCAAACCTCATGTTGCAGCTCTTTGAGTGAGATTTATTGAGATCAGTATGAAATCTCTCTGTTTGCCGTGTGCATTATGCCATGTTATTTTCCAGCCTGCAAAGTAAATAAAAGAGAGCGACATATCATTTGATTGTATGCCACATCAGCATCGTAGAGGGAATTAATTGCATCAATATGAAAAATGAAAACTATTAGGATAATATGATTACAATTGAAAGGAGTACAAGAATTGAACTTCAGTTAAACTAAGGTTGCCATTGAACTTCAGGTTAACTAAGATTGCCAAAAGTGTAATTGAGTCTTTATTGTTTTCATTCACGGCATCACAGATTTTGCCCTGTATGCTTTGTTTTTTCATGTATATTGTATAATTTCGTTTTAGATTATCTATATGGTCAAAATCATAAGTAAAATTGTCATCAATTTTTTATGGTGGAACTTGCAGTTATGTCGTTGATGCAGCTGATTATGAGAACTTACCTGTCTCTAGAAGTGAACTTCATGACTTGTTGAGCAAACCTTCTTTAAATGGAATACCTGTGCTGATTCTGGGTAATAAGATTGACAAACCAGGGGCTTTGTCTAAGCAAGATCTAACAGAGCAGATGTAAGTATTGTGTCCAAATGTATAAGATAAAGAGATGTACCTAGCCAAGTTGAGTATGACACTTACTAAACAAAAAGTTTGCTTAAATATTTCCATTATGATAAAGTAGAAATTACTAGTCAAATCACAAAATGTGGAAATAAAAAATTGTAGCTGCCAATTTCTCATCAACTTTTTCTTTCGCCACCTTAAGGGCAACCCACCAAGTTAATTTAAACAATTTATCTTTCAGAATGTACGTCTACTTTTTAATGTTGTTTCAAATGTGCAGGGAACTGAAATCCATCAACGATAGGGAAGTTTGTTGCTTCATGATCTCTTGTAAAAACACCACCAACATTGATGCAGTTGTTGATTGGCTTGTAAAACATTCTAAATCAAAGAACTGAAGCTCAACTTCTGCCCTATAAATCATTTGTATGTTGTATTATTTGTGTACCAAGCTGATCGAAGAATCGGCTTCTAGTTTTTCTTTTTCTTTTTTGACTAGCTTACTTCAAACCATGAATTACATCTTAAGTGTTGTAAATTAAAATGTAAGACAATTGCTAAGCAGAATCAAGTATCCAGTTTATTCAACTATAACCGTTTCATTGTATTTTTAAATTATAAAAGTCTAGATGACTATAAACTAAAAGGGAGAGGATTAAGAATAATAAATGCACAGATTATGTGGAAAAAATAGGGGCATTCCGAGAATCGAACTCGGGACCTCTCGCACCCAAAGCGAGAATCATACCACTAGACCAAATGCCCACATGTGAATGGTAGGAGTTAAGTTAAATCTACACTAATTTTTCTCTGAATTCTATAGCAAGACAACCAGATTTGCTTATCTGAATAGGCAATTTTTAGTCAAACTAACAAGTTTTTCTAGTCAAGGTATCAAAGAAAATTCACTTATTTACTACTCTAGTTTTTTTTTTTTTTTTTATGTCTTAAGATCAAGTATGACTTGCAACACATTATTCTATAACATTTTCAATTGCAACCTGTCACTTGGTACTGACATCCTTACAGCGATAACTATTAATGTATCACTCATCCATACCAACGCATTCACATGCAGCCTCTGACGCTTATTGTTGGACAAATTAACAAGTCAGGCTTGTCAGCCTCCAAAGCTTCAAAAGGCAAATATTTCAAAATAAGACCTGATGCTTGTTGGTATTACCACACCAATTAACAACATCCGAAAACTCATCACATAATAACAGAGACATTCCAAGGTTCAAACTCAAGACCTTTCACACCCAAAACAAGAGTCATCCCACTAGACCAAATGTCCACATTGAAGTGGTGAAGATTAAGTCAAATCTATGTCTGTTTACTGTTAAAATTGTTTAAGCATGTCACACAGTCTATAGTTATGTAGCAAGATTACATACAAAGGACCAGATTTGCCAACTTGGATAGGCAATTCTCAGTCGAGCTAGCTAGTTTTTCTAGTAAAGTATCATAGAGAGTTTCTTATTTACTACTCTGGTTTTAATTTTTTATTTTATATTTTAAGATCAATTATCACTTACACCACCTTATTCTATTATATTTATAGTTGGAAGCTATCACGTGGTACTTATAAACTTCCAGCCAAAACTGTTATATATCACATCATTTATCTCAGCGCATGAGAAACGTGTGAAAGCTATTGTGCGTGATGCGGTGGATATAGAGAGAGAATTTGTGTGCGATGCACTTTAGTGCGCATTAGTGGGGATGGATGGAGGTTTGATGAGTCAGTATATTGAGTTTGATTGGATGGAGATGATTTCGCTTGGGGGAAACAAAGTTGTTTGAGAAACTTGTTGGGGAGTACCATAAGGCTTCTGTTATGCCAAGTTACGATAAGGGTGGGGCTCACGTTTTCAAGATGGACGAGGACTTCTAGATGATAATAATCAGTTTTAGGACCCTATATATTAGTTACCATTGTTAAATAGATTCATGTGTTTCTTTTTTTAATTTCATAAGGGTAATGTTCTTTTGATTGTTTTTGATTTTTTCGTGAGTAATGATAAAGTATACTTTCAGTTTACCAACTTTCATTCTCTGTTATTAGTTTCTGTGGAGTGACAACAAGAAATGTAAAAGTTTTTTTTTTTTAATTAAATATTGTGGGTTGAATTGAGGGGATCAAACGTGTCTCTAATTTTTACGTTAATGTGGCAGTGGAATTTATAAAATTTTGCAAGACTGAGTGAAATATGTGAAAAAGATTCAACCTAAAAAGATTACACAAGGTAAAAATAAGATGGGAGTATCACAGAAGGGTGAGTCATGTCACAATAATAATGGGGCATCATTGTACATGCTTTATCCTTTTTGTTAGCATCTTGTGTGTGTGTGTGAATGAATGCATGTGTTGGGGCTTTAATTTTGTGGAGACTTATTTGAATGTTGGATATACAAAAATGCTGCATATGTAAAATTAAAGTGCAAGTCAGCTTAACATTATACTTTTGTTTGCCCCTTCAAGCTTGATAAAAATCAATATATAATGCATGTTTCCTGTCAATTTCTGGAATTCATAATTGATGAGCACGAACTGTTGTTGTCACCACTGCTCTAGAGGAAGAGATATTTTGGAGATGAGTGTTGGTATGTTTATTGTATTGTGAAATATTAGCATTGGTGCCTCATTTTTTATATTAAAATGTGTCATGAGTCATGACATTTGTCTAAACCCAGCCCTACTGCAGGCTGCAGCACTGCTATGGATGCCATCACCTGATCTTGTCTCATATTACATCTGGATTGAAACTTATCCCTATACACATACACTTTCTAAAGCATTATGGGGGTATTCGCATTTCTGCAACAAAAGAGAAACAAAAACATAAATAATGGATTAAATCATGTTGAACTCTAACAATCAAATATAATATGCTTACTAATCTTGGTCCTTGAGATGAAAATGATTTGATACTAGATATATGATGGGTGATACTTTTACATACCAGACATGCCAATCCAGAAATAGTTTTAGAATTTTATTTTTGCCAGAAATAATGTTTAGAGTATGGCTTGGATGGAATTTGAGGTTGTATATATTTCTTAGGCCTCTGGTTCTTTTCTATCTGCAAAATCTTTGGTTTTTCTTCATCTATATAAAGCCTTTACAATACTGCAGTTTTCACATTTGATAGGGATGGCATTCGGTGTTTTTTATTTTTGCAATAGGCTTTTCTTTTATTGTACCTTACATTTCTTCTTTTCCTGCCATCATAGTTTAGGATAGCTTTAGGTTTAACTTGGGCATTCCGATATGTAGAATGATTGTATGCAGAATCTGTATTGTTGTATAATCAAGCTTGATAGTGTTTATTCTACAAATTGAAAGAAAGCTGTCATACTTGTGACTAGAACAGGTAGTAATTCATATGTTTGCACTTCTATCAATTTCTTGAGGCTACCTTCTGTTTGATATCAGTGGTATGACTGTTACCAAAAAAATTTGTTATTGTTATTGTTATTATTATTATTATTTGCTATGGTTTTTTAATTTTTATCTTTACTGTTTATATTTTAAAATCAAGTTTGACTGTCACCAATAAAGAATAGATCATACATGTATGACTCACAACATAGTATTCCACTAAATTGTCAGTGGCAGCTGTAACTTGGTACAGAAAAAATTCCAGCCAAAACTGTTCATGTATCCCATTATTCATCCCAATGCATTCACATGCAGCACTTAAGCTCATTGTTATTTTACTAAACCAGTTACCAAGTCAAATTTGTCAGCCTCTAGATCATCAAAAAGCTAAAACTTGAAAATAAAAACAGCTTGTTGGTATTTAATAATACTAGCTAACAAGTCAAGCTTCATAACAATTAAAAAATAACAAATCAGTCAAGCTTTCCAGCTTCCAAATCATCAAAGTTAGAGGGGAAGGGGCATTCTGAGAATCAAACTCGGGACCTCTTGCACCCAAAGCAAGAATCATACCACTGGACCAAATGTCCACATTGAAGTGTTGAGGGTTAAGTCAAATCTATGACTAGATTTCTGTTAAATTTGTTTATGAATGCCACACTGCAGTTCCACAGCAAGATTGCATAAAAATGGCCATTTTTGGTTACCTGGATAGGCAATTTTTTGTCAAGCTAACAAGTTTTTCTAGTCAAGGCATATGACTGAAACACATTATTCTATTACATTTTCAGTTGCAAGCTATCACTAGGTGCTGATTCGTCCCAACACATTCACATGCAGCCTCTGATACTTAATGTTTAACAAATTAACAGGTCAAGCTTGTCAGTCTCCAAATATTCAAAAAGAAAAATTTGAAAATAAAACCTGATACTTGTTGGGATTTGTCCGCTTGCAAATCATCAAAATAACAGGGGCATTCCGAGAATCGAACTCGGGACCTCTCGCACCCAAAGCGAGAATCATACCACTAGACCAAATGCCCATGTTGGAGAAAGGGGAGCTAAGCCAAATCTATCTCTACTTTGTTAAAATTGTTTATGAATATTGTATAATATATACTATATGATCTGCAGTTTTATTTTATATCAGAATTGCATACAAATGACTTGATCTACTTACCTGGATGGACAGCTGTCACTTGTTCTTCAATGGTGCCAACACCAACCAGCTGCTACTTTCATGGAAATGGGACCACTAGAGGAAGCTATGAATTCGTGAGGCTAACTTGTTCTTCTAGGGAAGGTATCAAAGAGAGTTCACTTATTTACTATGGTTTTAATTTTTTGGTTTTACTTTCTACATTTTTAAGATCAAGTATGACTAACAACATAGTATGCTACTACATTTTCAGTTGCCAAAAGTAACCTGGGTACTGAAAAACCTCCAGCCAAAACTGTTCATCCATCACTTCATTTATCCCAAGGCATTCACATGCAGTGCTTGATGCTCATTGTTATTTTACTAGACTAGTTAACAAGTCAAGCTCCATAACAAGTGACAAATAACAAACACCCAAAACGATAATCATTCCACTAGACCAAATGCCCTTTTATGCAAATTTTGTTGTTTATATTGAACAATAATAAATTGCTTCAGTGAAATTATTTTAGGATGGAGTGTACAGTTAAATCATTGCTTCTGACTTATACTTCTCATTTTTACCACATGCGATCACTAAAATTGTAGCATTCAAATTTTAAACCTCGTTTTAGCATATATAAATTGCAAAATTTACAATATTTGTAACCATCGAATCTTTACCTAAAACTATAAACAAACGAATGACAATATATCATTCTAATATTGATATGCAATAGGATCTTATTAGGTGAATTATCTGATCAGGACTAAAGCAAAAGAACATTCAAATCAGAATCTTATCAACATTGGGTACCATAGTTCATCTCTTATGTATGCATGCCACACTGTGCAGTTCTATAGAAAGATTGCATACAAGTGGCCAGAGTAGTGAATAAGTAAACTCTCTTGGATACCTTGACTAGAAAAACTAGTTAGCTCGACTGAGCCATAACTGTTAATGCATTACTCATTCACATGCAGCGTCTCATGCTTAGTGTTTGATTCATAAGGAAATTTTAAAATAGGACCTGATGCTTGTAGGTATTTGTCAGCTTCCACATCTTAAAAAGAGGAGGGGCATTCCGAGAATCGAACTCGGGACCTCTCGCACCCAAAGCGAGAATCATACCACTAGACCAAATGCCCTCGTTGAAGAAAGGAGGGCTAAGCTAATCTATATTATTCTGTTAAAATTGTTTATGAATACTTCATGGTCTGCAGTTTTATTCTATAGCAAAATTGCATACAAATGACTATATCTACTTGCCTGGATGGACAACTGTCATTCGTTCTTCAATGATGCCATCAACCAACCAACTGCTACTTTCATGTAAATGGGACCACCAGAGGAACCTAGCATGTTCTTCTGCTGAAGGTATCAGAGAGTTCACTTATTTACTATGGTTTTAATTTTTATATTAGATCAAGTATGACTCACAACACAGCATTCTACTGCTTTTTCAGTGGCAAGCTGTAACGTGATACTGAAAAACTTCCAGCCAAAACTATTCATGTGCTGCGCTTGATGTTCACTGTTGTTTTACTAAGCTAGTTCGCAAGTCAAGCTCCGTACAAGTAACAAATAACCAACACCTAAAGGCTAAAGCGAGAATCATTCCACTAGACCAAATGCCCTTTTATACAAATTTTGTTGTTTTATATTAAACAGTAATAAAATAATTTTTGAAATTATTTTAGGGTGGATTGTAGAGTTAAAACATTCCTTCTGACTTATACCTCTTATTTTTACCACCTGTTATCACTAAAAAGGTAGCATTCACATTTTTAACATCGTTTTAGCATGTATAAGTGGTATTGGAAAATTTTACATTATATTTATTTGTAACCATCAAATCTTTACCTGAAACTATGAACAAACAAATGACAATGTTTCATTCAAATATCGTATCCAATAGGATCTTATTAGATGAATTATGGGATCAGGACTGAAGCAAAAGAACATACAAATCAGAATCTTAACAACATTGGGTACCATAGTTCACCTCTTTTGTAAAGGAAATGCAATAGGTAAATCAGACTATAAATCACAACACTTCTATAAAGTAATGCATGCCCCCACAATGCTGAGGTTGAAGCTTCACTTAGTCTATCTATGCTCCCATTTACTTAAAGCAGGGTAATTTGTAGGCTCTAATGGCCTAATACTTCTGCTTTCCTTATGTTCTCTCATGTTTCTTTTGCTTGTGATTGTTGAATTACTAAAACTGGAGAGTCTTCCAGGAAGTTACTCGTCTAAAACCATTTTCTTCAATTATGATATAAAAGGAACTTAGCAGTTAGCTTCAATGACTTCACTGTTTTTTTTTTGGTCTTAAAATCCCTTTTCCTGCATTAGAAAAACGGAATTGAACAATGAAATCTTAGCAACATGTATAACATCCCTTTTCACGTAATGGCCTTTTATAATGTAATTGCATAGCCTGGGTTTGCACTATATGTGAAAAGATGTAGTGTACCGTAAATGAGTATCAATGATGACTACATTTCTACTCAAAAAAGGTAAATGCTAAGATCAGGGAAAAGCCACCAGGCACCATAGTGAGCGACATCATATAAGTTAAATATATTAATTTAAATCTTGACTACTGTGTGTGCATATGTGTGTAATGTGTATAGAATTGGATTTGTTTCTCATAAAAGGAAAGAGACTTTTTTTTTTGTTTTTTCTTTTACCTGCATACAGGATAGAAATTAAAATTATGGATAGGACTTCTCTAAATGAGTTTGACCATAAAATATACGCGTATGAATTAATCTTCATTTAAATTTAGAGTAATTTGTGATATTAACTTACCAATATTCAAAGCTTGGTAGGCCCTTGCTTTATAACAAACTCACTTCAATAGAGGTTAATTTTTATTTTTTTTTCAATTACCTAATAATGGATTACTTTGAATTGGCACAATATGATTTTTGGGTAGCCAAGTCATCACTACATATTCTATATTCTATATATAACCTGTTCATCCCCATCCACAATTTACAGTCAAAATCATCACAGCATCTATATAAATTCTGAGGTCATCCGCAATTCACTGCTGTCCACAATTCCGTCTTTTCTATTTTTCATCATTTTCTCTGAATCCTTTCTCTTTATATATCCTTCACACATTCCCATTCATTGTAAGAAGCAGAAAGAGAGAAGCAGAGGGGGAATAAGGGAAAGCTTTGCAAAGGAATCCTTGCGGAAGAGCGAAAGTTTCCTCCTTTCTTCCCTCTCTGTGTGTGTCTGTTTCGGGGTAAGGGTTTGGCAATGGCAAGTTTTGCAGGAACCACACAGAAGTGCATGGCTTGTGAAAAAACCGTCTACCTTGTTGATAAGTTAACTGCAGATGGCCGTATCTTTCACAAAGCCTGCTTCAGATGCCATCATTGCAGGAATACCCTCAAGGTATATACCAATATATATTATATACAATCCACATTTTCTCATTTGATCAATTTTGTATTCTTTTTTTGAGGGTGTGATATTTTTGTTTGCAGCTTAGCAACTACTGTTCTTTTGAGGGAGTGCTCTACTGCAGACCTCACTATGATCAACTCTACAAGCGAACTGGCAGCCTGGAGAAAAGCTTCGAAGGTGAAATTCACTTCTAAATTTTAAACACAAATCACGTCTGAAAATCTCAGTGCACTGACATTTTTTGTTATGCTTCCTCTCAGGAACCCCTAAAATTCAGAAACCAGAAAGACCCATCACTGATACTGAGGTGAACTTACCAGATCTTTCTTGTCATATTAAAACTCTGATAAAAAAAAATTAATTTTATTACTGATAAAATATTTCTTCGCAGAGTACCAAGGTACTCGCAAACGTGTTCTTGGGCACCAGAGACAAATGTGCAGGTTGCAAAAAGACAGTATATCCCACAGAGAGGGTAACCAAAAACTTATATTAATAATTTAATTGACTGCTTCGTAATAATAATAATAATAATAATAATAATATGGTTGTTGTTATTGGATTAAAGGTTACGGTTAATGGGACTCCATACCACAAAAGCTGCTTCAAATGTACCTATGGAGGCTGTACTATAAGCTCCTCAAACTTCATTACACATGAGGGAAAGCTCTACTGCAAACACCATCACATTCAACTTTTCAAAGAGAAGGGGAATTACAGTCAGCTCGAGAATGACCAAATTTCTACCTCCGAAATTGCTGCTTAATGCCTAATGTACTCCAATGCTAGCTGCCACTGTAGTACCATATATCATATATGGATAAAAACTAATAAACATCTGAAAAATATTTACACTTTAATGCAATTATTTTTTTATATTTTTCTTATATTACATTATATATCATATACTATATCTTATCCTTTTAATTTTTTTCTTATTTCTCTCCTTTTTATTACTTGACAATCTAAAAAGATGTGTGGAAATCATTTTTCTTATATGATGCTACAATCCCTACGTTATAAATATTGCTGTCCTTGTAAAATACATGTCCGTTGATGAGTCAGGTCAAGTTTGCTATGAATACATCTTGAGAATTAATTAAACAGTGAGCTTTTTTAGTTAATAAACAAATATTTAGTAGATTCTTTAATTGGTATTATTTAAGAAAAAGGTATAATTAAATATTCAAAGAATAAAAATAATATAAACTAAATAGGAAAATAATATTTATAATGAATCACAATAAAAATATATCCAATATTAAATTTAGAAATATGTCATCTTTAATAAAAAAAATTATTAAATGAATTTTTTTCAATCCAGTTATTAAATTTAAAGTGTTGATATAATAGATTAAGTATATACAATTTTACACATTTTTAAAATTAATTGATATTTTATTATTCTATTTTATTTTAAATTATGGTAGATTTTTTAAAATATAAATATATATTTATTATTAAGTTATGTATTTAGAAATATTTAGACTATGTAAAATTTTATATATAAAATTTTCATAATTATATTATATGAATAAACAATTTGATTAAACGGATTTTTATTTGATAAAAAGTTGATGAAAATTTTGTTTTGTTAAATTTGATATTTTATATCATTTACTTTTAACTCATTTTTAATATTATAAAATATTAAAAAAATATTTAAGTTTAAAAGTTAATAATTATATAAATTAGCCGTGTTACAAAAATTATATAACTTAGTTGTATATTATTTGTTCTTAATGATATCTGTGTAAACTTTTTTAATTTGTTTAAACATACATTTCATTACATTTATTTTTAGATATTAAATGAATTTTTTCAGGGTTCATAAAGCTTTTATGGTTATTAATCTTTGTCTTTTTATAATATATATTTTAACATAATTTTAATCATATTTTAAATAATACTTTATTTTTAAAATAAATCCATTTTAACAAAAACCGTACTTTTGTCTTTTAAAATTTTATAGCTCTTAGTTTTTTCTTTTCACTAATTTATGTTTTTATATTGACTTTATAGTTAATTTATTGAAAGTCGAGTCTTACATTTGCATTAATGATTTTCTCTATTTTATTTTTCCTCGAAATTAAAAAATAACTTTAGACTTGGATTAATTGAAGTCAGGTTAGTGAATCAACTTAAGAATGTAAGGCTTTTCTGACATTTATTTTTTATATTCACAATACTTTTAATATAAGATTTTTAGTAAGAAAAATCAAATTTATGTCACTTTGATCATAAAATGAAAATTTGATAAAAACATAAATTAGGGCAAAGATATGACAACTTTAAATGAAAGTATAACCATATATCCTTTCCCTTCGTGAAAGTTATTGTATTAACATTTTTTTTGTAATTCGGTATTTCTCCTTGGGTCCTAGTGAACAAGTTTCTTAAGGTACTAGCTGGTGATTAATAAATATAATATATTAAATGCTTATAATACTATAAATAAAACAAGGGTTGAATAGAATAAATATTCTTTCTATAGAATTTTTTATTCTTTTAATTAATATTCTAAAAAAATTTATCAATATTATGTATATTAAAATTAGATTTTGAATCTAACTGAATCCTAAAAATTAGCTTACGGGTAAAGATTGTTTGACTATTTACTTTTTAATAATGTTTGTTTCTTTTTTATTTGTCAAATTAAAAAGATAACACACAATTTTAAAAATATAATTAATATATTAAAATTATTTTTATTTTTTAATATGATTTTCATTATTATTTTTCTCATAAAGATGAAATTAATGTAATAAATGTATAAAATTAATGTGATAAATGTATAAAATATTTAATTAAAAAATAAATAAAAATTAATGTGATAAATGTATAAAATATTTAAAAATGAAATAAAAATAAAGATTAATTAAAATATACAATAATTAATATTATCTTAATGTTTTAATAAATAAGCAAATAATTATTCTTTAAAATTAAATAAATAAATAATACAGATAATATTTTTCTTACCTTTTTTTTTTTAATTACAAAGTTTAACTTATAACTTCTACCTCAATCCCCAAACCACTCTCTTCATTAAGCCGAAGATATTCCTCTAGTCTCGTATAGGTAGGTATAATCCTATAACTTAGAATAAGAAAAATGTTAAATATATACTTTCTATCATTTTCTTTTAAGTATATTTTATTATTGATAAAATTTATTAATAAACATAAAATCATGAGTTTCACTTTTTATTTAATTAATTTCACTTGTAATCTTTTACTTTCGATAAATTTTAAGATATAACAAAGTATGTGTTTAAAAACATATTACTAACACTCTCCTTTAAAATAACCATTACACATGCATACATAAGAGGCTCGTGTATAGAAAAGTTTATAATTTGAGGTAAGACCAAATAAAAACTTTTTTATTTTTTTATCCATCCAAAAAAAACATAAAAATTAAAAAAATTAAAATTAATATTTTTATTTTTATTTTTATTAAGCTTATTTTTAACTGACGAATATGATATCCGTTATATTTTTATGTATGATAAGTGCATAGCATATTTAAAAATGGAATAAATGTTTAATCAATAAATAATAATATTATTGTATTAGAATTTTAAATAAACGCACCAATAAAAATATTTTTCTAATATATATATATATAATGGAAGAGCATATATAAAACTTTCATAACTGGTCGCGCTTCGTATTTTAGATTCAACAAAGAATAGTTGTATAATATATTGCAATATAGAGAAGCTCTCTAAAATCAAGAGTAACGACAAACAACTGAACAAATACAAGGACAAAATTTAAGCATAGGATTGTTAAGTAATTTTAATCTTAATTTTTTTTATAAAAAATCCGAAGTTAATTAGGATTGGAAAAAATTGAAATTTCATCACATAATAAATATTGACATTACAAATAAATGTTATTTTTTCCCATATTTTTTGTGTCACTATTTTTTAAAATATATCTTTCCAATTATTATTTTAGAAGTTTATAAGATCATACTTGTTACTATATTTTTACTTTATGCAATAAAATTAATTGGAAAATAAATTAACTAATAAAAAAGATAAAAGATGATAAATTTAATATGGATAAAATTTAGATGTGGTATCATATTTTTTAATCAAAATTAAAATTTTAACTTTGTAACCAAAATTATAAAAGTACATTAAAATTGATATCAACTCTGAAATAAAATTTTATTTTTATTAGAAATAACATTGAAGTATATGATATTATACTTAAGTTTTATCTTTTAATATAAATAAAACTATTAATTCTTGCTTTAATATATGTAAAATAATCTTAAATAATTGACAAAATTTTAAAAATAAAAATTTATTTTTAATTAAATAAAAACCTATCTATATGACCACACTTAAATTTTTTAAGATTTAATTTTTATATTTAAAAAGAAGAAAATTATGTGAGTGTATGTTGTTATTTTAATATGCATATTATCAATTTTATTCAATTAAATTTTATAAAATTTCTCTAATTCATTAGTTTGATATATATTAAAAAATTATTTATTTGATTAGTAAAAGAGAAATAGAAAAAAAATGAATATATTATTTTCTATTTTTGATTTAATTTTTTAATAAAAATATTGTTTAAAAATTAGAAAGGAACTGAACCTGAACCCCTTGAGGAGCACGTTTGGATGATAGGAACGCATATACGCAAAGTATTGACAACTGTACCACAACTCGTAATTGAGTGCGCTCCCATTCACAGAAGAATCCACAAAAGAGAAGAGGGACAAGCAACCATTCTTTCCAATTTTTTTTTGTTTCCTTCCTTACTTACTCTTTCCACCAAAATTAAGTGTCATAGTCACTTTCCTTAGCCCCCATCAAAGAATGGAGCATGAAAACTCGTTTATGTTGAAAAGTTTATTTAAAGTTGGAAAAAAATTGATAATTAAAGTATTAGGTAAAAATTAAAAGTTGATAATTTAATAATTAAGTTAATTAAAATTTATTAAATATGCTGTATTTTTTAATAAAAATATATATTAAATTTTAACTAAAGAAATTACTTTTTTAAAGTAAAATAAATATTTATTTTAATATAAATAAATTTTTTAAAAAAATTTAAAAATTGATTATTTTTATAATTTTACTTCTTATTTAATAAAATAATATATATATATATATAATAATTAAAATAAATAGTTGATATCAAAATAATAATCTAAAATATAATATTTAGTAATAGTATAAAAATAAATATATTAAAATTAGTAATATTATTATAAAAAAGATACTAAATTTATAAAAATAAATAGATAAATAAAAAATCAAATTATAAAAATATATTGAGAATAAAATTTAAAAATATTTAACTGAAAAATATAAAAGATACATAGAATAGTTTTCAAAAAATGTTAATAATTGTTTCAAAAATTATAAATACTAAAAGGATTATTTTACCAAGCAGAACTAATATATTTTTAAAAAACCTTTAAACCAATCATTTCAACTTTTAGTTTGCTAAAATTAATTATCAAAGACACTTTTAAAATCTTTATATATCACCTAAAATGTAAACTAACAACCATTTGCCATTAATGTCTCGTGGAAGTGCTTAATAGCTCATGTTTAGGGAATAAGTTATTCTGCAGTTAATTTTTTAACTATACATATCTTAGGCTTAAAAAACATTTTCTTTCTCTAAAGTAAAAATATTCCCAATTCATTAAACGGTGATCACCCTTGGATTTGTAATTGTAGCTCATGAAGCTTAAATTGAACGACAAGCAAATAAGCAATCGCTGCGTCCAATTCGATTCTTTCAAATATAAATTTGATTTAAATTTTAATTATTATACATAGTAATAAATTTTAAAATATGTTAATTTTAAGTATTGATATATAAAATTAATAAAGATTATATGTTATAATTTAAATAAATTACTTTATTAGTTATATTTTAATTCTAAGGAATTTATCTCTTTAATTTTTATCTATATAATATTTATTATTAACAATAACAAAAAATATTAATTTTATTTATGAATTGAATTTAATTTAAAAATACCCATATAAGACGTATACCATATGATAATTTGCATATATACAAAAGGATCCGCCAGGTGGTTGAAATAGTTTGCTCAAAGAAGGTTTTGGTACAACCCCACACGGATTTAACACCGAACCAGCATTGTCTTTAATTCCTTCTTTCTCTTTTTTGGTATGACGTCAACATTTTGATCGCAGAGTGTTTAAGCATATCTCTCTGCCTCTTTACGAGACGAAAAAATACATGTAGTTTTGTAAAGATCACGTCTATACAAGTTAGGTAAACTAAATCAGTCACGAATAAGCACATTATGTGTAAAAAAAATGTATAATTACTTATAATGAACTAATGTGAATGCTATTAATGAGTTTATTGAGTTCATTCCGTGTTTCTCTTACCAGAAACTCCTACAGCAGTATTCCAGAAACAGTGTGACGGTGAAGAGAAGGAATGTTCCAATAACTGTTGTTAAAAAATCTAATGAAAGTAGTGCCCCACGAACAGGGTTAAACAGTGATTAGGTAGTAATTTTGTATCATTGAAAGTGGAGAAGAAAATGAAATATTCAAGGGTGGAATAAAAACTCTTCAATATTTTGGGGAGTCCACTAGCCAAAGTTTACGAGAATAAGCTACCAAAGCACGTTAAGATATAGGTATAGGTATACAATAATAAATAAATATGCATCTGTTTATTTATTTTTTCAGCCTCTTTGCTCTATCTTTGTTTTTTCCTCTTTCTTAATATGTCAATGGGATTGGGAGGACGGGTTCTCCTAACTTCGTTTTTGTCCTTATTTTTGTTTTTATTGAAATTAAAAATTAAACTTCATTCTCACCTTCAATCCAATTTTAAAAAATTTATCTTCATTCTTTTTATATGTTTGTTTTAATTATTTATAATTTATTAAATTATAATATACTTTTAAAATTTTTAAGCTTATTATTTTTTAACCTAACTCATTTTATAGAATGTTTCTACAATAATAAATGTTTTTATAATTTAGTATATCAAAATGGAAACCAAACAAGTATAAGTGTTTTCATGTTCACATATGAGATTTTATTCGAATCCATCTCACATCCAAATCAACCTAAATTCTTCTTGTCACAATCAAAATGGATCTGGATCTAAATTAGACATCAGTGAATACAATTTATTCGTCATACCCACTCTTTTGCTTTTTGTAATATCATCTATTACATCTTCTATTATTTTAGTATATGTTAGAATTCACGTTTGTAAAATTAAATTTTGATTAACATTATTTTGTAAAATTGAAATTTAAATAGTGTGATTTTTATTTGAATAACATGTATAAAAAAATGATTTTGCTGAGAATGATGTTTGAAATTCTATTCAAAATTCCTTTTAGGATGTGTAAGTATTAAAAATGGGCTTTATTATCCATGTATAATTATTTATTTATAATAGTGATTTTAAAGTTAATGTAATGTCCATATACAATTATTTAGTTACATTTCTTTTTTGTTATCTTAACTATTTTGATATATACCAAAACAAGTTAAAAATAAATAGATTTGTAACAAAATTTTGTTTCATATTAATTTATTAAACTAAAAATAAAATATATGCATAATATTTTAACTTTCGACAAATAAAGTAAATGACACCCACGAGTATCTGTAAAATAATCAAAATTGGGTTCAGTGTATATGTATAATTAAAAAAACTTTTATATACAATAAGGTGTATAAATAATAAATAATATCCATTTATAATAATTTAATAAATAATATTCTTGCGTGTATGTCTTTTCTTTATGACCCAATTCAAGAGTAGATCCACAGTTTTGCTCAAGATGGTTGGCCTACAAGGCAGGTTAGGATTATCATGATTCCCCTTTCTTTCTATACTGTAGTTCTCTCCTTCCTTCACTCTCTCACAAGTCACACCCATGGATGGCAATGGCACGGATCTAACACGAGTTTTGTCTTCTATATTTCCGTCCCGCTAAAAAAGAGGGTGGCAAATTTTCAGATGGCCAGTATGGAAAAAATGAAAATACAAAATTATAGTTTAAATATTATAGTTAATAAGACAGGTTTAAAAGGAAAGCATAATATGTATCTACATTTTCAAGTCTAATATTACTTTTATAAATTAAACTTAGATCCAAATTTCTCTTAAAATGATTAATACAATTTTTTTCATCCTTAAGATCATTCAGGTAGAGGGTGTACCTACATTTTCAAATCTGATATTACCTTTATAAATTCTATTTAGATTTAAGTTCTTAAAAAGGATTAAAACAAAAACCTTTTTTTCAGCATTAAGATTATACAGGGAGAACATGTATTTATATTTTCAAGTCTGATATTACTTTATAAATTATATTTAAATTCAAATTCTTCTTAAAATGGATTAAAACAAACTTTTTTCGTTATTAAAGTCATTCAAGTAGAACATGTATCCATATTTTTAAATCTGATATCACTTTTATAAATAGATTTAGATTCAAATTCTTCTTAAAATGATTTAAACAAACTTTTTTCATCATCAAGATCATACAGGGTAGAACAATATATGTATATTTTCAAAATATGATATAACTTTTATAAATTAAATTTAGATTTAGATTTTTCTAAAAATATATTAAAACAAACTTTTTTTCATCATTAATATCTTACAGATAGGTACCCACAAGTTCATATTTAATTATCATATCTATTCCCATGGGCAGATTTGATCATAACCAGATCTGTGTCATTGTGGCCAAACAAGATGGGGCACCTAAGTAAAATGTGCAAGAAGTCATGTGAGGAACAGGGGAAAGTAATTCAGGGGTTAAAAACGAGATCAGACGAAAAAATAAAATCTGGATTGCTTTGGCTGGATCCATAAACTAGAGGGAAAATTCCAAACATGTGGATTAAGAGTTTAACTCATGTTTGAAATTCATAGATGGACGTTTGAGGGCGGATAACATGTATCCAAACGTACACTTACTTTTTTAAAATGTGCATTCAACATTTTTCTTTTGCAAAAGCCAAAGGATTAAGCGGGATTCGCGTCACAAAGAATGTAGCTAAGCTAAACTATTCCGTGCTAAGAAGAATTTTAGTTTGCAGCAGAACCCATTACTTATTTCCTTTGAGCTAATTCCGTATGCTTTCATTTGTTAGCTCCATCAAGGAATCAACTCATTGTAAGGTCCACAAATAAACCCCAACTGCGGCTCCCATGCGCCTTACAACGAGACAGATTCAACAAAATCCAGATGTTCAATTCAAAAACATACAACAAATGAAAATTAATTATGCTAAATTTTATGGTATCAGAGGGTGTTGTATCATCAATCGCAAACATGAATAAAGGCATCAAACAGAACACACAAAAAACGGAAACTCGCCAATCCTGTGAATGAGGCAGCATGACTTTGGAGCAAATAGTTCATATCCATAAAAGTTAACAATAAACAAGGGAAAGAAAATAAAAAACACTAAGAACAATATTCCTTATATTTCAAAGTTAAGATACACATGCAACCCAATTTGAGCAGAGTAACGCCTCCTTAGAAACACGCTTCCAACAGGCAACAACAGCAGAGAGCAGCCAAGCTGAAAAAAATTCAAACAAATTAAAATCGTTGACCAAAAACATAAACAATAGAACCGGTTCGTAGAACACAATGTATCAATTTCATAGAGTCACAATGTTATTGTTTTTCCCAAAAAAAAAATGACTGAAATTTCAAAGACGGCTACTTTTATTCAAATTTGATTGTCGTATTTTAAGATTGGTCTAGCTAATCAGTTTCTAAGGTCACCGATTAAATAATTAATAAATAAGAAAATGTATTGAAAAGCATTAGAAATTACGGGAAGAATATATTATTACGTTTTTAATAAAAAGATATTTTTAATTCTTTAACCATGCCTTCGAAATTATTACCATAATAAAAATCCTATTTTTAATTTATTACCATAATTATTTTCCAGTTTGATTCTTGTCTAAAAAATCAACGACGAAAGAAATAAAATATAATTATAGTTTCTTAAAATATTTGATATATTTAATAATCACATAAAAATTGAAACAATAATTTAAATTTTACTAAAAAATAGGAAAGTTGGTAGAGTGTTGATTAATTAGGGAAAAGTTTGGAGGGGTTAGGTGACTTTCTTTGTATACCCGCAACCGCAAGTGGGCCACCCAAAAAAAGATGGATATCCACTTCGAGTAACGTGCGGGAAAGAGGGATGAAAATCATGAAATCAGATAAAGCAAGCAACAGTAGTAAATAACTGCTGACGCAGCATAGACAATGGTACACCCGCAACCGCAACCGCAATCGAGTCAACCCCGATCTCAGTCGCCACCACAGCCACCCTTTCTTCACCCATTCAATTTTGATCATATACATAATAGAGAGAGAGAGAGAGAGAGAGAGACGCACCAGCCTTCCAAGCAGCCATTACCGCTTGAATTTTTCTGAGGAGGCGGAGGCTGAGCGTACTGAGGTGGCGCGTAGGATGGAGGGTAGCCCTGTGCTGGGTACGTCTGTGGAGGGTATCCTTGCGGCGGGTATCCCGGCGGCGGGTAAGCGTCCTTTCCATAAGTCTCCCCCGGCGGCGGATAACCTATTATTCATAAATCAGAAGTCAGATTATCGAGATTCAACAAAATCCCTTCCCAAATCGGCAATAAAAACCAACATGCAACGGTTTAAATGCGTTTTAATCGATCCCTGAGATGAGACGATAAGTAAATCAAAGAAACCATTAATAGAGAGAGAGAGAATAGAAAGCATTGAACCTTGGGGCGGAGGAACCCCGACGGGCGGTTGCTGCTGGTTGTAGTAACTCATATCGGTGAGGTGAGAAAGAAGGGTGTGAGAAAGCGAAAATATGGAGAGGAAGGTATTTATTGGAATTGAGACTTATAGGTTCATTTTGGACCTCGGAGGTTACAACCGAGGACAGCTTTTTCCTGTGCCTTTATTTGTTTGTTTGTTCATTTATTTTTTATTATTTCATTAGTATAATGGTTAATGGGTTTATTCAATATGGGGCTTGCGTGTCATCATCACACCTCATACTCTCTCAACATTAAATTGTGCCCCCTCCCCTACATTCACATTGCTTCTATTATTTTCTTTTTCTTATTAATACTCACAATAATTTATTTTTGTAATATTTTTATTTAATATTTTTTATTTTTTATTATATTTCATATTATATATTTTTTAATTTTCCTTTTTATTTCTATTTTATTTCACTTAATATATTTAAGTAAAGTGTGATGAAACAAACTTTTTTTTCATTTTTTTTTCTTGTTTCCATAAAACCATGGTATAGTATACCGTGTGAAATGCGCGTACAAGACTTTATTGATATTCTCTCCATCTGTTTTAAAGAATGGCATTAAATATATTATTTCTTTCAACCAATAAATACAATATATTTTTTTAAAGAATATAATTTAACTAATAAATAAGTTGATATTATTATTTAAATATTTAACAAATTAATAATTTATAAATAAAATACTTTCGAAACAAATAAATTACATATTTATAATCAAAAATATAATTTATTTTAAATTAGTTATATTTTAATATTTATAAATATAGAAAATGTTTAATCTTTAATTTTACGCTAAGATTTAGTCTTTAATTAGTAAAAAATTAACTAAATTTTCTAATAAATGTTCATTTAATATTATTTATATATTCCAATAAATAATATATATTAAAAAATATTTATATAACAGTATATATTTGATTTTTATATTTAAATTACATCCTAATATTATCAACTAATTTTCTTTATTTAAGATGATTGTAATTTTTTATTTTTTAAATTAATTTTAAAAATAAATAATATTTGATTAAAATAATTTTAATATATTTTTAAAATAATATTAATTTAGATTTTAAAATAAAAAAAATTAATTAAATATTATTTATAATTTTAAAATATTTTTATTTTTAAATTTACAAAATTTTACATCACTAAACAATCAACCTCATTATCAAATTATTATTCTATTACTATCATTTTTTTATTACAATTATTATTATTATTTTCACTTATATAATTACAATAATAATAATAATTTATTTTTTAATTTATTTTTAAAATAAATTTATATTTTACTTATATAAATTTTATATATCAAAAATAAAATAAATAATTTTATTTAATATATAAATTTATTAAATTTGTAACAGTATAATATAATCTTATATTATATAATTAACCATAATATAATATTACAATATATACTATTTTATATAAAATAAATATTAAATAATATAAAAAATTTATAATAATATATAAGTTTATCTATTTTATATATTAGTAATTAAATAATATATAAATTAAATTTATTATAATTATATAATATTTTTTATATTATATTATTTTTATTATTTCAACAATACTATTTTTTTATTATTATCATTATCATCATTATTATTATAATAATAATAATAAATTTTATTTTTTAATATTTTTTATTTTTATTTTAAATGAAATAATTATTTATCTATTTTTATAAATTTATAAATAAATAATATTGTTTGATATATAAAAATTATATTTAATTTATAAAATTATAATATAAATTTTATAATAATATATATTATTTGATATAAAATAAATATTTAATAATATAAAAGATATTATAAAAATAATATAAAATTATTTATCTTATATATTAATTATCAAATAATATATATATATATATAATATAGTATATGATTATATAGTATTCTTTATACTATAATTATTATTATCATTATAACCTACACCATTATCGTTATAATAATTATATTTAAATTTTTTATATAATTTATTTATTTAAATTTTATAATTAAAAAATAAATAATACTATATAATTTTATATTATATAACTGTTTATAATTATTTTTATATAAAATAAATATTAAATAATATAAAAATATTATAATAATAAAATATATAAAATTATTTATATTAAACGTTTATAATTAAATAATATGTAAAATTTAAATTTATATAATTATATAACATTTTTTATATTATAATTATCACATCATTATTGTTATTTTATAAATATTATTTTATTTTTTAAATATAATAATAATAATAATAAATTTTTTTTATTAAAAATTTTAATTTACATTATTTTTATATATTTATTTTTTAAATTAATATTTTTATATTTTTTTATAATTTTATAATAAAATGATACAATAAATTTATTTGATTTAATTTGACAACAATTTTTGAAAATTAAAAATAAAATTAAAATTAAAAACTAGTTGTATATTTAAAAATTTTAAAATTAAGTACTAAAAATTATTTTAAAAAAAGTTTAATTTTTAAAAATTATTGTAAAATTAAATAAAATCACTTTATTATAAATTTACAATTAAAAATATTAAATTATATAAAAATAATATAAATATAATTTTATTTTTATTTTTAAATAAATTTAAAATATATTATTATTATAATAATAATTATGAAATTAATAATATTAACTTCAGAAGAAAAATAATTTTTATGATAATAGTAATAATGTGATTGTTATAATATAAATAATATTATATAATTATAATTAATAAAACAAGTAAATGAGCAGAATAATCAAACTATTATTTTATATTTTTATAATATATAATTATTAAAATAATTATAAATTTTTATTTTATACTATTTTAATAAAAATATAAATAAGAATAAATTAAAATATTACATTTATTTTTAATATAAAAATTAATTTAAATAAAAATATTAAAAATTATAATTAATACATTTATAATATTTTAATTTAATGATTAGTCTTTATTTATTATTATCTGTCAATTTAACAAATATTTTTATTATACACTTTTTAACTTTAACAAGTTTTTCAAATTTTACTTATATTGTCAGTTTCCGTCCCAACTAACTGCTAAGCATCACTGTGTGTTTACAACCTTTATCTTTGACTCGCTTTTCAGTTTGCAACTAACATATAATATGATTTTACCAAACACGTCCTATATGTACATATAAAAATTATTTCATAAAATTAAATATATTTAGATAAATTTTTCATCCCTTGTTTTATAATTTATTTTAGATATAATTTTTAATATTTTTTTATGATGTATAATTATCAAAATAATTATAAAATTATTTATATAATTTTTAATAGATATACATAAATCAAAATAAATTAAAAAATATGATCTTTAATTTTAATATAATAACTTAATTTAAATAATAAAATAATATATTTTATAATTAATAAAAATATAATATGTTAACTTTAATTTAATGATAATTTTCCTAATTATCATTGTTAGCTATTTTTTTCCATTCCTACTGCTTACACAAAACTTTATTTTAGTCTATAAAAATACTATATTTAAACTCTAAATATATTTTATATGGAATCATGATATATTATCTAATTATATATATATATATATAAAAATTAAAATTAATAAGAAACGTTTTATTATTAATAACAAATGTTATATTATATCAATAAAAAAACATTTTAAAATTGAACATGAATTAAGTAAACAAATTATTAAAACCATCTTGTGTAATTTGTAGTGAATTAAGATACCAAACATTAAAACTTAAATTTTAATTTAATTGAAATTGATTAAAATTATAATATCTTAAAATTTAATTTTATAAAAATTAAAAAAATTAAATTTATTACAGTGTGTTGGTATTTAGATTTCACTCAAATTAATATTGACAAATATAAATAAAAAATAAAACACTTAATATAATAAAATTGGAAGAGATATTTTAAAGATAGCATTGTTTAAAAATAATTATTTCGATTTAACATATAGAAATAAATTATTAAATATTTTAGAAGAACGCAAGAAATCATAAAATATTATTTATTTATCACATAAAATTATTAAGAATATGGTATAAATCTATTTACATTCTCTTATTTTTAATTAAAGTATTTAAAAATGAAAATAAAATCTAAAAGATACTTTCCCAAAGTTAAGCTAATAATCTATTTAAAAAATGATAAATATTTGATAATATTTTCTTGTATATTATTTTACACTAATCGATTAGTTTTAAAAATAAAATTTACTAAGTGTTTATAATTTAATTCGCTAGTATATAATATTTTACTATTTAACTTTCAATATTTAGCAATCGACTAATTTTTTAATTTTTAATCAGCTTAAAATGTGTTTGACAAAAATCTTTAACAGATTTTTAATTTTTTTTATTAATGACCAATAATTATGTTTTATAGTATCATTTATTTATATTTCTAAGCAAAAGTGAAGAAATATTTTTTAATTTTTTTTTCAAAAATATAAGTCTACTTGATTAAATTAAAATGTATTTTTTCTTTGAAATAATAAAAAAACACATCACAAGATATGAAAAACTAAAATAATTGTTATATCGTCTATTACTTTGGAAAGTAACTGATCCCTAAGCTTCAGAGAAGGATTCAACGAAATCGTCAAATGTTATTATTTAAAAAAAATTGTTAAAGGGTATGATATAATTTTTTTTACCATCTTATTTCACTTTCACAGTTTATTTAAAATAAAAAATATTATCTTAATTTTAAGATGATATTTTAAAGTATGGTTAAGAAATTGTAACAAAAAAATATATTTAAGAAATGAAATATGTTATTCTATGTGATTTTTTACTAATTACCTAATTTAAAAAAATAATTTTACCAGAACAAATATTAGCAAAAAAAATATTTATACATTTTTAATTTAATCAATTAATTTATTAATTTAAAATTTCAGTTGAAACATAATCTTAGTTGAATCGTTGACACTTATTTAATGTCTTTAAAATAATAAATATTAAATTTGAACATAATAAATAAATAAGAAATTGCATTTCCTAAAATAATACTTAAAATATCTGTTCCACTTTCCTGTCTCTTTCTCTTCTATGTCCCGCCCCCAGTCTTAGTCTGTCCGCGTTTGCCTAGTTACATTTCTTAGTTCACCATTATTTGTATTTAGTATATATGGGCCATACACATTGAGGACAAAATAGTAGTCTTTTAGCCAAATAAATAATGCCAAAAGCAATGCAATAGTCTTTCAGACTTTCACCCAAACCATTGCAATGACCAAAAAGTCGTCAAAAACTTAACAGATATTTATAGTTTCTTAAAACTCAAAACTTCCCTCATTAATTAAAAAAAAGAAGAAGAAGGAAAGCCGTTAATAAAGAAAAAAGTGTACAGAGAATTTTACTCTTCTAGATAAACTGACTCATCTTGAATTGAATTTGTCGTTGTTATTCAAAGTAAATAGCTAGCGTCTTCGGGGAAAAAGAAATTACACAACGACAACGTTTAGTTTGTGCAAGCTATATCTGTCGAGACTGCCTGCCGTAACATCTTCTGGGGAGTGAGGATCATCCTCAAATGTTTGTTTTAAAATTGGGAAAATTCGAAATTTTGGCGTGATACTCCATAGTTGCCTCCCACATTATGTTAATATTTAATGCAATTGTGTTTTTAATTTTTCTAGTATAATTAATTCATGATTTTATTTGGCAACTTTTCCTTTGAATTTATGTATTTAATTTTTTTAATAGTGTCAATTCAGTCATTTAACATCATATTTTATCTTAGATTAAAAATCCTCATTTTTTCCAATATCTTAATTTTATATTCTATAAATTCCTTCAAAATTCATTAAAATTTCGACTTTCTAAAACTACTCAAATTAATTTACATATCAATTTCTTAAATTTTTAATTATTTAAATAAAAATATTTAAATATTATATGTAAAAATAGCAAAAAGACTTAATCATATACCATTTAAAAAATTAAGAAAATATATTCAAACAAAAAAATTATTAAGAGATTGAATCACACGTAACTTATACTCCTAATAAAAGAAGTAAAAGACTATTAAAACATTGTAGTTTTAACATATCCCAGTTATGCCTACATTGGAGAAGCGCTTGGCAAATACTACAAAATGAGAATGAACCCCCGAAACAAAACACTTATAGCTTAGAAAACAAATGAACATCCTCGGAGATATTATTGTCATACAATGTCAATCCATGTGCCTGTGTAATGTATGCTTTGCACGTGAACCTAGAGAGACGGGGAAGAACACGATAAAAGCTAATTAATATACTCGAAAATTTTCATTTTGTAAAATGATTAATAGCTCCTACCACGAGACTAAAAAAGGAAAAACATTTGTTTTTTGGGTGGGTTGAAAAGGGCCCTACGATATATACGCTTTCATTTGCTTGCGGGTTAACGTCGTCTTAATAGAAAGTTCATACTTCCATACCCAACAATGTTTACCAACAGAAAAATAATAAACAATTACGAACAGACAATTCGGTTGTAGTATCAAATTTTAATATCATCTTGGTGACGGAGAATATGAACGTGTTGTCGCAATAAAAGTTAGGAGAAATGGTCGAGGTATCTATATGATTTAAAACTGAATAGAATTAATCTTAATATATTAATTATTGGTATATATTCACTTTTTGAATTTCAGTTCCAGGTAAGGTGGGACCAGCGGTTAAGCCAGCTTATTTTAAATAGTTTCAACGTTGAATCCGTGTTCATGTCCTTACAAATTTGATTTTTAAGTAATATTGAATTAATAATTAAAAACAATCTTAAAAAATTTATTCATATAATTAAAAGATTTAATCTTAAGATTAAATTTATAATAAATTTAATATAAGTTTACTATTCAATGTTTTTTTTTTCATTTATAGCCAAATGTACTTTTAAGAATAAAAATAAGAGAAATTAATATTTATTTCCTCTGAACTTTACTCTTTATGTAAATTGGTATTTTAAACTATAATTTCGTCACAATTAATATTTATATTTTATTATTATTTTAAATAGACACTTTTAATTTTAATTTCTCTATAATTTTATTAATTATGAAAAAAGACATCTTAAAAATCTATCTTTCTACTTTGCCTTTTTTAAAATAGTTAATTCTACAAATTAAGTTAAAATTAAATTAATAATGAAGTACAAATTTCAATCAATTATTTTTCTAAACATTGGAATATAATAAAGATCACAAATTCAAGATAAATAAAAAATTTAAATTAAAAATTCTACAAAGAAAATAATAAGAAAGCTAATATATATATATAATCATAAATCATATATTATGTAGTATACAGTATATTATTATTGTTGTTATTATATATATATATATATTATTATAGTTTTGTGTTTTTTTATTAATTTCTTTATTTTGATGTTTATAAAAATAAACCAGAATCAAATATATTAATGATTGACTGAGATTTAAAATAAATGAATCGTTAAAGAACTTTGATTTAGTTTATAGAACATCTATTTACAAAGGGAATAAACTTTAAAAGTCAATTAAAATAAAATTAAAGTTTAAAATATCTATTTATAAATTTAAAAATTGTGGATAATCAAAATAAAATTTCAATTAAATATATAATTAAAAAGATAAAGTTTTATGACTAATTGAGATGAAATTATAGTTTAAAATGTTTATTTGTGAGGAGGATAACAATTAAGGGAATTAAGTATCATTTATTCCAAAATCAATTCTATTCTAAATTAATTGTACTCTAAAATATAGCTTACACTACACTTTGTTTATTTATTTTTTCATGTGTACGTCTATTTGCTGATTTTATTAATTAATTTTATGTCACTTTATGGTTACTAATATCATGATTTTCTATATTTAATGATTAATTTTATTTTAATTTTTCAGAATGTTTTTTTTATTATTAAAAATTTGAACAAATTAATTCATCTTTAAATTAAAAAATACTTATACAAAATAACAATTAAAACATTCAATCTATTCTATTAAAGTTATTAAAATTAACTTAGTTGTAAAAAATGAGAATTATAATAATTTAACATAATAAGATTCTGATTCGATTATTTTTATGGTTGTACTAAAAAAAATTATTGTATTAAATGTAAAATCTAATTTATATTTTTGTTGACCGCTCTATTTTGCTATATGCATTGATTAATTTTTTTTAAAAAAATTACTCTCATCAGACAATTACCAGATTATTTTTTATATTTAATATCTAATTTTTTTGGCTTCAATCTTGCTTCAACAAGCTTTTTATATTTTGAATTGTATTTTTATATGAACCTATAAAAATTGGAAAAAAACAAATATCACTTATTTACAGCAAACTAACATCAACTATAATAACTTCTAACTTTGTAGAAATTCCAACTATTTTATCAAGCAAAGGGAATTAATATAATACATTTTAATATAAAATAACTACATAAATTCACTGAATTTATGGATTTATCACCATTGAAGGAGTAACAAAAATCCAACTTGCAATATTAACTACATAAGAAATAAAATCAAAGTCACTCTTAATATCATGTTACTACCATAAAAAAATTCACCTTCATCAAAATAATTATTACATTTCTCATGTTTGTGATATATTAAAATATAGATCTTATAATTAGATAAGTTAATATTTAAAAAACAATGTTTCAACAACATAACAAAGCTACATACAATTATAAATTTGTGACTGACAATTCTTAAAAAAAAAATAAGCATTTAAATATTTTAAGTTACAAATTGATGTATCGTGCACCTTTAAAATAAAAATTAATATCGATCCTTTAATCATATTGTTAATATTGAACTACTCATCACGTTAATGTAATATTCAAATTCAGCATTATCATTATCGTTTGAAAACACTTATCATACTGTTTAACATGATTGTTATCTCAAATTAAAAAATTGCCGTATTTATAAAAGTCTTGATAAAGCAAATTTTTTTTTTGTTAAACTTAAAATAATTTAATTTGGTACAACACTTTAACATGTATATTTTTTACTTAATTTGATCATCTAATAAGATATTATATTTAATTTTAATTAATCTCATTTTATATTTAAAATTGAAATCCTTCACTTCTTTATATATTTTACCATTTGAATAAATAAAAATAAAAATTTAGTTATTTTTTTACATAATAATATGTTTTGGTAAAAATGTTTAGCAACGCAAATAAGATGGTAAAAAAATTTCAAATAAAATAGAATGTTAAAATATTTCTAAACGAAAGTTAAAAAAAATTTACAATCTCATTTACGATGATATGAAAAAATATGTTAAATAAAAATAGATAAATGACTACAATTTATTAAACTACATAACAAATCAAATGTTGTCATATGATAATATTTAATGTGTTTCATCACATTACACATCAAATACTATCACATGACAACGTCTTTAAATAAACTCCATGTTATAATTATTATCTAATTTGTAATTATATTAAACTATATTATTCAATAATAAATTATATTATATACCTAGTTTTGTTAACAGGTTAATAACTCCATTCAATCTGACTTAACAATAATGACATATATAATTTATTTTAAAATTATATTATTTACATTAAATAATTTTAAAAAAACCCACTGCGCCCCCTCCCCCCTCAATCTATAAAAACTGTGAAGAAGAGAAGTTAAACGCATTTATATTTCAACAAGTTAATTTATTGCGTACACGTTATTACCCATAGGTTACAGCTACACCGTGGAATATACAATTAATACAGGATATTGAATTACTTGAATTTTTTTTTTCTTTATTTCTTTGTTAAGCACATCATAAGCGAAAACTTTCAACTTAACAAGTTGTGACTAATTTAGATATATGGCTACGTACGTTTAGTTTATTTTTGTTTGAGAATGATGGTAAACATGAAAAGAAATAGAGGTTAGTTAAGCAAGATAGATAAGTAATGTATGTCTTACAAATTGCCATATTTTCTTTTAGAGTAGAATTTCAACGCAGATACAAAAATCTTTAAATTTAAACTCACATCTTAAATATATTATGCATTTCCTGTTGTTTTAATAAAAGATTACTTATCAAATCATATATATTAAGAAAACAAGTAACAATATTAATTAATGTACCGATTTTAAAAAATCAACACAGTATAAATTAAAGTAAAATTCTTTTATTATATATTAATTATATTACTTTGAGATTATTGAAGGGTAAATATGAAAAATAATAATTTTTTTTTTAAATTTTTAAAAACTCTTACACTAAAGACTACTAAACTTATCTTTAAAAATTACAACAATATTAAGTAATTTTTGAAACAGATTTCATTTAGTAAAAGACGATGAACTCTTCTTCAATCAAGTAATGCGTAACTTAAAAATAAATTTGAATTCCTCAATCTTTTCTTTTGTACAATTTTTTCGGATATTTTTTATATTAATTTTAAGATAATAAATAAATAATTTTTTTATTTATGATTTTATTAACTTCAATTCTTATAACTGAATTTAAATATTTAAAAATAAATATTTATCACATCTTTATTTCTTATTTTATAAAATATAAGAAAAGTTGTATGAATATATAGCAAAACTCGATAGCTTTATTTTGGAAACTCTGATGACCATAAAAGTTGAACAATTGACATGAAGATATCAATATTCCTTGTTAGGTATTCCAACATTTGACCCCCTGGGAGTGATACAAATTAGGGTGGCAAATTCCATACAGACGATGCAAAGCGAACAAAAAAAAAAAAAAGCAGTAAGCTAAACTAACATTACCAACCATAACAAATCAATTAAGGTGACCTTATAACTGCTACAACCTCCAACATAGATATGGACCTTGTAAAAAGTGGTCCATGATGCACCATTCAATTTTGACCATTAGATATAAAATTAAATAAATTAATGGCTTGGATAAAGCACTGAAACTTGTTCTGCTAGTTAGATTAAATTTTTTGAATTTTACAATTTAGTCCCTCAATAAAGAGTTTCTCTCTGTTGTTTTTGCAGAGAAATTCCAAAGATAGAGAAGCACATTTGTTAGAGAATGCTACTTTTGTCATTCCAAATACAATTTCAAGTTTTGTCTTACATATAGGCTGGGCTAAGCAACACCAAGTGAAATAATAATAATAAAAAAAAACTATTAGCGTCAACTCAAAATATTTATCAAGAGGAATTAGCATTAACGCAAGACATCGGCGAGTCGGTGGTGATCCCACCATTCCTCACAGCAATTAAAAAGTGTTATTGCATTAAAGGAATTTATTTTAATAGTTATTAATCTTTTTAAAATTTTTTAGTAATTTTATATTTAATTAAAATATTTTTTTTATAATATTTTTTATAAATTTAATATTATTTAATTTTTTATGATAATATTATTAATTTTGATAGATTTATTTTTATATCATTATAAGATATTATATTTTAAATTATTATTTTAATATATTATTTATTTTAGTAAAAATATTAAATTATTTGATAAGAATTAAAATTATAAAAATAATTTTAAACAATTATATTTTAAATTTATTTATGTAAAATTAAAATAAATATAATTATTTTTTAAAAATTATTTTATTAAATTTTAATATATATTTTTAAAAATATAACATATTTATTATATTTTAATTTATTATTTAACTATATATTTATTTATTATTTTATATTTATTATTTAGTTTAATAAATAATTTTATTAAATATTTTTAATTTAATTAATAATTTATCAACTTTTTATTTAGCTGTAACGAACTTATCCGTTAATCAAAGCTATTATGACAATTGGACAAACTAGTTTAATAGTATAAATAAATAAAAGGAAGAAGCTATCAACCTTAAATACATAAATAAATAAATAAATAAATGCAGATTTATATAATAATTAATAACAGGAAAAAAAATAAAGATGAGCTTTATAACAATATTTTCATATTAAACCAAGCACCAAATGGCAATTTCAACACGTGAAGACCTATTTGCTAAAATACGTAAAAGGACTAAAAGTTAATAATTGATGTTTAAAAAAAAGATTTAATATAATTTTTAGTATCTCATTTTATATTTATTTTCTATTTTAATTTTTTTACAAAAATAATTAGTTTTAATCTCTATCAAAAAAATCTATTAGATAATAATATTATTTATTTTGTAAAAATTATACTTCATACATTTTTTAATTTCATAAAATATCTATGAATATAATTTGATATTATTTTGATTATATTTTAATTATTTTTTATATAAATATGAACTAATATACGAGTAAAATTAAAACATTTAAAATTAAATAGTCTCCCAAAAATTAAAACACAAATAATTAAAAAAATTAAAAAAATAAATTGTATGTACTGATATTTGAAGATTAAAAATATAAACATTTAATAATAAAAACTACAATTAATAACTTTTATAAATTAAATATAAAACAAAGAAAGTAAAAAGTTGATTAAAGAAGGGAAAAAAGGTATTAGAAGCGGTGGTATTATTGTTAACCTGCTGGTGAGCGTATTAGAATTGAGGCATAACTGCAGCGAAGAAAATGACAGTGGTCTCTGAGTTGTTGAAAAGTGCGCCATGTCCCTCCGGAAAAGCATTGCAAGCACACTCGCAAGAGTCACAACGTCTTCGCCTACCCATCATTCGCAATCCCCATGCTTTCGTAACGGACAAACAATACCCCTCTTTTCTTCATTCTCCACATTATAAGAAACTGAAACAAAGGAAACGCAGAAACAAGAGAAAGAATGGCAGCAGGAGGAGGTGGGGTAAAGGTTGATGAGTTTCAACCTCATCCAGTGAAGGACCAGCTTCCTGGTGTTGATTTCTGTGTTACCAGCTCTCCTTCATGGCGTACATCCCACCCTCTTTTTCTATCTAACCTTAATCATATCTTCTTCTTCTTCTTCTTCTTTTGCTGAATTTTTTTTTGGCTTTTGTTTGATTGCAGCTGAAGCGATTATTGTTGGGTTTCAGCACTACCTGGTTATGCTTGGAACCATCGTCATTGTTTCCACCATACTTGTCCCTCTTATGGGCGGTGGCAATGTAATAATAAATTTCTGAAAACTTTTATGCACCTTTTTTGTTCAATCATTCTGTTTGAATCCAATTTCTTCTTCTTTTGCGAAAAAAAAATTATATAGGTGGAAAAGGCTGAACTAATACAGACTCTGCTTTTTGTTGCCGCCATTAACACGCTGCTTCAAACGTGGTTTGGAACTCGACTTCCCGTAGTCGTGGGGGCATCTTATGCTTTCCTCATTCCTGCTATTTCTGTTGCTTTTTCCTCAAGGATGAGTCTATTTGTTGATCCACACCAGGTAATTACTGCTTTGCGAAAATAATTAATGGATATATAGATATGTTGTTGAGTTTATTTAGAAAATGGACGTGTCTTCATTACGAGTTTTGGAGATAAGTGTTAATGCATGTCACTAATATCGATTGTTCTTCACTGATTTTTTTTAGAGATTTAAACAATCTATGAGGGCCATACAGGGGGCACTTATTGTTGCGTCATTTTTTCAAATCATTGTTGGCTTTTTTGGATTCTGGAGGATTTTTGCCAGGTAGACTACATACCTGAGAATCCCATTTGATCATTATTGTGCAATGTACTTCTTTGATGAAATCGGCCATATTTGGGTATAGAGAAATTCACCGGTATTAACTGCTGACTGATATTGTAGGTTTCTCAGCCCCCTAAGTGCGGTCCCCCTTGTTACTTTGACTGGCCTCGGACTCTTTGTATTAGGGTTTCCAAGAGTACGTCATGCATTGCTCTTTTCTTATGCATATTGGTGATAAATCTCATTCATCTGATTATTAGTTGTTTAACCAGCATAATCCTTGTTTTTCTTTTGATTCTTGCAGTTGGCAAATTGTGTGGAAATTGGTCTTCCAGCATTGGTTATCCTGGTCATCCTATCCCAGGTATGTTTCTTTCTATCATTTTATCTTGTTTATTTTAATTGAATTCTTTTGAAATATTTGTGTAATAAAAATAAAGTAACTTAGAAAGTAGAAGCTTTAATTTTTAAATATATTATTTGAATGATTCATTATTAAAAATATATAAAGATTTGCTTCTGCATGACATTGCTATATGTATAATTTCACTTTACTTGGTTGATTGTTGAACGAGATTTAGTAGAAAGTAACTTAAGATGTGATTTACCCATGTTACCTCTGTATATTGTATATTAAAACGAAGTTTTGAATTGATATTCTGCTTGTGTTCAACAAACGTCCTTGCAGTACATTCCCCAAAGGATGAAATCGAGAGGAATTGATCGATTTGCAATTATAGTCACAATTGGAATTGTATGGGCATTTGCTGAAATCTTGACTGCAGCTGGTGCATATCGTAGAAGATCACCTAAAACTCAATTTAGCTGTCGTACTGATCGATCTGGGTTAATCAGTGCTGCTCCTTGGTCAGTCTTAAGCAGATTGATTATGTTATTAAGAATTATGTAGTTCTTTCAAAGCCATATATTTTGTGATATAATAGATGGTGATATCTAATGTTTTAAAGCATTAACTAATTTTTACAGCTATATACAAGGAGCTGAAGATGTTATGAACACCACTTATCTTACACACACATAATATTTCCATGCATGCTCATGTGGATGGTCATCTAAAGCTCTATTCTTCAATTAGATTTCACTCCATTTATGCAGGATAACAGTTCCATATCCCTTTCAATGGGGACGCCCTTCTTTCAATGCTGGTGATACTTTTGTTATGGTTGCTGCTTCTCTTGTTGCAATTATTGAGGTTTGCTTTAATTTTTTCAAAACATAGATGAACTTGTGGGGATGGTTGTTATATTTTTGTTTAAAATAATCGTGAATGCTAATGCTGGCAATATTTTGCACATGATAATGTCTACAGTATGACTTTGTGGACTAACATTTTACTTGTAAAAGTTCTGTGACCTTCCCTTGTTCTTTTTTTATTTTATCTTGTAATTTGACAATTGCTAATGAAAGGTATATGACTAAAGTTCTATCTATTTGGATTAACTTTGAGATAAGTTTTGTTCTTTTCATTATCTGAGGACAGTCGACAGGGACGTTCATTGCAGCATCAAGATTTGGTAGTGCGACCCCTATTCCACCCTCTGTGCTTAGCCGTGGTGTTGGCTGGCTGGTATTATGTGATTTCTTTGTCACTATACTAGTACGAACACTTCTAAGAAAATATATGTTAACGTTTGACAATTTCAGGGCATAGGTACTCTTTTGGATGGCTTCTTTGGCACAGGAACTGGATCTACTGCATCAGTGTACACTTGTTACCTTTTTAAAATCATCTAACCTTGCTATTTTCAAATAGTTGTTAGGCTAAGCATCTTAGCTGTCCTGACCCTAAACATATGATAAGTTGCTAATATTCAATCACTCAATGTTAATTTTGTTGTTTCGGTTGTCACAGGAAATCTGTAAATTTGTTTTTTGATGATTTTGAGATGATAGCTCATAAGAAAATCTTGGAGCTTATTTGGAAGCAACTGATTACTCTGCCTAGAAGTTATGATAGGATTTGGGATGATGTCTTGCTAGCTAGTGATTAAAGTAGGGACATTTCTATCTGAAAATGATGCTCAGATGTTTCCTATTGAACCAATAAATGAATAATATGGCTGCGCAATCACCTTCTATTAACTGTGTGAATCTTGAAAATTTATCTTTTATTATTATATTAAAGACATTATCTAATTGTCTTTTCTTTTATTTCCTTGACATTAAGTGAAAATGCCGGACTCTTGGGTTTAACGCGAGTTGGAAGTCGGAGAGTCATTCAAATATCAGCTGGATTCATGCTTTTCTTCTCTATATTAGGTGTTGCAACGCTTTCTTCTGATTTCTAAACACTTGGACATGCTGGTGAAACTAAAACTAGTGTTATATTTTATGTTTGTACTGGACAATTTGTTCATTCCCAAGGCTTTATTTGGATATCTAACAACAGGTAGAGTAAATTGAAATGGATATGATAGCATTGTTTGAATATTTTCACATGGAATGGAAAAGATTTTCATGTCATTATTTAAGAAGTGGATAGAATGGTAAGACAGCAACAAATGATAATCTATACTCCCAAATAGAGGGAAGAAAAACAGAGGTATTTGATGGAATGGGGTGGAATGTATCTCATAGATTTCATTTCATTCTACCCCATTTTAAACAGTCCGAGCACTGACAGGTCATGATATTTCGTTCCATTCTTCTTCATCTCATCCCTTTCCATCAATCCAAACATAACCAAAAATGATGAAAAGTCAAACTTATCTAACTATGCATATGTTATTTTGTTCACCTGATGTTTTTTCCTTATATTCAGCTTTGTGATTCTCTCTGACAGGAAAATTTGGAGCAGTTCTTGCATCGATACCTTTGCCAATTATAGCAGCTCTATACTGCGTTCTCTTTGCCTATGTAGGTATGTCGTGTTATGTAGTCGATCCATTAAAAGTAATGTAATGTCAATTGGGAAAATAATTCTATCATCTTTTTTGTGAGAACTGACAAGTTAATGACCTAGAACCCAAAACAGACAAGTGATTGCCATAAAACTTGTCTTTTAAAGTGTATTTTCATTTGGATAATGCTAATTTCATGTTTTGTTCCTGAATTATTTCTGATTTGATTGTAATGTTTCTTTTATGATGAGCAGCATCAGCAGGCCTCGGTTTTCTTCAATTCTGCAATCTAAACAGCTATAGGTCAATGTTCATCCTTGGCTTCTCTCTCTTCATGGGATTATCTGTTCCACAATATTTCAACGAATATCTATTGCTATCCGGACATGGCCCTGCTCATACTCGCTCCACAGCGGTATGTATATCTTACCTGAAAAGGTTGCCTTGATTCTTATGGTTTTACTATAACAATCTTTGATTTGTATGGTTTATTGTGACTCGTTTTGCAGTTCAACATTATAGTACAAGTGATTTTCTCATCCCCAGCGACTGTGGCAATTATAGTTGCATACTTCTTGGATTTCACTCTGAGTCGTGGACACAGCTCATCTCGCCGAGACAGTGGGAGGCACTGGTGGGAAAAATTCAGGAATTTCAATCATGATACTAGAAGCGAAGAGTTTTATTCACTTCCTTTAAACCTCAACAGATTTTTCCCCTCATTTTGAGTGCACTTCCTGTTTAAAATGAACAAAACAAATCTATAACTCTCGACTAGTTGTCTCAAAAGTATCTAAAATCTACACAAACAGAAGTATGTATAAAAATGTTATTCGAGTAAAATAGCTGTTGATTGGAGCAATACGGACTAGCATGTTAAGTTCTGGTATCAGACATCCATGTATTTTTCTTTTAGTAGACTCTCGTATTAGGAATCCTCACAAGAGGACCATATTCGACCACATTTATCCATGTTTTACTAGGAAACCTTTCTTGGGCTGTGAGAATGCGATTCTAGTATATTGTAGGCTTGAAGCCTGCAATTGAGTCCAAGCCCAATGGCGTGCACATCATGGTAATTCCCGTTCCTGTGTGCTTACCTTAGGAAATGATAATGATGTATGAAGATGATAAAACAAAGGACTAGAAATAAATGTGCAAATTGTATTGAAATCTGTATATTCTAGAATTGGACTTAAAATATATGGCCTTCTAATAGGCTAACTTAGACATGGCCGAGACTAAGTGGGCCCAATGGCAGCCCTGGTTATGCGGGAATCACGCCCCCGTGCTGTCATGTACCCATGGAAACAGCAATAATTTAGTTTCAACTTAGGCACTGTTTAAATCAAATCATGGTTTCCAAAATTGGACTGGTGTTCGATCGGTTGAAATGAGAAATTTTTTCAGGTTAATTGCATTATAAAACTCTTTCAGCCAAAAATCAGAAATGAACCAGTAAAATTGGTACAAAACCAATAAACTGAATGATTGACAAAATCAATAAAAAAATAAAAAATTAATTCATATGTAAAATAATATTTTAATATTTTAAAAAAGAAAAATAAAATTGTTATATTTCATTTAATTTTGCATGTTTAATTTAAATTTAAAATAAATAAAAAATGTATAATTTTTTATATTTTAATTATATAAAATTAATTTATTTTTATTATATATTTTAATATAATGTATTATAAATATTTTAAAATAATATTTAATCATAATTAAATTATTAAATATTAAATTAATACTTTGATTGATTTAATAATTGATCTAATTTTAAAAAAAATTAATTCAAATAAGGGAAGAAATAAATTTCAGCTCTTACAATGTTTGGAATCTCGGCTACGGAAAAAAAGGAGAAATAATCTTTTATTTGACTTGTGAAAGGGGATAAGATTTTTAAATAAGTATATTTATACTTTTCTTACTTTTATAATATTATTTTAAATTTAGAAAAATATTTTAAATAACTACATAAGTTTTTTTAATTTTAGAATAAATTAAAATAAAGTAAAAAAAAAATTGAATATGTTTGATAATGTATTTGATTTAGTTGAAAAAATTATTAAAATATTTTTGTTGCGTTTAATACGTAATTTTTTAATAATTTTTTTAATAGTTACTAATATTTTTTGATAGTTACTAATAATTTTTAAAATATTACTTAATAAGTACTGATTTTTTTATTTTTATATAAAAGTTTATAATTTGATCATATATTTTTTATTTTGTAAATTTAATATTATCTAGCTCTTTTACAATAATATTATTAATTTAATATGTTTTTTATATCATTATAAAAAATTATATTTTAAATTATTATTATAATATGTTATTTATTTAATTATTATAGTATTTATTTTATTTTTAAACAAAAGATTAAATTTTTTATTAAAATTAAAATAATAAAATAATTATTTTAAATTTATTATTTATATGAAAATGAAAAAATATTAAAACTTTTAAAATAATTTTAAAAAAAATCTTACTTACCAAATTTTAATTTTTTACTTAATTAAGTCATTATTTATTGTATTTATAAATTATTTTAACAACTGATACAACTAAATTTACTCGACACTTTATTCAGTTAATAATTTATCAATTTTTTTATTTTTAAACTAATTTATTTTTTAATTTTAATTTTGTTAGACACATCATTAACTTTCTCCATTTTCTCTTCTTTCAAAAAATTAAAACAAGAAAATAGATTATTTTTAAAAAAATCATTTATTTTCCTCAAACCAAGTAGTATGTAAGTGTTTGTATAAAAAATATTTGACATTTATATCTAATGATATTATCATCTAATTTATAATGCAATCAAAATTCATTAATTAAAATAGTATTAATGCAAAATAGTTTTTTACTTAGTAAATATTAAACTCAATAGTGGAATTAAAGAAAATCAGGCATTGATACGAAATATTTTTAGATATCAAATTTATTTGATAAAAGTAAGGCTTAACTGTGATTTTAATTATGTTAATAAATTTTGTTTTTTGTTTGAGCTTTCATTAAGTTAATGGTAATGATGAAAAATTGAAATTAAACGTAAATTAATAAGGGAAATAAAAAATAATACTGCTCATAAGAGATAAAAATATATTTTAAATACTAAAAGATGGATAATTTAAGTGATATATATTTAATTTTTAAAATAAAATATTATATTTAAATTATATATGTATATAAATATTAATAAAAAATCTAGTTTTATTTCTGGAAGATATTTATAGTGAACCAATAAGTAATTATACACAAGAATCTAAAATGTTTCCTATTCAAGATCATGCGCCTGTATATGGCTAATTTAAGTTATGCGTGTTTAATTTTAAAAATAAAAATATTACATTTAAGTCTTATATATATATATATAGAAAAATTTGTAATAAAAGATTTAGATGTTGTTTAGTTTTAAAAAATATTATTTTTTTATTTTTATTATAAAAAGTGTTATTTTATTTTTATTATAAAAAATATTATTTTATTTTTTATTTTAAAATTTTATATTAAAAATAAAACAAAAATAAAAAAAATAACTATTTTTATAAAATAAAAAAATTAAAAAAAATATATATGAAACTTAAATCCTAAACTACCAACAAGCAATCATGTACAAGAAAATAGTATTATGATGTGTACCTAAATCATATGCATTTACTAGGAATCCGTATTGTTGTATTAACGTTATTAAAATTTTAGAAAAGCAATTGTAATAAAAACTAATTATATGATAATTTATAATTTAAAGATAGTATAAATATTACACTGTTCATATATTTAATTCAAATTACATTTTTATAGTTATATGTTAAATATTTTACATATATTTATATATTAAACAAATTATAAACTCGGTTTTAGAGATTTACCGATCAAAACATTACAATAATTGTTAATCTTATATTTTGATGAAATATTTTAATATTTTAAAAAATTTAAAATATTGGAAATTTTAAATATTTTTAATTTAAAAATATTTTGTTTGACTATTTAGAAGATTAATTTTAAATTTATTTAGTTTTATATTTGTATATTTTTAATTTTTATTTAAATTTTTATTATAAATAAAATTTTATATTTAAATATTAATAAATTTTGTTTAATTTTGCTTCTATTTTTTTAAAAAAAATTAAATATACAAATATTTTTATTGTGTAACATATTTAAACTATAATAATAATCTAACAAATATATATTATTAGATGATAAAAAAATATAATTATATAATTTGACGTTGAAAATATTATGTTAAAAAATAAGAGAAAAAAATATAAAGACATAACAAAATAAAATAAAATAACGAGAGAGTAACACAAACGTAGAATTAGAATTATTGTTCATCAAAATGAGTTGAAAATTTTGAAAAATTTTAAATTTTACTTATTTTTAAATAATTTTAAATAATTTTATTTTAATTTATTAAAATACTTTCTTAAAATTACTAAAATTTAAAGTTTTTTATAGAAAATTATCTAAAACAATATATTCTAATTTTAAAATTTTAAACTCTCAAAAATTATATTTTCTCATTACAATATTTTTAAAATTTTATTTTTTAAAATATAAATTTTTAAACAAACTTATAAATTTGATATACTATAAATTAAGTAAGTTTCAAAATTTTTAAATAAATTTAATTTAAATACTTAAAAGTTTAATTTGATTTGGTTTACTTTCATCCTTAAACAGAATTATAGAATTTAAAATGTATTAAAAAAATATTTACCAAATTAACCACCAGAAAAGTTGAATCTTTTCATTAATTTTTTTTTACAATGACATAAATTCACAAATTATATCATTTGTATTGTTATTAAAATGTTTCTCACCTAATTATTTTTAATAAATATAATTTGTTTAAAAAGTTTTAATAAAATTAAAATTATCATTATTTTTTAAAATTGATAAAAATAGATTCTAATATATTAATTTTATTTTATACTTAATAATATAAGCATCAAGAAATTCACAAAATTCAACTTAATGATGGAGATTGAAATAATTTACGTATGATTTTAATATTTTAAGTTTAAAGTTTATTATATATATATTTATAATAAAAAAAATCAACCAATTAATTGCATAACCTTATTACATTTTTATGTGAAGCTATACAATCCTATCAGTTTAAGCATTAATTGGTAGCCAATATATATATATAGAGAGAGAGAGAGGGGGAGAGTATAGTTAACAAGAAAAAACTGTTAAAAAGAAAAAGAAAAAAAGGAGTTAGTTTGCATTTAGATATGATGATTAATATTTGTCTATGGAAATGATTAGTTTCCAAAATAGATGGAGATGAAATTAAAAATAAAAGTACATCCATACATGCTTTTTACCGGTGCGATGAATCAAGCAACTAATTAAGGCCGGAATAATTACAAGCATCCCAGTTTATCAAGACTATCCTTTAAATAATTTGAAGCTTAATAAGACATGATCTGTATTGAGCACTTATCTTTAATTATTTATTCTTTTAAATACTATTAGTTAAATTTGATAATTTTTTTAATATACATTTATTTTGAAATTATTGTAAAATTAATCAACCATAATTTTAAATTTACTTTTAAATTTAACATACAGTATCTACAAAAATGATACATCTTGATTTAAATATTTTACTTTCATAAATTTATTTTTAAATTTAAGTCAATGTTTTTTCATTCTTATCTAATAAATTTAAACATTTATTATTAATTTTATTTAATTCTAAAAATATCTGTACAATACAAAAAAAAATTGCTTGTTATGTAAGATTAACGACTTAGATAAGTTAAGATATATCTTTTTAATATTAATTGTAGAAAAATTTAAATAAAATTTATTAGTCATTTACATATATAAAGTAAAATTATAAAATGATATATTTTATAATTTTTTAGAAAACTTAAATTTTAACAACGAAACTATTAAGTTTTAGATAATTTAAATATCTATAGATATATAATTAAAAGTAGAAATATATTTTTATCACTGGTAAATATAAATAAATCTGGCTTTAACTTTTAAATTTTTTAACTAATTTTGATCCTTATAAAAATTATTTTGTAAATAGTTTTTATCATCATTTAATAAACATATAAGTATATTTTTAGACACATCATATTTAGATAAATATCACAGTATTATCAAATATTTATATGGATCATTTTAAAACTCACGACGATTGATATTTAACAAAAAAGATATTAAAAAATAAAATATATTTTAGTTTATATTTTATATGTCATATTGTACATCATCGTAAAATAATTTGATAAAATATTAGTTATTTTAAAAATATATAAATTTTGTAACCTTGATATGCTTTATAAAAACTTTTAATACAACTATTGATCAATAAAATTTAAATATTTTATAGATCCCTTCACATACAAGTGCACAAACTTATGTATAGATATGTAAGGAGAGAAAGAAAACAGTTTACGTTAGGTAAAAAAATATTCATAAATTGATTCAATTTAGTAGAAAATACACGCAACAACTTTTAATATAAATAAAAAATGTCAAATAAAAAATTGAATTTCAATGAACAAAAAGCTATAAAACTGTTTTTATATTATATTAAATTGAAATTTCAAATATAACTTGGACATAGTATATGTTTTTGGATAAGTATCTGCAAACTTAATTTGAAGGGACTGTGATTGTAATTAAAAGCGAACTTGTCATGAAGTCATTTATATTTGAATACTTTTTATCCGGAATTATTTTTGACAAATAACAGTAGAATAATTAACTGAATTCACCGTAAAACACATCAATTCTTTGCGTCCACACAAACTCTATCTGCACTCAAGTCCCCCTTTACATGTGAAATCCAAGCATCATGAAAGTTTGATAAAATTGATTTTCAATGACCAAAGTTTCATTCTAGTTGTGCAGGCAAAACACCGAACAAGCTATAAAGTTTACAAACCATGTCTCATTAAAGAAAGAAGTCATATAATTGTGTGAAAATAAAGATACATACGGAGATTATCTTATTTTATTTTCAATTTAATATATAAAAGTGAATATACTTTTGAGGGCAAAGGAAAATTTGTCAACATTATAAGCTAAAGTTGGCAACCTAATGTTAAAACTTAATGTTGGAAAGTGACTCAAATTTAAGAGGAGATTAATTGAGTTCGTAGACATTTATGAAAGAAAAACAAACAAACTTTTGCAGAACGAGACACTAATTGTTTTTAGACATTGATTTGAATTTTTTAAAATTAATTTCAAATTATAATTATCATTTAAACCATAAAAGTGTTTTTATATTTTTATATAAATAAAATACAACTTATATTTTTCATATAACATCTAAAACATAAATAAATTTTAATTCATTTCAAAAATCTTTTTTTTTTTTTTATAAAAGCGATAAAGCCATAATCGATCAAGGCATTACTGGAAAACATAGTAACCATAGCAGTGAGCAAATAATTTTTATCATAATATTTAATTGATTAGGAGTGTTGTGATAGAATTTTGTATACGCATCCCCTGCACGTGGAAAAATATTACAAGGGGCGTGTTTCATCATTTGTCGTTTGTTTCTTCTATCAATATTTCATTGAAGTTAAAAATATAAATTAAAGATTGAGATTCATGCAGTTGAATAATGCACTTCAGGAGATTTCAATCCTTTTACCAACTTTTTTTATTAACTTTCTTTGAAACAATTTATGATAAATTAGTATTTATATTAAACAATACAATTGTAAAGAGAAAGTGAATAATTACTTGTTTATGATTATTTATTTTTAAGAGAAAATTAATAATCATCTTTAAAATATTAGTTAGAAAATCAAAATAAGACATTTGATTAAAATTTGTTATTAATGCTTTTATCATAATTTTTAATATATCTTAATATATTTTTATTTATTGATTTCTTAACTATTCTTTAAACTAACAAGGCAAATATTAACTAGTATTTTTAAGATATTGATTAAAAAGTTAAAATAATCATTTTAATAAAAAAAATATACAAAACAATCCTTAAAAATGATATGTTGTTCCTCTTTGATTCCAGAAAGCGTTATTATATACAATTTAAGACCTGTTTTTTTATTTATAATTTTAACTATAACAATATCAATTTTTTATTCTATTTTTTTTAACGTTCTGTATATGAATTTATAAAATAAAAATTATAAGAAATAGCGAAACATTTGTTTTTGCTATTTTCTCATGTGAAAATAAAAAATAGAATAATATTTATATAATTAAAATTAAAAACAACAAATAAAAACATAAACCAATAGATCCTAAGTGTTTTACCTGTTCGCTATTTCGTCGTTCTGTCCATAACCATTAATAAAATGAGATGAATTTGTTTACGTGGTCTGTTAACTATACGCATGTATTGTTAAGGACAACATAATTAGATAATTTAGGCCCTCCAAATATAATCGTTTTTTTTTTGTTGTAAATTTGGTTCCTAACAATATTGATATGCATTAAAAATGTTAACCTTTTTACACTTCCATCCTTTCATCTTGAACTACTAATAAAATATAATAAAAATTGCAACAAAATGATACAATTATATTTTTATGCTTTTTAACGTTATTTTTTATAATATTTTTATTAATTTAATATTGCATGTGGAATTAATTTATATAGATTTTTTTAACGAGGAGAACTGAGATGTCAAACTAAACTAAAATATTATATAAGAATGATATGAAAAAAATAAATGAATAAATCGGTAAAATAGAATCTAAATACAACATTTTTTTTAAATTTTTTTATCTTCAAAACTATAGGTGCATACAATTTTGTTATATAAATATCAATGTCTATAATTTAACACACATATAGTTATTTTTGGAACTCAGGTAAGTAACAAGCTGGATATATTTAAAATTTGATACAAATAAGTTGAGATCGATGATGATATATACCTCGTGATTGCGTGAGGTGTGTGTGTTAAAGTTGGCCAACTTGGTTCACCTGAGTTGGTTCGATACATAGTTGAGCTTAAGAGTGAATCAACCCAACTTGATTTAATCCACTAACCTAATGATTTGATTTACTAAATAAAAATATTGAAAGATAATAGAAAAAATAAAAAATCAAATGGTATTTATCCTTAAAAAAAGTTTCATCAAAAATATCATTATCATCTAATACTTAACAAGTTTTTTTTTAAAAAAAAAACCAACTGAGCTATAAAACCATGGTGAGTCGAGTTAACTCTTGTATCAAATATGGTTCATTTGAACAGTTATAATAAGGTGCAATGGTTGCTTTTCGTGTGAAGAAAAGAAAACGAATAATTATAAATAAAATATTTATGGATTCTTCAAGCACATGAATTATGAGAAATATGAGATTTAGGAGATTCATTACCATTATTATATTTAACTAGGAGACACTCTCTTAGCTATATCTATTATGTGGAAAAAAATGACCAAACTATAGATTAAACATGCTTTCATTCTAGTCATTCATTTCATAACAAAGGAACGCATATACAGTAGATTTGTGCATTATACATCACCGATGCTCATACATAGTTAGATCGATTCAGACTTTTTTTTTCTAAAAAGACAGATGCTAAAACTTTTCATTATAAAAAAGTGACATTGAAATTACATAAAAATTTTAATTGTATATTTTATTATGTCATTTATACTTGATTGACACCTGCAAATGGAAGGATAAAAATGTAAGAAGTTGATTTATTAGAAGAATAACTTGTATAAACCAATACTTTTAGAGACTTAATCCAAAAATAAATAACACTTTTAAAAACTAAATTATCTGATTACATAACACCTAACAGTATATCTGCACGGTTTTTCTGACACGTTAGCAATTTGATACATTTTTATTAACAACCATTGGCATATTCAAAAATTAAATTACACATCATGATATTTTCAAAGATAATAGATAGCATATATTTTTAAAAACCGAATTATATATTTAATTTAAAAAATACTAAATAATACTTTTAGGACATTAGTTAAAAAATCAAATTTTTTATTTTAAAAATATTATTAATATATCCTCTCCATGATTTTTAATAAATTCCAACGTAATTTTTAATACAAATTTTATTTTTAATTGCTTAATAAATATTTTTAAGATACTAATTGATAAAATGTTAGTCTAAAAATATATTAATATATTCTTTTCATAAAATTTAATATAGCCGAAATATGCCGAGAGTAAAACATTTCATTGTTGATCCTCAATCAGTGTGAAATTCCAATTAGCAAAATCCTCATATTAAGTTAAACGATCATAAACCGGACGTTTCTTCATCATAAAAATACAATATTGTGTGTTTGTTTGATTTAAAAGTTTATTGAATTAATTTGAAATTATATATGTTAAATTAAAAAATACAAAAATAAATTTATTAAGAGAAGAGAGGTATGACGACAACAATATAAGCAGTTGGCTAAAAAATTTGGACCCATTAAATAAGAAAGTGTAAGAAGATAGTAGCTCACCAATTTGTGAACGGAAAGAAAGAATCCCCAAAAGGTATTTAGATTTAAATGGCGGAATAGGAAAATTTGGAAAAGTGAGAGGTGAATGATTCACAGGAAGTTATATTTATATTTGTTTGTATTTGGAAACAAAAAATTAAAAGTGAAAAGATTGATGAAGAAATAGAGTTGTAAAAAAGTAAATGATTTGGGTTTGGGTGAATAAACTAAGGAGAGAGTAGCGACAGACAGAGAAATGAGGAGCCCATATGCGAATGCTATTAAGCCATTATATTCCATTAATACATTCACACTCCCAAATCACCAAACCAAACCCATTTGTTCAATCTTCAATTCATGCCTCACACTCTCTCTCTCTCTCTCTCTCTCTCTCTCTCTCTCCTCTGTCTTGTCTATGCTTGACAACTCCTCGTTTCAGCAATAGAAATTAGAAAAAACCACAAACAATTAAGAAACTGTTTCACACTCTCTCTGCAAATTCACACGCAGAAAGCAAAAAAGAAAGAGAGAGAGCAACCAAGCAAACAGACAAAAAAGAAAACTTGAGAGACAGAAAGAAAGAGAGAGAACACAGACACGGATCACTTTAATATGTCAAACACAAATCCATAAGACCCAGCCATGACCCAACACCACACTCCCTTCCTAACCTTCCTCCGTTACCCCGCCGTCACCAATGCCGTGACCGCCGTTACTCTCTCCTCCGCCAACACCCTCACCTACCGCAATGCCTCTCTCGCCGGACCCTTCCACCGCCGGTAACCTCTTCTGCGGTGAAGACGTCGGCCAAGTCATCTCCGACTATCCCCCGCCGGAATCCCTTCCGGCGGATTACGATGAGGAGACGATTGCCACACTCATCGAAACGGAGACCCACCACATGCCGGAAAAAGGCTATCTCCGGCGGTGCCGAGACCGATATATCGACATAACGGCACGGTTGGACGCCATCAACTGGATCTTAAAGGTACGCGCTGTGTAACGTTTAACACGGAAACAGGTTGGATAGATGGATGAGGAACAGTGTTTCACCGCGTGGTTGGTTGAATGCAATGCAGGTCCACGCATTCTACCAGTTTCGGCCAGTGACGGCGTTTCTGTCCGTGAATTACTTGGACCGTTTCTTGTCGTGCTCTTCTCTACCGGTACTCCGTTTCTTTTTTTCCGTTTTTTTATCCGGGAAAGTATGACGCTTTGGAGGCATAAAGTCGGACACAGTTATTGTTTATTTGGCGTCTTTTCAAATTTTGATTTTTTTTTTAATAAATTTTTTACTTTTGGTAGCGACCGAGTGGGTGGGCGTTTCAGCTGCTATCGGTGGCCTGTTTGTCTCTTGCTGCTAAAATGGAGGAGCCCAATGTCCCGCTTTTGCTGGACCTGCAATTGTTTGAGCCCAGATTCGTGTTCGAGCCCAAAACGGTTCAGAGAATGGAGCTTTGGGTCATGTCCAATCTCAACTGGAGGTTGCGCTCTGTTACGCCATTCGATTACCTCCATCATTTCATCTCCAACCTCCCTTCGTCTTCCGAATCCGTCAACCGCTTCTTCTCCACTGCCTCCGACCTCATTCTCAGCACCACTCGTGGTAACCTTTCGCTGCCCATCCCCTTCCTTTTTCTTCGACTGCCGTTTATCTAATGTCGTTTCCATTCTCGCAGTTATTGACTTCTTGGGATTTGCGCCATCCACCGTGGCAGCCGCCGCCGTTCTCTGCTCGGCTGCCCGTGACATTGTTTCCCCCAACGCCCAATTGCCGTCGTGTTTTCACGGCAGAGTAAACAAAGTACACTTCCTTTTCTTATCCCCCCAAAAAAGTACTTAATATACTCACTTCTACGGTTCAGAATATAAAATTCTTTTTTGGTGGGCTTGGTTGGTTCATATTTATTATTTAATGATAAAGTAATTTGATATGTTTCAAATTATTGTTATTAATTACTATTATTGGAATAATTGGAAGCATGGAAAGGTGTGTGTTTGTCGATGACAAGTTTTGGTTCTTTATTATTATTATTATTATTATTATTTTTTCACGATGAATCTTTGTTCTTTGGGGACAGGAAATGGTGAGATGCTGTCACCAACTAATGGAAGAGTACGTGGTGGACACGTGTCCCGCATCTTGCAATAAAGAGAGGATACCCGAGCCGGCGCCTCCCTCCAGCCCCATCGGCGTGCTCGACGCCGCTTCCTGTGTGAGCTGCGACACACGTTCCGACAGGAATAACACTGCCTCAAGCGCCGAACTAGCCGAGCCGTCAAACAAGCGCCTGCGATCCTCTGCTCCGGATGTACCGCAGCACTAGATAAGACCGGAATTTCCCTCCCCCGTCCCGGCATCGTATATTTATTATATAGTCATATCCATATAATATAATTTGTATTTGTCTCCTTTTGTCAGAGAGAAAGAGGTTACTTACTTTTTGGTTTTTTATTTTATTTATCATCCTATATTATTATATTTATATCTTGATTATAAGACCAAGGTCAAGATTTGGTACAGTCTTGGTTCGTCTAAAGATAACTTAATCAACTGTGTACTACAATTTTTAATTTATTATTGTTCCATAATTTTAACCTGTTATTATTGAATGATTTTCCTTTGGTGTAATGATTTTGAATCTGATGAATTGTGTTTGCTTCAATACTCTGCACCTGTACCCGAATAAACCATGTTTGTATCATTCCCGCTGTTCAATTCAAAGCACGGCAAGGGTCAGAAAAACTGGAGAAGGCTGAAATTATTTTGAAGCGACTGGTTTAAAGGACATGATAGTAATTTAAGAAACGTAATTGGTGTATGATTGGGCCGTGGATGCCAGCGGGGCTGAGCCACGTATCAGACAAGTGGGCCCATAACTGGATCTTGAATTTTCGAGGGATATTATGGTAAATTGGTGTGAAGGAAGAGGTACATCTCGTGCGTAGAGAGATTTAAGGGGGGGGTGACGTGGGCATGACAATTGAATGGCACGTAATGTATCGAAAAGAGAAGTTTTGGAGGGAAAAGAGATGAGTGGAGTTGGGAGGAGGTAGCAATGGAAGAGAGGAAGTGGGGTCGAAGAGAGATATGATTTGACGAATGCCAAGGAAAGAAGAAACGGTGCTGGAAGGTCACATACTTACATCAAATCATTCATATCACTTCTTCGTGGATGGAGTAGCAATAGAGTGTAGGACAATGGTCTATAAGCTATACTAATAGACATAGGAATTAGGATTGTAGGTAAGGGAACAATCAAGGAACCAAAAAGGGTGCTGTTGAGAATAACGAGACTCTTTAGCTTTTCGACTACGTTACCCTCATCATAATTATATAACGCAACACACACCACCGTGTAAAGACAAACATTTTCGTTATAGTTGACCTTATTTTAATTTATTATCGGTTAATACATCTTTTCTTTTAATTTCTCACCGTACATGTTATAGATCCAAACTTAAAAATGACTTCTTTTAATCAATGCAATGATATAATTTGAAGTGGCTGGTCGGCCGAACTAGATGATCTGTGAATATCGTTAATTGAGCGGTGAAGGGTTTCAAAAGATGCAAATACCTGGTATTTTCTTCGGTACCCCAGCTTCTCAATGCAATTGTTATGTAGATTTTGTCTTTATATTTCTGCATAACAGTTTGTGAATATTGGTTTGATCCACACCAGAACATTTAAGTACATGCATGATTCGATGAACTGTATTACTCTTAACTTTCTACCGTCGGTCACATGCATGACTTTACTTTGTGTGTATGTTGAAGTTGAAGACGCAGTTATCCACAAGATCTTGTTCACCGTTAAACTTGATTTTACCAATCTTAATTATTGTTTTTCCTCTAAGTCAAATTCATGGTAGAATTCAAATGTGATTTAGGATTAAGATCTTAACTAAATACTTATTCAATACATTATTATAAAATAAGAAATTGTTGATAAATTTAATTGTAAAATTTACTGAAATAAAGTTTCCATAGAAAATGATTTATTATTTCTAAGTCATTCCAACCTATTTTCTATTTTTGATATAACAAGTTCAGGTAAAAATTTGATATGAAAGAATCAATTTTCTCCTAGAGTCATTCTTAATATGAACCTAAATATAAGAATTGAACGTTCTGGAAGAAGTATGAAAAGTTCATGAACATAATTTGTGATCTAATAATTTTTTAGTATATTTTAATCTTTTCATATAAATGATTGAAATAAAAATTGAATTGAAATACTTATCGAAATGGAACCTAAAAGAATATTGAAAAGTTTAGGGAAGTAGTTGGCCCGTGTTGTGAATACTTGATGTAGATACGGAATAATAAGATGTTTAATTTTGTTGTTTGGGTTGAAGGCATGCAAGTTTTGTTTAGGAGTGTGCATGAGCGTACAATTGTTCAGATATTGGTTTTATAGCATCCACGTGGGGACTAGTGAGCCCACAGGTATTTGGGTAGCTGGGTAGGAGTTTGTGTATAAGTTGGTCAATTTCACATCCCAGCCTGGAAATGGGACCCTTCCACCCAGGCCTCAGCCATTTTTCCGGCACCTCAGGACGCGTGCGCACAACACAATATTTTCCATACTTCTTTGCATCACATCTTTGTTTCAACAAAAAGGAAAGCTATTTGTTAATAAGTTAAATATATATATTTTTAGGGATTTATCCAAATCGGTTAAGTTGGTTTTTTAAATTTTATCTCCATCTTTTCTAAATTAATCCTGTCACAGACTAAAGATGAGGCAAAATCCACGCTCAATCTATTTTATTATGGTACACCAGGTACAGTGAGGATAAGAAAGAAAAAAGAAAAATTGCATAAAGTAAAACTTTAAATTGAAAAACTCTAGCACTGAACGTTTACCGCCTAAAAAGAAGTACATTTGAAAAATTGTACTTTTAAAAAATTTAAGTATTGGGTCATTTGAATTTCGTCGTATTTAGTGTAATCAATGCAAAACAAATTATCTAAATAATTTTAAGCGCTAGATTAAAAGTAGGGATGGTACGGAGGGGATAAAGGGAGGATCCGGATTTTTTCTTTTCCAAATTTACATATAAATATGAGATGGCATTGGGGATGATAAATAATTGAATAAAACAAATAGATATTTATAAAAAAAATTGAAAGCAATAATTTTTCATCCATCAAATAAGTTGGAGTTCGAATTTGTGAGTAATATAATCCACAAAGTTATGCGAATAAGAGAGTGGATATAAATATTATTGAACCAAACCCTGCCAATATCTATGCGTATAGTATTGGAAAGATTTATAAATAATTTTTAATTAAGCTAACTATTTTTACTTATAATATCTTATAGCTAGGAATTAAATTATATTTAAATATATTTTCAATTAATTTATAAAATATTTTTAATTAATTGTATTTTTAAAATTTTTATTTAGTATAAGTTGTTAATTACATTCTTAGTTTTCATATTTTAATTAATGTACCATTTGTCGTTCCATTTTAATTACTCACTTTTTTTTTCATGTTCAAATAAAGTCTCTCATCTAATATTTTGTCAAATAATTAACAAAAACATATTAGATATGTGATATATGACTTGATCTGTATAGATTTTAAAAAGTATATAATATATTTAAATATCAAATATATTAATTTGTATATAATCTCTTAGTGTAAAATAAAAAAGTTTAGGTTCCTTTTTATAGATTGAATTAATGAATCTATGTTTTGTTTTTTTTTTTTTTAAATACTTTGTACACGGGTTAAGACACCCTTTATCATTTTAAAATTACCTGTTATGTTTTATTGATAACAAAAATTCAAATAACAAATGCATAAAATTAACTTTCACCACATTATATATATATTGTTTTCATTTAATATTTTTTGAAGTGAATAATTTAATTGAAACAATTAAAAAATTAAATGTAAACAATTAAAATTAAAGATAATCAAAATCATACACAAACTAAAGTACAAAAATTAAAAATGAAATTAACCTTCAATATCAATATAACAATAACAATTATATTTTAGTAGCTTATCAAATAAATTACGAGAGAACACATCCAGATTAATTGAGATGCGTGTAATAAGTTTAACTAGATGTACGTATACACGACAACGGGACAGGTAATCCTGTTCCTGTTTCTAACGGAGATTGGAAAAATCAGGCACTCCTTCTTTTTTAATAATTTTTTAATTTATTATATATTTTAAAAATTTATAATTATAAATATTTTATTTTAATTAATTTTATATAATATTTATAAAAATAAAATATTTTATAATTTAAAATATCATTTTTTATTATTCTTATTTTAATAATTTTTTAATTTATTATATATTTTAAAAAATTATAATATTTATTATTTTATCTTAAATAATTTTATATAATATTTATATAAAATAAAAAATATTTTATAATTTAAAATATCAGAATAGATTTCGAAGGTAAGACAGTTATTTTCATTTTCATACCTGACTTCGCTTAATCAAATTTTGGCTGAATCCATTTTCAATTTTAGTCAACTCAAAACTTTTTCTATTAAACTCAGCATAAGATTTGACGAGCATTCACGAGTAGTCTTGTTTTTTAATCTATCCATGAAAATAAATAGTTAAGTATCTTCTTTAAAAAAAAGTAAAATCCATTTTATCATGTTTAAATCGAATCAATTAGTATCAAATGTCAAGTTATATAAAATTACATATTTAATAACACATTAACACTTTACAAAAAATATATTTTATTATTTTATGTGTTAAGTTATGTGATTTTATCTTAATAATTATGTATCAAATTTTAAAAGCATTAGTTGTGCATAAATGTATACTTTAAAATTACATATTTACACGTAATTTAAATAAAATATTATTTATTAAAATAATATATTATGACAACTAATTAATTTTAAATTATATAAAATTTTGTATTAAATTGATATTTTCTATATTTTGCAAAAAAATAATAGTTAAAGATATAGTTTTCAAAATTTTAACTTTTAATATAAATTAATATTTAATTAAAAAGATAAAGTATTATTCATTTATTAAAATAATTATAAATGTTACAATTATTATTTTCAACTATTAATATGTTTATTTTTTAATAAGTCTCCAATCATAAGTTTCCTGCCCACATTGATTCGCAGAAGTACTTTATAAAATATGTATACTTTTAAATGGCTAAATATAATATAAATTGTTTGTTTTTATGTAGCTACTTATTTAAAGTTTTGAGAAGGTACTAATTCTACCCTTTTCAACTATGCATCGAGTAATTAATAAAAATACAAAAATATGAATATAAAATTGATAAAGAGTAAAATAAATAATAAATAATAATTTTAAAAAATAAAAAATTAATTATATTTTTTAATACATGTATTTTATATTTATATATAATGATATATAATCAAAATAAACAAATAATACTTTTTATTAATATATATGACATTTAATATTATCAATATTTTGAATACGGTATATTTAATAAAAACTTAATATGCATAATTTTTATTTTATATTATTGATAATAAAAAAGTAAAAAATGAAAATATGTAACAGTTTAAAGGTTTTGCAAGAAATGGTGTAACATTTATTTTGTAAATGTGAATTGTGGATGAGAAAAGAGTGAGCAGTAAGTGTATTTAGAGAGTTAAAGAAAAAAACTCAAAAAGCGAGGTTCCTTGGAGTTGGACCTCACATTGGGAAACAGCCGAAGTATGAGACAAAGAAGCATTAACAACCTTTGACAGAGCACGACCCACCCCTCTGCATCTTCATATAAGTATATAACCAAACCCTTTCACATCATTGCCCAATTGCCTACCCCTTATTCGTTTCTTTTTGGTTAACTCTCGTTCCCTTTCCCTTCCTTTTCCACTTTTTAAATTCCTCCCAATTTCCCATCTTACAAGTTCAGAACCAAATTTATCCAAACTAGGCCTCTACGACTACTCAAACATATACTATTTCTAAGACATTCATTAGCATGACTGCTAGTATTTTTATAAGTAGTTGATTACTTATCTCAATCAGAACAATAACATTATAGCTTCTAGTTTCTCTTAAATATTGTGTTTAATTTTCGTGTCTGCAGTGGCTTCAACGACAGCGTTCTAGTTCTGGACATATATTCCAACGTGGGTATGTAATCTGTTGTCACTAGGTGAGGGTCAGACTTAAGAGACACACTGATAGAGAGCATGGGTAACAGTACAATTTGATCAATTGTTTGACCAAACATCTATCAGAACAGTTGAGACAGCTGGAATTATTTATGTAAATTGTTCTGGATTGATTAATCTAGCACTATACAATTCGGAAAATAAATTGTTCGCTATGAAATAATGTCCCTTATGCAGATACTAGTACGAAGTTCATTCAATGCCTCCAACTTTATCCATTAATATAAGAAGAGCTAGCTCTAGACTCTACCGCTGTGATGTAGATGTGGAAAATTATTATTGCGTTTTTTTTTTTACACATTTCTTTTATATTTATATTATTGATATAATATGTTTTCAATAGTGATATAATATTTAATACGCCCCATTTTTAATTTTTAAATTAAGATAATCATAAATATTATTATTAATATAATTATATTGATTTATCAACAGATACAGAACCATTTATGCCCTTATTTACTTTATTTTAATTTTTGTAAATTAAAACACATACATTACTAAAAACTATTATTAAATCTCACAAATTCTTTGTAACTTAACTAAATTAAATTTTATTCAGAATTAATTATGTGCATGTCATTATGAGAACTCAAAACCTTATTCAATTTTTTTCATGTTTATCTTAGTTTTATTTTAATCAGATAAAGGTCTCTAAATCGTTTTTTTTATAAATTTATTTTAAAAATTCAAAAATAAAATCTATGCAATGCATGGGTTGAAATCTAGTTATATTATTAACATGACAACGAAGTACAACTGGGCTAAGATGCACGCCATAAAGTTGTATGTTGAACATTAAGAAGGTACGATTGAAAACTATGTGAAAAGTTATTGACTTCTATTGAAACAATGCACCTATATCACTTTACGTTTATTAATCTGAGCAATCTTGACCGAGAATATTTAAAATCCTTTTTTTTATAATCTATTTTTTATACTTTTTAAACATTTTTTATTTCTTTATTTTTATCACAAACACGTCACATCTCTTACTTTCTCGCTTTCCTTGTTATCTCTCTGTTCCTCTCGTATTCTGCTTGGGTACACCTTTTATCTTTTTAATCAAATTTTGTTGTTGGTTTATCAATTATCATCTATATAAAAAAAGAAAAATCTCTCTCTCCTTCTCTGTGGTATACACCCCATCATGTATGAGTTTATTTTCCTAATCCTAAACGAACAATTGCATGAAAAAACGTGTTTAATTTTTTCACATAAATATTATACAAATATATATATATATATATATATATATATATATATTCCTCCTCTATCATAGGCTTCGTCTGCTATGGGCCCAGTTTGAATCTGGGATGATGGGTAATAGACCAAAGCAAAGGAACTTAAGCCCAATCCATCTGGGTCAGAAAACTATGCCATGGATAAATTGTTCTTGATCTCAACTATCAAGAAAATATGTTGACAAAATGAAAGGTTTCAAGTAAATTTAAATTCCATGTTCACTAGCAACTGCTCTTGTAGCCTCTGGGCATTTTGGTTTACATTATAAAATTATTATTATTTTTATTCTTACGCCCATATTAATATTAAATTTACATTCAAGATTAATTAATATATATATTTCAATTATATTTAACAATTTAATATTTATTCTGTGGAGATGAAATCTATTAAACTTTAAAACAAACCAAACCTAAGTGTAGTTACTCTCACTTGAATCTCTGTATATCTCACGGGAGTAGACGAGAAAGCATCATGCCTTTCCTCCCTTTACAATGGTTTTCCATTTTTTTGCCAAGGCCACAAGCAGGAAAGCCTTCCACAACGTAATAATATGGTGCTTACCAATCTCATTCACAGGCAAAGAAAAAAATAGAAAGCCTAAAAAGACAATCAATTTTATCTCTTTTCATGATGTAAGATAAAAATACATAAGTCAATGTTTTTTTTTTTTTTTAATTACCATGCTGCCCAAAATAAGAGGAGAAAAACGTTATAAATTTTGAATTAAAGATTTTTTTATTTTTATTTTTTCTTCAATAAAATAAAAAATATCATTATTCATATGTTTTCGTCTAAATGAAAATGACATTGAACTAAAGGCCAGTTTGGAAAACAATTATGTAAATTTAATTTTAATAAAAAAATTAAGCTATTAAATAAGATTAAAATATATATTAAAATTAAATTTAATAATAATTTTTTATCAATATATATTTTATTAAAAAATATGAGAATTAATTCTCTAAAACCAAAGAGGCACGTTCTTCTTTGTTTGTGAAATTTGGAGTAGTCAGGGCTCAGGACCATATCTTCATCAAATAATGTAATACTAACTATTTAGGCCATGACAGAGTATTAGAAAACCGGTGAACAAATCCTCCGAGACAGAATGTAAGTGGATTCGATATTAAAACTTAATAAATTTTACTTTCATATTAAAAAACATGTTTAATTTATTTTTCAAAATTAATTTAATAGAAAAATTAGCTTAAGTATCTTAAGTTAGGCAAAAAAGATTTTAACAAGATTCATAAAATTATGAACGTGAACATCATGTCCATCAACACAAAAGGTTTTTTTTTCTTTCTTGAACAATGAAAAAAAAATTCAAATTAGAAGAGAGCTTTTAATTTTATCGGTTCTATTTATTTTTCTCATCTAATATAGAATATTTATTTTTATTTTTTGAAAAGTGAAAAAGATATCACCATCCTTTTAAAATTTTTTTACTTAATTAAACAAGTAAAACAAAAATTTATTTTTTTCTTCTACTTTATTTTTTTCTATTTCAATTTAGACGATTCATTTGTATATACATCTTCTACTGGTACTTTCTTCTCATTTTTTTTTCCGCCTCTTTTCATGGATCTAAACAAAACGTTAGACAAGCTAACTCATGCTTAGAAGTTAGAAGATATACTTCGTTTTGGTTGTTGTGAGATGTGCGTGGTTTAATATATTTTTTAAAGTAAAATAAAGTTCGAAGTTTAAACTTGCCTTTAATCCATTTAATGAAAATAAATTTTTTATTCTCTTTTAAGTATTTTTTTTCTGTATGATGATTTTTTTAAAATATAATATTATATTATTATTTTAATAGTAGTAAATAATTAAAGTCATATGTCTTTTGGCTATAATACATTTATAGTAATTTTTATTAAAACTAGTTAAAACATAATATTTATTACGTCAATGTTTTAGCCAAAACAGTATATTTAAATTCACTTCAATCAAAAGAAATTTTATAAACTTATATTTATTTAAATTTATTTTTGGAATATAAATTTAATGATAAAAATAATTTTGAGGATTATTAGTTTTACAATTATTAATCATGAATAAAATAAATATATGTTTTTATGTTATGAAAAAAATATGATAATTAAATTATTAAATTTTTACAGTTATTTTAATTATTTAAATTAAATAAAATTTGAAAATAACCAGTAATTATTAATTATTTTTAAAAATTTATAAAAAAAATTAATCACAATATATCTAACATTATCATCTTTAAATTTTTAACGATATTGTAAAGGAATTGGTAAAAAATAAAAAATAGTCATGATTTTGCCCAAATTACAAATTCAAAGTTCAACCCTTTGTCTGGGACATTTTGGATCTTCTCGAACAGATATTTTGTTCGGCCAAAATTCAACAAAATATATATTAATCATTAAATTAATGATTATATAATAATTATAGAAGAGAAAAAAATATAATGTATGGTTGAAATTTTAATCGTAGAGAAATCCTTAATAAATAAATCGAAGAGGATCTAATTACATATTCGTGATTTGGTAAATTAAAGCAGTTAATAAATATTTTTTGACTTGTTTTTTAATAAACAGTTTAAAAAATTCAGATTCAGATATTTAAAGTTTTATAAAAATTAAAACGATTAATTATATATCTTTCAAGAATTAAAAAATGTTAATTATCTCTTAGAAATTAATATATTTAATTTTAATTTTTTTAAAAATAAATTATTTGTTTATTTTAAAAAAAAGATAGTAATAATGTACCTTAAAACAAGGGTCCTGTAAGAGATGAAGACAACATATGAGTGGTCCCATGATCAGAAGTTCCACTTGTTACTTCGTGCGGAACTGGATTGTTTGGAGTTGAAATTTGATATAGTATTCAATTTAATTGATTATAATTATTAAATTAATATTAAACGATTTAAATGTTAATTTGATATTTTTAATAATAAAAATTTAAATGATTATAATTTATTAAATATTCGTTCTATATGATTTATTAAATTAGATAATGCATCAAATTTAAATAAGAGAAGATTTTTACACGTGTCAAACGTGTGTGATTTGATTTGGAGCGTTTTACGGGCGCGCGTAAGTGAGACAGGTAAGTGGCGGTACAAGAATTGACGTCATTAATATTGTGTATAATATATTAAAATATCATTTATTAATATTTTAAATCTAAGTTCATTTTTATCAATATAACAAAATTAAATTAATTTTATATTAATAACAAGAAATCATATTATTAAATATTTTTATTAATGTAAATATTGATATATTATTAATATGTTAAATTTAAATATTAATATAATATATTATTTATAGATTCAGATATTCAAAATTGATTCTAATAATTTTTTTTATTAGAAACAGTTTATATATAAAAATAATAAACATTATCTAGTAGTTGGTAAATTTTTTATTTATTAATAAATATATTTTTTAATATTGAGTTTTCAATAACTTCATAATATAATAAAAATTAACTTTTAATTTTAATGTGCTATTAATGTAAGAGGATTATATTTCCATAAACAATGTATTATTGTGTCATCTGAAAATTTTAATAAATTTATATCATTTTATTAAATTAACAAATAACATAACAGCATATTTATGAATAATAACGTATTTTTATTATTTTTATTATTACATACAATTTTATTGAAAATAATTCTTGCAGGGTTACCATTACAGTATATACCGGAGAAGAAAGCGTGTTACATACATTTTTTTTACGTCTATCTACAAAAACAGAGCGCAAGAACAAAAGTGTTAAATTTTTTTTAAAATGACAATAATAAATTTGTAAACGGTTAGAAATTAATTATTTTTAATCAAATAATTTGAGATATTTTTATAATTTTAAAATTAAATATTAATAATGTGAATATGAGTCTCTGTATCTGTAAAAATATAGACAACGTGTAGAAATGAGAAATTTAATGTAATATCAAAATTTTAAACAATTTGTCAAAATTTTGAATAATTTAAAGATATAATACAATTTTACTATTTAATATCATTTAGAAAGAAGATAAAAAATATTCCCATCAAATATTATACTAATTTACGTTTTTAATTTAATAATTACACCTAAAATCTTTGTTGTCGTATAACCGGTATTCCATTTTAAAAAAATATAAACACTTAAAAAAAAAATAAGAATCTTTATATAAATTTCTTCAGATTTAATATATTCAAAAAATATAAACTAAAAATTTTATATTTAACAATTAATTTTTCAAAACAGAATTTGAATATAATAAATAGATATACATTTTACAAATTAAGTTATGAATACACTAAATAAGTATACAAAATAGGTTCAATATAGTTATGTTTTTTGCTTTTATTTATTTTTTATATATTATTATGAGTTGGACAAGTGTTTTCTTGAGGGAATATTTTTTACTTTAAGTTAAACATACCTTTTTATTCATTTAGTTTAACCTAACTTTTTATTAAATGTATGGTTATTATTCTTATATGCAAAATGATAAAATTAAGCATAACTTATATTAAAATTAGCAGAATAAACTTGTTAAGTACTTTTTATAGGTTAGACAAATCAATCATCTAATATTTTATTTTTGTTTTGCACTTTTTTAAAAGTATATTTGCATATATTTATATCATCTTTAAAATATTAAAAGTTGCATATCCATTTTAATATATAATTAGAAATTTAATTATTATAATATTAAATATTAGCAACGTGAATGAGCTAATTTAAAAATAGTATTTATTAAAAATATTCATTTACATAATTTTTGAAAAGTATGTTAGGGATATAATAAGAAAAAAATAATTTATATCTTATCTTATAAAAACTAAAGATATAGATAATTTTGGGCAGTTATACTTTCCTGATTTATTCATTTTTAAAATTTTCCCTTCAATCAAATATATATATATATATATATATATAAAGAAAGCACTTTTTCTAACAATTTTTCTGGTTTTCCTTTGTTTTGTTTTCTCTCATGCATCAAAACAAAGATTTGTGTTATAATTTGCTATAATTCGGGGTAGAGAATTTACCAAATCAACGATACAAACCAGACCGGATTGTGGTTTGTACAGAGAATAAATAAAAGTAAAGAAATTATTTTTCTTAAATACTCCTAATTTTTAAACATATAAAAAAATATTTTTATTCAATTATTTTTACATAAAAATATAATAAAGAGATACATAAAATCAATTCTACATACTAATATTAACATTTTCTAAATTTTAAAGGTTGTTTTTCGGTTTGAATTGGAGCATTGAGAAGCTAATGTTATGGCGAAGAGTAGGCATCTAGTGGTCCCAAAAACATTTTAGCCCACAATTTTTTATTGTGGGTTTCTGGGCTTGCTGATTCTGAGTACAAGTAACGTGTATCAGTCACTGCATACGGGGAATAGTGCATATTTGAGAAAATTATAAAAAGGACACCAAACTATTGGTTTCTTATTTTTACAAAAAGAAAAAGAAAAAATATAATTTTGATTACCAATTACCAGCTAATAGAAGTTGACACATTTGAAGGGACTAGGTCAAAATATTCATGGGCCCAAATCTGTCCAGAAGCCTCATATCAACCATAGTAAAGTTATGGCATAGGTGAGCTGGATTTGAACTGGGATGCAGTTACACATGTCCACAATAGGGACAAATAGTTTTTAAAATAAAATGTAAAGGTGCCCCAGATTGTGAAGTTTCACTTTGGGCACCTTCCATGTTTACACCACCCTTTAGATATTACTTTCTCCATTTTTTTTCCAAAGTCTACAAAAATTAAGAAAAATGGTTGATATTTTATTTTTTAAAAATATTTATTATTTAATATTATTATATCTTTTATTTTACTAATCATTCAACACTTAAAAGTAAAAATGAAAGAAAATTATGAGTTATTTATTAATCTTATGAAATAACAATCAAAAGTATCAAATTATAAAAAAAAATGAGGAGAGTGGATTATTTTTGCACTGCTCACTGGCCATTGATAATGAGTGATCCAACGGGAAAAATTGCACAATGCACATAGTTTTAAAAGTTTTATTTTCCCTTATTTTGTATCATTAATATTGCCCTTCATGTGCTCTCTGGCCATACGATATAGCTAATAACTCTTTGCAAATTGCATATACTAATTCTAGTGGTAATTGCATTATTTTAGCCACCTCTTTTGGCTTTAGGTTCCTAGGGTGGCCACCTAGTGTTTCAGTAATCAGTATCAATCACCAACCCCTCCCTTCCCCACCCAAAAAAGGAAAATAAATTACGTTAATATCCTATGAAAAAAAAATATTCGACATCCTTTATTTTTAATATTTTTTAATTTATATATATATATATAATATCATAAAAAAATTTTAAAAAATTTATATAAAATTATATAATTAAGATATACATATGATGTTATATCTTTATATAAATTAAAAAATATTTATATAGAGATAAAAAATAAAAAAATATCAGATATTTTTTTTAATAAAGTTAAGAGATTGTGAATGTAATTTGTTGAATTTAAAATCTCATCAATACCAGGAAGCTTCCTTAATTATACTTTTTATGATAGAACATACAATTTTTAGTTTCATTGATTACCATTATTTTTAACCAAACATTGACCATTTGGTTTCTAATCAAATTTTAATATTAATGACGGATGGCTCAACTTTGATGACTGGTAGGGCGGTTCATATTCTTAGTTGATTTTCTGTACATAAAAAATAAATAATCAAACTTAAAATCTAAGCATATGATGGAGCACACTGGGAGAGTACCAAACCAACCACTCAAGATGATGTATCCATTTGATTGTTATACTCGATCTTATCTTGATTCACAGATATATGTAGCTCATAAAAATAAAATAAAATAAAATTCAGCGTAATTAGTCGATACTCGAATTCTTTAAATATATTAATTAAGATTTGGTTCACACCCGCATTATATATAAAAATTAAAAGAAAATAAAAATAAAAATTAAAAATAGAAATTTAAAAGTAATTAAAACTGAGATTTAAGAAAAATAAAATAAAAAAAAATCTATAATATCAATTTTTAATAATATTAAATAATAAGGAAATCACATGTTAAAAAAAGAGATATCTTCATATTTAAGAAAGAACATTCATATTTATAATATAAAGATTAATTAAATCATTTAATTATAATAATATCAATTTATGAATTTATTGATTATTTTATACTTTATTTCAATTATTTATTTATTTATCCAGATTAACTACTTTTCTAAATATAAATTAATCATGCTTTTCACCCAATTTGGATGGATACTCCTTAAACTTCACAGCTAATCAAGTCATTAGATTCCTCAAGACCCAAATCATACTTCAATTATAAATGTATCTATACATGCATATCTAAGGGATTAGGGACCTGATTTATCTCAGCCTCATTGTTATTGTTATCTTTAGAAAATTTAATAGTTACGAATTCTGTTATCACATTGAATGTATTATGTGGGAATGCTTTCTAATTTAAACGGTGACTTGTTCGCATCTGAATCTTATATAAAAAATATTTTGTATATCTATAAAATAAATTTCCATTAAACATTAACAAACTTAAATGTTAGAATTTCATTAAAATTATTCATGTCATTTTACTTGCGATTCTGTTAACATAGCAATTCTTATCTTCATCCTTAAAAGTCTTAAACTTGCTGGATGGGTTATTACAGCAAATCAACTACTAAATAATTTATTTTATTATAAAATAATCAAGTGTTGTCGCAATAATTATATGTTTATCTATTCCATCAACAATTACACAATATAGATTAGCATGTGTCTATTTAAATGGAGTTTAAGGGAATTAGTACGTCGTAGTACTGCTTTTATTTGACCATCACCACGTGCATAACATCTTTTAAGAGATAAGATTAAGAATCACTGCCCATACTGTGAATGATCGATATATTCATGTTGCCAAGGTGGATTGCCAAACAATTATTTTTTAGATAAAAAGGATAGACAGTTCTTACATTTTATTTGTCCTCCAAATAGTCATGCAAAAAGTTTTAAATTCAAACGACGTTTTTAAACATTCTCAAATATGTCCTTACAACCACTTACAAATGTCTATTAATTAAATTAAATCGATTTTCGCTTGACCCGCATGTGTTGATTACTTGATTAACAATTTAACACTTGTCTTACATTTCTAACCTGCTCACGTAATGCCTTTAAAAAATTAATAATTTTTTATTGTTCAATAATTTTAAATTCACAATTTTTTTTTGAAAAATAGTATGATTGAATAACCCTTAATTATCATATTTATAAATCAATAAATACAAACCAAATTAATCAACACATGCATGCACGCACCCATACAATGACTTATTTTTAAGATTAAAAAAGTTAAAAAAAAAACCTTTTTAGAGAAAAAAATGGTAATTGTGTTTATTTTAAGATGAGGTAATTAACGTTTAATTTATATTTGTATGTTTTACTTTTTTCAGTGTACGATTGTTAATAAATAATAATAATAATAATAATAATAATAATAATAATAATACAAGCTTGCAGATGTGGACATGAAGAAATAATTTATTTTAAACAAACACGATTTTTTATAATTATGAAGCTTATTAACATATGGCTATTACTTATTAAATTGTCTTTTTCTGTTCTGAACAAACTTTTAGGACCTTAGAAAAAGGAATGAAGAACTAAAGAAGGGAAACTCATTTTAGTTTATTTAAAAATGAATTTCACAATTAATAGTTATAAAATTATCCATACAGTATTGTAGGCGGGATTTAGATAGGAGTGAATGTGCACGTGCAGACATGTGTTTGATTATGAGAAAGTGAAACTTAGCATATATGTATAACACGCACGGATTTTATTTTATTTAAAAAGAAACATAAAACATAAAGAGATTCGTATTGAGAAATTTATGTAAAGGTTACTTTAATCCCATTCTCTTACCACCATCCATTTTAGTGTCTTAACATGCACACGGATTTGAATGTTTTAAAATGAGAAGTCTTAAATACTTCCTTAATTTCTGTGTATATAACAAAATTTGTTTCTAATTTTTCTAATTTTTATTTTATTTTATTATTAACTATTCATTATTGTTTTTGGTTTTTATTTATTTACTGTTGAATATTTGTAGACTTGCTATGTATGTTTAATTTTTATCACATAACAATTCATCATATATACTTAAAAAAATATCTGATTTAGAAAAAATATTAAATTAATTTTTATGTAATTTAATAAAAATTATTCTTTATATAAATTTTGAATATATATAATAAATTAATACATATGATAAAGTTTTGTTGAATTTATCAATCAATTTAATAAATATGTAATGATAAATTAACAATAGAAATTAAAATTAAAATTAAAAAAATTAAAAAAATTATATTTATAAAAACTATAAATATATTTAATTTAAATAAAAAGTGTGAAGTTGATTTATAAAGTTAAAAAATAAAATTGAAGAACTCCACAATTTATATATTCTAAACTTTTCCTCTGAATTCCTACTTCCAAACTCTACACACACGTGCCCACATGCCTATGTAAATCCTGGCAGAGTTAAATTCTTGAAAAGGAGAGAAGGGTTGCGAACGTGATTGCATGTGAATTCATAAAATCCTAGTCAACTGCACTGTATCCCAAAAAATATTTACAGTCTCTCCACTGCTGCAATTATGCCTAAAGCCAATTTATTTTTACACTTCTATAACATTGACAAGATATTTATCATTTTCCCAAATATATATGCTTATGTTCATAATATTCTCTCAAAATCAAAAGAGACAATAGATGTTGTCTCACTTTAGTTGTACAAAAATTAATTTTTTATATTATTTTTAAAATAATCATTTCATAATTCACACACCTGTGGACACTACTGATAGAAAAAAAAAAGTTAAAATTACATATATTTTCTACTTCTTTTTTTTTTCACATGGATAAAGATTAAAGAATCCACTTGATGGTTTATTTTATCTCACACCCTCGGGATGATGAAGACAAAAAAAAAAAATGGTGGTAGAGGAGGTATTTTTGTTTGAAGGATGAAGCTGACATTAAAGAAAAACCAATTGTTTGCAATCTTCATAAATGGTGACACAAGCTATAAGCTATAGAAGAGGTTTGTGTTTGGCTTGAGGCATTTTTTATTAAGCACACGTAAGGGACACATAAAAAATAAATAGGGGCTGTAGAATACAAAATAATGTTACTATGTAGTGTGTAGGTTGAGAATAGGATAGCATAGTTATATTTGAGATTGAAACTAGGAAGAAGGTTAATGAGATCCAGTTTTGGTGAATGAGGTTTATTCCAATAGTGAAAGAAAAGCCTTTACTAACCAAACATTAGTATTCTTGATTTCTTCCTCTAAATTGGGACAATAACAATGGTCGTTGCTGATTACTGAAGGTGTGTGCAGTGTAGATAGAGTACTGTAGAAGGGAAATAGACATGTACCCTGTTTTGTTAAGAGGGTACACAGTGCCTCGCTGTCTAGCATGTGAAGAGGGTGTGGTTCTCTCTCTGTTACATGCACCCACTATAACCCACCCAACTGGCACTTTTTGATTCATTCGAATCCAGAGTGAGGACAAAACTGGTTTAGGATTTTACTCTCATTCTCTTCCTTTTTTCCACCACCTATCCATTCTTCTTATTTCTATCCAATTTCCTCACTTCTTACTCCACACCTAAACCCATTAAACTACATTCCTATACCGTTAATGCACTCTTAACACTTTCATATATTCTTCCAATTCTTTTCAATCATTTGTTTTACATTTTCTTTGAGAATACACAGCTCAAGGAAGATGAACGTTTTTGCTTCAGAATGCACTAGTGGCTGTGAGTCTGGTTGGACTCTATACCTGGACCACTCTTTCCTCAATCACAATGCTTCACATACACAGGGGTTTTATGAGGAGGAACACAAAGACAAAAGAGTCAAAGATCAAAACTCCGAGGAGGAGGATTTGTCTATGGTTTCTGATGCTTCTTCTGGCCCTCCACATTTTCCTTATGATGACACTTACTTCAACGAACAACTCAATGGTTGTTTTTATTCAACATCCAAGGCAATGAAGCCCAAGAGTGGGACGAAGAGGCAAAAAGTTAAAGTAAATCCACACCCTGAAGATCAGCATCTTCCTTCTTTTCTTCATGACACTGCTAGCTCTCCTCTCCTTGATTTTCCCCCGGTAAGTTTCAGCTTGCATGCTATTTCATTTTCTTTTATGTAAAAAAGAAGAAGAAGAAAGAACAGTGTGCAATGTGTTTGTCACTTATGGACATGGTTTCTGACAAAATTTCAGAATAATGTTACCGGGGCCAACCGACAAAATTCTATAGGGAGTATGCTAGATTATTCACAAGGTTTCTCAGCAACTTATTTTGAGGTACTTGATTTGATTCTCTTCTTTTGATTTCACTGTCTTACACTATGTTAAAAAGCTTATTATAGTTAGGCTTAAAATCATTTGTATACTGCAGGGAAGATCCTCTTTCCAAGAACAACATTTTGGTTTCTTACAGCCATCTCTATCAGAAAATCAACTTCAAGGCAACAAGTAAGTTTCTTGTTCCGTGCACAGGACGAAAGTATTTACTAGATATAGCAGTGCAATGACCTGTATACCAAAACAGAATTCTAATTTTTGGTTGTGATCTATTTATTTGCATTCTTTGTTTAGCAGATAGTATGGAGGGAAAAAAGGGATGCTGATGAGGTAAAGATATATCAGTTCTACTAACTACTGCCTCTGCCGTGGATGAAGAATCATGGTGTACAAGGAATTTGATATCAATAGGAACCTGTACCTTTCTCCTTTTTTCTTTTTTAGCTGTCAATGCAGTGGGATCATTGAATGATGATCACAAGGTAGATCAATTAGGCAGGCTCTGTATAAGCATGCTCACCCCTTGTTTTCCCTTGAGCCCTACGCTCAATTAATATAAGCAATGCTGTACTAGCACTCTTGTTAACTATATACGTAATAATATTTAGTGTGAGTTTAGTTGAATTTAATTTTAAAATATAATCATTTATTTTTTTCAATTTTTAAGAGAACTTTTAAAAATAAATAACTAGTTCTTTAAAATAATTTCAACCAAACATCAACTTAATTGCTCATTCATGACTTCATAAATGAAATATAACCTACCCTTATTTTTCGCTGGCTCCATAAAGTTAGCCTTTAAATAAAATACAACTTTTCCACGTTGAGAGCTTCCCAGTTGAGTAAGAGGCCAAGTGTAGATCTTGTGTGTACATTCAAAATCCATGCTAGCAGAAGTAACTGCTTTTGCAAAGTAAAATATCTTTAACAGAGAATCGCTTGCTCAATCTCTCTGTTGTTTTAAGCGATATACATAAACATGTATACAAGTATATGTTCCAAACAATGCTGTGGTATGGTAGACACTAGAGAGAAGGGATCTGCTGCTACATCTTATCATCCCACAAAATTTTCATCATAACTTGCTATTTGCAACAATTCTTATAATATCAAAGAGATAATACACACAAATTGCCCCCAAAAGCATATGAATTTGATGGATAAGGGTTATAAAAGGTGAACAAAGAGTACATTAATCTTTAATTTAATTTGAAGTACAAAAATCTTAATTCATTTAAATTCAATGCTAAATACACTTCTATTTATTTTAAAATCAAATTTACTTTAAAAATTTTCTAAGCAGGAAAGGCGTCACGAATAAATTCAGTTTTGCTCATGACAATTCAATCGGATAATTTTCCTGTTTCTATTAATAAATTTATTATTCTTTTAGCAAAGTAAAACAAAATTAAATGCTGCCGACTTAAAATATAGATGTTTGATTCAAAGATAATTCAGATTAAGGCTATTAGATCCTACATTGATTAGGTAGGATCATTTTTCATTTACATTTGATTATTTAGGGTCTTTAGATTATTACTAGTAGTTTAGTACTAAAGGCATGGTTATAAATTAAGAAAAGGAAAAAGAAATTAATTGTTAAAAAGGAAAAGGCCTTTATGAGTGTTTGGAGGAGTGAAGACAAGGCTCCATTCTCTGAATTCAAGTGTTGCCAACTGAGTGAAAATTAAGACTTAATCTGCTTCCAGAAGGAACAAAGATGATAAATAGTGTTATGAGGGATGGGGCAATCAAGACCTTGCACAAAGATGAGGAGGAAATGTCAATCTTCATGTTGGAATATTTCATATGTATCTCTTCAAATCTCTTTTAAGCTCTGGAGATCCTGCCTGAGATCTTCCTGACCCAAAGGAACATGCCCCATTTTGTTTAATTTGTCAACTTTATCTCTTTTGGAAGGATCCTCTTTTAAAATATTATATATAGTGTTTGTAAGTTTGTGTATGTAGGTTTGTTTCCTCCAAGTCTGTCTGCTTGGAAGCTGTCATAGGACTTGATGTCATCCACAATCGTGCCTTTGAATTTTTTATCCCTTTACTCATTCCTAGTCAGTTCCTGTTCAAATAAAAGTAAAAGAAAAGAAGAAGAAGAAGAAGAAAAATCTGGTATGAGTCCAAAAAGGTTGAAAAAGCTAAAGAAAAGATGGTCATTAAGAATTTAGGATGAGAAAATTCTAATCTCGACCCACATGTTTCCTCATATAATTTGAGGTTGGGGGATGGGAGTCTTGGTAATGAATAAAAAAAACTAAAATAACTGAAAAGGTTAGCCTACAGAAAAATCAAATACATGAACTTTTAGAGAGAGAAAATAATTTAAAAGTGATGATAGTCATTGCCCAGCTGCATTCCATCTAATTGGATAAGTATATATGCAAAAGGGTGTGGGAAAAACATTTTTGCTCTTGCAACCACCGCCCAAACCAAACCCCTCTATCCTTTGTAAAAGATTATTGTATGATGTGAGACTTTCATGTTAATCATGGTTTTAGTCAATCTTGATGGTACGTTATAAAATCATTTTTTTGTATTAACTTTTTTTAATAAATTAGAAGAAAAATTATTACATATCATATAGAAACTGGTTAAAATTATGATGTAATAATCTCATATCATACAATAATTTCTTCCAACAACTTGTCTATTGTCTCATCTCCCATTTATGTGACCATTGCCAATTTAGTTTGAATGTTCCCATTTCCCGGGACAACACTTTCTGCACTTCTGAGGCTTGCATGCTCTATGCCAAGGACATGAATGATGACGGGCAGAGAGTAACTCATTACATCAATGCAAAATTCCATGTCATGGTTTTCTAAGCAGAGCGTTTAATTTCTATTCTACTTTCTAATACAGTAGCAAACCTAATGTCCTAAATGCAATTTCACTTGAGAGAGTAACAAGTAATAGTAACCTTTTTGCCCATGGGCAAGTAATGCTTACAAGTTTAGCAGGCAGAATGATTCTTCCTTTATCTTTAGTCAAAATTCCCACTTCAATTCACTGAGGAATTTTGTTTTCTTTCTAGTGTATACTCTTATTTTAGAAACTCGTCCTAAATTTTTACTGTTCAATCTTGGACTTCACGTGTAGGCTACAGGGCTCTTCTCTGATCTACCCCATGTGAGAATAGAATTTCTCATTAAGAAAACTAACTTGTACCATTGGATAACTACGTGACTGGTCGAAATTTGAAAGTTCATAATGTAAATACAAACAAAATCTTAAAGGGAGATACATATATATATATATAAACTACTAGAGATTTGACTGAGTAAATTCCTGATAAAGGAAATTTAATCTTAAAACACAGTTTGGTAAGTTACTTTGATCTGCATATCACAGGATGGGCTCTACCAAACTGATCCAAAGTCATGGGCAGGATAAGCAAACCAAAAGTCACATAATGGGAGATCTGGTGGTTATGCAAGTCACACGGTGTCAATGGCCACAATGTTACTATAGAAATTCTCACAGTATTTACCTTTAGATTTGGGAGCTAAGAAAGATCATGAAATTTGGCTTTAGATGAGTGGATGACCAATTGTGAGCTTAGAATGCATGCAGTGATTGGTGAACCTAAAAGTAATGTTTGACCTCACTACCAAATCATTCGGTGGTTCACTCACTTATTAGATCTTTGATTTTTTTGAGGGATGACTTTCAGGCCTTAGGCTGCTAATAATACTTTCTTGTTCTTTGAACAAGTCGTGCCAATGCAATGCAGTGAAAGGTTTATCATATGGATTTTGTTAACTTTGTCGGTTGATTTTAAGCATAAAAAATAATATTTTTATTAAGAAATTAAGCATTTATTACATTTTTGTTTTTTTTATGCAGTGAATACTTATTTTCTCAACAAAAAATTATTTATTCTAGATGTTTAAATCATATTTTTCTTATCTTATTATGCAACAGACATAGCTGTCTCCTACTCAGTATCTACTAATTTCAGCGAGACATCTTGCAAGCAAGAAACTGCAACCATATCCAAATATCCAAAGAGAAAAAAAAAAAAAAAGAGATAGAAAGAAGAAACCCTACAAGTCTGGAATTATTGGAGCCAATGAAGTTTTTGTGGTTCAATATAGTGATATACTATTGAAGAATGTGATGCCAAGCAATGTCAAATTAAAGTCAATCACATGAAATGGTTGTACTGGGAGGATTTCAAGGATACAGGAAATCAAAATGTACTAGTCTATGTGGCTATGTGGATCTAATGTACAATTCTAAAAGTGGAGCTATAGTGTACAGAAGCAAAATCATTGTCATCCGAGCACCGACTGAGAAGTAACAAGTTTAACAATTTTAGAGAACCGATTTCACTTGTTACTTTGAAGCCAATCAAGGATACCCTTTTCTGTATCTGAAAGCCCCCCATTCTTCGCTTTCAATGTCCCTTCAATCAATTCAAAGTAATCCTTGTAGTTACGCTTGTAATAACTCTCCAGCCTCTGGTACACAATGTGATTAAAAATTAAATATAGGATAAGACATAAACTCACATTATTGTATCATTTATTCATTCGTAAAATTTAAATGCACACCATCATACAAGTGGGAAATTCAGCCAGTCATTTGTTTACCTCTTTGTCATTTTTCTCCTTGTTTTCCTCTGATTTCTTCTGATACTCTGATAACAATTTCATTACAATATATTTTTAAGTTAGAAAGAGAAGTGCAGATTTTGAAGAGGTAGCAGTAAGTTATAAGACAAGAGAAAAGAAGAGAAGAACATGCGGAAAGGGATGAATACTTTTAAGAAGCTGAGTCCTAGAATCAGGTACTTGGGTGGTGGCAATTAGAGTGGATAAGACAAGTCCTCTCCTTCCCAATCCAACATTGGTGTTTAAGGTGGAATTGGTTTTTTTTGCTGCTTTTCCTTCTCTTCTATGAACTGCTTGCAAATTCGATGAAGCATACTTGTTTACAGTAACAGTTAGTGCCATCAATATGCTCTGCCCTATTGAACTCATTGCATACTTTTCATCACTCTCTTCTTTCTATCTCTTTTTACAGCAACCAAGACTTATCGCAAATGGATAATGAAGATGAGGCAATATCACAAGACATGTGGACTAATGTTTAATGGGGTCAAGCTGTGTAGGGACTAAAAAGAATGTAAACCAAACCCGTTTCTTTTTCACTAAAAAAATCCCCATTTTAATTTTGAGCTAAGTTCCGAAGAAAAAAAAGGTTGCTTATATGAGAGGAAGTTACTTATATAAGCCATGGTTTTTTGTTGAAGAAGGGAACTCATACTTTGGTATATGGAAAATAAGGAAAATTATAAGTATACATTTCAAATAAAATAAGATATATTGGAATGCAAGGAAAAGGGAAATAAATATAGAAAAAAAAGGATGATATAATAGAAAAAATAAAATACTGATCAAATATATGATAGTAAGAATGATTTACATATAAATGTCAAGTGGGTGGGTTTATACAATTTTTTTCCGGATCCTATACTATTAAAGTTGACTTTAATGTGTATGTTTAGACAAGTCTTTGTAAACTTAATTTTATACGATTTTAATTTTGTAAAATTAATTTTAATTAACAATAAGCTTGAAATTAAGTGAATAACATTGTTTAACATGTTCAATTTTATAAACTGAATAAATGTCTAATTAAGACATGCAAGTATCATGAAACTAAAATATTAATTATTAAATTTTACGGACATATCGGATTATTTTTCTCACTACAAAAGCAACAAAATATTGCGTACATCCATAGGATATTAGATGAACCGTTTAGATAATCATCTATAATTGTATTTCTGCAAATATTTTGTACAGTCTTTTTCACACGTAAAAGAAAGATAGAGAGCAAGATAAAGAAGAAACGCATTGAATTGTAGAATTTGTAATATATCTAGGAACTAAAAAATTTAGATTTAATATCAGAAGTTTATTTTGTAATATTTTTCAATTAAAATTAAAAATTTATCTTACCAATTAATATCAATCTTTAATGTTGATCAATTATTAAGATAAATTTTTAATTTTAATCAGAAACATGAGAGAATGAACCTATAGAATTCAATGAAGTTTTCTCCATATATCTATTATCTTAACAACCATTGAAAGTTGTTCTATTCATTGTGTGGACAGTGGTCAACACATGCCATTGAAGTTTGGAACACTCACAACTCTATTTTGGAAACGGCCCACGTTTAGGACCCGAACAGGGATTTGAGCAAGCCACGTAACAGAAACATTGCGATGCTTCCACTCTATCAAACAACAACATTAGCGTCCACGAAACGTTGATCGATATGAACTAAGTAGTTGAAGGATCATGTGTACTCGGAACAAGCGGTTACGGTATTTGTCTTGTTAAAAGCATACGTAGAAAATTAAGTTTAAAATTAGATTACATTTCCATTTGCAACAAGATTGGGTGGCCAGCTATTCCCCCAAACGCTTGTACTTGTTACCAAATAATGGCAATCACGTACAAGAATATGCAAGAAACACTGCATCCAAAAATAGTTCAGTCTAGAACAAAGCTGTATCAACTTTTATACATGTCCAAAGAGTTTTTCTTTAATCTTCTACTCAACAAGATTCAAACATAAAAGATCATCGATCTTACTGGTAATAATCCCTGCCTAATGGATTAAAATGGTTGTTGAATCCGATCTGTTTAATTAGGCTTTTTATTTAACAAGCAATATCAAATTAATAACTGAAAACCAATTAAACCTGCCAAGCTTAGTATATCTTTAATTTAGTTTATATTAGAGAAATAATAATTTTATTTGTTTTAGTTTTTGAAAATTGGTTTGGCTTGAGTAACAGACTAACACTTCCTTCAATAATTCTTAAGAATGAAAAAAATTGCTTATCTTATAAACCCTCGTCTACATATTATATATATATATATATATATATATATATATATATATTAGAAAAGATATATTATCTGTTAATTTAAATGTATTTAATAAATTACTTTTTTTTTAAAATCTTATAAAATTTTATAAACATAATCTCTCATTAGACTAATTGATCAGAGAAAATGAAGATTTTGATTTTTTTAGATCCTTGAGCTACCTAGAGAGGCCAAATAGAAGGGTCACAAAAGGATAAGCCAATGTCAAGGAGCGAATTAAAATATATAAAATTGCATAGCATAGATAGTTTGTTCAATGTGCCACCGATTTGCACGAAGTATGCTCCCAAGAGCATTACATCAGAAGATGGGTAGATAGTGCCGGGCAGGGTTTCACGGATTTTTCTATCAACTCCATCAGATGCTCCAAACATTTGGCCTCTCGAGTAGTTTAGCAGAATTTTGATGATCACCACCTTCCAATGATTTGATAATAATGGACACGATATAAATAAAAGAAAATTAAAGAAAACATGCTGGAAACAGTTTGCATCGTTTACATCATGACATCCTCCCTTCATAGAACATTAGAAACCATAAATACCATATTAATTAAGAATACAAAAAATACATCAAATTTTGAAAATCATATGATAAAGCACCGTTGCAATAAAAGAAATAAAATTAGTCTGAAATTAACATTAAAACTTTATCATTTATCTCATCATCGTAATATTTTTATAATATTGATATGGATATAAAGGTTCAAAAAATAGTTATGAAGAGTTTAATTTTTATACAATTTTTAATATAATTTTTTCATATTGATGACCAATTAAAAATTACCTTTAGTATAATTCTAAAGTAATTATTATAAAATAAAAAATTAATTATATATTAACTGATAAATACAATTTTATTACAATAACGATGTGTTTAAAAAATGTAACTCTAAATACCTTTTAACAAGTGTACACAACCAACATAAGTTAGAGGTTAAAGCTACAAAAATATATAAAATAACAAATATTACGTTCTACAACAATGATTTATGTTTTTCTACCTCTCGCTAATTGTAAAGAGGGGAAATAGTCATTTTAATTTTAAAAATTAGAAATAATTAATTTTAAAAAAACATTAATTTTTAAAAGATAAAATTTGATCATTTTAATTTTTTTATAAATAAAAAATAAATTTTTTAAACATAATAATAACTTTTTTTTTAAAGAAACTAATAAGATTAGCGTCACATTTTAGAGACAAAAATTTCTAAATTAAGGAAATTAGAAGTGGAGAGAAGGTCTGCAATGGAAAAAAACTTCAGGTAGTAGTTAGGAAGGATAGTGGTGAGCGAGAATCTGTTTGTGAAGGTGATGAACAGAAGAGGGGTGGATGATGTTGAGGAAGAAAAGTTCATGTGAAGTGATCATACCCTTTCACAATCGTGGAAGGATATGACAACAAAGAGTTCAGAATCTACATGTCCGATGCACACACCCTTATCTACCCCATTATTACCTGCTGAATGTTATATTAAACCTTTGATTTTACCTAGTGCATGGTTATAAAAATATAGCGATCTTACAATTATTCTCTTGCCACGGTTAGATTTATCAATTGATAACAGTGAATCCTCTCAATTAGAGAAGGCACAAAAATACATGACCTTTAACGCTTCATGTCCGTTACAAATAAGTTATATCGAACAGACAAGTAAAACAAAAATTATATTTTGTCCCTAGAAGACCTACCTACAATGATGAATCAACAGACCGAAGTTTGCTGTGACTCAGACCATGACATGACGGTTGCCAGAAGTGCTATTGTGGCAGTTTCAACCCGAAGACGAAGAGGTCCAAGACCAACAGCTGTAGCACCTGCTTCCATCATCATACTCATTTCTTTCTCTGTAAAGTCTGGGGAACACAATGGCAACAAAAAGTAGCATTAGTTCGACTTTAAGCAAAAAGTAGATATAATTTATTCCTTCCTAAGAATCATAACAATTATTTGGCAATCACATGGTTAACATGTTTACATTTTACCCTGATGATGAGATGGAGATTTAACATCAGCTAAACTCAACTTATTATCTTATCAATTGAAATGCGCATTCATGTCCTCTCATTTGGTGAATTCATGTCCTCTCATTTGGTGAAACAAAATGGTGAAATTGGAAACTGCATTAAACATACTAACCGCCTTCTGGTCCAATTATGATCAAGCCCCTAGTTTCCTTTTCCAATGATGTCAATGCACTAAGAACAGGAGTAGCCTTAGCTGTTGCAATAAGAGATAGCTTTGATTGTGCAATCTAAGGGGAGAAAATAGATCAAGTTGGTTATGAACAGAGAGAAGAGTTGGAATGCTATATGAATTCCAAATAAAGAAAGAGGAAAGCAAACATATGCAACAGTATAGACATCTAGAATTACAAACATATCATTGGTTAATAAGATGGAGGAACCACAATGTACTGGTTAAAATTATGCTCAAACAACAGAAATTTATGCCCAAATTTCTGGCTGGGTAGAAGAAATGGAGAACTCACAAGCAGCAAAAGGTTGTCGATTTCTACAGGAGGTTTCAGGACCATTTCATGCAGTCGTTGACCTGCAAAAGAGGCAAAAATGCAAGGTTCAACGACCAAAAGCAGAATAGGTCACCCTTCATTTTAGACCCAGGTTTAAAATTTAATTCAGTCCAAAAAGCCCAAAGAAAATCCTAATGCTGGTAAAATAAATGTTTATTCTCAAATGCAAGTAAACATAAGGTTACATTGTTTGGATGCTGCTAAAATGACACGTTCCAATCTGTCCACCCGACTTTCTGAGATTGATGGAGAACGTTCAGTCAATAGAGGAGTTACACTATTGGCTCCAAGTTCCTATTGCATTTAAACATGAATAAAAGAAAAACAACAATAATACTTAGATGCTGTAAGTCTAACCAGATAAAATCTCAATATGTTATTGAAACATACTGTGCACTTCTCTACAAGCCAATCGGCACGGCCACCCTTCAGAGTACCTAGACAGGTATGTTCTCAACAAGTTAAACATTGGGTAGGAAAACTCAAGTGTTCAAAACATGCAACATTTAATAAGTAGTTGTAGTTTAACTGAAAAACCACAAGAACTTACCAAAACCAGCAAATACATGCAACTGTGTATTGGGTGGAGGTATTGATATCAAATCATTCAATGCAACAAAATCCAGTCCAGTGCGATCAATGTTCTGTATGCATCCTTCCACCAGACCACCTTTTCCATTGAAGAGCTGTACCCTTGAACAGCATGATTAGGATCATCAACAAAATTTTCTTCAGATCAGATTGTAAGTGTAGCGCTAGACGGAAGTGCTGAAACACAGGCTAGCAAATATGTGAAAGAGCCATCACTTCCTTTACTTTTATTGAATTAGAAACAAAGGAAATTGTGCCTGAAGAAACAACCCTGGCTAAATAAAAATATTAGACATAAATCATTGAAAATCAACTGTCAAAGCAAACTCCCTTCCTCCCCCTCCCTATTTCAGTATAAAGAAATTAGTAACAGACACTACCCACTCAAGATTTGCAGGCACAAGATGTTCTACATTCAATTCTACTGTGATTCCCCGGATGGCTATATACTTCTTTGTAATTGACAACATGAAGTTTATAGCCAAAAAAGATTATTCAATTTGACAAAAGAAATATTAAATTTCAAAGACAAGACAAATTGTCTCAAATCAAATTATCCTCACTAAATCACGAGCAATGATCAATAAGGATTACCTATCATTGGTGCTCAACCTCAATACTTTTGTCATATGCCAGAATTCATCACCCTGTACACGTATAACATTACCCTGCGTTGTTCCAGGTTTAAAATTATAATTAAAAATAAACTATTTTCAAGCAAACCAAATAAAAGGTATATTAACAGCAATGATTTTCCGGAAGTAAAAAATAAATAAAATTTCAGCAACAGATAAAATGCTAACTTCACAAGACTCAAGTCTCAAATTAAGAACATTCCTCAAACCATAGCTCCATGAGGCCATGTGCTGTCTATAAATTACACCCAACATGGATAATGGGGTTAACTGAAATTCATTCTAAATTGAAGCTATACCCATTATTCGAATTCACATGGAATTGTTCATAATTGCTGTTAGGATAAGGTTGTGGTATCATAAAACAGTTGTAAAAGAAGCACAGAGAGAGAGAGAGAGAGAGAGAATGCCTTGAAAGGAGGAAGAGTCTCGGAGTAGAATCGAGGGAGGCCACCACTTGACTGGTCTCCATAATCGGATGGAGAAGAGAATCCACGGACGGTAAGGCTTCGGAGCCATGAGCGATTCACGAAGCGGGGACTTAAAGCTCCTAGGGTTTGCAACATTTCCCTTTGCACTCAAATCAACTTCAATTTCTGATTGAGTGATTGTTCTTGTCTTAATCAGAAACGGTTGCGTTGCACTTGTGCAGGGAGAGAAAAGTAACGTCATTTATTTATGGCGGGAAAACCTCACTACGGCCCATGGGCTAGGACCATGTAAAATTTACAGTCCACAATTGGTGTCAAACCCATTTGGGCTTATGCAAACCTTATGAGGGAGTTGTTTTTTGCAATCCGTTTTTTAAATTCCCACCTCCTTCTATTTTTTTTTAAAATTTTATCTCTCTATAAACATATAAAAACTTATTTTTTAAAATATTTTTTAATTTAAAATTAATTTTAGAATATAAAAAATACATTCCAAAATTTTATTTTAAAAAAATAATAAGTATATTCTGCAATTAAATATTCAGAATGTATTTTAAAAAATTATTGCAAAAATTTAATTTTAAAATATAAAAATACATTCTAAAATTATTTTTTAAAAACTTATTTTTACATTTTATATAGAGGCAAAATAAAAAAAATTAAAAATAGAGAAGGTGTAAAAAGCATGCGCCACCTTATTTTTTAAAATATTTTGTTATTATTTAATATATATATATATATATATATATATATATTCTCTTTCGTTTTTTGATTTTATTTTTTAAACCCAAAAAATCAATTTATTACTTATAAAATCATATATTATAGTTAGTTATCCAACTAAAATTTTCAAATATATTATTTCTAACTAGAGTTTTTTTTCTTTTTTTTTACAAATTTCTAACTAGAGATTGAACATGCTTTAAATCATATTAACATATGTATGTATATTATTTTGAGTATATTTTTATATAATATTTTCACGATTTATTTTAAAATTTTTTATTACATCATTATTTTATTTTACATTTTATATTTATTTTTAAATTAGATAAAATATTATAAAAAATATAGGGAATAAAATATCTCAATCATTTTTTTATAAGATATTGGTATGTGAATTGGTTTAGCTTCAAAATAGATTGAATACAAAATGATGTTATTTTGGTAAATTGATCATTTATATATCTCACTAAAGCATATTAAACTTTATTTAAAAAATAATGTACTTTAAATATTTACTTTTTATAACTGATAGTGATATGTGGTGTGTGTGTGTGTATAGAATTAATTGCGATTTTAGATTTAGAAAGAAGGAAGAAATGAAGAAGAGAAAAAGAAGAAGAAAAAAGATATATATATATATATATATATATATATATATATATATATATTAAACAAGTAATAAAAATATTTTGGAAGTTTTAGAAAAGGAGGTAGTTTAGCTGGCTTGGGCCTTTTGGGCTTTGTTTTTTCTTCTTGGCTGTATTCAGCCGCAGACAAAAAATAAAAAAATATACCGTGAAACTATTCAGTATATATCTTGACCAAAAAAATTTATTCAATGTATATATAGAGAGATTATTTTTACGCAAATGGATACAACCACTTCTTGATACACTTTTTATATGAAGCCAAAATTTTTTACTTTCGTCCACCACACTCTGGAACCGAAAACACAAGAAAAAGATTTACCCAAATATATTAATAGTAACATGAAGTCAAAATAAAAGCTAAATGGTGATAATTCTGAAGATTCTGAGAGGAAAATAAAATAGCGATGTCATCTGATGAAAAAAAAAACGATGTCTCTTATGTAGTTTGTACTATGTAGAAGTAATAGTACAATTTCATCAAGTTATTTATCATGAATATTATACGAAACATCTCTAGATTTGTTTTAACTAAAACTCCAAAATAAGAAAAGTGTAGTTTTATGACCATACATTATTATTATTATTATTATTATTGAGATTTTTTTAGCTGGTCGCACAACATATATTTTGAGAAAAAATTTAGGGTTGAGAACATGAGATTAAACATAACACAAATCTCAATGCTATTTTTGAAAAAAAAAATCACTTCCACTTAATTAGGTATTTGGTAGGAGAATTATTTTAGATTATTTAAAAATATTAATTTATTATGTTTAGTATAAATATTTTAGAAATGTATTCATAAAAAACTAACTATAAAAAAATAAAAAAAAATATTCTTTTACAGAAAGGGATAAAAGTTTATGTTTTCATAATTAATTAAAGTATCAAATATTAATTTTTAAGATTAATATTATTAAATAATTCAACACTTTTCTGATAATCAAATAATAATAATTCATAAAATAATTGAGAAAATTCAACTGATTCTATACATCTACAAAGCAATACCGAGTTTTGTTAGGCAAAATCATGTCTGTGCATGTGGTCTAGTATTATGATTTCCGGTTACTTTTTAGTCTTTTTTGGGGTCAGTTTACTTTTTTATTGTTTCTTGGTACTGAAAACTAAAATCTCTATATACTATATTGTTGTATATATTTTATTTTTTTTGCCAAAGCTGTATACATGGTTTAAGAAGTGACAACCATGTTAGGATTAAAGAAAGGACACTTGATTTTGATCTTAGATATTGTGTATTCAGCTTTGCCGGTTTATTATTATGCTGCTATCTTTACTTTTCTAGACTTTGACTTCCCTTCTGAGATAAACATTAAATTTATGGGGATAATTAGTGCAAGTAATCCCAGGTTGCCAAGTCAAACCTCGTAGTAAATGGAATCAATTTTTTTTCCAAATGGAGCAGCAAATACCGTACGGCAAAGAGTCATGTACATAGGGTGTCATGGAAATAGAAATCCACAAAGAAGCTTCTATTGTTAGGTTGTAGATATAGATTTTTCTAAGACGACCACTCCACTCAAAATAAAGATTCCTTTAATATGATCATAGGGATTCAGAGTCAGCCAAAACACACGCCACCATTGATAGCATGTCAAAATCATGTTTGTAGGCCAACAATGCACTAACCAGGCCATAATGAAGTCCACGCAGTAAATTGTGTAAAAAAGAACGAAAAAACTAAAAGTTAAAAAATACTTCATTTTATTTGAATATATTTCACATCACATATATAACACACATGGACATATATATTCCGTGAGTATTTTTTATGGCATTCCAAATATCATTAACCATATTAACCTTAGTTGAAACTAAAACTTTGACAAATGACTTTGGGTGCGAATAACTGGAAAAATGAGTAATTGTAGACATATATAGATGTAAAACTCTGCAGCCTTTGTGGCAAGAGCTACAGAGGAAGGTGAACAAAGGGACATATATGAGTAACATCCATGCCTCTTGGTTTTGAGAAATCATGTATTGTGGGCCTGCAGCCGCAATCTCCACTGCTAGTTGTTGGTTGAAACACGAGTATGTTTGATATAATTAAAGTCATTCATCTCCATTCTGTACCCAAAAAAAAGTCATCCATCATAGACCATTCTCAAACTCAATGGCTTAGTATGAATCATGCTATGATGTCTTCTTTAGAAATTATAAGGTCAAAATATTTTTCATAAAGTTTGAGATCATTTTCTTCAGTTAATTTTTAAAAGTAAATTAGTTTTTTTTAAAATATGATATCATATTTAATTTTAAAATTGTATTCACAAATATTTAATTTTATAAATTAATTTTTGAAAATGAATTAGATTCAATTTTTTGATAATTACAATTTTGTAAGCTATAATATTTTTGAGAAAATAAATTTCGAACATTAGAATAAAATAACTAAAAGTTATCCTTTTAATTTTGAGGTATATTTTTAAAATAAGTACTAAGAATAAAAATTAAATAAGTGATAAATATAATTGTTATAAATATATTATCAAATTTTTTATGTACAGATAACGAATTGGTATTATGGCGTAAAATTATTTTATATATTTTTGGTTGAGCTCTAATGTGGGGCATGAATTAATTGTTTTGGGGGGGGGGGGGGGGGTTCCACTACCTCTTTTTAGCATATGTTTTTGGTAAGACGAGACTTTTCAAACTGTAATATTTTCGCTTATGAAATTAAGAGTAAGTTGAGTGAGATTGGGTATATTGGATGGGGTAAAATTGGTCTCTATTTCTCGTTTATCTCTCTATAATTTTCTTGAGATTAAAAGCTGAAAATAGATGGAAGATAGCATAGCACTTGATGAGACCGAAAGCATCAATGTGTGATCACGATGACTGATTATGATGAGTACTTGTAGAATATTTTGTAGCTGTACTACTTGGGAATGGAATGATGAGGGAATTTATTCGTTACGTGAGGAAGGAAAACTCGTGGAAACTTCTCTTTTATTTGAAGGAAATGAAAAAAGAAAAGAAAAGTTTTCGACTTGATCTTCACGATAAAATAATGAATTTTGCTCATCAATATTTTAGGATAGTGATTAAAATAATTTTTTTTTATTAAAAATCATGTAAGGATATATTAAAAATTATGATAAAAATGTATTAATAAAATATATAATTTTATTTTATTTAACCACACTGCTTTTAAGATATTAGTTAATATAGGCTTAGTGTAAAAGGAAAATTTGAAAAAATTCTTTCTAGAAAGTAAATTGATAATGGATTGAGACTTCTGTATATATAATTTCTTGTCTAGATGAAGTTTCAGACACCGCAATCCACGAAAGAGTTCCCTATTGGTAGATTTTAAACCAAAGATAGGGATGTCTTCCTTTTCATATTGGTAACAGACAAGCAAAATCAGGAGAAAAACTTGTGGAATTGACCAAACCACCGTGTCGATCATGATTTGGTTTGGTCTTCAACCACAATTCATTGCTTTTCTCAATTTATCCTAATTATATTGTTTCAATGATAATTAACATTATACTTTATCACTAGACACACACAAATGCCTAGTTATTGATTACGGTTCATACATAATACATAATTCTATACAGTCTTAGTTAAAATAACTTAAAAACCATTGCTTGCACAAGTGGTACCACGTAGCTCAAATTCAAAGCAGTATCAAAAGGTTCGAACTTCTAAGAAAACGTTGTTGTATTTGCATGTATAACGTATGTACTTAGGTTGGAAATAAAATATGGCCAAGCTTGGTTTAAATGGTTGTCTAAACCCTTGAACCACAATCCAAAACTTTAATATTTTTCCAGTGGTAACTAAACAATACAGTGAACCAACTAAACTAAACTTATGATTTAGTTTTATGTAATCAAATTAGTTAAGTTTATTTATTACTCTCAAAGTATGAAAATATTACTATATAGTCTAAGAAACTATTAAGTATTTATAATTCGTATTCATCTTCATGTTACAAGTCGTCAAATTTTATTATATTTATTTCACGAAGTAAAAATTTGGCATATAGCATGAAAATTGATCAAAATTATCGATACTTGGTATTTTAAATTATGTAATAATTTTTCAAAATATAAGTGAATTTATAAGAGTGTGATTATTTATCAATGCTCCAGAACAGAGCATTTTGGATGCAAAATAGCAAAAACAACTAGGTTGGTGGAGATGAGTATGACTGCGACAGCTTTTGTAGAAAGTGGCATATGTTAATATTTAGGATAAAATAGTTTTTCTTAAGTACTTGATATTTTGAGTCCACCCTGCATGAGGAACTTCATAAAATTTTATTTGATTAATCACAACGTAGTCATTTAGGCAAAATTGATAAAACTAATACGATAATATTTGGGTGGCAGCATATCTTTTGTCCCAAATAGGTTTCATTATCTTTGAATAGTAATAAAGAAAGAAAAAAGTTATATACCCAATCTTTAATGCCATTATAAACTAGGAAACGCCAAAACTTTAATCGTGAATTTTCTCAATTGTGTACCCCTCCCACCAAAGCTATTATTCACTTTGGAAACCAAAGTGACTTTCGGTTCATTTTGTTGGTTATATGGCATACAAATACAAGTTGCAATCTTTACAGCTGATGCTTAGCTTCATCATGCAATCACCAAGCAGGCTCCGTTGTACTATTTGATATGACCAATCAAATTGTGAACATTCTTTCACCAAAATCATGGATAAAAAAAATTAATATCAAAATTTATATCTACCAAAATCTATATATACTTTAGTTTACAATATTAAAGAAAAAGAAATGCATATACATATTTCAGTAGAGATAAAAAAAAACTCCTATAAATCCGCAACTGATAGAAGTGAAAAGCGACTGAACTAATTCTTGAAATGGCAAAAGTGGCATATGTGAAAACTATGGCTTATACATAAATTACAAGTGTAAACGAGTGACGCGTAGCCTGAATTTGATGAGAAAATTAAACCAGCTACATATGGATCTCATGGTTTGTGTTTCTGTGTGTAGATATAATCCGTGTGAGCCACCAGTGTTCTTCTCATCAAGCATTCTTCTTCCCCAATACCATCACAAGTTTCCTCCACGTCTACTACCTTATCCTCTTCCAAAACCTTCAAGCACATAAGAGAAGAAAATTCATAATTGTCTTGGTTAAGTATGCAGAGGATATAATATGATATGATATCAATAAGATTAAAGTAGTTAATTAACTCACCCCATGTTGAGTTTTGCTTGAAATGATGAAAGGGGAAGAAGCAGGGCCATGTCTACCTGCATATGTGAAGGTTAAGAAGAAGAGAAAGAAAACTGCAAGACAAAGAGTGGCACTGATCTTAGAAGACATTTTCATTCTCCGCTTTCTAAAACTGCCAACTACCAAATACTATATATATCATATGTTACAACTAGAATAGGATTCTCCCATTAATTTATACTAATGGTGTGTGGAATTTTACAAGGGGCAGGAATGGAACTTTTCTCTTTCCGTTGTGTTTTTACCACAATATATTTTTATATCATTTTTTCTCTTTATCTCTCTATCATATTATCCATTACTTTCCATGTTCTTCTTTTCTCTCTCTCTCTCTTAATTCGTAAAGAGTCAACAAATACAATTTCTCTTACTCTTTGGATTCTCAATAGTAGAGTCCCGTATTTCACGCACATCTCTACCTTTTCAAAAGAGAAGATGAAGGATATATAAAATTCTTACTAAAATTTAATGTATAAGAAAGCTGTTAGAAAATCACTACTTTATTTGATGGAGCTTTTTCTTATTTAACACGCCCTAACTTATTAATTTTATAATTTTATATTATTTTTATTTTAATGTGTCTTTTTATGACCGAGTCTTTTTGAATGTTAAAGTGAATAATTCATAGACATACCTAATAACTTAAAGTTATTAAATAAATACACATGAATAATTATATATCACATACTCAGTAAGTAGTTGTTTTTTATTTATTATAATTGATAACAAGAGAATTATATCAGATAAACAAGGTCTTCTATTATAAAAATACTTTCAAAAGTAAAAAGGTATTTAATCAGACTACGATTAAGAAGCACTGTTTGATATAAAATGAAAGTTATGAACTTAGACGTGACAGTTTTATTGAAATAAAATCGAATTTTTAGAAAAGAAAAAAGGAGGAAGAGAAAGAAAAATAAATAATATGATGGAAAAAAAAACAAATGTAAAATGAACGTAAGAAAAACAGATGTGACAAAAAAATTAAAATTATTATTGAAAAGTGTAATGCATTTTTAACTATCTATCCTATATGATAATGTTGTCAGGTAATTGGTGAATTACAATTCATCACTTCTTTTGTAAGATTTTCCTTCTTATTAAGTGTCAGTCTGTATCGTTATTACAAACTGAAGTTTATTTATAACATTTTTTTTATATTTTCTTTGGAAGAATTTGGTTCTTGACATGATTTTATACATTGAAAAATGTGTAAACTCATTTCTTAGGGTAAACAGACCAACCTTAATTAGGACGCCTAATGTGATATTAGTTATTTGATTCTGATCAAAGTCAATAGTTGTATAAAAAAATTGCCACAAGGAAGTGCATATTCTGAAAACTGGCCGCTCTCATTAATAGTGCAATATATTTGACAAAATCTGCAATTAATAATTTATCAATTCTACGTTTCCTAGGAATGCCATCTTTTATCTTAAAGTTTAAGAGTTTCCCGTGAAATTTAAATTGTTATTTCTTTGTTTTATTTAATAATTAATAGAACTAATATATACGCTCTCCAGTTGGTTCAACTTAGTTTTTCAAGGTTATGATGTGGTTTCTCTAATACCAGAAATCGAGAGTACAGTTTTAAAGCAAGTATGTTTTAAAATGAGGAAGTGAATGACAAATGTATTCTTAATTAAAATTTAAAATTATTATTAATTTTAACTCACTAAAATTTAATAGAAACGAGATATATTTTACTCACTCATTTTATGGATTAATGCATTTCTGAAAACTCAAAAAATAATAGCAATAAAGCGGAGGATTGAATTTTTTCTCTGTCAAATCATCATAATATTTCTAGAAAAATATGACCTTTAATGTGAACAAAAGCATTTGGTGGCTCTGAGACTCCCTTGGAATTTAAGTTGTTTGGAATTGTCAAATGATATTTTAATATGGAGAAAATTCATAAGTAGGTTTATAATCAGCATGTCACAATTCAAATATTCCTCTTGCCTAATTAATTTATTAAAAAATTTATAAGATTGAAATGGTAATATAAAAGGAAAATTTGATAATTATTTAATTTGTAATTTAAAAGATTAATTTAATAATAAAAACCTTTGAAGAACTAATGGGTGACACCTTTATTTAGAAAATAAACTGAAAGGTTTTCTTTTTGACACATCCACACCAAACTGAAGTAGGTCCTAAGGCGTCTATTGTGATTTGTGAAGTGGTCACAGTAATTGAGGCGATGGATGTTTTATATGCGTGTTATGCATAGCTTCCTGTGTTATAATGAATTAACTCACCCCCACTTTGCATATTAATGGCCGTGACTTCCACTTGATAATCCAGACAAAACAATCATGAAGTGCATCCACATGCGTAAACCTCTTGTGATGCAAAATTGATTACAATGATTGTTTAAGTTGCTCATGAAATAATATTTGGCATGCCTAAAGGGAGACATTAGGGGCTACAAGCAATGAGAGAACAGTAAGGGCACAAATGGTGGACAGTTTATTTTGCAATGAGTATACTGTTGGTGCCGGTGGGAGTGGATGACGTAAACGTGGCAAAAGAAAAGTTGAGAATGGAAAGCATGCCATTTGGAAATGGAAGAAGCTTTTCATTTATTTATACACCTTTTGCTTTTCTAGTTACAATCTAGCTCACCATTAATCGTTCTATATATCTTCACGAGTTTCTTCTTAACAGGATTGCCATTTTTTTAATTATGAATGCAGTTGGAGTTTGTTGCTTGTTAAAAAGATGCATGCATGGTTACTCTTAATTCTTTTAGAAACCAGATATTTATGGATTCTAAATTGATTAACTCACTCCCTTTGCTCTTTGATGCCACATAAAAAGGATATCTTCCCGTGTACTTAAGGTGTTGAAAATTGGGGAGATAAATCCTGATAACATATTAGAATTGAAAATCAAACCTCTCAAACTCAATTCCATAAACTAGCTCAAGATACAATAAGAAGTACTTTGCTCACATACCAAATTATTATACGAGACACTTTGTTCAGATACCAAATTATAAGACGTTGTAGGATGTTAACAATAGACATTATCAGTCTTGAAACGTGAACCAACCAAGGTTTTACATGAACCTTTAACAGAGATATATGATGAGACTTTTGGAACAGATTTTCGGAGATTATGCCATTAAGGTGATCTACAATGTCATAACTCACAAGTCACAATCTAGTGGTGTCCAAGCCTAAAACTGAGAAAATTCTCCAATAGCCTATCTCTCAATTTCTCTTTTGTTATAAAGGCTAGAAGGTACTTAAGAGAGGGGAGGGGGAAAAAAGGATTATTCATTGCATTGAGGAATAGATTCAGGATTGTATTGCAGAAGTCTTCCCACATTAATGAGTTGATTTCGCTTGTGAACACATACGGGCAAGTAAAGGCATATATGCCACTTTTGACTTTGTGATGTGACTAGTCAGTTATTAATATTGTTGGATCCTTAACCTTGAAATCGAATATGCCAAGAGAAAAGGATCAGATTGAACCACACGTTGTCATTGTTTCGGGTCTCATTCTATTTGGGTGAAATACCTCAGTGCTTGCGTATAATGTGATGAAGTTATACGACAGCAAATTGGTAAGGATTCGTTTAGTTGTCATAATGACACCATATTCATTTAGGGAGAAATGAGGAATTATTTTGGTCAGGAATTGAAGGCAAGATATTGATCCTAACCTCACATTCCCTGTGGGTAAAATTATGAATTGTGAATTATGAATGTTTGTTGTCATAACTAATCCCAGAAAAATGCTTCGTGGGAATAAATGCTTACCGCCAAAGTTATTGAAAAAAGACCAAAGATCTACACGAAAAATAAAGGGGGAAAGAAAGAAAGAAAGGTGCATAAATGAATAAGAGCGTTGGCCCTACCAAGCCGAAAATACAAGGAAATTTTCATTATTCTTTACCATATTTTTTCCTTTTGAATTAACGATTTCATAGTTCTCCTTGGCCATTAAAAAATGGTAGACTAGATGCAAATAGTGAAAGAATTTTTGGGCATGGACCAAAAAAAAAAAGCAGGCAGCATTTGAACCTTAATTTCACACTAGGCTTGAAGGTATCGCACTATCTTTAATCTATTCTTTAGTGCCATAGTAGCAAGTGTACTTCCCAAATAGACTTTATCTTGACGAAGGCATATTCACATAGGGGTAAAACAGTTGAAGGGTTTTGTCTAACATCCATAAAAAAAAAACGAAAGTCCAAAAAGTGGTGCTTGTTACCTGATTGAGAGATTGATTTCTCGAATATGACCAATTAGTGATAAAGCAGTCACTTCTGAAATTCCCCAAATGAACTGCGTTTCGATGGCCGGCAACTGTAGACGATAGTAGGTTAAAAGTAGAATTAGTGCCAACATTAGCACAAAATTTGTGGTAATTTTAGGCCTTGTAATCCAACTCCTGTTATTGTAGCTACCTATATAATAATGAATGAATTTTAGACAAATTATGATTAATAATCAGGTTTGGCCGAGGAAAGAAATAATAGTGAATGGAGAAATCAATTTGAAAATGTAGCTGGTTGAAGGAATTTAATGATATCTCAAAACAACATCGGAAGTCAAGTAACCGAATCTGATTCAGTACAGTACTTAACATGGACCAAAATGAAAGCGGAACAGCATCAAGTTCCAATGAAGAACATAACTTCACCTTCCTAATATAACCCCTGCCAACTGAAGCTATCATAACTAGTGCCGCTTATTTAACCATGGGCAAGAGAAAACACTAAGCATTTTAATTACAATAGCTATACTAGTGAAGGTTTTTTTTTTCAAAAGTCAATAAGGTACTGATAGCGTAATACTAATAGAAATGAATCTTCTCATACACAAGTCATTTAAATGTTGTGTCTATCTATTTGTTGATAGGCATTAAATAAGCCTTAAATAAATGTCTGTCAAAAGAGATAGGTATAAAATTTGAACATGATCTTGTTAAAATGTGACATGAGAAAATTCATTATCAACCAAAGCAAGTTGCAGCAAACTGGACTCTTCGTGGGAGAACTTAACCTTTCTAGTAGTAAATTCTTCGGTGCAAAACATTAGAATACAAGGAAGTTCTCTTAAAAATTTATATTTCTGATAATATTTTTAAAAAATAATACATACTAAGCTAAACAGAAGGTAATCATTGGATTTCAAATAAAATAACATGACTACCATCTGTCCACGCCATCACCAAATTCCCCATCTTCAAGTTCTCCATGATCACCTTCTCTCTGAGAATCACCACGGTGGTCTCTCTTATGTCTTTTGTGCCGGCCTTCATCTGATTCATGGCCGGATGCATGCTGCTCCATTTATTCCAGAAAAAACAAAACAAAAACCAGAGATAATCAGTGAACAATAAATGATAGCAGAAAATCATGAACAATTGTAAGACAGCCAAGCATAAATCTGCGTACACGTCTTGATTTCTTGCGTTCACTACCATGACCATGAGATTTCTTAGTCCTCTCTTTATCTATTTCATGCTCAGGACTTTGACGTTGCTTCCGCTGTTTTCTATTATCATCCTCAGACCTTTTGTTGTCCTTGGAGGATTGGATCTCAGTTAACTCCATACTATCACTGTCTGCTTTATCCTTCTTATGTGCCTCCTCTTTCCCTCTTTCACGCCCCCCCTCCTTTTCCCTTCTCTGCTTTGCTTTCCTTCTTTCTCTTTCCTCCCTATCCTTTTCCTTCTTTGCCTGCAGAAAAATCAATATTAGTTACCCAGACTTCTTTTCTTTCCCAGACTATATAAACCCAGGAATTCATATCAGTTTAAGATATTAGTATCCAGGTTTCAAAACTAGTCCATGCCAGACAATAAAATAAGATTCACAATCAAGAAAATAAAATACCAGTTCTGAGGGTTTGAAAATTGTTTTGTATATATTTATATTATTGTGATATGCACTTTGTATTTACTCCGAAAATTCACTCATTTTCTTTCTTAATGATTGAAAAATACGGCAACAGATAGGATTCTATCTACACATTAAAAGAAAAGCTATACAGCAAAAATAGAGAACGACAACATGCTTACATCTGATGATGATAATACCATTAGCAAGATGTCCAGACAGAGCAACAAATGCATAAATTGGTATGAGGCAGACTATATAGCAAACAATACCACAAGCGACAATTATGATAACCGATGCTTGTAGTCATTGGAACTAGACTGCAATCAACAAGCAGACTGACTATCCATAACAAATTTGCACTCCTTGTTTTTTTTCCCCTATAATTGTCACAAAGATTTGCACTTCATATAAAGATAGTTCGTTAATTTTGTGTAAGAGAAAATGAATCACAGGCATAAATCTCAAACAACATGCAATGAGCAGAATTTATACCCTTTCCTCTTTCCGTTTCCGCTCACTTTCTTTTGCCTCTTCTTTCAGTTGTGCAATGTACTCCTCAAATACTTCTTTGCAGAGGCTCTCATCTCCAATAGACCTAAAAACACATACACAATCAATAAAAGTTAAAACAGGAACTTGAATCTTATTAAGCTAGGAAATAGTTTCAAGATATGTAGGTTATTAATTCATAGCAGGAAATCCCAAATAGCAATGCAAAGTGTCTAACCATAAAAAAGCTTTAGTAGATTGCAGGATGCCAGATATACCTAAGATAGCTGATGCAATATTAATTAATTTAAAATACACACATAATAATGCTCAAACCTCAATGTATTCCAGATTTAAGACATTCATCATTAATACTCAAAATTAATAATCCTAATAGTTTACCATAAAGATTCAATACTCAAAATTATATAAATAGACATAGTCAATGTGTTTGAACAACTCAAACTACTAATAGCAAGTATTAAAAGCATGAACAATAAACAAATTAAGAAAATATTATTACTGAAGTACGACAATGTCAAAGTCAATTTAAAAAACACACTGATGCTGATGCTAATTAAAAAAAGAAAAGGATACTGACATCTTTTCATCCCAGATTAGTTTTTAACATGGAAAAGAAGAGTGCAAATCTATTCACAAGTCACCCTTGCGAAAGGAAGAAAGGCAGTTTTGGCCTGCTGAAAAAAGACTTGGCTGGTAAATGGGCAGACACAGCAGAAAAGGGCAGCTTTGGCCAAAAAGAAACTGTGATTGCTGGGATTTAGCCATGACAGATGGGACATGCCAACCAAACAGTGAGTATTTTGCCACTGGGGCCAGTGACAAACTATTTGGCCACAACAGCAGCAACCATTGTTACAAGAGCAAGAAGCAATGTTACATGACAGGCCTGTAGAGACCAGAGGCCGCCATGGATACAATGCTATGGCACTATGGCGCTTTTGCAATTGATAATTCTAGGTTTATTATTAAAAAAATGGATATCAAACAGCAGTAATAAAGTGTTAGAACTACACTATCCATAGATTTGACTCCCCAAAAAGTTGATTAGCAAATCAACAGCTTAGATTTTAACAGTTTGTTATACATGTGCTAGTATTTTATCACAATACCGTTGTTTCCTTAGAGGAGCCAAATCCACTATCTACAGCAAATTTATAAGGCATATTGTTTTATACACCAACTTCCCTTTACCAGATATTAAAGAAAAGGTGTCATGAAAGTAGGATGCTTCCATGGACGATAAAGCCCCATTACTTGCAGACCAAAGAAAGGAAAGATATGTTTGAAACATAAAAGGGTGCATTCATCCCTGGATTATTCCACATGTTAGCATAATTAATGCATTTAAATATTCAGCATCATTGTTCATAACTTCGTAATTAGTCGCCTTTTCCTATTCTTTTATACTAAGGAGCATGGACACTTCTAAATGGGAGCCATGGGTGTCGTAAATGTATTGGATACATATCTGTGCTAAAACACTGCATGACACTTCAAATACTTCTAGATGCATTTCTTTAATTTTTTTTATTTTGAAATTAATTTTATACATTGTATTATACTTGAGTCATGTCCTATGATATTCAAAAATTTTCGTATCCCCGTGCGTATTGTATTTTTTGACGTGGCTCTTGTATCTATTGATTGTCTTTCCCTATTTCTTATAATTATTGTTGTACAACCCTAGGAGCAAAAATAAGGATTGTCCTTGTGTTTTATAAACACTACAAATAATATTTCATGTATTCCTTCCTCATCCAAATTGTTACAATTTCAGCATGGTACTTATAAGAAATGGACTGGGCCTAACTTAATGTCAAAGGCTAACTCAAGGAAAAATAATTGCCAAAGCCTTATAAACACTGTGCTTTGGCCATATTCCAAGTTGATGAGAGAAACCTTAATACACCCCATTTAGGCCTAGGACTAAACATCTAGCACATGAAGTTTATAGCATTGGATATCTGCAAGTAGCCCAACATCAAAAGTATAAAAGCTTTGACACCATATATGAAATGATGTTTAACTCAACTCCAAAAGCTAGCTTAAGACGAAAGGATTATTCAAGCCTTGTAAGGAATATTCAAATCATATTTTTAGCCGATGTAGGATACATTAACTATGTTAGAGACATAGTATCCAACCAAAGTATAGTTACTACTTTCTATCCTTTTGAATTCCTGGAACTTGATTACCACCAACCCCATATTCCATGTTTTGGTTTGCACTTGATCTTTTCCATATAAAGTTCGTAGTTTCAAGCTCTTGTTCTGTTACACCACACCAGCTCCATTTCAGCCTATCTTTCAACATATTGGCTCCATTTTTGCTAGTCTACATAGATTAGCTTTATTTTTAGCCTATATTTCCTTTTATTGGCTCTATTCCAGACTGCCTTTCCATAGGTTGGATTTGTCTCATCCTATCTTCCCATGGTTTGGCCATTTCTCATGTTACTAGGTGTTTAACTTTGGATTCCTTAATTGCCTCTACTATTCACTAGTCCTCCTCTACTTATCTTTGTCGTTCACTTGGCATCCCTTGCCAATTTCCAACTTGCATATATCCCTACCATTGACCACCCAAATTCTCTCCCATTCTAACGTCATTTGACAAAACTGCCAATGAAGTGTTCCTTAGTTGTATATCACCAAAGTTTTTGTACCATTGCACATGCCTCCCAATGAAAATGTGTTAAATCAACCAGCAAAATTTGACCATGGTTTCATACTCTAGAATCCAAACTCAAGTTAGTTCCATTTGCACCTGCTTGAGTTTGAGGTGGGGAACGTTAGAGCAATCAATGCAATTAAATATTTGGTGTAATCAGCATCATCATTTGGAATCGATGGTCCTTTCCTATTACTTATATGTATTGACTGTATTTCCAAATTTCAGGTATTTACCATTCTACGATCTTAAGACTATATATAAGGATAGACTTTTTTTTAACACTTCATGAACAATATTCATATATTCCTAACCTGCTCAGACCTACAATTTCAACACAATGGAATAGATATAATTATTTTACTTTTGTAATGTGTCATGATGCAATTTGATGATAATAAATGTATTAATTGTTGTATATTTATAAAAACATACATGTATATAAAACACCGATTAAATGACAATTGGACCTCAAAACCTTGCCTGAATCTCTTCCTTCAACAATTCAATGACTAGTCCAGTTGTGGAAACATTAGAAAAAAGGAAACAAAAATTTAAGTTAAATGTTTAAATTTATCATGATCCAGACCTGAACTCTTGGCTATCTTCAACCGTTGATCTACAGTCCTCCCACTTTGAAGACATAGTAATATCCTGCAATGAAGTAGACAAGAGAAAAGTATAAACAATAATCCTTATTTCCCAACCATCACAATATGACAGTACTTGTTACCAGTTGATGTCCACAATACTGCACCTTGATAGAATATAGCAGATGAAAGAAATCATCAGCAAGACGTTTACGCTTCTTAGCTTCTTTCTCCTCCTTCTCCTTAGCCCGTCCCAGTAGCTCGTCAAACACTAGCTGCAGGATAGCACAGCATTAGTCCAGATATACAGAAGGCATACATTACGAATCAAGAATTATTAGAATCAATATGGTAACTATAAAACTCAGTTTCAATCTGCATCTATCAAGATTAGCTTCTCTAACTTGATATAATCCCTCATGTACGTACACACACACAGATGTATTAATAAAAGCATGTGAAGAAAAAACCACAAGCTAAAGCATAGCTGTGAGCAAAATTAGTCAAACATGAAAAGTTTGAGGCACCTTTTATAGTAAGAAACAAACTTGCAATTAGTATTGAGACATGTAAAGAAATTCAATACTAGAACACAAAATTTTTACAGAAGACAAACATATTCTCACTGATTTATCTACCTTCAGGTTGAAATCTGATATCGGTGGAGAGCTAATGTCTTTTGATAAAGCTAATTTGAAGTCTTCAAAAGTCCAGGTTGATGACAATGAAATCTGAGAAGCATGATAACATCATATCCATCAGAAAAGATTTGTTAAGCAGAAACCACAAAATATACATCATACCTTTGCCAACTTCACTGCATCTTTTATTCGACTCTTCTCTTCATGATACTGTAATGTACAATAAAAAGGAAGATTGACATTTCATGAGAACTACTTTTTCCGTTGTAAATTTTTCCAAGATGCATAAAAGTGCAAGTCCCCCAGCTCGAGTCAAGGAAAAACCTCTCTCAATAACAAGATATGTGTAATGAAGTCTCATTCAAACCCAATTTGATTTTTTATAGCTGCAGGATATCTTTAATCCACCCAGGTTGATATAAATCCTTATGGGATGCACATGCTATTAATTGAAGTTGTTCAGCCTCACGATTTAATGGGAGAGAAATTAAAAGTATCAACAAATAACAATTCTTTTTTAAGCTTAACAACAAATGGATATCTAAGTACTTGAGAGGTCCTAAAAGGACCAAAAATAAGCAACCTACACAGTTTGAAAAATAATCATGAGGGAAAAAGAAGAAAAGAATATCTGATGGTCTGGCAATAACAAAGAAATCTTGCCCATGAAATCTTGCTCAAAACCAATCATAAAGACACAGTCTAGCACACTAACTTGTTTTTCTAGCTCTTCAGCAACATCTTCAAACAAGTCTTTTGGAGTTGAACCTGAGGTGTTTGATGCCACTGCTAGATAAGCTGGTAAATCTTTCACCTACAAGACAACCCAAAATTATTGCCACTGTCATAGACAACAATTAACAAATCTGTAAGTAGAAGCAACGTAACATTTTGTGTAAGTTAGCAGAAAGTTTTGGCATTTTAAAACACAAAACAAACAAATAGAGATAAATAATCATAAAATACAGTTAACCTTTGAATAATAATCACGCCAGTGAGTTTTTGCTGTAAGAATGCCTGAAGCAATATGTTCTTCCATCAATTTGCGGAATTCATCACGGTTTTTACGTTCTGTCTTTCTCAACTCTTCCTATTTTGTTTGAGAACAGAGATGATGAGATTATGCAATAGAATAGAGGAAGGAAGGGGTAGAGTCTTATAGACCCTTTATACAGGATAAACACAATAGCACCTTCTGTATCTTCTTCTGCTCTTCCTCTTCCTTTTCTAAATCACGTAAATAATCCTGGAAGGAAAAATATAAATTAGATTGACAGAAAAATTTGATTTCAAAGATGATGAATTAGATTGACAGATAATATCAATTGTGAAGAAGTTGAATAAAGAAAATTACTTGGAATATTTCCAAGCGATCAATTTTTTCAAGACGAGAACATCTTTCATCAGCCTCTAGGCGATCTTGAACTTTTCGCCACTGTGTGCTAGCCTGTGGAGAAAGTGATAGATCATGAATATAATTTCAAACATCATAGAAAATCTTTGGAAATATAATGACCAAAAACCAATTTACTTTTATAAAATCACATGATTCCAAAAACTTCCTGTATTCCACTATATTCCGTTTCCGTTCCTCCTGCACCCTTGCTCGTTCCTGATAATAAAAAATCCACAAAGTAGATATTTACTAAAAACATTTCAAAAGATTTGAGTTTTAGTGCATTGATCAGAGCGAAAGAAACTTCACATGCAGTTCAATATCTAATGAAAAGGAAACTTTGAATATCTTTCTAAACTCTTTATCTCAGTTTCTTTGTTATCCAATTCATAGCAGACTTCATCTTTTCACAATATAATTTAGCTACAGCACTGAATTGAAGAAGCTTATTTTAAAATAGCAATAATAATAAATTAGCAAAGGTTTGGCCGCAAAATAACCAAATTTTGAATCATCTAGAAACAGAGTAGTCAATCACACACGATAGCGCAGAGCCTAGTGGCACCCCAGTGCTCCCCAGCGCAGCGACTAACTTGATTTTGAACAAAATGCCCTTTCTACCCCTGTTTTCTTACTGATTGAGGGTTTTCGGGTGGGGGCCAATCTTGGGATTTAGCCCCCTTTTCATTAAAACCATTCTGCGACCCAAGAATATCACATGCCTAAAAGAAAGTCCCAAACAGCCAAACTCTAGTTCCTCTTTCCATTTCCATCTCCAACAGACTGCTCACCTTCAATGAAGTCCAATGGCCATTTTTTGGTGCAGTCCATTTCCAGTGACAAACATCACTTGTGTGGGCGTTTTCTGGCTAGCTTCATCTCCGATTTATTTTCCAACAAAGACCCATTAATGTTTGGGTGATTTTCCAACATCGTCAAGCCATCTTCCAACAAGCTTCTCTATTCTGGTTTCCAACAGAGACCCATCAACATTTGGGTCATCTCCAATCTATTTTCCAACAAAGACCCGTTAATGTTTGGGCGATTTTCCAACATCCTCAAGCCATCTTCTGACAAGCTTCTCTATTCTGGTTTCCGACAGAGATCCATCAACATTTGGCTCATTTTCCAGTCTGGCAATTTCATCTCTATTTCTTATATATTTTTCAGCATATATATATGTGTAGTATAATGTATATTAGGTGTATCAGAAAACTTCAAAATTGCAGCCACTCTGCTACCCTCTATGCTGCTACAGCATTTTCAGGGCTGGCTACTCCATGTAGCTATTTGAGATTGACTACTATGTCTAGAAAACATCAGAAATAAATTTTACTCATGAGAGGGATAAACGGAATTGTATTGTGGGTGTACATGCTACTCACCCTAGGAAATAATATGCAAGTGTAGGCTAAAGACTCTACCCAGAAGCAATGTCAACATAGTTAACACTGAGAAATATGGAATTGAGGATGCATATATATGATAGGAAACAGTCAAATAACCCAAAATGCACACAGGTTCCATAAATGGTTGAACCATGAGGAAGTAGAATCCACCTTGTTTATAAGTTCTTCTAAGAAGCTTTCAAACATATCCCTGCGATCTCTGTCACGATCAACAGCCTTGAAACGTTCATCATTCTCAAATATAGACACTGCTTTGCTGAGTGATGTCCAAAAAAATTAATAGCAAAGAATAAGAATCACAAAAGTATCTCAACCGGACACAACATAAGTCACGAAAAGAAAATTAAATTAAAATATAGTTAATAAAAAAAACCTCCATCTAGTGGATGAAGTCAGGTCTGTTGATTCCTGGAACGTAATTAATATAATATATTAGTAAAAAGTGTACAATCAAAGGAACCAACATATCACAGCTATTAAGAACTATGGAAGCACATAAAACATACTTCTAACATTTTTTTAAAATCCTCCCTTGCTTTTTTCTGTTTCATACGCTTTTCTTCCGCTTCCTGTTTTTTCCTCTGATTTAAGTACTGAAAAAAAATAGTGATGTTATCATTTTATCAACATTTAAGTTATTGATGCAGCACATTATAAACAATACAGATTAGGGTCTAAGGATAGTAGTAACTAGTAATAAACTAAATCGATTTTCCACATTCCATGCAATTAAAAGGGATGTAGAGATCAATCTTGCAGGGATGGATAGCATGAAGGATATTGTCCCCACCAACATATGCTTTCTTAATACCAATCATGCATAAATATATACTTATCATAGTTAAAAATAGTAATTTCATATAAATTTTCCTTTTCAAAAATATGCATGGACAAATGAGAAATGTTGGCTTGATCAGAATAAAAAATGGGGATTGTGAGCATAACAAAAGGAAAACCATTCTAGATTGGGAACAAGGGAAATGTATGAAGTTCCCAGAAAATAACAAAATAGCTTCTCCAGTACAGGAAAGTTGACCCCTATCCAAACTTACATGTATAATTTCCTCATAACAAGTCAAATATTCCAAAAACCATTAAAAATACTAGCTTCATATTTCATATAACTTAAAATAAGAAATAGGGTATTATAGCATACTAATTTCCCATGCATAGGTTGTATTTCTACAGTATACACCCAATGTACTACTACACACCTACAAGCAAGATGATCGATGCTACTAAGATAATCGTTGCCCATAGACATGACCATAGTTATCAATCCAAGATAGCAGCACAGAGTGGTCAACCCCAACAATGCTATAGCAGGGTCAGGGATGACAGTTATGTCAAAGATTATAGATACAGTACAAATAATTTATATTATACACACATAGATGCTCAAGAATAAAAATGTCATAATTAAAAATCAAAAGTCACAATACTTTAAAGCATGCAATCACCACCACAAGGAAGATAATGGAATGAAAAAAAATGAGAGTGGGTGTGTGAGTGTACAAAACATAGCACAGAAACAAAAATTGAACATAGGGCCTCAGTATGAAGAAGACAGCATATAAACAAAAATTGAACAGACTTGTGCATGAGTCGTTGCTAGTGAACAAGGAGTGTCGGAACATAAAAAGGCATGAATAGAGACTCATAGGAGAGTAGTGACTTGGAAGCAATTGGGTGTATCGGAAATCACTGGGCTTGGCCAGAAAGAAATAGGACACCAGCAACTAGTGGTTCATGAGCTGGTTCAGACCAAAGGACAGCTTAAGTGTTTTTGTGTGAATAATGCACGAATGATCAAAGAAGAAGGGTTTCAAACCTATATTGGTTCTAATTCCAAAAATGGCAGGAAAAGGAAAAAATGTTAAAAAAAAGGGAATTTAATAGCTCAGAGCACAGAGATGTATTTTTACCCATTCCAGTATAGCAGCCTAAATTGCCACAATTACAGGTACGACAAACACAATTACTATAGAGTGATCATCTTCATATAATTTTTTCTTTTTTATTATTTTCACACTTGATCAATAAATATGAAAGCAGATCGCCACTCACTCAGACATTACATGTAGAACAAACAATTAAGACATGCTCCTTTCAGCATGAAACATGCAAGCTAAAGAACCATGAACATAAGAGGGAAAGAATAAATAAGGGAGAGTAAGCATTAAAGGAATAAGAGTCATCTCCAAACTTTCATAGAAGAATTACCTCATTGAAAGCTTGCTTCCTTTCTCCAAGTGTTTTTAAAGCACCATACCTTTTGTCATTAATTATTAATCGCATTGCCTGAAGCATAGAAGTGTCATGTCAAGCAAATCATATAAATGAGAGAATCATTTAATAAAATTGAAAATTGTATATGCAGGTACGTGACATTAAAATATATAAATGAAATCATTCTACCCGATCCCAAGTCCAGTCAGATCCAACATTTACAAACTCCAAGAGTGCTTTGAATGCATCTTTAGCCTCCTAATAAGGAAATATACCAAATGCTTAATGACCAGGAACATAACTTGGATAGAGTAAAAATATTGATATTTTATTCTTATACCATCTTATTTGCATAAACTAAATGTTCTGGCTCAACTGCCTTCGTTTCTGTGGCTGCATCATTACTTCTTTCCCCCATTGAATCATTTTTACCATCCTACAGAGTTTAAAGATTAATCAGTAGCTAAGCACCAGAAACAAAACTCATCTGAGATGCATCAAAACTACAATGACAGAAGAGTACTTCTTTATCTTCTGCTGGAGCTACATCTGTAGAACCTAGAGTGTCTTGAGCTGAAATGTTGTTGGCATCATTCCTACAATATTTACCACAAACAAAATGAAAATGACGATCCACAGGACAAAAATGAAATTAAAACCTGAACAAGAAATAGGCACTACATTGGTGTTCTATCAGTATTAATATCAGTAACAAAAGCTCTATCACTGCCCACACTCGTATCTGATGGTGTGACAGGATTTGCAGGTGCTTCAAGTTCATCTTTAGTTCCAGTTATAGGGGTTGTAGAAGGAGAAGTAGATGATCCAGAAGGCATCTCAGATTGTAGATTATTTATAGATGTAGTTACAACTGGAGCAACTGAGACAGGACTTGACGGTTCTCCTTGACCTGTTAAAGATGAATTATCTGCACTAGGTGTTGCTTCAATCATAGAAGGAGTTGCAGAGGGTTGAGTATGAGAATTCAGTAATGCTTCAGGACGTGTTCCACTGACAATTGCCATTTCAACTTGCTCACGGGCCAACTTGAAGGAAATAATTTGCAGAAAAGAAATGAGTCAAAAAATAAGAGGTAGAAAATAACTCAGAATTTCTAAGATGGCATTGTTTTCAATGATGGAAACCTTCAGTTCCTCAGGAATTGACCACTTTGATTCCTTAGAGACCTTGTTGTAGTAATACCTACGTAATATTCATAAATAAAAGGGGGGAAGGGGGATCAGCAATGAACATAAAAAAAAGAATGAAAAGAAAAAAAGACAACAAATTCACAGAACCGAGACACACTTTCTCCCATCCGGACTAGTATACTCCTTCCAGTTTGTTGATGCATCTACCCTCTAACAAAATGAAAAGAATACAATGAGTGGATGATTTCTCAGAAAGAGATATTCCTTCAAAAAGAAAATGATCTCTATCTCATAATAGAAATTAGAAATTCAAATTTCATAAAGCAAGAATGTGAAAGAAAGAACACCAATTCCAGGAAATTCATGGGCAATAAAGGATAAATTACTGACAAGCCAACTCACATCAACACTAAGGAAACTTCCATATTCAATTCTCCTCATGTTTTTCTCATTTCTGAGAAGAAGAAGAAAAAAAGCTAGGTGGTATTTTATGAATTTGCACTTGCTATCACTCAAGTATTATATGTTTCAGTGTTCAGGAGTTAAGCGAATAAAACCTACTGAATATTTCAAGAAAATAGACATCTGAGGATACAGAAATTTCAGAAGTAGTATATTGCTTAGATAGTAGCCTGTAAACATGAATCTTGTATGGCAAATGTCTCCATATAGTCAGCTTTCACATTGTCTATTTTTAATTCTCTTACTTGCACAATATTAATGGAAAATTCAACTGAACCAAACCATTTCACCTGCAACTATGTCAAATCCATCTTGCTAATTACAATCCTCCCATCAGAGCATATTGTATATAGACAGGAGTACTAAAGGAGTCATACGTAGTGCACATGATCATCTGAATCTTCATTATGTAACTACACCTTACATTCATACCAAAAGTCCATAAATAAATGCACCTGTAAATATTTTTTACAAATATTATTTAAATTAATCTTTCTAAGATCCTAAAATCAGACACCAGTAAACTGCACATAGAAGAAATAGAACGCAACCTAACTGCTTCCTGCCATAGCGGAAAGCCCAAGCTCTAAGATCCAAGCCAGAGTAATTAAAAAACATCAACACCCATATTATAATATTACAATTGTTCCACTCAATGGAAGATTGTAAGTATTCTTTTGGATGAAAAAAAAATCCTCAAAGACATTCACTTCAACCATTGTAAATATCACAAATTCGAATTTGATAATATGATACAGGTACAAAAAATTGTGCAAAGATTTAGAGGCATGTGATGCATGTTTTATCAAGTGACATGACAAGCTATTACACTAATTGATAAATCGAGAGAAAATTCAAGACAAGGGAATTAATGATCAAGACAATAATACAATGATAGAATTTACTAACATTCAAGCAATATAGTAGGTAGAGCAAGCAGCAAAGAACCACAGCATGTCCTACCTCTCAATAGAGTAGCACAGCATGTACCTGTAAGCACCTTAAAGCTGTGGGAGTCACACACATAGATTTGAATGAAGTAAAATAGAAAGATATGAAGTCCTAAAAGCATTTAAATTACCACCAACTTCTAAGTGTTTGGAGTGATACTAAAAAAGACAACCATCATATCCTCAAAATCTTTACAAAAAAAGGAATTAGCTCAGAATGGATATACTAGAACACTTCTTAGAGAACATTAAATTAGCTTTGTGAAGAGTATGTTACTAGAGATCACCTTAGCATTGGACACTTATCTATCATCGATAGAAAAAGATAGAATAAGTGGTCTATCATCACAATTCTATTTATTTAATGTATCGATAGAATCTATACATTGTCCATCGATGGCTATTGAAGTAAAATGGAAGACAGTAATCATCTACTGCATAATCACATTAAAGTAAAAATATGTGCACACACATGAAGGGGAAAAAAAGAAAGAGCACTTTCTTTTCAGAAGCAAACCAAAAAAACAAACATAACCTCTCAAAGTAGCATGCATAAGCATCCATAAGTTAGAAGTCAACAAATAACTTTTAAAGTCCCCAACCACACAGAAAGAAACCCAACGAATTAAAATTAATTTTATTTCTTGTTAAAGGATGGATACAGAAATAAGCTTAGGACAACATCAACTGCCATTCTTTCTGATTTATAGACCACAATTTTTATTTTAGATTTAAACAAATTGAAATCAGAAGTTCTTCTAGAGCAACATCCAAGGAAAACAAACAAAGCTGATATCAGACAGTCCAACCGGCAATTGTCACAACACTGACCTTACAATAAGACGTAAAAGTCAAGATTGATGGTTGCCTGCCTGAGAAAATCCGTTCAGTAATGAGTGAGCTAATGGAGCAGATTATTTTCACCAGACTTGGACAAATAGAAAGCACATAACGATTAAACTTGAATGTGTTGACTCAGCTAATATTGTACTAGACCAAGAGAGAGATATACATCCCAACTTTCAGCAGAACCAAAAAAATAAAAGATCCAGTGGTATGACTAAAAAGTCATATAACAACATGAAAGTGACATCAATTGCACGACTCACCTCAATAGGTGTCATCAATTCAAAAGGCTTCTCCCAGCTAGATACTTTGGTCTTCTTATTGTAATAAAATCTGCAAAATAAAGAAAATTAATACACTGAGACTAGAATATAATTATATCGATAAATGCTTTGTGCCAAGCATATAGACATTGCTCTTGGAGATAATAAATGTTACCTAAATCATCAAATGAACATCCAGAACATTTAAAATTTTATGGTAACATCAAGCAAGGTGGTCGGTGTAATGTAATAATGGTAATTTGCCTCTTATAGAAGATTCATTCAATTGACTTCTCACTTATTGGAACCAAAATCAAGAAGGAGAAAGAAGTAAGCAAACAGCAATCAGTAGCATTAGTAATGCCATTACTGCATAACAAGTTGGATAGCCAGTTTCAGCAAAACCAATTAAACAAATGTTAAACTAAAAATAAAGCATTAGATATATCTGCAGGAACTAGCATTTTTTTTTTCTTTTACAACTATTTGATTAAGTTGATAACATCAGGGCAAAATCAACTACATCCAAAGTATACTCCCATGATAGGTGGAAACAGGCAAAATAAATATAATACAAGGATTTTACCCGGAAGAATGAAGACAGGGACAATACTCTGCATAGATACTTCAAGCACAAGGATATGTGCCCAGAGGGGGTAGCCATAAATCCTCACCTATTCCGATTCTACCAACCCCTTGTTTACATTTAAGCATGGATACCACATTGAATAATATACTGAATACCAAAGTATACATAGTTTTTTTTTGTTCATTTGCTTTCCTCCCTAACAGAATTAGCTTTCTTTACTGAAGTCAGCATCAGTTAGCTAGAACAACAAAGTTTTTCCCACTAGGTGGGATCGGCTGCATGGATTAAGCATCACAATGTTTATAAATTATTTAAAGAATATGCAATGTCAACAGCACTATAACCCAGGATTACAAGCAAACATTTGAATCACTTACTTTCTGCCAGTAGCAGAAGTATGCTCAATCCAATCTGTGGAGCCATCTTTGACAAGCTGTGGCTGCACAATGGTAGCCTGAAAGAGAGAAATTAAGACTGTAAAAATTCTGTTGAAATGAGAAGCAAAACACAGAATCCATGTGAAGTGAAAATAAGTACAATTCGTACCGAAGGCATGACAGTTGCAACTGAAGGTTGTCCACCATTGTTCTGAAGAGTCATACCAGAGGTAATGTTCTGGGATGAAGGACCAGTGAGTGAATGGGTTTGAGGAACGGGTTGAAATTGGCTGGTAGCACTAAAATTAGTCTGCACTTGACCATAGGTGGATGGTGCAAACTGCATAAATGGAATCCTTAAATCAGCATTGGCATGATGGAGTTTTAACTTATCTACTACAAATACAATATACATGCCAGAACTTTACCGTATAAGATGAAGAGAGTGGCATTCCTGGGCCACCTAAACCAGGGGTGTAGCCATTTTGAGCTTGGGAATCAGGCTGAGGTATCATAGATTCAGATGGGATGTGCATGTTTGGACGAGCAACTGGCAATGGAATAGCCTGCGATGGGGGTGGTGGTAACTGCTGACTAGGTCTTGGGGGTAACTGTTGAATTGGTTGAGAATATTGCAGCTGTTGATTTTGGGGAGGCATTCCAACACCAATCAGGGGACCACCAGGACCAACAGGTTGGGGTTGGAAATGTTGAGAAGGCATGGGAATAAATTGCTGTGACTGCTGAGTAGGAACTACAGGGCGGAACTGCAAAAACAAATAGGATAGTTTACATAGATTATAATTTAAGGTAGAGTTAATACAATCACAGTTGGAATTAAAAAAAAAGCATTACTTGAACAGGCATAGGTGGAACGAAATTGTGGGGAGGATCCACTGAACCAGCAATAGGAGGCCGGAGAGGCTAGCATAACAAAAAGATAAAACATTAAAATAACTGGTCCACGGGAAACCAAAGTTTTATAGTTCTAGATACTCAACCTGTAAGCCTGGAAATTGCGGATTATTGGACATCTGAGCAGAGAGCCTCCACAACTAATGCAACCAGAAGAGTGTAGAGTTATCAATACCTTAGCACCTCCCAATATAACATCTTAAAAATAGGAACAATAAACAATTAAAACCCACATAGCAATGAGTTATGATCATAATTCCCAGCCGAAAACAGAAAATTCCATTTCAAGCCAGAAGACTGAAATTAAGACAGTAATCACCAGTAACACTTAATATTAAATTCTAGATGTGGGTGTCCCTAAATTGGAATTGGAGAAAATGCAGATAAAACCCATAGAACCAGAAAACCAAAACAATGTACCTCAAAATCATTCAAAATTGACAAAATAAAGAAGTTCAAGCGACAAGAAAGTCCCAAAATCGAACCATTTTCCAATCCCATATAAAGAAAATTAGGTTGGAATAAGAAATATGAATGCCACCAAGTGAAGGCATAGAGAATTATTGAGGAAAAGATGGGACAACACAGCAAGTGAGACATACATACCAACGGTTACGAGGTTGATGAGAAAGGGGAAGCAGAGTGATGGAACCAGCGATTCAGTGGAAAAATAAAACGGAAGGAGGGATTTCAGTTTGCAGTGAGGAGAAAGAGACAGGAGGACTAGGCTGTTACCTTGGTAATGGTAAGTGTCCCCTCTTTATATCTCCTTAATTTTGCGAAAACCTTTCTCTCTCTCCTTTCGTCTTTTTTCTGTTTCTTTTGGGCCTCATATTGAATTTTAACAAATAACATTACTGAAAATGGGTCATGGCCCATGGACAATCATTCATTTGGTGCCAAGTGAATAATAATATTCGTAATTTTGACATACCAACCCAAAAATAAAAGAATAATAATATTCTCTCTTTCTTTACCAAAATAAATAAATAATAATAATTTACTAAAGCAAGAATTATCATCCTTACTATTATTAAAACATAATTATTGGTATTTGACAACTGAATGTTTACTATTAATTTTTAAAATTATTTTTATGTTATAAATTTGAGGCGTAAAAACTTCTGATAGTATTTTAGAATTTTCATTGGTGTATATAAGTAATTATTAATTTATCTAATTTTTATTACATTTAATTATTTAATTTTTTTACTTTTTTTTTATTCTTTTCAAATACTTTTTTTTAATATTTAATTTGATTCATTGTATCAATTTAAGATATTTTTTTAGATTAAATAATTTTTAACATTATTTTTATTTTAATATTATAAATTGTTTTAATTATAAATTTTTATTTTAAATTTATCATATTAATGAAAAATATGTATCTTAATTTTAATAATTTTTCCTTCATTTAAAAAAAATATCATTGATTCAATATTATGTAATATAATATAATATTTATTACTAGCAATAAAGATAATTATTATTTTAAAAATACTTCTAAAATCCACTGGCAACTTACTAATTCTCTATTATCTTTTTGGAATATTTACAGATGAGTGAAATCAGATAGACATTGTTAAAATGAAAAAATATACTAAATTATTATTTTAAATATTCCAAATTAATAAGGAATAAATTGTATGTTTTATTTTTGAAATCTTTAAACTCATATAGTAATAAAATTACGTATTTTTTTGCTTCAACTATTTATCTGTTATTCATGTCAATATTTACTAAAATTGAAACGAATATGACTTATACTGTCTTATCAAGTTCTCTTAATGATTACTCTTTAAATTAAACGTATAGTTAGTTCAGTTTATTTTATTATAAAGGCCCATTTATTTATTCAACTTTAAAAAATGAAAATAAGTAATTTCTTTTTTAACATTGGCTTAAACTAAATAATATGTTACAGGTGAAACCAAATGGGAGCTCCAGCCTAACATTTAGAATATCTCCATTGGATATATCCTACTTTTAAGTAGGAGAGTATCTTTAAAACAGTTGTACAAATAAAGAAAATTTTACATATAATAATAGTTATTTATATATGCATATTAAAAAGTTAAATTACTTAGATATTTTATTGTAATTTAAATTGCTTAAGATAAATTGAAGTTTTAACCAGTGTTAACATGTTTTAAAATTATTAGTTGATGAAGCATCTTGAAACTTCAAATTAAAGTTGCACAAACTAGCTAAACAAAATGAAAGAAAAATCCAAGTTACACGGCACGAGTAAAAATAAATAAATTAGATGTTTATAGAAAACAACATATTTGGACCATTATTTTCTTATTTATTTTAAAATATATATTCAATTTTTAGAAGATTATTTTTAAATAGTGTTCTTATCCTTTAAATTTATGGTAAGTTTTAATTTTATCATTTAATTTTGTATTCAAATTCATTCTCAAATTTTTATTTGAATTAGTCTTCTCAGTTTGTTTTAAATTTGTTCTCTTTTTTTTATTTATGTTTAAATAACTAATTTTATTATGTCTTATTAACAGTTCATATAAATAAGTTATTATTATTTTTTATTGTGATAATTTTAAAATAAATTTTATTAATATAAAGATGGAAGATTATAATATAGTTCATTATTGTTTCTTAATTTTATTCTGAATTATTTCATAATTATAAAATTTTATTTTATTGACTTAATCATTATCTTCCTGTGATTCAAATCTTATTATGGTAAATCTAAAATATTCCAGTAATTCTAAAATATAAAATTGTACTTTATTTTATTATCTATTATTTTTCATTTTTATTATTTAAGTATATTGAATAATGTAAATTTTTCTATCATAAAGAAAACTAATTGTAAAGTATTTATATATAAAAAGAAAAAAAAAAGCGATGCTCAGATATATAATCAATTACAAATTGGAACCGATTCAAGTTCCGTCATTGGTATAGCATTATCACGATTCACGAACACGATGAAGCTGAGACTCAGATCTTTGGAATCCAAAGAAACCCTAAAAATCGAGGTTTCTGATTCCTGCTCTTTGCAGCAACTCAAAGACACCATTTCTCGTACAATCTCCGCCTCTTCTTCGTCCTCTCTGCATCTCTCTCTCAACAGGAAGGATGAAATCCACGCTACCTCGCCGCACGACTCCCTCCGCTCCATCGGCATCGCCGCTGGCGACCTTATCTTCTACTCTCTCAACCCCAACGCTTTCTCCCTCGAAACCCTCCTCCACAAGTCCACCCCACAAGGAGAACCCGATTCTCTCGACCGACCCACCACTCAAGTCTCGACGGAGATCACAATCGATGACGTTCCGTCAATTCCCGCCGCGGAAAAGTCTCTGACTTTGGACGCCATGGAAGCAGAGACAGTTGATATGGTTGATGGGTCTGATGAGGCGGTGTTGGAGAAGCGCAATTCTGAACCCACCTTTGTGAAACGGGTTCTAAGGGAAGCCCTTGGAAATGACGTCAGCGATTTCAAGCTATTAGTGTTCGCCGTTCATGCTGTTGTTCTAGAATCTGGGTTTGTTCGTGTGGATCACGTTTCTGGTATGGCGGTTAGTTGCTCTCATCTTCTAGAAGATTGGCCTTCAGCATCGTCTTCGATGATATCTTTGAGGTATACCTTGCCTGAGATTCTTACTAATGGTGCTTCTCATAGCGTGAATTTAAAATTTCAGATATTGGGTCATCATATGATTGTTTGTGGGTCATTATCTGATGATATTAGCTCAAGGTTGCATAGGGTTTGTTTGGATAAGTGTAAATTTGCTAGGCCTTTAGGGTTAATGCAGACAAATTCTGGGTCTGAGGGTAGTGTTGACGATGAGGGAGATAGGGTTTTTGAACTGTGGAAGATGGTGAAAGATGGGCTTGTATTACCACTATTGATTGATGTTTGTGAGAAGGCTGGGTTGGGTCTTCCACCTTGTTTTATGCGGTTACCAATGGAGCTTAAGCTCATGATTTTGGAGTGTCTTCCCGGTGTTGATTTGGCCAAAGTGGCTTGCGTGTGTTCAGAGTTGAGGTATTTGTCCTCCAGCAATGAATTGTGGAAGAAGAAATTTGAGGAGGAATTTGGACAAGGAGGGGGTAGAGGGAAGTTTTTCAAGGATCTGTTTGCTATATGCTGGGAAACAAAGAAGAAGTCAGAGAAAGGGGTTCGTTTAGGAGCGCATAGACCTGGTGCTATAAGATACATCCCAAGGAGACACCCTAACCCTTTTGGAATCCCTCCAATTTGGGGTGGAGAACATGATATGCAGCCAGGCTTCAGTGTAACTCTACCTGTATACCCACCAAGACGGTCTTTCGTACCCCGATGTCATCTCACAGAATTCAATCAATAGTCTTCTTCGATGAAACCTTGGTATAGTTCACCTATTTCTTCTTCTCTGTATGGAAAAAGATGTTGCTGGAGGGAATACATCATACATGGCTAATGTTTGTGGGTATTTTATTTGGCAATTTTATTTGTTTAGTCTTTTGGTACATTTTGAATAGGATCCTAATATGTTGTTACTTGTTAGGATTTTCAATCTTTTCGCATGGTCTTTGGTTCCTGTCTCTCTATTTCAGTGCAGATGAAAATGTCTCAATAATTTCTCTAAAATGTATGGAAGTATATGTTTTTGCTGTGTACATAGTATCATACTAGTTATGTGTAGTTCTTGATATTGACTGTGAAGGCATTGGAACTTTGTCAGTTGTCATGCTAGTGGGCCTGTTACTTGGTAGATAGATTTAGGTTGACCAGATTTTCTCTTTACCTTTTCAGTTAAAATGTATTTGGCCGTCACCGTTTGCTTCTTTTGTTCTCTTCTTTTGTTCTCGCCATCCCAATTATGTAATGCCATCCCAATTATGTAATTCGGATGTTTCTATTCACACCTTTTTTTTAACCTTTCATATCCATTCCCCCTCCCCCCTCTCTCTTTTTAATTTTGATTTTTCAAAATAATTCTTCTGGAAGCTGAATGAAAAATATTTTTAATAAATATTATCTTCACAAATGTTAAAAAAAATAATTTTCAAAAATACGGTCTTAATGAAAAAATATTTTCATTTGATGGCTCAAACATACTTCAGCAGGACCTTTTTCGGGAAACATAGGCACATACTTCCGAAAAGGAAAGTACATTTTCTTTTGTATTTGAAACTTTGAAAAAGTGAATTTTCATATTTTTGAAAATTAAATTTCAGAAATATATAAAATATTTTAATAATTATGTTTGGGAATGTTTTATATTTATGTAAATGGTATTTTTGAAATATATTTTTTAAAGATATGTTTATATATTATTGAAAAGAAAAATCCAAGTAACTCTCTTTCCAAGATAACTTGTAAGTTTCATAAAGGCAGATTTGCATAAAATGGGTCTTCATAGCATATTGGGCCAACATAACTGAACTTATTTTTTGACGTATGCAAAATTTTTAGCAAAATATAGCTTAATGTATTAAGCCATTTACATTTTTTAATCATAATAGACCCAGGTGTAATTACAAATCAAAGCTGCAACAGTTTAAAAACAACATATTTAATAATCTACACATTTCACCTAAATTTAATAAAAAAAATACAAGTATGCAAATTTGCAATTCACTTACAATTACAAGCTTGTGAATTGCAACTATTTAACCTGCATTCCTGCGGCCATTTAACTCAAAACTATTGGTTTGGAACCATTAAACAAATTTAATATACATTTAACCCAAACTATTGGGTTGGAACCATTAAACAAATTTAATATACATTTAACCCAAACCACACGAGAAAAAAAAATTGAAACATTTATAACCCAAAAATCTAGAGTTTCGGCATAATTGTACAAGACCAGCATAATATAAAATAAAAAACCAAGTTTCAGAATCCAAAATTTTCGACCAGACCATTATCATATACTCCTATCAGAATTATGAACTAATCACCATTATACAAGATTCAAAATTTTAAAAGATTGATCTCAGAACTACCCTAAAAAGCTATAAATATAACAGCAACATGTGAACTGCATTGTGTGTGGAAGCCTTGCGTTAACATACCTCTTAGGTAGAGGAAAATGAGTTATGTGTGGAGGCCTTGCGTTAAATACCTCTAAGGTAGAAAGAGTCCTTAGAGGAGAGTCATGTGGTTGAACGTGATTCCATAACTTAATTTATTTAAAATCTAGTCAAACTTATTTAATAAATATATAAATTTAAGTTTATTAAAAATTATTTTTAAATAAATAAATTTAATTTAAAATTATAAAAATATTTATTTAATTTATTCAAAATCTATTTATTTTAATATTTTATATTTTTATTTATTTTAATATATTATATTTACATAATATTTATCTTAATATATTATATTTATATAATATTAATAAATTTATATAATTTGTTAAATAAAATTTTTAATTTTAATTTTAAAAAAAATTATATATTTCTTTTTATCCTTAAAATAGAATTTTTATCCATTATTTTTGTCTATCTTTATAATTTTAAAATTTTATTTCACATATTTTCTATATTTTGAACACAAAAAAATTAAAGTGATATATGTCATTTAATCCCTAATGTCATATGTGCAAGAAAAATATATCATATATCACATATTATCTAGTGTAATATTTTAAAATAGATAATTATACAATTTATTAATTTATTATAAGTGTTGGGTATATTACTTTAATTTTAAAATAAATTTTTTATAATTTATTTTAATTTTTATAAGTATCTAAATTTGTATATATCTATTTTTGTATGAACTACGTGCGTCTGTTATATTTTGTTTGTATATTTTATTATATTTATGTATCGTTAATGTTTAATATACATATTTTAAAATTATTTAATTTTTTTAAAAATTTTTTATCTGTTTAACAATTGATTTTTTTTTTACTTTTACAAATATTGATCTTGTAATATAATATTTATTTACATATTTTTATTTTGTATATTATTTTTTTATATAAATTTTATTAATTAAATATTTATTTATAACTTTTATTTACTAATTACTATTTTTTAAAATAATCAAATTTCTTATAAAATTGAAGTATCTAATATTTTTAAATTTATAAAAAAGATAAACCTTTAGTTTTATGTGTCATTTTATTAATTAAATATATAAAATTAAAATAATGAATTAGTTTGATACTATTTTTATAAATATTTATCAGAATAAATTGATATTTATAGAAAAATATTAAATATGTTTTACATTAATTTATATATATATATATATATATAGATAGATATTATGTATATGGATACATAAAATTAAAATTTTTCACTTAATAAATTTTTTTATATATTTTTTCAGAATTTTAAATAGTATTTACAGAATATTAAAAGATAAATTTAAAAAATTAGAATACAAGGGCTCAAAAAATCATAAACAAAAAAAAATTTAATAACAATAAATAATTTTTTATAAAATTATTAAAAAATATTATATAAAATTTAAAATTAAGAAAGACTGACATGTAACATACTAGTAGAAAAGATTTATTTAAATAGAAAAATTAATTTAAATCTTTTAACAAAAAGGTGATATCTTTTAAGATTTTAATTTTTATGCACGGTACGTTTAAATATTTTAATACTATTAAATAATTAACAATAGGTATAAGTATAATTTAAAATAACTAGTAATTAAATTAAAATATTTAATAAATAATAACTAGATAATAATATATTTTATAAAATATTATGTATTTTATATATTTAATATAAAATAAAAAATTATATTACATATTTGTAATATATTTTTTATTCAATATCAATTTATTGAGATAAATCATAAAATAAATATTTTAGTTAGATAATAAAAAAATAAGGAGAGATGGCAAAAACGATATATTAAATAGAATTATGTATATGTTTGGAATAATTTTTATAACTATTTTTTAAAATAAGTTAAATAAAAAATAAAATTATATCATTATTATTATTAAATATAATTTTCTTTAATTCAACTATTCATTCTAATATAATAGTACATATCAAGAGTTTTCAAAATTATGAAAAATAAGTATTAAATTAAGTGATAATTGTTATTTATTAAAAATATATTATTCTTAAATTATATATCTTTAATAATTAAAAATATTTTTGAATTTATATAAAGTTTATGTGTATGACTTTTAATTGAAGATCATGTCAACAATGTCTGCATATAGTACTTTAAAGTTTTATATTTTTAAGTTCTTAGAAAAAGTAAGTATCAAATAATTTTTTATATTTTATACGTATTGTCTAATTTTCACTTTACCATTTGGTTTATTTTAATTAATTTTCTTTACACAAACTTATATGTTAAAATGTTATCTATTTTAAAAAATATGTTTTTTAATGATGTACATATACATAAATGTAAATGAAATCTAAATTAATCTTCTGTGGTCAATTACTATTTCCTTGGATCATTTTTTTTTTCTAAAATGGATTATATAATTAAATATTAAAATATAAGCAAAAAATAAAATTTTAATTAATACATATTCATTGTATATGACTATTTATGGAAGAATAAGTCAATCTTAAATATTTGGGAAGATTCTCTTTAGATTAATTTTTCTTTATAGAAAAAATTTAAAATAATTGACTGAGAAAATATGATGGCACCTTAAAACAGTATAAGAGTATAAATAGCAATAATCCAGATGACATTTTTGGTAATTATTGTTTCACCAATTAAAATGACTACTCATATTTTATTTTAGAAGGGAAAATTTTACTGTAAAATTATATAATAAAAAAATAAAAAATAAAAAATATAATACAATAATAAAACAAAAGGAAATGTAGTATATACAAATTATAGGATAAAATAGTAATTTAAAATTAATTCTTCATTATTTTTTTTTCTTTTAAGAGTCCACGGTACTATGAATGCTTTATTTCTAATTAATTGACTGTCTTAAAAATAAGATTTTTAAAGGTATATTTTTTATAAAAGATTATAAATATGTTTGTTTATGAATTTACTTTCTATAATAATTAGTTTATTGTACGAGAAAATTTAATAGCTATTTGTTTATGAAGATGAAAATATGTATTCTTATTTATTAATATTTTAACAATCTCATAATTTTATATAATTTTTAAATATATATATATATATAAATACATGTAATAAAAAATCAATAAATTAAAATTTTCATTTAAAATTTGAATATTTAATATTATAAACTAATCAAATCTCCTATTTTCCAATAACTATTTATTATTTATATAAATTTTTATTATATATCTTTAAATGCATAAAAAATAATTTTATATAATTTTGTTTGTCTCACTTATAAAACTGATTTTAAACATAAAAATGGTAGTTTTTATTAAAGCAGAAAACATTTATTTCAATTTTATATTTTTTATGTAAAAAATATTTACTTTTCAATAAAAATTTTATATTTTTAAATATATAAAATTAGTATTCCATATTTTTAATATTCAATTTTTTATTCTCTTTTAAACATAAAATATGTTTATTACTATATTACTTAAATGTTAAAATATTTCTTAGACCAAAGGCATTACTTGATTGGATGTGTCTAGATTTGATGTCATATTAAACCATGCTCTTACACCAAAGACATTTCTTGAACTCAAACCATCTTTTTCCTCAACCAAATGGATGTGAAAAGGATGATTATTCTTAAAACAATTAAAAACAATAAACAATATGAAATGGAAATCTTTAGCTAAAAAGACAAGTATTTTAAAATGAAGGAAGTAAAATATAACCAAATTTAGGCAAAAATATTTTGAATAGGCTGAAAAGAAAATAAATGTCCTAAAATTATTATCCAAACATTTATGGTAGGTTTGTTAAATAGATATCAATACTAAATTATATTTGGTTTTCTTAAAACGCTTGGCACATTTCATTGAGCGTTGGTCTATAAGAAGATAAAGAGTTGAAGAGGGATGAAGCTAATGTGCAATGGCCATGGAGTTAGAAAGTAACAGAAGCCTCTCCTCACGGACGAGTAGCTATAAATATGATGATGATGGTCGCTTACAACGGACAGGTATGTATCTTATCTTTACTCTATACATTAAGTCAATGAATTGAACACTTGTTGCACATATTATATGATTTATCTTTTGTTATGTTATGGCTATGAAGGAACATGGGTGACTGCAAGTGCACACATAGTGACAGCAGTTATTGGCTCTGGGGTGCTATCGTTGGCATGGGCCGTTGCTCAACTGGGCTGGATTGCTGGGCCTATCATTCTCATGATCTTCTCATTCATAACTCTCTTCACCTCCATTTTGCTCACTGATTGTTATAGGTACCCTGACCCTGTTTATGGAACCAGAAACCACAGCTATATGGAGATGGTGAAAAATATTTTAGGTATTTTTTACATACCTATATTTGGTTCTGGTTTGTATCTCCCATATATGAAAGATTACCAACATATTTTTTAAAAATATACTTTTAAACATATTTTTTATTAGTCAATTTTTAAAAATCTAAAAACATTTACTTCATGATTTGATTAGTTTTTAAAAAATATTTTTATTTTTAAAAAGTTAATAAATTTAAAATATATTAAGTAATATATTATTAACAATTTTTCTTCTATTCTTCAATTTTGTATGAAAGATTAAAGTGTTGGGATAGAGATCTTTAAATTAATATTTTTTACACATATTTAATTTTAAATCACTTATGGGAATGAGTTTTATTGAGATGGAAAAAAAGGAAAGATTTTTATTGTTAGTTTTATCTTATTTACTTTAAAAAAAAATTTAAAAAAAGAGAAAAATAAGAATCAAAGTCACAACAAAACAAGTCAAAATTGATAATACCAAGGAAATGTTGTTTGAATAATAATTTTTTAGATTCTTTGATGTGAGTCAAATTCTGAGAGTCAAAATTACAATAAGTCAAATAACAAAAACTGTTGTTTGAGAGTCAAAATTCTTCTCATGGTAGACATTAATTACTCATGGTAAAAACCCTTGAGAGTCAAACATTATTGTTTTAATTTTTTCTAATTCTATTACAATATATTATTTTTTAATTTTATAATATTTTAAAAAATTTTAAAGTATGTTTATAAAATATTTTAATTATTTAAAAGTTAAAATTATTAACTGTAAAGTTTGTTAAAATATTTTTACTATTTGTTAAAAAAATTTATTTTAATATCTATTAGTGTTTTTTATAATTATTAATATTTTTAAAAAATTATTTTAAGTAACTTAATATTTTTTGCTATAATTTTAAATAAATTTTTTATTTTTAATATATTTTTATAATCTAATTTTTAGTTATTTATTTTTATAATTTTAATATTATTTGATTCTTTCATGATAATATTACTAATTTTAATAATTTTATTTTTATATTATCATAAAATATATTTTTTTAAATTATTATTTTAATATACACTATTTATTTTATTTATTATATTATTTATTTTATTGAAAAATATTTAGTCATTTGATAAAAATTAAAGTTATAAAAATAATTATTTTTAATAAAATTATTTAAATTTATTTATATAAAAATTAAAAATAAAATTTTATTTAATTAAATTTTAATATATTTTTATAAAAAAATATATTGTATTTATAATATTTTAATTATATCTTTATTTATTATTTTATATTTATTATTTAATTTTTGAATAATTAATTCTATCAAATATTTTAAATTTTTATTTAATTTTTCAACTTTCAGTTAATTTTTTAATTTTTAACTAATTTTATCAAATATATCGTGTAACTCAACAAAATCATTAAATAAGATCCATAAACTATTTTATGTTTATAATATTTAATTTTATATCAACTTAAAATGTGAAAAAGAATGATGAAATATTTTAAAATAGAAATTAAAAAAGACTTCTAATAAAATATTCTTTTCTGCTCAAGATTGATCATTCCTACATGATTAAGTTCTTTTTTTTTTTTTTTCACTTTTCTTAACCCTTCCTACTGTCTTTTTTGTCTTGCTCAGACTTGAAAACACTGGTTTCGTGTTTTTAGTTCATTCCGTAAAAGTTAATCCCTTTTTCTCTCAGATGAAACTATTGCTTTTGTAAGACAACAACTTGTAAAACAAAAGTATCTAAATATGGTGTGCATTTTTAAATAATATAACTCATGAATGATTTATTTGACCAACTAGGTGTGAATGACCATACATAAATGAAATGGATTAGAATTCTCTCATGTATTTACATTTAAAAATAGATGAGAGATAAATATAAAAACAGATAGAAGAAAGATAGTGTATTAATTTTTTTAAAATTTTGTGTTTTTATCTCTTCAGAACATGAAGAGGATATGAACCCGAATGAGATAGAGTAAAAGGCAGTAACCAATAAAATTGTTCCCATTTAAATTCGTGCTGCTCCTGCAATTTAGCTGATTGTACTAACCATCTTTTTCCTAAAGAGAATGTGAGTTCTTATTTATTTTATAAAAAAGTTCATTATTATTATTTTTTGTAGTTTTTCTAAAAAAAATGTTTCGAATATATTACACTAGTTAAACATAACCAACAAATCAGACAGATGGTTCGGTGGTAGAAGATACACCTTGACCTTAAAACAAGAAGAATCAAGTTTGGTTCTTGATCAGTTGCAAGTATATATAGTTAACTTGCTAATGCATATTCTCAACAGAGGTCATTTTGTTTTGAAGTTGATTGTTGCATTGTAACCTTTATGTCTCTTTCTCTCCAGGAGGAATACAATACCAGTTTTGTGGATTGGCTCAGTACATAAATCTTGTAGGAATAAGCATTGGATACACCATCACCGCATCCATTAGCATGGTGTAAGAATCTAATAAGTCTCTCTCTCTCTCTCGATCTTCAACTGATTTAAAAAGCCATAGTGATCAAGCAAATAATGCATTTTCATTTTTCTCAGTCGTGTACAAATATATATACTATGATATCTTTTTGCATTTTATGTTTTTTGCAATCCAAGCACATGATTCTTAAAGATTGTTCCTTGTTTCTTAACCAGGGCCATTAAAAGATCCAATTGCTTTCATAAGTATGGACATCAAGCGGAGTGTCATACATCAGATTACCCATTTATGATCATCTTTGGGATCATGCAGATTTTATTAAGCCAAATCCCTGACTTCCATGAACTTTCATGGCTATCTATTGTTGCTGCCATCATGTCTTTTGGTTACTCTTGCATAGGCATTGGTCTCTCCATAGCCAAAATTGCAGGTTTGGCATTGCATTTAGTTAAACTTTACAAAATATATATATTGTAGCTTCAAATGTGTCTTCAATTAAAAAAAAAAAAAAACCCTATCATAAGTAATAATCAAATGATTCACTCACCCACCGGATATCTTATAAGATGAATAAATAAAAATAAATCCATAAGTTAATCTTCAAAATTACATAGATATTCTTAGTTTCTAAATTTTTAAAAACTTTATAATTCTTTTATTTTAGTTTTATTTATTTATTTATTTATTATTTTGTATTAATAAAAAGGAATGAAATAAATGTCATTTTACAATCTCAAAAATAAATAAAGATTGTTTAAGATATCGGTAACTAAAATATGTTATTCATATAATCTCAATGACAAATTTACAATTTAGTCGCATAAATAACATTATACTAATATAAATGGGAATGTTTTGTATCGTTATGGAACATAAAAAGGAGGAAACCATGGGAAGACAAGTCTTACAGGAACCATTGTTGGAGTAGATGTGACAGGCCAGCAGAAGCTATGGAATTCTTTTCAAGCAATTGGGAACATAGCTTTTGCATATGCCTTCAGTATAGTTATGATTGAGATACAGGCAAGCTATCTTAGACAAAATTACTGCTTAATTCATTTCATATTCTTTCAATTTTGTTAGTTAACACTTTTAGGAATTCTCATTGCTTAATTCCTAGCTCTAAAATTTCCCAAGCTTCTCATGAAGTGGGGATAAAAGACAAAACTTCATTTCATTTTTTTCCTTCTCAACAGGACACATTAAAATCAAGCCCTCCAGAAAATCGTGCAATGAAGATGGCAAGTGTCACTGGGGTCACCGTCACCACATTGTTTTACTTGTTATGTGGCCTTCTAGGCTATGGAGCATTTGGGAACAATGCACCCGGAAACTTCTTAACAGGATTTGGTTTTTATGAACCATATTGGCTTGTTGACATTGGTAATGTTTTCATTGTTGTTCATCTGGTCGGTGCATACCAGGTAATTAATTATTTCATGAACACAAGTTGCTTAGTTTATTGGTATCACAGGTTCATTTGATTCTTAAAAATTACACAAAAGTAATTTGAGTCGCTGATTTTTATAATTGTCGATCAACTTAGTCTATAAAATCAAATTGAGATGAATTTGGTCGTGGATGTTGCAGGTCAAATTTAACTCATACACACCAACATAGCAACATATATAAAAGACTAAATTAATCACAATCTAAATGAAGGATTAAATTGGATTTTTTCGCAATGTCAAGGACCAAATAATTAATGATGACAATGTAAATAATAATAATGTCAAGAAAACTTATACATATATTTTTTTTTCGGTACTTTGTGTGTGCAGGTATTTGCACAACCCATTTTTCTGCTTGTGGAAAGTTGGTCTGTGAAGCGTTGGCCTGATAGCGACTTCATAGGAAAAGAATATGCTGTGAGCATTCCATTGATTGGGAAATTGAGATTAAATGCGTTCAGGGCGACATGGAGGACAGTGTTCGTTATAGTGACTGCAGTGGTTGCTATGATATTGCCCTTCTTCAACAGCATTGTGGGATTGCTTGGTGCATTTTCCTTCTGGCCTCTCACCGTCTATTTTCCAACAGAGATGTACCTGACACAGTCTAAAGTGCCTAAGTTTTCTATCATCTGGATAGGGATGAAATCGCTAAATGCCTTTTGCTTGATTGTCGCACTTGTTGCTGCTGCTGGATCCATCCATGGAATCATCACAGAACTTAAAACTTATAAGCCCTTCAGCTAATTATAATACATTTTTTGCTCCTTTTCTTTAATAAATTATGTGCACTAACTTCATCCAACGGACAATCGTTGATCCAATACTTAATAATGTTCTGGTCATTATTGATTGTTGTTGGACATCATTTTTTAAGGTGTTTTTATGATATATATGTATATATATATTATAACTCTTTGTCTGTTTCGTTGAAGTTACTTTCTTTTTCTGGTTTATGAGAAGTAGAAGTTTTATGTTTTTTAATTTTCTTTTCCCATTAAAAAATCATCTTGATTTTAAACTTTGTAAGGATATTTAAAAATGGATACCACTGTACAAGACAAAAATTTCCAACAAGAACCGTATATGAAATGCCGCGTAATTTCCGACCGTTTAACTTGTTTTATATGAAAACTAGACGTAAACTCACATAATTTATTGACGCCAATTTAAAAAATGGTACATATAATGTTAAAAGGGACTTGATGTAAAATTAACACATGTTTTAATTTATTCCAGTGAATTTAATTTTTTCCAATGTCCTTAAAAAATTTTATGGAAATTTTATTATTATTATTTAGTTGCTCTAAATAATTAATTTTTGAAAAAATAAAATCAAAATTAATAAGGTAAATGTTAAAATAAGATTAAGGTCAATAATATAAATAAAGATAAATTAATAAATTATATTATTTTTCCTAGTTTTTTTATAAGAACCAATTAATAAATTTATAAAAATTTACTTAATATAGTTAGTTATATTAAATTTATCATTAATTTATATGATATTTTAAATTATCTTTAATATTAATAAAATATATTCTTTTATTCTCTTTCCATCCAAGTAATTATTGTATCTCCTTTTAATAATCTTTTTACTTAATTAGATATATTAAAAAAATTAATACAAATTGTATCTTAACAAAAATTAAGATGAACTTCATTTAATTTTTACAAAAAGGAAGGAGGGAGTAATTTTTTAAATCTAGCTAATCGGTCTTCTTAAGATATTAGTTAAGAAATTAAAAAAGCAATTTGTTTATAAACATATTGATAAGAATTTTTTATTTTAAATATAAAAATAATCAACAAACTTTGACTAATTTTATTAATTTTTATAATTTAATTAACAATAGTTTATAGAAAGTACTAGTAGAAAAGACATTTGAATTGATCAACTGGTTTATTAGGGACTCAAAAGTTGTACCCTTGTTCAAAAATGAACCGTTCATCCGTTTAACAAAAATAATAAAATAGTATTTTTCTTAATTTTTTTCAAAGAAGCGGTTATACTAAATATAATTTTACAAATGTTTTTGAGATACCAAAAGGATCCTTTTCCCCTTTAATAAATAAAATATAAAAAAAGTTTTAAAAATGAGCTACTTTTAACTTTTAAGACTTTTTCTTCCCTTTTCCGATCAAGTCTCTCAAAATTTAAGAATACACAACAAAAAAAAATAGTTTAAAATTATATTTTAAATTATCAACAGTATCAAATTACTTGAACTTTAAATTTATTTTTAAATATATTAATTGATTATAAATTATAAAATCAGAATATGATGAAAAAAATGGAAATAACTATTGAGTCATGATATTTTATAATTTTTCAAAAGGTACAACCTAAATATGTAACATAACTTTTTTATTTTACAAGTATCAAAATTATGTGATTGCACTTAAAATTTTATGTAAATTATTGTGATGGTTTATTATTAGATAATTGTAATAATTTATATGATTGAATTCAATTAATTAGTTAATATTATTACTATTTAGAAATTTTCAAAAATATTCAATTAAATACTATAATTTTGAAATCAATGGCTTCAGTAATAACAAAAATTGCTTAATTACGTTAATAACAACAAGAAGAAAGTTACTACGAGGTATAGTGATAGGAAATGTGAGATTATAATAATTTATATGATAATTTTTAGGTTTAAATGTTATCATTTTTTTATTATACAATAAAAATATTTAAGAGATTGGTATATAATTTATTTTTATATTATTAATTTTCACGAGAATTAAATAAACAAAAATTAAAAATAACAATTTGTATTATTTAAAATTAATAAATCAAGAGATTCGCGTTCTTCTAACATGAACGGATGGATAAAAGTCCACCAAACGGAAATTAATAGAGAGAGTTATTGGTATTTAAGGGTTATTATGTATATTTTGTAGCTGTTGTCATTAGTGCATTGAATAACATTATACAATCATTAATTATTTTCAATCATAAGATAAATAAATATACATTATTTAAACTTCAAGAAGAGTTTCCATACTTTTAATAAAATAATAAAAAACAATCCATATATTAAATGAAAAGAATAAAGAAATTTAATTCATTTAATATAATCAATTGCATGTAACTGAAGATGAAAAATTATTGTCCATTACCCTTCCTTTTTATAATTTATAATTTATTATATATGTTGTATCTTGCATTTGATAATTTAAAAAAATTTACAATGTATTGATGCTTCTTTGACTATTATGTGCTGTTTGTAGAGAAATTCTTTAATGTTTTTCAACAATTTTAATTCAAGAATATTAATTTTTTATATTTGATATAAATATTTTAAAAAATATTTCTAATAAGTTAATATTTTTTAATAAAATAGTTTTAAAAAATAGATGAGTATTTTCAAGATTTTGGATATATTTAATAAAATTAACGTATGAATTAGTTGAAAGTTGAAAAATTATATAAAAACTGAAAGATAAAAATTGATAGTCAAAGAATTAGATAAAAACTGAAAGTTAATAATGGTTAAATTAATTGATAAATATAAAATGATAAATAAAAAATAATTAAATAGTGGATTAAAAATTAATAAGCATAATATTTTTTCTAAAAATATATTAAAATTTAATTAATAATTTTTAGATAAAACTATTTATTTTTATTTTCATATAAATAAATTTTAAATAAAAATTTTAAAAAATTATTTATTTTTATAATTTTAATTTTATCAAAAGGTTCAATATTTTATTTAATAAATTAAAATAATAAAAATAAATAGGATATATTAAATAATAATTTAAAATATAAAATTTTATAGTAATATAAAAATAAATATATCAAAATTTATAATATTATTATAAAAAATAAAATGATATTAAATTTATAAAAATAAATAGATAAATAAATAATCCAATTATAAAAATATATTAAAAATTAAAAAAATCAGTTAGGGTAAAAACATAAAAATTATTTGAACTAAATTTTTCAAAAATGTTAATAACTATCTTAAAAATATTAATAATTACTAAAATAAGTTATTTTACCAGATAGAGTTAAAATACATTAACAATCATTTTATCTATTAATTTTAGCTTTCAACCAGTTAAAATATTTTATTAAAATACTCTTCAACGAAGAAGAAATTTTTTTAACTTATTTATTATAAAATTTTCATACATCTTTTAAATATATTTACTATATTTATAACATTTTTATAAATTATGATTACTATTAAAAACAATTTTTAAAAATAACAAATATTTTAAATATCGAACATCCTACTCTCAATAAATTAGTATCCTTCTTCATTGCTTTTATCACAAGAAAAATAAAAATAAAAGAGAAAGAAAGAGAATAAAAAATTAAAAATAAAAAAAAAGTTATTTAGATGAATAAAAATATAAAAAAAATAAAATATATATATATATTAATGGTGTAAATTTTATTTTATATAATTTAAAAATAAAAATCAACATTTTTCTACGGTATCATGTAAAATACAATAAAATTTAAACCTAATTCCTTATGTAAAGCTATTATAAATCCCTTTAATATTTATTTTTGTTCATATTAAATTTTCCTTTTTCTTTGTGAAATTTGAGTAACTTATACTCTTAAATTATTTTTGAAAAAAATTACTTTTTCATAGAGCTAATTTACTTAAACGTTTAATTAATTATAATAATTATGTATATTTATTTTATAATTTTACATTTTTATTTAATACTTTTTAGGTTTTACTCAAATTAAAAAAAAATACTCATACATAATAGTTATGTTTTAAACACGACTTATCATTGTTAAAGGGACTTGACATTCTAAGAATACAGTAATAATATTAATGATATTTTATACTTATTAAAAATATAATGATGTTGGATTAGGATATGACATTAGAAGAAATAATTCTGTTATTTGTTGTACCAATAACTTAAATATTTGTTAGTGAAGAATTAGTTGAAGAGAAAAAGATATCTCTACATTATAAAAGTCTATCTAAAAGATGAGAAGAGAAATATAATATCGGTTGCATGAAACGAAGAAAAAAATACAAATGACATAAAATGAAAAATAAAAAAACTCAAATGTGTTATAGAAGTGTCTTCATGGACACAGATCCAGTAGCATGTATTTTGTAAAGTTGACGCGTATTAGCTTCTTACATCATATATGGATGCAAGTATAGGTATGTTTTCTTTCTGTTTCACTACAAGGTTATTTAGATTATTTAGTCCTCAGAATGGATAAAAAAGAATTCCATTTCCTTTTCTTTATATTTTTTCTATATATACATTAGATTTCACACATACATCCATTATTTATTCTCTCACCAATTATACCTCTCCGTTAAACGAAAAGAATCTGACTCTTTAGAATGATATGGTCAGCTTTGGTCAGCTGTGTTTGCTTCGAGTACCATTGATTCTCTATATCTCAATAAAGTTCTTTTTTTTCAGCAAAGAAAGTCTTTTTTAATGGTTTTGACTTCTTCCACGAGACTGTGACAACTCAAAAATAACCACCACTACCACCTATATTTAAAGCAATGGCCAAGACTAAAACCAGTTGACCACTTTAAAATAGAAGTGTTATTTGCTGTCAAATCCTAAACTTGTAACTAGTTGTATGATGCATCTTGTCTTTCTTAAAACTTATTTTATAATTGCTAATTCTTTTATCCAACATAAACACGGTTTTTTTAAGAATCGAAATTTGATATAATACTATTTGGTAGAATCATTCAACACTTACTCTTAGCGCATATAATTCAATTTCATAGTATTTTTTTTTTAAAATAAATGGTTTACACTAGAAATACAAAGATTTAGATAAGAGTGTATTGGGTGGTTTGATGAAAGAAGTCTCTCACAAGTCATAACATAACATTCAAATTTTAAAAAGACTTTGGCTAAAATCAGGTTGGTATTTCTTTTTTAAAAAAAATTCAATGTTTTTTCATCAATCTGTAAAAAAAATGATAAAAAATAAAAAAGCAATGAACACTAGTTCATGGATACTACAGTGACTCACTACAAGTCCAAGCTTAGTTGATAAAGAAAGAGAGAAGCGGCCACGGCGTTGCCGGGGACAGAATCTTCTCCATAGATGCTCGAGGAAATCATGGCTATGGCTCTAAATAAATGACGAGTGATGACGGTAACCTAAAACAGAAAGGTATGTTCCAACCTATAATTAAGTCTATGCATACATACTATGTAAATTCTGGGGGATGCTGACCCTGAAGAACAAATTCTTTGAGCGCCTATAATATATGTAGATCAGGTAATTTCTTTACGAACATAAGTTAGCATAACGTTATGATGATAGGAGAGAACAGAAGGAAGAATTTTTACCATAAAAATAGATAACACACGTCTTCCTTTTCTTTTCTCTTCTGAATTAATGTTCCAGAAGGTATGAAAACCTTCCTCGGTTGCCAAGTATATGGGCTACATTTCATCAGCAACTTCGTCCAGAGAAGAGCAATTTAAATTCTAACAGGAAAATAAAGAAGAGAAATGTTGATTCTGATGGAGCTCTCATTTAGACATATATTATACAAAGCACCTATGCAAAATGCAAAAGGCAGATGTAAAGAATTGAGTCTATGATGAATGCAAAATAGATAAGCTCATCCTTGATGATATTTTACAATGGAACTAAATCAACACAGGCTAAGTAATCAGAAATTTGATATATGTAAGTAGATTCCTAAGAGCTATGTATGTGTAGCGTTGCCTTTAATTTAGCCGAGGAGCTATCTGAGATATCCTTTCGTCTTCTAGGAGTGCATAAGGGTCCACATATTGTGGAGGTGATATAGCCATCTTGCTTGCATCATGGACAAAAGTCGGTCCAAAATACTGCAACAGTAAATCAAGGATCAAATTCAAAGCCATCTCTCAAAAACATTAAAGGCATCAAGCACCCTTATGTTGATACCTATCATACACCTTAGTAATTGAGGGATGATACCTATCATATGTATCCACTAAAAACAGATTCAATTCAGAAGTGGGGCTTGAAGAACAAAAGCAAAGGTAAGTGAAAGACCAACTTGCCACAAAGAGTAAATATATTTTCATTAAACTTCTCAATGGGGCAAATCATTTCAAACCAATAATTCATGCAGTATAAACTTTGTTGCCTAATATTAAATATAAAACCAGAGATAGATTAGAAGATGCGGCATAGATCACAAGCTTCAGCATTGTAAAATGAAGTGGCTGCTCCCAAGAATTAAATGTACAAGAACAATTGTACTCACAAAATTGAGAGCTTCATCAATTTATCACAGCAGGCACAAAATCCATAGATATGCAAGATACAACATTCCATGTGAACTACAACTATTAACATGACCAACTACAGAAAACAGAGACCTTTTATTTTTATAATTTTTTAAAAGAAAGCTGAGTATAAAGCCTATGGGGCTTCTAAGTTTTCATAGTTTGCCAATTTAATAGGCTATGTTCTGTCCACCAAATTGCTATTTTCTTTCATAACAAACAAGCTTAATGTTGAAAGGAAAATCAAGCTGTCATTGTACAAATAGGAAGACCAAGATACTACATACTGTTATATACATTTACGAGTTTCTAAATAAAAAATGTCATTTTAGTCCCCTAAAGTTATCAAAAGAGGCCACTTTAGTCCCCAAAATTACAAAATGACTGTCATTTTGGTCTCTGACATTACGACAATAAGGACTAAAATGATTTAAATTTAATATCTACAGAGACTAAAGTGATGTTTTTTTTTGTAATTTCATGGACTAAATGGATTGATGCTTATAATTTTAGGGATTAATTTGGTATATTACTCTATAATGTATGGTCTGACAGAAGAAATAATGAAACAAGATGCATAAATCATATTAGTTGTCAGAAAAAGAGCTTACGAAGTAAAGAGCAGAAAAAGATGCAACTGTTATGAGGATCAACGGCCAAAATGCTAAGAAGAATGTTCCTCCAAGTGTCAACAAAAGTTTAGCACGAGGTATCAAGCCCTGAAATGGATATATAAATAAGTGATTTCTGGTGATCTCACGCAAAAAAGGCAATTCAATTAGATCTAAGCATCATAACTCACTTGACTATAATACATTATCAGTTCTGATTCAGTGGCATTTTTTTTGGCAGAGAAGGATAGATGTTATGTACTTATCAGCCAAAAGACTCTTCATAAATTATGCAGCAATGCAAGTGCTACCTTCTCATATAGTAATATTCAAATTCCCATGTCTCCACTAGTCTGATAGAGGGCCATTGATACTATACTGGACACTATTAATTTCTTCACACATTTTGTTATGATTGCTACAACAGAGTACCTGATGATTGTTTTCTCCAACTTACTAATGCCCATTTCACACTTCTCTCAAATTTAGTCCTAAGCAATTACTGCAACTGATCATAAGAAGCATAGAAGCTGTATTTCAATATGGAGATTGAGAAATGAAAACTTCAAAACTTAAACAACTTAAACTAACTACTTTCTGAAGTCGTGAAATAATAATTATCCACTATAGGGAGGATAGAATACATACTTCCATTTTGAAAATATTTAAAACACTCAAACTAACTCTCTCGGCAAAGATATTTATGATGAGATGAGACATAATGTTATAATTTAACTTATGAAATCATATTTCAATTCGAATCATGAAAGTAGAATTATTGATTGGAAAACTAATGAGACTAAAACTTTATTTTGAAAATTATTTAAAACTCTTAATAATTTTCTGCAGAAACCATTGAATTATCAGTTCCAAACATCAGATCAAGACGTGATGTCTCAAAGTGTTCCTGCTACTATTTAAAGTTGAAAATATAACAGCCAGACCAAGTTTCCTGATTTGAGTAACGAAACCAAAAATTTATAACAGTAAAACTGGCGGCGAAAAAAAGGCTATTGATATCACTCATTGTTAGGCCTACTATTTCTATAATTGGTGACACGTAAAAGATAAAACAGTATAAAATGGTTTGAGAATGATGTTGAAACCACGGTCTTGTTGCCATTTATAGCTGAATTTCAGTATTTATTTTCATTTGTTCATCCTTCCAGTCTTTCATTGTCCTCCCCCATTCTCCACTCTCTTTGTTTTCCATTAATAAAAAACTTCGAATTAGTATTCTTTAACACCAGCTAATGAATGATGTAGGCAAATTACAGGCAACAAAAATGAAACATCGCCGATTGTTTATATATTATTCAAGGAAAAGGAATGTCAAAGATGAATCAACCTCAAGACCTTCACTGTTCAGAGCCATAGATCGTTCCCTCTGATTGTCTAGACTCCTCTCAACATTGGTGGAGACCACATTTCTGTTTGGGAAACCTCTATCTTCTTCTTTCGCATACACCTCTTCATCAAGTCCATAGTTGCTTTGCTTGTAATCCTCAAGCAATGATGTAGGGGTCATGCCTCTTCTCTTCAACTCCTTCATAAATAATGACTCCGGAGGTTCTTCGCCTGAAAATACAACAGAAGTTGTATGAAGCCACCAAAGGTAGAGTTAATCACTTGATGTTCTCTTTAATTATTTGTAATATGGACCACTCCACTATTAAATCTACTTATTTTGCCAAAACATATGGAAGGCCAAACCATAAGGACCTACTTGTTTGCTCTTGAGAAAATATGAACTCATCAAGTTTCATCTAAGGAGTATTTATATTCACGTGCCTATAAAGATTAATGCATCTCCGATTCTGACATAAAAACCTATCAATTTTAGCAGCAGTTTGCAATTCTGTCCCATGCGTTATTTCACAATGAACAAGCTGAAAGCCCAAGAATTCATCCTACACTGGATTAGCTGAAGAAACAGTTAAAAAAAGGCGCGGGGGGGGGGGGGGGGGGGGGAATATTAATAAGTTATAGGAATCTCTAAGAAAACAGAGTGAATATCACAAATTCCCATCATCAAGCAAACGGAACTCAGAATTTTTTAGTAATTTTCTGTATTATTTCAAATTAACAATAATTCTTACTCAAGCAAAAATCATTACAATTCAGAAGAAACAATTATTTAATAACAAGTAATGAAATTAACAAAAAAACTTGCCATTGCTTTGGTTCTTGGTATCTCGAGAATCACAGCAGACCCTGAAAGTAGGAGGCTTGGAAGCGGTGAAAGTTTGCAAGTTTGCGATCCTTTTGTGGAAATAGCAGTGTAGGTGATTGTTCCACGAGGATTTTCTGGGAAAATTGGATTGGGATAGGGAAAGTTGAGAGAGAGTAGGTCTCAAAGAAGCCATAATCAACACAGCAAACTTCAAAGAGAAAGACCAAATGGGGTTTGGTGGCAGAGAGATTTTCTTCTAGCAAGTGGAGCAAAGCCTGTTGCGGCTGGAGAAGCGTAGTTTAGAGAGAGATAACTAACTGTGGCTAATGTGTGCCGGGGGTTGGTTTGTGTTTGTGGCTAGAAAGAACCAACAACTTCAAGTCGTGGATTTGCGGTTAGAGGCTGCTGCTGAGTGCTGACAACATAGCCAAAAACAATCATGATTTTTATTTCTCAAATAGATTTTCTTCACGATTTATTTATTTTTTTATTCTCATAAATTCCAATCATTTTGTTCCTTCCACGGAAATATTGGAAACTTTTTTCCGTTGTGATGTTATGCCGTTTGTCTTTTTTGGGAAAACACTATCCCCAATACTTCACCAAAAAAAATTGAAAATAAGAAAAAACATGATTTGACAATCAAAGCATGTATTATAAAAAAAAAGAAAATCAAAATTTTGAAACGTAAAACTATAAGCGTCTGAAAATTGTAATTTTGAAAATCTTAAAAATTAATTTAATCAATTATTTTTTATTATAATGATGACTTTTAAAACTTATTATATATAATAATAATTAAATAGTTGTACTTATTGATTAAAATAATTAAAGTAACTAAAACTTTTATTTAATTTGGTAGATAATTAAAGATAAAAAGTTATTGAATTTAATTTGATATAAAATTAGTACACTTTATTTTCTAAAATAAATTATTTTCATTTTAAATGATTCAAATTCTTATAAAATAAGTGTTACAAACAAAGAAAAAATAGACAGTTACATGAGAAAAGAGATTATATACTTTTCACCCATAAAAAACAGAGATTATATACAAAAGTTACTTCATTTTAAAAAATGATGATTAAAATTTATAGTATAGAAGTAAATTCTATATTTTTTTTTATAATAATGTGAAAACTCCATGTACAGTTAACAAAGACAAAATATTTTGTTTATTTGAAATCAAATCGTAACAAATTTCATCTTATTTTCAATTTGAAAAATTAAAATTTATAAGATTGTAAATCAAATCATTCCTCCCATCAAAGGAATTAAATAGATCCTTCTTTATTGTTATACATTTCAAATATATTGTGAGAATGTTGATCTGTATTTTTTTTAAAATTTTTCAGTTGATTTAATATATAATTGTAAAAATAATTTTGACTATCATCTATTTTAATATATGTAATTTTTATTTACTTTTTTTTTATCAAATTTCATTTTTTTATTTTCTTTTACTTCTATCTTTCACTTTCTTCCATTAAAAAAATCTCAAATATCATTTTTCTTGCATGTTTTTTATGATTGCACCAACACTAGTAAAAGGATATAAAATATTCCTAAAACTTATTTAAAATGTCTAAAAATAACCATTCTTTATATATTTCAATATTTAAAATAATTTACTATCTAAATATAAATTTATAACTTTTGGATGCTTAAAATTAATAGTAATGGTTGAGGTTAACATTTTTTCACAAAATATTAAATTAAAAATATGTTTAAAAATATTAGTTTAAGTGTGAGAAGGTTATTTTATGACATTAACAAATATAGAATTGAAATATAAATAGATACTTTTTTGTTACAAAAATATAAATAGGTATTAATTTTGAAAATTGTATAAAAATCACTTTAATTGATAAAATATTATTGTATTAATTTGTAAATATATCATTATATTTATTGTTACAGATCGAGAAAATTTTTGTTATTCTAGAATTTAGAAAAGTAAAAATCTTATTCGACTGAATAACGAATTAAAGAAAAAAAAGGATTACTTTTACTTGATATTAAAACTTAAAAGACACATAACTAATATATATATATATAGAGAGAGAGAGAGAGAAAATACGTACAGAGATTACCCCACTTTAAAAAATGAGAGCTCATTTATTAAACAGGATGAAAATAATATTCTGAAAAATAATTTAAAAAGATAATATTTTATAATTATAAAAAGAATATTAACAATAAGTAAAATTAGAATCATGCAAAATAATATTACTTGCACTTGCTCATGAATAACCCCTTTGTTCTTATTTAAATTTTATTCCTCGGAATATTAATCATCTTCCAGGTGTTGTCAGTTCCCGTTATTTATAGTCGAGGGAGATGTTAAACTATTTATCTTTTTAGGCCTGAATTAGGCTTGATTTATTGTTATCGTGCTCTATTGTTTTAACTAATTATTGGTAGCTACAAGGAGAGATACCTTCCGTAAGAACATCATAAAAGGACAAAGCTGAGGATTAGATTTGCGTATATGCTGCGAAGCTTGCCATCTTAGTGTTCTGTTCTGTTGTTGCTCAAGGCAAGCAACTTCATTCATCATAATCAAAGTTGACATATCCAATATAATTGCGATAATACAAGTACTACGAGTGTAAAATGGGAATTTCATGAAGGGTAATCTTCTAAGTTGCTATAGTTCTAAAATGAGTATTTATAAACTTTGTTATATATTGTTACAAAAGGACAAGAACCTAAGAATACAATAATACCCTACCCCAAGCCTAGAAAATATACATACGTGTTTCAATATTTTTGCAGCCTTGCGTTCTAGATAATAGTCTTGACCTGAATTGACTGGAAGGCCAAAGGAGTGGCACGAGTTGGAGAAACATCTGAGACCACTAGAACAACATCTCCTTTGCTGATCAACCCTTTAGATTTCATAAGTTGAACGGACTTTGAGATGTTAGATTCAGCATCATCTGACAAATCAACCAGAAGGGGTACAACACCCCATTGCAAATTCAGAGCCCTGCGGGTGCTGTCATCGTCTGTGAAAGCAAAGATGGGAGGATTCGGGCGGTTGCGTGATAGGAGTGATGCCATGTGTCCATGCTTTGTGTATACAAAGATGGCATCCACGCCAAGGTTGTTAGCTGCAGACATCCACAAATGGGTAAATTTTGATAATTACATCATTGCCACTATGCATAATTCATAATAGTAGGATTCATTTAATTGCAAGTTGCAAGAAGAATATGAAGTACCCATTTCAACAGCACAGTTGCATATTTGCTCGGTGATACATTCAGGCAATGATATTCCAAGTTGGTGGTGGTTGAGAAGACTTTGTCTGTTTTCCTCCCGACTCCATGACTCCATTCTACTGCTGGTCATATCCAAGACTGCCAAAGCTTTCCGTCCATATGATCCAATAGCTGACTCACCAGACAGCATCAAAGCATCGGCATATTGTCGAACAGCTTCAGAAACATCTGCTACCTATTGCATACAAGCAAATATTCATAAGAGGTATGTTTAACATTCCAATAGGTAAACTGGAAACCTATCATCATAGATGGAAATTCTGCGGTAGATTGCTGGTAATATTTCTTCTCAACCAAGTTGATAATAATCATCCTGCATGTGCAATTTGATTTTACCTCAGCTCGTGTTGGTGTTGGATACTCAACCATTGACTCAAGAAGCTGGGAAGCCACAATCACAGGCTTGTTTAGTTGTCTGCAAACGTAAATTATATCCTCCTGGACTGTAGGAATCTGTTCAAGGGGTATTTCAACTCCAAGGTCCCCACGAGCCACCATAATGCCATCAGAAGCTCGCACTATTTCCTCCAGTTTATGAAGGGATTCTAAGCTTTCTATCTTTGCCAAAACATTTATGGATCTGAAACAATTATATAATTTGTGTTAAAATAGAATTAAAGCATTTCTATAAAAAAAAAATAATGTTGATGTTTAAACAAGTTAATTAACTATTGAGTAAATATGCTGTTAACATCAGAATCCTCAAACAGCAATGACAAAGAGAGGTGACCACCCAAATTAATAACTCAATCTATGCATTTCTTCAATACAACAGATGCTCTTAGAATTGGGTTTTGGGGCCTAACTCAACCCTAAAAGCTAGCTCCTAGGGTGAGGGTTGCCTCCACATTATATACCCATCATGGTAGGCCTCTCTACCCAGTGTGAGACTTTCTAACACACACCCCGGACTGGACACCCCCCTCACACCCAAGACTAAACACTTGGAGCGTGAAATTTGCAGGACTGGACATCTGCGGGTGCCCATTAACCACATGTCTAGGTAGGCTCTGATACCATCTTAGAATTGAGCTTTGGGGCCTAACTCAACCCTAAAAGCTAGCTCCTAGGGTGAGGGTTGCCTCCACATTATATACCCATCATGGTAGGCCTCTCTACCCAATGTGGGACTTTCTAACACAGATGCAATTGTAACCTAGGAAATAGCGCTGAATGAGCCAGTTTCATATAGGATTTAAGAAAAACCCAACTTGTAATGCTTCTATTGATACAAACCTCCACAAATGCGGATTGAAAATAAAATATGACACCTCTAGGTTGATAATGACTTGGTGTTTACATGGCCAATTGGGCTTCCCCATCATGATGCAGTGCAAGTGCTGTGCACACAAGTGTTGTTATAGTAGTTTAAAGAGAATACAAGGAAAATAAATAGATTTAATGGCACTGGCAGTATAATGCCTGTACCACTTCACACATTCCTATCGCTAGCATGACATTTTGGACTGAAAATACTACCAACATCTTTTCAGAGGAGTTAAAGGTTACATATTATATTGATAAAGCTGTATAAACGATTCTTTTGTGAATCTGTGCTTCCTTACTTGGTTGACTTGGTGGAGAGGTAGTTCTTTAAATCCTTAACAGAATCAGCATGATTAACAAAGGATAAAGCAAAAAAGTCAACGCCTTCAGCTATACCAAAGTCAACGTCAGCCCAATCCTGTGGATGACAACAATTTGAATTCAGGAAAGACAAAACATGTAAGGGAAAGATTTCCAAATCACAGCTATTATTCAAATAAATGTACAGACAAAATAATAAATTAAGATTTAAGAATATAAAACTGTTCAATTTTGAAGAAGGTAGCTTTTCAGTATGCTATGTTGGTTATGTTGCCAGTGTAAAAGGAAAAAAATTAAAGCATTGTCTGAGAATTTAACAAAATTGTTGTTATTTATTGTAATTGAAGGAACATCAGTCTAACCAGCTTTGAAGAGCAAAACTTGGAACTTTGGAAGGAATAATATACTATGCAATTTATCCTTGTTTTGACAAATGTAAGAGTATGGATTCTTGAGGCATTGTGTTATTCATCATATTCGCAAAACTATGAAACATGGGTTTTGACAACAGTTGACATTTTTAGCTTAAGGACATTTCAGAGATTGAAACCGTACATATGAAGGAGTACTTGCAGAACTTAAAATTTATCCTTAATGATCTTCAGTAAATGAGTAGGGGGAGAAAAAGCTGAAGCACGCATACCTTTGTTGATAGAGTAGGGAGCTCGTAATTCCTCCTCACAAGCATTCCATCTCTCCAGAAACTAAATTTGGCTCCAGGTAGGAAAAGACCAGCATCTATGCACTTACAATGCAAATCATTTCCAGTCTTTTCAATGACTTCAAAGCATGCCATTCCACCATCAATAACAAGTTCATCACCTACTTCAACACCTGACAGCCACTAACCAAGATCAGTATTTACTTTAATGCATAACACGTCAAGCTTTCAAGAGTGATATTCATTTGGGAAAGAAAAAGAAGGGTTGGTCCTTCACTCATTTAGCAAAACATCATCACCTTCAGAAAAACCTCTATAGTTTGTTTGAACTGTAAATGGACGAGAACCCTCAAAATGATCAGCAGTAAAACGCCAAATTGAATCTTCCTGAGATTGAAACAAAAATAGAATACTTTCAACACAACAGTGCAGGGTTCCCAATTCAATTTGCCAGATTCTAGCAAGTGTGATCACAGAGAACCAGCTAGCACAAACAAACATTTTCACACAATGATAGAAACATAATCCGCAGCAAATGGCCGAATGCATACATGTGCTAAAAAAATCTTACCTCTACTTTAACCGAGGAAGGAGCTCCATGATCAACAACATGAATCTGACTACCCTCAGTGTCAATCATGACAGAAACACAGAAACCTTTTTCCTCATTCAACTTCTTGATCTTCCTAATGACATCACGGTGCCACTCCCTAGTACCATGGCACATGTTGAGCCTGGCAACACTCATGCCGCCCAAAGCCAATTTCTCAAGATCCTCCAATGAGCTGCAAGCAGGACCAACAGTGCACACAAGCTTGGTCTTTCTCAACCCCGCAAACCCCTTCACTGTTAATTCTCCCTCTGAAAACACATCCAACCCAAATTTTCCCTCCAAAGCATCACTCTTTGTCCCCTCCACACCCACTTGCACAGCTGCATCAACCTTAACCCCACGATTCCCCTTCCATTTCTCCCTGTTGAAGCCAAATCCCAGGTTAGTGACTCTTCCACCAAAAACCCGATTTTTCAAATCCAGAGGAGGGTTTCCTGCAACGCTTGCAAGACTCAGATCGCTCGCTGAAGCAACCATTGACTTCAAAATCATCGCCAGAAATAGTAGTAAACAGAAGCTTCAATCTAGGCCCAAATCTAAATGTGGTATAAAAGTTTTGAACTTTACAACAATTTAGATGTGGGGTTTGGAGGGTTTTGTTGTAAACTCCGCCAATGTTTGGATGAAGGTTGCAGAAGAAACAGAGGGGAGTTTAGCACAAAGAAGTAGGTTTGGAAGCGTAAGGAGTATTTAATTGAAGAAAAATGTTGATCGAGCGCCGCCGCATTAATATAATATATATATATATATATATATATATATATATATATATATATATATATATATATATTCATGATATTAAGATATTCAAATTATTTTTATATATTTATTTTTTAAAATATTAATAAGATATAGTATTAAGTATTTTTAGTACGGGGTGGTCCGGCCTGACAGTTCTTTAACACATGTACCGGGAATTACACGGTTTTTTATGTTTTTTTTTTAATTCTTTATATTAAGAGCTATTATATTCACAGATAATTTATAAAATATAATTTATTATTATTATATTATTTCTTTGATCAATACTTTATTTTATTTTTACTTTTTATAAAAATATATAAAATTTTATATAATTTTTTTTACAAAAGTATACTCTTTCTTTTCTGTTTTCTTACCTGTTTAAAATAAAATAAAATATTATTTTTGTTACATATTCACTTTAATTTTTAAAACATTAACTATTTTTTCATATATATCATTTATATTTATTTATTATTTTTTCATACATATTTATCATTTCATATAGATAAATAAAAGTAAAAATAAATTGAAAATAATAAAAAGGTTAAAAAAATATAATGTTAATTTTATTTTTTAAAATTTATATTTTTTATTAAATAAAAAATTATAAACTATTTAACATAGAAAAACATTAATTTAATTTCGCGTACAATCTTATCAGATTAGTTTCCATATTTTTATAAAAACAAAATAATTAATTTATTAAAATTAATAAAAAAACAATTAAAATAATTAACATTTTATAAATTTAATTTTTTAAAATATATTCATATTATTAAATATCAGATTGATGACATAGAAAGAAAATGAATGGTTTGTTAATAAAAAATTTATTATAAATTTTTTTTAAAATATATAATTTAATATATTAAAAAAATAGTAATATATTTTTAATTAAAAATATCGATAATTATTTTTTATAGAATAGTGAAGAAAAATATTACAAAATAAAAATGTGAATTTAGGTTATTCATTTTCAAGAATGAAGAATATATATATATATATATATATATATATATATATATAAAGTTAGTACGTAAGTAGTATATGTTAAATTTTATAAAATAAAATTTTCAAAAGTTTAGTATTACAAATTAATTTTATGAATTTAATTTTTAAATTATATAATATTATCATAAAATTTTTATACAATTTAGATATTGATAAACATATAATTTAATAATAGTAATTTATTTACATTTAAAATAATATAGTATAAGCTAAAGTAGAATAGAATGACAAAATATCAATTAATATTTTAATTATACAAAATTTTATAACTTAACTTATCATATTAAAATTTTATATTTAATAGTTAGATTAATAGAAATTAATTTTGATCAAATATTAAAATGTTATTTTATCAAATTTGACAATAATGTTTAGATAAATCAGGAATGATAATAAACTTTTAATATATTTACAATAATAAGTTAGATTAAAAAAATTAAAAAATTAAATAAAAATTGACAATAAATCCTTATTTAAAATGATGAAGATTATTATAAAAATTAAAAAAATGAAACTAATTTAGGAATCACATATTAATAAACATGAAAGATGTGTAACAAAAATAAATAAATATGGAAGATGTAACCAATAAATAAATATGAAGGTTGTAAGAAAGTGAAAGCTTGACAAGGCAAGCACTGAACAATTAATCGTCTGAATTTAATGGTCATTGTAATTGTCGTGACCCTTCTATTGCTCCGTGAGACATCACTCGTAGTATAAGAACGAGTTGGGAAAGTTGCATTCCTACAATATATATATATATATATATATATATATATATATATATATATATATATATATATATATATATATATATATATATATATATAAGATTTTCCATCCATCCTTATGTTAATTTATTTTTTTTCCTTCCAGCTAAATACTGTGTTAATGTGATATCTTGGAGTTGGTATGTGTACAATTTAATCTTTAAAATAGATCAATTTCATAACAAGTTTTTTTTCTCCAACAACTTACTCAAGCTTTTTTATACTCTGTTATGTACTCAGGCAAATCAAGGCACCATTCGTATAAAACAATGGTGCTTTGCAATCTACTTCTGTGCTATGTTCTGTTTTTTTAAGAATCCCTGATACTTTATAAATATATCTTTGACTTGTCTAAAAAAATTCCTTAATTACGACAATTTAGTCAACAAAACCGTCAACTTTGTGATTAATTTAATCCTCAAATTTAATTAGGTTCACGTTGACATTGTTTATTTATCATAAACTTGACAGCTTTACAAATCATATTGCATGCACATAAAATTTCAGGGATGAAATGGTATATTTATGAAATAGTGTACCTGATTAGATAGAAATGATAATCAGCTTCAAATTAAATGAGTACCTATATAAGTTTCTCACAATGGATAGATTTTTATCCACCAAATAATGCCAGGTAAAGATATGAATAATTACGAACAAAAACATTTGGATATAAATATTATTGTACTCGCCATCAATTTCAAACTATATGAGTTACTCAAAATAAGCAAGTCCCCCCCCCCCCAATCAAATAGTGCCAAGTCTTGGTATGAATAATTATGAGCAAATTTTTTTGGATATGAATGTTATTTAGCTATACAAGTATGATATTTTCCCGTTAGAATTTTATTTTTTAAACTAATTTTTAATTAAAAATAAGATTATATATTTTTAGTTATTATAGTTCAAATTAAAGCTATTCTTTATTTTGTTTTTGTTATTGCTATTAATATTACGGAAAACTATATTCAAATTAATTAAAATATAGGTAATAATATATATATATATATATATATATATATTATGGAATGTAATTTTAATTGAGTTGGATAGGATTAACATGAAAAGTTATTTTTTAAATATTTGATACAATTATATATTTAGAATTGAAACTTAAAATTATTGATTAAATTAAATTATACACACTCAACAAGTTTACAAAGTATAATATGAGAATGAATATTATAATCCTTATTTTAATTTTATCCACCATCATTCCTAATATTTTAGGTTAAGTTGGGTTAGGCTATATTCAATTTAAGATGATTTTGATTAGATAATTTAGATATAGATTTTTTATGTACAGTAATAAAAATAATAAACAGGTTAGGCTACGTTAAGTTTAAGATAGTTTTGATTTGATAATTTAGATATATATTTTTTATGTACATTAATAAAATAACGAAGTTTAAATTCAAGATTTTATTTCAAAACCAATTTTAGTATTTCTTTAGATTTATATTTGATTCAATTATAACGTGATTATGGGCTAACATATTGTTTAGACGAAATATATAATTTTAAAATAATATTTTTGATATATTTTAAAATTTATATTATAAAATATGCTGATATTATATAAAACTCGTAGGTTTAAGTTTCGAATTTATTATTTATTTTTAAGAGTATTTTAACAATTGTCAATATTGAATCCACCCAAAATTTGTCGCGAACTAATTAATTTAATTTTAATGACAGAATACAATTCAATTTTTTTTTTCACGACAATTCAATTGAATGTGAGATATAACAAATTGTAAAAGTGGGCCGGGTGATGAACAGCCCAATTAACAGCGGCCATTTGAAATAATGCAATTGTTTGGAGGATTAACGTAGAAGGAACGCACAATATCTGTAAGACGGATTAATAACACATTTTTATCACACTCTTTAATATATCTTATATAACGGGTTAAATTTAAAAATAAAGTATTTATAATTATTTTCTATAAATTATGTTAATTTTTAAAAAATCTACTACTTGGAAAATAAATATATTTAAATGGATATATTATTATTATTATTATTTTTATTTTTAATAGGCATAAAATAGGGGTGGAACTCATCACACAAAAATACCAAAATAGGGGTAGAGGGAGGGCGCTTTATTTTACTTTAATTGCTTCAAAAAATTTCTTTTATTTATCTAAATAGGTGAAAAGGAAAGTTTTTATTTTTTTTTTCCATTTTCCATTCTTTAAAACAATATATCTTTTAATTTTAATTTTATTTTACATTTTCTTTTCGTGATTTTACCTTTCGTCTAAATGAGTAATTGAAGATTTGAAATTTGGTGATATAGTATAATAACACGTGTATAGCAGCACTTGAGTGTTGTACATAAACCATACCAGATGTTGCAACGTTAAGCATAATAGTATCCTACTCAAAGGATGAGGGTCCCCCAGTAGGGCACATGACAACTAACACTGAGGCCATCTAAGGAAGTCCCATTGCAATTCCTATATACGTGGATGTATGGGATTATATATCCATACATACCAACACATGTGGAGTGGATGGATAGGTGTCGCAATTTAGCATGCTTTGATGTATACAATAACTGAGATTTTCACAAACCAAGAGAAACTCTTGACTTTATCAATATTTATTTCCCATTTACAAAAGAGAAATGACAATTTTATAATAAATTTATACAAAAATCTTAGAGTAAACTTTCATTCTAATATTTCATATTGCAAGCATTTTTCATTTCAATTATTAATTTTATAAAATTTTTACCTTAATTTTCAATTTTATTAAATCTTTATTTTAATTATTGTTTTATAAATAGTATATATTTAGATCATATGATATTTTATGATAATATATAAAAATAAATATATAAAAAGTAGTGATATTATAATGAAAGTAAATGAAAAATTAAATAATTTTATAAAAATAAATAAATAATTAAATTATAAAAATATATTAAAAATAAAAATTTAAGTTAAAGGTTAAAAAATTAAAAAAAATTTGAAATAAAATTTAAAAAAACACTAATAAATAATTGAAAAACGTTATTAGCTACTTAAAAGAAATATACTTTACCAAATCAAATATATTAACAAACTTTTAGTTCATAATTTTAACTATTAATTAACTAACCAAATATATTGTTATATATACTTTTAAAAACTAAAGTAAATATATTATAAAATCAGTAGTTAAAATAATAATGTTCGTAATTTTAAAAATTATAATAATAATTTACTGAAAAAAATTTTAGAAGAAAAAAAAGAAAAATATAAAAAACAATGAATAACATAATTAAAAAATAAAAATATATTATACAAATATATATTTCTCTTCTTAAAATAACATTATCACCGTCAAAAAAATATGTGATACCGACAATAAAACATGACATGACGATTTAATTTTATTATAAGCTACGACAATAATATTATAACAATTAAAACGAGAGGAATAAGAAAAGGATGGCGAAATTAAGATGATCAAAAGTTTAATTAAGCATAAGTCACAGTCATGTTATAAGTTAATCTATAAATTATTTATTTATTTTTTTACTTTTTCGGCTCGTGTCTCGTAGCGTCCAATGTCTCATGTGAAAACCTTTTGGAAGGTAACAGATGTTAGCTACCAATATTATGAGTTATATATTCTCTCCCATAAATTTTATAAGAATTTTAAATAAATAAAGTTTGTTAATATACTTGTTTAATTTATTTTAAATATTTTTATTTATTATATATTTATTTTTATAACTTTAATAACTTTAAAATAAAATAATTAATACATAAAAGAAGAGCTTTATTTTGAATAAAAAAATTTAGAATAATATATTAATGTTTAAAAATTAATATATTAATTAGTATTATTATATATTTTTAATATGTGTGTTTTAATAAAAAAAATTATAGAAAGGATTGGATGAAATAGCAATATGCAGTTTAAAATAAAAAAATATTTTTTTATATATTTAAGAATAGATGATTTGAGATAATAAAAAAAGAGAAATAAAAAATGAAGGAGAAAAAAGACAATATTAAAAATAATATATATTGGGATAAAAATGTTATGTGATTATCAAATAGTATATATATTATGAGAAGTGACGAGCTAGATGCTATAGCTTCTTAAAAACCTAGTTTTTTGTCTTGGGTATCAGATTAGTTAATATATGGTTTATTTCTCATAAGTCTGGTAACGATGAAAGCGACGTTTGGTGAATAAATTCATTATTTTTGTATAAGCAGCGATATGAATCTTTTTTGTCTCTTCAAAACCTATTTCACCACGGCCATGATAATTAACAATTTCATGACTCCGGTCATCTAGTGAAACAAGTTACATTCCCTGCATAATATTCATTTTCTTAAAAACTAAATTTGGATCATTTTGTTATTGGGAAAAAGCATAGATAGTGGATTTGTCTATGTGGATAATTTGGTGGAATTAGAATCCAATGGCTGAGCATGATTCTCAACTGCGATTCATCGCATCTCAACGAACACAAAGGACAAAGGTGTGAGAAGAGGAGGTTCTAAAATGTTCTGAAGGATGCAGCTCCTTGACTCATGTAAGGTCATGGGGGATTTAAGCTCATCCAAAAGCCAGAATTTATAATTAGTCATACTACACTGATGTCACATGCCATATGCAACAGTTTGGTTTATACTATTTTAAAACAATGTGGATGACGAACCTCAACCAAAAGTATATGCTGATAAGTCAACTGACAAATCGGATAAATTTATACCACGTGAGGAATATGGATCACGTTGCTACTTCTATCTTTCAGGCAAAAATAACAATACAGTAACTGGGAGTGCCATGTTATTGTATTTGCCTCTTTTAAAGTCATCAAATATATCAAATTAAATAATATGAATATGTTGACTGTTTATTTAAATTTAATTATAATTATAAAATATTTAACTGTAATTAAGAGTAGATATTTTTTAATATATAAATTTATTTATTTTAAAAAAGTTAAATCTTATTTATGGTCATGGACAACCTTGGATATTACTTACTTTCTCTATTTTTCTATATTTGACATCTCTTCACTTTTATTTTATTCATTTTTATTTTTCTTTTATAAATTTAATGAATTACTAATTTTTCCAAATTTATTCTTAATATTTTAATGTATATTTTGTTAAATAATATATTAAATAATTAATAAAATAAAAGATATTGGAAAAATTAAATAAATTTTCTTAAAAATATAAACTAATTATATTTTTTAGTTTTTGTATGTATGATTAAACCTCAAACAAATAGAATAGAGGGAGAAATTCCAATTTATATCCTTTTCATTTTTCAAGATGAAAGGGAAGGAAATTAATATCATTAAATAGGTATGGACCTCTCTTGGCTCAAACTAGGTGGGTAGGGTTGAAAATATCAGGACAGGAAGATTGCAAATCTCTTGTCGCATCGTTAGTTAAAGTATTGTTTATAACTATCGGTCTTAAGTCTAACTTCGATTTTCAAAAGAAACCTAAAAAACGAAATAAAAAAGAGATATCATCACTTCAATGAGCTAGCTTGATGTTGAACTTAAGCACGTATATTTAGGATAGGCTCTTACATGGCCTATTTACCCCGTTAAATAGGATGGATCAACATGAATAAATTTGACTCTATACTCTGTGAATGTCAAATTGTGGTGGAGGGCAATGAAGAGTTTGGCCCCCAAATATCACATTTACTTGGTCTAACTTTAGGCATATTCTCATTCTCTCAGCAAATATTCTTCATTGCTGGAATATGATAATGAGCATTGACTAGGGTGGTAAATGTCATCTGAGACCACCATGGAATATGTAAGTTAGTTAATAGTTAGTAGGGTTTATTTTCTGTTTAACGGTAACGTAAATTTTTAAATTTTTTTTGCTGTACAACTTTTTAAAATTGATTTTAATCATAGAGAAAGAGTTAATTTTTACCAAAACATTTTAATACAATAAATATTTATTTTTGATAAAATAAATTTTAAATATTTAAAATTATATAATTTATATATATTAAAAAAGTTTAATAATAAAAATTTATATATACATATATATATATAAATTATTAATATCTGATATAAACTTAACATTTATTTTAATTTAATAATTATTATAAATATATAAATTATCAATTAGAATATTAAATTATATTATAATATTTTTAAAATATGTATATTAAATTTTTGATGTAATAATATCTTTATAATGATATATATTAAATTAAAAAAATATTTACAGGTATATTATTTAATTATTAGTATTTATATAAATTTAAATACTTTTATATATTAAATGTTAAAATAAAATTATATAATTAAGTATTTATTAGTTTTTATTTTATATAAAATTTTATAAGTATTGAACAATTGATAAAAAATTTTAAATTAAATTTATATTTTATAAAAAATTATTAAATTATATAAATGTTAAATTTAATATTTAAAATCAATAAATTTTAATTTTATACAAATATATATATATAGATATTATCTGATATTTATGTTAATATATTTAGTAATTATATAACAAAATTAGACCCACCTCTAACTTGAGTTTAAACTAATGTAATAAATTACAACTTTTGTATTAAATTAAATAAATCTATACTAAATTTTAATATAAACTTACTTTTTAAATAAAAGTTTCTAAATATTAATCACATTATTTAAAATTGTATTTAATTAAAATTAATTTCATTGAAACTTTAATTTAAAAGGAATTTTCAAATAAATAAGTATTTTTCTTTCTATTTTTTCTTTTTATATGCTTTTTTTTTCTCTTACTAGATCACACATATACAATTGTTTTTTTAATTCTTGTTCTCATTTCAAGCGAATCTCTTTATTAAGCAAAGAGATCAGCAACCCACACTTTCATCCGTACTCCACCAACTTTATAGAATCATTTGATGCAAAATTTTGGTTATATTGTCTCCAAAATTCTTCCACCATTTTTATCCTGAATGGTTGAAATATGTACTAGTCATCTGACAGTCATCTCTCAAATCTCAAGCCATGGGAGAGGCAATATGTTCCTTTGGCAATGTAGCTGCACATTGAACATATTTTTTTTTAAAAAATTTTATTTAGCATTTACCTTAATATTTTTTCGATAAACTTTTCACACAGGAAAACACTCTGAAAAGTATCCATTTTAACTTAAAATTCTCTATTAAATTATTATGAATAAATTTAAAAAAAACTAAAATTGTAATTATCTATTAAAATAAATTATTTTTTAAACCGTTTTTCTATAAAACGAAACAACTGGACTGATAACCATCAAATTAATAAATCAATTGGTAGAAATTAATTAAAAATATAAAATTTATATCTTACACACATGTATATATATTTAAAATATAAAATATATAGGCGTTATAAGGTTTTTTATTTTAAATTGTTAAATATTTTTAAAAATAAAAAAATTTCAACGGGAGAGGAACTATTTCTTTTTAATTTTCATTTAGCATTTACTCTAATATTTTTTCAATAACCATTTACACAGGGTGAAAATATTCTGAACGATATCCTTTTTAACTTAAAATTATCTACATTATTATGATGAAATATTTATTACTTTTTAAATATTCAAAAAATAATGTATTTTTATTTTTATCACATCGACATGTTTTTATAATTACAAAAAATATTGTAAAATTGATTCGATTTTTACAATAAAAACAATTCATCAATTATGACAGAAATTAATTATAATAGGGTCCGTTTGTTTGGAATTTAGCTTAAATGGATTTTATTTTTATTTATATATAATTTTTATTTTTAAATAATGTTTGAGAAATTTTTATTTTTTATTTTTAAAATTTAGTAAATTGATTTTTTATTAGTTTTCCAAACTAAAACACTTAATTATTATTTTTATATAAATAGTTTGAGAATTTTGAATAATATTGAATGTAAATAAATTTAAAATTTTAAAACTAGCAATTTTATAGAAATTTGATAATTTTTAAAGATTTTTATCATGTGACATTAGGATTTGAAGAGGAAAATGTTTGATATATGTATATATTGGATGAATTTAATGTTTTGATTAATAAATTTTAAGAAAAAAAAATTAATTAATTTAATTTATCAAGATTTTAAATTCACAATAATAATTGTATAATTTCAGATAAAAAGATTGATAAAATTGATTTTATTACATTTTAATATTAGAATATTAAAATAATTTTAAAAATTTAAAAACTAAAATTGTATACTCGTCAAACTAAAGGAACTAAAAAACAATTAAATGTTAAAATTTTGTCTCAGAAGGTACTTTAAAAAACATTTCTCAGCTTTTTTTGTGGCTGATCTTTATGCTTTGAAAAAATATTTTTTTTCAAAAAAATAAAATATCTGATAAATTATTTTGAATAACTTTTTAAAAGCTAAAATTATAACTATCTATTAAAATAAGTTATTTTTAATTTTTTTTTTCTATAAACCGAAACAAATGGATTGATAAACCATCAAATACATAATCAATTGGTAGAAATTAATTAAAATTATAGAATTAATGTCTTACACACACATATATATTTAAAATTTAAAAGAAAAAATTTATTGTGCGTTGTAATTTAACTTACCAGGAGCAATATTACCTCGTTAAAAAACATAAAGTTGAAAAAAATGAACGGATCCATAATTAGTAACCGAAACAATTTATTTTTAACAGATAATGCAAACCCGTTTTAAATATAGAAACTTAAAATGAATCACATTTTACTATAAGTTATAAAATAAAGATATCTATTATTATACATCTGGGTTTTTGAAACACAAACTTGATCTGTTATTATTAAGGAAGATTATTATACTAATGACAGAGATAAGAAGGATAAGATAAAAGATTATATTGTTATTGGCAATTCCATATATCCCCCCAGTCCCAACCCCCAACCCCATAGAGCAGGTGTTATAAAGTTTTAATCTTTTGACTTACACAGAGTAGGCCAACAAACAAATCAATCAATTAAATAATAAATAAATAAATAAATAATAAATAATAAATAAATAAATAAATAAATAAACCTGCAAACAAAGGGTAAAACTGAGAAAGGGATAAGAGCAGAGGAGTTTCAACAACCTTGGCACCATCACACCACTCTATTATATTATTATATATACTTCTCATTTCACTCACTCCATTCTTTCACAAATACACCCAAATCCAATCTTCTATTTTTCTGCAAACTCAACATTCTTCCTACCATCAAACATATATACAACAATATCACATTTTTCTTTTTTCTTCTTTCATCGTTTCCGTCCTCTGTTCCTTCTCGCAGATTTCGTTTCCGTTTTGATTTCGAGATTGAGAACGAAAATTGAAGCCAAGAAGAGAAAAAAGATTTGATCTTTGAATCGAGGGGTTTCTGGGGGGCCAGGATGAGGCTGAACGGAGAAATCTCAAGCGGAGAAGAAGAAGAAGAGAAACAAGCGGGAACGACGACGTTTTCGGGGCAGAAAGTGGTGGTTGGTTACGCCTTGACGTCGAAGAAGAAGAAGAGTTTTCTGCAGCCAGGTTTCACTGGCCTTGCACGGTATTGTCCTTTAATCTTCATCTGCATGCATATTCATGTTGTCATTCAATTTCCACAAATGGGTTAGGGACTTTTTCTTCTTCTTTTTTTTTTCTTTTTCTTTTTGGTTTGTTTTGATCTTTTCATTTGTTTCGTGTTTTGGTTCTTTAGCGTTAAAGCGGCTTTTGAAGTGGTGGGGGTTCACGGCCACCCGTTGTGTCTTTGTCTGTGTTGTATGTAATGGTGGAGCAATTTTGCACCATGCCTAATGGCTATCACTTTCGTGAGTCGAACTCGGGCAACTGTGTTTTTTTTTTCTTTTTGTGTTATTTCTAAATTTCTTTCAAACTTACGGATTTTGCTTCTTGGTATCTGATATATTGGTTTTTTTCTCAGTTCTAATTTAAATAGGAATATTCCAATATTTATGCCCTACTACTCCCTTTGGATTTGTCCACATTGACAACCCAAAGTCAAATCTTAGTACATTGTTCTTTATTCTTAATTTAAATTAATTTACCCTGCTTTCCTTCCCTGGAATGTCGAATTTACATTATTGTCCACAAATGCTCTGTTCACTGAAAAGACTGCTGCCAACTGGGCATCAGAATTGAGGAAATATAATTCGTATATGTTACTCCACTCAATATTGCATTAACTGACCGTTGAATTATTATTCATTCCGTTGATCGTTTATGTGAAATCCTGCAAAAATTGAACAACAACAAAATAATTTAACGGTTATTACTTTCATATATTTCAAAAGAGTGTTAATCTTGACATATATTAATGAAGAATTAAATAATTAATGTATGATTTTTGGATAAAATTATCCTGGGAAAACATAAGTAAGCGTTTTTGGTTTGCTATGAGCTGTCCCTTCTCATCATTGAAAGTTTTTATGGTTTAGATAATATTTTATGAAAATTTTAAATTGATAAAAGAAGTTTTAACACTTCATTGATTCACATCAAGATTAGCTTGATATATAGTTTGGAATATATAAAAATAAAAATAATTTGATTACTTCTTATTTTTGTTCAATTTTCACATAACATATAGTTATAATTCAATGATTAAATTTATAAAAATCATATGACATTCTATATAAAGCCATTTAATGATGTAATATTGTTAGGCCCTATACAGATATAAACTGATCTGTCTGATATGTATATATCCAGGCAACATATCAAATGAGAGTGTGAGAATGCGATAAGAGCTAATCTGATCATTTAATCTTTCTTGGACAGTCAATATTAGTATAGTGTATATAAAGTAACATATTATTTCGATGAAATATATTTGGCTGGCAGTATATTTGAAAAAAAACCTACTAAACAACTTTATTTGCTACTATCTTGACACTGTCAATAGTGATGCTTAAAAATTATGATGCAGGAGCAAGGGGATATACTTTGTTGCCGTTGATTTAAACATGCCACTAGCAGAACAAGGTCCTTTTGATATTATCTTGCATAAGGTTTGTGACATTTCTTTTGGAGTTTTTTCATTGATGTTTGATATCCTTCATATGTGGCTGCCTCTGTTTTTTATTTTTGAGATTTTATTCCTGGTTTTTCTGGATTTGTCGCTCAATGACTGGCTATTTGTTCTTTCCAGTTATCAGGGGAGGAATGGCATGGGATTATTGAGGTTTGTGAATTCCAGACTCTTCTACTCACTTTCACATAGTGATAGCAATCTTGTGTTGCTTTAATCCTTTTGTTTAGACACATTCATGGCATTGCATGCAAATCGTTAGTATCCTTAGTCTGGGAACTAAGTATGAAATGGCAGTGATGGGCTGGACAACCCAAATCTTCTGGTTTCTTAGAAACTTATTATTGTCTGACATAATTTGCAGAGTTCATGCTCTCCTCATCATGAATCATGATCAGATAGTTGAAATCGGTCCCCAAGTGTTCAAACAAGTGAGGATTTATTTTTGTGATTAATCTAAATAATTTGGTTAGGCATGGGTGGAGTTTGCTGCCTAAAGAACAAATTATTACTTGTCCGTTGTTTGGCTCTTTCTTTCTTAGTTGAAAATGTTGTTTCTTTTATACTTTGTGTAGTGACTATTACAGTACTTTGTCATGGATTAATAATACATTAAGTGCATCAGAAGCCCGATTAGCCTCACCAATTTGACTTTATGAAGGTTTTATCTTTTGTTTCTTCTTTCTGTCTCCTGAAAGAGTTTGATTGACAGTTTAATGAAATGATAAATTACAATGTTGATCTTTTTCTGCTAAGATGCTCATAACTAACTGGAAATATGTAATTAGTGATTGTTTCATGCTTTGTAAATAGTCAAGTAAAGTTTGTATTGGATGGGGCTAATTGGACCTTTTTGTTCCTTTTTATTAATTTTTATTTTTGAAGGAGTATAGGCTAAAACATCCAGAGGTAACTGTGCTTGATCCACCGGGTGCAATTCAACATTTACACAACCGCCAATCCATGCTGCAAGATGTGGTGGATCTTAACTTATCTGACTGCCATGGTAAAAAGTTTACTTCAATTACTAGAACAATAAAAATTATAACTCTCCATCTGAAAGTGTCAGGATAGTACATGAATCTTTAATCAGTAGTACTAGAACCATCAGCCTACATCTTGCTCTTGTATTGAGCTACTTAACTATTTTTTATATTATTTTTTTAGTGTAAGAAGAAAGTATTAGCTTTTTTTATTTTTGAAGTTTTGAATCTGTATTTTGTGTATGGGTAAACAAGGCTTCTGAAATGCCAGTATCGGCATCTATCTATTAACATTTTTTTGGGGGTTTATCTGCATCTATCTATTAACTGCTGTTGTTTTTCAGGGAAGGTTGGCATTCCACATCAGCTGGTTATAACAGAAGAGAAAGACCCATCCACTATCCCTTATGAGGTCACTAAAGCAGGAATGAAGTTGCCATTAGGTATGTATCTTTGTTTAATATTCTTTTACAGGTCATCATTTCTGCAAATGGATTGGATTACTGCTTACTGTTTTAGCCGCATAAGATTGACATGCACTCAGTCAACATCTGCATTGATGGGTGTTGAATGAAAATAGCTCAGAATATTCGAATGGACTTTAAAGAACATCTGTTCGTATCTATTGGATATTCTCTTTTAATGTTATGCTCGCCAGCCAAAGATTGTATTTAGTTAGTTGACTTATGCTTTTTCATGGTTGTTCTAATTTTCCTGATGACTGATTGGGTTTTTTCAAATATATTGTCATCTCACTTGTTACTTGTAACCATGTGTATCTACTAAACACATTCCCCCTGTATTTTTTGGGTAATTTTCAGTTGCAAAACCGCTAGTTGTGGATGGCAGTGCTAAATCACATGAACTATTTCTTGCTTATGATGAATTCTCTCTTTCAGAGCTTGAACCTCCACTGGTTCTACAAGAGTTTGTCAATCATGGTTTGGGAACTGATCCTAGACTCTGATCTTTTTGTGTTTAGTTTACATTGCCAGCTAATCCATTTCTTTTTTCTTTTTTTTTTTGGGGGGGGGGGGGGGGGGTTTGCAGGTGGTCTTCTGTTTAAGATTTATATTGTTGGGGAAACCATAAAGGTTGTGAGGCGTTTCTCTCTTCCTAATATTAGTAAACGTGAGCTATCAAAAGTTGCAGGTGTATTCCGTTTTCCAAGAGTTTCATGTGCAGCAGCTTCTGCAGATGATGCTGATCTAGATCCTAATATTGCTGGTGAGACTCAATTTTTTTCCTGGCTATGGAAAAGCTGTACTTATTTATAAATTTATCTTTTACATCCCACTTGATATGGAGTATGGATGTGCCTTATAGCTTTACTGAGGCATATTGAATGGTTGAGACTGTTAAATCATGCAATTGACTCGCTACAGAGTGAATGATTTCTACTACCCCTTTCCCTTCTTTCAATAGGCCGTTATGTAGTTAATTGATTGAGGTACTGCATGCAACAAATTGCTTTTTCGTTGATGGGTAGAACTATTGGCTCATTTCTACTTACTGTTGACACTTTTGTTGCAGAACATCCACCAAGGCCTTTATTGGAGAGACTAGCAAGGGAGCTCCATCATAGATTGGTATTGTCATTTCTTAGTTTACTTCCTTTTGCAGTCATTTTTTCATTTTCAGATGATATATTAAAACTAAATTGCATCACCGTCTCCAGGGACTCCGCTTATTCAACATAGATATGATTCGGGAATACGGAACCAAGGATGTGTTTTATGTCATAGATATCAACTACTTTCCTGGCAAGTATAACTTATACCCTCTCTTGTGAGCTTCCTCTAATCCTCTGTGTTGTAGAAATTCCCTTCTATGCTTTATTTACGGTTTTAGCCACTGCAGGGTATGGAAAAATGCCAGACTATGAGCACGTATTTACTGATTTTCTACTTAGCCTAGCGCAGAGCCAGTGTAAGAAGAAACTTACCGCCTAAACTTATGGAAGTTAGTTCATCCATTGAGCAGGCTGTTCTTGCTGGTGGCTTTCTTGGAAATTTATACCCTTACCAACTGACATGGAATGTCAATGAAGCCACAAAAATGTTCCAAATATGTCTAATCTCTCTCTCACTCTCAATAACGAGCTAAAATGCCTTTGTTGTATGTTATATATGCTCATCCAAATTAATGCAAATTTTGGTGATGATGCTAAATAACTACAAAGAGTTAATTTCATCTGTGGAAATTCCCAATCGCTTGAATATCACCTTTTCAGAATTGTTGCTTTTATTCCAGCGGTAACGATAAAATCCTCCTAACTTTGGACGATATTATTCTGCAATGCAAGACCATACATGCATGTGATGATATTAGTCAACCATTTTTTCACATAACATAATAAGTAAATATACAATTTAATATCTGAAAATGTCACCGAGTCTAGTCTTGGATCTCGAAAATGTCACCGAGTCTAGGATCTATTTTTATTCTTAAACGTGTTAACATGTTCATATTTTCATTGTCTCATTAATGACTATCAACTTGGAGGGTTCTTGACCGGTATTTGCTCACCAAGTTTCTGGATTGTCTAGACTAGTGACCAAATTGATTCTCAACCCAACCAATTTAATCAACTATTTAAATAAACAATAATATTAGAGAAGTGAATAATGTCAGTTAAATGTTGGAGTAATGTTAAGAGAAGTGTATACTTCTACCTAAAAAAAAAGTTAAGTGTATGCTTCATATTGTTTAGACTAGTTGGTTTAAATATTTTGAAATGCTTAGTTAACTTTGGATCAGCAGTGGTAGACATATTCAAGACTTTGCAATAAAACATATATATGCATGCACTAGCGAGCTGGACTGGGTGTGAGTGTGAAAAAAAAATTTCTTTAAGTACTCAAAACTTGAATTGAATTTTTCGCTCGTCTTCGTGACCAATGAAATCTTTATACCTAGCCACATTGTTGAGGAGTTTGAATTTGAATTCTTTCGGAATAGAACATTATGAGCGATAAAACATGATTATGACAAAATTAAAATTTGAATCTAAACTTACCCGTGGGAGAACACAATTTAATTAGAATTATGGCATATTGAATATCTTATTAGATTTCAAATTAAACCTTAATCCTAACCCTAACCATCCATCCTTAATTTTTTTAATCTTCCTTTCTTAAGGTTTTTCTGTTGATGCATTCCTACCTCTTTGCAATATTTTTTCCTCTCTTTTCCTACTTTCTTTTAAGCAAGAAAATATAAATTTCTAACATGATCGGCATTAAGTAGAGGACCAATAGACTTGTGGACTAATTCATAAATTAGGAGATCTAGAATCAATAAAAGCAATGTTTGTTTAAAGTGAATTTTTTTGGCCTGATTTGTTAATCCATGTATTAAGTAGCCCATAGATTAATGGACCAACTTGAAGGTTAATTTTTTATTTTTAAAATATTTTTTTTATTTTTGCATATTTTTATAAATATTTTTTAAGTATTTTAAAATATTTTAATGGATCAAAGACAGAAAAATGATTATTCCAATTCATTTAGTTTTGTGTTCAACCTATCATTAAATTATTATGGATTGAACTTATGCACGGTAGGTTGATTGGCATAGTCACTATTAAGTTTGAGGTGCATAAATCTAACACAATGTTATATTAACAGTGTAAAATGATTCTAGTTTTAGATTATATAGTATCGGTTGAAAATTTATTTATCAAGTAGTAATTTTGGCTACAAAATAACAATTAAATTTTTTTATTTTTAAAAATTAAAAATTTTACAATTTTTTTAAAAATCTCTAAACCATTATGATTATACCAATGATGAAAAGTTTTAATATTTTATGTAAATTACAAATTCAAACTTTATCATAACTATGTTATTTATAACTTTTCTTAGTAAGATTAGGAATCTTTTCTAATATAAATTAGGTTTATAGTTAGAGACAATGTTTTCTATTTTACTTTTAACTATAATAATTTCATCTTTTATTTTTTTGTTATTTTTAAAAATAAAAATAAAGTAAAAATAATATGATTATAATTAAGAATATAAATAAAAATTTGAAAAATAATATAGTTCTAATCACATAAGCTTTACTTGTATTATAAAATATTTATTTTGTTTAAAATTAATTTTCCTTTATTCAATTTTAACATTCAAATAAAACTTTGCCATTTAACCAATAAATTTCTTTTCCTTATTATTTTTTATTTCTCCCGTTCTGTCACCTTCTTCAATTCTTAAAACATATATGATTTTTTTAAAGAATAGATTATAGCAATATATTATCTTCAAGTTTAATATTTATTCGCATAATAAGAATTTAAATATTTGTTCATAAGATAAATTATGTTGATATCCTCTAAAAGTTATTAAAAAAGAATTTAATATTTTTTTACGTTATTTTAATTTTTGTTATATTCATAATATCATAAAAAATTAATGGAAGTTTATGTAAAAAAAAAAAATAGAAAAAATATTAGGTGATGTTTTTTTATGAATGTTGTATCAACGTAATTTCTCTTTATTTATATAGATAGATGCATTAAGTGAGAAGATTAATTCTATATAAGAATACGAATAATAAATTTAGTCAGGATAATTATATATGAATAATTGAGATTAAAATACTTAAAAAATTATGTAATTTTTAAAAATTTATATAATTTTATATTTTAATTTTAACTATTTATGATAATATTTAATAATAATAAAAAATATTTTATTATATATATAATTAAATATTTATGATAATATTTTATGCATGAATATGTTAAAGTATATCCACTTATTGTTTAAAAGAACTATTTTAAAAAATTAAAATTATAACTAACTAATATTATTTTCTAAAAAATAAATGAATATATGTTAATTATCATAAATGCTAATATACACCTACTTGATCATATTACATGTCTTACGAATATAAGAAAAATAATTCAATAGTAAAATAATAGTAATTATTCGTTAACCTCACAGATGGGTTTTTATTTGTTTTAAAAAAACTAAAAGCTTACCAAAAAAAACAGATGACATTTGGTTTACGAAGGTGTTTTATATTTTATATTTTTAATATTTTATACATAAAATAATAAAAAAGTAATTATTTTTATTTATATTTTATTTTTTACTATTTTGGATATAAAATTTTAAAAATAAAACAAAATAATATTTTTATAAATAAACAAAAAAAAATTCTAAAAGCTAATACCACCTTAATTTTTTAAATACAGTTCAAAGTAATTATGTATGACCAATTTTGATTGGGTTTGGCTGGCTAGCCTATCCGGATGGAAGCCCAACAAAACTAGCTAACAAAGACGGTTGTAGCAGAGTGTAGTAATATTGCAGGAGACACTGCAATATTACTAAGTTATATTATCAGCCATCCTATTGGCAATGGCATCTCCAAACATGTTCCCTTCCTTCCCAGAAAATTGTGTCACCAAGGGACAGCGAATCTGAATAAAAGAGATTGCACATTTGGAATCTGACTTAATTATAATATTTCGTTATCCTTTCTCCAAGCTATTTGGAATATGTGAATGATTCCCCACAATTCTGCATGAGTTATTGAGCACTTCCTGCCATAATGATCACTTTGGATATTTTTAGGGATCCAAGCTGTGTGCATAGTATAAGCAGGAAGAGCTTGCTTTATGGGAAAGTCAGCTTCTGAGCCATGGATGGATTTCTTACATTTCTATTACCTTATGAAACTCGGAAACCTCTTCCTATGGACTCCTCTACAATTCCACCTCATCCTATTCCCTTCCTTTGTCCCAAACAATTTTACAATGAGTGAACCACGCCATGGTTTAGCCCATTCCTCCAACTCTTCACGTGTGACTTTAACCTCAGAGCAAGGATCGAATTCTTTACCTTGCTCATCACCCTCATCCTTAATTAGGATTCCTGTACCATCCTCTGGATTTTCTTCTTTCTCTATCACTTCAAGATCAATTGCATCATCTCCAACGACCAACGGTATCATCATTAGATGATCCTTATACGTTTTCTTGGGACATTACACCACATCTATTTCTTCCATAATCGCCATGCTCCTTTCCCTTCCATCATTAGGTTGTGTCACGTAACCTTGGCAGAGTTCAGAGAATCCTCCATAGCTCATTAATGGTTATAGATATTTGTACATGCATTGTCTGGCTAGCGTATTTTTTAGGAATTGTTCCACTGGTTACCTAATTGATTGTCGATTTCATTAGACAAACCGACCAATCCAGTTTTGATCCTATTATATATACTTCACAGTTGGAAATTAATCTATATCACTTTATCCATCCATTTCAAATTAGTATCTTTTGATATTATTATTATTATTATTATTATTATGATTGAGAACTGGTTTACCAATGATAAAGACTTGGAAATTAAACTATTAGTATCTTTTAATATATAAGAAAAATAATAGTATTTGAACTAAAATTTTTATGTAAATTATTTTAAATTTTTATTATTAGGTTAACTTTAGCAGGTAAACTATTAGTATTTTAAAAACTATAAATTTAGATATTTAATGTAAGAACAATTATGTAAGTTAATAAGAAAGAAAATAATAAAATTTCTCTCGTTCAAAAATAAAAAATTGAATTTGTAATATAAATGTAAATTTAAATGGATCGCACTTCTCTATGCTAAGGAGTTGTTTGTTTGCCTGATTAAAAAGTACTTATATTAAATTAAATGTAAATTAAAATTATTATTACTATTTTTTTGGAGGTATAAATATGTTTATAGAAAAAGAATTAATTGAAATACATTGTTAGTATAAATATTTTATATATTATTGTTTAATTTTATATTGTTAATTTTTAAAATTATTAATATAAATAATAAAAGTTTATTTTTAATATATTATTAGTGAAAAAAATTTATACTAACCAATTATATTGTAATGGGTAAAATTTCTGTAACAATTATTCCAAAGTTTAGATAATAATTTATGATTAGATAACAATGTAAAATATTATTTACATCGTCAATATATTCTAATTAAGTTTTACATAATAATTTTTAATTAACTAACTGTGTAAAATTTGTTATATATTTTTTACCATGATATATATATATATATATATATATATATATTATATAGAAAGATAAATAAATAGATGAAATAAAATGCTAACGTGATAAAAAGTAACCACAAGTTTGAAATTCATTATAAGAAAAACAAGATATGAATTGATTTACAAACCAATTTTTATATTTAGAAAACATTTAAAATGAAAAGATTTCAATTTATTGCTCTTATTTAAATTTGGTAAAATTGTTATACAATTAAGGAAAAAATTATTTAATTGAAATTACAATAATTTCAACAAATTATTGAAGTAAATTTCTAAATGAGAAAAAAATAAAATCATAATAATTTCAATATGAAATCAATTAATTTAATAATTTTCTAAATAAGAAACATATTCATACATGAATTAAATTTTATTTTATAAATTTCCAAAAAAAGTGTTTTCATTTTATCCTATAGAATATGATCCACTATTAATGTGGAGATTTTACAATTAGATATAATAATTTTCCGCCAAAAGTTATACTTTAGTCAAACCTAATTTTATTTCATTTTCTTGACGTAGATCAAAGATATTTTTTATTAGAGCAATAGAAATCACAATAATTTCATCCAATTATTCAAGCAAATTTCTAAACAAAAAATAATTAATTCACAATAATTTTAATATTAAATCAATTTATTTAATAATAATTTTCTAAACAAGAAACATATTTATGCATGAATTAAATTTTACTTTATAAATTAAAAAAATATTTTTTATTTTTATCCTATAGAGTCTGATCCACTATTAATGCGAAAATTTTAAAATTATATATAATGTTTTTCCTCCAAAAGTTATACCATAGTAAAAAAATTTTTGCAAAAGGTTGTTTTTTTAGTTTCTGGATATATATTTTTTTGTTAAAAACAATTTTACTCGAAGGGTTAGAATTTATATAGATAGTAATTTTTAATAAAAAAATGTGTACTTAAAAAAATATAATCGAAGAGTACGTATAGTTTTACTAAAGTTTCTAGATCTTGAAGTTGAATTTCTCTCTAGGCCATTTTGTGCATTTTATTAAGTGTATGTTTAAATTAATTTATTTTGATTTATTTTTATAATTTTTAATAAAGGAAAAGAATTCTGAAATTAATCTTTTTCGAACTTGGATTTTTTCAACATAATGGATAATACAAAATGAAAGTATACAAAATCTTAAATATTGATTTTATTGAAGATATATAGTATATACTAGAATGCTAATAAATAATTATTTGGTTTGTAAAAATATTTTTTATTTATAAAAATATTATCTTATCTTAATCTTATGAGCATGGACTATAAATTTTCCTTTTGTTGAAAATAATTTATATAGATAGTAAAACTCTTTTTTTTAAAAAAAAATTAATAAAATTTTGTACTTAAACGTAAATCGTATAGTTTTACAAAAGTTTCTAGATCTTGAAGTTGAATTTCTCTGTAGGTCATTTCGTTCATTTTAGTGATTGTATGTTTAAATTAATTTATTTACAATTTTTTAATAAAATGAAAAAAATTCTTAAACTAATCTTTTTCGAACATGGATTTTTCATCATATGATGGATAGTACGAAATGAAAGTATACAAAATCTAAAATATTAATTTTATTGAAGAAATATAGTATATGCTACACATGATCATATTTTTATTTCAATCAATGAATAATTATTTGGGTTGCATAAATACGTTTTATTTTTATTTATAAAAATATCATTTTATCTTGATCTTATTTACTGTTTATAAAGTTTTGTGCGGAGAATACTGAAAATAATTTTTTTTTTATTTTGACTTTGGATAAAACATTAAAAAGATAAAATAAGATAATATTTTTATAAAATAAAATAAAAATATAATATTTTTATAAATTAAAATAAAAAAATATTTCCAGAAACTAAATAGGTCTTTAATTTATCACTTTTTATTGTAAAATAATTCACATTGAATTACAACTTATTCTTTATTTTTGGGTTCATCATATTTTGATTTAATGCCAGCCAATATCTTACCTTACAAAACTCATTTTACAAACTTCATCCAATGGCTTTGTAAAAATAAAAAAGAAACCATACTTTTGTTGATTAGTATTTGAAATCTTAAAAAACAACTTTAACTCATTTATTTCAGAATATTAATTATTCCTTCTAAAATTACAAGATAAACTATAATAGACTAAACCATTTTTTTTGGGAAAATGATGGATAGTACGAAATGAAAGTATACAAAATCCTACGCGCCAATTTTATTAAAGAAATATAACACTGTAGTGCTCACATTTTTATTTGAACTGGTGAATCTTAATTCGTTACTTTTTGTGTAAAATAATTTCCCCTGTATAACAAATAAAATAACACAAAGCAAACGATATTAAAAAAATTATTCACGTTTTTAAATTTCTTTTCGTGATTACCAACTAGCATTTTAATTTATGTATCACTGCAGCATTTTTATTTTTCAAAATTAAATTCGTTTAATGCTGCTGAATTAATGGATCGTATACTTTGTATATTGCCTACTAATTTATTATATTAAAAAAAAATATTGTTTTCCAGTTGAAAGTACATGGAATGAGATGAAAAAAACGAAAAAAACTATAAAAAGAAAAAATAAAATGAATTGGAGTGGAAACAAGATGTATGATCATCAGCATTGTAAAATCTTTTAATTGGATTCTCCTATTTAAACCATTCTTAATATTATTTAGATAACGATTAGTAAAAAATCATTTGAGGAATCTCTAGGAAATATCCAGCTATAGCTTATCTTGAAAAAAAAAAATGCTGAATTAGGTAAGATATTACACCAACTGCTTTGTGACCTCCATTTGTTTGACATTGAATTTCCTGCCATATACGCCATGCAAAGGGGATATTGAGAATCTCTCAATCCAGAAACCACTTCAATAGAGCGAAAAGGTGTGAGCCTCAGAAGGCACGGACTACTGGTTTGGTTTGATCCACACAAACAAAATACCTATAAATTGAGCCCTTTCAATCTATCACTTTCAATGTACTATTTATATCTGTATATCTATATTCATAGGCTAATCTTATTATAACCACACCCGAAATATTTTTCTGAAGTTTTCATTTGCGATTGAAGCATGTCAACCGTGAGAAAAAGCCGTGGTCGCCAAAAGATCGAGATGAAGAGAATGAGTAACGAGAGCAACCTCCAAGTCACTTTCTCCAAGCGGCGCAGTGGGCTTTTCAAGAAAGCGAGTGAGCTTTGTACCCTCTGTGGTGCTGACATGGCACTGGTTGTGTTCTCGCCTGGTGAAAAAGTGTTCTCCTTTGGCCACCCCAACGTGGATGCTGTGATAGACCGTTATCTCACACGGGCCCCACCGCATAGTACTAGCACCATTCAGTTCATCGAGGCTCACCGCATCGCCAATGTGCGTGAGCTCAACACGCAACTCACTCAAATCAGCAATCAGCTCGACACTGAGAAGAAGCGAGGTGAGGAGTTGGGCCGTTTGAGAAAGGCAGGGCAGGCCCAGTTTTGGTGGGCCTCACCTATTGAGGAGATGAACAAGGTCCAACTTGAACAGTTCAAAGTGGTGTTGGAGGAGCTCAAGAAGCATGTATCGCTCCTTGCTGATAGGTTCCTAGTTCAGAGTGCTGCTAACCACACTCAATTTTTCGCCGGTGCATCCTCTTCCAACATTGTGCATCAGCCACCCCCACCTCAAATGTTTCCACCACAGGTGCTTCAGCCATCGATGATGCTTCAGAATCATATGTTTGATGGCAGCATCATGCAGCATCATGCCTTTAATCACATGGCAATGGGAAGTTATGGACCTGCTGGTTTCTTTTGATCCCTTCTTTCATGTATGTGACATGGTTAGGACAAATTAGGATTCGGATGTTTCTTTGTCTTGAGCCATCGTGTCATCATGTATCATTTGAATATACTCCCCTTTATGCCATTTCTTTTTTAAGTAGTTCGGACTGCAACGGTGTAGTTGTATTTGTATTTATTTAAATAAAAGGGCATTTTTTTTACATCAGTTTATCTTTAATAAATTAATGTTAAATTGTTAAATATAATTTATTTGTATATTTAAATTATTGAAACATTCTCCAGATGTGTGAAATTAATTGTAAACACTAATCAAACAATCACTATTTTACATTTCTATCTTAAATTACAATCTTTTGAAGTCTTGTAAATCCATCTAACTCCTTCATCTGAAGCAATTGGCCGTAATAAGATTGTTAGATATCCGTGCTCCAATGAAATTTACAAGAAATTAATAAATAATATACATGGAATTGTTTATAGAAATAGGTTACTTTTATTATAAATTTATATAATATATTTGATATCTTTCGTTACATTATTCATCCTATTTTATATATTTTTTTTGTTCAAATTGGTTGTATATACAAATATGATTTCTTTTATTCATATGAAGCTGTATACATAAAAGAATCAATCACCCATTGCAAGATTGGTTAATCATACATATAATTATACAGGATGAATTAGTAATTAAGCATATCTTAATTTAAGTTGAAGAAGTTATATTGCAACATAGGTCTTTTAAATTATTATTTTTAGCTTTTGAAAAGGAGTCTATTTTATGTCCTTCAATTTAAAATGTTTTCTTTAGATAATGGTGCTACCGGTGTTCGTCTATTTGGCAGGGACACATCTAGAATAGATGAAAACGTTTTGTTATTTTGGTAGCGTTGTTGCCATGACATCGCTGGGATATAGCGGTGCGGTGCACTTTCTTCTCTTCTCTATCTTGACAGAATACTCTTATATTCATCTAATGTATTTTTACTTTGTCTATAAAAAAAGTTTATACATATATATTTTAAGTTTTTTTATTTTAAAAAATTTATACATAATTATTACACAATTTTTAAATTTAAAATATATTTTCTTTCTATCTCAAAAAAAAAAAGAAAGAAAGAAACAAAGCATAATTTTTTTTTTAAGCAACAAAGCATCAGTTGATAAGTTATTTTCTAATGGATATAACTCTTTAGTTTAAATAATGATATGAACTATAAATATATTTTAACTAAATCTTTTATATAATTACTATTTGTCGTAATCAAAATCACAAGTTTACATCATATAAGGTCATGAAGGGTCACAGCCATTGAATTTGCAAGATGAATTAATTATACATATATCATATTATTTTATTTATTTTATTTTGGTATACATGTAATCTAGATTATAATGATGAAAATCTATGTTAAACTTGGTAAAAATTTATTAAATAAATATTCAAATTTAATCATACAAGATTGTAATTTTTTATTAAATCGTTTTCTAGTTTTTACTGAATATGAATCTTCAATAATATATATATATATATATATATATATATATATATATTTCTCTTCTTAAAATTTACACCTTTAAATTAATTTATTTTTAAAGAAATTAAAATATTATGAAAAAAATATAAAATTAATCTTTTTCTAACATGCACTTTTACTAATTGTCTTATTATTAAGTGTTAGATTTCTTATGTGTTGAAAACAAAATTCCTCAGGTTAATAAAACAAGTAAAATTCCATTTTAGATCTTAAAAAATACACCTATTAAAAATATACCAACTAGTAATTTAGTTACTTATTAATTTTTTTACATCAAATTAACTTCGTTTACTTTTCAAAATTTTAATATTTTAATTCCTTTATCTAAATAATGAAAATGATGTGTGGACTTGTTTATAATCGCTTTGTAATTTCAAAGCGTAACTTATTATAATAATGTTCAGAGTACTCTTGTATTTTTTTTAATTTATCTTATCTTTTCCTGATAAAAAATAAAAATGATGTGCGGAAAAAATTAAATGAATGAATTAAAATATTAGAAATTTGTAACAAATCAAGTTACTTTATAAGAGAATAATTAATTGAGTGTAGGTACATATTTCAAGAGCTGATAACGTCTTATTTTTTAATATGATAGATTTCAGACATTATGTTAAAAAAAGAAAATATTTACAATTTGGTATGTGTAAATAAAAATATAGTTTTTCTTAAACGAGACTCCATTGAAATGAAAAGAGTAAAACAACACCAATACTAATAATATAGACATTGACTTTCCTGTTAATTCACTGTATACACATGAGTACACATGGTTGTTTAGTTAAGATAATTTCTTATGTTTAGAGTTAATTTAGAGAGTAAGTCTTAACTATACGTACGATTTCGATCATGACATATACTATCGATTATTTCAGCCAATCTAAGGTTGCATACTACAGCTACCTCAACTTACTCGAATAAATTTTCAACATAATATTCTTAACAATGGAGGGATATCATAAAAATAAATTTTAATTATCATAAATATTAATTATTAATTGACTTACTCTGAAAAATAAATTTTAATTATTAAATTTTATCATAAATAATTAGAATTAAAATCTAAAAATTACAACTTTTTTGAAAAATACTTAACGTTTTAAAATAATTAATAACTTTAATTAATAATTGACTTTAAACATGCATACATATATGATTTTATATTTACTATGTATTTTCATTCTAACATAAAAATAACATTCTGTTTTAAAAGATATAACATTTGCTACATCAACAACAGAGTAAAACTAGTCACAACAACTAAATAAATATTATTTGATCTTTTTAATATGATTATCTTGAGTTATGTTAAATAATATTATTTTTATTTATAATTTAACTGATAAAAAATAAAATTAATCAATAAAAATATATAATTAACCTAATTATTGATTAAAATATATAACTAATCTAAATGATAAAATATAAAATTAATAAATAAAAAATATATAACTAAAATCAAATGAATAAATAAAAATAATTATTTAAAAATTTATTAGTACTAAATGAATTAATAATTTTATATTATGTAATTTTCTTAAATATTTATAAATACATGTTATCCGTCATGTGAGTTTGACTTTAACAACTCTCTCTTATAAATTGGTATTGGAAATTTTAAAATTGGATAATATTACTCTCCTATCATTTCTTTATTTCACAGACACCTTTCTGTCACTATGCTTATTCGAGATTTAGTGGCGAAAGCTTGGAAAGTTCATTTAACTCACTTTCATTGGAAAGCAAACTTTTGTGCCGATTTCTTAACTAAACAATAATCCTCACAAAAGCTTGGTTTCAGTTCCAAGTGGTTCATGTTTCGGCTGTTTCTCATACTCGCACGTAGTTTTGCCTTTTTTTTTTTTTCGTGTAACCAAAGAAACAATCACTTCCAAATTTGATTATGATGATTTTCTTTTAAATCAACAATTATGGAAGCTTTTTTTTTTTTTTTTTCTTTGATGAAATACTTTTTTTATAAATAATTATAGAAGCATTACCTTATTTTCACTAAAATTTTTATTTTTTAAGATTTGTACAGAAAAAATGAAAGTTGAATTTGAAAAATTCTACTCCTAAAAATATTTTATACAAAAGTTTTTATAAAAAAATATATATGAAATATGATAAATAATATAATGAAAAAAAATAGAATTTTTCTTTAATATCATGATAAGAAGAAACAAATCAATATATAATATAAAATCATTTACATATTTTTAAGATTCTAATGTTGATAATTAGTTCATAACTTTTAGGATAAGGTTGGTTTATCTTTGCATTATATATTTTCGGTAAAAAGATTTTACATAAAAAGATTTGTATACAAGTAGTAGAAGATCTCTTCTTCTGAACATTATTACCTGTCACATTTAATAAAATTTTTAAAATTAGATTTTAATTACATACGGTTATATGAATAATTTTTATAATTATAATTTTTTATATTAATGACACATTTTTTATTTATCTCATCTTTATTTTTTCTTATAGCTCATTTACATTATAAAGAATATTAATTTTAATATTTTTAATAGTAAAAACAATTTTTTTCCATGCATGATATATGGGAATGAATAAAAGTCAGAATTAAGATATTGTTGTTTTTAAAATAGTATTATGCATTTCAAAAGTAAAATATATTAGAATTAAGATATTGTTGTTTTTAAAATAGTATTCTGCATTTCAAAAGTAAAATATATTAAAATTTTCATTGAAGAGTAAAGCTTTTGAAAATAATATCTCTGTTAGTTTTTCTTTTTAATTTTTATTTATTTTTTATTTATGTTCTTTTATGTGTATCCTTATTTTTGACTTATTATTTTTTATTTCCTTTTAAAAATTAGTTTACAAATTATTTTTTACAAAATAAAAGGTAAAAGCACGATTAAACATTCCCTTTATTTTAAATACTAATGAAACCGTTTTCGATGTTAGTAATATTAAAATTATAAAATAAAATATAGAATATAAAAAGATAAATTATTTTGAATATATTTTCTCAAAATAATATTAACTTTTTATTTTAATTTTAATACATTATTGATATAAAAAATTAGTATGTTAATAAATTAAAATTTTTTATAGATATAATTTTTAAAATAATTATATTAAAAATTAGCATTTTTATAATTTAATAATATAAAATTAAATAATTATAAAAAAAATTATATCGACAATATATTTGAATTAAATTTTTAATCTTTTGTAGTTATCAGAAAATATTCTTATTGATTACAAATTAAATGACAACAACCTCGTATGTGCAAATAAAAGCCCACTTGAAACTTAAAATAGCTGCGGCATCGCATTAAAAATTATTAAGAGAATAAAGGAGTAAAATAAAAAAAATTGCAAAGACAATGGTTTGACTTAAAAAAAATAAAAAAAAAATAAAAGATGAACACTGGATTTTTTTATTTTAATTTTTTCACAGCAAGAATATCAACAAAATTTAAACTGAGATCCCATATAAACTGCTCTAATTAAAAATTGAAAATGAATGTGCTATCTAATTCTTGTTTCCATTATATTTTTTAAAACTTGAACAAAGAATCAATTCAACATTATACTCACACATTGAACAATTTATTTTAATATTTTATATAAGATCTAATTTATATTATTTATTCAATTAATTATATTTTCATAAAATATTTTTAGTTATATAAAAAGAAATTATTAAATACACATATAATAATTAATTAGCTGGAGATAAATTAAATGAATAATCGCATAAATGTTAAAAATAATTTTAAAAAATTTATATAAATTAATGACAGATTTAAAATTATTAAATAATTTTTTTAACTATTATTAATTCATTATTTGATATAAAAAATAGTTATTACATATTTTATTAAAAATAATAAAATTTTAAAAATTAATTGACATAAATATCATTAATTCTGGAAGAGAAACTATCCTTAGAACAACCACAGATTTGACAATATATATATATATTTAAAACCCCTATAACTATTTTCGATGTTTTAATCATCATAATAATAAAGAAAGAAAATAAATAAGTTTTTTAAAATTAAATATAGTACAAAATAATAATTAATGTATTAATTTAATAATATTTTATATTTATTTTTATTTGAAATAAATATTTTCAATTGTTATTAATTTTATTATTTAAAATGAATTAAATTATAACAAATAAATATAAAAACAAAAAATGTTTATAAAATTTTGCAAAAGTTTTAATATTAAGAAGCACCAAATTCATTTTAAAATAATATTATAAAAAATGAAAAAATAATACTTATAATCCGAATTCGTCTTCAAATATTCGTAATTGAACAAATAATAATAAGTTACAAATGATACTTTTAACATGGTTTAACATGGTGCAAGAAGTTTTAAGGAAGCAAAAAAAGAAAATTTCATTAAATCAATAAACACGTATACACATACAACTCACTTATTACTTAGAAATCCTAATTTACTAAATTGGTGGATAAAGTTAACTTAAAACAAGACAACTATTTTATTTTATATATAATGATTTCTCTCATGACGTGGATTTTTTAACAATTTAATACTTTTAAATTAAAAATTATGAAAATAATGTAATTAACTTTATTATAGTAAAATATTTTTTTAATACTCCCTTTATTCTAAATAATTTTGTTTTAGTTTTTTTTTAAAATTAATTGTCATTTTTTATAATATTAAGGAAATATGAATTACCTTTACCCAATTTTGTTATTCTTTCTCCACACTGTTGCTGAATAACTATTATGCTATTTTAAATTCTATTTTGATGAGTTCTTGGTCTTTTTTTTTTTTATTTTAAGCTCTTATCTTAATAATTGTAAAATCATTGTTTTAAGAGATTAAGTAAATTAAAGAATATCTAATTCTAAAAAATAGAGTAATTTAGTTTCATTATCAATTTTGTTTTTTTAAATTTCAAGAGAATCATTAGTTTTCGCATTTTTAACATTAAATTTTGATGTTATTCTTCTTCTTTTTAATGCATGTGACTTTGAGAAATCTAGCTCTATCAGATTTTTTTTTACGCTGACTTGTCACATTACAATTTTATGAATCTAGATTGTCAATCGTCCTTGGGGGCTGTCATTTTAAACGATATACGTACCTGAACAAAATCTCATGCCATGCATAATCCATTTTTATGATTCTTTTTATTAATTTGGGCTTTAAGACACATTCGATATAAACATATGTATTTTTTTTTTTTTACATGTGACAAAAATTTGCAATTCAATCCTTATATTGTCATATATTTTTAGTTAAATTTCTATACATCATTTTTTTAGTTAATTTTTATATGTTAAAAAAGTTTAATTATAAATGAAAAAATATTTAAAATTTAACAAATAGGCTCTTATACAAAAAAAAAATATCTTATACATATTATTATTAATCATGACAACAAAATTTAAACCTACAAATATATGTCTCAACTTTAAAGAAAAATTATGCTATATAACTAATATAAAAATTGAATTGAAAATACATAATACATATAAAGATTAAATTAACGTTTTATAATATATATAAAAATTTAAACATATTTAAATAAAAATATGTACTATCATATTAATCGTTGTTAACTACTTTATTCAAAATATAAATGATGTTATAATTATAACATCAAGATTAAATCACAATTTTTTTTTTAAATTTAATAATTTAATTACAATTTTTTTGAGCATATAGATTAAATTAAAAATAGATGTTATATGTAAAATTAAAGAGGTAGTTTAACCATTTTAGAGCCTGTTTTCACAGTTATTTGTTTGTCACACAAATAGAATTTTAACTTGTTTTTCTGATTACCACGTATAACTAAATTTGAAACAAACTTTCGGAATAAAAAAAAACAAACTAGACCTGTGATCTCCATATGATGCAGGAGGATAATTAATGAAATGGGCGCATATATGTTTGTTTTAGATTATCATAATATGAAGAAATCTACCATTCAAAAACAAGTTATTATCTCTTCTTTTGTTTCATTCTATCAATATATCATGACAAAAAGAGACAGCAAGTAACATTATTTTAACTAGTAGTTGTTCGACTAATGCAACTTAATTTCAAACATACATATAGTCAGAACCAGAAAATTTTTATTTGATGAAAGAATTAGGTTGGTTCATTAAGAATAAAAATGGTTAGAATAATATATATACATATATTTGAAAAGGTTAACAAAACTACGATAATAATAAAAATAAAAATAAAAAAATAAAATAAAAATGATAATAATAATAAGCCTTATTTATTTGTATTTAATATTTAATATATAAATATTTTTTATTGATCAATGATTACTTGAACGCATTTATTTCAGAATATTAATTATTTCTTCTGAATTTGTAAAATAGTTATATATAGTAGATTAAAACACTTTTTTACGAAATTAATAAATAATACGAAGTGAAAGCATACAAAGTTTTAAATATTAATTTAATTGAAGAAATAGAGTAATATAACGGTTATATTTTTATTTGAACCGGTGAATCTTAATTTGATGCATTATGTAAAATAATTCGCATTGTATAATATATATTTTTATTAATTTTTGGATGCGTCACTATTTTGATTTAGTACTTGACAATAACTTATGTTACAATCATTTTACAAACTTCATCAAATTGATGGTGAAAAAAAGCAAGGAACCCTACTTTTGTTTGATTAGTATTTGAAAATTAAACAAATTACTTTAATTTATTTATTTCAGAATATTAATTGTTCTTTTTAAAATTACCAGATAAAAGTAATAGATCAAATCATTAAAAAAATAATGAATAGAAAGCTGGTATCCGTAAATCTATACAGTAACTTACCTTATATATATTTTAAATTTAACGATTATAATTTTTTACTTTTTATTTGTTTAAAAAGAGTACCGCACTCCAGTTCAAAGCTGCGGATCGGGCTGTGAACTCTTCTATACATAAACATTTCCGTAATGAATGGTTACGTAGAAATGAAATCACACCAATTCTTACTCTTAAGTGTCTGCCTGAAATATGTTGTCTCACGAAATTCATTTTACAAACTCTATCATAATGCCATAGTAAAAAAACCCTACTTTTGCTGATTAGTTTTTGCAAATAAACAAAGTTGCAAGCGTATTTTGAGAAAAAAAAATCGTAATTTATAACTAACATTTTCGTTTTATCACCACAATATTTATAAAAAAAATTAAATTCGTTTAATCTGCAACATTAATTGATAGTATCACTTTGTATATTGCCCAATGATTTACTATATTATGAATACTTTTTAATTGGATTTTCCTTATTAATCCATTTTTATATTTTACAAAGAAGGATAAGAATAAAATCATTTAAGGCAATTTCCAGCTATAGCTTATCTTAAAAAATGCTGAATAAGCTAAGATATAACATGAACTGTTGCCCGACCTCCATTTTTGACATTAAATTTCCTGCCATTTACGCCATGCGAAGAAGATATTCATAATCTTTGAAACAAAAAACCACTTGAACAGAAGAAAAAACCTGTTTATGTTGGAGTCTCAACAGGTTCAAACATCCACACAGATAAAGCCTATAAATTGAGCTCTTCCGCACTACCACTTCCTAAGCTTATTATTATTATTATAACACTCCCTCCACCCCTCATTTGTTCTTCCTTTGTTTTCATTTTTTATTCAGCCATGCCGAACGTGAGAAAAAGTCGTGGTCGTCAAAAGATCGAGATGAAGAAAATGAGCAACGAAAGCAACCTCCAAGTCACTTTCTCCAAGCGTCGCAGTGGTCTTTTCAAGAAAGCGAGTGAGCTTTGCACCCTCTGTGGTGCTGACGTGGCACTGGTTGTGTTCTCACCCGGTGAGAAAGTGTTCTCCTTCGGCCACCCCAACGTGGATGCTGTGATAGACCGTTATCTGACGCAGGCCCCACAACATAGCACTGGCACTATTCAGTTCATCGAGGCTCACCGCATCGCCAACGTGCGTGAGCTCAACGCTCAGCTCACGCAGATTAACAACCAGCTCGATACTGAGAAGAAGTGCGGGGAGCAGTTGGGCCATTTGAGAAAGGCAGCACAGGCCCAGTTCTGGTGGGCCTTGCCCATTGAGGAGATGAGCAATGCCCAACTTGAACAGTTCAAGGTGGGATTGGAAGAGCTCAAGAAGCATGTCTCTCTCCTTGCTGATAGGTTCTTGGTTCAGAGTGCTTCTAACCCCACTCAGTTTTTCGCTGGCGCTTCCTCTTCCAACGTTGTGCACCAGCCACCCAGACCTCAGGTATTTCCACCACAGGTGCTTCAGCCATCAATGATGCTTCAGAACCATGTGTTTGATGGCAGCATCATGCACCACCATGGATTTAATAACATGGCAATGGGAGGATATGGACTTGCTGGTTTCTTTTGAATTGATGCATTCTTTATTTTTCTTTTGATTAAATGTATTTTTAGTCTTTTAAAAATAATTATTTAATTTTAAAATCGTTAATTCATGTTTACGATCTTTTAAAATATATTGATTATAATTATTGATGTTAATATAAATTATATTAAATTAAAATAAATTAATTATAATTAAATTATTATATTTAAGGAAATTTATAAGATGATTAATTTTTTTCAATTTATAATTAATCTAATTTAATTTAATTTTACTTAAATTAATGTCAAAAATTATAATTAATATATTTAAAAAATGAAAAATTTAAACTAAAAATTTTAAAATTAAAAAATAAAATTAAAAATATATTTAATTCTTATTTAGATTCATTATTTTTTAAGATTTCAATTCAGCATAGCCTTAACTAGTTTCACCTATGTGTCATGGTTAAGACTCAATAGGGTTCCAATGTTCCTTTGTCTTTAGCCATCATGTCCTTGTGTATGGCTAGAATGTACTCTCTTAATGTTACTTCTTTGTTATGTAGTTATTAAATTTAAAGGAATCTTATTTTTTTTATTGCATTAATTTATCTTTTGATCAAATTAATTTTAAATCATTAAATGTATTTTATTTATATATTTAAATTATTGAAACATTCAAAATGTATGAAATTCAGTGTTAACACTAATCAAGCAATCACTATATTTACATTTAATCTAAAAGTACAATTTTTGGGCGTTTTTTAAATTCTTCTAATTCCTTCATCTGCATCAATTGGCCGTAATAAGATAGTTATACATCCATGCTAAAATAAAATTGACAAAATATTAGTAAATAATTTACGTGAAATTGTTTATATGATGCTATATACATGACAGAATAAGCCCATTGCAAAACTGCTTAATCATACTTACCATTATAAGATGAAAATTCAAAATTAAGGAAGGATATATTTTAAATTGAAAAGGTGATTTTTTAAAATTATTTTTAATTCTTAAAAAAATACATATATCTTGAGTTTTTTTTTTTAAATTTACGTAACCATTATAAATTTTCAAATTTAAAAATATTTTTTCTTTTCTAAAAAAAAAAAAAAAACAGAATAACATTTGATAAGTTGTTTCTAATGGATATGACTCTTCAATTTTCCATATGAAACAACTTAATTAAACTTTTCATATGGAAGAGTCGTGTTTATTGGGAGAAGACTTAATTGTACAATTATACATATTACTATAAAATGTAATTACGTGTTTGAATTTATATAATTGCCATTGTTGCCAGATTACAGGATATATGCCATGAGGGAGGGTCGTAACCATCGGTCTTGCAAGATGTCTTAATTATACATGTACCATCTTATCTAATTTAGATTCTTTTGGTAAACATGTAATCTAGATTTTAACGATAAATATATTTAAGTTAAAATTAGCAAAAAAAATTACATAAATATTAATCATACAATATGGTAATTTAATTTTTTTTTATTTAGTTATTTTCTAATTTCTATAGGATACGACTCTTCAATAATATTTATATGATTAATATAAATATTTATGTAATATATTTTTTTTCTAATTTCTAATTTCTGATCGTTTTCTAAATATTTATAATACTCGAGTGTGTGTGAAATGGAAGATGACTTAATTATACAATTATACTAAAAACCATCGAATTAAGGATATTTAGACATACGTACACCTAGTCATCTATCAATTCAATTAATCAAAATTGAAGAAATTTGTATAAGATGTTATGTGAGATAGATAGGAACAAACAATTGAATTCAAGACTTATAATATAGAAATTATTTTTTAAATTTTTTTTGGATTCAACTAGCATTATTTAGAATAAATATTTTATCCTTTAACAGAATGAATAAGCTGCAGGGGAATTTTTTTTTTGTTTTAAATTAAATTGATTTAATTTTATGTGTACGAGATCACATATCTTCTTTGTTTGTTTATAAACTTAAAAGATATTTTAATATATAATTTTCAATTATTTCTACTTTAAATAATGTGTGACATATTTTTTTTTAAATATTGTCAACATATTAAACATATATTAAGGTTAGATCATTATATATATACAAGTTGCAGAATTTTAGGAAATTACGAGATATACATTGCATCCATAGACATAGTTTTTAGACTATCCTACATGTGAGGTTGTCTACAAAGTCAATTTATTATCCTTATATTTTTAAATACTTTTTATCCTCTTTAATATATTTTTAGTTTAGTTAAAACAAACAAATAACAAAATTCAACTTTATTCAAAAAGAAGATTCAACTAATAGGTTAAGTTTTAAAAATAGTTGATGGATATGTTAAAATAGTGGGAATTAGTTATTTATATAATAGTTAATAATTATTTTAATTCATTGTTTGTTTTTTTTTTAATTTTTAGTATATATTTTTAGGTGCAAAATGACCATTTTTTAGTTTTTAAATTAGTGTTAAATCATTATTCAATAACTTTTTTATCATATCAGACTTTATACCATAAATTTAATTTATAATATTATTAAAATTAGTTAAAAATTTATTAAAATAAATTGAAAGAATATAACTTTTTTTTATAAACTTTTTTCAGCCCTATTCTAGAAAAGGTGGACTTGTAAACTGGTTTTATGGGACGCACAATGCATGGATATCTAGCTTTTCCAGATTTTAATTTGTGAAGTTCATGTTTCAGTTTTTAATTGTAGATAGCATGTATTTTTATAAGGCAGTAGCTTTTAGATTGCTGCCGTTTGCTAAACTCCTGCTACAAATATGTTGTGATTTATCTTGTAGCCGAAGGAAAAAGGAAAAGAATGAGGATTCAATTGGTCGTTTCAGCGTTCATTTAATTTTAAAGTGAAATGTTAAATGAAGTCTTTTAATTTAACTAAAAAAATAGATAAATTATTATAATTTATAATGCAGATATTTTAAGATATGAAATTATTTATTAAATTACCATAGTTAATTTTATTTAAATTTATTTCCAATTAATATAAAAGTTATTTATTTAATTTTTATTGATATATTATTAATTTAAATAAGATTTTATTTTAAACAATTTGATTTAAAAAATTACCTTTAATAAACTAACACTTATTAAAATTGTTAAATTTATTCTGTATGAAATACATGTGTTTGGAAAAAAATCATGCTGTCTTATTAAATTGAAGGAGTGTATTAATTAATGCATTACTTTTCACTTATATGAATTTATTATTTATTGAGTATGTTAATTGGTATGTTTTCCTTTCATTTATATAATTTATTTTAAAATTTTCATTTGTGGAAGCATTGAAGTTTGGAAAGAAAAAAATAATATTGCAAAATTCGTGCAGAATAGTTGGTAATAAAATATTTGTAAAAGTAAATATTTCGGTAAGTTTAATCATTTCCATGTTTACAAGATTAAATAACCCCATATATTTTATGGTAGATAATTTTGTTCACATTAAATAAAAATATTAAAGATGATAATAAAAACTTTTTTAAAATTTTAATATAATGGTATAAAAAAAATTTGAATCTAAAATTTTAAATAAGTTGGATTATACTAGTTAATGCATATGTTTAATAATAAAAATATGTATTAATTAAAGATAATAAAAAATTATTTGATAAAAATAAAACTATATATATATATATAAATAAAAGTAGGATATAAAAAATAAATAAAAAATATTTAAATATATAAATTTAATTATAAAAGATTTTAAAGTTTTGGTTTTAATTATGATTTATATATTTTTATTTTTATAAATTTTAACTATATTATTTATCAATCATTTTCTCCGATTTGATTATTATTTAATAATTATCAATAATAATATTATTCTCTAAAAACTTCGTCCTATTAATCATGGAAGATAATTAAATAAAGAAGATAAAAAAAATATTAAATTTGTTAATTTAATTAATTGATAAAAACTTCAAATTAAGGTTGATTTTTTTAAAAATTTTAGGTTTGATTTAATCTATGATTTATTAATTAAATATAATATAATTTTTTTATTTAATTAACCAAAAGTTATAATCTCAATAAAATTTAAAACAATATGAAAAATATAATTGAGAAGAAAAATATATAATTATAAAAAAATGAGGTTTAAATTAATTATATTTTAAGATTTATTTTAATCTTAATTTAACATCTAGTTACATAATAGAAAATATAAAAATAAATAAATAAATTTTATAAAAGTATTTTAATATAGAAAGATAAGTTGGATAAAAAAAATCTATGACATTAATTTTTAATATTAGTAAGATTTGAATTTATATTGTGAAAAATTTCAAAGGTTTTAAAAATTTTCAACTTCGTGTAAAAAAAAGTAAAAAAATAAAATTAAGAGAAGAGTTTTGAATAATTTTATTTAAAAAAATTTTAATATAATTTTTTTTCTTTTTAAGATCATTTAAAGATGTTCAATCTTTTAACTTAAAGTCTTAATATGATTCTGCTCAAAATTTAAATAATTAAATAATTATGTTAAAATATTTTTTTATATTGAATTATGCTAAATATAAATACAATTATGTTCAATTAAACATAATTATTTTAAAAATAAACTCAATACATCTTTATATTAATTTTTTAATAAACATAAATGTGCAATATTTTACCTGTTATTTTTAATAAATTAGATTCAAATTTTAACTTTAGCGCTTTTAGTTATTTCTAATATTTTTTGAGTTAATTATTATTATTAATTATTTACACATATAGTTAATACTTTAAATATTATTGTCTTAATATTTTTGTTTTTGGACCTGCCGGACAAAATAGCAGGAAAATTTTGAAAATTTTTAAAAGTTTTTCCTATTCATATCAATGTGTTTTTTTATTGAAATATTGAAAATTGCAATCTCAAATATATAACATCATCAATAAATATTTATTATTTTTTATTTAATTTTTTCATCCTACATTTATATCATTACAAAAATAACAAAAAAATTAAATTAATATTAATTAAAACAATTATAAAATAACATCTATTTTACTATAGATAAATGTGATAATTTATCAATAAGTTATGTGTTTATAAACAAATCTTTGTAACTACATGTGGAACTAGTTTCTTTCTTGTACATTATTGTTGTGAATGTATTTCTATGAAAAAGTTATTATAAGCTTTTGTGTTTTTTTTTTTTAACAAAAAAAATATACAGAAAACGACAATACATAATGTCTTCATCTTAAAAGAAAAAAATAGTAAGATTTGATAAATGACTGGATTTAATGTTTGTTATTAGATTTTCTTTTATATTTTTTTGAAAATAATTATTTTTTATAATTTTTTAATAATTTTAGAAAAATAGTTAGAAAATGATTTGCTTTTCCTCCATAAATCTCGTGTGTGATGCAACTTAGATTAAAGTGGGTATAAAGGTTATTCAAACCAAAACTTAAGGGATTGATAAATTATTAATGGTTACTATATTTTTCACGCAAGCATAAAATGATTTATCTGATTTAGTAACCTATGTTTTAAACAAGTTGGGGCTAAGAGCATTGAATGTTCATATCTTATAAATCAAAACATAAACAATAATAATTGAAACATATAAATATATAAAAAATTGAAATAAAGGGTGTCGAGAAGTTTGGAATAGGAGACATTGGATAGAAGTAAAAATAAAAACGCACCATCTCAGGGAACAATGGATTGTATAATTCCTTTCTAAAATCTTACATTTTAAAAATTAAGAAATGCTTCATGTTCTTAAAGTTCGTATATAAAAGCAGTATCACAGTATTAGAGTTTTTTCTCATTAAATCCAAAATATTCCTATTTTAAAGGCATCTTAGAGTTTTTTTCTTATTAAATCGTTCTTTAATTAACTTTTCGAAGCGATTAGTAATTATTTTTTAAATATTAATTACCTCATCTATATTTTCTTCATCTATATTTTCTTGCAACCATTTTTATATAGATTGATCTGAACTTTTTAATTTCTTTTATAATATACTAAGATAATTTTTTGCAAATCATTTAATTTATTTTTTAAAATTTATTAAACAAATAAAAATAACATTTCTTACTTTAATCTAGATAAAATTGATGAAAATTATCTATTAATAATCAATAATTTTTTGATAAACAATGTTGAAACATAAATTTAAGAGCTTCATCAACTATTTGAAAAAAGTTTTTTTAACATTTCTTCATCTTAATGTGAGAAAATACAGAAATAAAAGACTATTTTAAAATAGAAAAAAAAAATAGTTCCACTCTATAAGAATATATTTTTTTTTAAGCTCATATTTTATATTGACAAGCTTAAACAAAAAATTACACTTATTTTAAATTATAAAAATAAAATAACTTAAACCTTTTTATTTTTTTATTTTTGTGAAAAAAATTTATTTGTGGCACACCTCTCCTTTTAGAAAATTTTCATAAACCCACTTTAACTTCCATTTTATCTGTACCATTGAATCAATACCTTTTTATGAATTATGTATTCTTATTTTAATTTTATTACCTTTTCATATTACTTTATTATGATTAAAATAAAACATTCTCGCCTAAGTTAGAAACGAAAATTAGGTTAAATTATTTTATCTTGTTAAGTTTTAATTAAGATTCAATTTGATCTTTTTTTCAATTTAATTCTCTAAATTTAATTTAATTTTAGTTCAATTTTTTTTCTACTTAATTTAGTTCTATAAATTGTTTGTGTCAATATTTTTCTTTAATTTTTTAGTGTCTCTCAACTTATTAAATTCTTTTAAATAATACTTTAAACTAAACTTTTTCTTATTCTACCATTTCATTCACTTTAGCTTTCTAAATTTTTTGCAATCCATTTCTAACTATCAAGTTGTTTGTGTTGTTTTCTCTATTTTAAATAATTACAAACTATCATAAAATTATTATCATTAATAAAATATTAAATTTTTATTATTATCACTATTAATCATCTTATAATGAATATATATATACATATATTTATTTACATTAAAATAAAATATTATTTAAATTAATAAAAATTTGAAAGATAGAACAAATTAATTAAAAAGAACCTTTACATAAAATAATTTAAAAAATTTAACATTATAATATATTATACTTTTTGTAACGTTTAAAATATTATAAAAATATAAAAAATATTGTCTATTAATTTTAATAATATTTTAAAAATTTTATATCTAATATACATCGGAAAATATTATTAATAATATTTAAAAAATATTATAAAAATATAAAAAATATTATTTATTAATTTTAATAATATTTATATTTAATCTATATTAAAAAAATATATGTTATAGTGAAATTGAATTAAAAAAAGTTAAAAAAATTACACTGAAACTTACATTTTATTCAAAAGATTAAATTGAATCAAATAAAAAAATTGAAAGGTCAAAATAAAACCTAAATTAAATTTATAAGACTAAATTAATTTAGCCAAAAATGGCTTATTCTTTCTAACTCTAATCCAAATAAATTAAACATAAATATTTTTGTGGGTTACATATTTTTTGATAGTGAAATTTAAATTTGCAATATTGTATAATATAAATTCAATTTTTTATTAAATGAACCAATTTTTATTAATAAAAAATTAATTTTGTTAAAAATAAACTAAAATTTTAATATGGAAAAAAAGATTAATTTTTTTTTATCAATATCATAAAAGGAAAGGAATAAATATTAGAAGTTTTTTTTTGTAATATTTTAAAAAAAATTCTCAATTATATTAAATTTTTTTCTTACACTTTGTTATATTATTTTATTATGAATCTTATTTTATATACTTTAAAAAAAATTAATTGTAGAAAATAGTTATAAAAATAAACTAAACTTTTTTCCATATAACATTATTTAAGAATATTCATTTTTAACGTTGCAGCCATAGAGCGGATGCGGATGTATATGTTCTTTCAAATATTAACTTACAAGTTACGAAAAAAAGTAACTTTTATTGCATTCATTGCAAAGAAATGGGTTTTTTTTTTAATGATATTTTATAATAATGATATAAATTGATATTAGATATATTAAATTCTGATGGTAATATTATTAAACTTTTATTAAAATATTTTAAGAGATAATTTTTTATAAATAAAAATTTATTAAAAAATATGATAAAAATTAAAATTATTATTATCTATTATTTAATATTGTAATTAAAAGATATTTTTTTATTAATTTTAATTATTATTATTATCATTTTAAATTATAAATATTTTTGTATAAAAAACTTTTTGTTTGAATCAGAATCATCCATAATATGACAGAATTAATTCTTTTAACAAAAAATTTTACCATACACACACCCTAATTCCTGAGATATATACCACTTAAATTGATCATACATTTATATTTTCAACATGTGTTTTAATTTACAACACATTCAAAGAGATAAAATAGAAAACAGGAAACATATTTTTATTATTGAAAAATACTTAATAATTTATTGACAAATATTAATAATGATAATTGAATATCTATAATTTCCTACAAATTATCTAAATTATTCATCATTAATCCAATTTAGTGGCTTCTGTTATCAACGGTCAACCCTCCAAAAAAAGAAAAACAAAGAAAAACAAACAACTCCTCACATTAATACTCGATAACAAAATCTTCCTATTAATGTGCGTTGCAAAATTGGAACGAAGCCCTTGAATACCTATAATTAAGATTTGTTTGTTTCATTATTAAAAATAGATATATGCATCAACCGAAAAATATTTTGCTCACCATTTATCACAGCCTTTTAGAGGAAAAAAGCCATTTTGGTTAACAAATCAAATATTAAAAAGTAAGACGACAAATCACTTTTAGGAATTTGTTTTGATTGAGAATAATTTCTAAGGAAATATCTTATCTTTTGAAAATAATTTTAGGAAATAAATTTATATTGAAATATGCTTTATAAAACCTACATAATAGAAAAAAAATGCAAGACTACAAAATTTACTTGATATTTACTGCCCTTTTAAGAGGCAATATCTTTTACGCAATCCCATGATGAGAATTCAAATAAGATACGTTAAATGATAAAAAAGAGTTGTGCTGTATAAATTTTTAATATTAAACTTAATTGGCTCAAATTTTAGGGTGTTTTTGTTAGTTTTAAATTATAATGTATTTTTATTGACTATATTAAACTGTTTATAGAAAATTAATTTTTTTAATAAAAATTATATTTTCGTTACGCATACTAGTGCCTGTTGGTTCCCAACGTGAGGGGTTGGGTTTTTGTTCGGTGAAGTCTTAAAATTATGTTTTGTGAATGAAAAAGAGGAATATCTTTAAGATAATTTTGAATTTTTAATATATATTTTATTATTAAGAAGAATTTATGGGAGTATTATCAAATATTAAATAACTCTTTAAACAAAAGGTGAGACCAATGTTTAACCAGTATCATATAAATATTATACACTAATAAAAATTGTTTTGGAAATTGTATGTGTTGTTAACATTTTAAATAAACATAAAAGGAATTTTGAGAGTTTTATTCCCATAAATAGGTTTATTTATTAGCTCCAAATTATCGAGATTTAAAATGACCTTCAAATGCTGGTCTTTATGGCGAAAATGTGTATTTTTAATATAATTTTTAATTAAAAAGTACAAACAAATCCCTTTAATATATCAAGAATTCAATATTATGATGCAATAATGCAAAAGTTAAATTATCCTTTTATAATCCCAACTTATTTCGTCCCATGTTTTAATCACACATGTTAAGACCAGAAGTTATATAAGTAACCTCCTAGTTTTGGACTAATAATAAAATGAAATAAAACAGATAAAAAGGGGGGAAAATTGGGTTAGATGTAAACCAAAGATTCAGCAATATCTATACTCATGCTAGTTTCCACTCCAATAATCCAATGTCATTTATATAGTCACTATATGTGTGGCAGTGTACCTGCATGCACACATATGCGCTTTATTTTTGAAGTTTATTTTTTAATTTTAATTTTTTAAAAATAAATCACATTAGAATTTTCTCTCTATATATTAAATGTTTTTAATATATATATATATATATATATATATATATATATATATATAATCAACTTATCTAAAAATAACTTACATTAGAATTACTTAATCTTGAAATCATCCAAATAATGTGTGCAGAAAAATTGTAATAAAGCCCTTGAATACATATAATCAATATTTGTTTGTCTCCTTGAAAATATATGTGTCGATCAACCGAAATATTTTGTCGACCATTTATCACAGACTTTTAGAGGAAAAAGGCCATTTTGGTTAACAAATCAAACATTAAAAATACTTTTAGGAAATTGTTTTTGATTGAGAATAATTTTTAAGAGAATATCTTATATCGTGAAAATAATTTTAGAAAATAAATTTATATTAAAATATGGTTTATAAAACCTACATAACAGACTAAAATGATGTAAGGCTACAAAATTTACTTGATATTTAATGTTCTTTTACGAGACAATATCCTTTACGTAAATTATTATGAGAGTCCAATTAACATGCGTTAAATAGTTCGTGAAGACAAAAAGAATTGTGGTGAATAAAATTTTAATATTAAACAGAACTTGGAGAAATTTTAGGATGTTTCTGAAAATTTTCAAATTATATTTTTGTTGACTAATTTTCAATTTTAAAAATACTAAAACTTTTTGTAGAATTATAACTTTGTTTTCTAAAAGTTACCTATTCAGTGCCTATTGACTTACCAGGTAAAAGGGTTGGATTTTTTTTAAGTAAAATGTTAAATTTATGTTCTGTGAACGGAAAAAAGAGAGAAAAAATGTTAGTAATATCTTTAACACAATTCTGTAATTTTAATATATTTTTATTATTAAATAGAATTTATGCGGTTTTTATTATGTTTAATGTTTATCAAATGTTTAACAGCTTCATATAATTTTTATCCAATAATACCAATTGTAAGAAATTTGTTGTTTTTGTTAACATTTCATTTGAAAAAAAAAAGGTATTGAGAGAGTTTTGTTACCAATAATGGTTTTATTTATCTTGGTTGAAAATAATCGAAATTTAAAATGATTTTCAAATGCTGAACTTTCATGCCAAAAATCCAATTTTTTAATATAGTTTTCAATTAAAAATACTAATAAATACTTTTAATGTCGAGAATTGAATATTCTGATGTAATACTGCAGACTGCAGGGGAGGACAATAATGCAGAAGTTAAAAAGCTTTTATAATGCCAACTAATTTGGACCCAGATTTTAATCACACGTATTAAGATCAGAGATTATATAACTTCCTAGTTTTGGACTAATAATAAAAAGAAATAAAACACATAAAAAGGAAAATTAATTGGGTTAAGTGTAAACCAAAGATTGAGCAATATATATAGTGATGTTAGTTTCCACTCCAGGAGTCCAATGCCAAAAGAAGCATTTGGCCTCTCTTTTTTGTTTCCTGAATCTGTATAACTTTTTATTGCTTTTGTTTTGAAGCATGTCGAAGAATAAGAAATCGAGCTTAGGTCGCCAAAAGATTCCAATTGAGAAAATACCAAAAAAAAGTCATTTGCAAGTGACATTCTCTAAACGTCGTTCAGGACTCTTTAAGAAAGCTAGCGAACTTTGCACGCTTTGTGGAGTAGAGATCGCAATTGTAGTTTTCTCTCCAGCGGATAAGGCATTCTCTTTTGGGCACCCAGAAGTTGAGTCCCTTATTGATCGTTACATGACAAGGAACCCTCCACAAGAGTCTAGTGCACACCAACTTGTTGAGGCTCACCGAAATGCTAATGTTCGTGATCTCAACATGCAATTGACCCAGCTTTTTAACCATTTGGAGATTGAAAAGAAACGTGGGGAAGAACTTGATCATGTGAGGAAAGCTAGGCAGAGGCAATTTTGGTGGGAGAGCCCTGTTGATGACCTTGGTTTACATGAATTGCTACATGTGAAAACTTCCGTAGAGGAATTGAAGAAGAATATTGAAAAACATGCTAGCAAATTTATGATGGAACAATCTAATTCACCAATTGTTGGTACTCATGTACTTGAACGTTATGATGTCTTTCAGAACAAATCTGTTAATGGTGGGATTAATGCTGCTTCCACACTTCCTAATACCCATTATCTCGGCTTTCGGAATGGGTATCTTTGATTTTAATTTATTTTTCTAAGCGAGTACTTTTGGTATGCTTTTGGATTCAGAAGGGTGAATCACAAACTATGTATTTCCTATTATTTGCCCTCTTTTTCAATAAAATCCATTCAAGAGCAAACATGATTAAAAATAATTTGTCCTTTCCTTGAGGACTCATGGGGAATGAAATTTTACCTTTTAAAATAAATAGTTATAATTCATACATATGCTAGTAGTATATTTTAATTCTAGTATAAAGATAATACAATAATGATGTGTATATATTTACTTTCTTATGATCTGTTTTTCATTTTTTTACTTTATATATTTTTTATTTTTTACTTTTTTATCAAAAGTTTTAAATTTTTTTAAATCCACCAGGTTTGGGTGGACAATCACTGTTCTCATGATAACATGATGACGGTTTCAATTTTGAACCTAATATCCCCTCCAAATTATTTAGGACACCTGCTTCAGTTCAAGTGACTTGAGCTAATTAACTACATTAGATTAATAGGAGATAATCCCAATTAGAATGTACTTCAATAATGGGTAAAAAAATTTATTTCACTAATATGAATTAATTAATATTATTCTATTGTTAAATGAATGAGTGTCATGTCTCGTGCAAGGAGGACGCGTTGGTTACAAACTTTGACTCCTTTCTTTTCCTCCTCAACCCAATTCTTGTCCAAAAAGCATCAGATGACTGCAGATAGGGCGCATATACTGGAAATCCAAATAGCATTCATTGGACTGGAACAGTGGAACAATTGTAAATACCTGGACACTTAACAAAATTACGACGTCTAAAATTGAAGGATGTGATCAAACTTGGAATTAAGAATATGATGTTTCTGGGCCTACGAGAAAGGGAGAGTAAATTGAAAGCTAAGAGGTATGAGAGAGAACGTTATGAATTGAAATCATAAGTGAGATATTATAGGTACCGTTTCGGGGTGTTTTTAATTTTTAGTTTTAAAAATTTTAAAAATTAAAATAGTTTTTATTTTCAATTTTTAATTTTAGTTTTAATTATTAAAAATTATTGTAAAAAATTAAGACACTCTATTATATTATTTTGTTATAAATTTATAAAAAATATATAAATAAAAATATAAATTTAAAAAATTAAAATATATTAAAATAATATAAATTTAAAATTTTAAAAATAATAAAAATAATTTTTATTATTATTATTATTATGATAATAATAATCATAACAATAACAATAAAAATAAATTAATATATAAAATAATGATAATGATAAATGATTATAATATAAAAAATATTATATAATTATAAATTTATATTTTATATATCTTTTGATTATTAATATTTAAATAAATTTTATATATTATATTATATATTTTTATATTATTTAATATTTTTTTTATATAAAAATAATATATATTATAAAACCATAAATTAAATATAATTTATACATTAAATAATATTATTTATTTTATAATATATAAAAATTAAATAAATAAAAAATTAAAAAATAATTTATTTTAAAATAATAAAAATAAAATTTTATTATTATCAATGATTATAACGATATTCATAGTTATAATATAAAAAATATTATATAATTATAAAATTTTATATTTTATATATAATTATTATAATATTTTTTATTAGTATATATTATATTATAAAAATTTATATAATATAAAATTATATTATAATATTAAAATTAAATTATTTATTTATAAATTTATAAATAAATAAATAAATATTTATATTTTTTAAAATAATAAAAATAATAATTTTAAAATTAAAATTTATTATTATTATAATAATAATCATACTAATAATAGTAAAAATAAAAATAATGTTACAAGATAATAATAATAGTATAATGGTTATAATATAAAAATATTATATAATTATATAAATTTTTTTAATATATTATTTGATTATCAATATTTAAGATAAATAATTTTATATATTATTATAATATTTAATATTTATTTTATGTAAAAATAATATATATTATAATATTATATTATAAATAATTATATAATATAACTTATATTTTAATATTTTAAATTTAATATAATTATATATTAATTATTATTTATTTTATTTTTATTATATAAAAATTAAATAAATAAAAAATTAATTTTATTTTAAAATAATAAAAAATATATTTTATTATCATTATTATAGGATGATAAATTAATAATAATAAGATTGATTAGATTTAAAAATAAAAATATTTTAAAATTCAAAATTATATTTAATAAAAAAAAATTAATTTAAATTAAAATTATTTTTAAAATATGTTAAAAATTATTTTTAAAATTTAAAAATTAGAAACCACGATCATTCAAAACATAAACTTAAATTAACGGCGATGAGCTTCTCCATCTATGTTTGACCGGTTTAAATATATGGATTTCACACAGTATATAGCTACACTAGGTTACGAACCGGCTTGTGTATATTGATCTTAATTTTCATTCAACTCCCTACAATATATATAGGTCAAATTACTAAAAAATATAATCAACAAGAAAAAAATTGAAACAAAAAATGAATGGAAACCAGAGACTGTATTTTGATCTTCAGGATGAAGTGAAACATTATAAGAAATAATATATATATATATATATATATATATATATATATATATATATCGATTTATTTTCCTGCAGAATAACATTCTCTTAAAATGTTAAAAGTATTTTTCCGAGTAAGCTACTCAAGAAAAAATTTCATGATCTGTCTTCTTTTGATAATAGGCAGACTCATGTTTTAAGCACAAAACTTTCAAACTTTGATAACCATAAAAAAGGAAAGGTTTAGAAATAGGATTAATTAAAATGTTTTTATTGTAGAATGTGGACAGTGGTCAATTTATGTTAATGTTGGAATTTGTTCCTGAACATTCTATTGATTTATATTTTGATAACGTGGTAAAATAATATTTTTAATTTATTTTTATTTATATGTATTTCTATTATAAAAAATTATATAAATAAATTTATATTATTTTGATGATTATATATTATAAAAAATATATATGATAATTTTATTTATTTATTTATTAATAATAAAAATTATATTTTTAAATAAATAGTTTTTGTTTAAAATTAAAATATTTATTTTAATTTTTATAAAATTTTAAATAATATCTATAAGAATTTTTTTAATTTTTTTAAAAAATATATTTTATTATAAATAATTTAAATAAAATATTTAATAATTAAACTAAATACCATAATAGTAAACAATTATATAAAAAAATATTTTTATAATAAATAAAAAAATATCTAATCATATGAATGATAAAAGTTAAATTCTAGAAAGTTAAAAAAATGGTAGTTATTTTATTCAATTATTATGTTAAACAAATAAAAAAAATTCAATCAATTTTCTTTTTGTTTAACTGAAATATATTATCAAATATATTTTATTTTAATAATTTTAATAAAATTTTAAAATTAATTTATAACTATGAAATATACTGTATGTTAATAACTCAATAATTAGGTGTAATTTTATTTTAGGTACAGTGTTGTATACATTATTTCTTAGATATATCTTTGATTAATTAATCGTATTGTGACTTTCTCTCACGCTCTTTCTTTATTGTTCTTTCTTCTCAAAAAATATTTGTAACTTTTGAATTTTTTTCATATAATTTGTATATATAAAATATAAATTATAATTTTATTAACCATTATAATTTACAGGTAATAAAAAAATTTCTCGTGCATAGCATAAATACGAAGACTATATAAAAAATATATAAAGTAAAAATTCAGTTTTATAAAAAAATAAAATATAGTAATTAGAATTGGATAAATATATATAGATTATTAATTTAAAACTTAACTAAATAAAAGTCTATATGATTTTTTAAAATATTAAAAGCTATATGATTAATAAAATTTGTTATTTTTATTCTTCTACAGAGAAATATTTTTGTTTGATATTTTATAATGAAAGCACTTGATTATAGAGAAAATGGATCAATAATATAAATTATTAGATCTTATTTAAATTGTTCAAATTAAAACATAAAAAATATATAATATTTTTAAATAATTATGTGACTATTAACTAATTTTTAATCTTCGTCATTTATAATTCAAATTTATCGTTATTTTATAAATATATAAAATAAATGTATCAAATAAAAGAACTTATTTTATGTGAAAATAAAAATAATAAATTATTAATAAATCTTTTATTGTATAAGTTTATTTAAGCATATAATATAATTAAAATATAAATAAATATTACTTATTTATCAACATAAATTTAAATATTTAAATTATTTTAAATTTAATATATATATATAATCATAAAAATATTACTATATAATTTAAAGATTAGATTAATAAATTTATTATTAAATATTTTAAATATTTAAATTTAACACTTAATATTAACAAATTATATATACATATTTTATAAGATAAAATAATAATAACAATCTATATATACATTCCATATATAAGTCATTATTTATTTAAAATTATTTTAAAAAATAATTTTTAAAATAATTCATATTGAATTTTAATTAAATTTAGCTAATTTTTTTTATCTATAAATTTTTTAAATTATCCAAATTAATAACTTGATTGATTTTCATACCAATTTATCGAACCATCTAATTCTTTAAAATCATGCCTACTACCATCTGGATCTGTATGAATAATTAAGTAGTTAAAATTATAATTTATTGAGGAACTTAAAATATTACCATTTTAGTTAAATCAGATTAGTTTAATTGATTAAATCAAAGGATTTATATGAGTATGTGAGTTTTTTTTTTTGGTTACATGAGTATGTGAGTTTGATTTCTCCCAATGTGTTTGGCTCCTTTACCATTTTTTTCATTTCCTCTCCCATTTTCCCTTACAAGGCATATTACGAGTCTCATTATGGAGAAAACGAAAATATCATTGAATTTTTTTTAATATTGATAATAAAAAATAATAATAGATTTAAAATAATATTTTAATTTATTAAGTTTCGATTAATATTAATATGGTCGAGAACTTACGGTAAAATGCCCGCCTCCAATATGACATGTGTTTTAAAACAAATGCAACATATGCCCAAATAATCACGGTGATGATTAACCTATGTTTAGAATCTTTTATTTAATTTCCATATCAATATATCATGAATGATCATTAATTTTGATGATTTATGTTATATTGAATAATTGATTTATTTATGCTTTAAAACACTCTCATCAATCAAATTAAAAAAATTATTATCATTAATGGTGAAACTGTATATAATAACAACAAATGATAATAAACACATTTTCTATGGTAAAGATTCCCATGACCCCAATTTCCATTTTATTAATTATTTTTTATCTGTTATTTTTATAAGAAAACTATTGTTTCTATTTAGCTGTCATTTTTAAAGTTTAAAATAATATTAATTATTTTTTTACTAATTATATCCTTAAATTCAAATAAAAATAATTAATTAATATAAAGATAAAAGAGTATGACAAAAAATCACATAATAATTTTAATAAAACAAAAAATTAAATTTGATATGATAAAAGATTATAAGGAAATCATATATATTATTTTATTTTATTTACTCAGCAGTGTCCTTGGATTATTGGAGAGTAACCTTTATGGAGAGAAATTATTTGACTAAATACCTATTTAAAATCCTTTACATAACCATACTCATGCCCTATAGAAACAAGAAAAAAAGACTGAATCAGAACTTGGGTTCCATAAGCACAATTATATTTCTTACAAAATAAAACCTCAGTTCAACTTTTTAATTTACTTTTCATTAATTGAAACCATGTTGAAAATTGGATATGAAATTCAAAATTAATTGATTTAGGATCTATGATAGGGCGAAATTATAGGATTTTATTACAAGGAAGGTAAATCAGATTTGGATATTTTGTTCATAAATAAATCATTTTGGAACTACAATATTGGGAGGGTAGGAGAAATGTCCAAGAAAAAGAGTAACCCTGATTTTGATTTAGGCATGGAAATGTTTAAGCAGACAAAGAAAACCAGTGGGAGGAGGAAGATAGAGATTAAAAAGCTTGACAAAGATAGCAACAAGCAAGTAACATTCTCAAAGCGACGAGCAGGACTGTTCAAAAAGGCAAGTGAACTATGCATTTTATGCAATGCTCATGTAGCCATAATCGTATTCTCTCCTGCTGACAAACTTTTCTGCTTTGCACAACCAAACATAGAAACCATTCTCGCTCGCTATCAAAAAGGAACTGCACAGTTAGAACCTTCAAACTCCACAGAAAGAACAGTGTCCTACAAAGAGTATAACAGGGAATACGAGGAGGCAACAAAGAAGTTGGAGTTGGAAAAGAAGGAACTTGCTAACATTCAAATCTTCGCTAAGGATTGGAACCGTGGTGACTGGTGGAATGAGTCAATTGATAAGATGAACTGTGATCAATTGGAGCAGTTTACGGTGTCCATTTATGAGTTAAGGAGAAAATTGGCTGAAAGGGCATGTGAGAATTTTTTTTAATCTTTATTTTATTTGTTGCTCTTTGTCAGTTTCTGTGAACTGCCTCAGACAAACCTTTTTTTAAGGCAACTTTGAATCTTTTCTCACGTGATACTCATTTGAATCATATTATGCTTGTATTGGGATTAAAGACGTCTGTATTAGGAATTCACTCAATATATTAGATTTTATTCCATGATCATACCGGTTGCGGTAACTACCACTGCATTATCACATAAATACAAAGCATAAACAAGTTACATAAATTAAGGTTAAACAGCATAAGTCGTGGACTCATGGTCAATTTGCATAATCATTATAACCATTGAAAAAAAATTCACGTGTTATTTCTTAATGATTATATAATCATTAATTAATTTTTAACCTTAAAAGTTTATATATGTTTATACGTATATATTTATCGTTTTCATTTTTCCAATGTAATTAATCAATATATATATATATATATATATATATATATATTAAAATTACACACTCATTTAAAAAAAATTATATAACATTTTAAAAATACAAGTAATTTATATATATTTTATTTTAAATTATTTATAGTATAATTTTATTGTTAAGACTTATTCATCTCATTCTTACATGGAACTCTACGAATTGACTAAAATAAATGTAAAGAATTACACATGAAGTTTCATTGGGCTTAGAAAGTTCGATTTAGTATAACCCTACATCATTATATATTTTTTTAGTTGAGATAATCCACGTTTAAAACTGAGAAAGAAAAGAGAGGTTTTTCTTTTTGGTCGGGAAGAGGGAGGTGTGGTGCTTCACCCCATTTCTCCCAACCCCACCTTCCCAGGAAAAAATAAAAGCAGGATGATATCCGTGTATGTATACAAATCATGTATATTCGGATATATCCTTCATCCAACAATTCAAATTATTTTTATTTTTCTTAGAAAGAAAAGATTGGACCGCTAAAACATGGAATCTATACGAATGTGCATGGTGTGCACATTTAACTTTATGCTTTTCCAAAATGAAGAGAGAAAAAGGCTCAATGTTGTATGTCAAAGAAAAGGAAAAGAAGCAAGGTTCTTCTCCCATTTAATAGAGAGGATCACTTGGAGAGAGGAACAGATAATGAATATGTGTGAGACCTGTGTACATGCAAAGAGAGAGAAGTGTAAAGAGAGTTAGAGATTAAAAAAAAACGGAGAAGGAAAAATAGAAAGGATATTTATCCGTGAAAAAAAAACTTACATGGTGCTGACAAAACAAAAAGGGGGATTGGCTAAAGAAAAAAAAAATTTCTACGCCAGCAGAGTTTATATTAGGAAGAAAATCTCACAGAATTCCAAAAGATTTGCCAAGATAAACCCAGATATTTTTAGATATATCAATAGAAATTACATGACGAAAGTTCCGAAAGAATTATGCAAAAGATCACATTACTTCTTAACTTTATATGAACATTAGATGATATCAAAATATAATAACCAGCTTGGGTTTCATTTAAGGACAGGGATTCTCTCCGGGGCAGGAGAGCTGCATTTTAAGAAAAGAAAGAGAAGGATAATGTACGTGTAAGACACAATATACATGTAAAAGATATAAATATAGAAAAAGAAAAAGAAAATAAAAAAAAAACGTTGAGAACTTTTATCCTTGTTTTAAAATAAGGGTAGAAGTTTTAGCAGTATATGGAGATTTTCAAAATCATTTACAAAAAAAAAATTATCATTGTAATATGTAAAATTAATTTTAAGAAGAGAATTTTTTGAAGACCCACCAAACATATCTGTTCTAAATAAACACCACTTGGGCATCAACTAAAAGTCTCCAGCTCTTACTCACTTCACATGCAGGAATTGAGGCATCAACTAAAAGTCTCATACCTCCCAATCCCATATTGATTTCAGAATATTTGAGTTTTATGTAAAGGACAAGCAAACACCTGTCTCATAAAACATTTTCATATTGTTAGTTTGTTAAAATACATGCTAACTAGAATATTAAAGTACCACAACAAATAAATATATCATCTTTGTTGCCTGAGAGTATGGTGGCTGTCTCCAATATCATCGATCATCCCTTGAAGATCTTAGACCTAATTCGTTGGTTTTAGCTTTTCTATACTAATATCCATTTACGCTTCAGAAGTAATTTAATTTTACCATTCAATTAATATTTTACCTTATTTGGCATTTGCACTTCATTCCAGTAACGAAAGAACAGGAAAGTAAGAGAAGTTCACGTGAAAAAAGGAAAACAATAGTAGTAGATGATGGAATGTAGAAATAAATTATACAAAGCAGACTTTGAAACAATCTTAAAAATATCCACTAAACTATGTTTGTGCCTTTAAAGATCTTGTCTTGACACATTTTTGAGTCAAGCCAACAGGTTCTAACAACTAGGTGGACCTGCCATGTAAACACTGGGATCAGAAGAAAAACTTGAAAGCCCTTTGCCAAACGACCTTCTTTTGAATTTACTCTGCTGCAGTGTCATCACCATTATCTCCTTCATTTCTGATATCTGGCAATGTATCAAGATCAGTTCGAGCGTTGGTCACATCCTCGTGGATATGAGTATCAGAAGAATCAATGGCATCATGTTCAACTGAATCCAAAGTTTCATTGGCAGTGGATGAGTCTGATGTTTCATCAGTTTCACCTGTTTGAGTGTCTCTGAACATCTCATCTTCTGCAGCATCAACATTCTGAGTTTCATTTGTTTCACTCGTTTCAGTGTTACTTTTGGACTTGTCATTCCCAGTGGTACTATCAGAGCTCTCATTTCTAGAAGTGTTCACAGTTACATTTAAAGCTACATATCTGTTTGTCTTCTCTAATTCACCAGCCCCTAGATTAGAAGTTTCCTGTGCAGATCCATCTCCATTTTCAGTTGTAACAGAGACCGTTGAATTAGTCTCAGGCAGGTTTTCCTCAGCAATTCTATTGCCACTATGTTCTAATCCCTCTATTTGCACTTTTTTGACATCTCCGGTGATTGTTGTTGGGTTCATCGTGGTATTTTGAGCATGGTCAGATTCAGATAATATCACTGTTTCATTCAGTTCAGATGAACCTGAATTGTCAGCACCACCACCGGCTCCAGTGAAGTTACTGCCTGCCTCAGGGATCACTACTGTCAGGTTACTGCTTGATTCCAAGTGGTTGTCCTCAGTGTTCGATGTGGTTGTTCTATTTAGATATGCGCTATCCGCTGGGTTGGACAAACTGCTATTTTCAGTCTCTTTACCGGCAGTTGCATTCAAAGAAACCCTGTCTATCACTTCACCCTCCTTAACCCTCAAATCTGAATCATTTTGATTCCTGTTACCTTCATCTGAATAAGTACTCTTGTTTTCTGGTTTTGTGATTTTCATTTCTAAGTTTTCATCAGAGTTTTCCAAACTAAATGTCTCAGTTTCAGACCTAGTTGCCTGACTATCATGAGCCACAGCACTAGAAGCATCATCTCCCTTGTAATGTTCCTCACGAGCCTCATGATTGTCAAGGCTTTCGACAAAACCCACCTTTTCCTCATCCTCTTTTTCATTCTCCTTCTCATCACTCACATCTTCTTTCTCTTTCTCTTCATCCAAGAACTCATCATCACGATCGGGATCCACCTCTGGTTTCTCTTGATCATTTCCATCTATCTCACCTTCTCCCCCTCCTCTTTCTTCATCTTCCATATCTTCACTTTTGTTTTCATCTTCCATATCTTCACTTTTGTTTTCATCTTCCTCCTGTTCTTCTGCATGATGCTTTTCATCTTCACCTTGTTCTCTCTCTTCATGCTGGTTATCTTCAGGCTCTTTAGTTTCATGCTTGTTTCCTTCTTCTTGTTCCTTGTGGCCATGTTTATTTTCTTCATCCTCTTCAATATGGTCATCTTCCTCTTCTTCCTCATGTTTTTCATTCTGATTTACTTCATTCTTACCTGGATGAAGGTCTCTTCTACCAAGTTTCAGGATCTCATCTGTCTGTGTGCTGACTAACACTTTTGCATCTTTCTTGGCAAATTCCTTCTTCTTATCATGATTGTGCTTAACCTGGAAGATCAACCAGAAGCAAACACCAACTAACAGAATAATTTGCAGAACATGTTTTACCTTGATGCCTTTGGACCTCTGGTTCCTACTTGGAAACCGTTTTATCATGATTAACTTACTTGGAAACCCCTGATTTGTCGGATTTAGATAGAAAGGACTGGCAACCTGCTTTGGATTGGAAAAGCATTGTTAAGGATCTGTGTAAGCTATGATCATTAAAGATATAATTAAAAAGGAATTACTTATAATAAGCTTAAAATATTCCAAATGTTTGTATCTACTAAACACCTGTCAGTGCCCTCATCGAACTCAACCAAAGAAATGAGACAAACAAGGAGTAAAAACTCTAAACTATAACGGTTTGCTCAAGAAGTAGATTATACCAAAAGAAATTTTCAAAAGAGGCGGATATAGCTAACATTTTAAAAGATGCAGAAAACAGTGTTCAACACAACCATGTTAACCAATGCATTAATTAGATTCCGGTTTTCACTCTCATCTCTCAACTTCCATGGCAACTGAAACTATCTGTTGATGGTACTAGGAAAATCAACTCCAAAAAGCAGTGGGATAGTTCGTTTTGTACTATACTTTACACTTCCACCACGAAAATCCAAATATTCGACATCAAAAGAGAAAAAAACCAAACTATGGGCTCACAGTAAAACAACCACACAAAGAAAAAAAATGAAAATCAGGCTTAGAGAAGAAACCACAAGCAATCCCTAGAAAGAAAAAAAAGCAAATCCAAAACTCAACCCACAACGGTTAACCGAGAATTCCTACATAAAAAGTTCATCACAGATCAATCAGAAAAGAAGAAGCACAATCCCAAATTTTGACATTCCCAGTAAAACCCCAAGCTTCATTAAGAAGGTGCTTTATGGGTCATAACCATTTTGAAAAAAAAAAAAAATGCAAATATATATAGAGTCTTGGATGCATATATCTATTCATAAGTAAGAAGAAAGATTGAATTTTGAATAGAGTTTGAACATACCCTTGTTCCAGAAATGAGTGGGGCAAATCCTTGTTATAAAAAAAAAGAAAAAAAAAAAAGAAAGAGAAAGAAAGAAAGTGGGTTGTAGAGAAGATAGAAGATTACCTGAATGAAGAAAAAATGAAAGCACTAAGAATAAGTGAGAAGAAGTTGAGAAGGTAAGGCTAAGACAAAAGTGGTGACATCTAAGGATTTAGGTGTCAAAAGAGTTTTCATTTGGAGTGTGTGAGTGGCAGTGAGGAAGCAATGCGATCTAAACAAGGAAGCTGCCTTGTCCTTTGACCACACTTGGAGTCTCAGCCGTACACTTCAACCAAAGACGCTAGGTTCGGGATAGAAAGCAAAGCATAGTCCTTTTCTTGATTCTTGTTTTGCCAAAATATTTTAATACGATAACAAAAACAAAAAAAAACTCAGTTCTCTTTTGGTTAGGTAAGAATCATGATAGACTGGGAAATGTTTGATAACATTATGCAAGTGTTTAGCGTTAAGAATTTTTCAGTTTTTATTTTTAGTTTGATACAACAAGAATGTAAACCTTATATTTAATTGGGTTCTATGAAGGTACCCAAAAGGTAGGAGTATAAAAATTAGGTTAAATTATTCTATTGGTTGTTGAATTATTTGGATAATTTTAAATATGTTTATATATTTGTAAAGCATGTAAATAGGTTTTAAATTGTTGAATAAATTTTAATTGGAAATTTTACTAATTTTTTGTTAGTATTTCCTTAAATATAAAGATCCAATTACCAACTTTTTAAGGATCAAGTTATTAGTTTAATTATTCAATAAATTTTTAATTTTTTAAAAATATTAATCAAATCTTTGTATTTAACGGAATTTTTATAAAATGTAATCAGAATCCAACTAGAAATTATTTAGAAGTTTATAGAACTATTTACAAATTTTAAAGATATAAATCTATCTACAACTATCCAAATAGTTCAGGGATGTAAAGAATAATTTAATCTAAAATTTTTTTAGTATTTGTATTTTTCTTGTTTTATTCCATAATTCATTTAATTGTCAAATTTACATCGTTTATTGTTTCAATTTTTTTTTATTTAGAAACTTGTTTATGTGTATAAGCCAATGCTTAATATAACTTATTTTAAAAAGATAATTAATTATTTCTTAAGAAATTTTTTGAAAAGTAATTTTTTTTAAAAAGTTGTCTTTTCCAAAATTACATCAAGCATGTGTGAAAGCATAAATTTTCTATTAGACGATAATGCTCAATTAATTTAAAGTTTTGCCAACTTTCCAATATCATTTCGTGTTTGAATATGACATAGAGATATACAGTTGTTATCGCTGGTTATTGTCAACAACGGCCAAACAAATTTTAGGAAATTTTATATGCATAGTAGTTGGAAAATGATGGGTGCACAATTGGAGAGTGTGTGTCCACCATAATATATGTTAGATAGCGGTGATTTTATACCGTTGCAATTTTTTTTATCCAAAAAGAAAATTGTAATTGTTGAATGTTGATTATAATATTGTATGAAATGTATGTTACTATGAGAATTTGTGAATATTGAGACTCTTAGTGACTCTTAGGTCCAACTTATTCATATCCACCATCCTTGTCTTCTTCCTTCTATAATATTTACCATATAGATTCAACGGCCTAACAAAATGACGGAGGCGTCTATTTTATGAATATTTTAAAAAATATCTTTTATTTAAAAAATATTTCATCTAAAATTTTCATGAGATAAATTTTGATTTAGGATTAGTTTGATAAAATAAATCAAACTTATCTCATAAATTCAAATCAATTTATGTATATTGATTTTTGTAAAAAAAATTAAAATAATTTAAATTTATAAAAATATTTATTTTATTACAGATATTTATAACAAATTTTAATATTTTGACTAAATGACGATTTTCCTTCTAATCTTATAAACTAGCTGATATAAAATTACTTCATCCCACCTTATCTCTGGAAACATACTTATTTTTCTTTATCATTTTTTTCCAAATTCTTCTCTTAGCATCTATCTTTTTTCTCTTCTTCATTTGCTTCTTACCATCAAAATTTTATTTTTACAGTTTCGTCCCTAATTTCAACCCAACAGTACATGTTATATGCTAAACAATTTTTCATTATTAAAATTTATGTTTTAAGGCAGAAAAAATGTTAAGAACAATATTATTAGATGCCTCGGGCTAGTTTTTTTAATTTATTACATACCTATTTTCTCTTAATTTATTCTAATTTTTTACAACACTTATTGTTAATTTCATAAAAAAATGCTAAATTGATTTGAAAAAAGTAAACTTTCAAATTGAAGAAGGGTTTGTAACCCAAAGAATATGAAACAGGGGTAAGACAAATAAATAAATCAAATGATTAATTCTTGATTGGATAGGTGCAGCATAGTTCAACAATGACAATTTAATGTATTCCTAGTTTTGTTTAGTTTGTTCAAATTAATCATTTTGAAGGTGTGAATTAGTTATAAAAATAAAAATATTTGTTTTGAGAGTCCCAATAAAATTGTTAGTCTTAAGTGCAGCTCACTTTTGTGATTTTACATCCAATCCACAGCATGTCAAAGTAACTATAGTTCCTCTCATAGACATCCTGTTCGTTCTTTGTGAATACTTTTGTAGGCAAAGAGAAAAGAATGTAGTAAAATATAAACAATAACACAATAACGTCCCTACAAAGGGAGGGAAGGAATAAATCTTTTGAAGCCTTCAGAAAAATGGAAGCTTTAAAGCCAAGTCATCCCAAGAGAAAATCTCAGGAGGCAAGAAAGCAAATTTGTTGTCAGCTTCTCATTTTTGTAAACTTTCTGTCAAGAAGAGAAGGAAAAGGCTTTTCTTGAGAAAGCACTAGTGTGTGTTCAAAGACTGGTACATATTTTATTATCCTTATTCATTTCCTTGCCACAAGTTAAGTTGGATCAGGATTCTTGGAAAGCTTATTCTTGAATTCATCTTTCAACGTGTTCCTTTGATTGCCGGTAACAATTTAAGCTGGTTAATGTTGCAGTAGTCACCACTTAGTATGGTGATTTTCATCACTTTATGAGAATCTTAACATTTTCATTTTATGTTGTAATGTGAACTCTTAACAAAATCCAGGCACTCTCAACAATGAAGATTCTGACAGCTACAATTTCCTTTTCTTCCTTCTAAAGATATTCTTAATTTAACAAAACTGCCATTGCCCCTTCATGCAATACCTATATATAGCTTCTTCAATTATCAATCACAAGTTACAAGTTACAAGTTACAACCCTCAAACATATTGTTACAGGAACCATGAAAAACTTCCACACAGCACTTATCTTCTTTATTTGGTTTGTTTCCTTAAGTTTGTTTCAAGTTTCAGTTGCATCTGTTGTTTCAACAGGAGACTTCAATAAGGACTTCTTTGTGATATGGTCTCCTACGCATGTGAACACATCAGCTGATGGACAAGCAAGAAGCTTGAAACTGGATCAAGAATCTGGTATTAACTATTAAGTATACTTTAACTACCTGCAATATCAAAGCTAAAGACTCCTTTCATGCTTATGAGTTTGGATTGTTATTGCAGGAGCTGGTTTTGCTTCAAACCAGATGTTTCTATTTGGGCAAATTGACATGCAAATCAAACTAGTACCAGGAGATTCTGCAGGCACAGTCCTGGCCTATTATGTAAGCAACCCTTTGCTCTTCTTTGTCTGTTTGTTTTGAGTTATAAAAATACAATCACAAGTCCATGTATTGCAGCTCACCTCAGATCAACCAAACCGCGATGAGATAGATTTTGAGTTTCTAGGCAATGTCTCTGGGCAGCCATATATTCTTCAAACAAATATTTTTGCAGATGGATCTGACAATCCAGAGGAGAGGATTTATCTGTGGTTTGATCCAACAAAGGACTTCCATACTTATTCTGTGTTGTGGAATCTGTACCAAATTGTGTAAGCCATCTCTTATAATCAGTGAAACCTATTTGAAAGCAGCTTCAATAAATTAAATATACTGATGAAAACCACTTGGAAGATTTTGGACGTTTATTTAAGTAGATTATAACTTTTATAAGTATATTTTAATTAATTATAATAAATTTTATGGTCAAATTTATAATATAATCTCTCATGTGACGAAAACCTACTGAATAAACATTTAATTGGCTACATAATTAAGAAGTTTCATCTGCTTTAGTTGTTGAATTTGTAAACATTAACTATGTAAATCATTTTTTGTTCCAAAAGGTTAGGTGTGAAAATTGATTTTGCCTTTGGCAGGTTAATGGTGGATATGATTCCTGTAAGAGTGTACAGAAATCATGCAGACAAGGGAGTGGCATTTCCTAGATGGCAGCCAATGAGTCTGAAAGCGACCCTGTGGAATGGTGATAGCTGGGCAACACGAGGTGGTCAAGATAAGATTGATTGGACAAAGGGTCCCTTCATAGCTTCATTCAGAAATTACAAGATTGATGCTTGTGTGTGGAAAGGGAACCCAAGGTTTTGCAGAGCAGCTAGCCCTACCAATTGGTGGAACCAATATAGCTTTAGCACATTGACATCCACACAGAGAAGGTGGTTCAAATGGGTCAGAAAATACCACATGATTTATGATTACTGCCAGGACAATAAGAGGTTCCAAAATAATCTTCCAAGGGAATGTTCTCTTCCCAAGTATTGAGATCAGACAGGATTTCAGTTTCCTTTATTTTCCTTTTGGTTTTAATTTCAGATACGTTTGTTCCTAAGTTTAAAGCTAAAATGATGAAAGCTAGCTTTCATTTGCTGAGTATATTCGTTCTTTAGCCTTTGAAGTAAAGCACTCTACCATGTAGCTGAAATGTATAGGTTGAGTTAGGAAAAGCTACTATGGATAAAATTTTTTTCTTCTTATTTCATTTTTTTGTTTTTTCCATATTTTTTATTTATATATACATTAAATCTTACACATACAGTATTTTTTTTTTCTAAAATAAACTTCTTCTTTACTTAAGAGGATCCATGCTCAATTTTTAGCCCCAAATATAAAGAGTTAAATTTAACAACTTTTCATTCAGTTGGATTACCAAGGAAAAAGTGAACAAAATAAACTAGAGGTGATACATTGTAGGAAAAACAAAGAGCGCCGATGCTTTTTGGTTAAAAAAATAAATAAAGAAAGAAATTGTTTGATTTGTTATTGATTTTTAATTTTTAAAAATCAGTTTATATAATAATTTAAAAAAAATGAATGTAAGTAAAAAAAATATAGAATTGTATGTATAAGAATATAAATAATAAAAAACTAAAAAATTAAAAATTTAAATAATTTAAAGTTGTTTTGATTTAATTTTAAAAAATTTAAAAAACAAATATTATGTTTTGATAATTTTAAAAAAGTTCATTCATCAAACATATTTTTTTATTTTTTTTTATTTTTAAAAGTATAAAAATTTTAGAAAAACAAACTGAACTTCTCTCCTTATCTACGTTCATCTAATTATAAAATAAACTACAATATGAGATATATTGATTTTTTTTAAGGAGAAGGCAATGTAATGTTGTAAAACTACTCATACCTAATATTTTGTTATAAAGTAAAAATAATAATATTTAAATTTAAATTTTCATATAAACTACACAACTTTTTACCATTAAACAAACTTTACCGCCTTAAATCTAATGAGTTAGAATAGATTAAATTCCATCATAATTGAATTTGCTGCTAAATTGATTCAACGGTAAAATAAAAAGATAACTAAAGTTAAATTAGATATTAGATATAAGATATCATATATATATTTTTCTTCAAAACTTATTCAATTCAATTGGCCGAAATCCTTATACAACATTACTATATTAAGGATTTAATAAGTGACAACCCATGAATATAACTAGTATGTATGTGGTATGTATGCATGTGTTTGATTTTAAAATCTATTATTAATTTAAATTCAGACAGTTATTAGGTTTAGGTAGAGCTGTCAAAATGGGTCATGACCTTAGAATCAACTCTTTTAACCCTATCTTTTGATCATATATTTTGTGGCACATTTAGAAATAGGATTTTTTTAAATCCTAACCTATATGACCCTTAATTTAAAGGGTTTAGTTAGGGGACCAGCCCTAACCCTTTTTTTTTTTCTATTTTGTAATTTATTTTAAAATATAATTTTTAAATCTAAATTTATATAATCTTTAAATTTCATCCTTTTTTAAAATTTTTTATATTTTTTTTAAATAATGTTCAATATTTTTTATTATACTAAAATATTATTTAATTTATTTATCTTTTTTTTTAGATTTATTTTTTTTCTAACTATTTTATCATTTGTCTTTAGAATTTTTCTCAACATTTTTATACTTTTATCTTTTCTTAATTTATTTTTCTAATATATTTACTTTCCATCTCTAAAATTATCCTTTCTCCATATTTTTTCTTTTTCCTCTCTCTAAATTTTCTTATTTATTTTAATTTTTCATTACTACTTTATTTTAAGAGAGGGAAAAAAACTAGAGAGGAAGAAACAATTTATAGAAAAAATAAAAATATTTGAAGAAAAAAAAAATAAAGCTTATAGGTAACCAAACTATTTTAACCTTAGCCCATATGGGTTGAAGTTTAGCTTGAGTCAAATTGAACAAGAACACTTCTTATTAGATTAATCAAAAAAATAATTTCAAACTGAAGCGATTTTTAGTCAAAAATTTCATAGAATATAAAATATAATTATATAAATTTATAAAGTTAAACAAACTTTATCTAAGCTTACTAATATAACAGAATCTGTTGTTAAAGAAAACTCAAACGAGTGACCATCTATATTAGATATAACATATTGCTTTGAGAAAATTGTTAAAGATAAATTAATTTTATAACATTGGTCATTGTTCCTGTGTGACAAAATTGTTTTGATTCTTCACATGTAATGATGTGAGTAATGTTCTTTTAAGATTGTAAATTATATATTGCTAGCGATGGAAGTAGGCCGAGTCAAGTTAGGCTTCATGTGTTCAAGTTTGATCTGTTTAAAAAATTTTGATTGAGGCCTGAGTCTGAGTTTGTTACCTGTTAAAGACTTTTTTTTTTCCTTTCCTGTCAAGGTCTCGCCTGATTTAAAGCCTATAAGGCCTGCAAGTCTGTCTAAAAATTTACATTACAAAAAGATCAATAAATAAACTTAAAACCTATATAAATAATTAATTAAAAAAGTTTGCAAACTTAAAACCTACAAGGTAAAAAGGTCATTAAATAGGCTTAAAACATATATATATATATATTAATATTATGTAAATAAAGTATAAAATAAATATTATATAAATATAATATATTAAAATAAATATAAATATATAAATAGGTCCCTGAACAAGTTAAATAAGCTTTTTTATAAGTCTAGGCCTGACTTGTCTATGTAAAAAAGTTTTTTAACAAGTCTGAGCCTATCTATTTATTAAACGAGTCGAGCTTAATTAGGCTTTAAACGAGCCGAGCCGTAGGCCTTTGTCGGACAGATTTGTTCACTTCCATCCCTATACATTGTTTATCATTTGTAATTCTTTAGAATTTACTTTTCCTAAAATTTTCTAAACATATAACTTATAATAGTATATATTATAATTAAGTTAGATATTTTATCTATTTTATACAAAAATAATAAAGATGATATAAATTTAATTTATATATAACAAGTTGGTTCATGAACCAAAGGAGTATAGTACATGAACCACAGGTTTAGTTGGTTTAGTTAATAAGTTTAGTTTTTAGCTCAAGTTTAGCTTATTTGGTTCATGATTAAGTTCAAAGAATTAATTATTAAATCAACTTTCGAACTAATTTTGAGTTGGTTTAGTTCATTATCATCCTTAGTTAGAATCATTTTCAAAAGTACAAACGTTCATAATTTTATCTGGTAACCTTTTTATTTTTGAACCAAAATTTGCATTTAACAGTTTAAGATAATAATAATTTTTTATGTAAGGGTTGTCCCATGGGCTAGCCCTAACCCACTTGACCCTAAGGGCTTTTTGATCTTAAGAACTTTTTATATTTAGAACTTTTTGACCTTAAGAATTTTTTAGGCCCTAACCCATAGGATTAGGGCTAAGTAGGGTAGAGCTGACCATTTGACAGCAGACTTAGGCCCTTTCCATTAAAAAAAGGCTCTTTCCATTAAAAAAAAGGTTATAAAATTGTTCAGAATATTACTCTGATTATATATTAGAAATTCTCCAAGAAGCAAGACATTTTCACTTTTCTGTTTTTTTCTGCATTTTCAGCCTTTGCTTTTTTCGTGCACATATTTTTTCAAGCTCAAGACATTCTTACCGATTTTTTTCCTCGTTGAACTCATGTTTATGAAGAAGTTTTTTTCCATGTGGTTTATACCCAGTGTTATTAAACAATAAATATTAGCACCGTTTTTGCGTTCGAAGATGAAATGTGCCTTTTCTATTGGTAGTATTTTTTGGTCTTCTTTAGTCGTTTTATTAGCAGTTCTAAATTTGTTCTTTAGTCAGATAGACGTTCTAGTGTTTTTATTTTTTGTCAAATAGTTATGGTTTTTATATTTTTGGTCGAGATAATTACTTTTTAACTTATAAATATTTCTGCTGCCGACAAACAGTTCATGCCTAGGCCGAAGCCCAGTTAAATGATTCTATAAACGACGAATAGGCCACAGAAGCCCACAACAAAGTTCCATGAGGGAGAAGAAAAAGAGTTATTTTGTTCCTCTATCTTTCTTCAATGTGCAGAATCCGCTCTTCTTGTTTGTGATAATAAAAGACAATCAATAGACTCTTCTCTCATGGAACGCCCCTTACTGTATCAGTTCCCCAACCCAAACGTACTTTTCAAATTCGTCCCAGCTTCTTATCTTTTACATGTTTCTCTACTTTCCCAACACTCCCTTTTCTTAACTTGACAACTAGGAACTCTGCTGATAAACAAGTTATATGATTTTTTATTTATTCTAATTTTCCTATAATGTTTGATTGTTATTATTTTTATACTTAATTATTCGCGTTCAATATTGCAATTTGCAATGTTACAATTCCCCCCCCCCCCCCTTCTTTTGTGAGGGAGGGGGTGTGTAGTGTAGTATTGTTTGCAATTATTCCATAGATAAACTTGACAAAAATTCTCAATGCGATATATGAGGGAATATTATGTACCCTTATGATTCCATAAATAACGAGACATCTACGATGCTTGGGTACACACCGAATATTCACTTACCGCTCCAAGTACTAGTGCTTGCAAAACATTAAATTTTGTTACTAAATTAGACAAACTAGTGCTTCATTCCATTCTAAACCTGTGCCTTTATTAAATATTTTTGATCGAGTTAGAAAATTTTGAATATTGTATTTATCTTATGATTTAAATTCTTTATTGTTTATGTTTTTTAATATTCTCCATGATATATCATACTGTACTTGTATTCTAGTTTTCAGAAATTCTGTTGTACCCTGTACTGATACTTGTACCTAGATCCTTGCAACCTACACCCAATTATGTTCCTTGCTAGTGTTATGGACCTATATTAGACCATGGATCAACATTCTCCAGCGTTTAACAAGTAACAGCATATGGTGCAGTTCACACTCTCACCCTTCACTTTTTTCAAATTATGTTTTAATAGTTATTGGTATAATCATCATTGGATCATAAGTGCACTCCATGCAGTTTGATTTTAAACTGCAGCAGATCTGGTTCCATAGACCATACTGCTTCATTGTTATTAATCATAGCTGCCCTTGAATTAGGATCTCAATTTGAATTATTTATCATATGCACCATACTCTGGTGTCTTTCTGCATGTTGTCTTGCATGCCAAAAAGATTGGCTGTATGTTATAGGCTATTCTTACAAGAGAAATAGTTTAAGCGGGGAAATCAAAGTTCAGGAACTTTTATCATGTCGTGATCCAGTATAAACTTCAATGCTTGATTGCAATAACACTTTTATTTGTCTGTGCATATGTGGATGATGGTGTTGGTTGGGTTTTCTCTGCCTGTTCCCATGCATTTTTGGTACTGTACAACTAATTTTGTATGTGGTTGGTCCCTTAAGATTCTTAAATCAATAATTGCTAAACTTATGATTTGAATGTAATAGATAGAAACGAGATAATGTTGTCTTTTCCCCTAATAACATTTCACTGTTGAATTGGGTGTATATTACACTACCTAGTTATATTCTAGGCAGCATGCACTGAAGGAGTCATCGTTTTAACTTTGAATGCAGTAGAACTCTATAAAGATGAAATTTTAAAAATGAACTACTAGTTTTTTGCCTGAGATAAAAATGTGTTTGTTGATGCAGTTTTAGGGAAGGTTAAAGATTTCCTTGGAGTGATGTCAGAAGCAAATATGCGACTGGAACTTGATGCAAAGGTTAAAATTTGATTTCTGATCGAGGCCATTATTTTGCTGCTTTGCAACTATTTCCTCCCTTGTTTACTTTTTAAATATTTTCTTAATAGTTTATATATACTTTGATATAGAACCATCCTGACAATTATGATATTGAAGAGCTAACTGGAAATGAATCTGAAGTTATTGAAATGGTCAGTCGCTCTACTAGCTCTCTCCATGTATCAATAATCACACTACCTACCCATCAATAGACTCAATACATCATTTATTTTTAGTTTCATATTACTGCAGGATTTGATGCTTGGTGTTGCTGATCTTCATACACCTGATGCAGTCACAGATGCTGAATCTGCAGTTTCTAATTGTCAGTCTGTAATTCAATTGGCCACTGATGGTAGTGAAACAGATTCGGAGGAAAGTAGTGCTGATGAAGACAGTGGGGATGATGAAATTGAAAGCAGTGACAATGGTCATGATGACAGAAACCATAGTGAAAAGCCTTTGTCTCTTGATCAAAAATCTATTTCCGGTAAAGATAATATTCATGAAAAACGAAAGGGAAATGGTCATTCTGAAAAACGTCCAAGAATAGTTGAGCTGTCATGAGTCTAACAGATTTACGGCAATTAGAGTTATATTACTGAGATAATTGCAACCCAGTGTCATTACATTTATGCATCTGGGGTAGGAATTTGCCGTATGATTTTTGGTGCGTTGAGAATATAAGCATATAACCAAGGAGCCCCATCAATGGGATAATACAATGGGGAGGTTTCAATCTGCCTATGTTACGATCTGTCAGGGGCAGCTAGTGAAGTAAAATGAATCGCTAGTTGGTTTTTGTTGTAGAGTTCTCTATGACCTCTATAAACATCCACCGAGTTCTGAATCCTTACCTATGCGCATTATTTAAGTTCCCCTCCTCTAATTTTCCTTATTGACCAATGCAAAAAATAATAATAAGATATATAAGAAACAAACCACAAATAATCTACCATGAGCTGTGACAAACTACAATTAATATCGCAGGAAAAAGTAGTATTAATAATAAATAACAAATTTTATCAGTGATTTAGTCCCCAATAAGGTGATCTTATCTTATCAAATAGACGCACTTAAATGTAGAGGATGACAGAAATTTTATATTTTTGTCCATTGGTTGAAACTTATTCAGATGCCAAATATCAGCCCACTGAAAATGGAGGTTCAGGGGAAATTTCAATTTTTCCCAATATATTGGTGCAGGCTAGACACAGCACACACAGGGCTAGCTGTACTAGTAGCAGAATTGTCAATATCATGCTTTTTTGTAATTAAAACAAAATGAAGGTCATACGTGACTGAAGGTTGAAGACTTGAATTCCGTTTATTCTGAACAGAGCATGTTTGTGACTACCACCAAGATGATCAAAATCTAGCGAGGATATAGCTCAGTAATTGAAGCTTCGTTGACCGATTCTTCAGCTGATCTAGTTGCGCCTGAACTAGACTCATATAACTGCATGTCTAGAACGTTTCCAGTTCTACTATCCACATAAAATGCAGGTTCTAAGGGTACTGGGAGAGTGAGAGAATGACTATTAAGCACGAGTACAACAGAAGCCATGGTTGGTCTTGCAGCTTCGTTTTCTTGAACGCAGAGTAACCCAATGTGGATGCATCTCATTATTTCATTTTGTGAACCGTTTCTTAATGTAGGATCTACAATATTTGTAGCCGTTCCTTCCTTCCAGTTTCGCCACACCTGTATGAATTTGATCAATTGGGGATATTATTAGTTAGATTCCACTTCTATGGTAATGTAGAGTAGCTCCTGATCTATTCTAATTTCATGTTTCTAATGATAAGGAAAATAATTGAAAGAAAAGTATGACTTACTAAACTCAGCAAATCCTCTATGTTTTCCCCACGACGAATGCCACTATTTTTCTGGCCACTTATAATCTCAAGAACCAATACACCAAAACTAAACACATCTGACTTCACTGAAAACTGTCCACGCATTGCATACTCAGGTGCCATATAACCACTGCATAACAATACCAAGTGTGGACACGCTTAGTTAAGCAAAATCATCTTTAACTTTTCCCTGAATTTTAGTTTCTAAGCCCAATGATATCATGCACAATTAAGAGGCTGCAATATATTCCAACACTTACTAGGTTCCAACAATTCTATTTGTATCCGCATGAGTTTGGTCCACAACAAACAATCTTGCCAAGCCAAAATCTGAGATCTTAGGATTCATCTCTTCATCTAAGAGAACGTTGCTTGCTTTGAGATCACGATGGATAACGCGCAATCGAGAATCCTCATGAAGATAGAGAATGCCTCGAGCAGTACCTGCAATGATTTTGTAGCGCTTTTCCCAATCTAGTTGTGCTCTCTTGATTTCATCTACGTACACAAACAAGCCATATGAATCTTAGAACTATGTAATTAAGCTTGGTTTTAAACCACAATTGATATAACAGAGGTATGGTCCAATTAAATAGACATTCAAATTAAACCTACCAAATAAGAAGTAATCAAGGCTTTTATTAGCAACAAATTCATAAACAAGTAGCCTTTCTCTTCCTTCCAGACAGAAACCGAGTAGTCTAACTAAATTTCGGTGCTGAAGCTTTGCCACTAAAAGCACTTCATTCTTGAATTCTGCATCTCCTTGTCCAGAATCCCTCGACAACCTTTTGACGGCAATTTCTTGTCCATTGGAGAGCCTACCCTGAAAACATATTACAACCAGAAATACTGAGCTCACTGCAAATAAAAGTGTATACCAACCATATTTTGATGAAATTGTTATGTTTAACACTGTTATCTTACCCTATAAACGGCCCCAAATCCACCTTGACCCAGTTTATTTGAATCAGAAAAGTCATCTGTAGCTTCTCGTATGGTGTTAAAGTTGAATTGCAACGATGCAGAAATATCAATTTCATCATCATCATCATATTCATCTTGTTGAGCTTCACACGGAAAACAGATTTAAACTGGTAAGTTTTTCGTATGTGATACGAGAGCAATATCACAACTAAAGCCTTCTCCCACAATGCTAATCAGAAATTGAATGCAGTTTAAAGTTATCAGAAATAATTTCTTAGCAAGAACTTGGAACACGATGGTTATTGATTTCCTCTGTTTTTTTTTTTCCTATCAGTAACTGAGCAAAGCATGCTTGAAGCTTGAATTAATTCCTGAAATTATTTATTTTCACAAAATGAACTGTTTGGCTCGTATTATTGAATGGGAGGAATTACTGCTGATTAAGATGTAATATATATCGTATTTAGAAATATTTCATTTTTGATGTTTGGTTGAATTTTTCACTTTTTATTTCGTTGCAACAATGTAGGACTATTAAATAGAGAACATGTGGCAGTAAACCAGTAATTCCACTTACTTTTAAGCTTTTTCCTTGGCTTCCTCGCTCTTAAACAAATGCAGATACAAATGAACACCACAGCAATAACAACTACGGGTACTGTTATTGCTATGGCGATTGTAGCTGTGTTGCTCTTTCCTGCACCCAAATCAGAATCCGAATCAGGACATACCACAAGCGAAGACAATAAAATATAAGTCCCAACAATTAATGTTCAAGGTAATATTAAACACGAGTTTTGAAAACTTGCAAAAAATATATATACATTTTCTGTTATACTATTAATATTATTATTGATTAATAATTTTTTATTTAATTCTACGGATTATTATTAATTATTTATTTAATATATATACTTACATTTAAATTATTGATACTAGTTATAAAATTATTTATTTAATTTTCCATATGAAGAATTAATGATAATATTAAACTTTTAGTATGTTATATTTTGGATACCTCCGGGTGTTCTCTCTTCTCATTCTACTCATCACACACAAGAGCAGGGGAATAAAGAACGGCGTTCCTCTGAAATATTCTATTCATTTATCTTTTTAAAATCATGCAAGAATATGTTATAATCTTTTATGTTTTTATTATTATCTTTTTAAAATCATGCAAGTAATGGAAATTTTGTGGACTTTTGTCGCCGTTGGTTCCACATATGACAATCATTACGAGAAGGAGACCGTAAAGGATGGAAATTGGCGTTAAAGAAAGAAAACCCATGTTGGTTGTCTTCATACCAAACGCAAGATCCAAGTTTTTGTTGGTGTTTTTTTTTTCTTTCTTTCCGATGAAGAGGAGATTGAAGCATTAGATATAAACGTGCTTATATTGGCAAGGACTAAGAGATTGGTTCACTGGACCAAACACTGTTCACGGTCCATATTAAAAAAGTAACATTGTTCGGAAATAACGTGAAGCATGAATATATAAAGTGGTGAAGGTGTATCTTATCCTTAAATTAACTTTTAAAATTGAGTTAAGTTGAAGTTAAATTTTTAATATGGAATGATAACTTAATTTAGATTCCTATAAACTTAAAGAAAAGAGAAATACAAAAATAAATATAATATGTTGTATGAAATAATAAAAAGAAAGACATAATATATATTTATCATTAATAGCAAAATAATCATTGTGTTGTATTTTTAATTAAAAAAATTTAATTTCTTAGTTAAAGGATAATGAAGAAAGTTTAAATTCAATTTTTAATATGATATTAAAATCTATCCTAAATTTATTAATATCCTACAAAATTTAATTGAACTGGGTTTTGTATAAAAATTTTCTGCTTATTCCATGTAAAGAAGAGAAAAATAAAAAATAAAAATAATATGGTTTATGAAATAATAAAAAGAAACGTACAAAATAAAAATAATAAACATAATGTATATTTATCATTAATAGCGAAATAATCTGTGTTGCATTTTAAATTAAGAAAATTTAACTTCTTTGCTGGGCGTTGCCCTTAAAGACCGCTATGTAGACACGAAGAGTCAAGAAATGATGGATGAAGCATATGCAAAAAGCGTGTTAGATTTAACCAAAGGAAATTGCTGGGACTCTCCGAGGAATTTTATGGATAGATGCACCATACTTGGACTCTTTCCACATGTGTGAAGTGTAAATTCTCAATCTTTTCGTGCATTTTGGTCAAGATCACCGAGCACCATTCTAATTATGATTTTATGGTTTCTGTGAGATAAAAGAACACGTCAAAGACGCTTTGTTTGGTTAAAGAAGGAAGGAGGAAAAGAAGATGAGAAGGCATAGAAAGATTTTTATTATTTATTTATATATAAAAAGAAAAAAAAAACATTTTTTCTAAATTTTACATAAATATTTTTTCTTTTTTATATCACATCTATCATTTATCTCATTTGTTTCTCTTAAGATCTCTCTATTTTTAGAGGGTCGATCAAATTCTCTCCCCTCAATAATATATAATATTTTTTTTGTAAACGATTCTTTTTTAGGAATCAAGTATATAGATTAAATTAAGCAGCTTAAAAATAAAAGTGAAAAATTATTCTATCCGCGGAAAAATAATTATTTAAATTTTCTTCTGTCTAACTTGTGTATTTAGTGTATAAGGCAAAAAAAAGAAATACCAATACCAATACTATTATTTGTAGAATTAAAGTCCAGTATTTTTTTTTTCTTTTGATGCACATTAACTTTTTGCATGCGCATGAAAAAGTCCTTATTTGCTCATCCATTAACAAAACTTGTGATAGTATAACTAGTAAATACATACTACATATATAGGATATTATTATCTTTTACTTCAACGAAATTTCTAATATTTTAATGAAGGAGACATATATTAGTGATAAAAAGCTCTTATTTATGAAATAAATACTTAAGATATTTTTAAGAATTTTTTTATCTGTATTATCTCAGGTTAAAGTGATTACGAAACAAAAACTCATTTATGAGATAAACTGTTATTGTTTAGAAATTAATGTAGATTTTCATAGGTATTATTTATGCTTAATTAGATTTTCGGTTCTTATAATTTGTCATTTGTTTGGTTTTGGATTCTCTAAATCATGTAAGTTTAGTTGTTTATTTTTTAATTTAGTAAATGGGTTCATTGGTTAACTTTTCATCTAATTTTTAACCATACTTTCTAGCATGTCTAATGATGTTCTTCCGTGATAAAAAAAAATGTCAATCTAATTTTTATATTATTCAATATTTATTTTATATAAAAATAATATATATATTATAATATTATATTATAAATAATTATATAATATAAAATTATATTAATATATTATAAATTTAATATAATTTAGATAGAAATTAATATTATTTATTTTTTAATATATAAAATTTAAATAAATAAATAATTAAAAATTTTAAATAATCAAAAATAAATTATTATTATTATTAATTATAATATAAATAATATTATATAATTATATATTATATATTTATATATTATTGGATATTAATATATAAGATAAATAATTTTATATATTATTATAATATTTTTTTATATTATTTAATATTTTTTATATTATTTAATATTTATTTTATATAAAAATATATATTATATTATAAAAATTTATATAATATAAAATTATATTATTATATTCTAATTTAAATATAATTTTTATATACCAAATAATATTATTTATTTTTAAATTTATAAAAATAGATAAATAATTAAAATTTTTAAAATAATAAAGAAATTTTAAAAATAAAATTTATTATTATTATTATGATGATGGTGATAATGATAGTGATAAAAATAAAAATGATATTTATGATATAATAATTATAATTTAAAAAATATTATATAATTATACAAATTTTTATTTAATTATTAATATTTAAAATAAATAATTTATATATTATTAAAATATTTATTTTTAGAAAAATAATATATATTATAAATAATGATATAATATAAAATTATATTATAATATTATAAATGTAATATAATTTATTTATTAAATAATAATTTATTTTATTTTTATTATTTAAAAATAGATAAATAATTTTTAAAAAAATAATAAAATATATTATTATTATAGCATGATAGTTTAATGATGATAGAATTTTATAAATTTAAAATAAAAAAAATTAAAATTTAAAATAATATTTAATAAATTTTTTATTTAAATTTTAAGTCAAAATTATTTTTAAAACAATTAGAAATAATCTCAAAACCATTTTTTGAAATAAAACTTAACATTATAGATGAAAGAATTTCTAAGAGAATGGCAAAGTATACAGAAAATTCTTGGCAACAACTTGTAAAATGTTCTATTTTACATAAAAAAGATTAGTAAAAAATTACAATAGTGAATGAAAAGATTTATCACTTAGAAAAAGAAAAATATCACAATTACATAAATATGTTTAAAAGGAAGCAGTTGGTAACTTTGATAAGAAATTTAAAAGGAAAAGTAGTTGATAACTTTGATTTCATAAATATGTTTAAAATCTAATTTATTAGATTTGTTTATTTATTAGATGTATTTAACTCTGTTAATTTATTTTAAAGGTTTAGCCTCATTACAATATTGATTTAACTTATTTAATAGTTTATTTATATTTATATTTATATTTATTATATTTATATAATTTATTAAAAATTAATTTTTTAATTTTAAATAAAATAAATTTATATTTATAAATTTTTTTAATATTTATTATATTAGTTAAGAATTATATATATTATTTTAATTTTAAAATAAATAATATATTTTATTTTAATTTTTAGATGTATCTAAATTTATATATATGTATATATTATATTTTTAGTATATTAATATATTTATATATAATTAATTTTTAATATATATATATATTTTAAAATTATGATCTAAAATTTTTAATTTATTTATTAATTTTTTTAAATTATAAACTTTTAAAGTATCTTATAATTTTTAAATTTTTAAATATGTCAAATTTAAGTACATAGATCTAATTCAATTCAGCATATTTTTATCATATAATACAACTTTAAAAAAAAATTAAATAGATCAAATTCAATTCAGCTTATTTTTATCATATAATTCAACTTTTTTAAAAAAATTTAAATAATATTCAATCATATGCTGTGCACGCCTCATTTGTCACCAGAAGAATGCAATGACTGCTTGGATCTGTTTATCTTAGAAATCCAAAGTTGTTGTAATGTTAAGGCTGAAAAGAATTTGACAATGCTGCAGAAAACATTTCTTCAGAAGGTATCTGTCAGATTTTCTTAACTGATTACGGCAACATAATTACAACATTGCCACCCGACTTTTCACTTTGATTAATAATTACTGAAATCGAACCTTCTCATTTTGTTTTTCTTCTCCATGAAGGAAACCAGTTGCTTGGGTTAAAACTTAGTTTCCAGAAGTTGCAGGGTTTGTTGTAACAAAATATATATATATTCTATTTAAACTCTATTATCAAAATATGGAGATCCATCAGACTTGTTCCATATCACCTGGTATCCACGAAAATTAGTGGACCTGAGTTTAGAATTCATTATATTCCATCTCCAATCGTCTGATTTGATTTAATGATGAATATTTTTTTTATCCTTTATTATTATAATTTTTAATTATTAAATGAATATTTCCAATGGTTCACAAAGTGAAATAATAAGATGCATCCACGTTGGGTTACTTTGTGTACAAGAAAACATAGCTGCTAGACCAACAATGGCTGCTGTTGTATGGATGCTTAATAGCTATTCTGTTGCTCTCCCAATACCTTGGAAACCTTCCAGACAAGCATCCATGGGAGTATCATTTAACTGGATCATCTCAAGAATCAGTCAATGAAATTTCAATTACCGAGTTATATCCTCGCTAGATTTTGATTGTAGTGGTGATATTCATAAGCAAACTCAATTCAAATAAACAAATTCAATTCTTAATCAATGTACAACGTCTTGGAGCATAGGTAAGCTTATCATTTACTTTCTTGGTTAAAGTGAGACAGAAACCTATAATGTATCTTTTAATTATAAAATGCTTGCTAGGTCCGTCCTGCTAGTTGCACAACTAGACCTAAGTGGTGTTTTCACAAATATATCAGACAAAATTGACAATTCTTAGGGTATATCTATAAACTACATGTTTATGATATTCGATTAATAATAGAGTTGTGACAAATTTTGATTGAATAATGATAGAGTTCACATATTTTAGTACAACATGGTATATGTTTGCTAGTTAGTGAGTTACAACTCAGGTGTCCACACTTGGTATTGTTATGCAGTGGTAATATGGCACCTGAGTATGCAATGCATGGACAGTTTTCAGTGAAGTCAGATGTGTTTAGTTTTGGTGTATTGGTTCTTGAGATTATAAGTGGCCAGAAAAATAGTGGCATTCGTCGTGGGGAAAACATAGAGGATTTGCTGAGTTTAGTAAGTCATACTTTTCTTTCAATTATTTTCCTTATCATTAGAAACATGAAATTAGAATAGATCAGGAGCTACTCTACATTACCATAGAAGTGGAATCTAACTAATAATATCCCCAATTGATCAAATTCATACAGGTGTGGCGAAACTGGAAGGAAGGAACGGCTACAAATATTGTAGATCCTACATTAAGAAACGGTTCACAAAATGAAATAATGAGATGCATCCACATTGGGTTACTCTGCGTTCAAGAAAACGAAGCTGCAAGACCAACCATGGCTTCTGTTGTACTCGTGCTTAATAGTCATTCTCTCACTCTCCCAGTACCCTTAGAACCTGCATTTTATGTGGATAGTAGAACTGGAAACGTTCTAGACATGCAGTTATATGAGTCTAGTTCAGGCGCAACTAGATCAGCTGAAGAATCGGTCAACGAAGCTTCAATTACTGAGCTATATCCTCGCTAGATTTTGATCATCTTGGTGGTAGTCACAAACATGCTCTATTCAGAATAAACGGAATTCAAGTCTTCAACCTTCAGTCACGTATGACCTTCATTTTGTTTTAATTACAAAAAAGTATGATATTGACAATTCTGCCACTAGCACAGCTAGCCCTATGTGTGCTGTGTCTAGCCTGCACCAATATATTGGGCAAAATTGAAATTTCCCCTGAACCTCCATTTTCAGTGGGCTGATATTTGGCATCTGAATAAGTTTCAACAAATGGACAAATGTAAAATTTCTGCCATCCTTTACATTTAAGTGCTTTCATTTAATAAAATAACACACGTTATTCCTGGAAGTTATCGAGCAGTAAATCACTGATAGAATTTGTTATTTTTTTATTAATACTAATTTTCTTGTTTCCAGTTATATTAGTGATAATTTGTCACTGATCATGGTAAATTATCAGTAGTTTGTTTCTTATGTATTTTTTTTATTGGTCCAAAGAAAATTAGAAAAAGAGGGGAACTTGAATAATGTACTTACGCAATGATTTAGAAACTCAATAAGATTTCTAAAGAGGCCATATAGAAATTAAGTCAAATCATTTTTATAACTTATTTTTTAATGTGGAATGTTCATATTTTAAAAATAACAATGTCATAAAAAATACTAATTTAGATAAAAATAAAATTTTAAGAATAAATTAAAAACTTAAATAAAGTTAGAGGGAGTAATTTAACGTTTAAGGATAAATTTAAAATAAAAAATTGATATAACTATTTAAATAGGAAATAAAAAATATCACTAGAAAACTAAAAATATAATTTTATCTATTTTTTAATTTCATAAATTTGGTCAGTCATTTTTTTAATTAAGAAAAATTGATTCATCTTTTACCGTATCATCCACTTTTTAATGATAAATGGTGATATGTTTGGTGATGTTTTTATGCGGCAGAAACATGTTAGTATATAAAATTATTTATTAGATTAAATTATTTTTCAATTTTTTTAATTTATCATTTATTCAATTTTAGTCGTCCAACTTTTAATTCCACAATTTCTATTCCTTCATTTTTTTAATTAAGCAAATGTATTTTATTCGATAACTTATTTCATCCAAATTTCAACATAGTGATGAGGTGAACATTAAATAAGTTGAGTTGACGGTTAATTGTGTTGATTTGGATTACAATTTTATTAGGGTAAAATTTAACTTAACTAAATTTTAGTGATAAAATGAATTTTATTCTAAACCTGTACCCAATCATGAGATTGGAGTGAATGAGAGAATTAAAGTTAGATTAAGTTAAATTTTATAAATAAAATTATTAACCTATTTAAGTTAAAACAATTCTAATAAAGTTGCAATTATGTAATATAATTAATAGTTAAATCAAGATATTAATAGCCCCTTCAAGATACAACCATCTTATCACCCTCTTAAGAAGTGAATGACAAGTTAATACATGAACTGCATTGATTTAATTAAAAAATAAGGTTAAAAAAAAATGTGCAATTAAAAATTGACGAATCAAAATTAAACAATTGAAAAAAAATAAAAAGTTTTCATTTTCTTTTTTCATTGTAAATTTTTCTTTGTTGTAATGGCAATTTCATAAAGGCACGTAAATAGTGATGGCGTAATTTTGGAAATTAGAAATTTTATTTTAAGGTAACACTCGTGATATCACTTACACAATTTTAACAGTTTTTTGTATTAATTTATTATTTAAAATTTATTTAATAATCTTAAAAATAATTTTTTTAATAAATATAAAATAAACATATAAGAATTTTTTATAATTAATCTCTATATATATCAAAAAATAATATAGAAACAAAAAGAAAACATAATGAAAAAAAATATACATACACGGTAATTTTGCGCAGAAATTTGAGCAAATTTTTTTTTAAAGGCCAAACACAGTAAAAGAATTTATTGAATGGAAGGAAGTGAGAATATAAGATATGCCCTCACTTCCACAGAGAACATGACAAGAAATTTGAGCAAAATTAACCATAAATTTTGTCCTATTGAATAAAAGAACAAAATTAAAGAGAGGGCGAGGGATGGATACCACAGTAGTACTGAATCTTTTTACTATTGGTGATGAGGATGCAATTGATGGATACTTTTTGGTGCCTAAGCATACATGCATGTCAACAAAAAGAAAAATTGAAAAATGTTTTGGTAATATGTAATAATAAGTGATTTTTTCATACCCCGCACAGATTCATGCATCCACCTATACGTCTCAACGTAAATTATGATCGGGTGAACTTTTTCCAAATGTAATAGATATATGATTTAATATATTAATAAGAGAGAGATAAAATATGTTTGTACTCTAAATTTATTCAACTTTCCTTACAATACGATAGAAAAATAGAAAGAAGTGAGGAATAAGATGACTGATATGACAGATAGAGATAGAAAATCTATCGCGGATATAGCTCAGTAATTGAGGCCTCGTTAGCTGAATTTTGAGCTGATTTATTTGCAGATTCAGTTGATTTTGATTCTCTTGAATTATGCTCCGATGACAGCATGTCTGGAAGGCTTCTAGTTCTACTATCCATAACAAATGCTGGTTGTGAAGGTACCGGGAGAGTGAGAGAATAGCTATTAAGCATGAGTACAATAGAAGCCATGGTTGGTCTGTCAGCGACATCTTCTTGAACACACAACAATCCAATGTGAATGCATCTCATTATTTCATTTTGTGAACCGTCATTTAGTGTAGGATCTACAATATTTGTGGCTGTTCGCTCCCTCCAGTTTCGCCAAGTCTACATGAATTTGCTCAATTGCAGAGATGTTAGTTAGTTCACAGATTCCATTTCTATGGTAAAGGAAGAAATAACATTCTAATCCTATTATTCTAATGACAAGTAATATATAGTGTGAGAAGAAATGAAAGACTTACAAAGCTCAGTAGATCCTCCACATTCTCCCCTTGACGAATACCACTATTTTTTTGGCCACTTACAATCTCAAGAACCATAACACCAAAACTATAAACATCTGATTTCACCGAAAACTGTCCATATATTGCATACTCAGGCGCCATATATCCACTACATGTCAATCATGGACAAGCTGAATTAGTCATAAACTGTATGACTTTTTTAACGGTCATAAATTTTCATTTTGTTTCAGTTGCTAAACTTCATGTTAATTTACAATAAAGATTTAATTTTGATTTCTTTTTACAGTAATGGAAGAGTATTTTACCGTTAGGCTGTTAGAAGAGCTTGATTCTTACCGTTCAACTACTTAAAAAGTAGGAATCTTACTAAATAATATTTTTAAAACATTAGTTAAAGAATTAATAAATAAATTTTTTATTAAAAATTATGACAAAAATAATGAAAATCATATTAAAAATATATTATTATACTTTTAATAAAATAATTATTTTTAATTTCTTAATTAATATCATAAATATTTTTTAAAAGTAAAACTCTTTTTGAATAATTTAATACATATTCATTGGATGATAATGTTATATATATATATATATATATATATATATATATATATATATTTTACTTTACAGTTAATTAAAATTGAACATTGATAACAATTAATAAGGTGCATTCTATTTCAATACTTACTAAGTTCCAACCACTTTACTTGTATTTCCCAGAATTTGATCTACAAGAACCAATCTTGCCATTCCAAAATCTGATATCTTAGGATGCATCTCTTCATTCAAGAGAATGTTGCTTGCTTTAAGGTCACGATGTATAATACGCAGTCGAGAATCCTCATGAAGATAGAGAATTCCTCGAGCAATACCTGCAATAATTTTGTAGCGCTTTTGCCAATCCAATTGTGCTTTCTTTATTGGATCTATGTATACACCAAAGCCATACGAATTTTAAAGCAAATATAGTGGTCAGTATATCTTGAACCAGAACAAAAGTAATAAAGTAACAGTCTAATTATGCAGATTATTTGACCTTACCAAATATGAAGCAATCAAGACTTTTATTAGGAACAAATTCGTACACAAGTAGCCTTTCTCTTCCTTCCAGACAGAAACCAAGCAGCCTAACTAAATTTCGATGCTGAAGCTTGGCCACTAAAAGCACTTCATTCTTGAATTCAATATCTCCTTGCCCAGAATCCTTTGACAACCTTTTGACAGCAATTATTTGTCCATTGGAAAGCCGTCCCTGTAATATACAAGTCAAGTACAGTGAATATTCTAGGTCAGTGATGAAGAGTTTATAGTTGTTTGAACAAAAAGCGCCATTTTACCTTATAAACAGGTCCAAACCCGCCTTGCCCAAGTTTATTAGAATCAGAGAAGTCATCTGTAGCAACCCGTACGGTGTCAAAGTTGAATTGCAATGACTCAGCTATTGTAATTTCATCTTCATGATTATCTCCTTCTCGTTTCACTTCACATGCACGGGGATCCGGGTGAAATTAGTGAGTTTTTCAGATGTAATAAGTGAACGTAGCCAAAAAACAAAATTGAGATATATATTTTCTTAATATGAAACCAGAAGGAACGACTAAATTGTTTTGCCATCTTTTTCCTTATTCCTAGCTGGAAGTGATTGAATAATAAATGCTCTGAACCATTGAAACATTTATCTATTATTGTATGCGCAATGAATTGTATGTTGCATTATTTAATAGAAGAAATACTGTAAGGTTTATAGGATTCAGTTCAGCTACAATTCATGCTTTGACAACCATCCATTTAAATTGTAAGTCTATTTTTTATGACAAATAAGGAAAATCCGTGCATATTTAGAGACTTAGAGCCTAGACTTACTTTCATTTTTTTTTGTTGGCTTCCTCACTCTTCGGTAAATGCAGAGAAAACTGAGCACCAAAACAACACTAACAACCGGCACTACTATGGCGATGATAGTTCGTGATGTGTTGCTGTTACCTGCAGAAATCAGAATTCTCGGCGATTTTGAAATCAACGGCTAAATACATAGAAAAAGTCACCGGTCACAACACCCAGATAAGCCCAATTTTGATATTTTATCACCGCATAAAACTTGAGACAATTTTTTAACACAAGCACTTAATTTCCCTTGAACAAATGAATGAGTAAAAACAATTTAAGCAATATATGACAAGTACCTTCTGAAGAAGTATTATTGTTGGAGGGTGTTGAAGGTAGCGACGGGGTCGACGTTGGCGCATCTGGGTCTAATTTGAGCGTAGCGTTGGAGATACGATAGGGGTCATATCTAATTCTACAACTGGGTTTTAAAACATTACCTCCAACCTTGCCGCTACAACAATCTCGGATTTCTGAGATAGCCTGATCCAAGCAGTCATTGCATTGTTCCGATGACAAATCAGGTGTGCACTGCACGAGACCATATATGGTTTGAAAATTTGAAGATGTATTATCTGCAGCATACTTACGACGAGAGTCACCTGATGCAGCTTCTCCTTTTAGATTCCTCATCAAGTTAGCAACAGCTTCATTGTATTCATTTGCGTCCGTTGCATTGTTCACGTTCCACACGTAATACGTAGGTTGATTTTCCATGATGCCTAAAATGGAGCGGTTTGAGTACCGCAATGTGCATTTCCCAGACCACAGAATTGCCTCTTTCTGGTTTGGACATTGCTGAGTGAGAGTGACTCTGGAATCGTTGAGGCAACTGAGGCACTCATCTGTCTCAAGATCACCTGTACAGAGACCAATGGCATATACTCTGTCTGGGTTTTGGCCATATGAGAAATTGTAGAAACCATAATTGATTTCTGTGTGGGAAGAGAAACTCGATAAAAGGGTGTTGAGGTTATTCTGATAGGTGCCGTTGATTGTGTAGTTTCCTTTATTGTTATCACAGGATACAGTTTGTGCGCTGGTTTGCGATATGATTAAGACAAAGAAACAGCAAAGAAAGAAAAGGAGCCTAAAAGAAACAGCAGCCATTGTAATTGTCCTACGGGATTCTCAAGTAACAGACCCACCACAATTGAGAAGGTGCACATATGAAGGAGCTTTTCTCCCAGGGTAAACTGTTTGACTCAGTACAAACTCTTTTACTAGTCAATGGCTTTTTTCAACTTAACTTTTCTTCAAAGTCAGAATATTTTTATCGGTCAGGTTTGGGATTTAGTCAAGTTTTAAATTTAAATATTATTATTTTTATTATATATAATAAAACTAATAAATAATATTTTTCATTAAAAATTAAGCTTAACTATATTTTATCTCATTTATTTTATACCTAATTTTCATCTTTCAAATTTCAGAACAATTTTGTTTTCTAATTTTTTAGTTTTAATAAATATAATCTTCTATTAATTTTTTATTTAAAAATTTAATTAATTTTAATTTAAAATTTATCAACCAAATATTAAATTTTATTTAAAATAAAAAATAAAAATTCTTATAATATATTCTTATATATATATATATAACAATTTATATTTAAAATAAAAAATCTTTATTTTAACTTATTCCATAGTCTTTTCTATAGAGGATTTGTCATCCATAATTTATGGACATATCTATCTATTTATATTTTTTATCTACATCTAAACATAAATAGATTTATGATGGGAAGAAATATTTTCCTTATTTAAAATGCTACTCCAAAGGAACGAAGTTTCCTTGAAAGTTGAAACCGCATAAATGACGTGAATGCTTGAACTTTGAAATTAATAACACCCCCAAACAAAATTAATAATTTTCAAAAATTAAGAAAAACTGTGTAGTTGATTGAGATAGAAGTGGTATCGGTCGAAGTCAGGAATTTTAAAATTTTGACTATCTTATATTTACCGGGCCTTGTGTGTACCCCGCTAATGTAAAATGTGGGACCAAAGTGGGATAGATGAAGCTTAAATTTGTTAGATTTTTATCGTATAAAATATTAACGGATGGATAGAATAATTTTTACGAGACTTATTTTTATGAAAAATTAATATAACGTGATTTAAGGTTAACTTTTAAATTTTTATTAAATGAATATATTTTGTTTTTAATCTTAATTAAAATTTTATTTATTTTTAATCTTTGTAAAATAAAAAAAAATTATATGCTTTTAGACTTGATGAAAGACAAATATACTACTTTTGTTAAATATAAAATTTTTTAAAAAAATCAAAAATTAAATTTAAAAGTTATAAATTTTATAAAAATTGAAAACATTTAACCCTATATAGTTTTGATTACAAGTGAAAAATACGTCTAAAAAAGAAGCAAGAGCGACGTCCAATAAAATAAAGAGAAATATTATTTTTATAATATTTATGTTATATAAAATATATAACAATAAGTGAGAAAAAATAATAGGATAAAAAATATAAATTATTATGTAAATAACATAACTTGAACCCTTTGTTTAGATGTAGGAAAAATTAGAAATGAACGAATTGTGAAGGAAAAAATAAGGATAGAAAAAAAGTGGAAGGAATAAAGTAAAAAAAAAAATTGATTGTTTAGATGGAATAAAATTGAAAAAAAAAATTCTTTTCAAAATCTGGATTGATCAAATATTTGAATGAAAATGAAAGAAATATAAAATTTTTGAACAAAAATATCCATATATCTAAATAACATCACAGAATCTTGTGTAAAATGTCCTTATATATTTGTTTTGTAATTAAATTAAACTGCTTTACTAAAACATTTAAATATGCAATTTTGATATTTATAAATGTATATTAAAATTTTTCTAATTTTCTTGAATCAACACTGCTAGTTAAATTATAAGATAATAATTATCAACAAAAAATAGTTTAATTAGTGAGAATTAAGATTTTTTTTCACAAAATTATAAATTGAATTTTATAGTTATTGACGTAAAAAATTTATTAATAAATAAATTTTAAATCATTGAAATATATCTTAAACATAATAAGCTTGTTACTAAATATTTAAGTAATGAGATATATATCTTAAATCAATTCAACAAATGATTGAAAAGAACATTGCAATTCTAAGACACTTTTGTAATTCTTTGGCTGAGACGGCACAATTGGTATTTGGTACAGTGCTTTCCAATTTCCACGTTGCTGGAGAAGCATGGAGAGAAACTCGGAAGTTATCACCCTGTGGGTGTTGGTCCATCGTCAAGTTATCTAATCTTATGTTCATTAATTATATAGTTTATTTGGAAATAATTTTTTTAAATTTAAATTTATATAATTTTCAATTTAAATAAGTTTGATATGAATTAATCCATAAATCATTCCATCTTATCTTAATTTATATATTTTTTATTTTGTAGTTTATTTATTATTAAAATTTTATTTTATATAATTTTCAAATTAAGTAAAAAGAGTATAAATTAATTTACCTGGTTTTATTTTTATAATTTTTTATTAACTTGTTTAAAATAAATTTTTTTTAAATTTTAACTTGCATAATTATTAAGTTAAATGAAATGGATGGAAACTAATTTATATGATTTTATTTTATAATTTATTTAAAAATATATTTTTTTAAAATTTTAATATATAAGATTATCAAATTAAATTAAATAAATATTGGTAAATCCATCTACTTTTATCTAATAATACTATATAGTGGGCTAATCTCCATAAATTAACCATGAAATGAGTTTGATCATTAATTTTAATTATATTTATTTTTTTTAATTTTTAGTTTATGGATGCTTTTAACTCATAGATTAGAGTGAATTTTTTACCAAACAAACTTTTCAAGTATCACCCTATAAACTATTTTATTTTTAATTCATGTCATCTAGAATCAAGTTGCATTAGACGAGTCAAGTTGACATTCCCGCTCAACGAAGAAAAGGATGACTATCTCATACTTGAAGGTAATTGTAAAATAAAGTGAAATACTTTTAAGTATCTAATTTTAAAACAATATTTTAAAAATAATAATACATTTTATTTTTATAATTTGATATTCATTTTTCTATTTTTTTAAATATTTAATATCATTTGATTTTTTTAATAATATTATTGAATTTGGCATATGTATTTTTATATTATTATAAAATATTATATTTTAGTTATTATTTTAAAATATGTATTTTTAACTTAATAATATTTTATAAAATTTTAACTAAATTTATTTACAATTAGACTAAATTTAGTCTAAATCTAGTTTAATTTTGCTTATTTCCATCCTATTTGAGGAAGAGAGTGTTGAAAGAATAATCTTTTAGAACAAAAATACATTATTGTAATATCTAATTTTTTGTTGATATATTTTTAAAATTTTTATTTTTATTTTTAATTATTAAAAATAGAAGAAAAAATAATCATGTAAATGCAAATTTTACTTTAATTTTTTAATGTATATATGTGATATATAATAATAAGTTAATAAATGATAATTTTTATTAAAAATTATAATATTTAATATTAGTAATATATTAAATTTTTTAATTTTAACTCAGCAATTATATATTTTTATTGAATATTTGAACATATATTAAAATATTCCTTTTTATTTTAAGAAAAAGATTACATACTCATATCGATGGGCAAAACAATTATTTACGAGTAGATAGATAACATTTCGCTTTATTATTCGCAGAATATTTTATTTTTTTAATGTGGTAATTAATTTGAACGCGCAATTCATGCTATACTCTTTCATATATAATTATATAATTAAATTTTTTACTTTGTTTTATATTTATTTCATGTCTTCTTTTCTACGTTTTTCCATCGCTTTCTTGTTTTTTCTCCCAGCTATATATGCATCTTATTGTGAAGTGAAAACATGAATTGTTTTTCTAAATAACATGACAGAAATTAACTGGTAATGTGCTAATTATAATTTTCTGGATTAGATGGAATATATTTTCACAAAATATAATTAAGTTCAAAAACTAATAAAATAAAATAGGATTAACTTTCAATATTATTTTATATGTAATTTTAATCTAAGATTTCATTAGGAAAAATATGGATGTACCAACTTGTTAGTACACATAATACTTATTATCTTAAAATATTTAATTTTTTTATCATTTAATATATTTTTATTTTATTTTTTTAATATATCGACCGTCTGAAGATATATAATAGGTGTTACTCATTTTTTTAGTACAAGATAAGTAAAATTTTATTAATAAAAAATAATAAATATACACCCCACCATTATTTATATCTCATTGCATCTTTTTTTTTTTAGTTATATCTCAAATTTTATTACATCATGTATCATATTCCATCTGTTTTTATATTTATTTTTTATCTCTAATCTTATCATATGCTTTTATTTTTCTGTGTCTCATCTTATTTTCCATTCCACCTCATTTTGGGATTTACAACCCTCTTAACCCTTTATTTATTTATTTTAGACTACATAGTGGTAGCAGCCTTAGACAGTTTACAGGAACCTTCCAAGGAAGTTTGATGGGTACAGAGGAAGGTGGAAGTGGGTCACGGTGCAGGTACTGGAGGCCCATAGAAAGGGTACGCGGTTTCGTATCTCACATAACAACTGGGTCTAATAATTCTGGTACCTATCCTATTATCACAGCAAAGGGGTAATTCAGCAATAGACTGAACCAAACAGTTATCGCACTGTGATTCAGACAAATCAGGTGTGCACTGTGCAAGCCCATATATGACTTGATCATCTGGACCAGTGGCAGTCGATGCAGCGTACTTACGTCGCGAGTCACCCGATGCAGCCATGGTTCTCAGACTATCCAACAATTTCTTCACCGCTTGATTGAACTGTTCTGCTTTCGGTGCATCGTGCAAGTTCCACACGAAATATGCGGGTCCTATTTCGTTGAGCCCTAATATGGAGCGATCTGAGTACCGCAACATGCATTTTTCATTCTCGTACCATCCAATAGCTTCCTTTCGGTTTGGACAAAGCTGCGTGAGATTCTCTTTGGATTCTTTGAGGCATTCGCGACATTCTTTTGGCGTAACGTCACCTCTACACTGCCCCATGACGTTCACTTTGTTCGTGTTCGCGCCGATTGAGGTAGCGTTGAAACCATTGGTACTTTCTAAGCGGTAAGTGATAATGTTCAGCGCCCTATTGAGGTTGCTCTGATAAAGGCTATTGGTTGTGTAATTTCCTCTATCATTATTAGAATCACAGAAGTAGTGGAAGTCTTGTGCATTTACATCGCCGCCCTCAACTTGAGATACGATGGTGATTACGAACAGTACACAACAAAAAAAGGAAGGTAGTCTTGGAGAAATAACTACCATGGTGGTTCTCTTCTTTGAATGACAAGTAACAACCAGAGGATTGAAGCTTCACATATCATCACCTTTTATACATCAAAATTGGACTGTCAAGATGATATCACCTGACACTAATTTTTTCCATTCTTTCTTTATCTGGATTAAAAAGAGAGCATATTCACATTAACATTTTTAAGAAATTGAAAATATTCAAATTCTAATATGAAATTAATAAAAACTAAAAGTAAATGTAAAATATAAGATGTCAATTAATTTTCTTTACAAAGGATTTGTTTGGCAAACATATTAGCTAAGACAGGTTACTGTAATATATTATGACCTTATCATTGTATTATATAACTATCAAGCCATAATTTTTTTATCTAAAATATACAAATTTAGTTTGTTCCAATATTTCACATTTATTCTCATTTAAAGATAAAATTTATTTTAAAATTATTAAATCTTCTTATTAATTAAAATATAAAATTAGAAAAATATAAATATTAATAAAAAGATAAATATAAAAGATATACTTTTAAATTTTACAAAAGGTCTTATATTAAAAAAATTAAAAATTAAATAAATTTTTAGAAAAAAAAAGAAAAAAAAAGATATTAAATAACTTAATTACATCTTCACAATAAAATCAAACTTATTTGGGTTTTTATGTATAGTATTATATGTAAATTTTTCATTACAATCCTAAAATTCTAATTTTTTAATTTTTTATGAAAATGTTAACAAGACATTTTTTAATAGTTGTTTGCTATTGGATGAAATTTATAGGAGTATCATTGTTTTAAAATACATCTATCACTTTGAAAGTGAATCTTACCATTTTAAGAAGGGAAATTCGTATAATTCAATAAAAATTAATATAATTTTGATTTAATAGTAGAAAATATTTAAAAAGATCATGTTAAAAGACGTGTTGCTACCAGCACTTCTCTATCTTTTATATATGATCATTATCAATATTATATTTTTTAACATATTTTGAGTATAGATTAAAATTCATATAAATTCTATTAAATTATATGAGTTTCACACCCAAAATATTAAGCTTCATATCAATTTTAATACAATAATAAAAATAAATATAAAAAAATAAATATTAATTAATGTACATCTATACACTAACTTTTATATATATATATATATATATATATATATTTAAATTTAACGATTGCAAATTTTTTTTATTTTTTAAACGATCTAACAACCATTAATTGAATGGATGTAAAGTTAATTTTTCTCTGAAAAAAATGTTAAATTATTATCATTACTTAGCCTCCACCAATCGCTATCAATAGTACATCTTAACATTGGTATTTGTTTCATAACACTTCCTTTTATGTTTTTTTAACTAATATTTTTTATAAATATTAAATAAAAATTAGCTATTAAAGAAATTATATCGTAAAGATTAATGTATTTAAATATTTATTTTTAAAATGAAATATAATTTAAATTTTAATTAATTATTTGTAGATTTATTTTATCATGCATGCAATATGAGTTTGATGATTCTTTTAAGAACAATTAAAAGAGAAAAAAATGGGTATAATCATAATTTTAAAAAATGGAATCAAATCGGTTGTTTCTCTAAATCATCTTAATCATAAAATTATTTTATTAAAATATTGATAAAATTAATAAACCAATAAAATTAATAAAAACAGGTTCATATAAAATAAATTTATTTTAATATTTTTTTAGAGAACATTTTATTTAATTATATATGAATTTAAATTTAAAAATATAAAAATATAATATGATTTTTAAAAATATAAAATTATAATGTTAATATATTTTATATTTTAACATATTTTAAATTTTAAAAATAATATTTAATTAATATACAATTAAACTATTAAATATTACATCAATATCTTAACTGATTGAATTACCAATTTAACTTTAAAAACTTTGGCTACAATATTTTCCATTAACCAAGTCCACTGTGAACAATTTAAAAACATAATTCCACCGTGAACAATTGGCTGAAGTGAGTGGCTATGATGAATGTGAACCTAAGTATTAAGTCCTTGGTCCCTAATTATTATTTTTTATAAATATTAAATATTATAGGACCTATTTTAATAAATGATTTTGCATCTTAAAAAATCTAAAAACTTAAATTAAAATAATATTATATAAGTTATTTTTATTAATTTTAAAAATACTATTTTAAAATTCGTTTCAAACCTACAAACAAAATGATTCAATTAAATAATACATAATAGTAAAGTTTTTATCCAACTTCCTACTATCAGATGTTTGATCTTACTTCATACTGGATACGAAATAAGCTCCAATAGCTTCTTTAAAGTAAAATTAGAAAAGATGAGTGGGTAGGAGGGTTTCCACTAAAGATTGTAACCATTTCCGCTAAGAATAATTTATAAATATAGCTGGGTGAGTGGGTACAGTTAACATAGATCCAAATATTACGTTCTTTCACACTTCCACTAAATATTGTAATTAGTTCACTCGAGGTTAAGATAACACACAATAATATATATATATATATATATATATATATATATATATATATATATATATATCAAGTTACTTTAAAAATAATTTATGTTAAAATTATTTTGTTTAATATCTTTTTTTAATAGTTAAATTTTAATAATTTAATTATTAAATTAATAAATTTTATTATATAAATTATATTGATAAAATTGAAAATAATTTAATATTTTATTATATAATTTTATTTTTTAGATAATATATTTTTTAAAATATATTTTAATTTAAATTTATTTAATAAAGTATAAATTTTTTAAATTTTATTAAAATTTATAAATATAATTTATATAATAAAATATATTAATTTAATAATTAGATTGATAAAATTTAATTATTTAAAAGATATATTAAATAAAATAAATCTAATATAAATTATTTTTGAAGTAAATTTACCATGTATATATATATAATTTAAAAGTAAAATATTTTTAATATGAAATATTAATTTTAATTTTTTTAAATATTATATACAACCAAATATTAAATAATTAATAATAATAATAATAATAATAAAAATAATAATAATAATAATAATAATAATAACTTTCTACTATCAAATATTAGATCATACTAATTTATGATGTATAGGATTTCTAGTTAAGAGTTTTTTGGAAGCACAATTAAAACAAAAGATGAGTGCGTACCATGGTTTTGCACTAAAGATTATATAACCATTTCTACTAAGGATAATTTATAATTAAGCACAGTTGGCTGGAGTGAGTGGGTGCAATTAATGCAAGCTCAAATCTTACCTACTCGATTTCTCATTTTCAATTGTGTTTGGACAGAGTAATATAAAATTTATAGACTTTATATATTTAAATGGTAAAAGAAATAATTTTAAAAATATTATAAATTTTATTTGTTTAGTTTTTATGTTAAATAAAAAGTTAAATAATTTTTATTTATTTTAAAAAATCCTATTAGTGTAAATTCTTACTTATAATTTTTTTTATATTTTAATTATCTTTTAATAATTACTTACTTTTTATTTAAAAATGATTGGTATTTTAAAATTTTCATCCAAATATAAAATTAAAAATTGAATCATTATATCATTAACAAAAATTATTTTAATCATAATTTTAATTTTTAATAAATTTATATTTATTACAAATTATTTATTAAAAATATTTTAATAATAATTTAAATAATATAATCGGAAAAATTTAATATATTTTATGTTTTATATTTAGTGTCAATTTATATGCTGTTAGATAATATTTTTCGAAAAATCCAAATTTTTTAGTGCATACTGGAGCGTTCTATCCAACATTTCAATTGCCCATTACTTTAAGCATAATATTGCATAATATAAATGCACAGTCCTTCTGCCAGGCTGTCAATAAAAGAAAGTAATCCCATTTGATGCAATATTTAAAACAACCTTGTTCTCAAATCATAATTAGAAAGAGAAAGTTGTGAATAAATTTTTTTTGGTGGTTCTCCATAACCATCAGCAAAAAGCCATCATACTTCTAGATTCCATTGTTCTAATAATTTGGTCATTTATCCCTTCTATGCGAACTAAAATCCTTACATGAAGACTTGAACTATTTCCTTTTTTCTCACAACTTAACTCAATTAGGGATAAAATATTTTTTTATTGATCTAACGGTTTAGGATGCAGCAAACTATCAAAATCCTTCACGTACCACAATCCATCCTCACATAATTTTTCAATCATAATCAAACCTAATAATTTTAATCATCTACCATCCTCAAGAAATAATTCTACAAAAACATATATATATATATATATATATATATTATTCATACATAAAAATTTAGACAAAATTGTTAAGGTTCTTTTTAAAATGATTGTAAATTTTTACTTTTTAATTTTTAAAATAAATTTTATTCAATAAATATAATTTTTAATATATTTTAAAAATAATTTTAATTCAAAATTTAAAATAAAAAAATAATAATTATAATTTTTAATTTTAAAATATTTTTATTTTTAATTCTATTACACTATTTTATTATATAATCATTATTATTTCTACCTATTTATAATTATATTATCATCATAACTCCTATCATAACTATTATTATTATTATTATATTTTATTATCTTATATTTTTATTTTATTATTTTTAAAAAAATAAAATATTATTAATTAATTATTTTATTATAAATTTATAATGTTTGATTATATAAATTATATTTAATTTATATTATTATAATAAAATTTTATATTATATAAATTTTTAATATAAAATTATATATATTATTTATATAAAATAATAATAATAATATATAAAAATTAATTATTTTTAATAATAATTATTAAATAATATAAAATATAAAATTATATAATTATATAATATTTTTCATATTATTACCACCGTTATCATAATAATAATAATAATAATAATAATAATAATAATAGTAATAATTTTATTTTTATTATATTTTAAAAAATATTTTTATTATTTTAAGAAAATTTTATTTTTATTATATTTTTAATAAATAAATTTTTATCTATTTTTATGAACTGATAATAAAATAAATAATATTATTTAATATATAAATCATATTTAACTTATAATATTATGATATAATTTATATTATATAATTATTTATAAAATAATATTATAATATATTATTTTATTTAAAATAAATATTAAATAATATAAAATATATTATAATAATATATAAAATTATTTATCTTATTTAATTATTATCAAATAATGTATAGAATAATTTTTTTATAATATATAATATTTTTATATTATAACTACAATTATAATATCATTGCCATTATTATTTCTGTTTCCAATTTCTTGGGCCCCTCTGGTGATTTTATAATATTAAGCTTCGGTTGCATTTATGATTGGAATTGAAGAAATTTGATTCGTTCTATGTTTTTAATATTTTTTATATTTATATTTATATTTTTAAAAAATATATAATTTATTATTTTTATTAATTTTATATAATATTTTAAATTAATAAAAATATTTAGTAATTTTAGAAGCTGGTACCAATATTTCCATATCTGATATTTTATTTCAACCATCTTTCATTCCGATCATTTCAAATTTTTTCTATAAATTATTTTTTTTTTATATTTAACTACCACTTCAATATTATTTTTATCATTGTTACGGTTATATATGTTATTATAATAATAATAAAAATAATTTATTTTTTTAATTTTTAATTAATATTTTTTTAAAATTCATGATAAAATGATAAAATTTAATAAATTAATTTGTTTTTTAATAAATTTTTAAAATTAAAAACTAGATTTAAAATTATTTTAAAAATAAAAATTAAAACTGATTTTAATCTTTAAAAACTAAAAACACAAAATCATCTAAAACGAAGCCTAGCGACTTAAAACGTATTAAGGATCCAGCAAATATAGACTCGTAATAGAATACATAATTAATCCAACATGCATATTTTGTCATGGTATAAGAACGAAGTTTGTAAAAATTATTTTTTAAAAGTAATATTTTAAATTTTTTAAATTTAAAATTGAAATAATTGTTAATTGTTTTAGTTTATTATTTTAATTTTTATTATTTATATTCTTCTATATATTGTGGTAACTTTTATCTTTAAACAAATATACTTAATGAAGTTAACAAATGAAGTGTTTTAGACTTTTAATATATTTTTAATAAAGACCATTCTCCAAACATTACTTCAATTGTTTCTTAATTATTGAACTTGTTAGGAAAAGAGTTGGTTTCAATTTAAAATTTAAAATTATAAAACTAAATCAATGAGAAAAAAAATTCTCTAGATAACAAGCACATTCAAGTAAGATTTAATTATGAAAAAAAAATCCAATATTATAATTCACTTATAACTTCACTAAATTTTTACATTCAATTTCTTATAAATTATGTTTTAGTTAATTGTCAATTATTTATTTCTATTCTATAAATTTAATAATTACATAACAATGATATTGTTTCTTTAAAGACTCTATCTTAAACAATCATGCAAGATAGTAAAATAAGAAAAATATAATATACATACTTTTATTAAAATAATAATTGATTAAAAATTTAAAATTAAAATTAATCCTTAAAATATCTAAATCTAATTTAGCCTATAAATGGATCAACTAGGAAATGATACGATAATTATTACCTAATTAAAACCAAAATTAAAACTTCTTAATAAAGAAATAACAATTGAATGAACACTTGATAAACAAAATAAACATTCATGGAAGAAAAAAATTCAAATTAAATAACATCATAATATTGATATAATATTTTGATTAATATATGAGTAACACATGATTAGAAAAATAGAAATAAATCAATTTCATAACCTTAAAAAGAAAACTAAAATAAATAAAAAATTCCTATAACAAAATGCATCAAATTTCAAGATGTGATAAATTTTAGCTGTACCATCTTAAAGGTCTTAAATCAATTATTATCCATGATCATTAAGATACATATAAATTTGAATTAAGGTGAATCTTAAATTTTAGATTCATGAGATGTAATAGTCGACGTGTTCTTATTTTTAACAACTTTTTTCATGTTAAAATATATTTTTATGGTAATTTTTTGATATTTTTTAAATTAAAAGTACTAAATTATAATCATTATTAAAATAACACATGTTTTATCTTAGTTAATGCGATCTATACTAATTTTTTTAAAATTTATTATTAATAATAATTTATAATAATAACTATTTATATTTATATTCACTTTTATAGAAAAAGAAAAGTTATTTGAACCATTATTATTAAATTAATTTTTACCTTTATCATTATAAATAAATATAATTTTTAATTGTAAAAAAATTATTAAATACAATATTAAGAAAATTTTAAATAAAAAATAAAAAGGTTATTATTATATATTAGAATGAAAATAAATTATGTATATATATATATATATTAAAATTATTATAAATAAATTTTAATTAATATTAGTATGAATTAAAATATTTTGTACAATATACAATAGAGTAAAAAATTAAAATCAATATATTAATATAAATTTTTACTTATAATATACAATTTTTTATATCTCTATATTTTGAATTTAAATTTTTTAAATTATAATATAATATTTTTAAAATATTTATTATAAATTTTTATTAAATATTTTAATTAAAATAAACATTTTTAATAAAAATATAAATATTTAATAAATATTTATCATACACAATTATTTTTTTTTAAAAATCATTCTAAATCTCATTAGTTTGTAAGCTATTCTCGAATATTTATATTAATATATTTTTAAAATATATTACATTAAATTTAATTCTCTCCCATTCTATTTTTTTCTATTTAACAACGATTAATTTATTAAAACTATAATACATAATATAATACTTTTAACTTTAATATTAAATTTAAATTTAATAAATATTTTATTATTATTATAAATAAATATTGATTGATATTATTATATACATTTTAATTATTTATATATTCAGAATAAAGAATAAATTAATCAAATATTAACTTGATAAAATTATAATAAAAGTATATTATTTATATATTATACATTAATTTTAAATGTAATTTAAAATGTTAAAGTAAATAATACTTAAAACTAAATTTTATTATAATAAATAAATGATTTTTAAACCATATATTAGTATGAATATTTTTTTATATATTAATATGAATTTAAATATATTTTAAAATATATAATTCAGTAAAAAAATCAATATATTAAAATAAAATTTGAATTATGCTATATAAATTTTTAAATTGTAATATTTTTACTTTAAAATTTATTTTGATCATAACATGATATATCTTTTAAATATTTTTATAATTTTTATTAAATACTTTGATCAAAATAATTTTTTAATAAAAAAATAATTTTTCAATATATTTATAATATATAATTAATTTTTAGTAAAAAATTTTCAATCTCGTTGTTCCTTCTTTATTTTTGAATAATTATATTATGATATTTTTAAAATATTATTTTCTTTTTTATCTCATATTTTCAATTTAAAACAATTAATTTATTATAATTATAATACAAAATATATTACTTTTATTTCTATATTAAATTTAAATTTAATAATTTTTTATTTTTATTTAAGATTAATAAATAAACACATATTTTAAGTATTTATACGTTGAAATTAAATAATAAATTAAATAAATATTAATTATGTAAAATTATAATAAAAATATATTTCTTGTATATTGTATATTCATTCTAAATGTATTCTAAAATTTTTTAAAGTAAAAAATAATTAAAAATAAATTTTCTTATAATAAATAAATAAAATTTTAAATAATACAAATCTATAAAAAAGAATTTATATGTAAATATAATTTTTGTAAATTTTTATGAATAAAATTTTCATACAATAATTTATTCTTGACTATAACAAGTATTATTAAACACATTTTAATGTATAATAATAAAAATTTGCTACCTTTTTAAAAAGGTAGTGGAAAAAAAAACCTTCCCTTATTTACTCACATTCTATAGCAATGAATGTCAATTTGATTTGGTAAGGAACCCTTCGGTCGGAAAAATGGCTTGGAAGCTCAAGGTTCGGATAATTAGGTTGTGGACGATTTTTTTAAAGAACGAGAATCATAAAGTTTGTTGGAGGTTAATTTTTGAAAGTCTTTTAGATTTATCGGAATGAAGTATTGTTTTTAGAAGGGGACAATAAAGAAAGAAAAGTGGGTGAATAGAAGAGTGCCAGCTTTGGCGGTTGACCGTGACAGAAGTGGGTGAAGACTGAAGCCCAACAAAGACAAACACGGTTGACGGTTGAGTGCTTTCAGTCTAGTCCCCTGAACCGGGTTACACGGTAGCGTAGTGTGACTCATTACTTTTCTGGCGAATGAAAGTCGTGTGATTATTTTCTAATCTGTTGTTATTAGATTAATACCTATACGTTTTAATAATTTACATGTAAGCTGTTATATATTTTTTTAAATATCTAACAGTCAAATGTGTGATGTGAATAGATAAAATTTATTAGACTATGAAAGAGTATAGTTATTCCATGAAAAAAATATCAATATGTGCGTTTAAGATGCAGAAGCTACTTTTCTCAGCTTCAACAGACGTGGATTCAGCCAGACTCTAGGCAGAATTATGAGTTACATTTTAAATGGGATACAATGAAATAAAAGAAGAAAAGAAATAAAAAATATTATGATTAATAGAGTAAAAATAAAATATAAAAATAAAGTATAAAAATATTATTTAAAAGAAAAATGATAAAACATAAAAATAAAAAAATCTGATGCCCATTATATTATTTGAGTATTGTTATGAACATTATTTGGGTTTCTAATTCTTCTGTTAATAATGTGATTTTAAATTTATTTTGTGTAGATAGGATTAAATTATCATATTAAAATTAATTTTCAAATATTGGTATATGTCTTAAGAGCTTATCAAAGACATGGACAGCTACAAAATAAATGAGACAAGCGACAACTATGTTAAATATCTAGAAAGATGAAATAACTGATTTTTACCATGAAAAAATAATCACCCCATCATCCAGTATCTGCATTTGATTTATCTAGATTTTTTTTATGACTTGTAGACATTTTTTAATGATTTTTCTAACATTATATAACGATTTGATGATAATGATCACTCGCGTCACAATGAATAATCTAAGCATATTAAGGCATGGGAATTCTAAATTCATTTTTAACAAAATTTAACTTTATAAAATTAAGATAATTTAAAATCAAATATATAAACGCGGACTTATACACGCTAAATAGTTTTAAGAAAAGTGGCTTTCAAAAAAAAAAAGTGGATGTTTTATATGCTGTGTATATAAATACTTGTATAGAACAATTGCAATGAGAAACCAAGCTGTTGACATACAGCGTTCAAGAAACAAGTGTAGAAAGAGCACCAAGCTGCACTAAAAGCAGAAAAGGAATCGCATTATGTCTGTCGGTTTAAATAAGAAGGATCTATATACATGGTGTATTTAAACAGGACATCGCACCAACATATTACGAATTCCAGGATAATGTAGTATCTGGGTGTTGGTGGTATTTTAGAAGAAAAATATATAAGGAAGAAAAGTAATTCTTTCTGTATTTCTTTTTTGTATGCATAAGTAATATAATATATCAATTTATAGATGAAATAGTTACTACAAAATAATTTAAGGAGACTAAAAGTTACACAATAAGGAGTCCAAAAGTTATACGTAACATTTCCACAAATATTATGAGCTACTAATTCATTTTATTACACAATTATAACTCCATAACTACTAATTTATTTTATTCCAAAACCATAACTACATATTATTATCAATATATTCCCCCTTAATGTGTTGTTCCTTGACTCCCAATGCTTCTCTAATTTGCTGGAATTTTTCTCTTGGCAGTGCTTTAATAAAAATGTCAGCCAGTTGCTCTTGTGAACTGTGAACTACAAAACATCAGCTTCAGCTCACCTCCTTCAATTACTTCTCTTATGAAATGATGCTTTATATTGATATGTCTTGTTCGACTATAAAAGACTAGATTTTTTGCCATAGCAATAGCAGATTTATTATCATAATAAAGCTGCGTACTCTCCTCTTGTTTTTCTCCAATATCTTCCATAATTTTTCTAAGTCAAAGTATTTGTTGAGTAGCTAATCCAGCTGCTATATACTCTGCTTCTGCTGAAGATTGTGCCACGGTTTCTTGTTTTTTTGAACACCAAGAAATTGAACCAGAACCAAGGGAAAACATATAACCTTAAGTACTCTTCATATCATCAACATTTCCTGCCCAATCACTATCACAAAAGCCTTTTAATTTTAACTCTAATTTTTTCAAATCTGATTCCGTACTTCATCGTGCCCATAATATACCTTAGCACTCTTTTTGCTGCTCCAAGATGTAAATGACTTGGATTACTCATGAATCTTGAGAGTAAACTAGCAGCATACATTAAATCAGGCCTTGTAGCAGTTAGATAAAACAAGTTTCCAATCAAACTTTTATACACACTTGCATCTATCAATCTTCCACCATCTTCTTTTTTAAACTTTTCATTCACCACCAAAGGAGTATCAACAGGTTTACAACTAAGCATTCCAAACTTCTTTAGAATTTTTTCAGCATATTTTTTTTGACAAATAAACACACCAAACTCATCTTGATAAATTTCAATACCAAGAAAATAATGCAACAAACCAAGATCACTCATCTCATATTTTTCCATCATATCCCTTTTAAAATCTTCAATCATCCTTTTGTTATTACTCGTATAAACCAAATCATCAACATAAAAGGCTGCAATAAGTATATCAACCTTACCTTGATGCTTGACATACAAAGTAGGCTTACTTTTGCTTTTCTGAAATCCCTTCTCCATGAAGTAGCTATCAATCTCACTGTACCATGCTCTAGGGGCTTGTTTTAACCCATAGAGAGCTTTCTTCAATTTGTACACCTTCTCCTCTTGGCCTTTAATCACAAAGCCTTGAGGTTGTTGTACATAAACTTCTTCCTTCAATTCTCCATTCAAGAATGCCGATTTTACATCAAGTTGGTATAAACTCCAACCCTTTTGAGCAGCCAATGCTATAATGGCTCTAATGGTATCCAACCGAGCAACAGGTGCAAAAGTCTCATTGTAATCTATTCTAGGCTGTTGTGCGTACCCTTTCACCACCAATCTAGCCTTGGTTTTTTGGAGTGAACCATCTGGATTATGTTTCACTTTGTACACCCACTTCACGCCAATAACTTCTTTACCATTTGGCTTTTCAACTAGTTGCCATGTTTTGTTCTTCTCAATTGCATCTACCTCTTCTTGCATAGCATTCCTCCAAACATCTTCTTTCATTGCTTCTTCAAAATTTTCTGGTTCTACAATGCAATAGTTGCATCTAGAATAGATATCAATTAAGTTTTTCACTTTTATTCGAGTTGAGTGTGGAGATGATGGGGGAGAACTTGATGTTGAGGATGGAGAGTTTGGTGTTGAGGGGGTTGATTGATCATTTTCAGCTGCTAGATTTTGTTGTAAGATTGGAACTGAGACAGTTTCATACTCAACTTTCTTTTCTTGCCAGCTCCAAAAAGCCTTCTCACCAAAGACAACATCACAACTTATAATCACCTTCATGCTTTTCAAGTTGTAAAGTCTATAGCCTTTTGACATAGAACTATAGCCAATAAAAACGCACTTCTGACTTGTTTCTTCAAGCTTTGTCCTCTTCTCCTTTGGAATTTGAGCATAGCAAACACACCCAAAAATTTTAAGGTGGTTTACCGAAGGTTTCCTTCCACTCCAAGCTTCAAATGGTGTCTTGTTCCATACGGCTTTTGTTGGACATCTATTCAACAGGTACACTTCTGTGTTTACTGCTTCGGGCCAAAATTCTTTTGGTATCCCTTTCTCGAACATCATGGACTTGGCCATCTCCATCACAGTCTGATTCTTCCTTTCTGACACTCCATTTTGTTGAGGTGTATAGCCAACGGTCAACTGTCTTTCCACTCCTTCATCTTCACAAAATTTTTCAAATTGATTGGAGGTGTACCCCTTTCCCCTGTCACTTCTCAAAATTTTTATGAACCTGCCACTTTGTTTCTCAACAAACGCTTTAAATTTTTTAAATATTACAAAGACTTCAGATTTTTGCCTCATAAAATATACCCATGTCATGCGAGTCAAATCATCTATAAATAAAATGAAATACCTATTTTTTGCATGAGATAAGGTACTCATAGGTCCACACACATCGGTATGTACCAACTCCAACATTTGTTTGGCTCTCCATGCTCCTTCCTTTGGGAATGGTTGACGATGATGCTTGCCAAGTACACATCCTTCACATACGCTAGATTTTTCTTCAATTATTGGCAACCCGTACACCATATTCTTTTGAGAGAGTAACTTGAGGCTATTATAGTTTAAGTGCCCAAGTATTTTGTGCCACAAATTAGAGTCAAGTGTTTCTCTAGCCATCATGCTGAAATTTTTGTCATATTTGAAAAGGAGAGGAAAACTTCTATTATTGCTCATTTTAACAGTCACAACAAGATTGCCTTTGGAGTCAAAAATTCTGCATTCTCGATTCTCAAATTTAAGAGAATAATCATGCTCCAAAAGTTGCCCAATGCTAAGCAAATTTTCATCAAGTGCCGGAACATAGAGAATGTCATGAATAGCTTTGTTACCTTGCTTTGTTATAACTCCAATGCTTCCTTTGCCTTCAACCTTAACATACTCTCCATTGCCCAATTTAACTTTTGAGCTAAATGAAGAATCTATGTCAAGAAAAACATTTTTATCTCCTGTCATATGATTGCTACAACCGCTATCCAAGTACCATAAATTTTTCTCCTCTCCAAATGCCTTTTGACAAGCAAAGAAAAGGTTTCCTTCATTGCTTCTTCCACTATTTTCGGCTTCAGTAAATGCAGCTTGTTGTTGGTTGCCAAAGCGACAATCCTTTTGTAAGTGGCCAAACCTCTTGCAAGTGTAGCATTGAGGTTTTCCTTTGTTCCAACAATCTTTCTCATCATGATTATTCTTCTTACAAATTTTGCACCATTTATTTGATCCACCATCATTTTCTTGTCCTCCAAAATAGCTTCTTTCACCTCTTCCACGAGAGTTTCTTCCTCTTCCTCGACCTTTTCCATGTCTGCCACCTCTAGAAGACTCACCTCTGTTTTGACCTGAAAAATTATTCTCAACATTTTTGGAGTCAATAGTGAGCTTAGATTGAAACGCATTTTCGATGGTTTTTTCAATACATCGTAACAATCTTTGCTCATACGATTTCAATGAACCCATCAACCCTTGAACGGTCATGGTTGATAAGTCTTTTGTTTCTTCAATAATAGCCACCATTGGATCAAACTTTTCAGATAAACTAATCAAAAGTTTATCAACAACTCTACGATTATCAATTGTGTCTCCATGTGACTTCATTTGATTCACCAACTCTGATAATCGATTATGATACTCATTCAAGCTTTTATTTTCTTTCATTTTTTCATTTTCAAAATCTCTTTTAAGAGATTAAAGTTTCACAAGTCTCACTTTAGAATCTCCTTCAAATTCTTATTGTAGAATATCCCATGCCTCCTTGGACGTCTTTGCCCTCATGATCCTTGAAAATATGGTAAGAGAGACTCCTCTTTGAATCATCCCAAGAACTCCAGCATCTACAATTTTCTTTTTCCTCAGCTCTTCATTTTCAACAATCGTAGAAACAATTGTAGTTGTTGGTTGTGTATCTTCTATTTTGATTAAATGTAAGACATCTAAGGAAGTGAACAGTGTCTCCATTTTCACAGCCCAAAAATCATAATTTTCTCCTTCAAATAAAGGAACTTGGACATTGCTATAAATGATGCTGTTTGATACTGTTGAAATATTTGCGGAAGCCATGACTCTTTACTTTTTTTTTTTGTACTAGCTGCAGGGATCTACAACTATGATATCACTTTGTTGGTGGTATTCTAGAGGAGAAATATATGAGGAAGAAAAGTAATTCTTTCTGTATTTGTTTCTTGTATGCATAAGTAATACAATACATCAATTTATAGATGAAATAGTTATTACAAAATAATTTAAGGAGACTAAAAGTTACACAATAATTCTAGGAGCCCAAAAGTTATACGTAACATCTCCACAAATATTATGAGCTACTAATTCATTTTATTACACAATTATAACTTCATAACTACTAATTTATTTTATTTCAAAACCATAACTATACATTATTATCAACACTGGGTTAAAGAGTCGATGTTGTTTATTGAGAAATTGGAGGAATAGGATGATTGATATGATAGATAGAGGTAGAAAATCTATCGAGGATATGGCTCAGTAATTGAGGCCTCGTTAACTGAATTTTGAATTGATTTATTTGCAGATTCAGTAGATCTTGATTCCCTTGAATTATGCTCCGATGACAGCATGTCTGGAAGGCTTCTAGTTCTACTATCCATAACAAATGCTGGTTGTGAAGGTACCGGGAGAGTGAGAGAATAGCTATTAAGCATGAGTACAATAGAAGCCATGGTTGGTCTGGCAGCTACAGCTTCTTGAACACACAACAATCCAATGTGAATGCATCTCAATATTTCATTTTGTGAACCGTCATTGATTATGGGATCTACAATATTTGTAGTTGTTCCCCCCCTCCAGTTTCGCCAAGTCTACATGAATTTGCTCAATTGCAGATGTCAGATAGTTCACAGATTCCATTTTTATGGTAAAGGAAAAAATAAATTTCTAATCCTATTATTCTAATGACAATGAATATATAGTGAGAAGAAATGAAAGACTTACAAAGCTTAGTAGATCCTCCACACTCTCCCCATGACGAATACCGCTGATTTTTTGGCCACTTACAATCTCAAGAACCATAACACCAAAACTAAAAACATCTGATTTCACCGAAAATTGTCCATACATTGCATACTCAGGAGCCATATATCCACTGCATAGCCAATCACGGACATATATTTTCATGCTGTTTCAGTTGTTACGTCGATGATAATATACAATAACATTTTAATTTTGATTTCTAATAACTGTAATGTACGAGTATTTTATCCTGTTACGTTGTTAGAAGAGCTCGATTCTTACAACTACTTAAAAAGTAAGCATCTGCCTAAATAATATTCTTAAAATACTAGTAAAAAAAATTAATAAATAATTTTTGATTAAAATTATGGTAAAAAAATTGAAAAGCACAATAAAAATATGTTATTATACTTTAATAAAATATTTTTTAAAATTTTTCAATTAATACCATGAGTATTTTTAAAAAAGTAAATTTTTTTTGAATAACTTAATGGTCATGGCATGATAATGTAAAATATATGTATTGCTTGACAGTTAATTAAAATTAAACGTTGATCAACAATTAATAAGTTGTAAGCTATTTCAATACTTACTAAGTTCCAACTACTCTATTTGTATTTTCCTGAATTTGATCTACAAGAACCAATCTTGCCATTCCAAAATCTGATATCTTAGGATGCATCTCTTCATTCAAGAGAATGTTGCTTGCTTTAAGGTCACGATGTATAATACGCAGTCGAGAATCCTCATGGAGATAGAGAAGTCCTCGAGCAATACCTGCAATAATTTTGTAGCGCTTTTGCCAATCCAATTGTGCTTTCTTTATTGGATCTATGTATACACCAAAGCCATACGAATTTTAAAGCAAATATAGTGGTCAGTATATCTTGAACCAGAACAAAAGTAATAAAGTAACAGTCTAATTATGCAGATTATTTGACCTTACCAAATATGAAGCAATCAAGACTTTTATTAGGAACAAATTCATACACAAGTAGCCTTTCTCTTCCTTCCAGACAGAAACCAAGCAGCCTAACTAAATTTCGATGCTGAAGCTTGGCCACTAAAAGCACTTCATTCTTGAATTCTATATCTCCTTGCCCAGAATCCTTTGACAACCTTTTGACAGCAACCATTTGTCCATTGGAAAGCCAACCCTGTAAATATATAAGTCAAGTACAGTGAATATTCTAGGCCAGTGATGAAGAGTTTATAGTTATTTTAACAAAAAGCGCCATTTTACCTTATAAACAGGTCCAAACCCGCCTTCCCCAAGTTTATTAGAATCAGAGAAGTCATCTGTAGCAACCCGTATGGTGTCAAAGTTGAATTGCAATGACTCGGCTATGGTAATTTCATCTTCATGATTATCTTCTTCTCCTTTCACTTCACATGCACGGGGATCCGGGTGAAATTAGTGAGTTTTTTAGATGTAATAAATGAGATATATAATTTCTTAATATGAAACCAGAAGGAACGACTAAATTGTTTTGCCCTCTGTTTCTTTATTCTTAGCTGGAAGTGATTGAGTAATATATACTCTAAACGATTGAACTTAACATTTATCTATTATTGTCTGCACAATGAATTGTATCTTGCATTATTTAGTAGAAGAACTACTGTAAGGTTTATAGGAAACAGTTCAGCTACAATTCATTGTAAGACTATTTTTTATTACAAATGAGGAAAATATGTGCATGTTTAGAGATTCAGAGCCTAGACTTACTGTCAATTTTTTTTGTTGTCTTCCTCACTCTTAAATAGACGCAGACAAAAGTGAGCACCAAAGCAACACAAGCAACTGGCAGTGCTATGGCGATGATAGTTCGTGATGTGTTGTTGTTTCCTGCACAAATCAGAATCCTCAGCTGGGCAGTCCATGGATTATGATAAATAAAATATTCAATAGACAAACAGTTGGAATACATAGAAAGGTCACCATACCAACATAAGCCCGAGTGTGAAATTCCATTACCGCACAAAATTGCAGACTAATTTTTAACACAAACACTTACTTTCCTTTCAATAAATGAACAGGTGAAAAACCGCGTGACTGAGAGGAAAACGTTAAAAATTACAAATAAAAGATGAAAATACCTTGTGAAGAAGTGTTGTTGGTGGAGGGTGAGGGGCTGAATGGTGATGATGCATCCGGGTCCAATTTGAGAGTGGCGTTGAAGAAGAGGTAGGGGTCAAATCTAATTCTACAACTGGGTCTTAAAACATTACCACCAGCCATGCCATTGCAACAAGATGGGATAAGTGAGATAGCATCCTTCAAGCAGTTACTGCATTCTTCCGATGACAAATCAGGCATACACTGCACATAACCATATATGGTTTGAAAATCTGGAGCAGCTGTGCTATTTGTAGCATACTTACGGCGAGAGTCACCTGATGCAGCTATATTTGTTAGATTCCTCATCAAGTTCTGCAGTGCATCATTGAATTGTTCCACCGGACCCGTTACTTTCTTTGTGTACACGAGTTGCACCTCAGGTTGATATTCTACGACGCGCAATATTGAGCGGTTAGAGTACCGCAACATGCATTCCCCAGGCCACGTAATTGCCTCTTTCTGGTTTGGACACTTCTGAGTGAGAGCACTTCTGGAATTGTTGAGGCAACTGAGGCACTCTTCCGTATTAAGATCACCTCTACAGAGGCCAACGGCATATACTCTGTCTGGATTTTGGCCATATGACAAATTGTAGAAACCATAATTAATTTCTTTATGGGAAGAGAAACTTGATAAAAGGGTGTCGAGGTTTTTGTGATAGGTGCTATTGATTGTGTAATTGCCTAGGGTGTTATCACAAGTCTGGGCGCTGGCTTGCAATATCATTACCGCAAAGATACAACCAAAAAAGGAAAGAAGCCTAAAAGAAACAGCAGCCATTGTAGTTTTCCTCTGCCTGAAAGATTGGGAAGCTGTACATAGGAAGGAACTTTTCTCTCTCGGAGAGGGTCAGGTGTTTGACTCTGTACTCTCTTTTACCACTCAAAGGGAAAGACTTACAAGTTGATTTCACACCAAAATACTTTTTATTTTTTATAAAAATTTATTTTATTTTTTAATTTTAAATTTTTATATAAAAATAATATTTGCTATTATACAAATTTTTTTAAAATAAAACTGAATAAAATTTTATAAATAAAAATAAAAATAAAGAATAAAAAATAATTTTACAAAATGAACATCATTTTAATTTACTGTATTAAAAAATATATATTTGGGAGTACACTGCTATTTATTATTTGCATCATATTTTATTTTGAATGTGGCAATTAATTGAATCGCGTAATTGGAGCCAGTCTTCTGTATATAATTATATAATTCATTTTTTCATATTTAATTTTATATTTATTTGATGAGTATGTGGTAAAACATTTTACCTATCTAAAAATTAAAATTATTAAATGATTTTTTTAAAATATCTCAATTTATTTGATAAAATAGTTTATTTTAATGGTTATAAATTTTTTAAAATATTTTTTAATTTTTTTAAAAATTACTTCAAATATCTTCTGTATTTCTTAACTTTTAGTTAAAATATTTTTTTAATATTTTTATTGTTAATATATTTTAATAATTTAATATTTTATTTATCTATTTATTTTTATAAAATTAATATTATTTTATCATTTTATAATAATATTATTAATTTTGATAAATTTATTTATATATTATTATAAAATATTATATTTTGAATTATTATTTTAATATATATATATATATTATATATTATTTATTTTATTTATTATATCTTTTATTTTTTTTTGTTAAAAATATTTAACTATTTAAAAATAATTATAAAATAATTAATTTTTAAAAAATTATTTTAAAAAATTATTATCTAAAAATTAAAAATAAATATTTTCATTTAAAAAAATAAAATTTAACTTAAATATTTTTATTTTTTATTTTATATTTATCAACAAATTGAACAAATTTAATTTATTTATTTTTTCTTTCAACAATCCTAATTTTACCAAACATATCTTATATTTTATTTTGTACGTTTTTTTTTCCATAATATATGCATCTTATCGTGAGGCAAAAACATGAATTCTTACGTTAAATAATATGACAGAAATTGACCTCTAACAAGCTAATTATATTTTTCTAGTTTAGATTAAATATATTTTCATAAAAAATAATTATATTTAAATATGTAAAATATAATAAAATTAACTTTTTTACCAATTTTTTGTATGTAATTAAACATGGAAAAACTTTGTAAATGTCCGGTTGGTGGAGTAGGCGATGGCACATCCTTCATCCATATTTGGTGTTAGTGTCTCCTATGTTGATTATCCAACTTATCACTTTGAGATGAAAATCTTTAATGATCCTCGAGCTTCTAATTTGATTTGTGATCTTCCAATTTTTTATATAAAAATAAAAATTTTATTTAGATTATATTTTTATATTTATAATAGTAAAATGACTTGTTAAGTTATAAAAATAGACCAATATTAAATATATGATACATATGTCATTTTGCTGTTAGATTAGAGCAGAGAGAATTTGTCACCATCCAACTTAGGAAGGGGTTAAACTCTCTTTACTAATTAATCGATTTTACACTTCAACGGGTAATCTGCATTTAATGTTAATTAAAACTAAAAGTTTCAAATCTTATTTTACTAATAATTATTAATAAAAATTTATTACATATGTATTTTGTATAAAAAACTTATTTAATTGTAAAATAGTTTTTTTTTAATTTTTATTTACTGTTACTTACTAAAAAAATATATGATGGTTAATGCTTTTCTAGATGTGTTACATCAGTTTCCTTTGATTAGAAAAAGTATTCAAGTTTTTAATTTTTTTTGTTGAGGTTAGGTTTTAAAGAGAAAGGAAGGAGATTTTTTTTAAAAGTTATGAGCTAGGAGGGTTTGGGAACTTTGGTGAGCCAATGTTCAAACACTTTGCATAGTGATTCTTAAACATGTTGCCGTCCTCATCTTCTCTTGTTGGATTTTTATGGCAGCAAGCAATGAGGGCTTGTCCATCTCTGATTCTAGTGGCTAGTTGTTATCGCAGTGTGGTCCTCACAAATCACGCGTGCATTGTGCAAGCCCATATATGACTTGGTCATCTGGACCAGTCGCAGTGGAACATCCTTTTTTAATATTTTATAAATTAAAATAAAATAGTAGGATATTTTTACAAATCAAACATTTTTTTTAAAAATATTATTCCCATAAGATAAATGCATTAGGGTTGCACCTGAGATAAACGCTCAGCTAATTTATATGAAATTTTTAGTTAAACTTTTATTTTTTATTATATATAAATATTATAATAAAAATAATAAATAATACATCTTTATTAAAAATTAAATTTAATTACATTTTGTTTCAAATTATTTAATATGTAATTTTTATTTTTAAATTTTTTAGTAATTGCAGTTTTTAATTTTTAATTTCGATAAAAATAATTTTTCATTAATTTTTTTATGTACAGAAGTGGGTGAAGACTGAAGCGCAAATAGGTGAGACTAGGTCACCTGACCCCGGTTACACGCTCATGTCACACATAATGCTTGCCTGGATGCGCGTTAAAAATGGAAATATGTGCGTTTCAGACGCTGAAGCTAATTTTCTTAGCTTCAAACACACGTGGATTCAGCCAGATTGAACGCACCATTATGAACAAGATAATATCGAGAATTTGAGATGAAAGGAATAAAAGTATATATATATTAGAATAAAGATATATGATAATTAGGGTGTGGATGCATAACCAAACATACCAGTAATGATCGCATTATATTCCCTTTAAAGAAAGATTTAATTTCATCTTGGATTAAAAACATTAAAAGGAGACGAACATGATTTTTATTTTTTAAAATTTATATTATTTTAATTTTTAAAATATTAAATTGGCTATCAAGCTCATTTAAAATAAATAATTTGTAAAATTTATATATTTTTAGTTTTAATTAGTATGTTTTGTAATCATAATTAATGATAAATATAATTTTTTTACAAATTTATTCATTTTATAAGAGTTAAATCTATTATTTAAAGATAAAAATTATTATTTTTATTTTAGAAAATAAAACATCAATTAAATTAATTTTTAAAAATATTAAACTAATTTTAAAAAAGTGAACGACTTTTATGTATTTATTAACTTTAAAGTTAAATAAAATTAATTTTAAAATATTAAATATAACTGAAATATATTCACAAATTAATTTGAATGGTATAATTTTATTAGAATTTTTTGATTAAAATGTAAAAATTAATTATTTAACATTAAACTAAACAGGCTTGTTTTTTTAGATATTAATATGATCCACCCTAATTATTTTTATAACCAAAATAATCGGTTTTTCTAGGAAAAAATCCTTCACACCTTTTATAAGCTAAATATGTAATGAACGGTCTTTGCAGCCATTAGAAGAAGCTACGTTGATATTTCGGGGACAAACACACTAGCGAAAAAGGAGAACAGAGAAATAGTTTTCTATCAAATGACGAATATTTTTCGATAACGTAAATATGTGGTATAATAAAAAATTAAAAAAATTTAACATAATAAAAATATTAATTTTATTTGTTAACTTATATAACATTACCTTAAATAATACAGAAAAATGAAAACATTAAAGATTAATTATAACTGACTCCATTAAGTGTAGTTTAATATAAAAATTATAAATTTAAATATCATCATTTTTTACTTTATATATAAAAATATATATAACTGATTGCATTAATTTTAGTTTCTAAAAATCATGTTTATAAATAAATAATTTGAAACTTATTTTTAAAAATAAGATCACTTTTATATACTTTTATTCTTGTCATAATCGCTTTATTTATTAAATTATTAAAATGGATCTAATAATAAAAAAATTAAAATAATTTATTTTAAATTTTAAATTTAAATCTCATCACTTTTTCTACACAAAAAATCACTTTATTTACTCACTTTGTAACACAAGTTATTAAAAATTAAATTAGTATTTTATATTAAATTAGTTATCTAATTAAAGAAAATATTTATTTTTCAAGTTAATTTTCAAATAAATAAATATTAAATATAGTGAGATATTTATAAACTATTGTTAAATTAATTTTCATTAATTTTTAAAATTTTTTAAATTAAAAGTTTTAAATACATAGCTTATGTATATAGACTACTTTTTCCTACAATAGATATTTGTGATCTAAATCAAAATACTTGTAAAGATATATTGAGGTATCTAAATCTTGTTTCTCCTAACATTAAGAAAAGATATCAAATACAAATAACATAAAATTAAAAACCCTTTTAAAATTATTTTAATAATGAAAAATAACATTATAGAAATTAGAAATTAGTTTACTTAAAGAAATATTATTTGAATAATAATTTGTAAATATTTTATTATAAGTAAAAAGTTTTATTAAACAGTGTTATTTAATGGTTATTTGTAAATATTTTATTATATTAATGTTGATTTAATGGATTTAATCATTAATTGAAATAATTCTGAAAATGCATAATTGGATAATTAAATAAAACAAATATAATTATTTAATTTATTATAAAAGTTTAAAAATACATATTATAAAATGAAAAAGATACTTAAGTATATAATTTTCAAGGACGAAGGTTCTAATTAAAAATATTAAAAAAATAATTTTTTAAAACATTATCAATTGGAGTGGAGGGTGTGTTTTTAACTTTTATCTTTATTTTAGAGATAATATTATTACCTTTAAATTACGGCGAAAAGTACTTTATGATTTTACCCATGATAACTTGTGTAACTTAGGGTTTTAAGGTACTAAAATAAAATTTTTAAAGCAAAATTTGATTTATCTTTTTATAGTTTTTCCAAGAATAGAAATTGATTTACGTTTAAATTGAAGTCTTAATTAATTTTTATATAATAAGAGTTAAAAAATTTTAAAATTTATGTAATTCTATTTTAAAAAATTTAGTTGATTTTTATAGTTTAATTTTAATTATTTATGGTAATATTTGATGGTTAATATTTGTTGTTGATATTTTTACACACAAAAAAATTCTAATTTCGTTGTGTGCGGGTAAACATTGAAACTAGTGATTCTCTGTGATTTTGGAGAGGCAGGACTCAAGCTTTCTCTGCTTTCGGCATGATTTCCCGTCCTTCAGCAGATACTTGATAAATTGAATTCACTTCTGCAGTAAACCAACAAGTGACCTAGAATATAGAGCCACTAAAATTGCGGACACTGAAAATTTTCATATCATACTTATTTGATTAATTCGTATCAAACAGATTACACCAAGCCGGCTTGGACTGAAAAAAGTCTCATGCGATGTTAGTCGAAATATAATTCTATTGGATCTACATTCTCAATTTTGGCAAAATAGTTCTTCTTGAGGATTAGTCATCGATCATTTACAAATGTTTTGCTTGAGGTACAAGCATTAAAGGTGGCCTTCAAGCAACCACTCAACAATAATCATAATTTTTTTTTTAAAAAAAAGAAGCTAATATAGATTTTCTTTTGTCAAGATACTGTAAGTAAGGGTGACTGATGATTGTTGGCTTAAAGGCTGTTAATAAATTAATGGCTTGCATGTAGACGTGGTTGTAGAATTCTGCGGCATGATATACTTTCTTTCTATTAGAAAACAACAGGCATTTATTTGGCTTGTAGGAGCTGAATTAAAATTAGTAATTAAATGCTTCTGAGTGTCACCACTATGACTAAGATCTAGCGAGGATATGGCGCACTAATTGAAGCCTCATTTGCTGATGCTTGCATGGAGTTATTTCTTGATTCACCTGACCTTGTATCTGATGGACCTCCGGCATTCATAAAATATGCAGGTTTTGAAGGTACTGGAAGAGTGAGAGAGAAGCTGTTAAGCATTATCACAACTGTTGCCATGGTTGGTCTGTTGGCTATGCTTTCTTGAACACAGAGTAATCCAATATGGATGCATTTCATTATTTCATTTCTTGAAATATTGTTCAGTGTTGGATCTATAATATTTAAGGCAGTCCCTTCCCTCCAGTTTCTCCATGCCTGCAACAATTTTTAACATTGTCATGGACTATTATTTTAAGGCCAAAGATATTGTTAGTTAAAGATACCAATCTTACAAAGCTTATTAGATGTTCTATATAATCCCCGTTATGGATGTCGCTATTTCTGTGTCCGGTAACTATCTCAAGAACTAGTACACCAAAACTAAAAACGTCTGACTTCACTGAAAATTCTCCATGTAATGCATATTCTGGTGCCATATATCCACTGCAATATCAACTTGAACAAACTCGATTAGATGATCAGCATACAAATTTTTTTTTTCTTCTTTTTGTTGCCACAGTTAGAAAAAAAAATTTGCTTTTAGCATATTGTGGTACTTAGTACTTACTAGGTTCCAACAACTCTGATTGTATTTCCTGTAGTTTGATCTGCAACAAACAAACTAGCAAGGCCAAAATCTGATATCTTAGGATTCATCTCTTCATCTAAGAGAACGTTGCTTGCTTTGAGATCACGATGGATAACGCGCAATCGAGAATCTTCATGAAGATAAAGAAGACCTCGAGCAATTCCTTCTACAATCTTGTAGCGTCTTTCCCAATCCAAATATGAACGCTTGATGGGATCTACGTGTCGAAGGAAACATATAATGTTTTGAATTATGCTCAGAATATTTCTTTTACTCTTTCTAGCAATAAAAGAATAGTCGATACAAAGTGCATTGAAGCAGAAGTTGTAACGTTACCAAATATGAAGTAATCAAGGCTTTTATTGGGAAGAAATTCATAGACCAGTATCCTTTCTCCCGTTTCCAGACAAAAGCCAAGTAGCCTTACTAAATTTCGGTGTTGAAGCTTTGCTACTAATAACAATTCATTTTTAAATTCTATATCTCCCTGGCCAGAGTCCCTGGACAACCGTTTGATAGCAACTTCTTCGCCATTGGGAAGCCTACCCTGAAAATATACAAGAGTTTTGATAAGTTAGACCCCTATTTTGACAAAGAGGTTATATTTAGCCCGATCTTATACCTTGTAGACTAGTCCAAATCCACCTTGTCCAAGCTTATTTGCATCTGAGAAGTTATTTGTAGCATCTATGATAGTTTGGAAATCCAATTGCAATGTCTCATTGGGTTCAATTTCATCGTCAGCTTCAAAGTCACCTGGGGGAGAATGTAAACGAGCTCTTTATATTATTTCCAAGAGTGGGGCTGCAGAAACTTAGCAAGGGTTGTTTTTTCTCATCATTTGACTCAGATTTTATTTAGCATGTACAATTTTATTTTCTTAATTGACACAGAAGTATTATAAGATTGGAAAAAAAAAGTCTATCATAAATTATGTGATTTCCAACATTAATACCAAACAATTATTTGTCTACAGTGTTAACTTTATTAATGAACATGTCATTGCCACTACATAGGCATGGCATCATAATTAACAGTTATAGGGGAAATAAAGGTGTACTGGACTTACTTTCAAGATACTCCCTTGGCTTCTTTCCTCTTAAATATATACATATAAAGGTGAGGAGTATTACAAAGGAGACAATCGGCACAATTATGGCAATGACAGTTGGCCATGATTTGCTCTTTCCTGCAAAATAGTTTGCATATTAAGAATAAAAAGGTAAATTTTTACTGAAACAACAAAAAACAGATGCCTATCTGAATCTGATTGTGAAAAGAAACAAACTCCAAAATGGAAAAGTTGGAGGTTGAATAACTAAAATGTGCAAAATATATACTTGTCAGTTAGTTGTGATGTAGCCAAAAATATGAGTAGCATAAAACATAGCATGATGGGAACCTTTTTTGAACGTGGTTGTGGTGGATGAAGGAGGAGAAGGAAATGCTTGCGGTGTCGGTGAAGGTGGCACATCAATCATAGGATCATAATACGGGGTGGTGTCAAATCTAAGATTACAACTTGGTTTAAAAATTCTGGCACGTATCTTGCCAGCACAGCAGTTTGGGATATATGATATTGCTTCAAACAAGCACTGAGTGCATTTCAACCCTGACAAATCAGGTGTGCACTGCACATGAGCAAATACAGTTTGAAAACCTGGACCTTTCTTGTTTGCTGCAGCAAACTTACGGTGGGAATCACCCGCAGCAGCTCTGCTTCCTAGACTTGCCAGCAAGTCAGAAACAACTTGATTGAACTGATCCACATTTGTTGCATTCTTATTGTTCCGTATATAATACAAAGGTTCACCTTCCATAATCCCAAATATTGAGCGGTTTGAGTATCGCAGCATGCACTCATCATACCACCCAATTGCCTCCTTCTGGTTTGGACAAAGCTGTGTCAGAAGAACTCTTGAATTGTTGAGGCAGCTACGACAAGCTTCTGGCTTAACATCTCCTCTACACATCCCAATAACGTTAACTTTATCAGTGTTTTGGCCATTGGAGAAATTGTAGAAGCCATAGTCAATTTCAGTGTTGGAAGAGAGGTTGGACAAAAGAGTGTTTAGGTTCGTATGGAAGGTACTATTGGCAGTGTAGTTGCCATTTTTGTGATCACAATAATAAACTACGAAGCCTGGCTGGGCGGTGGCTAAAGACATGAGATTGATAAAGTAAAAAAGAAACAAGAACAAGGTTTTAGATACTATGGTCATAGCAGCCATCCTTATCGAATGGGATGTAAGTTGTAACAAAGATTGATGGCAAGCTCCTATTAATGGACTAAAAACAATCAAACCTTTAAACTTTCATATTATTATATATATGCACTTGTTGTACCAAAAATGATTATTATATCCACTTGCCCAAAGATCGTACAAGATGGAAGTCTGAATGTGAATTGTTGGTCAAACTCGGATCATTTAACAAATTCATTCACGATCATAAGATTTAGTTAAAACGATAGTAACTGTGAAATATTGATAATTAGTTCATAAATTTTTAGGAATATACTTTTATTTATACTATATTACTGGATATGATTCCATGCATTTATTGAGTAATATATCATTGGGATGTAAAACTTATCATGCGTAGCTCCTATGTTTTCATGTTTCTTTTTTATTTCTATTCCTTTATTTTGTTTTTATTGCATTATACATTTTTTCCATTTTCACATTGTATTTGGTATGTTAAAGAACTAATTTAATATTTTTATTTAATAATTAATATGAAAAAAATCCGTTATATATAAGGAACAAAATAAAGAAGAATATTTAACATTTTTATCACGTAAAAAAATTCATAAAATCTATTAATCACGTTAAAATTGTTTCCACAACATCACAATGTGAAATAAATGACATGTATCATTTTAGAACTATTTTTTATTAAGAGACCCGTTTATATATATATATATATATATATATATTAAAAATAAAAACAGTATTTGAATGAAAAAAAAGTTAAAAAAAGGTATGTTATGTATTCATAAAGGCATTGTATAATTGTAAAGAAAATTAAAGCAAAAATGTAGTAATTAGCAAGGTTATTAGATAATAGGGATAAAAATTTTTTAAATTAAAAATTTTGAGTTTAAATTTAATTTTATGGAAGGCCTTTTTTTTGTGATCAATAAATTTATTTAAAAATTTATGATATAAAAAAGTTAATAAATAAATTTAAAAGTCTATAAAATAATTGGTTAAAAAAGTTTATAAATTTAAAATCTAAAAATAAAAAATTATTAAATAAACTCAAAATTTATATATAAAAATTATTTAAAGATTTTTAAATTTAAATTTTTTTATAAAATAAATTTTAATAATATTTTGTAAAATTGTTAATTTAATCTTTATTGGTATCATCTATATATAAAATCAATCAAAATTATTTAAAAAATAATAAATATAGTATATCATTTTAAATTCAAATAATATTATAATTTACATTATATTTATGTGATGTATTATGATATATTAATTTTGTAACTGTGAAAATAAATAAATATAGCAGAAGGAATAGTTGTTCAGGAATTTTTTATTTAAAATTTAAATTTAAATTTTAATAAATTATATAAATATAATAAATATGTATATATTATAAAAAAAATTTATAAATAAATTAAATAAAATTATTTATAAGTTTAAATTTAATTTTTTATCTAAAATAATTTTTAAAAAATTTTATATATATCTATTTATTAAAAAATCGAATTAAAAAAAGATTTTAATATAAAGCAAGGTGATTGATCTCCATATCCAATGACACCAAAAGAACAATGCAATTTCAATTTCAGTATTAAAAAACACAATTAAAATAAAAACCAGACTACATAAAAAATTACATTATAAATTCATATCTATTTGATCCTAGGGAAAATTTAATAAAGATATTGCTATGGGTAGTAAATACAAAACCACAATTTCAATTAATGTTAAAAAAATGCAAATGTAATAAAAAAAATGTAAATGGAAAAATTAATTTGTTGTTTGGTAATTTTTATATTTTGAGAAGTAATAGCTAACTATCAACTAAAAAATACTTTTAATATAGAAATTAATTGAAAAACATTTTTACGGCTTCTAGATTCAAACTAAGAAGAATTTTCTTTCTTTTATCATCTTCTTTGGCTAAGGGCAGGACAAATCGAGAAGACCCCAGCGAGGACTTGGCATTTTCAAATTGACGTGAGCTATACATGTCACAAGATTGAAGATTCCCAAACACGGAAAGTTTTGCGTGTAACCGGGTTAAATAAATCTAGAGATAATTCTCAAATTAACTTTTATCATTTTTAAAATTTTTAAAAAAGTAATAAGATTTTGTAAATTTTTATCAATTATATTATTTTTTATCTATTTTATTTTATTTTTCAATTATAATAATCTTATTTTAAAAAATTGAAATTAATTTAATATATTTTAGAATCGATAATAATTAATTTAAAGATTTATTTAATAAATCTACCTGTTTTATCTTTATAGACTACCTTCCTTTTTTGATTTTCTTTTCATATTTGAAAGGAGAAAAAAATTATTCTTATCATCTATAAGGAAGTTTAAGAAGTATTTGTTATAATTTTTTTACTAATATCTTTTTTATATAAAAATATAAATGAAAAATTTAAAAACAGTAGAATAAAATAAATGACGATACATTAGAAAGTTAGTGAATAATTATTGGAGAAAAATTAAATTTTTTATTTGTATAATTTTTTCTCTGACAAATAGAAACAAAATAATATTAAATTCAAATTTTTATTTTTAAATTAAAGCTGTTTTAAAGTTTATTCCTATTCTTACTAAGTTACTTACACTAAAAAAATAATTTTATTTATAAATTTTATTTTTAAAATACTAATTTCATTTATATTTTAATATTAATATGTTATAATAAAATTAAATATAAATTCCTTACGTAAGAGAAAGAGATAATGAATATTTATGTACAATGAGTATACAAGCAAGAGAAAAAAAAATATAAACAGCAGAGATTAAAAAAAATGAAAAAAAAAAAGAAAGAAAGAAAGTGAAGAAAATGGAGAATCTTTACCCATTAACTTCAACTAATTTCTATGCAACACGTAATCAATTTTTTCAGTTTACTATAGAGTTAATAAAACTTAGCTATATCACATAGAAAATCGGTCGAAACCACGGAGTGTGATAATTGTGGACTATGCGATCATTTCTCAAACCTAAGAAGGACGCAAACATTTGTAAATGACTGTCTGAAGTTGTTCCCAAATATAGTTAGAGATAGGGGATGAACTTCTCATAAATCCAGTTCGAACTCATACATGCATTCTCAACAATCAGTTCATGCTAAATATTTAGGACAAAATTTAGATACATACCATATGTATTTTTTATGCCATTCTCTAATTAGAATAAAAATTTTACCTTGATAATTGATACTGATCTTTATTAAATAGGTTACTGAGATAAAATTCTTTGATTGAAGAACAGAAATAAAATCATCCATTCTGCTGCACCTAAATTTTGTTCAGATATTTTTCGTTACCCTGAACTCATCATAGTTGACCTTTCCTTCTCAAAATATATGCTCCAATGGACTTAAAAACAGAACTAGGATGAAAGGCCTGATGCCATGTCTCTACTACAAACATTAAATTCTCAAGTCCCAGTTAAAGAATAGCAGATTCTTATGATCTCAGTATCCCTAAAAATAAGGATTAGGAGTGCTGTCACAGCCCAAACTTGCAAGAGGCAGTTTCTGTAATTTGAACCACTTCATTGACATGAAATTTCCTAATTACAACAGCAAGAAACATAAGGTTTTAAATAACGATAATAAGTACAATCTTTACACGAAAATGGTGCTGAACAATTCTTCCATCTTCTTAGTAATAATAGCAAGCACCAAGCATCTATTTTACTAGGAACTTTAAGTTGTAGTTATGATTGCCACCTCTGACTATAATCATATGATTCATATCTAACGAGGATATAGACTACTAATTGAGGCCTCATTTACCGATGCTTCGGCAGAATCACTTTTTTTCTCTTTTGAACCTATTTCCACAGAACAACTCCCTGAAAACTGGTTATCCGGTAACCATCCATTACTCATAAAATAGGCAGGTTGCAATGGAACTGGGAGAGCGAAAGAATCACTATCAAGCATAAGCACAACTGAAGCCAAGGTTGGTCTATCAGCAACCTTATCTTGAACACAAAGTAGCCCAATGTGAATGCATCTAACTACCTCATCTCTTAACGCATCATTTAAGGTGGGATCCATAACATTAAAAGATGTCCCTTTCTTCCAGTTTTTCCAAGCCTGCAAGAAATGGTTTTAGTTTGTCACTTTTACCATTTGAAATGCACTAGTAATCGCAAAGTTCATTCTCTATTCTAGACCTTCTACAGATAAATTAGATAAAGAAAGTATACATACAAAGCTTAATAGATGCTCCACATCCTCTCCATTACGAAATCCACCATTCTTTTGGCCACTTACAATCTCCAGTATTATTACACCAAAACTAAAGACATCTGACTTCACTGAGAATTTTCCATGCCTTGCGTACTCAGGTGCCATATATCCCCTGCATGTCAATAAGGACACGCTCAATTACAACAACAAGCATTACCAGTTTTCTTGATAACAATCAATCTGCTTTGGTTAAGGATACATATTAGAAACTAATTAGCCCTTATAGTATTAAGATACTCACAGGGTTCCTACAATTTTACTTGCATTAGCCTGAGTCTGATCCACAACAAACAGCCTTGCCAAACCAAAATCTGAAATCTTAGGATTCATATCTGCATCTAAAAGAATATTACTTGATTTGAGATCACGATGAATAATCCTCTGTTGAGAATCCTCGTGAAGGTAAAGAAGGCCCCGTGCAATGCCTTCAATTGTATTGTAGCGTGTTTTCCAATCCAAATGAGTGCGCTTAATTGGATCTACAAGCCAACATGAATACAATCATTTAAATTGCAGTCAAAGCCTCTATTTAGCCATGCAAGAGAAAAACTGTAATAGACTTTAACCTCATGAAAAAGTTAACTTACCAAATAAGAAATTGTCAAGACTTTTATTAGGAAGAAACTCATAGACAAGCAAACGTTCTTTTCTTTCAATACAGAAACCAAGGAGCCTAACTAAATTTCGGTGCCGAAGTTTAGCCATTAAAATCAGTTCATTCTTGAATTCAATATCTCCTTGGCCAGAGTTGCTAGATAACCTTTTTACTGCAACTTCTTGCTCATTGAGGAGAGTGCCCTGAAGACATCATGTAACATTTTATGCATGTAAAAATGGCCAACAGTCTGAGCATACCACGTTTTGTCGTACAGATGAACTTTAATTGCAATAATGTCATGTTTACCTTGTAAACTGGTCCAAATCCACCTTGTCCAAGCTTGTTTGCATCAGAGAAGTTGTTTGTAGCAATTTTGATGGTGTCAAAATCAAATTGTGATGACTCAACTTGAATGATTTCTTCTTCAACTTTAGCTTCACCTAGGTTGGGGAGGCAGTTTTAACAGGTGAGTTTGTCAATTTGATATTAATTTTGCAAGTGCAGCTTGAAAAAGTGAATGTTTCCAAAAGTTTCAAAAATAGATCCTCGATTTGAGATCACGTAGAACATAAAACCAATTGATTTCTTGAAAATAATTATACTCTGGTTTTTGTTTTTGTTCTCAACTCACGTTAAGTTAAATTACTTAAGAATATTTTCCCGTTCTATGTCATATGCTTTGTCAACGAATTATAAAAGTACTACATGATTCTTGAATTTTTTTTATCTTGGTGCAGGTCTCACGTACCCAAAATGAGAATATCACAGGAGAAAATATTGACTCTTGCATCACACAACAATTAAACATCTGAACTTACTCTCAAAATGTCTTGTTGGCTTCCTTACTCTTAAGTAGATCATGCAAATAAAGATCAACAACCCAACAGAGGCAACAGTAGGCACAACTATGGCGATGACAGCTCGTGATCTCTTGCTGCTTCCTGCACAAGCCCAATATCCGTTCTGATTAATACAATCCAACACTCGAGGATATGCTAATTTAGTCCCGTAACTAAGCATAGAGACAAAGAGTTGAAGATGCAACAAAGATGCTGGACTTTTTATGGCTAGAATCTAGATCACCTTTAGGTACATAGCTATTTTTTTTTTCTTACTTTCTTCCTTAAATGGGAATGAAAAAATAATAACAATAAAACATCCCACTCTAAAATAAATATTTGAGGTTTAACCGCTACTTATGTGCCAATTAGATGCTGCATGAAGCAGGGTTGCATTTGTGATATGATGTTGTACTTTGAACCATGTTGTAAGAATACCATGGTAAGTACTATCTGAGAAGTTTGTATTTGTTGTGGTGGATGGTGTAGGAGCCGGAGGAGGAGATCCTTGCGGTGACAATGTTAGTGATAGAACATTAGATTTAGGGTCATAAAAGCTGTAGTTCTCATATCTGAAGTTGCAGCTGACTTTAATGACTCCACCACCTGATCTATTATTACAATATTTTGATAGTTCGGAGAAAGCCCCAATTAAGCAGTCGTTACATTCTGGCCCTGTCAAATCAGGTGAGCATTGAACAAGAGCATATATTGGTTGAGAACTCGGAGCAGTTGCATTTCCTGCAGCAAAGTTACGATTAAGATGGGAGTCGCTTGTTGCAGCTTTTACTCTTAGCTTTGACAGCAAGTTCTTAAGCACATAACTGTAATGATTCCAATCAGTTACATTAGTGTTACTCCACAAGTAGATTCGTACGTTAGATTCTTGGTAACCAGATAATGAATCAGTTGAATAGTGTAACATGCATTTATCATATCCTCCTACTGCCTCTATCTTATTCGCACACTCTTTTCGGAGAAGGAAAATAGAATCATTGAGGCATGTACGGCAAACAGGTGGAGTAACATCCCCTCTGCATAGCCCAGTTGCGTAGACTCTATCAGAGTCTTGGCCAAAGGAGGAATTGTAGAAGCCATAGTCAACTTGTGTGTCGGAAATGAGCCTTGGAAGAAGGGTATTGAGGTTGGTGTGGTAAGTGCTATTAGGGTCAAAATCTCTACCTGTGCAGACCGTGTAATTGTAGTCAGGCTCGGCTGTGGCATGAGATATCAAAATAACAATTAGAAAAAGAAAAAATAGCATTCTATGAAAGACCATTGTAGTAATGCTTGTACGTGTTTTCGGGGATACTGGCAAAGTAAACTATGAGTAAGGCTTCCACGGGGACTAGTACATTTAATGTTCGCAATTTGTTTCCTATTTCACGCAATTTGCAGTTACTAGTCAACTTGCGTGTTGGAAATGAAAATTGAGCCGTTGAAGAAGGGTAATGAAGTTGGTCTTGTACATGCTATTAGGGGCAAAATCCGCTCCTGTGCAGATCGTGTACTTCTGCTCTGCCTCGGTAGTGGCTTCAGATATCAGATACCATGTTTGCTTTGGATGCAATGTGATTCGATTTTAGAGAAAAAATAAAACATTCCAATCAATTATAAAGAATGTTTGTAATATGATTTTATTTAATTGAAATATATTATAAAAATTAAATCAAATTAAATATATCTTTTGTGATTTGGTTCAATTTTATTATTTTAAAATTTAATTTTATTTTAAAAAATTAAATAATAAAAATACTATTAAATAAATACAAAATGTTAAATCCTAAAAAATAAAACCCATAAAAATTTCATAATCTATAATTAAGAAAAATATAAAAAATAAAATAATATATATAAATATTTATAATAAATATAAAAATTTAAATATTTTAATGTTAATTTTATTTTAAAATATAATATTGAATAAAAAATATGTGTAACTATATATGATTTAGTTTGATTTTACATATAAAAACTGTAAAATGAACAAAATAAAATAAATTATAAAATTTTAATTTTTTCTATTTTTAAAATGAAAAGTAGACATAAGAGAAAATATAGCATTCGTTGAGAAATCATGACATACTTTGTTGTAATGTTTGTACATGTTTTAAGGGATATTGGCAAACTATGAGTAAGTCTTCCCTGGCACCAAGGTCTGATAGAAAAGAAATGATAATTCCGACAATTAAAAAAAATTATCAATATAATATATATATATATATATATATATATAATAAAAAATATTATATAAATTAAAAAAATACATATTTTATTTAAGATGTACGAGATCCATCTCGAATGTGATAAAAAGATAAAAAAAGAAAATATAATATAATAAAAATAAAATATATTAAGATAAAAATAATGTTAAAATATATAATTATTATTTTTTAGTATTCATTCACAGTTGAGGAGTTGCCTTCATGCACAGTAATTTGACAATTTGAATTTTATTTGCTGAGATAAATAACCTGTCTGACCCGCAATTTGCAGTTAGTAGTCAACTGGGTGGACCATACGCTACTGACCATTGGGTGGCATAGCTTCTGACAAATCATTAGTCTTTACGTGCATTTTAAAAACAAGTGGAAGATTTCTGTGTCACCAATGGAAAGACTTCTGGACCAACCCTAAACCCCCACTTCTCACGCCACTAGTGGAGAACTTCTGTGCAAAGATTCAAGTACAGAAAATTACTACCTACAAATTTTTATACCTCAAAATCAAATTAAATCAAACTAAACACTTTTATCTTCCATGCATGTTAGTAAAACTCTCCGATCCTCAACTTGGATGATAGCCTTTTTCAAAGTAATGTCTTTACTTTAGGATTTCGAACTTAATTTTAAGATTGCATATTCACTTTTAATCTTCCACCACAACAAACAATATATGTTTAATTCATAATGCTAAAATGTTTTACACATCAAAATTAATCTCTATTTTATTTCCTAAATACAAATATTAGATATTCCCCCAATGGTTAATTTATAAAACTGAAACTGGAGCCTGGATATAGAGCATATTAAATGATAAATATTAAAAATTATACCAAGTTGCATTTTTTAACTATGTATATCCGATAATTTAAGTAAAATTATTAGAAATAAATTTTTTAATATAATTGCAATATTTAAATTTAAAATTTCTAATTAAACTAGATCAATCTCAATTAGTTGATCGTTACCGAGTTGCAGTTTGAAACTAGAAACAAATGACGGGGAAGCTTGTAACTTGTAATGTATATGTTTTCTTAATGATTGATTTATAGAACAAAATCTGGAAGCGGGATAGCATACCATCAAATAAATAATAAAAAAGAAATGTGACAATTTGCATTTGTAAACAAAAATGAAATGGCGGGAAAGCTTATAATATATGAGAAATATGCTCCACGATTGCTGTAAATTTGACAAGGAAACCAGTGGTGTATATTCTCATGTACATTCTCCTCCACCGTTTTCAAGAAAAGTTTTTGTTCGTAGTCCATTTTATGAGGTATGATTAAAAAAATATGAAATTGAATATTTTAAAAATTAGTATAAATTTTTTTTTATACAAACCGCAATCTATTAAAAAGTAGCAAAATTATTAAATAGGATTGTAATTTTTAACTTAACTTATTGGAATAATCAACATTATTAATAATAATTTTTAAAAAATAAAAAAATTAACTCATAAAAATAAAAATTTTTAACAAAAAATATTATTATTTATCAAAATTTATCTTCCTAAATCTGTTATATAAAAAATTTAATTGGTCTAAATTTTAAAAAAAAATTAATAATAAATCTTAATTAAATTATAAATTAATCTAAAATTTTAATTTAATTTATAAATAATTAAAATAAACCATTCTTCAATCAATAATAAATCTTAAAATAATATAAAATAAATTTAATTTTTTATATCTCATCCTCATTTCAAATCTTTAATTATTAGTAAAATAAAAAGTTTATTTATCTCTTTTGAATTTAAATCAAAATTGTATATAAATTTTTTTAGTAGGTTAATTAAAATTATATCATTCTCTCTTCAAAAGATTCGTTTTCAAATTACATTATAAAATTGCATGTAAAAGGTATTTGGATGGGATTCATTTTTGAATTAGATTATAAAATTGCATATAAAAAATGTTTCGATGGGCTAATTAGATCTTTATTGCTATATGCTTCGGTCGTCAATTGAGTCATTGAACTCGTTTCGAAATCCAGAAGTGGTAAAAGTTATTAAAGTCAATCGAATCGGAGGAGCTCTCCTTTTTCAGCCAAGTGGGATACTCCGGTCTTTAATATAGTGTCACGGTAACATGGGGCTGGTTTGGACATCTTCTTTTCAATGAAGTTTCTTATTTAAAATATTTAAATAAGTGGCAATCACTCTTTTCAAAGAAACAATGCACACAAACCTTCAGTTCAAAAGTTGAATAAATGTTCATATTCCCACTTGTTGAATTGTACGCGGAAGTTTTAGTCACGGACTGTGTATACCTATGCGGCTATGCTTCAAAGTTCAAAGTTCAAAGACAATAATGATAGCTAATTAAAATCACTTCCCCTTCACCAATATTAGAATTCCTCTCTTCCTAACCTTCAATCTTCCCTTTATTATTCTTAGTACCTTACTCCAACCAGACACCTCCTATGGCCATGGTTTCAAGAATGCCCATATTTCTTTGTATCCTTGTCACATTCACCTTCATATCTCAATCCACTGCCCAACCGGGATTCTTATACTACTTTTGTATGAATGACAATGGCAATTACACTGCTAACAGTACCTACCATAACAACCTCAATACCCTTTTGTCCAACCTCTCTTCTAACACACAAATTGACTATGGCTTCTACAATTTTTCTTATGGCCAAGATAATGAAAGAGTAAATGCAATTGGGTTGTGTAGAGGAGATGTTAAGCCACACGATTGCCGCAGTTGCTTCAATGATTCCAAAGTCCTTCTCACTCAACTGTGTCCAAATCAAAAGGAGGCAATTGGGTGGTATGACAATTGCATGCTACGTTACTCCAACCGCTCAATATTTGACACCATGCAGGCTTCTCCTGGTTTCTATATGAGGAATAATGGTAATGCAACAGATATTGATCAATTCAATGAAGTTCTGAGGAACTTGCTGGATAGCCTCATAGGCCAAGCTTCATCAGGGGACTCCAAACGCAAGTTTGCTGCCGCAAATGTAACAGGGCCAGGGTTTCAAACTATATATGGTCTTGTGCAGTGTACACCTGACTTGTCAGAGCAAGACTGCAGTTCATGCTTGGTTGGGGCTATCTCAGAAATTCCACAATGTTGTGATGGCAAGAAAGGTGGTAGAGTTGGAAGACCCAGCTGTAATTTCAGATACGAGATATACCCTTTCTATGATGCAACCAATGTTGCAACACCACAAGCACCAGCATCAGCACCAACAGTATTTGCTCCTCCTCCTTCATCAACAGATGCCTTGCCCACAGAAGGTAAATGTCAGATCCTGCTTGAAATGTAAAATAATGAAAAGTCAAGAAATAATTGAACTTTAAAGTGGTTTCTTCTTATAGATATTTATTACTCTTGTGGTGGTGAGGATAGCATAAAGAATAATAGAATATGAGAATGGGATAAGGATTATATAGAGTAAGGGTATGATAGACTCTTATCCTATCCTGGACGAAAGGATAAGCATTCTGGGAAAATTTTATTTTTGGGATATTTCAGATACAAAATTGAAACACTTGTTGATGAGTGATGACACAGCCTTTTCCAGGAACTAGTGATTAGACTTATTGAGAACTAATTATCCTCAGTCTTAGAAATATGTTAATAAGTTTGAAGTTCTGTTTTGGCAGGAAAGGGCAGCACATCTCGAACTGTAATAGTAATAGTTGTGCCAGTTATTGCCTTTGCCACACTAGTCATCCTTATCTGCATCTATTTAAAAATCAGGACGTCACAGAAGCAAATTCAAGGTAAGCTAACATGGGAATTTCTTTTAATATGTTGTCGATTTGGGCCTTCCCTATGTGCAATGAAATTTATTCGGCAAAAGGTCTACTATGGTCTCGCTACCCACAAAATGACAAAGTATGAATCCTAGTTGCTATAGATTTAGCAGAATAATAGAATATGTAATATTTTTTCCATTAATGAAAAAAATAAAATGCTTGGTTCAATCACAATCGGGAAGAAGTAAAACGAAAGAAAAGTAACTTGCAAAATGTTGATATAATAAAGCGCAATTTGCAAGAGTAGAGAAAAATTAAATGGCTTAACAACTGCTTATTCTAAATAATTCATTATACAATTTATTTCACCGATTGCCATAACGTAAATAATTGAATTAATAACAAACATAAAATATCGTAAATCGCATTCACCTGTTCTATCGAGTTCCCAAGAAATTATTATTATCATTAACGAAAACAAATGAACTAAAAGTCCAATTGGAGAACTGACTGGTTGCAACTCCTTCCCAGTTGAAGCTGAAAATGATGATGCAATTGGATCAGCAGAGACATTGCAATTGGACTTCGCCACAATCATGGCTGCTACCAACAACTTTTCTGATGCAAAGAAGCTAGGACAAGGAGGATTTGGATCTGTTTACAAGGTAAATATAACAGTGTCACATAAAAATGTAAATCGCATCTACATCAAAATGTGGTGTAACTGATAGGCTGGTTTCCCTGACTTAGATACTTCAAATTTAAATTTTCAGGGTACGCTTTCCAATGGTCAGGAAGTTGCAATCAAAAGGTTGTCTAGGAATTCCATTCAAGGAGACATAGAGTTTAAGAATGAAGTGCTGTTAGTGGCCAAGCTTCAGCACAGAAATTTAGTTAAACTGCTAGGTTTTTGTTTGGAAAGAAGAGAAAGGGTATTGGTCTATGAATTTGTTCCCAATAAAAGCCTTGATTTCTTCATTTTTGGTAAGTCAAAACTTTTGGTTGATTAGACTGTACATCTGTTACCTTATTCCTGCCTCACAGTTAAGTTTATGCAGATCAAATCAAACGTGCACAATTGAATTGGGAAAGGAGGTACAAAATCATAGGAGGCATTGCTAGAGGCCTTCTTTACCTTCACGAAGATTCGCGTTTGAGGATTATTCACCGAGATCTTAAAGCAAGCAACGTCCTATTGGATGCAGAGATGAATCCTAAGATATCAGATTTTGGCTTGGCAAGATTATTTGAAATGGATCAAACTCAAGGCAACACAAGTAGAATTGTTGGAACCTAGTAAGTAATATAACGTCCCATGGCTAATAAGTTACACTAATCAGTGTCTTCAACTAAAACAGAAATCATCAAGGTGATCTTAAGAAACTTGTTAATATTTGGATGTAATTAAGCTCATTCATGCTGACATGCAGTGGATATATGGCACCAGAGTATGCTTTCCATGGACAATTCTCAGCAAAGTCTGATGTTTATAGTTTTGGTGTACTAGTTCTGGAGATCGTAAGTGGCCAAAAAAATTGCGGTGTACGTCGAGGGGAGAAAATAGAGGATTTACTAACCTCTGTAAGTAAACCTTCTTTTCATTACCTGCCTTTAGCCTTGTTTGTTTTACTCCTGTAAATCTCATTCTTGTGATTTTTAATGGAAACAAGTTTCAATAAAAATCATCATGTGGTTCAGATTAATTTATAAAACACATCTCAATTATATTTAACAGTTTAAAATTAATTTCATCAAAATTTATTCTACTCCACCTTACATTAAAAGTTAGGTAGAATTAGTAGATATGGATTTGTAGAATTAAAGACCTAATCAATCTTTGTATTATTGAGCAACTCTTTGCAGGCATGGAAAAACTGGAGGGAAGGGACAGTCTCAAGCATTGTTGATCCTACAATTACCGATGGTTCAACAAATGAAATAATGAGATGTATCCATATTGCATTGCTTTGTGTTCAGGAAAATGTAGCTGATAGACCAACCATGACTTCCGTTGTACTTATGCTTAACAGCTACTCTGTTACTCTTCCGTTGCCCTCACAGCCTGCTTTCTCTATTAATAACAGAAGTTTATCAGTCATTCAATCAGGTGAGTATGTTCCAGTGGCAGGAAGATCAGATGAAACAAATATTCAATCTGTTCAAGAATCAGTAAATGAGGCCTCAATTACCGAGCCATTTCCTCGCTAGAGTTTACTAATTGACACCTATGGACTGTAATTTCCAATTTCTTTCTTTCTTTTTATACAGCAGCCCTTACCCAGAATAATTACTAGCTTAGTTCAGTCGAATAAAGAAAAATGAAAGAAGCTTAAACATAAGCTTGTTCATGTTCTTAACTGTATATCCTGTTATTATATAATAATTCATAATTAAATAAAAATGTAAAAAAATATATACTAATAATATATTTCAATTAAATTCTTTTAAAAATATCCATATAATGCATCATCAATGTGCAGGTTATTTCTTACATAATTCGGTTGATCAAATTTATTTAATGGTGCATTCAGAAATAGAAACCTTGCTCTAGCCGATTCACGGAATAATGATTTATGCTAAGCTGAAATATGTCGCTGGACCCGTAAGTATGCAGCTCGATTCATGTTGAGCAAAAATACTTATAAAAATGTAAGCAGGCAACTCGGGTGAGTCAACAAAGGATGACATTGATGAAAATAAATTTATTGCATTATGAAAAATATTCCAAAAAATCAGGTGGTGGCCATGCTTGTTGCGGGTACATGTCCAGTACAAAAGATTTGGAACTTAAAATAAAGAAGAAGTTGCACAATAATGCACGTAGCAAGACTCCATTTCTTCCTAGAATCCATGTCTATACCAATGAAGATAATCAATGACAAGATGATATATGACGTGGGGGAAGCTCCTCCTATACCATGAACATAATTCATGTAGAGAGAAGTCGTTTTAGGTTTGTTGATCATGCCAAGGGATTGAAGATAAACCTTCTGACCCGAATCTTAGTGGAGTGGAGATGCATCCGAGCCCTTGCCGCGTGACTAAGGAAAATTGTCAACCAATTGTTGAAATGGAGACTATGATAAAGGCTATACTTGTGGCTTTGCCTTAGCAAGATTCATTTTTTGTTATCTACTTAGCATGATGATTGCTTTCAAGGATACATATATTAGTGACCGCTAATGGTTCGTTTGGGGATATAAAGAAACGGCAAGCAAAAAAAGTGAATGGAAAGAAAAGAAAAAATAAGTTAGGTGGACGAGTAAAAATAAAAGAAAACAAAAATTAATTTTTTTATTTGTTTAGATGAGTTGGAAAAAGATAAAAAAATATATATTAATAGTATAAATTTTATTTTATATAAATTTTAAAAATTTAATTTTTAATATATTTTTTTATTAATATTTTTTTTATATTTTTAAAAATTATAATAATTTTAACAGTTTAAAATATAACAAACAAAAAATACAATTTTTTTCTCTATTTTTTCATCAATTTAAGAGGAATAAAAGTTGGTAGTATTTACAAAAATTGATTCCTTTCTTTTTGTTCCATACATAAATAAATAGTAAAAAAAAATTATATTCTTTTTTTTTTTCTTTCTTTCCGTCCAAATAAATCATAAAGGATAAGTAAAGAGTCAATAACATGTACAAGACTTCTCTCATCATAATTTTAGAAATCCATTGTTCCTTTGCAAGTGCTAAGTAACCTTGAAATTCAACTTGACATTTACTGTTTAATTGAAATGGATGGACAAGTGAGAGGCATTTGACTCCTCATTGTAAAAGCCCCAAACTTTTTCTCTTGTAATCATTGATACTTTCCACAGAAAATCAAGCTGAATAAAGATGGTCAATCTTGGATGTGCACAACAATATATGCCAACCCTAAACAGCAAGAGGGATAAATTGTTTATGCACCTATGAAGATTAAGACAATGTATCTTTACACCATGGATCCTCCTTGGAGATTACACCAGTAGAGTAATGAAAAACTTGCTCAGTTGATTTATAATTGCAATTTACTAAATATTTGATCTATCCGTAGCAAGTATATTTAACTTAGGAGACCGGAGGGCTAGAATATAGTTAAGAACTTTGACAGGAGCTTGGTGGACCAATCCTGACATACTCGGTTTCGGTAAATCTTTGTGGGAATCTAGTGAGGTTCAAGGTTGGGAATGGAGTTTATGTTTATCGTGTTTAAAGCTTCATCTAGCTCAACTTGTTTATTGAAAATATAAGTTTAATTATTTTTTTTTATCGATAAACAAATTAAATTTAAATTTATAAAAAAATTGTTAAATTTACTAAGGTAAGTATTTATATATATTATTTTATTATAATTTTATAATTTATTTTAATATATTACATTTATATAATATATTATATTTACGTATTAAATTCTTTTATGCATGACCTTTTACATATTTATATAAAATGTTTGAATTTTTTTTTTTACTTTTCATAATGTTTTAATGTTGATTCTTTTTTATTAATTTTGATAATAATGATTATTTAAATAAGTTTTTGGTCTATTATTTAGCCTTAATAAGATTTTAAATTTGTTAGTTTTTTTATTTATTTACATATGTTTTAGATTTATTTGTTGAATTTATTATATTGTAAATTATAATTTTGGTATACCTTATAATAAATTATATCTTGTTAATAAAAAATCAATAACATGTAATAAGTCCAGATCCATATTTAAAAATTTTAAATTATGTCCAACTTATTTCGTAAATTTTAATTTTACCTATTTTTATATTTAGTAGGATTTATTCATTTCATTCTTTGATCTTCTTTCATGGGATGAAGATAACTACAAAGAATAAATTTTTTTAATTTTAAAAACATGGATAACCTATGAAGATTTTGATAAAATTGTTCATAATACTTAACGTAAGGTTAATTATATTGATTATATTTTATCTTATTTTGTAACTATTATTATTACTAATAATATTTTAGTATTAATAACAATTTTTAAATATTTTTTTATTATTTTAATATTTTAGAATATATATAGTAGTTTTAATTTTTAATTACCTCTATTATTAAATTTAAAACATTATTTAAAAGTTTTATTTTATTTTCTAAAATTATCAATTGATAGTAAATATTTAAACTAATTGTAATCAAGTCAAGAATTACCGCGATAAAAAAAATATATCTAAAGAATTTAGTTACATTAAAATAAATTTACGGATAATCCATATTCATCTTCTAATTGAGAAAAGCAAAAATTTTAAATAAAAAATAAAATGTACTATAAGTTTACTTTTTATTATAAATTTACTTTTTTATCCAATCTTATGTTTAACTTTAATAGACTAAAACATGCATATTGTGTTCATAATTTTAAACTGAAAATATACTTTTAAAAGATAAAAAAATATTTTATCTAATTAAACCATCAATTAGATTCACATTGTTGATCAAATGGGCAAGGATTAAAGTGAAAGAAACTGTTTGTTACAGATAAACGAACTGCTTTTCAAATAATCTCATTCGTAAGCCTAAGCTAGTAATGTTAAGAACATGAACAAGGTTGTTTTAAACCTTCTTTCATTTTTCTTTCTACTACTGAACTAAGCTAGTAATTATTCTGGGTAAGGGGTACAGTGAAAAATAAAAGAAAGAAATTGGAAAGTACAGTCTACAAGTGTCACTTTTATCAGTAAACTCTAGCGAGGAAATAGCTCAGTAATCGAGGCCTCATTTACTGATGTTTGAACAGATTGAATACTGGTTTCATCTGATCTTCCTGTTACTGGATCATACTCATCTGATCGGATGACTGATAAACTTCTACTATCAATGATGAAAGCTGGGTGTGAGGGCAATGGAAGAGTAGCAGAATAACTGTTAAGCATGAGTACAACAGAACCCATGGTTGGTCTATCAGCTACATTTTCCTGAACACAAAGCAATGCAATATGAATGCATCGCATTATTTCATTTCTTGAACCATCGGTAATTGTAGGATCAACAATGCTTGAAGGTGTCCCTTCCCTCCATTTTTTCCATGCCTGCAAAAAGTTACTCAATAATAGAATGATTAATTCAGTCTTTAATTTTACAAATCCATATGTACTAATTATACCTAACCTTTAAAGACAAGGAAGTCTCCACTTAATTTAAGGTTGAGTAGAATAAATTTAGATGAAATTAATTTTAAACTGTTAAATATAATTCAGATGTGTGTATAAATTAATCTGAAGATATATATATATATATATATATATATATATATATATATATATATATATAGAAACTTGTTTCCATTAGAAATAACAAGAATTAGATTTACAGGTGTAAAACAAACAAGGCTAAAGGCAGGTAATGAAAAGAAGGTTTACTTACAGAGGTTAGTAAATCCTCTACATTCTCCCCTCGACGTACACCGCAATTATTTTGGCCACTTACAATCTCCAGAACTAGTACACCAAAACTATAAACATCAGATTTTGCTGAGAACTGTCCATGGAAAGCATACTCTGGTGCCATATATCCACTGCATGTCAACATGGATAAGCTCAATTACATCCAAATATTAAAAACTTTCTTAAGATCACCTTGAATATTTCTGTTTTAGTTAAAGACAGTTACTTACAAGGTTCCAACAATTCTATTTGTATTGCCTTGAGTTTGATCTATTTCAAATAATCTTGCCATGCCAAAATCTGATATCTTAGGATTCATCTCTGCATCTAATAGGATGTTGCTTGCTTTAAGATCACGGTGAATAATCCTCAAACGCGAATCCTCATGAAGGTAAAGAAGGCCTCTAGCAATGCCTCCTATGATTTTGTATCTCCTTTCCCAATTCAATTGTGTACGTTTGAGTTGATCTGCATAACGAAGCCAAGATATAAAATTCTAAAAGGTTTAGAATGTTTATAAACTAAACTGTGCGGTAGAAACGAGGTAACAGATGTACAGTCCAATCAACCAAAAGTTTTGACTTACCAAAAATAAAGAAATCAAGGCTTTTATTGGGAACAAATTCATAAACCAATACCCTTTCTCTTCTTTCCAAACAAAAACCTAGCAGTTTAACTAAATTTCTGTGCTGAAGCTTGGCCACTAAGAGCACTTCATTCTTAAACTCTATGTCTCCTTGAATGGAATTCGTAGACAACCTTTTGACTGCAACTTCCTGACCATTGGAGAGCGTACCCTTAAAATTTAAATTTGAAGTATGTCAGCGCAACCAGCCTATCAGATACACCACATTTTTATGTGGATATGATTTACATTTTTATGTGACACTTATATTTACCTTGTAAACAGATCCAAACCCTCCTTGACCTAGCTTCTTTTCATCAGAAAAGCTGTTGGTAGCAGCCATGATTGTGGCGAAGTCCAATTGCAAAGTCTCTGCTGATCTAATTGCATCATCATTTTCAGCTTCAACTGGGAAGGAGTTGCAACCAGGGAGTTCTGCACATGAATTTTTAGTTCTTTTGGATTATCTTCTGCTTACAATAGCTTTTGTTTTTTCATTAATGATAATAATAATTTCTTGGGAACTCGATAGAACAGATGAATGCGATTTATGATATTTTATGTTAGTTATTATTTCAATTATTTACGTTATAGCAATCGGTGAAATAAATTGTACAGTGAATTATTTTGAATAAGCTGCTGTTAAGCCCTTTATTTTATTTTTTTCTATTCTTGAAAATTGCACTTTATTACATGAACACTTTGCAAGTGACTTTTCTTTCATTTAACTTCTTCCCGATTGTGATTGAACCAAGCATTTTTTTTTTTCAATAATGGAAAAAATATTACATATTCTATTATTCTGCTAAATCTATAGCACCTAGGATTCATATTTTGTCATTTGGTAGGTAACAAGATCATAGTAGACCTTTTGCCGAATAAATTTCATTGCACGCAGGGAAGGCCCAAATCGACAACATATTAAAAGAAACTGCCATGTTAGCTTACCTTCAATGTGTTTCCATGACCTCCTCATTCGTAAATAGATGCTGATAAGGATGACTAGGACGATAATGGCAATAATTGGCACAACTATTACTGTTACAGTTCGCGATGTGCTGCTCTTTCCTGCCAAAACAGAACTTCAAACTTGTTAATATATTTCTAAGATTGAGGATAATTAGTTCTCGATAAGTCTAATCACTATTTCCTGGAAAAGGCTGTGTCATCACTCATCAACAGGTGTTTCAATTTTGTATCTGGCATACCCCGAAAATTAAATTTTCGCAGAATGCTTATCCTTTCGTCCAGCATTAGGATAAGAGTTTATCCAATCCTTATCTCATTTTCATATCCTATTATTTTTTATGCTATCCTGGTCTCGAAACGAGTTCTAAATATTCATAAGAAGAAACTGCTTTAAAGTTCAATTATTCGTTCACTTTTCATTGTTTGACATTTCAAGCAGGATCTAACATTTACCTTCTGTGGACAAGGCATCTGTTGATGAAGGAGAAGGAGCAAACGCTTTTGGTGTTTGTGGTGTTGCAACATTGGTTGCATCATAGAAAGGGTATATCTCGTATCTGAAATTACAGCTGGGTCTTCCAACTCTACCACCTTTCTTGCCATCACAACATTGTGGAATTTCTGAGATAGCCCCAATCAAGCATGCACTGCATTCTTGCTCTGACAAATCAGGTGTACACTGCACAAGACCATATATAGTTTGAAACCCTGGCCCTGTTACATTTGCTGCAGCAAACTTGCGTTTGGAGTCCCCTGATGAAGCTTGGTCTATGAGGCTATCTAGCAAGTTCCTCAGCACTTCATTGAATTGATCAATATCTGTTGCATTACCATTATTCCTCATATAGAAACCAGGAGAAGCCTCCATGGTGTTAAATATTGAGCGGTTGGAGTAACGTAGCATGCAATTGTCATACCACCCGATTGCCTCCTTTTGATCTGGACACAGTTGAGTGAGAAGGACTTTGGAATCATTGAAGCAATTGCGGCAATCGTGTGGCTTAACATCTCCTCTACACAGCCCAATTGCGTTTACTCTTTCATTATCTTGGCCATAAGAAAAGTTGTAGAAGCCATAGTCAATTTGTGTGTTAGAAGAGAGGTTGGACAAAAGGGTATTGAGGTTGTTATGGTAGGTACTGTTAGCAGTGTAATTGCCATTGTGATTCATACAAAAGTGGTATAAGAATCCCGGTTGGGCGGTGGATTGAGATATGAAGGTGAATGTGACAAGGATACAAAGAAATATGGGCATTCTTGAAACCATGGCCATAGGAGGTGTCCGGCTGGAGTAAGGTGCCAAAAAATGTGGTGAAGGGGAAGTGATTCTAATTAGCTCTAATTATTGTCTTTGAAGCATAGCCGCCTAGGTAGATACAGTCCGTGACTAAAACTTCTTCCTACAATTCAACAAGTGGGAATATGAACATTATTCAACTTTTGAACTGAATGTCCATGTGCATTGTTGCTTTGAAAGAGGGATTGCCACTTATTTAAATATTGTAAATAAGAAACTTCATTGAAAAGAAGATGGCAAAAACCAGCCCCATGTTACGAACCAAATGGGTCATGCATGGACCACCGTGACACTAATATTAAAGACCAGAGTATCCCACTTGGCTGAAAAATGAGAGCTCCTCCAAATCGACTTTACTAATTTCTACCACTTTTGGATTTAAAAAAGAGTTTAATGACTCGATTGACCACCGAAGCCTCGGGTGGACTTTGAACAGGTCTTTGTCTTGAGAAAGGTGGAGGAATGTGATGTGATAGCAGTGCATGGGGATATATATCAATGATTTCCTTCTTGTTTCCAAATCGAAACTGGTACCTTCTTTTTTTCTGTTTGTTTGATGGTATGCTATCTCGCTTCCAGTTTTAGACTTTCAGCTCTATAAATCAATCATTAGGAAACAATATACGTTACAAGTTACAAGCTTCCCCGTCGTTTCTTTCTAGTTTCAAAATGCAATTCGGCAGCCATCAAGCACATGAATGGACCAATTTATGTAGATTTATCCGGTTTAACTAAGTTTATATATATATATTAAAACTAAATCGATTAAAATCATATCTCAAACTTTAACCTTACATAAATTTAATAATTTTATATAAAATACAAAATTTACTAATTCAATTATTAAATTATGTTATAATATTTAATAAATTATGTATATCAAATTTTAAAAAATTTAAAAATCTGTAAATATATTATTCAACTATTAATATTTATATATATATATATATATATATTTAAATAATATATAAGCTGTTCAAATAAAATTATAAGATAAAATATTTATCAATTTTTATTTTACATAAAATTTTATATACATAATCTACTAAATATTATAATATAATTTAATAATTTAATTAGTTAATTTTGCATCTTAAAATTGATGTAAATATAAAAATTAAACATCTAATATTCATAAATTCTAAATATATATATATATATATATATATATAATTTGATAGTTTTTAATGTTCATTTTTTAATATACTCTTCAGTTTCAGTTTTATAAATCCATTAAGAAAATATCTAATATATACATTTAGGGAACTGAGATTAATTTTGAGGTATAGACAGAGATAAAAGTGAATAAGGTCGTTTGACAAGGATCTAATTTGACCCGACTTGTTTAACAAATAGATAGATTCAGACTTATTAAAAAGTCTTTTTAGATAAACAAGTCACTTATAAAAAAAGTCTATTTAATCTATTTATATTTATATATTTTAATATATTATATTTGTATAATATTTATTTTATATTTTATTTACATAATGTTAATATATATATATATATATATATTAGACTTATTTAACTATCTTTTTATCTTATAGGTTTTAAGTTTGTAAATTTTTTTAATCAATTATTTATATATGATTTAAATCTATTTATTGATTTTTTCGGTAATCTTCTAAACAAATTTATAAATCTTGTAAACTTTAAATCAGGTCAAATCTTAATAGAAAAAGTCTTTAACAAATAACTGAGTCAAACTCAAATTTCAAAATTTTTAAACAGATTTAAATACTTAAAGTTTTGTCTACTTTTATTCCTATGTTTAAAAGTTAAAATGAATTTTTGATTGTGATGGAAGATTAAAAGTGAACGTGCAGTCTTAAAAGTTCATTCTAAAGGCATTGTTTTGAAATTATTTTACTGTGGTTGAGGATATTATAGAGTGTTACCCACATGGATGAAAGATAAGATAAAAGTATTTGGTTTGATTTGATTCTGAGGTTGGAAAAGATTATACTCTGTATTTTTTTACATATAATTTAGTTTAGATTTATTTGAGAATAATATTATATTTACTCTAATTTAATATTTTTTTATAGTTTGGATTGAATTGGTATTCCAATTTTTGTTTTATTTTTAAGAGACAACATATAGTTTTTAATTAGCAAACAAATAATTAAATATAAATAAAATATTGAACTGTTACATGAATTTTTTTAAAGATTATTTTTTATTTGAGGGATATAATTTATTAAATAAAACATCAAATACATAAAAAAAATATACAATTTTATATTAAATCTCATTAGAAATTACAACTTAATTTAAATTGTAAATCAAAAATTAAAAGAATCTAAAGTTCTTTTGAGGATACTATCCTCATGATAGAATAGAAAAATAATACAGGTTTAATATGTTTGTTATTCAAATTGGTGCGGTGCTGAACATAGGATTAAAAATTAAACTTAATAAAGAAATTTAATTTTTTTTAATTGATAATTTGTTCCCTTTCTTTTTGTAAAATCAATTTTACAATTTAGAAAAAGTTTGAAAACATCCCTAATGAAAAAATACCCCATGAAAAAGGCTAGAAAATATTATAAGACTTTAGACTTTAATTTGAATAATAATTAATAGATGCGTTAAATTGATTTAATAATATTACGCCATTTATTGATGAGACTGATAAGTTTGATATATACAGAATTGCTAATTCCCACAACCTAACAAGTTTCCATAGGTTGGTGTGTCCTTTCCCAAAGTTCTATTGGCCAGCATACAGTCACCCTCTATCAATTGCTTCAAGGATATGATTTTTATACATTCAAAAAATTGTTAATATTTATTAAATATTATAAATGAGTTCAGGAAGTCGATGGAAAATATACAAAATTGAAAAGAAAAAAAAAAACCATCTGTACGACTATATGACTAAATTCTATCGAGGGAAAGTCTCATCAGTTGGGACCTCACTTGTATATATTGCTTTGACAGATTTCCTTTTTGATTTGCTTGACTCTGTTGTCCCTGAATTATACTCCATTGACTGGATATCTGACAAGCCTCTGCTGTGCATAAAAAATGCAGCCTCTGAAGGTACAGGGAGTGTGTGAGAGTAGCTATTAAGCATGAGTACAACAGAAGCCATGGTTGGTCTGTCAGCTATATTTTCCTGAACACAGAGTAAACCAATATGGATGCATCTCATTATTTCATTTCTTGAACCTGTATTTAATGTGGGATCTATGAGATTGGATGCTGTTCCCTCCCTCCAGCTTTTCCAGGCCTGTAAGGATTTGCATAATTCAAAATGTTAATTCACACATTTTTTTAACTATCTGAAGAAGTCTTACATTTTAACTTATGCTTCAGTAACACAAAGAAGACTGAATGAAAATTTTGAAAAGAAGAAACTTACAAAGCTTATTAGATCCTCTACATGTTCTCCATTATGGAAGCCATTATTTTTCTGACCACTAACTATCTCTAGAATCAGCACGCCAAAACTAAAGACATCTGACTTCACTGAGAATTGTCCTTGCATTACATATTCAGGAGCCATATAACCGCTGCGGGTCAATATCGTCAAGATCAATTAGCAAAAATTTTAACTTCATTTTGGTTCGTAAGGACTGAGTGAAACAAATAAAATTTCATATCATACTACTTACTAAGTTCCAACAATTTTACTTGTGTTTCCTTGGGTTTGATCCACAACAAACAATCTAGCCATGCCAAAATCTGAAATCTTAGGGTTCATTTCTGCATCTAAGAGAATGTTACTTGCTTTGAGATCACGATGAATTATACGCAGTCTTGAGTCCTCATGAAGGTAAACAAGGCCTCTAGCAATGCCTCCTATGATTTTATGCCGCCTTTCCCAGTCCAAATGAGCACGCTTAATGAAATCTACAAACCCAAGCCAAGATATAACCTTTTAAATCATGTCTACAATAATTATGCACTTACCATTAAACAAAACTGAATTATCAGTTCTAACTTACCAAATATGAAGTAATCAAGACTTTTGTTGGGAACAAACTCGTAGACCAGTAACCTTTCGTTTCTTTCCAAACTGAAACCCAGTAGCCTGACTAAATTCCGATGCTGTAGCTTCGCTACTAACTGCACTTCGTTCTTAAATTCCACATCTCCTTGTCCCGAATTCATTGACAATCTTTTCACAGCAACTTCTTGTCCATTGGAAAGCTTACCCTGAAAATATATCATAGTAAGTTAGATACATATAATTCGGAGCGCTGTGAAAACCACAACCTAAAATAATATTTATCTAAAATGTAACCGCATATTCTTACCTTGTAAACAGGCCCGAATCCTCCTCTTCCTAGCATATTTGTCTCAGAAAAGTTATTTGTAGCCATTCTTATGATGTCAAAGTTGAATTGTAATGTCTCGGGAGGTTCAATTTCATTGTCAACTTCAGCTACACACGGGAAATGATTTTTGATCAATTTTAGTTCTTGAAAGGTGATTTAAGATTGATTGACAACAGTAAATCAATAAAAAAGTATGATAGCTAACGATAAATTTCTCGTTTCTTTTACTCTTCTACCAAATATACAGATTTTGCTTCATATTTTATCTTTTATATCTTGATCAATTCCTCGTATATAGAATTTTATTATGTCAATGCCGAAAGTTGAATAAACTTTTGTCTTATTGTCGATAAGACATCACAATTCACAAGAAAACTAGTGTCTTACTTTCGGTGTCAACACTTTTCCTTTGCCTCCTTGCTCTTAAGAAGATGCATGCAGAGATGCTCAGTCCAACGATGACAACAACTGGCACAACTACCGCAACGGCAATCCTTGCTGTGTTGCTCATTCCTGCAAAAACCAGAACTCCATGTTGAACAGACTAAGAAACCCAATTCATTGATGTACTGAAAATTTCAACCCCAAAAGACCTTTGTGACAGGTTGAACATCAGCAAATCAGTTATGCATTACATAACCATAACTAACAACCTAGGATACAATACGGACACAGACAAATTTTAAAAAGCCTTGCTATAAAAAAAAATATTTAAAGTGCCATATGGTATCAAGACATAAATATGCATCTGGTATGGTTACGAAATAACACGAGTGATATTTAGAATTGTTCGTACTTCTTAGTTAAGAAATGAACAGGTACCTTGTGTGGAAGTGGTATTGGATCCTGAAGGAGGGGGCACTTGTGATGGCGATGGTGGAGAGGCATCAGCTGTGGAGTCAAAGAAAGGTGATGTATCAAATCTAAGATTGCAGCTTGGCTTTCCAATTCTTCCATTTGTCTTGCCAGCACAACAACTTGAGATGCCTGAGATAGCTCCAACCAAGCAATCATTGCACTCTTGCTCTGATAAATCAGGTGTGCATTGTAGAAGAGCAAATATAGTTTGAAAACTAGGACCTACTGCGCTTCCTGAAGCATACTTTTTTAGGGAATCACCCGATGCAGCTTTGCTTCTGAGGCTATCCACTAAGCCCCTGAGTACTTCATTGAACTGATTCATATCAGTTGCATTAGTTGGGTCCCACAGAAAGTAGGTAGGATCAGGTTCCATAGTGTCAAATATTGAGCGGTTTGAGTAGCGGAGCATGCAATTGTCATACCAACCAATTGCCTCTTTCTGGTTTGGACAACGCCGTGTGAGAAGTACACTTGAATCGTTGAGGCAACTGCGGCACACATCTGCCTTAACATCTCCTCTACACATTCCAATTGCATTCACTTTCTCACTGTTTTCCCCATATGACAAATTGTAGAAACCGTACTCAATTTCTGTGTTGGAAGACAAATTGGATAAAAGAGTATTCAGGTTGAACTTGTAGGTACTGTTTGCAGTGTAGTTCCCTTTATCATCCATGCACATATGGTACAGGAACCCTGGCTGAGCTGCGGTATAAGATATGAGTATAAGAAGGAGATAAAGAAGGGAAATCTCTCTTGAAGGTGCCATGGCCATTGCGGAATGTCCCCTATGATCAGTTAGTTTATATTCTAAGTTGTAACGTTATAAAGATTAAGCGGTATGCTACTTTTCGTAGACACAATCTTTGAAACTATCAAACTCTGGGAACCACAAAGTCAAAATATATCCTCTTTAGAACAAAATTTAGCTACACATACAGATGTTTTTATATTATTTTTTAATTAAAATTATAATTTTAATCTGATAACCAATACAATATTAAACATTGATATCAATAAGGTAAAATTTTAATTTTGATATTATTTTTAATTAAAATTAAAATTTTAACATGATTAGCAAGATAATAAAGATCCTAAAATCAACTTGAACTTAAACATAATGTGATTTGTTCGAGGTTAATTGCTATGAGAATTTTCTTCTGACCAAGACAAAATCATATGATTAGGTATTCTAGGAAGCTATGTCTATATGAGCTTCTACCTTGTGTATTTTTTTTCTAAAACGTACGCTAACTTTCTGAGTAAATTTTATATTTGCCAAGTCAAAGCAGCTCCAACTATCCTTGAACCGCTCGTATAACTTTTCCGTTTTTTTAAATTAAATTTATTTATTGGGAAAAAGAAAGATGTATCTGATTCAGACCGCAACACAATTTGGGCCAGTAGTGCAAACTTAAGATTTTGTTTTTTCACGCTCAATTCTACCATTCACACCATTATGAAACTTAACCACGTATATCATTTTATATGGGAAGCTATTTTATTTTATTTTATTCCAAGTTTGCTGAACATTCGAATGCGTAGTTTACTTGTGACTATGCCCAACTCCGTGCGGGTTCTAATATTGTTTGTTTCAACACGTACTCAATTATAAAATAGAGAAATGTTTCCTAGGTTCGTTCTTATATATTAAGCACACTCAAAGACACTGATTAGCGTCGGTTGAGTGATTCAAATTTGGAATGGGTCTTCAACGAGTTTTGTATGTATGATATGTATACATCATTTTCAGCTCTTCCCGTGGCAATCCATCTGCAGATATATTTGAATGATGATCAAGTTTTTAATTAATTTTAAAGAAAAGGTTGTTGATTACGTCCTAGGCGGATGACAAACGTGAAATCCCTCCATTGATTTCTTCATCCTCAGTTTTAAAATGGGCTTGCGCCTTGCCATTGCCCGACGCGTAAATTTTGTTTTTCATTCTTGACGTTAGTATATGATAAATCGTACGTGAATAACCCATATTTTGCAGTGCTTTTCTAAATTGAATAAAGTTAAGTCTTGAATTTTATCCACATGAACATTTTAAATTCAAGTACAATTTAAATTGACATATTTAAGAAAAATATTTGAAGTTGTAAGAAAGATATTTAGCATTAATTCATGTAGACTATAGGAACTACGTTAAAAGAGAAAAAATATTTTAAACTATAAAAAGTTATATAACACCCACAGTTTTTATGCATTTAAAAAGCTATTTAATTATTAATTAATTTTAAATTTGTATTTTTATGTTAAAATTTCATTTTATTTCTCAAATCACAACGATTTTAAATTCTCAAAATACTTATTTATAAATTTTATTTAACTTGTTAAAATTTTCAAAACATTTTAATTAATTATTTTAAAATTTGTATTTTGTTTTGTAATACACGAGATACGTCTCATCTAACCCGTATTTCAAGAAAGGTTAGGTGCGATAAGATATTGGAATTGTTTAATTATTTTTTAAAAAATATTATAATTTTATTTTTACATATCTTTATCTTTCACATATAAATTTAAGAAATAACAAAAATTAGTTTTAAATTAATTAAGTTGATAATTTATTTAGGTGATAATTTAATACTGAGAAGGAAAAAGATAAAAAAATATTTATGAAAATAGAAATATAAAAATGTTTTTAAATTTTTAAATTTTTTTATATTTCTTGATAAAATTAATATTAAAATTATGACAATTTTATAAAAAGTTGTAATTTACAATCAGAATTAAAAATATTTTTGTAACAAATGAAATTACAAATAAAAATAAAATGAATTATAAAAATTTTGAAAGTTATATTTTTTAAAAATATTTCAAATAATTTATTGAAAAATAAATATAATTTTTATAAAGTATTAAAAATAAATAATTAAATAACAAAGGACTACTGTGTAAAAATAATTTTTGACCATAAGGATAAAAATGACTTTTCGTAAAAAATTACCTTCTATGATAGATAAAGTATAGTAATTTAAATTTAGAACATTTTAAAAATTGTTCCTTATAATTTTGTGTAATTTATATAATAATGAGTAAAAAGAAAAGAAAAGAAAAGAGACAAAAAAATATATTAGATGTTTTAATAAAACATAAAAATATATATATATGTTATATAAATTTGTTCAATAACTATCAAACTACAGAACTCAATTTAAAATTACCTGTTTAATGAATAAGGGAAAGAATAAATTAAATTAGTGCAAAATTGATCAAGTGAAAATCGATTAAATTGATTTAAAATTATTTTCAAGAAAATGAACAATTAACTTACAAAATGTTATCCGAGGTTTCTCAAGATAAATTTAAAATATTTTAAATGTTATGTCGTGTTAAAAATATTTTTGAATATAATTCTTAATATATTGTATTTATTTTCATTTTAAAATATTTATTATCAATTTTATTTAAGTAATTTCTATCTAAAATATTTCTTTTTATTTTTTCTGTTCAAATAAATGATAAAAAACTATATTTTTTTAAAATATAAACTAAAATAGATGTATAAAAGTGAATATATATACATCCTTCTTAATACGTGTGTGCGTGCATATCTATTTTTATCTATCTATTTATCAATATATATATATATATATATATATATATATAATATTTTTTTAAAATGTTTAATATACTGTGATATTTTTTAATTATAAATGTATGTTATTTTTCTATCTAATATATTATAAAAAATTATTGGTAAGTGAACTATAAATTAATGTTTTTTTAACAATTCAAAAATCAAGGTAATTTTAGTTATGTTGCTATATATATATATATATTATTCATAAGAATATTAATGGTAACGACATAAATAAAAAATGTTTATTGAGATCTTAAAATTAAGCATAAATGCTTAACTAATTACTGAGTTGAAGAGTGATGAGGTGATTTTATTTTAAACATGGGTAGTTTAATTTAAATAAGCAACTCATTTTAAGTTATTTTGTGAGTTCAACATTGGACAATCCAACCAATTGAAAAAGGAAAAACATATTGAAAAAACTATCATGAACATAAGAAAAAAAATAGAAATCATCAGAAATGAAGAATAAACAGTCATGCATTGTTGAATCTGCCATTGTCAAGAGGAGATGGAGGCAGACCTAGAAATACGGAGGGAGAAAGAGGAAGGGGGCAAACTGAGTTGAGGTCAGAGGAGAAACAATTTTAACATTGCTCCTATGTTAAAATTTAACAATATAAAATAACAATTCAATTGTATTTTTACATACTTAACTCTCTTGAATTTTTTTTTTTAAAACTTGTTTTCTTACTATTTAAATTTTTTTATTCCATAAATTTCAATCAATTTAATTTAAATATATGTTAAATTTTATGCAAAATTTAAATCTTCTACCAATTAATTATCTCAAAGTCATCCATCTTTTTCAAACTATAAAAAATAACCTGAATTTTTATTTTTCAAGATTTTTTTTTTCATATCAATTTTCAATATTCCAAACACCATATCAAACTTTGATGGGTGTTGATAATATATAATTTATTGATAAAAAAATTTGAAACATAGTTCGTCTGTCCAAACTTAAATTCCACCATTCTTTATTTAAGCAAATTTAAAAAATATTACACCTAATAATAAAAAAAATTGAGATTCACAACATAAAAGATAAACTCCTTATTGTATATCGATTTAATGTTTCAAAACGCTGTTGTTAAAGTTGATCAAAAGATTAATGGTTTTTGACTAATGATTGACAACTACAAGAAACCTATCATTTTGGAAAACATTCTCGTTCAAAGTATTAATTTCACCGTATTAAAAATAATCTTGACTCAAACAAGATTATCTTTAATATAAAAACATCTGTGATCTAAGAAAAAATTAAACAAACCCAAATTCTTTGAGATGGAGGAAAGGACCTCGGTACACCGCAGCCCCTTATTAACACCTAACCCTTTTACTTGGACGAAATTGTCCTTCGCTTCATTACTAACTAGGCTGCGCACACAAGAAAGCCAAGCTTTCACTTCTTATACATACACGCATCACTATTTTATGTTAATGAAATTAAAAATATATTATTAATAAAAATTTAAATTTATTTAATTAATAAAAATTATATTTATTAATTATTTCTTTTCCATCTCTTTTTTATTTGTCCCAAAATTTTTTTTCTTTTTATCTCTATCTATCCAAAGTTTAAACAACTTATTTTTTATCTTATTTTTCTTTTATTTTTTATGCTTCTATTTCTTTTCGTTTTATTTTTTTCATTTTATTTCTTTTACTTCTTATGTTATTCGTTTTCTATACAAAGCATTAATCTCGTGCGCAACTCTATCATGTTTCTGAAAAGTCAGTGTAGCTATTAACCATCCGGTGGGAAATTACGATGCAAATCATAGGAACAACATAATGTCACATTAAATGGGATTTTAACTCAATTTACATAGGGTATATAGGGTTTATTTATCTAAAAGACTACAAATACTATCGAGGAATAAACTTACTCACAGACATTTCATTGATTGATGGGGCAGAACCTGAGCTTGACTCCCCTACAACCATCTTTTCAACAACTCCACCATTAGGATTTATCGGTTTACCAGGGAATGGCAACTCGGTTGTAGGGTTACTGAGATATGAAACAACTTGTGTCATTGTAGGTCTATCATCTGGCTTCTCTTGCACACATAATAAACCAATTTGAATACATTTAATCACTTCACTATAATCACAAGATTCTTTAATATTTTGGTCTAATATGTTTAATGGTGTTTGATCCTTCCACAGTCTCCAAGCCTGAAACAAATTTAGGAATTACATATTACATCATTATCTTATTAATGCTTCATTTGCATCAATTAATGTAAAAGAAACAAATACTTACATAACTCAATAGGTCATCATCATCTGAATAAAGAGAACGAACGTTTCTTTTTCCACTAATTATTTCCAAAAGTATAACTCCAAAGCTATAAACATCTGATTTTTCTGAAAATTGTCCATGCATAGCATACTCTGGAGACATATAACCACTATTTAAAAATATAAATATTAGAAAATGTATATCTATTAATAAAAATATTTAATATAAATAAAAAAACATAATTTAGATATACTATGTTATCAATATTGTTCATTTATTAAAATTAAATTTTATATTAATATTAACCTTTAATATGACTTTTAAAATCTTTAGTAAAGGTCAATGTCAAAAGTATTACAAATTAATATCATTTAATAAGATAAAATTTCAATTTTAATTATATGTGATATTACATCTAAATTTTATCTTAAAGATTTAAAGTACATTAAAAATATTATCATATCATTTTAATATAAACAAAAAATATTAATTTTTACTAAAAAATAAAAAATAGAAATATATTTAAAAATACTTACTATGTTCCAACAATTCTATTTGTATTTCCTTGATTTTGATCTATCGCAACAATTCTTGCCATTCCAAAATCTGAAATTTTTGCATTCATATTGTCATCTAATAATACATTACTAGGTTTAAGATCACGATGTATAACTTTTAATCGTGAATACTCATGTAAATATTGAATTCCTCGGGTAATTCCATCAATAATCTTGTAACGTTTTGGCCAATTTAACTGGCTACTTTTGAAAGGATCTGCAAATATTAAAATTCATTAGAACATAAAAAAAATATTATATTAATTATAAAATTCAACAATAAAAATAGGTAAGTAAAAAATAGGGATAAGTAAAAAAAATTTACCAAATAAAAAGTAGTCAAGACTTTTGTTAGACACAAATTCATAAATGAGCATCTTCTCTTGCTCTTCCAAGCAAAATCCTAACAATGTCACTAAATTTCTATGTTGAAGCTTTGCTATCAATAAAATCTCATTCTTGAATTCTATTGCACCTTGTCCAGAACTTTGTGAGAGCTTTTTAACAGCTATTTCTCGTCCATCCGAAAGAATACCCTACAAAATATAATAAATAAATTAACTTCAACAAATAAATATGCATACACTTTTAGTTACACCTCATCACCTTATAAACCTCTCCGAATCCACCTCTGCCTATTCTATTTTCATATGAAAATTTCTTTGTGGCAGCTTCAATTGTAACCAAATTGAATTGTAATGACTCCAAAGTAGCACTTTCGTCCCCAACTGTAACAACATTAAAATATGTAAATGGAAAATAGTTTTTTTAAGCTTTTCAAGAAATGAGAATGAAATTGATTTTGTTTTTCAAATTACTTACAATTTTCTCTTAGAAGAGTCCTGTACTTCTTTCTTGATCTTTTCAATATGAAATAACAGGCGCAACAAAAAATAATTATCGACACGATAACAAGGACAACAATCAAGACAATTCGAGATCTAGATATTTTATTTCCTGCAAAAAAAATATGTGAAAAAAACTTCAATAATTAAAAAAACTTTATATATTATGAGTGGACGAGATAAGACCAATCGACATATTGATAAACTTGAAAGAATCGTACATTGAATTATTTTCTTGTAAAAGTTTAATTTTATGAATTAAACTATTAAATTATGTTGAATTGTCTTGACGATTCTATATATTAAATTTGAAATAATTTAAATTTTTTTAATATTTAGTCTAATAATAGAATTTATGCATACTTTAAATACAATAGAATGAGATAAATTTTTTATTAGTTTTAAAATTTTATGAATTTTAAAATTTTGCATAAAATTATCACTAATTTTGATGAAAAAAAAGGAAAAGAATAACGATATCAACTGATATTATGTAACACGCGGGCGTACATAAGTAACTTATCAAGTTTTCCCATAGATTTAAGAAGAGAAAAAAGGAGATATTTTCCCCTGAAAAATTAGAATTTATGATGCGATCAGAAATTTGTATAGGAGCAATGTTACGGATAAGCAAGCTCTCTACATACACAAAATCACATTCACAATATTGAAAAATTGTTGGAGAAAAATTGACGAAACTAAAGAGCTAGTGACAGAATTTTTATACAACTGATAGAGAGTTTGGCACAAATCATTGGCAATCACTTATGTAGGATAATTGACACATTACAGTGGCATATACGGATGAGAATAAGAGGTATGTATTAAGAAAATTACCCGATGGAGAAGAAGGGGGAACAAGTGGTGGTGCTGATGTCCCGGTAGTATTGTAAAACTGATACAATTCGTATCTAACATTGCACCCTGGTAGCAGAGCCCTCGCACCCTGTTTTCCGCCGCAACACGTTGGGAGAGTCCAGATCCCATTTTGCAAACACTGCTCACACTGAGCACTTGTTGATTCCGGCACGCACTGCACCAACCCATACACCATCGTCTGCGGCGAAGAGGCGCTGAACCTCCGTTCCCCGGTGGCGAATTTCTTAGCGGATGGGGAACTCGCAGCCTCTTCGGCCAAATCGTTCAACAAGCTGAACAATGTTTGGTTGAAGTTTTCAAAATCTGAGGTGGTGATGTTCTTGTCATCGGACAACCTTGCTCCTGGGTCGATGCTGGTGGGGCTGAAGTAGCGGTTTGTGAAACGCAGCATACACTGGTCGTACCATATTATGGATTCTGTTTTGTTGGGGCAGAAACGTCTTATATCTGTGGCTGCTGTGGCGACACACTCGTGACACATGGCGGAGGAGACATCGCCGCGGCAGAGGAATTGGCCGTTGGCGACGTTTGTGGTCCCCATGCCCATGGCGGAGTAATAGGAGCCGTCGGACTGGGAGGCGTTGGAGACGAGAGATGAGAGGAGGACATTGAGATTGGTTTGGAATGTTATGTTGGATTGATATGTTGCGTTTTTTGGGCAGTAATTATAGTTGTAAACTGGAGCTGGTGAACTGCTAAGTGATCCAATCACAAACACAGATATAAGTAGAAGAAGGGTAACAGGATTTCCTTTCCTCAAGAGAAGCATGTTGATCCTAAACATTCCTCTATGCACACAATCTTTGGAGTTGTAAGGGGTTTTCCCTATCAATTATAAAATTATCTTTCTATATGTTGAGTATCATTTCTCTTTCTCCATTGGTAATGGGTGTGACTGTGATGTACATCTTGAAGAACCGTCCAAAGGATTAGTCCGCCTTATGGAAAAATCGGAAGGCAAGTTTGAAAAACGAGTAAAGTGCCCCCCCCCTTTGACATTTCCTCGTTGTTGTTTATTCTTGCATTCAACATTTTGTCAAATTTATACGACATCTGCTGTTAAATATATTTAGAAAAATATGACTAAGTATTTTATTTGAAGTCTATTATTAAGATGGAGAAAAATATGATTATGATATAATAAAAATAAAAATATTGATTTAATGAATAAAATAGAATTCATGTACAAGTTTTGGAGATTGACATAGTAAACTAAGAAAGAATTTTGTATGTAATTATATTTAAGATTTAAAATTTTATTCATTTTCTTAAGATGATATATTAAGTATACCATCTATTTGAATTAACTTTGAAAATGATGAAAAAAATAAAAGTAACATAATATAAAATAAAATATTATGAATCAATTAATTAAAAATTTCAAGAATCAATAGATCAATTATATATATAATTTAATTTATTTTAAAAATAATTTATATTAAACTTATTTCGTTAAATAACTTTTTAAAACTGTTAAATTAATCAATGTAATCATCAAGTTAAAAAGAATTATAATATAGATTAAGTTTATAAAATTTAATAATATTTAAAAAAATTTGACAGTTTATTAAACAATTTTAATTTAGCTAATGTTAAAAATATATATTATACATTAAATTAAAATTATTTAATAAAATATTACATCTTTTTAAAATTTATAAATTTGGTCTGTATAATAAACGTTTTTAATTTGATGGTTGAGTTAATAAAATTTTACAGTTTAAAAAATTTATTAGATAAAATAATTTTAATATAAACTACTATTAAAATAAATTTATCATATTATATATATATATATATATATATATATATATGAGTGAGTAAATCGTTTAGTTGAGATATTTTGCAAGAAAAAAAAGGAGTTATATAATATTTTGGAAAAAATGGGAGGGTTAATGTATATTTTTAATTTAGAAGAGTTATATTATATTTATAAAAGAAATAATTAATTAACATATATTGAGTTAATAATAATTTATTATTCTATTGCTTTTATTTTAAAAGTATTTAAATCAGAAAATATTTATTATAAATAAAAAAATACTCTTCTTTTTTTATAAAAAGTCAACTGTCAAATATATTCCCAACAAAATTGATAACTCAGGGGAAACGTAGGCAATTAATTCCTAATTCTAAAGCAGCAACGAGCGAAATTTGTGATATATTCATTATTTTAGTTTCATAATCATTTGTGGGATGTGAATCATATTGAATCAGGGTAAGTAATAAAGGAAATTGGGAAACCGCCTAACTGTACGCTTCATGTAATTAAATTTATCTGGATTATGCTTGTATTCTTTTCATGTTATTATTTTATTTTGTTGATAAAAAAAATAAAGGAAATTGCAGATTATGAATGGAGAAATTTGACTGGAAAGATTGGTACTCCATCTGAAATGATGGGCTACGGAAATTGTAGGCATTTTAATTTTTTTAACCTAAGGAGAAATTATCTACTTTTGGTAACTTGTTGGAACGTTTGTTAAATGTTAAACTTTTTATGAAACTTCTATAAAAATATAGAAGTGATAATAAGATGGTAAAAAAAATCATAGGTCAATAAATTAGCAAAACCAGCTCAAGAGAACGTGTCATCATCTCAAGTTTACTAATACCAAAAAAAAGACTGAAATTTTATAGTATTTGTTGATATGCTGATTTTAAGATAGAACTAACTTCCATTTTTTTAAAACCTTTCCTTAAAAGAAAAAAATAAACAGTTTTTTATGTATAGAAGGAAGAAAGGTGAATATAACATTGCTGGCAAGTCACCAGGGACGACTTATATGAGATTTTTTTTTTTTCGTTACACGATTTACATGAGACTTTTAATTCGCATCTTATTATCTTCACCGTTAAAAATAAATAAATAAAATATTACTGGCACGGCTATGTTTAAGTTTTTTATTTTGATTTTATTGTTTTGAGTGTTTGACCGTAAAATCTGATAATGACATACAAGCGCCGGAAAGATTGAAAAATTGGAACTGAGCATGTACCTATTAACACGCACTAACTTCGAATTTTTTTATACGAAACAAATAATTGATTTATCTAAATTAATAAAATTAGTTTAATATCCTATATATTTATAAATCAACCATCATTTTAGTTTCAATATAAAACTAAATGGTTAGTAACTGATATTTTATTTTTCACTTAGTACTTTATTTTATTTATTAATGTGCTGATACATAACGTCAAATATTATTTTGAATAACTGTATCAATATTAAATATTGTCGTTGTCGTTTCAAACGATGAATTACCTTCTTACAACTATTCTTTTCAAATCTGGTTAGTATTCCTTACATATTATTTTTTATCGTTAATACGAAATTCATCTTTGATTCTTTCATGGTTTGAAACATCAAAAAATATTGTTGAAATTTTTAAATAAAGGTATAATGTGATGTGAACATAACATAAACATGGTTTATTTTTAATTTAACATTTAACGTTACATTTTAGCATGGCAGTAGTAATAGAAAATATTAAAGATTGATTATTTAATTTTTTTTAAATCAAAAACTATGGATAGAAATAGGTTAAACCGAGTTAAACTTTGAGTGTTCCTGATCTATTTAAAAATTTTGAGGTATGAGCTGGACCTGTTAAAAGTTTTTTTTTTTTTTTTTGTTAAAGTCTGACTTAATTTAAAACATACAAGGTAATTTGTTTAAGAGTTTACGTAAAAAAAATCAATAAATAAATTTAAAATTTATATAAATAATTGATTAAAAAAACTTGTAAACTCAAACCTTATAAGATAAAAAAAAAGCTATTAAATAGGCCTAAAACATATATATATTATGTAAATAAAATATAAAATAAATATTATACAAATATAATATATTAAAATAAATATATAATATATAATATATAAATATAAATAGGCTCCTGAATAAGTTAAATAGATTTTTTTATAAGCTTAAACCCTGACTTGTTTGTCTAAAAATATTTTTTAACAAATCTGAGCTTATCTATTTATTAAACAAGTTAAGCCAAAATAGAATTTAAATGAGCCGAAAAGTAGCCTTTTGTCGGAGACTTTGTTCACTTCCATCCATATCAAAAACTAGATTAAAAGATGCTGACAAAGTGAAAAATTAAAATAACAGTTTATTCTTAACTTTTATTTTAAAAATATATATTATAATAAATAATTAAATCAATAATTTAGAAAATAAATATAATTAATATAAGTTCCACAATAAAAGAAAGTTATAAAAAATTCAATAATTAGTATATTTTAAAATCAATCTATCTTTTTTTACAATTAAAAAATATTTTTAATTATTTTTCTAAGAAATCGGAGGTAGTATAATTTAAAAGAACAGCATTATTCGTAATATAGTTTTGGATTTTTTTAACATGCAGAAGTAAAAATATGATCTAAACTTCAGAAAAGTTAAAGATAATAATTGAGTTTATTAAGATCATAATTTAGGATTAAAATAGTAACTTAATGGTCATTAATAACCGGTCACACATTACAAGTTTTATTTAGAAAATTGAACACAAGTCTTTTATCTTATAGCAAATTTACAGTATAATTCCAGTTAAAAAAAATTAACGAATTTCTTTTTAAGATATAAAAGTAATAGTTTTTTCAGAAAATATAAGTAATTAATTCTTTATAAATAAGTTTAATAAATTGATATTTAAAATTTTAAATATATAAAATAATTTAAATTAGTAACAAATATTTAAAAAATCTAATGTGACGTACCATATTATTTATTTTAATAGTTTAAGTTTAAAATTTAATGATAAAGAAATTTAATTTATACTTAAACAGAATATAATTTTAATTTTATCAAAAATGTTACTCATAAATAAAACTCATTTTCCGCAATTTATTAGGGAACTGCTGCCGTTAATATTTATAAACAAAACCCCAATTGATTTAACACGTGCATTTTATAAAATAAACATCACCGTAATGTGTTTATATATGTTTTTTTTCGTCAAAGCTGTTGGGCCACATTCTCAATCCGAAAATCCCAAAACATCAAATCAATGCCACCTCAGGAAGGATAAGGGTAATTTTTTTTATAAAAAAGCTGTGCTATATTTAAAAATAAATGAAGTGAGAAAAAATATATAAACAAATTTAATATAGTACAGTATAATAAAATTAAAAAACATAAAAATATTAAAATAAAAACATTATTAAATATACAATAATCACAATTCAAAAACTAAAAATCACTTAGAAGCCCTGGGCTGACTGCAACCTCCATAGGGCCCATCCTCTAGGACAGTCTATTCCAGGTGGATTACTAATATATATTGTATACATGACATTTTCATTGCATGATTTCTACGCCTTCTTGAAATATAATAAATTTAAAAAAATAAAATTTTCCATCATATAATTTTTACACCTTTTTAAATAATAAAATAGTAAAAAAATAAAATTTTCAGGGTGAATAAAGAATTATGGTCCTATTTAAAAAAAATTATGAAGAGCTAGTTAAAATAATTTATGAATTTTATAAAAAATTTAATTTATTTTCATAAATTTATCAACATAATATTTAAAATAAATTATTTTTAACTTAGTTTAATAAATTTTATAGTTAAATTCATAATATCAAATACTATATAAAGTATTTATTGAATAAATATTTAATTAAGTTGATAACCCAAAGACACATCTATATCGCGTAATATTACTACAAATTATGACATGAAACTCATGTTTGATACTTAAAGTAATTTGTTCGTTATTTTTTATTTATTACTAATGGTTAATTTTTACATACTAAGGTCTTCTTTGAAGTACTTATTAGTTTAAATTTTTAATTTTAAAATCAAAATTCATTCAGCAAAAATACCAAAGCCCATTTTCAATCCAATATTAAAATACATTTTAACTAGTTTTAAGCGAGCGCGCACACATATAAACCTTTAATTTTACCCGCACACATATAAACCTTTAATTTTTTTATATAATACCCTTAAGGTACATAATGATTGATTTCCTGTAATGTAATTTTTCAATATAAACGGAGGGAGTAGTTTGATTTTCATATACGACATTTGTTCAATTACTTCATAAAGAAACGAAAATTGATTTGTAAATTAAATTTAGAGAATTTTGAGATGAATTATTAGACTCGGGCTAGATTCTACAAAGTTTATAAGTTTATGGAAATTAACAAAGTTTGCAGGTATTATATGAGTATATTATAAATAAAAATAAAAAGAATAGTAGATGACTTTTTTCCATTAATATTAACATTTTATTTTATTATAAATAAATAAATTAAAAAGATTAAAATTTTAAAATTACGGAAAAGTTATAAAAGAAAATAATTTGAATCAAATCGAATACATCGTTTATGTTGATATGATATGCTAAAATGTTAAAATTAAAATTTTAAGATTAGAATATACTTCAAATTTAGTTTATAAATTTTTTTATTTAAAATAATGTATGAAAATTCAAATGAAATAGATACTTAAAACTTAAAAGAGGAGAAATTGGAACTTCATAAGAAAGGAAATAATTTTTAAAACATTATAATCCAAAAATAAAATATAGACATGGATAATTTATGGATTTTAATTTAATTATTTTTGAGATATCATATAACAAAATAAAATAGGTTGTGTGCCATAAAATTAAGTAGATATATTTGTTAAAAATTTAAAATTTAAAAGATGAAAGATAAAAACTAAATATTAAAAACCTAGCTAAGTTTATAAGTTAGTAGATTTATTAAAAATCACAAATAAGTATATAATTAATTAAATATTATAATTTGATAAATATGATATTTTTTCAACAAAACATATATACAAATTTAATTAAATAATTTTTAATTTTTTTAAAATTTGAAACATTTAATTTTTAGATAAATAAAATTTTACATAAAATTTTAAAAAATTAAATACTTTTTAAGAATTTTATAAATAAAATTTGAATATTTTATTCTAAAAAACAAAAATATATTAATTTAAATAAATAAATAAATTATAATAAAATAATAATCCAAAAAAATATCTATAACAATAAAATATAAATATGTTATTTAATATTTTACAATAAGAAATATTATTACAAGGATGAGAAAGTATTTGGCTATTGAAATAAAAAATTAAAGGAAAGAATATGAATAACAGTAATAATAAGTGGAAAAACTATTTAGCTTGAAGTTGTTAAACTTAATACTATTTGAAATAATATTTAAAAGCATAAAATAATTATTCATAAAAAAATTAGTAACTAATAAAATATTATTTTAACAAATAAAATTAAAATATCTTAATAAACTTTAGTTAATAATTTTAACTTTCAATAAATTAGATAAATACACCACCAAGCATATTCAATTTATACAATACTTTTTTTTCATTCATCTGATCTTATATTTGTTTTTCTTTTCCCCTTATCTTTCTTATTTCTATAAATGTATACATTTTATGTACGAATATAGATTATAAAAAAAATATTTTAACTTGTTAAAACAAACTTCACAATTAGACTTAAAAAATAGTTATCTGGTAATAAATTCTGTCTCTGTTTAATTACGGAGTTTTTCATGGATTCTTTCTTCATTTTTGTTTTCGGATTACCTTCCTTACCCTTATACCAATCCATTTTATCCTTGAACGGTGGTTTCCAAATTTTCATTCTCATTTTCCAATGGCAAATAATGTTCTTATTTGGTCACCTCGTCATTAATTTTCACAAAACTAGAGGAGTTTATGCATTCCATTCATTTCATTACATGAAAGTGGGTGCTTAAACCATATTCAAGTGAAGAGAGGCCAGAATTTATTATTATATAAAGAAGTCTATTGCAAGGATAAGAAATTATTGATAACAAATCTCAGCATAACAGATTAAGCATAAAGGATAAAGAGATACAGAAGGTTAGATTAAGAGCCTGATGCAGAATTTGGTGCATTAACATTTAACAATACAGGGCTCAATAACATAGATTAATTATTGCAACCTTTATCGGGCATATACTTCAGTAATTAAATAATCATTCTTAGAAAATGGGGTTGTAGAGCTGGTAGATCGATCAGAATCAAGATGGTGTTTTAATCTGTCTGGAGTTGTTCTCCCTCGCAGAAAAGATGCCGGTTGACGAGGTAATGTTAAAGTTACCGAATAACTGTTCAACGCAAGTACTATAGTTGCCATTGAAGGTCTGTCAGCTGGATTTTCTTGAACGCATAATAAAGCAATGTGAATGCATCTCCGCACTTCATTTCTAGAATAAGAACCTCTCAATTTTGAGTCCAAAATCAAGAAAGGTGTTTGATTTGTCCAATTCTTCCAAGCCTGTGGCAAAACTGAAATTAGACAACAAGTTTGACTTTCTGGCATCCCTCAATTGAAATCTTTTCAACCGGCAGAATTTGACTCCACTAAAGAAAACATGTTACTTATAGTTTAAACTTACAAAGCTCAAAATATCATCCTCTTGATGTGATTGATAATAACTTGTGTTCTTCTTGCCGCTAATGATCTCCAAAACTAGGACTCCAAAGCTGAACACATCTGATTTCACAGAGAATTTTCCATGCATTGCATATTCAGGAGACATGTAACCGCTGTAAACAAAAAATTATCAACATGTAGATTCCAGTCAAATATATATAAAAGGTTTTCAAAAAAATAAAATAAATGAAACATAATAATTAACAAAGCTATATAACTTTCCTTTTAGAAAATATTCTTTCAGCTAGAGCCTAGAAGGTCTGCTATTAGTTAAACTACTTATCTACTCAAGAGTTGGAGTACAATTTGCATTTATTGGCCTTTAACTTACTAAGTTCCAACTATCCTTTTTGTTGCTGTATTTTCTTGATTTTGATCATCACGAAAAATTTTCGCCATACCAAAATCTGAAATCTTTGGATTCATATCATCATCTAATAGAATGTTACTAGCTTTAATATCGCGATGTATTATTTTTAGCCTAGAATCTTCATGGAGATACTGAATTCCTCGAGCAATTCCAACTATAATTTTGTAACGTGTCGCCCACTCTAGCTCTCGTTGGTTCTCATGATCTACAAATCAGTCAAATTGTAATGTCGAAGTTAGCAAAGGATTGAGTTTGAAGAACAATTAATTGGTTCATATAAACCAAACCAAAGCTGAAGGGTTCAAAAATTACAAACCAAATAGAAAGTGGTCAAGGCTGGAATTTGGAATAAACTCATAGACAAGTATCCTCTCGGTTCTCTGCAGGCAGAATCCTAACAGCCTAACTAAATTTCTATGCTGAAGCTGCGCTACAAGTGCAGCCTCATTCTTGAATTCTATGTCACCCTGCAGGGACATTCTTGATAGCCTCTTCACAGCTATCTCTTGTCCATTAGGAAAGGTGCCCTGAAAATATGCATGAGATTACACTACCTTCAGTCAACATGGACTAGGAAATGAACATGACCACATTTTGCTTTAAGAAATTTAATAATTCATACCTTATAAACCCCACCAAATCCACCTTCGCCTATCTTGTTTTCATTAGAGAATCTATTCGTGGCTTCTTCAATTGTAACCAAGTCAAAATGCAAAGACTCTTCTTCATATGTAAAATAACTCCTAACTGCGGTAACAGAGGAAGATAAGCCGACTACTTGGTGTGATTGACAAAATTACTAGCACATTGTTCATGCTTTGAATATATATATATATAATTGGAGCGAAGATAATTTCTTTTTAGAAGAAAAAAAAGTATTACTGCTATCATTCTGTTTCAGGACTGCATCCCGTTTTTTGTTTTGCCTTCTTCGCCAGCAACAGCAGCCTAGAACCAAAAGCGCCACCAAAATAGCAACTGGGACAACAATTGCTACAATCATTGATGTACTTTTGTTTCCTGCCCATGATAACCTCTTTTAAAATATGCAAAACTGATTAATACTTTACAGAGTAAAATGAAGGTAAATGGACACAAAAAGGAACCAACTTCGTCCTCAAGGGCCACAAAAACTCAATCACAGAACAATGTTGACTTTGAGATTTTTTTTATAGGCAGATTTTTTTCCCTCTTGTTTCTTAGAAATGATATTTCCTGAAACATATAACTGCTGAGGATATTACAAATATATTTGATAGGCTACAATAATTAATAAAAATGTTATCATAAATATTGTGAAATTTATTTCATAAAGATCTTATATTTTTATCCTCTTCCATAAAATATTTATTAAAAAATATTTCTAACAAACACATGAATCTAACAATCTCAACTTAACATTTTAGAAAAAGTTTATAAAAAAATCTTCATGGTAAAGAATAAATTGATGAAAACTGAGTGTTGTGAAGAACACAAAGAAAGTGAATCATGTATAAATGCATAAAGCATACCAGAAGAAGGGGAAGGGGCAAGCGGCATCATTGAAGTGGTATTATACAAAAAAGGATAGAATTGATATCTGATATTACATCCCGGAAGCAGAATCGTTGCTCCTTCACTTCCGTTACAGCACGTGGGAAGAGTTGCAATGCCACTTCTAAAGCACGTGACACATCCAGCACTTGTTAAGTCGGGCACACACTGTGCCATTCCATACACCGTCTGTGTACTCGTGAATCCCTTTTCGCCTGCAGCAAACTTCTTCTCTGACACGGAACTCGCCGCAGCTTCCTCTGTCAAATCGTTCAACAATTCAGCCAATAACTGATTGAACCCGTCACGGTTCGAGTTTATGACACTTCCTTCGTCGTTCAATGAAATTCCAGGAACTATGTCGTTGAAGGCGTTGCTGGAGTAACGCAACATGCACACATCGTACCAGATTATGGACTCTCTGTCGTTAGGACAAAGCCGTGTTATGTTCATGGCTGCGGTGGCGACGCAGCCGCCGCAGACGGTGGCGTTGACGTCGCCACGGCAGAGGAAAAGTCCGTTCACGACGTCAGGGGTGTTTTGACCCACGGTGGTTCTGTAGAAACCGTTGTGGGACTGAAGGGAGGAGCTGGAGGTGAGAGAGGAGAGGAGGGTATTTAAGTTGGATTGAAATGTGGTGTTGGGTTGGTAAAAGGTTTGGTTTGTGCAGTAATGGGCACTGTAGGTGGGTGCTGATTCACTTGCAAGGATGAGCATACAAAACAGAGAGAAAAGTGTTAATGGGGTTATAGAGAAGTTGAGGATAAGCATGTTGGATTGAAGTTGATCCGTGCGGGGTAACAACAATATGATTGACTTGTTCTGTGCCTTCTATTTTGATTTTCTGATCAAGTATACCTCGTATTTCTTGTTTGTTTTTGGGTCTTATGTGTCAGATATTATGCACTGATTTCAGAATGGTCAATGAGAAATAATTCAATGTTATTTTGGAACGAGGCACGCAGCCTGTGGTTACTAATTACTATAGTGAAAGGTGAGTCATGGCAAGGGAACAGATTAATAAAACAATATTATTTATTTATTTTTGTTAATGGATGAATAAGTCAAGAGAATGGTAGCATCTTCACTTGGTGGAAAATGACAAATTTAAGATTAGCACGCGGAATGGGAGAGCCTAGGTCAATGGCCATTGCTTCTACTCAATCAGTTCATCAGGGTCTGATTATATGGTGGGTTGGGTTGGATATTTTATGTAGACTTTGAGAGCTTTCTTACAATAATATATTCTGTAGTTCGTTGTTACTTTTTCCTTAAAAGTGACATATATGTTGTTTTAAAAATTACCGTTTAGGCTGAAAAGTTGTCTGAATACCAAGAATTGCGGGAAACAGTCTTTTGAACTCAGATTATCTTTAGAACGAATATTTTTATTCCCAAATTAAGTCATAGATGCCGTTTGGATTTGTTTTGCGATAGCAGTAGCCATGAAGAGAGATTTAAGCAAGTACTTATATTCAATTCAGTTAGCAAGGAAGCTATCAAGCTACCAAACCTGGGGGTCTGTAGCCAAATGAAATGTGCTAATGCATATCATGATACCAATATACATAGGCACAACTAAGAGAGTCCAATTACTCCTGCATATATATTTTTAGTTATGTTATGCAAGCTATCTACACGTTTAATAAAGAATAACTTGTCTGTAGCATAGTGTTCATGTTCAGATCAATGTCCTTTGTTGTTATTTTGTCAGTTTATGGAATGAGCATCGGGTGGAATGCTATTTATTCATTCTGAATTGCTAAACAAAAGGAAGAGAGTAGAATCACATGAACAATACCTTGAGTTGAACCTTAATCTGATCATTAGTCCTCCCCATCAGAAAGCTTTCTGATTTGCTCACAATTTGGGTTTTTATAATAAGGGTTGCAGCTGTCATTTTCCATTCAAATGGAGCTCTAGAAAGATGTCTTGCCAATTCTTTGAAAATTAATTAGAGGGGCAGAGAAGACTTTAGCTATTTATATTATGCATAGTGCCAAGAATAAAAGCATAAAACTAAGAAGTGCTTTGACTTCTGAAAAAATTTACCAATTACAACAAGTGTGTTAAAAAATGTGTGTAACTAACATTTCTGCCCTAAGAAATGTGTACGGTGTACAAAGATATGTGTCAAGAATGGACTTGTTTAACTTCATGACTTCTTCGTGCTCATTAGACAGACTCCATACATTGTAATGCTGGGGTCATTTGTACGAAGTGGTCAGGTGATCCTGTTTTAATGGACTGAGATGGTTATAATTGCAAGTCTTGTTAATACTCCTTTTGTCAATTTATACAAATTGTTCATCCTGTTCCAATTGACAGAAAATGTTTGCCTTTATCTCCGGGATATACGTTAAAACAATCCGAAAATAAAAATAGATACTAATGCATTATACCATGTAGCGTCATCATCAATTGGAGTTAAAAACAAGTCTGATAGAAATTGTTGTACAAACTTTATAACTTAAAAAACCACTGATCTATCAAAAAGAATACTACTAATATTCAAATAACAATCATTTTTAAAAAGTCTACATAGTAATGATGTTAAAATCATATTCTAAAATGACACCACCAAAATTTTAATATTCAAATAAACAAGCATTTTAAAACAGCTACTTATAGCATTTAGAAATTTGAACGGCACCAATAAAACTTACAATTTTTTCATATTCAACAAAATCATGTCATAATCAACAAAATCATGTCAAACTCAAGTTCTCAGGAATACCATCACTATTGAGTGATCATTCTATAATTCATCTTGGGAAGCAATAGCTGATCCTTGATCAATGTGTATGACTTGAGTATGTTTGCTGCTATCTCCCAGGGCTGAATTATGGCTCTTGCTACGCCTGCTACGCAAATGACAATAACTCAGAATTAATGAAAAATACAATGAAAACAACGGGGACATGAGACATTACTATTGCCTGCACACAGTATTCAGATGTAGAAAAATTGAGCCAAATCATTATCATGCACCTAACTTTCTCCCATTGTTCGGGCAACGTAAATCGAAACATTTTTGTGTGCCTGTGTTTTGTTCTGTTAATTTTTGCTGCACTGCACTTCTTACGTTAAGGAACACGATTGCAGGGTAAATGATCATGGCTGTGTAGAACGTGTGGTGTAAATAATCAAATTCCTTTGTTTGAATGGAAAGAAAGGGCAAGCGTTATAAGCATATACGAGTGTTTTATTTGTAGATCACGACAAATTGGATAGCTCTAGAGCAAGCTTACATAAAAGGTGTATTTTCTTCGCAAAGCAACATGTAATGGATAATTTTAAAAATATCATCTTGTTTTTTTTTTTTTTACTTTATTTCTTATTTTTTAAAATTATATAAAAACTATAAAATGTCTTTTATTATTTTATATACAAACTTTTAAAAAAATAAAGTGACATTTGCATAAAACAAATTTTCTAATGTATATCCTTAGATATATAATATAACCAATAAATATTTAATTTTTATTAAAAATTATAATACTTATGTTATTAATGTATTGGATTCTGATTTCCAATAAACACTATATATAAATTTTTATTATATATTATCCACATTAGAAAAACTATTTATAAATAAAAATGAAAATAAAAAAAATAAAAACTCAAACCAAACTCCTTAATCCTTATGCAGATCTTCTCCTGACTTTTTGTACTTTCCCTCTTAAAGCTAATTTGAATTAAGCATCTCTAGGTACTTTGCTCAGTTTGCTGCCAAAGACCGGAAAATAATCCTCAGGACGCTTGATTAATCAAACGGTTCAGCTTCAACAGAAACGTTTTAGTACCAAAAGAGCTCTGAAAGGTTCTATGGTAGTACAGCATGGAAAAGTAAGTGAAATCAAGAAATGGTTGAACAGTATCCACAAAAATGCACAGCAAGTCCTCACTATTGAAGCCTCTGGCATGCCCGGCCTCAGATTAGACAACATGACTGATCTGTATTGGAGAATCAGCCAGGTACTTGCATTTAGCAGCACTTAGTTTAACCAACATAATGTAGGCAAGAAACAAGAATCCCTGGGGAAATCAACCCTTGTTTCAAAAACAAAAATTGCTCAAGATTGCAAGTTATTCTGGTCTCTCCTGAGGCATCATGCTTTATCTACTCTACATGTTCATCCAGCATGATATATAGTATAGAATTGTTTTAGCCATTAATATTTACAGTATATATCTGCTAGCTATGTGTAACAGTAACACCATAGTTTGATAAAACACGAACAAAATGGATTGGTTGAAGAAAACAAAAAAAAAAATCCTTTATCGAGGGTATATTTCAGTAATGGATACGTCATTCACAGACCCTGGAATTGAACAGGAGGTAAACTGATCAGAGTCAAGTCCATGCTTTAGCCTGTTAGGCGTTCTTCCATGCAGGAAAGATGGCGGTTGTCGTGGCATTGACAATGTAACTGAATAACTGTTCAGCATAAGTGCAACAGTGGCCATCGAAGGCCTGTCAGATGGATTTTCCTGAACACACAATAAACCAATATGGATGCATCTGACGACTTCATTTCTTGAACAAGAACCTCTCAGTGTTGGATCCAGCAACTCCAAAGGTGTCTGCTCTGTCCAATTCTTCCAAGCCTGTCATAGTATAATGTTAGTACTTAAACTAGTAATAATTCGTTCTTCACCAACTGAAATAGTGTTTAGCTAGGCTTTGCAGCTAAGATTGGTATCACTAGAGCAGGAAAAAAAAATACTCTTGATTATACTCACATAGCTTAAGAGGTCATCAGCATGATTGGATTGATAAAAATCAGTGTTCTTCTTGCCACTCACTATCTCCAAAACTAAGACACCAAAGCTGAACACATCCGATTTCTCAGAGAACTGTCCACGCATTGCATATTCTGGAGACATGTAACCACTGAAAAACAGCAATATAATTCTCTTAATTAAAAAAGAAAAATAACATTTTTGGAAAGAACATACTATTTTTTTGCAGAACTTAACTGACTATACGTTATAACACCAGCTACTCTTATATGGTATAAAGTCATCAAACTTACTAAGTCCCAACTATCCTTCCTGTATTTACTTGAGTCTGATCTGCCTCGAAAATTTTTGCCATGCCAAAATCTGAAATCTTGGGGATCATATTTTCATCTAAGAGAACATTGCTAGCTTTAAGATCACGATGTATAATTCTAAGTTGGGAATCTTCATGCATATAAAGGATTCCTCGTGCAATGCCAACTATAATCTTGTAGCGTCTTGACCAATCCAACTCTCTTTGCTTTACAGGATCTACAAAATTTGTCAAAATGAAATGCCCAGATTAGCAACAGCAAAGCTACTACAATTTCTATTTATTACAAAGCTATTAACCCCCTCCAAAGTGCTGTTCTTTAATAAAAGAAAAGGTAACACCATGTCAATACTATGAAGTGATTCTACTTTTGAGGTGTCATATCAGTCTATTCACGGGCAATTAATCACTACATTAATTGACATGTCAAGCAAGTAGAAAAGGAATATACCAAATAGAAAGTAATCAAGGCTTTTGTTTGGTATGTAATCATAGACAAGCATCTTCTCCTGCCCCTCCAAGCAAAATCCTAATAGCCTTACTAAATTTCTATGCTGGAGCTTAGCCACAAGGGTAGCTTCATTCCTGAACTCTACAGCACCCTGCAAGGATGTTACTGACAACCTCTTCACAGCTATCTCCTGTCCATTAGGAAGGATACCCTAAAAACAAGCATGGAAAGACCAATTCAATTAATTTAACATTAATATATATATATATATATATATATATATATATATATATGTACGTATGTATGTATATGTATTTCAGTGGCAGCATTTAGCATAAATATGTTTCACACCTGATAAACCACACCAAATCCACCTTGGCCGATCTTGTTCTCATCCGAGAACCCGTTTGTGGCAGCTTCAACAGTAGCCAAGTCAAATTGCAAGGACTCCACATCGGTAAGATCCTCCCTAACTACACAACAATCAAAGACAATAACCACCGGCAACCAAATTTCAATGAAGGAAACAAACTAACCGGAACAATCACAATAAAAGAAAAAGAGAGGTTACTTGAATCCTGGACGAAACTTGTATACTTCTTCTTGCTAGCCCTCTTCCGCAGGAAGCAGATACCAACAATGAAAAGTACCACGGCAACAACAATTGGGACAACAATCCCAATAATTAAAGAGATATTGCTTTTTCCTGCACAGGTTCATCACTTTGTAAGACAGCTCAGAATTCAGACCCTGACAAGGTTATACTGTAAAAGTTTGATACCTGAAGATGGAGAGGGAAGGCGTGGTTGAGTGGAAACATTGTAAAATGGATACAATTCATATCTCATGATACAAGAAGGAAGCAGGGAGCGTACTCCTCGTTTCCCATCACTTGGAATAGAACTGATGGCGCCTGAGAAACACATGTTACAGTCAAAGGTAGACAATTGGGGTGTGCACTGCGCCAGTATGTACACCTTCATTGAGCTTGTGAAATCTGCTTCTCTCGTAGCAAACTTTTTACCCGAAGTAGAAGTCACAGCGTTCTGTGCTACATCTTTCAACGTGGCTGCCAGAAAGTCATTGAACCGGGTACGGTCAGAATCAGGGACGCTCTGTTCGGACGGCAAGAGAAAACTGGGGACTATGTTGTTGAAGAAGGAATTATTGGTGAAACGAAGCATGCACTGGTCGTACCAGATTATGGACTCTGTTTGGTTGGTGCAGAGGTGTGTGATGTTTCTGGCTGCGGCGGTGAGACAGTCTTTACAGACAGAAGGGGTGACGTCGCCGCGGCAGAGGAAGATTCCTTTGACCTCGTTGGCGGTTCCGAGGGAGATGTTGGTGAGGAAGAAACCGTCATGAAGGGTGGCGTTGGAGACAAGGGAGGAGAGGAGAAGGTTCAAGTTGGTTTGGAATGTTGTGTTGGGTCGGTAATAGGATCCATCTGTGCAGTAATGAGCGGTGTATGTAGGAGCTGCTTCAGTTGCAAAGATGAGGAAAGTAAAGAGAGATAAAAGTAGGAAGTTGATTGAAGAGGATTTGAAGATACACATCTCTCTACTTTGCTTTACTTTCTCAATTCTCACCCACGATTCCGTTTTAGCTTTGGGAGTGATATTGAGGGAAATCCCACGCCCTGAACGTACAATAACTGGAGGATACAAACTCTTCCTCAAAGGACTTAAGCCAAAGATGGGTCAAAGATCCACCTGCTTCTATACAACTTCATCTTCGCATTGTTATATATTTTTAACATTTTTTTTTAATCTTCCTTTCTAGTTTTTATTATATTATTTTTTATTTTAAAATGTTTTATTTAAATTGTATATTTGTAATTCTTAGTAAATTTATTTTATCTTAAAATTATTTATAAAATATAACATATATATATATACTATGCAATTAAAATAAATTGGTAATATAATATATTTATTCTTACACTTTTATTTGCAAAATTTTATCAATAGTTATCCGCACTTAAAATTAAACTTATTTAATAGGTACATAATCTTTTCATTGCGACAACCATTTTGAATGTCTTTTATGTTCCGGTCTAATTGTCAACCTTCGGACTCCTTATTCTCCTTGTAATTAGTTATGGCATTAATACCTAATTTTAATTAAAAATTTATTTAATATTTTCTTAACTCTGTAAAATTAATTGTTGATAATATTAAGTACTTTAAAATAAAAAAATTAATCTTAAACGACTTGTTCATGTTAAATAAGTTATAGTTTAGCATATTATTTTTAAATTAAAATAATATAATTTAAATATCTATATAAAATATAATTTATTCAAAAAATTATAAACTAAATTTAAGTAGCGACATGAATCACAATTTTAAGGTTTAACTTTTAAATTAATAATTTCATTTTAATATATTATTAATCAGTTAATCTTAAAATTTATATACTATTAATCAATTAAAATTCATCTAATCAAAAATTTTAAAATAATTTATAAAAATTAATACTTTTAATTATATAATCACAAATTCACTCTCTTTTAAGTATCTTTTAAAGTAAATATCCCATTCTAGATGAATGGTGTGGACTGCCTTTATCAATGCAGCAGGCGTTTTTTACTTTGGAGTTCTGATGGAGACAGAAATGTTACTAGTCGAAGGAACAGTCAAATCAACCCATAGTCAATTGCGTTGTCTAAAGAATTGAATTAAGTTAATTGTTTGTCCTAATTATCCATAATAAGTTAATTATGATGAGCTAGAAAATAAAGTTAATAGTATATATCAAAAATATTTATGACAGTAACTTATCATTTTATTGTATTTTGTTTTAGATAAATGGTTATAATTATGTTTGTAATGTTTTTAATCTTAAACTTAAATGATGTTTGAATATGATATTTTGATGGAATTATAATTGTACTTGTGATTATTTTTTATAGTTTATTAAAATGTCGGCAATGGGTACATGCATGGGCATATAGGTGCTAGGTGGCTATGGAGAGAGCACCGAAGGAAATTAGTCTTTATGGTGGGACAAACGCAGATGTGTGAACGGACCCTATAATCCTCCGTCCATTGTCATCCTTAAAAAATTAATACGACAGAAAATCAAATATATAATAATTGATTCTAAAATCAACCGTAGTTATTTTCATTTGAAAATTCAGATCATCTCATCAATAATATTATTCTTATTTTATTATATAAAAACATTGTTCCTCAATTTCAATAATTATTACACACTATTTTTTATGTCACTCTTTATACAATTTTGTTTGAAAAAAAATTATTAATGATATTTATTATACAAAAAGTGATATAAAAAATGCTTAAAACAATTATATTCAAATAATTTGGTTGAAAGAATAATATAAAATTTGCTATTGTTTATACGAATATGAATATGGATTCAAGTTTCCTTTTGAGATATAGGATCGAATCCTCATCGATTAATTGTTTGTTCGTGACAATTTTCTATATTTCAAAATAAAAGTTGGGTATTTTGGTTTTAGAAAATATTTTTTATTTTTATCATTTTATATAAAAAATAATAAAAATAAAAAATAGTTATTTTTTATTTTTTAGTATAAAATTTAAAAAACAGAATGAAAATAAGATAATATGTTTATATATAAAAGTAAAAATAAATATAAAAATATAAAATATTTTTTAAAAGTAAACAGATCGAATAATAAACTATTTTTACAAAAATAATCTTGTATGTTATTTTATGTTTAGAGATAAATAAAGTTATTTTGATTTTTAAAATATTCAAAAATGATTACATTAATTTTTGAAATTATTATTTTTACAATATAAAAAAATTATTTTAAGAATTAACATAATTAAATTTTTTATTTTCTAAAAAATTAAAATAACTAATTATTTATTTTTAAATAATTAAAATGATCAATTTATTTATCTTTTAAAATTAAAATAATAATTATCTTCATATTTTATTAACCAATATAATTAATCTCATTTTTTTTAGACGAAAATGGCTGTTTATTTTATTAACCAGTAAAGATCTGTTATTTCCAAATCTAAATACATCCAAACAACTATATTTTCACGATCAACAACCCTTTAGATAATTAAAAATCCAAAGTAATTACTGCAAACCAAAACCCAGATAGACAATTGTAGATGCTGATGCTACCCCAATCTCACATGGATTAATAGACCTCCACAATTGAAACCCATATAAGAACAGAGGTTGGGAGTTCAGTAACCTATATCCATCAGGTGCTGTGGCATCCTTTTGCAGTGGTCTTTGATAGGTTTGGAAGACAAAAATTAGTAACAGAACTTCCCAACATTGTCACTGCAGGATCTTCCTAGCCAAACAAATCAAAGTTGATGCATCACAGGACTTCACTAACTTCGCAATCTAACGAATCTTATGCTGTTTTGCATCACACGGTCCCTTCCAAATTAAGCATATAATATGGAAATTGACTCTTGATTTTCAGCAGTAGTATTGTCCCATTGAACTTCCGAAAATTCCCCGAGTCAACGAGAATTATATATCTTCTATGTTCCATGTTTCCCGCATCAGCCTCATCTATATCTCAGAAAAACTCTGTTTTTCAATCCAAAAACTGGAACAGTCAGCACCTATCATCAAGATTTAGCAAGTAACTAGCTACTTACACGAAATTAAAAAATTCAACTCTTGTTACCCTTTTCCTCCATAATTCTATCACAGTTTTCGCTTGCTTTCTCATGACAGTACAAATGCCAAAAGTGAAAAGCACTATAGCAGCAACGACAGGGATAACAAATGTAAGAATCACTTCAACACGACCCCGTCCTAAGTAAACACCAATATAATTCAAATTAAGTCACTCACTAGTCAAAAACAAATAAGTACTTGAACAGTTGAACTCAATAGTAAAAACTCATTAGGAGCATGTCAAGCACAACCTATTACTAAATATTGTACCTGTAGGATGAGACTCAGGAACCTTCGGGGTCAGTGTTTTGGTGCTATTGTAAAAAGGATAGAGTTCATATCTGATATTGCATCCAGGAAGCAACACCCTTGCTCCTTGTTTCCCATCACAGCAATTCGGAACAGAAGCAATAGCGCTTCTGAAACACATGTTGCAATCAAACAAAGACAACTCTGGTGTGCACTGCACTAAACCATAAAGGGTCGCTGAACTCGTGAAGTTCACTTCCCCTGTCGCAAACTTATCATCCTCCACGGAATTCGCAGCTTTCGTTGCCAGAGAATTCAACAATCCAGCGAGTAACTCGTTGAACCGGTCAAGGTCAGCACGAGGCACGCTTTTTGAATCGGACATGTCCACTCCGGGTACTATGTTGTTGAGGTATTGGTTGGAGTAGCGTACCATGCACACGTCGTACCAGATTATGGCCTCTTTCTCAACCGGGCACCGGCGTTTTATTTCTTTTGTTGCGGCGGTGACGCAGTCGTGGCACGTGGCGGCAAGGGTGTCCCCCCGGCAGAGGAAGAGGCCCTGAACGGCATTAGGGGTTTCACTGCCAAGTGTTGTTTTGAAGAAATGTATGTCCTGGGTGGCGTTGGAAGAAAGGGAAGAGAGAAGGAGGTCAAGGTTGGTTTGGAATGTGCTGTTTGGTTGGTATTTGGAAGATTCTGTGCAGTAATGGGAACTGTAAATTGGAGCTGCTTCGGTTGGAAGGAGTAGGGAGCTATAGAGGAAGAGGAAAACCAAGGGAATTACAAAGTACTTGGAAGGAGGCATCTTCAACTTGCTGATCTTTGTTTGGGGAAAGATTTACTGGGGATTGTACATTTCTGCAATTTAGTGAATTTACCATTTGTTTTTAATATTTTATGTTTCTTATTGGTTTTTGAGAAACTAGTATTTTTGGATCAGATGAAGACAGGGACAGCTACTAGAAGTCTAGAAAGGCTGAAGGGGATTGAATAGATTAATACAAAGTCACATGAATTAGGCAATGGGAAGGACTTTAAAACAAACACATTCGAAAGCAATTTTAAGTCCAATCATTTTACGTACAGGTGGCGGAAATAATGGTGAGGTGGGGGCAACTCCCCCTTTGGTTTTGTGAGCAGTGACGAATTAGAAAGGTTAAATTATTGAGAAAGATGGTAACAGAAGACACTGATTGTGACCTGCCTCACAAGTCCAGTCAAATGTGGAAAAATATCTTAATTAGCTAGAGATTGGTTCGTTACTTGGTTAACATTCAAAGTCAAATTTGATGGCTTATCTTGAATTGACATAGCAGGACAGAACTTGATTCCATCAGCTAATGTATGGATACCGCTTCTTGGTGTGTTAAGTTCTTGATCATCTTATCTTTGAAGTAGCAGTAACCACATAAGACAAACTCTTGCTTTCTTTATTTTCCTTGGATGGATTAGAATTTAAGTTTTTTTGAAAGCAAAAATCCTATTCTATGTTCAGTCTAATGATTTATGAACAAAATGCAAAAGTACTTTATAAATATTGGCTGCCACTACACTTGAGTTTCAGAAACCTTATATTGCAGGCTGTGTCGCTGCTGCAATTAACAGAGTGACAGATTTTGAGCACTATCAATTCAAAGTACGATTTGAGAAGGATGCCATCGTAACTTGAAAATGCGGAAAAATAAGTTGCGCCTTTACATAATGTATATGTCTGCTACATTTCTAAAGTTGATATGTTGCCAACATTGGTCAATCCTTATTAGAAAGAAAGTGTAAATTTCTCAAACTAGCATTGCACTTGCGTATGTAAATTTTACATTTTTTGAGATTAGAAAATAAGTTGTCTCTCTTGCCGCACGCAATAAATACAAGATGGTCTAAACAACCGGCGGATATTATTTCCGCATTGGAAAATAAACATTTCCAATATGTTACAAGATTTTGTGCTTCGGTCATGAGAAATCATGACTCACAACTAGGTAGACGGGTACAGTCATGTTTAAAACGTCGTATTTTCATGCTTATCGAGGATCTACTTCACTAACCGACATCTCATTGATAGACTTTGTCGCTGATTTAGTAGTAGACTGACTATTTTGCAGCCCCTTTGGCATGTTTGGATCAGTTCCACTGTGTAGGAAAAATGCAGGCTGATTAGGTACCGGTAGAGTAACAGAAAAACTATCAAGCATAAGAACCACGGCTGCCATTGTAGGTCTATTTTCTGGATCTTCTTGGACACAGAGTAAACCAATATGGATGCATCTGATAACTTCATTTTGAGTATATGATTCTCTTAACGAGTGGTCCATCAATTCCAAGGGTGCTCCATTCTTCCAAAGTTTCCAGGCCTGTATCAATATTCATCAAGCACATGTTATAATATGATCACTATATAAGTATGAACGAATTAACCCAAGGAGCTAAAAATCGTAATATTTGCTCTACTCACATAGCTCAATAGATCCTCAGCAATGTTTGATTCATAGAAAGAGCTGTTCTTCTTGCCACTTATAATCTCCAAAACAAGGACTCCGAAACTGTATACATCAGACTTCGCAGAGTATTCTCCATGCATTGCATATTCCGGAGACATATAACCACTAAAACACATTGAACAATCAATACAGCACTGGGATCAAAACATGGGAACTTAATGAATTATAAAAATGAGTGCTGTTTTATTTTTGTTTGAAACTTCTACGATGTTTGAACTGATTCTGATATTTAGATTGCTTGAATTGGCAACCAGTGCTTTCCTAAATATAAGCGGCAAGAAAGATAAGAAAACTTGTTACTTACTATGTCCCCACAATCCTACTGGTATTTCCTTGAGTTTGATCCACTCCAAATATTCTTGCCATGCCAAAATCTGAGATTTTTGGGCTCATATCTCTATCCAACAAAACATTGCTAACTTTAAGATCACGATGTATAATTTTCAGTCTGGAATCTTCATGAAGATATTGAATGCCTCGAGCAATCCCTCCAATAATTTTGTAACGCGTTGTCCAATCCAACATCCTTTGCTTTGCAGGATCTGCGCATTGAACAATATAAACAATTCAAAAGTTAAATCACAAATAAATGTGAATCAATTTAACGAAATGCAGAAAATATCAAAGAATAAACTTCCATACAATTTTCTTGTGGATATGCTCTGTAAATGAAATGCTGAATGGTGCCAATGTTACTTATGTATAGCTTCCTTAAGTCTTATATATAGATAATCAGATAAATTCTGGAAAATTAAAAATAAAGCAGGCATGTAAATTGTACGGTACAAAGAATTTGGATAAGATGAGCCTACCAAAAAGAATATAGTCAAGGCTTTTGTTGGGTACAAATTCGTAAACAAGTATCTTTTCTTCCCCTTCCAAACAAAATCCTAGAAGTCTCACTAAATTTCTATGTTGAAGCTTTGCAACCACCTGTACTTCATTCATAAATTCTTCTCCACCCTGTCCAGAGCTTTTAGAGAGTCTCTTGACGGCTATTTCTTGTCCGCTTGAAAGCAAGCCCTGAATTTCTCACAAAAATTAAATGGCACATAAACAAATTGGTATAATTTCCTTGTTAAAAAGAAATAAAAGCAAGCTAACTTCATACCTTGTAAACCTCACCAAATCCACCTTCTCCTAACTTGTTAGCATCGGAGAATTCGTTAGTGGCTGCTTTAATTGTGCTAAAATCATATCTCAATGATTCCACGGTACTGATCTCAGTTCCAGCTAAGAAGCAAAAAGGTATGCCAATCAGATAAAAGCACAAAAGCAAATTGTGCTAAATACAAACAAATTCAAAATCCTTTTCAATTTACTCGCGCGTGTGGATCCTTACTTTTGGGGTCTTTTGCAGAGTCACCCTTCTTTGCCGCTCTTTTACGTAGGAAACAAATGCCCACGATGAATAGCAGCACAGCCACTATAATCGGAACCACAATTGCAACAATTGTTCCCGATGATATCCCACCACTTCCTGCATTTCCAAAAATGAAGCAATTATTTGTTGCGGTCAAGTATTGCAAATAATTTCATAATCATATCATATGGTACACCGGAAAGCGAGAAATTTGAAATTACATTACCTCCTGAATTAGAAGGATTGGTTGGAGGAACAAGTCCTGATGGTGCAGGCGTTGGAGCGGAAGAAGTGTTGTCTGTTTGATAGAAAGGGTACAATTCATACCTAACATTACAGCTAGGAAATAAAATTCTCCCTCCCTGTTTTCCGTCGCTGCACCGTGGAAGAAGCCCTATGGCACTACTGAGACAGCTTCTGCAATCTTGGGGTGACAAGTCCTGCGTGCACTGAGTCAGGCAATAAAGGGATTGAAATCCGGATATGGTTGCTGACATAGTGGCGTATTTCTTGGCGCCAATAGGAGAATTGGCGGCTTCATCTGCTGTTTGGTTCATGGTGTTGAACATCAAACGCATGAAGCTGGCTTGGTTTGAGACATTGGCCGTGTTCTGCAAGCAAACTCCAGGCCTCATGTCTACGGTGGAGAAAAAGGAGCGGTTCGAATACCGAACCATGCACTCGTCGTACCAGATCACTCCCTGTTTGGATAAGGAGCATTCTGGGTCTGATGATAGACTCTGTGTTGCGTTTACCACGCACTGTCCACACTGCTGAGAGGACACGTCACCCCTGCACATGAATAGTCCCTCAACCGTATCTGAGGGGCTTCTACCAGTGACTGTGGTGTTGTAGAATTCCTTGTTAGCGGTGGCGTTGGAAGATAGTGAAGAGAACAGGGCCCTGACGTCCAATTGAAAGGCGCTGTTGGCGCTGGTTCTGTTGCTCGAACAATTCTGGTATAGAAAAGTTGGGGTCTGTGCTTCACCAAGATCGAACAAGAAGGTGACAAGGACAGACAGAAAAAGAAGCTTGAAGGAATTCCAAGCCATCGTCCAGTTAGTGGATTCGTCAATTAATCTTTGAGAGCACTACCTTACCGTGTAGATGGAGTGTCGCACCTTATAGTTTCTCCACATTACTATCTCTGTTTTAATCACAATTCACAAGTCTGTGTGAACTCTGAACTTCCTAATCTGAACATATTTTTATTTCCCAATACTTAGCTCGTAGACAACTATTGTTGATGTGAGATTTTAGTTTTCATTTTTAAATTAAATTTAAAATAAAATTATTTTAATTTTAAATATTCAATTTTTAAATATAAAAATTTTAATTTTTTAAATTTTATTTATAATTAATAATTACTATTATTATAATTATAATATTATTATAAAAATATTAATAAATTATTATAATTAAATAATTAAATTTCTATTACTATCAATTCATTATTATTATCATGATTATTACGATAAATTATTATTATTATTTAATTTAATTTTTTAAATGTTTTAATTTTATTATTCTCAAATAATTTAATTTTAATTAATATGTATTTATTAAAAATTCATAATAAAAAATAAATCATAACCTTTTAAAAAATTAAAAGCTAAAAAACCCACCAGCCTAACATATTTTGACGTGGGCGAGAAGCATGGATGACCGCAAGTCAAGTCAATCTTCTACTCTTAATTGTACTTGTACTTTTAATTTTCTTTTGGGAAGATTAAAAGCTTTTATGAATTTCCGACTAAGGTGACAAAGTTAATGAATTGCTGTTTTTTTTTTTTAAAATGATATACATATCATTTTATAATATTTACATTTCAATATATATAAATAAATCAATATATATTATCATATTATATTCTTTTATTTTTTATTTATATACCTCAAATAAGATAGATATGGGAGAATTATTCCCATTTTAAAAACTTGTTTCTCAAATTTCTAATTTGAAGAAATACAAATTATTTTCCAAAATAAAAATTAACAAACTTTAAATTTTAGTTTTTAATTTTTAAAATATTAATATAAAAATAAGTCAATTCATTTTATTTTTTTTTACTTTGTTTCAAATTTATAAAATAGATAAATAAAAAATTAAAGTATTAAAAATTAGAAAAATAAATTATTAATATTATTTTAATAATGATATGAAGTGGATATGATTAAAATAAATTAAAATTTTTTCGTTTTAATATAAACTTAAAAATAATAAAAAATTAAATTGAAATAAAAATTTAAAAACTTTTCTAATTTTAGAAATTAAATTAAAATTATTTTTAAAAAATATTAAAAGATAATTTAATTCTTTTTCAACTAACAGATTTTATTTTAAAATTTAATTTTAAAATAAAAATATAAAAAACTCACAACAATTCAAAACAACATAATTTTAAGATTCTAGTTGCAGATTTAAAAAATATATATATATATATATATATATATATATATATATATATATTGCAGGAACCTCCTTTTTATCGTAGGGGGGTTGGCTTTAAATTGGGGCCGAGCCCCACCAATTAAATTAAAAAAATTTATTAACTTATTTTTAATAAATATTTTATACATGAAATCATTTAAAAAAAAGAGAGAAAATTATTAAAATAAATTATGTGTTTGATTTCTGTTTTGAAAAATAATTTTATATTTTTAAAACCTGAAAAAATCTAACATCATGTTTAATGAATAAGATTTTCAAAAATTACTTTAGAAAATAATATTTATTTTTAATTTTTATATTAAAAATAATTTAAATTTTTTGTCATTGAATTTTATTTATATTGTTACGTATATGAATTCTTATTTTTCTTCACCCACTCTTATTTAATTATTTTTTAAAAATTAAAACTAAAAACCAAAAAAAAATCAAACTAACAAAAAAAAAATGAAAAACGGTGAGGTGGGGCAAACCAAGGATTGCTGAAGGACTCCTAAAGAATGAGTGGGGAGCGTAATAAGACCGGCACAGGGACAGCGTGGGGAACAACGGCAACAGGAACATTAATTATTTTAGTCAAATTTGACTAAACCCTGATTTACTTCACGAAAAATTTAGACCGGTCATATTAGTTTATGAAAAGAAGTTGTTTTTAAAAAATAAAAAATGATTTATTTTAATTCTTTCATTCATTTAAATTTTTTATTTTATTTTTTATATAAAAATAAAATAAATACTTTTATTTTTTAAATAATAATTTTTATCTTTTAAAAATTAATAAAATCGATCTAAAATCTTTTAAAAAATAAAACGGTGATTTATTTTCTTAACTTTTTTACCGAGGTTTCCAAATTATTTTTCTAACATATAAACACCAGAATGCCCCTGCGTGTTATATTTGAATTTGTTTCAGCACGACATATTTGAAAGTTGTTTAATTATAGTGCCTACATAAATACAAATAATTAAACGATTAAATTTATTAAATAAATAAAATTTATATTAAATTAGAGTTTTTATTTTTCCATATTAAGATATTTTTATTTTATTTTTCTCTATAATATGTAATTGTATTGTTTAATATTTATTTTTATATTAAAATGTTTAAATTATTATTATTTAGAATTTTTATGAAATATGTTTTCCTATATTTTATATTTAATTAAATTTAAATATTTTAATTTTTACTGAATATTTTTAACTTTCACAACCTATTCATTTATACTCTCAAAATATTTTTTAATTATTTGAACTTTATTATTTTTAAATTTAAGTTCTTTATATTCTTTATTTATTTAAATTAATTATGATCATTTACTTTATAATATTAAATATTTTTATTTTATATATTTAAATTAAAATTATCAGTATAATATATAAATTATTTATTTATCATTTTATTTTTTTGATTGATTCTATCAATCAATATTATGCTTATATTAGTCATGTTGTATTCATTGGATATTCGATTTGTAAAAGATGGTCTAAGAACTACGATACGATACTACATTAGTACTCTACTAATAATTAATAAATATATTCTTAAAATATTACATCATTATACTTAACGATTATTAATTCTTAGTTAATTCATAAACATTTTTAAGTCAAACCGGTTTCACATGAAATTGTCGTCATTGTTCTGGTCTCTACATTCCATTAGGGTATGTTTATATATAATTTGAGTTTTGGAAAATAAAAAAAAGGTAAATTTTTAATAAATATTTTCCTATTTAATATTTTTAGGAATAAAAAATTAACATAATTTAATGTATCATATTTTTCATTTTATAAATATTATATAACTTATTTAATATAGAAATATTTACTTTTCCTTCCCTTTTTATTCAGAGCACGAGTTCCAATTTCACATATATTTATATTTTTTTTTTACTTTCATTCCTATTACTGCGATTGAGTAGTGTTAGTAATACGTTATTTTGAATTTTTAATATATTTTTTTATATTTTTTAAAGTTAAGGTAAATTTTTTAAAAATCAATTTATAAGAAAAATATTTTAATTTTTTTAAATAGATCAATTATAAAGAATATATTAAAAAATATGTTGTTAATAAATTTAATCTTAGATAATAATAAATGTTTGATCTTGTAACATTAAAAAAAGCGAAAGAATTGAAATGGGGAGCACAAAACTCTCATAAGCAATTGCAAATGTGTTTTTTATCTGTTCATTCGTCTGTAAGATGTAACTTTATGTAATGGTCTATGTTATCATTTGAAAGAAGACATATATAAATCCAATATTAAATACTAAAAGTTGCCCTCGCTTGCACGCACAAGCTATTACATTTGTATTCCACGCTGGAGGAGCTGCGGGCAATCATTTTTAGTTTTAATCTACCTAAGGAGACCGGATCAAAATAAATAAATATTATGATTAGTATGAAGTTGTAAGTTTAAATTATTTTTTTTTATTCAGATATCAAAAAATATGTTTTTTTTAATAAATATTTCATTCTTTTGTCTCTATTTTTTTTTCTTCCTCACACTCAAGCGAGAGAAGTGAATTTCTCCTTCTTTTTTTTTTGAGATATCTACCAGAAATATATTTAAATAATATTTCTTTAACTTTTTTAACAAAATTAACTAATTAAATAATTTTACTCAACACACTTGCACTCCTTTGCTAATTTCACGTGAAATTGACAGTTGGAATCGCTCTTCAGTTTTCAGATTTTATAAGTTAGTAATAAGGTTGAATAGGGAGTTGACTGTGAGCTTAATTATGTTTGTATTTAATATTTATCTTCCAGTTTTATATATATTCTTGATTTCTCATTACATTATCACCTTTTGGAAACACATTTTCCATCATGGTATTTTTTGCTTTCAAAACCTTCAGAAAAATTTAAAATTCAAATAAAAAAGCACATGTTCAAGCATCTTTTACTACATACTATTTTTTTTTTTTAAAAAAAAAAACAGGAACCTAAACAAGCCCTTTATTTGTTACCAATTACTATATACCAAAATGAAGTTTTAAATCTTACAGAAAAGATGACCAACTGTCTGACAGAAAGACTGTTCTTTCGACTCATATATCACAATTCCCCATACTATCCATGGCAAAAGGTTTAATTTGCAGCCACTAACCAGACCAGTTATTTGTACATTCAATAAACATTTCAAAATTTCTAAGAATTCTTGTAAGCACTATTAATTTTCCTCTTATTATTTATCTTTCTTGCAACCACTATTCATTATAAACTATTGTGTATAAAAAGAACTCTAGTTGGATAATTAGATCTATTATAATATAAATATTCTTAACTCAAATACGATTATTTTCCTATGAATAATACCTATAATTTAAACCAAAAAAATTTAATTAAACTGTTACTTTTTTTTAACTTAAAAACTTCTTACATAAATTATTTTTCAAAACCAAAATACTAGTGATAAATCATGCACAATTGTGTTTAAACTTTTTTTTGTTACTATATTATTAATATTCTCTACCCAAGTACAATTATTTTCTTTGAGATAACTATAACTTAAAGAAAAAAAAAATCATGTTGCATTGCATGTCAATGGACAAAAGAGAAGGCGGGTATCTGGAGGTTAGAAATCAATAATGAATCTTTAATGCTATGTTAAATAAGAAGCATGAAATTAATGAGAAAGAAAAAATGATGGATACAATTTTTTTTTATTTTAATTAATTTATCTTCTATAATGAGAAAGGAATTAATTTTTATAGGTCTTACAAATTTTTAAATTTTTAATCAATTTATATTATAAAGTGAGAAAGAATTAACTTTCATAGTTGTTATGAATTTTTAATTCCTTCACATTAGAATTGAAGGGGAAGTGTTTTTTTCCTTTTTTTTCAATTTTAATATTTTAAAATTAAAAAATTATATTAATAAAAACAATATAATAAAAACTTAAAAAAATTTTAATTTTAAATTAATTTTTTAATTTATATATAAATTAAAATTTATACTTAATATTATTCTTTTTACTTTTTTATCTATTCTGACAAGAAGGAGATCTTTTTTCTTTATTTTTCTCTCATAATATATAAATAAATTATTTTTTTATTTTATTTTCACTTCATTCTTTATTTTCATTTTTTTTTTATTTTTCTTTTCCTATTTACCACATAAACAAAAGTGATGATATACCAAATTAGTGCTACCACAACCCGAATTCCAGAACTAATGACAGTCCCAACAATCATTCTAGTAATCTGGTAAGTCCAGCACCAACGTCAGTCTCCAAGTATCATTGCCATTTTTCCATTCAATTGTAAATTTCTTCCCTTAAAATCCACTGTATAATTCGAAGCATATAGCTCTGCACTCTGCCCTGAGTTTATTGAGAACAATATGACAGCCATTTCTTGCTTGAAATTCGTTCATACAAGTACAAATATCTAGGGTGCTACACTTTCTGTGTCATCGAGAAACAAAAAAATATAATGGATACAAAGTAGGTCTTTCAAGTTTCCTAACTTTGATCTTTGCATATCTGTAGGAACTAGGAAGTGATTCTTACTTTCTGCTCTCAAGTCTTATACTGAAGAAATAAATAGCCACGACAGCACAGCGACAGTAACTGAAACAAAAGCTGCAATTGCTCTCTGTGACGAAATGCCTTTCTTTCCTGCATCAACCATATACAAATAAAACTTTGGTAAGTTCGGTTAATTGTTCTTGAGATGAATAGGTAAACAAAGTTAAGCTTAGATAACTTTTTTCTATCCCTAAAATATTGTCATCCGATTTTATTTCTTCTGTTTTTGTTTTGTTTAGCTCTATGTTCAACCAAAAGAACATGATTTTAATTTTTCATTAAATATTGAAATTATATACTTTTTATAATTTAAAAATATTAAAAAAAATAAAGTCTTTATAACAAATAAAACTAAAATATTATGTTTTTAGAGATACTATATATGTTTAACCAAAAAAGTTATCACAGTACTTTTTTTAGTTAAAGGGAGAAAAAAGAAAAGGCCTAAGACTAATAAAAGAAATGAAAAAATAAATAAAATAGCAAACGGCCAATAAGATATTTTTGAAAGGGGATACCTGAGAACACTAACAGAGACCTAGTCCATCCCAACATCTTCTAGTTTAGCTCAGAAATTAGCACAGTATTATTTTTAGTAAACAAGTTTTTTTTTTCTTACCGAAAAAATGACTTGATGTGATACTTTTGTCTCTTAAAGCCCACCCTGTGTCTGCCACTACCTAGCCACGTTCCTCAGCACCCTTTTCTAACATACTCTGATCCAAGTCATCTAATCCTATGCTGTTCAAAGCTGTAGAAAGAACCATAATTTTGAGCATTACCTTTTTCCATTGCAGAATTTGCAAGATTAACAGCTCCTTCAGGTGCGGGGGAATCCATTCTATAGAAAGAGTACAATTCGTACCTAAAGTTACAACTGGGATACAGAACTCTTCCTCCTTGGCTTCCCGGACAGCACCACGAAAGATCCCCAATCACACCACTAAGACACTTTCTACAAGCTTGGGGTGACAAATCCGGTGTACACTGAACAAGACAATACAGGGTCTGAAACGCAGAAATCTTAGCTTCCCTTGTTGCGTATAACTTAGCACCATTAGAAGTAGAATATGCTGCTTCATCTGCAGTTTCATTCAAGGTGGTGTACAACAAACGCACGAAGCTTTTTGTGTCGGTGACATTGGCAGTGTTCCGCAGGCGTATTCTAGGCCTCGTGTCCACCGTGGAGAAGAAGCCCCTGTTGGAATAACGAACCATGCACTCGTCATACCAAATTATAGCGTTTTTGCCAAACTTGCATGTATCTGAGAGTCTTTGGGTAGCGTTATACACGCACTGTCGACACAGTTGAGGGGGCACATCTCCCCGGCAGAGGAAGAGACCATAGATTGTGTCGGAGGGGGTTCTTCCGGACACGGTGGTGTTGTAGAATTCAGTGGTTCCGGTGGCGTTGGAAGACAAGGAAGACAAGAGGGTCTTGAGGTTGAATTGGAAAGTGGTGTTCGCAGTGAAGGTTTCGTTGGTTGTGCAGTTTTCGCGAAGGAAAATAGGAACATCTGATGCTTCGGCAGCGTTAAAGATAAGAAACGTCAAAAGGAGGGAATGTGTGAAGGAAAATAGGGCCATGGTGCCAAGTTGCTACTGTTGCACACTCCACTGCAATTCCGTTATTTTGTGTTTTTTTTTTTTTCTTTAAGCAAAACTGATAAGTTGGGTGATTGTCATACATCAAACATAAATAAAATTTTCCTTTTAAAAAATTAAATACAAAATTAAGGTTAGTTTGTTAATTTAATCGCAAAAGTTGACCCGCAAGTCACGAGTGGTGTTTTACTTTTCGTATTGCACGTAGCAAGTCAATGAAGCAAGTCAAGCTTTTTGCTCTTTCGTTATCCGGAATTAATATTTGATTTTTTTTCATCTGTCTTTACATTTGAGAGGATATTAATATCTTACTATTATATTTTTAATATATGTATGATTATTAATTAACTCATTTTATATTATAAATTAATATTCTAAAAAGCTCATACTTGTAATGTTCTCTTCTATTTTTGTTAGCACTGTTTTTTTTTTTTTTTAATTTTCCTTCATCATAAACACAGAACTTCGTCATTGATGCAAAGATCTGCTATCTCGTTAACGCTCTCCTGCAATGATGATACATACCACAGCTCCACCCATTGCAACTATCATCATATTCATACCACATCACAGCTTGAACGCTGATATTGTCGCCACTGCAAGACTAAAAGACATATCTATATATACTTGCGCAAATATAAAATCGCTGTGGCAGAGAACTAGTAAGCCTCCATCTTATATCATGCAAGCGTTTCATTCATACTTCTAAAGACATTCATGAAACCATGCCACCATTCTAGTGTACATTTTGCCTTATGTCTCAACAGCTGCTGTCATGATATTTCTACGGCACTGCCATCCCTTCTTATCTCTCAATCTCTCGTCAACTTGACGTTAAAATAATCCTAAAATTCCTGATTTAGTTTTTAGCTTAATTAATAATGATAATATATATAAAAAAAAGTAGTAGATTTAGAAACATCAGTATCCTCTCAAACATGACACCAAAAAAATTTTAATTTTTTCCTCAGAATGAAGTTGTATAAACTATTTCTCGTAATTCTTGAAGTAATATTCAATGACTCTGTAAAATAAACTATATCTCGTAATTCGAGACTATGTAATGTATCTCCTTCCATTAAAATCATGACACATGGCATGTATGGCCAATTTTTCCCATTTTTAAAATAAAAAGATAGATAAAATTTGCGAATTGAGAGTGATAAAGGTTAAAGGAGTAGGTAGTAAAGAAGTACCAACAATTTGATCCTTGGCTGGAGCTGCGTGATAGCCTCTTCACAGCAATATCACAATTGGTGACCACTGGGAAGCCTACCCTGTAATTTTTGTTTTTTTAACTAACTGTAAAATAAAACTTTCAGCATATAACTAATATTTCACAACCAAAATGATTCATAATTGTAAGGTGATTCCATTTTTAAAATCAAATCAGTATACTGTACCTTATATACCTCGCCAAACCTTCCCTTGCCCAATTTATTGGCAGGGGGAAGTTGTCAGCGGCGGCAGATTTTACGGTGTCTATATCAGATTGCAGTGATTCTGCAGATGAAATTTCAACTATATGACAAAACACAAACAAACAATTAATCGAATACATGAACAATAATAAAAATAAAATTGAAACTGTAATATGTCAGTTTTTTTATATAATATGTAAAAAGATGAATTACGAGCTCAGATCCTTATTCCAATCCTGCATCCTTCTCTACTAAATCAATCTTACTATCTACAAAAGATCAATTTTTTATAAATAGTTGTTTATTTTCCAAAATTTATCTAAAAAATTGACAAAAAAATAGTTAGCTGATCTTTTAATATAATTGTTTAATAAGAATATCTATAAATGTATTAAGTTTAAAATTTTAAAATATAATTGTTTATCGATCTTTTAAAATAATAATAATAATAAATTAAATTAAATTAATAAAATTTCAAATATAAAAACCAAAAAATATGACCAGTGTTTTAATTTTTATAAAAATATTATTTATTTTTATCACACCTTTTATGAAAGATGGCTATTTTGAAAAGAAAGATATATTATTTAATAAAATATTTATTAATTTTTAAAACTAAAATTTAAAGGTACAATTATTCATTAATACTATAAAATAATAATAAAAATAAATAAATAATGATAATAAAATGTCAAATAAAAAAAATATAAGAAGTGGCTTACAACTTAAGATTATTCCTCATTTTTATATTAATGAGAACATAATTAAACAGTGTTTGAATTTTGATGAAAAGGTTTCCAATTATTATTTCTTACAACTTTTATTCAAGCAATAATTATAAGATTCCCAGTTAGAAATTTAATTAAACACGCCATAAAACTTTGTTGCATTTACTTTGCTCTTCATAAACTGTTCATGTATGCCACCAATATCTGCATTCTTTAACGAAATATATAGGAAATACATCTAAATGTAATAGATATATTTAAAAATAGTAATAAAATAATAAAAAAGTAAAAAATAAATAATGAACAGAAAGAAAAAATAAAAAAAGTGAAAAAAGAACGGCAAGAGAAAGCAAATATACAAAACCATTGTTGAAACACTTGATACCAATTTTATTTTTTATTTTATTCTTACATTTTTCTTCAAATAATAACGAAGTGTTTTTATATTTTATAAAAAATTTAGATAAATTGAATCTAAAAAATTCACCATATTTAATAAACGCTTACAAAATATCTATCAACACGATTGTTATCTTAGCAATAAATTTTAAACCTATACTGTTTTGATTCACAAACTTAATCTTTTTTAATACATACTCTAATATATCATTTTTAAAAAATAAAATAAGTAAAAATATACACATATTACGTGTAAGTATAATCATTTTGAATATTTTCATATATAGGTTAATTTTAACACCTATTTGTAGTGACGAAGTATGATTCTCCTAAATAAAAAATGAGTTTAATAGCACATTTTGAGAAACTGATAAATAAATGATTTTTTAAAAAAAATTAAAATAAGCATGCACTAAATTTCTAAATTAGAAAAACATGTTAATATCAATTGTTTCTTAAGTGAGGTGATTGATTCAACTCAAGTTAGGCGAAAGTCTAAAATAATTGTTGCAAATTAAAAGATATCATTAAAATAAATGAGAAAAATGTCAAAGAGTGTTCTTCTAAGTTGTAACCTCCCTCGGTCGCGTATGGATGAAGAATCAAGATGCATTCACTCACCAAGGATTTGTCAAGTCTAGGTGGCTTCTTTAAAACCATGAGCTTTAAATCTTTTGGAATTTCTTCATGTTAGTTCAACCTACTGTGCCGCAAGCCACATTTGACCGTTTGTCTCCACCCCACCAATTCTTTCCAATATTTTTTTAGGGTAAATTCTGTAACTGTCGTAAATAATTAATCATTAATTCCGTTTAAAATGAACAATGTTTTCTCAAATTAATACAATTAGAGTAGTTTTAAATAGGATCCCAATTTTCATCATCATATTTTTCACATTATACCAACAAAAACTAATATAATTAGTTCAGAGATTATTACCATATTATTTTACAATATCCTCTTAATAATCTTTTGGTATTTTAGAAAGAGTATACTAAATAAAAAAGTAAAATATTCAATATTTTAAAACATAAAAGAAAATTAATATTTTCTTCCAAATCCAGTGGTGGGAAACTTGTGTTTATGTAATGAGTTTAATTTGATATACCTTATAACTAGACTATCTAGGGAAGAAATTAGTGGTAGACATCAAATTTACAGAGGACGAGGAGGAATGTTTGGTGGAGTGACCTGAATATGATTCATATTCAGCTGAATGTCTTCTCATTCTGCCATGCATGAAAAATGCTGGTTCTAGAGGGAATGGCATTTCAACTGAAGTATCTCTAAGATATGAAACAATGGTTCCCATTGTAGGCCTGTCATCTGGATTTTCTTGCACACACAATAAACCAATCTGCATACACTTTTCAACTTCGTTTGGACTGTAAGATTCTTGCAGAATTGGATCCAGCAATTGAAAGGGTGATTCATATCTCCATTGATTCCATGCCTGAAACCATAAATCAAACAGAATTCCCTGTTATTGCCCTTCTTAATTTGTATTTCTACTTTTTTTGAACTATGGTCCGGCAGAGGCCGTAACATGAAAATACAAGGAATAATAGAACAGGAATTTGATACTCACATAACTCAAGAGGTCATCAACACGACATGATTCAAAAGAACTAGAATTCTTCTTCCCACTAACAATCTCAAGAACCATAACTCCAAAGCTGAATACATCAGACTTCTCTGAAAACTGTCCATGCATAGCATATTCAGGAGACATATAACCACTGAAAAAATATAACAAAAATAAAAAATCAGCATCAAGACCATCATACTACTAAACTAGCCATGCAAGGGAGATCAAGTTCACAGTTTAACCCAAATAAAAGTAGTAGAGGCCTGGAAACAGTATGTAATAAATAATAATGCTTCACATTGTACATATTCTTTTCTTTTAATCACTAATATATATCTATATATTGAAGTAGCCTAGAAAAAGAAAAAGGTAACATTATTTGAAACTCAATAGTTCCCGAAAATTTCACTCAAGCATCCTTGCGAGTGACCCATAGACACATGGTTTCCGTTCCATAGTAATATTAGACTTGAGAATATGCCATAAAGGCGAAACGTGTACTTTTCACATATTAATTTAACCTGAACCAAAGTGATGGCAGGAGAGTATTCAGACATACATTATAATAAATAAACGAAGAAGATAAAGAAGAAATTGTTATTGAGAGATAGGGTGATGTTTACAACTCACTATGTACCCACAACTCTGTTCGTACATCCTTCAATTTGGTCTGTAGCTACCATTCTTGCCATGCCAAAATCAGAGATTTTTGGATTCATGCTATTATCCAATAGAACATTGCTTGGTTTGATATCACGGTGTATAATCTTTAGACGAGAATCTTCATGAAGATAAAGAATCCCTCGCGCAATTCCTTTTATAATTTTATACCGTTCTGACCAAGATAATTGTCTTTGCTTTTGGGGATCTGTAAAATGCCATCAACCAACCACATGAGAAAAACATAAGTGGGCACCTTTTCTATGATCTATATAGTATAAAAATTTTACATTCAAAATAGAAATCAAAGTAGAAACTAAAAGTACAAATAAATGTTGCAGTGTTTCATACCAAATAGGAAGTGATCAAGGCTCTTGTTAGGTACATACTCATAAATAAGTATTTTTTCTTGCTCTTCTTGGCAAAATCCTATTAACCTCACCAAATTTTTGTGTTGAAGTTTAGCTATTAACAACACTTCATTTTTGAATTCCTCCACTCCTTGTCTAGAATTTGTTGATAGTCTCTTTACTGCTATTTCTTCTCCGTCAGGAAGGACTCCCTAAAACTACATGCCATCAGAAAGGTACAAGAAAACAGTAATGGATGATACATTACTCATCATCATATATATATATATATATATGTATATATATTTATAAGCTACCATGTAGACTTCTCCGTAACCCCCTTTGCCGATCCTGTGGTCTTCAGAAAAATTGTTTGTCGCTCCTTCGATTGTAGCCAAATCAAATTGCAAAAACTCCAAGGTAGTAATTTCAGGCCCAACTACATCACGATTATGAGAACAGTTTTAATTTGAAATACTCACGGAAAGTACTACGAAAAACTTAAGGCTTTTCTATATATTAAGCTCGAAATATATTAAAGATAAGAGAAATTTTACTTTCACACATATTTTCTATAACTTTTATTTATAGAAAGAGAAATATAAAATAAATAATATGGCAAAAGGACGTAGAAAAAAAAACTATAAAAAGTAATATGAAAATCATAAGAATAATATGAGAAATTATTTCTGTACAGAAAAAAATTATAATTCTTTGCATAATCGCAACCGAGATAAGAAAAGAAGAGGGAAAATGTGAAATAAAAATAAGTGGTTTGATAAAAAAGAAATAGAAAAAATAATATTATAAAAATTGTGCCAATAATCCTAATGAACTAATACATCTCTAAGGACATTAATAATGGGTTCATTGACATTACAGTTTTCTCTGATTCTGGCCTTGCCTTTCTTTCTTGCTTTTATCCGGAAGATACAGAAACCAAAGCAAATTAGTATGGCCAGAACGACAACCAACACAACAATGATTGCAACCACTTCAGTTCGAATATTTCTTTCTCCTGTCAAAACGTGGTAAATTGACAAAGCACACACCATCAAGACATTTTAACGTTTTCTAATAATCAGATTCCATACAGTAATAATGATAATGATTATAACATTTTTGTAGTACGACGGAGATAGAGACAAGAGCTGTAGAAAGAAATATATAATGTGATAAATAATATAATAAAAATAAAAATAAAATATATTATATAAATAATTCTTTGAATGTATGAATTTTGCTTAAATTATTTTATTAAATAAACAATTTTATTTTAGATAAATTTATGAGTTTAAAAATTAATTAAAGATTAAATTTTTAGTTAATTATTTATACACAACTTTATTAACCTACCTATGAAGTTGTTTATCAGGTGAGGTAACTTAGAAAATTCCGTCTTTACACTTCGTGAAAAATAACTTGTTTTACATTTATTATTATTATTATTATTTTCAGATGATCTCCATGAGATAAGCCTGAGACTAATCTCCCTCCAAACGGTACTTTCTGAAGCCTCTTTTACTCTAATCATTACTAGTTAGTGTATTACAGTAATAAACCATAGGCTCAGTATAACAGAACTACAAATGCTTGAAGTCACAAATGTATACTAGTCCATCCCCTCATAAAAGTCTATGTTAGAAATAACATCGGGTTAGTGTATGTTTAGAAATGAAAAAGAAGATAATTTTTTAATTAAATTGTCCTGATCATACTTCAAAAGAAATAAATAAGCGAATTTATCAAAAGAAAATGTAAAGAAAAATAGAACATTTTTTATGAGAGAAAGAAACGAAATTCAGTGAACTGACCCTTCATCATGGTTGGTTGGGAGGCTCCGGAATGCTGATAAAAGGGATACGTTTCATAGCGAACAATGCAACTGGGAAACAGAACACTCGCCCCTATGCTACCTCCGCAACAGAACTTAGGGAATTCCGCCGCCGCATCGGCGACACACCGTTTGCAGTCGGCGGCGGACAAGTCCGGCGTGCACTGAGCGAGCCCGTACAAAGTTACAGTAGCGGAAGCGTTTTCTTGCTTAACGGCAAATTGATTAAACTCGCTGAGAGCTAGAGCCGCTTCATTAGGAAGTTGAGTGAAAATGGATCCTAACGCAGAGTAAAAGCCACGACTGTGTAAAACGACAGGGTCCCCCAACGGGATCTTGATCTGGTACCTTGGCCACTCTTCCATCTTAGAGAAGAATAACCTATAAGAGTAGCGTAACAAACACTCGTTGTACCAAATCACAGCTTCTTTTGCCACAGGACATGATGATGCTATTGTTTGCGTTGCGAATCCCACACACTCTCTGCACAGAGCGAATGGTACGTCTCCACGGCACATGTACAGGCCGTACACCGTGTCCGAATCTTCTTCCCCTGCGGTTGCGTTGAAGAATCTAACGTTGTTGGTGACGTTGGATGAAAGGGAAGAGAGAAGGGTGTTGAGGTTGGTGTGGAAGGTGCTATTTGGAGTGAAAGTTTTGTTGCTTGTGCAGCTAACGTTGTTGAAAACAGAAGCAGAGGTTTCTGTTACGGCGAGTGCAAGGGTGATAAGTAGGAACGCTACTAGGCTGTTTTTTCCCTCGGTAGTCATGATTCCTTTAGGCTGTAAAATTTGTGCTGACGAAGAAATAAGTAATAGGCTAGCATGCAGATAATTTGTATAGTGTATGAATATGATTAAGGTTTATGAGTATGAGTCAATAAAGCAAAACTTGACAGGCTTTAAAAATTATTAGAAAAATCTAAACGCCATAATCTGACTAGATTAGACTAGAAACGTAGCGGTATTTTCTTCCATTACATGGATTTTTTTTGTGTAGTTTGCCATTTCAGCGGGTGCGGTCGAATAGCGCATTATTGTCTATTCTTCTTGCTGGCGGAGTCAGCACTGGCATGTGATTGTAGAAGCCAACTTGCCTATTTGTCCTGTACTCATTGATATGGACCTAAACCACTCGTTTAATATCTTTAAATCGTGGGGGTCAATAATGAGTGAAAATTTTAAAACTTCGTTCAATCAATTTCCAGTCATCCACTCATGACAGTTTCGAAATTATAAGAACAAGCTAAAACCCTCTACGTTAACAACATCTGTAATAGTTTAAGTCACTATAAAATGGACGAGGCATTGCCCCATTTCTGGGGTGTTTGTCGGATGTATAATTTGACCTCATGTTTTATGTAGATTTTTTTTTTCTTTTGGTTCAATTTTCAATTAATGACTTGATTGAAATTGAGTTTTTTCGATATTTAAATAAAATTGATAGATTATAAAATTAGACATTATTTGAAATTAAATAAATTATTAAAAGTAAACGATGCTATATAATATATATTTTAACATAAACTATATTAAGACAAAAAAATTTCATGTTATATAAAATATAATAATTTAAATTTAAATGTTTATAATTTTTATTATTTTATAATATTTAATTTTTTTTGAAAAAAAGGCATGTGACATGGGAACAAATTGGCCATGTCTAATTTATAATGGGCCACGACTAGGTTTGGATAGCATAGTCTTAACTCTTAATGCGGTTCTTATTATAGCCCATGTGTTTTGCATGGAGTGCATTCAGTGAATGCACTTTCCTCCCTTTTCCATCCCATTAGGATGATATTAACACGTTATAACTATCATTATGACACTCTTAATTCTATAAAATATTAATGTTTTTCTGTCTATTAAATCCAACCTTCAAATTATATTACAATACTTATAAATAATTTTTAAATATAAAAACGATGATATTCGAAATCAGAATTTTTATGCAAAATTATTTTAATCTTTTATTTTTATCATTAAATAATTTTAGTGATTTATTTATTTTTAATAAGATATAAAAATATATTTAAATAAAATAACATGTTTTATTTAATTAAAATACAAAAGAAAGGTCTAAATTTAAGTTTTAACTACTGAACAACTCAAAAGGTGAGTATAGATACTAAATATTTCATTCACACAAGCGTCATTCCGAGAATACATATATATATATATATATATATGTGTGTGTGTGTGTGTGAGAGAGAGAGAGAGAGATAAAACTTAATTTTATTTAATAATTAATAAATATTTAATAATTGCTAATGGCTCATGATAAATGATCAAACTTAATTTTATTAGTTTTTAAAATAAGAGTAATTCTATCTTTTTTGTTAGTGTTTGATATTAAGTTGCACTCATTTTCCTTATTTTAATTTGTTGCAAAAGTGGTGAATGGGACCTGATAACTAAATTATAATAAAGGCATATTTCATAGACGCAATCATAGCACAGTCATGCAGATAGCCCTCATGTCTGTCTTTAGGAGCCTTTCTAGGACACGATGAGTTTGACTTTATCATTATCCTACTTAAACTTAGGATATGAATAATTATTTTAAATTAAAATTTTATATAATATATAAAATTAAATTAAATTGATCCAATTTATTATAAAAATTATTTAATAATATAATTTTTTTCAAATGTTAAAACAACTTTTTTAAATATATATTTTTGTTAAAAATTAATCTTTTAGTATAAATTTTAAAGGTTTATATTAATAAATATTATATTATATTTATAACTAATATATTGATAATAAATATTAATTTTATATTAATAAAATATTTATTAATATAATATTATATTATTAGTATAAATTTATAATGGTTATATGAACAAAATAGTTTTTATTAAAAAATTTATCTTAATGAAGACTAATCTGATTCTAAAAATATTAGTAATAACTTTTTTATTAATTTATTGATATAATATCAATCATAATGTTATGTTTAGTTAAATTATAAAATTAAAAATAATATATTTTATAAATAATATCAACACATATATAATATAGCATTACATAAAATATTTTTTTGATAAGTTAAATAATCTTATTATATTCTTACTACATAATAGTTAAAATGTATGATTTTAAAATAATATATAACATTAGATCAATCCGAATTTATCCTTAAAATCTATTTTTTTTTAAATTCTGATCCATGAAAATTAATATCGATTTGACCTTATTAGTAAGTCAAATTGAGTTATAAACATCCTAATATTCAATATTCTTAGACAACCCTACAACATAGATGTGCAACACATGGCAAGACCTTGGTACTCTAATAAAGTTGTCAAAGTGGATTAACCCGGCTCATCTGGATCGGGCTACCAACTACCAAGGTTGGATTTAACCGTGGATCAACCGAACCTGGCTCAACTTTGTAATGAGACACAAAAATGCCAACATGATTTAATCCATTGATCTAGTAAGTTGGTTCACAGGCAAGCCTACAAAATTAAAAGAAAAAAAATACAAATATAAAAGTATTTAAAATAAAAAAAGTATCATAAAGATGTATATTTTAGTAATAATAAAATTATTTTCTTCTTTTTTATATTTTAATAATAATAACGTATTAGTAAAAAATTAAATTAAAAAATAACAATCAGCCAATTCGATTTACCAACGGTTGACCCACTTAAACTAATCCATTAGTGATTCGAGGCAAAAATAAAAAATAAAAAAAAAATTGATACTGTTGAGTCAATTTTTTTGCCGCTGAGCATGGTAAAAATCCCTTTACGACTGTTTAGAAGATCCACCCGTGTCAGCCACTGTTTTGTACCAAGTCCGATGAATACATTTTTTTGTTGATAACTGCATCACTAGCTTCTGTATTCACAGTGAGTGCTGCATTAGCTCGAACACAACGGCTTCTGCCTCTGCTGGATAATGCTTCTTCGTCCATTGGATTTTTCTTCACTTGGTGGTGGATCTCTCCACAATTCGGAATAACCACATTTTTGGCTCTTGCACCTGTTTCTGTTTGTGCACAGAATCCAACAACTTCTCCTCCTTCCTCCTTTCCTCTACACCTATTTAAGGTAGCCAAGGAGTTTAGAGCTAACCGTTCCCTACAAAGCATCATCTACACTCATCAATAACTTATCGCCTTTCTCTTCTCTTTGTTTCTCCAACTTACTCCCAATATCACACCCGCATCCCCTACAAGTGCAGAGTGGAGTATGAATTTTCTGAACTAAGTCCTACCGTATCCCCTTCTAGCAGTGTTCGCAACGTGGTTTGATTCGATTTAAAAAAAAAATCATCCGAATCAATTAAAAAAAATATTTACAGTTTGTTTCGATTGGATTGAAAAAAATTAAATCAAATTCGGTTTGGTTTGTTTTCTCGATTTTTTTTTTTACTTTATTTTTAAAAAATTAACAATAAAAATAAGTTAATAAAAAATAAAAAATAAATTTTTTTAAAAAAGTTTAAAACTATCATGGATGAAAAATAAAGGTAATAATATTTATATTTAAATATACTTCAAAATAAATATTAGATATTCTATATGTAAAAAACCAATTAAAAAATAGTTTATAATTTTTTTTTAACAAAGTATATAAATTTTGTGGTTCAAATTGATTCAATTTAATTTTGTAAAAAATAATGTAAACTCAACCAAATCATATAAAATCTTTAAAAATTTTATTTTATTTTCAATTTATTTATTCAGTTAACTTATTTAGATGGAATTATTTGATTCTTAACACTCATGCTCTTTCTCATCCGCAGTTGCTATCCTTGAGTGGGTTACACAGTATGTACAAATAAATGAGGAGGATACAATATTTATGGTGGCTGACTCTTCCACGTTAGTTATCTGATTTTCGTATATGTTTCTGTTCAGACCTATGATTTATGTAAATGGGTGAAGTACTTTTTGTATTTTCATTTAATTCTTTGGTTATACAAAATAAAGAAAGAAAGAAGAGAAGATCACAAAAATGAAGCCATGATGATGAATTGAAGTTCCACAGTATTGTTTCTATACTTAGGTCTCCAAGAAAGTGAGAATCCTTGTTCCTTGGAGTTTGCAGCTCAAAAAGTTCGTTTAATTTGTTAAAAACTTGTTTATACTTGTTTCTATTGCTTAACTGTGTTCATGAGTTTTTGGATGAGCACATGCATGGTAGCTATGTCTAATGTCTATGCGTCATGAGTGATATGATTAACATGGAAAGAAACCGAATGTTAAGATTTTTCATTAGAATCCCGATTGACAATATTGATTCACGCATATCAAAACTATCCAACTTAGCATCCATGTTCACACCAGTGAAGGCTGTAAAATTGATTTTTGTCTGAATAGTCAGATTGTGGAATAGGAACATGGTAGGAAATTTTTTTTTATGAAGTATAATTAAATCTTAACTCATTTTTTTAACTAATAAGAAATTATTTTAAGTTAAAATAGAATATCAATTTTATAAAAATATCAAAAAGTAACATATGACAACTGAATACACGGAGGGATAAAACACTACTACATATTGTTTGGGTAGAAGACAAAATAAAAAAACTGCACATTTATAAAAAAAAATGTAAGATATATGCAATTATTTATGATATTACTTAGCAATAGGTGATAGAAAGAATAGCTAAATTAACTTAGAATCAAATTTAAATATGATATGATATAAGTTTCAACTCTGCAATAGTAGAAAATTGCAACGAGTTAAACTTTTTGGTAAAGTAGAATAGAATATATGATTTAAGTAATAAGTGTCGGTAATATTTTAAAAGGGTAAGAGAGATATGTTCTTACACATAAGTTTAAGCCTACTCAGTTCAAAATAATAAAAAATTGATGTTTATTCTCACATACGAGTTTGAGCTAATTCAATTTAAAATAAATAAAAATAGGTTTTGAGCTAATTCAATTTAAAATAAATAAATTAGGTTTTATATTTTCGGATTGGATGAATTCAATAATAGACGTTTGTTGTGATTTTAACCGGTAAATGATTTAAAAAATTCACAGTTAAATCCTACACTACAATTACAATTTTTTTTTAATAATATCATTCCAAGTTTACCAAATAGTCTAGAATTAATTGATATAACTCATAAGCACTTGACTGAATAAGTAGAATAGCAAGTCAGGCACCCGCACTAAGTTAAAATTTCTCCAACATAGAATATTCAATAATATTCAATAACAGAATATCATCCAGATTTTCCCATATTTTTCACAAAGCACACTTATCTTCTATACACATGCCTCATTTATTAGGATTTTTTAAAATAAACAGGATATTACAAAGTAATTTGTAAAAATGATGATGTATCTTTGTTGAACTTTTATTTTCCATAACTTTTTTTAATTGAGTAGAGTAAACGCAGAGAAAGCATATTGTCCTTACCGGTGATCATGATTTCTTTAATAGATATTTTTCTCTTTTTTATATTTAATTAGTATAAAAATTTATTTGAATGATTTATAATATAATAAATTTGATATACTTTTAAAAAAATTAAAATAAAATATTATTAAAATATATGATAGTTACAGTTTATTATTTTCAACTAATTCATAATTTATTATTCTGAAATAAGTGATTAATGTTGTCTCGTATATGAAAGAGCATGAAGGCTGGCCATTAGTAATAATTATATTTTAAAAAATCAATCTTGATAATGTTATTTTAATATACTAATTAAAAATTAAAATATTTTTGATCAAAAATTTAAAATATAGTTGAAATTACAGAAAAGTATATTAATAATAGACGGTTTATTAAATGTGAAATGGTAGTTGTAGACGTTGGTTTATAAGGTCGTTGGAAAAATTTTGTCCCAAAATACCTTACTGCCTTATATAGTTCAGGGATAAATGATATTAAATGATTGAATTATAAAAAATAAAATATAATTATTTAAAGTGAGTAAATATATAAAAATATTAAATATTAAATTAATTTTAATCAAATTTATAATTATAATAAAAATCAACAATAAATACATTTTTTATTTTTTAATTTTATTCATTTGTTTGTTTTAAATAAGAAACTATAAGATATATGTGAAAAAAAATTTACTTTCATATTGGTTTGGTGTAATATTCATACTACTTCAAGAAACTAAGAAAAAGTATTTTATTAAGGTTCATTCGGTGTAATATACTATAAAGATATATTATTTTTAATAAATTTATATTAAAATTAATATAATATATTTTTATTATATTATCTATTATATCTTATATATATTATTGGGTAAAATATAGTATCTCTCATCTAAGGACACTTGTCACTAACTAATTTAAATTAATCACAGCCTAAATCCTATTTGTTTTCAACTTTCTTTGTATGATATTATATCTTTCTTTCATTTTTCTCGTCTTTTTATCCCTATCTTTCTTTTCACCCAATATATCATCTATGTACATTGTTCTTCCGATCATATAATATCTGTCGTCGTTTTTTTCTCTTCTTCTTATCTCTATCTTAAGTGTACATATTCTATATGTTGTGTCATTTTCCTATTGCTCATCATGGTAAATAGACTTCTTTTTCAACCTTAGAATAAATAAACGGCCAAGATAAGACAGATGAGAAAGTATTGATTATAGCATCCGTATGCAACAAGTCCACTGAAATAGTTTTCTTTCGTTTTTATTTGTCTATTTAATTTAAAAAAAACATTTATTTTATGTAAAAATTTAAAGTAAGAAGTTTTTATCAGATTTTTAGTACCCAGTTGACCAGTCAAATTATTGGTTCTCTGTTCACACTAAAAAGTACTGTCCCTACTTTTATACTTTTAAATTTCTTGTGGGACGGGCAAACCATTATAGTAAGCAAATCTTCTTTCTCCGTCTACCCGTTAAAAGTCTCAAGCATTATGATATTATCTTCTTGTGTACATTCAAGCATTCATCTCCATATGTTACTTTTTATTTCCACAACAAACACCAGATGTGTGAATAACGGTGTCAACATGTTGTTAATCATATACCTTTTCTTATTAAGCTTCTTCCATTTTTCCATAACCGAAGCCAGTGACCTTCAGTACCTAAACCATAGTTGCTCAAGCAACAAAACCTTCACTCCAGACAGCACCTATCAATCCAACCTCCACACCCTTCTCACCTCCCTATGTTCCCACGCCACCACTTCCCAATTCTACAACACCACAAGTGGTGGAGACGCCGGTGAAACCATTTATGGCTCCTTCATGTGCCGTGGGGACGTCACCAATCACACGTGTCAAGAATGCCTTACAATCGCAACTCAACAAATAGCCTCACAGTGTCCCTTCTCCAAAGAGGCCATAATTTGGTACCACCAGTGCTCGGTTCGTTATTCCAACCGCTATTTTTTCTCCACCGTGGATGAATGGCCAAGATTTACCTTCATGAATTATAACGCAACTACGAATTCAACGAAGGAAGGAAGCTACGGGTGGCTGTTAGCAAATACCTTGAGTGATGTAGTGGGTGAGGCAGCCAACGCTGGTCCTGCGGGTACTAAGAAATTTGCAACAAAAAATGCGAGTTTGTCTGAGTCTCAGAATGTGTATACTCTTGTTCAGTGCACGCCGGATCTATCAAGCCAAGATTGCAGAAAGTGTCTGGGAGATATTATGAGAGATATTCCATTGTGTTGTCTTGGAAAGGATTGTGGAATGGTTCTATTTCCCAGCTGCAGTTTGATGTTTGGGATAGATCAATTCTACAGGGACGTTGCTCTTGTTGTACACGGCAAATCGCCACCTACTTCTCTTGGTGAGGAAGAGCCGGATCCTTCAGGTAAAGTTCTCTAGTCAAGCTCCATGTTTAATTTTTGTGTTATGCTTCCATAGTCTTAGAATAATCTTGAATTGAAAAAGAAAGAAAGAAAAAAGGAACACCCAATTTACATGCTTAAAAAATTGTCTTAATTATTTTAAATATTTAATTTGTTATCATATTGTTTCTTCAAAAATTTGTTATCAAATTAATCTTTTAAAAATGTAAAATTTCATTTATATTAATTTTTCTGAAACACTGAGATGATGAGGAAAAGAATGTTCAAATAATTTATTTGATAATAAATTAGTTTTTTAATACAATTAATTTGACGATAAAACATTTAAAAGCTACACTAAAATAATAAAAATTAATTTGATAAATAATTCTTTTTAAAAAAGTTAAGATAGTAGTATATAAAATTATAGAGAACTGATTTTTCATTAATAGACAAATAAGAGAAAATGAATATATATATTATAAAGAGAAGTGAGATTACATAAAATTTTTCTTTCTCCTCAACGGGAAAAATGGGGAAAGGAATGATTTTGAGTGAAATTATAAATAATTCACCTATCTATTCTCCTAAATTTAAAGTATTTTTATTTTCTTTCTTTTTTAATTAAACAATTGACTCAAAAGAAATAAAATTCCATTTTTTTTACTATTGCAAACTTTTCTTTTGGTCCATAATTAGAGCACGGATTTTTCTTGCATCGGAAAGCTCCATTTCGGCGAAAGAAAAACACAAAAAATCTGTCTATGGGTCCAATATATATATAAGAAAATATAGAAAAATAAAAAAGGAAAAAAATTACCCCATAAATATTGCAAAGTCTTGTTGTCATCAATCATGATTGTGGTTCTTATTCACAGGCACAGACTTTTATGATGAAAGATGCTTATCTTAATTAATTAGTCGCCGACATATATAGTTTTGGGTCTTTGTGAGTTGTTAAGTTGTCTAATAGCTATTAAATTTGTGAGTTGTTAAGTTGTCTAATAACTATTGTACTTAAAACATTTATTTAATTACTAAACTTATATATAAAATTGTGTCTATTAAATATAATCAACCACCAATAAATAAATAAAACTGATACACCCCTATTAAATATTATTTTAATTACTCAATTTTAATTGTGTCAATGTTATTCATAGAAAATCTTGAGATTCAGTGCCACTATCTCCCTCTATTACTTTTTCTTTCCAAGCCAAATTGAAATAACTCACAGCACTATAATGTGAGAATATTTAACTATTATAAAAAATAAAACACTTTATATAACTATTAGATAAAAAGTAAGGGTAATGGTTAATTTAGATTAATATAAATATAATTTTAAATAATCCAATTTGATATGACTAAGAATAATTCAAAACAAATTAAATAATTCAATTTATACATTTTTTACTTTAATTAAAAATAATAAATTTCATTTTATTATTTTTAATATTATTCTAGTTAAAATTTTTTATATAACAAAAATATAATAAAAATATAAGATGAAAAATTTGAATTAATATAAAATTAATAAACTTATAAATATATTAAAATAATAAGATGCATTAAAACCTATTAATAAAATGTAATTTTAAAAAATATAAAAAATAATTAAATATTAAAATTTTATTAATACATATATATAGAGAAAAAGAAAGAAAAAATGTGAGTGAATGAGTGTTATATAAGTATTTATGAAAAATAGATTTTATAAATAAAATCATATCTACATACATAATTTCAATTTAAATTATATAGGATTAATTTTAAAAATTCAATTTAAAATTTCATCCAATCAAGTAGAATATTTTTAAATTTTGATTAATTAGTTTTTAAATATTTATTGAATGGAATTGGTTTACTTATACTCTTATTTTCTGTTCCCTTAAACAAATAGTACATAACTGTTTCAATTTACATCAAATTGGATTACATTAGTTTAGATTAATCTATAAACATGTCTTAATTTTATTTAACTTTAAATTAATCAGTTACTTAATTTTTCCTCCCACTTTCTTGTCTCTGTCTATACTAAATTACCTAAAGAAACTGAGCAATATACTGTTTAATGTATCTTTTAACATTTTTTTGTTAAAAAATAAAACATTAAAAAAAATATGTTAAAAAACATGTGGAAGAGAACGTGTTCGTACCATTTTCCAATTCCATAGCGAAATGAAAAGTTAGGAACAAAATTCCATCTCTCCCATCAACGGCTTCTATCTTAGTCGTTCCTTATTTAAAATCATTCATCTACGGCTCCCCTTCTTCTGCGACGCGTCACATAAATTTATAGGTATTTTTTGATATTTTTATAAATTTAAAATTACCGTATTCTAATTAATAAAAAATAGTATATATATAATATTATCTATTATAGTCAATTTTTATAGTAAAAAACAAAAATAAAAATATCTATATTTTAATTCCATTTTTATCATATAATATTTATAATTTAACCCTTTTAACATTAAAATATCTCACCTATAATGTGGAAGTTATCATTCCTGGTCACCAATTTACTGTTGGCATCACTGCATTTACTGGAAGACATAAAAATAGAACAATGACTAAATCTGTTGGAAGACATAAAAATAGAACAATGACTTCAAGCTTGGCATAATAGAATGTTATATCGTAAACCGATTTAATAAAATAAATAAATATAAATTAGTTAAATTTATATGTTAGGAATTAAATTATAAATATTAAAATTTTTATTTTTTTTAAATAAATATAAAAAAAATTATATTAAAAATTGATTATAATAAATAACTTTATACCCATATCCTTTTCTATTGTTTAAAATATGGTAACTCCAAATTTATAAAGATTCGTTAAAAAATACCAAATTTATAATAATGCTTTAACTTGTAAATTGGTAAATTTTTTATGCAACCATTATATGGTAGTGGGCGTCTTGATTAGTTGGAAACCAGCGTAGCCCCCTGAATTATTATCTTGTGCACATTCAAGCATTCATCTCCATGTCCTATTTCCTCTGCAAAGACCGAATGAGCACCTAACTTGGTCATGTCGTTACTCCTATTCATATTCGTCCTTTTCCTTTGGAGCATCTTCAATTTTTGCATAACCGAAGCTAGTGACCTTCAGTACTTAAACCACAGTTGCTCAACTAACAAAACCTTCACTCCAAACAGCGCCTATCAATTTAACCTCCACACCCTCCTCACCTCCCTATCTTCCCACGCCACCACTGACCAATTCTACAACACCACAAGTGGTGGAGACGCCGGCGAAATCATTTATGGCTCCTTCATGTGCCGTGGCGACGTCACCAACCGCACGTGCCAAGAATGCATAACAATCGCAGCCCAACAAATAGCCTCACGGTGTCCCTTCTCCAAAGAGGCCATAAAGAAAGCGAGTTTGTCTGTGTCCGAGAATGTGTATACTCTTGTTCAGTGCACGCCAGATCTATGAAGCCATGATTGTAGCAAGTGTTTGGGTGATATCACGAGAGATATTCCTATGTGTTGTCTCGGAAGGGATGGTGGAATGGTTCTGTATCCTAGTTGCAATTTGATGTTTGGGCTACAACAATTCTACAGGAACGTTACCGCACGCAACCATTCCCCACCTACCTCTCCTGCTATAAAAGAATCACAACCTTCATCCAATTATCATTTTCCCCTACTTTTCTCTACCATTTATGTGAAATTATGATCTATCTATTTATTCATTTTTTTATTTTTATATTATTACAAAATATAAAAAATATTTAATATATATATATATAGATAAAATTAAAAATAAATTATATTATTTTCTTAGTTTTTATCCTAACAGTATTTTTTTTTCGCTCATGTGTTTCTGCCCAAATCACATTTTCATTTTGTCAGTGTTGACTACCGACTATTGTAAACTCGCTTATTAACGTAGTCTTCTGGATTGGTCTCTAAGATAAAAGTATCACATTTTAATTATTCATTTTCTTGAATATTCGTTTTTCACTTTAATAATTTTCTTTAATTTTCATCAATATTTAATAGTACATTAAATGAAAGTTTTAAAGATTAAACATCCCCAATTTCAAAGACTAATTCAAAATTAAAGCTTAGTCTATTATGAAAGTTGTTATTGTTTACACGGGACAATCATGAATGTTTTGGATTTCCTGTTTAAAATAAAAATGCGTTTCCCACAAGCGCCTAATTAAAATTATTTAACCTGTTTAATTGGTGACTTGCTCACTCTTGAGCTTTGTAATTTGTGAGTAACTAGGTTATTGGATAACCACAAAACATTGGTTAATTGATAATTTTATAAAAAAAAACATAAATATGTCAATTAGATATTATCAACCACCAATAAATAAATAAAATGAACATTGATTTTAAATTTTATTTTAATTACTCTATTTTGATTGTGTCAATTTTGCAATGCCATTGTGGTCTCCGTTCTAGTTTTTCTTTCACACCAAATAGACATCCATATTCCTTAAGCGAGATTAAATGATTTATTATTAAAGTTCTTTTTGCTTCGAAGCCATATGAAAAATTTTCTTTGAATTTATTGTTATCCCTTTCAAATGCTTCTGACAATAAAATTGATAAACGACAGGCTTCCTACAACATTTTCTTGTAACGATAATGTTGAAAATATTTGAAGAAATCTCTTTTGAAATTTGAAACATTTTATTACATCGGTTTAATTTATCAGCTCAACACATTTAAGGGCAATGCATGCCCAAAAGAATGAGATGAACTCTGGTCAATTAAGACTTATGAAGTAGATCATATGCATTGATTATGCAGGGGAACAGAAGGCCAAATCACTGAAGATCTTCATAGCGATTGTTCCGATTGTAGTTTTATTGATGCTTTTCTTGGCCAAACGTGTCCAACGGATAAAGTTGCTGAGGCGTTATAAGGCTATTCTCAAAGAAATTTGTAAGTACTTGATGGGTCAAAATCAATCTACAGCCTTTCACTTTCCATGTTTATTAGAAAATAATTTACTCTTACGTTGTTATTTAAAATTCGTATATTTGTTTAGTCGGAAACGACAGTACCACTTTGGAGTCATTGCATTTTGACTTGGCTACAATTGAAGCGGCTACAGATAAGTTTTCTTATGACAACATGATAGGCAAGGGTGGATTTGGAGAGGTTTACAAGGTAATAAATATGTAAATTAAATCAAATATTTCCTCATATTTAACATATAGATTATGTTAACATATATGTTATGTATTTAGGGAATTTTATCTGATGGACGAGAAGTGGCAGTAAAAAAACTTTCAATGAACTCTCAACAAGGTGCCCCAGAATTTAAAAATGAAGTATTACTTATAGCTAAACTTCAACACAGGAATTTGGTAATATTATTGGGATTTTGCTTGGAAGAAAAAGAAAAAATACTTGTTTATGAATTTGTTCCAAACAAGAGTCTTGATTATTTTTTATTCGGTTAGTATTTTAATTCTTTGCTATATATTTTACGTTAAAATATATTTTTATATCTATATTTATAATGATATATTTTTATTTTATTTTTGATTTTTTATAAATTTTTGCAGATTCTCAAACACAAAGAATATTAAGCTGGTGTGAAAGATATAAAATTATACAAGGAATTGCTCGAGCAATTCTTTATTTACATGAACATTCTCGTCTCAAAATCATACATCGAGATATTAAACCTAGTAATATTTTATTAGATGACAATATGAATCCAAAAATTTCAGATTTTGGTATGGCAAGAATAATTGATATGGACCAAAATCAAGGACGAACAAAAAGAATTGTCGGAACATAGTAAGTTTTATACTTAATCTTTATTATTGATTAGAATGTTTATTTTTGTTCAAGTGTATTTTTATTCATATATAGTTTAATGTTGAATTATCATGTAAAGTTGTGCAAATGATGTTCTTCGTATGATGTTAGCAGGTAAAGTTTAGGTATAGATCAGTTAATGAATAATAGGATTAGTAGAGATGAACTGAGTGCTATGAAGGTATATCATGGCGGACAAAAAAAGTAGAAAAGAAAAGAAAGATGAGGCATTTAGTGAATTGGTCCGAGTGAGATGGCAATAATTCATGCATTGTTGCGTGTTGTTCATAGGCTAGTTAGTTAAAAGGGAAGGTGTGTGCGTGAGGGAGGGATATAGAGAGATTTATAATTGGTGAGGCAGGGATATGGTACTTTTGAATTGAAGAAATTTGTTTTAATAAGCCAACAAAATTTATTAATGAGAGTATAAGAAGTGCTTCAATCCTTATACAATTAACAACTACACAACCATTATTGACAGGCTTGTTTAATACATCTTAAAGGATTAACACACTAGCCAGAAACCTGCATATATAGCACATATTCAGTTCAAGGCTGGTCCTACTTTCAACAAAAAAAGTTCTTACTTTAGGTTAATTAAGAAAAAAAATCTATTATTATAATATTTTAAAAAATAAATAAATGAAAAATTAAAATATAGTAGATCCTTTTATATAAAATAAATCTCATTTAATATAACTATCAATTTCTATATAAATATTAATTAATTACTAAATATTATTTTTAATATTAATTAAATTTCAATTTTTTTTATCAATATTGTTTCATCTTCTAACTAATTGAAAAAAAAATAAAAAATCTTTAGTTGGTATATATGTTCTAAAGAGTCTCATTCTAAAGTTCGGTTAAGACTTCCAAATTTATTGGACCAGCCTAATTGAGTTTAGCGTAAAGTCATGCTCAAGACCTAACCCTTATTAAATCCAACAATATGACTAAATCTCGCAATATAATGCTTACGATTTTTCATTCAATTTATTAGATCTTTTACTTCTTTATATACGCTCTAGAATTGTGACTAGTTTCCTAAGTATATGTACAGAAATAAGATTTACTTTGTATTGATTCAAAGTGCAAAATTCTATTAATTTCTTTTTTTTCAATCTTAATATTGGTTTTCTTTTTATTACAGTGGTTATATGTCTCCAGAATATGCTATGTTAGGAAAGTTTTCTGAAAAATCAGATATTTTTAGTTTTGGAGTTATGATTTTGGAAATTATTAGTGGGAGAAAGAATTCTAGTTCTTATGAATCAAACTACGATGATGGCCTCTTGAATTATGTGAGTACTAAGCCAATAGTTCCTTCCCTACTAATTAAACGAGGTATTTGTAGGATATGATCTGATTATTTAATTTGAAATATGGTTGCAGGCTTGGAAAAAATGGAGGGATGGGATACCGTTGGAAATTTTGGATCCAAATTTACAAGAATCTTGCTCGGAAATAGAAGTCATTAAATGCATTCATATTGGTTTATTATGTGTTCAAGAAAATTTTGAAGATAGGCCACAAATGGCAAGAATTGTTTCATATTTAAGTAATATTTCAATCGAATTGCCATTTCCTCATGAGCCAGCATTTTTCATACATAGTAGAATGGAACCAAATATGGTTGCAATCGAATTAAATTTAGGTCATGTATCCAGTAGTTCTCATCCATATTCTGTCAATGAAATGTCTATTAGCAACTCACTCCCTCGATAATATGAGGTTAACTTCAATAACATATTTTTTTCCTATTTCTATCCATTTAGAGTCTGATTTAGATCTTGATAGAATTTATTTTGAAAGAATTAATATAAAGATACCGTTAAAAATTACTTTTTGTTTGAAAATGATATTTTGAAAATATGTTTATAAAATTAATATTTTTTATTAATGAATTGTGAAATTATTTTTTGAAATATAACTTTAAATATTTAAAAAAAATTGTGAACTTCACCGCACGAATTAATTTTACTTTTTCTTTACTCGATAAAATATGAAAAAAATTCAAGTTTTTGAAATAGTTCTCTCTACCACATTTTTTTAAACCGAAAATCTTATCGAACGCCACAATCATTATGTAATTTCATTTTATCACCTGCAATATGATTCCAAAAGTTAGAGTAATTAAACAAGTTCTTCAGAGCAAAGATAATTTAGGCAAAAACTTATTATTTACCTGTCGGGAGGAGAAATGATGTAAACTTTTATAAATGTTAAATAAAGAAATTAATTTCTGATCAATCGAAATAAAGAAATAATAAGTTTTCCAAGATCCTAGATTTTGTGGGTAGAAATTAAGGAGATTTTTTCACTTTTCAACGTTAATTATACGTTTCAATGGAGCCGGGGTTTCGGCATTTGGGCGTTGTAGGAACCGGGGGAAATATACCAAATTAAAAGTCAATTTTCAATCCCGCATACAATTGCAGCTCTCTCACCCTTAGCCCTCTCAAATTTTCCAACACAAATGCTATCAATTTAGTAATTAAAATTATTCATTATTTTAGAATCTTCTTGGTTCAAATTTCTTTTACTTTCAATGAATATAATGCCACTTATGTGAATAATCTTACTTTTATTTTACTATTAATATCTTTTTACTTTAAATTTGAGCAATAATCCAAATAATTATGTGAAAATTAAAAAAAAATGTGATAATTTTCACTTTGAAATAATTGTTGCTGCATGTAGAAACTCAAGCACAAAGGGTTATTCTTCATGGATAAGGTATTTTAAAAAGAGAAAATAACTTTTGAAAAAATTTAAAATTTTAATAATTAAAATGTTTTGTTTGCATATTATTTTGCAAAAAATTTTAAATTAAAAAAATTTATAAAAAATATTTTAATCAATTAAAATAAGAGAATTTTAAATTTTTTTAAAATAGATAGAATTTAAAATTTTTATATATCTTTCTCTTATTATTTTATATTGTGCTATTTTATTTTTTATTATTTTTTTTAGTCTCTCATATTTTTTTCATCTTTTATATCTAAATATAATATTTTTAATATCAAATAATATAATTATATATTTTTATCATTTTAAATATATATATTTGTTGGACTATTATTTTGATTAAATATATTGTATAATAAAATATTTATATATCTAAATTCTGTTATGAATAAAAAAATAAAAATAAATTTATAAATATTTAAACCTAAAATTTTATATATAATAAAAATTAAATTATTTAATTTAAAAATTTAAAATTTAAATATAATAAATTAAAATTTTTTTACCCAAACAAAACAAATTTAAATTAAAAATATTTAAATATTTAAATATTTTAAATTTTTTAAAATGTTAAAATTCTTCCTCCAAACCAAACGAAACTTATATCCATATTACACCAAAAACTACAAGGATAAGACAACAACCACGGAGAGAAATCAAACGTAGGCCTAGGGTCCATTGGACAAAAGAGCATAAGAGTGTGTTATCTGCTGTAACACAGAGAAGTAACCTGTTCAACTGGAATTGGAAGACCAAATTGCTCATTAAGATTATTAAGTTGTGGAAAAAATTGCACATATCAAATCTAAGATTTTTGTTCACAACATATATATATATATATATATATATTAAGGCTCATGATTCAATATATACCTAGTATAAAGTCAAATTGAAGTTTACTATACAACTAAAAAGAAAATGACAAACTTCTGAAAAGAAAACTTGTTATGAAACAACACAAATAGTAAGAGACAAACGAGATGGTGAGAGAGTTTTACACAAAAAATTTACGAAAAAGAAAGTATAGAAAGGGAGATTTAATATTTTATTACAATATATTTTTAAAATCTTATCGTTATTTAAACTAAGAATATAGGCGTCTGTTAATTAAGAATATTCACAACAGAACTAACCCATTATCGAGGATAAAAATTACTATTAGACATTTCATTGACAGAGAATGGTGCAGAACTATTGGCAGACATGCTGGAACTTGATCCCTGTTGTATGACTACTTTTTGATCTATTCCATGCATGAAAAATGCTGGTTCATGTGGAGATGGCAACTCAAGCGAGTGATTATGAAGGTATGAAACAACAGCTGCCATTGTAGGTCTAGCATTTGGATTTTCTTGAACACATAATAAACCAATATGGATGCATCGCAAAACTTCAATTTTATAATAATTTTCTTTTATATTTGGATCCAATATGTTCAGTGGTGTTTGATCCTTCCAGAGTCTCCAAACCTGAAAAAACATATCAAATTAGTTAAATATGGAAGTTACTGCATTTCTTTGCATTTAAATCAAATTTTCCTTATATGATAGGTTATCACACTCACATAAGTCATGAGGCCCTCCTCAATATGTTGTGACTCATAAGAGTTTATGTTTTTTTTTCCGGTAACAATCTCTAGAATAATAATTCCAAAACTAAAAACATCTGACTTTTCAGAAAATTGTCCCAGCATTGCATATTCTGGAGACATATAACCACTGTTAAAAAAACTACATATTAGCTAAACCATATCATGTGAGAAAGTGATCAGAAGAAAATAATACATATAAACTAGAATTAAAAACTTACTATGTTCCAACAATTCGATCAGTTTCTGCACGATCTTGATCTATTTCAACAATTCTAGCTAAGCCAAAATCTGATATTTTAGGATTCATATTTTCATCTAATAGAATATTACTAGGTTTGAGATCACGATGTATAATTTTAAGTCGAGAATATTCATGTAGATAAAGAATTCATTGAGCAATTCCTCTTATAATTTTGTAACGTTCATACCAGTTTAGCTTTTGTTGTTGAGTACCTACAATATCAATAAAAAAATAAGTAATATATTATAATTTATAACTTAAATTTAGATAATATATTTTTAATTGAAATACATTTTTCTAACCAATCACTTAAGTTAAGTTAACATATTTTAAATCAATGTACATACTTAAAGCATGAATTATTTTAATTAATAAAAAAATTTAAGATAAAAAATGTCTAACCAAATAAAAAATAATCAAGGCTTCTGTTTGGCACATGTTCATAAATCAGAATCTTTTCTTGCTCTTCTAGGCAAAAACCTATAAATGTCACAAGATTTCTATGTTGTAACTTGGCTATCAATAAAATTTCATTCTTAAACTCGGCTGAACCCTGCTTAGAACTCGTAGAAAGTCTTTTAACAGCTACATGTCGTCCATCTGGAAGAGTGCCCTGGAAAATGTATAATTTATGTTTGAAAAATATGATCATTAAAAAGATAAAATGAGAATTTTATCATATTTTCTTACCTTATAAACTTCTCCAAATCCACCTTTGCCAAGCTTGTTTTCATGTGAAAAATTATTTGTTACTGCTTTGACTGTAGCCAGCTCAAATTGCAATCCTTCTAGAATTGAACTTTCTTCACCAACTGAATCAATATGATTGAATTATTTTAAACTAACTTTGTAAATTTCTTAAAGCTTAAGTCAATAATTATGAATTTAAAAAATTTCTTATTACAATAACGTCCATACAATTTTCTCTGAGGAGAAGATTCTTGTGCTTCTTTCTTGCTTTTCTCCTAAGCAAATATAAGCAGAAGGTAAAGAACGTTGCCGAAACAACGATGGAGACAACAACTATGATAATTGTTCGCGATTTGCCTTTTTTGTTTTCTACACAAAAAATTAACAGATGTCATTGAAACATAAATAATACTATCTTCATTGTATTTATTTATCTAAAACATTACCTAAATAAAAAATATAATTAGTGTGTTATAATTATTAGATAAATTTCCAATTTATTCTTTATTTATTTAATTATGTTATTTTTTATTTATTTCACTTTATTTATTTTTATAAATAAAAGAATATCAATAAAAATAAAAATTAATATTATTTTAAAAACTATATAAACTTATATAAAAACAAAATTTATTTATTTTATCTATACAAATAAATAAAAATAAGGACAATAATCATTATTGTGTGATAATAACAAAAAGAAATGTTTTAATGTAGACGATGACAAAAATATAGAAAGATAGTGAAGTACACAAATATAACAGATAAAAATGGCAGGTATGTGCCTTCTCTATTGGGTTATTTTTTATTAATAATTTTTTAATGATAAAAATAATAAAATTTGAATTAAGAATTTTATGTAAATTATTTTAACATTTTATTACTATATAAACCTTTTATTATTAATAAATAGTTACATTAATTAGTTAAATTACACATATGATGTTTAAAAGAATTACGCACCAAATTATAACGTATAATTTAAATAAAGAAATCAGATGTATATATGTATAAAACAAATCCAATCATGATTATAAAGCCTTAACTTCCGTCAATGGGTCTGTACCCATTTTATACTATAAACTTGTGTGGACTCCTAAATGCTATACAATTATTTGACATTAAAATACGACAAAAAGTTTCTCCTTTCTTTTACTTGCTCGTAACAAAGTGCACTTGTTTTGATCTTCTATCAAGACTACAAAGGTGACAAAAAAAAATTTGGTATGATAATATTATAATCATATTCGTATTTAAAATGTTTAATTATTTTTTTTAGTTTTTAAATTTGCTCTATATGTAATTTTATTTTTTCAAATTTTTTAATTATAAAATTTAATAAATTTTATCTTCAATTAATTTTTAAAATTAAAATTAAAAAATTATTATTATTTATCTATGATTTTAAAAGATTTTATGATTGTATTAAAATATGAAAAAAAATAAAATTTAGAAGTAAAAAATTATATGAAAAATTGATAAATTTGAAAAAATTTATAAGTTGATATTGGAATTTTAAAAAAATCAAATTTTTTATTTTATTTTAAATAAATTTAATATTTTAATGGATAAATTTTGAGTAAAAGGTAATATAACCAAATCTTAAAAAAATAATTACATAATTATATTAATTATTTATGTACATGTGTGCGGGGATAGAGTGAGTTAGATACTAAAATTGCACGTATGCTTAAAAAATTTAATATTTCAACCTATATATTTTATTATATTTTATTTTATATATTTTTATTATGTTATATATCATATTTTATTTTTTTTAACCAGATTATACATGTTTCTTCTAAAATGAAACCAAACTGAAGCGGTGAAACAGGACACTTACAGAGTTACAGCGATATAGTATTGAACTTAATTTACCTCCTGACTTTGGAGGAGGAACAGTATTGAACTTAATTTACCTGCTGACTTTGGAGGAGGAACGAGACCTGCGGGTGTAGGCGTTGGTGGAAGGGATCGATAGAATGGGTAAATTTCAAACCTGATTATGCAACTGGGATATAAAACTCTTCCTCCTTGAGTTCCTGCACAGCATCGTGGAAGATCTGAGTTTGTCAAACTACTGAGACAGGTTCTGCACTGTTGGCGTGACAAATCAGGTGTGCACTGAGCCAGACAATAAAGGTTCTGAAAAATAGATATATTGGCTTCCCTTGTGGCGAATTTTTTGGCACCAATTGGTGAATTGGCTGCGTCATCTGCAGTTCTGTTCATGGTTTGATACAACAAACGTTTGAAGTTGTCCTGGTCGGTCATATTGGTAGGGCTCGCCAGCACATAGCCAGGACTGGTGGGTCCAACGGACACCATGGATAAGAAAGAACGGTTTGAATACCGAACCATACACTCGTCATACCACATCACTGCTTCTACAGATAAAGAGCACTCTGTGTCTGTAGATAGTTTCTGGGTTACGTTTCCCACACATTCTTTACATAGCTCAGAGGGGATGTCACCCCTGCACATGAATACTCCGTACACTCTGTCCGATGGATTTCTCCCGGTGACGGTGTTGTTGAAGAATTCGGTGTTTCCGGTGACTTTGGAATACAAGGAAGAGAAGAGGGTTCTCAGCTGCCCTTGGTAGGTGCTATTAGGAGCGAATCTGTTTCTCGAGCAAACTTGGTACAGAAAATTTGGGTTTTGGGCTTTGGTAGGTTCGAATTTGAGAAAGATGAAAAGGAAAAAGAGGAGGACATGCTTGAGGTCGAGGTAGGAAGCCATGAATGAATTGATGGGTGTGTGATTCTTTGATACCATGGATGGATGCAGAGTCATGATATGATAAGGTGGAGCAGAAGTTATTTAATAAACCAAACACATCTTTCCACAGAAGAAAGAATAAAATGAAAAATAATTTTCTTTTAATTTTTTTGTTATGACTAATGCGGTTGGTTGTTAATAATTATTTACTTGAATTTTTTTATTTCTTTTGTTATAATTAAGTCTTTTACTTATTTCGATTAATCCAACAATTTTCTTCAATTTTTCTTTATTTCAAAATTTTAACTCCTATTTTTCTCAAATTTTTCATGAGCTAAATCTACTGAATCATTTTAAATTTCCTTGCACTTAAAACTCACAAATTAAAATGTCATATTTCAATCAAAAATCACTTTAAAAAAACTTTATATCTTATAAAAACTTCTAAATTCATTCAAAATTTTAAATTTTTAATACATATTAAAATACTTAATTAAGAATAATGATTTTCAAATTTTATATAAAAGAAGTGAGATAAAAACTGTATTATGATAATGAAAATTTTGATGAAAAAAATTAAAGAATATATAAAGAATAAAAAATAATAGAGAACTTAAAAAATTAATTAAACAAAACGAAATCTTGACAATGACTATTTCAGTGTTTCTGATATTTTCCGAACGTCAAATCACGATGGAAAACGTTTGGGATGCCGTAAAAAATCAAATAAAGGATGGGAGACCAGCCATTGACCCAAAAATCCTAATGCTGCATCAATGGGATAACAGAAAATAAAAAATAAAATAAAATTAAAAAGGTAAAAATAAAAAAATTATTTGAAATAGATAAAGATAAAAAAAATTATTTAAATATGAACGGATAAAAATATATATATATATTAATACTATAAATTTATTTATATAAATATAGGAAAATAAAATTTAAATATTTTATTATATTTTTTTAACATAATATTTATTTTTAAAAAATCATATAATAATTTTAATAATTTAAAATAAAAAATCCTATTTTCTCTCTTATTTATAAAATAAAATTTTAATAAAATTTACGAAAAATATTTTTTTTCTCCATTCAAATGACACAACCATTCTGCATAATAGGTAAGTGATGGTGTTCTTGTATTATTATATTTGTAATACATTATATATTATAAATATTTTTAAAAATATTTAGTTAATATTGATTTAATTAATATCCGAATAATTTAATAGTGAGTTCAATTTTAAAAATTTTAATTTTAACATATCTCAACGAATGATTATAAATTTTTAAAAAAATTAATAATTAAAAAACTAAATATATACATGTAAACATACTATATAAATATACACCTATCATGTTTCTTAATTATAGGTGGGGTTTAGGGTTTACTTTCCTTGTTGAGAGTAGATATTTCGTCCGTTCATCCATTCTCTTGGTATATTGTCTGGCTTCGAAGAAGTACAACAAACATTTCAACTCGACGTGGTTTGTCGGACTGGCCCGTTGCTAACGTATTTTTGGGTAGAATCAAAGCTCTTTTTTTTTCAAAAAAGTTTATATTAAAAAAATTAAGTAGAATTAATTAAATAAAAAATAGTCACCAACAAAACAACTCTTTCTGATATTTTAAAATAAACATCTTTCGAACGTCAAATCGTGTTGGAAACAATTTGGAGGCAGAAGAAAATAACGATGAAACACTGACCAAAAGTCTCCTAAGAAGAAAACTAAAGGTTGGTAATCATTTTTAAGGATAACCGATTATCCCACATCCAACCGTAAGCGCACATTCCATTACATTAGATTAAATGATTGAGAATTTTTTTTAAAAATTAAATGATTTACATATAAATATATTTAAATGTAGGTTAATGTAAATAAAAAATATAAAAATTAAACTATTTACACGTGAATATATGTTGACTTAAGTTACTGTAATATGCATGTTATTTTTTTTAGTTACATAAAAAAAATAAAATCAATAATAAATAATAATTATAAATTAGCAAATAACTAATTATTTAATTTTATTAAAAAATAGATTAGAGAAACATAAAATTAAATTTAAAAAGTAGTTATTTTAGTAAAAAGAAAAGTCAGCATAAAATTTTTTTTTTCATAGAATATAATAAAAAATGGAATATAAAAAAATGAGATGTAAATAGCCATTATTTATTTTAATTGCAAAAAAACTAAATAATAAACTCATATACACCTGGAAAATTCTCCTCACATTACACATTGACTCACTTTCGGATAATGACACTTGGTATACATTTCAGGGATGGATATATTTAGAAAGAGAAAATAATAATAATAAATAAGAAAAATTATATCATTAATATGGTAAAAGACGCAAAGAAGAAAGAGGTATTAAGGTTGGCGTGATTATCTCTAAATTTTTAATTTATTCAATTTAAGATAAGTGTTATATATATTTTTTCACCCAAAATTTTTGCAAAATTTATATTGATTTCTTTTTTAATTATAAAGATATATTTATGTATATTATATTTTGATAAATTTATCAATTACTAAATATATAATAATTAAGGTTAGAGTTAATTTTTAAAATATAAAAATAGTCATTATAATGTGTATATAATATTATATTACATATAAAAATATATTAGGTGTTAAATATTATATATGTGTTTTAAAAAAAATTTACTGTTTTTGTTTTTTCTAAAATTGGATTCTAGATTTTGATTTGAAGAATAGAATCATTTATTTTTATTGAATATATAATAATTTTTTAAAAAATTAAAAAAATTATTTGATCGTAAAATTATTATTAAATTTTTATTTTAAAAAAATATTTAAAAAAAAAACTTTAATATGAAAAAATATTCTAAATTTAAAAATCGATTGCGCATAGAGAAGATATTAAGTATCTTACTCGTTCGTTTTGAAAAATGATATCCCTAAATTGAATATGTAATTTTAATATTTTAAAAAATTGTTTGATTCTTTAAATTGAATGGAAATAAATAAATTTATAAAAAATATTCTAATTAATAGTTCTAATTAAAAGTTTTGATCCTTTAAAAAATATAAAAACTTTTTAAAATTGAAAATTTTATAAAAAGATAAACACAATGTCAGGCAGAAATAATTTTTTTAATGAAATTAGTTAAAACATAAATTTATTAAAAATACGTGTTTATAAAATTTAAATTGATGTAAATTACGTTTAAATTTGTATAAATTAAAATATAAAACAATAAAAAACATTATCTATTTATTACACCGTAACTTTTAAAAAATATTAAAATAATTTTAAAAGAGATTTTTAAAATATTATGTTTAATAAAATTTTAATATTAAATTTGGATAAGACTGTTGTTTTAAAAATTTAAATTATATTCCTACACTCAATTAACACCGGATTGCTCCAATGCTCCAAGACATCCTTGTAATTTGTTTTGAAAGAGACTTTTAAGATATTATGTTTAATTCAGTGATAATTGCGTTTTATTTGATAATCGAGAGATCATGATGTTTATAATGGTCTATTGTCTTAATATTTATTTTTATTTATCTTGAATATTAATTTAGAAATTTATAAAATAGTTACTTATGATTTGTATGTTGCAGTAATTCAAATCTTTGATAGAAATGACCCTAACCGGTTGCCAATTCTTTGAAAAGCTAACGAATGTGTGTGGCTCTTAATTTTCAAGCTCTTACACCTACTCTAAATATTGTATGATTTGGTAAGCTAAATTTCACACTAAATAGGACCGTGCTCAGTTAATCATTTGGATTTCAAAATAAATCCATCTTTAAAATTGAAGATTGCTTGGACTATCTTTATTTAATTTTGTTAAAAAACTATCTTCATCTCTTATTAAAATTATTTTATTAACGCAATCGTACATATAAAATATTTAAAATTTTAACGGAATCATCTTCAAAATTTATTTATATAAAAAATATTAAAAAAATATTCAGATTCAATAATTTGTTACAAATACAAATCCAACCCCTTACTTGTCTATTGTCCAGTTTTATGACAATTTAAAAAAGTTATGTAATCCGTTAAAAATTAAGACAGTATAGTCTTTGAGAAAGAACATAAACTCAATTAAATGTTTATTCCCCTCTTACATACTTTTTTATACAATAAAATATATGTATATATATAATTTTTAATAAAAACATTGAGTTGAATTTTTTAAATAAAAAAATTATTTAATGATAAATTGAAAAATCAATTTTATTTAAAAAATAAATAAAAAAAATAAATTTAAAAAAAATTTGTTTAAAAAAAAATAAAATAGTCTAGTCAATTGGTTAACTGTGACACTGCAAGCCGGGAGCGAGGGCTGTAAGTTGCAGCGCCATGTTGCTCATGCTCATTCATATACGGCAGCGATGTGATGTAACTTGAAGTGAAGGATCCCTCTGATCGTCGTCATGTATGGACAAGGTAGCCAACAGTGAACAATGACTTGATGATGCTAACTGTGAACAAGGAATTTTGGCCAGGTGAAATGGCTTCTAATTGAGATCGAGTGGCGAGACCAGAGCATGGTCAGAGCAACGAGAACAGAGAAAAAGGTTGATGACACCATCATGGTGGTTACAGGACTGTTCTTGCCGGCAACGGAGGATTCCGGCGAAGGTAAAGGGAAGCATCAAGCAAAATAATTTATTGCTTTTTTTAATTTTCATTTAATTATTATTATTATTGTAATGATTAATAAAAGATAAATTCATAACATAATTATAAAGAGATAAAGAAATGAACGTATATATATGGTATGAATTCTGATTTTTAATTATAAAAAATAAAATTAAATAAAGAATAGAAAATAATTTTTACCAAAAAATAAAAATCATAACAAAACACATATTGATTCATTCATTATAACATATTTATTCAGATCGATCAAGTGAACATATCTTCTAGAATCAACAATTTTCGTTCCACGGTGTCTTCGAAATTTTCTAATAATTCAAATTAAAATTTGTTGAGTTTAATTTGTGAACTTGTAAAAAAAGAGAAACCATCTACATCAGTGGTTGGTTCTTAAGATAAACCTAATCCAAGACAAATATTTTTTTTTATCACACAATTATGTTAAGTTAGAAATTTACTGTAAATTTACAAATTATTCTAAAAAGTGCATGAATTTGCAACTACGACTAGGAATCAATACAATTGAATAATAAAGTAAAAACTGATAAAATATTATGAATGAAATAAATAAAGATAAAATAATTGTAAAATAAAGAATAAATAAAAAAAATTAATTTATATTCATGTGTGTTTGAAAATGTTAGAAATATTATATAATTAATATTTATATGTTTATACAGAAGTTACATATTTTAAATTTATCAACCACCCTCCAAAACTATAAAGTTTATTATCTAATGATGTTTAGAAACTTAGATAAACAACCAGGATACAAGATGTATTCACGTTGGTTAATTTTGCAAGATCTGTTAATTGATCATCAATATTTTCTTGTAAATAAGAATAGAAGGGAACAAGGCCGTTCGACGGGAGTATATGGTTCGACTCATTTAAAGTCTAGTTAAGTTCGGCTTAATAAATAGATGAACCCAGACTTGTTAAAAAGTCTTTTTGGATAAACAAGCCAGATCTAGGCTTATAAAAAAGCCTATTTAAATTACTCAGAAGCTTATTTATATTTATATATTATATATTTATATTTACTTTAATATATTATATTATATAATATTTATATAATATTTTATTTACATAATATTAATATATATATATATATATATTTTAGGCCTATTTATCTTATAAGCTTTAAATTTGTAAATTTTTTTAATTAATTATTTATATAAATTTTAAGTTTATTTATTGATTTTTTTAATATAAACTCTTAAATAAACTTACAGACTTTGTAGATTTTAAATGAGGTCAGATGTTAAAAAAAACAAACCTTTAATAGATAAGAGACGCAGATTCAGATTTCAAAATTTTTAAAAGCTTAAACACTCAAAATCTAATTCAACTCAATCTACTTCCATTTTTCAATTAACTCATTTACTAATTAAACATGACTCGAATAGTCTTTTTCCTTAATTCTTTAGTAGATATGATGTTTACTAATTCCCCACTCGCGCTGCACATGCAGGTGGTCTAATTGGACTGGGCTCGGATCAATGATTTATCATATTGTCTCAAGTTGTTAATAAAAATCACCAATTTACTTCCTAAAATATATACATATTTGATCAGTTTATTTTTAAAAAATAAATAATTTATTATTTTTGACTTTAAAAGTAAAATAATAATAATATTATTTTAATAAAATAATTTAATAAATATTTTTAAAATAATAAAATCTATTTAGTTAAAAAATTTAAAGATATTTTTTGAATGTAACAAATTAGTTTATTTAAAAAATATAGATAAATTAATTATTATTATTATGTAAAAATTCTTATTATTAATTTATTATTATTACGAATATATTCTTTTATTTAAATATTTATTATTTTAAAAACTTAAATGTATTAGTATATATATAAATTTAGATTGATTAATTATTTTTAAAAAGATAATCTATTTAAAATGTTTTATCATAAAATAAATTTTTAGATAAATTTATGAATCAAATATAAAAAAATAAGTTATACTAAATAAATAAAAAATTTAAAGTTTAAATTGAAAAAAATGCTAAACTTAAATATTACAAAAGCTAACCTAATCCAACCTATTTTTACCCCTGTTCATGAGCACTGTCACAGGCTATTACATCTGCACAGATTAAATATATAATCAGCGCATGTATTCATAATTGGCTTTGCTATTATACGCAACATATAAAGTTCGTATAAATTTCTCATGCTTCTGCTTTGTTCTAAATTAAGAATTATATTCTAAAAAGTGAAAGTTAGTTGGACCTGCAAGTAGGGGCGACGTGATGAGATCAGGTTAGGCACCAAGCAATTTATATGATATAATTTAACTAGATTTTTGGAGGAAATTTTTGGTTAAGCCATATCCATCTATCCCACTCAAATTTGTATGAGGTTTAGTCATGTTATTGGATTAACGTATATTTATTTTTTAAACTAATAAAAAATAAGGAAAGTGGGGAAAAAAGAATTCAAATTAGTTAACTAGAATAAAAATTGTTTAGCTTTCACTTTTCTTATTCAACTTATAAAGTATTCAAATTAAATTGGAATTTTTTAACCTCCAACAGGTATATCTAAACCATGTGGTGATTATCCTTATCTGAAAGTGGAAAGATCTTAAGCTTAACTGAATTTTGTCAAAATTTGTCAGCAAGGTAATGGCCACTAATAAAATATAAATTAAAATTAATCATTAGCATAAAATGCATTGATGATCCTATATTCTTGTTTTGCAGCTGAATTATTATTTAATGACTTAAGAATATATATATTAATGATCACTCTTAATAAATACATTATTAAAAAAATTATAATTCAGTATCTACTGATATAAGTGTTAAATGAAAGTTTATTATGCATTACAAATATAAGTAGATAATACAATCAAATGAGGATATAATCAGCTATCGAGGATAAAATTTACTTATAGACATCTCATTGATAGAGAATACAGTAGAATTTTTGGCAGCTTGACTGGAACTTGATTCTTGTTGTGTAACTATCTCTTGATCCATTCTAAGACTGTGTAAGAAAAATACAGGCTCTTGTGGAGATGGTAATTCAAGTGAGTCACTGTTAAGATATGAAATAATTGTTGCCATTGTTGGTCTATCATTTGGATTTTCTTGAACACATAATAAACCAATATGAATACATTTAAAAACCTCTATTTGAAAATAATTTTCTTTTATGTTTGAGTCCAAGATGCTTAATGGTATTTGATCCTTCCACCGTCTCCAAACCTGCAATAGTTTATCCAAACAAATATTTATATTATAAATTTTTTTAAACAAAAATTAATTTTAATTTACATATTATGTATGTATATGATTAATATTTTAAAAAATATTCTAAATTATCATACTTACAAAATTCATGAGGCTTTCAACATCATCATATGATTTATAAGAATTATTTTTTTTTCCGGTAATAATCTCAAGAATCATGATGCCAAAACTAAAGATATCTGATTTATCAGAAAATTGTCCAAGCATTGCATATTCCGGAGACATATAACCACTGTAAAAAAAAAAGATAAAATTAGATAAAATATAATCTATACAAAAGTTAAATCATGAATAAATTATGTAGGCGAGAAAACTTACTATGTTCCAACAATTCTATTGGTATTTTCACGATCTTGATCCAATTCAACAATTCTAGCCATACCAAAATCTGATATTTTAGGATTCATATTTTCATCTAACAGAATATTACTATGTATAATTTTAAGTCGAGAATATTCATGTAAGTAAAGAATTCGTAAAGCAGTTTCTTCTATAATTTTGTAACGTTCAGACCAATTTAGCTTTTGTTGATGAGTACCTGCAAAATTTATTGAAAAAAATTAATTTTAAAATATAATATATTAAAAATAAATATAAAGTATTAATTACTTTGACAAATAAAAAAGTTTAAAAAAGGTATCTAACCAAATAAATGATAATCAAGACTTCCATTCGACATGTACTCATAGATAAGAATCTTCTCCTCTTCTTCTAGACAAAAACCTATGAATGTCACCAGATTCCTGTGTTATAACTTGACTATTAATAAAATTTCATTCTTAAACTCAACTGAACCTTGCTTAGATCTTGTTGAAAGTCTCTTAACAGCTATATGTCGTCCGTCAGAAAGAATACCCTGAAAGTATAAATTATTATTTATTTATGTTGAAAATATGTAAAAAAAAGATCACATTTTCTTACCTTATAAACTACACCAAATCCACCTTTGCCAATCTTATTCTCATATGAAAAGTTATCTGTTGCTGCTTTAATGGTAGTCAAATCGAATTGATATCCCTCTAATGTGTTACTTTCATGACCGACTGAACCAACATATTTGATTTGTTAAATTAAGTTTTCATATATCAAAATGCTTACAAATTAAGAAATTTGAGTTGAAGTCATTTTGTCACAATCACAATACTTACAGTTTTTTCTGAAAAGAGTCTTATAACTACTCATCCTTGCTTTTCTCCTTTGCAAATAGCAGCAAAAGGAAAGGAGTACCATCGAAACAACAACCAGAACAACAATTAAGATAATAATTTGTGATTTACCTTCTTTGTTTCCTACATAAGAAATTAACATGTGACATTTAGGCACCAATAATAATTGCTAATAGATAATGATAATCATAGAAAAATGCCTTGTTATAGGAAGTGATAAAACAAAACAGTGAAACAAAGATAGTAATTTAGTAAAAATACACATATTTTACCATATTCTCTGTTAAGGTATTTTTAAAAAGAATCAATATTTATATCAATTAATTAAATAATAATAATAATTGTGAATAATAATGAAAAATGGATCAGTTATAAAGAATTAACAATTTATATCCGAGTTTAACAAATTTTATTATTCGTTTCTTATTTAATCAATTTATGCAAGGAGAGTTGAATTCAGTAATTAGGTATCAAATTCATGCAAATAGTTATTATAAGTGGAAGTTATGTTAGGCGTTAAGGAACTTCCAATTACATAGGAGAATTAATTAAAAATATATTATCTTGTATGTAATAAATTTATATTATTCTCTATTATCATCCATTTTAATAATATTTTTATTTTAATATATTTTATACTATTTTTTCGATCATACTATATTTTTTTTTCTTTTACTCCAGTACATTCTAAATGTGATGAAGACTTACTTTTTCCCAATTTAGATTGAGTTGAGAAATGGTTCTGGATTGAACAGAATCATGTTTTTTTGATGTATAACATGGGAGATCAACAATGATACAATTATAGAGATGTTAATTAGTATTCAAAATATTGATGAAAAAATTAAAAATTATTTACACGTTTCTTTGTAATTTGTTATGTAATCTCGTTAAGATTTTTTCATAATTTTTATTTATTTATTGAGCACATAACTGGTATTCTTAAAATGGACGGTTGTTAATTAGATCTTATGAGTGTAAATATCAGCAAAGCTTGAAATGACTTTAATTATTTTATAAAGAAGGGAAATATATGTGTTTTGATATACTATGCGAAAATATAAAATGCCACAAACTCCCCTCCTAATATTTTTCTCATGAAAAGCACAAATGTTTTGATCTAACACCACCTCTAATATATGACTCATTATTTAGTTTCGCAGCCTAGATATATAGTATTTTTTCAAAATATTCATTTAATTTTTCACACTTTTTAAAGATGTATATTATTATTCATGTGTTTAAAAATTTTTATGATATCATACCAGAACGTTATGTAATTTTTTATAATACCATAACATATACCGGCTAACAAGAGTTTAAGTAGTGAAATTATTGGTTGAATAAGTAGGGAAGTTAAGGAAGATTACCTTTAGTTGTTGAAGAAGGGCTAGGTGGCTTGAATGCCTCAACTTTGTCAGCGTCTCCGTAAAATTGGGACAATCCAAACATCATATAGCAGCTAGGATAAAGTACTTTCCCCTCTGGACTGGCCAAACAACACCATGGAATTTCGTATTTGAAAATATTATCCAGACAGGTGCGGCAATCGCCATTAGATAGATCTTGCGAACATTGAACAAGAGTATAGAGGGTTTGATTATCATTCAATTCTACTGATTTTACTTCATAATTCTTAACAGGACCCTCCTCTGTGTCCATCTCCACTTGAGATAAAGCATTTGCCAAAGCCCAAGGGAAGAAACTTTGCTGCTGGGTGGGATTGGAAGTATTGACGATATTGAACTGGTGATAGCTAGGAGTTGTGTCAACATTGGATAGAGACGAGAGAGGGGAATAGCGGAGCAAGCAGTGATCGTACCAAATGATAGCCTCTTTGGAGGAGGGACACTCTGAGGATATTCGTTGGGTTGCGGTTAGGACACATTGCTGACAGAGGGAAGGGGATAGATCCCCGCGGCACACGAAGAGACCACTGACCGTGTGGATGGTGTTCTTGTAGAAACCGGTTTTGATGGCGGCGTTGGAGGACAAGGAAGAGAGGAGGGTCTTGAGATTTGATAAAAAAACTGTGTCAGTGGTGATCATGGTTTGGTTGGTAGAACAGTTGTGGGAAAGATAAGAAGGGTTTTGCGAGTCTGTTTTGGATAAATTTGTGACCGGAACCAGTTCTGTTGGTGCCGAAGCGGTACTGGGTCGATAAAAGGGGTACAAGTCGTACTTGATGATACAGTTGCGAGTATCATATTCCCCTAAACCTTCTTCACAGATTTGTTGAGCAGATGTTATGGTAACATTTAGACATTTTCTGCAATCTTGGGGTGACAGATCAGGTGTGCACTGAGCTTCCCAGTAAAGGGTCTGAAATCCAGATATCCTTACTTGCTTTGTAGCATACTTCTTCGCACCAATACCAGAATTGGCTGCCTCATCTGCCAATTCGTTTATCGTTTTCGAAAACAAACTCAACAACTTTGTCTGGTTGGACGCAATGAAAGGGACGCATGAGCCCGAAGGTGAACTTAAGTCAGCGGTGGCAAAGAAAGAAGTGTTGGAAAAGCGAATCATGCAATCGCGGTACTGAATCACTGCATCTTTGGACAAGGAACAATTTTGATATGTGTTTGACAATATTTCATTAGTTACGTATTGGACGCACCGACTACAAAGCCGAGGGGGGACGTCACCCCAGCACACGAACATTCCGTACGCTGTCTCTGAGTGGTTTCTCCTGGCCACTGTCGCATTGTATAATGACTTGTTACCAGCGGTGGCGTTGGATGATAAATAAGACAGAAGGGTCTTCACGTTCAAATGGTAGGCGCTGTTTGGAGTCGTTTGGTTCTCTGAACAATAATAGCCCGAAAAACCGTGGTCCTCTTCCTGTGCTTTAGTGGTTACCAAATTCATCAAGTTGGCTAGTAGTAAGAGATAGACAAGCTTCAAGTAAGCCATGGACTTTGTTTCTTAAACTTCCATACCAGTGGCTCTAGCGTGCTATAAATGGATGTAATGTTCACATGGAATTTTAGAGGATGAGGGAAAGTGCAAAGAAAGAAGTATGCAGGGAAAACATATAAAAGATTGGAATAGAAGAAAAATAAAATAAATAACATGTGTTATTTGAATAAATAAAATAAAAATAAAAATATTTTTTTATAAAATAGTTATTTATTAGTAAAAAATTAATATAAAATTAAAAAATATTTATTAATATAAAATAATTTATAATTTAAATATAAAAATAGTTAATAATTTAAAATTTATTGAAAAATTCCTTCTTCCCTCTTTCTAATTTCATGGTTAGGATTTTCTTTGTAAAATCTATTATAAATTTTTTTTAATTTTAATCTAAATAAAAATCGTAATAATTTTTTTTTTCCTTCTTAATTTAAGTTGAACAAACAAAGCATAAGTCAAAATAATTTTGTCTTCATTATGTCGGTACGCGTATTCCAAATGACTTTTCAGTCTTTAATTAAACAGAAATGTTTTTTGAAGTATCAATGTATAGCTTTCGAGCTGTATTGCCAGCGTTTAATATTTCCGGCCACATTGGAAGTTTTGCTGGATTGTCAGTGAACTAGTGCAATGGGAAAGCAATTTCTTATAGCTTTACTGGGAATAATAAATGGAAAACACAGGTATAGACATATTTGTAAAGAAAAATATTTTAGTAATATACATATCTTTATATTTATATATTTATATATAAGTTAAATTTAGTTTTTTATTTTTATTTATTTAAAAATTTATCCACCTTTAGATGTATGATCTTTATTTGCTGAACTGTCAGTGTTGTGCAATGGAAAGGAAATTTCCTAGCTTTACGAAGATTAAAAAACAGAAAAACATGAGTATATATATATTTGAGATGTATTAGAATAAAGTTAAAAAGAAAATAGAAAGGAATTCAATAAAGAAAGAGTTAATTATATTTAAGGAGACGTTAATAAGTAGTTTAAAAGCATTGATTAAATTGTTAAAAGAAATATTTAAAAATATTAAAAATATATAATTAATATATTTTTATTAATCTAATCATTAAATTATATAATAATATTTTTATGATAAATATTTATAGATATATTATTTAACAACTAATATTTTTTATATTATAATAATATATTATATATTCAAATTAAATTATACATTTAAATATTTTTAAATTTTTTAATTTAAATCTTATAAACATATTTAGTAAATTTTTCAAATAAATAATTAAATTAATATATTTATATTTTATAAATAATATTCAATAATATATATGCTAAATTTACAATTTCATTTCAACAAATTGTCACCCTTGTCACCCTTCTTATAAACATTTGATTTCTCCTAAATATATACATCCTTAGATATACAATGAACATTTTTCCCAAGAAGATGACCAACGTGTTAACATTAATCACGTGCGCGTGCAATGTATATATTTTATGCATAGGCTGTCTAACTTGGACCGGTCAATCTTTCAGCCAACATCCCGCCCAACATCCACTGATCTACTCCTTATACTTTTCCTATATTTAATTCATCTTTTATCACGCTATTTATTATTTTATTTTCACTCTTTTCCTTAGTTATAAAAAAAAAAGTAGGTATGAAAAAGGCAATTACATGTGTGGTGTGTGTATATAAAATTATTTATCCAAATATAATAAAAATAAAAAAATTACAAGATAATTAAATAATTTTTATATTCATAAATTATAAAATATATTATATTAATATTAAAAATGAATTAAATATAAATTAAATTTAAAATAATTTATGATATATATTGACTAATTTTAGAATATAATTATGTAATAAAAAATATTCAAAGGTAAAAAAAGAATAGGTATAACTTATTTTATATATATATATATATATATATATATATAAATGATACTAAGTTAATTTTTCATATATTTTAAGATAAATTTAATTTCATTTTAAAATAAAAAACAAATTAATGAGTTATTAATTAATTTTAAATTGTGTAAATTTTTATAGAACTATATTATAGTTTTTGTTTTAACAATTAAATTGATAAAGCTTAAATTTGATACAAAAGTTATTAAAGATGTAATTTTAATATTTTATTAAGATTTTGTTTGAGATAAATTTTAGTTTTAAATTTTTAATAATTTAATTTAATTTTAATATTTATTTATTTTTTAAAATTTTATAAATTAATTTGTTAAATAATGTTTAAAAATGAATTTTAAAAGAACAGATGAAAAATAGAAGATAAAGTAATATATGAAAGAATATAAGTAATAAAATTTAAAAATAGAAATTAAAATAATTTTAATTTTTTAATTTTAAAAAATAAGAAGTAGATTATTGTTTTTAAAAGCAATTCTTAGAAAGTTCTCTATAAACATGTTTTATCTTTTCAATTTTTAATTTTAGTTTTTAATTTTTAAAAATTATTGTAAAAATAAATTTATTTACTTAATGGTACTTTTCATAATAAATTTATAAAAATAAATAAATGAAAATTATTAACTAAATAATTAAAAAATAGACCATCATAAAATAATTAAAATTAAACAGTTTAAAAAGTTAAAAATAAATTATTACTATTATTATAATTGAATGGTAAAACGATGATGACAGTAAAGACAATTAAAATAAAATAATATTTAAAAAATTAAATTTTTAGAAATAACAATCAATAAAATAATTTTAGAATTAATTTAAAAATATTTTAAAATATATTAAAAGTAAACTTGATACTTTTTAGACAAATAAAGGTTAATTTTAAATTTTTATTTAAAAATTAATAAAAATTTACAACCAACAGAGTTTTAATTTTTTAAAATATTAAATGAAATTATAAAAATTAATTATAGATTTTTAATTTTTAACATCTAACAAAATTTTTAAAATATTGTTATAAAAATGTTACAAACATTTTTTACCAAAAAATTAAAAACTTTAAAGTGAATAAATCCTAAAGATTGAATACAGCATCCTATCGATAGCATCTTACGCTGTTTCATCATGAATCGATCAATCAGTTTGTTATTGTTACATGTTTATCGGATCGAACCTTCCTACACTCTTCATACAATGGTTCAGAATTTATTTATTTTTAAATGTCTAGCAGTTTATATCTAGATAATGTTAATGTGTACAAGAAATTTTTTTCATTTTTTAATTATTTTTATACATTTTTACACTTATTTTTTAGCTTCTTTTTTTTTTTTTACATTTTTAGCTTATGTTTAAAATTTAGTAATCAAAATAATTATCATATATAAAAAAATACATTATATTCATTTTTAATTCATTCATGATTGTACTATCATCTTTTATACTTTTAAAAAAATAAAAATTATCGATCATTAAATTTAGAATATAAATAGATGTATAATAATTTTTATATAAATCAATTATTATTTGTTTAGTAACATATTTATTTTAAAAAATAACTATTCATTTTTTAAAATTATCTTATAAAATGAATAAAAATAAACAATAATTTCTCTAAACGAAACTAAATCAAACACGCACCTGTCCCGCTGTCATTTTCAGCTTTTATTTCATATCATCATTTTTCCCGGTATCTTTCGTCTATATAACTTTTTTACTGGGTCTACATAACATGAAGTAGTTTCGTTTCTTGATTCTTGACTTGGTGTGATCTTTACTAATTCCCGCACACGGCATGCAGGTCGTTTAATTGGACTGCGCTCGGATGTTTTCCTCATTTTATCCTTGAAAGATCAATCATCTATCATATTGCCTCAATTTACTTCCTAATATATATATATATAATCATTTTACTTTTAAAAATAAATAATTTATTAATTCTGGCTCTAAGAATAAAAAATAAAAAAAATATTTTAATGAAATAATTGATGTTTTATTTTTAGAAATAATAATGCAGATCTTCATTTTTTAAAATTTTAGGAATTAAAATAATTATTTTGTGTTATAATCCTTATTTGACACTGACAAACTTGCTTCATTTTGACGACCATGCCTTTTACCGCCCAATTGTTTGATAAAATGTCACAATTAATGCCTTTTCTATTTATGTAATTCTGAATTCTGTGGTGGATTTCCGAAGAACTTAGGAATTTACTTGCCCAAATTCAAACGTTGCTGCCCCAATTTTCTGAATTTGCCTATTATTTGTTTTCGAAGATGCAAATGTGCTTGCGGATATGTTACAATTTAATATCGTTTTATGGTTAAACTCTTATGTCCTGTCCCTTAAGTAAAAGATAAGACAGCAAAAACTGTCCTCATTGTATTAACGAGGAAAGAATTTAGTTAATGTAATTCCGTTGATGGAATCACTGATATTATCCAATTCTTTGTTGGTCGTCTTGTAGTCTTGTATTCTATTACGCTTAAAATATCCTGGTTCATGAGGGGTTGGCATGTTTATTGAAGGGCTATTGAGGTAGAACACAACTGTTGCCATTGTAGGTCTATCATTTGGATCTTCCTGAACGCATAACAAACCAATGTGGATGCATTTGATGACTTCTTCTTGGGAATAGGGTCCTTCCATATTAGTATCCAATAGTTCAAGTGGCCTTTGCTCTATCCATTTTGTCCAAGCCTACAAGCTCCATTTGTCAACCAATCACATCATACTCTCAACTCCATATTTTCAATTTATAGAATAGAAATACAATAACTTTCGTACTCACATGTCTCCGGATGTCATCAGTATCCTCTGATTCTGAAGAACAACCTTTCCTCTTCCCATTAATAATCTCTAGAACCATCACTCCAAAACTAAACACATCAGATTTCACAGAAAAGTTTCCATGCATTGCATATTCAGGAGACATATAACCACTGCACATAAAACAAGACAGTTTGTTTAGGGACCGTCGATGCCAATTAATGATGGGTAAATAGGACTTACGAGAAAGTGAATGAAGAAGGAATTAAAAACTTACTACGTTCCTACAATTCTGCCTGTTCTTTCTTCAATTTGATCTGCATTAACAATTCTAGCCATGCCAAAATCTGAGATTTTTGGATTCATATTACTATCTAGCAAAACATTACTAGGTTTTAGATCACGATGTATTATCTTTAGATAAGAATCCTCATGTAGATACAGAATTCCTCTGGCAATTCCTATGATGATCTTTTGACGTTCAGACCAAGGTAGTAGTCTTCGCTTCTTGGTATCTAGAAATAAAACAAATTATTTTGAAAGGTCAATTATTCTGTTCAATTCAGAATGGATTTATAAATGTCATGCGTTTTTCAATACACCTATCTCTTGTTTAAGGTCTAACATAGTTTAGAAGTAGCTTACCTAATAAAAAATAGTCCAGGCTCTTGTTTGGCACATACTCATAAATGAGTATCTTTTCTTCACCTTCTAAGCAAAATCCTAGTAATCTCACCAGGTTTCTGTGTTGAAGCTTGGCTATAACTTGAACCTCGTTTTTAAACTCCACAGCACCTTGCCGGGAGCTCCCAGTAAGCCTCTTCACGGCTATTTCTTGTCCATTTGAAAGAATACCCTAAAAAACATATTAAAGTAGTTAATATGGTAAATAATATGCAGCAACTGATATTCTCTTTTAATATGGTAATAGTTAATATATTTACCCTGTAGACTTCTCCAAATCCACCTTTGCCTATCCTGTTTTCTTTAGCAAATCTGTTTGTTGCAGCTTCAATTTTGGTTAATTCAAATCGCAAGGACTCCAAAGTAGTACTGTCATTCCCAACTACGGCAAACAAATTTGAATTCTGTGAGTTATTTGGCTTAAGGAAATGCTTCCTGAGATTAGGAAAAAAACAAGCGTATCATTTTCCACATTACAGCTTTCTCTGAGAATATCATGTTGATTCTTTCTTTCTTTTCTAAATAGAAAACAGCAGAAGCCCAAAGCTAAAAGCACCAACAAAACAACAGTTGAAACAACGATCACTTTTACTGTTAGTGTCTTCTGTTATCTTTTTCCTGCACGAATATCAATACCTTGTGTCATCTCACCAAGCAGCAGTAAGTATTAGATGAGAATTACATGGCTAAACAATAGATTATATGAACTGGTGGGAGTTTTATCTTTTGAACTTGTGCTTTTGAAAGATGACGGGAAAGAAAATAGAGCTTGGCTAACAGATTGATGCTTTTTCAACTTGACCTAGTAGCAGGATATGTACTCAAAGTCGTATGATAATGGTCATTGCTTGATAATCTCATAGGATGCTACTGTTCTGCCAAAGTCACTCGCGTGTCCTATCTCTTAATACGTAAGAAATAGTAACAAAATTAAGAGAATATAAAGGAAAGATAATCATAGGTACATAACCTGGTGAATCAAAAGGGGGAGGAATATTGGGCAATGGTGGTGGCGGCACCCAACTACCTCTGACGTGTGCCTTGTGGAATGGAAATAATTCAAATCTAACAAAACAACTGGGGTATACTATTGTTCCTCCAGATTTTCCTCTGCAGCAACTGGTTGGAATTTCTGCTATCGCATCACTAAGACACCAACTGCAGTTCTCTCTGGATAGGTATGGGAGGCACCAAGCGGAGCTATATAGCTTTTGCTTCTCAGTGATGTTTGCCACTTTGTCTGCCGATCTATTAGAAGCACTTGCTGCCTCACTTCTCAAATCGTTCATTGTATCCCACAAAATATTGTTGAAGCGCCCAATTTGTCCCACATAATCTTGATCGTTCTTGAAGCAAATTTTAGGACTTTCCTCCACGTTGGAGAAGAAACGACGATCAGAGTAGCGCACATAGCATATTTGGTACCAAACTATGGCTTCTTTTGCAGGGGTGCATAGCGATGATATAAGTTTCGCCGCTTGTATCACGCATTCTTGGCAGTGTTTTTGGATGATGTCTCTCGCACAAACGAAGTTACCATAGACTGTGTCTGCAGTGTTTTGGCTAGTAACTGTTGTGTTGTAGAATCTGGCATTGTTAGTGCCATTGGAGGAGAGCCAGTCTAGGAGTGTTTTAACATTAGATTGGTAAGCGCTATAGGAAGCAAAAGTGCTGTTCCTTGTACAGTTATAGTAAGCTTTGGAACCCGGATCGATGACAGCTTGGATTACAGGAGAAGGAGAGGAAGGAACAAAAAGGAGGAAAAAAGTTGGAAGCAGAAGGAACAGATGAAAAGAACCCATATTTAGCAAGGGAAGCAAGGAGCTCAGATAATGTGCAAACAAATCATGGCGCTTTCTTTATAATCTTTGAAGTGAGAGTTGAATGGTGATTTAAATATAATTATCTTGCCATTTGTTTTTCCCAAATATGGTTACAATGATACTAGTCCAACGCGCTTGTACACTTATTTCCCTCCCTTTAATTCACTCATAATCCCAACCTTTTCTTTTTCTTTTACACATATTCTCATGTCCACATTTTATATTCAACTCCACTTTCAAAAGCCCACATGACCAATACTATAGCTATTATATAAGGTGACAACCCACTTTCTTCAAACTCTGCAATTATGGAAACAATCTTGGGTTGATTTTGTTTTAAGATTTCACCCTGGGACACTGAACAGAGCTTACATTATGATTCTTGAAACCCGTCAACGTTACATTTAAGGGAGTACAATAACGAAAATTAGTTTCAAGAAATTCCAAGAAGTAACATCTAATTTTAGGAACATGAAAAGTATAAAATATTAAGATGATAATCCATTAAAAGTATATAATCCGGAGAGAAGTATATGTATATATATATATATATATCCATTAAATGTAGAGAGTAGAAAAGGCTAAAGAGATGATAAATCAACTGAGGTCGATGAATATACTTGAAGGATTGTTGCCGCTTTGGATTTCATGTTGGCCAATATTCATGCGACCTTAAAATTGCCTAAGGAGCTACATTTGGATATTACAAAAATTGCTCTTATAGTAGTGGAGCTACATTTCTGCATTTGGTTCGCCATCCCATGCTCCAAAAGCAATGTGTAGTTTCGTTCAGCTTCAACTTCAACATGCAAATATATTGAATTGATTTCTCAGAGGTGTCGTGACATCAAGGTGGTGTTGAGATTTGTCGTGACATTAAGGTGGTGGTGATGATGTTGGTCGGTCCTTGTACTTCGGGGTGGACCCAACACTTCATCTGGGTAATTCTAATTCGGCGGTCCTCCCTTTAAGTCATAATTATTAATTGTTTTTATTTTGACGATCATGCTTTCTGACCCTACCATTGTTTCACAATACTGAGAATATGCACAACGAATTTGCTAATGGAACACTCATTTAAAACGTTGCTGTGCCAATGCCAATGTATGTTCTGAATTTCCCTACTATTCCTATTCCGACTTTTATATCTACTTGAGGATCGATTATAATTGAAATCCCGGATGGATTTACTTCCATTACGTTTATTAGTTTGTTAAGTTGCGTGTTCCGTCCATAAGTATTATATAACAACTAATATTACGTATAAAACTGTGTCACCCTTTTATTAACGTCTTAACGAGGCAAGAATTGATGGAATCACTAATCTTGTCCGAATCCTTGTGGGCATGTTGTCCTCTATTCTGCTACACGTAAAATATGTTGGTTGATGTTTGAGAGATGGAAAATCAACTGAAGGGCTGTTGAGGTAATGAACCAACATGCGTCCATTTGATGACTTCATCTTGGCAATAACATCCTTCCATATTATAATCCAATGGTTGTAGTTCTAGCGGCGTTTGGTTTATCCATTTTGACCAAGCCCGCAATATCCATTTGTACTCAATGAATCAAACCATTCTTCACACGCTTGAAAGCCTCATCACTGACTTTGATGGGTATTGGATGCACCAATCTGACCCACATAAGCATAACCTTCATAGAAGAAATTTGAGGACTTTCCTCCGATTTGGAGAAGAAACTACGATTTGAGTATCGCATAAGGTATACAATCATGGCTTCTTTTGCCATCGGAGAGTCAATATATTAGGAGTGTTTTGATGCCATGGGGAGCAGAAGTGCTGTTACCAGTGCAGTTATAGTTAGCTGTGGGAGCTTGATGAGCAATGATTTGGTTGGGGAGGGAAAAGATAATGGGGATTTGTGGACAAATGGATGGAACCCATGCTTTGCAAAGGGCAAAAGTATAGATAATATGCAAACAAAATGAAAATGCGGGGTGGCATGTCAATATGCTTTTTGAACCTAGAATTGTCTAGTGATTTAAACTATCATTTAGTTATCATTCCATTGTCTCTCAGAGTAAAAACATTTAAAATTATAATTCACTTCTTATTCATTCTCAAATCCCAACCTCAACTTTTCTTTATACATCTCATTCCACCCAGCCATTTTATATTGCCCCCTTAGAAATCAAGAAGAACGATATTGTAGCACTCAATTTAATCACCGCCCCCTTCTCTTCTCTTCTTCTCTCATTCGTTCCCTCTTTCTACATATAGAAAGAGAAAGAATCATAATAACCCACAGCTCTTGTTTATGATTTCCACTTGAAACATAAAAATCCACTCATATAATACTTATATTTGGACAGATTAAATTTATAAGATTTTATCGATTAAATTTTTATGTTTTTAATGTAAGATCTTTTATAAAATTTTTAAAATTTTTATTATATTTATTCTTCATTAATATTGAATCTTTATAATTCTATGTTTTGATGAATAAATGAAATTAATAATTTTAAAATAAAGTTTAATTTTAAATAAAAATAAATTTAGAATGTTATAACAATTTTTTAAAATCAATACAACAGTTTATATTTTTTTTATAATATATATATTAGGTAAAAGGATCTTATAATTAGAAATGGAAAATAACAAATTTTCATTCGTTTAATAATTTTCATCTTTTTTTATCGTATAATACACCACATCTCTTTTATTTTCTTCTTTTTTTCTCTCTCTCTCTCTCTCTCTCATCTTTCTTTTCATTCCATCTATATTTCTAAAAATAATAGGAAAGTGCATACATATCACAACGGGGAACTAAATAAAATGGCGGTTCATTCAAATTCTCTTCATTGGCGTATAATCTCTGAAATTGGACCTTCTGCTATGATCTATGTTTCAACAATAACAGTAAGATTTTTCTCATTCTCTTATTATTGGTTTTCAAAATTTAAACTGCTCTGCCCAACCGAACATCTGTCTTGCTTTCTCTTATTTTGCCTTTGAAATGTGTATCAGATCTCCAAGCTCATTGTGATAATAAATAATTGAGATCTTTCTTATGATTGTTCGATTTACTTGATCGAACATATCCATATGTATTTCTTCTCGGTATTAACCTTGTTCATGGTAATTTGGACTATATGAACATTAGATTTGATTTGTTTTGAGAATTTTGTAAATTAGAGGTGTGTTTTGTCTATATATAGCAAGAGCGTAGTTGACGTCAAATTTGTCCTGTAGCCGGAATGATCAGTGACTGTTAATGTGAATGCTACAATTAATTAGTGTAATGATTGAGATAAGTGAAGAATCTTAATTTAATTTGTCCTTACAGACAGAAAAAAAAAACAGAGGAGAAACAATTGCCTGAAGTTCCAGAATCATCAAACCATATATTTCCAATTTCTGCTAAAAAGCCAACCCTTTATGTGCTATCGAGGGTGAAATTCACTCATTGTCATTACGCTAATAGATTCATTGTTTAAATCACTTTTAGAATCCGATCCCTTTTTGTGCATAATGTCCTCCATTTTGATATCTTGTTCAGAAAATAATGGCAATTCGACTGAAGGATTATGGAGGAAAGAAACGACTTCTGCCATTGTGGGTCTATCATTTGGTTCGTTCCGTACACACAATAAACCAACATGGATGCATCTAATAACTTCATTTGGAGAATATGATCTTTCCAATTCAATATCCAATAGTTCCAATAGCTTTTGGTCTCTCCATTTTGTCAAAGCCTGCAATTAACCATTGTCAAACTAATAAAGTCACGGTTTCTATCCTCTTCACACTCATACACATACATATGCACACAGGAGATAAGAATTTTGATTATGAATTAAAACACTCACATATTTCCGTATGTCATCAATGCGATCTGATTCAGCAGAAGAACCTTTCCTTTTTCCACTGATAATCTCTAGGACCATGACTCCAAAACTATACACATCAGATTTTACAGAGAATTGGCCATGCATTGCATACTCTGGAGACATGTATCCACTGTATATAGAACTTATGTTAGTGGTGAAATTTATAAAAATAAAGCATTATGTAGATAAGATCTTTTCAAATTCATCAATAATTAGGTAGAGCAAACGTTATTCAAAGTGAGATGAAAAATTGCAAGTTGAAAAATAGGAAGACAAAACTTACTATGTCCCAACAATTCTATGCGTATTCTCTTCCATATTATCCGCAGCAATAATTCTTGCTATTCCAAAATCTGAGATTTTTGGATTCAAGTTACTGTCTAACAAAACGTTACTAGGTTTGAGATCACGATGTATAATTTTAAGTCGAGAATCCTCATGGAGATAAAGAATTCCTCGAGCAATTCCTTTAATAATCTTGTGCCGTTCAAACCAGTTTAGTTGTCTTCTCTTTTGTGGATCTGCAAAAGAAGAAGAAAGGAGTTTTCTGAATTTGGAATGCTGTTTATAAAAGTTATTCATCTTGTAAGGACAATATATCTATTTAACTTAAAGCTGAATGTAATCATAAAATACTAACCAAATAAAAAGTAATCAAGACTCTTGTTCTGTGCATATTCGTATATGAGTATCTTTTCTTGATCATCCAGGCAAAATCCTTGTAATTTCACTAAATTTCTGTGTTGTAGTTGAGCTATAACAAGAACCTCATTCTGAAATTCTACTTCACCTTGACCGGAGCTCCCTAAAAGCCTTTTCACAGCTATCTCTTTCCCATTGGAAAGTACTCCCTGTAGGAGAAAATGAACCAGCTATTAACTGCAATAAAATCTATGATAAGTATAAAATTAACTGCAATACCCTCTTCTGTTTTGTGGTACTGATGTCACCTTATAAACTTCTCCAAATCCGCCTTTTCCAATCATATTTTCTTTAGCGAATTTGTTTGTTGCAGATTCAATTTCGCCTAAATCAAACCACAAGGATTCCAAAACAGAAACTTCATTCCCAACTGCAACAAACAAATTTGAATATATTGAAGAACTAGGCAAATAAATTAGTCGGTTTTAAACACTAGCTAATGCTTTTTTTTTATTAATTTAACACGTTACAGCTTTCTTTGAGAATAGTCTCGTGATTCTTCCTCCTTCTACACCTTATAAAACATATGCAAGCCAAAGATAAAAGCGCCACCGACATAACAATTGGGACAACCACAGCAATTACTGATACTGAATGTTTTTGTTTTCCTGCATTAACACCAATACCTTGTGATCTGTGATTGAGCTGGATTCCTCTAAGAATGTTTAAAATTGATGCTTACATGAAGAGGAAACCAGTAATTAAAAGGCTTAGTTAATGATTATGCCAAACCTGATGGTGCCAAAGGGTGAAGAGGAGTCAGTGTATTAGGTAGTTGCGGCATCCTCGAAATGCTTGGATGGTAAAATGGATATAATTCATATCTAACACCACAACTGGGGTAAATAACTCTTCCTCCGGTTTTTCCTCTACAACAAGAGGTTGGGATTTCTGCTATGGCATCGCTGAGACACCAACTACAATTTTCTGAGGAAAGGTATGGGATGCACCAACTCAATGCATATAGCGTTTGGTTAGCTGTTATGTTCACTGACTTGTAGTAATATTTCATAGAGCTAATAGGAGCATTTGCTGTTCGATTTCTTACATCGTTCATGGCATCCCAGAGTATGCTGTTGAAGTGGCCAACCTGTCCCACATAGTCCTGCTCGTTCATGAAGCTAAGTTTAGGACTCTCTTCCACTGTGGTGAAGAAATAACGATTAGAATACCACATGAAACAATTATCAGCCCAAAGTATGGCTTCTTTTGCCACAGGACACAGTTTTGTAATCAACTTGGTTGAGTTTATCACGCAGTCTTTACAGTTAGGTTCCCCAGAGTCAATTCTGCACATGAAGAGGCCATAAACAGTGTTGGAGGAAGTTTTGCTTTCTGCAACGGAGGTGCTGTAGATTTGGGCAGTGGTTGTGGCGTTGGAGGAAAGCCATGATAAAAGAGTTTGAAGATTGTTATGGTAGGTGCTATTGGGTGCGTAAGTGCTTCTGCTTGAACAGTTACAATAAGGTGGTGGCGGGTAAGATATGTGTGTAGCAGCTGCGTTGTGGGTGAGGAATGTGAGGCATAAGAGAACTGAGAGTAGCAGTGGCGAGAAGCTACCACAATGCATGCTTTCAGTAAGGTTAAGGGAGACTCTGCTGATTGTGAGAAATTAGAATTAAGGGGCCGACCAACCTGGCTGCTTTCTTCATTCAAAAGGAGTAAAAGATTCTTTTTGCCAATTTTTCCCTCTTTTTGTGTAGGGAATTTGACAATTGATAGGACACGTGAACAAAGTGTAAGACATTGAACATTTTTCGTTCGAGATAAAATTGAACACTAGGAAAATTTCTATTAATTGAGGGATAAACTGAGAGTTAAATAAGTAAATTAAACATCACAATCAATCTAAAATTTTAAAGCATTTTGTCATTTATATATTGCTCAAGTTATACATTTTTAGAAAATATATATTGTATTCTTCACGCTTACACTCCCATAAATATCCTCCTTTTTAGAAAAGAAAAATGTTTCTTTTACGTCATTTATTTTTATATTTCTTTTTTATGTAAAATATCAATTTATTGAAAATCAATTGATGGGGCAGAAACAATGTTTAGCGGAGGAGAAGCCATACGATATTTGGTTCCGGATAGGTATGTACCAATACCTATCATTATATGAGCTATATGATTAACATCATGTGGGAACCACGAAAACAAACAAGAAGTAGAACCGAACAAACTTGTAAAGTGTCTTCCAATGTTAACCCGGTTAACGTGAGCATGCTGGTACCGCTTTGGAGTGAATTGAATATAATCTGGGCATCTTCCCCCGATCCCCACCTGTTGATGGTATTTTGGCACCTTCCATCATCGCTAAGGCCTCTAGATTCCCGCTGGATAATGCGTTATTAACTTTATTTGCCCAAGCAGCTATACATGATATTTATTTTTATATTTCTTTTTATAGTTATTGGAATGGAGTCTCATTTACTTTCTTTCTTTGTGTTAAGTAGTTTGATATTTGATAAAATGTGTAAAATTTATATTAAAACAATGAAAGATAAAAGGTGAGCCTTAACGCAAAGGTAACCATGATGAACAGTGATTAATTGCTGATTATCGTACGTAATTAATGATTTTTTAATGTATAATAAGAGTATTTCTTAATTAATAATTAAAAATCATTTTTTTTCAACAAAATATTTTTAAAACACACAAAATTTTAATTTTCATAATTAACTATTTAAAAGAAAATTTTAACAATATCTTATGAAGACATGTGACCAACTTTCGGATATAACTCATTTGCTTTATCAAGAGATAAATCACAGTTAATATTGTTTTAATAATAATAATAATAATAATAATAATAATAATAATAATTTGTTTTTCCTTAAAACTATCTACATATACAATGGGTGTATTTAATTTGCTTAAAATGGAAGAACAAGACAGGATTAGTTTCATACTTGTCAAATTCCTAAAAATACATTTGGTTTGGATCAATATATGTTGTAAAAGAAAATTCCTTTCCCGTAACAACATGCAATAAAATGCATGATACACATTTTTCATACTTATTCAAGAGGCACATGAATGTTTGAAAGAAAAAAATCATCTTTCACCAAATTGTGACATACAAATACTTACATTCTATATAAAAATTTATCAAAAATATGCTCACTTTTTTATTACTGTTATTCTATTGAAATAAATATTAACTTGAGTGTTAGAATAGCATTGCAAATACTATCTTGCTCAAAATAATAGATTTTTCTATATTATTTGAACATCTCAACTTAATATATGAACTCCCTATATTTATACTAGCTTATCGTCAAAGGCATCATATACGTTTTTTATATAGCACGCTTTAATTTAAACTTTTTTTACATAATAAATTATTCATTTTATTTTAAGAAAATAAAAGCACGTATCCTTATGTTTGTTAATTAATCATCCCATGAGAAATTAATTGCTGCTCAATTATTTTGAAATTTCACCTCATGAATCCTTATCAATGTTCCATTTTCGCTAGGAAGCCTGTGTGGAGACAGAGAGAGATAGATACGTTCGAGGCCGATAATTTAGCGAGTTGGATTTTTAAATTATGATTTCGACAACAGATACGAGAAATATATATTTATTAAATTTTTAAAATTTTTATAAACTTTTCATTGTAAAATTAAATACGCACAGAATGGGGTAGTGCTTGGAAATTTTCTTTAGATTCATAATAATTAATTTTTTATATATAAAAATAAAATAATCTGTAGTTATATGTCGCAAGGGTTTTGCATTTCCTAGATTAATTTCTTAACTTTTAGGTTGTCTACCCTGTCTATTATTAAAAAAAATACAAATATTAAAATCCACTTCCTACCATCCATAAATATATATATATATATATATATATATATATATTATTGTCCTAAATCAAACATAAATATTGTTTCCAACGGTAATTAAATCTTGTTTTGGATAACATGTATGATTCTTTACATTATGTTTAAATAAATAATTTAATTAAATATGGATTAATAAACTATCATTACCGTAAGAAAATTAATATCATAAATTTGACTCTAAAATTTATTAAGAAATTCCAATATAATCATAATGGATATATTTTTCATCTCTCAGCATCTTAAGAAATCCCAATATAAAAGTAAGAAAACTATGAAGATTGCAAGGCAGAACAGAATAATCACAAATCTAAAAACCATGAATGAATTTGTTTTTGGAGGTAGGGGAAGAGAAAGGAGGTTAATAATTTACAAAAGAAATGAGTGAAAATATAGTATGCTCAACAACCTCAAGAGAAATAAACGGGGCACCTCTTGTCTTTGTAATTGGACAAGAGGGAACCATCGGGTCCCACGCCCACATCACAGTTAGCGTGCATCGTGTGGCGCTTGCTGTCCCACGTTGATATCTTGAATCTGATCACAGACGTCACTTCCAAGCGGAACACCACGCTACCATCAGCCCTATCACTCTGGAATTCTGCCCAATGTTGACTACTAACGGTCAACGTGGCACCACTGAGATCACCGTCCACCTCCGTCGTGTTCTTGGGCTCTTGATAAAACGGATTAAGTAACGATGTCGACCCGATTTTCTGGTCCCGGTAATAAACCGCTCCATCCATGGACTCGTAGTAAACCCCGATGTTCTGGTTGGAGTTTCGGGCGGTTACATTGAAGGTTATCCGGGCATTTTCGAACCCGGATTGTTGGGTCAGGCCCGGCATGTTGAATTCATGGATATGAAACCTGGGCCGATGGGGCCGGAGGCTGAGCCAGAGGATGAAGGTGATGAGGCCCACAATGGCGAGTAGGCCCAAGAAAGTGGCGCAGATTATCTTGGACACGCGGGTTGTGAGGCTTTCATGGACCCGATGAACGTAGTACCGAGCGGTACGGTGTCGTTTCATGGGTTTCGGGTTCGGTCCCGCGACATGATGAACGGGTATGTGGTCATTGCTGCGCATTTTGATTTGTGTGATTTAGGAAATAATGGATGCGTTTGAGAAATGAACTACGCTTGTGGTTGTGGTTGCGGTTATGTAGTGAAGTTGCAGAGAGGAAAGAAAAGGAAAGAACAGACTTTGAGTATGGTACATGGACGAAGAAAAGAATAAGCTTTCTCTATCGTATTGCACTTGCATATCCTCGAAATTAAGAAAAGAAAACACTTTTTTTTTTCTTCCTGTGTTAGCTTTTTCCTTTTGCATCTCGTTTGAGGAATTATAATAGCTCACACTTGGTTACTTTTAATGGAGCTACTTGATCCAACAATGTAACACTTAACCTTATCTTCAAAATGCTGGCGTACACATAAAGACTTCGAACAGCTAAGATTAGCATGCATCACGCAGTATTAACTATCTTGACAGAAGTAAGGTGCGAATTTCCGTATGAACTATGTTTCTTTGTACGTTTTTAAAAGTAATCACTTTAGATGTAAATTTTATTTGAAAAGCAATCACTTTCATATGAACTCACTTCCCCTTAGTCAAGGCCCAAAGGTTTATTCCTTTAGATGTATTTCGTCAGTAAAAGTGTTCAGAATTTAGACTCACATCCGAGAATAGATTGCTTTTGCTTATTAACACTGTAGGTAAGTTTTAAACTTCTTTAATTAAAAGTACTGTGATTATGCAGAGATAGAGACCAGCAACTTTATTTATATATGCCAAGGGTTAATGATGAAATAATAAGGTTCTATATCATGATCATGCATCTTATATATATCGCGAAGGATAAATTAAAGAATGATGGGTAATTATTCAGATGGGAATAAGGTATAAAGGTTTCGTATAATGTAGCATAAAGTATATATACGAACTCTAGGCAAGGAGATCAAGGATACACATATTATATGTTAAGTTCCCATATGCATATATTTCTCCAATTTTATATTTAGATCATTGCCTAACTCCCAAGTCACCATGTAGGCCCAAATAAAGTATTAGATGATTTACAAATTTAGAACTAGATATTTTCCTTGCAATTCTAGAATAAATAAGAATATGGAAAACAAGATACGATTTAGCCAGAAAATATCTGATAAGCGAGGTTCCAACTACCTTGTATTCGAAAATTCTTTTTAATTAATTTGTTATGAAAACAATCAAGCATATACACCACCCGTTAAAGAAAATCGTGAACACACGAGGTTCATATACAGTTATACTGCTATAGTAATCTATTATTCAACATATACAAATACCATCATTAATATCAAATTCAGGCACATAAAGACCGAAACTAATTCTCAGTACTTTGTCTACCAGAGAAGGAACGCTCGAACTTGCACCTGGGTGAGTTTCATCACACCCACCACCTGCAAATATCGATCAATGCATCATAATCGTAATAAAATTGTATGATATAAAGAGCATATCAGAGCCACTTAAAGGTCAAAAATGAAAAAGATTTGCAATCATTTAGTTTAATAAACTGATTCTACTGGCTAGTGTGCTATCCCTTCCTCTCGTCCAAGACTTACAAATAACATTCAGTATTTAATTTGATGATACTAAGCCCAAACTTCTGTGAGTTATAGTTAGGACTAGGATCTAGCAGATTGAAAAACTGATATTGGTCTACCTAGCCCAAAATTGAGAATAATATTGCAATAAAATGGACTATGAGCTTAACAACTGGAGTAACAAACAACGCAAAAATTTAATAGGAGAGGTGCTTTGTTCCGATGGAAATCATAATAGCATTGGCTTCATCATTTGATTTTTATTCACCAATAATTATAAAAATTAATGAACCATATGATGTTAATTATTTAATAATTTTTATAGAATTAAAATAATAAATATTTTTGTTTACTAACAATAAATACTTTTGTAAGAATAAATCAAATTTAACCTTTGAGTTCCAAACCAACAAGAAGTTGCCGCAAAATTTTTATATTCTCATATTCCTAGTTACCTTCTCCTTTATAATAATTTTTTTTATTTAATTTTTCTTATTTTCATTTTAATTTTAAATTAAGAAAAATAACCGTACATGTCATACTTTAAAGGAAAGAAAGTATATATATTGCAGGAAAATCAAAAAGAATATTTTAAGTAGTTGAATAAGAAGAGAAATTCTTAACCATTAAATTGAACAATGAATGACTAATATTAAACCAATAAATTATATAATATTTTAAAATAATTATTATAATAGTTAATAATTAAATAATAGTATAAATTTTTTATATTGTCAAATATATTTTACGAACACTTTTTGTCATATCCCTCTATTCAAGACATTAATATGCAAATAACCATGATCATATCCTGGTTATTAATAATATTTTATGTGATAGAGTAGATATTTTCAATTTTTATGTATATTTTATTATGTTCAGAAATTTCTTTCCACTTAATTAAAATGGCCAAAGAAAACTTTGTATAGTTATATATGACACAACCATATGCGTGTATATTAATTTGTAACACATCAAATACACAGTATATTAACACTGCTGGTGCTGGTTAGTGAAATATATCGTGATTAAAGGAAGCTAAGATATTATAATTATAAAGAAGAAATATTAGGATCGTTTAGTTCGTGAAAATATTTTTTATTTTTTTATAAAAATATTATCTTTTTATTATTTTAAAATTTATATAAAAACAGTAAAAATATTTTTTATTATTTTCTATATAAAATTTTATAAATAAACTATATGATGTTTTTTTAAATAAAAATATATTTTTACAAGCCAAATAGATCCTTAATGATATAAACTTTACACATTTATTATTATTATTTATGCGTGGCCAATGTGAATATCATCAAGAGGTGTTTACCCACCTCTTTACCACATATCCAATATATTTTAGGGTATATGGTCTTCTCTACTACATTTGGTTTGCTTTTTGCTTCTTTATCCTGCAAATGATAAGGAATTTCTCTTGTAGTATTGTGGGTTAATTAGAGGAAAGAAATGTAAACAGGTTTGGCAAATCCTATGTCACTTTAATGTTTGGACTCTGTGATTGGTACTGAACAATTATTTATTTAATAATTGAAGAATTAATATGGGTGCTATTGTGAACTTTGATCTCATGACTCATCAATCACTATCTCGGCTGAGTGGTAGTAATATTTCGAGACAGCTATAACGAGGTTATTTGCGCTACAGTGAACTGCTCCGATGTGATGAGGGAAGTTCTTGTAAAGAATATTTCGATATCCAAATTAAAAAATGATTTAAACATAGTTTTTATTAAGTGAGAAGTGATACCTAAATGATAGTCACATACTCTATTTATAGACATCTGTAGAATGTGTTAGAAGCTTATTAGCCCTTGGTGACATGAGTAACATGATATTGGTCAGCAACTATTAGTGAGACTTTATAATGAATGTGTTTTTTTTTTTATTGAAGAAGATCTCTTTTAGTAATGTGATTGTGTTAAGGTTAGATGCGTTAATTACAGCAACCTATTTAGCTGACATGAGACATCGGAAATGTTGAATCTCAATCTTGACCGTGCCAGGATACTGAGGCAATGGATATTATCAAAATGACTGTATTAAGATCCAAGATTAGAATAAAGCTTTATTAGTTTCTGATTGAAGTTGATTATCAAGATGGTATGTTTCAAAGGAAATTTCGCACAGGTCAAAAATGGTGTATTTTCGGTTTCGGGGTTTACCCCCAAATCAGACTTCACTAAAATTAATTGTTCTTGATCTTGATTTTATGCTAGGATTGTTAGGTCTTGTGTTATGCTTTCACATTGGTACATTAACCCTGAAAAGTACGTATTTCTTGTGTTTTCTTAATATAACTTCCTTTGTTTATAAAAAGTTTCTTTTATGGTTGACCAGAGCTTATTAAAAATCACAAAATTTAAATATAAGATTCGTTAAATAAAAAAAAAAGAAACTCACATTAATTTATGTATTCCAATGAATTTCAATTAATATTAAAAAGTACATTATATAAAACACTCAGTGGCAATTCTACGATGCTGTCGTCTGTGGAAACGTAGCACTCTTGTTGCATAAGAATATAAACCGCATTATCTAATAGAGTTTTGTTGGTAAGTGCAACAATATAGCACTATGTAGCAAAACATTCCTTTCAGTCCAGTATTGTGAGCTTGTCGTCAAGCATGCAAAGTGACCACATGCTATACAAATTAAATGTAATGAAAGTTTGTCACATATACAGAGACTTCTTGTCCTACATTTCGAACGCATTCAACCGCCCGTATGGGTTTCAATTTTAAGGCTACGCAAGATAATATTATAGTAAGGATAGGCAATGGACGGTTGCCTCAAACTTGTACCAACAATCATGTCAAAAACAGATTTTACTTTATTTTATTTTTCTGGGGATAAATACTTTGTTTCAATTGAAATATGAATAAGTTTTTATTTTGTACCATTTAAGTGTGAACCGGTTCATATAATCGAGGGGCACTCACTGAACAGAACAGAGAGAATTTTATTTAGAAAAAACTTATTTTAAGTATAAAATAAAAATATATATTTATTTATATTTGAATGTAAATTATCAAATTTGTTTTATTTTTATTATTTAAAATTTATTAATTGTTAGAAAAAAAAATATAGATAAATAGATGATAATTTTATTTTATTGCTGTCAGTAAAAGAATCGTTGCTAATTTCATTTTACTGTCAACTAATAATTACTCTTCTAATTTGTTCTCCGGCATGGCTTAAATAGATAATGCAGGCAGAAGAATATTATGGTCAAAATAACCAAAGAGAGGAATCAGGAATTACCAATCAACTTAATATATAACTTTAATCCTAAACCCAAACTGCACGCGTGGCATACACATAAAATCTCCATTCTCCACTATTAATATAATCTTAAACCCTTTCGTCTGTAAGCAAATGTCATGTTGTCATTTAATTATGAAGATCTGTTTCACACTTTCGTACATAGATTTGATTGGGGGATATCTGCCTCTATTGATTGAAAGACAGATCGAGATCCTCAAGTGTAATCATTCCAGTCCTTTTGCTTTCAACTTCCCCCAATTATAAGAGGATGATTATTACTATCTTCTTCTTCTATTATTGTTATTATTATTTTGCCTATTTTGCCTCGAATGTGTGGTCTAACATCGAAACCTCCTGTTCCTCTTCATTATGATGCAATGTAGAGCGTTGCTTACAAGAGAACGTCTTAGATGTTTAATGAGGATAACGTAATCAAGATAAGAAATGGGATTTTCGTTGGGAAGCTTGACTACTTCAGACTGCAAATTAATTATATACCGAACACAAAACTTAATTATGCAATTTGGCCAACAATTAGTACTTCCTTCAATCCTACATATAAAGTTCATGTAAATAATACAAAAATTAAAAAGTTAGTTAGTTTAGTTGGTAATATTAAATTTTTAAAAGTTATCATTTACATTAATGAAAAATATTTTTAATATTTCTTTTATCTAATTATTATATCTTTATTTAATAATTTATCTCCATTGATATATAAAAAGATAATTAATGTGAAAGATTTTATAAGTTAGGTCTTATAAAAAGTAACAAAATAAACTTCTTTTTAAATTTTTATAATAAAAAAATCAAAAGAACTACCTTTTCCTTAACAAACAAACACGCCATTGTTATATGTAGACATTTGTTGGTGGATGATGAATATGTCATTATATTAATGCTTGAGTTTAAAAGAAGGGATGATATCATTGCACGCACCCAACTTGTTTTCTTTTTGGTTATGGTCCTTCTATTTATATAATCACAAACCGTAGGAATTTTTATGCATGGTTTTCCCTGATCAGGACAAAGAAATTGGAATATTAATGGAAGAAAAATATGGTGTGGCAAGGCAAACACGGGGATAAGAATATGACCACAATCACTTTTTATGGTGGGATTTGAACCGACCAAATTGCAGAGCAAGATAATGTGTTATAGCCGACCTTTCTGTTCACGAAATAACAAAAGGAAATGGTACTCTATTATATATTCATAGCTCACATGCATGGAAAGCATAAGCCAAGGAAAATTTATATACTGCAGTGTAAAGTATATACTAAATGTTGATTTGAGTTTAATTAAATATAATTAATTTTAATGAAATTGATTTTAAACAGTTGAATAAGAGTGAAATTCGTATATAATTCAATTTTAATAAACTTTTTATTAAAAATATAAAATTTAATTTTCTAACACCAAACCAAACAAATCCTGTGGCTTATGCGCAAGTATATCCTTCGGGCAAATTTCTATTAGGCTTAAACACATTTCCATTATTGTAATATTAGGTCTTGGCAGCACTTCCCAAAAAGGCTTATTAATGAAAGGAAAAATCAGTGAAGCTAAAGAAGGGAGACTAAAATATTGATTCTTTCTCCAAAGAGATGCTTGATATATAAAATAAAAACTAAAAGGAAAATAAAGATTAAAGACTTTTGCAATATTGTTTGGTTAGAGAATCAGCAAAATGGGAGTTGCAACCCGCATGGAGGCGGTAGAGGATAGAATACATCATAATTTGTGATTCAATTATGATTTTTATATATTTAATAATATTAATATTTATTTAAAATTTTAATTTTTTATTATATCATATCATTTATCATATTTATTATTTTATTTATTTATTTTCTTCCTTCGTAAAAATGTCTTCAAACAAAGGAGTATTTATCAAAGTTTATTCCATCATCAAATGAACCTGCTCACTTTGGAATTTTTTTGTTACACCAATATTTTTTTGCACCCATATAATGGGTGTAAAATCAAAGTTAAAAATAAATAAATAAATAAAATAAAATAATAAAAGATATTATGCATGATGGAGGTGATAAAAAAAATAGGTATAAAATAAATATAAGAAAATTAAAGTTATTTTTTTAGGATCATTCTGATATTTCAAATATAAACTAATATTATTCGAGTAATAAATATTTATACTATGATAAATTTATCTTTATATGAGATTTTTATATGTATAAAACTTGAATTTAATACTTGATTTAATAAAAATATTATTTAAACTATCCACCTATCATTACTTCAAAAAAAACTCTATTAGAGTGCACATATATTCCAATTGAAAATGTAATGACAAGAATTTATTTAATTTTCAATTTTAATATATACCATGGCATTTACATATTAGGATATTTAGTTTTAATATAACAAGCTATCTTTTGAAATTATTTTTTTTTTGTTAGATTGCACATATATTCCAATTGATAATATGATGGAAAGAAATTATTTTACTTTCAATTTTAATACCATGATATTCACATATTAGGATATTTAGTTTTGATATAACAAGTTATATTTGGAAATTAATATTTTTTTTTTAATATTGTTTCTGATTTGGTACAATTTAAGGAATATTTATTGATTGCATAAAATTTAAATAATCTAAGAAAATTAAGTTCTTGTGATGGTCAACTAGTAGAGGTCAATCAAATTTTATTACAGAATTTGAATTTACAGTATGCAAGTGTTACAATTTAGAGAAAAAAATTTATTTTTCATAAAAGTCCTACTTAATTCAAATAAAATTATTTTTCATAAAAATCACTTATAATTTATATTTTTATAAAATTTTTATGATTGTCAATTTTTAATATACAATAAAAGAGTAATTGTTCTATAATTTGTTCAAGTTTTATGGCCAAGTCTAGCTAGAATCTAAACAGTAAATAAGAATCATATAAAGGGAATTCAAATAATAAAAAAATTATATTAATTTAATAATAACAATAATGATAACAAGTAAACAATTGTGTTTAAAGAAAAAGTTTTACCACTTATAATTATCTACTCAATTTAAAGAGGGTAAATAAGTTTAATTAGAGTGAGAACTTTGTTGTTGAATAAGAGTAAATAACCTTTATTTTGTCTTAAGTTTGCATCCAAAATATAGTTTTTTTTTTTATTTTATTTTAAACTTGATTAAATATTTGAATAGGTTTAGCTGTTGATTGTTCTTGCCTAATACTTCAAAATTTCAGAATTTTGCTGTTAATTAAAAAAAGCCGTGTGTTAAGTGTTAAGGACTATATGTCTATATCTTAAAAGGAAATTCCTACCTACCTAACATTTCTACTAAAAAAATGATTACTAATTCTGGTTTAACATGAAAAAATTTAAACAAGTAACATTATTCATCAACATAAAATTGCTCTGGCTAGACTAATGACCCACCATCCACCACAATACAGTGATTTTCCTAGCAATAAATATTGTAGATAAAGAATCGATCACGTGTCACGGGATTAATTATCTCTCCGTTGGTATGCGTATACTTGTTTCTTGTCTTTCTCAATCGATCATTGCAAGTTGTAATATAAATAGAACAATTTCGTGTTTAAGGGGACAAGTTATGAAAGTGCCATGGCTTTCATAGCCGGGACCAATCCACCTATTTCCACGCCACTCTTTCTTACAAATCAACGTTTTCGTACATCGTCTTAACGTGCTGTATCAAAATTTCTCTTTAATAAGGTTTTATTTTTAGGAGAAATATTATCTCTATTACAATTTTGTATCAACTTATACGAGTGAATGTGAAAAAAGAGGAACATGAAATGTTGGACAAACGAAACACATTTAAGCCAAAAAAAAACTTTGAGATAAGACTTTTTGGTTTGTAATAAAAAAAAGAAGAAGAAACATTTTAATTAATAAAAATAAGTCATTAATTTTTAAAAATTAAATAATAAATATTATTTAATATATTATTAATATTTATGAAAGACAGAAATTAGAGAACTATGACAAAATTAGAGAGATTTTTTTAGGAAAAACTATTCAGTAAAAAAAAAAGGAATTTTACGACAGTTTTTTTATATCAGTTGTTAAATCAGTAAAAATTTTGTAATTACTAAAATTATTATATCAGTTTTATAATACTCAATGTAAAAAAAATTAAATCGATTATTGGAGTAATAGAAATTCAACCCCTGGGGATGGTGAGAGAGCATAACTGTATCGTTTCAAGTTCAAGGTGATTAATATATTCTCACAGCCAAAGAAATTTCCAATACCACGTCATTTTTTATCTTCCCATTACAATATTTGTAATATTTGGCTTGTTTTGTAGGAATTGAAGCTCGGGTTTCATTTTTGTCCTCCCATTGCATTGGCAGTAGGAGCAAATTAAGTTTGTGCCCATTGAGGGAAACAATAAAATTGTGTGCTGTATATTCTTAATTTTTCCTCTCCATTCATAACTATGTTGATTGTATCCTTTTGTGCTCTAATGGTTGATGATTTGATTGCTACTGGGGGAACACTTTGTGCAGCTATGACTTACTAGGTATGTACCAATACACATTCTAATATAAATTGAAAATTGCTACTGGCCCTTTCACATGCTTTTTATAAGCTTACATTTAAATGTGCGGATTCATGCTTTACCCCAGTTATCAGCATGTGGTTTCTTATTTCTGTAAGCATAAAGAGTTATCGTGTAAAAATTTTAAAATATTTTTTCTACTAATGCTTTAATTATCTTTCATGGACTAATAAATTAATTATTTAATTTTTACAAAATTATCATTGTAAGTTTCTTTTTAGTTTAAAATAATTGTTTCTTTAACTTCATGATTGACATTAATAAGATATGATAAGTAACACGATATATTAAATAAATATGTTGTATGAGTTTGTTATATAAATAATACATATCTTATTTTATCGTCTTTTTCAAGTATATATAGTTCTGCTTCTTCTTTTTTTAAAGCTTTATCTTGCAAAACACCATATCCTTGTTATTGTAATCAACATTTGATTAAAATTAGATGACGGTCTTAGCCTTTTTCCGCTCACTAAATGGATGCCCCTTTTTGGTTGGAAAAGAAAAATATATTAATATATAACTGAGTACAGGGAGTATCCAAAAAAGTATACGGTCCAGTCTTTTTTCTCACTAGGAGCTCTAGTTGGGTAATACACCTATGGTTTTATTAGTGCTGTTATCCTTCAGAATGTATCAAACAATCCTGCTAATCTTATTTGAATGATTTGTATTAAGGATTATGATATCTCTTGTACTCATTTATTAATATTCTTAAAGTTTGATCATAAAAATAAAATTAAAGTGTAAACAACAACAATTAGGATTTGCTTACTTAAACACACTTTGACCTAATTAAAATTGGAGATTTAGAGACAACCTGCTCAATTAATCTCTAAATGGGATTTTATAGAACATCTCCCTCTGTTTTTTCTCTCCCTCCTTTTCTCCTCAACGTTTTGTACTCCATTTTTTTGAGGGTTACAACTCCAGTTGCGCCTCTTGCGTAAGTTTTCTAAGAGTTTGATTCTGTCCCTGTCGGGATAAGCTGTGGATTTTTTTGAACTTTTCCTATATAGGCGATTTGTAATCTTTTCTTTTGAGATTTATGAATATCCTCTAACTTTTATTGTATGCATTGTATTGATATTTATTTTAAAGAAAGTTTGTCAAGCAAGTGAAGATGTATTCACGCACGCCTTCTACATATAACCTATTACGTTGTTGTTATTTATATCTATTTACTTTTTTCCGTTCTTATAAAATAGTAAATACTCATGATTATAGTGAATTTTTCATTTGAATACATTTCTCTGCTCAATTTCTTTTTTCGAAAAAAACACAATGGAACTAGTCATGGCATGGCGCCTATACTGCTGAATTACGAGAAAATCGAGAATTAATGATTTGTTTGCTTAGGCAAAATTAAAAATTAAAAATTGAAAAGATAAAAATATTTTTTAATATTTATATATTTATATATATATATAGAAAGAAAGTATTTTTTGGAATCTGTTTAAAAATTAATCCTTCAATTTGTAGTGAAAATAGAAGAAAAATAATTAGCTTCATTTTTTTATTTTTGATATTTAAATTATTAATTTCCAAAAGAATTACAAATTATAATAGAAAATTAGAATTTTTAATTTATTTTTTAAATTAAAATAAATAAATTTATAATATATTTTTTTACACATTCAAATAAAAAAATAATTTTTTTATTTTTATTTTTTCTTTTTCTTTTTTTATTTATTCAAAAAAATTAACTTTTCATTTTATTCCTATTCTATTTTTTTTCTTATTTCACTGTTTCTCTAAATAATACATAATTCATAACATTCATTTCACATGGCTGAACACTGAAATTATTAGATAAAAAATTTATTAATATATTACAACTTTATTTGATAAAATAATTTATTTTAGTAATTTTAATTTTTTTAGATGTTTATTAGTATTTTAAAAAAATTACTTAAAATAACTTTTATAAATATGTATTTAAAAAATTATTTCAATTAATTAAAAATTAAAATTATTACATATAAAATTTGTTAATACATTTCACTTCTGTTTAATAAAATAATTTATTTTAGTAGCTATTAATTTTTTTAAATAATTATTAATTTTTAAAAAAATTATTTCAAATAAATTTTATACATTTTAATTTCTACCTGAAATATTTTTTTGATTTTTACCTATAGTATACTTTTATAATATAATATTTTATTTATCTATTTATTTTTATAAATTTAACATTATTTTATTTTTTTTATAATAGTATTATTATTATTTATTTTTATATCATCATAAAATATTATATGTTAAATTATTATTTTTATATATATTATTTATTTTAATTATTAAAAATATTAAAATATTTAATAAAATATAAAATTATAAAAATCATTATTTTTAAATAAATTATTTAAATTTATTAATATAAAATTAAAAAATATTTTTATTTAATTAAATTTTGATATATTTTTTGTTGGAGAAAAATATCAAACCTATAATATTTTAATATATTATTTAACTATATATTATTTATTATTTTATATTTATAAACTAGTTTAATAATTATTTTTACTAAAAAAATTGAATTCAGTTAATAGTTTATAAGTTTTTAACTTTTATCTAATATTTAAATTTAAATTTTTATTGTTAAACTAATTTTTTAATTTTCAACTAGTTTTACCAAACACATATTTTAGTTTTTTACTGAAATATTTTTTTATTTTTATCTTTAATATATTTTTATAATATGGTATTTTATTTATTTGTTTTTATAATTTAATATTATTTTATTATTTTATAATAATATTATTAATTATTATTATTATTTTGAAATAAAATATTATTTTATTATTTTATAATAATATTATTAATTTTGATTAATTTATTTTTATATTATTATAAAATATTATATTTTAAATTATTATTTTCATATATTTTATTTATTTTAATTATTATATTTTTATTTTTATTTTATTAAAAATATTGAATCATCTGATAAAAATAAAATTATAAAAAATATTAAAAAATTTATTTATATAAAAATTTTAAAAATATACTTTAATATAATTATATTTTATTGTTAAAAATATTTAATTTGTCATATTTTAATATATTATTATATATAATTATTATTTTATATTTTTCAATTAATTTTATCAAATACTTTTAATTCAATTAATATTTTATTAAATTTTAATTTTAATTTAATTTTTTATCTTATAATTTTTAACTAACCTATCCGATACACACCTATGTTAAATCAAAGCCAACATATCCATAATGAGAGGAGCAGTTCTAAAAGTGGTGCACCTTTATTAAGGGGAACTTACATTGGCGTAGAAATAAGGATCGGTTATAAGTTTCTTAAAAATATTGATAAAAATTAAAAAATATGTTAAAATATATTAATAATATTAAATATTATATTTTGAAATTTTGAACAAGATAATGAACATTTTCTTAAAAGTAATTAATGACCGAAAGGAAAAGCATAGGAAGGGAAGTATATATGGAAGATGGGTAGGAGTTGAAGCTAGAAGGTAGTGAAAGGAATAGGGTAGCTAGCTAAATGAGTTGAGGACATCCACCGCAACCACACCACTCATCGCCATGTGCCTTTCATTTTGTCTACTGCTTTATAATAAATAATCTTTCATTCCCTCACACCTTCCCCTCTCTTAATATATTTAGAAGTCATTCGGCTGTTCTTCATTTGTTATATATATTACAATTTACAATCAATTACTCAATTTCCTTAAGTTAGTGGACTCTGTACTTTCTGAAAAGCACCACGCATTAATTCAAATAGATTAATGCTATTTATCTGTCAGCATTCAAACGCCTTATATACTAACAAAAAAGGACGAGAATGTCAGATATTTTAAATTATCTTTCTCTTTAATCGTATTTTTATTTTAGTATATTATATATTTTTATTTTTATTTTATTTATTTTTATATATAATAATTTTTTTAATATATGTATATAATAAAAAATATAAAAGTAGAAAATTCAGTATACATTAGTTACTAATATAATTATTACATAACCATAAAAGAAAATCCTTATATATATTGAACAAAGTATATTTAATTCCTAAAATGTACAAGAGCCCACAGTTTACATAGCCACCAATTTTGAGCTATATTATATGAGAATCTTGAACTTACAGCAAACAACTTAACTGACTGACTAGTATAAATATTTAATGGAGATTAAATAATAATTTGTATCTGTAACAAAGCAGAAAACGTTGATCGAAAACGTTGTTGAACTTGACACGCATGTTTCAGTGAAAGTAGGAAAGCGAAAACGAATGGATGTGGATTTAGATAGATATTCATATTACTAATTTAATTAATTAATTATAAAAGATTAATTTATTTTATAAATGATTTTAACATGAGCTCAGTAATTTTTTAATTTATATATTAAAATATATCAATTTAAATATTAAATTGATAAATTATATTATATAGAACTATTTTATAAAATTAAAATAAATTTAATATTATATTTAATAATTTTAAATTATATTATATTAAAATAAATGCATTATACGTTAAATTAAAATTATTTAATTAAATATCATTTTTCTAATTTTTATAAAATTTTATAAACTTGTTTTTATAATAAAAATATCAATTTAGTCACTACAAAAAAAATTATTGATAATTTTAATTTTTATAAAAAAATTGATAAATTTATATTTATCAACAAAATTTGTTAAAAAAATTTTAATAAAAAATTAAATCAGAAATTATCATATTTAAATGTAAATATTTTTTTAATTTAATATATTTTTATTCATCTATATAATAAAAAAATTAAAGTTATAATTTTTTATAATTAATTGATAAAATTTAATTATTTAAAATAATTAGAATAATTTATATTAAAATTATTTTTAAAATAGATTGGTATCTCTTTATATTTATATATATATATATATATATATATATATATATATATATATATATTATTTATACTTTCACTTTTTTCTCACTTTTAATTGTATACATGTATTTTAAAAATAGTAATTTTTCTTTGTAAAAACTGGTAGCGTCCACTTCAACACATCTTTGGCTAACACTATTTTTTCTTTTTTTTGCTTATTCCTCAATTCTTTGACATCTTCACGTTGAACAGTATCAATATAATTACTTCTTTTAAGTATGTTTATTAAGATTTGGTTTTAGCTTATACATATAAAAATATTTTATTAGGAGAACAAAAATCTATCGTGATGATTTTTATACTTAAAGAAATTGATATGATATGTTAGTTAAAAATACCTTGTTATAAAAAAAATGTATAGATTAGACAAGGAAAGAACAGTTTCAATAATCAATAGTGAATTTTTTAAGTTAATAAAGTAGCTATGGTGCCCCTTCCCCCAATGTTTCAACATTTTTTTAAAGTTTATACCTATTATGTTTTTAAGAAAAAGTTAATATTTATAAATAGTTATATTTTTATCCCTTTAATTTGAATTAGGAACTATTTTGATTTTTTAACTTTGTAACCAACTAAGTTTCTCATTCCATCAAATTTTCTATTTAATAACTTTAAATTCTCGTTTTTTTAAAGATTTGAAGAGTTTATAATAAACTTGTGATATATAAAATGATCTTAAATTTTAAAAAAATAAAATTTTTGGATAAAATTTGAATGATAAATATGTGATTAAAACATATAAAAAATTTTAATATATTTATTTTGAATAAAATTGATTTTTTTTGGAGTTTGAATATAAAAAATATTAAAAATAAACTAACAAATTAATTTATAAAAATTTTGAGTAGAAAATGAGAATTTGAAAACTTTAAATAAAAAATTAATTTTAATATATTATCAATGTAAAATTAATTTATAATTAAATAAAGGTATAAAAATTTATATTATCAATATATTTTAATAAATTTTTAAAAAATTATTGAAAGGATGAAATTAAATATATTTGTATAACAAATTCAAAGAAATGGTTAGGAATGGAAGTGAACAAGGCCGTCCGATAAAAGTTAAGGATTCAACTTGTTTAAAGCTTAGCTAAACTCAGTTCGTGCTTGTCAAAAAGTTTTTATAGATAAATATGTCATGTTTAGGCTTATAAAAAAATCTATTTAACCTATTTAAAGATTTATTTATATTTATATATTATATATTTATATTTATTTTAATATATTATATTTATATAATATTTATTTTATATTTTATTTACATAATATTAATATATATATATATATATGTTTTGGGCCTATTTAATGATCTTTTTATTTTGTAGGCTTTAAATTTGTAAATTTTTTTAATTAATTATTTATATAAACTTTAAGTTTATTTATTGATTTTTTTGTAACGTAAGCTTTTAAATAGACTTACAGATCTTGTAGGTTTTAAATCATGTTCTGAAAAATCTTTAACAAATAACATACTTATGCTCAAATCTCAAATTTTTAAAACATGACAGACTTAAAACACTCAAAATTTAACTTTGATGAGTCTACTTTCATCCCTAGATGTTACTCTTTCTTCTTTGATGAGTCTACTTTCATCCCTAGATGTTACTCTTTCTTCCTGCATATAAAATCTACTTAATTAATTTATCAAATTAAAAATTTAATTAATATAATTAATATTTCTAAATTTATTATTAATTTATATACCTTTTTATTATCCTTTATATTAATAAGATTTTTGTTAAATCTATCTTTCCTTAATTAAAAACATTTCTATAAAAATTAATACAACAAATATTATAAATTAGATCTTATAAAAATGATCAAAATATTTTTTTAATTATTTAAATTAATAAATTGGATAGTTTCTTTTTTTACATTTAAACCTTTTCAACTTTTTTCTTAACCATATTATCGTTTATAGCCTTTCATTTCAGTTAATCATTTGAAATGTTTCCATCCTACAACTTGTATGCTTTTTTTCATTCCACTCTGTCTTTTGGATGGATTCAAATGATGTTTACGGACTAAATAATTTCTAAAATGACTTAGAAACTGCAAACAAAGAACAAAGCCTAGTTTTTTTTTAATAATTTTGGCAAGATAAATAAGTTAACTTTTAATTTTTTTGAACCAATTAAAAGTTTGTTTGACGAAAATAGAATTATTTGGTAAAAAAAATTATTTCACTAGCTTGCGACACTTTTTAAAATACTATTTATGTTGTATTTAAGTTTCTTATCTACCTTTTTATATTCAGAAATTCTTAACATTGTCTCTCACTTTCATCAAATATAATTTACTTTATTACATAAAAATCATCAAAATTATAATATAAAATTATTTATATTATATCATTTTATTTGATAAAATTAAATCTTTAAAATTTAGAATAAAATTTAAAACGTATTATTCAAAATTTTGAGATGATTAATTATTTGAAATAAACTAAAATATAAAAATAATTATTAAAAATATAAATAGCTGCCAAATTTAAAATTATATGACCAAGTAATTAAATATATTTTATGTTATTTTATATTTATCAAATAGCTTAATAAATAATTTTATTTAATTTTTTAACTCAATCACTTAAATTTTTAATATTTAAATATTTTTATATTAATTTTGTAAAACACAGCCTTTAACATCATCACTTCGGTATAGAATTATTATGTTTACAATTGATTAATTCATTTGTGTATTTTTCTTATAGGTTCGACTAACAAGCTTTTTAAAAAATAACACAAACACATCCAATATTTTTTTTTCAAACATGGACATATATCATCAAATTAACACAAAGTTTTTTACTTATAAACCTTTCAAATCGTTTTCTTATGTGAATTATAAACGATCAGTTATTTGTTTTTTTTTTTTTAAGTTTATAAACGTTTTTTACAATGTAAAAAATATCAAATTTAAATTTAGAATTTTTTTTGTAAAATATTCAACATCTCACTAATAGACCAATTCTAATAATTTAAAAGATTTATAAATTTTAAGTAACGGAAACTTCATAAAAAAATTATTTACTCTAATTAAAGAATTAGAGAACATGTTCATAAATGATTTTTGTAATGTGTGTTAAAAATATAAAATGATAAATAATAATTTTTTATTAGAAATAGTATAGTACTTAATGTTATTTTTAATATAATAAATTCTATGGTTTTTAATTAAAAATTACTATATATAAATTTTGATTGTGTATCTTTAAATAAATATTAAAACAATCGATTAATAAAATATTAGAAACTAAAATTTTGCATTTTATAATAACAAAAGATTTAAAAATACAAATAAGTCAAATAAAAATTATAATGATTACATATTTTTAGATGCATCCGTCTTCATACAAGGGTGGCAGCCTGACAGGGTGTCTGGGTCAGGTGATATCTCGTAACATAAATATATGAAATTGTTTTCAGTGTCAACTATATTTTTTTTTTCACCAGCGTTTATTGTAATTAAATAGTAAAAAACATAAATATAAAAAATTTCATGTAGATATGCATATGTTATAACATTATTTATGTAATGGCACATAATAAAAATAAAAAAGTAAAGTTCAGTTAAATTTGACTAAAATTAATAAATAATCTTTATTAACCAATTTAAAATATTAAAAAAAATTAAAATGTCGAATTATTTTAACTGAAACTTAACAATTTCTTAGTAGGTATTTTTATTCAAAAATTTAAGTTGGTGGCAACAATATTGAAATGTTGACCCACTTTAAATCACAAAAATATTTCAGATGCTTGTTTAAAGAAAGCAGGCAAGCTCAAGCTAAATGGAAAATGGTTTTTTTGTCAAATGTGATTTTAATAGGTATAATAGTATAAAAGATATAAATATACTTTATATATATATATATATATATATATATATATAAAGTGACATAATATTCACTCCTTATATAAAAAAAAAGTGACATAAAATATACCTTCCTAATTAATTCCAATGTCAATGTTGACTTTGCTGAATTAATTTTCAAAGTTCGAGATCTTAACTACATTGACTAAAAAGTGTGAATATTAATAGTTGCTCTTAGTTTTAAATTTCATTGAGATTATATTTGTTATGTTACGGTTGGTGATTTCTCGTTACATCATCTGAATTTAGATTCTAAAATAGTTTATGATTATTAACAAATGTGGAATTTCTTTAAGTAAATAAAAATTATATTATAAGAAAGTATGATAGGAGTCACTTTCTTTACTTATTTAAACTAATTATGGGATTTAAAATCTAAAACATAACTAACAAAATACTTCTGCTATTCACGCAATTATTTTCAAAGTTAAGTAAATTTTAAAAAATATAAATTAAAATATATTTTTTTAAATTTATAAAAGAGGTATGCATAGAATTTAAATATATAAATTAAAAGAGAAAAAAGGATTGACATTAATTAAAATATGTATGATTACTTTTTAAGGATAGGCAAAGGTTGAGTTTTCCAAAGAAAATTTCTTTAGCTATGTAGAGGTGAATTAAAAGTAATAATAATAAAAATAAAAATAAAATGAGGATATGGATCCGATATGCTCGTTATCCAAATCTTTTAATTAGATTAGTCATCTTCTTTTTTGGTGACAAGATTAGTCATCTTAAAAGATGATGATGGATTGAAATTAATATCCTTAACTATACAAGGTTGATATGAAAGCAGAAGGCGTACACAGAAGGTATTATTTAAAAAAAAAAAAAAGTAAATTGACACAAAGATTATCCTTATCCTTTCCATACCAAAAATAATTAAAGATTCAGTTGAACTGGTTCTACGTAGGTAAATTTACCATACGAAACATATGTTAATGGTTAAATTGGGTGAATTATATTTCTAAAAATTTTCCGAATTCACACGATCTTGATTGCAGAGATGTTACTTATCTGCTAGACGTCACAGTAAAGTACATAAGATATACTCTGAAAACACAAAATAAAACAAAACAAAAAAGCAAACATAGTATAAAATAAAGTCAAGGGAGAAAAGAAGTGTAGATTGTAGAACAATGTTATCAAAATTCAAATCCCCTCCCACTTCTCCGTTGATGTATGTATGTTTTGTTCATAGTGCAAACCCCACATGATGATGATGATGTTGATGATAATCTTCTCTCTCTTCCATCCATTCCCTCATGGTTTCCTCCTTCTCCCTTCAAATTAAAAATCACCCGCTTCTAATCAGACAAAAACAGAGTGGTTATTAGTCCATTCCTTTCCTCCATTTTTATGATTAATTGTCAAAACAACAAACTATCAACTTTGGTAACCGGTTTTCTGTGTCCTTTGTAACCCTTTGCTGGCAACACCAACATACCCGTTTTTGTCTTCCGTTTTCTTCCCAACTAATCCAGTCACTGCACAAGGAAGAAAGAACAATCTTCTGGGTTATGGTTCACGGGTATGTTCCAATTTCCTTTTGTTTATTTATATTATTTTTATATAAAGTTGAGCGTTTTGACTTGGAGGGTTCACGTTTATGTTCATGTTCAATCAGGTGTTGTATAGCTATAGCCTGAGCTATGCCCCCATTCGATACGCTACTTTAGACGCTGAAACCTGAACATTCACACTCCCTTTTTTTTCCTCTCTCTCTCTCTTAGAAAGTGATGGAAATGGCAGAAATTCCAGAGTCGGTGAGAATCCCTTTTCTGTTTTTTTCTCTCTCGTAACTGTTCCATTGAAATCTGGGTCTTTATTCGGTTACTTTAATTTTCAGCCATCTGGTTCCTTCATAATTCTTGTGTTTTTGGTTTTTTTTTTTGAATTTGGGTGGTTCTTCATCTTGTCAGGCTTTGGAATCAGAACAGAAGAACATGGGCACCCAGAGAATCTCGGCTTCAGATAACATAAACGCATATCAGTATTCGGCTCAGAAAGCTGATAGCTTTGTGATTGATATGAATTCCTTCTCTTCCGGCATCAACAAGGATAGCACCAATGCTAATTCCAGAATTACGGTAAGTTCCCTTTCTATTTTTTTTTTCTAATTTAAATTATATTTTCTCTGCGATAATTATTTTGTTTTTGACTTTGTTTGGCTGTTGGCGCATCTTACAAGCAAAACAGGGTCAGTGTTATGTTCTGTTCTTCCAACTAATAGAGTATACTTGAATATTTGAAATTTTTACATAATTTTTTTATTCTTTATTTATTTAATTATTTTTATGGGATGACGAGACTCTAACAAAGTAACCTGAATGTTAGACCTTCACCATGAACCGAAGTGGGGACATTAATGAAAATGAGGGGGAAAACAGACACGTTAACCACTTTTGTTAAACCTTTGCGGCCATAATCGAATGTCTTTCTCAAGCATTATTATTATTATTATTATTATTATTATTATTATTATTATTATTATCCCAACCCCCACTTCTTTCACTCTTAAGTATAATTTTAAAATAATGAAACGTTGAAAATTAGAGCTATTTAATTTAGTCATTTAAGTTTTTAACTTTATGTATCTTTTACTTAATTCCCACCAAGTTGCTTTGTTCAGTTATTCTTTCGGCTATCATAGTGACTACTTTTATTTTATTTTTGTTCATGTTATTGATTGATTTATTTGAGCGATATAGCTGCAGCGGAGCCTTTCCAGGAAAGGATCTCAGCGTGGGGGCGACAAGAAGGTGAATGGCAATGTCACAGTTCATGATAGGGATACTGTCCCAACTACATGCTCACCAAAAGGTATCACTGCCCTTTCAAAAAATTGCATACTTATTCGCTGTATTATTCTAATATAAAATATAATAAAAATCTGTTTTGTTTTATTTGGTATTTGTATCTTCATTTGAGTTTCTTCATGTGACATGGTAATTTGAAGATAAATTTATACCAAAAAAAATTAAAAAATTGTGTACACGATCCAAAATGTTTTGTTTGTTTCTTACGAATCTAGAGCGAATGATTCGCCTACTTGGAATTTGTTTTCCTGCATCTCTTTAGTTGAAGAGATGTTTAATATAATCATCAACAGGTGTGTTTGTTTCTATTGTTTGACCGGTATAGTTCTTGGTTTCACTGATATGTATAATATATGGACGCTAACGCTGGTGACAAAATTAAAATGGTGTGATAAAATATTTCAACACCAACCTGTACCTACGTGAAGCCAAGGTGGGTGTCCCCTGATTCTTAGGTCTCATTGCTGTATAAACGATGTTTGTTATTAATATAGTATAGTTGTCAGTATCATAATCTCAGATCCAATTTATTTAGGTTTTGGAATGACTTCAACATGATTGTAGTGGTGACACTGGGATTACAAAATTGAATATTATGAGGGCGGTGAAATGTTTGGGCTAGTCCCTGGTGGTTGAAGATTGGTTAGGTGAATATAAGGAAACCAACTATGTGAACATGTCAAATTTAGGGCTTCTTTGCATTAGAAAAACGTTTTGAATTTTATCTTCTGTATTCAAGTTAATTATAAAAATGTTACTTTATTTTATTTTATTTTTAATTTTTTTAAAAAAAATTGTATAAAAAACAGTAAAATGTTATTTTGGGTCAACCATGTACAAAGCACAAGGCACAGCAGAACGGATTATGAGATTGCAATAATATATTATAATATCTTGTTGGTAACCCATACTTGGGGCCACAGGTATTGTCATTATCTGAAATTTAGAAAATATTGATATGGGTTTTATGGAACTGCAGCTGCTATGGTAGGGTCATGCACAGGTGAAAAGTCAGCGATGGTGGCGGTAGGGTCTAGTCATCATTCCACAAACCCGCAGGTCCAGCATCAGATTACTGTCACTGCCAGTAACATATGTACCACCACCACCGGCACCGAAAGCAAATGTGTAACTCGAAGAAATAGTTTTAAACGATCTTCTTCATGGCTCCTTGACCCTAAAAGGGTTCTTCTTTTCTTTGCCACCTTGTAAGATTCTGCTTAAATATAAATCCACTTCATTACTTGGTTTCTGCTTTTAGCTTGTCTTCAGTCCACCCAAGTTACGTGTCTTAATTTCTATGTTCTGAAACAGGTCTAGCATGGGAACAATGCTGTTGATATACTTCACTCTTGCTATCAGCAAGCAAAATGGAGATGAATATGGGGGTGACTGGCAGAAGTGACGACTTATACTGGACACAATGAAATAATGGGACGTGTAAAATCTAACTTAATCCCAGGGTTGGAGCAAAACTCAGAAAACAATAAGTTTTAGAAACAAAAATTGCATAAGTTGCAAAAGCTCCACCACCTTGACGTCAGAATCGGTTACCTATTCGGGAGCTGCAAAAGGCAAATACATTGACATAGTGCACTACAATAGAGGATGAAGGAATATTTCTTTTATATATGAATGGAAGACAGCAAGAGATAAAGATCGCATTGAAGCGAGTGCTCTATAGTTTTATTTGGAGTGTCATATTAGGGGATAACGAGTTGGAGGATCACAAAATCACTTTTTCCTCTTTCTGCCCTGTCTTTAGTTTCATCCCCTGTATCTTTCCATTCTGTTTTGCTCTTACATGCAATCCTAATAGCAAGCGAAGCTTTTTATAATGTATGTAACTTTAATGTTAACAGTGGGGAAAAGGGAAGGGAAATGAAACCAAGACCATGAGAGCTACCTACAAGCTACAAAAGTTGAGGCAGCACAAACGGTATGCGTGCTCCAAGACTAATTGCTTTCTGAAAGAAACTGTAGTGCATAAGTGCCTTTTTCACGGACAAAGAATGTTTACATATTGGGAAACCTTTCAGATCAAACTATATGTGTGTTTGGTACACTTAAATTTAGAAAGCAATCATTTTTTTTTTTATAAATTCTCTTATAAATTGACAAAATTAAATGATTATTTCTTCAAAATAAATTAAACCAAAAACGTCGTGTATGGAAGATTCAGATTAATTTGGCAATTTTTGTATGTTGTGTATATTGGTCTAAATAACAAGAATCAGATCCTTTTCCTTAACAACCAACCTTAATATTTTCTAAGTTAAACAGCCATGCGAGTTTCTGATTGCGGACTTAAGGACAAGATCCAATAACGTTAGCGTTAATTTTGTCCTCAACCATCGTAAGAGATCAGGTAAAATCCTTAGGTAATGAGCCAACAGTATTCTAAGGTCGCGGAAAAACTGTTGATCCACAAGTCCCAGTTAGGTGAACAAAATATCTGACAACTCAACCTACAAAATTTGCGACACAGTTATCGAACTTCTCAATGGAAAAGAAAAACAAAGAAACCCCTCACCATCCACCTGCTCGTGCTTTTGTGCCGGTAGGCAAGTTTGGTACACCAGCCAGGTTGCATAAATATGTTAAATGACACAGGTTGCTTGGTGTATAAGATGTCAACGTGTTTAGTATGTCATGTATTTTTTCAACAAGTGTTCGCAACCACACTAGCATGAATATTAAATCCCACCAGATATTTGGTGCGAAAATGGATCACTTACATATCAATAAAAAGTCCTAGCATTACAATAACTGTCTGATTCAACAAGATAATTAGAGCCAATTAGAAGAACTATAAAAAAGGATTAATTTTCTACCTGAAAGTCATGTTGATGCTTTACTACTTTGACTACCTAACCATGGGGGAATACTTCACTGCTTTGGCTGAAACAGAACTTCCTTTTCCTTGAAGGAAAAGTACATTTGTACTCATTCATTGTGCTCTATGAGAATTTTCCCATAAAGAAGTCACCAGCACCCACCAAATTTTTCGAAAGCAGTTTTGCAATTGATTAATAGTTCACCAGAACAAAACAACTTTTTGGCAGACGGGCCAAGTAAGATACTGTTCAGCTTTTGTTGTGGTAGATTAACTAGCAATCCTTTTCTTAGAATCAAACTAATTACTTATAATACAAGTCTTAAAATTGATAGTTACATGTCCCCATGTACATAGAATGATACATGACACCTAAGAAGGACATACCTGATAGCTAAAGTAAATGGTATATGAAATGTACAAGGACACAGCCAACTGTGCATTGTACTAGTATACAATTTTGGTGCTTTACAATCTGTAGTTCAACAAGAGAAAAAAAAAAAAAGTTTCCATCTCTAATAGAGTTTTGAGATCCTTGGCATCGTGCACTGGTGCTTCCGGTCATGGTACAGTCTCAATATAACTGCTGCAGTCTCTTCTATGGCTTTTCCAGTCACATCTGTAATTAAATCATAAATTAAGACATCATAAGCATTAATTTGAAGCTAACATCTTCCAGCTCTCTTTCATGAATTAAAGTAAATCATGGTTTATGTAGTTCAATACATAGCAGTATCATCAAAACTGAAAGAAATGGGAACTCAGTTGTTACCAATGACTGGCCAAAGAGGGTTCTGGGCAAAGAGCCTTCCAGCAAATTCAAGTTCCTGTCTAACATAACCCATGTCCGAATAATTACTCCTAGCTTCTGAACTCAATCCCATAGTTTTAGCCCTTGCTTTTCTAATATTCTGTAACACAAGAGGATTGATAGTCAAGCCAAAAACCTTCTTTGGATCGACCTGAGACAGAGTAGTTGGCATTTCCAAACCGAAAACAATGGGTACATTGGCCACCCTGTAGCCTTTCTGAGCCAGATAAATTGACAAGGGAGTCTTGCCGGTGCGAGAAACACCAGTGAGAATAATGTGAGCCTTGGCGAGGTTCTGGGGAGATGCCCCATCATCTTGCTTGATGGTGAATTCAACAGCTTCAATCCTACGAAAGTAATCATCGGAGAGGGGAAGGCCAGAAGCCCCTCGAGGAAGGCCAGAGGGAGAGACACCTAAATGAGAAGCAATGGCCTCAGTGATAGGTCCCAATACATCAGTGGATGGCACACCCCATAACTTGCATGCTTGTTTTGCAGCCGAAGCCAATGATGTGTCAGCTAAAGTATACACAAGCAAAGCACCTTCCTTCGCTGCTTGCTTCGTTATCTCCAACAGCTTCTCCGCGTCATCAATCTCATCAACAACAAACAAAATTCATAATTATTTTATTTTAATAATAATAATAAATAGAAACACTTATATATATATATATATAATTTTTGTATTTGCTTACCCCAGAAAACAAATGGGTATTGACCGGACAGCCATGGTCGACTAAGCAGTAATCGAACTGACCCAAAGCAGCGTTAACACAATGTTCGGCGGTCCAGCCGGTTCCGTCGGAGACCATATAGATAGACTTGACGGCCCGGAACGCTGCGCCGTCAGCACTGACGGCGTTATCTGGGTCGACCGGTAGAGAAACCTGGCTCGGAGGAGGGTTCGGTTCCGGCGGCTGGGTTCTGGAATTGGATCGGTCCAGTTTGTGACCAGACCGTACGGCTCGAGCTCTGGACCACCGGTTCAGCTGAGGGCTGACCTTGGGTCTCCCTGAAACCGCTTTCGATCCGGGTTCGTCGTTGCGGGTGCACGCTCTAACTTGAGGAACGGTATGGATGTTTGGATATAGTTGCGAAATTAGCATGGCTAACTGGGTGCTTCTGTTTTCTTGGCTAAGGAAAGATTGGGAAAATGGCAAGGTTACCAACAATTTTCTTGGTTTTGATTTGTCATTTCAATTTGCTTTAATTAATGGACCACGTTTCATCAATGAAATTCGTTATTCTTTATTTAATAATTTATAGTAACCTTTCTACTTCTTCTTGGCATTAATCCTTTCGCCTTGAACATAGGAGCATTGTCCAGCTTGATTCGCTTTGTTGTTAGAATTAGGATGACAACAAAACTTCTAACTTCACATTCTTCGCTGATGAAGAAGATCCGAGAGTCGCCAGCACTTGAAACTAGAGATACTCTAGCTCTATCAGCGCCTATTGACTAATAAAAATATGGGTAAAATATATTTTTAATTTCTATAAAATATTGAAATTCTTAATTTATTTATTTTAAATGTGAGCAATTTTAATTTTTTATTTTTAAATAATGATAATTTGAACAAAATTTGTAACTTTATATATTTTTTACTTTTTATTTTTATCCTATAATATTTTATTTATCTATTTTTTCCCAATTTCTTTCATTTTTTTTTTCTAGTATTTCCTTCAATCTAACCTAAACAGGATGTAAAATAAATATTTTCCATTCATATAATATATATATATATATATATATATATCATATATTAAAAATTAATTATTTGAAAGATTAAAAAATTTATTTTAAAAAAATTGATTAATAATAAAAAATAAATTTTTAAAAATTATTAATATATTATCCCAAAAATATATACTCTCTTTCATTTTTTTCATTTTCACTTAAAGGTTATTTTACATCAATTTTAAAAATTTATTAATATCTTTATTTATATTAAAATTATCATAAATTTTTATTATGTGTTTTATTTTTTATCTATTATTTCTTATAACTAATATCTATAGGTGAACAGAGAATATAATAAAAAATAATAAATGTTATTTTTCAATTTTAAAATAATAATTAAGAAACTGCTTTTGAAATGATAAAAAATAAGAAAAAAAAAGTAACATAATGAGCTCTGGTATTTCCTTACAATATTTTTTAATAATAAAATTTTTATTAATGCAATTTATTTACAAATAATGATTTTTATTAAAACTATTTATTAATATGTCTAACAGTACAATTTATTAGTAATGCAATTTTCCCCTCGGTTGAACCTTTTTTCTTTTACATATTAACTATGTTGAACCATTGGTTTATATTCAATGATTTTCTATTTTTTTTCAATGGCATGAAAATTAATTTCAGTCAATATAATTTACATTTGAAATAACAATACTCCAACATAATAATTTATTGAGGTGACCTAGGAAAGTGTATAAGAATAACTCACAACTAAATATCCCAAATAATATTTACTCTCGGTACAAAATCCCTAATAATTTCTTGTAAGTGGCCTAGGCAAGTGAACAATAATAAGTCACAACTTAATATCCCAAATTATATACAATTAAATAGGTAAGATATTGTCATTTCTCTCTTTGGGCCATTCATCCTGATTGTTTCTTTTTGGGAGGGATGGGTAGTATTTTCCAAGGGATCATATATACTTCGGGGCTTGTTATGGCCCAAAGTTATATGTTAAATGAGTTCGTACTGAGTGTTACGGACCAGCGCTTAAGTTTGAAACTCCAAGTTCAAAGCAAACAGCCGGGCCGTGAGTGTTTATGTATTGTGATCCAGACCTATTTCAAACTCACCATATAAAAACAAAAAACCAGTTTCAAACTCAAGTTTCGATATTCACACATTCTAACAGAATCATATATCTGAATATATTTTGTTTGTTTTAATTGTTTACCTTTTTTGAAAATTGTCATAACATTTTTTAAAATCTAAAAAAATGGAATATATTTATATGTACAACACTTTTTATATATACTTTTATCTTTTTTCTTTCAAACTTTCATCTAGACAAATATAAAAAACTCTCTTTTACAAAAACATAAAAAAAAAATTATTCTTACCTTTCGAACATCATTAAGGGGTCAGAATTGAAAAATACTAAAACCAATTCTGTATTATTGAATCTACAAAGGTTTAAATATAAGAATATAATAAAATTATGTGACATTTTATTATTATTTAAAAATACACAAATTAGAATTTTCAAAAAATAAAATAAAATGAAAACAGAAAATAAATCTAACACTCTTAGGTTGTGTTTCATCCGTGGAAATATCTCCAATTTTATTAAATGTTTTTGTCAAATAAAAATGAATCCAAAATATTTTACCATATTTAATATTTGTATTCATTATTTACCACATGTAATATTTGTAAATTAATTTTTTTCGATGTTGTTGTTCTATTCATTGGATAAAAACGAATGTGACTTAATTTATTCAATATATAAAAGATTATATAAAATATATAATGTGGACAGCGTACATTTTTATTTAATTATCTTCTGTATACAAAATTTAGTTTACTACAATTAAATGCATCAAATAAAAGTATAATGAACAAATAAATGTTTATGTTAAATTGTTGACATTTAACACATTTTTAAATATTACAAATTTTTATTTATTCCCTCGTTTTAAGAGAACTAGGTGTAAAATTTCATAATATTTTATATAAAAAAAACCATGCACAAAAAGGACATTTATTAAATAAACATTATATGAAGAATTTGTTAAAAAAGATTTGAAAATAAATAAATAAATAATTATAAACTTTTGGGGATGAAAAGCTAAATTAAGTCAAGAGGAAACATTTAAGAATCTGTCTAAGAAAATGTCTTATATTTTTTTTATTTTCATCAATAATTATCAAAAAGTAATTGCTTGTATTTGTAAAGGAAATGTTAAAAACAACAAGATGTTATTTTCACTAATCGGTGTATAAAAGTATAAAGTTACCTGTTTATGTCAAAGAGAAACAAATTTGATAATTTGTTACACTACTAATTTTTTTTTTCAACTTCAATTTTAACTAATGTAAAATGAAAGAAATATTTTGGGGTTTGCGTTATTTATTTGCATTTTCGGTCGTTCCAAACAATTATTAAGAAGAAATGAAAATATAAACAATAAAAAAATAAATATATGAATAATTTAATTTTTATATATTATTATTATAAATAATTTTTATATTATTAACAAAAATATTATTTTTAAAGTAGTTATTATACAAATTTTTTAAATTATTTACAGATTTGTAATTAAATAATAATATAAAAATATTTTAATTAAATATTTTAAAATGTTAAATAAGTATAACTTTAAAGCGTTACATATCAAATTAAATTATAATAGCTATGAATTTTTGGGGGAAAGGAGAGAATCGAAACGTTGTGGTTAAGAGCCCAATTCAAGAACCAAACTATATCGGATTCATGGCAAGAGAAATCAGTTCGTGTCTGAAGTTTGGGTCAACTGAGAGAAAGTAGAAAAAGGCACGCGAACTTCCGGCGAAACACACTCAGCAAAATGGATCCGCCGCCGGTACCGATCCGGTGGCGCACAACCGCAATCCCATTTCTTTTTACGGTTCTCGTTCTAACGACCATCTCTCCTTCGCGCGCAATCTACTGCGACGAAGATGATTGCTACGATCTGCTTGGGTTGGCTAAACTTCCTTTTGTTCCCCCAATTCTTTTTCGTATCTGTTTGATTTGTTCTTATAACCACCCTTTCTCTTTCCATTTGTAGGGTTTCTCAGAGTGCTAATGCTTCGGAAATCAAGAAAGCTTACTACAAGCTCTCCTTGAAATAGTACATGTTTCTCCTACTACAACTTCTCCTTAACTCGCTTTCTTTCTCTCCCTTTCTCCTTTATTTATTCTCAGTTTGGTTTTCCGTCAAATAATTTTTTTCGGTTTGGTTTTCTGTTTAATTCAGTCACCCCGACAAAAACCCTGATCCAGAATCGCGAAAGCTGTTTGTTAAAATCGCCAACGCTTACGAGGTACCTTGGTTATTCTTCCGGTTAAAACTTTGATAAAATTGAACGTTTTGCAATGTGAAGTAAATTGAAAATTGACCACATTGTTCTTTTTTCGGTGAGAAATTCGTCATGTTGCCAATGACAGAAATATGACTTCTTTGCAGATTTTGAAGGATGAGGCCACGCGAGAACAATATGATTATGCAATTGCACATCCAGAGGAGGTATTTAGATTTTCTTATGGATAAGTTTGGTATCCTTTTGAAATTGGGGTCAATAACCCTGAATTGTTCATCCCTATCCTTTTAGTGTTTGTTGAAATAAACTGAGTTTTCATCTCTTTATTCCAGGTGTTTTATAATACTGCACGTTATTATCGGGCATACTATGGTCACAAGACGGTGAGATTTGTTTCATTTGCAATTGCAAGTAGTAATAAATTTTGGATGAAATTAATTCCAAATGGTGATTGATTTTTTCTTGTGAATCTCATTTTATAGTGTTTGTGTACTTTTACCTGTCAGGATCCTCGTGCTGTGTTGGTTGGCCTTCTTCTTATTCTTTCAGGTTTCCAATATCTAAATCAAACAACGAGGTATAATCAGGTACTGTGATATGTCAAATATTGTATCATTTATTATAACACTTCCATGCTGTGAAACTGTGCTGTGGATAGGTTAATTGTTGATACAATTACATCGTCAAACAAAAAAAAAAGGAACTTAATATTTATGTGAAACGTGCATTTACCCTACTCCACTCTAATCAACTAGTGGAAGGCTGAAGAGCTGTATCTATGGTGTTAAAAGATTGCGAGCAGCCAACTTGTGCCCAAACAGTATTTCCCAATGTTGTGAGGGTTTGTTGAATTTGTATGAACCATGTCTTCTGGATTTGTGGGCATAGAACTACTCCATTTGTTGGCAAGGAAATTAAGTCTTGAAGTTGATGGTTGCCAAAAAAGTTTTGTGGTGAAAATTTTCTGTATCATACATGTCCAACGAATCCAGGTGCCATTATCTGATAAAATGCTACACTGATTTACTGTCTTAGAAGCATGACAAAGATTTGAAATAGACCAGGGCTTTGCAAATTTCCTATGGAGGATATGTACAACAATTCTTTTTCTGTGAATTGCTTTATTTGTTCTATGTAAATTTTGAAGGATTAAAATGTCCACATTTGTTGCGCTTACTTTTCTGTGTTTAGGCTGTAGCCATGGTCAAGAAGACACCTGCATATAAAAATAGACTAAGGGCATTGGAACTTGAACGTAGTGGAGGGATTACAAACAAGAAGAAGAGTCAAAAGAATATGGGCAAGTATGGTATCATCCCCATTCTGTGTAGTTCTTGTATGTAATTTCCTCTATCTAGTCTCCTCTCACCTGCTCAAAGCCATGTCCTCCTTGCAAACGATTTTTCCTCTGTTAAATCAGTTTATCTCTCATTTGTAAGATTGGGCTTTGTTGACTGTGATTTCTTCACTTTTGACACACAATGACACAATTTGAAGAATCTGTATATGCAGGAAAATGGAGGAAGATCTTGGTAAAGAACTGGAGTTGCAGATAACAGGAGCAGAAAAGCCCTCTGTATGGAAACTTATTGGTGTCCGCTTTGTTCTTTTGCCTTATACTATAGGCAAGGTTAGAGCTAAAATCCTATATTTGGAAATTGATATTGCGTATCATGGATCTTTCATTGCTCTATTTTAATTCGAAGTATACATATATGAAGTTCTTTCCGACAAGTAGTGCTGAACCTTGAAAATTAATATTGTTTTGTACAAGTACTGATTAGTTCTGTTCTCCGATTAGCTGCTGCTGTGGTCTGGCTGTTGGTTTTGGAGATACAAAGTGAAAAAGTACCCTTATTCTTGGGAAGATGCTTCATATCTAACACAAAGATCCCTTGGTATTCCTCTTGATAGATGGAGAAATATAGGTGATTATCATTTATCTACAACGAATGTTCTTTTGGACAGTATGGATATGGAGTAATTATTTCTGTTGCAGAAGTAGAATCATCTTGCTTTTAATGTTTTGATCTGGATTCTACAAGCATAGCCTAATCTGCTAGCATGTGTATTAATGGTTTTGAACTTGTTGGATTTTACTCATTGGGTGCTTGTTGTTAATAGACGAAGCAACAAAGGAAGATCTTGTGCTAAGACGCTTATGGGAGAAATCAAATCTGGAGAGCTATGTAGCAGAGATGCAGAAAGAATCAAAGCGCAGGAGATAGTTGCTTCATTTGCTGCTTTTAAAGTACTAAATTTTATTTTACTACTGAAATTTAACTGAACCCCAACGTGACAGTTAAAATTGGAAAGCTGCAAATTGCTTTCTTTTGGATTTCTTTTTTGGTTTATTTTTTGTGGGGAAATTTTTTTTTGGGGGGGGGGGGGATAGAGCAGAATTATTCATTTCTACCACAAAATCGTGGAATCTTAAACAAAATGTACTAAGTTTACACGTGCTGATCAGAACACCAATGAATATTGATTTAGCTATTGCATTATTCTTTCAATGAATTTTGTGCGCCTCAAGTTCAATAAATTTCAAGTGATTTTATTAAAACAGTATGTCATAGTGGAGTTATTATGACTTGCATGCAGAATATATGAAATACCTACTTCCACTCTTCCTGTTTTGTCATGGTTTGCGCTGCTTTGTTAGGCTTAAGAGGATAGAAATCACCTCTACTTGTTTCTTGTCTCTTTTCCTAACATTTCAATTAAGTGTCATTAAAAAATAACGTTTTTAATCCTACTTATTACGGGGATATTTGATTATCCTTTTGGTTTTTAGTTTTTAAAAATTATTATATAAAACTATTTTTAAAAATTGTTTTTAAAAGAGAAGTGGAAGAGAGAAAATGAAAAAAAAAAGAAAAACATAAGAAAGAATTTGAATAATAAAAAATTAGAAATAGAAGATTAAAATCATTTAAAGTGATAATAAAAATTTGCTATTATATAAAAAATTTATTTATATTGTATGGATTGATTTATATCATATTTTAAATTTAAATTTAAATTTTATTATAGAAATATACTTGTTAATATATAAATTTTATTATTTTATATATTTTTTAAAAATAAAATGTTAGTTATTTTAAAATTTTTAGATTAAATATTTTTTATTTTAAATATTTAAATATCAATCTTGTGGTTTCACAACAGAATCTCGATGAAATTTCTTTACATCAATTTAATAATATTAAAATATAATAATCTAAATCAGTATTTTACATCAATAATTGAATAAAAAATCGAAATATTTTGTGTGAATAATTGGATAAAAAATTTAACAGTAAATCATATTTGTTCTATTTAAAAAAATAATGGATTGAAATTAAGTAAAATATAAAATAGAAAGATTCGAATTCCTTTAAGTCTAAATTATAGGATAAAAAATACAATTAAACCTTATATCTATCAATTTTTTATTTTTTATTAGATATATTCATCCACTTTTGGATGTACCTGCTGATTTTCCATTTAATATAAATAACATAAAGTTAATTATTATATAGATAACAAATTAAACACCTGAAATATAATAAAATAAATGAATTTTTAACTATTAAAAGATAGCTATTGGTCAGCCAATGCCATTTAAAAAATATATATTTTATATATAATCATAAGATGTTCCTTTTATCATATCACCTATTTTATCTTCTTTTTTTTTTTTTTCTCATCTCTGTTGACTATATTCTTACAGAGCGGAGAAAGCATGATGGTTTACACAGGGAAAGAAAGCACACGACTAAGGTAAAAAAGTGGTCAATGTATTATTCTGACATATTCCAAGAAATACAGCGTGTGTATATACAGTTGGTTAGAATAATAATTAGTTGCAACTGAAATATAACTAACTAATCTAATTTGTTTGGCTGTTAACAAATAATAATTAAGAGTTACAATCAAGTAGTGCGATTTGTATGCATTGTAGTGTATTTGTTTACAAAACAAGGAGGCATTACAAATAGAACATTAAATGACATTTTTAAGGTAGAGTAAATAGGACATTTGATATTAGAAATTTCATTTTTTTCTTGTGTGCATAGAACAGTAACTCTACGATGGATGATCCTTTAAGTCCTTTCTACATCAACCCCTCAGATGACCCTGATGTGATTTTTGTTTCTCCAATTTTGACCGGGACGAACTACAATCAATGGCGGAAAGCCATGTGCAAGGTATTGGCTGCCAAGAACAAACTTGGATTTGTGGACGGGTCAATCGAACCTTCGGCATGGACAAATGAAGAGGAAATTTGCTATCATGCTTGGGGGGAGAACGACAAGTTGGTTGCTCGTTGGTTACGCAACTCGATGTCAGACGAAGTCGCTGTGAGTGCGAGCTTGAGCTATTCTTCCTGCACAGCGAGGGGAATTTGGAAGGATCTTGAAGAAAGATTTCAGAGACTGAACGGACCAAGAATCTTTGAATTGAAGAAAGAATTGACAAGTTGCACTCAAGGACATCAATCACTCGCTCACTACTTTAAAAACTTCAATACTCTATTCCAAGAACTTGCACAGCTTTTTCCCATCAATAATTGTAAATGTGGCGCTGCTCAACCTCTCCTCGATCATTTACACAAGGAATACGTCATCACTTTTCTCATCGGTCTCGATAATTCTTTTGATCAAGCCCGTTCCATAATTCTCTTAAAGGATCCTATTCCCTCTATTAAACAAGTTTTCTCAATACTCCTTCAAGAAGAGAAGAATATTAGAGCCATCAAGAACGCGCAGCGGAGGAAGGCTATTGATAACTCACCGTCTCAGTCGCAACGGCAGAAAGGTATTCTTGGCTCGCCGTCACACCCTATAGATAATGTTGAGTCTCCGCCACAGTCTCACTCGCCGCCGCAGATGGATATTGTTGAGTCTCCGCCACAGTCTCCCGCGCCGCCGCAGATGGATATTGTTGAGTCGGTACCGCCGTCTACAATTATTGTCAACATCATTTCGTTCATGAAACCGAAGTTCCCTCTACAAATGGAAAGCAACGATACCATTCTGAAAGTGAAGGAGATGATTCGTGACAAGGGCAAAGCTATGGAAGTGGAAAGGATAACGTTGCTGAATGCGAGAGGTCGCGAATTGCATGACAATCAGGTGGTGAAGGATTGCCACATAACTGACATCGCTGATAATAGATCGTATATTTACATGTATGAAAGATCAGCTTCTGTTGATGAAGAGCAAAACATGTTGACGCTGACGATGATAACCAAGAACGGGGAAAAAATTATGGGGTTAGAAGTAAACCCCTTGGCTAAAGTGAGCGATTTGAAGAAGGAGCTGCAGAAGTCGAACCTGCCTGACAATGTTATCCCTGCTCATGGTCATTTTTGTTTCACTTACAACCAGTGTTTGATGTATGAATCTATGCCGTTTCAGTGGCATGGAGTTGACCATGGTGACACCATTGAAATCTCTGGATATTGATACTCAACCAAAAGCCATGCCCGAGATTCACTTGGAAACTGTTAATTCGTTAGTTTGTTAAAACATAATTTGGCATGTGACGGAATTGTATCAGTAACTCATGTCCAAAGCCTAGTAGAACGAATAGTAGAAGCTGTGTGTAAATAATGCATTGAGATAAACAATTCTTGGGACTCCCATTGCCATTCATTAATTCAGTTTTGAAATAATGCATTTGGAATGTAATCCATTGCGCCTTTTCTAGTTTTCTAACTTTGTAATGATTCATATGCCATAGCCAACAGTCCCTCAACTTCCTGGATTTACCCTATCCAAATTCCCCTAACTTTAAAACACAAGTTCTGCACTATAGCACTGCAATGTTGAACAGGATAACAACTAGAGAGAAGGTGATGCACCGCAACTAGCTCTTAATGCAATCAATTTGAACAAAAATTGATTGATTTACAGATGTTTTACCATTAAATTCGTCAATTCCTAATATTACCCATGCCAAGGGTCAGTTGTGCTGTAAGAGGAAGCTCAGGTCAACTAGTAAATTTGTTAACAACTTGATGCGAAACCGTATATGCTCTGCCTGGGAATTTAGCCCTGTTGACTGAAGTATCATTGTTATGAAAAGTTCATGCAGAATCTGTTAAAACATCACTACCAAAAAGTGCCACAAACTCATATTTTAGCATTAAAATAACTTTCATTAGTATAACTAGCAGAAATAATAGCATTTAAATCTGTTTAATTCTCTTAATATCAACACATTACAATATTAAGGAAATGTATTGTTGATAGTATGTTGGTTATTATTTCATTAAAAAATACTTAAGTCAATTAAATTACAATTAGTTTCTATACGCCAAGGTTATGTCTCGAAACTATGTATAAGTTTGGTAACTTGGGCTATAAAACTACCAAAAAGTAAAAATAAAATGTTTTCTCTCTTATCTCACTTTTTAATATATTCTTGTTACTCTTTTTCGTTTGTCTATTCTTGACATTGTCCGTGAGATTTCAAAATGTTCTACCTTAGGTGGGTAGAACGTTAGTTATGTTTTACATTGTTAAGCATTAATTTTGTTAATTTTAAGGACAAAATCAAATATTATATTGTATTGGAGAGGTGGGTCAAATTTTTGTTTCAATTATATTATGACAAACTCCCATTATCAACAAATTGTAATAATGTTGGGCCTTAGTTCCTCTGTCTAAGCATTAAAAAACCCAAGGAGAGCGGCAAGAAAAAACAAAGGAAGTCTATAACGAGTCTCCAAATTGGCCTAGGGCAAATTGAGCTTTACACATGTTTTGTATTTATAGGTCACATCAAATGAAAAATGATAATTGGGCGTGGAAACTTAAATCATGTATACTAGCCATAGCAACCCGACTTAAGTTGAAAGTTAAACTACCGAATTAGATAAACCTAAATTTTCAAATGGGTTTGTAATAAGAATAGTTTTAATTAGTATAGGTTGCAAGATAAATGGAGCCTACCCATAAATCATGATATCTTAGCCATATTCTATTAAGATTTATAATTTATAAAGATTCAAGGCTTTGGGACTGCTGCTCTCGGTTTCTCTGACCCAAAAAGATATCCCTATATATGAAAATTTAAAGCTTATTTGTTTTAATTTTGAATAATTAACTTTATCTTAAGAAGTCAATGAAATAAATGTAATACATCTATTTAATATTTTAAAATCATAACATGAAAAATAAAATTTATGACTATTTTTGAGAAATTATTTGCATGCCGAAAGAGAAAAAAAGGGGCAGTATATGTGAAAAGGATATCGATGGGTGTATATTAGATATGGATATTAATTCTTAAGTGTGAAGACTCCTCATATTTCTTAGTGAGAGACAAGGTTGCTTTAAATATTTTTTTTTCTTTCAAATTTTATTATTTAAATTTAGAAAATTTCATTTTGATTTTATATTCAAACCTCAAATTTTAAATTTTAACACATTAGATAAAATTATAAACATAACCAACTAAAGATTATGATAGATATAACTTCTTAAATAATTTTTTTTAAGTATAATGAAAGATATAAGGTTCAAACATATAATTTTATATTAAATAAGAGTTTAACTATGATAAAGTGTGAAGATTTTTATGTGGTTAACCAACTAAAATTACTATAGATATAACTTTTAAAGTAAAAGTTTAATTTTAATACAGTTAATGTAAAAAATGTTACACTATCAAATAATTGAAAATCACAATAGGTATGATTTTAAAATAATTAATACAATGGTCAATAATTATTAATATGCTGATTCACAATTAAATAGTAGTATAAAAAATTCCTACACTGTTAATATATTTAAATTAAAATTTAAAATTACTAATTTAATGATGTAAAATATATAATTAGATAATTAATACTGTAAAAAAATTTACACATTGCAATTAACTTCTAGATACTGTGTTATAGTTTATGATCATAATTTTTCCCTTAACTTTTATATTTTTTACCACTTTAATTTGTTCCTTTTTAATAAAATAAAATTCTCACCATTAACAATGAAGATATTTTCTTATGAATAAATTTTAGGATGTGGAAAATGGTGTCTCACTAAAGATATATTGGATAATAATTCAACATAAAACTCAAATTTATATTTAACTCATTCGGTCAATTTTAAAAGAAAAATGAAATGAAGAAGTCTTTTATTATATTTATATTTTTAAGATAATATTTTTTTAATAATATTGATATTTGTATATTTTTAATTTATATTTATACTTCTAAATTTATATATTTAAATTTATAAATTCTCGTGTTATGCGTGGAAACTTTCTAGTTTTGTCAATTCAATGCAATTGACTACTATTATAATCACCAGAATAATAATCGATGCACATTTCTACCAAGTATATCACCTCACATCTCTGGTAGATATAAGTGTACATATGTATACCATTATATTACTACCATAACTCCATAAGAAATTCAATCACCTCGTACGTCCAGCATCAGAGGGTAGTAATTCGTGAAATTATTTTCATCAAACAAACAATTAATTATTACTTTAGTAGATATTTTAGGCAAACTATTGAAAAAAAAGACTTCAATAGTAGAATACTTGTATAATTTTAATATCATTGTATATATTCAACATAAATTTTAGCACTAAAAAAAATAGATATTTTTAACAGATATTTTATAATAATAATAATAATAATATAAATTAGAGGAATTAAATTACTCAAAAATAATTTTACTTAGAATTATTCTAATTAATAACTTTCATATATAATTATATTTTATTAATTCAATTGTTAAATGAATAAGTTATATTATTTAGATTATTTTTGTAAAATTTTACAAAATTTAAAAAATATTTAATATTTTATTATATAAATTTAAATTAATGAATATTATAAGAGGTATATTATCTGTTAATTTAAATTTATTTTTTGAGATATCAAACATTCTTAAATTTTATAAAAAATTGCAAGGATGATATATATTATAACTTATTCATTCAACGAAAATATAATTACATATGAGAGTTATTAAGTAGAATAACTTAATATAAATATAAATTATTTTTGAAGTAACTTGATCCCTATAATATAAAATATATAATAATATATAAATTTTATTAATTATATTATTTAAATTATTCTAAAATATTTTAGAACGTATAATTTTTTATAAATAAAAAATAATATCTACTTAAAGTTAAAATCGTTGGTATTTATTTTTAAGATTGTCACTAAAAAAAATTTTAAATGCATGTAACAGGTTTTGAAAGAAGTTATTAAAAGAGTCTTTTAATACGGTAGGACTTTTCCACTCATTAATTTAGAGGTGTATAATCCATGTCATATTTTTTTATAATACTTATATATAATGTAATTATTTTTAATTTTTCTATTATACTAATCATTTTATTTATTTATTTTTATAAAAATTTGTAGAAATTAATTGTAAGCCGTAGTAAAAATTGAAAAATTATATTCTTACCTATTGTTTTTTAACACTTTTATAATTTAAAAAATATATAAAAAATAAACACAGGATAGATAAGATAAATTAGGTGAGACAAAAAAAAAGTAATAAAAGTCGGCAAATACATGGTGAGGTGACTAGAGATATATTGGTACAATTAATTAAATAAATAAACCATATAAATAAAAGAAAAAAACTAATAAAATAAAGATAATATATAAATTATTGTATATTTTATTATATAAATTTCATATTTTAAATAAATATTGGAGCACATTGACTAATATGTTCGATTAATCATATATTTGAACAGCTCTATCATTTGGAAATTTAAAGATTGTAACAATATGTAAATTATATTTAATGTTTATACAAACATTTGAAAAATATTTTTCGAAATAAAAAAAAAGTTTAGTTGTCAATTTTAATAATTCGTTAAAAGATTTTTAATTCTTTTAATACCTCATAACAACATTTATTTTTATGGAAATTATGTAGATTACAGAACTGAGAAAAGCCGCTGCTAGATACCACAAGGAATGATCATAACATATCCACTTTGGACTTTGTCCATTGGAGGGGTGAGGCCTGAACTTTCCAGAAAGTATAGCGCGTGAAAGTTCGTCCCTAATGCATGAAATGAAAATTTATGGGAAATGAAATCAGCATCATCTTTGGGTATCGGTTAGATACTGTTATGAATTAATGCCTCCTACTTCCCGCGCTTATTAATAGACTATATATTTCACTTCACTTTTGCAGTTTCTCAATTTGCAGTCACACTCACCCACTCACCGGTGATTGACATGGATGAATTGCCACCGCCGACGACGGAGGATAAGGAGGTGGAGAAGACGATGGATGAGTTGGAGGCACAACCGCGGGAAACAGAAGAGTGGTCGTGGGCGACAATCGTGCTAGATGTGAAAGTGCCTAGGTTCAAAGATCGTATCCCTGTAGAAATGGACGGGAACGACACCGTTCTGAAGCTGAAGGAGAAGATTCTTAATCACGGAGGCATGTTGCAAGCAATGCCAGTGGAAAGGATTGTGTTGCAGTCACATAGAACTCGTGTGGAAATGCTTGACCAGCAGTTGCTGAAGGATTACGCGGTTCTAGAGTACCCTGACAATGAGATTGACGTCTTCATAAAACCTCCATTGCCTCTGCCACCACCGAAACAGGCTGTGTCTACTTCTTCCAGCAGCAGCAGTGGTGGTGACGGAACGTCCGAGAAGTTGAAGGTAATGGTGTTGCCGATGGACACGAAAGAGAAGATACAGATAGAGGTGAATGGTGAGGATATCGTGGCAGTGTTGAGGGAGAAGCTAGAAGAGCTGCACCAGAGACTTGGGTTTCGTCTTCCCAATGACGGTCCTTATTTTTTCATTCACAATCAGACTCCTATGGATGAAAAAATGTCGTTTCAATGGCACCAAGTTCAACAGGGTGACATCGTTGAAATCTTCAATGGATTCATCTCTGCAGGTGATGCCGTGCCAAGTAAGAGGACCAAGACACTTGTTAGCACCTCAACACCTCAAAGTAGTGTGCTGTAAGCCTGTATAGAATGGTCAAGCGCCAGTAATACGTATTTTCTGCTAACTAATAACAAATTTCCAATTAATTAGTTCATTTGTTAGTTACGGTGTTGTACTTTTTAGCGGGAAAATCGGTTGCTGCTTAAGAAATTAGAATTCTTTATGTAGAGTCTACCTGTGTGTACATAAAAACTTTGAAAACACAACCAATGCATCCTTCACCCTCATTCAATTTACTTTTTCTTGTCAGATATTACTCACTCATTGAATTCGTGTACCGATAATTTTCTGTTAAATTAACAAACTATTTCTTTTCGTTTCTTTATCTAGATTGTATTCAGTGGAAGAGTTAAACATAAAGGTCTTTCTTCCTATTATATTGTTTATCTGTTTTAGATAACTTAAAATCTTCAATCAATCATGATATAAAAAACATCTTCAATTAATCAAATGTAATTAAACTCATCATAATGACTAAGACATTCCATATATATAGCTAATAGATATTTTTCTTTTGTTATAAAAATTTAAGCTTTAGATATATGCCCCATTAATAAATTAAATCTTGCTTATGTAATGGATTAAAGTCATCCTACCGATAATTATAATAATTATAGAAATATAAAGACACAAACCCTTTTCAAAAAATTTCAAGCATGAGAGCGTTTAATATTATTTAGCAGGTGTTTGGTAAAAAAAATATATTTTAATAATTTTAATTTAAGAATGTTAATTTCTTCTGTTTGGTATAAATATTTTTAAAAAATATTTTAACTATTTTTTATAAAAATATTTTTGTGACAAAGGATAAAAATTTAAAAATTCTATGTAAATAAACAAATTTAACGATATTCATTATGATGTTTTCACAAATCTTTTAAATATATTTTATATGTTTATGAAAATTAAAATTTTTGAAAAATATAATTTTAAAAATAAGAAAAGTTATATACCAGACATTCCTTAACTAATCATATTTTCAAAGCTTCCCACTATATGTTTTTGGGGGGTAGGGGGCAATTTTGAAGAAGTATGCTTGTGTAATGGATTAAATAATAATAATAATATAAAGACAAACGCTTTTCAAATATTTCAAATATGTGAGCGTTTAATATTTAGGAGCTGCTTGATAAAAAATTTAAATTTTTGAATAGTTTTATTTTAGGAACGTTATTTTTATAGTTAGGAATGTTAAATTAAAAAACTAACCATGTTTACTAAAATATTCTTATACGTATGGGGACTCAAGATTTTTAGAAAGTGAAAATATTTTAACCATGTTCATATAAATTTATGATAAATCTTTTAAACATATTAAATATTATAAATTATTTCCAAAAGTTATATACCAAAGATTTCCTACTCAATCATATTTTCAATGTAGTGTTCTTCCCCACCGTATATTTGTTTGGGGGTGGGGATGCGGGTTTTGAAGAAGTATCCATACAACAATTCTTAAAGAATAAATAATTTTTTATTAGGTTAAATATGTTTTTAATCCTTTTAAAATATTTAAATTTTGATTTTGATCCTTTAAATTTAAAAATTTGGTTTAGGTTCTTCATTTTTTAAAATACATTGATTATAATCCCTATATTAACTTAAGTTATATTAAACTAAAATTTAAATATTTTAAAGGGACTAAAAACATATTTAACCCTTTATTTTATTATATGAAAAAAATATATGAAAGATTGCAATACAACTAATTTAGAATACTAATATATTTTAATATTAATTTGTTTTTATTATTTTTAAAGTTAATTTATATTTAAATTGATTATAAAATTTAATAATTCAGTTTAATTTTGACTAATTTAAATTTATAATAAAGCTTAAAATTTTTTATATATTAAATTTAATATCTAATAATATATTTTTATGAATTATCTTGATTTATTTAACATTTAATTTAACATAAAATAATTGGAAATTATTAGAATTTAGAAAATATGTAATGTTTTTATATAAAAAATTATTTTCACTAATTAAAATTTATGATATACATAATTTAATATTAAAAATTTTAAAAACCTAAAATTAATTATACAATAATATTAAAATATTTAAATTTTATATCTCATATAATTAAGATTATGGTGTTAATTTTAAATTGAAAACAATAGAATAAATTTTTGTTATTAAAATAATAAAAGAGTCATTCTAAAATTGATATCATTTAAAATTTATAAATAATTATTTAGATAATAATAATTATTAGAAAATCAATTTATAAATTATAATTTTAGAAGATTCTTAAAAATAAATATATCAAAATATAGAATGTTCTTATTATATTAATTATATTTTGACAACATTAATTACAAATATGATACTTAATATAAATATATTGAACCGTACAATATATGGAATATCTTGATTATAATTCTTAAATCATGATTAATATATTAAATATATTGAACCGTACAATATATAAAATATCTTGATTATAATTCTTAAATCATGATTAATATATTTTGATTTAATATAACTTAAATTAATATAGGAACTATAATCAATGTATTTTAAAACATATTTAACTATTTTTTATTAGAGAAGGTAAAATATGCTAAAATAGCAATATTAACTTTGGTGATAACTACTAGTTTTCCATTTTTTAGCAAGTTTGAGTTAAATTTAATTTTATTTGAGATGGTTGTTAAGTTTTATTTTTTAAATTTAAATTTAAATAATATTTATTTGATTAAAATGGTATTCAAGTTATTTTTAACATACTTTTATAACAATATTTAGTATTTAAATATTAATTTTTAATATTTATAAAAATTTATTTTCTATAAAACATTAAAATCTTATCCTAAACAAATCTTGACTTAAAAATCATCCAAATAGAATAAATTTTTTTCAGTTTTATCTATTTTCATACATTTATTTCCTTATTTTAATAAAAATTAATTTTAATATTTCATAAACATGATTTAGTAGAAATATTTTCATATTACGTTGTCAATACTAATTATTATATAATTCTACTTTCTTAAAATAATTTTTTAATATTAAATTGAAAAGTTAAAATTCATCATAATAGAATAATTAAGAAATTTCCCAATTTCACCTTTTTCAAACATTTATTTCCTTATTTTTATTAAAAAATAATTTTAATATTATATAAAAAATTATAAATACTTGTATATTAATTTTTCAATACTACATATAATATTAATTTGTATTTTGAAATTATTTTGACTAATATTAAGTTGAAAATAAATTTTATATTTTGAATTAATATTAAATCAAATATTATGACTATTAAATTTTTTATTGATTTTATTAAAATTTTATTTGATTTTTTTATGAGATTAGTTTGACATTAATTTTATAAAAGCTAATTTTAATATTATTTTTTAATATTTTATAAATGTACTTTCTAAAAACTTATTTATTTATTAAATAAATTTATTATTTTTATTATTACATAATTTTGATTTAAAATAATTAAATTAAAAATTTATTTAAAAATTACATATTTTTAATAAAAGAATAATATTTCTATTTTTTAATAATTTATTTCTTCTTCACCTATTATTTCAATTTAATTTAAATAAAAATTAAATAATATAATGTTATCAAATTTATTATTTAATATACAGCAAATATAAAATAAATAAAAATCAATTTCATTTTTATCTTATTCTTATATTATATTCATTCTTATTTTATTCTGATGACCACTAAAAAGTGATGGTGGCCCCATCATAAACGTGCGTAACTATAGGATTCGAGTGTTATAGGAATACTTGGGACAGTTTTGATAGTCTATAGTTGAAATAGGATAATGGTTACCGATCCAAAAACAAAAAATAAATTTAGTAACATATGGAAGAATCATGTTTGTATGCTTGGCAAAAGAAAAGATAGGATACCAATAAATGCATTTATTATCACTGCAAGGAGTTTGTGGCATCCCAATCTCAGACCATTATTTTTCTAATAAGATATGTTACCATTTGTAATATCTTTAAAACCAAATTAAAAACAACAAACCGGGAGCTTAATTCCCTCCTGATGCAACATCAAACACCTTTTGGACTCAATTTAGAAACCCCAACAACAAGCATCTTCATTTCTTTTCTAGTTTTTGCAAAAGTGCCCAATTCTTATTTGTAGCCGGGCTACATAATTTGTAATTTACACTAATACTATGAGACAAGTTGTTATGGTCTTTATAGATGCCAAATGTGAACCACTCGATAAAATATTTATATATTTGGTATTCAAATTTCAGACTTTATATATATAGAATCTTTCGTTTTCTATAACATCATTATTGCTTTCTTCAACAAACTAGCGTTTAGTCTTATCCGTTTTGTAATTCTGATCCAGCGGTGGTATTGGTGATTCCGCCACCTTCAAGATATGGATGACAATAATCCAGCTAATTATCAGAAAAAAAAAATAATCTTCCCTAAACTGTTAGTAACAAATTTCATCCCTAAATTGATATAGATAACAATATACATATTATGTATCTTAACGAAAATTATCGAAGGATCTACCGAAAATATAACTTAATTACAAAGTAAAATAAAAATAAGAAAAATATTATTGGGCTAATGATAATTTATTGAAAACTGAAAAAGTAATTATTAAATAATTTTGGCTTATAATAGGAAAGATGTTCAATTATTTAAGTAAAATAAAAATTATTGGGATAATGATGATTTTATTGAAAACTGAAAATATAATTATTAAATAATAGTGCTTTATAACAAGAAAGCTTTTCAATTATTTTGGTTTTGGTGGATGGAAAAAGCCAATTCTAACATGGCAGCTTTCCAATAGAATTTAGTAATAATCTAACATAGCAGCCGGCCGCCCAATCATGACAGTGGAGCCCATACTGTAAAACCGAGAAAGCTCCACTTGCACTAATGCTGGCCCAATTTAAGAAATGGGGCCCAACATATAACGGCGTCGTTACAATTGAGTCAAAGGGAAGGCTCATGCTCATCTGACTCCGTCAACATTACGGAACCGCCAACTACTCTTGCAAAATGCAAATTGCAAATCTCAATTTCCGAGAAGGACTGCCCGAAGTGCATCCCATACCAAACACCAGCCGTGTCATAAGGAAAAGGTGAAACGCATACAGTAAAGATATCAGATCCAGGAAGATCCCTTTTTTTTTTTAATAAAAAAATTTTTAACCAGTCAATCTGAAATATATATAGTATACATTACCGTGGGTTTTAAGAACACGCGTATGGAATGAAATAATTTCAATTTTACATGGACACGTGTCACAATATGACTGGATAAAGTTTCCACCGCTTGGCTATAAAATACCCCAAACCCCCTTTATCATTTCACAATTGAATTCCAATCAAACTAGTTCTATTTCTTTGAATCGTGCCTTACCTCTCTCAAGGTATGCTCAACTTCTGTTCTTTTTTCTATTGATTCGTTCTTTAACTTATTTGTTATGGATCAATATAGGATCTCTCGTTTTGTTTCTGAAAAGCTTTCTCTTCTTTCATAAAGATTCAGATCTGCCTGAACTTGAATTAATAGTGTATGGAAAATTTCATCCATCCTAAATTCAACTTCAGATCTAGTCTTATCTTTAGAATTATTGTAGATTGGAATTTTTCAGAATTAATTAGGATTTTCTCCTGAATTTCTTCAGATCTGTTCTAGAATTTTAATTGACTTTCGAAATTATTCATTTTCGTGGTGATTGTTTGGATAGTTTCATCATTTCTAAAACTCATCGTCAGATCTAGTCCCTATCTTTACAATAATCGTACATTTGGTCATTTTTAACCTAATTGAAATTTTCTTCAGATCCGTTCTTGAAATTTACTTGAGTCGGTCGTAATCATTCAATTTCGTGGTGATTGCTTTATTTTGATTGTTGTGTTGCTGTTGACTCTGCAGATGCAAATCTTCGTCAAGACCCTCACTGGAAAGACCATCACTCTCGAGGTTGAGAGTTCCGACACCATCGATAACGTCAAGGCCAAGATCCAAGACAAGGAGGGAATTCCCCCGGACCAGCAGCGTCTCATCTTCGCCGGGAAGCAACTCGAGGACGGCCGCACCCTCGCTGACTACAACATCCAGAAGGAGTCAACCCTTCACCTCGTCCTCCGTCTTCGCGGTGGTATGCAGATCTTTGTGAAGACCCTCACGGGAAAGACCATCACCCTCGAGGTGGAAAGCTCCGACACAATTGATAATGTGAAGGCCAAGATCCAGGATAAGGAGGGAATTCCCCCAGACCAGCAGAGGTTGATCTTCGCCGGCAAGCAGCTCGAAGATGGTCGCACCCTTGCCGACTATAACATTCAGAAGGAATCAACTCTCCACCTTGTGTTGCGTCTTCGTGGTGGTATGCAGATCTTCGTGAAGACCCTTACGGGTAAGACTATTACGCTTGAGGTGGAGAGTTCCGACACCATTGACAATGTTAAGGCAAAGATCCAGGATAAGGAGGGAATTCCCCCAGACCAGCAGAGGTTGATTTTCGCTGGGAAGCAGCTCGAGGATGGAAGGACCCTTGCTGACTATAACATTCAGAAGGAGTCCACCCTTCACCTTGTCCTTCGTCTCAGGGGTGGTATGCAGATTTTCGTGAAGACCTTGACTGGGAAGACCATTACCCTTGAGGTTGAGAGCTCTGACACCATTGACAATGTGAAGGCAAAAATTCAGGACAAGGAAGGTATCCCACCGGACCAGCAGAGGCTGATCTTTGCAGGGAAGCAGTTGGAGGATGGAAGGACCCTTGCTGACTACAACATTCAGAAGGAGTCCACCCTTCATCTTGTCCTGCGTCTTCGTGGTGGATTTTAAGCTGGGTTATTCTCTCATGTCTGATCATTCCAAAATTATGAAATTGTGGATGTGTCATGGGTCTCTATTGATCCTTTAAAATAAATTTGATTTCTAGTTTATCCTTTCAATAAAATTAGTACTTTCGATATCTGCCAATGCGTTTGACTGTGTTCTACCTCGATATCAATGTTGCCCTTCCTTGACGAGTTATTTGACGATATGATTTGCTCTGAATTCTGCGATTGATCGCTTACACCTATGAAACGTGATGTTATTCATGATATTGATCGCTTACACCTAAGAAACGTGAGGTTATTCATGATATTGGCGACGAGAGATATTTAATAGGTGAAATCAATAATCAGTAATTTTGATATCTTTCATTGCAATGAATGTGTTCTATCTATATAATAATATTAATCATATGTTGCGATTTAAACACCATATTTATTCAATACATGGAATCGAATTTGAACATATTGAGATGATCTACATCCCTTTCAGCTACACAGGACCCTTAAGATAAACAATAGTTGGATTTTAGTTTACATTGGAAAATCGCATTATTAAATAATACGAAACTTTAACCAACACAATGTAATGTGCCATGAAAATCTCAGTAATTCTTCTGCGAATTAGAGTTGTCGATGGGACCCATCCTGTAGTCGGCTAAACAAGCAACAAAAGTAACTAAATAAATTTTATTTACGGTGTAAAGTCTTCCTTTTCCTTATGTAAATAGCCAAGTGATGTAAAACCCAATCACCCATTCTTCTATACCTTTGAAAATTTAAAGCATGAAAAATACAGGTGAAAAAGAAATCGTATTTCTATGGGAGAGATGTACTTGTTGCAGTCGTGAAGGCGGTTAGTTGAAATGAGAAGGTTCTTCATGCAAGCTTGAAAGAGTAGATCAACTCTTGCATATTATCGAACGTTTGCGGGCCTCAAGGGGGTTGGTCATCTCAGTCAACGGCATGCCTACAAGCTATGCGGCATATGGATAAGGTTCGTCTGGATCCGTCGCTGCATGATACGCAAGAAGGTGATTAACAGAGCAGAAAACAATGGATAAAATTCGTCTTGATCAACACAACAGATGAACCAACCAACAAATTGTTATCCTCCAGTTTGTCTTTCACTGCGGGCTACGGCTTAGCTTAGCTTAGCTTCAAACTGAAGCATAACTAGTTACAACGGATTTTCTCTTACACCTGATCCAAGATAGAGCCATGCATTTAGCGACGGATCTTAACTAATTTTTTTTTAGGAGCACTAGATACCGGTTTAAATGATTCAATTAAAATTTATATTAGTCAGACATAAATTTTACCAAAGTTTAAAACTATCATATTAATACAATATACCTAAAATATATGTATATATAAAATATGCATAAATCTCTCGAAAAATAAAGGCATAAGTTGTGTATCAAAAGATATAAAATTTGTTTTCTATATCAAGAATTAAATATTATAGATCAAATAGTAAATTTAATTAATCAATTTTTAGAACTCTTTCATAGTTGCTCAATCAATGAAGTGTATTCTTAATTTTATGATATGTGAAAGAAAATTGTTGCACATTGTTTAATTATTACTTATCTTCGTGCAAATAAGTAGTGGACAAAATCTCAAAATTATTAAATGATAATGCAGATAAACCCTTAGCCTGGGCAATATCCAAATGCTAAGTAATTGTGTAGTTTTAATTGATACCTGATTTAGTTTCTGCAAATTTTGTTAAGTAATCGAAATTAGTACACCATAATAGATTTTGGGTGCCTTGAGAGAAGGGAAGAAAAAGGAACGACTAGAATTTAGAAGAATCTATTTTGATATATTTTGGTAGTTTGCTTTGCTAATGAGGAAAAAGGCTAATAAAAACACATACATTATTCTTAGTTTTAGGAATGTCAAATTAAATTTTACCTTTACTCGTTGCCGAGTTAAAATAGTCCTTTATCAAGATGCACGGTCGTACGAACTGTCTAATATGAACAGACTAATTGCGTACTCTATTTAGCCATTTATCAGAAGCATAATAACGATTTACAATACTTAATCTCAAACTTCCTTCAAATTAGTAGAGGTGATAAAAGAGGCTATCCAATTCGTATAGGCTGACCAAATGTGGCTTGCAATTCATGCATATGCGTTATTCCTCCGATAGAGACTTCTCTTTATGCATCAAATCTATAATGCAAAAAATATTGGGTTATATGTACTGTTCCTACCCCTATTGAAAATTAGTTTTTGAAAGAAACTACTTTTGAAATTATTTTTATTTTGTAACACGGTAAAGTAGTCTGTAAGTTATAAGCTAGGGTAAAAAATACAATTTGAGCTCCTAAAAACCTAAATCCAATATTTTCAAGCCTTTTTGGACTAAATGGACCTGAGTTTAATTCAAATTCAAAATTTAGTGTCCAAACCATAACGTGGAGAGTCGCTCAGGATGGTCTATTTATTCCTTTACTGTGAGCCTATTTCTTCTAGAATCGTACTTAGTATGCAAGGTACAAGTGCAAAATATTTCTAACCCTCTTGCGAAACTTCACCTACTTTTATCATTACATGACCATCAAGTTATTCGGATTAAATCCAATTCTTCTGTATTTTATCAATCCTTCTAATAAACGAAACAAAAGCATTTAATTGTTGTTAAACTCAGTGAACCATCTCTGAGAGGTCAACCAGTAGCACAAATCAAATTAAATCCCCAACCACCAAAGTTTTACCATATCTTAAGGCAGGTATTAGCCTACTAGGCATAATTCATGCTCGAGTGCGGATTTTAGCAAGATAATCAATCCAACAGCATCATTGATGCTAAATAGAACAGGAATTTATCATCATAGATATATGTTCTGGATCTGGAATAAATATTCTACAAGTACATTTTAAAAGGCAGAGATAACAGAAACATCCCTCACTGTATTTGCTCTTTACAGCTTCAGTTACATTGTCAGCAATACAATCAACTAGACAATTAGAAAGACAGCCAACGCCATTAGGCATCTAAAAGAAGATGCGGCATACAGCACAGTACTAGTATCCACTACACATTGCTTTGTTTGTAAAACTTGGTATCAAGAACTTGCTTGCCACACATTGCACAGACTCCTGCAATACAAAACACAAATCCAGAATTGACTCTTGTACTGTCATGATAGAACACACTAACTAGTGTACCAAAGTGAGAAATGTATGGTAGCAAATGCAAAACATCTCAACATGGAATAGCACCTTTAGTGTAAGCACAAGTGTGGCAGTACTTTGCATCCTGGTGCACTTGCTGCTTGCAAATGATGCACTTAGTATTTCCATAAGGGGTCCATCTGCAAACAATCAATTTAAAAATAAGTAAAATTTCACAGACTATCAATGAGTGAAACATGCATGGTGGAAACAAATAACAGTTACAAAAGGAGAAAAACGAACATGTACCACAAGCAGCAAAGGTACAATAGATTATTGGATAAAAATTTTCTGATGGTATTGAGAATCATTTATAAGTGCAAGACTAAATGCATACTTGTTTACAAAAAGGAAGGACACATCGCTCATTCAAATGAACTTGCTCATATACTTTGGATGGAACTGGCTCTGCTCAAGAATGTCACTCATTCTAAACCCAAAACCTCAATAGATTTTGGACAGCTATTAAGCCATGGAAAAATAAGAACCATACTTATAATCATCATTATCAAGTGATATTTTAAGTGCAAGTCCCGTAGTGCTCATAGTGTTGAGTATCATTTACTAGTCCAATACTAAAAGGGTGTTGTTTGGAAGGGTTTATGGAGAACTTAAAAATAGCTTTAACTCACATAAGCTCTTCTGAGTTTATTTTTATAAGTTTCTTGATGTAGCTTATGAAAATAAATTCTTTTCAACTTATTCCAATAAGTTTTATGATAAAAATTTATGGAATAAACCTCCATATTAAAGAGCTTATTGAATAAAAGTTTAAATTAAGTTATTACCCAAACACGTCCAAACTTAATAGATATCTTAACAACTTAACAAGCTACTCAACATAAGAAGGTAAAATAGGCCAACACACATGTCCTAGCAGCTTGGACTTCAGAAGTTTGATCCACTTTGCTATATTAAAAATATTTTCCAAGAGTCATACACAATCAAACACAGATATCCACTTTCAAATGACTAAAATCATGAAGTGTGAAACAAAATTAAATTACTGGGGGTAACTCTGAAGAGGGAAAGTGACCATGATGAAGGTATGGGAGATATACCAATATTCATATTCCATACCACAAAAGCCATGAAATAGAATGCAACATAATAACAGATGTAATTGTGTTCAAAATTCAAAGCCGTATCCATGTACAGCAAATTCAGTTACAGAATAAAAGAATCAAGTCCTACTGATAGTGAACAATCAATTTACTTGAAATGAAAAATATTTAATAAAATAGCGAACTAGTTGTCTAGATTTCTTTCTCAACTTATACCATGCAGACATTGCAAATCTACATGTAAAACGCATTGCCTAAAAGAAAATGAAAGGATGTTATATTCTAACCATCAAAACAGGTATGCGGTGATATAATTGTGCAGGGAACATTAGGATCATTATCACCAAATCAGAGGAACAAACATCAAAACCTATTGGCCCAAGGGTGTAAAGTTCATCCTAAAATGTACGAACCAGCTAGTTCCTTAGAAGATTGTTCCTCCGTCAAGGGAGTGCTAGTTCAACATAAATGAAATATAGTAACACAAATAGCAACTGAGATTCAAAGCTGAAAATGGAGTATAGCGTGAAAATAATTTTCCACAGTACAAAGTGACTTTTATTCCAAAATCTACATCATAAATTTGTGTCAAATAGAGCAAATGTGAAGTAATTTACATTCAAAGGTTTCCGCTACGAAACTAGAAATACTCACTTTATCAGGTTATCAGCTGCCAAATTATGCTTCTTATGCCCAATTTCATAATTAAGAAGAAAAATGCAAAAAAAAAAAAATCAAATATGTACAGTTAAAAGGCTAAGGAGGACCTATTTTTCTTGGAGAGAAGCTTGTTCTCGTTGATCTTGCGGCCACCACCCTCGGTAGTATTGCTGGCCCCTTCTTTCCACTTGTCCGGTACTATCACCTTCGATAATTTTTTCTGACCTGCAACCCCAAATTCAAATTAACAACAAAATAAATACATAAATAAAATTTTAACGGAGAGATACTAAACGAGAACTATGAGTTGAAGAGCAGGACGAGAAACTCACACTTCTCGCAAACCATTGCAATCCTTAATGGTTCTGATTAGTGATTTTGATTACGAATTTTACGATTCGATTATCAAAATTGGGATCCCTAACCAGAACACAACCCGATGCTCCTTTCTGCTACTTCGTCTCGTTAAATTTTTTGTTTACTGACCTTCCAAAACGAGCCAAGGACACGGCCCCGAGGCGTAGAGGTTCTATTCAATTCAATTCAATTCATTCTTCTCAACCCCCGGAATGACAAAATTACCCTTTTTGCATAGACCGAACATTTTCCTATGGCATAATTACTCTTCAATCTTATTCTAGTTTATGTTTTTAAAAATAAAATTTAGAATCATCTAAATTAATTTTTTGTATAACGTGAAAAGGATGAAATTTAAATTCCGATCATTAAGTAATTATTTTAACCTTTAATCGATCATCATTATATCAATTGTAATAGTTTAAATTAACTTTTTTATGGATGATATATAAAATTTAAAAATAATAAAAGATAAACTGAACACAATTATATTTTATTTTTATGTATATAAATAATAATACTTATAATTATGATATAATTCGATTGATAAAATAATTAATAAAATGTCTCATATATCCGAATTACATTTAATTATTATATTACGAAGCTTGCACTTAAGAAAACATTAGTTCTTTTTACAAAATATTGAAAATAATTTTAAAAGTAAAATGAAAACACAACAAATAAAAGAAGGAAGAAAAGAGAAGATCACTGATTTTCTCTCTTTTTTAGTTTGCAGAATAATAGGTAACATGATGAATTATAGGTTTTAATTTTTAATAAAAAATCAAATGTGTAATTAAGTAGTCAAATATAACTGATAAAAAAAGTCAAAATAATATAAAGATGAGTTAATGAGGATATTTAAAGCAATTAAACTTATAATTGACTAAGAGAAGGTGTGGATAAGTAGACATGAGCGTTGAAAACTTAAACCCTAAATCATATAGTGCCAGAGTTTGTAAACGTGAAACTTGAATGATTAAAATGTTACATTATTGCTAGTATTTAAACTTTTTTTTTACCTAGATTTTTTTTAAAGAATTACAAAAAATTTTTAAAAACTTGATCTGAGGAAATTTGTTTATAAAAAATAATTGTAATATTGCAAAAATACATATTTTTATTTTACATAAAACAGAAATAAAAAAATTAATCATCATATCACTTCTTGCAATTTTTTGTCTATCATTTCTATAATTTAATGTATTTAGATAAAGAATAATTTTTAATATGTTTTTATTTTTAATTATTTTCAAATTTATATTTAATATTTAAATAAACAAAAATAAACTTTAGGATTAATTTTTTTGCAATATATTCATCAAATAAAATATTCATTTATTGGACATCTTATTAAAAATATCTCATCATTCACATTATTCTATCACAATTATAATTTTTTTATGAAAATAAAAGTCAAATGTACTCATTTTCGTTTGTCATCATTTTTTAGTATTTTATACAATATATAATAAAAAATTATTTTTAATTTTTTATGAAAATTATAAATATAAGAAAACTTTAAAAACAAAATAAAAGTAAAGAGTGTGAATAGGCATATTGATTGTAACTTTTGGTGAAAAAAAAGGGTTAAATAATGATACAAGTATAAAGTTAAATTTAAAAAAAAAATGGAAGGACCAACAGCTCTTTTTCTATAAAGTTAACTTTTTCAATGATTTTATTAATTAAATTGACATATTAAAACTAAACTAATAGTAAAAATGTTATTAATTTAATAATTTATAAAAAATGAAATACAGATGAATAGTAAAAAAGATCAAATAAAACTATAAAGATCAAAATTTAAATGAAGAAAAATTAAACATGTTTATATTATTTCAAGCATTTCATTTGTTGTTAGTGTTTTGTTTTTATATGTATAATAAAATGATAAAATTTAAATTTAAAATCTTATATAAATTTGTTTAACTTCTTATCATTAAAACAATTTTAGTGAATTAGTGTTGCTAATCTAATTACATAAAAATGCTTTAAATTAAGAAAAATAACCTTTTTTTCCCTCAATAATGTGATTATGAACATAAAAGCTTTGGAATCTAACAAGTGAAAGATAAATTAAATTTTCTATACAAGTGTTTCCCAACAAGATTTTTACATCAATGATAGTGAGGCTATAATTTTATAGAACACGAATTTAATTTTGATCAACTAAAAACTTGTATGGGTAAATATTGTGAGGTTATAATACTAGTTAATGCATTTCTATAGCATTTAAGAGGAGGGAAGCCAAAAAAAAAAATCGATATTTGGAATGGCAACGAATTAAATAAATTATATAGAATTTAATACATCATTCCCAAACTTTAATAGCTTACAAATTGCACATTATTCTCATAATAAGTTATAACTAAAAAAATGAGGCAGAAAAGAGATGTTTAAAAGAATAAGGTTGTTTTTGGTTGATATATTAATCCCATGGACTCAATGAACACTCCTCTGGCGCAGTAGGATAACGTTGAGAATCATTGCAATAGTCATAGATGACAAGGTTCCTTTGAACCCAAGCATAATCTTTTTTCTGATCATCTGAGAGGTGCCAAGCATCATATTGATCCCACCAATTTTTGGTTGTGGTTGAGACACAGGCAGGATATGGGTCTTCCCACTGGCAACCATCCACGCTGAAGTCCTTATAGGATGACACAAATGGGGCTAATTTCCAGTTTGTCTTCTCAAGCCCCCCTCTTGTGGCCCACTCATCTGCATTCCATATGCTGGAGAACAAGTACATTGGTTTCTCATTTGGGAAGAAATTATTTGGTTTCCCATTGTTCTTGAACACCCTTACTGGAACTCTATCCACAAAAAACCTGTTTACAATTAATTGCATCATTCACTCAACAAGATTCGATTCACCTCGTCTTAGAAAAAATACCTACACTAGATCAGCTTTTTAAAGTTGAAACCTTCTCTATAAAAAATTAAACTCTACTCAAGTTTCATTCTACATTAAAAATGATTCAAAAATTAACAAATATATTTTGTTTGGATGGAAGAAAAAATGAAAAGACAAAAAAGATCTAGATAATGATATAATTTCTTCTGTTAACTGTTTAGTTAGAGGAAAAATAAAGGAAAGAAAAAGAAAAGGTTGACTTTTAAAAAATATAATTTTAAAACATTCCTTCCTTCCTTCTTCTTTTTTCTTTTCTTTATTTTTTTTTTTACTTTCCTTACATTCTACCAAACAGGGCGTTTAAGAATAACCAATACCAATTGTCCAAAGCGATTACAGGAATAAAGTTTAACATCCCAATTTAAATGCTATCCAGTTTTCCCCTTAAAAATTTACGGTCCTGATGACATATCATAGATGCACGGGTTATTAGCAAGAATTTAACACTAGGCCCACTAAACTATGGGTACTGCTGAGCAATATTCGTTTCTTCAGCCTCAGGCATGTCCTATACCACTTTTCACCATTCAAAAGAGAAGCTTTTAACCGACAATAGCGATGTAGCGAGCATTAAAAATGGTACCAGCTTAGGTCCTAGTCTATATTTGTAAACATTTTGATGAACTTGTACACCCTTTTATTCAGACACTTGTGGTGATACGAACACATGTTAGAACAGGAACTTGTAGGGTAAGATGGAACTTACACTATCTGGTGGTTGTTCCAGAGGACGGAATAGGTGTGGTATTCCTCAGTGGGGTCGAACCATAGCATGTGCCTCATCTCACGACCACCAGTCCCATTCTTGTACACGTTAGTCTGAATCAAATAAGGCTCTCCTGTTCTGTTTCCCAAAAACTCAAAATCAAGTTCATCTCTTTCTGGCCCTGCACCATTTTCCGAGCACATCTGCAACAATTAACCACATTTTTCTCAACTTCCCACCAATGGGGATCTTACAAACATAGAGAGGAATTCCTCCAAGAATCACAATTTACAACATCTCAATGCTTTTACACACTTACATAATAAGCTGTCACAATACCAGCAGAATCACCTCCCACTAACTTCAGCTTCATACTGAACCACCCAAATCTGTAGCGCTGTTTTGTTTGAAACCCGCATCCTATCCAACAGTGAATGCTTCAGAAACGGCCTCAAAAAGTCTCAAATTTGAAGCTAACAATTGAAATAATTCAAATCAAATCTTAATAGACAAAGCATGTTCAACACAATGTCTATTTTAATACAATGTATTTTGTACCTGTGTCTTTGTCCAGGGAAAGATACCAGATCTGTCCATCTTTAGAGGTAGTAAAATGGTTCTCAGACCACATTATGCTGAAACTATCCTCAAAAGATCCCTTAGACACGGCTGCTTCTGATGAATGAAAATAAGCAACCACAATAGCTGCAAGGAAAAAAATCATGGACCAGGAAGAAGAAACCATTGCATCCATTTTTGGGGGTGATGAGAATTTGGACTCGAGAGTGGAGGGTTTCTCAGCTGGATCTCAGAAACTGAGATGGGGAGGTTCATTAAATGACGGTGACACAGCAAAAAATTTTAGCACATCCAGTTGTAACATCATATGCTAATGTTCGGCTCTGTTCACATCATGCTAACATTTATTTGTTTATTTAATTATCTTGCGTACGCCAAATGTACAAATATGCCCATTCATGATTAACAAGATCTCAAGGTATCCCAACTATTTTTCTTACATACAATTATATACTATATATAATTTTCAGTAGATGTCTATTCTTTCAAGAGTGTTTTTCACACTGGTAAAACACACGCATAGACACTGACAGAACAAATCGATTAGAGTATGATAGCAAAAGAAAAACCGATTTTTATCATTTATACATGATTGGTTGGTTAGCATTAAGTTCCTCTATCTCCTATACTTTGTTTGATATGCTAGAGTAGAGACGGAGAGAGAGAGAGAGGGAAAATCAGATGTTGTCCACGTATCATACTATCAGTAAACTGTTAAATGAATTTATCTATGAAATTTAATGATAAAATTAAATTTTGGAAAAGAATTGAGGATGGCTGAGACTGACAAAAGTAACAGGAGATGCATAACAGAGAAGGGTATATTGGTGAATGAAGAAATACAATAATGCAATATACAAATAATGAAGCATTAGTAGTTTACAGCACAAACGTGGGAGTGGGACCTTAGCCAGGCTGCATTTGCAAATTGCAGTGGTTGTGTTGGCTGCTAGCTGCACAAGAATGAAAATTAGGGTGGGGGCACAGCATTACATGTAAGAACGTGATCATTCTCATATACTCTTACAATAATCCAAACTTGGAAAGCTTAGCGACTAGAATCTAAGCTCACTTATGCTTAACATAGTTAATCCAACCAACAAATTAAATGTGTATTTGGTTTTTTCCTGGCAATAGCTTCTAGTTTTGTTTTTTTTTTTCTCTTTTAAGAATCTAATAGATTCTAGTTATCAAGAAATAGTTATTATTTTTTATTTATACACTTGAAAATTCATGTCATTAAAAAATAAAATATATTTAATAAACAAACTTTAACTATTTAAAATGTATTTGAAATTTTATCAATACAACTATTAATTTGAAATTTTTTATAAATAGATTATATTTATAAAATTTTATATAAAACAAAAAATTAATAACCCTCTATTAATATATTATTTAAATATATATATATATATATATATATTAATAGTTAAATAATATGTCTACAAATATTTAAAATTTAATATACATAATTATAAATATATTATTACAAATTAATTAATCTTATATTTTATAAAAAATTATTAAATTAATATAAATATTATATTTATTTCCTAATATCAGTAGATTCTAATTAATATATATATATAGTTAATTTGAACAATGTTTAAACTCTATTTTAACGGAAAGTCATATACAATATTGGCTTTAAATGATTTTGGTAAGGAGATAATTAAATTTGTCGATTTGGAAATTAGATTATCCTTCAATTCAAATTAATTCAGCATATGCACTTTAACATTTTAATTTAATTTACTTCTACAAAAAAAAACATTATTTAAACTTAAAATTTCATATAAACTATTCTAATTTTTAATTCATTATCATTGAAAATTTGATTTAGTTTAATGTCACAATAAATCAATCATATTTCAGTATTGTTTTAAATTGTGCTGCATTTCAAAAATACTATCCTACCATATTTTTTATAATAAATAAGTTTAAATATTAATTTATATAAATTATCTCAAACTATTATTATTAAATTAATTTTAATAGTTTATTATCCTCTCAAAGTTTAACTTTGCATATATCAATATAACAATCTAAACTCTACGCTCATATCTTGTTGAATATTAATTTAAATTAAATATTAAAAATGTATAAAAAGCTATTTTTAATCACTTTATTTTACATATTTTCTATATTTTCTATATTTACTTTTTTTATATTTTATTATCTCGTATTATTTATTACGTTTCTCGCTTCTTCTTTTTTTATTCGATTCTTGCCTTTCCTACATCTATCTTATAATTCTTCGCACAATTATTACTTTTTTTAAGTGCTTCGCACAATTATTATTAATTATATAAAAGCTAACAGAAACTAGTCAACAATATACGAAAAAGAAAATGTGCATTCCTACTTTGATTTGATTTGATTTGATTTGATTTATATATTTCGATTGAACCCGTAAGACCCTTTATTAGAGTTTGCAAACTTAATTTTAAATTTATTGGTATAAAAACCCATAATATCCACCAAGCTTCGTTACAAATGTCTCTAATCACAAATTCGTTGTTATTGAAAATTAAATATTTTTTATAATTCATATGGATAAAAAAGGCAAAAAAAAAAAATCAATCTCTCAATATACAAAATTAGTTTTTGAATTTAAAGATAATGTAATGGTAACAAAGAATCTAACATATCAAATTGTGATATTTTAAGAATGATGAAAAAAATCTTTATCATCTCCAAATTTTTTAGCAATAAAAAATAATACTTGTAACAACATTTTAATATTTAAGTTAATTTATTTTCAAAAATAATAACATAAGAATTATGTATACGTTTACATGTAATGAACTCTACACATAAAAAATGTGTAGAGTTCAGAATTTGATAAAATGGTCTTGTTATTTGTAACTATAAAATATTATTTCATATTACAAGTAAAATTTAACACTACCTTAATTTGTATTCAGCCAAATTAATCCAAAACCAGATTACAATTTGATTCAGTAAGTTACTCTAATTTGCTAAATTTAGTTTATTTTACTAAAGAAAATCACTGACAAGAGAGAAACAAATGAAAAATTAAATCATAGCTGCATCGTTTCACGTGCGTAAATTTAATTGTAAAAAAAAAAGTAAAATATTATAGTTATTAATATTGACTTATAAATGTATGAAAATGGTGTATGTATATATAAGTCTATAACACATTGGTCAATTATATAATTCATACACTTGTGAAAAATGCCTTTGTTTGATAAAATTATTGAACAAGTGTACAAGCACTGTCCTAGTTGGCAGATCGTAATGTGCTTTTACATTCAAGGGGATCGATTTTATTTAGCTCGTAGCATCAAAATAGATGTTAAGGTCTGTATTTAAAACACATTAAATTTGTAAAAGTATTTGGTTTTATTTGAAAACAAGTAAATATTTTTTTTTTGAAATTTTAGGATAATAATTTTTTAATATATATTATTTTTTAGGAATATAATTTTTACTTAAAATAAAAATTAGACAAACTAATAACAAAGACAGTTTGGCCGAGTGGTCTAAGGCGCCAGATTTAGGCTCTGGTCCGAAAGGGCGTGGGTTCAAATCCCACAGCTGTCAAATTAGCTTTTTTTCATTCATTTATTAATAAATGTTATTATACTTTCCCTAACACGTCTTTATCCAAAAGACAGTTTGGCCGAGTGGTCTAAGGCGCCAGATTTAGGCTCTGGTCCGAAAGGGCGTGGGTTCAAATCCCACAGCTGTCACAATTCTAATTTTTTGGCTCCATGTTTTTAGGCTAACATCTTCATCTTTTTGGAATGGAAAAGGTCCTTTTTCTAACATGAATAAACACCAATATATTTATTATTTTTTAATGAATTAAATTTATAATATATTGAAAAGTACAATTATTATAATTATGTCTTATTCACTCGTTATTTAAATTGTGTCGCTATGATGCAATATTTACATCGAAAAATTATTTTTGTACAGGAGCGGATGTAATTGGTTTACTTTATAAGGTTCTCAACCTTAAATTTGCAATGAGTTTAATTAATTAAAATAAGTAAATTTTTATTGTGGGTGAAATTAAATTTGAGGCCTAAACTTAAATTTTCTATAAACAATACATGTATTTATATTTGAAAATAAATTACTTCATTATTTAAAGAAAATTAACTTATAATACTTGCATTAAAATGTTACTTATATATATATATATATATATATATATATATATAAATTTTAATATTAATTGTTTTAAAATCGACTTTACTGAAACTTAAAATCATACTGACTCTTGTAAATTTAAGAATGTTATATGCATCTATTTTTAAACCTATGCACATTAACTTTAACCCAAGTGTTCTCATTTGATAGTATTTGTAAGCTTTGTACTCAATGTACCAATACTATTGTGATATACCCTATAACAAGCACCCTTTACCAGGTTCTTTTAGGTTTGTGTTTTGGATCTTAGAGCTTGAATCGCATAATGTGTTCAAAATTAAGAAACAATTCTATTATTTATGAATGAAATTGCAATGGAATAACAAAGTGGAAGAGTTACTTCCAAAATTTAAATTTAATAGTATTTATATCTTAATATTTTTTTTATCACATTACATGTCGTATCGTATTTTTTTATTTTTTACATCTTTTTATCATTTATTACATCTTAAAATGGAATATATGATTATTATGATTTGTGACAAAATGTTGAATGTTGAATTTAATTTTTTTTAAATAATAGATTTTGATTTGTCATTTTTAAGATAAAAAATTTTAAATTTTAAAACAGTCAATATTTAACATATTAATAATAAAAAACTAAAATTAAATTAATTTTAAAAAATTAAAAATCAAAGTTAATAATTTATTAAAATAAAAAAAATTCAAAATTCAAAATTTTGAAAAAATATTTAATTCTAGATAGTTGTATTGATATAATAAATTGAATACATAATTAAAAGTGGATCATACAAGGTAACACAAACATATAATATTTTTACTTATTGTTCAATTTTTATTAAATGAAATTTAGATCAATAATTATACAGGGATAAATCCAACATGCACCTAATTATTAGTATTTGAAATTATTTTTACATCTTAGGTTAATAATTTTTATATAGTGTACAGAAATATATCTTGTTAATTTTAAATTTTAACAAGTTGTGAGAAAATTTTATAATAAGTATAAGTGGATATATGGTCCAATCCAATAAAATAAATGGTCATAAAAAATATAGTTTGTGTTTGATTTATTTTGATCCATTTAAATTATTTAATTATTAAAATATATTAAAATGGTTTAAAATATTTTATAAAAAATAAAAAATTAAATTTATTTTAAAAAATAAAAATTAATCTATGAATTTATTTATTAATTTACAGATCCAACCTACTTAACCTGTAAATTAAATAGATTGAATAAAATTTATATTTAAATAAATCAACAATTTTATTAATCTGTAGATTTCACTGATCGGTCGGGAGACTGTGACTCATATAGCCCCACTCTGGTAACAAGTCCATAAGCGAAGGAACAAAGCCAGCCAAGAAATGAGCGATCTTATTTGTTGAAAATGACGCAGCCGTATGGAGCAGGGAAATCCATAGACCGGGGAACACCCAACGGGAAAGACCAAGAAACATCGACTTATACCATATAAGTTTAATTTTGTTATAAAGTATTATTATACGATTCAATGATTTTAATACTTTTTATATTTTAGTAAAAATATTAAATAATAGAATAATTAAACATAATATAGTTTTTTATGTACAGTAAATTACTATTGCTTTAAATCGTTGTGGATACGATGTATAATTAATTTTTAGCAGCAAATCTATCTAGTTGAGAAGTTCAATCACATTAACCAATAATTAATAATTGAGTAAAATATTTTTCAGTACCTCTGGAAAATTAAGTTAAATAACTAATAAATAATTTTATCATTCGATTAACGGTTTTATTAAGTATTGTCCCGGATACAATCATTGAAGAAGAAAAAGAAACAAAAAGAACACAATAATAAATATTATTAACTTACTATCATTGTTTTAAATTTAAAAACTTTGTTTATTACTTAGTTAAACGTATAATTAAAGATAATATTTCAGTACAATAGTATTTTTTATGTTATTTTTAAATTAAAGTTAAATGTCAGTACCCTATACAATAAAAATAAATTCAAACATGAACAATGATTATTAAAAATAAAAATAAAAATAATATCATAAATATCTAAGTAACTGATTGTGATGATGTTTAAAAAGATGGTTCTGATCAAGGAAGGGCAAAATGATGAAATTGTTTTGTTATTATAAACCATGAATGATGATTTGGGAAAACATGAGTCAATTCACATAAAAATATCCGGAATGGAAACCTTCGTGAGCCGTTCAAATTCTATCTTCATCATTCAAAAAGCATACACTTGGTAGATTTTTCAGTCAGATATTTCACTCGTCACTTCCTCTTTCGTTTATAAAACCCATCATTCCACTACACTGAGAAACATCAAAGTCTCAACGACTACTAACCTCTCTCTTCAGCGACACAATCCAAATATCCAAAACCCATTACATAGCAGTAAAGCCCTCTCCAATGGCAGCTATGGCCACCACACCCCTCACCTCCTCTCTCTCTTCAAACCTCAAATCCTCATTCTTCGACCACAAGCTCAGGCCCATTAGTTCCCGCATCGCACCCCTCAAATCCACCTCCCAACCCACAATCTCCATGTCCCTTAACACACCCCCTTACGACTTCCAATCCTTCAAATTCCAACCAATCAAAGAGTCCATCGTCTCACGCGAAATGACGCGCCGTTACATGACCGACATGATAACCTACGCTGACACCGACGTCGTCATTGTCGGTGCCGGCTCCGCGGGCCTCTCATGCGCCTATGAGCTCAGCAAGAACCCCTCCATCCGCATCGCCATCATCGAACAATCCGTCAGCCCCGGCGGCGGCGCGTGGCTCGGCGGCCAACTCTTCTCCGCCATGGTGGTGCGCAAACCCGCACACCTCTTCCTTGACGAGCTCGGTGTCTCCTACGACGAACAGGAAGAGTACGTTGTGATAAAGCACGCGGCGTTGTTCACTTCAACCATCATGAGCAAGCTTTTGGCGAGGCCTAATGTGAAGCTCTTCAATGCGGTGGCTGCGGAGGACTTGATCGTGAAGGAAGGGAGGGTTGGTGGTGTTGTGACCAATTGGGCTTTGGTTTCTATGAACCATGACACGCAATCGTGTATGGACCCCAACGTGATGGAGGCTAAGGTTGTGGTGAGCTCTTGTGGACATGATGGGCCTTTTGGTGCCACCGGGGTTAAGAGGTTGAAGAGTATTGGCATGATTGATAAAGTCCCTGGAATGAAGGCTCTCGATATGAATACCGCCGAGGATGCTATTGTTCGCCTTACTAGGGAGATTGTGCCTGGGATGATTGTTACTGGCATGGAAGTTGCAGAAATTGACGGTGCCCCAAGAATGGTATGCTATTTTTTTACTTTTAATATTACACAAAATATTTTATTATTATTCTTAATTAATATCACACTTTTCGGACATATTTAACTGTATATTGTTGTAGATATTGATGATTTTGTCGATGTTTTTTTAGGGTCCTACATTTGGAGCAATGATGATATCAGGGCAGAAGGCTGCTCATTTGGCGTTGAAGGCATTGGGGAGGAACAATGCAATTGATGGAACTTGTGGAATTGGAAGGGAAGAGCCCGAGTTTGTTTTGGCTTCTGCTGACACTAACGAAATTGTTGATGCTTGAAGTATAAAATTACATGGTTTTTTTTTTTTTTTTTAGTTTTTGCCTTTCTTCTGTTTTGCCCCTGCCTATGATTTGAATTTTGAAATAAATAAATAAATCGGGAAATGAGAACGATGAAGAAAGTCAAGAGACAGTGCTTGTTGTAGCGTCTTTGTATTTAGGCAAACAAATTGGCAGCACAGCCAGGAAAGTTGACTCAAGGATTAAGAGATGTAGACCGTACACGTCACTCGTAAATTAAATTCAAGAAACTTCTACACGAAATCAAGCTACTAAGAAAAAAAATGTTTTAAAATCATTTATTTTAATTGAGGTTAAAAATAATTTGTATTTTAAACAAGTTTAAAATATTTTTTTATTTAGATGAAAAAGTATAATCATTTTCAAAATTTAAATATCTTTATATGTCTCATATTTAAAAGATTTTTTTAAATGAAAAGGCCAAATGTTTTACTTTTTTATATCAAATGTACTCGCAGAAAATTAATGCTCAAAATTTAACTAAACAAAAATAACCAGAAATCAAATTTCGTTATCATAATCCGGATCAGCCAAGCATTTTTTTCCTACAGTTGTCTCCTATTTTTCGTGTTTTAAGTAATGTTTTGATTGGAAGTGAAAAAAAAAACTAAAAGAAAGGACAATGCAACTTTTTATTAGAAGTTATCTAAGTTATTTTATAGAATAAATTTTTAAAAATAGATTAATATAATTAAAATATTTGTTAAAAATTACATTTATTTTATTTAAGTTTGATTAAAAATTATTCATCTACTTACAATGGAATTATTTAATTCACGAGATAACTTATAAAAACTTCTCTTGTACCAGGAATCCGCTTGTTCGCGGTAACCACTCAATCATTTTGTAAATTTTAATAAAGTTATGTGAACATTTTTTTAGAGTCTTTTATTATTTCTATTTTTTTATCTTTCCAGTTTAATTTGTTTATTCAATATATTTGAAAATCAAATTAATAATATATATATATATATATATATATTTGTATAAAAATAATAGCAAATACGTGGAAGTGAGATTATCCATTCCCTTTTTTCAGGCTAAACTCAGCCTAGTTTTTAAGTGGACGAGATAATCTCATTCAATCATCTTGCCCTTTAAAAAAGAGCGTTATTAAAGTATATATAAGCCAACTTCAATGGTTCTACCGATAACTTCTGTGTTTTATTTTTAAAAACAAAACAAAATAAATATTAAATGTAAGGATATCAAATATAAACTAAGAAAATATTTTGATTGTGTACAAAAAAATATATTAAAAAAATATATTTTAATAATCTATACACTTTAAAAATAATTAATAATCAGATGACGGATGAAAAATGTTCTTAGTATATATTTAAAATGATAAACTAAAAGATCTTTTTTCACATTGCACACGTGTATTTTTATTTTATGTCAGATTTTTAAATCATAAATTAAAAAATATCTACCATTATAAAGAATGTCTGCGAAATCAACAGAGTTAAAATTAAAAAATAAATTGTATATTATTTTAAATTTTAAAAATGATGTTAAAAATAGTACGTAATAGTTTCAAAAATAGTATACTTTAATTATTGTATATCATAGAAATAAATGATATTTGAAGGAGAATAAAGAATAAACTTTAATGTAAAAACAAATAATGAAGGTAAAAAAATAAGTAATTCTCATTTAAAAAATAAATATAAATGACAACAATAATAATTTTAAAATTATAAATAATTCAGATTTGGAAAATTTAAGTAAAACTTAAAAAATAACTAATAATTAATCATTTTAATTTTTTTAAATGTTTATTAAATTATAAGAACACTATTTTTAAAAAGATTATAAAATTCAAAAAACAATGCTGTACTTTTGATAATAAAATGTAAAATTACAACAATAAATTGAAAAGATAGTTTAATTGCAATAAAATACAAACGCGTGTGAGTGTGAAGTTGTTAAAAAAATCTAAATTGTTAATGACAATTGCCTTTTCCTTCTTTTCTTTTCTTTTTTAGTTTCAGATATTCGAAAATCGCATTACATACATCTAACGAATTCAAGTCGTACCACATGGACTCGTTTAAAGACCTTTTGGCAAATTATTTCTTGTATTCATTAAATTCAAATCAAAGACGTTGTTTAAAAAATTAAACTCCTTATCGCTTGAATTAATGGACGTGTATAATTTTTCATTATATTTTTCACTTTTGAAGAAATTAACTCCGAACTGTTATTTTTTTCCCACAGGCTTAGTTTATTGGTTTGAGTTTTTTTAGATCAAATAATTCATTTTGTGTAGATAAAAATAAAACATTTTAGCCAAAATGATACAACATTAATAATTTATTTTTTATTGACATTGGCATTTTCTTTAAATAAATTCTAACATAAATATATATATTTTTAACATGTTACAGAAATATAAATACAATGAAACAGTTTTAAATCTGTTTAACATTAATACCAATATAGAGTTTAAGAATAATAAATGAAATTACGATGGAAACATACACGAAATTTTGGTTAAATTAATTAATTATAGAAAAGTATATATGGGTATGACGTGGAAAACGGGGTTATTGGAGCGGAGTGGATTTGTCAAAGCGCTATCCCAATTCCGCACCCTCCTTCACGGTCTCTTGTGTTGCTCAGACTTGCAAAAACCCTTCCCCTTCCCCGTCCTTTCTCTTCTCTGGTTGGCGATCAAATTAACAATGGCGCCCTTTCCGAAGTTTCCACTGTTGATAGTCATCATTGTCGTCGTGTGTTTGGCGGTGTCCTCCGCCGAATCGAGCGATGAAAGTGTGAGCGAATTGCTGTCCCTGCAATCGAGATCCAAATCGGGGGTAATCCACCTCAACGACCAATCACTGGCTCGGTTCCTCACCTCCGTCAAAACTCCAAGACCCTACTCCATCCTCCTCTTCTTCGACGCCGCACAGCTCCACGACAAGAACGAGCTCCGCCTTGACGAACTTTACAACGAATTCTCCATAGTCTCCTCCTCCTTCATCGCCAACAACCTCAACAACCCTTCCCACTCGAAACTCTTCTTCTGCGACATCGAATACAAGGAATCCCAACTCAGCTTCTCCCAATTCGGCGTCAACGCCCTCCCACACATCCGCCTAGTGGGCCCCAACATGGGCTTCAAGGACTCCGAGCCCATGGACCAGGGCGATTTCTCCAGACTTGCCGAGTCCATGGCCGAATTTGTCGAGGCCAAGACCAAACTCTCCGTGGGGCCCATTCACCGACCCCCGCTTTTCTCGAGGAACCAGTTAATCCTCATCGCCGTTGGGATCTGCACTTGGATCGCCTTTTTCTTGAAGAAGCTCATCGCGGGTCAAACCCTGCTCCATGACCCCAGAGTTTGGTTAGCTGGTTCCGTGTTCGTCTACTTCTTCAGTGTTTCCGGTACCATGCACAACATCATTAGGAAGATGCCCATGTTTCTCGTCGACCGAAATGATCCGTCCAAACTTGTTTTTTTCTATCAGGGATCGGGGATGCAGCTTGGTGCAGAGGGTTTTGCCGTGGGGTTTTTGTATACAGTTGTGGGTTTGCTTTTGGCGTTTACCACTCACGGCCTCGTCAAGGTTAAGAGTGTCAGCGTGCAGAGGGTGTTTATGATTTTCGCGCTATTGATTTCCTTTTTGGCTGTCAAGCAGGTTGTTTTCTTGGATAATTGGAAGACAGGTTATGGGATCCACGGGTTCTGGCCCTCTAGCTGGAATTGAGGTTTGTTGGCACCTTTCAATTTCCTTTCTTTAAGCTTACAGGTTGATAGTTTTCGGTCTGCTTTCCATTTTAATCTCTAAAGCTTAGCAACAATGTCTTATTTCAGAACTTTGCCGGAAATTATATGTAAGGCTCGGCCTTGAGCTGGAATTTGAGTATTAGAAAATTTTTATAATCATCGGGAGTACATTTGGTTTGGAGTTGTTATGATCAGTTTCAATTACATGATGCTGCATTGCATCTTGCTAAATCATGCTGCGCTAACTTCATTGTTATATTAGTTTTAAGTTGTACCATTCCTGGACATGACATGCAAACTGAATATATAGTCATGAGCTGTTGTGCATGTGCGTGGTAGATATATCAATAAGTCTCTAGGTTGCGATGTTGTGTATGTGCGTGGTAGATACAGCTATGGATGAGGAAGTAAAAGGAAATGGTTTTTATAATTCCATACATTCTTATCACGGTGCTTAACTTTACAAAAATTTGAGCCACTTGGCGTTTCACTATAGAATTTACAGCTTGCACTTTAGAGGATCCTAATTTGCTTATAGATTTTGACAGAAACAGAAGTCTAAGTAAAAGTATGGTAATACCTTGGCTTTCAATGTTTGTCTTTGTCAGTATCATCATGCCTTATAATTGATTAAATATTTATTTGATAAGGCCTTTTATTGATTATCAAATCTAAAGCTCCCGTGCTTCCTAAATCATGAGTTAAATATGGTCATGTTCCGAAAGCTTTGTAATATTTTGTCCAACAGTGGAAGTTTTCTGTCCACCTTTTTTTGGCCTGATACAGTGGATAGTGATAGTTTCCTTGGTCATGCTTGTATCCTTTGCAACAATGCGTTGTATTGAACCAGCAGCAATTTTTTACCTTTCTTTTAATCTTAAAATTTCCTTTACTATTTCGTTTGTTCATTGCATATTATTAGTTTGTAAAATTTCTTGAAAGGCTGGTTGTGTTTGGTATCAGATAGAATATTATCATAATTTCTCTGCTACATTGGTTATTAGGTTTTGTGTTTGGTACTCAGACTTTGGCCAATGGCTCTGTCTGGTTTGTCCTTTTTCAATGTGCTGCCTGGTTAAGTAAATGGGAAGGTGAAAAATAAGAAACAGATTGGAATTATTTCAATCAGAGGAAAATAGTTATATTTCTTTGTCTTGCTTTTTTCATATTTTTGTTTTCCAAGCTACTCTAAACTGATTATCATTCCAAGATTTTCATCCTCCTACCTTCAACCATTCACCCCAGCGAACCCGTAATAACTAGGTAGATAGAGACATTGTATTGTTCAATTTCAATAATTGTAAGGCATCTGCACGTACAATTTGACTGTGAGGGAAAAACAAGTGTCAGTAGCATTGACATCATTTTGGTCTTTAGGTCTACTAGAATATACATAAACTCAATTTTAGTCTCTCAATAAAGAATTAAAATCCATAGGGTAGATATTAGATATTGAATTCAGATCTGCAAAACAAATTAGAGCGTTTGGATGAAGATCAAACAGCTCAGATTTTGAGCATGTGTTTTAAATTTGATTTGCTTAAATTGGGAGCTGAGCTGTTCCGATCTTAATCCAACAGTTCTGGTTTGCTTACTACAGTGATTACATACTCTATTCTTGGGTTTGAGAATATATTTGCTTTTAATCTCCGAGTTATCAGATATAAATCTATCAGTTTTTCTTTTAAATAGTCAGCCTCTTGTTAAGCTAAGGTGTATTGTTATACAACAAGGGAATTTTTTTGTTTGTTTAGGACTAATCTTGTAAATATTAAGATGGCGTTTGGTTTTAAAAAAATGTTTTTTGTTTTTTTTTTAGCATTTTGTATAGAAAAGAGTAAAAACAAAACAATAGTTGTTTTTTGTTTTCGGTTTCTGTTTTCACAGTTTTTAGTAAAAATTTTGAAAATAGAAAACGGAATGAAAATAATGCAACATTTTTGTAAATAAAAGTAAAAATAGAAAACATTTCCTAACATCAAATACCGCCTACTTTTTCAGCTTTTTCATGTTGACATGATTTATTGGTGCTGATTAAACTTCCATTTGAACATGCATGTTGTATTTAAATCGAAGATGGAAAATGAAAGACATTCAAGCTTTAGTTTGCCGGTTTATAGAAAATGGTTAGATTTTCATAATGTTATGAAAAGGTGAGTTACCCGACTTGCATGGCATAATTGATTCTATATTAGGTTTTACCAGTTTGAAGATGATTCTCGTAGTATTCAATGGAACATATGCTACATGCATGTCTCTTAATAGTGGATTTCGGAGTGTTATAGGATCCCTACTCTGGAAGATCCACCTATTTCTACACGCAATAGATCTTGTGATTTATTGTTGATTCAATCAAATCTAAAATGTCCAGGGTTAAAGGGCTTGTTTTGGTACATATAGAGCGCCCAAGGCTTTTTACCCTTTTCTCTCTAGGTAGCATTTGTTTTTCATTTCATTGCTTTCTCATGTCTTGCTTTTCTTCCCGGTAAGTGTAATATTATTATTACATTGTTCAATTGTGCCTTTTGTATGTAAAATTCATTTAACCTTGAATAATACCCTATCAACCAAGCAAGTAGCACCTAAAATGCGTGCCATTGTCAGTCCATCACTCTTGCCGCTTTTAAAGCGATGCTCACCCTTCCTCTCGGAAAGAATGGTCGTTCAAAATGGAATATGAAAAAAAATATCAATTCGGTTCTTTGAAGTTGTGTCATAATGTTAGGTTTTTAAAAATTTGTCACTAAATTGTTTATTAAATTCTTATTATATTAATGTCTCAAAGATTGTCACTGTATCATATATCATTAAATTAATCTTTTAATTGACTAAAATTTCATGTTTTTGAAAAATATTAAATGGTGATAAACCATCAAAGGTTAATTTAGTGATAGTTTAAATTTTTAAACAAGTTAGTGATAATTTTTTGCAGATTAAATTGGTAATAAAAGGAATTTTTAAAAGATTCAGTAATGCATCTAATTTTGGAGTATGACATAGAAGGTTTTTTCGATGGAATATCATCCCTCACTTTAGATGTATGGTCTTATTTAGAGTGGGAATAAGGGGGGAAGGAATTAGTCGGAAAGGAAAAAGGATGGAAATCCTTTTTATTTGAATTAATTTGTTTTACACAAGGGGAAATAATTAATTTTTGCGAGTTCCATATGATTTTAATCCAGGTAGTTTTTTTAATGTGTTTAAATTGTTATTTTTTAAAAAATAAATGAGAAAAATTATAATATTGATAAAAGAATAATACAATATAAAATTAGAATTTTAAGTTTTAATTATTTTTTAATTTATACTATTAATCTATTTTTCATTTTCATTCTGATTTATTCAAATAAAAGAAAATGATTTTGCCTTTTATATTTATCTAAATAATTTTTTATTCTATTTTCCTTTCATTTTTATCCTTTTACTTTTTATTTTGCACATCCTGGTATTAGAGTATTGGCTCATGTCATTATTGCAAGAATCGTCACTCGGGAACGTATCTCTCTTTTTTCCCCCTAATTTAAAGAAATTTTTAAGTGTAGGTTTATCATGATCATCTAACCAAATTTTGATAATTTTACCTTTTAATCAAAGAGAAAAAATTATCTTTTAAAAAAATATAATTAATATATTCTTTATACAAATTTAATTGGTTAAAAGGTTTAGTTTTCAATATCTAATTGAATGATTCATAATTTTATAACAAATATGTTTCATTCAAGATTTTTTAATTTATTTACCTATTAAAATAAAAATCATGCAATTTAAAAAATGAATGTTCTTATTTTCATGAAAATAATTTTTAAACATTATACTGTATCCTTGATTTATTTTTCATCATCCCTTCTCAATAGTAAAGTATTCATTCTTAGTTAAGCATGTGGGTATAAATGAAAAATATCAGTTGATTTACCTTAAACTTGTAAATGGACAAATAAATAAGGGGGGGAAAGTAGTAAGATACAGTAAAAATAATGAGTGATGACACCAGGATCAAAGGTTGTTCGAAATTAAATAAATCCGATCTAAATTATTTAGTTGAATTAAAAAATTAAAAAATTATAATTTTTTTGTTTTGGTTTAATTTGCAACTTTCCCTTAAAAAATTAAACTAAATTCATACGTAAAATTATATACCTCATTGATATTTTTATTATTATTTATTATATTTTTTAATTTTATTACTTTTTGACATATAAGATCTCACATGTATCTAAATTTTGTATTAAAATATATTTGAGTATAACTATTTTTTTTTGTAACCTATGCTAATTTTAAATTTTTAAAAATTTATTATTTTACCTTTTTATTAATTTATATTTATTGTTAGATTTTTTAAAACAGTAAAAAAATAAATCAAACTAAATTGCAAAATATTTGTTTGATTTTCTTATTTGTTTTCAACCGAACCATACTATTTTTTTTATAATTAATTTGGAAGAGTTTTCTGCCTGCAACCGAACCAAAACATACTCAGAACACCCCTACCAAGACATACAAATGATCGGTGTGGGAGGAAGGAGAGAATAAATAGTAGGATATGTTAAAAGCATTATTGGCGGAGATGATGAGAATTAAGCCACGACAAACTAAAGAATTGACTTGAGCTGAAGTACCTGGTAGAATGCCCTTGTCTCAATGCTGCAATTGCCCTAAAGTGAGTATATTATTATTTTGCTTCTCGAAAGTTTCAAGATAGGATATATTAATTATTTAAAGATAAAATTATTATTTTTAAAAATATAAAATTAGTTATTTTTACTTATTTTTTTAATTTCTACTGAAAAATTAAAATAATTTTTTATTTTTTTAGAACTCAAAATGATGGTTTATGATTCTAAAATTATTGCAAGATCATTGCCCGAAAGTCCCTGCAAGGCAGGGTAACATGATCATTACACATGGAGATTCATACCCAAAGCAAATCAAGGTACCTCAATTCAGCTGTCACCTGATAACAAACCTGTACATAATTTTTTTTATTAACTCAGTTGATAGCTTTTTCGGTCCCAAGGTGGTTCCCTTGGATTGGTGATAAAGGAACCCATGCTGATGACCTTCAATACTAATGAGGTTACAAAAAACAAGAACAGAGGGCATGGTGCTGAAGTCAGCGAGAATTAAATCACCAATACAGAAAATAGTTTCTCCACAATATAAGAGCACATTCACCCTTTGTTTGGATCACGGAAAAAGAGGAAGAACAGAAAAGAAAGAAAAAGAAAAAAAATAGAATTAAAAATAAAAATAAATTATTTAAATATGTGAAAATGAGAGAGAAAGAAATATATATATATATATATATATATTATTTTTTTCTGTTAATGGATGAAAAAAAAATAGTAATATAGATTTTATTTTATATTTTTTTGAAAAAATTAATTTTATTATTATTTTTTGTAAATATAATTTTTAATTTTTATAGTTTTTAAAAATATATAATAATTTTAACAATTTTATATAAATAAAAAATTTTAAAATCTCACCCATAATGAGGGATTACAATTTGAATGGATCCTTTAAAAAATATTTACTTTCTTTTTACTTTTATGCATAAACAAATGATTGAAATATTTTTCATCCCCTCGTTCCTTCCTCCGTCATCCCACCCCCAAGGAAACAAAGCATCAATGTCGGTTTTAGTTGAAGACTGAACGAAACTGGTTAGAAGTTTCAAAAGGGACTTCAGTATTATATCAGAGTTTCCATTTGTTTGAATCGTTGGGAATTCAGGACAAAATAAGTTGGACGTGCTTTGTTTGTGTGCTGTTAAGGTGGCTTGCTTCGTTTGCACATCGTGATCGATGCTCGATATAGCCTTATGGGCTTAAGTCTCATCCCACCTAGAAAATTAAGTCGTTCAGCTTTAGAAACTATTGTTTTTTTTTTTTTTTTACCTTTATCTATTTAAGCATTGACATAAGGTATCATTAGATGAAGATATTATTAGAAATAATTAATGCATTTTTAGTTTTTTAAACTAAAAACACCTAATTTAACTTAAAGGATAAAGTAAATTTTCAATACTCTTATAATTCCTTATAATTATTTTTATTTAGTTTTAAAAAATAATAATATAAAAGTAAATATTAATTCTTTCATTTCTTTTTATCTATCTTTTAAAATTATTTTATATATATATTAAGAAATCATTTGTAAGAAAATTATTATATAATTTTTTATTGAATCCTTAATTTTTCTTATTAATTAACTTATATCATCAATTAATGTTATTTCATGAATGGAAATGTGATGTTGACCGCCTCGCTTTCCGCAAGGAGGATAGGGAGTTTGGAACTTAAAATCTTTGAAAAATAATAAAAGACATCCCCGCGGCTAATTGGGGGAGGGGGAGACGTTTTTCAAAGCTCGGGGAAGCTAGAAAACATCAATACTCTATGCAGTGGGAGCCGTTAATTTGCAAAAATTTATTTTGGCGCATTCTCCATCGCATAATAGTCGTTGCTTGGTTGTAAGGGAGGGAGACCCTCGTTCTTTTCAGTAATGTTCTTTCTTTATACACACTTAGCAATTAGTCACTTTTTATAAACAAAGTTTCACCATTTTTCTTAATAATAACATGAAATGGACCTCTATCAGAGTGTATATAGCTGAATAGATAGCAAACACTTGCCTTAAATATCCGACAGCTGAGTGAAAATTCTCCCAACTTAGTAAAACATCTATGTTAAAGTCCTTTTTCCTTTGTCCTTTATACCTCTGTTCCTTCGAATTCCCTCAGCTGCATTTTCAATATCCCTAAATAACAACTGGAATGTAACTATTGAGAGTATTCCAGCCAGCATTTATCGAATAAGTAACGGCTTGTGTATGCCAAGAATTATTCCCAAAAACAAGAACATCTATAACTCTTATTTACGTATTGAAGCGGAAAATATCAGTGAGTGCTTGACTGTCACTCAAAATAAGTGTCGCCATGTTAAGTAAGCTTGTTAGGTGAGTAGAAGGTTACAATTATGTTAACAACAAAACAAGTTAGTTTAGATTAGAAGGTGAGTTCAGAGGATTATTACATGTACAACTAAACAATGGGGTAGAACATTGAATATGGTGACTAGTATGTACAAATAAAATGAGCAACAACGATGATGACTTTTTAATAAATAAGACAGAAAAGTTTTGGCTAATTTAGATACTGATATTTGATGACAAGCAAGACCTTATGGGCACATTCAAAGGATACTGTAATCATAAGCATCAACCTCTAATTAGAGATGCTAACATTACGTAATTATTACATGCAACAAAGTGACAGACTCCACACAAGCAAGAATGAACAATGTATTTCATAACAGCGGTAATCAAATGAATATGAATTACCCCGTTATGTTGGATGAATCTAATTTCTCTGGCAACCCCCATGAGTGTTAGTCCACTGTTGTCCACACGCATAGCAAAACTGAAATGTGCACCTGCAAAAACAAATGAATATAAGAAGAAAGTGGAGAGGAAAGAAGCAAAAGAAAAAGTGTGAAAGGAGCAAGTAATTGACCTGCAGGTGATGTGCAAACAGCCTTCAGTCCTTTCGACATAGAACTTGCATTGGGGACACCTACTCCATTTCTTCTCCTTAACAAGCTCTCTGAGAATCAGATCTTCCCTCCCTCTCTCATACTCATTAAGTGTCTGCAACTCCTCACACCCAACACCAGGATGCCAAGGAACATAACACCTTGCACAGAAGAGTCTATGGCAGATAGGACACTCACTCTCCCTTACGTCTTCATCGTCAAATAGCATCATAGCAGAACAGTCCCTAAACGGACAATAGAATTTAGGAACCGTCAGAAAATGAGCCTCGCACAAAGCATCATTCCACCGGTCAAGAAGGTCCTTCGGAAGCAATGGCCTGCAAGCGTCGAGTTCCAACACGCCCTTGCAGTTCAAACCAGGGCACGAAACAACCGTTATACTTTCTTGGATCTTCGTGGCCACTTGTTTGGTCACGCACTCGTTGCAGAAGGAGTGATCGCATCTCCGGTTCCTGAACATCTCATCAGTCTCTCTTGCCTCGGCACAAATCTCGCATATAATGAGTGAGCAAGAGGAGGAGTCACCGGTTTGTTCGGTGACCAACTCTATTTTCTCTGTCATGGGGGTTTCAACGGCCTTGGATGATGATGGTAGGGTTTTGATGGTGGTGCTGAGAGAGGACATGAGGATTTCCTGGAACTGCAACTCTTGAGCGTACTTTTCATCGGAAATGGGGACTGCTTCGTTTGCATCGTCGTCGAACAGAGCTGAGAAATAAAAATCATCTATGCCGTCAAGAGCCAAGGGGGAATCCTGTTCTTGCGCCATTGGTGGTGTGTCACTCTCTCACTCTCTCACTCTCTCGTTACTTTTTGGAGAGAGAAACCTTCGTCCACAAGGTGCCGTGTGATTAAGCTCCTTCGTGCAGAGGCTAAAGCGTATAAAGGCAGTGTTCTGAAGAGGGACCTTTTTCTATATATATATATATATAGATAGATATGTAAAAAGAAAAAAATAAAATAAAAATTATCTTGACTGACTTACCTTTGTTTGCGATAGAGTCAATGCGCAAGGATCGTGCCAATGGGTTTTTCATTTTGCAAGAGTTGTTAGCAAAATCCTAACAGCTTCCCCTCTACGCAACAACACCCACGTTAGAGGAAACTATAATTTGTTTTTTTTTTAAACGAATATGGATAAAATTTGCATTTTTCCATCTCACAGTGAAGGCCTTCAATAGATCGGCATAAAGTTATTTTCTTCTTATGCTTTTCTATCGCTGATGGAAGTTCTTGAGAAGAGATGGTAATTCAATTAAAATTTAAAAGGTAAGTATTATCTTTAACAGATAGGAATTTTACTTATAAAATAGTTTTAAATTTCAATCATTATTCATAAAAATTACAAGCTAATACATAATTAGATATTATATAACCTAAACTTGTATGCTTACAAAACATATAAATATTAGTTAGTAACCCAAGCATTCCAAGGATGTTTCAATACAACTCAATGTTTGGAGATTAAAAATTTAGTCTATTATGAATTTAAACATTTCAATTATAAACTTTATAATAATAATAATAGGGTGTGAAAATTTCTTGAATCATAGATTTAAAACACAAAAAATATAACATAAATAATGGCACGATAAAATAATGGAAATCTTGTATAATAACAATAACAATAACAGTAAATAAATTTTTTAATAAACTAATGGTAGAAGTCATTAATCAAATCCTTTAAAATTCCAAATATTTTCTATATTTTCACACGTTTCAACTTACTTTACTGTAGAGGACGTTTGTGATGAAATATTCTTGAGAATTTATCGACCTATCACGCTTGAGTGATATCCCTTTAAGCATCACCACTACAATTTAGATTAGTTTGTTACAACAAGCAAATAAATTAATTAAAAGTTGAAAAAATTAATTAAAAGTTAAAAAATAAAAAGAAAAGCTGAAAAATAATAAATTACAAAAATTTGAAAATTATTAAATCATATATTAAATTAAAAATAGTTAATAAAATTAATTAGTAAATTAATTCATAAATATCAAATAATAAATAAAAATATAATTAAATAATAAATTAATAATTAATAATTATGATCTATTTTTAATAAAAATATATTAAAATTTTAACTAATTAAATTTTACTTATTTAAAAAATATACTTATTTTTAATTTTACATAAGTAATTTTAAATAATTTTTACTAAAAATTATATATTTTTATAATTTTAATTGTTACCAAATGATTCAATAATTTATATTAATTTAAATATATTATTTTAAAATAATATTAAAAATTATTTAAATTAATAATATAAATTTATAAAAATGAAAGATCATATAATAAAAATATATTAAAATCAAAAAAATATTTCAGCTAAAAATTAAAATTATAAAAATTACTTCAAATAATTTTTTATAAAAAAATAATAATTATTTTAAAAATAATAGTAATTACTAAAATAAATCACTTTATCAAATAAATTAAAAATATTTTAACTTCAATTAGTTGAAATATTTAACTAAATATATTCTTAATTGTGCATAATTTTAAATTTTTATAAAGATGAAAAAATATATATAATCAATATTTATTATTATATATGAAAGTTGACAATTTTTAAATTGTAAAATTAATGCTAGAAAAATCATCTTATATTTTTTAAATTCTTTTAAAAATTTTAATTTTTAATATTTTTATATTTATTTTATTATTTTAATAATTTAATACTAATATTATTAATATATAATTGAAGATTTTTATTTTTAGCAAATTATATTAAATCTTTTTAAATATATTAAAAAATATTTAATATCTTTCATTTTTAATATTTTTTAGATATCTTTTATACATGTAATATCATAAAAAATTATAAAAAAATTAAAAATTATTTAATTAATACAAATATACATATTATATTTTTTGTATAAATTAAATAAAATTGATATAAAATCAAAGAAGAAAGAAGTATTAGGTGTTAATCTAATTTATTTATCTTTTTACTTCTAACATGAATATATTTTAAATATTATGTTAACTTTTTAAAAATAAAATATTAATTAATACTATTGTATATTTTTAATATATATATCATTTGATTAATATGATATTAGATAATTTGTCTATAGAAAAAAACAATCTGTATTTCCATAAATGAGGAATGGGTTTTGAAATTTAAAATCAATAAATATATACTATGCATGTATTGGTCCCAGATGGATACAAAGATAAATTTTACCATTACCACAATAATTTATACTTCACGAAAAATTATGACGAGTTTAAATATAGATTTGGAGGAGATAACAATAATAAATTAAAACACAACCATCATTTTATTTGATTTAGGGATTTATGATATAATTATATTAGAATAATTTATATGAACATTTACGATTTATTAAAAAGTATTTAATATTTTTTTTATTCTATACAGATTTCTTTTAATTTATATAAAGATACATAATTCAATTATATAATTTCATATAAACCTTTCATAATTTTTTATGATGTTATATATATATATATAAAAGATAAAAAATTATTAAAAATAAAAAAAATATTAAGTATTTTTTTAATATATCTTAAAAATATTAATATAATTTATATATTATATTATGGGTAACATTGCACGGATTCCAACTATAATAGATTCTATTAACATAAATTTCAAAACAGCCTAACAAAGAGTTAGACTATTAAAATTATTTTTTAAAATATATTAAAAAAATTTATATGTCTATATTATTATATGTATAAATTTAATATATAATTTTTTTAATAATTAAATTGATCTTTTATTTATGATTTAGGTGAGATTTTAATTTGTATATTTTATTTATTTATTTATTTATATTTTAAATTTATAAGATGATCGACTTTTCAATCCATTGTACGTATTTTTTAATAATTTAAATATTTATTAAAGGCTTTTCTAATGATTAAGTTAGGTTAAAAAAATCAACTTGGGAAGTGAATAAGGATAAAATAGTATACAGAGCAATAGACTCGCACATTATCATACATTTGGAGTACACCAATATAGTAAATTAGATTACATTATTTTATTTTATCCAAGGTTTGAAAATAATAAATATGAATAAGATAGGATATAAGAATAAGAATAAAAAAATAAAAAAAATTATTTAAATTTTTAAGTTTATTTTCATTTTTGATAAAATTAATATTAAAATTATAATAAATTTTATTATTTAAAAATTTGTTTTTTACAATTAAACTTTAAAGTGTTTTTGTAAGGAATTAAAATGAAAATAAATTACAAAAAATTTAAAATTTTATTTCATAAAAATATATATATATTTTTGTAAAAAATATTTTTATAAATATAAAAAAAGTCAGTGTAAATTTTACAAAGCATTAAAAATATTTTATGCTAAATCACACCAAAAAACTAGGGCTTTTAAAAAGCCCCATTCATGTAAGTAGTAACTGATAACTGATAAAACAAATAAAATATATTTTTGTAAAAAATATTTTTATAAATATAAAAAAAGTCATGGTAAGTAGTAACTGATAACTGATAAAACAAATAAAATATATTTTTGTAAAAAATATTTTTATAAATATAAAAAAAAAGTCAGTGTAAATTTTACAAAGCATTAAAAATATTTTATGCTAAATCACACCAAAAAGCTAAGGCTTTTAAAAAGCTCCATTCATGGTAAGTAGTAACTGATAAAACAAATAAAATATATTTTTGTAAAAAATATTTTTATAAATATAAAAAAAATCAGTGTAAATTTTACAAAGCATTAAGAATATTTTCTGCTAAATCACACAAAAAAACTAAGGCTTTTCAAAAGCCCCATTCATGATAAGTAGTAACTGATAACTGATAAAACAAATAAAATATATTTTTGTAAAAAATATTTTTATAAATATAAAAAAAGTCAAGTCAGTGTAAATTTTACAAAGCATTAAAAATATTTTCTGCTAAATCACACAAAAAAAAACTAAGGCTTTTGTTGCAACACGTTAAATAGTAACTGATAAACAAAACGGCTTTATTAGACTTACAAGTTACAACAAAGGAGTTAGTTATACACCGACTCGTTTTGTTTTTTTAAAATAACTTATACATTTGTTTAGATTTTTAAATATATAAAATAAGTTAATAGCGTAGGATTACAATATATTTAAAAATATTGCAACCAGATAAATAGTGATTATATTTTTCTGAACACCTACATGATAAAAATGTACACATCTAACAAAATTTAAAAATATAAAAATTATTATTTAAAATAATATATTATGTATTATTATTTTTATTATTATTTTTATTTTACTCATTACTGTATATAAACATTAAAAATTTATCTTTATTATGTCAGTCGAATATAAATTTGAATAAAAAATATGCTACTCAATTATGAAATCGATTAAAATATATGTTAATTATTTATGAAATTGATTAGAATATATAAAATAATTTTATCTATTTTTTAGTTAATTTTATCATAATAATATAATTAATTATTTAAAAATAAAATTTTAAAATTTAAAATGTGATAGTTTTAATTTTATTCAAAATAAAATTAAATTATTTTAATACTAACATATTATTTTATTTTCAATATTAATGAAGAATATAATAATATTTTATTTTGATACAAAATTTTTTATTTTATTAAATTAAAATTTATAATTTGATTAATTAAAATAATAATTACATTATCTTTTTATTATAATTATAATATTTGTTAATATGTAATTTTACATGTTTAATATTAAATTGATTATAAATTAATCATATTAATATATTAATTAGGATTAAGCAGCATTTTTTAATAATAAGATAATATAAAATAAAATCCTTTTATTTTTAAGAAATTAGAAAAAAAAATTAATTTTTTATGGTACAATTGTCAAATTTTAATTATTTATCTAAAAAAAACTATTTCTTTATTCATTCAATTTTGTTGGTAAAGATTTCTGTTATTATGGAACTCAAACTTGTTAGTAATTTTTTTTATCGATTATTAATTGTACAAGTATTTAATTATATCTAATAGTATTTCAACTGGTATCTTTACACATTAAATGTTTAAAATTAAAATATAATAAATAACTTTATTAATGATAACAGTTTCAAAAAATTTCAAATATTATATAGTTTATAAGAATATTTTATTGATAAATTAATTGTAATCATGATTATAAAAATTTCTTCATGAATCAGTTTAATGATCATATCTTTATATATATCTAACTTAATAAATAAGATCTATTAATTTTTATCTGATGTACATATTAATTTATCTGGATTATTAATGTAATTTTAATAATGTAATGATTAAGAATAATTTAAATTAAATTTTAAAATATTTATCTTTTATTATTATAATCTTTATCATAATATTAAATTTCTAAATTTAATCAAAAAATTTATCATATTAAATAATTAAATTATAAATATGATAATAAAATATTTAATATATATAATAGATTGAATCTTGAATATATTTATTTATTTTTAACAAATAGCTTATTAATTTATTATAAATTATTAAAATATTTTATATGAACAAATTGTTAATTAAAAATAATGTTTATATAAACGCGAAATACGGTATAAAGCAGAATAAATTTAGCCCTAACCGTGGCTTAGTCTGATTTCGAGATTGGGTTTTATAGCCCAGGACAAGCGCTTTCAATACAAAAGAAGAGGCCCACAGAACTAACAAATAATGGTTCTCCATGTGGTTTCAAGCGAGGCATTTTGGACTTGCATTTGATAAAAAAAAAATGTTAGAACAATGATAAATATATGCTTATTTTTTAAGTTTTTTACATTTGTCTTTTATTTTCAATGGTTTTCCTTTTATTGCTTCCACTCGATGCTTTGGACTTGCATTTGACCCAAACAATGTTTTTTTTTCTTTTCCATTCGTTTATTATATCACTTTTTAAAATAAACACATCTCATTTGAATGTGTATCACTATATTTTTTTAAAGGTTAAAGCCCTTTGTAACCATCAAAATCATCTTCTTCTCATTTAGTAGGACAATCTTGTTTGACAAAAATTTAGGATTTTATTAATTTAAAATTTATTTTGATTTAGTTTGTTTAATAAATAAATATATTTAAATTTATTAAAAAACTTTTAGATAAATAGGTCAAACTTAAACTTATAAAAAAAATTTATTTAATCTATTAAAAAATATATTTATATTTATATATTGTATATTTATATTTATTTTAATATATTTTATTACATAATATTAATATATATATATATATATTAAGTATATTTAATAATTTTTTATTTTGTAAATTTTAAGTTTACAATTTTTTTAATCAATTATTTATATAAACTTTAAATTTATTTATTGCTGGTTTAGAATTTAGACTTTTAAATAAGTTTATAAGTTTTAGATTAAGTTAAACCTTTGTAAAAAAATTTTTTAACAAGTAATAGTTTTAAACTTAAATTCAATATTTTAAAATAAATCATATTTAAACATTCAAAACCTAATTTAGTTCGGCTTATTTATATTCTTACTTTTCAACTCTTTTACATAAATGTTTATTCTCATTCCTAATTATTTAGTATAATGTCACAATTATTTTATATATTTTTTAAAAATTAATAAAAAAATTGATATTAATATAAAACTAATTGTAAAGAAATAACAACAGGTAATAAACCGTGGTAAAAAATATTCTTCCTTTTTTTTCTATTGTAATCTTTTTTTTTTAATCGATTGTTGTTTTTATTATTTCACTTCGACCATTCTTTTAACCTTTTAGAATTTTTTTATAAAATTCTCCACCTTCATAGGAGGGTATAGTTGTCTAAAACAATTTTCCCAAAGAGGGATAGTACTCTAAAAAGTTAGAGATACTACGTATTGTTTAGAAGAATTACTATTTGGATTTCTGAAATATGTCCACAACTCATAAGCTTGAGAAATTTAGTCTTTGATATGTTCTGGTTTATAAATCAAGTATATTTTAAAGCTTTAAATATAAATTTTGAGATTTTATTGTTAAATAATTTTTTAAAGTCATGTTAAATGTCAATGATGCTTATATGCATTGGGTATTATCTCTCCTACATTTTTGGAGTAACCATAAAAGCAACTTAATTGATTTTCATCGCCATGAGTGAATAAGGACCACAATAACTTATCTGTATAATTATTATTTTATTTTTATCATGATATTAACGACTAATCTATTTGTTTGGAAAAACAAGTTTTAAAATTATTTTTTATCAATTTAAAATATTTTAATATGATTTTTTTTGTCAATAATGTGATTATGTTTGTGCAATAAAAAAGAATAATTATTTTCATTATGCTGAATGTTTTTCTGAAATTGAAAAATTATTTGAAATGATATGAAACTGAAGTTTTTATCAAAAAAAATAAATGATTTCATTTGGGAATAATTTGTATTTTATAAATTGTATTTTGAGGAATCTATGTTATAATTCTGTATGCTGTTAGCATGTCTATTAATGATCCAGGTGCATCTAGATAAACTTATAGAATGAGAGGGATACCAATTAAATGAAGGTATCTTTAAGGAAGAGACTACCATAAATTCTGTCACGCTGATAAGAATATTTTCCTTAATATATATGCAGACTCCCCTCAAATGTGTTACAAAGTGTAATGGATATAAGACGATTAATTTAGTTTATTATCAACACACTCTAATTATCAATAATAAGAAAACCTTGTATCTTTATTGCTTCCATGCAAGAGTTATTTATTCTTTGATTTTTCTACTATATTTTAGCAATCTATAGTTTGAGATCCACAGAACGGTTTTCTTTTGGTAACAAGAAAGGCTCTGTTCGCTAACAAGAAACAACTGGAGCTCCAACGTGCCTCCAACCATTATGAGATATGCCAACAAAGCAAAGGATTTTCGCTTCAGAAAAAAAAAAAAAAAAAGCAAAGGATTTTGAGCACATGAGGTGGCTACTTATACCCATTGAGAGTTACGTCTTCACTTTTTTTTTTCTCCTGATTTTAATTGAAAACTGCCAAACAATGACATCATAATTATAATATATGGTGTGACCTTCACAAATGGCATAAATGAATTAGGAAGTAATTGGGCGGCGAGAGAGAATGTTCTCTTTCTTATATACCTTTTTATTTTTTGACATTAGAATGCTTTTGTGGCATTGCTGCTGAAAATGTAATGGTCTCCCCGGTAGATTAGTAAGATAGCGGCCACTTCCATGAACCTTGCTAGTTTAGGACCATTGATGATCGTTGAAAAATAAAAGATTGGAAATTTGATGATTACAAACTCGAATAGTAAAAAGGTTAAAAATTATATTTAAATAACATTTTTGGCATATTTCACGAGAATTCGTAAACGCACACAAAATGTATAATACTCATAAATAAGAAAACAGAAATCTCTATTGTTAATAGATTAGTGGGTGAATTTTAAATTCAAAAAATAAAAAATAGGATCTTTACGGAAATCAACGTGATTGCCATTATTTACAGTTTTCGTATTAAATGAACGTAGTAAAACAAAAATTTTGATAAACAAAAATTTAAAAACATTATTTTACTGATAATGATAAAATATAAATTGAAACATAAAATATGTACGTTTAAAAATTTACTTTTGACATTTTAAAAGTTATTTTAACTGATGAAATATTATTTCAATAAAAATTTGTAAATATCCATTTATATTTAATGTTAATTGAAAAATTAAGCATTAATTAAAAACAAATAAGGAAATTAAAATCTCCTATGGTTAGATAGTTAATTAAAGAGAATAAAATTGATTGGATTGAACTGCATATAAGAGAGGTGTCTTTAAAATACTATATTATTATATTTGAATTACCAGACATCATGAAAAATGATATTTTTTTTGATGAATAATTTGTAAGTGTTTTTTAATCTTAAAAAATGTCCTCAAAAGTTTTTAAATCAAACTTGTCTAAAAAAATATCATAAAAAAGTAAAAAATTGTGAATAATTAAATAATATGTCAATATTTACCTTCACTTGATGCAATAGTTGAAAAAATTAATGGTACCAACATATAATTTACTAAATCTTTTCTACTAAAATAACTAATCACATGTTTTTCTAAATAAAAAACCTACATATTTTTACTTTTAATTATTATTTTAAAAAAATATTACCTTATTTAATTTTATTAATTTTCATTTGTTTTATTTATGTATTTTTTATATTTTATATTTCAATCTTTTAAAGTTGCCTTTTAATATTTGTATGATTATTTTTAAAAAATTTTAAAAATACAATAATTTTTAAAATAAAAATTATTATTTTATTATATACATACTAAAGAAAAAATATAAATATAAATTAATATAATATTTGTTTATTATTATTTATTTAAGTAAAATTTTATCAATATAAATATTAATAAAAATAATATCAAAATTATTTATTCTAATTTTATATATTTAACTATGAAAATGATACAATCTTAAGAATCAAATATCTATATTATTATTATGAGTTAATTTTTTAAAATATTTCAACTCCATAAAACAAATTAATTGATTTGATAACAATAATTGGTGGATAAAAAATGTTAGAAATAAATATTTATTCAATAAAACTTTTAATATTTATTGATAAAATATTATAAAATAAAAGTGTTTACTTTCGTCTTTTTTAATGTTCTTCATATGACATTGAAATTAAAAAAATAGATTCGATATTCTTTTAATCAGTTTTCAGTGTTAAATTAGTAACTACATATTATGAATTAATTATGTGACGATAGGTAAATTTAATTTTTTAATCAATTGCGTTATACATATATATATATATATATATATATATATTGATTAATATAATATGATATATATATATATATATATCTAAGTTTTTAAATTAGATTTAAATATTTTAAATATTAAGAATATAAGAAATTTTTTATTTTTATTTTTATTTTATAATTTAATAGAATGATCCTTTTAACATTATTTGAAGAAAATATATAATCACTTTAAGAAGTTATATAATTTTAAAAAAAATTATATACCTTTTATATTTTAAGTTTAATTATTTATAATAGAACTTAATAATAATTTTTTTTCATATTATCATATATAAAATTAATATATTTTTATTTATTAAAAAATATATATTATCTATTAAAATAAATTAATATAAAAATATTAATTTTTTTAAATTTCTTTTAAATATAATTTATATATCCAAACTTGATAATTTAACAATTATATTAATAAGATTTAATTATTTAAAAAAATATTAAGTAAAATAATTTATAAATATATATATATATATATATATATAATATTAGAGTTTAGGGTTTAAGTTACTTTAAAAAATTAACTTTATTTAAAGTTATTTCATTTAATAACTTTAATATATAACTATATTTTATCAATTTAACCGTTAAATTAATAAACTATATTATATAATTATCCTTACAAATTTTTATAAAATTTTAAAAAAAATTTGATACCTTAAAAAATAAATTCAAAATTAACGGATAATATATCTTTTATAATATTCGTTAATTTGAATTTATTTAATAAAATATTAAAAAATTATCAAATTTTATAAAATTTTACAATAATAATCTATATAATATAATTTATTAATTCAACAGTTAGATTAATGAAATATAATTGTATATGAAAGTTATTAAATGGAGTAACTTTAAGTAAAATTACTTTTAAAATAACTTAATCTTTCCTTATATAATTTTAATAAAAATAAAAAATATTAAAATTTAATTATATAATAATATAAAAATAATCAAAATTATAAATTAATTAATAATTACATGTTAAAATAGTTACGTATATTTTTTTAATATTAAATATTTTAATAAATTTTATTAATTTAATATAAATATAAATTAGTTAATATCACTTATTATTTTAAAAATTTATGTATCTTTCCTTTTCAATTTTAACCATTTAAATAAAATTGAATCATCATGTCAAGATATTTGATTATAATAAAAAATAACAATCATATAAGATCACTTGATTGTGATAAGAAATAATAACAAAATGTAAATTTTTAAATTTTATTTAAATGGTTAACATTAAAAAAAAATACTTATTTAATCAAAATTTATTATTTTTATTCTATTCTATATATATCATTTAAAAAATAATCTAATTTTACCTTTACCATAATGATATATAAGATTAAAAAGTTTAAATGACGAATGATCATTTTAAAAAATTATATAATTTTTTAAAACGTTTACATAATTTTTATGTTTTAATTATAATTATTTATTAATATCTAATATTTTAACTTTGTTTTTATATAAAAAGATATCATCATAATACGTCTTTTCTAATACCGCCTATCTAAGAATTTCCCCAATAAAAGAAAGAACATATTTTTTCGAAATAATTATTTATTAAAAGGACAACTGTATGGAAATTATAAAAGTTTAATTTCAATGTACTATAAATGCGTGCAAGCTTCTTGTACCAGTCTTTAAAAGTGAATGTTTTCTTATCTAGATTTTAATAATCTTTCAAATATTTATTTATTTTAAAGTTAAGTTAATAGTTAATTTATTTACTGTTCATATAAAAATATAGTTACTTAGAATGAGTAATAAATTAGAGGTTAACTTATAACTTTAATTTTTACACCTGTTTTTTTTTTAGTTTTTGGTCTTTATATGAAATAATCTTATATTTTGGTTTTTGAGTAAAAGCTTTTACGAATTAGTTCTTACTATTCATTGAAATTATAACAGTGTTAAGAGTATTTCTATGTGGAGATTAAAACGCAAAATGACATTGTCAAAGTATTTTTCTTATCATGTATAGGAATTGAAATATAAACTTCGTTTTTCTATATGTAAAAGAACCAAATGAAATGTATATTTTTTTTTGTGATACTGGAATTAAAATAAAAAAGGTAAAGAATAAATTTAACCAATTATAATTTCAACAAATGATAGAAACCAATTCGTAATCTAAGATAAAGACCAACGAAAAGCAACATCAAATACATGAACTAAATTTATAATTAAACTTATATTGAATTATCAATTTATCTAATAAAGATATTTATTTTTTATTGATATGATCAATTATTTAATAACTGAATTAACTATTTCTCATAACATTGTTTCCTTAAGATAAGATATATAGAAATTTTCAAATGAATATGATGAATATTTGTTGATAGCATATACTAAATTTGAATATTTACATTATTTCTTAATGTTTTATAAAATATAAATATAATAATTTAACTATTAAATTATATTATAATATTTTTATAATTATACATATTAAATTTAAATGAATAGAAATATATTATTTAACAATTAATATATATATTAATAATATATTATATATTAATATAAAATGATATAAAAACATTTATTAATTTTTATTACATATATTATAAACATAATTTATTTTCAACTATTTTTAAGTTAATAATTTAATTGATAAATTTTATATTTTATAAATAAATATTGAATTATGTAAACTAGACATATGCTGAATCTATTAATAAATTTAGGATAGATTTTCATAATATATTAAAACTTGGACTTGGATAAAGTTTAACTTAAATTTCAAAATTAGCTCACCACATTAAGATTGTTATCGTCTATACACATTTAGTTGATCATATCTAACATTTTAAAGTAAACCCACCTTACCGCAGATAAACTCACTGCTTTGTAAAAAAGAAAAGACACTCACTGCTCCGTCTATGTTAATGATTTTATAACCGGTGTTATGAGCTCACAATTTCAGACAGCTTCAACATTCATGAGATGGAGGACAAAGTGAGAGCAAGATTGAAAGGACCGTGCCGTATTGTATCAATTCCCAACAACCATCATCCGAAGCATGGCAACAATAACAGACATACCATAATGGACACTCCAAATAAACAAACCCATTAAATCATTATTAAATTGCTTTCCATTCTCCAATCTATGTCCTAATTTTTTTTATTTTATTTTTTAAGCCAGGCCATCACCTCTCTCTCTCTCTCTCTCTCTCCCCATTCATTCACAAGTTTTCAAACTTCCATTCATGGATACCCACCTTCTATTCTTTTCCTCTTAGATGTAAACCCTTTTCACTTTCTTTCGCATCCTTCTCCTCCATCCCCTGTTTCAGTTATACTACCATACCCCATCAATCAAAATCACAACTTTTCAGAAACCCATTTGATCTTTTCTTCATTCTATTTGATATGCTGAGCTCTGCCTGAAAAATAAAACGAAGACAGAGGCTTTGTATGTGCCAGCATTCTGTTCACTTCACATGAGTTTCAGAATGATGGTGAATGGAGCTCAGAAAAAGTAGTTGGACTTCCATCAGCACCTACATCATAATCCTCTTCAGGTACTGTATCGTTTTTTTTTCTCCCTAGAAATTATCCTTCTAAGTTTTATACTAAAAACCATTTGAAAGTGAAGTCTTCACTCTTCACATTAATGAGCAATAGCATCTTCTTTGTGTTCAATATTCAGATGCCAATCTTCATTCGTAGGAAAACAAAAAGAGGTTCTGAATCACATGCAATGAAACCTTAGCTGATACTCTACATTGTTTTTGGATTGAACATTGTATATAACAAAACTCCAATTTTGTGACAGGCAAAAGCATTTCCAGCTCAAAATTTTTTGGCCTTTACTTCCCAATTTATCATCATTGTAGGGCATTATTGGGGCTGCGATCTCCGCCATGGCTACCAAATTAAAAGGAATCTACAAGAGTTTCAAATATATCACCCAAATATTTGGTAATCTTTTGTGCACCCTCTGATGTATTTTTTTTCTTCTTTTTTAAATTCCTCTGGTTTTCTGGGTTTTGTTATTGTTGGGGCTAAGTTGGGAAGTGAGTCTTGTTGCAGTTGTGAAGGAGAGGGAGATGGAAATTGGGTACCCGACAGATGTTAAGCATGTGGCTCACATTGGATGGGATGGCCCCTCAGGGAATGGACCCAGTTGGGTACGGAGCTGTTATGTTTTCTGTTCACTTTACCTCTCCATTTATGTTACAACTATCTAAGATCCAAACTTTTTTTGTCATTTTGTCTATACTTTTTGTTGATATTTATTTTTTTATTTTGGTTCTTTTATGTAGATGAATGATTTTAAAACAGCGCCTGATTTTTCAACCTCACTAAGTAATTTGGGGGAACTAAATGACCCTAATCCTATGGCTGTTACTACATCATGGTCCTCTCAAGGTATGCTTTGCTTCTCACTTCTCATATAGCAACATTTCATCATGAGTCATGTGTTGATTTTTGCTTCCAAATGTGGTGCCATTAAATATTGAGATCCTGTATTCGTGTGGAACCGTGCAGTCTCCCTAATTTGAATAATACAAAAAATAGATGGCCCTTCACGGGTTAACTAGTAAAAAGGGGAACATGTATTTGATTATTATTATTATTGTGTCTTGATTACCTTCTAGATAAAGTTGTGAGGCTTGCAAAAAGTTATCTAGATTCCTTGCCTCCATAGAATGAGTTTGGCTGTTCTGTCACGAGCAAACTCTTCTCCAACAAGGGGAATCTAATGGCTCTTGGCTTTACAATTAACACTGTTTTAAGTGGTCCACACTCTACACCAGAATTTCTTAATAGAGTGGTTTGATTGTATTAAATTTGGTATTTAGTATTATGCCACTGTGCTTGATAAGAACATGTTTTGTTGGTCTTTAGGTTTTCAATGTGGTAAGTTTCCTAGATGTGATCAAGTTAAAAGAACTAAACACTGTCTAATTGGATGAAGCTGCAAAACTATATGAATAGCTCTATTAAGAATTTGATGGAGACGTTAAGATTTGTTCTTGCTATGACCTTTTAATATGATTTTTAGAAATTTAGTGCTACCGTTTATGTCAAATATATATTAATAGCTGACTGTAACTGCAGCCTACTTATGTTCATATTTCTTAGATTTGATACCTATGTATACTGTACCTGTTCTTACCTTTTAAAATATTTTAGGATTGTATTACTTAAATGACGGGTAGCTCTTCGAACCTTATATTTTGGGAATCATAGTTGGTTAGATGTTTGAAGGTGGTCGTAGGTCTAGCTAAGAAGAATTTAGTTGTGCACTTTTTGGGGATTCATCTTTTCTGTTGAACATACTAGCTGTGACAGTGAGCTACTATGCCTTTCTTGAAGAAGAAAGTATCTCAAAGGTGCATATGATGCACTTTGTTCTTGCAAAAACAATGACCTTGTTTGATTTCTGTTTCTCAAAACTGTTTTGAGTTCTTAGAGGTTAAAGAACAAACAAACTTGTTGGTTAATTATTTTCTAACTACCTGTTTTGAAAACTATTCTCAAGTCATTGGTTTTAAAAGCAATAGAACCAAAACATCTTATACATGTTTTCTTTAACTTTGTTTCTGTTTTCTTTGAAAGTGTGATGACAAAACAGTAAGCAGATACATTCATTAATGGTAAGTTTGTAATAAAGGAACACAATCTCATTATGTGCTTATCGGCAAGATGAAGACCATTACTATATATTGACAGTTAAAGAAGTCATATTTTCAGAAACTGAACTTTTTTCCTATCAAATGAGTTTTTCTTTCATCTAGTTTTAAAAGCTTATCTCAATTTTTTAAAACAGTTTTGAAATTTAAAAATTAAAACAGAAAAACAGTTTCAAACAGCCCTAATATGTTCAAGGGTTGGTCTAGTGCCAAATTTATAGTATCTGCCTCCTCACAGTTAAGAAGTTAATTAAAAACAAGGTAGTGTGATATTCTCGGCATAAAAGCTGGCACTCTTTGCTCGGAACTTGGAAGTACTAGTTCCATTATGCTATGAAATTAGTTTACTACAGAATTATGTGTTTAAAATAGGCTGTTTATCTTCATGGTGATTTTCTTTTTCAGAGTTCTCTGTTTTTTTTCCACATGTTACCTTTGACTTTATTACTGTACTGTACTCATACTTATTCCACTCTCAGGATCATAATTACGCAGTTATACTAGAATTTGTTTATTTCCATTGCTTGTGAATTATGATTATATTTCCTAACAGTTCCAGGGTGATGAGAATCAGGAGAAATACACATCATATTTTTATATTCTTCAAAACTGTTTGCTGCATGTAAGAATTGTTCAAATACAAATCTGATCTTGCTTGCTAGGTTACCAAGTGCCATCAATTTATTTGCTGTTTGGATCTACGCTACTTATTTTCTCAATGATTACCATTCCTTACTTGAACCCTTCGAACAGATTTTGAAGAATCCACTGGAAGTCAATCAATATCAAACATTTACAAAGGCATGCCATCTGCAGGGGCTTCTCATGCTCCTAAGAAGCTCAAGCGGAAAAAGACCAAGTCAACTTCCTCTTCGGAGTTGCTATCTGCTTCATCAAGACAATCAGGGACAGCAAAGTCAAAGGCTACATATAGTAAGAGAGAAGCAACACCAATCGCTCAAGCTTAGACGATTCAAGACTATGAAGTTGGTGAGAGAAAAAGATTTGACCTTGTGAATAGCAAGACCATGCTCTCACTGGTAAAATATTAGGGGAAGAAAGAAAATAAAGGTGGCTGTGAAAATTTTCCTGCTGTTTAGTAAATTCTAATCCACAGAGAGAAAAACCAAATTACTTGTCTACAGGCTGAAATATAAGTGAAAAACCAAAAGGTGGTTGTTCTTGGATGATGGAATATGCGATGAGTGTTTGGTTTTCTCCTGATCATATGCATCCCTAAATTCATTAGTTGTATTGTCAGTTTTGCAGATTAAAAGGAATGGACATGGAAAGAGGATATACCAATAGATGACTATTTAGCAAGATTACTATTCTAGTAATCGATGATTCTTGAAGTAGAGTGTTATATATATATATATCAGTGTAGATTATTGAAATGCTAGTGGCCAGACAGTGGGATTGTAAGTTGTTGGTTTTACTTCGACATTTTAGCAGAAAATTTGCAATGACATCCTCGGTATCCTGCTGTATGACATTCATGACTCTATTGGCTGGGATAAGTCGTTGAATGTGCTTCTGTTGCATATTTTGTTTGTTTGTAGTTGTCCATTCATAGAACTTCTACAAGTATTTGAGCTTGCAAAGTGGTCACCAAAATGTAGAAATGTCATGGTTTTTAACATGTGTAAATTATAACACAAATGGGTTGGGTCTAAGGGAATGTTTAGACCAATCACGGTTTTAATTTTATAAAGAATATATATAAATAATAAATAAATGCATGATCACCTAGAAACTTTAAGCGTCCAATTGATACATGGGATTGGAATTGTAGTTCATAATTATAATTCTAATTTTAATCATGTTAACTTTTTGGGACATAATTTTAATGTTTGGGTCGTACAAAAAATTTAATTTTAATTTTATTTTGATATCTAATTAGGGATAATTAAAAAATGATATTATGTTAAATTTACATAAAATAAAATAGAATAATTCACAAGTGATAATGATAATAATAATAGCAGTATAACATAACGGATGATGATAAGAATTTGTTGCTAGTGATAATAGTGATTAAAGGGTGATAGCAATAATATTATAATGGTTGTAATGACGATGAAATAATATTTATGATAATAATAAAAATAAAGTATGATTATAATAATAATAGATATAACATAAAATATGATGAATGATAATAATAATAATAAAAGGATGATGATAATTATGATGGTAGAAGTGAAAGATAATAATAATGGTAATAATAATAATAAAAATAATTGCATAATGAGAATAAAAATAAAAATCATAATTAAAATAATAAAAATTAAAAAATAGAAAGTATTAATTTTAATTATATTATAATTTCATAAAATTAATCTTAGTGTGATTTTATTCTATAAAAAATTTTAAACATTATAATTATATATGATTCTAAGATCAAATTTTAGTTCCATCTCTAGTCCCACCAGCTGTCAAATAATGGTGACTAAGAATAGCTCGGTAGATTTCATTTATACATATGGCTTGTTTGTGACATAAATGGTTAGAGTATCTAATTTCCCCTCTCACATCTTTGAAAGATATTGATAATTTCACCAATTGATTTATCTACTATGTTGATATTACATGATTTTATTTTATTTTTCAAGTAGGACAAGAATATATCCGTATAATCAATAATTATGCATTGCTTCATTATTATTTTGAAATTTTCTGTTTATTAATAATAGTTAGCTAATACCTTGCTTGCTTCGCTCATATGTTGCCGTTGTAATTTTTTTGAAAAAATATTGAAAGTAGGATGCGTTTTCTTTTTCTATTTTTTTTTTCAACCAAGAGCAATAGAAAAATATTTACGAGTACGGTAGAGTTAGAACAAGCTCAAGCCGAGTAATGTTAAGACACTAGATACATGAAAATTGAAAACGTCTTTTCCTCCTTTCTCTTTCGAGAGAGTTAATTAAAAGGATCACTTCTCCTCTTTGCCCTGCCAAAAGAAGTACAAAAGGCAGAAAATGTTACAATGAGACTAAAAAGCATAATGCTGTTTGGTAAAACCCAACATGAGAAGAACTCAACCTTATAAAAATAGGAAGACGATAAGATTACAAATAATTATTGGAAAAAAAAATTAAGGTAGCACGTACGTTGGTTAATTAAAATGATAAGATCATCTTAATAAGGAAAGTAAATTAGAAGGAGTATAAGACGACAAAATCTAGCTTTGGTTGATTCGGACATATGTTAAAAAGGACTATAAGAATCTTAATAATGAAAGTAAATTAGAAGGATAGTCCAATAATTAGAGTTAGAATGAAATCAAGAAAAATATTAGTCAAATCATTAAGAAAACATGTTTTTTTTGTTAACAATAAAACATGAGTTATATACAAAAAAAAACATGATTAATTATAACAAACATTACAGTGCGTAGTCATTGTAGTAGTTGTTTGCTGAAAAAGAAAAAAAAAGGCACGTGCAAATATAGGCCCATGGGAGGGTGTAACATAGAGAAATATATAGCTAGAGAATTTCCGTCAGTAGTAGACCCCCCAAGATCAATGCCCAACTTAGAAGACGATGATTTCGCCTTTATACTAATTTCATTATTACCATTCTCAATTTCATCTACACTTTAAGAGAAACCTAGTTTGTGACTAGTCCATTATTCCCCATGCCTATATCATGGGCCAGCTTGCTTTTGAGCGTGGAAGCTTTTTCACCATCTAAGCAAGAGTGACACTAGAACTGTTGAAGTGTCACTTTCTATGCTTATTATAGCGAATCTATTTTATCTGCCAATGGTTGTGACTTGTGATATAACACACAATCCTAATCAGATATTATATTATATATATATATATATATATGCATGGCATGACCCAGCAATGCTTCTCCCTCCATAAGCTCTTCTTGCTACCTATTGTGAATCGGACACTGATAGTTGCATGGCACAAGTTAAAGCACTTTCGTGTCCCCACCAAATTACCTTGCTCTGCCCGGCAACAGTGTAGTTATTTGTTAATATAAACTGGCATGTTGCTTCAGACTACAAAAATGGGTGGGGGTGCTAGAATCACTGTTTTCAATTGGAACCAAGTGAATTTGAATCCTCTCGTGTTGTTAATTAAAGAATATGATATGGTCATGTTAATCAGAAAAAGACACAACATTGCGGTAGGTGAAGACAATGTAACAAACCTGAAGATGCACGGAAATCAACAATCACTTATTTCCTTGACAAAGAAACAGAATACTAAATAGAGGCTGAACATTGTTCTACAACTTTTACAATTCATCCAATGCTCTATTAGGGTGCCATTGCCAAAAAATAATTCAATTAGACATTTAATTTGGTATCTACCTACAAACCAAAGATCAAATTAAGAATTTGTTTTCTTTGGCATTTGTTAATATGTTTTCGTTTTTGTAGGCAGCCAATATTTATATATTCTGCATGTGACTTTATGATATTATTGATCCTCAGGAAAATTTTCAAGGTTGTTTTGGTTACTTATATTTTCTGCCGAATCTGTGCCTCAAATTAATGATAAAAAATGATAGGTTTAAAATTTATTTTGAAGCACCTACTCAACTTACAAGGTGGACCATATGATTTCCATATTTAAGAGCTATGCTCTGCAATTATAAAGCATTGAAGTTGAGTACCAGAAGATGGTTCGCTGATATATAAATGCATAACTACATTATTGAAGTCAGAATCAAAATGTATCACATCCCTATATATTCTTCCAATTTTCCTCACAAAAGTGCATGCAATTAATTGAAGCATGGGCTGATTAATGCACGGAATTGCGGAGACAATATTTGTAAGGTCAAATCAAAGCTATATAATGGAGCAGCCATCTGTCTTATAGAAGGCATAATATGCTAATCAGTGCTCGAAGGGAAGGTTAAGAAGTTAAAAATTTAGATTTTTTTATTAAAATTATTATTAATATAATTTTTAATACATCCTAAACCATTAATAAAAAATGGTATTAACTTATTAATTAATAATTTTTAGAATGCTAATTAACAAGTGCCTACATAAGATGATAATGTCATATTCTCCTATTTCAACTTCTAACAAGATAATCCTTTTAATGCTAAACGAACGAAGTATTAAATGAAAAAGTAAATATATTAATATTTAAAAGTATAAAAAGTCAATAATTTTTTGTCTGGTAAGTTGGAGAATTAGTAGAAAAAATATTCCTAAAAAAAGGTTAGAGGATTAGTAGAAAAATATTATAGGAGGATTTTGGAATTACTTCCCTAATTCTGATTTTTTAATAATATTTTTAATATTTCTACTTACTAGATAATGAAAGAATTAAATGTTTTTTATATTTTAAAATATTAAAAATGGTTTTATTTAATATTTTCTTTATAAATTGAGTTTTACTAACCAATATTTTTGGAATATTGATTAAGAAATCAAATGGGAATTTTCTAATTGAGATTTATTGAAAATTATGGTGATGATGTAATAATAATAATTTTTAATAAAAAGTTAGCCTTTTTTAATTTTATAACTAATTAGAATTTATTTTTTTATAAAGTATTAAAAGAATTAGTAGAAAGATTTAGTGGGAGGATAAAGCATTACTTGTTATGGAGAAATTGGCAACAAAATTTGGAGTGAGGATTCACTACGTTCTCATTGATGGTTGTTCCAATGCTGGCTCATCAGGCTACAATATTGTACTTCGGTGCCAACCACATTAAACCTATATTATGTAGTGTAGATGTGTTGGGGATCTTGTTGGCTCACTAGCAGAAATATATAATACAAAGGGCGTTGGACACAAGCAAGAATGCAAGAGCTGGCGGCAGGTTTACAGAATATATCCAACTTCTACCATTGAATTCATGAAAGAGATAGCCATTATTTGGTAAGTGGCATCCAATATGAACTAGAAGCCATTGTCATCCCAAACATATAGCTCAGCACTCCACCAATGATCATGCCAATGAACGGAAGACATACGCATAACATGAAACACACAATTGGAGAACGTTAATTAAATTGCTCAACCTATGCTTTTTGTTCATTTTACACTAAAACATTAATTAGTTCCATCAAGCCTCAAATATCTTTTTCTTAAAGAAAGATTTATTGGGTTGGTAAGGTATGAAAAAAAACATTATAAAGTCAGTTCTACACATGATAAATATACATTTACTTTTTTTATTCTATTTTCACTTTTTTTTAAATTACATCATCTATCATATTTTATGTTATTATTCACTAGTAGAAAATAAGCTTTTTACATCGGTTGTTAAGCACATTTTACATCGGTTATTCAGGCGGTGTTGAAGCGGACGATATAGAAAATAAGACTTTTTACATCGGTTCTGCAACCGACGTAAAAAGTATGACTTTCTACATCGGTTGGGCAAAGAACCGACGTAAAAAGTACACTTTTTACATCGGTTGCGGGCAGAACCGATGTAAAAAGTATACTTTTTACATCGGTTATAGCTTTAACCGATGTAAAAAGTCATACTTTTTACATCGGTTCTGCCCGCAACCGATGTAAAAAGTGTACTTTCTACATCGGTTATGGTCGTAACCGAGGTAGAAAGTCTTTTTTTTTAATGTTCATTTTGTTTAGGTATACTACCGTATTATTTATTCACATACCTGCATATATACACAGAATCCAGGCATATAATAGAGAAGCACCAGAGCCAATACAGAATTCACATAATCTATATATTTAAACTAAATACATCATTATTTATTATCAAACTTTAATTTACAAATGAAATAATTTAAAATTACATTAAACAAGTATTGAAAGTTGAAAAGAAATGTAATAATCAGCCATGTACCTGTTGAAAGCAAAGAGAAAAGATGTTAGAAACTCTACTAAACATAAAAAACGTAATAAACCTTTTAAAATAAGTTAAAAATAAACATACAATGATAAAATAATTAAATAAATAACTAACTTGTATCATGTAGTAACATTTTCCCATATTCCTTCATGATGATCATCTCGAATAGCATGTACATCATCTATTTCAGTTTCTTCATTGATACTAGATATCCTTGATGATAAGGAAGTTTGAGAAATATCAATATTTGAAAGATCATTGGTGTCATCACTAGCGATTGTTGTCTTTCCTTGAAGAACAACTGACCATCTTTTGAAGTAAGGATCTTGGACATAAAACACTTGTTTTGCTTGGTGGGCCATGAGAAAAAGGTCATCCTTGTAAGCTACTTTTTGAAGGTCAACCAATGTAAATCCCAATTCATCGACTTGCACACCACTGTTACTATCAACCCATCTGCATTTGAAAATAGGCACTCTAAATTTAGTGTAATCAATCTCCCAAATCTCTTCAATCACTCCAAAGTAAGATATGGAAGCCTTTACAGGATTTTTATCTTTAGAACTTGCAAAATGCATCGACTCTGCCACCACCATAACCCCACTATTTTGCATGGCACTTTTATCATCCTGAGATTTTGTATAAAATGAAAAATGATTAATATCGTACCCAGTCCAACATATGACATCAAAGTTTGGGCCATTTGCTAGCCACTTCAATGTATCAGAGACACCATCATCCTTCTTAATTGTTTCATCAAACCAGTTTAAGAACGTTTTGTTATGCTCATTCAACAACCATTTCTCGTTCATTCAAACATTCTCCTCCCTTATCATAGTTTTGTGAGTAGATAAGTAAGGTTGAACCTCATCGGTATTATTCAAAATATATAAATGTGCTTGAAGGACTTCTGCAGGACCCATGCTTTTCACAGTTATGCCTCGTGTACCTTTACCTCCGTGTCTTCCCTCATGACGAGACTTAGGAACTCCTATGGGTTCCACCTTTGACAAATACTCTGTACAAAACTCAATGGCCTCTTCTGCAATGTATCTTTCAATCATAGATGCCTCGGGACGGTGTGGATTCTTCACATACCCTTTTAATATTTTCATGTATCGTTCTATTGGATACATCCACCTCAAATAAACTGGACCACATAATCTGATCTCTCTAACTATATGAATAACCAAGTGAACCATAATGTCAAAAAATGATTGAGGAAAATACATCTCCAATTGGCATAAGATAGTGAAAGCTTCATTTTCCAACTCATCCAATTTTAGAGGGTCAATGGCTTTGCTACATATTTTATTGAAAAATAAGCATAACCTACTTATTGTATGTCTAACTTTTTTAGGTAAAATGTCACGAATAACCACTGGAAGTAGTTGTTGCATCAACACATGACAATCATGAGACTTTAACCCAACTAACTTTAAATCTTTCATCGAGACAAGTCTTTTAAAATTTAAAGAATACCCTTGTGGCACTTTAACCCCACGTAGGCACTCACAAAAAGAAATTTTCTCTTTTTTTGACAACGTATGACATGCCGGGGGCAAATATGTTCGCTTTCATACAGACTGTGGAGCTAACTGATGTCGTATACCCATGTGAACCAAATCCAATCGAGAATTGACTTCATATTTAGTCTTGCCCTGTATATTGAGAAGTGTTCCAATGATGTTATCACACACATTTTTTTCCACATGCATCACATCAATACAATGTCTAACATCAAATTTGCACCAATATGGAAAATCAAAAAATATTGATCTTTTCTTCCATATCCTTGTCTCCGTGACCTTTTTTTGAGTCTTTCCAAAAACAGTTTTGATGTTTTTAACCCGATCGTAGACTTGTTGTCCAGTTAAGGCTTTTGGAGCAACATTATTTTCTGGCAACCCATTAAAAGCTTTCCTTAATCTATGATAAGAGTGATTAGTCCTGAGAAATTTTCGATGACCAAGATACACTGTCTTCCTTCCATGATGCAGTTGATGGTAACTTGTGGCTTCTTCACATATGGGACATGCTTTGTGCCCCTTAACGCTGTATCCACATAAATTTCCATATGCTGGAAAGTCATTAATAGTGCAAAAAAAGCATTGCCTGCATCTTGAAATTTTCATTACCATACGCATCAAACACCTCCACACCTTCTTCCCATAGATTTTGCAAGTCTTCAATTAAATGAGCAAGATAAACGTCTATGTCATTTCCAGGTTGTTGTGGACCTGAAATCATCATGGACAACATGATGTATTTACGTTTCATGCATAACTCCGAAGAAAGGTTGTAAATTGTCAAAAGTACAGGCCATGGACTATGTTTACTACTTAAATTACCGTAGGGATTCATTCCATCTGTTGCAAGTCCAAGCCTTAGGTTTCTTGGCTCATTCCCAAAATCGGGATATAGTTGATCAACCATCTTCCATTGCAAACCATCAGCTGGGTGACAAAGTTTTCCATCAATCAGTCTTTCATCTATATGCCATCTAAGGTTCTTTGCTTCATCTTTATTACAAAACAATCGTTTGAACCTTGGAATTATTGGAAGATACCATAATACTTTGGCTGGAGGCCGCTTTGTGCTGTCATTGCAAATAGAATCACCATCCTTCAGTTTATAACGTGAAACTTGACACACAGGGCATTCATGTAATCCTTCAAACTCATTTCTGTATAGTATGCAATCATTGGGGCAGACTTGTATTTTCTTATACTGCATACCTATCGGACACAACACCTTCTTCGCCTCATAATTACGCTTTGGTAATGTGTTACCTTCTGGAAGCATCTCTACCAACAGTTCAAGTAATTCGGTGAAACTTTTATCACTCCACCCATTCCTTGCCTTCAGAGTGAATAATCTTAACACTGTTGACAATCGTGTAAAGGTAGTACATCTCGGATACAAAGGTTTCTCTGAATCAGTAGATAAGTTACCATACATATTTGCCCGCTCAAATGACGCATGCCCTACATCACGAATCATATCCTCTACCCAATCTTCCATATTTATATCAACCTCTACCGTCTGTGACACATTTGGCATGCCTAATAACTCACCATGCCATGTCCATTTTGTATAACTTTTGCAAAATCCATCACAAAGAATATGCTCTCTAATTTGACCAACACCCAAACGTCTCTCATTTAGACAATTAACACACGGACAGTAAAATTGTCCATTACTCTCAGGTAGATTTGTCTGCGCAAAATTCAAAAACTCTTCGACCCCATTCTCGTACTCATCGCTCGTTTGTTTAGCATTTATCCAACTACGATCCATACTATACAAGAATCATCAACACAAGATTTAGGATTAACCTTGTCATTCATTGTTGTTAATTTATTATCCTCACTATTGGTAAGACCCTATCCCATTCGAGAAAAAAGTTTTTTATTCATCGATTAACATACTTCTAAAATCTTGAATATCATACTTGGTGAAATTTCGGCAGCATTTCACATCAGTCTCCAAGTACATAACTTCATTATGGTTTTATTTACCATAATGAAGCATGTACCCAGAGACAATGCAAAATGAACTAAACCAAAATTTAATCAAGTACAATTTACAAGATTTATGAAGAAATTGTTAACCACTGAATAAAAAACTTTAGTCCCAAACTGTCCAACTTGGACAATTCAAGATTTAATATAATGAATGATTTACTTATTTAGTAATATACTCATTATATTCAACCTTGAACGGGAAACTAAGGGTATGCTCATATTTGAACTCAAGAAAACAAACCAACATATTTAAACTCAAAATCAAGACTATAACATACATAAACCCCAAACAAACTTTCACATCTGCAATCACAAAGTAGAGGTGCATAGAACATACCTCACAGTCAACACAAAATGGTTGAGCGGTGGCCAAACGGTGTCCAAATGGAGGCACAACGGTGGTTGAACGATGACACATCACGGTATAGCCAAATAAGAAGCTTAAAAATTAAAGAATACAACCAAAATAAATGTATATTTCAACCATAATAATAGAATGAGATGCATAAATAACAACAAAGACGACTTCGAACCTTACGGTGCGCGACAACGACTTCGAACGAACGAAATCGTTCTAACGGCGACGACGACCACGAACGTAAGCACGGAATGAAACCACGAACAATAAAGATGTCGACAATGGCTAAGACTTAAACGAAAACAGAGAGAACAAGTCGAAATGAGAAACTGAGATTTTGAAAAATGAGGTTAAACACGAACAACGTCGAAAAATAAGTGACAGGGGAAGACATTCTACATCGGTTGTTTCTCAGAACCGATGTAGAAAGTACTTTCTACATCGGTTGAGAAAATAACCGATGTAGAAAGTTTTAAAAAAATTCACTTTCTACATCGGGTTCAGAACAACCGATGTAGAAAGTACTTTCAACATCGCTTGTTTCGTAACCGATGTAGAAAGTTTGAAAAAAAACTCACTTTCTACATCGGTTGGGAAAAGAACCGATGTAGAAAGTTTACATTTATTTACAAAAATGCCACCGCATTTTTATTTACATCGGGTTTTAAAAAACCGATGTAAAATCTTGTTATAATATCGTATTTTTGCACTAGTGATTTTTTGGATATATCAACGGTGAGTGTACGCTTATAATTTTATTAATTCTAATAGATTAAATGTCTTTCAATTTTTGTAAAAAATTGATCATTAACAGGAGTGTTAGTGATAAAATCATTCTTGGAATTTAATTTAGCATAACATAGATTTTATAATCAACAAATAGTAATTCTGAACCTTTCAAATTGGAAAAAACTGCTTTTTATTTAATTTGTAGTACAACCTTCAAAGGAGTAGGACTTTTCTTACCGCCTTCAAGTTGGAGTATGTTAATACTAAACACAATTAATTAAAATAACAACAACTTATCCTGTAAAATCACCAAATTTTACATCTTCTATATTAATATTTGCTATACCTTTAGTGTAATTAACTGTTTAGATGATGCACAATTGAGAGTGGCAACATAAAAATTTCTTACAACCATATGTTACTAAGATACTGGGGCACTGAAAGGAGGCGGAGAGGTGTGGGGTTAATTTGTATGTTATTAAGTACATCCCTGTTATAGTACCCAAAATTACCTTGCTATTTTCCATTTGTAGCCATGCATTATCTTGGCGATCAGGGTAGAAGATTATGAAATAGTAAACTATATTGCTATTTTAATTACCTCTGTCTTACCACACAATCAGAGAAGGCAATGCATTTAATTGTATGTAACTATTAATTTACTAACATATAGGAATCTCTATTTGAGGATTTTAGTGCAGAATGTCTCACTCTAATGAATTATGTTAATCGGTGCAAGGAACAGAGGCTTAGGCGAAGCCATTTCTTCTACCAAGTCATGAAATCCACCACTGGAGCCACTACCCTACCTACTCAGTGCATCCGAGCTGTTTCGCAGTTCTCCATAAAAAAGAAAGGAACAATGTAGATCAGCCAAGAGAACTGAACTGATATATACACGAGTGCGTTTTGACGATATTATTGTAATGAAAATATAGAAGTGAATTGTTATACGAGCTCCGATATTTGTATATATGCACACTACTTTTATCTGTATACATTCTAATCTTGTGACAGTTTAAAACAATCTGTAATCAAAACAAAACCTAATATAAAAATTTATGTTTGTTTCTTTATGTGTCGTGCTATGCATTGACATCTCTTGCATTTTAATAAGCTTCTCCATTTGATCAAGATCCGCAACCAAAATATCTTTCACTTCAATAATATCTCCTGGATTTGGATCCCCCAGTCCCAGTGTAAAGGTCAGTTAGAAAATAATAGGTGTAGACCCTACATGTTTTCTTTTTAGGAAAAAAATGTTTAACTCCACCATTGCAAAACTTCATGAAACCTATTAATTCTTGGTCTTTGTTCAAAATTAAATTTGTACATTTATAGACTTGTGTTAACATCTAATGATTATAATGTCCATTGTTAAATGACATGCTTGAGGGAAGATGTTGGAGTGCTACTTCAATGGTTTTTATGCCTTTGAAAGATTAATTTTTAGTAATCTTTATGTTTTTCAATTAATAGTGTGAAATACTTTTAATATAAAAAAAAAGATGATGCCAAAATTTATTTAATTAAAAAATTAAAATTACTTGTTAATTTTTTATCTTTTAAATCAAAAGGAGAATAATACTTCGACTTTTTTTTTATGTTGTAAGTAGATCGAGATGAGTTAAATTTTGAATGTTTAAGTATGACCTATTTAAAAACTTTGAAACCTGATTTTAGGTGTAATCTGTTAAAGATTTTTTTTGTCAAGACTCTGATTTAAAGCCTACAAAACCTACAAGTCTGTTTAAAAGTTTATATTAGAAATAAGATAAATAAACAAACTTAAAGTCTATATAAATAATTGATTTTGATTAAAAAGGTTTGTAAATTTAAAGCATACAAGATAAAAAGGTCATTAAATAGACCTAAAACACATATATATATATATATTAATATTATGTAAATAAAATATAAAATAAATATTATATAAATATAATATATTAAAATAAATATAAATATATTATATATAAATATAAATAGGTTGCTGAATAGGTTAAATAATTTTTTTTATAAGCTTAAGCCTGTCTTATTTATTTAACAAGACTTTTTTTAATAAACTTGAGTCTGTCTATTTATTAAATGAGCTGAGCCAAATTAGGCTTTAAACGAGTCGAGGTGTATAACCTGTTGGACGACCTTATTCACTTCCATCCCTGTTTGTTAGGAAATTTTAACAAAAAAAAAATGCAAAATCCTTTTTATTTATAAATATATTGTACATAAATATTAAGTTTTTATTTTTTTTACATTAAATAAAAATATCTTTATAGCAAATTTTAACACATTATACTAAATTTTTCTATATGTTAAACACTACAATTTTGTTTTCTATTTTTAAAATGCATTATAATTAAATTAAAATTATTAATTATTTAAGGAAGATAAAATTTTTAAAAAAAACATACACAATAAAATAAATTATAGTTCACGTCCTAAACATAATAAAAATTAGTTTAAAAATTTGTAACAAATATCCAATAAAAATATAATCACGGGAGTTATTAGAGATAAAATAATTTATTAAGATATTTTTTAAGAATTAAAAACAAAAAATTAAATCATTTAAAAAAATAGTTCATTTGATTATATTTTTTATTACAATAAATTAAAATAATTCTTATCATCTTAAATATATTATAATTTTTTATTAATAATTTTCTGACGTTATTCTAAAGTTATTTTAAAATTTTTATATTTAAGTATTTAATAATTTTAATTTTTATGAACTTAATTATAATATTTTAAAAATAGAAGAATGTTTATATAGTGTTTAATACATAAAAGGAGTTTTATGTAATGTATTTAAATAATTTGACATATTAATAAAAAATAAAGATTTAAGCTCTAAGTATAATATATTTATAAAAAAATTAATGTTAATTTTAAAGATAAAATAAGGTTTTGAATAAAAATAAAAAATAGAATGAAGTTTAGAGTAATTCATTCACTAAAATGGTGCACGATAAATAACATATTCTTTACTAAAAAAATCTACAAATTGGTTCTTAAAAAATAAAAATATTACTATTTTTTTAAAATATTTAAACTATCAAATTATTTATTTAAGATTTAATTTATTATTATCATATCATATATTTTTATTAGTAAACTAATTTTTTTAAAATCTAAATTTTTCTTATTAAAAATTAAATGTAAATCTAATTTAATCATAGTTTATAAAATAACGATTATTTTTATTATTTTTGTTGATTATATCCTTAAATAACAAATAAATTTAACATATTCAATTTAACGTGTGTTATTTTTTATTGAATTTGAATTTGACTTAACTTTAAAAATTAATTAATTCATAAGATAAAAATTATTCTTACTATATACATATTTGATTGGTCATATTTATATTTAACATAAAATTTTAACATACTCTTTTATACTCTTTTATATCTGGAATTAAATATATGTAATGTGTAGCTTGCATAATTAAATATTTAAAAATAAATTAATTAAAGTATTAAAATATTTTATAATAAATTTAGCATAAATTTTAATTTTATATTAAAAATTGAATTTATACTTAATTTAACAGAAAAAATTAATCCATAAAATAAGATTTATTTTTATTGTACATACACTCAATCAATATAATGTAAGACTCTATTTCTATCAGTGCTTTCTTAAAAAATTTTAAATTAATACAGGAATTAAGAGTTTAGATTAATGATAAATTGTTTTTTTAAGCAAGATTAAATATTTTATGAAATTAATTTTATTAAAAATTAAAGTAATGACAATAATATAAATTTGATAAAAAAATTTAAAAATTAATATGGCAATAATTTAAATTTTAATGGAAAATCTTTGAAATATTTATTTAATGATATATATTAGCATATCTAAGAAATAAATTATACGTTTTCTCATTTTTTAGTTTTTTAAAAACATCATTTCTTTGTTAACGCAACATGGAAGGGAACATAAAACGGCAACAGTCATTCATTAAGAATTTCTGATACCGGCTCGCCACCTTCTCTAATATCCGTGTAGTTTCATGACACAAGTTTTGTTGTATGAATTTGAAAACTATAATAGCATGAGAGAGAAATTCCGAGTCTTTATATAATCAACATTCTTCTTAGGCTTATATGTGCAAGAAAATTTGGGGTAGTGATTCAAATAGAAATAAGTTATGTATTAAAACTTCCTAAAGTTTGGCGTTGAAATGAAAATGATATAGACGTAGTTTTAAACGGTGGTTCTTAAACCTAAATTAATACCTAAATCAAGGAAAAATAAGATACGAAGAAAGTTAGTGATTCAAATAAATAAAAAACGAGAGAGAATCAGAGAATTTAGTGGTATCAAAAGTACAAGAGATTAGTTAAAAAAAATTAAAATGCACTTTTAATTTTGAGATAAGTTTTTTTTTTATTTGCACCCCCTCATATTATAGATTATTTTTAATTTTTTATTCCGAATCTTTTTAATATTTAAATATCACATTGAACATCTAATTAATTAAATATAAACTAAATAACACCATTATTTACAACAAATCTTTTTCTATTGATTTTTAACAAAGTTATAATCATAGGTTAAGTTTAAAATTATTAATTAAGTTAAAATATATAGTCTTGTGCCAACTAATCTATATGTTAGATGACGTTTTAAATTTGTTATAACCAACATTTTCTTTAAACATTAAATTTTTTTGATTTGGTCTTTATTGATAGAATTGCCAAAATAAATTAATAATCAGAATCAAACCAACTCATTTCAACCTTCATTGGCCTTCATTAATCTGGAGAAAAAGATCATATTTTATTTCGTTCACCAAATAAAGTTCACATTCATGCCAAAACCGCATTTTCTACTAAATAAATTAATATGATCTAAGCCAATAACTTTTTTTTTATTAAATCACAACCAAAATTTAAAATTTAATTTCTACATTTTAATAAAATAAATCCATTTTACCAGTTGTATCTACTAACATATATTTACTTAGTCAAATCCAACCTACTTAACATTAACATTATCTCGTTAATATGTTGATTCTCCTAATTCATTAAGGTTAATATAATCTATTTTTGGTATATAAAAATTTAGCTATATTAGATATTGAAGGTTCAGCAAAATAAAAATATATCTTAAATTTAAAAAATTGTAAAAATTCTTACAAAATATAAAAAGAAAATCGTATCCACAATAGGATATCGTCAATATAATCTTAATTGGACAATATACGGTACCATGTGAGTGGCACGTCATCATTTCTCGGTCTATTAAATGAGGGTTTTGAAACTTTGGGAGTTTGTGTTGCTTATTTTGTTCACTCAGGAGAATAATATACCGATTAAAAAATATAATTAATGTTTTCATTCATCCAAATTACTGTCTCTTCTGCTTAATATGTTATTATTATTATCTTTCTCTTGTTTATAATATGTGTAAAATATTTTAAAGTTAAAACATATAAGGATATAATTAAAAAATAAAAATTAATATTATTTTAATTTTTTAAATAGATAGATAAATAAAAAAAATGTATTTAAAAGTGAACAAATAAAAATAATATAAGGAAATGGTATTTTTTAAATTTTGGACTAATATACAACAATTTGTGCTGAAATTGTTTAAAATATTAAAATGAAGTTTTAAGTAACATTTAATGGCTTGTGAATAATTATGTAAGAAAACGTAAATATACATATATTTAAACAATAGATCTAATCAGTCAATATTTAGATAATAATTACTAAACTCGATAATGTGAATAGTTGGTTATATGCTCGTTGTTTTTGTGATGGAGAAGTTGATAATTTTCATATTAGTATATTACGTGTTATTTAGGAATGTTGTTGCCATTAATGGACAAAAAATGCTGTTTTCGTGAATAAACAAACCATAAATGTATTATTACTTACACCTCCATTGTTAATATTGTTAAATGTTTGTTTGTCAAATTAATCTTCAGCTGTTGGTTAAAATATCCTTATCATATAAAAAGAAGAAAAATAACTTATAAAGTTGAACGTCAAACACAGTTCATTTGAAAAAAAAAAAAAAATCGCCCAACGAGGCCATCAAGCAATATAAGTAATTGTTGAATTGTCTAGAGTCTGGTGCTGCTTCTATTCCTCTACTAAAGTAAAAATTATTTTCTAATTAGTGTAATCTCAAGAAGTTCGATCCAGTAAATAATGGTATCTCAATTAGTAATATATTGAGGAAAGACGGCACCCAAAACGATTTCTAAGAAATTTTTGCAGTTACTCTTCAACGAAATATGTAATTCTCATATGTCCACTTTTGGGAGTTTTCGGCATAAGCGGTATATATTTTTCATACGCCCTTTGATCTCCTTATATATATACCTACTTTAAAGAACTTTTCATGTACCTCCTTCAACGATTGGATAGAAGTGCTACAACATTAATTGAGGTATAAGTTGTGTGTGTGTATATATATATATATATATATATATATATATACATACGTATTTTTTATTTTCGTTGACTATATATATGTTGGGTATTAATTAGTTGTGGTTGATGGGTCATAAATTCCTTGAAGCTTGCATGTGTGGTGTTAGGCTTGGTTTTTGATTCAAATAATTGGTTAATTACTTTCAATTTAAAAAAATAAATTTGATTCTTTATTTTTTTTTTCTCCTCTTGTATGGCATTAACTTAAGGTCCATGTTGAGATGTTCTAGCTAAATTTGAAATGTGATAGCTTAGACAGTTTTGTCAAAACTAGAAAACATATCACCTATACACAATTTAATAATTAAAAGATAAATTTATTATCATTCTCGATGATTGTACATACATTAAATTTAATTTTTTCTGTCTTTGAATGAAATAATTACCTTAAGATTTATATAGGTAAAAGAACATCGTGTGTAACGTACATGAATTCTTTGACGCACCAAAGATCGGAATTAGCTATTCTTCCTTGCATGTATTTTTATTTTTGGATAATTAACATCTTAATAAATGTAAACAGCACTTTATTAAATAGTTATAAAACTCGACGGATTCAGCCGTCTGAATCGAAAACTGATCATGTGATCGATTCGAGTAATACGTTGAATTAAATATATTATTAATCTGGTATGATTTGATAGATTTTAAATAAAAAATGATTAACCGATCAATTTGATTGGATTAACCAAAATTTTTAAAAAGTAAAAATAAAAAATTTCTTCTAAAATAATATTATTTAATACTACTACTAATAATAAATTATCAAAACTAAAAATATAATTTAAAAGTTAAAAAATAGAGTTTTCTATCTTTTCATAATCTCAAATTTATTATATTTCAATTTTTATTTTTTAAAATTCTATCTTAATAATTATTTAATTTTATTTAAATTCTTTGAAAATTTCTCAAATTAATCTCTGTCTACCTTCATTCTTGAAACAAAATTCTTTTTAACAAATAGAGTGTTGATCTTAAATCATTATTTTAATAATTAATTAAATTTTTGAATATAATTTCTATGCTATTTACTTATATTTTAATTTATAAATTTATGTTCTAGTAATATTTTAAAATATTAATTATTTGATTATATTTTAAATTTTTATTTTAGCTTATGTTGTAACAAAATTTTAATTTTTATTTAATTAGATATTTATATAATGATAATTATTATTTTTTAATTTAAAATGTTATTATTTTATAAATGATATCAACTTACTTTTTTAATTTAAATATAAATTTTACAAATTTTTATATATACTGTTTCAATCAATTTAATCAATAACTTACTGATCTAATTAGTAATCTATTAAATGATCTAAGCTGAGTTTTATAATATTAATTTATTATCTTTAATGTGTGCCCTCTAGTAGATTAGTCTTTCCCTGAACCGTTACCTTGTAGTTAGTTCTGTTAGTCTATTAGTGTACTTTATAAATAGTGAATCACAACATATTACAAATTATAGCTCAGAGTTACAGATCAATAATATTAAAAATTCTCACTTTCTATCATCTTCTATTTGATTCAAGACTTTGATATGATGAGCTTCTTGATTCAAGACATGGTTAAAATTCGAACAACTTCGCCTACATCTATTACATTATCTATCACTTGACGAATCCAATTTCCTATAGTTTGAAGGAGTGATTTGAGGTAATAATAACTCATAAAATAAGATCGAAATAAAGATTTTATGAATCCAAGATAATCAAACTGGGATCAACAATACTCCTTATTCATTACCTTTCTAATTTCCCCTCACTTTTTATTCTCTTTTTTCCAGACTCATCAGTTATATACATTTATGGCAAATCTGAGAGTAAAATCCACAATTTCTTTTATGCATAAACACATGCAAAGTCACATCAACTTCAATTTGAGCTTCAAAATAATAAGAAAGGAAACGGTACAGCTTTGAGTATTTGGCTAACATCAAAGATATGGTAAATCCATATATGGGCTTTGGTCAAAACATAATTATTTATAGTATCATATCTTGCATAAAACATTGCCCTTTTGGGCTTGATAAGATTTATATGGGTAAAGGCTAAGGTTTGACCTGTCATCTTGGTTATTCTACTTTTTCTTTATACCTTTAAATCCATATTCCTCATTTATACGGAAAGTTTTCTAGTCCCCTCCATCACTAAGAATTTAATTAGTGTGAGTAGAGATTTGCAAAGGAACACGGTGTCGTTTTATATTATATCTAACTTACTATTTGGTTAGATCCATGCTTCTTCTAAAGTTCTCCTTGTGGCTTTATTGGTGAAGATAGACTCTACTACTTCAGTGACATTATGTTGCCCCATGGAGGAGTCCATGCTTTTATTAGTGACATTGTTTCTTCTTCTTTTTCTTTTTTTTGTGCGAGAATTTACCTATGCATCTCTTGCATCTTCTAGTAATTCCACTATGAACATTGTACATATTACTCTTCCGCCATGCATAATTTATTCCAAGATTTGAGTCCAAGGATTTAGACATTTGTTTATAAACTAAATAAGACTTTATACGATCTCAAATAGGCCCTTAATTAAAGCTTGGTTTAAGATGTTAACCTTAGCCTTTTTGGGGTTAGGTTTCAGGTCCAGATGTAATCTACTATATTTATTTCACATGGCTCCCTTATTCGTAAACTCTTGTATTAGTTTATGCTGATAATATTGTTGATATCATAATTATAGGGAAGTTTTTTTTCTGCGATTCAACAACCCATAGCAATATTACACTCCAAATTTGTTCATAAAGAACATGGGAGAATTGGACAATTTTTTGGATATTGAAGTCAAGCATTTACAAATATGGCTCATTTCTCTTATCTCAACCTAAAAATATAGTGAGATTTACTTCACAAATCTCATTTGGCAGAAGTACAAATTTCTCCTCCTATGGTCAGGAGTCCAAAGCTCTACAAAATTAAAGCTAATAATACAGAAAATTTTATTCAAAAAAATTATTATAAGTGCATTAATATACGAGTATTACAAGACTAAAAATAAGCTATACAACTAAGAACGCATGTCAAATCCAACCTAATCATTAGAAAAACACGGGAAAGTGGTCATATTAAAGAATTTATCTAATTTAATTTCAGGGTAGTATTAAACCAACAACTTGTAGCAAGGCCTTCTATAAAAGTTGAGTAACCCAACCTTGCTTCCAAAGGGACAAATTTTATTAATTCAATCTTTTCTAAAAAAAAAGTTGTGTATGTGCATAATAATTCACTACAAAAAATATAATTTTTATAATAATATATTTTAGCAATGATATAAATTAGTATAACTATATTAAATTGATAAAAATCTATATTTAATTTTAGTAGTTTTATTATTCAAACTTTCACTGAAATATTTTTTAATAAATAATCTTTCATAAATATAGATTTATTAAAAAAATTAATAAAAATTAAAATTATCACTATTTATCTTTAAAATTATTATTAAAATAAAATTTTTAAATAATTTCTCACATTCTTTATAATTATTTTAGTTTAAAAGCTTTAGACACAATCTTGTCTTTCACTCTAAAATAAAATATTTAAAATTGATATCTTTTTCGTTTAAGAGAAAGTTCTAAAAAAAGTATGTTTGTCATATTCCATCAAATTATCAATATGTATATATTTTGATTAAGGATTTTTCAACTCAAAAGTTTGTGGAATCACAAGAAAAATTCTAAGTGTTTGGTCTATGGGTGTGTCTACCTAAATTTTTAGAGAAATATTAAAAAGTAATAATTATGATTTGCCAATATTGTAGAATCTATTATGGGCTAATCTTTCCTTAGTTAATTGTTATAAATAATGAATCATGAATAACTATAAATATGTTCAAATTTACGCATTAACAATATTAACAATTTACACTCTGCTACCTTTTATTTTCTCTCAAATTCTTTTTCTCAAACTCTTAATGAATTTGCACTTTAACATTAATATATCATAATGAAAACAGTTCTAATTACTGAATCCAAACCTAATAACTTAGTGAAAGAATCTTCATCCTTAATTTGTACTATACACTACATGTGTTCTATTCCCATATACGACTAAGTTGATTGCATAAAATTAAAAGATAAATAAATTGGATGTGTTAATTAAATTAATCCAACTAGTTTTAGATATGATATGCATGACTCCTTTAACAAGGTTTCATTTGCACCTTGTTCCCAAACTAAACAATTTCGAAATATTATCTTTTTATTTTTCTGTTTGAACAATCGGATTACTATAAAATTTAATTGAATTGTAATCATTAACAAATATGTTCATATTAATTTTGTTTATCTTCACACATATTTTATTTATATCTACTTTTATGGTAGAAAAAAAAGGAGAAACTCACCAAGTAAAGTGATCAAATTTAAGTGTGAAATAAATTTTTGACTAATTAGGTTGCTTAATTTTTTATGTTTTATTCACGCACATGTAATGAGAATAAATTTCTTGTTTAAGAATGATTAAACAGTAAATCTTAATTACATAATTAAATATGTATATTTAAAATTAAAAATTATTTAATAGTCATATAATTATTAAAAAATTACATGTGCATTTAATTATAATTTATTATTTTCTCTTCCACATATCTTTCTTTATATATATTTTTAGAGAAAAAGTGATTATTATTTCATAAATGGTTAGTATAAAAAAATATAAGTACAAAGAAAACTCCTTTCAGTTTTACATTTATTTTAATGTATATTAAATACTTTCTCATAAACATACTAAATGTTGGGCTGTGGTTAGGCATAAAAATAGAATAGGTGGGGATGAGGTTTTTTTTTTGTTTCAAAAAAATTAGAAAATAAGATGAAGAATAAATATTAAAATCCTAACCACAACTCATCGGATTTGTATAAAACTACAAAAAGTTTTTTAAAACTTTTAAAATTTTATTTATATATATATAATAAATAATATATTAAATATATTTTAATTTAAAATAGTATATAAAACAAACAGTAAAAATTTTAATAATAAAATTACATTTTTAACAAAATATAAGAATTTAATATTCTTATTTTAAAATAATTTCAATTTTATTTAACATGACAGTTTTATAACTGAATCGAATAAGTTGCACTTTTTTAATAATACATTTAGTAATTTTTAAGATTTTAGCTATTAGTTAAAAATTATTCTTTTATTTTTATTTTTTATATATTTAATAATATCATATTTATTATGATATATTATTATTTAATTTTATAATATTCAACTTAGTTATTAAATATTTATTTTAATTATTTATAATAAAATATTTAAATTTTATTGATAAAAATTTTAAAGATAAAATAAATATTATTTTTAAATAAATATTATTTAGAATATATATAAAAATTTTCGAAAAGATATTTTATTTAAAATAAAAAATTATTTATCTAAAATATATTTTATTTTTAAAATATATCATAAATAATAAAATAAATAAATAAATAAAATTATTAAACTCTCTTTGTATAATATAAAATTATTAAATAACTATAAACTTATTTATATAATATTTTTTAATAAAAATATAAAAAATTAACAAATATTTATCCTTATTTTAATTTAATAATTTAATTTAAATTGATAATTAATTAAAATTATAATATTTAAACTCAAGATTAATAATCGTATTTTTATTTATTATTTTATCTTTACCAGTTAATTTAACATCTAATTTTACATAATTATTTTTATTTTAAATTTTTAGTTAGCTGATGTACTTATTTTACTAAACACGATCTATATCTATAAATTTAATAATATATTTATTAATTAAATTTAAATATAAATTCTTTTTAAATCTATTTAAAATAAATTTTTATTTATTAAAATTAAGATGAAATTAAACGGATATCATAAATTTTAATTTTATTATCATATTCGTTGGGATATGACTTATTAATATTATAATAATAAAAAAATTGACAAAAACAAATTAATTTTGCAAAAAAAATTTCTAAAAAGACAAAAAGTTTTTAAGTTTCAAAATAAATAATTTTTCTATATTTTTTTTTCTAGAAAGATAGGAATATGTGTGGACAATACTCATTAATTTTATAATAATGTTCTAACAATAATTGTTGTACATATATTTTTTTAGTTTATTTTGTTTTTTCATTGGGAAGCAAAGTAGTATGAGGAAGAACCGATATCAAACTTAAAAAAAAAAGAAAAAAAAAAGAAGCAAACAACATAAGATGAGTTTGTCCCCTAAATTTATAAATAAAGATACACATACTTTAAATTTTAGTTTATTAAAGGACAAATTTTTATATTAAATGATGAGTTGTCACTTAAAAAAGTAACTTTCATATTGATATATTATATCATTTAGCCTGCGGACTTGTTCACCTTTTCAAGCTTTACAATTAAGTTCACTTAAAAAAACAGCTTTCTCTCAAAACAAACGTAACTAAATGCAGAGCAAACGCAATCTGCAATGCAAATGGAATTTAGTAGTGTGGAAAGCTGAGATAAATGAGTTAAGAAACGGAGATTCAGGTCCCTACACCATAGAAATAAAATTTAAAACACAGGATCACATTCTCTCTCTACATACAGCATTTATACCATTCGTCCCTTCATAAATGCTATTACACCCGCTCAATACGCATTGCATTAACTTCACCCCTTTTCTCTCTTCTCCCTCGTTTCATCGTCTCTAACCTTTCCTCTCTTATTCATTAAATTTAATATAATTTTTTTCCCTCTTTGTTCATCCTCTTAAACTCTAAAATTGTAACAGTACGCGGTGCAGGTTTCGTTCAACACTATCCCGCAAAACAAAGCCTCCGGTTCCCTAATTCCCTCCCTCAAGTTCTCCCGGTGACCCACACTACGGTTTCATTCAACATTTCTTCTTAGGTTTCCCCCCTCTTCAAACATTTCTATGTTTTTCTCTTTCCTCTAACGTCTGTTTCAACTTTTGACTTGCATACATTCAATCCATTTTTCGGTTACTTGGAGTCCCAAAGAGGGAGAGAGGGAGATAGGCATCGGTTGGGTGCACTTACTTTGAATCTCAGTCTCACTGACTCAGTGAGCGTTACAATCCTTTTTTTTTTTTTTTAGCCGGTGTCATACTTTCACACTATGTCAACTCTTATTCTTTTGTCTTTTCTGAATTCTCCTTAAAAAATGTTTTTTTTTGCACGTAATTAAGAGTCTTGAGATTAAGAACAACCAAAAGTCATTTTTACCCTTAGTAGTCTTTATGAAACTTATTAACTTTGCTCATTGTTTTGTGGCTGATTCAGAGAATTTTGAAACCAACTCTCTCTTTCTTTCTCTCTCTCTCTCTTTCTCTCTCTCTCTCTCTCTCTCTCTCTCTCTCGAAGCAACACTCTCAGTATATATAATTTCAGGGCCAAATTAAAAGCCACACCTAAAATTTAATAGATATAAAGAGAAGGAAGAGAGTTCAGAACTTTACTACTGAGAGTGGGTGATGCTTTCATCAGTATAGGGTTTGTAAAGTGGTGGTCGAAAGAGAAATATGCATCTACCCATCATCAAGGTTGATCAGAATCTGGTGAGCTCTACCTCTCTTTAATTTCTTACTTTTTTTTTATTTTTTTCTTAATGAAACAGATAAAGTACATTATTGTACGGGGATTAAAGCTTTCAAGACTTGAACAGAAATTTGAATGGACAGAAAACTATAACATTCTCACACTATATATATAAAGCTGAATAAGATATGGAAGGTAAGGCTCTTTAATTTCTTCCTACCTATACAGCATTATACGGAACCTTTTCTTTTGCTCCGTTTCAGGACTTTCGCTTACAGAACTTCCATCAATTGTATCCATCGCCAGCAATCTCCTTCAATCAATGGTTGTTATCATGGTTATAGCAGGGATTTCTTTTTCTTCAATTTTATAAAAGCCTTCCCAATGAGAGAGTCTTCTTGGCCTTTTGTGAGAAAGGCTTTTGCTAACCCACTGTTTTTAATTTTTTTCTTTTTTATCTTCCCCGACCGGTATCTCATTTGAGTGCGAGATAAGGTTGCATGATGTATTTTTTTATTCTTACAATAAATATATTTATATATTTTTTTTCTCTCGCAATTGCCATTCTGTAATAACAATTTAATTTTTTCTGACATGTTAATTTAGTGTTTTTCACTCGGTATCTTGACATGCAGATTGAAGAATAAGACGGTGGCTTGTGAAACTTAAAGGACTTGCAGCTATGTTTCACCCGAACGTGTTCGATTCTCACCAACACTTGCTTGATATGTCGTCTCACAAATCCTCAGAGAGTGATTTGGGAAGGAACAGAGACGATGATTACGAGATTAGATCAGGAAACGAGATAATGGAAGCTCCTCCATCCGGTGACGACCAAGATTCCAACCAACGACCCAAAAAGAAGCGCTACCACCGCCACACACAGCACCAAATACAAGAAATGGAAGCGTAAGGGTCACCGTTCTAATCAATGCACCTTCTTTTTTCATATCATAAAAATAAGATAAAAAAAAATTAGGATGTTTATTGCTCGTTTATGTATATAGTTTTTGCTTATTCGGCATTAATTGTTTTTTTTAACTCTTGTGTTGTTAGTTTCTTCAAGGAGTGTCCTCACCCAGATGACAAACAAAGGAAAGAGCTCAGCCGTGAGCTCGGGTTAGAGCCTTTGCAAATCAAGTTTTGGTTCCAGAACAAGCGCACCCAAGTGAAGGTAAAGGAGAAAGCTTCTACAATGTTCTTTGGGATCATAGACACATTAATTACTAGTCCTCTAACCGCTTATGTGGTGATTCTTTTGTCGTGTGTTTATAGGCTCACCAAGAACGCCATGAGAATAGTATTTTGAAGACCGAGAATGAAAAGCTTCGTGCAGAGAACATGAGGTACAAGGAGGCACTATCTAATGCTACATGCCCTAGCTGTGGAGGTCCCGCTGCTCTTGGTGAAATGTCCTTCGACGAGCAGCACCTAAGGATCGAGAATGCGCGATTAAGAGAAGAGGTAATATCACAAAATTTTGATTTCTACTCCTTTATGTAAAGAGTTTTTTTCATAATAATATTATCCATATAATGTAACGCTTTTTATATTATTTTTTTCAAACTCTTCCTAATTTGAGAAATTATTGCATTATTGTCCTAGTCAATATTCGCACATACACATTAATTGCAGAATTTTACTAACTCCTTATAAATTAGAAAATTTAATCGGGACCATGAATAGATTATGATTTCGAACCGTGCAATTATTTCTTTTACTATCTCTCCATTACATAATCATCTTATGTCACTTTTTTTCTTCATTTTTGTTTTTCTTAGCTCTATTTGTTTTACAAAAGAAAAGTGCAGGTACAGTATCTCTTTTTTCTAGTCTCTCTTGTTCTTGGTTGAAACTAAGCTCTCTTTTTCACTTTTATACTTCAGATTGATAGGATGTCAGGAATTGCAGCCAAATATGCTGGAAAACCTGCGAGTTCTTACTATAACAACCAAATGCCTTCGCGCTCGCTTGATCTGGGCGTTGGTAACTATGGCGCACAATCAGGCATGGTAGGGGAAATGTATGGTGGCAATGACCTTATTAGGTCACTCCCAGTTCCTACTGATTCTGACAAACCCATGATTGTGGAGCTCGCTGTTGCAGCAATGGAGGAACTCACTAGATTGGCTCTGGCTGGAGACCCTTTATGGGTCCCTAGCAACTATGGCACTGAGATTCTAAATGAAGATGAATACTTGAGGACTTTCCCTAGGGGAATAGGTCCTAGGCCCTTTGGGTTAAGATCCGAAGCTTCCAAGGAATCTGCGGTTGTTATCATGAATCATATTAACCTTGTTGAGATCCTTATGGATGTGGTGAGTATCTTGATTCACAGTAATAAAATATGAGATATAAATACATGATTTTTCTTTAAAAAAAAAAAGATTTGAGTACAATAATATATATATAAATTATAGTAGTTATATTAAATATTATTTACATTTTTATTTTATTATTTTTGATGTAATTAATATTTATATTGATTTATTAGTCATTAAATATTCTGTCTTTAATTTTTTGAAAAAAATATATAATAAAGTATAATTATAATTAAATTTAAAGAAAATATTGTATTCAAGATATAATAATAATTTTTACATTATTCAAAGATAAAAAGTACATAAGATGTTTATTTTTCGGTCATACGTAAGATGTTTGAAGATGTGGAATCAAGTTTACGCATATCTGTGTCCTACAATATGGTAGAGTATAAATATGTTGTACATTTTTAGCATCCGTGAATCAAATGTTTCCAACAATTTTTAGAATCATATTAACCTCGTTCACTGACTTTCTATTGTTAACACTTTTCAGAATCAATGGTCAACTATGTTTTGCGGTATTGTTTCAAGAGCAATGACACTTGAAGTTCTATCAACTGGAGTAGCAGGAAACTACAACGGAGCCTTGCAAGTGGTATGAATAGTGTTTTCTCTCTTTCTTTCTTTCTTTAATGAAAATTGATTATTAATTAAACAAGAGAAAATAAAGTGCATTAATTTCACTTAATGTTGTTTCAGATGTCAGCTGAGTTCCAGGTCCCTTCACCGATTGTTCCTACTCGTGACAACTATTTCGTAAGGTATTGTAAGCGGCACTCAGAAGAATCATGGGCAGTGGTTGATGTTTCCTTGGATCATCTGCGACCAAGTGCTACCTCAAGAAGCCGAAGACGCCCCTCTGGTTGTTTAATTCAAGAATTGCCTAATGGTTACTCAAAGGTGTTATTTCAAATTAAACTTGTACAATGGTTACATCTGGAGAAAACAGAAGCTAAATTAAACTATACTTATTGTTACCATTAATTAATTAATTAATTGTTTACTTCAGGTTACATGGGTTGAGCATGTAGAAGTGGATGATAGGGCTGTGCATGATCTTTATAAACTGTTAGTTAATTCGGGTCTTGCCTTTGGAGCTAAAAGGTGGGTGGCAGCATTAGATAGACAATGCGAACGTCTTGCTAGTTCAATGGCCACCAACATACCAGCAGGGGACCTTTGTGGTATGTATATGACATCTCATGATCTCTCATTATTTTTTATTTTTTTCCTTTTCTTCTGATCCTTTCATTTTTAAGATTGTATTGTTATATAATCTTGCAAAGTAGAAGACTTAACTAGTTTGACGTTGAATCCTTGTATATATGTATACACACAGTGATAACCAGCCATGAAGGAAGGAAAAGTATGCTGAAGCTGGCAGAAAGAATGATAATGAGCTTCTGTACTGGTGTTGGTGCTTCTACGGCACATTGTTGGACAGCACTAACACAAGCTAGTAGTGATGATGTAAGGGTCATGACCAGAAAGAGCATGGATGATCCTGGCAGACCTCCGGGTATAGTTCTCAGTGCTGCAACTTCTCTCTGGCTCCCAGTTCCTCCAAAGAGGGTTTTTGATTTTCTCCGAGATGAAAACTCAAGAAGTGAGGTAATCAATAAGATTTCAATGCTTATGTGCTACAAAAAAAAAACAATGTCATATATTAATAGTTTGGCATTAATACATCGTAATGTTAATGTTAACGTTAGTTGATTATTGGCCTTGGTTGGAAGCTTAGTAGCTATTGTTCATTGTTCTTCAAATTTACATTTGGTTGAATTTACAGTGGGATATTCTCTCCAATGGGGGTCTAGTTCAGGAAATGGCACACATAGCAAATGGTCGTGATCCTGGCAACTGTGTCTCTTTACTTCGTGTCAATGTAAGTTGCTGGTTTAGCTAGCATGCTACAAAGATACAATTGGCACATCCAGGATTATATACACATATTCTCGTTAGTTATATAATAATGTAACATGCCTTTTGATAAATGTTGATTGTAGAGTGGGAATTCCAGCCAAAGCAATATGCTTATACTCCAAGAGAGTCTCACTGATTCTACAGGCTCATACGTTGTTTATGCTCCTGTTGATTTAGTTGCTATGAATGTGGTGTTGAGTGGTGGAGATCCAGATTATGTTGCCTTGCTACCCTCAGGCTTTGCTGTTCTTCCTGATGGGCCTGGGCTCAACAACGGAGGGCCCATAATTGATGTTGGGTCTGGAGGATGTCTACTAACTGTTGCATTTCAGATATTGGTTGATTCAGTTCCAACAGCAAAACTATCTCTTGGTTCAGTGACCACTGTTAGCAGTTTAATTAAGTGCACAGTTGAAAGGATCAAAGCTGCAGTCATGTGTGACACCACCTGATTGCAGATCATAAAATAGTGAGTAAATTCATGTTCATTTGCTTCAAGTACAATTAATTAGCACGTGTTTTATTTATACTGAAAAAATATCAATTGAAATGGACTATTTTTCTGTGATGCAGTTTTAACAAAGATAGAGAAAGATGAAAAGCTAGGAGGGTGGTCCACACTTAAGTGTTCAGAACACGGGAAACAAGTCAATTAACGCACCTTCGAGTATCCATCTTGGAAGGATCTTAGGTTCGGGCATTGACTTCCCCTGATGAAGACGGAAGTAGTTCCATCATACCTTGATATATATATATATATATATAGAGATATAATAATTAATAACTTTGTATTTCACCTTATCTGTCTTAATTTTCCCTAGACTTTTTATTATTGTCTTGTAGACTTTGAGAACACTTTCTTCAACTGTTTCCTAATTAATCTTGACCTCTAGATTTTAACAAATTTATTCTTCTTTTAAACTTGAGACAATCGTTACAACCATAACGGCGCTTATAACTTCATTTTATGCATTTGACCCAACTCATCTAGATCTGTTACACTCGATGAAGTTATTTGTGTAATTTTATTCTATGAAACATTTTAAATTGAATAATGATACTTAAAGGAATGCTTAATACTTTATTTAATGTTTTTAATTACTCAAAGTAAGTATGAAATGATTTTTTTTTGTTTTATTAATTTAATAAACAGTTTCCTAATAAGTTGAAAGCATGGCCGAATTTTGTGTTTTTTGATACAATATATATTCTCATTTTTAATACTTTTTATTTGTTTAACTAATGTTTTGAGAGTAATTTAAGTTAACAAAATTATAATATAAACACTTTCTGTTTTGTTAAATATTCATTACCATTTTTGTAAGTATTCACAGTTGAACCATTTAATTCACTTAACATGTTCATTGTTAAATAAATTATGAAGAGTGTCTTCAAGACCCATATATTTGAGATTCTGCACATCTTCATGTGATGTTTATTAAGTTTCACATTACTCTCTCTCAAGCATAAGCAGCCCTGCAGTTTCTTTTCTCCTCCTTTTGGGATGAGGCTTCCTTCTCTACTGTGGAAGTTCCTTTTTCTTTTTTTTATATATATATTAGGTAAGTTTTTTTTTTCTTACATAGTGAGAATTTTTTGTTGTCTCCATTTTTCTCCCATCTTATTTTAGACCATTTTACAATCGTCTTCCTAATACTTTCTCTTTTCCATTACATTTCTTCACTTCAACTAAATTTGTTGGAACCGCTCCATCAATTTTTTTCATTTTCTTTTTGAGAATCTCAACAAATCATAAGATTTATAATGTTGATGATTGATGGGAGCTAGCTTGGTAATCTAGGAAAGTGGGGATTGGGTGACCTTAAAAATTATTCTGTTAATTGGATGTAAGGTTTATCACAGTTTGGAGCTCCTTATTTATCAAAGGTTAATCACAGTTTGGAATGTTGAGATTCATAATGTGGTTTGCTACTCAAATTCTATGAAAGTCATGGTCTTTTTGGGTTCAACTCCCTTTAAATTTCAGAAATACTCTGTTAATTTAGAAATATCAATTCAGCAACTCATTCTTAGACTTTGTCATTCAAACATATATTGTAGAAGACAACTATTGTGTAAACTATTCTCACCGAAAGTAGAGTTTGAATAGTCATCATGTTCAAGTCTTTCCACGCCTCTTCCTCCGGGTGTAGCCCCTCCTCAAGACTGAAGTTCTTTTTTCTTTCATTTTCAGGTAACAAAAAAATATTGATCAAGTGAAATAAGAGAACACTGATAATTTTTTTTTTTGTAATAATATAAAAAATAATGAAATTTAAATCCATGTTAAACTATTTTAATTTCAAACTTTCTACTATCAGATTAATCTTAATAATTTAGAACATGAATAATATAAGAGTATTTGATTTTTTTCATAATTATTATGTGAAACCTAATAATGACTATAATTTTTAAATGAAAGACATATATATTATTTCGTTTTGAGTTGATCATTGAATGAAAGAAAAGTCTGTAACATATAAACAGTCCCTCATGTTATCGTGAAAACTATAAGCACAAAAAGCTAATTTTCGGGAAAAATCTTTAGGCTGGTAAAACCAATCAATGCAACAAAAATAATAGGCTAAGAAAACGTCCTTAAGTTGGGTGGCGTTTATTTACGATGTAGGGCCTATCAATGTATAGAAAGATTTAATACCAAAAGATATGGTACAGATTAATTAATGTAGCCCTTGCTACTTGCTAATAATTTTTTCCACCCATTTATGAAACGATTTTTGTAATATGTATCTAAAAACATATATTTAACAATGATAAGTTTTATTAAAAATATATTTAATATTTTAGTATATTAGATCATTTAATTTTTAATAAAATATTACATATAAATTTTTATTTATATCTTTAAACAAATATTAAAAAAAATTTTATTAGCTTAATGTTATACCACATTATCTAAATTCGAAAAACTATCAGTAAAAATATTAATGAAATCAAAGGCTCAATTTGTGAGTTTATATAACGAAAAAAAAATATTTTTCTATCTCGAAAATATGGAAAGGACAGTGTGATAGATACAGAACGTTTTCTCCAAGTACCTTCACGGCAATTTATGACGCAGATATACACTAAACGTTATCTCTCTCAGTAAAAATTGGAATCATAATTTGACACTTCATAAAAAATTAACTTTTTTTCATTAAGTTCTACTGACATTGATCATGACGAATAAATTTAACTTCATCTTTAACATTTATAGGATATGAAATTATTTTTTAAATTTGAAAATATAATTATAAAATTATAAAATTATAAAATTATAAAATTTTTACTTTTACTTTTTTTAATCGCATTAGTTCTATTAAAAAACTATTGTGACTAAAATATTGTTTAAAGATGTTATTGTTATTTTTAAAATTTAAAAACGAATTTGAGAATAGCTCCGTTGATAATTATAAATGTTAGAAAGGGAATTTGAGAGTATCTCCGGTGATAATGGGAAAGTAATATTTGGTTTGACTTGGTAGTCCTTCAAGCTGACTAAGATGGTGTTTTTAGGGGAACACGGATATTACTGCAGAGCTCTCCGATAGTGTATGGCATTCCGTGATTCCATCAATGCAAGCATAACCTAGAAATACCTAATGTAGATTACTGGCGAACTGAAATACTTACCGGTCATCACTTCATGACGCAGGTGAATTTTGTCTCTTTAGAGTACAATGTATGGTATATATTTTGAATTTTGATGATGAATCTGCACAGTTTACAATGCTATCAGATAGAGTATTGTGCCACAGCCACCAATTACCGAATCAAGTTGATGATTGGTCATATCATGATTAACGCAGGAACAGATGGAACCATAATATAGTGGTTAGCTGCAGTGTAAATTACTGGTGGAAGAAAGTATCGTGGGCAATATTTGCCCATTTGGTGGCACAAGCACATGGGAAAAGAGATGTAACTCATGTAAGAAGAAAAAGGAAAAAGCATTGGCGCCGTACCTTGTTCTGCTACTGCATCGAAATTTGATGGAAAGAATTAATAGCATGGTTGATTTGGAGGGGCGAAAATTAATAAGGTTGCTGGCCCGTGGCTTCTCCTTCTTCTAGGATTTCTTCTTTTTCAACTCTTCACCTTTAATATTATGCATACCTCTGCTGAGGAGGACCAAAACGCAGATGAAGATGATGATAGGTAACTGTAGAATGCAGAATGCAGAGGCCGTTGGTGGATGGGATATATACTATTAAATTCAGGACCAGAAACACGCACACTATGTCATATTTAATAGTGATGTGAGAAGAGCTGCTGCCTCCAAAAGAAATCCTCTGCGGTTGTAGAAAAACTACACATGATGCAGTTAATCATCCAACCATTCAATATAATTTTGTTTTAAAATTATTAAATGCGCGGGATGATGTGTAATTCACTTTTGAACCGCAGATGATCTAATTAAATTCGTTTTGTTTCTTGATGTTAATTGTAACTATAAAATATTATCTTTTTTTAAAATCGTTAAAAAATAGTAAAAATAAATTTTTGTTGCTATTTTTTTATAAAATTAAATAATAAAAATCAAATAATATTTTTATAAAATTAAAATGAAAACACAAAAATCAAACAATCTCTGAAGTTTTGGTTTAGTTAAAAAAAGAAGTATGTTTGACCTTGATTATAAATTAGTTAAATTTTAAAATTTAAAGTTGATTTAATTAAAAGTTTTTCAACCTAGCTAAAACTTGATTTGTAGTTAGTTGAGTTTTTTTTCAATAATTTAATACTTAAAAAATATTTTAAGCTATAATAATAATAATAATTTATCATTTGTTTAAAATATAACTTTTAAAAATTAAAATTAGATACATATTATGATGTTACTAGAAAACATAAAAAAAATTGCAATTATATAAGTATACATATTTTTATATATAAATTATTGGTGAGTTATTGATTTTAACTTATTTAAAACATATATTTAATTATGAATAATTGAACTTATTAATACTTCAGGTAGAATTTACGACCTTTTTTTTTTTTTTGAGAAATATGGTACTCTCCACTTCCTTACCTATATACCAATATTCATGATCAACCATAAAATGATTTTTCAAATTTGATAAAGGTTTTAAGGCATTTGTTAAAGATTATAAACAAAATACATAAAATGAAAGAAGAGTAAAATTATTTAAATTTTTAACATATTAAATGTTAATTTTTATAAAATATTTATTATTTTCTTAATATGTTGTAATTGATACACTTTTTAAATATGCTTGTGAGAAAAAATTATTTGATATATCTAGCCTCAAATTAGACATAACATAATTGACAAAAATTTAATTATGTATACCAAGTAATATGGAAAGGGAAAAAAATAGTAGCTTGTTGGAAGGATGTGATAAGGGTGGAATAGATAAGATGATCAATGAACATAATGCTAAAACTGGAGGAACGGTGAACATCAATGTTTAAAAGAGAATGGAAAGAAATGAATTATTTGAATGAGTAAAAAAATAATATAAATTTTATTTTATATTAATTTAAAATTTTTAATTTTTTATTAATATAATACATGCTTTTATTTTAAAAGAAATATTTTTATAATTAAAAATAAACAAATAATTTTTTCCATTTTTATAATTATTTGAAAATTCAAATTTGAGCAGGATTCATGAAAATAATTTTCTTTCTTATTATTCTTATATCTATGCAAATGCTGAAAAATATTTTCATCCTCCTATTCTCATGATGTTTTTCTTTCTTCTTTGTTTTATACGAAAACATAAGTATAAGCAGTGCATGATGAACAGTTGGTATAGAAAAGTTTGTTCACATTGTCATTCTCCAGATTAAAAAATTTTCCTCTTTCCTCAAATTCTTCTCAAAATGTCACGAGGGAAAGAAAAATAATTAGCATGGCATAATTGAAAGAGAAACTTGTGCGGCACAAGGAACATACATGAAACATTGGAATGATAAAGGGTTAGGAAGACGTGGAAATGTGGAAGTTAAACTGTAACAGTAGAAGACTTTTACCATTAGCAACAAGAAGATTATTATGTATCGTATAATTGTCTTCGAGGGACAAATTATGCAGATCCTCATTGGAAATGCGATGAGTACATACCAGAGTCCAACAGCCAATGTTTTAAGAACTTATACATTATTTTAATTACTAGATTAAAACATCCCATATTTTTTTCGGGAGTTTAGTCTTTTTTTTTTAAAAAAAAACTAACACTTTATATGATACATAAAATTTTTAAAAATAAGAGAGTTAAAGATTATTAATATTTATTTAGATAAATTAAAATAAAAAATATTTTATAAAATAAAGTATACTAATTAAATATATTAAATTAAAATTTAATTGAAATACATTAATTGTATAAATTTTTTTAAAACTATCATTCAATTATAAATTATTATTTAATTTAAAATTTTAACATTTGTAATAACTATGATAAATATCTTATCAAAGATCATTTTTAATTGATTAGTAATGTAAAACTTTTACATTTATAATATATTAAAATAATTTTTTAAATTTAATTCAAAAAATAATTTTTTTATTTTACTTTCTCAACACAAAATTATTTTTATTTTATAAAATATTATGTAATTTTTATAAAAAATAATAAATTTTTTTGTCTCATTTATTTCACATAATTTATTCTTTTTACACGGATGAAAAGTGAAATAGAATAAAAAAAATAAAGTAGAATACAGAAATATGATATTTCAAAGAATAAAAAAAAACTGCATTTAATTAAATAATTAAATAATAAGATAAAAATAATTTATTTATATGAAATATTATTTATAATAATTATAAGAAATTAAATTTAATTAAAAATAAATATTTTACTATAATATTTTTTAATAAACGACAATATTAATTTTTTATATTACACAAAATATTATTTTTAAAAATTACATCTCTAATCCCCTCCGGTGTCTTCCACTTTGGGGTAATTTTTTTTTTTAAAGAATCCCACGAATAAAATTACTTCCTACTTTTTAATATATTCAATTTATAATATTATAATATAATTTTATATTATATAATTATATAATATAATATTATAATATATATTATTTTTATGTAAAATAAATACTGCATAGCATAAAAATATTATAATAAAATATAAAATTATTTATATTAAATATTAATAATTAAATAATATATAAAATAAAAATTTATATAATAATAATTTATTTTTTATATTATGATCACTGTACCATTATTATTATCTCATAAATATTTCTATTTTATCATTATCATTATTATTACCATCATAAATATAATAATAATAATAATAAAAATAATAATAATAATTATTATTATTATTATTTAAAATTTATATATTTTATTATTTTAAAATAATTTAATAATTTATTGATTATTTATATATTTTTATTAATTTAGAAATAAATAATACAATTTAATATATATAAAAATTATATTTAATTTATAATATTATACTATAATTTTATGTTATATAAATTTTTATAATATAGTATATATTATTTTATATATAATAAATATTAAATATTATAATAATATATAAAATTATGTAATTATATAGTATTATTTATATTATAACCATCTTTATCATCATGATTAATACCATAATTATTATAATTACTATCATATTAATAATAAAAATAAAAATAAAAATAAAAATAATTTAAATTTTTATTAATTTTTTTATTTATTTTTTATATATTAAAAATAAATAATATTATTTAGTATATTAAGTTTATAATATTATAATATAATTTTATATTATATAACTATTTTTAATATAATATTATAACAATAACATATATAAATTATTTATTTTAAATACTTATAATTAAATAATAAAAATAAAATAAAAATTTAATAATTATATATAAATATTATAAACATCGTACCATTATCATTATTATTTTTATCACCATCATTATTACCATTACTGTCATAATTATCATTATTATAATAATTATAATAAACTTTTATTTTATTATTTTTTAAAATTTTAAATAAATATTGTTTTGATATAATTAAATTTTTTATTAATTTTTTAAATTAATATTTTTATTTAAATAATTTTTTATAAATTTATAATAAAGTAATAAAATATAATAATTTAATTTACTTTTATAACTGTTTTTAAAAATTAAAGATAAAAATTGATTTTAATTTTTAAATTTTAAAAAATTAAAAACTAAAAATCACCCTAAATAAATTTTAAAAAATAAATTAAACACTCCTATAGAATTCATTTGTGGTGAATAAAAAAATCATTATCTCAAAAGAAACATACTATTTTACATGTATTTTGAATATATATATATATATATTATTAAATTTAATATTTATATTAATTTAATAATTTTTTATATAATAAAAAAATTATTAATTCAACTATTAAATCATATTACAAAATTTTTATTTTGATGTATATCAAATTTTAAATAATTTTAATATTTGTAAGTATGTTATTTAACTATATATTTATATTTAAATATTATATAAGACACTAAAAAATTATATAATAAAATTTATTAATTTTTTATATTGCATAAAATTTTATAAATATAATATACTTAATAATTAACTCTTAGATTAATAAAACTTGTATTTTATAAAAAATTATTAAACTTAAATAATTATTAAATTTGACATCTAATATAAAAAAAATACATAATAGTATTAAAATAAAAGAGAAATTAAATTTAGAAATACTTGTTAATTAGAATTATTCTATTAAATAAATTTGATAAATGATTAAGTTTTATTAATCTAACTATTAGATTAACATATTTTATTATGTAAATTATATTTAATTTTTTTTATAAAATATAAAAAATTTAATACATTATTAAATAAATTTAAATTAATACATATTATTTATTAATTTAAATATATTTAAATCTAAATATATTTAATGATGTATCAAAATTTTTTAAAGTTTTATAACCATAATTTATATAATAAAATTTATTAATTTAACGATTAAATTTATAAAATTTAACTATTTATAAAATTTAATAAATAAAATAATTTTTAATAAAAATTATTGATTCCGAATATCTTAATTCTTTTTCATAAAAATATATTAAAAATATTATAAAATTTGTAAAATAATATGATTCTTACATTTTGTTAGATGTAATATGAAAGCAATACAAATTTAAGCAGATTTTAAAAGTTGTTTAGTATGTATATAAAAATATTAAAGAAATTAAAGATAAATGAATTTTTTTTAAATAAGTAGATTTTGGTTTAATTATTATTTGAGTAATTTTTTTTACAGTATGAAATGAAAAAATTATAATAAAAAGTTTAATTTTATTATTAATATAAAAACATATACGTACTAATTATATTTTACTTATTTACATTTATTCAAATAAGTGGGATAATTTTCTCTACGATTTCTAGATAACATTTTTCCTCAATCTTGACGGAACTAAAGCACATGGACATCGTATCTCTGTTTTTTTTTTTTTTTATGTCATGACTCTTATTTAAATGCTTAGATTTTTCAATTTTCCTATATAATCAAGTATTTAGAAGCTTCCTACTACTAAATAGTATAATCGATTCAAATAATAAGAAAATACAGTATTTGAAAGTTTAAATGATTGGCAAAGGTAAAAAAAATGTAACAACTTCATATCCAGATATAATTACTCTTTCATCAAAAGAATATGATTCAGATGTATGACGCGCTCAGCTTGGTAGGTTCATATGTTAGATTTTCTCCAAGATTTAAGTTAAATTATGAAAATGCTATAAACATTAATACTTATCATGAACTTGTAATTTTTAAATGCAATTAAAATTAAACAATTCTCCTTTAATTTATCCAAAAGTTATTCATAATAAGTAGAGAAAATTTATTCTTATTTATATTTTTTTGTAATTAAGAAAAAGTTAAAAAAAGAGGAAAAAAATAAGAAAGTATACTGAATGTATATTAAAATAAAAATACAAATATTATGCAAAATTTCCCTTAAGTAAGATTTTAAATTCAAACGTTATTAATTAAAAATAAAAAAATAATTCTGTTATGTTGTAATTGCTTCTTATTTGAGTAGGATGATTGTCTTTTGTAAAAAGTAATTGTGGTTGAAATTAAAATTATACGGGCAAGAAAGGAGGGAAAAAAATAGACGGGAAAATGTGTAGTATAAATTAGGTGACTATTCTGATATAGAGTTAACTAGTAACAATATTCGACTTTGTTTAAAGTATATGTTCTATACTTCTTTAAATGAATCTTTAGCCGTACAATTACTAGATCTACAATTTTTATTATTTGGTTTGTGAGATACATGAAGCATTGACAGCAGAAAATCCAAAAATTGAATGTTGAAAGCATGGTATCACCATATTTGTTGTCAAGAAGAAAGTATGTTATTTTGATTATAAATCATTTGTCCGAAATAAATTTAATCGAGCACGTTATTTTTCTAAAATAAAGGGAATTAACACACATTTAATATTAGAATGTTGCTTATGTTTCAATAATATTTCCTAAAAATTCATGATAAAAGAAAAGAAATATATTTTTGTTGTCAACTAAAAGAAAAGAAAAGAATTTGCTGTCAGCTATGTTTCATGATGAGTTCATGAAAATATATTTTTATAATTTGAAAATAAATTAGCATTTTGTACGAGAATTCTTAAAATGTATTTGAATCAGGTTTTTTATACACTTCATATATGCACATCTGGTGTGCACTTGCACGGGCGCTAAATTGTTAGTTTAGTAAATTTAATATCATTTTTATGCATAGAGAAGTAATTTAGAGGATAAAGTGAATTTATAATTATTAAATAAAAAAATTGAGATTATGATAAAAAAATTAAGAGTATATTAATGAATTTTAAAATTTTAATTATTAATTTTTTAAGTAATGATAATAAATATACTTTATTTTTTAAAGTATATCTTTTTATTTTAGTGGAGTTTCAATCCAAAATTTATAATATCTAAAGTGAAGAGATTCATTTTTAATGATAAAAAATATTTATAGTCATTGTAAGTAAATTAATAGTTAAGATTTTAAAATTATTGAATATACACTTGATTTTTAATTACAAATATATATATATATATATTACATAGGACCTTCAAATCAGAAATGAAAAAATAACCGTTTTTCTTAAACTCCTCCCTTCAAGCATAGATCCCATGTTAAAGGACAAATTTATTAACAAACTTCCTTAAATCCAATCAGTGGAAAAGGAAGAAATTCGCTTGTTTGTATATTATTGTTTGGTCTTAAAATTATTGTATATAGAGTACCGTTGTATGATTATGGAGCCAAGGCGAAGCACCCGAGTCAAACGAAAGAAAGAAGACGGGTCCATTTTTATTTTTATTTTGTTTCTTGGGTAAGATTACATTTTGCTACGGGAATGATATAGTTAGGTTCTGTTCTCTCTACAATTTCTTGACTTTATTAGAAGTACCTCATCCTATTTTATTCTTTTTATCCAATTTATACAATGAAATAAAAAGAGCAAATAATAAATTTACAAAAATATTTAATGATAAGGGATAATTTAAATAAAAAGACAAGGAAAATGTATTACAATCTCATAAATAAATATATATTTGCAAATAGTATGATAATTATATATATATATATATATATTTAATTTATTGAATTGAATCAATTTTTAAAATTTAGATTCAAAATTTGATCTGGACCAATAATTTTTTATTTATTTTAATTTCAACCTATTTGATTTTTATGTTTTTTTTTTTTGCTTTGGATTTTTTTTATGATTTAAAATGAATTGATTAACTTACAAACACCGCAACTTATCAAAGAAGAGCACGAGTTAGCACGAAGTGTGTCAACAAGCTACTTGGCAATACTGCTGAGACATAACAAAAAGCGCATACAGCCTACTAAATGTGTTCTACGTACTCATTCTTTTTTAAGATATTTGATACTATAATTCATATAACATTTTTTTACTTTATCACTCATCTCATCTTACGTTTTTCTCTTGTTTTATTGCATTTATTTCTGTATATTTTTATAATACAACTATCGTTTCTCTTTTCTGTACTTAGGTTTACCTTTACTTAGCTGACCCAAAAAGGTCTACCTTATTAGTGTGGCGATGATAAATACCCCATTACTGGAGTTCGGTTACACTGTCTTAGATATAGATACCCTTTTGCCTCTTAAACCCAGTAAATATATCAAAATGGTTCTATATTGCCGTAACACTGATAAGGGCAACCCTATTCTTCGATTACATAATTTAATAAGAAATGCTAACAAATTATTTTGAAGACATTCTTCAACACATCTCATTTAATTAATCAATTTTATTAAAAAAACTAATTTTAAAAAATTATTAATTTTGCAAATAAATACATTTAATTTTAAAAAATATAACCAATCACAAACAAATGTTAAATAATATATTTAAAAAAATATATTGATAACATTTCTCCAATTTAATTTTAGTGCACAACAAAAATTCGGTTGACACCAGTAATAATTCAGTTACAGTGCTGTTAGAATCAACCTTCCTCGGGAACTTGCAACCTTGGCTGTAAAACATCAAGATTAATAATAAAATATATTTTTATCGACTTCTTAATTGCTATATTTTAAAATTTTAAATTTTTAAATAAATTTAAATTTTAATCCTTGTAGTTGTCTCATTTTAGTTTCAACCCATATAATTTTACTAAGTTTAAATTAGGATTCTTCTAGCATCCTGAATATTGATATAATATCTAGCACAAATGTTGACAAATTGCTGGTAGCAAATATATATATATATATATAAACCAAAAAAAAATCCAGATATTATAAACTTTTTTTAACATCCAAAATAAATTTTCAAGTAAATCTGAAGTTATTAACAGTTTGCCTTTTTCTTACATCGGTACCTTTGTTCCCTGACAGCTAAAAAATTAAAATGACAGCAATTAGAAAAAAAAAAAAAAAGGACGAAGGGATGGAAATGACTAGCACAACAAATTTGTTTAAAGAAATAGATATCAAATCTCTGCTGTCTGCTCTCATTTAAACACGATTTTGATAAAATACAAACAGTAAGTGCACAAGGATGCTATGCTATGTAAATTACCAGCTAAATATCAATAGCAACTGCGGTAATTTACTGATCCAACCGGTAACATTTTGTGCATTGTATAAAATCCTGCGCCCCATCCCAAAAATAACAATGTACTTATAGGTTTTTATTTGGGAACAAAAATGCAAGGGACGAAAACACTTGTAAGTTAAAATGTAACCTTTGGCTGCAAGAAAATATGCACGTTATCATTCCAACTATACATGTACATGACTTTGGCAGGAGGCCATGGTATTGCAAGATTCAACTCTACTTTTCAAAAATATGTTAAGATACACTAATGGAAAATCACAAGTTACACTGCAAAAAACTGGTCAACCTTAGTCAACTCCGTATTCGTTTTCTTTGAGTACCCTCCTCATCAGCACCCTGCGAATAAAGAAAAAACAAACGGGATAATATTTACAGAAGACTGCTTGAAGAAAATGCTGATGTGCATAACCACCATATTGGTAAGAAAATAGTGATCAAAGAATATTCACATGGAAAAAAGAAACTAAAGTGGTAGACAATAATCTCATGACAATAAAACTAAGGCAAATGCATAGCGGATATTAGATTGAGAAAAAGATACCCTTTCATCCAGCCCAAGATCTTCAGAGGCGGCCATATTAGATTCTGATCTGCATTTAGCATGAATTATGGGGCCTAACTGTGACCTGTCCATGCCTGCTGTCATTCCCATGGGTGCATGGAGGTATACGGCTCCCCTATACATCCATTCCTCCATTTCATCACTGTAAAACTCATCAAAGGGCTCTCCACATAATGCACATGTATTCTGGTCCTCTTCCGCTGGCACTGCCAACTCTTCATGATCTTTCCTTTCTTCTGTGGTTTCTACAGGCAAAAAACCTGGAACTGATTCTGTCCCCAATGCCTCTGCACCACTAAGCCACATCCTCTCACTCACAAACCACTTACGAGAGGGCTTCTGCTTACGGCTTTTAGACATCCGATTCTTAGTCACATGCCAATCCATATGACTACTGTGTTCCTCTTGGCATCTGAATCGGAGCCCACAAGTTGTGCATTGTCTAGGGAGATCACCATATAGGGCATTGACTGCAGACTCATGACGAACCTTCAGAACATCTGGGTTGAACTCAGTTCCAACAGAATCCTAAAAGATAAATACTTAATTAACCCTAGGGTTGCAAAATCAATCAACAAAGGAAAGGGGAAAATGAAACAAATGAACTTATGATAGATATTAATATTATATACCTGTACAGGGGGCTGGTTAGCCAATGAGATCACACCTTGAGACATGAGTGAACTAATTAAATTAGTATATCCAACAGCTGGTTGTTGGTTTGACATAAATGGACTGGCATTTGGATGAGGTATCATTTGTGATGGAGCAGGAGGGCGACCTGGAGGTAAAGGCGGAATGGCTCCACCCTGTAAATGTAAAGGGTGATTAGCAATACTTTGCATTGGTAAAGGGAATTGTATACCAGGTAACGGATTTGACATGGCTGTACTTATAGAAGCACCAGGTCCATGCAAAGAATTCCCACGACTAAATTTTGAGGCTGATGAATCCTGAGAAGGGAAAAACTGTAGCAGCGGCACTTGTCCATGATTTTGCTGTTTGGATGAAATCAGTCCAGCAAGCTGATTAGGCAACTGATGTATTGTTGAAATACTTGTACCCTTGGTCTCAACATTGTCAACTGATGGTTCAGGCATAAATGAAGGTTTATTCACAACATGGTTCACAATGGGATTACTAGTAATTTTTGCTTCAAACTGACTCCTAACATGTTTTTGCAATGGAGATATTGGATTTAAAGTGGGAGGACGAGTGACATGCACATTTACAGAAGGCCTTATTTCAAAAGAAGATGCAGGCAAAACTGATGAATGAGCTTCCACATTAGAGACAAGGCCAGAAACCATTCTTGATACCACAGGACGAGCCCGATATCGGTTTATATCTTGATTGCGAATGTTATCAATAGGAGGCATCATAAGACCCCTTGCTCTCCCCCTATTATTAAAGACATGTTGTGACGAGTTAGCTGAATTATGAGATTTCCAAGCATCATGAGGTTGGCACGAGCCCAGGCTATGATTTATTTGATTTTGGAATCCAGATACCTGACCAAGGGATGCACGACCATACTGCAGAAAAATATATAAATTTTCAATTCTATTAGCAAGTTATTGGCAATGGCACATCTTATTTCCTTTTAAATTATACTACAATAAATTGTTCATGAACAAACTATTTGGTGAAGACACAAGTCATTGTATATTAAATCTCTAACACACCTTCATACTAGTGTTCTTTGGGCCTAAAGCATGGACAATACACACACCCACCTACCCTATGATGAATGCTACATTTCACGATAAAATAGGAACAGTAAGGATTGGATTATATACCACTTGGTTATAGAGGCTCTGAAACCATGTCATGAGCCAAAATCCTAAAACCTTAAGCTATTTAGGCAAAGACGCATAAATGATTTTATATTAAATATCTAACAAAAATAAATTCATGCTGACAATGAGAAGGTGAGAACAAATTTAAAATAACAGGAAAACATCAATATTGCAACTGCTCAAAGGCCATTTGCCGTTACCAAAATGGCTAAATTCTAAAAGGCAGTAGTTGACTGTTAAAAATGGGGCATCAGTGAATATCTGCAAACTAAATTACAGACCAATTGCCAAACAAGTACGAAACAATTTCAGGCATTTAGTTGGGCCTCCCCAAACAAAACTATCCAGATCCTCATCACCAGGAAATTATCATTAGATCCAGAAGCATCAATGGCATCTAACTAGAGGTATAAAATTTTAAAGGGAAAATGCAATATCATAAACCATAGTAAAACAATATAATGCAGAACGAATAAAATATAGAAGTGAGGAAACATACAGTTGAGGAGGAAAATGCATCTTCTGCTACAGTAGAAGAATCATCTACTGGAGGATGCTGAGATCCCCTAGACCAACCCTTCCTGGTATCTTGCTCCAACAAAGTTGCATTACCTGCAATAATAATAGGCCTTTCCCCCGAGAAACCAATTGCCGAGGGCTTCAAACTGTTATTCCTACCATGGTCCATTAATGTCGGACTCATATCTTCCCAATCAAACTCCTCCTCTTCAGTATTCTGCCATGATGTCGACACCACTTTGCTGTCTATACCATTTCTATCCAACCCTAATAAGGGCTTACTGCTTGAAGTTTCTTGGCTTTTGTCACTGCCGTATGCATCAATCAAAGCTCTTGGACTTTGACGCTGATGTCCATTACTAAGGTTGTATGTGGTAGAAGTTTGAAATCGATTTCGACCATCACCAGCATACTGTTTTCGCTGCCATTCACTCAACTCTACATCTCTTCCTAATGCTTTGGCTACCCCAAAATCAACAGTAGGATGAGGAGAGTCTCTATCAATTATCCTGCCAGCAGAGCTGTCAAGTGCATATTCATCAATAGATGCAGAAAAAGGCCTATCAAGTCCAATTCCTGAAGGGGACGAGGATATTCCAAGCCTGCTACTGCTTGATAAAAATTGATGTGTCTTACTAGCTACAACGCCAAAATTTGTATTACTAGCATTTCCAGATGAATCCAACTTTTCACCACCGACCTGTGAGGATAAAACCAATACTGTGTCACTAAGCCACTCATTGTATCTGTTTGCAGGAATTTTTTCCAAATAAGGGTTTTCTATTGAATGCTGAATATTCAGCAGCAATCCCTTCCTAGAATCAATCCATACAAGACTTATTTCCTTAACCCCGGACAAAATATGAGAAGGGAAAACTATATGAATAGAGAAGAGAAAGTAAAACTAAAAATAGCATCACTTAGCAGAATGATAAATAGCCCAGATGTCAAAATAAGAAACTGCAAAGGAAATCAGATAAAATATGTCTGTCTGATATGTTGCCAGTCATACTAACAGATAAACAGAATTCTGTTGCCATTAACAATATGCAAATTGGAGTCTCTTCAATGGAGACACAGCAGAAGTATTTAATCTGTCATCCAGGTTTTTCTCCCTCAGCTCCAAGGACACTAAGAACATTAATTTAGAGAAGAAGGATCAGAGGAAAAAATGTTTATCTGAGGCAGGAAATTTGCCACAAACAGAGATTAAATTAAAGATTGCAATGCTAGGACTTGGTCATAAAAGCTCTGAAGGGAAGAGGGGATGTGGGGCCAAGCAAAGGTAAAAATTAAAATTTTCAATCTCCTTTGACAACCCATCAAATGATACAAGTCATGTATACATGGATGCCTCCATCCACCATTATTAACATAACATCAAAATTCCAGTCATAGGTGAACATAAAGTTTGGAAGACATAATTTATCCACAGGGGGGGGGGGGGCTTATTGGGAAGACAGAGAGACAAATAGACAGATGGAGAATGAATGATGGATGCAGAGAGATCCTAGCATGAGAGATAAAATATCCTGACAAAAATTGCATCTGCTTAAGGATGCATGTAAATAATAAACAATTCAATTAATCCACAATACAACTTAAGGCTATCGGTTAATGAACCCACAGTCTAGTTCATGTATAGTTTGTATGGAAGACAGATGTCACGAAAAACTTACACCATCCACAGTTGAGTGCTCCAACTGCCGCAAATATTTTGGATTAACATGTATGCCATGACTTGGTCGAGGAGATTCAGATGCCCGGACAGGATTCATGGTGGATGATTGAGTATTAACTGCTTGAGAAAATTGCAAGTCAGCTTCAATCTTGCTTAGGACAGAAGGTGGAAAGACTTTTGACCAGGTACCAAAAAGATGGCGCATAGCAGGATGCATACTAGGCTGAACCTGCCTGTAAGCCTCACAGAAAACCTGTAGAGAAAATAAAAGCACATGTTTCAACTTTCAATAACAAAATAAAATGATATTAAAACAATAATGCAATAGTCAACCTACTTCTGGCAGACGTAAAGAGAAGTATCTAACATATTCTTGGCCAAAATTCTTCACAATACTGTCCAAAAGATAGAGTGAAGGGAGCTTTTGATCTGCAGGCACCTGCAAAAGGATATCTTCAAAAAATTGAAGTCCCATGTGAACAGTGGCATAGCCAGGCATATAATTCAACAAGAGAGATTCTAACAAGTAATTGTACTGTTCTTATTATTATGCCTGAACAGGAGCTTACAACAAACTTGGACAAAAAAAAAGTTGTTATTCTCTTTACAATAGATATTGTATATGTATATAATTACGTTATTTTGCATGATCTGATACTTAATAAAAAAATTATATAAATGTTTTCCTAAGCCTGTGTAATTAAATACTCATTCATCCACCATCCCTTTTCTTGCAGAAATGACTTCATCTCAGCAAAACTGAAATAACAAGTTTCCATTAATGGCAAACACGAATATTTTCAGTATAAATAGTATAAGTCGTATGCCTTCAGGCTTCCCTGAAATTGAATTAAATACTCAAGCATGTTGCACCTAATCTTCACAATGCGCGAGGAACTCCCCAGCGCTATCCACTTAGATCGTACTATTTCCATTAATTTAAACGACCAGTAGCAACTAATTGTTTTTGCTTTACGCAATTAAAGTAATATCCGTAATAATAACCGCCAATTTGAGCATAATCCAATTGTTCTCTCTGTCTTTGAGCGACCTTCATTTTTTTCTGATAAGAGCTAAAAGCAATTAAAAAAAGTCGCAGAACTAAAATCCTCTCTGTCCTTTCAGTATTAGAGTAAAAAATAAAAAGCTAAAATAAATAAAATCTGAAGAATTAGAATTTGAAACACAAATTGTAACATTCGAGGAAGCGGAAAATATAAACAGCGAAAGAGGGATAATTTTGACCCAAGTAAATAAAACAGTGACGTCGATCGGAATCCAATGATATTTACAAACGTTGAGGGGTAGAAGAAGAAGAAGAACATTCGGCAGCACCTCGAGAATCCGAGCGCAAATGGCATCAGCGATGCCCTTGGCATGCTCTCTCTGCTGTTCTGCAATGATGGTGAGATCGGTGATGATGGGCTTCAAATTACAGGTGAGCTCCGATAAGAGCAACTCATAAAGCTGCACGATTTCGTCGGTGGTTGGAGGCGGCACGGGAGCGCCGGGGGAGACTCTGAGTTCGTCGTCGCGCTGCTTGAGGAGAGCCTTGAAGCGGCCAACGAGTATGGAAGGGGGTGGCTTCTGCGCGACGCCGATCTCATTGCTCATGGGTTTGGAAGCAAACGCCACGGGCCTAGGGTTTTCCGAAGGGAGTATCAGATTTTGAGAGTACATAAATACCACTCAAGAATATGGTTAGGGTTAGGGTTTATAGGTTTGGGAAATTGGGATGGGAAAAGAGGAAAGAGAAGGTATCTTGGCGGCCTTGGCGTTTTGAGGGTTACGGCATGCAAGGAAGTGGCGGCATAGAGAAAAGGAAAGAGGAGATGAAATTGGGAATGAAATTAAGTGATTTAATTCGGACGATAACAAGTTATTGTGGGCTACTCTGCTTGTCCGAAGGTGGAGGGTCGGAGAGACGCAGTTAAATTGACGAATTTTGAAATATTGAACCCTCTCTTTGTATGTGGGTGGATGGATGTGTGAGTGGGAATGGAAATATCACGTCTCCTTAATCATTCTCCATAGGTTTTGGTTTATTCTTATTTTATTTTGAGCCCTCTTCTTATATTGTATATCTTTTATTTATTTTTGTAACCATATGTGTATTACTTTCTTTATCTATGAATATCATACAACTAAGTTTATAATATTTATTTATATTTATTTTAAAATAAAATTGACAACAATATTTTTATTATAAATTTAAAATAATAATATAAAATTATTATTTTTAATATTATACAAATTATTTTCTATTTTATACACAATAACATAAATCTTAAAGTAATCTTAAAATAAAACATATTTTTAATAAAAATATTATCAATAATATTTTTTTTAAAATTTATTGTAATACATAATTCAATAATTATATAAAACATTAATAATTAAATTGATGAAATATGGTCTTATTTTATTGTAATTTTATTTTATAATTTCTTATTTAAGATTTAATCATTTTAAATTTTCATTCTGTTCAAATTTTGTTATGTATGTAGTAAAAAAAATAACCTATGGATTTAAGTAAATTATCTAAAATTTTTATCATTTGGGTTAATTTCAATGATTTATCAAGAGATTTAATTATAGATATTTATAAAATAAAAAATTTGTATGATATTCATCAAATAGAATAGTTTTATGTATTTTTTATATTCCGGAGATTTTGTATAATAAGAAAAAAAATATAATAATTTTTTATCATTTTAATATACAAATAAATTTTTCAAGCTTAAATATAACATATTTACAAAATATAAATGTTTTTATTTAGTTTTTTAAAAAAATTGTTAGAAATATAAATATTTTTTTCAAGTAATTTATTATTTTACTTCTATTTTTATTTTTTAATACAGAATTTTTTTTAATTAAATCATCTTTTTAAAAAATACAATAATAAAAATTTGAACATTTATATTTTATTAATTGGTATCACTTTGTTGTTAAAAGTAAATTAAATCAAACTCTTGAGTTACTAAAGCATAGTTGTTTGAAACATATTTTATATTTTTACTTTTAACTAATTATTTTATATTGATTTTTTAAAAAATAACAATAATAATAATTTATGATTAAAAATATGAATATTTTTAAAATAAATAATCATTTTAAATTTTTATAAAAAATCCATAATCATTTTAAAGCATAACTATAAATCACATATAAATTCTTTAATATAATTTATAACATCATACACAAACTTTAACTAACAGTATCCTGAGTTAATTTATATTCTTTATAAACCATTTTATGACTTTTTTAATTCTACTTATTAATAAATATTATATATTAAATTTAAATTTTTGTTAAAAAAAAAAATTATTTTGATTAATTAACACTTCAATAAAATATTTACTTACTTTTTATTTTAAATACTTTGATTTTATTAAATATTATTACATAAATTTGTTCAATTCTATATTATTTTGTTTTTAATATTAAAAAAAGTATATATAAATTTTAATTTTATAAATTAAAAATTTGATATGGTATATCACAATAATAATTATTTAATATATTTTTTACATTCTTGTCTTTTAAATTCATTATTTCATGATAAAATATAACCTTTTAATATTGAGAAGGTTGTTTTTTTTTTTTTATGTGTGATGTTGTTATTATACATATTTTTATTTTGACATAAAGATTTATAAATATTATTTCAATTTGAAGATACACGTGTATTAGAGTTAGATACATTTTTTTCTTATTTAAGTTACTTATGATGATTATATTAATTAATTAATATTAACATTTTAGAATAAGGTCATGTAATAAAAAATCATAAATCAAGATTTCTAATATCACGTTAAAGGTTTTACCATTTTTCTAAGATGATTTATAAATGTATTTCATTTCTAAAATTAAAATATTTTCACACCATCCAAACTTTGTAGGTAAAGGATGCATGTATCACTTTAGTAAAAATTTATTTTATATTAGTATTTTGTTAAAACATACATTAACTCAAATGTTAAAATATTTTAATAAATATTAATTTAAATAAAATTCCTGCTACATTTTTATTTGAAAATTTAAGTTTAAATAAAATTTTAAATTTAAAACCCAAGTTAATCATGTAATTTAATCAAATTATCATACAAAACGTATGAAAAATTTATTGGAATATGTTTTTTTTTCTAATTTTCTTATCTTTTAATAAAAAAATTTAATATACATAATTAATTATTAATTATTCACATTAATTATATGTTAAATATAATCGATTTTATTGATGAAAATTTATTATTATCAATATTATTGCATAATATATTGTTGATAAAAAAATGAATTAATAATATGAATCATCTTTAAATATTTTATATTTATTATCATAATTTTTTATTTTTTTACTTATTAAAATTTTGTGATATTTAACATAATAATTTATTATTTTATTTATTAAAATTAATTTAAGATTAATATAAAAATAAATTTTTAATATGGACAAAAATTTGAGTTGACTCAAAAACAAAGACAAAACAAAAATACAAATTAAAATCCTAAAACTATATAATGTGTTCTTATAAGAGTGTTTTCAAGTTCATGTGGTGATTTTTGTGGCTATTTTCTACTGGAAAATATTTCTATTACAAGATAGGTTCTATTCCTGATTTGCTTTATTTTCCTCTTTTATCTTCACTCAAATTCTTTTGAGTTGTAGATATGTCACATTCTTCGAAAGTTGTATTGTAGATTTTTTTATTAAAATGAGGTTAAAAAAATAAGTATTTATGTAAATAAGATTCAAAAAATAGTATTTATCATAGAAAGTGGTGACAATATCTGTGTCGCATAATAATTTTTTATTATGAACACATGTGACGACTAAATTTATACGTAATAGAAAAAAATTAAATAATTTTTTATTCTAGAAACATGTGACGCATAAAATAATTTTTTATATTTTTAATTTTAATATTTATTTTAATATTTTTTCTGTTTTACTTGTATTTTTTATGTACAGAAATAATTAATTTTAAAATTTTAAAATTATTTATAATGTATTTATCAGATATTTATTTTAAAATTTTATCTTAAATTCTTTTAAATTTTTTTTTTCAAATCCTCAGAATCCAAAATCACTTATCAATTCAAACCTTAAACTAAAATTTCCTAAACCTATCTTAACCACATGATTTCTAAGCTACTTTAATATTGTCTCTTTCATAATATTTAATTCTAACCCTTTAAAGTAGTACTGGTACAGGAGAGGAAACATATAAATACATCAACCAAGAAGATGTTCCTACAATGCAAAGAAGAAAAAAGACCTTTGGTTCTTTCTTATCCTATGATGCATATATTGAATCATCACTTTTTGAACCTTTAAGACATAAAATTATGTTTCACAATATACATTAAATCATAAAATATCAGTTAAATCATAAAATATTATTTATACAGTCTTTTTTGTAAATATTATCTTTTAAACTTTATTTACATAAATAATTATTTTTTTAATCCCAATAAAAGAGCATATGTTGTATTTGATAGTACTCAAATAGAAAAATGCATATTTTAAAAATTTTTCTGACATTCATATGGACATGTTGTAGACTTGTAGTTTCCATTCAAAGTATCTGTATTGAATAAATGCTGCGATTCTTGCGCAAGGACAAGTAAAGGAGAGAATCTACAGTTGAATTTTAGCTGTTTAAGGTTACAATGAATTTTGAATTAAGCTGAAGGCGGATATACCTCGCTTGAAAAATAAGCTCACTTTAGAAGATCCTGTTTAGTCTGCGCTGGTTTGGTGTTAGTTACTTGGCTATGATTAATTTTTATTGAATTTTTTAACAGGTTAGTGTCTTGAATGATATGATGCTCTCAAGAGCATGTACAGTGCTGAGAAACGGGGGAAGCGCCGGGTCATGGTCAGGCATCCGATTATAAAATTCGTTTTGGTGATGCAGAAGCATGGTATTTTTCAATCTTCTTTTGCATGAACGTGCCTATGTTTATTTTTATTTTTTACCTCCATATTTAATTTTTGCCAATCTCTGGTGTACTCTGGTGATTCTAATATAAATTGGGGAGTTCGAATATGTTGATGATCACATACTCTGGCGATTTTAGGATAAATTGGGGAGTTCGAATATGTTGATGATCACAGGGCTGCCAAAATTGTGGTAGAATTGAACTGTAGATTGAACAAGTGTGGTGTTATCGGGTCCTCGCTTTGATGTTGGTGTGAAAGAGATAGAAGGTTGGACTGCAAGATTACTTCCTTCAAGACAGGTTAGCTAAAAGGCTTATTTACTTCTTTTTTTTTTTTGTTAATCTTCTGGTTGTGTTGACTCTGCTATAAATATAAAGTTAGTAAGAGACCAAACAGTGGATTATTTTTTACTAAGTTACTATTACTGGACAAACTGTTGAACTTTATGTTGTATCGTATTGTTTATGTTTATTCGTTATAACTGTTGATTACTCAAAATCATGCAGTTTGGATATATTGTCTTGACTACCTCTGCTGGTATCATGGATCATGAAGAGGCTAGGAGAAAGAATGTGGGTGGTAAAGTGCTGGGTTTCTTCTACTAGACAAGTTTTTATGCAAGGGTCGGACCTGGTTTCAATTTTTGAGAAAGGCATTGGTTGTAATTAAAGATGTCCTAGTTTTCTAGCGATATCAATGATGAAAATAGATGTGCTTCGTCTTTACATGGTTATTTAAATCTTTCTTACTTTTATATCATCGACTTTAAAAGCAATTGAAAAACTCGCACTTTAATCTTTAAAAAACAACTGTTTTGAAAATTAATCACTTACTTTGTCCAATTCTTTAAAACAGTTTTTGAAAAATAAGCAATTATTTTTCTAAATTAGTATGTTACCAAACATGGGCTATGTTACGTGTTTATTACATTTGCGAAATGGTTAGTGGGATTCGGTTGATCATCCTTGGTTCGGGCTATACTGAAAGTTCGGCACGGCCCAGATGCTTCTAAGTTCGTTTAAGAAGTATCGATCTGATCTTGTATGCTTTTTTGTCCTGTGTTGATGCGGTTTAAATGAAAAGACAACCATCTATGAAGAGTAAGGTTAATAGTATGTATTTAGCTTATTTTTTAACATAATTTTTTATGGTGAATTGGTTTTTTAAAAGTCAATTTTTAAAATGATTAGTTTAAGAATTAAGTGTTTTAACCTTTTCTTTTTTTCAAAAAATAAAAATAAAAATCAATGATAATGAGTGTGTTAAAGAATGTCTTTTCAAGAATGCAACGCATTAACATTTCTCATTTGTGAAAAGGGCATGTAATGCTTTAGAAAAATATTGTTAAGTTAAAAATAGGTAAAATATGGTAGAAAGAAGAGAGATAAAAAAGAAGAAGAAATAAACCTGATGATATACATATATGATTAAAAAAATATCAGAAAAATATTGAAATGTGTTTCAAACAATTTTCATTAGTTCCACACGTATGCAATTTATGTCGCGCGTCTCTTAGTATAAACGAAGCCTCTTAGACATTCTAAAGGATGTGTCTCGAACAATTTTTACATCATATATTCGTCTTCTAAACTGTGAAACCCAGGGTGTCATGACTAACATATGATATATATGCTACTTTTGTTTTAAAATGTATCATATATACATTGGTTACACGTATTTTAATGAGGCATGTATACATCAAGAAACACTCAGATAAAATGGCCTATGCATCAATAGCAGAATGACCCAATTGAGCTCATTTTGTCTGTGAGATAAGTCACGTTAACAGTACCTTAGCTGCCCCATTATTATCTTCAGCTCTTCACCACTAACCATCTTTTGTGGTAGTGATTGCCTACTCCAACTTATGTTTGAAATTTGAATATCAATTTTCTTTTCGAATTATCATAAAATGGTGCAATTAAGTTCACTATGTATGAGGGTTCCTGTTAACTTGAACCAGGATTACCATATACTGTCAAGCGAGTCCTGCGTCTAACAAGTAAAAGAATTGACTAGTTTCATGTGGTTAAAATCGTTGCACTGATGCTTGATGAATTTTCGAGTATTTTTTGTGTACAAAACTATCTTGACTATGGACTATTTGATTTTTTATTTATTTGAATTTGAATCAGCGAAGCATATTCCAAGGGAAGGGTAAAGGAACAATTTAAATTTGCTGATTCCAAGGGAAGGGTAAAGAAACAATTTAGATCAAAGAGAATGAATTCAAAATCTTTGAAATTATTATATTAACTGTCAAATAAACTTTTTATTTTTTTTGAAAGAAAAGTGTATGTCTTGTTATTAATCGAGTTAAAATCGCATAAGAATATCATGTATAAAAGGTGAACCACTAATTAGATATCAACCCATTTAATTCCTAAATAATAAATACAAATGAGTAATTCTCCCACCTCTCACGAAAAATTCAAGAAAAATATGTGAAAGAAAACAAAAAGTAGAAATAGTAATAATAATATTATATGTTTTAAACTTGCACCTAATTTGCAAACGAAGTTAGATTACTCACTATTACCTTTAACACTAGCATTGATTGGTTTTGATGTTACGGTTTAATTATTGAAATAGTCGTTGATGGTTACATAAAAATGATAGTATTAAATAAAAGTTTCATTGAATTATGGTGCACTAAATACATCTGAAGTATACTTGCATGGGGAGGTGACTAGTGTGCTTATCTTCTTGCCAAAGAATGTACCAATTTCATAAAGCCTTTTCTCGTCTGTATAGCATGACTCCTTTGACAAAAGGAGTAAGGTTGCTATGATAACCTTAAAAGAAGCATGAACTGTTCTATTATTACTTGTGAAGAGGAAATTATGATATTTTATTTTTAAAAAATTATCTTCATTATACCTCTTAATTATTTGAAAGAGGAAATATGAGATAAAAAATAAATGTCTACTTAGTATTTTTTTTTAACTTTAGTTTTTTTAATCATTAATTGAGTTCAAATTCTATTGGAAATGCATAAATTTTGTTGTAGGTGGTATGTGCATTCTATACATTTTTAAGACTTACTCTAATTCTGACAAGTCTTTTAAATTTAACTCATTTACTTTTTTTTTACCTAAAAAAAAGATAATTACACTGAATTTTTTTATAAAATCATCACTTATCATTGTCATTAATCCTTTTTTAGATAATAAAAAACTTTGTATATTATAAATATGTGTATTTAGTATAAATATCTTTTTAATTTTATAAATTTTATAAATATAGTTTATATAATAAAGTCTGTTAAGTACATTAATGAAATTTAACTGTTTAAAAAATATTAAATAAAATATTCATAATAAATTTATTCATAAAATAAGTTAATTATATATATAATATAAATTAAAATTTATTCTAACTCCTAAAATTTTTGAAATAATATTTATAATATTTATAAGTTTTAATAAATTTTATTTAACAATAAAAGATATATTTAAAATGAATATATTAAAAAATATATTATAAATAATTTTCTATAACTGTAAATATAGTTAAAGATAAAAACGGGTAATATCATAGAGATAAAAATAAATAAGACTATCTTTTATGACTTGTTTAGAATTTAAATTTATTTAATAAATAAATATATATATATTTATTAATTTTTTTAAATAAACAGATTAAATTTAAATTTATAAAAAAAATTATTTAAAATATTTAAAAATTTATTTATTTTTATATATTATATATTTATATTTATTACAATATATTATATTTGTATAATATTTATATTAACTTATTTAAATAATTTTTAAAATTAAAAATTTTAATTTAAAAAAGTTTATATGATTTTCTTTCCTTTCTTAAAATAGGATCATTATTTATCCTTTAAAAATTTAATTTTATATATTTTTAATTTTAAGTAAAATATATTTTATGTCATCTACCTTTACATTTTTAGTTTTTAAGATGATATTGTAAAAAAAATATGTTATAAATATAAATTTTTTTAATATTTATACGTTATTTTAATTTAATTTTAAAATAAATATTTTATTTTTTAGTTAAGAAATACGTGCAAAATACACAAATTTGTTATGGTAATAAAAAATATTTTTATAAAAATTTAAGTTTATAAATTTTTTAAATTATATATATATATATATTTTATGTTTATTGAATATTTTTAATTTTATAAACTTTAAATTTAAAAATATTTTTAATTATTTATTTATATACATTTTTAATTAATTTATTACTTTTTTATACTGTGAACTTTTGAAAAGAGTTCTAAATCTATTAGACTTTAAAACGATGACATGTAATAGACACACTTCGAGCTTTAAAATTTTTAAAGGGAAGAGAGTTAAAACGGTGTTATGAAACCAGTGAGCAATCATCTGTATTCTACATTCTTCGGCTTTAAAACGACTTTGTTTTCCAGGGAGAAACTAGATACAATAGCATGCTCTAAGCATGAGTGGGCTTCGGAGTAAGGCTTGAAGCCAGCTTCCAACTGCACAACAATCACCCACCACGGTGCCGCCTACAATCTTTGATTTATTTCTTATTTATCTTTCTTTCTCATATCTGTGTCTAATAATTTTATAAACTCTTGGAGATAAAAATTGAGGTGTGCAAAGGAGAACCTCGTTTGATTAGATTATAAGAGCATTATAGCACTAAAAACTATCAAAATTAGAATGATTATCATGTAGTAAGATAATAAGTTTACCCGTTTTATGTTGCAAATGTTGGGGGTTTATACCCACTAGGGTTTTTGCTTGATAAAATGCTAATGTGAATTTTGCGTCCGTCGAATGGCGGGTAGGGTGTAAGGTTGAGATTTTCAGACCATTGATTGGATGAAGAATCATGGGTATTCCAAGGAGTAGTCAAAAGAATTTGGTTCCAATTTTAGTCTTCTGATTTGGTCCTGTCCTATTTTGGTCAAACAAAAAAAACAGAAAATATTGAAATTTGTGCCATTTTGTATTCTTATGATGATTCATTGCTACACTAGGAAAACATAAAATGATGGAAGAAAGTTTGTCAACTTGCACGGCCAAATTTCAAAAGCTGGATAATGAAGTGAATGTGGATGGCTGTGTGGATAGGATAAGCAATTTACCTGACAAAATCATTCAACGCATTTTAAGTTTACTTCGAACAAAAGATGCTGTTAGAACAAGCGTATTGTCTAGAAGGTGGCATTCCCAATGGATGTCCATTACCAACCTTGACTTCTTAGAATTTGCACCAAATATGAATGAGAAGAGGTCACTATTCATGGATTTTGTGGATACAGTTATCGCACTTCGTAAACCATTGGATCTAAATCTTTTTGCATTGGCATGTAAAGTATTTATGGACGCGTCTCGCATCAATGCGTGGATATGTGCTGCAGTAAAGCACAATGTTCAACACTTGCTTCTTGTACTTCATCAGATTCATGAAGAGCCATTTGAATTGCCTCAATGCCTATTTACATGTGATACACTCAGGAAGGCTGTTATAATGGCTGACATTTTGCTCAAGCTTCCGTCTTCCATTCACTTTCCAAATTTGAAGTTTTTGACTCTTCAGTATGTAGTTTTTCCTGGCAATCAGTCCACGCAACAACTATTTTCTGGCTTGCTTGTCCTAGAGGAACTAACTTTGGATAGATGCAGCTGGTGGAATGTTAAAGCTGTTACCATAGCTCTTCCCACGCTTAAGAAATTGGATATAAAGGAAAATGTAGCAGATCCTGATAATTGTCGGTTTTTTATTATTACAGAGAACCTCAAATCCTTCTATTACATTGGTACACTCAGAAATGACTATTGCATCTATGACTCTGTATCCCTCGGTTGTGGATTAATGGGCTTGTGGGGCACAGATGACATTGAAGAGAGTAGCCGACAGAGAGAAGTTGCTTATAGAGCTGATAGACTTCTTAGAGGGATCTCTTGCGTGAAAGAACTAATGCTAACTCCTTATGCATTTGAGGTAGGTGACCTATTATAGGCCGAAACCTGTGCTACTTTCATTTATAATGTTGATTAAATCTGCTGATGGTATGTTGTGCTATTGTTCCAGATTCTCACATATTCTAAAGAATTATATGCCTGTATGCCTGTATTATACAAATTGACATGCCTTGGATTTCTTCCTCCGGGAACAGCAATCAATTTTGGTTGTAGGACCCTGGCACAGTTCCTCCAAAAATTACCATGTCTTGAATTACTTGTTTTCCAATCGGTAACTTTCCTGTATCCTCAAGTGTTTGCAGTTTATTTTAAATCTAATGTATGATATTAAATATAATTAGTCAATTGATTCTGAATTATAGGGCATCTGTCTGTCTGGGAATCATGAAGAAGGAAGTTGGATATTGGATCCTGTCCCTTATTGTTTCTCAAGTCATCTCAAATTCATTAAGATATGTCAGTTCCGTGGAACAGATGGGGAATTGCAAGTAGTGAAGAGTTTGCTTAAAAATGCTGAAATTTTATTGCGAATGGATATAGTATGTCATCATGAGAAATTTTATGGCGGTTCAGCAAGGGAGAGGAATGTTCTTAAACAATTACAAATGCTTCCTAAGGCCTCCATCTACTGCACAATCAATTTTTCTTGAACCTTTGTGTTGGCCTTGTGGTAAATGAGTTTTGCGACAGAAGAGATATACTCTACCGTTTATGTTCTTGGGAATTTAGACTTTTCTGAGAAGAGATGGAAGGAAGGTATAGAAAGTTGGAAGTTACAACATGAAAGCTAGGTCCACGACCTAGTAAGTCGCTAGATATTTTTGCAAGCATTTTGCTTCTATAGTAATTTTGGTTCAATTATACTTGATATATTTATTCAGCCTTGACTATTATAGTGTAGAAAGTGTTGTAAATTTTTATATGTAGTGCCTCGATTGACTATTACATGCTACGTAACATAGCACTGTTTATTTTAAAAACATTTGATGATGATTTAAATATGATTCTAGTCTTTATAATTATAAATATAATTATTTTTATTTTTTAAATTTTATTTGTTTGTTTTGGTTGTTATAAATTTTAAAATTTCTAAAAATGGTTAATGTCACCATTACTACAAGAAATGCATTTAATCATTTTTGCTTGGTATGTTTTGGTAAAAATATAAAGTAAAGCAAGAAAGTTGAAGAAAATAAAAAAGATACAAATCATTTTCAACATTTAAATGCACATAAAAGTAGAAGGAAAGAAGATATTTTTTTATTAAATTTATTAAATAATATTTCAAATTTTCTTAAGACAATCTTTCATGATATGAAATTTAAGATTCTTTTTCAAAAACTTAAGAACTAAAGCATCTTGCCCAGGAGCATATAAACTGTCAAAGGCCAAAATTAGCATTATGGAAATAAAGGGGGTGTGATCCTTATATTCAATCCTTGTCAAATTCTCCTTCAACAAATAAACTTTAAGACGTCCAAGAGGACCAACCTTCTGCCCTATCACTGTGTCATTGAAAAACGCTTTAACTTTTTCATTGGTGCCATTTTGCCACTGCCTTCGTTAGGTGTGGTTTGTTGTCAAATCTTTAAATTCTTGTTGTATATGCCCAGAAAATGAAATCCTCCATTTCTTATCACAAACCACCACTATCATTAATAAGTTATGATAAGGATTGAATAAAAAATTTAAAATTTATGATAATCAAAACTAATTTTTTTTATATAATAAAAGTTGTATTTGTGGAGATTAAAAAAATATTTTTTCTAATTTTTTTCTCTATGAAATATTATGTTAAATCACTATTTATCATATGATAAAAAAATTCAATATAATATTGTATAATACTTTTTTAATTGGTATTTTTTTGTAAATATTGTAATTTTTTGTTCTTTCTCTTTTATAAATAGAGTAAAATATATTTAGTTTTTATAAACATGTTAAATTATATATCTGAATGTTTATTACATTATTACTAAGTAATGATTGAGATTATTTTAAACTACTTTTAAAATGTACGAAAATTAAAATTAACAACAAAATATTGTAGATTTTAAAATTTAATTTAATTATATTTCAAAAGATTAAAAATAAAAAACCTTATGACTATTATATTGTTCAAAACATTGATTTTTTTTATTATAATCATATTCTTAATTTAAGGAAAAAATAAAACTATTTAATGTTTCATTTCATCACATCCAAGAAAATGCATATCTGCATTGGATCGAGAGATATATGAAGTGAAAAGTGATAAAATAATAAATGTAATAAATAATGTATTAAAAAAGGAAAATAAAAATAGAATGAAAGAAAGGATATAAACTAAATATAAAAATGGATGTTAAAAAAAATTAAAATATAATATTGTTGTGATGGAAGTTATAAAAAAAATGAGAAGAAAAAAAAATATAGAATCATGTAGAAGTTTTTTTTTATTAATATCAACTAATAAAATGTTCATGCATTGTACATATCTTCTTAAATTTAAATAAAATTTAGAAATAAAAAATTTACCAAAATTGTAAATATTCTATTATATTAAATTAATATTTTAATATTATTAAAAATAGTTTACTTAAAGTAAAAAACTAAATTTAAACAAAGATATTGAAGAATATTTAGTTTGAATTTAAAATAAATATATTAATATATAATTAAATATATAAATTTGAATTATGAAAATAATAATTATTTTAAAAATAAAATAAAAATTATGAAGAATCTTATTCTTACAAATTGTGTTTATATATGTAAAAAAAATTTCTCCAATGAAAAAATAATATAGAAAAGAAATTAATTAAAAGAGAAAATTTTATTAATTATTTTTAAATAATAATTTTAATTTATATAATAGAGATGGAATAATGACAGTGTTATTACTACTAGCAAGTTATATTTAGCCGATGGAAAGATAGAACATAACAATAATTTCATTAGATATTAAGTTATCATATCCCGTACACATGTTAAATATTGTATAGAAGATGACCCATCATCACGTCGAATCCAATTTATTCGGTGCACCAAATTGGTTGGAGGCTGACAATTTTTACGTGTAAAAACACTTTCTTACTCGGAGACAATCATGGTCATCTCATGTGATATGTCCGACATATTCCACCAGAACAGTAAAATTAAGAAAATGTAATATTACTGCGATTAACGTGGCATAAGAAAATTTGTTCCAATTAATGAAATACCATACATGACAAATATGGTATGTAAGCATTCATACATGCAAAAAGAAGAGACTCCGGAACAGCTGTCCTCGGATACATACACACATATCTGATACTGAAACATGAGCAACCACCATTCCTTACCGTTGCCATGTCTTCCTCAGTGTCAGTGTGCTGTCTATAGAGTCTACCTTCTGCTTCAAGAAACAGTAAAGCACCCTCCTCAAGAAAACTTAGGTTTTTACACCTCACTTATAGACTCCAATAAGTGCCAACTCTTTTTGTTTTAGTTACAGAAGGAAGGAGTCTTCATATACCTCTACGCACCAGCTGGTAGCATTCCATTCCCTCTGATACAACTCAGCTGAAAAGAATGGTGTTGCCCAACTTCTCTCTGCTCTTCTGCCTTCTCCTTTCTTCTCTTGTGATTCTCTTAATAAATTGTCCAGTTAAATGTGACGATGGTGAGTACTTACTTCCTCTCTCTCTCTTCACTTGAATCAGCAAATATTCATTATCCTTATATGGGTTTCACCTGATACTATTATTATGCAGCAGTTATAGCATGAATATTTTTCTCCGTGATGTCTATAATAAGTTTACATAACTATACGACTCGAAGTCTTTTGCCTTCTGGTACATGCTTGTCCAAGTAAAAATAAAAGGAACATTTTATATTGAGATGGTTGCTACTCTTTCATCAAAATAAATCATTTTATAAAGCATCTAAACTAGCTAGGTCATGGAGTCTATTGATTCACATTTTCTGATCAGATGAGATGCAATTTGAATTGGGTTAGAAACTAAACTTTTGTAGGGCTGAAATTAATTAGTATAGAAGCATAGTTGTTTCCACCACATGCCTTTTCTTAAATCATCACCGGACTGTACTATACAGAATAGTAGTAACATGCACATTTGTACACATACTCAGAAGTTGACATCTTGAAACTGCACTTACCTTGGTATTCTCCTGCAGATGAGAAAGACAATCTTTATCAGGGCATCAACAAGTATCGAGCATCATTAAACTTGAAATCTCTAACAAGGAATGAAAATGCAGATTGTCTCGCCGATAAAATAGCTGACCAATTCAAGGATCAACCTTGTACTAATACCACAGGTGCAAACACAGTACCAGGCACAGAGCCTCAGTTTTCCAACTATCCAGACCTTTTAACTAAATGCCACTTGGCTATTTCCAACACAAGGGATGGAACTGTAATGCCTGCTTGTGTTCCTGACCTGGTTCCAAGCCTTGTCCTCACTAATTTCACAAAATCTCTCTACTCGGATAATCTCAATGACACAAAGTACACAGGCATTGGTATCGGTTCAGAAGATAACTGGATTGTTGTTGTCTTGACCACTAACAGTCCTGCAGGAAGCTTTGCTCCCTACAGTTCTAGTGGTGCCAATTTGATTTCCAGCGCTGGATTGATTTACTTCTCATTGCTCCTAGTTGGTAACATTTTCCTGTATTGAAACCAAGAGGGTGGCTGTTGGCAATGCTTCATAGTTACAGTTTTGTTACCAACCAAAAGGCCAATGGTGCCGCCATAAAGGTGTTATGGTAAAAGGGTGAACTTAATGACAACTGCTTTTCTAGTGAAACAATTAAGAGATCATTGTGTAATTGTTGTTTCCTTATTGTAATTCTATAGAATGATAGAGACAAACAGGAGAAAGTAAGCAATGTTCCCAAAGGGTTGTTATCTTATTGTTGTCATTGCTATCAATAATATCAGTTTTCAGCTTGGAAGTTTGGCATATGCCAAATGATACAAATAACAAGTCTAATTGTAGGTGCATTACATGGTGCTAACAGAAAACAGGCTAATGCATTAACAACTCTATTTCATGGCTAAGGTCTTTGGCGAGACAAAAGCATATTATATGAAACAGATTCCATTGATCTGAATTTTCATTTTCTACAGTCCTTCTTGCATCTGCCATTATTTTCCTTTATGGCAGACAACATCAATCTTAGCATATTCTTGGATGAAAATTTGTTTAAGAATATACTCATCACAAATTTAAACCGCCTTCAATTTGCGGGAATTCACAGACAGGTATCTTCCAATCATGAGCATTAGAATCCAAGTGGACTTAGCGATCTTCTCCTTCACCATCAAAAGTAATGCAGAGCTGAGAACAGTTTTCAATATCTGCGCCTGCAATCCTTTGAAAAATCCCAACATACCCTCTCTTCTCCAAATAGTATATAGTGCTCCAGAGATTGTTCTCTGTGCCTTCCTCTCAGCTTCACTACTCTTACCATTATCTGAATCAGCAGCCTGAATCATGACCTTACACCTATCCACGATTGAAAACAACTTTTCATCAGCAAGTTCACAGTATAACATAAATAAGGAAAATTCCATTGTAACACATTAGTTATTTTTTCTCAAGATACATTTACAGAAATCATAGATTTGCCTAAAATTGAATTAATTTTTTTTTCTTCTTGTGAATTATATTTACCAGAATCAGTAATGCAAGTGAAAATTTCTGGGGGAAAATAATTTAAATTGATCATCCACCTGATAGCTGGGTATGTCAAGCAGGTAGCAGCACATTTTGAAACTGCACCCAGCATGAAAGCAGAAAATGCAGAAAGTGCTTCTGGGGATGACTTTGAACCTTTTCTCTTGCTTATCTTGCCCTTTAGTAACCTCTGTTTCAGTTGATCGTATGCAGTATACTGTTGCAGGGAAAAAATCCTTGTCTAAATTTGGATGGCTTTCTAGTGCAACCTAATCTGGAATAACAGATCCTCTCTACGTTTCATTTGCATAAATATCTTAAGAGTGATACCTGAATAGATGGGTTTGATGTTAAAAGGATGGATATACCCAGACCATCAAATGCTTCACTCCATGTACCCTCTGAAAGGGTCTTCCAAAGTCCCTTGGATTTTCCAAATTCACTTGTCTGCATCCTTGAGGATGCTGTATCTAAGGGCTGTAAAATACAAGCAGTTATTACTGAAGATTGTGTGTCTAACAACATGGTAAGCACAAGTTTAGACAGTACATTCAATTAAACAGGGATCATAGGATCAGTTTGTTTCTTTTGCAGATATTATTATAGTACAATCCATTTGAGAGAAGATATTGCATTAGTTGAGGATATTCTTTTTTGGGCAGATAAGCAAGTTGTTGCTATGACTTGAACCAATACATCTATCCAAATCCCCACGCAACTGCTAAGCTTAGGTGACTCTTAGTTGATCACAATATCATGTACTAGAAATGCCAAATATTAAACTTCTCTGAAGTTGCCATACACAGGATTGCAGCTACCCGCAGAAAAAGCTTAATTTCATGCTAATTGATGGAAGCTCCCTCAGTTAGCAAATTACAAGTAGCACATCACATGTATGTGACTAGCAACAATTTTTCTCCAAGAAGACAATTACAATTATGACTTACCTGGGTTATTAGTATTGTACAGACACCAGCAGCAGTAGCAACAATCAAGTTTGCTGTTGTTCCAATGATCTTGTTTCCAGTTTTCTTCAAATACAGCTTCCTAAAGTAGCTGTATCCATAGAAATAAATAAATGACGAAACAAAGGACTGGACATTTTTTGTCCCAAGGCCTTGGTACAATGAAAGCGCCTGACGGGTGGAAATTGCTTCCCATAACACATCAGAAATTCTCCTACATGGGACAGAGCAACAAAATCAAATAAGCATAACTTACTATTATCTTCCTATTTAATCTTGCCATGATAAAAGCAAAAGATGGCCTGGAATACCGACAATTGGAATTTCATATAATCATTTTACATTATCATTTAGTTTTCTCGAATGAACAAGATTTCCTAGTGTTGAGAAGAAACGACCAACATTACATGGCATACACAACTTTCAGCTTGGTAGCTTCATTTTTATGATAAAAAAAAGGGGTTCTCTGACCATACACACACTTGAACCGAATTTGGTTAATTTTGGGTTATGACCATAGATAGCCCATCTATCTAGTAAACGTCATATAAATAGTGTCACCTGATGACACTAATACAGTAACATGATAAGCCAGTTTATATGGAAAATGGACAAAGATAAGATCATGGATTCATGCTACTATAATTATCACCTGAACATGACAATCAAACCCAAGAATTATGACAACTACTACGAGTATGTGAGAATATAATAAGTTGGATTCAAAAAGTAAAATGGTCCAAGAACCTGTATTTTCTCTGGTGGTGAGCTTGTACTTCAGCTTGATATTTGGTCTTGCAAGTATCAAGTGGGTACAAGACGGTGGTACTAACAAGGGATCCAATGGCACCAGAAGTAGCTTCTGATAATGATTCCAGATCAAGTTGCATCTTGTGTTCTCAGCCAAAACACCCCCCAAATAAACGAATAAAGGAGCACGAGGTGAATAGAGTAACAAGACACAAACTTTATACTTGTTGGACAAAAGGGTATTGGGATTTGAAGTATATGACACAAAAGCCACTGTCTTTAAAGACATCCATGGATTGAACAAGTAATGAAGTAAGGGTTTAAGTTAAAGGATGGGGGTGGTTATACGTGGAATTGGGTAAGGATTGGGTTGAACAGAATGCTAGTGTTGAGATTCAACGTCATAATTGAGTTGGGTATCTTTTCCGGAATCGAAACGTATGGGGAATTTCTCGTTGCTTTGCTTCTGTCGTTCATAAAATAACGCTAATTTATTTTGGAAAAGGATAGGAGATTATCACAGAAAAAAAGGTTCTTCCATCATTTACGTTTTATATCAAAATTTACCAAGATAATTTGATAATAGAGTTATAAATATGAACTTCAAAATATATTGGATGAATTTCGGATAAACCTTAAAAGATGGAATTATAGTTTGCGCTTAATTTTATGGCTAAAATTTTAATAAGTTATTAATACACGCATATATAAATTTAATTGAATATTCATAGTATAACTTTTTATATTATCCTCTAATTATTAAGAGTCATATAATTAAAAATTATGTCTATTGAAAATTTTAATTAATTGACAGCATAATTTTTTTCTATTAATAATAATCAAAATTAAACTTTATATATATAGTTAAGTTTATTAAAACTAATATTTATTTATTTTACAATTAAGAAATTAATTCTCATATTTTTTTAATATATTACATACATTCTAATAAATATATATGGTTCAAATTATTTTTTATATAAATAAATAAATATATACTAGAAAAAAATTTAATAATTTAATTTTTTTATTAAAATATAGTTTACTTAGCTTTATATCATATGGTTACCTTGATTTACAACAACAACAAAAAATGGTTACCTAATTGTTGTGAAGAGTAACGGTTGTTCTTTTCAATTTTGTGGATCCAAAAAAGATCATGTATCTAATATTGATAGAGAAACAAGATTAAGGATTGTTTATCTTTTATTTGCTGGAACATGGAACATGCAATGGCTATTTTATGAGTATTTATACATAGTACAATTTTGATGATTTTTCCACACAATAATCCTCGCAAATTCTTTCATATTTTAAAACCTTTTTCTCTTAAGTTTTCTTGTTTATATATATATATATACAAAAATAAATTTCAATCAATATATTTTTAATTTTTTTAAATTGGATGCAACATTCTCATCATTTCAAATGATCAAAATTCTAACAATTCTTCAATGTTTTCAAATGTTTTATGTAACTTAAATATGGATTTTTTTTTCAATTTTCACTTATTAATTCTTTTTAACCAAATATGTCACACCCAGTCTCTTTATGTATTTTAAATTTATTTAATTAAATATGTAATATATTTATTTGTATTTTTCATACTTAATTTTTTATTTTTGATTTTAAAATATTAAAGTGATAATTTTATTTAATTAAAAACTAGTATATATTTATCATTAATTGACATTGAAATGTATTAACTTAAAATTGAGATAAATAATAAAATAAAAATTAAGATAATTTTAAAATTTATTTATTTATTTATTTTACACTTATTAAAGTGAAAGAAGAAACTTTTTAAAAAATAATAAAGATAAGTATCATTATGAAAAACATAAAATTATAAAATATTGGATATAAGCTGCTTGAATGGAGGTGTTCTTATTACAATTTCATCACATTCCTTTTATTACATTCTTAATCATTGATTTCATCACATTTCTTTTATTATATTTTTAATTATGAAGTTCTTGATCAAAATTAAAATATTATATTTTTAATAAAAATTTCTTATTTTTCATTCTCTTTTTATATAAAATTTGTAATTAACAATTCATAATATTTATAAAACATTAATGTATTTTGGATGCATAGAAATAAAAAAAAAAGTTAAAAAAAAAGTATAAATGATAAATCTTTATTTTGTTAGATTTATTTTATTTTATTTGAATGAAAAGTTTAAACTACCATAAAATCCATTTATAAATATTTACGGACAAGTGTAAAAAAATTGGAAACAAAAGCGCTGGACAATTATGTCCTTCAATTAATAATATTAAGATAAAAGTGTTCTATGAAGTTTAAAAACAACAAATATATATATAATAAATAAATAAATATTTAAAAATAAAAAAATATTATTATTAATTATATTTAAATTTGTAACAAATAAATAAAATTAAAATTTTCTAAATAAATAATAATAAATAAAAAAATATTTATTAGAATATAAGGATAAAAATATTATTATAAACTATTTATATTTTTTATTTTTTATCTATTTAAATAAAATAATAATAATTTTTTCCTTTTCTTCTACCTTTATTTCTATTTATTCAAATAATTTTTTTATTTTCACTTTCATTTTTTTTTATTTCATTCATAATTTAAATAAAGCATAAATATTTTTTTATCCTATATATTTTTAGTATATGTTTGGTTTAATTTATTTTGAAGAAATAATTGATTATTTTTGTTAATTTTGATAAAAAGATTAAAATAAATGATTAATTCATTATTAAATAACAGACTTTATTTCTATTATATTAATAAAAAGATTACTTTATTACAAAAAAAGTATTTTTCAATTTTTCAATAGTTTAGAAAAAGAAAACTTTTAAGAAATATATTATTTAATATTTATATTATAATAATTTATGTAATATTTTTATTTTATTTTATATTAGGTGTCAACATCCACATTTCCCTTTCTTTTTTCTCTTTTTTATTTAAAAATGCTAATACTAGTTTGCAGCAAGAATATAAAGTATCTAAAATTTTAAATAGTGGAGCATAATAAAAGTATTGAAATTACAGAGAAGCTATTTATGTTATGGGGCCACTCACACTCTCAAAAGTCAAAAGAAACAACCGTTAGGATAGTGTGGTGCGGGAAGCAGTAGCAGCATCAATTTTAAAAAACTCATCGCCCTGCTTCCTTTTCCCTCCTTCTAAATTTGCATTGCACTCTTCAAATGCTCTCCAAACCGTAGCCACAACCACATTATGCAAGACTTTTTGGGTTCCCTTCGCCGGTCCTTGGTTTTCAGACACGGTGACGATGGCCCCTTCACTGGAATCACGGACAAGATTGGCTCCGCCATTCGCAAATCGCGAATCGCACCCAAACCTCTCCCCCCTCCCATACGGTGGCGCAAGGGCCAGTTGATAGGTTCCGGTGCCTTCGGTCATGTCTACATGGGCATGAATCTTGACTCTGGGGAGCTTATTGCTATCAAACAGGTCTATTTCGTTACTTCCTTTTTGCTTCAATTCGATTTGACTAAGTGCTAATTGTTGGTTTTCTGATTTTCTCTAGGTTTTGATTGCGCCTGGCAGCGCTTCCAAGGAGAATACCCAGGTAAAGATGTACGTTTATGTGATTCTAGTACGAGTATCCTAATTTAGGGCTTGTATTGATTTCTTTGTTGAGCTTCGTGAAAGTGTTTTTTAAGTGGTCAATTATGTGAATAAGTTGTAATGCGTCACTTCACATACTATGTGTAAAGCAATACTATTCTTACTTTTATGTAAGCTTGTAGTGTTGTTATACTGTTGTTCTACGTGATTGATGGTATGAGAAATCTCTTCTTACCTCGCTGAGTCAGGCCAATATTCGCGAGCTCGAGGAGGAAGTGAAGCTTCTCAAGAATCTTAAACATCCAAATATTGTTGTGAGTGCAGTCTTATTATGTGAATCCGAATAATTTTGGTTGCTTGTGTCTGATATTGTAACTTTCTCCCCCTTGTTCTTTGTTGTTTATTTATCATAGAGATACCTGGGTACTGCCAGAGAGGAGGATTCCTTAAATATTCTGCTGGAGTTTGTGCCTGGTGGATCTATCTCATCACTTTTGGGGAAATTTGGATCCTTCCCTGAGTCCGTAAGTGGTTTTTACATTATGAAATGCAGAGACTCTAACAGGTTGTGATTATTTTGTTGCTTAATGTTTATTTTATTTTACTCAGGTATAAAATAAACATTTACTTTTACTTTAACAGGTTATAAAAATGTATACAAAGCAGCTTTTACTGGGCCTTGAATACCTTCACAATAATGGAATTATTCACAGGGATATTAAGGTACTGTGTTTTTACTTTTACTTTTAAAAGACTCCGTCTTGGTCGGTCTGTATCATATTGGTCGATACATTGTTGGATATAGGGTGCAAACATTCTTGTTGACAACAAAGGGTGCATTAAACTTGCAGACTTTGGTGCATCCAAGAAAGTTGTTGAACTGGTATGACATTTTTTATGTTATTAATTCATTATTCTCTTATAAGCTTCTGGTGTTACATGTTTCTGGCCATGACATCTGAAATTTGTCAATTGATATAGGCTACCATTAATGGTGCAAAGTCAATGAAGGGTACCCCACATTGGATGTCTCCTGAAGTTATTTTACAAACAGGACATACAATGTAAGTCTATGATAACACTAATAAAAATTGATCATAACAGTGAAATCAAGTATTTTTGTGACATAATGTTTCCAAAAGGAAATGCTTTGTATGACATGGAGAGAAAGGAAAGGTTTATTCCTTGCAGCATGGTTGTTAAAGGAAAATTCGCAGATTATATTCATAACATATTGAGGTCTGTAATGTTATTTTACTGTAATTACAAACTTTTAATTCAAGGAAACTAGAAATAGAAAGATAGATGTTTGATTAAGTGGGTATATTGAACTTGATATTCTTTACTTTGCTGCTCAATTTGTTTCCTTATAATAAGAACTGGCAGCTTTTCTATTTTGGCCAATCAGGATAATTAAAATTTAAGCCTTCAAAATAGTGAATTCTGGGAAATGCAGCTCACTTCTTAAGCTATGTTCTCTGAAAACTTGTTGCTCTGTGTCTATCCTTGTTTTTATCCTTTCTCAATATTTATTCATCAGCAAACTTTTTCCTGTTCCTTTGAGTCTCTAGTGGAAATGTGTCCTTAGGATCTGACCTCGTCAATAATTTACATAATATAACTTCTTATTTAACTATAATTTTTGGCCCAAAGCTTGGGCTACCTGTGCTATAAGAGTGTGAGGTTACAATTTGTAATACTGTAAACCATAAAAAATTCATGTGAAAGTGAGGGACATTAATTGGAAGCATGGGATGTTGAATATTGCTCGAGTATATGCCCTCATCATAACCCATGAACAAACAAAATCTATTACTATCAGATAAACTGGTCATTCTTTTCTTCATTGAATATTTGCCGCTGCCGCTGTGTCATACTGCATGAACACCTGTAGAATCTTCCTTTGTTAAGCTGCATATGTGTTCTTTTTTATTTTCTTTTCAATAGTTTATCTATTATGGATTCATTTTCCTGTTTTGATACAGTAAATGATTCCTTGCAAAAGCAAAGCAATGTCCTGGACCATTTGGCTTCTCTTTTCTTCTTAATATAATATGCAAGATCTCACTTATGGGCTTACCAAAATAATAATAATAATTTACAGATCATATTTATATAATGTTTGAACAATAAAAGATACGGTGGTGATATTTAAGTTATCTTTATTTACACCTATTAGTAGGATAAATTAATTTGGGATGAAGGCTTGCTTTGAGAAGAGAACTTTGATGATGTGCTATATTAAGTAGCAATGTTGTTAAACCTATCTTTATTTTCATATTATTAAAAACTAAACATTTGTTTATTAATTTCTATTGTTTTAACTCTGATTATTTCACATTACTTTTTCCTTTGATTTGCTATACTCTGATGTCTAACTGAGCAGTTCCTGTTCCTGAAGCTTGGTACTGGCCTTGACTTGATGGCTTAATGTTCCATTCCCTCCTCACTTATGAATATCCAACTCCACTCCCCATCTCTGATCACTGCATAACCTATTTAAGAATCTGCATTCAGGACTAAAATTGTTTGACTCGTGATGTGTTTAGAAGTTTCTTTTTCTTTCTCTCTCTTTTTTATTGCTGGAAATGAATTTATGATAAAAAAACCTTTTGAGTTTTAAATCAGAGAGTCAAAATTCTCTCTCTTTCTTTAAGAACCATGCAGATTTCAGCCATTGCCAAGGGATTCAAAAAGCATGGTAAAAGCCTGGTAAACCAATAAGAATCAAACATGTAATGAAGATTATGGAAATAAGTTTTGTTAACTTGTTTAACAAATGAAAAAGAAATCTAAACTAAGCAACATAAGGAATAATTTTTTATATTTTCTCATAAACTTCAGTTTATCTATTTGATGGAATTTTGTGATTGTGCTTTGAACCTATCATTTAAAAGTGAACAAAATGATGGACCTATTTTCCATCATTTTGGCCATTAGATTTGATTGGAGATATAATCCATTCTTGAGACAACATCTAACTTGTGATTTCTTAGTTCTACTGATATATGGAGTGTTGCGTGCACTGTGATAGAGATGGCTACAGGAAAGCCCCCATGGAGTCAACAGTATCCCCAGGAGGTATGTGAAGCCTCTCTCAACATAATTGATCTCTCTCTCTCTCTCTGCCTACGAGCACGCACCTGCATGTGTGATTTGGCTTTTTGACCTGTTTGAAGTTCTCTTTCTTTTAGGTTTCGGCTCTTTTCTACATTGGGACAACTAAATCTCATCCACCCATACCTGAACATCTGTCTGCTGAGGCAAAGGACTTTTTGCTGAAATGCTTCCACAAGTACATGGATACAATGCTTTTACTATTTCTTTTTAGGAACGACTATTCTTTATTCTGACTACATTTGTTTTTGAAAAGGCCAGTGATACAGTTTGACATTTAGGTTGAGGGTGTTAACTTATTTCAGACAATTTGAGTTGTAATCACTATCAATTTGTGGTGGCAGGGAACCAAATTTAAGGCCTTCTGCATCAGACTTGTTATTGGTATTTTGCATATTTTCCTCTCCACCCAACTTACATAATATTTAATTATGATCACATACATTTGAATTTGTTTGCCTTTTTAACTGAGCTTTTCCTTCAAAACCTCTGTAGTGATTCTGCCTTATTATCTGCAGCATCCATTCATCACTGGCGACTATCATGAATCTCATTCAGTATTACACAGTTCAATCAGGGTAAGTGTCCTCACTGAGTTTATATGATGCAAAAATGGTCAATAGCTTCTCTTACTTTTTAACAACTGATTATTTTTCCAATGTCAGGACTCTTGCAATAAGATGGCAACATATGGGATGAACTCTAGAAACTTGTAAGACTATCTTCTGTTGTTTGTGGGAGTTACTCGGGTTGGAGCATCAGCTAGAACTAACATTTTAGTTCTGCAGTTTGGATTCTGTCCATGGATCAACATGTACAGGCTTAAAGGATGTTTGTTGGATTGATAGCGAAAGGTTCTCAACTATATATCATAAAGCAGCTTCCTACCAGAGAGCAGACAACTATGATGATGACATGTGTCAGATGGATGATGAAGATGATTTTTTGGTTGGTTCATCTTTAAAATCTAAATCTGTATTGGCTTCTAATGATATAAAGGTGCCAAGTTTGTTTTTTGTTCTTCCACTGTTTTAGATATTTCATTTCATGATCAGTGTTTCTTGAACACCGGGCTGATATATTTGCTGGAATAGAGTTTCAATCCTATGTGCGAACCTGTGGATGACTGGCCTTGCAATTTTAAGGAAACTCAATATTTGGAGAAAAGCAGAGCTAACTTGTCCCAACAAGATCAAACTATTAGTAAAACTATGAGAAGTCTCAAACAATCTCTGAAGGCGGAGAATGAATTCTCATTTTTATGCCAGCCTCTAGGAGCTGAAGATGATGATGAAGTTACTGAGTCCAAAATTAGAGCTTTCCTGGATGCAAAGGTTCTGTTTTAGTATGAGACCATACATTTGTTGACTTTCAATGAAGCATTACTCAATGATCGTTACAGTTTTATTTTTATTTACCTTTTTCTTTGAATCTAGCATCGTTAGAAATGATTTTTTTTCTTTAATGAATTACATTAGGCCCTAGAACTGAAGAAGCTCCAAACACCTCTTTATGAAGAATTCTTTAGTGTATCAAATGCAGCCATTGCTCCTGCTCCTGTTACAGTTGCACAAAGTAAAGTTATTTCAGACGTCTCAAATGTAACGTCAAAAGGCAAGTCTCCTTGTCAGGCCAGAAGACGATTCTCAATAGCTGGCAGTGCGAATGTTGCTGGCCCTGGGAGTCATAGCAAATATCGATCAAAGCTTAGCGATGCTCACAGTCGACCTTTGCAGGAAATTCAGCCATCTGAACTTAATGAATCAAAGGAGACTCTTCATGATGCTGAGGTGGAATCATTTAGTGTTAGGTATGTCTTTGGTGCTTGATAGTAGCTGCACTTTTATTCTACCTGTGCATGGAAATTCAAGACTAAATATTTTCATCTGCAGCTCAACCTTCTCTGAGAGACAAAGGAAATGGAAAGAAGAACTGGCTGAAGAGCTTCAGTGGAAGCGAGGCAAGTTTTCTGTTTCCTCTGACGATTACAAAAATGCAGGTTGCCTTTTCTTTTTTTTTTGGCAGGTGTCAGGACCGGTGTGTTTTTCCATTTAGAATAGTCTTAGGGGTCTATAGCTTACCAGATTCCCACGATTATAAGGTATTTATGGACTAAAATGACCTTTAAAGAGTATAAATTCCTTTCGTGCCGTTTGGTCAGCTGCAAGATGAGCTATCGTCGTCAAGCCCTGGCACTCTGTCTCTTCTTAGCAAAGTTGGAAGGGGTTAAAAGATTCATGTGTCCATAACAAATGGACTTGGGCTTGGCTTGGCCCTATGAAACTGTCATTGAGAGTTTTAGGGCCTTTACTTTTTGGCCCAAAAGGTCGTCCCTAATACCAATTTTCTGTTTGATCTAGTTAGAACACAGGTTTAAAAAATATTGGACAGAGGTGAACTTGAAGGGATTAAAAGATTCATGTGTCCATAACAAATGGACTTGGGCTTGGCTTTGCCCTATGAAACTGTCATTCAGAGTTGTAGGGCCTTTACCTTTTGGCCCAAAAGGTCGTCCCTAATACCAATTTTCTGTTTTATCTAGTTAGAACACAGGTTTAGAAAATCTTGGACAGAGTTGCACTTGAAGGGAAATATTTGGACCTGTTTAACACTAAAAACAAGAAATGGAAATAGGAAATGAGAATAGAAACCGAGCATGCCCTTCAATTTCATTAATAATCAACCGATCTGTAGGAGTGCAGGAGGAAGTTTCGAATTGATTACATGCTTTTTTAATAGTATAAAATTTCCTCTATTTACTACGAAAAATACTAGTAACTCATTATTTTGAACGGGTCTCTTGTGTGTTAAAGAAGTATATTGCTAGCACTCTTTTACAACATTTTTTCAGCATGTCTTTGTTATGTCAAACGACAAATTATTGGCGTCAATTTTACACTTTTAACAAATTACTCCTATATTTTTTTTTCCTTCTTGTAACCAAGTTTTTCCTTGTATTGTTTATAATAATAAAAATTCGAGGGAAAAATAATGTGGATGAATAAATGAAAAAGCAGGTAGGTACCTTTGGTTTGCTACAAGCAGGACATGTTTCTGCATTAAAGTTTGTTGAAAATACGTTTTATCTTAAATATTATCCTGGGTAAATTAGTCTGAAGTTAAATCCTGTTTATTGCAGAGATGATGCGTCAGGCTGGAATTGGAGGGAAAATAACATCCCCAAAGAAGGATCGAAATTTTTATGGAGACTGATCGATTACTCTTTGCATTTCCCGGCTACTGATTTTTTTTTATTCATTTTCCCACAGGGAGAAGGAAAAAGTGTTTTTCCTTTGGGGGGGAGTTGTTGGGTAGGTAATCTTGCAATATCATCAAATCAGAAGTTGCAACAGAGTTAGTTAGAAACATTGGTTCAGCCTAAAAATGAAAATTGGCAGTATATTGATCGTTCTCTTTGAATATTTAGTCAATTCAATGTAATATAGCGAGACGTGTATCATCTTAATTGAAAGAAGGTATAAAATGATTTTTTTATGCTTGTCATTCATTTACTTATTTATTTTGGCTGGATAAACTCTTCTGGGGGTCGGGATTATAAAGGCTAGCATATTATTATTAGTAATTGTTTAACAGGTGCAAATCCTCATTAACAGGTTAGAAATAAAGCAGATATGTCTGACTTGCAAATGAATTATTACAAGAAATTTTCGGTCTTGTGGTTTGTCGCAATCGAGCCCTTATAGTAATGCATGATTGAGGGCTAGTCTGAGGTTGGATAAAAGAAATCTTCGACAAAATCAAATGCATTTTTCACCCTAAAATGTTAAAACACAAAGGGATTCAAATTCGGACTTTTAATGCATGTGCATGTGCATCTATGCACAGGTGGATAGCCAAAAGTCACATTCCTGTAAATGATATGGAAACCACTGTTTCAGACATTAAAAAACGGGAAAAACTCCCCAACCCCTGCAGGGAAAGGAAGTCGAATGTAGAAACCTGGCACATAGTACGTTTAGTTCACGTGTAAAACACAAAGGGAATAAAACCAAATTTGGACTTTGAATTCAATTAACTGAAGACCTCGCTAGCTCCATGTTATGCATATGTGGACGGTTTGTCTGGTTTCTATTCTGTAAATCACACGGAAACAATAGAAAAACATTTCCCCACACCTATTCTTTGTTTCCTTACTGTAAGGGCGGACAAAACGTGAGAGTGTGCTACCCACACTTTTGACTTTCATATATTTCGGACCTAGAAGAGACTATCTATAAGGACATGAATATTGTGGGTAATGTTTGACTTTGAATTGCTGTATGTTACTTACGGGTTACCCTTTGATTTGTCCATGTGCTTCCCAAATTAAGCACAATTTATGCTATTGGACCCTGCTTGCCTTGATTTTTCATGAAAAAATATCGTGAAAAAAATCACAATAAGTTCTTTTTGTTCCCCTGAAATAATGTAGGGGATCTTTTGGGATCTATAAATCCCTTTTCACGTTGGTTGTTGAGGTCAAAAAAATTGCAAAAAATGCACTTTTTCCTGATATTTTTTAATTATACTGCTTTGATCAAAGTTTTCAGCAGGACCCCCCAACAAAAGAATATGATTGAAAAGAAAAACTTTGGGAACGAGGGGCTGAATTTGTTTTGTAAGAAAAGGATCAAACTAAATGAAAAGATGTTTGTGCGCCATGATGCCAGGTGGGCGTGTCTTTTTCTCCTGGGTAGCATAAAGAAAACCTCCTAACGTGAAAGACCTGGATTCTTGGTGGATCAACTTGATTCTGAAAAGATGCATGAAAATATCGCTTCAAGATAGGGAGAGAGAATTTAACATTGGTAAAGATGAAAAATATGTTACTTTTTGGATTGTGTTTTTCCTCAGTTCCATGTATCTATTGAGCCTCTTGTTCAAGAAATTTTTATTTAAAATATTTTTATTAACAGAGAAGAAAAGAGGTATTTTGAATAAAAATAAATGAAATATTAGTCCATATCGATTCCAAAGTTCATTCTTTTTGTCATTAATTTAGGAACATATTATTAAAGTCACGTTAGTTGAAAAAAAAAGAAGGTTATCTTAGAAAAGTAGAATAAGAACTACACATATTTAATAAATTTTTTCAAAAATTCTATTTCTTGAATATCAATGTGAAGAAAATGATTTAATTAAGAATGAAAGATTTTTTAATCAAACACCACCATAAAAAAATACAAAAAGTATAATTCATGAGAAAATAAAGTAAAAAAAAAAATCATATAACAAAGAGAGAAATTATGTGTTTGCAATCAAGATTTAAAAAGAAAAAAATCATACAACTTACATCTGGATATAACCAAATATAGATCATTATTTATATGTGTGATCATTAAATTTATTTATATAATAAATAAATACATATAATTTAATTTATTTTTATTTTTCTCTTTCATATCATTGATCACTTTATATTTTATTTAAAAGACGTTAACAATTAAAATAAAAAAATATAAATATAAAAAATAGCAGATAAATAGAATAAAAAATAAGTTATTTAGATAGATAAAAATAAAAATATTTTTTTTCTTTAAAATAAATAAATAAATGGATAGTATAAAATTTATTTTAAATTAATTAAAAAATTAAATTAAAGTTAAAAATTTTATTTTTTATTTATATAATTTTTTAAAAATTTTATAAAAATGAATAGTTTAAAAATCTCTTTCTCTCTCTTCCCCTCTCTTATAAAACGATTAAAAATTCATAAATACAATAAAAAATAATTTATTTTATTCTATTTTTATAATTAAACAAATATAAAAAATATATTTATCATTTTTATTTTCTGTCATTCTAATTCTATATCAAACAAACAAACCATTAAAAACGGAAAAACATCAGCATTCATAGATATCATAAATATACTAAAGCATATACATGCATTCTTACAAAATAAATCACAGTAAATATTATATAATTTATGTTTGTAAAATATAATGTTTTATTAAATATAAATAGAATATATTTTATTACTTGTTATTTTGTGATAAGATAAATTTTTTTTGTATTATATAATATTAATATAATATATTATTTAATCTTTTATGATTTTAAAATTTTAAATATTTATGGATATCCGTCAATCTTATATAGATATGGATAGTATATTATATGTCGTACTCCGTTCTCTCACTTTTAATTTTATCTTTCCCTTCTTGCGTAATTGTTGTTCAAATAAGATTTCTTCGTAATAAAATCTCAAAATCTTTTTTGGATATGATCTAAAATATGGTATAGCCTTATAGATTTAGTTGAGGTTTCAAATTTTGATCCGTATAATCTGCCATGCTGGAAAATACCAATAACTGTTATTTAAAATCTTAGCTGTGCCATTTTCAATAACATGCTTCCAAGAAAATTGAGGAATAGTCATCGATTGTCAAAATTTTTCCTCTAAATTGTGAAATTAAGGTGCGTCATGATTCTCATGAATTATTATTCTGGATAACAAGTTACTTGGTAACTCTGCCAAGCTCTTGCCTCCTTTCATGTCCAAAAATATCTTTGTTTTGTTTTTGCATATGACTTGATTTTACTCTACCCGTTCCACTATGGATTATTGTTCTTTGAAGACAAATAGTTTAATAAAACGTTTTTTGATTTTTTATTTTTAATAAAAAAATATTATTCTATTTTCACTTTGTTTCTTATTTTTTAAAGTTATATGAAATAATAAAAATATTTTTCCTTATTTTTCCTATTTTATATATAAATATTTAAAAAATGAAAAAATATTTTTTTCAAATCAAATAATCCTAAACTAAAGAATTCCAAAAAATAAATGCATATATATAGACGTGAGATTCTTATATTGAGCAGCGATGGTTATAATTGAAAGTTGTCTCTATGCTTATTTTGGTCCTCTCTTTAATTTGATCACGTTGCAAGTTTTTCAGCTTTGTTTCTATCTTGTGGACTAAACATAGTTGGGGTATATTCTCCAACACTATCCAAATCGTTAATGAAATCCGAAAGCAAGGAAAGAGACCAAGAGATGGTGTGGTCCATTTGCTTGTACGTGGAAGGATCAAAATCTCTGAGATACATCAAAGATTTGTGAGTACAATACTAAATACACAATCAAGAGGAAGGATCTGTGTTAGTAGTAGCAAGGTCTATAGCTAGTAATAACGATAGCGATGCAAGACCATGTGTGTATAAAACGCATGCGTGTAGCTTTCTACTAAAGAGAGTAGGTTTTGTGAGTGCACCGTCACATTCATAGTTGCGAGCTTATCCATTTTTTTAGTGAAAGACACAGGCCTTATGAATCTATGCCAGACAAACTTCAAAAGGATCCAACCCTTTATCTTTTTTAGTAAAATTTTTGTTTAGTACTTTAAAATAATGATCCATATATACTAATAAATAATAATAATAAATTTTTTATGAGCTTTTTGTAAGCAGAAGGAAAATAAATAAATAAATTCGTTGATAAGTTTTAGTTTTTTTAAAACGATTCTTAATAAATAGAAACTTTTTTAAATATATAAATTAAAAATTTATTTATTTTTATATATTATATATTTATATTTATTTTAATATATATATTTTTTAAGTTTATTTAAAAAAATTTAATTAATTATTTATATATTTTAAATTTATTTATTAATCTATTTTTTTAAAATACAAACTTTTAATTAAATTTATAAATTTTAAATTAGGTCAAACCTAAAAAAAATCTTTAATAGATAATGAAGATTCAGATCCCAACTTTTAAACAAATACTTCAATATTCAAATTTGTATATTATTAACAAAATTAGTATTTTAATCTTTAATTTATTTATTTTTGGTTTAATTTTAAAATTTTTAATTATTTTATTTTAATCCTATTTAACATATTGAATAAATTGGTATTTTTCATTATTTTCACTTACTTTCGTTTATATCGATAATGAGTTATTTTTATATTTGATTTAATGTGATTTTAATCTTTTAATTTTTAGAATTTTAAAAAGTTGATCCTTTTATTACATTTTTTTATTTTTATTAAAAAATTGATATTCTGTAACAAAAAATTGAAAATGATGTTTCATAATTCAGGATGAAAAAAACACTCATTAAAATTCTTTAATTTATTTCAAAAAGTCAAGAGCACTCATTGAAATATTTTGCATTTGTTTCTTTATTATTTTTTATCTTATTTTTTTATTATCATATTTTACAAGGTCACTTATGATTCAGTTTAGTTCAATTTTAAGGTAATTAAAAAGTCATTGTAGTTCAGTTTTAGAAAAAAAAATCCAATCCAATATAATTAAAACCACTTTAGATTAGATTGAATAATTTAATTTTGGTATATATATTTTAATTTAGTTAAAATGTTGTTAAAATTATTTTTTTTATCTTTGTTACATTATTTTTAATTAAAAATCTTTTACATAGAAAACAAAATTTATACAAAAAGTATAAGGTATAAAAATAAATTTAAAATAATCTAAAATCAATAAACTTTTAATCCTAATAATAATAATAATAACAAATTATAATTTTAAAAGTAAAATAATAAAAATATAATTAAATATTATAATTTTATAAGTATATATATATTTATTTAAATATGAATAAGATGTTAATTTTATAAATAAAATTATATATATATATATATATATATAAATTAGGGGTGGATTGGTTTTTTAAAATAATATTTGAAATTTAATTTAATAAAAAAATTAATTTTGAAGACTTTTAGTTAGATTTTTGTAATTTTATTGAATTAAATCGATTTATGAACATCCTAATATTTTACAAAACATTGAAAATTTATATATACACGTGAATTTGTAACAAAATAAATTACCACATAAATTTATATTCAATATATGATGGTAAAGCTTACTATATCCTACCAAACAAAACTAGAATAATTTTAAACAAATCATTCAAACCAAATAATTAATCCAATTTTCCCCTGCGAAAAAAAAATTAACATGAAAAATACTTGGACTAATTGCATCAAGTTTTAAACCATAAATTTTAACCACTACTTTTTTTAGAAACATTTACTTTCTTCTTGAATATAAATTTATTTGATAATATTTTTATTAAAAAATTTATGTGTATGTATGAATTTTAAGTATTTATATTCTACTAAACATTACATGCATGAACACAACATAAAAATAATAAAAATAAAATACAAAGAATAAATAAAGAAACATAGGAAAAATATTTCAACAGTTTTTTTTTAAATTAATTCCAATTTTAACTGGTGTTTTTAGTTCCCTTTTAAGACTGTAACATTTATGTTTTCAACCCATTGTTACAGAAGATTGAAGTTATTTTTAATAGAAAAAGAAAATTTAACAAAAGAACCAATTTGTTATAGTTTTAAATAGTCGAAAGATTAAAATAAAATAATACTAAGTCAAGCATGACGACAACCTAACATTTTCCCTAATGAAGTTAAATAAAAATGGAAAAATGAACCAATTTACTGATGAGTAAACATCGAAATATTAAAATAAAATAAATAAAATTTAACAGATCATAATGGATAAAAAAAAATTAGAAGATTAAAATCTTAAAAATTTGTCTGTATTGTTAATTGGTAGGAAAAATTAGTATTTTAGTTTTCTAACCTTTTTTTGTTTTAGGTTGATCTTTTAAATTTTTAATTTAATTTTAATTTTATAACTTTATTTTTAATTTTAGTTTAGTTTAAATTTATTTTTTGTTTATTTTGTTCTCTAATTTTATTTGATGTTTTAGTTATGGTAGAAAATCAAATCGAAACAAAAAATGAGGATAAAAATAAAATAAAATTACAAGACCAAAAATAAAATAGAAAAAAATTAAAATATCAAACTGAAATAAAAATAAAACATAATATTAAAGGAGCAATTTAAAATATAAAAAAAATAAAATTTTACTAATTTTTCCTAATAGGTACAATCAATTAAAAATTCAAAATATATTAAAAACTCAACATTTATCGTGAAATAATGATAAAGGAAAACAATTTTAATGTTAATTATCTTGAACATTTTATTGCTTTAATCCATAACACAAGAATTATTGATGTAAAGCGAAAACATAGAACATTCTCCAATAATATAGGTAAGGTTTTTATCACTTTCCTATATGTGGATATATAAATTGATGAAGGACATGATGTTATACATAGCCAATTAACAACTGATCATTAGTTTGCTTCTCCATTTCTGTTCCCTTTGAGTGGCTGCACTGTGCTTGTGGGTGGATGTGGTGGTGGGCTCTAAGGTCTAAACTAAGAAGGATGATGTGGAATGCTTATATGACAAAAGTTGTTCCTTTTGTTGGGTGACGCCATGGCAGGTTAGACCCACCATAAAAGGGGAAAGGATCTAATTTGCAAAGTTCAATCTTTCTTCTCCTTTCCATGAAATTAATCAAAGCGCGAGCCATTCATTTTGTTGATTCATTCTTACTAATCAATCTTTGTGTTCCTCGCCATTTGCTTATGTATATATAAAAAAATTCTGTGTTGTTCAATTATAACACATTTTTGTTCCATTTAAAAATTGAGAATGGAAGTGCATTTTCCATTCAAAAGTTGCATAATATATACTCACTGAATTGTCCATTTGTGGAAAAAGATCATCCATGCTTGTAGCCGGAACCAAATGGAAATAACTAAAACAAAGAAAAAAAAATGTGGAAATCTCTCCAATGTAATAATATTGATTAATACAAGCTAACAATAGTGGGAATTAGTTGCCTACATGAAGTTTTTGTTCTTTTTAATCATCTTTTCTTTTAGTGCCCAAGTAGGTGTTATTTCACAATTGGCTTTCTAGGAACTTTGTGTTAAGAGAAAGTGTTTATTTCTTTGGCTCACCAATGAAAGCGAAAGGCTTTCAGATGCTTAACAAACAAGAAAACCATTTGTTTCTTTTGCAAAGAGGCCACAAATTGAACTCCATTGCGATGTGCGTTCAGTTGCCCTTCTAACTCTTACGTCATTTTGTTTTACACATGGCGTAATACTAATGGTTGATATTTCACATTGTGGATTAGATCAAATTCAATGACTTCGTGGATTGCATAGAATTGATACTTTTTTAGGAAAAAAAAAGAGAGAGAGAAACAATTTGAATCCAAGCTAACGGATTCTGAAGCCCACAAATTATCTTTATTTTGTGTTTCGTTTTAATCAATGTGACATGCTGTTTTAGCGCTTTACCTGATTTATGGTGGTTTAGGACTTTGTTAAAAAATTGAAAGTTAATGTGACATAATGTTAGGTTTTGTAATCTATATTTAAAATGTATAGAGATTTTGATAACCAACTGTTTTTATATAAGTTGTGCCTGATCTGAGCCATAAAAAAACTTTCATTATTAACATAAAGTTATATATATATATATATATATATATATATATATATATATATATATATATATATATATATATATATATATATATAATTTAACAAATATCTACCGTTGGATTGGAATTGCTCCCCCTAGGATTTAGAATTCAACATCGTTTAGATATTTAATAGTTAATGGAATGCATTAAAGCAAAATAAGATGAAATGGGTTGAAGTTTTCAGTTTATTATTTAGAAAGTTGAAGGAATGATTTTTTATAAAATATAAAAAATATGAGGTTCAAATTTAATATATTATAATATTTTATTTGTAAAAATTTTATCATTAGATCAATTTTAATAATTTAAATAAAATAAAAAATAATATGAATTATTATTTCATTAACTTTTTTTATATTACTTTCCTTTCAAACTTAAAGAATAAAAAATATATGTTAATTTAAGAATAAGAAATGAATTTTACAATTAATTGTGTGTTTAATTTTGTTTATTTCAAAAAATATTATTTTGTCAACTTTATAAAATAATTTTAAAAATATTTTTTAAAATGGTATACTTAAAACAATAAAAGGGAAAATATACATCTAGTGGTTAATAAAAAAAATGGAGAAAAAAAACGCATGGGATGTTGGTTTTGAAAATTAACAAAAATAAAATCATAAAGCAAACTTTTCTAATTACGAAAATGATAAAAAAAAAATAAGGCAATGTAAATTCTGTAATAAGATGAAAGTTATATTCTCACTGATTCTATGACTACTTTTTTTAAAATATTGTGAAAAATATGATAACTGATGATTTTTATACCATAAAACATTAAAAAGTACAATTTAAGCAATACAGATATAAATTTGTTTAAATTTTGTAAAAAAGTAACTATTAATTTGTTGAAATATTTATATCATGATAGTTATATATTAAATTTGAAAATTTATTTTATAATTTAAGTGATATGAAACTTTTCTTTTAATTCTTATATCTTTTTTAATTCCGGCCTCCTCTAGTCAAATTCTAGCTTCGCCCCTGTATATAAATTTCCGGGTTTTTGAAAATATTGATATAAATAAATGTTTAAAATCTTAAAAAATAATGTTTTCTTTATTTCATAAGTAAGAAGATTCATAAGAAGATGTTGTAGTAAAATTTACTATTATTCATTTCCCTTCACTTAAGGTTTAGATTAAAAAAATACCTAAATATAATTTTTAAAAATTCTAGAAAACTAATTAAATAAATATGTTAATTTCTTTGATATAGAATTTTTTTATAAAATATAAAATAATAAAATCTAAATTTAAGACTTCATGTAAGTATATAGAAGTTTAAGATATACAAATCATAAAATTAAAATAAAATAATTATATCTGTATAAAAAGTATATAACAATATTTTACTCAAAAATAAAAATTTAAATTCATTATATCAAATAAATTATATTTTTTTATATATCTAAAAAATACATAATAAAAATTTATATATAAACTTTTTTAAAAATTTTAAAATTTAATACATTGATAACATGCTATAATTTTTAATAAAATTATTATTTATTAATTTTTATTATTTACTTTAAAAATATATTAAAAATTATAAATTAAAATAAAACAATAATACCTTTAATAATTACAAAAAATTAAAATAAGTAATTATTTCTTCACTGAAAACGTCCTAATTATGATTAGATGCGATAATTTCATATAAAATTCGTTTATTTGAGATTTGAAATTAACCATTATTATCTCTATAATTTTTTAAAATGCTTCGACTGATCATCCTTAACCTGATACGAAAATTTTCTTAATTAAGCGAATGATATTTATTTTAGTTTCTCAAAAATTAAATATTAATTATATTAATTTACAAATACTTAATTTATTTATTTTTAAAAGATAAATAAATCAATTATTTAAAATTTTAAAATAAATTCATCTATTTTAAATTAATAAAATTTATAAATTAAAACACTAATTAAAAATTATAAATTTTTTTATTAGTAGTAATAAATTTTATATTATGTTACTAAAAACTAACATGTTAAACTTAGAAATTAAAATTTTATTAAAAATTAGAACACATAATATTTATTAATTTTATAAATTAAAATTATAATAATCTAAAATTTTAATTTATCTAAAAAAGATATCTTCAAATTTGTTACAATTTATCAATATTTAAAATTTAGATAGAATTAATATTTAAAAGAATATATATTAAAAAACAAATATAAATATAAAAATTTATGCGACTTTATAAAAAAAATATTTTAAGATATTTTTTTTTTACTAATAAAAACTAACTTTATTTAATTTAAACTTTCAAAGTAACTAATATGTGTTTTGCATTATTTATCTTCTATCTCCCCCTTCCCCCCACTCCTCGCCTCTGATCTTCCCTAAAGAATGTGAAAATCCATGATTTTATGAGTTTTATGCATATATGTGTATATATATATATATATATATATATATATATATATATATATATATATATATATATATATTATTTTGTACTTTTTTATAAATTAAATAACTTGTCATATTAATAAATAAATTTAATAATAATTTTTAAATAAACTTTACAAACTATTTCACATTCATTAATTTTAGTATTTTCTATCTTGAATTTTTATTTTTAAATAAAAACATTTAAATTTTTTAAAATATTCCTATTTATTTAAAATAATATATTTGAGAAAATAAAAAATTTACAAATATGATAATAAACTTTTTTAATAATTAAGATATATTTAAAAATGTATAAATAATTTAACTTATTTACATAAATTCACTTAAAAAAAGGGAGTCTGATAGAATATTTGACAAATTAAAATCGAATAATTTATAAATACTTTAAATTTTTTACATTTTTAGTTTATAATTCTTTACACCACGAATACTTTTAAAAAAAATTAAATTAGATAAAATTGTCGTAAATAGTAAATTTTTTCCACTAAATTTTTATCAAATTCTAAAAGACAAATGTTTAGCGTTTACATTTGGAGGAATAGAGATGTAAGAATATCTCAAAATATAATAAACATAATAAATAATATGACAAAAAAAGTAAAATAAGATGTGAGATAAATATAAAAATAAAAAATTTCAAAAAATATTTATTATAAAATAACAGTATTATAAAACCTCATATGTTATTATTTAAATATATTTGATCATGACATTTTACTGTTTTGTGTCTTTACTACGAATAGAATATATTCTAGTAGACTTTGCAATTTAAAGCTTAGCTCCCAAATTTGATTCAAATTAGCTGAAAAGCAAAATCATTATAAAATATCAATGATCAGAGAAGAAAAAAAGAAGGGAAAAATAATTTCTTAATGGAATATTATTTAATTAAAATAAGAGGTATTTTCAATTTTTGTTTAGTTTTGTAGAGAAAAAATATATCAAAAATAGTAAAAAGATACTTTATTACCTTTCATTTAAAAAAATAATTTTTTTAAAAGATTCATAAAATAGGCCAAATTAAAGAAAGTAAGACCCAAATTAATTTTATATTTCTGCCTTACCAAATACAAAATTTGAAGGTATATTGAAAAATTTGTCCATATAATCTCTTTATCTATATATATATATATATAACAAAGAAGTTTTGATAAAAAATTATCTTTGTACATGTCAAATATATTTATACCTTTATATATTTTATTTTTCTTTTTATATCTTTATCACTTTATCATATTGTATATTATATATAATTTTTTTATATCTTTCTTAATTCTACTTATCTATACATCCAAAATAGGATGTAAAAATATCAAAACAAGTACTAATTGAACCACGTACAAAATAGAACCTATACTTGATTACATTTGGATAAAAGGTTCAATTTTTCCTAAAAAAATTTCTCTTTCATATGTATTACATTATGGATACATTTAGAATTTTTTTAGTTTAAAGTTGAGAAAGAGTAATTTTAATAAAATTAATTTTAAATTGTTAAATATAATTAAAAATTGTCAAAACTATTCTTAATTGTAATTTAACATATATTATTAAAAAAAATATAATTTTCTTAAATGATAACCATACAAGCAATTAGCAATGGAATTTGGCATTTGGCTGGGTTGTCAACTAACTGTTTGGTAAATAATTATAATAATGATTATGATTTGCAAAAAGGACATACTTTTGAATGATCAAGAGACAAGAAAGCAATAGCTTAGGAATTTTGGAGGGGTCTCCATTATATGGGAGTGATGTCGGTGAATATTTATGAGTGCATTGTTGCACATGAGAGAAGTGTACGGATTCAGAAGCATTACCTAAACTACACAGTACAATTGTGTGTAAATGGGAGCATGCCACCACCACCCACTTTTCATCGTCACCCCCACATCACCTCGTCACCTTTTTCTTCAGGGGAAACTCATAAGTCTGTATTGTAACTATATATTAGTTTTACGTTTAAACTTTGACTTTTGTTTTTACAAGTTCGTTAGTATTATAAATTTTTAACCTTTTAATAATTCTTAAATTATCGCTGGGTTATGCATTAATTATTTTTGTTCAGTTTTTATTTATTTATTCACGTATAGTTTGTTTGCTAATATATTTAAATTAATTAAATATTAACTTATTAATCAAACTTTTTAATAATATTTTAATTCTGTTTGATAAAATAACATTTTAATAAAATATTTTTAGTATAACTATTGATATTTTTAAAAATTTAATTTAAATAAATTTTGAGCTTAAATATTTTTTATTTTTAATATATTTTTACAATCAATCTTTTATTTGTTTATAATTTAATATTACTTTTTAATAAAAATATTACTATTTTTAATATATTTATTTTTTACATTATCATAATTTTTTTAATATATTTTATTTATTTTAATTATTATATTTTAAAAAATAAAATATTTATCCTTTTGATAAAATAATAAAATTATGAAAAACATTTTCAAAATTACTATTTAAAATTTATTATCTAAAAATTGAAAATTTTATTTAATTAAATTTTAATATATAATTTTGTTAAAAAATTATATTAAACTTATCGAATTTTAATACATATTTAATTATATTTTTATCTATCATTTTATATTTATCAATTCATTTAACATTTAATTTTATCAAATATTTTTATTTAACTGTTAATTTAATATTTCAATTTTTAGCTAACTTTTAAATTTTAATTTTTCAATTAACTTTTTAATATTAAACTAATTAATCTACTTAATTTTTCCAAATACACAATAGTATGCCATAAATTTTTTTTTATTTACATATTATTTATTACTTTATACATTAAAATAATTATTTCCTGTATGCTTTAATTTTTGAAAAAGTAAATAAATGTAAATAAATTATATAATAATAATAATAATAATATAGATACCGGGTTGATATTTATTTTGATGTTTTATAGTATTTTAATTATAGTTTAAGTTTTAAATATTAAATGTAATTATAACACTATTATATATAATATGTCATTTATATTTAGTAAAACTTTTATGATTGATTTATATTATCAATTAATTAAAATAAATCAATAATTATTAATTATTAGTATCTAATAAGGAAGTTTACTTTAGATAATAATAAGCAAAGATTGAAATAAATAAATCAAATAATTCCAGTTTCCAAACATTTCATCAATTATTAAAATATAATTAAATAAAAGTATTCACGTAAATAATAATTAATTATGATAATTTATTAAATATAATAATTTTCAAATAAAATAATGTGGAATAAACATTTTAGTGAATAGTGTTTAATAAACAATTGATATATTATATACATGAAAATTAAGATCAATTAACTCATATTAAGTACGTTCATAAGTTCTAAGCTGAAATCTCTGACAAAATAATAAATAAATAAATTCTTGATACAATATTTAAAATAAAAATTCTAAGTGGTTACTGATTATGTATCCCCCGGTTTTTGTGTGTGTTCAGAAGGGTAGGATCTTGTGTTAAAATAAAATTTTATTTCTCTGACAAGCATTTTTCTTGTTTCATTAGGTCCAATAGAAAATCTTAGTTGGAAACTTCCAAATTGTAATTTAGGCAAAAGTTGCACGAGACAATTTCTAATCCAATTCATGATTTGGGATTACACTGCAAATATGTATTTCAAGTGTGTATTTGAATTGGTTGTAAAAAATAAAATATTTCATTAATCAATCATTTTTATAATCAAATCTTATTATAATTGATCATAAATTTATTTTTTAAAACCATATGAGCTTCATTGTCTAAAATTGATTTTTTTTTTCTTTGTATAAGCTACGTTTTGATTGCTTTAAAATTCGAAAATTATCTATACAAGCAAGAGAGTTATTAATGTTGCCCAGACATGTTATCTATAAAATAATTTTTAAATTTAAGTATATTAAGTAAAAAATAATTTTAAGCTGATCTATTTATATTTAGATTGTACGAATAAATTTTTTAATAGTTGTTAATTTTATATTTTACATAATTAATTATTGAAAAATAAAAAAATTAGTTAAAATGTAAATTAAAAATCTTTAATTATAATTTATAAAATTTTACTCATTTCAAATAAGTTATTTTCTTAATAAAAATCAATAAAAATTTATATCCTAAACTTTCAATAATTTCCAAACAAATATGAATTATGATTAAAAAAAAAAAAGGTTATTCATCTAAAAATTGAAAGTGTTCCAAAACACAATCACAGTTGACAGTACAAGTTGACAACACTGAACAAGGAGCTGAAAGATCAAAGAGAAGATTGGTTTAGATTGTGTTGCAGAGGTTACATATTTGGTGGTCCCACAAATTGGTACGTCCCAGATATACAAATCCTTTCACCTCCCCATTTGAGGATATATGTTGGTTTACTTTGTGTTATCTCAAAAAGGATAAGATCTAGTTGAGCGTAGACATTAGACACAGGCTTGACCACTGCCCTTTTTAGCATAAAGAAGAGAAAAAGGTTGAATTGCAAGAAGCCGTACTAACTGCAGACATGAAATGCATGACGAATCAAATCTAGTTAAGATCAGTGCCAAAGCAATGACCTTCAAACACTGCCCAAAATGGTTCCGCTTATATATCCCAATGTCAGGTAACTGCTAGGTTTCAAGTATATTTTTGTTCTTTTTATGATTTTTTTTTTAAAAAGAGATTCATGTTAAAAGTACAGAGTAAGAACAGGGAAAAGAGTGGAAACATAAATAAGCAAAGAAATAAAGTTCAATGTTTCAAAGTGCCCCTATTATTCTCTCAAAAGTACCATGTTTTATCTCATTTTCCTTGATTGGATTATAGAGCGTTTTCTTTTTTTGTACATAGAGCGAGTTAACTATACCAATTTTTGGAAATAAAGGTACATTTTTTTCTTGAGAAAAAAGGGCAGGTATAACTTAAGTGGTAAGAAAAGTATGATATCAATTAAATAATAGGTACAAAAGAGTTTAGAATATTACAAACAATAAATATATATATTATAATAATATTTATATCTTATAAGTTTTTTAATATTTTTTTTACAACATCACATATCACTTTTTTTTATTTATAATTCTTTCTTCTTTTCATATTTCAAATAAAATGTACAAGAATCATTTTCCTTAAATTAATTATGTATGATTCATGGTTTAATTTATATCAAATTTGGATCAACATAAATTAAGTCTATTTATTAAATAAAAATCAAGTCATTCAACAAAATTTTCAAATTTAACAGATCATCCTAATTAAGTAAATATAACAAATTATATAATGAAGTATTATATTTTTTAAAATTTAATAAAATTTTGTAAATATAATTTATACAATAAAATATATTAATTTAATATTTAAATTGAACAAAATAATTCTGACAAATTATTTTTAAAATAATTTAATCTATTTTCATAACTGTTATAAATATTATTATGTAAATTATTATTATTATTAAAAATTACCATTTTTATGCTAAAAATTAATTCTAAAAATTAAAGTTAATATTTTTTATTTTAATATTGATTAAAGTTTATAAACACTCCAAGTTTTATGCATCTTATTCTATATTTTAAAAGTCTATTGTATCCTGAACACATCATATCCTTGTCATGTATCTATGTGTGCTAGGCTAAAAATTTAAGAATTAACTGAAACCATGAGAAAAAAGAAAAATGAAATACTTTTTTCCCTAAAATAATTAGTAGGTGCTCTTAATGTGAATTGAATGCAGTCTAAATCGAGGTAAATTTATTAATGCTGATGCAAATCGTTAAAATATGGAGTGTTTGGTATATGAATTTTGTTTTCATTTTTAGGAATTATATCTTCTAGAAATGTTTTAAAAATTACGATTGTTAGAAATATTTTAAATGTATTTATTATGTTTAATATATTTTTAAAAATATTATTATGAGTTTAATTACTTTTTTATTGTATAAATTTTGAATTTCCATCTTCTCATATGAGGATGTTTTAGTAAAAAATTAACATAATTAAAAGTATATTTTTGAGAATATTATTTTAAAAAATATTTATTAAAAATTAAATACTGGTATTTCTGAAATAAAAAAAATTTAAAAGACTTCTTACGCCGAATATTTCTTTTAAAAAAACTGTTGACTTGACTATTTTACTCAATTTAACTTAAATTAATCAACTCAGTATAGTATCTAAATACTGATAATCTAAAAATCAATTAAATAATACTAATGTCATTAACAAGTGTTTGTAAAAAATAATGTTTGTTCAATTTAAAATTGAGTAAAAATGATTTTAAGAATAATAACATTTTTACGTACAAATAGAAATTTACAATTTTTTAAAATTTAATAATTGAGAATTTTTCTAAAAAAAAATCATCAGGTTAGATATGTAATAACTTTTGTTATGCAAGAAAAACTTGTTTCTAATTTTAATAAAATTAATTTAAGTTATTAATATTTTTTGTATAAATATATTTATTAATTTATATCACATATTTTTATTAAATAATGTTATTTGTGTTATAAAGTGTGAGAATCATTACTTAATCTGTGAAAGAAGCCCTTGCTTTGCGTATTTGATAATACTCGATTAGAATGTTAAACAATAATCATGAACAGAACCTAAACAACCATGCCATTAATCTGTAGAGTGTCAATACTCATTTGAATAATTTATTAAATTTCGACTACTGCTACTTCATCGCATGTGTTTTTGACTTTTTTTCTTTCAAATTTTTTCTTCCTTTCCCAATTAAATCAGGACTCGTTTGTTCCGTAAAACCAAATCGCTTGCCAGTGGAACTCACTCGTTAATCAATGAGTTTTTTTTTTTTTCTCAGTAGTCTCCGGAATGAAATCCCTTTAACGATTAAAAGAGAAGCGACAATCAATTTTTAATGAAAGAAAAAGATATTTTAATTAATTTATAGGAGATAAAGAAAAAAAAGTTACAATTTTTTTCAGAAGTTAAAATTAAGTGGAGAGAAATTATATTTTTCTCCCTTTTTCTTTCTCATATGAAATTTTAAACCAAATATAAAAAAGTTCCCCCTTTTCTCTAACTAAAACACTTAACACTATCCTAATTTTATATATATTTCTTACCGTAAAGCATATTGCTAGAATTAATTTAGTGGTAAACAGTTAGAATTTAAAATAAATTTATATTTAAATATCATCAATTTTTATGTTATAAAAAAAAGTACGAGAAGAACGTATTAGTAGCACATCTTAATACTTTTTTAGATAAGTTTTCGTGTTGAATAAAATCTCACATATTTGATAATAAAGTATGTACTAAACAAATATACTATTTATAAAAATACAACTTATACAAAAAATAATAATAATTTTTTATTATATCACCTATTTTATTATACATTTTTCTTTCTTTTTTTTATTTGTAAAAAGAAAGGTAATTTTTTTAAAGTATATTTCCCGGTTAAAAACACTACTATAAACATTTCCCATAAGTCATAATTTATATTATGTTTCGGAAATGATTATTATAAATATAAAAAATACACTAAGTTTATTTTTATTTTATTTATGATGTGATATTTTTTATATTTAAAAATAAATAAAAAATTATCAACGTTAAATTTAAAATATAAATAGATATAAGATAATTTATATATATATATATATATATATATATAAAATAATAGTTTCTCTATCATGTTTAGTTAAAATAAAAATAATAACTACGTTTTTAAAGAAAAATAATAAACATACATTTCAGTAATATTTAATATCTTAATATATATTTTTTATATTTTTCTTATCATATTATGTCACTGTTCATTTTCTTTTATCTTTCTTTTCTTTATTATATTCTAAATAGAATGTATGAATATATTTTTTATTTGTAAAGGTTTTAAAAAAACTAAAAACAATACTAAATTACAGAAATCAAGTGCAAGCTAGCTAAATCCATTGAAATATACTTGTATGAGAAAAGCTGCTGACATCAATAGTAAGTTTGGGTCTTTATTTATTTTTCTTTATCTGCCATTTTTTTTTTTCTTTTAGTAAGATTCCCCTGATACAGTGACATTCATACCCACTCTGCACCAACTTCTATCATTTTCACCATCCTGTTTTTTTATTGCGTATGACAACTTAACCACCCTTGTCTCCTTGCACATTACCCTCTGCATCCCCATATGCTTTTGTCAAATTCTTATAAATCAACCCATATATGGTAAATTATCACACAAAAAACCTCGTATATGGAAATCAAAATTAACTTGAGTTAACCCAGGGCATTCAAAACGTGCCTTTTAAAATCAATTAAATTTTTTAGCACTGAGAAATGAATCCGGGTTTGAACTTTACTGTATCTCTGCGCGTGTTTGAGTGTGCTGTCCCAGAAACAGATTAAAAGAGTAACGATAATAACTACCGACCAGAACCATATTTTGTGGGAAAAATCACAGGGAATTCATTATGTAAAAGAAAATACAAAAAAAAAAAAAGATAGAAACAAAAAGGGAAATTGGGAAAAAGACAAATGTAAAAAATTTATTAATAGAGATACAAAAATCTCAGAGGTAGTTAGTTTTAGGAAGTAGCCACCCAAAGTGACTCATTCCAATTTAACAACAATTCATTGTTTTCATGTTCACCACCTTCTTTGCACCTTCTTGGCCTCTCGTACGTTTCCATAATAACGTCGCTTTCATCACACCCACATGCAACAATTTCTCCGTCCACTGCTTCTTCCTCTGTTTCTTCCTCTGTTTTCTGCGACATGTCACTCTCCTGCTCTCCTTCATCTTCTTCTTCCTCCTCCTCCTCCTCTTCAGTATCTTTTATTTGTCTACCCATTTCGCTTTCAAACTCTTCTTCACACCTTTCATTGGCCGTTGGTTCGTTTTCTTTTGCGTCATCCTCTTCTTCCGGGTCAAAACTTGGAGCGTGATTTGTCAAAAAGCAGAGGCGAAGGCGGCCATGGCTCCTTTCAGCTTGAAAGCACGAGGCACTTGGTGGGACCTTGGTTACCTCAATAACGAGCCTTCCATCTTCACGGTGGGGCCTTACACGAAGAGATTCCGATCCCCTTATCGTTGTCAAAGGGGGTGGAAAATTCTGAGTTTTCGCTTTCTTAGCTGCAAAAAGTTGACGAGGTTCCCTTTGTTCCCCTGTCCCCAAATTTCCGCCAGCATAGTTAGATGAAGAGAGCATCATGTCAATGCTGTTTTCGGCAATGTCAGTGCCACTCTCATTCCCTAGATTCTCCGTGCACAATTCAAGGCTCTTTGAACTCAGCATCAACGAGGAACGCTTCTGTTGAGGGTGCACATAGGTGGTTTCTTTCTGTGATGATTCTTTGGTGGTTTGCGAGACATTGGAAAGTGCTTCGAGGAAGCTCCAACTACCCTTGTTGGGTTTGGAGGATACGGACTTGTTATTTTCTTGGAAGTTGTTGTTTTCTTCATTGTGGGGCTTGATGTTTGAATCCGAAAAATAAGACTTGAAGGCTAAATCAATGGATTGAGTAGGGATTGGTTTTGAGGAAGGTAACCTTAGTTTAAGTGTTCTTGACTCCACTAATTGAGACTCTATGTGGGACTGCAATCCGTGACCGTTACACACAATTGCAGCCATGTGGTGGCTTGGGATGTTCAAAGCCCAAAGGTAAACAAAGAAGGTTGCAATGGAAACAAACCTGAAAACAGGGGAAACAGAGTGCTCTGTTTGTTTTTTGAGGGATGATGAGATTGAGAGGGGAGAAAGGAATCACAAAATTGCTGGCTTCTAGAATGAAAACAAGTGATACGAGTTACAAAGAGAGGGAGAGAATGAAAGGGGTGGTGAGAATTGGCATGGGAAGAAGTGAGGGGGGGTGGGAATGAATTTGTAGTCCCCCAAAAAGTGCCTTTTGCACCACTTGAAATATACAATTCTCAATCCACCACACAACACAAAAAATAAAAATAAAAACTTAAAATAAAATTGAATTTTCAAAATAAGAAAAACGAGGATGACTGGAAGTAAAAGGAAGAAGATTTTCATGTTGGTTAAAGTATTTTTGTTTCTGACTTGATGTCAAAGGACATATAATATTAAAATATTTCTTAGAATAAATAGCTCCATTTCAAATGAACAATAAGATCTATATTTATAAAAAAAATTAAATAAAAAGGAAATATAATTTTTTTAACACGATACCCTTAATGTATTAGTATATTTAGGATGAAACCCTAATTTTCTACTGAAATTTCCTTCCTCACAACCTTAAGTGTGGGGAAATTTGGAGTTTTAGGCATGTCCAGAAGTGGAAATGAAATTCAAATGGGAGAGACAGGACGGTTTTACTTGGCTGCAAATAACCAGCTTTACTATTCCTTTCCAAAAGAAAGCCAACAAAAGGGCAGAGCACAAATGGATTCTCACATATATTGCTTGAAAGTGATATCTTCTTTGTTTACATTCAGGATCTTTTGAATAGTTATTTTGAAGGCAATCCATGGAGTTTTGTCTAGGGTTCTAATACCATGTAGGGTCGACATTTAGCCTGATTGCTATTTTTATTCAAAAAAAAAAGTAAAAAAAAAAAAAAGAGAGGGTGAAACATCAGCACACAGCCTTTGAAAAAACGGTAACTGCTTCATTATTTCTTTTCTTTACACAAAATGAATAGAATATGGGACTAAAAATGCAATGTTTCACCGGTTTACCATCATAAATTTTCATGTTTTACAGTGTAAAATAGACATTTCAATAAAATTGTATGGTTAAATTATTTGACATATATATAAAAATATATATTCAACAGTTTAAAATTAATTCTATTCAGTTTAAAATTAAATAAGCATTAAAAATTATAAAATTTATATTATAATTCTTATAACATTGTTTTTTTCATCATGTTGGTCATTATATTACATGTTCCTCTCTCTTTATGGTTTTATCCCACTCCATCATTGTACAAAAAATATTGTAGAATTTACATTTCTCTTCACTAAAATGGGGTGTTTGGTACATGTTTTGAAGACTGCCTGCTACATGCACCAATGATTGTGTTTTGGGAAAATCTGGAGCCATAAGAATAGGATCCCCTGGCTTTATTTTCTGCATAGGGTTTGAAATTCTGGGATATACACAACAGGGACAGGGAGTCCTACGCGGCGTGACATGTTCTGTCTATGATGGTGAAACAAATTCAAATGCCTTCATGATAGCTCCCCTCCAACATGCTTAGGAGGCAAGTTTTAGTGGCATTCACATCAATTTGTTTTTAAATTTTCATCGTTTACGACCATTATTAATTTTTTAAAATGCATGTATTTTAGAAGAGTTGTAATATTTTTTTTTGAAAAATAGTCAAACTTTAATTCACAATTCACATGTCAAACTTCAAAAATATATATATAACCATCTGGTACTCTTCATAAGTATATTCCGGAAAATATTTTTTTATTTATCACATTACTTGTTATATTTTTTTTATTTTGTAAAAAAAATTATAAAATATTTATAGAAATAACATTTCTCTTCTAGAAATTCAAAACAAGTTCAGGAGGTGTTTTATGAACTTTTATTACCTTGATTTTTTACAATCAATTTGTGAAATTTTATTACCTTGATTTTTTACAATCAATTTGTGAACTTTTATTACCTTGACTTTTTAAACATAATATTATACTTTAGAAAGAATAGGAAGTGTTTTAAATCCCTACTCATATCCTGTTTCTTAGCTTTCTTCTCTAAAAGGAAATGTATTAAATTAAATTAAATATTCGTTCATATGATTATTATTTTTATTTTATATGAGGTCATAAGTTTAAATTATTATTTAATTTTATTATATAAGAAAAATATGGTTACCATTTTAAATTTACCTTAATAAAAATAGCTAAAGAATTAAACAATATTAAATATATTAAGATCCTTTTTGAAATAATTCTGTTTAAAAATTTCAAAATTTAAAATTTAAAACTATTTTTTATTGTTTGGATTTAATTTTAGTTTTTGGGTTAACTTTCAAAAAACTGTTGCAAATTAGAAATAAGAGAGTTGGCCAGTCATCCTGATCCATACCTTAGTTTACCATGAACTTGTCATAAACATGATGAAAATATGATAAATATAAACATAATAAGAACTTATGAAAACAATAAAACAATAAAGAAAATTAATTAATAATTATATGAAGGCAAATAAAATATAAATAATAAATTTTTTATTAAAAATATAATTAATTAAAAATACATATTATTAAATTAGAAATACATTAAAATAATTTTTAAAAATATAATAAAATAGTATAAATTAATAAATAATACAATATAATGAATGATAGAGTTAAATATATAAGTTCAGGTTGGCGGACTAATCTATATAATTTGTGATGTAAGTGGGATGACTGCAAATATTAAAATAGAGTATTCAATCCATATTGGATAAGTTGTTTCAGGTTTTATTAAGCCATACAAAAAAAAATCCATCTTTTTATTTAGGCTACACAATTGAAGTCAAAGTTTAAGCAGACCATGGATTTTACACTTAATAGGTTGAATCGGCCCAAACTCAATAAAAAAATGTCAAATAAGTCAGATAAAAAAAAGTAAAAAAAATAAAGTGAACATAAAATTTTGCCAACTTTAATTATGACCAATAAAAGTATAGACTTGCTTACATGTAATTTCTTTTATCCATCCCGTTTTAACTATAAGTGAAATAAGTTTAATTTGCAAGTTAACAAATCAAAGTTTTAGTCAATTTTTTTTCCTAGAAAAATATACAAACTTTTATTTAATATTTTTTATTTTCAAAATTACTAACTAATATCATAAACTATACAATTATGAATTGTATTATTCAATCTTGATTAATTTATTTCGTATTAGATTACAAAACATGAAATTCTACTGTAAAAATTCATAGCGATAAAGAGTAATAGAAATCTGTGACCCCGTTAATAATTGACATTATTATCTATTTTCTTTGAGGATTGGATCGCAATAGAATAAAAATGTTTGAATGCACATCTTAAAATATATCTAAATAGGAGAAAGAGAAAAATAAAATAAATATTATAATAAGAATATATTAACGTAATCATAAAATACTATAAAACAGATGATAATTAAAATTACAATAGAATCGTTTTGTACACATTTTGAGTATATTATTCTTAGAATAAAGTTATACTTTTGGGGAAACAAACCGTATAGACCACGTGAGGGAGTTAATGATGGTAAAAATAAATAATTAAGGAGTAAAAGAAAGATCATGAGTGAGTTTTGTGAAGCCTACTATAAAAATTTCTGCGAGTATCAATGCTGTTCTGCTTACACTGAACATACGGTTATTTGAGGTAAAAATCAGTGTAGAAAACAAGTTGAAGAAAAGTAAAAGAGGAAATTTATAGTTTTGTTTTTTAAAAAACAAAATAGAGAAAAAATATATTGAATCTATAAAAATGTTCTCTTATTTCATTATTATAAAAAATCATTTATTAATAATTTTATAATAAATTAGTTTTTATTAATATATTTTTAATAAAAATCATATTATCAATATAAATATTGTAAGTTTATATGTACTAATAATATATTATACTAACAAATAATTTTATTATTAGTATAAAATATGATGCATATCATTCATATATTATATTATTAATATATACCTTCAAAATTTACAATAACAATAATTTAGCTGTTGTAATAAAAGTTATACTAGCAAAGACAATCTTAAATTTTAATATTTTTTATCTATTAATAAATGAAAATTATTTTAAAAAGTATAAAAAATGAAAACAGAAAGAGAAACTTTTGTTGAAATAATAAATTTTTACTCATTTATTTGTTTACTTGTCATTATATTAAACAGAAATAAAATCATTTAATATAGTTACATAGTTTTTTTTCTTTTTTTAACGAAATAAGAGAAAAAATAATAAAAAAAAATAAATTATTTTATTTTATTTTTTATTCATCCAAAAATAAAAATATTTTTTCTTTTTTTTTTCTGATATTATTTTTCTTTAAGTTCGGAAAGTGTTTGATTTTTTTAATTTATAAAAAATATATTTTTCACAAATCATACTTTCGAGGAATTAAATTTATGAGACTCTTACAAATATGTTCGGTAAAATTGAAAAAAATATAAAAAATATTAAATGAGTGTTGTTAAAAAAATTTCATCATGAAAATTTTCGATTATTATTTATTACCCTTCTTATAAGAATAATTTAGTAAAAATATAGTTATAAAATATTTCTAAAAGTGTTTAATTTTCTGATAATATATTTTAAAATATTCATACCAAACATAAGAAACCAATATTTTTAAAATAAAACTTTTGAAAAACTTCAAAAAAAATTCTACCAAATATTCCTTTATTTTATTTTTTTCATTTTCTCTGTGCATCCAAACAAAGTAATACGATATACACGTATTTCACAATATTGATGATAATAAATACGATCTTCAATATACAAAAAGACAAAATACAGTTCAAGGATGAGTTTAGATTGGTGTTAACATCCTCTATTTTAGACGAGAAATATCCTTAAAGATCTTCTCTCCCACAACTATATACGACCAATTTGTATTCAAACATATGAACGGTATAGTCTTAATTAAAAAATATTTTTAGAATTTTTAGTTTCGTCTTTTAGTCGAGTGTGAACTATATATATTGCAAGATAGATATACTTACTTAATGAAAAATCTCATTCAAATTTTTAATATGTAACTATATTAAAAAATTTAAAAATTTAATTTACTATATATAGTAATATTATTTACTTTGAATAAAATTATATTTAATAAAAAATACTTATAATATTAAAAAAATCAAGCTACTTATCTAATAATTAATTACATATTGTTAATGAAAAGAAAAAGGGGTTGAGATATGAAATTTGCTCATTGGATTTTTTAATGGCACTTTAGAAATGGAAATAAAATGATTGAAGAGGATAAAAATTTCATGATTGTTTTCTTATCCTTTGAATAGAAAACAAATTATTTTGTTTACTTTAAGATTAAACTGAGTTAATTCTAACAAAATTCATTTTAGATCTTAAAAAAATAAAATTAAGTTAAACTGTTAATTATAATTAAAAAATATATGAATTAATCAAAATATTATATTTTCATTAAATGTATATTTTTATTATAATAATTAAAGAGTGGAAATTAAGTTTTTAACTATAAAATAAATAAATCCTGGGTAAATTTCATAAAAATTATTTTTTGTGAAATCAAACAAATTTTTTAAAGAAACTTCTATCCTTTAAAAGATACTAAAAAGAACGAGTATTATATATCCTTTTTTATTTATATTTTTTTATGTGATATCATATTTTTATTTCCCTTATATATAAACCTTTAATTTAGTATGATTTTAGAGAGAGGAGGAAAGCGAAAGCTAATATTACATATTTTTCTCTCTCTATATATATTTTAAAAGGGTCTAAGAATAATAAATTTAGATTATATGATTATATATAAAAAATAAATATTTTTTAAAATTTACATGTTCTTTTAAAATATTTTTATGATTTTTTAAAAAATTAAATAATTTATATAATTTAATTTTAATCATTTAGATGATAGATATTTTTATTTTATAAATATAAAATTATTAATATAAAATTAATATTCTTACTAATTATCTCATTCATTCATATATATATATATACATACATATATATATATATATATATATATATATATATATATATATATATATATATATATAACGTATCAAATCCATAAAAATAAATGTTAACTATTAGATTTTATTATATATCATTCAGATAAAAATATATTAGTTATATACAATTTTTTAAAAATATTTTAATATTAATCATCTGTATAATATAAATTTTTAAATGATGATGTAATTTTAAAAATTATTTTTAAACATTTAGTATGATCATGCGATACGACTCAGGTTCATTATTCTTACTTATATAATTTTTTTTTTCGCTAGATATATTTTACATATACATTTTATGTGTAATGTAAACATTTATGGCTAACATTATTACCAAATTCAAATTATTTTGTTCATAACATAAAAAATCATGATAATTGAATCTCATGCCCTTACCCTTATGTTAAATTATTATAATTTTAAATCTTTTATCATTATACCAATATTTATCAAATTCAAATTATCTAACTATGTACAAATCTAATTTTGCTCCAAAACAAGATATATATAAAATTTAAAATTGATTTTTCTCTCTCTATTCCTCAAAATCATACTTAGATAAATAATGGATTTTTTTTGTTTCAAAATGATTAAAAAATGAGATTTATATAATTAATTAATATTGATTAGGAAGAGCTTAGAATAATAGGGTACAACGTAATATATGGACACACTATTTAGTCAAAGAAGAAGAAGAAAAAATTTATATTGTTGTTGCCAATCCAGAAAGAAAAGGCAGAAATGAAGGGTGATTGTGTCGTGGGGAAGATCCGGGTCAATAACCGACAACATTAATAGGACAATAACCTAAATAAAATTCAAGAATTAATTCTTCAGACCCTGACAGCTCTGACCTTTGCATCCCTCCCAGAATACGCATTTTTCCCATTTGTTCTATACTTTCCATTTTAAGTCACTGCATATGTTTCTTTATGAGACGTTGGTGGGTTTGCACGTTACCATAATAAGGTGGCATTTAGTATCAAACACCTAGTTACAACTAATGAATGTACGATTCTAGCGATAATAAAATAACAAAAGGAGTTTATTAAATTAATCTAAGTTATTTGAATAAGCAAAATTGCAATTTCAAGTTGTAAAAAGAATTTGACGACAATATAATAATATCATTTCTCCACAAAAAGCCAACAGAATAGGTATGGCATGAAATGCCAAAAGATTTTCATAATTTAAATAATTTAAAGCAATAATATTTGGATATATATTTATTATTTATTCAATGTACGTATGGATTCTTTAATTTTGGTTCTCAAATTTAAAGCATCCTCTTCGAAGGAATCATCTGCATTATATATTTCATAATTTTTTCAAATATACAGTTTAATAGTATTGATAATTTGTGTATCCATGTATAAGTGTAAGAAATCTCACGTTGTAAGACATCGAATTGGCACAACAATGATCATATAATTTGAAAAAAATGTGTGAAGCTTGCATGTATATTTTATTGACAAGTCCAATCAAAATAGACACTTTATTTTGGATAATTTTTAAGAAATACATATAGGATAAAAAATTAGATAAATAAACGGAATCAAATCTTTTAAAAAGTTAAAAATCAAGTCATGTATCCTAATTTTTGAAAAATATTAAAAGAGAGAACTTATAAAATAGGATGCCTAAGTTGATTTTAACTTATAAAATAATTATTTTATTTTTTATTTTTTCTTCTTGTAAATATTTATTGATAAATTTGTCTAAAGTGAGTCATGTTCTCAACTAAGACAGGTATTGAAAAGCAGTGAATATTGGACTTTTAAATTAAAAGTCTTTTGAGTCAGGACGCGGGCTTAAGCTCAAGTACAACTCCGTGCTATAGCTTATAAGTGCATTGAATTAAAAATTTAATATATATACCTATCACGTTAGTGTAAAAATAAATGATATATTGCTACATTATTGAATGTTTAGTTACAGTTTCATCTATTAACTTCATAATAACGTGACAATACATTATTAAATGACATTTTTTTCTCATTAACTGCATCTTAAAATTAAATTCTTATATTATTGCCCCTTCATTGAAGTTTCGAACTTTGTAGCTAGTTTACAACAGTTAAACCTAATTAAAGTAATGCAGAGATATCCCACTAAAAAAAATTATTTGTGCTGTTCTTGAAATATATTGAAAAAGAAATTATTATTATATACATCTGATTAAGATTGAATAAGATGAGAAGAAGAGGATGGAAAAAATATAATATATAACATGATTGTGATATAATAGAATATAAAAAAGAAATAAATATATTGAGATAAAAATATTATTGAAATATATAATAATTATTTAAAAATGTTATATAAATTGAACTAGCATATGTTGATTCATCACTGGAGAATTACTTGCATCAGTATCTTAATTTATATATAGGCACCGGAGTCTGATCTGCTTACAGTGCACTATTGTCAGCTTTATTAGTATAATATGAAACACAGCGAAACATAAATTGACACGTAGATCCCATACATCAACCTAAACACTAAGCACCTTAGTTACTTTTGTATCTGTACACATAGGCAGCATGTCATGTAAGGGTCTAAAAGACAAAAAAATCTTAACTATATATCCATGAAGTTGATTGTTAATTATAGTTCTCACTTTATATATACATAAGCTCGCTAACCCTTTGTACTTGTAAACATGGAGTTCTGATGCCAAAGTTTCTTTCTTAGCAAACGCAATAAGAATATATTATTATGTGCGCCAACTGACAGAGGAAAAAAGAGAGGAAAAACAGGGCCAAATTCCGCATCTCAGTACCAATTTGGGTCTCTGTGTTTTTTTTTTTCTCCCTGTTAAAGGCTTAAACCTCTAGAGAGGTTGCTAGGCATGACAACTTGATTAGAGAGAGAAAGTATGATATTTGCATCAGAATCCATATGTAAATGCATGTTCTTTAGTCTTGTTTTTTTGTAATGGAGAATCTTTGACAAGGTATACGTCATGTCCTTTTGGACTTAATTAAGATTTAATTGAAGCCTAATGTTCGCTATGCTTTCAAATTGTTTCACCATAAATTTGTTACCTTTAATAATAGCAACTTTATTGGGAATGACAAGAGAATCCAGTTCATCGCTTAAACAGGCAAAGAAAACTAAGGCCAAAATTTTTTCCCCTAACTACCTTTTTGACCATGTGTGAATGTCACCTTTTTCATAATTTTAGTTTGTTTAAGTCCTCTCCTTTTCAACTTAAAACAAAATAGTGACATTACTACGTAAACCATGCAAACATGTCAACCAACTAATGGCCATCGATCAAATTGCTATTTGCATATGTACATCGAGCCCTTGAAAAGGTTTCTAAATATCAAATTAAAGATTAATATATTATCTTTACACACGGTGACTAGCACTGCATAACAGATAGCTATTCTGTTCTAACTAAGTGTCAACTAGCTTCCATGCATCATTAATCAGTACATGTTACTTCTACCAATGTTAGATATATTTTATTCAAATCTTGGTATTCTAGAATACGTTTCGTTAAGAGTTCCTGCATTTGAGCTTTCAAGTGGGAAACAAAATGACGGTGATAAAGAGGGGGAAAAAGCATATATAAATATCAGCCAAATATTCTATTGCAAGAGGTCAAGTTTGCTGCACCCGTGCAACAGTAACTAGTTGTTTATTAATTCTTGGATAGAATTGATAATCAGATTTTCTATGGAACCTACATTCAATTTGGCAGTCGATTAATATAGAATTAGTTCCTAGTACTATACGTATAATATTTATATGAACTAAACAGAGGGAATACTCAGAATTGATTACTTTGCTTATATGAAAGGGTAATTCTGGTGATTACTGAAGAAAACTAGCACCTATAAGGCTTTTATTCCCCCTCTCTCATGAATTCCAATAACTCTTCATTCCTAGTAAAAGAAAAAACCCACCTCACCTCTCATTTCATGAATATCATGTTCAAGTTTAATGGAGCCAAAACGTTTAAATTGATATATAATTAAGTGAAGGCTAAGGATGAAGAAGGCGTGATAATGATTAAATAATGAGCGTTATCTTTTTAACAAATATGAAATTTCTGTTGCTATTAAAAAATCAAACCTTTCCATAGGAAGAAAACATGGTATATTACAATGACAGTATCACCAGCATCATCAAATTAAAATTTCAAAACTATTAGAGGTTAGTAATTAATCGATCTAATTACATATTTTTAGAAAAAATCATTTAAAGATAGGACTTAGAGTAATTTTAATGAGAACCTTGTTGCATAGTGAGTTATATGATTAAAGATCTTAACATGGAAGAGATAGATAGTTAAAAAGAAAGAGTTGTTAATTTATATGCTTGTTTGTGTTCACGTTTCAACGGAGAAACATGATACCCAATGCACTTTTGCTGGAAGTAGGAAATCTTTGCTCTTGCCAAACATCCGTGCAACGCCAAATCAATTAAGCTTATAAACAATGTGTAGGATAGAAAATGAGATTCTCTCACGAACATATATAAATACGAATTTGAAGTGATAGAAAAAAAAAAACTTTACAACTCTTTCTAGATAGGAAAATGGTTGGTACACCTGTATGCATATAATATTATGGTGATTTTTTAATTGTGATAATTTTTTTTAAAATTCTGACCGTTAAATTGAAATCAATTAAAATGAACGGCATTATATTCTGTACACCATAATTATTTTTTTCACATATAATGCTCTAAGTAACATGCAATATATTTGTATCATATGTAGCAATAGATTACCCTTTCAAATATAATGATGTAACATGCCAAATACTTTACCACTAGTTGATTTCACCTAGTATGTCTTAAAAGTAGGTGCGATGTAGGATGCTTGACTAATTCAATGTACGTAGGAAAACTAAGGAGCAATAAGGTGGAAAAGGTTATCTCCATTTCCGAGGAATATTTGTGCTGTGTTGCAAGCTGGCTATATAGCAGCTTTCATAGTTGCACACTCACAATTCACACACCTGCCATGCCTTTCATCCTTAAACATGAGCATAATTCGAATAACGGTAACTTTCTTTTTCTCACAAAAGCACCTATTTGCTTTGCACAGAACAGCATCTTTCCTGAAGTTTCGCATCTGGTCCTATCAAAGAAAATTGGCTGCTCCTCAAATTCGTGTGTACATTCTTTTTTAATGTGAATGTGAGAAGAGTAAATCTCAATTACTAATTTATTCATGAATGATTAAAATAAAAAATTAAATTATGTAATATTTTTTTAAATGTTTATATAATTATTAAATAATTTTTCATTTTAATTATTTATTTATAGTTATATTATCAAAATTAAATACTTTCGTCTTTTAAAATGATAAATTTCTCTGATTTGATATGACATGACGGTATATATATATATAGACTGAATAATGTGCTGATACAGTTGCGTCGCGGCGGAAGAGCAACCAATGGTTTGGATTTTGAATTTATTCTGAAAAGGGGGGAAGAGCCAAAAATAAAGCTGAACTGTTTGAGTGAATCTAATTCTGTGGGTCTGTATTTAGGTACATGGGGGAAAAACTAAGTTATATCAACTAGGCACTGCGAACAATTTTCTGAAATATTAAGGAGTAATATTTTTTAAAAATTAACTATATTTTTTTTTATGAAAATATAATTAAATTTAAATTTAATTATCCAATTATTTTTTGTTGGTTTTATTTTTATAATTTTTTAGAATAGTCCTTGCGGGTATATACACACTAGCACAGAGAAAAGCTTGATCGAAAAAATTCCTTCTTGTGGGATAGAATTGAATAGGATTACATACCCATTCTTAATTTTGAGCACTCAAATTAGATTCTATACTGCTTTTTATATGTTAATTAATTACATCCACGTTACAAAGTCACATTTCACATTGTATTTAACAAATTCACCAATAATTTAATAAATCCATACATCATATATTGTTAAATGTGTCTTAATATCGTCACTGGCCATTGATAATTTCACATAGGCACGGTAGCTATGTTAATTAATTCTTTTACATAATTAATCATATAAATAATCGATTAATTACATAAATAATTAATTAATCACTCTTTATTAATTCATCAATGATTATAGTTATTCTTCCATCATTTATACTAAATAATTAACTTTCTTATTTTTTATATCGTTGATCATATTTTTTATAATAATTAATTATGAAATTAATTAAAAAATTACTTATCGATTACATAATGCTATTTTGCCGGATGTAATAAAATGTGATACTGTAACTGAAAGATTATTTTCGTTCTTATATGCTTATTATTGAAGACATTTTAAGAAAATGTTTAGTAACTCCTGTTAATGTGATAAAATTGTCTTTAATAAATAAAATGTTCCTGTAAAAAGAGTTGAAGTTTGAGTATAAAGTAATTAAACATTTAGGTAAGATGATACGAATAAATAAAGATATTATTAAAAATAGTTAATGTTTTTTAACTTTTTAAAAATTAAAAATGTTTTAAAACAAGTTTAAAAAGTTGAAAATGATAGGTAATTTGAAATAAAAGATTATCTAATATATTTAATATTTAAGAGAAAATGACTAAATTTAAAGAAAGAATCATCATTTATAATTCACGATGATTTTATTTTATTTAATTTAAACAGGATTATTTCTCGTGGAAAATACAAATGATATAAACAGAAAAAAAAGACAATGGCTAGTATCCATCAATAAGAATTAATATTTATTAAATTGAAAAGAAATGCAATCCGTGTTGGAACCATGTGGTTTTCACCTTTATTTTTAACTTTGATGAATTTGAGTATACTATATTAATTGTTTATATTTAGGACCAATAGAAGCTTGCCAAGTCAACATTAGAACTTGCATGTTTTACCATTGCATACCAACCAAATCAACCACCGAAGTGATTGTGTTATTAATCAAGCATTCATCATCCATGAACCTCTGGCTTAGATTTTGCAACCACAGTTTCTCAATGGGTAAGGTAATATATTTATTGCGCAATCAAACATCATTTGAGCTCACCCTATTACAAAAGTTAATAGTTAATTTTTTATTTATAAAAAAAAGTTGTTAATCATTTTTTACATACTTTTAGAATATTCACTAGCCAATATATAGCTTATTGTCTTCAACATACCATTTACAAGTCACAAATCTAGTAGATGCGTGCAAAGAAAACGGTCATGGCACACATCAGGTTCTTTTAATATTCAATTGTTTATATTATTAGTTGGTCTCTCGCTATCTTTCTGAGCACAACATTCTTTTATTTTTAGAAGCAGTTAAATAAGGAATCGTAACGAGTATTCTATCCCATTTATACAAAAGTCCAAGGAAAAGAATAAATTAAACAGGAACGCACTTACATATAACATATCACTTTTTTTTAATATTTTAAAAAATATTATAAAAATATTATCTATTAATTTTAATAATATTTTAAAAAATATTGGATCTAATTTATATTATCTATATTATTAATAATATTTAAAAAATGTTATAAAAATATTATCTATTAATTTTAATAATATTTTTAAAAAGTATTGTATTTAATCTATATTAAAAAAATATGATATGTTGTACTATTATATAAAAAAATTATTGTTGCATTAAATGAGATGATGAAATAAAAAATATGATAAGATAATAATAATAAAAATAAAAATAAACACCTGTTTATCATAATTATAGTTTAATTCATACATACATCACTTAGAAAAGTAAACACAAATTAAATTAAAGTCTCCCTGTTTTTGCTAGGAACCAATTCCAAGATTTCAGCTTAATCAAGTCAAAAACACCCGTAAAATCACAATATTCATGTCTGAAGAAGACAGCTTCCCATGAAGGCAAGAAACTCAAATGACCAGATGACAAATTAATATCTTTGCTCAACCACATAAACTTAAAATGCATGAAAGATCATCAACTAGCCTGTTTGGAATGGCCAAGTGAATTCGAAGCCACCCAAACTCAGCATACCAAACTCGAATGGAAAAAGATAAGTCAAAACAAATGTGTGTAAGATTCAGCATGATCGCACAAAAAAACACACCAATGTAATATTCACTGTCACATAGAACATTAATTACGCCTGAACAAGTTAGATTTGGATGGAGTTTTGCCTAAGAAAGAGTAATAACAATTGACGGGGCTATGCATTTCCACAATTTCTTAAAATCCTTCAATTAGATCAATATTTTATCTTTCAAAAACATGCTCATATTTACAATTCATTTTTACCTAATTAACATAATATAGGATATTGCTTATGGGTATGAAGATGGTACTAATAAGGCACTTGATTTGTGTCCTTCCCACTTATTTTGTTCCATTATTTTGTTATTATTGTTCTTTTCTTAGTTTAAAATTGGCTGCGTCAATTTCAGAGTAGAGTCTGATAAAAAAAGGGGAACGGATGAAGTCATGAGCTACTTAATTAATTCTTATTATTGATGAAAATGAGTACGCAAACTCTCTCCAATAGTATGTGAAGGTTGATGTAATTCTCGCTATTTCGTATCTAAGAAGGCATAATCTCATAAGCAACAAAATCAGCCGACTCACACCGATACTTATGAACATTGTTTTATATTACCATAACATGCTTTCTTGTACTTTTGCAATTTGTAAAATAAAGTAAGAAAGCGAATAATATGTTAAAATATGTATTTTCCTTACTTTGTTATTAAAAAAATGGTGTAAAAATTTACGTGGATGTGCAACTAATACTATTGGATGCTTACATATCCAATAAAAAAAAGGTCTATTAGTTTCGAAACTTTTTAAAAGAAAAAATGAATACATTTAAGAAGTTAATCTCCTGCATGTGACATGTTAATATAGCAAGATGTCTTCTATTAGGAACTGCGCTGATTAGGACAGCAATTTAACAACTGCCACAACTAATCCTAATGTTCCGCAGCAAGGATATGCAAGCATTAATCAACATAGTTAAGCATCCATTTTTCTGATATATAAATATATTTTCTCCCAAACAATATATATAGAGAGAGAGAAAGAGAGAGGAGAGAGAGGAGAGAGAGGAGAGAGGAGAAGGATTAAATAAAAATGTTCTTTTCAGACAAAAATGTGAATTTTTTTTTATCATCAGATCTTATCATAAGTAATTAAAATTAAAATATAAAGTTATGTAGGTTTTTTTAGTAATAATATAATTTTTAAAGTATTAATAATTTTTAAAATTTTTAATTTTGAACATTTATGTATTGTTGTATGATTTAAATTCATTATCCTTATTTTATACATAAAATTGACCTAATTACTAAATATACCTTTTATTTATTTATATATATACATGATACTAAATTTTTTAAAATAATATCTAATAATTTTTATATAAAATTATTAATTTATTTGTTGAATTTGAATTCTTTATATAACAGATAAGTTTACAAAATTTTAAATAAAATTTAATAATTAATCCATAGTTCATTGATTCGTTTTATTTAACCGTATTACATATTGTTTAAAATTTAACTAAATAATTATTATTAAATTAAACGTGCATCAGAATAATTATTATAAAATTTAACTAAATAACATTATTTATATATGAAATAATTATTACTAATTGATAATTACATGATGATAGCAGCAACTAAGATGACATCGGAATTTGACTTAAGTTGTTAATGAGAGTTTTTTTTTTTTTTATCAGCAAACAAAAATAAAAACAAAAACAATATCATAAGTTCAACTTACAGATATTGGAAACAAATCATAGGTTCCTTATTCTAGTCCAAAAAAGAAATCAACACCCATCTATATGTCGTCTCTAAGCGGATATACCGTAATCTTATCTTAATATTTCTCTCACATTTTCAAGACAAATACATTCTAATCTGAACCGAGTACTATTTGTAAAGGTAGCGGTTTGTTATATCAGAACATGTAAATTCTATTCAATATTTAATGTATTTATAAGAATAAAAGGAGCGAGATATATATAGGATTACGAAAACAGTGATAATTCTTACACGTATAAACTGAGCTATTCATTTATCAAACGGTTGATAGATTTAAAAATAAAATGAATCTAATGGTTTAAATATAGATATAAATAAATATATGTTATTATTTATATATATAAAAAAAATTATAAAAATTGAACATTTTGATTTCTTAAAAAGAGATGTCCGCCGTTTTTTTTTCTATACTTTAATATTTAAATTTGAAAATATAAAATTTTAAAAATTGTTTAGTTTACAAAAAATATTTTTTATTTTAAAAAAACTATATACAAAATAGTGAAAACAAGAAATAATAAGTATTTTTTTAATCATATATAATATTTTAATTGTATAATTATTTTTTTAATTATTTATTGAATATTTTTACAATGTTAAATTTGATATTTTATTTTGTCAATATAAAAACATGTCTTTAAAGTACAAACAAAATTTAGTTATTAAAATTATAATTTTTTTAATATTTAAGTTAATTTTTAAATAAAATAATTTATAATTATATATATGATATTTTAATTTTTGTTTCCATAATGTATTAGTATTTTAAAATTTCATTTCATTTAAATATTTTATTTATATGATATTAACAAAATATATAACATATATTATATTTACCGAATAATTTATATTTAATTATTTATAAATATTTAATTTCATACATTATGTTTATAAAATATTGATACTAACATATTAGTAATTTGAATAATTATTATATAATAATCATTATAAAATAATATATAAAAAATAGTTTTTATATTTTATTTTATTGTATTCAATCACATATTAAACATGATGTATATAATTAAATCTAAATATATATTTTATTTTTTATATTAAAATAATTTAACATAAAAATTCAAAATTTGTTTTTTTATCATTTTTCATATTATATAAAATATATATATTCTATTTAACAAGTATTACTTGTCAAACAAAATATATGATCTATTTTTATTTTATAGCTACCAAATATATTATACAAAGCATTCTATTATTTGATATTTTATTTCATTCTATTTTACTCTGTTCAGTTATAAAGGTTATAAGATAATGTATGTTTATTTGTATGTTCAATTTTTGTGAGAAGGAATAAGTTCTTATTTTTGGTGAAATGTCCGTTTGCGGATTCTGGAACGGAAAAATAAACAGAGTAATAGCATGTTTGTTTATAAAGGAAAACGTGATTGTCATGTCACACTTCCAAGACTTATTAACGTGTTTTTCTAAGGCAGAAAATATTAAATTATTCAACTTTCATCAACAGAGTAACCCAACGGAAAAACAAACAGGCTGTGTAAGTATTGTGTTCGCACATTTATAATTGACCTGGTTTCTATATAAAAATCTGAGTGTTTTATTTTTATTCTGATTTAAAAAATTAGATGTGATTTTTATTTATTTATTTATATTTGACATTAATTTTTAAATATCACAATATCAGTTTAAATATATTTTAAAAATTAAAAAAAATTAAAAAGTTACAATAATAACAAGGTAAATGAGATGAAAAAGTATAAAAATTGACTTAATACTAATGAAATGATAACAAAATAAAAAACTAACAAACTAATTTTTTTAACTTAAAAATAAAAAAAAAATATTAACAAAATAAAAAAATAAAAATGACAATTCACTCTAAAGTTTTTAAAGCAAATGAATGGAATAATCTAAGTTTATAATAACTTTTAAAACTAATTTTTTAATTGATAAAATTATTGAACTTTATTATAAATTTATTTATTAAATTATTGTAACTAATGCTATTTAGCATTTTTTTTTTCAATCCTGAACAATATGGTATAAGCTTTTTATCTATTGCTAAAAGAGACAAAAAATAAAATAAAAATACATATATGAGGTAATGGGACAGTAAGTACAAAAGGAAGAGAAAATTATGTTAACTGAGGAGAGAATAGAGAAATATGAGGTGTTTTTGTTTTTATGAAAAGAGAGAAAGTTTTAAAAACAGATATTTAATTACTCCTAATGTATTAGTACTATTTATCAAATAGTTATTAACTTTTTTTAACTTTTAAAAATATTAAGAATAAATAAAAATATTTTTCACAAACTTTAATTTAGACGCTTAATGGCCCTAAAAAAACCTTCAAAAGAAGTGTGAAAAAATATTTTTTATATAACATTATGATTATTTTCTTTTGGAAACTTCTAGTATAATCAAAATTTTCCTTCTCCGTACAACTTCCTTTTTTGAATTGGTAGAAGTTGAGGATTGATTATTGCTTTTGTAAGCTTTCTGAAAACCTGGCTTGTATAAATTTGCTCTCGATCGTGAAATGATTGAATGGTTTTACTAATTATTGTTTTATGCTTTAATTAAAGGTACCTGTCTATTGCATCAACTGTACACACACTGTGTTTGATACACTTAACGGTTCTTACAAATCTAATCGGAATTAGTTTGATAACCCTACATTTAGATGGTGTTGACAAAAATATGTTCAATATTGGTTTGATGCAAAGCCTGAACCATATATGGTTTAATTTCTTTTGAACTGTCTTGACCATCACAACTTTATAAAGAATTTTAAAATGATACTTATGATGGTTGATTAATGACATATAACGCAAAGGGTGGGTGTACAGTTTGGTTCTTGGTTTGATTATATGAAGTGCTGAGAATTTCTGGTTTTAAATTCGTATATATGTTGGAGTCCTGGCAGCGGTCTCAGTTTGGTGCATTACTCTAGTTGTTCATATTGGATTAAAGCATCGTTTGTTTTGTTGAAAAGCTGATACACAAAGCTTTAGCATGGTAGAATTCTGGTTCGGTTAATTCCTATCTCATTTATACCAATTTCTTTTCCGAATTCAAACCTATTTTTGTAGAATTCCCAATATGACATTATCCCTTCAATATAACATTGAAAGCTAACTGCATGCCTTAAACCAATAAAAAATTATAACCCTAATTCATAATATTAAAATACCAGCTCACATTCAAAGTGGAGTCATCTTTCTGCATAACGCACAATTAGGAATTCATTTCTTGCTTTTAGATTCGTTTCTGAAGCTACAGTCTGTATTTCTCTAATTGGTTTTTTTACAATAAAAATAATAAAATTTAAACATATATTTATTATTAATTATTTCAAATTTTTATCATTAAATCATTCCTAATAACTTAATTTCTACCATATATGAAAGTTAATTAATGATTACTCATCTATTTTGACCCAAAATTTGAAGGTTCTACACTATCCTCGTGATTTTTAGTGTACTTTTATTGGCCTTGTCAAAATGCTAAAATGACAAATTGGACCATTGACTAATTAGTCCTGTGTGTTGCACGTAAATACGACTTTGAGAAGAAATTAAATATGCGTTTATAATATTACAACATGTATCCACAGACATACGTTTCTCGTGAGGGCTGAACTCGATATACTCCATACGAAGTCTCTATTGCAACTTTTATGTATCTACTGTTCACTCTATTTTGAAAAATTTTTATTTAAATATTTTTATCATTAATTTGATTAAAAAATATATTTTAAAAAGTATTTAAATAGAAATAAAACTGTTAAAGTGATAATAGAACCAATTTATAATTATTTAAGATAAAATTTAATATTTTAATTGATAAATTTTACATAGAGGATAATTTAATCGATTTAATTTATATATATTTTAAATAGAAAATAAAAATTATGTAGTTACAGATAAATAAAGATTGATGAACAATAAACTTTTTAAAGTTTTAAAAATAAATAGACCAAAATTATATATATAAATTAAATTAGAAAAAGAAGATTAATAAACTTTTTCTAATATTTGCGTTTCTTGTACTAAAATCTTGAACCATTTTTTTGTATCTAGAATAGGGAAAGACTTATTTTTTGTGCATTTAGCTTTGATACATTTTATATATTTTTATAACAAATTCTAGTGTTGTTTAACTTTCTTTAATTAATCTAACAATCATGATCAATTAAACGGCTATAAGTGCCAAGTCAGAACAAGTAATTTCATACTGTATTTTAGTAGTTGTAATCTTAATTCTGATAATTTTGAATGATATATATTTTTAAAAAATATTTTTAATGGTGGAGGCGATTATCTTAAGAAATCTAAATAATATTCAAAGTAATAATTATGTATTAAAAAATATTTTAAAAATATATACGACCGAAAAAAAATAAAATAAAAGAGGATTACACACCTTTCCACATTAATATACATTTTCTCTCTTCATTTGCACCTTCAAAAGCATTATTTAAAATGCAATCTAATTCATAATATATATATATATATATATATATATATATATTCTCTTTTTTAAAAAAAGACAATCTAAATTTTTTAACTTAATTTTATCTTTTTATGTTAAACTACACATATTTTTAAAGGATAGTCCTTCTTAAATTAAGTGGAATTATCATAAATAATAAATTTTTATTTCTAATATTTATAATAAATAAAATAAAAAAATAGATTAGGTTAGATTTTTATATTGTAATATAAATTAATTTAAAATTTTTAAAATAATGATGATTAAAATAATAAAAAATTAAAATTGTCAGATTTAATCTGATTTTTTTAAAAAGCATATTCTGAAAAATTTTAAATATATTTAAATCTTATTTTATTTAAAAACGCGTAGATGGTAAAAAGTAAAAGGTCATATTAAATATTACCAATAATGTCGGTGTTGAAATGTAATCCAAATAGTTATATCATTGGTCATTACCATATAAGAATATCAAACCGGTCAACTGCTCTGGGGCCTTGCCGTGTATATGTATACTTCTCCTTCTGCGTAGGCTCCACCCTCACTCTGTGCTGTCCAAATTTCTTGAAGATTAATACAGACTAAGTCTAGCTGGAGTCTCGGTCGCAATGAATCAGGTTTTTCATATACAAGCACCCAGAAGAATAGCTGCACCCAAACATTCCTTTCTCGCTACTCATCCTTTGCTTTCGGTACGCAAATCACAAACCAATTACTGTTGCTAGTTCATATTTTTTTCCTATGATAGTAGTTACCACGTTACATTCTTCAATATCTATGGTTGTGCCCGTAAATATTTCTTTATTTATTTTATCAAGATAATTAAAAACACACAAGAATTCTGTTTTATACTTAGACGTATTTAAAAATAGAATGAATAAAATTATACATAGAAAAAAAAGAAAGAAACAAGTAATTTTAAAATTATTGTTTAATAAATTTTTAAATGATTAAATTTTATAAATTTAACGTTAAATTAGTGGTTTTTATTGTATAAATCAAACTTATAATTTTTTATATAATTTAAAAAAAATTATACTTTATTAAATTATTTCAAATTAATATATGTTAATAAAATATATTATATGTTAATTTAAAATTATTTAATAAGATATAAATTATTTTTAAAGTTTATAAATTTTATAAATTATATAATAAAATTTAATAATTTAAATATTTATTAAATAAATTATTTTTTAAATAGATTAATCCTCTCGTGTATATATATATATATATATATATATATATATATATATATATATATAATATTAAGAACATTGCATATGTTTTTTTTTTCTAATTTTAATTTTTAATTATTTATTCATTTACATACACTTAACATATTCTAAATATTTCTTAGACGTTTAATAAATATTTAATAACTAATTACATGATCAATGCTGTTACGCAACAACCAAAAAGAAGCATATACTTTTTTGTTGAAAATACTGTATTTTATATTTATATTATGTTGTTTATTTACTTCATTAATTATTTTTGTATTTAATTAGTATCATAGTCGGATGCGTTTCGTATCGTATGTAGAATTTACTTTATTTAATGATTTTCGCTGTCTTCTGAAAAATAAAGAAAACATGTGCAATAATTCATAACTGTCAAGTTATTAAATGACTAAAATTACATTTAATTATATTTGTAGTTTCTATACGTTAGTCAATATGCCATTTTAGTTTCTTTAATTTTAATTGCTTGGATTTAGTATTTGTAATTCTTTAATTATTTTAAATTAAGTTTTATTTACCCAAATTAATCTAATTACTAACAAAAACGTTGAATTACAACGGAAAAGAATAATGAAATATTTGAGTAAAAATAGAATATGGCTTTTGTTTTATTTTATATACATTTTTTATTTAGTTGTTTTATAGGATTTTTTAGCTAATTTATACTAACCACTAGCATATCATATTTTTATTAATTTTGAATTATTTATGCAATTTTGAAATATTTTAAATTTAAATAATTAAAAATTAAAAGAATCAAATGTGAGTCTTTGAAACTAATAGAGTCAAAAAGATTATTTACTAAATCTTGTTTAATGAATCGGCCTATCTTGACTAATGCACAGATTACCAAACATTATGAATTTATGATGATGAATAGATCTATGATCATTACTTTTTGCGTTTTTTTTAACTATACCTTTTTTTTATTGTTTTCTAAATTTATCCTTTTATAAATTATAAATTTTATAAATATTTTTTATATTTTTAAAATTATTATTTTATATTTATGTAAGATATGCTTTCAAAATTTGAATTATAAAAATATATTTTATATAAATATTTTTTTAGAATTTTAAATTTTGGAAATATATATTTATATTTTTAAAATTTAAAATATAATTTTTTAAAAAATTTTCATAATTTAAATTTTAGAATTATACTTTTACACTTTATAAATTTAAATTTTGGAAATATTATTTTATATTTGTATCAAATATATTTTTAAATATAAGTTTTGAAGAAGTATTTTTATATTTTTAAATTTAAATTTTAAAATATATAAAATTAAAAATTTTGGAGATATATTTTATGTATTTACAGAAGAAAAAATTAAAAAGAAAAATAAGAAAAAAGGGGAGGAGGATGTAGTAAGTCCAAAGGTGTGAAAAGTAAGTGACTAGACCTATTCGGTATTTCCGTCTAAACTTTGTTTGATTTGATAGAAATCCAAGCCCAACCAAACCCAAAAAGATGTCCCAAAGCCCAGAGACTAAAGATGCAAGTTTATTGTTAGTTGGCCAATAGAAAAAGAATATAAATAGCTAAAATCTTAGGCAAAATTTTACAAAATTAAATAAACTGCTTTAAATATCTCCTAAATATTATTGATAATTCATTTACATTTTCAATTGTATTATAAAATATAAAAAATAATTCTTAAAGAATAATAATAAATTGTTTGATTTGAATTTTTTAATTATTGTTATTATTCTTAATTACAAAAACATTATTTTTGTACTTTATTTTTTATTTTTAAATGTCTATATAAAAATAATAATAAAATTATTAATTTCATTTTTCTATTTAATTTTTGTAAAAAATAATATGATAAATTTGTAATTGAGAATAAAAATAAAGAACTTTGTTTTAAATTAAATAGTTTCTAATTTTTAAATTTTTATATTTCAAACAATTATTATAATAATATTTTTAATATATTTTTAAAGCTAATATTTTAAATATATATTAACATTTTAATTTGAACAAACATTTATTATACATAAATTTTTATTTTTCATGTTAAAAAATTAAAAAATCGTATTAATAATAATCGCAAGAAACTAGGAGAAGGAAAAAATAAAAAGGAAAACTGAGACGGAGTCTGTTTCAAAGCGAGGTTGTCGCAAGGCAAACTCAATCGATCAGTGAAGACAGAGAACGAAAAAGATGGCGATGGGAGTGATCATTCTTATTCTCTTCCTTCTCTTCATCATTCTTCTCTTCTTCTTTGCCAGCAAACCATGGCGATTCTTTTTCGCTTCCCCCTCCCGCTCCTCCATCGAGGTTCTCTCTTCTCCCTCTGTTCATTTTTTTCCCATCAATTCAATTTTCCATTGCCTTGGACAATTGGGTATTCTTAGCACTTTTTAGGCAACAATGCTCTATTTGGTCATGGCAAACTTTTCATTTTATAATTCCAAGCGTGTTTTTATCTGAATTTAGGAGCCAATTGTTGATTTCAATTTTGATATTCTTGTTTCTATGAAGTCTTGTCAACATTTGTAGTGTTATTAGTGACTTGTAGTTTATGTGTTATTGTTGTTTTGGCTTTGACAGAATCAAGTTATCACTGCGCTGGTTTTGTTTGTGATCAATGTTAAGATGATTTGATCCACTTCTCTATTGAAGGTTTGTGGCACAGCTAAATTCACTGTGTCCTTAACTTGTACAGTTTTTCAAATTTTATGCTTTTCCTTTCAAGGATTTGATATACGTCTCACTCTTACCTAAACATCGCTGGCCACTAGAGTATTCCTTTATTGCGTATAAGTCATCCAAAGATTTGTGTTATTTTGTATGTACTTTACTTGGATTCTACACATCAATAGTATTCTATGCCTTCTGAGTTGTTAAGAAATATGAATTATGATCTGTCAATTGAGCTTATGTTCTTAACCTTTCATGCTTTTGTAGGCTGGTGAACTGGAGAGGCCTCTTGTTCCGGAAGACGTCAATGTTTCACATAGCACTGAATTGCCTCCAGATTATGATCTTGAGGCTTCCTGCTATCTGAATGAAAGTAATTTCCACTTGCCTCAAATCCATGGACTTGTTGATAAGCAAAGGCTTCCTGCTGTTCCTTTTTCTTCTAACATGTCTCAAGGTACTCTGATTCCTTTCAATGTAGCTTATTTACACCTATCTATCAGTGCTTTATTGTGCTCTACTACTGCCTTGCAAAGTCATAATAATGTTCTGTAATTATTTCCAGGTGACAGTTTGGTTTTGGACATAATTTCTGATCCTTCTGAAGATGTTGCTGTTGGTCAAACACTTAAACTGTCCCCAGCCCAGTTGGCCAAAATTCAAAAGCAGAGCAGAGCAAATTTTGAAAATGATAGATCGCAAGACTTTGAGCCAAGAGAAATCTTAGATCAAAGTAATTTCTTGACTCCTTTTTCATTAAGCGTTTTGTACTCTATGTATGGGCATTTGCTAAATAAATGAAATATGTCATCATATCCTTTTGTTAGAAGTACAGGAAGTTGCCTCAGACTGGAGGTTATCGATGGTCCTTGTCGTGGACTCCATTGTTCTGTACAGTCAACAAATCCCTCTCGTCTACCATTGACCTTGGGAAGGGTTCCTCCAAGTGATTTGTTGATAAAAGATTCAGAAGTGTCAGGAAAGCATGCTCAGATAAAGTGGAATTTGGATGTAACCTCTTTCCATTCTTAGGACTTCCATTCTGAGTATTAAAGATATATGCTGTACAGTAACTATTTTTAAATTGAATTTTCAGAAAATGAAATGGGAGGTAGTAGATGCAGGTAGCCTAAATGGAACACTTTTAAATTCTCGGCCAATCAACCATGCAGACATTGGAAGCAGGCATTGGGGTGATCCAATGGATCTTACTAATGGAGATATCATAACACTTGGAACAACATCAAGAGTAATTGTAAGTATTATGTTTAAAGGTCTTTCAAAAGAATCAAAACCGATGCCTCATTTCAATGTTTTGATCATTGTTGATGCAAAGCTTATCCCTGTATGCATGATATTGGCCGCGTGACTAACTGCAGTTTTAACAGGTAGAATTGTAGTTGGTAATTATAATTACTTTGTGTTCTGCTCTTCTCTACTATCTAAGAATATTTTTCTCATTCTTATATCATTTTTTTTATATCTTTTTTACTTAGGTTTTCTTTAGAAATATATTTGAATGCCAATACCTGTCCTGTGTCATGAAATTCAGATGCGGAAGGACAATTTTATTCTTCCAAAACAAAATGAAACAGTTTCCATTTAGATATATTGATTAGAAGTCTCACTTTCATATCTAGAAAATGATTTCAGCTAGGTTGATTCAAAATGTAGCTTTTATCGTTCCAACCTCCTGCCACCCTTGATCTAGAAATATTTTGTTTCATCAAAAAATTGTTTCGTAAGATTCTGTGAGAGTCCCTGTTGTAAGTGTAAATTTGTATTTGTCTATTTATTTTGTCTGTTTGGCACTATCTTGTTAACATCTGCACAGGGATGCTTGAATGAGACTTCTATTCTGGTCAGCTTTTTTTTTAATGCTATGCTTAAATTTTGTGCATGCATCTTTTTAAAATGTGCCAATATAATCATCTGCTGTCATTTTAATCTATGGTAGGTTCGTATTACTCCACATAACCAGCAGCACATTCCCTTTGGAGTGGGTATGGCATCAGATCCCATGGCTTTGCATCGGGGACGAAAAAAATTGGCTATGGAAGATGTTTGCTATTATCAATGGCCTCTGCCTGGGCTGGATCAGGTTTGGCACTTGTTCATATCACTTTTTCTATCAAGGTCTTTTGTTATTTTATTGGACGCTTCTCAGAGGGACCTAACGTAACCCATTTAAGTTACTAATTTGCAGTTTGGACTGTTTGGCATTTGTGATGGGCATGGTGGAGATGGGGCTGCCAAATCTGCTAGCAAGTTAGTATTTTCTGCCGAGGTCTGCGATGCTTGTTGTCTGCTGTTTTTAAATTTTTTTATGAACTTTATATTTTGATGCATGTCAAGAGGGTTGCTACTTGTGAAGAAGCAAAAGCAGTCCTGTAAAAGGAAAATTCACCAAAAAGTATTCCGTAATATTCAAAATTCTTCTGTTAATAGTTATTGTTGCACATTTTCTTGGGCAAAAGCTACCCTCACCTATTTCACTTATCCATGATTGTTGCAGTTCTTAATGCATAAAACATTGCTATATTTTTAATACCTTTGTACAGACTTTTTCCTGAGATAATTGCCAGTATATTATCAAATTCATTAATGCGGGAGAGGGTTTTATCACTCCGTGATACTTCAGATATTCTTCGAGATGCATTTTCTCAAATAGAAGCATCCATGAATCACCAGTATGAGGTATTATTTGCTCCCGTTTGACTAAGTTTACATTATATTTACCTTTTTTGATTTTTTTACTGCTCACCTTTTCGATTTGTAAATTTTAATGATAAACACTTACAGGGATGCACAGCAACAGTGCTTCTGGTGTGGGCCGATGATGATGGAAAATATTTTGCACAATGTGCAAATGTTGGAGATTCCACCTGTGTTATAAGGTTTGTTTATTTAATCAACTATAAAGCTTGGGATGGGGATGTTGTGTTTGAGTTTTGAATCCGGGCAATCGGATTGTGGTTATAATGACTTGTGCTATTTTAACCCTTCTCCTTACACTGAGATGCATACATTATAGATATGAATAATATTTTTGAAGGAAAATCTTCCCACAATAATGGTTTTGAAATTGTCAAGGTGGATAGCTGAGAAATTTGGTGAATGGAAACACTGTCTTACTCTTATGGTAGGCATAGTGTTCTGTAATTGTTTGTAGTTGTAGCATTGTGTGGATCTACCTCTATGCAACATTTGTTGTACTAATACCTGTCTAGTTCTTACTTTGTTGATTACAGTCGTGGCTGTTGAACTTTAATATGGTTTGTGGTTTTGTTGGCCTTGGCAGACTGGAATTCTTGTGGCTGTACTTTAATGCCCTTATGAAACTCATAAATAATTGATTTTTGGTAGTGTTGATGACAAGCAAATCAAGATGACAGAAGATCATAAATTAACAAGTTATTCAGAAAAACAAAGAATTGCGGAGACAGGTGAACCGTTGAAAGATGGGCAAACACGTCTATATGGTACGAAGGAAAAACTGCTTTTATTCAAAAAAAGAGTAACCACTTTCTGACTTAAAATATTGACTTGGCAATTGCCGATTCTGGTTCTCACAATGATGACGCAGGTATAAATCTTGCAAGGATGCTTGGGGACAAATTCCTGAAACAGCAGGATTTACGATTCAGTTCAGAGCCTTTTATAAGTCAAGTTGTACATATTGATCAAGCAAGCAGGGCCTTTGCCATTCTAGCTAGGTAGTTTTGTTTTCAATGTCTGCTTTAAAATTTTTCATAGCAAAATATATCTTCTGGATATCATTGTTCACTACTGTCTTTGGATACTTTCCTTCTAGAAATAGTCGGTCAAATAACTTTGTTTTGCAAAATTCCAATTCAAACTCTGGCTACTATATTAGGATTTTTGGGTCATCATTCTCATTTTGCTTTTGACCATGTTGAATGGTACTGACTTCGGCATCTTCAAATTCACAGTGACGGCTTATGGGATGTCATCAGTGTGAGGAGGGCAAATCAGCTAGTGCTTCAGGTTTTGTTCAAAATACTTGATTGTTTCTAGTTTACTTTACTTTGTTCTGTTTGTTGCCAACTTGTTCTGACACTAGCCTTTCTGAGCTGCGCAGATGAGAGAGAGATACTCCAGTGATAGAGAGAATTCGGCAGAAAATATTGCTAATTGCTTGCTGAATGAGGCTAAAACACTCAGAACAAAAGATAATACCTCTGTAATATTCTTAGATTTTGATTCCTTGGCCAGATTCTCTGGTAAAGTTGAATCTTAGTATGCTTTAGGAATGATGTTACTTGGACACAACAAAAAAGGAATAGTCTTACAGCAATGCTAATATGGAACGTTTGTTTTTATGTTCTCGAGCTCAACTCATGACATCAAATGATCGGGTACTGCTGGTGGTTAATTGTTACCCTAGGTTACAGGGATATGGGTGGAGGTATAAAAAAATTAACTCTAAGATAAATATAATTATCTTAATAATGACCTAGCATATTTCCAATGAAATTCCATGAAGAGTGCTCAAGATTGAAGGGGTAAAGTAGCTGTTTCTTTCATTTGGTAATATTAACAAAACTGTGTTTTGGTTGGATTGATTTCTACTTCTTTTTTCTGGGTCATAAAGATTAGTTTGTACTTGAATGAAATCGGTTTATTACAATGTTGGATTATTTGGTCCAAAGTTATTTGATAGCAAAATTGGAGAAATATTTTGGGCACACGTATCCATAAAATTGGAGAAACATTTTAGTACTCATCCATAAATTTTGTTTTATTGAAAAAGAAAGGGAATGCATATTTATAAAGAAACTGAATAAATTTTCGTCTAAACATTTCGTTTTAAGATTTTATTCATCTTTTGGGATTCATTTTTCGAAGGTATTATTGGCTTGAGGCTTATTTGTTTTGTTAAGATTTTAATTGAAAGTTTAAAGCGGGAGGATTTGAGGAAAGAGGAAGGAAAAAGTCTGGGGAAATAAAAAAGGTAAACTTTTCTTTTATTTAAATGTTAGAAAAATTCTTCATTTAAAGAAATTAGAAAAGGTATTCTAACCTTTATTATATGGAGGGATTTAAAGAACTTTTAAAATATTCTAACCTTTTTTAGGTAATTTTAAAAATATTTTAAACATGAAAAAAAGTTATAATGTTTTCCTTCTCCTTCTCTTTTTTCTTAAAAAACATCTTCCAAACGAAATCTAAAGGATATAGATTTTCTATCCCATATTTAATTTATATTTAGATATGAAGTGATTTAATTTGATTTTTTATGCTTTACTTTTAGTAATAACTTAGTATATTGAAATAAATTTTTAAAAGTTAGAGACTTTTTAAAAATCATATAAAGTTATTAAAATGTAGCGATTTTATGGTTTTAATTTAATTTAAAATTTAGTCAGGAATGTATTTTAGATCTAAAGATTTAGTCTCTTTAGTTTAGGTTTTTTTTTTTAACAGATTTTTTAAAGGTATTGTTAAAGAAAATAATAGATTTTTTTTAAATTACGGTGAAAGTAGATTTATTAATATTATCTTTTTAATAAAATTGTATATTTTTTAATTTTTTAAAGGTATTTATCAGCATTGTTTTTAAATATTTTGATAAAATTACATTTAATATAACTAACAGGGTTTATCCATCTTAACGAATAGTCTTTAGTATGCAACTACATTAAGGAGAGATATGCTGTCCAAATCAAGTAAAATTATCTCTGATAAATGCTACTTGTGACTAAATAAAACAATTTAAAATACATTAAAATAAATACTATATTAACATATCTTCTAATTAAATTTAGTTTTAAATATATTTGAGTTGCTAAAATGACCATCCCAGTATCAAAATTATTTAAATTAAAGTTGAAATTTGATCATATTTTAAATTATTTTTAACGTCACATAATATTTAAATACTTATTTTTTTGAAAAAATAATAAATTAGACAACTTCTATACTTTTAATAAACACATAATAATAACAACTTATATATATATATATATATATATATATTATATTTTATAAACCATATAAAAATAAGTCTTAGTCGAAATAAATAATCTAATGGAAACATTGACTTGTGAAATATAAGAATATTTTTCAATTTAAATAAAATAATAGATATTTAGTTATATCAAAATTAATATTCATTTTTGCTCAAATTTAAGTTTAATATTATATTATATTGTCATATTAAATTTTATTATATTAAACTAAAGATATTTCTATATTATTAATAGTTAGTTTATTTGAAATAGAAATTTAATTTTGACATAAATATTTACAAAATTCATTTAAATTTAAAATAAATATATTAACATAATCAAGTATGTGAATTAAGAGATGATTAATCTATTTTAATCGTATATCTCATATCTCTTATTTAAATATTGCATTGCTTTTAACTCCAATTTTAAAATATAGTTGCAACGCTAATGTATCAACATACTAGGTTATTATAAAATAATAATTTTAAAAAAATGTAGTTCCTTAAAGATTTAAACCGGCAAGCATATTTTTAAAAAATTAAAGCTAAATTTAAATATATTTATAAAATATATTTAAGCAAATTATTTATTATTTATAAATAATATTTAAAAAGTGAATATAAAGCATAAGGTAAATGAACTTCCGAAAACCCTCCAACTTCATCGAAAGCAAGGCCGGGTCGTAGAAATGGCGAAGAGGAATAAGCAGACAACCGATGCAGAGGTTGAACCAGAACTCAATGCCAACAATGACCAAAGTGATGATTCTCACAATAAGAAGAAGCTTAAGAAGAAGAAGAAGAAAAAGAAGATACCCACAGTCAGCATAGCTGTGCCTGCTTCCATCATTGACAACGTTCCAACTCTCGAACTCGCTACCCGGGTACACCCCTCTCCATTCATAACTACGAATCACTTGAACTTCGATTGCCCAGAACATCTTTTTTCTTAAAAAAGTGAACTTTTTCAATTCTGGAGATCATTCATTTTTCCATTTTCCCATTGCCTATATATATTTGGTTGTTTTCCCCTCTTCAGTTAGCTGGTCAAATTGCTCGTGCTGCAACTATTTTTCGAATCAACGAGGTTGCTAAATCTTCTCTGCTGTTTTGCATTTTTTCATGTTACTTTTTTGTTGGTATTGTGAATTTTTGCTGCTATAGATAATCGTTGTTTGTACACATAGGTGGTTGTGTTTGACAACAAAAGTAACACTGATAAAGATTCCATGCTGGGTAATTCAGATGATGAAAGTAGTGCTGCTTTTCTCATGCGGATCTTGCAGTACCTTGAGACACCTCAGTATTTGAGGAAGGCTCTCTTCCCAATGCATAACAGCCTAAGATTTGTGGTTGGACCAATTCACTAACATGCTTCTTTCCTTGCATTTCAAGTTTGTTAGTTTTGTTGACCATTCCATGCTTAACTTTTGGTTATTTGTGTTGCACTTTGCAGGGCCTGTTGCCTCCCCTAGATGCTCCTCACCATTTGCGCAAACATGAGTGGGGTCCTTATCGAGAAGGTAGACCCTCACATTCCAGTATGATTTCTAATGTCATTTCTTGTAGTGGATGACAAGTGTACTTTATTTTCTCTATTAAAAAAACTAAGGGATGATTTGGTTTCCTTCATTGTGTTGGGTTTTGTACTGTAGATTATAACTAATCACCTGTGCATTAGTAATGGATGGGACGGATTGTCACTGCTAACTTAGAACCTTTACGTTTGGCACAAAGCATTCCTTCTATTTAGTACACCATTTGGTCCTGTTGCTGCCCTTGTTAAATTGCTATTCAGATTTAATCATGGAAGCTTTTTATTGAAAACAATTAATTCATGGATATTAGTAATACTTCCATATCCTCCTGCTCTCTTGATTCTTAACCTGAAACTTTGCTTTTCATGGGAGTAATTGGAAGATATTGAAAGAGTTGAAATATATAAGTTGTTCGGGGATTTGTTGAGCCTCTTTAAATCGAGCCACACATGAAGTTCAAGCAGGATTGTAATTTGGAATTGCAAACTACAAATTAAGCTCATAGGAAAATTGTACTGAAAAGCCATTAGACTTTGTATGCTCGTCAAATATTTATTGCACATTCCATTTGGGTTGTATTGGGTGATGCATTGGGATGGAAATACTGTGCATGTGTATGATTATCATTACTCATGTATGCTCTATGGCAGTGAATGTCAGGCAACAAAAGCCTAATGACCCAAAAATAAGTGCAGTGGAGACAAGAATACTGAGCTAAATGAGAAGACTTTCAAGAAAAGATAAGATTAGCCATAAATTTATTTGGAAGATAGTTGTAGTAGCATGCCTAAAAGGAGAATATCAAAGGAACTCATCTAAGGTGGTATGCTTGTGGGACAAGTTCAGTTAAGAAGGGGTAGACAAAAACCTAAGAAAACTTTGGAGAATTAAAAAAGAACTTACTCTTAATGATTTTACTGGGTTATTGTTGGAGCCCAATGATGTCAATTAATCCATTTTTTGCCCCTATTTAGCTGGATAATGCTTGGCTGATTTTGTGAGTTCTCCCTAACTGATATGTAGATGGTTGGTGATCTTTATTGTATTAGTTTCCTTTCATAAGAGATAAGACTTCAAGGGCAAACCTTATTCTCTTTATTTAAATTCCTTATTTTTCCTTTTTTAATGATAAAAATTCATTATTGAAAATATTTTTAGCATTCAGATTGCTGTTACTTGTTTAGTTTTTTCTCCATGGTTACTCTGGCCAGGTTTTGATATATTGCAATAACTTCATAGGTGTCACAATAAAAGAAAGGGACATGAACACCAGGGCAACACTCGTAGATGTTGGTTTAGTTAAGGTATGGGAATTCACATCATAGATTACATGACCTGAAGCTTTATATATATTGTACTTCCCTTTCAGCTCTCTTCTTCATATTTTCCTTCATTTTTGTTGTTTCTCTTGTCAACTTCCTCTTGGAAGACATCTTATCTTTTTATGTGTATTTCGTTAATGTTTGCAATGAAGTTGTTTGGATTTTGGCATCTAACAGCAAGTTCAATTATGCATGTCTAGAAATACCATCACAGAATTTCCTGTTTCTCTTGCATTTTCCTTTCCTTTTCTTGCATTATGTAGTTTGCTAGTGTAATGTTTGTTGGTTGTTGATTACATTGTATATATTGAATCACTTGTGACCAGTTTCTGTTCTATTAATATGGCTATTAAGTATGCTTCAGTTTGTTTGTGCATGATCTAATTCAGTATGCAACATATGCAGAATGTTACAGTAGACCAAATACTTGAACCTGGAAAAAGAGTTACTGTGGCCATGGGTGCCAACCGCAATTTGGATTCTGGTAATGAATTGATCTTGCATGTCATTTTTAGTTAGTTTTGCTTAAGATTCTTGATGATGTTTGCTTGATGTGAATTATTCAATACAATTTTAGCAACAAACAGTGTCATACTTCTTTGATTGTTTGAACTTACGAACTTCCTGATTATGATGATGCCATATCCTGGCCTCTTGCAAGGTATAGCCGCTCTCGTGTGAGTTAACTTAAATATGATTTCCTTCTTGATTGAAGAAACATGCTTTCTACTTGATATTCTTCCCTTTTTTGGTTTGCCACCCGTCCATTCTATGTATCTTTATCAGTTATCATCTTGAAGCATTCCTTTTTGACCCTTGTGCTAATTCAGGTAGAATTTGATAGATGTGTTTGAATGGGATGGAACAGAACATTTGGGAGATGGGTCCTATTTTATGTTTGGTATATCTAAAACTAGGACAGAACACTGTTAAAAAGGGGTACATTTTGGTTCCTTTGAAAAGGGTGGAGCCAAAGAGAACTAAACTAAATGTTATGTTTTGTCCTTTTTGTGTGCCAAACGCTACTACCTACTATAATGATAATACAGGGTTCTTTTTTGTTCTCAAAGATGTTTTTTACAATTGAAATTCATTCCAGAATTTCTACATTTTTTTTTTAATTTTCCTAAGCTTAGCATAGGATATACCCTATTATTGTCAGGGGATCACTACATATCCTTTTAGATATATTTATTAAAAATATGGAAAATTGTAATGTTCATCTCAGCAAATACTTCATGTGCATGTCCTATCATACTTTTTCTGCATTACTAACATAAGTTCTTTAATTATGAATCTAAAAGGAACCATTACACCTTGATTGCATATTGAGCTATTAATAAAGGAATTACATTAAGGACAAGAGAATACTGAGGAACTGTAGGGATGCAGTTATTAAAAAATGAGTGCCAAATATATTCAACACCTTTGATATCTGAATTAAACTGATTTGCGATGCTGTACTTCATCTAGATTTACCCCGCCAGGTTGTGTCATCATCTAAGCCTTGGGAAGAAGGAGCATATTGGGGATATTATGTGCGTTATGCACATGATATGAGCTCGGTATTTAAGGATTGTGCATACAAGGTATCCTCCTATTCACATTAATATACCTTGTGATATCCATATTCTAATATTCCTGGTTCCACCTAAACTATTCCGATGAGACCTTTCTTCTATTGACTAGTTATTATGACAGGGTGGCTATGATTTTATAATTGGTACCTCCGAGCATGGTCAGATTATTAAGTCATCTGATCTTGAAATACCTTCTTTCAGGTACCTGTGTTATAACATCAGCTGCAAAAAATGAATGTTAGATTGCTTGTTGTTGATTTTAACCTTTCTTTAGGTTTCTGCTTTAAGTGAACAGAGCTTATCAATTCTAAGAGATGGGTTTTGAAAGCCCTTGCGGTCCTAATTTGTTTCCATTTTAGTTATTTTTATATTTATATATTTCTAAATGATAAATGTCTGTATGGGTACGGTATTGCAAGTCAACAACTCAATAACAGCAATCAATCACTTTGTTTCTTATAAAATTTCCTCAAAACAGGAATCTGAAATCTGGACCAATGTGGACCAGGAAATGCTATACAATTATGTATTGGCCATTGGGAGTGAATTGTGTTGTGAAAATGATTTCTTATTATCATAATATGGACTTCAAGTATAATGTATGAAGGATTGCCTTATTTAGGTTTTCTTTTTAACTTATGAGGTTCACTGGTTGATTAAATTTGGAAGTTTAAAATAATTATGTCTATTGTGATACAAGGTATTTCATTTGACTTGATTTATTACTTGCTTGTTTCACTAAATTGGTAGACATTTATTAATTGCCTTTGGTGGACTGGCTGGGTTGGAAGAGAGTATCGAAGAAGATAATAACTTGAAGGTATTGCATTGTTCAATTAGTTATTTATATGTGATTGTAATTATGACACTAATGCCAATGAGAGATTCGATAAGTTTTTTGCTAGAAACTTTGGGTACATACATTTTCCTTTTGTTACATTTCTGGTTGATTTACTTATTAGAAGTGGACTACTGTGAAGTGGATTACGGTATAGGTCTTAATCCTGAATATAATTGAGTTTCCTTCTTGTTCAGTCTCTTCTTTAGATGACACGTTTATCTTTCTTAGGTTCTAATGTTATATTTAATTTACCAATTTCACTCTACTTCAACATTTATGAAAATTTTTACTTGGATTGTCATATTGAGCAATATGGATATCTTCACAATGTATGTACTCTTTTAGAGCTTACATGAGAAAAAGGAAGAACTATGAACTGAATATAAATTTTCTTGCTGCTCCACACCCAACGAAAATGCAGGGGAAAAATGCACAGGGTGTATTTAATTTATATTTAAATACATGTCCACATCAGGGGAGCCGAACGATTCGAACAGAGGTACTATCTGCCTAATCTTTCTCTAGTCAATTTGCTTGTATTAAATTCTTTTCTATCCAGTTTTAAGTAACAGCTTAATTTTCATCTTTTTAAACAGGAAGCTATTTTTATCTCTCTTCAGTACTTCCAAGAACCAATCAGCCGAGCATTGCAGGGTTGAGCATTGTTGTCTTAAAATTCATATAGTTAAGGCGTTGTGTTGATTCTCCAAATTGTGGCTGAAACTGAGACACAGGCAATAGTTCAATACCAAAATCATATGTTGTTCCTTTGCCTCATCACAAACTGGCCATTATGTGGCAGTATTCTTCTCCCAGACTCTATTGGAAATTGTAACACTTTCTGTTGTTTACCTTGGTTGTAAAACTTGCAAATAGGATAGTGTTCCGTCTATACATGTAATTGAGAAATAGGAATTGCAATTTAATCAATTGCATAACTGCTTTTGCGTTGGAAGGAATACATGCTAATGTTATGGACGATCGTGTCAAGTTTCATGATCACTGTGTTCTCTCTGTTTTGAGGGTAAAATTCCTCTCTCTTCTCTATTTCCTTGTCTCTCAATCTCTGTAACTTTTTCTGATTTACATACACTTATTTTTATATTTTTCATAAATGGATCTCTCCAATATTAGAGAGGATCCACATCCTAATTGGAGCCTTGTATACTTCAAAATAAAAGGATTGATGTAAACATCAGGTAGTGTCTATATAACATTCGAGTAAGATGCAAGTAATATAAGGCATTTTTGGTGCACATGGACACGGTAGGCCTGTTGTTTTTCAAAAGAAAAAAGTATTTTTAAATTATAAAGTATAAAAAAAAATTCTGAGAATTAAATAAACTTTTTCTAAAATTTGTTAATAAAGACAATTTAAATGCAGTATCTTAGTACTATTTTTTTAATTAAAATTGAAGTTTTATCTTAATAATTAATATCAATTTTAATAATTTTTATCAAAGTTACATTAAAGGTAACACATGTTAATATTAAAATTAATATTGATTATCAAGGTGAAACTCTAATCCTAATCAAAGAATAATATTAACAACACTTGAGTTATTGTATCTAAGTTTTGTCCATAAAGTAATTCTTACATAATATTAAGTTAGAATGTTTATTTTTTAAAAAATAAAATGTACGTGAAAATCATGTTTCAATATATAAATTTGAACTTTCATTTTCTTAAGGAAGGGTGCATGTTTTGAAAAATGCGACAAAGAAAAACGTAGTTAGGAGTCATACATAAATTACAGTCAGCTTGTCTCAACATTCGAAACTGTCATTGGGTTAAAGTAGAATCTTGGTTTGCTTTGTAAATCTCCGTTGCCACCTCTCGAAAATCCTGCAAACCTTATTCAAACAAGCAACCAAAAAGACTAGCACATGATCAACTTTTTGAGGTCTAACTTTAAAATGAAAATTTTATTTTACCACGAATTTGGAGAATATTTAAAAAAAACATCTTATTTCAAATTTTAAGATATACATGGCAAGTAAAATCAGAGTATTAAACATAATTTTACATGGACAGATTTTTTCTAATTATTATTTCGTTTATTAAATGAATTAGAATGTTTTTGAAAATTGAAGAGGCAAATCTTATTTTTTAAAAATTTAATGAAAAATAAAAGAATTAATTTTCAGAATTTTAGTACATTTGATTAATATTTTGAAAAATAATCTGAAAAATAAAATTCCTATTTATGTTAAGTAGTTTCTAAAAAAAATTATAGTTATGATTATATTTTAAAATGAAAAAAAAACTTTAGATCTCTCTTCACATAAAAATCTCTAAAAAATTTAATTTTATATAGTCTTAAAATTAATTTGAAAAAGTTTAAACGGGTCTGTTGTAGCTTTTATTTATTTATTTATAACAAACAGAAATTTTAAGTTTCAACATACAAAGAGGGCGTTACTATAAAAACGAGAGGGCAAAACCGTCTTTGCAAATAAACATAGAGGCGTGTTTGGCGTAGATTAAAAAAAGAGTGCCCCTATGGTAGTATATAACTTAATTCGTCCCCAAATACGTTCATACCCAAAGAAGGCGAAGAGAGGGTTTTTTGGCTCGCGAAGTAAACACAAAGCGTGAGTGAGAGAGTGCGTTTGCCTGTGAGTGACAGTCACAGATTGATTAATTGGGAATTTCAAATATTGGTTAAGAAAAAGAAAAAGGGACCGTTAGGGTCGCTCCCGCCATCGCCACGGTGATGGATCAGGAGAAGGAGGAAGAAGAGAAGAAGCACCACACCAAGACACTCATCTGTGCCCTCAACCTTCTCTCACGCAACCTCCCTCTTCCCCCTCATCTCGTGACCTCCGTCTCTTCCATCTACCGCAACCATGTATCTCTTCAATTTCTCTTCATCCTTCAATTTTTCAATCCCTCTCTTACTGATTCAGTTTAACGTTTCGAATTACGGTGACGTATGTTAGATTTGACGGTTTTTTTCGTTGTTCGCGTTGGTTTGTTTTTGTTGGTATATGATATGATGCACTCGCCAGCTACGTCTCAACTCATTTACTCGCTTGCTATGTTACCATAACGTTGATTTTCTTCTCGTTTTTCCTCATCCACGTATTCAACTCCAGTTAGTGTTGTTGCTTACCTAACTGCGTGCTCCTGTTGTTCTTTGGTTCTTGATTGTTCGTATAAGTCAGTTGTATGCCACCTTTTTTGCTTACAATTTAAAATTTCTGATCGAAATTGTATGATGATTTTGTTGTTTGTTAATTGTTATGCAGGACGATGTAGGGAATTCCACCGAAGATTTAATAATGGATCTTGATGATGCACTATTGAATCAGCAGCGCCCAAATTGTGCGTTAGGTTTCAAATTGGAAGAAGCAAAGGAAAAACGTTACCGAAATCAGATTCAGCATCGCTTAAATGAGCTTGGAGGTTGATAATTCTAGTTAAAGGGAAAATAGTTTTGTTGTATGTTACGCATGTTTCTATGTTAACTCGGTGTAGAGTTTGGATTTGTGTATGGTTTCTTCATTCTTCGTTATCATTGATTGATATGCTTGCATAATGTTGTTACCCTACCAATGATGATATTTAGACGTATAGCATGTTTAAGCCCATTTATCGAACTAGCTAGAATTACGACATGTATATTTCAAAAGTCTTAAATTTGGACAAGACCTAACTAAACCTTGAAATCTAGCTCTTGAGGTAAGGTTTGTCCAAAACTTTATAAGCATTACTTTGGTCATATCTAGTTGATATGGGATCTCAACCAAAAGGATTATATGGTTAGATGGTTGTTTGGTTATATTAGTATTGTCATTGAGGAGAAAGGTGGGTTGAGGCAGCAAGCCCTCAAACCATTCAATCTAATTCCTTTTCGAGACCATTAAGCAATTTATTACAATCATCAATTTCATTAAGAGAGACTGAATCATTCACATCCCATCAATCATTACAAGCTTCAATTGCCTGATCCTATTTGGTACTAGATCTTAACAATTTCGTATGCTCTAGTATGTTTCTCTTCACAAATTTGATGTTGCTAAACCATAAGTAGCTCACCTTTCATGTTTAGTTCAGATGCCTTTAGATTAGAAACCCATTGCCTATTGAGTGTAATAACTTGGATGATGCAGTTGTATCAGCTGCTTCATCACATCAGCAACATCAAGGAGGAGGGTCTGCTTCACTGCTGCATCAAACAGCTCACTACACCTCAGCACCTAGAAAGGTGCATCAAGCACCTCATGACCACACTTATATTTCCCTTTATTTTGGCTAGCTTCTTAGAGAGGATTAATGAGATGATGTATCCTTCTGAAACCAAGTTATCAGCCTTAAAACTTCATTAAAGTGCTGACAGACAAAGTAGCTTTAAGATATTTCTGAACATGTCTCTTCATATGACCATATCCATAAAGTGGAAGTGAAGCAAGTGTCTTGACAATTTTACTGAAGAACTGTGTTGCTGCTTTGATCCAGAATTGCCTTCAACCAGGGGAGAGGACCTGCAGACAAAGTGCTTGCTTGAACTTTATGGACTAAAGGTAAAATTGAGTCTGGAATCTTCAATGCTTTGTTATAATGGGTCATGTCTAACTTCAATGCTTAGTATATTGTAAGCGTGGTCTAACTCCCACAAATTGTTCGCTGAATTGTTTAATAGTATGACACATAGTTGTCCTTAACTTATTGTAAATAGGCTTCTTTTTCTTTTTAATTAGAAACTAGACAAAATTGCTTTCTGTTCATGAGATATAAGACATAAAAAGTTGTCATTTTTCTGTTGCCCCTGAAGTGTGATCTAGTTTGACTAATATAATAAGGTGAACATTCTACAGACACAACAGCTTTGTAGCTTACTAATTATTATAATGAAAAGAACCAGTGAAAATAATTTCTAGTGAGGAAATTAATTGAACTTCAATATTTTCTTTTATCAACTGCAACCGAGAAATGACAAGAAATGTGTCCTTGTTGGCAATGACTTTTTTTCCGGCAGCTGGCTGAGTTGCAGTCGAAGGTTCGATCTGATGTGAGTTCTGAATACTGGCTCAGTGTCAAGTGTGCAAATCCTGACAGGCAATTGTTTGATTGGGGCATGATGAGGTTGCGTCGTCCACTGTATGGTGTTGGAGATCCATTTGCAATGGATGCTGATGATCAAATAAGGAAGAAACGTGATGCTGAGGTGATTTTCTTTTTCAGCAATAGTCACCCCCCCCCCCTTTTGCAAGTTTGAACTGGCTTTCTGTATCATGGATGTTATAGTTAAGGCTTTGTTGATGCAATGAGTTTTTATTCATTTATTCATCGAGTCCTTCAATTGGTCTAAGGCTTCTATATGGCGTGCTCTTAGGCTTTTGCTAAAATTTCCACTATTATCTGATTGTAAATATAAGATCATAAACATTATCTGCCGGGATAGGCAAAGAAAAGATGCATCTGCTTTCTTCTGTATAAACACTTTGCAATTTGTTAAGATATTTATCAATTCCATCTCCAAATGACATTCTGAAAAGACAGGCAGGTAGACCCAACACATATGAACACTTCCACACATGCCATATATATACTTGTTAAATATACAAAGCATGTAATGCATGACTCTCCAGTACCTGAACATGGAATGAAATTACTCTGTACTTCTCACCTCATATGGATGCTCAAATGCAGAGACTATCAAGATTAGAAGAGGAGGAGAAAAATCAGATAGAGGCTAAAAAAAGGAAATTTTTTGCGGAAATACTCAATACTGTTCGTGAGTTCCAATTACAAATTCAAGCTTCTCTGAAGAGGAGAAAACAGAGGAATGATGGTGTCCAGGTACACTGTTTCTTCCTGTATTTTTCATTTATTATAAATTGTAAATCATATTTATTTATGGGAAATAGATATAAAACTTAGATGTAATGTAGCTTTTGGCATTTGGCATGTTAGAAATAGAAGTTGCTATGAACTCTTCCTGTGAGAATTTGGTACTTTGGGGCATGCATGTAAAACTAGTTTTGAAGTTACAAGGTTATAGATATAGAAAAAGGAAATAGGAAATAGAACTAAGCACACTGAGATTGATATTGACTTGATTGGACAGGATATGTTACAAAAATGATATAAAACCTAAAGCATTAACCCATATTTATCTAATACTAGATCATAATCTCAACTATCTAGGAAATTGATAGAGCTGGTACCAAGATTAGATCAAAGAGTAGTTTTATTGATGAAACCATGATAACTCAGCTCTGTCCCAATGCGGCACCTGAACCCAGCTTAGGAATGAATAGTTACTATCATACTGCCTGAGTGTTCAGGAGACTCAATTCTCTCCCAATAGTCCAACTACAAAATTCTGATCCCCTTTACGGTGGGTCCCTCCCCTTTTTATACTTTCTGCACTAACCAATTAACTAACCCTCACTCTGTAGGTTATTAGTTATTATTACAATAACAGCACTATCCAGGGGTTTAGATCCCTGGCAACTCTCCTATGCCTCCTCTTATAGACTCTCTTTATTGGGATCTCTTCCTATCAGAAATAAATCATTAGATAAGAAGAAAATATGAAACCTAGTAGATAAAAAGGAGATATAGATACTAATCCTAAGAGATAATTTAAGATATTCTAAGATATAATCTAGATACTGTTGGATATTTTTACATATTCTAATACTCCTCTTTAAGCTAAAGCTTATTAAGCTTTAAGATTATTGTTTATTACAAGGAAACCATTTAAATATAAAATGATCTCCACTGAACATGACTAGAACAATCATCATCCTAGAACTGAAGATCGGTAGGGCCAGAGCATGAGGGACTAGATATCAGCAGGCTAGATCCTGTCTTTGGCAAAAGTCAGGGCCAAATCACATTTAAAACGAACACTAGTTGTGGCCAGACACATCTAGGAGAGAGATCAGGGTAGACCACACCTGGGACAAACAACGCTGTATAGGTTGTGCTGGTGGCCAGTGGTGGAATAGCCATAAACAAGGGGGAAACTGCTAAACATGATGCCAGGAGGATGATATGGCAAGGGGTGAATGAAAATAAAATAAAGCTCTGAATTTTTGGAAGTTTGACAGATGAATAATGGTGGGACAGATCATGAAGAATGGTACCACTCTAGTACAATGTTAAAATTATGGGGCTCTAATATATATATATATATATATATATAAGTGAGCATCTCAGGTGATAGAGATGTGTTATTGTGATGGCAGAGAGCATTAAATAACTGGCACTAGATCAAAATAAATGGTGCACATTGTGAAAAGCCCTTTCATGTGACCTCTTTTTTTCCTCACCATGCACTTGTATTTGGTATCCCATTCCACCTTTCTCCCATTTCTTCTCGTTCATCATTTTTACTTTCATTCATTATTTTTTTTTCCTGATAACAGTTTCTCATTTGCAATTCCTGAAACCTTCTGAAATTTATTATCTTGTCTTGTATCTCTCAACTCAGTTTCTGAGTGCTGTATTGATGATGAGTTAATGATCCTAACTAACAAACATGAGGAGGAGGACAAACTAAGCAATTATATGAATCACAATCTTTAAACAAGATTACACCCTTTTTCCATTGAATGGAAAGAAAGAAGAAATGGCGCATGTGCATGTAAAGTTGAAAAAGAGAGAAAGAATTATGAAAAGAAACTCCATTTCCATAAATAACAAATTAGAAGAAACTGATTAATGAATAAAAATGATTGAGGAAAACTAGAGCACATGCATAACCTCCTGTGCATCATGGTCATTTATACTAAAAAATCATTTAGTTGAAGAAAAAAATCAACTCGTTCATACACCCAGAAACAGCATAACTCCAGAAGCAAAACATTCAGCATGTATGTTGAAAAAGGAAAAGAAGCTATATTGCATAGAATACTCACTTTTTCATATGAGCGATAGATTTTGCCACAATATTTTAGTATGTATTGAATGAATAGGATGTGGTTGCAAAAAAACAAGAGAATGGACATCTGATGGTGTGGTGAGAAGAAAAAATAGAATGGAGACACTCGAAAAGAGGTCGTCTGGGTGAGCCAAAGGGGGGGGGGGGGTCACAGGCAATTTTAATGAATCTGGACCATTTTATTTTGTATTATGACTGTTAATTTAATGTTCTCACCTCTCATATAGCACATCCCTACTTGATATGCCCCTTATGTGTATGTCTTTCTCATTTCCTGGACAATTCTGTGTGATTTTAGATTTTTTTCCCCTTTATTGTGGGTTGAAAACTTATCAATAATTAAATGCGACTTATTTATTCTCATAAATATTTTTGTAGGCATGGCATGGAAGGCAAAGACAACGAGCAACCCGAGCAGAGAAATTGAGATTCCAAGCCTTGAAGGCTGATGATCAAGAAGCTTACATGAGAATGGTGAAAGAGAGTAAGAATGAAAGATTAACTTTGCTTCTTGAAGAAACAAATAAACTACTAGTAAATTTAGGAGCTGCTGTTCAACGTCAAAAGGACTCCAAACATTCAGATGGTATTGAACCATTGGAAGATACTGAAGTTGATTTACCTGAGTCGGATGCTTCAAAGAACGGAATTTCTAAGGAATCACCTCTTGATGAAGATATAGATATGATAGATTCTGATCACAATGGGGATTCTGGTGATTTACTTGAAGGCCAGAGGCAATACAACTCTGCCATACATTCAATTCAAGAAAAGGTAAGTATCTGTGAACCACTTTATTTCACTTCTTGGGGAAAAAAGGAATGAAGTTTTTCTACATAATTTGTAGGCTCTGTTAAAGTTATTCCTTATTAGACATTTACCATAATAGCTGATTTAGGACACTAGACATTTGGCTTCTATTTGGTGTGAAGCACATTGTGTTTTTAAGGGTGGTGTCCTTTACCCATATGTTTAGGGATTGGGAGGATTTATTTATTGTTTTCTTTGATATTTCTTTGACATTAAACAAAACTGATATTGATATTTTTTGTTTTCTTTATTGTTTTGCTTTTATGTTACAAGGAGGATTTCTTATCCTCCAGATTCATTGTTTTTATCTTCTGTCTTAATGAGTTTCTTCTTTTATCAAGGAAAATAAAATAAAATAGTAATTCCTTGTTAGTTGTTTCTGAATAAAAGTTCTAGCACACTGGAATCTAACCGACTTAGTTGTTTATAGGTAACTGAGCAACCATCTATACTTCAAGGTGGAGAATTAAGACCATACCAGATAGAGGGGCTCCAATGGATGCTTTCTTTGTTTAATAACAATTTGAATGGAATTTTGGCTGATGAAATGGGGCTTGGGAAGACAATACAAACAATTTCGTTGATAGCATATCTTATAGAACACAAGGGTGTGACTGGTCCCCACTTGATTGTTGCTCCAAAGGCTGTTTTGCCAAATTGGATCAATGAATTCACAACATGGGTTCCAAGGTATGCTCAGGACAGACAACATAAATAATTTCTTTCCCTCTACCAGAGGGGATATAATTCTGTTTAAATTCTGCGCATCATATTCTCTTTCAAATCATGTGTACCTATTCTTTCTGATTCAGCATCACAACTATCCTTTATGATGGACGGCTGGATGAGAGGAAAGCAATGAAGGAAGAATTGTCTGGGGAGGGGAAATTTAATGTTTTGATAACTCACTATGACCTTATAATGAGAGATAAAGCATTTCTCAAGAAAATTCATTGGTACTACTTGATTGTGGATGAAGGACATAGGTTGAAGAATCATGAGTCTGCTCTAGCAAGAACCTTGGACAATGGGTATGATTCTACATGACATGTATTAATGACACTGATTTATATGTTTACTTCCCTAAATTTTTGGTTATTATAGCCTTATTTTATTTAGAAAACTCTAAACAGCCTGATGGCTGTCCTGAACTAAAGAAAAAAGATATAATGGAAGCAAAGTGGGATAGCTTTCAAAACTATGTATAGACACAGTCAAACCATTCCTCAGTCAAAGCAATTCATCACCTGATAATGTGGTGCCACTTAGCTCCTCTCTTCTCTAATTTAAAAATTTTATTTGTCTGCAGCTATCATATCCAACGAAGACTTCTGTTGACTGGTACCCCAATTCAGAACAGTTTGCAGGAGTTGTGGTCCCTGCTTAATTTTCTCCTTCCCAACATTTTCAACTCGGTTCAGAATTTTGAGGACTGGTTTAATGCCCCCTTTGCAGACCGAGTTGATGTCTCTCTGACAGATGAGGAACAACTATTGATCATTCGGCGTCTGCATCAAGTGTGTTTCTCTCTTCTAGTTTCTAGTTCTCTTCTCTTTTCAACTTCTTTCTGATGTGTTTCATTCCATATTAGGTAATAAGGCCCTTCATATTAAGAAGGAAAAAGGATGAGGTGGAAAAATATCTCCCTGGGAAATCTCAGGTCATACTCAAATGTGATATGTCAGCCTGGCAGAAAGTATATTACCAACAAGTTACTGATGTAGGCAGAGTTGGCTTGGACAATGGTCTGTATCTATTTCTTGTTATCCCCTAACCCACTTCTCCCTTTAACCACATAAAAATGTAACCTTTTTCTCAAATACTATGGTTTTGAATATTAATATGCTCAAGGTATTCATTTATTTCCATCTCATACTGTTGTTGCCTTGTTGGTTGGTTTTCAGCACCCATGAATTTAGTTGTGTTTTTAATATGCTTGTGAATAAGTTTAGCCCATATTTTGGGAAGTAAATTATAAGCCTATTTCTCCCTCTGTAGCACATATATCGCTTATATGTTTTAACAGTCGCAACTTTATTATGAATTGGTGAAATATGACTATTTGTTGCAATCGATTATTGTTGGTGTCTTGCCGTCTTCCTTTTATTCAAAAAAAGTACCTACCCTGTAACATTTGTTGCTTTTAAGATCCCTAATCCCTTTATATTTGCCTGTTTTCTTAGAACTTGCTTACAAACCTTTTACCAAACATGGATCATTTTACAGGTTCTGGAAAATCAAAAAGTCTACAGAACTTAACAATGCAACTCAGAAAGTGTTGTAACCATCCCTATCTTTTCGTGGGAGAATATGATATGTATAGACGTAAGGAGGAGATTGTCAGAGCATCGGGTAAGTTTGAACTTCTTGATCGTTTGCTCCCAAAACTTCGTAGAGCTGGTCACCGAGTCCTCCTTTTCTCACAAATGACTCGACTCATGGACGTTCTTGAAATCTATTTGCGACTTCATGATTTTAAGTATCTTAGACTTGATGGCTCAACAAAAACTGAGGAAAGAGGCAGTCTACTGCGGAAATTTAATGCTCCTGACTCCCCATACTTTATGTTTCTTTTGAGCACTCGTGCTGGAGGTCTTGGTTTGAACTTACAAACAGCAGATACTGTTATAATCTTTGATAGTGATTGGAATCCGCAAATGGATCAACAAGCCGAGGACCGAGCACATCGCATTGGGCAAAAAAAGGAAGTCAGGGTTTTTGTGTTGGTTAGTGTAGGATCAATTGAAGAGGTGATTTTAGAGCGTGCTAAACAAAAGATGGGCATTGATGCCAAAGTCATCCAGGCAGGACTTTTCAACACAACTTCAACAGGTTTGTAGTTCTTGATACTTATGCCACATCCTGGAAATCTGTCGATAGTTATTTTTTGGCTAGGTGTAAAAAATTTCTTCACCACTTCGAAAGAAGCATTATACCAGCAATTATATAGAGTATGCTTTTATGTGCCAAACTGCCTCTAGAGCTATAAGCTAAATATAAAAAGTGGCTTAGGTTTTACTATCCAATATCCATGATATGTTGATGCTTGAAGCAGACTCTTAATTTTATGGATAAGTAGTCCATAACCTTAGATTCTATTTATTTGAAAATCCCATCCTTTACGCATCAAAATTTAGAATATTTAAAATTTTAATTGGACTTGGTAAAGTATTCTGTGCACCGTTTTTCTTTTCCATGTCCGCTTTGGGTCATATTGCTAAAATTGAAGAACTTGTGGTATTTTTATTTGTGCAGCCCAGGACAGAAGAGAAATGTTAGAAGAGATTATGCGTAGAGGTACAAGCTCACTTGGGACTGATGTGCCTAGTGAGAGAGAAATTAACCGCCTTGCTGCTCGATCAGATGAGGAATTTTGGCTGTTCGAGAAAATGGACGAAGAGAGAAGACAAAAGGAAAATTACAGATCTCGTCTCATGGAAGAGCATGAATTGCCGGATTGGGTGTATTCTCCGATTAATAAGGATGATAAGGTCAAAGGTTTCAATAGCAATGTTACCGGGAAGCGGAAAAGAAAAGAAGTGGTATATGCTGATACATTAAGTGATCTGCAATGGATGAAGGCTGTGGAGAATGGGGAAGACATATCTAAGTTTTCAGTGAAAGGGAAAAGAGGAGACCACCTCTCATTTGACAGCATTGCACAAGCCAGTGATAATACAGGGGCAGAGGAAAATTTAGAGTTAAGGACTGAAGGTTCCCCGATGGCAAATGAAAGAACGAGTGAAGAAGATGGTTTCCATTTGACCCATGCCTCAAAGAGATTCAAGCCTGAAGGAACAAATTTCCCGAAACATACATACAAGGATGTTGGAAGTGGTTTGAACCACCATATGTTATCATGGAATACTCACAAAAAGAAGAGATCAAGCTATCTTGGCCAGGGTTCATTATCTGATAGTAGAGGGCAGACTTCAAATGGAAGAGCAAACTGGAACTGATCTGAGTTTATTTAGTCATGGCCTCGTGGGTGCCAGAATTTTGCACAACTATTGAATGTGATTTTGCTTGAAGCTCTTCCAACAAAAAATGATAAGCAACTTTATGCTACAGTTCGTTGTTCAAGTACGCAACGTCCATATTAACCTAAAAAGGTCAATGAAAGAAAATATTTAAAAAGATAAATTATTCTTCCTTGAAAGATGAGTAAATTACATCATTTTTCCTTTTATTTAAAAAATATATTTCTCTCCTTTGCTACATTTTAATTTATTTTAATATGAATGAAATAAAGATTTATGATTCTCATGCCTTGACATTATTAGTAGATGATTTTGAACGCCTACAAATGGAATGAAGACTTTTTGTGAAACTTTAAAATGTGTTGGTAATAGAAGCGTTTAAAACATTATTTCATTTTCTAAAATCTTACAATTGACTATAAGGTATTTAAAATTAAGTTTCACTAATGTTAGAGGTTGCATAGAAAAGAATAATTCTCTCCTTTAAGGCTTCTTTAAAGTTAGTTCGCCATCACCAAGAGGAAGGCATTATAATTTATCTATTAAGAAATTACAAATTATAAATAAAAGAATGATTTTGGTTTTTCATTTTAAAAATCTATTACTATATATTTTTAAAAAAACTCATTATCATATAATTGTTTATCATTATAATTACAAATTCTTGATTCTCATAATTATTAGAAGTTACAATAAATAATTCATAATTTATTAAAATTTTGGTTTAAAAATATTTTATGTCTAAAAAGTCATTGTTCTTAAGTGAAGTTAAAAAAGGATGGGAATGAACTTATGCCAAGAATATTTTTTTGTTAAAGTTAATTTATTTAAAATCTTTTTTAAAATGTTAATTTTATCTATTTAATTATTAAATAAAATATTTTATTATATTGATCAAATTTATAAAATTTTATAAATTTTAAAATTAATTTAATATTTTATTAATTGTTTTCGTTCAATGTATATTAAAAAAAGTATATTATACATTAAATAAAAATTATTTAATAAAATATTAATTTTTTCCAACACTATAAAATTTTGTAGAGTTATTTCTATATAATAAGAATTTTTATTTGATAGTTTAATTGATAAAATTTAATATTTTAAAAAATCGATAAATAAAGTAATTTTAATAAGAATTCTTCCTAAAATAAATTAATTTATATCTATTTATAAATTAGAAAACTTTCAACTTGAGTGTCAACAAATGAACTCTTCAATATTTAAATTGTTACGATATATATTTTCTAAAAATTATCTCACCAAATTAATCTTTGTCATCATTTTAATCTTCTAATAAGATTAATTTGATGAAATTTTAGATATTTTTTTAAATTTAATCTATCATCAAATTGAATTTTTTTACTGTTCATTTTAAGAATCAATGCAATTATATTTTCTATTTTTGAAGGATTAATTTAGTAATAAGTTGAATTTTTGAAATACTAAAAAATAACTATTTAAATTTAATGAATTAAATGTCTAAAAAATTTGACAATTTTTCCTTTAAAATATCCTTTTTAAACTAATGACTTTAGCAACAAGTTAAAACTTACTCACTTTTATTCATTTCTGACATGTCTCTTCATTAAAATGATTTTGCTCAATTTTTATGATTAATTTTTCTATCCTATATACTAGCTACATAAATCAAATACCAAGAAAATGTATTTTATGTCCTTTAATCAATAAACTTGTGAATACGATAAAAAAAATCGTTTCACGAAATTATCTGCCGAATAATCGATAAAAAATTAAAAAAATGGAATGTTCTAAAAAGTTAAAAACATTTAAAAGACAAGAAATGCTAATAAAACATCTAACACCTCTAACACTATTATTAAATGAAAGGTTCATCTAGCTAAATGATTAATCCATTTTCTATTTAATGATAGTAATTTGAAATTTCATCAAACATTAAATAGTGTGTTAGATCATTACTCTAATGGTAAGGAATAGTAACTTTGATTATTCGTTTTCAACCAAGGTTGCCAAAGACAATTAACAATAAAAATAGTAAATTAGTAAATATCAGTAAAGGGGAGGGGGGATTTGTAAACTTTCACATCTACTTAATATTGAGGCTAGCTGTTACATGAAGAATATGTACACCATCATAAATTTTCAAATGGTATACTCTTGCTTCCACTCAATACATCCTAAATGGGATGAACTAATATTTTTATTTTGATAATAGCAGATTAATCATTATGTTAATACTCTTCAAAAACAGCTATTAGAATATATGGCTTTAAAAATAGAATCATATGTAAAGCTAAATAACATTGATCACAAGGTGTATTACACCCAATGACTAGACTACGGGAATGTAACTGCAAATAACATAATCATACGAAAAGAAATGAAGTAAACATTAAAAAACAAGACTACGATGCCTATTCTAGACATTGTATGCTCTTTAATAGTTACATAAAATGCTAGGAATAGAATGGTCTAAATCCCTCTACCACTATGATAAGAGTTACTTGTGCAGCGGAACATGAAAGTGTCTACAACTGCTCCAGTTCAATTAACTACAAGGTTCTTCATTTTGGATTCCAGTTCATCGACACTACCTTCTTTATCAGATTCTTCATCCTCGTCTCCTCCATCAGGGTCATTCTCGTCTAACGGGCCAAGCATGTCCGGAGAATTTTTGAATATATCTATCAAATCATCAATGCCTTCATTGGAAATAAAGTTTCCATTAATGTTCAGAAGTTTGAAATCAGCCTTTTGCACCACAGTCAGAGCCAATTGTTGAGCCCCATCCCTGCTTATTTGGTTGGAACTTAGATCAATTTCCTTCAAGTGGGAAAGACCTAGAGCCTTACATATGAGGGTGGCACCTTCATCCTTGAGTTCATTCTCAGATAGGTTCAACTTGGCAAGAAACTGCTTTGCTGATAAGAAGGCTGCTATTGCAGGAGCAGCATCAGCTGTAATGTCATTTCCACTCATCTCTAGAACTTCAAGGTGAGGAGCTGATTCCTTAAGAGCATCTACTATAGCAATTGCACCATCATCTTCCAAGTTCAGGTAGCTCAGGTATATCTCTCGTAGCTCTGCATGCTTTGTAAGAGCTTTACTCAGGGAAACACCACCCTCAACGCCTAACATGTTGTCACGTAAATCAAGCTTCTTTATATGTGTACAATTCCCTAAAGCATGAGACAAGGCAACTCCACCTTCAATGCCTATCCTTGTGGAGGAACAACGGAAATCTTCCAATGAAGGAGAACGCTTCACAACCTCGGCAATAGCTAGTGCCCCTTCATCCCCAGTCATATTATTATGAAAATGAAGAACTTTGAGCTTCTCTGTGAAAGGAATCAACTCACAAACTGCTCGAGCAGCTTCCTCAGAGATTCCATCATTCATCAGATAAAGCTCCTCCAAGCAGTTCTGTGATTTCAAAAGTGCTCCAAAAGCTCTCACACCTTTTTCACCTAATGCGTTGTCAGAGAGGTTTAAATACCTCAAGACACTGCCCTCTAGAGCAATTGAGAATATCTTCATGACATCAAGAGCTTCTGCTTCTGATCTTCCAGCAATAAAATCTGATAGATCTACTTCTTTCAAGTGGCTCTTCAGGGAAACAAGAATGGGCTGGGCAACTTTTGCTGCTTCTAATCCAAAGCTTCTGTTGCTGAAGCATATTTTGGTGAAAGAACTTCCTGGCTCCTTTAATGGCTTTAAAAGTTCATCCGCCTCATCTGCTTCAATGAAGGCCCTTTGGCCTTTGGATATATCAAAAACAGATGCATGAGGTGCAGTGGTATTATTAGACGCAACCACTTCTTCGTTATCTATTCTACCAGGTCCTCTTTTAAGAACATCTAGGAGGAGCTTACTACATTCTTTGGCATAAAGCTGGACTGCAGAACCTCCATCACCGTCTGGCTCTTTCTCATAATGTAAGTTCGCTGTTGCAAAAGCAACGTCCTCAATTCTTTTGGCATTCTCTTCAGCCTCTTGTTGCTCCAAAGTTCCATACTTCTGCGTGAAAAGAGATTTAGTAGTAAGATTGTTGGTCATCCTCTCCACAAGGGTCTGTCTAGTGTTCTGACTAGGAGGCCATAATTTGATTGAAATTGGTCTGTGCTGTGAATTCAGATCCATGGCAAAGAAACCTACAAGAACTCCAAGTGTAAGTAATTCCTATACATGGAATGTTTTAGGAGACATAATAAGAGTAAAAATTAGTTCAGGCAGAATTGTTAGAGAAAAAAATGTAAAGTAGTGGTGGCATTCATAGATGCATATCCCCAAGCATGGTATCAGCTATCGTCAGAGAAATAAAACATTTTCCAAGCCATTGCACACTGAAAATGTCAAACTGAAAATGAAGATGAAGAGATATACCAATCAAGTCACTGTTAATGTCGTCATTATTACAGGTCCCACACTCCAAGTGTTGAGGACTTGATACAGATTTAAGTTCTGAATGGGTAAAAGGAACAATTTTTGCAAAGTAGAGTACACGTGAGCAGAAGCAATAGAAATCCCATCCAAGAAATAATTGCTGTAATAAATATCATACATAGGCTAAATTGATGGCAAAAATAAAGTAGGGCCAGTTTCTTTCCATTTCAATCATAAGCTGTATCTGTTATTATAATAATATGCTGAATGAAACTAAGCAAAACTCAAAGTAAAAGGGTTAAGGGGATTCATAAAGGCAACATGGCAAAACATGTCACGAATGCACGAGGTTGTTTCCACAGAAAAGAGAACACCAACATAACCGTCAAAAAATAACCAACAAATGACTTGGTTCACCCACAAATCAAACCCATCCTAATCAAAATCTGAAGTTTAAGCTCTGAAATGCAACAGATCTGAGACTACGCAAAGCCACAAACTTTAAACAGAAAACTGAAAGGCATTAGAGAAAGCGCAAGGAACTGGGAACAGAGAAAAGTGAAACACAGAGAGAGAAGTCTAAAAAAACTGCAAAGCGAAAAACAAAAGCCCTAGAAACGAGAAAAGGGTACCTCTTTGGTTGATCGGAGAATGAGTTTAGTCCTCTATCCTCTGCTGTAGTTGGCAGTTCACAGTTCGCACAATCTTTAATTTAAATGGAACTGCGTTGCAGTGATTAGAGAGTGTGGAGGCAAATCCTCAAAGTGATGCTAATGAAAACACACACAAAAAAAGGTGCCTGTTTTGGAAAGTGGCATGCCATTGGTAGTCATTATCGCCGGTGGCCCCTACCCTAAAAGCTCCCTTTTATAATAATAATAGAACTCCGTTTTCTAGTTTTTTTTTTTAATTCCTTTTTCATTTGATATTATATTTTTTCACAATCCATATTTTTAGTCATTATAATTATAGCTATTTTTAATTTAAATATATTTTATTATAATTTAACCTTAATCTAGTAATGTTATAACTTATAACATGATAAAAAAAATTATGATAATAATAATCAGACTTGAGTTCTTTATTTATATTATCATTTTTTATTTTTTTTATTTTTTATGAACTAAATTAAGTAACATATTATTTATACATTATATGAATATTTTTAAATTTTTAAAAAATTAATAAATAAAGATAAATTGTAAATTGTAAATTATATTATTATTATTATTAAATTTTATATTATATTATATTAACAATAAATTAAAAGATAAAACCCTTAAAATAAGAATAAAATTAAATACAGTTTTAAAATTGACTAAGACTAATATATCGTCTATGCGTTATATTCGTATTTTAAAAATTAAATAAAAATTAAAATATTTTTATTATTAACTGTTGGTAAATATTCTTATTAGAAAAGTGTGTTAAGCTTAATGTTAAATTATTTAATAATTTAAACTTAATCGCTAAATTAAATATTTTTATTATATACATTATATTTTAAACTTGCCATTAATTTAAAAATATTTGATATATGATTCACGCATATTAAAATCAATATAATATATATTTTTAAAATATATAAAAATAAGATTTCTTTGATTATATATTTATAATTATTTAATTTTGATAAAATTTTACATAAATAATCATGATAACAAATAGTTATAAATTAACTATTTAATCGATAAAAATTATATTTTGTGTAAAAATTATGGGTGATATAACATTTATTGTAATTTACATTGATGTAAATTTATTATTATTATGAAAACTATGTTACTAAAAATTAAAGAAATAAAATTCTTAAAATTAAAGATACAATTAAATAAATAAACTGTTAAAATCATAATATAAATTTTTATTAATTTGATATATTAAAATTTAAAATTAATCTAATCATGATTATAATAATATTAAGGTTTTCTTTTTTATGGGGAGGGATAACACAGACAAAAATAAATAAATTCCTCTAGAAAAAATGTATGAGCAGAATTTGAAAATAAAGGTAACCAAGGAAATAAAAAACAATATTAAAAGCACAGAAGAAATCTTGCATCCCTCGCCCAAATTTGGAGAGTGCGTCTACTAAAATTTTTGATCTGAGAGATCACTGAATTGAGTTAAATTATTGATCTGAGAGACTGAGAAAGTAGGCTAAAACGCTATGATGAGATGAGCTTCCATACTGAGAAAAAGGGGGAAGGAGGCATTAGTATCCCTTATGGCTCTCTTACACCACATCACCAACTCTTCTGTCGGGATGGGACAATGATTATCTTAAATTAATATCATTTAATAGAAAATTTTAAAAGTACAAATAAAAATTAATAAATCTTATAAAATAAAAAAATTACAAAATCTGAAACCAAAAATGAAAATAGAACGATGGATCAAAAACTTCATTAAGCTTAAATTTTTATGTGTGCAAATCTGCAAAATTGTAGTTTTTTATTGCAGAAATTGCGAGGACATCAATATCATGTATTAAGTTTTTTATCCATATGTCATGTAAGTATATGAAAGGCAAATTAAATGTCAATCTAGACAAACTTTTGCTCCAGAAATTTGTGGTCCATTGAAAGAAAAAGTAAAATTGGGGCCGAAACAAGCCTCCTCCAATTTATTATCCCCTCCAAATCCTGAAAAATAGAATTACATAAACAACCCAAAGCAAGTGTTCAAATTCAAACAAAGAAAGAAGCTATGCGAGCGATCATGTTTTTAGAATTATGAGTTTCAGGATGGTAGATCTGGAAGCAGTGTTCCTCTCCTTCGATATGAACCAGTTCCACCTGGCCTTGCCACCCACTTTGTTTCAAAGCATCATAGTACCAAATCCCTCTGTCTCTAAGATCATCTTTACCCGCAACAAAAATGAGCATCTTGGGACACCCAAGTGTGGCCAAACTAGGAGCACCAGGAGCCAAAGGATTAATCAAAGGGTTATCTATGCCACCTGGTGCATCAGGGTACACAAATTTCCACACCTGCATGGCCGAACTCTCTTCATGCCCCTCCACAGGTTCTGACAAAACAGGCTTCGAACTCCAAAACAAGGGAAAAGCAAGCACTGTACCCGCTATTTTCACATCCCCAGGTAAGGTCTCAACCCCACTTCCAACACGAAGGGCAATATTATGTGCAATATTTGCACCTGAAGTGTCACCCCCAATGTAAAACCTCGTGAAATCACCATGGTTGAGCAACCATGGCTCACTGTTTTCCACGTTATTGGTTGAATGAGAGATTACCCATTTCAGAGCATCCCAACCATCTTCATATGCCGCAGGAAGAGGGTGTTCTGGTGCCAACCTGTACTCCACAGAAACCACTAGAACATTGGCTTGTGAAGCTACAATGTTGAGGTAGCGTTGGTGGAGGAAGGAGAAAGCGGATTCAAGGCAAAACGCGCCACCATGGTAGTAAACCAAGATTGGAAGCTTTTGGTTTCTCAGTTTTGGAAGGTAAAGGCGTGCAGAGATGGAGGGGTTTTGGGATATGACTATGTCTTTTGATGAGACACCTGTTTCGGGGTCTTCAGGGGAAGATGCCACAAAGGAAGAGCCTAAGAAACGTTCCACTGTTCCATCTTTGTAGACACGGAGAAGAGGAGGGAGTTCTCTGTCTATCTCTTTGGGGGTGTTTGTAGAAGCCATTGAAGGAAAGGAAGAGAATGGAGTAGTTAAGGATCAAAGAGTAATAAAAGATATAAGGTGTAGAAAGAGTAGAGTGTGTTGTGAATTTAATAAACACATTCCCATGAAAAAGGGTTCAAATAGTACGAGCAAAATGACTCAAAATATGGTCAAATGTGTCACCTTACTCAGGACGAAACTTCAAACTTGGGTGCTTCCTCGTGCCAACCAACCTACCCACCAATTTCTTCCTGAAAAGGTTTGACAAAAAAAAATAATTAATGTTATTTTAATGCTTAAATAAGCGTTTAGTTCTAAATATAATTAAATTTTATTTTAATTTTTAATATTTATTTTTTGTATTATATATCTAGATGTATCACATTATATGTTATTTTAAATTGCTAACGTCATATGGTTAACTGAATATCAAGTAACAAAAAGAATTCCTATATTTTTATATCCGTACATAATATATACTTGATATATTTAATATCTAATGGCCACCAAATTTTGACTTTTATTTTTTTATAAAACAAAAAGTTGTGGCAGCCACAAAATGATCACTGTATGTATTGGGGGTGGGTGGATTCTGGAGGTATGCGCCCTCCATTTTCCAAGAATAAAATTGGAAGGAAGCGCTGTGGTACATGTATCATCGGTCAAGATATAGAGAAGAATTGAGGAATTTCATAACAACGGACACAAATCACAACATGATTAACTTGGAAACTCTGACCGGTGAATTCATAAAAATAAAAAAAAGCAATCTTTTTTTAATGTTTTCAATGATAAGCAAAATCAGGGGAGCATCTTATGATTGTTATTTGCACACTAACAACATGAGAAATGAGGGGAAGACATATGATTCGTCTAGTCATGGAGAAACGAGGCCAATCGTCTGATGAATTTGGTGGCATTCTGAGATTGTGGATGAATGATATGGTAGACATGATCCTCTTCAATCTCTTCAAACAGTTCCACTTCCCCTTGCCACCCACTCTTGTTGACAGCCTCATAGTACCAAACCCCTTTATCTCTCAGTGTATCTTTACCAGCAACACAAACAATAATCTTGGAACACCCAAGTCCAGTCAAGCTTGGAGCAGCAGGAGCAACGGGGTTGATCATTGGGTTATCTATCCCAGCAGGCCCAGATGGGTAAACCAAGTTCATAACCAAACAGCTTGAGCTCTGTTTATAACTTGTAATAGGTTCTGTTTCATTTGGGTCTGAAATGTAGAAATAAGGGTGGGAGAGGATAGCTCCTAATATTTTAACATCACAAGGTAAATCCTCAGTCCCAGCACGCATGGCAATGTTATGCGCAATGTTACCACCAGCACTGTCACCTCCTATGAAAATTCTGTTGAAATCACCATGCTCAATCAGCCATGGCTCTGCAATGGTGGGATTGGGTGCAGAATGAGACGCGACCCATTGGAGTGCAGCCCAGCAATCATGGTAACAAGCAGGGAGAGGATTCTCCGGAGCAAGCCTGTATTCCACAGAAACCACTATAACATTTGCTTGGGACACAAAAGTATTGATATGGTGATGATAGAGCTGAGAGAAAGCGGATTCAAAGAAGAATCCACCACCGTGAAAGTAAACCAAGATAGGAACCTTCTCAGCCTGATGTTGTCCACTGGAAATGGTGAATTTAGGAAGATAAAGGCGAGCAGAGAGTTTGGGGTTATGTGAGAAGAGTATGTCTTTGGATGAGATTCGTGTTTGTGGGTCATCAAGCATAGCTGCCACAAATGGTGTTTGTCGTGGTCGTTCCACGGTGCCATCGTTGAAGACTCTGATATAGGAAGGAATCTCAGCAACAATCTCTTTTGCATTCGTCGTAGCCATTAGCGTTGCAGGATAAAACAGATCAGTTACCTTTCTTCGGAGAAGCCCAAAGGGGGAACAGATTCATTTCTTAGTAACTTTACCTTCTGGGAAAGGGCAATCCATGAAAGAGAGGGACAAAACAAATGTTATCAGATATAATATAAAATAATTAAAAAATAAACTATATTGAGATAAAAAAAAATTGTATAGAATTATGATTTTTCTTGAATGAATTGGAAAGCTTTAAAAAAATTACTCATACAATAAATATATATAATTTACATATATAAATATTATTTAGACTATTAATTTATAATATTTTATATATCTCTATTTTTATTATATTATTTATTAGATTTTTATTTAAAAGTACAAAAATTATTATTATTTTAAATTTTAAAAAATATTTATTATCAATTCTAATTTTTTAAAATATAAAAATATTAACTTTTTTAGATTCAATACCTTCCTTATCGTTAAATTATACTGTAAATATCATCATAATTATTATTTGTCATCAAATTATTATTATTATTATTTTAAGATAATTTTAAATTCTTAATTAATATTTTTTATTTATTTGTAATAAAATAATAATAACAAAATAAAATATTTTATTTTTATAAAAAAATTTAAAAATTAAAAGTTAAAGTTTAAATTCCAAAACTAAATTTCACCCTAAATGAGCTTAAGAAAACTCGTTGTATCAACTCAACTATGGTCCCGTGAAATTTCTCTGTTCTCTCACTCTTTTTTGTTTTTCAAAGGACTTTTTTATAATTAAGAAAACTCGTTGTTTATCTTCTCACCTCGCCATGCTGATGCTACAAGCCATTAATCTCAATCATCAAATTGTTTTTTAACTATTATAATATCATATCAGTTTAGTGATTTGAACACTTCTTACAATAAAAAAATTGGGTGTATCGCACATTTCACGTGTTACCGTAAGTGCCACCCTATGTTTCTTATGATTCATGCGGTTAAATAACGAGGATGATACCGGTGCATAGCGTGTATTTAAAAATATTTTTTATTATTTAAAAAATAAACCAAATTATATTTAAATATATTCGGATGTAAATGACCGTGTGAATATGTATTTATATATTTTTTAAATAATATAGTAAGAGAAATGAGCTTGTTTAATTTAATTTATAGAGTAAATATTTTTTCAATTAATTAGTACAATTTTATCTGTTAAAAAATAATTTTAAAATAAATTTAATTTTTAAGATAATATTTTAACTTTATTAATTAACTTGAAACAAGTTATTTACTAAAAATTATTTTAATTAACGAATGAGATCTAGAATATTTTAATTAAAAATTAATTTTATATTATAAATATTTACTAAAAGTTATTATTTCTAATAAAAATATTTATTTATATCAAAATATTTAATAAAAAATTATAATAATATTTTAAAAATATTATAATATGATCAAAGAAATTATAAATTTAAATTATTATAATATAATAAATTGTATATCATAATTTAAAATTTATATCAATATATTAATTTTAATTTTTTTTACTATATTATATATTGTACAAAATATTTAAATTTATACTAATATTAATTAAAATTTATTTTATAATAATTTTAATATATATATATATATATCCTAATATTAATACTAAAATTATTATTGTTATTTAAAATTTTCATAATATTATATATTAATAATATATATTTATAATAATAAAATTAAAAAATAATTTAATAATAATGGTACAAATGATTTTTTTTCTATAAAAATGAATATAAATATTTATTGTTATAAATCTTATTAATAAAAAAATTAAGTAAAAGTTTAATATTGTTACATTAAATAAAATCAGATATGTGTCACTCTAATAATGTAAAGATTTAATAATCTCTAATTTAAAAAGATATTAAAAAATACATTTATTTATGAAAGAAGACTTCTCTGAAAGTAATGTTGTGATATTTTTAAAAATATTATAATTTTTTTAGAAAATACTATGTATTCATGCAAAATAGTATGAAAAGAAATTACATATTAATCCATGATCTGAATCTAGTTGTTGTGTATATTTATAATAATAATAATTATGATAATAATAATGTTGATAAGATTATTAGTTATGGAATAACTAGTAACTTAAATGTTAAATAGTTTAACCTCCTAGAGGGACTCGGTTGGGAGAGACGAAGCAAAAGACGAAAATCTCGTTCCTGACATATATACATGTGTGGACGCAAAATTAAGATACTAGAAACGTGAAGTTTACGTACGTACATGAATATACCTGTCCATCACGTTTATGATTGTTGGATTCTTTTTTTTTTTTAAAAAAAAATTAGAAGTGCAAATGTACTAATATCGATACCTTTATTTCTTGGTTATAAATGGTAGTATAGATGCTATTATTTCTTACATATACATATACATGTCAAGATAGAGAAGAAATGAGAAATTTCAGAACAAGGGAGACACAAACACAATATGAGTGCTTCTAAGCAAGCAATTTATTTTCTTAATATTAAGATCTAGAAGAACTAAGCTGGTTTAATGTCTTAAATCATAAGCAAAACAAGGTAAGCCTATGATTGTTATTTGCAAACTAGAACAGAACAAAAACCAGGCAAATACATTTGATTCTTCTAGTCATGGAGAAACGAGAGGAAGCGTTTGATCAATTTGGTGGCATTCTCAGATTCGGGATTGAAGATATGATAAACATGATCCTCTTCATTCTCCTCAAACAGTTGCAGTTCTCCTTGCCACCCACTATTCTTCACAGCATCAAAGTACCAAACCCCTCTATCTCTCAAGATATCCTTGCCAGCAATGCACACAATAATCTTGGAACACGCAAGTCCAGACAAGTTTGGAGCACCAGGAGCCACGGGGTTGATCATTGGATTATCAATTCCACCTGGCGCAGATGGGTACACAAAGTTCCAAATCAAAGAGAGTAAGCTCAGTTCATGATCTGTAACAGGTTCAGATCCAATTGGGTTTGAACTGAAGAAGTAAGGGTGTGAGAGAATAGCTCCTAATATTTTAACATCACAAGGTAGAGCCTCAGTTCCAGCACGGATGGCAATGGTATGCACAATATTAGCACCGGCACTGTCACCCCCTATGAAAATTCTGTTGAAATCACCATGCTCAATCAACCATGGCTCTGCTTGTTCCGTTTTGGCAGAATGTGATGCTACCCATTTGAGAGCATTCCAACAATCACCGTAAGCTGCAGGGAGAAGGTGCTCTGGAGCAAGCCTGTACTCCACAGAAATCACCAAACAGTTTGTTTGGGAAACAAACGTGTTAAAATGATCATGGTAGAGTTGGGAGAAGGCAGATTCAAAGAAGAATCCACCACCGTGAAAGTAGACCAAGATGGGAAGCTTGTTAGGCTGATGTTGCTGGTTGGAAATGGTGACATTTGGAAGGTAAAGACGAGCAGAGATTGTGGGGTTTTGTGAGACGACAACGTCTTTGGATGAGACTCCAGTTCGTGGGTCATGAAGCGACGCTGACACATATGGTGTTTCTCGTGGCCGTTCCACTGTGCCATCACTGAAGACTCGGATATAGGTAGGTACCTCTGCTACAATCTCTTTATTATAGGAGGTTATGGGTATTGCAGAAGCCATTAGCATTCAAGGATACCAAGTACTGAATTCTTAAAAACAGGTGAGTTTGCTTTGTTTACTCACAACGGGGCTGCGCCGTTTAATAATTGGTGGATTCTCCTGTACCCTGTAATATTATATATAACTTCTAGTGCTACCATGTGACTCCACCCAAAAGACTACAAAAATGCCGTCAGGGAATTGGATTAGCATGAAACAAAACCATGTTAGTGCCCACCAATCTCTATCATCAAATTATTAACCAGCCATTAAAATATTTACACTTGTTTAATGTGATTAACATTTTTTATTTATTTAATGTGTTTAACATTTTTTATTTTTTTTTATAATTATTATTCTCTTCTATTAAATTTACAAAATTACTTACAAGTTCTTCTATTATTTTTAAATTTATAATTAAGTTTTGTGTTAAATTATTATTTTTAAATCATTAATGTATTAATGAATATGTGTTTCTTTCTACTTGTTTTAACTGTAGTTAATATTTCCACCTACCTAAGTAATCTTTCTTGACCTGAGTTAAAGTAATTATCCCGTCCAAAGTGAAACATTGTTCGAACTTTTCATCTCCCTGGGGTTGAGTTCATATCGACCGTGGTGATTTTATATTCCTTTTTGGTGAAAAAATCGTGTCCGTTAAAGTAAGTAAATGTTCACGACATATCTGTCATCTCCTTGTTTGTATTGTTCCGTTGTTGTTTTTCGTTTTTAATGGAATGTTTTGTTGATTTGAAAAGTCAAAGATCAAAAGTGATAGCATGTTAGAAATAAACATAAGTCATTGCGTAATAAATGCAAGGCTTGACATAATTAGTGATAGCATGTGAGAAGTAAACAAAAGTCAAAGATTGGCTTGACATAATTAGTGATAGCATGTGAGAAGTAAACATAAGTCATTGCGTAATAAATGAAAGGCTTGACATAATTAGTGATAGCATGTGAGAAGTAAACAAAAGTCAAAGATTGGCTTGACATAATTAGTGATAGCATGTGAGAAGTAAACATAAGTCATTGCGTAATAAATGCAAGACTTGACATAATTAGTGATAGCATGTGAGAAGTGGTTATAAATAGCTTCATGAATATTGGATTAAGGAGTAACAAGGCTATCACACCATCGTGAGAGAGAGATTTTTCTAAGAGAGAAAAATTTAGGATTCTTGGGTGTAATTGGGTTGTGGGTAGTGTGAGGTTGTGAGTGTTTTGTAAACACAGTGTACAATTTTCTACTATCAAATTATCTGCAGCAGTCCGGAGACGTAGGCAGTATTGGCCGAACTCCGTTATCAATTTGTGTGTGCAAATATTCTGCATTCTATTTTTTCACTTCCACAAATCTGACGCGAAAGAAGAATTTGGAGAAATTTTTCTTAACAACTGGTATCAGAGCGGGTTTGAAATTCTGCAATTTTTTTTAAAAAATTGTTAGAAACGAAACGATCCAAAGAAGAAGTCAGATTTGAGTGGGAGTGATGGCTGTAGATGAAGGAAAGGTGAAAATTGAAAAGTTCGATGGTGCGGACTTTGGTTTCTGGAAAATGCAGATCGAAGATTATCTGTACCAGAAAAATATGTATCAACCTCTCACAGGGACAAAGCCAACTGAAATGAAGGACGAGGATTGGGTTCTTCTTGACAGGCAAGCCCTTGGAGTCATCCGTCTGATGTTGTCACGTAATGTTGCTTTTAACATTGCAAAAGAAAAGACCACAGCAGATCTTATGGCGGCTCTTTCCAGAATGTATGAAAAGCCGTCAGCCGCAAATAAAGTTCACTTGATGAGGCGGTTGTTTAACTCTCGGATGACAGAAGGTGCATCAGTAGCACAACATCTCAATGAACTCAGCTTAATCACAACCCAGTTGAGTTCTGTTGGAATCGAATTTGATGATGAGGTACGAGCATTAATAATTTTGTCTTCCTTACCAGAACGTTGGAATGCCATTGTCACGGCTGTGAGTGGCTCAACGGGAAGCCAAAAATTGAAATATGATGATGTTCGTGATCTAGTTCTCAACGAAGAGATCCGACGGAAGGAGTCGGGTGAATCTTCATCATCTTCGATATTGCAAACAGAGTCAAGAGGAAGAAGCTCAACTAAAGGAAATGGACGTGGCAAATCAAAGGACAGGAGGTCCAAATCCAAAAATCGTCACTCTCAATCTAAGAAGAATATCGAGTGTTGGAATTGCGGGAAGTCTGGGCACTACAAAAATCAGTGCAAGAGTGCACGAAAGCATCAGGAGACCAAGGACGAGGCAAATGTTACTTCCACCCCTGGAGGAGATGATGCATTGATATGCTCTTTAGAAAGCAAGGAGGAGTCTTGGGTGTTAGATTCTGGAGCATCTTTTCATGCCACTTCACAAAGGGAATTCTTCGAGAACTATGTTCCCGGAAACCTTGGTAAAGTTTACCTTGGTAACAACCAATCATGTGAGATAGTTGGCAAAGGTGTAGTGAAGGTTAAGTTGAACGGGTCTGTATGGGAATTGAAAAATGTCAGACATATTCCCGACCTGACAAAGAACTTAATATCAATAAGCCAGTTGAGCAGTGATGGCTACACAACTGTCTTCCATGGAGACGATTGGAAGATTTCAAAGGGTGCGATGACAATTGCTCGGGGTAAAAAGAATGGCACTCTTTACAAAACAGCAGGAGCATGTCATTTGATTGCAGTTGCAGCAAATGAAAATTTCAATCTATGGCACCAGAGGCTAGGTCATATGAGTGAGAAAGGGATGAAAATCATGCACTCAAACGGCAAGCTACCAAGTCTTCAGTCAGTAGAAATTGACATGTGTGAAGACTGTATACTTGGAAAGCAGAAACGAGTCAGCTTTCAGAAAGCTGGAAGACCCCCAAAGAAGGAGAAACTTGAGCTAGTTCACTCAGATGTTTGGAGTCCAACTACCGTCCCATCACTTGGTGGGAAACATTACTTCGTGACTTTTATTGATGATCACTCTAGGAAGGTATGGGTATACTTTCTGAAACATAAGTCTGATGTATTTGAGGCTTTCAAGATATGGAAAGCTATGGTAGAAAATGAAACAGGGTTGAAGATTAAAAAGCTCAGAACCGACAATGGTGGTGAATATGAAGACACCAAATTCAAGAAATTCTGCTATGAGCACGGGATCAGAATGGAGAGGACCGTGCCTCGTACGCCTCAACACAATGGTGTAGCTGAGCGTATGAATCGAACGTTGACTGAAAGAGCCAGAAGCTTGCGTGTGCAGTCAGGCTTACCGAAGCAGTTCTGGGCAGAAGCAGTCAACACAGCAGCTTACTTGATCAACCGAAGTCCATCGGTACCATTGGAGCACAAAATACCAAAAGAGGTATGGAGCGGAAAAGAGATAAAACTCTCACATCTTAGAGTTTTCGGCTGTGTAGCATATGTGCACATCAGTGATCAAGGTAGAAATAAACTCGATCCCAAATCGAAGAAGTGCACTTTCATCGGTTATGGTGAAGATGAATTTGGCTATCGTCTTTGGGATGATGAAAACAGAAAGATGATCCGCAGCAGAGATGTAATCTTCAATGAAAGAGTGATGTATAAAGACAAGCTTAACACAAGCGCCAACAATTCAGAGCAGATTGAGCCAACATATGCAGAAGTTGAAGATATCCCAGAAAGTCCCATAGTTGCGAATCCTCGGTCAGAGAATTCAATTGAAGAAAGCAGTGAACAACAGTTTGACACATCAGAGCCTCCTACTCCAACTCCCGTATTGAGAAGGTCTTCTCGACCTCATGTGCCCAACAGGAGATACATGGACTACATGTTGTTGACTGATGGAGGAGAGCCTGAAGATTACATAGAAGCATGTCAGACCACAGATGCAAACAAGTGGAAACTTGCTATGATAGAAGAGATGAATTCTTTGATCTCCAATCAGACATGGGAATTAGCTGAATTACCCATGGGAAAGAAGGCACTTCACAACAAATGGGTGTATCGGGTGAAGGAGGACTATGATGGCTCAAAGAGATACAAAGCCCGACTAGTTGTCAAAGGATTTCAGCAAAAGGAAGGAGTTGATTACACTGAAATCTTTGCTCCAGTTGTGAAGCTCAATACTATCAGGTCTGTCTTAAGTATTGTTGCCAGTGAAGAGCTCTATCTTGAGCAATTGGACGTGAAGACGGCGTTTCTTCATGGAGATTTAGAGGAAGAGATTTACATGCACCAACCTGAAGGATTCTCAGAAAAAGGAAAGGATAATATGGTGTGCAGATTAAAGAAGAGCTTGTACGGCCTGAAACAAGCTCCAAGACAGTGGTATAGAAAGTTTGAAAGCTTCATGCACAAGGAGGACTTCCAGAAGTGCAATGCTGACCACTGTTGTTTCTTCAAGAGATATAAGTCCTGTTATATCATATTGCTACTTTATGTCGATGATATGTTAGTAGCAGGTTCAGATATGAACGAGATTAAAAATCTCAAGATGCAGTTGTCAAAAGAATTTGACATGAAGGACTTGGGTATAGCAAAGAAGATTCTTGGAATGCAAATCACGAGAGATAAGAAAAGAGGAATTTTGCAGTTATCTCAGGCAGAGTACGTCAACCGTATTTTGCAAAGATTCAATATGGACAAGGCCAAACCAGTTAGCACACCTTTGGCTAGTCATTTTCGCTTATCTAAGGATCAGTCCCCTCAGACGGAGGAAGAAAAAGACTTTATGGCTAAGATTCCATATGCTTCAGCCATAGGAAGTTTGATGTATGCAATGGTCTGTACTCGACCAGACATTGGCCATGCAGTAGGAGTTTTAAGCAGGTTTATGGCAAATCCAGGAAAAGCTCATTGGGAAGCAGTCAAATGGATTTTAAGGTATCTACGAGGCACCATAAAGAAGTGTCTGTACTTTGGCAAAGGAGAATTAAAAGTACAAGGCTATGTAGATGCAGACTTCGGAGGTGAAGTTGATCACCGAAGAAGTACCACCGGTTATATTTTTACTGTTGGCACTACAGCTGTCAGTTGGATGTCACGGATACAGAAGATCGTTACATTATCCACTACAGAGGCTGATTATGTAGCAGTAACAGAGGCTAGTAAAGAGTTGATATGGCTTCAAGGATTGTTAACAGAGCTGGGATTCATCCAAGAGAAGAGTGTTTTGCACAGTGATAGTCAGAGTGCAATACATCTGGCAAAGAATTCAGCATTTCACTCTAGAACTAAGCACATTGATATACGTTATCACTTCATCAGATCTCTGCTTGAGGATGAGGTGCTGACATTGGAAAAGATTACAGGAAGCAAGAACCCAGCAGACATGCTAACAAAGGTGGTGACCATTGACAAACTGAAGTTGTGTTCAACTTCAGTCGGCCTGCTAGAATAACAGACCAAAGAAGACTGCTATAGTGATCAAAGTGTGAAGACAGATTGAAATCAGTCTTCAAGTGGGAGATTGTTGATTTGAAAAGTCAAAGATCAAAACATAATTAGTGATAGCATGTGAGAAATAAACATAAGTCATTGCGTAATAAATGCAAGACTTGACATAATTAGTGATAGCATGTGAGAAGTAAACAAAAGTCAAAGATTGGCTTGACATAATTAGTGATAGCATGTGAGAAGTAAACATAAGTCATTGCGTAATAAATGAAAGGCTTGACATAATTAGTGATAGCATGTGAGAAGTAAACAAAAGTCAAAGATTGGCTTGACATAATTAGTGATAGCATGTGAGAAGTAAACATAAGTCATTGCGTAATAAATGTAAGGCTTGACATAATTAGTGATAGCATGTGAGAAGTGGTTATAAATAGCTTCATGAATATTGGATTAAGGAGTAACAAGGCTATCACACCATCGTGAGAGAGAGATTTTTCTAAGAGAGAAAAATTTAGGATTCTTGGGTGTAATTGGGTTGTGGGTAGTGTGAGGTTGTGAGTGTTTTGTAAACACAGTGTACAATTTTCTACTATCAAATTATCTGCAGCAGTCCGGAGACGTAGGCAGTATTGGCCGAACTCCGTTATCAATTTGTGTATGCAAATATTCTGCATTCTATTTTTTCACTTCCACAAATCTGACGCGAAAGAAGAATTTGGAGAAATTTTTCTTAACATGTTTCATATCCCTTACCACCGCTCTTGATTGTATTTTTCCCTTGTTGTTTTTCATTTTTAATGGGAGGATTCATATCCCTTAACCCCTTGTTGTATTTTTCTATTGTTGTTTTTCATTTTTAATGGAAGGGTTTATATCCTTCGTCTCGAGGTTGAATATTGGTGAACGTACTGGATGAATGAGGTGAAAAGGTGAACGAGTAGAAGTACCTAGACAAATATTTGTATTCAATCTGTATGCGTAGTGTTAGTTAATCGACCATGATGGTATTACAATGCCCAAGATTACAATTTTAAGTTCAAATACCCAAGATCTGGTACCATTACTCATTTGGTACTATTATTCAAATGCCCAAATTTACAATTTTTAAGTTCATATTGTAACTTACGTAATTGGTAAAACGCAATAATTTTATATAATTGAAATGAAATATAACATTTTACAGGATGGGTACAACAAAATGAATTGAAGTTCATTTTGTGTAATTTAAATGAAACTTAAAGATATGGATACTTTCAATCATGTTAATTTCCTAAACTGAACACGATTAAACCAACCAGAAATAAAAAACAGGGTAAGGGAATGAGGATCGTCTTTGTGCCATCCTTGACTTGCTTCATTGTTGATATTTTATAGAGAAGACGAAATTCATAATGTAACAGTTCCATATATAAAATGAAATTTGTCCTATTTCAATTAAGCATAACATTCCAAAAACTATATAAATAAACTAAAAGCCAACATTCCAAAAAAAAATATAAATAAATGAACTTTAAATTTATATAAATAATTAATATTAAAAAAATCTGTAGGATTAGAGCATACAAGATAAACAAACATTAAATAGGCTTAATATATATATATATATATATATATATATATATATATTATATTTAAAAAATCCATAAATTATATAAATATATAAATATAATATATTAAAATAAATATAAAATATAAATATATAATATATAAAGATAAATATGTTTATAAATAGGTTAAATATATTTTTTTAAAATCTAATTCTATCTTATTTATTTAAAAAGATTTTTTAATAAATTTAAATTTATCTATTTGTTAAACAATTCAAGTTAAGCTAGATTTTAAATAAAAAAAGCTGTAAAATTTTATTGAACTACTTTATTCATTTATACCCTAAACATAAATAATGATATATAATTATTTTAAAATAATAATATTTTTTATTTTTATTATTATATTTTTTATTTTTATCTCACTGATAAATTTACAATTTTTAAAATTTTCTAATTTTTATCTGCTAATTAAATGTGTATTTAAATTAGTAAAAAAAATAAATTACTTCAATAAGTTATTATATGTATAATTTATCATTATTATAATTATTTATATAAAATAAATTTTATATTTAAATTTATTAGATAAAAGAGAAATTTAAGGGATTAAAAAATCTACTCAGATAGGTCACTTTTCTTGTTTAACCAACGGCTCTCGTTGGGGGTGGACATCGGGTGGTTTTGGATGAAAAAATTTGAAACTGTCGTAAACCGACGCTAGAGAAGAGGAAAGTTATTAATTGGATGAATATTTTCGATTTTAAACACAGAAGAGGAAAAGGAAGGATGAAAAATAACGAAAAAGATGAAGAGTTAGAAATAGAAAATAACGAAGAAAATGATTAAAAAATGAAAAAGATGATCGAAAAATAATAAAAAAATAATAAAAAAAATAGTTAAAAAATTGGAAAAAAAATCGAAAAACTAGAAAAAAAAAACCGAAAAACTAAAAACTAGAAAACGAACAAAAAAAAATACTTTAGAAACCATAAAATCCGACATCTATGACAAATAAATATTAAACATCTCGGTTGGATTTAATTTTTGTCAGAGATTTTCTTCCAAATCCCCAATAGACCAACTAATAACTCAACCTCTTAGTACTGCCGGGTTTCACACGCCAACGGTATTTTCACCACCCCTAACTCTCATTGGGGGCCAAATTGCCGGAAAAATTCGGTACTAATTTCTGGTATCCAATAGCAGTGTTGATGATGGGAAAATTGATCGTTACTCGTGAGAAGCATTTTGTCTTTCTCTTATGTGAAAAATGGTTAAATAATTAGTTAAAATGATTTTAATTTTTCTAACTATAATAAATTTTATTTTTAAGTTTTATAATTTTTTTATTAACTTGTGCTAAATATTTATAATTTAATTGATAATGTCCAAATAAATTATATCACGAATATTAATTTATTGTATATATCAAAAATTTATATAAATAGTATAAATTATAATTTTTATCATTGAATCATATTAAAATTATTTTAATATTTTTATCTAAATAAATTATTTATATATATTTTAATATATATATATATATATGATAATTTAGCTAAAATTTGTTAGTTAAATCAACAAATACTTAATTGAACCTTATTGAGATCGGTATAATAGTAAATATTTATATAAAATTTTAGATTCAAATTGTATTACTTTCATCATTTATATAAAAAATATTTAATTTTAATTTAATAAAAATCAAAAATAAAAATAAAATATTTTTTCATAAAAATAAGAAAACAAAACTTATGCAGAGATTAAAAATATATATTTAACCTTTTTCAATAAATAAAAATAATATTTTCTCCCTACTTAGAAAAATACTTAAAATATAGTTTAGAGATATTTGTGTAAAAAAATACTTAATTTTAATAACCAGGTTGTATCATATTCTTTTTCATGTCATGAGAAAAAAAAAACATAAAAGAAAATGTACCATAAGACAAAAGTATAACCCAAACAGTAAAAAAGAACAAAGAGTGGAACGAAACCACAATGCAATTATCGATGTGTCAACGACTCAACATAAAGAAGAAATGAGAAAGCTCAGAACATGGGACACATGACTCTGATTCGTGACTCGTGAGTACACCCCAAGAAAGAAAGCATTTTTGTTTTTTGTTCTTTCATTTTAATTTTTAGATGCAGAAGTACTGGACCATGTGGACTTAAATGTCTTGAATTAGTAGCAAAAATTTAAGTCCACATGGTACTGCGTCCTGATCTCTTTTCTTGACCCTTGCTTAGAAGTTGGTTGGAAAATTTTTTATCTTGTCTCTACAAGCAATAATCACGGGATAAGAGTACAAAATGAGGAAAGGAAGTCTAAGAAAAACTCTCTAATAATTGGTTTGAGTATAATAATTTAATTTATATATATATATCTTTTTTACCTCTTTTGCAGTTCACTAGAATGTTAGATGAATGTATCTTTAACTATGTATAAACCTATAAAACGATGATTTACTTAATTTTTCTAAATCAAATATATATATTAGGGGATGCGAAAATGTGGACTTAAACCGTCTTGAATTATTAGCAAACCAAAGGGAGCATGATATGATTGCTACCATTGTTAGCAAACAGCAAGGGTACAAATGAAGCGTTTAGTCGAGGAGAAACGAAGAGAATCGGTTGATCAATTTGGTGGCATTTTCAGATTGTGGATGGTAGATATGATAAACATGTTCCTCATCTTTCTCTTCAAAGAGTTGTAGTTCCCCTTGCCACCCACTCTTCTTGAGAGACTCATAGTACCAAACCCCTCTATCCCTCAACATATCCTTGCCAGCAACGCACACAATAATCTTGGAGCACCCAATTCCAGCCAAACTAGGTGCCCCGGGAGCCACAGGGTTGATCATGGGGTTATCAATGCCACCAGGTGCAGACGGGTAAACAAGGTTCCAAACCACTTGGAGGATGTTATCTTCAGGCCTTGTAACAGCTTCTGACCCAACTGGGTATGAACTACAGAAATAAGGGTGAGAGAGAATAGCTCCTGTTATTTTAACATCACAAGGTAAATCTTCTGTCCCAGCACGCATGGCAATGTTATGCACTATGTTACCACCAGCACTATCACCCCCTATGAAAATTCTGTTGAAATTACCATGTTCAATCAACCATGGCTCTGCATTGGTGGGGTTCTTTGCAGAATGGGATGCGACCCATTGGAGTGCAGCCCAGCAATCATGGTAACATGCAGGGAGAGGGTTCTCCGGGGCAAGCCTGTAGTCCACAGAAACCACTATAACCTTTGTTTGAGGAACAAATGTGTTGAAATGATTATGGTAGAGTTGGGAGAAAGCAGATTCATAAAAGAATCGACCACCGTGGAAGTAGACCAAGATGGGAACTTTCTCCGCATGATCTTGATTGCTGAGTTTGGTGAATTTAGGAAGATAAAGGCGAGCAGAGAGTGTGGGGTTGTGTGAGAAGACTATGTCTTTGGATGAGATTCCTGATTGTGGGTCATCAAGCATAGCTGCCACGAATGGTGCTTGTCGTGGTCGCTCCACGGTGCCATCATTGAAGACTCTGATATAGGAAGGAATCTCAGCAACAATGTGTTTAGTATTGGTGGAGGCGGTTGGTGTTGTGGAAGCCATTTGAATTGTTGAAGGACGCAGAGGAGTTGCAAAACTTTCGATGGTGCATTTAGCTTTTGATTCAATGGGACAGTTTTATAATGGCTAACTCTGCCTCATAGTGAAGCTACAAGACCTCACAATGCCTTGAAGAAATTGGATTAGGAATAAATGATGAAATCATATAGGTGGCTTTTATGAAATGTTTCAATTTAAAATGGTTTCGGTGGCTGCTAGCGGAGGATGTTCGTTACTTAACCTACGTCACTAATTACTTAAACTAAAATATTTACTTTATATTAGAATAGAGTCAAATATAATGCATATTCCTATTTTAAAAATAGAAACAGAATTTAATACAAAGTATCTTTTTTGTAGCAGGAAATGTAATGTACATTTTGAAATATAGGTACTCACATATATATGGTATTTAAAATTTCTTTAAATAAAAATATAAGATAACAAAAAAAATGCATGGAGGGGATTTCCTATAATTCTTGCAAAAACCAAGGTTTTCTATCAATGCTTCAATTTTATCAACTGAGAATGAGGATAAGGAAGCATCGGTTAGAAGTAGAACCAGTCTAGCCAGTAAGAATGTTGTTCGATTTACTAACATAATATATATATATATATATATATATATATATATATATATATATATATATATATATATATATATATATATTAGTTATAGATAAATCATAAAAAAGTATGAAATTAACATTAATACTATATATAGAGAGAGAGGGAGAAAAATTAAAATATATTGTATATATATATATATATTAAAATAAACAATATTAATATAAATATATTATTAAATTTTAAAATATTACTGACTTAATTAATAATTTTATTAAAAATATATGATTATCAAAGGAAATAATTTTTTAAAAAGTTATCATATGCATTAATCCGAATTTGGACAATTTTAAAATATAATTTAAATTTATCTCTAGGACACGTCAATACTATTTTTTAAAATACAAATCCGTTAAAATCAACTTAAGCTGAATTAGCAAAAGGGTGCCACCCTTGCAGGTGAAGGAAAATCTCTTCCATGTTTAGGTATTTAATAAATTTAATTTTTACTATTGTTTATAAATTTAATTGTAACATATTTATAAACTGGAAGAAGATTTATTTAAGAATTTAATTTTAATGTATTATCAAATGTAATAATTTTTATATTTTTAACCAATTACAATTTTTAAAATATAACTTTGAAATTAATTATTATAAAAATTAAAAATTCTTAATTGATATGTTATTATATGATTTGATGGTATAGTAAAAAAATAGTACTCTTAATATATTTTAATTAAATAATTTATATAATGTTAATTTTTTTAAAAAAAAATCCGTGATGAGATAGAAATGAAATTATTGATAAAGATATATTTTTTAATCTAATATAAAACTTAAATTTAAGTATAAAAAGATTATAAAATAAGAAAAAATTTATATAAATTATTTTTAAAAATTGGACAAAAGATTGAGAATGGAAAGGAAATGCCATTTTATCTGCCTGCTTTAACGGAAACTGAACTCTCTAGTTATGAAATTATTAAATTTTGGTTGATTTGGATTAATAAAATAATATTATGTAGAATTTTATAATTAATGCAGTCAAATCTTAGTTAATGTTTTTAAAAGTTTGAGTTGTAAGATTTTAAAATATTATTTTTATATATTATTTTTTAAAAAAATATATTTTTATATAAATAAAATAAAAATAATTTAAAATAAATAAATATAATATTTTTTATATGAATATTATATTATTTAATTTTTTTAATTAACTTTAATTTTAATTATTTATTATATTTAAATCAAATACATTAATTTACTATCATAATTACATTATATTAATATGTTAATTTTTTTATTTAAATTAATTTTAAATAAACTTGCAATTTAAAATAATTTATTGTCAGAATTGTCTATAATTTTTAAATTAAACTTTAAAATACATTACTATTTTAATTAGGTAAAATATTGAAATAAAATTTAAAATTAACTTATTATCTCAATTAACTTAAAACTTTAAATTTATATAAATTTTATGTATTACGGTTTATCTATAATATTTAAAATTAATTTTGAAATTGACTTATTATTTAAATTATTTATAACATTTAAATTAGATTTAAAATTAAATTATTAATTTAATTATCTAATACCTATAATATTAATTTTTAAATTTACATATTTTGATTTATGTATATATTTAAATTAAATTATAAATTCATTTTAAAATTTATTTATACTGTTAATTATTTATTGCATTAAAATTAAGTTTTATATTAAATTATTATCTTAAATTAAACTATTGCCTTAATTAATTTAAAACTATAAATTTATTACCTTAATTAACTTAAAACCCTAAAACTGTAATATGTAAATAAAATTTTACATATTTATCTATAATATTTAAAATAAATTTAAAACTAGATTATTATTTATAATATTTAAATTAAATTTTAAATTTAAATTATTACCTTAATTAATTTATAAGATTTATTTTCTATAATAATTGAATTAATTTTTATATTAAATTATTAACCTTTACATCATATTAAATAATATATAAAATATATAAAATTATGGTTCTTATGATTTTTTATTTTAGTTATACAATAATTTAAGTTTTATAACTATTTAATACATTTTTAATCCTAAACAAACAATTATATAAATTATTTTTTATAAATAAAATTAAAAATAATTTACATATTTTACTTAAAATTAATTAGATTTAAAATCTTATTTATTAATTAAGAAAACATTATTTAATCAATAAAATAAATTACAGTTAATAACCTTAAATTATGTTTTATTCTTCATTAAAATTGTTTAAATTGTACAAAACACTAACTTATTTATTATTTTCTTTCAAGAATCTAAATTATTTCTTCTTGCATTAATTTTAATATTTAAATTATATATAGTTTATAGTTTAATTATAACCTAATTTATCACAAAATAATTTTATATAAATTTTTAAATTCTATTAGAAAATTTTAAAAATATTAATATAAAAATATTAATATAAAAATATAATTTTATTTAAAAATTTATAAAATTACAATATTATTTTTTATTTACATTTAAAATGAATAATTATTTTAAAAATCAATCTAAAAAATAGTAAAATCAATCATACATAGTATGATATGATTTTTATTAAGATCAAGTAAAATTAATAATTATTTTTTGAAAAATTTTAATCCAATTAAAAAATTAAAAAATTAAAATATTTTTTTTTCATTTGGATTATCAATAAAGATTAAAATCTAGATTTATTTTATTAAATGTTTAAATTACTGTAATATTAATTTATTTGTATAAATTATTTATCAAATAAGAGTGTGAAATAAATTTTATCAATTATAATAATTATTTAATAAAATGAAATTTTACATTAAAATGTAATTTAATTAATCAAAATTTTAATTTTTTAACTTTTATTATATTTTTTAACAAATTATATTATAAATATATATATAATATTTATATTTTTAAACAAAATATTTTAAAAAATCCTATTTATTATTTAAAATAAAATGAATAAAAATATAAAAAAATAACAAATTATAATGATAAAACAACAACTTTTGATAATAACATATCTTTAAATAAATATTAATATTTTGACTGTATTAAATATATAGGTATACATAATAATATTTAAATGATATATTTAAATATTAATATTTTAACTATATTAAATATATAAATATACATAGTAATATTTAAATGATGCAAATCAATTAAAATTTAATATTTTTAATTTTATAAATTGATGTATTTCAGTCAAAATTTAATATTGTTAAATTTATAAAGGTAACTGTAAATAATAATAAGAATATAATAATAATAATAATAATAATAATTATTATTATTATTATTATTATTATTATTACAGTTTACTGCAAAAAAAACACGAACGCATGATACTTTTGAAAATTGCTACAGAAAACAGAGCAAGTGTTTGATCAATTGGACGGCGTTGTCGGATTCAGGATAGAACAGATGTGAAACATGCCATTCATCTTTCTTTTTAAAAATTGGAGCCATTCACACTTCGTGGCACGATTTGTGACGAGGGTGTGCTGGCTTCGGCAGCCACTTCAATTCAAGGAAAAGCTACTAGCTCTATACAAAGTGATCGCAAGAGTCGTTTCATTTCTACTTCATATTTATACATAAAAAATCTTCATATATAAAATTAAAAGACATCACAATAAAAATAGAAATGTTATTTGTGAATCTAATTTCTCAATATTGCCATAAGTTTGACCAATCTTGATGCTAACAGGTTTCATTCATTAGAAACTTTTCATCTTACAATTGGAATCTCTACTGATCAAATGTGGAGCTTCTTCTCCCAACCATCCATTTGTTCAGTGGGAGAATTGTAGGAATAAGTAAATCGCAAAGTTTATTGTTATTGTTTGCAGGCAACTACAGAAGAAGAAATAAAGCAAAGATTAGTTCTACTCCTGAAGGAAAGAAACCAAACGGTGGAACAACTTTTTTGAGTTCTCGGATTGTGGATTGAGGAGATGATAAACATGACCCTCATCTGTCTCTTCAAATAGCTCCAATTTCCCTTTCCACCCACTCTTGTTCACAGATTCATAATACCAAACTCCTCTGTCCCTGAATGGATCCTTACCAGCAATACACAAAAGGATTCTAGAACAACCAAGTCGAGCCAAGCTAGGTGCCCCTGGAGCCACAGGATTAAACAAGGGATTATCAACGCCACCTGGTGCAGATGGGTACGCCAAATTCCAAACCTTATGATTGAGGCGTTGTTCAGGCTCTATATCGGGTTCTGACCCTACTTGGTAAGAGCTGTGGAAAGCAGGGTGACATAAAATAGCTCCTAATTTTTTAACATCACCGGGTAAAGCCTCGGTTCCAGCACGCATGGCTATGTTATGCGCAATGTTACCACCAGCACTATCACCCCCTATGAAAACTCTATTGAAATCAGCATGGTGAAGCAACCATGGGTCTCCATTGGTGGGGTCGTTTGTAGCATGAGATGAGACCCATTGGAGTGCATTCCAACAATCATGATAACAAGCTGGGAGAGGGTGTTCTGGAGCAAGCCTATACTCCACAGAAACGACAACAACGTTTGCTTGAGGGACAAAGGTTTTGAAGAGGTTATGGTAGAGTTGGGAGAAAGCAGATTCAATAAGGAAAGCACCACCATGAAAGTACACCAAGACTGGGAGTTTGTCAGTTTGATTGGTTAGCTTTGGAAGGTAAAGGCGAGCGGAAATTGGGGGGTTGTGTGAGATGGTGACATCTTTGGATGAGAGTCCAGTGTGTGGATCTTCAAGCATTGGTGGTGCAAATGGTGTTTGTAATGGTCGTTCCAAGGAGCCATCACTGTAGATTCGGATAAAAGTACCCATTTCAGAGACTATCTCTTTGGTAACACTGCGGGTGGGTGTGGGTGTTGAGAAAGCCATTGCAATTCAAGGCACCAAAAGAACAATAGCAGAGCTTTCAGATCAATACAAAATGGGAAGCAATTTTTTCCTTACGCAGGATTAGAGTTTCATTTTTGTGGCCAACTTTATACCGATGTCCTGTGAATTATCACATCCAGGGACCTCGGTTAAAGGGCCAAAAATTGATGACCATAAATTCCTCTTTTATTCGATGTTAGGTAGGTTGTGTTTGTTACAACTATTACATAAATTATATCAAGCTTCAAAATAGACTTCAAAAGATATAAATTAAAAAATAAAAAATTACATAAATGTTAAAAATTTATAAACCATTAACTGAATTAAAAATATTTAATAAAATTAATAGATTGAATAAATATAAATATAATAAATTAAAATATAATTATATAATATATTAAAATTTAATTAAATAAAATTTATTTTTTAAAATAAATTTTTATAAAATAAATTTGAAATAATAAATCTAAAGTTTTATTTACTTTATGTGTTATATTTTTATGAAAAATTTACTTAAATAAAATAATATAATAATTAAAATAAATAGTATATATATTAAATAATAATTTAAAATATAATATTTATAACAATATAAAATAGATAAATCAAAATTTATAATATTATAAAAAATGATGATATTAAATATATAAAAATAACTAAATAAATAAATAAATAGATAATTAAATTATAAAATATATTAAAAATTAAAATAATTTTAATTAAAATTAAATATATAAAAATTATTTATAGTGAATTTTTAAAAAATTAATAAATTTCCTAAAAATATTTGTAAATATTAAAATAAATTAATTTATTGTAAATTTAAATATTTTAATAGTTTTTTCAACTAATTAAATATTTTACCAAATCATTATTATGTTTAGATGCGGTGTAAGAACGTGGACAGAGAAGGAAATAAAGTGGGTGTGGGTTTTTTTTGTCCAATTAGTGATAAAGGAAAACAGGAGTGAGAGAAAACATCCTACAGTGAGTGATTTTGGCCTGAGAAATGACATCTATACATATCAATAATTTTGTATATTTTATATTATATTATATGCATTATATTTTCTATCTTATTTAATTATTTTAAATAGAATATGTAATAAATATTTTCCTTTTCAATTAGTGATGTGAGGAAAGTAACAAGGTAAGTTTGTTAGGAAACATTTATTGAGATTGAAAGAGGAGCATCTTTATATTTAGAGGTGAGATATTTTCTAGTTATGAAAATTCTATAATATTTAAGAAATTTAAAAAACTTAACAATAAATTTAATTTTATTAATTTATATTTTTGAATTCAAATTATATAAAATTTAAAAATCATCATAATTTAAAATATAATCGGATGAATTTGCAGTATTGTTGTCCAAAGCAAAGGCACTCACAAAAAGCAAAGCACCTTACCATCTAAAATGAGGAGACGCGAGATAAATCAAAATAACGATAATTTTTTTAAAAGGCATAATAATTATTATTATTAGCATTGGATCACGTGATATTAGCTCAAAAACTTAGTTTCAGTTTTTTTTAGTGAATAAAAAGGTTGAGCAGATAAAAAAAATTAAAAGATGTAAGTAAGATTTTTGAATAAAAAATAACAAAGAAAAGAAATAAAAAAATATTTTTGGAATAATCAAACATATCATATGCGGAAAACAAAGCAAAGGTCCTCACAAGACAAAGCACTGTACCATCTAAAATGAGGAGGCGCCATGGCAGGGCCTAGGGGCTCTGGCACCAGTTGTCTTGCATCTAAAACTGTACAATAGAATCTATTTTGGACAAAAGTACACCTTAAAAAAAAAATCAAAATGATAATATTAGATATTTATATGATAAAATAAAAATTATATAAAAAAATATTAAATATAAATAATGATAAAACATAATTAAATAATATATTAAAATTTAATTAATAAATGTTTATTTTTGAAATAAAAAATATTTTTTTTAATTTTTATAAAAATAATTATAAATAATATTTTTAAATATTTTAATAAAATAAAATAAAATAAATAGTATATATTAAAAAAATTAATTTAAAATATAATATTTTTATGATAATATTAAAATAAATTTATCAATAATATTATTATTATTATGAAAAATTGAATAATATTAAATTTATAAAAAATAAATAAAAATTAAATTATAATAATATATTAAAAATAAAAATAAATAAAAAATTTTAATTAAAATTTAAAAATATACAAATTATTTAAAATAATTTTTTTCAAAAACATTGATAACCATCTAAAAAGGATTATAAATATTAAAATAAATTACTTTATCAAAAAGATAAATTTAAAAAAAAATTAATAATTACTAAAACAAATTATTTTATTAAATAAAATTAAAATTATTTAATAATTTTTTATTAATAATTTTAAATTTTAAATAATTAAAATATTTTATTAAACATATTTTATATTAAAATAAAATAAAGGAAGCACGGATTTTTTTTATTCAAAATGAAAAATATATAAATATTAGTATATATAACAAAGAAAAAAAACAATGTGGATGCGTTTTTTTAAAGTATGGCCGTCATCTGATATCATTTTATTTTAAATTATATTAAAAAAATGTTGGACACGTGAAAAGATCCAGCCCAACAATTCTATAGTGCTTCAATTTGGAACACGTGTGCTTTTCTAAAAAAAATTGTTTACCTGTATTATAGAAATAATTTATTAAATAATTTTTATATATTTATAAATTAATTCTTAATGTATCAGTAAATACATATAAGTCATTTAAAAAATTGAAAAAGAAAAGAAGATTGGTAAATTCCAATTGTGAAGTTGATAAAGAGAGAAATAGCATCCTGGTAGGGGCATAAGATGTTTTGTTGTGAAGGTTGGAGAGCATTGGTGGAACAGAGGAATGCAAGATGGTGAGGCCAATGGTACTTTTGGACCCCCCACTCTGTTCTCTTCCTTATAGGAAATAAAAAGAGATGTGTGTTATGAGTTTTTCTTTAAGTGATGTATATATACTGATTTATATATATATATATATATATATATATATATATATATATATATATATATATATAATTTAATAGTTATATTTTTTATTTTTCAAAATGATAAAAAAATTGTATAACTATAAAATAGATGAATATAAATGTAATGTATTACATGAAGGTAGCAAAATCGATTCCATTCACTTTTTCTATTTGCTGCTCCTCCCAGTCTACCAATTTGATTTTCAGAAATAGGACTTTTTCACCTTTCAATTCGGTGGTCGTTACTCGTTTGGAGTGAAATAAATAAGGGGAGTTAAAATTTGTATGTTTTGAATTTTATTTGATTTTTGAATTTATAGTTTAAATTTAATTTGTTTATTTATTTATTTTAAAATTTTAGTTTAGCTTTTTAAAAGCTTATCTTAATTCATAACAATAATAATAATAATATTTATTTAAATATGCTAGTTTATCAAATTTAAAGATTAATTTTTAATCAAAGAAAGTTTTAACAAAAAGATTTATTTAATAAATTAATCTAGCCCACCTTATTCCTAATATAAATTAGGTCATAGATTTAAAAAATGGCTTGTCTTATTTTCACCATCGGTAATGCTTCATCTGCTTACACTTTATTTCCTCCCCATCCCAAATTTCCATCTACTTATTTACAATGTAAATATTTTTTTTTTTCAAACTAAATATGTTAAAAAGAATGTCAACCTTTCTGTATTTCTCTTCCATACATTGTCCATTTCGCTAGAGTATGTGGAGATCGGAAACTGTAATCCCCAAGTGACCGCGCGAAAGACTAAGAATTATAAAGATACACATGTAAATTGATACGTGAGTTACATCTACTTATTTCTTAATAACTAACTAAATATATTGATTATTTTATATTAAAAATTAAATTTGACCCATATTTATTTCAATTTTAATTTTGAAAAGTAATGTTTTCAAAAACCATTTCTTATAAAGTTAACAAAAAAAAACAAGCATTTTTTTAATTAAACATATATCTGGATAATGTTTTTATTAGACATGGTTGGGATTATGTTTATATTATATTTAGATAAAATATATAATTAAATACAGATAAATCATAAAATTTAAAAAAAAAACTAAAACTGAGGGATGTTTTAAAATAAATTATAGGTACATTTAATAAATAACTTAATTAAATATTTATTCATTAATTTTCACAATAAAATTTATTAAAAATAAAAAACATAAAATTATAAAATATTTTATAAGCTCAAATAAATTTTATAAAAATTTAGTTTGAACATCCCTCATATCAATATAAAAATACTATCACATCAGATAAAGTGTATGAGTTAAGCCATAAGTATTGTATTTATTATTATTTGCATGAATAACATTCTCAAATTTGTCCAACTAAAGAAAAAGCTCAAATACAACCTTTTGCATCAGTTGAACTTAATCATATTATTAAGTAAATTATATTTACTAAGAAAAAGAAAATCAGAGAGAAAAATAATAACAATACATTTGAGTCTGAAGCGTAAGGTTATAATGTTATATATCAGATTGCCATGTTTGTATACTTCAGATGAAAAAAAAAAGACTACCGAGGGTACACCTGAGTGATGGATGTTTCATCAACAGAAGCTGTGAGTGATGGGTTTGTAGACTTGTCTGATTTGTCAAGCTCAATTGTTGGGAGGCTGTGTTGAGGTCTGGTATGAATATAACCCGCAGGCCGGTTAGGTGGTTCAACAGTAACAGAATGACTACTAAGCATTAGAATTACTGTATTCATTGTTGGCCTTTCAGCTGGATCTTCCTGAACACAACATAACCCAATATGGATGCATCTACTCACTTCAACCCTTGAATATGAATCTCCCAATGTCCTGTCTACTAATTCCAATGGCGTCCCATCTCTCCATTTTTTCCATGCCTGCAAACAATTGATTTTTTTTTTTTATATATAAAATCAAGAAACAAGAAATTTTGGTCCCTTCCAATTTTATGTTCCTTTACTCACATAGTTTAAGAGGTCCTCAGCATGGCCTGATTCATGGAAGGATGTAATCTTCTTTCCACTTATTATCTCTAGAACAAGGATACCAAAGCTATACACATCCGTTTTGACAGAAAAACGTCCATATATTGCATATTCTGGAGACATGTAACCTCTGCAAGCATCACAAATTAGTATAGGTATTTGGAACTTCAAACAGAAAGGAACATTTTCCCAATTTAATTCAGCAATAGCCATTTACTTTAGAAGCGATATAAAAAACACATATAAGCATATACTTCAATCAGATTTTGAATTTTACTTTTAGATTGATTCCTTGTTTTCAAGCCTAATTATGAATAGTAGAGGATATCATCAAACTAAAAATGATAGAAAATAAGCTTACAATGTTCCGACAACTCTGTTTGTGCTTCCTTGAGTTTGATCAGCACCAAAAATTCTTGCCATTCCGAAGTCTGAAATTTTTGGATTTAAATCCTCATCCAACAATATATTTGCAGCTTTAAGATCACGATGTACAATTCTTAATCGAGAATCTTCGTGAAGATAAAGCATTCCTCGAGCGATTCCATTTATTATATTGTATCGTCTTGACCAATTCAATTGCTGCTGTTTTTCACGCTCTGTGAATTACAAAATAAAAATTAGCTCAACTATTCAAGTTAAGAATAAAAAATTGGTATCTAAATTTGATTACATACTTCAATAAGCTCATAAAGGATGACCAAGCATATTTTGATGGACATACCAAATAGAAAATGGTCAAGGCTTTTGTTAGGCACGAATTCATAAATAAGCATCTTTTCTTCCCCATCCAAGCAAAATCCTAGCAGCCTAACAAGATTTCTGTGCTGTAATTTGGCTACCAAGACCACCTCATTCTTGAATTCTTCTGTGCCTTGACTTGAGCTTCTTGATAGCCTCTTCACAGCAATATATTGCCCACCAAATAGTTTGCCCTGAAAATTCATATTGTCCCATCCTTTAGGAGCTCCCAAGTATAAACTCAACCACAAGAGTCCAAATTCTTTAAGGGAATCACTCGTTATTCTAAAATTAAAAGGAAATTGTATGATACCCTGTAAACTGGACCAAATCCTCCTTCCCCTAATTTATTGTCATCGCTGAAGTTGTTTGTGGCCGTAATGATCGTGTCAATATCGAATTGCAAGTATTCTACACTGGAAATTTGAACTGCAGAGACTGGAAAATATCGCATCATTGAAAAAATGAGAAAAAAGGCTGAAAATCTTTCCATTTCACAACAAAAGATAACATTTTAAACATGTAGTTCGATATCATCTAACCAACGGATAATAATTTCGGTGCTGTATAACAAGCAAACATTTTTTTTAAGCAAATTAAGCTAGGAAACTGAGGCAGTAAAAAGGGAAAAAATAAGTATCAAGCAAAGATAAGATTTATTTTTGGTTTAAGAAACATTTTCTGTTATCTTTAAAAACTGAAAATAAAATAACATTTGTATAATTATTTATAAAAAATAAAAAAATTCCAAACTAGAGAGTAATTAAAAACCTTACCATTTTCTTCTGGCATGGTAGAGTCTTTGTCTCTTCTTGCCCTCATCCAGCAGGCGGCGACAAAGAGAAGCAATAAAGAAAGCAGAATTGGAGCTACAATTGCAATTATTATCGTTCCTGAGATCCGAGTTTTTCCTGTGTGAAGTAAATCAACTTCCACTAAGTTACCAGTTGGTCATCATTTTTATATATGCAAATGATGTCACTACGTCAACCAACAAAAAAATATTAGACCATACAACGCTAGCCCCTCGTGCGCTCTTCCTGTAAGAAAATCTTATGATATTTATTATAATTATTTTTTAGTTTTTCCCATCATGTTTTTTTCTCTATTATACGTAAATGAGTACAGACAGGTGTATAGTCCACCATCATTTTCCCAAACCTATTATTGTAGGAAACATATTTATAAATTTTAGTTTATTTACAAGTGGAGAGGGTAGAGAGAGTACCTTTTGCGATTTGGGTGATAGGTGTCATGAGTCTGTCCCTGTGGTAGAAGGGATAAAGCTCATACCTAATATTACATGTTGTAAACAGCACCCTTCCACCTTGCTTTCCATAACAACACGATGGAAGGTTCGCAACTCCTTCCTTCAGGCATTTTTCACAATCCAACTCTGACAAATCCGGTGTGCACTGTGCCAGCGTGTACAGCATTTGGAAGCTTGAAATATTCGCTTCTTCTGTTGCAAACTTCTTTTCCTCTCCACCCTTCGCCGCTTCATCTGCAACCGTGTTCATCGTGTCACTCAGCACTTCCATGAACCGTCCCTGCTCCGATACACTCGCCGTGTTCCACAGAGGCAGCATCACTTCATCGTCGGTTCTTCTGAAGAACGACTCGTCCGAGTAACGTACCATGCACTCTGCGAACCAAATCACCGATTTCTTCTGCACGGGACACTTTCCAACCACCTGTTTCGCTGCGGTGGAAACGCAGTCTTGGCATTCGTTGGCGGTGAGATCTCCACGGCAGAGAAAGGCGCCATACACGGTGGCGCTGTTGACACCCACGGTGGTGGTGTAGTAACCGTTTTTGCGTGTGGAGTTTGATGAAAGGCGAGAAAGGAGTTGCTTGAGATTGGTTTGGTAGGTGCCGTTGGGAGTGAAAGTGCTTGTGTTTGGACAGAAATAGGAAACGTAAGACTCGTCGGTGGCTGCTTCGGTAGTGGTTATCACTGTAAGAGTGGCAGTGAAGCAAAGGAATATGTAGGCACAAAATGAAAATTTCAAGTGCAGCGTTCGTTTTTGAAGAACCATCTTTTGCTACTTCTTCTTGCTCTCTACTTTGAATTGATTTCCCTTGTTTATAAATTTTATTTTATTTTCTTTTCTATTCCGCGTACTCGTTCTCTGCAATCGCTGCATTATTGCCTTCATAATTATTTTAGGTATTGACGTAATTTTCGTAATGGTTAACAGGTGTGGAAAAAGATATCGGACACAAAATATAGATAGACACATTTTTGTTTTCCTACTTCTAACAGGGAAAATAGATGTTTCGGGTCAAAGTCTTTGGAGTGAAACGTGAGTTAAAAGGACAAGAAATTGACGTGTGTGGATGAGACTCCGGTGTTGGGGTCATCGAGTGAGAGTGGCAGTTTGGCACGATTGCAAAATTTCAAGGCCTTTCCACGAGGCCGTCCCTGAAGAGTGAAGACGCTAATCCACGCGGGAATCTTCCCAACAATTTCTTTGGTATTGGGGAAAGCCATTTCAATTCAGGCCTTTGTTTGGATGGAAACAGAAGGACCGTCTTAACTCTTAACTGTGTTTGGTGTAGTTTGTCTTATATGGTGAAAAGTTGTTGTTTTCATGGGTCTCACAAAATTTGTGTTAATGTGAGTAGAAAATGTTGTCAAGAGTTCATCTTCATAATTTCACCCTTTTACTCTCCTGTCTCCCACTACCTGCTTGACCTTCACAAAAAAACTGTGGCATTGCATCATGCAAAAGCCAGTTTCAGTACTTCAGACCAGCAAAACGTCCTCCCGTAGAAGCTGCAGCATGCATATACCACAATAACCTGCACACCCATCTCTCCTCTTTAACATTATTAATCATCAATAATTACTAACAAAAATTTGGTGCCACTTTCAAATTCTCTTAACCTAATATTATCATATTAGTTTTTTTAAATAATTTATTATAACTTAAAGTGCGAATTAGAAAATTTATTTCTCATAATCAATTTATCTCTTCCCAAACGGTGAACTAATAATTAATTTAAAGGATACAAGCGAGATTCTTCATAAAACTAGCATATGCTGCGTATGATTAGTTGATGGTTCAACCAGGATGTATTAAGTATGTTATTTGTGATACGCAATTCTTTTGTCTCAATGAAACCAGGTACCTTTTTTTCAGAAAAAAATATATATATAATTCTTTCTTCTCAAATATTCAATTCATCCAAATAAAAAAAATATTTTTTCTTTTATCTTTTTAAATAATTTATTTTTATTTTTATTTTTACAATTTTTAGTCCTCCTATTTTCTTTTTTTTTTCTTTTCTTCCTATTTCATATATATCCAAAATAAAAATTTATAAATTTTCAGTAAAAAAATTAATTCAACCATAAATAATTATATATGTATTTTAATTTAACATTATATTTAAAATAAAAATATATTTGACACCGCAAATGATTATTTTATCTAATATAAATTTTCTTGTCCTTAATTATAAGTTAAGACAGTGTTTTGCATTCATTTAATACTGTTTTTGCTGCTTGAATTTTTTAAATATAATTATAAATCAAAATAATCTAATTTATTAAAAATTAATTTAATTTTTGTAAAATATTTCAACCAATTTAAAACAAATAGTAAATATTTTATAATTAGTTCAAATAAAAAAAAATTCTGCAACCAAACTTAAACCTACCGCCAACACTCCCCATTAAACAATGTTAAGTGCGTCGCAGCCTTGCACGGATTCTAGCTGAAAAAGAATTTATAATGAAAACTCCTGCGTAAATTTATAGTGGCTATTGGGGGCACACGAATATAAAATGAATTCATGTGATACTCCTGCGTAAATTTTTTATAATAATAAATTTTAAATTTTAAGAGAAAGAATTTATTGAATAAGATACATAATTTGATAAAGATATTAAAAAATTCACAAAAAAATATTATAATTATTGATATAAAATATTTTTACACTGTAGAATGTATTTCACATTATATTTCAGCTAAATAAAAAATAAAATAATTAATTAAAAAATTTATAATTATCTCAACTCTATTTTGTATGATAGCTGTTTTATAATAGAAATACTAAAGTCATCCTTTCATTTTTTATCTTTGATATATTTTGATTATTTTTTATTTATTATGAAATATTATTCTTTTTTATTATTGTTTAATTTTTTATAGTATTTAATCTAATTATTAAATATTTTATTTAAATTATCTATAATAAATTATTTGATTTTTGTTGATAAAAATTTTAAAGATAGAATAAATTATTTTTATAGAAATATTTTTTAAAATTTATTTATATAAATATTTTTAATTTCAAATAAAAAATTATTCATTTAAAATTTTTATTAAAAATTTACATTATAATTAATAAAATTAATTAAAATATGTAAATTAAAAAATATTATCTTTATTTTTATTACAATAATTTATTGTAATTAATAAAAAATGATACTTAAATTTCAATCTAATAATTATATTTTTATTTATCATTTTATTTTTATCAACTAATTTAACACATAATTTTATCAAACACTTTTACTTTTTATCACCAAATCTTTTTTTAACTAATTTTTAACTTTCAATTGTTTTATTTATTAATTTTACCAAATACATTCTTATACTAATATTTTATAATAAATTATTAGAATTTTAAATTTTAAGTAATTATAAAGTAAGTTATTAAATTTTTTAATTATATTACAATTCATAATTACGATAATATAAAATATATTTATACTATTTTCATTAAATTCTTGGTTAAATTTGAATCTCACCGCTTTGCCGATTTGAGCTGCAGACATTATAGAGCCGTGCTAAGTTGGTCCTGTAAGCATCCGTTTTATCTAGCATTGAAGTAGAATTAAATAGAATTCATTTTAAAAAAAAAAACTGGACAAATTTGTATTAGAATATGTATTTTTATTAAAATATAATAACTAACATTTTTTAATAGTAAAATACAGAGTCTGGATCTATTATATTTATCTATCCAATTTTCTGTCAAAAGCAGTTACGCTTTTTAGTTTTTTTTTTCCTTCTATAATTGTATTGTAATATTTTAATTAATAATGTTGTCTTTAAGTTATATTATATTAATTTGTTTTTAAAAATATAATAAATTACTGTTAAAAAATTATTTTTATTATCATTATAATACAAAATTAAATAATTAAATATATAATTTGATAAATTTTATATAATTAATCAATTTATTATATAAAACCACAAATTTTGTCATGATTTTATACGATAATATCATCTGCATAAAAAAAATTACGATTTTATTATTATTATTATTATATAAAAATTTTGTATTAAAATAATACATTTACATTGCTATATTAAGGTAAAAAATTATAATTTTTTATGATAATCGTGATAGTTACTGATTATGATGACAATGATAAATTGATGATAACATAGTAATTAGATGATAATTATGATTGATATAAACTTAAAAGTAGAAAATTAAAAAATTTAAAAATTAAATAAATATTTTTTATTTTAAAAATTAAATTAAAACTATTTGAAATATATTACAAATCAGCTCAAAGTTATTTTACTTAATCAAATTTTGTTTTTAAAATTAATTTAAAAACCAAAAATCAAAAACTTTGACATCAATATCACTGACATTTACTGTTTCTGCCATCAATAAATCAATTTCTTCTCATCACAAACCAAGAACTATTTAATGGATTGTATCCACACATAAATAGTGAAACTTTGAGCAGTTTCCCTCGCACGCCCTGGGACATGCGAGTATCTAAATGTATTTGCAACAGTTATTTACAACACATTTCCATGTCAGATGACAGGATTTAATGGCCAAGTATAAGTTACCCCAGGCGCACAATTCACTTGCAGAAACAATATTTACACCTATAATCATAATCATAAACTCAACTATCGTAATTCCCTGAATGTAGAATCACCCGAGAAAAGAACTATCAATTATATAACCATCACATTGCATGAGAATAAAACAATGTTAGTGAAGGTCATATTTGCTGTTCTATGATAATGACGTTACAGACAGAAAGGGGCTTACACCTCATTTGAAAAACAAAGATGATGCACGACTCGGGTGTCAGATATTTCTTTTAGCCAAGTTGTATACCATAATGAGACCCCTTCCTGGTTCAACAGAAGGAATAACATATACTACATGCTGTACATCACAATCGGTTAGAGGCCAAGAATAGAATGACCGCAAACTACAGTCGGTTGTTATGGGAGTTGGCCTTTGTAAGAGCTTTAACAAAGTAATTGCGGATCTCTGGTGTTATACGCTGAATCAGAAGAGTGTGCCTGCAAACAGTTGGTGCACACAGAAATATAAGGTGGTGTAGAAATAGACAAAGAAACGGTTCATAATTCAAGTATGACAGCAACCTCCTGAAACTGAACCATCCAGTTTAATTCAAACCAAAGGCTGGTTTACTGTCAGAGAATCCTATCTATAATAAAGTTTAACATCCACGTCCATCATTTTTGTCAAAAGCAAGCAGAACTAAGAACATAATTTACTAGCAAAAAAGAAATGAAAAGCAAAATGCCCAGTCATTAAAAAAACAATATAAAATAAAATCAGTACATGGTTCTTTATATGTTTCATATCAATATCAAGGCCCTCATATCTGATCTCAGCACTGTACAATAAAAACAATCACGGGAAAATACTTTTGCTAGCTGTTGCTTAATCTTTAAAGAAAAGAACACTTCACATTAAATGAGAAAGGAATCGTTGGAAACAAATTCATCACTGTACAATATTAATGAGCTTCAGTAATGGAACTAAAAACTTGTTTTGTGTGAACCATTCATACTCATCCACATCCCAGGTATCACAAGAACCCACCTACCCAAACAAACAACAAAAACCTCAAAAAATCAGTATCCACAAAATAACTCTGATTCTGAAGAATAATTTTGTATTAATTTGTTGATAAAGTGGGCTGTATATTTTTTATTTACACCCGTGACAGAATGTCACTGTTCAAGTTTCAATATCTGAATTCCTTTTAAGTAAAAAACATGCTTCACCAAACAAACACACAGCAATACTAAGCCAGATGACCAAGTTCATTACAAACATCCCAGAAGTAAACATATAATCGAGGGTATCAAATCAATACCCTGGTCTTGCACTCAATTTATCAAATTGCTCCAAGATAAAAAGGATGCATGCATGTCTCAATGATATTGCATTGAAGGCTTCTGAAAGTTCATACATACTTGACACGTTCTCCAGTGATATATCCTGTGATAAAAGCATGGGTTTATGAGGAGCCCACATTCCAGTCTAATATTTAGTAGAGGAACACAACCAATTTTCGTAGCTCACCTGTGCAATTGTGTATTCACAGAGTCTCTTAAGTCCTTCTAAAAGATATTGATCAGCTGCTCTAAGAAGATCTTGAGCAATATCCAGGGTGACATCGACTGATCCACAATATATAAATCTGGACAAAGATCAAATAAACAATAAGTTGTCCGCAAATTATTAGCTTTCATAGAGCAACTTCTATAAAACACATGACTACAGAATTTACTAGACCTCATCATCAACTCAAAAACTTCCCATCTAATATTTGGAATCTCTATGTCCCTTGCATCCTTCTCCTGCCATGTAATAGAACACACATCACTAACATGAACCATCACTTTCACCTTCGAATCAAGTTTGGTTAGTCATATATTTGATATTTAAATACACTATTCAAATCAAAAGCCAAAACCATAGGTGATAAATAATATGCCACCTGAAACCAGAGGTTTTCTTTGTTTTGGGCAATGCAGCTTTTAATAATATGAAGGACTTAAAAAAATTGCTTTTTATGGTATACTTGCTCCTTAGAGGGGCTTTCAGGATGGGGAAGGAGAAAGATGATTTATTGATGGAGCTTAATATAAACTCACCCTATAACCACCATCAAACATTGCACGAAATGCATCTGAAGATGCAAGTAGGCAAATTCTATGAGCATAAAACCGTTTGCCTGCAACAAAGAACAAAAAGATCACTGCATTAACTACACATGCCAACTGAAGCTGCAGCACCGCATTTTAGGGAAGGTAGTTTGAAAGTAGCAGCTTTAAGAAATAAACAATGTGGACAAAAGCATCAACCTTCAACCAAAAATGTAACATCGGACAATGTAGCATTGTTTACATACTGCTCTCCTAAATAGACCTGCAAGAAGAATAGCCGGTGATCATAAATATTCAAGTTTTGGAAAAGCCTTATTCCAGAACTATTTAGATAAGACAGAACGAAGAGGGAGCACAGCATCAAGATTCTTGTGCAGGTGGCAAGCATACATAAAGCAGCAAGCATTGATTATAACAACTGCTTATTGTTAGATCATCAGATGCCTCATTGTTTAAATGGAGCTTTAAATTTCTATTTGATCCTCCAAGATTTTTCTGTTGATAAGTCTGATTGTATAGTTATTCTGTTTCCTTTTTAAAGCTTAATCTATTTTAGGTAGTTCCTTATTCTGATAGTCTCTCTCTAGTTTAGGATGCTGATTTGCAGAATATTTTAGGAGATGTGCAGTAATTTGTAATCCGTACAGATTGATGTGATTAGGGAAATCCCATGAATCAAGGAATCTTACGGTAGAATAGTGTTATTTGTTTCCTTAAATAACATAAAACTTCTGTATATATATAGTACAATTATTCCATATCAATGTATAAATGATATTTCTAATATTTCAACAAAGACAAATAATGTAAATCTATTAAAAAGTCCTTATTATTGGCAGCTAACTACTATATATGACACCAAGATGAGAAGAAAATTTAAATAACAAAGCATTTCTAAATAAATGGTACAAATTCACAGAAGCAAATAGCTTCACACTTCACTTTTTTAATGTGTTAGGATCTGATTGCAAGGTATGGGACTTGAGTCCCACATTGCAAGTATGGGATTCCAATGTGGGATTATATGGCTAGGGCTCTTCAACTACAACAACTAGCTTTTGTAGTGGGGTTCTTCCAAAGCTCTTATCATTGGTCTGAGAGTCTGCCTTCCACTGTGTCTCTCAGCTACAAATAAACAATGTGGGTGGTGACACTGACATTGCAGCGTTTGTCTGAAACTAATCAAAGGGTTACTGCACAGCTAGCTCTCATGGGTGCCAAGGTTGTGGAGCATGGTAGGATGTTAGGATTCAATTGTAAGGTTTGGGACTTTGAGTTCCACGTTGGAAGTGTGGAATTCTATTGTGAGTATAGTTCTCCTAAAGTTCTTATCAATGAGTGTACAAAGATCTTATCAGTGAAGAGAGGATAAGTCAAATGGAGGATACAACAATTTCCCATGTTGAAGAAAGTGAAAGGAAAAATAAAAACTCTGTGAAATCAAAGTACGTATAGCCTATTGAGATCATACAAAAATACTCTTTTATAATTAAACTCGACAGTGAAATTTTGAAAACTGATCACAGGCCATCTGGGTTTTTGGCCTACCTGTGGTGTTGGAGAAGGAGGAGCAGCGTCCACAGGAGAAAGTGTCAAAGCTTTATTGGCCAATTTGCATAAAGCCACAGCACCATCAAGTTGCTGCTTAGAGCCAGACGAACCAAGAAGCCCAATGAGCAAATCAAGACCTGCATTGACAGATGCTCAGCTTCAAAATAGAAAGACAACAAAAAAGAGTTTATAAAATAGAAAGAAACATGAATCAAACCCATGAGAAATATTTTGCTAAGAAAATGCATACCATAGTGATCAATAAAAATTTTTCTCTGATCATCTGCAGAACAAAGATGTGCAAGAGCCAATGCAACACGCCTTTGAACACCCTTTTCTGAAACTCGCATAAGATATAACAAATGGTTCAGTACCTACAAAAACAAAATTAAAAGATTACAAATTTGAACATGAACATATAGATAGAACTGATAATCAATATAGTAGTCAGTAGCACTCCCATCATTTCCAATGCTAATTACAAGAAAAGGCAGAAAGTAACAAGAATATGATATCTTACACGTCCATGAATCTTCTCCTCTAATCTTTTCAACGTCTTGGGAACACAATCTTTAGTTGCCTGCAATAAAAACCAATTCCATAAAGGGAAATATAGTCTGAGCAGAATCTACTTTCCTCCAGTTCTTAAATTTACAAATATTCATATGAAATCAGGAAGTATTTTAATTCCCTTCAATATAGACATCCAACAGTGAAAGCAGAAACCCTGACATCAAAGTTAAATTAGGTATTAAAGAGAAACTTACTTGAACAATAAATTCTCCATCCTGCAGTTTCTGAACTCCACCTACCCTAATGAAATCGGACACATTATCCTACGGGACAAAGTAAAATAAATAACCGAAAAATGGAGAATAGTTAACTTAGGCTCAAAGTAACAAATTTTTTAAGCAATTAAGATGGAAGATCTTCATTTCATTTGAATTCTCAGTTATATCATACCTCATTATCTGCGAGGCCATAAAGAGCAAAAGCGGCATTATGTTGTAAAGACCCATTTTTTGAGTCCAGAAGCTTGAGCAATGGTGCTAATCCACCATTGTGTGCAATACCAGCCTGATTATGTGTGTCCTGAAATGAAGAATACATATATTAGGCCAAAGAAATGGAAATGGTGTGAAAAACCTAAAATTCAACCTCTAAATGGAAATAGTGCATAGCACTTGCATATAAGTTCTTATATATTTTACTAAGATGACTTCCATTCTCAGATATAAATCCATTAAAGGATTAGCACAAAGATGGAAATACATTGAATGTGTTACAGATTCAAAAACTATTATACAGAGAAAGAAAATACTAACTTATGTCCATGAATATAATGGTAACTTTACATTCCCAACTAACACAAGTGAATTACAAACACGAAAAAGAAAATAGATATAACCTGGGCCAATCTCCCTAACGCAAAGGCAGACATTTCTCTGAGTTGTACATCAGGAGACTGAAGCATCTCTATCAAAGGTCGGACAGCACCTCTCTGTACAATGTGAACCTTAAAAGACCAAGCAGGATAGATGGTAAGACAAAATATAATATATGATGTATCATCACAAGAGTAGCCCATATATTATCCAGTACTCTATGAGCATCAGAATCTTTATTAAACAAAAAATAAATAATACAAAACAATCAAACTTGGAAATGGAGACAATATTAAACAATTGCCCCCAACTAAAGTTCAGCTGTTGATTGTCGTCTTTTCCACCCCTCTTCACTATTCGGGCAACAAGCATAAAAGTGGAATAAGGGTTCTTCCCTATGAACACCCCACCCCTCTTTCCCCTCAGTTAAGTCAAAAATCAAAATATAGAATGAAATGAAACATCCAAACTTGAAAATTAGAGTTATTAAACAATAGCTCCCAATTAAAGTTTCATTCTTTTCCTTTCCAACCCGAAGCTTATGCTTACCTTGCAGTCTGAATCAGTTGCTGCAAATTGTCCAAGCAACAGGGCTGCTTCCCTCTGGCTTTCAGAGCAGCAGGAACTATTAAATAAAACATTATTAGAATACATTAATTAAAAGATACCTTCTATGGAATATCTCTTTAGAAATACATCCCGGGAAAAAATGGATATATAATAACAAAGATACAAATTCAGGGTAATGGTGTATCAGAAACCAACAAGGCCTAGCTCACTCTCAAAAGGTAGTTCAAGGGAGAAGGATTGTTTAAATCTTATAAGGATTAATATAGTCATATTTCTAGCTAATGTGAGGCATCTTAACAAGGTGAGGGAATCAAGGGGCATTCCAGTTTATCAGGGCCCAGAATTAGAATATTACCTAAGTAAACCAATAACTGGTTGTAAAGCTCCAGCAAGAAGAACTTCTTTCTTTATATTAGGTGAAGAGTGAACTAGATTTCCAATCACACCAACCTGCAATACAACCCAATTCATTGCATATGCCACATAAGAGATGTGCAAAGACAGAGCTCAATACTGTTGCAAAATTTTGCATGTATAAATAAAGTTTCATTTGACATACCGCTTCATAATGAATAGCAGCATCTTCAGAGCGTAGCATTAGAATCAAAGTTGGAAGAGCATTGCATTCAACAATCTGGCAAGTCATGATGTTGAGTGACTTACTTGTATCATATTCAAACCCCAACTTTCAGGAAGCAACAACCACTTACCTGATTTTTATTTTCATCATTTTTAAAAGCCAGGGTTCGCAGTGCACCAGCAGCTGCTCTTTGCACCTTTGCATCAGCAAATTCAAGCAAATGAACTAGTGGTGGAATTCCACCTTCCATCCTACAGATTAAGTCTAGACAATATTAAGAATAAAATCCAAGCTAAGTTTTAATGCATTGGAGCTCTTGAAGAAGTAAAACCTGACACGGGTTTTAATGCTGCTGTTCTCATGAGCAAGATTAGTAATAGCATCTGCAGCCCTACGAATGAGACTATTAATAGCACGAGAAGTTAAGCCATTCTTATGTCTCTTTAAAAGATCAACAAGATGTGTTAAGGCACCACTGTCAACAATGAGCTGTTGATGTTCTGGCTGTAGAAATAATTTCAGATAAAATAGTAGTTTAGCAATTATATGCTTCTTTTTTAACAGAAAAAGAAATTTGATAGAAAGCAATTATACACAATACAGAGTCTGGCCAAACATGTCATGATCCTAAGTTGTGCTACATGTTGACATGTGAAGTTACAAAGAAGGAAATAAGCTTATAGCTACTTTATACACATCCCATAACCAAGACTAAAATTAATCCAGTAATTGAAAAATAAATTGGAGTTTAGAACTTAAAGATCAAAAGTAGCAGACACAATCCCTGGAGTTCCAAACCAAAATTAGCAAACTACTAAAGCAGAGGGCCTTCCAATGTGAGATCTTCATTGGGATCAAGGAATGCAGCAGTACCTACCCCCCCCCCCAAATGAGGAACATTTGTTTTAATTAAGCATTTCAAAAGAATTCACCACCCTCATTTCACCTATTCAAACAAATGGGATTTTGTACCAAGTTGAATGCTTAAGGACATCTTCATTTACTACCCTACTCTTCATCAGATATATTGAGATTTCACTCAACTTGAGATCATTCAAAATCTTAAAAAAGCTGTTTTCATCAAATACTCATTTGAAACGTCCAAGGTATTTGAATCTTGCTAGAAGTAATCTCAATTATATTAAAACTGTCCAAGTTCAGGACACAGGTCTGTACTCCACAAGCTGCACAATTTTTTCCCACCTGAACTTTTTTTATCACTCATTATTATTTGCGTTGAACCATTGGTGTATATCCATTGGTTTTTTACTCACCATGCAAGTGCATGGGTTCAGCTTCTAGTATTGTAAAGATAGCAGATTCCATTAATTTGTAAGTTTCGATTTAGATAACTGTATCTTTCCAAAGAATTGATCCATCATCTTTATTTGATAACTTATACATCTAGACCCTATATTTTTTGCCCTCTCAAAATCTTTAGTGAAGTTCCACTAGTGCTGGCTACACCATTAGAACAATAGAAAAGGGTAAACTTAAGCGAGACTACATGCCTCATCCAGCTTTGAGACAAAAAGATTGCATTAAGACGAGCTCTCATCAATAAATGATTCCTCCCAACCCGCAGGTCATTGATATAATCGGAGCTTATGGGATTGATACACGAAGACAAACCATATGCATTATTACCATCAACCAAATTTTTATATTTTCAATCAATTCTAAACCCTCATATTTTGCCTCACATCATCAACTCTTCTCTTCTCTTTGTTTGAATTGATCCCTATAGTTGGAATGGGATAACAGGAAGCAACAGTGCTGTCAAAACAGAATAGAACTGAAACTGACATTGGAAGATGGTTCAAGCCATCATTTCCATTCTCCATCTTGAAACACTTAAATAACTGTGGATTCAGAAAGAACTCCATTTAATTCAAAATGATTATCACGCCCAAAATTCCACATAACAGAGCATTTTACCAGGCGGATCTAAGAATTTTATACCCTCAGCCATGACCTCCGAAACCTCCCTTTACCATTATTAAATCAATTTTACCATTTAGTAAAAATATTCTGATAACAAGAAAAGAATGGAATAACATTTCAAATTAAAATGCATAATTAAGTAATTAACACTCAAAAGCGAATTTAAGATAAAATAAACCTTCCACGAATACATTAAAAATACTTGGATTCGAACTATAACCTTAATCTCATATATACTTCAAAACTTGCAGAACACTGAGGAACCTCTAAGAAATTAGAAATATATATATATATACACACACACATAATAAGACAAGCAACGAGGTATAAACAATTAAGTATGAACTAATTCCAAAATAACAGCTACAGAAAATCAAATTACCTTGACGGCAAGAAGTCCTAGTGCGAAAGCGCTTCCTTTCTCAACCTCGTGCTCAAACGGCAATGGCTTCTGAATACGATCAATCAGAGGCGGTGCCTGAAGATGCTTAACCAAAGCCGGAATCGCGTCTCCTTCGACAATCACGTTCACCACTTCCTCTGCAAACACAACCAGCAATTGGTTCATACACGCACATGCAACAGACAGGCAGAAACGCAGAAGAAGAAAAACCACACCACGACCGCAATCCAAACGAACGCAGCAACACGCGGCGAGATCGGAGGCATCAATTTACCATTCTTCGCTAGATCGGCGAGCGCGTGAGTGGCGCGCTTGGCCGCGGCTCGATCGGCTTCGTTCCACGTGAAAGTAGACTCGAGGACGCTCACCTGTTCGGCGACGTCGGCGAGAAGTGCTGCACGCTCGTCCGCGGTGGGCGGCGCCGCCGAGATCTGCCGCTCTTCGTGCAGTTCGTCGTCAAGCTTCCGCTTCTGCCCCTTCCTCTGCGAGAGGCTCTGATCTTGACGCCTCTGAAGCTCCATGAACGAGAAGAAGAATAAGAGAAGAAGAGGAAGGTTCTTCACAGTGTGTTTGCTCTGTTAAGAGAAGGGAAAGAAATAAAGAAAGAAAGAAGAGTGGTAAGAAATAGAAATTTGAGATTTGAATGAGTGACAGATGGAAAGGGGTCTTTTGGGAATGGAAGAAGGAATGCAACCCGGGGTATTTTGGGAATTGAAGAAGAAATGCGTTGAAAAAAAAAAAACACTCACACTCACTTTGAGGAGAGAGGTGTGGGACTTTGGACCGGCCACATCATTTACATTTCTGAAGAGAAAGTTAAAGTAATGAACACTGCACAGTACTCAATCCATTTTTTAGTTTCTTTAAAATAATTGTTTGAAAAAGAAGAAAGATAAAGAGTAGATGATTTTTTATTTTAAAATTAAAAAATTATATATTATTTGTAATAATGAATAAATAAAATAATATATTAATAATAATATTAATATTTTATTTTATTTTTTATCATATAAAATTATTAAATTCAAATATATTAATTTAAAATATTTTTCTCAAACTATTAGTTTTAAAATTTGCATTTTAGTTTGTTTGCGTCTTTTGTTAAAAGAAATTATTTTTATTGATAATAATTCTCTCACTATTATATTAAAATCGCTGTTAAAGAATTAATAAACTTAACTTTTAAAATTTTAATTTTCATACATTATTTGTATAATAATTTTTTATTAGCTAATTAAAATTTATTTTATATATTTAAATTAATTATTATAAAAATAATAATAATAAAATATAATACTTAATTATTAAAAATGATATAAATATTCATAATATTATTATATTTTAATTAAATTATACTTTTTATTTAAAATTATGTTAAAGTATACATTAAAAATAACATAAATATAAATTTATTATATTTTAATAAAAATTATTTTTTAATATTTAAACAATTTTTTTATATAATATTAAAAATAAATTTCAAATTTTTATATTAAACTATTCTATTTTTTAACCTCTTAACATTAGATCAATTTTAATGATTTATTTATTTTTTTAAAACAATTTCACTCGTTACTATTATCAATTAATAATTATAAAGATATATGTATGGAAACATTCTAAATATATCACGTTAACACAACAAAACTTAAAAAGGGATTGATTTATACATTTTTTGAATGTGTGATGAGTATGCAATAATACTAATCCTAAAGGGGTATGTTTCATAGTAAGTGACTTAATAGGAATATATGAATAAGTGAAAACTGAACATCTAAAATATTTTAAAAATACTTGGTAATGGCAGGATAATTTATCTATAGTTACAGCAACAATTCAAAGTTTAATTTTTTTATACAATATAATAAATATGAAATTTTTTTATACATAAAATTTCTAACTTCTCATCATACATATAAAAATTTATGCAACATGATATTTAAATGTCATTATCTTCACATATTATAAAATTAATTGTAATAAAATAAATTGATTGCTAGAAATCTAAAATTAGTTGATAAAAAATTTATCGACCAAAAGAGTTTGTTACTGAAGCTCCAATCACCAAAAGTTTTTGCGATAGATTTTCATAGTGTGGCGTTAATTATAAATTTTTTGCGATTGATTAAAATCAGTTGTGAAATCTATATTTTTTTTTAATTAATATTGGTCGGCTGTTAACCTTGTGACCCTTTTTAGTTGCAAAGTCATTTGCTAAATGTGATCAAGTGATCGATCGCAAATTAGATACACTATGGTCAAAATATCACAAATTTTCATTACATATCTGATCATTAAATTCAGTGATGAATTTCGTTAAGAACCCAATCTAAAAATTAATACCAAATTAAGTAGTAATTTTGGTTACAAAATTCGATCTCCCATGGGCAACTTTCAATTCTAACACAAAATATCGTTGCGTTTGAATTTTATAGTCGCTAAATTTTCATGATTGATTTCCTATTTTTATATGGTTTCATTTAAATAAACTTGTATATATTAAATTGATGTATAACAGCAATTATTAGTTGAAATTTTATAAAGACTAAAACCATGAATCATTAAATAAAGTCACTTGTAGTTAAAATAAACTCCGTAAATAACCAATTAAAATAAATAATAGTACTTATAAAAATGTAACGTAATATAATGTTTGAAAACTAAAATTTCTACTCTGAAGTACATAGTCCTACGTAAACTAAAAAATTATATATCAAGCAGCTGCTGAATGGTCCGTGAAAAAGAGGGTCCTTCATCATTTCACACCACAGGAATGTTATTATCTCTGAGATTGTATAATGAAATGAAAACCTTATTGAGAATAATAAAAAAATATTACTACGTTAAAGAGGCCAAGTTGACAACTCAAAGTTGGATCTGGCTTCAACAACACTACCAAAATTTTGAAGAACATAAAAGAGACAAGAATTACGATAAGATAAAAGTGTTCTTATTGTATAATAGTTTTGATACTTTTTATAAGAATTATTTTAAAAATAAATCTTAGTCTTTTTACAAAACTTCTTCTAAATTTTATTATGTTATTTTTCAAACAAAACTACTTTGAATCACTCAATAATTTTTTTAGTCAACAAACATTAAATGTGATCGATTATTTTTTTAGACTCTCTCAAATTAGTAATCAAAAGGCTAATAAAATTAGAATATCATTGTAATGGGACGGAAACAATTATATAGTGAATATCCGTGGATAATCATAAAATATTAAAAATTCAAATTTTATAAAAATAAAAAATAATATCATATCATATATTATATTATTACTTTATAATATAAAATAGCATTATAATACCATGATAAGTTAATATATAAAAATATAATATTATAAAATAAACTTTATCTCAACATAAAATAATAAACAATATAATATTTTAAATATAATTAACAAAAAATATATAATTTATGAGCATATGAATACTCAGGAGATGAGCAGTACAAATTTATGATATTCATATATGAATATCCATTAACCTGCAATTACTTATAAATATAATTTTTTTCATTTTTATATAAAATGTGTTGATTTATATAATACCATTAGTGAAATTAATTAATTAGACGAAAAATAAAGAAAATGAGATCTCAATAATATTAAGAATATATATATATATATATATAATCATTGATAAATTTAATATCATTAACTAACTAAATTAACTAATCCACACACAAAAAATTATTGCATGGAAATTAATTACGATAATTATATTGGATTAAAGATATATGTAGTTTATAATTTTGTTAACATCAATATTTAAATCAGATTTTAGACCCCTAAAGGTCATAAAAATTTATTAAAAATATTTTTATTACAATAATTTAATTACGATATATTCATTAATGTAAAATTTTCTACATAGTTCATCAATTAAAATTTATAGTAATTATTACTTTTTAAAGTGGTTGTTATAAAAAATAATCCATAGGATATCATAATTTTTATTGGATGATAATATTAAAACTTTTATACGCTCAGTATATTTTATTTAAAGTGTTATTAAAAATATAATAAATATTTTTAATAAAAAGCTCACTTTTAGATATTGAAATGACTTAATTTCATTTTGATCCATTTGGTTTGAATTATGCGCAATTTTAATCACTTAAATTATCTTTAATCAATTGAGTCCCTGAAGTTTAAAAAATTATAAAATTTCATTATCCATCAATTTTCTTTCTCTTAAAATTTTCAATTTATATTTTTTATTCAGATTTTTAAGGATGCTTATGGTTACATTGAAATTTGAAATAATTTTAAAATTTCAAAAATAAGAATTGAGTGAAAACTTAATAAAATATGAAGCATTTTATAGCACGCATAATTATGGTTAGAAAGAGAAAATTTTAAGAATTTTCTTTTATTTTGATTGATGAGTTTTAAATATAAAATAATTTTATTTATACAATTTTAAAAAATTTTAGATAAAAAAATTGGAGTTTTAAATAAAAAATTTATAAGAAAATTAAATTTATTAAATTTATTAAATTTTAAAAATAAACAAATTTAGCTAATTCAAACTAATTTAAAAATGCATAATCCAACTTTAAAAAACGAAAAACCAATTAATTTTATTTAAATTAACTCTAGAATGATCGATGTTAATATTTTCTTATAGTTTTTTAAACCTAAAAGTTGGCAATTGTGTGTAATTATATGGGTTTTAATTGTTTATATTTTTTGATGGATTGTAGTCTAAATTTGTATTAAGATAATATTATAAAATAACAAATATTTGTTTATTGGAAAACAAAAAGCAGGTCATATACTCATATGACACTGCTCTATTTTTTTACCTATTGAATAAAACAACATTATAGGCTTAATTTAAATTGATTTTCATTGATTAATACGTTCAATTCTTTTGCAATTAAGGATCAACCCATATTGTAAGGAATACCACATTTATTATTAATCATTAAGCCAGACTTACATGTGCCATGCAGAGCCTGAAGACATACTATCAAGAAAAATGGTGAAGCTATTCATATTTTTGGGTAGTTAGAGATAATTTGGCCAAATTGGTGATACGAAAAACTATACTTTTCGCATTTGAAGGAGATCTGGTAGACTACATTCATCTTCTGACTTTATACTCTAGTTTTTTGTTTTGCCTTTCTTTCCTTTCTTTGTTATATATACAAAAAATTGATGTATAGTTTCGATCGACTTAAGTTTTAAGCTTCATGGGTTATTATGAACTGAAATTTTCGTTAACAATTTGAATATTACTTTTATTTACAACTTTGTTTGTGAGAAATTTTAGTCAACAATAAAAAATTATAATATAGACATGTTTTGAATGCATGAAAAAAATCTAAAAGTAGAATTAATTAATGAAAGTCCAGAGATATAAAAAAAATTATCAACCATGTAAAGCGATAAATATATTGAAAGGGTGAAAAGTGAGCAAAGCCAGACGATAAAGCAAGTGTTTAGCAAATCAAACACCTACTTTAGGGTTCAAACACATTTTTAAAATTTTTAACTTAAATAGATTCAAAATTTTAAAAAATATTATTAAAAACATATTTTTTAAATCAATTTAGATATCTCATTTTATAATTCTCTCTTATAAATAATAATCAATTTATTATTTTATTAGTTGATTTTTATATTATATCATTTCTATTTAAGATTTATATTTTAAATTTTTTCAACTTTATAAACAATGAAATATATTAAATCCGTCAAGATATTAATTATCATAAACATTAATCACTTACGAATAGGATTTTAACAAATATTAAGTAAATTAGTTTTATTAGTGAATGAAAAATAAATATTAAACAAAAATTATTATAGTAATTTAATAAGTAATTTTGCATTTAAAAAATAAAAATATAATTTTAATCAATTATTTAATTAATTTATAAATATCTTCAATCCCTTTTAAGCCTGAATATACATTGGATCAGTTTATAAAAAGTAAAAGGTAAAAAAATTGACCCGTTAGAAAAAACAATTGGCACATGAACAGAAATTAGATAGATTTGTCAATATTATATATAAATAGTAAAATAGGTATATTGTTTTTGTTTGTTTTGGAAAACTCCTTTTGAATACAATTTTTATTTGTATAAATAATTATAAAAATAGAACATGGTTTTTATTTTATTCCTGATATCTAAAAATGTGTATACTGAAAAAAATGTTATTTTTTCTTATACAAGTATTTAGAGAAGAAATTTATTTTTGTATATTATGAATGGGGAATTAAATAAAAAACAAATTTATAATTATTTCGAAAACAAAAGATGAGTATAAAAAAATATGAAAGCAAATTGGCCCAAAAAATTCTTGTTTTATATTATTAATATGTCCATCAATATTATTGCTAATGTGATCATTTACTATCATATCACTTTCAGCATTATTCTGACGTTATTACTAAATACTTACACATTCAATCATTTGAAGGTACGAAATAATAGTCTATTATTTCTTAATAATATATAAGAATCTCTTCGTCACCAAGATAATAGTTCTTAATTACTCCATCTACTATTACTAGCGTTTGACATATAAATTAAAATAAAATAATATAAAATTTATGAGTTTTATTTAATATTTGATATATTAAAAATAAAACATAATAAATGATTAAAATAAAATATTTAAATTTGTAAAAAATGTAAAATTAAATTAAATGAAATAATTTTAATCATTTTTCTTAAAAAGTTACTAATTACATTTTATAGGTTTAATTGATCAAACCCTAGTACATATTACGAGAATATATGCAGTCTAAAAATATAGCTAGATATGGAAAATACTTTTCTGGGGGGACAAATCAGCTTTTTATTGGATCATGTAACAAAAGATTTCATTAGCATAGATCAAAATATTTTGATATAAGCAGCATGCACCATTTAGACAATTCGATCACAATCAGGTTTAATCGAGTTTAAGATTGGACATGTGTGTTTGGTATGATGGTTTTGATTACATAAAGAATATAATTAGTATTATTGTTTTTAGATTTGAATATTCCTTTCATTAATATTAAAGACGGAGCACGTTCGCTGATAGTTGCACGAGGCGAATCATGTATATAGGGATTGTGATGTGAGTCACTCAAAAGAGATATCTCCCTGTCTTTTATATGTATTGTTTCTTTAGCACTAATTACATACTATCGTCAACTTTCATTTGCTCAAGCTCTAGTTTCAAAGTTGTCAACACTTAACTTGCAACATCATGATGCTTTTGAGATTTTGGACCAAAATAAAAAATTCCCATTCACTGAATTGTGAGGGTATTTATATAACATCTTGGAAGAAACACAATCATATTGAAATTGCATGTGACGAAGATTTTCGCCTTTTTTCCTTTTTAGCATCTTATGTCCAATGTTTTATAAAATATCGGGAAAGGCAAAGTAAATACGTTGTCATTATAGAAAATACTGAGTTGATGGCTCCATGAATTCTTAGAAGTTTTTAGTATTAGTTTTCATATATTTTAATATGTTTTAAGTTTTTGTTTTATTTTTATAATTTACTATATTTTAAATTAATATATTTAGTAGTTAATTCTTATTACATTACTATTTTCTCACAAATAAAATGACACTTTTTGTTTTATTATTGATCGATCTATCGAACAATAGATTAACAACCCGTTGTATTTAAATTTATAATTTTTTATAATATTTTTAGTTTAATTTTAATATATTGTAAATGTAAATTTGTTTACATGCATTAATTAATTGAAAATTATTTTGGATATTAAATTTTAATTGAATATTTATTATAAATAATCAGTAATTAATAATATAATAATTCATTTTTAATTGATATTGTATAACATTTATATTATCAATCTATTTTAATTGAATTGAATTTTTATTATTATTATTTTATATTGCCTTTTAATGTATTAACTTTTGTGAGAAATGGTGTTTAAATAGTATTACCAAATAGTAGTAGTATTTTTTTAATATGAATAAATAAAAATATTGAAATTTAAATCTAAAATTTTGTGAAAATTATTTAAATTATTATTTTTAAAATTGAACCAATTCAAATAAAAACTTGTCAAAACTGATGAATGGTTTTAAAAACTGTAAGAACTAATGAAAAATTGATTAAACTGCTAACTAGTCCATTTATTTATTTTGTTTTTACATTTTCTGAAAAATTTTATATCTTAATTTAGTTTGAAAATTTTTAAAATATATATACATTCATATAATATATATATATATATATAAAAATTTATTATTTAACTATTTGTTATGAATTTTATCTTATAAGATATATAATATAATTCTTTTACATTAATTTTAAATTTTATTTTATTTGATTTATTTTATATTATTCTATTATTTAATATTATATAATTAAAAACTATATTTAATTATCATTGGTTATTTTTAATTTAACCATAATTAAATTATTAAATTGTAAAATACTATTTTTATTATTTCACTCAATTTTAAAAACATAAACTTAAATCCACCATCAATAAGTTAATTTTAATATCTATTAGTAGTAATCAATATTATTGTTTAAATATCCTTAAAACAAAATATAGTATTACTAAATAGAAGATATGGAGCCTATGTTTTTTTTTCTAAAAAAGGAGATATTGGGTGCATGTGATTGCGTTCAATTATTGGGGTGGTCTACCGTTCGTATTGTCGTGGCAGCAAGTAGCAGGAAGTACGGTTTTTACTTCAACGCAAAATCACTCGATAACACTCATAATTTCATGCAATTAACACTTGTTTCAAGTAAATGAAGTTTAATGACTTAAATTTACTTTTAATCATATTAATTTAAATTATATGTAATTTAATTTTTTAATTAATTAAGTTATTTAAATATATATATATTCTGCAATTTCTTTTTCCTAATTTTCATACTTCAAGTAAAAATATTTGTTGGACAGTTTGATTTTACTTTAATATTAAGAACAATAAGATTTGGTTACTTAACCAGTGTTGATTAAAGAATATAAAACATTTATTAAAAATCATGTTAAAATATATTAAAATTTATAATAATTATATATTAATAATATTCTTTAATATATATATATATATATATATATATTACTTTTAACTTCTTAATTGGCCTCCTATCAAAATTAATCAAAATAGACCAGTAATTAACATGAAAATAAGTGGAGAGACTTTCAATATGATTTATTTAAAGTTTGTTTTAATTTGATTTATTTAATAATAGATAAATTTGAATTTATTAAAAATAAATTTAAATTTATAAAAATTTATATTTAATTTATTTAAATATATATATAAATTTATTATAATTTTATCATTTATTTTTATATATATATTCTAATATGTACTATGATATAAAATATATAATACAATATATAAATATATCATATTTATTTTAATATATTAAATTTATACATCTTTATAATTATATATATATATATATTTGATTTATTTACTAATATTTTTATAGGGTAGATATTAAACAATTTTAATTATTTATACATAAATTTTTAAGTTTTTTATATTATAAATTTTTAAATAAATTTGTAGATTTGATAACTTAAACGGATTAAACTTTTACAATAAAAAATTTATAACAAATATCATATCCCGACTTAAGTCTAACAAATTTAAACAAATCAAATTTAATTCCTCAAAATCTATTATGATCTGAGATATTTTTACCTGAGTAATGGTAACAAAAAAACTCAATCAAACGATACTTGCTTAAAGTAACTAAAATGTAGTTTAACGACTGCGAAACATTAGTAATAAAAATTTATCAAAGTAAAAAAATGCTAATAGGCAATCGGTGTCAACGTCTAGACAAAATGATATTGGTGTGATTCGATTTAAGATTCATCTAACATAAAAAAACGCAGGCATGCAGAGAGGAACAATGAAATTGGGTTAAAATGGAGCAGCAACAAACACATAAATGGAGAAACACAACTCAGTAATGAAGCTTAAAATGCACGAAATCGATGAAGAACACTGGATCTAATTAATAGAAGCAAAAAGATAGGGATCTGCTGTACCACGAGATCTTCGACAATTATTGCCGCGTTGTTGCCGGAAGATCAGCATATGAACTCACTAAATCGTCTTCAACAACAAGCTTTTGATGTTTCTGTATCTGGAACTCACGAAATCGCCTTCAACCACCAGCTTTGGTGTAGTCGGTTTTCATGTGTTCTGTCGATGGGATGCCTCTGAAAGAGGAGATCATGAAATATGAGTTTATGATTGAAATAGTTCCAGATCTACACCTTTTTTTTTTTAAGATATTATTAGAATTCTGCATAATTTAAAGGTAATGGTAATCTCAAATTTTAATATAATATCAAAATCTATGAATCATCTACGAATGTTTATTTCTGAATAGTTACACTTTGGTTAAATTATATGCATGAGGGGTGTATTAAAAATTTCATATATCTAAAGATAACACTAATCACAATTATATGTTACATAAAGTGAAAGTAAATCATAAATAAAAGTTTAGTTTAGATTTATTAATAGATTATTCGCTAATGTTTAATTATGAAAATTTCACATTTTAAATATCGAATCATAGATATAAAGAATGTATTAAAAATCATTTAGTTAGACCACTAGGCTAAAATAATTTAGACAAGATATCTTAAAAAAAGCGAGAGAAAAATATTGTTTTTATAACAAAATTGCGTCTTTTGGTACTGAGATGTATAATTTTATAAGTTATGTTTAGATGATAAGATATTATTATAAATTATTATAAAAAAATAATTAAATAATTTTTATGTTAAATAAAAATTTAAAATTAAATTCTTTTAAAAAAAATTAATTTTTATGTTAAGAGATTGTTAGGTTTCACATATTCATGTATAATTTAGTGTTCTCCACCTCTTTTATGAATCTAAAACCCAATCTGTTCTTTATTAAAACAACTTGAAATAAAAGATAATAATGTTTTTATCGGTATTTTTTAAACTAATTTTAATTATTATTTTTTGTTATCCTCGAATTGACCATCTTCAAAATTGAAGAGAATATGCAATTAAGAGGGGCGGGGGAAGTAAGAAAAAATGTGCAGCTAGCCATTGAACCTTCGATTTTTTTTTATTATTATTATTGAAAAAAGTTATGAGGTTAAAACTGAATATTTTATATAAATTACTCTAATCTTTAATGTTATGATTGGAATTTTCCCGTTTGAGATAGAGAGTACATTATCTATTACTTAACAAAATAAAACGAGAGAGTTGAAGTCTAGCACACGTATAAGAGAAGATATTTTCTCTGGCTCATTCATGGAATTACGGTGTTGTTGGGCTTATACAAAGGGAGCTGAAGATTTGGTGAAGACGGGCTTGACCAATAAAATTTGTCCTAAAAATAGGTGACCCATCTTCTCCTAGTTTTCGGTTTAACGATTTGGGTTACTTAAGCCAATGACCAGAAAAAACGTCACTGAACCATGGACTAAAAAACATTTTTACTCTTGGCATATATATATATATGTATATCTATATATATATATATATAGATATATATATATATTAATCAGAGAGTTGATTCTTCTATAGTATCTATACATCTCCATACATTTTAATTCGATGGTTGATAGTATTTTTTCTAAAAAAAAAACAGAGATCCAATACATAGAAGTTACCGTATGAGTGTAGAAAAAAAAAACCTTCGTATTAATTACTCAGATATTTATTTTTAAATTTTTTTTGAAATTTTCTAACATATATCGTGCATAACTCCATTTTCATTTTTATAAACAGACTTAAACTTTTAATATTTTACAAATAACTTTAAATATGTATTAGATATTCAAGTATTATGAATTTCTCAGGACAGCATAAATTTTAAGATTTTACAGTACATTATATATATATATATATATATGTATATATATATATATGATGTATAAGACTTAAATTATATAAATTTAATAAAATATAATTTTAATTAAAAATATAAAATACATGTGCTTAACTATTTTAATTTTGAATGATAGTAAAAATAATTTAATTAGTAGAATATTATTTTAATGGTGTTGTATAGAATATTTGAGTATACTTAATACTAAGTAAAAATAATATTAATTAAAAAATTTAAAAATAATTTTGTATATAATTAATTAAAAATTTAATTTAAATGTAAAAGCTCGTAAAATATGTATGTTAAAATAAAAAATATGTATGCCTGCATAATTAAGAAAAAATAAATCAAGGTTATGAGAGTTTGAATTTATAATATAAGTATGAATAACCAATTTACTTAAAACAAAAATTATTGTTATTTGAATTTATACAGGTCACATTTTTCTTTTGAATTATTGTTATTTGAATTTAATCGAAACATAATAATAAAAATTATTTTGTATATAATTATTCGATTATAAATTGATATATTATTAACAATTATTTTCAAAATATTCATTATAAATTTAATTTATTAATAATATAAAATTTTATACTGACAATATATTAAAATTAAATATCTATAATAATAATAATACTAATAATCCCTTTCTGTAGTTAAATTACCTTTTGAATTTGTTTAGAATCGAATAAGAATATTTTCTATAAATTTGCATGTAATTCAACCGCTTTGCTCTTACGTATAACTTTTTTTTGGTTATTCACCTACTAGCAAACTTTATTTACCCCGCATACAGCATCATTCATTTAAACCTGTAATAATCTCAAACACACGGATATTGAAGAGATTGTCTTTGGCGTTTAATTACACTTGGGAGTTACGACTAAAAAATCCGGCCAATTCTTAACAACTTGCGCCAGTCACAATCACGTTCGTCTAAAAATTAAATAAATAATAATTGTATTCAGTAATGTTGATTCATGATAACCCAACAATGTTATTGCAAGCTCCTACTGTTGACAAATTACTGGGTCTTTAATAAAGGTTGATAAGTACTCAACTTTTAATTGTGTATGGAAAATAATTTATTAGAAAGATTAGGGTCTGTTTGTCTTATTTTGATTTTTGTTTTTTATCATAAATTTATTATTTTAAATTGTAATTTTTTGTTTTGTAGAAAATAGTAAAATAATAATTTGAAATTCTGTACAAAAATAATAAAAGTATATTAAATTTTAACCATCACTTTGAAATGTATAAAAATAAAAAAATTTCATTAAAAATATATAAATGTATTTTAATAAAAAGTTATGAGATTTGAAAGTATTAAAATGGAAGTTGGGAACCAAATCAAACAGAAAAAGTCAAAGGGAGACTACGCCCGTCCCACTAATGCTAAGAGGCGAATATGCTATCCACTGACTCCAACCAAAGAAGAGTGGTGTTTGATAGTTTTGTGCCGTCTGACAGGGAAACTTTGTTTCCCGCGTTACCCATTCCAACCATCATTATTCTTTTCTTCTCCATTCTCCACTTGTTTTCTTCCCTACCACTCCAAGACCCCTTCAACCCAACCATTCACAACAACTTTAACTAACTTACACTTTCTCTTCGTTCCAACCCTCTTCCACCACCACCATGCCCCTTCCCCTCCTCTTCATTCTTCTCTTCTTCTTACCCTTCTCTCTTTCCCAAACACCTCCCAAAGGCTTACTCATTGACTGCGGGGCCCTCTCCGGGGGCCAAATCGATGGTCGTACATGGCTTCCCGATTCGGGCTTTGTCTCTTCGGGCAGGCCCATAAACGTCACCTCCCCCGTTATGCTTCCCACTCTGCAAACCCTTCGTTCCTTCCCTCGTCAAGTCAAGAAGCACTGCTACAATGTTCCAGTGTATCGCGGAGCAAAGTACCTGGTGCGGACCACCTACTTCTACGGCGGGATCAACGGCGCTGACCACCCTTCGCCGCCCGTCTTCGATCAGATCGTTGACGGAACCTTGTGGAGCGTGGTGAACACCACCGGAGATTATGATAACGGGAACTCTACGTTCTACGAAGGGGTTTTCATGGCTCAGGGGAAGATTATGAGCTTGTGTATCGGGTCAAATAATTATACGGACTCTGACCCGTTTATATCTGCTTTGGAGGTGTTGATTCTTGGGGAGTCCCTCTACAACACCACGGATTTCACCAACTTTGCCCTTGCCTTGGTTGCAAGGAACAGTTTGGGATACTCTGGACCACCCATTCGGTCAGTAGTACGAAATTTTTGCTTTCTTTTTGGTTGTCCCTCCGCGTTCAAAGTTAATGCTTTTTGTTCAATGAATGGTTCATTCATAACTTTTTTCAAAATGATAAAATTTACCCTATCTAAAAGTTATGTGCAATGTTGTCTTCAAATAATACATGTTTAATTTTCCTTCAGTAAAGTGTCTTGTATATAAAAAATATTTTTGCTAGAAAAACTAGCTTCACCCGGTCTCATCAGTCATCATGCTGTATATATTTCCAATTTGAACAGTATTCACTTCTGTTCAGTATACATATTGTCTAGACAAATAAGAAAAGGTGAAGTGTTTGTTATGGAGTATATGGATTTTATAAGTTTTTTCCTTTTTTATCATCTACTCTTCTTTTCGGGTGCTTTGCCATGAAAATAAACTCAAGTAATTAACTGGAGGATTTTCTCATTGAATATTTGGTAAGGAAGTACAGTAACCTTTAGAAGAGAGAGGATTGTGAATGCCCATGTAATAGGTTACGGAGTTACAACTTACAAGGGGCTTGAAGAAATTTGAATTTTTTATATATAAGTTATAACCAATAATATTTTGGATTTACGAAGTTTGTTTTTTTTTTTCTTCTAAAGAATTCATTTCATTCTTGTTCCTTTTTTACCTCCTCATCTCTAATGCTGGATTTGTGGTTTTTCTTTTTCAGATATCCCGATGATGAGTTTGATCGTATCTGGGAACCTTTCGGGCAAAGTAATTCTACCAAAGCAAGCACCGACAATGTTTCTGTTTCTGGTTTTTGGAATCTTCCACCTTTGAAAATATTCGAGACACATCTAGGATCTGATCAATTGGAATCTCTGGAACTGAGATGGCCTACAGCATCACTTCCTAGCTCCAAATACTACATTGCTCTATACTTTGCTGACAACTCTGGTGGATCAAGAACTTTTAACATAAGTGTAAATGGTATAACTTATTACCACAATTTGAATGCTGTCCCATCAGGTGTCGTGGTCTTTGCCAACCAGTGGCCTCTTTCTGGTCCTACGACACTAACTTTGACCCCTGCTGCTAGTTCATCCTTGGGCCCCATAATCAATGCTGGTGAAGTTTTTGATGTGCTGTCACTTGGAGGAAGAACTTCAACTCGAGATGGTATAGCTTTTGATTTCATGTTTCTTTGCTGAACTTTAGGTCATTCTTATAATAACCTCAAAGCCAAAATATACTGTGTTTGTAACCAACTACAAATTAAGTGCTTTTAAGCATATGAAAGGGAGGAATTCCTTGAGTGCCAATGCTTCCTAGCAACACATGCCTAAGATCTTTTATGTCACTCATCAATGTTGCTAATTTCAATTTGGCCTTGTATGAGGAAAGGCCATGTGTACGATAAAGTTGACTGCAGATGCGAGCTGGAGGAATTTTGTTTTCTGTGGGTGGGGATGGGGGGTCAAAAAATTTTAAACATATAAGTTGAAGAATGATAGAGCTACAATATTGTTGAAGGAGGAAGGGAATAATGGAAGATAAGCATAGCTATAGATCTAAATGTTGTCAATGTAATAGTTTTTGTTATTGTTATGTTTGCTTGCATTTGCACCAATTGACTGAAAGATATGAAATTTGACAAATTTGTAGTGAGAAGTGCAAGGAATTCTATTAGTAATCAGCAATACCACAACATTTGAACTAAGCTATGTTATCCTTCCCACATATCAGAAATTGTCGGTTTTTTAGGGGGAAGTGGGGGGTTGGGAGTGGGCTTGGCCTCCTCAAATAAACAATAGTGTCTACTCCCGGTTGACTAGTTATTCTCTATTTCAAATCTCTGCATGTTCCATCGTAGTTGTATAGTGCTTGTATGTTAATCATGAAGGAGCAAGGTTTTTAAAAGGGCAACTTTCTTTTGACAGTTATTGCTTTGGAAAAGGTAAAAGAGAGCCTCCGAAATCCTCCGCTTGATTGGAATGGTGATCCCTGTGTGCCTCGGCAATATTCATGGACGGGCATCACATGCTCAGAAGGACCCCGTATCCGTGTTGTGACCTTGTAAGCTCTGACCTGAGACATTAAAGTATTATGCTTTGTCCTTTCGATCTTATTGTGCTGTGTAAATGAGTAGCTTACTTATGATTTCGTGTTGTTTTCAGAAACTTGACAAGTATGGCTCTCTCAGGATCTTTATCACCTTTTGTTGCCAATATGACAGCTCTGACTAACATGTAGGTTTAAGTTAAAACAGATCAGTTCTTGAAATTTAGTATTTAAAATTTTTTAATCAGCAAGCCATTGCCTTCTTGCAGCTGGCTTGGGAATAACAGTTTGTCAGGACAGATTCCTAACCTCAGTTCACTAAAGATGTTACAGACACTGTAAGTTTTTGTGAGTGTGTATTTGTTTAAAGTCTGATATAATGTTTTTTTTTTCATATGATTAATTACCAGTGGCCGTAGCTGGTCTATTTTTTTTTTTTTTTTTTCATTCAATGGAAAACGATATTTTTGTAATAGTTCTATTTGTCCTTAAGCGACTCGTGCCATCCAGATATTTTAAATCTAAGAGAACTTCAGTGTATTCATGGATCTTAGTATTTGCATATCGTTGTTGTATTTTAAGGCACCTGGAAGACAATCAATTCAGTGGAGAGATTCCCTTATCCCTAGGGAACACCAGCAGCTTGCGGGAAGTGTAAGTTTCTTAATCTTTGTAGATTAGAGAAACGAAGTTTGATCTTTATTACTCAGTTGAACTGCAATTATTGTTCACTGTGTATTTTATGAACCTTTTCATTTGTAATATTGCTCTCGAATGTCTTTATTTGTAAATTATGTATCTTTTCGTTGATGCCATCCCCTCTTATGGAAGATCTGCCAGTTACTCTTCAGTTCCATTAAATGTCCTCTTATAACTTTCTTGCATTCCTTTGTTGTTTCATGTTACCTAACGATTGTCTCCCCCCCTCCGGTTGTAGTTTTTTGCAAAATAACAATTTGACTGGTCAAATTCCGGCAAATCTCATTGGAAAACCTGGACTGAACCTCAGGTAAATAAGAATACTTACTCATCTTGTCACCATGAGTTTTACCGTAGTAGCTTTGCTGACTTGTGCTTATTTATCAACAGAACTTCTGGAAATAATTTCTTATCACCTCCTGCACCCTGAGGGATTGCCTAATCCCTTCCACGGTAAAGATGAAGATCTTCCTTTTATCAAGAAATTTTTATTCTTTTTGTGCTTAGATTATTCTGATTTTGGTGGAAGTTCTTCATTGTCAACTCATTAAGCGAAGATCATACTTCATATTTCACGGGAAGACATACGGATTTCTTGTTTTAACTTGGAGTGTACTTTCGATTGGTTGACATATTCATTCAAGTTTGATTCTCAGTTCCTTGAAATTGTATCTTACATATCCTCCTTGTATAGGCATTATTCATTAATTTTATGGAAGTTTTGCTTTGTCTGTATTTCATACCTTTGTAATTTGAATCATGTTCTGGTTTTAGTGTAATAACAGTATCTTATTGTTTTACCTCATGTAGCGTATCACGTTTCTCTGGATCAATTTATAACTTCCTCAGGTAACAGAAAATCCTGAGATATATAATAGAAAATAACTGGAAACTTTAAGATCGATGATATAAAAAATAATGTGTTACTTCATTTAATAATTTTGATAAATAATTATATTTTATCAATTCAACTGTTAAGTTAATAAATTATATTATATAGATTATCTTGAAAAAAATTTATAAAATTTAAAAAAGGTTTAATACTTTAAAAAATAAATATAAATTAACAGATAATATTTTTTTATAATATTTATTAACTTAAATTTATTTAATAAAGTATTATTTTTTTAAAAAATTATAAAACTTTTCAAAATTATCTATATAATATAATTTATTAATTTAACAATTAGATTAATAAAATTTAATTATTTATAAAAATTATTAAAAGAAATAACTTGAAGAGAAGTTATTTTTTAAGTATCTTTATCCCTTCCATATGTATATTATACTTTGTAGATGCAGTGCAGGCTTAGTTTCTCTTGTGGTGTGTTTGTGTTTGTTCGGGTGTATTTAAAATAAAAAGGTGACACTAGAAATTGGTGATGGAAAGATTTTGTTTCCACTTGCGTGATGACGGGTGGAAGTATATATACATCCACGTTATAAGAATAATATAAATCCTTAATCTTTAATTTCATTTTATGTAACGAAGCTGCCCAGGCAAATGTGAAACCCGATCTTTACTTTTATTTATTTCAGTATGCTTCTTACTAAAAAAGTTAAAAACTGACTTTAACGTTTCAATCTAATTTCAAAATATTTTTAGTGGTCAGTTTTTAATCATAGATACTTTTTATTGGATACATTTATTAAAAAAATGTCATTGTCTAATGTACATTTTTTTTCTTATCTATACATATTAATATTTTTAATCGCTTCTAAAATTTATTATTTTCACCACTTACAATAGTGGTAATCAACTCGAGTTAAATTAGTTGGATCCAGAATGTAATATCTGAATATTGGTTATACTCGACAAAAAAAAATGTATTGCTTCATCATATAATTAAGCATTTTTTTTAAATTTTAGTTAGCTAGTATTCGGGTCAATTTATATACATTTTGATTAACATGTTTCTTACAGCGGTAAAAAACAAGTCATTTTAAGTTATTCACGAAGATATTTCTTATAAATCTTATCACAATAATTTAAAGCTGAACCTGTGACCATGTAGCTATATACCCACATCCCATGCTCATGCAACCCTTTGCGCTACCAAATCAAAGTTTTGTCTAATTTAGCGTTTATACTTCATAGTAATTAGCCTCTTTTTACATCTTTTTAATTTTGTTTTAGTATTGATTTATTGAACTTTGTTGAATCCTATTACCCTGAATGCAGTTACTGTTAATACTAGTAAAATATTGTTGTTTATTTTGCTAATTTAAAGTCTTTAATTTCTGTCACCTGTCGCTCTATTTTTGTGTTTCAAATGGTAGCTTAACAAACTATAAAACAAAAATGAAGCTACAGACCGTTAGGCGTACGCTGAAATTGCTCTCACTATTCTCTATCTTTTAAAATTATTACCATTCAATAATATTGTTTCCGTTGATCAGATGTATGTGGCTGATAGGTGCTCATGTGGGACTCACATGTTAGGAACACTGCACCTATCTTGTGACATTACTCACTCCTCTTCCTTAATCAAGCTACCCAGAAAAGCAAAAATTACTACTGGCCCCCTATTGATGCCAACCCAGGGAATGCACAATCCAATGATTATAAGAGTCAGAATTTACAGTGTAATCTCTCAGATCCACTCAAATTAACACCTACTCTTCCATGGCAACATAATATGTTGGAATAAATATAAGAAATAAGCAAAACAAACTTATTCGATAAAACTCTGAGGATCAAACTAAAATAAAAAAAAGGAGCTTCACAATCTTGAAGAAGAAGAAGAAGTTTAGCTTACCTCTCTAATTTTCCTTTCTTGAGTGGAAAAAGAGGAGGCAAAGCAGTGCTTTTCACCTGTGTGCAAATTGGCACGTTAATCATTGGTCTAATTCTAATAGTAGCTGACCTTGTCCTCTCCAACCCTTTCTTTACCCTCTTCACTTGCTGCTCTTTATTCCTTGACCCTTCTTTTGCAGCTACATCACCAAGTGAGCTAGCGGAAGAGGATGACGATGAGGAAGAAGAAGAGGGTGACAAAGAAGAAGCACGTTGCTTCTTCAACCTTAACAACTCTTTCCATAGAACAGTGCACTTTGGAGGCCTTGGAGAAGGGTCATCATCAACAAACCAATTCACTCTACTATCCTCTTTGTTGTTTGTCACCACTACCTCTTCTTCCTCTTCTTCCTCTTCCTCTCCATCTTTGGCTTTGAGGTTGATCTTGCTGAGTTTCTCTAGATGCTGCATCTGCCAAAAGGGAAGGAGCTTCCCTTCAAAGAAGAGCTCATCAGCAGTTAACACTGTGTTGTTGTTACTCACGTTGCTTGAAAGGAACTCAAATTCTGCAGCATTCCTTGCTCTTTCACGTTCCTTCTCTTCATCTCTTTCATACTCAGAGTTTGGACTGATGGAGATGAAGTTGTTTTCATCTAAGAACTCTGCTGAGAAAGATATTCTAGGACTTGAAGGTGCATCGGTAGATCTGAGGTTACCCTGAACAGGTTCAAGGGACACCATCGTTTTGCTGTTTTTTTCTTTCTTTCTTTATTTGGTACGGAGAAATAAGATGCTATGGAGGTGTGGACTTGGCTAGCGCTGAGACAGGTGTGCTTAGGGTCTAGCATATGCATGAGAATTGAGATTTATAAAGGAGAAGAGGGTGCTTTAATGTTGCATTTAATTTTTAATCTCTCTTCTTTTAACTGTCAGGACGGTGAGATTATAAAAATCAAATGGTCCGGTAAACCCGAAACAAGTGATTTAAGGTTCTGTTTAGAATATAGAGACAGCACATGGACGCCTTGGGAAGTAAAAGACAAAAGCTTTTTCATTAGGCATTCTTTGCATGCAAGTCTCAACCTCCGTGTCTGCATGCTTTAATATTTTTTATTTATGTGTCTTAGGGGTTTATTTATTTCTTCCACCTTACTTTCCCATTTCATTCATAGAAGAAAAAAAAAGTAGATTTTTTTTTTTCAAATTTATGGAGGGTGTTATCAAGTATCATAATTTTTTTGGTGTGAAGTTACTACTGCGTGGTCTTGTGTCTGCCTAAATAATTCAAGACATCACTTCTAAATAAATTTAGTATGGTCAATGTCATCCGGAAATTAGAATTGATCAAACAATGAGATAAGGGTGGAGTTAGAACAGAATTCTAAAATTCAAAAGCTTGAACTATTTAAAAAAATTTGTTTTGTTGAAGATATACTACAAACATTGGATTCCCCTTAATTGCTAAAAAAGAATAAAGACTGTTCAAATCAAAATTCAAATTTATCTGAGGATTGGAAACTTCAACAAATATCAATGAAGTGGAATTGTAAGTATTAAAAAATTTATGAAAAAAGATGGATTAGCTCACAAAATAAAATGACGAGTCCATTTTATTATATAAGTGGTAACCAATTTCAAGATCAAGTGAATGTATGTAGGCATCACTCTTTAGGTTGCTCAGAAATTATACACTTGGTTGGCCCTCCAGTACAGAGGAGCGCACACAAAAGACAGAAAGGGAGTCCATTATTTCCAGTTAAATTAAGGCTTAACAAATAAGCTTAAGGATCCTCATGATATATTAAAATTAAACTGCTTAGTCAAAGAAAGATAGGATTGTGAATTTGACTCCCCCTGCATGCAGGGACTTAACATGGAGGAGTCCCAAGCATGTGGCCACATGAGAGTAGTTTCTGAGCATGTGACAACTGGGTTAAAAGATTGAAGAGATATTCATGAAATGACCAAGTAACCCTCCATATATAGGTTGGTCACAGCTGGGTTCAGTTTGTTATAATCTCTGTGTAGATGAGTTTATTGTCCTAAGACAAAGAAAACAAGTTGTGTGTATCATGTTCAGCTCTTGAAAAAGCTTCCGCTAAGATTTGGGCAGGCTCTAATTAATTCCTGACAGCTAATAAACATTGGGGTAAATCTCTCAATTATTACACATTGGCTGCTTTTGTTTATAAGTACATTATCCTTGGGCATTCTGTGGTCCTGCCGTGGACTATTATTGAAGTCGACAATAATGTTAAGTGACAGCAATGTGAAAAAAAAAAAAAAACTTAAACATGTGATTTCTCATTAATTTATAGGGCCAATTATGTAGATCTTTACCAAAAGCAGTGAATTCTACTAAATTCAAGGACAATTAACACTTTCACCTTTTCTAACACGTATTACATCTTGAGATTTCACATTTCATCATTTAGTGCATAGTTTTCATTTGTTCTAGTATTTAAGGTTCAAAAGATTTTATCTAGAATTTGAGAATAGCATTCCATGTTTTTAAGCCCGTCGAGTTATATTATTGTCCTCAAAATCTGAACCACTACATGTGGTTTACCGTTCAAGGTTTTTCATAGTTGCAGCAAATTCTTTCTCTCATTCTTCAGTTCTGCAGAAGGACCAAGGAGGAAAGGAAGAGTCTAGCCACCAACTATAAAAGATCAATGCTTCTGATGCACATTGACCTGTATCATTCAAGTAGGGCCCTTCAAAAATTGATACATGTACTATCCAACTTAGTCTGTAACAGACAAGAGTAAAGAGTTATATAACAAGAACGTAACAGTACCTTCCAATTCAGCTTATTTGGGATAGTGAAGCATGTGTTGCTTTGAGAGAAAGAGGGACCACACATTTCTTTTGTCTTTTTGGTGCTTTGGATTTAACATGAAGGTGTTGGAAGTGAAACTAAAACTAGTTGCACTGTGCACGTTTTAAGAGGAAACAACAGCTATAGTTTACAGAGATAGATGCCAATGTGACTGAACTGTACTGTACTAGGAGGAAGGGACCATAGGCCAATAAAACCATTCTATTAAATTACAGAGGATTCATGTCCATCACAGCTATTATAAATTAAAGATAAACAAACACACCAATGCTTTGATTCGACTACGACCAAAGTTATTATGCTCATAATAAACTGAGCTGGATGTTCTCAAGGACTGATATTAGGTGGGTTTAATAATGTTATTTACCTTAATTAAGTACCAAATTTAATTTAGCCTTGTTATTTCCGTGAATAAGTTCAAATTTTATGCTACTCTCATGTATTTGTTTCATTCATTATTAATCAGCTTATGAACAGTCTCGATAACCGCTCGAAGAAACAAAAATAGAAAATCGTTGGTCTGTACTACTGTCGTAACTCGAACAAGTGAAGCAACGAAAGGAAAAATAGAAAAAAAAATCAGTATAAAAAATATTGATCGCAAGTTGTTAAATGAATTAAAAATACAGGCTAAATTATGCTTTTAGACCTACAAATTGTCACAATTATTTCATTTGATCTCTTGTTTTAAAAATTATATATATATACAGTCCCATGTAATCTGTCTGTTATGCTTGTTTATTTTATCTGATAAATGCCTTTGTAGCTAAAAAAATAAGGGATATTAAATGAAAATTTTATGATATTTAAAAAATTAAATAAAAAAGTCATATTTAGAGGATAGAAAATTAAAAAATAATATTCAATAGACAAAATTAACAGAAGACTAGTATTTTTTTATAAGCAAACAAACAGAAGACTAATACATGGAAGAATTAAATGGAATATATATATATATATATATATATATATATATATATATATATAAAACAAGAATTAAATTATAATTTACAAAAATAAAGGAGTAAATAAAAAAAATTGATATTTTTAGAGACAAACATAATTTAACTAAAATAAATAAGGTTTCATTATCATTAAAGATTATCTTTAAGAAGAAGATGTGGGCATGACCTTGTTTTGTACTTGGCACTTGGCAGGGTCATTCTGAATGGTCACTACAGAGAACAAATTGACATTAACTGGGTCCATGTTGGGGTAGCACAGAAAATTTGAGTTCGGATTAGGAGATGATCCACGCAACTTAATTTGGACAAATTAAGCTCCATCATCAACAGCTTCACAAAGGAGTTAGGCTTGTTAGGGGTGCGTCACAATACCATTGACTTTCAGACGTTGGAAAATGGAAATGAACCAAGAAGAAGAGTCTTGGGGGCAACAAATATGACTTGGTATGAATTCATTGACCCAAAACCTTTTCAACTTTCGATAAACAAATTGTGGTAGTATATTGGTATTTATAAAATTTTTTATTAAGGATAAATTATTAAATTACAAACATTTTACGTAAAAAATGTTTAAATTATAGAATAAATATCCTATTTGGTCTCCAAAAATTTTACTCAATCTAATTTAATGCTCAAAAAAATAAATTCTTTAGATAGTGTTTTAAAATTATAATTGTGGAATTTTCCCCCCTTGCATCCATTAAAAGTAAGAGTTATTAATGATTGGTTTTGTATTTGAAATAATTAATTGTTAAAATAAAGAAAAAAATAATTAACAACTTTTAATTTTAAATTTTTATTTATCTTACATAATTTATTTTTTAAAAATTAATCAAAGATTATAAGATGAAATACCAAACAAAATTAACAGGGTCTTTAGAAACTTTTTTCTACACAATAAACACACACTTTCCAAACATCCTTTGAGTTTAAAATAAAAATAATTTAATTTAATTTTTAATCTAACTAGATTATAGGCATCCTTTCTTAGAGATAATCTTGTTTATTAATACTTTTTGTAATTAAAAAATAGTTGGACTTACATTCACTTAATGTGACTATTTTTTCTCTCTAGAACAGAGAACTTGTGAATTTGAGAAGTATGTTTAAGTGATTGTTTCTAAACTTGATTTTGAATCATCTTAATTTTATAAAATTAATTTTAGTTAACTAAATTTTTTATGTTAAAATTATAATAAACTTTAATAAAAAAAAACCTGTCGGTCAACACAAAACTATATATTCTTATTCTTCATTTAAACATCCTTTTAAAACCAAACTTAATTTAAATTCATCTATTTAAACATGATGATAAATAACTAAAATAAAATAATGGAAAATGGAAAATAAAAAATAACTAAAACCAATATTTTTATTGTTTTGGGTAAGAAATAAATTGTTCTTAAATTCACTCCATTTCTTTAAAAATTTAATTGAAATCTATTAACAATATAATTTTTTAATTAATTAATTAATTAATTAATTGTGTAAAAAAGATACTTCAAAATTAAAATCTTTGTGTTATATAAGTTATTGTGATTGATCTGGTTGTTGGAAATTAGAGTTGTTTCGACGTTATAAAATAAAACTCTTTCTTTCGCATATGTGTAGTTATTGTTTCCTTCCTTTCGTCATTATTCGCGTCATTTACATCCCTTCTGCAATCACCCAAACAAGAAAGGGGCGCGGATGTATCTTTATTGGCCTTTCTTTGATAGCAAAATATTGCAATCTAATTCAATCTGGAATGGTCGACCACCACATTAATAATAATAATAATAATAATAATAATATAGGAAAAGGTTCTTGAAAATGGGAAATCTGATAGATGCTTGTATATGAATTAGAATTTGTGCATGGATCCTTCTGGAAAAGGGAGGGTTTGCAGTCTGAATAGTCTTTTTGTATTAAAAAAAAAGTTTTGATTCTTTTATTTGCAATCTACTAATAGAAATTTTTTTAACATTTTTAAAGTTTAATGGACTTGACTCATTTCTAACATGTCTTTTGGATTTGCTTTTCAAGTTTAGTCCTTTTAAAGTTACAAATCTTGCTTTCATTTTTAATTATTGAATTTGAACTCCTTTTCTTGAAATTTAGAAGCTCACAAGTATACTGAGCCTTTTTGATTGCCCTGTTTGCTCTTTTTTTTTTATGCCTTTCATTTTTTTCTACTATTTTTTTTTATTTGGGCTTTAAATATTTTCTTAGATAAAAACTTTGATACTGTATTAATTTGTGTGTGACTCTTGTTCAAGTTTAAGAGATCATAGGTTTTTAAGAGTGACATGTTGACAAAAATAAAATTGAGTGACATGAAATTTATTAAGAAAGGTCTTGATATTTTAGTCACATGACCTTATTTATAAACTCTTTTATTTATTTTTAGCCCACTAATATATTGGATTGATTTTTCAACAATACGCATTCTCTGTTAATACCTTTAGATTTCAAGCTCCAATTTTATATGAAATCGGTTACTGGCATTGTTGGCAATTGCAAATTTCACCATAAATTGTAAAGGATGTTGTTCACTTTTGTTGCAAACCATAGTGTAGAGTTTCATAAATTCAACCTAAATTTCATTTTTGTTGCAGATTTCCATTTCTACTTCTGTTCACGATTAGTAATCTACTTAGACATATATAGGTGACTCTATTTTGGTTGATGTCACGCATCTATTTTGGTCATTTCTGTAGTTTTGTCAGTTTTTGTCCACAAACAATCCTTTTTTAACCAATTCTTGATTATCCCTATCCCTATAAATATGGATCATGAGTATTTTTATGAAACACGTAAAGAGATTTTGCATAGAAAAGATTTTTTGACATCTGTCAAGTACTACAACTAGCCTATCACAATTCACAAACACCTTGTTGTGGAGTTTCACCTGGAAGAAATATAATCGATGATAGACTTAATCCATTGTTGTCGTGGCTGTCTTTAGACAAATGAGGCAATTGAATATGACCTTCAATCACTTTAAGACCCCTAAAAACTTGTATCTTTATAAATTTTATGTCTTTAACTTAAATTGTTGTGTAATAAATTTTATTGAGACATCTTTTTCTGGTTTTATTATTAACAATATCATTATTATCAATTTTTAAAACTTTTCATTATTTAATATTCCAATTATCCTCCTTTATTTTCCTCGCTTCTCGTCTTTCTTGCTTCTCTGTTCATGTAACTTTTCATAAATCTAGATTGCTATTCTCCAAACTTTATTTTGTGAATATTCTAATATTAATATCCGTGATTTATTTTAATTATAATTGAATGTATTAAAAAGTACTAACAAAAAAATTAATACCCTGTTAAAGATATTTATATCATAAGATTGGATAATCTTTCAAATGCATGCCAAAATTATTGATAATACTTATTACTATTCCACTGCTAAAGCAGTATTTCAGAATAAAATTAATTGTGGGAATATAATTTTTGTAGGTTCATCATTCCATATATTGAAAGTAAAATGTTAAAATTGCTTAATTATATATTTTGTATCGAGGATTTCGTAGCAAAAAAGATAAAAAGAAATAAAATAAAATGAAAATTAATAATTTAAAAGTCTTAAAATTTTTAGACATGTATTGATTTAGTGTGTGGATCGTCCTCTCTTAACTTCGTTGCACATCTCAATTCCCACGACGTTCCTTTTATTTGGTTTGAACGGAAGCGAATTATTTTTTTCACTTCCCTGAAACCCCCATGACAAATTTATTAATGCACTTACTCTTTTACTGTTATATTAAAAGGATATGAATTTTTAAAAATAGAAAGTGCACTTTAAAAAATATAATTATAGTTGCTGATTTTTAATGAATAATAAAATATAATAATAATAATAATAATATAATTTGTTCCTGTGTATTTTACAATTTAATTATAAATTATCAGTATAAATTTATTGTTAGATAATAAAAACTGTGATAAATATAACTTTAAATAATTATTACATTATTTTAATATAATAAATTATAATTGAATGATATTATAAATTACACGGTTAATAATGTTATATTTTATTGTAATTTTAATTATTACTTTAATCGATAATAAATATACTTTATTTTTTAAAATATTGTTTATTTTAAAAGAATTAAATTATTATTAAATTAAAAATATGTAAAAAGTACCTAATATAATGATATCTTTTCTTCAATTCTTCTTTCTAATTAAAAAGGTTAAATTATTTTTATCATTTAAATAAATAAACAAAATTATTTTTAATAACTTTTTTATAAACTTAGAGCCCTTATTAATCGTTATATATGTCATAGCAGCATTTGCTTTCATGCCAGTGGATGTGATCAATGATTAATGAAGAACAACTAATGGAAGCATCGAGTGCCTTCTTCTCCATAGCGAAATCTATTACTGATTGTTTTTTCCTATTCTCTCTTATCTCCTATTCAGTTACTTGTCAGATGATCTTAATCCAAATGAAATGATGCCCACGCTTTCACCGGAGGATTCAGTTTTTTTTTTAAACCAAAATGTTGTTATCATTAAAAATATTTATAAAAAATGTGATCTCAAAACAAATTATCAAAAAGGGTGGACACATTATAATCTGAAGAATATTTTTATAATATAATATATCGGAATCTGGCATATGTCAATATTAGATGTGCGGCATTTTAGGAAAATAATAACACTTCAAAAAGACCGACGCCATGGCGAATTAGCCAGACAATGTAATATAGTGTTCTGTGATAATAAGTCATCAAATAATTAACAAAATAAATGACACTTGTTGCACATTGCAGTGTGGCACCTCTAGTTAAGTAACACTATGCAAATTAAATACTTTGATGTCACATGGGAAGGATGGAAACTCAATGCGTTGTGTTTTTTTTTTTTGTAGTATTTTTTTTTTATAAATTGATCACATTTTTATCATAATCACATGTAGCTTCTTTTGATGTTTCTCATGACAACATTCTAAGTTAATTTTTGTCTAGCTCCTAACTCACTGTAATGGAGCTTATGCCATTTTATATATACTTATATGTAATATATATATAATTTAATTTAATAAAAAAAATTATCATAATTATATACTATTTTAATATAATATTAGAACTCGAAAATTCTAATTTAAATTATATTTTCAATAACCTCTTTAATTTAATTAATTATTATTTTTTATTTTTAAAAGAATTTAATGTATCACTAGATAAAAATAATTATCACTTGTTATTGTGTTTAACAAGGATATATCTTTTTGGTAAGAATAAGTTTAAATTTGTAAATGATATTATCAGCTGTTTGGTAAATTTGATCTTTTATATTAGTCATCCAAACAATGTAATATCATGATATTGTCTTGGTATCAATCAAATTTCTGATGTCATTGCTTGATTTATTTCTTTAGACAGATAAAATCATTGGCATGTTGAAAATTTTCCATGAAAGATTCTCTTAAATATATATTTTTTGTGTATCAAATATTCAATAAGAACTTTTCACCTATAAATAGGACAATTTTTTGATAAAGGTCATATGGAATCAGTTAGATAACTTCAAACCCCTTCTATTCCTAGTTTTTTTTTTGAAGGTTATGAACTTATGTATGTCCACACAAATAGAGGCTGCATCTTTGATTTTTAAAGGTACCGAATGAATATTTTGTTCGTCAAATCCTTGATTATGATGATGGAATTTCTTCCATCAATTAACAAAGTTTTTCCTTGATCGTCTAGTAAGAATGATACATTTTAGCAATTTTGAACTTTGAGGAAATTAATATCTTCTTCAATTTCTCTTATACATGATTTTTTTTCTCTTGAAATAAAGGATCAAAGAATAATAAAACATATACCTTTTATGAAAAAAATAATCACACAGTTGTCATTTGTTTCTTCAAACATAGTTTTTCCTTAGATATAGAACTAATAATTTTCAAAATAAGTCTATAAAAAAATACATTTACTATTCAAGATAACGATACTTATGATGTCCACTTAATCACAATAGATACATTAGAACAACTAGTGTCCTTAACATGAGAAAAATACCAAAGTCTTGTAAAACTGGTTCAATAATCACACATCATCAACTTAGGAACCACAACTTTTGATCAAGTTCTCATTCATCTTTCCAAGATAAATAACATCCATACACTTCTAGCTAAGATTTTATTTATTCATCGAATCATTGACACCAGGATCACGAATCATATAACTAATTCTATTCAAAATTATATTACCATATTTAAGATTAAATCTATCACTATTTTTATACCCAACGGAGACGAAGTAGAAACTAACATCTTAGATCACATACAATTGTCTCATTCTTTTCAATAAAAAAATGTTATTTTTTATTTTTAGTTTTATTTATAAGCAAATTCACTAAAAATATGAATTGATATTTTATTTTAAACAACTCTAGTTGTCACATTAATCATGTAGGGACCAATCACATGATCGGTATAACTAACCTCATCCATAACTTATATCATATGGAAATCACTCAACGCCCTGCGCGTCCACATAATTGGAAAATTTTTTTTATTGATATATCATATACCATGTGTAATAAAAATTTTCAATTTTACTTATGTCGTATTCGTCTAGGTTAGTTATCTACTAAAAGGCTTTAATTTTTTTATTCTTCATTATTTTTTTTATTGAGATATAGGATCTTATGATGTATGTCATTTCTCTCGACAAAAGAATTTTTTTTTCTAATAATGATTTCAATACTTTTAAATATTGCACATTGATATATAGAGATCATTTTTCATCATTTTCTTTTTAAGGCTGTCATTATTTTCTAACTATTATCAATTATTATACATGATACACATGGTGTCTCTTATCACAAACTGCAATTTTGTTTTAACTTAAAAAATTTGTTAATAAACAAGTTATCAGCTAAATATATATCAATCATTTTACAAGAAAATCAAACATATTGAAATGCACTATCACCTTATTCACAACAAGTTATCGAAATTATTTTTATAATTGTTTAACATCTTCTCTATTTTATGTCTTATTAATATTTTTCTAAAAGTTTACACCTTTAGTAACTTTTTTTAGTTGGGTTGATAAATTTTACACTTTAACTTGAAAAAAAAAATTACCTAAAAGAACACACGCATGCAACAGATTGAAAAAAAATTAGTTAATAATTAATTTATTAGATATTATTTAAATGATAGTTATATGTACTTGTTGTTTTAAAATTTGTTATAATTTGTTTTTATTTGTATGCAAATTTTTTTATTATATTTAAATTTCACTTTTTTCATGATTAGTTTTATTTTGTGTTAATTATATTGTAATTAATTTATTTTATTATATTTAAGTTAATTTAATTTATATCAATCTAATCATATCTTTAACTCGTTATAAAATTAATATTTATTAAATAAATAAAATCACAAGTTTTTTTTAATTATTATTATTATGGCTATTAATTAACTATTTTATCATGTGATCTGAAAATTATCAATACAAAATATTAAAAGATTAGTTATTAAAAATATAAAAGTTGGTAAAAAATATTGGTACTTACACTAATATTTTAATGCAAAGTAATTTCTATGTAAGTTATGATATTTAAAACATAGCTACAATAAAAATATTTATATGCATCTTAAAAATTGAAATGCTAATCGATTAATAAATTTTTGTAGTCAATTACATAATCTTATATAATTAAATTAACTATTATTTTATATAAAAATAATTACAATATTTTTTATAATAAATTATACTTTTTTAATCAATTATTATTTATAAATTAAATGGTAGATAAATACATATATTTATTATAAATATGTTTATTAATAATTTTTATTATGCTAAAAAAATATTACAAATTTTTTTAGTATTTTTTATATTGTTAATTAAATAATATTCTTTATTTTTTTATTATATTGTTAATTGATATCTCACTTCATATAAAAAAATAGTATTTTTAAATATCAATAATTTAAGCATGTTACTAGCAAATAGTAAACAAGACTTCAAAGAGGATTCATAATAAATATGTTGACAGACATTATTAAAAATTAATTAATTTATAATATGAGGAAAACTTTGAATGTAGCAACCCAAGCTGGAGGACACATGAAATTGCCATGGATATGTTTCAAATAGTAAATCATGGATATGTTTCAAGTAGTAAATCATGGATATGTTTCTATTTCTTTAGTCCGGGATTCATAGCCCTATAAGTTGCGATCATCAATTATTTGTCAGGTTTCATTTTCATTTGACTTCCTCTTGATTTTGTAACGCAACTTAATTAGATTATTAAGGTATAACTCTCTTTATAATGTTCAACAATTTTTATTTTTTTTTTACATTTAGTTTTTCTCACCATTTTTTCTTTCATATTTTATTATATGTATATATGTGTTTTCTTTAACAATCTTAATTATTGATTTTTAATGAAAATTCATTATCCCACATTTTACTTGTTAAATTACGTCCACTTAAAATATGAATTTTGAAAAGATATTAATAAATAAAATTATAATTTATAAATATAATATAAATAATAAATTATAATTATCTAGACAATCCATACATTTATAAATTATTCATAAATTATTAACGTTGAATTTGTAAAACCTAAATTTAGCTAATTTAAATAATTTAACATATTTTTAACCTTTATTATTTATTTAAATAAAAATAAAATAAGCATCTAACGAATCAAAATACAGTAATTTACTAATAACTTTATTCATTAATATTACTTACTTATATAGTAATAAATAGAATTGACCAAACCTAAATCTAACGTATGTTAGGCTGTAAACATCCACGAACCATAGCACCGATTTTCACCCCAAATCCATGGGGTATTTGAAGTGCATTCTCTTGACGAAGTTAAAACACAAAAAAAAGAGTTGTAGAGCATAAAAAACGAAAGAAAGTAGGAGCAACGTGGATCGGGCTGGGTTACCTTACCAACCCCATGATACCACCAAGCTGACCCAACTTTTAAAATGTGGATGATGCTTGCCGTTTTAGATAATCCATCATTCCTTGCTTTTTGAGCTTCGAATACAAGCCACCCTTCATCCCTTATTTTCAAAACCCTAATTCCTTCTTCTCGTTCCAATCTCAATTCACCAGATCGCTTTCGCTGCTTACTCAGGTATGCCTCCAATTATGTTCCATATCACGCGATCCTTTTGTTTCAGTCTCTGATTGTTCAATTTCAAAATTCACGTTCGACTTTATTTTCTTGATATAATTTCTAGCTTAGAATTATGTGTTTTTGGTTCTCCGTCGCATCAGATGTTGTAAATCGTAGAGAAGTCGTGTGCCTTTTGCGGTTATCTTGGGAAGACAAACTGGGTTTTCAGTTCCTGGACTTTTTAATGTCCCAAAGATCACAATTTTCTGACCATTATCTTTCTTAGGAATGCAGAACATCCTCAGATGGATGCTTGATTGATCGATATCAAATCATTGTTCGTTATAAATATTAATTCGGGTTGCGATGGCTGGATTTTGTTATTTTCATATTTTCTTTCTTTCTTTCTTGTAATTGAACGTTAGTTGTTGGAATTCCCGTGATGAGATAGAAGTTATATTGTGGCAATAGTTTATTGCCGCATATTAACAATATTTGAAATGAAAATTAACCATTGATTTATGTTTTCCTTAATTTGTGATAAGTGCATGTAATGGTATGTCATCTTTTAATTTGACTTGTGTGATTTGATTTCGCAGGAATTATGTCTTTTGCACGGAATTTTCAAGCAGAAGATCTTAGTTTACATTGTGGTTACTGGTCCACCTATGATGGAAACAACTTTGGCAACAACAGTAGGAAAAGATGCAGGAACAATTATTATCACAGGAATTATAACATTTACAATGACAACCGCCCAAAATTTGGGAACCATGGTGGTGGCACATTTAATTTTTACAAGGCCGATCATGCTAATTATGTTAAATATGATGCTGTTCCATCGTCTTTGAAAAGGAGAAAGTATTCAGCCCCTGTATGGGAAGAGAGCCAGAAATACTATATTCCACACACAGCCCATGACAATATCCCTTCATCTTGTAGTTTTCCAGCTCCCCCTACAAGATCAGATGCTGATGCCTCTACATCAGCTAGCTGCAAGCGTGGTTGCTCTATTTTTGAAGATGATAAACCTGTTTTTATGTCAAGGGATGAGATTGATAGATACTCTCCATCAAGAAAAGATGGTATTGATGTACATCATGAGGCACACCTACGGTACTCCTATTGTGCCTTCCTTCAGAATCTGGGAATGCGCCTTGAGCTGTAAGACTCAATACTGGTCACTTGTGTGTAATAAAAAATAACTTTACGAGTTATGTTCTTATATGGTCTTGACCTTCGTTTGTGTATTTATTTCACTGCCTTATACTTCTTGGTACCAGTTTAAAATCATGCCATGTTTCTTTTGCAGGCCTCAGACCACCATTGGAACAGCTATGGTCCTGTGTCACCGTTTCTTTGTTCGACGATCACATGCTTGCCATGACAGATTTGTGAGTTTTTATTTGTTTCCTAGCTCTATTATACATGTTTAACTTTTCTTACTAAATGTTTTAGTGAGAAGTGAGAGCTATCATTAATAGAATTTTTTCTACTGTCAGAAATGCACAAAAATTTGGTTTTATGATGTTGTTTGTGCTTATTTTTCATTTAAATTAACTGTGCAATGCTATTTGTAATTTGTTCCTTCAACACGCACCTTTATGGTCAAGCTTTGTTTCTATTAATTGTGATCTCTGCTGCAGTTGATTGCTACTGCTGCTCTTTTTCTTGCTGCAAAGTCAGAGGAATCTCCACGCCCTTTGAACAACATATTGAGAGTATCCAGTGAAATCTTACATAAACAAGATTTTGCTTTGTTGTCCTATCGGTTTCCTGTTGTGAGTATACTTCAAACCAACCAAAATTTCTTCCTCTGTTTTATTATGTTATCAGTATAAGACATGCAAAAAACAGCAAAAATAGTCTCTGTTAATTTGCATTTATATATTCCTGGTATGTTATGTCTATAAAATTACCCACGTATATTTTTTCCAATTCACTATAAAATTTAAGATGGGTATTATCTGTGGAATAGAATATCAGCTCAATGAGTGGAAATTTCTCTTGGGTTGATCCTTTGGCCTTATAGTTGGTTTCTAGTTAAACTTTGATTGTAATTTTCATTTATATTAACTTTATTTGAGTTGTTTCACAGGATTGGTTTGAACAATATCGTGAACGGGTGCTTGAGGCTGAACAGTTGATACTTACTACTCTAAATTTCGAACTCAATGTGCAACATCCATATGCTCCTCTTACATCTGTTCTTAACAAATTAGGTCTATCAAAGACTGTTTTGGTGAATCTGGCATTAAACTTGGTCAGTGAAGGGTGAGTTTTCTTATTTTTTATCTCATAACTTTATCGTTTCAGTGACGATGTTTGTTTATACCATTCATTTTGAGGACAAAACTAGTTGGCTCAAATCAAATCCATGTGCTATCTTCTGAGCTGTTGACTGATGTCCTCTTCAGGTATCCCATTTGTTGGTTCTGACTAGGCTGTTGTTATCTAATGGAGTGACTGGAATAAAAAACCTAGTCTAGGAAACAGGATATGGGGCATTTAGTGTTAAACCTCAAGCAATAGAATGTGTTGAGGTCCAGAGATCTAGTGGCTGAGGAAGATTCCTTGGTGTCTCCCCTTCTAAATTTTGGTTCAAAATAGTGTTGATTCTCTCAATATTTTTCTTTAGCCCAACTTCTCTGTGTAGCTATTCTGTCATGGGATATTGATTCTTTTGGCATCCATATAATTGCAGGATCTTCACAAGATTAGCGTGCTGGCCTGTATGATATTCTTAGCTGGCGGATTGATATGCTGTTCATGGAAAGTTTTGTTTTACATCTGAAGTTGAACTGCTGATGTCTAATGGATTGCTTTACCTTGAATATGTCCAATCAACTTTTCTTTGGGCTACCCAGGATAGCTACAAGAACCCTAAGACCCCAACACAGATTTTTTGTCTAACCCTCAACACCTTGTAGTTTTTACTAATTTCCATTAGAGAAATGGGTCTCTATAATTTTAGTAACATGGGTAGCCCATAAGCTAAAAAAAGATCCTAGAAGTGATTTGAAATCAAAAACTAACAAAAAAAAAGAGTGAGAAGAGAGAGAGAGAAGCAAACATTTTAAGATTCAAATATGGAATGAGGGGGCATTTGGAAAAACTTATGGGAAGCTTATGAAAATAACTTATGATTCCCATAAGTTCTTTTTAACTTATTTCAATAAGCTTCTTTGTGTAGCTTATAAAAATAAGCTCCTTTTATCTTATTCCACCAGTTTAATGGTCATATTTTGTCATAAGCCCTCATGTAATAAGAACTTATTGGATATTAAACTGTTTACCCAAACACACCCTAATCTTTTATTGTCCTGACAAATTTGATTAGTAATTACTCTTTAATCAAAATGAGACCTTTCAACCAGAGTTAATTTTGTTATGTGGAGGAAAATATAGATCATTTCTACTGCTGGTTTGTTTTTATTATGGGTCAGAGTGCCCATACTGGTACTGCGATTTTGTTCATTCTCTTTTTCTTACATGAAAAGAAACCTTTCCTCTTAGTTTATATATTAATTTGGTGGAAAACTGTTCCCAGCCATGAATCTGCCAATCAAATTGTCTTTTTAAGTGTCTCCTATGTGGTCAGTGTAAGTGCCAATTTTTTGGGTTTGTGCAAGGTTTCTTGATCCCCCTCCCCCATTTCACATTGAATTTTTTGGTCACTCCAATGAACTAGTTTAAAAACATGATTCTTTTCACAAATGTTTTAAATTTGGATTTAATTTAATTTAATTCCATTTTCAATCTATAAGATTTTTCCACTTTCATCCAATAATTGTTGATGTATCAGGAACAGTTTGAAGACAATTACTACCTAAAAAAAGTCATACTTAAATAATGTATGAAGATTGATTGGATGATAATGTTTAAAATTTTATACTGACTATATATCAATATATGCTCAGCATTGTGGACCTTTGCATGAATTCTAATTTTAACTTAACCATTTCTTTTTTTCGAAAGTTCAAATATCTTGGTCCTGTTAATCCCATCTCCCACATTTTCCACCCTTTGGAAAGTTTCTTCTTGTTTCTTTGTTCAAGAACATTAAGTCTAGTTATTAAGTTTGTAATGGGAATGGAGACTTTTAAGATTTGATTGGCTTTCATTTGGAACAGAAGAACTATTAACTCAAAATTGTGAGAATTTCACTTTCTTGTAGCAATGAATTTTTTAGTTTTAATATTAATGGGGGTCCACTCTTGATAGTTGGGCTTTGTTCATGATTTTGATAAGGTCTTCCTCTGGGCTAACACCTAGGTTGTAGCTGAAGTTATTAATGATATTCAAAACCAGAAATGAGAAGCCATCAGGCTAGATACATGTGTTCAACTCTTGAAGTAGATGTCCAAAAGCTTGAAATGCTCGATTCTATCAATCAGCAATTTTTGTCTTTGCAGTAACTTCCTGTGATTATAGGATGATGCCTTTCTTGCTTAGCTATGAAAGTTGTCCAAACTGTTTATTGAGTTTATACCAAAGCTTATGTGTCACCCCCTTCCCCCTAAAAAGAAGCATTATACCGAAGCTGGCTCACATTTTTCTTTCATTCTTCACACCAATCAGCTTCTGGTGGTATCTTCTTTAGATTTCTGGTTTAGTTCTTTGAAATGTTACTGGTTGGAGAGGTTGATCCTTTTTATATTTTAAATTAAATGGCTCAGGATCTTCATGCAATATCAATACTGATGGTACCAGCGTTAACCATTTCTATGGAAGGCCTGGTAAATTTGAATGGGTTATTTTATAAAAGAGATGTTGCTTCCTTCCAAGTAAAAATGCTCAAATGTTTTCAAGACTTAAAAGCCTTCTTTGTTGGATGGGTTGTGTGGACAGTGGCCCTCTTTATGCTTAACATTGCTCAAGGAAGTTTTGCATTGGTGCTATGGTGTTGTGGCAAGCAGCTCTTATCACACTTCTCTTCTCCAATTGGATTTAATTAACACCTTCAGTGCTTAAGAAAGTTATACACAACTACTGTGAAAATTATGATGTACTCCATCCTTTTCCTGTGCTCAACCTTGATGACAAGGAGGGTGAGAAAAAGAGGAACCTTCTTTTTCCTGTTCTGTTTTTAACCCTAATCCACTTAAAAAAGGGACAGTTGATATCTTAGATGTCTGTGATGTAGTGTTATGTGCAGACTACATACCTTGTCGCTAGCTTGACAATATTGCACTTAAAGGGTAAATCGTCCAAACTTAGCTTTGTCTGAATCTATCTCAGTCCCCTTTACCCTTCAGGTCAAAATAAGTACCTCAGTTGTTGAAACAAATAGAAGTGCTAGAACATACGACATATTTTAATCACATTAAAATCAAACTTTATGGATTTGTCCTTGCATCTTCCATGCATGTCAGCTTTGGAAAAAAAATACTATAAGTCTACTAAAATCATCCATAAGCTTTCTGCTTCGATTTCTTCTTTTTGAGCAAGGCTAATTCAAAGTTTCTTTTATTTTTTCTTCTGATGCTTTATGTTGTGTAATTATTTTTAAATTTCTAATATGCACCTGTAATGTGGACATTGATTGGATTTATTCTGTAGTGTGCTTAATAAGTTGCTTTCTTAGCAAACATTTCAATGTGCATGGTAGCAAGGCTCCCCAAGTCAAAATATTGAGAAGATGGGGGATTGACATTGTAGCTTTAAAAGGTTCGATTGTTTGCAATATGCAACACAGCACTCCGTGCATGCTTTCTCATTTTAGTTTCATAAATTTCTGGAGTTTAGAGCCCCCACAGCGGAGTTGGGTCTGGAAGTCTAATAAATTCTCTAGATGAGTATAAGATATTGCTATAGTTTGGTACTCTTATCAGCAATCCTGCACAGATTCTTGGAATTGTATTCTACCTGAGTTGCTGCTTTTCTAGTTGGTAAGAAAAAGTTAATAAATTTGTGTTTTCCTCTTGGTATGCATGTTGAATACTATTTGTATTATCTAGTTCATATTACTGCTCATTTTAATAGCTGACATGATCTGTCATGGTGGGGAACATATGCTAAGTTGGTGTTGCCTCGGATGGTTAGTTTGACTATTTATGTATATCTCTATTTGCATTGAGCAATGCTGGCTGTAGTAATGACCGTCTAGTTGGTCTACTGATGCTGAAAAATGTTTTTGCAGGCTTCGGAGCTCTCTATGGCTTCAATTTAAACCTCATCATATTGCTGCTGGAGCTGCATTTCTTGCTGCCAAGTTTCTGAACATGGACCTTGCTGCTTATCAGAACATCTGGCTAGAGTTCCAGACAACACCATCCATTCTTCAAGGTATCTTGCTTCTACCTCCCCATTCTAATTATCAAGAACACTGTTAGATTTATTATTTTGTTATGAAATGGTCAGTTCGGTAGCAGTAGTTAAATGCATTGCAGTTCATTAAGATTTGACAAATATGAATTTTGAATCTTTATTTATAATGTTCTTACTTCGATGCAGATATCTCGCAGCAATTAATGGAGCTCTTCTGAAAGTATAGAAGTAGATTATTGCATCCTTCTTAGTAGAGTAGATTGAGTATATAAATCAAAACGTTGGATACCTGAGGGAGAGCCACAGATCTGTTTAGGAACTTCGGTATATAATTTGGTGAATTACAGGATTAGTGGGTGTGACCTATGGGTTTTTAATTGTTACCGACTTTTCTACGAATCCTCTGCTAAAATGTCGAGCATGCTTTGTATTCATTTTTGTTGATGCTATGAGATCTACTGTCAATGTCATATAATCTCCGTCGGAGCGAACTCACAAAGATTTGTAACTTTGAATGTGCAGCAATTATTGGGTTCGGAAAAATTTTATTTTATTGGCTGCCTTGCTGACCTTGGACTTTGGCTACCTTTCCATCACCTTAAATTCAGCTCTAAAAATTCAGTTGATATCTAAATTTATGGTGAATCATGGTGCCCACAGAGTAACGGTTTTCTAAAATTTTAACACCCCTTTCCTTTGGATTAAGAACCAGAACTGGAATTCATGGAGGAATATCACCAAATCTTTGCAGAATCTTTATCCTTTGCATGTTATGTTGCTTGTCATCCCCGTCATTTGCAGCCATCGATATTCTTCATTCTTTAGTAAGTTTACTAGCATTTTTTAATTCTTGATTTATTTAATTTTTTTAAGTTTTTATTTTAAAAAAATAATTTTCAACTTCCATCATTGTTTTTAAAATTTATTTTTTGTTTCATTTGCAGAGAAATTAATTTGTATTACTTTAAGTAAGGAAAAAAATTAATTTACAAAATTTTTAAAAATGAAGAATTAATTTGTATTATTTTAAAAGTTGGGAAGGAATTTGAACAAAATAAACGAGTCTGAAATATTAGTAAACCAACTCTTCTTTAGCCAGTTCAAACAGCTAAAGGATCCCTTGTACCAGAGCCTGATAGCCCAAAGAGGTTTTCAATCCTATAACCAAAAAGAGAAAAAGGAAATCTGTGTGGTTTAATATCGCAAGATGAAAGGAACGAATCCAGTAGGAGAGAGATTGATGGTTTTCAGTTCTAGTTAAATCTACTACTAGCATAGAGCAGAAACAGTCTCATTTAGCATCTGAGCATTCCGGCTCAAGGGGGTCATTGGATCTGTACCTGTCTTCAAATGGTACTAAATTCAGTTTCTAACATTACAAAACTATGGTTGCTGACAGGGGTCTTTTTTCGCTCTTGCTTATATGTACATTTTACTGCCCAAATAAAAAATAGGCAGTCATCTATGACATACTGTGCGGTTGTTGATAACTCGATCGAGGTATTTAATAAACTATTAAATAGCTTAAGTTACATAATCAACAAAATAATGATTTTCTAAAACTTTTAATATGCTAAATATTTATAAATGCTTTATTTATATTTTCAGCTTGTTAGTCTAGTACATGTTTTTCTAATTGTGTGAACTTGATTGGTTTGGTTGAGCTTTATTCAGAGAAATATTGTATGCCGTTCTAACCATACACACATATTGGTAAGACAATGGCCAATAAAGTTTATCTTGAGGTCTTTTGACAGACAACGGAATACAAACAATTTGTTGAGCTTCGAATTGCATAAAGTTGCTGAAACATCTTTTCTCCACTGCATTTGATCATGATCTATGCCACCACCGCATCGTGTAAATTGAGGCACAGACCATGGACTACATCCAGTTTTGCTTAGGCAACCCGTTGTTTTCCATATCGTAACTCTCCTGCCATGATCAAGCATGCACCTTCCACTATTATTTTCTTCACACCATCTTAACTCTCCTGCCATCACCAGTGGACTAGGAAGCACCTTCCCCTACTATTTTTACGACCACATCTTAATTCACACTTTTTAAGGACACTAGTCCCACAACTAAAAAATAAACTTAAATAAAAATATAAAATTAATAATATAAAAATTAATTATTGTATACAAATAAAAAAATTATAGTAAGCATTAAAATTATGAGAAAACTTGATATTAGTGTCCTTAATAATTAAATTAGACATATTGTTTATATAATAGGTGATATCAATATGTAAGACTTAACACCCTTATATTCTTTAATATCTTTATACTGAACTTAATTTTAAACTATATAACTATTAAATTATGATAATATATGACATTGAATATTTGTGTCAAATTTTGTAAAATCTGAAAAATAATGATTCGTTTTCTTTTTTGTTTCCTAATTCTAACGGATATTTTTTTAATAAAATATATTTTTAAATAATACTTTTCATAATTTAAATTTACGGTTTTGATGGCAAAGAAAATTAATTTAGAATTTGAAATATCATTTCATTGAAATTTAAAAAAAAACACATTTTGCCATATATTAAAAAGATTTTATATAACATCAATTTGAAGATATTAACATTCTTATAGATAAAATAAATAAAATAATATCTAAGATATGAATAAATTTAGATGATCATATTTTTAATTTAAAATTTTAATTTAGACATTAATTTTATAAAATAAGCCCTTAGCAATCTATATAATGCATTTTTAATTCTAATATTTATTTAATTATATTGATTATATTCATGTAAAAACTATTTAATGATATATTTATATTTATTTATTTTAATAGTTCAAATTTAAGATCTAATACTATTTTAAAAATATAACTATAAAGAAATATATATTAGTTATTTTATATGTAGAATTTGGACTTGTTTCTAATAAACCGTGGTATTTACAATATTAGAGTATAAGATTTATAGCTAAAACATATCTTATCCGTTAAATTATAGGTTATGATTTAGGGTATTGAAGTATAAGGTTTAAAATTAAAACTTGTTATATCTATTATGTTATAAATTTTAGTTGAATCTTGTTAAATCTACACTTGACTTGCTCACTTATCCTCTTAAGAAAAAATTTGATTTCAATTTTTGATTGAAATAGAATAAGTACGTTATGTTGAATGATCATATCTTATGATTAAACATATTAAGCTATCCACATAACCGAAAGCTTTCATAATACATACACACAAAATACAATTACAAGATCTTAAAAAATTTAAATGCCTAGTTTAAAATTAAAATATATCTTATTCATTTGATTATTAGACAAGGATCAAGATATTCAAATACAAAATTTAGAATTGGATCATATATTTTTTATAAGGTTAATTTCAATGTTGCAACCTATTTTATTAATTAAGTCATGATATAGGTATGAAGTTTAATATAGAGATGGTAATACAAAATCTACCTACTTAAACTACTTATTTTTGTGAGATAAATTAAGAATTTAGAATTTATAAACATATTTCACTTAACCAAATTTTAAAATAAGTTGGGCAAGATAAAATGTTATAATTTTTAAGTTTAATTTTTTAAATATTATAATTAAAAATATTTTTTAAAATTGTATATTTTTTTTATCTTTACATACATAAGTTTAAAAAAACAACAAAAATTAAATTTTAATATAAAATTAATTAATTAATTATTTAGGATTTATGCGAGACTTTAATTTTAATATATATATATATATATATATTTAATTTACATTATTTAAAAAAAATTAAACAAGTTAACCCGTCAATCTATATTATATAAGTTTATAATAATTTAACTGATTATTACTTAGTGTAATTTAATTTTTTTTTTACTAAGATAGGATAATAAAAAATTATATAAAAAGTGAATAAAGATGAATAGTACAAAAGTAAGAATAATATTATGCTATTTTAGGATAAATAAATGACATTGAGATATGATATGAATATAAAAATATATTAACAAATTTAATGATATTATTATTAAAATTATAATATTTTTGTTTAATTTTTTTTCACAGTTAAAATTTAAATATTTTAAAAAAACTATAATTAAATCATAATAAATTATAAAAATTAAAATTAGATTCTATGAGATAAGTAAAATATATTTTAAAGTATTAAAAAATTCAATAGAAATTTTATAAAATATTACAAATAAGATTTCCATCGATGATTATATTGTATATTTTATTAAATTATGATGAATATGACAACCTATATTTTTACATGTTATCTATCAATATAAAAATTTCCACATTCTCAATCAATTTAAAACTATAATAGATACGAATCTTGAAAAATTATTACAAAAATTAAATTTTTTTAATGATATGATAATATATAATTGAATAGAAAAAAATATTTAAACTGTCAAATAATTTTATTTAAGTTCTTAAAGAACCCTTATAACATGTAAAGTGTAGTGATTTAAATTTAGACTACCTTTTAAATGATTAATGTTAAAGAAATCAAGTAAAATGGACAATTTAAAATGAGATCCCGCAGCTTGATATGCGATTAATTATTAACGATTACCAAATCATCATCTTAACTGTTTATTAAAATGTTAACAAATTTAATGACTATTTTTAACTCTACCAGCTTAGCTTCTTAATTATTGTGTTATTTGACTTTTAAAAAATGGAATAAAAAAAATATTCTTTATATTTTTATGTTTGTCAAATTAACATTTTATTATCATTTTTATAAGATCAATGAACAATTAATATATATTTTTAGATTTATTCTTAAACGACTGATATATATTTATTCAATAAGGTGTGGAATAATTAATTAGATAAAAAATATAATAATAAAAAAATAATAAATTTTATTAAAAACTAAGATATCAATATTTTTTTAGTTATTCTGCATAATTTTAAATGTCATAAAATGAAAAGATTCTTAATTTTAATATAAATAAAGATGCTAATTTATTTCCTTAATATATGTAAAATAACTTTAAGCAATAAATTAAAAAACGGAGTGAGTAACTTCATCAAAGTCTGCCACGTTGAGCTTTCATACCATTTATTAGGCATTTGCGATGTTGAGCTTTCATACCTTTTATTAGGCAGTTCCAAGTAAATTATCATTAATGACATTATTTTCTCGTTTAAGGATAACAGGTTTCCACTGTCTATACTATGGATGAAAATTTATCCCATACTTATTTCATATCCATGTAAATACTTCTTTTTGTTTTTTTACTGGTCCAACTAAAACATAATAAGTTTATTTATCTATTTAATTTTGAAATAATATTAATTATTTTTTCTATATAAAAAGAGATGAAAGAAAAATTTATAAAAAAATAAAATAGAAAATTAAATAATAATTTTTAAAAATTAACAATAATTATATTTTTTAACACATATTTGTTTATATGTTCATAAAATTAATAGATAAATTAGTTAGAAACCAAATTTTTTTATAAAAACAGAAAAATTAAATAAAAATTTGACATTAAATTTTTTTCTAATTAAGGTAAAATATATAAAATTAATTGTTAAAATAATTTATAAAGATAAAATACCAATAAAGATATGATCATTAAATTGAAGTTTAAGTATTATAAATTTTAATATTTTATTATTTAAATTAAATTATTATATAAAAAATAATAATATTTAAATTTATTTTTATTTATATAAATTATTAAAAATAAATTATATAAATAAATTTATAATTATTTTGATGATTATATATTATAAAAAAAAGAGTTTGATAATTTTATTTATTTATTTAATTTATTATCTATGATTTGTTTTTAATAAAAATTATATTTTTAAATAAATAGATTCCTCTTTGAAATCAAATATATTTATTATAATTTTTATTAATAAATTTTAGACAATATCCTATAAAAAATATTTTTATCTTTAAAATTTTTATCAATAAAAACTAAATATGTATTATAAATTATTTAAATTAAATATTAAACTATTGAATAATGTTAGAAAAGTGATATTTCATAATAAATAAAAAATTATCAAAATTTTATTAAAGTAAAAATGAAAGGATAATTTTTAATTTGTAGTTAAAATTTAAAGTTTGCAAAAATATTAATAGTTAAGAAAATAACTATTATGCTAAATAGAATTAAAATAATTTTTAAAAAATATTGATTTTATCTATTTAAAATATACTGTTAAACATATTTTTCATGTAAACAAATGAAAAAAAAGTACTCATCAAGTAAGTTTTAACCGGATATTTATAAAATCAGAAATTTGTTAGAAAATAAATTTTTTATAAAAAAAAATCTTAAACATGATATATTTTTAAATATCCTTAACAAATAAAAAAAAAACCGCAAACTTGTAACTATTCACAAACATTGGTAATTTTACTCGATAAATTTTTATTTAAAAATATCCATAGACATATTGTCTTATATGATTACAAGATGGATGTTAAATAAGTTTTACATTGCACGAAATAAATATCTACGAATCAAAAGGAAACTATTATAACGTTATCTTTTTAAAAAAAATAGAATTAAAATAGTTTTTAAAAAAATGTTTATTTTATCTAATTAAAATATACCGTTAAACATATTTTTCATGTAAATAAATGAAAAAAATATATTTATCAAATAATTTTTAACTGAAATTTGTGGATATTTATAAAATCAAAAATTTGTTAGAAAATAAATATTTTATAAATAAAAAATCTTAAATATGATATATTTAAAAAAAAAACTGTCAAACAAACTTGTAACTACTTACAAACATTAATAATTTTACTAAATTTTTATTTAAAAATATCCATAGACATGGATACATTTATCGTACTTATCTTATATCGTTATAAGATGCATTTTAAATAAGTCTTGTGTAATATCGCACGAAATAAATGTCTGGAAATTAAAAAAAACTATTATAACGTTATCTTAAAAAAAAAATTCAATTAGATAAATCTACACTATAACATGTTAAAAAACCCAGTGGAACACAAGTATAATAGGAAAACGACACGGACCACTTCTCAATTTTGATAAAATTATATTTAATATCTTTGTTTTTTAAATCTTATATAATTTTTTTTAATTTAATAAAAATATAACACTATATATTTTTCATAATTTTACATAAATTTCTTTTACTTTCTTTTGATTTTTAGGTACAAAGAAGATTAAATAATATAAAAAAATATCAAATATTTTTTTAACATTTTAAAAAATACCAATGTAATTCTTTTAAATATAATTGTTGGATGAATCTAATTTTTTTTTTATAATTTATTTTAGATTCTAAAAAGGATGATTACGTTTGAATAAATAATTTAGTATTAGGGTTTAATAATACTTTATTATATATACTTTTATATTATAAATTTTATTAAAAGTATTAAAAATAAAAATTATAAAAATTTTATAAACTTTTCATGAATTTAGAATTCGGTTAAAATCTTTTTAAATCATGTTTGTAGGAACTGATTTAAAATCACAATTATGTAACAACTTTAAGATGCAAATTGTAATACAAAGAGACATGTCCCATTACCCATGTTGGAATTTCATTTTTTTTTTTCGTTAAATTCCAGTGTCATCGAACCAACAGATTTCGGAGTTCAACCGACGACAGAAAGTCAGCCTCTAGCAATTACAACACATTTTAAAATTAAATTAAATTATTTAATAAGTTTTATTCAATTGCTTTATTAAAAAAGATAAATCATTTAAAATCATATTAGAAGATAATGTATGATAATAAAATTTATAAAAAAATAAAATAAAACAACTTAACATAAAATGTTTCATGTGCTCTTAGTAAATGTTCGGGTTAATAAAACAACTTTTACAATATTTTGAGACAACGGATAAAAATATAGAATGCGAATATGAACACGAAATCCATCCATCTGAATGTTATTTAAATTCTACTCGCAAATTCCAAAGTTTGAGAAACGTGTTATTATGTAAAAACATATTATTCTCGCGGTCATACCCATAACTTTATAACTTTTTTTAGAATAACTTAGAATCAGAAACGAGTTTTGTTCCCCTGCGTTTACAGGTAATATTCAAGAAGCATGGCTTAAATGACGCAAAACAATAAATGAGCAAACCAATATCATGGATCTACATGTTGGATTGGAAGGTAAATTTAGATTAAGTGTCTGCTCATTATATCAAAGTGAGAATCGATTCTTCAGGGAGCGGAAAAAAGTCATCACCATTAGATGTGACTTGTAAAATGTGCAACCGTAATTTGCTGCCATTAATTTTGTTTTCCAAATCGATTTTTGTTAAACGTGCGAACAAACAAATCTTAAACTAAATGATAGACCAGTTCATCTCATTATATACGAGTTAAATTTAAAAACAGAATTATATTTAACAAATTCAAACCTAAATTTAAATTTCGATACACCATGTTAAATTTAAAAAGTTTATTTTCCTTTTTTTAAAATAGACTTTAATTTAATTAATCCTTTTAAGCTTTCAATTTAAACCTACTATGTTTTCTTCACAAATGCTGATGCATAAATTTAGTCAGTACTAATTTATTTTAATTTTTAGATTTCGATATAGCAAATCACATTAATAATTAATAAACACAGAGATGATATATTTTAATTTTTAAAAAAATATTTTTAGACTTTTCATCAATTTCAAAATTTTAACTATTTAATTTTTCTTTGGATAATATAATAAAAGATATTTTATTATATTTTTCTTAGGATATAAATTTTGCTATTATATAATTAAAAAGTTTACTTAAATTTTTAAAAAAAATATAAAAAAATCATTAATTACTGGTATAAAAAGTTGGCTTGAGGGAGGACACTTCCAACGATATCAACGATATCAACTATAAGATCCAGTAGAATGGGTTGAAGAACATTCATTTTCCTCGTTGGATATTCCCCGCTTTTTAGTTTTAGGGCAACGTAATTAGTATAAAATATACGAAAAATATCTTAGTGCACGACAATTTATTATACTTAAAATAATAAAAAGAAAAACGTATTTCTTTGTTTCTTTTCGTCTTGGGCTTTTGCTGCATCTGTCTTAAAAAAAGGAAAACGCATCTTTCATTCATCTCAATTCTTTTAAATATTCTATTTTTTATATTTTGAAAAGTAAAACAGTGTGCTTTAAATGATTGCCGACACCGATATTCCATCCCCTTTATTTAGTTTAGTTACGACAACTATGTTGTTATATAAAGGATAAAAAGATGGATTTATTTAAGATGCACTTTTTTGTTGTGAAAATAAAAAAATCATTGAATTGTCTAAAAGATGATTGTTTTTTAGTTAATATGCATCAATAAATAGATGCTTTTCTTTCTATTTAATTTTATATATATTTATTTATTGACATCCTTTCCATTAAAAAAGTGAGAGTGAGAAAATGATAGAATTTACAAAGATTTTACTTGTTACTTAAATCCCTTCCTTTTCATAATTCAAATGACATGGATAATAGATAAACTTGGAACCTACAATCGTTTTTTTTTTTTCCCTTAAAATTCTACCGATCAAAGCATAAAAATTAATTAAACAAATACAATAATACACATTAATCTTCCATTCTTCCTCTCTTCACGTGTGTATAATAACTTTTTTTTTTATAGATAAAGATATACACAAACTGTAATATATCGTTTCTTTAAAAAAGTTTTAGCAAGTTGTAACATTTGATACTGTAAAAAAAAAAAGTTTATTAACATACTCGTTTAAAATAAAATAATATAACCTTAATGACGTTAACATATTATTTTTACCATATATAAAATGATAAAATTCAAATCACTCTTGTATAAAATTACTAGTTTATCATTAAATTTAATGATTTATTTAAGAATATGTTAAAAATTGTATATTTCATGATTTATTTGAAAATATGTTAAAAATTATATTTTTTAACATATATATATATATATATTTTTTATAAAACTGTAAGTTAGCGTGGAGGTGTCTTAGTTTTTTGGGAGGAATACGTATTTGGGTTAGCACCTCAGATTTTAAATCATTTTCAAATTTCAATATCTTTTTATAAACACTAAATTTTAAGTTAAATTAATTTATATATTTTCATAATTTTATTAGATTTTTAATTGAAAATTTAAAATAAGGAAATCCTCGTAGATTCATTTAGCATTTCATAATTCGGTCTTCAGGCATTTAACAAACAATAACTAAATATAAAAAGTAAAAAAGAATTAATTTCGATATATACATATTAAGATTAAGTAGTTGAGAGTTGAAATAAAGAATTAATATAAGGATTTAAAGTAATAGACTTTAGATTTAAAATTTTAACATATTATTTTTATATAACAAAAAATAAAAATAATTAATAACTTAATTATTTCCAGAACATACAAATATAATTGTTAGTGACAGTAATTAATTCTTATATTTTTATATTCTAAAAAAGTACAATTAAAAATATTTTTATGTTATAAAATAGATATCTAGATATATAATATAAAAAGCATTACTAAGTAGTGTTTTAAATTAAATAAAAAAAATAAAGATTGTTAAAAATATAGTGGGAGGTTTGAATAATCTATGGATGTATTTGTAAAATTAAAGGATATATAAAAAAATTGGAAATTAACTAAAATTCAAAAATATAAAAATTAAAATTCAATAAAAAACAAATTAGCTAGCATATTAAAATGAAAACATTTGATAAAAATAGTCAATAATAAATAATTAATTATTAAACTAAAATTAAATAAATGTAATATGTTTTTTTTTATAAATTTGTATTAAATTTTAAAGATAAAGTGATTAAAATTTTAGTTAGCATTTAAGATATATAATTGTATTCTTATATCAATAAAATTAAATATTTTATTTAAAAAATAAAATAAATAGTATAACAATTAGAATAAATAATATAATAATAATTAAAAACAATATAAAAATGTGATTTCATAATAATATAAAAATTATATATCATCTAAGATTTTAGATTAAATTGGTAATAATATGACCATTAAACATGTAGATTAGAGGTAAGAGCTTGACTCAATTTAACAAAAAGTTTAACCATAGATGTTAGGTTGAAATTTTAAATATATAATTTTATTTTTCGTATATGATAATGAAATCTTTTATGAGATAATATATATTTTTATTACAAAAAAATAATATTACGTACAAATAAATCTGTTTGATTATGGTTATGAAAACTAAACTGTATTATTGGACACTTACATTAGTTGAATTGGAAGCCGGGTATTTCTATAGATTATTTTAACAAAAAATATAGTAACTGATATAGTTGGTAAAAAACAATAAAATATAGAATCAATATAAAATCAATCTATATATAAATAATATTATTTTGATATTTATTAAAAATTTATATTATATTATATTTAATTTTATATGTATAACTAAAATTATTTAAAAATATAATTTTTAATTTTTAATTATATAAATTATAGTATTATTAATATTTTATTATATATTATATATTACAAGTATATGACATATTATAAATATTTAAAAATAATATTTAATTAATATTAATTAATCATAGTTAAATTATTAAATCTTAAACTAGCATGCTAACTACTTTAATGATGGAACTAATTAAAAATATTATATTTAATGTTATAAAAACATAAAATTATTTAACACTTAATTAATTTTTTTTATAAATCTAAAAGAAAAAAATAAAAAACTGTTCATACAACCTGTTTATTTTCCTTTATAAAAAGGTATTATTTAATTTATATATATATTATTTATCTAATTATCATTGACTATAAGAAAATAAATAAATTTTTCTAGAAAGTTACTATTATTAATTATATTTAATAATATTTGTAATTTTTCTTTTGTTCAATGAATAAAAAAATTCATGAAAAATGTAAGAATTTAAAATTTATAATTTTCTTGTAGAATAATAAAGAGGCATGTGTCAATCTATATATCCAGACTTGAATTAATTTCATGACATTTGGAGGACATGTTTTGTTTACTTGATAGTAATAATTTATTTTTGAGAAATTAAAAAAAGAGTGATTATTGTGGAATTATGTTTACTGCTACAACCTCGTTGTGCGTGCCGCTTCGTTCTCCTGATCTTATTCGTCATCCACATACTGTCTCCTATTACTTCCATCCATCCACATAACCTGACAAACCAACCCAAACACAACACAACTACGGACTCTCACACCAAAACGCTACTCGACAATTGTCGTTTCAATACCATGGATCCCGCACCTGCTGCACAACGTCGTCTCAAAGCCATTCACGATCACCTCATCGCCACCGCCGACGATTCCCCCTCCCACCTCCGATCCAACCCCACCGCCGGCGAGTTCGTCTCCGGTAATCCCTCTTTCTCTCTCCTCCCTTATTTTATGTTCGAGCGAGGATATGATATTGATAGTGATGTTAATATTACTGTATGGGAGGATCAGTTTCTGTTTTTTCTTAAAGACTCTCTGGGGATAAAAGTGATCTTTCCTTTTGAATTTGGGTAATGGAGGCAAAAAAAAAGAAGGTGCAGGTTTAATATATTGGGCACTGTATAAAGTTTTTATTTATTGGGTGGGTCAATATAACAGCTTTATTGGTCGTCAAAATCCATAAGAGGGTCAACTTCGTTTCGTTGATAGTGCAGAACTATGTGTGTGGTTTTTGTTTATCTGGGCTGTGGAAAGTTGTTCCCAGAAAAAATAGAATATTCGGGTTGTGTCGCTTTTGGTGTGTTCTAGGAGCACTTAATAACACCGATCGCTGATTGGAGTGTTTTGTGAATGAATATGGCCCATTCTATTATTAGGATCCTCCTTTGATGTGACCGGGAAAAAATTGAAGGCAGAGTGGTAGCCAAGAGTTTTTCCTTTCTTCCTCTTCTTCTTCTTCTTTTAAACTTGGAATTAAAAGTCAATGGAATGAAGACACATTTACGTTTGACAACAGTTTGGGAAGTGTTTTGTTGTTATAAATGTTTTGGTGAAGTGAATACTGAGCGTTACTCAGAATTGGACTTACCTGAATGGTGCATAAATCGGTTCCTAATTCCCACTTCATTAACAGGGGCCTTCTTTTTATTTTTTATTTTTAATTTAATTCTTTAGTTAGAAACTGGATGAACGTTAAATGTTGTGGTATAAACATTTTAGATTCTGATGCATAGATGCTTATGCATCATGAATCTTGGACTTCCTACATTGTATTAATAGAGAAATCTAGCATTATCCTCATGCATTCAAGTTGGGTGATCTGGGCCAATAGCATCAGTTTGTTGCACTTAATTGTTGATGGTGTGATGGACCTAGTGCTCTCTGAATTTTATTCAGATTCATTTTAAATTTTTTGGAGACAATGACACGAGCTAAGATTCAGATTGGAATGCCATAACACGTTCTGTACTTTGTTAATTTAAGGAAATTAATTTTGAAAAGGCAGACTGACCTAATTCTCTGGTCAATTTTGATCACGTTTCTCAGCGGTGAGATATTCATAAAGCTGATGTGTTGAACTTTTCTCACTGCTTATGATTTTTTTTTCTTCTAAATGAGTGTTTTCATATAACTGGCCTGTTGGTATTTTTACATTACTTTTTGCAATTACTTTTTCATCAGGCATATTTGATATCTTTAGTTTTGATCTTTACTTCTTAGCAGACCAAGGGTATAGTGTTGTACTCCCAGAGAAATTGCAAACTGGAAAATGGAATGTGTATAGGTATACTTTTTCCAATGTTCTTGACCTCAATTTTTATACATCATTATTGGGCAAATCTCTGACTCTGATATTATTTTTAATTGTTCCTGGCAGATCTGCACGTTCTCCTCTGCAGCTGGTGAGCAGGTTTTCTGATCATCCTGAAATTGGCACTCTGCATGATAATTTTGTGTGAGCATTACTCTTTTTTCTATGCTAAATTTAGCTTTCAACTTCATAGGATTGATAAATAATTTTAATGAGCAATACTTCATTTAATAATTTATTTTTTATGCCTATGAAATTGATATGTATTTTGCCAAACTCTTTTAATCATAGACGCTCAGTTGACACTTTTCGAGATTACAAATATCTGGGAACACGAATCCGTGTGGATGGAACAGTTGGAGAGTAAGCAGCTCAATTATTTTAACCTATGAGATTTTCTGGGCCTTCTTTGTTCTTTCATTCAATTTTACTTTACATCCTTCTCATCATTTCTAATCTTTCTGTACTCCTTAAGGTACAAATGGATGACGTATGGAGAAGCAGGAACTGCCCGGTCAGCAATAGGTTCTGGTTTGATTTATTATGGAATCCCAAGGGTGAGCACTAGATTATTTTTGCATAGTTGATTATTGTTTTATTTTATTTTATGAAGTATCATGTAACCATTGGATTACATGTTCATTTTTAGGACTCTAGCATTGGGTTGTATTTTATTAACAGACCTGAGTGGCTCATTGTTGATCATGCTTGCTCTGCTTACTCATACATATCAGTGCCTTTATATGATACTCTTGGTATGTTGTCTACAATTTATAAGGAAATAGTTTTCTTTCATATTTACCCTGGCCTTGTCTTTAGATTTAACAAAAAGAAATTGCTTATTGTGTAGGTCCCGATGCTGTCAAGTATATTGTTGGTCATGCTGTTGTACAAGTTATATTTTGTGTATCACAAACATTAAATTCAGTAAGTATATGCAAACTTCTTCAAAATATAACATATCTCCTTTTGTTACCTTTATAATGGATGCTCTAGAATCATTAGTACCCTTTTTGATGACCTAGTGCGAACTTGATGGGTTTCCATATGTGAATATTCTGCGTTGAGTATACTGAATCTTAAGTTTAAGATCTCTTGGCTTCTAGACCATGTGTATGATATGGATATTGAGATAATCCAAACACAAACTAATTTGATTAACTTCTGTAGATCAATCATATTTGCTAAATCAAAGAAGCTAAATATTTGCCTTTTCTGGCAACTTTTTTCACTAGTTAGTAGTCAATAATATCTATAGATAAGAATGTATGAATTTTTATCCCAATTTTCTATTCACCCTAGGAGTCAACTTCCAGCAACTACAGGTTAATGTTTCAGTAAAAACCTTGTATTTTTGGGGGATAAAAATGTTTTTGTTGCCTACAGTCTACACTGTGGTTAGAATCAACTAATTTGATTATCCTGTCATCAAATCATGAAATAAAGATAAAGATGTAGCCATGTCTCATATCAATTGTAGTTTATTTTTATTGCTAGAGTATTATACACAACTTTTGATCATTTGCAAAACTTATTTATCATGTCACCTGCCCTTGCAGTTGCTGAGCTACTTGTCTGATATTCCAAGTGTACGTCTGATTGTGGTATGTGTGAATTTATGGCTTATGTTTTCAATAAGATGTTCATTCATGAAATAAGTCATGCTGATTTTTAGTTAGTGTGCAGGTTGTTGGAGGTATGGATGATCAAATTCCACAACTTCCACCGTCAGCTGGAGTTCAGGTTATCACATATTCAAAGCTACTTAATCAGGTAATCTTATTGTTTTTTTTGTCAAAGAATGTTAATTTGATGGAGCAATACGTAGTGTGTTAATATTATATAATTATATATATGCTTCCCTGAATTAGTAAGGAAATGGTGTTACTAATAATTTGATCTGCTGCTATTTAATGTTTGTCACCTCATGGTTTGTGTGGTTTGATTTAGGGTCGCTGCAATCTTCAGCCATTTTGTCCACCAAAACCTGATGATGTTGCAACCATTTGCTATACAAGTGGTACAACTGGAACCCCAAAAGTGCGTACGTTCCTGTAAATTATGGTTTACTTTTTCTTGGTATATTATTCCCCTAAAATGTTTTCTTAGCTCTTAGTAGCTATATGAAGCATTCTCCATGTTTCTACTCTACAAATTCTGCTCAGGGTGCTGTCTTAACCCATGGAAACTTCATTGCAAGTATTGCTGGGGCTACTAGGGATGAGAAATTTGGCCCTTCTGATGTGTGAGTCATTTTTGAATGTTTACAATGTTTGATTGTTCATTGTCATTTTTTGGGTTGACAGTTCATTCTAATGTCTTTGCCTCAACTTCCTTTGATTTTCAGTTATATATCCTATCTCCCTTTGGCACACATTTACGAACGAGCAAACCAGGTCATGACAGTATATTTTGGCATTGCAGTAGGATTCTACCAGGGGGTGTGTATCTTTAACAAATTAGGCTTCTTTCTTCCTTTCATTTGGTTTATGTCTACATATTTTGACTGATCGTATGCTTTTATGAAAAATCAATGTGTTATACTTTCTGCTTTAGAGTTGTTATGTATGGATCTGGTCACTATAGCATCTTAGTTTTCAAATAGGATAGAAATAAAGATCTCTCCTACCATATATTATAGTATAAGGAGCCCATATAATATTTTTGTGAGGCCAACATATTATATTTTCATACTTGCCATTTCATGAAATGCTGCATTAATCCATAAAAGATATCTGCCGATAGCAGTCTTCTGCAATAGTATTCTTGAGTTCCATATGCATGGGTTCGAATGCATCCTAAAATGAATTTCTAAATAATAGCTACCTTTTCTTTTTGACTGTTAAGCTGCCTTTTATGGTAATTTAATCTGATGGTGTAGTATATGATGTGTTAAGATGGATTTTTTATGGTTAATTTTATTTCACTATATTCTGCAACATTTTCAGATAAACCTGACATTTTCTCTTTCAACATTTGTGTGCAGGATAATATGAAATTAATGGATGACCTAGCTGCTCTAAGACCTACTATCTTCTGTAGTGTTCCTCGGCTATATAACAGAATATATGCTGGGTAGAGTAATCATACATTTATAGTATACTTTTTAAAATTGTTCGTTAGCTTCTTGTATGTTCATTGTACCATTCAATTGGATTTTTTATTTTGACAGTATCATTAATGCTGTTAAAACATCTGGTGGTCTGAAGGAGAGGCTATTTAATGCTGCCTACAATGCTAAAAGACAGGCATTGTTGCATGGTAAAATATGTTTTTGATGATTTATCTTTTGCATGACATGCATTTTTATAATAATTTTGCCTTATTTATTCATTATATTACATATTTGATACACTATTGCTCCCCAAGCATTGATTTGCATGATACTTTTACCAATGTCTCCTACCCTTCATTCATTGATGGTTATAAACTCTCTGTTTATGTGTTATCGATGGCTTATATGGCTGTATTTTTTCTGGGGGACAATAGAAGACTCTCCCCTGCCCCATTTTTATTTCTTGTAATGGGTTGAATCTCATTTTGACAATAGTAGCATATTTATTTTTCGAAGCTTGTATTTTGTATTTTAAATAGCTGGAAAAGAAGTTTTTTTGGTTGACTGAAAAATTGTGGTGGGAAATCATTATATTCGTTTCAGATATTGATAAAATATTACCAGTATTGAAGTAGCATTTAAGTATTTTTAGATGTTTGCATTATTTTGTTTACATTTTCTGCATTTGCTGTAATGCTGCTTAAAATTCTGATCACTTATGGTCAAACTCATGCTTCTTTTTATTGTTTGCATTGAGCTAAATGTGATGAATAAGCAGTTTTAGTATGGCTCTAATTGTTTAAACAAACTTTTCATTCTAATACCAATCCTAGTTTCCCAGGAAGTTATATAACATGGTTGTGACCTAAATTAGGCATAATCATTGTGGTAATTTGTGCAGTTGTGTACCCCTGTCGATTCTGACTTGTTGTGACAAATAGCTTGAGATTCAACTGGAGCCTGTATTCTAGAGTTGCTAATTTCTTATATTTTTTTTTGAAAAACATGTTCTCTCAAAAAATTAGTTTTGAAAGCGTTCACACCACAATGAATTGAAGTGTTACTTTTTTGGAATCAGATCTGAGATGATGGTATAAAATCCTTTCTAAATTAAGTTATCATATATTTCATATTAGCTAATTTGGCAAATTTGACTTTGTTCTCAACAAACAGCTATACTTGGTTCAACTGAGAACGTAGGAGTTTTATATCCTGTTCAATTGATTGTCAGAATTATGATATGCTGTCTACTTACATCCTTTTTCTCTCAAACTTATCTACAAGAAGAAATTCCTCTACAAATGTGTGTCCAGTGTAGTATCATTTAATAGAAAAGTTATTTTCAACATCCATATTTTCGTTTGTTTCAGGGAAGAACCCATCTCCAATCTGGGACAGATTAGTTTTCAACAAGATCAAGGAAAAACTTGGAGGACGGGTTCGTTTTATGGCATCAGGTGCCTCACCTTTATCACCTGATATCATGGAATTTTTAAAGATGTAAGTTTTGCATATAGTAATGTATGCATTGCTAAAAAGAATGGTCCTCTTATTTTTTCTTGCTAAATGTTTGATATCTATTTCACAGTTGCTTTGGCGGTCGAGTGATTGAAGGATATGGAATGACTGAGAGTACCTGTGTTATTAGCTGTATTGATGAAGGTGACAATCTTGCAGGTCATGTTGGCTCTCCTAATCTTGCCTGCGGTGGGTACTTAGTATGAATATCATGTCACATAGCTTGCTGTACATTCATGATTTAACGTGCTTGAAATTATATTTCAAATAATATGCTGCATACCAACCGTTCAACTAACTTGATCTTTGAAATGGTCAAACGATAAATTTTTTTCTTTTTTTAATTTTAGTTGCAACATGATATTGTATCATTTTAAAATCTGTCCATAAAAAATACATGATTTCTGATCTGATTCTCTCCCGCCAATGGTGAATCTCTTTTTTTCTTTTGTAATTTCTTTGCATTGGCCTTTACTGTTTTTATTTTTTTTCTTCCTGTGCGCTTACATGTCTAGTGATAATAAAAATGTGGATTTGAACACTTCTACCCGTGCCGAGAGAATGTAAAGATGAAGTTATGCTTAACTTATTTTAGCTGTAGCTTTGTTATACCCAGTGCCAAGAATTTTGTTGTTTTGTTTCAGAGATAAAACTTGTGGACGTTCCAGAAATGAACTATACGTCTGATGATCAGCCCAATCCCCGTGGTGAAATTTGTGCCAGGGGTCCCATTATTTTTCGAGGATATCACAAAGATGAAGCTCAGACGTAACTACCTTACCTGTTCTGTGGTTCTTATGAATGAAATATAGACTGTCCTGTATAAAAGTCCATGATTTGAATCAAATTGAGCAGGAGAGAAGTCATTGATGAAGAGGGATGGCTGCACACTGGAGATATTGGAACATGGTTACCTGGTGGTCGTCTCAAAATTATTGATAGGTGAGATAGCATCACCTCAATTATAACTATTACCCATGTGATTAAGTAAGAATCATGGTCTCTTAAATTACCATCCATCATTAAATATTTAACTTAAGATGAGCTAGAAACACCATCCCCAGCTGCCTGTCTACTTTCTGAGCACACTTTTCACAACATTGGCTGAATTTGTCAAGCATATAATTCAGAGCTTTTCATTGAGTTATAGGAAGAAGAATATCTTTAAGTTGGCACAAGGCGAGTACATTGCTCCAGAGAAGATTGAAAATGTATATGTCAAATGCAAGTTTGTGGCGCAGTGCTTTGTATATGGTGCGGGAATGAATCATTCTTACAAAATTGGTGTGCGTGTGTGTGTGATCTCATGTCTCTCTCTTTATCCTTCACCAGCTTGCTGATTCTTCCTTTACCATTATAGGTGATAGCCTAAATTCTTCTTTGGTAGCTGTTATCTCGGTGGATCCTGATGTCTTGAAAGCATGGGCTACTTCAGAAGGCATAACGGTAGTACAAATTTTTAGGTTGTTATAATCTCATTCTCATTCATTTGTGTATTTTTGCTAAATCATGCGGTAATGCACCGCATGATAATTTTGGAAGATTTATGCTTTATTTAAATAATATGAAAAATAGATAGAAAAGAAATAGAAGGATAAGAAATAGAGTGAGAGAGAAAAAAAAATAATTTTTTTTTTTACATTGTTTGAATGGATAGAAAAAAAAGATAGAAAGGACTATAAGTAGTATAACAGTATAATTTTTTATTTATATAAATTTTTAAAAAATAAAATTTAACTTTACAAAAGTTTATTTTTTACTGTTATTATTAATATAATATTTAATTTTTTATTTTTTAAAAAATATTTAAGAATTTTAATCATTTAAAATAAATAAAAAACAAAAAAAATTGGTCTTCTCATTTTTATGGCATATGGAAAGAAAAAAAATTCCATGGATCCCATGAAACTTAATTCCTGCCTTTCATATAAGATAAATACAAGCAAATAGAGATAGGTTACAGTTTAGGATATCTTGGTGAACATTCAGGCAGGCTAACTAATCAAGTGGTTAAAAGTTACTATTTAAATATGGTTAATTAATATTTATTTTTCAGAAGTATGATTACCAGGATATCTTGAAATTTTAACTTTTCCCAAGTTTATATTCATATTTGTCAAGCATGTATGTACTAAAAAAAATCCACTTTTTGAAACCTAGTTTTACTTTGTGTTTGGAAATGTCTTGAAATGTATTTTTGAATCAGATTACCCTTCAGTCTACAATAAGTGTGATAAGGACATAAAAAAATCTGTGGGAGAAATTATTTAGCCTATTAATTTAGAGGATGCATTTACTTTTGCTTGCTAATAATTGTAGCTGAAATAGTGTGAAGACTTACTATGAGATACTGATACTGTGTTTTGTTGGAACGGATGCAGTGTAACGATTTAAAACAACTTTGCAATGATCCAAAAGCAAAGGCAGCTGTGTTGGCTGAGATGGACGCTGTGGGACGAGAGGCTCAGGTAAGTTTTTGATATTACATTACCTTATAATTTTTGGCTCCATCGTTATTTATCTGTATATTTATTTGATGCCTTGTAGCTTAGAGGTTTTGAATTCGTAAAAGCTATCACTTTGGTGAGCGAGCCATTTGCGATGGAAAATGGATTGTTGACTCCAACATTAAAGGCAAGCATTGAGTCCTCATTTAAACCCTGGATTATCTGTTACGTGGCACCAAATAATGTTTTTGTGTATGTGCGTGTAACTTTTCAGATTAAGAGGCCTCAAGCGAAGGAATATTTTGGAAAAGCAATATCTGAGATGTACAATGAGCTCTCAAGAACCGATCCTTCTCAGAAAACGTTGTGAAATTGCACAACAGGTCTTGGACTTCTTTTTAAACCCCAAAACTAGAGATATACAAATCAAGACATTTGACCCAACACTTCTCATAGTAAACTATAAAGCATCCAATGGGAACGATCTTGCAACTTATTGTTGTATTCTGTTGTATTATTTCATAAGAAATATGCAAGAACCCGAATATGCTTCATGATGTTATTCGGCTGACAGTTCTTTAAGGCCAAATTGCCTTACGCAACTTCTATTATTTTCTTCCCAATAGATGTTATTTTAATTTTTAAATATATTCTTTTCCATTTCTTTTTCTTGTAAATCGATATCTACCCATTCACTTGCATTGTGATATTTGGTTTTGTTTTGGTGGGACTTCACTAACTTTAGCGTGTGGGTGTACTTGTAATGGCTATTATGATTTTTGTGAAGAAATTAGAGGGTCAAAGTAAGGTTAGATGTTGGTTAAATTTTAAAAATGCTTGCAGTGAGATCTCGAGCTGCTTATGCACCGTTTCTTAACGTAAAACTTGTCATCCATTTCCATTTCTGCTCTTCAAGTCGTTGCATTATGTATATATCTCTGTAGGATTCAGATAAGTTGATTTAGTTATATACTTCCTTTTTCATATCATACAATTCCAAATCGCAACAAGTAATTAACAAGGAATGTAGTTTCTCTATCTCTAGTATGCCTTTTCTTGGGTGTTTTCAATAGTTTAAATTTTAACAGTTTTTTTTTCTCATTATTTGTTAATATTTGATTGAATTGGATGATGGTGTAAAGTTGTATTTTGATCGTGATTTAGAAAAAGAAAAGAAAAAAGAAAATCAGTTATGATCAACCTACAATATAATTCGCTCGCAGAGCACGCTTTGCTGTGTTAACTGGTCCCCTAGAGGCTCCTACAACTGCAAGAATAGGAGCTTTGTTTGAGATCGTAGGATAGACCTAGGCATTCATACCCTTCACTTTTCTTTGTTTGTTTGTTAGATTGCATTGAGTATTGACCAAACAAGCAAAGGTCAATAATAAAAGACAACTTCGCGTGCACTAATCTTTAGGGGTTCCTTTAGAACTCCCTAAGCTCTCTATTACTATATCAGATTTTAACTTAAATCCCCCCTCCCCCTGCAATGTATCACAATTCACAAAAGACAAGAGAATCAAATGACCCAAAAGTAAAGAACGGAATTCTGATGTTCAGATTTCAGTTTATTTCAACCTATATTCATAAATTCACACAACCATAACTCTTACAAATTCTACAAGCAAAGGAAAAATACATTGTAATGTATCTAATATATATATGTTTTTCTTTTCATTCAAAAAGGTTTGCAAACATGTTTATGATCTAGGCAAAGGAATTAGAGAAATTCCCTTGATCAGTTCCAATACAAGAAGAAAACCCAAAAATACCCACAAAGCAAACTAAACAAGACACTTTCTTACAAAACATGTCCAAAAAGAGCAAATGCAAGCACTGCCATGGCCAAACTCAGCATACCAAAAGCTCCCTCTCGAGTAATCATCAATGAGGCAGCATTGCTAGGAGAAGGTGCAGGAACAGTGGCAGCTGAAACTGTAGGAGAGGCCAAAGCTGATGGAGTAGGTGCCTCTGCAGAAACCTTAAGCACATTAATATCAACCTTCTGTCCTGCTTGGCAGTGGCCAGGGACACCACAGAAGAAGAAATGGTGACCATGATTGGTTATCTTAATGGTGTCTTTGCCGGTGGTGAAGGTTGCAATAGGGGATGATGAGTTACATGACTTGTACATGACATGCGTCACTCGCATCACATTATGGAATTGTGAATTGTATTCAAATACTGAAAACAAAAATCATAAATCACCAACAATTCAAATTCTGTCATCACTAATAATCATAATTATGTAAAGACCAAAAACCATGCTCTATAATGATTTTGGGTTGAATTAATGCTTATGAAATAAACTTCTTGTGATTTGTAAGTGTCCGACGTGAGGCCAACATTCTCATTGCATGTTGTTTTGTTTCTTCATCCATACAAGAGCTAGTGCAGAGTACCATAGAACAAAAAGTTAATGCAGATGGAAGTGGTGGGTCAAGATAGCTTTTAACTATTGTTATGACACTGATCTGTGAAAAGGCTTTTATACGAATAAAAATAAAAGGAAAAACAAAAACTATATAGGTGAGTAAAAATTAAGTCTTATTCATGTAGGGGCCCTCCCTAAACACATACTTTATCTTAATAATAAAGAGTAGCTAGATTAAAAATAGAAATGCTTGCCATGGAAGTGCAATGGTGGGGCACTTATGCAAAAACCAATAAAAGAAGGAATTGAGTTTTCTACACCAAACTGGGCATTGCTAGAAAAAAAAAAAAAAGGGCATCACAGAATTGGGGAAAAAAAGTGTCAATATGTTTGTTTTATTGTCATTCTGAGAAGACGGTGCAGAGGTATTAAAAAATGAGCATTCCAGTTTTGAAAAAGATTTGAACTAATCTGCTAAACAATGAAGAAAAAGCAACATAATTACATAGGCAAAGCATGCAATTGAAGTTATTAGAAGACTCACTGATAGTATCACCAATTTGGAAGTTTTTGGTAGCAGCCCACTTCTTGTAGTCAATGTTGCCAAGGGTAGTCCAGCCAGCAGAGTCCCCAACCTTGTAAACAGCTGCATATGAAACCTTCATAGTTGCCATCACTATAAAAAACAAAATCACACCTCTTTTTACTACTGAAGCCATGCTTGTAAGCTCTGCAAAAGCAATCAGAGATCCTTCTTCTTGTTTTTCTATCTTCTTTTGCTGAGGTTGGGTTCTTTATATACCCTTTTCATTACCTGACTTTGGAAGGCGTTGGTTGTTGGAACTTGAAGAATCGCAAACCGAATCGACAGGTCCTGTCTTTTTGTTTCATGAAAACCTCCCTACTAATAATGTTTTCATAACTAACTTTAAAAATAATTTTTACACACTTTTTTATACTAAAAAATTGAAAATGAGATATAAAAAGAAAAAAACTTCTTCTCTCAATAAAGAGAAAAGTGGGACAGGGAATTTATTACCATTTTATGCAGAATTATGTCATTCGCACAGTTAAGGAAGAAAATATGTCAAACTACTTCTACGGTTTTTGGTTTAATTTATATCAGGCTTAAGTCGGACTAGGTTTTGATAAAAATCGAGTTTAAATTATTTCAAAATATTTTAAATTTAATAGAATAATTTATTAAATAAATATAAATGATATGATAATATTATTATTGTATACATTTATTATTATTAGGATATTATTTTAAAATTATATATTTGTTTTATTTAAAATTTATTTATATATAAATTAAGACCTATTAGATTTTTTTTGTAATTACCTATTAACCTATTTAAAGGTAAGTATTTAACCTATTTAAAAAAATTTATTACAGAATAAGCGTTTAAACAAACTTACAAATCAACCAAATTATTCAGAAATGTTGGATAAGATCTTAAAAATTTACTTATATCAGATAAATCAATCATATTTAGATTTTAGATTTAGAAATCAAAAGTTAAATTTAGACTATGCTGGTCTAAATTAACTTAATATATTTTCACCCCTACACACAATCAATTTGTATAAATATATCTTCTTTTTATTTCTTTCCATTACATCACTTACGTATCAGATATTTTGTCTTTTATCTTTCAGTTCTTGTTATAAAAATTGTTATGCAGAAGGAGAATTTAAATAATATTTCTCTTTATTACAAAAATTGATAATTTTACAAAGCATTTTATAAGGATTCTTTATATTATATCAATTATTTTATCTTATATTCCTATTTTTTAAAAAATAATTTCATAATTTTTTTAAAATTATCGTACTTTACAAAATGACACGTGTCCTGCATAATCTGTATAATCTCGCTGCATTCATAATTTTGGATAGTAGCGGTAGGTCTGAGTAATAAGTGCTCCTGCTTTGCTTTCGTATCTTATGTCTGTCTAACATTCAGATTGTTAAAAAAAATAAGGAGTTTACTTTAACACTATTTTTCAACGATTTTTAAATAAATAATTTTTTTTGAAAATTATATTATATTATCAATATTAAACGATACAATTTAATAAAAAATTATTATACATAAATTTTTATTATATATCCTTATATATATATATATATATATATATATATATTAAAAATTAATTTTAAATGATTTTCTTATTATTTTTACTCTTTATATTTATTTGTTTACAAAGAAAAAACGATTATTTTTATCTGTTTATTTTATACAAAAGTTTAAACATACTATTTTTATTCATGTTTTTATGTATAAAATTAAATAAATAAATAAAAAGAGATAAAATAGTAAAATAAATAAAAATATCAAATAATTTTAATATCATAATTCAATTTTTCATTCTTTATAATTTCATATTTTTAAATAGATAAATAATAACAAAAGAAATAATTATCTGTAGAATAATAGTTAAATAATAAAAATAAAATCTTTTCAAGATCTTGTTAGTAAATGTTTTAAAAAAATTAATTAAAAAATAATTTTTATTAAAAATTATGTTAAAGTTGTGTTAGATATTATGATGAGAGTGTATTGGTAGTGTTTTTTTTATAAGTTTTTTATTTTTTTAATTGGTATCTTAAAAGTATTTGTCAGCATCCTCTGTTTTTTTATTAGAAATTATCAACACATTTCTAATAATTTTTTATTTATAAATTGTTTAATATTTTATATCTTAAAGGTGATGTTAGCAAAACTGATTTGTAAAGGTGAGTATTTTTTCCAATTTGAAATAATTATTATTTGGAAGTTATTCGAATTTAGTTGAATTGTTTTCCACTTTTAAAAAAACAAAATAAAATATAGTTCTATTTTTTTTTATTTTACATATCTTGTGATGTCGTTGTTAAGCGAAAGAAAAGGTATAAAAAGAATTTATATACTTTCTGAAAAGTAAAAATATCTAATAAGTTTGAAATTTTATATAAAATTCTAAACATGAATTATTTTAAAAATATAATAAATGTCATACTAAGTTCTTTTTAAAATTATACACTTTATGTTAAATTTTATATATTGATTAATAAAAATTAAATATTTTTATTATGCAAATTCTACATCCCATTATATTTTGAATGATTTGATACCTCATTTAAATTAATAAATCAAGTGTACATCGTTGTTCATGTTTTTTACATGTTATTTAAAAAGAAAGCATTTGACAAATTTCAAATAATACAAAAACATTATTGAAGATAAAAAAAAAAAAGAAAAAAAAGAATGTTATTGTTACCGCACAAAACCTATCTTCTACATATACCCTTAAGCCAAAAATATACATGAGGTATATTTTTATCATATACCCAAAAAAAAGAAAAACCCTCTAAAGAGAGCTTATAGCAATAAAAGCCCAGGTGTTAGCCTTGCTCATATGGATTAAACCTCCCAACCAATTAGTTTTCAAAAAGTTGTGATAAAATGAAGTAGTGAAAAACAATCCAATTTGGTGTCTAATTGAAAGATTTACAAGTCATCATCTGATACTCTTTTATCCATTTTGACAGTTGTACTGAGGACCAAACAATTATAAATGGTCTAATAAAAAACACCCATTTATTAAATTGAAAGTAACATTTGATTAAATATTGATTATTGGTATGATACGCTAAATCCCACTATTTGCTGCATTGATAGTCTTGGTTGAGGGTATGGTTGTAAGGTTGTGAGACTTGAAAGGAAAGAATGTTGGGGCATATTGGTATGGGTGTGTGCTGCCACTGCACTTCATCTACAACAGAAATTTATGGGTGCCGTGATAACCATAAATGGCAACCACCATACAATTCCATTTGATGTTCACATTACTTTGCACATGAAAGAAGCATCAAGTAAGCATGGCACTCACTTTATACAACCTCCAACTGAAAGCTACATAATCATTTTTTGTGTATAAAAATCAAGGCAGTAAGCCGTTCTCAAATACAAATAAGGTCTTCTTATTGGTTAAAACTGTCTTCTTTTTAACACCCGCAGAAGGTGTCTTCTTAAAAAAAAGTCACATTTTATTGGTAGATACTATTGTAAGAGGCTCATCACAATCACTGAGTGTTAAAACTTTGATTATAATCAAAATCGTGTCCTACTTTACCTAAAACTCTCCACTCTGCTGTTATTATTGAACATAATTCTTCTTGCCACCAATTATTAGCACACCAAATATACCGAATCCGCAAGTAATTAATGCAATTTAGGATTTCATAATGCTAGTATTATTCATTCTCCTCAATCTATTGTCTGTGTTTGGAATATTATGCTTATATTGTTGTCGTTTTCTTTTTAGATTAATTAAATTTAACGCGCTCCTCTTTCATTGGGCACTGCCATCTCAGCAATCAAAGGCTATTTGAGGTAATGAAGTTGGTACAATCTAATTTAGAGTGTCATTTTCTAACAACAAATGGCTTCATAAAGGATCCCTCACACATTTTTGGTGCAATGTAATAAAATACATCATTACGCTTTGCGTTCTACATCACCAAACACGCGTCCAGCTTAATGCTCGTTAAGTTATTGTTTGTTACACTATATTTTCCATTTCTAGTCTTAAGATAATGCATCAGAATGGTTCTTGAACATGTGCTATTCCTTGTTTGCAGGAAAAAGAGAGTAGAAAATGGAAAAAAATAAACTGAACTAGCCAAACAATATAAACGAAAGACAAATAATATATTAGGACCAGGCTCTTTTCAGTGTTCTGAAAAAAACTCGATAAAATAGAGAGGTAAAAAACATACTATATATGTTACATGACTCGCACAACAGGACAATTGCAGTGGCATTTTACAGACATAACTAGATAACTAAGATAGTGGGAATGCTAACTTGGTTAACTTTAATAACCAAATATAATCATAGAGTCTAAAATACTCATTTAACAAACCAAACTATTGCCAGAATCCTCTAACTTACGACTGAGAAGCTGGATCAAATCCTTTGACATTCTCATTTCTACTTGGGCAATTGTCAGTGGCTACTTTCTCTTCTTTAACACAATCATCTTCAATAAATCTCTTCCACAGCCAATGCTGCTTCCACACCCTCTCTGTCATGGCTTCAATGGGGACATTCTTTGTCTCGGGGAGGAGGAAAAGCACGAAGGAGGACATGATCAAGATCCATCCAGAGAAGAAAAGGAAGATGCCAAACTTGAAGAGACAAAGCATTGAGAGGAAGGCCTGTGCAATGATAAATGTGAAGAGCAAATTGACACAAACTGCGACACTTTGTCCTGCTGAACGAGTCTCCAATGGGAATATCTCACTGGGGATAAGCCAACTAAGAGGCCCCCATGACCATGCAAATGCAGACACAAAAATGCAAACCATAACAACCACAAGCACTGCAAAACCTTTTGACAGGTCCTCAGAGTGGTCCTTCACCTTCATTCCTATTACAATTGCAATCACAAATTGAGACAAGAACATCTGAACACCTGCTTCCAATAAGAGCATTCGACGCCCAAGTTTGTCCACTGAATAGATTGAGACAACAGTGGAGAGGACATTAACAGCACCAGTAACCGCAGCAGAGTAGAGGGAAGCATCATTCTTGAATCCCAATGTGTTGAACAGAACTGGAGCATAGAACATGATAGCATTGATGCCGGTGAATTGCTGAAAAATCTGTTTTTTATTTTTTACGCCCAAATGAAATAAGATCAATTAGCAAATTGCAATTGAGCATAGTGATTCGGCTAGCAATAGCATACTGTTTCTTGAATGTTATGAAAAAAGTAAGTATACAATTGTCTCCAAAAGCAGCAAGTTTGGTTCTTGAAAGTTTGTTTGCATGCATAAAATTCAATCTCCAAATATGTTAATTTCATGAGAAAGTTTAGGACCGAAAGCTGTTAGAAAAGGAATGAAATGTCCCTTTAGGTTAAAGTTTGGTAGAATTTATTCGGAAAAAAGTGATTTTGAACCATCTTATATTTTTGAGATGAGTGTATAAACCAATCAAAAGTATATATTTTTATGCATGTTTTGTATCAGAAATTGTAAGAATAGATTCTCTTAACTCTAAAACAAACAAGCATGAAGTGGATAGATTTGGAGACTAAATTTTATACATACGAACTTTGAGAACTAAATCAATACAAGTTGACAATTTGGGGACGAAATTGTAGACTTAAGTGTAAGGAAAACGTTAGAGAAGAAAGCACAGACCTGCAGGGCAATGGAAATGACAAGTTGGGGTTGGTTGTTACGCTTGAGGATATTCCTGAAAGGGTGTTTCACCTCTTTAGCCACACGACTTGCCTCAACAAGCTCCAAGAACTCAGTTTCAATGTTGTTAATGCCACGAATCTTTCTCAGTACAGCTTTTCCTTCTTCCAAATGACCACGCTCAATGAGACTGTTTGGGGTGTCCACCACTAAGAAAGCCCCCAAGGTAAGGAGCAGTGCTGGTAAACCACCCAAACCCAGAGATACCCTCCATCCCCACCCACCTTTGATTCTGTCATTGCATCGCAGGCCACAATCTCAACAATAAGTCACCCTCAGCAACAATGAACATCAGCCCAAGATAAATCAAAACAAATTGGCTGTGATTTTGCGTGAAAATCAAATGCCTTGCATTCTTCTCATTGAATTCTAGATTACAGGATTTCTTTACAAGTTATTGAATCACGTAATAAAGTTTGTCTATATCCGCTGATTGGGATTAAATAAGTGAAACCTTATTAAAATTTGTCAATGTTTAGGATGAGAAATGGATGTTCGTAAAAAGCCTTTGTGAATAATGTTTATTTTCTTATTTTTCACATTTGCTTACTTTACTAGTGTCAAATCTTTTTATTCGTTTTTGGTCAATTCAAAATTTAATATAACCAACAATTACGTCAGTTTAGTCAACATTTCTGGATCTGGACCATGCGAGCCTTCGGCAAGATGGATTTTCAAACCAAGAATCACGGCAAGCAAGTGATGAAATAAGAAAGAAAAAATTTGTGGCTGTTTCTTAGAGGAAAGCCTTTTTTATCTTATGGTCAGAATCGAATCTTATCCTGTTAGCAGATACTTGTTTCTTGCCTTTGAAGCATTTATGAAATTAAGCTCTAAACAGCAAGAAGACTTTTAGGTAAGTGAGAGAAGCCACAAAATGGATATAATTGTGTTGGTTTTCTATGCAGCGGAAGTAGGCCATCAATTTTGAAAATTTTGACTGCACCACTCTCTTTCTAAACGCTATCACTAAAAGCATTAATTCAAGCTAACTACAACTTGTAATGCTTTCACTTGGGAATAAGTAATGTAACACGAGGGAGATTAGTTAGTCACCGTTCATATTTGATTCATTTCCATTTCCATTTCCATTTCCATTTCCAATGAACGAATTCAAATACAAGGATGAAACGCGGATCACGCAAGGAACTTACTTGTTGGTGGCATAATTAACAAGGTTGGCGAAGAGAATGCCAAGGGTCACATTCAGCTGGAACAGTATATTCAAAGCTCCACGTATTCTTGAAGGTGCCATTTCTGAGAGGAAAACTGGCACGGCCTATCATCATCACATTAAACCAACAAATATGAATCAGTTCCAAACGTTAGTTTCTCTTTTCCATTATAAATTCAATTAGACCAAACTCGCCTTAGCTTTATCGTTTATATTCTATTCAGGAATCAACGTTAAGGTTCAAGTAATGACTAAGAGATAAGATAGAGATAGCATTTGTGAACTACCAAAAAAACAAAGTTCAACTAAATTAAATTTTGGTGCCTTTTCAATCTCTAAAAGAGATTCTTCATATAATTAAATGAGAGAAAATGCCAAGTGGTCTCCATCAGGGGTCAGAAATGTGATAGTGAGAACAAATTAAAGCCAAAAAGGGTGGGTCGGGGTTGAATACTGGTGGACGATTAAGACTTTGGGAGCGCATGCCAAGGAACCCTTTCTATTATTGCCACCAAAACTACAGTTTTAATTATAAACTTCCTTTCCATCAAAGCATGCTAATTCATAGGATTAATTCTATTGTAATTTTCATATTTTCAATTTTTTTTATTAATTAAGTTATTCTATTTTTAAAATTAAGTAAATTTTGTTTATGTCATTTTTTTATCTATTTAAAATCACTAAAATATTATTATTTATCCAAATATTTAAAGGTTTAATATATATTTTGAATATTAAATAATTTTAAAATTTATAAATGAAAATTTTGATAAAAATTATCAAATATAAGACAATGATTTGAATAATATTTTAAATACATTTTGATATTTTAATTAGTTGGTTGGTTCTGGAGTTTGATATTTTAATTAGTGAATTTTAAAAAAATAATTTAATTTTTAAAAATTAATTAAAAATGAAAATTTAAAATTTTTAAGTATATAAAATGTTTAAAAATTACATTTACTTAATTTTTAAAAAACACTTAATTAATGAAAAATTGAAAAAGTAAAATTTTATACAATCCAATCTAAGAAAATAAAAATACAATTAAGTGGTGACTAATATTATTGTAGGGACATTGATCTGTCTACTGCGTGACAACGGCCTTCCTATATTGTTTATTCATCATTATTTTTATAATTAATATTTTAATCCTTAAGGTTGGTCAGATATGTCGGCCATGTTCTCTCTATCTAATTAATAGCATACACACACCAGAGCTAGTAAAACCACAAAACCTATTTTTGTCTTCAAGTAAGGGGCACAGGAATCTCACATCAGCTTATTAAGTTTTGACTCATAAAACAAAAATGATATATCAAATGGCATTAGTTAAAATATTCAATACAGACGTTCTATTAGTATATGCTTGTAAACACCGTAGAAAACAAAAGCTTGATTCTGTTCAGGAAATTATCATCAAAGGACATTCCTTCAACGAATCCGAATAATCCTATACGTGGCATATCATCATATCTGTCAACTGGGGTGGGTCCCGTTCCCCAGCCCCTTTTTCCTCAAAATCTTTTTAAAATATTGTCTCTAATTTTGTATATAAAAAATGTTATAACCTTATAATTTAACAGACAATTATATATTAACAATTATTTAGTTTTAATTTATCCATTATTATATATACTTTAATGCATGTTTGGAATTTTTAAATAAATAATCATTTATTTTTGAAAATTTTAAAAATGATAAAAATAAAAAATTGTTTTTAAAATAAACTGAATCAAATATTTGATGAAAGATGGGGTAAGTGAATATTAACCCCTCTTAATTCTTTTAAAAAAAACCATACATAAAAATTAGTTTTAAGTAAACATATAAAGTTTTACAATTTATTAATTCATTAGTATGCATAATACTTATTTATAAAACTTTGATATTTTTACATTTTATTTTAAAAATAAAATATATAAAATGATAAAAATATTAAAAATTAAATATAATAAAAAATATAAATATTATTAATATGTATGATGATAGTTTTTTATTAATAAAAATAAAAATCTTTATCAATTTTTTTCCTGAACCGTAATTTTTCTTTTTAAACAATCTCTGTTTATTTTTTAAATTTTTTTTAATACTATTTTTAATTTTAATCAACCATGATTTATTAGACCATATATATGTATAAATAGAAAGATTAATTTATTTTAAAAATAATTTATGTTAAAATTATTTTTTTAATAAATTAAAATTTATCTATTAAATTATAAAATTAATAAATTTTATTATATAAATTAAGATTATAAATTTTTTGAAAAAAATTAATACTTTATTAAATAATTTTTAAAAATATTATATATTAAATTTTATATAATATATTTTAAAATTTCATTATATTATTATATTATATAAACTTTATTTATATATCTTCATTATATTATTTTTTAGTATATATTTGTTTTTAAATAGAATTTGTGGATGAAAAGTATATATTTTGAATTGATTGACAGAATGTAAATGATGGAGGGTATATTGTGAAAAAAAAAAAAAAGAGGGTGAAAGAGAGTAATGCGATACCTGGTTAGCAAAACCAACTCCAGAACCGAGTAAGATGCGGCCAATGAAGAGCATGAGAAGGTTCTGAGCAGAAGCATTAAAAGCAACTCCACCAATGAAGATGAACCCTGCTATCAACATTGTCACTCTTCTCCCCACCTTCCGAGTGGTATACGACGCCAAAAACGTTGCCGTTAAACCCGCTATGTACAGAGACGACGTGAACAGCTGCAACCCTTCGTTGTCGTATTTGCAGTAGCTGCTCTCTACCTCTTTCTCTTCCACTGTCTTTCTGTACACCTCTGGAAAAAACTTCTTCAGGAATGGTCGCATGGATATCACACCTCCTGCATTCACCGTAATATTAAATTTAATTTTTTTTATTTACATTTACATTTTCACAATTAAAAAGGAATCAAAATTGCTGTTAAGAAAATATATAATTAAACGGAACAAAGAAATTTTGGGCCACGTGGGTTTATAATGATACATGAAGCACTTCTACTACACTCAAGTTTTATGAAGTGTCCGTTAAGAGTTTCATAATTTTATTTTTTCTATTATTATTATTTTGTCACGTGCTAATGTTATACAAAAATGAAAAGTAAGTTACATATTTTGAAGGTGAAATATAAATGATTAAAGAAGAAAAAAAATTATATATATAGTACTTATCATATCCTCCCAACCAACCACATAAGTTTTATAAAAAAAATTTACAAATCTATTTTGTGAAAATTAACAGTTAGTTATGTATGTAGAAACCAAAAGACAAAATAAAGTGACTAGGTAAGAAGTATCATGGATATAAAAACGAATCTATTTAAATTATGAATACAAGTTAGTTAATAAATATATTTCCAAAAAATAAATGGATATAAAAAAGTTTGATGGCAAAATCAATTTAATTTTGATTATACTTGATATTTTTCTATTTTTAAAAAATCATGTTTATCAAAAGATTAAGGATTTATTGAATTGGTTTGTCCGAAAAAATTATTGAATTATTAAATGATAGTACAATACAATCAAAATAAAATATTCTATTATATATTAATTCAAATAAAAAATAAGTAAAAATCATCAACAGAATTTTTTTTTCTTTTTTATATTTTATTTTTAAACTATTTTAACCATCGTATCATATAGGAAAATAGATTCTTTGCAATGATTTGACCACTGCATGAGATTTTAATCTTTACTTTTATATATATATAAATTAAGGATGGAGTGAACACAAGTGGCTTTGTCAATTAAAAAAAAAAAATTGAAATGATTCAGTCCTGGAGTACTTCCTTTTTTCCTATCTCCTTTTTTATATAGTTTTTAGTATAAAATTTGTATATAGATGAAAAATGGGGCAGACATGCTAGCAGTAGGCTTAGTGCTTAGGGTTGTATATGGGCTTCGATGGTTGGATGCTCTCCCACAAGCTTTTCATCTGCCCAATATCTTACAACATCCTAAACACTGATTTTGGTTATTGCAGCGTTGCACATAAACCAAAGAGAGGAGAATGTAATAAATTATCCTATTTCGCCTACATGGTGATTCTTCCCGTGAAGATAGAGGGATATACATGCGAAACCCAAGGAATCTATTTCTTTTTATTTCAGTTTTGACTGTAAAAATGTTTATTTTATTATATATTTTTTTTACTAATTTTTATTTAATTTTTTTAAAAAATAAAGTAGCATTTATGATTAAAATTGAAAAAGAAAAGTAAAAAGGGAAAAAGAAACCAAATTGGGTCTAACTTTTCATGGTCGTTATAAAAAAGTATATATATAAACAAAAACAATGGAAGATTTTTTAGAGAAAATAAAGTATAAAAGAAAATAAGAAAAAAAAACAAAGTATCTGAATATAAGTCGTCTTAGTTTTTCTTCTTTGTTTTGCTTGTTTAATTTTTATTTATTCCTTTGAATGGAAAAAATAAAAATAAAAATTGGACCGCTGCTAGTACGTGGAATACTAGAGGGTGAAGAAAACATATAAAGGTTTATTATGCGAAGGGATTGGAATTAGAGAGAGGGATAATTGAAGGAAGTATGGAAGGAATACCAGAAACGCCAACGTCGTATCCAAACATAAGACCTCCGGTTGCAGCCATTATGCATGAAATGATAACTGTTGGAGTTATCTTTGCCTCAAAATGGCTGCTTGTGGTTAACTCTCCGCTAGCCATTTAGTTATTTCCAATAAGGGATCAAGCTACTCTTCACTTCAATGTTTTTGTGATCCTCACACCGACTATAGTGTAAATTATTTGCTTTACCATTACCTCTGCACTTTCATTTATAGCCATACCAAAATAATTATTTTTCCCTTTCTTTAAAAAAAATCATTTCTATCATGACTTGCATTTCTTTTTCAGAGAAAATAAACAGATAAAAATATCAAATATGATAAATGATATAAAAATATAAAATAAATATAAAAGTCAGAATGTAAAAGAATTAGGTTATTTTTTATTAATCTATAATATGACTTGATATATTATTTTACAAGGGCATAATAAGAATATATGATGTGAAAATTAGGCTCAAAGTTCTTTGATTATGGAAATGATAGAAATGAGCTAGTGATATAGAAAAATGGTGGAAGGAGTGTAAGTAGTCATTATTTGAATTGATTAAATTTTATTTAATCGTTTATTTATGTATAAATTAAACCTAGATAGGTTGGATATCACGATTGGGTATGCCGCCACCAGTTGTATCATTATTCAATTCATTGATCTGATGAAGAAAAATTAAGAAATTGGAATGATCCATGGTTCACAAGAAGAGAATCATGTTGATGATTGGCTGGCAGGTTTCTCCCGTAGTGTAGAATTATGTTTGGTGATTGATACCTTTTCTTATTAGATGAGATGATCGATCCCTTTTATAACATTTTCGTTTCTTTCTTTCATAAAATGTTAATTAGTATGGTTAGAATTTTGTCTCTCTTCGAAATTAAATAATTTATTTTGTGTAATATTACAAATTCGTGCACTGTTATATCCGATGTATTGGGTAACCAATTCACCTACTATAACAGGGTTTATTTATTCTCAAGATAAAAAATAATAAATTAAGATAGATAATATAATTTAAAATATCAAATATAAAAATGAATGTGGAAGAGTTAAAATAAAATTTAAATATATTTTAATTTTTATAGATATGATTGAATTAATTTAATTTTAATTTTTGTACATTTTAATTTTTTAAAAATAATTTCTATTAGTATTTAATTTAAACCTAACTAATATCATATCAGTAATTGTAATAAAATAATATACAACATGATTATTTTAAATATGTAATATATTATTAAAAGTATAATAGGAATTATTTTAAAAAACTAATTTTATAAAAATAAGAATAAAACTTAAATATATGTATATATATATATAAATTAAAAAATAATATGATATAGTTTATTTAATACATACGTAACCTGTGGCTTTGGTGGCCATAGGATTTTGGAAATTCCAGTTGCAGAAATAGTGGGCATGAAGCAGAGTCTGTGCCAGTCGTGTGGGAGACAATTTGTAGGCACTAAATGTGCGAGTCTGACTCACAGTTATTGTGGTGGTTCGTGGATATCATAATTTATTTATTTAAGCAACATATCTTGTTTATTCTATTTTTTATTTAATCTTTCACCCAACAACTTATACTGAAGAAAGAAAAAGAGAAAGGACCTCAGGAGGGTACGGGATTTTTTATTTTATATAATATAAAAATGTTAACAAAGTAAATATTTTTTATTAATAAAAATTATTATTTTTATTAAATAAATATTTATAATTATTATAAGAAACATTTATATAATTTATTTATTTCTGTCATTCTCAACTTTACTTATCCAAACAAGTGAAAAATATTTTTTTTTACATATTTTTAACTTTTAAATAACATAATATTTTTTATCTTGTTTTTATTTTATTTTATATTTTATCTGTTTAAAATGGGAAAAATGGAAGAGAGTGCGGAGGATATGGAACTTTTTTTACTGTTTGTATTTTAAATAATATAAATAAAACATTATAATAAAAATCAATTTTAGTAAATATTTTACAATTATTATAAATATTTTTATATGTTCAATTCATTTTTTTTTAATTTTCAATTTGAATCATCCAAACAAATGAAGGAAATATTTTTATTTTTTTCTTTATATTTTTGTCAATCTAAAAAATTTTCTATAATTTTATTTATACTTTATTTTTAATTTTTTTTTTTATGTTTCATCCAGCTAAAAAAATTAAGATAAAAAGAAAAAGAAAAAGTCAAAAGTATAAGAGATTTTTTGTTTTATTAATTTTATTTTAATTGATATTTTATATAATATAAAAATGTTAAAAAAATAAAAATAAGTAAATACTAATTTTAAAAATAGTACAATAAAAACAATATTTTTATTAAATTAAATTTTTATAATTATAGTAAATATTTTTTATATAATTCAATATTTTTCTCTCAATTCTATTTATCTGAATAAAATAAAATAAAATAATATATTTAAAATTTTTATATTTCTATCCATTTAAATAATATAATTTTTTAATCTTATTTTTATATTCATCTTTTTTATTTATTTCTTCTTTATTTTATAAAAAAACCTTAGCATCGAGTTGGAAAAATCCAGCTACATTAGTTTTAAATTTATTACGTTTATAATAATTTATTATAAATGTTAAAATTATCAGATTTGATCATATTTGGATTGAAAGCTCAAATAAACTCAATTAAGTTTAAAAAAAATTATGAATTCAATAAAACATTTGATATTTTTGTAATAATTTTTAACATTAATATGCTTCTAAATATAAATAATAACACTTTTTATATTCATATTTGTCAATATTTAATTTATTCTAAAATTAAAAAAATAATACGACTTTTAAAATTATATTTTAAAGGTTAGTTGTTAGATACTCTAACTAAAATAAAATTTTTTTATACGAATCAAAATATGTTTTAATTGAACTAATTCTTTTGAAATGTAGGATCAATAATGTTTATTTTATTTTTTATTAAAAAAACTATACACACAATTAGAAATTTAAGTTTGGTTAGCATGCATAGGAGATTTAATCATATGCTAACTGTGCTAATAGATGTGAATTATTAATGTAAATGTTGTAAATTTAATTGCATTAATAGTATGATACACCATATTAATAAAAATTTGATTATGTTGAAAAATGATAATGTGGCATAAAAGGAAAGTTATGAGCATAATTTGCAGATTGACTTTTAATTTATTTGAGTGGGTTTTGGATAACGTTGTCTAGCTATTAATAAATAGTTCAATATTATTTTAAAGCTGAACTTAAAAAAACAAACTGTTAAGTGAATAATCGTTAATAATCTTAATTTTAATTGTTTATACTTAAATAGTACAATTTTAATGGTTAATAATCTTAATTTGTCAAAGTATTAAAGGAATATGAAAACGCTAGTTATGTTAAAGGGGGAATAAAGCTGAAAAACGGTGTAGAAAATCTTATTGCTATCATTACAGTGAATGAATGCTTATTGCTATCACATTATGAGGGGACCAGTGTCACTTGAAACGTATAACGAACGATGTTTCTATCTACATATAAAGATTTTATTCAAGGAACGATCGCCTGATTGTTTCTTTCTTCTTCTTTTTACTTTCTTTTAATGGATTTGCTTTTTATTTTAATTCTTACCTTGTAATGGATACAAACCTAAACATGAAATGTTGACCACAATTAATAAAGTAATAATATTATGATAACGCATTAAAATTTGAAAACATAAAAATTAAAATAACAAATTTTCAAATTTCCCTTTCTAGCGTAGTCATGGTTCCTCCTGTTGTGTGTAAGTTTTCTCATTGTCTAATACAAGCCCAGCAAGGCCACTTTAACCATTAAACCACCAAACACATGTGAGTAGTAATATATACCTATACCTATACCCCCTCCCAAATCCATTTCTTATACTTTCATAATCCATGTGCTCCTTTTTCTCTTTGCTCTTACAAATTAGTCATTATATGAGAAGATGCACACACATCATTTTATTCTTCTACGTGGAAAAAATAATTGGGGATACTGGTGGATTTCTGATCTTAACTAATAATAATATGCTTTATTGGAATAAAGTTAGATGAATCTTTGTTGAGATGAATGGAGTATGCCGATTCAAAAGGGAAAGATGTTTGTCCCAGGAGAGGAAAATTGAAAACCCATCCAAACTCTTCAAGGGGGCAAAAAAAAAAGTGAGAGGAGAGCTATAAAAGTGAAATTAAGGAATGTTGGAATGAAAAATGTGTTTTGCAAAAGGGAAAAAAAGACAGAACAAACAGACACGTGGGCTACGTGGAAAAGAGAAAAGTTGAAAATGAAATTTCATTATTTTATTTTTTGTTTTTAATTTTTAATATGTTGTCACAATATTATTGGTTGTGTCTAATATCTCATGTTTATGTTTGTTCTGGTCTCTCGTACAAGTTTTATTCTAAAAATAAAGCGGAAACGTTAAGTTCACCGAATGGATAACCATTGTCCAAATACACACCACTTAATCATGATAAATTTTGAAGCCAAAGCCCCAAAGCTACTAATTTTATTTTCGCCAATAACATTGAACTCCAATTTTTATTACCCCATCGAAGATTCATACTACTGCATTGCATATATTTTTTTTTCCATCTTATTAGATTTCTCTGCATTAATTAAGACTAATTTTTCCCATAGAAGATTCAAAATATATGTTAAATAATATATATTACTGATATTTTTAAAAATATATGTGCAAATATTAATCGCACAACTATCAACTACAGGCCTTTTAAGAGTAAGTTGTTGATTTATTTATTTTTTTATATAAAATAAATAAATATAATAAAATTTAAATATACAATTTTATGGACCCTATTGAAATCCATAACACTGGTACTTTGTTGAATGGCATACCTAGAAGTGCTTGGCGTATTGGTATGTGCGCTTCAAGATGCATTGATGTATATGGAGCAGAGGAATTGAATGAATGATCCATAAAACTCCTGCAGTGTGTTGTCGGTAGAGTTTATCTGTCATCTCTTGTATGGAAACATTGTTTATCTCTGAAATTAGAAACACCATGAACAAGGACAAGGCAAGCACAAAGGCCGATAAGAGAAAGAAAGAAGATCCCCAACATAGTGCAATAACGAATGAAGAAAAGACCATGTTCACGAACCCCATCAACCTAGTCTCTAATGGGAAAGTACTATGCCAACAACACCACTCTCCCATTCACTGCTCTGTTCCTGTCATCACAGCTGAGCATTGGGATGCGTCATTGTGAAATCGCAAACTGTTGAACGAAACCAGCGCATAGAACATCAATGTGTTTATGTCAGTCAATTGTTGCAAGTTGGAACACGTTACCAAAACTAACCTAATTACTAATCAAATAATTTTTTTAATTTTATTTCAACGTAGGGCACAGCCTGTTGTGAATAATTACAATATTAATCAAGAATCAGATAAATTAATTAAAAGAATTAAGATCATGAACTGCATACCCCTAAACAATTGTATGGAATAAAACAAATAATTATATAAATTGAAAGTAGCATTCATGAAAAATGAAATATATACCAGGGAAACCAACATTGCAGCCAAATAAGATCCTGCAATAAAATAACAAGCTAATGTTTGAGATAGTTCCAACAACATAGTTTGCTTGGGGCCTAACTTCCTGGTGAACGTTGAGGGAAACATGGTGGCTACCAAAGCTGCAAGGTAGAGAGTACGTGATGATTTTCATGTTTGCAGTAGTTATTGTCAACCTTGTGCTTTTGTGTTCTTCTGTAAACCTCAACGAAAAAACCTTTCTACAAAGCTAGGCGTTGATGTGACACCACCTGCATTCACAATATTTCTCACATCAAATACGGTTGGTTCTCTTTGTATAGCCTTGGATGTATGTTATTTAATTAACTTGAAATTGGGCCAATAATTCCAACAAAAATTACCACTTAATAACTCTTGGTTTTGATGTGATTTAATAGAATCTTGAATGTTATTGATTAATAAATACCTAACCAATATCATATCAAATGTACTGAAATTCCAACATCTCAACAAAACATAAGATATCAGGCAGATATGTTAGTTTTCTGTTATAAAGCATGTATTAATTAGTTGTTAGAATAGCAATAATCTATTTTCTCCTTTTATATATAGCCCTCTGTACTCAGTCTCAATTCACTAAAAATAATATCACAGTTGTTCACTCTCTTGTTTTTTCTGTGTTATCTGTTTTAATATAAAAGCAGCGATGGTAGTGTGATCCTTGACTCAAAGTGGGTGTCCCCTGTAGCTGATGATGATACTGAGCTAAATGTCAAAGCAATTTGCAATTGATTTTCTATTTGTATATAGGAATGTAGGTAGCTGGCTTCTAAGCAATGGATTGTAAAGGCGGTAGTGGTAAGGCCAGGAGATTCAGATTTGCAACATCAGAAAGCCTCCGTTCAAGGATTTTCTAACAATGTCTCTTAGCATTTAGTAAGCGATTTACAGGGATGCCACCGCAGATTAAGAATACACATGGATAACATATCATCAATATCTTTGTTAATTATATCAAATCTCAAAACATATATTTCATTTAACTATATCTAATTGTCCAGAATACTAATAACTGAACTGTGAGTTTAATTTTGATAGAAAATTTTTTACACTCTGAATTAATTAGAAATCATCTTTTATATATATATATATAATTTTAATAATTTATGATTGAATTTCAATTAAATTTTAAAAGTATTATTACTTTCCTCTCTATCTTTAATTCCTAGATAGTGGGTAGAAAAATTCAATTAACGGATGAACTAAATTCTTAGGATTAATATAATGGTGATAAATTTAAAATTAAATTAGTTTGTATAAGGTTTTGTATTCAAATCTTATCATCTTTTTTTTATTGTTGAGCAAATATGATAGATAAACTTTTTAATGACTTTTTAATATTGGCTAGGTAGAACTTTTGTGTAATGGTGCTTAATCACATTCCATTTTCAAAATCACTTTCCTATAGATTAGATTCACCAATTATAGATATATCAATGTTGCCCCAAGGTTTGGAGTTTGATTGATTTATCAAATACTAAATTAATAGCTTACAATATTCATATTTGATTTCATATTCTCATTGAGTTTTTTCTATTGTGATAGATTGCATGTACCTTCCAACGGGAGGTATTTCTATCATTTGATCATTATAGAATGAAAAGTATTTTGAGAATTTATTACATACATGTATCCAAAATTTTAGCTCAGAATCACCAGTGAAATTGGACTAATTTTTACCAACTAATTCACATGTTTAATTGTGTATTCTCATTGAGGTTGATTGGAAAAAAAAATTAAAAAAAAAATTGCCTATAAGAGAGAATAAAAGGAAAAATTCTTTATTGCTTATTTTGTCTATCCTTTAATATTACCTCGCATATCAATTTACTTTACATTTCCTCCACTTCCTCCATAAACATTTATTTATAAGAATAATAGATAGTGATCTAATTTGCGGAAGAGAAGAGTAAAAAGTTACAATCACCATCAAATTAAATAAGAGAAATTACCAAACATGTGAATCAATTATTGGAATTGATCTAATTTATTTAAAAATTTAAAGTTTAATTTTGAGCTATGTAATTATGTTAAGTATTTATTGGAATTGATCTAATTTAATTAAATATTTAAGTTTAATTATGAGGTAGGTAATTATTTTAAGTATTTAAAGGTAATGTTTTATTATATATAGTGATACTATTTATTTGTAAATTGGATGGGTGTGTATAGAGCACTTTTAATATTAATGAAATGCACATTGGAAAAAGAAAAGGATAGGTGGCCATAGAATATAAAATTTGTTTTACTTTTAATATATATATATATATATATATGATCCTATCCAATTTAAGTAGGATTTTTTTTTGCCATTTCCTCTATTAAATTACTACCTCTCCTCTTCCTTTCATTATATCATAAAATCACGACATAAAAAATCAAATTGTACTTTATAATTATATCTAGAATATTAAGAAATCGTCTTGAAATTAGAATTACAATTCATAACATATATTAACCTTATAATTACAATTAAAATATTTAAAAATTATCTTAAAATTAGAATTACAACTTCTTAAACATACAATTTTTTTAATTTTTTTTATCCTTACAATCTATCTTAATTATTGTTGTCATTCTTATTATTTTTTATTACTATTAACAATTATTACTACATGTTCTATTGTTATTGTCATTTTTATCATAATTTTATTATTATTATTATATATAAATTATTATTTTTTATTCAAACTCAAATAATTTATCTCTAATTATTCTAAATTAAAAGTATCACAATAAAACTAATATAATTATAATTATATACTCAAATATTTTGCACAAACTAAACATAAGAATTGTGATTCCTGATATACTTTAATTTTGATTTATTGAAATTTTAATTTTAAATTTTAATTTCAATTACGTATGCCATTTAAATAGGCATTAGTTTTTTATTTGGAAAAAAGTTCAAAAATTAATTTAATTGATGATTTTTAAGCATCTTATTATGTTTAATATTAATTGAAAATTTTTAACATTAATCAAAGATATTTAGAAACTAATTTAGACTAATATGCCGTAAAAATTCAAAATGTATGTATACATATGAGTACGGAAAGAAACTATATATAAAAATTACTTATATTTTAACATAAAGACTTAGATTTATTAGATGAAAATAAATTAAGTATAATACATAGAGTTAAAAATTATAATTTGATCAAAAATTAGGAGAAAGAAATTTTTGTCTAAACAATATTTGGAGCTTTCAATAGGTTGGATTCAAAGTCAGAAACCAAAGTATCTTTGACGCAACATGCTACAGTTATCTAGTGTGCATTGCTTTTTATATTTTGTACCTTCTTACATGCATCAATGAAAAAATATGATTGGATATCTCTTAAAGAGTGTATTCAATTGGAGTGAAAGCTACAAAAAAATATAATTAATGATAAAAAGTAAAATAATTTATGTGTATAAATATGTATACGAGTTTCACTATCGGAAAATAACTACTTGTTTTTTTATGGCCAGATCAACCCAACCCCTTTTTCCGCCTTCTACCAGCCCACTTACAGGTAACCCATTCTATGAGTATGCAAAGTTTTCAATCAAATGCTTTTCTTTTTTCTTTTTTCCAAAATTTCAATTATAATCTCCTGTGGTAGTAAAATAAGTTAAATCAAATTTACGTTAAATAATTATTATTCAATAAAAATTCTAAGTAGAATATGTTAAGATTATTTTTAAGATAATATATCTATTTATTTATACCACAATCATTTTTTTACCTTAATCATTCACTATCAACAAAGTTAATATATTCTTTTCCTTCTTTTTTCTAGTTTTTTCATTCAATTAATATATACTACTTAATTAAATGATTTATTTATCCTTTCCCCCTATTTATATTATAATAGTTTATTTTAATAAGTAATTTATTTTTTTTATTACTTAACATAAAATTTACATCATATCATATCTACATTGTGCACATTTATTATTTATTTGAAATAAATTGGTAAAAATAACGAAAAAAAAATAATTAGAGTTCAAAAATTACTGTAAAAACTGAAAATTAAAACTTTAAAGTTAATAAGTTAATTAAGTAAAATATTTGATAAAATTAAATTTTTAAACAAATTAATATAAGATGTCAGAAAAATATATTTAATTATTTAAAAATAACATGAATTTTCTTAAATAATTATCACCTTTAAATAAATTTTCATCTTAAAAATTAAGATACCTTTTGTTTAATTTTGTTTTTAAATATTTTATATTATATAAAATGAGATAATATAAATGCATTTATATCATATGTTAGTAGTTATATTTATAAAAAATAATATTTAATTATTTTGCCAAATATTTTCAAAAACTTTAGAATTTATTGCTTTTGAAAGCAACGAATTGAATGTTATGGTCATTATTAGTTTTTTTGTGGTTTTTTATACATTTTTTCTCATTTCAACAGAAAAATGAATTCTTATTCCAAACTTATATGTCACAAAAATTTAAAATATTTATTTTTAATCTTGAATAAATTTCTAAAATATTTATAAATTGAAATATTTATTCATAAAAATTAAATATTTATTTTAAAAATAAAAAGGAACAATGGTATAATAATGAATATAAAATTAAAAATGATAAAATTGAGAGTTTGTATGCGTGAATATTATTTTAAATAGAATTTTAAAATACTAATAATTAAATTAAATTAATTAAATTTCGGAAAAATAGTAGCATTACTGAATATGTTAATTTTTATCAAAGAAATACTTCGGCTGGGAAGAGTAACTAATAATTAACTCAAATTGCTATCCTTATAACTGTTAAATGTTTGTTTGAAATACAGTTGAATAGAATATTTTTTATGAAATTTTTTAAATTGTGATATTTTAAAATATAAAATTAATTTTAATCATAAATTTTATTAAAATATGTATCTATACTAAAAATATAATACTTTATGTTATAATTGAGAAATAAACATCTTCAAAATGTATTCATCAAGTGTTAATATAAAATCATTGTTTCTACTTAACACAGCGTCACTCCCATGAACTATGCAATTTTTCTCAACACTGCACGTGTTTTGTCTACATGTGTCATGTCAGAAGCATCCAAAAAAATTCTGAAAAAAACGAGCAATTAGTCCATGGGATAAGCTTGGATCATGTTATTTAGATACACGATAGCTATGTTCTTTTCTTTCTTATTTATTAAGCAAACAGGACGCCAAGGTACGCTTAATAAATTATTTTAATCTACTAAGGATGTCTCTGGAATTTTGGCTCCTTCCTCCTAAATATGTATATATATATATATCAATTGCTATTACTCATAAAAAATATTAAAATGATTTCATGGGTTTTATTTTTTAAAATTATTTAAAAAATTTTGTCATCTACAAGGTTCTAAATTATCACTAATTATCGGATAGTTAGATCACAACAGTCCTAGTTCTGTCATATAGAATGAAGGAGTGCCTTAAAAAAAAAACAGGATAGTCGCATATTTCAGAAGGTATTATATTTGTTATATAAACTAATAGATGATAAATATATATATATTTATAATTGTTAACATAATTTTTTGTTCAAAATTTTAAGATTGTTTCATTAACATTTCAAAAGTAATTTACTGTTTCTGATTTTTTTTATTTTTTACTAAATTTTATTTTTTTACGATAAAAAATATAACTATTATTTGTAAGTAGTAATTATATTTTTCTTAAATTGTTTATTATTGTATATATTATAATGTCATTTTACTGTTATAATTAATTTTTTATTATTGTATTATTATTCTAATATTCTTTATTATATCGCATTGTTTTTTATAATTAAAATTAAGTTACAAATTTTTAATTTTATCTAAACTTTTATTGATGTGTTATCCTTGTTTTACTTCACTAATAATAGTAATCATTCAATATTTATAATAATTTAAAAAATTCACCATACTAGTTATTATTTAATAGTTTGTGATAATATTTTTCTTTTAATTTTTAATATACTTTTATGTAATTATTTTTATTTTGAAGATAATAATAGTCATTTGTATAGTATTAAAAGTTTATGACTTAAAATTTTTATACCAAAATTATTTAATTTTAAATTACTTTTAATAACTTGTTTTAAAAAAAATTATATGATTTCTTATTATTGTTAGATATTAATTTGAATAAATTGTTTGTCAGTATCAACGATTAAAATTTTATTATGTATTATTAAAATATTGTATTATATTTATATTTTTTTTACAATTTTTACAATATTATGAATTTATATATTATTTTAGTTTAATATTTTATTTTTTAATTGTATATATTATGATAGATTGAAAGCTGAAAAATTATATATACTATTTTGAATAATAAAAAGTTATTAAAAATAATTAATTATTTTGGGTGAATATTTGAAAATATTTAAATTAAAATTTTAAAAAGTAATCGTGATTGAGAAAGTGCAAAAAAAGGGAACAGTTTAGAAAATTTTAATTGCTACCACCGTTGATTCTGGAGTAACTGCCATCTTTCCTTAATTGCTAATGTAATTATAAACATAAATAAATTTGTTAAAAATAGTACTGTAAATTGTTGATAGTATCTTAAATGAATGAATAAGACAGTATAATAATGACTTTAAATTTGATAAATAATATTATCTATTATATTTTTATAACAAATAAATAAATAATTTATCAAAATTAATAAAAAGTCAACTAATTAATATATTATAAATTTTAATTCTATTTTGAAATTATTTATAATATTAAATAATTGAATTAGTAACAGGAGAAATATATAAATATTTCCTTAAGATAGATTCCACAATAAATTAAGATTATAAAAAGAATTTAGTAATTAATACATCTAAAATTAAGTTTGAATTTTTATGATTAGGAGAAAAAAGAACTTATTATTTTTTTGTAAAAAAATAAAAAAGGTAATAGTAAATAAAATTTTGATTAACAAATATTAAAAATAAATAAATATATTTAAAATTCTAATTTCTATTAATTTGTAATTTAATTTTTACTTTTATTAAAAATATTTTAAAATTTTTATCAACGAAGATTGAATATCTTATTTGAAAATAAAAAAGAAAAATATTTTTCTTAAAAAATAGCACAATTTTAAAATAATAATCCAAAAAATTAATATATATTATAATAAAAATAAACATCATTTAACAATTTATTATAAATTAACAAGAACGGATATTAGGATTCTAGAAAAATAGGTAAACAACGGATTGTAGAAGTATACCAAAATTAAAATAGAAAAAAAATCAGTTAGAAAATAAAAAGCATAAACATTATTCGTAATTATTAAAAAAAATTACTTGATAAAATAGAATTATTTGTTCTAAATAATTTTTTAGTGAATAATTTTAGCTTTTACCTAATATAAAAGTGTTGTTCTTTTTTATTTTTTTATATCACATATATCCTTTGAAAAAGATGTTTTATGGTTCAATTTGATTATTACACATAAAATTATTTAAATAAGATATAAAAAAATATGATTTAGTTTGATCCAAATTAAATATGATGTTAAATTTTAATCAAATTAAATTAATATTTTATTGTTTAGTTTGAATAACTTCTTCAAGTTTTATTTTTATATAATTAATTTATACTAAAAAATAATGACTGAAAGATTGAAAATCAAAATGACTTTATTAAATGAACCAATAATGTGGAAAATTTACATTAATTAGAAAAATAAAATTATTCAAAAGATTGAATTTGTTTTTAAACAAGAAGAAATAAAGCTAAAAAGGAAAAGATTAGAAGAGAAGAAGATATTTTAGTTTTATATTAAAATATAATATAAATATATTGTACATGTGATTCAATTTGATTTTGTTTGAACTTAACTATGAGAATAAAAATTTGAATAACATTTTCTTTCAATAAAGATAATTGTGGTAAAATTAAGTAAAATGGTTATAAACGATAATTTTAAAATTTTTAATATAACTACATATGTAAAATTTAAACTCAAGATATACTTTGATTTCGGAAAAAAAATATAGTTTGATAAATGAAAAGTAAAGATTAATTAATAAATTAACCTTAAATATAATTTGATTCATTAGATAGGTTTTTGGAACAATAGAAGCTTTGAATAATAATAATAATAATTCCGTTTGATTTGTATAAAATTGAAGATATTAACTTTTTTTATAATGTGGAAAGTAATTATTACATTTAGAGAAAAAGATAATAACTTATTTCAAAAATGTCAAATCATTTCAATTAATAAAATGCAATACCATCTCACTTAACTATTGTAATACCACCTCACCTAACACTGATTAAAATTTTCAATTTACGGGGCTATTTAAGGCAAAAAAAAAAAAAAATCCCAATCCAAGACAAGTATCCCAATAAGTTTTATATATGTAAAAGTAAAGATTCACTTATATTAAAATAATTTAAAAGTAACATGTTTTGGATTTTAAATAAAATGTAATTCAAACATTATAAAAATAATTTAAGCATGTATACCAAATAATATGGTTTTCACTCTTCAATTAAATGTAACGTTTATTTTAATAATCCTTTTCTTCTCTTCTTCTCCTTGTTTGGGCCAATTCTGGTTCTGTTGCTTATTAGGATTCTCAACTCGGTGTCACTTTTTTCTGTCAGGAAAACAAATCCCTTAAATAGTAAAACATATATAAATTATTTACTCATAACTAAAATTTCTCCAAACGAAAAAAAGAATGCATAAAAAAAAAAAGCAAGTCATGAGAAGGACATTGTAATGATAACCCCGTCTCTCAACAAGAAAAAAGTAACTTGGTTTTGTTTTTTTTAACAAAATTTTTAAAAATTAAAAAAATTATTTGATAAATGAAGTTTTTAAAAATTATTTAAAAACAATATATATTTTTAATATTTAAAAATAATATCTAATTCAATTATTTAATTATTTAGTTTCAGATTTTAAATATTTATTTTTTGTTCATCTGCTTTATTTTTAATTTGATTTAAACAAACTTAACAAAAAAATTTATAAAAAATTAAAATTTCAGAACTGGAAATAAACCAAATACCCCATTAATGTAATATCATTTTCCAACGTGTATTGATTAATTACGAATGCTGATAGCATCGATTGAAGATTAGTTTAATTTGAATTTCAACATAGATTGTAATTTAGACAAAGCCTAATTTTCCATTAAAAATTATTTTGCACAAAATGTAATATTGCACGAGACAAGATTGTTAATTTAATTTTTGATATATTATACCAGTTTTAATATTATATATAATTAAATTCCGAAATAAAGAAGATATTGAACGACATCAAAGTATGCTTTATGATAGATAGTTTAAAATAAACAATATTAATATAAATATAATACTACATTATATAAAACAGGTTAGTTTAATATGTTAATTTTTATCATTGTATTAAATTTTTAATTAGTTTTTTATAATTTAAAATTTTAATTAAATTGTTATAAATTTATATTTTTTAAAATTAAATCCTTAAAATTTATAATGTCACATATCTATTTACTTAAATTTTAGTACAAGTTTTAAGTATAATTTTAACCAGAGAAATCAAATTTTTATTTTTATCCTTGTATTTATATTTATGTAAATAAAGTTTTTGAATTATTTTATTAGAAAAAAAATATTGTAATATTAATGATTTTGTAAAGAGGATTGTAAATGAAGAAAAAAAATGAAAAATGAAAGATGGAAAAAAAATCTAATAATAAAAGGATGTGAAATATTTGGACCAAAGGTTCTGAGATAAAAAAAATGAAATTGAAAGTATAAAAATAATATTTATATTTGATTTGTCAGGGTGGTGAGATTATATTATAATTCTAATTTATAAAAATATTCTCTTTTAAATTATGCGATTTTATTAAAAAATATAACTCTATTGATGTTTAAGTTTATTAATCATACAAATTTTAAAATTATAAAAATTAGTTAAAACCTTTTAATTATAGGAATCCAATTAAAAGTTCTGATAACATTATACAAAATAACTTATTCATGAATATTATTAATTAAGTTAAAAGTATTATGTTTTTAAAAAATATAAGTCATCAAATTGAATTGAAATAACTTTTTAAACATCAGGTTTAATTTATACTTTACTATATGTTAAAATTAACTTCAAAATAAGCCAAATAAGTGAGATGAAATGACTCTTGAATATTTCCAACTCTAGATACCACTAGTTTTAAACAGGGGAAAACATATATGTAATATTATAAATATGTTTTTAATTTATCAACTAAAATTATTTTTTATAACTAATATAAAAATTTATTAAATTTTAACATCAATGCTCAAAATAGAAATTTATTTTTAATTAAAAATAATTCTAAAAATATTTACAATATTATACCTAGCTACTTAAATTTTTATCCTTTTGAGTAATATAAAACGATCTCGACTTCTAATAAAAATATTAAAAGGATTATCTATTTATTAAACTTTTGTATTTAAGAAGCCAATCCCATCATTAATAAGTAAGAATTATTAGAATTTTTACCTAAATATTCGTTTTTATTTTTCTAAATTATCATTTTATTCTACTTACAACTTTATTTTCTAAAATTCTCTAATTTCAAACATGGTAATAATTGGTTTGCCTGTTACCATAATATCCTATTTCACAAATTTTTTTTTAAGATGTTAAACAAATGGTTGAGGAATCCGATTTCTCTGCATAACGTTTATTTATTTGTTAAATAAAAAGAGAAATCGATACCGCATTTATTGGTTTCCAAATTAATGTTTTTTTTAAATTACCTGATTTATAACGTAATATTAAAATTTAGTTTTATGTTATAATTAGAACAGTTTATTTAAAATTCTAAATTTAAATTTTCATCATTTTTCTTATTGTACTAAAAAAATATATGCAAATTTATTTAAAATAATCATATATATATATATATATATATATATATATATATAAATGAACACCCTTTTTTATGTAAATATTCATTTTTTAATTTTTGACAGTATAAAAATCAGTTTTTCTATTGCTGAAGTTTCATTTTGTTGCACTACTTTCTTTTTTACAAATATTACCGATTTCTCAACACTATATATATATATATATATATATATATATATATATATATATATATTAAATAAAGAAATTTGTACCTCACTTATCGATTTCCAAACTAATGTTTTTTTTTTCCTTTTCAAAACATTAACTGATTTATAACATAATATTATGCTTTAGTTTTATGTTATGATTTTCTTAATTAAATATATATTATGTTATTAACAAATATTAATTGTATAAATTAATTATAATTATTTATAACAATGTTAAGTATTGTAATTAAAATTATCATATCATTGTATAGTAATATCTTTATTATAAATATTTTTCAAACGTAGGGTGAAAAAGGAAAATAAATAAAGAATACAATAAATTCAGCAACCAGAACAGTGACCAGTTCCACAATTTGGAGGTTGCCTATTACGTGAAGGATTTCGAGGACGTTCAATTAATTCCATATTTTTGAGGTTGATCAGCATTTGAGTCTGATTCATTTAGAATTAGAACTTCCTCTAAATTAAGCATGATAGGCTAATAAGGTTGAACATTTGTAGAGTTGATCAATCAGTCAGTAAATGTTGATCAACAATTTGATTTTTCTTTGTGGAACCTATATTTAGTGCAAGAAGACATGAGCATATGATGCAGCAAGAATGACATGACCCTACCATACTGGAACAATTACATCATTTTCTTCAAAATGTCATTAAGCCATCCTCCATCATACCAATCGATTGAGAATGTTGATGTTAGTCGTCAAACCTTTCCTGCTACTGGACATGAGTTTGTTACTAATCTCTTCGGTGCCAACATATGATGATCCATAATCTATACATGTTTCGGATTCTCACATTTTTTTCATACTTCAGCTGCTACTACTTCTACACCACAAGTTACATCCTCCATAAATTTTCTACCATATTAGCTTCCCTTGCTTAATTCAGAGGAACTTATAAATTTAAATGTTGTCGAACACATAGAATGGAATGTTGTCCAAATCCACGATGTAATAATAACATTTCATTACTGTGCTATACATGTGGATTTATACAATTACTATTTATTTATAACATAATATTACTCAATTAAATATTATATATATTTAATTAAAAAATTATAACATAATATCATGTCACAAATCAGGTAATGTTTTTAAAAAATAACATTGGTTTGGAAATTTAGTAAGTGTGTATTGAATTTTTTCTTTATTTTTTTAAATTAAAATTTGTGCAGAGAAATCAGTAATAATTTATAAAACGAGAATAGAGCAACAAAATAAATTTTCGGTAACAGAAAAATCGATTATCTATATTGTTAAAAATTAAAATATGTTAGGAAATAAAACTGAAATTGGGGTAAAGTTAAAATAATAATTAAAAAAAAGCCGCAATCTTATATATATATATATATATATTGTGAGCCATGATTCCGTTTCACTTTAGATAGATAAATTATTTCCACTTATGTTTTATTTTTAAATAATATGAAAAGTCGAATTCCATAGAAAAAAATCTATAGCAGTGGGGATTAAAAAAATTGACTGTACCTTCTAAATTAATTTTTTACTGATAGTGGTGTGGTTTTGTCAAATCCGTTTTAACGCACGATGAATTGGAAAGATCTTAACACATATATAGGGATAAGTTATTGCAGGACTATCTTCAAAAGAGTTTGAGGCTAGGGTAAATAGGAAAAGTTTGAAAAGGACCTAGCACCGACTCAGAAGAAACCTTTCAAATTTTTTAGAAATAAATAATTAATGGGAAATGAGTAAGTTATTAAAGTAATAATAATAATAATCAAATTAGAAAAAGGAAAGTGGGTATGAAAGGAAGAGACGAGAGTGACGCTGTCGTGACGGCTAGGGTTTTTTGGTTTCTGTCTACACTCTACGGTCATAAACCAAGCCACGTAGGCCATCTGAGGTAGCAGTTCCGTTGTACACGTGGCATAATGGTAGGATTTCACGACAGCGAGTGAGCGAGAGAAGAATGAAAGCACCCAACAAAACGACAAGCTGTTATGTAGGCTCCACATCTCCAAGTGGACCCATTCTGACGTGGCACACTTACTTCAAAATATAATAATATATTTTATTTATTAAAATTTTCAATTTCTCTTATTATCAAAACGATGTTTAGAATATTTCCCTATAAGTTATTTATTTTTATAAAATAAATAATGTACTTCTTGTCTTAATATATTCTTTAAATAATAAATAGAAAAATTATTAAAAAATATAAAATTTTAAATTATTCTATCAAAATATATTATAATAATTGTAGACTTACTAATTACTACATTTTTAATTTATATTTCAAAATATATGATATATACTATAAATTTTTATTAAATCATAAAATTTTAATATATTAACAATATAAAATAAAAATGTTATTTAATAACTTTTATCATAGGTCTTCAAATAGACATTAAAAAATAAAATAATTATTTTATGAGTGAAGAATGAGAAGGTTGGAAATTTGAGATGGAAAGGTGTTGATTACTCCAGTGGCGAGTGCCTTATGAAATTAAATTTGGTTTCATTTATATCATTTTAGTACTATTCTGAAATAAATACAAATAATAATTCCCATTGTAACACCTTCTCCGCATTCCACGCTGATAATATATTTCTCTTTTAAGCCGTGCTAAAAAAGAAATGGTTTTGCCTTTTGGAGTTAAAAGCAGGGAAGCAGCCCCTCCCCCAGTGACGCTATCTTTTCCTCCATATGTTCACAACGCAGATATTTACCTGATCAAAAGCGGAGGGAAGTCTAACCAATACCAAGATCCGAGGCTACCAACGACCCCGGAGACAACCTCCGCGTGTCACTTCCTCTCTTTGCCACGTCGCCAAGATAACATTTCCACGCTGTCCAATCTAGTTTATTTTAAATAATTAAATATCACTACCTAATTCAATCTCAATTATAAATAAATAATTCACACTATCAATTTATTTTTGAAATAAGATAATTCTTTTTTATTATTATTTATTTATATTTAAACAGTTTAATATAATTAAAATTTATATTTAAATATATTTTAAGTATATATTATTTACATTAATATATATAAATTAAATTAACGATTATTATTTATTTATAACCTGCCATGGATATATTGAGCGCGGCTATATATATATATATATTAGATAAGTTCTTTAATTTTCTGAATTTTTTAACGAGGGACCCACGTACATGTCATGAAGCTACCACATCTCGCGAACGTGACAATTAGGCCAAAGGAGAGAAAATAATTTCTAGATCGGCAGCTATTGCGGGGCCCACACTCCTTGGAAGTTCCGTGACCGTGACTCTGAGTTACTCTCGCTTCGGCGCTTATCTCAGCCGTCCAATCAGAACCCTTCAATGGTGAAGATTTGGTTTTGACGATCGACGCACCCGAACCTCTTGGTTTAGGTGCCATGTCGGATATGCTCGTTCGTTGGAATCTGCTTGTTTTTTTTTTTAAAATATGAATGCGAGTGCCACGTCGGAGTCATCCAACGACGGAGAAAGCTCGTGCTACTGATAACGCGAGGATCTGGTCCGTGGAAGAGAAATGTTTGTTTTAGTTGTTTATTTATTCGCACGTGGGCCCACCAGTGTAGTCTATTCTATTGTGAAATTATAGATAGAAAGTTAATTAATTAAAAGAAATGGAAAACCAGAAAAGGGTAAAAGTGGAACCGGAATAATGAATTTGACCGGTGGGAACGATATTTTCTGCGGTCACCTAGATTCCTTGTGATGGTGGTGTTTCATGTTTGCTTTTACCAAGGTCCGGGCAACCGGATATACCCGGTGTCCGCTCCACGTCGTTTGTTTTTAAAAAATATTTTGCCGATAAAGTAATAGACTACGGTAGCAAGAATTTAAAGTTTAACATATTTACACGCATTGATTGTATAATTAAATAAAAAAGATATTATACCAAATTGGCAGCTCGCGAAGATGGAAAAGGTTGTGGACAAAGGAATAGGGTGGACACGTGGAGGTGACGCGCTGAAAAGGTTAAAAGGGAGTGGTGAAACGAAGGGCGGAGATGGTGCCATGATGTCACGAGGGAAGGGGGTTCGTTGGATGAGTGGAGAGAAGAAGGGTGGGGATTGTAACAGGTGACGCGGTGGAGAATCGTGACCGTCCAGGAGTCTTTGGAGTGGGTTTGGCAGAGAGTGAAATAGCGGAAAGGGGGATGAGATTGGAGCACGAAAAGGGGAAGAGAAAGAGAGAGAGATAGAGATAGAGAGAGAATCGAGGACTGGTGTAGCAGCAGCGAGAGGAGAAGAAGAAAGAAGGAAGGAAGATAGATAAGAGAAGCAGCCTCCCAAAGCCCTAAGATCTCTGATTATTGTGATAACAGAAAAAAAGGATCTGTGGTGGACAGAATCAATATCTGAGTGCGAATTTGGGGAATCTGTTGCCGATGATTATGGTGGAGGAGAGAGAGATGAGATAAATCTGGTGGATGTAGCTGCTGATTCGGTGGAAAGAGAGCGCTCATCTTGGAGGTGTGGAATGGACAGGATTAGAGAAGCTAGGAGAAGCACTATGGCCGCAAATGGTTTGACAAGAAGAAGACACAGGACTAACAGTCTCAGAGACTCACCAGGTTCATAATTCTCTCTCAGATCTCAATAACTGCTAACCATCTTCTCTTCATCATTCTCACCATGTGTTTCGTTTTTCTTTCTCATGTTTCGGTTTATGCAGAGGAAGATGGAGCGATGGAGTTGCAGGAGCCAACCAGGCTAAGAGATCGAGGGAGTGGGAAAAAGGATCGAGATCGCGAGAGGGAGAGGGAAAGGGAGCGTGAGAGAGATCGATTGGGTAGAAGCAAGAGGAGGAGGGGGGATAGATTGATGCACAGCAGCAGAGAAGATGGTGGAGAAGACACTTCGGAAGAGAGTATCAACGACGAAGATGATGACGACGACGAAGATGGAGGGGGAGGTGGAGCCGGAGGAGCTTCCGTCAGAATGCTTCCGCTGAACCCCTCATCGCTGTCATCGGCTTCATCGCTCTCCAACCATCATCGGAAGAGCTTCCCTCCAACGGCGAAAGTTTTTAGAGCGCCGCCGACGACGTGGAAGCCCGCCGATGAGATGATCGGAGTGTCCGTACCGAGGAAAGCACGCTCAGGTAAAAGCAACTGAATTCGTTCGCAGCTTCCAAACCGGAATTCGCCGTGTTCTGATGTCTGCCTCCCTTCTCTTTTCTTTCTCTTCTCAGCGTCCACCAAGAGGTCGCACGAATGCTGGGCTTCGAGTGGCAGCGGATTAACGGCGGAACAAAATCACCGGCAGCCTTCGACCTCACCGGTGAGGGCGGCGTCGGTGGCGCCGGCGTCGCCTTCGTCGTCAAACGCGTCGGTCAGGAAAAAGATAGTGAGTGAATCTTGGTATTTGTTTTGTGCCATGTTGGTTTTAATGTAAGTGGTAACATGACAGTGGTGGTTTTTGTTGTTTTTGATGGGTGTGTGCAGAAACAGAATGGAGGAGGGAAGTTTCGACCACCGAAAACGACGTCATCGTCGAAGTCGGCATCTTCAGCGCAGGAAGAGATCGAGATAGAGATCGCTGAAGTGTTGTACGGCATGATGAGACAGCCTCAGGGACCTTCCAAGCAAGAAATCATCGCCAACGATTCAACCAAGTTTGATTCCCGAGAATCCAATAACAAATCTTCCGGTGGCGTCAAGTCACCGAACTCAAACTCTCAATCCGCACCGCCTCAAAATTCAAGCTCTTCCGCCACTCCCATGTCCGCTGTTGGTGGGTTATTATTACTGAACCATCCACTTTCGTTAACAATTGAAGTTCGTGTTTTTTATTCTTTTTGGGTTTTTAATTTTGCAGCTCCTAAGAGGAAAAGACCGCGTCCGGTGAAGCACGAGGACGAGAATCCTCCGATTTTTAGCGTTCGGAGCAGCCCCATTTTGTCGACGACGAAAGCGGAGAGCGATCAGCCTTCGAAGATGGAAACTTGTTCAACTAATTTGGATAAGAGCAACGCGGGGTCTGTGGCCGAGAATCTGGTGAATTCGCAAACGGTTCAGGCGTCGTCGGAACCATCTAAGCCGGAGAGCAACTCCTCGTCGGACTCAAAGCCGTTGACGGAGGAACCGGAGAAGCAAAAAGATGCGGTATTGAGTAAGGAGGTGGTGCCTCCTCAGTCACCCAAGAAGGAATCTCCTGTGCTCCAAGTAGTAGATGATGACCGTGAAGATGTGAAAGCGACTAAAGCGTGAGCAGCATCAACTTTTATTACTGTTTTCTTTCTTTTTTTAATCATTTAGCTTTTTGTGTTGAGTTTGGTCTGTATGTGAATCCTGATATTTCTTTATTGATTTCCTTCGTTCTGTTCTGCAGGAATCCGTCGGTGTCCGAGAGTGAAAACCAGCGAGAAGAGAAGTTTCAAATAGATCTGATGGTGCTTATCTCTCTTATTTCTCTCTCTCATATTCCGTTTTTTTTTTCTTGTTTTTTACCGGTGGGATTTTCAGGCGCCACCTCCTCCATTGAGGTCTTCTCCGGAAAGGGATGTGGAGAATAATTTGGTTGCAGAAGCTGAAAAGGTAAGTGGGCCATGTTGTGGCTATGAGCTCCTTCTTTTCATGTTGCTGGACAATGATGAGTACTTAACACATTTTGGGGGGGGTGGTCTGGTTTGTGCAGGAAGTTAAGCCTGTGATGAAGGAGGACGAGAAAACACAGAGAATGAACAAGGAAGAAACGGTGGTTGTGGAAATGGAGAAAGGGAGAGCAAAAGGTGAAGAAACCGAATCGCAGAAACCGGGTATTGTGCAGAAAGAAAGAGGTATTGACTTGCAGCTTGATTTGGAGAAAGCTGATAAGGTGGATACTGGTGGCAATGCCAGTATGGTTAACAAGAAGCAGCAACACCAGAATGCTCAGAGGCAGCAGCAAACAAACATAGAGAAAAATGGTACGTTCAGTTTTGATGCTTTTCCTCTCTTCACTTTTTGCTGATCTTGGTGCCTTAATATCCTTCTCTCTACTCCTTACAGTTCAATCCAATTCTTTGCCTCTTCCAATGTCTGTTCCCAGCTGGCCTGGCGGGCTTCCTCCCATGGGGTACGGCCGGAGATCCACTCTTGTGTGTTTCCGATATTTGTACTGGTTTTGTGGAATCTTGATGTGACCTTCTCATCTTTATCTCATTTAGCAGATACATGACACCTCTGCAAGGAGTTGTATCCATGGATGGGACTACTGTGACATCTGCAGCAATACCGGTGTGTGCACTTTTCTTTCCTCTTGAAGTTTTCTGATGCCTTACATGAACCTAACCCCTTATTAACTAAAGTTTCTTACTTTCACAGCCTCCCCATCTTCTTTTCAATCAGCCTCGGCCTAAAAGGTGTGCAACCCACTGCTACATTGCTCGTAATATATTGTATCACCAGCAAATTGCAAGGATCAATCCATTCTGGCCAGCAGCGGCCGGTTCTGCATCATTGTATGGTGGTAAGCCTGGGAATCTTAATGTGGTACCCTCCACAGAAGTGCATGGGAATGTTCCCGGCAGGGCTGCAAACTCTTCTCAGGACAAAGGGCACGGTCTTGCCATGTTTCCTGGACATATTGGGAAGGACAAAGGCTCTCAGCCTGCCAATGTAGATAATTCATCAAGAAAGCAAATTTTGCTTCAGCAAGCTTTACCCCCAGGAGCAGCACCTAGTAACATCTTGGTATGATTTATTACTTTTGTCCTTTTGTCTTACCCTTCTGTTTTCTTGTTTAATTAATTTGTGCGTTGTCACAAATTTCAGCATGGCCCTGCCTTCATCTTCCCACTGAATCAGCAGCAAGCAGCTGCTGCAGCATCTGTTCGGCCTGGATCTGTGAAATCCTTGCCCGTTTCAAGCAACGGAGCACCATCCAGTGCGTCTAATTCGGCCCCAGCAAATGCTTCTGCTACGGGGGCTGCTGCTGCTGCCGCCCCAACAATGAGCTTCAGCTATCCAAATATGCCTGGCAATGAAACTCAGTACTTGGCCATTTTGCAGAATAATGCGTACCCGTTTCCAATACCAGCACATGTTGGTGGTCCACCTGCGTACAGGGGAACCCATGCCCAGGCTTTTCCATTCTTCAATGGGTCTTTCTATTCTTCCCAAATGCTGCATCCTTCACAAATTCAGCAGCAGCAACTTCCTGCTCAATCACAGCAGAGCCAACAGGGCCATCAAAATACCAGTATATCCAGTGGATCCTCCTCGTCTCAAAAGCAGCATGCTCAGAATCAGCAACAAAAGCCTAATAATGTTGGTGGCTCCAATGGTGGTGCTGGGGGTGTTGGTGGAAGCTTGCAGGGTTTTCCTGTCACTAAAAACTCCCCATCACAGCCGCTTCAATTGCAACAGCAACAGCAGCCAAGGCAGAATCATCACACTTCGCATGCAGCTCGCCAAGTTGAGTCTGAGATGGGAGGTGAAGATAGCCCATCCACTGCTGACAGTCGCCTCACTCGCGCTACCATGAATATTTATGGCCAAAACTTTGCAATGCCTATGCAGACGCCAAACTTTGCTTTGATGAGTCCTGCTTCTATTAGTGGTGCCGGTTCTAACAGCGGTCACAGTGAAAAGAAGCAAACGCAACAGCACCCTGGTCCAAAGGCTGGCGGTGAAACGTCTCCAGCATTTGCCATGTCATTTGCATCCATCAACGGAGCTACTGCTGCCGCGGGCCTTGATCTCTCGTCTATCGCACAAAACCATTCCATCATGCAGAGTAATCATAACTATCAGATAATGGCAGCAGCACAAGCTGCCAGTGCTCAGCTGAAGAAGAATTATCATGCTCCTGACGAAGGGAAAAATGTAGTTAATTCTTCTAGCCTAGACGAAGATAGAAAAGCTATATCCGGAAAAATTCCAGCAACGGTAGGGCAATCCATTGCATTTGGAAGGCCAGATGTGACTGATCCCTCATTGGCGTCGTTATCTGGCAACAATGTCATTGATACCTCGGGTCGTAGTATCAATCTTGGTTCTGCTGCTTCCCGGGCATCTGCTTCTGTTATGCCTGCTGCCATCAACACTAATGCTGCCACTTCTCAGCAACAAATGCAGCGGAATCAGCAACAAATTCTTCAGCATCAGAAGCAGAATCAGTTTGCAGCAGCAGCAGCAGCAGCTGCTGCTGCTGCACGTAACAAAACCCCATCAACAAGCAATGGCAATAGCATCTACCCCGATAATCTCCCTTCTACATCTTCAATGGCTAACAAGTTTCCCAATGCTGTATCGGCATTTCCTCAAAGCCTTGTACAGAGTAGCAACACCATTGCTCAGTCACCACAGTGGAAAAGCTCTGCAAGGGCAACCACTACCTCCCAGTCACCTCCATCTATGGCTTCAACTCCAACCTCATCGGTCAAAACGCTTCCACAGCAGCAGGCTCGTTCCCAGCAAGCTCACACACAAATATCTTTTGCAGCAAATCCAAAATCATCCACGGCACAGGTGCAACCTGCAAGTTCCACTCAATCCCCATCTCCCCCCGTTATGGTTGGCTCACCAACAACTTCATCAATGTCAAAAAATACCGGTAGCCCAAGAACAACCTCAACTTCAACCAACAATAAGATAAGCCAAACTTCTCTGTCCTCTCAGCAAGGCAAGAACTCTTCTGCTGTACCAGCTCGAAAATCCTCACCTGTTGGTGGCAGGAATGTGCCATCAATACTCGGTGGTCCTCAGCTAACTCCCTCTTCTTCTAGTACTGGGAGTAAATCTCAATTGCCACAGAAACAGCAGCAGCAACAACAAATATCAAAGCAAGCTTTACCACAGGCCCAACTTTTCTTCTCAAATCCTTATGTGCATTCACAAGTCTCTCAATCCAACAGTTCCACCTCCACTACCACAGCTGCAAGTGGCTATTATATTCCGCAACGGCGTGGCTCTGAACAGATGCAGCGACCGGGATCTTCTGGCACTTCCTCAAATGGTGCAACCGTGAATAATACCAAAGGCAGTGCCATACCTACACAGGGTCTTCTGCATCCTGCTCAGTTTGCTGCAATGCCACCCTCCGGGAACCACCATCAGTTCGTTCCTGCTGGCTTTCCCTATGTTCATCCTGTACCTTCCGTTCAAGTGAAGCCAGCAGAACAGAAACAACCTGCGGGTGAGTAGAATGTTATATTCCTTTGTTGCACCCCTATGTTTGCGGGCGGTGGTCAAAGAAGAAAACTGAGTGAAATATGAATTAGCATGGGATTTTGAGGTTCATGATGGTAGCTTCTCAGTTCGAAGAGGAGGGCCTGTTCTGTTGATGCCGTTTTGAGAAGATGTGGATGAAGCAAGCTCGAGTAGATCACGGCCAACAAAGATAGATGATAATTTGGATTCCACAATTTTGGAAGGGAAATCGACCAGACCATTGATGTGCCTGAATTGTGTTTAGTAATTTCTTTGTACCCTTGTGTTTATAATCTGACAAGGTTGATCATGAAGTCTAATCAAATTTGATTGGTTTTTTAGAAGGATGTGGTTGGTATGGTGGGAAGAGAAAAAGGATAAAAAAAGATGGAGGAAAGGAAGGGAAAGGACCACCTTTTCTTCTTTTGGGGATGTAATCGAGTTTACCTACATGTTCTTTCTCCTCTTTCTTTTTTTCATTTTGTCTTCTAGGCTACTAGAGCAGTAAACATCTTTTTGACATATCTATGTGGAGAAGGAAGGATGAATATGTACGTGGTTGGCTGATATTATAGTAACCCTCAATTTTTTTTTAATTTAAAGATCAAAGATGATTTCCCTCATCTGTTGCCGCTGTGGTTATGATGCCATTACAACAGTTTTATTTTTTATTTGTCCAATGTTGGTGAATTTTGAGTAGGGAGTGTCATATGGGATCCAAATTGCAATGAGAGAGAGAAAAAAGTAATAGCAATATTAAAGAATTTGAAGATGCTTTTGTAGAGATGGGGACTTGCATATGAGGGGAGTGAAATTTCAATGTGTAGACTAGAAATCAGGGGTGTTAGATAAAATAGCATATAGGTGGCAGCTCAAGGGTATTCAATCAAGATTTTCAAGGGCCTTCATATCTCTCATGTTTGGTTGGTTTTGGGCAAGGATGGCGTGGTCCGGATCGTGTGGTAAATATAGCTTCAAAGCACCACCGCATTAGACAATTTCCTTTGCTGAGAAGTGTGCCCTTTACTGTCGCCATCGCACACGTGGCTTATGTATTTGTGGGAGATTGATTCAACTATTCTTGGTATTATCACTTCAATTATTATCCTAAGCTGCTAGAATATCATTATAAATCAGATTAAATAATGTGTGAGTTGGTGGTACTTGGTAGGGTAGTCCTTTTTTATTTCCACGTAATGGAAGGAAATTGCTTTCCATGTTTGCCCTTGACGTAGGTCCCCACTATGAGACAGCACCTTGGCCCACCCAAGCAATCACAGCGTTTAGGCCTTTCAGGACCAAACTTAAAGCAGCAACACATTGCGGGTCCTGACATCCCACCTGTGATGATGTGAAAAACTTTGCTCTTGTCTCTACATAATACACGTGTATCCAATGTCTTTATAATTCTTTTGATTTCTCAAAGTAACAAAATGCTCCAAATCTTCTCTTTGCAACAGAGCTCCACCTCTATTCCTCTACTTCAACAAGCCTACCTTAGCCTTGTTTTCTTTTCATTGTTCAGCCTCGTAAACTTAACGACATGCACAAACACAGAAAGACGTATCATATGTATATTTCTTTCTTTTCTGTAAGGGAATTGGTTTTGTCAAAAAGGTTGTATTTTTTTTTAATAAAAAAGAAATTATGCAATATGATTTTAAACTTTGTTCCGCTATATGGACCAGTTCAACTGCAAAAGTTGGAAGATGGATAAATAGATAAAGAGGGAGGACAAGCAAGGGAGTGAGAGTGACGTGGATTTCTTTTTAAGTATCCTTTTTCCATCAGCATAAAGTGAATGGATCTACTTCCCTCCTGTGCTGAAATGGCAGGAAAGTTTTTTATCAAACAAAAAATAAAAAAGTGGAGTGCGAAAATATAATCGCAATATTATGGGAATTTTATATTGAAACCTTTATTCAGTGATTCATTTATTCACTTATCTGTTTCTTTTTTGAGGGGCCAAAGATAAAGCATACAGATCTTCGCTTGGTTCCCTCTTGATAAACCGAAAAAGACAATATTTTGTGTCCTTTTCCGTTCAGAGGGACCCGTGAAAGGAATCAATTAATGGAATAAGCAAAGTCCCCATACCCCCCATTACCGATCTGTGAACACTGAAAGATAAGCCTGAAGGTCACCACACCTAAAATCAACTATGACTTATCGCACCTTCCTGACCCCACTTCAACAGCTCCTAAAAGTCTTCTCCTTTCTATTTTATAATCATTATTTTATGTTAGTTGAGCATCATAAGCAGTGTAACTGACCCTTTGATCAGGGATTGGAAAGAGTCAAGCTGCTTCAACTATTTTACTTTCCTGTTCACATTTTGAAAATTATAAATCTCGGAATTGACTCTTTTTTCTCAATCTTCTACTTTGTTCATATTTTCCTTTTGGATATACTTAGCATTTCTTTATAGAACTTTACAATTTTTTCCAAAAAATAAATAAATTAGAGCAACAGTGCTGATACTATAATAACAAGTAACCCATATAACTCTTGTAATTTACATGAATCTATCTTTTTCTCTTTTTGGTTAAATTTCAGTTGGATAGTCACATGTGCTTGTATGATGATCTGAATCCTTCTTGAAACATAAGTTTGATTGAAGGCAAGGCAACAGTTAACAACAATCATCCATATCTTGGGAAATTGATTTATTCCTCAAAAGTATTAATTACCAAGCTGTGTCAAGCGGTTCTTTGAGATTGTATTCCTTTTGCTTTCTTCTCTATCTTATGAGGAGGCTTACATAATTTTCAAAATAACTTGACATATTTCAGTCGTTATTATGTAACTTCGTTAGAAGATACCACCCATATTCACCTAGTTGCTCATCGTGTAATGTGTAACATCGGATAGGGGTATAATAGGAAAAAGAATTGTTAGATAATAGATAGTTACTAGCATTACAATGCAAGGCTTTTTCTTTCCATTGATGAATTACTTATGATGAAAGTGCAATTCAGGCCCCTAATCCAATATCAATCGGTTAGTAATTTCATTACAATACATTTTGTGTAGATACTAGATAGGGAACTCACTTGTGTGTGGCTCATTGCTACCCTAAAAAAGAAATAAATAGTATACCTTTCTCAAAGGCATGTTTGGCTAATAGGTAATAGTTATAACTTATAAGTACAAAATGGTAGTATTTTTTCTATAGCAATACTTTTTGTGATGCAAGATGTTTTCCCCCTTTGTTCTATATCTATACAGACATTCAATGTATTGTTAATTAGACGTGGGGTGAAGAAAAAATAAACGCAATGAAAATGAAGAAAATAGTTTTGTCTGTCTTTCCCCTCCTTCCACTATAGTTAAAAGAAAATAACTGTATATTGTGTGTCAAAGCAAGCTAATTGTAGATATTAAATGGATGAAGAAAGATCATGCTAAGATGTGGGCTACCCCACAGCATAAATAATAAAGATGCTAGGCCTAATTGGAAGGTCCATGCATTTAAGGCAAAGAGGTGAATCCACGTTGCAGGCATTGTCTCCATTAGGCGTTGGTGCAACTTCAAAAGTTATTTAATAGTATAAGCAGACAAAGTAATGGAGTAAAGCTTTGCCAACAATGTTTGAAAAGGAAAGGATATATACAACGGAGGGCAATTCACATGTGATTTAGATAAATAGTTGTCCTTTGATTACTTGAGAAAGTGGAACAAGCAGGTTCTTTAGTTACTGTGTGTGACACGGAAAATCTCACTCATATGAGGAAAATTAACAAGGTGTCGCAATAACCAATCATGTGGATTGGACTTTTGAATTTCATTGTATAACAAAATGATAAAAAAAAAAAAAAAAGAAGAAGAAGAAGATTAATGACCACCTGGAGGGGAAATGGGTAGAAAATGGTGGTGGGTTCCTCCCTTGAATTAATTAATAGTTGGGTCCATATTGGCTTTTAATAAATAATAATAATTGTAACTGAGAATAAATTTTTGACAAGATTTCGTAGTGGCATAAATTGTGTTGGTAAGTGTCTTGAATTCAATAATATCTAAAATGTGGTTGACCACACATGAACAAATCATCTTGAATTTCAATTCAACTAAATTACTTTTCTTTTTCCAATTATTTTTCCCAGTCCCTTTCCATCTTGTTCTCTCTCTCTCTCTCTCTCTCTCTCTCAGTACACTCAACGTGCGCCCAGAAAGAACGGTCAACACAGAATACTAATCACTGGGGGGCCCTTCCCTTATCTGAACCATTGGCTTCCACTGCTGAAATTTTTTCGAATAAATGAATCTGATTCATCAATTGGTCAACAGAAATTGAGCTCAAGTATGGACAATTTGAATGCAATTTTTTGCATGCTCTTCAACAAAAAATGAAATTATCCAAGTCCTATTTTTTCTGCGTTTATCTTCAAACCTTAAAACTAAAACAAATGGACTAGACTATTGGAACTTGCGCTCAAACAGGCACCAAGAGAAGGAAAACAACTTTTTTCCAACACTCACTTGGCAGAAATTGAGTGAGTGGCAGAGAGGGAGAGGGAGAGGGAGAAAAGCACTCAAGGGGATATCTAAAATTCAGAGCCCCCATCATTTAGTAGATGCAAAATTGAAAACTTCTAAACTTCTAAATTCAAAAACCCACCTCAAATGTAAAATATGAACCAATTAAAGTATGCCACACATTTCATTTCTTTTCTGGGGCGTGTGGCCTTAACTGAAATGGATATCTTTAATGCTTAGAGTGAGGCATAGATTCTGAAGATCAAACCCATGACAGAGGTCAATCTAGCAGATGAAACTAGAGTCAAGTGTGTGGTCTCTCTAACTGTACTAAAAAAACTGGTTCAGTTGGAACCAGATTCAATTCAATACGGTTACTATTTCAATCCAAAATGAACCATAAAATCTACTCCACCTCCAGAATGAATCACAAAATTGTGTTACAATTCAAAAAAGGTACCTCTGAAGTGCCTTACCAGCGCTTCCTCTACCATTAGCACCAAAACAGAAACCATTAAATACAAGAAGGAGAGGTACAAATAATATCTGCACTCTGCAGCAGGAGCAGCAAATGTGGTTCCCCTCCACCACCCGGCACCCACATACACAGCTTATAGAATAGAAGAAAAAGAAAAGAACTTTGTTACTTTCTGATCACTTGCGGTCCAGGTCCCAGGTGGGTTGAGAAACCCTTCACATGATTTGATTTTGATGCAACATCTCTTCTCTCCTATCTGTATCTCTATCTCTCCTGTTCTATGTATTTATATAGGATGCCAAACAATTGAGAATTCATATCCATCCATATCCATAATATACACGATTGTGACCCTTTTTCAAAAAAAAAAAAAAAAAAAACTTTTAATGGGTTTCAAAAAGTATTCAATACACTTCTTTCTCCTTTTTATTTATACTTTTTTATTAAAAATGCTGGTCTATTTTTATTATTTCTATATAAATGATGTGCGATGTTGTCGGAGAAATCTCCTTTCTCTATTTTAGACGAAGTATATTCTCATTTATTTTAAATCTTTAAATTTGAATTTGACTGGTGTTTATTCATTGTTCAGGCTTAATTTATATATTTTCCTTTCTTCTTTAAAGTTTGAATTTTTTTCCCTTTTTTGAAAACCATCTTCATTTTCTATACCAAAAAGTTTCTTTGTCTTCGTCCCTTTTTTCCATTTCTTATTTTGTGTCGTTGCATCATTTCATTTTTCAATAAACTCAATCATAGGAAAATTATGATTACAGGCGTTTATTAATTGTTTAGAGATTTTATTTTCTTAGTTCGATTCATTTCTCTTAATTTTAATGTTTCATAAATTGAGTTGTGGTTCTTCAATTAGGAAGGGGAGAGAGGAAATTGATTGTTGAGATTGAACAATTTTTATAAAAAAATAAAATGAAAGAAAATAAATAATATTAAATGGTTACTTAATTTTGAAAATTAAATAAAATATATTTTAAATTATTATAAATTTTCAAAATATATGCATAAATTAATTTGAACCATCCATTTTTTTTAAAGTGCATGTTTCATATTGAAAAATGTAAGTATTTATTTTTCAACTTTAAACAAGCCCCAAGTGTTATTGTAAAACTTTGCACATGAAGTTTATTAAGAAAATCAACTTGATCAATTTTATTTGTTATGCTTCTAAATGTTGTCTTCTCTTTCAGCGAAGATAAAAAGTAAGGTTTTTAAACAGAGGGCACGAATTCCTTAATTATAGGATACAAGAATATTTTATTATTTGACACAAACAAAAACACAAATTTTCTATGCTGTTTATAGGTTGAATTCTATGAAGATATTCGTAAATTCTATATATATATATATATTCTTCCAAAAGGATATTTGCCTCCGTCAATCTTAGGGAAGGATTAAGTGGAACCGTGTAACTGTAAGGGATCATTTTTAAGGTAGTGTTTGTTTTGATTATTTTTTTAATCCTAGAAATTACTTTCAAGTTAAAGTAGAAATAAAATTTTAAAAATTAAAGTTAAATTTCTTTTAGTAATTTTATCATTTTCATCTTAAAACTATTTTTGAATTAATTTTTTTCTTCTAAATAACGTATCAGTGAATTACAAAAAAAATTAGTAAACCACCACGATAACTTTAAATGTAGTACCTCATGTAAATTATTATAATATTTAATTTTTTACATTAAATTAATTTTAATAGCTTAGTAAATTTTGAGTTTAAAGTTAAACAAAAGAAAAACTCTACTAATCTAAAATGATGATTGATTTATAAAAATATTTTCTATTTTTATTTACAAAGTTACTATTTTGATTCTTATTTTTTAATATTTTATAAAAAGAATGAAAATAAAAATGTTTTTTCTTAATTTTATTGTTTTTATATAAAATTTTTAAAAATAACATAAAACACAATAATAATTTTGTAAAAAAAATATTTTTATAAATAAAATATTATCTAATCTTTTTAACATTTTCATTAAAAGTTGTATTTCATTTTTTATCACTTTTATAAGTTTATGTTTACTTTGAGTCATTATTTTAAAGAAATAATAAAATAAAACTTGATTAAACAATATCTAAAAAAATAAAAAATAAGGAGAGAGAAAAAAAAAAGGAAATTGATTGTTCTTTTCAAATCGCAAGAAGTTTGCATTACATGCCTACCGTATCTCTTTAATACTAGAGGGACTATTTAATTGAGGGGTATATTTTCCACTATTTATATAGTTGAAAAAAGAAAAAAAGGAAGACTTTTATGAGGAAACTCAACGAAGGAGATAGAGGATTTGATTATTCTATTCATTATTAAAAAAGTATTATTTATTGATAGTTTAATATTATATTGATATTTATTAATATAATTTAAAAATATTATAAATATACATTAATATATTAATAATAAAATACCTTATATCAAGAGATAATTTTATTAATACAGAATATTAAGATATATTATCAATATATCAAATGTTAGTTAATATATTATCTATCAATATAAAATTTAGAAATATATACTAACACTTTAATTTTTTGTTAAATAATTTATATTAATAAAATTTATTAAAACATTTAATATTTTGTTTAATGATAAATAAAATTCCTTTTCTAATGATTAGGGATTAAAGTATTAAATGTCCTTACAAAATTTATAAGGATATATCTTATTTAAATGAATTATTATGCAACCAACAATTTCTATACTTTGAGACTTTTATCAAATAGAACATTATTAAAATTTATGTATTATCATTTTATATACTTCATCTATACTATATAGAAAAAAATTTTAACTGTTTTTTTTTTTCATTTGCATCATTTGAATCCGAAGACTTGTTCTAAAAAAATCAAGTTCATTACTCGTTGAATCAATAAATGTTCATAAGATATTTATTCGTTCACTATTATTTAAGAGTTTTTTATTTTTTATTTTTTATTCCGTTTTAAATTCAGTCAAATCTTGTTGATTTTAATGTAAAATATTTTTAATTAATAATTAAAAATAATTTTTAAATAAATATATCATCAAAAGAAATTCTATATTTAATAAAAAAAAATTTATATATAAATAACATTCAAACTCCTATCAACATATTTAAGAAATACAAATACATAATTATTTATCAACACTTTCACATTTTATTGATACTCAAATCTTTTTGAAAAAATTATGTTTTGTTTGTTTTTCATTCTTTTCTATGCAATTTAATTCTTACAAGATCCTATTGGTTGTGATGATTGAAGATTTACTAAAGAAGACATTTGATGGACAAGGGATTTGGAGTTAGATGTAAAGATAATAATAGTAGATTCTTTTTGTTTTCCATATCTTAGATTCTCGTTGATGAAAGAGATTGCAATGCTTATTTTCAATTGTTATGATTGATGTTCAATGAACTCTTACCGCGACCTTATTTAACTATATTTGTCTTCAAATATTTATCAGTATATACTACCTTTAAATAGAATGGCTAGGCATGATCATTCACAAATTTCGTTTGGTGGATTGCTCATTTTTTTAAAATACATTTTAATATGGCAAGTGACTCACTCAACTTTACTTTATATATTTGTACTGTTATTTCTTTATTTTGAATCGTCTACGTTATTATTTCACTTACCTTTTATCATTCTTTTATTATTTGATTTCATGATTTTGACCATATTTTTAAGAATTTCTTAATGAGCACTTTCCGATCCATAAAATTGATAAAAATTTATTAAGTCTTGTCTTTAATTTGCTGAAGTTTTCATACTTGATTTCAATGAGATTAGGGAGAAACTTTAGCATTAAGGTTGGACCTAAATAAATTTTTCAGGGTGGCTCACTGAAAGTGAAAGAAAAGAAAATTGTTATATTTGAGGGGGAATTTTTTTTCTCTGGGTATATCTATGTATATTAAGGATTTTTTATCTAATAATAAAAAAAATTATTTTTCAAGACAAATTAATTATTTAAATGGATATAATTCCTTTTTAAAAAAATTCCGTACATATAATTAAAAATTAAATTTTAATCATTATGTTTAAGAAATTCAACTATTTATCAATCGTGTTGAATTTTGTTAGTATTTTTTATAGAAGATGTCGAATATTAGGATTCTACTTAAAAAGGATTTTTTTTTTATCTCATATTTAAAGGAATTTTATAGAAAAGGAAAATTTTTCAAGGGGAAGAGACGTAGATGTCGAATTTAAACTAAGAATTTACAAGTTTACGTCGCAGTCAAGTAAACTTCTATACAGAATCATATAATTTCTTTCATTTGAGCTATTGTATTGGCAAGATATGAAATTATTGATATTCGTAGATAAACTATTAAATTTCTATAAGATTTGTGTTATAGTAAATCAATTAATGATTTTAATTATTAACAAATTCCTATATCAATAATTTGCATCAGTTAAACTTGTTTTAAATTATTTATTTATTGTTAAGATTTTTTTCTCATTTTATCATATTTAAATGTTCAAACAGTATACGTATTAAGTTATTACTATCTTTGAATCTTCTATAAATTTCATTTAAATTTTTTCATTATGATATTAATCGTTTTAAAAAGAATTACTATAAAAAAAATGTAGAATATAATGTTATAAATATACACATGAGGGAGTGGCAGAATAGTAGAATACAAAAATAAGCAACATGGTGGCAACAAGCATATGGAAAAAGGTGGGAAAGAGCAAAAGAGTAGGACCCGTGTCCCAATTGATGTTTTTATTTCCTTCCCTTCTGAAACTGTGAGAACTGTGTTTGGAGTACAGACAACAACGTTACCAAAAGAGTACCATTACCACCACAAAATCCGGGTTATTGGGTCCCTCTCTATTACTCTTCGTTAGTTCTGTCCATAAAATTCTACGCACATGCCATCTCTCACTTCTTATTTACACGTGTCCTCATCTGCTTTCTCTCCTCCATTATTCATTCTTACATAACTACATAATCCTAATCTTAATAATTCTATTAGGTCAGTTATTATTATTTTTAACAAATTCAGCAACGTTTTTTTTAATATACATTCTGATTAGTTCATTTTATAAAAAATCCTGTTGAAAAAATTATATTAATAGCATTCATCTATTATTAATTTATGCTGACTTTATCCTAAAAACTAGAAAACGTTTGCACCAAAAAACTTATTAAACATTGGGATGTTGTTTTTATGTAACTGAATAAATTGCCAATTTTAAAAATTAAAATTATTGAAAGAATAGTAGTTAACTAAATAATAATGGTTGACAATTAAAAGAAGCAAAAATATTTAATGTTTGTTAACATATGAAGTATGAACAGAACGAAAGGGGAGTGGGGAGGGGTGGAGGGGTAATATTCAATGATGCGCCGCCCCACCATTGAATGGTGGTCCCCAGCACATGCGCAGGTGCCGACGGTTGATTACGGTGGTGGTAGGACCCACCACGAGTTTGAGTCACGGTGGCAGTGTCGTCGCTTTTAGCACCGAGTTTAAATGACGCTTTTGGTGGGGGGACTCGGAGGGCATTGCAGTAATTATGATTGCTCAGTTACAGATCCTTCGTTTTGTTGCAAAAATTGTCAACTACTTATAACGTCGCATGCTCCATGTTTCGTTTAACACCTTCTTAAAATTAAGTCGTGACATGTACATTCATAATGTTTACATGCTCTTTTAGACTTAAATTTGGATTTGTTATTGGTAGCATGTGTTTACAAAATATTTTTATTGAACAAGAAATTTTAGTTTCATAAATTTTATATTTTAAAAACCTTAATCTCTTTATCAAATAAAGGAAAGAATTATTTATTAAGATTAGTTTAATATTAAATATTTGTGATAGTTTATATGATATTTAAAATTAAATTTTAATATTTTTATTATAAAAATTTAATTTTCAAATATTAATTAAAAATTTCTTTAATTTATATAAAAATGACCAAATTTTATATTAATCCATAATTATTTAAGGTTCAAAATGTACCTATGCATTGGAATATTTTAGCTATCGTTACATGTTTATTTCAAATATTTCAATATGCATTTTATGCATTTATTATGATAGTATGTCTTAACCATAATTTAAAAGGATTTTGTCTTAAAATAATTATTATGCTATGTAAACCTTCACTTATGAAAACACATATAAATAGGAGTGTTTGGGATTTTTTTTAAAAAAAAAACTATCTAATTTGATAAAAAAAAATGTGCTTCAATTTAAATTAATTTCTAAATTATATTTAAAATTAAATCAATTCAATCTAATTTTTTTAATATTTATTTAAATTATTTATTTTAAATTTTATTTAATTTTTATATTTTTCCAAAGAACAGTGTCTTAATTTTTTTTAATTATCAAGTAAATAGAATTTTATTAATTAGATTACAGTCAAAGTCTCAAATTAATGTATAAATTTTTTAGTGATTACTTTATCATTTAAGAGACAACTTTATTACTTGAAAAGTAAAATACAATATATATATATATATATATATATATATATATATATATATATACAAAATTTTAGATATTTTAAATATCATCATAAATCACAACTTAGTATAAATTATAAATCATAAATCAAAATAATATCAATTTTCTTCAAGCACAAATGCATTCAGTTAAATATATTTTAAGTTATCTGTTATAAAATTTAATTGAAATATATTAGAATATAAATTTTTACACATTATTATTTAGTTATTGATTTTTATATAATAAAAAATTATTAATTTTTATAATAATTTATTGTTTTTAAAAGATTGATTGTGTAAACAATTTTATATTGATAATATGTAAAAATAAAACTTGTATGTTGGTTAGTAAAAATTAAAATTTTAATTATATAAAGTTATAATAAATAATTAATATAATTTATTATATTTACAATTTTTTTAATTTATTTCAATTTTCGATATGAAATTAAAAATAAAATTAAACCACATGAAAATACCATTTTTCAATTTATAATTTTCAATGTCTTTATTTATTTGATTGAATTTTAACGTTGTAGTGTTGTACCACTCATTTAGCCGCAAATACAGTGTAGTAGTTTACACTTTTCTGCAATCCGCTGTAAAAGTTTTTAAATTACCAACTTGAATATCGGATTGGCCCGCATATATGTTAAAATCCTTTTTGTGATCGAAAATCGATACCATCTTAACCAATATTCGTAAAAAATGCTTTGAAATGATAAATGAAGCACGTTTTATATTTTTGATACATGGATTTATTTATTTTTTATTCACAACTTCTTTTATGAATATTAAAATATTATTTTTGAAAAATACAACAATCCCTTTTAGGTAATTGCGCAAGGCAATATGCTCATGTGACCGGTTTTAGGTTAAAGTGATTGCAATGTTTTGTAAGTTTCGAATAGCCACATTAGATAGAAGAACTAAATCAACTCACCTCTTTTTCTTAAAAAAAAAAAGAGGTACTCAAAAATAATTTTGTCGATACTAATATAATGGATAGTAAATTATATATATATATATATATATATATATATATATATCCATGATTATTAATTTAGAAATTTAAAAATTACTCTCACTGTCTTAGGGAGTTACATGACTTTGTTACAATCTTTGGAATTTTTTTTAAAAAAATATATAATTCATCAAGACATTAAGAGTAATTCTTTAAATTTATTTCTTCAATTTATTTTAAAGAAATAATTTTCATATAGAAACAATTTTTGGAAAAAAATAAAAAAATCCAAACCGAAAAATAGTTTGGTGTAAATAATTAAATGGTTAAATTATGGTAAATTATTAATATAAATATATTAATTTATAATTAAAAGATAAACAACCACACCAAAGAATATATTTTTTTGTCAAAACTGCTGTTAGAATTTTTTTTCTTTTTTCTGATAACGTAACATACAGGATTCAATTACAATGTAAAAATACATATACATTTACACTCACGATACATATCGATTAAATTCCTATAAAAACCTAAACGGAATAATGACTTAACCTTCACAAGTGGAATACTGAGTCACAGGTTTTTAAGTTACACATATACTTATTTCGTTTCCACTGTTGTGTGCATGAAATAAACTACATACACAATAAATGTTGGGCCAGACACATGGGCCTAGCCTATGTCCATTCATTAATATTTTGAAATGGTTGGGGCATATGATATACTTTCTCTACGACCAAAAACAAAATAGTTTGTTGACCAAACAAAAACTAGACACACTTTCTCAATATTTCTCACTTCCTGTATTTGGACATAAAGAATTGACTTTAATTTTGATAAACTTATAATTTTTTTACACTATTAATGAATTAAAAATATTTTTCGATATAACTTTTTAAATAATTATTATAAAAAATATGTTTAATTCTATAATAATTTATAATTAAATGACAACATCGATATATTTCAATTAAATGCAAAAGAATTATATAACTTAGTTTTGGATGTGAATGAAAACTGACTTATTGTAGTAATTTAGTATCACTTATGTAGAATCCTATTATGAGGTTAATATACTAACCGTAAGTAATAAGATACATCTGCCCCATAAAGAAGCATTATTCTGAATAGGTGTTATGGACAGACAATAGATCTTGGATCACGCCAATAATAATAAAAATATTTATTTTACTGATTCTGGAGGATGTTGTTGTAAACTTATAACAGTGATTTTACCAAAAACAAGTTATGATAGTGATGCAGGTAGGACCTGACACCCGTAGGACTCTCTCTTATTTTGAAGTGAGTTATTATATTGGTAAAAGCCATTTTTTCCCCTCATGTGACATTATTTTGGTGAAAGGTTTGTTGTATATATATATAGTAAATGCTGTCTTTACATAATCAGTGAGAGATTGCGCATCCCCAACAGCGAGGCCCACAAAATATAAAACCGAAAGCACCTTTGGTGAAGCCAACGTGTTGTTTTATTAATAGTAGCAGTTATTATTAACTAATGGAGGGCCTTCAGTTCCTTTAATAATTGCCCATTGTCTCAATTCAACACGGTCATCAACAAGTACACCAAGTTTCAAAATCTTTCAAGTGAATAAAGATAATATTTTTATTTCCGTTTGCAAATAATCTCCACCAGCTGATACTTAAATTCCATAAGGACCAAGGCAAATAAATTACACATAAAACCAAAGTGTACGACTACCGTTAACCTTAATTTAATGTTTTTTTAATTATTATGATAGATTCAAGCAAACCATAATCTGATCTGAGTCACGTGGACACAAATTTCGGTATGCTTTGCTGACTTGGACTGCTTCTGATTATTTACCTGCGGCGAGTAATTGTATATTATGAATGTTTCAATTATACTAATAAGTAGTTGGTTGGATTATTATGATTATAATAATGAACATTAATATATTCTCAAATGCTGAGATAGTCCATAATGTAGACACAAACATGAAGTTTTACTGGGAGGACTTTGTGGACTTCACGACAACCCTTCATGTCATCATTAATTCTACTGTTGTTACAACAAATAATAATCATCCGAATATTCAGGAGACACAAAACGCTAAAGTTAAATGTTCGTATAGTATGCCGAAAGAAAGTTGTTAAAAGTTTTTTGGGTAGCTACGTAACAATTCCTATTAGGAGTTAGTTATTGTTACGTATTCTTTTCTTTATTCATTCTTAGAATTTTATTTTTAAAAATTATAATTTTTAAAATATTATTAATATATTTAATATACTTAAAAGATCCTTCAGAAAGTTGTTATAAATGAGTATTCTTTTATGGAAATTCTGGATTCTAATATCTTTCTATGACAAAAACTTGTTGAAAATTTAATTAAAAATTCTAAAATATATTTTTTTAAAAATATATTAAATATAAGAATCTGAAATTTTAACTTAAAGTTCTTGAAAAATATACAAAAATTATTTTACCAAACTCTCGCTTAAAAAATTGAAAACTTTGTACAATCATTAAAAAATGAAAATAAAAAAAAACAATAACAAAGCTTAGAGTTCAATGAGTAAGTAGTAAAAATGAGGTGATCGAGTATTCAACTTGTATAGAAGCTCGTAACTACACTGCCAATTAGAGTTCGATGAGTAACTTCCGCAAAGCCGAAAAGCAAGAAGAAAATCATCTACACTTTTCCGTGCAATAATTAACATCTCTTTATATTTTGATATAAATCATTTTATCTTTTATTTTAGTTTTAATGGTCTGATTGTACATGTAACTAGATGAATGACATGGTAAATATGTAAGATAAAAAACTCTCAAAGCTATAAAGTTAAAATGGAAACATTTATTATAAAGTTTAAAGATCAGGAAATGAAGGTTTTTTTTTTCTAAATAAATAACTTCATCCTTAGAAGTGAATTATATAGTTATTTGTATTGATATAATTTTTAATAATTTAAATTTTAAATCAATCAATTTCATGAAAATATACTTTCTCATTCATAACGTTAACCAGAATTAGAATTTGATTTTGTTATGAATTTAATGGATTTGGATGTGAATTGTATAGGAATAAACTTTCAGAAATTGAATCCACGCAAATTATTATTTTAATAAATAAAATTATATGCTTATTATATTTTAAAAATATATAAAATTCTTATTTGGGAGAGGTTGTGGGTCGAAATGAAAGGGCCTGTTACTGTACGAAGCTGCCGTAGACACTAAAACTCAGATTTTGTTTCATATTCACTAAAAGGGCCGTATAAGGCCCAACTAGAAAATCCAGTGAGTTGAATGAACTCAAAAGAAGTCTTCACGTTTCGACCAAAAACCAATAAAAAACGGGGGAAAAGCCTTGTTACTGTTCAAAAAAGGCCTATGGCATCCCCTTAAAAGCTAATTTTAGTTGCTAGAAAATTACATTAAAGCTAGACCCAATAATCAACAACGTTCAAGTTAGTAGCTTGCAATACAAGACAATGAAGAAGAAGCAAACAACTTGTAATTGTTGGTTATATCAGATTTGGAACATGTTCACAACTATTTTGATGGAAAGTTTGGATGCCAAGTTCGAACACACAAAACAATAGCCCTTGAAGATAACAACAAACCCTTGAACTAGAACATATGTGACTAATTTTTTTCATTTCGTCAAATATTAAGTGGATGGTTTAATATTATACAATCTATTTTTGTTTTCAGAAATTGTGTTTCTTAAAAAATATAATTGTTAAAAGTATTATAAATGTATTTGATATATTTAAAATGTTTATCAAATATTATAATAAATATAATTAAAAAAGTTCAATTTTATGAAAAACTTTGAATTTCCATCTCCTTTATTAAAAATATTTTAATGAAAAATAATTATAAATATTTTTTAAAAATTTAAAGTATTAATAATAAACATAAGAAACTAATATCTTAAATTAATATTTCTAAAAACTTAAAAGAATGTTCCGACTAAATATTATCTAATCCTCTAAGTTCAAGATTAGTCATGTTCGGAAGAAAAGCATATTTTAAGGAGAAAATAACTGATTTTTAATGGCTTTCTATGTCTTTTTTACACGAATTGATTAGCACTTAAAACTGAATAAGTTGGTAATATGAATACAATTGAAAATTAAAACCACTAATTTACAATAAGAAAACGAGTTTAAAATAATCATCTGGATACAGTTACTTGAATTTTGAAAAAGAAATTATTGAAGACAATCTTATTATAATTTTAAATATTTTCAATTTTTATTTTAATACATTTCTTACTTTTTAAAAATTTTGTAGCTTTATTTTAAATTTTTTGTAATAGTGCATAAAATCGTCACATATTGAAGAACATATATATAAGATATATCCTACTCAGCAGAATATGGAAGATAATATTGACAGAATGATATTGCTTTAAATATTTTAATAAAAATAATTTAACTAAATATAATTATTTTGAATCAGAATATCATGAGTTATGACTTAATAAGTAATTTTTTTAGAATGTGTACAATTTATACATTCATTTAATTGGACTTCGAGCTAAAGTTCAACATACATCCCAAACAACAAAATACAATTCTTACATTACTATTATATGATCTATCTTTATGACTCACACCTTCCACGCATAATTAAGGATAGAATACTTCAGAGTTATGGACAATTAAACAGTCTTATTAAAACGAAAACAACTATACAGATTCATCCCTTTTACCATTCGATAAAATTACACATCAATTTTCTATACAAAGAACTTACGTCATAAGTGGAAGCACATCCATAATTTCTATCCTATTATTATATTACTGAAATTTAAATTTATATAAACCTTGAAACATCGTTACATTATATATTCTAATTTATGTTTTACAATTAGGAAAATTAGAATAAAAATGTTTTAGATAAGTAATAGTAAGATAATTATTTCATTTTCTTACATTTATTTTCTATTTATTTTAATATTATTTTTATATTTAAATGATATGGAGATGGAGTGTGAGATAATAACAACTAAGTTGTCTATATTTCATCTCTATATGTTATAAAATTCTATTAATTATTATATTATTATTCAATTGAATATTTATACGTCACATAAATATTATTTTACTTAATTTCTTTTAAAATTCATAAACACACATAATTAGATAAAGGAAATAAATTAAGTTGGAAAGCTTTATATGGTGTTTGCTAACAAGAAATATAAATATAATGCTTTATTTTACTTCATAACCATATTATTTTTTAAAAAATTATGATATTGAAAAAATAATAAATATGGTAATAATTATATTACATATATATATATATATATATATATATATATTTAAAATATGAAGCAAAGTAAATTCCTACGAATAATGATAGATTTTTTAAATTTAAAATAATTTAATTCATCTTAAAAATAAATACAATTTATTAAACATTGAGTGTATATGATAATATATATATATATATATATATATATATATATATATATATTCTTTCGAAGATATACATATTTTATTTAAAATATTTATTTTATTATTAAAATAGGAAAATCTTAATGTTTAAATATTTTTATTAAATTTTTATTTATGAAATCATAAATGAAAAAGATAGTATTGTTATTTATTATTTAAATACATCTTTTATCTACACTATAAATATTTTTTACTGGAAGCAATTAAGTTCAAAGTAAGAGAGAAAATTTTTGGTGAAACTTATTTCATACACAATATTTCAACCCAAAACCTTACTTAGAAGAAAACAAACATGTAGTATTTGATTCAGTCATCCATTAATTTATTCTAATACATCTGTCTTAAATATTAGCTCAGATACTTAAATGCTATATAGAAATTATATTGTTATATAACACTGTTAATATTTAAATTAATGGGTAATTTATTCTAACATAAAAAAGTGAATACTTTACAATATGTAATAATTTTTAAATCACAAAGGTATATGTTCTCTATCTTTTGTCAATAAGAAATATAAATATATTATTATATTTTATTTAAATCTAATATTGTTTTTTGAAATTTATTAAAGTGAAGAAAATAATACATGTGACAATAATTACGTTATATGCAGTTTTTACTTAAAGATGAAATAAAGTAAATTTCTATAAATAATGATAAAAATTTTAAATTAAAGATAAATCATATATTTTATAAAATAGATGAAATATTAAGAATTGGTTTTTTTAATTCTTATTTAAATTAAATAACATTGAGACACTAAGAATTAAAAAAATGAGCATTTTAATTAAAATTGAATTTTTATGATTATATATATGGCTTTACTTTCGGTGCTAAAACGTATTTTTATGTTAAAATAATTTTTATATAAATAATTTTGTTTATTTTTGAAATATTTGTATAGGATTTTTTATTTCTATACTTGTAAATTAAACATATATCATTATTATATATTATTTAAATACATTTATATCTTAATTATATATTAAAAGAACAGTTTAAGTATTCTGTTATTCATTGAAATATAAATTTTATCACCCACTAAGCGAAAAAATATACAAAAGTTAAAGAATTAAAATTTTATATAAATAAATGTTACATTATATAAGTATAAAAAGAAAGCATCAATTTAATTTAAAAATAATTTATGTTAAAACTACTTCATCTAAAAAATAATTTAAATAATTAATTTTTATTAATGTAATCATTAAATTAATAATTTTTATTATATATTAATTTAAAATTTTATAATACTTTATAAATTTACTCTATGTAATAAAAATTATTAATTTAATAATTAATTTTATAAAATTCAATTATTTAAAAGAGTTGTCAAACGGATAAAATTAGTCTTAAGTAAAGTTCATTCCTCTCAAAGTATAATTGCTTTATATAAAAATATTAATATCCAAATTATAAAATTATTTATATTTTATTTGCAGTATATTTACATATAATTATTTATTATAAATTAATCTCATAACAACAACTTTGGCTAGATTTTTCCTTCTTGGTTAGGCATCGGTAGTTGGCAGGTTTGAACAGATTGTAGCATCTGAGGCCTGCTTTTATTTATTTATTTAAAAATAATACGTAGAATCACTTTAACCACAAAAAAAAAAAAAAAAAAAAAGACATGCCCTCACCATCATTTATTGTCTGCATGTCTAGCCAAAAATTAATGCTCTTTGGGTAGATGGTTACCCAGCAAAATGTGTAACATATTAAATGATTCCACATGCTCCGCAAGAAAGCCATTCCAATTTTTAGAAAATAGTACAAGCAAGTACTTATGCATTTTACTAATATTTACAAATATAAATTAAATATAAAAATATAAACTTGATAAAATTTAAAATAAAATTTTTTATTAGAAAGTTTAAAATATTTGAAAATTTAAATTTAAACAATATTTTAATTAATATAATATTGCATTGATAGTTATTTATAAACATTTACCATTTTTATCATAATTTTAATTATTAATATTTAATCAATAATTATGAATTTATTTTTCTTTTAAAATATTTATATTTCTTACCTATAGAAATTAAATACTATCAATGAAAAGTAAACTAATTTTTTTTCTATTAATATATAATATTTTTTTTGTTAATGCAAGTATAAGTATTCAAATTTACAATATAAGAATAAATTTTAATTTACTATATAATTATAAAAATATCTTATTTATTCAACTTTATTTCAAATTTTAAAATATTTTCTAAATCAAATATCTCGACTTACTTGCGGAGAAAATGAATGGCTGGAGTATGTTTCCAAAATGTATTTATTGCATCTTACTCCCCTCTATAATTTTAATCTTAATTCCAAGTATATTGCAATTTATTATGTGCGTGTATCAATAACGAAATCTTAATCGTGCTGGAGAAAAAAATTAAAAGTTGGTCCTATATATACATACTGATTATATCTAAATGGAAGTCGTTAAATTTATTTTATTTTATTTTATTTAAAACAATTGTTAAGCATTGAAATATAAATGTAAAGATGGAGGTCGATATTCGTAATGTAAATAAATCACTACTTAAAATTAAAATAAAATAATCTTATCAATTAAAATACTCTAATTTAACGAATTATACAAATTTTATTAATAAATAATTTATAAATATTAAGATAAATTATGATCTTGAAAGTCATTCAAATTTAGTTCATCTAATTTTTTTTATGAAAAAATATGTTAATTTTTAAATAAAGGTTATGTAAATTATTTATTGTTTTAAATAATAAGATACATTAAAGTTTATCTTCTAATATTTTTATTGAATTTTCTAAAATATATAATTAACTATATAAAAAACTTAACTGCAAAGTCTGTTTAATCTACTTCTTAGTTGTTACAGAAGTATTTAAACATTATATTTGGAAACTAATTAAGTATTTTCCTGCTTAGAAAATCATACTACAGAATAGAAATACAACAGCAGCGGCGAAGCTAAACTACAACAATTAGGAGCATATCCATAATTACAAACGCCATATATTGGTGAAAACACCATAATATATGAAAGATAGAAAATAATTAATCATCATCTTTTAGAATAAAGAGTTGTATTTATGTGTTATTTAAAAAATAAATTGATATTGCATATTTTTAAAATATTTTTTTATCATATTTATATTTTATTTTCATCTGCAAAAATTTTGTACAAAATCATTGTTCAAATATTATTTCTCTTTATTCTTCAATAAAGAGGGCCACATCTGATGATTGTCTTGGTAGTTTTGTCTACCTGCGGAAGATGGTAAGACAAGTGTGAAATTGAAATAAAAGAAATAACTTCTTTTATATGTTAAAGTTTAAAGAGTATGGAATGGAATTTGGAAAGTAGTTTTATTCTTCATAAGAACATGAAAGTCGTTTAATTTTTCTAATACTAATTAAGTATTATTTTTAAATTGAATTCAGGAAGAAGACACCGTGGTCCCTCAGATAAACACGGTTTCGCATCCAGTGGAGCTGATTTCACATTAGCGTGTTTTACGAGTGCCCAATAGGACAAAGCAAAAACGCTCCAACAACCATAAGCAAAAAAATCAATATATATGCACGCAATGTTGTTATTATTTGTAACCAACCGTAAAATTGACAAAGTATAGAGTTATTTATGATCTTGACATTATTTTAGAACGTTATGATAACTATCTTGCATTGCAGCAACCTATGCAGGGGCAAAAGCAATTACTATAAATTTCACCCACATGTAACACTGTCTTTAATAATTCATAAGATTATAATCCATATGAAGATAAAAAAAAGTCATATTCATCTTCATTTTAACTGAAAAAATTTAAATTGATCAGAATTAATGATGAATTTAAATAAAATTTAATTTTTGAAATTTAAAAAACTGAAATGGGTAAAGGAATATTAATATCTATATCGATCGTCTCTATTTCTCTTATAAACTTATCAAAAAAAAATTATTATTTTAAAAATATTATAAAATTAAAAAAATTATATAAATTGAAAAAATATATAATAATTTAATAAATTATAAAAAATTTAAAAAGATAAAAAATAGATGTAGGATAGATTTTTTGAACGGGATGAAGCTTAATATTTTAAATTTAATAAAAACATTCACAGAATGTTGAACATAAAATCTGTCTTAAATCTGTATCGTTATCATATTTAATAATATGTTTAATTGATTTTAAATTTTTTAAGAATTAATTATCCTTTTTTTAATTTTCTTAAAAAAAATAATAGAAAAATATGAATAATTTTCAAAACAAATGGAACTAAATAAGCGATTATTATCATTCTAAATCTTGGTAGAAAAATAAAATTAATGACATATCTGAAAAACTAGTCTCTTTCCGACGTACGCTATCTATTTTGTTGTCTTTGTTACATACTAACCGTGCATGTGTGAAACTGTATGCAACTTTTAGGTCTTCCTGGATGCCGGAATCGAAGACGATACAAACTATGGTAACTTTATAACGTCAGTTTTTTAATATCCAACAAAAAAAGAAGGGTATCCACTCTACACTGCTCTTTGCCACCCAAGTTTATGATTACATTTGGTTATTGTCGTCACAATTAAATACTTTAATTACATCATCTATGGAAAACCATATAGGAAAAGCTATGACTTACAATGCTTGTTCGAAAAGTTTATTTTCCTTTTCTTAATTATTTTTCTTCTATTTTAAAACAATTTCAATTTATATCAAAATAATAATTATTTTATTGTTTTAGTTTAAAATCTATCATTAAATTTTATTAATATTTTTTAACATATATCCAATGATATAATCAAAATTTATAAATAATATATTTTGATTACAATTTTTAATATTTAGTTTTATTAATATACTAAATTTGATAAAAGTAATAAAAAATGATTATATATTCTTAAACATATATTAAAATCGTTTTATTAATTTATTTTTTTACTTCACCGACTTTTCTCACATTGCGATTAGTGAAAATATCAAGAGAAAATATTAATTAATTATATTTTTAAAAATTATAAAAAATGTAGATCGTTATAAATTTACCTTTCTTTATTTTTTTAAGCACAAAAAGTATTTGGCAATTTTAAATAATATATGTAGCAGTTATACTCCAGTACACCATCAAAATTACGTTTAAAACCGTCTGAGTAATTGCCAAGGCACTACTCAGGTTTCAATGTCACCCTAAAGATTAGGAATAATGATAAAAATGTTGTCCGTTAAAATTTTTGCACCTTCAAATTATAAATAAAATATTAAAATGGTTCGAAAAATTTTATGAACTCAATATAACAGATTACAAAATATTCAAGTATATTGCTTAAAAAAATGCAAGTATATTACAGCTGTCATGTGTAGTACTTATAATCATTAAAGCTAATCACGTTAATTAAAAATTATCAGTTGAAGAATTAAACAAGACTAAAAAAATGCAAGTATCTATTTAAAAAATTATGTTACAGGGTTCATGACTCCTTTCTTTGAAAAAAGAAAGAAAGAAAGAGACAGAGAGAGAATAATTCATCTAATTAGTATAAAATATTTTAATCATATTTTTGTTTTTTTTTTTTTAAATCCAAATAAAAGTATAAACGCACAACTGCACAAGCCCTAATTTCTCGATAACTCTTATCTAAAACCGAACATAAAGAGTTATTGGAACCTCAAGTTCATGCTGGGCCAAAAGTTGGAGAAAGTCAATAATTACTTAATTTATAGTATTGATTAAAAAATTATAAATATTTTTTTATGAAAATTTATTGACAATTTTTATTTTAACTTTTGTATAAAAAATGAGGAATTTTTTTAGGGAGAACTCGTACTCCATTTCAAGACAGAAAAGGTTTCCAAACCCAAAAATACTTACAGTAAATATTTTATTTTATTATTTTTTAACCAAAATCATTGAGGTACTAATTAATAAGATTCGCATTAATAACTGTTCATCTATTTTCCGTTTGTCACTTTAATACCAAAACACCACCCTTTCATCACAATCGATTGATTACGACGTAAATTAATAAAGTTTACCTCGATTAAAAAAAATCTAAATTTGATTTGAACTCAACTTTTCAAAAACTATAGTAATTTAATAGAAAACTTAGCCATAATTATATTTAACATGTGGTCCTTGTTAACTCAATGACTAAAGACTGTTAACTCGTAAAAGATAATTTAAGTAATAATTAAATTTAAGCTTGATACTACTAGCTTCTATTTTCTAAGATATGTAAGATATTGAATGTACACAAAAGTATTTTAAGATCGTTTCAACATTTTTAATTAAAAACAAAAAAAATTGATATAAAAATAGAGTACTGCCTCGTGAATCTCGAGGACCAACAACCTAATTATTTATAAATAACAAAGAACACTAGTGGAGGAGAAATGATAAATTAGCGGTCACTTGAGAAAATATAAAACTAATGGAATTGAAATGGTTTAAATTATAAAGTAAAATAAAGGGAAAATATAATAATTGTTGTATATCGTATACTCGTGGATGCGTAGAATATAAATAAAATAAATAAATAATATAAGATATAAAAATCAATCTAATCCTAATATGTCCATTTATTTTACACTTTAAATAAATATGAAAAAAATAGCCGCATTTGTAAAAATAAATTGGGAATATCTTTAATTTCATTTAAACATACCCAAAAAGACCTGTAATTTTCATGTATCCCAATATCCTCTACAATGAACTTCTACTATAAACTTATCCATCCTAAGATCATAGAAAAATATATATCGACTACCATAAAAAACTTTAATACACACTAAGTGACACACTAAGTCAACATTTCACAGTAAAATACATCACAGATAAAATCAATTTAGAAGTACAGAATCATTCTTAGGGATCACACATCCATGTGCAACATAAAGTTCAAACGCAGACGAAAATAAATGACACAACATCAACATACCTTAGTCTTTGTCTTCAACTTTGCACAACCTTAACTAAGATTCCCCCTCCATTGCAAAAGGCCCTAATGATCAATTGTTTCAAAATTTTCCTTCCGAATAAATCTCTTTCCACCAAAAAGTTGATTTCTCGATGGTTCACTTATGATATAAGAAAGATCGTCATATTTAAATTTTAAAATAAAATAAATGAATTATAATATATAATTTTTGTTATTATTAATTTTATTTTGATTAAAATTTCATTTTTTATATAATTTACTAAATTTTTATTTTATAAAAAATATGATAAAATTAATTTTTTTATATTACATGATTACATCATTATAGAATTTTTAACATAAATATATATATTTCGAGTTAATTTATAAATTATTTTTCACAGTTGCCTCTTAACAATCATAATATATACATACAAGAAATATAAGTTTCATCCATATAAAATATTTAGTATAAAATTTCTTAATCTTCATCTTCAAATTCTTTTTTAGATAAATAATAATAATTTAGTCTCTATAATATAGTTTATTATATATTTAGATAATTTAAATTATGATATTTTTTTAAGATTAAAATTATTCTTTTTAAAATTTATTTTTATATAAATTAAATTTATTCATCATTATCATATTATTTTAATATAGTGAAAAATCATTTCATACCATAATCAATTACATCTCTCAAATATTTCAAAAATCAAAAACATCAAAACAAAATATTTTACAATAAGCTCAAAATATTTTTATGAGTAATAGGTTTTTTAATAATTTAGACATATTCAACAAATCACTTATATAATTTATTAAGTATCATTATCATAAGAGATGATCAATAATATAAATTTAAAATATTTAAAATTTTTAAAAACATTTCACAACATTATAATTTTGTGGTATTATTATTTTACCATTCTTCTTATGATCCAAAATTATTCTTACACTTCTCTTTTAAATTTTGACATGTATAAAATTTAATTTATATGTAAATATAAAATTTATTTTTGCTATTAAAGCATGAATGACATCAAATAATAATAATTCATTAGAAACTTTATTTTATTACCATACTAGATATATGGTCTTACTCAAACATGGATCATAATAATATAATTCTTTTTTCAATCATTATATATTTTATACAAACAACATATCAAAACAATCAAATATTTTAATTACACAAAAATCATCTTAATGATGATGCTAAAATTTTTTTAAATTTAAATTATTCATACCCAACATCATAACTAAATAATCATATTAATATAATTTGCTAATACTCTAAAATTTATAGAAAAGTAAAATATAAATTTATAATAAAATAAAATATTAAATTACTATATTCACATATACATATATTAATAAGATTTTATATAATTTTTTATATTATATAATTAATAAAATATAATATTTTTTTTATTATTAGATAAACGTAATAGGCATGATATATAAAAATCTGGATATATATATATATAATTAATTAATTAAAAAAATTAACTTCTATAATTTAATAATATATATATCAATTTAATAAATTTAGTATATATATAATTAATTAATTAATAATATTTTATTTAAAAAATAAATAACAATATTATTATAAAAATTTAATCTCCGTACATACATATAAAATATATAATATAAAATTATACATAACGTGTTACATACATATAAATTATATATAACGTATAAATTTTTACAAGAGATAAATATTATCTTTGAAAAGATTAATATATTTTTAAATTTAAAAAAATTAATAAAATATTTGTATAATTATAATTAATTATGTAAAAATATTAGTGATATTTTTATATTAAAAAATAAATTAAATAAAACTGAAAGATTTAGACGAAATTAAAGATAACAAAACATGATAAAAAAAATTGTTTCTACTTAACATTTTTTTTTTAAATATATAATCATTAATGTTGTCTATTTAACAACGGGACGGTTTCACGGTTTTCATCCTCATCCTCGTCCCTGTTCTCGCTGGGTATAAGATATTAACCCTGATACCTGTCCCGCTTAAGGTTAGGGAAACCTGCCCGTAGCCGTTCTTGTTATTTTTATATTTTTATTTTTATTTTTTTATAATTTATTAAGTTATTATATTTTTAAAAAAAATTATATAATTTATTACTATTATAACCTTATTAATTTTATATAATATTTTAAAATAATAAAAATATTTTAATAATTTTAAAAGCAGGATGGGTATCTGAATCTCTATACCTGCCCTACTTTTAAAAACCGAGTTTTACCCATCTCTATCCCTGACCTTGGTCAATTCAGGTTTTCCCCTTCAAACTCAGAGCGGAAATGGGACGAGCAGAGCAGATACGAATATGATTGTAATGCTTCATGTTGTCAATTAAAAAGCTTAATACCATAATATTTTATCATAATTCGTAAATATTAACAAAATGTAAAATAAGTAGGTTCAACAAAATGCGATACTTACCTCATTTAGTAATTTTTTTTTCTCATTTACTTGTTTTATTATCTTTTGAAAGCATCGTAGCACGAATGTTCACCTACTAATAAAATTATAAAATTTCAACCTCTTAATAAATTCACATTTGATGGTTGATTAATAAATCACTATTATAATTTACATTGTAATGTAAATTTTTTATTAGTTGGGATCATAGATAGAATTATAAGTGGAATATTTAAAATTCGTAAAATAAAAAATATTGTAGCAAGAATTAAAAAAAAATGCATACTTCTGAAAAAAAAATTTAGTACTTTATAGAGACAATATTATAAATTTTTTTAAGATTATTAAAATATCTGATCACTTGTTAGGTGAAACATATGATATAAAAAATTTAAATGTAATCAATGGTTAAAAAATAAACTGCAACAGTAAAAAATTAAATCCATAACAATAAGAAATAAAGTTGTAATAATTTTTCAATTGTCAAAATTAAAATTATAATAAATTTTTAATAAAAAATAAATAAATAATTTATAAATTAAATTTAAAATAATTAATAATAAATTATAAATATTTTAAAATTATAATAATATTATAAATTAATTTAAATATTTAAATTTAAAATAATTATTATTATTATCATATTTAAAAAATTTTTAAAATATCCAATTTTTACAACAAAATTTACATTCAAATAATAATTATTCTTTTAAATAATCATTGTAAGGTTTAGCTAATTTAAGCTATGACATTCTCTAAAATCTCACATAAACATGTGAAAGTATTAAATAACTTAACTTATAGCCGCGAGCTAGCACACATGTACTATTTTTAAGTTAATAGATTCCTACGGATATTCAAAGTATTTGTGTGTTTGCCCTTGCTTGCCAAATGAGAAATAAGTGTATCTCCAATGAGAATGGAAATATGGGGCCGTCAAAGTGCGGTCACCAGTAACCATTCCTTTCATGTCTGGTTGGCACTTTGAAACTTGATGACTTTTTAGGAAGAGTTGCACTATTTGTACGTTAATTTTATATATAAAAAAATTATATAACTTTTTTAATTATATTTTATGTTTTTATAATATTATACAACTTTTTATTCAAAATTATAATATAAGTACAATATCTCTTCTCAGAATACCATACAGGTGCCCATATCATTACTTAGAAGGGCGTTTGAAAGTTGAATTTTAAAGAATGGAGTAAATAGTTTATATTTAAATTAAGAATTTTGTTTTGCTGTGTTTAGATCATATATATTATTTTATAGGAGATAATTATTTTTGATTCAGAATATTTAGAATATGATAGAGAAATTGAATATGAGATTTTTCAAACGATATATATAATTTAAAAAAATAAGCATTCCTCTAAAAAATATCATTTATTAAGAAACAATAAGGTACTTTTCATTAACATAGTTATTATCAAATAAAACAACTATCATATAATTTTTTAAAATTTATATTCACGGAAATAATATATAATATCTTAATATTTTGTATTAATAAAATTATTTATTAATATATTATATTATTTATATAAATAATTTTATTTTATTAAAAAATTATGTTAACAAAGGTTAATAATAATAATAATAATTCTGCCTATGATGGAATTTCCTCAATCCTAGCCGGTGTCCGTATAGATATTTTCCACTTTTGTGTTATTTATTTGTATAAGAATGTACGATTATATATGAGTTGAATAGAGTAAAAAAATAGAGATCCAATAAACAGTACAATATTAGTAACTAACAAAATTTTTATAACATATATACCATTTAAATTTATATTTTCTAATAATTTATCATTTGATAATTTTATTTTTAAAAATATTAAATAAAATATTTATGATAAACAAAAAATTTAAGTTCTCTTTCTTTTAAAAAATTTGACTTTTAAACATATCTAAAATATTTTTATTTTAATAAAATTTTAAATAAATCAAATAATTTGCTGTGTTTAGAAACTAATTTGTAAGTATGTTACTTGAGCCAATAGGTTGAAATTTGTTACATTAAATGTAAAATTTAAAAATTTATACAACTTAATAATTTTTAAAAAATCAAACTTAATAATTATATTTTTAATTTAAATTTTTTTATTAATTAAATTATTTTTACAATCTTTTTAATATAATAAAAATTAATATATATTTTATTATATAATATAACATATAATATATTATTGAAATATAAATAATTATTAATTATTAAACAATATATTTATAAATATTTAAATTATTAACATTTAATATATTTAATCATAAAATTATTATTATATAATCTAATTGTTAAATTAATAAATTTTATATTATATAAAAATATTAAATAACATAATATATATATATATATTTATATCTAAATTTAACATATAATATCAACAAATTTTATCTTTAACAAATGACAAATATTATTAATTCATTGTTAAACATTTAGTTCGCGAACGCTAAATTATCATTGAGAAATCGGATAACATATTTTTTTCGGGAAAATTTTAAATTATTAATCACAACAATATAAATTTTATTTCAGTTATTAATTTTATAATTAATTCCTTTAAAATACTAATTAGAATCAAGGACACTATTATTACACCACACATGATGGCATCGCATTCCTTACATGTCTAATAATGATGAGTAGTATTTATGGCAAAGGGACGAAGATTTGGAATGGCGCTACCCATTCCATATGGTGAGGGATGAAGATTTCTGTTAGCCCCACATACCCTTTACAATGGCAATAATGTTTTCGTTAAAGTAACGGTGATGATAAGACACTTTTAATATGTTTTAGAAGGATGTAAGGAATGTATTATAGGATATCTTCTGATAATACATTTTCTTTTTAATTTTACAATTGATGCAAGTTTGGCTAGATAAGGAGTAAGATTCGTAGTTTAATGTGTATTTAAAAATATATTATAAAAATTTAATAAATAATATTTTTTATTAAATTACACGATTATTATTAATTTTTTATTATAAATTTTTACTTTATACTTTTAAATGTATATTAAAAACTGTTTATTAAATATAGGGTGAGATTAACGTCATTTAAAGAGATTTATACGAATGTCATTTCGCAATAAAAAAATTGGCTTAAGTTATTGCTTTTTAAAAAATATCACGATTTAATATTTTAATCCTTATAAAAATTTACATGATTTTAATCTTTTGTGAGAAATTAAAATCATATTATTTTTGTTTAATGTAAGGATTAAATTAATTTTTTATTAAAATAAAAACAAAAAATAATATTTTAACTATTAATAAGTTATTAAAATCTAAAAATTCAGTTAAAAATTATTAATCGTAAGTATTTTCTAAAATTTAGTAAATTTTTTCTGTCCTTTTAGGAGGACAACACATATTAAAAATATGATTAATATTATTAAATTTGTGGATTAATTAAAGTTATTTTAAATTAACTAATAATTTGAAGTTTAAATTTTAAATATTAAATATTGAAAGGAAAAATTTATTATTTATAAAAGTTTTATTTGATTAAAAAAGTATTTTTTATAAAAATATTTATAATCTCACAAAAAGAAAGTTATTAATATTTATGTTTATATATTAAAATTATTACTAACTTTCTTACTACATTTTTATTATATTATTTTTCACTTATTATTATTATTATTTGCTTTGTTGATTTCGTCTATTTTCGTTTATGTAACTATATTTTTCCTGTTTATTATATTCACACATTTGAAACCTGTAAAAATCTTGTCATTTCTAATCATTACTGGTCTTTGCATGGACGCAACATCTTCTACAGCCTCGGTGGTCCACCAAATTCTTTCCGTTGATAAACGGTTGAGATTAGATGACCAAAGATACTTTTAAAATTACTTTCTAATCCCTTATGTTTCCTTCATTAATCTTTCATGGCACTTATATTGTCTTCTCCCTCTTCCAACCAGAATGAAGCAAGTAAGAGAATGAAACCAAAAAGACGTGGTGGTGGTGGTGGTGGTGGGCTTCCTCTTATACCTTGAAATTGGATGAAGAAGTTCCACCCACATAAATGGGTGACATCAAACACGCTCTTGGTAGCTGAATATTAATGAACCAAGAGTACAAGTGTCCCCTTGTCCCCAATTATGCATATGATGGAGAATATAGTACATGGTGTAGGCTACATAAACACTAACTTGTAATTATCATATTATTAAGGGTTTTGGCGTAAATTCCGAAGCTTATTATGATTCTTTCTTTATAGATGGTTTATGGAATTTTCGAACCATGCTAAAATGCATCTCTAATTATTCATATCTTAAGTGCTATTTAGTAACATATTCAAAAAATAAAAAAATAAACATATGACTAAATAGTTAGGTATATTTGACTATATTTTATATTTTAAACTTTTGTAACAATTTTAACTATTATAAATTAAAAATAAAAAAATATTTTATAATAATTAAAACTTTATAAAAATAAAAAATTAAATATATATATTCAAATAACCATATAACTATTAAAAATAAAAATAAATAAAATCATTACAAAAACTTACATTTTAATCTGTTTAAAACTTAGTTTATTTATTAAATAGATAAATACAAATTTATTAAATAAACAAGTTAAGTTTATATTTATAAAAAAGTTATTTAATCTATTTAAAAATATTTATATATATATAATTTAATTTATATATTATATTTACAAGTTTTTTAAATTTTTTATATATAAATTTTATATTTATTTATCAAATTTTATATATAAAATATTAAATAGAATGATAAACTTTAAAGTATATCATATTTTAAAAAATTATAATGGATAATAAATTTAATTTTTTTTAAATAACTTAAATTCAAACATTCAAATCCTAGTATGATGTATTTTATTTCCGTTCCTAACAGCTGTATAAAAATGATGGCTCTTCAAATAATTACTCAAAGTAAGAAATAAACATCAAAAGAAAAAAGATGAAAAGAAAAGAAAACGGGATTCTGGCTCTTCAAATAATTACTCAAAGTAAGAAATAAACATCAAAAGAAAAAAGATGAAAAGAAAAGAAAACGGGATTCCTGTGCTTATGGCTTGTCATATCGCATTCATCTCTGATGGTGGAAATTATTATCAATTCTGATTTTATCTTAATAAGTTAATATTTGAATTATTCAAGGATTGTTATCCTGGTTTGTAGGCATGTTAAGGTTAGTGTTTTAGTGGCTGCTAGTTGGCCTATTTTCTAGCATCTGTTAGTTGTTTAATTTTACTATATATTTCTGATGGAATATCAATAATGTGTGTGTTCCAAATTACGTTTCTGAGCCTCTGTAATACCTGCAATTACAAATTCTGAAAAGCCTACTGTTACTTCTTATTTCATATTTATTTTCTACAAGTGGTATCAGAGCCTCAGGTTCTGTTATCATGAACAACACTGCCCAATTATCAGTTCCAATCCTTGATGGAAAGAACTACAACAGGTGGTGTGTGCAGATGAGAGTTCTGTTCGATTTTCATGACGTGTGGGAAATCGTGGAGAATGGAGTGCCCTTATTAGCTAACAACGCAACTGATGCGCAACGAGTAGCGCACCGTGAACAGAAGAAGAAGGACAGGAAGGCATTGTATTTCATCCACCAAGGGATGAATGATGAAACGTTTGAGCAGATCGAAGGAGCAACTACTGCAAAAGAGGCCTGGACAATTTTGTCTACCTCTTATAAAGGTGATGACAAAATCAAGAGAGTGCGTCTTCAAACTCTAAGGCGTCAGTATGAACTGTTGCAAATGGAGACCACAGAAACTGTTGATGCTTACATCAATAAGGTCCTTGCCTTGACGAACCAAATGAAGACTAATGGTGAAGAACATTCAGAGCAAGCAAAGGTGGAGAAGATTATGAGGTCTCTAACTCCCAGGTTTGAGCATATTGTTGCTGCAATTGAAGAGGCCAATGACTTATCAACGATGACGGTGAGGTTATTATCTGGTTCTCTACGGGCACATGAACAACGGATGAATGATAATAAGATTGAAAAGCCAACTGAACAGGCTTTACAAGCTCAAGCCTCAATTGGTGCCTCTCGTCAGAAACGTGATAGCTCGAGAGGAAGAGGACGAGGTCGTGGTGGCAGCCATTCCAACAGAGGTTGTGGTGGCCAGAACCATGGAGATAACAACAATGGTTCCAATCACAATCCGAGTTCCTCTTGGCAGCAAAGGGGACGTGGTCGAAGGGGTCGAAGAGGTGTGGATAAATCGAATGTGGAATGTTACAATTGCCACAGACGAGGCCATTATGCAAATGAGTGTAGATCGAAGGGCGATAATCAGGTTGCAAATTGTGTTCAAGGAGACAATAATCACGAAGAAGATGAAACGGATCATGCTTTGTTAATGGTAACCACATCAAATGAAGCTCCAAGTTATCAAACTTGGTATTTGGATACAGGTTGCACTAATCATATGTGTGGACATAAGGAGTTGTTTGCTGATTTGGATGAATCGTTTCGCACGAGAGTCAAATTCGGCGACGGGAGGTTCGTTCCAGTGACCGGAAAAGGCAGAGTTCTTATCACTTTGAAAAATGGTGATCATAGGTACATTTATGATGTTTTTTATATACCTGATATGAAAAGTAATCTACTAAGTATGAGACAATTGGCTGAAAAGGGCTATATGATGCACATCTCTGGAAACCAATTCTCGATTTTTGATAAAGAAGGTAATCTGATTCTCAAAACCTTTTTATCAAAAAATCGTATGTTTCCAGTAGATATTAATGCTAATGATTTCAAGTGCTTGAGTGTGGCGGTGAATAATGAATCATGGTTGTGGCACTTACGCTTCGGGCATTTGAATTTCCAGAGTTTGGAAAATCTTTCCAAACATGATTTGGTGAATGGTTTACCTCATATTAATCACCCTGACCAGCTATGCGAGGCTTGTATTTTTGGAAAGAATCACAGGATGCCCTTTGTTAAGGAGGCTTGGCGTGCAAAATCTCCTTTGGAGCTGGTTCATACAGACGTTTGTGGCCCAATGAACATATCATCAATTGGAGGTAATAAGTATTTTTTAACCTTCATTGATGATTTTTCGAAGAAAACCTGGATCTATCTATTGAAGAACAAGGATGAGGTGTTCCATTGCTTTAAAACTTTTAAGGCATTTGTTGAAAGACAAAGTGGTAGACTAATCAAGATGATGCGTAGTGATGGAGGAGGCGAATACAATTCCAATGATTTCAAAAATCATTGTGAAGAGCTTGGGTTGCAGCATAACATTACTTCTCCCTACACTCCTCAACACAACGGAGTTGCCGAAAGAAAGAATAGAACAATCATGGATATGACAAGGAGCATGCTTAAAGCGAAAGGTATGCCAAATGATTTTTGGGCTGAAGCTGTTTCTTGTGCGGTGTATTTGTTGAACAGGTCACCGACTCGAAGTGTTTCTCACAAAACCCCTATTGAGGCATGGAGTGGATTCAAACCCAATGTGCAGCACTTGAAGGTATTTGGGTCAATTGCCTATGCTCATGTCCCTAAGGCAACAAGATCGAAGTTAGATGACCGAGCTGTGAAGACTATTTTCATTGGATATAAGAATGGGGGATACAAGCTGTACAATCCAATGACAAAGAAGGTGATTGTGAGCCGAGATGTTACATTTGCAGAAAATGAGGCATGGGAATGGAATAATGCAGATGAAATGGACTCAAAAAGACGTTTTATTTACGTCTTAAATAAGGATATGGCCCCTACAATTCAAAGTGAAGTTGCAGTCCCTGTTGCACAACCTGAAATTGTAGCTCCTATTACATTTGCCATGGAACGACCACGAAGACAGCAACAACAACCTTCACATCTTCGAGATTATGAGGTAAATCTTGATGATGAGGTTGATGACGATGGAGATTTGGTCCATTTTGCTTTTCTGGCAGATTCAGAACCTGTGGGATTTGCAGATGCAATTCAAAATCCCAAATGGAAAGAAGCTATGAACGATGAACTGAAGGCCATTGAGAAAAACAATACATGGCAGCTCACTGATCTTCCAAAAGGACATAGAGCGATTGATGTTAAGTGGGTGTACAAGGTTAAAGTGAAAGCAAATGGTGAGATTGACAAATACAAAGCGAGGTTGGTGGCAAAGGGATTCGAACAAAGAGAAGGCTATGACTACGGAGAAATATTTTCTCCTGTAGCCCGAATGGAGACTGTGAGATTGATAATTGCTTTGGCTGCACAAAAGCAATGGAAAATTCACCAAATGGACGTTAAATCGGCATTTCTCAACGGTCCACTTGAGGAAGAGGTTTATGTGAAGCAACCTCCAGGTTTCACACAATCTGGAAAAGAGGAGAAAGTCTACAGACTTAACAAGGCCTTATATGGCCTTAAGCAGGCGCCGAGAGCTTGGAACAAGCGGATCGATTCATTTCTTCATGATATTGGATTTCAAAAATGTCCATCAGATCATGACCTTTATATGAAGACTAATGATTATGGAGACTTGCTAATTTTATGCCTTTATGTTGATGATGTGATTTTCACAGGAAACAATCTCAAGATAATTGACGATCTCAAGCATATTATGATGAAAGAGTTCGAGATGACTGATCTCGGCCTTATGTCCTACTTTTTGGGCATTGAAGTCATCCAAGGAGAAGATGGAATTTTCATCCATCAAAAGAAGTATGCTGTTGAATTTTTGAAGAAGTTCAAGATGGATGATTCAAATCCAGTCAAGACCCCTGTTGAAACCGGACTAAAACTCTCCAAAAATGGCGATGAACGCTTAGTAGATGCAACACACTTTAAGCAAATTGTTGGAAGCCTTCGATATCTCACGTGCACTAGACCCGACATTTGTTATGCCGTGGGATTGGTGAGTCGATACATGGAGTCACCTCGGCAGATTCATTTACAAGCAGTGAAGAGGATTATGCGCTACATCAAAGGGACTACAACTCTTGGTCTGTTTTATGCTACATCCCAGAAGATTGAGATCGTTGGTTACTCAGACAGTGATTGGGGTGGAGATTCAGATGAGAGGAAGAGCACAAGTGGTTACTGTTTCATGTTTGGAAAAACCGTTTGCATGTGGTCATCAAAGAAGCAGTCAATTGTTGCATTATCCACGTGCGAAGCTGAGTACATAGCTACAGCATCAAGCGCATGTCAATTAGTTTGGCTCAGCAACGTAATGTCTCAAATTGGCTTTAGTTTTGATGTCCCAATCAAGATTTATGTTGACAATGTTTCTGCAATTAATCTTGCGAAGAATCCCGTTTTGCATCAGAGGAGTAAACATATTGATATCCGGTACCACTTTTTGCGAGACCAAGTTGGGAAGAACATGATCAAATTGGAGTATTGCAGGTCTGAAGTTCAAATTGCAGATATTCTGACCAAGCCATTGAAGATTGAAGCCTTTATCAGACTTAGAGAGTTGCTGGGCATGAAGAACGTCCCATATCAGAATTAAGGGGGGATGTTGGTGGAAATTATTATCAATTCTGATTTTATCTTAATAAGTTAATATTTGAATTATTCAAGGATTGTTATCCTGGTTTGTAGGCATGTTAAGGTTAGTGTTTTAGTGGCTGCTAGTTGGCCTATTTTCTAGCATCTGTTAGTTGTTTAATTTCACTATATATTTCTGATGGAATATTAATAATGTGTGTGTTCCAAATTACGTTTCTGAGCCTCTGTAATACCTGCAATTACAAATTCTGAAAAGCATACTGTTACTTCTTATTTCATATTTATTTTCTACAATCTCCACGGGAAAACCAAGTTTTCCATCCGCTAAAGGTTTATGTCAATTCTTTATTATGGTGAAATAATGTAGCAGTAAATCAGTGAGATGGACTCGTTTTATTATTATTTTTATTAGAGGCTCATCCAACTAATGATTGAGAATTGGAACAAACAGCATTGCTCAATGTGCCGATGAGATATAGAGACTGCATATAATCTGTTATTTAATTGTCACATCTTACAAGTCATTTGGAAATCATATCTATAATTGGATGCTATATAAGGAAGAACCGAAGCAGTCATTTCATATAATTTGGAGGGCTAATGCTGGGAAATAACAATAGGAGGCAGAAATATAGCCTGTAAAAAATTAGGAACAATTTATTTTTCAAAAGAGAACAACTGTAAATTCAATTTTTTTTAATTGGTCTAGTTGAGATCTTATCATGAATTCAAGAATTATAACTACTCATAATTTAACTGATTATGATTATAGTGAAACATGTATAAATCACAAGCTTCTTTATCAAGAATTGAAGTACCCCAGAAAATAAAATAACCATTTTTAACTATCTTTTACTTTTCTGCCTCTTAAACTACTCTTTAAACATTGATGGTGCCGTTTTATAAAATTTTTTAGTTGTTTAAAAAAAAAACTAATGAGCGAGATTAATATTTTGATAATATTATTAAACACTTGTTCCTAATCCTAGTGAATGTGAGACATTATTTTTTTAATTAGTGAAAAAATTGATGCTGATATGATGCCTTTTATAGATATTGTTAAATCTCATCCATCAAGAATGTGATACGTATATAATTTAATTTTTTTTAGTTTATATTCAAATAATAAAAACTACTCAATCGGAGTGTATATATATATATAATAAATAATTTTTTTAAAAAATATTTTTAAGCCAAAAAAGCCAAAGATACTTTCACTTAGATAATGAGTGAAATAGAATAAGAAAGATAAAAAATAATAAAAAATAAATTTTTTAAATAGATAGATATAATTTTTATTTAAATGAATAAAAAACAAATTAATAATATAAAATTTATTTATATTAATTAAATAAATAAATTAAACTAAAAATTAATTTTTATTTTATTAACATATTTTTATTTTTTTACAATTATTTAATAATTAAAATATTAAAATTAAAAAATCAGGTTTTTCTCTTTTTATTTTATTTTTTACTTAAAAAAATAAATTTCAAATAAATTTAATAAAAATACTTCATTTTTTTTATATTTTAATATATACTCAAACATAAAAAAAATATTTCAATTTCTCATATTTCCTTCCATTTTATTTTTTTTCTTCTAATTGTAAACAAAATACTAGTGAAAGGTTTTCTTTTGTTCTTTTGACACGTAGTAAACCAAAAAACCGAATTAAATTTTTTTAGAGACTCACATAATATGTTTCTACGAGGAGAGAAAGAGAAAAGTTTTCTTGTGTAGTTTGGTTGAAACCGAGGAAAAAAACGATGAAAACTCTAAAGAACAAGAGGAGAGGAAAAATAGAAGTAATATATTTTTATATTCTTTTTACATCAGAAGATATTATATTCTTATTATTAGTAAAACTATTATTAGCAATATATTTTTTATAAACGATCAATTTTTTAAAAAGAATATTTAAAAATTTATAAAATAAACATTTTAACTTTCTAAAACATTAACCAATAAAAGAACATGTTGTATGTATTGGCATAAAAAATCTTTATTTAATTCTTTGATATTAGTTTTTGAATCTCGAATGGATATTCTAAGAAATATAATAGAATATTTGTTGTTATTTAACAAAAAATAAAAGATACAATATTTTAAATTTAAGTTTAAAGATTTTATCAAATATAATATGTTTATAAACGTCTACCATTATATATACCTATGTATACATTAAATTAGAATTTTTATTTTTGAATGATAATGTTTTAGTCATATAATTTTTCTATATTAATTATTAATTTTTTTTATTTATAAATTTTATTTTTAAAATAATAATTTAATTTAAAGTTTAAATATTGAAAAATTTTAGTAAATTTTAAATATTTTTATTTTTTAGATCAAATTTTAAAATTATTATAATTTTAATTAATTTAATTTTTAAATTGAAAATTATAATACATCTCATATAATAAAGTTTGTGTAATAGTTTTAATGGTTTATTTTTTACAATTTCATCCTCAATTATATATATATATTGTTTGGTTAGAAGGAATTGGAAGGTAGGGGAAGAAATTTTTAAAATTTATCTTGTTTGATTTAAAATTCTTTAAGAAGAGAAAAGTGAAGAAAATCAATATCTTCTAATTTAATTTTGTCTTCTGTTTAATAAAATTTGGAGAAAAATAATTCTTTAAATTAAAATATATTTTTAAGTTTAAAATAATATTTTAAGAAAAAAATAACTAAAAAAATATTTTTAAATCTTTTACTTTCTTTCTTGAATCAAACAAGAAGAAGGTTATGTTTTTTCTTTTTTCTCTTCTTTCTTACTTTGAACCAAATAGTTTTTTTAGTTTTTTATTAATATAATATTTATTAATAAAAAAATTATTTTTAAATCTAAATTTAAAAATATGTATATAATACTTACACCATATGCTTGTAAAAAGATATTAATATACTTAAATCATTAACTATTCTCTTTGGATTTCAGGTGGCTGAAAGAAATATAAACAAGTGTTTGTTATCTTCTTAGTGTCAAGGAGAAATAAACAATTAATGAAGTTCTGTTCAAGATTGTTTGGCTGCTTATATACATAAAAATATTCCCAAAGCAATCTTATGCATATCTAGTGATACCAGTGGAATTTATAAGTAATGTTATTTTATGCTAAAATAGTTTATAATAAAAATATTTTAGGTAAAAAACAGTGCACAACAATGAAACAAAAACAAGCATGCTTCGCTAGTCGCTTATTAACAATGTTTGATGGGCGTGTTAAAATGAGATAAAATATAATATGAATTTTATTTTACATTTAATATGTTAAAAATAGAACATAATCTGAGAACAAAAAAAAATTCATAAATTAAAACCCCCGTAAAAAGAATAAAATTATAGAAATAGATGGAAAAAAAAAACATTTATTCACCCCCCAAACAGTATACTACAACAGTATTATGTCAACCCTGTGTCCTATTCAATATTATGTACATTAATAATTATAAAATATAAGATAAGATTTAATTAATGGAATTTGATAATACAACACTGAAATTGTGTATGAAATCATGCGATAAGTCGCATGGAAGAATCAGATCCCTTAATTGCACGGTAATAAAGAGATAAAGATGAAAGTCCATCCGGGTCCCAACTCAGAAGCAACTGTCCCTTTTATGCTTTGTCTCGATGGGGGAGAAAATGAGAGAAAAAAAAAATCATTTGAATGAATATAAATAAAAAATAAAATAAAAAAATTAAACTTTTGTATGAATAGATAAAAAATACATATTAATAATATAAATTTTATTTTATATATATTTTAAAAAATAAAATTTAACTTTTAAAATTATTTTTTAACTATATATTTTTAAAATAAAATAAAAATTTAAAAAATTATTTCCCTCACTTTCTTTTATAAGAGGAGAATTAATTTAGTGTTAAACTAGCAGATCCACTTTCTTTCCTCAAATTAAATGTAAGAAGAAGAAAAAAATTCCAGCTCTTTTCATCTTCTTTCCTTCCTTTCCGTCCCCTTTCCTACCCATCATCCAAAAGAAAGCCTTAGCCTCTATTTTCCATCTTCTTCTCCTTTACCCCAAATAAAACCAGAACAAAGCTAAAACTTTGCCAGAAATAGTGTGTCCTCAGCCAAGTCAGTAAGTCCATTTGGATACAACAGTGTCTCCTCAGCCAATTTTGCCAGAAATAGTGTTAACTGACTTCACTCTAGGTATGTCTATGAATATAATGTTTATGTAGTCTCATCTCAATTGCTGTATGCTTTTGACTTCTGGTTTATTTAATATATAATATAATTTATAGCTCTGATTATTATTATTATTATTATTATTATTATTATTATTATTATTATTATTATTATTATTATTATTATTATTATTATTATTATTATTATTATTATTATTTAATGGGGCATATCTTACTTTTGAAAATGTTGGGTGTTTTGTTTCAGTTCATACTTGAAAGACAGCAAGAAGAATCATGGAGATGAATCACAAGGTGGAGAGGAGCAAGGTTGTGAAAGGGAGAGTGGTTTTGATGAAGAAGGGTGTTTTGGACTTCCATGATATCAAAGCCAATGTTCTTGATCGAATTCATGAGTTATTGGGCAGGGGTGTCTCTCTTCAACTCATTAGTGCTACTACTCCTGACCCAGGTCCTCTTTCCACATCTTTCTCTCTCACACTTTGCCAATTATAAAATCTATAACTAGTTCCATAATGAGAAGATCCAAGAATAAGATTACACAAGAAGCAAAGGATCTGAACCAATCCAATGTGACATTTCTTCCATCCTTACAGTCAACGGCAGAAGAAAAATTAGAAACGAAGTTGAACCTGACTTGATCTTTCTTTCATAAACATGTAGAGAACATACTAGGAAGTTTTAGATTCTTATTTGGTACTAATAATTCAAGATTTTGTTTTCTGGTATTGAGTTATTTTTGGTATGTGGTGTATTGATTTAACAGATCCAACAAGTGGTTAAAAATTTGTGTGTATGTTATTATAGCAAAGGGGCTGCGAGGGAAGCATGGAAAGGTGGCATATTTGGAGAGATGGATATCAACGATTTCGTCTTTGACAACAGCAACAGACACAGAGTTCTCAGTTACATTTGATTGGGATGAGAGTATGGGAATTCCGGGGGCGTTCATAATTAGAAACCATCACCATAGCCAGTTCTATCTCAAGACAGTAACTATAGATGACATTCCAGGGCATGGTCCTGTTAATTTTGTTTGCAATTCTTGGGTCTACCCTGCTCATCGTTACAAGCACGATCGTATCTTCTTTTCCAACAAGGTAACTTCCTTCAACTTATTTTCTATGTTACTTTTCCACTTCTCATTCTCTTCCTATCGGTCAAAATTGATATTCTCAAAACAATGTACACACGATAAGAAAGTGATAACAACACACATCTCATTGGTTCATGAATGTCATAGAAAACGACTAATAAAAAATTATAAATATTAAATTCATATTAATATCATTCAAGTGCAGATATATTATTGGTACGCTTAAATTATAACAAGTTGAAGAATATATATTATATAAAATTCTGTTGCAGATAAAAAAACATATTCTCAACTATCTATAGAAAAAGAAATGATTATTTTCGAAATTGTTGAGTAATTTCTTTATAAAACTTTAGAATATAGTACGAAACTTTGTGATTACCGATTACTCTTTAAAAAGTTAAAATAATGTTGGCTTTTGTGTGGGCTGGCTGTGGCGAAGGCAAAGCTGCTGAGCCAGCTAGGTAGGTCATCTCTGAAAACGTGCTTGAATAATCAATTTCTTCGTACACTGGATTCTAATTATGCTTTAGATACCATGTTTTTTAACCGTACAAAAGGTGTGGATAATCAATGTTAATATTAATATTTATATAAAATGGAATAGTCTATATTGAATTATTGATTTCTATTACATTGTTGTGTGTTTGTACCAAAAGTTAATTTTTAACGTTATACTCATGCTTCATGCTTCACCCTCCCATATGTATATACCCAATTTACTTTTAGCTTCCCGGATACGGATGGTTACGACTAAAGATCATCTCTATTTTTTTTTTATCTCTTTAAATTTTTTTATATACATATATTACATTGTAAACATTTTTTTTTTTATGTCTATCTCTTTTTAAATGAATCTTTTCATTTGACAAGTCTCAAAGGAATAGCCCGAAACTTTTTATTCATATTTTATGCAATTTTTGCTAGATCATCTACGAAAGCATAATATTCTTGTTTAATTTAGTGCATATATGATTTACATTATAGTTAAGGAAAAACAATTCTTCAGATATAATTTTTTCCAATATTATTTTCGTCAATCTCCTCTTATAACTTTGACTTTCCTTTGATATTTTTTACTGTAATCTCTTTCTCCTTAGTTTTTATAACATGTGATTTTATCATTATTTAATAATTTCTATATATTTTTAAAATTTTAAATGATTGATCATTTCAATTTTTATATTAATATTGTTTTTCATATATAAATATTCTTTTATGGTGAGATTTCAAACTTTTAAATTTCCATTTTATATTATTTTTATACTAATATTGTCTCATTTTAATTATCTATAAAATACTTTAATTTTTAAAATTTTTTAAAGCTAAATTGCTTGTATTTTTATTCAAATTGAAAACACACATGTAATCTGCGGAATATTTATTAATTTTAAGCTAAACTCAGTATTAAAAAGTAGGTAAGGGCGATAAATTAATACTTAAATTTTTTTATTTAAACTATATTGAGTAAAAAAATTTAATTTTTTCTTTTTTTTTCAAAGATAGGCTAAACTAATTTTATTATATATGGTATGGGTATCTAATGAGGAGTTGAGATTAATAAATTAAAATCAGTATATCATTATTTATATATTTTGTGGTAAAATAGAATAAAAAATAAACATATTAAACGAAATGAAATAAAATATATTTCGTCATGTATCATTGATTCTATTCTACCATGTTTTAAACAGTTTAAATAATGTCAACACATATCATTTGGTTTTATTTCTTCTATTTTAAAGATATAACAACAAAGACATGATTTTTTTTTTAAAAAAATAAAGGTTAACTTAATTCTTATAATTTTGTTAGATTTATTAATTAATTATATATTTTTAATTTATAATTAATTTTTTTAATTTTTAAACTTAACAATTATTAAGTATTCATTAAGAACGATGATCTTGTGCTGTTTTCTTGATCAGTCTGCATACTTACAATCCAAACATGTTGTTGCCACTTGCCAAACTTCCCACACCCAATTTTGTCTCCTTTTTAATGAACCCTTTCACATCTATTGATTATAATACTTTTGACTAAACATCCCACACCCAATTTTCAATTTTGGCTCCTCTTAATGAACCCATTCATATCATTTTTTTCTCATGTCAATCAACCCCTTCACATCTTTTTTATTATAATATATTTTATTTATTTTATTTTCTCTCACATTATATTTTTATTTTTTCTTTTATCTCAATTTATCTATTTGTAAGACATATTACAGTCTAACACAACTAATGGGTAGATATTGACTGTGTTGATTAAGGAGAGAGATAGAGTAATTTTCGCGTGTTAATTAGTTAGCTGGTACAGCAGAATAAATAGAGATGCTCCAGTCTTTTTTATATTAATGCCTTCTCCCTTTGTATGTTGATTAAATTATATATGATATAATGCGATAGATAAATAAGTTTTTTTTTAAATTTTTTACAAAGGGGAAAAAAGTAAAAGTAGAGCCCTAGATGAAATTGTTCAATTTACCATTGAATGTTTTTTTTATTCAATAACAGAAATATTTAAGATTTAAAGATAGTGAAAAAAAAATATAAAAAATAAAATAATGTATCAAATAAATAATATCACATCATTTATATTTAATGAAAAATGTAATTATATTAATAGTTAAAATTTTAATTAAAAAACTTAAAACTTCAGAATTATAAATTATCAAAACTTAAAAGTCTAACAAAACCTTAAAAACTAACTGATTATTTTATTTAAAACCTTGTTTTTTAAAAATTAACCATAAAAACCACTCAAATAGAATATTTTTAAAATTTATCTTGTTCAACTTAATGAGATAGTTAAAATAAATCAAATGATGCTAATGTTAAATCACAAGAGCAGTTTATTGAATTTGTTTGCGAGACAAAATCCATAAGCAACAAAAATGTGGCTTGCACGTTAGGTGTTAGAAGCACAGGTTTGCATTAAAAAATAGATAGATAAATAAAAATTTGAAATTTTAATTTTACGGTTAATTTAAAGTAATTAATAAATAAATAAACCTGTGAAATATATTGGTTTTGATAATGTATATGTTTCAGGCATATGTTCCATGTGACACACCAGAGGCACTGAGGAAGTTGAGGGAAGAAGAATTGGTAGTCCTCCGTGGAAAAGGGTTCGGTAAACTTAACGAGTGGGACAGAGTGTATGACTATGCATACTACAATGATTTGGGAAGTCCAGATAAAGGTCCTGAATTTGCACGCCCTGTTCTTGGAGGATCACACTTTCCATATCCACGTAGAGGAAGAACTAGCCGTCCACATACCAAAACTGGTTAGTAACTAAACTACAATTAACTCATATATTTATACAAAACAAATAATAAAACATTTTTAAATCCGTTCATGTGATGGTTGCAGATCCCAAAACTGAGTCAAGATTGTGTGTTCTAAATCTAAGCATTTATGTTCCGAGGGATGAACAGTTTGGGCACGTGAAGTTTTCAGATTTTCTTGCTTACTCACTGAAATCCGTTTCCCAGGTTTTGTTTCCAGAGATTAGATCTTTGTGTGACAAAACCATTAATGAGTTTGACACCTTCGAAGATATATTTGATATTTATGAGGGAAGTATTAAGCTGCCGAGTGGACCTGTAGCGACTAAACTTAGAGAACTTATTCCCTATGAGCTGCTAAGAGAACTTGTTAGGAATGATGGTGAAAATTTCCTTAAATTCCCGGTGCCTGACGTCATCAAAGGTATATTCTTAATGCTTTTAGCTTCGATGTACTATTATTGATAATTTAATGTTGCGGGTATAATTGCAGCGAGTAAGACTGCATGGAGAACAGACGAGGAATTTGCAAGAGAAATGCTTGCAGGGGTTAACCCTGTTATCATTCGCCGTCTCCAAGTAATAAATACTTTAATTACCTTTATATGTTTAAAATCACTTCTAACAGTTGATATTAACATTATTGTTTATACATGTCTTTGAATGGCACATGCCAGGAATTTCCCCCGCCCAGTAAGTTGGACCCTAGAGTCTATGGAGACCATACTAGCTCCATCCGAGAGACTCACATAGAAAATAGTTTGGATGGGCTCACAATAGATGAGGTACTAATCAGGATTCATTTGTTCCTTCAGTATCCAAATATGCTACCATTTATTCTATGTATCAACAACCAAGCATCTTTATGTTGCAGGCGCTTCAAAAGATGAAGCTATACATATTAGATCATCATGATGCTTTGATGCCATACATTAGTCGAATAAACTCTACCAACACAAAGACTTATGCCACCAGAACACTTTTGTTTCTACAAGATGACGGTACATTGAAGCCGCTGGCTATAGAATTAAGCTTACCCCATCCACAAGGGGAACAACATGGAGCTGTGAGCAAAGTTTTCACTCCTGCACAAGAAGGAGTAGCGGCTTCCGTGTGGCAGCTGGCTAAAGCTTATGCAGGTGTGAATGATTCAGGATATCATCAACTGGTTAGCCATTGGTATGACACTCGGTACCAAAGTGTTTGAAGCTTAATTCTATTTTCTGATCTTTAGATAATGAGAAAACTATGTATGACTCTTGTACAGGTTATACACTCATGCAATAATTGAACCATTCGTAATAGCCACACACAGGCAATTGAGTATCCTACACCCAATACACAAGCTGTTGAAGCCACACTTCAGGGATACAATGCATATAAATGCCTTAGCTCGGCATACCCTCATCAATGCTGGAGGGGTACTCGAGAAAACGGTTTTCCCTGGTAAATTCGCCTTGGAAATGTCATCTATTATTTACAAAAGCTGGGTATTCACCGAGCAGGCACTACCTGCTGATTTGCTCAAGAGGTGAATTCAGTCTGAAAATTACCTCTATTGATTCTAGTCCAATCTATCAAAAATTTTTGGATCAACTTCTCAATAAAAATCCATAGGAAAATGAAAAAAGAATATTAAATAAATAAATCAAAGTTTTTTAAAAGTTAAAATTTGACTTATGCACATCAATTTTAATTTATTTTACCTGCTTATTTGATTGAATTTCAGGGGGATGGCAGTTCCGAATTCAAGCTGTCGTCATGGACTTAGACTTGCGATAGAGGATTACCCATATGCTGTTGACGGGCTGGAGATTTGGTCTGCAATTGAAACCTGGGTGAGTGAATATTGTAACTGCTATTACAGCTCAGATGAGATGGTTGAGTGTGACAAGGAACTCCAGAATTGGTGGAAAGAAGTCCGCAATGAGGGTCATGGGGACTTAAAAGATAGGGCATGGTGGCCAGAGATGAAGACTAGAGAGGAACTCATTGAATCATGCACAATTATCATCTGGTTGGCTTCTGCATTCCATGCAGCAGTGAATTTTGGACAATATCCTTATGCTGGCTACCTCCCAAATCGTCCAACAGTGAGTCGTAGGTTCATGCCTGAGCCAGGTACCTCAGAGTATGAAGAGCTTAAGACAAACCCTGAATTGGCATTCCTCAAAACAATCACTGCTCAGTTGCAAACACTCCTTGGTGTGTCACTGATTGAAGTTTTATCAAGGCACTCCACTGAAGAGATTTACCTTGGCCAGAGTGATTCCCCTGACTGGACTTTGGATGCTGAACCATTGGCAGCTTTTGAGAGGTTCTCAAAGAGATTACTGCAGATTGAGAACAATATTATGGAAAGGAACAAAGACAAAAGATTGAAAAACAGGAATGGACCAGTTAAGATGCCTTACACACTTCTCTATCCCAACACCTCCGATTATTCTAGGGAGGGTGGACTCACTGGGAAGGGAATTCCCAATAGTGTATCCATCTAAAACTCCTTTTTTACCTTCTATACTCTCTCCTTCAATTCTATCCATATAAACTATCCTGCTAATCAAACATCGTCCAGTACATCTTTTGTTATTACTTATGCAGCAATTTGTTTCACTGTTATGCCAAGACTAAAGTCCCTATGATTTGTAACATTAGTTCTCTTCAAATTGTATTATGTTGCCCTCTGCTTTGTTCTGCTCTAATTGCTTCAAGTTCATTCACCAGTAGTTGAAATATATAGGAAGGAAAGGGTTAGGACCTTAACCATTCTGCCAACCGATGAAACAGGGTATATAATCCATTTAATTGCAAATTATAAAAGTTCAAAAAGCATATAATCTTTTGGACCATTTGGAATAATTTTTACAAAATTTATTTGAGTTATATTATTAAATAAATATTTAAATAAATGTTTCGTTAAATATGTATCTAAATTATCTTATAATCGAAGAAAATTTAGTAATTTTATGAAAATTTTAAATTTAAATTTTATTGTAAATATTAAAAATATAGATTAATTGTTAATTTGTTATTATATTTAATTAACTAATTTGTTGTTAGTGGGTTAGTTTGTTATTAGATATATCATTATAAATAAGATCATCCTATGTACTAGTGTTTCATCCTTTTATAATGTATTTTTCTCTACATTTTTACACAACATTTCAATACTTTTTCACTCTATCATATCGGAAACTAAGAGTAAAAAAGTTGTCTTTTAATTATTTTAATAAACTTTATAGTAAAATTCATCAAAATAAAATATAAGTTACCATATTATAAACTATTACTAAATAAATATTTAGTTAAGCAGTTTAACCATCCTGAATACCCGAGTCCTGACCAAGGTCACTGTCCTCTGCTCAGTTTTTGTTTCGCTCCTGCTGAAACTACATGCTCGCGACGGTCATACGGTCATAACAACAAATAGATTGAAAACAAATTTTTGTTCATTTTGCAAGTTTCACTAAATTAACTTACTTTACATTTATATCAGCAGATAAGCAGAATTTTGCTGAGAGATAAATTGGATCGCAATAGGGAGAGTTTAGCAAAAAAATAATAAAATTTGAATCTAAACTCTCATATTTGATTTATTTCTGCGTGCCAAACTCCTTTTATAAAGTTATAATAATTTATTCATAATTATTTTAATAATATGTTCTGATTGTTTTGATAATAATTTTATGAATGTGATTAAAAAATTATTTCAGAAAAAATGATTAAGTATAAGTTTATGATATTTGTATAATGAAAAAAAAATCAAATATCATACATTTTTTATCGGTATAAATTATGTAATTAATTGTAATGCAATTTATACAAATATATACATCCTTTCATATGACATATTTCTTTCTATTTCTCTTTCATTGTTGTAGGTATTATTATATAAAACGGTAGTAGATCATATAATAAATGCTATTAGTTTCATGTCTATTATCATAGCTGTAGAACTTTGTACGAGAACTTAAGGTTAAAACCTGCATCTACATCTCACTTATTCAAGGTCCAAGGATAAGCCTTTTTTGAATTAAGTTAGTCTGTCTTTAAATTAAAAATGTAATATTATACCTATTTTTAATTTAATTTAAAAAATATTATAATCTTAATTCACTTAATTGTAAGGGTGGATTAATATTTATATTTATTTACACACTTGAAAAATAAACCCTCTTTAGATTTTTAGTTCTTTTCAAGAATCTCCAACAAAAGGTAGAAGATACAAGTTTAAATTAAACTTCATTTTCTCAAACATTTCAGCTGGAGACTCTAACTTCTCTTCTTCCCAATAATAAAGGGGGAAATATTTATAAGACCAAGTGCATATTTAATTTCATTTATTTTAAAAAACATTATTTTACAATAAAACAGTTAAAGTATTTTTTTTGTGCTGGAAAAGAATGTTCTTCCATACATACACTTGATAACCCTAAGTTAACCGAAATCGAAGATTGAATTCTTTCCCATACATTATACATTTCATTTATGGCTAATAATATGTGGTGACAAAGATATTTTTGATATTCAGTTTTGTTAGGATAAAGTCCGGTGAACAGTTATGGATGTATACATCTTCAGATGAAAAGTAATTTTTTTTTATAAATATAACATAAAAGAATAAATAAAAATAAATAAATAATGTTAAATGAAAATCTATACTATTGAAATGTATATACATACGTGATACATATACAATTATTATTATTTCTTATTTCTATAAAATAGAGTTACACAAATCTCAAAGATATATCTAAAAAAGCAAAAATAAAAGCTGTTCCAAAAATATTTTTGTTTGATGTCTGATTTTTTTTTTTTCAAAAAAAGGGTCAACGCCAATATTCTTTTAGTTGGGAAAAAAAACAATTTTTTCTTTTCTCTTATTTTAGGATTTTATTTTTGTTTTTGAAAATCCTTTAGAAGTGCCTAAGGCAGATGAAGATGGAGGTGTGAGGCTTTGGGTGAGGGATCAAATCAAAATCTTAGATTTTAATTGGTCCAAGACATATCACCTTATCCATATGACCATATCCATATCCACACCCACACCACCCATCCACAATCTACTTTACTTTGGTTTCTTATTGATCTCTCACAAACCCAACATTTTCCTCACCCCTCTCACAGTGTATCCAATTATCCCAATGGCTATGGCAACTCAAGCCTCCCTCTTCACACCACCTCTCTCAGGTTCCAAACCAAGTGAGCGTGCCTCCGTGCCATGGAAACAATCACCCACCATGTCATTCACAAGCCCAAAGAGTGTGAAGTTGTTCACAACCTCACAAAGGACAATAAGAGCAGCTGCTGCTGAGGAGACAACAGAGGCACCAACAAAGGAAGAAGCACCTGTGGGCTTCACCCCACCTGAGTTGGACCCAAACACTCCATCACCAATCTTTAGTGGGAGCACTGGAGGGCTTTTAAGGAAGGCCCAAGTGGAGGAGTTTTATGTCATCACATGGGACTCCCCTAAAGAACAGATATTTGAAATGCCCACTGGTGGTGCAGCCATCATGAGGGAGGGTCCTAACCTTCTCAAGTTGGCTAGGAAGGAACAGTGCTTGGCTCTTGGAACTAGGCTGAGGTCTAAGTACAAGATCAAGTATCAGTTCTACAGGGTTTTCCCCAATGGTGAAGTCCAATATTTGCATCCCAAGGATGGTGTGTACCCTGAGAAGGTCAACCCAGGTCGCCAAGGGGTTGGCCAGAACTTCAGGTCCATTGGTAAGAATGTCAACCCAATTGAAGTCAAGTTCACTGGCAAGCAACCCTATGATTTGTGAGCGCATCCATGCTTCATTTCCTATATTTTCTCATCATGTATTTATCATCAAATTTATGTCAGAAATGTTTAACTCATTACTGCTATTTTACAATTATTCTGCCTATTCCATGTTTTGGATTTTCCAATATTAATTTGCTTCGCCTTCATCAACCCTAATCAAACCAGGATAGGTTCCGTGAGACTGAAAAATAGATCATTCAACTTAGTTGAAAGCAGAATTTAGTGATCCCTATGAATGAATTGAAATATTAAAATTTTTAAAAAATAAAATGAATGAAATTGGAATGGATACCCACTACAAATACCTATTCTTTCAACAATAGCTTAATACATGCTGTTAAAATCATCATTTAAGTACAGCAAACAGCTACAATTGAAAAGCCCTGACCCAATTTACGAACATAAAATCCTAGAAGAAAGGGATGTTCATATATAACCATGCCCCGGATGAAGCCATCGTTCACAATCCTGGAATCTTAACCACCTCCACACAGTGATAATAATAATAAATAAATAATAGTTATTATTATTATTATTTTTAATTTTTAATTTAAACTTACTTTTTGAGATATAAAGATTATGATTCTGCTCTAATTATATTTTTTTTCTATTACCATCATAGTAAATAACAATCATTTTTAAAAAATTTATTTTTTACTATTTTAAAGCAGTTTAATTTTATTTATTTATTTAACTAATAATTTTTATTTAACTACTTTTAATAAGTTCATAATAAAAAGATAAGATAAATAAAATTAAATTATTTTTGTGATAATCTTTAAAAAACTTAAATTTAAAATTTAAAACTACTAAAAATGAATTTAATCTTTAAAAATTTCAAAACAAAAATTAAAAATCACCCCAAACAAAATCTAGATTAAGTAAAAGTGGAAAGACAACTCCATATACATAAAGTTTAGAGCTAGTTTAATAACCACTTAAAAAATTTGGGATGTAAATATATTTACTATAGTATAACTGCTAATTCTAATAATGGCTCTAATATAATCAAGCATTTATCAGCATAAGGACTAACAAATCCAATACTACTCAAATAGAGCATAAAACTCTTGTTTCCGAAATATCAAATACTATAAAAATATAAAATTTCTTTTGTAAAAAATAGATTACTTAGAGAAGCAAATGAATATATATATATATATATATATATATATATATATATTAATAAAAAATTAGACATATACTTAACTAAATTCTAAAAAAAAGTATAGAAGCATACAATATACCATGAAGAGAAGGAGAAAACTTTTATCGTTTCAGCGGACACTGTCAAACACGTCTTTTCATCCTATTCAGATGGAATGTTTAATAAGTTATCGGTTAAATGAAGTACATGTGTCGAAAAAATGAAAAATTAGTTGAGTGACGCATATCAGTTTCCCTATGATAATCAAAATTCATAAATCAAAGTATAAGTTAAATGGCCTATCATGTAAGACGAGTTATGAAATATGCTATAAATTTGTAATATTATTTATACAACATTTTTTTTCTTTCTATTTTATTATCTATTATATTGCATGCTTTTTTTTTTCCTTCTATTCCTATCTCTCTTTTTATTGTATATCTTTTTGTCTATCTTGTACAATTATCAATTTTCATCTAAGATATTGCACACAGTACACCGACAACTTAATTCACGAAGTTCACCTAAAGAAATGTCATCATAAAAAATTCTATACGTTCAAATTCATTGAACTTAGCGTAACGCAAAGTTGAAAAAAATAATTATTTAAATGTCTTAATATGCGTTCTTTTTCTTAGTTCAGTGCTGGCACAATGTAGACACAACAAAAGCAATGAAAAATACAAAAAAGAAGAGGGGGAAGAGAAATAGATGGATAGAGAAAAGAGAGACACCAGAGAATAAAAGGATCTGAAAATCACTCACTTCAAATATCTAGATGAATCCACTTCGCATTGAAGCTATATATCTACAAAGAGGGCATTGCCAAACAAACATGCAATTGAACACAAAAGGAAATTAAATGAAGCTTCAAATCACTGATTGAACATAATGAAACAAGAATGCTACAAATCAGCGCGCGATCGAAATCAACGAAAAAAATAAGGTTTCAAGTCAGTGATTAGTAATCTCGCATGAAACACGAAAATGATAATTTAGACCAACGATTGAACACAAATAAACAATTTAAAAGGAAACGAGAAAATAAGCTTCAAATTTATGATTCAACATAATAAGAAAATTTAGGAACACAAAATTAGGAATTTAAAAGAAAATAGTTACCTCCGAAGGAACCATGCGATGATTGGTTTCAAATTGCGAGAATTACGGGAGTGTAGTTTAGAACACACAGATAAAATGGTAAAAAAAAAATTAGCACAAAGAAAAGAGATTCCAAGTCAATTTTCGGTGGGCTTTGTTTGACAGTGCAATTGTGCAAAAGATTAAAAAAAAAATTGATAGAAAAACTTTAGGAACTTGCCAACAAATGGCCCGTAGACAGAGAAGTCATCCCTAAACAATTTTGACATTCCAAACAAAAGTATAGATAAGGTTCTAATGTACAGCGACAGAAATTTAAAAATTATTAATGAAAATGTCTTTTAGAGATGGGTGACTTCCCATCAGCAAAAACGGGTATAATAAAAATATAGCCACTCTTAACTACTTATTTTCTTAGTATTTGATCTCTTTAGCAAATGATAATGGTATCATCATCTTTCTCAAGATCTGATCAGTACATCCCCTTGATTATTTTTGTCATCTTATTCTTTATTTGCGACTTCAATCTCTACTTTTCCTAATACAAATATGCATGTGCTTTTCTTTATATCTCAATTGCTTTTGAAATTTTGTAAACTTAACATTACACTAACATTGGTTAACAAAATTGACTAAACCTAACCGCAATGCCAATCACTTTTTTCCCATTAATTTTCTCTCGTTTGTTTTACCTTCTTATTATAATTTTTTTAATGTTGATTTGAAATATGCGCTGTGGTTCAAAATGTTACAAGATCTTAATTTTTCTTAATCCATTTCTGCAATTTGTGTTGTAAAATATTTTTTTATGGGTAAGATATGACTTTAGTTATGCCAAATAAGGTAAATTATAAGAATATATGATTGCACAACAAATCTAAATATGATAAATTTTAATGTCATGCTGATACATCCAACAATCAATAGCAGTGTATACCTTGGACTATCATAAATAATGTATAACTTAGACTATATTTTCTGACTTTGTATTCTTGAATTTATGTATCATTCAGTTTTATCCTGTACTAAAATAATGTACCATAGAAAAACTTTTAGTTATAATTTCTTTATCATAAAGAGTGAAAAAAAATCTTATTATTATAATCAATCGGTGTCGTTGGCACAGATTTAAAGGGTTTTAAATAGAAGGAATTACAATTACTTGATTCACCTTTATATTATAATGATGAAATTTTAATTAAGTTCTGTAATTTTTTATATATATTTCATTTTTTAATTATTTATAATTTCATTTCTTTTAAATATTATTTTCGTTAAAATTTTGAAAATATTGGTACAATATAAAAAAGTTTAATTTATTTTTATTTTTGTGAATAAATTAAATTTTAAAATTATTATAATTTTTAATTAATTTAATTTTAAATATTAAATTTGATAAATAATATCAATAAATTTATATATCTTAATTTTAATAATTTATTTTTTATTTTTATACACAATTTTAAAAATTTTACACTTAAATTTTTAATAATAATAATATAATATTTATTAATCATGCTTAAAAGTTAATTTAATTTTATTTAAAGTGTAAAATATTCGTATAATATGCCGACTAAAATTTTTTTTATAATAAAAAAAATATGAGACAGAATCATATAAAATTAAATTAAAATTTTAATTTGATAAACCAATAAGAGTTTTAAACGCAAGGGGCTGTATCCGCTTGATTTGGCCCATATTTTTAATCTAGATAAAGGCAAAGTTTTATTTATAATTATAATGTTTGTAATGTTTTTATCAGATAATGACATTTTAAAAATTATTATTAGATTTTTAAAGATCTTATTAAATAGATTTATCTTTGTTAAAATTAATATTATATATATTTGAAAATATGTGAAAAATAAGAATTATTTAATTATAATTTATTATTATCAAATTTTATAAAATTTGACATAAATAACTATTATAATAAGTAATTGTAATTTAATATTTATATTAATAAAAATTATATAAAATTTATAAATATTTTTACTGTATTTATATAATTTCAATGATGTAATTTAATTTTTGTTTAGTTTTAAAATTGAGTAAAATTAATTTTTATAAATTAACTTTAAGCTGTTGAATAATTTTAATATATATATATATATATATATATATAAATTAATCTTAAGCGTATATATTTTTTAATGTACATTTTTAATGAGCAAATGTAAAAAAAAAAAAAAAACAAACAGACACTTATAATTCCTCCTCTAAATGTATATTCATTGGCTATGTAACTTCTTAGATAACTAGTTTTAGTGTATTATTTTTTTTGAAATATAATAATGGAGCATCAGAATTACTCATTAAAGAAAACTTAAAATAGTTTGTCAATAAACCTTTTATCAGCGTATATTTTGGTTTTATTTATTTTTTTAAAAATTATTTTTTTCTCAAAATATCTGCCAATAATCTGTTTATTTTAAATTACTAGGTTTTGCATATCTTAAGCTTTCACGATTTTGGATCAGTTCAAAACTATAGACGTATAGGCGAAAAAATGTTTCTAGAATGTCCAAAGAGGCTTATCATAATCCAAAGGTGATATATGCATATAAAAATGTAGCATGCACAGGTCATATTTTCCTTTTTAAATTCTCTCAGCTTATGATTCGTGATAAGTGAATGAAAAAGAAAAGTTAAAGGATATATTCTTTGACATACTAATTTTAACAAATTGTCTAGTATTACATAGAATTTATCTAAAACCCATAAATAAAATAGGACTTGTAATACTTAAGCAATAAATTTTATTAAAAATATGTTAGAAAAAACTTTAATCGAACATCGACTGTTGGGAAATTCTTTTATAAAGAATTGAGTCAAGTCATCTTACATCTTTTAAATTTAATATTGGCATTAGACAAGATAGCTTTTTGCAAAAGTTATAATTCTGGTGGAAACTGGCCTTTGTTCTCCACCGAAAAGCATAAAAAATAATTTTGGAAGCTATGATAGAGTACTTGATGTGAAACGTTCTCGAATGCTCCGTTAGATGGTAAAGAAAGACAATCAAAATGATGCTAATTTAACTTTATTTGTTAACCAATTAATACAGGTAACACTACCCAATATCTTACAATATTCACATGATAAACATGACGCCAATAATTAAGGAGTGGTTCAGTTATTTATTTTCATTGTCTTCGTCATCAGTGTTTGATATTATTTTATTAATTGCTTAGGTAGTTGGGAATATACAAAGTCAGGCCTTAATCCCGCCATCCAAAGGAAGGGTCAGTTTTCAAGCTCCAACCGTAGCAGTGGCCAGCACAGCCTCCAATTCACTCTTCGACCGTGTGATCCTTTGATCATCACCGTTCATTTCATTTGCCCATATCTCCGGAATTACTTGCGCAACGTGATTCACACACTCCACAGCATAGTCTGCCTCTTTGCTTTTTACCGTCTTCCCAACCTTTCAAAACCATCCATCAGATAATAACATTATATATTTAAACAGTAATTTTTAGGAATTTTACAACGTTTAGGAAATTACCAGAACGGTGTGGAGACCCACTTCTTTTCCCGCGGCGACATTGCGCGTGCTATCATCCAGAAACAGCTGCGATAATACAACATAAAAAAATACTTAAATTAATTAAAATATTATTTCTGATTTATTAAATAAATAATATCTATTTCAGTTTTCACTGTCAGAAAAGGACATCTCGAAACGAAGAAGTGACGACGCGTTTCGTTCGTCGCCTTACCGTACGACGAGGATCCACGTTGGCAGCATGGAGTGCGATTTTGACGGCGTCCAGCGACGGTTTCAGGAGAACAGGGAATTCGTCGGGTCGGGTCGAATTGGGGAGGTTCGGGTTCATCGTCTCGAAACACAAGATTTGCTCAAAACAGTCCTTTATCCCAAGCCGATCCAGTACTCTCAGCGCGTGAATCCTATCCGAGTTTGTAAAAATCTAAAAAGAAAAATAAAATTACAGAATTAGGAAAATAACAAAACGAGAAAAAATAAAATAAAGTTAATGGAAGAAAATTTCCATTTAAAAGTAACATACAATTTTTCTTTGTTTGATTGTTCGGAGGAGGTTCCGTAAGTGAGCATCAGGCTTAATCAGCTCGTAAGGTAGCCTCCCGTGCACGAAACTGTTTGAAGTGAGAAGAACGTAAAGTTTAATTAGGTTTGGAGTTTGGAGTGAAAAGTGAAAGTGTTGATCACTTAAAGAAGATTTTCTACTTTTTCTCATTCTCACCCGTGGTAATCTTCTGCGCTGATATCATAGCCTAGTGCCTGCAAAGGAGGAAACATAATTGAGATGATTATTTGAGCATCGGAGGAGACAATGATTAGAGTCGGAATTGGATAACTGTTACACGTACTCGCAAACCTGCCAGAGTGCTTCCGTAGGTTTTGAAAAGTTCAACTCGGAGGATGGATGCTTTGGTCTCTGAGAATCCGCATTTTTCTATCAGAAACATTTCGATGTTTTTCTTGACGAAGTTGCCAATTCCGGTGCTGGTCGGGTACAAGGTGTCGTCCAAATCTGGTTAATTATTTTAGGAGAGAATTAGAAAGAAATTATTTAAGAAAATTGCAATGGGAAGAAAAGAAGATATGAAACTACTCACCGAAGATGATGCAGTCAAAAGGAGAAATTTGGGTGCTGATATCCATGGTGATGGTAAGGAAGGGGAGGAAGGGAAAGAGAGAGAACGAGGGTTGAACTGAGCTAGAAAGAGAATTTATAGACGGTATATGGTTGTTGGATAGGCACTGGCGACGTGGAATCAGCGTTTCAATTTTTGATATATTGTTGGAACCGAGTAGACGAGGGGCCCACACCATAGTCGCCTATATCTAACTGCTATATACCTGCGGGAAATGTTCTAATGGACGATTATACCCCCAGATAATGCTGAATTATTAATTTATTCACAAACCCAAAATTACCTTGCAACAATCGTTGGACGCTTGGAGTATTGTTTTGCACTGCCCAACTTAAGCACATGCGCCTACCTTCTATCATCCTATCTTTTGGATTAAATTATTTTTTTAGGATATCACGGATTATTTTTTATAAAATAATTTTATTTAAATCGGATAGATCACTATAAATAATAAACAAATTCTTTAAATATTTAACACGTAATTTAAACTAAATATTATTAATTAAATTGAATCAATCTCTTTCACTCAGGGACGAAAACTTAAAAAAAAAAAAAATAAGGTGCAAAAATTTTACACAAGGCATTAAATCTCTTTGTAAAATTGACACTAACCAATTTTCCATATAAATAACAAATTTGGAAACTGAAATAAAAATATTAAGAATGATACTTATATAGAAAATAAAACATTAAATGTAACTCAAGTTATATGACAAGTTCGTAACTAATATTTAAAAATGAAAATAAAATTTTTGGATATCATACTAACACAAAGATATCATACTAACACAAAGATACAAGAGTTGAAATAAAATTTCATATGTGTTATTGTATGCTATTCAGTTGCATCGATGAGTGTGCGTTTTTGTTTTTGATATATAATGTTCCTGTCGATGCTTTTTTATATCCAATCAGAAAATTAATAAAGTTAAAATTTAGAACTTTATATAGTATTTAATTTCTTTTTAAACTTCTTGTTATTAGATAATTCTAAAGATTTCTTTTTTACTGCTATAGTATGTTAGAAGAATGGAACAATTTTTTTTCAAAAATAAATAAAACGACTTATAAAAAGTGACGTACAGGAAGAATAAAAAGAAATCAAAAAGACTTTTAAAACTTGTTTAATACATTATAATGCATGTTTTACTTGATAAATTTTTACTTATGTTTAGATATAAAATATAAAAAATTATATGGTTTCTATTAAATCTCAATATTCAAAGAGCATAAAATAGAAAATTTTTAATTGTTATATATTTAATAATATTTTTAGTTTGATGTATTTTTTTTTAAAAGAAGTATTCTTTCCTTCTATTATATTTCATATTATATATGTATTATTTTTTTTCTTCCATTATATTCATTTTTAAATTTATAACAACAATTTTCTATATATATAAAAAAAAGAAAAACTGCAAGAGAGGGGCAAAGATACTATATAATTAGTACAAACTACGAAACTTGGATATCTTAAGCGGACGATTGCCCCTATTTATTATAAGACAAAATTGTCTCTATTGCTAATTGATTCATACATTTGTTTAATAATTAAAGATTAATCTATTTATATATAAAAAGATTAAAATTTTTAACAAAATATTTTTTATATTTATAATTACATATACGAGTTTTATCAATATATATAAAAGATATTATTATTTATCATTTATATTAAATTTTGTGACTATTATTTATGCACTTTAATCAAATGACATAATATTTTACTGAATACTATAAAAATTTGTTATCCAATAAATTATAATTAATTAAAACCAAATTATTCATTGAAAAAATTCATAATCATTAAATTTGCTTGGTTAATTTTTTTTTCTAAACCTTAAATAATTTTTATTGAAGATAATTTTATTCGTATCAAACTGGATTAGTTTAAGTAATAATTTTTTATTTTTTTTTAATATACCTACGTTACCTACATACTTAGAATTCGAGGTAATTAATTCTAAGCATAATTTTTATGTATAATTTTTGTTGTCACGTAAATTATGTTTCAATTTGTGAGTGGAAATTTTTAATTCACAAATATGTAAAAAATAAAAGTAAAAAAAATAAAAAAATTATTTTAGATATCTCAGTTTTTTTACCAGAATATATATGTATATATATATATATGAAAGATTAAAATTGTTAAAAAATAGAAATAAAATTTAAAACTAAATATGTAAAATAAAAATAATAATTTAATTAGAAGATCTTAAAACTCTGAAGAACCACAATTAATTCATTCCAATGCGCTGTGCGTCGGAAGCAGAAATGGGAACAAATTAGGATGCTGGCGTTGTCTTGCCAATCGTGTCAGAGCTTTGTGTTACAACTCAGACATGCATACTTTATTTTATTTTATTTTTTTAACTTTCTAATATAGTTGTTCAATAAAATTATCAAGATTTGGACAACTACGTGTTATTCATTTAAATTGGGAATTATTTTAGTTATAAAATATGGGTTTGCCTTATCTTTTTTAATAACGAGCGGCGGAAAAAATCTACAAAAAAAATTATTGAAGAAAAGAAAGAAAGAGAAAAAATAAAATAATAAAGAGATTAAGTAAAACCATAAGATATTAGACTATCATTCTTTCCTGTTACAATACTTACAACAATTAGTTGTTAAGATAGAAATTGTTTTTTTTTTCTGTTATCAGTATATGTAGTTTTCTGTGTGCAATCTTAATTAATCAGAAAATAATATTATTTGGATAATTGTTTCAACAAATATTTGTTATTAGTTGAATAAAAATATGACAAATTTTTTTTATTGAAATATTAAACAACAAAGAAGTAACTATATTAAATAATTATTATAATTTTTTAATATAACAGTAAATAAATATAGACAATTGCCAATTTTTATTTATCTTTACGATTATTACGTATTTTTATTTTTATCTTAAATTTATTAAATAATTTTATTATTTCTCTATACTCCTTATTTTCCATGTACGGGTGGCTCAAGGACAAGATCAAAGTCTTTATGTTGAGTCTTTATTAAGTATTAATACTATTTAATTATAAAAAATTGAAGAAAAACTATTAATTAGCCTTTTGAATTATATTACGATTAAATATTTTCTTTTTAAACTAAGTCACATTTTGTTATATTTTTTTAATCAGTAACTACTTTATTCATCTTATTAGTTTTTTTTATCTCCTATTAAGTCAATCTAAAATTCACATGTAAACAACACAGTCGTGTGTTGACTATCATAAATATTACTTACCTGGTACACTTTTCGAATGTTATAATCTTTTTTCTTCCCAAAATAATCGAAAGTTATGAAAATAAATACACCAATTAACATAATCAATGAAATAAAAAGACATGATTTTTTGTCAAATACATGTATTACTTATAAAATAATATCAATAGTTTCAATAATTGTTGTCCTAGCAAAAGGTAGGTTTTCTTAATTAAAATATAAAATTACTTAAAAACTATAATGCCAACAAATATTAAATAGATTAATTTTATTATCAATTGAAAATTTTGATAAATACAATTGATTATGATAATTTTATAACTAATTTTACATCTTAAATTGATTAAAAATATTAAACTATAACAATTTTAACACATTATTTTAATTAACTTTAAAATTAATTGAAAAATACAAATTATTGTAAATATATAAAAAATAATTTGAAAAATTATTATACAAAATTAATTTAATAAATAAATATTTTATTAATAATAAATGTAAATGCAAGATATTTTAAACATTTTAAAATTTAAAATCTCAAAAAAATTTCTAATTACTAAAAAATTTATTGATGATTTAAAAACATTATATATATTTAATATTTATTGAATAAATTTAAGTATTGATTATTAAATATATGGAAATAAAAAATATCTTTTACTTGAATTATTAATTAAAAATAATATTATTATTCTGATTTGATTTGTTTTAATGTGAAAGCACATAAAGTATGTTACGATATAAGCAATCTGAAAATCAAGTATGTTGTGATTTCGTAATAACGAAAAATAAGTCATAATTTTATTATATGTGTGAATTGAGTTGCAATAGAATAAACTTTGAAAAGAAAGAAATGGGATTGCTTGGTAAATAAGTAGAATGCATTATGCTTGATGAGTAAAATAACTTATCAATGTAATAATAATAATCATATATTATTTGATCTAAAATATGAGAGAGAACAAATTATTTAGTTTAAGGAAATAAAAAAATAAAAATAAAATGTTATTGTTATGATTATTGCAATGATGACAATAGTTATTATTATTATTATTATTATTATATTCTCACATATATTAATATATAGAAAAGGAGAGAAAATAAAATTTTAGAACAATTTAATTAGTTTAGTCTAAAATTTATAGAATATTTTTTACGTTCTGAATTCCTTTAATATTAAGGAGTCATAACAATGAGATGTAAGAGATTTTGATATTTTTATTATTCTTTCCATTTGATTCGTTATCCTTCAATTAAGCACTATGTTAAAATGTAATTAGGTTCAGTAAAATTTAGAGAAAAAAAATACTCAAAATTGATTAATTTATTTAGTGTTTGGATTTGTTGGATTCTAAATTCTTGTAATAGATTGAATTGAATCAAACTAATTAAATTCAGAATGATTGAGTTGAGTCATTAAGTTAAAATGTACTTATATCTCAGGTTATAACTCGTATTTTATTTTATTTTTTGGAGAAAAAGGATTAAACAAACAGAAAAAACTAATATTTAGAAAAGCAACACCAATGATTTTACGAGAACTACCTTATTTTGATATGGTGTCGGTGCAAGAAAACGTCTCAGTCTCGGGAGCAAAAGGCCCTTATATTATAGATGAGCAAAGAATACATGTGATGAAGAAAGGTGTCAAAATTGATAAGCTTTGATAGATTTCAAACAGTCTAAGAAATAGATAATGTTACTTTCTCCTTTGTTCTAGGTAGAGCTAAGACAACGAAGCATGTTTTATTGTTCAAATCATAAACAGATTAAAAATACAAGAGATATAAAGAAATATATTGATGTACTATACAACGATCTTATGGGATGATAAATGATCCATTTAAAAAGTTTTTTTATTAAATTTTGTTATACTGATAGTTTAATTTTAAACACATGATTTGTTGTCTAAGTTTCTTTACTTTATAAAATTATTGTTGATTTGATTCATATAATTAAAGTACAACTTCTGTCCATTGATGTTGTAATCAAAGATTTTTTATTAGTATTGATTTCATTTGCTATGATCAAAGCACAACAACTGCTAGATGATGTTAATAAGCTCCACTTGAATATTGGTTGAGAAGCTAAAGTTCCCATAGAATCTTTCAATCCAGGTTCCTAAGGTTCTCTTTATAAGCTTGGAAGAGAAGAAATGGGATTGTGTTGGAAGAGAGTGGAAGATAAATTCTTCCCTAGGTTTAATGACAGGAACTCTTTAATCTGGAAAAACTTAAAAAAAAAAAAAAAAAAAAGGGTTTAGAAAGAAATTTTAAAAAAATTAAAAACACCTAAAATCTTCATTTAATTTTTTAAAATTTCTCAAACAGAGGGAGAAAGGGTTATAATCCTTTCCTTCTTCCTTTTTTCTTCTTCCTCCAAAAATTATCTTCCAAACTTAGAGAATTTCTCAGGTCTACAGAAACTAGTAACATCTGGATTGCCAACCGAACTTTCCTCCATAGTTAGTAATTTAGCTCTAAAAATTTGGCCAAAAGATTGACCTATCATTGTTTTGAATAGACACAATTTGGGATGTAAAAAATCCATATCTCATTTGACCAATTGAATCTCCAACATGTTGGCATAGTCTTCAATCTTAGAAGGTTTTTATACTCACATTTCTATCTTTACAAACCAGCCACAAAATCAAAAACAGAGGAAATATAAAGATAAAAATAAGTTAGGTTAAGTTAAATTTTATATATTTAGATCTAACTTATTTTAAAATTTTAAGTTTGAGTGTGAGTTTATTTTATGTTAATTTTTTTTAATTATCAAAATCTGACCCATTTTAAGATTTATCAATTCTACAAATTTATTTAAAAGTTTACCATATAAAAATGTTAATAAATAGATTTAAATTTATATATAAAAATTATTAAACATGTTTATTAACCTACATAAAAGCTAACAATATAAAATAAATATTTCAAATATATTATATAAATTTTATATACTAAAAAATATAATATATAAATATATAATATATTCAAATAAGTTATAATAAATTTATATATGTAAATCGATTTTGAATAGGTTTAACGGGATAATTTTAAAAAAATTATTTGATAATATTAAATTCATGAACAATTTATATTAGCTTTAAAAATTAAATTTAATATTTTTATTTAATTAATTAATATCAATAAAAACTAATTACGGCTAGTCATATTTTTCTAATTTAAGAGGAGGAGTCTAAAAATTTAATTTACTATGTTAAAATGAGAGTACTTTTTGTAAAAAAGAATCCACCAAAAAATATTGTAAAAAATTTATTCAATAAACAAGTTGAAAACTATCATATAAAAAAAAATCAAGAGAACATTTCAATAGATTCCTGTCAAAAGACGATAAGTAAAATTTGCTAAGCAAGCAAGATTTAAATCTTTCCTTTAAGATAGCATAAATGTTTTTGAGTCATGAATCGTGTGTTTAATTAAATTAAACATTGGACCACATGCTTTTATAGACCTTGGAACAAGGTATAACATTAATGGCCGGGAAAAGTGTGATTTGTGATTTGTAGAATACATTCGCTGATCCACTAACATGGATAACTCAAGGTTTAAAATAAATGTTTAAAGTTTAACAAATTTTTAATGTGTGTTTGTGAAAAGAGAGTAAACAATTAATTAATAACAACTTTTATTAAAAAATTATAATGTTTTTAAATTTTTTTACTATATATCTTTATACACATTAAAACTGGAGACATTAAAGCTCAAGGTTTAAGCAGATAAGGTTTTTGGTAAGAAGAAGCACCACAGGATTCCCGTGCAGTATTACCAATCGGATTAGTAGTATTGATGCCCATGCATGTTTCATGTTTGACAACCTATTAAATTAACATCCAAAACATGGCACTTGGTTTTGTTCCAATATTAATTTATGGCTCTCGATAATTAAAGAATTGAAGGTTTTTACTCAAAATTAAGTTGAAATTAATTATTTTCTCTATTATATATACTCTATTAAAAAGAAATAAAATAGGTTAAATTATTTGTTGAAAATTTATGATCTAAATTAGATTAAATTTAGGTAAGTTTAATTAATATATTAAATTGGATGAGTTAAAGAAATTCTAAAAGTTTATTTAATTAAATATATTAAATTTTGGATCATCTAAAATTATCTTATATTTAATAGATTAATTTATTTAAACAATGCATATTTAAATCTAATGTTGGATTTAATGAGTGATTCACAAAATTTATAAATTTAAAAATAGATAAAAAGCATAATAGAGAAAGTAGTTTACAAAAATAATAATAGATGAAAAGAAATAAAAAGGGTAATTTATAGAAATTAAAAATTTAACTAATATAGTTAATAATATTAAATTCTTATATTTTTTAAAATTATCTTTAATATTAATTATATATTTTTTATTTTTTTTACTTAATTATTGTATCATTGTTTAACTCGGGGTATTTTTATGAATTTTTTAATATAATAAACATTGTAGAATGAGTCTAATGAATAATATCTAAATAAATTTCTTTTTTAGTTCTTATAAAAAAAATAAAAGGGAGTATTTTTTTTTATCAAAAGTTTTTGTTATTTTGAAAATCAAAGACTTATTCAATAGATTACCTATATATACCTTTATTTAATATTAATTATATAATTATAAATTTTATAATCTTCCTATATTTTTATCTATTGAATGTTTTATAAAAATATTAGTACGGGTAATGGGTAATTATTATTTAAATTATTTTTTTTCACCGTTTTCACTCTTTAGAAACAAAAAAAAAAGTGTCACCATGTAAATCTCATAGTTTCGATCTTTTTATATACATTCTTTCTTCTACTAGATTAATAATGTAATTGTTTTAATCGTTGTATTTAATATTTATAATAAAGAAAAAAAGAAAGACCCAGGTTGAAAAAAGAATGAAAAATAAAATCAATTCCTAAATCGCATCAAATATAAGGGCATATCATAACTATTCTGGATAGGATCGAAAATTTCACAAGCAATGAGTAATTAGGAACTTTTTCAACCTTCCAAAACAACCCCTTCAAAAAAGGGAGATAGAGGAAGGGAGAACTTTCTACGAATCTAAAGTAAACTTATTTCATTTTACCTTAAATCATTTTTTAATGGTTTTACTTTAAATCATATTTTTAAAACAAATATATATTATGTTTCATTTATTTAATATAAATAAAATTTTATTTATAATTAATAATTAAAAAATATTTTTATAATATTTTATCTCTATTTCAAAAAAGTGAAAAAGAAAAATTTCCATCAATCTAGTATAAACTTATTTTTTTAAATAAATATATTATATTTAATATATTTTAATTAAACAAATTTTTAACTGTGGAAAATAAATAAAAATATATTTCTTTATAATATTTTATATTTTTTATGATTATTAGGATCATCAACAACTAATTTTAAATATTTAATTAATTTTAATATTTAGAAATTATAATGAAACTTTAAGTATTTTTTAATTTTATATAAATTTTTATTTTTATATTCTAGATCACAAAATTAATAACAGATGTTTTAAAATTTTAACCTATCAAGAATTACTGCAATAAAATCTTTTTTGTAAAAATTTTGTTTATATTAAAATAGATTTATTGTAATCTATATTCATCTTTACAAAAATATTTTTTTTAAAAAAAGTACAATATAAACATATCTTAAAGAAAAAGAATGCAATTTACTCTTTCAAACTAAATTTATGAGATGGAGTTCTGCTATATCTTCTTATAAATTCTTTTACTTATCTTTCTGCTATTTTATCAAACAAATGTTAAATAAAGAAAAATATATATCTATTATTTTATAAATATAAAAAATTAAATATTTATAAGCTTAACATTTTTTAATTAATAATTAAAATATAGGAATAAAATATGGGAATTAAAATTATTCAATTAATATTAGTATAAAAAACATTGTTTACCCTTGGTTAACTATACAAATGTCTTGGGTTAATCCGGTCCAATTATGAATGAGCCTAAATGCGAAAAGTCGTCAAAGTATATAAAATTAAATTAACAGTGATACCAAATGTGATTGTGAGGTGATGACAGAAACGAGGCTCCAATTATGTACCAAAGAACGTGATGGGCAATAATATAACAAAATATGACGACACCATTGTATCTTTCTTTTTGTATTTGATAATGCAAAGATAGGATGTGTCTTTTGTCTGAGCCAGCAAATACAACTAATTAAATACTCTTCTTTCTGTGTAATTGTGTCTGTCATTGATGACACAACCACTTTGAAATAGACACGGGATTGTTAAGGAAATTTTTGCAAAATAATTTTTATTATAAAATTAGTAAAAATAAATAATTGTTTTTAAAATAAAATAAACCAAATATATATTAATATAAAAAATCATATTATTCTTGGACAGTGCCTTGTGAACTTGGCCATGCCAAATGTGTACAGATTATAGAAAATACACCGTGTTTGTTTTGTCAATAATAAACGGGCCAGAACGTCTAAAAAAGGATAGTTTTCTCTAATAATTATAGGAAGGAGGAATGGGACAACATTAAGCCCATAACAAGTAAAAGTTACAAGATGACTATGATTAGGTAAGTGATATACACGTCAGATTCAAATAACCAAAGTTATGAATAGTAACTGCAGATGATTAGGGAAGAATAGTAACGAACATGACAGATGATTAGGGAAGTAGTTTGAGTTAATAGTGCAGATGATTAGGGAAGAATAGTAACGAACAGGACACATGACTAGGGAAGTAGTTTGAGTTGAGCTAAGTTTTGATCTAGACCTATTATTTATTAAAAGTTTTTTTTTTTTTTTTTGTCAAGACCGATTTAAAGTCTGTTTAAAAGTTTATATTACAAAAAAAATCAATAAATAAATTTAAAGTTTATATAAATAATTAATTAAAAAAACTTGTAAACTTAAAGTTTATAAGATAGAAAGGTCATTAAATAAACCTAAAACATATATATATATATTAATTAATATTATGTTAATAAAATATAAAATAAATATTATATTAATATATAAATATAAATAAGCTCCTAAATAGGTTAAATAGGTTTTTTTATAAGACTAAGTTTGATTTGTTCATCTAGAAAGGCTTCCTAACAAGCATGAATCTGTCTATTTATTAAACGAGCCAAACTTAACTAGGCTTTAAACAAGCTGAACCGTAGGCCTATGTCGGACGGTCTTGTTCACTTTCATCCCTACATATGATATTAATATTGAAATTATAAATTTAATTTTAATATATTAATAATAAAAATTTTATATTATCAATTGACTAAAAATTATTATTGATATAACTTTTAAAATAATTATTAACAAAATAACCAGGCTGCGCTCATCCATGACCTTATTTGCTTGCCTGTGACACAAAACGTCAAGCATATGTCAATATCTTTACAGTAAAGAAGGTTTGGCTATCAATAAATGAGCTCCATTAATCATAAAATGCACAATCTCAGTCTATTTTTGACAGTAAATCTTAAAAATGCATAAATCTCTCAATTTGGCCAATAAAGATCCAATTAAAAAGTCATTTCTTCACCAGATATTAGACTGGATAATGAAAGATCACAAGTCTGTAAGGATCTGGCCATTGGAAGCATAACGATAATTTTGATTGGGTGATAATGTAGAAATTTATTATATTTTAATTAAATTTTTTTATTGTTTTATGTAATTTGTCATTTTCTTTTGTTCCGAGTTCTTAATTAACGTTTCTTAAGAGTAAATGATATAATCAAAAAACAAGATGCTTAATGCTTTAATTTTTCTTATGTTAAGGTTATAGTCAATTTCTAAAATTATTTTTGGACAAAAAAATTAATATTGTAAAATTATAAGAAAACATTCTGAAGGTATGGAAAAGGAGAAATGAGAAAATAAGTTGGCTAAAAGTCACATTCAAAACATTAAATACATCCAATCAGGCGGATCAACTTATGTGAACTATTAACTTATTTGGTAAAGATACTCAGATCACCTTTGGTTTTAAAAATATTTATTTATAAGAATATTACTTTATTTATTTTATTTTTTATTTTTATATTTCTTTTTACTGAAACTAATAAAAATAAAAATAAGAATAAAAAGTAACTATTTTTTCATTTTACTATTTTCTATATAAAATATTTAAAAAAATATTTTCACAAATACCTAATCTTAGTCCTTTAATTAACAAACTAAGTTTTGCTCTTTAAATTTGGATATGGTATAGTTATTTTATTGTAGGCCAATGCGTTGAGACGCATGTACTTTCTTTTTTATTGGACTTTATTTTTTGCATTTTTTTTTTCTTTTTCACTTTCTTTCAATTTAATACTTCTTTATTTCTTTCACAAATTTTTTTTCTCTCTCACGACTATTCGTTTATTCCGTAAATTAACTTACGGAATGCATTAGTGTATTTCGTAAATTAATTTGTGAAATATAATTTTTTATTTTCTATAAACTAATTTACCAAAAGTTATATTTTTATGTTCCGTAAATTAATTTATGGAAACAAAAAAATTACATTTCGTAAATTAATTTACAGAATATACTGATACATTTCGTAAATTAATTTACAGAAAGTGTTTAACGTTTCACAAATTAGTTTGCGGAATATAAAATTCGTCTGTTTTCCCTGATGCTTTTCTGACGCTTCTTCAACGTTAATTTTTTAGTTTTTCCTCCACCTAAAGCAAAACCTAACATAGATTCGATTAAATAAGGAAGAAAGTACAATAATAATAAATAGAAGAAGAAATGAGAAAAAAAAATTAATAGATCAGATATTTTTATCTTTTCACCTATGAGAAGGGTGTAAAAAAAAATTTTGAAGGGTATAAAAAGCAATCCGTTTTTATTTGATCCACATGGGCATAGTCCATATTTGGGCTCGTATTTTCATTGCTAATTTCAGGCTTCTGCTATTAGAAAGTGTTAAACTGGAATAAGCCTATTATTTAAGGTAAATATTTGGGCTAGCTTGTATATTTTTGGAAAGTAGACCTAACTTAATGGCCCATCCATGTGTGAAGAACTACAGAAAGTAGGAAACGGCCATATAAGAAAGGCATCAAGCCAAAAATCAAAAGAATGGTTCATGTATTGGACCAAAAATGTATATATTGACCGAAGAATATGTATATAATAAAACATGGAGATCCATTTCCTTTTGATTTTCGAATCAGCTGTTTGGTACACATGTAAAATAGGATATAAACTTTATCGATAAAATATTACAAAATTGAATGACTTTTTCCTACGGCACACTTTTGCAATCGTGCTTGAGGCTGCCTTGCAATTAGGAAACAGAAGCACTCAACCTTGTTTAAAGGCTGAATTGTCTGCGTTCTTGATATTAAATAAGTCATAATTTTGGATTTCACCCAGGGTATTTCCGTTTAAAAAATAAATTATCATTTATTTTCCTGAAATTAGTGATTAAATAATAAAAGTTACAAAGTTAGAAGTTAAGTTTTCAGTTTGCAACTTTGATTATATCTTGCATTTTTCCTTATTCCTATTTTAATTTTTATTACTCGTCTCTAATTTTCATTATTTACTCTGCAACTTCAAAGTATACCTTTTTCTAGACGGAGTACCCAAATCATAAATCCACACCATTTATATAAAGATTGCTGATACTTCACGCCATCTCTCTCGATCTCGACTTTTTGCATAATTTTATTTACATAATAGTTCATGTTAAAAAAAAGAGTATTGTACAACAAAATCAATGGGATTTAAATTCAAAATCTTAATTTGAGTCCAAAATATTATATAAATTATCTATTTTATCATTAAATTAACGTTAATGACTTAGTAAATAATTGATATGACACCTATGTATTGAAATAATGAAAATTTTTTCATAGATAAAAATTGTTAATTATACTCATACAAATAATAGTGCTACATAAACAGCACAACGTAAAAAAGACCAAAATATATAAAGCCAATAAATTGTACGCAAATTTATGTCCTCAAAAAAGAAAGATATTTAAGGAATTCGTAGATAAGCTTTATAGCATAAGAAGTATTTTGAATGCATAAAGTAGTTTATAACTTTATATAATATTGACACCAACAAAAAATTGCATAGAAATTATGTGAGAAGACATGATTGCGGTAATGCAGTTATACCATGATCTTAAACAAACCCACTTAGAACTCATTCGTGATTCTTTTCTTTTGTTAAGTAGTTGACTTCAGATTCAGATAGATAATGAAGCATATTCATTAGGAAGCACGAAATAGGACCCGCTTGTAGCCCATTCATATATCATGTAAGCCTTTTCAGGTGAACTACACACCAAAAGTAAAAGAAAAGAACAAGGGAAATACATAAGATGAAAGAAAATCTTGAAAGCCTTTTCACTTGCATTGTGTGTCTTTTGTTTTTTTGCATTACTTTTTGGGGTTTCACTTCTCAAGCTTGGTTACGCATGCTTGCCATGGCCATGTATGAACCTAGCAGCTTCCTCTGTGTATACATGAGTTTCATTGTCCAGCCTGACCAATAGTGTCAAAAATATGTCAAGAACAAAAGAACATTGCTGAGGAACAACTACAAGAAGATAGGATCAAGTGTTTCACTTACGACTTGCGAACAGTTTTGCTCAAAGTTGAGGCTGATGAAAATGTTTTCCCATCAAGGTATCTGTTTTCACCCTTAATCCTGTGTCTCATTCTGAGGTCTAGCTCTTCTTCACTCAGGTCTAATGGAGAATCCGAAGCCTATTATTTTCCAATAGACAAAAAATCTTGGCATTAAGGACTGAGGCACACAGGTTTTCTATGATGTGGTGTAAAAAGTTGTCTTATACGCTTCTTACAAAGATCTTTCCAATAGTTGAATAATTTTTCTTTAATTATTTGGAGGCTCTTTTCTTAGTATGTAACTTAACATACATAACAAAAAGTACTAAACAATTGCTTGAAATCAATTATCAGTTATATTATATTACCATGATCCATCCCCAAATATCAGCATAGGATGGGATATGAGCTGAATAAGGCACAACATCTGCAAACAAAAGGAAAGAAGGTTAATTTGAAGTAATTGATATCAGAAAAGCATTATAAAGAACCAGGAAAAAACATAATTAGAAAAAGGAAACAACATTTTCTTTTCCCTCGGAAGATCACTTACACTTGAAAACTTGTCTCAAGGTGTTGTAGATACATGAGAACACTTCTGTGTGGCTAAATATGCCAGCTGGTCCAGCCTGAATAAGTATAAGAATTTAATGCACTCGGGTTATTTAATTATGTTTCATTTTGTTGTAAGTATTTGACAATTTTTCACACAGATCTTTGCACTCATATGTACCTGTGTCACAAATATGCCACCTTGCTTCAGACTAGGCTTGACAATGAACTCATAGAAGGACTTGGTGTAAAGTTTATAACAAGGGCCTCCATCAATTGGGTCTGCCAAATCGCCAATTATCACATCATAGTTCTCATCTCTGGCTTCTAGCTCCGCCCTGCAACATGACACAATAATTGGACATTAGTGGAGAAAATACTTAAAGAATGATACAAGAAGCACGGGACTGACAGTATTTGATTAACAAACCTGGCATCATTGATGATGACCTCCAGCCTCAGATCATGGAATGCTTCCTTGTTCACAACCAAGTATGATTTGCAGAAGTTCACCACCTCCTGCTCCAGCAAGCACAAAGGCATGGATTGTAATTAATCAATTAGCTCCATGGTATATAAATATACAATGAATTGCTAACTTTGTGCAAAAGAAATTTTACCTCATCAATGTCACACATTACAACTTTGTCTATGGTCTTATGCCTGAGCAATTCTCTTGCAGTAGACCCTTCTCCTCCTCCCATAATAAAAACATTCTTTGGGCTAAAACATGGCATACAAAAAGATAATAAAAAAAAAAATTAAACATGTTTTCTACATCTCAACATATGAAGATCGTTAGAGAGAAAAGGAGGTACTTAGGATGGTGAAGCAGAGCCGGATGAACAAGGCATTCATGGTAGATAAATTCATCTGTTTCTGCGCTCTGAAGCTTTCCATCAATTACCAAAGCCTGTAAAAGGGCACAGGAAAGTAGAGCATGTAGCAGGTAAGAGTCTAGTTTCATTTAGTTTCCTGATTAGTATAGGTAACTTTTTCTGGTGTATGAGCATGCGAACCTTTCCAAAGGGCTTTGTGTCCAACAATGCAATGTCTTGGTACTGGCTAGCTCCTGTATGCAATATACTGCAACCGCACCAAAGAAAGAAAAGTAAGGATAAATAGTAACACATGAATGACATGCACAAACTATTTTTCAAGCTTTTTTTCACTTAAACAAATAAAGAGAGAAAGTAAAAATGCTTCAAAATTATTTAAAAAACTCTGATGTGTAAAATATGTGTTGCAATAGCATCTATATTAAACAGATAATAGTGCTAGACTTTGGAATGATCTTATTTTCATTTTAGTTATGTGTTGTCTGCCTTTTTCATGGCCACAGGCAAAAAGAGTTTATGACTTTTTAGAATCCCTTTACTTTTTCCATGCATGAGAAGCTGGAATTGTCAAAATGTCCGTGATATACAGCCAAGAAGCTCTAGATATTAGCCGCAGACAACTAGTACTGTATTTTTTGTCTCACTCAAACCCCAAGAAAAAGCTCTTGCTTCTTTTACCTTCTTGTTTTGTGGCTTTTTTCTTTCCATGAATCTTCTTAAATCATCATTAAGAAAAAGAAATAATAATTAAAATGAACAGGGAAAGGCCAAAAGAGCTGTCAAGGGAAGAATAATCCAATAAAAAAAATGGAGAGTTCAAAATGAAAAATGAAAGGGGTGAGGCACTTTTTGGTTTATAGTCCACAACAAGTATTAAGTATGCAGAACTTCGATTTAGATGTTGGTCAATCTTATGGAACCAAAACTTCAATGTTAAACGGTTAAGCAAAATGGTAATGTGGTATACAACAAACAACTAAATCAGACATGCTACTTACTTTAGGATGTCAAAGTAAATAACGTAAAAGAACTACTAGATATATGTACCTGTTAAGAGCAAAGCACCATCTTAAGTCCTCTTCGATCTCTTCTTCATACCAACAACTCTTCCTATAACCATTCAGAGAATGGGTCTGAGCATTGACTCCGTTGATACTGCCATTGCTAATCCCGTTTGGGAGAGCTATCTCACCCATATTCTTTTGCAACTCAGAACCTTAAGAGAGATTGGAGAAGGGGTTGGAAAGAGAGCTATAGCAGAGAAAAGATAGATAGGTAGAGAAGTGTTGTGGATAGGATAGGAGAATGGGAGGAGAATATAAGGAGGTGAAGGTGGTAGGGAAATCAAAAGCGACAATGATTCGGGTTGGGAATGTGAAAACCAAGAAATCTAACAAAGTGGACGTGCTCAATACATGAAAAGAGCAATATCCTCATGGGGTTCCGTAAAGTAAAATACAAATATGCTCCGGGGAATTCTTGAGGTTGATTTGATATCATAGTTAGGCCAATATCTTTGTTATACTTATATGGATTAGCATATGCTTGCTAATACAGTATTAATAATCCATCATAAAATTAAAATAAACGGAAAAATGGCTAGTTTTTTGTCCTATGTCCATGGCAAAAAAAAGTCCAAAAAGGTTCAGTGTAACACATAAAGATGACCCTCCAATGGCAAATGGGAAATTCATATCTCATTCAATATATACTACCTCAACTATAACGCTTAAATAAGTATAATAGTGAGAAAACAGCAATGACTTAATTAATGTGACACATACGAAAAACTTTTTCTTATATGCTTTATGGGCAGCTACGGAATTTCTCCAGAGTACATATACATGCCATGCATGATTATATTCAATGATGTTATTGCTACAAAGTTGTCACATAGGAGATAGTTGTGTTTTGTAATATAGTATATTAGAAAAGGGTAAAAGGTGATGATTGTGGGAGTGACAATTACCGAAAATTCTGGTAATTTTTATTTTCCTTCTGAAATGTGTGCAAAAATCTTGGGTTTGTGAGAGGAAGACAGAAAGAGAAGGGAGCGTGCAGTGGAGACAATCATATTTATTCTCTTTGTTGCTTCAAAAAGCTATAGAAGAGAACTGCGCGTGCCTTACCATAAGTACTCATCATCACTGTCACTATCAAAGGCAATACCCCAAACTAAGAAATTTAATATCAACCCCACCATTACAAACAAAAATTAACCATAGCCATTATTGTGGCATTTGATAATCTCCTCTCACAAGAGATATTCTTAGTTGTCCACAATAAGATATTTGTTTTGCACCGTAAAACATATTTCACATTAACTATAATATTGAAAATACAATTAATGTTAGGGATAACTAAATAAGATGGTAGATATATTAAAAAGAAATTACAACTCAAGTATTTCTCCCAATCTCTTATGATCGACTTTATGGGACCAAGAAAAGTGCTATTGGTTGATTTATTGATGTAAGGTTGGCATCAGCATGATGTTTCCACATAGACATTAATGAGGACAAGGGGGCATAAGAGGAGATACTGTTGCTCATGCTGGCCAACCATGAATTCAATAAAATCATCCTTGGTTGGGATTATGGGGGAGCTATGATGGACTCGGTGTCCTCGTGTGTTAAGTTATTATGCTTCCAAAACTAAATATTATAAATGCCCCACTGTATTCTAAATTGTGATTCTCAAGATCAACTCAACAATCTAACTTTTTACCGACTAATAAGTTGAAACATGCATGTGCTTAGGAAGATAAATAAAATGGATGAAGAAATAAAACATGGAAAAATGAAGATTGAGATACAGATGTGCACAACAAAATATTCCGTCATATTTATGTTTGTGTCTACACCCAAGTGATCATTATTTTTTTTATTGTTAGTATTACTATCTTAGGCATCAAATTGTATTTTTTTTTTATATTATGACTGGAAACCGTTATTGACATTAAGTCTTAAGCTTAATTTTATATTAATTTAATAATTTTTTTTATAAAATATAAGATTCATAAATATAATTTTTATTTAAAAATTGTATTAAGTAAATTATATTTATATTAAAAAGAATAATATATATATTTTATTATTTAATATATTATTTAAATATATATAAATATCTAAAATTAAATAATATAACTGCAAATATTAAGATTATTTAAAATTTAATATACATAATCATTAAAAATGAAAATCAACATTTATTTTCTAGAATTTACAATTCTTCTATTTAGACTAACCTAATTTAACTTGTTTATTTAATAAATAAGTAGAGATTTATTAAAAAGACTGTTTAGCTTAATTAGGAACTTATTTTTATTTATTATATTTATTTTAATATATTATCTTTATATAATATTAATATATTTATATAATTTATTAAAAATTAAAATTTTTAATTTTAAATAAAAAAATTATATATTTATAAAAAATTTTAATTTTTATTATAAAAATTGTATATGCTATTTTAATTTTAAAATAAATAATTTATATTTTATTTTAGTTTTTAAGTGTATTAAAAATTATATATACAAATGTACGTGCTGTATCTGCGTTATATATATTTTTATATGTTATTCTATTTGAATATATTTAATGTTTAATGTACCTGTTTTAAAATTATATAATTAAATTTATAAATTTTTTATTTTGTTAATTTTAAGATTTAAATCTTTTCAATCAATTATTTATATAAATTTTAAATTTATCTATAATTATAATAATTTTAAAAAAACTTAAAAATATATAATTTTAAAGAAGATAAACATGTAAAATATACTTATATTTATGGATATCTTTAACGTCTTATTCTAAAATAAGTTAACCATATATTAAGAACAAGTTTGAGCATAATTCAATTTTTAAAAGAAAATACAGAAATTTGGGTAGGTTAGAATAAACCAAATATATTATATTACATTCTTTTATTTTAGATAAATATTTTATAAAATTACTAAAAAAATATTTTTAAATATATAATAATTTAATATATTATATAATTAAATATAAATATTTAAAAAATAAGACAAATACAGGATAAATTTTTCTAATACTAACGAGTAATAAAGATGAAATTTAATTTTTCAAATTTTAACAAAAATAAAAACAAAAAATACAAAACTTCCTCTCAACGTGAATGAGTGAAATGTGCCTAAAGTTAATTTTTAATATTTTATTTTTTAATATTTTTTTACACTTTATTTTAAAATTTTAAAAAAAATTAAAAGTATATATTTTTAAAATAAAAAAAACATAAAAAATTTTAAAATATATTATTTTTATTGATTAATTTTATTGATTAAATAATAATTTAAATATAAAAATATAAAGATGTTTGGTAGGAATAACCACGGTAGCATATGAGGTGTTCATAGAATACAAATTTATAACATAATTTTTTTTTAAAAAAGTAAACATATATTATTATAGTATTTTACATTTTAATACATTATTTTGTATATATATATATATCATATTATATATTATTTTTATTTTATTTTATTATCATCTATACATTTCAACTAAAATATAAAAATTTATTTCTCTCTTCATACACGTAGGACATGTCTTTCTAAACCACAGTTGATTATTATTTTTTAAATGATAATTTAATTATATTTGAGAGAAAATTTATACATATAAAAACTTGACCCAGAAAGACCTTGGGTTATATTGAGCTCTACAAAGTTGAAAATCAACTGTGGATGAGGCCTATTGGGCCTCACTCAAACACACAGAACAACCATATTTACTTGGTTGCTTTTTGTCCAAAAGAAAATACATGGATGTTGCAGATTGCCTGATCCATTTTCATGCAACGCTAAACATGTGGCAAAACCCATTTCAGTCACCTCAATCCTCAAATAACATTCAGTTGTGCGGTGTGCCCTTGTGTTTGGATAATCTATTGTAAGAAAAGAAATTAATTTTTGAAAAAATTTAAAATTTTAGTAATTAAGATATTTTGTTTAACTATTTTGTAATAAATTTTAAATTAATTTTTTTTAAAGGATATGTTAACCAAACAAAAAAAAAGAATTTTAAATTCTTCTAAAATAGATGAAATTTAAAATTTTTTCACCTTATATTTAGATGAGGTATTCTAAGAAGAGAAATTAATTTTTAAAAAAATTTAAAATTCTAACAATTAAGATATCTTGTTTACTCATTGTTTTGCAAGAAATTAGATTTTTTTAGAGAATATCTCAAACAATTAAAATAAAATAATTTTAAATTCTTTCAAAACAGATACAATTTGAAATTTTTCCGTTATTTTTTTTCATTATTTTATATTTGTACTATTTTATTTTTTATTATTTTTTTTCATATTTGTCTCTCTCATCTCTTATATATAAACATAATATTTTTAATATCAAATAATATAATTATATATTTTTATCATTTTAATTATATACATTGGTTGGATTATTATTCTAATTAAATATGTTGTATATCTAAATTTTGTTGTGAATAAAAAAAATAAAAAAAATTAAGTTAAATCTATGATTATTTAAACCTAAAATTTTGTATATAATAAAAATTAAATTATTTAATTTAAATAAAAAATTTAAAATTCAATAAATTTAAATTCTACTATCCAAATAAATTTTTTTAAATATAATAAATTAAAAATTTCTTTATCTAAATAAAATATTTTTAAATAAAAATATTTCAATTAAAATTATTTAAATTTTTAAATATTTCAAATTTTTTAAAATGTTAAAATTTTTCATCTAAACATCATATAAGATTACTTGGGATTTTTAGTTTTGGTTCGAATAGAAAAAAAAAATGAGTTGGCGATATCTTAACTAGATAACTTCAAAAAAAAAAATCAATGGATGGACGAAATTAAATTATGGTAGACTTCAAACACAATAACATTTCTTTAATCCCCATAATTTATGTTTTCTAAGTTTTACCTTAGTTTATTTAATCCTTTCTGCTTAATTTATGTTTTCTAAGTTTTACCCTAGTTTATTTAATCCTTTCTACTTAATTTTTATTTTGGAGGTTTCTTTATACTTAACATGGAACCAGATTAACAATATCAGAATTGTTTAATGTATACTTTTTGTACTCGTATTAAGCGATCATATATTAACACCATGCTAGCTTCTGCTTCAATATCTCCAGCACGATATTTCTACTCTAGGATTTGTTCCTTTATGCACCATGCTTCTGTTCCGATTTGTTACATCAATGTGCCTGCATCAAGGTGATAACATCTCCGACATGACGACAGAGATAGAGACGGAACAGGATGAGACTGGACAACTTTGCCACATGAAGAAGAGGCATCATACATCTTGTGACGCACTGCAATGGTCCATAAAATGCACCTGCTGCGAGCCATGCAGCCATATACCAATGTAGGTTGGCGAAACCAAGTGTGACACATATCCAAAATACGTCAAAGCCACTAAAACTATCTGTGCAAAATGAATTATTGAAAAGGATCCTTACTTTAACATGTGATAATACTAAAAACAATTGAGATGATTTACTTAAAAGATAAAAAAGCTTAAATCATATTTATTTAGTTATTTTTTAAGGTGATTTTTTTATACTTCTGTACATTCAACAATAACGTACTCCAACCATTTAAACGTTCACATTTTTTCATATGTATTTAATATGCTTAACTTTTTTTTTTATAATTATTATTCTCATTTATTAGAATTTAAAAATAATATATAATTTTTTTTATTTATCTTATTCATAATTTTTTAAAAAATTAATTTTTTAAAATAATTAATATATCTAATATGTTTTTATTTTTAAATATTTTAATCATAATTAATCTTTCTACCTAACTGCAATAATGTTTCTGTATAGGAAATATTAAAATAATATTTACTAACTAATTTACAAACTTAATAATAAATATTTTCATATACTTAATAGTAAATATTTTTACATGGTGATTGGTTAAAAAAAATAATATTTGATCTTCGATTTTAGTTTACTTTGAATCTCTAAATTATATATATATATATATATATATATATATATATATATATTATTTATTTTTAATTTATCAATTTTATCATATTATTGATTTTAGTAACAGTTAAAAATTATCATAATTAATAAAAATTATCACAATTGATAAAAATTTTAAATTATAAAAAATAAATTAAAATAAAATAGAAAATAGAATATAAGCTCAAAATAAAAAATGTTTAAAATTATAAGAAATAATTTTAAGTTAAAAATATAGGTTAAAAGTTATAAAAAATAATTATGATTGTGCTCAAACAGTTATAAGAAACACAATATAAATTAAAGATGCATTTTTTGTTAAAAAAAATATATTTTGTAATATAAAACATAAAAAATACATTAAATAATATAAAAAATTATTATTTTTATATAAAATATCTATATATTTAATTCTTAAAAAAATATGTAGGAGCCTACCTAACTCCTTTGTATTACACTCATGTTTGCAATTTTTGTTAAAAAAATTATAATTAAATATTTTAAATTAAATTATATATATATTATGAGGAAGGAAATTGCCTTTATTAGTATAAATTATACTAAATTTTATATTCTTTAAAAATTTATTATTAAATAATTATATTATAAAACCAATTGCTAAATTAAGAAATTTTATCATATAAATTATATTTATAAATTATATATTAATTTAAAATTAATTGATATATATTAAAATTAACATGATATATTTATTTTTATAATATATAAATATAATAACATTTTAATTATATTTTTACAATTATTTAATTTTAATGAAAATGATACAAAATAAAATAATTATATAATTATAAATTTTTTATGAAATTAGAAAAAATTAAAATATATACCAAGTTATTATTAATGTAAAAATTTATGTAATTTACACTATATAAATTAATAATATTTTATTTTTTATAATTTATTTAATATTAAATTTTTACCATTTAAATTTAAATTGTGTAAGGTAAAAAAATGTATAATTATAATTCTTTGTATTTGTGTGCAATTTTAAAATTTTAATAGGTAAGAATAACAATTATAAAAAATAAGAGGAAGATGTTGACTATAGTAAATGTATATAGACAAATGTTAACATTTAAATGATTTGGGTAGATTTCCGAACAAATCATCTTATTTTAAAGAAATAAAATTTTTAAAAAATAATATAAAACATTTAAGGAGTAAAAAAAGTATTTCTTTTCTTTTCTATCTCAACATTTAATCGTCAACTTTATCTTAAAATAAAGTTAAGGTGGATAATTTTATTGATTAAATAATAATTTGAAAAAAAAATATAAAGATGTTGGGTAGAAATTAGCTATTGTAGCATTTACAATAAACACAAAATTTGATGTAGAGATCCCAATAGAAGAAAAAGACTAGCTCTAGAAATCTATTAGGCCTATTCATCATCAAAATAAAAGTTAAATAGCTACAAGAAGAGGTGAAGACCTTCTTCGGCTTCCAGAAAGCACACCCTCAAGCCTGGTTCACCTCCCAATTGGCCCTACATATTTTAAACTATGTTTAGAAATCATTTTTATTATAGAAATAGCAAACCCAACACATATATAAGACTAAATCTTTTTCCTATATTTTAGCATAGGACATTTTGGGCCTATCGTAATCTAACTTGGGTTGCACATATGGAGGAAGCCACACACTCTTTGGGCTTGTAATCCAAGGCCAAAACCATGGTCCTAATGGTCAAATAAGAAAACCATGATTCTTAAGGATAATAGTAATTATTCATTATTAAAGTTCACTGGGTTTAGTTCCTCTTTCTTTTTACTTAATGACGAAGCCCTAGAATATGCACTTGAGGGCGATCTCCTAATGGTTAAGAGGTTACTGGGTAGTATTCTTAATGAGGAGGAAGAAACTTTTATACTAGGTGTTTTATCGAAGGGCACATCTGCTTGTTCATTATTGATGGGGTAGCTACACTAATGTAGCTAATACTAGGTTAGTCACCAAGCAAGGGTTAGCAACCACCCCACATCCTAAGTCATATAAGCTTCAATGACTTAATGATAATGGAAACTTATTGGTTTATCAACAAGTCCTTCTTACATTCATCATTGAGAGGTATAAGGACAATGTTACTTGTGATATTGTTCCCATAGAGGTCACCCATGTGCTATTGGAAAGGTTATGTTAATATGATAGGGATGTCCATCATGATAATGTACCAATATGTATTCCTTCCTATTCAACTCTAGAAAATTACTCTAGTATCTTTGTCTCCTAGTCAAATCTATCTAGATCATATGCATATAAGTAAAAAAAAAAGGTTGAGAGACAGAATTTGAAAAAGAAAAAAATTGAAGAAATAAAAGAAGCTAAAAATAATAAAATACAAGTCAAAAGAAAGGTAAGTAAGGATCTCACTTCTCTTGTATAAGAGGATGAAATTTAACTTGTAAAGAAGGATGAAGTTAGAAACATCCTCCTAATTGAGAAAATTTTCCCTCTAATTACCATTACCTTGAAACTTATAGTTGGAATAGGATCTACTATTTTCTTGATCCTAATAGAAGATCCATTTCCTCTAGGCAGAGGTTAAGAATTGGGTCTCATAAAGGCTCATCTCTCCCAACCAACCATGGATACTTGTGACACCAATGTTACATGGTATGATGGGTATGATATGAATAGAGTCATTTGATTAAACCATCATATCTTTATGTGCCTCATATAGTTATACATGTCTAGTTCCCTAGCATGCTTAATGTTTATATTATCCATTTGCATCTAAGTTAATTAAACATTCCATTATAAATGACTTGATGGGTAAACAATTTAATTTCTTGGTTAAACATTCATTATCACAGTACCGATCTTGGTCACTTTATGAAATGATCAAGATATCCCCTCCATAGATTGGTTGGTATCATACCTCGTCCAAGGTAATGCTTGACATGAATCTATCAAATAAAATCTCAGGAACTACCCCAAATATCTTTTATAGAAATAATTAGGAACAAAAACTCATAAACTTAATTCTACTCACTATTCTTCTATTTTACTCTCATAGGAGTTATGATATCTTTTTTGTGTCTCATTTGTTATAATTACATATTGTTGAAATTTTTTGGAAAATTCAAAATGTTAGTATTTGATCCTAACATTCTCATTGTTTCCATTCATTAATAACATTTCTCTATTCACTTATGCCCTTATTTGCAGATAAAATTGAGCTTATACATTTGAAGATGAAGGCTTTTAAAATGGAGGAGTTGATGTAGATGTTCCAACGACAGAGAAAGATCAACTATAGAAATCTATTAGGCCTAGTGGGCCATCACCAGAATAAAAGTCAAGCAGCTACAAGAAGAGGTGAAGATTTTATTGCGCCTCCAGAAGACTCACCCTTAAGCCCAGCCCACTTCCCATTGGCCTTACATATTTTAGATTAGGTTTAAGATTCTTTTGTATTATAGAAGTCGCAAGCCTAATACAGTGTATAGGATTGGATCTTTTTCTCTGTATTTTAGCATAGGACAATTTTGGATCTCTTTTATCCCAACATGGGTTGCACATGCAAAAGAAGTTAGACACTCTTTGAGCTTATAATTCAAGCTCAAAACCTCGTCCTAGAGGAGAATGCATAGTTGCACCACATGAGGCATTACTCTTTCCTATAAATAAAGGTCTTTTATTGTAAATGACATGATAAGATTCATTTAAATGAAATTAAGAGTTTTTTTAGTTAGAATTTTTAGAGTTCTTCTCTCCCTATCCTTCTTATAGAACTAAACCTGGGGTTGAGAAACATCCTCATCCGTGGCAACTTATGGTGATGGAGAAGAAGCTCATAATCCTCAAGAGATGACGCTTCCAAGTCAAACCTTGAATTCGGATCCATTCTCCTCCATTTTTCACCAAAATAAAACCTTCATTGATCCAGAAGAAGTATCTCCTTCCGTCTCTGTTTTGAAATCCAAATTTGTAACATTTTTTTTAATGAGAAATAGGAAACATATATTATTATAGTGTTTACATTTTAATATATGTTTATTTCTATCATATTATATTATATTATATTATTTATCATTTATACATCCCAATTAAAGTATAAAAATTTTATCTTCCTTTTCATACAAGTAGGATGTGTCTTTCTAAACCTTATACTTGTCAACGTATGTTTTTGACAATATCAATTGTTTTTTTATTTGATAAATAAGTCTTCAAATTATTACATTGTCTTTTTAATAATGTATTAGAAAATAATGCATTGATGATTAGATTTAGTTACTATTATACTTTTGTTTTTAAAATGTATTATATTGAAACAATTTTTTCAAATGATAGAGAAAAACACATAAATGAAGTCAAGAAACTTACTTTAATGCTTAATGAAAAGATGATATTTTAGTTGGTTAAAGTCTTTTAAAAACTTTCTTAATGTGATATTATAGTGCAAGTGCATTATAAGTTATTATGATTCTATGAATACTCATAATTTTTTATCCAGCATATTTTGATTTTTAATTGACCAAATTTCACATCAGGTATATTGAAATTAGCACAGCAATCATTATCCATTCATATGGTATGTAATTTTATCTTTCTATCTTCATGAAAATTTGAAACTATTTATTTAACCATTTTAATCACAAAATTCTTAATTAATTTTATGGTTTAGCATGGAGGATCCTGCGAACTTCATATCTAGGATGATGAGTTTCTTTTCCATTTCTTGAGATATAGAAGTGTAACATAATAATTTGTATTTAAAAATATTTATTTTATCTGTCAAAAGTAATTATCTTTTAGTATGAATAGTTCTAATATATGTATGTTTGAATCTTTACATAATTTTTTATTTTTTTTACTCTAATCTATGTTTTCTTTACCTTTCTTTTAATATAGGAGGTTGCTCTTAAGGAGATGAAGAAATAACTTCAAGTAAGGCCAACTAAATTATTTTATTTATTCTGCGCAAGAAAGTGAAAATTTTGTAGATGGTTTTATTATTGGTTGAATGCTGAATTTACCATTTAATGACCTCTTTTGTTAGGCATCATCATTTAACTCCTTGTGGGCTACATGTGGAGGCGGTGAGTTATAATTCAATTGAAGTTGAAGACTAGGAGATGACTACAAGTGAGGAAGAGATGACTAAGATGAATCTCTTATTCTTAATAAGAATCGTCAAATAGAACATGAACTAACATAAATGAAGGTATAAATATCATTTGCTTAGTAATAGAACATCCAATCCTTCCACCCTTAAAAATAAAAGACTAAAAAATAATTAAAAAATAATAATAAACTCACATAATAATACCCATTTATTTAGAATATTTTTTTAAAATAAAGCAAAATAAATAAAAAAAATCCATATACTTCATTATTAAAATAGTGTTCATACCAGATCCTATTTTGGTTGCTGAAAATTTATTTACATTTTATACTTTCTATTAACTAAAGAAGAGGATGCAGAAATTAATACAAACTTAAATAATTTTAAAGGATATTAAATTAATTATAGATAATTTATTTTTTAATTTATTAACATTAAATAATAGTTATAATTAATAATAATTATATTAACACTAATCAATTAATGGTACAACACATGTTTCACTATTTTTTAAGAATTGTTTTTTAAAATTTTTTTTAAGAATTTGTGAAATAATTTTTTTATCCAAAAGTAATGTTATCATTTTTATATTTTTCTTTTACATTTGAATGGTACAATTTTTTTTATAGTGTAATTCCAGAATATATATATATATATATATATATATATATATATATATATTAAGATACATATTATTGAATAAAATAATTTTAAAAAATTATTTTTAAAATAAAATAAATTAATCTCCATCTATTTAAATATAATATTTTTATTTAAATTTAATTATAAATTTAAATTATGATATTTACATATTATATTATATTGTATCTAATTCTTGTATAAGATTCGTGCAAAATATTACTGTATTTTCTTTTTTCATTTTTTTAATTTCATTTATATAGAATATTGATGTGATGATTATACAATGTTTTCAATTTTAAAATTTAAAATAATATATTATTAAATATTAAATATTAATAAATAAAAAAGACATATTAAAAATAAATTTAAAAAATAATATATTTTATCCTATTTTATTTATTTAAAATATTATAAAATACATTTTTATAACTAATTTTTTACAACCTTTTAAATCAAAGTGTTTTAAAATATATTTTTTTAAAGTATTTCTTAAATGAAATGCTGTAAAATATATAATTTTTAAAATTTTTTCTAATATTTTTAAGATAAAACACTTTTAAATATAATTTTTTACAGCATTTATAAAAATATTTTAATATATTTATTTACTTATTACAACACTTACATATATGATTTTTAAAAATATTATAAAAAATAAAAATAAGTATTATAAGATATTTTTTTATATAATGAATTAAAAAATTAAAAAAAAGGAAAGCTAAAATTATAAAAAAGTAAATATAAGTAGTTTTAAATATAAAAGTGTTTTTAAAAAATAAAGTAGTATATGTGATTAAGGTTTGAGATAAAAAAAATTAATGTAAAATTAATATTTAAGAAGTAACTAAGGTAAAAATTTATTTCACATAACTTTAAATAAAAATAACTTTCTTACTACACGCATTGCATTTTCTCCAAATGGGTGCATGTTTAAAAAAATAAGAAATTAGTTTATATTAATATAAATTACGTATTTTTTACATTGTTTAATAAATTTTTATTGAAAATAATTGTATGTCAAAAGTGAATGCCGAATTAAAAATTTTAATCATATGAATGATATATATATATATATAATTTAAAAAATATCTAATATCTTATCAATATACATTAAAAATTAATGTAATATATATTTTTAAAATATATAAAAATAAAAACCGTTTCATTGTATTTTTATAATTAGTCTACTAATTTGATAAAATTTAATATAAATTATCAAAATAAAATATAATTACAAGTCAATATTTAAATCGATAAAAGATATATTTTACATAAAGTGGTTAATGTAAGAATTGATGTCCCTGTACTAATATATACCAACTTAATTTTTTTATTAATTTTAAAATTTTTATAAAACAAATTAGGTTTACAAATTTTTTATATAAATTAAATTTAATTGATATTCCATTATCTATTTTATTTTAATAAATAATATATTATTTAAAATATAAATAAATTTATTATTTAAATTTTTGAAAAATTTAAATTATGTAAAAGTTTATATATATATATATATAATTATCATAAAAATATTATATAAATCAATCATTAGATTGATAAAATTTATTTTTAATAAAATTTTATTATTTAGTATCTAATATCGTATGATTCTATCTCTTATATATAGAAAGAAAGAATCATCTCACATCAATATAAATAATATAAATTTTTATATTATTTAATAACTTGTATAGCTTTTAAGATTAATGTTAATCTAAAATAAATTTTTAAATTGATAAAACCATATTTTATAATAAATTATCGATGATATAAAAATCAGTGTAACTTACACCAACGTAAATGAATCCCATCCAATATATATATATATATATATATATATATATATATATATATATATATATATATATTACATTATGTAAGATAATGCATGTGATATAAAAAAAAATTGTCTTTAAATAATGACTACGGATAATTAAGCACCCCGTTCCTTAGAGGAATATTTTGTAGGAAAGCCGATGAAAATGTGGAACGAATTAATCAACCAGTAGATTAAAAAAAATGATATAACATGCATAATTCTACGTAAAAAATGACATAACATTTTAAAACCTAATGTGTAGAAAAATGTTCTCAAAGAATTTTAACATTTTATTGAAAGAAAATTTTAATTTAACAAGATTTAATATTATTAGGATAAAAATTAATTTAAAATAAAAACTTAAAAGTAATTTAGATATAAAAAAGTTTGAAAATAAAATTGAAATATATCCTAGTAATCTTAGAGCATGAAAACATGAATATTGCCAATTTTTATAATACCACGAGGATCATAATTATTGACTAAATTAGTATGGTATAAGAACAAAACTGAGCTCTTGATTTTGTACAAAGAAAAGAATGGATAGTACCACGAGGAGCACGCTGTTGCTTGTCCTCATTCTCTTTTTGAATACTGCAAACAGCCATCGTCACCCACTTGACCCTCTAACCCGTTCGGAGCTCAACCTTATACGAACCATAGTCCAAAAATCATACCCAACCTCAACCACAAGCCTCACCCGCAACCTCACCTTTCAATACGTGGGCCTAGACGAGCCCGACAAGCCTGAAATCCTGTCATGGATATCCTCAAAGCCCAAAGGTTCTCCACCACCTCGCCGAGCCTTGGTCATAGCCCGTTTCCAAAAGCAATCCCTGGAGATGACGGTGGATTTATCAACTCGTTCCATCGTATCAACCAAAGTTTACAAAGGACATGGGTACCCTATGCTCACCTTCGGTGATCAAAACGCAGCGTCACAGCTACCATTAAGCTACGAACCATTTAAAGAGTCATTGAGGAAGAGGGGTCTCAACATATCCGATGTTGTGTGTGCTGCCTTTACAATTGGTTGGTTTGGAGAAGCTAAGAGCAGAAGGAGTGTGAAGGTTAAGTGTTATTACACCAATGGCAGTGCTAATTTGTATGCCAGGCCTTTGGAAGGGGTGGCAGCGGTGGTTGACTTAGATCATATGAAAATTATTGGTTACAATGATAGATATGTCATTCCAGTGCCCAAAGCAGAGGGCACTGATTACAGAGTGTCTAAGTTGAACCCACCCTTTGGTCCAAACCTTAAGGGGATAGCCGTCACACAACCTGGTGGACCTGGATTCACCATCCACCGCCATTCTGTAAGGTATCAATAGTTTTTTCATTTGTCTTACACGTTTTATTTTACCTTTTAAAATTAATTCAAAAGATAGTCACGTGTAGCAATAATGATATTTTGCATCACTTAGCGGGATATTAAATAAAATATGATGTAAGCAAAATGGATATAAACAATACATGCAAAAGAAATATCCTTGTCCCTAAGTGCCAAAGTCTATTTCGTTCGGTTTATTATTTGTCTGCTTTTTCTTCTTTGGTTACTTATTCCATGTCACTTTGCGTGATCCACAATGGAATATAGTAAATTAATATAAAAAATTATAAATATACTTAAATTAATTTTTGAAGATTATAAATATTATTTTAATTTTCAAATTATTAAATAACCGTTCTTTTAGTTTTATAGAATAAAACAATATTTTTATAATTATATTGACTAAATTAATTAATGTTCATAATTTAGTAGACTAATTTAATATTTAATATATTTCATTTTTGCCACCATGATGGTTTATTCTGAGTATTTTGTCTGAAAACTGTCTGTGTACGAAATATGCATACTGCAGTCATGGTTGGCCGCAATGTAGGGCCATTGGAGTGATGAATTTAGGCCGAGCCGTATTATTATCGCAGTGATTAATCGATTCATAACCTTAATAATTGATCAATTATATCTATAATTAATTAGCTAAATTTATTAATAATTAATCAAATTTTTTATATCATTAAATACATAATCACTTGACTACATAAACAATGACTAATTATATAAATAATCTATTAATCATATTTTATTAATTTATTTTTAATTATATTTTGTTGTCATTATTTATATCAAATTATTAATATAATCCTTTTTTCATTAATTTTTATACAAAATATTAAAAAAATAAATAAAAATTTAAACCAAACACCACCTAACATTATTATTTGTACGATGTTAATTTTGTTTTACGTTGACACTGACCATTTTGTGTAATTAGTTAGGCAAACTGGAACTTTCATCTGGGATTCGACATTCAGAATGGCCCAATAATTTCTTTGGCATCAATTTATGATCTCCAAAAGCATAAATATCGTCGGGTACTATACAGAGGATTCATATCAGAGGTGTTTGTGCCATACCAAGACCCAACTGAGGAATGGTATTACACGACCTACTTTGACTGTGGTGAATATGGCTTTGGACAGACTATGTCTTCATTGCAACCTTTGACAGATTGCCCTGCCAATGCTGCATTCCTAGATGCATATTATGCTACTTCAGATGGTACCCCTGTAAACATACCTAATGCTTTCTGCATATTTGAAAAATATGCTGGTGATATCATGTGGCGTCACACAGAAATTGCAATCCCAAATGAAGTGGTATTTTTTTTACTCTCACTCTTTCTTTCTTATAATGTTCTTGTTCCATTTTCTATTTATTTTTTCAGCTGATAAATATTTCTTGTATTTGTTTTTTGTTTGGTAGATAACTGAGGTCAGGTCAGATGTTAGCCTAGTGGTGCGAACGGTTTCAACTGTGGGAAACTACGACTATGTCATAGATTGGGAATTTAAGCCAAGTGGCAGCATCAAACTTGGGGTATGGATTCATGTACCAATCTTGTAATAACAAATTTTTTATAGATATATGTATAGTGGACTTTTATTTTGGTGAGACTCGCTTTTTGTTCTTTGTGAATGGTACTTTCAAAAGCTTTTAAAGATGAGTTATTCATATGGGCTCTATTTGTTATGCAAATCACTCTTAATCTTAAATTTTCTACATGTTACATTTTAAAATAGGTTGGGCTTACTGGAATATTAGGGATAAAGGCAGGGAAATACACCAACAATGATCAAATTAAAGAGGACATCTCCGGCACATTGCTAGCAGATAATACCATTGGTGTCTACCATGACCACTTCTTAACCTATCATCTTGACCTTGACATTGATGGTGAAGTTAACTCCTTTGTGAAGACCAAGTTGGAGACTGTAAAAGTGAAAGAGCACACCACACCCAGGAAAAGTTATTGGACGGTTGTAAGTGAAACCGCTAAAACAGAAGCTGATGCCAGAATCAACCTGGGATTCAAGCCTTCTGAGCTAGCTGTGGTAAATCCTAATAAAAAGACAAAACAAGGAAATAAAATTGGGTACCGTTTGCTTCCAGGCTCACCGGTGCACCCACTTTTGGTGACCGAAGATTATCCACAAATCAGAGGCGCGTTCACCAATTATAATGTATGGGTCACACCATACAACAAATCTGAGAAAAGGGTAGCAGGATCATATGTTGATCGCAGCAGAGGCGACGATACTTTAGCTGTTTGGAGTCTCAGGTGCGTCACTTTTTAACCAAATCAAATAAAAATTATAATAGTTGTTGGAGTAATGTTGCTAATTGACTACTTACTAGTACTTGTACTAGAGCACCTTCCACATATTACTTTACAAATTACTTAGTAATCTTGTTGATTCAATTCTAACTTGTTTTAAGCAATTCAATTCTTACATGTGTGTGAAGAATACTATAATTTAGACGTCAATCGAGGTTTAAAGAAATGCTCTATGTTTTGGCTTTGGGATTTGAATGTGTAGGGATAGGGAGATAGAGAATAAGGACATAGTGTTGTGGTACACGTTGGGAGTTCATCATGTGCCTACCCAGGAAGATTTTCCAGTTATGCCAACGTTGAATGGTGGATTTGAGCTAAGACCTAATAATTTCTTCGAGAGCAACCCTGTCCTTAAAACAAAATCACCAAAGCCAATGCACTGGCCTAACTGCACTTCTCAACATTAGTTGGGTTGCGTTTCATTGAAACAACCCATTGAAATAAGATGCATTGAAATCTCGTATGTTCAATTGTATAACGATTTATGTCAAACATATTTATGTGATTCCAAAAGAACCAAAACCATATAAGCATCTGTTTGTTTAATATTAACCTCTCAGAAGTTGTTTTCAAATGTCAGTTTCCAAGATTTGGAATCAAATCCAATAAGGTGATTTGCAATGTAATCTCAATACTGATATAATCATGAATCATATCATGAGGTTTATGTTTCTACTTCAAATTCTGCTGAATGTATTACAAGGTGGGATTTCATCGGGATAGCTTTGATTTGTCCCTTTAATTTTACTTTGTATATAATAGGTTAGATTACTTTTTACACTCTTTTACATACTAACTTTGTTGTTGTTGATATGATAAAAAAGGGGGAAAAAACTTGAACACATTAGACCAATCAAAAAAGAAAAAGGATGGGTATTAATTTTCAAGATGTGACTTTGATCTAAATTCTAAATCTAAGTATTGAATTTTGACCTATTTACTTAACATAAGTTATTTTTGAAGATAAGATTAAACCGTTTTAAATATTATTTTAGTTACTAAGTTTATTCAAAAAAATATTTATATTTTTTAAATAATTACTAAACTAATCTATTTAAATTATATATTGATAAATAGATATAAATTTTAAAATAAATAAATTATGTTAAAAATTTAACAACAATAATAATGATGAAGGTTTATATTATTATTATTATTATTATTATTATTATTATTATTATTATTATTATTATTATTATTGCTGCTTCTTAAATAAACTATTTTATTACGTTTAAAATTTTCTTAGATGATATGAAGTCTAAAAAATTGATACCATTCAACATACTAAAATAATCGTTCCTTTTTATTGCACAACTACAATTATATTATTGAACAAAAAATTATATTAAATAATTTTAAAATGATAAAAAATAATTCAATACACAATTCTCCAAACAAATAATATTAACACTGTAATATCATAATAAATAATTAAAATAATAATTATAAAAATATGTCACTCTGGTCTATATCCTTTTATAATAGTAAAGAACTGCACAAATCTCTCAAGACTATTTTGGTACTGCAAGGGAAATAGTAGCCAACAAATTTGAACATTAACAAACTTTCAACAAGATTTTAGAAAATTATACAAATAAAATTTCTACATTCACACCCAAAGCTCAAAAATATACCTTCTTTTAAAAAAAAAAGAGAACATAGCGAAAATTAATATTTTTAGAATTTTTTTTGAATTGTAAGGATATTTCAAGAACCAAAATATAAGTTTTTCAGGTAATGTATATGCTTCCTATTCGTTAGGACAATATCCCTAATTTCAAAAATTATCCCAAAGTTACATAGAGGAAGAAAATAATGGGATTTAAAAAAATTTAGAATTTAAACTGATCTTAGAAAGAAGGTAACTGAAGCAATCATTGCTTAAAAAAAAAAAGAAAAACAGAAAGAATTCGAGAGAGGAACAATGTTCATATAAACATGGGAGGAGTCGGCATTTAGACAAGGGCTTCACCCCATTTCTTTTATTTTTTTTATAAAACTTGTTTTCTTCAGTTAAGTGAAACAAATGCGTTTCATTGATAACTTCAAAATATTTATTTTATCTGTTAAAATAAAAATAAATAAATGAACAAAAATACTTATAAAAAAGATTAAATTTTGAAAAAATAGTTATGATTGAATAATTTTTCTTCTATATCTTTAACAACAATAAAAATATCAAAGTTATGTACTAAAGAAATCTGCAAGAGTTTTTTATATGAAAAAATTAAAAAAAGTTAAATTATCAAGTTAGTATACTTAAACTAATCATTAAAAAAGGTAAAGTGTTTATCAATTTTTCATAATAAAAGTAATTTATTTTTAAAAAATATGGAAATAATTGTATGTAATAAAAAATGAAAATTAGGTTTAATTATTTCTAAATTAAATTATAAAAATATATGAACACCCTAAAAAGAAAAAGAAGCGAAATAATAAAATAGAAGAGGAAAAAAAATTACATAAGGGCCAACATGTGACCTCTTTGAATGAAGTCGAAGCCTAATGTTTTGTTTGATTAATAAAGAATAAAGAATAAAAAATAAAAATATTATTTTACTGTTTATATAAACTGAAATTTTGCATAGAAATACTTTTTAAAATGGATCTGTTTTTTTTTTAAAGTACCCTCAATAAGTGTGAGATGAAAAGGAAAAGGATTAATTTTTTATTTTTTAAGTTTAAATTATTAAATAATTTTTTATAATAAAAAAATAATCTTATATTATTAAAAAATTTAATTTATTTTTTATTAATAAAATGATTTTAATCAATATAAATAACATATTTTTTTTCTTATTTTAATATTTTTTTTATTTCATTCATCATTCAAATATAATTTTTATATAAACTAATATTTTGTTTGAATAAATTAAAATTAAATAAATAAATAATAAAATAAAAATAGGTTATTTAAATTGATAGAAATGTAATAGAAAAAAAATCTTTTATTATCTAGACAAAAAATGAAAAAATATTAATAATATAAATTTTAAAAATAAACTAATTTTTTACTTTATTTTTTATTTATATTTTTAAAAAATATTTAAAACTTTAAAATAAAAATATCCTTCATTTTCTCATCTAAAAAGAAAAAAAAAATATTTTTAATAAGTTCAACAGATTTAATTTCTACCCTCAAATATAAAATAAATACAAATAATTAAAGATTGAGAAATAAAATTCATCTTACCTTAATAAATCAAATTTTCCCTCCTTTTACTATATTAGAAAAGGGTAAGAGTGGAGGATGTTATAACTTCTATGTGATCCTCCTTTTACTTAAAAAAGAAAGAGATAGTACAAGTAACTACCACTCCAACTTTATGGATGCGGGTTTAAGATCTACCCTTTCCAAATAGTTGATCAGATGACATCTATTGAACTCGATCCAATCCAAAAGGAACAATCCGGATGACTGGGTGAGTGGCAATCCGGGTCAAACTTTTGCTTCAACTTCTCTTGCATAAGGATCATCTAGTAATTAAAAAATATTAAAAATTAATGATTGATTTAGGTACAAACATTACTTAATATCAATTTATATTTCAAATTTGATAAATTTTTTATTTTTTAAAAAATATAAAAATTATACTATCATAAATAAATATAATATATTTTTATATAACAATTATTTTACAATACTAAATTTTAAATAATAAATTATATTATTAATTTCATATATATGTAAACTAATCATTATAAATATATATTTATTACTATTAGTTTAGATATTGATATTTTTTAAAATTATGAATAGATAGTAGAATTTGATATTAATAAATACATTTATATAAAAATAATTTATTGAATTTAAGATATATTCAATAAAATTAATGAATAAACTATTGGTTAAAAATTAGCAAGTTAATTAATATTTAAAATGATTTTTAATAAAATTATTTATTAAATTAACTGATAAAAATAATATAATACATACAAATATGATGATTAAATTAAATTTTAATTATTATAATTTTATTAATTATAAAATTTTAATATTTTATTATTTAAATTAAATTATTATATTATAAATAAGGATAATATTTAGTATTTTAATTATTAAATTTTGTAGAAAATATAATCATATTAATTTATTTGTAAAAAAATTAAATAAAACATTAGAGTTGTAAAATTTTAGATAAAATAAATTGATAAAAGGTCTAAATTTTAAAAGGAGAGGAAAAAAAACAGAAAAATAAAAAAAAAATAAAAAGAGCGGAGAAAAGTAAATCTTCGTTTATCTCAAATTTTAAATACTTTTACCTTCTTTTTGATACGTTTTCATAAGGAAAAATAATTTTAAAAAATTTAAAATTTTAAAAATTAAAATATTTTGTTTTAATATTTTTTTTATAAAATTTTAAAAACATTTTAATAAATTAAAATAAAATAATTTAAACTTATATAAAATTTTAAAATTTTAAATTTTTTTAACTTATCTCTATAAATAATAGTTATTTTTATTTTTATTATTTTTAATTAACTTTTATATTTATATACAATATTTTTATAATTAGAAGATAAAATTATATTTTATTATCATTTTAAATGTATATATTTATTGAATTATTACTTTATTTAAATATATTATATAATAAAAATATTTATATATATAATTTTTTGATAAAAAGTAAAAATAAATTTTAAAAAATCTTAAATATAAAATATTATATATAATAAAAATTAAATTATTTAATCTACATAAAAAATTTAAAATTAATAAATTTAAAATTTATCATTAAAATAAATAATTTTAAATATAAAATTTAAATTCTTTTGTTCAAATAAGATATTTTTAAAATAAAAACATATAAATTAAATTATTTAAATTTTAAAATATTAAAATACTTCATAAAAAATTAAACTATTATTTTAATGGATTATTCAATTAAGATAATTAATATTATTAAAAATTAGAGTCGAAAAGCGGTGCGAAGAAATTAGAGTGGAAAAGCTGTTTGAAGGTTGTGCTTACTTAACTTGTCATTTATTAACTTTGACATTCCTGTGCTTACCTCCTACAGCCATCTATGTGTTAGGGGAGTAATGTGAATATTAATTCTATTTATTTTAACCATTAAAGATGTACTAAACGTAACAGTTGATTAAAATTTTTCATATAGACCAGATTACTATGATAATATATATAAATAATTTATTTAAGAGTAATTTATATTAAAATTATTTTATTTTATAATTATTTTACATAATTAAATTTTATTAATTTAATTATTAAATTAATGATTTTAATTGTGTAAATGAGTTTTATAAATTTTTAAAAAATAATATTTTATTAAAATTTTAAATCAACATATATTATGTATATTATACGTTGAGTTAAAGGTATTTAATGAATTATTAAATTTATTTTAAATTTTATAAAATTTTAATTTAATTTACAAAATAAAAATTATTAATTTAAAAATTAAATTATTAAAATCTAATTATTTAAAAAATTGTTAAACAAAATAATTTTAATATAAATTATTTATTAAATAAGATTATCTCTTTTCTCTCCCCTACTCTCTCTATATTTATCTTCTTAAAAAGATTATCACAATTATAACATCACAAAATACAATATTATATGAAGAATTATTTGAAAACTATGCTTATTTAATTTATTATTTTTCTAAATAAATTACTTAGCAAATATTTTTTTCAAAGGGATGCTTTTATAAAAAATAATTATAATGTTTAAGTTAACGATCAGTTTATAAGGATGAATCAAATGTTATTAATTTATATTTTAAAAATAAATAAATAGAATTAAAATAATAACAAAATATGTTATATAATTTTATAAAAAATAATTATTTTTAACTATATCATAATTATAATTATAAAATAAATATAAAAAATATTTTAAATTTATGTAAAATATAAGTTTAAAGACAAATTAAATATTTGATTTTCTTTCCTATATAATCTTAAAGATGAAGCAAATAAAATACTATTCACTTTTTATAATTTTTAGCAATCCTTTTGAAATGTTTGTTGGTTAATAAATAAGTTTGAATGAAGCACAATTTTAATTCTCGGTCAGTCACATTAATTATTTTGAAAGATATAAATTATTATTATTATTATTATTATTTTAATAAAATAATAATAAATTTATTAAATTTTGTTAGAGATTAAATTGAATAATTTTATATTTATTAATGACAAAAAAAATATCTTATACAAAATAATATAATTGATCTACATCCTTCAAAAATTAAAATATTTACTAAAAGTTGTATGTTATAAACTTGATTATAAAATTTTCTAAAATACATTAAAAAAACTCATTTTAATAAATTATATTTTTTTTATAAAAATAAGGTATAAAAGGTTATAGAAGTAATAGATTAATTTTGTAAAATACATAAACTCTTTCAAACAAAACCTAATATTTGTGTTATGTGGATTTTATTTTTTTTATTACGAAGATTTTAATTTTGTTATTCGACAACCCACAACTGATAAACTTTTAAATCTATCATTAATGTATTGTAAATTTTGAAGATTACTGTTATCATATTTATTATTTTATCTGTTTTTTTAACCGCTTCTTAAATTTTATCTAATTCTTGATTTAGACTAGAATGATTATTATTTTTATCTACCAAATATACATTTAAAAAATGTGAAAGAACTATTTTTCTAAAATTTATTTATGATTATATTTTTAATAATTAATCATTGTTAATTAAATTTATTATTGTTTAATAATAAAATTTAATTAAGCCATACAGTCTTCAATATTTAGATTTACATAATTATCAATAAGTGAAATTATTAATGAGATATCATTTATCAATTTAAATGAACTGTGGAATAAGATCACATTGGCATTATTTAAATTGAAAATTATATGTGTGGGTATTACACTGTAAAAGTTAATTAGGTGAGAGTGTAAAAAAAAAAAGCCAATACGTTAACTTAAAAATAAAAAAGTATCCAAAAGCTTAAAAGATGGAAAGCTAACCGACACGTGAAGTAGTAAATTTATTGATTAAAATAAAAAAATATTTGGTCAAATTATGGTAAAATAGTTAATAAAAATAAAATAAGAAATAAAAATAAAAATTATAATATTATAATTATTTTATTAATTATAAATTTTTTTGTTTAATTATTTAAATATTTATTATACTAAAAATTAAAGAAATTTTTTAATTTATTTTTATTTATATACTTATATTAAAAATTATATCAATAAAGTTATAGTTACTTTGAGTATTATATATTAAAAAATAAAGTTTGATAATTTTATTTATTTTATTATTTATAACATATTTTTAAATAAAAATAATATTTTGAAATAAATGTTTTTAAAATTTATAATATTTATTCTTAATTTTTATAAATACTTTAAATAATATTTCTATAAAAAAAAGTATTTTATTTTTAAAATTTTTATCACAAAAATTAAATATTTTATTATAAACAATCTAAATAAAATATTTAATAGTAAAACCAAATAATAAAAAAATGTAACATCTTATGATATAAAAAATAATAAATCATAATAAATAAGGGATTATTAAAATATATAAAAGATAAAAATAAAATAAAATTTTTTAAATAATAATTTTAAATTTTAAATCATATAGTTACGTTAAAAATGTTAGTTATTTATATAATTATTAAAATAATTATGTTAAATAAAATTAAAATTATTTTTAAAAAATAAATATTTTTTTATTTCTTATTTAATTAAAATATACTGTAAAAACACAAATATTATATACCTACACGTGATATATAAATCATATTTAATTGATATTCAATAAAATCTAATTAACCTAGTTTAATGTATTCTTTATTTAATGCATTTGATACATATAAGTTAAAAGGCATTATTAGATATATACTCTTAGGTATTTTTATTTTCATAAAATAAATAATGAAATTTTTTAATAAAATCATGTTTTTATTTCCTTGACTTATACACTTGATATATAAATTGAAAATTGTTAACAAACTTTATTTATAACAAAAAGTAAATTCACTTGAATTTCATCAATAACAAAAGTTTAAGAATTGTGTTAAAAATTTCCATGGTCAAGCATGATATAAAATATTTATTTTAAAATAATAAATAATTATAATTTTTTATTAATTGTTTTATAATAATAATTATTTTTACGTTTTGCCTTAATATTTCTTTTCTATTTGTATATATAACATATTAGGTTTTAACAAGTTGAAAAGCTGATATAACCGGCCGTATAATCATGATCAAAATTAAATATAAAAAATAATTTAATAAGTAAATAACCAATTTATTGTTTGATAATATAATTCATATTTATTTTAATTTAAAATTTGTAAAATATTGTAAATTTTCATTCATTTTAATGTTTTTTAGTTATATATTTTGTTTGCTAACAATAAGTGTGAAAGTAAAACAAATCTATAATATTTTATAAAAATAGGAATTAATTTTTTTTTTTAAAATAAAATATAAAATAAATAACACTTGAAATATTAAAGATAAAAGTAATAACTGTTATAATTTTAATCATAAAAAAATAGATATGACTAAAATTAACCTTCTTTTATCTGTCATGCTCTCATTAACTAGGTACGCTATCAATTTGGCTGCATTTGATTCTAGTTAAATAAGTTCCACCACTTTGACTTTTTTTAATTAATTTCCTCCAGGTAATTTTTACAAGATATAATTCACAGTACATGCAGTTATTATCTATTTAACTATATCTGGAAGAAAAAAGAGTAAACATTTAAATAGTTGCTGAGATTGTGTGTGTGGCAGATATTTCATGTAGTTTATGAAGTTTTAATTTTTTGTTAATAGTTTATTTTATAAAATAATATTTATTTAGTCAGTTTTAATACAAAATGAAATAAAAATTAAAATAAGGATAGATTAAAACGAATAATACTTTTCAAAGTCTAATATTAATGATTTTTTTAAAAAATTCGTTGAGTAAATTTTTAAATCATTCCTTGAAATTATATAAATAAGATATTTTAACCAATTAATTAAATTTTAAAAACTTTGGTTGGTATATAACTTTACATGAAAAAATTATTTTAATTATTTTTTTATTTTTCCGTTATTATACATTAAAAGTAATAAAATTAATATCATATTTCAACGTCATTTAAAATCTTAAAGGTGAAAATATCTAATCTATACAATTTAAAGAGTAATTTAAGAGTTGAATTCTGCCTAATTATTACGATATAAAAACATGACTGGGCTTTTGATTTTGGACATAGATGACCATGGATACAACCAAGAGGATCATGCTCTTGTTTGTTGTCATGCTCAATTGGAGCTCTGAAAAATGCAGCAAAGCTCATCCACTTGACCCTCTAACCCCTTCTGAGCTCAGCCTTGTCCGAACCATAGTTCGAAAATCATACCCAATCTCAACCTCAAGCACCACCCGTAACCTCACCTTTCAATATGTGGGCCTAGACGAGCCCGACAAGCCCGAAATTCTGTCATGGGTATCCTCAAACCCCAAGGCTTCTCCACCACCTCGTCGAGCCTTTGTCAAAGCCCGGTTCCGAAAACAGACCCTGGAGATGACAGTGGATTTGTCAAATCGTTCCATCATCTCAACCAAAATTTACAAAGGAAATGGGTACCCTATGCTCACCTCTAGTGATATAAGCGATGCGTCACAGCTACCATTCAGCTACGAACCGTTTAAAGAGTCAGTTAGGAAGAGAGGTCTGAACATATCTGAGGTCGTGTGTACTGCCTTTACCATTGGTTGGTTTGGAGAAGCTAAGAGCCCAAGGATTGTGAGGATTAAGTGTTTTTACATGAATGGCACTGCTAATTATTATGCCAGGCCTTTAGAGGGGGTGGCAGTGATGGTTGACTTGGATGATATGAAAATTGTAGATTACAATGATAGGTATGTGGTTCCACTGCCCAAAGCAGAGGGAACTGAGTACAGAGCTTCTAAGTTGAAACCACCCTTTGGTCCAAAACTTAAGGGAATATCTATCACGCAACCTCATGGACCTGGATTCACCATCAAGGGCCATTCTGTAAGGTATAATTAATTATAATTTCTTTTGGATTTTCTTGCCCGTTTCAGTTTAGCTCTTCAAATAATTTAGAAAATAGTTACATTTTTTAGTATTGATATATATAGTAAGGATCAATTAATCATGTTGATTATTAAATTTAATGAATAATCTTTTTTAATAATTTTTAAAATAAATTTCATCAATTCAATTAATTATTTAAGTTTTTATATAGTAAATTAAGTTTATAATTTTAAAAATATTCATTAATGTTTTATTATTTTTCTTTATAATATATGATATCATTAACTAAAATATAAATAAATAGATACTATTGAATTATATATGTATAAACGTCTAAATTATATAAAATTATATATATATATATATATATAATTTTTACAATAATAGCATATGAATCAATAGTTAAATTAATAAATTTTATTTTTATAAAAAATTATGGTATGTGTTATTTTATTAAACTTATATCATATATTAAATTTAGATATTTACATCATTTAATAATTTTTTATAAAATAAAAGATTTATCAAATTAATTGTCAATTTTTAAATTTTTATTAAGTAAATCATGTTTATAAATCTTTATAAAAAATGAAAATTAATAGAAGGTATTAGATCTTATAATACATAATTAGTATTAAAATATGTAGGTTATGTGAATTTATTAGAAAGTTGCATGATTTTTTCAGTGATCATATAATTTAAAGAAGCTTTAAATAAAATTGATTAAATTAATGCCTAGAAAATGATAAACAAAATTAGGTAGAATCTTTTTTATTTTAAAAATTATATTTTTCATGAATTATGTTTTCTAAAAATCATAATGATTATAAATATATTTGATAAAATTAAAAGATTTATGAGAAATTAAATGTATATAGTTAAAATTTTTCTATTTTCATAAAAATGTTAGAATAATATTTTAATAAAAATATAGTTAAAATTATATTTCTGTCAATATTATTTTTAAAATATCCATATTATACTTAAAAAAATTAACATTTTTAAATTAAAATTTCTAAAAAACTTCAAAAATCTCCCTATTAGACACTCCCATCAGGAAATAACGACGCTCCACTGCTGGTAAGTTTGGAATTGTATTCTTAATTACACAGTTTAGTCGTTCCTCTCTTTGCCATGTAAACGAATTGTGTGTATATATAATAGCCCTCTAAAATATATCAAGTTAAGTAACCCAAAAAGAAATTAGTTTCATCAATGTAAAACTGTTTGATACCCATACATTGAAGTAAATAATATTTTGAAGAAATAAATAGGACCTTTAAAGCAAGATAATATATATTAATCTTCTCAAAAAATATTCATATATAGTTAACAAGAAGTTTATGTTGCTTTAATATTGACTATTTTCTATAATTAGTTGGGCGAATTGGGAGTTTCATTTGGGATTCGACATTCAGCATGGCCCAATAATTTCTTTGGCATCAATTTATGATATAGAAAAGCAGAAATATCGTCGGGTACTATATAAAGCATTCGTATCAGAACTGTTTGTACCATACCAAGATCCAACGGAGCAATGGTATAGCGCAACCTTCTTTGACAAAGGCGAATATGGTTTGGGACGGACCATGTCTTCACTTCTGCCCTTAATTGATTGCCCTGCCAATGCTGCATTCCTAGATGCATATTATGCTACTTCAGATGGTAACCCTGTAAAGATATCTAATGCTTTCTGCATATTTGAAAAATATGCTGGTGATATCATGTGGCGTCACACAGAAATTGCAATCCCAAATGAAGTGGTAATTTTTCTATTAAGTTTTTATTATTTTATTCTTGTTCCATTCTATTTTTCAGCTGATAAATATTCCTTGTTTTTATAGATAAATGAGGCCAGGTCAGATGTTAGCCTAGTGGTGAGAACGGTTTCAACTGTGGCAAACTACGACTATATCACAGACTGGGAATTTAAGCCCAGTGGCAGCATCAAAGTTACAGTATGGGAACTTTTTTTATTCAATCTTGCACCACCAAAATTTGTAGATATGTGTAGTGAACTCTTCAACAATTTGATGAGACTCATTTTTTGTTCTTTGTGAAGGGTACCTTCAAAAGCTTTTACAAAATGATTTATTCATATGTGCTATTTCTTGTGCAAGTCACTACTATATATTAATCTTAACTTTTTTGCATGTTATATTTTAAAATAGACTGGGCTTACTGGGATATTAGGGTTGAAGGGAAGGAAATACACCAACACTGATCAAATTAAAGAGGATATCTACGGCACATTGCTAGCAGATAACACCATCGGTGTCAACCATGATCACTTCTTCACCTATCATATTGACCTTGACATTGATGGTGAAGCTAACTCCTTTGTCAAGACCAAGTTGGAGACAGTAAAAGTGAAAGAACACACCACGCCCAGGAAAAGTTATTGGACGGTCGTAAGGGAAACCGCTAAAACAGAAGCTGATGCTAGAATCAACTTGGGATTAAAGCCTGTTGAGCTAGCAGTGGTAAATCCGAATAAAAAGACTAAACTAGGAAATGAAATTGGGTACCGTTTGCTTCCAGGATCAGTGGTGCACCCACTTTTGCTGACCGATGATTATCCACAAATCAGAGGTGCCTTCACCAATTATAATGTATGGGTCACACCATACAACAAATCAGAGAAAAATGTAGCAGGATCATATGTTGATCGCAGCAGAGGCGATGATACTTTAGCTGTTTGGAGTCAGAGGTGTGTCACTTATTAACTAAATCACATAAAAAATTTAATACTCGACGGAGTAACGTTGCTAATTAATTTCTTATTAGCATATACATTTGAACACCTTCCACACACTTGTTAAAAATTACTGAGTAATCGAATTCTAAATTTTTTGTAAACAATTGAATTTTTATGTGTGGGTGTGTAAAATGGTCTACTCTAGGGGTGAATCGAGAATTAAAGGAATGTTGAATGTGCAGGAATAGGAAGATAGAGAATAAGGACATAGTAATGTGGTACACGATGGGATTGCATCATGTTCCTTGCCAGGAAGATTATCCAGTTATGCCAACGTTGAACATTGGATTTGAGCTGAGGCCAACCAATTACTTCGAAAGAAATCCGGTCCTTAAAACAGAATCACCAGAGCCTATACCTTCGCCTAACTGCACTTCTCAACGTTAGTTGCAGTGCATTTGGCTGAAACAACTCATCCACATAAGGATTCACAAATTGCGTTATATTGCACGTTGCATTCAAATCTCATGTCTTCACTTTTATATAGTTTTATATCTAATAATACATTTATGTAATCTAAAATTGACAAAGAAGTCCAGCTCCAAATAACGATTGAGTCTATAGATAATGTATAATTTAAGATTAAATTTATTATAACAAGTTTAAAGAATCATATTTATATATGTTTAGAGTGTTTTTTTATGTAATATTTAGTTTATAAAATGGATTTATCTTTTTGATATAATTCTTAAATCTGTAATCTGCACTTATCAAACTCCAATTAAAAATTGCATGATAAATGGATATATGACTTATATTTTAAGCTAATAATCCAAGTCTATCCTAGAAAAGGAAGGAGACTGCTCATATCCATGTCTCTCCTTTAGTTTATATTTAAACCACATTGTAGTCATTAATTCAAATCTCTCAAATTTTTTGTTCCTTAATCTTATTTTGAGATGATTTGCTACTTTTTATTTATGTATCTAATTTAGTATCACTTTACTCTCTATTGAACCGGATTTTTTTTTCATCTTTCAAAGATGCTACAAAAAACATGAGTATCAATCTATTTGCTTAAGATTATTTTTTCGTAATTGTCAAAATTTATAGTCTCAACACAATATTTACAAAAATATTGATTTGAATTTGTTCTTAATTAAAATTATAAAAATATTATTTTAATCCATATATTATTAAATATAAGTTAAATAAATTTTATTATTATAATTTAGGGATTAAAATAACTATTATTTATATTTAAAAAAATTAAAATCATATTTTTCATAATTTTTAAATATTAAAATAATTTATACTCATGATTTTAACAATTAATTAATGCATTACTCTTTTAAAAATTTTAAATAATTTTATTCTCATAATTTTAAAAATCTATCTAAATTTTTAAATAAATCAATCATGATATTTATACGTTTCAATAAAAAATCATCCACAATAATATATTATTTATATCTATTTTAATAAATAATAATTAAAAAAAACTTTTTAAAGATTGGTAAGTTTTAATTTTATTTATTAACTAAATTTTTAAAAATATTTTTAACCGATATATCTGGCATAATAAGTTGAGTAATGACGATGCACTACAAAACCTAAGGATAATATTATAATATTTATTTTAAATTAAAAATTTAATTGGAATGCTTCCCAACGAAAAAAAAGACCCAAAAAAAATCATAGAAAAGAGCATTTAATCACAAATTCTCATTTCATTAAAATTTTTAACTTTTATAATAATTATTTTAAAAATGACGTGATTAATTTTAAATTAAAAATTTAATTGAAATGCTTCCTAACATTTTTTTATAAAAAATAAAAATGCATTGACAATATCATATAATCATAGATTATTTTATTAATATTTTCTTAATTTTTATAATAAATAAATTAAAATTTATATTTATTAAAATTTTTAATTACTTAATAATATAAACATATTTAATATTGTAAAATTTAAGAACAAGGAGTCAAAAAATAAGTTTATAACATTCTGTAGTTAAATAAATTATTATAATTAGTTAATTAATTCTTATAATTTTATCAAAATTTTAATAAATTCTTATAGTTTATATGATTTTAACGAATCCTTAAAATTTTAAATTTTTTATAATTAAATCTTTGAAGGCTATCGGAGCTATACTTTTGTTAACTCAATTCTTTGAAGACGATTTTTTTTTATTATTTATAAAACATTAAAGTCATTAAAATAGTTAGATAAATTTATATTACTGTACAAACATTTTAAATTTCTATATCTTTTGGAAGAAGATGCAGTTCTTCAATTGACATCAAAGGTTATAACTTTCTTTTACAATTCATCGTGAGCAACCAAATCAAAGTATAATATAAGGTTTTAAAAAACAGAAATTCTCTTATAAAACAATTAATACAAGAAAGGGTAAATATTCATGGACGTTGACATTGTTAATATCAGTTATGTGTCGTTATTCTTTTATCTCTCTTTCAAACTTATAAATCAATGTATTACTCATGATTGGACTCATGGTTTTAAGATAAATATAAAACGTTATTTTGTCAATATAAAAATTTAATAAAAGTTAGTTCCATTATTAATAAAAAACTTAATTATAAAAAATTCAAAATTAGAATAATTTAATTAAAACATTTTAAAACATAAAAAACTTGATAAAATTACAAAGATTAAAATAATAATTTGACCTAAATAATATTTCTGTAAAAATTTAAAGTTATAAACTGTTAATATTTTACAAAAAAAATTATTAATATCTTAAAATAAAAAATAACTACGTTTCACTATTATAAAATAAAAAGTGATTCATAAATATATTAAAAATAAAAATATTCAAAAGATATATTGAAATAATAATATTATTATTATGATTTTTCAAAATTATTATATAGGTTTAATAATTAATTATTATTTAAATAAAATAATGATTAAAATATTTTTAATGAAAATTAAAATTTTTTAATTTTTATTATAAATTAATTATTGTTATCTACTTAAATTTTATTATTTTTATAGATGTTTGTTATTATAAAATAATAAAATAGTTATTATACAAAATAATTTACACAAAATTTTATCATATACAATAAGTGTTATTTCTAAAAATATTATAATAATAATATTATTATTACAATGATTATAAATTTAAAATAATACCAAAATGATATTATTATATAGAAATAATAATAAAATAATTTAAAATTTTTCTTATGTAAAATTTTTAAAAAAATAGAAACATAAAATCATCTTAAAAATATTAATGAGGCAAACAAGATCTTAAAAAACAAAAAATAATTTAATATAATAGTAAATCATAAAATCTAATAACTAAATATAATAAAAAAAATATAACTATAAAACGCTGATAAAAATTATTTAATAATTAAAAACTATAGAAATTTTCAATAATAAATTATAGTGCTAATTTTATATATATACGAGATAACTATTATATATATAAGAAAGTTACCGTGCCCCTTCAAATATGGGGTGCAGTGGAATTTACCAAAAGCGTAGCCATTAACAATTAGAACGTCTTTGATAGTTAATGGCTCAAGGCAATCTTCATAGCCAGTAGTCATTATGAATTTGCGGCTAGAAGAACGATTGTGCACTAGACAAGTTTTGGTTGATCGAACTCGTGGAATCCTAGTTCGAGTTCAAATTAATAATCAATGACACAACATCAAGAAGATTACACATTAATCTTGGAATTAAGTACAAAAATTGGTTACAATATTTGCCATAAAACTGTGGCGGAACACCAACTTCTGTATTACCTTCTAACATTTGTATCACCTTTCTAATAGATGGCCTAATAGTTGGGTTAGGACAAAGACACCACAATCCAACCATTGCCATTCTCTCAAATCTGTTGAAATCATTAACAATTTCCTCATCATCGCTGACAATGACTCTTAGATTCCCTTCTTTTGCCCAATACAGAACCCAATCTATTAGTATCATATCATCACGACCTTCCGTTCCATCTTCAATTTGATGTAACTCAATGTGCCTTCTGCAAAATAAGATTTCCAGCAACATGACACCAAAGCTGTAGACATCCACTTTTGCAGTGACAGGTGCATTTTTGAGCCATTCAGGTGCCAAATATCCCATTGTTCCTCTTACAATTGTGCTTGTCCGGGTCCTATCTTTCACTAGTAACTTTGCCAGTCCAAAATCAGCAATTTTTGCAGTATAATTTGAGTCAAGAAGGACATTTTGTGGCTTTATGTCACAGTGGATGATCTGGGGGTCACACTCTTCATGCAGGTACAACAAGCCTTTAGCAATTTCGAGAACAAATTTGAGTCTATGCTCCCAACTGGGTTTATCTCCCTCCCTAAAAAGAAAATTGGATAATGCCCCGTTTCTCATCATCTCATAAACCAAAAGACGATGATTATGCTCATTGCAGAAACCCAACAATCTAACAAGATTCTTATGATGAGTCATACCAATTACTTGGACTTCATTAACAAACTCTTTATCACCCTTTTCCTCTTCCTGTTCCAATTGTTTCACAGCAACCTCAACCTGCTCACCCTCCAAGATCAAGACCCCACTAAAGACCGCACCAAAGGCTCCATGGCCAAGCATGTTGCTGAATCCATTTGTTGCTTCTCTCAATTCTTGGAAAGAAAAAACCTTTTAGATTGATGTCCACAGGCTTTGGTTTTGGAGGTGCTTCTTTCTGCATGAGATGGCGAAATGTTGGATGGTAATAAATAGCAACAGTTGCAAACACAACAGCAAGTAAGGAGCATGCTGAGAGTGCTATTAACAAAATAACCCGCGAAGGTGAATCATCATTTTCATCATCTTTGTGAGGCTGAGTAACTTTAATCAGCGCCACATAATTGCTGGTGACAGGAATGCTTATTCTGGCTGTTATAAAAGGTGTCCTTTTCTTATAACAAACCGAGTTGAACAAAATACCAGCCATGCAGAAGCAGTCATTTATGACCTCCTTCTTGCAACTGTCCAAATCAGAGGAATCTATTTGTTGCAGATCAAAGAAATTATCGTTTGGTATATCAGCATCTTGAATTTCTTCCACGGTAAAGTCTGATGCAGAGGAATTTGCAGCACATAAATCCATGCCCACGTTGGGATAGCACCCTTTGGAGGGAACACTTGGATCAAAAGGTGTGTATCCAGGCAAACATTTACAATTGACTGTGCTGTTGTCCGGTGAAGTGCAAAAGCCAGACTCCACAAATGGCATTCACTGTGCAGGGTTGTGTTATGGCCTTCCATATAACTGCCCAATCATGGTTTCCACTTCCTTTACGGTAAATCAGTTGTTGAAAATTTCCATTTTCGTTGATCACTACTCTATGATAGTAATCTTCAATTGACTTTGGCACTTCTGTGGCTGTGGTCATGTTATATATGTTGCGTGTGCCATTCACAGCATAAAGAAAAGTTGTGATGTTATTGAAGATAAGTCTCACACTGGTGTTATCTTTTGTTGAAGTGTACCAATATGAAGGACCCTCAAACCGAAAAGCAGAGAGAACAATGTTACCATCTATTTGAACCTCCAACTTGTATTTCCCGGTTGAGTAGTCTTGTGTTCCATTGGCATTGGAATAGAGTGCCTGACCCATGTGCAAAGTTTGGCCTGGTAGAATAGTGTCTGTTGGAGAATCAAAACTCTGCCAGACGATGTTTGAAAGAGAGTTCATCAAGATGAAATTGCCATCATCATGCATCATAGCAGAAGTTGCATGTGTACCATTGTAGATTATGGCTGAAACCTTGTTTGCATGATGCAGCACAAATTGGCCACTCACTGTGAGATTGATGGTTGATCCAATTTCAGCTGGATCATCACGGTTTGCAGACCAAACCAAAGTTTTCTGTGGAAAAATCTTATCAAACCAAATTCCAACAAGATAGTGCCAGTAAAAAGAGGGTAGAACCCAAAGGCAAAATCACCAGAAGGTGATCGCCATGATGAATTAGTCCCAGCAACAAGACTGGAGCCTAATGCAATCGAATTATTGGTGCTTCTTTGAGCTCTAGAACAACACAAGGAGAGCAGAGAAAGTGTCACACAAGAAACGAAGGTTTTAGTGGTAACATCCATTTTTTGTCAGAAAAGAGAAATTAGAGGATAAGCGCAATGTGGTAGAAGTTCAAGTTTAAATTGTTTCATTTCACATGCATCATCATGGTTGGGGAAGAGTGTTGGAGTCTTTGTGGTGGGGCAGTGCATGAAGGAAAAATTCAGATAGGGATAAAATTATCCAACTTCCTTCAGTATATAACAATATGGATGGAATCTTGGACTGAAGCAATCAAAGTTGAATAAGACGGCATTGAAAGACTTCAGCAGTTCAGGTCCAACTTTCCCATCTTATGTCAAAACCCAAATGCGTATCTAACAATGTAACATTGACCACTAAGTCAATACATAGTGGACAGGTGTCATAATTTCAACGTAAATTATCATGAGTGAAGTCGGAGTCACGTAAATAATTTTAGAAAAATCTTAACATCGACCTTCGGGATTAATTAACTTTAAACAATTAAAAATAATAAGATTTTAGTATGAATAAGGGACTATTTATTACTTTTATATACCAGATGTGATAAAGATATTTTAAATTGTTTTTAAAAGCCAGAGAGACTAAGAATTATCATTAAGAATTTAAAAAACTATCACAATAATGTATAGTTTGAAAGATGTAATAAAAATATTTTTTTTAAAAAAAAATCTTTCTACTTTTAAATATTTAATTTTCTTTTAAAAACCAGAAATATTAAGAATTATCATTAAAAATTTTAAAAACTATTACAATAATATATAGTTTGGGAGAAAAATCGCATCGTACATTATTTTAAAATATGTGCATGTGAAGCAAATTTATAACTATGACTATTTTTGTCTGGTAATATGAATATAAGAGATGGAATAAAAGAGTATCTTACAATCTCTAATGAAAAATAAATAAAGACTTCATCCCAAAATTTTGATAAATATTAGCAGCTATTAATGGCTTCTAATGGGAGACAAAAACTATTGCAACTAAAGTAGGTATCCTTGTTTCTAACCCATCCTACGTTAATATGCAAGGTGATACCACCATCTTGATATGAAACTTGGTCATCCTGCACCTTTGGGGCGTGCTAAATACATGTTTGGGATGATTATTCAAAGCTAATTTTTATTCATTTTGCATGTTAAGAGGGAAGGAAGTAGTCTTAAATTTTTATATTTAACAAAATTAATAGTGTTATCGTATTTTTAACTTTTAAATTAGAAGGGTGAATAATGTATAAATTTAATTTCTTTAACTTATCTTTAAATTAAACTTTTATTTTAAAAGGTATCATAAGAATCAAATCTTTAATCAATGCCAAGGAGGTTTTGATATTATGTCATAACAATTATTTTGAAAGGTCGAATAGTTTATAAATGGACAAAATTTAAGGAAAGTATTATTAATGTTTTTTAAATATTATTTCAAAAATTATCCATTTTTAATATTAATTTTTATTATATCAATTATCAAATTAAAATTCCAATTGTAATTAAAAATTAACATAAAACATATTTATCATATTGCATCTAAATATTATTCTTAACAAAAACATATTTAGTTCATTGCATTTCTGAAAATAAGATAGTAGCTTTAATCTAAGAACAGAAAAGCAGTGCAACAAAAACGATGAATTAGCATCGTTATTCTTACCAGAAATCCGTGGTAATGGTAATGGAATAATGTTGGCAACCATCTATAGCAGTACTTAATGTTGTTTTGGAGGTGTTTATTATATAGTAGAAATATTTAAAATTACATTTTACATATTTTAAAACTTGTTGAATGAACATAATTTCATTTTTTATTTTTTAAAATCTAATTCAAAAACTCCTGGCCATAAAACAGATCTAAATAATCATTCTAGAACCGAGTTTGTATTGTTGAGAAAAGGTTGTTTGGTTACATTTCCAAACAGAATTTACACAATTCCCAAGACTAAACTATGTTGAACTGAAGGTTTCATTAAAGAATTTTTAAAAAATATGTTATTCTTACAAAAATAACATATGTTAATTTATATATATATATATATTCTTTTTATTTTAGTATTACATTACTTATCTCATTATATTTTTTTGTTATTCTTTAACAAAATTTGTGGAGAAGTTTTGGGAAAATTCAAATTTCCAAATTGGTTCCATTCTTAGGAAAAGAATTTCTAAAAAAGTACAAATAGCCTTATATTTTATTCAATAAATTATATTTTATAAAAAATAAATAACTTTAAATTTTTCTATTTTATACTCATTACTCAAATTTTTTATTTTATAAACTTACATAAAACTTCTTCAATTTTATAAATATATTACACTTAGATTCTAAATCTTTGTTTTTTTTATCATATTGATCACATTACACAAATTCTATTTTAATTTAAAGTAGCATAACAAATCATCAATAAAATAAATTATAATTTATCTTCAATATAGAAAGGATTAGCTTAAGTTTATTTTAATAAAAACTTTTAAAAAATTAATCACAAAGAAATTTTTTAATTTTAAACAAATTATTTTTATTTTCTCTTTAATTTAAGTGATTACATTTTATTACAAATTTTTTAACTAATTTTTTATTATGTTTAAGACATGAACTAATTTATTTTATTATTTGTGCTCTTACTTTAAATTTTATCTTATAAACACTTAATAATTTTATTTTTTTCTGAATTTAATTATAATAAATTTAAAAATAAAAAATGTCGCATAATGTTTGACTTATAGAAAATGTTTTGTATAATAAAAAGTAAAGATTTAAAATTTAAACAATATAGTTATAAAACAGACAAATTGTACAGATTTTAAAAATAAAAGAGAATTTATATAATAAATGTAAAAAAAAAAATAAAAGTTAGACCTATTTACTAAAAAAAGAAGATTAGGAATGTGATTTATTTTCTGTTTTTGACTAGGGATGCCTAAACGTCAAGACTGTAGTGATTGAACTTCCTATGAACCAGTCCAGCAGACATCACATGAACTACGGAGCAAGCAACATTTGTTCATTTTCCTTTTATTTAATATTTTTTATACAATATAAAAATAATAAAATATAAATTAGAATTCTTATGTAAAATTTTTGTAATTCTCAATTTCTCAGTTTCAGTGACTTTTTGGTTAATCTTTTTAAAATTATTTTCGTGAAAAAATGGAAATGAAAATCCGGGGCAAGAGAAGACTGTAGACTAGAGCTTGTGTTTCAATTGACCAAACGATTACGCGGAAGAGAATATCATAATATCAATCACAACCACCACGATGATAAAAAATAAAAATATAATGAAAAATGAAAATAAAATTTTAAATATATTCAATATTTATTAAATTATATTCGCAGAAATTAAAACTAAATAAAATTAAAAATATATTGATAGCAGAAATATTTTTATATTATGAAAGTTTTTAATGTATATAATAATTACATTACAATTATATTCGCAGTAATTTTTAATTGATTAATAGTGTAAATTATTTTACACTAAAAATATATTTAAAATTATATTTTTAAAAATATGATCAGAAATTTTTTTATAAATCTTTTGAAATAATTCTTCCTTTAAAGTTTTTGTAGAAAAATGTAATCCAAACTATTTTTAATATGATATTAAAATTTATTTAATTTTAATGTAAAATTTTTCAAAATTATCTAATTCTACAAATTTAATGTTGTAAATATTCTATATTTATTACATTTAAAGTTTGAACCTATAATTTATATTTTTTTAAAAACTTGATTTATTATAAAGTTTAATTTTACCGGATGACTTAAAATTTACAATATGATAAAATTAATAAATAATTTAATATATATAATAGACATAGAATATTTATTTATGTTGATAAATATAAAAATATAATATATTAAAATAAATATAATATATACATAATTTTTTACTAGGTTTAATATATTTTTATAAATTTAAATTTACCCTGTTTATTTAAAAAGTCTTTTTAAAAGGTTTACGTTTATATATTTTTAATAATAAATAAGTTAGATTTAAATTTTTTTAAGCTGCTGTGACCTGACAAGCCCGGAAGATTCAATTTGTCTAAATTTTTTATAAAAAAAATGGTAAGTTGTCAGTTCTGATTCGATAGTTTGATACATTTTTCATCTCCAACAAAAACTGAATTCTTTAATTAATTTAAAATGAATGTTGTGTTTTTCTAAAATTTTGTTTATTGTAGATTTATTTTAAAAGTCAAAATTATCTATTCAATTTGTTTTTCAATCAAAAAAATTTCAACAATTTAATATCTTTTAAAAATTTAAATTCATACACAAAAATTAGTGACATTTAATTGTATGGTTTCTGATGATTTAGTGTTATAAGGATTCTAAAGATTTAGGTACAAATACTATCTTAAGGTTTGTTTCAATATATATGACTTTTTAAGAAAAAAACCACTTGTAAATATAATATTAACCAACTATGTATTTTAAAAAAGTATATGACTTTAGTATAAATTTTTGTCTAACAAAAATTAAATTATAAACTTTAAAAATTTATATTAACAAAATATATTATACTAAAGTTTGATTATTAATAATATATTATTATTCTTCACAAAAAATGATTATAAATATAAAATATTTAAATTTGTTTTAGAAAGAATACACATTAATAAGAACTGATAGAATATTAAAATGTTAGTAGATGCTTTTTGTTAGTGGTTCTAACCTTTTGAAAATACTTTCTTTCAAATTATTGAAAACAAATTAACTCATATTTTATTTATTAGTAATTGATAAAAAAAAATTAGATCAACTTCACTTCTGTTTCCTTTTTTTTTTTTTTTCGGTCCCGCACCTTCTGCTTTTCTACCTTTTCTTTTGTATCCAAAACTAGTAGCTGTACATAGAGAGAGATTTCAAGTACAAAAAAGAAATATTTTTGTATGTTCCTGCAATTTAAGAAAATTGAATGTGGGGACGAAAAAGTCAAATCTTTATAAGTGTTAGCCTACTTTTTTGGTTTATTTAATCTTGTGATTAATTCAAATGGCATACACTACACCATTAGCTTATATGCAAGAGACGTGGGGTTGGTATATTTTTTTGTTCCTGGATGTTTTTTTAGTGAGAAAGAATGATATCTTAGTTTAAAGTAGGAAATGTTTTCAAATTCAAACAACAATTATGAAAATTTATCTCACACCAAGAAGATAAGAGTTCTAACATTTCTATTTTTGTGTGCATTATATTTTGAAATATATAATAATAATTTTTTGTTAGATATACTTGGAAATACAAAATATTTGAGCATTTATACGCCAAACAATCATTCAAAGATCAAATATCTTCACATTTTTTAGAAAAATATATCATATGTCCATGGGACATTTTTTAATTCTCATAGAATTCCAAGTATTCAAATTATTTAACATACCAAAGGGAAAACGACTATAAAACGGTGCCCCTCAATTTGGTTTTGACCTAAAGTTTATTCCACAAGATGCCTACACCTTGCAATATTAAAAGAACAATAAATATAAATTTTTTATATAACATTTCATCTTGTTTTTTTTTTTCATGGTAATGCATGGTTATCGGTTTTGGTTATCTAGCTTAACATGCTTGTATTAATTTGGGGCTATAATTTTATTTTATTCAAAGCAAAGGACTGCTTTCGAAAAAGTTAGCTGGCCTCAGCTCAAATCCGGCATGAATTGCTGGCATTGCTGGGAAATCTTCTTGATAAGGAATGTGATGGATTCCAATGGTGTGCCATATCACTATGTCTGTATTCTCGATCCCTCTGTTACTGCTCGAACCATGATCCACTTGGTCAAATTACATTTCAGTCATGTAGTTTAATCACTTCGTTGACTTTTTTCTTTCAATAATAGGATAAAAACAACATATAAAAATACACACAATTTCATTTTCCACTTCAAAGAAATTAAATTTTTATTATATGGCTAATAGAAGTGAAAATAAGGAAAATACACAATATAGTATTTTCAATATACACACGCAATCTTGCATTAATTTCTTTTTCTCCTATTAGAATTTTCGTAAACATGAATATCATTCGTAGTTTTAATATATTTTTAAAAATAAGAAAATTGTGACTTATCAAGAGAATCCTTTTATAATAATAGTATATATAAATATAGAAGTATAGATTAAAGATGTTAACAATATAAATTTCAAGTAACTTTTTAGTTAGAAAGTTACCTCTGGCTCCAAACCGCTAAGCCATCATCTCCATGGCTCCTATCAGCATAGAACCCACCGGCCCATCTCTCTGACCTATTATAGGCAGTGACCCACAGCTGATACTTTGTGTAAGATGCTCTTTTTTGTGGGTAATCATCATCCGACAAGAGAGATGTAATCGGTTGTGCACCAATCAGCCGGTAACCCACTTCATTCCCCAGCTTAGTCTTTTTATTGGGATTGACTATTAACAGCTCAGCTGGCTCCAAGCCGAGTCGAATTCTAGCCTGGGCTTCCCTCTTTGCAATTTCTCTAATAACTGTCCAATAACTCTTCCTTGGCGTTCCAAAGCCTGTTGCCGTTGCCTTTTGTATCTTGGCATTGATAAAGGAGTTGCCATTGTCATCAATGTCAAGGTCAAGGTAGTAGGTTATGTGGTGATCATGATAATTGGCTATGGTATTTTCTGCCACCATGGTTCCAAATACTCTTTCTTTTATCTGACTGTTCTCTGTGTAGGGTACTGCTTTCATCTGCATTATGCCTGTCAGATCCACCTATGCATAATACAATAAACTATTTTAGGGTAAGTGCCATTTTATTTTACTTCAACTAAATGCACTTTATTTTAACTTGCCATTTTCTTATCGTAAAGAAGAGTCACATTCTTCTGTAATTGAATAATAAAAAATTTATAACGGAACAATCAAATATGAACCAAAATAATGTAACTTGCGTTTGAAGAGAACAACTGTGATATCAGTTGTAATATTCATCACGAAGCGTGAAACTATGAGTAATGCTAATTTTCCAAATTCACAAATATAAGCTCTATGTGGGAATTGATTTAAGGAAATGTATATTAAGACTGGCTAATCCAAACGGACTAAAACTGAGCCTCTTTTACCTTCCTCACTTCAACCAATTAAATGAGCTCCTATAAGATAAAATGGCCATATCATGAATCTGTTCGGAAAAGTTGGTAAAATCTTACCCCAACTTTTATACTGCCACTTCTCAGGAATTCCCAATCAAGAACATAATCATAGTTCCCCACAGTAGCAACCATTCTAACCACCAAAGTAACTTCAGGCTCTCCATTTCTTATCTGCAGAAAAATATGGCAAAGTGCATTCATAACAAAACAGCAGAAATTACAAACAACTTATACTAAAAGTGCTATAATACATTACCACTTTTTGGGGATTGTTGATTTCCATGTGCCTCCAAGCCACGTTGCTAGAATACCTTTCAAAAATGCAAATAGCCCTGGGTACCTGTTGCACCTCTCCATCAGACCCAGCCATATAGCCATCCATATACAATGCATTGTCTGGGCAATCAAGCCTCGGTTGCAAGCTATCAGCTGCACGTCCAAAACCAAATTCACCAACATCCATGAAAGTCCTGAAGTACCATTCCTCTGTAGGATCCATGTATGGAACAAGTGTCTCAGATACATGACCCCTATATAGCACCCTTCTATACTTGTTTTTTTTGGTATCAAATATGGAAGCAGTTGATATGATCATTCCTGCCCGAGCATTGAACCCAACATGGAAAACCCAATTAGCCCATTTCACCTCATGACCTTTGATGGTGAACCCAATGTTTGATACATTACAGGAAGCAGATACTTTAGGCCTGCTGCTACTTGAAGATTGAAAATCTGTGCCTTCAGCTTTAGGCAAAGGGACCCTGTACCTGTCATTATACACAGTAATTTGCATTGAATCAACATCAACTAGCACAGTGATTCCCTCAATAGGCCTTGCCCACACATTAATTGATCCTCCTCTATAAAAGCATACCACTTTGAGGGCTCTCCTTGTGATTTGTTCTCCATACCAACCAACGGTAAGTGGTACACAAGAAACTTCAGATAAATTCAAGCCCCTTTTGGTTATTGACTCTCTGAATTTTGGATATTTAAGAGGCAATTTGGTGGCTTGAAAAAGCTCGCTGAATGTCAAAGGAGGGTATCCATGACCTGTGTAGATTTTATCCGATACAATGGACCCTGTGGCTAAGTCCACTACAAGCTCGTGGGTCTCACCCTTGGCTCGAACAACTACCTTGGCCTGGCGAAGAATAATGGGCTTGTCTTTTGTATTTGAAGATAGCCACTTTAGGACATCTTTTTTGTCTGGTTCTTCCACATCCACAAAATGATAGGTCAGATTAGGAGTAGCACCAAGGTAAGACCCTTGAATTATGTGCCTTGTTTTATTGATTTCAGCTGGTGAGAGAGGGTCCAAAGGGTGAGACAAACTATTAATGAAGTTTAATCTCAGAAAAAAGGCTAGAAATAGACATTGAACAATCATGGGTGCTGCTTTCTCAAACCTTGATCTGAGCATGTTTTCCACAGCACTGTTGGCGTTGGGATATATAATATTAATATGTACCACCTCCATTCTGTATTTATAGTACCAAATTGTGTCACTTGGAAACGTTGAATTTGGAAGTGCATCCTAATTTATTTCAAGGGGATTCCATTAGTTTAGAAGGAATGCCAGTAATACTCTTCTCTCACACATTCTTATTAGTTTAAATTTATTAAACTTACCAAATCATGTAATAGCATATTTTGTTTGGTTTAGAGATGCCAAACACTACAAATTACAAAAGTTCTTTTCAGAAGTGTTTGACGTTCGTCCAAATCTAAATCTACCTATTTTAGACGCTAATTTAAGCAAACCTTCAATCTCACTTCTTGTTTAATGAATCTTATATATAATTTCACGAATCTCAATAATTTTCAATTAATTATAAAGAATATATTAGAAATATTATTTTTATTTTTAGAAAATTACGTTAATATTTCCAAAATTCATTAAAAAAGTATTCAATATCTATTGTGTTTTTATTCATAAACAAACATTTTTTTAATTTATACAAAAACGTAGTACTTGATATAGTTTTTTATTGTGAAATTCTAACTAAATCTTTCATAATTTCTTACAATATTATATAAATAAAAAAATGTTAAATAAAATTTAAAAAACGAAAAAGTATGGATATTTTTTTTATAAATATAAAAAATGTCAATATAATTTATTTTATTTATTATCATTTCAGATAATTTTTGTTCTTTTTATCTATCAATTTAAACATTTAAAGTAACATCGATTATTTTTCATCCATTATTCTCTTTTTACAAGATTTTTTCAACACAAGTTTAGTGCTCATTGGTATAAAATTATTTACAAAATTTAAGAAGTATTTATTATTCTATTTATATTTATCTTTTATAATTTTATAGTGACATATTTAATAAATGAAATAAAAAATTATTTTAAATAAGTATAAATTTGAAATATCATGATAATTTTTAAAAAATTAATACATTAATTAATGTCATTACATATTTTCTTTACATATATGATTTGATAATAAAAACATTGTTAAAAATTTAAGGAAGTATATTTTTACCTTATATAATGATATTAATCAATAAAAAATTGTATAACAATTTTAAATAAATATATTATTTATTTATTTATTTTACTGTGTATGAAACAACTTTAAACAATGAAAGAAAAAGAAACGCAGGAAGTAGTATACTAAAAGTCTCTTTCTAGCACTTTTCTTACTTTATGACCAAGATAAACAATTTAGTAAACTCCCTTTACGAAGTCATCATGCTTAGCTCGGATAATTGAGGAGACAAGATTTAAGTTGAGGTTATTGATTTAATTTTCAACGTTAAGAAGAAAAAAAACACTTCATTTTAAAGAAGAGAACAGCACAGTTTGGTTTTCAGCAATAGCTGTATAGTTCTTTCCTTACGTTCACAGCAAGAATAAGTGATTAATTTGATTGCTCTACTTCTACAGTGAAACTAAAGAGAATGTGTGATCATTCGCGTGCCTATCTTTGATGACATATGTTGCTCATTCGAATGAACCACGCGAAGACATTTATTTTTGAAACTTTGTGTTTTAAAGGATAATTTTAAATTATTAGAATATATATATTTTAATGATAAATTTTTTTTAAAAAAATATTATAAATTTTTATTTGAATAATTTTTATGTTAAATATATTAAAAATTTCAAACAACATCTATCTGTTTTATAGGTTTGATTATTTTTAAATTATTATTTATAATTTTTTTTATGATCACCCTTATAATTTTTAAAATTTTCATCCAAATACAAAATAATATTATTATGGAAACACAAAATAAGATTATTATGGATCTTTGAACAAAACTGAAGCAATACGCATTTATTATCTCTACATATAAAGACTCAAATAAAGTTTTATTTCCTTTTTTAAAATAGTTTTATAATTTTGACTACAATTTGAACTACTATTTTATCTACACTCACACTTTCTCTCTCCTCAAGTATAATATTTCTATCATTTTTTTATTTGTAGAGAAAAAAATTACTATTTATCTATTTACTTCAATTTTAAAAATATTAATTAATTAATTATATATATATAAATATATATTCTTATATTTATCTAGTTATTCTTATATATATAAATTCAATTTAGGATAAGATTTTTTGTAATAATATTTGAGGGACTTATTTAAAAATTATTATTATATTTAATTTACTATAACAAGTTTTACTCTAATAATTGATTTCAAATAAAAAATTTAACTACTTAAATTGTTTAAAAGTAAATACTTAAGTGAATGAAATAAATTGATATCTGTTGAGTTTAGACGATGTGATGTTTAGAGATTTTATATAAGATTAATTAATGTTTTGTTATATTTAGATGAGCAGTTTAAGTATTTAATTTTTATTTAATTAAATACAGGAAATCTTCCGAAATCATTGACATCAAATAAAAAATTTGAATAGGAATTCCCGCAAAAATTGTATCTACATTATTCTTAAATCAAAGAAGTGGAATTTTGACATATGGTTGGTTACAGATCGGAAAGATATCACATCACGTCATGACAGAATGCCAATCATCTAAGTTATAGTCAAAGCCGGCTAGACAAACGTAACTTCAAACTCTGACTTTCAAATTTCCCAGAATAATAATATTCCAACTTCAATTATAGGATGTTCTAAACTAAAACAATCTCTTTCTCAGGGACTTTTTTTTCCCCATTATTATTAAAGTACATAATTTTTTACTATTTTGTATTTTCTTTTGGTTTATTTTTAAATAAAAAATCTGAAAGATTACTGGACAAAAAAATAACTGTAAAGAAAAAATATTTACTTCTTAACTAGACAATAATCTTATGGTTTAATGAACTATTGTAAGGAGAAAAATAATTTTTTAAATAATTTTAAATTAAAAATATTAAAATGTTTTATTTAAATATTTTGTACAATAAATTTTAATTTCTAAATATTTAAAAAAATTATAAATTAAAATGAAAAAATAATTTTTTAAAAATAAATTAAATTAAAAACAATCATTAAATTTCTGTATGTTATTCTAAAATTAATATTTTTTTTGCTTTATTTTATTTTTCTATTTCGTCTCTCTCAACTTTATATTATTTTAATTATTAAATAATTTAATTTAATTTTAATGTATTTTATTAGATATTATTATTTTGTTTAAATAGGCTGTATATTTAAATTTTTTATGAATTAAAAAATATGAATAAAATTGATAAGAATTTATAAATATTTTAAAAAATTATATATAATAAAAATAAAAATTGTCAATTTAATTAAAAATTTAAAATTTATCATCCAAACTAAAAAATTTAAATATAAAAAATTAATTTATTTATCAAAATAGAAAATTTTAAAATAAAAATATTTAAAATTTTAAGCATTTTAATTTTTTTTAAAATATTAAAATCGTCCATCTAAATAACAGGAAAAAAAAAGTGATGATAAGAAAAATGACTTTAAGTCCATTCACAAAATGGTGATCGATTTTTAATAATTTTTAATGTGATAAACATGTTTTGTTATTCGATTTAATTTTAAATTACAATACTCAATATTATTTAATGACGAATTGGTTATGAAGCTTCTGTCCACCATTAATTATTGTATAACGAAGGACCATAGAGACCCATGAAATAATAGGCAAAAAATTAACAAATATGTTTACAACGTGTATATAGATATATTTCAATCTCTTCCGTATGAATTTGGTTAAAACTTTTTTTTTTTATTATGTCATTTATAGTTGGCTTTACCCGAGATGTTTTTCATTGGTGCTTCTTCAAAGCAAAACGCCCTAAACTAACTATAAAATATAATGTAGACCACATTCGAAGATAATCAAGAGCAATTTATACGTTTGACATCGTTTTATACATACACAACATAAGATTGATCTTAAAGCAAATGAAAGAGGAAAATTAACAGATTAAACAATAAAATAAAATAAAATTGGATCATGTCTAAATCATAACCTAACAGAAGAACATGTAAAATTAGTGCCAAATTAATTGATTTTTTTTTTAAGAATCCAACACATATAATAAAGTAAAACTCTTACATCATTATTGCAAATGATTCCTTTGTATCACTCACACTTTCTAAACTTAGAATATATTAGAATATTTAATAGTTGTAAATAATTATATAATCTTACAAAAACGAGAGTTGAAGAGAATCATCTTTTCATCTTACGATGATATCAACGCCTTCGCTCTTTATATTAAAAATTCACATCATAGTTAAAAATACATAATTTTATAATATTGTTATGTTAAAATTTAAATTTAATTGAGCATTGAATTATTATTGTAAATACCACCATTTCACTGTTCAAAATTTTCAACGAAGTAATAATTTATACCACCATACCCTATGTATTACGATCTGATATATTAAACTTCCGTTGTTTCTGCTAGATCGAACAACAACGGCTCTTTCTTTTCTTTTTCTTTTTGGACACGGTCAAAACAAAGCGACAAAGTAACACCATGTCAACGTGGGCCCGGCCAACCCAAATCCACTCGATACCTTTTGTTGGGTTGGGCCTATAAATGACATTACAACCCATGACATGATGTTAAAGTTTTGCATAATTTGGGTCTAACGCAGTTCTGCATGGCACTAACCCGTTGACCAAAAAAAGTTAAAAGTTAAAAGTTAAATTATTTTTATACATTTTGATTCAAAAAATATTTATATACATTTTATTTTTTTATTATATTACTTATTCTATTTTTTGTTATCTCTACCTTAGTCGTAAGAAGTGTACAGATAGAGTTTTTCTAATATCTAAGTACTGGCAGTGGCACTACGGAAGCACAGCCAGAGTTTTTGTCCACATTTGATGCAGAATCTCGGGCAAAACTACAAACCCCAGATTAGGGAGATGTGAAAGCTGAAACACATGTGAGAAAAAAGAATAATAATAATTATACATCTGTATAATATTTTTGTTTTAATATATTTTATTTTCCATTTCTTTTTAATAAATTATATTTTATCTCTTTATATATATATAAATATATATATATATATATATATTTTCTTCTTGTTTCTGTTTTTTAATATCTATGTTTGTTGGACACCCAAAAAATGAGGTGTGGAAGAAACATTTTCCGGGCAAAAATACCCCAATTTTGCTAACATCATCTCACTTGGAGTAACAGAAGCCTTGATTCCTAAACGACACCTGCTATTGGACAAGGAACCCCAATCCCCAATATACGACAGCGTATCTATTCATTTTCCTTCCGCTTCCCACTTCCCAACACACACGAAGAAACTCCACCACTATTTCACTTGATTTTAAAATAGGGTTATATTATTGTCTTAAAAAACAAAGTAGCCATATATTATTTATATATATATATATATATATATATATATATATACCTTTTTACGTCAATTTTATTTATTTATTTTATATTTTTCTCTTCTCTTTTTAATACTTTCCTCTTTATAAAGAGTAAAAACCAATTGTACGCATACTTTTTTTCTTAAAAATACCGAACACAATATTCTATGCACAAGTGCGAAGATGATAATATAAATAAAATAAAAGTAATATTCACACATTAAATGTATATATTTATGAGAAGACCGGTGTCTTTTTATTTTAAACTTTGTCATACCCTTATAAAAAAATTTCATGTGTATCTCTTTCTCCAAGTATGTTAAATAGGTAAAATCTTATAAATAAATATATATATATATATATATATATATATATATATATATAAAGTAAGATTAATTCACTAAGTAAGCCTGCAGTAAATTATTTTGTTTAATATTTTATTTAACAATTGAATCTTATAAATTTAATATTAAAGTTACAATTTTTGTTTTATAGATTATATTTATAATTTTTTTTAAAAATTAATATTTTATTATTTTATTTTATTTTAATAAATAATATATATTTTTAATATATATTAATTTAAATTTATTTAATAAAATATCAATTTTTTAAAAAATTTATAAATATAATTTATACAATAAATATATTAATTTAACGATTAATTTAATCAAATTTAACCATTTAAAAAAGATATTAAAAAAAGTGATTTATAAAAAATTTATTTCTAAAACAAGTTGATACCATATATATGTACACATACAAAGTGACATGAAAGGATTCATTGTTTTTGTTGAAATAAAGAAAGGTGAATAAATTCATTCTTATACAGAAAAAATAATAATTAAGTTGCATGACGGGTAAAGATGATACACATGTATAAAAATCACAATTCTTAGAAAAATGAAGAAGGAAATGAATTTTTTTGATACCCTGTTATTTTTTCCTTCGTTTTCCATCTCCTTTCTTTTTTATAATTTATTTTCTCCTCACTTTCTTCTATCTTCCTAACTATCAAACGTTATTGAATGAGAATAGCATTACTGAGAAAATTTACGAGCAAATTGTGAGCATGCAACGAACGAGATATCACTAACAAGGCAACTGAGAAGTCCAGACGCATGAGTACCCAACCACTACGATGAACTATATGTAATCCTTCCACACTCCCTAACATCATTCTGATCAACCTGCTTCTGCATAAGGTGGAAGCTCTCTGTTAGCTACATAGTATTGAGTTTTGACTTCTCGCCTGGAGCGGACAACCAAACCCGACACATATTCCTACCTACTCTCATCGTACAACCCAACTCAACACATATAACTATTATTGCAAACCGCCAACAATATACAACCACAACCGTACAATATTAAAGTTTTCAAACTCCTTCCTCCTTTTCATTATTATAAACAATCAAAGTCCAACCCCAAGTTTGTACAAAAAGATTCCATTCTAAAATCCTCACAGCAAGAACGCCAAAAATTCAATTGAAATAAATTACAAAGATCAACGCTGTCGTTTCATTTCAACGCTTATCAAATCTTGCTATACCTGTATTCTATTTCCCATCATAATAAACATTACCAATGCGCAGTGCAAAGTTCGCCGTTTCGACCACGATCCCTTCTTCCCACGCAATTGCCATTGCCCCTTCCAAACCCCAAAAATAAGCATATACTGCACGCCGTTTCATACCCCGTCTTGCACGTAGTCTTTTTTATTATTATTATTATTATTCTTTTAATTCATCTCTCCACTCTCCAACTCTAACCTTAGTTAGCATGGAGTGTTGACATTCAATGCAACAAACCAACCGCACGAGGGAACTTGAAAATTGGAATTGGGGATCAAAAAACGAATTAATGTCTACTTAATAACAATAATAATACATTCAAATATACTTATATGTACTGAGAGAAAAAGAAAAACAAGAAAGCAAAAATGGGAGTGGTAATTGGGGGCGTTGATTGCGGTATGGTGGTATTTAGATTTTAGAATTAAAATTTAGAAACGCTGAGAAACGGAAACGTGACGTCTTCTGAGGTGAGGGGAAACAATGGAGATGAGGCCACCGAGTGGGGGCCTCATCTTTGACCTATAAACCATTTCATCGTACGGTCTTCTGTAGAACTTCACGTATGGCAGGAACGATTCACGACCTCTCTCTCCCCGGCCGCCGTTCACGTGACTTTCTCGCCTGAAGAATGTCGCCGGCGACTGAAGGAAGGAGGTCCGAGGAGGTGCAGTCACGCGCTGCGGCAGCGGAGTGGAGGGGAAGAGGCCTTTCCTGGTGGCGGGGGGACCGCGCGGGGTCCTGGCCACGGGTGACGCGAAGGAGAGGGAGCGCGCATTGAGAGGCGAGATGAGTGCGGGTGAGGGGCTCGTGGGTCCCACTTTGGATGCTGACGTGTCGGTCAGACTCAGGTACCAGGGTTTCAACGAGTCCAGGTGGTGAGATACGGTGAAGGAGAAGCGCGATGAGGAGCACGCACCCATCTTCGCCGTTGATTTCACGCTTGAGCTCTCGAATCGAAGGGACGAGGCTCGAGGGTACGCTGCGAAGTCGTTGAAGTCCAACGATTCTTCGAAATCCAACGATGACACCACCGTCGTCCACGCTGACAGCTCTACGAACGGCCGAACACCCTGCATTGCATCCACACCACACCACACCACAATCGCAATTAATTACTTCTCTAACTTGAATTTAATTTCAATTACATTATGTGGTTTCTTAAATTTGTGCAATGATTTTTCATCCTTTTGTTTTATCGGCCAAAACAAGTTGAATTAAATTAAATTGGATGGGGGTACAAACAAGTCATATACGTCTTTTTCAATCCCTTGTCAAAACAACAGTGTACTCTCGTACCCTATAATCTAACCGGGACAAATAAAGTAGGTTTTCAATTTCAATACGATATGACACTAGAGCTATATATGCTATATGGGTTACATTTGAATTTTATGATAATGTTGAACAGTAACGGGAATAAATATTATTATTATTATTATTATTGTGAAAGGAAAAAGTGTAAAGAGGGGGAGGGGGAGGTCCTTTTTGTGCATGGGTGGATTTTTAATTATATGGACTGGGTATGGATATGGCATGAGGATGGTGGTGGTTGGACCACTTGTAAGAAGCAGAGGGAGTGGTCCATTGATTGATAATAGTCAAAGAAAGTAGAACATGCATGATCTGATGATATGATGATGCTGGAAAGGGTGAATTATATACTCAACAGAGGGCAGAGGGCAGAGTGAGAGGAATCAGGAAAGTATGAAATGTGGTCTAAGACTCTAAGTAACGGTATTGGAGTTTAACTGGCACTGGGTAAACAGTACATGTTAGACTACCAAAATTAGGCACGTAAGGAATTTGAATTGCGTTTACCTTCCACAGGTAAGCGAAAAGCGAGGGAGGGTCTATGACAAACGCTTTGCATAGCCGCCCTGGGTAGTATTCGCCCACAATTTTCAGTGCTGCTAGCAACCAGTTCATGAAACCGGATGCTGACCTGTAAAAGCCTGTAACAAATTAATTAACCCAATCTGTTAGTTATTCCATTTCCATATTTCCCAAATAACAACTATATAATGAATCTTGAAATTCGATCATGGTTAAGTTGTTTTTAATTGGGTTGATTGAGTTTTTAAAATGGGATGATAATTTATACAAAAAGGTAAAGGGGGGTACTGGCAAAAGCTAAAAAGGAGAATCATGGGTTGTTCCTCTGGTGCCTTGTGCTGCTGCAGTAGCATAATTTAAGGAAGCATTAAAGATTGAAATGGACCAATTCTGATAGAGAATATCAATAATGACTACAATTCCCAATAATACCCTTTCTAACATGACCATTAATTGGAGTCTGGAGTCTGTGACATCTGAGGGGCACTCCAGACACTTTCTGTGTGACCCCTCAGGCCCTGCCGGTGATCCTAACAGAGTTCCATATCCCTGCCCCTCTCATTTATTGTTCTGATCCCTCAATCTTTTCTGTTTCTTTCTGATTTCGTTTCCCCTCTTTTCCTTGTTTTTTTTTATCAATAATATATGTTGCTTCAAATGGCATTATGAAAATTTGGGTAATGCAGATTCACTTACTTGCGTCGAAAAGCATGACAAATTGTTCTACGTTTTTTGGCATCGTCGATATGGCCACCTCCAGTGTAAAAGCCAGCAACCGAGTGAACCTTCAGGATTATAAATAAGGAGGAGTAAATAAACAGCATTTTTTTAATTATATTATTATAATAACAGAAACGAATTTTTGAAAAGGTCAAAAAAAATTTCTCTCGTGTTTGGTAACTTACATTTTCTGGGAATGCAACTTCTTATAGTCTTGTTTCAACCGGAAAATCTGTGACCACCCCAATTCAAATCATGAAATAAAATAATAAATAAGGGTGAAAACCGAAGTGAGAGAAATGAATGGAAGGGTAAATGAAATTACCATAACAGGTCTGGATTCGTCGTCATGACCAGCCACATAAGCCAACCCATCAGCCAGTTCAGCTGAGAAATCATCTGCTATCAAATGATCTGTTTCCATAAAAAGAAAAATCGTATCAACGAAAATCACCAATTACTCACATTTCATAAATTAAATTAAAAAAAAAAAAAGTTTATGTTTTTGTATATATGTGTGTGTGGTTTCGGGGTATGGACGAGGAAAGGAAGGAAAAGGAAAAGGAAAAGAGAGTAGTAGGCTAATGATTACTAAGAGAGTGGGGTGCGTTTCACTTTAACGTTTCATTCAAAGGGAAGGGAAAAGAAAGATTCTTTGGCGAGAGAAAACAAAAAGAGAAGTCGGCGTGGTTACAGGTTTTCACAACGGGTGAAAAGCTTTTGCGAGAATAAAGAATTAAGTGGTTGAAGTGGGAGCTACCAGAATGAGAAGAAGAACTAAGAATTGGTGAAATTTACCATTCATAATACTCTCTCTCCAAGAAAGACAAGCCTTGAGTTGTTTCGCAGCTTTTTTCACATTATCCCCTTTCGCTTTCAAAAACCGTTTCACACAAGCATAGTTGCAAAACTTCTCCTACACACAAGAACAAAACCACAAAATTTTTAAGTTATCCTCCAAATAGTGTCTTTGAGCACTTACATGAAGAAGATGAAGAAGAAGTCAAAACTACTTCCTTAACCTTTTACTATTTACTCACTATACATTAAACTGGCATACTCATCAAACAAACAAGGTAGAGGGAACGAACGTTAACCTGCTTGACAGTGAGAGGGGTTTGTTTTCTGAGGAGCTCAAGAACAGCTTCAACTTTCTGTGTCTCCTTGTGATCTATCAGCTCTGTTTTCTTCCCCATATCGAGAATCAAAGACTAACTTAGAAAGTGATGAGTCTGCAATAATTACCAAATCTCCAAGAAGGTGGCTAGAGAACACAGGGACTATTATTCCAAACTTCTGCTTCACGCAACCATTAATAAAAAGCAATAAGGTGGCTGGCTACCCTTCTTGCTGGTGAAATCAGAGGAAAGAGAGAGAGAGAGAGAGAGAGAACGTTGAATGGAAGTAATGTAATTGTAATGTGATGGGAGTCTTTATTTATAGCGAAACGGAGGATAACGCCGTTATGTAGCGAGGTAAAAGCAGAGTTATATGAGGAAAGCCTTTTTGAAAGCGTCAACATTTACTTGTTACCCTTGAGACTCAACACTGTTTTTTGGGTCAATGTCCCAAAATGGGTCCCCACTCAACACCACAATGATGCCCCCGACAGGGATTCGTAACGGAAAACGCCGACTTTGCCTTCTTAAACTAGTTACTCTCTGTTTCAATTAACTCTACAATTTCCTTTTGCTCTTTTTATTTTGGGCTACCAACCATGTGCTAAAAAATAAATAAATCAAAGTGTAGTAGGGAGAGTGAAATTACCTAAACTGTGATTAGATCATTTTCGACGACATTTCGAAAAAAGAAACAAAAATAGAAAAATTGATAGTTAATTGGCATTCAGTTAAGTGAAAATTCATTAACAGAAATCACACATACCACTTCCAACTTCCAAGTTTGTGTTATTCAATGTTACCAATTGATCCATTTTTCTTAGTTTTGTTTGGGCTTTTTCAATCCTTTTTCCTTAAAGTCTAATTATTTTCTTTTTACCATTTCTTACATTTGTTTTTATTTTTAATGGGAAAAATAGTTTTAAAATGTATATTTTGCGTGTTTTATAATTAAACAAGTGTGTAAGAGTAAATTAATAGGAATGGTATATAAATAACATTATTATTCTTTTAAAATGTATTTTATTTTATTAGATACAAATGCTAACCAAAGGTTCTTAAAGCATTCATTACAAAATAAAAGTAAAATTTTTCTAATTAGAAAGCATTTGTCATACTAATAATATAAAAATCATTTAATATTTTATATTTTTATGTAACTAATTTAATAAAGTATATTATTAAACACTTCTTAACTACTATTTTTAGGTAAAAAAAATCCTTTATTGTATAAATAATTTCGGCCTCAACTTATTAAAGTTATATATATCTTGTTACGTGTTAACAAGGATTTGGTTTCTAATTGGATGCATAAAAAAGATTTATCAAAATAGATAAAATTTATTTCAGTAATTTGTATACTTTAAATAAATTAATTTTTGACTATTAATTGAAAATAATATTCGTATAGAAAAAATATGTATCGTTGTAATAAGAAATTTAGTTCTGATAACTTTTATTAGCTACTACTCAAATAATAATGTATGGATTGCTTGCCAATTACCTCGTAATAAATGCACCTCAATCCAAACATTTACATTATAAAAAAAAAGTTATATATTAATGGTTTGTTGACATAATATTTATCCAATAAAGATTTAGTTATGAATATAAATATTATAATTTGTACTAATAAATAATTTTGTTAATGTAGAATATATATATATATATATATATACAATTAATTTACATCAAATTTTAGTACTGTATTAATGTATCATATTATTACTTTAGACTTACTAATATTTATATTCATTTGATTTATGTTAAACAAAAATTATACCAATTAAGAATAGAGAAATGCTAAATTATATTTTAAAATATTGTTTAAAAAATTAAAACAATTTTTATTAATACAATTTTATTATAATTTTTATAAAAAAAATGTAATAAGTGCTGTAGGCACTTAGTTAGCAAGGCCATTAAAGTAATTTTAATGTTAAATAATGTTTTTCATGAACATGTATATATATAAATATATGAGATGTTTTTTAAGTGAGAAAGAAAAAATTGGTGGGATTTTTGACCCTGATTTTGATGGTGTTGTTTGGGATTATGAAAAAATTATAACAGAGGGAAATGCATATATTCCTTTCCGGGTGTAGGAGCGGCAAAGTGGCATTGAATTTTCATAGTGACAGTTCAATAATGATGCGATAGAGGTAGGAAGGGAAAGGCTGCAGTGATGGATTAGGATGAATAGGAGTTGTGGGACTGTGGTGTGTGTGAGAGTAATTACAGCAACAAGTACAGGATCATTTTTTTTTTGGAAATTGGGATGATAAGAAATAAGGGTAACTTAGTAAGAGGCCAAAACAATACCCAGGCACGTGAACGGATATTGCGGGATAAGTAGACGTATGATTATTAACATGTAAGTGTTACAGAGAAACAGGTCCATGATTTTGTTTGTAGTAACTAGTAACTCCCTTATTCATTCAAATAATGTATCTATTCTCATCTTTTCCCTATATACCTATTATTCTACCCTATCACCTTTAAATCACATACCTCTCTTCCTTGTGATTTTGTCAACTCTGCTTCCTTCCCTTCCTTTGCCGCTTTGCGTGTCTGCATAGTGTTCTTGTTGCCTTACTAGTAGAAAACGCTGAATCTCACTTTTCTCCTCTCCGATTGTTCTTATTGCATTCGGGGTTAAATGGAATATTCATTTACCATCACCATTTTCTGTTTAGATTTGATAGGAGATTCTCCTCTTCTTTTTAACTTCTTCGTACTATGTTGGTAACTCTTCTTTTTTTCTGCATGCACCACTCAATTCTGAATACTTGCGTGAATCATTTGAATCCTACATCTGTACATTGTTTGTTCAATGATTATTCTCTCGAATAATAAGAATCCAAGTTTGTTCCCATCAATTCGTTACTGATTGATGTATCATGCATGCATCAGCAACGGACTAGAAAACATCAAGTCTAGATTTTACTAGTTTCTGTTCAGAAATGGAAAAGAAAACAAAATTCAGCCCAAGTGAATTATTTAATTTAAATAAACTACGTCCACGTACATCTTTTATTTAAATCAATTTTCCTTCAAGTTGGTATTCAAATTAAGGAAACAATCTTTTGATCTATTATCAATTATCATCGACTATTTTTATTACCTTCAAACGGGATCATGGCAAGCTATACTTTTGTTAAACCCTAATTCGTCATGATTTGAAGTAGATGCAATAATTAACAAAATTTATTGGCTTATATGATAAAGAGTTTCCTCTTTACACTATGGTATCCATTTTAAGTTCATTACAAATTATAGAAAAAATTAATTCGTACGAATTCACTAGATTGCTTTTAAAAAGGAAAATAAAAGAAAATAAATAAATAAATCAGCTTACTGACTCAGGATGAGGAGAATGTTTAGCGAGGTAGGTAAGTAAAGGAGGGGTAGTTTGCTTTAATGAATGACAATCATGGGTATTTAAGTTCACTTTGGCATCATGAATGACAATGAAGTACGACCGAACAAGGGAATTCGTATATATGGATGTAAAATAATGCATGAATAAATAGGCACAATAAATCACTTGTCCTCATGCACACATTATATTTTATTTGTTGAACAATCACTGTGTTTGGACGACCAATACTTGTGAAAACAGTGTTGGCAGAGACACACGGAGAACGTTGTTCAGCACAAAAAAATAACTTAGTTCCATAAGTCAAAACCTTGATACTTGTTCTTCCATTCAATTTAATAGGGACGCTCACATGGTAAATGTTACACTAAATAAGTCCCATGCTCATAGAAGTTCAAGCTCCGTTGTCCTTACGGCGGTGACCCACCAAATAGAAAGAAATTAAGAGAGAGAAATAGATGCCCAGGACATTCTCTACACGTCAATTTTTTTAAAATGCATATTTACTATATTAGCAAATCTTTTTCCTCTTTTTTTTTTAAATAAGGAGTTGTTTATTTATGAATATTTTTATGTAGCTATCAACCTTTGCATTATTTAATTATATGCTTGTCTGGAAGTATGTAGCCCAATTTCGAAAGCCAAAGTCAATATATGTTGAAATAGATTAGAGAATACAAAAAAATGATTAAAAAAACAAATTATAAAGCACATACTCGTCTGTTAACTGAAAGAAAACAGGGCGTTTTGTGGGGTTGGGAAAGCAATTAACCAAGCTAAAGCGCTATTTAGGCTGCTAAGTTGGGTTTTCCAAAGCTCAAGTTGTAAGCTTTATCGTTCTAGTTAAATTAATACTCATAAAGGTGGAATTTAGTGTGACATTTGTTTCATTTGTCCTCATTCAAATATTACAGAGATTCTGTTCTCTCTCTTTCTTTTTTCAACTTTTTTAATTTAAAATAGAAACCATAACAAGTAAGAAACTGATGCATGGATTCTAGAAGTAAACTAATATTTGAAGTTTTGGCTAAGTATAATTTTAATAAAATATATTGGTTTGGGGTCAGGTTGGCTTAGTTGAGCTAACTGGTGACTCTTTGGAAAGAGATATTATACTTATGATTCTCTACTACTTGCTTGAAATCTCTCCCACGTGGCCAAGGTTTACTAAAGTTGTTTCCCTTGTTCTCACTCACCTACCCATGTAAGAAAAATCTTTTGTTCACTTTCTCTAATTTCAAAATTTGAAACACTACCTCTCTCCCTCCCTATTGCCCTTGTGAACATAATGACCAATGCATATTGCACAGCGCACACACCACTTTTTTTAACTAGAACCACATCATGATTGAATCATTACTCCTTTAAATTCAAAGTGCCCATGCCTTTTATCTCTCTCTCTCTCTCTCTCCAAACAGTAGTGTTCACTGTGTTGAAGATTAGAGAGACAGTGATTTTGCTAAAATAATAGAAGCAACTACGTAATTTGACCAGAATGAGTGAGTAGGGCCTGGGTCACTGGATGTATGCTTTTATGGCCTGAAATGGACAGAACTTAGGAGGGTTCATACATTACCTTCAGATGACTATATGGATGTGTAAAAAGATTCATTCCGGGACACACCAATTTCACATTCATAAATGACATGTTCCCCACCTCTTGCCAAGCAATTATACCACCCCAAACAATTAAAACATTAAAAGAAAATTTAAAAACCATATTTATATATATAAATAAAGGTTAATTATAGTAGTTACATAATTAAGTGTCTCTGCCTGTGTGCTTTAATATCATGGTAATAATCCATGTTTATTAAACTTATAAAACTATTTTAACTCTGTTATTTAAAAATAAAATTACTACTCAAGTTACTGGTTTTTATAACTATTATTGTGTTAGAAATTTTACAAAAAATCCATTTGTTTGATCAAATTATGTTGTTTCAAATATAATATTTATAGACGCCGCCAAAAAAATTATTCTACATTCTTACAAATAATTTTATCATATCTAACTGAATAATTAATTTGCCTTTAGCAATTTTATCACTCCATAAAAATATAAGAAAAGTAAAAAAAAAGTATTTAATTATACTAATGCTGGAGTGAATTGTATCATTATTAAGCAGAATATATAAGAGCTAACCACAAAACCCAAAGGACAAGAAGTGAGTGGTGATATATTTGCCAGTACATTAGAGATTTATAAAGGATCAATAATAATTCCAATTAAAAAGTGAAGGAAATGATCTTCGTATACTTGGTTTTTATTAACATCTATTTCTGCCACTTTTGCTCCTTTATTTTTTCCTTTATGCTAATTATATTGAAAGTCGCCATTTAAAAATTATATATATTTTTAATATTTAATCTTATATTTTCATTCACATTTTCTGTAATAAAATATGTAGCAAAGTATATCTAATAGAAATAAAATATGTCCAATATCTTTTCATTCACTTGTTTTTTTTCCTTTATATCTATGAAATAAATTATAAAACATATCAAATTTCAAGTGTATATAAATAATTTAAAAACAATCAATTAATTAAAATTATATTATTTTCTTTGTACTTAATTTCCCATACATACCCCTAGTCCTGGACACAAGATTATTTTAATAAGAACTCCATGTACGTGTATTATATTAGTGATATTTTGTTTGTAAAGTATCTTTGTTTTAAGCAAATTGTAAACAAACATATATTATAGACACTCTAATTATGGATTTATTTTCTTATATCTCAATCGTGGCCGGCATTCAATTAACAAGTTACAATATTTTTTTTTATTTTTCAAAAATGTGAGGCAAGTACATAAGTGAAAAGGGGAGTAAATAACTTAGTGTATGATCAAACAGTTGAATTCTTGATTTTATCTAAATATTGAAAATTTAAATTAGTATAATAAAATAAACTTGAAAACCATAGCCGTATCTTACATGATAATATATATTGTCAAGTAAAATCCTTAAACAGATTGTATGAATTGATTGTAAGCTCAAAATAGTCACTAATTAATTGTTGTGAGCTAAAAAAGGAAGTTTAAACTTTAAAGTTTAAACTCAAAGTAACGACCGTAAAGGCACCGAATAATTAATCAAACGGTAACTACATTATTATTAAACTTAAAAGGATGTCCATGTCTAGTCAAACTTTTTCTGATCTTAAAGACTTCAGCCAATTATTTCCTTCCATTTTGAACCTAAACCATCATATCTCTTGAGACATTTTTTTTTTTCCAAAATAAAAAACGTTTGACTAATTTAACAACGTTGCTTTGTTAACATGTATAAAACAAGCTGTAAATTAAAGGAAAAAAACAAGATGCTACAAAAAGGTATAGGATGATATGTGCAGATATCGTTGCGTAAAGTGAAACAGTAGATGTCTGACGTGGACAATGAACTTTGGTGGGCCATTTAACGAATGGACTGAAATTGACATCAAAATTATTTTTTTATTTGAAGTTTCTTAATGTATGAAGATTTTGTGATGTGCAGAACGGAAATGCTTGAATCTTAACCAACCGTTGGAAAAGCAAAAGAAAAGAAAAGGGTAAGGTAATTAGTATTGAGAACCCACCAATAACATTTGGTGGACTCAACCTTTTATGATTTTAATTTAGTGGTAATGTAATTGGAGCAGTCCATTATTTTGTCCTCAGAGTTGAATCGATGATATACTGTGAATAACTGTTGAAAACACTTGATGCATCAACACAGCAAGTGATGAGAAGTGGATTCTCTGCGAGACTGATCTGATTCGGATCCATGCCTTTTCCTACTGCATCTGCAAAACCATCTGCAACTTGGACCCGCTTTGAATTCAATATCCATCGTTTTGCTTTTATATCTCTTTCACTTCTTTTTAATTATTATTATTATTATTTTCAAAACATATTTTTTTCATATAAATGTTAATGATGTTCATTATTAATTATAAATTAATTTCAACAATTTAGTCAATAACTCTTAAATGGATTATCCAACCTGCATTGAATAATTATTATCTTAAGCATTAAAGTATTATTATAAGTATTCCCGCTGTTTATATTTTTGATAAAATAATAATTTTCTCTGTCAATCTTTGAACATTTTGATGTAGTACGTAAATCTCACTTATTCGTACTAGATCACAGAAAAATTAAACTTGATAATAATATATTAATTAATATACTATTTATATCTAAATGACATCACAATTAAATTATTTAGAAGAAGGTCATTCATGTATAGTTGATAGTTCATATATATTAAAGTGTGTGGACAATCACCGATGAAAGTACTAGATTTATTATAAATAAATTTGGAGGACACAAAAATGTTTAAAAGACAACAATGATAAATATAAAATAAATAAACAACATTTTGTTTCTCAAAAATCTGAGCAAAATTGGCGTTGGGTTAGGTCAATTTTCAAAATTAGTTTGCATTAATTTAAATATAATCCAATTGATTCCAATCTTTTATGATTTGAATTTAATTATTTTTTTAGTGACAACACATACTAACTAAATTTGTTTTTATTTTTAATTCATTATTAATATAAATTTGATACTATTAATATATTTAAATAAAATATTAAATACAACATAAATATAATGATTTTTTTTTCAAAAATATTAAATATTACATTATAAGTCACAGCATGGTTTGAATTATAATTCACTAATTAAAATAATTTTAAATTTTATAAAAGTACAAAAACATGTTCATAAATAAATTCAACAATACATGTGACAAATTACTAGCTCTGACATACCTAGATTTATCAATTATAATCCTATATGTTGTTCGTTGCATATCTTTTCTGTACTGAAATTTATTCATCAGTATAAACAATAAAATTTATATAATAAAAAATTAAAAATAAATTTTGAACTAACTAAATTAATGAAATTATAAAAAATTAATCAAATTCTTAGTTCTTCATTTTTATATTTAAAATTTGTTTTAGTCTTTATCATATTTTATTTATGATTTTGATAATTGATTTTAGATAAGCTGTTGGTTATAATTTATAGAGTTTAAAATTTTAATTTAATAGATGATATTGTTTAAATAAATATTTAGTTTAGACCTTAAAAGTTGCATTTTGTATACTTTTAATTTCTAAAAGTATGAGCACACGTAATTTAGTTTTTAATGTATTAATTTATCATATTTTGATATTTTTAAGAAAAATTAATAAAACATAAATAAAATATGAATATGGTTAATTAGAATATTTAGAGATTAATTTGTATAAATTGATATTTTTTAAAATTCATTTAATATTTTAAAGTATCAAAATATGAACAGTTAAAGATTTTTAAAAATTAAATTGTACACATTGACACTTTTAGAAACTAAAATTACAAAAAATTTGAACAGAAAGGATTAAAACTAAAAACTTATATAAAATAAGGGATCAAAATTATATAAAGAAAAAACTAGAGTTGAAATGTAAATAAATAAAAAAATAAGAAAGTAAACACTTCAGTAAACTAATTATAAAATATTAAAATAATAAGACATAATTGAAATAATATAATTATAAAAATAAATTAATATAATAATTTCATAGATATCTATAAATACTAATATGTATGATATGATAATTTTATAAACAAATTACATATTTACATAAAAAATCAGCTTGGATTGGATCTGGATTTAAAAATCACATTTGAAATCTGATCAAATTTAATGAAAGAATTTAATTACTTCATCTTTCATTTTATTCAATTTTAAATTTTTTAATTCAGTTTTTACAATTAATTATTAAATGAAAAATGGATGTATGAACTCCCTCCCTTGTGCGCGCATGAGTCGTTCACAAATTGACGATACATTTATGGCCATTAGTTCTAGGCCCAATTTTGGCCCATTTAGGTTCAAGACTGTTCATGTCAATGTTGACCCATTCGACCAAAAATAAAATATCAATCTTGACCCCCATGAAACATGTATCTGAATCTAACATAATAACATAGTGCATCTCTATTAGATAATTTGGATTCCAGCCAGCTAGGTATTTTTTTTGGGGGAAGAGGGTGTCAAAAATGATTAAATTGAAAGTTCTAAAAACAGCCTAACGCCATTTACATAAGAGAGTGGATTTTGACCAAACAAAAAACATAAGAGAATGGAGAATATCAAACTTCCAAAAAATGGTACAATAATACTTCAACAAATAAATAGTACATAACATAAATATTTGGGCTTTTATTTATGTTCTATTTCACAACGCCAGCTAGATTGATTTTTTCATCTTTTCCCTTTTGTAAGCTATGGGCATAATGGATGGACTGTGTATTAGGCCTTGATTTATGTCCACTATCTCCTTGTAGTCTTGTACAATGGACCCAGAAACGAAATGATAGCACTAGTGTAGTTAAATTGTTAACATTTAAATATATATTATTCTGCAAAAAGAAACGGAAAAGAAAAGTATTCGTCATTCATAACATTAAGAGCATCATAACATAAATGTTTTTTCAGTTTCTAAATTCATAATTAAAAAATGTCACTGAACTCAAACAAACAAGGCAGATATGCATATTAATTTATCACGTTCATATAAACACATGTATAAAAGCATAAATGTACTACCAAGATAAATACAGATATAAATATTACATAAACGTGTATCCTAGAATCATTTTTCTCTTCTTCCTATTTTCTATTTTTCCATGTATATATATATATATATATATTCCTTTTTATTTTTCAAGCTATCACGAATTTGACGATAAGGTGCTTATCTTATTTAGTGGACCAGATGACAAATTGCTAAAATCATAATTTAAAATTGAAATCCAATGCATTGTTTGCAAGCGGTTTGAAAAGTATATGCATTTTCACCGCTTTGTTTGTAAATTATTAAAATAATTAGCAATTCAATATAGATGGAATGCTTCTTTCTATAGCAAATTATTTTCAATTTTGGTCCAACAAGTGTTTGGTGAGAGTGAGTTGAATAGATCGGGCATTTATATAATTTTTGGGTTTTGGACTAAACCTACCAATGGACATTTATTAATTGGTGAATTAGGGCTTGTGGCGTGTTTTAATTTCCAAATGGAACAAACATCTCCCCTCTAAAGGGAGCACCGAGTGATAATGGAAAAAAATATTCCTTGTAGTTACTCATCATCACATGGTTCAAGTATTAACAACTTTCTTATGCATATGAAGAAGTAACTCTTTTTGAAGTCATTAAAAGTGAAGTCATTTATAGAACTGACGTGTCAGATATGAGTCAGCAAGAAATTTGAGAAAAATTCACTCTTGTAAGGCACCCTAGTGGAACAGGTGGATTCACATGGAACAAAGGCTTGTGGAAAACCCCAAAAATGGAGGGATGTACTTGCTTGAAATGCAAGAGGGCTACCTATATGTCAAAATAAGAAACCTTCTCAATGTGTGCCTTTTACCATCAAGTTATGGGCTGAATGATGGCGAAAAAATGGAAATGCATCTTCAAGAGCAAGGCATTAGGAAAGGTAAAATGGGTAGTAATAGAGGGTTCTATTTTGTGTGGTGAACAAAGTGTGAAATGAAGAGCTCATTGGTGGAGTGGCTTCTTCTTCTATAAGGGAGAAAAGGTCTGAAAAGGACAATGTACCAGCAACAAATGTTAATTCATGACTGGCCTGCCTTGGAATTTAAAATGTCCCAAAATGAAAAATCTTCACCCCTTGTCTAAGCAAAGCCTAGATGTTTCCTCTTTATCTCTCTTACCCCTCTTGCTATTTCCCTCCTCAGTTCACTTCATCTGCATGAGAGCCACACCCACTATTCTCCAAATGGGGTGGCTTCAATCCCTCTTCTCTCCACTCAAGAAGCTCTGGTTCCGATTGAATTCCACTCAAAAGAAGAGTACGTTCCATGATGCTATCCATACAGTTGCTTTCTCATTGTTTAAGTACTTTGCATAATGCTTCTTTTCTTCAACCAATCTATTAAATACATTTTTTAATTTCCTAACATTTCAGGAAGAGGGATTTACATTCTATATGAAGATGTCAAATCTTGCCCCTATGAAGATGTGCATGTCCTCTGGTCAATACTGGTGGAATCACATTCACCTTCTTTGCCATCCAAAAAATGAAGGCAGAAGGCCATGCCCACAACACACTATTGAGGAGAGACTTGTAATGTACATAAAAATATTTATAATGTCCATACTCCATACTCCATACCATACAGTGTTTTCTTTTGCTTTTAACTTCTCTAGCACCCACATAGAATGAGACTCAGTTTTAGTTTTTGAAGCACCTACTAAGTTCTTATTTAAAAATCCATTTTTCTTTATTCTTGAATGCTTTCGGTTTCGGCACAAGTTATAAACCATCTCTGAAACCTGTCTTGCTTTTTTTGGGGAAGCTAAGGGAAGGAAAGGGGAAATTATAATAAAATAATTTTTTTCTTTCATTAAGTTTTCTTTTTTATATTTTCTTGTTAAGCCATCTATTTGAAGCTATTGAGAATTTGAGATGGTAGGTTGTTCCTTTTATTTCCCTTGTTGAAGTTGACCCGTGAAAGCTCAGCCATAAGCCGAGTCAATCAAAAATTGAGTGACAGGATATTAGGTGACAGCGAATAAACCTTCTCATTCAATAATACTAAAGTTTTTTTTATATATACTTATGTGCGAAATATTTTTATTATAATATATTTTGTTTTTTTCATATTTTTTATCATATCATATATTTTTTTTATCTTTCCCTTTCTGTTATCATAAAGTACTTATTTTTAGATATACAAGAATATTTTTCATCATATAATATAAGCTGTAAAGATCTTCTATGCCCCTTAACAAAAATGTAACAGTTGACACAGACATGCATACCGTAGCATTAGCAACCAAAGCGCTCGGGATCTAAATAATATTTTTAGCTGCTGGTTGAGTTGAAATCACTTTCAGTAAACTTGAGTAATCTGCAGAGTAAAAAAGTATTCACAAATCACAACTCGTAAAAAACAAAGGAGGGAGAGAAGAGGAGTTGTGATATTATAATTAATCTTAAAACATTTGATTGTGAATTGGGAATCAGTGGAGGCAACTCTTATAAGCCGCACCGACACGAACAATATCAGAAGCATACTAAGCAGAATGTAGCACACTAGCACTTTACATTTATGTGCTTTACCCAAGTCTAAATTTGTATTTCAACATTTTTGCACTCCGTTTAATTGCCAATTTCAAGCTCTGCAGTTTCAAAGAAACACCTGAAGCCCCCATCTTAACACAACATAGATATTTGTTTAATTTTTTACTTTTTGAAAAATGAAAATTAGCTTGTTTTAATTGATGGGCAAAATATGTTTTTGAGGATTTGTATCACAAGGGCAAATTAAAGCATTGGGGTATACGATCATGATCGTGCCTAAGAAGCGTACGTATTATAGTTATAATTAAGGGCTTCAGAAGGTCATTCACATGGCCAATCATTTTTGGAGTTCAAATCAAGCGCTGTTATTTATGATTTTGTAACAATACAGTGTGGCTCTTTAAATTTTTCATCAAGAAGGATAGTGTTGGTGTATTAAGTTTATGAAAATTTAATTTTGAAATATATTTTTTGTATTCATGAAGGAAATACGAATAGAAAAAAAAATTGCAAAAAGCAATTCCCTAAAGTGAGCCCTCGAATAAAAAAAAAAGGTTATAAAGTGAGCCCGATTCGGTGACATTGTTCAATGGGGTGGTGTTCGAATAACCACACTCCATTCACCGTCTCCTTCCCCTTTATTCGATGTCTTATGAATATTTAGAAGTTGATAGAAACAACTCTCGCATTAAATGAATAAGAAATGATCAAATAGTTTTATTTTATTTATAAAATTTATTTTACCTAACTATTTTTGTGTGAATTTTTCATTTGATTAACTAATTCTACTTAATCAAATCATATCTAATGGATCGTTTAATTTAAAAAAGGATACTATTTTTTATTTATAAAAATACTTTTTTTTAAAAAAATTGTATGCAAAACACTGAAAATAATAAGATATTTTTACTATTTTAGTTACTTGTAAGAATATAAAATATTTGTCAAATTAAATATATCTATTTATTGCTCATTTATTTGAAAGCATTAAATAAACTTATTACCTCTCTCTTTTTATCATTACATGCATATTTTTTCCCTTAACATCTATCATCCTTTTCTTCTTCCTTTATCTCCGCACTTGTGACTGGGTTAATAGATTATATTTTCTACTAGTTCAATTACTTGTGTTCATTTTAGAAAAAAAATTGTTGCATTCCAGGAATTCTTGCATTATTAAAATATATTATGTAAAGTGAATAAATCATGAAAATAGTGTCATTACATATCTTTGGTGGATTTTCCAATGTATTGGAAAATGCAGTTCTGTTAATTGAATTTGATAAAAAAGAAATTAAATTCTTTAATAGAATTATTTGTACGTTTGATAGTTGTTACTTGAAAACCATTCAGGTAGATTTGTGTAACCCAATCCACTATCAAAACTACATTTATTGTTTAACTTAGCAGGCTTTAGGCTAAAAAAAATCTCATAGCATGTATTTATTGTGGAAAAAACTTGTATTTTTTACATTTATATTGTGATTTTTAAATGATAATAATGTAAGTAAATAATTTATGTTTTTATTGAAACTAGAAACACATACATATATGTAATATTTCCTTATAAAGTAGTTACTAAATCATGAAACTATATTGTAAATTATCTGAAGTTAAAAATTAATTTGAGTAGTCAATATTATTAACCTTTCATTTTTTTATCATGAGTTTTTTCATAATATATTGAAAATGAATGCACGTCCTAAGGATATATATTAAGAAGTTGATGTGTATCTAAGGACAAATGTTAAATTTTGTATTAAAAATTACATAATAAAATGAATTGATGACATTAAATATTATAATTTTTAATAAAATCTGTTGTTTGATAATTTCTTGTTAAGTATGCTTGAGACACGTTAGAGAAATTGTAAAATTTCAATGAGAAGATAAGGTAAAAGATTAAAAATTATTAGTTCTGTTGTAAATTTATATAAAATAGAGAAAAATTGTAAAAATAAAATAAAATAAAACGAATGCTGTGATGGAATGGAAAAGGATAAAACAAATGTTATATATATATAATATGTAAGATGAATACACATCTTCAAAATCAACGTCACTAAGATTATTTTTATTTACCAGTTGATATTAAGGAAGTCATACGTATTAAAGAAAAAGAAATTTATTTACAACTTCTCCGAGAAAGAAAACGGACATTCAAATTCTAACACAAAATTTGAACCTTAAAGTTTGAGATTAATATGCATTACTACTAATAAAGTTGACACAATTAATAAATAATTATGTTCATTGAACATGTTGATAGGGATTATTCATCTTTCAACGAACTAGCATGCTTTTATTTATATAGTTACAGATTGAAATCGATGAATAGAATGTTACGTTTAATTTGTTATTTAATGCACATTTGAACTTTTTTAAAAAATATCATTTATTTTTTAAACGTTTTGTTATAAAATTGATAAAGAAGTGATAATTTTTTAAAAAATAACTTGAAACAAGCATGCATTTAATATTGATTACAATTATTTTAAGAATACTATTTAAAAATTATAATTATATTTTATTAGAAATTATGAGGCAAAATTATTAATTGTGTCTACTTTTTATATTTTATATTTAAATTTTTAAATAATATTTTAAAAATATTTTTTAATGTTTTCTTTAATTTTTTTATAAACTTTAAAATAGTTAATTTTCAAAATCATTTAAAATAATAGGAATTATAAAACTTTACTTGTAGCTCAAACATAGGAGATTTTGAGATAACTCAAATAAGTTGCCTTTCCTAGTTTACCCATAACACGAATCCAAGATTGTTTTAATATATATAATTTATCATAGTTAGATTTTTTTATATTTTTAATCAAAAGACAAATTCCAATTAAATTTGATCTAAATTAAGATTAATTTTATAGCATATATTTTAATTACGTTTAATAAACAAATAATTTTATTGAAATCAATTTTTTTTACTTAACTTTTTTTTTCCATACAAATTTTTAAAAAGCACAACAATTTTTTTTAAAAAAGATGATATTGCGAGCAGAAATTTGGTAATAACAACCGTTGTTTTCTTATTTATTAATAATTAATAACGTTCAGGAGAAAAAGAAAATAGAAATGGATGGTTAAAAGATTAACACCAAAAACTGGAGCGTGTCTTTCTCTACTTTCTCTTGCATCTGCTGCGACTTCGAGCCATTCTCTGTTTGTTTACTGTGTGCGCGCTTTGTGTTTGGTAAATGGTAACTTTCATCTCCTTCACCACTTACGCTGTGTTCTTTCTGGGTTTTTGCTTCATTGTTTCTTCTATAATCTGCGCTATCTATTACCTTGTTTAATGATACGGTTAAATCATATGCTTTCGCTTGCATCTTCTACAACAGACCATATTTATTTGTAACAGAAACCCACTCATATGCTAGGATATCAATGTTGGAACTAGGGTTCCTTTCCGTCTAAAGAACAAAAATGAAAGAAAACAATTTCTTGCTTATGTTTAAAATTGCTGCCATAAACTAGCTTGGTTATACATGTCTAACTAAAATCTAAATATTTTATTTTTTATTCCTCAATTCTCACCCCACTTAAATTTTATAATGTGGGTTTATGTTTCTTCCATTAAATATTCCCCCCCCCCCCCCCCCCCCCCCCCCCGAAAAACTGTGGTGTGGATCCATACTTGATATACGGTGATACAAATCTAATTCTTTTATCTTCAAGTAAAAGTGGGATGGGGAATAGAGACGTATTCAGTGTATGAACTTGTGGATGATGTATCCATAGATTTATGTGATTTTTTTTTTTACAAGTTAAAGTGGGGCATAAATTCATATTGAGGGTCGTGATTTCTCTCCTTGTCTTTCTGCCTTGACATCTCCCAAAAATACAACAATCATATGACGTAGCTACTTTGTCTTTTGAATCTGCAGCATCTGGTATCAGAATAGGAATCTCATGTGATATACACTGAACAACTAGTTGCAGTGCGCATGGATTTTGTTGCCTCTGAAGATAGTTAGACAGACTATTTTTTGGGGGAAAGGTCAAGAGTATTGTCATCCTTTGGACATCTATTTGGTTTGAGTTCTCCTCTCGTTGTCTGAAAGCTAAACAAATGTCAAGTTCAAGGCTTCTCTTTAGTAATGGTATCCTTTCATGCACCTTGGATGTCCCTCCAGTCAAAGTTTTTCTTGAAACTCATCCAGGTACTTTCAAAATGAATAACAATTTTCTGAAATGTGTAAATGAATCATAAAAGATTTTTTGTATGCCTTTCCTTGTTTATTTTAAAACTTATTTGACTAACTTATGGTCTAGGTGCTTACACAACATCACGTACTCACAACAATGCTTTGTGCTTGTTATTTTGGGAAAGACACATGAAAAGACTTTCAGAATCTATACAAGTTCTATCCAGTTTGGCGCCACAACTTCTATTTAAATCTAATAATTCTGCAATTCGGCTGCCATCATCAGCAACCTTGCCAGTATGGCAACCCACAGTTGAGATGCTTGTTAATGATTCAATGTGCAAAGTCTTGCCGATCGCATTGAAAGAGAGGAATGATTGTGAGGAACTGGCCATTACAATTCTTGCTAGTGGTAATTTGGAGGAGTTAAATGCATGTGAGACTGTCAGTGAGGAAAGAATGAGGAAAATTCTTGATGTGCATGTGCATATTGAGACTTACGTTCCTCCTAAATTTGGTATTTGGGGAAATGGTGCACAATTGGCTGTGGTGGGCAAGGGGAGGCATGTTCCAGCTGCAAAATATTCTGCTTGGGTAAGGTCAGTTTATAGCATTTGAATTGGAAGCGTTATTTAACTCTTCCATGCTTTTTCCTCAATGTAAGAAAAATAAGGGGATATTAATGAACAAAGATACAGACACTAAAAAGTATGAATGTTGTTTTTTCTATTACTGTTTGCTTAAATTGCTTTAATCAGCTGTCTAGACTTTAAAGGCATTTTGCTTTGTAGGTGAAGTTCTAGAAGGGACACATCTAGAAATCAATGATAAGAACTTAATCAAACAAATAATTAAAGAACTGTTAGAAGTTATTTATATAATGTTGTCTTGTCTAGAAACACTCTTTCTGTTCTATTTCAAGCGAGCATGTGTCATAATGATTTGGCTTCTCAGATTTGATTTTTCAAAGTGACTCTAACTTAACTACTTGATTTCCCATAGTTTGTTTGGTATGTCTGTCACATGATTATAAATTAAATTTTATATCAATGCTTGGTTCAAACTGTGACAAGGTTTGTACTCTGATACCTTGTTTTTAGGGCCTATAACTCCTGTAATGAGTTGAAGATGGTTTACTTTTCTTCTAAAATTCATTATTCATATTTATAAACTCCAGTAGAAACTAAAAAAAATATAGATAATCAATTTTATATTTGGGATTGAAAATTTTATTTTCTTTCCCTCCCTTATACCACAATCTTGTTTTTGGCTTCAGGCCATTTTTTGGGGGGAGTGGGATTAAAGAATGGAGGACAGAGCACATTCTTGTAGAAATTTATATATAGGTTCCACCATGTGAGTTATAACTTTTAGAACCTAACTCTGTGTGCATCCCTATTCCATGCAGCCATGCACTCTTGCATCTATCTGTAAGTTTCTGTCTTTAACATAAAATTATGAGTCATTTTCTTGCCTCTTGTTGTGTTGGTGGTCCTTCAAATTATTAGTTGGAAATTTTGTCTAGAATGCAGGATTAGGAAGACTCTGGAAAAGTTCAGACCTCCCTCAGTGACAGAACTGCTGCTGTCTAATGATGGGGATCATATACTTGAAGGCTGCGTGACAAATTTTTTTGTTGTTTGCTGCAAGGTGAGCTTATTTGATCTCCCACTCAGCTTACTCTTTACAAGCTTATCTTATGCTAGAATTATTTATGCCTTTTTCTTTAAATTAGTAACAATACTTTTGCATCACCCCCCAACCATTTGAACCTAAAGCTATTGCTTAATGTGGTTGGATTGCTTGTACTTTAATATTCTAATAGGAGATAGGAAACTTCTTAAATTTGAGTTGTTGTAATGCTAAACTATATCAGTGAGCTTGCTTTAATTAACAGTGATTATTGACAGGATGGACAAGCATACCTTTTTATTGAAAACCAAGGTTTATCTTCTATTTGTTTTTCATTATGCCAATTTTCAGAATGGATTCCTTTGTTTGTCATATCGATGAATAAACAGTACACAACTAGTTATTGAGTTTCAAGTATTTATCTGGTTTATGTTCTATTTAACATTTTAAGATTTTATGTTTTCATGATTGTTTGATGCTCACTGCATTCCTATAACGGCAAAAAGTATCATGATTTGAGTTTCTCCTACTTTTTTGCTTTGTCGCATGCATGTGTATTGAAACATTTTATGAAATAAGTTTATCCATCATGGAATTTACTTTATACTTTTGGTTGTGGTACACAAGCATGTACAAAGTGTTCATTTCCTATTTCATATTAGGTTTGGGATTCAGATGATGGGAAGGCCCTGGATGATTATGGAAATAAATACCCTTTCGAAGTACAGACTGCTCCTATCAGTGATGGTGTTCTTCCAGGAACGATACGCCAACTAGTGCTTGAGTATGATTTGATTGTAAATCTTATTTTTTGCTTTTATTTTTTCTTTTACCACAAAGTAACTGTGCCCTTGTGTAGAAATCATCGTAGAATTTATGTTATTTGCTATTGGCTAACTGTAGTTCAACAATTTGCTTGACATTAGTATAAAATAGGGCTTTATCTCATATTGCTAACAATAAGCTTAAAGCATTGCCTTTCTGTTTTTGTTGTGTTTCTTTTGGTGTACAATGAAAGAAATGAGATTTGAACCTAACACCTAATGTAAACTACAAACCCTCTATCACTAAGCCGACCCTCATGTTGTGTTTGGATAGTCTACTGATGGTATATTGTCTGGTTTTGTTTAAATATGGATGAACTTATAATTTTTCCTGTCCTATGCCTAAACATTCTAAATTATTGAACTTTCTTTTTTACATTAATATAGAGTTCTTAGCTCTACTGTGTCGCAGTTATAAATTTAATTCTTAAAGCCAATTTGGTAACTAGGTAGCCTTGCTTTCTCTAATATTTGCTGAATGTCTTGGGCACATTGAAATGTACATGGGTAAAATGAAACTAGGATTATTATTTTGTCAGGAAAATATGATGCAGGAAGCAAGCATAAAAGGAATAAAAAGAAATGAGGCCAGTGTCATTGTTGTATAGGATAGAGACTTAGAAGCACTAACAGGTTGCATGTTATGATTGAGTACCAATTGTATTGCATGCAGGGTATGCAGGAGTGAAGGGATTCCATTTCGAGAAGTTGCTCCATCATGGTCAGAACATGAAATTTGGGAGGAGGCATTCATCACAAGTAATCTTTTGTCTTTTTGAAGCTTTCATTTATTTAGTGTTATTGAGGCCTCATGAAAGCCATCTAACTTCTAAAGTTACTCTTGGATGTGAATCTACTCCTGAGTGTTGGCTTGGTCCTGATACCTTTAAACTGTCATTAATTCACCACTAAGGCATGGTGGTCTAGGGAAGCTATTTTATGTTAATAGGTTATAATTATTTTTCCTCATGAGAGAACTATTTTGTATCGGCTTGTAGATGCTAATTGCATGGGTTGTACTGTCTTATCTACCATTTTGGTCATGTGACAATTTCATGGTATGTCAGTTCAAAGCATCAAGCCTCATAATCATGAACAATTCTATACAAAATATTATGCTTTTAATATGTATTCTGTACAAACTTGTGCATGATTTCAGACTCCCTCCTTTTTGGAAGGCTTTTGCAGGTAGCTTAAGGGTTTTGCAACATGTGGATAATATTCAGGTTCCAAGAGAATGGCAATTTGCCCATTGTAAAACGTGGAAAGATATGTCATGGACAAACAAGCAATTTCAGGTGATAAATTTCTACTGATCCTGCAATTGTTTACTTTTTTCTGAAGATTTTCTCACTTCGATTAACTGCAGGGTGGACCTGGGGTGATCACAAGTTTAATCCAGGTAAATTTATTATCGCTTTCACATTTTGAACGAAAAAGGAAGCAAAAGAAAGACAGTAATCTTTTACTATATATGTATCCATTTACAGGGTTTGTGATCTTTGAATTTGATTTTAAAGATAAATTTAACCTATTGCACTCACGAAGAACAAAAATGTTTAAAACTTTGGTTCAATCAACTTTCCGCACCTTTCTTGTTTCTAAATTATATTCCACAACATTGCAATCAGACAACCATAATGCCCTTTTTATTTTAACCAGGAAAAGATTATGGAGAAAGCAATTCTTGAAGGATATCCAATTAGTAAAGTATATGCAAGTTGAAGATACCACTGTGTGTGGCTTCTATGCTGGGATGAAATAATAGTCGACCTTCTCATTCTCCCCCTCTTCAGTTGGCCCGCACATTGACAAACCCATATTTTCTTAGCTCAATAAATTGATGGTAGTGTGATCTCTACTCTCTGGGACGATGGCCGTTTATTGAATGTGAAGTCTGAACAATTCTATGAACAAGTCAGAGACCAAATACAGAATAGGAACCAAAATAGAGAAATTAAGTTCTTTTACTGATATCTGGCAATATTTATTTTCTCAGTCATAAACTACTTTTGTGAACATTGCTAGCCGTTTATCTCTATATATGGAAACTTCTTTGGAGGAAACATTATAATGGAAAATGTCTTCTGAAAAATTCCTTTATTTTTGTTCGGTGAAAAAATATATATGCATCATCTGTTTGATACATCAGAAATAAAAGGAAGCATAAGAAACAAAAGTTAATCTTTCATTTACGGAATTCGATGTTGAGTGTAGATCTCACGTGTTTAAAATTTTTGAAGTACAAGTCTGAATTTGTTATTTAGATCTTTTTTTTGTTAAATCTATATATATAAATTATTAAAGAAGTTAACTAGTTTATTTAAAACTTACAATATAAAAATTTAAAAAGTTGATAAATAGATTAAAAAATATATAATTAAAAGATCTGAGTTTAATATATTAAAATAAATTTATCTATTTAAACAGATTTTTAAATAAGTTAAATAAGTTTTTTTTTGAATTTAAATTTAATTTGTTTATTTTAAATTTTTTTAACAAGTTTCAATCTATATATTTATACTAATTCTTTTTCATGGTTGATATAAAGAAAGCATATTACTGTAGATATCTAAAGACAAGAGTGCGAAACCAAATAAGAATCATTATTTCTTGAACCATGCTTAGCTAACCAATCCACGTTGGATAAGATCTTCCTGATGATATTCACAACACAATCATACATGTAATGGGCATTGGTCCCCTGCTCCACCAAGTTCATTGCCATTTGAGAAACTGAGTGGCATTTGTACCATGATTCCTAGCTAGTACGACACTTGTCCAAAATACTATCATTTCCGCTTAAAGGCTGGAATTTATTCCTATGAAACCCAAGCAACCAACTATCCACTCTCAGAATGCTTTCGAATAACACTTCCAAACCCTGCATTGCCATCAACATTCAATATATGAAAATCCTGTGATGGAGTGGAGCAAGACTTTCTATAAACATTTATAATCTCCATAGCAACAAGATGGACTTTAGCAATATGGGGTTGGAACGATTAATATTTGTAAGTTTTATATTATAAATATAAATATATGCTTCTTTTAACAAAACGAAAATACATTTCTAAAATGGTTTGAAGCTACCTAGTTGATATGAGCACTGCATAGTTAAACACATGCATACATTATGCTTGAGGAAACGTAATAAAAACTCGGGTAATTTGCATCTGAATTTTGTGGTTGTCTTTTCAAAATAAATTGAATAACTTGTAGGAATGTAAATGAGCAACGATGTTAACGAATTATTCAAGTTTGATTTATTAAATGCTTCATCAAATTTGTTTTCCTAAAAAAAATTCAAACTTAATTTTAAGTTTCATTAAATAAATATGTCAAGTTCAAATTTTATAAATATAGATATTAAAAATTTGTGAACAACTTCTATTTGTGTGTTTATTGAAAATTATCTAATTTTATGTTCAATTTTTTTTTCTTTTATGCTTGACATAAAATAACTATCAAATACTAAATTAATAAACTTACAAATGTTTGGAAAAAAAAATTTGTTTGAATCAATGAGTCAAGTTTGAGCATCATATTTTATTTACAAGTTAAATTTGAATTTTAAATGTTCGCCACAACTTCATTCATTTACATCTTTACTTGTAAGTAGTGACTAAATATAAAAAAATAATTTCATTTCTTATGTATATATATCATAGGCATTCTATCAATTTCAACCGGTGCTCTTTCCTAATTAAAATATAACTTCACATTATGTAAAGAATAATGTTATTCTCTTTTCATAATTTCACGATTAGAAGAAAGATACGAAGATAATAATAAAAAAAGGTAGATAATAAAATAAAGAAAGATTAAAAAAAGTATTGTAAGAATATGAGAAAAAGTATTCTTCTTCTATGTATTACATATTTCCTTCATTATAGATAACAAGAAAATAAACCAAATGTAGGTCATAAAATAGTTTATTTTTTTAATTCTCAATAAAAATGTTTTAATTCATAATTACAAAAATAATATTTTACTTTTACTTTATTTTTTTATTTTTAAGTAGTTGCAAAAAAAATATATTGTTTATGCATTTTCCTTGGAAAATTTTGAAGACACAAAATAAAATTAAAATAACGAATATTTTTATAATCAATTAAATTAAAACTGTTGAGGTTTTGGATGAGGTGTCATCATTTTATAATTTTTACCGTTGACGTTGAAATTTGATTGATTGCGATTTGCTTCCCTGCAGAGCACACGGGACGGGATTGGCATCCAGTTATTGACAAATTATAACAGCTAAGGATAAAAACAAAAAAAATAAACCTAACTTTGATCCTAAGGGTGAAAATAACAGTGCTCAACTAACGATTCAAATCAATAACAACCTGGCAGTTTGACGAAAGAAATTCGGCCATTAGCAGAGTAGCCAGGTTTGAAGAATTCAAGTTCTTAATCCCAGTAAAAAAAAGTATAAATAAATAAATGCAAATGTCACATGCGATCATAGTAACAACATTGAATTTTGTCTTTAAGCCGAATGCCAAAAAGCACCTAGGAAAACATGACATTTTTTTAAGACAAAGAATCAGATTTCGATTATATGGATATAAGTATATAACATGTGCTATTTGAACAAATCGGACATATAAACTGTGGTTTTTATTCTTTTGGTTTTATCTTTTGTTATGGACATAGTGGCATCTGGAGAACCAGTATTGGATCACTCTGTAACATAATCTAAGTCCAAAGATTAGTGTGTGAATAAATAATAGAGACAAATACAACTGCTGGACCAGATACTTTGATTATAATAATACTTCATTATCAAATTACATGCATTTCTCTGTTGTCTTTTGTTCTAACCTTTTAGATTTGTAAATCTTTTATGATAAATGAATCACCTCATACACTTGATTTAGAAGAAACGACAACACTAAAAACCTTTTTTACTTCTTAAAAGGTGTTAGTTCCGTAATATTAAGATCTAGATCAGACAACTTTGAATGATGATTATTTTTGCCCATTACTGAATAGTACTTATGCACACAAATATAATTTTATAAACCAAGAAAGATGAATATAGTTAATTAGTAGATGATATATTTTTTTAATATTTATTAAATTAAAGTTATATAATTAAGAATTAATTTTTTAAAAAAATTTATAGATATTATCTACATAATAAAATCTATTAATTTAATAATTAAATTAATGAAATTAAATTATTTAAAAAAATTATAGGCAAAGTAACTAGGACTACTTCTAAAAATAATTTAATTCCATATAAATAATATTAAAAATATAAATTTTTACATTTTAAAAAAACATTAGTCTTTGACAAGCGCATGCCAGTTAAGAAATACCATTGGTATTCATTATTCGAAACCTAAAAGATATGCTTTTATAAAAAAAAAAAAAAAAAGCTTTAGATATATTTATATTAAAAATCATGTTAAAAACTCATTTCCGATCTTTTTACCCCATTTTTAAGTATGCCAAATAAAACAAAACGAAGAGATAGTTATACCACCACTACTGTGTACATAGATACAAAGCACAATTCGATACATCCACAGGCCTTATTTGATAAAATATTTTGTTTTATTGTACAATAATAAAATACTTTATAGTTTTTTACTTTTTATTTTTTATTCCCACAAAATAAAGGGTGAAATTGCTTGTTAGCTGTCACAAATATTGGAAATTCTGGTCTTAGGTTGCTACTCTTAAGACACCATCCTTTTAGCCTTATCTCACACCGGCCACTGCATGATGGTATTGGTTGGCACTAAAATCCGTTTGGGGCACTATGCATGTGCATAGCCTTGCTAGAAAGCACTCCAAATTTTCAGTTTAGGTCACTTCGTTTGGTTGGTATCTTTATGCAACCTTATCAAGTTGAGGTGTTTTCAACAACTTATTCTGAAAGGTATTTTTTCTAAAAAAAACTGAAAGAAAGACTAGTTTTATAATTGCAAATGTATGTTTCTTATTCAAGTAATGTTAGGTAAAATTATTCCAAATTGATACTGGGTGTTGGATTTGACAAAATGTGACACTTTTAATAATCTTTTATAAAAAATTAAATTTTATCAATTTAATCATTGCATTAAAATAATTTTATTAAATAAATTAAGGTTATAAAAGTTCATCCTATATAAAAATTAATTAATATTTTCTCACACTTTTTTATTTTAATATATAACATATTTTTAAAATACAAATAAATTTATATTATTAGATTATATATCTATAAATATCTAAACTACCTAATTATAATATTATCACATAATTCGATTAGAATGATAAACGTTAAACTTTTTAATAAGTCACTAATATGTCATTTAATCAGTTTAATATTTGATTTCAATTGATGTTATTCCCACTCTTCTTTCAGGAGGAAAAAAAATCTAGGAAAAGAATGGAGATTTAAATTTGATAGGTAAACTAGAGAAAAAACCAAAATTTAAAATTGAGGTTGAAAAGCAATCCTCTAGTGAAAATCCAAACATGCAGAAGCAAGTTGAAACGTAAGTGTAGCTAGAATTGAATAGCACTGGTCCCTTAGGTCAGTAACATGGGGCCAGCCAGTGATCCACCTGACTTCTCACCCAATTATATCCACAGCTGTGGTCCTAAGTCCTAACTTAACTCTTTTTTAAGTCCTAACCCCAAAATTTGTAGGCTACCAGTCCTCCACATTGGAAAACTAAAAAAAGTAAGCACTCATAGAGAAGTAGCATTGAGGAGATGGCCAAACCCAAAATTACTAAATAGCAATATCTTATAAACTTCAATGATGCAAAGGCTAACTTTCCATAAATGCACATGAACCAAATTCCCCTGTAGTGATAAAACACCACATAAAATGTTAGTTAAATAAGAAAGCCTAAAACTTTGGTTGGTTCTTGTAGTGCAAGCTGTTGCAATGAGAGAGTGATAATGGTTTTACAGCTCGTGATGAGATGTAAAAAGAGGGGAGAGAGAGAGAGAGAGAGAGAGAGAGAAAGTGTGTGTGTGTGAGTGTGTATTTTGTCAGTTTTTGTCAGAGAAGCGTGGTGTTAGATTGGAGGTATAACTGAGGTATCACTCTCCTACCTTGTGAAATCTTTGCCTTGTTGTATAGGGTAGTTGGCACTTGGCAATAAGTTTGTCCTTTTGATGGACCTTCCTAGGCACTCTCTCTCTCTCTCTCTCTCCTCCACAGAAAACCAAATAATTAGTTATCACAGTTTCCTACTATATTCCTTCTATATGCATTGACAAAATTGCTCACTTTTTCTCTTTTCTCGTGTTCTTTATCTCTCTAGCTCACAGAAGAGCAAGTAAAAGACTCTATTGAGAGCAAACAAATAAAAGCAAAGCAAAGAACAGACAATAAGAAACAAAGAATGAATGGTGGTGCAGGTGTTGAAACTGAGTACTGTGAATTTGTGGAAGTTGATCCTACAGGAAGATATGGAAGAGTATATACCTTCTCTTTTGCTCTTCAACTTTTTCTTTCGTTCTTTATATTCCAAGTTCTTTGTTTTGATTCCGGGTTTTGAATTCATGTTTGGCAGTACAATGAAATTCTTGGCAAAGGTGCTTCCAAGACAGTGTATGCATCATATCCTTCATCTCTTGGTTTTCAACATGCCTCCCTAAGGATTTTCCAAACAAAATCCTTAACCATTTTGAGATGTTCTCCTTTTTATGAAACAGTTATGGGGTTTCAACAAAATGAGTTTTCTTTCTTTTTTTCTTTTCTAATATGAGATCCTGTTCATTTGTTGCAGCTATAGAGCATTTGATGAGTATCAAGGGATAGAAGTGGCATGGAATCAAGTTAAGCTTTACGACTTTTTGCAAAATCCTGAAGATCTTGAGAGATTATACAGTGAAATTCATCTTCTCAAGACATTGAAACACAAGAATATCATGAAGTTCTACACTTCTTGGGTTGATACAGCCAACAGGCACATTAACTTTGTCACTGAGATGTTCACCTCTGGGACTCTAAGACAGTAAGCCCTGTCCCCTTTTTTTATTAGTATATATATCTTCCATTCAATGCTTTATTCAAGTAATTTTAGCTTCAGCTTCTTCTCTTGTTTGGCTTATAATATGGATGTGCTCATCTCATATTCATTGTCTGTGCAGGTACAGGCTTAAACACAGAAGGGTTAACATTAGAGCAGTTAAGCATTGGTGCAGGCAAATTTTGGAAGGGCTCCTCTATCTCCACAGCCATGATCCTCCTGTGATCCATAGAGATCTCAAGTGTGATAACATTTTCATCAATGGCAACCAAGGGGAAGTCAAAATTGGTGATCTTGGCCTTGCTGCAATTCTGCGCAAATCTAACGCCGCTCGATGTGTTGGTGTGTAGAAAAGCAGCATGAAAGCCTTTGATTATGTTCCAAATGATGAATATAAAAATGTTATTTTTTTCCATGATAATTACTTCTCTATATCTACACAGTTTCAGTTTAGGACTCCAAATTTGCTTATCTTTATGCTGTTTTACTTCAGGCACACCTGAGTTTATGGCTCCAGAAGTGTATGAAGAGGATTACAATGAATTGGTTGACATATATTCTTTTGGAATGTGCATCTTAGAGATGGTCACTTTCGAATATCCTTACAGTGAATGCAGCCACCCTGCTCAAATTTACAAGAAAGTTGTTTCTGTAAGAAACAAATATTATTATTATTTACCTTGATTCACTTTCCTATTTGGTTTTTCTTCTGTCTCACATGTTTGAATGCATATTTTACAGGGAAAGAAGCCAGAAGCTCTTTACAAAGTCTACAACCCTGAGGTTAGGCAGTTTGTAGAGAAATGCCTAGCAACTGTGTCTCTCAGACTTTCAGCTAAGGAACTCCTGGAGGACCCTTTTCTCCAAATTGATGATTATGGATCTGATTCAAAAGCAGTGCAGTATCAAAGAGATTGCTATGAAGTAACCCCAATAATTTGGCAACCACTGAATGAATTTCATAGCATCAACAACATCTCGATAAATGGGTACACTAATAATCTAGGTAGTTATGGACCTGTATCAGAATTGGATTATCCTCAAGACGATTTTGAAATAAGTGAAATTGATCTCTTTGATTGTGAAGAGGATGACAATTTGGCAGAAGTTGACACCACAATCAAAGGCAGGAGAAGAGAAGATGATGGCATCTTTTTGAGAATCAGAATAGCTGACAAGGAAGGTAGGCATTTTGCTTTTCTTATTTTCTTCAAGAGCTATTTTATTCTTGAACTCTTGATTATTTCATTATTCCATATTCTGTTTTCCTTCTGATTCTTTCTACATAAGGAAAGAAACCAAACTAAAAATGCATTCCTCTAAATAGGTCGAGTTCGAAACATTTACTTCCCATTTGACGTTGAGACTGATACTGCATTGAGTGTTGCCAATGAAATGGTAGCTGAGCTTGACATAACTGACCAAGATGTTACAAAATTAGCAAACATGATAGATAAAGAAATTGCAACATTGGTTCCAGAGTGGAAAACAGCACCCAGAATAGAGGAAACTTCAGAATGTCCAAGTGCAAGTGTCTGCCTCAATTGTGCTGCAAATGGTTCCTTGTTTGATTATGTATCATCAAATAATCCATGTAGCAAGAATCTTCAATTTTTTCATTGTTCTAGAAACGGATGTGCTGCGGTTCATGGCCGATTTGAAGAAATAACATACCAAGTTGGAGGGTCTGGAAATAGTGCTCCGGAAAGTACACCAGATGCATCAAGCCAATCCAATAGCATTCATTATACTGATATCTGGGCTCAGAGAGATGAACCAGAATTATGTCATGAAGAGTTAAAAGACATACATTGTGACCAAGCTCATGGGGCATCAGACCTATCAAACATCAAGGAGGATGGAAAAATTGTTAATGTGGAGGAACAAAGTGATCTCAATACCAGAAAGCCTCCTTCTACCCCTGCATCAGATTGTGTTCTATTAGATTATGAAAATGAAATTAGGCAAGAACTAAGATGGCTCAAAGCAAAGTACCAAATGCAGTTAAGGGAGCTTAGAGACCACCAACTAGGGGGTAAACCAAAATTAAGTAGCACATCTCCCGACACTGAAAGATTAGATTATGGGAAAGATGGAATTTTGAGGCTATCATCTACATCCAACTTGAAGATACAAAACAATAAACCATTATTAAGATCTCTGGCTTCAGGGAAGCGTTTTCCTGTTGATGCTGAGAAATGCACCACTTTGGATGATCAAATAATTCAAAATTTTGATGAGATTAGCCAGTATAACAGTCCTGAGCAAATGGTCACAGCCAAGGATTTCTTTGCAGGAACTTTGCTCCCACACTCACTTCACAGGGCAACCTCTCTTCCTGTAGATGCAGTGGATGTCTAGAATCTAGAAATCACTTCATAACTGGGCACCAATATAACTAAACTTGTTGCCTATTTGCTTAAATTTATGGAAATGGAAAATCTGAGCCAGAATTTAATGGGAGTTTAATCAAACGACCCTAAATGTAATTTAGCTTGTGGATACCCTTTCCTAGCAAGGTCCCTTGACCTGGTATGTAAAAATGCCAAATGTAAATCACGCACAGGCTAACACAATCACATTAATGTAAGAAAAATTTTCCCTTGAGCTGCTAATTTGCAGCTCCATCTCCTAGAGGTACTATATACTTTAGATAACATGGAATGGCATGTATGGTTGGTTGTTGAGATGCTTCATTTGATACATCATATATGTAAAACAAGTCAAGCTTCTCTATGATAGAAGTTTTTTATGCATTTATCTCTTTTGAACCCTTCTCACAAGCCTAACGTATTGACTAATGAGGCAGAAGTGATATCATAAATGAGGTACCATGAAACTAGATACAATTTGGAATGTCTTTAGAAACCAAGGAGGTGTTTATGTTTAGTTCCTTGGCAATGTAAATATAGTGAAATAAAATATTCAGAAGTTCTAGTGAGTTGTACGTTGGTAATGCCATTTAAATTAAAACTTTTTTTTTTCTACTTGATTCTTTGCTTTTTAAACATTTTAATCATATAGAGTTTTTAGCCCATTTTAATCATGTAAAGACCCATGATGAGAAATAATCAACCCATTAATTCCATGATTGTATAAAGGGGTGTGCGACCTCCCTCTACTGTAGAGCAATCAAGCTTATTTTCCTTCCTCTTTTCCTTCCTTCAAATTATTATCTTCTATTAACTATTCAAGGAATTATCGTGAGGCTCCGTCGCTCCTGGTCGATCAAAAATTTGCTTTTATGACAGTGACATTTACCACAACACATCACTTCTATTCTTCTACCTTTCCATCATTCTATACCTTTAGCCAAATTATAAAAAGAACATTATGATATATATATATATATATATATATATATATCTTAAATGTTGCTTGAGCACTGTACTTCTATTCTCATTTATGATTGATAATACCACAAAAGACCCAAAATGAGTTTTGATATTTTTAGATTCCATTTTAAAGTGTATAGAAAGTAAAAATGATGAAGATAGGGATAAAAAACAAAATATTGAGAGATTATATGTAATACATAACATGATATGAGTGTTGGTAATATTTCAAAAGGGAGACCAAGTCTCACATTGTTTGGCCAATAGTTCTTGGTAGGTTTTATACATGGGGGACTCTTTGAGCTTGTGCCCATTTAGTTCAAAACCGGCAAAAACCACACGCCTCAGACTATCACTTATATGAGAAGATATATTTATACAACATATATTTTTCTTTTTATTTATCTCCATCTTATGAGCCATTATATCAAATATTTTTTCTTTTATTTTTATTTCTCCTTTTACTGTATCTTTGGTTGTATGCTTTTAAAGCAAAAAAAGAATTTCTCTAACACCAAAAGAACCCCTCTGAGATCATTGTGTGGCGGTTTCAAAGTGCAAGGAAGAGATGATCCATCTTTTGGTGTGATGTTCACTGTTCAGTAAATATGAACACTTCAACATAACAGCGGCGTCACATGGCTTTGGCGCTGTAGTGTATATCCAAGACTGGCCAAATTGGTAGATATTTCAAAGGTATGGATAAGATGTTGGCTCTGACAAAAGGTTTGTAAGGAATTTTCTAGCTTAAGATTTACAATAAACTGAATAGGTCCCATTTTCATTCGAGAGTCACTTATTAAGAAAGTACCCTAAATGTTAGTTCAGTATCTTGGGTCTATCTCACTTCAGTTTCATGGATAACACGCACTATCAATTATGTTATGGATAATTGAATATGGTGTTCTTTCCATATTTTTATTAGCGTGTTTGGTTACGTGTTTGCACAACTCAAGTGGGGGATTTGGTCACTCAAAATCAATTTTGTCAAATTATCATGATATTTGGGTGTCACATTTAAGTGTGGGTTTGAATCTCAAAATTCCATTAGTTAATTATTTTTTATTTGATGTTTTGCGGTGAATTTAGTTAATTATTTTCTATTTGTAAAAATTACATTTTAAATAAAGTCATCTAGATATAAATCACTTTATTTTGAGTTTAGTTTTAACTGAAATATTTATAAAATAAATGTTACAAATATTTACCTAAACACGCACTATGTCATGGAATATCTTTGTCCTTCTCATCTTAGCTGTCATTCCTGTTTTTCCTACGTAATGAATACTGTTGTATTTGCTAGTTATTTGAATGCTTTCAATTAGAAATAAAAAGCAACTTTCAAACGCGATTGCTCTAAATTATTTATTTAACTTGATTTAAACACATGCATCACATGGGTACCTTAAAAAATTTTTGTTAATTTTTATATTTTCTCTAATGAACTTAAAGTATCTGATACTTATCTAAATTAATGTAGTGCTTAAATGTACTGATGTATATCATAACTATATATAGAAACAATTCATTATTTCAAGTACTAAATGAACCTTTCACATTAACGAAAATGCTCATGTGACACAAAGGAATACTGAAAATTATAATTTAGATGTCAATATTACATTTTGTGCTTTAAATTTGATATAGTATAAATAAATTATTATATTTCTTCTCATGAGTTTAAACTATATGATGTTCATCTAAACTAATGTGGTATATAATAAATTTAGAATTATGTTTTATTATAATTTATATAATATTTTTTCTATCATATCATCTATTATCTTTTATATTTTATATTTTTTCTTATTTATTATTATATATATTGTTTTGTAGTACAAAATTATACTATAAATTACATTTATCATAAATTTATATGTGGTTATGTAATTATTTTAAGTAATAAATGTTTTTTATGTAATTATTAACTGTCATTAATTTGAAAAATCAATTAAAGAGACCAGAAAGATAATGCGATGATTAAAAGAAACAATTTGAATCATAATTCAACACCCTGATTAACATATTGATGCGACATAAAAAAATAGTGAAAATCATAACTGAAATTTAAATTTAGATGTGATGTGATGTACTATAAATAGATTAAAAATAACATTTGCAAAAATGAAGAACGTACATATTGGCATACCTTATCGCTATCTCTCTTCATAAATGCTAATGCTAAGGATGGGGGTTGGTGTTCACACTTTTCACTACCAATAGACTTCTACCTGGCATCGTACTAAATTAAAACATGGAAAAGTGTAGGCCATAAAATGAAATGAATGTTATCATAATCACACGTAGATAGATTCCTTTATCATTTGCTTTATTCTGGCACTTTACAAGTAAACGTTAAATATGAAACCAGAAAGTGAGCAGAAAAGCACAAGTAAAAACTGCAGCGTATAGATCGTCTCTGCCCTAAAATTATTGCTCTAAAACCCGAATTTCTTTTCCTTTCCATTTTAGGGTGGACGTGGAAAGGGATTCAAAGTTAAACATTAAGATGGTACCGAAAAAATCGATATTAAAAGCTTTGGCCTATATGTTATGGGTGTACTCTTAGTTAACATGTTAGTAGTTCGGAGTAGGGAAAGTTATAATTTTGTGTCAGTTATTAGCCTGTTAGTGAGTTAATGGTAACTAGGTGGAAAGAATAATCAATGGAATAGTCATATTTTAAAGCCTAATTTGCAAAAGGGTCAAAATTCGAGGTGATAATATAATCATTCCCATACTTAGAAGGGAAAGAAAAACATTAGACATTAATATTTTAGCCATAATTTGTTTATGTAAATTTAATTTAACTCTATTTGGTAATTAGGAGCAGACAAGGTTATCGTATCCTGAGTGATGGTATGCCACAGAGTGGCAAAATTCACTGAATAATTTGGGTGCGCAAAAAATTGGATTTTGATGGATGTCATCAGATTATGTTCAAATTCTGGGGGCAAGGTAGTTGTACAATATGATGACGTTATTGACATTTGGCAGATCACTGAGAAGAGACTTGAATTTAAAGAAATCCACATAACAATGATCGCAGGCAAGGTCTATTCATACATAATGAGTGTTCGTCATCTTTTTGACAATTGGATGGCAAAGTGGTTAAGAAGAAGGAAGTGGTGGCTATAGATGTAGCCAATAAGGAATAAGAGATATTATCATCCATTGTTATTTACAAGGCCTAGGAGAATAAAGAGGTATTAATAGCGCGCGACTGTTTTTAAATTGATGCAATGGAATAAATTTCATTGTTTGAAGTATTTAAAATAAGATAAAAAGCAATGAAACTTGATAAAAATATATTTCATTTTATTCTGTCTAACATTTCTGTCCCTTTTCCCCTGTCGGGAGAAATTATTCTTTTTTATATATATTTCATTGTAAAATATATAAATAATGAAATCATTTTATTACTCCATCTCAGACCATCTTATTTTGCTAAGTATTAGGCATTCAAATACAGCCAATAGAAGCAGTTTGCACAAGAGGAAAATACCGAATTTTATAGCCCTTTTTGTAATGGAGAAAACATAAACGCATACAGTCATTTTTACAGGTTACCTTGTATCTAGTCTGTTCAAAATTTCAATGGGAATTTACATTCACGTGGTGATGTAGGATAATAGGGACAGAGGCTCCTTTTCAACGAGCTAAGCTTCTTGAATTACAAGCCTGCCAACCCACAAAAGGATAGTCCTCTACAATGCCTTTGCGAAGCCCAAGATGGTGTCCTACACCAAGTGCACCTCTTTGGAGTTCTAACGCTTTGAATGGTCAATGTCTTCAGGCAGCGTCTTAACAAGTGTCTTGCAACAGCATCTCTACACAAGCGTCTTCAGGGAGTGGCTCGTGTTTGTGGGAAAGATGATATTTTTACCTTTGCTTCACCTGCATACTCATTTGCAAACTACTTGAGAATACTTCAATTCTCACCATAAATTTTTTACCGAGTAATATTTAGCAAAACATGCGTATAAAATCAGCAGCTGATCCTTTATTTTTCTTGTCATTTCATTATTCCATCTCACTAGTCAGTATGCTTTACAAATAGGATCACCAAATCGACACTAATACAAATTTTATACTCCTCAAAATGCTCTAACGCTCCTCATAGAGCAACTTTCCCTCATGCCAACAAAGCAGAGAAAAAAATTGAAGGTCAATCAAATAGATACCATTGCTAATTCCAGACTACCTCAGCATCAATTAATAAGAACAGTCCATCATTTTTATAAATAGTTAGAAGTTAGAACCTTGGGAGACTAGCCTAAGACGGTTCACTGAATTATCTGCAAGTGATTGATTCAAATCCAGCTTTGTTGAAAATGTCCAATTTGGCAATATGAGACTTCAACTGCAAGCTTGTTTAACTCATGAGGAGACATCAATTTTACATTCTTGCACTCGTTCCCTCGAAGACAAACCTCGGTCAAATTTATGCTCCTGTTAGCAGTTGTATTTTCAGATGAATGTACTTGTTAATTACTAGTCAAATTGTAGTCTGCACAATATTCAGCTATTTCTTCTACCAGTAATCCTGACAGGAGCAAGAACCATCCTTGAAATGATGAAAACGTGTGACATCTCTTACTATAATTTCTCTTCCAACAAGCATAGAGATATATTTTATGGCAGAATGGCAGTCATTACAAACTCTAAGGTTCTTCATGATCCTCAACGTAGTATGCCCTGGAGTATTTATTAATGCAAATGCAATAGCGAGTTTTTCACTATGATGTCTAAGGATTTGTTCTTTCACTTCTTGATCTAGGTCATGTAATACAGAATTGGTGTCAGGTGTAAAGCCCATTTTCTTTATCTCCTTCCATATTTTTGAAATCATACGATAGATTGCATCTCTTTGTGGGTGGAGTGCATCTTCAACCCCAAAAATGTGGACTTTGTTCTGGATTTGAACCCAACTGAATCCTTGTTCTTTCTTTACTGCTTTGTCCTTCATTGATTTCCTAACCTTAGCAGCATCCTCCCATTTACCACAGGCAGAAAGCGTATTAGCAAGAGCAGAGTAAGCCCCACTATGGTTCGAATCAATAAGGAGCAATTTTTCTGCTGCCACTTTGGCTAACTCTACATTTTTATGAACCTTACAAGAAGACAACAGTGAACCCCAAGCAATAACATCTGGTTCAATAGGCATATTTCTAATAAAATCATATGCTTCTTCAAGCAATCCAGCACGTCCAAACAGGTCAATCATGCATGCGTAGTGGCTAGAGGTGGGTTCAATGTTATGAACATTTTTCATCAAGTTAAAGTAACTTTTACCATGTTCTACCAATCCCACATGTGTGCAAGCAGACAACACGCCTACATAAGTAATATGATCAGGCTTTAAGTTAATTTTCAGCATCTTTTCAAACAGTTCTATGGCCTCATTTCCAAAACCATGTTGAGCTAGAGCTATAATCATGGATGTCCAAGTCAATGTATCCCTGTTCGAGCATATCTGTTTGAATACTTTCCTAGCATCTTTGATGCTTCCAGATCTTGAGTACAAGGTAATTAAAGCATTACCCACAGAAACTGATGATACTTCATCCAATCTTATGGCAGCTGCATGAAGCTGCTTACCATGGTCCATAGAAGCCAAGCTTGAAAAGACACTTAATACCGCTGCCAGGGTATAGTTGTTTGGCTTTGGACCTTCTCTAATCATCGACCTGAAGAGCTCCAAGGCATCACAAATTAACCCATTCTGTGCATAACCTACAATCATGGCAGTCCACACAACTACATCGCGACATTTCAATGAATCAAATATCTCTCTTGCTGGGTTTATATCCCCAATTTTGACATAGCCATCCAACAGTGATGTGAATGCTATAACATTAAGACTAGAAGTACCGGTTACTTCTACAATCCTTCTAGCAATTTCAGCAGCACCTGATTTTGCATACATTGAGATCAGGGCATTCCCCACTGCCCCAGAGATGTCAACACCGACTCTTACAATATGTGCATGGATTTGTTTCCCATGTTTCATGCTTTCAAGATTGGCACAAGCTGACAGAACACTTGCCAAGGTAAAGTTATCTGGCTTCAAAGTTGAACTCTTGAGCATGCTAGAAAATGTTTCCAGGGCTTTGATGTCACATCCCTGATGGCAGTATCCTGTAATAATGGAATTCCAAGAGACAATATCAGGATCAGTCATTTGCTCAAAGAGTGCAAGTGCAAGGTCAAATCGACCATACTGCATATGCATTGAAATCATAGTATTCCAAGTTGATTTGTCTTTCAGCCTCATCCGGTCAAAAACAACTTTTGCCATAACCGAATCACCAGACTTTGCATACATGTTAAGCAGTGAATTTGCCACAGGAACAACACCGGTTAGCCCCAGTTTTACAGCGAAGGAATGAACCTTCCTTCCCGCATCCAAGGCTTGAGTTGCGGCACAGGAGGCAAGAACATTGGTAAATGTGAACTGGGTTGGCGAAATTCCAGATGAAACCATGTTGAGGAACGTGCGAATAGCGCTGTCGAAAAGACCCAAGTGGTTGTAGCCCGCTATCATGGTGGTCCAGGAGACAGAATCTGGTTGGGGAATTTCATCAAACAAGTTGCGTGCAGAGTTCAAGTTGCCCCCTTTGGCGTACGCGGAAAGAATGGTATTCCAAGAGAAGGTGGTCTTCAGGGGCATTTCATCGAACACGTGGTGCACATCGGAGAAGGAGCCAGTTTTGGCGTAGAAATTGAGTAGGTTGTTCATCAAGAAAACTCCGAGGCAAAGGCCTCGTTTGATGATCCGAGCATGAGTGGATCTTCCGATGAACGGATCTCTGGATTTGATTGCAGATTGGAGAAGGTAAACGTATACGTCGGAATGAGAGGGAGGTTTTGGGGTTTGCATCAACACAAGTAGAGTGCGTTCAATTGCCTACAATGTCTCCCTCCCAAACTTGCACCAGCATCACAGTTTCACTTTCCTGCCTTCAAAACACAGTTACTGTGGTCGCTATTTAATTTTTTTTTATATTTATATAGTTATATAATTCAAATTTATTATTTTTTATTGCATATGTCGCATATTTATATTTTATATATGTATATATATATAAAATATCATGTAACAGTATTTTATTTTAATTTTCGTCATATATGTATAATTGTATAATCTAAATGTCAACATTTAAAAATATAAATTTTAACCATACAATTAAGGACTCATTTATTCAAACATCTAAAAAAAACAATTTTAAGAATGGATTAAAATCAATTTACGTTCTAAAGATTTTATGAAAGTAGAAATTATATTTGCTTTTTTTCATATATATAAAAAAAATACTTTGGCTATATATATATATATATATATATATATATATATTTCTAAAATAACCAGACTTTTTTTTTTGAGATTATAATTTCTGTAAAGGTTTAAAAAAAATTAAAAAGTAGAAAAGTGATTATAAAAAACGGTTTTACTCATAAAAAAAAGTATCAAATAAAGAAGACCTAACACGGGTGGTTAAAACTAGATTCAACTGAAATATAATTTTAATTATTTATATATAATTCAATTTATATTTTTACCTCTCATGTTGTCATTATATATACTCTGTATATGTTTGTGTATTTATTTCTAAAAATTTTTATAAATTATTCGTGTATTATACAATATTTTTAAATTTTAAAATTATAAATAAAAAATAAAGAGAGTAGTAAATTTTATGTTTAATAATAGATATTTTATTATATTAAATTAAATATATCTTAATACTATTAAAAGATCATGTTGTTTAAAGTATAAAAAAGAAACTAAAGGTAAATATTGGAGATTGTTTAGTTAAAATTTAAAATAAATATATTGATACATAATTAAACATTTGAATTTGAATTACGATAATAATGATTATTTTAAGAATATAAATAAAATTTAAAAATGATGATAAATTAACCGTCACAATATATATATATATATATATATATATAGAAATCGTATTTCATGAAAAATTAGTATAAAAATAATAATTTTTTAAATTATGAATATCTTGTATAAAAATAATTATGTTTAAACTAGATAAAATTATTATTCAATGGATGTAATCAAAATTTTAATCAATGTAATTAATATGTAATTAATTCTTATATTCTTATATTTTTAATAGTATTCTACAAATTAGAAGATGTTGAGACATTTCAAATTTGAAATGAACAATTCATTAAAAAAAATTACATAAAATTTCTTATTGAAATATAAAATTAAAATGAACCAATTTATCAAATTTACAATTATAAAAAAAATATTTTTTAAAATCTTTAAAATTAATTTTAAATTAAGATAAGAAGCTTGATCACAATAGATAAAAGTTACCTATGCTTAATCATCATAGAGACAAAACCTAACAGTTACTCTACTGAATTATTCAAAATAAAAGATCACATTATCAATATTTAACCAATGAAATAAAAAAATTGCAAAAACATGTTTTCATCAAAACTAAGAAAATGTATACATAAGCTGAAAATTACAAAACACATATCCAACAACCATTCTAGACCAATAAGATGAAGCCCAACTAAAAGTTCATTGGAAAGGCCAACGACATGAATTAACAACCCCATTTTTTTTTAACCCATTGTTATTGATAAAAGAATTGCAACAAAAGATTTCATCACCTGAAGTAGTAACACAATGTCTGACCAATCATAATAATTAGAACGTGTAACTGACTTTGTATAATAGCAAAATTTCGTCAAAAAGGAAACATGGTTGTGTTGACAATGATAAAATTGAAGTGTATAATTGGATTCCAATAACGATTTTATGCCCAAATGCAAAAACAATTGACAAACTTGTATCATTCCAATAATATCGAATTCGTGCCTAAACTTCACTTCCAACAAGAAAAATTATTCTGACAGCAAAAGCATACAGTGGTCGAATAAAATTGAAGATAAAATAAAAAGCGCGAAATAGATGCAAATTCTAGCAACGGGATTTGAATACCAAAACACTTGATCAAAAATTCAAAATAAAATGATACACTGAACAAATGCATGTGCACCAAATTCCAAGACCAAAAAACACCACAAACTGAAAATCCAGTTGCTCCAGCAACTAAACTCCATTAAGATTTTTAAGAAAACTAGCACTAAAATTAAAGAAGCTTCAAGAAAATTACATATCCAAATTTTAAATAAAACGATGGAGAACCTCTACCCCAATTGAAAAATGTTTCCCAAATCTGATATTTAGAGCATGATTCACAAAGGAACAACAAGACAAGGATACAAAATAGGAGACACTTTGATCCAATTAACGATGATTTGCAAAATGAAACAGCAATGGGATAAAGAAACCAGAAATTTGAAGAAACATAAATGGGTGCAAATCACAAGAATGATAAAAAAAAATGGCAAATGTCAAATCCAAGATCATGACTTTTCAACAGGATTTGACAACAAACAATAGGAAAGAAACTTCTACATCACAGAAGAATGAAGTATGCAACATATTTATTTGATGAAATTATTGAGTGAAAGTAAGAGACCGAAGGAATTTTTATGTAAAGTAATAAGAAAGCTTACTTCTATGATGGATGTCATGGTTTGATACCATGTTACAAAACGTGATTTAGATAAAAGAATAAAAATAAAATTGAGAGAAAAATAAAATTATATTAATATTAAATATGTTTTAGATCATGATTTTTCTAACCAACGCAACTGACATATAACTAACTCTTATATTTTTAATAAAATTTTACATAAGATTAAAAACTTTAAAGTTTGAAACAATTATCTACAACATATTCTAATGAGATTAGTTAGATTTTCGGATGGTTTTATCTTACTGCTATGATGAAAAAATTATCCATTCTTATTTTATTATGTATTTCATTTCAATTTATCATTTTATACGAATATTTTTACACGGATTAATCATGAATGAGAAAACAAAATACTATTCAATATTTATGTTATATATTAATAATAATGTAAAAATTATGTAAGAAAATATAAGCTTTTAAGAAAATGTGTATTTAGAAAATTTAATAAAATGAAGCTTTTAAAATATTCTTAATTTGATAAATTTAGATATTAATTGCCATTGTTTTCATCCCAATCTGAATAATATAATGGAAACTTTACTTTATTTTATCATAAAATGTTTAAATAATGAGATTTTTTTTTTCATTCTGTATAATTTTATTTCCGGTGTTATTACATTAAATATTAAAATATAGTCCCATGATTAAAATTTCAACAGATAAGCGGTTAAAATTGTAAAGTGAAAAAAGGAAAAAATTTTAAAATGAAAACACTATTACGTAATTGTACCCATTTCAAGTAAGTAGTTAATAATTTAAATAAATTATGTTTTCATTAATTCTATTTAATTAAAATATAAAAATTTATTGATCTCTTAATTTTAAATAAAAGTTGAAAAAAATAAAAAAAAATGATTTATGAATTATTTAATTATTTATTTACCGAGATAAAAATACAAACTTACTGTATTCAAAAATCAGATAGAGTATTGTTAAAATTATTAAAATTATCATTTCCAAAATCACAACATATGTTCAAACTTTCCTTAAAATAAAGCATTAAAATTATATATTATAGATCATAAATATTTAAAATAAAAACTTTACTTAAAATAAAGCATTTAGTTTATATATTATAGATTATAAATGTTTAAAATACAAAGTGAGTAATTGATTTATATAGATAGCAGTTACTAAATATGTTTTTACACTTATAATAACATTTATAAACATTTAAGATAATATTATTTTATGAGTTGAGATAAAAGATATAATTTTTTATTTAAATAATATTCACTTTAAGTTATTTTATTAATATTTTATCATTGTTTAAGCTACTAAAATTAACCTAATAATAAAAGATTAGATTAATTTACATTATATCTTAGATTTAAATATTATTACTTTTGTTATTGTGTATAAAAAAATATTATTATTTTATAATATTATTTTATTAATATTTTAAAATAAAAATAAAATATGTTTATTTAAAAAATATTTAATATTTAACATTTTATTTAAAGGATATTATGATATATGTTATTTGATTGTCATTTTGAACAGTGAACGAAACAAATTGATTGTACAGATAAAGTAATATTTAAAATTTTATATATTTTTTTAAAATTAATAACAATTATCGTTGTTATGATAGATTTAAACACATTACTTTGGATTTCATTTTTTTAAACACATTATATTTAAACACCATATTGTCTTCGTTCAAATTTTATTCAGTTATGATTTTTAGTTTTCATAACATTAATTTTTCATTATTATTATATTTTTGTGACATTTTTATATTTAAAATATTCTTATAAACATCATAATATATTTTTGATGTTTTGATTATTAATTTTTATTTTTGGTTTTATACTTATATTATTGATGAATTGTTATTTTATAAAGTATTGTTTTTTTGTTTGAAACTTTTATATATTTTTTGTATTAATATCTTTTATTTTATACCATTGTTATTGTAATACTGTTATACCTGTTTACGTTGTGAGTGTATTATCATTTAACACATGCTTTATTATTATTATAATATTATTCATTGTTTATATTTTTTTATTAAATATTATTATTTTCTGAAATAATTTTTATATTTGCATTTTATGTAATATTTGCATTTCATATTATTGTAATACGATTTTTACTTGTTCATATTCATACTATTATTGTATTTTTATTTATTAGTTATATATCTTTTTCTATTTTGATTGTAACGACATTTGCCACCAGGATTGATGTGGTTTTGGTCTTTCACTTTTATTAGATGTTTATAAATAAACGTAAATAAATTATGGAACGAGTAATTGGCTTTGGCAGACATATTTACTTTTGATTAAACAGATATATATTATCTGATAAAATATTGAATCGGGTAGAATGATACTGGCTTCATTGTAGACAAATTTAGATTTATATCATACATAGATTCGTTTCAATATGTATAGATTGATGAGAATCATGATAAATTTTGAACTAAGTTTTTTGTTCATAAATATTTTTAAAAATAAATGGATCCTAATAAAGTAATAATTCATGTATTAACTTTTAAAACAAATAACTTGAATTACATTTGTCATTTTTTTCTGAATGTGGAATAATAGGCCATGCGTGGAATCGCGATACTTTTTGTTGAAAAAAAAGGAAAGTAATGTTCCGAGTTCCGACAGACACGACCCACGCAAAAAAATTGAGGCGCGTGCATCATCAGCATCGTCACACACTGGCACTCCATTTCCATTCCCTCGGTTTTTCCGATTCCCAACCCAGTACCACCAAACTGTATAAACAGCCACCAACTGCACCTTACCACCGCTCTGATCCTGCCACGTCATTATAAAGGCCAAGATTACAGCGTGGCACCATCAAGAACGTCAACAGTGCCAGTAAAACAAGGGCTTTGGAGGCAAAATAATCTCTACGTATCATCTACGTATTTTCATTTCCCATGGAATGGAGGAAACGAAAAAGAGACCTAAAATAAATAAATAAATAAATAAAAACAAAAGAAGAGAGAAAGAGCACCATGGTTTCTTAATTGGCATTTTATAAAGCGGCACTGCAAATCCCATCCCAATTTCTCTCTTCCTCTCTTTTGTTCTCCGATCAGTTTCCCTTCTGCCGGCGATTTGTGTCACTGATCGGCGTCGCCGAGCGAGGGTTTTTATTTTCGGTCAATTCTCCGGTGAGGTAAGATTCTTGACCAAAACAAAAAAATCCTGCTAGCTTTTCACCGTTCCGGTCTGTTTTCTCCTGGCGGGGGAATTCTTCGTGGCATTTTGATTGATTTTGCTTCAGATCTAGGACTGTGTTCAGGGGGATTTGTGTTGACTTTGATTTAGGGTTTTCTGTGTTGGATTAGGTTTGGGATTCCGTGCTGAATCATCGGGGATGTCTTTTTGGGGGATTTAGGGTTTTTTGGGCTGGATGGAACCTGGCACGAGAATAGGTAGCCCTTCTGGGGTTGTGGTGAAGAATAGGAGCTCTTCGGGATGCTTAGTTGTTAGAAAGAAAGGGGATGGTTTGGGTGGAGGGATTGTTGGTTCCTCGAGCACTCGGAGGCAGTATGAATCGAAGAAAGTGAGGAAGAAGCCGAAGGTCGAATTGAGTGATTCGGGATCAAGCGATGAGTTGCTCATCCCTCCTGCTAGAAGGCTTGGCCCTGAGACCATTCGAGTGTGTAATAGTTTGACTGCTTTTGAGCGGGGTATGGTTGGAGGAGGTGAAATCAGTAGGAAGAGGGAGAGAATGGAGAAAAGTAGGCGTAATGGGGATGGCATGGTCGAGGAGAATGGCTTGGACAGGAGGGAAAGGAAACGTAATAAATTGGATGTGTTTGATTTTGATGAATATGATGGTATGGATGTGGACATGATGAGAAGGAGGCATTTTGATAATAATGGGGTTGGTTTAGGAGGGGGAAGGTTTCTGGGAACAATGCATGCTGCTAGAAGTAGTGTTGATAGGGAATTCGAAACTGGTTCAAGCAGACACATTGTGGATAAGAGAAAAAACTATTATGAAAGGGCAAGTGGCTTGTATCTGGGAGATAGCGTTGAGCATGGTAGGTTCAAGACAAACAGGGATGGGGCTCAGCGCCCTCTACCCATGTTGAGGGAGAAGTTCAATTTGGATGAATCCATTAGGGTTCAGGGGAAAAATGGTGTTTTGAAGGTGATGGTTAACAAGAAGAAGGTGGGCGGGCAACTAGAACTCTATGATCGTCGCAAACCTGCAGAAAACAGACAAAGTTTGAGGGCTGAGGGCACTGCCAAGAGGAACGTCCTGATCCGACCTTCGTCATACTCCGAAACAAAACCTGTTGAGAAACAGGCTTTACAAGCCAGGCCAGATAAGAAACAGATAGCAACAAGAAAATCATTGTCAAGTAAGGACAGTAGGGGTGATGAGCGGGATTCAGATAACAGTGACACATCATTAAATCTGGGAGTAAAAAATATTGAAGTTCGCAAGTCTTCAAAGAAGATAACGTCTGAAGATGAACAGACTCCCATGCAAGAAAAACTCCCTAATACAAAAATGAAAGAAGCAAGAATCAGGCGTGGCAGTGGCACAGAAAAGCAAAAATTACGAGAACGAATACGGGAGATGCTGCTGAATTCTGGTTGGAACATAGACTATCGCCCTCGAAGGAATAGAGACTATCTAGATGCAGTTTATATCAATCCAGGGGGTACAGCCTATTGGTCTATCATCAAGGCTTACGATGCACTTCAAAAGCAGTTGAATGATGATGATCATGAGACCAAGGCCAAGGGGGAGAGTTCTTCTTTTGCTCGTATCTCTGATGATGTGCTCAGTCAATTGACAAGGAAAACACGAAAGAAGATGGAGAAAGATTTGAAGAAAAAGCAAAGAGATGATAGTGAGAGTGATAGTGGAAAAGAGCTGAAGATGAAAAGAACTGCCAGCAAAAGGCATGATATGAATGGCATCGATAGTGATAGCAATGAGGAGAAGTTAAGCTCCTTTATAAAGCAAGGGAGTAAGTCAATGAAAACTAAAATGATTGAAAATGCTATCACCAGTGGTAGCTCTAAAAGCCAGAATGCTACTCATCACTCAAATGATGGAACTGAGAAGTCATTCACTGGAAATGATTCTCATCATGGAAGGAAAAGTAAAAAACATGGAAGATGCACTTTATTAGTTCGTAGCTCTAACAAGGGATTGAATTCAGAATCCGATGACTTTGTTCCCTACATGGGCAAACGAACAGTGCTTTCCTGGTTGGTTGACTCTGGGGTAGTACAGTTAAGCCAAAAGGTTCAGTACCGTAGAAGGAAGCGAGTAATGCTGGAGGGATGGATCACAAGAGATGGCATTCATTGTGGCTGCTGTAGTAAAATCCTTACAGTTTCCAAGTTTGAGCTTCATGCTGGAAGCAAATTGCCCCAGCCATATCAAAACATATATTTGGATTCTGGAGTTTCTCTTCTAGAGTGCCAGATAGATGCGTGGGATAAACAAGAGAATTCTAAGAAAATCAGTTTCCATTCAGTAGATATTGATGGTAACGATCCAAATGATGATACTTGTGGTATATGTGGAGATGGAGGGGATTTAATCTGTTGTGATGGCTGTCCTTCAACATTTCATCAAAGTTGCTTAGATATACAAGTAAGTGTACTCATTGTATTCTGTCATCAGCCATATGACATGTTATGGTTCTTGAAATTTTGTTTGTATCCGTTATTTGTCTCTACGCATTTTCTTGGCTCATTTTCTCCCTCCCCCTCTGCTGGGGGGATGGGTGTGAGCCTTATTAGGACATATCTTATGCATGATGTTTTTGGTGGAAGAGAAACAGCCAGATCTCATTATTGGGAGCCTTGTTTATCAGATGTATGTAGAGGGAACAGCTGTGTATTATTATGATGATGACGATGAGTGTCTTAATGGATATGCTGAGAATTGGTATTGAGACACCTTTTTCCTATTGACAATGTGGAATTGAATATCCATTCTCAAAAACATGCCTTGAATTGTAGTGTGATGAATCGACAGGATATTTATTGCTGAAAGTAATTCAATTTCTCCTATAACTTTGTGGCATGTTGAATAGGTTTTTCTCTTAAAATTTGGAATCAGTGTACCAATACATGAAAACTAAAGTAACATATCGCTGGCAGTGGCGTTATTGATACTTTAATTTGGCAACACAATTGGTTTGATGTTGAGGATCATTTTCATTCTGAGAAATTCAATTATTTTGTTGCAGATGCTTCCCCCTGGTGAATGGCATTGTCCAAACTGCACCTGTAAATTTTGTGGACTAGCCAGCGAAACTATTGACAAAGAAGATGATGCAATTGTATATGCCCTGCATACTTGTGACTTGTGCCAGAAAAAATGTATGCCATTTATCATTGTCTAGATTTGAAGTTCTTTTAATATGCTCTGCTTTTTGTCCCTTATTTACATTTTTTTTGTTTGATATTTTTTAATGTATACCTTTCTGTTTTCATAGATCATGACTGTTGTACCAAGGATATGGGTGCTCTTCCTACAAACTCCAATACGTCAGGGTCTTCCTTTTGTGGAAAAAGCTGCAAAGAGGTACCCTTCTTATTTTCTTGTGAATTGGTTTATAGACTTTTACTTTTTTAAGAGTTGCAGAACTCTTCTTTCTAGGAATTTATGTATTTAAATGTTTTAAACTGAAAATGACAAGTGAAGCAGAAAGTCCAAAATGAAAACTTGTAGCACTAAGGCTTGATTTGACATTTCATTCTTTATGCTTTTAACAGCTTTTTGAGCATTTGAAGAAGTACCTTGGTACGAAGCATGAACTTGATGCAGGCTTTACCTGGTCTCTGATTCATAGAACAGATGAAGACTCGGAGGCATCTAGTAGGGGAATTACCCAGAGGGTGGAATGCAACTCTAAACTAGCTGTTGCACTGACTGTGATGGATGAATGCTTTTTACCTGTTGTTGACCGGAGGAGTGGGGTCAATTTGATCCACAATGTTTTGTATAATAGTGGGTAAGAACTAGTATGCACAGCATGGATGAACTGTATATTGTTTGAGACACAAGACACCTCATCTTGTAATAATGATGGTTGAAGGCTTATGTCTGATTTTGCATGTTATATTTTTTAGCATCTGCAAAGCTGCAAATTGAGAATAAGATATTGTCCATAAGGAAAAGAACAATAAGGTTAGGGAGAAAGCCAAGATGCAGCAAGGCCATCCAATCCCTGTTAATCAGAGAGGCAAACTACTTTGGAACAGTCTTGAGCCAAGAACCACAGAGAAGCTATAAAGTCAATCCCTTCCCAAATCAAATCTAGCCTGAATGCGACTTTTTTTTTTTAAAGATGTGGGCAATGGGATGCAGTTTTTGTAGTTTTAGCATAAAAATGTTAGCTTTTGATAGGATGTGCTGCCCATCCATCATGGCCATTTAATTTTCTTATGCTGAAACCTAGATAACTCATGACATGCCACTCTGTTGTCAAAATTAAGTGGAATCTGTTGTCAAGACACTGATATGATGGCTTATTTTTAGAGATAGTGTTGTCTTCATCTTTTTTGTTTTTACACTGGGATATCATTTTTTGTGGCAGTAGTTCTTTACAGTGTATGACTTATTTCATCTTGCTTTTCTTAAATGTGTACTTTAGTTTTTCTCATTTTCTGTATTCTATAAAAAAACATTTCATGTTGTTGATTTCATTGCTTTGATAGCACAGATGTTTCTTGATATTATTATTTGCTGTAAGATGCATACTTTTTAACCTTTACAATTTTTTGTTCTTTTTTAGGTCAAACTTCAGTCGGTTAAATTATAGAGGCTTTTATACTGCTATTTTGGAGCGAGGAGATGAAATAATTTCTGCTGCATCTATCAGGTACTATTTGTCAAACTATCATTTTAATTTTTTTTGCTTAACTCTATGGAGAGTCTTAATAAATGATTCAGTAAATCCTTTTCCCTTTATTATGGAGCTTGGAATAAAATGTATTATAAACTATGTGTGCGTTCTTATTCCTTACTGTAAAAAATTAGAATAAACTTAACTTTAGGCTATTTACTACCTTGCCTTAGGTTCCATGGGACTAAGTTAGCAGAGATGCCGTTCATTGGAACTCGCCATATATATAGGCATCAAGGAATGTGCCGCCGGCTTTTTTCTGCCATTGAATTGGTAAACCTAGAGGGCTGTTGTTCTTTGTGATTTTTTTTCCCATCTGATATCTGCATAAAATTCTCACCTTTTTCTCTACTTCCATATTGGATTTTGGAAGGCTCTTTGTTCTCTGAAGGTTGAGAAATTGGTTATTCCTGCTATTTCTGAACTAATTCATACATGGACAAAAGTTTTTGGCTTCACACATCTTGAGGAATCACTGAGGCATGAAATGAGGTCATTGAATATGTTGGTCTTCCCTGGTATTGATATGTTACAGAAGCTGCTGGTGGAGCAAGGAAAATTTGAGGGTATATTACTACCATTGCTCCCCTTCCCCCTCCTCCCCAAATTTCAGCAAATTATTTTTGACTGTTCATATTCCAACAGGTGCAGAGAAAATGGAAAGCGGAGATGAGGTTTTTATCAAGCCCAATACGGCAAATCCATTAGATATGGATTCCTCAGCCCTGCAAGATCCTCATGGAAGTGAAGATGCTAGTTCAAATCCTGCCAATGAGATGAACAATGATGAATCTAGTGATGCTTCTCAAGAACTAAACAATCAAGGTATGGTTGGCAGGACTCTGTGCTCCAAACCTCATTCTGAGGAAAGATCATCTGATTCTGTTTCAGATGATTGTGTTTCTCCGTCTAGTACTAATCATGGAATAAATGAAAAGAAAAGTAAAATAGGGAAGACTTCTTCTCTTGATGATAGATTATATCCTTCTCCTAAAAGTCAGCTCATTTCACCAAATGACATTTCTACGGCTAGTCTTCCATTTGATGCTCATGATTGCCATGAAATTCCAGTTTTGGGTCAGGAAACTGCCTATTCTGATCCTGATTCTGCAAAAAACATGGTTGAACCTGTTTCTGAAAGGAAATGTAATGCTTTCACTCGTAATGCCTTTTCTTCTAAAGAGGTTGATATGAATGATACCCATGACGAGGATCTTGAAGCTGGTCATTCAGTGACTTCATCTCGAGAGAATATTACCAAGGAGAATGATGAAAATGTTGATGTCTCTGGTTCTGTTCTTAATCGTGCTGATGAGAGTTCTTTGCAAGTAAGAACTCATTTGAATGGTGAAATTGCAAATGAAGGAGAAAATAATTTACCTATTGGCACAGAAGTTGCATCAAATGAAATGCATTTAAATGAAACTGGCCTAAATGCTTCTGGTGATAGTTCTGAAATTGATCCAGTGTAAGAGAATGATCGAGTCTAATACTGTTGATGGTTTTTAGTTCTGCAGCTCATGTGACTCACAATTTTCTTTCAAAGATTCAATGCCTTGTACTATCAATTTTCAAGGCTTTGGAGCTAATGTGTCATGCGTTAATCCGGATAGTATGAAAAGGTTATACTGATTTCAAGGGAAATAGTAATCAGTCCCTTGCGATGTTGTTAAGTATAAATTTCTTAAATTCTAAATTAACCTCATTTCATGTGAATGTTCTTCTGCCAAAATGCTTGAAGGTAGTTTTTGGCTCAAGATTTGTGTCAATACTCAATAGGTTGTCAAATAGTTGAAGTGGCTTGCCTGCAATGTGCACCAATCCTTCATAGTTCATTGCATGGGCAGATCCTGAGTGTATTATATGATTATGATTCTTGTCGTCTATATCTGAATCTACTGGAGTAGATTTGGCTTCCTTCTCAACCCTTGTATGTCATTCACTATTTGTCCACAGTAATTCGTTACATGACATCAGCTGTGACAGATACTTGGAACATTTTTTGTTTTGATGGGCAGCAGCATATTTTTGTTGACTTATTGACATTTTGGTGGCCCATTTATGCAAGCAAGAATCTATGTTTTCTGAATATCCATCCTTCTACTCAGCATTGTGATCCAGGTCTGCCCAAGCTCTTCAATTCAGAAATTTGGTCTTGATGTTCCATTTTTGGATGGTTCCAATGCTTTCACCAGAACTCATGCTTATCTTGTATTGAAATTGAAGGCATATAAATGGTATTTTCGTATAGTTCAGGAACCTTGTTTGTTATACACTGTGCAGCGAATAAGATCCTGCTTGTGGGATGTAAAGACCTTTCTTTGTAATGGGTTTGTTATCTGGGTTGTCACGGTTTTGATTTTGTTCCCTTTTTTTTCTGTAATTAAGGTCAAGGTAATGTTTGATGTCAAAACGGCAATTGATGCCCGTCTCGAATAATATTCTTGTACTTTTGTCGTCCCTTAGAGTCAGCTCCATTCTCATTTCATTAGAGGATTTTACCCCATTTGTCCCGCCGGTCAGAGTTGTCTCCATGTTTGATGTAGAGACTAAAATGGCACAATAGATCTTTGCAGGGCACAGTCGTGAATGTAGGATATTTATTTCCTGACTGTTCTATATTACATTAGGATCAGTTCATTTTACATTTAAAATAGCTTATAATAAAACCCTTGCGCTGATTTTTTTAAAATTAAATTAATTAAAATTAAACACGTTTGGTCATAGTGATCCTATTCGCATTTTTTAAAATGGAAATGATAGGTTTACAAACATTACGAATATAAATACTCACACTAAAATAGAGTCGATATATGTTCTCGAGAATTTGTGCGAAGTACAAGCATGATGCGATGTAAATTTGCTTATATAATAATTTAATGATATACATAAATGTCGATTTGAGAAATGATAGTAATATATACTTTTTAACATTTTTATATATAATCAATTTTTAAATTAAAAAATATTTTATAAATTGATTTCTTTAAAAGTATTTTAACTTTTAAAAATATTGATCAATATATTAAAAATGTATTAAAAAAAGTGTAACTACAACTAATGTTAGTCATGCGAACTTTTATATTCTTAAATTTTAATTGCACGATGCTAGTTCAAAATAGAGAACAGTATACTACTGTGGACTTTTCACCCAAAAAGAAGTGTAGACTATTACAGCAGAGAGGGTGAATGGAAAGACAAAATTCATGACCCTATATTTCAAAATTAAAATATTAAGTTAAATCTTAATCAGTTTGAGTCCAATCAGGTAATTTTAGTTAAGAAAATAAAGTTCTTTCAGTGTTTTTTTTTAGAAGATTTGAGCTTGATAATTTACCTGAAAAAAATATTATAATTTTAGATTAATATGCATCACCATAAAAAAAAAGAGTAATATGCACGGGTTGATTGTTAATTTTTTACAACAATAATAATACTATTTTAATTTTAATTTTGTAATAAATATTAGTGATAAATTTAGTATTGAGAGAACAAATTATTTAAAATTAACTTTCTTTATTTTTAGTTTGATTCAAAATGTATATTTTAATTTAAATTATTAGATAAAAGTGATTGCATATTTTGAAAACAATCTAATTTTGACAAAAATTGCTCTCCAAATTTTTATTGATTCAAATTATCTTTTTCAAAATTAATTTTTTCTTATAATGATGTTAAATTTTCTCAAAAATTCATTAAAAATTAAATTATTTAAGATATTGATGTGTTGTAATATATATATATATATATATATATTATTTCAATTAACATACTAAAATTTTATGTGATTTTATTGAATAAAATAAAAAAAGTAACATATAAGAATAAGAAATATTTTTATCAAATCTTAATTTTAAATACCAATTATTTCAATGATTACTAAACCTGGTTGAAACATTTTTTTAAACGTTAAAATATGAACGTGTCAAAATTATTTTTGATTTTTTAATTAAAATAAAATGATTAAATTGAATTTTTTTATAATTTATTTTACTTTCAACATAAGATTTTTATATTTTAAAAATAATTATATAACATTCTATAAAATTTCTTATTACTATTTAATATATGATCTTTATTTTAAAATTGTATAGTGTCTTACAACTTATATACAAAGAATTAAATGAATTAATATGACTTAATTCACATTTTTATTTTTGCAGCAAAATTTAACATTGTTATAATAAAAGAATTAATGTAAAGAAAATAAAGTTAATTTAAACAAAAATTTAAAAATAAAATTAAAACTTGACCTAATTTAAAAAAAATATAATTTAATAAAAAATTTACTAAAAATATTTTAAATTTTAAAAAATAGTCACCATTTATATATATAAAAATATTCTCAGCAGTTAAAGATTGAAGTAAAATAAATTATCTAAAAAAGATCAATATAATTAAGCTAATTTAAATGTTATTAATTATAACCTTATCATTATAAAAAATTAAGAATTAAATATATTTTTTAGTTTTATGAACATAATTAAATTAAATTAAATTTTAATTTTTATAAAACTTATTTTTAAAATTTTTATTATTAGTGAACAGGTATGTGATTATGTTACGTAGGGGCATGAATTATAACATTAATACATTAAACTTATAGCATAATATGTTTTAACTTAATATATTTAATAAATTTATATTATGCAAATTTTGAGATAGCATATGATATGATATATTTAAATATTTAATATATTATTAAAGAATGATATTATTTTTTAAAAATTAAATTTTATAAAATTATTATTTTTTAAATTGAAACAAAATATAAAAATTAAAAATATGTTTAACCTAAAAAATTAATATACACACTGAGCGAAACTTTCATTCCTTGAAATTTTTTTGTAACTATTTTATTATTATTATTATTGCTAACATCATTGCGTAAAAAATCCTATTATTGTCAAATATGTAATTTATTGGGACTTAGCATTTGATGCCCAATCTCAATGGAGATGTCTGCACCTCCCTGTCTTCCCAGATGTCCTTCATCCTTGCTTCTGAAATCTAGGGTTAGGGTTTTTCAGAGAACACTGAACCCAACAGGCCCTCCTTCACAAGCTTCAATCTTTTCAGTCAATCAGCGTAATCTCTCCCGTATGGATCTTTCCAGAAACATCTCTTCTGCCGCTGTGGTGGGAGATAGCATTTCAACTACAACACCTTTCCCAGTTGTTGACTCAGGTCAAGACAAACCTAAAGTTCTCTTCTTTTCCCTCTTTCCCTTCTTGTGATAGTGATTACAAATTTTTATTCTCTGCGATTTTGGATTTTTCAATGAATTAGAATGCTTGTTTGATCTGTTTCAGGTGCTAGAATTGGAGAGGTGAAAAGGGTCACCAGGGAGACCAATGTATCAGTCAAAATAAACTTGGATGGTTCTGGGATTGCTGATAGTAGTACTGGAATTCCGTTCCTTGATCATATGCTTGATGTTAGTAATTTCAGCTCAATTTTAGTACCTTCTTGTTGTTGATGCTTTACATATTTATTTGTTTTTTGCTTCTTTTCTTTTTTATATTCCATTGCTGCTATCTGCCTTAAAACGTAACGAGATTTCAATCACTGCTCACATGCATCCTTACACGTGTATGCTCCAGACAATAAATGTTTTTGAGGCCAAAAATAAATTGTGAAAGGCCTGGTGGGTGTCGGATGAATTGTGAACCTGTCTATAAAAGAATGTATCTCCTTGGAAAGATTTGAATTGTTAGAATCTGATCATAAGAAGAGTGTTTTTGTTTTCGGCTTTGTAACTTGAAAATTAAATATCAAAGGCTGTTGAGGATGCAAAATTATTCAATTGAGATAACAGTTGTGGAAACTAAACTTGGTTGTGATTTTGCAGCAACTTGCTTCGCATGGGCTATTTGATGTACATGTGAAGGCTACTGGTGACATCCATATTGATGATCATCATACAAATGAAGATGTTGCCCTTGCCATTGGAACAGTACTGCCAACCATTTCATGAGCTGATTCTTTCTTTTCTTTTTTGTTTTCTATATTACAATTGTTCCACGACACTTGAACATGTTTTGTTATTTTCATTGAAGATATTACTTGAAGATTGGTGTGCAATTTATATCTTTATATTTTCACCGTTTCCTTTCTATGCTCAATGGCATCTAACTAAGTGGTGACAGCTCTAACAACTATAATGTCATGCGAATCTGTAATTACACTAGATTTTTTTAAATAAATTTGGATTTATCTATCATGTTATTTAAACTCTAAGAGGTCTGTATTGCTTCATCTTCAGGCTTTGCTGCAGGCTCTTGGTGATAGGAAGGGTATTAACCGGTTTGGTGACTTCTCTGCTCCACTCGATGAAGCATTAATACATGTTTCACTGGTAATTTGTGTACTGTTTGTAGAATTCATCATTAATTATTAGTTAAAGGTTCAGGTTAACTTGAATTTTGGGGGGAAATGTGATCCTTGTTTATGAGTATGGTAAATTGATAAACAAAGATGGGTCTTTTGTATGTGTAATCTTAGCAATTATACATTATATCAAGAAATTCTGTCAACTCTCTAAGTTTGATTTCTTTGGACAAAGGGGCACTGATGAGCTTGTATTGAGGCTAATTCATTAATTATCTCTAGAAGTTCTTGCACACAAGGTTTCTGAATTGAGATTAGGAAATTTTAGTGCCCTATCTGATCACATTTGTAAGCTTACTTTTCCACTATAAATTTGTGTTATATACTTTATTACTTTACTATAGCTTTCTTAACACATTTACTGTATTCAGGATTTGTCTGGCCGACCACATTTAAGTTATAATTTGGACATACCAACTCAAAGGGTTGGGACATATGACACTCAGGTAGTGTGTGCCTTTTGACTGTTGAGCTTCTAATATCTGCGCGCACACACACGCACACACACACATATATATATATATATATATATATATATATATGGGAATCATTTATCATGCTTCTTGCTCCTTTTGACCCTTATTATTTACTAATGAATCCTTTGGATGTTTTATAGTTGGTGGAGCATTTCTTCCAATCCTTGGTCAACACGTCTGGTATGACACTTCACATTCGGCAGGTATCAATATATTGAATTTAGGTCAAGATCAGTTATGGTCATTAAATTTGTGCATATCATTATGAAAGAACCATACTGAATGTTGTAGATGTTTTACCAGAGCTGTTTGAAGTATCCATAGCCGCATAGATTAGAAAATTCAGATATTGTTTCTATATTCTTCATGCATTGACTACATATTCGAGCTTGAGTTTTCTGGTTGATGTTTTTTATTCCAATTTTGAAAACCTTTTAACAAAATATATATGCATTCCTCTGAACACAGCTTGCTGGGAAAAATTCCCATCATATTATTGAGGCAACTTTCAAAGCTTTTGCTAGGGCACTTCGACTAGCAACAGAGTATGATCCACGTCGCCGTGGAACTATACCAAGGTATGTTATCTTTGAAACTGTTTTTTTAACAAAGATGGCTTTGCATTTACATTTGCAATGTTTCTACGAAAACTATGTAATTTTCCCTGATTATGCTTTGTTATGAATAAAACTAATATTATCCTCCCTTTTGTACGTGCAGTTCAAAAGGGGTTCTATCACGCAGTTAATATCTTCCGATGAACCTCGATGACCCTCCTTAGATGCCGTTCGATGATAAATGCTGGTGCTGTGGATCAGTACCTGTCATACAAGTTGCTGACCTATATTGTTGTACGAACATTTATTCTATAAATAAAAAAAAATTTTCTAGTGCCTTTTTTATACATTTTTAAAATTTAAATTGTAATGGAATATAGTCGGGTTTTTTTTGGGGGGGGGGGGTTGTCTAATCATAAAAAAAAAACTAGCAAAGTGAAATTCACGTGAGAGTGGTTTGATCAATTTTTTTGTACAAAATTTAATTTTATGGAGAATAAATTTACTGAATCACATGCAATCTACCATCCAGGAAGCTTGAAATGGTTGTTCCTGTCACACTCATTGGAAGAAGTTCTATAAAGATTCTTCGGCTGTATTTAGATAATCTAATATTTCAGACTTAACTTCGACTGGCAGTGGGGCTGATGGCCCTGCCTTTGAGTAAAAGTTTGCCAAAGATCTGATTGCTTTCTCTAAAATAACATATGATTCCTGCAAGGAATCAATCCAAAGAATGAATAGATATCATATATAAGAATGAAAATCAAACAATCAATTTGAATTCTCTTATGTAATCTAATATGATCGTGTTAGTGAAGAAAAAAAGAATTTTTATAAAAATGTCACAGTTGGCCGTAATATTTATTAATTAAATTTGATAAAATTTGTTCTCAATTAAATATGTTCATATGATATTACTTATTAACATGAGAAGATTCAAATTTTATAACAAAATGCCCACGTATGTACGACCAATTGTGACAGGAACAATTGCTTAGAAGATTTGAGGTAGAAAGTACATACTTCTTCAAGAACAGTCTGTTTTCCCCTCCAACTATCCAAATACTCTCGAATTGACTCCTTTGCTGCATCTGCAGTCCGTCTAAATTTGGCAATATCATCAGGGGCTTCATTTAAAGATTCACGCAATGTTTTCACTACCTCTCTTGCTGACTTTAAATAAGCCTTTGGCAACACCTTTCCAGACTTTGTTTTCTCGTTAGGATCAAATAATGATTTAATGGCCCCAATAATGCCTTTATCATCTTCCTCTTTCTCACCCGATTTCTCTTCAGCCCATACCATTAATGGTGATAAACCACAACATGTCAAGGTAACTAATGGAATGCCGACACTGACTATAAGATGCCTGCGATTTGATAAAGCTTCCAGAGGTAGTGCAATATTACACCGGGGTTGCAGTTTATCTGTTATATTGCAGAAGCTGTCAATAAATGATATGGTGCAATTATGTTGTCCACTCTCAAATTATAATATTGTTATTGATTTTACTTTCTTTTCTTAGTTCCATGATACGATTTTAGATTTTCCTTCTTTTCACCATATCAAGTCATTATCTCAAAATATTCAGTCAGAAAAAAATAACTATTCAGATGGATAATGTAATCCTTTTAGCACAACAAATAGTGATGCAAGAATTCAAGGTGAATTAGTAGAAATTAAAACACCAAATATACTGTTCAACACCGAAGTTGCACAATAATTTATCATTCATGGAAGAAGAGAATGAACAAAAGGAAGGGGAGAAAGAAAAGCTTTTAAGAATTTTTGGGATATACCTTCAATATCAAATCTTTTGATCCTTCCAACTGCTTTAGAACTTATAGTGGAACATATATTTGCTGCAAGGATTATTGCCATCCTCCTATTTCCGCAATCCTGAGCTACATCCACCAAGTACATAAAACAGCAATAGTCTCTTCAATCATGCTGCTGTAAGTATGGGACATCACCTTTATGAGTCATTATTCATAATTTCTCTCATTGTATGCAATGTGATACCTTGTTTTCCTAATTGAAGCATGGAGCATGGATGGCCCAACACATACAAATATATCAAGATGTTAAATAAAAAATGAACTGGGGGAACATTTTAAAATTAAAAAAAGTTGCTCATTTGTGTAAGGTTTGATTTTCCCTATCATATCTCGCTCTATCTGCTATATGGAAGGAGACATAAAAGATTTAACCCTTGGTGATCATTTTACACCTTTTAGTACAGAGAAAGCACAACTCATCACATGCTAGTATATGATACTTACCAAGGAAAGGATTCCCCATCTTCAGGCATTATTAGAGAATGCTTAGAGAGTAAAATCACAAAATAAAGTTAGCAGAAGTGGCACGTAAACTACTACCGTGTTCATTTTCTTTAATGTTGCAAGGGAAGGTCCCTGACATGTTCGATTTGAGAGCTTACTTTCTACAATGAGAAAGGAAAAGGTGCTGAAAAAATGTTGCATACAAGAGAAAGTGAAACTAGCTAGAAGTTGATTCGATGTTAAAACATTTTGGCCAAGAGGAGGGTCTAAGCATTATTAGAATTAAGATGGGTTGGTCAACTAGGCTCCAACAAATCATATAGTCTGTTCTAAAAGGAATAACAGTTGAATCATAAGTTAATTTTAAAACAAGCAGGCATACATAAGATTCTTTAAGAAGCATAAATAGCACTATACATTTCTATAAGTAACCTTACCGCTTAAAACTAAGCCATTAGAGAGGAATAGAAAATAGGAGTCCATCTGAAAATACATTGGCACTAGCAGCATAAACCAGTTGATTGCGGTAAAGATCATGTAACAGGAGAGAAGGTAGTATTGCAATAGAACCTGGAATTCATTAGGGGCTTGGTAAAAGTAAGAGCCCAAAATCAATTCCTTTGTTAAATTAATTTCAGAAATTCTTCCGGTAGCAAGTGCAGCAATAAATGGTGGAAAAATTCAGCATAATAAATCACAATAAAATTCCAAAATTTTCAGGCGCATTGTACAACTCAATGTCTGAGTTCTGGGAATAAACATTTTAAAGGAATAATTGAACAAAGCATGCTACAAATAAAAGCAACAACTTAGCATTTGGAAGCAACGAGAATGCTATGTTTTTCTTACCGTGCAACTCACACGCTCCCAATAATCTCGGCCTCAACTCACAGTAGCGTAAAGGCTTATCCAAAGAGACAAGGCTAAAATAGTCATTACACTATATTTAATTTAAAAATTACCCTTCATTTTCCATTTTTACAAAATTCACCCAAAACATTTCTTAATCACACTTCAAGCCTTGTGTCCCGTTATGTTTTTAGGGTTTTCGTTCTTTTAATTTTAAGAGCATCGTCTTCACTGCTTTTACTCTCCCCCAATCTGCTTTGTTTGTTTTGCACTTCGGAGAGAGAGAGAGAGACTCAACCATGGTAAGTCAACTCAATTCGTTCCTTTTTTCACTGTAAAGTTTTGGTCTTTCTGATATGGGTGCTGATAAGTTGTTGTTGTTATTTTTTCAGTCTCTGGTGGCGAACGAGGACTTCCAGCACATTCTTCGTGTTCTGAACACGAATGTGGAAGGCAAGCAGAAGATCATGTTCGCACTTACCTCCATCAAAGGTATCGGTCGCCGTTTTGCCAACATTGTTTGCAAGAAAGCCGATGTCGACATGAACAAAAGGTTTCATTTTTTTGTTTTTGTTTTTGGCAATCTATTCTGGATTGTGGATTTATCATGCTTTGTTTGATTGATTTTACATGCCTGAGTTTTGGGTTTCTGTTATCTTTACTTTGGCGTCATAACTATGAGGATTTATTTACTTACTGGAAAACTTTGTGAAAAATTAATATTTTTGATTGATTTTCCTGCAAAGGAGGTGAAACTGGTTTTATAATGGGTTTGAGGAATATTTATGTTTGGCTGCACTTGCTTCAAGCACTATATATAGTTTTCCGTCTGAATTCTTTCATAGCAAACAGCAGATTCACAAAGGCAATATGCCCTTTTAAAAAAATAAGCAAATTTTTAAGTCAGTTTTTTGAGATTGTATAATTCGAGCATTTTAGTCCCTGAAATTTTAATTTTTTTTATTAATTCTTGATTTTGTAAAAAAAAAAATCATTTTAGTTCTTTTTCTTTCTATTTCTCACTGTCGTTTTAGGCTAAAAAAGGGCTGACATAAATATCATTTTGCAAAATTAGGGGCTAGCATGCCATGCTTCAAGGGCTAATTTGAAAGTTTACTTAAAAAAAAACTTGTTGCTTATTAGTATTACGCATAGGTACTGCATCAATTCATTTCTTGTTTTTTAGTGATTTTTAGACTGCAATTTGCTGAGTTTAGCATTTGGAAACTGATGCTTTCATGTAACTAAATTTTGTTTCAAATGATCTGCTGCAGAGCTGGTGAGCTATCAGCTGCTGAACTTGATCAATTGATGGTGGTTGTGGCAAACCCACGCCAATTCAAGATTCCTGACTGGTTTCTCAACAGGAAGAAGGATTACAAAGATGGCAAATACTCTCAGGTTGTATCCAATGCATTAGACATGAAACTCAGGGATGATCTAGAGCGTTTGAAGAAGATAAGGTTGGTCATTGTTTTTCTGTTTTTCAACATTTTAGCTATGTTGTGCATTCTCTAATTACTGCACTTTACATGACACATGTATGGAATAACAGAAGTTGAAAACAAGTATATTGTGTCGTGTTATTACTTTTTGTGTAAAATGGTTATTGTTATTAATCAAAGTAGTAATTTAGGATTTTGAATATGTAAAGTTGTACTTTTCAATTTGACCCCTTTTCTCTTCAGAAGTCAACACAAGAGGAACATATCACAATTTTGGTGTCTCTTTTTATTTCATGTTTTAGATAAAAGTCATTACATGGATTATAGACAACCTTAACATGCATCTCTTAAATCTTTTTGCAATATTGAGTTGGGATTAGATAATTCTTGTCATAAAAATGTAAGATGATTTGTTGATGTGCAGAAACCACCGTGGTCTGCGTCACTACTGGGGCCTTCGAGTTCGTGGACAGCATACCAAAACCACAGGACGTAGAGGCAAGACCGTTGGTGTCTCTAAAAAACGTTGAGTTTTCCATCCTTCAAGTTTTGTTCTTCAGTCCAAATTTCTGGTGTCCCAGTTCTCCTTTGTGCGTTTCTCGGTTTAAAGATTCAAAATGTCTAGATGTCTCTTCTGCCTTTGTTACTTGGTCGCTATTGTTTGAGAAATATTTATATTTTACTGTGCTACATTGCTACTCTTTCTCTTATATTTTAGAAGTTCATTATTTATTTGCATGATAGTGCAATTAATCGCCTGTTAATGTCTTCATTGTGGTACGAAATCTCCATGCATTATAACAGGACGCGGTAATACCAATTATAGTCAAAACCTGATTGTTGTGGATGTTTTGTCGATGGTAGTGTCATGAAAATACTAGTACCATACCCCGTGATATGTATGCTACTCTGCCCATTTTTTGGTGCCACAATGCACAACAAAAATATATATTTTGCTTTAAAGTTGAAGTGCATTTTTGGTTATTTTGGAGGAATAATCACATATTTTCTTCAACGTTTTAGAGAGTTTTTGAAATATAGATGACCATTTATCTAAATTAAGTTTAGCCAGACATGCTATAAGTTGATATTTACAAATGGCTAAATCATTCATCTCGATTTGAGCTGTGTCCTGTTTTAGGAAGAAGCTCTTTGCACTCAGGGTGTGGCATTATTCTAAAATTAACGAGCAAGATAATAACAGAATTGCAGAGAGAAAATCCACAGGTGATGATGGTGTTCTGGATCGATTGACGGGATTGGTTCTTATAACTAACAACCTCCCCTGGGACTTTTTCTCACTTGCATGTTGAAGTTAGCGTAGGTTTTTGCGTACATTTTTTAAATAATAATACTTTTTCATGCCATTGTTTTATATGTTGAATGTCTCAATTTAGGTCAACTCATTCTCGCCATAGTTGGATTTTTTTTAGTGATGGATTTAGGTCTAGAAAATTGGTTGGGTCAAATGTAGGATCTAACGAGGAACAAGCACAACTCGTCTCATAAACATCCTTACTGGCCACGATTAAAAGCTTACATCTTCTTTTTTGTCGTTAAAGGCTTAAAATTTGAAGCTATAGAATTACATGCAAACAAAAATATGATCATGAGCTACTTTTTTTGGTACAAAGGATATTTTCTAATCGACAATTAATAGGGAGGTTATTGAAGTGGATAAATCTATATCAATAGTCTTTTTCATAAATACAGTAACTTAGATCATGATTAATACTTTAAAAAAAATTATCTATCAAATGTAAGTTTCAATTATCAACAAAGACTGTTTAAATTTGAAGGCAAAAAATATTATGTAAAAGTATAAATAGAATTGGCAAAATATTCAAAGATACCCAAATTTATTTTTAAGATTTTTTTAGTTATCATCTATAAAAGACAATTTTGTTTGAAGCATATTTGGATATTAAATTCTTATTAAGTATATCTTATTAAGTACTTCTAATTATTTAAAATATATTACTGACTAATATTATGAGAATAATAATTAATAAATCAAAAGGGAAAGTTTTAATACTCTTTTTAATCCTATATCTAAGACCAAATAACTAATTTATAAAGATTAAGAAGTTTTTTGTAATGATAAGAATTAAGGAATTTGATTAACTTAGTTTTTTAGGTGTTAGATAACTTTGTTAGTAACATTAAATTTGTTACTAATTTATACATATATATTTTTAAAATTATCCTTAGTCTTATGAAAGTACATTCTTCTAATCTTATTCTACTTAATTAATTGTTTTATCTCTACTTAATAATATTTATCTATTTAATTAGGGGGTGTTTTGTGAACAGATAATTAATGTAGCAGATAAAGTGCATTAAATCTTAATCTTATAAAAAAAATATCAAGATAAACTCCTCTTTTGATCTTTGTCAAAAAGATTGAATAAAATAAAAGTTTATAATATTTAATATTATCCACAATGCTCTACTTTGATTTTAAAAGAAATTACTGATACATTAACTAATCTTCTTAGAGTAGTTTTAACGCTGCATCTTAAAGAGATACTTATAATTTGTTTAGATTAGAAGAAACCAAACGGAGATTGCAGCAAATTTTCCAGACAGCTTAACCTAGGCTTTTGCAAAGCAAAAATTGTTCACTTTCATCCAACCATGGTAGGAAGGACCATACAAACAGACCTTTATCTTAATTATATAAATAAGTGACATGTTGTGCAGATCTGATTACTTTTAGAAGCAACTTTGCTTAAGATAAAAAATGGATTCCAGCTAAAAAAAAAATATTTCTTGTATAATGAATGATAAAATATCTTTTTGATCAATGTAAATATAATTAAATTTAATTTTTATCTTTCAAAATTATTTTATTAATGTTAGTTTTTATAAATTATAATTTATTAAAATAATCTATATATTATCACTTTTGATGACATGATATATTTAAATGTTATATTATTTATAATTTAAAATTATTATTATTATTATTATATAGTTAGATGTATATCATATCTATCACACAATAAGAATACAGTCCATTTAAAAAATTAAAATTTATAAAAATTAAAGCTAACAAAATAATTAAAAAAAAAATTAATTATTTATACAAAAAATTAAAAATATATTTACTCCTACGATAAATATTTCAGTTTTCATGCAACATTTTATTTTTAAATTTCTCAAACATTTGTCAATTTAACTTTTAAAAAATAAACAAATTTAGAGTTTTGTAAGAGTCACTCCACTGAGAAAGGAAAGGAGGAGCAGTGCAGAAGAAAGTGGCCTGTGGTGATATTCTCGAATTAAAGTGGCTTTGGAGTTTGGTATCCCATCCCTCACTGCACCGCAGGATGGCCGGCGGTAACCATCCCAAGTCCTCTCATCACAAGCCTCCTCCCTCCGCCTCCGCCTCCCACCACCGCAAATCACGTTGGGAACCCAATACCTCCACCAACTCCGCTGCCGCCACCACCAAATCACCATCGGATCCCAAACCCTCCACCGCCCCCTCGCCCAAAACCAAACCCAACCCTAACCCTAACCCTGGCCCCGCACACCCTAAACACCCAACCGATCACCCAACTCTCATCCCCTTCCCCTTCCCGGATCCCACCCCTCTTGGCCCACCCCCTCCTCCCGCCTACGGCTTCCACATGCTTGAACGCCGCACCATCGTCCTCGCCGATGGCAGCGTCCGATCCTACTTCGCCCTCCCTCCCGATTACCAAGATTTCACGCCCCATCCCCGATTCCCCCCCGTCGGTCCCCTCAGCCCCGGAAGGTTCCGCCTCCCCGATTACCTGAATCCGCCTGAACCCTCCGCCAAGAGGAAGTTCTCCGACGATGACGTCAGGGACGACCTTGCTAGGCAAAGAGAGCAGCTTCTGCGCAATGCCAACGGGCTTGGTAGGGTTCCTATTGGCGACTTCTCTGCGGGTCCCAGTGGCCCCCTGAAGCGTGATTTGGTGGACCCTCAGCTGAGGCCTTCCAAGCACCTGAGGGTTGATGGGGTGAATTCTCGGCACCAACAGGTTGATCAGGACGCCTTGAAGAAGACATTTCTTCACTTTGCTAAACTCGTTAACGAAAACGCCTCGCAAAAGAAGAGTTACTTGGAGGATGGGAAGCAAGGGCGCCTTCAGTGTGCTGCTTGTGCCTCTGCCAATGGCAGGTTTGGTAGAATTCTGATGATTATGACTGTTTCTTCTAAGTTTGTTTCTCTGCTTCCGATTTATTTGTAGCATTATAATCAAGCTAGTAGCGTCAAGGGTGATATTTGGTTTTGGTACCCCGAGCCAAGAGGCGCCAAAAAATTAGATTAAGATGCAGGGAACTGTATAATATGATTATTTTGCGATATTTCTCCGTACAAGCTCACTATTCAAGCATAGTATAACAGCCCTAGTTAAAATTAAAAAAAAAAAAGTTGCTTAATTTAGGTAACTCGGAGCTTCTTGATGCTATATGGAGATTGCCCATAGCAATTTTGCTTGGCTCTAGCAGGATTGCCTTCTTGCTGCTGAGATCCCAAATCTGACAATTGCCCCATTACCATAACTATTAGCCAGTAAATGGTTGGACTTTTGGCCCTTTTTATTATTATTATTATTATTATTATTATTATTATTATTATTATTATTATTATTATTATTATTATTATTATTATTATTATTATTATTATTATTATTATTATTATTATTATCATCATAAAGACACCTTAGGTGTGCGTTGCCTGAACCAATGCAGCATGCCTATCAGCCAGCAAGACTTCTTGTTCATCAGGCATACCTTTGACTACCTCTTTAGCTTAGGCATACAAGGAGACCAAAATGGTATTTGGATTTTGGAATCATTGTCGAATCTAGTTTCTTAAGGAATGAAGTGCCTTGAGTTTTAGAAGATGGATCTTGGTTATGTCTTGTAAACTTGTGTGGCTTAGTTGAGCAGTGGAAGTCGATTACTTTATTTTAGGATGACAACACTCTTCACTCAGATTTATCTGGAACTTATGTTTTCATAAATATTAAGTTCCTGATCCTAATGTTATTTATTCTAATTGTAACATATCACTTCTGTTTTGTTAACTACAGTTACTGTTTTACCGACCCTCACTAAATCTGACAGTTATGGCATGTATTCAGTTATTCACAAGCCTAGCAAACTTGGTCCTTTGAACAGACTGCAAAATTTGGTTTTATACTTATATTTGACAGCATAGAATTTAGTCATCAACCTTCTGATGTCATGTTTGTGAGTATTAAGAGTTATCACTCTATTGTTCATAAAACTCTCAACTGGTTCACCAGTCACCTGTGAATTTTATACTTTCAGTACTGGAAACTAGTTTCATAAGAAGGTTTATTTTGGCGCTTTTGATTTCGTTTAGTTTTGTCAGGAAATTTCATGGAAGGATTTTGTTTTTTCAGTGATATAATTGGAAAGTTGTGAGTATTGACTTAGTAAGCTCTTGAAGTTTATATACTTGTATTTATATTGTTGGTTTCTGTTGTTTATATGGAGTCATTTCCATAAGTAAGCATCCATATTGAACTGGCTGGTGTATTTGTGGAGCTTCTATATTTCTTCTGTTGCTATAGTTGTTCCGTTAGAAATGGTATTTTTTGACCTGTTGTAGTTAATAGTTATTATTATGAAGTGAGTTGATGGTCTGCACAGTTTGATAGAAAAACTTACTTTTTTCGTGAAATATAGTTATGGGATCATGGCTGTTTTCTTAGTTTCTATGCAGCTGTGATGATCTTTCTTTAATCTCTGTTTTGGTGACTGGATAGTGGCAAGCTTCTGTTAAAATTGTTCTCACCCTTTGGAGCTCTTTTTCCTTATATCATGGCTCAAGCTCTTACGTGTTCTAATATTTTATTGGCAACTCTTCTGCTTTATTTTTTTTCGTGTTTGGAGTAGTTGTTTTACATTGGAGCTCTTATGCCTTGTAGTTAGTTTGTAGCTCTGTATGGCTTCTAATAAGGAAAAACTTCTGTTTTCTTTCTTTTAAAAATTATGATGTTACTTGATTTAGAGGATGGGCCTTGGAGCAACCGTAAGGTTACTGTTTTGTGAGCTGGAGGTTACAGATTGTGGAGTCAACCTCTCCACCTGCGGGGATAAGGCTCCATACTCCTATCCTCTCCAGACCCCACATGATGGGAGCCTTGTGTACTGGTTACCTTTTTCCTCTCCTGTTATGTTGCTTGATTTCCAAAATGGCTGACATTGCCATCAATATCTGACTTTTAAGTTACTCTATTCTATTAAGGCAGTGTAGTCCTCCCTGTTCTATATATAGTTTCTTCAGTCTTTTCTATAATTTGAACATGAGGTGCAGTGATCATTTGAGTATGACTATGTTGGTACTTGGTTATTACTTATACAAATGAGGTTATTTTGCTAGTTGTTGCAAAAGAAATTTAGGATCAATGGTTATTTTAGATGAGGGCCATAGATCTGCATTTGATGAAGTGGGTTGTCTTTTATTATTTTAAATTTTTGAGCATGCTGCATCCATCTCTGTCCCTTGCCATAGAACCTTAGAACCATGCTAACATGCTTATTCCATATAAAATTTTTCTCTTGATTTTATACTCTCTGATGTGTGAGCTTACCTATCCATTTTCTACTGGAATTAGCTTTATGAGTCCCTGGTTATGCTCTGTCAGTTCCCTTTAATACGTTGCTTCTAAGTTGTGTTTTGGCTTCATTGTGGCCTGTACTCTGATTTCTTTTCAAATAATTGAATCCTTTTGAGAACAGAAATCCTGATGAAAAGAATTTTATACTGATTAGAGTTGTCCTTTTGTGTCTCTTTAGAGAGAGGTTTATTTGTTTTATTGGAATTTAAGTATCTACTTACGCATTTAATAAAATATTTAGTTGCTGTATACATATTAAGCCTATGCAACTCATGATTTGGACTGACAACTACATGGAAAAATTATTCCATTGTTGTCATGCAATTTAAAGGTATATGTGTACTTTGTTCAAATTGTCCTTGAAAATTTAGGCACCTACAACTATTTATTACCAAACTATGTTATAGTGGTGATTGGGACTTTCCGAGATGGGGGGTTCCCCACTTTTTCTTGAATAGTTCCTAGGTGCTTTAATGTAACTTATGATGTAGCTCTCTGTGTGACTTAGTTCAAAGAAGATCTACTTTTATGGAAATCAAGGGAGGTGAATACATTCTGTTACTTTGCCTTTTGTATGTACTTACAGGATGAAAGCCTAAAATATATTCTTCAATGCCCTTGATATGCCAACTTTCAGGTCCACTAAAGATTTTCCAGATATGCATGCTCTCATTATGCACACTTACAACTCAGATAATGCTGATTTACGTGTTGATCACTTGGGATTACACAAAGCTCTGTGTGTCTTAATGGGTTGGAACTACTCAAAGCCTCCTGATAACTCAAAGACATATCAGTTTTTACCTGCTGATGAAGCAGCAGCAAATCAGGACGATCTCATCATGTGGCCACCTTTGGTGATCATTCATAACACAAATACCGGAAAAAATAGAGATGGTCGTATGGAGGGTTTGGGAAACAAAACGATGGATAATAAAATTAGAGGTATAATGTGCCCTCCATTATTTATCGTCTTCTGTTGTGTTGTCTTTCTTAAAGGTCTGAATAAGTTCAGGAAAATCTTTCTTGCATGCATGCTGAGTTGGCCCTTTATAGCAGTGCTGGCAGGAAACACTGAATACTTATGTTTCCCATTATTTCTTAGTTAGTCAACCTTCCTCTGCTTTAGGCTAATGGAATACTCTTATGACATTATCACTTTGAAGATAATGAAATGCAAAATTGTTTGATTTTATAGGACTTGCCATCGGTGTCAAATTAGAAACTGAGAGACATTAGAGACCCATCCAACATCTGAATTACTAAATTTTTATTTTATAGGACTTGTCATTAAACATAAAAAAGTTCTTGGAGTTGATTCTTCTATCTAGCTTGCTCTTTTCATTTTTTTAAAATCTTGGATAGGAACAGATCCTGTCTTATATATTTTTTGTGGTAGGTTCTTGCTCTGGTTTGGCTATTGAATTACAAATTTTGTCTTTTTCATTGGTCTTTTCTAATTTGTTTGACCTTCTCATCACTGCCCTTTTATTCTTGATTGGCATATGTTGCTGATTTAGAATACAATATAAAACAGTTTTGTTGAAGCTGTTAACTAGTATTCTCATGAGCGTTGCTGTAACTTTCAGGTATAATAATGATTTTGGTACGTGGGAATAATTAGTTTTGTGTAGATGTTATCTCTCAGTGACTGGAGCTTGATTTACTCAAAACCTCTAGCAGCTTTTACATCATAGCTTTGACCATAATATGACTAGTCATTGATAATTTTCTATTTTAAGTTTCATTCTACTTTTCCCTTTTGGATTTACTAATGTCAGGTTTTTAGAATTTGTCACCATGCACCAATTCTTGAGTAGATGAGTGAGGACTGTGGTTTTCATTCAATTTACATATTGACTAAATTTCTTTGTAGTCAACATCTCTCTCTCTCTCTCTCTCTCTCTATATATATATATATATATATATGTGTGTGTGTGTGTGTGTGTGTGTGTGTGTACATATATAACATTTTTATTGAAGAGTGAGATTGAGAGGAGCAAAATTAGGCCATACAATTATGTGGTTAAGATTAGACGTTTTTAGAAAATCATATGATCACTCAAAATGTCATGTGACTTGTTAGAAAACTCACATGTATTTTATATATGTATTTGAATTTTTTTTAGTTAGGAATGTTGATTATGGGGCAATTGGATATAATTGTCATACTAGCTCTTAGGTCTAGCTCCTTAAAGATTCGGCTCCTCAACAATCACTTTATATCACTATTGATTGAGAGAGAAACTGGAGGGTGTGAGATGGAAAATTGCTAAAGTTGCATCTCATATTTGTTTAGGCAGTAGAATCAGAGTTCATGTGTGCAGAAGTTTAGGTGGGACCATCAACAATCAAATGGTAAAAATTGTGTAGATGTTAAGTGATGTGTGTGTGAGTAGTAGCTTTGCTCTGGGTCATGTTGCTTATATATATAATGAATGTTATTTATTTTGATGTGAGACAGTTAAATTGAAAATTCATTTTGAAGTTTTTTCCTTTCCTTTCCCCAAAAATTGCCATTCCATTCAGTAATGATCAATGCATTCATTTACTTACACTTTGCTTCTTCCTGTCAAAGAACTGTTGAACTTTGGTCCTGATTCATTATTATAATGTGGTCAGTTACCTGTTCTGGGCCACTTAAACTTCCTCTCCAACCATGATTGGCGATCATTAAAAAAGAAGTTTGAGTGCTGTAGTGAGTGTTGGTAATGAGAGGAGTTTTTTGTTTGTGTACCTCTTGTAAATTGTAATAGCATATTGAATTATGAGAACTGGGAAAGCAATGGTGTGTAGCTCGACACTGGGTTTTGCTACTATCACAAGGAAAAGAATGATGGGTCCTTTAAAGCAGTGTTTTAAAGCAGCTTATGCAGTAACTAGTCTAAAGATATTTGGCAAAAATTAGAGAATAAAAGAAATATTGGTCATGAGATTTGAGGAATTTCTTTAATTTTATTTCTTCTGCATAAGGTTTATTAATTGGGGAGTTTATTGGATAAGCTTGGTTTGTGGAAATCAATCATTTTGACACCTGAACTGAATCATGTTATTACAGCCTTTTCTTTCTTCACAATTTGATTTGTTGGATTCTTTTTTTTTTTTAATTTCCCTTGGCTGGCTTTAAAGTTGTTCCCTTGGTAGATAGATAGAGATGTTGTTCCTGAATAGGTCTTTCTGCCTAGATTATGTAACTTCTAGGAGATACTTAAATGTTAGCTGTGCTTTTATAGATGCACACTTAGATTCTTATCTTTATGAAAGTTGATTATACTACCAAGAAGGTGGGTGGTGAGCATTATTATGGATGGATCTTCATTTTGTGCCTATTGCCTTATGATTTCCTGATGTTATAGTGGGTTCTTAACTGTGTTGTTCATCATTTGACACCTAGCACTGAGGGTGTATATATTGAAATGAATTATGAATTGTGTGTGTGGACATACATACCTGTCCATTTATGTATGCCTACATGCAGCTGTGCATTTATGCACATGCATAAATTGATATTTTAATAACAGTAGATTGGCGGCCGAAAAAGTAGGTTTAGTGAATGTTATCATTTGTTGTTTTTACATCCAGCACCAAGGGTGTTTATTTTGAGATGGAGAATATTGAAGTTACATGTGCATCTGTTCTTGTCCATTTATGCATGCCCACATGTTGCAGTGCATTTATGAACACATGCATGTGTTGATATTTTATTGATATCTGATGGTACAATCCAAGAAGTGGGTTAACATTATTGTGGCAATAGCTGTCTGTTTGGTGAAAGATTATATCCGTACATTACTCTAGTTGTAAGTTGATGCATAACTTTACTGCCTTGAACTAGATTTGTAGCTTATTAGCATTTTTATCCAGTCGAGTTAATGCTACTGCCTTGATCTTTAACAAGGTAAAGGGGTTGATTTAATATATTGGCTTTGTGATCCAGTTTCTTTTTTAACTTGTATGAATTATGTTGTGCTTGTCAAGTCTTTTTTTTACCGAATGTCATGCAATTGAAATTTTCAGCCTGGCATGGCTTCTTTAGAAAATATTCTACCTTTTTAAATTACTTTTTCATTGGGGAAGGGGGCTGTTACATGTTTTCTTCTTTCTTGCTTTTCTAGCTCATATAATTGTATCTGGTATCTCTAAAACCCTCTGTTTTATTACCTACTATCTTGTGAGTTCAGCTAATCTTTGTGATTGTAATCATTCTGCAAGTGCTTAGGTGGTTACTTTGTTATTTTAAGTAGTCTATAAGCAAATTCAGTTTAGACCTGTTTTTGGTTTTAATCATATTAGATTAGATTAGACATTGATCTGTTTTGTCCTCTCGGATAAATCATCCATACTGGTGGATAGAAATTTAGATGATGGAGAAAAATCTATCTCCTATTTTTCTCATTTTTGAGCACCCTCCTTTTTGTACTCCATTTCCCATGCTGTCTAGTCTCTTGATTAGATGGTTTGGTTTACTATTCTGCCCTTCGAATTTTCTCCTCTTCTACTTATACTAGTTTTCAGTCCTGTTGTTTTCCTTGACAAACATAACATTATGTTGGGCCCGAAATATCCTTAAGATGTAAATCCCTTGGCTGATGTGCCTCAAATGGCAGCATTTATGGCTGCTATGGCCATAAACTTGGAAAAATTTGTCATATAAACTGCAAACAACTCTTTGTTAGGAATAGGAAGCAATTAACAAAATCTTAGGTTTTTTAAACCATCCACTCATTTGATGATAGTGAACTTCTGATAATGTACTTATTCCATCTGATAATCATGCATGGTTTTCCAGAGCTTGGATTTATGGGTGGCAAATCAAAGTCATTATATGGAAGAGATGGCCATTTGGGCATAACACTGGTTAAATTTGCTGGGGACCAATCAGGCTTTAAGGAGGCCATGCGGCTAGCTGAACACTTTGAGAAGGAAAATCATGGACGCAAGGATTGGGCCCGTGTACAGTCCCAAACATTAGGAAAGGATGATGAGAACAATGCAAACCTCGTGAAGGTGGATGAGAAAAAAGGAGAGAAAAGGAGGGTCTTGTATGGCTATCTTGGGACTGCTTTTGATCTTGACAAAGTTGATTTTGACACAAGGAAGAAGACAGTCATAGAGAGCAGGAGAGAATACAAACTGCCCTTGTAGTTTCTGGGCCATGCATGGAATAGCAGTGTATAATGATTTGTGGATTGTTCTGGAGAAAGTCTTTCCAGATGCGTTATAGTCCCAATTCCTGGAGATTATAAAAGATTTTGTTATATTGTGCACTGCTGACTGTTTCAATGTACAATAGGGGGCCGAGTTGCCAACATTTTTATTCTAATTCTCGTAATTCATACTGATTTTCCTGTCATAGTTAATATTAGGCATATTAGGAAGATTTGTTTGCCTTTCCGCCATCTGACAACCTGGAACGCACTATCGAATTTAAAGTCAATGGCTGGAATCTAAAGTCTTGCTCTTGTACTCGCTTTTCCCCATGTTGGGTGGGAATTGTTTGTTTACAGTTTACATTTCCTTTATTACAAATTGACAATAGCGGGACAAGCAGATTTGTACTTGTGATTTCCAGCAGACTCTGTAAATCCCTCTTTGCTATCCATTCCTAGTTGATTGTTTGCAGTTCAGTTTGGTTGATTGATGAAACCCTATACTCGCTGCAAATTCCTAGTTTGATTAATCATTTACTCTTTAATTTTCTTTTTTCTTTCTTTGAATTTTTGGATCGGGCTTGGTGACAATAAATGGTACTTGTACTGCACTTTTGCATCTAAGCTTGGCCAAGATTGTACCTAAAGTTTAAATGAAAAAGGTTATGAAGTCATTGGTATATGGATTCAGACGCCAATGGTGTTTGTCCGAATCCAAATGTGACTTTGCGACGATCACTGCTTAGTGATTATATTCCAGCTTACGGAAGTTGAACTCACCAATGCATGCTCCTTGTATATTTGTGCACGTCAGGTAGTGTGGAGAATTTTTTTTATCATAGAAATAAGTGGATCCTACCGAAGTTTTAGGGTAACCTAGATCTTGCCATATGTACATCAGGAAAAGTGTTGGCATGTAACTACAGAGTATTTACTTCTAGTCAGGTGCTGGATTTGCTGGGAGAGATGAATGCGGGTCAATGTTCTTTAATGGTCCATAAAAATATTTTAATTTATGGTTCTGTGCCCTTAATGTGTGATTGTCTCTAAAATGAGGCAAAATTTAGTTATCTTTGATTTAATTTAAAGTTTATTATAGTTATAATTTATTAAAATTTAATGATAACTACATTCTTATTTAAAAGATAAGTTTACGGGTCATTTGGATATTGGTGACATGAGACCTGTTCAAACAATACTTGTGTTGTTCAAACAAATTTAGTGCGCAAGTACGTACGTCCATGTCAGGTGGTTGAAGCATTTAGAAATGTTCAAGAATTGAGCTAATTTAGTTTAAATCGAATAGCTGAATTGAAAAAAATTACAAATTAAAAGAAACAGTTTTTAAAAATTGTATTTTTTTTCTGTGCTTTAGTATAGTTTGCATTTTTTTCTGTATAAAATTGAATTCTATGTATTATTATATATATTATTTTTATTTTAATAATTAATAAGTATGTATTTTTGTTCTAAATATGCATTGTTTTATTTATAATAATTTTTTACTATGGATTGTAAATTTTTATACATATATTTTTATAATTTGAAACATTATTTTATGTTTATTTAATAGTATTTTAGTTTAAATTTTTTAAAATAAAGTCAAAAATTAAAATAATCAAATTGAACCAAACTGTCTAAGATTGGTCTGATTTAATTATCATAATAGATTTCAATTGATTTAAAATAATTTAAAATATTTTATAATTAATTTGAATGATATTTTCACGTAAAATTTAACTAAATTGTATTAAAAACATCTCTAACATCTGTGATTAAGAACTTATGGTTGGTGATTTGTGGTTTCAGTATGTTTATATTTCCTGGATGTATGCTTAGTTGTGTTCTTGCAAAAAAATATTTGCTTAAATTAATTATAATTAATGTAGTTATTTTAATTAAAATTTTCAAAAACACCACACGTTATGAAAAAGTTTTATGATACTTATTTGAAATTTTAAATGTATTCTTTTTTTATCTTTTAAATGTGAATGTATGTAAACAGGTTACTGCCGGCGCAGCAATAATATGTTGCTTTATATTTTTTATTTTTCTTATAGTATAAAATGTAAATTACTCCAATTCCATTAGTTGTATTAAATTATTGAATTTTTTTTTCTCTTTGGTTTATCGAATATAACTTTTTAATGGTACGTTGGTCATCATCACTTTAAAAATTCTCGTCGAAATTAATATTGCATTATTTTAAAATCATTAAAATTTACGGATACTAAGCTTCCAAACATGGGAGAGTTTCTTTTCTCCACCCAATTTTCTCACGATTCACTTTTCCATCGGTCATTTTGTTGCCTTCCAAAAACAGTGTAAAAGTTAAGAAGTAAGGTTTTGAATTTGAAGGAAAAAGAGAGGAGGGAAAATTTTCACTTGCAATAAATATTTTTTTTAGTTTGATAATGTTTTAAAATAAAAGAAGTAAGATGATATATTAACATGTTGAATGTGTTGATTTTTGCTAATTTTATAATATATAAATTTTTAATTTAAAATTAAACTATTTTTTCCTTCCAAAAACTTCCTGATATAACATAACAGATTTTAGTCTTTCCGTAGTTTCAGTTATGATTTTTTACACTGTTGGCAAAGTCAAGAAACTCATTTACGCTAAGGAATGCCCCAAAAACTATTGTATGTCATGTTTTAAATTGACCGAGTTACTATTAAAGCAAGTTGTGTTTATTCATTTTTTTTTGTTTGAAAAAGTTGTTTTATTTAAAATAGTATAAGACACTTGCATAGGTATATATGAATTAAACCCTAAAACTTCTTTGTTGTGCTTGTATTATGATTGTTCGCTTAACTTAGTTTTGGAAGGCAGATTGTTAAGAGTTAGCCCAGAAAGTTGAGCGTCCCAAATAAGTTTTGGGATATGTATTACAGAAACAACAATAGACATACTTACAATCTGATAGAAGGTTGTGTTTTTTATGTACGCTAATAGGAGTTTGATTTTAAGGTGTATGAATAGAAAAAATTATTAAAAAAGAAATTTATTTTATTGATCCCTATATTATGAAGAAATTGGTCTCTGGCCATTATTTGAAGAATATTTTTTAATGTTTATGTTTAAGTTTACATGAGATTTTGATTTTTTTTAATTGTGATTTTTAACACATATATTCTATTTATTTAGTATGAATTAGAAAGAAAAATAGGGAAAACATATTATTTCTATCATTTATTTGGATTGAAATTTAACTAATAAATAATTTGAGGTGGATTCTAAACAAAAAATTCTCCTTCCATAATCATGAAATTAGAGGGAGGTGAGAATTTTTTTTTCTATTTTTATTTTACAAAATTATAAATAATTTCATATTAATAAGAATAGTATAATAAAATATTAAATTTGTTTTTAAAAGGATAAATTTATTTTATTAATCTCTAATTTTTTTTATGCAATTTTTCTCTTTCCTTAATTTGAAGAATATTTTCTAATTCTTAAATTTAAGATTACATGATATTTTGACTTTTTTATTATTTTTATATTTATGTTTTGCTTGTTTGGTATAAATTAGGAAAAAGAAAATAAGAAAAAAAAAAAGAAAGGATATTATTTCTTTAGTTTATTTGAACGAAATTTAATTAGGAAATAATTTGAGGTGATTTGACAAGAAAAAAATTTCTCCTTTCTTAGTCATGAAATTCAGAGGAGCCGAGAAGTTTCTCTTTTTGGTTTTAAAATTTATATATTTTATATTTAAAAAGGACAAATAATTTTATATTAATAAAAATAATATATAAAATTTAATTTTAAATTTAATTTAATTATTTAATATAACAATTTTTTTATTATCTACTTATTTTTTATTTTTCACTCATTTAAAAAATAGTTTTATTTACTTTAATTTTATTTTAATCTATTCAAATAATTTTTTATTTTATTTTTCTTCTTATTTATTCATCATCCAAATATAGATTTAGTATTGATATACTTTTCAAGTATTAAATTAATTCTATTATTTTTAATTTTGATTATTGATTAACAAAAATGTAATGTAATAAATATAGAAAAATTATAATTATTTAAATAAATATAGAAAACAAAATATATAATGTAATAGAAGTTATTTTTTATTTTATCGAAATATTTTATATATTTTCTTTTACCAACCTATTCAAAATTGTTACTTTGTTCTTGTTATATTTTTATTTATTGTTAGATAAATTTTGGAATAATAGATTTAATTTTAATAATTGAAGGTATAAAGATTAAGTGTGAATAAATATAATTTGGGGGACTAAATTCTAGGAAATAAAGTATAAAAATTAAAAGTGTAATTAATTTTTTATATCTTACACATATGATCCCATGCCCATCAATCCATTATTATTTACATAAATGAATTAATCATATAATTAATTTATATTGCAGTTATATTTTATATATTTCATTTTTATCACAATTAAGTTAGTGTTAATTTATACCGCATAATTATCTCTCGTGAATGATCAAACCACGTTAGCGAAAGTCACATATATATATATATATATATATATATATATATATATATATATATATATATATATATATATATATATATATATAGATTATCACTATTCAAAATTTAGTATTTACTGCTCTTAGCGTTTATCGTGTATGAAAAATTATACGTGTCTTTTCTATTAATATGTTTAACAGCAATTTGATATGATACGTATGTAAAATAGAGATAAAAATAAAGATAATTAGCATTAATTTTAAGAAAATTCAGTGTAATACTGGAAAAAAATAACTGAATGGATACTTTTTTTAATAAACAAAAATAATATGAAATCATATAAAAATAATTTAAGTAACAAGGTCGGAAAATAAAATAATTATTAATTGAAAAAGTGGATTTTTATAACTCTTGAGATAAAATAATAAAATAAATGCTTAAAATATTAGTTTTGAATATGGAAACATAGGTGGAAGTAGAAGAATATCTGGAGGGTGGAGGTGAATGTGAATTATACCTTATCTTAACACGCATTTGTACGCATGCATGTGTCTTTCTGCGATGGCAGGTACTGCACCCTCCACCCAAAGACCAACGCAATGTTTCTTTGTTTTTAACCCTTTGAATTTAGATTACCTCTTTCATTCTCTTCCACCTGTTATCCCTTTTATTACTTTATCTGACTCTTCCCATGTGGCGCTCAGCACTCTTGTCCCACCCCCCACACATTCTCTCTCTTTCTGATCTATCTTCGATTTCTGGGAAAGTTCCTTCTCTGTACCAATACAACATTATAGAAGATACTCTTCAACATTCTTTCATACACAACAAACAATAATCATTCAAATACATTACATCAATTTTAAATACTTAAAGTCATCACTTTTATTAAAAATTAATAAAATCATATATTTTTATCAATGTTAACAATAACAATACTAACAATTGTGGCCACAAATCATGGTAACGGTAATGACTATTGTATACAGGTTTTATGAAAGAGAGAGGGGACACTGAATAATTAATTTTCACAACAAATTTAAAAATTGAATAAAATTCAGTTTAGTTTTAGTTTAAAATTTAAGCTAAAAGTATTTTAAAAAACTTTCACTACAGCTGAACATGTTTTGTTCAAAATTTGCATTAAAAAAAGCTAAAAACAAGTGTAGGTCTTGATTTAGTTTGGTCTATATGCTTAAGTTTTAGATAGAGCTAAACTAGTAGAAACTAATCATTCTTTTTGTTTGGGTGTCAATTTCATGATTTGAAATTCAAATGATCTGTTCTTTGAAGTAATCAACCCGAAGTTCCTCCTCTTCTCTCTCTTCTATATATATATTCTATCAATTTTATAAAATAATATCTCCAATAATTTTTATTAAAAACAAATTCATAAATTTGACATAATTAAAAAATAAATTAATACTCCTTATTTTTTATTTGAATATACTATATTTTATTAAATATAAATAAATAGTTAAAATTTAATAAAATATTAATCAACACCAACCTCCAATTCTTTATTATGAAAATAATTTTTAATTAAAAATAATGAAAGTAGGTATTAAACTGGAAAAAAACATGAAACTTTAACATATCCATGAGGACGTTGATACAACTAACATTGGGCTTGGCAGCTGGCACTGTATGTAGAACATTATTTGAATTATAATTAGTAGAAAGTTAAATGGTGAATGTGATTGGAGATTGATATTAAAAAAGGAAGAGAAGTAGTTAAAAGTAGAGACAGTGACAGAAGGAAGTGAGATCCATAGAACGAAGGGGTTGTGTGTTTTTGTTTTGCCAATAGGAGTGTGAGTGTCTAATCCCAATCCAAAGTGGAAACACTGCTCCAATTCTTATCCTATTCCTCACCCTACCCCTTACCCCTATAGTACTGATTTTACGCACTCCCAGCGCATTCTAGCGCCGCCCCTCAACAAGCTTTTTCAGAACAGGATAACACGTGTCCTTGGATTCTCCTTCCACGTCATCACTCCTCCCCTCCTCTTTCACAGCATTTCTCCACCACCTTTACTCTCTTTCTTCCCTTTCTTTCTTTCTTCTTTCTCATTGATTGAACCCAGCCAGCCAGCCAGCTAGGGTTTGGTTTTTCTCTTTGTGTTTGTTGGCGCAGAGCGAGTGAGTGAGTGAGTGACGATGGGGTCCATCCCCGATCCGGGCGAGTTGAGCGAGTTGGCTCAGCCGAGCTTCGACGAGTTCCAGCGCCAAACCTCTCTGATGACAAGCTGCACCCTCCTCTGGAAGGAACTCTCCGACCACTTCTCCTCTTTGGAGCAAGACCTTCTCAACAAATCGGAAGCCCTAAAGCGGAAGATTCGCACTCTCGACCACCAGACCAAGGAGTCCCTCCACCTCCTCGACCGCCGTGAAACCTCCCTCGACGGCAGCCTCCAGATCGCCATCCGCAACCTCGACAAGCACCGCGACGCCGCCCTCTCCGCCCTTCTCCACGACGACACCCCTGACGGCGAGGTCGATAATGGCGAAGGCCTCATGCTCAAACTCAAATCCTTCTGCCTCCGCATGGACGCCTTCGGGTTCTGGGCCTTCCTCGTCGGAAAGAAGAAGGAGCTGGAGGAGCTAAGGGCGGAGATGCCGGTGGCGTTGGCCGAGTGCGTGGATCCGGCGAAGTTCGTGCTGGAAGCGATATCTGAGGTGTTCCCGGTGGACAAGAGAGGGGAGAAGGGTGGGAATGACCTAGGTTGGGCTTGTGTGTTGGTGCTGGAGTCTCTGGTTCCGGTGGTTGTGGACCCTGTAATTGGGAAGTCGAGGCTGTTGGTGACGCCTAGTGTGAAGGAGCAAGCGAATGAGATTGCTGAGACTTGGAAGGCGAGCCTGGAGGAGCGTGGTGGAGTTGAGAACGTGAAGACCCCCGATGTGCACACTTTCTTGCAGCATCTTGTTACCTTTGGGATTGTCAAGAACGAGGATTTGGATTTGTATAGGAAGCTTGTCATTGCCTCTGCCTGGAGGAAACAGATGCCCAAGCTTGCACTTTCACTTGGCCTTGCTCATCAAATGCCCGGTACTTAACTATTCTTTCAAATTCAATTACCTCATCTAAATTAATTCATCTTATCAATTTGTGTTTTGTTATGAATAATTCTTCCTATTTTAGCAAGTTCATCATGTTTGTATTACTGAAAATATGGGAATGTCTATTGATGTCAATTGTAGATATGATTGAAGAGTTGATCAGCAGGGGGCAGCAGCTTGATGCAGTTCACTTTACATATGAAGTGGGTCTTGTGGACAAATTCCCTCCTGTTCCGCTGCTCAAATCTTTTCTCAAGGATGCCAAGAAAGTTGCCGCCTCTATATTGGAAGATCCTAATAATGCCGGCCGAGCTGCGGTATTTTTCTCTTTTTTGCTTTATTTAGTAACCTATAATTTTATCCATGTTTTTCTCCAGTTTAGTAGTTCAATGTTATGGAAGATAAACTGTCTTTTGTGCTCGATCAGTTATAGTAGCATGTTTATCTCTTCATTTCACTTCTCAGCTGATTTCATATTGCTCATCTTGGATCACTGGTTCGGTTATCTTGTGAGTGGGTGGTTGATACTTGTTGGGAAGTACAGAAATTTTCTATTTTTGGTTTTCTTGTATAGACAGAATATGCAGCTTAGAATGACTGTACCTAGGACTCTGTTTTTGAGATACGGGAGGGGGTTCTAATATCCTTCAGGGTGTTAATTGTTGGTTAAATACTGATTTGATTTCTGATTCTTCTCATCTATTTGTGCTGTTTTTTCTATTAGTTGGAAGGAAAAAAAGGCTGGAAATGGTAAAAGTGCTCTGTTTATTTTATAGACATATTAGAAATGGGTTGATTAATTTAACTGACTTTTTTAACTATGCTGAATAAAATTTCCCAGTACCTTGCTGCAAGAAAAGAGCAGTCTGCACTCAGGGCAGTGATTAAATGCATTGAAGAGTACAAACTTGAGGCTGAGTTCCCTCCAGAAAATCTGAAGAAGCGACTTGAACAGTTGGAGAAGGTAAAGACCGAGAAAAGGAAACCAGTTGCCGTCCCTGCCAATAAAAGAACCCGAGCAAGCAACAGCAATGGAGGTCCAATGCCACCAGCCAAAGCTGGCCGTTTGACAAATGCATATGTATCGTCTTTCCCTGCTGCTGCTGCTCCTCCTCCTCCTACATTTGTCAGGTCTCCATCACACGGGCAATACCCAGCTGCTCTTCCACCATACCCTTCCCCACCCCACATGTATGGCAGCAGAAGTCCTACTGCAAATCCTTATGCTTATTCACCAGAATCAGCACCAGCTATTGCAGGGTCATACCCAGCGGCTCCCATGAACTATCCTGCATATGGTGGCTATGGAAATGTTTTGGCACCCACTTATCAGCAGGCTTACTACCGATAGAAATGACAACCCTTGAAGATGGTAACCACTGATATGACGACCTTGATCCAATTTACTTTCGCAATGTTGTTTGTAATCACTAACCGTTTAACGGTAGCAGTTCTGTGTGTTAATTATAACTACTGTCCCACTTCCTGCTCTGCATGGGGAGAAGTTGTATTTCTAATGTTGATCCCATAGTACTAGGTGATTGTGGAAAGTAACTAGGACGGCCAAGAAACATCAGAAACTCAAACTACTACCACTGTTCGGTTTAGTTGTAGAAAGACTTACTGTGTTTACATTACATGCTTATCTTGGGATCAGACTGAAGGAGAACAAAAGAAAAAAAAAGGTAATCTGTTTCTTGGCAGCTGTTGACTATGGTATAAAGGCTATAAAGGAAATAATTTTGCCTGAGATGAATGTATTTTACTTTGTCTAGTAGTTCTGCATTCATAATTCCGTATTATGGTATTTGTTCTGCATTCAACCGTAGTATGTTGTTGCATTCCCTTTGTTTCAGCCATTAGATTTCAGAACTGCACATCATGCGGTTAGTTTACAACTGCAAAGGATCCTCTTCCCATTACCTTTGTGGCATTCAATCTAAAGAATATTTTCAAGTCTTCCTGGAACATATTAAACATCCTAGTTAATTATCTTTAAATCATCCCACAACATAAACATCTTAACTTAAGGAAGACGGTATTAATTTTTTTTGCAAGTTAATGATGTTTTTTTACTTACTAATTTTCTATAAAATATTAGAAAGATTAATAGAAGGAATGTATGGGATATAGCAGTGTAACTCTTCCAATTATAAGGTGATGCGGGAACAAAGTGAGTGTTAACTAGGCCTAGAGTGAGGATTTGAGTATTGCCAGCTAAATCCAGTGTGTTTTGTGTTCCGTCTGGTATGATAGTATTTGTGTTTTAAAAACATGAAGGAATAGGATCGCAATTGTTTGTCTCTAAATACAAGGAAAAAGTATCTACCCGACTGGGCGCAACAACCCATGTAAAGTAGCAAGAAAGCACGCAGAGCGCATAGGGTGGTTGGTTGCGAGGGAGACCACGATGCGGGCAGGGAAGCTTTTCTCGCATCTTAAGCTAGCTACACACCGAATAGCCGCCGTGTTACAACTTGTAACCTAACTTTTCTAATCACAGATTAGTTTGTTTTTTCATTCGACCTTTTCTCTTGTGGACATTCAATTTTAACTAATCCTTCACGACGATTCCCGTTAAGGAAGTTGGATCATGTGTCTACAGCAGGAGCAAGATCTTTAGGTGTGGAACGTCTGGAACTGGGTATCATTCTTTAAATGTTGATGGTGAAATGGCTTTTGTTGACCTGTGAGGACATGGGTCATATGATAATTCATGGCAATATATTCTATAAATTTGAGAGCAGTTTTATAGTCATCTGTTTACGTTTCTTGTTTTATTTTGTATTTTTAAATTAAAAATGACAAGTTTTTGGGAAAAAGAAATAAAGGAGGATGATTTGAGTCCCGAACCAAGGACATAATTTAGCATTACGAAGAATAAATTATCCTTCAAATTAAAAGTGAAAAATGGTGAGGAGGTGAAGACAGACAAAACAAGTGCGAATGTGACTTGCAGAGACGAGAAGGTTCCCAAAGTTGATGAAGTCACAAGTAAAAGCGATGTATGTACCCTACTATATAAAATCAATGACACTTCTTTTGTGAATAAGACGCAGACTAGGCAAGCTTCCTACCTTTTATTATGAACCATTTTGTTTGGATATTTATTTAAATTTCAAAAGCCGGTGTTGGTGCTTGCATCGTTCATAAGGATAGGAGAAAAAATAGCAAGCTTCTTAACAAATGGCGCATTCCATTTCTTAGAATATAAAGTTTGTCCTAGCTTCTAAGGTTGTTGGTGTAGGGACAATTCTGGCTCAGAGAGCATTAGATGATGATATTTCAAGACGTAATTTACACTCCAAGGAAAGGGGGAAAACTGGAGCAGAAGCTTCAAAATTAAAAGTGTTTTTCAACATAGCATTGATAATGGCTTTAATGCTAAGTTAGAGATTTTAAGCAAAGAAAACCCAAGAACGGCCATTCATCCACGTTTGAACTAGTGGCCTGCCTTTTCAGTTGGCATTATCTGTTGCTATCTGTGATGGATAGATAATCTGCTAATTTTTTACACACATGAATGAAGCGTGATGAATCAAAATACTTTCTAGCACCATAATGGGGGGATATGGACCATTTGACACACATGGAAAGCCTACTGCCTTGTGAAACAAGGTTAGACGGGCTAAAGATTTTAGACATTTCTCAACACTGAAATCTGAATTTCTACCGGTTTGGATTTCAGTTTCACCTTTTCTAATATTTGTATAGGGTTCATTACCTAACTACTTTGTTTGCATATTATAATAATTTTACATAAAATGCCACAAGATGACTTGGTATCTATATTGTGCTCTTTATCATATAGATTATAGGTGACATAACATTTGACTTTGATCAGCATTTGTTGTGCCTGTTTTGATTCAACTCACACATTCTACCTGACGGAATTAATGACAACCCACATTATCAGAAACAAGCAAAGACTCAAATCATATCCAATTAATTATCATCAATATACAAACCACCACGCGGATTACATTAAAAAATAAAACGATTAGATATTATATTAATCATTGGCTTTTGCTAATTGCAATGAGAGTAGTTGATCCTCAGAGATAATCTCAACAATGCATAGCCACGCTTGCAGGGAAGGTGATGCAAACGCCAAGGTTGCAGTCATAAGGCACATCCAAGTATGGTTTGGTGAGGTTCTACTTGCAGCTCTGTCAACCACCACTTTATAGAAGAAGAACACTACACACAGTGGCCTGTGATGTTAGGTGGGGACGTTTGTTTGGGGAGAGTGAGTGAAGGGTGATGGGATTGAACTCAATTGAAAGGTTGCCATCTTGTCTTTATTTTTTTGTATTTCCGCTTCTAAACGAAAACAACCCTTTAGGATTCAACTATCCTCTTCATTGGTGGGATCGATAAATATTACTCTCCCTAAGCAGAAGGCATTTAATTTTAAAGGTTTAAGTTGAGTGTAAATTATGATCTTCCAATTTTTAAAACCGTTTAATCTGTGACACAAAACAAATTTTTATTAAAAATTAGATTTAATATAGTGATAATATCAAATATTATAATTTTAATAAAAACTTATTATTTATTAATCATTTGTCATGTATTTTTCCAAATTATATTTTATTTGTTGTTTAATGCTTTAATATAATAATTAAGAAATATAGTTACTTTTTAATTTTATTATTATATTTTTTTATCTCTTATATTAATTATTTCTCTTATATTATTCAAAAATATATATTAATTAATTGTTAAAAATAAAAATGAAATAAAACTTTAATTCTTTATTAATATTGTAAAATTATAAATAAAATGAAATAAAAATTTATAAAATATCATTCAAAACAAAATGGAGAAAATAATAAAATTTTCTCTCATTCATATTAAATTACTTTTCTAAAAAGTATTATCTCCTTTATACTTTTAACATATAATGAAAGTAAAAAAATTTAAATTTAAACTTTTACATAAATTATTTACTTTCATAATTAATACTAACATTATATTTAAAATTAAAAATAAAAGTAGATCAAGATTTTAGGTGTTTAAGTATAATGTTTGTTTGAAAGTGTACATTCTAAAAAAAGTCATTAAATAAACTTAAAATTTATATAAATGATTGATTAAAAAGGTTCATAAATTTAAAATTTATCGGACAAAAAAATTATTAAATAGATTTAAATTTAAAATATATATATATATATATATTATTTAAAAGATTCATAAGTTTAAATTTTTTTATGAAAATATATTTTAATTTTTTTAAGTTATACAATCAATCTAATCCTTATTAGTATGATTTGTACAAAATATAAATCAAAATTATTTAATATTAAAAAATTTTAGAACAATTTATTTTAAGATATTACACTATATAATCTGTTACATGTGATATATTATTCAACAAGATCATACAGAAAAATTATGAATTGAATCGTAGTCTATTTTAAGCATAAAAATAAAGTTATATAAGATTTTTTTAATTTGAAATTAAAGATTAAAAATTTTAATTTTTAACAAATTATGTAAATATATTAATATTATATAAATATAATATATTAAAATAAATATAAATATATAATATATAAAGATAAATAGATTTTTGAATAAGATAAATAAATTTTTTTAAATCTAAGTCTAACTTATTTATCTAAATTTTTTTAATAAATATGAATCTGTTTATTTATTAAATGATCTAAATCAAACTAATCGTTAAAATGATAATATATATTTTTTTATTAAGTAAAAAACATGGTTAAATTAAATTAATTTTAGATGATTTCATATTTTTATTTTTTCATTATTGTTACAAATATTTTGTGGAGAGGAAAGGGTTTTTTATTTTAATAATAATAATAATAATAATAATAATAATAATAATAATAATTATTATTATTATTATTATTATTATTATTATTATTATTATTAGTATTATCAGTCAAAGTTTATTTATTTTCAGTTTCTAAGACTAAAAATTATACGTTTTTAATCTGTGATAAGGATTAAAATCATAGTATTTTTTTAAATATAAAGATTAATTTAATAAAAATTAAAACTAGAAATTATGATATTTTTAAGGATAAAAAATATTGTTTAAATTAATCATACTTCTCACATTTCTAAGTTTATCACTTTTTTTTTAATTTTAAAATCTTCATCGTTAAATGTGAAAATAATTTTTATTATATGATGCGTGACTTTACCATTATTTAGCATATACTTTATATATTTTTAAAATGTTTAAATTATTAATTATTTGGAAATATTTATTTTACATTAATATTAATTACTATCTATAGTCTAATTTCTTTTCATTTTTTCCAAATTCTTTTTTATCTCATAAATCTAAGTTTCTTATATTTTTACTTAAATTAAAAAAAGTACTCATTACAATATACGGAACACTTACTTATAATAATTAAATTTCAATATATATATATATATATATATATATATATATATATATATATATTAGTTAAATCATAAGATTAGTCCTACATATTTATACTAGTAATATGATTCAGTTATTACTTTCTTAAAGCCTTTGCCATTTTTATATATTATTAAAGTAAGAAGCACAAGCATGTCAACCTCCGAAAAGATGTGAGTCAAATATATCTATTTTTCATTCTCGAGCTCGACAAGGATGGAAGCCTAATGGTACCTAATTTGGTATAACTTATATTTTATTTTTAATATAATTTACATGTATAGTATAACAATTGTTTTTCTTTAAATTATTAAAAAAAATTTACACCAACTCATTTAGCAAAATTTACCAGGACTTGTGTCCTTCCTGGGAAGACTAAGCCAACGTTGGTTATTAACTGCTAATTAAAATAAATATTGAGTTTCTCGTTCCATGTTAAAATACCTATGACTATGATTGACCACTGTCTTGTTATTTTGCCAAAAGACTCAACACTCAAAGTGGGTTCCGCAGCATGGAGTAGTCTGTGAATGGTGCCAGCTTATGGGTTGGAAATGCTTCCTATCTCTTTGAGAAGAAATGGAATCAATTTAATAGTAAGATCAGGTTTTATCATATGCTTCATTTCCATGTATGTGCATGGACATAATTGAACAGGTGTTGTGCTTGACTTGGCTCCTGTCTCTTGCTTCTTTCTTAAATCAATGATTGGGGTCTTGTATTTTCATGGGAAGAACAATGCTCTAAACTCTACTGCATAAACTGTTGCTTTATCAATAAGGACTTGAATCAGTTTTACTGGTTTATCATGACGTTTGTATAGATGCTCGTTCAACTAGACCGCTGCTGCTCTCTTTAGATTCATTAAAATGAACCATAAATTTTAAAAACTTTTTTCCCCGCCATTCCTCATTAGCAAATTCTGTTTAAATTGGTAATATATCTAGACTAGTGTTTTGATGGAACAAAAATGGGCCAATGAAAAGTGTGATTGCCATTTCCTACTACTGTAGAGAGAGTCACGCTTGTCTTTTAAATCCATGCAATTGTTCATGTTTTGGATTATTTAAGTTTTTCTGTGATCATTATCTGTTTTTTTTTTCTCACCTTCACCTTCATTGAGAACAGAACCAGACAAGATCCAACTATTTTTAACATATTTGGAACATTTCTTCTTAAAAAAACAAATCACTTATTTTTTTAAAAAAAAAAATCTATCACAATAGCTGATAAAAAAATAATTATTTCTTCGAAGTAAATTAAATCAAACACATCGTAAAATGTAAATAACAACTGTTGGGAGCTAAAACTTTTCTAACTTACACTCCTCTACTCTTTCCTCCATGAAAAATTTTAACATATTTTACTTCTTCAATGAAATGCATTAATATTTGGAAATTATTCTCACGTTTAGATTGAAAACATTTGAACAATTTCATAGTTATAGACTTTGTTATTTGCAGACCATAATGGTTGCATATATACATTCTTTTATTTTAGGTAAATGGAGGTACAGAGAACTATCGCAATGCATCTTTTTCTAATGTTATTATTTAATAAGAAAGCGGTGAAAGAATAATGTAATGAAAGTGACATACAAATATCACTTGCACAATTGTAAGTATATAATACTTTTTGTTTGGAATATAGTAGTTATATGCTTTATGAAATATTTATATTTACGGAGAGATAAGAAAAGAGATAAAATCAAAGATGTAATGATCGGTGCGATAGAAAGATAAAGTAATAAAAAAGGTGAAAGGGAAATAAAAATACTATTTAGGTGAATAAAAATCAGCTCTTTTTCTATTTTGCTCTGTTTTACTATATCCTGAGGCATACGAAACAGATAAAATAATGGAACTACTACCAATAGTCTTTACAAGAGCACCAACCATCCTTAAAGCGATGAAAACGGTTGTTATCTCTCACAATAATTTCTCTTCCAACAATTCTTGAGATGAACTTAATGGCACTATGGCAATCTCCACAAATCCTAAGATTCTTTGTGATCCGTATGGGCACTCCATGAGGTAGAGCTATGAGACCAAAAGCTAGAGCAATTTTCTCACTGTGGTACCACACTTCTGAAGCCTTTTCTTCTTCTTCTAAATCAAAGAGCGATAGATTGGTATCAGGAACATACCCAGCTTTCTTCATCTCCCCTCTGAGCTTAGCTAGCATTTCCTGAATGGCAGAGTTCTTTTCATGAGAACTATCCTTTGCTTGAAAAACATGGACTCTATTCTTTACAGCAATCCAACTATAACCAACATTCTTTTTGATTCCAACATCTTTCATTTCTTTCCTGACAATAGTGGCTTCTTCCCATCTGCATTTAAAAATTATAGGCACGAACAAATGAGCAATAACAATGTTGAGCATCAGCAAAAGCGCCATAACAGTGTCAGGTCATTTGGAAGAGACATTATTAGTTTAACTAAATATGTTAAGCAACTGCAGAAAAATGAAAAAAGAAGAAAATTCATTGACAATAGTTAGGACACCATAGGTTATTCTACCAAACAAAATGAACAATTCAACTAACTTGTCCAGGCTACTCAAGAAGGAAAACTAATTAGCATGGTTTTGAATTATTACCTGCCAGCAGATGCAAGAATGTTAGAAAGCACTACATGATTGCCAGAGTCATCAGGATCAAGCTCAAATAATTTTTCAGCTGCAATTTTTCCCAACATTGTTTTCCGATGCATCCTAGAAGCCCCAAGTAGTGCTCCCCACACTGATATAGTGGGATGAATTGGCATTGTCTTAATAAATTCGTATGCTCGATCTACCAAACCAGATCTCCCAAGAAGGTCCACAATGCATGCATAATGCTCAGCACCTGGTTCAATTCCATAGTTCACTCTCATTGATTCAAATATCTGCAAGCCTCTCTCCACAGCCCCCGCCCTACTACACGCTGATAATATAGAAACTAGTGTAACATAACTTGGTGCAATACCAGAGCTGCCCAATGTCATCTCCTCAAATAGACCCAACGCCATGTGAACATCACCTTGATGTGCATATCCACCTATCATTGCATTCCAAGTGACTAGGTTCCTCTCCGGCATTTCACTAAAGACTTGCTCTGCGTTCTCTATACATCCACACTTTCCATACAAGTCAACAAGTGCACTCCCAACAAATATATTCTCCTCAACACATGCTTTGACAGCAAGAGCATGAACAGACCGGCCCAATTCCAGCCCTCCAAGCTCAGCACAAGCACTGAGCACGCTCGATATCATGAAATCCGTCGGCTCAAGTTCCTTCCTTGCATGCAAGAAAACCATACATGCCCTCTCTTCCTCACGGTTTTGCACAAGAGCAGCAAGCATGGAGCACCAAGAAACAACATTCCTCCTTGCAATTCTATTAAAAACCATTTCAGAAGATACCATGTCCCCACATTTTCCATAGAAATGAATAAGCCCATTGGCAACAGAAACATCCTCCCTGTATCCACTACGAACTATAAAGGCATGTAACTGACGCCCAAGCGCCAAACTCAACGTGTCAGCACAGGCATTAAGAAATGCACAAAATGTAATGGCATTTGGCTCCCCATCCACACAAAGAAACTCTTTAAATGCACCAATTGCATCCAGACACTGGCCATCCTTAACTGCATTCGAAATATACGCATTCCACGTGGCTAAATTTCTATGCGGCATTTCATCGAACATGTTCCGAGCCTCAACTCGAAGGCCAGTTTTGCTGTACATGTCAAAGGCACTGCAGCCAACAAACACATCAAATATTTGGCCACCCTTCAACGCAAGGGCGTGAATCTGTTTTCCCGTCATGGGCATCTGCAACGAAGCCGAGGCTTTGAAGACGCAGGGAAATGTGAAGTCATTGGGAGGAACGCACTCACGGCGCATGTTAGAGAAATGGCAGAGAGCAGGGATGAAACGACCGTTTTGAACGGAACCAGAGATGAGGGAGGTCCAAGTAACAACGGTGCGAGCGTGGGTGAGTGAAAGAACGTGTTGGGCTGAGTCAAGATGGTCGAGTTTGGAGTACATGTTGATGAGGTGGTTGCAGAGAAAGGATGGGAGAGGAGTGTCATGGGTCTTGATGATTTGCGCGTGGACAACACGACCAAGGAGGGAAGAACGACTTGAAACTGCTGACTCTAGCAAGCAACCCAGCAGGTTCGGGCCATGCACGCTCATTGCTTTTTCTTACGATGTTAACAATTACCATGTGTCAATTTTATTTTAGTTGTAGACAAATGCAGTGTTGCTGTAAGATCCAAAAAAAAATTACTCGGGTCTTCACAAGGTTATGATTGGATATTTTACATTGCAGCCTAACAATCATTCTGTGCTCAGGTTCAACGGAACCATAAGCATGGAGTAAAACGCGGGCAGCATGCCATGCCAATCAAGGTTATGTTTGGATATAGCCTTGAGTGAAATCAGATGGCATAAGAAGGTGAAGAATGCAATGAAGAAGAAGAAGAAAAAAAAAAGTTATTATTTCACTATTTTATGATCGAATAATGGAAAAGGATAGTTTCATCATTTTCATGTAACATCTCTAACTTTGGAAAGGAAAAAAATATATTAAATGAAATAGGCATAAAATGCATTTTATAACATCTAATTTCAATCCATTCAACTTTTTATTAAAAATAAATGAATGGTTAATTTTGTCTTTTATTTTGTTAACGAATTTTATTTTTATTTTTAATTTTAAAAAAATTAAATAATTAATTTTTTATTTTATTATTTATATTTTACATTAGTTCCTAAAATCAATTTTAAAAAATAAAATATTACTGTTGTTAAATGTTATAATGTTGGATCAATAAAAAGAAATTAAAAAAGTTATAATAATAAAAGTGAAAATTTATGATATTACAAAAAAAAATGATAAAAATAAAAATAAACACAGTAATATAATAATGTTTAGACATATTTTAATATGTAATATAGTATTTACCAACCGAAATCAATATTATTTTATGAAAATTGATTTCAAAAACTAATGTAAAACATAAATGACAAAATAAATAAAATAATACTTCACTCAAAAATAACCTAAATAAAGAAACATAATAATATTTCTTTTTTTTTATTCTATTTATTTTTAACGCTTCAAACATTAGATTAAAAAATTGAGACTACGTTAATTTATTCATTCAAAAGATCACAAATTTATAAGTAAAATAGATAAAAAATTAATAAAAGATCAAAAATTAAACAAATTTATAATATATATTAATAAACTTTTAATATTTTTACATATATTTTCAATTTTAGACATTTAAAACTATAAATTAAAGTAAAAAATAGAAAATATTATTTGTCAAACTTTTAAGATTTTTATATTTCAAAAATTGTAATGATAGTACAAATTTAATTATCTACATTTTTTAGAATTTTTATATTATTTCCAAATTTATTTATATTTTTAAATATTTGTATAAAATCATATAGAATATTTTTATTACTATTTATTTTAAAAAAATAAAATAAAATAATGTAATATTTTTATAAAAAATAAATAAATAATATTCTTTAAAAGACAAATATTTCCTAAACGCAATATATTTTATTACAATTTTTGTCGAAATAACTGCAAGTATGAGTATATTATTCCTTAACCCATCTCATATCCTTCACATTATTTAATATAACATATAAAAAATAAAAATTATAACACAGATCACTACCGAGAACTAACTTTGTTGTTTTGAATAATATTATCCACTATATATAATAAACATTGTCAAATCACTGTATAAATAAATTTTAGTGTTATTTTAATTTTTCAAATTTGTATATATAAATTATTAAATCAATGTTAACATATGATTATTTTTAATATAAATTTTTTATCTTAGATTTCAATTATTTGATTTGTTATAAATATTAAATATTTTTTAAAATAACATATATCTTTCATTAGGGATAATTTTACTTGACTTAGGTACAATAATTGTGAGTAATTAAGTTATTTCTTTAAATTTTTAACACAATTGCATTCTCATGGTTCAGCTTAATTTTTTTTAATTTAGTTAGATGAACACAGTATCAGTTGATTCACATATTCGGTGCTATTATAAATATTAAATCTACAATATATTTTGTAATTAACTTATTATATTGAATTTAAAATTATTTTAATATTTTATTATTATATTTTATAATCAGAATATAAAATAATAATTTAAAAAATATGATTAATATATTTATACTTAAATATCCAATTATTCAGAAAATATAAAAATAAATTATTAATATTAGCATCTCTCAAATATAAATCCAAGAATGGATATTTTTCGAAATAAAAGTATGAGAATGAGAAGGAGTATAAATATGGAGACTTTCGCATAGGAAGCAAGACCAAGACTAGGGCTTTATGGGGCACGTGTGCAATGTTAGGCTTCTGGGCTTTATAAATATGAACCCTTTCAGCCCAATCAGATACGAGCAAAGTTGTGGTTAAATATTCTGCCGACTGGACCCAAAAATAAAAAACTACTTTTTGGGATATATTGTATATTTGGACCGCTTCACAACATGAAAAATTAATTTGCTTCCTAAATTCTTATAGGGTAACTCATAGCTTTCATGGTTTAAGTGACTGTGAAAATAAGAAGAAAAGAAAAATAAGGAAAATAAAAAAATTAAAAATATAAAAAATTAAATTGTTTGGATCAATAAAATTATAAAAAAAAATCTTAAAAATTTCTTATCTTATTTGAATGAATGAAAAATAAAAAATATATATTAATAATATAAAATTTATTTTATATAAATTTTTAAAAATTTAATTTAATTTTAAAAAATTATTTTTTAATATATAATTTTATTAATATAATTTTTTAAAATATCTAAAAATTTTAACAATTTACCATAATAAAAAAAATTTCCTCTCTAATTTTTCCACTTAAAAGTAGATTATTTTTCTGTGAATACTTAAAAAATTATTCCTTTATTTTTATTAATACTTTTTATATTTTTTTTCTTTCTTTTTTCTATCATTCCATCTAAATAAATCTAAACAAATCGTTAGACTCTAATAATAATAATAATAATAATAATAATAATAATAATAATAATAATAATAATAATAATAATACATGATTTTTAAAAATATTCCTAAATATTTAAAAGGGATAATTTTTAAATGAATTTTTTTTTTACAACAATACCAATTTACAGAGTTATTAATTCTCTTAAATATACGGATGAAATGCAACGCACCGTGTCATGCCATTCTTGTTTTTATTTTATTTTTTCTCTTCTTCGTATCATGCCTCCCATTGTGGTCTCCCTTCTTCCATTTTCCTCTTCTATTTCCTTTTCATGCATTCTTTTAAAAAGAAACACGAGTTCGGCCTATCCCATTTTTATTTATATTGGAATCTTAAGAAGATGAGATGAGAGTTAATTGTTACACGGACTAGTTAATGCATAGCAAGATTTATTGACAAAGCGGGACTACTCTCAAGGAGATGAGATGAGAACCTTCACCATATTTTAAGTTGTTTATTAAATATTTTGATGTTAAAACACTGTATATTGTGTTACGTTTTGGTTTGTAATAAAATTTAAATTTAAATTTTATATTAATTATTTTTTATTAATAGATCAATTTTAATGGTCTTTTATACATTGTGTCATGTGCCTGATGTGCATTTACTAAACTGTGTATGTAAACCGTTAATAATTACAACATTAAGATGTTGAAATTACATATTTTTCAGTCAAGATTTCAATAAATTTAAAAGTGAAATTTATTGTAAGATAAAATATTTGTATGTTAATTAAACTTGTCGGTTTAAATAATAGAATGTGTGATTATCAACCAGAGTTGTCCTCCGCAGGAAATAAATAACACACTCCGGACAATAACTAATTTCCCTGACATCACTCCTACACGCGTTCATGACCCGTTGAACAAAAATATTATAAGTTTAGGAATAAAATTAGTTTGAATTGAATTAAGTTTTAAGTATTTAAATTTAATCTATTTAAAAAGTTTTGAAGTTTAAGTATAAATTTATTATTTGTTAAAAAACATTTTCTATCAAAGTTTGGTCTGATTTAAAGTTTACACGTGTATAAAGTATATTTAAAAATTTACATTAAAAAAATTAATAGAAAGACTTAAAATTTATATAAACAATTAATTAAAAATATTTACAAATTTAAAATTTACAAGATAAAAAATCATTAAATAGATTTAAAAAATATATATATAATATTAATATTATATAAATAAAATATAAAATAAATATAAATATATAATATATAAATATAAATAGACTCTTGAAAATAGATTAAATAAATTATTTTATAAATTTAGATCTAACTTGTTTATTTAAAAAAAAATTTTAATAAATCTGAGTCTATTTATTTATTAAATAAATCAAATCAAATTAGATTTAAAACAAATAGAACCCTAAACTTTATCAATGTTGTTCACTTTCATCCCTACTCTCATGTATATAATTATATTTTAATTTTAATAATTTAAAAATAAATTTTAGATTCTCACTTTTTTTAAGGTTTTATTCTCTTTCCTTAGTTATTTTTTTTCTTTCTAAATTTAATATAATTTAAATTTAAAATATTAATAAAATAATTGTTATTAAATCTACTTTTCACACAAAAATAATTAAAAACTGTCATGTTTTATAAAAATGTGTACCAGATGATTATTTTGAAATAAAAGTGTAGTCTTATTTTTTCCACCACAAAACATAGTATTATATTATTTGAAGTGATTGTAGATTAGTATAGTAAAAAATTTAAGTTAAATTTAATAATTTAATGGTTTGATGCAAAACATATGAATAATTTATTTAATATTAATTTCATATCAATTTATTTTAAACAAGGAAGCTAACATTTGAAGCCAAAGTTTTATTTAATAATATAATTTATTTATATCATAATGTTGTGTAGTACTCTTTACAAATTAATATAATTATTTGAGAGTATTTAAAAAATCTAAATACATAATTATTAAAAGATGATTTTTGGAATAAGATTTATATATGATTTTATTCAAATCGATATTATCATGACGATAATACAAAAAATTTCTCATGACTTTTTTAAATTTTTTTGAAAGGAACCAAAACTAAGAAAAAGCATCGATAAAGATAAAGTAAAAAATAAATTTGAAAATTTAAAATAAATTAAAAACAAATAAAGAAATATATATATATACATATATATATATATATATATATATAAAAGAATATAAAAAATAAAGTATAAATATCATCACCCTAGATATTAGATAAATAACCCATAACAAAATAAAGTATATGGATTGAAGCATGCGAAGTATGTTGTCTTTATGCATGCAAACAAGAACAGTGGCTATTTGTCTATATAGCTCTACAATTGAAGAAAATGCTGTTCAAACGGGCATGGAGAGCACTCATTTCCGAGGTCACAAAACATGTGTAGTAAAGGAAAACAGGATATTAACAAGAAGACAAAAGCGCTTTTACCACTTCCAATCGTTCCTGCTTCTATGCTAGTGATCAGAAAACAACAGAGCTTTGTTTTGATCCATTGCTGCATGGGAAAATGAATTATTTGACAAAATAATATCATGTTTACTAATTATTATTTTGACAAAAATGTTTTTTTTTTAATTTTCTTATAAAATTTATAAACAATTATGTTTTTAAAATAAGTTGAGAGCGAGAGTTGATTTCATGATATATATATATATATATATATATATATATATATATATATATATATATATATATAGTTTTCTAATAAATTTTTTTACGTTTAGAATTTTTATTAATAAGAGATTTAGAATAAAATTTAATATTATATTAAAATTGGATTTATAATTTAATTCAACCTTAAAAAAATGTCTTAAAATAAAATTATTTTCACATTATATATTTATAATATATATCTTATACGGTGTAGTACCTTCTATCATAATCCAAAAAATCATTCCAAATCTTCCAAACTTACAAATGAATTAATCCCTTGAATGTATTACTTTAATACATCAATCATCAACCCAAACAACCATTTTTAGTGCTTTAGTTGAGAATTTTAAATTTTTTTAAAAAAATTTAATATATTAAACGTTACACTTTTAATTAACATTTTCATATTCCATATTTAATAAATGTTTATAAATATAAGCTAATACAACTCATCATATAATTATAAATGGAAGAATTTTTAAAGAAAATTTTCATTATTAATTAAATAATTTTAAAATCCATATATTAGTTATTATTTATTATCCGACAACCCGAGATTTGTCATTTTGTCTTTTCAACTAATCGATCGATTTCTCTAGCTTTTTACTTACTCTGGAATATGTATGTTGCGTTTACGAAATAAGGCTTTTGAATGGTTAGGTGAAGGGATCCACTTCAAAGATTTCTATCTACAGAATATTTGATTGGAAATTCAGATTAGCCGCAATCTAGCTTGATTGTCCTCATAATTGGACCCGATTTTAACTTGTCCTCCATATTAGCATTATTAATATCAATTATGGGAGAGGGCTCATGGTGTCAAATCCTGTGCAAAACTTAAATTTAGGTGCTCTTTTTTTCTTTTTTTTCTTCAAGATAACAGAACACTATTACATTTAAGCTTACAAAATTTTTGCTGTGCGTGGTTTCGTCTTTGGTCAACGAAGGATCTAATTAAATCTAAAATCACTTTCAGTAAGATATATTGTTCAGGCTGTTATCTTGTATATAGCCACCACACGAGGTCGATTACCTCCGTTCCATAATTGTCTATATGAAACAAGATAAACAGTTCATTAAATCCAGCATATCAATCATGAATCCTGAAACCCATTGGTAAATATTTTTTGGTATCACGCTCTACCAACCAATATTGCAATTAATAACATCAAAATAGTTTCTTTTTCAAAGGAAGTTCATAATAGACTTTACAAGGATGATTACAGAAAATCAAATCTTTACATCAATAATTCATATCTCATAGCTTAACTGAGTTGACTGAAGAAATTTTACGTGTGGTACCAAAGTTTTTGTAACTTGATTAGTTTTATTTTTAAGACCCTAAGTGGGATCTACTATTACTTGGTTAAATTAACATCTAAGTGAGGATTAATTTTATTTTTAAGTATAAAGGGTCAAGTTTATGAATATTTTTTTTAAAAGGGTGTCTTTTATTGCATACGTATATATAGGCACATGATAAGAAAAAGAAATAAAAACTTTTATTAAATAATCAATATTTATTTTATTAAAAATATAAAGATACTTAATATTTATTTTTAAAAATAAACTAAAATATTTACATATATTAAATACTTTTTATCATGTGCCTATAATACAAGATAGCAAAATTTCATTAAAAATGCTAATAAATTTTCTCTGAACATTAGTTAAAAAATAAAAGATTATACGGAAAAAATGTTATCAAAGCATAACCCTTTTTAATTTTTAATAATTTTTATTAATTAATTTCTTAATTAGTGTGAAGGGGAGAAAAAAAAAACAGTAAAATATGTAATCTTCTTCCTTTTCTTATTCTTACCTTGAAACAAGGATATAAGCACGAGAATCTTGCATGTTTTGGCTTGTTTAGAGCACTCCTTATCATTGGTTCATGTATATGTAGAATTATTATTTAACTATGACTATTTCTAATATTAATTAAGTGAGGCGGTCTTTGTCATGTGTGTTTTATTGTTAAATACACACTAGCATGTTCTTAGTCCGAAGGAGAAGTATTGAAGTAGGTACATTAATGTAGGGAAATTGAACTCCTCCTCCACCCCCACTCTAAGTTAATAAGGCATAACTTGTTGTCCAAATGAATATTGACATATAATAATAGTGCACACACATAAAGACAAATAGTCTGGTATATAAACTTACCTAAACCAACTAACTTTAGCCTATAATTAAAATTACTCAAGTATAAAATGATAAGAGTATCCATTCTTTTGCCGCAGTTGTTGAAGCTCTTTCTTTGGATCCTCTTGGTTTGTCCCCAATTCTCCCCTGCAGGACTCATTAAATAAATAGCAATTATTAAGTAAACCCAAAATGTATATTCCAAACCATCCAACCCTTTTTATGCCCAATGCGAATTTTGAGTTCTTCAACGGTAACTCTTGGCTCCGGGTTAACATTTTCTAGAGCTACTGGGGATTTGAACCTGACGCGTACTACTCACCACTGGACCTTGTGAATTTTCATTTCCAAGCTAGATTTTTTAACACTTTATATTTTTAGGAAAATATTCGTAAACACATACAGAGTAAATATATTTCATACAGCTCTTATTTTGTCTTAATATTTGATTATCAATATATTCATACGAGCATCGACTCGCAGCAGCTTGAATACAAAATAAAATTATTCATTGAGGGAGGATGTATTTATTGTGCGTGTGTTTCTGAATATTTTTTATATTTTTATAAGGATCTTATTGATTATATCGACGTAGGAACATTCAAAAGGAATAGTATTAATTAAAGCGAATCCAAATCGTAAAAAAAAAAAGTTGACATAGAAATTAACAAAAAAATAAGGGAACTCATTTAGTTCAAATCATCATTCTTGAACTCTTTTTAGTTGCCATTTGCATATGAGAGGACATTGGCTTTTTTTTTCTTATATATATAGATACACAATAACCAGGAGAAATCGGATAAAAAATAAAAAATGAAAGAAATATAATATGATAAAAAAAGAAAAAAATATTGGAATAAAAAACTATTAAGATGTATAATAATTAGGATTGTAATAATAAAGAAGCCATGCAGTACATAAATACTTTACAATTTAGGTTTCATAACTATATTTGAAGTTAAGTTTTATTGCACATCAATCCTGAATATTTATGTACAATCGTGGTGTTTAATTTTGAAGGGTTGTTAATAAGTAGTAAAGGAAGCTGATTAAGAAATATTAAAGAGATGTTTTACTTCTTTTTTTTTTTAGTTTTTTAAGTATGAAAAGAAGTAAATAAATAAAAAATAAATAATATATAAAAAATTAAAATACCTTAAACACGTTTTGGTTTTTTAATTTTAAAAATTGAAAAGAGATATTAGATCTGTTTGTTTTTGTTTTTCCTAAAATTTTTCTGTTTTTTAAAAATTAAAAAATTAAAAAAATTGTTTGGGGAGTAAATTTTCTGAAAGCTGTTTTAAGAAAAAACAAATAATTTTAATTTTTTAATTTTCTATTATTCATATTCTTTCATATACTACTCTATCTTTTCTGCTTACTCTCGTTTTTTCTTTCAAAAATAATTTTGTTTAAATATTAAAATAATTTGAAAATTAAAAACAAAAAAATGAAAATAAAAATCACATTAATTTTTTAAAACAATTCTCAAAAAATAAAAACAGGTCCTAAATATGTCATAATAGATTATTTTAATTACTTTAATAAAGCATGTTAAATAAATTTTATATTTAATATAATATATTTTTTTCATATAAGCTTTCTGTTTTTGTTTCTTTAAGAAGTATCTTTGGGTGAGTTGCTAGCATTTGTCAATTTTATATTACTAATGATATTTTTATATATTCACATTATTATCTATACTAATACATTTCAATCCAGCAGTTATGATTTTTTTATAAAAATAAAATAAAATCATGCGTATCTCATTACTAAAGTTATTAATGTAGAGAACGTGTAGTCGAACACATGTCTTCTACCAACAAGGAAAACTCATGAACCAAATTATGATGTGTATGCAAGTAATAGACATTCAAAGTTGGATATGTAGCTCAGCGGAATGAAATGAAGCAGAGAGCCAGAGACACATGTGAGTTTGGGGCATTAAATTCAATAAGTTGTTTCTTTTTTTGGCCGTTATTCACCAAACATTTTTTCTAGTTGAGTACCAATTATCACATTTTTTTCATTATTTATTTATTTATTTATTTATTTTATCTTTTTCTTTCTTCCATCGTATCTTTAACTTTTTGTATTTTTTTAGGTAAATAGACCTAAATAGAATGGACAATAATAATTTTTCTTCATACCTAGCTTCTTGATTATTGGCAAAATGCTAAAAAACCTTATCTAGTTATGTTTTTTGATATCACTTGTCAGGTTTACTCTTTCCCTCGTCCTTGATTGTTTTTGTACTTGTTTCTGCTTTTAATAGGTGCATTATTTTTTATGGGGGTAAAAAAGCTGGAAGAAAAGGAGAAAAAGGAAGTCCTGCCACCTGCAACATCAACTGCACCTCCCAAGATTAATTAAACCAAATATTCTTTTCTTTCCTTGCCATGATCCCTTACATGGTCCCTTTCCCTTGATCAACGATCTATCGCCACCAAATTTGAGGTCTAACATTGTCTCTACAAGCTCGAGGATGAGATATTACTATAACATTAGCACAAAGTCCAAATTCATATTCTATGATACTTTGGTTTTCCTATTTTTTGTGGAACCAACGATTCATTTTCATGTTTAATTTGAGAGTTTGAGCAAATAAATTTGTGGAGGACATGTTATGTTACTGGAGAGACAAATTAAAGGCTAGCATAGTACCCTACCACAAACTAGAAAACCAAGTTGCTCGTGGGTTTGTGTGCAGAATTCCCCTCCTACCACTTACCATTACAGGACCACACACACAGCAACAACAAACACAAGGACAATAAACCAACCCTGCTTGTCACCCACTATCCCCATCACCAACGTCATACAATAATTCCAAGGAATTACACCATTCCTTTTTTCTTTCTTTCAAAAAAAAAAAAAGAGAGAGAGAGAGAACCCAGAGAGAATAGTTATTTTACATAACAAATTAGGAACTCATGAAAACGGCACTACTCTATATTATAATAAAACAGCATCGAAACACCAACTTCCCTCTCCAAACACACGCCTCCTTGGTTTTGCTAACTTTGTCTTTTCAATCATCAAAGTACCAACGTAGCTCTGCTCCCATTTTCACCATAAACAAAGTAAAAATAGAAATAAAAAAAATCCATAAAGTGGATTTCACATAACCGCCAATATTTTCTTTATCGTAAAAAAATTAACAAGTAAACAGAAATGTACTTAAAAATAAAATATTGCATGTTAATATTAAGTTAGTGTTGTTTTACACCAACCTCCCCGAGAAACTAGTGTTGCGTCCGGCAAGGGGTGGAGGACAAGAGTTGTAGGAGAAGGTCGGTGAAAGCACGAAGGATGTATTTGTGAGTATGTGTAGGATTGAGAGCGAGATAGCATAAGAGGAGTTCATGGAGATAATCCCAGTGTTGTGTGACGTCAAAGACTTGGCGAGAATGGATCATTTCCTGCATTGAATTGAGGAAATCGAGGTAGGGATTGAGTGAGTACTTGGGGACTCTGACGCCGCCACTTGTTGATATGAATGTGGGAGTGTCGGAAGACTCGATGATGGAGTTTGAGGTGCCAGGGGAGGAGAAGAAGAAACGCTGAGAGGCGAAGATAGAGGCGAAATCGGGTTCTGTAGAGTCGGATTCGGAATGAGAGGAAGAGGATGAGAAGCATTGGTCGGTGGTATCATAGAGGGAATGGTTGTGAGGTGTGAAGGTGGATGAGGGTGGGGTGTGATGGTGGTATGAAATGTTTGGGTATTTTAGTTTGAAGAAACACAGGTGAAGGTGTTTCGACAACAGGTTTGGCATCTTTGAACAATGAATTTTCAATGGGATGGGAGACACTTTGTTTCTGTCTGCTTTTTATAGACTGCACCCACTTACTTTTCTTTCTTATACCCTATGCGGAATTTGCTACCGCCACGTGTATGCCTAATCATATAAATTAAGTGACACCCATCCGAATGCCATCAGAAAAAATAAATATTAAATATCAAGAATGATGTAAGGTAAATAACGAAATGGAATGAAAAAAAAAATGTGGAATGAAAGATGTATACACTTAATAGGTATATATTTATGGAATGTATATATTTAATGAGAGTTTAAAAAATAAAACATGTAATATAAGTGGAAGAAAAAACAGAAGAAAGTGAATTTATAAATATATTTATTTTTTAATTTTATATAATGTATATTTTTTTATTATATTACTTATTATATATCATATTTATTTTCACTTTTTTATTTTTTTTAGAATATGTTGTAAAATTTTGAAATACAAGTAAATTTTTTTTAACATATTTTAAAATACAAGTAAAATATCTTTATAAAAAGGCAGAGCTGAATAAATATGGAGAAAATCGCATCATTTCTTTTACAAATATTTAAATTATATATTAAGACATGTTGATTTATGTGATAAAAAGTTTGTCTTCTTAATTAAGTCTCAAGTAAGCATCAGCTTTGAGCTCTCTCAAGAGTCTAAGAGTAAAAATTGTAGAGTCTTTTTTTTATATTTTATTTTTAAATAATGTATTACACTTTATTTTAATGTAAGTAAAATTTCCATGAACAAATGTTTATTCTAATGCTACTTAATTTTAAATTTCAACTCTCAATTTTTAGATGTTAACTAATTAAATGGAGATTTTAGATAAAAAAAAATTAAATTGATTCTATGTTTTGATTAGGTAATATATATATATATATATATATATATATATATATATATATATTCGAACCCATCCAAAATTAAAATTGAAGAAATTCAATAGTTAAGACAAAGTCTAAGAGAGACGAAAATTAATTGTCCCAAATCAAGACATCTTGTAGGTAAGATAATGATATTAATAAATACTATCAATCATTTTACCTAAATTTTCAAAAAATAAATGAATAAAATTTTATTACAGGAATAATAAAAATATTACTATATGTAAAACAGTTGGGGTGAAGTATCCAACAGAAGAGATCGTCAAAATTACCACAAGTGTAGAGATGTCAAAAGTGAAAAAAACATATGAAGAACAAAAAAAGATGTATAAATGTAGGAGGAAATAAAAGAAAAAGATTGATGGAAAATATTAAGTTAACTCTACTTTGTTGACGAGTATTAATATGTTAAAATATAAAATAATATCTTCCGCTTGATTTGAAGGACGGAATTAGACTTAATATAAAATATTTAAGGTTCGTTAGGTATTGGGTCCTAAATACTTCTAATTAATTGTTTATAATCTTCCGCTTGATACCATTGCTTAGATATTGAGCCTATATATTAATCCTCATGATTTCGATACAATTTTTTTTTGACAATATTCTAATTCTTATTTACTTCTTTTTACTTGTTTATATGAATAATTTAAAAAAATATTTTTTAAAATTTTAAATTTTGTTTAAGAATTAAAATATTTGAATTTTTTTAAAATTAAATTTTATAAATTTTAAAAAATTATTTTAACAAACTAAAATAAAAAAATTAATTTTTTTAAAATAGGTAAAATTTAAAAGTTTTTAAAATCTTTCATAGATAATTGATATATGTCTGTTTTTTTTTGTTTTTTTATTATTTTCTTTTGTAGTTTTTTTACATCTTTTGCTTCTATTTTTAGATAAATATTTAATATAAAATAATATAATCATATTTTATTATTATTTTAATTATATATATTTATTATATTATTATTTTATTTAAATATGATGCATAATAAAAATATTTGTACATCTAAATATTTTGATTAACAAAAAGTAAATAAAAAATTAAGGAAAATATATGAATATTTAAATATAAAATTTCATATATAATAAAAATTAAATTATTTAATATAAATAAAAATTTAAAATTTAATAAATTTAAAATCTATTATTAAAAAAAATTTAAATATAAAAATTTAAAATTTTTTATTTAAACAAAATATTTTTAAATAAAAATATTTAAATTTTTTAAATTTTTTAATATATTAAAATATTTCATCAAAACACAAAATTAATGAATAGATAAAACAACATTTTGCATAATCAATATTAAGGATCATAAAATTAGAGAATTCTATATATATATAAAATTATTTTATTTAAGAAAGCCTTTATTTTTTTAGTTTATTTTTTTAAAATATTTTAATTGATACACAAAATAAATACGATAATTCTATATCCTATTTGTGCAGCTTCCAATGGAATTCAATTTATTGTCAATACAAGAATATGATAAATTTTCAAACTTTTCTTTTTTGGTGTAATTTTAATAAGCTAAAAAGATCTTCAATACTATTGATCCGTATTCTTATTTATCTATCCCAAAAAATATTTATTTTTTCTGATTTTTTAAAATTAATAAAATATTAATTATTATATTTGATTCATAATTTTTTATGCATATAAAAAATAAATTAAGGAAAAATAATAAAATAAATGATGAATAAACTTTTTAAAATATTTCTAACAAAGATATTAAATTTATGGATCTGTATAATTTTTTATTTAAATAAACAAAAACAAAAACAATACAAGTTAAAAGATAAACCTGTATTCTATATATGATTTTAAATATAATTAGGAATGAATTTCTAAAAAACATCGGTCCTTAAGGAGAGTATTTAAAAAATGTCTGGCCTTAATTAATTTCTAAAATAGATAGTTTATAATAATTTTTAAAATTAGTCATTAATAACACTAAAATTTATAAACAATACCCAATACAAATATGATTTTTTTATATGAATTACATTCTAACGTAGTTTGAAAAATAACAAATACATCTATTTGAAAAATTATATGTAGTTTTTTCAAATTTTCAAAAATAAAATATACTTCCTCTACTAATTTTTTATAAGAACTCCTTAAACAATTTGTTTGATACTTTATATAAAACCCTCTTTAATTTTTTTTTCTATATTAATTATCTTTCATAAAAATATCATTATTACATATAATGAGAAGTAACACGCTGAACTCTCTTAATGGAGGGAGAGAATGAAATTCTCATAATATGGATAAAATTTATGGAAATATTATCAACAAAATTGTTAACTAGATCCTTAAAGTAGTGGTGATAAAAGATTAAATCTATCTTTCTTTTCAAAAATTTTAATTGCAGTTTTATTAAAAATTTAATTGTTGACAGATTTAATATTAAATAGTTGATATTTCTAAGAAATTAAAATTGATTTTAATGATAAATAATTAGATATTAAAAAAATACGCGGGCTCTCTAAAAATACTGGTTAGGAAACTTCTATAAAAATAATTGAAATATTTAATACTATTAGCTTCATTAATTTTATTTCTTAATTATTATGAAATGTTGAGAGTAATCTTATAAAAAATAAAAAAAATATTAAATATAAAAATGATTGTCATAAAAATAATAATTAAATTTTTTTAATATATTTTGTTAAATATTTTAAATTATCCTAAAAGATATTAAATACTTTTTATTGTTTAAATATAATGGTTACTTTTATTTTTATTAATGATTTATCTATAATATGTTTCAAATGAATTTGTTAAAGGATATTAAATATGTTTATTTTAATTCTTTCATATATTTTAAAAAATATCAAATGATTTTTAGATAAAATATATATTTTTTATTTTATTCCCTTAGACTGTGAACCTAATAAATATAAGATAAAAAATATTTTAATAAATTTTTTAAAAAATCATCATTTTAAGAATAATCTTATTTTTATATAATTAATTTTTCCATAATTTTTTTAACGAAATTTATCCATAAATATGTATTCGTACATCTGGATCATATGATTAGTTTTTTTTTTTTAATGAACGATCTACGTTCATATGTAAGTTATCATAGAGGTATGAGAAAAAAATTTTCTAAATATAAATTGCTTGATGTTGATAGTAAAGTGCTATCATTGTAATGTACGTGTTATAGGATGGGAGACACCGGAGAAAGTTAGACGAACTTTGTTTTGGAAATAAGAGGGTTAATTTTCATAATTTTGGAGTTCACGGGTTTTCCAACAGTCTTTTGAGTGTGGGGAGTAATTCACAACTTTACTCTATAGTACCAACAACAAAATGATCTAGTAAATCTCGTGTCCCTTCATTTAAGGTAAAGTGCATTCACTTTGAATTGTAACCTCAATTCTCAATTCTACACACACGTTTTACAATTTTGTATAATTTCTTTAAATACAATTCATATATAAAAAATGTGCCATGGTTTCAGAATTAGATTATAAAAAACATAAATTATATATAAGTTATTTCTGAATCGTTTGAGTTTATTAGGCTTAATAATTTTTATAAATAATTAAATTTTATTAATATAATCATTACATAATAAATTTTATTTTATAAATTATGCTTGTAAAAATTTATAAATTTTTTTAAAAACTTAATATTTTATTAGATAAATTTAAATTATATATATATAAATAGAATATCAATTTTTAAAATTTTATAAACATAATTTATAGAATAAAATTTTTTAATTTAACAATTAAATTTATAAAATTTAATTATTTATAAAAATTATTAAATAGAATAAATTTAATTAAAATTATTTCAAAAATAATTTCATCCCTCATTTTATATATATATATATATTATAAAATAATGTTTTTTGCCTACAGTTTATATAAAAAATTTATATAAAAGCATACTTCTCTTTATTTATTTATATATATATATTGTGAAATAATGTTATTTGTGCTACAGTTTATATAAAAAATTTAACTACGATAGAAAAGAAGAAGAAAAAATATTATTATATAAATTGTTATGAGTAACACAATTTTTATATACATTCCGGCAGGAGGGGGCGGGTTCCCTACGTGGGGCTGGTTGGTACACATGGGTGGGACCTATGGAGGAGTCGCAGAGGCCAATCCCGGCCTGTTAACCTTGAATATTTTTGAAAACAAAATCAGAAATTATATCTTTTCTCACGTGTGTTTATTTGGATATTAAAGTTTTGGTGAAATAGATTTAAATGAATTAACCTTGTGTTTGGAGGAAGTATTTCAACATTTTAAAAAATTTGAAATATTTGAAAATATAAATGCTTTTAATTTAAATATTTTCATTCTAAAAATATCTTGTTTGGATAAGAAAAATTTAATTTATTATATTTAAAATTTTTTATTTGGATGATAGAATTTAAATTTATTAAAATTTAAATTTTTAAATTTTTATTTAGATTACATAATTTAATTTTCACTATATACAAAATTTTACATTTAAATATTTATAGGTTTATCTTAATTTTTTTCTTACTTTTTTTTTACAAGAGAATTTAAATATATAAGTATTTTTATTATACAATATATTTAATTAGAATAATAACTCAACAAATGTACATAATTAAATGATAGAAACATGTAATTATATCAATTGATATTAAAAATATTATATCTAGAGATGAAAGATGAGGGATAAAGATATAAAAGAATAAAAAATAATAATAATAAAAGATAAAGTAATACAAATATAAAATAATGAGATAAGAGAATTTTAAATTCCATCTATTTTGGAGGAATTTGAAATTCTCTCATCTTAGTTAGTTAAAATACTCTCTAAAAATGCCTACAATTAAAAATTCCTTACCAAACAATATCCAAACAAGATATTTCAATTGTTAGAATTTTAAATTCTTTCAAAAATTACTTTCCCTCCTTAAAATACCACATCCAAACAGAAGGAGGGATAAGCAACTTGTTTATATTTGATAATATTATCTTAAAAGTAATTTTATGAAAAGTAAAGAATTCTATTTGAATAATACAAAAATAATTTAAACTAGGAAAAAAAGTACTTTGGTCATATTATTAAAAAAAATCTTGTATTTTATCAAATAAGAATAATATTACAAATGCGTAGATTGTATATGAGCATAATTTACGTTAATGTACGGATAAGCTAATGTCAGTAGAGGGCTACAAGTTCAAAATTGTTTTTTCTAAATCGGTGGTAGGGGGAGGTATTATAATCAAACAAGTCTGCATTTCAGCTTACCAAAATGTCTGCAGTTTTTAATTGTTTAAAATTAATATCTACAAAAGTACGAAAAACCTGTTATTATTGACATATGTAAATGACATTTCTTCTTTATGCAATAAGTGGGAAGTGTTTTTAAGATTCTCTCTTATATCTCTGCATACAAGGATTTTGATAGGCTATAGTAACATTTTGATTCTGTAATGCTTGTGTCCAATTTTCTTTTTTTACTAATCTCAATCGTCACTTTCAGCCAATAATTTGGGGATGTTATATAGTTTTTGATTTAATTTTATTTTAGACTATTTTTCTCTTTAAATTTCTTCTGGACCAAAATGGAATTTTAAAAAAAATTAAAAATAAGTCATTTTTAATAAAAATATTTTAAAAAATAGTTTTAAAAGCTTTAATTTCTACTTCTTTTTTTTCCCTTAATTTTAAAAATATCAATATTAAAAAAAATTCTTAAAAAAATAAATTTAAAAATATTGTTTTAACATAAAAATGGTAAAATTAATAAATAAATTTAAATTTAAAATTTAAACTCTTATTCATAATTTCAATCATAAAAAAAAATAAGTTCAATAAAAATTAAGTCTAATATTACCGTTATTAATAATCTATGTTTTAAACAAAACAATATTGATTAAAAAAATAATATATATATATATATATAGTATATTTATTTAATATTTTTTAATTATAAATAAAATCTGATATATTTAATAAATAATTATATTATTTTAAATATGTTGATAAAGATTAAAAATCTATTTGTGTATATAAAAATAATTATTAAAAAGAATAATATATATTTTTATAATTATTATATTTTAAAATTAATACATTAAAAATTTATTTTAATTAAATTTTTTAAACTATTAAACTTTATAGAAAATAATTAATGATATTTATGTTATATTTTTATGTAATGAACAAGTTTGTTAATTGATAAATTTTTACATAAAAATTAAAAAGAAAAAAATACCAATTAAATAAAATTCAGTTACGAGATTCATTTATATTTTAAAGTAATTATTTTTTAATTTTAAGGATTTTATTTTTTATAAAATTAAAGTATTTAGTACAGGTATCAATTTGATCCATTCAACCCAATCCAATACTAACCCATGCGTGTTAGGGTCAAAATGGTTCACAAGCCTACATTTATAAAATCGTTAAAAGTCCATTAAACCCTAAGGATTAGAGCTAATCCATAAACTTAATTTTTTTCTTCAAATTTTCTCTTCTGTTTTTTTTAATCTTTTTTTTTATTTTCTTTCCCTTACTCAAAATAAAATAGAGATAAAAAATTAAAATTAGTAAAAAAGTTTAAAGTGAGGATAGAAGAAGTGAATAAGATTACGATACAGGTATACAACTTGAACTATTTAAAGTTTAGTTTGGATAGATTTATTTTATAAATAGATAGGTTTACAATTATTAAAAAGTAATTTTAGATAAGCAAGTCAGACTTAAAGTTAACAAAAAGTCAATTTAACCTATTGAGGAACCTGTTTATCTTTATATATTATATATTTATATTTATTATATTTATTTTAATATATTATATTTATAAAGTATTTATTTTAATATATATATATAACTTATTTAATAACCTTTTTAACTTGTAGGTTTTAAGTTTAGAAATTTTTTTAATTATTTATTTATATAGGTTTTAAGTCTGTTTATTGGCCTTTTTTAGAATGTAGGCATGTAAACAACTTTCAGCCAAACCTTAACAAAAAAAAAATATTTTGAACTCAGACTCAAACCTTAAAATTTTTAAACAAGCCAAACTTAAACACTCAAAGTTTAATTCGCTCAGTCTACTTTCATCTCTAATTAAGAGAAAGAATAGAAAAAAGAAAAGAAAATATAATTTTAGAGAGGGAGAGACAAATATATTTATAAAAAAAGTATAAAAAAATTGAAAAAATTTGAGAGATGAAGAAAAAATTTAGAATGGAAGAAAAATTTAAAGATAAATGAAAAATTATTTAGAAATGGATAAAAAATATAAAAAAGAAATTAAATAAATTAAATAATACTTTAGTATAATAAAAATATTAAAAATAAAATTTTAAAAGAGAAAAAAAAATTGAGAGTAAGAAATTTTAGAAAAAAAGAAGAAGCTAAATATAATATAGTATCATAAAAACTAATTTATACGCATCTTACTTAGTTTGAGATTTACTTGGGTTAAAGTTTAAAAAATTTTATTATTAGACGAGTTACAAAAATAAATTAATCCACGTCCATTCCATTTAATTTGAAAGTTATGTAGGTTAGAGTTTAAAAGTTTTACTTACAACTTAATTACAAAATAGAAGATTATAAGACAAATTAACTTATATTTATTTCACTTAATTTGAGGATTATATAAATTAAGGTATATAAAATATTATTTTTAAATAAGTTACAAAATAAAAGAGATAAGATATGGTTAAACGATTTAATTCATCTTCATTTCACTTAATTTAAGGGTTACGTGAGTTAGAATTTAAACTTCCTTGAATTAAAGATCATATAGGTTAGAGTTTAAAAAATTCTTACTTTTAAGTGAATTATATAATTTATAATCAAAACTTAAGATTAAATGAATCAACTCATGAATCAAGAAACACTTTTAATGTTTAATAATCTTTATTATTTTAAATTTAATTGAATATTAGCTATCTTCTGATCATCTAAAAATTTTAATATGTTATACAAATTAAATTTTCATGTATCCTTCCTTTTCTATGAATTTTTTTGATTTTTTTATCTTTTATTTTCATTAAATTTCAACTATCACTCAACTTGTTTGACTTTACATCTTTAAAAACTAGTACATCATGTGAAGTAAAATGAATATAAAATAAAATTATTTTATATTTCAACTTAAAAATACTTTTATCCTGCATGACATCTCTGTCGTCTTTATTACATTTTGGGCAGTACTTTTTTTTTTTTTATGTTTTTATCACATGACACATTTTAAAGGTTCTGTACAAAAATGTGATAAAAAAAATACAGTTTTAAATAAATTCTTAATATTATATATAATAATTTTATTATTATTTTAATATATTATTTTTTTATATTTTTTATCATATAAAATTTCAGATTATATATATATATATATATATTTGTTTTTCTATGTTACTTACTTTTAGATGTATAATAATAAAAATGATTATATAGTATTATATATGCATGGCATGTAAGGCGTGGAAAGGGTGAATGGGATTTTGGGCGACAAAAATGAAATGGTCCACACGCACTCCCGTTTTAGAAGTTGTTAGTGAGTGAGGCTCATTTTGTGATCTGCAGCTGTCCCATGTGAATATGAATGTGACTGTCCTTCTTCGTTCTCTTCTGGCCATGGAATCACGTGAATTTATCATCATCTTTGTCCTTCCCATTTCCCATTTCCCATTTCCCATTTCTAGCAATATATACAAAGGTTCCGCATTGTGACCTCTGTTTCTGTAGCCTCCTTTAACTTTGTCAGTATCAAAATTTCACACCCTCCTATAACTTCTAACGGAGGGGTATATATATTCTTAACCGCTCGATGTGACTATGATTTGACCATCAATACAATGTTTCTCTCTCTCTAGTCTCTACTACTCTACCCCTGCCCACAATTTTACACCAACGGATTCTACAGAATGAATTTAACCTGTTAATTCAATGTAACTGTAATTCGGTGTCTTGGTTTGTTATATAGTTCGTTTGGTAGTTATTAACAGCCAACGTTTAGTTTCATCAGTATTGATGAACGGTGATATGGACTGGAGATAGATAAATAATCATCAAACAATTGCGATTTAGTAATTTGTTGCACACCCTCCAGGCCTCAACCCATCAATATGGTTGATTTCGAGGCCCATTTCGGTCCCACGGTGCGGCCCATTATATGTCCGCATTGAATTTTTATTTTGTTTCTTTTTGGGTTTTGGCTATTTAGTATTTACTCCTTCCTCGTGCGACCGTAACATATTTTTTCTTGTTTTTATTTATTTTTACTTATATTTCAACTTTTTTTGTTTTTTACATTTAAGATTCATTTTTTTATTTCAACTATGCCCTTATTTATCACCATGGGAATTTGTAATGTTTCTCATCAAAACATGCGGTATAAAATTATTTAGGTGGGTTTGTGAAAAACTAAAGAAAATTAAATGAAATAGGTAAAATATAATTAAATTATACATCAATTAAAAATTTCTTAGTTTATATACATAACCTTATGCAACAAAAGAGATGTAACTGAAGGATTATTGTTTTCCAACTGGTGGTTAACGCAATTGGTGTGTAATGTGTGCTTTAATTCTGTTTTAACTTTTTGTGTCCGAACCTAAAAATTATTATTTAAGTGAATTAATTTTCTTATGTATCTCAGATTATCAAAGCACTGCTTAATTTTAAACCGCCCCCCCCCCTCCGAAAAAAAAAGAAAAGAAAAGAAAAAAGAATTTCAATTAATTGTGAAGACTCTATTGTCTTTTTAGAAAAGTAAAAATATAAATATGTTACGCACTAGTCACTGCTTTACGAATTCAATCAGAATAAGCTAGTGAATTACAACCACTCAAGATATGCATAAAAAAAAATCAACATAAAAAAAAAATAAAACGACATTTCTTTCAATTTGATAGCACGCGTTTTCATGAAATTTTATCATGATAAGTAATATTTTCGTTTTGTAAATGCAGAATGCTATTGATTTCTTCCGTAAAACTTTTCATAAATATGTACTAAATTTCAAAAACATATACTTATTATATTATCTTATTATCATTTTCTGAACAAATTTTTAATGTCGCCATACTTCAAACCTTGTTATACATAAACTTAATTTTATCATAATTTTAAGCATTGATTTTTTGATATCCACCATTATAAATATACTTTATCATCTAAAAGACACCTTTTCACTTTAGAGAAAGTTCACTCAAAAGGGTAAAGTAAGTTCATCTTAACCATAGTTAATTCAATGGTCCATATTAAAAAATAATTATTACACAAATTAAAAAAGAAAATAAAAATAAATTCTCCCCCTGCTCCTCACCGATCCAATCACTCTCTTTTACATGGCCACTGCGTAATGTCTCTCTTTTAGACTATTCTTTACCGCTGCAATATCCAACACTTATCTCTCCTACAAGTGACTCAAATTTCGTTTTTGGTTCTACACAAGCTTAACACTTAACGACATTATTTATACACTAGGGGATAGACAAGCTTCTAGTTGATGCAGATTTTGTGAAGGTTACTTGGTGGAGATTGTGTTGATTGCGAGAACTGTAATTGCAAATCCCGAATAATGCTAAATTTTACAATGAATGCTTTGGCGGGAACGTGACACAAGAGACCGGAGAAAGGAGTGATTTTTTTGGTTAAATTATTAATTAAAAAATATAAATATATCTATATCGTTGAATTAATTAATCAACGGTGAAGATGAGCCCATTTTATTCTTTAAGATGACAAAGCTGAGGTTCCTTTACATTTGTTGACTATGCTAATTCATGCAATGATTCATTTGCTTATGATTATTTAAAACTTGAAAGTCAATTGACGACATAAATTTCTCTCAAAATTTGCTTGACCAGTATAATGTCACAAAGTTTTCGATATACATAGGCGACGAATGTGAATCTGTTTTACTGGTTGCTATAACTGTTTTCGTACTAAATGAAAATTTTCCTTGCTTTTATAGCTTCAAGTTATCGCAGCAAAGATTGGCAATATATAACATGCATCTATTAATTATACCAACTCATGTCCACTGTATCAATTATTTTAACTTATGTCAAATGTGTATAAGCAGTTTTACTAATTATCAAATTATCACTTTTTTTTTGCAACTTCTTCTTTATCCTCTCTCTCTCTCTCTTCTCATTACATCATCTATATATATGTATCACATCCTTTACCATTAACTTACGACTACAACTAAACTTATATTGTTTTTATCCACCCCTTTTAAGTATTAAGTTATGGTTACAAATATACTTAGCCAGTTTCCTTTAACTATTAACTTACCGTTATTAATTATGTGTGAATACTCATTGGAATAGGTAATGATGAAAATATATTTATTTTATAAAAATATTACATTGTTTATTTATTAAAATTTATATAAGAATCAGGAAAACTAATGATCAAACTTCCAAAAACAAAAATAAAATAAAATTTAAAACAAAACATTTTTTTTAAGTAAAAGTACAACAAAAACCTTTTCGCAGACGTTGATAGAACATGTATCCGCGCGCTGTTAATAAACTCGATAGCAATCATGGCTAATCTGATTTGCAACCTCGAAGTAAATTCACTTTCCTTGACTAATCTAATTCATAAATTCTGATCATTGATTCAAACTAATTAAAAACATAAAACTCATTTCTGAATATAATTTTAACTTTTACGATGTAAATCACCCTTGGATTAATATCTTGAATAATTTCAAAGATAAATCGGAGCATACATGTTTATTATCACCAATTAATAGTAATGAAAATTAAAAGTGACATTAAACGCTCCTTATTATTTAATGGACAAGTGAAAGTATAGAATCTATAGATGTTACTGGGAAGGAAAAGATGGACAGAAGAAGCATTAGCAAACATAGATATGCAGTAGTATTTATGAGGCCATAAGGCCATAATCCAAAACAAACCAACACATCACCAAACACGAAACACACAACACAAAGTATCATACTATGAGAGGAAGGATCACATTCACACATTAACATTTTCATTGAGCCTAGCAGCTGCAGCCACAGAGGCTGCCACGCCACCAGGAGTGGCCGTCGCATCTGGGTTGTTCCTCACCTCAGCACACGCCACTCCTTCAGCATCTTCAATTGTCGCCGCCTTGTCCGCCGGCAACTTCGCGGTGGCCCCCGTCAATACATCGGCGAGCTTGACCTTCTCCTGGTCACGTTTGCATTCAGCATTGAAGGCCGCCGCCGATTGAGCCATAGAAGCAAGCCCTCCCGGCGTTATAACATTACTGCCCGTCGCTCTCACCTCCGCCGCCTGTATCGCCGACGCGTCACTCTTATCCACCGGCTTCTCACCCGCCGTCTGCGCCGTCGCCTCCAGCGCCTCCCCTATGGTTATCGCACTGTCTCGGACCGCACCGGCTCGTCCCGCCTGAACCGGAGTCGGCTCAACATACTGTCCCACAACCTTCAAAATATAAAATAAAAAATATAAACAATCCTCGTTACGTTGTTAAAATGTGAAATTCGCAAAAAATAAAGTTACAAAAAATATTAATGAATTAAATATTGTTTATAAAATTAATTTTGTAAACTTTTTAATATATGTTTATTTATTTTATTTTACTATTTTGAATATATTGCTTATTAATTGATGAAATAAATTTCAACTCTTAAAGAGATTACGGGCAGTATATCCCATTTCTTGTCAAAACTCTGATACATCTTACTATCAATTCTTCTGGTAAGTAGCTTATAAAATATATATTTATTATTTTCAAAATACGATACGAATTATTTAAAATTATTTATTTGAAAAATAAAAAGTTGTAGAAAAATAAAAGGATTTAAAATTATTCTTTATGGGTTTTGGCAAAGATAAAAGATGATAATCCAAACTCAAATTCCTAAAAGCAAACACATTAACACACTGAAAAACCGAACCTGTCCACCGACTGATTCCGTAATTATGCGTCTTCCGGGAACTTGAGTCTCCGAGACGGTGACACCGCGGTCGCCGGTGACATCAGTGACATCTCGGTGACCGACAACGCCGGCCTGCTCGTTCCGAGTGGCGGCGGATTGCATGGCGGAAGCTGCTCCCCCGGCTTGGGTCTGGCCGAGGACACGGGTCTCGGCGCTCTGCATCATGGCGGCGTCTTCGGGTGCAACGGGCTTCTTTGCGAGGTCGCCGGAGACATCGAAAACGTCACCGTATTTGATGGGATCTTGGGCGGGTTGGGGGTGCCTTGGCTGCTCTTGACTCATCACTTAAAATGAGGAAATTGTAGTGAGGATAGTAAGTTGTAGAGTTGTGGATGGGTGTGAATGGTGGAATAGTTTGGTATAAATACATTGTAACCGATATGGGAACGGGAGAATACGTGGCCAAGCGTTACACTTGGCAACAACAAGAGTGGTACCAGGGGACGTGGCATGCTCATTTCACAACCATCTAGCTTCTTTTTTCCCTTTTTCAACAAAAATATCCAATACCAATCCTTACAATTATTGTTTTACACCATTTTTCGGTTAAGGGATACAAAATAATAATATAATACTATTCAAAAACAAAAATAAATAAATATAAGAAACACTCAAATATTATATAAATATATATTTATATCATTATTAAATTAATTTTTTTTATAAAATTTAAATATATATATATATATTTATTAATAATAAATACAAAATTAAAACTTATTTCCCTAATATATTTGGCGGTGCCAATGACAATGCCATTAAGATATTCCCGATATTTCTATACCTTCGTGAAAAAAATGATAAAATAAATTAGTGTCCCATTTCCATTTGATTGCCTTTTTCCACAGTAGTATGTTTTCGCTCACATTTTCCTTTGGAAGATGTTTCAGTCGTATCCAATAAAATGTATATATCTTTTGAGAGCTTACAAGACATAAAGGGGGGGGGGGAGATATAAACGTAACGAATGATGTGATGATGGAAAAATATATAAATAAACATAAATATATGAGTATAAAAAATTAAAATTGTTGTTTGTTTTAAGACTCGTTCAAATAAAGAAGCTTGATATGTATTATCACAAATAATGTGTACACTGGAAATGAAAACATGTATGCAAAATTATTTAAGCTAGAAAGGTCTACGAATCCGTTTTAGAGAGGGGTGATAAAATTATTTTAATACCATGCTTTTATATTTTCTTTTGATTCAGTTATCATTTTGCCATAGTTTGAAAAAAAAAAAAAAGCAAATGATCTAAGATCAGTATCAGTTTAGTATAGTAGAAATTTGAATAGTTTATATAAAAGTTTAAATTTACATTTTATTTTTTTATAAAATTTCATTGTTCAAAAAAGAAAAGAAAAATGAAAGAAATTTATGCAAGTTTACTTGAAAAAAAAATAAAAATGGCCTTACTATGTGGATATTGTTTTTGTTTTGCGGTTTAATTCTAATACTGTATAATTTTATATCATCATCTAATATTATGTGCCAAACTTATAATTAATAAGTTTACATATAAAGTAATTGTACAGCTAATATAATTGTGGGTTTTCCTCTCAATCCCTCTTTTTCAGTTTTCTGCAAATTTCTGCTTGCCCTCTTCTCTTCCTTATCCTTTTCTTCTCACAATTTTTCATCTATAAGAAATCACCGAACTCTCTATGGCTCTTAGTTAAAAAATCTCCCTTTACTTCTCACACATCTCTTTCTTGTTACATCAACCAATCTTTTTGTTGATCCCCCACCCAAAGAAAATCTCAAAGTTGCAGAGTCCAGATCCCCCGAACATGAAAGATTTAAAATGTTCAGGTATACATATACATATATAAACTTGCCATTTCAGTTTATCAAAGGTTCACCTAACCTGCATTACAAATATACTTCATATCCTCATTCACAAGAAATCATTGATACATTACTACATTAGATAATATTTAACAATTAAAGACTTCATTGCTACATTAGATATATTAATTCACCCCACATACGAACCTTGCCTATAGGACATACAAGCCTTTAAATAAATAATCTATTCGTATTATTACTTTAGTGCAATACCTATTGTTGTTGTAATATCAGCAGATTATAATATTAATCCATGTCTATTAAAGCCTTAAGTTCATGATGATTTCAATCATCGTAAACATTTTTTTAAAACAGCCAAAAATTTAGAAGAATAACAAAATATCTAGATATGCACGTTGTAGCATATATCAACGGTGTAAAGAATTTAAACTTAAATGCATAGGCTTGGTGAAACTCTATCAAGTTACTACTAATACCAGGTAACTACTAATACCACTAGGGATGAAAGTAGTGTTCAGTTTGGCCTTTGAGGCATAAGCCTGAACCGGAAAAACTTTTTTACTAAGATTTGACCTGATTTGACCTGATTTAAAGCTTACAAAGTATGTAAGTTTGTTTAAAAGTTTATATTACAAAAAAATCAATAAATAAACTTAAAGTCTATATAAATAATTAATTAAAAAATCTTACAAATTTAAAGTCTATAAGATAAAAAGGCCATTAAATAAACCTAAAACACATATATATATATATATATATATATATATATATATATCATGTAAATTATTATTGTTTCTAACAATTAAGCTGCAGCTACTGGCTTCTTTTTCTCTAAAATATTTATGATTAAATTTTCACACAAAAAATTATCTAAATTAAACATAAAAATAATATATAATTTAATTTAAATATAACATCAAAATCAATTCAAACTACACCGATCTTTTATAATTCCATATAAATGAGGTATTCAATTTTTTATGACTCTTACTTTTAATTTATTTATTTTAAAATTTAATTAAAATGTATTGATGATGTAAAATATTTTATGTTGTCATTCATTGCTGTATCACCATAAATTATTAACTTTTATAATAATTACTTTAAAAATCATCCTAATCATAATTTTTTTAATTGGTTAAAAATGTAAAAGTCTTTTATCCTCACAGTATGTAAAATCTTATTTGTATATAAATTTTAGTTTAGATTAGAAAAAGATGACTCCATGAAGCCCAATCAAAATAAGTTTATTAAGAAAAAACACAGCAACTTGATAATCAAAGGGATGAAACAGTGAAAAAGTTGGATTTATTAACAAAAAACTAAACGAAAGAACATTCAATTGAATATAAATGAAAGAATATTCAATTGAAAAAAATGAGAGCTTGAGAATAATAAAAGTGAAGCACTACACCTTCAAGATTAGGATACAATTAAGAAAAGAACCAAATTTTTTTATGAGAATAATAGAAAAAACAATATAAATATATTTTACGTGTTATTTAATTTCATTCAACTTGTCCTAATAATAGGAATTGAAAACCGCACAAAACCACAATTAAAAATGTAAATTTTTCAGTATTCTATTTTTTTCAGTTACTGGTTTAATCAGTTTCTTTTTTTTTTTTTTTTGGTAATGATTTGGTGGTTTGAAACGGCCGAATCAAAAGCCAAAAATTTGTATTGCGTATTGATTTGTTTTGTAAATAAATCAAAAGCCCAAAAGCAGAAAAAGAACGAAAGAAGTGATTCATGTCATGAGGCCAAGTGGGAATCCGACCCGAGCAGGGCAGAACGTTGGTATTGGCGTATTGCAGCTTGAAATACTTAAATTGTATATTAAAGAACAAAAGGGGTATTCAGCCAAGTTCATTAGATAAATGTCGCGAACTTGAGTGGAAGTTGAAAACACCAAACCAACATCAATCAAGACCATCCATGTATCAGTAACCAGAAAATGGGAGAAATAAGAAAAGATGAGATGTAAGTAGATAGCATGATTCTCGTGTAGTTTCAAAAGGACCAAAGAGGGGGCACAAATAAACTTCAGCGGAAGATATGGAATCCAAATGCAAGGAATTGGATTACTTAACAGTCTAAGAGATATAACAAAATGATTTCTCTCATGTCACACAGGTAAACTGGAACATATCAGTATCCAAAGTAACAAATATGAATCCAACCCGCAGACATACGGAAAATCTGTCCTAATAACCTGTGTGTGTATACAAATCTGCATTTATTCCCAAGCATCCTGTCTCTAATGCCATTACTGAATTTTAGACAAAACAAGTCATACATTCTGGATATAAACTAAAGGCATGTTTATCATTTCAAATTTACATAGGACAACAAAGACAACCAGATAACCATTATCAACCAAGAAAACATAAAATCAGGAATGAGAAGTTCATTCCTTTTCACAAGAGTGCACAAATCATTTTAGCAGACCAAGTGGAAAATCAAACAGGTCATAAGAAAAATATCTAGGAAAAATTTCAAGACCCACTTTTCACATGCTTCCACTGTCAACTAGAGAGACATCACCAAACAAATACCCATCCAAGCCTTTCATCAAATGATTAGGATAAGTAAAACCCCTATACAATTAGACCCCTTCCATGAGAAAAGAAAAGAAAAGTCCTGTTAAATAACCTACAATCCTAGGTCAGCAAAACACAAAAGGTTTGGCGTTTCAAGCATTTTATCACATGGCTTGTGTGCAATCAAACAGAAGATAAGAAGTATATCAGCACATCAAACAAACTCATTAGCCAATCCAATTCAAAGAACCAAAATAAAAATAAACTAATCATGGAACATAATACACGTAGCTAGCACAAGTTGAATACATTATTCCCAACTGCACAGTCCTCTTGACAACAAAATTACTCAAAAGAAAAATTACCTAACAAAACATTCCACCAGTGTAAATGAATTGCAGCTAAAATGATTCTGGGTTTTCCTCTCAATCCCTCTCTTTTTCAGCTTTTCTGAATTTTTGTTTGCCCTCTTCTCTTCCGGATCCTTATTCCTCTCAAGTTTTCTTGTGTAAGTAATCCCTGAACTCTCTATTACTCTTTGTTTAAAACCTCCCTTTGCTTCTCTAGACCTCTCCTGTTACATTAACCAAACTTTTTGTTGATCACCCACCCAGAGAAAGTCTCAAAGGTGCATAGTCCAGATCCCTTTTGAGTAGGTTTGCATACTTTCAACATTTAACTTAATAAACTGTTTGGTGTACAGACTTCAAAGGAGTATCTGAGCACGTTGATTGAAGAACCAAATTTGCAAGGAACATAAAAACCAGAATTTCCTCCCTCTTCTTCTTTGTGTTTTCCCCTCCCTTTCAAGGTGACTACTTAATGTTGCAGTTACCCTCCTTCAAATGTTAAATTCCGACTGTTTGCTAAAATTGAGTAAACATTAATAATAGTTCCTAAAAGATTGGGGTGACATTACTTTGATTCCTAAGAGATAAGAATACAGTTTAATCCCTTAAGTAAAATCAAAATCATCTTTTGTGCATCAAACACAGGATTCAGAGACTGAATTGATGTCATTTTTTCTATTGTTAATGGAACTAATGTCACTTTTCATTTTTCAGGACTAAATTGATGTAGCTCACATTCATAATTCAAATTAACATTAAGATAACATTCAGGACCAAAACAAAAGCTTCCTACCTATGAGTTGTGCCGCTTAAAGCCACAAAGAAATACAATTGCCATATACTAAGTTAACTGATCTCATAATCAGAGTTGCCTACGTGATGTCTACCAAGAAAATCAAAGGGACACAAACACACTGAATAAAAATTGAAAACGGAATGGACCTCGGTTATAAGTTATCACTATTTGCAAAAGTTGCCATTGCCACGAAAAGACCAGTCTCGAGAAAGAACATTTTTTCCCATTTTTTTTTCTGATTCAACAATAGCAGCAATAAAATTCACAGAGAAACTAGTTCCAACCACAACCCGAAATCTAACTGACATACTAAGGCCAAGTTTTGAAGGCAACAAGTTGTTAACAAAAGAATCATTCATTCATTCATCACTGTACAAGCACAAGTCTACCACCCATACCTCTATCACCATCTCCATCCTCAAGATTCACTTCTTCGTGGCCCTTCGGCACCGTGACGATGAGTTCACCATCGACAAACACGGCACTTGCGAGCTCTGGCCGCGTGGATTCCGGTAACCGGAACCTCCACATATCAAGTTCGAGCTGATCAAGCGATAGCTCCACCGACTCACCATCCCTCACCACGATCTTCGTCACACCAGGGTGGATTTCCACCGTGTAGGCCCTAACGTCGCCGATTCCTTCGGCCTCCGCCACGAAGCGGAAGCAGTCCGGAGCTTCCTCCACGGCCACGTCGGCGTCGGAGCGGAAGGGCAGTTCCAGGACGCGGCTGAAGACATGAGGGAGTCGCCGGAGCTTCTTGCCGGGGATTCCAAACAGCGCCTGCGCCTCCGACATAGGGTTCCCACCGTCAACGCCGAATTGGATTGTAATGTTGCGTTTTCTGGGAACAGGGTGAACCTTCATGTTGTTGCCGTGGAACGCTAGAGAGAACTGCACCACCAAGATTAACAGCGCGATGATCAAAGGTGCCTTTCCAATCGAAGAAAGAATCATAAAGGAACGCTTTCTCTTCTTTCCCTTCCCCCTTTTCTACTTTGGACGAAGAAAATGGAACCCTAACCCTAATTTTCGATATGCGCCCGCTACGATCGAGTTTTCTGAACGGAAATTGGATTTTTTTAATTTTTAATTTCCCCTTTCTCGAGAAAAATCGGGTGAGATTGGCAGTTGATATTTGAAGAAAGAAAGAAGCGAAATAACTGCACAGATAAAGAAGAAGATGATTCGGATTTGATGTTACTATGATGCCCTTCTGCTTCTTCCAATTTACTAGATTTGTCTCCCCTCAATTATTAACAATAATTAATATAAGAAAGAATCTTTAGAGCTCCTTGTTGCCTAAAAAGGAAATTGTTAGATCAAAACTGAAAATTCGAGAGCTCGTTGTTCCACAAAACAAAAATATTCAACTCAAGAAGAGCTTTGCAATAATTTTCTATAATTATATAAAGTAAGTACAAATATTAAGTAATATATATATATATATATTTTAAAATAGAAACATTTTTAGTTAATTATTAAAAAGATTTATAAAAATTTAAATTTAAATTTAGTGAGACAACTCATAAATTAAGCCAACTTATTAGGTTGGTGAGGTGAGTTGAGTAAATGTTTTCTTGATTTACCATTGTGGTGTTTTAAGTTAAGTTAGGTTAATTTATTTTAAGTTTAATTGGTGGTGAATTAATGAGTTAAACGAGTTAACTTGTTTTAATAGATTTAATTGGCACATTAATATTTTGTATATAAGTGAGATAAAATAGGAGGAAAGAAATAGTATAAAAAATAAAAAATATAAATAAAGTAAAAATAATGTGAAAAAAGTGTAACTATCTGAATTTAATGAATCTGTAATTGTTATTATTGCATAACGGTAGTTACAGAGTTGTTAAAAGCATGCTGGTCATTACATAAATTGACCAATTTGCCTTTGGTGCATTGCCTTTGAAGCCGTGAGTTTTATAAATGAAATCATTTTAAAAAGAGAAGATACTATTAAAAGAAAAGCTTGTTTCTAAAAATAATCCTTAAAAAAAATTAATGATCTTAAAAATAAAACATTTCTTCAATTTAAAAGCAATTTTTAGAATGCTTTCATTTATTGAAGAAATGTTTTAAAATGACTTTGTTTGAGACCTCTACTAAACCATTTGCTCAGGATGCTCAACTGAAGTAAATATTTGTTGTATCCCTAAGTCAAAGCAGAGTAAGTGAAAACTCCGGTTAATGAATTGAGTTTCGCTGTTGACGATTATTGTATGAGGGAGGTCGAACTTGAAAACTGTTTTTCCAAAGAAACATTTTAGATCACTCAGCAAATATTAAGGTGATTAGTTCTACCTTGATCCATTTGATGAAGTATTGACAATGACTGTAATTTATTTGAGCTACCTTAGTATAGGTAGGAATAGATCGAGTACGCGATATAACTCCTTTGCTAGCTTCAATATGTCATTCCAGAAATTTTAGAATTTTTTTTTTATAATTTCTTTGCTATCTTTTGTGATAGATGACTCGCCATAGGCTGCTCTTAAGACCGATACCTTCTGTACTATGGCTTCCACAAATTCCTTTGTAAATTTTTGTCATGACATACTTAGACTGTTCCTTGGTTAAACATCATAATAATGGGGCCAAAAATCCTTTTCTATAAACAAGTTCCTCTAGGATGACATATGAACTAATAGTTTGTTTTCCTCTAGTATTGGTCCCTCTTGTAGGTATTTGATGATGGGTTCCATCCATGATTTGACTTCTTGCGTGAACATTGTCTTCTTAGACACTCTTGATATCAGTTGTCGTTTGATATTAGTTAAGAAAATTTTCGGAATTGCATCTCAAGTGATTTTGTTCTTTGTTGGTTTTCGTAGCTAATTACCTTGTAATCTTTTTTATCAGGGATCTGCTGTTGATTATGTCTTTTGTTGTGGCTAATTCTAATGTGATAAAAAAATATAAAAAATAAAATACATTAAGATAAAAATAGTTTTAATATGTATAATAATGAAAATTGTTAGAAAGAAAAGAAAAGAAAACTAATTGAAGAGAGACGGGAAGGGAACCGCTATTAAAGTGGTTGAAAAAAATGAAAAAAAAAAGTGCTGCATAACATGGCTTTACCCCGATTCGTGAACCAACGAAAATGTAGAAAGAAAATCATGTAGAGGTTAATGAACTGAGAAGAGTGACAGAACAAAGAAAAACACGAATATTTCTAAAATGTGAATGCTTGAATAGAACCAAACTTATTCACATGTTCAGGTGGTTTTTTGCCTAATTTCCAACAGACATAGGTTTTCATAAATTAAGCAAATTTATTTTTTCCGGTTTTCCGTGATTCCCAATAGAAAAGATCTTTGCAGGGAAGAACAATTGAATGAGATAGGTAGTAATAGAATACTCCTTCCTTGGCTTGCATCTCCCTGAACTTGAATCTTGACGCCAGATGTGGTTAATATCATACTTGTATCAGATATATGAATATATGTGTACTATATGACTGCCTCGGTATCAAAATTCGGATGTTGTATATTTTATCTTCCTGTATGCATTTTTCTCTTTGAAAGAAGATAGATTTATCATCATAACTTCAGTAATAAGACTTTTATTCGCTTCCCAAAAAAAAATTAACACTTCTATTTAAAATTAGATATGACATTGTTTATTTTAATAATTTTTGCAAGAGATTAAAGATTAACAATATCATAATAATAATGACAAATCAATATAAATACTAATTACAGTATGAATATAAAAAAGAAATCAATATAATATAAGAAATATATAAATATAATGATGGAGGTTATACCGTGAATTTGTGATGTAACGGTGCAGGAATTACTTAGAAAATTGACCTATGATAACAAGGTTTTTAAAGTTTTTAATTTTGTCTTCAAATCTTTCAAATATTGTAAATTATTAGAATCCAAAATTTTATATTAATAAATAGATTTCTAATTTAAAATATAACATCTTATAACTATTTCCAACCACCAGTCAAAGTAGAACTTACAAAACTATTGGATATAAGGCCGCCAAACATGTTGCATTACATGGTTTTGATTATTTAACCAATTTAAATTCTAAAATGAAAATTCATTAAAAAAATATTGATATTTTTTAAAAAATTACAAACAAATTTAGTAATAAAAATTTTCTTTTAACTAAAATAAAATTTAATTTAAAAATAAAAATAAAAATTTTATTTTTTTAAAAATTAACTATTTTATAAATAATATTTATTATAATACATGTCATGCAATATTACATATTTTGTACTATTTATTTATTTATTTAAAAATTAAAATTAGTTAAAATAATGTCTTAGTACACTATTTTTGAATATTTTAAATATTTATATATTAATTTAATTAATTTATAAATTGAATAAAATTATATTACTTAAATTTAAGTATATTAATTTTCAATTTTATATTTTAAAATCCAATTTTTAGATATTAAATTTTATTCTAAACATTATTAAAATTCTTTAGTAGCAGACCAAGTTACAAATCTTATACATTTATATAATTAGCAGGTAACTATAATAAATAGCGACCATTGATTAGTTTTTGTGTAAATCCAATAGTTAAAATATTTTCATGCATTGTTAGTGTAATTGTATTTTGGTCCATTAATTTCGTAGATCAGTTAATTGCTAACTTACAATAGATTGAATCAAATATAATTATATTTTATTTAAGTATTTAATTTTAATATATTTTTAGTGCAAAAAATTTACATTATTAATCAATTAAAATTATAAAAAATTTAAAATCTTTATTGTAAAAATGAATAACTTTTAATAATATAATTAAATGGTAGTATAAAATATTTTTACACTACATTTTAATTAAATTCTTTACACCATATATATCATCATATTCATGCCATTTTTTTGTTATCAGTCTTATATATCATATGGTGCCCAACATAGGAAAAATTAGTGGGGGTGAAGGATGTTGTAGTGGGTCGGTTTGCATCCGGGGACGAATTACAAGTGAAGTGACGAGAAAAGGGTTGCATATATGGTTTGAAGCTACAATGAGATAGGAGGGCATCTATTGGTTCTATCTTTATTTGCAATTTGCGATAAACATTTTCTAATTGAACACACACAATTTATCATACTTGCTGACATTTCATTTTAGGGCGGTCATTCAAATTTGTTTGACTGAATTATATAACAACAGTTTATCATTTCCAATACAAAGCCTAACTCCCACAACAATATCAAGAGTATAATCAAATTAACTATTTTTTTTATCATACTGTTTCATATTTTTAAAATATCTTTATATAATTAATACAAAGCTTTTTCTAAAATACACGCGATATATATATATATATATATATATATATATATATATATATATATATATATATATATATATTTTATAGCTCTCCTGTGAGACTAAATAAATCACAAAATGAAGGCAACAAGAATTAAAAGCAATTTTTTTTTGTAAAAAACACATTCACAAAACAAATTTATCGGTTAAGTAGATTTTGTTATATAATTTATAAAAAAATTTAAAATAATGTTAACAAATATATTTTTTTTCATTTTTTTAGACAATAGAATTTTGAAATTATTATATAAAATAGTTTTGGCAAATGAAAAATTCAAACACCCTCAGTTTTTTAAAATTTTGATTAGTTTATTTTTTGTTTATTTGATTTTCAAATTTGCCCCTTTTTTAGTTCTGTATTAAATTGATTCGATTAATAAAATACCTTTCGAGAGGCCAATCTTTTCCCAATGTTTTTGTTTACTTGTGTTTGATAATTCTCTCAATTCCATTTAAAATATAGAAATTTTCTTAGAAATATATATATATATATATATATATATATATATATATATATATATATATATGATGATAAAATAATATAATGAATAGCGCTTTTTAGAACAACTTAAATTTTTTCACATTTCAATTTTTGCACCTACTTTATATATCTTTTTTCATTTCTTATTTTAATATTCTATTATATTTTTTTTATTTTTTAATATATGAAATATTATATTCTATCTCTGTCATATTTTTTATTTTTTTATCTTTCTATTTTTTTTTTCTAACCATAATATTTTATTATATTTTTTACCTTTTATTTTTTTTATTTTTTAATGTAAAGTATCATATTTTATCTCATTTTTTCTTTCTAATTATAAAATTTTATTACATTTTCATTTCCCTCCTGTGTCTTTATTTTTGTGTGGAATAACATATTTTTGTTGAAATATTGTTTATTAAAATTTTATATTAAATAACTTAAAAAAAGTAAATAAATTTTATAAATAATTTCTTTTATAAAAATTTTACAATCGTACAATATAATTTTTTAATTGTTTGCAACTTGAGTAATTATGCATTATAAGAAAGTTTATAATTTTTTATTAAAAAATTATAAATAATTATAAAATTATTTTTAAAATATTTCATACATATATTAAATTATCTTAAATTAATATGTTCCTTCTTTTATTATTTGATAATTCTATTTTTTATTATTTTAATATTTTATTATATTTTTTATTTTTTACCTCTTCATCTTTTCCTTCTTCTTTGAGGTGTAAAATTTTTAATTTTCTTTTCTATATATAAAAATTATTATAGTTAATTATTTTCCTTAGTTTCAAAAAATTTGGATGGATGGGTGGGAAGAGATTATCTAAATAAATATTTAGGTTTCTTTTCTTTCTATCATGTGTAAAGACAAGGAAAAAAAGTTCGTATCAACCTTTTCAAAAAAAAAAATTAAAAAAGAAAAGATTTTTTTTTTTGCAACGCCTTTTCCTAGTATGTTCTCGTAACTTTAAGAAATAGATCCAAACCACTGTTTGTTTGTTATTACTTTAAAGAAAAAATGAAGTGGTTATGATCAGAAAAAGAGGGCCGTTGATCTTATGATTAGATTTTCTCTGTTAGTGTTGTTCTGGTACGATGGTTTGATTCTGATTTCAAACCTTCTATAATTCTAAGAAAATTGTAAATAAAGGTTTTATTTATGGCACTTTTTAACTCTTGATCTTTTTTTGAACCTGGTGGTACATTATAGATTTTGATGATTATACAGCTCTTATTTTGTGAGTTTATGACTATCTTACATTAAAAGGAGTTGAAATCCCTAATTTGTGATTTGTTTGTTTTATTTTACTATTATCTAATTTACTTTCCGAATTGGTTCTACGAGTAATTTCATAGTTAATAGAATCAAATAATTAAAATTTGTGGATGTTTATATCATATGTTTGATTTTCCAACATACATCCTACTTTTTCCTTATCTCGTATTCAAGTTTGTTCTGTTCACGGTGAATATAAATAAGAAAAAAGCGATATTTTATTCATAATAAACATTTTCTTCTTTAAATTTATCCGAGTGTCATTTTTTAAAAATACTTTTAAATCCTTTGATACAAATATTTTAATATAAAATGTTTAAAATTATTTTTTTCAACTATTTGAATAAGTAAATAAAAAAAGAAATAATAAGCTTACACAAATGGCTCACGTTCCACTTAAGATCAATCAAAGTAAATATTTTTTTCAATCCAAATTGAAAAAACTTTTAAATTATATGAATTAAATATTTTAGTTCTTAAAATTCTAAAAATCTTTCATTATAATCCTTGTAAGACTAGTTATTTTAATTATTTTTAATGCAAAATTATGACGAAAAGTTATTTTATCCAACCCTTTTAGTACTTATGCAGGGTTGTTGAAATGAGAATAACTTCTCTTCATTTTTTTCTTACTTTTCATTAATTTTTAATCCTTTTTATGTAATTTTTTCTTTATAAAAGATAGATATTAAATTTTACAAATATACTTTTTTATCTAATAAATCTGGAGAGGATATGATCACGGTCGGAATGAAACATACCGATTGGAATTGACACAGAATCTGATACAAAAGTTGTGTATGTAACATCAACGTCTCAATTAACTAAACTTTTGACGTCAATCCCACATTGTGGTCATTGTCAGTATTCCTCCATGCATAGCTAGATGGCCCTCTTTGCTGGGCTGCCATTGTCAAACTCAAATCTGTGTAAACATCCGTCTAGTGCCATACTGGGCCACACTCACATGTTGGGTAATGGCTACCACCAAAATTACACTTACCATATTCCAAACCAACTCTTTCATATCTACTTTTTTACATTTAGTAATATTAATACTTATTTAATATTTTTGTCATATTACGTCACCATTACTTATTCTATTTTTATTTTTTTATTTTACTTGTACGGACTCTCCATTAATCTTTATCTTTTGTGCAAAATTATTTAGGAGAACATGAACGATTTATATACATTATTTTTTTTTAATTTGGTTTATATGTTCTTTTATATTTTTCAAGATGTCTCCTTACTTAAAATTTGAGTAAGCTTTTAAAGAAAAAAAAAATGTACATCTCATCTGAAGTATAGAAAGAAAAATTATTAGCTTAATTTTTATATTAAAAAAAATTATACATTTCATCTGGTTAATTTTTAAAAGAATTAAATATGTATTTTATTTTTTTAAAATTTTAATTTTAGTTCTTTATTTTTAAAATTTATAATTTTGATTTCTTATTTTTAAAATAAATTAATTTTAATTTTTTATTATTAAATATATGTTGCATGTTAAATATTGGTATATACTAAAGTGTCAGATATAAATTACTTTAAAAATTAAACTAATATTTTAAAAAGAGAAAAACATATATATATATATATCTTGATTTATTCAAATTATTAATAATTATTTTTAATAATTCAATAATAAAAAAATTAAATTAAAATATAAAAAATATATTTTTAATTATCATAATTTCTATCATAATATTAAGATTATAAATTTAATCAATAATTTTATTATATTTATTAATAATTAAATCATAAATATAATAATAAAATAAAATATTTAATGTATAATAAATTTGATTCCAGACATACTTATTTATTAGATATGAAAAAAATTTATATTTATCCTACTCTCAAATTGATAGAAAAAACCGAAACTGACAGTGGCAGAGAATAGGTGTGGGACACCACCGCTTGTGTATCCGAATTCGTTCGACGTATGAAATTACTAAAAAATATTTCTTCTGTTATAAAAATATTATATAAAATTAGTAAAATTATAAAAATAATAAAATATATAAATTTTTAAAAATATAATAATTTAATATATAAAAATAAAAATAAAAATATAAAAATTTGGAAACAAATGCAAGACAAGTTTTCCTAACGTTGATCGAATGAAATTTATTTTTTTAAGACAAGAATAAAGATGGAGATTGGAACAGACATAAAGATTACAAACAAAAGTGAAAAATATAACATCAGCTTCCAACCTGCCCCTATTGCCCTCTCTACTATTTATGCCCAAGTGTACATTTTACCTTTGCCTCTATCGGGGCCATGGGAGAGCGTTTCTGACCTTGCACTCCTCTCCACAGGAAGCAAGAGGAAAAAAAATTTCAATCGATCAACTGGACCATAAAAACCAAGGTTGTGATCCAAGTTAATGAATCCAATGTTACGAGCTTTAAATGATTCTGGTTTCTCTCGTGCAGAACACACAGGGAAGCAAAAAAAAGTCAATGGCCTTCTTTCGTTGAACAGAAACTTTCCAACTACAATAAATGTTATTTGACTCCCGCCAACAATTGTCTTAAATACATTAATTAATTAAGGAATAAATGATTTTTTATTATAAATCACAGTAAAGTTGTATTAGAAATTATAAAGGGAGGTTAATGGTGTAGTTTTTGAGAGATCTGCAAAAGAGGTTCAAGTTTTTTAATAGAAGTGAATGCGAACTGCTATTTCTTTTGAGATAGTGAGCTACCGCTGAAAAAATATGCAATGACATTTAACATTTAAATTTATGTAAATTTTAGGAAAATAATAATATAATAAATAGTATGTGTCAAATTTTTGCATAAATTTTCTTTATATAGATAGTTCTGTAAAAATGAGTCACAATTAAGATAAGGGAGTAATATTTCCATGTAATATATTTGATGTAACAATAAAATTCTTAATTATTGAATATTGTGGATCATGCAGTGTCATTAAATCTACTTGTTTAGGCACATAAAGTTTCCATTCAATGTCGCAAGATTGATTTTGAATCCCAGATAGAGCTAACCTAATTATCTTAGTTGACATCTGTATTGGTTGCAACGCTAGGAATATATGAATTGGACTTAATATATTCAGTTAATTTGAATCCAGAATAGGTGAATTAATAATATTTTTATATTTTTTATTTTTACTCATTAATCAGTATCTCGGAATATTTATTAACATTCTCCTTTTACTTTTATTCTTTACAAAAAGCATTTTTCAACTTCTTTACAGTAAAAATGCGCAGTGGTTGATGTGATAATTGATACACCATCTATTAACTCGAATAAGTAAAATATATAATCATATACCTTACAACACCAAATTTAACCCTACTTTGAAATTTACTTCACCGCACTAAATATCAAACATTTAGCTGGATTTAGTGTATAAGGAACAGGGTTATCTATATGCTAACATGGACTAATAGATGATTTGCTTCATCAAATACTGTACTAATTTTAGGGAAGAGGAGCTCAACTCTTGGATTACGACATAAGCAAACTTTACATACAATATATACCAAGGGCTTACATTTTGAAGCACATCTTTGGAAAAGGCTTTATTTACGTCTCACAAATATACTTGTGAAAAATACCAACTTAAGAGACAAATAAAAAACATGCAGGTGGTCTAAGACAGCCTTCAACGAGATAAGATGGAGCAGAGAAAACGAAATTTTACTATATTTCGTTATTAAAATTGCAATAGAATGTAATGGTTTTTTATGGCATGAATCATCTCATTCTATCTAATTTTTCAATTTCCTTTCCCTCCCAATTTGAGGGTATGGTAAAATCACCCACCCACTTTATTATAATTATCACATGACAATTTTCTATATTTTACAAAGACTTGCTTTTAGAAGGTGTTTGGTATTACATTATTATTTTTTATTTCTAAAAATACAATTTTCAAGAATCATATTTTTTAAAAATTATGACTCTTGAAAATATTATAAATATTTTGGTATGTTTACAAAATTTATAAGAATATTATTGTAAATATGATTAAGTTTTTTTTTATCTAATAAAAATTAATTTTAGGTTATCATCCCTTCCATTATAATTTTTAGTAAGAAACATAGTAAAAAAAATTATTGGAAATATTAATTTTTTATTAAAAAATATTCATATTAAACATAAAAACTAGTTCCTTGCGAGTTGCGAGCCATGTCAGGGTGAAACGAGCAACACATATTTAATTAATTTTGGAGTTGGCTTTTGGGTAATTAAATGACATGGTCAATTCTATTTTTCCTAATTAAAAACAGACATAACCCTTATCATTGAACCAAATTGATTAGAAGTATCCATAAACTACAAATATTCCAATATCATTTCAAAAGTATCCATAAACTACAAAACTCTTTTCCAAGTGAATCGGCTTGTTTATGTCTTCCTTATCCATCTTTGAATAAGTGTATGGCCTCGAGTGCTAAAACTTTTGGCTGTTGATACTGATAGCATGAGATATTTAGAGATAAGGTTATATATCAGTATATGGGACCAACTCAAGTGCTAAATATTAGATATTGATGTTACCATGATTTCATTTTATTCTTTTAAATATTTTAATGAGGATAAGACAGCAATAATAATATCATAACTTACTCCGTTCCATTCACTTACCAGACTACGAAATAAAAAATTTATTCTGTTCCGTTATAAAATGTCCAAAACGACACATCAATATTTTTGTTCCGTTCTCTATTAATAATTCCTTAGGCTTCATTTAGGCCGTATTGTCTTCAGTAATAATTGTACTATTTATATTTTTTATTTAACGGTTAACAGATTTAAAAAATAAAATAAAATAAAATAACAAATTCAATAATAATCTAATTCAAATGTAAATGGATATATATTTTTATTTATATATGTAAAAAAAATTCTATTTATTCTGCTTTAACTCGCCATTAGAGAGTGAAAGCATACCTAAGGAAACAATCTTAACCCGATTTAAACTCAAAATCAAATGATTTCAAATAATAAATCCTACCGATAAAAATGTTCATAGGAGTTAAGACGACTTTAGCGTGATTGTTCTCTAACTTGAAATCTTGATAGATTCTTACTTGGATTCAACACAAACTTAACTAACATCCAATAATATATGAAATAGGACGGACTGAACCCCATTTATTGATATAGTATAAATTTTAATATTATATATAATTAAATCATAATATTAAAGAAGTATGAAATTAAAATTAAAATTAAAATATATTTTATAATATACATGTCAAAATAAATAATATTAATATTAAGATGTCAATATAAAATGATAATTAAACTAAGATGCCTCAAAATATAAAATTTAAAATTTTCAAAATTAACTTTGAATACTTCAGCCGAATTAGTGAAATATATCCCACCCTAAAACACTTGAACTTTATATCTTTGAGCCAAGACTCATGGATAGAATTGTTTTAGAAAAATATTAAGGGTATACTCAAATAGGATGAATATATTCTAAAAAAAAAGGTAAACTAATAGAAAAAAAAAATATGACTGTTAATATGATAAAACAATTATAAAAGAAGAAGAATGTATGAAAATGATTGTTAACAATTTTAATACGTTAACCAAAAGAGTGGCTAATTCTATATTCCTAATCTCGTGCTCAAATGGCATGAATAACGTGTCCTTCATTTGCAATTTCTGAATTCCGGTATACCTCCCATATTGTCGTTTGCTTGTCATCGCTGTCCAGGTAATCCTTCCTATCCTCATGTTGGCATCATTCAAACCTAACATGCAATTTTCTCCATGCTCATTATAAAGGGAACCATTTATATATAACGGTGGAATAAGGTTAAGGAAACGAAAACTTTTAACGCATAATCCTTCTGGTTCACTAAATGTGAACTGAGACCAACCATAAGAAGCATAATGTATCATAATAAAGTCATATAGAGTAATATGTGACATATCTTTTATTGAAATCAAGTTAGTGGGAACCCCTTTCAACAATACTGTTTAACTAACGGAATTATTTCTGAATAGTGCTAGTAAAACAAAACCATAAAATTTTTTAATGGTTGCAGCCACTGATGGGACTATTAATTTAATAAAATTGGAGGATTTTAAATCAATTTTCACCCCCTTTAAATACACAAAAGTACTCAAGGAGGGGGTGTAACTTTCTGAACAGGGACTGGGAGATTGATCTAACAAACCTTTCCCTAGTAACATTTGAAGGGGCCAAGAGAAACGTTGCTTTGGACTCATTTAATTAAACAACAAAGTTTAAGAATGAATACCTACCAAAATACACTCAAGATTTGCTCATTTGGTGCCGGTGTCAGCTTACATTGGGAGATATCGAAAGACATGTGATGTGATCATTCGTCCTTATGATAACGGACAACATTATCGTTCAAGGAATTCCAATACATTCATCTTAATTTAGAATTATCAGATGTTGGATCATAAAAAAAATCTCGCAGAATAGAAAGAAATGCTTGGATAGTAGCTGCATTATCCGAGGATCATCCTGGTAAATTGTCACCATTGTGTAATTATATTGATATGTAATTCTTCTTAAAAAGATATGTTACCGTTTTCTATAAGTATATGTATGCTAATTGCCGTGTAATGGGTTTGGCTCGGCAGTTCTTCAACTGTAATGCTTACAGGGGATGCAACACTTGGAATGGTTTGTAACAGATCATAAAATGCTGAAGATACTAAACAACAACCCAATCTCTCAACGGTCAATTAATTAGGTAGTTAAAAGCACATTAACTAGCATTACGGTAGGAGAGTAGGGTTAAGTTTGCACTAATTGAATGCTCAATTAGTAATAGCCTTCAGCAGCTGCTCCTGTAAGCTCCTTGTTATGAATACTTAGTTGTTGTATGAATCGTGTTGTAATGTGGAATAATGAAATCACAACAGTTGTCCATCATTGGCACCTTGCCATTGTCTCACTCATGTTCTCCTTCACCCTCCATTCCTATTCCTAATGGCTTTGGAGCACTTTTTCCACCTTCTTTGATTCCTAAGAGTTTGAGAAAGTCGCTTGATAAGTAAAATTGACCAGATGATTAGAAAATGGCTTTGGCGAGTTGCGGCGCAATGATATCTGGATTTAGCTAGAAGAGAAAGTTAAACTGTTCAATCTAATGTAAGTGCAGGAAACAGTGTAGATTGATCAAACCAGAATAATGAGCGTCATTTATGTGCTCTTGTTGGTGCGGTTCTTCAAGCTTAATGGAACGAAACATATGCAGATAAAATTGAGTTTGAAGCCCTGATTGATAAGTACACCAAATCAAATATAGAACATGGTCTGAGCAAGAGAGTTAATTGAGAATATAGCAAGACAAAATTTGATATATTGGTCCAGTATGATCAAAATACTGTTGCTCTCTGACATGAATAGGGATACTGGTAGTGCCATAAACCTTTTTTCAAAATATGATTCAAAGAAAAAATATATTGATCCCAACGGGGGGGGGGTGTTTCATCATAGGTGTCCTTTGTCATTGGTGCTTTAAGTCATGCAGGTTTGATTGAGGAGGGTTGGGAGTTCCTTTCATCTACTATGAAGCTTGATGAATAAGGTTTACTACTAAAAATTGATATCGTGTTTGGGTAGAAAAATGCTACATATTGACTTGGTCTTAGTACTGATGAAGCTTCCATGCAATTTGTGGGATTCAAAACAGAAAATTGAGCTCTTACTCAGTGGGCATTGACCACATTTGAGTTCGCAGGAGTTTATAATCAAAAGTTTCATTGAAGTAGTTATTATTAAAACTATGGAAGTTCACAAATTTTCTTGCTCTGCTAGGTTTTGCTGTGGAAAATTTTATAATTAAAACTTCGATGGATCAAGTTTGTCATCTAGGTTAGTGAATAAAGAAGGAAACAAAATGACAACTTTAAGAGGTTTAGAATCAATTGTTGACCAAGGAGATGATTGACATCATTAGTCTCGGTGCTGGAAACTCAACCAGATTTACTTAAACATTCCTTTTGTGAAAATGGAGTTGTAATATTCAAATGTAAACGGCATAGCTTGACTGGACAAATTCGGATAGTTGAATAATATACAAATGAATATCCAAATTGAAAAGATAAATCGAAACTAGAGAAGCTTGACAGAAGAAAATGGAGCTCCTCACAAGGAATGAGGACAGCATATATGCCTTTTGAGGATTCTTATCAAGTAGGAGTCTTAAGCTTAAGCCCATTGCTTGCGGTGAATCCCATGTACCGGCTATCTTCAACTGCAGCAAACAGCCAGAAAATTTTCTTCACCCTACCAATAATTCTTGGAATCATATACTTCAGGAACTCTGACATTGCTGAATAAAATCTTGTATTTTCAAAAATAGAGCTCCTTTGATATTCAAGAACCCATGTATTGGGGTCTAATTGCACTGCTGAAGCACCCCAATTTGGTTGTACCCATGAAGTGTTGGCCTTCCGAATCAAATAGCCGCCAACTTGTCCACCATTCCACTTTATGAACGTAGAGACAATGATTTGAAGTTAATTTACAACAACAACAACATCAAAGACAGATTAAAAAACAAGGCATCGTGGAGAATTTACCTGAGTGACTCTTCCTGATAAGATAGTGTATGATCGAAAAGAAAATCCATTTGTGAGCAATCCTGCTGTTTGCAAAGGCCATCCCCAAATTGATACCTCCTCTGTTGCTGATTTGTAAAATGTGCACCTAGTATTCAATAGCATACCATCCTATACACAATTTCAATTTCAGTTGCTGCTGGTTAGCCACGATATCTTAAAGAATCAATAATAAAAAAAAAAAGCTTTTTTCCAAACTCAAGTTCTTAAACAAATCAATAACCTTTTTGAATGAGTAATGCTAGCAGTCACAGTTTATAAAAAATTTGGTGTTAACAGTTATGCTTTATTAAAGGGTTGGTAGTATTAGTAATTTCAGTTTTGATGGCTTATCATTTTAATGGTGAGAGAATAAATTCTAAACAGTATAATGTCTAGTTATAGGCTCTTTAATATCATTATCTATCTCTATTCTTTACTGCAAATCTGGAGTAACAGTAACAAGAATACAATACCTGACTGATTTCCCATAAGGTATCAACAAAGCTACAATTTGAAACTTCCCAAGAAACAATACTGGCCAACTCTTTTTGCAAAAACCTCAACTTTCCATTGAGATCATGCTGTTGGCTGCATTTCTCACCAACCCTTTTCACTACATCTGGTGAAAAAGAAGGTTGAAAAAGCCCAGAAACTGCCCAGGGGAAAAATAAAAGGAATCCGAAAGCCAGTAATAACCTCAAGAGATTGGTAGCGGAGAAACACCAGTTTTGTCTCTTTTTCTGCTTTTCCAAATTGTGTTTTGAATCTGATCTGGCTCTGGCTCTGGATTTGATTAGAGGAGTGGATGATGATACGTGAGAAGCAGTGGATGTGGGTGTGGAGAGAATGGAAGTATCAAAGGAAATTGGAGTGCAGTGAAGATTGGGCTTGGAAGAAGAGAGTTTGGTGAGGGATGTTTTGAGGTCAAGGGTAGCATTGATGCTGGCCAAGCAAATTTCACAGTTGCAATTGGCATCTTTTTTGCAACCAGGGAAGTAGCAGCTGTTGTCACGATTATCTTCTTCCAATCTGCTCCATTTTGATTGCACAACAACGCTTCTCATACCTTCTTACTTCTTCCTTCTCCCCACACTTTCTATTTGTTGTTCTTGCACCAATCTTTTTCTTTCCGTTCAGTCTGTGCTTCAAATTTGAATTGAATCTCAACGGTCATGTTATTTTCCAGGGCTCCTTTTTATAATACCGAAATGACATTCATAGCCCTATTACTTTTTTATGTAAATATTTTCATACTAGCAAATAATTAAAAATTATAATAAATATAAATTCTAAAATAATTATTATAAAAATTAATGATCTTTAATAATATAATAATCAATTATTAGATGGCCGTATAAAAAATTTACACAATTAATATATTCCAATCAAATTTATAAAATTAATTGTGCATATCATATTTTTTCTTTCATATATAATGATAATCACTAAATATAAATAATAATCGATTAACAAATAAATAAAATTTACCTACTCGTAAAAAATTTAATTCATAATGCACATGTTCTATACTCATATACTTCACATTGATATTCATTTAAAAAATATCGAATCTATTCGTTTATAATTTTAGCTGCATATATTAAAAGAGTTTAGAGATAAATTATTTTTATTTTGATTATTTGATATATATCTAAAATTATATAATAAAAATTCAATGAATATACTTTTTAAATTATAATATTTAATATTATCAATTTGGATTTAATAAAAATATTATATATAGATTCTTATATGAGATTAAAGATAAATTAAAAACTATATTTTTAATTAAATAAATTATTTATTTATATTTTTTCTTCTATCCATTAATTATTAAAATAATTTATTTTTTTTGTAAAAGTGAAGTATTTAATACTACTTAACTCGCAATATACAAATATTTGATTCACTAAATTATGTTATTTTATTTATGAATTATGCAAATTTTTATTTTGATATTTTCTATTTGAATTTATAGGGATAAATTTGTATTTAAGGATGAAATATATTTTTTTTCTCTATTTAAAATGTGTATATATAATAATTTTTACTTTTAAAACCTATTCTATTATTTTTGTGAAAAATAGAAAAAGTGACTATAAAAATATGAAAAATAAGTAAAATATTAAAATTTAAATCAAGAAAAACATTGATAAACTAAATACAAATTTAATTAAAAATGAAGGGGTAAATTATAAAATTTAAAAAAATTAAGCAAAATTTTTATGTGGCATATATAATCAAATAAAACCATGTAATACTTTTAGTAGAAAAACTTTTATATTATATATAAATATATAAATAATAGGAACGGGTTTTAAAACTTTCAAATTTATAATAATCAAAATCAATAATATTTTTTTTGAAAAATAAATAAATAAATTATATTTATAAGGCCTAAACTTACCTTTAAGCTAAAGTAATTTAGTTAACACGAAAGGTTGATTAACCAAAAAAATAATAATATTTAGATAAAAAAAATTACACTTTTCATATTTTTATTTTCATCATCTTAAAAATAGAAGTAAGACTTCTGAAATCTACACATTTTAAAATCCATACTAAATGAACTATCATTAATTTCAATAAATTAATCATTATTATATCATTTTAAAAGGAATAGATCAAAACTTTATAAAAATCATATATACATGATTTAATGATAGATATAGGTTCACATATTAAATAATATCACACCCTTCATCCCACTAAGCTTAAATTCAGCATCATTTACGCTTAGCTCACTTCCAGAACGAATTAACTCAAATTTGTTGTTTACACGAGCACCAAAATCAACTTCAGTTTTGTTTTTTTCTTTTTTCTGTTATAAAATCAACTTAAGTTTAAATTCATTTAAATTTCGGTGGTAACAGTTTCCACCATATATTTCCAAGTTCATAGTTTATAAAAAAATAACTCACTATACCAAATCTATAGCGAAAGCATTCTTGAAGATTCCGGTAAATTAGATTAAATATAAAACATTGTGATGATGATGATGACGGCATCCATTAATGCCTATGAATTAAATGAAGTTGATACTTAACCTTTTAACCTGGGTGCTTAAAAGAGAAGCAAACGTTATCAGCGTTTCGGGTGGCCTGCTTTCCAACCAATTATTTTAGGAGTTAAATAGTTATTGGTTTCCCTAAAAAAACAATAAAGGTTAATTATATTGGTTGTTAGAAATAAAAATTATCATTATCAATTTTTAAAGATAAAAAATTGATTATTTTATTTTTTTATAAAAATTAAAATTTCCTTTCTATTTATATTGAAAAATAAAAATAATTAATTATAGATTATCTTTATCTTTTTAAAAATCAATATAACTGGTGTCTAATTTTTTAGGATCAAAATAATTATTTTCTCTTATTTAATCATGGTTCTCGAAAGATCCTTTCCTTTTGTCGTCCAATGGTGTTAAATACAGGGTTGAATGGAACAATTTTCTTCAACGATTACCTATGTAGGAGGGATCGTTGAAAACGTTGTTTTTATTGTAGACTATCACAGACTAGAAGAACGAAAATACAACTGGGAAATGAGATTCAAGATAAGAGTCAATTGGAACCAATCAACCAAACTGATTTAAGCCACCCAAAATTCATGAAATATGTAAGTAATTGTTGGAACAATCGTTAGGGCAGCATCAACATCTTTTACGCCAAGTACAGTTCTATATTTATAGGTTTTGTTAATTAATAAAATTAAATTTTAAAATATTAAAAAAAGTTCAAGTATTTAATATACTAAAAATATTTAACATTTTCATATCTAAAAATCAATAAAAATAATTATTTTTCCTTAACTTATATCTTAAAAATATACATTAATGAAGGAATATTTGATTCATTAAACTTAAGATATACCTCTTCTTTAAAAGATGTGTTTATTTTTAATTAGAAAATAAAAAATAGATTGAAAGATAACAGTGATATTTTATTTTCTGTAAATTTTTAATTTAATTTTTTAAAATTATATACATTTAAGAATGAAAATAAATAAGATTGTTAGACAGAAATTTACAGCTTGATTTGTTTAATACATATACAGTAATTGTTAAAAAAATTTTTTTACATAAACAAATCAGATTTACAAAAAAGTCTATTTTATTTATTCAGGGTTTATTTATATTTTATGTATTTATATTTATTTTAATATATTATATTTGTATAATATTTATTTTATATTTTATTTACGTAATATTAATATATATATATATATATATATTAAACCTATTTAATAGTCTTTTTATTTTATAGATTTTAAGTTTATAAATTTTTTAATCAATTATTTATATAAACTTTAAGTCTATTTATTAATTTATTTGTAATGTAGATTTTTAAATATGTTTATAAACTTTAAATTAGATCATACCTTAACAGATAAAAAATCTTTAACAAGTAACAAGATTTCTTAAAATTTTTAAATAAATAACAATCAAAACCTAACTTAAGTCAATCTACTTCTATCTTTATATGCATTGTATTATTAATTTTTTTTAAAAAAAGTTGTAATTAGAGTTAATTTTTGAAAAAAATTTGTCACCATTTTTTATTTCAAAATTTTGTCATCAAATTAATTTTTAAAAATTTAATGTTTCACTAAATTTATTTTTATTTTTTTTGTTATTGTATTCATGGTTTATTTTGTATCTTAAAGGAACTAATTGGATACTTGATTAAATATTTAATGAACTTATTTAGATACAAAATATTTGAAAAATTATAATATTAATTTAAATATATTAGCAGAGGATTTACAAGTTCGAGACAGAGTAAGTATATTAGAACAGATACATGTATCATTAAAGCAAGATGTATTTCATTATATCAATATAATTTTGTTTTCCTTTCAAAAAAATTTTAAATATTTGATAAATAATTTAATAATTAAAACTTTTAAAACACAAAATTGTGGTTTGCTCTAAAACAAATCTACTCTCTTAAGGAGAACTGCTTTGGAGGGTCTTAAAGGGAAAAAAATCGCTCCCTTCTCTTTTATATTCTAATTTTAATTTAATGTCAAGTGAGTGAAATAGAACATTTCCACCCGATCTTCATTATTTTTATTTTTTCTACCTATTGAAACAAGTATAGAGTGAAAATTGATATTTTTATTTTAAATTTAAATTTATCTCTAAAGGAGAGGTAGCTTTAGTCCGGACAAGTTTTCGCAGATATCTAAAGAAGAATCTCGCTTTTCATTATAAAGATTTTTTATATTATTTTTTGTAAATTTAATTTTGCGTCAAAAACTTAATTTTAATCAAAAGTGATTTATGTTTACTTTTATTGAAAGTAGAGTTAACATAAAGTTTATTAAACATAATTCAACAATATTTAGTCAATATATTTAAAGAGGGATGAAACTCTATTTGTACCTCCAAATAAATTATAATTTGAGGTGTGCAAGGTTCCACCAAACCTACCCAATTTTTTTAATTGATTGACTTAGGCACACTATCTTAGTAATTTGATTTTTAGTGAAGCTTATTTTTTTTAACTCGTTTTTATTAATAACACTTCTTAAATAAAGTACAAGTTTAAGAAAAATATAACCTAAGCCCTTATAATATTTAATAATATTAAACGAGTCTCTTCTTTCATTATACATTTACATAAATTAACTCGTACAATTTTAAATTTAACATATATAAGAATGTTCTTCTCCATGTAAATCTTATAATGGTGGAAACTAAAAATAAATCACACAATGAAAACCAATATAACTTTTACTAGATATTGACAATGATACAAAGAATAAAAAATATCAATCAACAAATTAATTCCTCTAAAATAAGATATATATTTTAAATAATCAAGGGTAGAGTTATATTTGTTAAACAAAAATCAGTAAAAAATAATTTAACAATTATATATAATGTTGATATGATGAGAATAAAATGATAAATCTGGATGATAGTAATTGTTGATGAAGATTATAAGTTAATTGATGGTCACTTAAACACTTTAAAAAAATTATATATATATTTTTAGTTTTAACAATTTAAATAAAATTTAATAACTAATATTAATAATTTTATTTTTTATTATAATTAAATATTTTCATATGATACGTTATATATATATATATATATATATATATATATATATATGAATGAATGTGTGCATATAAACGAGACTAAATATTAAATTTAATAAAATGATATTTCCATTAATTTTTTTATAAAAAAATTTATTTATTCAACTATTAAATTAAACATTTTCATATAGTACATTACCTTTAAAAAAATTCATATAATTTAAGAATCAACTGATATTTTATAATTTTACTTTATTTTAATATATTCATTACATTTTATTTAAAATATAAATAAATAACTACTATTAGATTATATTTTTAAATATTTAAATTGTATAAAATTTTAGATATATAATCGCTATAATAATATAATATAAATTAATAATTAGGTTAATAAAATTATTTTATAAATTTAATATCTTGCCTCATTTAATTTTTTTCTCCGTCATTAATAATATATACATGTATTTTGAATTAATAATATTCCATTAATGATTATACTTCCATATCTTTTCCGTACCACTCAGGAGTAAAAAAAAAAGGAGGTTATTTTAGAATATAATTTCAGTTTAACATGCCTTATTATGTATCCAAATTATTTACATGTAATTTTAACATAATTTTAAAAAAAAAATTATTTAACTACAATGCTTTCTATTATTCAAAATCACAAATTTATTAATGTAATTATAAGTGTTTGGTTGCTACAGTTAAAGAGTTTAAAAGCTGATTGAGGTAACTATTATTTTTTGTCTCTTTCCATCTTCTTATTTTATAGTATGAAACATAGGAAAAAAAAGAGAGAGGATGATTTAGTATTTTATTGTTTATATTTTCCAAACAAAAGAATTAAACGAAAAATCATCACTCCTGATTAATGATTACATAAAATAATTTTCAAAGAAAATAATGACATTAATAATAAAGTACAGAGATGCCCATTTAAAAAAGAGTTTCCACTAGAAGTAGCACTCTTGTCCCATTGGCACAGTGTTTGGATTTCCTCAAAAGAACGGCTATGTTAGGATTTGTGGTTGACATCATAATTCATAATCCTTATTCCTTACGGAAAATTGGAAAATCAATCATTTCTTTGGTGCATGAAAGATTGAAGAATCGCATTCCAAAGGCTGTGTGCTAGTGACGGCCAAGATTCAACTTTGGCATCGCTAAAATGGCAACAGATTAATGACGATTTCATAATTAAACCAAGCCTCGGTTGATTGTAATCAAGTACCCTAATGAGCATAATTCATATAACTTATTTAGTCACTACCAAATTAGTGTCTTAACCACTCGATGCTTCTTCATTTAATGGAACTTTATAGCTTTGTTACCTCAACCTCAAGAAAACTATCATCAACCACATAACCAAGTTGAGAAAAGAAAGGAAAAGTTTAAAACCATCATCAATGATCATGTTAGATGACAATGTGTGATGAAGACATTGACCACAATGAAAAAAGGTCTGCAGTTTTATACTCTGTCTCTCAAGTTTACTTGGACATAAGCGGATCAACCATTAATAAATTAGGATAAATTTTAATATTATATTAAAAATTACATTTAAATTTAATTTAACTTAAAAATCTAGTTTGTAAAATAAGATTTATTGTCATATTATATACATATATTTAGTCTTATTTTTAATCAAGGTAAAATTTTTAATGATTATTATCAGTCTGTTTATAACAAGATCGTTATAAAATTTGTATTTTATATTTAGAAAGAAAAAATATTTTATAAACAAATGTAATAAGATGGAAGCTAAGAGAAGAAGATGATAAATATGATGACATGATGTGATATAATAAATAAAATAAAAAATATTAAATGAGTATTAAGATTATTAAATATGCAAAAATTTATGGTTAATTTAAAAATGAAGAAAAGTTGACAATAGATGTTCTGGTAGGAATAAAATAATCAGATTCCCTGGTAGGCTTGCGAATTTTATTTTTATTTTTATTGTTGGTATTATAAACCGTTTGAGATTATGTCATGTATGACAAACATCTAGGTACTGAGGAGAATATAGTGTGCAAGAACTGCGGCTTAAACCAAACAATTTAGTTGTGGTTAATGCATCATATGTCACTTGATTTGCAAAGTAATACGTTAGCTTCTTATGTATCTTCCGAGAAAATGAGTGCAAAAATAGTTAATTTTTTTTATAAATGTAAAAAATATAAAAATAACTATTATATTAAATTACTCTAATTTCATCAATTTTAATAACTTTAAATACAAAAAATTTAGGTGTAAAGAAATATTTTTTTTATTAATGATTATAAAAATATTTTAACGATTTACTTCATTTTTATTTCCTGGTCTCTCCAAATGTCTTGAATTTAAGTTCTGTTTTTCAAATTCGCTTAAGCACAACCCTGGGGTAGGTTACTTAGAAATAAACATTTTACAGTGCTAAACTTATTATTATGAGGGAGAAAGATAAATTCATCAGAATTTATTGGTATTAAGAAGTTTGGAGATTAAAGTAAGTATATATACAATCTTAGTTTCAAATTTTATTATTTTTTATTGTAAAAAAAAAAAAAAGGGAGAAAGGATTGCATTAAAAATAAACAACTGTTGCGAATTAGAGTGGAGGACCCACAAATACATGTGTGAACCTTGAGTGCATATTATTCAACTCTTTTAGGTCGCATTGATAAAATGTATTGAATTTCATCTTTAAATGCTCCGTCCAGCTAGACTTAAAATTAGTCAAAGGTTTAAAATAATTTCGGAATACCAAAGTTCATACAAAAGATACACATGGAAAGAGCAAACACTTATTTGAGCAGAAGATAGGAAGCTTAAGAAAATTCCAACCTTCCACTTTATCATAAAACTGAAGTCCTAAAAGTACTTGTGTTAATTAAACAAAAAGTTTCTTAGTTCCAAAACACCATTTTAACATATGGCAGAAGGAAACTACTCATTCCATTCAGAACAACTAAAACTGGGTTTTATGTCTATTTTAGGCAGAGATGAGTCAAAATACTTGAAAAGTCTTGGACGAGAACGGTTCAGTTGATCTGTTTCATGCATAATAAAGCTGGAATCATCTTGGTTATTTTACTTGAAAACTAAGTCTCTATTTTGCCAAGAAAGTAAGTAAACAAGGAACATCACAAAGAGGATAAGGGATACCAAACTAAAGATCAGTTGAGAGAAAAAAGAAAAAAGAAAAAGAAAGAAAAGAAAAGAAAAGACCCTTCATCTGAAATAACACTTCCTATACATGACAAGAAAAAAGGCTAAAACTAATATCAAGTTTTATTCGAAGCAAAGCAGAGTGTCCTCTGCCTCTGTCTCTGCCTCTGCCTCTGCCCTGCACCATCCTCTGTTTGTGATCAGAACAGAGGGAAAGTTGAAGAATCCCCGACTTGAGAAGTGGTGGCTGACCTTGTGTACTTCTTTGATGAAGTTGAAGATGATGACAAGTCACCAGACCTTCTCCTTAGCATCTGTCTCATACCTTCTGCAACTCTAACTGCAGGGTTAGATTTGAACTTGCGGCAGAATGACATGTGAGCTTTCACAGCTTCATCCATAGCTGATCCTTTTTTCCCTCCGTTAACTTCATCTCTTACCGCTTCTGAGCACAACCCACATAACCATTTCCCATCAAACTTGGACTTAACTTGACTGATATAGTCTTGGGTGCAGTCCTCTTTCAAGCCACAACACTCACACTTCACTGACTCAATCTCCATCTCTTTATAACTCTTTTTTACCTCACTTTTCACCTTCAAGGAAAGCCTTTTCTTTTCTCTTTTTTGAAGATGAGAATCTTTCTCCTTAAAACATGCAAAAGGGTGGTGACCAAAATAAGGGATGGTTTTCCTTTGGTTGGATTCTAGCACAATGATTGAGGTGGTTTTGCTTGCTTGTTTACTTTGTATGTTGCTGTGTTTTCCCGCTTGGGATTGGTGGTTTTGTTGCTTCAAGAACTAGGAAGTGTTTGTTGTTCAATGAGGGGATTTTATGGTGTTTGAGATGAGAGAGAATGTGAGTTTAAGAAAGGGAAAATGCCATAATTTCCTCCATGTTCTAAGGGACATGGGCAGTGGAAAATGTGACAAGAGTGGTCGGAGGGACCTCTGCTCTGGCCCTTTCTACCATTTAATACTTCAATCCTAACCCCATAAATCAAACAATAAATATTTCTTATACATTACAAAGAAGAAAATCAAAAGAAATATGATATAATAAAAATAGTAAAATAAATATTTTTAAAATATAAAAATAAAATAAAACTATAATTTAACTATATGATAATATGGATGGGAAATCAAACTACTCAAAACATGAAAAAAAATGGGACATGGGGTGGGGTCAGTTAATAGTTAATGATGTGTTTGTATTTTAATCTTTTGTTGTATTTATGTTAATTTTCTAGACTCTTTTTTTGTCACCTTTCGTTGTTTGTCCCGTTGGCTGAGTAGTTTTAACCAAAAGAATTCATTTTCATGATTTCACAGAACTATTGCATCCTAAATTAATTTTATCCAAGTAATTTTTCACTTCTGTTCTTACTAATTATTTTCATACGAGATATCTTAAACTTCTGATAATGGGTTGGCCGTCTTTCAATCTTGATAAAGTTTGGTAACAAATCTACTTTGTCAAATTTTGAAAGAAGCACAAGTAAAATTGTAATAATTATAATTAAAAAATTAGATCTAATTTATTGTTAAAATTATTTTAAAAAATAAAATTATCTTAAATTAGTCACATTTTTTATTAATGTGTGATTTTTTATTTTTAATACATCCTTATATGTTTAAAATTGAATATTTAATATATAAAAATTTTAATTTGAATATTGAATTAAAAATTAATTCTAATTTATTCTTAAAAGTTAATTTTTTAAAAAATATATTTCAAATTTTATAGGAAATATTACAATGGTTTTTCAAACGATTGTGAGAGATATTTAGCAAGTCTCCTTGTTCTTTTTAGTTGAATGGTTTGTTTTGATAGAAGCCCAACTATATACATAATTTTTTGACGTATGGAAAGTTAGCACCAATTTGGCACACAGTAGAACATGGCAGCGTCTCTTAAGTAGAAAACAATACAGGTCATCCTTTCTTTTCATGTTAATAATGTTAGTAATTATTAGTTGGAAAGCAACGCTAGAATTTATAGATTCATAATTATTTTTATTAATTAGTATCTTTAATGCATCTTTTTTTATTATATGTTTTCATATATTTTTTTTATTATATAAAAATAATAAATTTAAAATTTAAAATTCTCACCTAAAACTATTTTAATTTCTAATTCTCATTATTAAATCAATCCTACTAACTTATCTATTTAAAAAAATATTAAATAATTTTTTAAAAATAATATTATATCATTCTACAATTTTTTTAATAAGTAAAAAAATTAATAAAAAATATTATAAAATAATTTAAAAAATATTCTTATAATATAATAAATATTTATAAATACTTTTTTCTTTAATTAATTCTCTTAAAATATTAGTTAGTATATTATTAAACAGGTCATATTAACTAGTGGTTTATTAAATAAATCATATGAAGTGCTTCCAATTATTTAAAAAAATATATTAAATAATTTATATTTTAATATATTAAATTATTTCTTCTTTTCTATAGAAATTTTATATTTTTATCTGTTTAAGGTATTTGCTTTTGTGAAAAAAAAAATTATATAAAAAAACGAAATTAAAAAAGAAAGCATACACGTGAATCACCAAAATGAATGTATCTCCATGTTTTTGAGGTAATCTTCTTTAGACTTGGCTATGATGAATTCCTATTCTTTCTTTTTTTGTTAGACTATTTAATAAGGATTTATGATACAGTATGATTAAGATTTGATTTTATCTTAATTATTTAATAAGATGGTAGTTTTAGATTATTTAAAAATATTTTTTTAAATAAATAAATTAGATTTAAATTTATAAAATTTTATTAATTCTGCTAGAACGGTCTATATATACATATTAATAATAAATTAATATAATTATTTGTTTATAAATTACTATAATATACTTATATTATATTCAATAAAATATAGATATAAGTCAAATAAGCATGAATTCTGATTTTTTTTAGCAGAAGCTGTACTTAATAAATATTAGTAATTTTCAATCAATGGGTATACACAATGTTTCATGATTAATTTTTGAACAAAGATATATTAGATTAGAAAGAATAATGATGAATTATTAATTTAATTTATAAACTGAATTGTTGTTTTTTATTTTAAATTTTCATAATACTTGTTTTCTATTATTTGAAGAATAATGATTATCTATTAAAAATAAACATAGAAAAATTTGATTATTTATTAAAAAAAAAAACTTTTTTATCCATCAACAGATTTTTAAGCAAGCTTTTAAACTGAGCATATCTTATAGAGCAGAGTATGAAAAAAATTTATAACATATACCAGATAAAACTTAAATTTAAAAATTTTGAAACAGGTTGAATTTATTTTTAAAAAATTTAATTTAACTTAATCTATTTTCATTTTTAATTCATCCAGAAAAAAACAAAGAAATAAAAACTTAAAATGGAAAGCACATGGCAAGATAGGCTAGGCTTGCCTATTTGATTAGCTTAAGTCCATGAATGTTGACTACAATGTAATGATTTTCTCCACAATGCCTGTCATGGTTGAAGCCTTGTAGCTTTTGCTTAGCAAGGTTTAGTTACAATCATAAATAAATAAAAAAAAGAAATTGATCAAAGAAAAATGGATGTGATGGTTACATTGCTCCCATTGATTGTCAACAGTTTTGTGTACAATTTTCATTAAAGCGCTGTAAGCATGTGCCAATTGATTTAGATGATAAAGCAATTTAAATTTTATCAAGATCAAATATGACCCACAGATATTTGTGAGGGAGTATTTACTGTGACTCTAAACCAAACGGTGAAACAGATTAAAAAAAAATTGAAAATCAATTAGATTGAAAAGCATAAAAATCTCATTTTTTATTTTGATTTTTTTACTTTAAAATTAGATCAAATTGAACCAAATTCTACCTACAAAAATTTTAATTATTTTATATTACATTGTTATATAGAAATTATTTTTTAGCTACTCTTATACTCAAGCTTTTCTTTTTTATTAATTTATACTTTTTTATCAACAAATCTAATTTTCCTCAACAATTTCACTCCTTTAATTACCATATATTTTTAAATTATTTTCCTAATAAAACTACATTAATTTGTGTTCTCATTAAATGCTCATCTTTAATCTAAATTAAAAATTATATAAAAATATAAAACATCAATTTAATTCGAACCATCTATTATTTTTATTTTTAGTTTAGATATTTTTTAAATTAAAAACTTAATCCGAACACCCATATTATAATATATGTATTATTATTTCTATTTAAATAAATCTTATAACATTTATTTAAATTATTAGTTGGATTAATGAAGGAAATAAATATTCTAAATAACAATGCTTGAAATTTATTTAAATCAATAGAAACAAGAATCACAACAGATACTACTATTTTACGAAGGAAAAATATAGTTTTAATAGAAATTAAAGCTGAAGATAATTAACATAATCAGAATTCTCAAGATAATTATGCTCCTAAAGGCTGTCCACGGATTGAGCATCTTACTTTACTACTTTTTTTTTATAAAAAATATATATTCTCACCAAAAAGTGTTGTAAACTTGCAATTAATATAATATAAGAATGAAAGGAAACCATATAAGTGTGCATACTGCATATAAAAGTAAAATTTAACAAACTATGCTTTTTTTAATAGAAAAATCACTTTAAATTACCTGACAGGTGAATATGACAAACAACAAATTGACGACTTGACTACACATTGCTAGTTTTTTCCTTTGTGTTGAAAGTTGCAAATGCAATAATACAACTACTCTCAGCCTTGATTCCCTTCCTCCAAAAAAATAATAATTTCTTTTTTCTTTCCTTTTTCCCTTTCACATTGACCAAAGTATCTTCATATATCATTACTGTCAAAAACATATATGCAATGCTATTTTTCCCCAACAAAGTGCACAATGCAATCACACACCATTTCCACTGTGTTTTGGCCAATATATTAGCAAAGCTAGCATGCAAAAAATTTAATAAGTAACTGCTATGTGATAATCAAGCAGTAAAATTGGTTTACAAGGACTTATCACTCATGGGACACAATTCCACCCAACTGCACAATTTTGCACTTCAATTTATTTTGAACTCATCTTTATTGATCTCCATTTACATGATGCCAAATTGATCATATCCTGGCATCATTGAAAGGAAATATCAATTGTTATATACTGTTATATTTTCCCATACTTTACTTTTTGTTTGTGATCTAGAGCAGCTAGCCTTCCTCTTTTCGATGTTGCTTTCATCTACAATATGTTGTGTCTAATAATGTTGATTCATTTTCACAAGCAAATAGATATGCATTGGGAGTTCAAAATTATTATTGGTCAAGATCATAATTGGAATTGCTTGGGAGTTCAAAAAAAGTGGGACTTGCATGGTTTTATTTTTAAGTGGAAGTTATAATACATCTTCTCATATAACATTATTCAAAATAACTTTATTATGTTAATTTTTAATATTATATTAAAAATTAGGTATAAACTCAATTTAATTTTAAAAATTAACTTATAAAAAGGAAGATATTTTTAAATTATATATATATGGTTATTTTTTTTTATTCAATGTAAAATTTGCAATTGATTTTATTGCAAAATAAAAGAAAGTCAAATTCAAATTTTTTGTATTGATATATATTAAAGAAGAATGTTCATAAGGAAACATGGAACGTGCATGTTCTGTTCAAAGTTTGAACACCCTTCCCCAACTATTCACAAGTATTTTGACAAAAGTTTAGATTTGAGATTAATGACTTGGTCTTATTTTCTAAAATCTTTGGAAGATTTGATGTGTTGTATATATGCTAATTCTCAGTCCGACTAATGTATAAAGGTAGTTATCAAGGCTTTAATCTGATGAGTTTGACATTGAAATGAAACTGATAATGAATGCAGGGAGGGGTGGATCGTGTTCTGTTGGAACTAGTCATCGAATTTTGAAGGCTGAGATCATTATTAAGCCACAGAAAATAAAGTTAGTTAGGTTCTGTGACATGAGAAGAATCATAATTGAGCGGGCTAATTTGGCAACAATAATTGCATAAATTAGGTAATACTTTTAGGACCACTTTTCTTAGTGACCAAAGCCTAAAATGTAACCACATTTATTTTTTTTATCAAAATAGTTTGTATTTGGTATGCCTATTAACTTTAGTTAGTACTATTGTGCAAAATTGCTGCAAGGAAAAATTGTAACATATTAGGACACAAAGTTTGAGGTGGCATCAAAATATTTAATTCTACTTTTGGTTCCTTTAGTTTAATTTATATGTAAGTTTAATTTGTTAAAATAATTATAGTTGTTTTATTTTTAAAATTTAACAAATTTGATCTAAAACTTTTTTATCTAAAACTTAATAATTTTCACCTTTTACTCAATCTTTTTACAAATGAAAATAAACATATTACTATATATTCAAAACTTGCTAACAAGAACATTAAATTTGATTCAAAATTTTCTTTTCAAAATCTAATATGAAATCTTATAAATTTTATTAAATTTTAACAAAAAAATTATTTCTAGATGTTTAATATAATTTCATGTTTTAATACTATTATAAATTCTTAAAAAGTTAGGAAAAAAATTAATAATTTGAAAAAATCATTGAAAGTTCAAATTTGTAAAATTTAAAACGTAAAAGAGCTGAAATTGTTAAAAAAAAGTTGGAAGATCAAATTATATGTAAATTAAAATAGAGAGACCAAAATTATAAGATAAATATCCATGTAGATTGTAACACAATTATTTGATTGTTATCATCCTTACATGATTATATAATATACATGATGATTTATCTCCAACAACAAAAGACCTGAAATCTCTCATGGATGAAGATCCTTCTTGCACACCCAATCCTTAACCAATAGACGTGTACATAACTCACAATATTTAATACATATATTATATTAAACCACGTATTTGGCTTTTGTTTTGAAAATTAAATGGTAAGAGAAACAATTAATGCAAAGGTTAGAAACTACCAATGAATCACTGTTCATATAACATGCCTTGTTTTCATTGATAAATTTTGCTTCTCTTATTTCTTAAATCTTTACCCAATAGCCTAAGCTTTTTGACTATATTAACCGTGAAAATTGTTAGTGATTGACTTAATATTAAAGCCTTCGATAAAGAACCAGTGTTGGTCACAATGAAAGTTGAACTATGACTAGAAACGATTTTGATCTGACATGCCATACATTCAATTCCTGGAGTTTCCATTTTAAGAGATTTCACCTAATTATTTCCCCGAGTTTAAATATTAGACTCAACTATATATCTTTGGGAATACATACCGCTCAAAAGACTAAAAATGCCTTTACATAACAGTTTGAATTTTGAAGTTAGTTGCATAATTGACAAAATTCAAATCCTAGACATCTTGTTACAATCAAATGTGTATCCAAATGTGCCATGTTTGAAGCTGAAAACAGACACTCAATACAAGGAACATGCATGATAATGATATACAAAGCTATGTTTGAAGCATTGTGATAGGAGAGTTTGGTTTTCATTGTTGAGGACCATCAAGTGGAAGAAACAAGCATTGTCCTTCCTTAGAGATAAAAAAAATGGTACATCCTCATTACCTATAGGCAATAGGTCCACAGACAAGTCAAAAGGCTGTAAAGCTAAGGTGCCATTTTCATTCATTCCAAACACGGGGTAGCTTGTCCCTTAGGTGTATTGCAATTACAATGACCACAAAAATGGTATGTCGGAGTAATGTTTGGCTAGTCACGAGCTATACCACATTTACTCGCATCAGAAAATTTATTATATCAACATCATTACATCAACATAGCATTTCCTCCTTTATGCAAATGTACGTATGGTAATGCCAGGAATACTCAAAGAGAAATGACACTTTTATTTTAAAAATGTACAACCAAAAGGGAGATAAAAAATTATATATAAAATGTGAATTTTATATTATAAAATATAATATAAATTTTATACCTCATTTTGAAGTTTGTGTAAGTTTTCATTTTCTTGCATGGCAGATTATATTTGAAGCTTTTGATCCAATCTTTTTATTTCTTTTATAAAGTAGATTATTTAAAAAATCAAATCATGAAAGTTTCAACATAAGATTTTATAAAAATTATTTAAACCTTCCATCATTAGGTTAATTTCAGTAATGGGATATTTAAATATTTTATTCTAAAAAATATGAATATATATATATATATAATCAATTAATTATATGATATTTCCTATTTTAACAAATTTATGAATGTTTTCAGTGCTTTGGGGTCACCATACTTATGATGTACCGCTTTTAGTTTGCCAATAGTATATAAAAAAATACATTCATGGTTATAAATCAGATTTAACGTCATTATTTAAACTCTTATTATTTATACAACTCCAATTTGTTTCTGTTATTTCATTTTAACTTTCTGCGGCTACGCTCGTATGCCGCATTTATCCAGATAGCATCATTCCTTTAGAAAATGGAAGCAAAATTTTTTATTATGTTTGTTTGCGCTGGCTGTCAAGTTTGTTGTCCTCTATACAAATAATATTAGAACTGCAATGTGAATCTATCTAATCCTTCATACAAAAAGCTAAAGTGAAAACAAGAAAGAATCTAACCCGTCAACTCTCTTTAAGGGACACCTTATTGGACTTGCACTCATCATTCATATCCTTTTAATATGGATGTTATGTATTTTTTTGTTCTTTAACTGAGTATGTTACGGCTGTCCTACTAACTCTCGCTCAAAGGTGAAAATTTTGTGGTCTAAATATTTTACATTATAGATAAAATTCGAAGTCACAATTCATAAAAAAGGAAATTTTTTTTAACAATATCTTTGATTTAAACATTCGGTGAAATGGTAGGAAAATAAATATAAAAGTCAAAATCTTCTTAACATAATTTTAACTTTTCAGAAGAAAAAATATATATATGAAAACAAAATAAGATTATGAAGTGTTAATATTTTTTTTATTGCATGAAAAAATTAATAAAAATTATTTTTGCTAAAGCTATATATTATAAACATTATTTTATTAAATGTAACATCTGACTTTATTCTATTAGTTTTCTCTGACTTTCTTTTGCTTAATTTTGCCTAGATATGTTGTTTTAATTTGAGAGTTGATGAGTCTATGATTTTTCACATGCAGAGCTAGCTAGGAGGTATGTTTTAAGTATTAGTTGGGAGGTAGCCGCTGTTCACAAATTTAATGCCCTTCACATGACAACGCACATGGCACTTACCTTCTTAACGTGGATTCTTTCTTCTTTTCCCATCCAACAACTCCTCAATTCCATTTCTGTTATCAATCATTTAGCACTCGCTAACCTACTTTTTAGTCTTAACAACTGAACATTATCTTGGGACACACGATTACAAAGACCCTGAAAATGGATAAAGCTTTCATACAGATAGGTCATAACCACAAAACTCCAAATCTATCATCATTGATGCTTTAATTTAATCTTTGTCCATCATCATTAGCAGTCTTATTGTCTCTCAAAAATTACAAAGGCAGCAACCACCACCAATTATCGAAGTGAAACGGTGCATGTATGTAAGAAATATATTTTAGCTTTTTTCAATTCTCGAACACTTTTGAAAATGATGTTCTTTCTTTTTTGGTTAAATAAAAAATTATATTGTTTTTTATTTTAACCCTTATATGGCAAAATGTTTCATTTATTGAAGTTATGATATTATTAGATCTGATTTCTATACTTCACAACGTTTTTTAGTTTAGTTTTTACATAAAAAAAACATTTATAAATCCGCTCCAACATTAGTCAAAATTATAAGTTAAGGTGTTTTTTAATGTACGAATCAAAACGAAAAATAATATGCTACATTTTTTTATGTATATATAAGAACCAAAATAAAAATTGTTTAAAATGCAGGAATCAAATCTAATAGTACTGTCAAAACACTAATAAAGGACAGGAACTAATTTACAAATGTTCTTTCAACTAAGAATTAAAACGAAAAATAGTTGAAATGTAAAGATAAAATTTTTAATTTCACTTTCTTTTCTATTAACTGGTTCGCAAGCTTTTATTTTTGAAGATCAATGGTTTGATTCTTTCACAGAGTTTTGTATGACGCAAACTTGATCTCCGACATCAACTGAAAGCTTTAGAAAACTGGCTATCACCATCTTTTCACTGACAAACATATTTATTGAACCAATAACTTCGTGGAATTCAGAACATAATCCAAAGATCTTTCAGACATTATTGAGTTCGGTAACTGTATCTATATTTTATTTTGTGGGGCTTCTTATATATAGCCAAGAAATAAATCACAATAAAGAAATAACCAGGATCTTGTATTGGTGATGAAACTGTGGTCTGAACATTTTCCTTTTCTTAATTGCTAGTGGGGCATCTATCTTTATATCTACGAGCACTTTATTGTGGTAATCGTAAGCTTTTATTATTATATTAGCCTTGATCATTTGGACTCAAAACAAGAAGGATATGCGAAGAATCTCTACCATCGATACCAAATTATATTGCATCCTATATCCAATATAAGCTAAACAAGAAATAGAAAATTAATAAAAAAATCTGCCTCAAACAAACTACTTAATTTTATTTTATGGTTGAGGAAAAGAAGTGCATAGATACATAAATGCAAGCAAGGCTCATGTTGAATTAATGTGTCATTATTTATTAAATAGACGGTGGAAAAATAAAAACAGGTACAACACAATTGATAGATCAAAGAAGATATTCTTCTGTGTTGGTAGTATTATTATTTTCTTTTCTGATTTGATGGTGCAGAATGATTTAGATTTTGGATTATTGATAAGCAGAAAGTACCGTATCGTAACTTGGCTAACCCCAATTGGGATTTATATCGCGTCTAAGGTTTTCTTCGTCTGGCATTTAGTATCAATAGGCTACTGATTGTGCAAGAAATTCAATTATAAATCCAACTGGGGTGTTTTGAAAATGACAAAATTCCTTTTGATAAATATGACAAGAATATAGCATGCAACACACACTTTCAATTAAAAAAATTCCACACTATCAACTAATTAAATATGAACATATAAATATATTTTACAATAAATATTAAAAAATTAACTTTTTCTAATTAACAGTATAGAAAAATTTACGCGGGTAACATGTATTTCAATTAAATTCTTATTTACTTGGAAAGATCAAATTATTACTGGGAGACAACTGATTTTAAACCAATATGTAAAAGCACCTGTGTATTAAAACACAGACTCAAGCTCCAATTAAGCACTGCATGCATGGTAAATATGTAGGTAAGATTTAGGATAAGTAAACGATGAAGTCCAATGGTGTTTTTTTTGTTTGGCTGATGAACAATAATGATTTTCAAATATCTATGTCAATGGTTGAAGCAGGAAAGTTATATGAGCCAAGCAAGCATGAACATAAGTCCCTTTGCCGGGGAACCCTGTCCTCATATTACTGATTAATGTTTTTGAGAAGAGCTAAATTCATTGGTTGGTGATATATCCGCTGTGAGTGTGTGCCTTGGACAGGACCATAGTGGCTCCAAAGGTTTGGTGCATGACCCCACGTGTCAACTCAATGATATTAAGTGTGTGACTAAGAAACAGTAGACGATGACAAACCATAGTATGACCCACCATGTGCACACTGACTGTAACATCCACCACCCGCCACATGTGAAGCCGCCATATCCGAAGCTACATTGGGTTAATATCCCTTTCTTCCTTGTTGGTTCATGTTGTCTTATTAATATCTTAGATGTTCCTCTACCTTTATTAATCTTTTATTATGTTACTGTTTTCATGACGAAGTTGTGTGCTGTATATATGTTTTTCTTCCGCAGGAAAAAAAAGCATAAATATGACCCTAGGATCACGTCTAGGAATTCATTCTTTATGCATTGCTTTTGAATAACATGAGATTTGGTTGAAGAGTAATCAGGAGATGGAAGTGGAAAAGTTGAACAGGAAATAATTTTCTTCAATTGTGAGTTTAAACAAATTTGAAGGAAGTAAATTTGAGATGAATTATATTTATTCTTCTTAATTTTTTCCTCTTTCAAACTTACTTTTTGTTCTTTTGCGAATGAGAAGGCAAATAACAATATTTACTTTAAAAAATATGTCACTCACTATTTTACTCGGTAAGACCATAACTCTCTTGTTGTATTCCTTTCCTTCATAACATTTTATCTCATCCTATTCTTTGCAGAACTTTCAGACATGTCCGTATAATTTGCTTGGATAAGGGAAAGGATGACGATGGATCGTAAGGTTGAAAAATGAGAAATAAACATTTATATAAAACAGATAAAAGTTGAAATCCTCTGTGAAATCTCGAATGTCAATCAATTTATCCACAAAGTTTGACATAATTAATGAATAACTTTATTTATTAAACATGCTAAGAGATGCTCCAATTATAACTATACCAAAAAAGATTTGTTGGAAGCTATATCTCGAAAGGATTAGTTTATAGATATAGTTAAAAAAATATTTTTTATATACACACAAAAATGTCATATAATTTGAAATTCAATTTAATTTAATTCAGTTAAGCTTTATTTTAAATTTAATTTAATTTAATTTAGAAGTTATAAGTTTTATTTTAAATACATTTATACATCATATAATGTTTAGATCAGAAAGGGAACATCATACTCGTTACATTATGGCATTGAAAAAATTCCATATCAACATTAGTGAAACGTGTTAACCTATTTTATAGGAAAGAAATGCAAAATTAAATAAAATATGTCTCTAATTTTGAAGGAAAAAAAACTAATTCTTTGCAAATATAAAATGTAATCATGGTAATAAGAAAGGCAGATAAAAAGTTGATTCCCTGCAAACATGGTAATAAAAAGAATGATATTTTTATGGATTTAAGTTTTAATTAATGAATATCCTAGACCCAAAATAAAGGGTCAATTGCATGTATCTCATTTCTTAGTCATCAATCTACTGGACATTTATCATGAGGCAACATTGACTAATTCACGTGTAAAATCTTATTTATGACTTATAATTACAATGTATTTGTTGTCTTTCATTCATATGCATTACCTGCTTGAAAAGAAAAAGAAAATTATAATCATAACAGCTTTCGCAATAAAAGTGAAGATAAAAGACTAATTCAATATTAGTTTTACTTAGAGTATCTGAACATCATTCAAGAAATTTTAACTTCCTAAAGTTTGTAATATAACTTGATAAAATAAGCCTTATAATCTACTTTCTTTAGATGAATGATTTAAAATAGACTTGAACGTAATAAATTTCATAAGGATTTCACTTATCGAGATAACAATAACATTTACAGTATTGCATACATGTAAGAGGAAAATTTAGATAGTGTAAAAACAAAAGAAAATAAAAATAAAAAATACTAAAATTAATTAAATTATCCAAACCAAACATTTAAACAATTATATCCTATATAGCCATAAAAATCAATTTTAAATTTAACTTGTCTCAACTTTTTAATAAATAAATAGACTTATATTAGAAAAAAATTTAAACAAATAAATTAAATTTAGGCTTAAAAAAATGTTTAGCTTATTAAAAAATCTATTTATTTTTATATTTATTTTAATATATTATATTTATATAATTTTAATATATATATTTTATATTTTAAATTTATTTATTAATCTTCTTATCTCATAGATTTTAAATTTACAAATCTTATTAATTAATCATTTATATAGATTTTATACATAGATATATAGATTTTAAGTTTATTTATTAATCTAGAATTCTAAATTTTAAATTAAACTAGACCTTGATAAAAAAAAATAAAAAAAATCAAATTTAAACATTCAAAACTTAATTTAATTTAACCTACTTCCATTCCTAATTTTACCAACCGCCAAACTAAATTTCCATTTACAACAAAATCCTAAATAAAATAATAATAATTTTCTCTTATGTAATTTTTACCTTTAAACATATTTTAGTTTATTTTTTGTTTAAAAAAATTAAAATGCCGGTTCATTGTGCAAGTCTATATCAAATTTCCTTTATTTGAGAGTTTAGATATTTGTGCAGTAAACAAAAATGAGAAAATCATTCAATATGTATTGCATTTGGATTGTTTTTCCTAATATCATAATAGTCACTGTCATTGTCACAATATGGAACATAAAGATTAAAACTTAAATTAAATTCTTCATATTCTTACCATTAAGTTCTCCCATCAAAGAACCTCCATAAATGTTTTACAGAATTTGAAAGATTTCACATTAATTGAAAAACTTAATAATGAAAATATTAAAGAACTTGATATAAGTTTTGTCTAAAGATAAAATACTTGGCGTAAGTTATATCACCTTTAGTTAGCCAATACACTTTCATACCCTCTCGTTCCCACTTTTGCTAAGAACAAATTATGAGCTATTCAGTCAGTAAGCATATAAATAATCCACAAACTCACTCTTCCTTATTTTGAAACGTAACTTTCCATTAGAAAAATAAAAAGACTGCCAAAATCAAATTCCTGAGTCCTTAATAGGCTCTAATACCATTACTAATAATTTCAGATCAGAAACCCTCCACTAAGATGGGAACGTCGAGCATAAGCACCCAGTATAATTACCTAATCTTATACGGTACATGGGCCCATTGGCCCAATGACTCTTCCCTTCATTAGAAGGTAAGAAATAGACAAGAGCATATGTTGCCTGTTGTCTATTTAGTTTTTTTGGACAATACCTGTTGCCAATCACAATAGCTTATAGAAACACGATAGAGAGGCCTAAACCCCGGTTCCCGCTGTCAAATGACGAATATTAGCTAAAAAATACAAAGCCCGAGTTCTCTTACAAAGAAGTAAAAGGTTACAGGATTAAACAAAAGGAGGAAGTACACCAAGAAGGAACCCCGTGAATGACAGTTCCCAATTCTGACGGGACTGATACTTTGTCGTTGATGGCTAGCACTATTATGTAGCATTGTCTCAAGGTTCTTTCTCCACAAAGTCAGTTGTAGTGCGAAGTGAACTTTGATCTTGTGTAAAACAAGGACAAGGTAGCAATCTTAGCATCGTACTATATACAAAATTCTCTGTCTGCGTGTGTGTGTGTGTGTGTAAGTGATGTCCGTTGAATTTGCAAGCAATGAGAGCAAAACTTGGGACAGATTGGCAAAGACAGACAAAAGTAAGGCCAGTGGCGGACAGCCAGAATCAATTAGACTTCATCTCAATATCGGAATTGTCCTTCAAATTCACATCAGGATTGTCTCCGGGGAGAAGGCCGAGAAGAGGCAGAGGCAACAATGAGCTAAGATTGCAAAGGATTATCAAAGCTGCCAAGTTATCAAAACTGTCTTTGGTAATTCCAAATACTTGTGTCAAACCTGCGCCTATCAATCCCCCAACAACGCTTCCTCCATTAGATACAGACATGAGAGTTGCAAAAAGAGTTGCCTCCATTCCTTCAGGACATAATCTTGCTGCTAGCACAAGAACGGGCATGAAAGAAGCCTGAAATAAACTAGTGGTCAGATGCAAGAAATAAAATAATATAATATACAAATAGTTGAATGGTAGAACCAAAGCACACGAAAGATATACATGTGGGGCAGGTTGACACTGCTTTTTCCATGGTATGCAGTGGCATTAATTATGTCGGAATGTCCTAAGTCATAAAAAGGATAAATTTGACTTACAATTATCAAATCTATTGCAAGAAATATATTCCTCCTTCAAATTTACTTTTTCCATAAGGGGTGAGTCCTCAAAAATCTGGTTGAAGAATTTCCTTTTTATGACAAAAAGGATGTAGAAACAATTATACTTTAGAATTTAGAACCTTAAAATCCGTGGAAACCATCCATATAAACAAGTAGTCCACATGGAAAGGTCCCCTTTTTGTGATTGGTTTGTAAAAATTACAACCAAGAATGTTAAATTGAAGAGTTTAATGCAAACATATAAAGTTTAGCTGTCATGTAAATCCCTCAAAAGCTACTTTTAAAAGACAGCTGGCAGCTGGTGCTCTTTCGAAGGCCCTTTTAACTGCTTTTAGAAGTTACATGTGCTCTATTATTTTAAATATAATAACTAAACATTTTCCATAAATGTACAGAGATATTCTGCTGAAATTTTCTTTGGTTTTGTTGTAACTTTTAATATCTAATATTAGTATATAAAAGCAGCTTGAAAAAGTACCAACAATACCAAACTTAAACTGAGAATTTAACATAACAGTGAGAAAATATTAGACTTTAACTGCAGTAGTGGAAACATTATTGGACTTTTTGCTAAAATAGAGAAAGATAAACAAAAGACCAGAAACCTCTTTTTTTTTTGGTTAACACAAGAAACCTAATTAACAACAACTACCGCAGAGGTGGTATGTTTTCCTGAGCCAGTAGTATATAACTAATGAGTGAAAGAAGATAATGACAACCTGACTCAAAACAGTGAGAATTAATGAATCACCAACTGCAAACCACTCATCACTTATGCCAAACTTCCGGTTTAGTCCAGTAACCAGGAAAACCTGACAAAAGAGGTTAAAAACAACATGAAGATGTTTAGAACAGTGGGCTCAAATTAAAAATATATAAACTTACTCAAAACAGACAATTTAACCTGAGTCATCCCAAGAGCTGAACCTAAAATGGTAGTTGCAAGAAATATTTTCCGCAAAGGCACGTTCTTCAGAAATCCATTATAAAGTCCAACACCGAGCAAAGATGCAATTGAGGTAACAAGCTTGACTCGTCCTAAGAACTCAGGCGTAAAACCAAGAGAATTTGTGCTGAAAATGATAGAGATTATTTAAAATTAAAGTGAATGCTATGTGCTAGTAATAAGAGAATACGAAGAGAACATGAAACTCGTTACAAAGAGTAAAAAAATAATGATCATATTTACAGAATGTACATACTTAAAGTAGAACATAGCAGAGTCAGACTGTGGAGTTGCTTGCCACAAGAAAATAAACAAAGTGGGAAGGAAAATACTGGGCTGTCTTACAGAACCCCACAGCTGAAGAAAGTTCTGTTTTGAACTTTCTAAAAACTCTGGCCCTGCAAAAGGAATACTTTGCCCTCTTGCTGTACCAAGCATAGGTTGTTCTTTTACAAGAACAGCAACTACAGATGTTATCAATGGAAGCAATGCTGTGACACCAAAAACAAACCTGGAACAGAATATACTCATTAGAAGGACATAAAAAAGGGAAAAATAAAAATAAATACAGCTATCAGAAATCAGAATTCAGAAGAATCTTGGTTCACAAACTTCCTTCAGCACCTTACACCATACGTATCCAGCAAAGACCCACTGAAGTAGGAGCTCACAATTCCACCAAAAGCTGAGGAACCCCAACATAAAGACTGAAGAGAACCTGAGGTGCTTTGTGACTCACCACGTGCCCTCTCCACGACCATTGAATCTACAACCTAAAACATAGCTCAGGGTCTGACATAGTTCTCTGAAGTCTGAACAATTTCAATATATATATGATGGAAAAACACTACAGCCATAATAATATCATAGATAGATAAAATTGGAAACATGGAAGATTTGTGTTTGAATCAGTGCCTGAAGCATGGTGATGTAAAAGGCAAAGCCACAATGGTACATCAATATATATAGTACTAAGATATTAATTTAATACCTTAGTGCAACATGAATACCTTGATACTTGCCATATGTATAGAAATAAAATAATCAAATAATATGAAAGTTTAAGTGTGAAACACAAAATGAATAAATGATGACAAAAAAGTAGAAGAAATGATTGTATGAATGCATAAAATCTACACAAATATCCCAGTTGTTAATGAAGAGAACAAGAAGCCAGTAGTCCAAAAAGTTCCTTATTTAAGAAGAATATATATATATAGACCAATAAAATTTCATTTTAATTATTTTACTCCACCATGAAAGATTCTTTCCTGGGCAATGCCTAAAATGTTATCCTTAGCAACTCTATTCATCGTCAACATGTGGAGCTAAGTATTCTAAAACCCTGATTAATAATAACTTTTTAAGTGTAAATTGGTTTGTAAAACAGTCAAATAGAGTAATATCACCTCACTAAAACATTTTTCCTGCTGTTGCTTTCTCTCCAAACTCCATTACCATGTTATACCTATTGAGTCTCACTTTCAACAATGCATTCTTCATTCTCACTTGCCGTTTCATTTCAGACTAAATTACCAAGAAACCTTTAAAACAAAGTTCGTATCAATTTTTCTCCCTCAGGCATTCATCTCTCTTGCTAGGATCCAATGTTGATCCATGTTTGATCCTAATTCGCTATTTCATAATGAATTTATTATGTGATTATAATTTATTAGAGTTAGTGCAGCAGTATGGTGCATTCATTCTCTTTCATTTGTTTCACTAATTTTTTAATACTCTTTAATCTCTTTAGTTCTATATCAAGTAATGGGCGGTTTGGAGAATTAGAAGCAGGATAGAAGCTAATGCCACATGGATATGGGTATGTACTGGTATCAGATACATATACCGGTACAGGTAAAGGATTTGACAACAACAACAACAACAACAAACCAGGCCTTTTCTAACCTAATGGGGTCAGCGACATGGATCAAACAATGGCATAATATTCATGGGTAAACTTAAACCATGTAACTTACAGCCAGGTATGGTCTCTAAAAATTTTAAAAATTTAAGGTATCCATATGTTAACATAAATTTTAAAAAATTAGTATATGAAAGAAATTAAAATTTTATATAATAAAAAAATTACATAAAATATAAAACACAAATTTCAAAACAGAACATAACATAAAACATAAAGAGAGTAAACTTTCAGTAGATTGTTGTGCAAACATCTGTAGTAAAAGAAATAAACAAACTCTAATTAACCAAACTCAAAGCAGTGTACTTAATGCTTCAAATTGCACACTGCCATCATTAGTTGGGCTTCTCTCCCAACTCACTGTCACAGCCACATGCCAGTAGAGACACACTACTCACAGCTCCAAGGTCGAAGATTCGAATGGGACAAATTGAGTAGGGAGACAACAATGGGAAACAAAATCCTAACCTAGGCACATACCCAATGCATACCAGTATGTGTCCCACAAAATGAAGTACCCATGCTTCACAAGATAGCAGATAAGGAAGTAATTAAGGTTCCTTTGACTGTAATTTTGAATGAAGGTGATTTGGGAATAGTTATTGAAAAAGGTTTTCTGGTGATTTTTTTTAATTTTTGGTTCTTTGTTCTTATCTAAGATTCCCTGAAAGGAGATCTGGTAGCTGAATATTGAAAACAGCAATTTTTGAAGTATTCCAGAATTTTGGCTTAAATTGATAGCACAAAATTAAACACTGATATTATAAACGAAGCATCAAGCAAAAAAGGTATGTTTTACAAATTATTTGCAATCAGAACAGGCAGTAACTTATATTTAAAGGAAAAATATATAAAAAAAATGCCCTACATAATTAAAGAATAATGCTAACCTACATAAATACACAAGCAGATAGGAGGTACACTTACATAAAGAATAATTCAAACCCACACATATACACACACCACCTTACATCTACATAATTTCTACCATTTTGATTACGAATGGTTCTACTTCTACTCCTACCTCATTTTCTGTAAGCCCACACTCTAATTCATTAACCACACAAATGTGAGATGGAAAGCTTGGTGTTGATGCCCAAGCATTATTCACAATTAAAAGATTCCAGTGAAAAGGTATATGTGAATTACTAAGTAGGAGGCACTCACAACATCTGAGAAGGCAACAGAAAGAGATCCAAGAAGTATGCAAAATGCAACACTATATTTGCTATCAACAGAAGTAGCCATCAAACTCCATGAGAGTGCACCAAGCAACCCAGATAAAACTAGATATGACCTTCTTCGATAACCAAAGAGGGGAACAGAATCACTGCAAGCCATATTAACAAATTCAATAACAAGAGATAGAAGATGGGAAAATAATGAACCACGAACTTGAGGAAGAGGAAAAAGTTATACTACTTTAAACTCACCTAATAAACCCATACAGAGGTTTGACAAGCCACGGCAATGCAGAGAAACCAGAAATCACAGCTGCCTAGTCAATATGCTTCACATGTCAGTCCTTCAAATTTTAGTGCATAATTGATTCAATCCAAGCAAGGGCTCATACTTAAATGTTTACACCTTAGATTAGGTAAATGAGCACAAGTTATAAAATTCAAAAGAAATTGAACAAAAAGATGATTGCACATTAAACCATGAGTGTTAAGAAGACAAACCTCGGCAGGGTCCAAATGTAAATCATCTTTTAAGTAAAAGTTGACAGCCAATCTTGCAAGTCCCAAAACACCTTGAACAAAATATACCATTGCAACAGCAACATTATCTGGAGATAAATCTACCCCAAACAGTTTGAAACTGCTCATATGATATCTGTACTTTCTTGGAGCAGTTCTACTTGAGGAGGAAGCCTCTAGATCTGTCTCAGTTGTTAAAGTGTCCCCTTTTCCTGCACCTGCCACAAAAATCAAAATCTAACAATGGGTCCAATAGTTTCCCCTTTAACATATTTGAATATACATTTATGAATTTCAAAAATTAAATAAATTAATTCACAAGCTCAATTTAAGTAGTATTATCAATTAGCATAATCGATTGGATGAAACATGAAAGACTGCGTTCACCAACCACATAGAAACTTTTTTATAGCAAGAAAATAAATTAAATTAAATTAAATTAAATCAGAAGAAACGCTGCGAAATACGCGAATTGTTGCGAATTGCTGCAAATTGCATGGAGGAGAATTTTCAATTTTGGTGCTTACCAGGACGAGAACCCAAGAAAGGGTCGCCATCATCGTTGTGGAGTCGGAGAGAAGACCCCGACCTCGGAACGGTGCCGGAGATTTCCATTTCCGGCGCGTTCCGGCGCGTTCTCCGGCGGATTCTCGGGGAATGAGCGACAATCGGCGTGCGGCGCGTGCGGGAGGTGTAAAAAATGGGAAATTTGGAGGGTAGGAGTGGTATTAAAGACAAAATATATACACAAGTCATTTTATTTTCCGGGAATAACTATTATTAAATTAAATTAAGGAGCCAAGCAATTCAAATTTCAGACACGTTATTATTGTTCATAGTCTTAGCAGGCAGCAGCTCTGGTCGTGTGAGTGAATATGGTGTTTCAAGATGGGGTTTGGACAAATCATCTTTCTAGGGCCTTCTACAAAACAGATCAAAGCCCAATTTGGGAAGGTATACTTTGGGCCTACAGATTCTAAACTAACTCATTTACCAATTACCAACAATTATTGGTAATGAATTGGGTTTGATATCGGGGGATTGCTTTTTACACCCTCTAAATTTTTTTTTCACCCTCCATTACACGTGAAAATACAAAAATGCGCCTGTGACTATATCTCATCAGCACCTCCTCTTCTTTCTTCATTTTTTTTTTTTTTTCATTCTCAGCTGCCATTGTTGTTAAATGAAGAGAACTCCAACCAAATTTTTTTAATTGAGTGTAAGTTGAGTTTCGGAATGCATCAATCGTCTTGTACCTAGGGTGCAACAGAGAAACTAACCTAAACCCCTAATTCCTAAATCCCTACATCTGGCCTACCAATAAACTACAAAATGTTAATGGATACTAACATGAAACTTGGATCATGGAGGTTGGACCTTGAAGGTGCTTGCGGAGAAGACGAATGCACCTTGCGGAAAAGAAGAGGTTGATTGCGGGAATGCACCTTGCGGAAAAGAAGAGGTTGATTGCGGAAGAGAAAGGAGATGCTAAAGATATAATTAGAATAAAAAAATTAAAGGGGATGTAGAAAGAAAAAAAGGATGTGAAAAGTAAGCACGTCTAATCAATTGAGGTTATTTATGACCAAACAAAATATTGAGGTTATTGGTTCATTATGCCTTGTTTGGATAGAGAAAAATAGAAAAGATAAAAAAAAAATTATATAAAAAAATTATTATTTATTTATATATAAAAATAAAAAGAAAGGAACAAATCTTTATATATTTTATTAGATTTTGTTCTGTTTAAATTAATGAGAAAATAGAAAAAAAAATTATTTTTTATTTTTTATTATTTTAAATGATTTAAATTATTATATATTTTTAAAATATAAAAAATATTATATTAATAAAAAAATATTTTTAAGTTAAATTTTTTTAAAATTAACTTTTATATTTTTAATATTTTTTTCTCTTTTTCATTCATTTAAATAAAAAATACCATTTTTTCTTTTATTTTAACTCATTCAAATAATTTATTTTTTATTTTATTTTTATTCTCTTTCTTCTTCTTCTTTTCCTTTTTTTTTTTTCCTATTTTTTACCTTATCCGGACAAAGAATAAACGAGAGAGAGGATCGCTGCGGTGATCAATGCTCACACACTGTTACACACGCTTGTTGCCCACTCTGCCTTTCTTCCCCAAAAACGGGCAATCTCACGTTTACTTTAAAATAGTAAGAGTATAATATGAGGGTGCACGATAAAGTAATTAGCAATCATAATGAATAACAATATTTTAGCATTAGTTTAACTGGTAAAGGGTTAAATTTTCTTTAAATAAAGTTTAAATTTCAAAAATTGTATATAGATAAAATGGACACCGAAAGAATCATAAGTGGGAGTACCTAATCCAACTCAACTAGTCAAAGTTTTAAGTGATTTTTAAAGAATGGGAGTCCAAATTTAAAACAAACGATAACGAGTTTGATTTGATTTAATGATGTAATTGGCTTGACTTAAATTAATTTACAAAACATTTTAAATAACCAGATTAAAATTTAATCAATAAAATTTATTTTAAAAATATTTTAATATAAACGTATAACAAATTCAACCAATTCAGCAATGAGTGGGGCGAATTTAATAGGTTCAGTTGAAATGAGTTGATAAAAGATTTCTTTTTTCCAATCTTACCTAATTCATAAATTTGATTGGTTTGATTTTATTTTGTCAAAATAAACTTAACGTGACCTGTGTGTTTTCTTAGAACTGAGACCAATTATAATCATGTAATAGAAATTATACAAGTATAAAATTACTAACAAACATTTTCTGTATTGTACAAATATTCCACGCATTTATTTTTAATTATCTGTGTGTGAAAATAAGAAGAAAAAAAAGAAATAACATAAAAATGTAAAAAAACGTATGAATCTACTATAAGAATAAAATTAAATAACATCAAATATTAAATTTAATAAATTTTTTTAAAATATTTCTATGAATATATTAAATTTTTTTATTAAAATTTAATAATAATGCATGTATCATTTTATTTTAATATATAATTTACTATCTTTTATTATAAAATTTAGATAAGTTATAGCGTAATATATTATTTAAAATTAAATTTTTTAATAAATTATATATTTATAAATATCTAAATTATTTAAACATTGGTTTCACAATCATTAAAATAAAGTTTCATCATGCAATCGTTGAACAGATAAAATTAAATATTTGTAAAAGAATTTAAAGATATAATTTTACTAATAATTAATGTGAATTCATCTTATCTCCTTATTATAATATAATAGATGTAATTACTTTTTGTTAAGTTTTATATTTGAAAACGTCCTCTCTCTCTCTTCCTTCTTTTTTTCTAAGGTCTCTCTCGTTTCCTTCTTACAGCCAGGGAGAAGAAAAACAACATTTTAGTATAACTCCTCAATTATTATTATCTATCTTTAATCTTCTTTTACTCTCCTTTCACAACAACACAAAAACAGAATCAAACTATTTTCTGTTTAAACAATAATATTAAACTGCAACGGAATAAAATACATAAAGGAAGACAGTTGAAAACCACAAGAAAAGTCTCATGGGTTAGTATAACAACTTTTAATACCCAAACAAAGCTATTTCTTCTTCTTTTTTTCTCAAAAAATAATCAGTTTAGGTTATTAAAATCAAAATCAATTTATTAAATCTGAAAAAAAATATAAATGTTATAGTTTTTATTCTTGAAATTACTTTCCAATTATAAATCTAAATACAAAACCAAGTCAACCACACTAGATTCAAAATACATTTTTACCCTTATTGATTAATAAATAACATTTTTTTCGTGCACTAAAACCTATAGTTTAGCAATGGCAAATTAACATGCAACTATATCCGAATTCTATTTCTCCCTAGTATGTATCTGAATATCACACTTCCACGTAGAAAGATTTCTCCTTTTGGCCAAAGGTTTACCGGCCACCCAAAAAAGAAAGAAAGAAAAAACTTGTGGACGTTCAATTTTTATTTAAAGAATAATTTAATAATAGAAGTTTAATGGGAGCAGAAACATCTGTCTGCCTTACCAAATCGTGCTTCAAATAAAGTACAAATTTCTAAAAATAAGAAAAATATAGACAAACATGTGCTTTACTTTATCCATAAATAAATAAACAGATAAAGAAGGGTAACTCCATAAGTCATTATTACTTATACTTGCTAATTGGCATCTGTTTTACCGCAAAAGCTCCTCTTAATCTAAATGCCACAGAATCATTCACTGAACAAGTCAGAAAGCTGTTCCCTTGTAAAACGCCAATTCATCAAAACGATATACATATCTACGGATTATATATAAAAAAAAAAAAACAAAAGCTCTGTACAATTGCACCGATCATGATGTACTGGAAATATGCTGAAAGGACAAACAATGAAAGGATATGTAAAGAAAAAAGAATCTAGTTGAGATGATGTCATTGGACATTGGTCCAATATGTGCGTGATTATAGTATTATTATTGTGGAATACTTTATATAAACAATAAACAAAGATAATGTAAGCTCAAGTCATACACAGATATGATTACCATCAATCAAAAGACAAAACTGTGGCCAACCCAACAGCAATCCCCTAATTCATCATTTCAACAAAATCACCTCTACACAGCTACCTCAGAGAGGATGAAAAGCAGAAATAGAAAAACCAGGTACGGTGATCCAGGATTTCCAAGGCCTATATTTCGGTTGTAGAAATTAACCTAGAAAACTAAATTTAAAAAAAAAAAAAAAAAAGTGTTATTGTAAGCCCTCTGAAGCAACATCAAATGGTTTAGGGTGGGTAGGGGTTAGAGAGGAATAAAACTAAGTCCCAAAAACATCCTCAGCTTCCAACTTGCTTATCCCTTCCTCCAACAGCATCCCCTGGTAACGGCATTCATTGCTGCAAAATGCCCTCTCACCCCTGCAACACAACATCATTCAACTACACTGAAGATCTTTATGGATTTATGGCACATATTTTAATAAACAATTTGGCTAAACACTTCTTCAATAAACTCTGAGAACTTATATGATTAATTTAAACCTTGCCGACATATGTTAAAAAGAAAAACATATAAGATGGTCACAAATTATTTTCAAACTTAAATATTAAATGATCTCTTCCAGGCGCCACTTTTTAGCATTCTTTACAAGGATGATTCTAATCAAACACAAATTAGCAAATCATACTTCCAGACTTCCATTCATGACCATTTTTATTTTTTCATCCAAACGTAAAATAAATAGACATGGTTAAATTTGTTTTGTGTGTGCAATAAAGATTAAATCCAATATCTCATATAAACCATAATAGCTTCATGGTTAAATACAATCAAAGAATCATATCATATTTTATACCAAGACAACCATTTAAGTTTAACTTTTCGACTAAAATAGACAACCAACAGAGTTTTATTAAATTAAAGATTTCCAATTTTTGTTGTTTTGGGAGGAGGGGTGGGAATGGTTATTAACCAATGAGAAATAAGGGCAGATAGACAAAGAGGAGAAAATTAAATTAGCCAGACAGGGCCAACCTTATTCATTATGATCTCAAATTTAAATAGCTGCAGAAATCTGTTAAAGCTGTAGCATTTGATGAGCAGAGATTAAAGCAAGTTTTCAGCACATAGATAAACCAAATTTTCTGTTAATTAAAATCTCAAATTTCACATGGCAATAAAATTGATATTTCAAAATAAAAAGAACAAGACAAGTATGAGGTTATGAAGTATCATATGATGGGGCCAAACGAGATTGTGGTGATAGATAGGCATGTAGAGGAAGGTAAGAAGAAGCAATTACCTGTACATGTAGATGTCTTTACCCTGGGCAAGACTCTTTTTGCAGTGAAAACAGATACTCAGAAAGGTGTGAGAGGGAAAAGTGGTGTGATCATTTTCCTTGGTAAAATCAGAACAGCCAACATCAAAGCAGCTACTCTCAATGATGCAGTTATCGAATATGTGAGTGGTTCTCGGGTTAGGCCCGTGTGAAATCACACGAGTGTAGTCCTCCGAGAGTTCCATTTCGCTTGCAGAGAGACACCCCTTGAAAACTCGTTGAGAACTGTAGGTTTCAGGGAGTGGATTGGCACCCCCAGATGCAGATTTTCCCGTAGGAGTGACAGATAAGCTCCCAGAGGAAGAACCCAATTCAGAATTCGTGGTCTTGGTGCCAAAATCAGCTACGAATTTGCGTGATTCAGATGGAGAAATAGGAAGAATCTGAATCTTAAGTTGGGACCCAAACACAACCATTCGACTCTCTGGCTTTGAATTCACTTCACCATGTTTTTCTTCATCAACAAGAGCATCAACCAGACCAAGACCAACACCTTTTGAGTCCAATTTATCGAAGTAACGCTTGTGTTCACCCCCTGGGGTTCTGGGGCTGTTTGTTTCGGACCAAAAGGGATTCTTGAAGCCAGAGAAAGGCTTGCTGTCAAGTGTGGAGGTAGGACTCATCATGGTTTCGGTTTCATTGAAAACTTTTGGTGTGAGATTGGTGAACAACCTGGGAGAGCTGAAGAAGGATGGAGTGGGTTTCTTGTACTTTTCTGCCGGGGATGTTGAGGAACCAGAATCTGCCATTAGAGCTTGTCACCAACTGTACTTGCTTTGGATCTCTCACTCAGCATACTTTAGTTTGATTTCATCTTATGTTTCCCACTGTGAAACCAAGACACCGAATATCCCAGAAATTTAGAACCTTGTTAAGTTGTAGTGCTTGTAACAGTATTTTTTGTTTATGTGTGTGTGTGTGACAGAAAGATTATAGGAATCACCTGAAAGTACATACAAGGTTGTCACCTAGAAACTGTCATTCCATGAGTTTGAGAAGGCAATATCAAAACCAAATTGAAGAAGCTTCACTGAACAAGTATTAGGGGCTATAAAACTTTGAAGAGTTGGAACTGTACTATAACGTTTTGAAGGACTACTGCAGTGAAATCCACCATTCTAAAGGAAGACAGAAACGAGTTGCCATGAATAGAAACCTCTCTCTCTTTCTGACCTTAAGCCTCTGTGACTCCATTCCTAAACCACTGAGAAAATTGGAAGAAAAAAAATATAGAAAATAAAAATTATTTTTTCTTTTAAAGGAAAAGAAAAGAAAGAAAGGTCACTTTTTCCCCGGCTTTCTCGCCCTCCCTTCTCCTGTTTCTGATAATAGAATCACGATGGGGCTCAGAAACGACATGCAAAGAGAGCCTCAGTGGTCATCATCAAAGGACTAGAAGACGTGCATGCATCAGACAGCAGAACAAAGAAGAGTTTGTATTTTTGTTCCTTCTTTTGGCTACCTTTATTTCTCTCTTTCCATTTTTTTTGCATTTCTGTATTTGCCTCCCATTTCAGCACAAATTATTATTAACTGCCTAACAAGTGAAAAAGCCAAACACCCTCCACAGTAAAACCAAAACAACTGGTCCCTAAAATCCCATTTCAATACCAACACGTAAAAAGGAAAGATTAAAAGGAACGGTGATGATAATTCATAAAGCCCCTCTCTTCTCCCTTTTTTCTATCACTAGTGGGTTTATCTTTTTCACTGTGCTCTTTAATTGCACACTAGTTCACTCATCCATCATGAGCCCCTGAAAAATTGGCATGAAGTTGCAGAGACCAGAATGGTACAGCGAAAGGGGAAAGAGAGAAGCAAAGGACATAAGACATTAGAGAAAGCGGTTTGGGATGGGAGTAACTGGTTGGTGGCTTCTTATAAAGACGCGTGTGCTTCAGAATCGCTGGATCTTTTTTATTTTAATTATTTTATTTTTTATTTTTGTGTTTGTTCAGGAGAAGAAAAAATAAATCCGTGGTTTTAATAAAACCACACTAATCACTATGCTCTCAGCAATGGCTGTTTTTACGAAGATTGTTAGTGAAGGCATGTTACCTAGCTTCATGTTAGTGTCACAAAACGAAGGTAAGGTGGCGTTATGTGAGTGGAATTTCCGATTGGCTATCTGTATCTTTCACTCTCAATACCCTCACATCAGAGGCACAGAGTATATAGGAGTACATATTATAGTGTAATAATAATAACCAGCCTCACATCATAGGTTAGAGGCACTCAAGAGACTTTAAATTAATTAAATACAAAAAAAACGTATTTATTGTGAAGAAAAATGCAATTATTGTTTTTAAGCTTAAAGAAAGATTTAATAATAAGATGAATTTTGAAGAAACTTTCCAGGGGCCTCACAGGAAGGACAGCAAAACATTACCTGAAGGAGGTCCACAAAAAAAAAAAAACATAATGTGAGATTTGAGAGCAATTTTTTAATTTTATTACATATTTCATAGAACTGGTGACTAAGTTATGTTAAAATAGCAAAGTTCTACTTATTTTATCAATTAGGGTTTATTTATGTTTGACTATTATCTTTATAAAATTAATCTATGATATTTTATTTATGAAAAAATTGGTAAATTTTACATGAAATTTTTAAATATTTTTATCGTTGAAAAAATTATATTGGTTCCATTGAATAAAAAAATTAAAATTATTTTACTAGACTCACATAAATTTGCTCGATAGTAAATAATATCTAAAATGTACTCGGTTATAACGTACCTTCTTACCATTTTTCTTTTATTTGTATCCATTGCACGGTGATTAGATATTATTGAAAATATTTTTTCAATGTATGTAATATTATTTTGTATGTAAAACGTAGTTATTTTTATATAATTTGTTTAAAAAAATTATATTCAATTTTGATTTATGGAGAACTTAAAAAGTTTTTGTGTATTACTTTTCAATAATATAAAAACTGTACTAATTATATATATTTTCTATTTTACGATGTAGGTACTAATGATATCATGCCTCTTAAGAAGCTTCTACACTTGCTATCACTTCAGCTTAAATTTATGTTACTAAACTAAATGGTTATTCAATTTATTATGCGATTAAAGAACTACATTTTAGTATTAAATGGGAGTGATAATAAAAATTTAAATTTAAGATGTATATTTAATATATTGTTTTGATTTTAATGAAATAATTTTGTTTCATCGAAGTTTAAATAAATAAATTGTACCTGAACTTAAAGATGAAATTGAATTTTGATATAAATACTTATTTTACTCCTTTTCAACATCATAATAACGTTTAAATAAAAGTATTAAGTTTTTATATTTTTTAAAATTTTATTTTATTATTAATTTTTTTAAAAAGTATACTTGTGTTTTATATATTCTGAATTAAAATATATTTAATGCATATAAATGAATAAAAATTATGAAAAATTTTAAAAATTTATAAACTTTTATGAGTTTACCAAAAAAAATTATTTTTAATATATATACATTTTTAAAATATATATAAATTAAATTTTATAAAAAATTAAATTATTTTTATTATTTTAATAAGGGAAATATAAATTATTTTATTATCATGTATTTTTTAATTTTAAATATATTCTTTTAAATGTTTAATAATTTCATTTTTAGATTTAATTATAATATATTTAAAAAATAAAAATATTTATGCAATATTTAACACATAAATATTTGTGTAATATCTCAATTTTTTGGGAAGGGATTATACTTATAATAATTCTCACAATACTTCTGATAAATTTGCAGAACAACTAGGATAGTTTAAATTCAAATTAAAAATAATAAATAATATAAATGGAGAGTACTGTAAAATTATCATAGAAAACTATACGATATATTTTATTTTAATAGGATTAAAAATTATTTATTGAAAATATATAAATTTAATTTTAATGTATTATTAATGGAAAAATTACATTATTAATTAATTAAGAATTTTGATAAATATAAATTTTTATATTATTTCATATATTCTAATTAAAATGTTAAAATATATACTAAAAATAGTCCATTTAATAAATATTTAAAATTATTTTTTTCACATTTTAATATAAAACTTGTAATTAAAAAAAGATAAATATACATATTAATTATATTAAAATATTTAAAATAAAAAATTATCGTCATATATACTAACATAATTTTCACTTAAATACACCTATTTATTATTATTATTATTATATCACTTATGACTTCTAATTTCTAACTATAATTTTTATTTTTTATTTTTGACTATTTCTTTCAATTTTTATCATTCCATTCGCCCATGATCACGGTAAGAGTATCAAAACTTTTTAAAAACAAACAGAGTGAAAGATAAGTAGATAAGGAACGAGTGAAGTTTGTTAGTGATTTGTGCGGGACCCTTTGTTTAATGTAAAAATTTCTACAGAAACAGTAGTGGGGAGTTCACGGACCCGTCTGTAGAGCTGTACCATCAGATCATATATCACTAAAATACTTTACCTTTGTCCTACGTCAACCCAATAATAACGGGTCCCCCTTCACTTCGTTTTTTCTTTTATTCAACAATATTCATATTTAATTCTCTGAGTCCACGTACGTCACTTTACTCGGACCCGTTAGTCATTTATAATTACTAACGTTTTTAATGAGAATGAGACCTCTTCCTTTTTTAATTCTTTAAAATTACAATTCCATATATTTTTTTTAAAAATACTCATTTTAATTAAATAATTATTCATTAATAATTTAATGATGAACAGTTTTTTATAATTAAATTAAATTGAATTTCTATTGTTCTAGCTTAAATTATATGTAACTTCGATTTTTTAAGTTTTTTAAAGTCAACTTCTATATTTTTAGAATTTAACAAGTTTAAATTTAAGTTAACTTTTTGTCTAAAATTCATAAATTTTATTTTTTATTTAAAATTATTTAAATCAAATTTTTAATTTTTATTTTAAAATATTTAAATTTTTATTTTCAAATTTTATTACAATTTTATTTTTAAACTTGTAAATTTTGCATGTTCCAACTTTATTGTAAGACCAGGATTTTAGATAAAAATATTAATTTGGGAAATTTAAACAAAAAAATTAATCGAAATTAAACTTGCATAATTTTAAAATTAAAACAATTTAATTAATTAAAAAAACAAGAGATTGAATCGCAGAGTCCAAATTAAACAAATCATAAAAGCATTTAAATCTAATAATTAATCAAGTAACTTAATCAAAACACTTACGATTAAAATAGAACCCAGTGGTTTTCTTGTATGTCTTTTTCCTTCACCCTACAAATTAGCATTTGAATTAGTTTTTGCATCAATGGCAAATTAAGCATCTACCTTAAGCAAAATGGCGATGCAAGAAAAAGTGGCCGGGGGAGTGGGGGGACCCGGTGTGATTAACCAGCCAGCACAAGAACAATCATGGTTCATGATAGCACCAAGCCAGAGAACCATACCCAACCCATCACTCTGGCCCCAGCTAGCCCCATTGATTGGTTCAAATTTGCGTCACTCTTTTCATACGCGACGTTCACTTCATTCTTTTTATGGATTTGGTGCATGCAAAGTCCAATGACTCAGTCAATAAGTGGAGGCCAGGACGCGTGTGTTCTTCAAACATGATTAAATTAACCAGGCCCCAAACATTTTTATAACTTCTAAGCAAGTTAGATAGGTTTGGCGTTTTTGTACTCTGATATAAAATGCAACATTATAGTGTCATTAAATTACAAGTGATTAAGCCTCAACCAATTAATGCTGTTCGATTTGAATACTTAAAATCATATACAGGAGCCAGCTGATTTGACCGATTAGATCGAGAATTGTTCAACTCACCGATTCATATAACCAAAAAAATTAGTATGACAGAAAATTGATCAAATCTATGAAAACCTAACTAAATTTGATAAAAAGATTGATAAAAAAATCGATTTGATCTGGTATTTTAAACATTTTTTTTATACTTATTTTTTATTCTACTAAAAGATGTATTTCCTAACGTTTTAACATTAGAGAATAGTTACTATTCTAACGAAAAGTACACTATTGGTGTAGATATTATTAGCCTTTATTAATAATATATTATATTATACCAATAAATAATGCATTATTAATATATTAAATGTTAGTATAGATTTAAAAATTTTATACTGATGATTTAATTTTTATTAAACTAAAAGTATATTAACAAATATTATCTTAATACTTTATAAGTTTTATTTGTTTAAAAATAGTAGTTTTTTATACTAATTTATAAAACAATTTCTTAAATAAAAAGGTCTATATATGATATTTACATATAATAATTATATATTGTTCATTGCACTTTTTTATCCTAAAAACATATATTGTGATTTTTATGTTAATTTTAAAATTTACTTAAATTAGTTTTGTAATTTTACATTAATTTGTTGTTAATACATAACATAATATTTAAAAATGTACTTTATCATCACTGATTTAACTTTGATTCAGCTGTAATTAAATTAATAAATTATAAATTAATATTTTTTATCGTTTTAGTATTTGATCCGATTTTTAAAAACATTAATTTACAATTCACCATAGATGTAAGCCAGGTTAAAAAAGATGGTGTTATGATGCCTTCCCACTGTTTATGTATATCAAATTCAAAAAGGTTGGTCACTGGTGGGTTGCTTGATTGATTCTGCTAAATAATGCACCTATTTATTTTTGGTGGATATAATGCAACCACAGATAGCTAGCTACTAGGTAGTTAGCTAAACTAGTTTTCCTTTTTTTAATTTAGTTTTATAATGTTCTTATTAGTTTTTGGCTCCCTTCGTGCACGACATACCTATGCAAGTTTCCATAAATATGACATTTGTTCTTTAACCTCGTGCATTTGTTCAGAAGAGGTGGTGTGTGTTTGACGGGGTGGCGAATTTTTGTACGAGACAACTATCCAACATAAATTAACTGGCGAAATTTCATCCGGTTTAATTAAAATTTAAAAAATTTAAATTTAAATATATAATAATTTTAAAATATTATCTGTAATAATTTTATTTAATTTAAATAAATTATTTTTAATAAAAAAACCCATGTGAGTTATATATCGTATTTTTTTATGACGGGCAGATGATCCCATGCATGATTGCTAGAATACAAGTTAATTATAATGAGTTTTTAAACATGGTTTGTTATAATATTATAATATACTCAATTATTTCCAAGATTCTGATCTTATGATACTTAAGAAAAGAAAAACTTGTACTTGGTCCATCGATTATTTTTCTTTAAACAGATAGCTATGATGACTTATCAAAGTTTATTGTTTGCATCAAATAAATAGGTGGAAATATTAGGCGATCACGATTTTAGGTAGTAATAATGGATTCTACTTACTCCTTCATTTAACAATTTAATAAAAACAGGGTTTAAATATAATATTTTATGTATTTTTATATTATTTATCATTAAAATTTTATCTTAATAACTTATATAATAAAAATAACATTAATTATCAAAATAAATTTTGTATTTAATACAATAATAGGAATACTTAGAATATTATATTTAAGTTTATTTGTTCATTTTAATAATGCTGAAAATGACAATCCCTACTTTGCACTGTATATTAAAGTAAACTACTACCATTTTAATCTTTGAAATATTTAAAATCGGTTATAATGATTTTATTGTAAACTACTACCATTTTTTAAAATAAAATATTTTTATTGTTAAAATATAAAAAGTAATCATTTTAATTATGTTATAATGACACAAATGGATGACTAGAATTACTAAATGCAAAATTATCATTCACCATATAAGCTGTACTCTGCATAAGTTGTAGCTATAACATTTTGTTCCCTCCTAGTATTATAATGAATTTTGTTAACTAGTATTTACTTTAAAGAGTATTGGATAACAATAATTAAAATATATTAAAATTTATGTAAAATACACAAATTTTAATCATATATTTAAAAAATATTTTCTTCTATATTTCTTAACCAGTAGTTTAAATATTTAATAATTAATTGAAAGATGCATAATAGTTAATTAAGTGACATCACACTAATCGGGTTATGGGTGCAACGGTCAAACGGGGATGATGATGATCCATGGTTTGCTCTCTCTCTCTCTAGATTGATAGATAGATAAAGAGAGTGTGTTTTTTCAATTATTGCCTGATCTTTTTTAATTTAAATAAAAGTACAAACATAAAAACAATAAATATTTTATTATAACGGTTCATTATAAAATTTAAGAATTAAACATTATTTTTATCATTCTCATTGTTATATAAAATAATCACTTTTATTTGATATTTTTTATATAAAGGCATATCTAATTAGATTACTATTTTTATATTAGAACAAAAATAATAAATCCAAATTATGTAATAATTAAAATTAATTTCTTTTTAAATCACATGAAAACTTAAGAAATATGTGAATTTTAAAAAAATAAAAAATATATTTTAATTAATCATCGGTAAGATTAAAAATTAAGTTTTTTTATTATTCGCATACAAAATATTATTCACCTTTAATATTATATATATATATATATATATATATATATACCGATATTTTTAAAATTTGACTATAACTAACTAATTACATACACGTATAGAATAATGTATTTGTTGAGAACAATTGATTATAATAATAATAATAATCTGAATGATAAATTTAAATTATATAATTATAGATAAATATTTAAAATTAAAATTTAATTAATAATTACATAATTATATTAAGTTACGTACATTTTTCAATTCTAACCGTTTAAATAAGATTCAATAATTTATATTAATTATTCTTATTTTTTATCACAATTCGTGTACATTAACTTTCCCTCTCTCTTCTCTCTGTATATATATAAATCATATGATTCTTCTAACTTATCATCTAATTAATTAAATTAACATTTATACTAAGAAGAATGATATAATTATATCGATTCCATTGATATTTTTCAAAATATTAATAGAAAAAATGCAATGTTTAATTGATTAAAATTAATAAATAAAAAATATTAAATGATGTTAAAATACATTTTTTTTCCACAGAAGTGTATTAATAATAGGTTATATAATTTTGCTAACTAATAATCTACACATTTAATAAATAAAAAATATATTAAAAATATGATTAAAATGCATTAATAGAAATTTATAATGAATTTTTAACCAGTATGCTAATATTTTCCTATTTTTCAATAAAAAAATAAGTTTACTTTTAACTTCAAACACTTATTAACATTTGCTTAACTGGATGGACAAAAACTGTGCGTCATCATGTATTTGTTTAACTGTTAGGCGAATCCCACTAAATACACGCCACCGAATATCTGGTTACTCTTTTTGAAATATTTCTGCCGTCTCGTTTCCAATGTTATTTTAAATAATTTATTATTTTGAAAAATACAAATGTATCAATAATTTTTAATAAAGCTGTTATTTATTGTAAATATCTTTTATCGACTAATTATTAATAACTTCAATATTTAAAGAGAGAAAATTAATTTATATATTTTATTAATTTCATACTATCCACTAACATTTAAACAAGAATATTTTGATAAAAATAAATTAACTTTATTACAATAATTAGTAAAATTAATTATGCTGATAATAAATGTGCAAAATAGTATGAAAAGATTTAAAACGATTAAGACAGTAATATTAAAGAGCATTGTTTTAATTTCATAGATATCCTTCTACGAAATATCTTTTTACTTTATAAATAGTTTTTTTATCCTTCTTTTCTAAGAAACTCTATACTGTTACAATTAGTATCAAAAGAAAACTATATTATTTTTTTATAAAAAGTGTTGGAGGACTATAAGTATTAAATAAGAAGGTACATAAAATATACAAAAGATATTTAATATTTTTCATTTACTATTAATTAATTGAGAAAATTGATAAGATAAAAGATAGAGGTATATATATAAACCATTCATAATTAATTAAGAAGAAAATTAAAGCACGTAGTGTCGACATTATGCCACCTAAAACCTCAATCCTGATTGAAGTTGGTGGAATAACTTTCAAACTAAAATAATGATGTAACCCTATTTAGAAACATACATACTGATGGTACTTTCATGAACTGTCTTGCGTTTTTATGGCGGAAAAACACGAGCCATTTTTTTTTTAATATCGCAAAAGAAATATATTACTGTACATTTTTTAAAAGTTATACAAATCATTATTAATATCTCCGGTCTATACAATTATTGTCTGGAAAATTAATCATTTATTTTTATTTTATTTTGTATATTAAAGTATAACATGTTTTGTAATTCAATATAGGCATGTTATATATATATATATATATATATATATATATATATATATATATATATATATAATTAGAATCATTGTTTTTAAATAGGAACATTCTTACGATTTATTTTTATTATTGTTAAATAAAATAGTTTTTTATATATTAAATATTTATTTTTAATTTATATTACTTTTTAAAACTATTAATTTAATTTTTAAACAATAATATATTATAATAAATTTTAAGATATTTTTTATTGACAGATCAAACGTAAGTTGGAATTAATTTAAAAGTTTTAAATTGTGATATATATCATATCAATAAAGAATTCAAATCATAATTTTATTTATTTATTCTTAGTTTCATATTTACTCTTAAAAAATGTTTCATTAATTTTCATTAATATAATATAAATTATTAATAAAATTATTATTTTAAATAATTTTTATTTATAAATTTTATTTATACAAATAATCATACAATGCTCCAATAGTATGCTAATTTTTTTAATATAAATATTATTATAATTACTTTCGGATTTAAATTTTTTTCTAATCTATGAAACTTTGGCAATTTTTTCCAAATTAAACTTTATTTATTTTTTTATATTTTTTCTTTTACGTTTAGAATTTAATTAAAATGAATTGACAAATATAAAAGTTTTTCATATTATTATCCAATAATAAATTACCATGTAAAACTTATCGGCTTACAGAACAATTATTTTAAACTGTATATCTACTATAATTTTTAATTATTTAACAACATAAAAAATTTACATTAAAAATGAATTAAGATTATACCTTAATTATTTTTCTAAAAAATTTAAGCCATTATATTTAACCTAAATTACAACGTATTATATTTTTTATTATATATATAAAAAAATTATTGTACATATGGACATTATACTTATATTTATGGTTATTATGTTTATTATTTTTTAAATAAAATTTTTTATAACCATTAAATTTGAGATATGTATAAATTTAAATCATTGTAAATATATAGATATATTACTTATCTTATATATACTTTCAAAGAAAATTTAAAAACAGATTAATTTTAAAGATGACAGATTTTTGTAACAAACAAAAATATATTTAAGTTAATTCTTAATATAAATTTTTAAAATAATGTTAAAAAATCAAACTGCATAATTTTTTAATATTTTTATTCTTGTGTTTCAATTTTATGCACCTTAAAATTTGTACATATGTTTATATTTTTATACTATTATACTATTTTTTTCACTTATAGTTTTATTTATTATATTTAAAATAATGAATTTATTTAATATATTATAATATGTGTTTTTATAAAAATTAAAATTCAATTTAATGCAATTTATTGCATAAAATAAAAATCGCAATGAATCAATCATGTTTAGATAATATTGTCCACATAAGTTTTAAATAATTTTAAGATTATATTAACACGAATTTAGATATTATTTTTAAAATTTTTAATAAATAGAATAATTCAAAATATTATTAACAGTCAAAACTAAAATAGAACACAATATTTTAAATAAAATAATAATTAAAATAAAAAATATAATTATTGTTTTATATTATTATAATATGCATTCGGATTTTGTATTATTTTAAACTTTATTTATAAAATATTGTTCTAAATGATAATAAAAAAATAGTAAACATTTTTTAGTACATAGGTTTTTTCAGTATAATTTATTTTGAGTAAATTACTCAAACCTTCTCCATATTATGCACTTGTTAATTACATCAAATCTTACTTATTACTATATTTTATATAAAAATATATTATATCTCATAAATTTATTATAATTTGATACTAATTTTTTAATTTTTTATTATATTAATAAGAAATTTATAGTTTTTTTAATATCATTCAAAACGTTTTATCTATTAAATACTATACAGATCTCCTTGTGTTTTTCAAATTGATTATAGTTAAATTTATATAAAAAAATTTAAAATTTTTTAAAAATAAAAAATTTAATGGACTATTAAAAATAATATAAATTATAGTTTATGCCTTAAAAAATTAAATTTATTTTTGAATAATATGTAATACAAATTTAATCACTTGAACTAATTATTATAAATAGAATAAATTTAATTTATTGAAATAATTTTTCAATAATTCAAAACCAAAAATAAAAAAAATTAAATAAAAATAATACTTGATGTGATAATATTTTTAAAAAAGTTATTGCAATGAATTTAGGATACTTGTTATCATTCTAAATATATGAAATTATATTTTTTTTATTTGTAATTTTTTTTGTTACTGTATTTTATAAGTTTATGCTTAAATATTTAATATTTTAAAATTTGATAATAATATATTTAAAAAATAGAAGGATGGTTGTATAGTAATTACCGCATATAAGAGATTTTGTATATTGTATTTAAATTTATCGTAAGAATATTTTTATCAATGTTATAGAAAAATAAAGTTCACAATTTAAATGTAATATCCTTATGAAATAGATAAAATCTTATGTAAAATTTGAAAATAGAAAGAATTCTATGTGATAAATGCGAGAACGAAGGTCGGAATGATTTGCTCTATTTTTTAGTATTTTTAAAAGTATTAATTTTTAATGAATATTTTTTAAAATATTTTTAATTAATAATAAAAACCATGCATCTAATAAATATATTACAGTGAATGAATATATTATTTAATACAATATTTTTATTAACTTAATTATATATTACATTTACTACACGTGCCATTAAAATGTATTTATATATATATATATATATATATATATATTATTTTTGAAAGATATTTATAGTTATACTCTATATTTATTTTAAAGAAAAAGAAGATAAGAAGTAATGAATTTTTTTAAAATTTAATTTAAGTGAAAAATAGAAACAATGGAAAAATGATTATTTGTTACTAATAGTCAATTTTATTGTCTGTAATAAATAAGATGCCATTTATCATATTTTTAAATAACTTTCTATCTCTATTTTTATTAATTTAGTTTAGAATAAATTTAATTTAATTATTAAATTTTTACTATTATCTTTTTACTTATGTAAAGATAAATAGAGAGAGAAAATGAAACAAATCATGTAATTAAATAAGTAAGAATAAATTAAAATTTTATTTAATATTCTTAATAAAATAATTAATTTTTTATTTTTAAAATTATAAAATAAACAATTAAAAACGAAAGTAAAACTAGATTAAAAAATAATTGAAAAATGGAAAGTGAACTTAGCAGAGGGACCCACGTTCACTGGCTCTTGTTTGAATCCACGTAGGATCAAACTCAGCCCCTTATGTCTTTTTTTTTTAAAAGAAAAATATAAGTTATTGATTCTTAAATAGTTTGTAGTTTTTAAATTTAATTTTTATGGAAAATTATAAACTTTTAATATTTGAAAACAGTACAAATCACATAATTTTAGTTTCCAATAAAGAAGTAAGATCTATATTATTTTTTAAAATATAAAAATCCTAAGTTTAAGTATCAACATATATTTTTTAGAATTATTAAAATAAAATTGTGCACATCTATCATTTATCTTAATTACAAGATACATCAAGTAACTTGATGAGACTACGAGTAGACACCACCTTGTTGCACTGTCCTTGGTTAGTACTCGAAGTCTTGGATGCTAATTTCCATAGGCACCTCCATCTACGGGTTTGTGCAAAATGATACTTATATTATATAGATACAGAAGAAATTCCCAAAAGAACAATCCTCGTTTCGATATGACATTCGGGTAAATCTACAGTTCTCACCATTATCAACTCATCACAATTTTCGCTTAAGAAACTCACATTTATCGATCTGTGATCTCATCACCACCGATGACTACTACTATTATTATTTGCAGGAAGTACTTCTTCATTTTTCGTCAATTATAATTAGACACTCGGGCATCAAATATTCACCAGTGGTCTTATACATCCTTAATCATTAAAATTCAACATATCAGATTAGTAAAAAAGATACTTTTTAAATTTAAGATGTACATGGTACTTCCATCAACCATGTGTCAGTGAATATCAAAGACAAGTTTCACAGGATTATCTTTTTTTGATTCATTGCAACCTCCTGTGCGACACCAACAATGGTGAATGAGGAAAGAGAAATGGTGAAGTGAAAGGAAGACGTCAGAGAAAACAGAGCGGTGTGAAGGGCTATTTAGCAATTACACTGTTATGAGATACTGTGTGGTAGATTCCATAAAATACAAATATTCCGTTCCCGGTGCCCATCGATGGATCAGGGAATTTTACGATAGCATTTGAAATCACAAAGAATTAAGATTACATAAAAATCATGGAAAAAAGACAGAGGAGCGACTGTGATGGGGGCAGCATGATTGGGGGTGGTGGGTGGTGACTCACTACAGAGTGTTGCCGTATCCATGGCAGAGGAGAGGAATAGTGGAACCGCATTTTTTATATTAGTACTATTTAGCAATTATAAATTTATAAGGTACTAATTAACAAATAAATAAAAGAACCTTTATTAAGAAATATTCTTTGATGCATCAGTGGTGAAAAGAACCTTGTCCCTACCACAAGGAACGTCATAAATATACACAAAAAAATTACAATTTATAACTAGAAAAAATTCATTAAAAAGTATAATAGTATATTTTTAATAACTTTTAACATATTTATGACACAATTTGTTATTTAATTAATTTTTAAAAGTTTGATTAACATTGTCTTAATTATTCAATTGTAAGAGTATATATATTGTTGTCACCAATATGACAGTGTAGATAGGTTAATTGGGTATTGATTGGCTCAATTTATTTTCTTAGGATTTAGTTACTAGTTGCGATTTAATATTTTTTAGGTTATACAACCAATAAATTAGCTTATTGTATTATTGCTATTCATTTATTAATTAAAAAATAAAATAAAATATCCCACCTCTCTTCTCTAAAATTTTATCTTTATTAATTTCTTAATTTCAGATTATTTAGTTTGAGAGTATATCTTTTATTTTTATTTTTAATTTTATAAAAATACTATAAAACTGATTCTCTGTGTTACCAATTTTATAAATAAATATTTTAAATTTTAATTTTACTTCAATTTATTTTAATCTTTATTATTATTTTATTATTATTCATTTATTTAATATTCAAGCATAATAAAAGTTTTGAATTTGAGAATAAAAGGCATAAATAATAAATAATAAAAAAACAAAAAGTATATATAATAATAACAAGAATGAAAATGATATATAATATATAATATAATAATTTAAAATAAATAAAAAATAAATGAAAGAAAAAAAATCAATATATATTATGAATATTTTTATCATTTTGAAGTTTTATTTTAAAGTCAAAATTTTCATCGTGTTCAGAAAAATAGACTAAAATAAATTAATGAATGATTATAATTTAAGTAAATAAATTACTGATGTTTCTTCTTCATTAGTTTTATTCTAATTTAATTTATATAAATTTTTTACAAAAAAGATAAAAATTAAGAATAATTTTATAAAATAAAATTTAAAATATATTTAAAAAATTAACAAAATTCAAGAATAATTTGATATAGTATTAAAGTTAAATGTATTCAATTAAAAGAATAAAGTTTAAAAATTAATTGAAACAAAACCAAAATTTAAAGTATCTATTTACAAAGAAATTAAAATTTAAGAAAGCTAGATACTCTTTTCTATTTTATTTATTATGCCAATTTTCAAAAATAAAATAAAAATCAAGTAACATGAGACTGGATATTTCATTTTTTGGTCTTTCTCAAATCTATTTTACTCTTGATATATAAAAATACACAATAAAAAAAATTCATCTATCAACAAACAAAAATTATTGAGCATGAACATTACTTTCATTAATATAATCTTTATCTAGAGATCATTAAATTATTATTATAAATATTGATAGTCTTTACTAATAATATAATGTATTGTATTAATATTTAATATATTAGTAACATAAATTAATAAAACTACTTATTAATGTAATATAGCTTATTGTTAATTTAAACTCATAATATCTACATTAATAATTTAATTTTCGTTAAAAAATTATATTAATGAAAACAATGATAATATTTAACAAATTTTATTTGTTAATAAATAAAAATTCCATTTTCGATACACCATCTCTGCCTAATTTGTGGCTATTGTATACCGTACTGTCAGAGTCTAGGTTGAGAGGTACATTAATTAGGACACAAATAATCATTATAATACAAATAATTTCGGTGATAAAAGAAATAGAGAAAAATAACTTTACCTCTCAGCCATTATACTAATTCGGCATGGGGACATTAAAGCATGGATTGCTTTAAGACCTGCATTTTAAAGCTTACAAAAAAGAAAGAAAGAAAAAGAGAGGTAGCATCATTTCTTATGGGCAGAAAAGGACCTTACATCTTCAAGTCCCTCCATATAGATAAGAAAATCTATGAGTCGCTTAATCCACAAACCTCCCCTCTTTAGGAATACTCGAAGAGATCACCGATGTGGACTTTTCTCTTCCTTTTTGCCAACAGTGCCATTAAGTTGGAACCCAAATTTAGATTAGATGCAACATTTTCATGATTTTTAGTGATTATCATGGGTCTACCATCTGAGCTTTCAATTTCATTGATCCATGATTACAAATCTGATAACCTATGAAAGTCCAATATTTCATTTTTTCAATAAGTTGATCAATACGCTCAAAAATTAAAAGTTGATCAATAATCCATTCAAAAAATGAATTGAATACCCACTTAGTGTTTTGTTTTTAAATTAGCGCCTCGCCTATAATTAAAAATCTTGATACTTAATGACTACATTTTTTTGTTGTACAACATTGAACTTTTTTATGCCTAAAAAAATGCCCTAAATGGGCTTCATCTTCCAGATGCAAGCCTGTAATTACTATCTCTGTCTACAATGCGATGGTTCCTTCGTGCTATAATTCCTGCATTCTACATGTATAAGAGTATTAATTCTAGAGTGTCACATTATAATTTTCTTTTAATAAAGAAAGTCTATTGGTTTAGCGTGTGAAAAGACATGATAAATTAAAGGAATAAATAGTTATTTTAATTTTTTAAAAGTTCAAAAATAATTATATTAATTTTAAAAGATAAAATTAATTATTTTAATTTTTATAAAATTAAAATAACTGTTTTTTTAGAATTAAAATAACAAATTATTTATTTTTTAAGTATCAAAATAATTAATTATTTATATTTTAAAATTAAAATAATAATTTTTTTATCTTTTTAAAATTAATACCCTCTGTCCTTATTAAATCAAAATGCAAATTAATTCAAAAATTGTGATTTTCTCCATTTTTAAATCCTCGGGCAAAAGTGGTATCCCCCTAACTTCTAACGTCGTCTGGGCTCCCTAGCTATTATTAATGCGTGCAGTGCTCAAGTATTTTTAAAAGTTAACTTTTATATATGTCGTTAAATTTTTTTAATATTTATATAAATTTAATAATTTTTTGTAAAATACAAATTTATTATTTAATCATTAATTTAATTTTTTTTATTCAATAGATTATGTATATAAAATAAAAATTAATAAATTTTATTTTAACATCTAATATATTATTTAAATATATAAAAATATTAATAATTAAATAATATATTTATAAATATATAAATTATTTAAAATTTATATATGTTATCCTATAAATATTATAACAATTTAATAATTATATTAATAAATTTTATATTTATAAAATATTATTAAATTAATATAAATATTAAATTTAACACTAATATCAACTATATACGTGTGTAAATTTGAGAAAAATATTTCTATAATATCAAACTTAAGAATTAAACTTTTCTATGTTTAGATAAAAATATAGATAATAATATATTTTTTATTGTTTGATTGAACAAATAAAAATAAAAAACTTGATTTTTAAAGATAAAAAATATTTTTATTTTATTTTCTCTTTAATTTAAAACTTATTTTTATTATTTTTTCAATACAAACAAAATCTTCAGGAAAACAATACACTTCAAAAGATAAAATATAATTATAATAAAATACAAAATTAATTATTAAAGTTCTAATAATATGATAATTTGTTTTTATATATATATATATATTATTGTAATCTCAGCAGTTAAATTTTTATTTTATAATTATCAGCGACTTAAAAGTGCCTTCTCTTATTTTAAGCAATTTGAGTGCATGTTTTCTTTGGTTTATTTTTCAAGAATAATTATTTATTTTTACTAATTTTTTATTTTTTAAAAAATAAATAATTATCTTTTTAAAAATATAATCTAAATATGTACTAAATCCAAAAACGAGAGATTTCATCTTTTCTTGTCTCCTCAACCGTCTTAAAGAGTATTTTTATGCATACACATTCCCAGCAACATCACTTTTAAGCATAATCAATTAAAAACTGACATAACATTGAAATAAAAATGCAAAAACCTGACGTGTAAAAACCGAAAAGAAAGATCCACTCTTTCATATTGAAGAGAGAAGTGTTCATTTCCCCCATTTTTCGTTAATCTCACCACTCTCAATCTTGACATGGTGGTCGATCCAAACGGTAGGAATGAATTCCGTCCTCGACCATGGTTTACTGAAATGGTTGAGAACGGAAAAAATTTAGAAAAACTTGTCATCCCTGCTGATGTGAACATGCATCTATTTATATTTAGAGATATATATATATATATATATGTATATATATATTTTGTTGGATTTATTTTTTTTAATATTTGAACCATTATATGAAGGAAAATAATTAAATAGATCATGTAAATTTTTGTTGGGTCTTTGTTTAATTGGGCGTGTCTAAAAAATAACGTGTTGAGTATGTGCCCACACAAAAATTACTCTTAAATAATATGCTCCGTTAAGGATACCTTCATTCTAACTATCGAAGGGTTTACATCATAATTAAACCTACCACCAACCTCTTCTTATTGGTCTCTTATCAGTTTCTACGTTATAGTAATTCTATCAACGACTTTGCTAGTTTGATTGTGTCAGACATTTAAGTATGAACAGTAACAAAACAAAACACATATATAGTGGAAATATCCATAAATCTTAAAAATGAAGTAAATCTCCCAATCATATACAGACAACCATGATTCATGATGAATATTTATTTAAAGCTATGGTCTTCCTTTTGCCCAACCTACCTATATATATAGTTTATTCTTTGATAAATTATATATATATATATATATATATATATATATATAGTTTATTATATAACATTGCACAACAACACTTTATAGGTTTTTAAGAAAAAAAAGTAAAACGAAAAAAGTAAAATAAAAAATCAAAGGCTATTTTCATTGATTCCATTCACCGATGCAAGTTCAAGTTTAAAAGTAAAACAAATATATATTTTCATCGCATTGATATTTTTAAACAGACATTATATTTGTCTTTAATTAATCATAATAGTCACAGTCGCTGGTCTTGTTAAAAATAGATTTCATAATTTGATATCTTATTAAAAAATATGTATAAACCTGCATTTACTGAAGTTTTATTTTATCTTATTACCACAGTTGTCAGGTTTAGGATAAATTTCCACTAATATATATATATATATATATATATATATATATATATAGACACACACACGCACTAGACATGCATATTATTACTCTAATCAAAAGCTACTTCTAATATAAATCTACGCTGCATATATGCAGAGCATGTCACATGAAGCTTAACTTATCAAATGACTCACACCTCTCGATTTAATGTTAATTTTCTATCCTTTTTTTTATTACAAAATTTACTTTCTATCCTTTTTGGCAAATGAAAAGTTTGATAAAGTAAGGAACGAGAGAATTTTTATTAATTAATGACTACTTAACACAGTCATATGAAGGGTGTCGTTGTGGTGATTTCTAATTATGAAAGGTGAAATATTTTTTATTTTTTAATTAATTGATTATAATTAACCAGCACAATTCTTTGAAAATGTCTACATAACTTCTAAACATATAACCAGGAGATGCCCAAGGAATCAGATGGAGAAGGACGGTAGAAGGATCAAGAATGTGAAAGGAAAAAAAGATAGGGGAAAGACGGTTATTCCTCGTGTCATGACGAAAGCCTTGATTGTGACCAAATATAGAAATTATAATTCGAGCCCACTTGTATGTAGCTCTCAACTCCCATAAGTAGATGTGGGTCATACAGAAAATGATCTGCATCATATTTAACATCTTTGGTCTATTCATAAATTGAATTGTGAAAACGAAGCTATACGAAAAAGAAGTTGAAAAATCAAAAAGAAAAAGTAGGACCAATAGGCAATTCAATAGACAATTAGGCAGGGAAGCAAAAGCATCAAAAGCAAAGAATGCCATGTTGGAGATTTCATTTTCTAGGTCAATTGAATTGATAAACTGTAAGCAGCCTATAGGAGCAGCATATTTCCCAGGTATACGTCTATATTTATATTATGTATATACTATTTGTTTTTTTTTTGCTAGAAGTGGTACTTAATAATTTTATAGTTAGAAACGTCACATAATTTTTTCTTAATTTTTTAAAATTGTTTATTTATTATTTATATTAAATTTTTAGTTATTATATTTATATATTTCTTAATTCCAATCTGTAAAACAATTTTTATATATTTTTATAGTTACTGTTATTTTTTAAAAAAACTAGACTAAATATAAAATTTTTTAGTGAAGTAAATTTTTTAATAATATATATATATACATATTAAATACAGAAAATAAAAGATATAAATCATATATAGTATTTTTTACTTAAATATAAATTTATTATTTCTATTTTATACATTTCAATAATAGAATGATAATTTTTTGAAAAATATATTTATATATTATGAATTAAAATATTAAATACTTTAATTTTATAAAAAAATTAGAATTGATATTTTTGTTTGTTTGAACAATTGTATAAATTTATAATATATATTATGAATCAATTATTTTATGAGAGAAGGAAAATATAAATTATATATATATATATAGTGACAATTATGAGAAAGAATGATATATATAAATAGGTATACAAATTAAATTTTAACATTTTTCTTTATAATATACTAATTTAATTTTCTAAATATTTTATATTTTATCTATTCAAATATTAAATGATATAAAAGTAATCTTTATTTTAATTTATGTCATGCTATAATAACCATTTTGGTGTCATTTAAGAGATTTATTTAATATAATTTTTCTACATCAAATAAATTTAAATACTAAATAATTATCTTAGTTTTTTTAAAATAATTTATGATAATTTATTTATTAGAATATAGAGCAATGTAAATAAAAAATATGTTTAATATTATTTTTATATATTAATTTTAAATAATTAATAATATAAAAATTAAATATCATAACTTTATATATTTGTACATGCATGTACTGGTACAAAATCTAGTTATAAAAAAATTTCATTTCTCATGCCGATCCCCTCTATGTATTGCTTCCCTCTCAGTAGAAGTAATATGGATATGTTTCTTTTATTATTCATTGTTTGAGTTGATATAGTAATTCACCTTTTCTCCCATCTTTTCAAGGTTGGTTTTCTCATTTATGAGATTATGTATGTACGTATGGTAGCGGTTAAGTTCTTGATATATTGTCATCACAGTCATCTGGTTCTGATCTAATATGGATTGATAGTTTATTTTGCAGTTGACATTCAGGAGTCATTGTAAGTTTGGGTGGTGAAGAAACTCATGACCGAAGACGAAAGAGTTAGGATATATTTCTTTTGTGTTGCTGAAAATAGTTTTTTCTAAATTCAAAAATTAAAAATTTTGTTTAATGAGTGACTCTTTTTAAAAAATAATATCTATTTTAAATTTTTTTAAAATAAAAAATAAAAAACTTTAAACTATTTTTTTATTTACATTTTTATATACCACTATTCTTTTCTTCACTTATTTTCTTTAATTTTTTAAAAAATAATTTAATAAAATAAAAATTAAAAATTTAACAACAAAAAACAAATTAAACGATCCATTATATTTTTAATTTAACATTAGGCGATAAAAATTATTAAAATGAAATAATAAAATAAAAGTATTGAGTTATCTAGAAGAAGAGCTATGCTACATTATTGTATATATTACGGAAACACATCTTATTTATTAATTAGTTATTTTCTTTATTTTGATTAATATTAAGGATAAAAGTAAAGAATAATATAGTTTTATGATTCAATTTGTTTAAAATTTAATTTGGCTTGATTTTTTTAGTAAATAAATAGGTTTAAATTTATTAAAAAAAAATGTAAATAAACAAGTCAGATTTATATTTATAAAAAAATATATTTAACCTGTTCAAATGTGTATTTATCCTCATATATTATATATATTTATTATTTTTATTTTAATATATTATATTTATATAATATTTATTCTATATATATATATTATTTATTCAATAATTTTTTTTATCTTATATACTTTAAATTTATAAATTTTTTTAATCAATTATTTAATATAGATTTTAACCATATTTTCTGACAATTTTTAAAATATAAATTTTTGAACAAGTTTGAAAATTTTAAATTATCTCAAATCTTTAAAAAAATGTTTAATAAACAATACGTCTAGATTCAAATTTTAAAAATTGTAAGCAAATCAAATTTAAAAAATTAAAAAATAATTCAACTCAATCTATTTTCATCCTAAATTAATATAATAACTTTCTAGTTGACCTATGTGAGCATAAGAATGTAATTTCTATATATATAAAAAAAAAACTATGGAGCTCCCCAATCAACAATGCTTAGTTCAACATGTTTTTGTAGAAGAATTAGTTTTCCGCTTTACTGATTGACCAACTAATCAATACGGCCCATATATTTTTGTCAATGCAGTATTTCAGTTGGTAGTTCATTGGGCCGAACAAAAAAGTTTGGTAGCGTCTTGTGGTCTGAATGTTGATTGGGCTTGACCGATCCAATTTCAGGAATGATGTTTATCTTTTTTTTTTTTTCTTTTCTACTCTTTATTTATTTTTGGATGAAATTCCGATAGTTTGTTTTAGAATAAAATATATTTTAAATTATACAAGTATAATTAAATTTATTTTTTAATTTAGAAATTATTTTCATTCATTTTGATGACATAATATATATGAAATTTTACATTATATGTTATCGTAAAATAGTTGGTAGCATAACTAATTAAATATATATATATTATGTTATAATTAAATAATAATTAAATTTGTTTAATTTATTTTAAAAAAATATAAGTATTAAAATTAATAAATTTTATAAAAATGTTTAATTATAAATTAAAAATATATTTAAAACCTTATTTTATCGGAATGAAACTTTTACGAAAGATTATACAAGCAAATTTTAAATGCACATGCTGTCGTACTCTTGCTCCCTGCTCATTATTTTTTTCCTCTTCTAGTAACAAAGGTTGAATTTCTCTTGTATTATTATTATTATTAGTTTATGTCTTCTCCTATCAATTTTAAATGATTGTAGACCGTCCATCATTTACAGTTAACAGTAGATCGTGAATCATTTACTGTATGTATTAATTGGTATGTCCGGCAGGAGGTTAATTTAATTTAATATCATATTTAAAGGAAGATTTTATCATCTATAATAATCATATTTTATCTGAGTAAATTTATTTTTTATAAAAAAAATTTGGCCTTTAAAAAAAATTGATTATAAATTGTCTATGGATTATTTCCTAAAAGGTAAAATTATATTATTAAATAAATATTATAATTGAAAGAGTAATGTAATATATGGAATATATATTTTGAAGACTTATGCAATGACTCTTCAGATGTAAAAAAAAAAAGATTTATGTAATGATTTTTATTTTTGAAATACTAATAATATGCACCTAACATTTTTTTAAACTAAATTGATTATTTAATATTTTTAAGAAACCGATTTAACATATTTTAGAAACAAAATTGTTAATACCAATGATATAAATGTAATATTTTAAGAAACCAATTTAATTATTTACGTCGTGTGGAGTCTCAAAAGTGCGATACTATTTTTTTATTCGTCTTTTTTTTTATTATTTATCTCCTCTGGGGTGTACTTTATAAAATAAATTTAATTATAACCTTTAATTAAAAATAAATAAAAGTTGCAGATTTTGATAAAATGCAGATATATAATAAATTATAAAGTTATCATAACTTAATCAATAATTATAATTATACTTTATCTTTAAAAATACAATCCCTTCAATTTAAAGAAAAAATGTGCAAATAAGGTGATAATAACAAGCACAATCCAATCCATATTTATTGGTGAAGGCAAGAGTAAATATCTCTCCACAGTACAAAATTATGTAACCAAATACAGGTCACAACAACGAATATGTTGAGCTCTTAAACCCGAGGGTACACAATGAAATATCTTTTTATCTATACACATATATAAAACGACAATCGTCAATAACAAATGAAAAAAAAGAAAATAATAGCATTCTAAATGGGAGAGCAACGGAATAAAGAATCAGTCAGTATGTCCTGAAAGCTGAAGCATAGGTTGCTGCAAAAACAATGAACAGCAGAGGAATCGGTAACTTGACGGAATTTCCACTGGACAAGCCATTATCCGTTGTGGGTACGGTTCCTGCAACTAATTTAATGTCAAATTGAATGGTTGACGCTTAACTTGGATCGCAAATATTACTTCCTCAGCTTGTTAAATTAACATTGGGTACCTGATGGATCCGAATTAGGAGAATCTGCTGGCGAAGCAGCTGTTGACAAAATCATTATGCAAATTAATTAATTAGTACCAAGATATATATGAATATTAGAATTGCACTTCATCTTAGTGATGTTGAAGGTTCGTTTTATTTACATCCGATAGAAGAGTGGATGCTTGCCTAATACATCTTTGTTTAGCAGAGAATCAACTTTTGCATTTTTTTATGAAAAACATATGTTTCAATGAAAACATGGGCTTTATGTTAATTTATGTATATACATCTTCAACAGTATAAAATCAATTTTATCAAAATTAATTCTGACCAACATTAAATTAAATAGACTCGTGTTTTCAATATATCCATCCTTTGAATTGGGGATAAACATGTGTGACAGGAAAATTCAGATTAAAATGATGAACATAGGAGAAACATTGTTATCTTACCATTACACTGGGAGATGGGTGGTGTTCGCACATCGCACGCACCAGGCAAGGCCAGAGCCTGGGTTTGGTTGATGCTGATCCCGAGTGATGATCCTCCTCCGTTAAGAACCTGACACAGGCACTGTGGTTGTGACCTTACCACACTGGCAAACTGTGAGCAACACCCTGAAGACGGGGTTGAGGAGTTCCCCGTAATGTAGTTGAGGCACGGTGACAGGTTCATTAACACACTCGTGCAACTTGATTGTGTTTGTGCCGCAGCTCCTGCATATAGCATACCCATCGCCACCAAAACCAGACCCATCCTCATTTTCCCCAGTGCCATTGGACTTTTTTATGCAAATTTGGTTGGGTCCTTTCAAGTGAGAAGATGATATTGTGTATGACTATAAACCTCTGTTTAATATATTAGGACTCTAGGAGGGGGTTGTTTGGATTTGATTTTTATAGGGATGTGAGGGAAAGAAAGGAAGAGACAAATAGAAAAATAAGCACGTTATGTAGGTGAACTACTTGCTATTTGGTGGCACCCTTGTATTTTAAGCTTTTCAAACTATGAGATTTGGACCCTTGGTCTATAAAATTAACCACCATACAAACGTCTAACAATGAGTCGGTTATGTGGATGACCAAACTTTAACATTTGAGGTTGAGGAATCTTTGTCGTGCTGTTTAGGTTTGAGGTTAAAACCATGGACTTTGAAAAATGACTCAATAAAACGAACTACGTGTTTGTTAAGCTTGATCTGTTGAATTTAGCTCGTATAGCTTGTCTTTGGCAATCCGAAATCAATATGAACACAAGAAATTTATGGAATGGGAAACAGCGTCAAGGGACAATGGAATGTCGCATTCAAGATGCAACTAACAGCTCCATAGAAATGGGTACGGCAATGTCTTGCAATTACCATGTACAATTGAGTCTTGTAAAAGAATGAGACTACTACGGAGAGCCTAACTAATTTCAACGTGTACCACACTCTTTTTAACATAACATTTATTGTTAAATAAATACCGTGCCAGTCTTATTAAAGAACATGTGTCTTCTTTATATGTTTAATGGACTTCACATAAAATTTATTCAATAATGACAAATTTTTAAAAAAGTTGGATATTTGGATAGCAGCACTTTTGTTTTAATCCACAGTGTCAAGGCTGAAACCAGCCCAAAGCCCGAAGAAGGCAGGCCTAAGCCTATGGTCATTTAAGTGGTCGTATTCCTCATATTTCAACTAAGACATAGGCCCCGACCAATAAAAAAACTAAGACACAGGCTACTGTTGACCAAAACAAAAAAAAAAAGTAAGACACAGACTATATTGACTGAGCCGGAACCGAAAATGAGAAATCGAACTAATACACGGACCCAACCGATGCAAGATCAAGAAAAAAAAGTAACCTTTGGAAGACAAATAAAAAAAAATAAAAAAAGGAAGCAAAGAAAGAAAGGGAACTAGGAAGATAATGTAGTATTGAGTTGTCCATCTGAGGAGATGAACTAATAAAGCATTATATGATTAGGCAGATGATGAAACGGGCAACATTGTGTGCCACCAAATGAAGGTAGGACGTTTTGGATGCCACTTGGTGAGATTAAAATGCTTAGCTAAAGTGAGTTCTGCTGAGGTCACAAATTAACATGCCAATCCCACCTACTTCAAACTCTTTCATTTCGCATTGATTGGTTATATGGTAGTTGAACTTCTAAACCAACTTTGAGTCTTTGACGCTTCCTAATCTCCATTTCCCTTCTTCATGCCTTCCATGTATAAATTCCCTTAATCCTGCTCAAACCCATTCATCAAACCCATTTATATTTTGTACATCTTAAACTTGAACCCCACAAATTCTCTTGATTGTACAAATCCAAAACTTAACATGGCAAGTTTTGCGGCACTCTGCCGCGTAGTTGTAGTATTAGGCCTGGCTATGGTGATGGGTGGACCAGCATACGGCCAAATTAACACGCCATGTAATGTGTCAATGATAAGCACTTTGTTCACACCTTGTATGAATTTTCTGACAAATAGCAGTGGCAATGGGGCGTCACCAACTACGGAATGCTGCGGTGCCCTCAAGTCTCTCACAAGTGGTGGCATGGACTGTTTGTGTCTCATTGTGACTGGCAGCGTTCCCTTCAGAATACCTGTCAACAGAACTTTGGCCATCTCTCTCCCTCGTGCATGCAATATGCCTGGTGTCCCAGTTCAATGCAAAGGTAGCAAATTTTTCTTTTTTTTCTGCACTAAATTTTAGGATAAACGCTCTCATTTTCCAAATTTACATTCTTCCATCATTCTGATTCTGCATAGAAAAAAGACAAAAATGTTTATTAAATAAATATGATAAAATTTATTTTTTTAACATGATCAAATCACAAAGTTTGTATAAAAAACAAAATGAAAAGAAACAGGGGAATAATATGCAAAATTACTTAATAATATGCGGAGATTTAAGACCTTTTTTTGTTTGTAAAAAATACTTATTTTTAATTATAAAATTATCATCTTATTTTTATTTTTAAAAATTTATATAAAAAATAAAATAATAATTTTATAATTAAAAAATAAAATATTTATGAAAACCAGACAATTCTTAAATTTCTGTTTTTTTTATCACTAAACCTTTTGGAATTTACGTTATGATGAAATATGTTAAAGTTTCATTATATTTATTTAATTCAATTATTATTAAATTTATTCATCAAGATTTTAATTATAATTATGATATTTTTCACTTTAATATAATCTTTAGTGATTAGTTTAATGATAAAAAAATATATAAAAAAAAGTTGAAAAAATATAAAATCACATAAGAATCATCCTAAATTTCATTTTTAGTCTTGCTTATCAATGAGATGTGTGACTCTTTTGCCTTCACATATTTACAGCCTCGGGTTCACCACTTCCTGCTCCTGGTAATGCCAAAACGCAAATTTTCTATTTCAATATATATATATATATATATATATATATAATTATTAATTAATCAATTGAATGATTTTTGATATGTATATATTTAATCACAGGACCGGTGTCTCTTGGACCATCTCCTTCACCTGTATCAGCTCCGTCTGGATTTACTCCAACTCCTAGTCCTCAAGGTTATTTCATTTTAACACATGAAAATATAGTAATAGTTTTTAAGTGGTAAGAGCTAGTTTGTATACAGAGTGTGTGATACTAATATCAGATTATAATTACAATTTTTGTTTGAGCAGCTTCTAGCGTCATTCCCTCTCCAACTTCACCTTCTCTGGCACCACAATCTGACGCAACTCCTCCTCTTCTGACACCACCATCTCCTTCACTGGATTCTGGTAACCCATCTGTATCAACGGGAAGTGGCCGCACTGATATGACTCCATCATCTGCCACCACATCTTACAATCTCCCACCTTCTCTTCTATTCATTGCTCTTGGATTTGCTCATCTCAAATACTACTAGATTCTCTCTTTTACCATATCCTATCAACACATACCTTTATCTTCCTACACATTCTTTCCAGTGTGGTTATTGCGTCAGAATTTTTAAGATTGTTTTACACCCCACATTTGGGACTATTTATCAAATCAAAAAGCTTTTGCGTAGTGATGTATATAACAAAAAATGGAACCTATAGTTCTTATTATTTTATCCACTCTTCAAGTTTAAGTTATTTGTATTTTGTCACTACGAGTCAGTTAGTTCATTTTTTGAATACTTGTACTTTTTTTTTTTGTTAATTTGTACTACTTGTTTTGATGAGATGAACCGGTTATTAGTTCTCAAGTCATCCTACGTTAAATGTTTATAATAAGTTTAACAATATTTGTTTGACCTCTTAAAAGTAAAATAAAATACAATATACACAACAGCATATCAAAAGAAATTATGAAAATAGATAATTTTGACCTAATAAAATGTTGATTTTGCTTGTATGTATTTTTTATTATAAATGAAAAATTTTAAATTACACAATTTCTCAAAAAATTCTTAATTAATTGATTTTAATTTATAAAAATATATTTTTAGGAAAAAATATTTTATGTTTTTGAAACTCACATTGCATGAAATAAAATATAGCGTGACTGTATAAATAATATTTGAAGAAGGAAGATCATGCATCTTCGTTAGATTGTGTAAATTAAAAAGAACTTTAATTAGTGATTTATTGAAAACCTTAAACATATAAGATATATTTAAAAAAATATTTGGAAAGAATTTACATCATATTAGATTTTAAGATAACATGGCTACGTATAAATCAATATAACTTACACAACATTTGAATTAGATAATATGATAAATTACGCATTAGTATTAATTGTAATCATTATGCGAATATAGGTGAATATTTAATTTTATTTTTGAAAATAATTCAATTTTTTTTAAAATAAATTATTTTACGGAATTTAAAATAATAATAGTTACACATCAACTTTGTTGCAAGCTATACAAAAGATACTATGAACCGTTGTATGCATTTTAATGGCATATCGTATCATACGAATAATCCATTAAACATTAAATAATGATCAATTGTACATTCTGAAATACAGAGGGACAAATTTTGTACACATATATGAGTTTTTTATATTGCATTTTCTATTTTCCTTTTTATTTTACTAAACATCATTATTTCCTTTTTTTATTGTTTAATTTGTTGCCTAATTTTATGTACCAACTTTTCATTTTTAATACTTTCCTATTTTTAAAATATCATATATTTTTAATTTTATCTTTTCTTTAAAAAAAATTTATCCATTTTTTTTATTTTTATTTTTTAAAGTGTTATTTAACATTATTTTATATATATATATATTATAAAAAGAGAAATTAAGTTATTTTAAAAGTAATTTTAATTAGCATTATTCTATTTAATAACTTTCATAAACAATTAAATTTTATCCATTCAATCATTAAATTAATAAATTATATTTATAGATCATTCTTATAAAATTTTAACAATATTTTTAAAATTTTATAAGAATAATTTATATAATATAGTTTATTAATTAAATTTAATACTTAAATTGATAAAAAATAATTTTTATAAAAATTATTAAGTAAAGTAACTTTAGTTAAAATTATTTTTAAAATAACTTAATATATATATATATATATATATATATATATATATATATATATATATATGTTAGGATCACAAAGTGTCAGCAATTTTATATATATGTTAGGATCACAAAGTGTCAGCACTTCAACAACTTAATAAGTTTATATAAAATATAAAATTCACTAATCTAATCATTAAATTATATTATAATATTTTTTTATTTAATATATCAAATTTTAAAAAATTTAAAAATATGTAAATATATTATTTAAAAGTTAAAATAAAATAATAAGATGAATTGTTTATCAATTTTTGTTTTATTTAAAATTTTATATACATAATTTACTTGATAATAATTTTTAAATTAATAGTTAAATTGATAAATTTTACATTATATATAAAATTATTAAATTAATATAAGTACTAAAGTTTAACACACGATATACATGATATGAACGTAACGATTTCTAACTCTCTTTATATATATATATTATGTTATTATATTGATATATAATTAATATTTAATATATATATATATATATTTAATTTATAATAGCATAAGTTTTTTAAATATTTTTTTGATTTGAGAATAACGAGATTATTAATTTTTTTATAAGTGGTATTAATAAAAATTAATTTGATAGATTTTATAATTTAAAAAATATCATTAAAATATATTTTTATAAAAAAATTTAGATTTGTAAATTTTTTAAATTATATATATATATATAAAATTTTTAAGTCTATTTATTGATTTTTATCTTTTAATTTTAAAATTTATAAATATTTTTAGTTAATCATTTATATAAATTTTAAGCTTTTTTATAAATTTTTTAATATCAATCATAAGTAAATGTATTTATTAAAAAATTTATATTAAAATCATAAACTTTTTAATTTATGATAAAAAAAATAAAATAAATTTTCATATCTTTTATATTTATATTTTTATTATTTCTATCTTTCATGTATTTAAATTTATTTGATGACTAAAAATTAATATTTTTAAAATTAGATTTATTATTTAACCGATCAAGACATTGGTTTAAATTTTTAATTGAGATTAAATTAATATTAATTAAATATTATTTTTAAAATATTTATAATAGATGTTATATTAAATATAAAAATAATGTATATATAATAATAAAGTATATTAATATCATAATTTTATATAATTAAAAATTATATATATTTTAATTTTTAAATTTAAATTATATATAAAATATAATTTATTTTATTAAATATTAAAATAATATTATTTTATATATGAACTAAATTTTTATTATTTTTTGACCAATTTTACTTGTTTGATATAAATTTTTTTATTGTTAAACTATCCGATTCGATCCAATTTTTAAAATAATACTAAAAATAATAAACATAATATAAAATAAAAATAAAGCTTAATATATATATTTAAAATTAAAAAAAATAAAAAAATATCCAACAACTATGCTTAAGTAAAAATGAAAGTGAATAAAAGACTTATAAAAAAAGTTTTATTTATTTAAAAATTTATTTATTTTTATATATTATATTTATATAATATTTATTTTAATATATTTATAATATATATATATATATTAGATTTATTTAATAATTTTTTTTCTTTTAAATTTTAAAATTACAAAATATTTTTATTTAATTATTTATATAAATTTTAAATTTATTTATTAATATAGATATCTCACTTCGTTCTATTTCCATTCCCACAGTTATACATATTAAAATTGATGTTGAAGCCTGTGAAATACGAATACAGAATAAACTATAAAGAAAAACAAGAAATTCTTTTTTTAGATGACCAGTAATTGGTCAAATTCTAATTTTTCTTTTTCTTAAAATCAGGACAGTTTGTAACAAACAATAACCCCGATATTCTTTTTTTAGGGACCAGTAGTTGGTAAAAAATTCCAATTATGTGGCTGATGAGCCATACACGAAGTTATATATACCTATCATGGATAAAGAATTAAGGGCAGGGAAGGAGGAAAAATAAACAATCACCAACAACAAAAAGCAACAAAGAACCAAACCGAAATGGCAAACAAATACGTTGCATTGTTGTTGGTGGTGAGCCTTATGGTCGCCGGAGGTGTTGATGCCAGAACCAGAACACAGTGCGTTGATGACTGCATGCAAAGGTATTGCCACAATCAGGACCAATTCTTCTGCAAATGGTTCTGTCCTGTCCGTTGCATTAACCCAGCTAAGGGTAAGTTAATTTGTATCCATCTGATTTTTATAGGAATCGTCTTCAATATTCATTAATTTTGTTAGTACTGTCTGAGTCAATTTTTTTTAATACTATTAAGTTATTAACCGACTAGGTAGTATACTAAATATAATTTTTAAGATAATTATTACTAAAAGATAATAATTTTTAATAATATGATTAGAATTGAATAATATTTTTTTTATCAACTATGCTTCTTAATTATATCTATATATAGCTTTATAGATATCTGTTATTTTCTTGATTTTGTAATTTTGTAATGTCTATTTATGTTGCAGTGGAACTCCAAGATGGTACATTAAGGAAGCTTCGCCTATTTGATCCTGAGATAGTGGAAGGCCCTCTACCCTCAGTTGAAGGCCCTGAGGCCTCAATGGAAGATTTTCTATTATCGGTGGAAGGTACTGTGGAATCATTGGAAGATTTTCTACCCTCAGTGGAAGGTCCTCTACCCTCAGTGGAAGGCCCTCTACCCTCAGTGGAAGGTCCTGACTCCTGAGGCCTTAGGGAAGACCCTGAGCCCTGAATGTTTCGCCTATTTGATTGAGTGGACCGAAAAGGAATGGAAAGAATGCACCGAAGCTTAATATATGGCTTTCTCATGAACTAGGAGGACACAATTTTGTATTGCTACATTCACACTTGTCCTTTAATTTCCTCTTTCCCTCTGCCTCTCATTAACTACCATCATAATAATAGCGTTCAAATTAAATGTCATCCATCTTCTTTGGATTCCTGATCTTCTTTTCTTTTTCAGCAATTACGCTTTTTATCTTTCTTTTGGTTTCGTGTGTATATATATATATATATATATATATATATATATATATATATATATATAGCTACGTGGATGTTATGGAACCTGAGGTTCAATTATGCAGTTTGAAGAAGAATTACTGGGCACACACATAAAAATGTCTAACAGCGTTTGCTTATAGTTAATATTTTTAGAATTTTATTAAAAATTATAAAATTATCAAAATTTCTACTTGCGTTATGAAATTTTATAAAATTATAAAATTAAAATTTCTATTACCGTAGATTTAAAGAAGCACAAATTTTCAAGATATTTAGATATCATATATTAAATTTTAACATTTATATTAATTTAATAATTATTTATAAAATAAAAAATTTATTAATTTTATCATTGAATCATGATTATATATATATATATATATATATATATATATCAAATTTTAAAATATTTTAAATATTTATTTATAAATCAACTATTGATATTTATATATATTTAAATAATATATTAATTATTAAAATAAAATAATATAATAAAATATGTATCAATTTTAATTTTTTATAAAATTTGATATAAATAATTTATTGAATAAAAACTTTTAAATATGTTATCTCTTGACTGTCTGATATAAAAATATTTTTATAATGTATATTTGAATAATAAAATATAAAATAGATACGATCGTATCATGAATAAAGAATTAAATTAAAATTTTATTTTAAAAAATAATATTTAAAATATATATATATATATGTAAAAAATTTAAAATAATAAATAATTATATTCTAAATTTATACAATTCTAAAAATGTATGATAGTAAAAAATATTACATAGAAATTTAAATTTTTTTTTTAAAATATAAAATTAAAATATTTATTTAAAATATATAATTTATAATTTTTATATTTAAAAATAATATTTAAATATATATTTAGAAAATTTTAAAATAAATAATACTTGTAATATAGATTTATATGATTAAAAAATATGACAATCAAATTTAAGATTTGTAATGTGAAACTTAAAATTAATATAAAATTTAAATATTAAAGTTAAATAAATAAATAAATAAAATAAAATATGACATGAATAAATAGAAAGAAAATAAAATATTTATTTAAATATTTAAAGTACAAATTTAATTAAATAAATAAAAAATAAAATATAACATGAATACAGAAGAAAGAAAATAGTACTTAAAATATAAATAAATAATAAAATATAACATGAATAAAGAAGAAATAAAATTGAAAGGTGATTTATGTTTCAACAACCTATTTATTAATATCATTATGATTATTATTATTATTATTATTATTTAATTTTATAATAATATTATAATTATATTAATCTGGGAACAAAATTGGGGGCTGAAGATTGAAACGCTTTTTTTTCAATAATAATGGCCCAAAGGAGAAATTGGGCTGAGTGTTAAGCATTTAACAGCCCAGTGGTTGGATGGACCTCATTCCATTCGCGTCGACCTGAAGTTGATGGATTAAAGTAAATAAAAACTGTATTACAACAAACCTAACTTAGAGACAAATGAAGCAGAGAGGCGAGAATTATGACGTGCATCAAAGAACAAATAACATTGATGATGACGATTATTGGGTGATTCCAGCAGTAGCGTTCATGGTGGGCAAGTCTAATGAGAAAATATGATGAGCCTTGCTAGTGAATGAGGGAAAACCAAGCTAGCATGCGAGGGAGAGCTTCTGGTTTTGATGACAGAGATCGAACAAGATGAGGTTGCTGCTCTATGCAATGAGCGTTTTTGTGAGTGTGTGGGTTGAGAGAAGATTCTGTCCCAGGGAGCTTCCATGGGAATGGATGTGCGAGAGAAAGTTGTCGTGTATGCGAATATTGTGGGTGAAGTAAGAGCCCTTCCACTGTGTGTGCTTGTTAAGAAGAAAAAATGGGTCTTGTGTTGGAATGATGTGTGAGTGATGTTGATGGCATCTATGGTTGCTTCCAACTTCTTGGCTGTAAGAGAAAGAGTGTGTGAATGGATGCTTGAATGAAGGTGTGGGTAACTCTCCAAAAAATTCTGTCCAGAGAATAGAGAGAGCACAAAATGTTCTCCGATGAGCCGTGAGTGAATGAATGTGACGGAGCGGTTGTGTACATGGGGGCTCTTATTGCTTTCTCTTTTCTTCAATTCTCAGTTTCTGAATTCACTCTTAATTTGATCCTCTCTCCTACCTGATTTTGTCTCTTGCCCGACAATTCAGCCTTTTGCTAAAGATTGGATGCTGTCATCACAAAATGCATATTCTTTTACAAAACTTATTTTAATTTTGTTTTTTACATTTTATTTATCAATGAAGTATAACAATTTTTTTTTTACTACATAACCACATTCAGCCTGAACCCAATTGTATTATGCTACTATGGTCAATTTTAATTATGCGGTTTTATGTTATATTTAATTTAGTTATATTATCATATTTTGAGTGAAGCTATGTGTAAGTTATAATTATGTGCACAAGCTCTATCAAATTTTGAATTGAAATTTAAAAGCTATATTTTTGTACTTTATATAATAATAGATGGATTCTCTTTGCAAAGCGGAAAATACTAACCTAAAATTTTATTTTCTTAAAATCAAAGAACTTCTATTTACACTCTTAAATAAAAAACATAAATTTTACTTAATGTAAATAAGAATTTTACATATAGAGCAAGATGATGATCTATAATTTTGGTTTGCTTATAATCAAAGTACCTTTATTCACATACTTAAATGATTAAAAATATAAGTTCTACTTAATGTAAATGAAGGTATCACAAAACATAATCACCACATTGCCATATCTTAACTTTATATTGAATTTTGAAAAATTAAAGATATTTAACTTATCTTCATCACAAATAGGACAAACTTCTACTTTATCTCACTTATACCTCTTTTTTTCTCTTTTCTTTTTTCTTAAATTACCTCCGAGCACATATCATCTACATGCACAAATAAGCAAAAGTTATGTAAACATTCATCAAGTTAATTAATTAAAAAAATTATTACATAATTGATTATATAATTAAATAAAAAATTAAAATAATATTAAATGCATTGTCACAAATAATATTAAATGCATTGTCACAAATCTAAAGTCTACAACGTTGGTGCGTTATATTACAACTAACAATGGAGTATAATTGCTACTTCCTCATAAAATTTCTTTGAAAAAAAAAATGCATACGAACAAATATGAGGCCATCATATCTCTTGAATTTTGAGTTTTTTTATCCCAGAAATTAAAGGGTATTTAAAGGTAAACTTAATCAAACACTATATAAGGTACCAGCCATTCATACTAAAAAACTTAAACCCTTGCAAAAACCAAAACCCTAAATTAATTTATAGAGACATTCCAATGTTATGATTAGGTTTAATACCTATTATTCCTCTATTTTAGCCAAAGTTTCTTTAAGCCTTACAAAGTAAAACCTTCTTGATATTGTTGTCAATTGCAGGTTAATCAAAGAGAACCACTGAATCTTTCCATAGCAACTATCCACGCAAATTATAGTTTATTCCCCCAATGCAAAGCTTCTTTAATAATGTAAACGAACAATGCTGACTTAAAATCCCTTCTTCGTATAATATGATCACATAATATCAAGAAGGATTCTGCATATGTTATTTAAATTGACAACTCATTCTTCCATCGAGGGGAAAATGAACTTTTAGACTAAATTGATATATGGAAAATAATGTTAGGAACCAACAAAATAATTTTGAAACGTCAAGAACCATTTTTTCAACCTTAAATAAATGAGACACTAATTTGCAAGTTTATTAAAAAGAATTCATACTTTACCTCATATTTATGTGAGTAATATTAATTCGACGGTTCAAGCTGGTTCCTAGAAAGCCTAAATTGTGGTGGCAAGCATCGCTTCCTTCTGCCCTTTGTGACTTTGTCTTTGACCCTAAACCTTCCTTATCTACGGGTAACATAGCAATCACAAGGAGAATCAACATGTTGCCAACAAGAGAACCTTTTGTTGTTGATGACCTGTGAAACTGTTGTGCTTCAGGTGGCCTAGTGGTGTGCTGGAGTCTGAATAAGGACATTAAATGGAAAGCAAAAAATTGGAGATGGACGATGACAAGTGTCTTGGTGGGATTGAAGAAACCTAAGATTAATTAGATAGAAGAAGTGCTTTCTATGGAAAATGTTTAGTGTGTTATAAGAAAAAGAAATGATGATTAACGAAGAAAATGAACGGTGCAAAGAGAGAAATGAGGTTTCAAATTAACATTGAAAAAGAAACACAGGATGAAAAGATAAATAATATAAAAAAATTATTTTTACAATATATTATGGCATATTAAAAGATAAAATATTATATTTATACAATATTTTTAGGACATAACAAAAGAAAAAATAAAAATTAAAAAATGTGATATAATTAAAAAAAATACATGCAATAATTATTATATAAATTTATTGTACGAATAACATAATTTAAAAAATATTTTATTTTACAATAAAAATAATGTTTAAACGTAATATTTTGGATAAACTATTATAATTCACACCACTTGATTAACCTTAATAAATAAAAAATGTTTAATCATTTATAGGTTTACATTTTATTTTATAAATAGTTAATTTAACATGATACCACAGGTATTTACAAAAAAAAAAGTATAATAAGATAACTATAATTAAATAAAGAATATCAAAAGTGAAAATATAAGATTTACTGTAAAGTCTTAACTATAGATTAAGTTACATATAATAACAAAACTATAAAACAAATATCAAACCCTTTAAAGAATTTATAATCCTAAGGAAAAGGTGAAAAATTAATATAACTAAAGAACTTATTTTCAATAAGAATAGTCTTTGATATTGGAGAATGGCTCAAATTCTCATTCCATATAATTCAAGAATAACTTAAGGTAGTTCATGTTGAAGTATATAAATAACCAAAATTAACTCTTTTTTTTTTTTTTTCTGTATCTGTCAAGATAGATGATGAGATAACACCACAGAGTAACTACTTTTTTGTGTGTTATTCTAAAGTAGTGTATTTTTTTTTATAAGAAAAAATACACTTATAAATAATTCTAGAATGCATATGTTTACTAATCAACTAGTTGAGATTATAGACCTCTTTTTAAGCATATGTTAGAATAATTTAATCCATAAATAACTATTTACGCTATAATTTTAATATTATACTTATTAATATGATATGTGTATAATTAAAATGATTAATGTCGTAATTAAGATTATAATTCCTAATAAATAAATAATTAATACTAATCTAATGATTAAATAAAAATTAATTATAAATGTAACAGTCCACTGCAACACTGAGGGAAATTAATGAACTGGGACAATTCTGGTATGCTTTGTTATAAATGAAACATTGTTAAAATAAATGAAGAGGCCATTCAAAAAAATTATACATATACATCATGGTAAATATTTTTCGGAGTCTTCCCCATTCGTAAGAGATATGTTATTTCTAACGAGAGGGACACTGAGTCTAGGAGAATAATAAATCCTACCTTTTTTTTTAACTAACTAACAATTAGTCAAATTCCAATTTTTCTCTTTCTTAAAATTAGAACAGTTTGTAACAAACAATAACCCCCATATACTAATTGGTCAAAAATTCCAATTATGTGGCTGATGAGCCATATACGAAGCTATATATACCTATCATGGTTGAAGAATTAAGGGCAGGGAAGGAGGAAATATAAAACAACCACCAACAATAAGCAACAAAGAACCGAACCGAAATGGCAAACAAATACGTTGCATTGTTGTTGGTGGTGAGCCTTATGGTCGCCGGAGGTGTTGATGCCAGAACCAGAACACAATGCGTTGATGACTGCATGCAAAAGTATTGCCACAATCAGGACCAATTCTTCTGCAAATGGTTCTGTCCTGTCCGTTGCATTAACCCAGCTAAGGGTAAGTTAATTTATATCCATCTAATTTTTATAGGAATCGTCTTCAATATTCATTAATTTTGTTACTACTGTCTGAGTCAAATTTTTTTACACTATTAAGTTATTAACGGACTAGGTAGTATACTAAATATAATTTTTAAGATAATTATTACCAAAAAATACTAATTTTTAATAATATGATTAGAATTGAATAATTTTTTTTTTTATCAACTATGCTTCTTAATTATATCTATGTATAGCTTTATAAACATGTGTTATTTTCTTGATTTTGTAATTTTGTAATGTCTATTTATGTTGCAGTGGAACTCCAAGATGGTACAGTAAGGAAGCTTCGCCTATTTGATCCTGAGATAGTGGAAGGCCCTCTACCCTCAGTTGAAGGCCCTGAGGCCTCAATGGAAGATTTTCTATTATCAATGGAAGGTACTGCGGCCTCATTGGAAGAAGATCTATTCTCAGTGGAAGGCCCTCTACCCTCAGTGGAAGAAGATCTATTCTCAGTGGAAGGTCCTCTACCCTCAGTGGAAGGTCCTGAGGCCTTAGGGGAAGACCCTGAGCCCTCAGTCTTTCTCTTATTTGATTGAGTGGACCGAAAAGGAATGGAAGGAATGCACCCAAGCTTAATATAAGGCCTTCTCATGAACTAGGAGGTCCCTATTTTGTATTGCTACATTCACACTTGTCCTTTAATTTCCTCTTTCCCTCTGCCTCTCATTAACTACCATCATAATAATAGCATTCAAATTAAATATCATCCATCTTCTTTGGATTCTTGATCTTCTTTTTCTTTTTCAGTAATTACGCTGTTTATCTTTCTTTTTTTGGCTTCTATTGGTTTTATATTTCTTAATCTTCGTATATTATATATCTATATATATAGGCTACGTTGATGTCATGCAACTTGAGGTTCAATTAATCTACTATATATGCAGTTTGAAGAAGAATTACTGCACACACACACATACCTTTTTACATAAAAATGTCTAACAGTGTTGCTTATATAATTAATCTTTATCTATAATATATTTTTAGAATTTAATAAAAAATTATCAAATTTTCTACTTGCCTTGATTTCTTCACACCTGCAAATACATTCAGAAACATACATGTAAGAGAGACTGATAGAATTGCAATAGTTTATATTGTAACCAATATATAAATTATCTAGCTGTAATTAATCTATCAAATTAGTGATGAACTCTTCGAAGAAATCTTTTGATTCCTTGCCTTCGACTTAATTATATACGTACCATCTTTGGTTTGAATGTTGAATCAGTGTGTTCTTTTTTAATCGCCACGCGCCATACCTTCTTTATTCAGGTTATACATGAAAACCACCTCAATAGTTAATCCAGCCGAATTAGTTAGGCTTGTAAGAAAAGGAAAAGTTTGCTTGATTTGGTAAGAACCAACATATAATTGTTCCTGTACTTGTACGAACGGTCCAGAAGAGACTCTGAAACTAAGAAATAAGATTCTTTTCAGTTCGGTTTCTTCATATTTGATGACACAAACCTGAATATTATTTGTTTTTTAATGCAAAAGAAAAACTTTATTCATAATACATAAAAGCCATGTAAAATACCCCTTCTCACGTATGATAGATTTCAATTCCTATCAAATCACAAGCTAATACACCTTATTTCGAAGCAAACGTTAAAAGATATGGCTTTTTTACGCCCTTTCTCTCTAAATTTCAATCTTATCAACAACAAAAAGAAATATAACACCTAAACAAATCCCAATCATAACCCATACCAAAACATCCAAACAAACCCAATCTAAATAACCAAAACAAACTCCTGTAGTTACAACCACCGAATACAAAGAGTAAGACATCAGAAACATATCTCAAATATATCAAAACTACACAGCAAAAAGCTTGCAATATTCAACATGAGTATTTCATAGCATTTCTAAAGTTATTAGTCCAACAATTAGTTTTTCAAAAACTACACCTCTTCGCGAATATCAAAGATCAAACCAAGCATTTTTTCTTTTAAAAACTACTTCTTTCTCAGAATTTCTACTAACAGTCTATACATATATATTAAATACATTGATGATCAAATATAACGAATCATCATGAATATAAAATATTTTTCGCAGAGGTACACATTAAAGGTAATATTGTATTGACCTGTTATGAGAATATTATACGAAACATTACATGTTACAAATAGTTCTCAATGTAACAACAATATCATGTAGTTATTAAACTTAAAGTTATTAAAATTTTTATATAGGAAGTTTTATATTTTACCATGATTAAATGTTATCTGCAACAAGATCATCATAAATACAGTAATTATATATTGAGTAAATTATATAGAAAAACATCATGAAGGTAGGTGAAATTTGTCTAACCTATATAACAAGAATAATATTTTGAGATCACTTAATAAATATGAAACTTTTATTATTAAAAAATTTATTCAAATATCAAGAAACATAAATTAAACGGTGAAAAATGATTGGTTCATTTCTTATATCTAATTTGAGATATTTGAAAAAATGGATTAATCATATAAATTATTATTACAAAACAGGTTAAGTTAAATTAATGACAAGTATTTAAATTATAATAATATATTACCAGATACCACTTATTTATTTATGATATTAAATATTAAATATTTATATTTATTATTAGAATTAAATATAAGTAATATGTATAGGATTACACACTTCAAATAAATCTATTACAAAATAATATTTTAATAGAATTGAAATATTATCTTATTAAGACAAATTTATTGAGAAAGAGTTCAATCACAATAGTAAAAATGCAATTAAGATTAACTACTTTAGGTATTACTTATAAATATAGAGCACAAAATGCTCAACTCTATTTGTTTGACATGCATAGTCATATTTTATTTACATCCTACTGGCTTAATGATAAAGGAGGGATTATAATGACGATATTAGTATTAATAACTCTAGAGACATAATTGTTACTGCTTCGTTAATTAAAATAATTTTTTTAATTAATTTTATTTCTCTTTAAAAAATTTAAATCATATATCTTTCACATGTGTGTGATTAAAAATCTTTATTATTTTGTTGCTTTATTTCATGCCTAATTTTTAATAATATCTTTATTACTAATTAAATTTTCAGTCGCCATATTATCGTCTTTTACCTTGTTTGATTTTGACTTTTTTTTATGTTTTACCTCTCATTTTTTAAGATTTATTTCTTTTAAATTGAAATATTTTATCTAATTTTTTTTCTCTTTCTTTATTATATATTTCCTAATAATTTTTCTTGTTTAACCTAACTTTATTAATCCAATATTAAAGGTGTAAACGAGTTAAATTGAGTTGAATATTTAAAGTTTAAGTTTATAAAAAAATTAAATTTAACTTATTTATGTAAATGAACCAAGCAAACTCGTTACATAGAATAACAAAAATATGAAATAAGTATCAAAGACATAAAACAATCTATAATACTAAAGAATGGTAAAAATTAATAGAAAAAAACTTTATTTATATAAGATAATTTTTTATCTTAAGAAAATTAGTCAAACTCTGATTCCACATAATTCAAGAATATCACAAGGTAGTCCACTGCAAAATTAGGAAGATACTCATGAATTGGGACAATTCTGGTATGGTGCGTTACAAGCAAAACATTATTTTAAAATAAATGAAGAAGCCATTATAAAAATTACACATAAAATATCTCTACCCCATTTAATTTGTAAACAAGGAGCTACATAAATTACATTTTTACTACAAATTAAACAACACAAGAGAGAAATGTGCATTATGAATTATAATATAAACTGGTAGGATAAATATGACATCATCTGTTGTTAATATGGCGCTGGCGTTGTTCTGGCTTTCCTTATCTTCATGGCCCGTCTTTTGACGACACCACTGAATCTAGGAGAATAACAAATCCCAGCTATTTTTAACTAATTAAAAATTAGTCAATTTCCAACTCTTGTTTTTCTTAAAATTAGAATATATGCTTTGTGATTAGCAATAATCCGGAGGTTCAGCAACCAATTATTACATGAATTACTTGAGGCCCATGAAGCATATAGAAAGTTATATATACCTATCATTGTTGAAGAAATAAGGGTGGGGAAGGAGGAAAAAAAGAAATCACCAACAACAGCAAAAGAACCGAAATGGGAAACAAATTCGTTGCATTGTTGTTGGTGGTGTGCCTTGTATTCGTTGGAGGTGTTGAGGCGATGGATATGATCCCACTCCGAGTAGATTGCATCAAATATTGCACCAAGAGTTGTGTTTTGTCCCATGAAGTCTGCAAATGGTGGTGCAAAGGCCGTTGTCGTAACCCAACTCTTCTCAAGTAAATTAATTCTTACGTCTCTTCCGCTTCAATTTTCTAGTAATTACACAATCTTATAAAACCACTTATCTCTTTAATCACAAACCCCTCCCTCATCTTTAAAACCTCTCAATTTTATTTATTTACACCAGAAATCCCACTGAACTGATGGAACCTGAACTGCCGGACCCTGGACCGCCCAACCCTGCTACTGCAGGAATGCGTGTGAGTTCCATTTCTCCCTCTGTTCTTTTGATATATATTATCTATCATGTTTTTTATTTTTTACTATTGTTTCTAAGGTTGTGTATTCATCCACTTTTCAATCTGCACCGCTAATTTTCTTATAAATATGTGACACTGCTCTTATTATTATCTGTATCTTTTTTTTTCTTCTTTTTAATGCTACATCAATCTTTTAAAAATAAGACACGTTACAAATTATGTATTTATTTTTCCATTCATTGAGGCATTAATCAAGAATATATATACATTATTTAATAATATTATAGTTAAAAAAATTATTTATAATTTTTTTATAGTTAAGGTTGAATTAATCCAAGATTAGAATAGTATCATCAACAAAATTAAATTTATTTTAAAAATTAAAGCTCATTTCAGGATCTTACCCCAAAGATGATAATTCTTACTCATAAAAAAAGGATTCATACGTGTTGATATGATGTATTTTTTAGAATGCACATAATACGAGCTTGAAGTATTTTATGAAGAATCAATAATGTTTTGAGAGTTATTATTGATGAATTAATTATTATTATTTGAGTGAGGATGGAACCACGAGCCATAAGAAGAATGGCGCAGCAGAGCTCTAAAAATAGAGTTGAGCTTAAAAAATAGTGCTATAATACCATGAAATCAAGTGAATGAAAGAAACCAAGAAATGGACAAGGGAAGATAGAAGATGAGCTTTATTCAGTATATTTCACTTACAAAATTAGCATTCATACAAGTCTCTTTTATAGAGGATGGTAACTAACTACTAGGAACCACTAACTAGCCTTTTTATTAGTTAGTTACGCTCTAGTGGCTAATTCTTATATGTAAGAAATTTTTTCTTTTACTAGATATTTGATAGAATTTTTTTTTTAGAATTGATTCATGAATATTAGTTTTCTGTGAATTAATATATTAAAAATATTTTTCAAAATTAATTAGAAATTTAATCATTCTTAATAAAGTAAAAAATTTAACTAATTAATATTTTATTTTTATCAAATATATTTATATTTTTTTTTATCAATTGTAATTCTTAAAAATTATGATTGTTAACATGAAAAAATATTTTATATATTAAACTCTTCTTTACATCAATTGTCATTTTTTGAAAATTGGAATAATAAATTTCACATGAAAATAGTATCAAATAATAGTATTATTGACATTGGTGCTCTATTTACTTTAATATTTATTGATAGTTATGTTTCTTGTACGTGTACAAGTTTATATAAATTGTTGTTATTTTTAATCTTTGTAATCTTGAAATGTCTCTCTTTATGTTGCAGTTTGTCTAAACCATAACGGATTGAGACGTTCCTTTCATAACGGATTGAGAAGTTCCTTGTGCCAAAAAAGATTCTCACCTCAGAGTTGAGAAGTTCCTTGCCAAAAAAGATTCTCACCTCAGAGTTTAGAGCATAAGTTGGACGATATAGACGAAAGACGAAATGAAGGAAGCGCCAAAGCATGACTGATAAAATGCACTGAAGTTGACTACAAGGTTTCTTATGAAGAAGGACACTGCATTGTAATTATGCACATCCTTATTCTCTTTCCCTCACCCTGTACTACCATGATAATAAAACCATTAAAATATTATTCAAGTTATTCTAATTCTTTTCTTTTTTCGGGTTTTTTTTAACAAAGTTATATATTGCCTAATTTGCATATAAAATGCTTTTGTTATAGATGTTAAGTTCAAATTAGTATGCAATAAATTTAGAATATATAATCATATATTAATAATTAAAATTAAAAGTCATTTACTAATCATATAATTATTTAAAATATATATTAACTACAATTATTTAAAAAAAAATTAATGATAACTATTTTTTATTTTTAAAAATAATAAATTATTCTCATTTGAAAATAAAAATAAGTATTTACGTGTAATAATAGATAAAATAATTAATATAAATTAATCATTTTTATTTAAATAATAAAAATTTTAAAAATTTATATTATATTTTAAAATAATTAATTAATTATTAATTAATTAATAATTTTAATGTTTTATATTTTTACTAGAATTAAATATTTTATATTTATTATATATTCGTGTGTGCATGTAACTTTAAAAGAAATTAAATTTATTATTTTCAAATTCATTATTAATTTTATTTGTCGCTGCTTTTTTTTTTTTCCACATACAAAATATACAGTTGCATGTAATGGTTTTTCCATATTATAAGACATTTAAAAAAAATTATAGTTACTTTTTAACAGTAGTATAAATTGATAAAATATATTAAATTAATAAAAAAATATTTAATTTTTATGATTATATTATTTTAACTTTTGTTAAAATGTTTCTTAATATATAATTTTTAATGTATATAGATTTATAAAAAAAATGTGATAAAAATTAAAATTATTACTATTTATCTTTTAAAATAATTATTAAAATAAAATTTTTTTAGTAGTACGAAAGATTACAAATTTTAGAAAAAAAAAATATCATACATCCATTATATAGTAATAATAATAATATCTTTAGTTGAAATCAATATTTATAATAGTTTCAACTAAAAGTTAATATAATATTTGTATATGGACGGATGGTTTACCTGTAAATAAAAAAATCTCATTAAATATGTATGAAAATATAAATAAATATAACATTATATTTTAATGCAATTATATATCCCATATTAAATATAATTATTTATCTATTAAAAAAATATTCAGTTGGTTGTTAAAAAATAAAGAACTTCTCATTTTTTATATCTATCTTCATTACCAAACAATTTGGCATAGTCAACATGAAACTATGCTAACTCCCTAATCAAATATATACAAACTTGAACCCAAAACTCTTGACTTTTCCTCAACAATGCAGCCATTTCACAATACCTGCCGTTACCATTGGCGTTTACATCAATAATTTGTTCGAGATACTTATAAAGCTTAATGGAAATCCATAAGACAATATCATGCATCTATTATGAGATTCCAATTATTTACGAGAGATATTAGTTTTAGTCTTCACATTCTTAAAAATATGAAATTGACATAATAAATTGTGACGTTGGAAACATTAATTGAACAATATTTATCGAAATAATATTTTTATTTATATCAAACACTTAAGGTATTGATTCATATTTTAAAAATAATTCTCTCAATTTTGTTAATATTCTATTGAAATTCTCTTTTCTCTTCAACTTTAAATAAGTATAAAAAAATATTACTTTTGGAAATGTTACTTTAGTAATATTTAATAACAACAACCAATATCTTTTAATTTTATATATAGTATTAATTATTAGTACAATATAGAATGTATTTAAAAATTTAATAGCACCTAAATATATTTAAAATATATCTTTCACAACATCAAATATTTTAAATTTATACCAATACATATATTTACTATATTTTATTAATTTTATCAAATATTTAAAATTATATTCTAGAATCTCTTTTTGCCTTGCAATAAAACTTGATGAGCATTATATACCTGGTTGATTGTAGTTACATTATGTTGATAATAATCTTTTAATATTAATAAAATATTTTTTGACTTAATTATATTTTTTGTTATATCATAAAATAACAAATTTTCTTCATTACTTAATCAACTTATATATGTATAATTATTTAAATTTTTTTTATTAATATCATGATTGTGAACATCATAACTAATATTAAACTTTTAATTTTTTAATTTTTTCAATTTAATAAATAATCTTGAGAAAAAAAATTTAATATTAAATAAATAAAATTTAAATTATAATATTAACAATTATTCAACTCAAATTTATAATTTAATATGTAATTATTATATTAATCATAAATATATTATTATATAATCTACACTCTTTATTATAGTTACAGCTTTATTTCTGTATATATTTAAAACATCTTCAAATAAACCACAAAATAGTCATATATAAAGTAACATACAAATTTCAACCTCCACAATTCAATTATCAAATAATTTACTTGTATCATTTTTCCTCACTATAATCATATTTACTTTATAAAAAATATCGAGGCAAGAAATTTTCAATGTTGATATCTAAATCAACAATATCACAATAATTAATAGTAAAACCTAATATAAAAGTTCAATAATTTTTACCTGGCTTTCAAAAATATAATTTCAAAATTAATATATATATTTTTTAAAATTATATATAATTCTGAAAATCAAATAATATACCTTCGAGCATGATTCTAAAATACATATAAATCAATCCCAGAATTATATTTCTGAAAGCCAAAGAACTTGCTTCCAAAATTGATTTATATGTTTTTCAAATTTATAATTTAAAACTTTAAAATATATTCTAAAATTTTAATTTAAAAACTTATTCTAAAAAATAACTTCCATAATTAAGATTTTGAAATATCATTTAAAAATTAGTAGACTCGCCTGCAACGATCTTTCTCGAAATAAAAGTTGTAAAGCAGCGCTAATACACTACCACAAAACAACACACTACCCTAAATGTAATATTTATGCAGTGTTCATATATTTTACGAGTACAAACAAGTTGGAAAGCAAGAAGAATCAAAGCGCCAAACAAAAATAGCGAAGAGTAAATCAGAAACAAAACTCAACATTACATATATATGTGTAGCAAAAATATTTTGGACTTTTTACATTAACAAATATTTTGGACTTTTTACATTAACAATATTTTTTGACTTTTCACACGAAGAAGAATGCAATAGCAATATGGGGTGTATAAAGCAATCCTCTCACAAAAATTGACCAGTTTTTGCTGCCATTTTTGTTGAATAAATAAAGGAAATGGTTCAGGTCTTTTAGGCCACCCTTTCTACACATATTGGCTCTGGAAAAAAAAATGTGTTGGCCCAATAGTTTTCTTTTGATATAAAAGCTAAATCGTTTATGTTAATTTTTAAATTATAATATTATTTTTATTATTATTATCATTATATATGTTATGTGGATTTTGTTGTAGAACTTTTTTCTTAATGCTTATTCTCTTCCTTCGTTCTCACTTATAATTTTGAATTGAATTTTCTTTTAAAATAATCTTCTTGCACTAAAATATAATAAAGATCCTGAATTTTACACAATAATTCATAAGATAGTTACGTAATTTCTTATTGCATATTATAAAAAAGTGTACATATTTATTGTGGAGTTATCATCATTATCTTAAACCCATGTCAGACAAATTTAAAAGGTATTAAATAAATATTTTATATATTATTTTTTGTAAGTAAGTTATTATAATCCATTTAATAAAGAATATACTAGTATAAAAATAATATATCTATAATTATAATTAATATTTATAAATGTTCAGTTATATGAGAATAAACTATTACTTGTTTAACAAACATATAACCAATACTTTTAGAACAAAGATTAAAAAATTAATAAAAAATATTTTTATTGAAATCTTGCTTAAAAGTATTAAAAATTATAATAAAAATATATGAATAATGTTTTTTATTTTTGATTTGTTTTTGTTTAGAACCATAGTTAATATTTATCTTTTTAAATTAGTTTTTCATTATACGCAAAAGCAAAGAAGCTTTTTTTTTTTTTTTAAGAGATTAAAACTGAGTCAAAATTAGCAATAAACAATAGCTGGAAGTATGGAATTAGTTGTGGGTGACGAGCCAACTACAGTATCTATATATACTTACTGTACTCCAGTAAGCAAGACAGGGAAAGAGGAAAAATAAACCTCCAACAACAGCAAAAGAAATAAGGAATCCAAATGAGCAACGAAAAGGTTGCATTGTTGTTGGTGATGTGCCTTGTCGTGGCCGGAGGTGTTGAGGGTATGGATGCTGAAGTCCGAAGTGTGTGCCTCCAGCATTGCCTACATGATTGTCCTTATTGGGCTTCCTTCTGCAATTGGACCTGTAGGGCCCGCTGCTCAAACCCAATCCTCGGAGGATGTACGTTACTTTATCTTTTTGCAATTTAAAATTAATCAATTTTAAATTTATCATCTCATATAAATTATTTTAATTTCTGTTATTAAATAAATTATAAGAGCTTATTTTTTTTAAGATTCAAATTCTCTAAAATCAAATAAATATTTTTAGAATAATATATATATATTATTAGTTAAAAAATTAAATATTAATATTATAATTGATTTCAAAATTTTTAATACAGATATTTAAATTAAGAACTATAGGTACACTTCACTTCGTAAGATATATTATATGAATTTTTAATTTAGAAAACCTGAAACGTTTTTTGGTCATTTAGATAATCATCTTGAATATTATAAGTGTTGTTTCATATTCATTTTATTGTTTTATAACTGTGTGATATTCTGATTTTTATGTATTAGATTCTTTTATTATTTTTAGGAGTAAATATATTTTTCATAATTATGCAACTTAATATGTTATATATATATATATATGTTTTTTTTTGTTTTTTTAAATAAAACAATAATTTATCTATTTATTATTTATTATTTATTTTTTTAAAATTTAAAATACAAAATGTTTTTATCGTATTTTATTTGAGTTGAGTTTTAGATATAAAAATCAATTATATATATCAGAACTTATTATAAATAATAAAATTTGGATAGATTTATTATTTTTGAATTTAAAAAAAAACAAATTTATTTTATTTTATTTTATTAAAAGAATTTTTAATATATATATATATATCAATTGAAATCACATGTTACATGTTCATTCCAAATATATTAATTTGTTTGTATTTTCTATTTCTTTGGATGTTTTATGTAAAGTAAAAAAACTGCTTTGAATATTTAAAAAAAAAATGTCACATAAAATATATTTTTTTATAAAAATTTAATATCCATGAAATAATTTGTGAATTATGTGGATCCTAAAGAAGGTTTCAGTTAGCTTTAAATGTTTTAAACCATTAAAAAAAATGTTTGGATGTAAACGAAACCAGTATATTTAGAATTTGGAAAAATTACAAAAATAACAATATAAAATTATGTATTTTTTTATTATTTTTATTTTTAATTGAATAATCTATTTTAATATTATTTTAAAATTTCAATTTAAATATATATTAAAATATCTTCAAATTTTAATTTCATAAGTAACTTACAAAATTTTTTTTGAATTAAACGTTTAAAAATGTGTAATAAATTTTAAAATAATTTAAAATCACTTTTAAAATTAAATTTTGAAAGTATATTTAACATATTCTATATTCTGATATTAAAATTTTAAAATAATGCAAAAAAAAAATAACAGTACAATCAGAAAAAATGTGATGTAAAAAATAATAACATGACATTTGTAATAAGAATACTTTGTTCAATCACTTGCATTTAAGTTTGATTTTATAAAAAATCATATTTGGGAAAACTAAAAAAAGTAGGTATAAATTAATTAAAATAGAAATTGGATATTTAGCAAAAAAAAAAATAGAACAATTATTTAAATTAATCTTCAAATTAAAAAAGTAAATATCCAAATCAAACATTTATATTTTACCATAACCTAACGTCTACATCCAGATTTTGACCAAAAAATATGAACAATGTTGGTACGAATACACATGATATAAAAAAATAAAACCACAACAAGTCAGTATTAAGTATTTGTCACGCTATATATAAAATATATGTTTTATCCTTCAATGTTTTAAAATTTTAATATTTAATTATTTATTTTGTTAAATAATGACCTTTTAATGAAATAAATAGTTGTTAGGTAAAAAAAAATACAATTATTATTATTATAGATAATTTTTATAATAAAAATTAATATTTTTAATTTTATATCAGTTGTTATTGTTTAAAATTTGATAAATTTTGTTAGATAAAATTAATAATATTAATATTTTTCTTCTATTTACCTTAATATATTTTATTAGTTATTAGTTATGCTTGTATTTATATATATTTTTAAAATTTATAAATTTCATAATATTAAAATTTCTCTTCATATGCAGATGGTACACGATTAAAACGATATCAACCGGACTCCATTTCCGGAGGTCCAGCCCAATCTCCTACGAGTCTTCAGGACAAGGTTTCTCACGAGGATGCAAAATATACCATGAAACCAATTCAACGAAGTTAAAGTCCAACTTCTTCATGAACTGAGTCATATCGTTTTAATTTATATGTATCCTTATCCTCTTTTCCTCTATTTATATTATATTGAAAACTATGATAATAATTTCATTTATCTTCTTTTTGAATTAAGTAATTTTATATGGTTTTTTTTTCTTAAATTACGTATACATACATTATTAAAATTATAGTATTCTACTTAGCTTGAATAATCTATACCAAAGTAAATCTTTTTTGCCATAAAAGTTTCAATAACATTTGCATGTAATATGTTATCTATGAGTATTTATAAAATATTATAAAATTGATTAAAATCAAAATTATTAACTAACTTTTTATTATATTGGTTTTTTCTATTTTCAAATATACACAACATGTAAAAATATTCAAAAAAAAAACTATCCGCACTAGTTTATAATGTATAAAAAAGAAGAAATAATTTGTAAAATTAAGGTTAAACTAAAACGTAAATGTATAGAATATCAGTTTAATTCAATTGTCACACAATGCTATTTACTTTTAAAAAAATCCATTTCAACACTTAAATCAAGTAGATATTAAATATTAGGTTCATAAAAAAAATATTTCATAAAATTAAAATACATTAGCAACGGGTTGATTGCAAATTTTACATTGCTAAATTATTTTATAATTAATTTTGCAACTGAATTTGCAAAATAATTAATTTTGCAACTGAATTTGCAAAATAGTTACAAAAAATTTAGTTACAAATTGTTTTAACCATTAAATTACATGAGCGGTCATAAACAAATATAAATTAATAATTAAATTATTTAAAAGAAGGAATAATTTTTTAATTTAAAATTAAATAAATTAAACTAACCGTATCTATTTCTTGGCCGTATTAACCTTTATCCTATGCCTAAGTGCATTGACTTCCACGAGACTTAGCTAGTGTTGCTAATAAACATGTGCATCAAGAACATAACCAACAAAAAGCAATCAAGAAAGCATTTCTTATATTCAAAGTTAGTAGAGTAAAAAAGAGAAAATAACAAAATGCTGATGGAGCGACCAAAGCAGCTTGGCGGTGGTAGAATGAACAGCAATGAAAAAGATGACATGGTGGTAGAATGAACAGCGATGAAAAAGATGACAGAGGGAATAGCGATGAAGGAGGTGACGAGGCAGTGTGGCCTTACAATGAAAGAAAGTGGCCGTAGCTTGAAAAAATTGGAAAGTTCAATAGAGTAACTTAAAGAAATGGGAAGTTCAAGAAAGTAGTTTTCAATACATTTTAAACAAAGAAGAGCCATGTTTGAGAATAAAAGAGAAAAATGGAAAATAAACCAAATGTTGATAGGGAGATAAATTAAAAAAAAAAAAAAAAAAAAAAAAAAAAAAAAAAACTTATGTTGTTTGAATCATCTTGCTTTATCAAGGTTAAACTAAACGTACGTATACGGAATATCAGCTTACTTCAATTACACATGATGCTCTACACTTTAATAGCTAAATCACCAGTTGGATGGTAAGTTGACTGGGAAGGGTATTTCGTAAGATCAAAACATGCGGGATTGACAAGGAATCGATTAAATCAATCGCAAATTTACCAATTTGGTTGCAAAATTATTTTATAATTGATTTTGTAACTAAATTTAAACAGTTGCAAAAATCTTAGTTATAATTTTTTTTCAACTAAATTACATGAATGATGTAAAAATATATAAATTAGCAATTAAATTAATCGATCATGGCCTCAATTAAAATTTTTTACAAATTTAATCAACATAAATATGAAAGATGACTAATTATACGAATCGATCCTAATTTTTAATTACAAAAATTGATTATTATTAGGTTTTAGTGATGATTGAATTTTAATTGAAAAAATATTAAATTTTCATCGTAAAATTGGTTAATATTTCATTTTAAAGAGGACAATTTTTTGCTATTGAATTTTATGTCAATTGTTAATTTGATAATTAATATTTATAATTAAAATTAATTTTGTAACTAATTTTTGACAATAAATTCAGTCACAAATAATTTTTAAGTTTAATTTTTTATTTTCTATTATTTTCATATAAAGTCAACGAAATAAATTTATTTATATTAAATCTATATATAATAAATATTTAAAAAATTATAAATACTAAAATCATATATCATTAATTAAATAAACTGACATAAATAAAATAAAATTTATTTATATTCAAATTCAAACAATTATCAGTTTATCTAAAATAATCATATAATAAAATATAAATATTAAATTAATTTTCTTATAATAACTATATAAACAAAACCAAACTCATCCTATGTCGGAAGTAGGGATGGAAGTAGGCCGAGCCGAGTTAGGCTTTGAGTGTTCAAGTCTGGCCTGAGTTAGGCTTTGAGTGTTCAAGTCTGGCCTGTTTAAAAGTTTTGAGGCCCGAGTCTGAGCCTGTTACCTGTCAAAGGCTTTTTTTTTCTGTCAAGGCCTGAATTTAAAGCCTACAAGGCCTGTAAGTCTGTTTAAAAGCCTACATTACAAAAAAATCAATAAATAAACTTAAAGCCTATACAAATAAATAATTAAAAAATCTTACAAATTTAAAGCCTACAAGATAAAAAGGTCATTAAATAGGCTTAATATATATATATTAATATCATATAAATAAAATATAAAATAAATATTATATAAATATAATATATTAAAATAAATATAAATATATAATATATAAATATAAATAGGCCCCTGAATAGATTAAAAAGGTTTTTTTATAAACTTGGACCTGACTTGTTTATCTAAAAAGGCTTGAGCCTATCTATTTATTAAACGAGCCGAGCTTAGCTGGGCTTTAAACGAGCCGAGCTGTAGGCTTCTGTCGGACGGCCTTGTTCACTGCCCTCCCTAGCCGGAAGGTTGACGGTTATAGAAAAAACTATTCAAATATTTTAAAATCACAAAATAATCTCTCCATAGAAAATATAGTCAGACTAAAAATATCTAAATCTCATCATATGCACAGGAGGTTCAACAAAATTCAAAAATTTTATATCCTAAAAGAAATTCATTTAATTTTCAGTAATAAAAAAAAAAATTCATGCTAAAAGTACAATTTAAAAAAATCCATTGTTTTTAAAAACTAGTCATTTTTAAATACAAAAGTTATTTTATGATATTCCAATCAAATTTAAATAATTATAAAAATTTTAACTATAACTTTTTACATTGAATTACATGAATAATCGCAAAAATATATAAATTAGCAACTAAATTAATCAATTACTAGCTCAATTAAAATTTCTCATAAATTTGGTCAACATAAATATGAAAAAATGACTAATTTTATAATTAAATTTTTTATGATAAAATTAATTACTAATTTTTTGTTATAAAAATTAATTATTATTATTATTTTATAATGATGACTGAATTTTTTATTATAAAATAATACTTCAATCGTAAAATTATTAATGTTTCATTTTAAAGATGACATTTATTTTATTAAATTTTATGTTAGTCGCTAATTTAATAACTAATATTTATAATTAAAATCAATTTTGCAACTGATTTTCAACAACAAATTCAGTCACAAATGATTTTTAAGTTTAATTTTTTATCTTTTATTATTTTCATATAAATTTAACTTAATAAATTTGTTTATATTAAATCTATATATAATAACTATTTAAAAAATTATAAATGCTAAAATCATATATTATTAATTAAATAAACTGATATAGATAACATAAAATTTATTTATATTTAAATTTAAATAACTATTAATTTATCTAAAATATCATATAATAAAATATAAATATTAAATAAAGAATTCTATAAAAATTAGATAAAAGAAATCAAATAGGTGATCCAATGTTAAGACCATCACAGAAAAGATTATTTTAAAAGATTTATGATTATAAAAAATATTATTTAAATATTTTGAAATCACAAAATAATCTCTACCATAGAAAATATAATTAAAGATATTCTATTAAAAAACCTATTATTTTAAAAGGCTAGTCATATTTTTAAATACAAATATCAAGGTAGTAGAGACACATTATTCATCTTTGTTAAGAACGGGAATTGCATCATTCAAAATTGTAAATTAAGTTTGGAAGCAGTAAATCTCTGTTAAAGATAAGAATTGCATCAAAAAATATAATAGGATCTGAATGCATGTCTGCAATCAATTAATTACTTACTTCTAATATACACAAATAGGAATTAATATAAATAGATCTATTTTATCACTATTAGATATAATTACTAAACTTTAAAAGAAAAAATTGTAAATGCGTTGTGTTTATAATCTTAAACTGCATCTACACACGTTCCCGTGCAATGCATGTTAAGACCATGTTTTTTTTAAGTAAATTTTTTCAATATCACGTAACAGGATATTGATGTTTTATATAAAGTTTATGTATTTTTATTTATCATCAATCATTTTAATTATTTCTTTTTTTATATTTTGTGAATATAAATGTATTTGTTATTATTGTTTTTTATTATATCTTTATTCTTTATATGAATGTTAATTGATTAAAAAGTTAAGTAAAAAAAATTAAAAATATAAAAGAAGTTACATAATAATTTTAACATAAACAATTATATTAATTAATTTTTAATATATGTAAAATAATTTTAAATAAAAATTAAAAAATAAAGAAAATAAAAATACTTCACATAATTAGAAAAATTATAATTGATGTAATATTCTCTGTTTTAAAAAGAGGATTATAGCATGAAGTGAATTAGGAATCATTATTTTTTTTTTATACAGTAAAATAAAATAAACAATTTTTTTTTAAGAAGAAGTTTTAATTTTTGATAAATTTAATTCTACTTTCAAAGTCGATAATTTATCTCTTTTAATAAGGCAATCATAGTTCTGTTGAGTTTTCACAGTTGACCATATCGTTGTAATAGTAGGGTTGTCTAGGATTTAGATTATATGAAATATCTCGTATATGCACTTAGCTAGTTCAATAATATTAACGCAAAACACATGCTAAACCTCGCAAACACACAAACATGTGTATAGAAACAACGAATCATACGGAGTAATATTTTGCACCCATTAGAATTAACAATATTTTTATAATCTAAATTTAAAAATTAATTAAATTAGGTTAATTTTATACTAACTAATTCATGGTGATAATCATATGGAGTTATATAGTTTAATACTTTCTAATATCAATATTTAATGTCTAAAAAAATCATAAAAAACAAAAAATTCTAAAACAGCCAAAAGTGACGGTTAAATAACATATTTTATAAATTTCAAATTCGTAATATTATAAGTAAAAAAAAAAAACGTAAAGAGTTGTTTCAACAATAAGGTACCAACTTGATGTGATCTAATATAAATTAAGAAACATAAACATGAATTTGATCTCCATCAAAGCATTCAGTTATACCTTTTATTTAAATTTACAAGATTAATTCTTTTATTATAAATACTAGCATTAAACATTTTATATATACTAGTTAAAATAGCACTCATAATTTTTAAACGTAAAAAGATTACACTGAAATGTGGTAGTATTTTTAAAATTATGAGTTTCATTTTCATTTGTGTACTTTTATCTTATTTTAACTTAAATTATTTTTTTTAGTTTTTTTATTAAGAAATAAAACGTTTAACTTTTTAATTTAATTTTATGCAGTTTTACCTACTTGTTCTTGAATGCATTTTGTAGTTCAACATTTTTCTCCTTTCTATAATTATTTATCTGAGTATCTTTACATGAAGTTATATATTTCATGAATCAAAGAGAAATTGTTGACATTCTTTACTAAGACATAAGCTTGAATAATCAATGGTTTTATGATCATCACTGAACGAATATAAAAAAACCAATTCATACATGTTTGGAAAAAAATATAGACAAATAAGGCATATGTGTTTAGAAATGATGTTCTTAAGACTTGTGAAATTACGCAGATTAAAATCTTGAAAAAATCATTTATACACCTTTAATTTTTTTAATTCTTTTAAAGGCCTAATATCTCAATATAGATTTTTTAAAGATGATGTTAAGCCTAATTTTTTTTTCAGGTACAAACTTAATTTTCTCCTATGTAAATTATGCAACAGCATACAGTTTTTAAACTTAAGAAATTAAAAAATAAAACATGACAGAACTTAAAGAAAAAAATCATAGAAACAAAAAATAAAGATGTAAAGTTAAAATAAAAAAAATATTAGATTACCTTTTGTTTCCATTCTTTTTTTTTTTAACTAAAGTGATCAACATAACTTTTCCTGAACCCGAGGTAAATGTCGCAGGAAGAATAAAATTAAAATTCAAGATTTTAAGAATGAGAAGAAACATGTGAGGAAGATGAAAATTGAAGGCCGCAAGATTGATGGAAAGCAATGATTGTTAATGTGAATAAGAACGAGACAAGGTTAGGATAGAGAATTAAATGGAAATAAATGAAATTAAAGCTTAAAGAAAAAAAATTAAAAAGAATAAAAACAGGTTAAATTAAAATTAAAATTAAGATTCACAAATTAGCAATTGAATTAAATTTAATTTTTATTTTTAATAATTTTGAGATGAGATTAACCATCAATATTCTTTTATTTATGTTGCAGCTAAATTTTGATAACTAATTCAATCTTAAATCTTAAATATTTTTATAAATGGTTTTTTTAATTAATTACAGATTTAGTAGCCAATTATAATAGACGAAGGACGATTGTAAAATTCGGCTACTATCTTTTATTTTCGTAAGGGTGAAAAAAAATTTGCTTGATCCAGTAGGAGCCATGAATTCGATGTACATTTTTGTAAACCTAATTATTTAATTGGTTTCTCACTATACCGGCAGTTAATTTTATATTTACAGTGAAGTATTTACAAATAATTATATGTTAAAATAATTCAAATAAAACAGGTATTTTGCTTTCAAACCAGTAATGATTTTGAGTGGAGAAATATTGCTTGGTACGAATTACATTTTGTCAAAATTGTACAAATGACTCGACATTCACACTCTCCTTTCCCATCCTTATAATGTTACTAAACTAAACTTATTATTTTCTTTATCATATAATTCATCTAAACTGAACATGAACAAAGTTTTTATTTTTTATTTTTAAGCGGAGAGTTATAATAGGTCTTGCAAGAGAAGAGGAGAAAATAAAAAAAATTAAAAAATAAGTATACAGACATTGATGGAAGTAAACAAATCCGTTTAACAGGATTGACAAGTTCGACCGGGTCTATGACTCCGCTCATTTAAAACCTATTTAGGTCTTGCTCGTTTAATAAATAGATAGGTTCAGGTTGATTAAAAATTCTTTTTAGATAAACAAGTCAAGCATAAACTTGTAAAAAAGTATATTTAACCTATTCAGGAGCCTATTTATATATTATATATTATATATTTATATTTATTTTAATAAATTATATTTATATAATATTTATTTTATATTTTATTTACATAATATTAATATACATATATATTTTAGACCTATTTAATGATCTTTTTATTTTGTAGATTTTAAGTTTGTAAACCTTTTTAATTATTTACTTATATAAGCTTTAAGTTTATTTATTGATTTTTGTTTGTAATATAGGTTTATAAACAGACTTTCACACCTTTTACGCTTTAATTTAAATTAGGCCAGGTCCTGACATAAAAAGATCCTTTAACAGGTAACAGGCTCAGACTCATACCTCAAAATTTTTAAACTTTAAACAGGTAACAGGATCAGATTCAGACCTCAAAATTTTTAAACAGATCAGACTTAAACACTTGAAACCTAACTCGACTCAACCTACTTCTATCCCTGTGTACAGGAAAGACTAATTCTCTATGATCACAAATAATGACATATAGCTTAACCAATTAAGCTAGCTTATTAAGTTGTATGAAGTCATTTTTATTATTTTCTTCAAATATAGATTGTTAGCACTATGTTTATATTATATTTTTAATTTTTTACGGTGAATTTACATGTTCTCTCAATGTTGCACTACTTTTAAATTCTAAGATACAATCTTTATAATATATTTATTAAATGATCTCTTAATAACCGACGTTCAAAATATATCTAATAATTTAATGTATTAAAAACATGTTATAATGAATTAATAAACTGAATTTTCATGTATGTAAAACATCAAAACCATATTCCAAGATCTGCAAACATAAAGTCAAGCATATGCAATTGGTGTTTTTTTAAAGGTAAACCGAGATTATTCAAACCAACTTATTTTTTCAAAGCAAAACATAAACTGATCTCTTAGCTCATAATAAAATCATAATATATTAATTGTCATCAAAATTATATATATAAAGTAGCATACTATCTTTAACAATGAACGAACATCTAAAAGTAAAATATAAGATGAAATGTGTTTGTTTCAAGTGATAGAAATATATATATATCTGAAAATATATGAAATGAAAATAAATATTTTCATATATCTGAGAACGGTTAAAAATATTATTTTTATAAGTAAAATATTTTTAAAAGAAGTACTTTTTCTTATAATAAAATTAAAGATGGTAATTTTAGAGATAATTGCTCTAAATACCTCTACATTAGGTTGGATATCAATACCATTTTAACATGGTCCATTGAATATTTAATATATGTATTTTATTAATTTATGTTATTATTTTTTAATTCTTAATATATTTTCATAAAAATTTTATTTATGTAATAATTCATATAAATAGTTTCTTATCGCAAAATCTTTTAGTTTTGATTTTCTTTGTATATGTAAATTTATCTATACTTAAAACAACATAATTACCTACCTAGCTTCAAATGTATCATAATATATATAATTTAAAAATAAAATATTAAATTGAATAATATAAAAGTCCATTGTAAAAATTATAAAAATAAAAATAAAAATATTGTATTTATAATAAATATTTAAAAACAAAAACAAGCAATATAATAATATAAAATAAGAATCTAACAGTTAAAAATAAAATATACTAAAAATTAACTTAATCAAATTAAAAACAGTAAAAAAAATAATATCTAACAATAATAAAAAAAATGTTATTATCATTTTTTCTTTTTTAAAAAAACATTCCTAAAGATATTAAATACTAACCAAATATATATTTTTTGAAATAACTAAGAATATCATTTCTATCGTTATATTTCTAAAAGCACTACTCTCTCAATATATTTCTACACCTAAAAACAAAATCTTCAAAGAATTAGGGAAGTAGCCAACGAAGACCATCATTTATAACAAATCAATGGAGTGGAAAGAACAAAACCTTTTTTTGTTAAACCATTAATTAGTCAAAATCCTTTTTCTTTTCTAAAATTAGGACACCTTAACAAAAAAGAAGCCCGAATTTTAGCATCGACTGTGGGTCATGGAGCCATATGCGCAGCTATATATACCATCATTGTTGGACAAGAAAATAAGGGCAGGGAATAAGAAAAAAATAAAGAACCACCATCAAGAACAGAAAAGAAAAGAAAATTCCGAAATGGGAATAAAAAACGTAGCATTGGTCCTTTTGGTGTGCCTTGTAGTCACTGGAGGGGTTGACGCAACCAGGGATATCAACGAACGCCGAAAAGATTGCAACAATTACTGTTACAACGCTTGCATTTACCCTGCTGCCTTCTGCAGATGGTGGTGTGGTGTCGCGTGCCAAAACCCAATAGCCTTCGGTAATTTAATTTCTTTTCATTTAGCTCATAAATCTACAGTTTATGTGTGTGTGCATGTGTCTATTTTAAATATTTAACCAATTTTATTGTTGTCAAAAATAAAATTATTTAAACTGTCATAGGACGATTTTTGAAAGTCTCATGTGTTATAATTTTAACTATACATAGATGAGTCAATAATTAGGATTTACTTATTTCATTTTTGCGAAGATCGTCTCACTTATTGAATATATTCACTGTACTTATATATGTTGTTTTTTAAAATAAAAATGCTAAATTGTCATATTTCTTATTTCACTTTCATTAGTTTAAAATTTTCAATATACAAAATTGTTTTATTTGATATGAAATTTTACCTAGACTTAAGGAAATCAAATTCTATATTTCGAACACAGCAAAAATAATGGAATTTGATTTGATTGAATGTTCCGAAAAATCCTTTGACAAATATGAATATTTAAAAAAAAATGATCACACAGGAAAATCATATTTAAAAATAGATGATTTGAACAATAAATAACGGATCTTAGTTAACTGTGTTTATAGTTAAGACCAGGTCATGTTATATATAAATACTCATATTTCATTATTTATATTTAAAATTTTCGTATTTAAGTACTTATTTTGTTAAATAGTAAATGTTTAAAGGAAAAAAAAGAAGACATTATTGTCAGATAACTTTTTCTTTTTCTTTTTTTATCTTTACTTCAATTGGCACAATTTTTAAACAAAAATAGTAACAGATAAAACATTGTTATTCTATTTAGTCTCATAAATATTACTAATTATTGTAATGCATCTATATTTTTGTATAAAAGAATTAGTATCAGATGTTGTAACTTAATCTGAAAGGTTTCTGCATGTTTGTAGACAGCTTAAGGGATGACGCAGCAAAGAAGTATCCTGTACCAACTGAAAAAGACTACTTGGCCTTCGACGCGGCCCCAGCCCCCGTAACTTGAAGCACAAATTGCATTCCGTTGTAATATTCAAACATTTATATTTTAAATTATGATTGTTTAAGTTTTGTGACAATTTTAATTGTTATAAAATTTCAAAATTATCATAATTTACAGTATGAATGTTTGAATATTATTTTTCCAATGTATTCAAATAAATTGAAAAGGGATGTCTTTTTGTTTTAAAAAATATACAAATGTAATGATTCTTTTATTTAATAAAAATTTATTACTTTTAAATATTTAAAATTATTTAGTGAAATTTATGTTAATAATTTTTTTAAAATCTGAAATACTACGGAAAGACGAGGTAATGCATGAACGATTGGATGTACTCCAGTTGCCCAATAAATGCTGGATTTTCGTGGTTGGATGAAAAAAAATATATAGAGAAAAGATAGAAGTTTATGAAATAGAATCGAAATATTAAACAAAAGTTGTTTGGGTTAATATAAATGGAAGAAAAATAATATTTTTTATATTTAGATGAATGAAAAAAATAATATAAATTTTATTTTATACAAATTAAAAATTAATTTAAATTTAAATTTTTTATCATATTAATTTTTTAATATTATAAATTTTATTTCAATTTTTATTACTTTTTAAAAATTAATAATTAAAATACTAAGATAAAAAGAAAGGAAAACATTTGTTCCCTTAACTCTCACCTTATGAGAAGAAATTATAAAAATATCAAACAACAAAAAATAATTTTTATATAAGATAAATTGATTTAAATAAAAAATTTCTATTACTTATTTATTTTATTTCTTTTCTCCAAATAATACATTTAAAATAGGAAACCCAAGAGTCGTCAAACTTCTTTTTCAAATAATATTATGTAAATAAGTATATATATAATGATTAGTTTCTGATTTGAAAATATTTAGTTATTATAAAAAATAAATATAATAAATACTAATAACTATGTTTTTTTAGATACAAATTAAAAAATGTTAATAAATTTTTTAAAAACATATTATTTTAAATTTTATTATTTATAATATAACTATATAATTAAATTTTATTATTTGATATTTTTTATAATATATCATTTGCATATATACAAAAAATACGAAAGAAGTACTTTAAAAAATGTATGAAATTATTCTATTATTAAAAAAAATATAAATAATTAAATTTTATTAATTTAACCATTAAAATACTAAAATTAAAAAAAAGGAAAACATTTGTTCCCTTAACTCTCACCTTATGAGAAGAAATTATAAAAATATCAAACAACAAAAAATAATTTTTATATAAGATAAATTGATTTAAATAAAAAATTTCTATTACTTATTTATTTTATTTCTTTTCTCCAAATAATACATTTAAAATAGGAAACCCAAGAGTCGTCAAACTTCTTTTTCAAATAATATTATGTAAATAAGTATATATATAATGATTAGTTTCTGATTTGAAAATATTTAGTTATTATAAAAAATAAATATAATAAATACTAATAACTATGTTTTTTTTAGATACAAATTAAAAAATGTTAATAAATTTTTTAAAAACATATTATTTTAAATTTTATTATTTATAATATAACTATATAATTAAATTTTATTATTTGATATTTTTTATAATATATCATTTGCATATATACAAAAAATACGAAAGAAGTACTTTAAAAAATGTATGAAATTATTCTATTATTAAAAAAAATATAAATAATTAAATTTTATTAATTTAACCACTAAATAAAGATATTATATTATATAAGTTATTTTTATAAAGTTTTATAAAATTTTTTAAAAAATTAATATTTTAAAAAATAAATTTAAATTAACGGATAATATATCTCTTATAATATTTGATAGTTTAAATTTATTTAATAAAATATTAAAATATTATAAAATTTTGTAATAATAATTTATATAATATAATTTATTAATTTAATAATTATATTAATAAAATTTAATTATTTATAAAAATTAATAAATAAAATATTTTAAATAAAATTATTAATTTTATTTCTTATCATATATATATATATATTTATATAAATAAATAAATAAATAAAGAGTGATCAATGTTATTTTAAGAGTAATTTTATTTAAAATTATTTTATTTAATAATTTTTATCAATTCAATTATTAAATTAATAAATAAAATTATATAAATATCTTTAATTTTTTATAAATTTTAAAAAATATTTAATATTTTATTAAATAAATTTAAATTAACAGATATTATAAGATGTATATTATTTGTTAATTTAATTTTTTTTAAAAATATCATACTTTTTTTAAATTTTATTAAAAAATTTAGATAATTTATATAATATAATTTATTAATTTAACGATTGAATTAATAAAATTTAATTATTTATAAAAATTATTAAGTAGAATAATTTTAAGTAAAATTATTTCTAGAATAACTTATCCCTCCTCTATATATATATATATATATATATATATATATAAAATTAAAATAAAATTTATGTTGATCAGTAAAAAAATAAAAAGTGTTAATATTTGTTTTTACTATTAGTTTGAAATTAAAGATTAGAAGTAAAAGTCAAGAAAAATCTATAAATTTTTTTAAAAATATGTTCAAATAATAAAATTGTTTCTTCTTTTGAAATATTTAAGAGAAAAAAAGATTTTATATTCTTTAATCAGTTTTTTTTTTTTCAACCCTCTTCGAGATGCGAAATTTTTAGTTTAATGATCATACTCTTATTTTGCTATGAACTAATTATATTAAAATTTTAAATTGTTACTTAAAGATACAGATAATTTTATATTACATTATGAATTCGGAAACATGTGTAGTGTAGTGCGTCTTGTTACTAAACGAATGTGCGCTTCATTTATCCCTTGACAATTGAAATTGAAATGTGAAGGATTACAGTTGCTCATGTAGCATAGTAAACAATCTACATAAAAATACTTCCTTCTGATCAGTTTATCTGTCCATTTTAAATAATTTTTTTATTTGTTTAAAATTTAAAAAAATAAAAAAATAAGTTTATAAAATGAAAATTAAAAATACTTCTTTCATTTATTTTTTGCTACAATTCAGATTTTATTATTTTATTTTTCTTTTTACAATCAAACTAAAATCTTAGAGGGTTGGAATTGGATTGTGAGGTTGAGTGTGGTTGTTATGAACAGTAGCCGCAGGAGGCCATGGTCTGGGGCACGTGGGTGGTCCAACTGGGTTGCAGGGTGCACCGTTCTGCATGCTGCAAATACATTGAGCAAATGGAAATATTACGCCGCCGGGTCGACAGTAAGCCACGATTTTGCCAACACCTCGATAACAGGGACGACATGTTTCAATGCATTGTTTTAGATCCGGACAACCACCTCCTATCACAGATAGTTCACAGGCCTTCACATTCCATACCACTGCTAAAAACTCACATTTATTAAATTACTATCTAAATGAATAAGAAATTACAATCAAATTTAAAATAAATAAAGTTATATTATAAAACTAAAATAATAAAAAATTGTATAAATTTTATTATGAATTTTTATTAGTTTAAGAATTCATACAATTTTTTTTAGTTTTTTCTTTATCTATTTAGTTTTTATTGTAATTGATAATAATTAGATAAATAAATAAATATATATATAAAATTAATTAATACTTCCATAAATATCTAAATGGATAAATATATAAGAATAATATTTTTAATTTCTATTCATACAAATTAAATAAATAAATTTATATATTTATAAAAATAAAAGAATGGATCAAATTGTTTCAAAGAATTTTACGATTTGAATTATTTAAAATCTAGTTATAAAATTTATTTATTTATATATATATATATTATATTTTTTAAAATTTTATTTTTTATAATAAGACTTTTAAATTTTTAATTATATGTGTGTTTAAGCTTATTTATTCACTTTGTATATTGCAGATGTTTAAAGAAACTTGTACAACTTTAACAATAAAAAATTAAAAGAAAAAAAAAAAAAAAAAAAAAGATGATAATCATGCACCTGGTGTGAATATAAGAAGGCAAAGGGTGACAGAAATAGGCGATGAAACCTGGGCCATTCGTTCCTTCAGAATGCGCACAGCCGAAGGAGATTGTAAAGGGATAGGGTTGGGTCAAGAACGGTGGATTGAACTCGGCTTCGGTTATCAGTCAACTAGCTTTACTCGGCTTCGGTTATCAGTCAACTAGCTTTATGAGAATTTATAAGCCCAGTAAATAAAATCAAAACTAATGCAGCATTGATGCTCATGCCTCGTGGTTTTCAAGTATTTAATAGCGTTAATGAGAGAGTACTAGAATTCAAATATGGACAAATTGGTATTAAATGAAACAAAATAAAATAAAATTAACTACATCATTTTTCATGTATTTTTATAATTAGTTATTTTTTAAATTTTAAAATATTTATTTTGATATAAAATAATAAATACTTATTAAAAATAAGTATTTATCATTTTTATTTTTGACATAATAAATATATTTTTTTTAATAATTATAAATATTTAAAATTAAATTTAAAAATTAAATCAAAATATATTAATAGTATTTTTAAATAAAACAAAATATTTTTTTAAATTTTTTATTATAAAAAGTTTAGATAAGTTGAATTTAAAAAACTCATAATATCAGGCATGTTTAAAGACTAAACATACTAATAAAATTTTTATATTTACAAAATTTTAACTCCTATTTTTATGGAATATAATCTAATCTTTATTAATTTAACTAATTTTTTTACAATAATTTTTTAATTTAATATTTTAAAAATAAATATACTTAACTTATTTACTTTCTAATTTTGTAAGAAATCATTTTCAAATGATATTAAACATTAAAGTAAACTATTTTTTACAAAATTAAAAATTAAATAACAAATATAAAAAAATGTAGAATTAAAGTGACTGTCGATTTATAATGTGAGTTCATCCGATTAAAATATATGTTAAGGATTTTTAATTTATTATTAATTTTCTATATAATAAAAAATTAAATTTAAATATAAATTTTAGATTAACTATCTTAACCATTTATTATTAAATTAATTTTAATATATATTTTCTTTTCTCGTTTAATTTTGATTTTTTTTCTTAAATAACTTTGCCTTTTATAATTGCATAGTAATCCAAATTATTCTCAAAAGGTTTACATTTAGGAGTTTAAGTAACTCTGTAATTATGTATGTAATTTTGTTTTGAATAATTATATTTTTAAATATTTATATTATAAAATAATAAAAAAATGGTAAGAGGATAAGCAAAAGAATATAACAAAACGTATTTGTTTTGTATTCAAAATTTTGAAATATTTGACAGCATAGAAAAATTATATCTATAATTTTCGTTTATCTTTGTTCATTGAGTGAAACTGCATTAAATTTAACACGAGTGTTATTGTCAAATATTGTACTAGTAGATAAGCGCTTATTTATTAAAATATATGTTTGTTTAAGTTTTTATTAAAAAGTAGTATTTATTTATTTGTTTCTAACTTTCTAAATTTTTTAAAATATATATATATATATATAGTAAAAATTATCAACTTTTAAACAAAGATTGATATATAAAAAATTATATATAATTTTCGTAAAGATTTAATTAAATATTAATTAAAATAAGTGAGAAAGAAAATGATATAATAATAAAAAAAACACATACAATTGTAATTTGAATTTAATTTAACGTAAATTTTGAGTATATACAAAAACAAAGAAAAAGATCATTCTATCCAACGTATATTATTTAGAGTATAAATTTATAAATTAGTGATTAAGATTGTATAGATGGAGATTTCAAAATTTTAAATTTTTTGTCAATCTTTAATTTCACACACAAATATATTAATCACTTTGACTTTGTTATATATATATATATATATATATATATATATATATATATATATATATATATTTAAAATTGTCATCTTTTAAAGTAAGAATAATATATAAAAAATTATATACAAATAAAGTTTTAATCTTTTAATGAAATAAATAAGCTAATAAAATTTAAATTTATTTATTTTATTTAATTGTAATGATCTTGGTCGGGATTTAATTAAATGTTAATTAAAATAGCTGAAAAAGAATATAATATAGTGATAAAAAAAATGCAATCGCAATTTGGATCTAATTCAACGTAAGTTTTAAGTATTCTTTTCGTTATTGTAGAAGAGTGGAAAAATTATTTTGATCCAACGTATATTATTTAAAGTATAAATTTATAAGTTAGATGAAGATTTTAAACTTAAATTTTTTTTTTGTTAATCTTTAATTTCATACACACAAATATATTAACCACTTTAACTTTATTTTTTTTTTATTTCACATTAGAAAAGAACTAAAATAAATTAACATTAATTTTTAAAATTCAAGGCTAAAATATGGAAGTAGTATTATTTGTTTTTAACTTCCTAAAAGTTTATATATATATATATATATATATATATATATTAAAAATTATCATCTTTTAACAAAGAGTGATATATGAAAAATTATATATAAATAGTTTTAATTTCTTAATAAAATAAATAAGTTGATAAAGTTTAAATTTATTTATTTATTTAATTGTAATGATCTTTGTAAAAATTTAATCAAATGTTAATTAAAATAGTTAAGAAAGTAAATAATATAATGATAAAAAAATAGATAATCGCAATTTGGATCTAATTGAACGTACGTTTTAAGTATCCTTCTTGTCTTTGTAGAAGAGTGGAAAGATCATTGTGATCCAACGTATATTATTTAGAGTATAAATTTATAAATTAGTAATTAAGATTTTATTATATAGAGATTTTCAACTTAAATTTTTTTTTGTTAATCTTTAATTTCACACACACAAATATATTAACCATTTTGACTTTATTTTTTTGTTATATATATATATATATTTAAAATTATTATATTTTAAAGTAAGAGTGATATATGAAAAATTATATATAAATAAAATTTTAACCTCTCAATGAAATAAATAAGCTGATAAAATTTAAATTTATTTATTTTATTTAATTATAATAATATTTGTAAATATTTAATCAAATGTTAATTAAAATAGTTGAGAAAAAAATAATTAATGATAAAAAAAAACTAACAATCGCAATTTGGATTTAATTGAATGTAAATTTTGAGTATTCTCCTCGTCTTTGTAGAAGAGTGAAAAGATCATTCTGATCTAATGTATATTATTTAGAGTATAAATTTATAAGTTAGTGATAAGATTGTATTAGACGAAGATTTTAAACTTACAAATTTATTTGTTAATCTTTAATATCACACACAAATATATTAACCATTTTGACTTTGTTTTTTTAAATATATATATATATATATATTTAAAATTATTATATTTTAAAGTAAGAGTGATATATGAAAAATTATATATAAATAAAATTTTAACCTCTCAATGAAATAAATAAGCTGATAAAATTTAAATTTATTTATTTTATTTAATTATAATAATATTTGTAAATATTTAATCAAATGTTAATTAAAATAGTTGAGAAAAAAATAATTTAATGATAAAAAAAAACTAACAATCGCAATTTGGATTTAATTGAATGTAAATTTTGAGTATTCTCCTCGTCTTTGTAGAAGAGTGAAAAGATCATTCTGATCTAATGTATATTATTTAGAGTATAAATTTATAAGTTAGTGATAAGATTGTATTAGACGAAGATTTTAAACTTACAAATTTATTTGTTAATCTTTAATATCACACACAAATATATTAACCATTTTGACTTTGTTTTTTTAAATATATATATATATATTTAAAATTATTATATTTTAAAGTAAGAGTGATATATGAAAAATTATATATAAATAAAATTTTAACCTCTCAATGAAATAAATAAGCTGATAAAATTTAAATTTATTTATTTTATTTAATTATAATAATATTTGTAAATATTTAATCAAATGTTAATTAAAATAGTTGAGAAAAAAATAATTTAATGATTAGAAAAAACTAACAATCGCAATTTGGATTTAATTGAATGTAAATTTTGAGTATTCTCCTCGTCTTTGTAGAAGAGTGAAAAGATCATTCTGATCTAATGTATATTATTTAGAGTATAAATTTATAAGTTAGTGATAAGATTGTATTAGACGAAGATTTTAAACTTACAAATTTATTTGTTAATCTTTAATATCACACACAAATATATTAACCATTTTGACTTTGTTTTTTTAAATATATATATATATATATATTTAAAATTATTATATTTTAAAGTAAGAGTGATATATGAAAAATTATATATAAATAAAATTTTAACCTCTCAATGAAATAAATAAGCTGATAAAATTTAAATTTATTTATTTTATTTAATTATAATAATATTTGTAAATATTTAATCAAATGTTAATTAAAATAGTTGAGAAAAAAATAATTTAATGATAAAAAAAAACTAACAATCGCAATTTGGATTTAATTGAATGTAAATTTTGAGTATTCTCCTCGTCTTTGTAGAAGAGTGAAAAGATCATTCTGATCTAATGTATATTATTTAGAGTATAAATTTATAAGTTAGTGATAAGATTGTATTAGACGAAGATTTTAAACTTACAAATTTATTTGTTAATCTTTAATATCACACACAAATATATTAACCATTTTGACTTTGTTTTCTTAAATATATATATATATATATATTTAAAATTATTATATTTTAAAGTAAGAGTGATATATGAAAAATTATATATAAATAAAATTTTAACCTCTCAATGAAATAAATAAGCTGATAAAATTTAAATTTATTTATTTTATTTAATTATAATAATATTTGTAAATATTTAATCAAATGTTAATTAAAATAGTTGAGAAAAAAATAATTTAATGATAAAAAAAAACTAACAATCGCAATTTGGATTTAATTGAATGTAAATTTTGAGTATTCTCCTCGTCTTTGTAGAAGAGTGAAAAGATCATTCTGATCTAATGTATATTATTTAGAGTATAAATTTATAAGTTAGTGATAAGATTGTATTAGACGAAGATTTTCAACTTAAAAAATTTATTTGTTAATCTTTAATTTCACACACATAAATATATTAATCATTTTGACTTTGTTTTTTTGTTACATATATATTTAAAATTATTATCTTTTAAAATAAGAGTGATATATAAAAAATTATATATAAATAAAGTTTTAACCTGTTAGTGAAATAAATAAGCTAATAAAAATTAAATTTATTTATTTTATTTCAGTGTAATGATCTTGGTAAGGATTTAATTAAATGTTAATTAAAATAGTCGAGAACAAAAATAATATAATGATAAAAAAATAGACAATCGCAATTTGGATCAAATTCAACGTAAGTTTTGAATATTTTTTTCGTTCTTGTAGAAGAGTGGAAAGATCATTTTGATTCAACGTATATTATTTAAAGTATAAATTTAAAAGTTAGATGAAGATTTTAAACTTAAATTTTCTTTTGTTAATCTATAATTTTACACACACAAATATATTAACTATTTTAATTTTATTTTTTTGTTATTTTACATTAGAAAAAAAACTAAAATAAATTAACATTAATTTTTAAAATTAGAGGCTAAAATATGGAAGTCATAAAATCTTGAGAAAATATATAAATTTACCCTATTTTCTAAAATTTTGTATTAACCACGAAGTCTCTATTTGTGCGTGTTACTAACCAAGGTCAATCATAAACAGAAAAAGTACATGCTAGAGTACATTTATAATACTCCTTTTTAAAAAAAAAATTGTTTTTTTAATCAACACTTTAAAAAAGTTGTTAATATTGTTTATTTTAATCGGGGTCCTGATTGATATTTGAAGACCTAAGCGTGTTGAGATGTTAGAAAAAAGTAAGGATAATTGTAACAATTTTAGGTGTTTAATTTTTCATTAATTTTGTATAATTTCCATAATTCCATGCATGTATTGTTGTGAAGTATTTATGAACATTTTTGCATTTAAGTTGAGAGTAAAGTAGGATAGTTAATAGGGAGGTGCAATAAGCATACGAAATTAGGTGAAGAGAGTTGAAGTAGAGAGAAAAGAAAACCATGATGGTGGATTTATTTATTGAAAGTAGAAAGATGGAGCTCTAGTTGTAGTTACATAGCCTCATACTTTGGTTGCTCGGTATGAGCTTTGCTTTTACAGCATTTTATTTAGTAACTTAGATAGTTTATTCAGTAAAAAGTGCGGAAAAGATTAGGCAGATGGGCCCTTCTAGCCTTTCCACCAGCGTCAATATGCCTAGGCTGACCATCCACAAAGTAGGATTCCTTTTGATTCTCTAATAACTCCTCAACCTCTTCACCAGATCCAGGGAATGTTAGATCACTCACTTGCCTAGGTATCTGCCTTATCACGTTCTCTTTGTTACCTTCAAATTTTCAATGAACAAGCAAATAACTGAATCAGATAAGCCAATTCAATTCAATTCAATTCAATTGGGATATACCTGCAAGGAAGTTCCTCTCGTTATTTTCAGCATTGACACCAATCCCAACCATATTTAGATCTGAAGCAGCTTTGAGGGCAACCGGAAAAGACGAGGGAATTACGAGTATATCGCCTTCAGATAACGTGGCAGCGTACCTCCGCAGTTGCATACTTTCTAATCCTTGCTGTTGTTGCTGTTCTAGACCCACCAACTCAACCTCTGCTCTTCCTTCATTAGCCACCAGTATGACTGTGGCCCTTGAATTGTAGTGTGGCACAAAAAGAGCTCCCTAAATTTATCAAAAAATTAGTCTCATCACTAATGAGGTTGTCTAAGAAGCAAAATGATTAGTTTAGTTTACCTCGTTCATTTGTAAACAATTGAGGAGGATATCCAAGTCCCGTAGCTGTGAGTTTTTCTCTGGAGTGATCTCATATAACTTGCCATAGTTGTTGGAATAGATGGGGTCTCGGCTTCTCAAGTTAAATGGTTTATCTTGGGAAGAAAGTGTTTTTCTGGAGCTAGATTGGGCATGTTTGCTTATTTCCTGGATCTGATCCTTTGGCATTTTGACTATCACTCCCTCTTGTTCTTCTTGCAACAGAGTCTGCTCTATCTCGTCATATGGGGACTAAAAACAAGCACACTAATTTAATTGGGACGTGACTTGAATTAAGGAAAATTAGATTGTGTGATGGTTGCTTACATCGTAGGAGGCCTCTAGAAAATTCTTGCTGAACGCACTCAGGTAGGATGGCAGTCTTTTAGTGCTAGATAGGAAGAAATCCTGTATAGTAGAGAAAAGACAGATTGGTTTTACTTGAAACAAATTAGAAGAAGAATTAATTAATAATAAGCATTACCTCGACTGTGCCCGGTCTCCTGAAGGTTATGGCGAACTTTAATATTCTGAGGTTCTGGTTGTTGTCTGGGTTAATGAGATAGAAAGGGGTCCCTGCTTGGATTTTGATAGCATCGCCTTGGTCAAGTTTGTAAGTGTCTCTGCCGTCAGGGTTCACCAAAACAAGTATGGCTTGTCCTGCAATTAATCATTATTAATTAATAGAAAGCAAAGGAAAGAAGAATGGTTATTGGTTAATTACCCTCGAGGACAAGGACGAGAAGATCAGAATCGGAGTGGTGAGGGAGAAGGAGGGTGTTTGGTTTGGAGCAATATTCAAGAACTCGGTAGTCTCGAAGATTCTCCAGTTTCTCGGTGTCTTCGTTGAACCTTTGGAGGAGACGAAGAGAACCGTGTTGGTTCTTGAAGAGAGTGAGGAACTTGTTGGACCTAAAGAGATACGGGTTATTTTGTGCCCGTGACTCTTCACTCTCGTCCTCTGCTTCTCCTCCACTGTGTCCCGAGTGCGCAAACGACGCAGAAACTGAAGCAAGCAAAACAACTCCCAGCAATAACCATAGTGGAAATCGCGCAGAAAAAGCCATATTGGTTTACTAAATACAAAATTATTGGTATTGCAGTGTGAGGGGATGATGAGAACATTGGGTCACATTACCGGTATTTATAGTTGTAGAAGAGAAGGGTGTGGTTAAATTGCATGGACATTTGGCCGCGGAATGCCATGCTGGTTGACGAGTGTTCAAATGAACAAATTGATGTGGCGGAAGAGAATATCGGTTTGTGTTTTGTGGTCCATTCCATCAGTTTAGATATACATGGACGCGGCGAACTTCATCACCTAGCAATTACCATTCATGTGAACTTTGGCGCGGTTGCGTTTTGTTTCAGTATAAACTCTATTGGTTTCCAAAGGATTCGCTCTTCCTTTTATTTCTTCATCATTCATCGTTTGCAAAGGACTCCACACTGTTATCCTACACCACTACCAAGGGATCAATTTTATTCCTTTTACTTTCATTTACATGTTTTATTTTTAAAAATTCATCAATTTAGTTTAGTACTAATTTTTATGAACTAAAATAATTAAATTATTAACTAAAATATTAAATCTAACTTAAAATAAAAATATTAATTTTTTAAATTCTAATCTCAACTCTTATAAATTATAAAATATTTTATTTTTAAATGTTTGAAACCATTTCATATTTTAATACAATTATAATTTTTTTAAAAAATTTAGATAAAAAATAATTTTAAGAACTTTAATATGAAAAAATTAACAGCCGACTAAATTTTAAAAGTAAAAAAATAAAAAATTATTAAAAAATTTAAATTTTAAAATTACACACAAATTAAATTTAAAAGCTTAAAAAGTACAATTAAATCTAAAAATAAATAAAATAGATAATGAACGATAAGTCCAGTAAATTAATACTGAAGTTATCATCAAATTAATTAATAATTAATACTTTCATATTTTTCTTCATTTTTTTTTAAATTTCTGCTAAATATTCTTTATTTTTTCATATCATCATAATTTATGAATAAATCTTAATTCCATATTTATATAATATATATATATATATTATAGTTTATGACAATATTTTTTTTATTTAGGTGATTATTCTTTTGTTATTGTTGGTGTATAATGTATGAAGACAAATGCACCTTATCGTTTTATGAAGTAAAGAATGAGTAGAGTATCGTCTCCACATGGATTTGGTTCAAATACTGAAGTTCTACTAGTCCACTAATTGAACTCAGTTATGGGATCACATAGGCAACTTAAATTTAAGCGCGTATGCAACGCAAACAGAAATTGACAAGAATTTACAGAATCTGTCATAAATTTGGAACTATGTCCAGTACGCAAAGAATACTTCAAAATAATATTAAACTATCAAACACTCAACAACTAATATAAATGTGTAAGAATTCAAATTATGGAAGATGTTAGGGTTGGATTTCACCAAAAATTCCTCTATGTAACCTTTGATCACTACGTATATTCAAGATAAAATGTGGTTGAAGATCGAATTCACAATTATTGATTGAATGTCAATCGCTTGACTCATCAATTCTTCACTCAAGTGAGGAATCCTAATCCCTTAACAATTCCTAATTTGACGTGAGCATTAAGTTCAAGAATTCAAACGATCTCATAATTGCAAACCTTTATCCCTAGAGCCTTCACATTCACAATTGTGTTATTCAATCCCAGTTCCAGTTGCGAAGAAGAATTTAGATTCAATTTATAAGTGGACAAGTCATAAAAGCATTAAGCAAAAAGATGAATAATCAACGTTAAAAGAAAACAATCTTAAATAAATGCAAAATCTAGGTTACATAAGATCAGTTAAGGATTCATCCTTCCCCAACAAGGGCTCAGTTACACGTAATGAATAAGAAGAAAATAGAGGAAGAAGAGAAAGTCATGATCATGGCAGCACGCTGCAGATGCACTTCGTCTTCCGTCCCAGGGTTCCTCTTTCACCCAGAATAAAACTGGTGCATGGTGAAGCGTCGCGTGTCCAACGCGGAACCTGTAACATATTGTAGAAATTAAAACATATCAGATTTATGAGAATTTATCATCCAAAAGACTCTAAAACTGTATTTTCCAGATTGTGCATGAGTTATTCATTTTTATGTCACTTTCTCATGTTTTAATAGTGTTTTATGCTTCAATTACTTGCAATTACATTGAATTCTGTTCCAAATAAGTGTCTTATTGAACACTTATCAGTTATTTATGTAATATATCTTCATTTAGATGATTTTTTATATTGGATAATTATTTTTTTATTTTCTCTTCTTCAATTTTTTTATCTCCATTTCTCTAAGTTCATCTCTCCTTTTCTTTCTTACATGCACACAGACTCTTGTTAATAGATTTTTCATCTTTTTTTTTTCTTTTTAAAATATTTTTTTAATTATTAAAAATATCATAATATCTATATATTAGGTTGAATAATGGTACCTTTAATTTAATTTATAGATTTTTTTAATATTTTTTTAAATTGAAAATACTATAAATCCTATCCATTCTTCAAGTAATATGTATTTTCATCACATTTAATATAATCAATGCTAAATTCTTATTTGTATTTATCATTAATAAGTATCTACAATAATAATTTATTTTTGCATCTTGATTTCTTTTTATAATTTATTATTATTATTATTTATTTTAGTAAATATGTTGAGTTAAGTTTTAACCGTTGTAATTGAAATGCTATTACATTATCCCGTGGTTTATCTCCTCTCTATACCCTTCTTCGAGCTTTGTCTTAGTTTCACCTTCCTTTATAAGCTTGTTTTCATTTACAGTGGTTTCATTTACATTTCTTAGTCAGACCAAGTTCTGTCTTCCCGTAAACCCCCACATTTTTTAAGACATTTTTTGTCTACTGGATCGGATTTGAAGAATTCGTTTCCTATTGTCAGAGTTGAAGATTGTACTGCTTTTGCTTTTGTTACGCAAGGGAGATTATAACTTAAACTTAAAGGTCGATTGTTGGTACAACGTTTGGAATTAGGAATAGAAATTGATTGAATCAAGGCGCATTAAATCAACCTAAATTTTAAAGGTTTAAATTTAATTTTTTTAAAAATTTTGAATTCTGAATCTCTAATATATTATAATTTTTTTAAACATATGATCTATTTTAAAGTTTCCCATTTAAAAAGATTAAAAAATAAATTTAAAATTTATATAAATAATTAGTTAAAATTTTTTTCTTATAATATAAAATGATCAGTAAACAAGCCTAAGCTTTCTCTTTCTGTACATATAAATATGATTTAAAAGGATGATAAACTAAAAGTTTTATATGAAAATACATTTTGATGACATCTTTTTAAGTTATAAAACTTATCAAAGGAGCTTATAGTAGTACTGTTTGTAAAAAAATGAATTAAAATTTTAACAAATAATGAATATAGTATATTATTTTAAATATATATAACACTGTAACTTATATTGCATACACAATAAAACATTTTTGTATATACAAAATTAAAATATATAAAACTTATAACAATATTCAACATTATCAATGTAAAATAAGAAAAGAAATAACAACTAGCAAGTTTTGTGATCTCTTGAACAAAGATATCAAATTTTCAAGTTGATTTCTTGAATGATTTCATTCATCTTCAAAATATAGAATAAATTATTATTAAAATAAAAAAAATGTAAAACAACCATTTTAAAATATTATAGAAGATGATGTGTTACATGTAATATACCTTGTACAAGATATCTTCAGTAACTAAAGGTTCATTAGAGATGAATCATTTAAACCGTATCACATTCAAGATTAGGAATGTGTGGAGTGATACTCTTGAACTTTGAAAATAGATAAAAACAACAGCAAATGATTTTATTTTGACAATAAAACGAAAGTTGTGCAAGATTCTTTTTGTTTGAAATTAAAAATTAAAAATATTATTAATATATAAATTAATATATTAAAACAAATACAATAAATATGATATAAAAAGTAATAAATTTTTTAATAAGTTAAACAGAATTTTTTATAAACATTAGCCTAACTTATTTATTTAAAAATATTTTAATAAATCTAAATTTATTTATTTATTAAAAAATTAAACTAAGCTAAGTTTTAAACAAATTAAGCCATCAACCTATATTATACAATTTAATTCATTTTTATTTCTTGGAACGAAAATATCATGAAAAATAATGCGCGTATGTTCTAATATTCAATATATATCCTGATAGACGTTTCATGACATATTCATTCAGTTGCATAAATGTTCAATGACATATAAGTTGTAATAAATTTTGCACTCAACAACTTTAAAACATGTCTATCAAAAAAAATATATTAAATTAAACATGAATTTTTATTGAAAACCAAACATAGTATTTACTTAATTGTTTATGATAATCCAATACCAAAAATAAAACATGAAGTTTAGCAAAACATTAATCAATGTTCAAATTCAAAACAAAAACCACCAAAATAATGATATAAAATATTGTCAACAAATTTTTATACTAATTTGGTTGAGGTGCTCTTATAATCCTATACTTTTGAAGATGTTGGTAACCTTGTGAACTCATCTTTTGAATTATTAAAAGGCTTCATAACCTTCAACAATCAAAGTTAGCATTTCCTTTATTTTTTATTTTTAAATTTTGAATAAAGATTGTAGATAGAATGTATATAATTAGCTAGTATAAACTATGTATAACACATAAAATATGAACAACAATATAACTAATACACATAGTAATAGTTACTATAGTTAACATAAAATGCATCTACTTCAACAACAACAAATTTGATAATGATAAAAATTTAAAGTATTGCCTTTAAATTGGTTTTGTGTAATATATATGATTTAGTTACTTTTTTAATGTTAATATACTTCCTTAAAATGAATTTATACGACTATTAAGATACTTTTTATTTTATGATCATTGTACAAAATCACATCCCATCATGCTTCTTTCATAAATAGAACATAAATAAAAAAGGTAATTTATAATTAAATGTAAAATTAAAAAAGATAGAAAAATTAATATGCCTCATACGATTATTGGTTTTTCTCTAATTTTGTTAAATCTTTTCAGTTTTGTTTCCTATCTACTCTTCCTTTCTTAGGTTGGAGTAGGCTTGTACATTGCTTATATTTAAAAAATAAAGATTTTATGATAAAAAAATGTATACCATTTAACTTCTAGGAATCGATGTATTTTAATAAATTAAAAATTATATCTAAAATCAAATTTTTATTTAAAAGTATAATTTAAAATAATAGACTGTTTACAAAATATTGACAAAGAAACAAATAGTAGACACAAATTTATGAAACGGATTTATTTATAATTTTTATAATTATTAATAATAATATAATTCTAAGTTACAGTTTCTTTTTAATATTTAATTATCTGTGCAACAAATATGATAGTAACTAAATTAAAAGTTTTAGCAATATTTTATAAAAAAACTATATATAATTATGATAATATTATCAGATTATTCTTCAACTAATTGTTTATTAGTAATATAAACATTATTTTTAAAATAATAATATAGAACCATTTTATGTTCATAGTAATTATGGATGATAATTTGAAAAATTATTTTTTTCATTCACATTTCGGTTTTAGGAAAGGAAGGATATGGATTCGTTGATAATATCTTCATTGTTGTTCTTTGACACAAATTTTTCCTCCTTCCAACCATGGGTTCTAGAAATTAGTTTTCTATTCATAAAATAAGTGATACAATGATGGACATTGATTATTAAACCAACAAACTGATACATTTGTGTATAATAGTCCTAGGTTATTAAAAATTGAATCCACTTTATTAATGTGATAATTTTAAAATTACATCTTTCACAATCTTTTTTATTGTATGATCTTTATTAGTTATTGATAAGTGTCCAACATAACACCTATTTGATAAGAATTCTGATGTAATAACAAATAATTGGAACATAAATAATCACAAATTGATTAGAAATTGACAGAAAACTGAGTAATTCATACAAATTTTGTATTATACAGTTTTAAAGTTTTTTTAATGATAAATCTTTGTAAATATGATATGTTTTCACTGTGTGCAACTTGTCATAGGATCTTGCGTTAGCAACATAACCAACAACATTTTGTTACTTTCTGTGTTGGTAATGCAAGAGCAACTGCGTTGGATACACACGTAACATACCAACACTTATAAAAGGTCCAGAACAGAATAAGGAGTCTTGGAACGCAAAAATAGAGCCGCCTTTCTCTTATCAGTTAGTCAGACCTTCCTTTTCGCTATAGTCGTTCCTGATGGTGGAGGACTTGTGGATTGAGGAATCAACGTGCAGCCGCCCATGGACGCTGAGCCACATTCTTTTATCTTATTTGTTTCATCTCTTTCTCATTCTGCGTAATTAGACTCTTGTTAAGAAAGGAAGGATCCATGTTCTGAACCTATGTAATCTAGAATTCTTATATGAATTCAAGTTCACGTTTTCTTTCAATTGATTGTTCTTTTCTTTGCGTAAAGTTTCTATAAATTGGTTATTTGTAAATTAAATTTGGATTCTTATTCACAATTGAGAAATTGGATTAGGAATTGGACTTGAAAGTGAACAATATAACTGCGGATGCTCTAGGAATAAAGATTCATAGTTGTGAGATTGTGTGGATTCTTGAACTTGAAGCTCACTTTAATTAGGAATCACTAAGGGATTAAGATCTCTAACTCAAGTGAAGTGTTGATGAGTCAAGAGAATTCAATCTTCAATCATATCTTTAACTTGTATGAAAGTAAGGAATTCGAATTGCATTAGATTCAATTTGGTGAACTCTGACCCTAACACATTCCATAAATCGATTTTCTCACATTCGTGCCATATAGTGAGTGCTGGACAGTTTCTAAACCTGTTTTTAACCCGTTTTATGAGTGTTGGAGAAGTATTTAATTAAGCACATCTCATTTACATTCACGTTAACAACCTCTCATAACCTTAGTTCAAATAGTAGATTAATAGGAATTTAATATTTGAACAAAATCTCTGTGAAAACGATATCATTCTCACCCTTTACTCTAAAAAGAAATAAAACACACTTACCTTACAGTTTTATACCAACAGTTGCATAGTTAGAATGTTTATTAAACATTACTTTAAAAAATATCTTTGGTATCTATTTGTAAGTTTCTATATTTTCATCAACCAACATCCAAAACTATCATCTCATTATGATGATTGTATTTATAAAATATTATTAAAGAACGATAATATTTATTTTTCTTATAAGTAGTATTGAAGATCATAATATCTCTAAAACATTTATAATCAATTCTATTATCTTTTTTTGTCCAAAATAATTGTTGTAATTTATCATCATCAATAGTTATATATTTATAAAAATACATGTTATCATTATTTGTCTTAACTTGCAAATAACACAACGTAGTAAATATATCATCATCTTTTATTCTAGTTCTATTTTTCTTATCAATGTGATTGTACAAATCTTTTCTTAACATTAGACTATAAATATAAGAAGTTTGGATACCATGCAAATATAAACTATTCACTTTGACTTTTATTTCCATCATTCAATAGTTAATATCCAAGAATCAAATATACGTTATGAAAATCTATAAATGCAACTACTTTTCACTTAAAAAATTTGTAATCAAAAGGTATATAAACTTTGCTTCGCAATTTGATTGGCTTAATGATCTAGAATTTTTACGACAAAATCATACTTGTAATGTCTAGAAGTCTAACGGTTGCAAATCATTTATCTCATGTTGATAACACCTATACAATCATGATTAAGCTTGTTTTTTTAGTGAAAAATCCTCCTATCTTCACATATAAATATTAGAAATTTATAATTTTATTTTTTGAATCAAACTTTGATCCTCACATATCATTATATAATAGATTAACAATCTCCTTATATTTATATATTTTTGTCATTTTTCATACTCCAATACACCAACAGAATATTAATATTATCTAAAGAAATATTATTTCTTTCAATTATATTTTGTATTTCAAATTATTTATAAATAATCAACAATATAAAATATAAATTAAAGAAAAATTAAAACATAAATTCAAAAAATAATCAAAAAAGTTTATAATAAAGTAAAAAAATAACTTAACTGTAAATATTAAACAATTCTTTATCACTTCACTATAAAAAGATAACTTATAAATTTAGATTCAATGAAGCCATTTATTTAAATGACAACTAAGTCATTTCAGGTTACATGTTACTTAGTAATTTTTTTTATCCCTATTTCTAATATCATCCTTTAATGTTAGGTAAAAAAAATTAAAACCATAAAAATTTTAAATATTATCATGATTGAATAAATAATAGGATAAAAATAAATTTAAAAATGCTACAATTATATGAAAAATAACAAATTCTAAAAAAAATAACGAAACATATGAGTTGTATAATAAATTTTGATTTAACATACAAGCATAGGAAAAGATAATGGTTTAAAAATGCTATATATTCAAATTTAATATCATACGAAGATTCCTTCAACTTCTATAACTATGTAACCCTACTTTGTAAGCTCAAAATTTATTAATTTATCATAGCACATAAATTCTCATGATTTAGGAATGCCTATATTTAGAATTAAGAAAACGTTAATATCAAAATACACGTATAACAATTTGAATAATACCCAAATCAAACAAATTTATAATTTGCAATAATTATTTTATATATAAAATAAAAATAAATATATAATTAATATAAAAAAATAAAAATGATCATATTACATAAACTAAAAATAAAATAAAAAATTATAATTAGAAAATAAAAACGAACTTGAAGAACTCATGGTTAGCATCAAAATTTATTGGAACAAATATCACCGGATTTGTTAAAAATAATATAAACAAAATTTTGTAAAATTAAAAAACAAATATCAATAATGATAAATTAAAAAAATAAATACAGATATTTATTAATGTAAATCCTTATTAATAAGAATACAAATAAAAATTTAATAATAGTGATGTTAAATATGATTAATAATAATTGGGATTTAATATCTTTTAATTTAAAACATACAAGAGAAAGTGTGTCTCTTTAATTTATATTATTACTCTTCTAAATTTTTAATATGCTCTCATAAAATTTTTATTTATATAATAATTTAATAATAATTTTTATCTGAAAATATTAAGTTATTTTTGCAAATTTATTACATATATAAATCTATATGCATTGAAAACAAAACAATCTAATTACCCGCCCGCCGCCCACTCCAGATCTATCATGGACGCGGCGAATTTCATCAGCTAGCGTTCATGTGAACTTGGCGCGGTTGCGTTTTGTATCAATGTAATATACTTCAACATTAGTTTCCAAACGATACGTTTTCTTTTTGTTTCTTCGTCTGTCATTGTCATTTTCGTGCGTGTAATTGCAAGAGACTGCACACTGTTGTCGTATCCAAATATCAAGGGATAAAAATAAAGCCCTCATTTCAATTTTATTCCTTTTAGCTAGTTTGATTTATATGTTAAATTTTTTTAATAATTCTGATTTTTAATTTTTAAAACTTCAAAAAATTATTTAAGTATATATTTTTTATTTAAATTTTTTACTCAAATTTTTATAAATCAAAATAATTAAATTATTTTATATTTAAAATTTGTCAAGTAAAATATTAAATTTAACTTAAAATAAAAAATACATTTTTATTTTCAAAAATATAATCTCAGATCTTATAAAATTTTTAAACTTTAATTAATTTAAACAAAATTTTCATTTTTGAATGTTTAAAATTATTTTATATTTTAATATTATTATATTTTTAAAATTCAGATAACAATAATTTAAGAATTTTAATATAAACAAATTAATGGGAAGTAAAATTTTCTAAATTTAAAAAATAAAATAAAATTAGAAATACACATAAATTAAATTCGTAAATTTAAAAATATAATTTAACTAAAAAATAAACACTCAAACATATAATGAGCAATAAGTACGGTAAAAATAATACGGACGTTATCATCACATTATTAAAAATTGAATAATTTCATATTTTTATTCACGTATTTTCAATTTGTTGGTAATATTATTATTATTATTATTATTTATATCACGATAATTAACGAATGAATGTTAATTTTATATTTATGTAATATATATTTTTATAATTTATGACAATAATTTTACTTCTATACTCTTTCCTTTTCTTTTTATAGTTGTCCTAGTATTTTTATGTTGGGTTGATTATTGAAATCTTCTTAACACGATTAAATTGATATTTAACATGTATCTTATCAATTTATATTACCATTTTTAAATTTTAATATACTCTGACAAAATTATTATTTACGTAATAATCGACATAAATAATGTTATAAAACTTTTAAATGAGGGTAATAGACTTAAACCGTTGAATTTATAAGGACATATTTAAAATTAATTAATATCAATGCAAAAGGAGTTATTCAAGTAGCTTTTCATTTATCAGAAATTTAGTGTTTAATTTATTTAAAATTTATTTTAATCTGATTTATTTAATAAATAAATAAATTTAAATTTATTAAAAAAATTTAAATAAATAAATTAGACTTATGTTCATAAAGAAAAATCTGTTTAACTTACTCAAAGATTTATTTATCTTTATATTATATTTATTGTATTTGTTTTAACATACTAATTTATATATTATTAATATATTTATATAATTGGTTAAAAATTTAAATTTTTAATTTTAAATAAAAAGAATCTTGCAAAACTTTCTTCTCATTATCAAAATAGAATTATCTGTTGTGGTTTTTGTGTACGTTTATGGTTTAAGAGTATCACTCCACGCATTTTTAATCTTAAATGAGATATGGTTGAAGTGATCCAACTCTACTCAAGCTTTAGTTACCAAAGAGATTTTGTACAAGAAATGTATGTCACATGTAACACATCACCTCCTATAATATTTTAAAATGGTTGTTTTACATTTTTTATTTTAATGATAATTTATTTTATATTTTGAAGATGGATGAAATCATTCAAAAAATCAACTTAAAAATTTAATATCTTTGTTCAAGAGATCACAAAGCTTACTAGTTGTTATTTCTTTTCTTGTTTTACGTTAAAGATGTTGGATATTGTTATAAGTTTTACATATTTTTATTTTGTATATATAAAAATGTTTTATTGTATACACAACGTAAGTTATAATGTTACATGTATTTAAAATAATATACTATATTCATTAATTGTTAGATAATTTTGATTGAATTTTTGTACAAATGATACTAGTATGAGCTGGTTTGATAGGTTCTACAACTTAAAAAAATGTTATTAAAACGTATTTTCATATAAAGCTTTTAAATCATTTATATATATATATATATGGTTTAGGTTTATTTGCTGATTATTTTATAACCAATTATTTATATAAATTTTAAATTTATTTGTTGATTTTTAACATGGTAGACTTTAAAATAAATCATATCTTTACAACAACAAAAATTTATGATAAATTACAGGTTTAAACTTTAAAATTCACGGGTGGAAAATGAGCTTTTTTATATCGGTTGGTATGAACTTTTTACATCGGTTATTTGGACGGTGTTGAAGCGGACAATATAGAAAATAAGACTTTTTACATCGATTCTGGACCCGGCGTAAAAAGTACACTTTCTACATCGGTTAAGGTCACAACTGATGTAGAAAATGTACTTCTTACATCGTTTATAGGTCCATTTTACATTGGTTATAACCGATGTAAAAAGTTTATTTTTTTTAATGTTTGTTTTGTTTAGTCATGCTACCTTGTTATTTATTCACAATACCTGCATATGCACATAGAATCACCAGACAAACAATATAAAATTTACATAATCTATATATTTAAACTAAATACATCATTATTTATAATCAAAATTTAATAATAAACTAAGACAAAGTTCGAAGAAGGGTATAGAGAGGAGATAAACCACGGGATAATGTAATAGCATTTCAATTACAAAGGTTAAAACTTAACTCAACATATTTAGTAAAATGAATAATAATAATAATAATAAATTATAAAAAGAGATCAAGATGCAAAAATAAATTATTATTGTAGACACTTATTAAAGATAAATACAAATAAGAATTTAGCATTGATTATATTAAATGTGATGAAAATACATATTACTTAAAGAATGGATAGGATTTATAGTATTTTCAATTTAAAAAAATATTAAAAAAATCTATAAATTAAATTAAAGGTACCATTATTCAACCTAATATATAGATATTATGATATTTTTAATAATTAAAAAAATATTTTAAAAAGAAAAAAAAAAGATGAAAAATCTATTAACAAGAGTCTGTGTGCATGTAAGAAAGAAAAGGAGAGATGAACTTAGAGAAATGGAGATAAAAAAATTGAAGAAGAGAAAATAAAAAAATAATTATCCAATATAAAAAATCATCTAAATGAAGATATATTACATAAATAACTGATAAGTGTTCAATAAGACACTTATTTGGAACAGAATTCAATGTAATTGCAAGTAATTGAAGCATAAAACACTATTAAAACATGAGAAAGTGACATAAAAATGAATAACTCATGCACAATCTGGAAAATACAGTTTTAGAGTCTTTTGGATGATAAATTCTCATAAATCTGATATGTTTTAATTTCTACAATATGTTACAGGTTCCGCGTTGGACACGCGACGCTTCACCATGCACCAGTTTTATTCTGGGTGAAAGAGGAACCCTGGGACGGAAGACGAAGTGCATCTGCAGCGTGCTGCCATGATCATGACTTTCTCTTCTTCCTCTATTTTCTTCTTATTCATTACGTGTAACTGAGCCCTTGTTGGGGAAGGATGAATCCTTAACTGATCTTATGTAACCTAGATTTTGCATTTATTTAAGATTGTTTTCTTTTAACGTTGATTATTCATCTTTTTGCTTAATGCTTTTATGACTTGTCCACTTATAAATTGAATCTAAATTCTTCTTCGCAACTGGAACTGGGATTGAATAACACAATTGTGAATGTGAAGGCTCTAGGGATAAAGGTTTGCAATTATGAGATCGTTTGAATTCTTGAACTTAATGCTCACGTCAAATTAGGAATTGTTAAGGGATTAGGATTCCTCACTTGAGTGAAGAATTGATGAGTCAAGCGATTGACATTCAATCAATAATTGTGAATTCGATCTTCAACCACATTTTATCTTGAATATACGTAGTGATCAAAGGTTACATAGAGGAATTTTTGGTGAAATCCAACCCTAACATCTTCCATAATTTGAATTCTTACACATTTATATTAGTTGTTGAGTGTTTGATAGTTTAATATTATTTTGAAGTATTCTTTGCGTACTGGACATAGTTCCAAATTTATGACAGATTCTGTAAATTCTTGTCAATTTCTGTTTGCGTTGCATACGCGCTTAAATTTAAGTTGCCTATGTGATCCCATAACTGAGTTCAATTAGTGGACTAGTAGAACTTCAGTATTTGAACCAAATCCATGTGGAGACGATACTCTACTCATTCTTTACTTCATAAAACGATAAGGTGCATTTGTCTTCATACATTATACACCAACAATAACAAAAGAATAATCACCTAAATAAAAAAAATATTGTCATAAACTATAATATATATATATATATTATATAAATATGGAATTAAGATTTATTCATAAATTATGATGATATGAAAAAATAAAGAATATTTAGCAGAAATTTAAAAAAAAATGAAGAAAAATATGAAAGTATTAATTATTAATTAATTTGATGATAACTTCAGTATTAATTTACTGGACTTATCGTTCATTATCTATTTTATTTATTTTTAGATTTAATTGTACTTTTTAAGCTTTTAAATTTAATTTGTGTGTAATTTTAAAATTTAAATTTTTTAATAATTTTTTATTTTTTTACTTTTAAAATTTAGTCGGCTGTTAATTTTTTCATATTAAAGTTCTTAAAATTATTTTTTATCTAAATTTTTTAAAAAAATTATAATTGTATTAAAATATGAAATGGTTTCAAACATTTAAAAATAAAATATTTTATAATTTATAAGAGTTGAGATTAGAATTTAAAAAATTAATATTTTTATTTTAAGTTAGATTTAATATTTTAGTTAATAATTTAATTATTTTAGTTCATAAAAATTAGTACTAAACTAAATTGATGAATTTTTAAAAATAAAACATGTAAATGAAAGTAAAAGGAATAAAATTGATCCCTTGGTAGTGGTGTAGGATAACAGTGTGGAGTCCTTTGCAAACGATGAATGATGAAGAAATAAAAGGAAGAGCGAATCCTTTGGAAACCAATAGAGTTTATACTGAAACAAAACGCAACCGCGCCAAAGTTCACATGAATGGTAATTGCTAGGTGATGAAGTTCGCCGCGTCCATGTATATCTAAACTGATGGAATGGACCACAAAACACAAACCGATATTCTCTTCCGCCACATCAATTTGTTCATTTGAACACTCGTCAACCAGCATGGCATTCCGCGGCCAAATGTCCATGCAATTTAACCACACCCTTCTCTTCTACAACTATAAATACCGGTAATGTGACCCAATGTTCTCATCATCCCCTCACACTGCAATACCAATAATTTTGTATTTAGTAAACCAATATGGCTTTTTCTGCGCGATTTCCACTATGGTTATTGCTGGGAGTTGTTTTGCTTGCTTCAGTTTCTGCGTCGTTTGCGCACTCGGGACACAGTGGAGGAGAAGCAGAGGACGAGAGTGAAGAGTCACGGGCACAAAATAACCCGTATCTCTTTAGGTCCAACAAGTTCCTCACTCTCTTCAAGAACCAACACGGTTCTCTTCGTCTCCTCCAAAGGTTCAACGAAGACACCGAGAAACTGGAGAATCTTCGAGACTACCGAGTTCTTGAATATTGCTCCAAACCAAACACCCTCCTTCTCCCTCACCACTCCGATTCTGATCTTCTCGTCCTTGTCCTCGAGGGTAATTAACCAATAACCATTCTTCTTTCCTTTGCTTTCTATTAATTAATAATGATTAATTGCAGGACAAGCCATACTTGTTTTGGTGAACCCTGACGGCAGAGACACTTACAAACTTGACCAAGGCGATGCTATCAAAATCCAAGCAGGGACCCCTTTCTATCTCATTAACCCAGACAACAACCAGAACCTCAGAATATTAAAGTTCGCCATAACCTTCAGGAGACCGGGCACAGTCGAGGTAATGCTTATTATTAATTAATTCTTCTTCTAATTTGTTTCAAGTAAAACCAATCTGTCTTTTCTCTACTATACAGGATTTCTTCCTATCTAGCACTAAAAGACTGCCATCCTACCTGAGTGCGTTCAGCAAGAATTTTCTAGAGGCCTCCTACGATGTAAGCAACCATCACACAATCTAATTTTCCTTAATTCAAGTCACGTCCCAATTAAATTAGTGTGCTTGTTTTTAGTCCCCATATGACGAGATAGAGCAGACTCTGTTGCAAGAAGAACAAGAGGGAGTGATAGTCAAAATGCCAAAGGATCAGATCCAGGAAATAAGCAAACATGCCCAATCTAGCTCCAGAAAAACACTTTCTTCCCAAGATAAACCATTTAACTTGAGAAGCCGAGACCCCATCTATTCCAACAACTATGGCAAGTTATATGAGATCACTCCAGAGAAAAACTCACAGCTACGGGACTTGGATATCCTCCTCAATTGTTTACAAATGAACGAGGTAAACTAAACTAATCATTTTGCTTCTTAGACAACCTCATTAGTGATGAGACTAATTTTTTGATAAATTTAGGGAGCTCTTTTTGTGCCACACTACAATTCAAGGGCCACAGTCATACTGGTGGCTAATGAAGGAAGAGCAGAGGTTGAGTTGGTGGGTCTAGAACAGCAACAACAGCAAGGATTAGAAAGTATGCAACTGCGGAGGTACGCTGCCACGTTATCTGAAGGCGATATACTCGTAATTCCCTCGTCTTTTCCGGTTGCCCTCAAAGCTGCTTCAGATCTAAATATGGTTGGGATTGGTGTCAATGCTGAAAATAACGAGAGGAACTTCCTTGCAGGTATATCCCAATTGAATTGAATTGAATTGAATTGGCTTATCTGATTCAGTTATTTGCTTGTTCATTGAAAATTTGAAGGTAACAAAGAGAACGTGATAAGGCAGATACCTAGGCAAGTGAGTGATCTAACATTCCCTGGATCTGGTGAAGAGGTTGAGGAGTTATTAGAGAATCAAAAGGAATCCTACTTTGTGGATGGTCAGCCTAGGCATATTGACGCTGGTGGAAAGGCTAGAAGGGCCCATCTGCCTAATCTTTTCCGCACTTTTTACTGAATAAACTATCTAAGTTACTAAATAAAATGCTGTAAAAGCAAAGCTCATACCGAGCAACCAAAGTATGAGGCTATGTAACTACAACTAGAGCTCCATCTTTCTACTTTCAATAAATAAATCCACCATCATGGTTTTCTTTTCTCTCTACTTCAACTCTCTTCACCTAATTTCGTATGCTTATTGCACCTCCCTATTAACTATCCTACTTTACTCTCAACTTAAATGCAAAAATGTTCATAAATACTTCACAACAATACATGCATGGAATTATGGAAATTATACAAAATTAATGAAAAATTAAACACCTAAAATTGTTACAATTATCCTTACTTTTTTCTAACATCTCAACACGCTTAGGTCTTCAAATATCAATCAGGACCCCGATTAAAATAAACAATATTAACAACTTTTTTAAAGTGTTGATTAAAAAAACAATTTTTTTTTTAAAAAGGAGTATTATAAATGTACTCTAGCATGTACTTTTTCTGTTTATGATTGACCTTGGTTAGTAACACGCACAAATAGAGACTTCGTGGTTAATACAAAATTTTAGAAAATAGGGTAAATTTATATATTTTCTCAAGATTTTATGACTTCCATATTTTAGCCTCTAATTTTAAAAATTAATGTTAATTTATTTTAGTTTTTTTTCTAATGTAAAATAACAAAAAAATAAAATTAAAATAGTTAATATATTTGTGTGTGTAAAATTATAGATTAACAAAAGAAAATTTAAGTTTAAAATCTTCATCTAACTTTTAAATTTATACTTTAAATAATATACGTTGAATCAAAATGATCTTTCCACTCTTCTACAAGAACGAAAAAAATATTCAAAACTTACGTTGAATTTGATCCAAATTGCGATTGTCTATTTTTTTATCATTATATTATTTTTGTTCTCGACTATTTTAATTAACATTTAATTAAATCCTTACCAAGATCATTACACTGAAATAAAATAAATAAATTTAATTTTTATTAGCTTATTTATTTCACTAACAGGTTAAAACTTTATTTATATATAATTTTTTATATATCACTCTTATTTTAAAAGATAATAATTTTAAATATATATGTAACAAAAAAACAAAGTCAAAATGATTAATATATTTATGTGTGTGAAATTAAAGATTAACAAAGAAATTTTTTAAGTTGAAAATCTTCGTCTAATACAATCTTATCACTAACTTATAAATTTATACTCTAAATAATATACATTAGATCAGAATGATCTTTTCACTCTTCTACAAAGACGAGGAGAATACTCAAAATTTACATTCAATTAAATCCAAATTGCGATTGTTAGTTTTTTTTTATCATTAAATTATTTTTTTCTCAACTATTTTAATTAACATTTGATTAAATATTTACAAATATTATTATAATTAAATAAAATAAATAAATTTAAATTTTATCAGCTTATTTATTTCATTGAGAGGTTAAAATTTTATTTATATATAATTTTTCATATATCACTCTTACTTTAAAATATAATAATTTTAAATATATATATATATATATATATATATATATTTAAAAAAACAAAGTCAAAATGGTTAATATATTTGTGTGTGATATTAAAGATTAACAAATAAATTTGTAAGTTTAAAATCTTCGTCTAATACAATCTTATCACTAACTTATAAATTTATACTCTAAATAATATACATTAGATCAGAATGATCTTTTCACTCTTCTACAAAGACGAGGAGAATACTCAAAATTTACATTCAATTAAATCCAAATTGCGATTGTTAGTTTTTTTTTATCATTAAATTATTTTTTTCTCAACTATTTTAATTAACATTTGATTAAATATTTACAAATATTATTATAATTAAATAAAATAAATAAATTTAAATTTTATCAGCTTATTTATTTCATTGAGAGGTTAAAATTTTATTTATATATAATTTTTCATATATCACTCTTACTTTAAAATATAATAATTTTAAATATATATATATATATATATATATATTTAAAAAAACAAAGTCAAAATGGTTAATATATTTGTGTGTGATATTAAAGATTAACAAATAAATTTGTAAGTTTAAAATCTTCGTCTAATACAATCTTATCACTAACTTATAAATTTATACTCTAAATAATATACATTAGATCAGAATCATCTTTTCACTCTTCTACAAAGACGAGGAGAATACTCAAAATTTACATTCAATTAAATCCAAATTGCGATTGTTAGTTTTTTTTTATCATTAATTATTTTTTTCTCAACTATTTTAATTAACATTTGATTAAATATTTACAAATATTATTATAATTAAATAAAATAAATAAATTTAAATTTTATCAGCTTATTTATTTCATTGAGAGGTTAAAATTTTATTTATATATAATTTTTCATATATCACTCTTACTTTAAAATATAATAATTTTAAATATATATATATATATAACAAAAAAATAAAGTCAAAATGGTTAATATATTTGTGTGTGTGAAATTAAAGATTAACAAAAAAAAATTTAAGTTGAAAATCTCTATATAATAAAATCTTAATTACTAATTTATAAATTTATACTCTAAATAATATACGTTGGATCACAATGATCTTTCCACTCTTCTACAAAGACAAGAAGGATACTTAAAACGTACGTTCAATTAGATCCAAATTGCGATTATCTATTTTTTTATCATTATATTATTTACTTTCTTAACTATTTTAATTAACATTTGATTAAATTTTTACAAAGATCATTACAATTAAATAAATAAATAAATTTAAACTTTATCAACTTATTTATTTTATTAAGAAATTAAAACTATTTATATATAATTTTTCATGTATCACTCTTTGTTAAAAGATGATAATTTTTAATATATATATATATATATATATATATAAACTTTTAGAAAGTTAAAAACAAATAATACTACTTCCATATTTTAGCCTTGAATTTTAAAAATTAATGTTAATTTATTTTAGTTCTTTTCTAATGTAAAATAAAAAAAATAAAGTTAAAGTGGTTAATATATTTGTGTGTATGAAATTAAAGATTAACAAAAAAAAAATTTAAGTTTAAAATCTTCATCTAACTTATAAATTTATACTTTAAATAATATACGTTGGATCAAAATAATTTTTCCACTCTTCTACGAAAAGAATACTTAAAACTTACGTTGAATTAGATCCAAATTGCGATTGCATTTTTTTTATCATTATATTATATTCTTTTTCAGCTATTTTAATTAACATTTAATTAAATACCGACCAAGATCATTACAATTAAATAAAATAAATAAATTTAAATTTTACAATTAAATAAAATAAATAAATTTAAATTTTATTAACTTATTTGTATGTGAAATTAAAGATTAAAAAAAATTTAATTTTAAAATCTCCGTCTAATACAATCTTAATCATTAACTTATAAATTTATACTCTACATAATATATGTTGAATCAGAATAATTTTTTCATTCGTTTTTGTAGATACTCAAAATTTACGTTAAATTAAATCCAAATTACAATTGTCTGTGTTTTTTTTTATCATTATATCATTTTCTTTCTCAGCTATTTTAATTAACATTTGATTAAATCTTTACAAAAATTATATATAATTTTTTATATATCAATCTTTTGTTTAAAAGTTGATAATTTTTAATATATATATATATATTTAAAAAAATTAGAAAGTTAGAAACAAATAAATAAATACTACTTTTTAATAAAAACTGAAACAAACATATATTTTAAATAATAAGCGCTTATCTACTAGTACAATTTTTGACAATAACACTCGTGTTAAAATTAATGCAGTTTCACTCAATGAACAAAGATAAACGAAAATTATAGAAATAATTTTTCTATGCTGTCAAATATTTCAAAGTCATTTCAAAAATTTGAATACAAAACAAATACGTTTTGTTATATTCTTTTGCTTATCCTCTTACCATTTTTTTTATTATTTTATAATATAAATATTTAAAAATATAATTATTCAAAACAAAGTTACATAATTACATAGTTGCTTAAACTCCTAAATGTAAACCTTGTGAGAATAATTTGGATTTCTATGCAATTATAAAAGGCAAAGTTATTTAAGAAAAAAAATCAAAGTTAAACGAGAAAAGAAAATATATATTAAAATTAATTTAATAATAAATGGTTAAGATAGTTAATCTAAAATTTATATTTAAATTTAATTATTTTTATTATATAGAAAATTAATAATAAATTAAAAATCCGTAACACATTTTAATCGGATGAACTCACATTATAAATCGACAGTCATTTTTATTTTACATTTTTTATATTTGTTATTTAATTTTTAATTTTGTAAAAAATAGTTTAATTTAATGTTTAATATCACTAGAAAATGATTTCTTACAAAATTAGAAAGTAAATAAGTTAAGTATATTTATTTTTAAAATATTAAATTAAAAAATTAGTTAAATTAATAAAGATTAGATTATATTCCATAAAAATAGGAGTTAAAATTTTGTAAATATAAATATTTTAAAATTAAAAAATTATTGTCAAAAAAATTAGTTAAATTAATAAAGATTAGATTATATTCCATAAAAATAGGAGTTAAAATTTTGTAAATATAAAAATTTTATTAGTATGTTTAGTCTTTAAACAAGCTTGATATTATGAGTTTTTTAAATTCAACTTATCTAAACTTTTTATAATAAAAAATTTAAAAATATATTTTGTTTTATTTAAAAATACTATTAATATATTTTGTTTTAATTTTTAAAGTTAATTTTAAATATTTCTAATTATTAAAAAATTTAAATATTTATTATGTCAAAAATAAAAAATGAATTGTTTAAAAAATAGTCTACATGTGGTCTTTAAAAGCAACTTCTGAAAGAATTGACTATTATTTTAGAACATCTTCAAAACAGTTAACCAAAATTCCCTTAAATGTGTCTCTTTTAACTCAATTTGTTTTTAAATGCTAAATTCTTTGTCTTTTGAATTTCATTCTGGAAACAAAAACTTAGTTAAAAATGAAATTAGATTCCACGCAAAAATGATTGCCACGTAAACTGCTATAAGCCTATAGCCGTACGAAATTTAGCTAAGATGTACCGAACCAAAAACACCATGATTCTGGATTTTGTTTATTGATAGTAGTAGTCCTAGTTACAAAGCTGTAGAGGTAGTCCCAACATTTATTTTGGAACATAGTTATTCAGTAAAAAGCTCCCAAAATTGAAGACAGAGGACCCCTTTTACTCTTTCCATCCTCCTCCCTTTGCTGAGGCTGAGCATCCACAAAGTAGGATTCCTTTTGGTTCCTTATAAGTTTATCAACTTCTTCACCAGATCCCGGTAATGCAATATCCTTCACTTCACTATGTATCTGCCTCATCATATTGTCTTTCTCACCTTCAATTTTTCAATCACCAAGGAAATAACCCAATCAGCTATGTTTTCACATGTCATATCATATCATAACATAAGGTTATACTTAAGATATACCTGCGAGGAAGTTCCTCTGGTTGTTCTCCGCGTTGATACCGATCCCAAGCAAATGAAAATCTGAGGAGGAAGCTTTTACGGTAACTGGATGGGATGAGGGGATTGCGAATATATCGCCTTCAGATAACTTGGCACTGTACCTCTGCACTTCCTCACTTCCTAATCCTTGCTGTTGTTGCTGTTTTAGACCCACAACCTCAATTTTTGCTTCTCCTTCATTAGCCACCAGTATCACTGTGGCCTTTGAATTGTAGTGTGGCAGAAGAAGAGCCCCCTAAATTTATCAAGTCTCATTAATTAGGTTCTCAAAGAAGTATAAGTAAATTAATATAACTGAATTGGCTAGTTTAGTTTGTTTATTTACCTCATTGATTTCCACACAACTGAGGAAGATATCCAAGTCCCGAAGCTGTGGGTTTTTGTCTGGAGTGATCTCATAGAACTTGCCAAACTTGTTGGAATAGATGGGGTCTTGGCTTCTCAAGTTGAATGGATTGTCTTTAGAAGAAAGGGTTTTTCTTGAGCTAGATTTGGCATGTCTGCTCAGCTCCCGTATATGTTCCCTTGACACTTTGAGTATCACCCCCTCTTTTTCATGCTCATGCTGCAATAGAGTTTCGTGTATCTCCTCATAGGGCGACTATATATTTAAGGTACACAAATATAATTATCGCTTTTAGTGAGAGAAGGTTCATAATGAAAATTTAATTACACGTGAATTAAGGCAAATTAGATTGCTTTCTTACATTGAAGGAGGCCTCTAGTATATTCTCACTGAACCCGCGCAGGTATTCAGATAGGAAGAAATGCTGTAGAATAGAGAAAGAGTATAGGTTGGTCTTACAATTTATAAGAAGAATTAATTAATTAATTAATCGGACATGAGAATAATTAAAACAGTACCTCGAATTTGCCTGGTCTCCTGAAGGTTACGACGAGTTTTAGTATTCTGAGCTTCTGATTTTCCTGTTGGTTAAGAAAATAGAATGTTGTCCCTGCAGGTATTTTTATACCATCACCTTCATCAAGTTTGTAAGTCTCTCTGCCGTCAGGGTTCACCAGGATAAGTAAGGCTTTCCCTGCAATGAATCATAATGTATATAATTAACAAATTGATTGCCAATATTAATCATGATCGGCTTTAACTAACTAATTACCGCTAAGGACAACAAGGAAGAAATCAGCATCAGAGTGGAGAGGGAGAACAAGGGTGTTGGGTTCGGAAAGGATCTCAGCAACCCGGTAGTCTCGGAGATTCTCAAGCTCTTCGGAGTGTTGGTCGAATGTCTCGAGGACACGAATGTGACCATGTTGATTTTTAAAGACAGTTTTGAACCTGTGAGAGTTAAAGAGAAAAGGGTTGTTTTCTCTCTGTGACTTTGGTTCTGGTTCTAAGTTTGACTCCCAACCTTCTCCTTCCTTCTCCTTCTCCCTCTCCCTCTCCCTCTCCCTCTCCCTCTCCCTCTCTTCGGCATCTTGATAACGATGCTGTCCTTTCCATTCTTTCTCATCATCCTTCGTTTGACTTCCCTTTCCTCTAGTTCTTTGCTCCCTGCGATGATGTTCGTGCTCTTCATCATGCTTATGCTCACGCTCCTTTTCATGTGGTTGAGGGAATGGCTGTGGTTGTGGCCATGGTAGATCATGTTCATCATGCTCCTCCTTCTCTGACTCTGAATGCTCTCCCTTATGTTCATGTGATGATCCTTGCTTCTCGCTCTCAGGGTCCCTATAGATCTTGCAACGAGTATGGCACGCTTTGTGCCTGTAGGGTTCTTCCTCGGTCTTGCAACTCTGTATGCACATTTCGTAACTGCTGGGATTCTGCATTTCCCAGTAGGCAATGCCATATGACACAGAAACTGAAGCCAGGAAAAGAATTCCCAGCAACAGCAATAGTGGAAACCGCGCTGAACCCATATTGCTTAATTAAACTATTGCTATTGCACCGTGTCAAGATGATGACAACATTTGGGGGTATTTATAATTATAGAGGAGAGAATAGTGGCATGGACATTTGGCCACAGGGTAACATGCAGTTTGACGAGTGTTGAAATGAACAAAGTTATGTGGCCAAACACAGTGTGTGGGCTTGTGGGCTGTGTTGGTCATCCATCTGGCCTGCATGGTCGACACCTTTGATGACCACGTGTTACTACGCGCGATCTTCATCGCCCCCTGCTACTCGATAACTGAACTCAATTCGGTTGCCTATTGTTTCAATTTTCTTTTTGAAATTCCACATTCTTCTCCAAAATTTGTCTTCTTTTTTTCTTGTCAACAATTCAAGGAACTAGATAGAGTTATGCTATTCGTATTCCATAGTACCAAACAGAAAATTAAATAGAAAAATAAATAATTACGTCGGGGAAAGATAAGTAATTGAACGGTACGGTCCGTTATCATCAGTCTGGTTAATGAGTTGCCATTGGAGACCTTACGCTAACACATGAACTTCATACAATATATACACGTGTACCATGTAAGGATAATGACTCATTGCCAACTAATAACATCATCATTTCACACGTCTTAATGTACTCTTAAGTATAAAATATAAAATGAGTGAAAAAAATTAGATAAAATGATAAAATATGAAATATAATATGATAAAATAATTAAGAAAAAGATAAAGGTGTTTGAGATATTCATAATTAAACTATTTAGAATTATTATTTTATTGAACAAAACTAAAAATATTTTAACAAATTTTTGAACTTTTAACTTTGAAATTTCCCTCCCATATATGTATAATAACTTATATTTTGATACGTTCAGATGCAATTATTAATTTTTTTTTATTAACGATCACATAAGAGGTATAAAGAGGTGAAAGTTATCTTGGGTTGGGAAATATTTTTTAAGTGAAAAAGATATCAACTCATACCCTTTCAATACATCTAGAGTGTAAGCTGTTATTTTTTTAAAACAAAATGGAAAATATTTAATTGGAATGTAGGGGATGAATTTTACTGTTTGGGACAGGGAAGAATCGAGATCCTTCCTGAGTATATAGCATTTCAGCCAACCTACATGTTACTTTCATTATAAACCGTAAATCTTAAATGGTTTATAGGTGTAAATTACTTGTCGTATATAATTCAATTATTATTTTTTTAGGAATTTTTTTTACATATTAAAATTAATTTATACTCCTTTACATTTTTAATCTGATAATCGAGCATTTTTTAAATAAAAATTCAACCATTTATATCTAAATGGAACAATATAAGTTTTTTTGTTTTAGGTATGTTGGAGTAGTTTGTTTGTTTTTTTAAGAAAAGACTGACTCTGCTTATAATACTTCAGTAAGACTCTGGGCAGCTTTCATTGTTGCCATGCATAAACTCTAAAGTTTGGACTGCGCTAAAATTTGAAGCTGGACATGTAATCGAATAGAAAAATTAATTATTATTTTCACACTCAAAATAATAATTTGTTTTGATATTTTTTATAAGCTTTTCTTTATTAAATTATATATATATAAATATATAATAATATTAATTAATATGTCCATTTTAAAAATTAGTATAATAATTTAACTTTATTTTTACTTAAAATAAATTTTTATGGTTTATTAATTATATCACTTTAAAAACTATTAAATTTTTAAAAAATATATAAAAATATAAATATTCTACAATTTTTTTAAAAAAAAAACTTATAAAATGAATAAGAAGCTATAAGTCTTTTATCCGTCCGCTTATTTAATATTCTAATAGATTACTTTAAATGTGAGATTCGGCATTAATTGCTGTCGTCAACACAAAAATAACCAGGGGTGCGTCATTTGATATCCAAATATTTAGTTGTGTGAGAGGGTGGAAATGGCCAGAAAATTGTTTCGGTAAAAAATGACATGAAAAAAAGAAAAGGTAGGATTAAAAACGCCATTATATTTTTTAATAATAAAAACCTGAAACAGTACAGACCCCAATTATATAACACACAATATTGTCATGCTGCTTAGTTTATACGGCCAGAAACATTTGTAGTCATTCATCAAGTAATGTGGGTAAAGTATATATAATTAATGTTAAATATAGATGAAATACGCGTTTGGCCTTACAAATCAAATTTTTCGCATTCTGATAGGCAAGTAGAGAAATGTGGAAGGAAATTTTGGAGCCACATGTGCTTCGCAATTAAGAACAAGATCTCCCAGTGAAGACTATTCAAACATATATCCTGTCTACGAATATTATTGTTCATTGTATCAAACAAGCGCACGAGCAGTAGTCCTAGATATCTGTTTTCCACCAATTCTGACACCGATACAGTATTACTAGATTTTATGACTTTAAATAACTAGGATATTTTTCTAAAAAATGTTATAGATTTTTATTTAAATAATTTTATATTAAATAAAAAATTAATATAAACTTCTTACATAATCATGTTAATATATATATATATATATATATATATATATATATATAACTTGAAAAAAAATTATTAAAAAAAAAGTTAAAAGAGATCATATTTCCACAAAAGAACTATCAGATTTAAAAAAATATTTTATTTATTTTATTAAATTTAATTTTTAAATTATTAAAATTTATTTAAAGTATATGACTAAGATTTATTAAAATTTAATTAAAAATTTGAACCATATTATAAATAGATTTTATTATGATTAATCATAATTTTTTTTATTAGAGATTGAAAAATTCTATTAAGATTTAGTTCTAGTTTACTTATATTAGTAATTGTAAAAGTATAAATAGTTCTTCTATTAATAATGAAATGGGAAGAGATCAAAATTTCTATTTACCTGAATACATATTCAGGTTTTTTTCTATTGTGAGATTTATTTCTTTTTTTTATTTTACTCTTATGAAACATTATTTTATCGATCTTCCTTCTAAGGTTGGTGATTCAAGTTCGTAAAATTCTCTTGTTCATGCTTCAATCCAAATGTATTGTTGGGTGGATCAATTATTTTGTGTTTGTGATTAAGCAGAACTTCTAAGTAACTAATTACGTTATTTGTAACATTGGTTGGCTATTTACCTGTGTCATTTTATTAAACCATTTATCTTTGTTGTTTTCTATTTTTTGTAATATTTTATTTAACTTATGTCGTGAAGATCAGGAGCTATTGGTTGACACGATAAGTATTTTATTTATTTTTATATTTATCTATAAAAAAGCAAAAAAAAATTATATTGAAAAAAATTTGTGAAAAAAATAGTAAAAAAAAGGTTAAAAAATATTTTAAAAAAAGTGGGAAAAAGTTTGATAAAAAAAATACAAAAAAAAAATTACTAATATGACAAAAAATCAACATAGTTAACAAGGATTCAATGTTTTCCAAGCACAAACATTTATGAGCCAAATTTGATAAGAAGATAATAGGACTTCTCCAACGTTTAGATCATATAATGGATAAAGTTACACAACAAACTAGAAAAAAAAAGTCAAATGATACAAAAAAAACTAAATGTAAGAGAGTCCAACGATGAAGGAAGAACTAAGTTAGAAGACAAAACAAATCCTTTAGATAACGTGGAACAAAAGAATGAACATCAAGAAATATTATAAGTATGGTTGTAGAAGAAACTAAAAGAAAAGGAAAAAATAAATATGACGAGAAGATAAATGAAAAAAAGTATGATGTCATATCTAATATGGTTTCGTCAAGTTTACATTTAGTTAGAAGGATAAAATATCATATTAGTTTTATATCAGGAGCATCATTATCAAATCACCCAGAATACTGTACTAAACCAGAAGATATTAAAGAAATTCAAAGACAAGTTCAAGATTTTATAGATAAAAAATATGTGAGAGAAAATCTTATTTATATAGTTTCAATATTACTTATCCTAAATAAATAAAATAATGAAGAGTTAAAGGATGACTTTATTTCAAGAAAGGGAGAATAATATGAACTTCAATACCACCTTACATTATCAAATCAGTCTAAAAAGAGACATAAATCGGATAGAAGACTCGTTGAAAAGAGGAAGGTTAGAAGAGATAAGATCGTGATTTTTATGAACGTAAATCAAGAAGATCTTCACAAAAGAATTACAAAATTTAAGAATGTATTTTATTTATTTTATTAGATTTAGTTTTCAATTTGTTAAGATTTGTTTAAAGTATATGATTAAGATTTGTTAAGATTTAATTAAAAATTTGAATCATATTATAGATAGATTTTATTAGAATTAATTATAATTTTTTTATATTAGAGATTAAAATTGGAGAATTCTATTAAGATTTAGTTTAGTTTCTTATATTAGTAATTGTATAAATATAAATAGTTTTTTTGTAAGCAATAAAATAGGGAGAGATCAAAATTTCTATTAACTTAAATTATATTTTTTTTATTCTTATGAAACATTATCTTGTCGATTTTTCTTATAAAATAGGTAATTAAGTTCATAAAATCTCACGGTTCGTGATTCAACCCAAGTATTATCTCGTGTTTATAGTTAGGTAAAAGACATAAATAACAGGTCACGTTTTTTATAATGTTGGTTGGTATTTGCTCGTATTATGTTATTAAACCATTTATTTTTATTATTTTTTTATTATTGTATAATATTTTAATTTAACTTGCACCGATAAAATTAGAACCATTCCTATTTATTCATATCAAAATTTTAAATGACTCTTATTTTAAAAAACTTATAATATCTTTAATTATTATTTTTTAAAATTATTATTTATAATTTCTTATATTCATATTTTTCTTTTAATAGTTACTTATTTTTATTTAGAATTTGCTGAAAATTTGAAATTCTTCACGTAAGTCCATGTCTCAATGCCAGAATCTACACTCAAACAGTAGATAGACTAATAATTGATGGAACAAATTGAATTTTTATTTTATAGAGAGCTTAGGTTCAGCTCAAAGTAATAGAACAAATAGGAAGAATTAAAGGTATTCTGATTCTAAATCATTTGGACTATTCGGAATTAACCAAACTAAATCATTTCAGCGTTCAGATTAGATCTTGCCTTCGGTTTAAAGCAAGAATGATCATTTCAGCTGCTTATTCTATGAATGGTGCATAAACCCTTCGTTATGTCTTAAAGCAGCCTGCAAGAGATAACAAAAGAGGATTTATATATATTCTTCAAGGGTGTCTTCTGTAAGCCTATGAAGGACACAGAACAATCAGAAATCACATGGTTTGGTTTCTGGGTACTGATTTCTCCCAGTGGATCTTGACTACAGTTCTCAACTATTTATTCTTTGAGGGTTAATGTCTATGTTATGGATATGGAAAAGTGTTGCAGTAAATTTGAAAATAGGTAAAATGTGGTGGAAATAAAAGACACAGTAAGAATGAATTAATAAAAAATATAAATAAAATAAAGTAAAATATATTAAAATAAATTTATTGTTAAAACATATAATAATTATAATAAAAGTGGATTATTTTTTATATTTCATGCTGGGTAGCATATCGCTTTTGATGTATTTCCGTGTCCTTTCTTTATACTACAGATCGGTTATGATCATGTTGAAATACTTCTGGTACTTCAATCTATATTAATAAGTTGCTTTTACTTATATAATATATATATTCAACTATGGAAGTTATATTCACCTATGGAAGTGAAAAGGGTAATGGAATGAAGGAGGAAATCAAGAGGTAATTGCAGACATTTTTGAGAAGGTAACGGAATCGGATAATATTGTTTGAGAAATATTATGCACCTTGATGTTATAGGACAAAAGCGATATGGACAATATCTTCTAATTAAGTTTTAATAAAAATTGGAGATATTTATAATTTACTTAACTGATGTGTTACTACATATCAAATAATTTAGTGCAAAAATATTGCGAGATTAGACAGTCTAACCACACCAACAATTACATCCCTTTTCACGGCAAATGAATGCGATACCCTTAACTTGGTTTAAAGGTAAGTCATTAACATTTTGTTTTGAGTGATGAAATAGAGGGGGGGAAAATAAAATTAAAGAAACAAGAAATATAAAAATAAAATAAAATAAAATAAAAAAATTGATGAATAAAAATAAGAAATTATAAAATAAAAAGATGAATAAAAAATTAAAAAAAAATAATAAATTTTTTAAATTACCTGTTTAATGCTAACTTACGTTAAAACATAAAAAAGAAGGGATATTTTTATAAAATAACAAACCATCCTTCTTGTCCCTTCCTTGAGTGGAGGAGGGATTTGTAAAAACAAGCCATCCTCTCTCTACTTTCTCTATCCAAACGGTTGAAAAAAGTAATAATCTTGCCTGCATCATTCTCTCCCAATCCCATAAATTGAAATGAAGAGTAAATATGACTTTTTATATTGTAAGCAATTATTTTCTAAATAGCAAAAACAGGGAATACAGAAGTCTTCATTAGTAGTTTCAAAGGCCTGCTAATAACTTTTTTTTTATATGGTAGTGATTTTCGTCAACATGATTCCTGTATATCAATGATGTTCGATTTATGATTATTAGGGAAAAAGGTAAACACTACCATAAAGAAGAGTAGATGATTATATATATTTTTTAATTATTTATAAAAATAAGTAATTATATACAATACTATATTTCTTTTATTTTTTATTGCAGACAATAATGCTAACACATTTGACCACCGCCACATTTCAGGATGAAGGCTATGGATTCCAAGATTGCTCTCAAGTCTTGAATATATAAAGTAATTTTGTTGTGTTGATTATTAATTTACGATGATAGACACGCACATTTGTTGGATATTACAGAAGTATGTTTCTCATTTAAGTTTTGTTGACTTTTGTTTTGTTAGATTTTTACATTTGACTGTCGTCACAAATTATTTGGATGTTATTCTATATTAAGTAAATTTTTAAATGTCTTTAATATTGATATAAATAATTGAATTACTCTCTAAATTTAATATAATAATAGTTGAATTAATAAACAACACAAAAAGAAAAATTTAATATACCGTAATGACAAAAAGCAGTATAATTATATTTTGTCATTTTGCATTGTGAAATAGTTTGAACATAAATTTATTTTAAAAATACAAATTATCTTATAAACTTATTTTTTAAATTAGATTCGATTTTGAAGAAATATATATTCTACCATTTAAAGAAGAGGTAAACAATCGTGATTAGTTGATTTTGATTTTTTTTTATTTTAAATAAATTATATATAATTTTACTTTAAATTATTTATTTTTATATATAACATATTATTCTATAAAAAATACAAAAAATATCAGATACATCACCCATATATATAAAAGATGGATTAACTTGCTTTAAGAGTAATTTGCTTAGAATTATTCAATTTAATAATTCTCATATATAATTATATTTTATCAATCCAACAGTTTAATTAATAAATTATATTATATAGATTATTTTTATAAAATTTAAAAAATATTTAATATTTTATTAAATAAATTTAAATTAATGGATATTATAAAAAATATATTATTTATTAATTTAAATTTATTTTTTAAGATATCAAATATTTTTTAAATTTTATAAAAATTTTAAAAAATAATTTATATAATATAATTTATTTATTCAACGGTTAAATTGATGAAATATAATTATATATAAAAATTATTAAATAGATTAAATTTAAACAAAATTATTTTTAAAATCACTTAATCTCTCATATATATATTTATTATAAATTTAACCGTACAATATCACTAATTGTTATGCATAGCAATACTTACGTTTAACCACCGTAACAAGATGAAGAATATGGATTAGAAGGTTGTTCTCAAGTCTTGAATATATAAAGTAATCTTTTATTAATTCACGAGGATACACACGTTTTGTTGGGATATTAGAGAAATATGTTTGTCTTTTTAAGTTCTATTCACTCTTGTTTTATTAGAATTCTATGATTCAATGTTGTATACTAAATTACTTAGACGTTTTTCTTTAATTTAAATTCGTCTTTAATATTTATGCAAATAAACAGTTTAGCCTCTAAATTTAATATAATCATAATTGAGTTATGGTCCGATTAGTCCTTTTTTATTTGTAAAAGTAGATTAAAATCTTAATTACAATTATATGTTTAATAACTTTTTTCAGGATTCATATGAATGTAATAAAATATGAATTAAATGATTGTTTTTATATATTCAAATGTTGTATTTGAATGTAAATATGTCAAGGACATATAAAAACTTTAAACTTAAATAAAAATCAGAGAAGAGATAATAATCATCAATGATGACTTCTCAATAGAAAAATATCTACCATGATTATTGCATGTAGAATTATATATTTTAAGTAATCCCTTTATTAAGGATTCACTCTTAAAATTATTAATAAAAATATTTTTTTAAATATAGGATGGCTCTTACAAGGGAGTCACCCTTAAAATTGTAATAAAGGTCTATCTTGTATGTTAGAGAAAGAAGTTTCATAGAATTGCTAATAAAAATTTAATTTAATTTTTTTAAAAAAAAAAACTCTTTTTAGCGGTTTACTTTAAAAAACGGATAATAGAATCCTAATGTTATTTAAAGGAAAAACATTTACAAATTTTTTTTTAGGAAAACCGCTAATATTGATTTGCTATTAGCGGTTTATCATTGTATAATGCTAATATTGATTTGCTATTAGCGGTTCATCATTGTTAATATTAAAGAAAGTATTTTAAAAAATATGTTACTGGTATTTTACCACTGACATAGCTCTCTTTTTAGTAGAACTCTTATCAGAAGAATAACTCCAATAAACACGAAAGTTAAAGATATGTAATTAAATCAAGTTGTGGTCAAAATAATAAATTAAATAATATAAAATACTGTTATAAAATGCTTCCTGGTTTAATTTGATCCAATAATTTAACTTAGTGCTTCAGCCAAAAGAAATCTCGTACCATGAAAGAAAACATTAAGGTAATTGCATGGGTGATCAAATCAAATATGTTAAAAATAGCAACTATTGCAATAATGTTGGTATAAGATTAAGATTAAGATTATAATTTTTAAAGAAATTGAGAAGGACAGTTGGGTTTAAGTGTCTTTTAAGAAACAAGGATGCATTTGTATCTAAATTATTCTTTTTTTAATAGGAGACCATTTATCTTAGTTTCTTTAATTATTTTAATCGATACTTAAATTTTTTTTAATGAAGTAAAATAATAAATTTATAGAGATTGTTAAAATATTTATAAATTTTTGAAATTTAAAGTTTTTTATTGTCATTTATATTTTTAAATTATTGAAAAAAAAATTTAAACATTTTTTTATTTCATGTGTATTTATAAATATTTATGCAGTAATATTAACTTATTATTTATTAAATTATAATATAAGTTTTTTTTAAGATGGTATGCTGTTTTTAATATACTTCTATCCATTAACATAGTTATTTATTGTGAAAGTGAATTACAATTCTAATAATTTTGATCTAAAAATTAGGAATTCAAATATTGAAGACTCCGTTTTTAAAAAAATATTTCATCTACTTATCACTTTTAATTTAAATATTAATATCATATTTTGATTTTGAAGTTAAATCATTTTAATTCTGAATTTAATTTGTAAGAGAACTCTATTTTTGTCATAATAATAAATTATATTATTAGATTATTTATTAATTACGATATAAAATTGTAATTAGGGATAGAAATAGGTCAAATTAAGTTAGATTAAATTTTTAAGTCTGATTTATTTAAAAATTTTGAAACTTGGATTTGGGCCTATTACCAGTTTTTTCTATCAAGATCTGACGTGATTTAAAGTGTACAAGGCCTATAAGTATGTTTAAAAACCTACATTACAAAAAGATTAATAAATAAATTTAGGCTTAAAATTAAAAAGTTATTAAATAAGTCTAAAACATATATTAATATTATGTAAATAAAATATAAAATAAATATTATATAAATATAATATATTAAAATAAATATAAATAGGCTTCTGAATAGATTAAATGTTTTTTTCTTATAAATTTAGTACTGATTTGTTTGTTCAAAAAGATTTTTAACATATCTGACTCTATTATTTGTTAAACAAGTTCAGCTTAATTAGACTTTAAACAGCCGTAGATCCTTATCGGACGATCTTATTCACTTCTATTCCTACTTATAACTATAAATTATATTTTTATATATATATATATATATATATATAATTTTTTAATAATATTAATTCTGAAATATTCAATAAAAAAAGTTTCATTCCTATGCTAAATGTATTATATTACATAAAAGCATTTTTTTAACTTAAAAATTAACATATGTAAAAAATATATTATAATTGATCTAATGATAATGTATTAAGAAAATTTATATAAAAAATTAAATTTAAAGTATTATTTTTATCATTATATAAAAATATGTATGCATTAATCATCTAACTTATCATTCAAATACTGTTAGATAAGAATATTATTGCTGGTACCTTCTACATTCTACCGTTTTACGTGTGATTTGGGTAATGTATAAGCTCTTATGATTCTTGATTATTCAAAAAATTTTATTTGATTCATATATCTTCCGAAAACAACATCAGATTATTTTATTTTGGAAAAAGGAAAATGGTGGAGTAAAGAGGGCACAGCAAAGATAAAAGGGTTTAATCTGTTGGTTGATGGATTCATTGGATTGGATGCCAACTGTTGCCTAGCTATCAATGCAATTATTGCTATGCTAACTAGCCGGTCCACTATGTGACTGTAGGGTGCATATCTCTTATTGTGGGGTTTGTATAACACATCATGGTCCATCCATTCCCTTTTTAGATAACTTAGCAAAATCTTAAAAGAGTTATATTTTTTACATCTACTCACAATCTTTTATTAAACACCCATTACATCTAATTTGGATTCTGTAGTACTGAACAAATTCCACCCAAAGTGGTCCCAGTACTATCGCTTCAACATAAAACTCTTGTAGGCTGCAATTTTTCTTTTTCTCTTTTAAGAAGGAGAAATAATTTTTTAATCAACTTTTATTGATTAAATCAGAATAGTTGTTTTCAATCAATACTATTAATAGAAATTATTTATATTTTTATTAAATTATTTATTTTATATTAAGTATATATTTTATTAATAATTTTAAATATTAATTTAATTTGCACTCAATTACCAATTAATAAATAAATTTAAAAATAAATTAAATATTAAAACTTATAGTTATACTTATCATTTAATTTTAATTTTTATATATAAAATCAATATATAATATCATTTTAATATTTTCTTTTTAATTTTTTAAAAATCATATCTTTAATTTTTATTAATATAATATTTATTATTAATAATGAAATATTTACAATTATATTAAATTTATATTTACTTATAAATTTTATTTTATTTTAAAAAAATCTGTAAAATACTTAAATAATTTGCATACTAATTATTTTAAAATGATATGTAATTATAAATATTAAATTTAGAACAAATTATACTTTATTTTCCTATATTTCATAGTTGCACAGCTTACAGTTTTATATTCTTCTTCTATCAATAAACCTCCTAATGGAGGATAAAATATAAAGAAAATAGCATTATTAGGACGAGAGATAAGGTGATATAAAAAAAATATAAGGAAGTTTAATAATAAAATAAAAAATAAAAGATAAATTAAAAAACGTAAAATTATAATAAAATAAAGTATAATTTACACTTTTATTCCCTTTTTTATATTCATAAACTTATATTTATCTCTGAAACAAATATTAAATTATTATTTTCATTTGATTTTAAAATTTGACATTATAATTCACTAGAAAAAATTATTTTAGGGATAATTTGATCAGACTTTTTTTAATAAATTTATATTCATAAAACTTATCCTAAAAAAATATTTTAACGAAGATTCGAATAGTATGACGTCCGAATTAAATATAATTTTTTATCAATTTAATATATTTTTATTAATTTATATAATTATAAAAAATATTATCATAAAAAGTAATTTTTTTAAAATGATTTGAAACTAACCAAATAACTATTAGAACTATTAGTTTTAGGATAAGAATTTTTTTTAATTTCTTTATTATGATATTTTTTATATTAAAAATAATTTTATCTAGGTTAAGTTAGATAAATAATATTTTTTAAAATTTTTTTGTAAGACTCTCACATATTTAAGATTTAAATATGAAATATTTAGTTAAGTAAAAAAGAACTTTACATCAATTAATTTACATGTGTAATGTTTTGTATTATGGCTTGATGTCATTTCTAATCACTCTAGTTTTATTTGTGTTTAATTTGGTGTCTCAATTTTTTAATAATTTTTATTTTTTCTTTTAAAACCTCTGTTGATATTATTTGATTTAAAATTGTACAACTATTATTTTTACAACTTATAAAATATCATTTGTTCAAAAAATATAACCAATCAAAAAATAAAATTTTGTCCTAGGTAAAAAGTTTCAAAACTTTTTCACTTCAAATCTTAATCTTACTTTTCTAAAATTTTTCAAATTTTTACCAAATGTATCATTTATAAAATTTTAAATTTATTTTATATTATAATTCCATTAAAATAATAATTTAAAAAATTAATTTGAAAAATAAAGTAAGATTAAATTTTCAAAATTTCAAAACTAAAATTGTAGTTAAATATTTTTATATCCACTTAAAAAAGTAACATAAATTAAAATTTTAATTAATATATTTATTTGTATGAAAATCATTTTTAACTTTCTAATTTGAAATCTAGCATTATTTTTTACTTATATTAATTAAATATAATATTTAAAGGTTAAATAGAGATTAAAAAAGATAATAGTTTATATTATATTAAACATTTAAGTGGATAAATAAATAAATTATTAAAAATAGACAAATAAAAAACGAAGAGAATAATAATTAATTAGTGCAGAATTTGGATTTTATGTAATAAATAAAATAGTTTTGTTATTTAAATAATAATTTTGAATATGAAATCTGAAATTATATACAAATGATTTTGCATTTATCATTTATTTTTTATTTTTTCATGAAATTCATCAACGAGCAACGAATGTCTTAAAATTATTGTAAAAAGCACAATAGTCCAAAAAAATTGAAGGTATTAGAGATACCTTCAAATCGCTTCTCAGACATGCTCAGAAGAACCATGGTAATTTTTCAGCACAGCAAGAAGTTGAATGTCTAAAAATTTATATTATAAATCTATATAATATTTTTTACTATATTTTTATACATATTATTTATTTATTTATATAATAAATAGGGTTTCTTGAAAATCAATGTCTTATCTTTTATAATTTACATTACAATATCATTTTTTTTACAAATAAAATTTTAAATTTTTTTATCCTACCCATACATCGATACGCTAAGTTGGATTACATTTTTAAGAGTAAATTAATCATTTTATTTCTTTCTTCCAAACTATGGTATAAACTTGTAAATTTAAGTTTAATTAATTATGTATATTTTTATAGTTTTAAATATTTCTATTTATAGCTTTACCTTTTATAATTTTCTTTTAGCATATACTTTTTAACATTTTACTCAAATTTAAAAATATTCATACAATTCAGATAATACTTGTAATTAGTTCTTTTATAATGCTAAGGAAAATAAGCACTAATTAGGTTTAGGAGGAATATTGATGGGAACCAAAAGTAGAGAACATGACTACCATTTTGCTCTCATTTTCAATCAACCAAACAAGCAAAATCTTGAGTAAATAATGCTTATTATGGGCTTTGCCATTGAACTTACAACAATACAGCAATTTCACATGTTCTTATGTTTGGCCAAAAAAAACCAATGACAATGCCTTGTTTATGCAAGACCTCCCCCTACCACACATAAATATATCTAACAATCCAACTTTGATACACTACATAATAATTGTATACCTCAGTAGAGTAATCATAGACATTGTTGTTAAAAATTACTTTAAAATTGTATTCTTAATTTGACAAACGGGATCACATACCAATAGCAATTCCTTTTGTGGTAAAATATTTTGCATGTAATTTTTTTATTAATCAATTTTTCATAGTAAAATTAAAAAATTATACAAGATCATTATGGATTCGTTCCAAACTCCAGCGTATTAAATCAAATATTAGCAATTTAATTAAAGTGATATATAAATTATATATCACACTGTTTTTAAAGTTTGTACGTATTTATATACTATATACTATAAGAAGTACATAGAGGAAGTATGTATCCCAGGGAAGCTGCAATCGATGTCAGAGATGAATGAGCTCTTTTCGGGATTGAAATGAAGCTATGTGGGCGCATTCAAAAAGAACACTAAGTTTGTAGTTACCAATTTGTACTATTTTCAGCTTTTCAGAAAATGAAAATGTAATTTTATTATTATTATTATTTTCTGACGAGTTTGTGTATTTGCGATTGAGTTTTATACAGAAGAAACAGGTAAGAAGCTATTACAGCCCTCCCACCTACCTTTTACACTCCTTGTACGGCTTCAACTTCAAAGTTTATTACCTTTCGGTTAAAAACCATCAAAACTGGATCCATAAGGTTAGGGTTATTCACTTTTTTCAATTGTATAACAAATCTCTAATTGAAAATTAGTTAAATTAAACTATCCCTATGTAAGCACCTTTTTAAGTTTTTTTAGACACCAAAATCTACTTTTTCTTACTTCCTTTAGTATTCTTTTAAGTAGTATTGATTATTAAATTTGTCTTAAATTAAACTTATGTTAATGTAAAGAGTAATGATCGATTTAAAAAAAAAACTTTAAAAAAGGATCTTTAGATAAAAATGAATATAATATATTTTTAAGTATGAATGAGAATATTTTTCTAACATAAACTACCTAATTTTTGAATAGCATTCTCATAGAAGCTGATGCTATATTTTAAATATAAACCCTTTTGTGTCCTTGTGATGATGTTCTGTCGTGATACTTGAACCATATTTTCTCCCTACGCCCCAACCCGGATTGGCAATAATATAGTTGTATTCACAAAATAAATGAAGCTATGATCGAAGTACTTCATTGGCCTAAACTAAATCTCCCTTTTTGTTGTCCTCACTTTCCTCAACAACACACACTTCTCCCTCTATAATTTTTAAAAGAAAAAAATAAATTAAGTCTTTAATAGTCATGATAGTAGTACTTAGTACTTAGTATAGCTAGTCTCCTTTCAAAGATAGAGATGGGGAATCTCAGAAAATGATTATATAAGAGAAGGACTGTACTTGGACCGTTAAGTAGGAGCAGAGAAGCTACCTCTGTGTTATAAGTGTGATCTTTTTACTCATTGCACAATAGCTAGGGTTTTCAACCACTGAAATTGGTTCCAAATCTGCAGATGTTCTCTTCCACATATGACTCCAACCTTTTCTCCACCTTCCCCTCTTCTTCTTATCCTACCCTTCCATTTCTCATTGATCCTGAAAATGATTTTGCTAGTAACACCCTTCTTGATGATCCTCTTCTTCTTCCCTTCATACCCACTACACATGATCCTCCATTCCCTGAAGAAACTGTTACCAATTTGGCAGTTGCAGACTGCACTCATCTCATGCTTGAACAGGATGCAACAAACACAAACTATGGCTCCCACTTTGGTGGCATTTCCAATTTCCTCCCTCAGAAACCAGCCATAGCAAAGAAAGATAGGCACAGTAAGATTCACACATCTCAGGGTTTGAGGGACCGCAGGGTGAGACTTTCAAGTGAAATAGCCCGCAAGTTCTTTGATCTTCAGGACATGTTAGAGTTTGACAAACCAAGTAACACCCTTGAGTGGCTCTTCACTAAGTCAGAGAATGCAATCAAAGAGCTAGCCAGAAGTAAGCATAGCAGCAGTAGTACTAGTGGGTGTGACAAGTGTTCCTGTGATCCTTCTGTGGATTCAAATAACAACAAATCATTGGTGAGTGGTGGTGCTGATCATCATGGTTCTAGAGGGAGGAAGTTGAAGTGGACACAGAGGGATGATGTATGTGTACAGAACAAAAAGGAGTCAAGGGAAAGAGCAAGAGCAAGAGCAAGAGAAAGGACTTGTTACAAGATGTGTACCGGTGGAAGGGTGCAGCAAGAGTTTGATGAAAGGTGCCCTGTAACTTCAACAAGTACTCAAATGCTGCACCAATTGAGGTCTTCCATTCAACCTGAACCTGAGGCTTGTGCAAGATGGGTTGAACCTTATAATAACCCTTATCTCATAGATAGTGAAGGCCCAAGAGATCATGGCTTTAATGTCATTGAAGAATCCATTATGATAAAAAGGAACACGAAGCCATCATCTTTGATGGCTTCTCATCACCAAAACCTCGTGATCCCTAGGGATACAAGTTTCAACAACAACAATGAGTGCCAACTATTTCCCTATTCCACTCAGAACTGGGACACTAATAATGGGGCCTTCAATGGACGCTCCAACTTTTATGGAATAGCCACCGTGAATCTATCTACATGTTTCATGAACCAGTGGTAAGTTCTAATAAATCTTTGATTATTCTTCTCAGATCATTCTACTTCAGATTTTGACATGTTTAGTGATTTTGGTCCTGATTTGTAGAGCTTCATATTCAAGTGTTTGGAAATTCTTGGGAGGAGTGCATCAATCAGAGTCGACACTAATTTGCTACTTTTCGGTAATATCTGATCAGAATGAAATCCTCGAGTGCTAGCTTTGCCTTGTAATCATCGCATAGTTCTGTGATCTTCTCTCTATCATTAACTTTTTCTGCCCAATATTCCCATTTTACAATGTTTGTACTGATTCTTGCTGATAATCAGCCAATGGCATATCAAAGTTCGCATAAAGGTTTGCTGTGTCCTGCGTGTATTATTTCTGCCCAATATTTAAAGTTTGATTGAACTATTTGTATTATCAAAAGTACTCGAGCCACTTCCTAGCAGCTTTAAACTTTTAGTTTTTTATTATTATATAGTTGGTTTCTCTTCAATGGTGAAAAGCAGTGATCTACTTTTGGAGCAAGGGCTTACAAGGATCAGGAGAAAACTAAAAAAAAAAATCAGCTTTTGGTTGCAGCTGAGCTTATAGAAATTGGGCATTTGTAAATTCACATTATTTCAGCACTATGAACTTAAGCATGGATGAATATAGAAGTCAACCACGTATTTCCCACAAAAAGCTCTGGAATCAACCATACAAAGAATCTCACTAGGTTTTGTTTTGCTTCAAACAGAAATTTTAATTTCACTGTGGTGATTTTAAGTTAAAAGCTTCTTATTTTCACAGTTTTCTGAAGTAAAATTGATAAGCATAAATATTATAAATTATAACTGAGGGTTGGTGTGCAATATATATGGTATTTTATAAACACAGAACATATATTGAAGAATATTGAATTTTTTTACGCTACATAACTGAAAATTTTAACTCTTACATCTTAATATAAAATTATGGGCATCGTACACAGGGATAACTATTAACTATGTATTTATATCAATGTTAGCATGCCAAGCAAATTCATTTGAGCCTGTTGTATATTATTCATGTTTGAAATTTTAGCTTTATGATGATTATAAAGATTAACATTAACCATATTATGTCCTTGGCAATTTCTTTTATTCAAAGGAAGGATATTGATCAGAGGTCACAGATAAATGTCTACAATCCATTAATGGACCTCCAAGATGTTTTCATATGGTGAGAGCAAAAGGGCATTATACTAAGTCGCTTGCTTAGTCTTGCAGCTTGTTTCAATCTTTGAAGCTTATCTATGTTCTATGTATATATATTCACAGCTCTTTCCCAAACAGAAACGAAAAAACAAACCAATTTAAGGCCTTTCCATATTTTGGTAATATATTTGCAAGTTTCTGAACAAGAACAAAATGGGATGTTTAGGGCTTAGGTATTCATGCACTCAAAATGTTATTACTATGCGTACAATTTATTGCAATGACAGTTCACTTGTATTTTCGCTGTTTTCCTTTTCCTTTTTACACCTCCTTTTTTATATTAGGTTTATTCTACAAGAAAATGGAACTTGGATCTGTAGATTACTGGTGTTCTGGTTGAAGCATGATTATTTAGTACTATTGCAAGCATAATTTCTGAGAAGTCTGATGGTGTAATAATTGAAGTGATGATCTTCATAACTTTTCAAGTTTTTGATATATATATATATATATATATATATATATATATATATCCTGTTTATTTATTTTTTTTATTTATCAAAGAGTTTTTACCACGACATGAACATATCACATCTATCACACAATTCCATGCCCATCACAGTCACTTGAGCTATGAGCCCTGGTGGGTGGAAATCCTGTGTAGCTTCAATACTATGTTTTCCTGTACAAACTGTGTAAATATATATGCTCAATGTTGTTAAAGCTTTTCCCTTTTGTGTTTCGAATCTGGTCTCTATTCTAGAGCTTTGATTGTGACAGTTTATAGGGTGAACAAACCAAGCTGTTAACAAATAACTTAGACAATGTAGAATATGTAGCAAGGTGGATAATGTTCATGATGAAAAGCAAGCACAGCTGAATGTTAGGATATATATGTTTGATTTGTGCTTCTTCATTTTGACAGGATATCCATTTGGGATTTTGCTTATTTTGATGTCATCTTCATGGACGGGATGATAATTTCAAAAGGCCCTAATAATAACAAGGTAAGCAATAAAAATGAAAGGATGTCAAGGTTTACGCCAATATAAAATGCAACTATGATGACCTATGATTAATTAGAGTCCAAGTTTTGGTACAAGCTTGTCTTGTTATGTGCTTGTTTTCTCTTATTCTGCTAATGTAGGGTTTCTTCTTGTCTTGATCACCTTCAGGGTTGCTACCCCTTCATGTAAGCGGTAGGCCCAGTTTCCACTTCCCACCTTTTCTATGCATTTAGTGTATAGGATTTCACTTCTAATTAAACTGATGCTGGAAGGTAAGAAAGTTTTTTTTTTAATTAAAATATTTGTAATTTTAATTTACTTTAAATAATATACAATTACATTCTTACTTTACATATATAAGGAGTTAAATCTTATTATATATGCTAGTGCTTCTAATTTCTAAACTGACACAGTAATGGACAAAATTTCCAGTTTATCTTAAAAACAATTTGTGTATCAGGTAGGTTCAACGGCAGATAAAGAAAAGAATAAGGTTGATAAAAAGAAAAAAATTGTTTGCATTGCTCGATCCCAATGATCGTTAATTGTGACTCATGACAAGAATGAATTAATTGAACTGACTTTTCCTCTCTTCAATGTTATTTACCAAAAATATAAAACTTTTAAACATTTTGTTATCCTTCCAAACATTAAGTGTGTGGATAAATGGTTGTAAATTTAAGTTTAGATGCACTTGATTTTGTAAAATTAATTTTATTTAAGGTTGAAACATTTGGTTAAAGTAACTGATATTAATTTTTTGATAAAATTATATTACCATGAAATAAATGTAATTTTGGAATATTTTAAAACAGATCTAAATAAGTTTTTAGTGGTTATTTATTTTAAAGTTAAAGTTAATTTTTTATATTTTAATTAAATATATATATATATATTAATAAAATATGTCGTTTAAATTAATTTAAGCTTGCATCCTAACCATATTTAATAATTTTAAATTAATTTCATCATGATTAATTTTATTTAACTTACAAAACTGACACTAAAATCAAAACTAACTTAGACCACGGGTTTTCGGCACCGGTCATTAAGAAAACAATAGTTGCTAAAGGGGTATACTCGCTCACAACATTGATGCCTATTTTGTGATTATCTCATACCTTCAGTTTTAGTTATTTTATCTAGCAAGAGAAGGAAATTAGATAAATAAAAAACTTTCTTGGAAGAAATTTAATTATTTTATTGAAATTATTTGAAATTTTTTTAATTTATCTTTATATATTTTGTTATATGCTATATTTTTTTATTTAATTTGTAATTTTCGTTTTCCTATTTTTACCTACATATATTTTTTATTTTTTGAAATGTTTTTGAATAACTTTGATCCTTTTATTTTTTTAAAATTTAGTAAATTTAATTATAATTAATTTTTTGGATAAAATATCTTCAAATTTATTATTTTTTATTCAAATTTTAAAGGGGATGTAATGATATTAGAAAATAAAATAAAATATTTTTTAAAATTTAAAAGTAGAAAAATTTGAATTTTTTTAAAATCAAATTAAATAAACAAAAGTGTAATCAATTCTTTATTTTTTACGTAAACGAAAAAGTACTAAAATAAAAATAATAATTAATAGTATGTTATTTAACAGAGAAGTGAGTTATTTAACAGAGGATTAGAAGGTGTTTCACATTCGGCCCTGATTTTTCTATATATGCACAGTCGGGATATATCTCATTTTTAATTGATTAATCTTTCCTGTTGATTAATTACGTCAACAATTGATTAATTTTAATTATTTATCAATTAATTATTTTATTTTACACAGTTAACCATCTAAGTAATGGATTAATCAATTATATAATTGACCGTAAATTTTTTACATATCAATTAATTTCATAAGTAATCGATTATTACATTTTAGTTAATCAATTAACGATTACAATTTTTATTCATTATTTATATAAAGTATTTAATTATATTTTTTTTGTTAACCATATATATATTTATAATAATTATTACGTGATCAATTTCAAAAGTGATAATTGATTATAGTTAAGATTATTTTATCGGGAATAGAAAGGTGGATTTACGTGAGTATATAAGTTAATCTTTTTTATTTCACAAATTTAATCTATAGTTACTTCGTTAGTATTAAGGGACTCTCGATACGTCAATGATAATAGTGTAAATGTTTATAACATGAGATAATGATTATCATATATTTAATTATTTTTATTTTTTTATTCATTTTTATTATCTTTTAATTTTATTATATTTTAAAAATAATAAAATAGAATAAATAATTTATTTAAATTAAAAAAATAAAATAGAAAAAGAGACAAAAAATAACAACAAATTACACACATATTTTGCATGTTTTAATGTATTTATCTGTTTTATAATTACAGGAATTATACCTTAACTAATATCATTTGATTATGATAAATTTTTTTAAAAATAAAATTATTCTTTTGAAAATTATTTTTATTTTTTATGCTTCATCTTTATTTTCATGTCTTATCTTTATTTGCATTTTAGTGTGAAATTTTACTAATTTTTTCACTTTTTCTTATTTAACAACTATTTTTATTTTAGTATGAGATTTTACGAAATTTTCTCTTTTTATAACTCTAATTTCATTATGATTTGGAATGCAACATCAAAAGACACCATTCAATTTTCAATGGTTCTTGTTTGCTTATGAATCTTAATTCTAAAGGTTTATTAAATTTTGATTTAGTTAGAGTCACTAGAATTCTTTTTAAATCTAGCATCCATGTTTAAAAGTCATTCTATGAAAAACACCACAGGAGTTGAGATTGTTGTAAAGTAAATTTAGGCATTGAGAATCTTTACAACACTGTTCTAGTTTTAGGTAAAATTTGATGAAGAAGGAGACAAATGGAGGTTTTGACATTTTGACATGAATAAGAAGATTATTCCAAAATTAAGATAGAAGTATTTTTTCAACAAAAATTTAAAAATAAACATATATACATCACATGATCAATGAGCATAAATACAACAGTATAACAAAATTTAAATAATTAATTTTTTTTATAAATATAAAAAATAGAAATATCAAATAAAATTTTGTTAAAATCCAATCAGCACGAATATAACCTATCAAAAAATAATATATAACTCTGATATATCATGATTTTTTTTTTCTTTCTAAAATATAGTTGTTAGATGGGGTTTGTCTTTTGAAACGAATTATTTATTTATTAAAAAATGAGGTTGTAATGATTGAACATTAAATTAATTCTTTATAGAGAAAAGTTGGAAAAAAAGAAGTCTATGGCATTCTAAGGTCAGAACATATTACAAGTTTCAACAATGAAAGATTTATCGTGATATTAATTAATGCTGATTGAACTCTTTAAACTACAACTATGAAGGCTTTGCATTATATTAATATTAAGTATGTATTTGGTTTTACTGAAAAAATAGATTATTTTTAATAACTAGACATAAGGGTGAAGAAAATTAGAACATTTTATTTTTATTTAATCAATGGAACCATTCATTTTATCCATATTCCGAACACCATGTAATAAATCCAACAAAATAATTAAATACCCGTTTGATTTGGAAACATATTTTATCTTTTTATATTTGATTATAAAATATTAATATTTTTTGTTTACAAAAAAATTTAAAGGTAATAATAAATCACAAAATACTCTTTTTACTGTTTTTATATAAATTTTTAAAAAAAAATAAAAACAAGATATTATTTTTGTAATGAAAAACAAAAATTATTAAAAGTTCTCAAACCAAATGATCCTGTAATATTTTAATGGAAATACATCCCCAAATAGAAAAAGAAAAAAAAAACTGTTGAAAAGTATACGTATATTTCATCAAATTTAATTTACGCAACATAATTTTTTATCACAACTATTATGCATATAAAAATATATTGAAATATTGGAATCAATTGTTCATATCTTATTACAATAATTCAAAAATTAAACTTTCTTTAAGATTTTATTCAATAAAACAATTCATTAATATGATGCTGAAACTCTAATTGATGATGAATAATTACGGAATTTAAATCTTTATTTTGAAGGTGGTAGTGGTTGAATTTTATTTCAAGTGCAGACCTAGTCGAATGTCCCCCCGACTTTCGAACTTTCTATTTTCTGGGTAGAGTTTGTTGTGTCTCAAGGTTGCTCAGAAGTCAGTTCCATACTTTAGTTTCTCGGTACTTTGCACGTATGTCTTATGTTTAATTATATTTTTAGTTGATTTAATTTAAAATATATAATTTTGTTTACTTAATTTTTTATTTAAAAATTTATGATGAATTGGAGATATAAGATATTTTAAAAGGTTTAAAAGTTAAAAACATGGTGGAAATTTAATAAATTTTTAAAAAACTGTTAGGGCGTAAAATTAGGATTTGAAAAAAGAGTTATGATATCTTGGCATTTTTAATATAATTTTTTATGTTTTAATTGGTATATTTTATATAATTTGATTAATTCAAATTAATAAAAATTCATAGTTTTAAGTAAATAATTTATAAATGAAATAAACTTACTTAATTTTAAAATAAAAATATTTTATTAATTTTAAAAAAATTAAGAGAATTAAATCGTATATAATCCAAATTAAAGGAAAAGTATTAACTTGAAGTACCAAATGACATATTTTCTTAATTTTTAAATTTTATTATTTCATTTTTTCCTAACTTTTCATTTATTATGTTTATATATATATATATAAATATATAATCTTTTGTATTTCAATATTTTAATTTTTTTATTTTCATAGTTTATTTTAGAATTAAAATAAAAAATATAGTTGATAATTTTTAGAAGTAAAAAACATTATTAATAAACGAATTTCGATTGTTAATTCCGTCGGATATTTCAATTGTTTGTATAATAAAAGCATATTGTTTTTATAAAGAAACTAGAATTCTTTTAAAAAAAATTAAATCGAGTAAGAGCAAGGGAAAAAACGTAGATCGCTCACATTGAATAAAAATGTTTGATTTTCAATGACTACAATTATTTTTGTTTTAAAAATATTTAAAAAATGAGTTCAATTATATTAATTTTAAAAAAATTAAAAGTATTAATTTTTTTAAAAAAATAAAAATCTTAAGCAATTTATTATTTGTTAAAAAATTAAATTATTTTATCTTTTTTAAAAATAAAAATAATATTTTCATATTTTAATAACTAATATAATTAAATTTAAATCTTTCAAAAATTACATGAAGTTAGATTAAAGTGAAAAAATATTGTTAATCCAATTGGGATGGATTTATCCCAAAATATAATTAATTAAAAAAAAGAGGAGAGATAGAGTATCTAATATGTTAAGGATTAATAGAAAGAAAAATTAAAAAAAAAAAAGGATGTATGATAAAAATAAACATGCTGTTAAAGTAACCAATAATAGAAACTTGATATCATATCTAGATATTATTGAATCCTAGTGCCCTTTTATTCCTGAGTTCCAAAGGGTCTACGGTGAAACGCTGCAAGGTAGGTTTTGACAGGATGAAGAAATGAGCTATAAATGCTTTTAACAGCATGTGAGTTTCTCTGCTAAGACAGTGGTGAACTCGTGTGTTCAATTGGAGTTTGACTGAGTTCCCTTAGCACCAAAATGGCTCCTTTCCTCAAATATCTATCACTATTTCCCTAATGCACCTTCCTATCCTCATTCTCTCTGCCGTTCTCAGTTCGGCACTCGCTTGCAACAAGTGCCGGTTGTTTAGTTTAATGATACTATGTATTAAATTTCAATGTTATATTTATTCCTACAAAAATTAATATGGTAATGTTCTAAGAAAATATAAATTAATTCCAATGTTATCCGGTTAATGTGTATGCTCAAAGCATCAAGCCTCTAAATTGGATTGAAGTACAATCTCTTAAAGTGGACATTAGAGGAAAGTTCTGAGAAGAAATTGTAAACTTATGCCCTTTAACATCTTATGCATTACTCTCATCTCCTTGCATTCTACTTGTTTCCCCCTCCACAACATGGTAATTCAAGCTTAAATCATTTTTTCCCATTCATCCCCTATTTCCCAAGGAAATTTCTTTCATCAACTTTATCTCCAACCCCATAGAGATTCTATTGGCTCGTCCCATCCTTTTTTTCTATTAACAAACACTCACGTTCTAGTTAATGCAATCAAATCAACATTGAAAAAAATGATAATATATATATATATCTTATTATTTTTTAAATAGTAACAGGTTATGTATGTGTGTGTGCGTGTGAAACGGATGGGTTCAACGTACGTAGAACCCACCTCTAGAACTGAACAACAATTAAATTCTATAAATTCGATTCACAGTTTGTCCCCAAAACAGAGTCAAGCATTAACTAACCCACTCTTCATAGGACAGGCACAGGTGGAGTGGTTCAAATTTACCTACCCTATCCATTGCTTTGTAAAGCCCAAGCAACTATTCGTACTATCATGGTCTAAATGTTTCATACAACAAAATGATCCAAGCATAGTAAAGTCAGCTGTACTTCGATGTTACAACTAGCCACAACTCGTGTTTCTTTTCCTTTTTCTTTCTTTTACCATGCCCAACAAAGTTATATTCAGTAAATAATCAATTGGCCAAAATTAAATTCTACAAACGGAAATTTTTCAAAGAAAATAATCAAATAACAGTTTTTCTAATTAATATTTATTGTGATACAATAAAAATTTATATATAATATTTTTTATTTAAATTTTGAAATTAATAACATTAATTAAATATTACAATTTTTAATAAAAAATTATATTTATGCATCGTTGGATATACTTTAAAAAATAGTAAAATAAAACAATCAAAATGTTCAAAGTTGTCTAAAAGGGTAAGGTATGAATAGAACTTAGGATTACATATAGCAGGAGGTAAGATCTCAAGTTTAACATGAGATTAGGAAAAAGATCTGCTAATTCTAGCTAGATAAAAACAAGCTTTATATATGAAATTAGGTGTTTTTAGCAAGAGTGAAAGAACGTACAAACGCTTATATCCTATTAATTTGGTTGGACTAAGAAAATGACCGTTCACTATTGTGCCAGATTTTTGACATGAAACTCTGCGTAGGACATCCAGATGTTGGTATCCGTAATCTGCTAGTCAAAACTAGCAGTCACGGTTGGAAGTGGTCAATACAATTCAAATATTCACCGATCATTAATAGCTCAGTATAAGTTGAGCTTATGATAGTTAACTCTTGGCAGAATTAAAAGATAATTTTTTTATTAAAACTAATTTCAGTAATACACTTTTCTCATGATTTTTATTATATTTTTAATAAAAATATTTTATTTTTCAATTTCTTTATCAACACTTGTAAAAGTATCGAATAGAAAAATCCTTAATTATAAGCTGAGTTTAGAATAAAAATTTGGATTCATTCATTAAGTTAAGCTTGAACACTTATATATTTGAATTATTAATCATCGGTTTCTCTCTCCTCATACACATATAAACACTATGTTAGTTAAAATATATAAAAATGAAAGAAAATTGTATCAAGTCATTCAACTTAATTAAGTAATATAAGTTAAAAGTAAGACAAATTTAACACAAATATTAAATAATTTTTATTAATTAAATCTAAGTTAAACTTAATTTAATTCGACTTAACTCACCTTTACCCTTACATAAAACAGGAGAATTAACTAAGTTATAGTTGTATGCATTCTGTCTCAGCTCTTTTTAATTAGTTGTTTATCCCCATAAAACAGGAGAATTAACTAAGTTATAGTTGTATGCATTTTGTCTTATCTTTTTTTAATTAGTTGTTTATCCCCAGAACAGGAGAATTGACTAAATCGTAATTATACCTCTTATAATTTATCTGATGTTAGATGAGTTATTAATTTCACTGTCACAAATAAATGTGGTCAAGATTAATTGAATAAAAAGAGTCTTTGTAACGAAAATGTAACATCGTCATAATTTCAAATTCAGACTCCTCAGAAACAACTCTGGTGTGCTAGCTCTGTGAAGTTTATAAGTAACATTATTTCAAAGAATAATTTGGACAAGTCTGCTGCTCTCTTTCCCTAAGCTCCACATTCAAATAACTAGCATATAACCTTAATAAACATATAGCATTTGGTCAATAAGGCTTCTACTCCAAGTCAAGGAACAAATAAACCAAAAGGTTTAATGTGTTGGGTTAAGTATCTCTTATCTAACAACGAAGAAAACAGTAGTAGAATGATTGGATACTAGTTGTCTTAGTATGGAGTTAATATTATATATGGTGGAAATGCTATAATTTACGCACCATCCTTTTTCAGTAAGATAAAAAAAAAAATATATCATAACCGGCAATGAATGTTTTAAAGAGGATTAAGCAATATTTTGCTTATTCTCTTGCATTAATTAGAGTTAGCCTTCTTCATTCAAAGTGACATGTCTTATATATATAGCATCTTGCAACTGCCATCGAGAAAAAGACTTGTGCTAGCAACTTGCCTAGCTTTTAATACATATAGCAAATTAAATAAGGCCAAAAGGGGCCATGGCCGCCAACTTGGCACGTCCCTTGTTCACTATTGCAGTCTTTATAACTCTGCTCCCTAGCCAACGTCCAAATAGAGCTATTAACTCTTAGTTATTAATTACATGTAACCCGACTTCAATAACCACGGTGAAGATTTATGGAATAGATATGACTATGGAGTTTTATTTCGGTGAGGATTGAGAGATCGGTCCCTGACTCTAGATTGCTCTTTCAAGATATATGATAATGATTGAACTCGAAGTATGATCAAATTTTATGTCAACTAAGACCACAGGTACTAGGTAGAATTGGTGAATGATAAGTAGGAAACAATAGGGGGAATTATAAAGATATTAATCTCAAATTACCTAACAAAAGTATTGCGTAAATTATCACATGTGATAAACAATCTTATTTTAGGAACACCAATAAAATGAAGATATTATATTGAGGAATTGTTTTTTTATATAATAAAATCTAAACTTAAAATTATCTTCGTTAAATCAATCCTAATAAATTATTGAGGTTATTTAAGTTATTATACAGAATAAATAATCTCATCCTAAATGAATGAATGATATTTTGGTTATAAAAAATAAAAAATAAATATAATTTTCAATACAATATCTTAATCTTATTAATACATTTAGAATGAAGGTGTTTATTCTATAAAATTACTTAAACAAGCCTTTATGACTTTTCAGAAATAAAATCTGACTGGTCTACATATAATGAAATTTTTTATTTTATAAAATAATTTGGATAATAATATTTTAATAAATTTTAAATTTGTTTAAAAATATATTATACCATTATTTGATTACTCTCAAATTGTAGCCTAGAGTATGTACGAACAAAAAATATTATAAATTTGAACTTTCAACGAAAAATCATTTACATGGATTTTTTTCGAATTTTTTTCCCATACATACTTAAAATATATAGAAAACATTATATATAGGCTGAAAATAAAATCAATTTTCACACGGGGTAAAATATACCATAAATGGGTAATACCTTGAGCAGGGTATTTAAAAACATTTTTTTGTACAAAATCATTTGATCATTTATGGTTTATAATTTCACCATTTAAAATCTATTTTTTTTTATTATTTAATGATATATGTAGTTTAACAAGTTTTCATCCAATACATGATGTATATCTTAGGGTTTGAATCCTCTCTGGTGGTGCCGCCTCTACAGCAAAAATACCCACCATTATATTTAAATCCAATGATTATAAATGGTTAACGTATTCTATAATTGGTCGATCTAACATTTCACATTGATCAATATAATTTTACGTATTTATCCCAGAGAAGTCCTACTGCTCAGGAGGATCCAAAATTTATATCTAACGAACATCATCACCTTCATTTTCTTTTCTTTTTGGTTTTTACTGCATGATTAGGTTTCACATCATACTCAGTTGGGCAAGAAAAACGTTTTTCCAGGAGATTGCTCCCATAAATTTGTTTGTTCAAGGAGTTAAGTTGTGATGCTAACCAAGCGAAACTAAAATTGATATTATTCTGAGATCCATCTTAAATTAGGATTCTTGTCATTAAATGTAGGGGCATATTCAATCTGAACAGTGAAATTATAGAACCTGATGAAGATGTCTACGCGAGGTTGGTTTTGAACTAGACACAGTACCCTCTTTTACTTGCAAATGAAAAACGATCAGCTTCGATTTTGGAGAAGTGAGATGCAAGCGAGCTAAGTTAAAGCAATTTATTGGTTTAGAGAGTAGCAGGGGCTGCCAAGAGATTTTTATTTTCCAATAATCGTGTTTTTGGAAAAACTTTTGAAGTTCAAAAAAATTATGACTGAAGTGAGAGAAATTTAATTTATTTGGAAAATTATATATAATAGGAATTAGAGAAATAGAAAGAGAGAGACAGAGAAAATAATTATAAAATTATAATAAGAATAGTATATCTAAATTTATTAACCTGAATATTATCAACCTCAAAAGGATGAGCATGGTAGCCTAGAGGCATTGGGGAGGTACCTATTGCCACAGTAATCATCACCAACTACAGGGATCCCAGGCTAAACTCCTACCTGAGTCCTATCTTATCAACAGTTGTTCCATTTGCGAAAATCTTTTATAAAGTTTTGGGGTGGGCAAAAAATTGCGGCCAGTCCGAACCGGACGAATCTGAAGGTTCAAATATGAAAAGGGATCGGTTCAAGTTAAAAGTTTAGATGATAAAAATAAAAAAGAATATTAATAGGTATACTTGATTGGATTTGGTTTGATGTATTTTTGACCGATCTGAACCCACCATAATATTAATATAATATATATTAGGTGTGGATCTGATCTAATTTCTTATAATATTAGAAATGAAAGTTTAATTTCCTTATTTTAATCATTCTAATTTTTGTGTTTTTTTCATTTCCAATTGTTTTTTTCTTCTTTATTCTTAAGTTTGAGTTCTCTTCTCACTAAGTCTAAATTTTTGTTCCATTTTCTTTTTGTTTTTGTCATTTTTTAGTTATGAGTTATGACATATGATAATATTTTTTATTATTGTTTTTGTTTGAGTGTTGTCGATTTTTTTCTTTCTTTTATTATCTTTGGTAAAGATTGATTAATGTTTAGTTTTCCAACTCTTTTTCTCTCACTGTAACATCTTTTTATTTTCTTTCTGTTGCATATGGATTCTATTTCAAAGGTATAGTTATACATGGATTCAAAGGATTCCATTTTTAGGTTTCGGACATCTTGATGATAAAAGTTAAATTTTTTCTGATTTCTTTCTACCTTTCTATTTTATATTGCATATATAATATTAATTGGATAATGTATAGTCACTAAGTTGTTTATTTAAATGTATCTTATTGTTTTTTTATTGATATTGATTGGATAAAGTATGCTTAATAAGTTATTCATTAGCAGGTAATTTTAATGCTAGAGTGCAAATTGACTTGATGTGATTTGAAAAAGTGGAACCTTTGGCTTTGTGTTGCATTTTTATTGTAAAAAATTGTTGACTACTTGTAAATTGGTTGTCATTTGGTACCTAAATTTTGTACAGCATATGCTATATTCATTACAAAAGCTCTAATGTAAAGAAGTTTTTACCTTAGTTTGTCTTATATACTTGTATTTCTTTGATTGTGATGATGAATCTTATTAGAGTAGTAATTGTATTTGTTTGATGAATAATGGTGGATATTGATTTATTATACTAAATTTGTTCATCTATATTTTTTTAAGATATGAAATGATTTTTAGAATAAAATGTGCAATTTTTTTTTGAGTTTTAGCTATTTTTCAAAGGCCCAATTTGATAGTCTATATTGATCTTAACCGACCTTAAAATTCTGCTACCCACTGCCCATAAGATCTGGCCAATCCCAGTTTAAAAATGGACGGAAACGATTCCAAAATTGCTTTGTTCAGATAGTTATGGTTTTGAACTTATTTACTCGATAATCATTCCTAATAAAGTCACTCTGAAATAGATAAAAAGAAAAAATAAAAACAATATATAATAAATAATGTTACATGATAAATAGATGTGAATATTATTATTAAATTTAAAAAATTATAATTATTTTAAAATTTATTGACTCACAAGATCAGTGGTAAATATAATCTTTTAAGCCATTGCTCGAATAATGAAGAGAAAATAAAAAATAAAATAATAAATTTTATTATTTAAATGAAGAAAATAAGTTTTTTATTTGATTGAAATATATAATTATATTAATAAAATTTGAAATTTATAGTGCAATGATAAAAAATAAAGTTCCTAGTTAAATTTATTATTTGAAACAAATGCACTTATATATTGAATAAAAAAAAAATTCACGAGTCCCGTTGTTAGGTTTTTTTTTTTACATTGCAACAGATTTCATTACCTTTCTCTGCCTTTTTTCTGCTCAAATCCTATTTTTAACTCATTTTCTCCTTTCCGAATTTCTTTGTTCCAATTTTCTTCTTAAATTAAATAAAGTGTTAATTATGCTGAAAAAAATGTGTAAATATTAAATATAATTCTAAAACATATTAAAAAATATTTTTATTGGCTAAATTAGAAAAATAATGTATCTATGCTACTTTATATGAAATTAAGTTTACAATTGAGCACCACTATATTTAGATACAAATACTCATCATACATTAAGTCATACCTAGATCGCATAGATGATAATTTAAAAAAAATAATAATTCAGATCTCTTACATCTAAATATATCTATATCTGATTATAAGTTATTATATAAATGTAGGAGACATTTTTCCTTTACATTTCAATCTTACTTGAAAACATCAACAAGCGAAGCTTTATTGTTCGCTCTGCTTATAACATTGTTAAAATATTGCTGACTGTTAGAATATTGTTAACATGTTCAATGTTTACCCCTTCGTGGATGCGTTACGACTCAAATTTCATGTTTCCAAACAATAGATAATTAGACAGCTTTATTTTAATAATTGTATAGTAATAACAACTGATTCATTATTATTTTACTGGAATGATAAAAAAAATTACGAAGGAACGCAAATGCAAAACAAAAATAATAAACATGTTTAACTTTTTTAATTCACTCCTTTTTCTTACATCATTTATCATATTTTTAATATATTAATTTTTTATGTATCGAACAAATTAATAACATTTAAGTAAAAAAGAAACATTTTTTAATTGATCAAATCTTATATCATAATCACCAGTTGTAAAACCCCCAGTTTTGCAACCTTCTTCCCTTTATATTTATTACAATATTTTTTTTTATTTTACTTCTACGGGAGTAAAAAAACTTACATTTTATTATTTGGTATTAAAATAATTGTTAAAAAAATTAATTGTTTTAATTCAATAAGTAATTTAATATTTTAAAAAATAAAAAGATATATTTCAAATAAACATAATAATTTTAATAACTTTAAAAGATCTTATGTTAAAATTTGCTTTAGCCTTGACTAAAAGTTAGGCCGGCCATACTAATATATAACAGTTTAGTAGTAGTAGGCATGTTAAAAATGTGTGAAGTATTTGGATTATGGATTTTTCATTCTCATTTTGGTTTAGATATAAGATAAATGTACTTAGTTTGATTTATATATAATTTTGGTTTTTAAAATTTTTCAGTAATTTTAAATTTTTTTACTTTTGAAATTTAGTAAATTTAATTTTTTATTCATTTGTTATTTAAATTTTGTAATTTTTTATTTTTTACTAAATTTTTATAAATTAAAAAATTAAATTATCTTTAATTCAAAATTTATCAGTAAAAATATTACATTTTTTCTAAATTAGAATTTTTATTTTTATTTTTGAAATTGTAATTTATATTTTATAAAGTCTTTCAAATTTTATAATCCAAATATTAAATTTTATCTAAATAAAAAAATAATTTTTTATTTCTTTAAATCATGATCTGGTATTTCTATCAAATTTCAATAAAATTTTTCTAAAATTTTAAAATTAATTTATGTTTCAGCATTATTATAATTTTTTAAAAAATCAGATAAAAAATAATAAGTTAAAAAAATTAATAAAAACTAAATTTGATAGTCTTTATAAATAAAAAACTAAAATTACTTTAAAAAAATTAAAAATTTAAAAATTTAAAACTACAAACATACTTCAAAGTAGATAAACTAAAAATGCAATTAATTCTTGTCACTTTTATATCACAACAGCAAGAAATTTAATTGGTGGATATGTTTTCTTATAAATTTCATCTTTAAGTAAGGCACCGACATTAGTTTCCATTTTCTGTTTTGTTGGCGGAAACCTCCTTACCAAAATGAACTACTACAAATGAATGATATTGGGTATAGGCCACGCAAACTACTTTTCCTTTGTGTACTTTCTTATGTCCTTTACGATTTATAAATTCTTATAGTACAAAGAGCTTTAGTTTTGGTCTCAATCCTTTCCTTTTACGCCTATAATTCTTTACATTTACGGTTTTACAAATTCTTATTTCAAAGAACTATCGAGCAAATTCTAGATAACAACTTGCATATCCAAAAGCAAAAGATAGATAGATAGATTCATTAAGAGTCTAGATGTTTAAGGTTGTAATATTAGGCAAATTAATCAAAGGAAGTGTGAGAAATTCAGACGGAACTCGATTCATAGAGAGGAAAGGTGAGATAAAGTTAACAGTCTCCTAATTTCAATGAATCACAAGTTTATATATATATACATCACAATGAAGAAAGATTTGAGAGGGACCTTACCAAGAAGATGCAATTCCAATTCACTTGGAGCAGTAAGCTTCCCAGCACTTGATGAAGCCAATTGCACCATTCAGAATAAGTGACTAAATTTTAAAAATAAATGGATAAACGTTATCAGGAGATAAGATTAATTTCCAACAAAAATTTGGGAAAAACAAAAAAAGAAAAGAAGATGATAGTCTCACCTAGATGGAAGTGTTGTTGAATTATATATGGCACCCTATATACCATATTACCTGTTCATTCATGATCATCAGACATGAAAGAAAGAAAAGAAGAAACGCAATTTAGCTACACCAAAGATTATCTATAAACTCCACCCCACCCCCAAATATATATATAAAAAAAAACAGCTGAAATACCATGATGTTTCTACTGAATATTTTGATTTTTTTTTCGTCATTTTGTTTATCACTCTTAATATAAAAAAAAAAAATCTTTGGCTAGATGTTTTCTTAGTAGCAAAATAGATCCACAAAGGGATAATGAAGATAGTGAGTCGTGCAGGAAGAGAAGCAAGTTAAAACCAAAAACAAAAAAGTGCTTGATTTATGAAACTACAAAAATGGCATGGAATGATATTATGGAAAAACATGTAATAGTGGAAGGTTTTGGCAATGAGATGAGAGCATGAAAGAAAATGAGAGAAGGTGATGGTTGAGAAATAACATACATGGAATGGAAGGAAACATGATGAGAGCAAATGATTAGGAGTAGGAGATGCGTGTCATGCAAATCAAACAGTGAAATATACTGTTCTCTCCAGAATTAAGACTTCTACACTAAACAGGGAAGAAACTGAGTTTGACCAAAATGCCCATAGAAAATATGAATACGACACGAAAAAAGTACTTCTTTAACAGATTCAAACACTGCTACAGACATTGACTTAGCTGCAAATATTCATTAATTAATTTCTGAAGACACTGATTGAAAGAACAATGCAGAAAGCACGGTTATAATATATAACCTTGAGAGTAAGATAGCAAGAGACAGAGGACTAGGCATGTAGAGAAAATGATTGTTTTGAAAAAGTAGAGTCATAATAACCTCGAGGGAGCGATATTCAGAGATGTAGGAGAGGGGAAGAAGAAGAAATGAAAGAGAAAAAGAGTATTTTTATAAGATTAACACAAATAAGGAGGTAGTAGTTGTTGAAGTGTACGGTTACTGCAACCTGCATGTTTGGTTATCTACAGAGAAGTGCGTAAGCTATTTTTTTTTTGCAGGTTCTCAGCAAAACATAAAGTGATTGCGTCATTATTTAGGATGTCAATTTGGGAAGCTTCCTTTCCTAATTATAATATTAATATATCCTAAAGAATTTCTATCTCAATACATATAATTTATTTAATATATTTTTCTTTATTTTATTTTATTTTATACTAACTAGTTTTAAATATATAACAACATTTTTCTTTAACATATACTAATTTTGTTTTCTATCTTATTTTATTATGCTGTGTTTTAGTATATCTCTTTCTTCTTTCTCCGATGGGGTGTATGTTATGCATTTTTCCCCACCAAGACTATTGGATGCACAAAATATGATCTAGGCCAGCTCCTCAGGCTGCTGTTTTTTCTCAACATTAATCTTATAAGTTACACGTAAATCCAGTTTCAATAAATATAATTTGTCTTAGGCACGTAGCTATGAGTTTATTGCCTAATAGTGTTGTAATCACATTAAAAAGGAGTTATAATATAGTATAAAAACTTTTAAGTTTGTTTTGGGATTATTTCTTGGTACCAAAAACTACTTTTACATACAAAATGAATCAATATACAATTCATAAGTGAAAACAAGTTTTTCAATTTTATAATCATATGTCGATCAGTTATATAATTTTATAAATTCAGTAAAATGGATCAACCCAAAAATCCAGGACAATATATTAAGATTTGTACTTTTAAATTTAAGATCTAAGTTAATTTAAATTTGTTAGGCTAATTTATATAACTCTATTAGTTATAGATTGAAAAAAAAAAGTGTGATCATGTTCAAATTATCCACACTTTCCATATTATGATAAAAAAGATAATGATGATAAAAGAAAAGTTATTGTAAATTAAGATATCAATTTTTAAAAAAGGTTTAAATTATTAAAATTTTAGATTTGACCATTTTATATGAAATTATATTTAAATTTAATGGGATTATAGTATGAAGCTATGAACTACATTTTATATATTTTAAATTTTTTAAAATTTTTATAGATAATACTTGAATTTTGAGTTTATATTTTAATATGTTGGATTTAAACAATTATTGGTGATTAATAAAAATATTAATATTGATTGAAGTATGTTATAAAAATGATACCTTTTTTCATTATACGAGCTTATTTTTTAACAAAAATATTACAATTTTGTATGTTATTCATAAGTCAAGTTATGTATTACTCAATATTAATAATTTAAGATTCATCTGTATATAAAAGACGAAATTACACATTCCCTAGAGAATATAGATTCAATTTGTAGCTGAGAATGAGCATGTACGAGCATGATAATTTATTTTAAGAAAGTGCAGCGATTAGGTAACATAGGTTGGATTTGGTTCAGTTACATGCAAATGATCTTGTCTATGATATAGCCTGATTTCCCTTCACATCCAACTTTACTACCTCCATCAACTGCTCAAGCTTTTAAATATATAAATCAGTGTTCTTCTATATATTTTAATCACCTTTCAATTACAATTGTACTATTAAATGAATAATATAATAACCCTAGCTAGTTATAGCACATCATGTCTCCTATAACAATAACAAAGCCCAAGTTTTACTCCATCTTTTGACGCTTTTCGTGGGCTATCTCTTCCACAATAACTGCACCATGAACTATATAAATATCACAGCAAAATTTAAGATAAAAGAAAATGAAAATATATTCCGGTTGTGCACATATTGAAATATTTTGAAAATTAATTTTATCACTTACGACGTGTGAAGATATATCGGTGTAAAAATGTGAGCATATTATCATTTGAAAGAAAATATACTAATCTGAACTTAAGCATATAAATTTATATAGTGGTAGTTTTTTTAGGAAGAAAATTGTAGTTAATTCCATTTTATTTGGTGAATAAAAGTTCCTGCCCAAACTTTAGAAAACACATTAGTAATAAAGAGATAAATAATGTTTATGTTTAGAAATAAATAATATTAGTGCAGGATAAAATTATTGAACAATCTATGTAACATATTAGTGGACAGAATTTCCCCGTGATTGTAGAAAAGATTCTACTTTACAGCTTCGATTGGATGTGGCAAGAAGTATAATGCTTTGTTTACTTGGGAAAAAATAATTTATCTTTAAGATTTGTATGAATTTTATTTATTTATTTATATTTATCTTATATAAAAAGAAGAAATTAAAATTTGTGAAATTTTCAAAAATTATTTTTTCAAGAAGAAAGTAGGGAGGGATTCATATTTTTTATTTTTTATTTATTTTAAATTATTAAGTAATTTTAAAAAATAAATATTATATCAATAAAAAATATAATAACAAAATTAAATTTTTTAAAATTAAAATTTATACAAATAAAAATTATATTATTAATATATTTTTTTCATTTTATTCAAACAACTTATTTTTTTTATTTTAATTTTAATTTTAATTTTTCTATTTTCTTTCCTCTTAATTATTTCCTTCCTATATTTCATATCATCCAAATGAAATATAAAAAAAATACATAAAAATAAAATAAAATAATAAAAAAAATAAGTAAAACATAATATATTTTTAGAATATATAAATTAGAATAAAAAAAAGAAATTGACAAAAGAAAGAGTTAACATTTTTCGGTACATACTTGATTGGATAAAAAATGAGAGAAGTACATTATATAAAGAATAAAGTTGATATATATAAAATTTAATCTTTAAAAGAATTAGAATTAAGAATATTGGTTTAGGAAAGATATAATTACTATTTTTGTTTTTAAAAATAAAAAGTTAATCATTTTTCCTTTTTACTATTTTTGACATATTTTTAATTTAAAAATAATTAAAATGGTTGAATTTTTATATTTAAGGATTAATGTAATCAATTTCAAAAAAATTTAGGATCAAAATAATAATTTTAAGTTTTTGTGAGAATATTTGTTGTCACTCCTATATATAGAATATCATTTCTATTTAACTAATTTTAATCTAAAATATTTTTTTTAGTTATTTATCAAATTAATTATATAAATGTTTTTAAAAAAAGTTACTTACATAAAAGTAACAATACATACATAGAAATTACAATAGTCGCTCCCATTTGTTACGTTCTCTCAGTTCACTTGCGAAGAGAATTTTTATGGAGTCTCACATATTTTCTCCCTGGCTCATACCCTTTTCTCCTTCCTCGCAAATGGGTGAAGCCCCTTTTTCATATCACTTCTCTCCTTCGAACTTTATATAAAAACAAACACATCAATATATCATACATTATCCAACCAACATCGGGGCTTTTTGTGATGCAGCGAAGCCCTAGAATTCTATCATCCATAACAAATGTCACTCTCTTTTTTCGATTTTCTATTTTAAAATAAAAATTAAATTAAAACAATTAATATTTTTATTTATATTAAATTTGTTTTTAACTTAATATAATTATTCTATTATTTCTTTTTTATTTACAATAAATATATAAAATGTGATATCTGTATTTGCATTAAATAAAATTTATATTTTATTAAATAAAATATGTAAGTAGCAGGGCCTTAATCTTAAGAAAAGAAAATTTGTTTTTTTAAACATTATTTCTACAATTGAAATTTTGTCTCATTGTATAAAATCTAAAAAATACGATGAGTTTGAAAATTGATTTTTAAAGTCCAGGTAAAAATTGGTTCACAAATATAACTTATGCATAGTTTTATTTAAAATATAAAAGCAACAGACTAGTTTAAACATATAACAAGACCATCTAATTTAAAATTCAATATAATAGTATATTGTACTTGGATTTGAATTAAATATAGTTACGTAATAAATAGTAAAAATAATGATTCATATTTTATTTAATATGTAAAACGCATAAATATAGATTTAATTTATAACATTTTTATGAAAAAGTGCGTGTCCTGTACTTTGTTTTAAATTTCTCTATCCAAGTATACAATAAAAAGGAAATACATAAAAATATATTTCACAAATATAATAAACATACTGTTTAAGGGATATGATCTTAGAGTTGTACTATTCTAAAGCTAACTCAAACATCACACCGTCTTTCTTGAAACGGACATGATCGATCAGATTAGTAAGGAGAAATTATGTCCGTTTTTATTTTATAGCCCAATTGATTCTTGACCTAGCCGGTGTCTCCTTCTCTAGGATTTCTGTTGTTCCTTACAGTCCCTTTTCTCACTTAAAAAGGGGTACAAATATTATATTTCCCTAAATCCCCATGCTGGGGCATCAAATACGGAAATTATGTTGCTCCATAGCGGCAATTTATGCCAACCATTGCAAATTGACTCTCCATAATACTAAACTCAATTCATCTAAAAATATAATACAGTTGTACAGGGGACCATGGTTAATCACTTTTTTTCTTAATTAGAACACCTACTAAACTGGATTTATATCATTTAAAGTAAGGCGTATAAAATGAGAAAATGAAAGATATATTTACCCTTGATTTAGAATTGGTTAAGTAGAGGTAATTTAATTCAAATTAAGGATGAATACTCATGTACCCTTATTTTTTACGCTTTCTTACTATAGAAAATGCAAAATCCCGTCAAAGCAATGCCTCACTGAACCTCCAACCTCATCGATTGGGCAAAATAATTAATATGCCAAATCAAGCATACTAAGTTTGCCCACCGTTGAGAAGAAATTTCGTTGATATCGAAAAAATAATAAACTTTTCTTGGTATGTAAATAATAAAAAAAGGTTATGTAATAATTTAGTGGAGGAATAGACATGACAGAGTTGGGGATTGAGAGAAAACGACAAAGCCCAAAGAAACCGTGAGCACATTGGCCTATAAGTCTATTGAGTAAGGAGGGACCCAGAGTACATTTATTCGCTAATTATCATATTTTTCAATCACAATGTCCTTATTATTTTAATTAATAAGTTAGTCTTCATATCTTAATTTTTCTTAGCGCTATGGAGAAAATCATAATGAATAATAGGTTTCATGACATGTCAACGAAGGTGGAACACAGTAACTGCAGTTGACCGCAAGTTCATATGCTAAGCATAAAGCATCAATTCTTTTTTTTCTTTGTTAGAGCTTCAAATTACCGTTGGTGTGTAAAGTGATATAGACAACATGCTGGCACATATTAGGTTTCCATACAATTTTATTTGGCATTCTATCCGTTTAGGCTCAGATTTTAACTTTGACTTGGACCTTTGAAATAATTTACCTACCCGACTGATTTCAAAAAAATAAAAATAAAAATGGATGGCATCTAACACCGAATTCTTTCAAATTCCAATTTCCAATCAATCAAATTTTGGACAGAAGCAAAGCTTCACATGTTCCAATATCTTGCCCCAGACTTATTGGGACGTTGTCTTGCTTATTTAAATGGTGCGAGAAGATACATTATAGAGACAATACACATGAAGATGAGCAGAGAGAGTAGTTCAGGAAGATGATAGTTCCATTTGGCATTTTATGGTGATTTTGTACTTCCATATAGCAAAACACCTGATCTATGGGTAACTTGCCGACACCAAAATACTACCTTCTTTAATTTGTGTACTCTCCAAGTGATATTATCTCAGCTGCTTATGTTGGGCAGGAAATGGAGTACAGTAAGGATATCCATTGAAACAGTAATCATTCTTTTTCTCATAAACCGAATCATTTATCTATTTATATTTTTTTATTTAATGATTATAATATTTTAAATTAAAAAATAAAAAATTGAACGATTTAACATTTTAATTAATTTTTGTGTGTTTAGAATTTCAACTTAATCTTGAAGTAATATTCTAAGAATGTATAATTCATGATGTATTTGAGTAATAATTTAATTGAATATTTATTTAAAGTTTTATTTGGATAGAGAATGAAATAAGAAAAAAATTAAAAAATTTAATAAGAAGGTAAAAAATAAAATAGAATATATAGATATGTTATTTGGAAGGATTGAAATATAAAAAATAAGAAAATTCTTTCCACTTATCTGGAATGTTGGAATTTTGTTGTTTCAATATGTTATTTTAAATAATATTTTATATAATAAAATAAATAAATATATTTACTAAAAAATATTATAGTAAAAAATTTAAAAGATTTTATCAATTAATTTTTTTTATGATTATTTAACTTATTTATATAATAAATATTCTTAAAATGTGAGATAAAATATGAAAAAAAAATATAAAGAAAAGAAATAAGAAAGTAGAAAATAAAATACAATAAAAATAAGATAAAATATATATTGTTTTAATGGGTTAATATAAAGAGAAAAAAAAGTGAATTTTTTTTATCAATTGTTTGGATGAATAAATTGTAAAAAATTATTTATAATAATTAAAAAAAATTAATTTAATAACAATATCATTCCTTATTTTTATATTTTTATATTATATAAAATATTATTTAAAATAAATACATTAAAAAAATTAAAAAATTCAATGATTTCACCTCTTCATCCCCCGCTTTTGGAAGGATTTTTTTTTCTGTGTAGGGGCTATTCTAAAAATAAACTTCCCTTTATTTTTAGCCAAACAAAAACTAAAATTATTTCGTTCCTTCCTAATTTATTTTTCTAATTTACTCAAAAAAAAAATAAGGGTTGAGTCTAATTACATTCAAGTTTATGACCTAAATTTAATCAATAAATTCATTAAAATAAGTTAAAAAATTATTTTAATCAACTGTAAAAACTTAATAAAAATAAACTAAAAAAATTATAAAAATTGGAGTTATTTGGATAAATTTCTGCGAACCTTTCCAAACGTTGCTTGATCCTACAATGATTTCAGTAATGGAAGAAGCGGAGGCAGAAGGCTAATATACTGAGTTCAAATCCTTGCTCCCTGCTATTAATTTGTGAATAAAGAAGTTGAAATCAAATTGCAATTTATTTAGCAGAAAGTTAACTATAACAAGGTACCGATAGAATTCCTATGGTTTTTCATGATTGTTAAATGGAACGAAGAAACTTTTCACAACTGAGCTGTGAATCCTCTGCTAATGTTGTGATTTTGTGTGGCATAATGCAAACATTCTCTGAATTGATTTTTATAAACAATAATTTGTAGAGATAGTTGGATCAGAATTCAGAGAGGAATGATTCGGAGCCATTATGAGGGACTGCAAATGCTGGTGTCAGCACACTATCTTGGTTAATTATGTGATAAACAAGAGAAAGAGAAAGAATTTGAGGCGTGGTCCTAAACATGTTACAGGAATCATAAAATAGATCAAAAGAGAGGAAACATAAAGAAAGGAATAGATATTTGGATCACATATACAAAGCAAAAGTGTAACAGAATGGGGATTGGTTGAAGCACTGCAGAAGCATCAAGAAAAGATACAGGACACCAATGTGCTTTTCCAGTCCATATAGCATGCAAAATCTCTATCAGATGAAATCCTCCTTTGAAGTGGTTCCCCACTGCCAAGGCCAAAATCAGGGACCAGTTTGCATACAAACAAAACAACCAACAAGGTAATACCGTAGTAGAGACAAACCCCTGTCAATTATGCCCTTTTGCTTCTTCAACCACGTATTATTTCATAATTACCGAAACTGGAACCGTCAAATGAAAATCACATCAAATTTTTATTTTCCCTTTAAATTTCATTAAGCTTTGTGCTAACAAGATGTTTATTTTCGTTATTTACTTTTGTTAAACGGTGCCTTTTCATTCCTTATCAGTCACATCACTCCCGCTTGTGACATGACTAAATAACCATTTCAGCTCTTTTGCTAAAAGGATGTCTCATGGCAACAGAAAAATACGAGTACAATTTTTCACAAACGCGTTTCTTTTTTCTTTATTTTTTTTTTTTATAAACTTATGAAAGGGATTTAAGTACCAAAAGTACTTGAATCCAAAAGCAAGAATACAAAACCCCATCTAGCATTCACTAAATTTCAGATCCCTCAACAATTTCCTTATCTCCAAATCCAAGGAAACAAAACCAATCTGTGTGATATATACATGTCTACAGGAAATTTGTGTAAAAATCATTTTACTTTGTTAAAGAATAATGTAAAGTTAGAAGTAATTTCTTATATATTGTACTTGAAGCATAAATAGGAACAAGGAATGTCACCCCCAATTTAAAGCACATTAACACTTATTGCTCATACTGATTTAATTATCAGAATGTCACTACAGATATCCTGTCTTAACTCCCTCCCACCCTCCCTAAAGTCCGTGTTATCAAACAGCCTCATGTGCCTCTTTCCTTAATTTTGTTTTTTTTACGAAATTTGTTTCCCTATTTTACAAATGAAGCATTGGTATTACTTATTATAATTGACCTAATGATAAAAGTTGAGATAAATTAGATCTTAAATTTAATTATTGTTGTTTCATTGTACAGAACAAAATAAAGCACGAGTTACAAAAAGCAAAATCAACGGTCTGGATCGAACAGGGCCTGAGAGTCGTTGAATTGTAGAAAAAATTCTCTATGTTGATCAAATGGAGCTAATTGATACAAAACAATAAAAGCTTGTTTGTTTTGACGTTCGTAGCCTTTCTTAGCTTCGTGAATCCTGTTAATGGACCCTTCACCCTTGCATGGAAAGAATTTCACAACTCCTTACATCGGTTTTTATTTCTACAAGCAACTCAAAGTGAAATGTTTATATTTTTTATTTATTAAAAGGGTAAAGAAAGTAAAATATGATATGCTGCTTTTCTATTTGTATGATTTAAAAAGTGAGTTTTACCAACGACAGATTTACTTCTCTTTAACATGTCTTAGACTTGGTGCGTGTGAAAATCTCAGCCGTTGATTTCATCATGCTTAGTGTGTGGTCGGTTAAACAAATAAACAAACAGAGCCCTGATGTGTTTGAATTATAGTTAAGAAAGCCTCAAATTATTATTTGGACAAAAACTTGTCTCTTGTTGCTCAAATCATGATTTAGAGATTCTACTCAAATCCAAAACATGCTTAGTTGTTGCATGTAACTTGATGAGATCAATAGTTGTAGTAACAGCAGACAATACACCTGACCTTCTCCACATCCCATGATGGGAAAGGATCGTACACTAAACTCAGGTTTGCACAATCTCATCACATTTTGTATTATTATTTATAAATCTTGATATTCAAATAACTTTAGTGGAGCATTGGTGTAGTCACTTACAACTTTTTCACTAGGGATTGAGATTTACATGGTACTATAGTTTTCCAACCAAAGTATATTTGCATTTGAGTGACATGAAGTGGTGGATCTCTAACAGCCACAAGGACAAAAGACATTGAACCGTTGACATGAGCAAAGATGAGCCACAAAAATTATATTTGCTTCTAAATGGCATTATTATGCAATTAACAATTTAGCATTAGTCTTTCTCTGCAACATTCAGGTTGCGAGATTTACTGTTTCAATTTTTGTTAGTGATCCTAAATAGATAGACATAATAAAAAAGAAGGAATAAGGTAAAGTAGATAGAGTCCACCCAAGTCAAAAGTAAACAGGAATTGACAGGCATGTAAATAGCATCTTGGAATAGGAGAGGACCCCGGATTATTGGATTAGAGCCTCCAATATTCCTTACCAAACCCGCAAACACTCTTTAGTTTGTACTTATTTACTGTTCCTCGTCGGTGAAAAGACGAGCCGCAGGAGTGGTGTATGTACTGTTTAATTTTGATGTCAAACCCAACTTTATCAGTAATATTTTAATCATGAAATTGAACAAAAGAGGCTATGGAATTCTATCAGTAATCTTTTTTTTTTTTGCTCATATTTTTTTTCTCAAATACTGTGACAATTACTATACATCAAGACTCTCATTTTCTTTGCATTAAAAAAATTAAAAATAATAAAAGTTAGTGCCCAAGTGATTGATTATTCTGAGCTGAGGAGCTTCCACCTTCATTCAGTCGTCATAAATATTCTCCAAAAACAATTAAAAAATCTTGAATAAAAAAATTGACTTCTTCAACTTCCTGCACAATGAAAATACATTGATCATGAGTAACATGTATATTGCTGTTAATTCGTATAATAAGCATCAACCAGTATTAATATTTAACAACCACAATGTAGTAACCAGTAAGTACCTAATGACTGTGAATGCTCAAACGCGACTTAGACACTGGAAAGTTGAGTGTTTGTTAATTGGGTATCAAACTATGCACATTATTGAAGCTGGTGTGTGAGTAGCTAACAAGATGATGACGATGAAGGACTGTACTGATCATGTGTTAGGCAAAGCATGAATGACTGTAGCCCAAAACTACAGATTATAAACTGACAAAGATAAAAGTAAAGGTAAAATTAGACAAAGAAGCAGGCCAAAAGCAGAACAAAGAAAAGCATGAAAGAGAAGAAAACTAACCTTTTTCGGTATGTGGGAAATGGCTTGTCCCTATCTCCCTCCATGAATGAATTTCTTCAAAGTAACTCCAGCTTGTTGGTAATGGGGGACCAATTGCTGAACAGTAATAGGTGCATGTAAGATTTCTAATCCAGGGGAAAAGAATAATTATATTGACAATAAGAAAAGAACAAAAGGACTTCAAAGCAACAAAGATTGAGATATAGACTTTTCAGACTATGCTGTGAATATATTCTGTTTATAATGGTTACCGAATTCATGAAAACAATTTGACTATCTAGTAAAGCAAGATGCACCTAGTGCTCAAGATCATTTTAGTATATTCTTTTAGGCTCTATGTTTTCTATTGCACTTGCAGGATCCACTCTATCATGTTCAACTCCATGTAAATCATTTACAACTTCAGAATCTAGTACTTTTGGTGTAGCCAATTGGAAAATAAGAAGAAAAGGTTAGGGCCCCATTTGGGGCATGGCCAGGTTTGCTTAGAGCCCTGCACGTGTTTTTTAGTTTTTTCTATTTGTATGAAGCTTAAAAGGAGAAAAAAACCAAATCACTCATTCAGGTACCTAAGTTCCACTCTCTCACAACACAAGCATGATTGCGGAAGTGTATAAGGGATAGATAGATAGTGTACTTGAATGTGGATGGACATGTCTCATATCCAGCCTTCCTTCCTTTAGAAAAAGCTTAGTTCTGTGTATCCGCCGGAATATGGCAGAAGTTCCTCCACCTCTATTCTGGAACGAGAACAGCTCATGCTTTTCTTCAATCTACCATGAGTTGACTCAACCTCAGCCCAAAATATGCCATAAACAGGTCTGTGGTCTGAAAATTTTGATTCCCCACGGACATATGATAGCTGATGAAGACCTTCTCCATACCACAAAATTCGGTCACACCTATAAAACAAAAATATTTATCTCAGCATACGTTGTACAAATTAACAAAAATATATAATAAAGTATGAACGATACCTTATGCTTCATTTGATAGCATCTAATTTTTTTTCTTCAAATTAGTTGCCTTTTTTAGCACTTATAATGAGTTTCTTCTAGATTTCTATTAGGGGATGTGATAAATGATAATCTTACCAAGCAGGTGTTCTCCTTTTCTCCTTGGGGTGCATATCATCTCCAGCATATCTATCTGAATTAGTTGAATACTTGTATGTTGGAGGAAAATATATCTTCCCTTCATTCCATCCCACAAATACCCGGCCTCTTTTCTGCTCTATTCTCAACTGCAAAGAATGTCAATAATTAAAGCTCATTATGCTTGTAATACAAGTGGTACATTTGAAGGCAAAAAATAAATATGGAGTTGTTTATACATACTTGATCATTCTCTAACAATGCTCTCCAGTTTTGCATCTCAACAAGTGCCTTAGCAGAACGGTAGGAGAGAGCAATCCGATAATTCAAATCTCCAAGCCATATAATTCGACTGCATTAATGGATTTAAAATGAGAAAACGCAAAACTTTTGTTAAATAAAAATGAAAAAACAATCCTAAGGAAGTAGGAGCATTATAGTGTGCCTTCTAACAGGACAGCTGGAGAAGGCTATGTATTTAGCAATTGCAAGGGGGCTTAAATTAAGACATTTTAAACTTTAGATGAATGTGAGCAGATTCTTACTCATGCTCGAGGATTGTCTGTGGAGACTTCTCATTGTCCACATCATGAACACGAGGAAACCTTGTCTTTTTAAGAATCTCCATCACATCCGAATTTCTTCTTAGTTCATCACCCTCTTTCTGTCCTGAGGTTAAATGGGTACAGATAAAGCAAAAGCTTGTTTCATGCACAGACATACTAATTGAGATGGATCCCTGCAAATACAAGCAAAATAACTCTTCTCCTTAATCCAATTTCAAGTAATCATCATGTTTGCCATGGATTAATCTAAGGAAAATAAAAATTAAGACTATCATGACAGACTTAAAATTCACCTTATTTCCAAGATACCCCATCAATCCTCTGCCAACACAAGATACTTTCATATTTTGAACATGATCTTTCAGTTCACTTCTCACCCATATGGTAAGGTATATTCCCACCATTTGCTTACTTGCAACAAGGCAGTACCTTGAATGTACTGGCATGCCATATCCATCTTCATTAGAGGCAGGTCCACCTCCACCATAAGACATTGGTGAAAATAACACTGTACTTGGTGAATCCCCAAGGCCATTATCATCATCAGATGAACCCCATCTTGAGTAGTCACTTGGTCTTGAGTAGTCACTTGCCCTGGAATAGTCACTGGGCCTATAACCCCATCTAAAACTAGGGTCAAAGTCACTAGGCCTGTGACCAAAAATTACGCGATCACAGACACTGTATCTTCGATCTAACCGTGGCTGCATAACTGAAGGATCATTGTCCATCCCCCAACCACTAGAAGTTGTCTGGAACGATCGCCTATGGAAGAAAGATGAATTCTTCTGCCTAGCTGATCCCTCAAAATCTGCATTTAGCTCCACAACTGGTTGAGGTATGGGAGATGGTGTATAGCATGCACTACTTCCGCTGGTGCCTGGAAGATTGTTTAAAGTCTTTCTGATGAGAGCCAACCATTTTTTGGCAGGGCCATTGTCCTCTGCCCCTAAGATATTACCAGCATTCAAGGGAACTATCTCTTGAAATCTGAAAGAGACAAATAAAAATGCATCATTGATAACATTTAATGCTATTCTTATTTATTGAAGACAATGTTGACAGGTACCAATCCCTACCCAAGAACATAAATATCTGCAGCTGGTGAAGAATGAAGCCAATCATCTAAATTTAAATTACTTGGTGGGGATCTTCCAGCTACATTCCATGTAGCTACAAAAATGCTGCTCACATAGAAAAGAGAGGCACACTAATGAGAATTTGAACAATTTTTTTTTTTCCTTTTTCGTGAAATGGTAAAATCAGAGATGCAGTATACCTATAATTCTGCACATCTATAATTCGAGGATGGTCAAGATTCATTCTTGCTCGCCTGACCTGATCTGTGCTCCTACTGAACTTCTCTGTTCATTGCAATGAGGGATAATAAAGATATTGTGTAAGTCTCAACATTTGAAGTAACATCAAGATCTTCAAAATGGTTCAAGAAAACTGAATTTAGTAAATCTATATACCTGTTTTGCTCTTTTTTATTGTGCATGGCTCTCTCTCAGAGAAGCTATTCCTGCTTCTGTATTCCACATCTCCTCCTAAAGAAGGAAAACACTGTTAATGCATCAAAGTCACAAAAAGAAACAATAGTAGCAAAGTTTCTATAAGAAAAAAAAAACTAAAACAAACAGAACAGGATTTGGTGGAACAATATTTCGGAGTTTAAAGTATGCTTGCACTTTGTTTGGATGCCAAGAAAATGTAGTGAGAAACAAAATTGGTGAGAATATAAAAAATCAGACAAGGACAATTTATGCCTCGGGGAAAGTTAATTGAGTATTTGGCATAGCTTAATTTTTTTGCATTAGATAACAACAGAATCAGACAGAACATGATGATTGATCCTAGGCTTCAATTTTCTTTCCAAATGATGTTATTTGTCTACTGCCCTTGGTTTCTCCGGTACCCAACAAGAACCTGAGAAATTATGCAAGGTCTCACATGAACAGTGAAATAATAATCACAATCTCTTATGAGAATTAATTCTAGGCTTGTTGCTCCTTTAGAATTGATCACCATGAAAACCAAGATACACACCTCCATAAGCAACACCTTCAGCTTGGGAATCCTCAGTCTTGCTTTTGATATTAAAGAACTTTCTGACCATTTTCTTTGACCATGAGAGCTTCACCAAACAACAGATAGACAAAACAGTCAACAACTTGCAATATGCAACACCAACACAGCCAAAATGTTGAATTTCATTTCCCATGTCAGAAAAAACAAAAAAAAAAACAAAAACAAGAAACCATCTTTATACGAGAGGAGATTGGCAAAACCTTGCTTTTCTTTGAATTCCCATCTCTCATTTTTGCAGTTCTACTTCATACAGCTCCTGAAGCAGTCTGATATTTGTATGTTGCAGGGTGTCACTTAGAAGTATATTTACTTATACAGCCCAAAACTTGTCAGAATTTCAAAGTGCAAAATATCATTGCTTTGGGAAACCCCTTCTCCAATCTCCACAGTCCCTATATTTCTGAGCTAAGAAACAAGATGAGGCTCATTAGTTGCCCAGGTTCTCAATTCCAGGAGAATAGCTAAATTGATGAAGTGGAGAAACTCAACAGAAGACAGCAAAATGACTCAAGTGTTTTGCTTGGTTTCCTCTTACGGTGTGCTGTTGCGACACTAGTAGAAAGTGTAAGAACATGAAGGCAAAGTCCCATAAATATGAAAGAAAGCGGCAGGAACTGGTAAGAGAGAAGGACAAGACTTTAATGCGTGGAAGTGAGAAGAGATTCTGAAGTAGAAGAAGACAATGCAGGAAGCATATAGAGAGAAAGAGAGGGAAAGCAAGCTCCTCGTTCTCTGCAACCACACCAAACAAAGTATCGAATTTGAACAGAATAAAGCGCAGTAAAAGAGAGAGCATACAAGAGCTTTATTAGTATTAAATAAAGAACAATAACTATTTTTTAGTCACAACCTTACCTCAACACAAGGGCGGGCAACGGGCAGCCAGATTTTTGCTTTAAGGCTTCGACCCGGTCAGCTGATCAAAGCTGCCCTTGGTCAGCAAAGTGAAGAGGGGATGTGAACTGTGAACTGTGAACTGTTATGCGAGATCTACCACTATCCTCCTAGTCCTACTACACTTCCATTCTTCCAGTTTTTTGGTCTTCCAACTAAAGCAAAAGCGTTTAAAGAAGGGGAAAAAAAGATAAAGCCCTTGTGTATATAAATGTTATTGTATTATTTTCTTTCTCTCTTTCTTTTTTCCTTCTTTTGTTAGACAAAGAATGTTTGCAAGAGAATTATGGAGTTCAGATACTATGATATGCATCTTGTGTATCCTTTATTTTTTTGAAAAAAAATAAATTAGCATACGGTTCTAATACTTTAAATAGGAGTACAATAATATGTGGTTCTATTTTTTGTTCTATATCCTTAAAGTTATAATACACAATAGACAGTTATATAAAATTAAGACATTTTTAAGTAGAATAATAAGAATTTAATTAAAAGAAGTCAAACTTTGATACAATTATTGATTGTTATTTATTCAAAATTACTCTATAGTAATTATTTTAAAAATTATATCTATCATCATTTTTCATTAGTTAACACTACAAAGTTAATGTATCATAATTAAATTCAAATAATAATATTTTCTGTGTCATTTTAACATAGGCTGGGAAGAAATATGTAACTTTGTAACATGTTGATAAGAGAAATAATATATTCTGATATAGGCAATGGAAAGATATGTAACTGTGATTTTTTAGTTATGATCATAAATATTGTTTTTGTCAAATTTGATCATCATCCCCCAACATAATTATGTATTGGTGGGAAATGATCAATATCTCTTTTTAAATATTGAGTATTTATGCAATATTGTTGTATAAATTCATATTAACGTATTTAAGTTGTATCATAACTTATATTTTTTGAAATTCCCGATGCTCCCATATATGTGTTGTATAAGAGGGGAGTTTTTGTGATGGCTGATAACAATTGACAAGCCCTCACCCCCACCCCCTTCCCATAATAATTAAAGCAAAAGATGAGGAAAATGTAGTACCTCACCTCATTTTTGAGTACGCGAATGAATCCTTTCAAAAACTTAATTTTGTCTTTCTTAGATTTGCCATATTGTGACTAGATATTTTTTATGGAGCCAATGTGACGTTTGATTCCATAGATTGATAGGTGTGGTGCCACTGAAAGTAGGGCGCGTTGCCAAGCTACTTTGAGACCCTTTTGGCTCTGACCTACTCTTCAAATGTCTTGGGAAACAATGGCACCTTACCCAATTTTGTGGTGTTGTTGCTTCCCTTCCCCTTACTCTGCACACACCTTTTAACTCTTAGAAGCTAACGCCAACTTAGTGGTTTTCTGTTGATAAATGCTCTCATTTACAAATATGTTTTAGACATTAGGACCTTCCATTATTTAGGGGAAAAAAATAATAATTCTGTTCATTGTTTGCTTTTTGTGTTTTGTTTTTCATTTTCAGTGTCTCATGCGCCGCCCATGCTTCCTTTGAATTCCTAAGCCATTCTTATAATCCATGCCTCTCTAAAATAAACAAAAAAGAAACATACCAATTTCCAAAACAAAATGACCTTTTGGCTTCGGCTCCTATGTTTTTTATTTTTGACCAAATGACCATGCCCAAGCTTTCTTCTCCCTATAATATACTGGAATCTCCTCTCTTCTAATCCTCTTGGTCGTAGTTGGGAATTATATATTGGAATAAAGACTAACAATTTTTTTTCTTAAAACTGATTCTTTTTATATTTACTTCAAAAGTTACATATAAAATAATGGATTTTCCTACCAGTATCTTTATCATATTGATTTAAAAATGATAAATAAAAAACTTTTATTGAAATCATATTAAGATGTATTAAAAGTCACAATAAATGTGTCAATAATACTTTTCAATACAAACTTTCCGCAGCTCTTGTAGCATTTGTCTAAAATTATGTTCAGTGTTAAAAATTTTCCGATATCTTGAGAAAGCTCTTCAAGAATTGAGGCCATAGAGTCCCACCGGCCACAAGTCCCTTTCCCTCTTTCACTAATTATTGGGCCTTAAGTATCTTATTAGTCAAACCAATTGTCGATACAAATTGGAAATTGTATTAAGCTGACGGCGCAATACTGTAATTGGAGGCAATATTATTATTTTCGTCATGGGAAAAAAATAAGTCATTTCATCACACAAGTCCACCCTCTAAAACAAAAGATAAAGTTCTTTTAAATCAAGCTTAATTATTTGGAAAGTGTAAATTTAAATAATTCTCCTTTAATTTAATTTAATGTACATAATAATATAAACTCATTAAAATTTAAAGGTGCATATACTTTACTTGTTTTTTATTTATTTTCAGATTAAATAACTTTAAAGAATATTTTTCAGAAAAGGAAAAGAAAAACTTAACCCCACTAAGCAGTGTCTGTATTAACTGCCATGATAGCCAAGGTCCCAATACAAGTTGAGAATAGTGGAGCTCTTCTGACGTCAAAAGAAATAAGCTATAAACAATATGAGTTGCTGCAGGCTGCAAAAAATAAGGCACAAGTAATAGGGGTCAAAGGTTTAACAAGACACTCCACCACTGAGTTTGAATTTCTCAATTTCTGAATTTTAGGACTGATTCATCAACAGTAATACTATGGTGGGAGCAAACCAAACAAAATGGGTCTTATCAAATCCTGGGGAAGTAATTATAAAAACGTGAAAGATGCATAAAAGCTATATGGTCTAAGCAGGCAAGAGAATTAATGCTACTGCAGGAACGCCATTTGCAACTCTTTTGGCCTAGTGAATTTCTCAAAGACATTAGTAATGAGTAGACTTCCATAGTCATCAAATCAAGCTTATCTAATCAGAAAAGCATCATCTTATTTTATTAAAAGGGCATAGGTTATAAAGATTAAACTATATACATATTTTTTGGAACTTTCTAAAACATTTTCATTTATTTTTTGTAAAAAAAAATGTATTAACAAGTTATACTTTTAAGCATTATCACAAATTTTAAGTTATAATTTGTTACCAAAAGAATATGCCAAGTTATTTTAATAAAGTTCTGCAGAAAATTATGAACAACATTTCATATAAATATGAAAATAAATTTAACAGTATAGAATATACTAAAATTTTTGCTAACATAAATCCTATTGTTACTTTGACAGAGTAATATAGGGGATGGCTCTGCTTTTGCTTTTTGTAGGAATTGTGGAACCTAGTCACGTTTTATGCATCGTTGAATGTGGGTCTTTGGGAATGATTTGTGAGACAATAAGGAAGAAAAGGAGGGGCCATTGAATAATCCAAATAAACTGGTAAAGGGAAGAATTGTTGCATAAATGAAAGAGAATTGGGCCATATATAGTAATTGCATATTTAAAGAGCAAAACAAGTGGTCCCAAAATTTAGAATGTGTGGACTCTTCACGATTTCCCCAATTTTTCTTCTATCTTTGAGTATTGGCAACCTAGAAGATGCAACATCAATGGCATCTATGCGGAACCAACGTTTTTGGATTCAACTAGGATATGATGAAAAGGGATATTTGGATGCGCATTTTATTATATGTGTCACTCTTAAGGAAAGGGATAAAAGAGACAAACTCAAGACATTTTTTCCTTAGTTAAATTAATTTTATCTGCTTTTAATGAATTCAAAAAATAAATATCCAAAAAAATTATTCTAGTTTAACGTTTATGGAAAGAAAATGGTATGCATATATTTAATTTAATTTAATTTTTTAGTACGTAAATGGTCATGTAAGCATTTATTTGTACTTTTAAGATGTCAATAAGCTTTTTTTTTATATATATTTGACTTTTACGATTAATATTTCTGAAAATCCGTGGTTCTATTGAAGTTCTATTTCCCTTACCGTCCATTATTTATTTTGTAAGACATGAATCATCCTTACCAGAAAAATGCTTCTTACTATGAATTCATGAAATATGAAACTGCATACAAAGCCAACTTCCCTATAATCTCCGTCAAAGATCTTTTTTTTTTTGCTTAACTTTTTAACTAATATATGTCCAATGGCATACCAAAACAGAGATTTGTAACATGCATCTAGAAATCGTTTTCGTAATATAAAGTAATGTTGTTCTTGTAATAATGAAATGTACGCACTTTTTTGCATTTCCATAAATATGATTTGATGGAGAAATTACTAGGTTGAGTCTAGAAGTAGAATTAAAGTTTGAAAAATTTGCATAAAATCTTATATTTTATGAAAATATAATTTGATATGAATAATCTTTAAAAAATGCCTAAAATAAAATTTCAATGAGAAAACTCTTTAAAACCATAAAACAAATTTGAAAACATTTATATTTATCTTAATATTCCCAAAAAAAAAACTTAACACTAATCCAATTTATAAACAAACAAAGTAGTCAATAGAATGGCTCGACATCAATTTAATTAAAGCCTGTTCAGAATTTTAATTTATTTTTAAACTAAAGGTATTTCTTACAGATAAGAATTTTAATGCTTATCATATATATATATATATATATATATATATATATATATATATATATATATATATATATATATATATATATATATGTTTGTTTTTATTACTTCTTCATTTTTTTTTATTTCACTTTCTTCGGTTTTACAACTATTATTAACTCATAAATTTCCCTCTCATGAATTTCATTTTTACTATTGAGTTTTAAATAAAGAAGTTAAAGATTCCTATGGCGGGTAAGAATATAAAAGGCCGATATATTGGAATTCTGTTAAATATACGGTGAATTTAAAAAAAAAACATAAAAATACAAGTTTAAAGCACCATGCAACAACTTTTTTTTAGTGTCCCGCAAAATAATCAAAGAATCGGGAGAATTTAGAAGAAATTTGTTTAAGAGAGTACAAAACTATTATAGCACAGTTATGGCTGTATGTCAACAGGTTATTGTGGAAAATGACCCTGACATGAAGAAAGAAAAAAGGCAAAGATTATTAAACAGAGCTTGAAATTAAAGGAAAAATGATATAAATTTGATTTTCTACACACAAAGCAATCCAATACGTAGTGTCATAAAGTGGTATGAATGGGAACACCGTGGAGGTTTATTCAGCAAAGAAATGATGAATATGTTCACGTAGATATTGAACACACGGATTGTTGCATTTGCAGCACTTTCTTTTATATGCAAGTTTGAATATGGCACTATAGGATACTCATTATTCAACAATAAGAAAGCGAGAGACGATAATTAATAAGATTGATAAGGAAGGCATTTGAGTATTGGTGCTGGGAAAAATTATTGGCCACAATTTAAGTAATTAAAGAATTGGGGGAACATTGAATGGTTGAAGTTGGGACCATATGCATTCAATTCGATGTACTCTCAGGTAGGTACTATTCATAACGGCCAAACACAAAGTCGATATATTGTATAATTGAGATAACAATGGCTATCATACCTACACACGTGTAAATTCATTAATGCTAACGTCTATGGCTTATAAAACTTTTAAATATCTCATTCTTCTAAATAAACATCACCATCTCATCAATCATATTTGAAAATAGATAGCTATTTTTCTAAAAAAAAAGTAAGCCAAGTAATAGTTAATTGTAAATGATTTTTATTTCCCTTTATAAATTCTTCTTAAGTTAATTAACAGCATGAAAATTTTAGATTAAAAATTAAAGAAAAATTTTAGCAATAATCTTTACAGTAACTTTAATCATACAACTTACAAAAGTTTCTTTTATTGGATCTTATTGTTTTTATTATAATTTTTATTTTTTGAAAAATTTTATAAAAATATTAAAGTTTAAGAGATTAGAATCTAAAAGATCAAGAAATATATAAATTTAATAAAAAAATAAATGAGTGACACACTTGTCGCAAACGCGCAAAAATAATTTCTAAATTTTCCCCAAACTATTGGTATAGTATAAGGTGCAACCTAGGTCATCTCCCAAAGACCATTTCATATTCTTAAGCAAATTAGGAGAAAGTTAGAATAAGGGGATTTTGTAAAGATTTGATATTAAGTTCTAAACACAAAATATATAATGAAATTAATTTGACTTAACAATTATCAACTCAAGGAATTCAGAGGCTATTTTCTTAACTAACCATCGATCACTAAAATCATGCATTGTGTTTATCAACCTAGGATCATCTGGAACTCCTAAAATGATCATTGAATTCTCTACTGAGAAACCTCTCAGGATTCAATTGATTATGATCAACAAGATTTAGTAACTACTTAATCTTTCATCTAAACCAATTTTATAATCAGAATTCAGTTGAAGTAAGTAATAAAACGAAAACCTTCAATTAAATTACTTAATTTCTACTCTTCAAACTTTTGGAAAATGATTTACCAATCAAAAACCAATTATAAATCAATTATGCATTAATCAAAATACGTTAACCGATCAAACTTTGATTAAAGAATAAAATTGAAGAATATAGTGAAGTAGAGTAGAAACCACTTAATAAGCATGTAAATAAAGATCAAGACCTCAAAGTTAAAATGAAAATAACTTGAATCCTTGAATTGAAACTACAAACCTAGCCTTCCATGTAGGAGGCAACTAACAATAAAGAGAAAACTAAATCTTCCATGTAGGAGACAACTAACAATAAAGAAAAACTAAGCCTTCCATGTAGGAGGCAACTAACAATAAAGAAAAACTAAACATTCCATGTAGGAGGCAAACTAACAAGAAAGAAAACCTAAGTCTTCCATGTAGGAAGCAAACTAACAAGAAAGAAAGATGGAAAATGGTATTGGAGTTAATCTCCAAAATGGTGTGTTTCTCCTCTTGTAAACCCTTCTATTTATAGAGGATTTTTGAGGCATCATCTTCAGAAAGTCACCAACTAGGATATTATTTTTCTACCCTTTTATTGCTTTCACATGGACTTTGTTGAAAATGCAAAACACTTTTGAATTTTTGTCACCAATGAGCACAAAAATTTTGACTTGCTTGCAGCGCAATTTCGGATATTCACGTGTCCGAATTAGACCTTCACGTCTGAACAAAAGTTGTAGCCCCGGATCTTAGCTGTCCAACAGATTTGATTTCATCTCAATATGACTTCTGTATCTCAAGATATGGTCGGATCTTTGCACACTGTTCAAATTCCACGTCAGCAACATTATCTCATCTTTTGAGATAATTTCGGAGTCCTAAACATCCCATTTAAAGTCTGTTCTTGCTTTGTAACTGTGGACACTTCTTTAAGCTTTCATTCAAGACAGATTTCATGATTTTTGGATGTCTAAAACTCCTATTATGCTCAAAATACTATAATAATGTCATTTTAATCGAGTAAGCAAAGAAATTCAATTAAACTTCATATGAACCCAAACTCATATAATATGACAAAGATCACTTACTTATCAATGAGTAATACATTTTAAAAAAAAAAAAATGTTATTTAAACTTTTAACAAGGAAATCATGTGACTCTTTTATTGAAAAAAAAATTAGTATATAATATAGATTTTTATGCCTTGTTTCCCTACTCGTGTCATTTACACACCGGAAACTTGCATAAATAAAATTTACTTAAGCAACCCGACGTTACAGTTATTTCTTGGGATGTTTTTGAGTATTTAAAGATAATAATTTTGAATTAAATATATGTATACCATTTTTAAATACAAATAAATTATTAAAAATATAACTTTTTTATACACTAAAAATATAACTTAAAAGTACCTACGAAAAGATTATTTTCCTAAAATATTATTTTATTGGTGGTTTAATTGAATAAATTTGAATATTAGTTAACAAAATTAAGGAAAATAAACAAATATATTTAATTGAAAAATTATTTTTTTTATAAGATTATAAATTTTTTTTATAAAAAAATCATTAAAATTACTGTGTTTTACCTCGAAGTATTGATTTGATTACTAATGATAAAAGAAATTAAAAAAAAAAGGAACATGAACATGAACATATAGAGGTCTGTGTGACCGTCAATAATGAAGCGTTAAAATTAGAATACAGATATAAATAAATTTTAATCATGAAAAGTTAATTTTTAAAATGCAAACAGTTCTTTTGCAGCACCTGATTAATTGTAAGATTCTGTATTTTCTTTTTATAAAATAGTTTATCCTTTATTTCTTGCTCCGAATTTCATTCCATTTATTTTTTTATGCTATTTTAATATTAACAACGGTATGATTGTTCAACTATGAAGGTACGCATACCTGTTTCCTAAATAGCAGGAGCAAATTGAATGCCATTTTCAGTGGCAGAGGATACACATTGTTATTAAATAAAATTATAAAACGAATAATAGACTGAACAGTTACGCGCAGGGTATTGGGAGGACAGAATCCAGAATTAGCATTATGCATTATCTAATAAAATTAACTACAATACAGTGTGCTCTACGTAATATATCCACGTTATGATTGTTTGTGACAGAAATGTTATACTAGAATATCTTTGAGATAATTAATTGATATGTGGGAATAGAAAAGGTCAAAAAAAACAAAAAAAAAAAAAGAACTACAAGAAGATCTGCTTCTTGCTTTTGCTTTTTGTTTCCCAAACCACCCACCTTGTAAAATCCGGGGCAAAATTATGTTTTACGAGGCAGTCAAAGGGATAAGCATTGGATTTTTCTTTCTTTGTTTTTTCTTCCTTTTTCTTCCCTACGCCTTCCAATTTGATTCTTTCTTGCTTTTTCTGCTTTGAGAGAGACCCCATTGTGTTTGTGTCTCCTTTTCTTCTTTCCTAATCTGTTTCATGGAATAGATTTTGGGTTTGGAGCACTTCAGTTTTCAAAATGTGACAAAGCTTTACTCACCCGTCACTTTCTTCGGTATTAAAGAGCAACCCATTCACGACCAAAAAAAAAAAAAAAGGAGGCATACACAACCAAATTGTACAGTATGTGTATGAGTATACCTCTGATGTAGACCCTCTCTCTGTGCCATAAACATATTTGCCACATCCTTGTTTTTCTTCCAACGTTAAAGGAACAATCTAACTCTTATCTGTTTCTAATCCTTTCGTGATTTAATTAAAAAAAATGTTAACAAATATTCTTAAAATGCCTGATTAAGGACAATGCTCAATTTAATTAAGGAAAATGTTAATCAGTATTCTTAAAATACTGGTTAAGAAATTAAAATCAATTTTTTTATACAAAATATTATCCAGTTTTCAGTGTAACCTAATCATGATTTTTAATAAAAATTTATTTATTGGTTTATTAAGCAGTACTCTTATAGAATACTCATTTGTAATTAATATCTTTGAATTAAATTTTATAATAAAAAAGCTCTGGTGCTTGTATGATGAAGATAGTTGGTTTCCGCAATAGAATTTTGATGATTCCAAATATACAGGATAAAATAAGTGGGGATAATTGGAAAAATATGGTTGGACCAAGTGGTGCGATTTTTAATCCCTCTCATTGAGGTAATTCAACAACATTCCCTTTCTAACTAATATAGTCAAATACCTGATTTACATTCCCTTTCTAACTAATAGAGTCAAATAACTGATTTTCTGTTAAATTAATTGTTAGTTGTTTAGAGCGGTTAGTTTGTTGCCCTTTTCTGTTAGTTCGTTTTCTTTTTAATAATAATTCAATCATCTGATATCTTTATTACTAATAGTGATTACAAGTCATTGTGCATAACTATTTAATGATGCTGCTTGACAATGTTATGCTGTTTTAACAATCCTTGTTTCCTTAAGAGTTGAAGTATATATGTTTCTGATTATTATTTTTTCATTTAGCCATGTTTAATGATAAGGTGCTTCATTATATAGAGGTTAAAAATTTCCTTCTTATTGATAAATTATTTTTTTATCAAGTAAACAAGAAAAATATAAAAATTATTAAAATCGATCTAATCATAAAGAGTTAAAAATAAGGATAGTAAATTTGATTTTCATCGCTTTCTATCTCGTTAAAATATATATATATAAAACTTTATAAAATTATTTTCTTATAAGGTTTAAATGTATTTTTACAAAAATATTTAACTACTTAGACAATCATAAAAGGATATCATATAAGGTTTGAATAAAATAAAGCAACTAGAAAATCAGTTTCACAATATCTTAAAATTTTAATTATAGAAGAACTTGAGGTATTTAATTTCATCTATATGATTACTAATTAATTACTTATATTTTATGGAATATGTGTCTTTTATTAATCGCTAAATCCTTGCACATGTAATATTATAATTTTTCTTCTATATAAAACCTTTAATGATCAGGTTAGAAAAGTAGTTAAAAAAATTAAAAATTAAAAAAAATTATTTTAATATCTGATAAAAATAAAAACAAATTAAAAATAAGAAATTGAGTTAGATCCTTTAACATTTTTAAATTTAGCTTAGCTTATAAATCTATTAATTAAATATGATATAATTTCAGAATTATATAAAATTAAAAAAATCTAAAAGGTTAAAACATAGTATTATTATAAATTTAAATATTAATTTAGTTATACATAACAGAATTTTATAATAATTAAATTTATAGAAAAAAATTATAATCTTAAGAATAAAATAAACTAATAGAAAGAAATCGGCCTCTTTTCTCATTTTGACAAGGACATCTTTGATCTTAAGAAAGGATTTTAAACTTTTATTCAACAAAGTTTAGATAGGAAATAAACTACTACAACTCTAAGAAGATGTGTACCACAATTCTTATAGGAAAGATGATAAGAAGTTTGTAAGGATGTGAAAAAAAATTAATTTATATCCAGTTATATCTGATTGAAAGTTGTCCAATATTTTTAAAAAAAAATTATCACTGTTGATTAAAGAATGGTAAGGTTAATTTATTGTTTTGTATGTATATTGGTGTCATAAGGATATTAAAATGTAAAAAAAAAAACATAAATCTTTTCATTTTGATGGATGCACTATGTTGCTATTTAACATGCATGACCGTACATGTATATAACATCGGTTAATAATGTATATGATGTACAATTATGTTTCTACTTGGTGCTAATTTCAAACAAGTGGGGGTGCACATTTTGTTGGACATGCTAATCTAAATAGCTATGCTAGGCTTCTGCATGGCTATGAATGTCATCATGTGTTCAATTTGAGTCCTATTGTTGAAATTCTCCTTAAAACTAAGTCCTTTTGTTAAATGCCGGGAGCAACAGTCAAACTCTCATCAAGTCTATGATAAATAAGGGGGAAAATTGGTAATATTAACAAATAAATGCTCAAAAATATAATACAGATACACTTTATTTTTCTGTAGATAATAATAAATGGGAAAGAATATGATAATTTATCATAAATATTGAATGCTTGATTGGACACGTTGAAATCTCGGTACGAGTGCAACAATACAATAATTCATTCCCACTGAAGTCACCTTTGGCTAATTTGCTCCATCACAGATATAAGTAGTTAGATGATAACTATAGACACAGAAAGAGACATACGTATATATAAAAGAATAAAATTAAATGAGGGAGCTAATTTTATTCAAAACCTAAATTAATGTTTGAGCAGTATTGGAGATATTTTAATTTAAATATCTGAAATACTAGTGAAACATTATTAAGGCGAAATTGGCTAAGTGTGAGTTTAATTAAGTAAAAGCATGGTAGCTTGTATTGTGTATCCCAATCAGCAATGTTGCTGGACCTCAGTTAAGTTTGTCTGATCCCACCGTCCTTGTTATTGCTTTTCTCAAGTATGAATTTACTTATTAAACAAGTGACTTCAAATATAAATTGAAATCATGTGGATGATAAAATTGTACCATATATTTTCTCTAGATAATGAATGTCTTTAGAGTTGAGACAAGGATGGAACCCTTGTACACATCAATGCGAAAGCAGCAGGATGTCAAATACTTTCAACTTATTTATGATATAATTGACTTCAGGAACGTTTTAAATCAGCTTACGACAAATATATAAAAATAACATAATTATATTTCAATTAATTTCATGATTAAAATTATAATATAAACTCTTATTAAATAATATTTAGTTAAATCACTTATATTTTTTTAATATAAGATTATAATTTTATCCAAACACAATAAAATCATAAATAAATAATTAACGTAATTGTATATCTAGAATTCAAAGTTAAGATTATTAATTAAATTAAAACTTTTTCGCTTTATGGTGAATCAGGAAAATACACACGTGATTTGGAATTATGATGTAATTCATATTTGAAGCATTGAGTAGAACATAGGGAAGTAGTTTTGTATTTTGATTGACATTTGTGGTAGTGATGCATTTCCGCTTCCACCCATTCATATTGCCTCATCAAATCATGGGGTATCTGACTGTTCGAAGATTATGTCTTCCATCAACTTTCCACGTATCATTCATCTTCCTCCAGTTCTGCTATAAATACATACCATTTGCGTCGTTATCGGAAAACCAGTTATTAAGTGCTTCATAAGTTCTTTTTAATAAATTTTATATATTTAACACAAGTAGTTCTTTTTTTAATTTACTGAAAAATATTGAAATTATTTTTGTTTAATTTCAAAAAAATTATCTTATTATCATAAACTTCTTAAACATTTTTTTTACTAAAAATACTTCATATTAAAAAAAAAACACAAAAGAATGCCCGTTATCTCAGCACGCAACCAGTTTAATTTGAAATATTATTATCAGGGTTTTATTAGGTATTACGGCTCCATAGTTTGATTTTTCAAAGAACTTTAAAAAATATAAGTAATAATGAAAAGTTCATCGTAACTATAACATTTTTTTAGAAAATAAGACTACAATTGAAATTTCGTGATTTTACATTTTCTATTTAAGTTTAGCTAAATATCTATAACCTTCTTGGAAAACAAGTTTATGACCAAAGGAGATTATCCTCTTTTCTTTTGTATAATGAGAATATTTTGAAAATTAATTTATTTAAATTATTAAATTTTTTTTACTTTTTTCGATAAAATAGTGTATATATACACACGGTCAAAGATTAAATTGTATCGGATTTTATTAGTAAACGATCGTATTTAGTATTCTATATATAGATATGGATTATTAATTTACGGGCCATTTTTCGGTTTCTGCCTGGTGACATAACTTCTAATATATTTTCAATTGAACATTTAAATAATAATATATTTGACAATTACACCATATATTTTCACAAAAAATTTTCTCTCATATTTCTCCTGTTTTTTCTTAGTTTCTATCACTTGATTGCTCTTATTTTTGTGATTTAAACACATGTTTAATGTATGCCTAATTATGGTATATATTTATGCATTAATAAAGAAACATAAGGAAAATTTTTGAAAGAAAGATCTTAAATATACCGCGAGTTGGGATAAAACAAGTTCCATGGTTTGAGCTGCTTCACTTCTATTTTTGATGTAACAAAAATATACAATAATGCTAATATGGAGGGACTTAAAACCTCGAGGAAAAAGATGATGGAAACTGAAGGAAATAATTTCTGATATGAAATTTATATGTCTCAGGCAATATTTCCAAAGTTACAAAAATTTCCAAAGTAAGGAAAGTAGAATTGACCAAGCACTTAATATGTCTCAAGCAAGAAACCATTATATAAGGAGCTAGCTACAAAAACATAGGGACTGCTAACTAAAAAAGCTTGAAACCCAAGGCAACAAAAAAAAGGCAAATCTAACATTGAGAGACCACCTTTAAGAGCTGCGATTACTACTTTTTATTATGATACAGAAAAATAGTGAAAATAAGATTTGAGAATAAAAAATAAAACAAAATAATGTAATACTTTAACATGTTTATGTGAAAATAAGATAGAAATAAAGTATAAAAAATATTTTTAAAATTGGATAAATCCTTAGTCTTTACCTATGAAACAAGAGAATATTTTTTTTTTAAAAAAAAAAAAAAGAAAGAAAAGCAAACTTGGGCCCTCTTCGGAAAGAATCCAGAATAGCGTTACTTTTTGGACAAGGCAAGTCATGATGGGCTGAACGTAGCCGAATGAAGAGAAAGCACTCTCTGTAGATCCACGGTAACCCAAAGAGCCCAAAGAGCGCATGTTTAGTTTTGGGATTGGAAAGTCGTAAACTATGATATGGGGTTCCAAACTGAAAGCCGAACACAACATTATCGATTTATCGTCCATGGAAAATGAACATGTTATGATGTTTTTCTTCTTAAACTCCCTTGCAGGTGTAATAGTGGAAGTAGCAGTAACTTTGACAGATGAGTGTGATATTTTTCACCAACATGACCTTTGTTTGTACTAAGTTTCTGTTATTGTTACCTACATGACAAAAAAAAAATTGTCTACATTTAACACAAGCAAGCATTAAACCACCGGTTGTAATTCAACACTCGAGGTGATCAACCCCAGCTAACATACCAGACAAGTACATTTACGGTCGTGTTTGTTACATTTATTTATTTTAGTCAAACAAACATGTTACAGAAAAATTTTAACAGAATTGAGTCAAAATCAAGATCCAGGAATAATATAATAATCTTTATCCAAGAATCACTAACAATCGAAATCATTTTGGTAACAATTCTGTTTTCTTTTTCCTCTTCACTTCTTTAGATCAACCAAGTGTTAACAGATTTGTGTTGGCTTAGCGTTTGCAAGCACGTTGAAAGAAGGTGGTTTTCTATGCCAACGGGAAATGTTGATTAAAAAATTAGTCTCTTAATGCCAAATACTTGCGGTTGTACCCAAACTTGGATCACAATACAATGTAAATACCGAAAGGAATTTTTTTTAATCTGCGTCCCTAATATCTCATTTTCAAGGCCACTGATTTTGTGCATAAAATCATGTACCATCTTAAATATGGAGATGCTTCCTCATGAGTCATGACTACATTTCCCTGGCATTCTCTGCTCTAGAACTCACATCCTTAGCATTTTTTGTTATTGACAATCAAAATTTTGCACAAACAGTTTCTCAAGGTATGCTTGTCAAAAATGTTCCCGATGTACCAGGTCTAGGACGGAAGTTGAAGAGTGACACAAAACCGAAAGGGATGCAATCACTTGTAATTCCTTGTTTTTCTAATCTTAAATGTCTGCCATCATTTTGTAGAACTTCAACCTTTCCAACCCATGTTAGAACCTTAAGTTGGACATAAAAAGCATGCCCATTGTCGCTAGTCGGTCATCAGAAATGAAAGATCACTTGCCTCTCTCTATGGCTATATCCTTGTGCAGAAGTGAGTGTTATATGTTGTATAAGGAAGTAGAAGAGTGGAGACAGAAAGCTATGTCCGGCACATTATTATTATTTCTTCCATTACAAGAAATACATCAACAATGAACAACGAACAATTATATACATTTGCCTTGAAGTTTTCCAAATATTGCCTCAGCTATGCCTCTGATAGTATTAGGAGTAGTCCTGCAGCAGCCACCAAAAAGGGTAGCCCCAGCATCACGCCACCTGCCTATGTAGGTCACAAAATCATCCTCTACTACTCCATTTGATTTCTGCAAGATAAATTCAGGTTAACAATTTGATGATTCTAAACAATAATTATATCTAATAATCAATACATGTCTGAATTGTCCTAGTACATAGCACATTATGGTTGAAAAAAAAAAGAAGGGTTCTGTTCACAGCACTAAGGGGACAGGTGTTTGCAGAATGTATGCATGTTGATTTGCTTTCAGTAACTACAATCAGATTATTTTTTGAAATTTGATTTGCAAATTATAGGCTATCATAAAAACTGAGGTTCAGCCTATTTGAATCGCTGAAGAGGTATACTTTTTTAAAACCAAAATTAGATTGGAATTGGTTGAACTTGAGCATAAACAAGCTGGAGCAATGTAAAGAGAGGGAAGCAGTAACTCACCACCCACTGGCTGCTCTCAGCAATATAAGTCTCTCCACTGTTCGGATATACTATTACTGGTTTAATTGTTGCCTGCAATTTTAAAATAGTGTTAGAAAGATAATGTGCTGTTTTCCTCACTTCACAATAGTTTACAAGGTCTAGCCAATGAATTTCTTAAGAACACTAGTTAAAAAAATAAAAATAGTACATCCTATATAATACATTCAATTACGGAAAAAGTAAAATTTTTCCTTTACATTAAATATTTTTTATTTTTACTTATTTAACCAGTATTGTAAGAATGCTTGTTAGCATTCTCCTTGTTTATGTTGAAGACTAAGACAAATGATAGTGTAATAGGTTACATATGAACCTTGGAAGCTAGTAGCCATGTTACCAAAACTATATAATTTGAGGAACTACAAGGTGTAGGAATGATTAACGAGGTCACCAAGTATTTATCTTTCACAAGGTTATTCAAAATAATATAGCAAATTAGCAAATTTTAGTAGCGTAGAACAGAGTTTATTATACATAAGTCGCACCTTGGTAATAGATGAAATTAATCCATGAATAAATCTAGGAGCAGTACAGTTGACTCCAACTGCTACGACTTGTCTGCAAGAATCAGCTAATGAAGCACACTCAAAGATAGAATCACCACTAACCACATTGCTTTCATCCTTGCAACTAAAAGAAAACCACGCAGGAGTCTCTATGCCTTCTTCCTCCAGAAGTTCAGCGTAAGCCTATACATTAAATCGTAACCAAGATCAAGGTGAAACCAGGACTAATTTGTAATGGTTGGTTCCAACTTTCTAAAGTGTTTGGAAATTATAATTCATTCTGTAATATGCACACAAGATCTTACAGAAAGGAATTAATAAGAATAATTACTAGTACCTCTGCCTCCAACTTATTTGGAATTGTTTCAAAGGCAATTATGTCAGCACCTGCATCAACAAGAATCTTTACCCTTTCCCTATGGAAATCTTTCAGTGTCTGGACAGTAACTGCATCACCATAGTCCCCTCTGTGAAGATAGACAATCAACATAGAGTCAAGTCATGGTCACTGCATCAAACTCAAACTAGGAAGCCAAAGAACCTCAAATAAATGCCTAGCATCCAAGTCCTCAGACTTTTTCCATAAAATTAGGAACCATCTTTCCAACAACAAAACATATTGGTAAGAGGCTCCAAATCTGGTATTAAGATCTCTAAAATTTGCATCACATTATATATTGCTGCAAAATTCTTTCAATTCAGAATTAGTTTTTACTTCAATCATGAAAACTCTCATCTTAAATTTATATACAAGTTGTAAAGTATGTTTGCAATTTAGTAGTTGGTAAAGATCTATGATACAAAACAGTAACTATTAATTGAAACCAACGAAAATCCCAACTTTGTTGACTATTTGATATAATTGGTTTTATTCACTCACACATATTCAGAGCCATCTGCCAAATATGCTCCATAGCTTCCCACAGAAGCTGCAATTAAAATGGGACGGCTCCTATATCTTTCATCTCTCATAAAGTCAGAAGAATCTTTGGTACACCTATTATAATAAATTTCACGTGCCTCACGTGCAATCTCCACACTTCTTCTAAGAAGAGTTTCACCTTCTTCTCTGGAGAATCCTTTGGCTTCAAAACCCTGAATAGTGGCCTGCATCCCAACTCCAGAAAGAGCCAAAAGGTAGAAGAAAAATAAAATAATTAGGTTACTACTTATCCATATGATTAAGGTTGTAGATTTGTAGGGATGAAAATGTGCTGATGATGGTAACCTGATAAGATGCTGTTAATATTATGTTTGCTCCTGCGTCAAGGTAATCTAGGTGAACCTGTTACACGTTAAAGAAATTCAGTTCAATGAATTCAACAGTTGTTAGTTCTTCACAATAAAATATATATTTGCAAAATAAACTCATATAATACAATTTTTTTACCTCTTTTTATTACATCATCCATCTTATATACCATACATTTCTCTTTTATCTTTTGGTATTTCTCTCTTATTTTGTACACTTTACTGTACAAATTCAATTTCTCTTCATAAAAATACATATATTATTATATATACGACGTAATGGTTGTGTTAAATTTATTTTCTCGTTCTTTTCACTCATGTTGAACTACAGGTCTTTATAGAAAAATATCCTTAAACCAGTTTTCTTTATTCGTTTACTGCCATTAGTGAGTAATATGAGTGCAAACTTATTCTTTCAATAAATCCTACTGCATCCTGTGCGTCTGACTTCGTAATCAAAGTGAAAGAGAATATATTCAAGTGAAAGGGGAAAAGATAAAGAAAGATATAATATGATAAAAAAATAACAAAAATAAAACATAATAAAATTTATAATAATCAAAACAGTTATCCAAACATGTCAGTCTCATGAAATTCTTCTAATTGAAGTAATAATTCTCCTCAAAAAAATCTAGATTGCATATATTCTCCATTGAAAGTAATTTTATTTAAATAAAATAAAATTATTATAAATAAAAAAATTCCTTTTAAAACTTTTATCATAATTCTATATAAAAAAAATCTTGAAACAGGTAATTAAATTAGAGCAACCCTCACAGTTAATTCACATGTCTATCTGATAGAAAAAAAGTGGTTCTCCTTTTACAAGAAAGTCTAGTGATTCTTATCGAGAAAGTTACTTGGTGTTTCATGATTGCTTTTTTAAAAGTAATTTATAGTCCCTATTAAATATACACATTTTTTCTTTTTTATGATTAATTTCTTACAACATCAACCAAAACGTTTATATTAATTATATTGTTAGGAAGGTTCTACTACTAGTCTATTAGATATTTAAATTAAATAAAGCTTTGTGTATAAACGTTTAACTCTCTTTAAAAGATTGTTGTACATTCTAAAAACATGATACTCGGTGTGGAAATACATAATCAAACAAATATAAAATTTTGAGTTAAATTTAAATATAAATTTTAAATTAAATATCAACCATTGAGAATGTTACTATTTTCCTTTGAGGATTACAAAGACTTTTTATAAAAATAATTGTTTAAATCAAATAAAACTATTAAAAATGTATTTTTTTAAAATTAATCTGATTACATATTTAAAATTCAAACTCAAATCATTAATTAAACCAAATAAACTTTCATTGATTAATTCACGATCAAATTAATCATAGTAATAATTTTGCTTTTAACTTAAATTAAAGTTTCTCTTTCCTATGTATATAGTTCCTCTTAAAGCTATGTTATTTTTATAATTAATTTAAACAATAATTTATATAATATATATTTATTATATAATTATATTATATGGTTTTTAATTTCTTCTATATTGTATAAAATGGTAATACCCATCATTTATCCTCTTGTTATTGGACAGCCATCCGAAAAAAGCATTCACCCGTCATGAATGCCTTACACGTAATACGAGAGTCCATGAGGCACTAACACGTGGACAACATAATTTGCCACGTGTCGTTAATTCTTTTCTCTTGACATAATTTTCCGGTTTTGTTCTGACGTAAACGTAACGTAACCAGATCAGTAATCGGTGCCATCATAAGCCAAACGATAAAGTTTGTTTCTCCTCGGCTCCTTTGACAACGTCATATATTCGATTATTAGCAGTAGTATTAAAAATCAAGACTTTTGTTAGCATATATTTTTAAAACATAATTTAAAGAACTGAAAATTTTAATTATTTATTAAAATTATTAATTTAAATGTTTGATATCAAATATTTTTAAAAATGATTTTTAAACAGACAAATTATTATTTTATCATTCACATAAATCTTTTTAATCAAAACTCAAAATTACGTACGTAGTTCTATATTGTTCGTTTTCGGTAGCTGTCATAACTCTTCCCTGTTCTTCAAAACTAATCCAGAAATGCATAACTCTTTTACACATACCTAGAGAACTTATATTCCCACTATGCTTAAATTTTTTTTATAAATAAAAAAGAATCATAAAATAAGATAAGTAATATAATAAAACGAAAAATACAAAATATATTATAAAAACAATATATCTCTTCAAATAAAACCAATCAACCCAAAAAAAAATAATCAAACAGAATTTATTTTTGTTAAAAAAAAATGAAAGAAATAGTTAAATAGAATGTGGAAGTAGTATATATTGAATCAAATTAAACTGCTGTTGCTATTGGCTACTTTAACCTATTAATTTTTTAATGGTACTAGTATAATCTATTCATTAAAATGCATAAAACTTATTTGCTTAAAGGAACCAGTAGGAAATTAAAGGATAAAAACGGTGATGTAATATCCTAAGAGTAACTTGAATATTAATGAATTTGCATTAAGAGGAAACCTAGAAAAAGAGAGGAAGAAAAGAAGTACCCTTCGAACAAGATGGGGGGAGCTAATAAGGCATTTGGCACTCCAAAGTGGGTCGTGGAGGTCTGCCCCGTGACGTTCAAGTTCAGTGGCAAAGCCACCGTCAATGACGGCGCAGCCACCACACTTGTCAAGAAAATCCGTCATAAACGACGACGTTTGTTTCCCCCTTAGCCCCATCACAGACGTTTTTTAACTTGAAGAATAAAACAGAGTTTTGTGGTCTGATTTAATGAAGCGGCCTACTTATATAGAACGGATTCCATCTATTTCGAAAATACAGAACAACAGGATTTTTAAATTACTATTATGACCCTAACAGGGTTTTCACTCCCACTGCTCACCAACACAAATGTAAGTGAGGAATATCGATTCCACATATGCATTCCTCATTTAAAAAAAAAAACTATAAATATAAATATTTTTTATACTTTACATCCCTATTTTTATAATATTCTACTCATTAAACATAAAGTCAATTGTGTTTAGATTTATAAGGGCTCAGCTCTTTATTTTTATAATTTTGATTTCATTAAATTAAATCTAATTATGTATTCAAATTTATCTTTTATTTTCTTTTATCAAGCCTCGAACTTTATTTTATATATATATATATATATTCTTTTTCCATCCAATGTTTTTAATATTTTAGATAGGTTACTTCTTTTACTCCACATAAAATTTTTAATGAAATAATAAAAGAAACATGCTACACATTACTACTATTTTTTTTAATTTTATTTTATTTTTACCATAAGAATACAGTGTACATTTAAAAATTTTATATAATTTTAACATTTATATGTTTATTTTTATATCATAATAATTATTGTTAATGTTAATCTTTTATTAAATTCTCACTACGGAACCCCGATTGTAGATTGGTCACTAATTCTCACCATTTTTATGAACCATTTTATAAGAATAATAATAAGATTATTTTTTTTATCTTAAATAATAAACTTACTTACCCTTTAATGTACTTTAAAAGGTACCGATTCTTATTACAATGTTAATGTTTGTCATTCTATTTAATACATTTTAAATTTTAAATTATTAATTTGAATAATAAAAAAGAGTAGTATTTTAACTAAAATCTATTTGAAAGGAAAAGACAATTGATACATAAAAATGATATACTTTCTTTTCTATGTACTTCTTACCAGCATTGTTTTGTAAAAATTACTACTTAAAAATTTCTAACAATATGTTTCCCTTTTCGTTTGCTTAAAGAGCATTCTAGACAATAGTTTCTCAATGCATCCGATTTTTTTAAATGAAAAATGCATTTGATTTTGATGATCTTGTCGTTTAATACATTATTATATAGTAAATTTTATTGTTCGGATGATATATCTTTTTTGTTGCCGGTGCCCATTATTGGACAATTATTGGACAATTTTTGTTTGTAAATAATGCCCACTTAATTAGCAAGTAAATTATCAGCAGTATCGGTCCCACCACCAAAACAAGAGCTAACATTTCTTACCAAAGCCGGTCAAATTAGATATTCCTTTTTCTAACTCCAATAGTTCATCTTAGCATTGAAAAAAAATAAACTTAGGGATCAAGATAGCTTCAGAAATATTAATATACAACATAACATATATTATACCGTTGTGTTATATTATTTTTATTTATTTTTTATGTAAAATTTAAACATCGTATTAATTATTACGTCTATTAATATTTTGTATCTATAAAAAATATAAACAGGGAGAAATTAAAAATTTGAGAAAATTATCTAATAATTATAACAAAGTAATTGAATTGTTTATGTAGTTTTTTTTTTTAATTTTAAACACATAAATAAGACTGAAGGTACTCTCTGAAATTTTCTTTCTAACAGAAAACATCATTAATTAAGGTCTCCATATTTTAAGGAGAGCCAAATGGTAATTGAGATAGATATAAATAAGGTTAATTATAACTTATTTAGGTTTTGTTGTAATAGAAACAGATATCCAGGTGTGTATTGGTTTCGTATGAGCTACCTAAGGAGAAGGAAAGACGGCACATCTTTGGGGTTGGCATTAAACTTTTTGGAATAATTTATAACAAAAGTGAGAGGTTATAATCGTAACCTGCTGCGAGTTGTGACTAGTATCTTTTAATCTTTAAATTTTTATAGTACCCTAAAATTAAGATGTACTATAAAATACAACAGATATACATTGGTTAATTTATGTTTATCATTTAACGGTTCATATATTATATATAGGTCTTAATCTGTGACGTGGAGGAACATCCAAAAAAGAAGTTGACAGGATATGCATGCCTAAATGTTAGTGTAGCCAACACTTCCAAGTTCCAAAGCGTTGTTAATGATTTCACTCGGGGCACCCAGGTTTGCTCTATCCATGTATGCACTAAAGATGTGGAAGTTACCAATTGTCAAATAACAAATACAAAATTTCAAACTTGGAATTAATTAATCTGTCATTTTTTTTTTCTTGGTTGGTAATTATCTTCTAGCTAAGGAGGGTAGTGTAAGTAGGATATATAATCCAAAAATAACCAACAATAGAATATTGTAGCATTCCATGTATCTAGCAGGATGAACATCCATTTCAAGTCTATGGGATAAAGACAAAGGCATCATGCTTGGGTTGCTTTTGAAATTTTTCTCCAATATGAATTAAGTGATTGAACCTCTCCACTAAAACGGTCTCTGTTCCTTTACTGCTTTCCATTATGTTAAAGTTAAAGAATGATATTTGTGGGGGATAAGATGGAAACAAGCATATGGAGAATGACAGGTGCCGTTTACTAGGCAAGTGGTGGCACCACCATATCTTAAAAGAGAATAAAATTAAATTCATTGCTAATTAGAACTGTGAATGATGTGTTTCCAGATTTGTTTTTTCTTTCATCAAATTGATTAATCAAAGTGTACTCAACCGGTTTGTCCGTAACATTAATCTGAGCAATGAAGTTTAATTTATACTGTATATAAATGTGTTTGAACTAACATTTTAAGCGGTTATTATGAAAATAATATTTTTAATAATATAATAATTTATAATTAGATAATAATATAAAAAAAATTATACTAAATTTTTTATTTTATTATTATTCAATAACTCAAAATTATTTAATTAGATTAAAAAACAGATAGTAATGGTTCACTCTCACATTAACAAATATATATATATATATATATATATATATATATATATAACATCAACTTATTATTTTAAAAATAATTTTATTTGATATAATTTTTAAACAGTTGAATTTTACTGTATAAATTATGTTTATAAGATTTAATAAAATATTATTTTTTAAAATTTTATAAATATAATTTATATAATAAAATTTGTTAATTTAATAGTTAAATTGATCAAATGTAATGATTTAAAATATATATTAAATAAAATAATTTATGATAAATTTATTTTTAAAATAAATTGATTTCTTCTATATACATTTAAAGGTATATTAATATGATTTTAAATGAAATATTATATAAAAATTTTACTCAATTATTTAATTATTTTTGAGAATATAATTTTTACATTACTATTATATTAAAATTAAACTCTCTCTCTCTCTCTCTCTCTATATATATATATATATATATATATATTAACAATACTTTTAAGATATTTAATATCTGTTATGCTAAAAATGAGTAATTCAGCAAATAAAATAAATAAGGAGGAGTTAGTTACATCAAATGGACACTTGACAGATGAGACTAAAAGTAAAGGTCAGAGAAGAAGTAATAGAAAGAGAATCTCAAGCTCCACCTTTATGAATTTCGTGTGCTAAGTGTATAAAGTAGCATAATGTTCTAATGGAGGGAGACAATTGGTAATACTTTCCCCCTTACCCTCCCAAAATTTTTCTATGCATAATCTGAATCTAATTACTAATATTCTACATGTATGTAGCAAGGGAATGATAGTTCATTACGTTGTTTTCCCCTTTGGTTACTTCCTTGATGTTTTACCTTTACATTTCAGCATAAGATGCTACGTGCATGGTTCCGTGCATGGTGTTCTGGGGAAGGTGAGGACCTAATGCTACGTTGCTTCATGATGCCTTATGTTGGTACTGAGGTGTCGTTGTTGGTTCACCATATATGAAGTGACATCAAAGCAATGGGTTGCCTTCGTTTCATTGGTTTTTAATTATTACAAACAGAGATGTTTTTTATGGTAAGTTGTGGCTCTGTTATGAGGTTGTTGGATTTGGGAGTGGAGAGGTGCTTTTTATGATGATGCCTTGGTTGTTATGATGTAGAGACACGGGAAGGTTTTTTGGTGTTTGGAAATGGAGGTGGAGATGTGGTGACTCTTAGATGAAGTAGTGGTGATGAAGAGATTGTTGTAGTCAAGGCCAATGTTATGTTATTGAAAAGGTGAATGCAGGGATTTCATTATCATAGAAACCTCCTTCCCAAAACCAATTGGTTCTAATTTTTATGTGATGTAATGCTTTGTTGTGTTACTTATTTTCATTTCAGTGTAACATACTTTTTCTGCGGGTTTGGCTAAATCCATATTTGCTGACTTTTCTATCTATTTGCAACACGCAACTTTGGCTTGTCACCACATGCACTCTTCCAAATTATTTCTCGCAATTGAGAGCTCATTCTCTTCCTCACAAGTTGTTTTTTCACTCACACATAATGATATAAATTATATATAAATAATAAAATAATTCTTGTGAAAAAAAATAATCATCAAAGTAACAGTAGTACCAATAATAATAATAATAATAATAAAGATAGTTATAAAATGCGAGAGCTTTTCGTTAAATGAGAAAATAATTGTGTATGTAGATATAGTCAATTTTATTTTTAGTTCTTATAAAATAATTTTTTTTTTATTTTTCTAAAATTTTTATTTTTATTCTTGTTATTATTATTATTATTTTTAAAATATTTACTAATTTATATAATAAAAGGTTAACTAATTTTTAAAATATTTACTAATTTCTATTACATGTATTAACTTATTATATATATTAAAAAATGTGTATAAATCATGTTAATTATAATTCTTATCATTAAATTACATAAAAATATATTTTGATATTTTACTTAAATTAGATATTTGTGAATTATTTTATCATTTATAATAAGTAGGTATACGCGATAAAATTTAGGTAAATATTTATCAACTAAATCTTTAAATATCTACTTATAAATTCATGACAAGAATTAAAAATAATTTTTAAAAAAATTAGGGTATTAAAAATATTTTTAAACCTTAATAATAAACAAGATAAGATAATTCTAGTAGCTCACTCAATTATGAATTAAAATAAGTTTATTTTCTATATCCTGATAATCAAGCAAATTTTTAATAAAAAATAACACTAGTATTATATTTTAATAAATAAAAATAAATTCATTATATAGTTCAATCATTATTATTAACTTTTGGTTACATGTTTTATATTAAAATCAAATGATGTATTTAATTATTATATAAATCTTCCTAGTAAATAAGATTTAACATAATAATGATAAATAAAATCTTAATAGAAAATATAATTATTAATAAAAATAAAATTTTATATTTATTATAAAAAACATATAACGAACTATTTGGTTTTAAAAAAACAACTTTTATTTTATTTTTGAAAACTTTTTTATTTTTATGTTTCTGTAAATAGAAAATATGTTTATTTTAGTGTATTATTTCCTATTTTTAGATAATGAAGAAAGTAAAAATGTGTTTGGTTTATTTATTTTCAATAAACAAATTTTATAAAATATTTCTTATATGAAGTTTAAAATCAAATTTTGAATTTTGAATATTATATATTTATTAATGAACAATTTGTTAATAAAATGTATATATTTATTTTTCAAAATTAATATATTTATAAAAAATCAATCTATACCAATATAAGTTACATTAAATATTATTTATAGATATATAATTAATAATTTTATAATTTCTTAAAAATTAAGATGTACTATAGAATAGAAGAGATATGGGTTTGTTAATCTATGCTTATCATTTAACAGATCATATATATGATATAGAGGTCCTAATCTGTGCCGTGCAGGAACATCCAAAAATTAAGTTGAAAGGATATGCATGCCTGAATGTAAGTCTAGTCAACTTCAACTCCAAGATCCAAAGCGCTGTTAATGATTTCACTATGTATAGATATGCACTAAAGATGTGGAAGTTACCAATTGTCCAATAACATGTACAAAATTTCAAACTTGGAATTAATCTGTGATTTTGTTTTCATGGTTGGTAATTATCTTCTAGCTAAGAACGGTACTGTAAATAAGATATAATAAAAAAATAACTCATAGAATATTGGACCATACCATGTATCTAGCTGGAATAATGTCCATGTCAAGTCTCTGGGATAAAGACACAGGCAACCAACCATTCATGGGCTGCTTTGGAAATTTTTCTCCAATGAATTAAGTGATTGAACCTCACCACTAAAACAGTCCAGGATCTGTTCCTTTCATCTCCATTATTTTAAAGCTAAAGAATGAAATTTCTGGGGGATAAGATCAAACAACCACATGGAGAATGACAAATGTTTTTAAGTGGTGACACCACTATATCTTAAAAGAGAATAAAACACAATATATAACAACTGTGAATGAATGTGTTTCCAGATTTGTTTTTTCTCATAAAAGAGAATGAACTTCTTTTTTTTACCACTAAGTCAATATTTTCTTTAAAAGCAAACACAATTTTAATTATATTGTTAATTTTCAGTGAAAATAAAATTCAAAATTTTTAAATCAAGCATGCTCTCTGTTTTTTTTAATTGATAAATGCGTTTCTATGTTTCTGTGTTTCTTTCTTTCTTTCCACAAAACAAGTTTCTAGTTTGTTTAAGATTATGATCGCTGAATAAAATCCCAATGTATTGTGTTTCTGGTGAAGTAAATGACGTAAGCCCACTGATTGACATAGGCCCAGTAGCATATTCTGTGTCAGCTACAACCATTTCTTTTCCCCAACAAACCCACATATCGACCAAAAAGAAACACTTACAATCCCACATGAATCCACCTCAAATGAAAATTATATCATATTTCTCATTTTATTTTATTTTATTTTATTTTTAAACCAGAGTATATCATTTTTATTTTTGTCAACAAAAAAGATAACTATCATTTACGTAATAATGCCAATGCAATCCAACGATGACCTAAACAAAACTGGGGCCACCTTAGCCACATGAGCACACAAATAAGGAAGCAAAATCAGTGATTTTATTCTTTAATTTTATTTCAGATCTTAAATTTATTTTAAAAAATTTAGATAAATTATTTTTAAATTTTATTTTTCTCTCAAGCTATAATAGTGTTAAATTTTAATAAAATTTTGTGAAATTAATTTCAGGTAAATTGTGAAACATTGCAAAATTTTAGAGTAAAGATTATATATTAATGATTAGAATTTTTTTCAAAAATTGAATCAATTATTTTCAAAATATAAACATTTCATGATTAATCATAAAAATATTTTATTAATTCAATTTTTATTTTAATTAATTAATAAAAGTATACTAAATTTTGATACATTGATTGTAATCTAATGTTTAAAGAAATTTTTTAATCAATTTCAATGATTATTGAAAACTTCTAAAAACAATTCTCCCCATGATTTAATCAAAACTAAACACGGGTTAACACCAAAGTTAGACATAATTATTCAGAGGAGAAACCTTTGTAACTTAATGGTGCAACAAAAGACTTGAAATGCAGGTTGCAATTTCTGGCGTATATACCCAATTGGCATTGCCACTACGGCTTTTACTGCAACCTTTTATTTCTCAGTTAAATCTAATTGAGTACGCTATACGGGACTGCATGAAACTAGATAGAAAGAATAATCATATTTATACAAAAAGAAGAGAGAGAGAACTTTAGAAGAAACAGAAATATAGCATGAGATATATACATAATGTGATAGAAAAAAAATAATATATATATATATATATATATTAAAGTTTATGTATAAATAACGTTACTCAAAATCGAAATGCCAACACAAAATAAGCCCTTAAAAGACGGTAGAGAGATCAATCATTTATTTCACCAAAATATATTACATTTTCTTTGATGCAGAAAATAGAACAAAAGTTTATATGCTGAATATATTATGTACTAAGAAGCAATGAACCCCATGCTTGAGCTAAAATTTGAAAATGAAAAAATAAAGAAAAGAAAATAATTGTGTTTTCGCAATCATCTTGACATGCATGAGGAAAGAAAAGTTCAGCAGTGAATCGCGTGAAGAGACATAAAATGATAAATGCGAACTGCAACTAGTCTCTCTAGCTAGATATGCAGGGCAATGACCTCATAAAATACATAACACATCATGACGAAGGATTTGAATATAAAGAGTTAGGGACCACGAGAAGGTGAAAAACAAAAACAATATGTTGCCTGATCTTCGGGTATCATTCCACCTCCTTTGCTTGTATCAATTGCTTCTAACATTTTCACCACCTCATGCATTTCTGGACGCTTGTCTGGTTTTGGAGACCAGCATTTTCGCATGATGTTTGCTAAGGCACTTGGACAACATCTAGGAATCTCTGGTCGGACATTCTGTGCATTAAATTAGGAAAATAAATTATACATAAGCCGTCACTCTTATAACAAATATTTGGAAAAACAAAACCATGCACACATTCCATGGTCATAGGGGAAGAATATGAGAGCAGAGAGAAATAGTTTGGTTTTATGTAATTACCTGTCGCCGCATAACTGCACATGACACAGCAGCAAAACTTAGATTTGAATAAGGCCTATTACAGCAATAAATTTCCCACAAGCAAATGCCAAAGCTGTAGACATCACATTTTCTGCTGTAAGGCTTTCCATCTAAAACCTACACCATGTTATAAGAGAAAGATTAAAGCAAATTAATTTCCTATCTCACACTCTCACGTGTAATGATTGATGTATTTGAAGTCATAGAGGATAAGACTTCCATTCCAGAGCAAGATTAATACCTCGGGTGCCATATATCCATAAGTTCCAGTTTCACCAGTCATTTCACTTAGATTTAAAGCTTCAACACGAGAAACTCCAAAATCAGTTAATTTCAAATTTTGATTATCATCCAACAACATATTATCACTTTTCACATCGCGATGGACAATGTTCTTTGAATGTAGATAGCTAAGACTGCAAAGGACAAAATAATGTTTCAGTAAGGAAGATAAAGTATTGATACCAACAAATTCAAAGGTTAATACAATGAAACTCACCCCCTAGCCATGTCCAAAGCCAGCTGAATCACCACCTTATAAGGAAGTTTGTTCATCCTATTTTTAAGTAAGAATTGACTCAATGTCCCACCAGGAAGGAACTCGGCAATAACAGAACAAGCCTTGGAAGGAAGAGAATGTTGACCAGTGGTTGTTGCGGGAATCTTAAGATTTGAAGTGCCCATTGAAGCTCCAATAAACTGTTGGAGAAATGAATGATACCAAACAATTACAGAACATTTATGATTAAGCATGCAAAACTTGCCAGGTATCAAGTAGTAGTAATCATGAATTTAAATACACAAGATGAGAGTGTGAAGAGTGTAAGTTTGTACTTTTGTGACATTTGGATGATCAAGTTTGTGCCATACAGTAACTTCCTGCCGAAATGATGCTCGTAAAGTAGCAATTTCAGCATGAGTGGCAACACCATCCTCACCCCAATCTAGCACTTTAACTAGAGTGAGAATTAATTAGTGTTTGTGATGTTATTTTTAAGCAGTATAAGAAAAGATAAAGTGGAAAAATACCTGCAACATCTTGATTGTCATAAGTAGCCTTGAAGACAGTACCATAGGCACCTTTAGCAATAACATGTAGCAATTCCAATTTGGTCAAATCAACTTCCCATTGTTCTTTAGGCCTTTTGGCCTCAATGCTGCTGGTAAAAAGCCTGCTCAAGTGCCTGTCTAGTTCCGCATCCAAACTCTTCAGATCAATATTATCGGCTCTGAAAATTATGTTTTTACCGCTAAGGTTTCCACTTCTCGGCATCTTTGAACTCAAACTTCCTGATTCGAATCCCATCCTCGATTTACCAATACCCCCACCTCTGGAATGCATCTCCAAAATCCAAATTTTGATAACTCTACACTAATAATATAACACACCAATTTTTATTATATAATCAAAGTAGTCCTAAAATTATAATCAAGGATTTGCCAATTTCATACCTGATTTGGAAATTCAATTTCTTAGTGGGCATCAGTCAAATTAATCTCTTTTGGCATCTTCACCGACCAATTAAATTTATTTTTTTAATTTCAAACATTGAAAATCTAAGTTAAAACCAATTCATATGACCCGTAATATTAGAGATAATTAATAGTCATAAGTTTCATTAATGGAAATTTATTTTTTCCACCATCATTTAATTATAAATTTAATATCAATTAAATTATTAATTTTATACTAATTATTTTAAAAACTATATTTAAAATAATTCTTAATTGATTTTTATGTATAAAATTAAAATCATCCGTTTTAAGGAGAAATATTTTCAAAAATTAAATTCATTCTTATTAACCCACATTACTCTTAATTACTATATTAAATATTTAACTTTTATTTATAATTTTTATTTTGTAAATATTAATTTAATTTAATATTTAAATATTTATATATTATAATAAAAAATAAAGATATTTTTCTTTTTTAGATAAATTATATTAATTTGAAATTAAATTTAATTTTTAAATTTTAATATTTCATACCAAATGAAGATAATTGATCATATTTTAAATAATTAATTTTTTAATTTCATCTTCAAATTTAATTATTTTGATTGATATTTTATTAATATCATATTTATTTTAATGATAAAATTATTATTATTTATTTATTTTTATTTATAATTTATATTTAAGTTTTAAAAGAGTCGTAGATGGTAAGATACAAGTTAGTTAGTAATATAAATTTTTTTAAAGTTTAAATATTGATACACTATAATAAATTTAAAGAAATATCTTTTTAGATAAAATAAATTTTGAAGTTAAATTTAAATTTTAAATTTTAATATATTATATCAATAAAAATAAATTTTGAAATTAAATTTATCTCTATTTTTTAATATTTTTTCCATTGATATTTTTAATAAAATATTTATTTTACTGATAAAATTGTTATTTTTATTTTTTATTTTTTATTTTATAAATTATATTTACGTTTAAAAGTAATCGTAAGATGCGAGTTAGTTAATAAAATAATAATAATAATAATAATAATAATAATAATAATAATAATAATTGGAAGGTGAATCAACACCAAACTAACTGATTATATTCTCAACATCATATCCTCATATCCAGCATGACTCAAACCCTGAAATTTCTCTTCGCCAACCACTTATTCTAATGATATTTAAAAAAGAAAAACAAGTTTTTAAGGCGACAAATAAAAAAAATTACCGAAGCAAAATCGTTCAAATCACGACGAAAATCCACGAAACAGAGTCGCTAAAAACTGCATGCGAGTAAAAAAAACACCCCTCAGACCACAACTCCACAATACAAACAAATCAAAAGAGATCGAATCACTCTAAAAAGAGAACAAGGAAAAGAAACCGTGATAAAAAATTAAAAAAAAATTTCTCTTTTTTTAAGGATAAATTACACTTATTTTCATTAAATATTAAATAAGTGAATAAAATTTGTACCTTATCTTTTTCTTTTTCTTTTTTTTTTTTTAAAAAAAGAAGAGTTAATGCATGAAGGAAAGGTATTACCTTGTAGCGTTTCTAAGAATGAAAGGCTTTGATTTTGGTAATGAAAGCGAGTGCAAGCAATGCAGAGGTTGTGATCATCTCCATCAGTATGCGACGGTACAAAAAGAAAAAAAGAGAAGCGCGGGTGTATGTATCCTTTTAATTAATCTGATGGAGGATGATTTTCATATGGTTACATTTTTTTCGTTAAAAGATATGCCGAAAATTTCTCTCTGCAGCTATCTCCTAATCTCCTTTTTAAATTAAAGATTATGATCATCTTTAATTTAATATCCGGTAAGTCATTTATTATTGGATTTGGATCTTTTTGTTTTATATATATTAATATATATAGTAAAAAACCGATTTGGATCTTCTTCTATATCCATCAAAGCGACTTGTGAGGGACAAAGGTGAACCATAGAGGTCCATTAAGATTTATATATCATCGAAACAGTAAAATTTGGGAATGACTCAACCCGGATACTGGTGCCTATAGTCTGAAAATATATAAAGTAAAAAAATAAAAGCAATATATGTAAGAATTTAATTTTCATTCAATTACATTTTGACTCATTATTATTATTATTTGATAATTATAAAAAATTAAAATATATAGAATATGTTTGTTTAAAAACAAAGGAGATAAAACTCATTCCTAAATAAGAGAATTTGTATGAATTATTCTTTTTTTCTCAATAAATTATGTTGGATAAACATTCAACTTAAGTTATTATGAGCATACGGGGCTGATGAATGTGGTTACAAATGGTACAGATAACGGTCTAATATTTGATAAACGATGGCGGATCTATAGTGGTATTTTAAGTAGTATTTGGTATCCAGATCAAAATGGAATAAGATGAAATGTATAAATTCTACTTAATATTTTGGTGTGTGTATATATATATATATATATATATATATATAATTTTGGTTTCTAGAAAAAATATATCGAATTAAGTAGAATAAAATAAAATATTAGGTTTAATATATTTTTAGGTTTTTTTAAAATTTTAATTTCAATCTTTCATTTTTAAAATAATTAGTTTTGATCTCTCAATTTAAAAAAAAAAAAGACTGTTTTTAGTCCTAAAATAATTAATGATTAACAAGTGATATATATTAAAAAGTAGTTTATTTTAAAATATAAAAAATCAAAAATCAATTATTTAAAAAAATAAAAACTAAAATTGAAATTTTAACATTTTATAAATAAAAAAATATTTATTCTAAAATATTTTATTAATTATTCGTTATTAACAAAATTGCAGTTATACATTTTGTTCTCTCTTTGGTAGCATCCATGTTTGAAAATTTTCACTCTAAAATTGTAAACGTTTTTTTGTGATCGTCGGTTTAAGACCTTTTTTTTTTTCTTTCCCTCTCTATTATTACTTGTTCATAAATAAAAACTATAATTGTAAATTATTATATATCTAAATTATCTTTTCAAATAAACATTTTTTTAAGTACATTACGATATATTATATTTATAAATTTTATTTATCAAATAATTTATATTTAATTATTTAAAAATATTATAAAATTATTAATATGTTAATAAATTTTAACAAACACCAAACTTAAAATATTGACTTGTGTTCTTGTTATAATTCATAATTATCAAACAGTATATATGATATTATTATTATGTTATTGTTTCATATTCTCTGTTTAATTACCAAATACTATCTAATGATACATTTAATGATTAGGATAGGTATAAGTTATAAAAAGTTATATAAAAATATGATAATTTTTATCCTATTAGTATTTGGTGCACGTCTGAAATTTTATTAAATAATATATACTATTCTAGTTTATGATTTTAGTGACCTAAATAGTGATAAAATGTGAGATAGATGATTAAAAAAATAACCTTTCCATCAAAATTATATGTATTGGTTAAAATTAAACTTTAATATATGCTTATTTTAACTTTTTATACATAATTTATTTCTTATGTTATAAAAAAAAAACAGTAAACGATGCTCAATAATGATAGAAGAAGTTAGATAAAAACAACGGATGATGTCAATGTTTGCGGGAAGAATCATGAATATCGCAGCAGTACGATGATATGAAAATTATTATTATACATAGCAAATAGTATTTATGTTTAAACATATATATTTTTTCTATATGTCTCTTATTATTTTATATATTATTTTTTATTTTTTTATTTCTCATCTTTATCATTTTATATATTGCAAAATAAAATGTAAAAGTATGATAGATAGCGATCACAATAGAGGATGCTTAGATATTAGTATAAAAGCAATAGTAGTTAGAGGAATGTGTCAAATTAGCAATGGTAAAAGATGTTAAAGGGCAATTGTTGTATAAGAATGGATGGTGTCGACGGAGGAGGAAGTGAAAAGTGTCATATCATTGTAATGTTAAGGCATTGATGGCAATGTTTGCTGTAGAAATTAGATAATAATGACGTCTCACGTCAACAATAAATAATGCAAGCAATAGTGAAAAGATTAAAGAACGTGTTATTATATCCCATTTATTTCCTATTCAGCATTCTTTTTAAGATAAAATTTACAGTAAACTAATAGTATTGTATAGGCATCATATGTCTATTTTATTAGATTGACTCAGCAAACTTTGGATTAATGTAGATACCATAGCCTACCATATTATATATATGCCCTTTATCTTCACATCCTTCAAACAAATGTCTATTCTTGAATCAATATGATTTTAGAAGATACTGTCATCCACGTCAAACATCAAGCATTTAGGATCATTTTTTTTAGTTTGTATTTTAAATTTGTATTGAATTCAATTTTAGTTTAGTTGGTATTTAATTTTAAATGTTAAAATACTTTGTCAAATTAAAAATATTAATTTGTTAAAATAAATTATATTTTAAGACTATTATAACCTTAATTTAAATTTTAAACTTTGATTTTAAGATATTAAATCAATAAATATAATATATTTTATCTTCCTAATTTATTTTTATCGATAAATTATATTATTTTTAAATTTAGTTTTATTTATTAAATTTATTTGAATTTAACAATATCTTTACATTGCACGAATATAATGTCAAGCAGTCATAGATATATCTAGTTTTGGAGTTTTAGATGGTCGTTTGCCACTGAAATGTGATAAAAATATAAAGTGATCCGAATCTTAATCCAAACCGCTTTCATTTTAAGAAATTTGCATTAAGTTGAAAGATGGAGAAAAGTTAGGAAAAAAAATTGACATATTAAAAGAACTAGAATATTAAATTGAATTAAACAAAAACGGTTCATGCCTAAAAATAATTTAGAAAACTGTTTTGAATTAAAAGTTAGAAGAACAAATTAGAAGTTAAATTAATTTTAGACGTTGAAAAATGTAACTTGTCTATTTAATAATAATGATTTTTATATATTTATTTCAATTTTTATTTGAACTTAAAAATATCTGTATAATGCATAAAATTTGTTTTTAAAAGGATGAATTTATTTATTTATTCACAATATAGGTAAAAATTTTATGTTGACTCTTCAAAAGAAATATAGGTAAGAAATTGATATTCTCAGAATCTTTTATCAATAAGGAAAAAGATCCAAATTATCCAATGCTGTTTTTTTTATTTAAGAAAAGAATCCTGTTAAATGATTTTTTTAAATGCATCTTAAATTATTTTTATTCTGTATTTATCAGACTAAAATTTAAATTTAACCTTTACTTTTACTGTTTAATTTTTTTATCACATTAATTACAGGGGCAAATACACTAAAATAAGAGATAAATTTATAATTTGCACATAAACTTTTACTCACCCCACATTTATTTTTTAATTTAGGTAATATTCATAACTATAAATTTAAATAAAAATCGTCTTCATTAAATAATGATTAAATATTGTATTTAAAAAATATAATATAATAAATGATAAAAAGAATTACATTGATATTTTTATATTTAAACAAAATATTATACAATATTTTATTTTTTAACATTATTTTAACATCCTTTACATGTATAAAATCATAAAAAACTGAAAAATGTTTGTGTAAGATTAAATAATGCAGGTGTATTATATATAATTTCGTTCAAATACAAGAATAATTATTGTTCTTGAAAATAAAATTTTATTTTATTATATAAATATAAATTAAAGAGATAATTCTTTAAGTTATTGTTTTTAATATAAAAATTTTAAAATATAAAACATAATAAAAATAAGTCAATATTTTTAAATGTAAAAATATAATTAAAAAATATTTTTAAAGTACACATCACTTTAATATTTTAAAAAATATAATAATTTATTATTTTTAAAATGATGCTTTTATTTTTCAAAAATTAATACAATTGATCTTTAATCTTTTATAACTGAAATAATTATTTACTTGTTCTAAATTTATATCGTTTGTAGAGTAGTTTATTTCAGGCTTTATAATTTATATATTAGGGAACATAATATTTTTTATTTCTTAATTTAAAACTAAATTTAATTTACTTACGACTTTTATATAACTATTTATGTAATCCATGTTTCGTATTGAACCACTGTAAATATTTATCATAATTAAGGAAGCCGATCTCTGCTGTTTCAATTTTCCCTGTGCCTTCCGGTGCATATCATAAATCGTTCATTGATCAAGCAGATATCCTCCGTTGGATTTTTTTTATAGATTTTAAAATATTTAATAAAAATATAACATTTATAATTATTTATTAATTTAATTAACTATTATTAATTAAATTAATCATATTTGTATGTAAAATAATAACAAAATAAATAATTATTTTATCAAAATCAATAAGAATACTTAATATATTATTAATTTAAATTTATTTTTAAAATATTTATAATATTAAATATTTGAAATTAAAAATTTATAAAATTTATAATTAAAGCTTAATACTCAATAACATATTTATCTAGTTTTTTAATGACATAATTAATGAACTGATAATATCAATATGTTATTAATTATTAAGTTTTTTATTTTATTATAAATTGTATAAAATTATCAATTTAAATATTTAATATTATAATATTTTAAAAATAAAATTTAAATTAATAACATATTAAGTATTTTTATTGATTTTGATAAAATAATTATTTATTTTTGTTATTATTTTACATATAAATATAATTAAATTAATTAATAATAATTAATTTAAATTAATAAAATAATTAGAAGTGTAATAGTTTTATTAAATATTTTTTTAAAAATCCAACGGAGGATATCAATTTGATCAATTGAACGACCAATGATAGAAGGCGGGGGAGGAAATTGGAATGAGAGAAGATCCCTACCAATAATTAATGTAAGAATCTCTTATATTTTGAAATGAAATAAATTATTTAAATTTTTATATTATTAGGTGAAAAATAATTATTATATTAAAAAATAAATATGATTAGACATAATTAATAATAACATATTTAAAAAAATTAATTTTTAATGTTCAGATTATATTATTATCTCATTTTAATTAATAACATTGGATTTTGGACTAAATATAAAATTATGTTAAATATTAAAAAATTAATAATCATAGTAATTATATTAAATTCAAATAAATTCATCTTCCATTAAAAAAAGTTCTTCTGATATCAAAAATATAATTGTAAAATACAATTAAAAAGACAAAACAAATTTTATCAGCGATATGATTTTATATAAGAATAAAATCATTTATTACAAAATTGAGTTGTAAGATGTAATATTAGTTGATTGATGGTTAGAGATATTTTCTAGATATAGCTCATTAAGATAATTATTTTTAATAAGCATATTTTAGTTAAATATAAATATATAACATGCAATAATGAATCCAATTATAAAAGATAAAAACTTTATATTATCAATTAATAATTAATTAATATACTTTATATGAAAAATAATATTTAATATTTAATATTTAATTGAAGAACTAATAAATTTAACCATTTGAATTCAAGAATTATCCTTGTTATTTATATATTTTAAATAACAAACAGAAAGAATATAACTGAATGTTGTATTTAAATATTGTAAAAATCATTATATGTGAAAAAATATTTATGTAAAACAATAGATAGTGTAATAATCATTTCAAATTATTTTTAAATGAAGTTTATCAGAATCACTCGGAATTGATAAAATTCATTAAATTTCAATAATATTGTGGGATATTTTCTTACATTGTATACATAATAAATATTCTTATAGTTATAAAGTTTTCAAATTACAAGTATCTTAGCAAATAATTCTGTTTAAAATGGATGGACCATTATAAATAGTAAATTTTTTATTTTATTTAATTATATATTCATAACTAATAATTAGTTAATAAAAAACGTACATGTTCGTGGTCCTTGTAATTTTTTAAGAAAACAAAAGAATAAATATTAGTTATTTTTTATTATATTATTATTAAATTAAAATTATTTTATTTTATAATATATGCAGACATAAATATTTTATAAAAATAGAATGCATTAATAATATTCTAAAAATCATTAATTCTTTCATACATAATATAGGTTTGCAATTTTCTACCTTAATAACAAATTAAAAATAAATGAACCATACTTTAATTTGCTATTATTTAATCTTTATGGTTACTTTGTGATCACAAGATATTTAACGCATAACTAATGATGTTGATTTGCATCAAACTAAATCTTAAAAATGAATTAAGGATAAAGATAAGCGTTTTGCGTATATTTTTAGGTGTTGATTTAACAATTTTTTAAATTATATATATAAATTATGAGTTTTTATATTTTGATCTTGGATGAGATAGTTGATTTATTTATGTTTTTAGTTAATATTAGATTATTTGATTTTGTTACCTATTTTGATTTATAGGATGTTCAACCTTCTGTCTTAATGCATCTTTTTTAAAACACTTCTTATATTATTTTAATATAACTTTTACTTATAAAAAAAACATAAGTTTAGTTTACACTAATCTAATCTTTATAGTTAAAAAATTGAGTTATTTTTAATAAACATATAATATATTAAAAAATATTAGAATTAATTAAATTTAAATGTTAGATGTGAAACAATGTAAAGGGTAACAATTTTTTTTATCTCTTATATTGTTGGTTGAATATTTCTTTAAACTTTTTAAGTATGAATTTTGCAATTGGGTTGTTGCCTCTCTTTGAGGACCATTGCTTGTAAATCATAGACATCACATACTTTTTTTTAGTACTTCTCGTAATTTATTAGTATACATTGCTTATAAAAAATAGGTACTTATTTAACTTACTAAATGAGTGCCGATCAAATATAAGTTAACATAGCAAAATAAATTCAAATAAAAAAAGAGTGTTTTTAATAGATATATTTTTTATATTAAGAATGTTTTTAACAATATATTTTATTTTCTTAAAAGTTCAATTATAAACTAAAAATTTTATTAAGATATTTTAACTTTTATTTTGTAAAGTAATTTTTTCAATGATTCATAACGTTTTAGAGATTTAAATATTTTTAATGATTCATAACTTAAATATTTTTTTATTTTTCTCTAAATATAATTTAATATTTATCTATTTTTTATAAATTTAATATTATTTAATTTTTCACAATAATATTATTAATTATTAATATTTTTAAAAATATTACGTTATGAGTTATTAATTTAATATTTTATTTATTTGATTATTATAGTACTTATTTTATTTTCACAAAATTAAATATTTAATATTTTAATGAATATTAAAATAAAGAATGATTAATTTTTAAAATAAATATTAATATAAATTTATTTCTATAAAAATTTAAAAATAAATATTTATCCTTTTAAAATAATTTTTATTAAATTAAAATTAATATATATTTTATTTAAAAAATATATTACACTTAAAAATTTTAATTCATACGTTAATTATATCTTTATATATTATATTATATTTATTAATTTATTCAACAATTTATTTGCTAATTTATTAGATTTTAACTTCTAAATGATTTTTCAATTGCCAACTAATTTATTTTTTAATTCTTCAAAATATATTCTAAATTACATATATTTTCTATGAAAATTTAATTTCATTTTTATTTATAAATTTTAATATTTTTAAACAATAATACTTAAATTTAATTTATAAACATGATATTATTTAAATTTAAAATCTTATTATAACAAAAAAAATTAATTTTAAAATTATTATAATTTTTTTATATTTTGGAATATCATATAAAAAAATAACATATTTTGAATCAACTGATTTGTTTCAATGTTTTTTTTGAATTTAAATTTATATATTTTAAAATTTTAATTTAATAAAATAAAATTTTTAATATTAATAATTTAAATATATTATTTTATATTTTATAAATATTATTTAAGTTTAAAAATACTTGTGCTATGGATGAAAATCTTGTTAGCACTAAAATTGTGATTCAATGGTTTATTTATATTCACTAAATTTTATCATTTAAAATAATATATATATATATATATATAGATAGATAGATAAATTATACTAAATTTTTTTATCATTATAAAAATAATTTTTTAACTGATGTTAAATTTTATTATAAAATTAAATTATTATTTTTAATCATATCTTTTAAATTATTATAAAATTATTATTCATCAATTTTTTTACAAGTTCTTATTTATTTAAAAAAGTTTTATTTTTATTTTTATTTTCTTCTACAAAGTAATCTTGAAGCCTTGTTCTTAATAGTAAATTTTTATATTTCAAGCTAACAAATTTTAAAGAGACACATAGAGAAGCTCAACTTCAAAAATAGCTTTTGTATAAAAAAATAGATTCTTTAAAAACATGAGTTAACCTTAAAAATAAAATAAATTTTATTTAAAAAACCGCAGCATTTTTGAATCCAACATGTAATGTTACTCTAATGGTAAAGATGGAATAGGACTTATAATAATACTATAGAGGAGGGAAAATATGCAAAATATTACATATTGAACAACATTTTCCTTCAATACCAATTCAGCCCAACATAATATTGATATACAAGAAAATAACATAGATGAGAGGTTGTTCATTCTTGATTTGTTTATAATCTTTTACGAAGATAAAAAAAAATAAATGTCCTCATTTTTTTTATAATCAAAGAATTGTAAAATCATGAATAAGTCTTAAATGATAAATAAAAATGATAAGGATGATATAGAAAGAAAAATTAGAGATTGAAAAAGAATACAAAACTTTAAATTTATGGCTATTGAAATTAACAAAAAAATGATGGAAGAAAGAAGAAACAAAAAAAGTAAAATAAAATGATGAAGAATTGAGTAAAAAGATATAAAAGAATGTGTTTAAAATTAAAAATTAAAAATAATTTTAAAATAAAATTTTATTAATTCACATATACAATATACATAATCATTCTTCTATAGTTAGTTAACAGTGTTATTATATTCACAAAAATAAAAGTATAACAAATTTTAAATAATTATAAATATTAGATATAATTATATTAAAAATTAAAAATACTAATATAATTTACTCAAATATAAATTATTTATTAATGTAACGATTTATCTTTATTCTTATTAATTTTCATATTTTAAATGATAATATATCAAAATATAAAATAAAATAACGATTCGTTAGCATCACACGTCCAATTAGATATTAAACAATTACATAGTATCCAGTTAAAATAAAAGTTAATTCTATAATTCTATCAAACTTTTTATAGGAAAGTTTTCATCAAAACATACAGAACTTAATTAATGACGAACAGATTTCCTTTTAAATTGATTTTTCTTCAATTAATGTTAAAAAATTTTCTTTGGTAATTTTCTATTGAAAATAGTGTTTCACATGTAAAACTCCATTTCAATTTACATGTAATCAAACTATAAAAGTGTTTATATACTGCATAAAATCAATTTTGATGAAATTTTAAATATTTATTTAATTTAAAGTTAAGTCAAAATTAATTTTAAATTATTAAAACTTAAATATGTATTTATATATATATGTTATATTTAATTATATTTTTATTGAAATATATTTTTATTGAAATATATTTTATATTAAAAATATGAGAATTTGTTCTTCACTTAAAAAAATGAACAGACCCTAAATTTATTACTATCATTCCTTGTGCTTTAGGATCTCGTATCCTAAAATTTATTATCATTTGTTTTATTTAATACTTTCTTCCTAAAACTTTACTATTATCATTTTAAGTTTATTGTCCCTAACTATGCTTCTTGACATAAAGATACGTTCAAGCTCTTAGTGAAATAATATGAGAAATGAATCAATGATGGTGAATGATTATTTATATTTAACAAATCGTTTTAATTTTTAAAAAATTAATTTTTTAATCGCATATTTGTTTTTGTAAAAAGACAAACATCATAATGAAATTGCTTCGTGAAATATATATATATATATATATATATATATAATTTTTAAAAATTAAATATTATTATTTAAATTAACTATTAATTGATCTTGAAAATATTATAATTTATATTACAATATTTTTAATATTTATACATAATGCTATTAAAAAAATTAAATTTAATTTCTTTTTAAAATTTTGTTAAAAAAATAAGAATTTCTTAAATTTTGTGATTTTATTCTTATCAAATGTGAAATATTTTAAAAAAAATTTATGAATATTTTTTTACCAATTATATAAATTAAAATAAATATATTAAATTAATATAAAATATATTAAATTGTAATAATCATATCATCTGTCATTAAAATATCTTCTCGTTATATGATCTAACAAATATAAATTTATAAAAAAAATTATTAAATATTAACATTATCACTAGTTATCTTTTAAAATTATTATTAAAATAAATTTTATTATAATAATATTTCACATCTAAAACTTAATAATTTTTATAAAAATTTGAACATTTATAAATGATTTTATACTAAAATTGAATAAAATTTAATATTATATTAAAATTTAAACTTAATTTATTTTTAAAAATTAACTTAAAAAAATACTTCATTTTTAACACCATGTAAAATATCTACATCTAAACAATTTTTATTTTAATCCTTTCATTTTAGTTGTTTGCATGTATCATAAATTCTAAAAATAAAAGACCAACCTAACTTATGCATTAATAAATTAGAACACCAATCACAAAATATATATAACATCAAATTTAATAGATAATAATTATTAGCTTCATGCTTAGACCATGCTCAGCAATCTATATTTGTTATCTACGATGACAAATTATATGGTACAAACTTATTTTGCTATCAACTATAGCATGTAAATTTATATTAATTTTTGTTTGAAACTTTATCCATTCAAATTTTCAGATTTATACTATATAAATCAGTAAAACATTATCATACATCATATTCATTTAATTTTGTGCAAAGTTAGGATCATAAAGATATCCATACTTAGGATATTTGTAGGTTTATTTACAATAAATATCCATATATTTATAAAATATAAATTCAATGATATTTTTACTTTTAAAAATGAAAAATTGTGCAATAATCAATATTTTAAAAATGATATTAAAATAAAATTTACAGATAATATTTTTTATATTATTGTAATACAAAATTTGATATATGTTTAAGTATGTTTTAGACCTAATTTAGCTTTTGAATATATCTAAATATCGAACTTCCTATTATATTGACGTAAAAAATATTATTTATAGTACTTGTTTCAATATTATTCATATTATTGAGTTTATAAGTTTTTATGTTAAATTATTTCAAAACCTATTTAATATAAATTTTTTTATACTAAAAGTATACCAAATTTGTTTCTATAGATCTTTATTCTTAGAAAAAAATAAACTTTTTCAAGATATTTCATGTCAAAAAAAGTTGATAACATATTCTTAATTTCAATAAATAAATCCTAATTATTAGTAACAAGTAAGATATCATTTATATAAAGAATGAGAATAACAAATTCATTCCTACAAACTTTGAGACATATGAAATAATCATAAATTTTATGAATGTAAATAATTCATCAAATTTTTTACAAAAATTTGCCTTCAAACCATAAATTAATTTTTTAAATTACAAATTATATGATATTTGTTATTTTTTGTGAAATTTTATGGTTGTTACATATAAATTCTCTCATTAAGATCTTTATTAAAGAAAAAGTTGTTTATATTTATATAATGAAACTCAAGATCTTAGAGAGTGCCACTGGTACTATAATAATTTCAAAAAAATCTTTTAAAAAAGTTAGAGAAATAATTTTTTTATACTCAATGTGCTACTTTTGAATATATTTTGTCATTAATCTTATTTTAAAATGTTCTACATTCTTATCAAAATCTTTCTTAATTTTAAATATTTATTTACATCAAATAAAATAATACAAAAAAGATCTTCCACTAACATCAATGCACCATTATAATATATAAATAGTATTTCATCGTTCATAGCCAATACTTATTTATCATATAAGATGCTAAAAATTATCTCCATATATTTCTATAAATCTAACATATAACTAATATTTAAGTTTAACTTCTAGAAAAAGATGTAATAATTGAATTCTTTCTTTTTTTATAATAATCTAAAAAAGAATCTTAAATTATTTTTTAAAAATAATATATTTTTTTTAAATTTTTCATTATTGTTGTTTAGCACATTGTAAATTAATTAATAAACAATCTATTTTAAAATATAATAATTGAAATAATAAATTATAGTAATTAATAATAACATTATATAATATTAATTTATATTATATAATATTGATATGACATTATAATGTATTATATAATATTTATATATAATTTTTAATTTTTTAAAAAATATTTATTAATTCTCACTCTTTAACATAATTACATAATAATTTTATATAAATATGTGAAGATAATACCGATTTCCTTCCCGCCGTGTCTACATGCACAGGATGTAGAAAAGAGTGCTTGATCATATTACACACACGCTATGCCTCCAAGACAATCTCATACCAAAGAATTATAAAAATAAATAATATGAAAGATCTTAGCCTTAATAAATCACTTCATAAAAATCCTCCACATAACCTTATAGCGTCCATGAAAGAATAGTCTCAATAAACTAGACGAAGGGATTTCCCTATATTTTTCACAAAAGATCATGAGTTTACATTTAAATACACAAAAACTGTTTAACATAAAAAAAATGTGAAAACAAGAAAAAAGGAAAAATAAATAAAAATCCATACATGCTCCAAAGTTTGGAGCATTTTGTTGATTTAATCTTGATAATTTCCACTCCGTACATCCTTGTAATAGGACCAATGACAGTTGATCAGTAATAAAGTAAACAAATTGATTTTTTTTTTTGTTTCTATACATCGTATTTCTAGGCTTAAATATCTCGTCGTCCTTGAAAAGATAAACCTAGTTCTATCTTTCGTTATGTATTCATCCTATTTTTTTGGTTAACATTCATAACTGTCTAACGGTGTATATCCTCATTTTAGCAATTCTGTTTTGGATAGTTACATGTTATTTTTCATGGGCCAACGGTCATGCCAGCCTGTACTTGGGCCAGAGCTCACTTGTAAAATTGACTATAAATATAATATATAATTAACTTAAATAATACTATTAAAAAATTTACATAATAATTAATTATAACATATTTATTAAATGTATGAATTTTTATATTTCTAACATTTAAAATAAAAAATATTATTAATAAAAAAGATAATGAATTTAATTTTTTATTCTTATTTAGAATAAATTTAGTTTATAAACATTATTTCAAAATAAACATTAAATCAAAATTTATATGTTATATATAAAATGATAAATATATAACATTTTTTAAAATTTTAATTTTAATTATTATTTAAAATAATTTTTATAACAATTTAAAATCAAAATATATTAAAATTCATTAATGTTAATCGTTGCTCTTTTTAAAATACTTTAAAATAAAAAAAATGTGCATTAGTATAATTTTGATTTGTTTAAATTTTTAATATACAATAACCACATTGTTTCATCCAAAATAAAAACAACAGAATTAAAAATAGTAGTTTACCAATCTTACATTACTATTAAAAAATATAATAAATAAAAAAATTCAAATAATACATATTATGAACTCATATTTAATTTCATTTATAAGGAAAAATATTAAACTAAATTTAACAAGTAGTTTTTATATTTTTATTGTTATTTTACTAAATTATGTATGTATTTTTACGTTATTTGTATTGCCTTTTACATTGTTCTGTAACTATATCTATTGTATTGTTACTATTCTCATAAGATAAAATAGCTTATGCTAAATTTCAAATGTCGTTTAATATTTTTTAAGAGTAAACATGTTCAAATAACGATTGCATTATATATATATATATATATATATATATATATATATATATATATATGTGATTATTTTATAATTTTAGATTATTTAATTAAGTAATTTAATAGAGAAGGAGATAGATTATCTTGGACAGTTCGTTACCAACATGACAGGAGAAAGGGAAGGTGCTCGCATAAATGGCTTCAAACATACCAGAGTCCATAGAGAACTGAGAACTGCTACGTTAGTTACGCAATTTTTCTTAGTTCTGACGTTGTACTCTGTTTAATTGACTTTTCCTTCTGGCCATTAACAAGTTTTCAAAACAAATCTCATAACAAAGTTTAAAAACAAGACTTTGGTTTCACAACGAAAATCTACATGCATCAGTCAACTCAACTATTTCTATTTAAATAACGATAATCATATATATTATATAGTATTTTTATTCTAATATATTTTATTTTTTATTATATTACATATTATGTTTTATATTTTAATCTTTTTATTTTTTCTTATCTTTTTCTTTCATTCCTTTTAATACATCTCAAATATCTAGTTAAATGATCAATTCATCATCCACGTTTCATGTGGAAAAAGGGTTTCCTAAGCCTCATAAAACTGATTTAAGGTCAAATCACATATGAATTAACAAACAAATCTACTTGTATTGCCAACTTTATTGGAAGTGGATCATTTCTATTTGATCATCATCACACCTACCGTAAAATCCCCTTAATTAGTTAGTGAACTAAAAGCAACTCGTAATTGTTTAACGATGAAAAATGTTAAAGACATTTCGGTTGACGAGCAGTCATAAGAACAATCCTTTATTTGATTTAAGTAGTAGCAACTAGCAATAATGCTTTTTTGGGCATTCCTCAAACATAGACATTGAATACAGTAGACATCGACCAGCAGTCAATGATATTCTTTTTGCTATATCATGTTTCCTTAATTAATTACAACTCATGGCCCGCATTGCATCGGTTATGCGCATCTTCATAAACAGATTTCACGGTTTTCCCAAAATGCGAGACCACGGCCCACCTTTTTTTCAATTTTTCAATTGTTATACTCTGTTTTTTATTCATCTTATCCTGTACATAAGATAACTTGTTGATTTACAGTTTACACTTTACACATAGTGATTGGAACATGAACGGGGCTACAGACGCTGTTAATCAACTTTTGCAGTTCTTTTTCTATTTTCTTTTCCTGTTTGTATTATGATAAATAATCTAAAATAAAGGTACATGCGACAATTCCTTTTTCTCAAGGATTAAATTAATTAGCAAAATCCATCATTATCACCCTTCATGTGTTGCTAATAATATCACTAGCTCAAGCGTTTGGAGTTGAATTCATCGGATGGTTAATAAAAGGCAAAAGCTATTATTTGAGAGTTTAAAAAAATGCTAATTTACTAAAGTACTACCACAGTAAGAAAGTACATGATCATCGTATGAAGCATTCGTAGATCTAATTTTAAAAAAATGTTTATAATTGCAACAATAGTGTAAAATCATATATATCATTTTCATAATATATACAGCTGCACATTTCATTACAAATGTAAGCTAATGCAATTTATCTTTATCTATATTGATCACATTAGTCAAAATGAGAAAAAAAATATATTTGAGTGGAACTCTCGAACTAAAATGATTATAAAACATAATTTTGCCAATAAATCTTAAAATGTATATTTATATTAAGAGATCCGTCACATCTTTCTACTGGCCGCTGACACTTTTAATAAATATTGAATAAGAAATTTTTAAATTTGCATATATGCTTCTAATAACAAAAAAATTATCGATATGTAGATGATGTGCATTACGATATCCTACAATAAAATAATAAGTTTTAAGATAGTATGAAATATACAAATTTTTTATCTTCATCTTTTTACTAATACTTCAAATCGTGTTATAACTTCATTCTTCTAATTTTTAGTTTTTTTTTTCATAAATATTGTATTTTGATATGTCGATAGCCATCAATCCTTTAGATCCAATTTAACAGTAGGGATAAATTGTGATGATGATGATATAATCTATTAAATAAAATTAGTTAAATTACTAATTTGTTTAAAATATATATTTATTTAAATTTTTAAATTTTTTTAATCAACTATTATTCTTTCCATACTTTTAAAACTTCATATTATTAAAATTTTATGATATAATTTTTTTTATCTAACTTATTAATTTGTTTAAAATTTATATTTATTTAATTTTTTAATCAACTATTATACTTTTGATATTTTTAATAATCTTATATTACTAAAATTTTATGATATAATTTTTTTATCTAATTACTAATTGTTTAAAATTTAAATTTTTTTAATCAACTATTATGTTTTCAATATTTTTAATAATTTTATATTATTAAAATTTTATAATATAATTTCTTTTACCTAATTACTAATTTATTTAAAATTTAAATTTATTTAATCAACTATTATGCTTTCAATATTTTTAATAATTCTATATTACTAAAATTTTATGATATAACTTTTTTATCTAAATTACTAATTTTTTAAAATTTAAATTTAATTAATTTTTTTTACCAACTACTATGCTCTCAATATTTTTAATAAATTTATATTACTAAAATTTTATGGTATAATTTTTCTTTACCTAAGTTATTAATTTTTTAAAATTTAATTTTACTTAAATTTTTTTAATCAACTATTTTATTTTCAAAAATTTTAATAAGCCTATATTACTAAAATTTTGCGATATATATTTAATTAACTTAATTATTAACTTGTTTAAGATTTAAATTTAATTATATATAAAGAAACTAATTAATAATGAATAATAAGATATTTAATTTAATTAAATATATAATAAACTAATAAATTTAATCAACAATAAATTAATATTCAATTAACTAATATATAATAATCATTATGTAAGTATATAATAAATTAACTGTTAATGATAAAAAAAATTATTTAATCGAACACAAAAATTAGTGAACATAGTAAAATATGCTTTAAAATTAATTAAATAAATTTACAAATTTTTTATGATTGTAATATATATAATTAAATTACGCATACTTATTCAATTTACACTTTATTAAATAATTTACTATATTTTATAGATTTAAATTAAATTAATTAACTTATGGACTTAGTATACTTTATATTTAATTAACAGACGGAGTAATATATTTTATTATTATTTCATTAATAAAATTACTATAATTTTATGATTAATTTTTAATTAATTAACTCACCATAATCTTATATTTCTAATATTTTAAATATTATAAATTTTTGAATATTTTAAAATTTAAATAAATTTAATTTATTTAAATAACTTACTATATTTGTATGGTTTTTAATTAATTAAATTATTTACTAACTTTTTTGGGGAAAAATTATTAACTAAATCACTATTTTAAAAAAAATTTAACTTAACTATTTCATTTAATTAATTATAATTATTAACTTAACTAATTATAATTATTAACTTAACTTACCAATAATTTTTTAGTAATAAAATTTATTAACTAAATTACTAATTTTTTATTATTTCATTTTAATTAATTAATTTTTCCTAAATTTTTATGGTCCAAATTTAATTATTTAAATTACTATCATTTTATAGTTAAAATTTATTTAATTAATAAACTGTAATTATAACATTGTAATAAAATAATTAAGTTACAAAAATTTAATTAACTAAATTTATAATAAAATTTTATTAACTAATCTCATTTACCTAAAAAATTATTAATATTGTATGATCAATTTTTCAATCATTCACTATAACTAGGTTATTAGATTTTTATGCTTAAAATATTATTTTAATAATTTTATATGTTTTTTATTTTTTAATAATTTTTTTAACTAACTAATTCAGTGATTAAATTTTAAAAATAAAATAATTACATTCTTACTAATTTAACAATACAATAGAATAATATTATTAAATTATAACAAATAAAAAATAATAATTTTATACTTAATATAATAAATATAATTTTTTAAAAACTATTTTTATATTATTTTAATGTTTATTTAACTTATTCTAATAGTAGGATTTCTAAAATATAATAAAAAATTAAATATAAATTTTTTTACTGGCTAAACTAAAATCTTCTTTTAAAGTGGGCCAAAGACAAAAGAAAAAAAAAATAGTTTTTTTGAAAGGGAAGCAGCAGTACCACGTTTCCAACGATTGGAAGATATTGAAAAATCTGAATAAAATAATGCATAACTGGAAACGTTATAAGAAAATTTAATGGATTAAAATTTGACGTTATCATTTTTACACATAATTTTTTTTATCAATTTTAAATTTAACGTATTAAAATTAACGTTAACTCTTTAACACATTAAATTAAGCGTACATTAAATTATACAATAACGTATTGATGCATTTAATTAGATGTTAAACTTTTTTTTTTATATTTTTTATGAAATGAATAAAATTTGATGTTAAACTAATATTAACCAACCACATATATATATATATATATATATATATATATATATATATATATTTTAGTAGATATTATTTTTTGTGAGTCAAATTTTTAACACACTATTTTATATATTATAAGTACTGTTTATATTATGTCGAAAATTAATTTTTGAAACCGTTTCAGAAATTTTTTTTATTTGGTAACCTGGTAAATTAGAAAAAAAAAACAGATACTCATAGCACATATAATTTGCCTTCAAAACTGAAATTTACAAAACTTTTTCTATTGTCATTCATTTTATTTTTCTTTCTTACTATATATATATATATGGTTGGTTAATATTAGTTTGACATCAAATTTTATACATTTCATAAAAAGTTTTGGGCATATACTGTTTCAAAATGGCCATACAAGAAACTTCTTTGACATTGAACAAGACAAAAGGAAATTTCTCATCATAGTAGCAACTTGCCTTTGTCCAATCAATAATATAAGGAAATTTCTCAAATACTTCGAAACCATTTAGACTGTAAGGTTTAATTCAACGACTGATGTAATTATAATATTTATGATTTTGCTAATCCGTATCTAAAACTATAAAATAAAAATTTAATAAATAATATTTTTAAAATTATAATATTTAAATACCATAAATTTATGGGAATAAAGGTTTATTGCATGAAAATTTTCGAAGGATTATATTAAACACTGGTCAGCTGACTGATACAAACAATTAAACTAGAACATACTCAACCTTTCTTGATCTTTGGTATCATGCCATATAATTTATGAGGGTTTTAGCTTTTCTTATGGTCATGTGCAACGCACAGCATATAGGAAATAAGGAACAAGGAACGATGAAGAAAGAGAGGAACCATTTTAATAATAAAAATTTGATAAATCTTTTATACAATCTGTTTTCAGTTTTGTTTTTTAAAATTAACACAACAACATTCAGTAACGTCGACTCAGAAACTTACTTGAATTTGGAAGTGTCAGCACAATTAAAATCATAATAATTAAAAGTAATGGTATAATAATATTTTAATAATATTTTTTCAACAATTATAAAATTAAAATTACAATAAATTTTTAACAATTATATAATAAAATAATACAATAATAACATTATCTCGTACGATGACAAAATAAAATATGCGAAGGTAAATAAATTGGACACCATTTATCCAACGGAACTAAACCATCCCCATTAAAATGTTCTTCACCCTCTGTATCCGAAAACTTCTCTAACATCTCTAACACTTGCCATCTGTTTTTTCTAGTTGAAAACAAATTAGTGATATGAGTTCAATATTTTACTACTGATACGTAAAAAAGGGTAAAAATAAAAAAACAAATATTACACATAAATTAGTTGATATTACTCAAACAGAAACATTTAGCATTAGCATGAACTTCAATTCAATTCAATCTATCTAGGAATTTGAGGAAGAAGATTGGAGGTTGGAAAAGGAAACCAATTAAATTACAAGATACCAAATATGAGCCTTCACATATATATTTTGTTTTTTCATTTCTTCTTTACTTTCTATTTCTTTTCTACCTGCATCTGGTGATTATTAATTAACATGGTGGGATGAGTCACGTGACTTAACACATCCTTTCAACGACTTGCAGGCATAGGGACCACCTGCTCCGTTAAAGAAAAGGGACCCTTTGTTTGGAAAGGAGATCGATTGGAAAATTAGACGAGGACACACATAGCAAATATCTTAATTATATATATAATATTTTGGGTTTATTTTTGAAAATAGTTCTTCAGCTTTTAAATCTGGAGACTTTATTTAAAGATATTTTAAAAAATATTTTTAATTTTTAAAATTTAAAATATTTTATTCTTTATTTTTAATTATTTTTACTTTCTTTTACCTTTCTTGAGAAAATATTTAAAATTAAAATCAAATCAAACATTCTAATTACATTTTGAAAACTTTTTATAAATGATGTCTTCTCATTCATGTATAGTTCCTCCATTTAAAATATTTCTATTAATAATATATTACCAAACTTATCAATTTAAATTAAAAAGAACGTGAGATCTTTTATATTTTTTAATTATTTTTTTAATATCTCAATAACTAATTTGTATTATATATATATATGTTAAATAACTTGATATATAATATATCGATAATAATTTCTTCTATATAAATTATCAACTATCTTAGAATTGGTAAAATTTTAAAGAAACAAATTGGTAAAAATATAAATATTTTTTAAAATTACTTTTTTTCAATGTAAGCATGTAAGTTTACAATCTATGTTATAGATTATAAATTTCATTTGCAATCTCTTTTTGAAAATTTTAAAAATAAAAAAATCAAATTCCAAAATTGTATTATTTTTTTACAAATAAGCACTTTGAACTGTAGTTCTCTTTAAATTTTACTTTTTTCACAATAGATATCTTAAAATTAAATTCATTTAAATTAATATTCTATGAAACAATTTTAACATTTTTACATTAATACTTTTGATTTATTCAATTTACAATTGATAGATATTTTATATACAAATATATTAATATTAACATTTGATTTTTTGTATAAAAATCAAATGTGTAAATTTTGATATCATTTTGAAAAAATAATTTCACATAATATCTAATTATTTTATAAGGATAAATTTTATTTTTTATATGATAAAAATAATAAAATGCAAGCATAAAAATTTATATAACTATTTTGATTTAAATTTTATCATTAAGTTAAACATAATAAATTTATAAGGACAATTATTTAATAAACATATATACATGTATAAGGATAATTATTTAAATCACATTATCATAAAAATATTTTATTAAGTAAATTACATAAAAATGTATTTAAATCATATGAGATTTTTTTTTTAAAAAGTTGAGTTGCTTAAAATATTTCCTTATCTTTAATGATAAGCTAAAATAAGTTTGTAACGATTTATTTAAATATATATTAAATTTAGATCATAAAAATAAATGAAGGTTAGTTTTGTTCAGAATGTTTTAATTTTGTTTACCTGCTCTATGTTATATTTAAGAATGTAAAACTCTGTAGTGTTTTAGGATTACTTTTGGATATGATTGTTTTTTATATTGGTAGTTTTTTTAAAATTATTAGAATTGATTTAGCGATGAAAATTTTAAAATTAGAAAATTAGAGTAGTTTATATGAAATTTTTATTTTTTTTCGTCATACTAAAAAAAATTGTTGATTTTAATTTTACATAATTTTAAAAAAAATTATTTTTATTTAGTTATATCAAGTTATTAGGTTTTTATTCCTTTCACATTTATTTATTTTAGCATTAAGGTGCGCTTTCTAATATAATCCTTAGTTATAAAAAAATTATTAACTTCATCTTATATTATATGTTATTTGAATATTTAATTATCTTAAAGTATTTATTATTTTAAAATACTAATTATTTTATTATACTATTTTTATTGTCTATTCTTAAATATATGATAAAAATTATATATAATAGGTATTTATTAAAAATTAATGATTCAATATAAAAAATATATTAAATTTATAATTTTTAATAAAAATAACATTTAGTAATTACGTATATATATATATATATTTTAACATCTATTACAAGTATTATTTTTATGATATATTTATTTATTAAATAATAATTTTATTAATTAATTACTTTCATAATTTTATAGTTTATATTTAAAGCAATAACATATAGAGAGAAATGAAACAAGTAGCTAATATTTTTTATTAAAGTATGAATAGTCCATTAATATACTCTATTATTTTTATCAAAAATTGATTAAAGAATTATAAATTAAAAATATTAAAAAATACCTAAAATATATTAAAAGTTGTAAAACAAGACACGACACGAAAAGTATTTTTAATTTTTAATTAATATTGTTAAGATAATTATTAAATTTTGTATAAGCTAGTAGGTTTTAAATTAATTTAAAATATTCTGATGTCTTATATTTTTTAACTTTTAATTATAAACGGTTGATGTTCAATATTTTTAAAAATAATATAAAAAATATAATAATATTTATTTATCATTGATTTATTAAAATTGTAAAAAATAAATAATATTATAATATATTATTGTGATAAGATGGGATAATGTGGCAGTTAAAAATAGATGAAAATCCGGTTAAACCTGTTACTAAATCCTAACAGTATTTGGTTTAGGAGATGGTGATAAGAATGGTTTAAGAGATAGTGATAGGAGGTGGAGGAAGGTTAGGGTGAGAGACGTACAACTAGGTTCTCCCGCCTCTTCACTCTTGAATATCCTCTTTTTATTGAAAACAGAAACCCTCTATTTTCATTCGTTGAGAGAGAAAGACAGAGGAATGCTCATGTTTCTCCTCTCACTCTCCCAGAATGGACACTCCGGACCGGAACAACATCAATGCCTCTCTTTCCCAAATTGAGGTTTTGCTTCATCCTTCTTTCTCACTTTCACAATTTCCATCTTTCTTCTTTCTCGTTCTCCATATTTTTCTTCTTTCTCACTTTCACAATTTCCATCTTTCTTCCTTTCTCGTTCTCCATTTTTTTTTTTGTTTAATTCACGTTGAAGAAGGTAGTAAAGTCCTTTTCTGTTTTTGTATGAAGAGCAAATCTTTTTAATCAGCTTCTGTGATATCGATCTCTCTCCAAGTTCAATTATCTGTCCTGTCATCTTTTCCACTTTGCTGGTCACGAAACATTAACGTTTTATTTGTACATTGTTTCAGTCAAAATTTTATTCATTGGCAATCAAAATTCGGAATTTTCTTATTTCCCTCCCTGTCTATTTCTGTGCTTGCTTAGTATCAGCAAGCAAGTACATTTTATTAAGCGCAGATGACTCCACTTTCCGGAGTTTAAAAGGTTATATTGATATATATATATATATATATATATATATATATATATATAAATATATATTTCAAACTTATAGATAAAAAGGAATCACATTCAGGTCTTTACTTTAATATAGTTTCTTCAATTTTCTACTTTGGGGTCAGCGGTCATTATTTCTGTAGGTTTCAATTCTACCATCATGCATCTATATCCTGTATGTTTATAAGTTATATCGAATATCTGTGTGTTTTGGTTTGTTAACCAATTACTTTGTAAGCTATTTTCTGATCTGCCTTTGTTTTTGCTTCATGCCTTTGAAATGATTAATCTCCTTGTTTTTTCTTAAAGCAATATTATATGAACTTTTATGATGTGCATGCATGGATTTTCTTTCGCTCACCCTGTTTAATCATATTTTTATGTTTGTTGATATGCAGGATTCACCTTTATTTAACTATATCAATAGTCTATCACCTATACAGCCCGTTAATTCTGCTCACATTCCTCAGACATTCAGCTCACTTAGCTTTTCATCCCCTCCATCGGTTTTCACATCACCCCATGTCAACCATCCGAAGGAATCCAGATTCTACAGGAGGTAACTGTAAAATCTTCTTTTCCTGCTTATCGTTCTTGATGATTGTGAGTGACATTTATCTATATAGAATTTAGATGTTTTGGTGACATGTGTTCGACAGCTCTCATTTTTTTGCTAGGCATAACCTTTTGAGCACATCCAAACCTAAGGTTTCATCTGAAGATGTAAATAATATTTATTCTCGCGAAGGAACTCCTGCAGATTCAGCTCATGCATGTCATGACTCAAGTGAGCCACAGCAAAATACTCATCAAAGGATTTTCATAGGAGATGTCTCAATTGATCCATCTAATGAAAACATGGAATTCTCAATTGAGCCTCCACGAGCCTTAAAGTATAATTATGGTGGCCCTGGGTATGCTCCTCTACTTTGTGGTGATGAGGCAAACTCTCTTTTGGAATTGCCTGGCAAGCCAGCATTAGATGTTGCCTATGTTCCAGAAGGCTCTGAAAAAGATTCAGTTGAGGGTGAAATGCATCTTCCAGGAACATTCCAGATTGAGGCAGAAAATGAAGCCCCAGATTGTGATTGGGATAGTATACTCGCTGAAGCCTCTGATATGTTAATTTTTGATTCCCCAATTATGGCAGAAGCTTTTAAGGGTCTAAATAAACAATTGAATCCTTCAATACGGCTTAGCAATATTATGACTTCGTTACCACAAGCTGCCACCAACAATGGTCATGAAATGCACATTGTTAATCCAGTTGCTTCTGGTTCAGAACCTGAAATTGAAGATCATCCTCCTGAATCAGTAACAGCCACAGACGCTGGTCAGAGACAGGAAAATCTTGCCAATGTTACTTTGATGGCTGCCAATCCAAGTGGGAAAATGGACGATAAGGTGGGGAAATTAAGTCCGTTTGACTTGCAATGAATTACTATCGTAGCTTTTCATGCATGTAGTTGGATGGTTTCATGAGTGTATGTCAGGCTTGATTTCTAGATTACTTTAGTGTTCTCATAAACTATAATTTACTTAATTGTATCTGTATCTTCTTCCTGCATTGTTTATGTCTAACAGGATTGTTTTATTCATTCTCAACTTTCCTTCATGTTTAAAATTCTTATGCTATTTTCTAATGTGGTTATGTCATATACAATCCTGTTGCACATTTTTGTGTTTCAATTATAATTTAATATGGTTGTTGATACTTGTTTAGGTGTGTATTGAAATAGCATTTATAATTCTAGCAAAATGCTGTCACTGTGAGTGTTGTCAATCTTTACTTTGGAAAGGCAGCTTATAAGAAATAAATCATTATTATGATATTTTTTGGGTTGTGCATTGCCTATAACATATGTACAGTCACATAGAGAGATACACTATTTTTTTTATATTCTGTTGTGCTTTGAGATTTGAATATTTTTCTTCTTTTCTTCTTTCCGTATCAATGTGTTGACTATTGAACAAATTAATGAATCTAAAAGTACTTTTATCTTTGTACTTAGCTTGGTTATGTGACACACCATGGTATACGGAGACGCTGTCTGGACTTTGAGATGACCAGTGTGCAAAGGAAGAATACAGATGATAATTCAAAAACCAATTCCAGTACAGCTAAGCCTGATGAGAAGCATGTTGGTAATGAAAAGCAACTGCTTCATACAAAACACAGTGGTGATTCACAGAAGTGTGTTTTGCCAAGAATTGGTTTGCATTTGAATGCATTTGCAACATTTAAGGATTGCAAAAGCCTAGAAAATCAAAAGGTGTCATCTGGAAGGCAACCCAATCTGCCTAACTCTCTTTCATCCTTGCAAATCTCTGCAAGCCAAGAACATCAACTATCGTTGGTACCTGTATCATTGGGAAGAGATTTGGAGCCATCAGGTAATGATGTTCAGCCTGCCGGAGATTGTATCCATCCATCGGTTCACATGGCACGAGAAGATTTCCAGCAGAATAGCCCAAAAAAGAAAAGGAAAGTACAGTTGCTGATTATCCATTCTGCTTTATTATCTTCATCCCATTATATTTTAGCTTTTCCTTCCTTCGTTAGCCTAATAGCAAAGTCGGATTGCAGACGCAAGTTGGAACCAGCTGGGGAAGTGGAGTCTTGCAAGCGATGTAATTGTAAGAAATCAAAGTGTTTGAAGCTGTAAGTTCAAAGAAACACTCCCTAAATTTTTGAGTTGGCATACTATGATATGTTGTGATGACCTTCATTTATATAGTTTCTTTTACTAAACTGTTTTATTCTGTCTTCTGGAATTTTATTCTCCTGGAAAACAAGCAGTTTACTGCCTCTACTTTTTTCACAAAATTATGAATTCTGGTTCTTGAAGATGTAAACATAGACTTTTACTGAAGCCTTATTTGTTGAATCAATTAAGTGAGCTAGATATGGAGTTGTTGCAATTGCTCCTAGAAAGTGTGCAACACAGAAATCCACACAGCAAGCTTGTTGCTTAATATTGCCACTTCAACCTTTTTTCCCATGTTAAACCTTCTCTAAAATCACTCAAGTGATTTGTTAGGAAGTGTTGACAGTCTAAATATGGAAGAGGGATGATAAGTTGTTAAAAGAATCGGTGGTGTGCATTGCATACATACGTTATTGTTCTTGGTGCTACTATATAATGGTATATGATCCTGAGCTGTGGCACCTTTTATTGAGTCAAGAATTGATCTGGTAATTTCACCTGTGAATATTAACTGATAGCTGTTAGTTAAAATAAAAATCTTGGTTATGTAAAGCCCCTGTCAGTCCTGTCCTATGTTGGATTAGCTAGACCATTTCAGGATTTACCCTATTGATCTGGTTATGTGTTGTCTAAATCATATTTTTCCTTCGCATAATTGGTCAGGCTTTTAAACTGTGCTTCATCTGCCTCTTGAAATGCTTAAATGCGGCAGCTATAAATATTTAGGTAATGAGTTGATTGGGTTTTTGGGAAGGAGAGAAAATCATAACAGATAACATCTTAGTCAATATGATTTAGAAAATCTTATGAATTGAAAATCTACTTTTACTAAGAGGATTTCTAAGTTTGTTCATCATGGAATGATAATTCTGTTAGTAACTTTCTTTGTTAAAGCTTGTCCTGGTGCATGTATGATTTTCCTTTGCAATTTCCAACGTGTTAGGCTTAAATTGTAAATCTAGCTTAATTTCATGATATTCTCATATAACAAACGTTATTTGGCAACTATCCTTAAACCAGTCCCTTTGAATCTTCTAAACTTTAAATTATTTCCACCAGGCAAATTGGTGTTGGTTACCTATGTTTTACTGGTCTTGCTTATGGGGTACGAGTCTTCACAATTTCCTACAGCTTTGAACCTAATGTGTTCCGTTACAATTTTTTGTGACATTAAAGGCTTGAGAAGAAATCAGTCTTTGATATTTATATTTTTCAGTTACTGTGAGTGCTTTGCTGCTGGAGTCTACTGCACAGAACCTTGCTCATGTCAGGACTGCTTCAACAAGCCTATTCATGTTGATACTGTTCTCCAAACTCGCAAGCAGATTGAGTCTAGAAACCCTCTTGCATTTGCTCCTAAAGTTACTGTACCTGAATCTGGGGTCAGAAAATATAATATAATTTAATTTAATTTTTCACTTTCAAATTCAACCACATTTTATCCTATATTAATTATTTTTTTCTTGCAGGACGACCCTAACAAAACTCCAGCTTCAGCACGACACAAAAGAGGATGTAATTGCAAAAAATCAAGCTGCCTAAAGAAATATTGTGAATGTTATCAGGTTTTCTCCGCTGTTATATCCTGTATGTCTCCAATTTCAGTTTAAACTTGAATTAAAAATGGTTGTTTTCTTTTGAAGAGTGGTGTTGGTTGCTCCATAAGCTGTAGATGTGAAGGGTGCAGGAATACACATGGTAGAAAGGATGGTAAGTCTTTCATGCTGCACTAATTGGATCTAGTGATTGTCAATCAAAACGATTAACTTTTCTCTTTAAACCGTGATCTCTATATGTCTCTTTTGAACATTGTTTGCTATTAAAGGCAATCTTTTTTGTGACAATTTATTTTTTATTTTTTATGTTCAGGTTCTTTTCCTTCCGGAGTAGAGGCTGAGGCTGGAGAAGAAACAGAAACATCTGAAAAGGGTGTAGTGGAAAAAGCTTCACAGAAAACTGAAATTCAGAATATTGAAGACCATCCAGATTGTGCTGTTCCTACAACACCATTAAGCCTTTCCAGGTTTGTATACTGTACTTTGTCAGCTGAGACAATAAAATTTACAATCCTGATCATCATAATATTTTAACAATATTTCCATTTCCATACATCTCATTTTTTTTCTTCTCTTCTTATCACATTAACTCCTCTTTTTTCTTCCTATTTCTCCCTTCTTTCCATCCTATTTTAGCTATTTTCAGATGTGCAACATTTTTTTTCCTAAATTTATGTCCATTAGTGATCTTGGTTCTTTTTAATGTGACAGCTCAATGCTCCCGTTACCCTTTTCATCAAAGGGAATGCCACCAAGATCTTTTGTTACTACCATCTCTGCTTCTGGATACCTTGCGAGCCTAAAGCTTGGGATATCAAATGCTGCTGGGTCTCAGCCTAAATTTGAACAGGCTTGTCAATCTGTTGGAGAAGATGAGTCTCCTGTGACTTACATCCAAACTTCTTCTCCAAATGGGAAGAGGATCTCCTCTCCTAAATGTGACTTTGGATCCTCCCCTACTCACACAAGTGGAAGGAGGTTGATATTGCACTCCATCCCTTCATTTCCTTCTCTCACCCCTCACTCGCCACCACAATGAGTCAATCAGCATCTTTTTTAGTAAGATAGCCTCCCCTCACCCCTCACCCTTTTTTTTTTTTTCACGTTTTTAGTTTCTTGCTATTGGAGTTATATGCTTTAGGTGAATCAATGTATATGATTGAACTTTGCTTTCCCTTTTTTTTAACATATTGATAACATTAGAAGTTACAATTATTAATAAAAAAGTATTATTTATTAATTTTTTGTTATATTATATATACTTAGATACACGTTAAAAAAATACTGTTTCTAAGTAAAAATATTGCTTTGATTTGATATGTACAGCATCGGTTCAGTTCTGTAATATTTTAACCATTGGTTATCATCATTCCCGGGATTAATCTTTACTTATCTGTTAATCAATTGGAGGATTACTTATGATTAAGTTCGTATTGGTGGTGCCGGAGTTTTCCTTTTTAATGTACTACGATTTGTTCCATGAAGTGTGGTTGGCGTCCTGGAAATGAATGATGCCGCGGTGACAGTGAAATCGATCGAACTAAGAATAAAATTTTCAATTACAATTTCTTATCTCATCGGTAACCTGGGGAATAAAATCCTTAGTTTAAGTTCCGAAATTTGTGAAAATGGCATGTAAAAAAATAATTTAATTAAAATAATATATAATGTAAAGATTTTTTATACTATATTTATTATATAATCAAAAGTTATTAATTTTTTATAATAGTTATATTAAAATTATGTTTATAATACTTCTTCTATTCCTTTTAATTTATCCAAAAAAATAAAAAAATATTTCTATTTATCTGTTTACTTTACTTTTTAAGAAAGTATGAATTATTTTTTAATATATACTTTTATGTTTATTTAATTACTAAATTGTTAAATCTAATATTTTTAACAATTACATTGAGAGAGAAATTGAAATGATAATAAATGATAAAAAAATAAGAGTGAAATTTAGAAAATTAATACTATTAATTATATTTTTTAACATTTGATTTTTTTTCCTTTTTTAATCGATAAAAAGGAATGGAAGGGATAATTTTTAATTGGTTGATGTAATTTTTTTTATTGATAGAATATGAAATTTAAACTAAAAAAATGTTAATTTTAATTTTTAAGATTGATTTTAAATATATATTTAAATGACAGTTTTTTTATTGAAAAGTTAACATTTATTAAATTAAAATTATAAAAATATAATAAATAATTGTTTAAAAAAGAAGATATTACTTTTAAATGTTTAAAATTAATCCTAAAAAGTGAGTTTTACAAAATCCTAAAATAAAAATTAAATATAAAAGTGACATGTTAGCATCATTTAATTGCTTGATTGTTACCTACTAGGAGTTCCTTTGAGTAACCGCTAATCCCTCTTAATTGCTTTCCTAATCAAACATTTTCATTTCCTAGACAATCAACAACTTAAGAAATGACTTACGACTCCGAGTCAGTAAAAAGGAAGGACATGGGCAAGGTAATATCTGACACCATAATATAATGACCTCTCATCTTTTGGAAGTGAGGAAATTGTTAAATTAATTTTCAAAATTACTTGAGTCAGATATTTCTAGAATAATTTTTTTTTCAATTTTTATAAGACTTTCAAGATAAGTTTAATTATCTTCTATATAATATTTTTTTGTTAAATTTTTGGACAATTTATTATTTTTCACATGTTTATCTTTCATAATTTTACTAATTTTAGGCTTAATAAAATTTTTAGTTTCTCATTATACATTTAATTTTAATTTTAGTATTTATCATATTTTTGTTATGATTTTGGAAGTTCATTTTATTATAGAATGCTTGGTTTTAATCATTATTATTAAAAATATTTATACTTAGTTTTCAAATGTGTTAGTTGTATACTTTAGTTTTGAAATTTGTTTATTTATATTTGGTCTTTTAAGAAATTATTTAACTCTAAAAATATCAATTTCTATATTTTTAATCTTAAATATACTAATTTTATTCACTTAATAGAGATTTATGACATTAATAATTAAAATCAATAATTTTTGTAAAATAAAGAACCAAAATTATTAAAAAAATAAAAAAAATAAAAAATTAAATATAAATTGAAAGACTAGAAACTTGATTAAGCCATAATTTTAAAATTGTTTAATTAATGCAGAATATAAGAATTCTTTTTAAATAAGGATAAATTTAAAATACTATATATTAATTTTAAAAATATTATTACATTTGATAATATTATTATATTTTTAATGATTATAATTTGATAAAAATCATATTAAAAAATTAAAAGTATTAAATATTTTTATATTTAAAAATAAATAAATAAATAATTTTCATTTAATACTTACTATGTAGAAGGATAATAACTAGGAAAATATATTAAAGCTCATTTTTTTTAAAGATGCTTCTAATTCCTGTGCTAAGATACTGTTTAAGGAATTAAAAGTAGAAATATTTTTTTGAAATCATGTTGAAATGCATTTTAAAATCATACAAGAGGTACATTAATAGATTTATTAAGAAAAATATTTTTAATTCTTTAACTAACATTTCCTTATTTTTAATTACAAAATTTTTTAGTTTCATTTTTAAGAATTGTATAAAAAAATAATTAAAACAGTTTCACTATTTTTATATATATTTTTTAAAAAATTGACAAAAAAAGTATATAAAAAATAAAATAATATTTTTATAATTAAAAGTAAAAATAAAAAATAACTTTTAAATCTAGTAACCCCTTATACTGTAAGATTTTAAAAATATTTTATGAATATTTATATTTACAAAAAATATTTAATTTGGCCTTTTAATTTATTAATTTTATTTTACATTAAAAAGGATTAAAATAAATAATATTTTATAAAATTAAAAATTAATGAAAAAATTTAAAATTTTGAAGATTAAAACGTGAGACTCATTATATCTGGAATATTAAGTTGAAACTCTAATTTTTTAAAATCAATCTTTACTATCTAGGCACTATAAAAAGCTGCTCTTTTAACACTGTTGACGGATCTACATTTTTTTCTGCATCATAAATCTTAAATTTATAATCTCTCAAAGTTGATGAATTGACAAGGCACAATTCGTAAGAGAAATCTGATTACATTATGAAACTACTGACTTGTCTCCTCCTCCTTGAAGAACCAGAAAATTTGAAACAAAAATACCCACAACGAATCAAAGAAATTGACTTGTAGACACAATGGATTATTAGAAAAGGGAGATAATGATTTAAAGCATATAAGTGCATTAATTATCAATATTTTTGGTTTGATTTCACCTAATGATAAAGAGTAAATGCTTCACTTTTCTATGTTCGATTTCATCAAGAAAAATACGTAAATATATTGTGGGTACGCAAAAATTACATGTTATTTTCCTTTGCTTACGCCCAAGAAGGAGAGGATGGAAATATAGTGTGAGACTGGCGTAATTTCTTTTGTTATTTCATTTATAATTGCATGCTAAATAAGGAATAATCTCGATCTCCCTTCTTCTTTTTCCTTTTTTTTTTATTTCTAAAACCAACAAAGTTGGATGCATGGAGAAATATTTATATTTAAAGAAAATATTATTTGATTCGACAAATATAAATCATACAATAGCTTGCTTAGTTTAATTTAGGGTATTTTGTTTTTCTTTTGTAAGTGATTGTTTAAGTTTTAGAGCATATGAAACTGATTTGTAGTCTTTTTATAAGTTCCTCTTAGTTTATTTTAAAAATTTTCACAGAAAGGCTTTTTCAAAATATATTATTTAACCTATTTTAATAAAATTTACAATAAAATTTATGAATAAGTTCTCGTTTAACAAAAAATTATTGAATAAATACTTAAATAAATCATCAACCCAAACTTTTCCTACATTCCTTTAACTATCCATCTACTTTAAAAATAAATCCCTTACTACTTCACAAAATAAATATCCCTTTATATTTTTAATTTTCAACCACATATATCCTTTATATATGGCCTTTTATGTAATTACCTATATATTCAAGAAATCTGATTAATTCATCCATATATTATAAAAATTTAAGTTCATATTTTAAAAATAAGATACTTCTACATCAACTTATATATATATATATATAAACATGCTTTTCTGTTTTTGGTGACATGTCTTGTAAGCTTATGTATTGAATCAAATTATCATTTTTTCCCTTTCCAATTAATAATCTAATCAAATAAGATATTTAATTTTTTAATTATCCTAGTTGATACCCAAATTTCTTCATCCAGTATTAAGTACAATAAGATATTTATAAATTATTATTTAATAATATCATTTTAATTAAACTAATCTTTCACATTTTTCAAAATTAAAAATTTCAAACATATATGTTTTATGTGTCGATGTAATTTTTTCTTATTAATAATATTTTTTATTATACAAATAAATACATATTACTTATATTTATCTATATAATACGCAATATACTTGTTAGTCATTTTATATTGTATAATTCAAAGTAAAAATAATATAACTTATATAAAAAAAAAAGAGTTTTATTATGATATGAGCATTCTCAACTTGAATAGAATTATCTCCTATAGAATAATGTTTCTGATCTTAACAAAAAATAAAAAATTAAATAAGAGGACTTATTTCAATTTAACGTTTGTAAAAAAATTATTTAATTTGCATTATATATATTTTTTCTATTATATGATATATTGCATCACATAATTTTTATTTTTTCTATTTTAAAATATAAAAATATTATAAAATGATAATTTTTCACTTAAAAAATAGCAAAAGAAAATACATTTGATGCCAGCATAGTAAACTATAACCTGTGCTACCAATAGAAAGTAGAAAAGAGAGTCATTATATCATGAGACGTTAGCACGTGAGGTGGTGATGTAAAGAGATGAAAAACAGTATATACCATTTTATAATGCATGACCGAAAATGTTAGCATCATTCTCCCCAATATCCCCCTCTATTCTTTTTCGTTTTGCTGAACTTTTAGCACGATACCCTGCTGAATTGACGAAATAGATTTAATTTTCAGTATATGGCAAAGTTCTAGAATCTTTAAGGGAGTGATGGGGGGTGCCACCGTGCCACGGCTTACACAACTAGTAAGAAACGAAAAAACAATATGATATCATCATTATATATCTTTTATGAAATAGCTATGAATGGGACCATTGCGTGACATTTCCAAAAGGCTTTTCTGGGTTTCAAAGACAAGTTGCACCTATATATTGGTTGGTGGGGGGGGTTGTGCTAGCTGGTACAGGAAGTGAGTGTGAATTAAGAGAGGTAGATATATAAAATTTTCCACGAGAGAATCAACTTATATTATATGCGTGTGTGGACTAATATGTACACGTCTCATTCATTCTTTTTCACAAACCAATAATGTTAGAGAGAGGGTGGCAAAGAGTGGAGGAAGATCACATCATGTGGGACGGTGATATGCAACCTCAGCTAGCTGCAAATACTGTCTTAAAAGAATGGTAGGTTTGTTTGGGAGTCCATCAAAAGAAAGAAAGAAAGGGAGATTACATTGCTAGTATGATCAAATTTGTCTTTCCTCTCCTTCCTCCATCCTATGAACTTTTATGTCTATAGAAAATAAACAGAGTTCAATTTTGTGAAAAGTTATGAATTACTTCATTAAATTAAAGTGATGTAAAATTGTTTATCTAAATGTGGAAGGAAAATGGGCGAAAAGAATTGTCATTTAAAGTAAAGAAGTTTGCTTTAAGGAAAAAGAGCATATTAATAATTAAGATCATTGTGATAATATATAGAATTTAAGTTTCATCTGTTACACTATAATTTTTTTTGTTAATTTATTATAAATCATTCTGGATATAATTTTTAAAAAAATATTATTAAAGTTAATAATTTTTAGTTATATAAAAATTTATAATTAGATAATAATAATATAAAAATCTTTTTATTGTTCATATATTTTAAAACAAATTCTAAAATATATGAACATCATGATAAATAATAGTAAGTTATTCAAATTTTAATTCTTAATTTTTTAATTACCAATTTAGTTTAAAGGAGGTAAAACCAAAAGAAGAATAAATATATTAAAAAATTAACTGACGGATAATTATTTTTCTTTATTTAGAAATTTGTTTAAAAAATGAAAGAAAATTTCTTCTACTTTTTGAGAGTTAAAAATAAAGGACAAATTATAAATGTATATTCAATTGTTGATACAGTTCTATGATCTCAATCTTATAACACAAGTTTAGAATATGTATGTAATATAATAAGTGTTTGAGAGTTAAAAATAAAGTACAAGTTATAAATATATCGTTAATACAGTTCTATGATCTGAATCATATAACACAAGTTTAGAATATGTATGTAATTTAATAAGTGTTTGATTTTAATATATTACACTACTAGTTAATTAAAAATTATTATAATAATTTTTATAATAATTATAAAAATTAATAACTTTTAGTTATAAAAAAATTTTACTGAATGAAAATATATTATTAATATATTTTATTAAAATAAATTAATAATTATTTAATTGGTATAAGTGTAATTTAATTTACTTTACTCTCCAAATAGATACTTTGGGATTTTTAAATTTTGATTAAAAAATAAATTTTCTATTCTTTCTTAAAATAAGGATGCTTTTTAAATATTTTTTTAATTTTTTAAAATTAATGTCAACAAAATCATAAAAATATTTCAGAAAGAAAAATTTCGTATTTTTCTTCATTTTTTTATAAAAACTCAAACCAAAAAATATTAATAACACATGATTTTAAATATAGTTTATTATTTAATATTTGTGAAATTTTATAGTAATATGAATATCATTTTCAATAAAAGAATTTCGAATTTTTCATAAATTTCAACTATTAAAAATTAAAACTAATGACGAGGTGTGCGTTTACATGAGTGTTAGTAAACCTTCTCACCCAAATAATGGAAAAAATATAAATAACAAAACCTACTTTTTGGGGGAAAATGAAATAAAATAAATTTGTAGATTGTTTTTAAACTTAGAAAAGTAAAATTATGATGAGTCATGTGGGGCGTGGGTTCCACAGGTTGGAAATAAAAGGAGGAGGTTAAGGTCCGCTTAGATGATAGTGCATGTGCATATCATTAAATTAATAGCATTGTGGAGGACACAATGGGTGCCCACCCTTCATAGGCTACCAGAAAAATCACATGCCAACTATTTGACTTCTCTTTTCATGCCCTATTCTTTAATTTAGGACTATTTCACAAATTAATCGCAACACTTTATCTCTAGGAGAAATCGTTTTAAGCTAACAATTAATTTATTTTTCTAACTTATATTTTTGTTTGAGTAAAATAAATCTATTTGATAATATTATGTCTTATTATGAAAGTTTGTAACCTTTTAAGTTAATTATTGATTTTTTTAAAATATTACATGAAATAATATTTAAATTTATAGGTTCATAATTTTTTAAATTTAAATTTCATTATTTTATTAATTTTTTATTTTCACAAACCCTTATATTTTTATTTTTAATCAAATATTTGATTTTTATTGGTAATTTAAAATTATAAAAAATAATTATTTTTCAACAATAATTTTATTCAAAATATAAATTTATTTAATTAAATTAAAATTATTTTATTGTTGAAATGATAAAATATATATATATCACAAAACACAAAATATTAAATGATTACTATAACATCCATTGTTTTTTAAAAGCAATATGTCATTGTGATAATTAAAAAAGAAAAATCATACTAATTAAACGAATGTCATAAAATGGGAAACACATGACTATATAAAAGAAGTATATAAAAAATTATCCTAATTTCTAAACAATAATTCAAATTTTATAATTAATATCTATCAATCTGTTTATTTCACTTTTTTAATTGTTTGCTTACATTGGTGATAATAAAAGTAATGAAAAATTTATTTTAATTTTTTTGTATAAATAAAAATAATAATTTAAATTTCAAATTTTATATAAATTATTTAAATCTTTTACCATCAAGTTTTGTTATATTGTAATTGTAAAATTAGATAGTTTAATCTCTTTTTCTTCTGTCACAATTAACTTTCTCTTACTTTTTAACTCTCAGAAGACTGAAAATCACTATAATAATTAAAGAAGAACCCTCCTGCTTGAAACTGTCTTATTTATTTTTCTATTGTTTTTGGGTAGAACGCAGCTCTCTAATTGTAATAATGAGCTTAACTTCTGCCAAATCTCAATAGTTATGGAAGGGAAGGTTGGCATCACCCCTCAAGTGACCCACCACCAAAAAGTATTTCCTTCAATATACCTCTTTCTAGCCAAACACCTTAAGCTATTATCTAACGTGATCAAGTTCAAGATTACTAATTATGGGAAAAGTTCCAAATTAAACATTAATAATACACGATCAGAAATATATTTTATCATAGAATATAAGATGAGAATAGTGTAATGTATATACAAAAAGCCGAATATTATGATTTGCATTTTAATACATGGTCTACAAAGACACTTTTGATTATCCAAGATTTGAAAATAAGTCTCGCCGTATCTCCGAAACTGAGAAATTGAATATGTAATATTATACTACTCTTCATATTATCTCAATCGTTTTCAATGTGAAAGTGACGTTACCCGTGCATGATGAAAAGGAGTAGATATATAAAACAAGATAACTTTTTAATTAAATTACAAATATGACATTTGATTTGATATGCTCTCCTTTTTTCTCACAATACCTCCCCCCATTTTGTCGATTTTGTAAAAAGTTTATATGCGAGAAAGGAAAAGGATGGCCACGAACCAATTTAACAATTATTTCTTCATTCGGAGGGTTGCGGGTGATAATATCAATTTAAAGACGCACCATGCATAAAACATTAATCAAGTTATAATTCGACAACGTGGAATAAAAAGTATAGAAATTTAATTTTTAAACGCCTATCATTAAGGGCTTAATGATAGCTATAATCGTGATTCCCCTGTTTCTAATCCTTATTATATTTAAAGGGACGCTCACGGATTGAAAATAAGTGATGTTTACCTGAATAAATGTAATTAATTTAAGGATTAACTAAGCTTTTATCTTTTTTTTTAGGTCTTACCATCTACTTTTTATAATTTTATTTCTTTTTATAAAAATTATTAAATTTTGATCCATATTTTTAAAAATATTCATCAAGTAATAATACTATTTCAATAAATAAATATTTTAATTCTTTATTATAATTATTTTCAACCTCTAAAAAGTTTTGACATACATAATTTAATATTAATTTGATTATATTTAATTTTTTATAAAATTATAAAAAAATATGAATAAAATTAACATATTTAATGATAAAAATATAAATTGATATCTTTAAATTAAATAATATCTTAAAAGACTAAAAATATGATTAAATAAAGAAACTAAGTTATATATATTAACATTTTTAGAAAAATTTATAGAAAACTTAAATTATAAATATTAATAATTTTTTAGAATTAAAATTATAGAAAATTTCAATGTTTAGGATCCAAACTTAAAAAAATTATAAAAAAAGGAAACAAAAATCTAAATAAATATAGAAATAAAAATTAAATATAAAATTTAAAACTAAAAATTCAATTAAATCTTACTTTAAATTTAACGGTAAGATAACTCTTGACAATAAGCGTCAAATTTCAAAACATTATATTTAATTCAAGTTATAAGAAAAATTGCACCAAAAAACTAAGTGATCATAAAATTCAATATAAATTTGATTAAAAGCTTAAGAAGATTCTATATTATGAAAACAAGAAAAGCACTTACGCAGTATAACATATAAAAACATTGAATCAAAGGTAAAATAAATGATTTTGTTAATTTCAATTTTTAAGATTAATTAAAAATAATAATTTTATATTAAAAATATTTATTATATTTTATTCAAAAAATATTTATTTTTTAATAAAAATAAACTGACTATACCGATTGAGGATTGGGGTTAACATTGTTTAAAAATAAAATATATTTAACACCATGATTGGAAAGAGGTGAAATTACGGCAAGAAGAAACATACAAAGGGGTGAACGGTGGAGTCGTGGAGGGTAAAAAAGGAAAAGAAGCGAGAAACAAGGGTAACAAAAAAATAACTTACAAATAAGGGTAGATTAGTCATTTTTATTTACCTAATTTAAAATAACGATGGAAGACAGCGAAAAACCTGAAGAATACGTTTTTGGTTCCTAAACAATCAAAATTAATTCATGTTTAATTGAGACATAATCATAGCATTTAAGTCCATAATCCCATTATTATGGTGGTTGGGTGAATTCAGTTTGCACACGCGCATTCCCATTACTTTCAAGAGAAATTATCAAAAGCACAAAAACTACTAAACTAGTACCGCTATACTACGGTGCTACCTCTTTTTCCTTTTTTTTTTTTTTTTTTTCTTTTTCATAGTTCACATTCTGAAAAATTTGTTCTTTTACAGTCACCGAGTGTCAGAACCAGCATGTCCAGAATATAACGCCAAAACCCCATCGCTTAGAGAGAGAAAAGTACGAATTTGTGCCTGAGGTAGAGAGAGAAAATGGGGTAAGGTGTTCTGTTATCATTATCATCACTGCGGCTAATGAGGTTCCCATTTCCAGATTCCATGTTTTTGGGTTGTAGCTGATGCAAAATGGATTAAAGTTTGGTGCTTTTTGCGGTTTTCTTCATGCCCATTTTTTAGTTTGATGATTTTGTGTCTCATTTGAGTGGTCGGTGGACTCACTTGGGGTAGCTGATCAGTGTTTGTTTACCATCAAGTTCGTCTCACCTGGCAAGTCCTTGATCTCATTGAAGTTTCCGTTTTTGCTGAGTTTATCAATTGCTTTGCTCATGACATGACTCACGACTCACGAGCATTGCCTTTTCTTCTATTTGATGTCACTGTGTCTTGCTTTTCCGTGCCTGTAGCCTTTTGTCACACCTCTCTCTTTATCTTGCATCATCATGTTCTGGATGTCATGATTCAATGGAACCAATTTGGTCAACAACTATTTTGCATTTGATTCTATCAATGCTAGTGGTAGAGATTTCTTCTGCTGGTTAACTTGGCAATTTTTGCTCATTTGGTGCGTGTGATTTCTTCAGGATCTCTTGCTTTCTGCCAATTCTACCCAAAAAAAAAGTAGAAGAAGTTTGAGATAGTTGTTTAAGGTATGTTCTTGGATTTTGGGAATCATGTTCTGCATTTTTTGGATGGTGGGCAGGAGGATTTTTTTTTCTAGTTTTATTTATTTATTTATTTATGTTTTTGACAGTTGCCCTGATTTTGAATTGTGGGAGCTGCTGGAATAAGAAGTTCCATATAGAGTTAGATACTTAAGCTGTATCCAATAGAGCAGGTAAGACAACATCCATGTTGAAAGAGTGTCTAACTTTCTTATTGATTTAAACCATAAGAGTAAAGTTAGGCTTCATGAATCTGAGTTATTCTTATTATTTAAATGAACAATGCTTTTATGTGATGTCAGGTAAACAAAGAGGAGAAACGGACCTAAAAAATTTAAAAGTAGATCAACATTGGTGGTTGAAATCTATAGGCTGATAGTCTGGCCTGGATCCCATATCAAGCTTTTGCCAAATCAAATCCAGGTTTGCTGTTGTTCTTTGCTGGAGTTATGGCGACCTTATTACATTCTGAGTCCAGGCGCTTGTATTCTTGGTGGTGGGACAGCCACATTAGCCCCAAGAATTCAAAATGGCTTCAGGAAAACCTTACAGGTTTGCCTTTTTGCTCTATATCTTCAATTTCTATCATTGTGCTAGAGGAATTTGAATATATTGCCTGGTAAACTTTTCTCGTTGGGATGCTTCAGATAGAAAGCCCTGTAAATTTCTATTTAAGAATAATTTGCTGGTATTGAGAATTTGAGATCATAATGCTGGTTCATACATTCCATTTTGCCATGCACACTAGTGGCTAAATTTCACAAGTCAAATTTCATCAAAATACAGTCATTTACTGTAATAAAATTCATAAAAATCCATGGTCCAGTAACCTTTAAGTGATGCTAATAAGTGTTTGTTCTTTATACAGACATGGATGCCAAGGTAAAAGCTATGATCAAGCTTATTGAAGAGGATGCGGACTCATTTGCAAGGAGGGCAGAGATGTACTATAAGAAGCGGCCAGAACTAATGAAATTAGTTGAGGAGTTTTACCGCGCATACCGTGCATTAGCAGAGAGGTATGATCATGCAACAGTGGAGCTACGCCAGGCCCATAAAACCATGGCAGAAGCATTTCCGAACCAAGAACATTACTTGTTGACTGATGATTCACCATGCGGTTCTTCAGGCCCTGAAGCTGAACCGCACACACCAGAAATGCCACATCCAATTCGTGCACTCTTGGAGTCAGTTGACCTACAGAAAGATGCATTTGGGTTTTCTTCAATCCAAAATACTTCAAAAAAGAATGGAGGGAGTTTTGAAGAATCTGACAATGGTCTAAGCCGAAAGGGTCTAAAGCAGCTGAATGAGATTTTTGGGTTCTCTCAATTATCAGCTGAAAAACAGAATGTGAAGACTCAGAACCATTCTGAGTCTGAGCATGCAGAGAGGGCAGTAAGTGAAGTTCAAGCCTTAAAGAAAGCTCTGGAAGATATACAGTCTGACAAGGATTCTATCTTTCTTCAGTATCAGAATAGTTTGGAGAAGTTATCTGAAATGGAAAGACAGCTTAATAAGGCACAAAAAGATGCTGGAGGCCTTGATGAACGAGCAAGCAAAGCTGAGATTGAAATCAAAATATTAAAGGAAGCCCTGGTAGAGCTTAAATCTGAGAAAGATGCTGGTCTGGTTCAATACAACCTGTGTCTGGAGAGGATAGCTAGCCTGGAGACTATGTTATCTCTGGCCCAGCTGGATGCAAAGGGAAATGATGAGAGGGCTGCTAAAGCTGAAACTGAAGCTAAAAATCTCAAGCAAGAACTTGCCACATTGGAGGGTGAGAAGGATGCTGGTCTTCTTCAATACAAACAATGTCTTGAAAAAATATCTGTTTTGGAGGCTAAGATTACCCTTTCTGAGGAGAATTCCAGGATGCTGAATGAGCAAATTGAAAAATCAGAGCTGGAAGTTAAATCACTAAGGAAAAGTCTTGCTGAACTGAATGAAGAGAAAGAAGCTGTTGCTGCCCAGTACAAGCAGTGCTTGCAGAAAATATCAACAATGGAGAGTGAACTTTTGCAGGCCCAAGAAATTTCTGAACGACTAAATAGAGAAATAAAGATTGGTGCTGAAAAACTAAAGACTGTTGAGCAACATTGTGATATGTTGGAGAAATCAAACCGATCTCTTCAGCTAGAGGCTGATGATCTATTGCGGAAGATTTCTATGAAAGATCAAAAGCTTATGGAGAAGCATACTGAGTTAGAGAGGCTGCAGTCTATGATGCATGAAGAGCATTCTCGTTTTCTTCAAGTAGAATCTACTCTGCATACTCTGCAGAAGTCGTACTCTCAATCACAGGAGGAGCAAAGATCTATTGCTTTGGAGCTTAAACATGGCCTTCAGCTGTTGGAGGACTTGGAGCTTTCCAAACAAGGTTTCAAGGAAGAAATGCAACAGATTGTGGAAGAAAACAGGAGTTTGCATGAACTTAATTTCTCTTCCACTAAGTCAATAGAAAATCAGCAAATGGAAATCTCCAAGTTGAAGGAGATCAAAGAGAAACTTGAACGAGAGTTTGCCGGAAAAGTTGAAGAAAGTAATCTCCTCCAACAGGTATCACACCAAATAAAGGATGAAATCCAGGGCTTGAATAATAGATATCAGGCTATACTGGAAGAACTTGGCTCTGTAGGGTTTAGTCCTAAGTCTTTTGCAGCCTCTGTGAAAGATTTACAGAAGGAGAACTCAATGCTGAAGGAGGCATGCAAGATGGAGCAAGATGAGAAAGAAGCTCTCCGTGATAAATCAAAGGATATGGATAAACTTTTGAGTGAAAACGCCTTTATGGAATCTTCCCTGTCGAGTTTGAATGATGAGCTGGATGGATTAAGGGATACAGTGAAGAAATTTCAGGAGGCCTGCCATGTTCTGCAGGAAGAAAAATCCATTATTGTTGGTGAAAAATCAGCTTTACTTTCACAGTTACAAGTTATCACTGAAAGTATGCATAAACTATTGGAAAAGAATGCCTTGCTGGAGAAGTCCCTTTCTGATGCAAAAATTGAGCTTGAAGGTTTAAGGGCTAAATCAAGTAGCTTGGAAGAATTTTGTAATTTGCTGAATAATGAGAAACACAATCTTCTGAATGAAAGAAGTTTTCTCGTATCTCAATTGGAGAGTGTTGAAGCCAAACTGGGTAATCTGGAAAAAAGGTTTACAAAATTAGAAGAAAAATATTCTGATATGGAGAAAGACAAAGAAAGCAAAGTCAATCAAGTAGAAGAACTTCATGCTTTGCTTTTGGCACAAAAAGAAAAGCATGCTAATCATAAACATTCAAGTGAAGCCAGAATGGAAAATTTGGAGAATCTTGTTCATCGGCTACAGGAAGAACGCCGATTGGGGAAGGTAGAATTTGAAGAAGAACTTGATAAAGCTGTAAATGCTCAAGTTGAAATGTTTATTTTGCAAAAATGTGTGGAAGACGTGGAGCAGAAGAACTTGGGTTTGTTAATTGAATGTCAGAAACACATTGAGGCATCAAAATTTTCTGATAAAATTATCTCTGAGTTGGAGAATGAAAACCTTATGCAACAGATGGAGCTAGAGTTCTTGTTAGATGAAGTCAGAAAGTTTAAAATGGGCATTCATCAAGTGTTCGGGGCTCTTCAGGTTGTTCCTGATGGGGCACATGACAAAGGGGTCAAGCAAGAGGAAATGCCTATATTGCATATTTTGAATAATATTGAGGGCTTGAAAGGTTCTTTTGTGAAAATCCAAGAGGAGAAGCATCAGCTACTTTTAGAGAATTCTGTGCTCCTAACTGTACTGTCACAACAAGAATCTGAGGGAGAAGAACTGGAGTCAAAGACAAGGACCCTAGAGCAAGAGTTTGAAAATACAAGAGAGCAGCATGCAATGCTGCAGAAGGTTAAGCTTGAACTTCTGGAGATGAACAAGCAACTAAGATCTGAAGTGACCAAGGGAGAAGAAAAGGAGAATGCATTGAAGTCCAAATTGGAATCTCTTCATGTGGAGTTGGTAGATTTGCAAAGAACAAATCTAGTGTTTCAGGAAGAAAATTGTAAGCTACTTGAGGAGAAAAATTCACTACTTGAGAGTGTTTTGGACCTCAAAGATGCAAAGTGTGCTGCTGAACAAGAGAACTGTGTAATCCTCCATGATGCATTCACTCTAAAAACCCTTAGTTTGGTTTATGAGAGCTTTTTAACTGAAAAAATCTTGGAACAAAAAGCACTTGCTTTACATCTCAATGATCTTCACTGCATGAATAGTGACCTCAAACAGGAGCTTGGTCTGTTAAGGAAGAAGTTTGAGGTGAAAGAAGTGGAGAATGATTTTCTGAAGGAGTCAGTTGAGAGGATGGACAAAGATCTACAGGATGCCAAAAATGAAAATGATCATTTAAATTGTCAAATTGAAAGTTCGGAGCATGTTCTTGAGAAGAAAAAAGCAGAACTGTTAGAAATGGATGAAAGGCTAAAGGCTGCAGAAACGTTGAATACAGAGTTTTGCAGAAATATTGAGAAATTGAAGATGGAAAAACAACAATCGAAACTGATCCACGAAAATCTTGAGAGGCAAATTCTTGAACTATCCGAGGGTTGCATGAATCACAAAAAAGAAATCGAACTCCTAAACGAAGCAAATAGAAGTTTACAGTCTGAGATGACATCATTACGTCATGAAGTTGAACAACAGAGGGCTAGAGAAGAAACATTGAGCTCAGAGCTGCTGGATAAGACAAATGAATTTGAACTTTGGGAGGCCGAGGCTGCTACGTTCTATTTTGATCTTCAGATATCATCCATTAGTGAGGCATTGTTGGAAAATAAGGTCAATGAGCTTACTGGAGTTTGCATGAGACTTGAAGATGAAAGTGCTGCAAAAAGCTTGGAGATTAGACAGATGACAGAGAGAGTTGGTCTACTGGAAAGTGAAATTGGTGGACTTAAGGGACAGTTATCTGCATATACTCCAGTCATTAGTTCTTTGAAAGAGGATTTTGCTTCTTTAGAGCACAATATCCTTCGTCGAACAAATACAGTGTCTGTTGTATGCAATCAAAAACGAAAGGTAGTGTTCTGTTTTGACTTGTCACCTTGTACTTCTGTTTTCCTATTCCTTTTCTCTTATTAAATGAGCATATGCAGGTGGCATGTATCCTACTTATCCTTGTTTATCATGAATTTTGTCCAGGATGCAATAATTGAAACCGGACTCCAAGAAAATGGCTACCAAAGTTTAACAGAAAATAAAGGTACTTCCATACCGGATGGGGTTTCAGATTTGCTAAGCATGAAGGTGAGGATTAGAGCTGTTGAAAACTCAATGGTGGAAGAAATTGAGAGACATGTCAAGGAGGAAAATCTAACCACTAAAGCGAATCCAAGAGCTCTATCGAAGGTGCCAAATGTTGAAGTTTCACCATATATAGAGAATGACAACAGAAAAGTAGAGAAGGTACTCAAGGATGAGAGCACATGTGGTCTCAACTTATGGAGAACGAAATCTGAAAATGGGTCATTGATGAAAGATATTCCACTGGATCACATCTCAGACAATCCAGCCTCTAAGAATTGCAGGAGAGAGAATAGTGGAACTGATGATCAGATGCTTGAATTATGGGAAACTGCTGAGCAGGACTGCTATGATAGTTCAATGGTTAGTGAAGCAATGAAACAAAATTCTGTTCCAACAGAAGATGCCATCACATCCCATCAGTCAGATAATTCAGTTAAATACCAAAATACCTCTTCAGAATTGGAGGTAGAAAAGGAGTTGGGCGTTGACAGGCTTCAGCTGTCAAGAAGTATAAAAGAAAGAACTCAAGATGGCAAGAGGAGAAAGATATTGGAGAGGCTTGCTTCAGATGGGCAAAAACTGACCGTTCTTAAGACGACTGTGCAAGATTTGAAAATGCAAATGGAGACAAAGAAGAGAAGCAAGAAGGGAGATGACACTGAATATGAAACAGTTAAAAGACAAATAGAAGAAGTTGAGGGAGCTCTTGTGAAATTGCTAGATACTAATGATCAACTGACGAAGGATCTTGAAGAGACTGCCCCATCTTTGAACAGGGAGAATTCAGCTGAGTTGGAAAAGAGTAGACACGCGCAGAGAAAAAGAGTAACAGAGCAAGCACGAAAAGGTTCTGAACAGATAGGACGATTGCAGTATGAGGTGCAGAACATCCAATATGTTTTGCTGAAGTTGGTCGATGAAAAGAAGAACAAGGGGAAGAACAGATTCTCTGGAAAAACAGTGGTGTTGCTGAGGGACTTTATTCAGAGTGGCAAGAAAAGTAGCAAAAGGCGCAGCAAAGGGTGTTTTTGTGGATGCTCAAGGCCTTCAACTAATGAGGACTAAGTGAGGAAATTTAGAGTCATTTCTTGTAAGTAGTAGTAGTACTTTCCTTACTTGGAATGTGTCTAATCTAGAATATCACTTTTTTTATTTTAGCCGGTAAATTTGCTGTTAGGCTTTATCTGATCATAGTAACTTATTTCAGATATGTATGTTTTAGCTTTCAAAAGACTTTGTACTCAGTGACATTTTAGCTATAAGGAGTTGCGCTGTCATGTTTGTCACTGTTTAAGCTATAAAAGCTAGGAACAGAAAAAACTTGAGTTATTCACCTTTCCCTCAACAGTTTAATTTCCCATGAATGAAAACTGTTTCACTTAAAGTCAATCTAAAATCAAGTTTTCATATGCATTACTTCCGCAGTGTCAGAAATATGTTGATTCATGACAGTTCTTGAACAAGAGAATAATCTCACTTGTACCACTGTGTTGTTAGAACTGTCCATAATCTAACCGAATTTCTGTTGTGAAGTCATGCATGCAATTATGCAGTATTGTGATATTTGTTGTGAGGCTTTGAGCAGGTAATAATACTGCATTATCACCGAGAACCGATACTGATTCTGTCATGGTTTTAATTTACCTGTTAACTAACTCGATTCCTTTTGTACCATATGGCTCAGTTGTTTACAAATGGACGCACCTGCTTAAACGTTGGAAATATTTCGAAAACTGTAACATGAACTTCGTTTTTAAAAGCTCAAACATTTCTAATCTAATTATATTTGTAAAATCACGTGGTGTTCGTCCTATTCACTGGAAGAAATGTATTCCAAGAATCATTTGGATTAAAATTATTATTTAATTTTTAATTATGTTTCCAATTTTTCTTTTAGTTTACTTCTTTCATCAATGTTTTTATAAAAAGTAAGGATATAGCAAAAAATAAGAAGATAATAAATGTTATGTTGAACCTTTAAAGTGATAATTAAAACGGAACACTTTTTTTTTGAAATAGTTACAAATATAATGGAACGAGAGGAGTAATATAATAAAGCAAATTAATTTTTCTAAAATACTCTTAATAAAATTGTTAAAGTGTATTAGCTAACCATCATCAAAACTTTTCTACTTTTAAGGTAATATTGAAAGTATTGCAGTAGTTAGTTTGCAAGAACTATTCTTAATATTATTATTATTATTATTATTATTATTATTATTATTATTATTATTATTATTATTATTATTATTATTATTTCTCAAATATCAATATTGAAATAATAATATTTGGATAACATAAGAAAGCGGTATAGTTTCTCAGCTCCTTAATTTGAAATAATATTTAGATTAACTTTTTGTATTTAAAAAGTTATAATTGAATATTTAAAGAGAGCTTAAATAATGACATTATTTGCTAAATTTCAAACAACTCCAAACATGCACCCAAATTTGTAAATGCTAGTCTTATCAACCAACTTGTAAATTCAAACAAATACCAAACATTGGATAAGCAATTAACCCTCCCTACTACTCTGATTTTGAATAGAAACATGCACCTTGACAAAAAAAATGGAAAATTAAGTGCACACATATACACACAATTGATAGGGTTTTTTTTAATAATCTTCTAGCAGCAAAATTCTACACACACTCACATGATTTTCGTGATTTGTCAATTTGTTGGTGCTTCCAAAATTAATAGGACACCTATGTATGTATTCATAGTCAACCAGGGCGGCTAGCAACTATGTTGTGTTGGCAATTTACCACAGTTTCTTGGTCCCTGCTCCAAGTCAACTCGGTTTCTTCAGCACATAAATAAGCTATAGTTCAAAGCTTCTTCCTAAGCAACAAGCTTTGTTTGGTTGGTCACATATAATCAAGCCTTGGATGCATCCCAGCCAAGCCCAAGATGGAGGGAACTGCTATTTATTCATCAACAAATGCCACAGAAGAGGGTGTTGATTTGACCCAAATCTCTCTCCGACCCATTGATCTTTCTGATCTTGATGATCTCATGTTGTGGGCCACGGATGAAAAAGTGGCCGAGTTTTGCACTTGGGAACCTTACGCTAGCAAAGAGGATGGCATCAACTTCATCCAAAATATAGCAAGCAAATCTCTATGGTTCAGAGTAATTTGCCTTCATAATCGTGCAATTGGGTGTATTGATTTGTTCTCATCTTCGAGTCAGGGTAGATGCAGGGACAAGACTGCTGAAATTGGCTATGCTTTAGGCTCCAAATACTGGGGTAAAGGGATTGCCACACAGGTTGTGAAACAAGTGGTTAAAGCTGCATTCACCGAGTTCCCACACTTGGAGAGGCTTGAAGCTCTAGTTGATTTAGAAAATGGGTTCTCAGAGGGTGCTGGAGAAGGCCGGTTTTCAAAGGGAGGGATTTCTCAGGAAATATCTGGTCATCAAAGGAAAAAGCAGAGATATGGTCATCTTTAGTGTTCTTTCAAATGATCCACAAATTTGATTTGTTTGTTCTAAAGCATGTCTATTTAGAGTCAGAGCTTAATTTCAACACATTATCATTGTTTACACTAGATACAATTTTCTAAACATTTTATAAAAAATAATGAGAATCCATCAAAATTGGTAGAGAATGTAGAATCCTTTGTCATGTGTATTTCAATTAATTTCTTTGAAACGTGTAGATGCCACAACCGTCCTCATTATCCATAACCAACATGCGGTTATACCACTAAATTTATGTGTATTGATAGTATCAAACGCTTGTAGCTGATTTTGATGAGGACATAATGTCATTAAATTTGTGTAGTGATAATATCAAATGTTTAATTAAGGACCAGTTAACGGTAACAAGCCAATCCATATGCAACCTTTCCGTTATATGCATAAGTTGAAGATTGGGATCTACAGTACACAGTTTTCAGCGTACCAACTTGAAATGCACGACAAGATTAACATGTCAATATTGTTCCGAAAAATACATAATACATAATAATAATAATATCAATATCGTAAAATGCGTGCAAAAAACGAGTTCTGAACAAATTTAGTCAAATTGTGTTTACTGGTTGTCTACAAAACTGGTTCACTCGGCTTACATATTGGACTAAAGTTTAAACTTAATTTTCAGTAACACAAGTACCAGGAAAACTAGAACAAATTAAAAATGCATTTTCACTAAATCAAGCTCCAACAATTTCAGGGGTTCCCTCTGCCGTAGCTTCTTCAGCAGGTCTATCTACCTTTGTACCAACATCTTCCGAGTAATCGCCATGAACCTACAATGACCATAGAACTGATTAGGTTATAAACACGTGCAAGTGAAAACAACAATTTTATGCTAAGTGATAAGTGAAAACAACAATTTTAGAAAGAAACAGTGCCAAAATTCTGTTCTCCATTTACTTAGTAAGAATGTAAAAGGAATTTGGTTATCATCAAGAGTAGTAGAAAAATTAGCAGGAATTAGCTTTAGCTGTTCCATCTATTCAAGCAACGAATACAAAAATTTAGTGAATCAGTATGACTGACAGCTCAACCAGGTTACATTCAGGTAAAGGAAAAATATATTAGATGAAAAGAATTTCATTTTTTTAAACAAATTACCTCCATTAGTTTCCCAAGATCAAACTTGGGAGCTTTAAGGATCTTGACTTTTCGAACAAACACATTCTGCAGAGGGTAAATACTAGATGTTGCCTTCTCAATCTCTTTTCCAATAATCTCAGGAATAAACTTCCGGACCAACTCCTTTAAATCACAGGATGTTGCTTGGTTGGTCATGATCTCTCTCATCTTCCTGCGAATCTGAAAAGGGAAAGGCATAATTTTAATTACTAATATGCAACATTATTGAAGAAAACATAGCATACTCATTAATGTAAACCCATTAATTTTTCTTGTTATAGATCAGTACTTCATACAGAGAAATGCAACCAGAAACATGTGTTGGATACCATCGAGTGTCAACCACATGCTTCAGCATTAAAATTAAAGTGATTGATAGCAAACAGATGCATGCATCTAACAAACATTAGCATATATACCTGTCTAATCTGGCTTGATTGTGCATAGCAGGTCCTCTTCACCTGGTTAGATCTTCTCTTTGTAAATCCAATGCAGAACATCCTCAACGTGTAATTATCAGTAGTCTTCACATCCACATGGGCTTCAATTAGAGTTTGCCATTTTCGCACCAATGACCTCAGCTTGTCAGTTGTGAAATCCATTCCCTAGAAAATAAAAGAAAACAACCAAATTGGTAAGAAAAACACATGGCAATGTTATGATCAAACGAAAGTTTGGCCACCTATCATACCCAGAAATTTGTCAAAACATTCTTCCCTTGAACATCTTCAGCTCTCAACCTAATCTTCCTGAATGCATGATCCTCATCCCCTTGAAGATCAGCCAGTGAGACCTCAAACACTCGATGTTTGAGTCCTTCTGAAGCAATCTGTTATTTGAAACAAACACCATCCATATAAGCAAGCAAAATTTACATACAACAGGTCACATATCATAATACACATGAAAAGAGCAACTGTTAGCATCCCTTTGGAAGGTTCATAAACCCTTGTTTTCCCAAGGAGCCAAAAATGCAATAAGCACACTTAAAAACAGCATTTATTTTCCGAATATCCTGTGGAGACCTAAGCACGAAAAATCCCTAACGAAGGAGCTATAGTACTTTGTTTAACTTGTGTCAGTCCGCTCAGCAAGTCATTCGATAAAATTTACCAATCCAACAATGAAATAAAGTCCCCAAGTAAAATGGGAACATGCACTGGCAAATGGATCGAAATAAACAACTATGACACTGGTCTAAGCTATATATCAAAACGAATTCCTCAGTTTGAAGAGGCGTAGAAGTGAAGCAACCGACAACATAAAGACAATAAAATTTCATCTAAAAGGAAATTCCCATTTACCCATTAGGCACTGAAATCAGAGAGAGAAAGCAATACCTTGGTACCCTGAGTACGAGTGACAAGGGTCTTCCCAACATTTTTGACCTGGAACACAGAAGGAGCCTTTATGTCGTACCAATCCTTCTTGGCAAAGGGATCAGCTCTGCACATTCATAAACACCAAACTCACAATTTAATTTGAAAGTTAAAAAGAAAAAAATAGAAAAAGATGATGAAAAATGGGGGAGGGAAAACTGACGCTTTCTTCTTGCCACCCTTCTTGCCTTTGGAGATGCGCTTGTTCTTACCAACGGCCATCGCTTACTGTTTGCAGATAACAGGGGCAGCAAGTGACGGCCGAGATAAGAGCAGCAATCGCACTCCTCAAACCCTAACCCTAACCCGTTATATACCTCTTCTCTTCTCTCTATCTCTCTCTCTCTCTCTCTCTCTCTCTCTCTCTCTCTCTCTCTCTCTCTCTCTCTCTCTCTCTCTCTCTCTCTTATTATCTTCAGCTCTGTTTGGTTGCCGCTCAAAAATGGAAATAGGGTTTTTCGGACGCCAACATTTCATGGGCTTGGTTCTGGACTTGGGCCTTTTCATATTAGAAGCCTTCACCATTAACAACCACAGAACATTCGTCACCAGGGTTATGGGCTAGGCTTCAACTTCACTTCATGGACCCCATCTGAGCATTGCAAGGCCCATCCTCTTTCATTGTTCCAACTTCCAAGGATCACAAGAAGCCACTCTCTCTGCTGCTCTAAATTAAAAATGGTAAAATAGTATCTTCATCCTTTATTTTTTTTTTCGCTTTTAATTTTTTATTTTAAAAATTTAAATAGATTTTTTATTTTTTAAACAAGTTTTAAGTAGATTATTTTCGTTAACTTTTTTAACTTCATTAATAACAATATGGATTAAAAAACTTAAAAACTTTTAAAAAATACGAACCTATTTTAAAAAATAAAGAATTAAAACAAAAAAATAAGATAAAGAACTAATAAATTAATTTTTCCATTAAAATAGTATACAATTTTGAAATTTACTTGAATATTTCATAGTATAAGTAATAAAAAAATATTTTATATTTAGTTAAATGGCTAATTTTCTAAAGATAAAATGTTTTTAATAATTTAAAAATTTATTTTTAACCAAATATGTGCTGTTCTGGAAAAACCTCATTTATAAATCTGACCTAATCTAAACGGTACTAATTAAGCGATAAAATCATATCCTGCATAAACATTTAAAAACAGCAAATAAAATAAAATAATGTAAAAATTTTATAATTAAAACAAAAATATATTTTTTGTAAAATAAATAACTTTAAATTATCTTATTTTCTTTGTTTTTTAGCCTCGTAGTCACCAGTGAAAAAAAAGTTGTATTTTTCCATCCAAATGTAGATAGTTATTTTTCTAACTGAATTAAAACTTTCCGTTTTAGCACGTGATAATTTTACAATAAGAATTGTTACCCCTCTATTCTCTTGTAATTTCCTTCCTTTTTTTTTTTATCACATTATCCATTATATTTTGTAATCTTCTTTCCCATCTCTTCGTTTCTTTCTCCTTATTTTGAGCAATTGAATTTTGAGTCTGTAACCTTCCTTTCCTTCTGTCCATTGGATCATCCAGTTTATTTACCGCCCCATTCACTGGTTGTACTTTCTTTCCAGGATCTATTGATGCAAACATGGCTTTAAAAAACAACAACTACCAAACAAAAAGCATTTATTATGCCAAAATTTCAAATTGACTAAATCAACCACACTCTATTCTATTCTTCTGCATGCTCAAATCACCGGTACTCTTTCTTCCACTTTAATTAAAAAGTGGTTCACGAGATTATAAAATATCAACTAATAAAAGACAGGATGCTACATTTTAATCCTATATCATTTTTTTAAATGGAAGATAATAAAGGTGTAAGGATTTTTTTTTCTTAACTATTTTTTCTTTTAAAAATAAAAAATATGTTTTCTAAAGATTATTTTAAGAAATAATCACTTTTTTTATTTTTTAAAACTAAAATATTTTTAATATTTTTGGTATTTTGTATTTTTTATTAATTCATATTAATTCCTTCTTATACTATCTTATTTTATTCTCTCACTTACTACTTTTTACTTTTTAAAAAAATTCTACGAAATAATTTTAAAAAACTAAAAAAAAAACATAATCAAATACAGCCTAAATGATTTTGATCTCCATTCTACTTCATTCGTTTTTCTTCTCAAATATAAATGATACAAATAAAAAAATAAAATCAATATCTATTTTTATATTATTTTTTAATATTTGATTTAATATATCTTTTTACTTATCAATACGTTAAAATATTCTAAGTATGTAAAATAATGAATTGAAAATAAATAAAAGAGTAAAAATAATAATTCATATTGTCTCTCTTTTTAACTATAGTCTTTTCATTAAACTTAATTTTAGGATAAGTGTGTAAATAAATAATTAAAATATTAATTTCATTCCGAACTTTTAAAACGATAGATAAATAATAATAATGATTTTCTTTTAAAACACTGTTTAAAAAATTGACCAGTTAAATCTCCAGTCACATGAATGTCATATTATACTCAACAATAGTGATAATTAAACATTAAAAAAACAAGGATAACATTCTCAATCAGTTTTTATTACATCACGTTTAATTAATTATAGACACTAACATTTGTATTTATCATCTTTACTGATAACTCTGAAAATATAATAATTAGTCAAAATTTAAGTAGGTCAGGATAACTATAAAAATATTATAATAAACATAGCAAGAATATAATATTCCTGAGAAACACAAAGGAAGGATGTGACTTATTACACATTTCTTAGGGGGAAAAAAACTTTAGAAGTATTCTGAGTATTTGCCTTACCAAGTTTTGCTTTTAGAAATATTTGATAAGATTCAATTTAATTAATTATGGCATGCTTGAATTAGTACACTTGAATATGAAAAAGAAATGTAACAATTAATAGTGATAAGGACATGCCATCCAACATTCATACATATCGTTGTCATTGACTAGGCAAGTGACGAGTTTGTTTAAATAGCAAAAAAATTGTTAGTTTTTTCACCTCTAAAATTATGGTTTGGACTTTGGACAATCACGAATATCCGATCCTCCATCGTTTTCACCGGTTTTTCCTTCGCCTCGTTGGTATTTATTATTACAGCGACGAACAAAGATGAAAAAGCAACAATAGAATTCAACTTTCTTTTCCACTTATTCGGAAAAAAATTATATATTTATACTCTTTTTTTTAATTGATTTTCGTTGGTAACAAGGGAATATATGCCATGACCCATAACAACCCATGTTCTCAAAGCACACCCTTTCCTTAGACAACCTTCAATTGAATATAGTGGAAATAGCTAATTTCCATTTTTTACAAGGTAAACAAGTGATCACAACTGAAAACTAACTCTATTATATATGTTCACTCATAACCTTCAAATCTCCAAAGAAAGTATAAATTCTTAAATTAAGTTTCGAGATTATATGAAAGAGATATTTCAGTTTCTGAATTTTTAATATTTAGAACTATATAAAATTATTTATTTTAATCCCTTTTAATGCAAAATAACAACGTAAAATAAAAGAAAAGAAAAATTTTAATAAATAAATTTTTGTAAAATTATTGATTGAGTTTTTAAATTATCAAGAATTAAAATTTCATATTCATATAATCTCAAAACTAACTTAAGAATTTAGTCCTCTGAAAAATTAAGAGACAATTTCAGAAAAAAGAAATGTTACAGACTCTTATTTCAGCTGGCATGACCTCAAGGATAGTGATAGTAAGTTGGCGGTGGAGGTGGAGGTGGGGGTGGAGGTGGAGGAGGTGGAGGTGGAGGTGGAGGTGGAGATGATGGGGGAGGCGGTGAAGGAGGAGGTGGAGGTGCGGTTGAATAGGAACAACCAAAGGCACTACAATGAACAGGATGTGCATAAAAAGCAGCACAATCCTGATGTGACCTTTGCAATGGCCTATAAGGAATACAATTCTTCTTATCATCTTTAGCTTTCAACTTGAGACACACGGGTGGTTCAGTGCAGAAGTAGTTGTATGAGTAGGTGAAGTTCTCCAACCTTGGCAACATGCATATACTCTCAGGAACAGTACCAGAAAACATGTTATGCGCCACATTCAACTGCTCCAACCTCTTCATTCTTCCCATGGATTCAGGCAACTCTCCAACCAACTTGTTAAAACTCACATCAAACACTGTCACTTTCTCCAAAGACCCTATCTCCGGTGGTAAACAGCCTTTAAGTCCACTATTCATTATGATAATCTCGTTAAGAGTGTCCTTCATTTTAACCAAACTCGATGGAAGACAACCCTTGAGGTCATTGTTTGCAAACACAACCACAGAAGCAGGACTGTTCCCAAAGTTTTCAGGCAAAGAGAATTGAAAGTTGTTGTTGTTGATGAAAAGGGCATCGAGTTTAAGGTCAAAGAGACGTGAAGGAACATTGCCTTGGAACTTGTTGAATCTGATATCCAAGTATTTTAGGGAAGAGAGGCAAAGAACAACCTCAGGGAATGATCCTGAGAATTTGTTGTTGCTGATGTCTAGTTCATGGAGAAGGTGAAGTTGGTTGAAGCTATTAGGGAGGGAACCACAGAAGCGGTTGGAGTTTATGTGGAAAAGGGCAAGGTCGGTTAATAGGCCAAGATCCTCTGGCAATGAACCAGCTATGTTGGCATGGTTTAGGTCTACTCCAGCAACTGTGTAGATGTGAGGATCATCTGGGGCTGGTGCACAGTATATTCCAGTGTAGTTGCAAACATTTGGTCCACACCAATTGGAGGTGAAATTTTTGGGGTCAGAGGTGATTGAGTGTTTCCATGCTTGGAGAGCTGTGTAGGCTTTGAAGAGCCTTGGGTTTAGTGGGGGGAGAGGGGAAGATTGGTGTGAGGGGTTGATGATGGAGATTAGAATGACAAGGAATAGTGCAATCAGATATGGAGGAGGGCCTTCTCTTTTGGGGGAATGAGAGGCCATTAATGATTATGATGAGTTTGGTCTTTTTTGCTTGTTTACTCATTTTATTATGTCATGGAACTTCGGTTTATATATATATAGATATAAAGCTGTTGGGGAAATTTCCCATGTTTGGTGAGATGCAAATTGACATTACTTTATAAAATAATAATGTCTAATTCTTTTGGTTAGGCATTTACATGGACTGCTACATTACATCTAATTCATCAGCTTTTCATAATTAAGAGACTTATTTTAGGATAGTGACAAATGTGTCTTGGACATAGACATCTTTGCTAAGTTATTTATTCCAACCCCCTCTTATATTTTTTGGTACTTTCTTTTTCTTCTTTTTAGATCAAGGGTTTGTTTCCTAATGCTTATAATCTTCCGTATATTCCACTCGCTCAAATTACACCTAAATTAGTTCAAATGACTTTTACTACTACTAGTTTCTCCCTCTTTTATGAAAGGTCTGGGATTTTTATTTTAATTAAACGAATGCTTTTAGGATGTCTTTGGTTCTTTTTTAAAATGTTTTTTTTTTCATAACTTTTTAGAATTTGTTATGATTTTTTAGGGCTAGAATGTTTATATTCATTAGTGTTTTTAATTCATAAAAATATTACTAAAACGGATTTTTTTGAAAAAAATTATTTAGATTACATATATATTTGATAAAAATAATTCTATTTGAATTCAAAATATTTACAATTTAATAGAATTAATTTATTTTAATAATATATATGACTTAGTTAAATCTGAAATCTTAATTATGACTTAAACTTGAATCCTTACTTAAAAGAATAAGTTATGCATTACATGAATTAATCATTTAATAGAGTTTTTTCCTTGTTAAAAAATAAAAATTAGACATGTTTTTGTCCTTTTAAAACATATTTTTAATATTAAATAAACATTTAATGTGTCTTTAAGTTAGGTATAAATATTTAGTAATATATAGATTGCATGAAATTAAGTGAAAGATAATACAAAATAATTATACTATTATTCAAATATTTTATGATAAAGTAATGTAAAAATTTTCATTCTAATATTTTTGTGAGTATTTTTGAGCTAGTTTATTGATCTAAAATTCTATTTCAAATATATCTTAAAACAAAAACAAAAATATTATAAAAAATTCAACAGCTTGTATTTAAAATCTGAGTTTAATTTTGATATAGTTAGTGTAATTTTTTTATATTATCGATTAATTAAAAGTAAATTTTAATAATTATTATAAAATTAATATTTTAATAAAATAATAATCAATAATTACAATATAATTTCTATATTATTAATATATTTGAATTAATTTTTAAAATTTGTAATTATATTTTTTATTGTAAGTATATGAAGGAGAATTCTACCGTTATTATTATTATCACTGTTACTTTTGTCTGTTATTCTTTCTCACTCCTAAATTTATTGGATGGTGGATGCCACCGCCAATATGGAATAATGCCACTATATATTACTAAGCCTATAATCCTAATTTAAGTTGCTAGAATCAAAGTATTTCTCCTTTCTTTCTTATTATATATATATATTTGCTAAAAAAAAATAAGTAAATATGGTAAAAGCCGTGTTTTGGTGAGATCAGTCACCAATTTCCTTCTAGCTACCAACAAACATCAGCATTGCTATCGTTTAGAATGCATGCCAGTTCATTGCCAATTTGCCATATATATATATGCTATTCCCTTTGACTATAAAACCAGTTATTAGCAAATTGACTTTCATGTATATTCTCCGTTGCATTCTATTGACCTAGCAAATGGGCATAATTTCACATTGGGTCTGAGATAAATTATGAATTTGATATAGCATGTGGTTTCTAAATAATTCATAAATTAAAAGCCGGATTAAGTCAAATTGTAATGTAATCAATTTATTTTTATGTTAAGTGAAGTTTAAATCATTGGAAGGTTGAAAAATTAAGTTTAGATTCTAAATTCGAGTCCCTGTTAACAAAGACTTGTTCTTCAAAAATCAAAACCAATAACTGATTAATCATATATTCCTGTTAGAAATAAATAGACGTATCACGAGGAAAGAAAATTTGATAGGATCCCCATGACATACACTACTCGACACAAAATGCACCAAAAGTCAGCAAAATATTTATGCTGTGTCTGAAAGCAAAGCTATATAAAGTTTATAGGTTAGAATTTAGATCGTTTTGTCATCCAATTAAAACCCCTCAATTGCATATATCCCTGTTGTTGAAGTATCTTTCAGTCTTTTCATTTCTGCCCCCAGCAAATTAGAGTAGCACTTGCTACATTAACATTTGTTGTCATGTTATATTCAATGTGTGTGTTTCATGTAATTCAAGTGGCATAAATAGAGCTGTACGGTACCTAAAATTTTATATAATTCACACTGAAATTAATGAAGGATAATCTTCATAATGAGTTAGACTTAAGATGGTAGTAGGTAATAAGATTCAAGATCAGGAAAAGCTTAGCTACAAGGTCTATTCAAGTATGCTTGAAATTTAAGAAAAAAAAATTCCATAAGAAAATCATTTTCTTGTGATATGAAATCTGTTTAGTTTTATCCCCACTTGTAATATAAAACTTATCATAAAGGATAGAGAGCGATCAAAGTCAAACACCAAAAGATAGCCAAGGGAGATATCACTTCAAATCATTCTATTTTTTTAAGGACAAAAGGTTAACAGAAGAAAAAGATAAACATTAATAGTGAATTAATAATATTGTTATTTATAATAATAATAATAATAACAATAATAATAATAATAATATTAATATGTATTACGTGAAGTTTGCAGTGCTATATACATATATTATGTCGAATTGCCATCCCTTATCTCAAATAATATATTTTTCTTTTAAATATATTTTTGTTTTTAAAATTATGAATCTTTTATTTTAATTATTTTAAAATTTTATTATTTTTTGTTCTTATATTTAATAAAAATAATAAATATTATTTTTATTAGAAACTAAAAAGTATATACTAATAGGTGATTACTTCTAATGACACATGAGCATAAAAAAAAATAGTTGCTGAGATAAGATTGTTTTTCATGAAAGATATTTATGATTTAAATTAAAAATAAGAAATTAATATGTTTTTTAATTTTCAAAATTAAAACAATTTTTTTATAAAAACTAAAATTAAAAAAAATTGAACTTTTAAAAATTAAAAATATATTTAAACTCTTTTTTGTTAATGTATGAAAACAACGGCAATGAATAAAGCGTAACCGTGTTATTCTTCAGTGAAAGGTAGATATCAGGGTAACAATATACAAAGCATTTTAATAGTTTTTGCACAAAACAAGCGAAAATTACAAAGGCGATGATAGAAAACTTGGCGTGTAAAGCTGTTGGTTTTCTAGAATGTCGCGTACCCAGTCAAATGTACTATAATCGAACGACTGAGACTAAGTAAAACACGAACTACACGATGTCAGCTATAACATCATTTTTTTTTTCAATTTTCGATAAACAATCTATATATAAAAAAAGAATTTTGTAAAATCAAACTACTTTGGAAGGGTATGGAAGTTTGAGGGAGATTGATATTATCTAAATTCGGTAAACATAAGGATGTCGTTGTCCAAGTAGGTGAAAATTGAATAAGAAAAATGAAAACTAAGATGGGAAGTGAATAAAGTAGGATGAAAAGGTTTCGATTTTACACATTGTTAATTTATTTTTCTTTTGACTTAATATTAACACATAATTGTGAGTTGGTAGATAGCATAAGAATCTTTCAACTCATTTTCATGTTATACTCAGGAATCGTCTTCAAAATCTTTGGATCTGAGTATAAATAAATTGCACTCTGTTTTCAACTATACACTGATTTTGTTATATAAGAAAAAAATGCCCCTACAGCAATCCTACATATACAGTTGATGGGCCACAAGGGATGGGTTTAGGCGATAGCTAGAATTAATGAGTTTGTAGATCTGATTTGGAATGGTCACAAAGTTTCTTGTTCTTTGATTGGAGACAATAAAAGGGATAGGGAAAGCAGTTCAGAACAGTAATATTAAAGGGCCACACAAAAAATATTATAACGATTTTTTTTTCTTATGTACCAGCCATATAGGTTAAAGGTTTAAAAAAAGTTTTTTTAAATAAAATTTATATTGCTGGTATATATATATATATATATTTTTTTTTTCTAACAATTTTTTTAGCCCTTTAATCTATGCATCTCATGTATTGGATAGAAAAACCGATATTATATATTGATGATTTAGTTATTAGTTTCACGCACATTACATGAACTACATCTGAAACTTTGGAAGGTTTTAGAAAATGTAGAATCGTCTACACAGTGACGGGTGACATGAAACGCATGAGTGAAACATTACAAAATGTTACGTTTCTCAAGCGACAATTTGTATCTTAGTAAAATTTTCTAACTCCAGAGGATGTTCTTATGTGATTAACTTGTAACTAATTTTATACTAGTGTGCATATTCGGCTGCAACGAAGACTTTGCTGAACTGAGATCAGTTGCCGGCAGTGTTAAACATGTGGCTAAATGCTATCGACTTTTTGTTCTTGTTCTTCAACAGAATCCATCACTTGAGCAATTAGGGAAATGTTTTGACTTTTCAATCTTTTGACACCTGTTACACCACTTGCCACGTAATTTTAAATTTGATTTAAGTTTTCTGACCTGTCTAATGTGTAGACCTTATGATTTACATGTAAATAATACGTCTAGGGCTCTTGATTCAACTATGATGTCATTGAACTCCAAAGGATTGATTTGAGTAGAGTAAGATAAGATTTTATATTTGATAGATCATAGCTTCAAGTTTCTACTTGTCTATTTTAAGATTAGATATATGCAAGTATAGTATTCTTTTGAGTACAAAGACTTTTTGTACCTTGAAATGAGCAAAATAGTACCTTTTCCCTTAAAATTCTCGTACCATGAAATGTGCAGCAAGAAGCTGTTGTCGCCACAACCTATACTAATGTAAGATAAATCCATTGTTGACCAATGATCACAGGCCTCAAGTCAATCAGCAATTTTCATGATCATCAAGCAAGTTGGTACCCCTTGTATCTACTTCCAATGCTATTAATGGATGAGAAATTGTTGTGTATTTGTTAGGATTTACCAACAACTCTGTAGAGTAAAAATTAAAACATAGGACAATCAGGTTCAGTGGCATTGGTCCGCCAAGATTTTTGCAAAAAATCAAGATGGAAAATAGAGATACATAAGTATCTGGGTTTTAAAGACCAATGTATAAGCATTCAATGCCCTTTATGAATTGTTATCATGAGTTTCATTACTCACTACAGGAATACTATATAATATTATTATTTATTTACTCCCCCTCCCCCATTAAAAAAAAAAACTATTACTCAAGAATTTTATTACAAGCCTCCACCAAGGATATCACAAAGCCGTGATCTATAATATTTAGCATAATTGGACGTGTTTTCTTTATGGTTACTTAAGCCCGGTGCTGTGTTAAGGGCGTTCTTGGTATGTGCAAAATATATTTAGAAAATGAAAGGGACAACATACCAATGCATCAAAATTAATTGATCGTCATTGAAGTAAAAGCAGCGTTATCATAACGGACTAAACAATAACATGGAGAGTTAAGCATCCTTAACTTTTCTATTATGACCATCGACTATGACGTGGGACTTTGCTTTCTGGTTCAAAATTTTATGTCTTGATGACTTTGTTACCAAAATATGTGCTCATTTTCTTTGGGTAGACCATGCACGTCTTCAATATTTCAAACCTAACATATCTGACAAATGTTGACAGCAATCTAGATCAATTACAAAAGTACAATTTGTTGGTTTTTGGTTATAGCCACACAATAACTTGAGCTTGGTTCAAACAAAGGTCCTATATTAAATTAGGAAATCTGCAAATCTTAGTTTTTTTTTTAAATTTATTTAAAGTTTTAAGGTTGTTATCTCTTTTATACCTCTGTAGCTCTAATATAAACTCTTCATGAATGAACTCTGCTCTATTTTCTGCACAAAAGAAAATGTTAAAAAAAAGGGAAATCAAAGAAAAGAAATTCCTCCTTAGCAGAGCAGTGTTGTTAGGAAATATCTCACATTGGTAATATTTATACAGACCATAAACCGTTACAATCTTTTATCAAAAATTAATCCAATAACAAGACACACAATGAATGTTGAAGAGAAGAAGAAGCTCTACAATAATTGGACTTTAACAAGCCCCTTGCTACAACTCTATATTGTAAAAACAGATTTATTACTTTGTTTTGAAATCTAAAAGGAGCAGAACTCAGCAGGCACCTGAAACCCTCAACTTTAAGATTTTGGTGTAGCACAAGGTGCACTCTTAGTAGTCAGTACCTATCTCCACGTGGCTGCAGTCAAAGCAAACAATGACAAAACATTGTCAAACCCAATAATGTTACTAAGTGACTTATCCTATATATATACATACATATAATTAATATTAATATATATATATATATATTTGAATTATTGTTCTTGTTTATCTCTTTTATTCAAATGTATGGTAAAAAGTTGTGGTATGAGAAGGGCAAGTGCTCACGTCGTATGAAACAAGTGATCTGCAGTAATTAGTATTTGTGAGCACAGTGCTTGTAGAGCCACACTCGCTGTCTTTGAGTGAAACTGAGGATCTATCAAGCTTGATAATGGACCATGGATATTGGTAGTTATGGGCAGTTGCACCCACATGAGAAGATGACCTCTGCATCCTCATTGGCCTTGGGACATTTCTTCCTTCCACTGAAACTCTTCGCCGGCTTGGTTGTCTCTCAAATGAATCTGGTCTTTGTTTTGGTGCACTATGTGACCTCACTTTGGCCCTTGATGATTCAGTGTTAGCCATGTAATTTGGGAACAAAGGGTAGTCATAGGACATAGATTCTGCATAAGCAGGCCTAGGGAAAGTAAAAGGATGATTTGAATCATCTGCTCTAGACACAGCAGAGAAGTACTGGGGGCTGCTTTGTGCTGTGCTGAAGCAGTCTTCAAAATGCCCACTGCATGCTCTTGGGCTCAACTCTGTCAAAGCTGATGGATCTGGTGATACCTTGTAGTTTTCTTCCTTAGAGTTGGAACCATTTGTTGAATAATGAATGGAAAACCTATGGTCAGATGGTTCATGATGTCCATGATGATATACACTGCTGCTTCTGCTTCTTGAGCTACCTTTTGATTCACAAACATCCATCTCCACAATCTTGATGTTGTCTTCCAAGCCTCTATCCATTTCCTAAAAGCACAGAACCCACATTTTATATCAATGACACTATATAATGCTATTTTCTATTAGTTTTTATTTTTATTATTTGTGACAGACTAATCAATTTCAAGTTCACCATATTTCTCTCTGACATTTGCTAGAAATTCACACAAAAAGAAGCAATTTTTTTGGCAGGAATTGAAATATTGAATAGTACCAAGTTTGTTATTGTCAAAGCTTCCTGATTTATAGAGTTATAGAGTGCTTCAACTTATAATTCCAAGTGAAATTTATTACTAATTTTCCCTACAAAATTTATCTGTCATAATTTCCCATCACTTGAATACAGAAAAATTTCTACCATCCTATTACTATCAAAAGATAATTGAGAGCAGTTACGAAACTGACATTATATATATGCCTGAGCAAATCTTCTTCTGTTGCATTTCTGGGCGTTGATGGTTTCTGATTAGGCTTTCCTTCTGACACCATTCGGATCCTCTGAGCCCGAGCTCTGGCTTGTGCTGTCACCAAAGCCTGCATGCATCTCAATGTTGTCTTGGCCTGTTTTCTCACCAAGTGACCCCTCACAAGTGCCTGCAGCTTCACCAATCCTTTTAGAGCACACAATGCTTTTCTTGCCTATCATAGAAACATTAACATACATCACATATTCATATTCTCAAATACCAATACCATTCATTAATCATCCATTCCCTTGATGATAACGAATGAGAAACCTAGCTTCACTGAAAGTGACATTCACTTACCAAGTGAGACCGAAAGACAGATTGGATTTTAATGGCTGCAGCCTCTTCAATGCTTTTAGATGTTCCATTGGAACCAGAAGTCAAGTGAATCACAACAGCTGCTGCTTTTGCAGCTGCTACTGCTGCATCAGCTGCAGCTGCTGTGGCAGCAGCCACTGCCATGGCATGTTTCCTCTGCTCATTCTGAATTTCAGTGGCAGTCTGTACTATCTGCTGTGATGAAGCTGTGGTATTTGGTTCTACAAAATTCAATTCCTTGGAAGTTGTTGTTGATGTTGCTGTGGCTGATGATCTTCTAAAACTCCACCTCTTTTTTTCCTTTGTTGGGGTTGTGGAAATTGGAGTGGGTGGATTTTCTGTTCCATTTGAAGAACTCAGGTTATTGGTTGCTGATTTTTCCTTCTCCTTTTCCTTGTCTTTCTTACCTGTCAAGAAGTTTCTAAGCCATTTGCCTGTCTTTCCCATCTCTTTCAAACACCTAGTAAGCTAACAAGATTAGTAGCACTAGCAAGTAGCACCAACTTAGAAGAAAGTAACAAAAATGGTTGTAGATCTCTTCATGTCTCCATTTGATAAGTTGCTTTCATCACCATGGCCCCCTTATTAAAAATGAATAAATGTTATTTGACAGCCTAAACCCACTGTCTCATCACACTTTTATGTACTAAGTACTAACCACCATTTTCAGAGTATGTTTGAGTCTATGTGTCATGCAATTAGGTAAGCCATGCTTCTGTAAAAAAAAATAAAAAAGTAAAGAGGAAGCTCCCCATATAAGCCACTTGCCACACTCTGGAGCACTACGTACTGTTATAGACTAAGATTCCTTGCCCTCTAAAGTCTAAAGTGGAAAAGAATTTTCAGTTCCCATGCTGTCCCTATTGAGAAGCAATCCTCTCTTAAGTGACTGTCAAGGGTGTTTTGGTGATTTCAGTTGTCAGTTAATATGGGATGGGATGGATCAGAAACCATGTGAAAATAGATCGAGAACATGCAGCATCCGTGTAAAATACTCATATTTGTGTAGAAGTGTCTAGTTGAGGGTCCATTGCAGGGGTCATGAACTAAAGAAAATTAGAAGACCTTGCAGGGATCTAATCTACTAAGTGATTGAGTAGGGCTAAGGATGTGCACGTGCCCATCCTATCCGTGTAGTTAATATTCTAGTATTTGTTTTTGTTAACTTTTTTCTACTTACTAGTTTTATTTTTTGGGTTGACCCTACCGAGGGTTTTGTCCTGATACCAAGACCTTGCAAGAAGTCATCTAACCTTTAAGAATTTTTGTAACCAAAGGCTACATGGGTTCAAGAATTTTTATACTATATGTTGAGTAGAATGCACTAGCATTTCACATTTAAAAATTTGCATAAATGAGCTTATATTGATTGTATTGGCTCCCAAATATCCACAGGCACTGCAAGAGATTTTAAATGGTTCAATCACATTATGTTACAATTTCAGACTACGCGACCACTCAATGGTAGGGTCACCGACACCAAAGTTTATTATGTAGCTGAGTTGGTTGGCTTGGTGCGCGACTAAAAGAGGTAATAGTTAAGTGCTTGATCTATTTCTTCAAATTTTGTTGAGTAACTAAGTATGCTCCAACAGCTTGTAATGGGTGGAGTTTTCAGATTTATAATTTATAGAAGAAAGACAAATTCCATGTCCTATTGTACAAAAATGAGACATTATTCACATATATTTTGTTACCAGGCTAATAACATATGTGCTGTAAATGAATGAACAAAAAGTATGTATAATGCTAAATAAATTACATGCAAATAATGTATTCTAACAGAAGATAAGTTACCAAAAGGGACTAAATCAGTTAAACCAACGGTTGCTTATACATACTCATATACATGATATCTAATTAACAGGGCTAGGCCCCATCTTACCCATGATAGAAGGGTGATTTGTATTGTATTCAAGGATATCTTTTCATAAACAAACAATTAGTTGGCAATCACATGGCATGATTATATGCTCCCCATTTGACTAGGTGTTCAAGGGATTTGGCTTATTTCCTTCTTTAATTCTCTACTTGATTTCTTAATTAGTGTTTTAGTTAATATTGTCACCAAACAAATTCGCCTATGGTTGTATCTACCCTTAATCCTTGTAAGTTGTGAAGGAGAATGGATAAGCCAGGGAATTATTTAAGAAAATTAAAAGATTTAGATGAAATCAGAAAAGTGAATTTCCTATCCAAATCCATCTCTAATATAAATACTTAAATAGCTTATTCTGTAGATTTTTCTAACAGAGTATTTGTAATTTGCAAATGACTCTAACAGAAACAACATAGAAGTATGGAGCAATGTCAGTAAGTCCTGTATATATGGTCCTAGGGTCTTCAACTTAATCCAATATACATTAATAATTTATGAGAAGACGGAGGAGACAAAAACAAAACACAATAATTGGATTGGTGATAAGTTTTTTATGAAGGCTGTCTTTTATGGTTAACACATTAATCAATAATGATTCAACGAATCCAACCCAAAACCATTAACTGAACATTTGATTATAAGATAGAAATGATGCATTTTCTTGGAAAGTTCTTATATTATCTAATAAAGGGAAATATATAACTCCGAAGTTGACTGAAAACTTGTAAAGACTTGTTTAGAACATCAATCTCCAGAATTTAATTAATCTTAATATCTAGAGGAGAAGATCCTCTAGGTGGGACCTGTAGGAGAGTCCATAGTTTTGAGTTCTCTTCTCCCTTGATTGCTCCACATGTGGAATACAGTCCAAATCCATTCAAAGACATTCTGTTATTTGTCACGTAATATTTGATTCCAAACAAATGGAAGAAAACACAAATTAGAGGCTTGTTTATTACACGGCTTAGAATACAAAAATTAGGGATTTAAGCATTGAAGAGAACCTCTTAAATAATGGATCTAGTGCTGTTCACATGGGTTACAAAGGATTATATCAATTAATGCATGTGAAAGATGATTAATTGGAGATACATCCTTTGATTCCTTTTAACCTTTTGCTTATTTTTATGGCCTTCATATATCACTGCCAGCACATGCTTCACTTGTTATGCTTTCCTCACGAGAAACTGCCAAAAAATGTGCTCCATTGATAAACTGTTTGATCAAAAGGGGGAAGAATAAAAAAGAAAAAACACTAGAAATAACTGTTTGTACATGCTACCTAAATTGACCATGTGGCAAAATTTTGGAAAAAAAATGAAGTATAACCAAAGAAAGCATGATTGTCTTCTGGACCCTAAGCAAAACAAAAAAATACAAATTTTTTGTACATTCAGAATGGTGAGATGTCAATATCTTGAATTCCTTTTTTGTTGTCAATACTCTAAGATTATGTCGGATTCACTCCAGTTGTGAGTCCTCAGCTCTGGCCTCATCAAAAGGAGTTCTATCTCAAGCAATGCTGATACTTTCTCATAAGATGAGTTCTACTCAAAACCTGTGAACATGTTGTGCCTACATATGAAGTTAAAATGAATTTTTTTTATGTTAGAAAATAAAATATAGATTATAGAGTAACAATTAATGAGGAGCTTGGTATATGCTTTGTGTATTCATGCCAAAGAGTTTATAATTCACTTGGCATGGACTGAAGCAATTCTTCAAAACTTGGATATGATAATATTGTTAAGGCTTTGTGGATCCTCCATTTGGACACCTACCCTTTCTTCCTACTGATTTGAGTTTTGTGGTCCATGAATGGTGAATGCTATGATGCAATTGCATATAAGAAGTCAAGGTTGCTTGATTAGCTAAACATAGGACACTGTCCTCACAAGGGGTTGAGGGTATGGTAAGCAAATTGCATCAGCGATTCCTAGAGGATAACTATTTTGTTTTTTTGGGTTCAGGAGGAGAACCTACATTATACTTACTAGTGCAGATGTGCATCATTTGAACCCCACCAATATATAACCACAGGGTACCAACCTTGAAGGCCCAAAGAAATAGGACTCTATGTCTTTCATTTTCTTCATGCCTCAATAGCTGTCACAATCTATAAGTTCAGTCGTTCTCATGTATATAGTAGCACAATTACCTTGGTGCCCTATATGTGCATGTAGGTTGCTATGTCATTATCATGCAATTTATGTTAAAAGAGACAACTTTTACTCTCATGAAAAGTTCAACCAACAAACATTTCAAGCTATTTCTCTGCCAGCCATTGCTGCTTTGCAAGGAGGTTCCTTAAACTTAAGGTGAGGCCAATTATACGCTGGCAGGTGCCGGAACAACATCTATTTTGCCCGTTCATTACAAATCAGAACCCAATAAATTTACAGAACTGATTAATATACATCCAATTTTTTTTTATCTTTTTCTTGCTTCTTATTTTATTATTGTTTTAATGAATGTATACTTATAATTTTTTTATAAATTTATCAATTTTACTTGGCAATTAGAAGTGTCAATTTGTGGGAAAAGAACCCTAATTAAATACTAGTAGCCCAAATCGTCCGTACCATTAATCACCTCTTCTTTTGAAAAATCTGTACCTAAATCTCTCCCTCTCCGTTTGAATTTTAGTTTGAGTAATAACTTTAGTGTTTATCCATTTATATATTCCCATATTGAAAAATTATTTATCCTAAACTTATACTTATTTGGATAATAACTTTGGTATTATTCACATATCTTACTAATACTTAGATACCAAAACTCGGATCTATTATTTACATTTTATTCAACAGAAAAAGTTGTTAAACAGATCATTGGTGATGCTCCTTAAGTGGTGAACTGGAAGAATGGTTTTGCACACAACCACAATGATAAATATATTTAAGAAATTGAGGTTTTAAATTTGGGATGAGAAAATTAGGCCAGTAATGTAGAGAAATAAGTGTAATGTTAGTTTTTTATATTTTAAAATTATATTAAATAATGTGCAAGTATGAGATGGGTTGAGTAATAATGTATCCACACGCACATCTATTTTCACAAAAATTTTAGGATAAATATTCAGATCCCTACTAAAACTCATTTATTAGGTAATTTTCCTCACCCATATCAGTTTGAGTCCAATTATCATCCTTAGCAGGTAGGCAACTACAGAATTCTTCTTTTTTTAAAAAAAAAAAAAACCAACAACCATAGTGCTTCAAAAAAAAGAATTCAAACTAGGCCACAAAAAGAAAAGTAACAAATGGGCCACCTTTTTCTATGTTGTTATAATTTTTTGGTACAGAAATATTTTTATTCAGTATAAAACTATTAAAATTTTAAGTTTTTGTAAACGTAGTTGTCGAAATTTGACTATTTTAGTAAAAAATAATTTTTTCATATAATTTTTTGACTAAAAATTTATCTATATAATTTCCTTAACATAAACAGTAAAAATAAAAAAGACAAAGTTTTATTTATACCAAAACACGATTATTAAGTCCACAACTTTCCAAGTTAAATATGAACTTTGCGTAGGTTTGACGTAAAAGATGAACAACGGGCCCAAAATTTAGAGGCAGAGGTGAATTGGGACCACTGGCCCTTTATTTAAAAATCATTAAGCACAAAAGGATTTATGAAAAACCATTAAGAGGAAAACTTATCCTTAATGTATTTTATATCCAAACAAAGATTAAGAATCTTAATAACAGTAGTGATAAACAAGTTACACTCGATGAAAAAGACAGTCAAATCATAAAAAGGAAATTTTTGGAGAGTTTTCTGGTCATTAATTAGTGTGAAGCATTTATCTCATATAATGCTTGTAAACAAATCCTGTTATTTTTGTTTTTCTTTTTTATCGTTAAGCCTACTACCACGTGAAATATAGACTAATATGGGTAATTAATTAAAAGGACTCAATAGAGTATATTAACTATTTTTTATCTTTATCCTTAAATAGGATCTTAATTTCATTAATTATATTGTATTATATTTTTGTATTTCTTTTTACGTGTTTAGACAAAGATAAAGTACATATGTTAAAAATATAATTAGCATTAATTTTTTGAAAATATCATTTATTTTTTATCTTTCATGTTTGTTTATATTTCTTTTTATTTATTATTTAATATTAAAAATATTGTGTACAATAATTTATTATAATTTTGTAATAATTAGAGCATATATGGAAAAAAAAAATAAAGATAAAAATAAAAAAATATTAAATGTATGATATAATAAAAAAAGATATACCATATAATATGTGATATGATATGATAAAAATATATAATATAAAAAATTTATATTGATAACTTTTGAGATATATTAAAAAAATATGATATTTTTTATTTTTAATATATTTTTAATTTTATTTATGTATATAATATTATAAAAAATAACAAAAATTTGTGTAAAATATAATTGAAAAGAATACACAATGTTATATTTTTATACAAATTAAAAAAGATTGGTGTAGAATAAAAAAATGAATATTTTTTAATAAATCTTAAAAAATGTTAGTATAACTTATTCTAATACATATATAAAAATAAAATATTAAAATATATGATTGTTAAAATAATTAATTTCACCATGATAATATGATATAATTAATTTAACTACCACGTGACATAATAATTAGCAAAATAATTAGCAAAATAATTCTCTTAAATCCCGCATAATGTCTTACATCCATATATAAGCTATTAGATTAGATTTATTTATTTATTAAAAATGATCAATCTTTGATGATGAAATGGTGGGAGGTGGAAAATTATGTTGTGGGTTAATCATTCCTCTTAAAATTATATAATATATTCCCCTAACTTGCCTGCTTTTGTTAAGTTCAATTTGTTTACGTTTACTACCATTTCGGGAAGTTTGCAATTTGCATTATTGGATGCCCGGTATCCATCCCATCCAATCTCTGTCTCCGTAGTTTTAGTGCTTATCTTCCACGTTGTGCCCAATATCACTCAATACAACTATTCCATTTTGCATTTCATTATCCAAATTCCTCATACTGCATTTATTTTATATTTTTACTTCATTTTTTATTGGGTACAATGCCGTGACTCTCACTTTATCAGTAAACTATCCTTAACTCACTCTCAAAATTAAGTTAATTTAAAAAATAAAAGAATGACTCAAACCTTGTAAAAAGATAAATATATATATGATACATCTTAACACATTATCTAAAGTTCAAGATTAGACACATTACGCGTGAAAAAAAATTATCCAAATCTTATAAAAAAAGTATTGGGATTACGTTTTAAATAACATGAGGGATATTAGTATAGTTAAAAAAACAAAAAAACAAAAAAACAAAAAAACAAAAGGACAAAAAAGAAAAGATATGTGGAATTCTCACTCTGGCATTGAACAGTTGTGATGCAAAAGTGTAGTTGGGACAAGAGTGTGTGTCCGTTTGGTGAGCCACATGTTTGGTTCGTGGACACAAAAAATCCTGCTCCCAATAGAATGCATAGCAGTAAAATTCATTGAGAGGGTAATTGCCCATTTGTCCCATTTGAGAGCATGACACTGCCATGCTCACCAAAAGCCGATATAAAAAGCCATGTAGTTATAGCTGTCATAATATACACATGTATGGGACATAATTGAAATCATTAGGAACCGCTGCAGTCATGAGAATTGGGCCCTCTAACTTTTGATATTTACGAAGAGGTAAACACAATACTCCTTACTCACCCATCACTCCCAAGTAACCAACCATCTAAACTTTGGATCCATTTTTTGAGGACCATAATTTTTAGATAAGAATAAGCAAGTAAAGGGTTCATGGCTGGTAGGTTACCTGGTGTTGGTTTGCTCCCAAGGAAGAGAACTGAACAGCACCATAGATATGAGCATCACCATGCCACATACCGAGACTCCAACCTAAATGAATCATTGGAAGCACCATGGCTTTCAATCACTGTCTTGGATGAAACTGCCCTCAAGGCTAGGCAACGCCTTCAGAAAAAGCTTGGACACTTCTTTTCCTCTTCCAGGTATAATACATATGTGTTTTTCCTATGTGCATGGATAATTTATACATCAATCCTTTACAATTAAGTTCAAGATGAAGAGGAGGATTCGTTGATTAAGAAATTCAGAATATTTAGAAGCAGAGTCAAGTGTTTTTTCTTGAGGATTAAGTGTGAATGAATAACATTTGTACCTAGCTAGAGTTTCTGCATTTGCTAAGAATTGATTTCATTTTCCACGAGTTCCTTATGGACTCACACTGACACACACACATGCCTAATTAAGGAATTTGTTTTTTCCCTTTAAAGTTAACTGTATGCGGATTCTCAGATTCACATGACTTCATTAAATTGTTAGATTCAACAAGGTTCCTCTGGAAATCAAATTCTTGGCATCTATGCTGTCTAGATATGATGACTCACTTTTAGTCTATAGATCCGATATACAGCTATTACGCTACAGACATATCTCATATGTCCACTGTCCAAATTATTGTTTACATGCACGTGATGTCCTTGAAGCACAGGAGAATCTTACATACATGAACATGATGCTTGAGATAATTATTATTTAAAGTATAAAAAAAGAAAAAATTTATATATTACAGACTATAAATTTTATAATGATAAATAATAATTTTTTGCAAATATAATGTCTTGTGTGATTATTGAGATAGGATTTGTGAAGCTAAAAACACCTTTATTGATACTATTCATAGCATGAAAACAAAAGTAAAGGAATAATAAAAAGTTAAAAACTCACCTTTTTCTAAATAAGGAAAGTTGCTTCTACCAACAACAAAACTTTTAAGCAAACTGCTAAGAAACCCGGTTAATTTTGCTCTAAAAGACAACAGCTATTCACTGCTTGCACGTGAAGAAACTAGCGGTTGCAATTAATAATGGATTTTGTGTATTATTTAGATGGCATGGCTAAGCTGTGGTTGTTTGAATGTGTAGTCCTAATTTGGTAATTAATACAGGTCAAGTGAGAATCCAAGAAAAGAAGAAAAAGTAAGGGAAAGGAAGAAGGAGCAAAAGAAGGATGGAGGATTAGGTAGGAAACTATTAGAAAGTTCATGGTTATTGAGAGGCAACAAGTTTAAGAAAGAGAGGAAAGTGTGTGCTGTTTGCCTGGAAGATTGTGAGGAAAAGCAGGAGGTGATGAACCTTTCTTGTTCACATAAATACCATTCAGCATGTCTTCTTCCATGGCTTGCAGCACATCCCCATTGTCCTTATTGTAGAACCCCATTTCAGGCTAATTGATCATATATTCTCCTTCCCAACTCATTGCCTTTTCGCTTCTTTTTCAGAATCGGGCTCTCAATAATTTCTTCATTTCCTTATGTTTTCCATATCTGTAACATATTATAATCACACTGCTGCCTTCACCAACGGACAAAAATACCAAAATAGCTACCATTGCAATTTGCAACACATTCATTTAAGCAAGTTCAATAATAAGAATATTTAATCTAGAAATATAAAAAGACTTAATATTTTATTCGTTTAATAATTTAAATTATAAAAATAGAATATATAAAAAAATTAAATTATTCGATTATTATTACTCTCTTCTCGGATTGATGGATTTCGAGGGAGTATGATCTTCCATGTTGTAATATTAAATCCACTAAAAGATTGAAATTATTTAGTCCTCCGAAATAACTAACTTTCCTAACATCATCAATGTTGGAGAAGTTTCGATTCGATTCTTAAATTTTTTTAACATGTTCAGCTTTAACTGTTTTCTCTTCACAAGCTTATAAAATTGGAGCAATTTTTTTATTATCAAAACTAATAAACTAGTGAAGTTTTTTTTAAATCACCGAACTGATGGAAGTTGCATTTATAAAGTACAATTCTTTTATTTCTTCTATGTAAATAACTGTGCCGGTTATCATGTGTTTTGTGCAATTTTAAACCGCCGAATTTTTTTTTTCAGTTTATAACCGTTACAAAAATTTTCACGTTATGCTGTGAATATGAATTACACCAATTTTTCATTTAAAAAAATTGCTCCACTGTTGTTAAAAAATCCAAAAGTTTATTTTCATTTTATTTTATTTCTTTCCACTAATAAAAGTGAAATATGAAAATATGATTTCTTTTGATAATTTTTTAATATCTTATTATTATTATTACTATTATTTAAAAAATGTCTTATATAATTTATGTTAGGCTGTACTTTTTTCCTTTTTAAAAAATAATAATTAACCATTTTTTCTAAAATCTAAAAATAAATTCAAATTAATAATATAAAGATGAAATTTAGGACATACTTCAAACATTGAAAAATATAAAACTTTGATATTATTTTAAATAATAAATACATAATAAAGATGAATTAGAATTGAATGATATTAAGTGTCTAACTTATTAAAATGACATCTTTAATAATTTTTTATTAATAAAAATTTTATTAATCTAAGGATTAAATTTAAAGATTTAGTATACTTTATTAAATCTGTAAAATTTCATACAATATACATATTAATTAATATTTTATCACTTCATTTTATTTTATTATATGATATCTATAAATTTTAAATTATATATAAACATAATTATTATTATTATTATTGATAGTATAACTTTAATTAATAATTAGATTAATAAAATTCTATTTTCATAAAAAAAATTTAGATATATCATTTTATTAAATTTAACACTAATATTATTTGATCTAATTTTAAAAAATATATATAGTTAAATAATAAGTTTAATAGCATTTTTATTCTTAATTTTATGACTATCTTTTAAATTCGTTCCTTATTTTTTAAAAGTTCTTATTTAGTTTTCAATTTTGATGATCATCTATCAAAATAATCCTTCTCCATATTTTTCATTTACGGCATACTAAAATTTAACATTAAATCTCATTTAAGTTATGTGTTAACATCTAAATATTGTCATATCGTCATTTATGTTATGATTATTATTTTTTTCTTTTCCACCACCAACATCAACACTGTTATTCCTTATTCTTCCATCTCCATCTTCATTTGCTTCCTCAACTTCACCTATTCTTACCTTTTAAAATTGTTTACTTCATTACATATAAAAAAAATTGCAACATAACACAAAATAATGATGGTATTTTTTGATCAACACAGGACACCATCTCTAAACTCAAATAATTGAAGAAGAGTTAAACCAACAACAATTTTTAAAAAAATATTAAAAAATTAATCAACAAATCAAGATTTTGCAAAATGGAACAAGGTAAGTTGAATGAAAAGGTAAGAGCGAGATGATCTAGAAAAAAAATTAGAGAATAAAAATTTAATAATAATGATAGAATCAAGTAATTTAAAAATAAATTTTATTTAAACTCCAAAAATAAGTAATAAAATTAAAAGTTTGTAATAGATGACAGTGTTTAAAGTTAATTAAATTACATGTTACTAATTGTATAATTTATTATTTTATCAAATATTTGTAGATCTTATTTTTTTAAAGATGTAAACATTTCAAATAATAATGATCATGCAGATTAATATTTGTCATTATATAAAATAAAAATAATTTTTTAAAATAAAATGTTATGTATTAAAATATGTTAAACGTTACAGTTTGATGTATGATGCCTTTAAAAAAATAACACTTGAAACTATATGAAATATTATAAAAAATATCACATACCAGACACATGACAAGCTCTAATATGTTGCATTTTCTTATGATATTTATACAAATATATATATATATATATATATATATATATATATATATATATATATATTGAGATATCACACATTTCTAAATTATGATATTTGTTGCATTTTAACGTGGAATGTAATATAAAAGATACTTTTACAAATGATTTGACTGTTCTAAATAGAAAATTTTTAATATTATGCTTTAGATAAATGACATTATTTTGATGAAAGAATCGTTAAGCCGTGATCTACTACTCACACTCTAAATTAGTGAGTTGTGCAACCGTCTTGTCAAGTCATTTTAGTGAAACCTTGGCGGCGTTAGATAGTATTAAGAATTTGAAATTTTGTATTTATTTGTTATTCTGAGCAAGAGAAGAACAAAAATTAATTAGTGAAAGAGAAAGGAGAGAAAATATTTGCTGTGTTGCTTTGGCTGGACTTCGCGAGCAAGGACAAGGCCTTCTAAATACATACCAGAAAGTAGATACCAACACGACAAGCCAACAAGTACATCCCCTCAAATCTATTTCTCGATATTGCGATCCACATTGATAAAATATTTGATTTTACCAAAAAAATATTTTACTTTGAATAATTTTAAAAACTTCTAATTCTATCACGTAGTAAAGAATTATTATTTTTCCATCGTTAATTTATTTTACTTAATTAAATAATCATATAAAAAATGTTAACTAATGTTTTTAAATATTGATTGAGAAATTAATAATGTTAACGAATCTTATCATCTAATCATGGAATTTAGAAAATCCAATTCAAAAGTGAGTTATATTTAGAGCAAAATTTAAAACCTATACGGCAATATTGTTGGGGATGTAGTTATTTTCTAGGATTTGGACCGCAATCAGCGTTTATTGTCCATTATATGTTGAAACATGATACATGGCATCTTGATCATTGCGTGGAGTAGCATAATTGGTAGATGGAAGCATTAAAGTAGAAGAATTTAGGGCAGAAGATGCTCTCAAAGACTATATTGACTTTCACCATAGATTCATTCCTAGGTTCTAACTCTTCCGTGTTGCCAAATTTTCTGTTAGATTCATGTGCCAAACAGAAACTGTTAGCTACCCTTTTATCTCCGTGTCACTGTGACTCTCTCTCTCTCTCTCTCACGGTTATGGCCTTCGCAAGTGTCATTGCTTTTCTTCTTCTGCAAACTCTTTCAGCTACAAGTGATTTCCTATCTCCACTTTATGGTTTGTCTATATCACCCCTCTCTTTTTACCTATCTATTTCTTCCTGCTCTCTGTTTGATTCCATTTCTTTCTTGGGATTCTGTATTTGTTCTCTTCATTTCCGGGTTTGAGGTTCCATCACTTTTCATCTTATGGGTCTTCTCAAGTTCTTTTTTTTTTTTTTTTTTTACCGTTATTATTATTATTTGTTGCTTTAGATTTCTCAATTTGCTTTTCACTTCCTGTGCTGTTTTCAATTTGAGTTGTGTTCAGATGATGTTTGCAAAGAAGCGGAATGTGGAAAGGGAACTTGCAAGCCTTCTAAGAATGGAACTCTCTTATTTGAATGCGATTGCGATCCAGGTTGGAAGAAATCACTCTCTGCTCGTGATGACGGCTTCGACTTTCTTCCTTGCATAGTTCCCAATTGTAAGAACTCTCTCTCCTCCAAAATGAAATTATGGATTGTTCTCTGCTTCATATAATGATAATCTTATCGCTACATTGTTTTTATAAAATGCATGCTTTCAGTAGTATACTAACACGAGTACACAACAAGACATGCAATTTTAGGAAGCATAAATTCTTATGTAGTACGCTTTATTTTTGGCTGCACGTGGTTTATTTGGTGACATTATTTACTATGTTACTACGTAGTAAGTGCCTTGATCACACATGTTTCGAGCCAATTGAATTGCAGCAAAGGAAGATAGCAAGATAACCTGGTAGAAACTTGACAAATTATAATGCATTTATCTTAAAGGATGGAGATTTTCTTCGCATACATGGATCCTGTCAAAGTTTGTTACGTGCATTAAGATATTAAAGTAATATGAAAGCAAACAATTAACTCATGGTGCGGTTCCATTATAAAGTTGTAGAGCATTGCTACTACTAGGTGATGATATGTCCAACATTTTAATTTGCATCAAGAGGGAATCAACGGAGACAATGAAGTCAAAATGCAGAATAGAAGCACACTACTCAAATATACACTCGGAAATTGAAATAATGATCTCGAGTTAGTGACAATACAAATTACTCAACGAACCTGCCATGTGATGGTCATGGCATATTGTTTTCAATTGTAATCTTTAACCTTTAGCAAGTGTCAAGTGAAACAGTAGTACTTACTAATGTAATACGAAAATGTGGGGTTTTATGTTGCAACTATGTCAAATTAGTCAATAGATACTTCTGCACAGAATTAAGATTTGAATTGTGATTGTTTAGAATAGTACTTCAGTTTTCTTTATGACTATTTAAAACATTTTTCAATTTAACAGATGCTGAAAGATTTGCATAATCCCCTTTCTAGGTACTCTGAACTACTCTTGCTCTAAAGCCCCTGCTCCTGTTCAACAAAAAGAGAGAAAAGCCAACGAGTCAGTATTTGATGGTAACTGATAGTTGACACATATTACTATTGACAGCTCATATTTCAGTTTTTCTTTATCCTGAAATTTCATACCGTTTTGGTCATATGTTCACGTAGCTTGCCACTGGATTGATTGTGGAGGTGGCTCATGCAACAAAACATCCTTTTTCTCTTATAGTTGCAATTGTGATGCTGGCTATTACAATCTCCTCAATGCCACTGCCTTACCTTGCTATAGAGAATGTAAGAATATAAAACCTCAGCTGTAGTTAAATCCATTTGTTTAGGGGATTCATATATTTTTTATTATTGGTTTTGAGGGAAAAAAATATCTACTATGTTCTGATCATGTCCCAATTAATCCATAATAACTTGAGATTTTAAATTTGTCTTCTAGGTGCTCTTGGTTTGGGTTGCTCTGACCTTGGAATATCAATGACCAACTCATCCACCCCAGCTCCACCACCAACAATGGATGAGAATGGTAAGAGTGAGTCTAAAGTCATAAATGTATGATTAAGTCTGCATTTGGGTTTTGCTATTTTTTTACTTTTCAGAAAGATAAACAGAATGGAAGTTGTATAAGTTGGCCTTTATGTGTCCATTGCTAATCTGTCTATGTATATATATATATACTTTCAAAATGTTTCTCGAATCGCAAGAAACCGAAAAAATGACTCAATGAATAAATTTGGGGCATGAGTATTAGACTATTGGTAAATCAAAGCCTGGTTTGTGACTCTTTTGACAGAAATATGTCCCTAATGTCAGTATAGAAACAACCAGCTCATTTGTCTTAAGACTAAGAGTCTTCATTTCAAAGTTATCTCTTACAGTAAAACGCCACGTTAAGCTATTTATTGTCCATTGTCTGTGTTTTATGACAGGTTATAAAATTTTGCTGAACCTTATCCATGCAATAATCCTTTTTTTTTGTCTTGTGGGTTCTCAGATAGCTTGATTTTGCGAGGAAGCTCCTCTTGGCTGCTCATGCTGAGTATATTTATAGCCAATACACAGTTGCAGTAGGAAAATTGGCGCTTGATTTTTGCATTATCTCACTATTTGCCCTTTTCTGCGTAAGAACTGGAGTTCCTAGCCATATAAAGATACGGAGCAGAGTTTTCAATCGCATAACAATTAAGTCATTATATGGCACAGAGAAGAAATTACGAGTTTTGACACCTGCAACTCTCCTGTATTTTGTCTTAGCATTTCATTTTCCATGTAAAAAAAAATTCACAAAATTCGTTTGTTGTCATGTTTCAATCTATTATGATCAGAGACAATAAAATTGATTGTTGATGGTTTTATTCTGCTATTTTTATTTTTATTTTGGTTTGGGAGGGGAGTGAGTATCTAGTACTGCTCTACCCTACCCCGGTTTACCTACAATAGAGCAATTCTAGAAAATTACTTAATTTTTTTTAAGTCCTATAACAATATATTATCTCTTATTGCTTTATACACGTTAAATAACTTTGCAGAATTCATTGAATGTGTTCCGCTAGCTTATTTTCGTTCATTTTTCAATGATTTTTTTGGTTTATTTCAGTACAAAAATGGGTCCCTTTCTTCTTTGAGATAGAGTTTATTATACAAACATTTGGTTCTTATTTGTGTTGTCTGGTCATAGGACATGGTACTCTAAAGATAAGGTTGCTTTACTTCGAAAAGAAAATAAGTATTTTTTTTTCATTGGAGATGCTTTAAATATCCTTCAAGGTTGAAAAATTAAGGTTTTATTTATTTTTTGAAATTGAGTAAATTTTATTTTAACAAAAATTTTGAATTGTTAAACAAAAATGATATATATTTTGTATGCCATAATTAATTTTAGTTATAAATTATTATTTCTAATTAAAAAATATAATTGATATTATTATTGTAAACCAAATAAAAGTGGTCCAACGAAAAACTCATTTTTTTTCCTGTATAAGCATATGGAAAGCCGGAAGAGACAAAGCAGCGGTGCCGGATAAGTGTGGCGGATCCCCCAACAAAAAATTTGGTCAACAACTAGTAGACAGGGCTACCTGGGGAGCTTGCTGTAGAATTGTTCGGTGTCCTCACATGACCCAATTACATAAAACAAAACTTGGAACATGATCCTTTTCTGTTTCTTCAACATTACACTAATCCTTAGGTTTCTCAAGTCTGAAATATAACTGCTACACAGTCATTTATAACTGATATCGTTGAGTTTAATGGCCTCAAGTTGGATCTGAATTATGTATAATGTGAAACTTAAATTTGATCACCATATATATACATATGCAGACACCTACCTACATTTAATAAATGTATCACTAAAATCAATTGCTAAAGCTCTTGAAACTTTTGAGTATGAGATGGCAATTTTACCTTAAAATTTGAAAAAATTAATATTTTGTAATTAGATAGAAATAGATGGGCTATGAGTTTGTAATTTTATAGGTACTAAGGCAGGCCCATGTAGCATAGGAACGGTAATTACATTGAAGATGTGAACTAGTCACCCACCCCTAACCCTACGGGCCCATAGCAGAATATTGGGCCATAGTTTGATGGAAGAAGTAAAATACAAAAAGTGTCCCATCCTGGATTGAACTTGAAATAGGTGATGGCAGGCTGGTTGTTTGGAATTATTAGAGCTATTAATGTGTTTGGTGGCCTCTATCTGGATTATGACGTGATCTTCAATTTCAGATCACACAATCCTCACCTCAATCAACAAACACATCTTCCCTGTCCCTGTCCCATCTCCGCCCCCTTCAAATTCAATTCTTATATCTTTTATACACTCCTTCATCTTTTTCACCTCCTTTCAATCTTTTCTTTTTTCGATAAATACGTCTCATTCAATTCCACATACTAACTCAAAATCTACCCTCTTTTACATATACATATATATATATATATATATATATATATATATAATAACACTATCTTTAATGAAACATAGTTAAGCAAATTTTTAAGCTATTTAATTTACTTTGTTGTTAGATAAAATCAATATGGAGTAACTTTTTTAATCAAAAATTGTTTCAATAAACAACTTCAAATGATTGAAAATACTAAATGTAGAATCATTTATAAGTTTTATTAAATGATTATATTGAAGAGAATAATTACTTAAAGTTGTATAAAGTACAAATAATATTATAAATTTATAGTAGTCTTTTTAAAAAAATATTTTTCAGAATTATCAAATTAGTATATATTTAAAATTTCTATTACACGTTACTTATCCAATTTTCTTAGTTTTTATAATGAATATATTATTATTATTATTATTATTATGCACAAATAAGAAATATTTCGGCCGTCCAACTTTTCCCTGTACAGCAATGTAACTATATAATGTTTCTGCCCTATTCCGTGCGATACGTTGCGGACTAGGTTCAACTTAAATGTAAAACTGTATTTGCTGTGCTCATTTACAAATTTAACTCAGATCTGTCAACAACTTATTTATTAAATGTTTAACAATTTATAACTTTTCAACTTATTCATGAATTGTGTAATCTATTTTTTATGTCTTTTTTAGTTAACCTCTATTAAAATTTTATTAGTTTTTCTATCTATATAGATTATGCATTTTTAATATCTAGCAAGAAACTTGTTATCCAAAAATATATCTAGTAAGAGACTAAAAATGATTTCTTTTGTTTAGAAAGTAAAAGATGAATAAAATTTAATTAAGAATTAAAACTAATAAACTTCCATATTTTTTAATATTGAAAACCTATCCAAACATGCCTTCAAATATGTATATAAGCATAATACTTTTGTTTTTCAAATGGAAAAGCTAAGTGAAATACACAAGAGAAACTGTCTCTAACCTTGTTTGATTAATGACCAAACAGCCACAGGAAAAAAATAAAGTGAATCTGATTTTGAACAGTGCATATACCTGTATTTGTATATACCTCCATGCCATCACTCAGTATGTTTTATCTTTTATTAAATAAATAGTTGTATATTTTTGTAATAAAATAATATTTTATACTTTTGTTTGTATATAAAAATATAAATATGTAGGAAAAAACAATTATATTACAAGAGGAAGAAAAGTGTAGAGTGGTGGAGAGGAAGAAGAGGTGAAAAATAATTGAAGCACGAAAGTGGAAGATAATGTTGTATGCTAAGGCAAAGAAGAGAGCAGAGAGTACTCTGCACCACAAATTGTCTTTTGGAAGTAGTTAGTAAGAAGTAGTGAAACTAACGTAAAACAGAAATTTGAATCTGAGGGCAAGTAGAGGGTCTAATTCATGTAACTTTGTAGTTATGATAATAATTTTAGGACGTATGTGCCGTCGAGAGAGGAAGCGCCGTACATTGAGTAGTGGCGGTGGAAAGTGGCACTTGAATTCAGAAAGATTTGATTTGTTTATGAGATGGGACAGAAGTGGCTCTGTTGTTTTAGCTTAGGTTAGCTTTTGTAGGTACCTGGTGACTGGTGATGGGTCTCAGAAACTTCTTTTACCAGTTTGGTGATGGATTCATTGCGGGGCTCAGTGATTGACATAAAATGTCTTCGAAAATGACTCTTAAGTCTTAACTCAATTCTCTTGCGATCGGAATCAGGGCAGAGTGTCATGTTCATCTTTCGATTTGACCGCATCATTGTTTGTTTGCTTGCTTGATTGCTTCACACAAATATCAATATGAAATTATGAATCACACAATCAGAGATCATATTTATATAATACACATAAATAACAAACTATAGTATAAATTTACAGATACGATTTTGTTAAAAGCATTCATCAAAAACTATACTAAATAAGGCGTTAAATTGAAAAAATAAATAAAAAGCTATCACATCCGTTAATCTCCTGGCTGATAACATGTTTCTCTTTTATTTTGAAATAAATTTATAAATTTAACTAAAATATATTAATAATATAAATTTGAAATATTATTTATAAATATTCATAATTTAATTAAACAAATATTATAATTACTTATTTTAAAAATCATTTATAATAATTTTTAATAATTGATAGTGTAAAAATTTAAAAATATATAAAAATTTACATCAATTTTGATAAACAATGTAAGTTTCATTCTTTATTTATTTTGCTCTATTTTTTAAAACTCCACCTATTTTTATTAAAAAAATATATTTAATTTTGAAACATGGAGCTATCTTTCTAATTAAATTATATATATATATATATATAAGATTCAAATTTAATATTTATTAGAAAATTAAACATTATTTATTAATAATTTATTTGATTTATTATTTAGTAAAACCTGTATAAATATTTCTTAAAAATAAAATTGTTAAAAAAAAGATAAACAACATGATGTTATAACTTTCCCTTCAAAACAATATTTTGTATAACATTTCTAGTTTTTATATTATTTCCACAACCCCTTATTCATAATATTTATAATTACCAATAAAATTTATTTGTTTATTTATTATATAATAAATAACATTTTATATAATTAACTTCCACAATAATTAATTATATTCAGAATTAATTATTAAAATATAATATCTAAAATCATTTTAATTAAAACACATACTGACTAGTATACGATTCCTTATATTAACTATATTATTTAAATGCTGAAATGTCATAGTATAAAGAGAAATGTTAATTTTAATAGAAAAATATACGTAAAATTTATATAATAAAGAGATACAAATAAATAATATAATTAAAATATTTGAAATGTTTTATTTAAAAATTTATATAAATCAACCTAACTATATAAATTAATATAATTTTATGCGTAATATAATTAATATAAAAAATAAACACATGAATATTTTTATTTTGACGCTTTTGACGTCGTTTCCATCTAAAGTTTTCTATTTTGAGATATGATAGGATATCCTAATCCGTCAATTAGATTGTGGCTTCTTGGTTTAGCAAGCCTAAAGGAAATGTACACACGGATGGTATAGGGATAGGCCCACAGGTATTATAGATGAAATAGTAATATCCATTATATATATATATATATATATATATATATATATATATATTTGATTAAAGACTAATCCTAGGTTACTCTAGTGTATACCACAATAATTATATCTCACTTCACATCATGACTTTTCTATTGCCTATATCGAATCTTTTGTTGGAAATTGATTGCACTCGTGGGTGTAAGTAAGGGTGTCATCAACTATTCAACAACATATCTCAAAATAATTTGGGAAAGATACGAATGAGTTATTCTCTTTCCCCCTCAATTAAAAACTACACATAGGATTGTGAGAAAAGAAATTGTCGTTCAGACGTACAATTATGAAATGCAATGATAACTTTTTAAATGGATTATTCAAATTGTTGTCACCTTCTTCAAAATTAAGTAACTAAAATAAAGATATAAGGAAAGTTCTCTGTTTGTTCCCTTAATCCCTTTCATGCCTTTTCTCCCCCCCATTACCCTCTTCTTTTTTTAACAAACAAATAAACTCCCACACACTTTCTGTTGCAGTTTATGTAAAAGTTGGATTCGGTTTGACGCAAATTTTGGAAATGAATAAAAACCCACTTAATTAGGGTCAAAAACTTTGTGATTGATGTGTCATCTTCAAGTTAAATGAAGTTCCCCACAGTGTGTACACATTGCTGGTGTTAGTGGTCTTAATCAAATATTCCATTGAAATCTTATTTGAAACAAGAACAAAAATGCGAACCTCTGGTATCGTTGTTTCATCACCTTTAACAGTAGGCCTACATGTCTTCCACGAAATATGTTTCCTATAACATTACGCAACTATTCTTATGCCTCCCCCCTAATCCATTCCACTTTCCCTTTTTTTGTTTAACTAGGCATCATGCTCTTTTTAATTTCAAACTCTGCAAAGCATACAACAACAAGTACATAATCTTAACTGTAGCTTTGACCCATAATAAATGGGGTAAGCACTATTTTGGAACTTTTTCCTCTATTGTCCAATTTACCGAAGGGACAAGTGGTAATCAAAGAGTGTGTAAATTGTATTTTGTGTTCTTGTATTGGGTAGCAGTATGGAAAAGGGTCAATTGGGAACCAATTTAAGGCGTGAGTCTTGCATTTCAAATTAATGGATAAAGCATTTTGCAACCTATAGAAACAACTGAGTGTATAAATCACACGTTGTGATTTATTGTAAATTTATTTTATGTAGGGGTCAAAAGGAAAAAAAAAGAATTAGTATCCCACTGTTGAGTTTCTTTTTGGTTGATAATAATTGTGGAGTGGCTATCATCAATGTTCTACTAATTTTTGCTCAGTTGATGCATTTGTGCCCCATCTCATTATGTCCCTTCCCGTCCTTCATCTCTCGCACGATTGCAGGATATAAATTAATTGCACCACTGACCCACCAAAAAGCAACCTATATTTCCATACAAAATGATAAGCACATCGCTCAAGTTTGATGGAAAAGCATAACTGTGATGAAGGAGATTTTAAATTTTTAATGGTTATCACTTATCTGATAGGGTTTTGATTTGACTTACGAGCAGGGGGCATTAACTGATTCAATATAGGTAGACCAAGGTCACTACAGGGCTAAACCCCAGAATTTTAACTGGGAAACTGGGAAGAAGAACCAGCAGCAGTCTGATGGTAGAAACAGTCGCAACAGGCAACAGCTATATAGATAGATAGATAATTTATTTTAGAAATAATTTAAGTATAAAATTATTTTTTTAAAATAATTAAATTTTATTAATTTAACTGTTAAATTAATAAATTTTATTATATAATTTTTAAAAAATTCATACTTTATTATATAATTTATTTTAGTAAATATTAAAAAAATTATTCATTAAAATAAAACTATATAATAAAATATTATTTTTTAAAAAATTTTATAAATATAATTTATTTATTAAAATTTATCAAGTTAATAGTTAGATTAATAATATAATTTTATATATAATAAGAAAAAAAAATGATAGAATTTAAATTTAAAATTTTATATAAACATTAAATGGTATATTGTTCATATACATGTACAGTAATTATATTTTTTATATTTTAAATTTTAATTATTAATTACAATTATTAATTTATTAATTAATTTTTTTATATTATTAATTATATAGATAATTAATTTTTTATATTATTAATCATACGGATAATAAATTATCTGCGATTGATTAACCATATTTTGATAATTTATCATTATTTACCTTAATTTATTAAATAATTTTATTATTATTAAAAATTAATAATGATTACATGATTAATTATGTAAATTATTATTGATTATTAAAATTTTTTTGTTATAGATAATAAGATGAAGTTACTATATGTTTAGCATTTTCTTAAGTTATTCTAATCACTTACTTTTCATAAATAGAAAAATATTAATGACTTAAAAGTTATGAATATATGACTTTTATGTTTCTTACAAAATATTTAAAGTCCAGCCATAAATCAATAACTAAAACATTTTAAGAGAATTAACGTTATGCAGAGACTATATATATTATTATATTTTAATTTTTTAACCATTATTCTTAAGATACTTATTAATATTTGTTAATTTTTTATTACGAAAAGGAAACAATTATTTAATTTTCAATTTTGAAAAATGGGGAAAATTCTCATTATATATTACGTGTATTTTGGTTTATCTGTATATGTTTTAAAAAAAAACGAAATAGTAGAAGATAATTTTCTATTAAATGGTAACAAAGAAAACAACAATTCCTCCATTTTAATTTTGACAGGCCCATTATATTTTTGTTTTTCTTTCCAAGAGAAGACATTGTGTAAAGCAAGAAAAGGAGGTCCTTGTCTAGTGGGACCAACCTATTTAATGAGTTTAATCTCATGTTTGTCGCATAGCTCCTCTGACTGGGTGACTGTTGTGTGTCTCTGGTTGTAGGAGTTGTTGATAATTTACAGACACTCCATTTTGGTGCAAATTTCTGTGGTTACCCTATAATCCTACTCCACTCCTCCCCTCAATCATGGTACTTTTGTGTTCATGTTCAAAGACCAGCAAAGGGACTCAATTCCTGTACTTTTTTTGTGTGTCAGTGTATGCAAACAGAATTCCTGGGTGGAATGTAAGCACAACCAAACTTTATTCAACAATCACTAATCTTCTGCTTGTAATATATGCCTACTCCTCACTCCTCAATAATTAGTACGATAAGATAAAAAGAACCAAACCTTTTTGGGTCCATTGGCATTAATAGCATTTGGGTTAAATGAATTGATGTTCAGTCGTTGCCCGTCTCTTTTCTTATTTCATGCGTGGAATTCATATACATGTTGTGATCAGTGCTGTAATAGTTTCGATAAAGGATAGCAATGAACATGAACCAAAAATATCCCAATCTATCAAATTCAAAACGTATCTTTCACCAAGATGATGTACATAGAGAGAACAGTCTTTTGGAGAATTGATTTATGCACGCTAAAATAGTGCACTAAATTCGATATACATAAATTATTCAGAAAAATGTGCGGCGAGTTAAATAAAATTTGGGTAAGAGCAATACAGTATGAAATAAACTCACTTATTTTTGTGGTAAAGTGAATCCTTATCGAATAGTAAATAACACAGCTGCAAGCAGGTACAAGAACCAGATAAAATTTAAAACTGGAATAATAAATAACTTAAACAAATAAATGGCACTCATTTGCCACTTGATGAATCCGTAAGCATTTTATTACTACCAACATTCTTCCAAAACATTTTGGACAATTTTGGGAGTATGACATGTATAGAAACTAATGCTCAACCTCCTACTCGTCCTCTTCATTTTTTGCGACCTAACATTATGGTCTACCACTCATTTTCAACCACAATATTTCATGACCCAACACAGCTACAAATTATGACGCGTACCAATAACACATACACTACATAAATGCATGATTTCCATCCAAAAATTATATCCATATATTTGCGGGCTACAGATGCGTGCACAGTCAAAGGGATCAAAATCACATTCACATGTTCTTAATTAGCTTGATATTCTTTGACTATACAATTATATCATAAGAATTTAAATTAAGAGATAGTAAAGGCATTTTTCACTAGAGTTAAGAAATTTTTTTTAATGCTTCTTTAAGTTTTTTTTTTTAGTTTATAATTTTTTTACAAGTATCAGTAATACTTTTTAAAATACTAAATATTTTTAACAAACATAAATACTTACCATTAAAATAAAATAAAAAATACAATCTACTTCTTTTTTTTTAATACATCAAATAGATTAATTATTTGAATATATAATTAAAAAAATAGTACTTTTAATTTTTTTAAAAATTTTTCTTATGCTACCTTAATAATTATGTTCCTTACATATATCTCAATGAATTATTAATCCAATAGAAAAACGAATACATAAAATTGTTATTTGTTGTCTTTATTTATGTTTATATTCTATTTTTTATCAGTTATATTATGTCATTTCCATCCATAATCTTTAAGTTGAAATTTTTTTTATTTTTTATTAACTAAATAAACCAAATCATTGTGAATCAAATTATCAACCATATGCTTATAAGTTTTTTGGAATCATCTAATAAGTCACAAAATTATAGAAAGTGTTCTTTCATGTTATTTTGGAATTTGAAAGGAACAATAGTAACCTGATCAAATTAAGTTTCTATTTTAAATTTCTTCTATTGTTTAGTACGTGAACAAAAATATATTGTGTATCTGCTTGTTGATGATTACATGTTGTACAGAGGATTAATTTGTTTGGTAAAATTCTTCTTTTAACAAAATTTACAGAAGAAAGTATTATATCTCTTACCATCTTTCAAGTAGAAACATTTACTTTAAGAGGAATTTATTTGAGTAAAAAATAGTTGAAAGTCTCTTTATCACCATTTGAGTCATTACTTCTTATTAGTTTATATGTTAATTTAACAAAATAATTTTCTAATGTGTCGATTTTTTAACACCACTTATCTTTTATATTTTCTTGTAAATGCACATTTAAAACCAATCGCTACTATTGCACTATGGTTAATTGTTCAACTTTATAATCAATAAAGTCTCTCCTTTAGCCCCAATTTCATTTCTTATGGATTTTCTACTTCTACTATCTTTGCCTCTTTAAAGTCTAACATATTGCATAATGTTGAAAAAGTATTTACGACCTTATCATCGCTTATCTAGACATCGTGCTAAAAGGATGTATCTTTCTCGTTTTCCACTTTTTTTTATATGTACTTAATCAACTATACGTTTAATCCATATTATTTATCTAATAACTTATTAGGTCTAACCACCATTGTGATCCATTTCTTGGATTTTCTCTCCATTTTATATCAACATTCTTATATTTTGATCTTATAACCTTGCACCATAAGCTAATATTCTAAGTTAAAATTCTCCATCTCCATTTTCCTAATATTGCTAAGTTAAAATATCTCATATCTCTCTCTCTCAACCCACCCATCTCTTTATCATTAAGACTTTCTTCCACGCCACCTAATATATTTTAATTTTTCTTCCTCAAACGCATCCCACAAAAAAACATTTGAAAAGAGATTATATGTTTGGGAGCTTTGAAGAAAGAAAAAAGTAGATCAAAAAACAGTATAAGATAGATTTAAGTATGACGATTCTTCCATCAAAAAACAGTGTCTTACACTCATTCATGTTGACAATTTTTTCTTTAGCTTATCTAATGTTGGTTGCCATGTATATCGTCTTTTTAGGATATGCTCCAATAGGTATTCTGAGATAGCAAAAAGGTATGCTCCTAATTAAATAATTTAGAAAACTGGCTATTAATTGTAATCTTGCTCTAGTATATTGATTCTCAATATTTGACTTTTCTAAAAATTGAGCTTGAAGCAAGAGGTCAATTCAAAGAGTTGCATTAATATTTTCATAGCCTTCACGATTATCCATGTTGCTTTGGGAATGATCAATGTATCATCTGGATATTATAGGTGACTAAATTGAACTTAATTTTCACCAATATTAATCTCCTAAAATAGATTGATTTTCTCTCATTTTGTTATCATTTTGCTCAATCTTTCTATCGTAATTAAAAATATAAATGATAACAATGAATTTCCTTACCTTAGTTCTCTTCTCATCAAACTCTACACTAAAATTGACAACATAATAGTTTTTAAACACTTTTATATTCAATTTTTTCAATTTTTTATAAAAAAATTCATCCTATAATAAATATTCTCAACTTAATAAATATTTTTTTAAAAATTAATTTTAAATATAATAAATTTTTTCTATTTTTTTATACTTTCTACATTACGTCATTTGTTATAATAGTATCATTTGTTATAATAGTATCATCTTTTCGATTTATAATTTTTTCATTGATACTTTCAATCTTCTATTAGATTCTGTATGATATATAAAGATGAATTACATAAAAAAAAACCTCAATGTCTTCCTTTTATATATATATATATATATATATATATTTGGAAGTTGCATCAAAATGAAAATTAAATGATTCGTTGATCCTTTTGATATAGTTATTCTTTTCATCCTTTTTTAATTAATTAAAATATTAAAAAAATTAAATTTATTTAAAAAATTATAATATAAAATAGGATTAAATATATTTTATTTTTTCTAAAATTTTAAATTTCTAGTTCTAATAATTTATTTTTAAAAAAATTAATTATAATTATTTATTTTTTAAAATAAAATTATTTTAATTTTTAAAATAATTTATATTAAATATATATATATATATATTGTTGTTTAACTTGTTAGTTAATGACGAGTGATTAAATATAATTTATTTAAAAGTATTAGAGATCAAAATCAATCTTTTTATAATAAAATATTAAAAAAAATTTATAATTTTAAATGATTATAAATATAGTTAATCTTATTAAATAATTAAATTGGTAAGATAAAAATAAGTAAATATTTTATTAATATAAAGTTCATAATAAAACAAAAGGTATTAAAAAGTTAATAATTAATTATTATTATCTTTATATATTTTCATAATTAAAGTATTATAAAAATTATTTTATTATTTTTCAATAAAAAATAAAAAATAATGTAACCATTAAATAGTTATGTATGGACAAATTAAAGCTAGCCCTCGTTATTTTTATGTGGTGTAAGTCACGAAAATGTTGGCATTAATTAAAAGAGATTTAGTACAGACATTCTCCGGTTCTTTCACCATTCACGCTAGCTGCCTAGCTGGATACAACCCACCTACTCGATCGTAGAACTATTCCTTGCCATTTGATTCATTTTCACATTAACTTTAACAATAATTTTAAGGCTCTTACTTATAAGTACTTCAAAAACTAGAGAATGAATAAATTAATAGATATTTTATTAGAAATTATATATAAAATAAATTAGAAATTTTGAACAAAAGTGCGTTAAAGGTATTTTTCAATAAATTTTTAATAAATATGTTTAAAGTACTAATTAGCATTTACTTATTTTTAAAAATTTATATAACATGCAACCAAGCACATATATTGATTTGTGGGATGATCTATTTTAACTTCAAATTTTTAAATAAATTTTCTTATATAATAATTTTATTCAATTTCAATAAATTTGTTTTCAAATTCAGAGGAAATGTAATATATATTAAAAAATATTTATATGACATATATTTATTAAAGAAAAACTCAAATATAATGCTTTATATAAATGTTAACAATACTTTTAGGTATTGGTTTAGGAATTAAAAAAAATACTAAAAAGTATTATTAATGTTTCTCTGTTAAAATTTTTAATTTATTGTAATATGATTTATTAAAAATTATTATCAAATTTTTAACCGATGTTTGAAATGAATTTGTAGGTTCCCAGTTTTATCAAGATACTAATCTTGTAAAAATAATGAAATCCTTATTAATAATGTATGTAGTACAGTGCACTCTGTATAACATAATATAAAATAAAAGATATGGATGGATATTTATTATTAAAAAAAGATGTTTTGGATAATGTAATAAATTTTATTTTTCAAAAACATCATTAAAGAAAATAACATTTTTTTGAAACATCAGAAGTGATTAGTAAGATTCATGTACTTTAAGTAATGTTTTACCGTTAAACTAATAAATTTATATATGGTAGTTAAATTTACCTTTTCATTTATATTAAATAATAATAATAATAGTTCATTTTTTATATATTTAAATGTTCATTTTTTTAATAGTTGTTTAGGGCTGATATAGAAAATTTATAAGAAAATATAACAGATTTAACTTTTAAAAATAATGCTACGATGGCATATTCTGTTTACAATATAGTTTTAGTAATTCCTATAGTCTTTTTCGAATATATATTTGATTTTTAAAATAAGGAAAAATAGTTACCATATTGTTTATTTAATAACCAAGAAAAATAATTTAAAATTGTGAGATGAAACGAGGAACATGATGACGTAGCCAGGCACGCCAGCACGCGCAATTTTCAGAAGCAATCCCTAGTGCTGAGGTTATAAAAGAATCACGTGATTGGGAATAAAATGAACATCTAAAAGGAGACCTTCAGACAAAGGACAGCCACTGCTACTGCCAGAGCTTTATGGACTGTTTGTATGGAAGGAAAATAAGAATTTTTTTTTAAAAAAATTGATAATTTTTTATTTATATTTGTTTTATATAAAATAAAAATTAATTTTTTAGAATCTATGAAAATATTTTTCTTTAATATAAATAATAAATAAAGGAATCTAATTTTCTTTTCTGTTTTATATTTATTTCAAATTATTAATTAATTTTTAAAAATAAAAAAGTTAAAATATATTAATCAAAAATTAAAATTTATATTATAATATTTTTATTTTAAATTTTTTTATTCTATTTGTATCTTTTTTATTTTTTAAATCATTCAAATAAAACCATAATTTATATTTTAAATAAACAGTAATAAATAAATAAAATTTAAAAAATAACATGCAGAATTACTAAAATTTAGGATAAAATTATATTAATAATTTTAAATAAATATATTTATTTATTTCTAATCCTTATTTTAAAGGCATTAGTTAATATTTATCATAAGTATAGTCTAATAGTTTTAATATTAAGAACTTAGAATGCGTTTGAATGTTGAAAAATAAATTACTTCAATAGATAATTATGTATATAATTAATTATATAAAACAAAATTTTATCTTCGAATAGGTTAAGTAAAATGTATTTTTTTTTATTTTATGAAAATTACCTTTTTAGTATAATTTAATAATAAATATGAAATTGTGAGTATATCAGTATAAAAGTTAGTATTACTCGTAGCATCTTACAAAACTAAAATTACGTAAGGTACAATTTACATAAATTAATTTATATATTTATTTAAATAATGTTATCATTTACTAAAATTTTTAAATATAACAAATAATTTCAAAAACTTTTATAAAATAAACAAATAAAAATATAATAATATTGAAATTATACCAAATTTTAAATTAAATGTTAAAAAATTAAGTCAAGTAAAAATATGCTGATAATCTTTAATTATAAATTTTAAAATTTTATTATCTTAACTAAGTTAATTTACTTGTTAAAAACATCTTTTAAGAATTTTTAAATAAGATTGATAGTATTTTTAAATAATTTTAAAAACCCAATCTCTCATAAACACATACTTAAAATAATAAAATTGAATTATTACTATTAATTTTTAAAATAACGATTATGATGATTTTAAATTTTAGAAGTTATTTAAAGTGATAAGAAATCATAGATTTTTATTAAAAATATTTGTTTTTATATTTTTAATATATCAAACATTTTTTTAATAAAAATATTTTTAAATACCTGAATTATCTTAAAAATTATATTAGAAAAAAAGAATAGAGTGAAAAACAAGTGCTGAAGATTTGGTAGGAGTAACCGAGTAAGTGTCAGTGAAGTCTGTTTGAATTGTCTACCTCTGAGATTGGCAAAAAAACCTGATCGACTGAGCATTCTGCCTCCGGCATCCCCTGTCATTGCAAATTTGCAATTCTCTTGCGTCCCACTTCTCCATCGCCTCAAACTCATCGGAACTAGTCACCACACTCTTCACCTATCTTCGCTTAAGTCATCTATTTTATATAATACTTTTTTACAATATTTTTTATAATTTATTTATTAACATTTTTTTTCCGTTACAATCCGTGATGAAAAGCGCCGCATCATTGTTCCTTTAACTACTCGTTTGAATGCAGAAATAGAATAAGCATAAAGGATAAAAAAAATGGCACAAATAAACAATGTCTAATTCTTTTTTTTTTTACCATATAATTTTAGTTATTCAAGTTTTCAATAGTCATTTAAGTCTTTCAGTCACTGTATTTTACACAAAATTTTTATTTTTTTCACTAAAATAATTAAATATTCACGATATACTTCCTTCTATTTTTTTTATATAATTTTTTCTTCTTAAATTATACATACTAAAATAAAATATGTAAAAAACATAATTAATATATTAAATTTTCAAATATACTAGTATAGTATTTTAAATTTACTCTTATTTAAAGTAATTATTGTCTATTATATATTAATTATATTACTTTAATTTTATTAAAGTTATGAAAGATAAAATATTAAAAAATAACAATAAATATTTTGTAATTTTATAAAACATTATATTAAATTTATCTTAAAAGGATCAAAAAATATAATCAAGATAAAAATTATTAAAATGTCTAGAAGTTTTAAATTCAAAAAGGTATAAACATTAAGAAAAATATTTGCTACACATTTTAAAGAAAAAAATAAATGAAAAAAAAAAAAAATATATATATATATATAATAGGATAAAAATATTTATTAAGATAAAATTATTATGCATATATATGATTATTATTATTATTATTTATAAAATAAAATATTTGGTGAAAAACAGATATTGTGAGCTGATCGAGATGCAAAGTTTTCAAAAGGGGTAAATTTTGGAATTTAAATTTTGTATAAAATATAATATTTTGATTAATAAGCTTAACAATTTAATAGTTTCAATTCAAAAAGAATTTGTAAAACGAAGCGTTTTGTGTTAAAAATAATGATAAAAGTATAAAAGAATTTAGTTTGCATTTATTGCTTATGTTGGTGTTATACATAACAAATATTTGTGCATAAACAGGGAGTGGTTTGTTCTAAAGAGGATGAAGTGCTTCGTATACTTCGGTTTTTACAAATATTTTTATAAAATTAATTTTATTCGAAATATGTGAACCGTAAAAGTTTACTTTTAAATATTTATTGCCAAAATATGTAGAACAAATAATATCTATAATGAGCTTGTTTATTTTATTGTTGAATGATTAATTTTTACATTTTTAATATGAAATATATATATATATAATTTAAAAATAAGAATATAATTTAATTTTTTTCACATATCTTTAAAATATTTAAATAGTGTAAATTAACTTTACCAAACTTTTAACGAAGATACAATGTATTTACATACAGACACCATAAAATTTATATCTTATTATTTAGAAATGTGTAATTTTAGGTTGTAGAGATCCTTGGAAGGCGGGGTTTCCATTGACAACTACCATCTTGTCCAGAGTGATGTCTGCTAGTTGATCCTTTGTGCAAAGTACATAAGAAACCTTTAAATGTCCTTCTTGAAATAAATAGCGAAGCTACACATGACTTTGGATGTAAGGCAATACACTCTCAGTTTTAGTAGATAATAGAGCAATATTGCTGCACTTGAACTACATCAACGTTACCAGCCCAAATAGCATCATTAAAAGCCACCATATAAAGGTTGTTTGGCACGTGAAGGAATAGAGTGGTGTGAAAAGCTGTTAGAGATACAAACGAGTCTTTTGAGATACATGTGAAGGTTCATGCCATCTAAGACAATTTGTTGATTACTGATGACAAATTCCAGCCAGGGGGATTCAAGTATATATTGCATTAAAGCTCCAATTATGGTGCCATAAGTCGTAGCATCGATGGCTGATGCACCACATTAACATAGTTTGGCCCATGATGAAAATGAAGACGAGGTTAGTGATATATATATATATATATATATATATATATATATATATAAAGAAATTAATTAAGAGTAATTTTATTTAAAGTTATTTTTTTAATAATTTTTATAAATAATTAAATTTTATCATCTAATTATTAAATTAATAAATTATATAATATAAATTATTTTAAAATTTTAATAAAATTTAAATATTTAATATTTTAAAAAATAAATTTAAATTAATAGATAATACATTTTTTATAATATTTATTAATTAAATTTATTTAATATAATATTAAATATTTTAAAATAATTTATATAATATAATTTATTAATTTAATGATTAAATTAATAAAATTTAATTATAAAAATTATTAAACAGAATAATTTTAAATAAAGTTATTTTTAAAATAAATTTATCCTTCTTTATATATATATATATTATTTAAATAAAAAATATGCAATCCCTCTACTTATTTTGAGTATGGTATTTATTATTAAATTTGTTTTTTTATATTTATATTTATTTGAATAATTAAAAATAAAAATATTTTTTCCTTTCTAATTATATTTAATCAAACATATATAGAAATATAATAAATATTAAGCCACCTGTTTATATTTTGAACAGTAATGTCACTAGCAATTTTACAGGGAATTTCTTAAAAATAAATTATTTTAGGATTAAAGTTGTTTATGAAAAAAAGTTAAATTAAAAAGAAATCCTGTTTATATAAATATTATTTAATGCAAAAAACATAAACTAACATACGACTATTATTTTTTACCTTGTACATCTCAAGATCAATGGCCATGTAAAAAATAGAAGAAAATTAGACAGTTTATACTAAAACGTGGGTAAGTTTATTGGGATATGTATGAATATCGACATCCTTGTTGCATATTAAAAATTAAGATGTATCCGTATATATATATATATATATATATATATATATATATATATATATATATATATATATATTATTGATTTAACATAAAAAAGATAATACATATTAAATAAATATTGATATTATTATATATATGATTATAATTATTTAGAATGGAAAAGGTATGATGTTTTTCTAGTTAAAGGGATAAGTATGTTTTTAAAATCATGTGATTTTAATATAAATGTTTGTTGTAATATAAAATATTTACATAGATTATTCAAGTTATTTTATGAGATAAATTGAGTAAATTTTATTATTAAATATTAAATAAAAATAAGTATAAATATTCTATTTTATAAATTTATCTAAAATAAAATTATATAACCGATGAAGTAATTTAGTCAACATATTTATAAATTTAAAAACTGATATTTTAAATTATTTTTCCAATAATATTTGAGTAACATTTAAATGGATGTTATATATCTTAAGAAAAAAAAAACATAACAAATAATATAATATAATGTAATAAAAAATAAAATATTAAATTTTAGATAAATATTAATATTTGTAGAATGTCAAAAAATCACAAGACTTTCTTCGAAATCGGTACTGTATTTCACCATTTTTCGAACATAAAAGTAGGTAGCTCCACCTCCACCTAGAAAATTAAAAAGAAATATCTGATAGAATCTCAAAGTTGTACGTGTACAATAACTCGTCCTTGAAGTACATGAATTACTATTCCGGCATGTCAGAGTGCAGGTCGGTTTTGCTACTGGTGGCCTGTGTTGCTGCAACCCAACTAACTGTCGGTGCTCGACCCAAATAACAATTCCATCTTTAACTAACACCCAAATTGAATGGATATACAAAAACAATAAATAAAACTCATATTTAACTATTATTATTGAAAATGTGTTAGAGTTGATTATAAAATTAAAGAAAAGAAAAGAAATTGATGAGAAAGAAAGAGAGAGGTAGTTCAAAGGTCATGGTCCTAATGGCCTTGCAGCCATGCATGTTGGTTCTATGTAGCCTAGCAGCATGTGCAAAAGGCCGATCTGGCCATAATGTTGCCGGTAGCCATGTGCCTTATAGCCAAATTAAACACCTTCCGTTTCATAGATAGCAAACTAGATAGATTTTCAGACCAATTGTGTGCATAAATAGGTGCTTCTATTGAGTGCTACGTATCATTTTCCAAAGGGCTGTCATATAATTTTATTCAAATAAATATGGATTTAATTGGAATTTTACGCTACAAAGGTACAACCTCTTTGCCAACTATTTTAAACATCACATCTAAAACATTATTTAAATTAATTATTGATCATATAAAAAATATTTTATATTGATAATGTAAGAAATGGGACAGCCAACGCGTACATTTCCGTTATAACTTAATGGATATACTAATTGAAATACGTTCAATTGGGATGTTTTTCGCTCAAATTAACTGGATTTAGCAGGATTAGCGAAGGAATTATGCTTTCCCGGATGAACTCGACCTAAAGAACTATAAAAAAATTAAATTAAAATTTACTGATAATTTAATTATAATATTATATATACTTTTTTTATAATACATCATTGAACGTAAAAAAATATTATAACAATTATTTTAAACGTCATCTTTTTATTGTTAATTTTTAATTGATTAATAATGTAAAAAATTACATTTATAATATTATTAAAATTAAACGTTTATAAAAAATAAAATATGAAAATTTTGACAAAAATTTTCCCCTATTCTAGTATGCTTGCAGTAAAAATGAAAAACGTAGCCTAAACTTTTTTGTCATTTCAAATTTTTTTTCTCTGTATTCTAGTGTGACGTTCTCTGACTTATTTTTTGACCTACCTTAATAGCTTATCATTCTTTAAAGCAATTTTTTTATTAAAATTAAATTTTCTCCATATCTGAATAGCATGATTGTAATTTTCCAACCTCTTTCTTAAAGAAAAGGACGTTGGGATAGCAGGTTTATCCTTCATTTATAATTTTTTAAAACGATTGGATAAGATGCATTTTTATTTTAAAAAAATAAAACCTGTTTTCTTTCCTTTTGAGAAATATGATAAAGTCAAAGAAAAAGAGCGAATTGGGAATCTTGAATGAGAAAAAGATGTTTAAACTGACCTATCTTCATGGCTTAATGATATAAAAATGATAATTTTATTTAGGATTAATAAACAATTGGCATTAATAAAATTGATACATTTTTAGTATATATGTTAATGAACTCAAAATTATGATAGCTATTATTATTAAATTAATTATTATACAAATTAGTTATTTTAGTGAAATAACAGTTTTAATTAGATAATAATAAAAATTACACTATTAATATATTTCAATTAGATTTATATGTTTTGTTGCATTAAAATTAATGTATAACTATTTTTTGAATGAATTTATAACTCATTAAATCTGTACTAGGTTAAGTTTTTAAATTTGAATGAAATGCTGATTTTTAAAAGTTTAAAATTTTGTATGTATAAATTATAAGTATCTCTTATAAACAATAATTTTACTCAAACTGAAAATAGCTATAGCATAATGGGTATAATTCCTTTAATATAATTTTTAAATAAAATTCAAATTTAAAAAAAAAATCGATCATGTACATCTTAAATTAAATCCTGTTGATGAAATTTATTTATCCTTTATGTTAATTTTTAAACATTTTTAAGAGAGTTTTTTTAACCTGAATAAGTGAATAGTTATGCACAGAATGAAATTAAAAAATGTATTAATTTTATTGGCGAGATGAAAGAGATCGTTCTATACTTTTTTTTAAATATAAATAAATGTCTTATATTCATAAAAAAATGTATCATAAAAAACAAATTAATTGTATTCATAACGACAATATATTTTACATTTAAATTTTATATCTCATTTTTTTTAAGGCAAAACAAATCTTGAAATAAAGTTGGTAATTTGAGAAATTTGATACACGGAAGGCCATGACCATGTATGAGGAACAGGGGAAGGCGTGACGCCCAATCATTGATGTTCAAATTTTATTGATGACTTTAATCTCTTTCTAAGGTTTTCTCCCAAAACGTTTGGGCCCATTTCATTAAATTCTCCAGATGGATACAGATCACTCATCATCCCTTTCGTTTACTCTACATTGTGTCCGAGTACCACCATTATTTATCTCAGATTATTTTCGGATCTATATATATTCCTAATAAATTTTATAAATTTAACATTTCTATGGAATAAACAATAAATAAATTTCAATTATTAATTTCTACTTGTTTATTTGTGATTAAGTTCCAAGTAACCAAAAGATGACAGGTTTTTAGCTCATCTTACTAGCCATATCAGATTTTTTTTTTATAATGCATGTAATGAAATTTAAATTTTAGATTTTATATGAATTATTTAATTTTTTTATCATTGGGTCAACTTTAATAACTTAACATTGCCATTATTTAAAATAAAGATCCATTAAATCTTATTCTATCTTTATTATTGTGCATTAACTTTACCTCTTGATTTAAAAGTCTTTTTTTAGTAATTTAACAAATCTCAAATTGTAGTTCCCTAACATTTTTTTTGTTGTTTCTTAAAAAGTAAAAATGTTTACGGTCATAACTGCAAATACTCTTCTAATAAAAATTTTAATAAATTTTAGTTATAACTTGGAATGTTTTTTTAATTAAAATAGGATTCTATATCTAAAAAACGTAGAAATACCCTGATTTATGCCAATTGTTTTTTTGTTTCCTCTATTTCTTAGACACATTTCGTTGTGCACTTTCTTCGTCTTCATTATACCTCTCACTTTTATTTTGAGCGGATGGAATCATATAGTACATGTCTCAAAAAATAATTACAATATAAAGTTAAAAAGAGTGAATAGTAACGGAAAGAAGAATCTTATGAATCAACCAAGATGCGCTGTCCACGGGCTGTATGATCTGTATCCATCTTCCGCGTATAAGCTCAACCCCAAATAGATTGAAGAAATGAATATCTAATAGTCACATACCATTGTTTCCAGCAATCTTGATAGTAACAATTCCTTGTTATTATTGCTCATCAATACTAACATTTTGTTATATAGTTTTTTGGTTTGGTTTTGTCATAATTCCATCTATGCACTATGCCCAGTATCCTAGTAGTCTCGTGCTAATTGAAAAGTGTTATTGTTGTCCATGCATATTAGATTAATAGATGCAATATAATGAAGAATTTGAACAATGACATAATTATAACAGTCGTATGTCTTTTATCTATTACCATGTCAAAATATCTCTTCTTATACCAAGGAGGCAAGGATGATAGGTTCGCAACATTCTTCTTAAATAGAGTTTCAATTTTTAATTTTATGCACAACAATAATCTCGTCATACTATAGATAATTTAAAATAAAATTATCTCATGATATATATGATTTTAACCAAAATGTTTCTTCCTATATGTGAGATGCATTAATATTGTTCTGTTTTCCGTTTATAAAAAGGAAGCCTATGTCCGGTTTTTCTATCAAGTTATAATATACGAATAAAACCTTTTTAATAATATATTAATAAAACAGTTAATTATATTTAATTTACTTGTTTTGGTTGATATGTTTAAACACTTTTACTAATACAATCTAAAAAAGTGATTTATTATTTTATTTTTTAATAATCACATAACTATGTGCAACTTGTTAGATAAAAGTCATACAAATTGTCTTCAGGTTATATTAAACATGTTTATGCCTCTTATTTTTTTCGGTTTCCTATGCGTTTAAAAAATGTAAAGTCAAGTTTTAAGGATTAATTTTACGCAAAATACTTATTTAAAACGAAATTAATTGCTTATCAAATGGAGAAGTACGAATATATGTGATTGTTAAAATTTATAGAATTTTTTTTGACATGTTTTAATAAAATCAAGAATAAATGTATTTTTAAATTATTTAAATAAAAACCACTTCAAAAGGATTTTATCATACTTTTATAGTCAACGTAAATATAAGAATAGCGATTCAACTGGTCACCTATTAAATCTTATTTTGTTTGACATTTTTTGAATGACTTTGATTTTATCTTTTTTCAATTATCATTTTATAATATTACTAAGATATTGAATTTTTTTAGCATATTTAATGATAATTAATTTGTAATATAAATGATATAAAAATATAATACAAAATTAGATAATATGTTTTATAAACTAAAATATTAATTATATTTTTTATTTATGTGATAAATTAAATATTAATTAGATAAAATAATGGAGAGAATATTTGAAAGAAAGCATTTCAATGTTTTCATTTAATTCATTCACAGTTAAAAATTCAACCGTCCAAAAAACCTAAAATTTGGGAAGAGATTTAGAAATTCCCACTACAATTAAGATGTCTTGACTAATCTATGAAAGTTATCTGAGTAGTGTGTAGTGATATCGGCTAAGATTCAACTTCAAGCTTGACTACGATAGACTTCCGAATTACCACTGAGTAATTTTGTCGCCGCAGAGGCACCATAGACTAAAAAATTAACGATGTTTTAAGTGTATGTTTAAGAATATGTAATAAATAATTAATAATATTATTATTTTAATTTTAAATTACTATATTTAATATTATTAATATATTAAACTATATAAAATTTATTATACTTCTTTAATTTAATTTTATTTAATATTTTGATTATTATTTTTTATTTTGATGGTATTTTATAATATTAACAAAACATTATAAATATTTTTTGTTGTACCTTTAATCATTAGTGATGTGTGTTTTTAGATGGAACTTAATCAATACAAAAGATAAGGAGTACAATACAAAATCACATAATAAACTTTTTAAGACATCTAACATATTCATGGATAAAGTTTTATCATATATATTTATGGATAAAGTTAAAAAATTGGAAAAAAATCTTAACGTTATTCATTTAAATTAGTTAATTTTAATATGTGTCCAATGATATATAATAAAATAATAATAAATAATTTGTTTATTAAAGATATAATAGTTACTATTATTAATATTTAATTTAATATTTTAATAAAAAATTATCATGTCTAGATTTTTATCGTATGTTTTTAAATACATATTAAAATAACTATGGCAACAAGAATTAATTAAACTACTAGATCATCAATGAACAACGTTAATAATCTCTTGAATATCATAATGCCAGTTGGTTTATGATTTTGATTACAAATCTCAACTATTTATGTTCATTCTACCTGAACAAAAATTTATTTATTAGAACGGATTTTATAATAAAAATTTAAAGAAAAAATTATTACATATAATGATTGTACTTAACTTGAATTATTTTACTTTTAATAAAAAAAATTGTAATTTAGAGAAAAAAATTATCTCTGCTTAATGTATATGTTTGAATAAAACTGAATTTAGAGATTTTTTAAAAATAATTTTAAAGTTATTTTATGCTCTTCAAAAGAATTTTAAAATAAACTAACCTAAACACACTTATTTTAAAGTTACGAAACTCAACTGGCATATATAGGATAATGCAGTGAAACATATTTTTTAACACAATCTGTATATATGTGTTTAGGAGAGGTTGCTTGTTAGTCTTGTTTTTCCTTTTTTAGAAAAAGTTACTTTAAATACGCATCCAGTTTTGCTATTGCTCTTAAGGTTATTTGTACTTTGACAATAAAATGTAAAACAATGTCTTTACTCTTTTTCTGAGGAGGGGAAATTAGGAAATGTATTAAGAGAGAAAAGTAAGAAGGGGGGGGGGGGTATGTTGGTGTTTGAAGTTTGAGAATAGAAAGGAGGTGGTTGTTTGTTTAGGTGGAGGAAAATGAAGGATCGAGGAGGTCTTTAATTGCCCAAAAACAGGAAGAAAGAGAAGGAGTGGAACAACTGTAAACGGAGTTGAGCTTTATTCACTGTGCCCTCTTCCATATTCAATCCAACACTGCCGTACCATTTATTCCATCCACTATTCTCCACACCCACGTTACGTACTATCTCTCACCAATCCTCTTCCTCCCTCTCCATTCTTCAATCTTTCTCCCATGCAAATTGCAAAATAACAAAAATAAGAATTCTGTTAAGTTCTTTATCTACATTGAGTAGTCCCACTCTCCTTTCTTTATGTATAAAGCAAGCTCAAGAGGTTACTGTCGTGGATTATTTGATGGAAATTTTAATTAAAAAAATTAAGTTTGAATTCTTCATAATAATTTTATCCACTAAAAGATACCAATAGTATAAACAAAATAAAGGAAGTGTAAAATTTTAATAAAAATTACGTCCCTTCCCATAAAAAGGCATGACATTGCCTTAAATTCTTCTTGCATAAAGGATTTTTGTTCAAATTGTTTAGTAAGATGTGGAATATATGTATTTTTAAGTTTATTTAAATTATAATGTGTTTGGATTTATGTTTAAAACTTTCCAAAAGCACAATTTGGACAAAAATTGCAAAACACAAACATGTTATCAATTCATGATTTAAAACTTTAGAAGCGAAAATACAAACACGGAATATTTTTCCATTAATTGACATCCAACACACACATTGCACATTCAATTAATTCCTTGACAAAAATGAATGATATTAAATTGTTTGAAAAAAATCATTGGATAACAGGTGAAGAATAAGATGAGTAATAGACAGATATGTAATTTAAGGGAGTTGTCATTAGCAGAATAATGTGATATAATGGTGATGGTTGTTGTTTTTGAGGTTTAATTCATTTTGTTGGTTTCTTTTTTGATGCAAAATTTTGACCTTTTTTATAAGGAATGAGGACTGACATAGAATACAATCGGCTGCTTTGTCTCTCTTGTGTAAGCTGCTTTTTCTTTTCCACTCACTGCCCTCTCTCTTTATAAACAACGCACCCCACACTTTCACCACACTTCAATTCTCTTTCTCTTTCTCTTTCTCTTTCTCTTTCTCCTTCTCTCTCTACCTCTTTCAGTTACTTTCTCTTTCATTCTCAAAACCGAATGGACAAGGCCCAAACCGAACCGTGGCGACCCGACCCGCTTCACGGTGGCATGTTCCGGCCACCAGAGACGCCGCGCGAGCCGATGGAGTTCCTCTCCCGTTCCTGGAGCGTCTCCGCTCTCGAAGTCTCCAAGGCTCTCTCTCCTGCGCTCTCCAAGACAACACTCTCCAATGGTGGCGGCGTTTCCATACCGGAGGACATCGATGGCGAAGCCGAGGAAGGCGCCGCCACCGTTTCTGGAAATCCGTTTTCGTTCGCTTCCTCGGAAACCTCTCAGATGGTGATGGAACGAATCATGTCGCAATCAGTAAGTGCGCTTTCGGAGCAGAGCATTCATGTTTTCCGAGTGAGGGTTGAATCGGGTCCCTGCAAAAAGAAAGAAAAAAAAAACAGCTGAAAAAAATGGAGTGCGTGTTGTTTTTGTCAGTGACGGAAGTGGATTTGGTTTTTAGCTTCCTTTGTCTTGTTGTTTCTTTATTAAAAGTTATAACCTTGTGTTTATTGTTTACTAGTAAGTAGTGGCACTCTGTGTGGTTGAACTTTAAATGGTTTGGTGCGTTCCAATCCTTGATTTTGATTACGGTGATGGGAAGTGAAAGAAGAAGACTAAGGCATTTATTATTGTATTGCTCAGCAGGAAGTATCTCCACGGACCTCAGGGAGACTCTCTCATAGCAGTGGCCCTCTAAATGGAACCCAAAGTTGTGGCTCCTTAACCGATAGCCCTCCTGTTTCACCCTCTGAAATCGACGATGTCAAGGTAAACACTATTCTTCGTTTCAACTTTCTCTATAACCAACAACGCCTCTTCTGTTTCTTTCTCCTCCCACTTTGTTACTTCCAATGTTATAAGCTATATTTCAAACATAAAAGATAAAATAATAATAATAATAATAATGATAATAAAGGTGTACAGGTATTGATTGCTCTGGTTATGCGTCTAAGTTATAAATAAAATATTTGGGTAATTTAATTGGTTAAATTAAAGTTGAATATAAGAATTTTAGGAAGAGTAATTAAATTTAACTGACAAGCGTGTGAAATGTGAAAATAAGGGTGTAAATGAAATAGATCCTGTATTTTTGGGCGTTACATGGTCCCCCAGGCCTGTGAAATTGGTTAGAGCAGGCACGTTGAGTGTCACCTAATAACTGTCCTTGCAGCTCCTAATTTAGCATACCACACCGTCAATCTGAGTCCCTCTTACGCTACACCATTAATGCCTGTCGCGCTTTTAGCCTAGGCATGCCAATGCCGCTACCAGTTAACTACAACCTTTGTTTTCGCCGAGGTTAAAATTAAATTAAATTTAATTAATATTCTTTTTTAACATTTTAATGTCTCTTGCTTCTTCTGCTGAGTCCATGACTTCTATCGAATCCTCTCTGCAGTTCGCCCGAGCCAGCAACAACACCGCAGCCTCAGGCACCCATCTCAGGACCGCCGCCCCCACCACCGTAGGCGGCGGCGGCGGTGGGAAGACCGTTGGCCGGTGGCTCAAGGACAGGAAGGAAAAGAAGAAAGAGGAGGCCAGGGCCCATAATGCTCAGCTTCACGCGGCTGTGTCGGTTGCAGGTGTTGCTGCTGCCGTTGCCGCAATTGCTGCCGCCACCGCCGCCTCGTCGGGCTCCGGTAAAGATGAGCAGATGGCCAAGACCGACATGGCGGTGGCATCGGCCGCGACGTTGGTGGCGGCTCAGTGCGTAGAGGCTGCGGAGGCTATGGGGGCGGAGCGTGAGCACCTTGCCTCGGTGGTTAGCTCCGCCGTGAATGTGAGATCCGCCGGGGATATCATGACTCTAACTGCTGCAGCTGCAACAGGTGTGTGTGTGTGTGTCTGTGATAATGACAGCTGAAGGAACATTCTCTGTTCTGAATTTTGTGCGGTTTTTAATCGTAATCTGTGTTGATAATTTTGTTCTTGTGTGTTGTCGTGTGGAATTGAACTGCAGCTTTGCGCGGGGCTGCAACGTTGAAAGCGAGGGCACTGAAGGAAGTTTGGAATATTGCCGCAGTGATTCCTGTGGAGAAAAATTTGGGAACGGGTGGTGGTAATGGTAGTAGTAATGGAAATTCTAATAGTAGTTTCAGCGGGGAGCTTGCCCCGGAAGAAAATTTCTTGGGCATCTGCAGTAGAGAATTACTAGCCCGAGGTTGTGAACTCCTTAAGCGCACACGCAAAGGTATATTTACTGAAATTTTAACCTTTCGATGTTGTAAATGTTACGGTATTTGTTTGATATCCTCAATATTTTCTCATGATATATGCTTTACGTAGTTTGGCTTTGTTTTATGTTTATCTTGGAGGGAGATTTTTTGTTGTTTCTCTTGTAAGTTTTTAGGTATATATGGTTGATCATTGGAAAGTTATTTGATTTGATGTGAGAATTTTGTGCAGGTGATCTTCATTGGAAAATTGTATCCGTGTATATAAACAGGATGAATCAGGTGAGTTCTTTTTCCCCCTCTCTCAGAATAATGTACCTATGATTCTAGAGGATAACTAATCGGGTAATTATTTGGGCATCAATTAGTGTTAATGATGAGTGTAAACATGATTGTCGAAAAGTTATGAGGTAGGGGCCTTTTGTATGATGAAATGAAGGGATCGGCTTACTTTGGTTCTTTAGAAAACTGCAACCTTTAACTCTTTGGAATTTCTTTTTGTGAAGGTTATACTGAAAATGAAGAGCAAGCACGTTGCTGGGACCATCACAAAAAAGAAAAAGAGTGAGTTTTCATTACTTTTGTCTTGCTCTAACTAATTATTTGACAACAGATTTGGAGGTGGGTCTTGTTCCGTTTAGGGATTTGTGAAAGTCATGGCTACTAAAGTTGTAAAAGATCAAAAGGGTTCTTTAATTTTATATTCCCTTTTTTTGAATTTTTACAGATGTGGTGCTTGAAGTGATCAAAGATATGCCTGCGTGGCCGGGCCGTCACTTGCTTGAAGGTGGTGAGAATCGCCGCTACTTTGGGTTGAAAACGGTGCTCCGTGGTGTTGTTGAATTTGAGTGCAAAAATCAGAGAGAATATGATGTGTGGACTCTGGGTGTTTCAAGACTTCTCTCAATTGCTGAGGAAAAGAACAGCAGAAATAGAATATGATCTTTCTGTTTGATTGTGTGAGGATGAAGAAATTTTGGAATGGGGGGAATAGGATCAATGGTGCTATTAGCATTATTATAATATAGATGTTTTGTACATGGTGGGGTTTTTATCATTGTAAAAAGGTTAAACTAAAGGCAAAGTTATGCCAAATGGGGTCTTACTTTAATCTTGGGGGAACATGTATATGGGGATTTGAATGTTTTTTTTTTTGAATGGGAAAGCGAAGCATTTGAACCCAAGTGAACCCAATGTGAACCAGTAGTCCTTTTGTTTTGTTCTTTCTTTCGCTGTTGTGGAAAGAAAATGAGTATCTTGGACCGGTGGGGAGAGGAGTCAAAAAGAAAAGGATAGAATCATATTGGAGGGAAAGGATCATGTTTGAAGACAAACGTACCCTTGTTCTATCTGCGTTGTTTTGTACATCTGGGTTTGGACTTTATAAAAAAAGGTAGTCAAAAGTCTAGATTTTCATGTGATTATTACAATAAAAAAAAATGGGGCGTTGGCTCCCGGATTGGATCTCTCGAAATTGTTTCAAACTCAATATTCTTCCACATACAGAGCCATCATTGTCCTTCTGGCTTCCATTTTGTGAATTTTGTTTTTCCTAGTGCGTCTCAATATAGAATTTAATTTGTAAAGAACAGTTGAAAAATGAGACTATCAAGTGATGACTATCTGTGTTATAATTTTTAATGCTCCTTAAACATTAAAATCACGAGATCAACGAGAATAATGGCTCGAGATAGGATGGTGTGTTAGGAGCAATTAAAAGTAGATTTAACTGTCTTTTATTTCTGTATTTATAAGTTTTTGGTTTGACTTTTTTCTGAATTACCATTTTTAGTTCTTAAACAGTTTTTAATTGGTGAGATGATGTTAACGTATGTGTTGATTCTATATGTGGTTATATCAGAAGAATTAAAATAAATAGAGATAAAAATAGACTTAAAATTTAAAACTTACAAGTTTACACATTAAAAAAAACTTGAGACTTCAATTTATTATCAATATATTTAAGCCTTAAAACTATTACCAATACTACATATCTTTATTTAAAGTTTCTTGAAATGTAAGGTGGAATGAAGAATTTAATTGTAAAATTGGATACGAATTGGGTATAAGTTACAGAAAAAAAGTGTTTTTTTTTTGTTTTTTTTAAGTTGTTTAATGCATATTATAAAAATTAATAGATTTATTATATTAAAATTGTTACATCATTTTTATTGTTATTTATTAATTTACTTATTGGTTAATATTTTTATAAAAATAAGGATATAATAAATACTGTATTATACTTCCAACTGATAATTATAAATATTTTTAAAAGTGTCATGATAAAAAAAAAATTGAAAGGAATATTGATTACTGATCAATCCTGTTAGAAAAGTGAATTTTTGAAATACTTTTTGTTTTTAAAAAAGACTGGAATATTTCATAAACAGTCAAAAGAACATAAATGTATACCATCGGAAAGGATCCAATAATTTTTAATTAATCACCACAACCAAGATTCTCATTGTATGCTGTCTGCAGGCCCTTGAGTCATTGCGACGATCACCTAAACATTTTCCTCCCTGAAATCTGTATAGAAAGGACATAAATAGAGATTATTATACACAAAATTTTAATCTGGATTTCAGATTAAAAATAAAGTTTAAAATAGTTCACGTGTCAATTTCAGTTAAAGATCCTAGTTCTTAAAGATTTGTAATAATTTTTAAAGTTGCAACTTAATTGTAAGATGGTTGACATTGCCTTGCCTTTTAAGTTTGTATTAGAAAATAAGTACTTTTCAATTTTAAGAATTTCATTCTAAAAAATCAAAAGATCTTTTTTTAATAAGAGTGAGCAGCCTTAAAAAGAAATATCCGTTGGATTATTCACAAAAATGTATTTTGTTTTTGTCCATTGCAAGAATGAAAATGGGTTGTGGTTTAGCAGGAAAATTTTCGGACATTAATTTGTTGCTTTGGTCCGAAACTTCAAATGGCAATGGATGTATGTCGTTGAGTTGTCATAGACGCATGTATTAAATCCATTCTGATCCAAATTATTAGAACAATTTGTTCACAAGCTCCATAGTCTATACCAATGACCATTTACCTGTTTTTACAGTTTAACAAAAAACTGTTTGTGTACTATTCTATTGTAAGTGATACAGAATTTAGAGTGTCACTTTCTTTGATGACTTATTGACTTTGGTCCTACCTCTCGTGTACTAGAAATGTGGCTCACACATTACTCGACAATAGATGACTAATATAATGCAGAATATATGTATTTTAATAAGTCCATATTTGTCTTCTTCCTCGTTGATACCATTCATTTGAATGCCTTATTGGGCAATATATTTGGAATTATTAGTTTTTAAATAACGAGACCATGATGATGATGAGAGAGGAGTGGTTTATCTTTAGTCATAAATATTTAATTCGTAAACGACAAACTCAGACCCAGAGAAGAGAACTTAATCATTTCGACCTGTGTCCTCCTCATTTCTATGTTTCCTTCCATGAGAATTTTGCATTGAATACAACACAGTTACTTAGGAACTCTAGTCCATTCTCTTTTTAATTTAATTCAGTTGAAAGGAAAAAAAAAAAAAACTTTGATGGCTAACAACAACAAATGGGGATGAAAAAGGTACTCATGCATGTCATATTTTTTCAAATTAAAAATAAATTTAGTCCATTTATTAATTGATTCTAGTGTATCTATTTGTTATTAATTAAATTTTTTCATTTTATTTTATTTTTTTTCTGAAGAGGAAGTATCCTTGCAAACGCAGGAATAAATAGGCCTCAAATCTTATTTTATCCAATAAGTATAGTCACCGCTAGCTAAGGGTTTAAATATGTGTAAAAAATATTTGAAATGAGATTTAAGTAATGTTAAACCAAAATAAATTGGAAACTAACTTAAAATAGATTAACGAAATACTCGTAAATAAAATAGTACATATAGTTCTTTGAATAGATTAATAAAATATCTAATTTTAAAATGTTAAGTAAAAATGCAGCGAAAAGGATATCAAATAAATATTTAATAAAATAACTATTAATTATATTTATTAAATAGGCCGTCTTTTGTATAATTGAAACATTCCAAATGACATAAACTCGTAATTTTTTATTCACACGGAATTTTCAAGAATCATAGTCCAACTTATATGTCCATAAGGCAATCGACCCACTTCCATCATCAATGATTAGTAATCCGTAGTGAGCTGGGAACATAAAAATGATTGTTAACTACAATACTCTTGGGGCCATGGCCGTTTTAGTTGCTGAACGCAGCCATGGCCTTTGTTTATGTTTAAGTTGTAACAAAATGCTAACCACTGGGCCAAAAAGCCCATTTTATAAACATGGCGTGGGTCAGACAACAGAGGCAAACCCAATACCAACGATGAAAGCTAACTTTATTTGCATCCCACATGGGTCACCGGTTCAAGTTCTATGGGCTGGACAACACTCAAAATATGGCAATTACTTTCCGCATACACTTTTTCTGATGCTTTGTTTATTCGGAAGAATATATATATATATATATATATATATATATATATATATATATATATATATATATATATATATATATATATATATATATATATGAGAGAAGATTGTTTACTGCTTATTTATACATAGAAAAGAGGGAAAAGAGATCAATTTCTGTGAAGCTTATCAAATTTTATTTCCCCTTTAAATTAATAAAAAAATTGAAGAAAGAAACTTGTATTTTTTGTTTTCTAATTTTAAATTATTAAAAATACATTTTATATTAATATTCTTTTTTCAACTATCTGAATAAAAAGGCTTTGTTTTCCTCCTATTTTAACTTATAAAAACTTATTTTTTTTTAATTTTTTTTTCTTCTTATTTTTTTACGTGATTCAAGTAAAACATAATTATTCCTCACTTGTTTGAAATTTTTGTTTCTAAAATTATACCTAATGTATAAAATATGTTTTTATAAAAAAAATAATACTTTTAAAAATATAAAAATATATTCTTAAATATTAAAAATATAAAAATATATTTCTAAAAATTTAATTTTAAAATATATTTTATACAAATATAGAATAATATTTTTTAATTTAAAAATGTAAAAGTATATTCATAAAATTTAATTTTTGAAAGTATAAAAATATAGTTTCAGAATTTAAATTTCAGAAGTATAAAAATACACTTCTAAAGTTTAAATTCCAAAAACATACTTAATAAAAATATAAAATAATACTTTTAAAATTAAAATTCTTGAAGGTAAAAATATTTTTTAAAATTAAATTATGAAAATATTTTTTATACCTTTATAAAATAATTTACTTGAAAATGTATTTTTTTTTAAAGGATTGCAAAAAAGTAATGGCCTGAAAGTATTTGTGGGTTGCCGAATTTGCCGAATTTGGGTCCGTATTTGTTTTTGGGATTGCTTTTTCCATCCTTTAAATTTCTTTTTGTATCCCATATACAGAAAAAGATAAAAATACTCCTGTCATTTTTTTTTTCTCCTTCCTTTTTCTCCTCTTTTTTTTTTTTTCTTTTTCATTTCATCTTCCATTTGTTATTGTTATACTGGTAATAAAAAATTTTCAAAAAAATTAAAGGGGTGCGAAAAGAAAAAAGGAATGTAAAAAGTAAAGCCCTTCTTTTTGTTACCTGATTCAGGTGCATTTAAATTGCCTGTTATGGCTGGGCTGGATGTTGTCTCGTCTCTTTTTATGTGTTGTAGGCCTGAAAAAAAATATATGTATAAGATTTTGACCCAACAAAAAATTAAGAGATGTATTATATCCAGTGTCTACAATAATCTTACACTATAATTTATATATATATATATATATATATATATATATATATATATAACTTTATAACATCATCCATCACATTTCACCATTTTTTTTTATTATATTTTTTGTTGTATATAGTTATAGTAAGAATACTATTTTTCAAAAAATAAAACCTTTTACGCTCTTGAAGTGATTTTTTTGACAAACACATATTTAAAAATGTTAATATATATATATATATATATATATATATATATATTTAAAGGTTAAAATAAAAAAAATTATGATTAATCTTCCATTAATTTAAATTAAAACCACCAATGTATTGATATAATGATGTATCTTAAAATATAAATTTTGGCATTAGTGATTTCGAATATTCGATACAGGATATATTTGAATAGTCTATGTTGTATTGGATTAATAATGAAAATCTTGTTTCAACTTTTTTTATGAATATGTATGGTAAGATACGTGATTGTCACATTTGAAAATTGATCCTTCCTCATTTATATTTGAGAAAGAAAAAAAAATCCTATTCGTACATGTTATGGACGTTCATCAATCTATTCAATTCAATACAATTCGTTTAATCAAACTAGACAAAAAAAGGTTATCAGTCCGGATAAAATTTCAAATTTATTTTTGCAAAATTAATTCAACGTACTTTAATTATAATATTTAATGTGGGTATGCACGGTTTTATTTCATAATTTTTTTTCTCTAGCCACACTTATTAATGGAGTACGGATCAATATTAAGGTACTTATATATGTGCAATAAAAGCACTAAAATATTTTAAAATAAAAAAAAATCAAATTCTTATTTAATTATTTAAATTAATTAATTAGTATTATAATCAAGTTTTTATTACTTTTGTAATTTTAAGATTATATTTTTATATTTTTTAATTATGACTTTATATAAAATTTAAATTCAGCTATATTTATTACTAATATTTGTAGATCTCTAAATACCCATACATATCGCTGAACCTGTTTTAAATATGTTAAATAGGCATAGATATGGATTTGGGACGGGTAGTAGAATAATCACTTATGTGAGATTACTAAATACTTGTTATATTAATATTAAATGATACTAGATTTATTTTAAAAAATTAAATTGTTAAAAATTAAGCCAGACAAAGATCATTTAAAAAAGAAAATTAAATTTAATCATATTTAAAAAGAATCGAAAACAAGGCAACAGGTACATGTTAATAATTTGAAATGGCGGAATCTGATTGGAACTTATTCAAATATTCACCTTGCGTCAGTTAAGAAATAATTAAAAAAAGAGTAAATAATTAAAAATAAGCGTGTTTTTAGGTTGTTCAAATTAAGAGAAAAATGAATTCTCTTTTTATTTTTTTGTTAAATTGAAAAATAAAAAATATTAAATAAATTTTTAAAATATTATAGTAAAGTTATATTAAATTAAATTAAAAAATGATGTTGTTTATCGTACTATAATACGTGTCTTCTTTTATTTTCTGCTTTTAACTATCTTTTTTATAAATCTAATAATATTAATATTTAGTTAATATTTCTGATATTTATTTATTATATTATATTATTTTATTTATTTATTTCTCTCTTAAGACGAACATTCCTTAAAGTGTTTACATAATATTTTCCTATTTTTTTCTTTCCCGCAAACTAGGAGAGTTACCTGAGCGAGGAAACTGGTTGTTTTACATCCATGCCAATAACAGAGAATACGCATTGAGAATCAAAGCAAATTTTATTTTTCGGCCAAGGTTAGGTTTGGAAACTGGTTTAAATCAGGTCAAACCATATTTAGTAAAATTTAAATAAAATCATAACTAACTCAACAGAATTTAAGGAGAAAAATAAGCATATACTTGTAAGCTTCAAACCACATTTGCAGCTACATAGTTAAACTCATTGTTGCTTTTCCTTAGGAGAAGTGGAGAATTCGTATTAGTAATCCTCTGGTCGCTGGTGAAAAGCCATTGATCAATTTCACAATAATATAAATACGTTTTGTGATTTTAGAAAGGAATAATTGGAATTATTAAGTTTAGCCTAATAATAAAAAATTAAATAACTTATATAATTTTTTAAAATTTTATTTTATTATTTTTATTATATATAAAAATAAAAAAGTAATTGTTCACCTGAAAACACACAGTGTGGCAAACTACTAAAGATACTTAGTGATGTTTAGTTTTGAAAATTATTTTTTATTTTTTATTTTTAATATTTTGTAAAAAAACAATAAAAAAAAACTATTTTTACTTTTTAATATATAATTTTAAAAATAAAAACAAAAAAGATTTTTTAAAATAACATTAGCTTAGGTTTTGTCTGAAGTTGGATGGAATAGAAAGATGTTCCTTATTCACGTTCAATACAACTCGATCAATCCTTTAAGTACGTTTAGGGGAGAAATGTTGATTTTTCTGACTTTACTAACTGTTTACATAGGATACGAATTTTGATGCCAAATTCTAACATATAACGCAGATTATGTATATATAGGGCATCTCTGACACATGCTGAAACATCACATTGCTTGCACCCACTCCTCTTGTTTCTAGTAACACTCGTCACTTATCATTAATCAATTGATAATAACCATGCATAATTTCTGATTCTCTCCACTTAAGTTGTGATTTTTTATGAAGCTGATTGAAATTGAACAAACATTTACTTCAACTTATTTGGCTAGCAGAAAATTCGGCACAAGGAAATGTCCATAAAGAATCCCCTTCATTTTTAGATTTTTGTTTTTGTTAATAATTACTATTACTAAGAGAGGTAAGGATTATTTTTATGTGCTATTGTCACTTTGATGTATCTAAACGTTTAAGTATCCAATTATTTTCCCTTCCTAAAAAAAATGAGAACACGTTTGGTAGATTTATATTAAAATAATAAAAATATCTATTGTGTCATAAGAATTATCCTAAATTAATGAATAACTTTATTAAACTTATTTTAATAAAAGGTTTTAAAATAAATTTTTAATATAAATTCAAAAAATATAGTAAAAAATTATTTAATAAATTTATTTTTAATATCATATTATTCAATATATTAATAACATTAGGTTTTATTTTTATAAAAAATTATTATTTATAATTTTTTATTAAATCCTATTGGATGCAAATAATTTGAATATATATATATATATATATATATATATTTTATTTTATTTCTCTATTTCTAAAAAAAATATTATCCTTTTAAACATATATTAAAAAAACTATAAAATATATTTTTCAAAATTCAAATTATTTTTTAATATGCATTTAAGAATAATAATTTTTATTACAAATTATATGATATAGTATATTGATGAAATAAATTATTTAGTTTTTAATAAAAGATTATTTATTTATTTTATTATATATCCTTTAACATATATTAAAAAAAAACTGTATCTAAAATTATACTCGGGCACGTCCAGCTTATGTATGGAAGAGACTTTCATTCAATTTTCGCAGAAGTTAACTGTAGAAGCTTTCACGTGAATTAATTTTTTTTTCCTCTCCATCTTCTTTCTTTATAAATGAAAAGATATATTTAAAAAAAGAAAGAGATAATGAACAAGTATAAAATTTTATCTAAATATAAGACAAAAAATATAAAAAAAAAAAGATGAAAAAAAAAACTTTCACCTTCCATATACATTGTAGGAAGTTTGAGATGATGAAATTGATATTTCCCCGGGTATGGGTCCAGGCACTGCTAAACCATCATTTTAGGGGCCAGTATACTTGTATTTTCCGTTCAATAATTTATATTTTTGAGCATGATAATCATGGTTCATGAAGTACAATAATATACTTCATTTTCAACGTTTTTCTTTTGCACCGGTACTTCCTTAATTCCTTTACAATGTTAAATTTCCAGACATTGATGTTTAAGAATTTTATCTTTTTGGTGTTTAACACTTTATATTATTTCTGCCATTGGTGTTTATCTAATAATTTTTAGGACCCATATCACATCCACCGATTGTCTGATGATTCTTATGTCCCGTAACCTCTGTTTCAGAAGAAAAAATTTGTTTTAAAATTTATTTTTTTAATGAAATGAAAATTACATCATTATTTATTAATTTCCTGTTTTAAATAAACTTATGAAATGACTAGCACTACCTCGATAAAGGAAAGAAAAGGCAAAATTAAAGAAAGAAAGAAAAAGGCAGAAGCACTATCTGCTTTGAACCAAACACATCAAATATGTAAGCATTGACATGGGAATTTCCTAGAAAAAATAAGAGGAGATGAAATATGAAATATGTATTCTCAATCTTGTCAAGCTTTCATGGTCAAAACTGAGAAGATAATGAATAACATTGATAATGGAAAAAGAAGATGGCATTGAATTTGAAAGAAAGTTTTGGATGGGAATAAAGATGTGAGTGTGAATGTGTGATGAAGGCCCTCACTGGCTCATTCACTTTCCCAAGTTCACCGGCAACCCCAACAACACTGTCAAATCAAACATCACTTCTTAACTTAAATCTGCTTCTCTCTTTTTCAGAAACCTAACCAAAAAACTTTGATGAAGGTGGTGGTGGGGTGTTGTCATGTGTGGTGTAATGGGCATCCTGACTAGACCTTTGGATTTTGAATGTCAATTTGGAGCCACCGGTTCAGCCATTTCTCCATCTCATTTTCAATCTGTCTTGTCAAACCCCTGAAATAAAACTACTATGTACATGTTTTTCTGTGGGACTATGACATATTATAAGTCCAATAAGAGAAAAAAAACAAACAAAAAACAACACACTGCCAGGCCTCGTGAAAAAGCAGACTTCTTGTGCTGTACATTTGTGTGTATCCGTGCCACTCCCTTTTGGCCTTTTTTTTCAAAGGAAATGTTATATATGACGACATATCTTGAACAAACAAAATAGCCAAAATAATAATAACTTCATATATGTATGATTTATAGAGGGATATGAAAAATAAATTAATGTACTTGTGTACCTGTTAATAATTATACTATATCCCAATAGCACATTACTTTTTTGGGAGTAGAAACTAATGAAAGGGATTTGAAAGAATGGCTAAGTTTAAGGGTAGGGGGCACCTGTTAAGGTGACTTGTTGCGGATGTTTGTGAATGGGGGCTTTCTTTTGCCAGATTTTACTTTTACCTCATTTGTTACAAGCAATACTGACAACAGGGTTGCTAGCTAAAGCAACTGTATATCTCTGTTCTACCCCAATTGCAGAGAAAGGAGCTTTCACCCCCTCGTGTGTGTACTGCATTTTTTGGGGGGTAACCCCAACTCTCTCCACTTTGGAATTGGAGCACATCACCACTCACTCTTAAGAGTCGTCATTCACATGTCATCCACTACAGTAATATTATTATTATTATTCATATAATCTATATCCATAATTGTTGGCCCATTATTATTTTCTTCTTCTTTAGGAAAATCAAAACCATACACATCTTAATCAATGCTTTAATTTAGTTTCATTCAGAAGAGACATGAACTTTAATTTGATCTGAAAAGGAAATAAGAAGAGAGACACAAGAAAAATTGTCTTTCCAACGTTCTATGTGCGTGATTAATCCATGCGTCAACCTGTTTATGCAAAGGTCCTTTTCAGTGTATAAGAAGCTAGCATATATATATATGCATGGCGTTTTCATACATACACAATTTTGAATCATGCTGCAGAGGTTCATTCTTTGGTGTTTCTACTTTCTACTTTTATGAGATCATGCAAATGGACCCCCAAGAGAAAGGAAAGCAGGCTATAATAGTAAGATATGGTTCGATTGATAAACTTAAATGTCTCACTATAATTGAAAAGTTTAGAATCAAATTTCATTTTAATCATGGGACTAAGAATTACGAGTAGTGAGTTATTGCAAGAAAAGTAATGTTACACTGATTAGTTATAAATTAAAATCAGCAGCAATGGGTAAATAAAGAAAAGAAAACACCAACTCTTACTTAAGGTAATAGCTATAGGAGAATCAATGTAAAATAGGGTTAGGACATAAATATTCATTTTAGCTAATTGGAAACTTGTACTGATGTTTGAAAATAGAAAGAGAAAACAAGAAATTTCTCTAGGTTAAATATTTAAGTGACCTTGAGGTATAGAAATGAATGGAATTAATTTAAACAAGCTCAGGAGATAATAATAGGAAAAGTAGCAAAAATGTAAGGGCAAAAACAATTAATAGCTATCATCCATGATGAACACATTGGAGCTAATGAAACAAACAAATACCCTATATATCTTTGCTTCTTTTGTTATTTCATTCTCTCTCACCACATAATATCACTCCGAGCTGTGCCCAACGTTGCTTTCAATTCAGCAAACACCTCTTATTGGCATGTGCACATTTAATAGAAAGTGAAAGGGGGGAGAGGGGGGAACCGGCGTGTGTATAAAACAACATTCACACGTTGAGCAGAAGACAGAAAATAAGTAAATACGCAATCTACTGCATAGAAAAAAATAGAAACTCTTGGTGAAGGAAACAGTAGTAATGAGAGCGATGAGACAGATCATATATACGTGTGATAATAATTACCCAACAGTACAAAAAGCCAAACAAAGAAAAATTAAGAATGCAAGTCAGATACCTAAATACCGTGAAACAGTTAAGTGGCATAAACTTCATATGGCACAAGTACATACAACAGATCAACAAGTTAACCCAGCCTCAAGAGCCTTCACATAAATACTCTCCTTTCAAACTCAGACGCTCTCCTTAATTCCTTCCTTCCATGTGAGAAACTTCTTTCACCTTTACACAAACATGATAATGATAATAATAATGCATAATTCTCTGTTTTACGAAGAGAAACCACTCATAATTACAATACATTTTAATTGTCTAATAATAATGAAGATTAAAGAGGGTAACGCAAGCTGCCACAAACATAAACCAAGAGCCAAAAAGGAAAGGGAAATGATATACAAATAGAGAAGGGGGCACATGGTGTGTGTTAAAAGCAGAGAAGGGTTTGAGATATTCCTCTCGATAATCACACCTAAACATCTTACATTCCCAACGCTCCCTTCCTGTCCCTCTCCAGCCTCAAAAGGTTAAACCCAAAAATCAATACTATAAACATAGTACTCATAAGAAGCACCACCAACACCGAACAACCCAACCTCAGCAACATTAATCAATACAATGCAGGATAGGGCACTAAAAACTCTGAGATAAAAAAAAAAAAAACCAAAAGTGGAAATTTGAAGTTGGTTGTTGCCTGCAATGTTTTGCTGTTCGGTTCTGGCAACGTTTGTGTTCTTCTTCTTTTATACTAGGACTTTTTTATATATATAATTTATAATAATTATAATTTTTTTTTGTCAAGGCATAAAAAGCTTGTTCCCACACTTGCAACGCCACGCTTCTGGGTAGTACTCAAGGCGTATGATCAAACCCGGTTGGACCGGAACGTGAACCGGTTTGCAAGGACTGCACCAACCGCACTTGGATCTGCACGACGGCGGCGACGACCCTGGCCCGTTGAACCTCTTCTGATCCGCCACCGCCCGGTCCAACGGCACCGCCGGCGACCCATTTCCCTTCTCTTCCCTGTGAAGGTGCTTCACCGCTCCGCCACCTGAAAACCGAAAAGAAAAAAAACACCACGGAAAGTTAGAATTGAAATGAATTGAACCATGTGTCGCTGAAAAATGAAGTGGGGAGGGGTTCTTTTATTGAAAAAAAAAATCTTTTTTATTTTTGGGACTTACTGGGTTGTGGAGTAAGTGTAGTTATGGCTGTAGTGGAAGAGAAGAGGAGAAAAGTTAAGGTGGTGAAGGTTGGGAAAGGATGATAGTGATAGTGATGTTTGCGGCGGCGGGGGTGGCGTATTACGCCCATCGGCAAGGTGGGAATGCGCAGATTAGCAACAGGCTAGGACCGTGAAAGTGAGAAGATAGTATTGAAGGGAAGGTATGGTATTATTGTTGCAGAAGTGCAGGTTGTTGCGTGTGGGTGTGTGTGTGAGAGAGAGAGAGCGAGAGAGAGGGAAAATCCAAGTCAAAAGAGAAGCTAAAGATGAGAGAGAGAGAGAGAGAGAGAGAGAGAGAGAAGCTGTTTGAGTATGAGGGGGAAAAGGCCCAAATGGGTGGGGGGGGCATGGGCCCTACAAGAGTCCAGAATGATTGTGATAGGGCGGATTCCAACTTAGTGAATGATATGGAGTGGCCTCAAACAACCCTCTCATTTGTCAAATGTTTCTGTTAATTTTTATCACTTGTATGGGGGGCATCATCACGTACATGCGCTTTTCTTTCTTCACAAAAATATTCATTATATTTATATGTGTTGGAGATATAGACATGACATAGGTATTATAGGTATGCCTCTTCTCATTTTCTTAGAGGGGCTACCATTAATAAATTAAATATCTATTCAACATTGCAATATTATTTGGATCCAATGCCATCGCTCGCTTGTTTATAAATCACCCATTTTGGTGGGAATTGTCGCTGTTTAACTCACCTACCCCAGTTAGCCCGGTTCGGATTTCAGGTTTTGTCGGGTTAGGTTAGGTGAAAATAAAAGTTTACTTTTTTATTTGGATCATAAAATTATAACTCAGATTTATCTTCAATCCGTATTTTACATGAAAATAGATTGGATAAGCTAAAATCTGATAAAAAAATTTAGATATAAAATTTATAACTAAAACCATTTATTTTAACAGGTTTAATCGGTCTATTTCAATTGAACCAACCCATTTTATCAGTTTTATATAACCTGCTTTTTATAATAATAATAACAATAATAGTAATCATAATAATTTTACATTATAACTTATTTTAATATAAATTTGTATTTTAAATTAATTTATATATATATATATATATATATATATATTAAAGATATCCATAATAAGATAGGATTGATTTTTCATACATAATTTTTTATATATAGTATTTTAATTTTAATTTTTAAATAAGATAAACTAAGTATATATTACTCAAATTAACCATCCATTGAAAATTTGTGTATATATTGCATTTAACGACTTGAAACTAATTTTATTACAATTTAAAACAAAGAGATCATCACTCCAATTTTTTCAAATTGAAGGATTTATTTTTGCCTATTCCATTTCTAAACTCAGCCAAACATCAAAAGTCACAAGTCCATATATCATTAGTTAATTTCAGAATCATTAGCTAGAAAACAAATCCCATGTCACAAACTTTTTTTCTCCAATTAAAAAATAACGCATAGCTTACAAACTGCTGTTAAGAAAAACTAATATTAACGCTCAAACATAGTTTTTAAAAATATATTTTTAAGTATAATAATAGCTTGGGGTAAATTGATTTGAATGCCAGTGAGTATTAAGGGTGATTCCCATCTGATTATGGCGTCCTTACTTCTGTTCAAAATGTCTCCCAAAACAATAACGGGGAAAAACATGGAAGCTATCATTTAAGACAATAAAGGCGTCTTTATTTTGTTGAATATTTCTTATTATTTTATAAGATTAATAAATAAATAATATTTTGTTTCAATTTCATCTTTAATAATTAATATCTGTTTTTGCTAAATAATACATAAGAAATTAAGTTCAATTTTTTTTTTTGTTTTTCTGATTGTATAAAGAAGACATAACTCCTTCCATTTTTTTATAAGATCCTCTAAAAACATTTTTAATGTTTTTTCAATATAACACTCCATTTAAAATTTTAAGAGTATTTATTATTTTTTCATATCTATCTTTCGCAATTATTATTTAACATATAATCAATATATTAATTCTTATTATATATTTTATCAATAATCTATGAAAGGATTATGTTAAATAATTAATAAAAAATAATATCCATAATAGCAAATAAAAAAATAGGATATCAGTTATTCTTTTTTAATTATCGTATATCGCTTTGATGTCTAAAAAACTGGAGCCGCAAATGGCTGAATTTTCAACTTGTAAGAAATACATCCTTTAATGTAAAACTGATGATTAATATTATTTTAAATAATCAATTTTTTTTCTTATAAATAAATTATGTTATATTTGTTACATTTTTTATAATTTATAATTTATTTTTTACATGTTATCTATTTAATTTTACATTTTTAATTATAAAAATATATTAAGAATTATATAATTTGTTTTTAATATTTGTTTGATTTCAAATTAAGTAATAAATTTAATTTTTAAATTGTTAAATATTATTAAGAAGTGCAAATAAGTTAATCTCAACTATATTTTTTAAAATATATGTTTTACAATATGAAAATTGATTTGGTGACGACATATTAAACAGACCCTTTGTTGCTTTACAAATAGAACCTTTATCAACATTTTTAACTTATATATATTTCTTTTAATGATTGTGACACTTGAGCAATTTTAATTTTTTTAGCATCATTGTATTTTTTCAGTTGTTTTTAAAGGTGGGTTCCAGTGACCCCTTGAAAGGGGTAAAAAAGTACAAAACGCATTAAAAAAACTTTTAATGATAAAACAAAAACAAAAGAATAAAGGATGAAAGGAGAGAGAAAGACAGAGAATAATAAGAGAGGAAGAGTGCCTGTAGATCAAAAGGCCAAACATAATATTTACATACTTCAATGCTATATTAGGATTGGATGAATGGCAAAAAATAAGAATAATAATATTTTTTATTTAATTGAAATATGAAAAAGGAAAATAATTTTTTAGAAATAATTTTTAATTTTTTTTACCTTTCTCCTTTTTTTTCATTTTATTCAAACAGGTCAAAATGGAATTACAATTTGTACTTATTCTTTAAATTTATTTTATTATCAGTTTAGTATTTAATTTTAATTATGTGTGTAATACAATTTTTAAAACTTTTTTTTTGCAATCTCGGATTTTGAAGTATTATAATAGACAGTCAATTAATTAAAATTAAATCAAGTAAAATGTTTATAGAAGATGACAAAGTTCTATCCGTGTTTACATTATTAAATCTGTTAAAATTGAGGGTTTAATTAAATTAAAACTTATTGATTAAACTACACTTGGTATTCAATTTTTCAAACATTTAGACCTTTTTCATAGCAATGGAAAAAAAAAACTCGTTTTATATTAGTTTGTATCCAAGATTTCAAAAACAAACTTGTTACATGTATCAAAATTAAATTTCCAACTTAGTGACTAAAAATCATTATATAGATTAATGATGAAATTGTGATTATACTCTGAATGATTAAATTGCTAATATTTTGGTACAATAAAGCACTATTAAATTCCTATTGAATCTTGTAGTATCTTAGTATAGAATGGAAGGTCACAAGATTTGATGAGTATGTCCTAATGCAACAGGAGGTATTACTGGATCCCTATACATGGTTGAGTATAGTTTGATACGAACCAATATTCCCTGTTTGGCAACAAGGAATGGGCGTTATGAGTTGAAAGTACTGTTTATTTGTATCATACATCAAAAACTATCCTCTATCCACCTCATACTTCCGGGAAGGATCCTCTACCAGCATATACCCATTTGAAAAGAGATAAATTGATATAATTATGTAATTCGGTGTATATATAAAAAAAAACATAAAAATAAAATTAGAAAGAATCAAATAAAGAACATCTTTATCCTTCGTATTTGGGATCACACTCAACAAGTTTTTATTCCGTTTATCGATATCTAAAAAAAATTACGAATATTTGTTAAAAAATAACACTAAGCATAATTTAATTTTGATTGATTTTTATTTAAAATATAATTAGGAAAGAGTGTAAAAATATGAATTTAATATTACAAGAATAATACAATGTTCGATTATAGATGATATTAAACTAAAATATATTACATAAAAGATTAAAAATACATTGAATAACACAAGACAATTCAAATATTTAAAGAATATAACCAGAAAAGAATATTTGTACTCAAATTAAAAAAATATTAAATATAATCAAACACTTGTTTATACATACATATATATATATATATATATATATATTAATTGGTGAAAATAATATTTTTAATCAAAAATTATAATTTATAATAATATATGAACGATCAATATTAAGATATTTCTAATCATATGCTCATCTGAATAATTTATGTAATTTTTAAAAAGTATATATTATTTTTAATTTTGATCATGATAAATTTATAGTTTAAATTTTTTTTTCTTTACTATTAAATAAATTATATTAGTATACATGTATCATAATATATATAAGGGATCGATTTATATAAAAATAAGTTCTATTAAATGTTACATAGTTAATATCTTTATTTATATAAAATATTATGATTTTTTTATCAATTCAACTATTAAATTAAAACTATATATAATCTAAATTATTTTAATTAAATTTTATTAAAATTAAACAATTATAATAATAGTCAAAGTTTATTATTTTCATATATTTTAAAAGAATGTATTCTATTAATTTTTATATAAATAATAAGATATCAAATAATTCAAAATTTTACAACAAATATTTTAGATAATAAAAAATTATAATCTAACCACCGATTTTGTTATGCATAACTTAATTTAGATTAATAAAATTATCGAACGCCTACTACAATATTTGAATACCGGCGGTTTTGGATTTACAAAATTATTAATTACAAGCTTATAACGAATTACTATGATAATTTTTTTAAATGTCATATTGATAACAATTGAAATGTAATTGTAAAATTGTTAAATGGTTAAGTAAGGAATAATTAATACTTTTTTAAGTAACAATATCTCTAAATAAACTAAATATCTCAGTTTGACATAATTTAAAATGAATGAAATATGAGATAGTAACGTTTCTAGGTTAAAAACATCTCAATAGTTTTTATAAAAACATGTATACTTGCAAATAGCATGCTAATTAAAAATAAGATAAAATATTTTTTTGATTTTTATAGATATGATTAAATTTGATTTTTTAATGATTTTTTCATATAATTTAATTTTTTTAAAATTAATTTTTAATATTCATAAATAATATATAATGTATTTAAATATGCTGGGTTAAAATAATTTTTGACATGATGTAGTTAAATAAATTATATAAAGTTAACTGATAAATTTAAAATTTTAAATCATAAAAATAATAAAAAACATAGAATTTTATGAAATAACATCAAAATTTTTTAAATCCAGTGATTGAATCGATCATTATCGATACTAGATTCAATAATTTAATCGTAGTTAAATTGGTATTAATTAAATATTTTTTAAAATATATATAATATTATATTAAAATAATTGTATATAATTAAAAATTAAAATTGTTATATATTTAATTTTTAAATTTAAATTATACAAATAAAATAAAATAAAAAATTATTTTAATATTTAAAAAAATTAAAATAATATTATTTTATATAAAACTGAATTTTAACCAGTTTACGATCAATTCTTTACTAAAACAATTTTATGATTGAATTAATCTTAAGAAATAACTAATTTTTATCTGACTTTTAAAATTATGAATAACATATATAAAATGTAAAATTTTGTTAAAATTAAATATTAGTCAAATTTAAGATTATATATAATATATTCAGATTTATTTTAAAGGAGAAAAAAGGTATGAATGAAATTGATTTTGGGATAACAAATCTAATATTCAATTAACTTAACCTATATATTTATAAGAATCTTAATTATTATATATTTTAATATATATTTATTTACCATATTTTATTTTTATCATATTATATACTTTTTATTTGTTCTTTTTGTTTTTACTTAATACATTCTATTTGCAATCTACAATTATAATTTTGCTGTTGAAAATCAATACGACATTTTAGAACTAATTGATACTGGTTTTTAGAGCTTTTCGTAAAAGTTTGAGCTCCTTCGGATTTTCTAAATTTTTTTGGTAGGCATTATTAGATAATGCACACAAAGATATAGAAACCATAATTTGTGTTTAAGAGTGACCGTAGAGAGCCGAAAATGGGAACGGATGCATACAAATACAATGTTTTCTTATTCTCGAACCTGTGATGGGGTCACCAATCAACGTTAACCACTTGTGAGGGAGTTGTTACATTGCGACCCTCAAATCCGTGATTCCGTGTGGGCCAATTGCCACCGTAAGCTAAAATGCAGCTCCGTCATTCCTCACGTCAATATTTATGGTTCACAAATTTAATCCAACAAAAACCAAAATTTCTAATTTTAAAGGAACAAGAATATTATTTTTAGTACGAAATTACTAATAGTTTCTGGGGAAGACAATTTTTCTTCAAATGAATAAAAATAATCTATATGACCTTCTTTTTTTAATATTTAAAATTTCAAGCTAAAAATTCGAATATTTATAAGAATAAAATATATTTCAACTAAAAGAACAACAATAAAATTTAAATTTAATTTGAGTCTACTTTACATTAAAAAATTGTTATATACTAACACTTTAATGTTAAGTTAGTATTTATTGGTGTGATTTAAAAAAAACAAATTGTTAATATAGATATCATAAATTTATATCAACCATAAGATATATAATTCCATAACACATAATTTTATTAGTAAATAATATCAGCATACAGTGTCAACATATTAAATGTTAATATAATATGTTATTTGTTAATATAAATTGTTTATTTTAATAATTTAATTTTTACCAAACAAAATTTATACTAATAAATATGAATCTAATATTTGACAAAATTGTGTTTGTTAGTAAATAATTTTTTGGCAGTGTTATGATATTATATATAAGTTCTTATTCTTAAATAAGAATGTTTTTCATAGTTATTTTTATCCCTGTTAAACCATGTAACATTTTATACATTAAGCATTCAATTGTATTTTCTTTATATTTATATTTTGTAATATTAATCTTACTTAAATTTTGAATATTAATATATTAAAATAAATATAAATTTATTTAAATAAAATAAAATTTAAAATTATTATAATTATAATTCATTTTTATTTTATTAATATATTATATTTCATAATTAGTGATTTATTTTTAATTAAAAAATTAAAGTTTTATTATTTTAATATAATATTTACTATTTAATATTAAAATTTAATTTATATTTGTATAATACATAGAGCAATATATTAATATTAAAACAATGTTGTGGCCGGTTGGAAGCTATCTACAGTCCGTAAGGGTCGAACGCATTTGTTGCCAACTCAGACTTGGCCCAGTATTGTAATCAGACTAGCCCTTTTATGGTTCCATCTTTTATTGGGCTAATCCCAATATGTGTGAACATTTATTCTTGTTTTGACCCGGATGCCTATTTGGTAACGGGTTCACAATTACGACTAAGTTTATACATTTATTTCAGATTAATTACGTTTTTTAATCAATACGAGTTTTATTTTTACTTTTAAAATTTTTATTTTTTGGTATTAACCTATGGTTATATTTTTTAATTTATCTAGATATTTTGCTAAATTTGATCTCTCTCTCTCTCACACACACACACATATATATATATATATATATATATATAATATTAAAACTCATCAAAAAATAAACTGATTTGGATGAGATATTGAAATGAAATTTTATATTAAGCTAATGAAAAAAAAAACAATTTATATGTTTGTATGAATTATCTGAATATATATGATGAATTGATACCTATGAGGAGTTTAATTGAATATTTATCAGTTAAATTAGTAAACATCTAGTGACAAGTTAACAACTGGAATATTTACTTTTTTTGAAAGTTAAAGATAAACTTGTTTTATAAAAATAAAAAATAAAAAACTGCCACAATGATAAAGATTAAAAATATATTTAGCCTGATTATTTGTAATAATAATTTATAAAATACTATTTTAAATAGTAACTATGCTTTACTATATAGTTAATGTTTATTGTTACGTTTAGTTAAAGAAATAAAAGCAAAGAATGTTTATTGTTCATAAATACAAAAATATTGAGACTTGGTTAAATGATTAAATGCTCTTGTAATATGATCCTAAATATATTACGAAGTTTTATTATAGTTTTACAAAATGAGAATGGTATTTAAGATTTGATGAGATTAACAAGAATAGTTTTTCAGTTAAAAGTGGTGTTTGACAGTTGGAGCAGGGAAGAAAAGAAAGAAATGATTTGGAAGTTTGCAGAGGCTATAAAATGAAAGAGAGAAGAAAAAGTTTGAGGGGATGAATGATGATGAATGTTTAGCAATTGCGCATAAAGATCCAAAACGAAGAGTTAATGAGGGTGTGCAGGTCGATGGCTACAGCACCCGTGTGAATGTGTACGTATGGGAGTATAGACAGGGTGCTGTCTCGTACGGGACCAACATCTGAACCTTTTGGCTGAATGCACTCAAAGCCAAAACCACCATTATTGCTGCTACTCTTCTCTTTTCTCTCTATCTCCATCAGAATATAACGTGCCTCAATCCTCAATCCAAACGCCCTCATAAATTCAGTTGGGTACCCACACCATAGCCGCACAGAACAAACACCCCAGTCATTTATAACAACATTAATTTTTCTGAACCAGAATCATAATCAATAATAAAAAATATATGTTAATCTTAATCCTGAAACCTGATTTCAAACATTTAGAATAATAATTTTTATATATTAATATTTTAAATATAATATATATATATATATATATTTGTACAAATTTACTATTTTTAGATATTTAAAATATATCTTGATGGATTGGGTTGATAGAACACCAAAAGTAATCTTTGTTTTATTAGATAAGATTCGTTACATGAATTATATGACACTATTAAACCTTATAAAAAATTAATAGTATTTATCTACACTATAAAGAGATAAAAGTTTAAGATAATATTAATTATTATTTTTATTCATAAAAAAGTAAATATTAAATTTAAAAATATCTAAAAATTAGAACATAATAATTTATTTTCTTCAATCTGTAAGGACTAAATAGAGAAAAAGGTGCAGGTATTGGTAGTATAATATAAAAAGTAGAGGAAAAAGAGAAAAGGATAAAGGAAGTTGCAGTTAATGGAGGAAAAGCATATGATCTTTGTGCAGGTGGTACAGGCCTATCCTAAACCTACCACAGTGGCAGAAGTGAGAAGTGAATTTAAAGCATATGGTGAAGTCACATTGTGTGATTCAGGACCAACAATGGTTAGCTACCTCCTCTTCTGGTTTTTGCTTTGCTTGTAGAGGGCAAACCAACGAGGTATAGGTAGTGACGTTTCAAACCCATCACTCCTCTGATCTGTTTGATCACCCAGAAAGCGTAAGAAAATCTAGTGGGATGCTCAGAATCTGTAGCCTTCTGACAATGCTACAAACAACTCACCTTCCTTTAATTAATTACATGAAAGTTAAATAATTTTGGCTAGCTTAATTTTGTTACGGTGTTGTTTCTATCAATTTACTGCTTCAAATATTGTGACACCATTATGCTAACTATTGTACATATATTGCATTATTTTGTGGATGTTCTCATATTTGTTTTGATGAACTTGGAAATAAAATTCATTGGGTTCCTGACCGATGGGGTTAGGTCTGTGAACTCAGGCCCTGTATGATGGTCCTAATGGGCCCATTTAGCTTCTGGGTTTCTGATTTTGGACTCGGTGAAGTACACCTTCCCGTAAAGTAAATCATACCATTACTTCTTGTGACAATAATTGTGGCGTTGATGATACCTTCCCCACGAATTCTAACTTTAACATTCAAGTATTTTTTTATTTAAGATATTTTTTCTCGAATCACCAGAACTATTATAAACGATGAAAATTTTCTTTTTATTTTTTTAATAAAGATATATACCAGCAATTGAACTTAAGACTTCCGGTCAACTATAATATACCGGATGAATTCTCTTGCAGCCACGTTATTACTGTGCAACACAAGGTTACAATATTAATGTTCTTAATTATTTATATATGATTTTCTTAAATCATTGATGTTACTATATCCAAAAATGCCTATTTCTTGCTTCGAGTAAACTTTTTCTTATGGAACTCGTATATAGCAATATTAGCACATGCAATGGATTATATTTATCATAAGCTTTCGCCTTCCACCAAATAAAATTGCGTTTACACAATGGAAGTATTATAAATATATGAAGAAAGAGCTATTTGGCAATGCATTGAAAAAAAACAGCTTTTCTTTCTTATTTTTTTCTTTTTGGAAGTTTATTTGTTTTTATTAATTGCCCTTTCTTCTAAGCAACTGCAAAGTTGTAATTAAAGTTGAGTTTGTATTAAAAACTTAAGTTAGCATCTTATAAATATCATCATCTATTTATTGGAAGTTCTCCGTCCAATTTTTTTTCACTATACTTTTCCTCCTAGTACTATCACATTATACTGATATATTGTTATGTAAATATTACTATTATCATTATTATAATTATATATTAATACACCTTTATTTTGTTATAATATCATATGTACACAATATTATATTATTTATATATATATATATATACTATATTCTAATAATACAATTATGTACGTTATAATAAAATAAAGAAATATATCATAGCATAATAATGGATAAAAAATAATATTTATATCATTGAAATACAAAAAATTAAAATAAATAATAAAATAATTTTTACTATCATTGTTATTTTTCTATAAAATTTATTATAAATATTTTATTGTTATCGATGTATATTGTAATTTAGGAATCATCCAATAATCTATTATTTTTCCCACTTTTATTATTCATTTAATTTTTCTTTTCATCTATGTTATCGGCCAATTCAAGTTATCTACTTAGACATCTTTTTTTTTTCTTTCATATTTTCGTTTTATATTCATAAATTTTTACTATTTTAAATTAATTTCGGCCCATTTTTCTATCCATTTGCATTATCTTTTTATTTGCATAGTTTTTATAGTCATTAAAATAATATTTTTCCATCTTTTCAATCATTATTACCAGTTTGCATGATTTTTTAATCTATTTTCTCATTATTTTTTTAACCATTTCCTAATTTATTTAATAAGATGCAGAGAAAACCATTAGTAAAAAAAATAACGATTAAATATATGATAAAGTAGAAAGGTGAAAAATGTTTTTTAGAAAATAAAAACAAGGAAGGCAAGGATGACCAAGAATTTGACCCCTCTAAAATGAAACGTCCACTTTAGATAACAAAATATAAAAATTTATAAAAATTAAATGTTAAAATTTAAATAACTTCAGAATTTGTTGTGGATGAACATGTATATTGTATCCTTAACTAAATAACATTTATCTTTATATTATCCTTTAAGTGCAAGGACGCAATGTACAGGAACCAAACCATTTATTCATAAACAGAAAATATTCCTTACAAAACATTTTGTATCTATTTACAAAAACTAAAAATTCATATATTTAACTTATGTTATTTTATAAAAATACATAATTTTTTAAATGACATTTAGTTAGTTAACTATTAATGCTTTGTTTGTATGGAGAAAAATAAAAGAAAAAAAAAAGAGAAAAGAAAGAAATAAAAAAAAAATAAAATTTTATTTAATGTGTTTTGTCTTTAATGAAAAGAAAATTTGTTCTTTTCTAGAATCTACATATTTTTATTTCTCCTCTTTTCATGAAAAGTGAGGCAATTTTTTTTTTGTTTTTTTATTTTTTTAAAGTATTAAAATTATTATTTATTTTTATAAAATTTAAAAAATAATAAATTAATAAATTATATTTATAAAAAAGATATAGTACAAAAATAAAATATTTTAAAATTTTATATAAAATAGAATTTATATTACTAATATATTTTTCTCTTTTTTTTACTCATTCAAATAAAAAAAAATATTTTTTATTTTTACTCATCGAAATAACTTTTTTTTTATTTACATTCTCTTTCTTTGTTTTCGTTTTTTTTTCTTTCTATTTTCTACATGATATAAACAAATCATAAAAAAGAAAATAAAAAAGATGATAAAATAAAAAATTATTATTTTTAGATAAATATAATTAAAAATAAAATAAAAAATGAATAAAAATTAAAAATAAATAAAAACTATTTAATCACAAGTGATTCTTGATGGATAATAACAACTAATATTAAAAAATATAAAAGTATTATTGGAACCAACCCTCCCTTTCTACTCTCCTATCCAAATCTCATCAGGGGATGGGAGATATTTTTTTTTGGGATCATACATGAAAATAATTCCATCTCCTCATAAAATTCACAATCCAAACATGAGAAAAATTGTCATTCCTAAATAACTTTTCATCTTTCAAAATCATTCAATCTAAAATATTAACATAATTTCATGCATGATATGAACCTATCTTTTGATGGATATATTTGTAATTAACCTGAATAAAATATTCTAACCTTTAGATTGAATAGAAATATAACTCTGTATTTTGAAATGTTTATATATTATTATTATATATGAGGGAGGAGGTGAAGAGTGTTAACTGATAACGGTACAACACTTTCCATGGCTTGAGAAATAATGCAATAAATGGCCAAAAATAGAAGAATCTTCCTTGTGCAGTGAGACATGGAGTCATTAGATGGAAGAAGCTTTCAAGCTTTGTACCCAAACCAGAAGGCATGCAACCCCCAACAGCTGAGCTGTTTGCCAGGTGACAGATCTCAGGTAACATCCTATTCACCCACTGCAACTTTCGTTCATTATTAATTCATACACACTCCATCACTTCTTTCCCTTCATCATCATATACCTTACCTTACTTCTTATATTTTCAAATTCAAATCTACTACACTTTCATTTTCACCACAAACAGAGTAACACTTCCGCATATTACTGCACACAGTATGAGGCCGTGCGGATTTTTTTTTTTTTAGAAAATAATATTTTTTAAAGATAAAAAGTTTAATAAAAACACAATTTTTAAAAAAATATATAAATAAATCAAACACATATTACATCTCCTAAAATGGGTCTACTAATTAAAAAAATTAAATAATTTATATAAAATTACAAATATAAACTTCATTATTTTTGTTCTAAAAAAAACCAAACACATATTACATCTTTCACGAGGGCAATATACTCAGGAAGGAAGATTACGACGTGACATTGAACGCAACACGGTGAAACTGAAAACCCATCCTCCCCGAGAAAATCCAAAGCTTATGAATTCGCTGTGCGTCAAATCTCATATGATATTGAAGTGTGCCGGAAGGAAAGGCAGTCCGATATGATATGCACCATATGCTATTTTTTTTTAATATTTTTTAACTTTAAATATATATATATATATATATTTTATAAACATGATTAAATTAATTGTTATAAAATAATAATTATTTGATATAAATATAATTGTATTGTGTTAATTATTATTTTGGAATGATGTATAATATAACATATTTAAATACATGAGGTATTATTAAAAAATTATTTTAAAAATTTTATAAAATTAAAAATTAATAATTTGAAAAAATAAAATTAAATATAGTTATACTTACAAAAATTAAAAGTATGTAAATTTCATTTTCATATATTAATTTAAATATTCATTCATAATTGAAAAAAATTTTAAATTTTGTTGGTAGGTTGCTAATTTCCTGGTAAATATTTTATATTTATTTCAATTTTCAACAATGTTATATAGTACTTTGAAAATTTCTTGTAAGAAATCATCACGAATTGACTTATAATAGGATTTGGTTTTACATAATACGCGGAAGCGCTGAATTTTTTTTTTAAAAAAAGGTAAAATGATTCGTAAATAATTCGTACATGTTACATCCCTAACGTTAAGCATTTTTATTGACTAATCAATTATTATTCTTAACTTTCTTTTTAACAATCACACCCTCCAGTTGGATTTACCATTATGCTGGACTAAACCTACTTTAAGAATAAAACTATAGCACAAGTTTTAACAATGATTTATACCTATCTGTAACGACAAACTATCAATAAAAAATTAAGCAAAAAAGAAACGTTTTTTTTCAGTAAAAAACGGTCTGAATATAAGTAAATATATTTTACCGTTATCATACTAGTACAAAAAAAAAATAGTAATGAAACTGCAACATAACGATAAGGAAGTACGATGCTTGCAAAAAATACTGTATTAAGCTACATTATTCACACTATATTACTTACAGTATTCATCTCCTTTATTTATTTCGAAATATGCGCTAAACTAAAAATTATGATAACAGTGAAGAAAAGATTAAAAAAAAGGCTGCTCTTGGTCAATTTCAAAAGCTGTATTCGTGTGAGGTACAGGAAATGTTTTGCATCAATCATAATAAATAATACAATAGTCTAAAAATTAGGAATAATAATAAATTAATAAAATAAGCCTATAAAATATTATGTCAATAATATATTTAAAATAAAATAAAATAACAATATATACATAGTTAATAATAACTTTAATTATAAATTAAATTTGTGAATAAATGATCAAATACCAGAAGCATATACAAACAATAAATTATACTTGAAAAACAAAATAACAAAAGCAAGTAATATTATAATATTTATAAAAAATAAATCAACAACAATATAATAAAATTAATCACATGATAAATTAAAAATATTAATATTACTAATTAAAAATAAAACTAAAAATCACAACTAAAAAATATTTTAAAATATTTCTACGATGGCATAACTCGAAATTATTAGTATCATTCAATGGTTATAACAATACAGACTGGAATTCATAAAATTTAGTATTACTTTTAATTTTAGCTTTTTAAGTTATGTTATTATTTATTTTTTATAATATTTTAGATTTACAATAATATAATAGTTAACATCTGAAATAATAATATAAAAGTAAAATAATGCAATAAAAGCTAAAATTAACAATAAAATATCATTAAATTGGAAAAAGAACATAAATAATAATAAATTATATTGTAATAGTAAAAAATATACCAAATCAAATATCTAAAAAAATAATTTACGATGTTATAAAATAACTAAAAATTCTAAAATGTTTGTAAATATTGTAATGAAAACTATATTCAACAACATTAATTTATTATAAAATAGAAAATAAAATAAAATTAAGAAATATTATATAATAATACCATTTATCTTAAATAATTGATTTTATTTAAAATATTATTTTGATAAAAATAAACAAATTTTAATCTTTATAATCATTTAACCTTGAAAATCTATAAAACATTGAAATAATGTTTAATACATATTTAAAATATTAAATATGCAATTTAATTTATTTAAAGCAGATTGTTGTACTCTATTTGATAAATATATAATAACCTAGATTAAATATAAATAATTAATATTGTAAAAGTAGAATAATTTATACCCGACGCTCGGGTAGAAAAGATAGTATATTATAACTAGAAAGCAAAAATAAAAGAAATACAATTAATCTCTTATATGATTTTAAGCAATGACATATAGTCTTCATTCTTGAGAATGGGGATACAGATTAATCATCTTCTATACTCTGCTTTTACTTGTACTTTTGGATTACTTTTATACATTTAATTTTTAAATAAAAATTAATTAAAATACTTTCATTTAAGCTAGCTTCTGAAAATATTTAATTTATTAAATATAATTTTTTAATTTTAAATCCCACTGTTAAATTGATTTTTAAAAAATCTTACCATCCCTTTAAATTCAGAATCATTCTGTTAAAAAATAAATTATTTTAAAATGAATACATAAACATATATAGTAAATGTTTTATATTTTACTGTTATTTAGAAAACTAATTTAAAATAATAAATTTATACATGTATTAATATAATTCATATAAATTGATAAGCAACGTACTATTCATCTATTCACATTCTGCTTACTTGTTATTTTAAGTATTTAAAAATTTAATAGATATTAAATTTTTGTTAATTTTAATTATTATTTTAAAAGTTGTTTTCACGTGAAGAAATTTAAACATATGTTTATATACTTTTAAAATTTTGATAGTTTTTATTAGATTTATTATTTAGTTAATCATTGAATTTGATTTTATATATTGAATTCTTTATTACAGATAATCAAATAAAAACTAAAAAGTACATATTATATAACTTAACGGATATTGTATACTGAATAACCCCGGTAACATTGTTTTGTGTGTAATAAATAGAATATTATGGTTAACAAAATCTATAATTACAGTTGAAAAGTGAAATAAATGCAAAATTTAAATATTGTAACTCTATGGACTTACTTTTGTGTTTGAGTGAAGAAAAATAACATTTTGAGTAGAAAATGGTGAATGGTGGACATGTTTTATTAATATATTAAATTATATGTGGACGATTTTGTTCAGTATATATTGTTATACTTGTTTTGACTTATAATTATATAAATTGCTACATTATTATATTTATTAGGGTGGACAGGAGGTTTCAGGTAAAAAAATAAGAATCGTTGAAAATTAAAGTTGGAGGTAATTGAGATTATTTCCAATAAAAAAATATGACGGCTTGTTTAGTTTTTTATGTTGTGCTAGTAGCGAGTTATTCGTGTTGATATCGAGGAAGCAAGCCATCAACATATAGCATAGCCCAAACAAAATGGAGAAGAAGAAACGTATAATGATGAAAAGAGAATAAAAACTCACAAACCTAAGAGAACGTAGAACCTGGGTGAAAAAAAAAACACAAAAAAAAAAATATAGAAAAATGAATGAAGAAGAAGAATCCAAAATCCCATAAGAATGTGGGAAGAAAAACTCGAAAGACCATGGATCTTTCATAACATAGTAAGAACATAGGGATTTTACATAACAAAGAGTACAATCAGCCAGGATCGAGTTTCCACAAATAAGTTTTTGAAATGTGTATTTGACCAAGGTAAACCATATGTAATCATCCAATTCTATCTGCAAATCTAAAATCATGTTTTATCCATTCGATTATGTTGAATGTGCGTCAATCGTCTCTTAACGATTTTTTATCCATCCTTAGCATCTATGATGAAAATTGACTTGTAGTGAATTTTAAAATTTTTAAGATAGTTCATACTCAAATAAGTATTAACTTATTTAGTTTAATATATTTTAAAAAATAGATATTTTTTTGAAAATTAAATAAATTTTTACTTATAATGTATTTTTAAGATAGTTAATACTTAAACAAGTTCATACATTGAGTGCATTCTTTAGGAAATTAGTCTTATTGAAAAAATTTCATTTATTTTAATTTTAATTTTTATCAAAATCACTTTTACTTTGAAGAATATAACTTTAAAAAGTCGAGTGTGCATGTTTGTTATTTTAAAAAAGTGTGAAAGAAAAAATTAATTTGTGTTAAAAGGCTACTACGAGCAATTCTTGTAAAAAAAAAACTCAATTATAACTGTTTTTTAATTAAAAACATGTTTTAGTTGTTTTAATTAAATAGAACTTTGCGTAAGATCTCTACAAATTAAATTACCTTTTTATATATTACTAATTCACTTAAGAAAATTAAGAAATAATCTCGTAGGGTGAAGGAAGGTGAAGGAAACATGAGTTAAACTCACTTGGTTAATAAAATATTAGCTTTGAAGTAGTTGATGTATCATTTAAAGATATTATCGACTATAGGTATTTTAATACTGTATTTTATTGTGTGAAAATAATTATATTGTTTTATTAAGACTGACATAACTAAAAAAATGTCACCAGGAATTGGATGTACTCTAGTTTTAAAAGGGTCGTTCTTAATCAACATGAAAAATTATTTTTCGAAATCAACAGATGTTATGAAATTTGACTATTAATGTTCAACACATCCTTTCTAGAACAATCAATCAAGTACCTAATGTCCTAGTTAGAGTAGGAGCGCTGAAAGACCATTTTGTCGAAATTTGTAAAATTTCACCATTTGATTTGATTGATATACTATTTTTTTTCCAACTTTAGTCAAGCTTGTTTTTTCCCCCTTGTAATAAAGAAAACAACAATTCTTTTTAAACTATTACCGAACAAGGTGAAGATATGCAGGCTACTTTTAAAAAACTAATCTTCAAGAAAGTGTTTAATAAATTATTAATATAATTATTTTTATATATTTTTCATAAATTTTTAGTAAATTTTATCATGGATTCAATATCATCACCAATAGACATTTGTGAATGATATTCTGAGAGTTGCTCAAATAACTTGAGAACCTTGTGACCTTTATTTATAATTGTTTTCGTTTAATAATTCAAGATAGGATATATTTAATAATATATTTTTGTTCATTAGGAATGTCATTCACAAAATAAATGTGTTGCTCTCAAATTATTATAAAAGGGGCAACATTAGATTTTAAAAAAACTATTATCTTAAAATAAAAACTTGATATATTTTTGCACAACCTAATTTTGGATTTATTTTCCATAGTTAATATAACAAAAATAAAAAATCACGTATTTTGGTATTGACACTACACCCTAAATTTCAAACAACAATATCTAAAACAACCACAGAACAGTGAGAGCTCAAATAACTAATATGTATAGAAAATAAACACCATCTTAATGCAATTAATAATTGACTCATTCAATGCAATAAAATATAACATATCATGAGAATGTCCAACCAACAACAATAAAATATAAATGGAGCACCAAATAGTTTAGACTTGATAATGCACATATTTTTGTGTTAACTAATAAACTTATTTTCTTATTCACCATTCAAAATAATTAACAAAAAAAGAAAGTATATAAAGATTTAAAAGAGAATAAATAATAAGTAAGTGGAAATAATTTCAATACTTACATTTGTTAACCATTCATATAACATCATCTATAATTTTTTTATTTTTCTACCATTACTTTTATATATTCACCCAAACGAGCCTGTACTTGCAATTCTTGTAAAATAAAACAATTTGACTGTAGCATGTGGAACGGTAAAAGGATGAGAAAGAATAGAATGTTGGAGGGAAGGGTATGTATTTGTGTGTGAGTGGAAGCCCATGCCGTTTGGAACAGTGAATGGAAGGAAGAGAATGGGAACAAAAGTGGACAAACGCAAATCTCCAATTTATTCACCCAAGAAAACCCCCAAGCAGAAATAATTACTAAGAGATGCGAACTTCCACCTAATAACAATAGTAAAAGAAAGAAAAAAAAAGAGTGTGTAAATAAACATAAACATAGATGAGTAAAGAAGAGATAGTGGTAATAGGAAGAGGAATAGGAATAGGAAGGAGATTAGTTGCTAATAATTAAGACAGAAACATACGTGGCAGCTTAGGGTTCACCCCAACTCCTAAAAAAGCCCCCCCTACCCTTCCCCCATTTCCCCCCCAAACGCAACTCTGCCAACACTCCTTCACTCTCACTCCTCACTCTCTCTTTCTCTCTCTCTCACTCTCTCTCTCTCTCTCTACTCTGAATTAGTACTAGTACATGGTCCCACCGACCAGTGGGTGGCGTAATCGGAGGCCATGAACGGCGGTGGCACCGCCACCTTCCGATCCATCCTCGACAAACCCCTCAACCAGCTCACCGAGGATGACATTTCTCAACTCACCCGCGAAGACTGTCGCAGATTCCTCAAAGAAAAAGGTCCCTCTTTCTCTCTCTCCCTCTCTCTTTATTCTCTCTCCTCTTTTGTACTCCACGATTTCCGGCACCTGAAAACCTCCATTTTCCCAAATCGTTATAATACAACATTATATTATTATTATTATAATATTAAATCGTAGTAATATTAATCGGGATGCGGATTATTATTTAATTTAAATTAAATGAGAATAACAATGAATAATTAAAAAGAGAGAAAATGAATGGAGAAGACACGTGTTCGTACAGGGATGCGCAGGCCTTCCTGGAACAAATCGCAAGCGATCCAACAGGTCATTTCCCTCAAAGCTCTTCTTGAACCCGCCGACGGTGATTCCCCTCCTCCCGTCGTCTCCTCCGCCATGCACCACCATGCCCCTCAAGTGAGTCCCTCTTTTCCTCATTTGCTCAGAAAAAAGGCCATGAATAGTGTGTTGGTTACTCGATGGTTGTATTTGTAGGGGAATTTGAGTGAAGCTCCGGCCAAAGCTCCGGCAGCTGAAGAACCCGCGTTTCAGGCTGTAGATGAGCTTCAGAAATCTGGGTCTTCTGGGGAAAAACCTACGGAAACCAATGATGCTAACGTTGCCAGCCCCAGGTCTGTTTTCCTTTTTGTCTTCTTTTTTTTTTCTATGGGTTTTAATGCACTTTTATGTGACGGCCACTTTTTTTTAATATTTTTTAAGCTTTTTTTGGGCGGGGGGGGGGGTGTTGAACGGCGTCCAAGCTAGTTGGATCTTTGATATTGCTTTTCATACTTGGTGGAGAAAAAAAAATAGTGTGGTGGTTGAAGTGTGTTTCGAAGTTCAGTGAAGAGTGAGGGTTGCAGACTAGGGGGGTGATTTACATGGTTAAAACGCTAAAGGTTTTTTTTTTTTGAAGTATATTTTCTTTAGGCTAAAATTGGCCCATTGTTTTACCGCTTTCTGTGAGGTGGGAGATGATAATACGGACGATAGGTTTTGGGTATCCAATGAATGTATGTGCGGAAAGTGAAGGCAAAGCTGTTGGTGAAGTAGTCATGGAAGAAAAGTGAGTGCTTTCTTGGCATTATATAAACAGTTTGTGGCTGTTTAAGTTGTTAAATATATTTCTGAGTTATACCAAATGGGGCCATGGGCTGGATCTTGCTGTTAGCTAGGTCAGAAAAAGTTTTATGGTCATTTGAACTTTTGGATATTTCTGGGATGTATTAGTTGGGTTCTTTTTTTTAGCAGGCTTAGGAGAGGGATGAATGTTTGGGGAGTGCTATCTTCCGTGAGCTTTATGGATTTCTATCCACCCGATCAGTTGACGCATGGGAAGCCGATGTTTGCTATTGCTAAATCTAGATATCCCTATAATTTTAGTATTATCGTCATTCTATATTTGTTGTGTTGTGTTCGCACTTTTATTAACTAACTTGTGCTCATTTATTTATTTATTTTGTATTCCATTTTTTCAGACCTTATATAATGACAGAACCAGATTTTAGTACCATCAAAGTACTACTGACTAGATTTTGGTTTTCCATTCAGTAGCTTTGATTAAATTTTTTCTATTAAATATTGCTTTAGATATCTTGATTATGGTGGGGACAAGGTTCATGCAGAACAAATACATGACAAATATCAAAGGGGAGAAGGGAAACTTTTTAGGTATAAAAGTGATTCCTTTAGGTTAAACATAATCAATTTCAAGATTCAAGGAGTAAGAACAAATAAGAGTGAAATTTCTATCCTCCCCAATGTTTGTTTTCATATTCCTAGCATCTAAGCAAACGAACCTGTTTATTTGGAAGCTGAATAACCCTTGACTTCAGCCATGGACGTGGTAGGAAATTGTATCTTTAGTTGCTGATGTGAAATCTGAAGGAAAATTTTCTTTCAGTTACAGTAAGTAGTAATTATGAGACAGTTTTCATAAACTTCTTAAAAAGTACTTATAAAAAAAGAAACTAAGATGAACTTAGGAGGTAAAATGAATCAAACTTCTCTTACAGGTTAAAATCAACTCATGCACCTCAATCTTTTCATAAACTCCCTTATTTAACTTCTCCATAAGTTTAGGTGCATAGTTTTTGTTTTTATTTTACAGGAAAAGTTTGACTCGTTTTAGTTCCTTGGCTCATCTTATTTTCTTTTCCTATAAACACCTGTTGAGAAGTTTATCCAAACAGGCTCTATACCTAGTTGAAAAGAAAGCTGATGTGGGTGTTGTAATTAGGTGTTACGAACCCAGACAAGAAAATGGAGAAAAGAAGAGAAAGATTGTATTCCTAGGTTGATAATGAAAGCATCAAAGCAGAAAGAACTCTCCTCCAAGGGTTTCCTTGCATCCTTCTATTTATTAATCTCTCTGATCCCTCTAACTAACTAAGTGACTAATATTCTAACTTTTCCTAACTAATAACCCTTTCCCCTTTGTCCTAACATTAGGTGTTCTAGATATACTAAAGTCCTTCATCAGTTGATGTTTAAATTAAAAATTGCTCTTGTGCCATTCTATACAAAATAGCTGGCCACGATAATTATAAAGTGTACAAAACTTTCATTATAGAACTACTTTCCATATGAATAGAGTGATTCAGTAACTTAAGTAACTTAGAATCGACAAATTTTGTATAAAATATATCTGAATGAAGGTGGCCAATGTTCCTGTTATGTATTGTCCATTCATGTTTGTAACATTACTTACAAATGTGGCACAGAGGGTGTGCAACCAGTGGATCATTTGGGCAAATGACAATTTTCTATTGCGGTAAAGTGAATGTCTATGATGGAGTCTCTCCTGATAAGGTTGGTAATCATTTGTCCTCTTGCGTAAATGCCTGGCCTTAAAGCCAATAAATTTCTCCTTCCAATTCAGCCATATTTGGATTTGCAGGCACGATCTATCATGCAGCTCGCAGCAAGTCCAGTCCAGTTTATGCAGGATGATCCTTTAAATGGAAATGCAGCAGTTTGGACGACTTCTTGTCACTTACCAATGGATAAGGATGTCCTTGTCCCTGTTGATACAACAATCCTTCAAGTTGCTCAAGCAGGTAGCAAATGGGTAGAAGGATTGCTTAATTTTAGTTCAAATTTAGTACTCTAATGTGCAATTGTAATGGATTAATTTCTTGATTTTCTTAAAGGAATGTATTATTTCATCCAATAAGTAGATGCTGAAAGTCATGTAGCTTTTTTATTAGCTTAAATACTAGATTGAATTTATTTCTTGAAGCAGGATCTAGTTCCAAGTTGCTTTGCTTTGTTTTAACGGATAAAAAGTAATGAAAAAGGGTTCAAGCTGATATTTGTTTTTTATTGTACTATTTCATATGCCGTGTTTGTTGAGTTTTTCATTCTAATTGTTGTTCTGTTTCTGTACAAGTGCAAAAATAATTAGATGGTCAAACATTATATGACCAAATTCAATCTGAATGCAGATTTTAGAGTTATAGCTATCAAGTCCACGTGTATTGAAGATGGACAAGTGCAACATGTTTGACTTTGTTTAGAACCTGATAACTTGCTTAATTTAGAACTAAAGATGTTAAGATCGACATATTACATCTTTTCTAAAATCAGTAACTTTATAATTGGTGTTCTCAATTTGATTTTTACAGATAAGATGGTGGAATATCCTCTGCAATACAGGGATAAAGGGAGCATAGCTCGTGATGCTGGTAAGAATAATTGTTTGAATTTTTTGTAGTCGGTTAGAACTCTTTGTTCTCATTTTTGGCAAATTTACAGAAAATTGCAAATAAAAGATAAATTTCTGATTAACGACCAGGCTGAATTTGGACCCATGCTGCATCCTTTGTTGAATTTCTTTTAATATGTCCTCTCCGTTTGTTTTCATTTGATTTGGCAAGTTTTTGGAGGTCCTTTCTTGTTTTTTCTTTCCTAGGCATCCTAAAAAAGAATACAAAATTTGTGTAAGTTTCCTTATTGGATAGAATACAATAATGTTATTTGATCAATGTAACCCGTGGAAAAAGGCTTTTGATGTTGTTGTTCCCCGTATTGTCCAAGAGTCATGATGTTATGATGCTATTTTTCTTAGCTTTGAATGCCAGCTTCATTTTTGAGTGCAAGAGCCTTGTGTTAATCGCCCTTGCTGGTAAAATTGCTACTATTAAGTGTAACACCTGCTCCCTTTCAACAAAAAAGGCCATTATTAAAATAGGGGTGTCTGGTGCAGTATAATTTTTTTTCCCACCGAAAATGATACTGTGCTTGTACAAGATGTGTCTGGTGCTCATAATTGCCAGCCATTTAAGTATCCGAGTAACAAGTACCTGTTCCACTTAAATACCTGGTTAAAAGAACTTGGTTTTTGTGATTTGAAAAGCAATGAAACATGATAAAATCTTGTGAGTTTGACACTCTGTACCAATTTAGAATACATGTATTAGAGGAAGACTTCTGTTGTACTGTGCTTGTACAAGATATGTGTCTGGTGCTCATAATTACCAGCCATTTAAGTATCAGAGTAACAAGTACCTGTTCCATTTAAATACCTGTTTAAAAGAACTTGGTCTTTGTGATTTGAAAAGCAATGAAACATGACAAAATCTTGTGGGTTTGACGCACTGTACCAATACAGAGTACATGTATAAGAGGAAGACTTCTGTTGTATTCAATTTGTTGAATGTTTAGTTCGTGACATACAACTTGAATAACACATGTTTTTGCACCCACATGGTAGCATATCTTAGATTGCAAGCATCTCTAAGAGGAACAGAGAATAGTTGTTTTTTAAGCTTAAAAGCATTGTTATAAGTTTGCATACCACATTCTCAGAGGAGAAGTATTCATCATAATATTTATTTGTCCTTTCATAAGATGTAGAGGGTCAGGCAAGCAGAAAAGTGTCATTGCAGCGATATCTTGAAAAGCGAAAAGACAGGTATTTTGCAGTGCTGAACTGTCATTTGTATATTGCCATAAATTCCATCCCTTGTGTTACAGGTGTATAGTTTTAGTAGTAATGCTCCGATTGTTCTCTTATTCTGCCTTTTATGTTAGGGGAAGATTGAAGGTCAAGAAATCGACTGGGATAACTTCAACTAACTTCGAGATGTATTTTCCAGTGAAGGTCCATGCCTCGAATGGGAATTCAAGCCGTAGTAGCACTAGCTCTCCACCACAGCCTAGACTGCCTCTTGTTTCCAGTGGTTCAGCTGACAACCAGCTAAAAGTTGCCCTTCCCATTGATCTCAATGACAAAGGTCAGTCAAATCTTTGCTTCAACTGTTAAGTAACAAAACAATTTTGTTCCCTAACAAGAATGTGATAAAAGTCAGAGGATTATAATGATTAAAATTAATCGCTTTGTCCTGCTTGCTGAATTGATATTTGGGGATGTGAGAATTGCAAACCATCTGACAAGCAGGGAGGGGATCTTTGTTTGCAGTGCTTACAGGACAACCTTATATGCAGATGTTAATCTTATGAGTAGTTACAAGGGTCAATATTTATGGTGATGAAAAACTAAGGGGTAAAACCAAGATATGACAAATTGTCAGCCTTAATGCTTGGTTACTAAAGTATTTTTCAATATTTGTGGTCATAAATTTATGGTGTGTTAGTGTCTTTGCAGATGTTCAAGAATGCTAAAACTCAGACTAGATAGATTATGCAGTGTTGGGAGTCATAGATGATTGAAGAGAGACGTTCACAGTATAACTGAAGAGACCATAGCCTCTAGGAGCCTATTGCAAGAATTGGGCTTCTCTTAGACCGGTCAATTTTAGTGTCTTTAACTGCTGGGAAAATTTCTTTTGTTTAGGATAGTCAAAATGTCCTGCTTACCTGATCAATTTTGTAATATCTGCCATCTAATTTCGTCCTTCGGGAATTTCTTGTTGCTGAAGTTTGAAGGTTTTCTGAGTTCAAATGTAGAGCCAGGAGCAGCCATTTTCCCTCGAATCTATGATATGTAAATTCATCGTGCTGCCCTCTTGTTAAATGTGAATAGCTTTTGTGGAAGCCAAACTAGTCTCTTATTTTTATTTACTCTAGTGTTACTCTGTTCTATTCCGTTTCAGTTTGAATGACTTCGGTAATTTCATTGAATGTGACATTTCATATTTTGTAGGATAGATGTGTCATCCTTCTTTCGGCCGGAGAGCAGCCTTGAAACTCTGAAATATTTGTCACTAGCTAAATATAGATAAATTTTAGATCTTAATTTTTAATTTAAAATAGAAAAATGTTAACATAAGCCTTCAGCTTTATTTGTTTTTATCAGGAAAAAAAGTATTATTATACTTTCTTTATTTTTAATGTAATAAATATTTTTAATATGAAATTGTCACTTAACCGTTTAAAATATAACATTTTTTGTGAATGGCAAAAATATGATAAATTATAAATGTCTAAATTTATTTTGTCGTGTGAAGATTGATATTCAGGAATTTTAAGCATTTCTCTACCATAAAATTAGATAACTCGAGACATTTCTGGAAGCGCCCAAGAAGAGATAATCTGATTAGATGACGACGATGGAAACGCCCACCACATATACTCACGTCTCATGACGAAAGAGGAGACTGTAAAAATGAATACGAAGTATACGCCATAATAATAATATTATTATTATTATATAGTTTTTTAATTTTTTTTGTCTTATATTAACACAGATAATCTCACTCACACCAGTTTCAATTGATATAGAGAGAGAAGGAATCAGAATCGGTAAGAAACGAGAGTGATTGAAACTTTCAAGTTGTCAGTGATGGCAATTGAGGTAAGTTCTTGCCCCTGTAGGCTGTAGCAATGAACTAATCTGAATCTAGGCGTGGGACTTCGGTTATTGATAAAAAATTGGGCATGACAGGCATGGTTGATGGACGACAGCAATGAAGATCCAAGGCTTCCTCACCATCTCAACCCCAACCAATTTGTTTCCTTGGACCAATTAGCAGGTCCCCTCATCTCTCTCCACGTATGTATGTATAATTTTACTTCACATTGTGACTTTGTTGGAAACCGGTGAATTTTGCAGAATTGGGAATCTTATACTGGAAGCTGAATTCCGATGTCTATGAGAACGATGAGGAGTTGACCAAAATTAGAATCTTATACTGGAAGCTGAATTCCGATGTCTATGAGAACGATGAGGAGTTGACCAAAATTAGAAAAACTAGAGGATACAATTACATGGTAGTATTGTATTTATTCTTTTATTAATTTCAATTAATTTTATTTTGTTTTCTGTAATTAGATTATTTTTTTAATTTTTTTGTGCATATTTTGTGTGATTAGATGGTGCATACACTGTTGGCCTTTTTTTTATTACCGCATGACAAAAATAGAATTCTTAAGAGAATATACAGATTTTTATTTTTGGTTGGGGTTGGCATGTTGATTTTTTATTTGGGAACACTTAAGCGGAATTTGTTAAAGAAATTCTTTTTAAGTTTTCTAAAATTCTTAGTTTGGAATGTTAATTTTTATGTTTTGGTATAAATATTTTAAAAGTATTATGAGAAAACTAACCCTTCTAGTCATGTTTTTATTTTTACTATATCTTTCACTAAAGTTTGTTTATAGGAGGAGGTGAGAACCTAAAATTTTTATAAAGAGAAAATTTTAACTATATTCATTATAATATTATTATAAATCTTTTAAACATACTAAACACATTTATAATGTTCTGAACAATTATTATTTTAGGAAACTTCATTAATTGGGAAACATGACTTTCATGAATGAAAAAAGATTCTAAATGCTAATTATTTTCTAAATTTTAAGGAGTAAATAGTTTTTTTTTAATTTTTTTAAAAATTAATTAAAAAATAATTATATCCTTAAAATAAGCTATGTTAAGCAACAAGATGCAAACCTCGAACCTATGTCTTATTACCCAAATTATTTTATAAATATCCTTCAAATTATTTGCAGTTTCATTTTTTATATAAATAAACTGAAAATATTTAATAAAAAGGCTATGAGTCCAAATAAGCTCTTTCAATCACTCTCTAAATATTAATTATACTTAATATATATATAGAGGAGCATGATATGCATTTTTACATGGACAATATATGACTCATGGGACAGGATGCCCACACTATATTGCTGAGAGTCAGTCCATTTCTTAGTACTTAGGAGCATATTTGCTAAGACTAAACATGTTGGTGGCTCTTTAGAGATCTGGCGATTTTGAGGTTAATTAATGGACTCTTGAAGCTTTTTTGCTGAATTTTTCTCGTAGATTTTCTTATTAAATGAAGGTGAGGCTAATCTTTCAAGTTTGACCATTTTTTATGAATGTTCTGGGTGATAGTAACATTTCTTTGCATCTTGAATACTTCTGTTTTGTTTGGATATGCTGTAGGATCTGCTGGATTTATGCCCAGAAAAGGTGGAGAATTATGCAGAGAAGTTGAAGAACTTCTATACTGAGCACATTCATCAGGATGAAGAGATTCGTTATTGTTTGGAAGGAAGTGGCTACTTTGATGTGCGAGATAAGGATGATCGCTGGATTCGCATTTTGATCAAGGCTGGTGATCTTATCATTTTACCTGCTGGAATCTATCATCGGTTCACTCTAGACACAAGTAACTATGTGAAGGTATGAAAGTTTCTTCTGCTAACCACAACCTTAAGTTCTCTTGTTGCGGCCTCACTTTTGGGATATTTTGAGATTGTTTAAATATACCAAGATTCAAGGCTTTTTTTGGTTGATTAATTGTTGCTTTGCTGTATGCATATTTATGTGCTTGTGTGCAGTTAATGAGGTTGTTTAAGGGCGAGCCAGTGTGGACACCATACAATCGACCACAGGAAGAACATCCTGCTAGAAAGGAATACATTAAGGGCCTCACTGAGAAAATTGGAATTTCACTTGCAGCTCATTAGGGCCCTGAAATATACCAGTATTTCTTTTATTTTGAGACATTACAGCTTAAGGTTCGCTGTGTAATTGTTGGTATTTTATTTGTATACCTAAGGGAAGACCTGTCTATGAACCTAAAACAGATCGAACATAAAATGAAACAGACCTAAGAGCATATGATGTTTACATACTAGTTTTGTCTCTGTGAAGCTGCTATTATGTTATGTGAATATGTGTTCAGTTTTTAATTCACGTTTGATAGGGGTTGAGAAAGTGTGCGATTCATAACACCCCATTAATGTTAGGAATTGTCAACAATAATACTTTGAGGTTATGGTGTTGTTACATTTGGCTTGTTTGCCTAAGGATGAAATATATGTGGAAACTTTCCGTGTTCCTTGTTTTCGGCCAAGTCGATTCATCTCAATTCTCTCTCTAAATGAAAAAAAGAAGAAGAAGAAAAGAAATATAAGATATAAATTTGAGTATAACCTTAACGACCGGTATTTATATTTTAGTTCTAACCTCCGTTCTAATGTAAATGATTACTTATTTTACAAACTGATAAAAATAAATAATTATGTCTATATTAAGTTGAATTAAACTCATGCTAAGTGGAGGGACCATCGCTAATATTCACATTTTAAAATGAAAAACACAATGACTTGAAAATTGATAAAAAAAAAAGGACGGTTCGTTCCTTCTGCAACCCATAAAAAATAATAAATATTGCAAAACATTCAAAGATGCACAAATAAATGTAACAAGTTACATAGTAATTCATATTTCACTGGAATGTCATGGTTATAATACATTTTTTTTATAGCAAAAATATAATTTTTTTTATTAGAAAATTCAAGTTATCATATCAGAAATAAAAAATGCTTTATAGTTATGTTTATGTATTTAAAGATGTCTAATAAGGTATAAAACATAAATAAGAAAAAGTAGCCAGATAAAAAATAAAAATTAATAAGAAAAATTATGAAGAAAATGACCCCATACATATAACTTTTCGGAAGAGAAAAGATTAATTCTGATATTTTTTAATAAAAATTATGCATTTTAAACATTAATCTATAATGAAAATTATTTGATCATATTTTTAGTTACGTTTAACAATTTAAAATTAATTTTATCTAATTTTAAAACAAAAATATTTTAATTTAATTAATGATCTTAAATCTGAGTTACAAAAATATAACTATATTAAAATTAGATAATTATTTTTCTTTTTATAATTATTTTTTATCTTTAACGATCCTATCTAATTTAAACAAAAAAAAAGAGTAAAAAAATAATAAATCTTAGCCACAAGAATTATACCAGTTTTTATCAAATTTGTCGTACTAATTATGTATTTAATTTAGTATATTTTAAAAATAATTATTTATTTTTATAATTTTGGGATAATTTTTAAAAAATAAATAATAATTTATTTAAATTAATTTGTTACCGAAAATGGGCTAAGCCATTTGTATCATTCGGAATTCCGGATCGTTAGATTATTCTTTTTTTTGAAAAAATTTTACACCGTTAAAATTTGAGAATAAATGGATGAATAGTCTACTATATTTTCCCTTATCGATCATTTCCAGTGGACCTTATTTAGTGTCATCTTTTGTTTGGTTAGAATAAATATATTATTGTTATTAAAAAAATTGGAACATATCTTGTTAAACGATGATTTTAGGCCAAGGCTCGGGCCAGGCTCATTCCCGCCACTAACATACATACATGCATGCTCTGCTTCCACCAATGGCTACGTTCTCTGTAACCGCCACCACCTCACCTTCTCCATGCCTTTTTCAACGACGTCGTTTCTCCACCTATTCATCTTCTACCCATCTTCATGTACTTCGCCCCTTATGTATCCTATTCTCTTCTAATCATTTTTCTCCATTTTCTGATCACATAATTATCATACAACCCTTATTTCGTGAATTTTTTATTTATAAGTCTTCAAATTCGATTTATTTCCCCCTTTTTTTGCGGTTTTTTTAGAGTTAAGTTGAGATCCCTGCTTTATGGCATTTACGTCGCTAATTTCTTCTATTTAGCGCGATGGTTTTACGGATTATGCTTAAATTTTATCTTTATGTAATTTAGGGTTCGCTTGCGCAAACTCGGAAATTTGGGATTTTTGGGATGCAGGGACCCTGTCATGGACGGAAATGGAGGAGTAGAGGGTAATATTCCAGGATTTACACCTGTCACAGTATTTAATTTACTAACTGTGCTTGTTTTTGTTGTGATTATTCAACTTGGTATCAATTTGGGGTTTGTTTCAACTTCTAGGGTATGCTTGATTGGGGAGAAAATGGGAAAGTAGAAAATGACAATGTATTTGAACTTTATTGTATTCAAATAACTGGTCATTTTCAAACTTGCCATTTTCACTCATACTTCCAACTGCAGCTCCTTTGATGATACTCCTATTGCTGAAGCTGTAAATAGTAAATTGGCCTGTTTGAATCTAAAAACAGGAGAACTTTAATGTGTGCAGTCAATCAAAATGCCAAGGAAGCAACAAAAGACACTGTGAAAACTGATAGCCTGATAGGATTGCTGGAAGAAACAGATTCTCACCAGGTAAGAAAGAATAGAGGAACTTTTTCAATTTGTTTGTCGCCCTTCTATTTCATGCTGTCTTTCCATGTAGTGATTTTATTTTTGAGAAAGTGTTTTCGGTACTCTAAAGATACACGTGGCATCAGAATGGTCTTTTCCCTCTTCCAATTGGTTCAACAATGATATACATACATCAATTTGGTCTATTAATGTCAGATTTTTGCCCAAATTGATCTTTGAAGGCACACATGTGATATAAGTGAAGGACTAATGTGATGTAGCCTGTATCTTTTGAAAGACCAATATGACTGTTTACTCTCTTAAAAAAAATTATATCAAACATAATTGTAGATTGTGATTGTGTTACATTTTGGTGCTATTGCTTTAAATTTTTCCCTTTTGGATAATGGATATAATCTGTGATTACACAAATTTATGCTGCCTTTGCCTTTTTAAGAATTCATGCAATACTAGGTAGTTTGAATACCAATTTGGCTATTCCATATAGGATGAGAGAAGAACTTTTCTCAAGGTACATGATGCCTGGACGCAATTTTCCAGAAGAGTCTCTGGTGAATGGGATGGATTTGGTGCAGACTTCAATAATGAAGGGAAGGCAATTGAACTGCCAGAGTCGGTGGTGCCTGAAGCATATCGGGAGTGGGAGGTTAAATTATTTGATTGGCAGACGCAATGCCCCACTCTTGCTGAACCAGAGGATCATGTCCTTGTATACAAGTCCATTCAGTTACTTCCAACTGTTGGATGTGAGGCTGATGCTGCCACGCAGCACAGCATGGATGAGAGGAAAGTAGGAGGGGAAAATAGTGGACTTACTGCATTTGCTTACCAATCCAGTGGTTCTTATGTTGCTGTCTGGCAGAAGGATAACTTATTAGAGTTGGAGTACTGCTTGATCAATCCTCAAAATTTTGAATCTCGAGTTAGGATTATTCAGCTTATACATTTATTAAATGACACAAAGATGGTGCTACAGAGTATTAGAGTATTTCGTGAGCAGTGGTATGGGCCATTCAGAAATGGCGATCAACTAGGAGGTTGTGCTATCCGTGATTCTGCATTTGCTTCTACTGCACCCATGATTGCTTCAGATGTTGCTGGCATCTGGCACGGGTCTAAAGCTGTCGCCACTTTTGGCCATCGGAACAGTGTGAGTGGAAGGATCTCTCATACCCTTCTGTTATTTTATATCTAAAATTTTCTTGTTTTATTGGCTTCATGGGCATGCACTGTTTTTACTCCAGGATATCTTTCGAGAGCTTTTAGATGACAAAGTGCAGAACTCTGTCAGAGATGGAGACAGCAACATATTACTTCCTAAGCAACTCTGGTGTTCCCTCAGACAAAACAAGGATGGTGAAACTCTTAGTGAAGTGGGATGGCTTTTAGATCATGGACAGGCAATCACATCGAGCTGCCTATTATCAAGTACTGCAAAGCCCCAGGCAAGTTACAAGTGACGGTATATAGATCTTTAGTGGTTATAGACATTGATAAGATATGGGGGATCCCCTGGAATGCTAATCTCCACTCTCACATTTAGGAAAGGTAGATACAAAATAAATATATAAATTTCTGTAAACTTCAATAAATGTGTGTCTGTTGTGTGTTTCTTTGCTTGTGGACTCCTGAAGTTCAGAGCAGGGGATCCACATTTTGAGTGCCACCAACACTAAAAATGCTCGTTTGTATTTTTATTTAATAATATCTAGTAGCAAGTCACACGACCTATTTACAGTAAGGAAAAATAGTGAAAAGAAAAACGTTGCAGAGATATCGGTGGAATAGTATTAGATTTGTATGACAATTCCAATCTTTATATTTCTATGTGACGTCTTAAGATGTTTGCTGCGTGCCTACCATTATAAGAACAGCACTTGTCACTGCCTGAAACAGAACAAAAATGCATATACGGGGTATAACAAAGATATCACTAGAACAAAAGTATTGACTTAGAGGAAAAAAAGATGACTCTTCTTTACGAGCTGAACTCTTCTATTGCATCAACATAAATAGTGTACTAGCAGATGTATATTGTATAGTATATATTTTACATGTCAGCATGGGATGTTTGAAATGTATGGCTATATTTTTTGTTTGTTGTCTGGTTCCAATCAGATCTTTTTCTTGACCATTGAAACTTTGTGTTTCTCCTAACATGCCATGATCTTCATCTTTGGTAGGAAATATCAATGGCATTAGAAAATAGAACCTCGGAACATGTATAGCTGCAGTGGTAATCCATTCTGATCCAAATTTGTCTACATCCGTAAAAGGCAGTACTATACGAGGTGGTTTTTCATGTATAAATACAACAGATTTTTGTCAAAATTTTGTGTTATTTAAATAATTCATTTTAACTCATGCATGTAAGATCTCTTCAGTTTATCTTTCAAGGAATGTTTCAACCGTTTGCTGCGGTGTGTTTAAAAGTTTATCTACATTCCTGGAAATTGTATTCCATGCAGATGACTTTGATTCTATTAAATTAATTGACATTTTTCCTATGAGTGGAGAGAGAGAAAATAGGGAGGAAGAAACTGCACCAGAATTATAGAAAGAAAGGTTTCTATTAACACAAGAGTGCGGATGGTTGCAAGACTTTCAAGAAGCTTGTACTATTCTACAGAATTTGAAATTCCTCTCAAGTCACAAGGTAAAATTCCTCCTTTCAACCCTTTTCTTATTTAGATAATATGTTATATTTCTCTAATTATCGCAACCCATAATCAACTAACTCTCTGACTAACTAGATATATTCCACTACGGGAGTTACCTATCAGTTTGAACTTTAAAATTTTTTATTGTTTGATTAAAGGAGAAGGTAGGGAGGAAAAGGCTCTAAGAAACAAAAAATTGAAATTTTCTTCTTTTTTTCGTCATTTTAAATTTCAAAATTCTTTTTTCTTGTATTTTATTTTCTCTCAGCTAAATCATGAATGTCACATTGATGCAAGACGAGAGAGTGGTATGTGATTACATAACAAGAGGTAGTAATCAATTTTTTCTTTTTCTAAATTTTTTCCTGTCCATATTGGTGGGGTTTGATCCGAAGTTTGATACATTTGCGCGTTTTCATGCTTTGAAATTTGTCAAAAAAACTCAGGTCTTACACATGCAATCACCTTACTGTAGACACCCGCTAGACATGAATTTCGCGATGTTCAATGGTTTAAAAAAAAAAAAATTCTTAAATGAGAGTCTAATAGTATAGCACCTTAGCTGCTTATCACTCTCAATATAAAAGAAATGTGCTTGACGTACCACTTTCATTTCTCTTTCTTTCTCAAAAAAAAAAAATCTTGTCATCATTTTTTAGAAAATTTTAGTGTTGGATCTTTCTTGGGCAAAGCATAATCTCTTTGATTTGACAATTGCTCCGTGACCAGTATCGTAAAGGGTGTAAGCACACTTTTTTTTCTGGGTCAAGATGTTGAAGATTGCTGGGTATATGGTGCAATACTAAATGCAATATTTATTTTTTAAAGATCCAAACTGAAACATCCTCTCTCTATCAACCTTTTCTTGTTTTTTTTCACCGCCCATTTTTATAATCACACCTTCGCCTTCCTCTTCTTTTTTTAAAAAAAAGGTTTTGAAAATGTCCTTTCCTCAGCAGTGTGATGTATGCATCCCCTTTTTTCATATTCTGAAAATTAATTTAAAACATTCTATAAACACATTTTCAAAAATCAGTTTTCGATGATATTTTCGCTGGTTTAAAATACATCTAAGCTTAACGCTATTTAAAAATGAATTTTTTAATACATAACAGTGAACGAAAGCTATCCTGACTGGAGCTAGATTGAGTGGACAAATAACATTATTTTAATTCACAAAGCAATGTGTGTAATATAAAAATGAGTAGTCATTTTGTAAGATATATGATTAAAATGCAAACATTGGCTTTTTTGACTTTGACAAATGATTTCTTTTATATTCAATTTTAATAAAAGCTAAGTGTGTAAACATACTACTAGCGTACATAATGTGGCACAATTTTTATTGTTGGGTATGCTGATTATGGAAGAGGTCAGATCCTCACGAGTATTAATGGAGACGTGAATTTTGAAAAGAGAAATATATATAGAGAAAATATGTGAGATCCGGTCTGAATATAAAAAAGATAAAAAAATATAGAAAAATAAAAATAAAGAAAATGAAAATGAAAAGGAAGAAAATATAGAAGAAAAAATGAGAACTTTTACCTTATGGAAGAAATTTGTTCGGCATAATTCAAATGGCAGCACTAACTTCACGCACAGCACCGCTGATTGGTTCGAGAAAAGTTGCATGAAAGCTTATGAAATGTTTTTTTTTTCCTATGAACACTTATTTTTTTGTGTAATTTGTAAGAAATATTGTCATATCATTTATCTTTTTCTATTCGCATATTACATCCCGACATCATGTGTAACACATCGCATGAATCAGACGTCTTAAAAACAACCCTACATTAATAAAAAGATTATTTCTTTGTAATTTTTATATTATTTTAGTCAATAAAAGCCGGAAAGTAGAATGTTTACCAAAAAATAGGCATTGTACAGTTGCAAACAAAATGTGAAAAGAATTTTTTGAGACTTTTTTTTTTTTATTTAGTTGACCATTCAATTTCCAATTTGCATGCTATTGGTGTGGTGATTTCGGTTTAAGAATTTCTTCATTTTAGTATGGATCTTGGTTGCGTACACCGAAACGGCGCGGAATATAATGAGTCCCCAACTCAATTGACGCAGCCAAGTCCTCAGTCTCCACTTCCAGGCCTTCTAATTCCGTGCTCTTCTCGGAATCTCCTTTTCCCAAATTACAAATCTACCACTACCTCGCCTTTGAGTTTTTCTTGAAATAAATATTTCGTGTTTGTGTTATTTTCAATTTTTAAAAATTTTTATATATTTTTTTATTTCTGAACAAATTTTTGAAAACTTTTATAAAATAAAATAATAACTATCGAATGCAAGAATTAATTAATATTAATTTAACTTAATCGGTAATCTTAAATTAAAGTTTTAAATTTGTAAAATATAACTATATTTAAAATTTCAATCCAAAATTTAATTAAATTTGATTAATTCTTCCGATTGATTTATGTGTTCAATAATAAATATTATAAATAGTTTAATGATTTAAGATAATTTTTAAATAAATATTGTAACAATTAACGAAAGAATCCCTGATAATAAAATAAAATTATCACCAGCAAAAACGATAACAGCATGCAAATTATTTATCTTTTTTATTTCAGAAGACTACTTCTAAATAAAAATCACCTTAAAATTTTTTATTAGTCCTACAAATACTATTTTACTACATTATATACAGGGAGAATAATTGGAAACAAAACCTAAACTTAAAATAAATTTTATAAAATATTTTTTTATCGAAATACATTTATCAATAATTACAAAATAATTTCTAAAACGTTATATAAAAAATAAAATCTTATATTGAATAAGGGAAAAAAAGGCAAAAATCATCTCCAACGGAGACAAGGGTATTTTGGTAAAAGCGGGTGTATTGAAAGGTTTATAAATGGCGTAGGCATTAAGCACAAGGTGCAGAAATCCGATCAAAATAGCCACCAAACTCTGCAGCACAATTATTACCATGGTGTCCTCTGACAAGGTATTCCTCGAACTCTCTCGTTTTTTCTCGCGAAATATTTTTCTTTTTTGCTGTGCGGTAAATTGTACCCTTTTTTTTATCCTTAAAGAAATAATTCCTGGGTTAGAACTGCTTCAATAAATTCTTCCCCATAAACGCGCAGATTTCATCATGAATAATGATGTTAATAATCGTAGCCTGATATTCGAATTCAACTTTGACAATTTGTGTGTTTGTGTGTGGATATTTTTAAGTTTTTACGAGAAATTGTTGATATTTTCGTGATTTGTTCCCGAGAAATTGATGGAAGGAACATGCAATAAAAAAAATGCGTTACTCGAAAACTGACTTACCTAATGTCATCCACAAGGCCAAGTATAGAGTAGTATGAAAGTTTGGGAAATTTGTCTTTTGACCCCTTCTTGAACCTAATTATCAAACTATCTTGTAGTTTTCATATTTTACCCGAGAGTGCTGCTGGATTTTTGGTTTTATTGGACTTTATCTGAGCCTGACTGGTATTTTTCTTTGCCTTTCATGTGATTTAAATCTGTATATTTCACTTTTTTTAGGACTCCGGAGAGACAGAACATATTGTACCTAATAGAATTTTGAGATGGAAATCTTTTAAGTAATTGAAGGGTGTGGTGCCTCGAGCAATGGGCTCTTGTTGATTATTACTTATCTTTTCACCACATGAGCAGTGAGGCATGTTTGATGTGGATCTATGTAGATAGTAGGTTCAGATGTTGGTTGCAAAAAATTGGATGCTAACTGTCACTGTTCTTACTCCTTAAAAACTTTTTGTCTAAAGGTCCTGTACAATTGGCTCTTAATTTAAGCCTCCTTAGATGTTATTGTTGCATTGCTATGATGATATTTTTAAAGCCAATTATCTATTTGAAACAGATTTTTTGCTTTCCAATTACTGTTACATTCTTAATCTTGTTTATGTTGATCATGAGCTCAAATTATCATTTCTGTTAAATTTGTACTACTATTGCTGCTGCTACTTCTTTGGTTGTTGAGAGGTTGTATGTGTTCCTCATTTAGAACTGCACAAAAAAAAGAGGAGTTTTTTTATTTTCAAACGTATATTTTCCCAGGATCCACGAGAGGAAGTCCTTCAAGCATGGTACATGGATGATAGTAATGAAGATCAAAGGCTTCCTCATCACAAAGAACCCAAGGAGTATGTCTCATTGGACCAACTTGCTGGTAAATTTCTTGCAACATATGTTGTTTATGTTTATGTGCAGATTAAGGTGTTTATACTCAAATCTGATCTTTGGCTCATGTTAAATTGCAGAACTTGGAGTCCTTAGCTGGAGGTTAGATGCTGATAACCATGAGACAGATCCTGAGCTGAAAAAGATTCGTGAAGATCGTGGTTACTCTTACATGGTTTGTTATATTAATGTTTTATTATAATAGTTCAGAATCAACTGTCCTACTCAAAATAAATATATGTAGAGAAATATAAAACAATATACAAAAGCATCACTATATTTTATTTTATTATGTCTGACATTGAGAGCTATTTAAGCAAAATTTAGAATTTTGTAATTTTTTTTATTTGTCAAATATTTGCATCTTGACACCGGCTATGTTTATGAATTTTAATAATTAAACCCGAGGCACCTTTTCTGCAGGATGTTTGTGAGGTCTGCCCAGAAAAGTTGCCAAATTATGAAGAGAAGATCAAAAGTTTCTTTGAAGAGCATCTTCACACTGATGAGGAGATCCGCTATTGTGTTGCTGGAAGTGGTGTGAACAAATTTTCAGCTTTACTTCGATTTTTTTGCCACCTTGTCCTACCCTGTTAAGTTGCTAAATTTATCCTGTTTTTCTTTAGGCTATTTTGATGTCAGGGATCACAAGGATGCTTGGATTCGTGTATGGGTGAAGAAAGGAGGAATGATCATCTTACCTGCTGGAATTTATCACCGCTTTACACTGGATGAGAGCAACTACATTAAGGTAAAAATTGCATATTTATAATTAGTAGCTGTACTAATACTTTTTTTTGTTACTATTAGAAAAGCGTTATATCCTTATACTTTTTCTGGGAATACTTCCGCTCATTTGTCCCAATTTTTGGGAACTTGAAGTCTTGAACTTGGTTCTTAAAATACAGCATTATATTACCCTCTCCTATTTTGTAAAGGCCTTTTGTGAGTTTGTTCTTTGTCTCTCTTTTAAAGAAAGAAGCATGCGAACGCAAAATTTTTTATCAGTTATATTCTTGTAGATATTTAAAGGTGAAGGTAACTGGCAATAATTATCAATAGCAGCAAATCATGCTATTGTGGAGCATCATTGCTGCCGGCTGTTACAAGAAACTCGTAGTGTTGCATTTTTGCATTGTGTAAATAGTGGCTGAATAGTGGCCAAACAATGGAAGATACCACTACTAAGTGCTAATCTATGAAGTACGGAGTCTGGCACGGGCATTCCAACATGGCTAATGTTTAAAATAACAGACACAACACACGCATTTTGGTCTCGTAAAAAAAAATCTCCCAAGAAGATAAAATTATATCATTCAAAAAAGATATGTTCACCTTCTCAAACCAATATGCCAAGTTTTTTTTTTATGGTAATGAGGCTTTATTGTCAATATTTAATATTGTATCTTAAGCTAACTTTTTTAAAGGTTAAAATGTTTTTAATAATATTAGTGTTTTAATCCATACTGAAGTATTCTTTCAAGTATTCGAGTCATACAAAGGTGTTAGGTCAAGTATCTGAGCCACCAAAAATGATCTTTTAATTGAATACCTATTGAGGAGGGTCCAACACGTGTCAAGTATCGATGTACACTTCAAACAGAAGAGGTATAATGCTTCTTAGGTGCTAATCCCTGTTTGTGCCTGAACCTTGCCGCACATACTCCAGCCAAACTCACCCCATTTTTGTCTAACACGCTTCTTTTCTAGCCAAGCCCATTCATTTTATGGCCAAGCTCACCTCCAACTATGTTTTGTAGTTCAAAAACCAAGAGCAGAGATAAAAGGGGCTTTCTTGACTGACATATATACAAAATATATGTTTTTTGTGCTCTAGTGTGTTTTTCACTCGTCTTTGTTTGTTAGGGTAATGCAATACACAATTCACCAACCTAGTTGCGTCTGGAGAGAGTAGGAGTATGTGGCCTTACCCTAGCAAACGAAGATGTTGCTTCCAGGATTTGATGATATCTCATGTCCTCTGGGTCATAAGGCAGCAATCATATTATTATGCCCGTATATTTAACTGTTTTTCTGTCGCGGTTCTCTTTTTCTATAAATTCCATTTTCTTCCCTTTTTCTCTTCATTTTTAATTTTTTCTGTTCTCACTTCTCTCATTATTAGTGTGTGCTAGACTATGACTTTTTTATTATTAACTATGAATATTTTAATTTTGGGCAATTTTTTATTTTAAGCATTTATTACGTGTACAGTATAAAGTATAAATTATTTATCTTGTATCTATAATCTCAGTACAGTGGGCATCCCACTAGCCACTATCCTGCAATGGCGGTTTTGGTGTAGGCCGCGCGGTGCTAACTTGAGAAAGTTAATCTTTATTATCTTCCAGCAATTGATGTGCATTTTCAAGCTTTCCTTTTATATTAACTTTTTGCTGAGATTAATCTATCTTATAGATGATTCTTTGAATGATTACTATGTGCAGGCTTTGCGATTTTTTGTTGGTGAACCAATTTGGACTCCATTCAATCGCCCACATGATCATCTCCCTGCAAGGTACGAGTTAATAAATTCAGTAGCCTGTAGGACAAATCAAAGGTCTTTTTCGTCAATCCTTAGTTTGATTTCAATTCGCAGGCAACAATATGTCAAGGATTTTGTGGAGAAGGATGTTGCCAACCATGCTGTTGATGCCGCTGCCTAAGATCTGGTTCTGCCTGATATGCTAATATGAGGGAAAGTCTTTTGCTACTAAAGTAACGTTTGTAAAATAAAAATAATGGGCTCTTTAGGTATAGGGTCCCATAATCATGTTAGGTTTGTGTAAGGTGACCCGTTAATTTGAAGTTGAACTCGTGTCAGTGTTTTTGTTGCCCCTCCCTGTATAAAGTTTGCGTTGTATTATTACCAGATATGGTGACTGGATAAACACAATTACTTTATAGTATGTTCCACGGTATTAGCTCTGGCTGCAACGAAATTTTACATGATGAAATCTAAAATAATGTTTTTGTAAAATTTTCACCAATTTCTCCTTTAACCGTATCACATATTTTATTTATTGACATAGAAAGTCTTGTAAGAATGTTGAGGTGAGAATAGTATGTTCTAAAACTTAAGCGGGAGCACCTAAAATAAAGAAATGATAGTTGTAATATAAGAATGTACAATAATAATACAACATCCGATATGTGATGAGGGATTTGATTAAGAGAAAAACATATACTATTTTCATAAATTTTTTTATTTTCTAATTTTTGAAATGAATTCAATCTAATTTAATTCAAATCAATTTTGTGTAAATATTATGTTGCACTTATAAAATTAGCTTATCATTTGGACAAGCACGCAAGTATGTATTTATAAAATTACAATATTAGTTTTTTTTTTGTAGTGTCTTATTTTCTGAAGTATTTATAAATTCTAGGTTAATGTAAATTTCATTATTGTGCCCCTGTCTTTGCTTATTTTAAATTTATTTTAATTTTGATGAAATAAGATTTATTAAACTGCCTTTTAAAAAAAAATCTAAATCAAATTATTTTACATTAAATTGAATTAAAATTTGAAGTTAAAAAAATGGAAGGTAAATAAAAAATTAATAAAATCAGTTTAGATTTCTCTTCAAAATGATTTAATTCAACACTTCTCAATTACATCAAAATATTATAAAGATGTTCGTGCAAATTGTCTTTATCGTTTAGTATAGTTTATTATCTGAATCACAATTTTTTATTTGCATTTTTCATATGTTATAAAAGGAAACTAGTGCGTCCAATTTAAGATTTCAAGTTTTACTATTCGATCATTTTTTTGTGAGATTTGAGCCGTTTACTAGCTAGGATGACACCATGCGAAAATTGTACCCAACCGGTCAGACCGAAAATCATTTAACCATAAAACTGTTTTGACAAAACAATGCTAATGAACCAGCAAAGCAAAACCTGAAAAAGTCAATCTGTATACAAAATAATATTATTTCACTTTTTTTTTAGAATAAAATAAAATATTATATTTTATTTACTTTTATATATAATTTAAATTTAAAAATTTAAAATGATATATATAATTTTAATTTTTATTCATATAAATTATGGTATTAATATATTATATTATTATATATATTTTAATAAATTATATATTATAAATATTTTAAAATAATATTTAATTAATATCAATTTAACAATGATTAAATTATTGAATTTTTAGTATCTTGACCAATTTAAATTTTCAACATCTTAGTTAAAATAAGCAGAATAAAAATAATAATAAATATGATAATTTTATATTTTATATTTAAAAAAAATTATATATATATATATAACAAATTTTATATTTTATAAAAAATATTAAATAGTGTAAAAGTTTAAATTTTATCATCAAATATTAACCGATCTGACTTAATAAAAAAGTTATCTTATTTTTTTATCTTTGACTATTAATTAAACTAATCTTTCATGTTTAATCCTTCAGTTTTAACCTGCATAGCTGGGACAAGGTTAATAATGTTCATTCAGTTTTAACATACAAAGCTGGGACAAGCTTAATAATGTTGAGGATGAAACGATTAATTTTCCCTACTACAATATGCTGGTGCTTTGGAAACTAAGGATTCTGTGAGTGGGATCAGTGATCTTATTTGCATAATTGCATGACAGAAAACCACATCAAATCAAGATTTGCTTAATATTATTAGGCGCAATAATTTGATGCAAAAGTTGAATTGGACAAATCAAGTGCTCGAAAGTAAACCAAAAACAAAAAGCAAGATATGGGACCCTTCACCCTTGTCACTAAGCTTTCATTTCCTTTGCTGTGATAGCTTTTTGAATTTTGATGGTGTCAGGTATATTCGATGCGGTTCTGCTTCTACATTCATCTCTAATAAAATATTCGTCATCTGCTTACACGTGTCTGTTTATTCTTGATGCAAAAACTTTGGCCTGGTGTCCTGCTGCAGTACCTTCTGTATTAATTAATCTGAACCTATCATTGTACACAAATATTAGAGTTTTGTTAAAATTATAAGGTAATGCCTATACATATCAACAAGTTATTTACAATAATTTATTCAAACAAATGAACTTTGTTAAACATTTAACAGTATTCAAATAATTTATTAATATTTTAATTTATTTATATTTATATGAAGTTATTAGGATTGATCTAATAATAAAAAATTAAACATAAAAATAATATTACATGAGAATTTTGTTTCAACGTTATTATTTTTATATTATAAACAAAATAATTAACAAAAAATAAATAATTAATATTAAATTAGTTAAATCATTAACAACATGCTCAAATACTTTCATCAGGATTAATAAAATTACTTGAATCTTATTTTTTATTTAATGAATCTTATACAGAATTTTATAAATCATAATAAAATTTAATCAATAGTAAAAATATTTGAATAATATGTTAAAATGATTATATATATATATAAACATTTCTCTTTTAACAAGTAGCCTTTAATTTTATTAGTTGAACTAATTATCATATGGCACGAAACAATAAAAGCTTATTATGCCTACATATATTGAAACTTACTCTTCTGCATGAGGATAAAAAGAAATTTTTCGAATTGTTTTTTTATATTGTCTTTTACTTTCTTTGATGGATCTCATGCCACATTAACATCTTGTTTTATTGATTTTTTTTTTGAACTTTTTTGGACTCGAGAACTCTGCTTGTTAATTAATTCAATTCATGAAGGTTGCTCTGAATCGGCACCTACCAATGAAGATAATAAAATAAGGTGAAAGATGCTTCGATTGAAAGAAAGAATAGTAAACAAACACGGCAATTGGGTCTTCAAATTGAACTGTGTTGTACCAGATATGGTTGTTTAAAAGGGAATAATTATTCTAATATATATTGAATCCTGGTATTCAGAATATTTTCATTGCTTTTTTATTTTATTCATCTTTTCATATTATACTACTTATTTTTTTATACTTTTTATACTCCTTTCTATGCCAAGCAAGTCTTAATAATTAGATATGACAATAGAGTAGATTGGAAGCAAGTTTAACTCTCTTTATCCTAGTTCACAAGATTAGGATCAGTTTGGAAGGGTTTAAAAAATATGATGGTAAAAATTTAAACAGGCAGAGAATTATATCCTATTTTTTAAAATTATTTTATAATTTTTATTATTTACATATATTTTTTAAATAAATAATATAAAAATATATGTAAATTTTTTTAAAAATTAATAATAAAATTATATTTTAAAAATATAAAAATATAATATTTTTATATAAAGATTATTATAATTATTAAGATAAATTCAAATAAGAAAAAATATTTATATCCTTGAATCAATGTTATATTTGCAATTCAAATACATGTTTAAATATAAATTCTTCTTAAAATCCAATCAAAACAAGATACACGTACTTATAAGCTCCAATTTTATTACCGTACCTGTTAATAACCATTTTCCTTATATTCCTCATGAAATGTTTGCAATCGTTAATTTCATTCAAATCCGGTTAGCAAGTAGTTCACCAATTCGGCATGCAACTCTATCCAATCTTGATTACAGTAGAGTTCTCTGGAGGTTCTTTGAGAAGAAAATTTTTGAAGCGAGAGAAAAGAAAAATAAAGTTTTTGTTTTAAATAAAAATATTTTAATTTTACATTTTAAAAATAAAAAATATATTAATATAAATAACTATTTATCATTAAAAATAATAAATAATTTTTTAATTTAAAAATAAAAAAATATATTCTTCCATTGTTTCCCTTTTAAATTCTTTTTCCCTCAAACAACCAGTCAGACAAAAGAAGAAACTAAACACACGAGGCTTTACTCTGGGTCTGTGAAGTATGAGAAAGTGACGATTAATGTTTGAGCGAGACGATAAATTCTTCCCTACTTCTGGGAGAACTTTTAAAAAACTAACAGTTAATCATGAAATTTTTTTCATGCAATAATAACGAGTATTTTTAAAAATTATTTAAATTTTTTTTTACAAAAAATTAAAATACAAAAATAAGTTAATTTTAACACATTAAATAGGTGTTTAATAATTATAAAAATTATTAATTAATTTTTTAAAAATAAAAAATTTCAAATTAATAAATTAATCATAAATTTAGCTTTTCCAACGGAAATATTACATTAAAAAAAATTGGCAAGAGATATTGGAGACGCGGAGCAACTCCTATAATATGAATTTAATAATAGATGCAAAACTGGTTTGATGAGTTTATTAATTATGGAATAAAATAATGTTTTGTGCGTAGATATTTATTTTGACAAGCTTGAGTTGCTGATCTCCACAACACAGCACAACCCGCTCTCATTAGTTCGCCGATTCTACACGTCTCCAATTCTCCTTGATTTTATGCTCATTCATAGTTGGTCTTCTTTTTTTTTATTTAAAAGGAATGATTTTGCAGTTTATCTATTAAAATTTTTATTGATTTTTTAAAGCTTATTTATTTAGAGGCCTAAGGTTTTTGCATAACTATTATTTTTATTTAAAAAGTTAATATTTTCCCCTAAAAGTATATGTGAATATTTTTATGTGGAAAATGAACAAATGGTTATTTAGAATACCAAAAAAGTTCTTTTTTCCTTAGAATTTTTAAAATCCTTTTGATGTGAATTACTTGTTTGGGATTGAGAGCATATCCTTTTCCATGTACCTATATGAACTCAAAAGCATTCACATACAATAAAAGATAAATGGTATTTTTATAATAAATATATGCTATTTTTCTATAATAAAAAGAAGATAAAAGGAAAATATAATATAAAAATAACATAATAAAAATAAAAAAATTGTATGAATTATAATATAAATATTATATCTCTGACAACATTTATAAACGCGGTTGCATAATGAAAAAAATATGGAATGTATACGTGCTGAAGAGGAAATTATACACACACACACAGACGTCACATTGCGCCTGTTCTGAAACATTCATTGGTTGCTTTCATCTGAAACGTCGCTGCTTTCTTGAGAAGTGAATTTAGGGCTCTCATTATGTGGCACTCTATCAGTGATCAACTTACACATGTTTGAGGGTCATTTGAACAAACGAAAGCAGAATCTACATATCAAGATAGAAAGGATAAATTTATATATATATATATATATATATATATGAATTAAGGTTAAATAATGTTAGTGAAATAATATTTTCAATATTTTTATTAAAAAATTATTAATCAAACCATAAAATTTAAAATATTAATTTTATAAATTTTAAATATTTTCAAAATAAATAATATTTTATTATTTAACTTATTTTAATATAATATATTATTTAAATTATAAATAATTAAATATTATTGGATAGTATTTTTGTAAATATTTAAATTATATAAAATTTTATGTTTATAATTATTATAAGTAATTAAATTGATAAATTTTTTATTAAAAATATTAAAAATATCATTTTAATTCTAAATATATATAAATGAATTTTAAAAATAAATAAATAAAAAATAAAATAATCAATATAGATCATTAACTTTTTTTAAATGATTAAATAAAATAAATATATATAATTTTTTATAATATTCATGTAACCATGCTAGTTAAATATAATAATCGAATATTTTCATGTAATTTTCCATCCTATTCAACCTGGTTTTGATTGTATCATTATTTTTTGTTGGAGTTAAAAAATTAAGGAAACCTGTTCGCAACCGTATTTATTTTTTTAATATTTTTATTTTAATTATTTTAAAAATTATATATTTTATTATTTTTTATTAAATAATTTTATATAATAATAAAAATATTTTTATAATTTAATATATTGAAACAAAATTAAGGATGTAAATAAAAAAAAATACAACAAAATAGTGATAATCGTCTTTTATATTTATCTATTTTCACTTTCAAAAATTAGATTTTATATTTTTAATTTTAATCAATTTAATTTTTTTATTAAATTCATAGTAAAATAATACCCATAAATATAGATTTATTTTTCATAATTGCTACTAACTTATAATATTAACTATTGATATATAATTATATGATTTATATTTATTGTTTTTATTTTCGTTGTAACAAGTATTCTTATCAGATATGCTCTTATTTATTTTCAACAATCACATTTATTTTTCACTAAAATTAATTATACTTGTGGTAGGTATTCTCATCTAAGGACAGACAAAGCTGTTATTTGTATATTGAAATAATTTTTTTAATTAAGAATCACATTGAAAATTATTGATTCAAATAAAATAATATAAGATGTTAAATTTAGAAAAATATTTTTTAAATAATTTTCTATAAAAAATATTTCATCAATTAAATTGTTAGCGTATATTATATTATTATGATAGTTATGAATATAAAAATTTACGTAACTTAAATGTTTATAGTTATATAATTCAATAGCTATTATTTATTCATATTTTAAATTATTTATTATTCATTAAAATTAATTTTTAAATTATATATTTTTATATATTTATAAAAATTATATATATATATATATATATTTTTTATATCCTATTGTCTTTTAAAATTTTAAGATAAAGAGATATATAGATAAGCGATTCAGTCCAGAAGATCAAAAGAAAGTGAATTTTTTTTCCCTTTTTTTAATAAATGATTTTGCCTTCTTAATCTTATATATGCAACATTGGCACAGCTCCCCAAGAGTGAGTCTTTCTGACAACCACACAGAAGAGGAAATAAGAAGGAAAGGACAAATCCAATGAGATGGAAGATGACCAAAAATGGACATAACAAAACAAATTATAAACTAAATTGTGCTGGTATATATAACTAAAGGCTAATTAATTAGAATTAGATTTTGTTAATCACATGCCCCGATGCCTCTAGCCGTTGGCAAAAGAACAAAAGGAATTATTTTAATAAATAAATATATTTACCCTTTGTTTTGTTTTGGTGAGTGACAACAAATTAATGCAATTAAGGTGGAAGGGGTTTCCCAAAGGAGAAAGAAAAGAGATGAGGGAGAAAAATATCTTATTGACATGATGGATTTCCCTTCCACTTTACCTTCTCCATTGGTCATATGACTCATAATAATATCAGCCTAAAAAGAAAAAGCGAAAAGGAAAAGAACAAAGGCATCAACACCAACAACTATTTATAAATTGAACAAAGCTCATGCTGCACCTGCTTCTGCTTCCTCCACGTCGCTCCAATCCAAAAGCTTCCTACTCCATCATACACACAACTCTCTTAGTCTACATTCACTGCTTGGACCTCTCTCTCTCTCTCTCCTCCAAGTGTTCTTGTTCCATGAGCTATCTCTACAGAAGAAAAAAGTACATCTCATCTTCCTGTAACCCATCAATATTTGCAGCTTCACCTGTTATTATTCAAAATAATTTCCTCTACCAAATTCCATTTATGAATAGTGGAACTACACTGCATTGATCAGCTTGTGTTTAGAGTCTCACAAGGTCAAAGTCAAAGGAGAAAGAAAGGGTAACACACAGATCAAAGCTTGAGGTAGCTGCATCATACATATCCCAATATGAATCCTCATGGTGGAGTCAAGGAGGAGTTTCTTGGAGGAGAAAGTTCGAGGTTTTATGGCGGTTATGAAACACAATCAATGGTGGTTGTTCCTCAACCAATTGAGGGACTTAATGAAACTGGTCCTCCACCATTCCTCACAAAAACTTATGACATCGTTGATGACCCTTCCGCAAATCATATAATTTCATGGAGCACTGGGAATAACAGTTTTGTTGTGTGGGATCCCCAGGCCTTCTCTATAACCCTTCTTCCCAGATTCTTCAAACACAACAATTTCTCCAGTTTTGTAAGACAACTCAACACCTATGTAAGTAAATTACTCGTCTTTCTACTTACCAATTTTGTATCGAGTTATATATATACATATAGATATAGATATTATTCTCCTAGACTCCTACTTTTTCTTATTGTGAACAAAAACAAGTGCTGTTTTTATTATATCTGGATTTTGCATTTAGATGCAGTAATGCTAGCATTGATTATTTTCATTGATGTTCATGAAGCTGCTGGAATCTGTTACTGTTGCAATTCTTCTATCTTCATTTATCATAGTTGGTACCTGGTAGGTTTGATCGGTCCCATTTTGTTCTTTTCGTTTATTAGGTGTCCCTATTGTTAACAGTTTGTTATTCTAATGTCTTAAAAGGGGACGAATAGAAAAATTACAATATAAAGTGATACAGGTCGGTATGCATTTGTAGTTGCACCTTCATCACTTGTAGAGATGTTAGATCTTTAAATATATAGGATGTTTTAGGTAAGAGTTTATCATATGTCTTTCTGAAAGCATTACCAGAGTGAGAGATTTTATGGAATAATTTGAAAATGAAGGAGTTTAACATGACTACTGTAGGGGTTCAAAAAGGTGGATCCAGATAGGTGGGAGTTTGCTAATGAGATGTTTATTAGAGGACAAAGAATTCTATTGAAGAACATTAGAAGGAGGAAAGCAAATCAATCTCAGGCAATGATGCAGCAGCAAGGTGTTGAGGCTTGTGTTGAGGTGGGGCAGTTTGGATTAGATGGAGAAGTTGATCGGTTGAAGCGTGACAGGCAAGTTCTCATGGTGGAGTTGGTGAAACTTAGACAACAGCAACAGAATACCAGAGCTCACCTTAAAGCAATGGAGGGAAGGCTTAAAAGGACTGAGCAGAAACAGCAACAGATGATGAACTTCTTGGCAAGGGCAATGCAGAATCCCAACTTTGTGCAACAATTGGTTCAGCAAAAGGAGTGGAGAAAGGAGCTTGAGGAAGCTTTTTCAAAGAAGAGGAGGAGACCTATTGATCAAGGGCCTAGTAATGTTGTTGAAGTAGGTGAATTAGGTTGTGTTGAGGAGTGTTCAAATTTTGTTAAACTTGAACCCCAGGAATACACTGATGACAAGTTATTGGAGTTTGAGGTGGACCTTGCTTTGAATATGGAGGGACAAAGAAGAAGCCAAAATAACATGGAGGAATTAGATCATATTCAGTTTGAAAGTAGAGATGGTAAAGATGTTGATGAAGTGTTTTGGCAAAATTTGCTTAATGAGGGTATTGAAGATGAAGATGTATTAGGTATTGAAGATGTAGATGTATTGGCTGAACAACTTGGTTATTTGGCCTCTACTCCTAAATAGGAGGCTGTCTAATTCTGCTTTTTCATGATTCTTCTACCTTGTTTCATTGAATTAACTGGATCATAGTTACACTTTCTGACCATTTTGGTGTAGATTATTCATACTGGAGATGCTAATTAAACTCAAGGTTTATTGTAAGAGTTTCTTTGCCCAAATTTAAAGCACATGGTTATCAAGAAATGGACACCTTTTGACTACGGTGCTGCAAGAAAGGAGGTTGTTCTCATAGCTTCTCGATCATTCCGTTCCAAAGTTAACTTTATATTCTAATTTCATGTTAATATCATGATCCCCATGAAATGCTAGTTTGCGGCTATATAAGATTACATGCCATTTGTGGAATCAATTTCAGTACTCAAGAACAAAATGCCTAGCGAACAGCAGGTTGTTGGGGAAATAAAAGTTCCAGAAACAATTAGTAAATTTTGTTCATCTTTATGCTACATTATTTTCTTGCTTTCATCTTTAAATGCACTGCTATGAAGCCGAAGCAATTAATTGTTACCAAGCGATGAAGGAATTAACCTTGCTCATGTGCAAGTTGAAAGAGGGTCAGCTAAGTGCTTCACGGACAAGGGACACCTTCCAGGATATATATACTTGTGTTCTCAGAATTTTAATGGTAATTAATATATAGTGACATGCTTCTGCAAAATTTTGAGGTGAAATATATTTTCATTTTATATTCTTGAGAACTAGGTTTTATTAATACATGGATAGTGGTGCACTAATGTATTTGTCTTCCTGATTTTAGGTTTGAAATTTAATTTTAATAATATTTTTCTCGCACCCATTTATGTCCCAGATGACATAATAATAAAAAATAAAAAAGTTAAAAATAATTAAAAATAGGTATAAAATAAAATCCATTAACCTATCTTTAAAGACTCATTAAAATTTATTTAATAATAAAAAATTAAGATAACTTTATATTATATTTAAATTTAAATTTTATCACTTTCATTATAAAAAAAAAAAAATCTTCAGAAGTTAGCTAGAATATGGGAAGGTGGCTTTGAAAGATGATATAACAATTGTTCTCGTAAGTTGTGTGAATTGATTATGTTTTCCCACACCAAAAATTTGCCCCTCTACCTGCTAGCCCTAGCATCGGCATCCCTGTTACTTTGAAGTTTCCAGAGTCATTTGGTTCAAAAGGTCCAACATATAGCCATAATTCTGGACGTATATACTCCATTTTATAAAACTTAACAAGGGGGTAATTAACTTTAAGTGAACAATTTGTATACCTTATAAGACAAGTTAAGCATCTATCTACATATATGCTGTTTTCTATACAAACAATCTCTAATTGATGAAGTCCTGTTAGGGAGTGCATAAAATGAAACTTCTTGAAACATTTAACCCTCCATCTAGTACTGTATTGTCAATTTTCTATATATCTATATTGTTGTTGAAGCATTAATCATTAGTCAAAATTCAGAAAGCTAGTCAGCATATATAAATGTAGCTTACTAAGCGGATGGCCCTGTCGGTCTTGAATATCATCATTATCATCATATATATATATATATATATATATATATATATATATATATATATATATATATATATATATCATTTTCTATTATATTTTTAATTATTTTTCATCAACTAATATTTATAAAATAAAAATATAATAAATTAAATTAATAAATATTATTTAAAATTTTTTAAACACCATATTTTTTAAATGATAATAGATAAAAATAAACTGAAGGAATGTACATGGTGTGTCGGCCATATGGGTAAACAGGGAGCATATATGAGAGTCATAGCAACAAGTGAAAATTTTAATTTGAAGAAGGGTTTTTGGGTTTTGACAATGCTTTATTTCCCTTAATGGAAAAAATCAAAGAAAAAGCTGCAATGTTAGCTCCCTTGAGTTGCAGAAATTTTAAGTCATATAAATTGAATTGGATCACATATACATAGGTTGCTTCGATTGTAGTATGCCTAAGTGATAAGGTTGCACATGCCATGCATTAGCAGCGTAGCCGGCAAGACACAAGTATTTTTATATATCCTTCAAATTCCTATTTCTTCTTTTACTCTTTTTCCAGTTTTTACTTTTGTCTTCAAATTTTCGGCAGTTTTCCTCATTTCTTATGGCTTGGTCTTTTGAAATATGTTTAAGGTAAAATAATTTTTTTAAGAAAAATTAGGGTTTTTTGAGCAATAATTAGAACAAGAACTAAACATCAATTAGAGATCACCAACGAATGAAAAACTAGATGAAAATGTAGTTAATAGAAATGGTTTAAGTTTTGCTCTTATTTATGTCATGAATTAATTGGATTTTATGATTGGTGAAGTTTATATTAGTTCAGCTTTGAGATTTCCCTTAAAATATGGCAAGTGATGAATATAATATTTACGGAAACCTGTGCTTGGTTTTCGGTTAAGAGATCTCTTTGGTTTTATTCGCTTGAAAGTGAAGCCTTTCAATTATATTTCTATATTAAATTATATTAAATGTAGGTCTGATTAACTTATGTTAAAAAAATTACTTATTTTTATTAACTCTGTTAAAATTAAAAAAAAAAAAGTTGCCTAAATGCATTAAATGTTAACAAATAACAAGTTATTGTGGGATATGGATTTGATCGGTTGACGAAAAAAAAATTGAGCGAAATTACAAGCTTTTCTATTGATTGGGAATACTTAGAAAAAATTTCAATTAATTACTACTTTGTAGAAATGCACGTATAATTATCCTCCTTTAAGGAAATACATAAAAATTAAAAAGCATAATCTGTTCATATAAATATTTGTATTTTAATCTAAACACTAAATTATCAATTATAGTATGCGACATCACTTTATTTTAAAAATATTTAAAAAATGCACGGGCTGTAGGTTATATATAATTATTACTAGAACACGGATTAGATTGTTTGGAAAGATTTATTTTAAATTTATTTGATAGTATAAATATTTATGTAAAAGTTTATTTCTTTTTAATAAATACTTATACTTTTTAAAACTTAAATATTTGTGACATAAAAGTGTATATATTAAATATTTAAATAAATTATTTATTCAAATGGAACTTAAATAAAAAAAACTATTAAAAGTTAAAAAAGCATTATAGATATTCTCGTTATAGCATCCAAAAAATTAATATCACAGAGATCCTTATTAATGACATTCAACAAATCATTAATTACAGACGCGGTGCAAAAATAAGATGCATGGCCAGTGTCTCACACCCAAAGAGATAGGGATCCCGATTCCCGGGTCCCCCTCTTAATACTCCCTCACTCATTATTTTTCTCGTTGCCGAAGGAGCTGCGAACATTCTGGTAACAAAAATGATTATTTCACATCCAACAGGTATATATACTGTTAACAGAAAGAGAAATAAGGAAAAAAAATACAATCAATAATGTGACAAAAGAAAAGAAATTGTTTATTCTTAAAACATTTTCATTTTTAATTAAAATAATTTCATATTATTTTAATTTTTAAAGTTTGTCTAATTTTTAATATTTTTAAATTTTTAGGAACCAGAAGTAAAAAAAAAAAACAAAATAACTTGTAATTAAAAAATGAAAAAAATATCTTTTTAAACTAATCGTCCTAAAGCGAGAAATATTAGGTTAGTTCCTTAGGAACCGTGTGGGAACCTCCAAACAAGAAAGTAAAAGTAATTATTATATTTATTTGGAATTGCAGTTTTATATTTGGGGAGAATTGACCGGAAAATATGTTTCATATATCCGTAGAATGTATATATTGAGTAAGGAATTACAAGAGAGCAGAAAAAAAAAAGTAATAGATAATAGAATAATATTATATGGAAAAAAGAGTAAAATAGAAAAAATAAAACTAAATCTAATGTGAAAGTTATTGGACCATTTGGACATTTTCTATCTAGGACTATTGAAGCCGAACAAAACAACACCTGGTTGCGAGCTAAGCAAGCCAAATTTGAGACGAGCACGAGAACCATTGATGACTGCCAATGGTATGGATCCGCAATTCACATGAATAGAGTTGAATTTCTTTTTTTATTTGCCAAGATACACATGGTTCGAGGAGTAGAAGCCAAGTATAACGCATATCAAATTTATAGTACAAGCATGTATTTATAGATACCCGCTTCCACCGTCACGTGACACTTGCTTGCAATTCTAGCAGTTTCCAATATTTGTCGCCTCTGTTTCTTCTCGACTCTTCCTTCTTTATTTTCCTAGAGTTATCTGCACACTCCTTTTTTTTACTGCTCAATGCTCATGCCATTCTTCTAGAGTCTAGAGTAATCTATAATTTACAATCTTACAATATTAAATATTCGCTGGCTATTTATTATTCCCTTTCTGACCAATAAGTCTTTAGACTTCTGGAAGTGCATATGCTATTCTTGAAGGTTCGGGAGAATTGTACATTAAATTTATAGTAAGAGCAAATGCAAGCACAAGACGTTTTAATCAATATAGAGAGATATGCGTTGTGGATTCTTCTAAACAGGACTTGGAGCAAGTCTGCGAGGCTATCCAAGAAGTTCAACAATTATGTGCATGATGGTTGCTTAATTTGACTCTAGTGGTTGGCTTGTGCTTATGGTAATTAGATAGATCATAAATGTATATATTCATTTTAGATATTTTATACTACACTTTTATTAGTGTACTCACAAATATTCAATTTTCATTTTTTCCTCTCCAGTGGATTGCCTCCAAGCCTTTTCTCAAGACTCTGGTTTTCTTATCACCATAAATTCTTTAATGCCCTCGTGAATTTAGGCGTATCATAATTTATTTTATTTTAACTAATTTAAGTAATTTTTCATTTCATCAGCTAAAATGTATATATTTTATATCTTTGAAGGGTATTATAATTTTTTATTTTAGTTATTTTCCTTTTTTTAAGTTAATTTAGTTCTTTAACTTTTTTCCGGGGCTTCTATTTGAGAATTTAATACAAATTTCCTTGTGATTGCATGCTGTTAATGTTTTAGTTGACACTTGTCTTTCTTTTTAAAAATAAGGAACTTACTTAATATAAAATAATTTTCATTAAAACGTGTTAATTTACCGTATTTACACATAAAAGAAGGTAGAGAAGAAATATAATATTTAGATATAATATTATATATTTTAATTAAAAATAAATTTTTATTTTTCATAACTAACACTATCAAAATTTATTTAAAATTGATTTTAATTATCAAAATAAACTAATTTTAATTTAAAAATAACATAACAAATATTTATATTCTACGTCTTATTTTATCAAGGATGCATAAAGAAATACGGTCATCGTATGTGAATTAATCATGTTGAGTTCCTAATGAGTAAGGAGAAGTATATTTTTTTCTAAATGATTCACTAAAAGCAAATATTTTGTAAACAGAGCGACAAGTTTGAGAGATTTTGAGTTTTAAAAACTATAAAAAAGTAAAAATAAGCAAATGAAAATAAATAAATAAAAAGATATTAATAATAAAAAATTAAAATAGTTTAGGTGAGATGTTGTTTTTGTTTTTACTATTTTTTTAATTTTTTATTTGTTAAAAATTAAGAAGGATACTTTTAAAATAGTTTTTAAAAATTTATTAAACATTTTTATAATTATTTTTTAAAAATAAATACTTAAAAAAACCCTCATTTTGTGGAATTTTGCCTTCTCACTCTGAGTGCCAAAACCTTCTCAGTCTCTCACATTTGTTTCTGTTGCTGTCATCCTTTCTTACTTCTTATTTTGCTCGTAGGTCTTCGCCCTTGCTTGCGTTTCATTGGATTCTTTCTTTGTCATATTTTTCCGTCTGGTTAACAGCAATGAAAAAAAAAAAGGTAATGCTTTTTTCTTCTTCTTGATTTCACTTTGATTCTCTGATTTTTTAAAAGAATAATGTAACTCATGAGTTCATGTATTTGTCAATATTCGACATTTTTCTCAGTTCGGTGTACTCGGTGCTTCATTCATTGTTATGTAAACTTTTCTATTTTGATTGGATGTGTATAAAAAAAGTAAAGTATAAAAAATGAATAATAATATATTTTTATTGTTTAATTAAAAAATAAAAAAACTTTTTTAAAATAAAAATTAAACCTTTTCTTTTAGTTTTTATTTAAATTTTAATTATTTTTCCTTCACATTCTTTTGTCTACCAAACAAAGTCTTATAGTTTTATCCTTAAAGGATAAATTCTCACAGTTTTCCATAACTTTGTATGTTTACTCATATTCTCTCGGATCCACCTAACTCAATCTTTGATATTTCTCATTGAGAGATTTGTTAAGATTAATACATTCATGGAAGAATCAAAATGTTACTTTCTTCCGTTTCTTTTTATTTATCTAAAAAAAAGTACAAAATTAATTTTATTTGTCGGTTATTATTTTAGTTTTTAAAAAATTATTATTATTATTATATATTAATATTCATTAAGTATAATAAGTAAAAAATATAAAAATAAAATTTATATATAAAAGGTAAAATAAACCAAATAAATAATTTTGAAAAAGATTAATAATATTAATTATTTTTAACATATATATATATTGACATAAAAAAAATTAAAGAATTACTATTGATGTCTTGAAACAAAGGAAAAAAATGTTGATTCATTTAATAGGGATGCATTTATTAAATGAATCATTTGCTTCTTTGTTGGTTCTCCGATTTTATTTAAGTTTTTGAATTTTTTGGTTGAAGCATTTTTTCAAAGAAAGAGAGAGAATAAAGAAAGGGAGAAGTTGGCAACGACTAAGGCATCATAACGATGTGCAGGCAGTAAGCTACCTTGGAATTTTTAAATTAAAAACTCAAACGAAAATAATAATTTAAACTATATTTTTGTATCCATCCAAGCATATAACCGTGTATCCAAATGCCAATGTCATGATTCCCCAAAGACACAGTGCCGAAGAACTCTTCATGCATCCTCTAACTACAACACTGGCTCTCCGTCCTCAACTCCTTATATCACAAATCATACAAAACTTTTTTACCAAAGTTATAAATAACATTACAACAGGGTCCCCTTCAAATTTGAACCAGCACCCTCCCATCAATTGGATAAGTAACTAGATCCTTAAGAAAAATTGCATTTACTATAATATTTTTCATAATATTAATTATAAATAAATAAAGATCTTATTTTAATATAGCCATTAATCTTTATAAGTGTAGATTAATTATTATATTTTTATTTTTTGTTTAACATTAATTAATTATTAAATGATGTTATTTTTTCTTGTTAACATTCCATCTTCCAACTATTTGAAGAGGAAAAAATTAATGTGTGTTGGAAAAGTAAAACTTTATCCTTCTCATCTCTCATTTTCCATTCTTTCATCAGTCCTTAATTAACAATCAATCATTTTTTATTCTTCATATTTCTCTTTTATCAATTTTTCATTCCGTGTTTAAAAAAATATTTCATTTTATTTTTCTCCTTTCGGCCTATAAATTCATGGACTGATCCTGATTTGAACGCAAATTTAGAATTTCAACCAGGATTTTAAATTACTTGGGGTTTACAGCAATAACTTGGCAACTTTGAACATATTCAAGTATTCATAACCATACAAATGAGTGTCTTTTGGTTGGGGTTTCTATAATTGATTTTGGATCAAATCTACTTTTTTTAAAAAAATTTAATTAAAAATAAATTTGATGTGAAATAAATTATATTTAGAAAAATTTATTTAAAAACAAATTTGCAGTAAAAATCAGTATAAAATCTTAGCTTAAGTTACAATTTAGTGTGTTCATTCAAATGTGAGCTTAAAAATAAAATTAATTGTTTTTAAAAATTAACAAACATGTTGGGATAAATTCTAAATCATTTATACATATTTAAACATAATTTTAAGAGCTTCCAACAACTATTCTAACATGCTATGAAATCACATGATTCTGTTTTCTATTCCCTTTCTTGTTTTTTTTAATAGATAAACAGAACATATTTAAAATAACTCATTCTCTAAAAGATATTATTTCCTTTTCGTTTTGCAGATGTTATTTTTCCACAAGAGGATCAAAGACATAAAGAAACACACTAAAGGGAAAAATGATTTTGACCCATATGGTATTTTATATATTGTTTTGTCGTAATTGTAACCTGGGTAGTTGCAATTATTTATTAGTCAAAATTAAAACAAATTGATGATTAGTTATAAAATATAGGTTTTGATGGAAAAGTAATGAGAAAGGGAAAATGGTGACTTTTTCATCAGAAAAAGAAGTGAGTTAAAATTTATTTAATATAATTTTATCTAAAATCATTTTTCTTCTTCCCGGACTATGAAATTTGGCATTTTACCTTATTATCACATCTGTTCTTTATAAGTTATATTATATATATGATTTTAATTTTTTTTATTGTATATTAGTTATAGTTCGTTGTGATGCAATACATTTGTGAATTATTTTTTTATGAGATAATTGGTATAAAGTGGCAAAATGTACACGTTGTTCAATCAAATAATGTAAGTGTCAACGCACACGAATTTTATTTGATTACACTTGATTTTAATTTTTTTTATACAAATTTCCAGCATCAAGACACGGATTTATTTTTCGTAAGTATGTTTCTCCCAAGTTTTATTTTGATTTGCTCTATTTTATATAAAGAGCAATTATAATTTTTAAATTTTGCAATATATACTTAAATAATAAATAAAAATGTTTTTTAATATTTATTTTTATAAAATAATAATTTTTTATAAATAATTATATAAATAATCTCTTTATGGAAGAATAATGGCTAAGAAATTACTTGTCAGGGATGGCTGGACCAACGCTGATTTCATGGCACGTCCTGCATCTGATCCAACATCACCCAACCAATAAGAGCCGGCACCAAAGAGAATTTCTAATTATCGGAATTATTCATATGCAGTTTTTGTATATCTTTGTATAAATTTTATAATATTATATTTTAACTCAATAATATATACAATATAACTATTGTATTTTTAATAATAACATGATACTCCTACAATACGTTAAAATACAGCAGGGGGAAGAAAATTATCCTTACTTTCAATATTTGGCTTAACAAATACCTGCATGTATTATGGAATACATAATATGATTATTAATTTTAATTAAATAATATAAATTAATTTTCGGAACACAAGATTTTAGATGTATTTAAATCCTTCTCATATTTTATAATAATAACCATAATTATATAAATAACTACTACTTCATATTTCAGATATATTTTAAAATTATAACTAAAATGATATGCGTTAAAAATGTAATTAACCTAATGATGAGAAGTTAAAATAATAATTATTTTATTTTATAAAAATATATAAAATAAAAAATATTTATAATACTCAGTAAATTTATTATTGTTATTACTATTTTGGCGGTGCCGTCATCGAAAATGGAAATGTCTACATTGTATAAGTTCTACGTGGCCAATTGTTGGTGAAGAGTAGAATAATCAGCAAATGGAAACAAACCTTACCCATGAATGGACCCTATGAGTTGTCACTCTTTTAACAAACCTTACGTGCTAAAATAAATATTTAAATTGTGTGTTTATGTTCTACCGTGGAAAGTACGTTATTTTTTCTCGTTGTTATTTTTGTTTAAATTGTTAACAAATTTAGAAATAATTTTAAAAAATTAAAAATAGTACTTAAAAACGTAAAAGTACATTGAATATTTTTTAATTGTTTTAAATCAACTCTAAAAAAAAATTTCATTTTTTTAAATAACATTCATCAAATCATCCTAATTGGACAGCCACTTACGTTGTTGACAAGTTAGAAAATCATTATTTTCAAAACAAGTTTGGAATTTCAATTAAGAGATACCCGTGAGAATATTTTGTAAAAAGTAAAAAACTACTGAAAATTTTGAAGTGTATATTATAATTTCTATTTAAACGATGTATGAAGAATTCTATTATTTATATAGAAGGTAAATTTTGTCATATACACCATCATTTTTAAAAAAATTAACTTGTTTGGTACACTACTACTAGGCACTTAGGCAGAGAGTTAAGCGTTAGGCTAAATGCACGTTGCATCGTGAAAGTCATCTGCAAAATGTCTTATTTTCCACTAACTATACGTTTCACTATTTTATTTACCGTGTATAGAGTTTAGTTAATTGTACGTTTGCCAGGTGATAGATCTCTCACATTTTCGATATCAAATCAAATAATAAGCCAAAAACGCCATACTAACTATTTTCTATAAAACGAAAATGAAAAATTGAATACGACATTTCAACATTTTTTTTATAGCTTTATTGACAAAATTCACAATTAAATAAATAATTTATAAATATTTGATTTCGACGAAATTCTAATTGCGTCTTGTTTGGATTCCAGCCAAATATAAGGACGATTAAGTGAAATAAACAGGGGCAAGACGCGTTAACATCCAAACAAGTCCTTATAATTAATTCATTTCTCTGCAAAACCTTCGTTTCGAAGCTCCTTCTCGCTGTTGTTGTTGTTGTTCTTCTTCTTCTTCTTCTTTCCCTACACACTGTGTTCCCTTCACTAGCCAACGAGATTTTCAAAATCCACCGCCGTTTTAGCATTCGGTTCAAACCCTTCGATCTCTCCGAGAATTTTCGGGCAATGCCGTTTCCCTGAATCTCACACCAAATTAGACCCGGCGAGATTTGACGACCCCAAACACACCACACCACACCGCCGACAAACCCTTTTATTCGAATGGGGTCGGTGCCGTCAACGCCGCGCAAGGGTGGTGCATTCTCGCCGGAGACGGCGGAGTATCTAATCGGAACTTTCGTCGGTGACAAGTCCTTCCCGCTCTCATCGGAGTTCTGGCAGAAATTACTGGAGCTTCCTCTCAATGTTCAATGGCCCACTCACCGTGTTGACCAAGCTTGCGAGCTATTAGGTTAGTCCTATTTTGATTAACTTCCCTGATCACCATTTTTTCCTAGGCTTAAAATGGTAATGGCTTTAAGAGGAGCCTTCAATTGCTCGATTTGTGGCAAATAGCATTATTTATGAGCTTCGTTTCATTTAATTTACGTGCTAGAATGCTAGAGTATGATTTTCCTATCACAAAATGTCAAGGATTACAGAATGCTATATTGCTATTTATAATTGATGTTCTTTGAAAAAATTGGGTTTCTAATAGAACTATTTCTGAACGATTTATAGTTTAACTCTCCTTGAATTTATAGCTTGTAGTATGTTAATTAAGGTATTAGCTATTGTGGAGAGTAAATTTGTTTCTCATGGCAAAATCTTTTTTGAAATTTTTATTTTCATTTTTCCCTAATTGTCTTGCAGCTAAAAACAATTGTCACACCAGGCATCTTGCAAAGATTTTGTTCCATTTAGCATGCTACTTGCAAGAGTCCATGTCTACTTCTGGTGCGTCACCCTTGGTTTATGAAAAGGCTGTTAATGCAGTGTACATCAGTTCAGTATTCTTAAAGCACGTGATTGAAAGTGTCCAGGGGGATAATGTCCAGTTATATCTGTCTCTTGATGATAACGAGACTGTACAGAAGGATGTCTTGGGAGGTATTTATAACTCTTGTTGTTTCAGTTTTAGAATTAAAATCTGCAAACGTACAAACATATAAACTTCTTTGAACTTTGTTGCATGTATGATTTTGGGGGGTGTATTAGCATAAGATTCAGGTAAAGACTAAAACTAAATTGTCACACCTACTTGGATGAGATTGGTTTAAATGTCCACTTATTATGTTTGATGTGACATAAACATGGTTTTTGATGCTTATTTGAATTGGAACAAGAACTTTGTAATTTCTCTGTTTTTTTTTTATTCTTGTATTTCCAGTATTAATTTTTTTTTAAAATTTTTATACAGATCAAACCATTGAAAATCTTGTTATGCGGAATATGCTGAACTTTATAGCATCGGTAGAAGTCAGGTATATCATAAATCATGCTTAATTTGACCTGCTAATTCCTGTTGAGTTATTCTGTGAAATTTCTGTCCTGACAATTTTATTATTATTATTATTATAGTACGGAAACATTTCTCCTACATCTGGAGCTGCTTAATTTCATGATTATTGTAATGTCAACTCAGCTTCTCTGTGGGCCATCTCCTGGACCCAGTGATGTGAATCCATTTCTTGATGCAGCAATGGCTCAGGTTAGAAATTGAGATTTTAACATCCAATCTTGGTTACTGAATTATTATGTATTTGCAGATAATAAACATCTGGTTAGTGTATTGTTATTTTTGCAGGACAGCTCTCTGGTTGATTCAGTTGTTCGCAAATTGCTTCTCAATTTCATGGCCCGTGCCAATGTTCCATTTAATAGGGCAACTTATTCCGTCTTTTATGATGGAAGTCAGAGTAGTGTACTACAGAGAGTTGGTTCTGCGGCTGGTATGTGACTATATATACTTTTCTATTTAATAGTTATGAATTATTTGAGCATTTTGGATAATATTATCATAAGTGTATTACTGCTGCCAGATTCTTGTGTGAAGGTTGGAAACATACTGATAGGTGCTTCTTTTATGCCTTTTTCCTTTATGCCTTGCAGCAAATATTGTCTTATTTCCATTCAATTATCTGGTCAGTTCAAGTGGTGAAGGATCAAGAAGTCCTATTGCAGATATAAGTGTTCATGTGCTTCTTATTCTCATTCACTATCGCAAATGTGTTGTGAGTGAGGACTACCCTCCCATTGAGAATAACAAATCTTCCACTTCTGATTCTTTACTCAAAGAAAATCCTCATTTTTCTGACAACCCTTACTGCAAGGCCTTAGAGCATGCAATTGATTGTGAATGTAATATATTTTTCGTATCTATGCATATTTTTTAATTGATTGAGAAGGCTAGCAATTTTTTATCAGTCCTTTAAATGCAGTGGATCGTGTAGATATTGAGGGCAATGCACACAGTGCTCGACACATAAAGTTGCCCTTTGCTTCACTGTTTGATACTCTTGGCATGTAAGTATTTTGCTGCCTGTAGTGTTTGACCATTAGTGTACTACATTCATTTCATGCTTACCTATGGTTTAGTTGAGTTCATCTCTGCAAAATACAATTTGGATGTTTGTAATTGTATGTTATCATGATGATAAGTTGGAAACTTCCGTTTCTCAAATGTGACATGAACAGAATGCGTACTAGCTGTCAACCAAACTTACTATGACATTTAAGAAATTTGTTTCTTATACTTTTCTATTCGCCAATTGATATTTATATCCAAGAAAGGGAGGGAAAAGGTAAAAGAAGTAAGAAATCAGATCCCCCCCCCCCCTTTTCTTTTCACTCTGGACATTTGATTAATGTTCAAGTTATATATAGGTATAATGTTGTCATAAATTCATCCTAGTTGGAAATTGCAATTCATTATTTTGTATTTTGCACATTTGTTAGTTTTTTAAACCTTGCAACTTATATTCCTCTGCAGATGCTTAGCTGATGAGGCATCTGTCCTACTGCTTTACTCATTGTTGCAAGGGAATTCTGCCTTTCTGGAGTATGTGCTGGTGCGAACGGATCTGGATACATTGGTATGAGGCAGCAAACTTAAATTTCTCCTATGAAAAAAGTCGGAATGAATTTATATTTGTAAACATCAAGAAAAATTTTCAGAGTTCTGCTGAGGATTATACTACTTAGTAAAACATATTTTTACTTGATTATCATGTGATTTGTGTGATCACGTGTTTTAAGTCATTCGAAATGATACTGGTCACACTGATACATGTAGAATGGCTGAGGATTGGGCATGATTCTGATCCCTGTTTATCTTATGAAATTAACAGTTAATGCCAATTCTGGAAGCTCTATACAATGCTCCAAGTAGGACAGCTAATCAAATTTACATGTTGCTGATTATACTTCTCATACTTAGTCAAGATTCTTCTTTTAATGCAAGCATTCATAAGCTGGTAAGAGTTGTCTTTTGGCATCAGACTTTGTCCTAAAAATGGGAGGACTATGCTAAATGCTAATGTTATGTATGAATGGGCAGATGTTGACTGGTGTTCCTTGGTACAAAGAACGTCTTCTCCATCAGACTTCTCTTGGTTCCCTCATGGTCATAATTCTTATCAGAACTGTACAGTATAATTTGTCTAAACTGCGGGTATAAATCTTAAACTGAGTTGGACTATTAAGTTATTCTTGTGTATCTAAAATGATTTTTTCTGCTGACTGATTATTTAATTCAAATATTACATATATTGTATAAAAAAAGCCTAATATATTGGCCTATTAATATATTATTACCAGAGATGTGCCACTGTTCAGTTTGTATGAATTATGATTTTAGTAGTTGAATTTATAAGATGCTGTTGATTGTGATGTTTCTCTTTTATGTGAAATACTTCCTCTCGTCCTAGTTCAATTAAAGGTACTTTACCTGAATATTGGATTTGCTTCTGATGCCAAACTGCAGCGAACATGGTTACTATTATACCCCTTGCCCATGAAAATATGATCCTCCTGTGAATTTCTAATGTATATTTCAGAAGTGCGTGTTTTGATATTTTCCTTTATATACATTTCCAATTCAATAAATATTAAATTTCAAGGACTCTTGCTTAAATAATTTTTGCTAAAGTTGTAAGCTTTAAGCTTCCATTTGTTAACCTAATTGGTGATGCTATCGTTAGTTGGTGAGAAAAAAATAGGATATTAGGATACTGTGTATTAAAACTAGTATACATAAATAAAAGTAGTGTTTCTTAAGGACAGACAGGAAGTTTATACTTCCACAAGCCTCGGAGTAGGACTGAGGAAGCATCGAGATCTGTTAGCTTATGTGTATTGAGGATTGTGATTGCATATATAGTTTGCCAATGGTTACTAGTAGAATTGACATGTATCAATCTTAAAAATGTTTCTGATCCTTGTTTATATAAGTAGTTTATGACTATGTGAATTGAAGTTCTAAAACTGCTTTTATTTTATGTATATCTCCTTTGAATCATTCTGCTATGTAATGCATTATGATAGGATGTGTATCTCCAAACAACATGTCTGGCAACTTTGGCAAACATGGCACCTCATGTCCATCGATTGAGTGCGTATGCATCTCAGAGATTAGTCAGCCTTTTTGATATGCTTTCACGAAAGTATGTCACTCTTTTCTTTGGCTTCATAATGTTCTATTTCCCTTTCTTTATGTTTTAGAATATTGTACTCTCTGGTATAAAAATGTGGCCTTATCTTTGCTTCTTATTAGGTATAACAAATTAGCTGATCGCCGAGATAATAAGCTCCTTACAAAAGGCAACTCAATTGAAGGAAACAGCCTTGTAGAAGATATGGTAAATACTGCCTCCCTTCTTCTTTTATGGTTCTGTTGATTACAAACTTTAGACTATTCCTTTTTTCTAAATTATATATTCTTTTGGTGCAGTCAACTGAGTTGCATATTTATACTGACTTCTTGAGGCTTGTACTAGAAATAATAAATGCAATCCTGACTTATGCCCTGCCTCGGAATCCTGAGGTATTTGACCTTCTACATGATTGATTGAAGATTTATCACGTCTATTTTATCTAGTTCACTGTAGTTGATATTTACATTATGACCTTTTGCATCCATTGCATTGATTTCTTATGTGACTGAGGCAGGTAGTATATGCAATAATGCACAGGCAGGAAGTCTTTCAGCCTTTCAAGAATCATCCACGCTTCAACGAACTGCTTGAAAACATTTATACTGTATGTATAATATATTATAATCGAGTGGAAGTTACAAAATATGCTTACCTTTGAAATCTTGCCACTTTTAAAGGAACAAGTTTTACGCTCTAAAGACTTCAGTCATACTAATGAACCTTGTATCTGTATAATACATCGTGTTTCTCAAGTGTTTGAAAAATGTATCTATTAAATATTTACAGGTATTAGATTTTTTCAATAGTCGTATGGATGCTCAAAGAGTGGATGGTGACTGGTCAGTCAATGAAGTGCTCCAAGTCATAATTGTCAATTGTCGTTCTTGGAGGGGTGATGGAATGAAGGTAAGATGGATATATCTTTCATGACTTGTGGTTTTGCTTCCAGTGGGGAATATCATTGGGTAGATTATTTATCTTCTATCTACGAGGCTGTATCTTGTTTGGCAGATGTTTACTCAACTGCGCTTCACATATGAACAAGAGAGTCATCCAGAGGAATTTTTTATCCCTTATGTCTGGCAGCTAGTTCTATCTCGTTGGTATGGCTCCTGGAGCTTTGTATTCATTTTCCCAAGGCTACTTGTAATTATTTTACTCTTATTATTTGAAATTTGTGTGTTTTATTTCATTTCATTTCATTCTGCTTGTAAATTGCATGTGCTTGCTGATTATGTACCAACCTTGGAGCTCAAGGGAATTATTCTATCATATTGTTGATTTAAATTTTTGTTAATTGTTTTCTACCTATGGTTTTCTTCATTGTGCATGTAACTAATACAAAAATTGTGTCATCTCCAGTGGATTCACATTCAACACAGGAGCCATAAATTTGTTTCCAGTCGATCTCCATGCTGAAGTATGTATCTGAACCTCTGTTTTTTTGGTTGTGTACATGCAACTTCTAATAAAAAGTAAAACCTTTTATGGGTGATAACATTTCTATTTTTTCTTTATTATGTTACTTTTTTTATGATGAATAAGTGCCTACCATCTTTATCACTCCACATCTCTTTTGTGTAAATATGCACAATTGAAGGCACATTTATTTTCTAAGAAACCGAAGTCTTGTCCGTTTGACAAAATTGAACCACCCCATTATATTTGACGTATAAAACAAGTAATTAAAGGGCAGAAAACCGGATTCCCACCTTACAATTTGTAGCATTGTCCTGTGTAGTGTTAGGTCAACATCAACATGTAATATGATTTCAATTTCGTTTGTATTGATACGGGATGCTGATTTCTTCTCTTGTTTTGAACATTGACTTGTAATGACTTGCAGGGCCTTGAAAATGGGGTGGTGGGAAGTACACTCCAAAATGGTGATTTTGACAAGCCTGAGTATCAACTTGATCCGTAGCCGTGGGAATATTATGAACGTGTCCGCTGAAGAGACATTAGTTCTATTGGTGAATATCTGTACATAGATGATATGATTTCTGGAGAAAAAAAAAGCTGCTAAGATGTGTATTGTTGTCATTCTTTTCTGTTCATAAATTTGAGTGTAGAGTTTTATTCCGCAGTTGAAAGGCTGATATCTCCATGTAATGAATAAACGGTGACACTAATATCTATGTCATATCATAAGTTTTTGTAGCTGTGCTCAGTTGCTTGCGCCTAATTAACAGTGGTTCATCTCAGAATTTCTCGTTCTCTATTTTCTATCTATTTTTTTGGTTAGCACAACGTTAACGATCATCTGTACTTTGTGTAGTGTCTAGTCTTTATTATTAATCAAGATTGTTTTAATTGAACGTCTGGTCTTTATTATTAATCAAGATTGTTTTAATTGAACAATAATGAAATATTGACTTAATAATTATGATGATAGATATGGTTATCTCTTATTGCTTTATTAATACGATCAAGGATTCCTCATTTATATTTTTTTCAGACTTTAATGCACAAGTTCTTTAGATCTTTTTCTTGAGAAATTAATTTTGTTTTGGAAATATAATAATTCAATTTTTTTTAATTTTTTAATTGTTTTAAAAACTTATATAATTATTATTTATTTATTTTTAAATATATTTTTTGAAAAAGCTACATATAATTATTCAAACGAATGTTAATGTAGTTAAGAGATGTGTTATTTCTATAAAAAATTATACATTAATTTATAATTTTATATATTATCGATTATAAATTACATTTTTCTCTTTTTTTAGAAAGTATTTGTAGGAATGAGAATTTTTTTAGTTAATTTTGTACAGGACCACTGTCCGCCAAGATCGTTCTTAGTTGTAATTCCGTGACTGCTTCACGATCAATAAAGAGAAGAGTGTATGTACTATATTGAGTTTTTCCTCTTTCTTTGAGGGTAGAAATTCCCTTTAGTATCCTTAAAAATGATATTAATATTTCTGATTACATATGTAATTAACATTCTTTGTGTGTTGAGGGAGGCAATTAGATACTTTATAAGCAGTCAAGTAACTAATTTGACAAAAAGAAAATAAGGCACTAGAATTGTTTAGTTTAGATTTTTATTTTTCTGAAAAGCTTAGTTTAAAATTCTGATTTAATAACCTAGTAGTGGTGTATGGCTTTTAAGTTGGAATTGTATTTTTTTTTCTTCTGAAATTTGCCCCAATTTTCTTAAAAATAAAATTTTTACCTTCCCCTAATCAGTAGATGTGTTTATTACCATTTTGTTTAAATAAATTTTATTTAAAAATTTTTTTAATTAAATTTATATTTTGTATAAAAAAAAATGGAATAACAATAGATATATGAAAATGACAATAGTCACTTTCATAATTAATATCCTTATTTTCAATAAATTATAGGTGCATATTTAGTTATTTTTTTATATTTCTTATGAAATATACTTTACCTAGTAATAATAATAAATTTAAACACAAACTTATTAAAAGTCTAATTTTACACGCACAAACAAATACTTCTTCAGTTCTTAATAATTTTTTACCGCTGCAATTGTCTTAACTAGTTTTACCGAAGAGAATCATTACCTTCTTAATTATCTACTGAAATTATCTTTTCATAATTAATGTAGCATTTATTTAATCTTGAAATGCATTAATTAAAACCTTTATCCACCGAAATTAACAAATTATCTTGTCATAACAGTTATATTTATTTAAATATCAAACAGTTGACGTTGTACTTTATACATGATACAATTTCTTTATTTTTAAATTTCTTATATATGCATCCCAAAAATACTCTTCAAAATTGAAAAGAGAGTAACGCTTACAAAAGAAAACGTTAAAGAAATAAATAAAAGCGTGGCATATAACTTAAAATTCTCTTTTTTCTTTAACGTTTCATCACCTACCTCCTTAATTTCCATCGCAGACTGGAAATGATAAGAAACAAGAAAGGTATGTAACCAAAAAGAAAAAGATAATAAAACATGAAACCCAATGTTTAGAGTAGGCAAAGAGAGATATTGGACAAAGTTAATTTTTAACGAATTATGAAAGCGTAGTTTGTTGTGTACAGATAACCTCAGATTAGCAAAGAAGCGTCGTTTGATTTGTAATAGTTAACTTCATTTAGTTAAAAGGCTTTAGTTATTATTGTAAGCAATAAGTCAATATCAAGAAATTTGCTTATGATCATTGATATAATTCTGTATGTAGATTAAAAAAGACACACCAAGTCCCAATACATTGGCTTCTAACCACCAATTGTGAAGACCATTTTGGTGAGTCTTAACTTAAGACTGAATTACACCAAGGTACCTCCCTTGACATACTCAGTAAAAGCCAAAGCAATTAAACCCAACATAGCAAATCTCCCATTCCACAGCTCTGCATCCGAAGACATGAAACCATTGGACTTAGATTCCACACTAACCCCTTGGAATAGTGGAATCAAGGAAGCTAGGGAAAGGATCACACTTGTCCCCAGGAACCAAGGGATGCCACCATTGGATATTTGTTCTAATACACCCTGCCCTTTTGCCACTTCCACTGCGATTGCAGCTACAAACCCAATCATGGCAAGCCTTCCATTGATCCTCTCAGGTGCAGGCCCACTGAATGCCAACACATCCCCAAACTTGGTGCTCACCTGCCATAATGCCATTACTCATCATGTCAATGGAGGGTCTCTCATATTGCTAATCAAAATGGACATTTGTATAACAACTCTTTTTTGATACACTAATCTTTATGATTCTTACTGTTATTGCCAGTTTAGATGAATTCAGAAAAGTTTATGAAAAATTTATTTGAACTTTTGAAAATAACTGAAGACTTGTAAGCTTTTTTAAGTTTTTTTCTGATAAATTAAATCACGTAACTCCTTATTATTCAATAAATATTTAATAAAATTATTTGACCAAACACATTTTTTAATGTTAAATTAATTAATGGGCCATGAAAAATATGAATTTTGATTTCCACAAACCAATGGCCTAACAAAGTTATGAAAGAACTCAGATCAGAAAGAACAAAGTTAAAGTTGTGTTTTAGGACTAAACTCACCTTTGATGAACGAGTAGAGGCTGGTTGTGGCTTGGGTTCTAGTGGTGGTGGTGTGACTGGGGTTGCAGGCTCACTTGGTTGCTCTTTCTGCTCTTCCTGCATTTAAAAACCAAAGATTCATATGATCACATATTAATGTTCCTAAAAATATGAGGAAACAGACCAAAAGATATTTCAACATGTAACTAACACTCAATATATACTATGGGCTTTGAAATTTGTTTTGCAGTACACTACCTCAGCCATGGACCTAACTCTCAGGCTAGCATTCCTTCTCAGGCTGGGCATATACACAGCAGGAATGGCAAATTGATTCGCCCTGCACCTGGTGGAAATGCGGATCATAGGGTTTGCCAAGATAGATTGCATAGCATAAGATGAGACAGCCATGGATAAATTGGTGTTGATGCAAAGTTCCAAAATGCACACTAAGTAGCAATGTTAATTATAAGGTCTAACACAAGGACTAAATAGAAGGATGCTTCTCTTAACACCTAACTATGAAGAGTATTTATTAGGATAACTTGGTGAATCTCACTACACACTGCTTTCACTGCAATTTACATATGGTGGATGAAGGTTGTTTATATAGAATTAGAGGGCAAGCATTGTGGTGGATATTTGGGTTCCACGTCACGTATATATTGGCCCTAAAGGGAATTGGTTCACGTGGGTTCACTTGTCCACACATGGTAAAAGTACGAGACGTGGCTCCTATGAGGACCAGAGACACTCCTCAGTGAATCTGAGGTTTTAGAATGGTTGCAACTTGCAGGACTTCAATTATGTTACTGCTTCGTAATTTCCTAAGGACTAGAACATTCTATACACATCTAGATGATTGCTGACTCACATCATCCTTAATTAACCAATAAATTAAAATTCTCTTTAAAACAAACACACGTATTACACCGTATATATATATATATATATATATATATATATATATATATATATATATATATATATCTTTCATTTTTTCTCCTTTTAAAATATACACATCTTAAAAATACACTATAAAATATTGAAGATATAATTAAAAATGTCCCCTAAAGTTGTTCAAAGAACATTTCTCCTGACCAAAATGCTTTGTATCCAAATCATATATTGGATAGGAATGCAAGCGTAATTTATTGAACACTTCTTACAACTAAAATCACATGCCTTACTTCTAAGAATTGATTGGATTTAAGACTTCAAATTTGTGGAAGAAGTGTAAGATAGCTTAGTTTTAGGATTTAATCCTGGTTCACTAATACTAATAATAATAATAATTATTATTATTATTATTATTATTATTATTATTATTATTATTATTTGGCTTGCTAAATAATGATTATCATAAAATCATGATAATCATTATTACATGATAACATGATAATGATTATCGTAATCAAGCTCTTAAATAGTAATTGAGGAGTGATTCAGTCTTTAAAATGTAAATTTTTGACCAGAGTAGAAAGACTTGTCTTTTCGTCTGTGGTTATCAAGATGTACAATGTTCAGTTTGGTTTTAACGATAAAATCGAAAATTAAATCGTAATAAAAAAATATATAATTTTAAATTTTTAAATTTTTAATTTAATAATTTTTTAGTTTTCTGAATTGACTGAAGAGTTTGAAAACGATTTGGTAGAATTTTGAATATCATTATTGGCTAGAACGGTAAATCTTTCGGTGGAATATGGAATAGTGAAAATAAAGCTGACATAAGCCCGTCCGTACAAATAACCAAGTTTGAGAAGAATTTTATTTTTCCTTTTCCATTTCTCAGTCATTGTCTTAGGGAGAATCCAAGTGTTTATTTTATTGCGATAAGCATAATGATCGAGTACAACTCCAAACACAACATTATTTCCTTACAGATTTACACCTCTACACAATTACTTGGGTGGTGTAGTTGCAAACTTCCAAGTATAGTTTGATAAACTATCATATTCTCGTTTCCCAGCAACTTCACTAACAGGAACTGCTTCAGAAATTTCCCTCAAATCTTCATTTGTAAGCTTAACCATCAGAGATCCAATGTTGTTTTCAAAGTTCCTCAGTTTAGTAGTACCTATGGTATCCAAGAAATACATAATAAAAACCCTCGGTTACTAGATTTAATTTATATACTCTCATGCTTACAATAACTACATATTCTATGCACATGATTTAGGTACTATCAATGAACAAATGCACACTATGCCGAATATAAATGATCTATGAAAGAAGTCATAAAAAGAGTTTTAATATCATGCTTTTTCCTTCTTCATTGAGTGGTAATTCTTAAGAAGAGTAAGTGAAATTCAGAAAAATAAATTGGCAGAATTTGTTAAGCATTTGATACAGAAACACAAGAATTAACAGTAGAAACAGATAGTAAACAACTCATCAAATATGTTGAACACACAAGTCCTCCTAAATGTAAAAAAGACAGTACCAGGGATAGGGATTATGTCATTTCCCTGATGGAGAAGCCAAGCTAAGGCTAGTTGAGAGGGAGTGCATGCATGCTTAGAAGCCAAGTCATCAAGTCGTTTATAGAAATGTTTGTTCTTTTCCAAATTTTCTGCGCTGAACCTGGGATGCATAGCCTGTTACAGAAACAAGAAGAAATTTAAATAAATGGTTATATTTATGGCATTTTCCCTCAGCAGAGATGTGATCCAACAGGTACTTTAAAGTTCAAACCACCCTTGTCAGTGTTATTTTGACCATCATAATAGGGAAAATCCACCAAATTCATATTCATACTTGAAACTGTATTACTTGTTAATAGCTGCATACCAGCAAGCTTTGAGCAGGCAAAGTCTCTACCACTGCCTTTCCTGCAAAAAATCCACGACCAAGAGGGCTATATGCCACTATTCCAATCCCTAGTTCCCTGGAATTACAAAATACTAGTTAGACAATAACAATATCTTCAGATAATTTTCAGATAATCTAAGTTAAGAGCACATGCGAAAGAGCTAGGAAACATCAAACTAAAAACTCTAGTATAACTATAACTAGTGACAGTATAAATAGCAGAGAAAATATTTCTATTTTAATACCTGCAGAGTGGAATTATTTCTTCTTCAATGTCACGGGCCCATAAGGAATACTCCATTTGCAAAGCAGTAATAGGATGAACAGCATGTGCTCTCCTTATAGTGTCAGCATTAGCCTCTGACAACCCAATATATTTTATCTTTCCTTCATTTACCAGCTGTTTCAGCTCCCCCATCTTTCATAAAGAGGCCAATATTAATGCACTTAATAATCAATATTTTAGAAGTGTTGGAATGATGTGCATAACTAAAACTAACAACAGAAGAAAAACATCCAAAGCTTACAGTGTCTTCAATTGGCACTGAAGTGTCAACCCTATGTTGATAGTATAGATCAATGTATTCTACATCAAGGCGTTTAAGACTAGCTTCACAGCACTCCCTCACATACTCAGGGGTACCTTTTACCCCAAAATTCAAGTTACCAGAATTAACAACACCAAATTTTGTAGCCAACTGAACTTTTTCTCGTGGAAGCTGCTTTAAAGCCTGATGACAGAAGAAAATACATCTTTAATATATCTTTCGACACAAGGTGATTGCCTAAACAAACTTAGGTTTATGTCATATTATAATGAAATTCATGAGACGTAAGTACAAGTCATTTTCCACTTGAAAAGAATGGTTGATAAAATTATTTGATTATATATTTTCAACAGTTGGAATTAAAATTGAAAAGGATGAATTAATTGGATAATATGTTACCTTACCAACCATGATTTCATTATCATGATTTTGTCCATAAAGATCAGATGTATCAAACAAGGTAACACCCATATTGAATACTTCCTTAATAATTGAACATCCTTCTTCATGTGAGAGGGGGGCATTATAAATTCCAGATAATCCTCCACATCCAAAGCCCAACCTAGAAACCTTCATTCCATAGATGAATATATTCAGCCAGTTCTTATGTAAAGTAAGCATTAGAATCATGTAATTTGTTTAATGTAAAAATAATTCCTTGACTTGATAATATCCTTCAACTAAGTGGTCAACGGCAGAGATTGACAATAAATCATATGAAAACACTTGAAGGTACTAAAAAGGGGTTAAATATCTTTTTTTTTTTTCTGTCTTAATGATGAATTAATTGGACTCTATGTAAACAATAAATTTTGATGATGAGTTGGTTACTATTACTGAGTAACCATCGCGTAAACATAATAAGAGTAGTATTGGGTATGAGTTAAGTTGATGGAAAGAGCAAGGGTGGAAGTTTACCTCTAAGCCTTGGGTACCCAGTTTAACTTTTGGGACTTCCAGCATCTCAGTCTTTGCCTTCTCCATTTGTGTTCACAGCAAACTTGAAAGAGAAAAGTGTCAACCAAATTAACTAATATGCGCAAACGTTGAAATATTCCCATCAGTTGGTGTAGTATCCACTCTGTCATACCAACTACCCAAACCTTTTTTTAAAAAAAGAAAGTATCTCTCTCTATATATACAGCTCAAAAATGTATAGTATATATTTTTATTTTTCAAAAAATTATATTTATACACGTGGGTGTGTAAAAATTAAAAGTATTTTTTTAATATATATATATATATATATATATATATATATATACTTTATTCTAAGATGATAATACTTTTAAGATTGAAATAACAATACATGGTTAATTCATATAAGAATAACAAAGTTTACCTTGATCGGATATCACAATCCTCATCTTCTATTCAGACTGGAAATTGACTATTATTGGGAATCTTTTATTTTTAAGGCAAAGTTTAGCAGAGGAATCTTTTATTTTTAACTAAGTCATTTTATTGGGAATGAGAATTTTAGGAATAAGAATCCTAATGCTTTTTTATAAAATTATATGTTTAGTTATTATTTAACTTTTCTGAAAATAATATACTTGCAATCAATTATGTAAGGAAACATAATAACTTTTTAGTCAATTATTACGAGAAAAGTTCATTGTCACCTATGAAGGCTTGAAAATTTTATTCTTACTTAAATGTCCATGAAACATTTTCATTTTCTTTCCCACAGAATATGAAAAAATGTTATTTCCATGTAACTTCTCCAAGAATGTTAAAATATTCCTTGTTCCACTTGTCACTTTAAAAGAACCTGAGTACCTGACATTCCGGCTCATTGAAAATCTCTATAAATCATTTTATGGTTGTAAAAGAAAAAGGAAAAGGTCAAAATATGTAAATGGTTTTTTCCCCCACAAGTAAAAGGACAGTGCATGTAAGTTGTAAAATTAACTATCAATGCCATGCACTCATTTGGAGGGAGTGGTAGTATCAAGTATCAACTCCCCCAACTAAATCTGTAGCCAGGGAGGCAGCACACTCCTACAAGGTTAACGTCAAGAACAATCTTTTACTCAAAACAATAAATTCTTAAATCAGCTCAGTACAAAACAATTCTTTTGCAGTACTCTTTAACCTCTGACAGAATAACTATATTTAATATTAATTATTATTAGTGAATGGATAATAATAGTAGAAATCAATAGCAACTCACATAGCTCATGTTGCCATAAGCTAAAAATAAAATGAAACCAGCATACAAAAAAAACCATATTAATAAAAAGAATTCAACTTTATAGTCATTACTCGGAGAGAAACCTTGGGGGTTTAGTTTATAGATAAGAATAATGGTTAAATACAAACACAACAGAATTGCAGAATTGTTCTCTATAGAAATTATCTAATTCTTCCTTTCACCAATTATCAACAATACACTGAAATTTTACTAACTCATTTTCATGAATGCAGTGTACAGGAAGAAAAAGTTGGGTTCATCTTCTCTAACACAATTACTTTGATGGAGTAGTAGCAAACTTCCAAGTGTATTTTAATAAAGGACCAAAGTCTGATTTTCCAGCAACTTCAAAAACCGGAACTGCATCAGAAATTTCTCTCATCTCTTCATTTGTAAGTTTCACAGCCAGAGATCCAATGTTGTTTTCAAGGTTCCTAACTTTATTAGTCCCTATAGAATCAAACAAATATATAACAAAGCATTCGGTCATTCAGATCAATTCATTCTCATGGTTACAACAACTACTTATTTGATCTTAGTTATGGAATATGGACCAAATTCTAGGATCAACAAATACACAATATGTACAGATGATAGATTGATAAAACAAGTTACAGAAAGGTTTCAAATATCATGTTTTTTCCCTTCTTTATTCAGTTGTTCATGTCCAACAAGTGGTTTGAAATTTGAACCTGTCAATGTTATTTTGACAACTGTAATGGGGAAAGCCACCAATTCATGCAAATTTTTGAAACTGGTATTACTAGTCATTAGCCACATACCAGTGAGCTCTGATTAGGCAAAGTCTCTAATACTGCCTTCCCCGCTAAAAAAAACCATGACCAAGAGGGCTATATGTCACTATTCCAATCCCAAGTTCTATGCAAGTACAACGTGCTTTTATTTTAGCCAATTAATTAGTTCTTTCAGATATTTTGCAGATAATCTACTTAAAAGCATTTCTAGAAGTGTTAGACAACATATTAAACTAAAAGATCAAACTCAAGTAAAATTATAACAGGAGACTATCAACAGTAGATGTAGTTTTTCTATTTAACTACCTGCATAGTGGAATAATCTCATGTTCAATGTCACGGGTCCATAAAGGAATATTCCATTTACAAAGCAGAAATAGGAGGAATAGCATGTGCTCTCTTTATAGTGTCAGGACTGGCCTGTGTCAACCTAATATATTTTATTTTTCCTTCATTTACCAGCTTTTTGAGGTCCCCATCTTCCTTACGAATGCCAATTTTAAAGCATATAATAATAATCTAGAATTTAGAAAGGTATGCATAACTGATAAGAGAGGAAAATCGCTCAAAGCTTACAGTGTCCTCAATTGGCACTAAAATGTCAACTCGATGTTGAAAGTACAAATCAAAATATATTTGACTTCAAGCAGTTAAGAACTAGCTTCACAGCACTGCCTCACATATTCAGGGGTACCTTTTACCTCAACAAGCACCCCATCAGATTTAACAAGACCAAATTTTGTACACAGCTGCACTTTTTCCCGAGGAAGTTCTTTTAAAGCCTGAAGTCAGAAGCAAATAAATCTATAAGTACATTAAATATAAAATTTTCACAACTTTGTTTTTTCATTGCTTAAAGAAACTTGTAATTATGTCATGTTATAATGAAATTCTTGACGTAGTACTTGCCATATGCCACATCAAAAACTAAATAGCGGTCTCTTTCTGAATCACTTGTTAACACAAGATTAACCATATATACCATTATAGTCTGCAGCTAATACAGATGATAATGCATTATATATTGACACCTAGAATCAATTTTAAAAAAACAATTAGTTGGATAATATGTTACCTTTCCAATCATAATTTCATTATCATGACCAAGTCCATAAAAATCTGATGTATAAAGAAGGTAGCACAATAATTGAACATCCAGCTTCATGCGAAAGGGGAACATTATTAAGTCCAGACAGTCCTGCACAGCCAAAGTCCAACATAGAACTATGCACTCAATAAAAGAATATTTTATAGGAAGATCCTTCCTCCACAAACCTCTGTTGGCCATGGAGAGGAAATCTTGAGGCTAGTATACACTGAATTTTGAATTAAATTAGTCCATGATAAAACTAAACAGTTAAAAAAGAGGATGAAAAACAACTTTGGTACACGTTATATAGATTCATAGATGTAGTATTGAGGACCACGTTGGCAGATGGAAAGAGCAATAAGATTATCTATAAGCCTTGAGTGCCAAGTTTAAGTCCATGAACATGCACCTGAGAGTTCTCCATTTTCAACGCTGTAGAGCTTTGAAGTTGCACTATTTCTTAACACTGAAGAGGGAAGGGGCATATCAAAGTGTTCATACTTCATATAATCATCTTGCTTGTCTCGCCACTCGCCACCAACTATCATAAACTTATTTTAAATAACGGATTGTACCCACAAATATCAAATGTGTTGGTTCCAGCACTCGTGTCAAATTGTGTCATGTGCTCACAACTTAAATTGTGCTCAAGATAATTCTTTTCCCATGCAATTTTTTTTACCTAACTAATTGTTATAACTAATTTTTTTCTTTTTATTCCTCTCTTATAATAATTGCAAAAAATATTTAAGAATATATATATATATATATATATATATATATATATATATGAAGAGTACAATTACCCTTAGTTTGAAAATTTATAAAAAAAAAATTAATATAGACACATTTTTTAAAATTATTTTAATAATTTAAAATTGATTGTATCAAATTTAAAACAAATTGATACTCAAAAGTTGATTTGAGTTAAAATTATTTTAGGCTTAAAAGTTACTATAAATATAGTTAAATTTCATTTTAGCTATTTGATTTTTTTTTTTTTATTTTAGACCTCATAAATTTAAATTTTAAAAATAATTTTTATTTATCAAGTAGCATTCAATCATAGATGATATACGAGTCAACCCAATCCACATAACTCCGTTTTATGTTGATTCACTACCAAATAGGTTGGTTTAAAAATTAAATAGAGCAGAAAGAAGTTGTAATTAGCCTGCATGTTAGGAGACCATTCGGTTTAAATTATTTAACTATTGAAATATATTAAAATAGTTTAAAATTATTTATAAAAATATATAATAATTTTATTTTATTTTTTTAAAGAAGTTGGTCCAAGGGTTGATTCATTAACATATAGATTCAATAGACGGATTGAAAAAAATACATTTAAATTGATCAATTTTTTTTTATTTTTATTTTTTAACCCATAAAATTTGAAGACTAATCCGAAACTTTCAATCATATAAGTAGTTGTACATACATTTAGATATATTAGGTTACAAATCACCTAAAAATTATTATTATTATTATTATTATTATTATTATTATTAACATAAAATAGTTAAATACATATCAAATAATAAATAAGGATTTAATAAAATGTTATTTTAGATATATTTTTATTTTTTGTTTTATTTAAAATTGTGTTTTAATTCTTTATTTTTAAATTCGGCCCTGTTTATGAATTATAACCATAGTTCTAAATCAATCAATTTATTCTACAAGATTCCAAGCCCGTTAACAATAAGTTGTTAGCTTAATTTAATTCTCTACGACTTGCAGTTGTTAAATTAGTTCAGTAGTAACTATTTTTCAAATTTATAATTATAATTTAAATATATTAATTTTGAATAATTTTTTATTAATTAAAATCACAAATATTTAATTAATTATTGCCTAAAATATTTAAATATTTTAAAATTTTATTTCATAGTTTTATAATAATTCTAATATTAATAATTAAATTTGATTTTATAAGTTTGTAAGCCAAATTTAATTAGGTAATAATTTTATTGACTTACGTTATTTGTTTTATCAAGTTTTTTTTTTAAAAATGTATATAATTTTAAGTACAAAAATTGTGAATCATTAAAAAATATAGTATTTTTTTTATAATACTAAAGATATAAATTTAAATCACACTAATTTCTTAAACAAATCTGGACAGAATTGATAGATAGCTATATTCCTTAAGTATACAAATAAGGATTTGAATTCTTATTTTAATAATTTTATACCTTTGAAAAACTTGGTCTTTATTTGACCGAAACATACCTTAATACATATATAAAAAATTCCCACCAAGTTTAAATTACAGTTATAGTTTAGAATTACGGTTCTCTAATGTGTGTTTGAAAATAAATAATTTACGATTACTTAAAATATTGTAAAAGATATTATTTATTCTTGTTTAATATGTTCAATAAAATTATTTTATAATTTTGGAGTATTTATTTATAAATAAAATAATTTTTTAAGAATATTTTTATAATTTAGAATTAAAAATTATCGGCTTATTTTTTGTTAGTTTTTATATTATAATTTATCTTTAATAATATACTATTTTAAATACAAAACTAACTAATACAGATAATTTGTATCTATTTTTTTAAAAAAAATTACTTATCCAAAAATCTATTCTTTTATATAACTCAAATAAAATAGATTATTTTGAAAAAAATTTGTATCTAATATATTTAAATATAATTTATTTTATATAATTAATTATAACAATAATCAATTATAGATGTAAGATATTTTCCAGATAACAATTTAATTAAGTGTTTGTTCAATACATTTTTTATATAAAGATTTTCTGTCATAAATCTGATTATAAAATTTATAGGAATAAGATAAAAATAGCTTATTTTGATCAATTATATAAAAAATTTTAGAAAATAAGTTTAAAAGAGCTTTTCAGAGTAATAACCTGTTTTCATAAGCTTCTCCTGAATTTTTTCAAACAGCGCCATGATTAATTATTAAAATAATATTTTTTCAGATAATAAAAGTGATTAATTTTGATGATGACGTAAAAATAGTTATGAAATATACTATTTAAACTTATTTATAATCCTAAAAAAAATCAACTTTTAATTTTTAATTTCTTTAAAATGAAAACAACTTGTTTAAGATAAGCAAAAGTTTGAAGCTTATAACTAAAAATTATCATCTTATTTTCTTGGTAATTTTTATTTTCTTATTTTATCCTTAATTATTAACTATTTTCAATAAAAAACAATTAATACAAATAACTTCATACCTTTTTTTTATAATTTGACTGTAAAAACATTTTTATATACAATTCAAATAAATAAATTATTTTAAAATTATTTTTACCTAATATATTCAAACACATACTTATTTTATATAATCATTTATAATAATATTTAATTATAAATATAATTAATTATTAAAATAATTTATTTGTTTTGTAACTAATCCAAACACATATTTCACCTCTAATTATAAAATATCCTGATCCCAGTGCTATCTTAAACACATAACTAACAAGTATTTCGGGTCTAGAAATATTCTTAATTTAGGTTAAATAAATAAATAGTAAAATTTAAGAGAAAAAGATACGATTAAAAAATATTTTAAAGATTTTTGAAGATTATATAAGATATACTATATAGCTTATATTTATAATTAATTAAATATTTTATTTAAATATATTTTAAAGATTATATTTTAATTATGTACCAAAAAAAAGATTATATTTTAATTAATCATGTATAAATATATTTAATTTGCGTTTTTAATTCTATATCACAACTCACCCGCCTAGCACCTACCTTGCTCTCTGATTGGCTAGTGCACGTTGCAGGCTCTTCTACGTTTCACACGTAAGCTTTTGTTAAACGACGCATCCATCAAAGTTCCCTGACCTTTAAACGTGCCGTTTTGTCCCGTTGCGCTCGCAGAGACGAGAAACGGAGATAGGGTGAACTTCGACAGAAGGTGACAGTCTTTAAGATCTGGGAAGCACTTCTCACTTGCCAACAACCAGAAATTATCTATTTTCGTTTCGTAATCCCCCTAAACCCTAAAATAAAGAGGGGGAAAAATGAGAAGCGCCAAGATGTGGATGGTTTTCACGTGTTTGATTCTCAGCTTCTTCACTCGCATTCAATCCCTCTCCGTCACGGTCAACGACATCGAATGCGTCTACGAGTACGTGCTCTACGAGGGCGACACCGTTTCTGGGAACTTCGTTGTCGTCGACCATGACATTTTCTGGAGTTCCGATCACCCCGGCATCGATTTCACGGTGAGTGCAACCTCAATTACCTTTCTGATCTAATCATTCGCTTACCCTGTCGCTAATTGGTTGAATTATCAACTTAGGGTTTGAGTATTTATTTTGGGGGTAATAGTTGACATTTGAGTTTTCAGGGGGGATTTTGCCATATTTGTAATGAAGATCAATTATGATCCATGTACCATCATATATACTGAATTGAAGTTCAGGTGCTAAGGTTTTTTTTTTCAATGGTTATAAGTAAATACTAAGACCAATAAGAGGCGCCAATTTAAGAGAAAAAAGGAAGAATTTGGTTAAGCTGCATTATGATAGCGACTACCATAATAAAGTGAAATTCTTTAATGTAATTTCGATATAAACATCAAGTTTAGATATTTCAACACCTCTTGTATGATGAATGATCATTGTTGTAAACTCATCTAGTGCTTGAACTGTAACCAAGATGAATACCTATGCTTGTTTTACACGGATGTTAAATCATGCTTGGTGACGCATTATGGGATTGATGAATACAAATAAGATCAGCATGTTTGCTGAAGATGTAAATTGGAATCCGGAAATCATTCTCCATACCCCTTTTGAAGAAATTTGTGGTAAAATATGATTGTAAATTGAATATCTGCCTGAAAGTGATGATTGATTAGAGTTGAAGGAATAACGGGAAAACTTAAGGGATATGGTGTACTTTTGTGTCCATCTGCTTATTGCTGATGTTCAAAGGGATATGGTGTACTTCTGCACATACTTAGATTAATTCTTCAGCATTTTACAATTTAACATACTGTGGAGTGCAGCTTGAGGCTTGATTATACCGTTATAAACTATGGGAGACTTGTTGGTAACCTCTGCATGAGAGGGGTTTTTATGTAAAAATGATGTGGTAACAGTCACTGTATGGGAGCTATCTATGGTTGCTGATTTGTAAATCCATTGTGGCTTAGCAGTTGTTAGCTGTCAGAATGATTTGCCCAAAATTGCATATTGTTTTGTAACTTTAGCTTTTCAGATATTCTAATATCAGAGTTATCTGCAGGTGACATCTCCTGGTGGGAATTCTATCCAGAATATCAAGGGAACCTCTGGGGACAAGTTTGAATTTAAAGCCCCAAATCATGGAATGTATAAATTTTGTTTTCATAACCCATACTCGACACCTGAGACTGTTTCTTTCTACATCCATGTTGGTCATATTCCCTCTGAGCATGACCTTGCAAAAGATGGTATGTTCTGTGTAAGCTGATTTTCTTAAATAGATTCTACTGTCCTGCTACATCAATTATATGTCTAGGTATTAAACAATACAGTCATCTATTATTTACCTGAGATACTTCTTGACATTTGTGAAGAATGATCCAAGTGTTCCCTTTCTGTTCTATTTTTTTGGTTTCCAGACCTTCCTAACTTTAATGGTTTGCACTTTGCAGAGCATTTGGACCCAATTAATGTTAAAATTGCTGAGCTCAGAGAGGCACTGGAATCTGTTACAGCTGAACAAAAGTACTTGAGAGCTCGTGATACAAGGCATCGCCACAGTAAGTAGTTTTATTTTCTATGAGCTTGCACTGTTCTACTTGAGGGAATTCGATCGTGGTAGTCCCTATATTATTCTTGCAAGCATATATGCATTTGTAGAATTTAGGGACACTTTTTTCCCCTTCTTTAGAATAGGATGATTAACAGACATTAGTGTCCTTACTTTTATCCATTGAGATTAGTGGCAAATGTAGCAAGAAAAAGTGGGGGGGGGGGGGGATTCTTTTTGAGTTTATGTATCCAGGCACTCATTTTAAATTCTATAGTGCTAGTGGTTTCAGCTAAAGTGAGATCTACACCAGCTCCTATAGATGTATTTTGGTGATTCCTGAGATTTTTTTGGTCAAAAGTTCTCTGTTTGTTTCATATTCTAAGTATGACAAACCTATAGATCACGTAGTAAGAAACTGCAATTGGAGGCTTCTACGATAACTAACATCACTTCCCCCATAAAGGGGTATTCATATTTTGGTAATAATCTGAACATTTTCCGATGAGGATAAAAACAGTTTAGACATTCTATGATATAGGAACCAATTTATTTGTTGATCTGGAATTGGTGCAGTGAAAATTTGATGCAGTCGGTGTACTCAGTAAATCCAAGCTTTCAGATGAAAATTGGATGGCTCAAATTTCAATTTCAGCAAATTGGACTCAACATGAATTCAGAATCTGAGCCATCCTATTTTTATCAAGCTCTTGTACATCTTGTCACTTATGATACTGTTTTCAAGAATAAAATAAGTACTTGGGATAGTATCTTATACTCCTCTGCATTTCCTCAATTTGATAGTACATATCATAGGAACATAGCAGCAGCTACTTTCCGCTGACCCAACTCTCTTTCTTGTTTGTAGCGAACGAAAGCACACGTAAGCGGGTTGTATTCTACACTGTGGGAGAGTACATTATCTTGGCTGGTGTTAGTGCACTGCAAGTCATATACATTAGGCAACTTTTCAGCAAGTCAGTGGCCTACAACCGTGTTTGAGTCTCCCTCCTGATTAAAGTTATGGTTTCCTTATTTAGCAACAGGGTTAGGTTTACATGTGTTCTCTGTCAAACTATATAATCCTTGGTGAATACTATTTTTTTTCTTTTCAACAGAAACTTGACTTGGACTTTGATACCCCGAAAATTTTTAAATTCCCTTGTTTGAATTTCAATGGATTGACAGATTAATTAAACCCTGTGGGAGTCAATACTGAATTGTAAAATGAAAGTTTAGGATGGTTTAAAATTGAGTAAAATTGATTTTGAATTCTTAAATAAGATTGAGTTCCATACATAAATTGATGTGAATCATATATTTTTTTTTATTAAAATGTATGCTTTTTATTATAAAAAAATGGTAAGACTTTATTTTTCAATATTAGAACAAATAGGTCCAAACGGTTGAAATAAAATGAACACCTTTTTGATAAATTGTAAGCCATACTGCGGTCTTGACATGATCCTCTAGGATTGTGCTCTACAAGGTGTTCACTATACAGGGAAAAAAGTGAAACATCTTCACGCCAACGACAAAAACAACAATTTGATTTTATAATGAAAAATGTTGATATCAATCTTCAAGGTCGATTATAAGTAATTTAAAATGATAAGATTTTATTGAAATTAATATTTATCATATATTTATATTTTTAATGTAAAAGTGCATATTTTTATTAACGAAATTTTATTATTTGTAGATGTTTAAAATAAATTATAATAAGTTACAAGAATTAGTTCAGTGATAAATGGTGGAAGTAGTTTATAAGGGTTCTTATATCTAAACCTTTCCTTTGCTATTATTTTATTCAAAATTTTATAATTTTTTAAGCAAATTTAGTTTTGAACTTAAATTAAGTCTTCTCTTTGTTCAATTTTTTTATTTAATTTTTTAAATTTATATTAATTAAATAGTTCCAAAATATTTTTCATTTTTAAAACTGATAAATCAAGGATATTAAATTTTCATTTTCAAACCGTAATCTCATTTGATTAAATCTGTAAATTTTATTAATTTATTATTATTTATCATTTTAAAATTTTTAATTCTGTCTAACTCTTCCTAATTATTTGGATAAAAATAAGATTTTACGAACTTAATGTAGAAGAAAATTGATAAAGTGATTTATTTATTGGAAGAAAATTGAAAAATTAAAATTATAGATAATTTAAATTAAAAAATTTATAATTATAATTATAATTAATTCTAAACATATATACATGTATCATAAATTGTAAATTTGCTAAATTCATTCTTTTACTTGATACTTTGTTTCCTTTAAAGTGTTTTTTGACTACACATTTTTTTAATTACTTGAAATATAAAGGTTGCGCGCGAACCACGAAATGCTATTACGTGCAGTGTACTTGGTAGATATCTTAAAAAGAAGATAGAGTTCAGTTTCCGTCCTTTTTAATTACATTTATTTTGGAAAAAAAAGAAAGAAGAGAAATTGTAGTTGTACTTTTTTAAGTTTTTAAAAAATAAAGGATTTAAAATAGGTTAAAATTTTTATTATTTTAATAAAATATTTTATGTATTTTTTAAAGCTGAGCAATAATTATAAATTTTAAAAAATTTAAATTAATTTTGTCTTTTTATAAACTTTCAAAAATTTAAATTACTTTTTTATACATTCTTAATTCTTTTAAAAAATTGACCAATAATTTAGTTTTATTACGGAATAAATTAAAAATCTGTTTAAATTTATCTTGTTTTATTTTATCTGTGCATCAAATATTAATTTAATTTCCTACGCCGGTGAACTAAAGAAATAAAAAAAAAAAAAGTGAAATTCCCATGGATGGAACGAGAGGAAACTTGAGGAAAATTAACCGGGGTTTAATTAGTCGATTCATCTTGATCCAACCCTATGCCCCGTAGACTGGTAGGTGTTATCTCTTTTTATTAGTTTTATAAAAGAAAGGAATATAGAGCCAGATCTGATCAAAATTACAAATTTATCATCCAAATCGACAAATATAACACTGTCAGACAAATTTTTTCCAACCATTTTTTATATAGCCATTTCTGCGGTAATAGTAAAAAAAATTATCTATTTATAATTTGTGGCTAAATTTGAAATAATTTTATAATTTTTTATTAAAAAATTTAACATTAATTCTTATGAACCATAAGCGTTAATGACATTAATCTTTTTCAGAAATGTTGTGTGTTCCATATATAAAGACTAATACGATCGATATTTATAACTTCCAAATACTAAGAAACAACAAATTTTACATTATAAGAAACTTATATATATGCTTTCAAAATTTCGAAGGATAAATTTGGAGTTTACTCGTTAAATTAAAAGAAAATTGGGTCATCAGAAAGAAGAAAGAAACGGGGAGTTTAACCGTTATTAATTGAAATTACTGAATTAGCCTTCGTATTTTAATGGTGGAGAAGAGAGGGAGGTAGCGTTACTGGTCGGAGAAGAAACAGAGAGCATGAGAAATCGGTGAGTTGACTCAGTGGAGCGATTCGATGGAGGAAGAGAGTGAGTGTTTCGAGTGCCTCCAACTTCGAATAAAGTCAGATTTCTCTGACCAAGTCTTCTTCAATTATGGCATCTCCACTTCTGTTTTTCCTTTCGGATCCTCAGCTATCGTCCATGTCTCTCTCTCTCTCTCTCTCTCTCTCTCTCTCTCTCTATTTTCTCTTTGAATTTTCGGATATCTTTTTTACTTAATCTGTTTATTTTAATTTTCTATTTTTTCTGGAAAATAGATTTCTGGTACAGCAGATGGTGAAGCTTCGAGTGGTAAATTTATATTGCAGTACATGCCGAGTCATGAAAAGAATTGTTTTACCAATTATGTGTAAGATTCGTGTTTTTGGTGAATTACTTTTTTATTTAATTTTGATGATGGTTTTGTGAATTACTATGTTTTGATGTGGTCTGTTCTGTTTGTGCTTTTGTGCATTTTGTAATTTAAATAGAAAAAAAAATTATTGATGTTTTAGTTATTGGTTGGGGTTGTCGCTGTGAAACAAGTGTCTGGTTGGAAGTAATAAACTATTGTTCTGTTTGCAGAAATGAATATGTTTTGGATAGTAGTGAAAGCACTAGGAGTAGTGATCCTGATATTGGAAGCAGTCAATGTAATAATGTGGTTGATGGTGGAATTAACTCATTAGATGATTCGGCGGAAAACAGAAAAAAACCTTCCTCGAGAAACACAGTTTGTAATCATTCTGGAAGATTCTCTTGCTTGAGGACAATCACTTCACTTGCCCCAATTGCTCGTGTAGGAATGCCTTCCTATTCTACATTTCAAGAGGTCTCCACTGATTTCTTGTCTGGGTTAATGGAAAATCATGTGTTAGATTCACTTGATCTCTTCATTGAAGGGAAAGCATCTGGACGGGACAGTATAAATTTCCTTAGTTTACTTGGATTGCCATCATTTGAGGAGAATACTTTTCCAGGCTCTCTGAGGCATCCAAACATAGCTCCTGTCCTTGCAATTTTTAAAACATCCGATCACGTTAACATAGTGCTTCCGAAGACTTCGTACGACTTGGAAAGTATTCTTCAGTTTAACCCCAATGCCTTAAAATCTGATTGGAATAGAAGATTTCTTATGTATCAGCTACTCTCAGCTTTATCGTACTTGCATGGTTTAGGGGTTTCGCATGGTAGTATATGCCCATCCAGTATCATGTTAACTGATTCATTATGGTCTTGGCTGAGATTATGGAATGAACCTGTATTGGAATCTAATTCAACTTTGCAGCAGAGTGAAAGCATTAATTCTAAACCTGCAAGAATTGGTTGTCGTAATGCTGGTTGTCATTCTAATGGTCTTTATGCTGATCTAAAGCTTTCTTCATCAATAGATTGGCATTCTTGCTTTCATCAGTGGTGGAGAGGAGAACTAAGTAATTTTGAATATTTACTCATCCTAAACAGACTAGCAGGAAGAAGGTGGGGGGACCATACATTTCATCCAGTAATGCCTTGGGTAATTGATTTTAGCTCAAAACCTGATGACAATTGTGATGCAGGGTGGCGAGATTTGAGCAAGAGCAAATGGCGCTTGGCAAAAGGTGATGAACAATTGGATTTCACCTATTCAACATCTGAAATCCCTCATCATGTGTCAGATGAATGTCTGTCTGAATTGGCTGTCTGCAGTTATAAAGCACGAAGGCTGCCTTTGAGTGTTCTCCGAATGGCTGTTCGTTCAGTGTATGAACCCAATGAATATCCTTCCACAATGCAGAGGCTTTATCAATGGACCCCCGATGAATGCATTCCAGAGTTTTACTGTGATGCTCAAATTTTTAAGTCAATACATGATGGAATGAGCAATTTGGCTGTGCCTTCTTGGGCAGAGAGTCCTGAGGGTTTCATTAAACTGCATCGTGATGCATTAGAAAGTAATAGAGTGTCATTTCAACTCCATCATTGGATAGATATAACCTTTGGTTACAAAATGTCTGGCCAGGCAGCTATTGCTGCAAAAAATGTTATGCTGCCTCCATCAGAACCCATGACGCCAAGATCAACAGGACGTCGTCAGCTCTTTACAAAACCACACCCCATCCGTCAAGCAAATGAAATGCAGCGAGAGACATCTCTTCTGTCTGAAACTGCTTATCTACAAGAACTAGAGCAAGCATCCACATTTTCTGAATATGCTAGGCATTTGAATGCCTATTACCATTATCCCTTGAATCCAACAAATGGGAGGAACATCTCATCTTTGGGAGATCCAACAACAGAGACATTCAATACAAGTACAAACAAACTATCTTTGATTGACAGAAATTACCAGGTGCCGTATAAAGTAAATCTGATTTCTTTTCTTCAACATATGAAAGAGGAAGATGAAAGCTCCTCAGGATATCCAGACTTGTTGCTTTGGAAGCAGAAATTGTCTTCAAAACTTTGCTCAGAAGATGTTGCTAGGGACATATTTTCTGTTGGTTGTCTCTTAGCTGAACTTCATCTTTGCAGGCCGCTCTTTGATTCAATCTCATTAACAACATACTTGGAGGATGGAACCTTACCAGGATTTCTGCAGGAACTACCTCCTGATGTTGGATTATTTGTTGAAGCATGCATCCAAAAGGATTGGATGAGGTATCAGTGTGTTTGCAGGCATACAACTGAATGGATGTGTTTGGCCTTATTAGGTATGATTTGTGGGGTTGTTTTTTCTATCATGTTATTGAAGTATTGATTTTTGCTATATAGGAGGCCATCTGCCAAAATTCTTCTGGAATCACCTTATTTTCCTAAGACCGTCAAGTCCTCCTACTTGTTTCTTGCTCCACTTCATCTTGTAGCTAAAGATGAAACTCGTCTTCGTTATGCTGCAAATCTTGCAAAGCAGGGTGCTCTCAGGGAAATGGGTGCATTTGCAACTGAAATTTGCGCTACATATTGCTTACCACCTATAGCAAATGCAGTGAATGATACTGAAGCTGAATGGGCATATATACTACTGAAGGAATTCATGAAATGCTTAACGGTGCAAGCAGTAAAAACATTAATATTGCCAACCATACAGAAAATTTTACAGGCTCGTTACAAACTTCTTTCTGTGGATTTGATTTATTCTGTAGAAATCTTTCTTTTCTTTCCTATTTTTTAACAAAAATTTACTTCTTATTTAGACATCTTTTTACAGAACACAGGTTATTCACATTTAAAGGTTTCCCTTCTACAAGATTCATTTGTACGTGAAATATGGAATCGAGTTGGCAAGCAAGCATACCTGAAAACTATTCACCCATTGGTCTTGTCAAACTTGTATATTTCTCCAGATAAAAGTTCAGCTGCCTCCGCTTCGGTACTTCTAATCAGTTCTAGTGAGGAGATTGGTGTACCTATTACGATTCATCAGGTTTTTTGGTTTTACAACAACCTTCAGTAATATATTTTCCTGTATCCATGTGCCTCCATTCCAACTTAGGTGTGATCATTATTGTTTTACTTACATTTTATTCTTGAATCAGACTATCTTCCCTCTTGTTCACTGCTTTGGGAAAGGACTATGTGCGGATGGCATTGATGTGCTGGTCAGAATTGGTATTCTTAGTATATTGACTTTCATATTTTTCCATCTTTTAATCACCGAGACCTTCAATTTATAATCCCCATTCATTTTTAACTTCTCAGGTGGCATTTTTGGGGAATCTTTTATCGTCAAACAGATGATCCCATTACTTAAAAATGTTGCTCGCTCCTTCATTGATGTGTCATGCATGAACAAGCCTGATCCTGTCCAGAGTTGGGGTACTTTAGCCCTTATTGATTGCATGGTGACTATAGATGGCCTTGTAGCTTTTTTGACAGAAGAGATCATTGTAAAGGAGCTGCTTGAAGTATGGTTCTTATTCTTCTTTGGCTTCAAAATGCTGTTAAGTTGCCAATAAATATTGCATAACAGTTAATTGTTGAATGTGTTGTAAATGTACAGGACCTAAGTTGCATATACATTGGGATTCTTATGCAGAAACATATGGAAATTGCAGTGCTTCAGGTTCTTCAAATTATCCATTGGTTTGTTTTGGATCCATTGACTCTAATTGGCATCTTGGCTTTACCCTTACCTGGGACTTCTGCTTTTCAATCATAATTAGCTAAGGAATTGTACAATTTCTGATGAATATATCGGGATTTTTTATGCCTTGTTATAATTGGAATGACAAAAATGAAGAGTTGTGGTGTAAATAATTGAGTTTCGTGCCTTGGCTTATGGACATTGAAATCAAGCATTGTGCGTAAAAACAAACTTTGGCTCTCCTTCCAAATTGGTTGTGCACAATTCCCCAGAGTTACATTTCAAACTATTTCAATCAATTGCTTCTGCCTTTTCTTTGGCTTGTATCCTGATAGTGTGGTGGTGTCTACTTCATAATGCATCTCATCCTTTAGCTAATCACTTAAATTGTTAAAAAATCCTAGTTGCCTTCTATTTGTCAGGTTGCTGCTACTACTCTCTTTGGAATTTGTCAGAGGATTGGGGCAGATTTGACAGCATTGCATATTCTTCCAAAACTGAAAGAACTATTTGACGAGCTTGCTTTCTCCAAGGAAATTTCTAAAGGTTCAACTACTGTTGGCAGAAACTTGAAGGTTGCCAAATTAAAAATTGGAGGGGACTTGCAAATTGAAAGTCGCATGGATCTAGTGTGAGTGTCAAATCTGCTTTATAGACTGGGTTGCTAGTACAAATTGCTTTCCTGGTTATTTGGTGCAAAACAAGATAAAGACCTATGCATTACACAGGCGAATAAAGAAATATATGGTTAATGATTATTGATACTTAGTATGCTGTCAAGTATAACTGATATTTTAAAATTATGTTTAATGTAGGAGTTATATATTTGTTTGCATTTACATGTAAGAATGTTTATATGAAAGTGATATAGCTCATGCTTCAAATTTTATATATTATAAATAGATAGACTAGAAGAGCTCTTGGTAGAGAAGAGAGAATTATTTAGAGATATGACCAACCAAATATTTATAAGGTGAGAACAATCCTCCTCTCATAAGATGGTCTAATTTTATAATATGGTATTAGAGTCTATCCTAGATCCGTTATTGGAACATCTTCAGATGTCCATTCCTATAATGGTCCATCTGCAAATATGTTCACACTCTAGATGTCCAATCCTAGCCGTGAGGGGTGTGTTAGAGTCCCACGTCGTCCAAAGATATGACCAACCAAATATATATAAGGTGAGAACAATCTTTATCTCATGAGCTTTTGGGGTTGAGTTAGACCCAAGTCGAATTTTCTAATAGTAAATATGGAAATGGACAAGAAGGAATCATGCAAGACTAAACAGAAATGAATGTTTTTGAGTCATTAGTGGTTTATATCAAATTTAAAAATACACAGTACGAAACCTGTTTTTATAGTGTAAGGCAATATAATCCGATATATGATATGAAGATTTCCCCTCTCAAGAAATGCTGGATCAAATAGACAGACAATATCTTTGGTTAGGGAATCCTAGTTGTTATAGGGATGCTTCAGTTACTACTATTGTTTTAGTTCTGTATCTTTAGCTCCATGCATTGCTAATTTATATTGTTTTGTACTGCTGTAAAAGCTTGTAAAACTAGGTCTCTTGACTTAATAGAATTCAGAACAGTGTCTGAATAAGTTATGAACCCCGTTCTTCACCTTTTAATTTATATCTTTCTGTTAATTTTACTGATAGGACAAATCCATTTTCCTAAAACCAAATAAAAATACAACACCTCATTGATATGCTTAGCTAAACCAAATAGATAATAACAGATTCCTTGAGTGTATTCCTAAAAGATCCTTTCACATGTATACACCCACTAGTTTTTTTACCCGGTTTTAATATACAAACATAGCTACAGTAATTACGTCCTTTTACACCCAAAAATTTGAGGTGTCAATCGATTACACTAGAATATGTAATTGATTACAAATTCAGTTATATAACTAAGTTAACTACCATTTTATATAGAGGTAACCACAACATTTCGTGGTAACCAATTACACATTTTTTGTAATTGATCACCGCTTGTTAATCAAGTGGTGATTGATTACAAAAAATGTGTAATTGATTACAAAAAAATGTCGTAGTTACCTCTATACAAAATGGTGGTTAACATATAACTGGTTTTGCAATCAATTACACACTCTTGTTAATCGATTAATCATGGTAAAATTTGAGATATAAATAGATGTATTTACTGTAGATATGTTTGTTGATAATTTTCGTTTTTTACCCAATTGCCATATCCTTCCTGATTTACAAAAGTAGTGTACATTTCTACCTGATATAATATTACAATGTGTAGTGCTCCACCTATCATCATAATATGGGGTTAACTATCATAATTGAGAAGCATATGCAAAGCAATTCACTTAATGATGTAAAAATGACTTGAAAGATCAATACTTGAAAATGTGAAGGATGAATATTATTTTCTGATGAATAAACTAACACTTTCCAAGATTCTTCATTCCAAATTGTGCTGCTAGCTTCTCCTTTAGAATTTGTTTTCAGCATCATGATTACCAGCAATAGTCATATCATTCACATAGACTAAAAGAAGTGTTAGTTCCCACCCTGTGAATGTTTTATGAAGAGTGTATGGTCACCTTGGCTCTTCCTATATCCCAAGGATATCATGGCTTGAGTGCTATTTCCATATACACTTCTTCCTTCGATTCTCCATGTAAGAAGGTATTCTTTACATCAAACTTATATAATTCCAAATCAAAGTGGCCTGCTGAAGAGAAGATAACTCTAACTCAGTTTATTTTTGCTACTGGAGCAAAAGTCTCATCATAGTTGATCTTGTATGTATGGGTATCTCCTTTTTGCAACAAGGATTGCCATGTACCAGTCCAAAGTACCATCAAACCGATTCTTCCCAATGTAGACCCATCTACAATTCCACTACTTTCTTATTCTTTGGCCTCTCAGCAATTTCCCATATCTCATTCTTCTCCAATGTACTCATCTCCTCTTTCCTGGCTTGAATCTAGTTATCATCCTTTAAGGCTCTGTGTACTGATGTGGGGATCTAGCTAGAATCAATAGCCAAAAGGAAAATCTGGTGTTGGCAAAAAGGTGTTTAGTTGAACAAAGTGGGAAATAGGATACTTGACAAAAGACCCTTTTTCTTTTCTCAAGGCAATGGGTAAATCATCAAATCATTTACAATGGGTATCAATTATTAGAAAGGGACAATTAACCACTCAGTTACAGTGCTTACCTCCAATTCAGATGATTGGGGTTGCTATTGGATCAGGGTTTTTGTCCTGCAAGTGTAGGTTCTTCGAGAGTAGGACTAACAGATGTAGGTTTCTCTTGAGTAATGTCAAAAAAAGGTTGAAAGTCCTACAGAAGAAAGGAGGTAAGAGCGAGACAAAATGAAGACTCAAAGGACTCAACATGAGACTCAGATCAATTTCAGCTTCCAAAAGATTCTCCCGTTAAAGTTGAGGACCAGAGTAGAAGGAATTTATTTCATGAAAGGTGACATCCATAGAGACAAACAAAAAGACTTGGAGGATGGTATAATTTATACCCTTTTTTTGTTTGGAGGGTGACCAATTAAGATGCACTTAAGCGCTCTTGGATCCAATTTCCTGTGATGTTGACTTTGGACATGAACAAAGGCAGTACATCCAAACAAAGAGCACTCAAGGCTGTTCAAAATTGGGACAGAAGGAAAAAAGAGGACATAATTTGGACAGGACCAACCCCATTATCAGATATGTTGTTAAAATCATTTCTCCTCAATAGGATTGAGGAAATGACATTTGAAAAAGAGGAGCTCTGGTAACTTCTAAGAGATGGCAATTTTTTTCTTTTTGCAACATTATTTGGTTGTGGAGTGTTAACATATGTAACATCATGAATAATACCATTCCTTTTAAGAAACTCAGACAATATCAGGTCAGATTAAGGGAAGATTCTGACCTGATTTTATTCTATCCTAACTTTCCAAATATAAAATATTTACACAATCTTAACAAGTTTGATTCACATATTCTCTCCCATTATCAGAGCATAACCATTTGTCAAATTGAGTTTGAACCATATGATAGAAATTCTGAAACAGTTGCACGACTTCAGTTTTATCCTTCATCAGAAATATCCATGTTATGCAAGAGCAATCATCAGTGAATGAAACCAACCACTTTGCATAAAAAATATTAGACACAGATCCTCGGGCATCAAAATGGCTCAAGACATTTCTTATTACTACTGGGAGAAGTTGCACATTGATGTTTTGCAAGCTAATAAACATCACAATGCATGGTCTCAACAGATTTTTTTGTACACAGAAAGAAACATAGACCTAAGAAAACCAAATAGAGGATGACCAAGGTGCCTGTGTTGGAGCTGAATTTGAGATGATGCAGACTTGAAACTGGTTTGGAGACCAGAATGTGACTCCTTCTACCTGACACTACCATTCATCCTCATGCTTTGTAAGATAATATAACCCCCCCCCCCCCCCTCTATTCTTTAGCAACTCCATTCATCTTCCCCATGGTAAGATCTTGAAAGACAATGAGAGGGAAAGAGTATCACTATGCATTTCAGACACAAGTGAGTTTCTATATAGAAATGAGATTATTGAAAAGCTGAGGAACATACAACATATTATTTAACTGGAGGGAATGATGAAGAGAAATGTTACCACTTTGAACAACTAGGGTACAAGACCCATTTACAACAATAATATGTTGCGTACCAGCTAAAAAGAGTAGGTAGGAAAACAGGAAGAATAGGGAGTCATATGGTTAATAACACCAAAGCCAAATCCTCATATATAGTACCAGAAACATTAAAGGATAAGAACTTGGAATTCTTGCCAATAACAGCACAAGAACAAGTGTCTGATGGCTTACTTAAAAATGATATAATAAAGTTGACAATTACTCAAACTCAGTCTTGTTAAGAGCATGTATCTCCTCATCAAATAATGGAGCTCCACCAACAATCCTTGGGGTATTGGAGTCTATATTGGTTTTTGATCCTTCTTTAGCCATTATAGCCATGAACTTATCAAATGTGTAGATTTGGATTTGGCATGATGATTTGCTCCCATGTGTGCAAGTGCATGCTACAATGCCTCCGGTTGAGATTCTGGGGTTTGACTGATCTGATGAGGGCGCTTCCAATGGTGGAATCGCTAGTATAAACGGTGGGGTCAACTGGTGGTAGACGAGCACAATGAAGATGCCCAGCGTTTCCACAATGAAGGCAGCTAAGGAAAAAAAATGTTACAATGAACGTGACTAGGATAACCACAATGAAGGTGGTTAAGGAAAAGACAGGCACAATGAAGGTTCCTAGGGTTATTGCAATGAAGGCAGCAGCTAGGGTTCTTTTGCAGAAACAGAATCTCCCATATCAGGAGTTCTGATACTTGAAAATATAAAAGATGAATATTATTTTCTGATGATTTACAGTGTAGAACAACGACCTATTTTATACAACTATGGTCATAAATGCTTTTCTAGATAGGAAGTAGAGAATAAATCAAATTAAATCTGTACAAAGAAATGAAAGAAGAAATAAACATATTAAACACATTGTTACAGCATCAATTAGTCCCCATTGATCATAATTTCTAGGAGACACAAGCTTGTCACATTTGGCATAGTCAAGTCTTCTTTCCAAAAAGTTACATACTCTGCACATTCTGTTGAAATCTTGAGAGTTAATTTGGATATGAGGTCAGGCATTGCAAACAGTCATTAAATCAGGTGGATATTGCTTAATTTTATATAAAAAAAATCATGGGAAAGTGAATTGGACCAATAAATCAAGTTGTCATCAAAATGCAATTGGTTCCAACTGTAAATGGATTATGTCCTCCTAGACTCACTTCCAAGTTTGTTTTATTTTATACTGTGTGTGTGTTTGTGTGTGTGTGTTTGCCTTATTTTTTAAGTATGTATAAATTCTTGTGGGTCATATGTAGGTTTGTTCTCTATCCTTCCTTTGCATCTCTTCTTGGGATAGAGAAACTGCGTCAATGCTGTGCTACATGGTTGCTTCTTGAACAATTTCTTCTACGCCATCATAATTGGAAGGTATGCTAAATTTTCTTTCCTTCTTTTCCCTCCATAAGAGTGGAAACTTACATGGTATGATAATTTTTCTGTCACATAGCCTCATACGCATCTTTCTTGTTTGCTCATTTCTAAATACATTGTGATTCAGTGGGAACATGCAGGAGAATCATCAAAAAATGGCTCCGAAAATATTATCGCTAGAAGACCTGGGATAGCCCAGGGATTTACATCTGAATACAATCCTGCAAAGCTGTTACTTAATGGGGTCGGATGGTCAATTCCACAATCCCAAGGAAGCAGAAGTGCCAAAAATTTGATCCCTCAGAGACGATCATTTAAAGTTCATCAAAATCCAGTGGTAATGCATGAAGGAATGTCAAACCAAATGAACAATGAACCCTGGTTTTGGTTCCCTAGTCCAGCCACTATCTGGGACGGGCCTGAGTTTCTTGGCAGGGTGGGGATTCAGAAAGATGACCTTCCATGGAAGATAAGAGCTTCTGTTATATACTCCATGCGTGCACATCATGGAGCAGTGAGGTCTCTGGCTGTTCATCAAGATGAATGTACTGTTTTTACTGCAGGAATTGGTCAAGGATATAAAGGAACTGTTCAGAAGTGGGAATTAAGCCGAACTAACTGTCTGTCCGGCTATTATGGCCATGAGGAGGTTTGCTTCTTCATTCTTTGCTGAAAATGACATTCTTCAACCATGCACAATTACTGCTCGATATAGATCCCTGTAGTATTTATATTTATATATTTCAATAGCAGAGAACTATTCTGTACTATCATGTATTAACTATGAACTATGGCATCAATATGCAAAGTACAAAGTGAAGTGACAGATGATGATCTAAAACAATACAGGCTGTGATGTGATTGGGTGTATTAGGAAACTAGTGCTACAAAATACCATTAGTTAGTATAACCAACCGTAATAAAATACAATTGTTTTTAGCTTCAAACAGCATTTAGATAATTAGACATGTATTTCTCTGTGGTAACAACTTTTGCTATGAATGTCACTCATTATTTATCTCAAATTTCAGGTTGTGAATGATATTTGCATCTTATCATCTACTGGGAGAGTGGCATCTTGCGATGGAACAATTCACATTTGGAATAGTCAAACAGGGAAGCAAATATCAGTATTTGCTGAGTCCCAAATAGAATCTGGCCATCCTACAAGCCACCCATCCTCTGTGTCAAAAATTAACAGTGACCAGGCTAATGTGCTTAATTTGAACACACTATCGAATGGAATATTGTCTAGTGCTTTTGATTCAAGCCTTTATACTTGTATGCATCTATTGTACTCTGGTGAAACTCTTGTAGTTGGCACTGGAAATGGTTCTCTAAGGTGAAATTAATTCGTTGTTTTGAATGCCATTTCAATCAGGTGTAGATTAGAAAATATTTTGATGCCTCCAACTTTGAATCTTTGGTGTACTATATAGGTTTATTGATGTCGCTCGAGCTCAAAAGCTTCATATGTGGAGCGGGGAATCTAATGAATCAAGTTTTCCTTCACTTATTTCTGCCATTTGTTCTACTGGTTCTGACAATATGCGAGCAGATGGACTTTCCACTTTGCCATCATTAATTGCAACTGGACTAAGTTCTGGTCACTGTAAATTATTTGATGCGAAGAGTGGAAATGTCATTGCATCTTGGCGAGCTCATGATGGATATGTAACAAAGGTATCTTGGTTATGTTCAAAATGCTACGACTTTACAGTTTGATTTTACACAGCTTCATCAATGTCTTGTGTTTACAGTTGGCAGCACCTGAGGAGCATCTGCTTGTTTCCAGTTCTTTGGACAGAACCTTACGAGTCTGGGACTTAAGAATGTAAGAGCTATCACCCTCGTGAATCATCAATTCATTATTTGTTTAGGATTAGAACTGTCTCTCTTAAACTTTTTATTAAGAGATCCAAGTTTGTGCCTTTTATAGAATGATCACTACTGAAGCCTTGATGGCATATATGCCTGCTGGCACTTTACAAACTCCATATTTGGAATGTTTTTATGATATGTTGGTGCTTATAATTTCACTGTAAGAAATTGAAGAATTTATCAATGATCAACAAAAGCAAAATAACCTATTTGACCTCCACTATTTTATGTTTCTTTCTTCATTGTCATGCCAGTATTGGACTTTCCCTGCCTTCCATGCTTCTATTGTTCACGTTTCATACATTTGACTCTCTGCTTTGATATATTGCATGTGTTTATATGAAGATATATTCCAAAAGAAGAAGCTGAATGAAAATGTTAAGCTTTCTTCCACATTTCTGCTGTTCATCTTTTTATTACCCTTGCAGGAATTTGCCATCGCAGCCCATTATTTTCAGAGGTCATTCGGATGGTATATCCAGTTTCTCCATTTGGGGGCAAGATGTTATTTCAATTTCCCGGAATAGGATTGGACTTCTCTCCTTGTCTAAATCTACCAATGAAACAGTATGCTTCTCTTTTCTGTGGCTCACAGACTTGCTTGATGAGGATAGGGATTAGAAGGATTTTTTAACTTAGCATGTCTTGCACCTAATTTAGATGTCAAAATAATTGTTCATTCTTGCTTTAGTTATATCTTGTTGCTTGATGTGATCCCCCTTCTCGATTGCCTGTCATTATAGATTCTGCTCCTCGCCCCTCAGTAATATATGAATTTGCTGAAAACATTTATTTAGAACCCAGCCTTCCTGCCAATCAACTCTTCACAGATATAAGGGAGTGCAATGCATATGCTTGATATGTGCCCTGAACCCGTCTAGTTCCCATATTCAATTGCCTGAGTTGTTCAGCCTTGCAGGCTTCAATTCTTTTAGGCTTACCATGCATCTATTTGTCTATTTGATTCATCCAAAGGTTTCTCCCCTGGCTTGTTATTTTTTTTTTCTTTTGGGTGTTCATCGGTCTGATGTCATTGTTTAATTATATAGACATCGATTTGTGCTCTATTTTTGTCGTGATTCTGTGGTTCCATGACACAGGATGGGCAGCATCATATTATCCCCCAGAAACTCTACGTTTCTGATAATGGAATGAGAAGCTTATCAGCATTATCAAGTATTAGTATACTTCCATTCTCTCGATTGTTTCTCATTGGAACAGAAGATGGTTATCTGAGAATCTGTTGTTAAACATGCTTCATCGTTTTCCTTATCTTTGCATCGGCTGTGAGGAATTCATTTGTAGATCATGATGAATTACGAGTTGTCCATGGCATGCGGGTCTCATATTAGAGGGACCAACTACATAGTAGATAACTTAATGCATCTTACTTACAGAATCATTTGTTTCAGCAGCCAATATGGTATTGTAATCAATCAATTAGAGATCTTTTTTGTCAAGCTGGGTCGGTGCTACAGCTTATTGGAGGGGAGCTATGCCCACCCACTCACTCACCCCAATTTTTCAGATTTTCTTTATTTTGTATGTAAATGTTTTTACAGAAAAAATCGATTTTAAAAATAAATTACTTGTTTCAATTTTTTTTGTATTTGGTCACCACAATCAAATCAACAAAGCGCCGCCGCTGTTGTGTAGTATATCCTTCATCTTCCTTTTTTAGTATTTCCCTCACAGTTAAACAGTTGATTTTGAAAAAAAAAAAGTTTAATTTCGATATGCTCTTGGTTAAAAAAAATTATATTATTAATGAATTAAAAATATTATTATAGAAATTTTAAAATAATTATAAAATTTAAATATTTTTAATAATGTGATAATTTACAATAAAATGCTAATATAAAATTTTTATATTTTCAATGTACCAAAAAGTATAAATTTGGAAATGATTGGTTTCAACATTATAAAAATTGATTGGATTATTGGTTTGACCGAGGTACTAAGTTAGCTGAGTCACTACTTTAACTAGTAAGTTATTAATGAAACTAGTTGAATAGGATATATGGTGGCTGACAGGCTGATTCCCTAGTGTGTTTATTCATGTATTGTTTGGAATACATTTTGTTTGTTTATTTATAAGTTCGTTCTTTTTATTGGTAATAAGGTGTACAAAATTTAAATTGTTAAAATTATAGTACAAAAATATTAAATAAAAGGATGGTGAAAATAATTATATATTTAAAAAATATGATTTAAATAAACAAAACATAATAGCATAATATTTATAGACATTATCGCTTAACAAAGATTTTAATTATAACAAGGTCAAACATGAGTAAAAATCTTTTTATAGATGATATTTTTTGTATTACAGCAAATACTTTCATCGTTATCTAGAATTAATAATTTAAGATCTTTTATTGATCTTATCTTAAAGTAACATATGCATGATCTTGGAAGGAAAAGATAATGAGATAATGGTTACCATTAACTTTTGTTAATAGCCATCGTAAAACATAAAACATGTAGGAAATTCTTTTTTTTTTTTAAGTAGGAATGTGATTTGATGATTTGAAGGGATCATATTTATCTTTGAAATATATATTTTGTTTTCAAATTTGTTCTTATAATAAATGTTGATCCAATAATATTTCTCCCTTACCCATTGAGTATTAACCTGACTTTATTACATAAACTTGCATATTGATCAATATCTATGCTTTAAACAAAAAGTATTTATCTAATAAATACTCAATTTTATGAAAAAAATTTATTAACGTTGTTTTTCTGCAAAAAAATAAATAAATCAGAATACATTAATTGAAAATATTCAGAAACATATATATACATATATGTTTTAGGATAAATTATTTAAAAAATAACTTATAGAATTATTTCATTCAATAATTTTTTAAACTTTTAATTTGACAATTATATTAATTGAATTTAATAATTTTAAAAAATTATTAAATAGAATAAATTTAACATAGATTATTTCTGCAATAAATCCATTCTTCCTATATATTACATCATCAATAATTTTATATAAAATATAATTTTTATAAATTTCATTATTAAATTATAATGATATATCATTTAAATTATTTATATCAAATTTTAAAAAGAAATTCATGGCTCGTCATCAAAGAAGGTTTATGTCAAACTGTGCTTAAGCATCCAAGGTTCACCAGCAAGTTGGGTTAGTTACTCCACCCGAACCTTTAGTTGAAATTTTTGATTGATACCTGTGCATAATTTTTAAAAAAGAAATCGCTTTTGAAAACTATATACGATTATTTATTTAAATGGAATAACTTATTGCATGAGATAGCTTAAATATTTTTTTACCCAACTTGATGAATAACTAATTCTCTATTCGATATTAGATAGCAGATTCTGCTCCTTATTGAATAATTACTCTGCCCCACCCCTTTAGAAAGAATGGCGTTGCCTGCACACCAAAATTTTTGAAATACTTTCATTGTAAAAATTAACAAAAAAAAAAAAGAATGTTAAAATTTGTATCTTTTCCAATTTTTGTTATAAAATTTTGAAAAATAATATTATTAATTGAACCATTTTCTAATACATTTTAAATATATACAAAAAAATAGTAAATAATAAATTTTATTAAAAATTATAATATTTAATATTATTAATAAATTAAATTATATAATTTTCAACAAAATTTTACTATAGATTTTAAATATACATTAAAAAACCGTTGATTAAAAGCATCTCTTTACTTGTTATTATATAATATTTTTGTTTCATAAATATTTTTTTAAAACCATTAATAATACTAGCCCCTTTTTGGTAAAAAAAAAAGTATATATTTTTATTATGATAAATTATAATTCTCCTCTTTGTAATTTACATTTTTCAACTTATTTTCTATATTTCTTTTTATATTACTAAATCGTTCTTTCTCTGTTATTTTTGCTTGATTTAACTATAATTTTAGGTTTATTAATCATGATTTTAATAGTAATTATAATATTTTTCACTCTAATATAAATTTTAAGAAACGTTTACAGATTAAAAATTGAGAAAATATAAAATTACAATAGACTAAAATGTAATTTGGCTTTTTATCGGTTTTAACTTAAGTTAAAATTTGGTTGCTGGTTGCCTTGTTATAATCCAAACCTTTTTGTTTTTTTCGGCGCCACAGACCTTTAATTTTGGAAAGTGAGAACCGTCACCTGCATAGAAATTAATATTTTAGTATGAAGAACAACAAACTATAATTTAACAAGCACCCCTAAACTCTTTATTTAATATTAATCTATAAGTTTAGTCAAAAGATGATTTGCATTTGGACAATGACTTCGATTGTGATCCATCCTAATTCAAAACGGCAAAGCAGAACCCTGTCTTTGGGTCTTTGTTTTGCGGGAATGTCGGTTCACTGTAACCTTTTTTAATTAATTATCCATTTTGTATCCTGAAAAGTTAAAAAGCTAAATACAGACAGTTTTTGTTAGAATCGATAAAACAAATCATTTATTATATTAAATTATTTTAACTCTTTAATCTATAAAAAATATTGACAAAGTAATTATATTTTTTTCATCTGCTCGTTAATATATGTTTATATCTATATTGACATTGTGGTATAAATCGGGGATCACTTGGGTAATTTGTCACATCTCACCACAATAATAACAGTATAAGTATCAACATAAATATAATAATAATAAATTTCTACAAAATAAAAATACATAATTAAAATAATAATAAAAACTAATTGTATAACGTAAATTTCTGTGATAAAGTAAAGATACTAATAAAATAATATCTCAAATGATATAAATAATAAAAATAATATTAAAAATAAACTAATAATAATGAAGTATTTTTTAATAAATAAAATAATTAAACAAAAAATTAAGTATATGATAATATTATAAAAAGATAAATAAAAACTATAAAAAATATCTAATCTATATTTTGTTAAAATTATGTTATTCTTACAAATAAAGTATACAAAAATTTATATAACACTCCTTTTTTATGTTTTTGATTATATTATCCATTTATTTATTTTTTCATTTCTCCTATTTGTAATAAAAATTATAGAATATTTTCGTAGAAATATACTTTCCATGCTATTATAATGTGATGTGTTATTTCTGTAGCAATTTGTCACGTCTTGCTATAATAATTACAAGGAAGCGTTTATTGACTTTTATATGTATATTGTCACTTTTTAAACTAATTTTTATCTAAAAATATAATTCTCCTTTTTCGGTTAATAAAATTAATAATAAAAATATTTTAAAAAAATACTATTTGCTTAAAAGTGGATAAACACATGTAAGAATTCCTCGATAATAATAACAGTACAGGTAACAAGAGAAAATTAAAAAAAAAATATTTATATAAAATAAAATAACTGTTTAAAATAACGTAAACAATATATTTAATAGAAAATGTAAAATTCTGTGATAAAATAAAAATGCTGAAAAATAATATCAAGAAAGATACCAATAATCATAAAGCAATACTTAAAAATAAAACAGTTAGTAAAGTAATAGTATAATGTTTATGAAATTTAAAAAATTAAATAAGAAAAATAATAGTATAATTATATTGAACGGGGGAAAATAACACCCATAGTCAAATGATATTCTAAACAAGTAAAATAATAATAAATTTATAATAAAAATTATAATTAAATTCTAAAATAAAAAATTAACATTATAGTAATATAATATAGAAATAATTTTCTGTAGCCAATATGTCTCTGATAAATATTATTATTTACATAAAATAATATTTGATATCTATAAATTGTAATTTTGAATAATAAGATTATTATAAAGTAAATGTTTATATGATTAAATAAATTTTTCAATTTTTAAAGTAAACTGGAAATTTTTATCTAATATATAATTTAAAATAATATCAACCAGATTAATATTATACTTAAAAACATCTAAATAATCAATATTAAAAAATACATGTTTGTGCAAATGGAAAAAGAGTTATTAGAATTAAAAAAAATAAAATCAAAGGTCGATATTGCAAGAAAGAGAATAAGAAAATACGTCACTTGCAATATATAGAGTTTTCAATTTTTTTTTAACAATAGTGGTAATAAAATTTAAATTTATAATATTCATAACCTTTCCCTATTTATGTCTTTTTATTGGCTTATAAAGTTTAAAGTCCGAAGAAAAATACAAAAGGCAATGAGTTTGATCCTGAAGTATGATTTAGTGTGGGTTTAATTTAATTTATTTTAAATAAAAATTGTTTATTCTTTCTATTTCTGAAAATATTGGTAAAAACTAAATCATTATTTTTTTAAAATTAAACTGAAACAGACATATTATTAGTTATCAAATTATCTGAGTACTGACAGTGTAAAAGCTTAAAACCCACCAAAAAATACCACATGATCAGAACTTAACTGAGATGAAATAACTATTAATTGTATGTTCAAGAGATGTAAATATACCTTCTAATATTTAATAAAATAAATAAGAATCTTATTAACTAGTACTCAAAGATACTGTTAAAAAAATATTTCTACTAAAAACTACAATAAATATTATATTACAAATTAATGAAAACATATTAATAATATTTTTTAAATTAAAAAACTAATTTTAATTTTTAATTAATATGTTCAAAGCATATTTTAACATTTTCAATAATAATAATATTTGAATTTTTAATTTTAGTAGGTTGAAAATAATAAAGCAAAATAATTCAATACAAAAGGAATATTGTCATCAACTTCTCTCTCTAGACACATTAACAAACATCATAAATTATGAGATTCTTTGCAATTTATTATGGATTGCACGGGCATTTTTTAATTTAAATAAAAATTATATTAATTAAATAAATTTAATATTAATAAAAAATTAAAATTTAATTTAAACATAAATATTAAATAACTGAATTTAACTTAAAATAAATATGTTAGTATTCTTAACGAAATTATAAGAAATTAATTTTAGAAACTAAAATTATAAAAAAATCATTTTTAAAAGTTGTATTCAATAAAATCCACTTTACTTTCAAAACGGTGAATTTAATTTATAAAATATAAATTCATATTATAGATTCATTTTTATGTTGACGGGCACAACTTTCATAATTTCTACAGTTAATTTTGTTGTGTTTATATACGAAGAGTGTTTTTCATTCGATAGTTGAAGATTAATCTGTTTAAAATATAAATATATTTTAAATAATTTTTATTTTTTCTAATAGACATTTTTAAAGTTACATTTCACTTGAAAATAGGATAAAATAAATTAAGAGAAATATATATATATATATATATATATATATATATATAACTCTATTTTTAATATTTTACTTTGCAGAATACCCTAAATTAATGTTAAGAATTGAATGCAAGAGGGTTCAATCCATGAACTTCCCATATTATTTCTCATTTTTCTGTGCAAGAGATTGAATCTGGTTTTTTTCCTGCATAAATGAATTTGCCTTACCATGTTATGGGATGTTTCAATTTAGACTGCCATTATAAAATATATTTCTAATGTAATTAGTCTAACTTTTAAATTAAGGAACAAACTGTGCGTACTTTTTTTAGCAAATCAAAACAACATAAATATATAAAAAAATTAGACTATAAGATATTTATGGTGAAAATTTATCAAAGTTAAATTTTAATTCTAACTCTAATTTCATTTTTTTTAAAATGCTAAAAAATTGTAAAAAATAAATTTTTTAAAGGTATGTTTAGACGATGTTAAAAATAGAAATTAAAGAAAAGAATAAAATTAATAAAAATAGAAATAAAAAATAACATTTTTAAATAGATAAAAAAAGAAAGATAAATTTTTTTTATTTAGATGAATAAAAAAGAAAAAAATATTAATAGTATAAATTTTATTTTATATAAATTTTAAAAAATAAAATTTAACTTAAGAATAAATTTTTATTAATATAAATTTTATTTTTTACTTTTTAAAAAATATAATAATATTAACCATTTAAAATAAATAAATAAATAAATCTCTCCTCGTTTCATACCCCTGGTCCTTTGTTCTCCTTCTTTATTTTTAATCTCTACTAACGCTAACGAAACACAGCATAAAATAGAAGAAAAAAACAAATTCATAGAAAAAGAAAAGTAAAACGACAGGAAGAGTGGTCGTTAGAAATTGTAACAGTGTGATGGCCATAGAAAACAATTTTCTAAAAATTATCCCAAAAAATAAAGAAAGGGGCATAATGGGCAACTAGTGATGTTCCATTGCAGAAGCTTATATTAACCACATCGCATCTCATGATCTTCAGCATCTTCTTCCATTGCTGATTGGCATTTGTTCCGTTCATTTACGTTCAACGATCCACGAAAAATGCTGGCGGTTTTCGACAAATCGGTGGCAAAGAGCCCAGAGGCTCTGCAGGTTCCTCAATCAAATTCTGTGTCTGCCCTAAAAGATGGATTTCTCGCGCAGCACTTCTCTTCTGTTCACCCTGGTTCCGTCACTGTCAATCTTGGCCCTTCGAGTCTTCTGGCCTATTCTCTTCACAAACAGAATCCCCTCCTCCCAAGGTCCACTACACCTTTCTTTTTCTTCCACATCTTATTTCCCCATGATTTTGGACTGAAATTTAAAAAAAAAAAAAATCCTTTTTCCGTGTTCTATATTTTAAATTTCGTTACATTCATTATTTTATTGATTTGGGTTCCTTTCGTTGTTTTTCCCCTTGTCGGGCGATCTTCTTATGCATTTGATTTGAGTTTCTTGATCATGGAAGCATTTTTTCGGTGCTGTGTTGGTAAATTTAACCTGTTTATTCGTTTGTTTAGAAGCGTCACACTTATTTGGATAAGGGTGTTGAATCTTTTATGTTGGTTGGCATCTTGTTGATTATTGTAGAATGGAAGATCTTGGATTCTTGTGGGTTTATGATGTTTTTTTAACGTTATTCTTGTTTGTTTTTGTTTAGATTGTTATTGTTATTGTTGTTGTTGTTATTTACTATTATTACTGTTACACCACAATTATTCTTAATATTATTAGACCTTAATCTGGCCGAACTTCAGGGATGATCCAGTTTTCTGATGATAGTGCATTTTATCTCCTTATTTTACCAGCATGCATGTGATTCCATGCATGATTTTTCCCGGTTCTGGCATTACCTGTTTTGTTCTATTGATGGTCTTACAGTTTAATATAAGTCAGAAGAAAAAATTAACCATGCCATAACCTATATAAATCCTTTATATTCCCCTTGAAGGTTATTTGGGTATGATTTAAAATAAAACTTTCCTTTTTTAGTTCTTGCACGGATTAAATATATTTTGTCAGTGCATCAGGTGTGTATTATCATCCCTCCTTCTGTCCTCCCTTCCCACCAGTGGAAAACGTTCTAAGATAGTTTTACAGTGCTATTTCTAATCTTTTTACTATGTGTGTGTATATATATATATATAATTAAATCATAACACAGGGTTACAATTTTGCTTAGGCCTTGGAGCAATACTCAACTATTCTTTCCTTTTCTAATTTTAAGCTGAAATTTCTCCTCTATTTTCTCTTGATCAGTAAAATAACCATATCTGATAATCCTGAAATCTTAAAATCTGAGTATATGAAAGACAATTAGATGCTTAAAGTTCTTAAATATTATTCTTTTGTTGAAAATTAATTATATATATTTCTTTCCTTTTGTTGCCAGGCTGTTTGCCGTTGTGGATGACGTCTTCTGCTTGTTTCAAGGCCACCTTGAGAATGTTGCTCATCTTAAGCAACAATATGGATTGAATAAATCGGCTAACGAGGTGATCATTATCATAGAGGCATACAGGACTCTAAGAGACCGTGGTCCCTATTCTGCTGCTCAGGTTGTGAGAGATTTCCAAGGCAAATTTGCATTCATTCTGTTTGACAGTGGTTCTAAGACCGCATTTGTTGCTGCGGTGAGTTGTATCCTTGGTCCATTTCTTTTCCAAACACATTTGCCAATCGTTTGCTTCTCTAACCTGGCATACTTATCCTGGTTTTTACAGGATGCTGATGGGAGTGTTCCCTTCTTCTGGGGAACTGATGCTGATGGAAATCTCAATCTTTCAGATGATGCAGAGATCGTAACCAAGAGCTGTGGGAAATCTTCTGCACCATTCCCTAAAGGTAATAATAAGATTTGTAGTGGAATGCTGTTTGATTATAAAATTTCTGCACCATCCCGTCTTGAACATTTCCTGAGAGGTCACCATTTTAAAATTATACTATGATTTTAAAATTTATAAGTGATTAAGAGGAAGAAAGGAATGACAAGTTCAATGACTTGAAACTGGGAAATGCAGGTGCATCGCTATTATTTAGATTAGGTAAAAAATGATATTTTCTTTTGTTTCTCAACCACTATTATATTGTTGTTTACTTTGCAAGTATCCAGTTCATTTCAAGGTCCTCTTGTTTTGTAATTGACTGTCTACTGTCTATGTTTTTCCAATATCATACATTCAATGATTTCATGGAAGAAGTAACATATCTTATCCCATGTTCAGGATGTTTCTTTACAACATCTGGAGGTTTGAGCAGTTTTGAGTATCCACTTAATGAGTTGAAGGCCATACCACCAGCTGACAGTTCTGGACAGATGTGTGGTGCCACTTTTCAGGTGGATGCTGCGGCTAAGAAGGAAGGAACTGGCATGCCCAGGGTTGGGAGTGCTGCTAACTGGTCCAATAATATCTGATTACAACTCAATTCTGTTTTTACCAAGACTTATATTATTGCTGAATTTGGTTGAATTTTCAAGTTCTGGATCTGTTCCCATCATATGAGAACCTTGAGGCTCTAGCAAGGCTTAGCTTATTGTGTTAGCTTACTTACTGAGTTGAGATATGATTTCATGAAGCTATACAAGTTGCTTGGAAGCAAATATTGAGCTCATATTCTCTTGGCACATATCATGTAATAATATCACCATGCGCCCAGGTTCATCCTAAAAATAATGATTATTTACTGCCTTTGTTTGATCTTATTTTATTTAGCCTTATCTGTGCCCTGCTTAAACGATCGGTAGGATGGATATTAGGTCAAAAATAGGCTCCCCGTAGAAAGTCACTAACAGCAAGATTGATTCTATTATTGTTAACGTTGAAATTGCAAAACATCTGCTACTTACAACAAAGGAAACGTGTAAAATCTCTGGAATATACTAACACTGTTTAAGCAATAGCACTTCATTCAAACTATAAGCAAATATCAGTCAGGAAGATTAAGGTTACTAGAAATATTCCGCCACTGCTATATGTCAGTTGTGGAATCGGCCCAAGCGACTTTTCAGTCTTTCGCATCTGCAATGCCGCCTGGTGTTATCTGGAACACGTAACTCTGTCAAGAAAACGCTAGGATAGTAGTGACGACTTTCTCCTCATTCTCACATGCACTGCTGTAATTTGGTTCCAATGGCCATGGTGATGTGTTTCTTCTAAAATTTATTTATGTGGTTGGTTATATAGAATTATGTGAAAGCCAATTTCATGTTATAACAACCATTTTCCGTAACTACTGATTTGGGGCAGGTTATAAATGAAAAAACCACAAACTCCTAGTTAACTACATTTATTTTGTTTAACCAATAGATTATTTAAAAAAACCGAAGCCGGGTAGGTAAAGGATATTGCTTCAGCCTCTGGTAGGTTTGGGGCGTCAAACACTTTGCAAATGCGTTGATCGCCTTTCCCTTTCCTAAACATCAACCTTATCGTGGCTGCATGGGCTAGCACATGCCCTCCGGCTGGTTTCTTTGGATCAGTTACAAACATCCCACCTCCTGGATCAGCTATGACTGCAACCAAAACTCGGAAGAACAATGATACATATAAGTTATACACCCAATAAAAGTAATATTCATTTAACATTTTCCATCTCTTTCGAACTTTCTTTCTATGTCATTACATCATTGATCACATCTATGATATCTCTCTTTTTTTTCTTTCTTTATCATTCAATTCACAATATTTTATAGATAAGCAATCCACCTCTAGTGTTCTCATAAAAGCTACGGCTAAAAGGAGAAACGGTTGTGTACATTATAGTGGGCGGATATACCCAAAAAATAATAAAATAAGAGAGAAAAGAGCAAATATGAAAGCAACAGCTTCAAAACAATCGATTGGAACTTGGCAATGAAAAATCAACTGGAATAAAAATCTTAATTCACAAAGGCAGGTTTACCTTGATTTGTCATATAAACTGCAACATTGAATTCCTCAGCAATCTTTGTTAATCGAGAAAGCATCTGCGCCAGTCTTTGCTGTAAATGATTGTTCAAATCAGCCAAAGTAGACGTGGAGAAGGGAGGAAAACCTATTATTTTAAGTGCATGTAAATGACAGGACCTGGCGCTCTGCAAGCTCTCCTCTTCCTGAAAAGTCCACCCGAAACAGAGCAATCACCGAATCCACAATCTGCCAAAAATCAATCCCATCAATAGTCGATATCCCATGATATTGCAAAGGAAGATGATTCTGTAACTTCGTTAGTAAAGATCTCACCAGAAGTCTGAATGGTTCTTCGGACATTTTAGCAGCCAAACCAAGGAGGAGGTTGTACTGATGCTCATAGGTGTAGGCACGAGCATATATAATCTTGCGCGGTCACAAACAATATATGGTTAGGTGTCAACACCAAAATATTTCCCTTCAAAATCCGTTTATGATATATGAAACGTTAGGAAACTTACATTGTCCAGTACTGCCCCGGGATCCATACCAAATCTCTCAGCTATGGGAACAATTCGGTCAGGTCGGCTACAGTTATTTTCGAACGACATGAGACATGGTAAAATTGAGTAGATATCAATTGATTTTTCAATCACAAGTTATCGATGCAGAAAAACTAAAAGTTCTTAGTAGTTATCAAATGCGAAGAATAAAAAAGGCATACAAAGTTCCTTCTGTGTCAATGTAAGCAACTTTTCCGCTGCCTCCCCGCATATTAGTTGGCAGCTGGAGGGGTCAGGAAAGGTCAGTAGTATACACCAAATATTTCAATATGCGTGAAAATGAGGCTTACGCTTATAAAATTCGGTGAATAAGAAGCTATGAATGCGGCAACAAGAGATACAAACATTAATAGTAACTAACACCTAATATGCCATGACCAAGGGGCAGATCATAAAAAGTAAACCTGAGTGGAAACACAGAGAGTATGAGCAAGCTGCGTTTTCCCAGATCTGAAACATAAAATCTTATCCTTAGAATGAACTTCTGAAACGGAATATGAATCAAATCTATCCCAAGCTAAATATGTGCTGTACTCTCACCGGAATTCTCCAAACGCTTCTGTAATCGACAGTGTCTCGACCCCACCTTTTCAAAAGTTAAAAGGAAAAAATTCAGGGAGAAAATAGTTTCGAGCATTTGAGTCAAAATTTACAAGTCATACAAGATTATAAGAAAGACATTCACAGTGTAAAGCTACCTCCTAGCAATTCATCAAGCGCTTGGCTTCCAGTTGTGATTCGGATCACAGACTTTCTCTGCGGTAACAGGACAAATAAATACTTAATCCAAGTACAACTAATTTAGATGGAGTTGAGCTAACGGAAGCTACTGAAATTAAGAAAATCCAAACAAAAACAAACAACGTACTTTGAGCAGTGCGTCACTTCCCGTAATATAACCAAAATTCTGCATCGGAAGGGAGGAAACAAAGCGGGAAGATCGAATTATAAAGAGTTGGAAAAGTACTTTGAAGTAACTTAGATTTCATATATTACGATAAGTTACCACAATCTTCTCGGCCGCTTCACAAATTTTATCGACCTTGGCCTCGGAGAGACCTTTGATTCCAGTCAAGTTCTGCCAAAGTATGACAAAAATTGTTAGTAATTGAAGAGCAGAGTATATTCCACATCCTTGGGCAATTGAATCAGAGATGAGCTTAAAGTTACACCTTCTTTGTGTGCATCATCAAGCCATTGCAAGTATATATCCCTGCGTCCTGAAGCTTCTTCACATCTCCGGCATTGATGCCTTGGGAAATCACTGCGTAGATTATATTGTTGTGAATCGAAGGCGAAGCGTTTTTAAAACAAACAAACGAGTACGGAGTTGTGCTTTTCAAACTCGATCGGTGTTCGGTCGAACAGTGTATCTAGCCAAAATTTTCAGAAGCACCGGGGAGAAGGAAAACAAATACGACTGAGGATGAAGATTTTACAATCGTAAATGATTTGTTCGGTCAAAAAAATGAATCGAACAAAGATTCTCAGCGAAGAGAAGAGAACATTAAAACAAGAAACCGCTCAGAATGAAGAGCGGAGAGAATTTAAATATAGAGACCGATTTTTGTGCGTTGATCTAGAAAAAAGAAAAATAACGAAAACGAACGCGAAAACAGAATGGAGAGGAAGGTTGAGAGAAAATACGTTTGTCGATGGCTTCAAAGAGGTCCTCATCATCGTCAATGTCTTCGCGTTCGACAAGCTGCAGCTGGCCGCTGGACTCTTCGGATCTAAAAAGTCATTGCCAAATCAAAATGTGAGGTAGAATTGAAATTCTGAGATAGAGAAGAAAGGGAACTAGATTTTGTGACATACTTGAGAGTAGCAAGCATAGTGGATTTGGAGGGAATTTTTGAATGTGCCTGGAGAACAGTGAGAGATATTTTTGAATTAAGAATGGTGATTGAAGAAGTGAATGGATCAATATATATATATAGGGCGGGAAATGAGAGGGAGATGTTCGTTAAAGCTCAAATGGGAGAGCAATAGCAAACGGTTAGCTTTCCCTCGTTTTTCATTTGCTTTATTTATCATGTTAAATTTGCTTTCAGGTTCCGTTTCGTATAACAATGGGCTGGGCCTTTCCTACCCCCATTTTTCACGGAAAAGATTAATATTGATGGGGAAGATATTCGCACCCCTTTTATTTTGCATCTTTTCTACAAATTACTTTTATATATTCCAAAAGTTACATTCCAAAACACAGATGATGTATTATTTTTGAAAATAAAATTTTGGAGTTTAAATAAAAATCTTTTAATATTTTTGAAAATAAAATTTCAAAAGGTAAAATATATTTCAAAAATTTATTTTTGAAAACTTATTTATTTAGTAAGAATGAATCTCTTTCGAATTCTTATTTTTAAAAATTAATATATATTGCACTGATTAATCTTATTTTTAAAATTTGATTTTTTTTAAAAATAAAATTATAAAATATAAAAATATAATTTTGGAATAGATTTAATATTAAAAAATAAAAATGTAGAATTACATTTTTATATTATAAAGTTTTATTTATAAAAGTTTCTATCTATATATGAAACTTAGCTTCTAAAATTTCACATACAAATGTATAGATACTTAGCTTCTAAAATTTTCACATACAAATATTACCGTAGATGTTCGATAAAAAAAATAAACAAAAAATAAAGTTTGAAATTAAACTTTTAACTTTCAAATAAAAATAACAATATAAGAATGTATCTAGTAATTTTTTATATAAAAAAATTAATAAATTAATTTAGATCATACAATTATATATAAATAATTAAATTTAAAAATCATATGATCAGTTAATAAAGTTATTATATTTTAAAAAATTTACTTATATATTTTAATTTTAACTATTTATAATAAATCTTAATGATCAATATTTACTTATCTTAATCTCACATAAAATAGATTATTTCATTAAAAACATCACATGTTAACAAAAGATGTATATAATAAAAAATTCATTTTTATATAAATGTGAAGACAACAAATTTAAATTATATATATAATAAAAAATATAAAGAATAAAATTACATAATAATTTTTTATTTTTTTTACTTTAAATTTTCTCTCAATTTTTATGTTATTTTTTTCTATAAAATATTTTTAAAATTTCTTTCTGTCTATTTAAATTTATTTTATCCTTTGAATCTTTGTTTATCTATCAAATTTTTTCTTTCTGATTTTTTTTCTCTTTCTCTATTTAAGTCTTTTTATCTCTCTATATTAAAATTTTCCCCTCTTTTAAAATAAATTAGAGACAAAAAATTAAAAAAATAGAGATGGAAAGAAATTTTAAATTGAAAATATTTAGGCAAAGATGAAGAATCTAAAGGAAAAAATAATAAATTATTCTAGAGAGAGAAAATTTGAAAAAATTGAAATAAAAAGAAAAAAATGAGTGAAAAAAGAATTTAAGAGAAAGAAAAAATTATAAAAAAAGACCAAATATGTAGAAAAAAATTAAAAACAAAAAAGTTGGAAGGAAAAGGAAAAAGAGAAAGAATTTTAAAGAAATATTTTTAAAAGGAAGATAAAAATTAGACAGAAAAAATTAGAAAATAATAATTTAGGGAGAAATAATTTTTAAAGAGTGAGAAGCAGAATTTAAGAAAAAAAAGTTTTAAAGAGGAAATAAAAAATAGGAAAAAAAATTAAAAATAATAAATTATATATATAATATTATTATTATTTAACTCATAAACTATGATCATTCAACCCACTTAATTTAAAAATAACGAAAGTACTTTAAGGTAAGCTACAAAATAAAAGACCACAGTATAAAATCGGATTTTTTATGGACAACTTTGACATCTCTATTAAATATTAGGTTCTAGTTTTACAATAAAAACGTTGTGGCGGATGGATGTGTTGGTGATGAGTCATTCCAACCCCGATTCTCAGCCTCGCAGCACTGGTAAACTATAAGAGAATTTCACACAAGTTGCCGCGAGTCCCTGTGACTCAAAAACTATATATAATTCTGAAACAAAGACGAAACATTGATCTGCACAAACAATTGAAGTATTATATATCACACAACAGATACACCAAGAATGTTGGATATTTATGCAACACTCTTTAACTGAGGAAAGGCAAGACAAGATCCTTTGGCTTGTAACAATATCCTGCAGGATCTAATTTACCTAGCTGTCTACATCCTCCACCTGCTGATCTAGATCTTGCCTCCTTTGATTTCTGATACCTAAGTCATCGAAGTTTGCTTCAGTTTTCCATGGAGGCGGAGTTATACAATCAGAAACTCCGGGTAGTCTTTGGGAAGGATCTCTGGCTGGTGTTCTAGATAGAGGGGAATCAAAATGGCCGACTCTCAGTTTTTGAAGTGTTGCAAATGACTCTCTTGTGGCAGACATGGCTTCAAAGAACCGAGTGCAAGATGCCAAAGCTACAGGAATGGGTCGAAGCATTTCCTGGAGAAATAAAAAAGTAATTTCATTCAAAATGACGAAATTGGCCAATAACACTACACAGGATCTTCTCAAATAATTGTCTGTGCACTTTGATGCCTTTGAGAATACTTACTGATATGTGATAAAATGCATAACCTTCAGAACATGTAACAGACACTGAAATTAGTTTCTTATACTCAAATTAAGATTTAAGAACTTGCTGGATTGTCTTTTACATGTTAAAGATTTCATTGTAACTATTTTAAATCTCCTTTTTTGGTATTTGCAGGTTAATTGATCACACTTCGAGCAACTTTAGAGTGTCAAAATGGACTTAAATAGACTTGCTATTATTCAGCTAGTCTCACCTAATCACATTCTTAATGCTTCCAAGTAGAGTTTTAATTTTAAAGCAGGATAGAAGCTGAAAATTAGGGTCTAGAAGTACAAATTGGTTGTAAGAGTTAAGACATAATGCAAACAGAAAGTGCTAATGTCTATATCAATAACATCTTAAAACAATTAAAGGAATATAGAAGCATACCCCCCAAACTGAAGGAGGTTCCTTGAAATTCTGACTCCACTGAAAATCTCCCACCGATGCTGTCAAGGCACCATAATCACTAGCAGCTTTCATCAGTAGTTCAGAGAACTGTTTCTGTACGGATTATAGAAATATATGGCACAGACATTAGAATGCTTGTCTTTGGTTGATTGAAAATTTACACCAAATAATACTTCAACATTAACATCAATTTTCAACTACAGTTGGGTGCAAGGATATATCGTATGGTAAATATTAGAACCAATTTGTCCTTACCTCCAAGATTAAAACTTGTAATTTCAATTGGATAACTAAGTGAAATTATAAGGACAAAGGGATTAATTATACCTATTGAGTTCCGTGGTAGCACCATAGGACCTTAATGGTTCAAAATGATTAGACTTCATATATAAATCGAAGTATAATCCTTATTACTTCATTTTTAATTATACAAAACATTTTGCACAAGAAAATTATAGTTTAGCATCTTGAGCATTGAGAATAATTGAACAAACACATGTAGCTCTGTAACTGATATAGCACAGTGCAAAATATATTTATGCCTGTGTACAAAAAACAAAGCTAGTATAATATTACAGAAGCCAATTGGTACTTGATAGACCGAAAAGATGGTGAACTATATTCCTAATCTCCAATGTATTATAACGGATGATGAAGTAAATAGATCAAGTCCATTAATGTGTAATTTACTAATTTATAATGCTTACAGAATCTTTGATATTATTTGTAACAGCTTCAATTGAAGTCACTATCAAAATTTCCCCATATTGCTGCATTTTATATTTAACATGCATCATTCAAGCAAAGCAATATTGTCACATTACAGACAAAATCTAGCAAACTCCAGAACAAAGCACACAAGAAGAAAATGCATACCAATGAACAGCACTAACCCAACCAAAAAACATACCAATACACACATAGCTGCCTGTGCATGCATTGGATGAACAATTCAACAACCATTGATCAAATAATAACTTCATACAGGTTTTCTAGTGTACATAGGTCAATATCAATTTAAGCCAACCTGATATTCTGCTTCAACAGGAATGCAATCAAGGGAATATGGCTGCTGCAAACGAGCTATAATGCGATCCTGCCAAATTTTACCAATTAAATAATGTTAGAAAGCATGCAGTAAGTTGTCTAGTTATATCTGGAATTCTGGATCACTTGTGCCTCAATGCTAAGATAGGAACTGTTAAGCAGGAAAAGCAAACAAGAGGATAAGAAAGCATAAAATGAGACATATAGAAGAAATTCTCTTATTATTATTCTATATATTCACAAATTATGTCTCTCCTGAAGCATTTCATGGAATTTAGTCACCGGTGCCAGCCACTGTTGCCCTCAAAAGGATAAAAGAATAATTAAGTTAACCAGACAAATAAATAAATAACAATTGATAAATGTGAAAAATACTAAACTAGAACTCGAAAATCTAATGCAATAAAGCAGTGGTAGCTAAAGTGGACAAAATATGTTACCTTATTCTGAATAACATCTTTGAGTATGGTAGTAATCCTTGCCAATGTCTCAATCTTCTTTTCCATTTCACTCACATGAGTCAAATGTGCAACATTTTTATCATCCTGAGAATTTTACAAATCTCGAGATAAGTAGACATATAAATAAACCTAAAATATCAAAAAACCCTGGTTTTACTTATGTCAGACATATTAATTCTTCTTGCCTAACTAGTGAAAAGATCAGATATGTTTAAAGTAAAAACACCGGAGGGTCCAAACATCGTATACAACTGGAGTGGCTAAGGCTAACCTTTCGACCTTGAAGTTCGACTTGTAAATCTGCAATTTTTCTTTGGACAGTAGTTAGTTCTCTCAAAACCCTGATCAGGTCCTCACCCTTTTCCCCATTTGTGGGGGACGAATTCTGAAGTCCTTCCTAGAAACAGAGACAATAACATACCACAGTTTTGCAATAAATAGTGCAAATTGGAGGATAACAAGAGAGAATGGTACCTGAGATGGGGGAGGGGACACAGAGAAACCAAGATCGGCAGCAATCGACAGAGCATCAGACATTCCCCCAATGCGTTTCACTGGCTTTCTCCCAACCCAACTCGATTCGCTTGTCATTGACATTTTCAAATTCTAACACAAACCCAATAGTATTTTCATTAATATTCGCCTGAATCCACAGAGACGGTGAAACAATGTGTGTACTGTACGTGAGAGAGACGGTGGTAACGTGGTTACAAAACCTAGCTTGAGTAAATTCTACTCAATGCATATTCGATGCGGATCAAAATTATTTCCAAAATTTTGTTCATCAAATTATTTTTAAATTTTTATTATTATTTTGATTTTAAAATATTTTCTTAACAAATTAATTATTTAAAAACTTAATTTACTATTAAATTATTTTTAAAAATTGATCACTGCTTTAATTCGGTGATCTAGATAATTGAAGAATTAACATAGAGATATGTAAAATCTTTAAGTAAAAAATGTCATAAAAAATTTTAAAAATGTTGCATGTAACTTTTTTTCATGTCCAATGAAAAAATATAATTTAAATTTATAATTTTATATAAATTTAATAAAATTTTTATTATTAAATTAATTTTATTAATTTCCATGCATGAAATTTTGAAGGATTAAATTAACAATGTACCATTTAAAAAATAATCATTTTTATATCTCATTAACTCTTTCTCACAACTATATTTTTTATACTGACAAACTAAAAAATGCAATCTCATGAAAAACAGATTAAATAACTCCGCATCACCATTTTATATATATAAAAAAATTGAACTATGACTATAATATATTAAAACTAAATTAAAAAACTAATTTTAACCAATCTACAGAATCTCAACTTAACCATTTAGCAATGTTATCCAACCAAACAATTAAAAAAGCCACGAAAAAAATATGAACCTAACACATTCAATTTAAAAATGCAAAAAGACTTACTTTTTTTCAAATTAATGTGTTGATAAAATGTGAATAAGGCTTAATTGTTATTTTAATATGTGAAGGACTTTACATAAAAGTTAGAGCGGCTGATGCAAGCTAATAATATAAACAAGATGTAAGCTAAGGATGTAAGGCTGTTTAGATAAGATGGTATGAGCTTAATATAACGGTCGTATAAAATAGGATAAAAATGAGTAAAAAAGTTTAAAGATCAGTGTTGGTGCACATGTTGTAAAAATCAACCAATAGTTTAATATCCAATAGCAAATATTAGAACATTTAATTATTAAATAAATATAAAAAAATAAAAATTAATTAAATTGTAGAACAAATTATTATTATATATTGCTGTGGTAATTATTATCCCTTGTTATCATTTACCAACTCCTTGCACTGCATTATACAGTCTTAGATTGACTTTTTTTTGCCAATTACGCGTCTGAACTTATGGTCTGCAAACTAATAGATTTCCACAAACGTTTTCCAACCTATAAATTGATGAGTTTGCTATCAAGAAAGATGATTCGCCATCAACCAGTGAACTAATTCTCTTTTGGTTTCAGTGGTTGATAACATAATGAATGTCTAAAAGCAATGTTATTAAAATTGGTATAGACATCGATTCGATTAGAATATCCGATTATTAGTTCAATCAGTAAATTATTTGTTCAATCGAATGTGTGCGCCTACATCATACTACATATTTAATATTAAAAACAAATAATTTCATGACAAGTACCTAGTTACATACAAGTTTTCTTATCTTCAACAAATATAGTTTACCATGTTTAATAAAAAAAAAAAATTGTCAAAATTAAACTAAAATGAAATTATTTATCATAACCATAATTCTTTGTGAATATTAAATACAATACAACAAACTAAATATTGCTATTAAATATTTGTCAACCACAATCTACATAGTAAATTTAAAATACTCAATTAGAGAGTGAGTGGTATTAACAATAGCAGAAAGATAAATAATAGCTTTGGAATTCATTTATACTCCTGTGATGTTAAATAGATAAGAGCAGTTATACATTTCAATCCTATAATCGATTTTGTTTAATAGTTTATTATTAATAAAAAAAAGTAATTAGAAAAGATTTAGAAGTCAACATTACTCTTTATCGAAAAAAGAAATAAACCTACTCAAGAGATCTCCCTTAAAATCTAAAGTACTTTTAAATGAATTTGTGACAAGAAACAAGATATTATTGTGCGATTCTAATTACATTTTATACATATTCGAAGGAAAATATATATATATATATATATATATATATATATATATATATATATATATATATATATATATATAATGTTAAATTGTATGAATTGAGACAAGACACATTAAGTTAAGACTGATACAAAATAAATATGATTGTATCGTCAAAAACTAAATAAATGAAGAAAGATGTTAGATTTAAATCAAATTACAATACTAATGGTTAGTGATGTTTAGATCTAAAAAACCAACACATCAAATAAATTGCAAAATCAATAATTAGACATATAAAACAAAGCATGATAATAATAAAATATTTTATTTTAATTTATAAATTACCAATAATTAAAAATTTTCATTTAAATTTTACATCTCAGTCAGCTATCTTCACAATATTTTTTTTATAGGATCTATATATATAATAAAATAAGAATATGAAATAAATGATTGGTATTAAAAATATTTATCATTAAAACCTTAACTACTAAATTTAGTAAATTTAATATCATTTTTATTTAAAAAAACATACTTGCAACATAAAATATATTAAATTAATAATATATATTTATTTAAAAAATAGTGATATATGTAATATTGAATTTGTTTGATGAAAAAAAGCAAAATAAAAAAATATGTAAAACACATTTAAATTGTATAAATATAATTAAAATAGGATAATTATATAATATTAAATTTTTGTCATCAATAATTTATCAGAAATATATATATATATATATATATATATATATATATATATATATATATATATATATATATATTGGTTGACTAATAACTTTAATCTCAACCAAAGTATCATGGGAAAGAAACTTAAACCACTCAGTTTAATTTAAAAAAAATTTAAAATTGTCTAATGATATATAATTCCAACACAATCAATTGCGAGCAGCAAATTGTGATAAATAACCAACATTAACTATGAGAAGGAAATAAATAAATAACCAACATTCGATTTCTACTTTACGCACGAACAAAAATATAATAAAATTACAGTAAAAAATAAAATATAACAAAATAAATGTTGTGTATTATATCTGGTAGATTCAAAATAGCACATGAACTATATATTATCTTTTGCATTTGATATTTTTAAACATAACAAATATTGTATTAACTTACATTTATATATTTTTTATTTAATATCTGGTTACGTATAAAAAAATAAACAGAACATTTTTTCATATATGTTATTTTATAATTATTATTATATCATAAAGTTTAAAATATTAATATTTTATAAATTATCAAATAAGAAATATTTGATAAAATTTAATTTATAAATAAAAAATACGTTATATTTTTAATATCATCTTAAATAAAAATTAATTTAAAAAATACTATTTTCAAATTCTAAGATAAGTGTAAAATAAAATGATTAAAAAAGCAGAATGTAATAATTAATAAATAATTTTTATCAATTAGTAAAAGATTTTATCTTGTTTCCATTGTATTTTAAAAACAAACATTTCACTTTTTTACTCATATATCCCATTTCATTGTAATTTAATTTTTAAATATGTCAAATATTAAATAAATCTAACATGTTCTATTTTATATCATTCTAACATGTATGTATGAAAATAGCTTAAAATAATTTTTTTAAGCTTAATATATTGTATCAGTAAAAATAATATTTTAAAATTAATAATTTAGTTTTTAATTTAAAAAATTATCTTAAATTATTTACTATTATATATATTTTTTATTAATAAAGGCATTTAACATTCTCTTATTTTTATTTTAAATTTAAAATATCACGCAATTCAGGTTGGTTAAAGTTTCAAGAACAAATACATGAATGAAAACAAGTTAATTAGCAAAATGAAGGACACGGGGCTTTCTATTTCTTTTCCAATTCTTGCTTTGGAATTTCTGGCTTATCGGGCGAAGTTGAAGTTGGGGCTCTACTCCCAAATTTTTCGATATGTAGCCCCGCAGCCTCTTTTTGACCGTGACCGGCAGACCCAGTAATTAGTGGCGTAAACGGGGGCTATTATCGTCCCTTCATGCCGGGCTTTGCAACCAACGTCTCGATTCGTAATCAGTCCCCAAATATTCAATTCCACTGCACCTGCTGCCTCTAGATTCTAGGGTTTCTCCTTTTCCCTTCTAACGTTCTCCACTCCCAACAATTCGAGAACCTAATCGCTCCCTCAATGCAGCAGCTTCTTCACTCCGACGAAACCGCACCCGAGAAACCCAAAGAGCAGAACTCCCCCACCGATTCTCTCGACCCCGCAATCGACGATAGCGCGGCTCTCGACGTTACCGGAAAGAGCGTTGAGTTTCCGGCGGCGGAGAATGCCGAGGACTCTGTCGAGAGTTTGTATATGTACAAGAATGTCTACAGTTTGATTCCCAAGTCGGTGGGTCGCCTCGTGCGGTTGCGAACCCTGAAGTTCTTTGGAAATGAAATTAACTTGTTCGCTCCTGAGTTTGGGGAGTTTGGGAACTTGACGGCGTTGGAGTGCTTGCAGATGAAGATATCATCGCCTGGGATTGGTGGCTTACCCTTGCACAAGCTCAAGGGTTTGAAGGAGCTTGAGATTTCCAAATGTCCTCCCAGACCTTCTGCTTTGCCCATTTTAACTCATATTTCAGGCCTCAAGTGCTTGACTAAACTTTCCATTTGCCATTTCTCTATAAGGTTAGTGTTCCTGTTTTGAAACTGTCTGAATTATGTTTGCTTCACTGGGTTATGGTTTTAAAATGTGATTTGGTGCAGCATTAAGACCTTATCCTCTGTTTTATGGAGCTATACCTTGTTATGATGTATGTATGTATGTGTGTGTTTTTGAAAACTCTAGATACCTTCCTCCGGAAATTGGATGCTTAAGGAAACTGGAGTATCTTGATATTTCCTTCAATAAAATGAAGACATTGCCCTCAGAGATAAGTTATTTGGATGGCTTAATATCCATGAAAGTTGCAAATAATAAGTTGGTGGAATTACCGTCAGCTATGACATCTCTGTCAAGGTTGGAGAGTTTGGACCTGTCAAATAATAAGTTGACTTCATTAGGATCCCTTGACCTTGCCTCAATGCATAGACTTCATAACTTAAATCTTCAGGTACGTAGTTATGAATTGTTGAATCATGCTCGTTCTGCAATCATACTATTCTGTGCAATATCTGTGTTCTTCTTAGATGTGGCTCTGCTGTTTCTGACTTTTGATTTGGCCTTTTAATGTGCTGCACCTATCCTCACAATGGAAGAAATGTATTCTTACTCTCTCATTGCTTTGCATGAAATTTGTAGGTACTGATGATAGTTGTTTTGAATTACATCTTCAGTTCCATAAGTATCATCTTGTCTTGATTTGTTAGTCAGGCTTTTTGGTCTAGAATATTGGTCTATCTGAACAATAATTCTCTTTGGGGTTGTATGGGAAGGGGGATTTTTGAGGGAAAGGGAGAGTAAAATTTTCATTTTAAATAAACATATTTTAATTTGACTTTTTTAAAATAAGATATATAATGATAAATTAGCGTAAGCTCAATGTATTAATCAGTTTTGTATTATCATAAACAATATATAATATTCTTATCTTTTTTTTTATAAAAAAGTGCCCTCCCATTCCTTCCCCTTCCCAAACAACTCGTCATGGTTGACTGTGTGTGCTAGCATCTGGTATACAATCTTTGTCCAGTGTCCTTTGCTTGAATTTGTGTTTAATATGCATTTAATTTGGTGGCATCTGACAGCGTTTGATGTGGAGGGACCGCATTGAAGGTGCCTCTGTGCATCCAAGGTATTTATTTTGTAGCTGTAGTTTGCCTATGAAACAAATGATGATAAATTAATAATTCTGGGTGCATGTGGGGTTGCTCATTTATCTATATTTTACATTACTTCTGTGTCTAATTAAGTTTTAACTGTATAGTTTTATGATTTGAATTTTTGATAAAAAAATGTCCTATGATTTTCATATGCCTAAATAGCTCTTGATATATATATATTTGTTTGTATGTTTATTGTTCAGTACAACAAGCTGCTTGGAATTTTTCTAATTCCTTCATGGATATGCTGTAATATGGAGGGTAATGATGGAGCTAGATGCAAAGATGATTCTAGCAGTTCTGTTGAAATGGATGTCTATGAAAGCAGCTTTCAGGAAAATGATGAAACCATTTCTCATGGTGAGGCTTGTGATGCTTTTCCATCTTTGGTTTATTTCCCCCTCATTTTGTGTTTGCTCTTCCCTTTTGTGTTGTGAATGATTGAGTTCATGTATTTAGAACCAAACCTATAGTCTACTATGAATTCTTTTATAGGCCCTCATAACACCTCATCAAGCACATTGATGAACTCCTCACCTAGCAGCAGATGTTTTGCAGCCCGGAAGTCAGGTAAACGGTGGAAACGACGACATTATTTACAGCAGAAAGCTCGTCAGGAACGCTTAAACAACAGTAGGAAATGGAAAGGTGTAGATCATGAGCAGTCATTGAGCAAGAAGATTCACCGAATTTCTGAACCAGGAGATCTTGATAGTCTTGCTTCTGAAAGTTGCGCAGACACTGTGCCAGACAATGGGAGCCTGGATGATAGTGATAAAAGAATATTCTCTGAACAAGCAGTAAACGACAATGTAATTGATAATATTAACAATGATGAAGTAATTATTGAAAAACACTTTTCTGGGGAAGATTGCTGCACTGCTGAAAGCAAAGATGAAAAGGATGCATCCTTATGCTCCTTAGAGAATGAGCAAAGCGAGCAGGATGAAGCATCTTGTTCAAAATTTTTGAAGTGCATTTCTAAATCCAAGAGACATCCAGATAGGGATCTTGATAATCCTAAACCATGCAAGTCTAGAAAATCAATTGGTGATAGCTCATTATTGTCTTGCAAGTACAGCAAGATCTCATTTTGTGGCATTGAGGACCATCTATCAGATGGTTTTTATGATGCAGGACGTGATCGGCCATTTATGCCTCTTGAGAGTTATGAGCAAAATCAGTGTCTTTCTTCTCGGGAAGTCATCCTTTTAGACAGGTTTTTTTACTACTATTATTATTAGTAGTAGTAATGATAGTACATGATATATTAGTGTTCCCCCTACTTAATGTGATTGGATTATCTGTTCTCTTTCAGAAAAAGGGATGAAGAGTTGGATGCTGCTATGCTAGCTGCTCAAGCATTGGTCTTTAATTTGAAGCAGTTAAATGGTTTCAGACCTGGGAACCAGGCTGTGGTTGATAACTTGCAGACAGCTTCACTTCTTGCACTCTTTGTATCAGATCATTTTGGTGGCAGTGATAGAGGTGCTATTGTAGAGAGGACAAGGAAATCTGTGTATGGTTCAAACTACAATAAACCTTTTGTCTGTACATGCTCAGCTGGAAGCAGCACCGGCATAAGTGCCTCCACTGAAGCAGTCGTAAATGCTGTACAAGATATCACTCTTTCTAAGATCTCTGAAAAATCTCTTGATTCTATAAAAAAAAGGCGAAAGTCAATAATAGTCCCAATTGGCTCTGTTCAGTATGGTGTATGCAGACATAGAGCTCTGCTTTTTAAGGTGATCATTGTTGCTATTTTCATACTCTAGTTTTGTGCATATATTTTGGGCTATGGCTTTTCAGTTTTTGCCCTTTATTGTGATGATATAATGCTAGTTTTTTTTTTCCAGTATTTATGTGATCATATGGTGCCACCAGTACCTTGTGAGCTTGTCAGGGGTTACCTGGATTTTTCACCCCATGCCTGGAATATTATTCTGATTAAGAGGGGTGCTATATGGGTTCGGATGCTGATTGATGCTTGCAGACCACATGATATAAGAGAAGAGAAAGATCCTGAATATTTTTGCAGGTATGTGCCTACTGAGTCATAAATGGATATAGAACTACCTTTTCATATTGCAAAAGCAGTTCAACTTGGCATCATATAATATTCTCTCATATTAACTTTGCTTCCCCCCCCCCCCCCACTTGAATTTGGGTATATTTAAGATTAATTTTATATGTTCATAATACTTGCTTGGAAAAACATAACCATTTTTGCAGGTATGTGAAATTATGTGGTTGCCATAGTTATTAGAATCCTATGATTTACAATTTGAATGAATCGATTTGATATGATTTGACATTACAATGATTCACATCCTGTGATGAATCATAGATGACTTTGGATCTAATGATAGATGAATAAATAGGTGTGATTCTATATTGCCAATACAAACTGTACAATTTAACGATTCATAGCCTTTTGTTTTCTGCCTTACCTTTACCATTTCTTTTTGAAGATATTAAAAAGTTTGATTAGTGTATGCGGTTAAATGAAAATGAACTGCAGGAACATTACTAAACACACCCAATTTAACTATTCAATGACTTTATTTTCATTCTCCTAGAGGTTTCACATTATCACTGCATTTCTATTTGGCTATTTCAATGCTCTATTTTCAGTCTTCTAAAATTAAGGCTTATTTTAGTTGGTTATGACTTATGAGATTCTTATTTTAGTCATTTTCTAGTTTAAAATTATTATATTGAGTACGATACTTAATTTGTATGATATATTTTAAGCTATTTTGTTGGTGTCTATAAATCTTACTATTCTTTATGATTCATGGTTCAAAAATTAGCTTGACAGTTCACAATTTGAGTTGCGATTCAATACTCTATTGACTTGGTATTCCAGGTACATACCTCTTAGTCGAACCCGAATCCCTCTTTCATCTAGAGGAAGTCCAGGTCCTGATTATTCCTTTCCATCTTTCTCTACCAGTGATGAACTTGAGAAAAAAGCTTCAACTACTTTAATTAAGTGCAAATTTGGACCAGTTGAGGCTGCAGCAAAGGTATGCAATTGAACAATGGTCATGACATGCTCAACTTTCCTCCTTTTTGTTTTTCAGATTGTTGTTGTGATAATTTGGATATAATAATATAATATGATGCACTTTAGACATATATTTTGTGATGTTGTAGGTGCGTACTTTGGAAGTGCAAGGGCATTCAGCAGACAAAATTAAAAATTTTGAACATAATTGTTTGGGAGAAATTAGAATTCTTGGCGCTTTAAAACACCCCTGCATAGTGGAAATGTATGGACACCAAATATCATGTCAATGGTCTATCTCAGCTGATGGTAAGCCTGAGCATCATGTATTAAAATCTGCAATATTTATGGAGTATGTGGAAGGGGGCTCCTTAAAAGTAAGATTTCTATATCATTTGTGTTATTATTTTCATGTTTTTATCAACATATTTTGTATTTTTTTAATTAAATTCTCACTTTATTTTCTCAGAACTATCTAGAGAAGCTGTTGGAAGCTGGTGAAAAGCATGTTCCTGTGGAGTTGGCTTTGCATATTGCCAAAGATGTCTCATGTGCTTTGTCAGAGCTGCACTCAAAGCACATAATTCATCGTGACATAAAAAGTGAAAACATTCTATTTGATTTGGATAGGAAGAGAGATGATGGAACTCCCACTGTGAAGCTCTGTGATTTTGACAGTGCAGTGCCACTAAGATCAGCCTTGCATGCATGCTGTATTGCTCATGTAGGAACACCTCCTCCTTGTGTATGTGTGGGAACACCTCGGTGGATGGCTCCAGAGGTTATGCGGACAATGTATGAGAAAAACACATATGGATTGGTAAGGTTCTCCCAGCTGATTTGCCATATATTTGATCATCTCCCATTGTTACATGATATTCAGTGTTATTTTGAGTTTGAAATATATGAACAATATCAGGAATTTTGTTACTAATTGACATCTAATGATCTAATTTTCAAAAGTTCAATGATTTTCTTGGTCCTTTGAATTTTAAGTTTGCTGTGATGTTGGAAAAAGATAGTGATTATGTAAATCTATTGTTAACAAAAATAACGGGAGGTAGTTCTCTGATTTTAAAGTAAAATATATTTTAGAGTAATGTCTTGTCCCTTTCTTTCTGCAAGTTCCTAACTTATCTCCATCTCCATCCCCATCCCATCCCCATCCCCCAACATCCTTTTCTTTTTAACTGTTCCTGTTATTGCATTTCTCCATTTACCTCCCGTCTATTTATGCACATAGCTTTTACACTTTTTCTACCTATATTGTCTATGCTAATAGGGAGTGATCTAAACCTTGGCTAACCTAGAAAGAATGAGACTAGAGACCAAGTCTTAGATTCCCTTTACTTCCCAATATGAGTAATTGTTTTGGCTGGACGTCTCTTTTAACAAGATTTTTGTACTCCAATCTAGGTAATTCATTATGAAGTAAATGACAGATGTTGGATTATTTTGGTCCTTCTCCTATGATATTTCTTGAGTGTATTATTGATATATAATGTCCTTGAAAGATACCTCAAAAAAAGTCATGTATAGAAGTCTTCATATATATAACCAGTAGAGCATAAACTTTTTAAGAGAGACTAACTATTATTTTATTTTAGAAGTGTATCATATTCACAAAGTGAATGCCTCACAATCTGATAAGTATTGGGAAGTTTAAATATTTTTTATACCCTAATGATTGGAAACTAATTCAAAAATAAAAATTTACAAATTTCAGTTTTATATAATGTGAGAACTAGTCTTCTGTTTTGTTTTAGGTTATTATGCTTGGAAGATTAAGAGATTTGTGCTTAAAGGATTTCATCATTGTATGTTAGTTGTTACTATGATGTTTGTTTGCCTGACCTTGCATGGGGCAAGGTTTACTTAGTGTTTAGAGTTTATAGATAAATGCATGCTCTGATTTCTTATTTTATAATTTGTTCCAATTGCATCATTTAGAATGTGTATCTTAGGATGCTAATTTGGATGAACATATCATGTCATTCATTGTTTGAGAGTGATTACAGTTGTATTGGGGATAAAAAGAGCTAAAATAATAAAGCATCAGTAATACAAATTACAATAACTTCAGGGTGGCTGCTGCCTGGTAAAATTCGCAGTCTGTTTATCAAAATTGTACGATATCCCCTGGCCTGGCTAGTACAAATTTCCTGCTCCCATTTCCCCCTTTTTGTTTTGGTTGGAGGCACAATTGCTTATTGGCGTTGAATTTATGATATTCATATCTAGAAAATTGAGTAAGTTGGTTCATTCTTCTGTGACCTCGATTAAGAATAAGTTAACTCTACAAAATAATATATTTGTCTCAGACTCAGGTTGTGTAATTTATCCTGATCTTATGACAGGAAGCTGATATTTGGTCATTTGGATGTTTACTTCTGGAGATGCTGACTCTGAAAATTCCATATTCTGGAGTACCTGATTCAGGTGTCCTTGATAGTCTGCAGGTATGGTTGTCTTTTGTTCCACATTTTGTACTCCATGGGCAAGGCTTGTACTATTTGGCATATGCTGCTCCAATCTTCATTTTAATTAATTCTTCCACAATGATCAATACAGATGGGTAAACAACCAAGATTAGCTGATGAGCTGGAGGTATTGAGTTCAATGAATGAACCCACAATGATCCAATCTGGTGAAGAGCAGGAAAAGTCGGATACCGAGTTAGACACACTGAAATTCCTTGTTGATTTGTTTCATAGATGTGTGGAAGAAAATCCAAATGAACGTCCTACTGCTGAAGAAATCCATAAAATGCTGCTTGCACACACTGGTCGTTTACAAGTTCAAGATGTTAGGAAAATTTAATTAGGTTATTGGGGTGGCCCTGTCCTGGCAAAATATATTATAAGAACAAAATATATTCATATTTTTTCTTCTTAAAATGTGTTGGGACTTATTTAAGAATAATTGTTTGTACTAGGTCCAAGTCTTCAATGAGTTTTATCTTTTTTACATTTTCAAAGGGCTAGATCCATGCGGCTCTAATATAATCTGGTTGAGATCTGTATTTGTAGCTAGATCTCTTTCGGGTGGTAATTGTTGAGACGTACAGGAATTCAACCATTCAACATCTGATTAATTTATTGCTGCCTTTGAGTTGAAAGCTGTTTTGTAGGAACGTATAATTTATGCCCAATTTATCAAGCAAGGTGTGGGGATTATATTTTTATTTCTTGAATAAATTTGATGAGTAAACAGTTTTTAGAAATGACAAAATCAGTCAGCGTAATTGTAGCAGCTTGATTAAACTTATTAAAACATAGGGTTTGAGTTTTCAATTTTTAGTTAGCATCAATTGTGTATTTTTAAAGAGCCATCAGTTTTTTTATTGGGTTTGGATCGATTTGATTTATGCAAGTGTAACATGTGGGATTGGGTCAAGTTTGAATTTTTATTGGATCTTGCTTTTTGCATCTATTTTTTTTTTGGCTATTCACATCCTTTCTTTGTTTTTTTGGTAATTCTGCTTTCATATTTATTCTTTTGTAAATGTATAAGACTTTCAAAAATTAACTTCTGGTAGTGTAAGAAAATATTTCTGGAAGTTAAATTTTGAAAGTATTAATTTTATACAAATATTTTTAAAATTTAACTTTCAAAAATATAAAAATACACTAAAGTTTACTTGCCATGGGAAAATAAAAAATAGAGTGAAGAAACCTGTAGCACAGAGGGGGGTTGGTTTGCGAAAAGTAACTCCCATTTTATTTTGTATCTAGAATGTAAGTCGGCCTTTTTTCTGCGGCAGTGGACCATAAAGCTTGATTTGTGCCAAGTTAATTCATACCGGATAGTCCGTCAAGGTTACTTTTTCATGTATATTGGCCGTTTTCAAAGAACTGTGAATCTATGACAGAAAAAACTGCGAATCCTTTCTTAAATCGAGAACCGTTTGACTGTAAAATTGCAGGAAAATATGTCAGGAATAAAAATTGGCAAACCAATTTTGTCCGGGATAACATGATAGGTGCATTTGCAAGAAAGAAGGGATTCTGTATGTATTTAGTATTCCAAAAAATTGTTGATTTAAAATGCGGAGAGTATTCCAAATTAATTTGATCAATGTTTTTAGTATACAGTTCCCTTGGGTAGTCTCAGTAGGAAGCAGTAATCTCTTCAATCAGCGATTAGATGGGCTATAATTATTCTCCATAACAGGTAGTTAGCAAGTGACGGCAATGAATAATTATTGTCTCGCTAAAATCTGTTTGAACCTATCTTGTGTGTTTTTTTTACCAGGTATCACATGCAGCATTTGGCGTAATAATAAGTGTTGAATCCTTTACCAAAAGAAAAAGTCGGCGTCCTTTTCATTAAGAATTATTTAGGAGATAGGGAGAGAGGTGCATTGGACACTGATGTGCAGGATGGCAGCATGACACCCACTTCTGAACAGCTTGTACTCCAATTAGTTAAATTTGTTTAATGGGGTTGTAGATGCTTCATCCCTCAGCTACTCTTTATGTTCCCTTTTCTGTGAGCACCTAAAGTTGAGACTGGGACGGAAGAAATTGAGTGGTCTTTGCTTCCTTATACAAGAATGCATGCACTAGGCAGTAGCAGCACCTTTGGACCACTCTATTCACAAGATACTTTCCTACTTATATATATCTCTGTCCAATATCTGCCATATCCTTAATAAGGACCAGAATCACCACTCCTCACTATAAAAATCAAGTACCTATATATATGCAGGGTTCTTAGGGAACGCAATCCCAAAACACTCCTCCATCTTAATGGACTGTGGACACAACACAACCGAAAGTATTTTATTTTATAAGGGACCTTTACACTCCGCAGAAGAAGCAGCGAGCACTCAGCATCCAACCCTATTTTGAAATTTACAAGTGAGGTAGATACTACTAGTTTACACACATGTTTTTTGACCTTGACTCAACAAGCATTGGAGTTTTTATGTCACAACCACAAAGAAAAATGACCTGTGGCAATTTTTTTACACAAGTAAAATGCACATGTGACAGAAATTAAATGGAACGAAACCGAGGAATGGAAATATCTTTTTGGCTTTAGATGGTGGTGTGCTTGCTTTACATGGGGTGGTGATGGTGCCTATTCCTTTTCCTTTTCTTGTCTCTATTTTTCTACCTCCTGACTTGGTTGGCAGTTTTTGGTACACTGGTATAACTAGAGATATTGAGACCCCCCCCCCCCCCCCCCCCCAGTTAACAGTTAACCAAATGGAGCATGCTTTCTTTTAAACCGGACCACCTCTGCCCTCTGGGTTTGAGCCAGCCTGTTTTGTTCCAAGCGTGGGGCAATTATACATGGTGGACCCTCATGCCGAGTCTTAACAGTAATTTTTCCATTATAGGCAACAATTACAATTTTGGCACAAAATTCTAACTTTCGTAACCCACTCTATTACTGGGACAAGTAGATGCTGTCGTCTATCTAACAATAAATTACACCTCCCCTCCCCCCCTTTCTTTTTTGAAAAATAGAAAATATACGTGTTTATACTTGTATACTTCTTATTATAAATCACATGACAAAAAATTTGGATCAACTTAACTCCCCCCTCCAAACACTATATATATTATGCATACATTTCTCACATTCTGGAAATCTACTTATATAGGTATTTGACCCTTGTTTTGCTGTCGTCGACAGATAATAGTTATTGATAATAGATTTTGTGGTAGTCCCTTATCTGTCATTGCCATATAATATTTAAATAAATACATATGATAATATACGCCTAAATTCAGAATGATGTCTCTTTTTATTTGGTGAAATTAAGGTAATGGTTGGTGCGAGACTAGGGAAACCACTAGCAGGAAGCAACTAATCCAGCATCGTGATTATTATCTTCTTAATTACTCTTTCTCTTTTACGAAAAAATAAATCTTCTTAATTGTTTACTCTTATCCGTTGGAAGAAAACGGACATATATACTTGTCCAAGGACTATGTCTCGTGTTTACTTGTTTTTGTTTTAATAGCGTCTTTTCCAATTTCTATCACACGAGAAGAAATTCATTCAAAATTATAATTTGTGTGTAATTATAGTAACACAAAGTCAACTTCTACAATTAAGCGTATAAGAATACAGAAGTTAAAGATTGTGACAGTGGATATCCATGTAATTTGGACTATAAGTTCGTCAGCCAAACAAAAAGAAAAATCGAATATTCACTCTTCCATCCCTATCGATCTTTAGGTAGCCTTATATCATATTCTACCATTTAGTAACATTTAGTTTTAATTTCTCAATTCTGGTCTTAATTGTGAGTGTAGGTCGATCAGGTGGCTTATTACATAGAAAATAATCAGCTTGCAGACTCAATAAACTAATTTATCTAAATTTAAACTAAATTAACCAAACTTTGATTATGGTAATTTGTACAAGTATGGTTAAAAAAGCATGGATCGGACTTCTTCCATTTCCAAATAAAAATAAAAGCAAAAAAGCATTGCCAAAGTTTAATTTGGGAATTGGGATGTGTGCAGGCGTTGGTTCGCTCAATGTACGAGACTATGGGACTATGGGAGTGCCTCCACTCAACGGGAGATAACGCCGAAAATAACGTAAACATTTCCGAATATATTTCCCCTCGTTTTAAAAAGATAAGTAATCAAACATGGGATTTAAATTTAAAACAAATATAAATCATTTTAATTTTTTATGCATATAATATATCGGTGCAGGATTTTCAGATAAAAAAGTATTGGTGCTTGACGCGATACGCTTTTGTTCAATAATTAATTATTTAAGATATTATAATTATTATAACTATAATTTAAAATTAGATTGGTAAAACTATTAACGATGTCAGAATTATTTTGTAACTTATTATAGAATATCAAACATTTTTTAATAGCCATAAGATTTTATAATTATAATATGCATGATACGAAATTCTAACAATTTATCTTGTGAAATTGAAATACATTTTCGTTTTCTTGAGAAGGATAGTATGTCTCAATTTTATGATGTTTTAATAATGTACAAAATGATGTCAAACTATGTAAAGTTTTATAAGTATTACATTATTCATTCCGTTTTTTATGTTATTTAAAGCTGTTATATATATATATATATATTAAAAATTAATGATAATTTATTTCTATCATATTTTTAATGAATTTTTCTCATGAATTAATGTTCTTACAAAGAATAAAATTATAATAAAAAATATTATCTTAAATTTGTTAAATAATAAGTAAAAAATATTTCTAAAAATAATAATAATTAAAAAATTGTTGACTAAGTTCTTCTGTATTAGATCAATTTTTTTATAAAAAAATAAATATAATTTTTAATATAACTTCTTAATTTTATTAATTTATAAAAACAAAAATATTTGTCCTATGTGGTAAATTAGACAATCCCATATAATATACACTAGATGAATAATATCGAACTCACACACTTTGCTCGTAAGTCAAGCTAAGTACTGATATCAATATTACAATTTTAAAATACTGGTAAAGCTTAAATTTCTTCTATTTTTTTTTTTTAAATAATTGACACTACATATTATGCAGATTGTCGAATGCGGAGAGATACACTTAATTTTTTATTTTTTTTTGCGAGTGTTCTTTTTATCAATTGTATAAATTATCAAAATTTATATTTGATTCTGATCAACCGTTATTAAAATAACTTATGATAAATATTTTTTTATGAATATAAATTTATCAAAACAGAATTTGGTAAAAATTTAAATCTTTATTATTTATTTTTTTGAACGAATTCTAACTTCAAAAAGGAGGAATGTTATTTTATACAAAATTTATTATGATACTTATAATATTGATATTTTTCAATTTCAATTACAAAGATTATTATGCCATCGTAAACGTGTATTTTAATTATTTTTTTGACAATTTCATGCTTAGTTGTCATTGTAGTTAAAAAAAACTAAAAACACAATTTATATTGCCATGATAAATTTTATAATTATATTTTAAAAAGTTATAAAATCATTAATGACATAATAATATCCTTCATTTCCAAAGTGAAAATTTTCTTTAAAATCTCAGCTACCATTTTAAATATTTTTTTTTAACTTGCACATTTTAAAAATTTTATGTTGAAATTACATCATAGTCTTGAATTTTGGTGCAGAGGTTACAATGTTGCAAGACTAAGAAAATTATACACAGAGAAAACCAGTCCTACTTCTACACCTCTCTCTCTTTCTCTATTTTCCAAGTCTCACACATGATCATATTTGTTTTATTACGAGTTTTATTATTTATTATTTATATAACATTTTTATAATACTTTAAATTTTATAATATTTTTATCTCTATTTATTACATCATATATTTTATCTTTCACGCTTCTCTCTTCTTTTTTTATCTTTCATTTTGTAGTATATTTTTTTTATAAAATACTATTTATACACAAATTCTCTTTTAATATTAGATTTAAACATGTTCTTTACATAAAAAAAAGTTATCTTCATTACTAAAAAATAAAAAGAGAGAATTTAAATTTTATAATTTATTATAGATGTGTTTATTAATCTTAATTATTATTTTTAATAAAAATTTAACTCTTCATTTTTTAAATACAAATGTTGTTTTAAAAGAATCAAATCCCAACTATATTTCCTAACACACACACACACACATTCCAGAAAAATAGCGGGTTAAAATCTTAGATTTAAATAATCCTATTCAAACTTTAATTTTAAGCAATATATCGATTATAATAGTAATAGTGTGATATTTTTCTTTACTTAATTATGATATAAAAAATTAAATTAATAGTACTAAAATTTTAAAATTTTTCCTAAAGCAAATGCTTTGTCTGCATATATTCGAGCATAATACTACTGGTGTCACTCGCATATAAGGCATACAATTCCGTTCTTTGAACAATTGAATATAGTTTTTAAAATTATAAAAAATAACCTTTAAACTCAAGTGTGTTTGGGTAATCATATTGATTATTCATTAGTAAATTCATGAGAGGCATCATGCTGGCCTATGTTGGGGTTGGTAATGAATTGTGCATTGAAACATAGACAAGTAGAGTAAGAGGTTTTATTTGCAAGATACCAACATCGCCTTTGGTGGCCAATAGATGGTGAACATCGAAACGACAATAATCAGAATAAAATCGAGGCATTTTATAGCCCGAGAATTCCTCTCTAGAAGCCTATATCACATTAATTAAGTGATGATTTTAAAATATAGCATCAAGCTAACTAAGCATTAGCTGATTAAGATAAGAGTTCTCCTTAAACTATACGTAATCATTATTTCTTAAATATTTCTTACAAATCCTAACGTCTAATTAACTTGTTCGTTCTCCTTTGTCAAGAGATTTAAAGATGTATACATATGATCTATATGACTTTTTCCCCCTCATAATAAAGAGGTGTGCACACACACCCTATATGTATAGAGTTTAGTGTTGTCTCACTAAACCTTGAAGAATTAAGCAATTTTATATACGTTAAGAAAATCCCTTTTGTTTTAATTATTCCGTAAGTGCGCCATATGTTATTAATGAGGGGCGAAAACATTTATTTCTGGTTTGCAAACTTCTTACAATTTCCACCAGTTCTTGATTTTTAAAGAATTATCCTCTTAATCATAAGTCTCCCAATTATATGGCACAGTTATTAAAAAATTGATATAATCTTAAAAAGATGAAAAGGATGGAGGTTGACATATAACAAGCACATGAATTTCTTTTGAAAAAGTTACTTCCTTTTTAATTTTTTAAAATGATGAAGAAAGTATAATTGCGCTTAAAGATTTACAAAAAGTAATAAGTATCATTAATAAACCATGAGTAAATGCGATTCTCTTTTTTTATATGTTTAAATGTTCTCTTATTAACACTTTGGCTTCTTACTTTACTCCACCTTGCACCATTCTGTTTTCACAAAAATTATAGCCGCCACCCCCACATTTTAAAGTACCCATATAAAATACCTAGTCCAAATAAAATACAGAATACTTATTCGGTATATAACAAAGAATCTTTTTAAGACTTGCGAAGCTATATATTCTTGCCACATACAGCACCACGTGCTTTCTGTTCCTCATCGACACCAATCAAGAAATCCTTCAGAATGATTTAAACAAATATTACTTTTTTTTAAGAGGAAGGTGATAAGTTCATATCTTCATCTTTTAAGCATTTTAAAATTTATATCACGATAAAACAAAACATATCTACGAGATATTTAGAAATTTAGATATATAATATTGATACAATTTAAAAACTTTAGCTGTTAATTATTATAACAAGATGAAAAAAAAAACATGCAAAGCATATTTTGATCTAAGATAAATAAATTTGACCACCAAATAAATTTGAATATTACTTAAAAAATATTTTCTACTAATAAATTTGAAATTCAAGAAAGTAATTGAAGACTGAAAAAAAAAATGTTATCAATGTAGGCAAGCTTTTTTTCGCACCGAAAAAGTCTGAGAAGGCTAGTTTTTTTATTTGCATCTACCCTTGTAGTATTGATATCTAAGGTGTTTGACATTTTATGTTAAAAATAATTCATATGGTACTGGCCAAATTTTTTTTTATATATTATTTTACAAATTGAATCATTAGAAGTTTGATCCATCTATCATATTATAAAATATTATATTAATCTAAAGAGAAAATTATTTTCTTCTTTTTGAGAAATATTTATATTACACTTTGTTATTTTAAATTATACATTTCTCTCTATTAAAATATAAAAATATGTCACATTTAAATTCATTTTAATGAAAATACTTTTTTAGAAAAAAAATTATTGCTATAATTTTTGACATGATGGCGATTAGTTTTAAACATCTATATATAAATTTATGATCTTAGAGGATAAAATAAAATTTTAAACAAAATTTTAAAATTAATAATATAAGAATTTAAAATTTTATTGTATCTTTTAAAATATTAAAATAATAATAAGATGTTTAAAGTTAATTGTTGATGAGGACAATAATTGTAAAAAGATACAATATCCTTCAAAGAATATTCATAATTATTTATCATTATTAAGATATTCGTTTATATTGAAAATGGTTGAAGTGTAACTTATATTCTTCTTACAGGGGAGGGGAGTGTATATTTTAAAATAAGATGGGAGAAAAGTTTAATTTAAATAATTTTTAGGAAAGAAGAGAGTAATTTGCTATAACGTAAAATAATTTAATACTTTTTAATATATATATATATATATATATATATATATTTAATAAAAAATTAAATTATATCACTTAAATTATATTGATATAGTTGTGTCATTTATAACTCTACCAAATAAATATATTTTAAAATTTATTATTAGATTGAAAAAATTATAAAATATCATATTATAAAATTTTACATCAATTTATAACCATTTAATATGTCTATGATTTATATCAAAATTAATGTCATATATATCTTAGAAATATATAAAAATAAAAATATCTAAATTTTATAAAATTTGACCAAAATAATCATGGTATACGTAGTTGTATTTTCAATCAACAAAAAATATATTTCATCAAGAGTTACAATTGGTATAAAGTGAAATTTAATAATGTAATTTAATTCTTTCCATTTCAAAATATAAAATTATATTATTTATATAGTTTTATTCTTATTTAATTCTTTTACAAGATTTTATACAATTAATCAAGATAATTAATAGTTATAATTTAACATTTTGATTAATAAAATTAACATTTATATAAATTTATTAAATGTACTGTAAGAATGTTAAATCAAGAATGGCCCATTCAATTTATTTCGCAAGTTTGTGGTATGAAATTTGCATCTTTTGTGATGCTCTTAATCTACACATACCAAAAGGAAAACGACTCAGTACGGCGTGCAATAACATCTGATCCTTCTTGGGCCTTTACCATTATAAAAGAAATAATAAATAAATAGTACATTTAAAACACATAAGCTATAAAATAGATAATGACATACATACTTTAGATCTATCATGTCACTAGCTGTATCTATAACAAGGAAAAAGGGTTCCAGATAGCATTAATTTTGTAACTAATAAGTCATTTTCCTAATCACCAGTATCAAATGTTTTCAGTATGCGGTATATATGCAGCTGGCACCTACCAGATACATCAGAAGCAAGTATTCGACAAATGGCAAATTTGCAAAAGAGAAAAAGAGATACTTAATTTTTGTTGGGTTGAGATGCTTTTTTCTTCTTCTTGATGCATGATGTGTGAAGTAATGCAAATGCCTATGTAGCCATGCAAATGGTCCCCTCATATACACACCCTTTTCCTTTGGCTCATGTTCACTGCTTTCCTTCTCAGTGACACACACACACACACACAGATAGAGAGATAGAGAGAGAATGTAAAGGGTTCCCCACTTCCTTAGTACGCAGCCCAAAAGTTATTAATGCACTTGTAATATATATAGAAAACACTCGCTATCCTGTCTGCAAACTGCATGGTGGTAGTGTTGGCGTGACAATATTCAATTTGCATCACTAGGGACCACTTTTTACCTCTTTTAATTTCTTCTCATTTTAATAATTTCTCCAATGGCTTTACACTCCCCTAATATTCCGTTACTTATAGATAACAAATATTAAAAGTTAAAACAAAGCAGGGAAAAGGGGAGAAAAAAAAATTAAAATAAAAAATGAAAAAGAAAAAGAACCTCCAATTTTCACACACAGTTCTTTCTTAATCTCCCCTGAACGCTTCTATATATAATAGTGCCTCTTCCTACTCTCTTCTCAATTCAAACCCTAGCTAGCAAAAGCAAAACTAAAGCAAAGCTCTCTTCAATCCCCAAACTCAGATCATCATCACCTTTCTTCACACTTGTTCTTATTCTTTGCAATATTCACCATCATGCACCACTACCAGTTGAAGCTGCCAGCATGATCTTAACTTCCCCTCCTTGGCTGAGGGAAGATCAGATCATGTGGCAGTTTCACCTTGTTGTTGGCAGCATGAACCCTAGTTAATTAGTTCTTCTACCTTCTCTATTTTGTGCTTAATTGTGTGTCTTCCCTTTAGGATTTTCTTTGCCTCTTTGTAATTAAGATATCAGAACATAAGTGTAACTAGCGAGTAATGGGTTAATTCTTATGCCCTCTTTTTCTCATCTTTCTTTGCAAACTTTTCTGAGTCAACATTTCTAACTACTAGCTCATTATTCTTCTTTACCCCCCCCCCCCCCCCCGGTTGGTTCTTTCTTGGGTTAAACAAGGATGTGAGATATATGTTTATTTTTTCTTCTGCTCTATGCTGCGTGAAATTGGATAAGCTTTAGGCACCATATCTTAATTGTATGATTGTTAGGGTTTTGAAAGACAGGAATTGTTTTTGCGTGGCTCGGTGCAATGCCTTCGTGATTTCAAGATCCAATTCGTGCTTCGGTGTCCGAGCCTCCATTACATTGGAATTGTAACACGCATACAATTTTTTTATTATATTAAATTTATCTAATGGGTTTGCTTTACCATTAATTAGTTTCTTTATTTGTTTTTTTTTGTGGTAATGATGGTAGTAAAATTCTGTATTTAGGGTTCATGATGATGGTTGTATGTACTTTCTGGATTTACTAAGATACTCTGAACTCTCTTAACTACCTGTGTTTTCTTCTCTTTTTTTCCGTTTATTATTTTGGTTGAAAAGGGCAATTAGTTAACTAGAGAGAGAATAAAGTTGTATCTTGAACTTGTGTGATTTTTCCCCTTGACACTTTGGGATTAGCATGACCTCTGTGTTTGTTCATGCTTGATTAACTTGAGTGAGTTGATTGAACATTGAGCCATGTATTACAAATTTGTAATTAATTTATGGCTCACACAGTGCTATACAGGTGAGTCATATAAGCCAATTCATGTTGATTGATATCAGACAAAGATGCTCAAATGAGACAAAATAACTATTCCATTGCTGAAGTCATGGTAGATTCTCAATATCTTAAATGTACTTACCTCATCCTGCTAGGATCTGAGTACAGCCTTTTGGCTTAGGTTTTTGAATTTGGATCATTCCTATATGATGAGACAATCATGTGCCTTATACCCCACCCCCCAAAAATCCGCCCAATGAGTATGTGATCAAGAAGAAAACAAGTAATAACAAACTTTAACATTTTGCTTCTACTGTTTAAAATCATCTGTTACATTCAAAATTGATCTTCCTTGGAAGAATCTCAAATGGACAATCAATTGATTTCGTCATCACCATGATCATCTGCAGGTTTCTGACAACTAATACTAGCTCATGAACGACCATATCTTCATCAACATCATCTAGTTGTTATAGTTGTACATGTTTGCAGTTTCTTTCCCTCTCTTTTTATCTTCTTTGTCCATTATGGTTCTCACCGGGTTTTCTTTGGATTTGAAGCCTCTTCTTTCTTTCTTCTTTTGTTTCTCTTTCGGTAATATTCCACATAGCTTTCAATTAATCTGCTATGAAATGACATAATAGGCCAGTAATTTGATTCTCCCAATTCTTTCCATATGTCATTATCTGTCAGTTATTCCCTCGATGTATATTACCAGAGATGTTAGAATGAATCTCGATCTTATAACTGGTACTAGACTCATGCATTACTGTTAGATCGACAAGTATATTCTAAATGCAATCAGAGATAAAACCTATAACTTAATTAACATATATAATGAACTTAAGCATACAGCTACTTTGGTGTTGTGGGAAGCTTAGCTAGGCACTTGTATCTACATACTTCATACTTCAAACGTTGATTATATTACCTATATTTTAGCTGCCAACTATTGTCTATTTAGCTGGTGATTGATAGCTAGTTAACTATTGACACAAGTTAAGTTAAATCGCTATGCGACACCTAAAATGCTTAATATAACTAAGAGTAGTTCATAGATCATAACATTACAATTCCTTAATTTTCTTTTATTGTTGTTTATGTGTGTATTTGTGCTTGCACTCTCAAAAACATGCATTTGTGTTTTGCAAGTATAAGTTGAAGGCTCAGTAAGTTGTTGTGCAGACCCCAATTGTGTTATATATATACTGGTTAGTTAGAAGTCTAATTTGTCACTGAAAGAGCTCTGATTGGCATCATATATCCTTAAGAAATATCACCTGATTTCTACATTGATTAGACTGTGTTCCTTTGTTGTGGGAATTTTGCAGTCACAATAATGTTCTATATAGCGGATGCCTCATTTTTTTTTAGGTTTCAAAATAATAGCATATATTAAATTAATGAGCTTCTCTGAATTGAAGTACGGAACGAATCTTGAGACTAAAATTAAAGCTCTACATGCAATTAAACAAAAGCTTTTGGGTGTTTTGTGTATTATACCCCTTTACTTAATAGTCAGAATGCTTATATATGAGGGACAGATTCAATTCAGAGCTCATAACAAAATTATCTGATGCAGAAGATCACGTGATGCTAACTAAATTTTTTTGTCCTCTTGGTCCCTTAAAGGAACTCATCATATCCGTAAAAATTTAACTCAACAATTCTATCTTCAACTTTGTTCAACAGGCGGTTCTCTCTATTGATTAATTAAATTTCTTTCATAACAAAGTAACAGTTTCATGAAAACTTATCCTTAGGTTTTATTAATTCACAAATGCTATATATTAGAATATTGATTAAAAGTTAAAAGTATAATTTTTTTAGTAGAAAATACAACAATATATTTCTGTTATAAATTTTAATTTATTCTAATATAATTTTAATAAAAAATATTTATTGGTTCCTTAATTAGTATTTTTAGTAGGACTAAAAAAGATTACTAGCTAAAATCAGCGTATATTTCGAATACTATCTTCATTAAGTTTAATTGAGTGAGTTTACTTACCTTGTCATACAATTGTTTATATATAAAAAAGAGCATATTAATTTTTAATGTATTTAAAAATATTACATAAGAGTGTCTATAATTTTAAATTTTCAATCAAATTAGTCTTTGCACAGGAACTAATTTGATAGGTTTTTGTTATATTGAAAAATAATATATTAATTTTTATACTAGAAGAATTTATATGATGATGAAACAAGTAATAAACACTGACAATTGATTTAATAATTTATTTATATTTATTTTATTTTTTCAGTTGCGCAAGCTTAAGTATTATGATTTACATCTGTTTCAAATCACATTGTTTTTCTAGTTGATAATTGATATTTTGTTTGACGATTTTTTTTTTACAAAAGAGTTAAAAAAAAAAGAAGCACAAGTATCACATCACTTTGTAGATGTGTGGATATTAATCCACAACTCATTGATATATAATGAGTTATATTTTAATTTGGCCTATACTTAATGAAAAGGTCACATAAACTAGTGTAGTGACAATCATTGGACACAAAATTACAAATATTAGTTAATGATAAATACTACGGAGTTTATTCTCTTCAAAATATAATAATAATAATAATAATAATAATAATAATAATAATAATAATAATAATAATAATAATAATAATAATAATAACTACAGAGTTTCTAAGAAGTCCTACTTAAAATTATATAAGTCATCATTATTATATTAAATAAAAATACATGCAGACAAAGATTATGGAAAAGTAAATAAAATGTAACGGTGTCTATATGGATAATCAATCATTATAATATAAATTTATTTTTTTAACGTTAAAATATTTTTTATTATACTTTTTTCTTTTAATATGTGACTTCATCATTATTTAACATTTTAAATTTAAATTATTAATTATTTTTAAAGTTTCTTTTTATATTATAATTTATTACTCAAATTTTATTTTTATTATTTTTAAATTTTTATGGTAAAATTAATTTTTTTATCTCAAATTTCAATTACTGAAATTCTTAAATTAATTATTTTTTATTTTTTTCCTGGTAAATATAACCTATTTATTAAATTTAATTACACTTATATAACATTTTTAAATGTATTTTAAAAATTTTACTAAAATTTAAAAATATTTATATTATACATGAGATACTTATTAGTGTTCAAATATATATGGCATTTTTTTTTTGGAATTAATCAGGATCCAATGTGATTTGTGATTTACAGACGGAAAGTCTCCCTCTCTCTATATATATATATAGAGAGAGAGAGAGAGAGAATATGTCGTGTAATTTACATACAATTAATGAATAATACAGGAATATATATTGATGATTGAACTTAACAAATAGAGAGTAAATTTAATTAATATAATAATGTATAGGGGAAAGTTAAAGCAATCTTGAGATGAAATAGTCCATTAAAACTTATTATATATAAAATTAAGCATATGCCTATGGGACCGAAGGGTTAATATATGAAGGAAAAATTCATAAAAAGGTCCCCTACTTTTGGAACTTTTGTTTATTCAAATTCCATTACGAACCGAACCTTAATTAGTTTTTCTTTCTTTACTTATATACCAGCCATTGAGAATCAGGAGTTACAAAACAATGGGAAGACTGTTATCAATATTTTAAAGGGCACTTGATTCTGAACAGTACGTTTGATCCCCCTATTGAGTGGAGTTGCCTACAGCAATTATTTTTCACTTCTCCAGTCTATGCTAATTTCATCAAAAGGGAAAAAGATTGTTCTCTTTCTAATATAAAATTTATAGAACTTTTTTAACCACACATATCACCATATTAGATTGAAAATTCAACTAATTCTGGTTGACATAGATAATAACTAGATAAGAAAATTATTCTTCTAAATATTTAACATAACTGTGTTTTTAGAAACTCAATCTCATGACTCAAATTAAGTTAAAACAACCTTTATTAGCATGGTATAAGTTAAAGACAGTTTATTAATCGGAAGAATCAATACATTATACCTATAATTTTTGCAATATTGAGCAAGTCTATGAGCCACTAAATTTCACTTTTTGAACTTAATGAGTTTAAAAAAGACATTTTATAAAATTTGAGATAATTTTTCTATTTTAAACTAGATTTTAAAAATAAACTAAATCTATTTCTTTTTTAATATTTTCCACCTTCCAAATCTGCAGCTAACGTCTGGGCATCATTCCTTTGTTGGAAAAAGTCCATAATACCCCGCACACAGCAGAAGCAAAACCAACACCATCCCCAACCTGCCCTATAGCCTCTAATGCAGCTACACCATTAATATACTTTGACTATAATAAACCGATGGAAGTAATGAAAGATTCTGCTCAAAAATCGACCATTCACATGAAATATGTTTATAAAAAGTAATTTTGTTATCTAATTATTACTTGTGTCAACTTGAATTAGTTGATTTCTCAATATAATATCCAGATTTGATGGTTAAAAAATATATACATTTTATATTAGAAAGAAAGAGCACAATTGTGTTTATAACTTTTTTGACAAAGTTTGCATAGACTCAAGAAGTTGCGAAAAACATTTGCTTTAGGCAACTCCACTCCACAGGGATCAATCTGTTTAATTAGTCAACAATAAAGAGTGTTGGATGAGTTAGAAGGTGTCTTGTTACTAGCATTTCTCGTATGACAATATAATCATCATTAATCTTGACACAAAATACTATTCATTACTGTAAAAATTGCTATTTATTGACATTTTAATATTGTAATAATCTTTGTTAATATATATTTTTTAATAAAAATAAAATTATTAATATAAATATTATAAGTTTATATTAATTAATAATAAAAAAATTTACGATTTCTAGTTATCATAAGATTATCTTATATTAATATATTTGATAGTATAAATTTTAAAAATTTATACTAATAATTTAATTTTGTTAAATAAAATTTATATTAATAAAAATTATTCTAATGTTTAATAGTTTTTAATGTTAGTAAACAAATCCTTTTTTCAGTGGATCGATATTCACTATAGTTAAAAGAAAAGTTCTAAGTGAATATGTATTAAATCACCGCGTGGGTGGATGATGCATAATCCATTTACCTTTTGCTCTGTAGTTAGTCGTAAAATTTTTATGTTAAATTTCTTATAATCTTTTATTATTGAACTTTTATTTTTTATTTATATTTTATAAATTTAAAATAATATTTATTATTTTCTTTATTTTTACAAGATCCTTATAAAAATGTAATATTTAATATAAGATCATTTATAAAATTTTAAAAGATTATTATTATTATTTTTGTATTTATCCTTCATAACTTAAAAATTTTAAAGTGTCATAAATAAAATAATTTTTTAAAATAAGGATAAATTTTGAAAATATACTAATTTTTACAGAATTAGTATATTAATTAATATTATTATATATTTTCTTAATATGTATAATTTGATAAAAAAATTCAAAATAAATTTATTAGTATGTGTAATTAAATTAAAGATAAAATAGAACGGGTGGATGATGGATAACTACGTGCTTATTCTAATTTATTTTTATTAATTTTCTAAAAAAATAAAAAAAATAGCATTTTTTCTGAAATGAATATCAGTTACCAAAACAAGCACTGTCTAAAAACATATAAAAAAAGCTTGTAAATAGAAATAAGTGCATTTTTAATTGTAATGATTGAGTTTATTTTTTATTTTTTCATTTGCAGCGAAATTATTTAATTTGTATATGTAATATTATATGAATTATTTAGCTTAACACATAACATAACTTAATTTTGATCTAGTGTTTATATAGAATTTATTATATTAATACGAATATGATGTGTTTGTTTTAATTTTTTTTTTTAAAAATTACTTGTTTTTGGTCAATGGAAAAATTAGTTTTTTTTTTTAAAAAAAATAATACTTATCAGGCCTCTATGCAGGAATATGGGCTCGTCCATATGCAAAGGGAAGCGGTTCTACCAATGGGCTTTTTTTGTTGTATTGCGATGTCCACATTTTCCCCCTCTCATCGCCATGTTCTTTAGTGTACCTTTCAGTGCAGCTATTTGCCTATATCTATATGGCAAAAGAAAATATATGAGCAGTGAATATGAATTGTTTAATTTAACCGGCATCTTGAATTCTTCATCTAGTGCAAGTATGTATACATTAAATTTAATAATTTAATTGGAATGCACTGAAAATATAAATATTTTTATATTATTATTCACTTATAAATTGATATATTATTAAAATTTATTAGTTTTGTAATAATTATTTTAAAAATTATATCTATCATAATTTTTAATTGGTTAATAATGTAAAAAAAAATTATATTTAAAGTATATCAAAATTAAAATTAAAATTTTATTAAAATATATTGATAATATAATTTTTTTTTCACATTGCCATCTGATTATAAATTGTCATATAATTAAAAATAATTAACTTTTATAATAATTATTTTAAAAGTTATATGTGTGTTATTTTTCAATTGGTTGATAGTTTAAAAAATTTTACACTGCAACGTTCAAATTAAGCTCGTGTGTGTATGTATATATATTTGAACAAGCACAACTTTGGATTTTCTAATTTAAATTTTTTTTTATGACTTAGAATATGTTTCGCTTAATTTTTTTTTAAATAATCATTTATTTGTATCAATTTTTTAGAAAATTTCAAAAAAAATAATAAGTTATTTTTCTGGCTTTAATCTTTACTAAACATGTTATAGTACTAATACCATGTTAGCTATGAATCTTTGGCTAATATCAATAATGGTAATTAGATACTTAAACCTGTGTCAAATTTCTTGAGGAGTGAATGTGGGGAAAAATGTAGTGGACATAACTGAATTATATTTAATTTATATTCTGATTTATAAAGAAATTTTCATATTGTAAAAGCAAGTGGTTATTTAACAAAAAAAATTTATTATTTTTTTTGTCAACTTATATGTTTAATGAACCAACTAATAGTCGGTTCATATGATACAAGTTTGTTTTTTTTAGAAACAAGATCTTGAGTTTTTATGAAAATTTCTATCAGAAAAAATAATCTTATTATATTATAAATATTTTTAATTCAAATAAAATCATTTCTTATAAATAATACTTATAACTTAGACTAAAAACTCATATATTCAATGACAGGTGACCGGTTTACATATAAAACAGTGGGACATATGCATCAGTTTCTAAATCTATCTATTATCACGGCAGTAATTAGCATTTCAACTTTCCTATCCTTGTTTCCACAAGTTCACTACTCAATAAATTTTTGGATTTGTCATTGCATATATTATATATATAGTTTCACATCTTGTTATCTTGGTATAACACTAAGTACGTAAGCAAATGTATTATGGATTGTGTATGTATGGTTACAAAATTACTAATCACAAATAATTGCTGAATTATGACTTCGGCTTAAATGGAAACTTAAATTCTTCCACATTTTTTTCTCCCGTTATTACATTAAACATAGTGAGTTGTCATACAATTTAAAGATGTTTATAGTCCGTTATTAAAGAATTTCTCAAACAAATTATATCCTTCTGAGTTTGAAATGTAAATATTAGGCAAATACATTACTTTTTGAATAAATAGGGTAATAAAAACAACAAAGGAATAAAATAAAATAAGAGGCATGCTATGGTTTGCAAATTAAATTTGTGCGGGAAGACCTCTAGGCAGAACAAATATGATACTTTTTTTCTTCTTTAGCAATATTTTTGGTTGTTTATTCACATGTAGAGATGGCAATGAAATGATAAACTAACTAATATCTCAATTTGCATTCGCTGCAGTGCAGGATAAACATGAAATGTTAACTCATCTCCATAATTTCAGTCATGTTTTGGCAAAAAGACTAACCAGAAAAACTTCCCCACCTTGGAAAGATTGAGTAGGAAATTTCTACTCTTCAACATCTGTAAAGGCCTTACAGGCAAAATTTTCTACAATGAAGATTGACATAGAATATTCTTTACAATGCCAAATTTGACAACATCTATCAATCCCTAATACTTCTAGGAATTCTAAGCTAAGCCTCAAGAACTGTAATCATGGTTCTATCACAGGAAACCTAAGCACTATGCATGAACCACGACTAATATACAACCTAATGTGAGGTGAACACATTGCATTTCATGATTTGTTTCACTTGTCTACAATTTGTCATCTACCAAGGCCAAGCCACTATTAACAGTAAAACATCACTCTCTTCACATTTTCTTTCAAGGCTGGCAATGGCTTAACAGCATACTCTCCAGCTGGTCGCGTTCCCTTTGAACTATGACCGTTACCATCAACAGTAGAGCCATTCTCTTGCATGTCTGGTTCCATATAGAACCGGGCTCGAAAGGCTGCTAAATGTGCATAATATGCAGGAGGAACTGCACCAGAAGAATTTTCAGGTAATTAAGTGTTAAATTATCCAACAAAAATATAATGAAATGTGTATTCTTGTCTCTCTTTTATGCAGGCTAAGGTTCAATCATGTAAGAATATCATAGCTTCTTCAATAGTCATGACTTGGAGCCAAAACTGTAAAACTAGATACTTAAATAATAAAACATAGGCTTACCAACGGATACAGATCGTGTACACCTGGCATATGTATAACAAAGATTGTTTGTCAAAGACTGAATTCCATCTGCCGTAAAGTTGTTTTCATCCCATAGTACATGATAATGAGCTGGCCGACTAGTACCCTGCATGAGAATAGAAACACAGGATCAGCAGTTAAGCAAAATTGGAGGTTTAGATTTTTCTAAGATATTGGTAAAGCAGATCTTGAGTTTCACTCTGGGTTCATCTTTAACTTTTCACTGCTCATTCTACCACTAATTTTGACAGTTATAGACCATGACACTGTTTCCATAATCAATCCTCATTTGTAATTAGAAACCCTGGTATAAAAGGGAGGAAAAAGCTATCTTGTACCTGGATGCCAGCATGACTGCAAAGATAAAAATCAAATTCGGTTGGATGGCAGATTTTGGAATCAACAACAGTTCCTGAAAGACAATTTAAAACAATGAAACTTCAATCCTATTGGACAATCATTTTAAAAGAATGATTCAGAATGCATTTCTGTGCATAAACTTTTCAGTAAAGTGCAACATTACCAGGCAGTACATTTCCACTCTTATCTGTACTGCTTCTGTCCCGGTAGTTGTTTGCAAATAACCGAGTATGATGTCTTTTTTGCACAACTATGAAAGTTACCGGAGGCTGGTAGTTCGGTTCTAAGGAAGCACATGCCTACACAGATATTGCTTCTCAGATCATATCTTCATCATAAAATAAATATAAGGGTATGATTAGAGAAAGCAAATGATCCTGACCTTCCGAATAGCATCCAACTCATAAAGTAAAACTTGGTAAAATTGCCCTTCACTTACACCATCCCTGTTTAAATTTCGTTGTCAATACACAGGTAACTAACACTTTCATCAAACTAGAATGTTTTAGAAGGGCAGGCTCCTAGGTAAAGATACACATGTGAACTAGGATTTGAATAGAATATGCCTGGATATATGGATAAAGGGAAAAAACCATTTTGGACGTTTTATGCACTTGATTTGACAAGCTATAAAATGGAAATCATCCCTTAAGTAGAAAAGAGTTTATATGGATGTATGATGCAATCTTGCAAAGCTGACCGAAGGGATTGATATTGAAAACGTCTGAGGTGGGGCTGAAAGCTTAGACATGCATAATTGCACTGTCATAAAAGTCATGTAGAAGTCAAAATGACAAGCCCAGAGGCAAAAATTACATGTATAATTTAAAAAATAAAAAAACCGGGGGTGGGGTGGGGGGATTCATCCCTGGCTGGCTGTTTATTGGAAGCTTACCAAACAATTTTCAGACATTTCAATGGTGCTGAGTTTCCTAAGGGCAGGCACAATGTAGTATGCTAAATGTAATTCTATTAAAATCAATGCCAAGTATCAAGCAACCAACTCAACAGAGATACAATTCAACTTCAACCTACTAAAATTTTTTTGTCATGTTTATTATATGCATTATAAATCTTACATCATAAATTAAATATAATGACCTGTAAAATATAATTCGTAGTGGCTTTTGTCCGGTTGCCTTTCTAAAGGAGACCAGTAAATCTCTGCACAAAAAAGACACATGAAAATGATAAACTAAGAACTAATACAATTGAATCCCATCACACAAAACCTAGAACAACATTCAGAGTTAGAATAGTAAAATTTTGATATTATTAGGACCTGATCATGCCTCCACTAACTGTGCCACGAACAGGATCATGCCAAGTTTTGTACAAATCTTGTATAAGTTCCTGTCTATGAGCTTGAGCACACACTAAACCAGCATATTTTGTCACTTCAGGCCAGTCCTGGGACGCTACTACCTATAGATTGGGCAGTGCATATCAGTTGCCAAAACACTCAATCTCTATTGCATTGCTATAAAAAAATAAATATAAATAGATTAGATAAATACAGCTGCTATTGAGGGACTTGAGTCTTCTCCATTTTCAGGGTGAGTTACATCTGCTCCAAAAATTATGGTTGGTATGTCACTAACCAATGGTATTTTGCAACTTACAGCATCAAGAAGTACGGTGTTTCTACCTCCCATCTGCATCAAAAGGAGGGTAAGTGAACAATATTTAGTTATTGAAAGCATTTATGAGAAGTAAGAGCAACTTTGACAAGAATACCCAAAAAGCAGGGAAGTCTAGATTGGCTATATTGTTTAATCATGATTTCTGCACTACAGGTTGGGATTTTAAGCTTTGTTGTTTAACAATTTCTAACTAGTGTCTATGTATTTATTTAAAAAAATGTGGTAATTCATGCAATAATGAAGGAAAAAAGAAATATTAAGTAGACTTAAAAGTTCAAACAATGGTTTCCTCAGGACTATGTCATTTTGTAATTGAGAGCAAACAAACCTTCACATTGATCTTCAAAGACACATTAGCCAAGTACTGTTTAGTTATTTTAAATACATGCTTTGTCAGACAGCATTGTGAAATTAAGCCAAGGTCAGTTTCACAAATACGCTTGAGATCGCCTGAAAACAAAAGATAATTAAATGAAAATTCTGCATTTTAACTTGGAACAGATCCTTCAGTTTTTGGTCAACTCAAAGCAAATAGGAATCGATGATTGATACCATACCACAACGTTCTAGATTTATTATCAAACCCGTGTGGCTTACCATAGAGAGACCCGTTATTGTCTGGCAATATTGCTAACAAAAGCTCCAATTCCTTTCCTTTAGTTTTACTTGCTGACACATGGTAAACATGTTTCAAAGCTTTCTCCACCTGCTCAGGCTTCGCATTATAGATGGGGATAACAGGCTCTGGATTAAATTCCTATAAGAAAAGCCATGTTACTGAAGATCAGAAAATTTTCTTTCTACACTTCAAACATAGACAAAATAGTAACATCATGGATTGAAGACTACCATGCCAGATACTTGACACATTTGAGCAAGTTCATTACAAAAAGTGCGAGCAACACTGTCTTGTACACTCCGTGAAAAATTTATGCACGCCCACCGGCTAACAGTCATTCCATTAATCATTTTCTGTCATTCAACAATTAGGAGACAAAGATATCAGTACTGTGAGTTATCACAAAATCTCTAGGCCCAAACGAAAATATCAGATACCTTGGAATTTCATAATTTCAATTCAACTAGACCCGAGTTGAGTAAAAAAAGTCAAGTTTAGTAATAGCACCATTTGCATTCTTTTGGCATGTGTTTAGAAATGAATAGTAACTAAAAAATAGATGAAACATGCCTAAGCTATATCAACATAACAAAATTTAGTAACCAAAATTAGATTAAACTAGAGAATTGGCCCACTGTAATTACACTTCATAACAGCTGGAAAACAGATAAATGTAATGATAGCATACATTACCTTGTTCATCATATTCCACTGACCAACTTGGGGTAAACAGTTCTTTTCTTTCCCACTTTCATGATATTTAAGCTGCAGTCAGAATTGCTTTACATCAATGAATGGTAGGGAAAAGGTAAATTAAACCGTTTAGTCTATAACAAACCAAATCTTTAGAAGGAGAAGCACATACCCAAGGGGCAGGAAGAATTCGCGCTTCCACAGAAGCTAGTTTTTCACTGATTTTAATTCCAAATTCCTTTGCATAAGGATCTTGATCATATGCATTGTGTTGAATGGTCTGCTTGTATCACCCCCACCACAAACAAATAAAATAAAATAAACGAATCATTACTATGAACTATGAAGGACAAACATTATCATACAGTTAAGAGAATGTAGATGTGTGTGTGTCTAAACAGCATAGTCGAATGCTCTTTTCCTCTCATCTAGTCCAAGGTTTCATTTGTCACATAAAACCTACACAAGTTTTCAAACCATTATCTAAACATTCCAATTACCACAGTGCAAGCACAACATAACTAGAAAAAGAGTTAGCTAAGCACTTCTGGAAACAATCATGAAAATATATATATATATATATATATATATATATATTAACTTAATGGGCCGTCATTTCCTAATTTTTCCACAAATCCTTAAAAAATGCATGGCTGGAAGTGGCTTTATTTTTTTTGGTGAGGGTTTAACATTAAGTGAAAGGCTTGGTTGAAGTGAAAAGTTCAAAATGAAATACCTGTAAAATGTCATTTGCCCGATCACGAGGTCTCTGGCAAGTAACTTTCAACAGCTCAGTAATCTGCTTCTCATTCAATCTTTTTGTATAACGTTGCCCCTCAACAATTTTGCAGGCCTGGGGAACCAGCAGTGTATAAGAATAAACAAAGTCACCATGAGAACATTGAGTGGCTATTTCAATTATCAAAAACTTTCCCTACCTCCATAGGTAAATAGTTAGCCTTCTTTTGGTTTCCTACTTGAAGGCAAGGAAGGTGAGTGTATTGAATAGTGAATCCATACATCTCTTGGAAGTATTCAACTACTGATTTCATAGTTGAATTCTCATCAACCGGAAACCTAAAGAAATATACTTTCATTATTAAAGGAAAATCACCATAACTTTTTAGATTGTTAGTAGAAAGAGACCAGAAAGAAAAACAACTTACACGAGTTCTCTTGTTGGCTGAGAAGTCAACCCTGAAACACGATATTTTCTTCTTACACTTCCTCTGTGTGTTACTTCAACTTTAACTCCTCTAAGGGCTTTCTTAATCTGTTAGACATCAAAAAATAGCTCTGTAAATTGATCAACATTGACAAAATAAAAAAATGAACTTAGCAATTTCAGTCCATATTACAAAGTACCTTAATGCGATCAGCATCTGACAATGGCCTTGACAACACATCTTTTCCTAATAGCTGGCCAACAAAGTCTACAACTGGAAGAGGCTCAATAAAAGCAGCAGATGCCATATCTGTGAAATGCAAGAAAAAAATGAAGAGAAATAAGAAGTTAATTTGTACTCTCATTGGAATACTTATATAATCAAAGATAGTATTATACCAATGTTGAGGGAAAGGCCCATCTGAGTAGGCCTTATGCTCTGGTAAAATCCACACCAAGACTCCAATCCCTCTCCAAGTCGTTGTGGTGTTCTAATATCAGGAGAAAAGAAGGACCTCCCAATGGGGCAATACCTTTACAAAATGCAGCCTTTATAAGATAAATAAGAACTTAAGCTTTATACTTTCACTCAACATATCATTTCTTGAATTTTAATAGTTCAAAGCCCCACAACTGATACTACCTCTTAGTTGATAGCTCTCTTAATACAATGTCAAGAATTTGAAGTGCTTGCTGTGGTGCATCAGCACGCTTACCAGCTAGAAACTGGCCCAATTGATGCAAGTTTGCCCGAGCAACAAACTTGATCACCACCCTGTATACTCTCTCCCTTCTGAAAAATGGCCAAAGTGTCAGTTGAAACTGAATTTACTCAAACACATCAAAACCATTCAGTTTAGATTCTGGCATTTGGTTCACATTTGATGATCTGGTAACAGCACAAAAGGGAGAATTTGTGTTTGTGTGGTGGGGAGAGAGAAGAAAAGATAAATATTCAAAGTGAATATGAGCAATAAATTCTTACTTGGGGCCATTAACTCCATCCTGTTCATCCACAAGCTTAATCTTAAACTCTCTCCAAGCAAAGGGAAGCTGCCCTGCTGTGTACAGACTTTTTCTTCCATCATAAGCTGGAAGTCTCATACCTAAGTCAGACTCTTTATACAGCCTCACAAGTTCTGCTATAATGGACCTGTTTATTGTTCTAGAAGACACTTCCGGGGTAATAGTGACCTTCAAAAATAAAGCAGCATATAATGGCATTAAATTAAAGCGAAAGCAATAATAATAATAATAATAATAAGAACAAAAGCCTCAGGCCAAATTTAAGTCTCACTAATGGCACTACAAGAAAAGGACTGCAAAAGCAGAACCCTATAAGAGGGAAAAGCACAGGATGAACTTAAATGCATGCTGCCATAGAGGGCCCAATAGTTGGGCACTAAGAAAATCCAAATTTAATTGCTTTACCAGTAGAGTGATGATAAAAAAAAAATCTTACATCATATTGGTTCAAGTCCTTGTCTGGTAACTCTGCAAAGAAGTGGTTAGCCTTCACAATGCATTTTGTCCCAACTTGTCCATATCCAGGCCTACGTGCGAAACTCAAAGACTTGCTTGAAGTGGGAAACCCCATATCTATGTCACCAGAGATGCAGCCATTTTGAGCATTTCCATTTGCAGTGGTAGTACTTGTTAGTGTTGCAGTGCAGGGTCGGCAACTAGGTCTCATCATAACTTCTCCTTGATCAGATTTTCTGCCACCTCTACCCCTTCTTCTTCCCTTATTCTTTGGATGAGGCCAAGTTTGACCATGATTTTCTTGTGGCGGTGGACCTTTGCCGTTTTGTGCAGCTTTGGTTGTTTTCTTAGCTGGATTCATAGGGTTCTGCAAATGGGGTTTGATCACAAGGTGTTGCTCTGAGCTTTCTTTCATCTGCCTCACTGGCATGTTGGCTTTGTTGATGGGTACTTATCTCTCACTGGAATTTATACAAACAACAGCACACTTGTCAAAGGTGACAAGCTTCACAGCAAAAACCAATTTCACAAGAAGACTACTCTTTTTAGCTTTTGCTTGTTATATCTGCCAAACAGTACCAATTCTTTCAGCAAAGAATACAGGAACAAAGATGGAAAATGTAATAATCAAGTTGGCAAACTGAGTATTAATTACTGCACATTTATGAGAATGAATGATCAATGGCTTGATTTGATGTATGAAGTCAGAAAAAGGAAAATAGTAGGGGTGAAACTGAAAACTGGCATTGTTTCACAACACAAGCATTACCATCGTTTTGCAAAACTGAAAATCCAAAATTTTCGCCCTGTTTCAGCAAGCAAATCCAAAAGTGGTTATGGTAGTAGAAGTGTACATGTCCACAGAGCAAGATAAGGCAAACAAAAGTAAATTTTGACAACAACATCTTCTGCCCTTTGCTTAAAGTTGAAAAAGCCAGAAGACAGGGAAATCTCAGTGCAAACTTGCAGCACAAAACAATTAAGCTGTGCAACACGAAATATCACAAAGAGCAAAAGACAAATATATATATATATATATATATATATATATATATATATATATATATATATATATATATATATAAAGATTGTTTCAGTGAGCAAGCCAATGACCATGAGCAAGGAAAAGAAGAATCAATAATGAACTGTGATGAGACATATGAGAAACTCAGAAAATGGAAATAGCCAGAAGACAAAAACCAGTTGCATACAGGCTTGTCCCCTACCCAAAACTGAAAATTACCAAGACGACGAACAGATACAGCCACATAAGAACACTTTAAAAAAACACAACAGAACAATGTATGGATTGTGAAGACAAATTTGAAAGCTACACACTACACGGGACTACCAAGAAATTTAGAAATTAAAAAAACCAGAAGAAAACAAAAGGCAAGGACAACATCCTATGAGAAGGAACAAACATTGATAAGGATAGAAAAATCACCATAAGAAAGATATTCAGGAAGAAAATAAAAATGAAAGAGGAAGAGAATGCAAACGCTGCAGAATAAAATGCTCTGTATTAAATGTCCTGACCCATCAACAAGGGTACTAGAACAAGTGACAGTGAGCATGTAAATGGAGAAACAGATAGAAAAAGAACACAACTTGAACTCACCCTCTTTCAGAAGGAGGGGTTGGGAAGCATGGGTGGTGGTAGCGGAAGATTCAGAATTTTCAAAGAAGGGAAAGGGAAGGAGGGTGACTAGAGAAGAAAGAGTGATGATGATGATGATGATCTTATACACGCATGCAAAACGCTTTTGGTTCTTTCTTTATCACGTGTAAAAGCCTTTCCCTGCCTCTTTGCTTTTTAGTTTAGTTGCCTCATCTCTCTCTTTCTCTCTCTCTCTCTATATATATATATATAAATATAAAAATAAATATTTTAGGATGGTGAGCAATGAGTCCAAAAGAGTTACCGAGGATTATAAAAGCAATCATACAAGGAAGAAGAATAATTTGAACTTGCAGTGTTTTCTTTCTTCTCTTGCAGGCTGGGCTTCTTATATTTGTGTGTGTGATTTTTTATTTTTTTATTTTGCTGTCTCAAAAATTTTACTTGTGAATTTTGTTGTGCTCACTTCCCTGTGCAGGGTGTCTCAAAGAAACTCTTAAACTTGATGAAGTGTGTGGTGCTTTGGTAAGGCTTGTAACAGTCCATTCAATGGCATTGGTTTGGACATGTGTGGGCCCACATTTTTGTGGTGTTTTGTTTTGTGGGACTATGGTCTGATTGATTCGGTACTTGACGGTCTACCACATTTTGTTGTTGACTAGAGAGGGGGCCCAAGAGATCTACATTGATGATGACTCTCATTTCAAATCATATGATGAGATTGATGACCAAAGTCCAGAGGGTGTGGGTGTGGGTGGGATGTTGTTGATGATGGTAAATAGTAGTTCGGCTTTGGGTAGAGCTAATCATTGGATTGAGAGAGAGAGAGAGAGAGTTGAAATGGGTGGGAGGGTCCTTTGCGAAATCATGTCACTCGTGAGAGATGAACTACGTTTCATCAAAGCCTACTCGATTATAATTTGGAAGCTTGTCCTTTGGAAATTTGGTCCCTCTATCATTGCCTTTTGACTCCCTTGTCCCATGAGTATATTGTCACACACTATCTATTGTGTTAGCCTTGCTTAAGTGAACATTTTTTAAACTACAAAATAATATAATTTTTAAATTTTAATTTAAAATAATTATATATTATTAATATATAAACATATGTTAATCTATTTTTATTTTTATTTTTATTAAAATTATTAAATTAAAATATATTTTAAAATAAAAAAATCATCTTTTTTTTCTAAAATCTTTCTTTTTAAACGATACCTCAAAATTTAGGATGCATTTGTTTAGTAAAATAAAGTTGCATCTCCGGAAATAAAATATCTGAAAATGGTATTCTTGAGAAAATGTTTTTAAAATTATATTTATGTTTAATATCTTATATTCCTTCTCATATTTCTTTATAAGACGTTTTTAATAGTTAAAATTAGTTGAAATTTTTATGTTTTAAAATTATTATAATGTGTCAATTTTACCTTCATTTAATATTATTAATTTAAATTTCACTGTTACTTTTGGTTTAATTTTTCAGCAACTTCAATTATAAAAAATAATAATATTTTATATGAATTGTAAATATCTTATAAAAGGAATAACTAAAATTTTTAAAAATATCTTGTAAAAACTATTAAGACTATACTGCTTGAAAATCAACAAAATAGATACATGCTCGTTTTTAAAGTGAAATTTTGAATTCAAACTTTATACATAAAAAATATTGAAATAATTAGTTCTATCATATTGTGTATGTTTGTAAGTCAAACAAGATTATTTTTCATAAAAAAATTATTATTTAGACAAAAATATCTTATATCATTTTAAAATATATATATATATATATATTTTATAAGATAAAAATATTTTTTCTCACTTTTTTTATAGAAATAATGTTTAAAATGGATGCTCAAAATAATTTTTAGATATAATCTAATAGATCTAGGATGAATAAAAGAAGTTGACTTACCAAACCAAAATACTTCATAAAAAAACTTAAGCCACAAAATTTTGGGAACTGCTCAAGTCAGTCTCAATATAAGTTTGTGTGCACATTTATTTGTGATGTGAAATATTTATATAAAAAATATAGATGTGGATGTCATCTTAGAGTGAGTAGAATAATTCTTCTCAATTATTCCTGATTTAGCATAATTATCTAATCATTATAACTATCAAATATTCTAAAATCTTTTAAACATAAAATATATAAATCATTCAAATTAATCATATGCAACGATGTTACAGAAATCTCATATTGTTGATTAGATTATATGCTGAGCTCCATTAGAGAAAATCTAATTATATTAGTATATGAATTTCATAGATTATAATATTTGTTAGATTTTAACCTATAATATTAGGTTCTTGATCGATGAATATAAAAACAATCGTAGGAATATTATATACCTATTTCAACATTTTTGAAAATGAAAATCTAAACCTCAACAAAATGTCAAAGTTGAGTTTCCTCCTCTCTTTTAAATAATAATAATAAAATTGTTATTTTTTCAAATCTTAATTAATTTAGTGTTGGCAAAATATGAGTCATCCATCTTAACTCACACATAATATTCATTTTTAACTAATTTAATTTGAATATGGTGATGTCTATTAATTCATTCTCCATTTACTTGAGTTATGAAGCAGAAAAAACTTGACTTGAATTTTTTTAGGTTAATATGATCTGATCTTATTTATGTCCGGTTAAAATAAATAGATACGTTATTAAGTTTTTTGTATTAATTTAAAAATGCGTGCAGGTATATATCCGTACTATTCAGCATACATAAACGTCAAAATAACAGGAGATTAAAACACAAACACACACCAAAATGGATCCTCTGCTGCATGTTTAATGTGTAGTCAATATCCTGCAGATCTTAATTGTTGAATTGATCATTGCACAATAATCAGAAACAGAAAGGAGAGAAAATGTGATATGACAAGGTTGTGACTGTTAATTTTATTTTATTTTTGCAGGAAAAGGATGTAAGAGAGGATACCAACTCACAATAATCGGAAAGGAAAGAGAATGTAATGACACAACTAAGATTTTTGGCTGTAAAAAATTCTCCATGAGAGAAGCATGTAGGGGAGGAATTTCCAACTCCATACACCCACAAAGAAAGAGAGAGACCTAAAGACTAGTACAAGGGATTAATTGTATCTTTGACCCAAAGCATGTAGAGACATTTTTTGGCTTGAGGCTACTCTGAACCCAACACCAATATGAAGGGACCACTCACTACAACCCCATATATATAATCCAACCTTAGGGTAGAGGAATTGAAGATAAATAGATATTTATCTGGGAGAATTTTATGTGAAAAGTTTGTGAGGACCATATACATAATAGTCCCCAACATAACGAGAGTCTTTTTTTGGTTTGGTTGCATGCTCACTAGGTTCCATGACACATTTAATGCACTAAATGATCACCCAAGAGAGAGAGTGAGTCAGTGAGATTTGTTTTTCTCAGGAGGCATGGGCATGTTTTGTTCCGGCACGTAGACATATGGTTCTGTAATTTAGTATAGTAGTACCTATTTTCATCACATAAAAAATGTCAAAAATGTAGTGGATTAAGGACAAAGATGAGGATGTTGGATGATGGGCAAGAGTGGTTCCTTTTTTGGGCTTTGGGATTTGTTTTTGTCACTTTGAACTAAAATAATGTGGGTGTGTTTTATCACTTGTGCTTGTGGTTGTGGACAAGGAAGGGACATGTTTGAGATTGATGATGCTTGGTAGTGGTGGTGGTGGGAGTTTCCAAGCAAAGCAAAGAAGGGGAAGTGCGTGTGGTGGGGCCTTATCTTCCACAGACATAACACATCCCAATATTGCATATTTTGCACTGTTGTATTGCAGCCTATGATTCTCCACCCATTTCAATGCTCGTTTGCCTTCTTCTCAGCCGTAGAAAAGGATATGTAATGTAGTGGTGGCCATTGTGCTGTGTGTACATTCATGGATGACCCACTAAAGACTTGAATTTTCACATAAACAATTATGAACCTAGGTAACCTATCAACTTTTAATTTTTAACATTTTCCCCATCACGCGAAAGCCATACCAAGACATTGCCCTTCTTGGCAAAGCACTCTAAGCTACTCATTTACTCCTCATAGAGTGACAAGTGATTGTTTAAACGTTTGGTATGCTAAAAGGTGACTAGTAAGTTAAAGGCATCCATCATTTAGTTCGAAATGTCATGGTACAAAACTTTATTCAATAACGCCATATTCATACCCCATAATATATATATGTATAAATGAATAAAAAAATAGTACAGTTATACATTGCATCTCGACCTTGTAATGAACATAAACTTTAAAGCAAATATGATTTTAGGACCCAAAAAAGAAAAGCATGTTTACATTACATACGAGAGCCCCCTTCTTAAAGTGCCAAATGATAGAGGGAAAAAAAAGAACGACAACTATGACAAAATAAAATCACCATTAATTGTTCTTTTTTGAATAAGGAAAGTAAAAGATACATCTTGCTAAAAAGTCCCTTCTCTCTTTCTCTCTTCTAGAAAGAAATATGACTAGAATTATTATTCATATGGATGCTACAACGGCTCAAGGACCGAATGGGAATATCAAATTTGCAGGGCATGCTTTACTTCATCAGCATTATTGGCCTATTGGAACAGATGCGACAAAAACTATCCTGATTTTATTTGAATATGTACTAGTCTGCTTTTGAGATTGATTATTATTATCCTCATATTGTGTTGCTTTTCAACGTTGAAATTGCTTAAAATATGAAGTAATTAATTAATTCTGACCTATCCCTCTCTGCAATGTAACATATATATCTAAACCATCGTTAGGTTGCAAAATTCAATTGATGCATAGTCACCAACCAATTAGAGAGGTGGGAATGTTAATGAAAGAGACGGATTAGAGACAAGTATGAAACTGAGAAGTGATATACACGTGAGGGAAGGATTATGGTTAAAGGAATATAAAATACTAATATAATTAATGTCTATGAAATTCTCTCAATATGATGAAGCAAGGTTGCCATCAATCTTATACTCGCTAAAATATCACATATATGCGCAGCATTCATGTCCTTCTGTCCTTGTTAAAGATTTTCTTTATTTTTTAAAATATTAATGTGGAATGTATATAAAAGCGATCATTATTTTAATCACAATAGATCTGTGTTCTCAAATGCACGCACGCCTGCAATTCCATCCATGATGGGTATGGATAATTGTTTCTGCTTCTAACCTCTACCTGTAGTTGGGATAATAATTGCAATAACAGTTTGTGGCTTTATGCCCTTTTAATATTCACACGCTTGTAACATTTTCCATCTAGGCGTGTAATCTAAACTAGGTGTTTCCCTGCGGATTTTTGCTAACGAGGTAACCAACTGAACCATTCAAAAGGAAGATTAAACAAACGCCATACAAAAAATGTCAAATATTTCATTTTTCATTGGTGGGAACTTTCAAGCATGGAAATAACTAAATTTGCTTTCACCGCTTCTTGTTGAATATTCTTCCTAGAAATCAATTCCATTGAAACTTAAGCATGGGCATCATCAATATGGAGGATCATTTCCTAAAGGGATGAGAATATTTATTTTAGAGGATTTTTTCAATATTTGTAGAAGTAAGGTAATTACAAATGTTTAACATGACTTATATGAGAGGATTTTTTCAACATAATGTGAATGTACTTTTTACATTAAATTTTAATATATATATATATATATATATATGGTCATATATATTCAAAAAAAAATTGTCTCACTTCTAGCGGTAATAAGCAGGTGGTATATATTTAATATTTATTATGAGAAAAATATAAAATTAAAGTATATAACCCTGTGTATCTGGTGCAGGATTTTCCATTTGGGTTTCCAACGAGGAATTGTTTTCATGGCTATTGGTTAGGATCTGAATAGGAAGGAATTTATGGGTTTTCCAAGAAAAGGAGTGGCAATACTGAAAAATTATTTCTCATATTTATGGACCATCCAAAATAGAAGCAGCCCATGTTGTGAAATTAGTTAACATTGATAGCAGTTAGTTTGGTTTTGATTGAGCGATCCGCAACTATGTTGGCGAATTAATATATTTGGATTTTCTGGATTGTTGGGTTTACCATAAGAAATATAAAAATAAATATTTGTTTTAAGATTTTAATATATTATTCTCTCTTATTGATTGATGTTGTTTTAAATAATAATAGTAAAATAAAATAAAATCTCAATTTGTTATCTTTTCAAACTATAATATCATATTTTTACAAAAAAAAAATTATTCCTAAATTTTTAAATTAATTTATATTCAAATACTATTATAAATCTCTCCAAAATTTTGGATAAAAAATAATACTTTAAGAGATTTAATTCAAAAAAAATTAATGGAAAATCATATTTTTGAAAATCATATTTTTGAAAATTTAAAGATATAGGAAATTAATTCGTTAAAAAAAGGGGGAAACTAGAATTGAACATAATTTAAACTAAAAAAAGTGCAATTAAACTTATATTTTATATGTAATTTTAGTCTCTTTAATCTTAATTACTTGCATTTAATTTTCATAATTTTTTAATTATTTCAAATTAAATTTCTCTTGTCTTAAAAATTTATCCAATAATTAACAGGAATATTATAGAGATGTAAATTATCATTGATATATATACATTAATAAAATATTTAAATAAAAAAAACAAATTATATAAAATGTAACTGAAGTATTTTTTATTTTTCTATTTTTTCAACCCATGCAAGTCAATAATACATCACATGTATGTTATATTTTTATAATAATTGGATAAGAATTTAGGATAAGAAACTTAATTTAAATAACTAAAAAATTATAAAAAAAATTAAGTGTGATCAATTAAAATTAAAAAAGAAAAGTTATATATGATTTAAAGAATGAAAAATAAAAGTATAATTAAACTTTATTTTACCATATTAGCACTTGGGCATTCAGCTTGGAAAGCTAAGCTCCAACTTTAGTTTGATTCAGATAATTTTAGCTGAACTTATAATAATCATAATGTTTTCAACTCAAGCTTGGGTCCACTCCATCAGCCCCCTATTCGAGTTCAATTCAATAATGTACTCAATCTTTTCATAAATTTGGAATTCACTTTTTCAAGGTAGATAAATCTATAAAGTAGAGAAAGTGAAAGTGTATCAGCAGTTGATTTGATATTAATTATAATCATTGGATACTTCAATTGAAATTGATCATAAATATATATATATATATATTTATTTTATTATACAAATCAAATTTAAATTCAATCAATTTAATATTATTATAAACCAAAATTATTGTTTAATTTTAAAAAAAAATTATATTAACATTTTTGGTGAAATATATCAAAAAAATATTTAATATTTTTAATATTTTATATTTTTTATATATAATATTTAAAAAATTAAAAAAATTGTATAAAGTTATATAATTAAGAGATATAGGATATTATATTTTTATATAAATTAAAAAAATTATGTAAAAATAAAAAATAAAAAATATCAAATATCTTTTTAATGAAATTCAAAAAATGTTAATGTAATTTACCTAATTTTAAATTACTCGAGTCAAATTTTTATGCAATTTTTAGGTCAATTTTATAGGCGAACCTATTAAAATATTTTTATAATTCCATTGTCTCACATAAGATTTACATGCAAACTGTAATTAAAATTAAAGATAAAATTGTTTGAAAAGTGCAAAATAAAGGAATCAAATTATCACACTCTACCAACCATGTCAATTTCACTGTCATGTCCCAAGCAAACATGAAAGCAAAGACAGTGAAAGACTTTTACAGAGTTTGTTATATGTGGCATCAAATTATAATTTGCCTTTAACTTTGTAGTTGTACAGAGCCGTGTGATAAGAGAACTGGATCCACAAAAATGGTAACAATGCAGTTTTTACCCTTATATAATGACTGGTCAAGAATTTTTTTCCTCCTTGGATTGAAAAGTCTAATAGGATAAATTGATCATGTTAGAATGCCTTTCTCAACATCTCAAATTTTTTTAACAGTGTAAAACTCTTGTTGTGGTTCCCAACGTTTCACTCCATTATAAATTTTTATGACATGAAAAAAGATATACTAGTATTTAACATATATAAAAATTTATCACCTTAGTTTCCACAATTTTAAATTTTTAATCAGATTAATCCCTTATTATAAACTATTAAACTAACCTGCTGAATTTTACATATTTTGAAAATTAATTATTATTTTTTATAACATAAAAATTCACACTAAATGTTAGATATTTATTTAGTGGTTCACTTTTTTCATTTGTTAGATTTTCTTATAGGATATTAATAGATGTCACTAAAATTGCCAGTTATTGCAGGAAAAAGAGATTCGTGCTTTTTATGGACACCTGGGCTTATAATCTTTTGATTAGATCTTGTCCTCAATCAAAATGAACCAAAGTTTCACTGCAGTTGTTGGTAGCAATTTAAAAGCGCTAGAGCCACACATGTTGGTATTTAACATGGTGTTGGGTTTTAATTAGTAAGAATAACTTGAAATAATATGAAATTATTATTTTATATCTAATTTTATTTATAGCTTGTGGTGGTGCGGAAACCAGAATGGTTACACTAATGCCAAGAACATATGTCTTTTTCTGTTAACACTGTAGAAACAGATGCCATTCCTGCATCTGCATGCCTTCTAACTTTGAGCCAAATACAGCTTATGTCGGTAGCAGAAGGCACCAAAAACTTTCATCATTCAAAAGCAAAATGGTCAGAAATCGCCCAAAACAAGGCCAAGTACTTTCACTTTAGCTTCCTTTTAATCCTGTTTGTTTATTGTTCGCCTTATTATTATCCACAATCCCCAAAGGCCAACCACCTCATTCACTTTTGCTTCTGTAAAACAAAGAGCCAAGGACAATTTTGTCCATAACTCAGGCAGAGATTTGTTTTTTAGGTGTCTTATTTGGGCCCCACATTAGCCCAAAAGTCCATGGGCTAATGAATCTCTTCTGTGGGGGCCATGGAATCCACATTCCGTACGGTAGTAATATGGGCTACCAGTGTCAGCCAGTGTGCCTCATACACCACCAGCTGCATGGTTGCTGCCTTGTTGCAAAATTGTATACTTTTAGCCTGTACTCCTTTATCAATAATGATATTTATATACTAAATTTTGAATAAAACTAGAATCATCTTCACAATCAAACTTAAGCATTAGAATGTAAATTTCCCATATTGTGTGATCCTTTTTTACTTTGAATTTGGCTCTTTGGTTTCAAAGCAAATAATGAACATGATGTTCATCAAAAGAAAAGAAAAGAAAAAGGTTAGCAATATGTAACTTTATTTCATTAAAAGTGAGCAAAACTTTTGTAAGTGTTTTAGTTTCAACTTTATACTTTTATTGGAGATGACAAAAGGTTGTAGGTGGTGATGGGACCAATGAGCTACATAGTGAAAGTGAATTTCGTGTATGTGTCTGTGGTAGAGAGGGAGAGAGAGAGAGTCGGTAAGATTTAAAAATTAAAACATAAGATGATTCTCTGGTTTCAAAAAAAAAAAAAAAAAAGGATGATTCTTTTTTGCTTTACTTTGACTGCAACTTTGTATGTGTGATTTTTAGGAGTTTCCAAAATTAAATTAACATAATTTTGTCATTCAGATAATGTTTTTACTAGAGCAGAATTTTGAAAGAATTTATGCATGACCTTGCATCTCCCAGCTTGGGCAATATAGTTAAATACAGCGGTCATTTTATGCAGAGTAACGTTATAGATAGAACACTGACTGACGATTAGTACATCCGATTATAAATTAACATGAATTCAGCACTTCTTGAATTACTTGAATTTGAATCACTAATCTCTGATTAGATTTATTTGTCTAGTCAAATAAATAAATTTAGTTTTAAATTTAAATTTTTTATTTAAACAAATTGTATTAAACTTTGTAACTTTAGCATTAATGATTGATAAATAATTTGTGTATGTATATATTGTTTAAATAATTATATTTGTATTGTATTTAATTGAAAAATATTTTTATTATTATTTTATATAGTGTTTATTTAATTCAATTTGTCATAATCATATACATTTTAAATTAATGATAATAAAATTTTCAAAAATAATTACTTTTTCATCATCAACGATTTTATTTTTAATCTTAATTTATATTTAAGAACATAGTAAAATTGCATTTTTTTTTCATCTTTTAGTGCAAGAAAATCTATCAAATACTAAATAATAAACAAAAAATATCCCATAAATGATAAAAAAAAAATTAATAACCAAAGTCATAAATAGGTAAACAAAAATATAAACTTCATACTTCTTAAAAGAATTTAACTCCAATTGTTAAATTTAACTTATTTAAAACTTCAACATTTTTTTAACAAGACAAGTGTAAACCCAAAGTTTTCAGCTCAACTATGAATGATAATTAGACCTCAAATCTAATGATACCTACAAAAATGACTTGTGGTAAGTAGATTTTTCATCCATCAAAATGGCTCTCAAATGTATATAAATATGTAACGAGAATTTAGTAAAAAAATATTTTTATATAAAGATGAAAAAACAAATCTTGAATGTACAACAACTTTACATGTATTATCAAAATTAAAAATTATATGAAATTATTTAAATATAAAAATTTGTGTATTTTTTATATTTTAATATTATTTTTTCATAATAAAATTTAATAATTCATATTTATATTTATTATTATTAAATAAAAATTCTTATTTAATACGCGTCTTAGATATATATAACTTTACATTTCACAATCTTTTTTTTTCCATTAATCTTCCAAGCATCAGGCCTTACAGTTTGTCAATTGCATTGATTAGAAATTTGAACAAACACAATGATAATAAATATACTTATATAGTAATATCTTTATTATGTTTTGTTGTAACTAAATTTGGAAGAAGTTAATTTTGATGTTCACTTTTAATTGACAGCTTTTGTTTTATACTTTACTAGTTATCAAATAAATATATTAAAATATTTCATTTGACCAAAATATCAGTGTGATAAATTTGAATGCATGGATGCAGAGATATCTATTATGTATGAGTACATACCAAAGTTCTCGTCAGATTTATTTCAAGTTTTTAAAAAACATAGATTAACATGCATGTCTTTTAATTAAGTACCATTCTCATTAATTCATACCCATAAAGCAAACTGAGGAGGGTATAATTCATTCTCATAGAAATGATTAAGATTTTACAAAATCGGTAATGAGCAATATAGATGGTGGGAAACAATAATGAACGTCCGTGTTTTTTACAATAACTTTTTAAATCATGTAAGAATATAAAATATAGGAATGATGGATCTTTTTTACACAATGAAATTAGAACACATACTTTCATGTAAACTAGATTTATTTTCACCTACTCACCATTATCAGTTCTAAATTTCTAATGACGTGTAGAAATGATTGATTTAAGCATCTTCAAAAGAATGTTTTTGCCGAAAATCTTATACTCGGGACTCGGGAGTAAAAAAAAAAATTTCGGAATTAATGCAACTTAAAGTAGTTAACCGCATAGATACAGGTTTTTTCTTTTTTAATACAGGTATTTACACAAATATTCTAATATAACATTCATATTATATCCATTATTTATCATTCATCAACTCAGTTTATCGGTTTATTCCATACCTATTTATAAACCATTTTAATTGTATTTTTAATTTATTTAATTTGGACAACGTGTGATTTTAACCTCTTTAAAGTTTTTTTTTTGTAAATTAAGTTCTTTTAAAAAAATTAAGAAAATTATGTTTTACAATCAATTTTTTACTTATATAGTTTTTATTTAATACTCAGATTGTTATAAATTAAATTCTTAAATTATATTAAGCATTATTATTATTATTATCATTATTATTATTAAAATTACCAAATAAAATATTAAATTTTATTTAAAATAAAAATTTAATATTTTTCTTTAAATCTCAATTTCACATCTAATAAAATATTTTAAATTTTATCAATTTTACAAAGTTTCTATCTTCTAACTTTTATAATTATTGTATGCTCCAAATCCATCACAAAATTTTATAATAATAATAATAATTTAAAATTTTTATGCGGAAAAACAATAACAAAACCAAACATATTTAATTTTAAAAATAAAATTTAATTAACTTAAAAAAATGATAACACAAAGATGCATATAATTCAAATTAAATGAACTAAAAACATAATAAACGTAAATCATTTGATTAATTAGCACTGTGCTGATATACAAGTTTTTCATATGGGTGGGATCCGACCTTGCACCATCCCTTGCGGGAAGAAATTTGTTGTGTTGAGCCACCTTTTACTAGCTGATGTTCTAGGAATTGTTAGAATCCAGTGTTAATTTTCGTTTTTTTTTTTTTGTTTCTTATTTTTCGTTAATGAGAAGCATTAGGTACTGATATCACACGGACAAATTCAATGAATTCGTGGGATAATGGTATCATAATAAAGTTATTAAAGGAACAATAAGACAATCATGGAGTTCATTTAATAGTATTAGAATAAAGGGTTATTTATTGCATGATTATATGTACTTGAATTTTGAGATATTGTTAATATAAATTTTTTATACGATTAAATAATTATAAATTATTATATATATAATTTTTAATATAATTATTATAAATATTAATATTTTTAATAAATGTTACTCGGTAATTAAATAATAATATAAATATTTTTCACATTATCGTTATATTTTAATTAAAATTATTTTTAAAACTCATGAACCTATTTTTCATATTTTTACATAATAAAAATTTTAAAATAACAATATATTTTTAAAGTCTGATTATATGATAATGAATATACGATATAAAATAATTTGTTGGTGGATCGCGGTGGGTGATTGGTGGCTCCACTCCAACCCAATGTTTGGACAAACAAGACTAGCCTGGGCTCAACCCAACAGAATAACATTGGCCCAAGACCAAATTAATTAGTACCTGGACGTGTACTACTTTTGATTATGAAAAAATACATATGGATATGGTTAGAGACAATTTTCATCAACACTTTGTTTGGTTTGAGAAAATAAACAAACAAATTAATGAATCTGAATAAAAAAAGTAAGAAAATAATAAAAAATTTATATTATTTAGCATAAAATTAAAATTAAAATTAAAATTAAAAAAAGAAGTGAAATTTTTAAATAGATATTTGTGTCCTTGAAAGGAGTATGAATTTTAAAATATTATATTGGTGTTGTTTTTATTTTATTATATTTTATCAAATAATTTAAATTTTTTATATTTATATTTTTAAAATGATTAAAAATTATATTATTTTATTGAATACATTCAGTATTTTTTATTTAAGTAAGCTCCAAGTACGCACAAGTTAAAGGCTCACACAAATTGTAATACAGTGAGATAATTTATTGTATTATTTAAGACTTTGTTTGAATAGGGATGAAATAGGAAGAAAGAAAAGAACTGTGAGAAATTGAATAGAAGTAAAATAAAAAATATATATTGTTTGAATAAATGGTGATGAAAAAAATAGATAGAAATGAAAGGATAAAATGAAAAAAAAATCATTTTTATTTATTTCAATAAGCAGAAAAGTAAAAAAAATTATATCAAAATATATTATTATTATTATTATTATTATTATTATTATTTAACTTTTTTACTATAAATTTTAAAAATAAAAAATGATATCTAATTATTTAATATTTTTATATTACATAAATATTAAAATATTAAAAAATGATAAGTAATCATTTTTTTTCCTTTGTTTTCTCACCTACTTTAGTGGAAAAGTCACAATTTGAGCTCCATTATGACAAATTCATTTTCCCTGTATAAAGATAATTCATCTAACTAAAAAAATAATTTATCCATATAATAGCGTGTTCAAGACTTTTTTTAGATACAATGCGCTATGGACCAAACATACTAGTTCAAGACTCACCTTTTTTTTTTGTAAAAAGGAAATATATCTGTAAATTACATCAAAATCATATTAATAATAAAATAATTAAAACACGCACATAACGTGAATATAAATATTAATTTATAATGATATTCAGATATCATAGAACTCTTACATTAACATTATATATTAATATTTTATATTAATATATTTATAACTTTGATAAAGTTCGTTACAAATGATTCTTTTATCCTTAACTAGATCTTCATATTTTAGTTTTAGCAAGGAAATCTAACCTCATATAATTAAAATTGAGTTCAAATAAATAAAAGCCTAAAATATATATAACACAAAAGTGGGTCAGTAGACCGCTTTAATACATTATAATTTATAGGCTTAACATGCACATGCCACTTAATTATTAGGCCCCGAGCTAAATTATCAAGCTTAAATTTTTAAAACTCATCTCACATCATATGTTAGATTATTTAAGTCAGTCAATTGAATGGCATATTTGACATCTCTCCCACGTTTTCTTATATAAATGATACCTCAATAATATCTCAACCAGTCTTCGTATCCTTGCTTTATACAGGTTACTTAAAAGTAAATATTTTAGAACATAATTTATATAATTTTATAAATAATAAAATCTTATATGAAAATATAAAAAATGTATTAGCATAACCTAATATATATTTGGTGAGTTATTTTAAGCTCACTGTAAATATATCATCATATATATTGAGACTAACATTGAGGATTGAAAATCCTTTTTATAGATTACGTATTTCATTGATTTCAACATATATCTATTTTTTTACTTTTTTATCGGTTTAAGTATTAAGGTTGGGTATGGCTAATCAAGTACTTATTCAATAAGTATATAAAAATTTATTATGTTAAAAATTTGATTATAAAAATTAAAAAATATATAAAAAAAAATTTTAAAACAAGAAAAAAAATTATAAAGTTCGTAAATCATTTCATAAACTTAATATTTTTACAAATAAAATCGTAATCTCTTTGCTGATATCTTATGTGATGACTAATTAAGGTGATGTTTTATTTTATAAAATATTTTTTATTTATTATTTTTAACATTTTATTCAGAAAAAAAATAAAAATAAACAATAGTTATTTTTTATTTTATTATTTTTAGTATAAAATTTTATAAATAAAATAATACAATATTTTATAAATAAAAATAGATAAATAAAATATTTATTAAAATCAAACATCATCTAATTATTATTTTTATATAAAATCGATTTTTAACCGTTTATAGTTGATTTACTGGTTTAATGCTGAATTTTTGCTAAAACAATTTTATGGTTTAAATAGTTCGAAGAAAGAATCAATTTGTAGTTTTTTATACAACTGGTGAATTCAATTTTTAAAATAATATTTAATATGATGAAAAATAAAAAATATTGATTTTTTAAAAAATTAATAAGTTAATTGCTTTCATTTTTTATAATGAATTTTTTCCTCTAAAAGCAATAATTATATTGTCATTAATTATTTATAATTTTTTGTTAAAATTTTATCCTGTTCTATAAATTAAAATTTTGATGTTACTTAATATTTTAATATATGCTTCCTTAAAGAAATATACATGTCAATCTTTCTGTAAAATTTTAATTTAAACTATTTTAATAAATTATGTGTATATTTTGTTTAATATTAAAGATTTGTTATCTTTTAATTTACATATTTAAAATCAAAAAGGAATTAATTATGTATATTGTTTTTAATAAATTTGGATACTTTTTATTAATTATTGTTATTTTAACATATACTTTTAATTTTTTAGTTAGAAAATAGTTACATAATGCCCCAAATATTTGTTGGTTATTTCTACAAAAGAATCTCCATGCTTTAATCAGCCTACTTTTTGTAAAATAATTTTTTAAAAATTTCATTTCCTTGTTCAGTCATAGATTTTGGGGGGGGGGGGGGGGGGAAATATTCTTTGGGATCTATTTTCTTGCAAATTTTCATCTATATTTTTTTGGTTGGGTTGCAAATTTTCTTTTTTGTGTGCGTCAAAATGCAATTTTTCATCTTTCGGCCCCTTGGGCTAAGATGAATCAGGGAATTTTGAAAGCCCAGCTCTCTGATGACCCAGATCATGGCTGGTTTTGGGAAAAGTAGTTACTCCTAATAATACCAAATGATGAGCATAAATCGATTAACGGATGCTTCTTTCACCAAAAATATCCTCATTTGAGACTGGGAACATAGTTTCCATTAAGTCTCATAGACTATATTTCTTTTCGTGCTAGGGAAATAGAAAATAAATCTCCCAATAATTTTGTTTTTCATGTACACAATTAAAACCAAACTTGAATTAAAACATGCTATTATGCTAGTATTTGAGCCTTTCTGCCTTTGCAAATGAGATTAAAATGCAATAGCTTACGCAAACTATAAATTTCAAATATTTTTCAAAGATAAAATCTTTCATAGCCCGCATTTGATTCCTTGATATCGTACAAATATATTATTTGATGAATATTCTCATATCAGAGGATGAAATAAAAAGTTAGGCACGCTTAATTAATTATGATTGTTTTAACGCTGAACTTGTTTGTTGGTTTGCGGCGGTTTTTTTGCCACCTATTTCCATGGCTTTGATTTAATTTATTAACTTCCACAGAATCATTTGTTAGTTGTTAGATACAACGGTTTTGTTAAACATGAAATAAAAATACAAGAGGTGATATGCCCATTTCTTACTTCAAAAATATACTTGTAGTTACACATAGCCATCTTAAAATATTATCTACATCTTTTAATTTTAACGATTTAAACAAGATCTAATAATTTATATTATTTTAAAATTAGTTCTAAAATTGAAATTGAAAATTTTTTCTTTAAATAAATATGATTATTTAGACCATTCATGCTCGAAACTTTTTTTATATGTCAAAACGGCCAAATGCAATCATGAAAGTGTGAAAGTACCTTTTGAAGATTTCCTCAACATTAATCAATTTTAGTATAGATATAACAATATATATTTTATATGAATTATTAATATTATTTATTATTATATTAATTCTTTAATTATATACATTAATATTAATAAATATTGTATAGAATTTTAGTATTAATAATCTGTGATAGGTGAAGATATTATAATTGGTGTCCGTAGAAAAGTCTTATATCTACGGGTGAATAGGTCATTTCTCTCATTATACAATAATATAATATAACACATGTAATATAATTTTTTTTAAAATATCCTCACAATATGTGTCTACTCTTATTCTCAGATAAGAGAGCAATTCCATTCTTTGGTCTTTATATTTTTCTTAAACTCCTTGAAAAAATCTAATTAACCAGCATATACATATAATTTGTATTCTTTATTTATTAATATTTTAATTTATGTCTTTAATTTTAATTATGTTTAATTCATAAATTCATCCAACATGACATCCGTCAGTTCTTCTGAATTAACACAGCCTCTAAATGGTAGCTTATAAAATTTAACTAACTTAGGTCATGTATATGAACAGTTTAGTTAAAGGTCCATCTAATAAATTTTTTATAAAATTATATAATAAAAGTTTTCATTATGATTTTTTTAAAATAAATTAAAATTTATACCAGAATATTTACCAGAGTAAATTAAAAATTTATTGGAATTATAAACTATTTTTATAAAAAAAAAGTTAAACATCTTCATAATTGAAATTCAGAATTTTAAGGAGAATCAATTCAACTTAAGGAAATTTTAATTGGCAAGTAAGTCAGTTCGTGTTTGAATTATTTTAATTTTAAAAAAATGGTTTTTTGTCTTATAAATTTAAGGTAAGTTTTGATTTTTTTTTATTTAAACGAGCTTTCTAATTTTATTTTAAACTAATCTTTCTATCATAATAATATTAAATCTTATGAAAAATTGAAAATTTCTTTTCATGAGTTGGAATTATGGTTCTTTTATATACTAAAATTTTGATCGACATGTAAATTTGTCTTTATAATTTTATCAATTAAAATAAAAAGATGGTAATGGAGGAATAAAAAATGTTTTATCAAGTCCTGATTTAAATATTTTTTTAATGATTATTAAATTTGATTTAAGAGTTCCTTTATCAAATATGACCAACATATTAAAATATTTTTATAAATTTGTTAAATAAAATAAAAAATTAAATTGAATATTTTTTATGACTTATGCTATTTTAATAAGAAATATCTGTATTCTGAAAACATCTAATTATAAGTCTTTGGTTTTTTATTTTTAAAAACTAAAAAATAATTTTTTATGAGCAAAGCTTCTGGAAATTTTTTAAAAAATAATATCATTTTTGAAGTTTTAAAATTAAAAAATTTAAATCTATTTTAATTTTCTATTATTTTTGTTCTTCCATGTATTTTTTTACCACTTACTTCCTTCTATGTTTTTTAAAAAAATTATTTTTTTACAATAAATTTTTAAAAATAAAAAAAAATAACAAATCAAACATCCCTTATATTTCTTATAAGGATTTATTCTTTTCATTGACACTTGACCTTCATCCTGAAATTTTTGCTGAACTTCATGTTCTATATAGAAAGAGAATTAAATATGATAGGATTACTCAATTACCTTTTTTTAATTTTAGATATTTTTTTATAAAAAAATAACATTAATACTATGGAAGGATTAACTTAATTAAAAAATATGAAGGATAAAATCATAACTCAGCCTAAAATTAGAAGATAATAATACTATTTATATGTATTTTAAATAAATAATTTTTTAACAAGTCAAAAAGTTATTTGAAAAATTATTATTCTAAAAAAAAATTAAAACAATCAATGCCCAAACAGAAGCAAGACTTCATATCGTTTCGATATTAAAGTTTTAAAAAAAGAAAGTGAGTAATGTTTCTGTTCAGAATATTCAAATACAAATTCAGGAAGCAATTGTTAATCACCGCATAACATGTTTCAAATTTTTGTAAATCTAGCTAAACTTAATTTATTTTTATTAATATTACTTTTATAATTTTTTTAAAATTTAAAAATAGTATTTACTTACCATTTATATATGATGTGATATACATCTAGGTCTATTACGTAATTAGTTAGTTAAAAAAAATGGTTGATAAAATATAATCAGACGAATGACATTTTATTATAAAATAGTAATAAAAATGATTTTAAAATAAAAATAAAAATATTCATACTTATAAAAAATAAAAAAAATTAAATATTTAGATTATTGGATCACAACTCACATGTACTCTTCAAGAAAAATATGATACTTTTGTATCATTTAATAATCAAACAGGATAGAATATAAATATCAGACCAATGATGTTTTATGTATTATATTTGATAACAACACAATAAAACAAGATTATATATTTTGTTTTGTATTTGGTATTTATTAAATAAAATATCATATTATGTTTATATATATATATATATATATAATATTGAATAAAATATTTTGAAATTATAGGATATGTCCGATTATTTATCTTGATTTTTATAATAATAAAATTTAAAATTATAATTTCATATTATTAAATCAATTTTAGTAGCTTGATTGTTTATCTTTGTTTAAATGTTTAACTGAGAATAAAATATTAAATATAATATGATAGATATGTTATTTTATGATTATTATCATATAACAATTTCAAATTTGTGAACATATTAATATTAAAAACCAAATAAATATTTTATAAATAGTTAACAAGATATCTTATATAATTTATAAATATATAAAAATCATAAGATATTGTATAGATTCTGTTACTATTATAAGAAACAAAATTCTCAATAAAAATAATTTTAAAAATAGTACTATATATGTAACAAGAATAAAAATATCATAACATACTTATAAACTATTTATTTAAAAATATAAATTACATATTTAAAGGTTTATAATTATAATTATTATCAACTTTTTTTTTCTATAAATGGTTAAAATGAAGAAGAGAATAAAATCCAAAACTATTGATCACAGAATATTGTTTATAATTTTGGTGCAAAGTTATCTCAATGTAACTCTCACTAGGGATGGAAGTGAACAAGTCCGTCCGACAGGAGCTTACGGCTCGTTTAAAGCCTAGTTAAGCTCGGCTCGTTTAATAAATAGATAGACTCAAGCTTGTTAAAAAACCTTTTTAGATAAACAAGTCAGGCCTAGGCTTATAAAAAAGCCTATTTAACTTATTCAGGGGCCTATTTATATTTATATATTATATATTTATATTTATTTTAATATATTATATTTATATAATATTTAGTTTATATTTTATTTACATAATATTAATATATATATGTTTTCAGCCTATTTAATGACCTTTTTATCTTGTAGACTTTAAATTTGTAAGATTTTTTAATTAATTATTTATATAGACTTTAAGTTTATTTATTAATTTTTTTGGTAATGTAGGCTTTTAAACAGGCTTACAGGTCTTGTAGACTTTAAACCAGGTCAGATCTGGACAAAAAAAAAAAAAGCCTTTAACAAGTAACAGGCCCAGGCTCAGGCCTCAAAATTTTTAAACAGGTCAGACTTGAACACTCAAAGCCTAACTCGACTCGGCCTACTTCCATCCCTAGCTCTCACTACATGGTATACGGTTGTAATTTGTCAATAAAAAAACAATTTAATAAATTATTTTGTTTTGTTCCATTCCTTATAAGAAGTCCAGAATGTTCTATTTTTTCATCCTTGGTCTATTGTTTTCTTTTGGTAAATGTATTATATATTCGATAAAATTCATATATCTTATCTCGTTTTGTTTGAAATTATATACTAAATGCTATCTTAGCTTGATTGTGCATAAATATAATGTTTTTATTGTAATTAAAATTATTTAATTTTATTTACCATTAAAATATAATAATTTAAATTTAATTTAACTAAAATTGATTCATGAAAAAATTAACTCCATTCTGATAAATAATTTTAGAATTAATAATAATTTTTGTGAAAATGACAACACAAGATTGAGAAGTCGCGATCATAAATATTGAAAACTCTCATCATTTCGTGAAGACGACTAAAGCAACCAGTGCTTCCAGCTCATTCGTGACTTGCCCACGGACACAACACAACGGTATTTATTTTTCGGTTGAAATGAAAAAAGAAAAACAGTAGAAAAAATAATAGAATTAAAAATATATTTATTTTAATCATATTTAATTACATTGTAAAAGTTTAAATTCTCCCCATCGTTTAATATGATTATATTTTTAAAATTGATAATCCTCATTTTTAGGCTTGATTTTGACGATTTAAAAATAAAAAATAAAAATATTAATTAAATAAAATACAAAATAAATAAGATGAAAATAAATAAATTTTTATACTGTTAACATATTTTAATAATAAAATATATATAGATTATATTTTAATTTGTATATTATCTTTCAAAGTATATAAGTAAAAAAAAAATGAAAAATACTATCATAGAACAACAGTGTAATATAATTGAGACATGACATATTTACAATAAAATATATTGTTCTTGTTATTCCGTTCACAGAATTGAAACAAGGGATGCAATGATATGAGTCATGTGATTTGTTGGAGGAATTTGAGCGAAAGAAAATAAAAAATTGTTGGCGCTAGCGCATTCTCTCTGACTCTGAGACAGATGGCTCACCTATTTTGCTTTGTTCGTTACTCCTGCGCTTAGCACCGTTCAATGTGCACGTAAAGGTAATGGATTTTTTTTTAAAAGTAATGAGTTTTAAATTTTAAAATTATTTTAATTTTTATTATTAGATTAATTTTATTAAGTGTAATGAATTCAATATTTATTATGAATTTATACAATTAGTTATAATAAAATTTATATTTGACGGATTTAATATAAGTATAGATATATTTATAAACATTATATAAATATAAATACGGATATAACTATTATAATATGATATTTATTTATCTGTATAATATATATAATTAAAATTATAATCTTATATACTATTTTTAATTGAAATAAATTATTCAAATTAAATTAATATTTTAAAATTTAAATAAGACTTTAGATCTATAATTTTAATAAATAAACTATTAATTTATAATAATATTTTTATATTATTAGTTTATATAACAATATTATAGAAAATAAAATTTATATTTATTAACCTAAAATAATGAAAATGAATATAAAATTTTCAAACATTCAATTAATATAAAAATAAAAATTAAAGTTATTAATTACACAAATATGAAAAACAAGCATAGATAATTTTTAAAAACACAGGTATAGGAAATCAATATTATGATACTCTACCCATCTCATCATATGCTTTACACATATTTTAATTTTTGGTATTTTATAAAATTGTATTTCTTTTAATCTTTTTAAATATACAGCAATTATAAAGAAATAAAACAAATAATTTATTCCTGAAGTTAAAAGTTAAAAGTTAACAACAAATTTAAAAACTAAAATATTTAGTTCATATAACTTAAAAACTAGTTTTAAAAAATTTAGTATAAGACTAACAGGCGGCTATTAATAAATAAACCATAATAATGCTATTATAATTATTGCAAAGTTAATTCGATTGTTATTCTCTCGATTCTAATGACGGCGCACGTGGCAAGAGCTTCGTGGACGGCACACTTTATTCACGAATCGCAATTGCCCAACACATGATACATTTAATTAACTTTGCTGGTACGGTTTGCCCATTTTCCTTTAGTTTAGGTATTTTGTTTGGAATGTTAACGTGATTGAATGTAACCAATATTTTGATGTGGCAATAGAATGTAGCCTCAACATGTCACTGAATTTGTCTCCAAGGACCCCGTCAAAAAAATATCTTCAAGGACTTACTCGTCCCGTGATGTACTTATAATGTGAAATTTCCTTAGGATTCATGAATGGTTATGGATAAACAGAACAGTAAAAATAAAAAGTTTGGTTAACAGATAAAAAAAAAAAGTAAGAAGAAGAAGAAGAAAAAGATAATCATAAATACACATGAACAATGATTTATATTCATATATATATATATTTTATGTAAGTTAACTGATCTTTATTTTATTTTTTTTAAATCAGTTTTCCGATCTTAAATGTGGTGAGATATAGGATATTGTATGTGTGCATGTTAATCACAGCTCATACAAAAATGTGATAGAACTGTATTCCGAAAATGATTTTAATGTCTACATATATAAGATTAATTAACGTAAGAAGAAAAAACAAAGAGCAAGTTAGACGGGTTAGTTGTTCAAGAATGACATTAAAATTAAACAAAAAAACTAAGTCAAATCGAACACCAATCAGGTCTCAGAAAAAAATGTGAAAGATTTGATAAAAAATAATCTTCTAAAACTGAAAATTTTGGATAAGTCAATTTATAATTTTAAAAATAATTATTTAATTTTTGCAAGAATAAAATTACTAGATCCTGATATTATGCATGCTGGAGAAAAATCTACCAATTTATTAAGGATAAAAATAAGTAGAATTTGGACTGAATATTATAATACATAATTTTATATTTATATTTTATAATTATCGGCAAATATTTTTATATTCATATGAGGAACAATTTTAATCTTTATTTTTATATTTATTGGATATATAAGTCTTTTTCTCTCTATATATATATATATAGAAAAACTGGTATTTATCCATATATAAATTTAAATTTATCAAATAAATATGTATCCATGGTTAGTGGAACTTTTGTCAATTTGGTTTCCTTCTTACAGTCTGTAAGCTTAAAGTAAATATTGAACATAAGCCTGAGAGCGTTTCTCTCCTGAACAACACGGGACTTTATTCACCAACAAAAAGACACTTCTAAAATACACATGGTAGATTTTCATTCCCACATTAACTAAATCATGGTTTTATTATTTTGATCTTCAATCTTATGATTGTTGTTTAAAAGAAAAACGGTTGTTTGCTTTAGCTTGTGACTTGGCGAAATTTGATTCACAATATTTATGATTAATTACAAATAAAGTGGGTTTAATATTTTTCAGAATCAGTCAATTCGCGTAGAAAATTTTAGTCAGAAAAGCTGTTACGGAATAGATAGGCGGGAAGTGTGGGAACCTAGATGATGTATGCCCCTGAAAATTAATAATATAAAATAGGGTAAAAAATTAAAAGCAAATGACTTAGAAAATTATCTCATGCATATGGAGTTCACCCTGTTGAGTTGACTCTTATCGGTGCAGCCAAATTTTCACCTTTTAGAAATTTGTCTTACTAGCTGGGAAAGATTAAATTGGCCCCATTTTTCTCAACCGCTCTTTCATGAGTTGTACGTATCCAGATCCCATAGTTCCATTTTAATCGATCACCCACTCCAACATACATACAATTTGATGTACAAATCTAGAAATATGCAAGCTACGCCAAACTAAAATTCATGTGGCTCATATTGAGATTAACGGTATTTCGAGATTGTGAAGATGAAAATTGTCTCCTGGCCTTTGATTAAAGCCAAAATTCAAATGAGAACGATTATATTCTTCTGCACATTTTTGTGTGTCTGTTTTAACTTACTTTATTTTTTAATAAAATAATTTCTTAAAGAAAATGTATATTTTTTAAAATAAGTCCATGCAGAAACAATTTTTACCTTGGGTTTTTGTGTAATTTGGATCAATGTTCCACTTTAGATATTATATCTAATTTTTTTATTAATATAATTATTGATTTAAGATTATAATAAATTAGTTGATCCATTCAGATAAATCCAAACCTGTTTAATTAAATATAATGTTTGAATTTTAAATTTTAAATTTATATTAAACTCAAACCTTTTTAGTCTAATCTACTCGATTTCAATTTGAACTTAAATTACGAAAATTCTAAAAATTAACATTTTATCGAACTTAAATATAATTTTAGAAATGTAAATTAAATTTTAACTTTTTTTTTTGCCTAGCCTATCAAAACACTAAGGTGAACATTGAACTGATCCGACGTGAATTAAGCAGTCCATTTTACTAACTCTACATTGATTCATGTTATACTATAATGATTAAGTATGTAAAATTTTATATAATTTAAAAAATTTTAAATATATAATTTAATATTTAGTATTTATTTATATTTTAAATAATATATTATATGTTAAAATAAAATATTAATTAATTTTAAAATTAACCTAATCTAAAATTTAAAATGTTTAATTTGATCAATATATTTTATTTTTAATAAAAATTATTTAAGATATTATTTAATTAAATTTGATATCTTATGTTATATATATATATATATAATTAAATAACATACGATATCAAATTATATATATATATATATATATATATATATATATATATATATATATATATATATATATATATATATATATATATATATATATATATATATATATATATATATATATATATATATATGGAAGACTTAATTATTGTAAGTATTATTTTATACATTCCGCTGGAAAATTGGAAAGCCGATGGATGAATCCAAGAATAAAACCCAGTGGTTTGCTTACACGCATTTCAAATTCAAAGTTCAAAAGCTATAGAAACTAGAAAGCAAATAAAGTGAGTATTGTCTGCCCTAACAGTCGTAATTAGCAGTTTGCTTAGACCTGCAACCTACCATCTACCAAAACCAGCAAGGTGGATTTGGAATTTCATATCTAAAGGATAAGCCTTACTTTTCTTTAACCTTTTTTTTTTTAAAAAAAAAAATGCATTGCAAAATTGCTGGCTTAAATATTAGTCAATTCACATTGTCTTGGAAAAGTTGGACCAATTTTCTTTTCAGCCAAAAAAATAAAATACCTTGTTTATGTTGTGGCTTATAAAAACAACTCTTTTTAGACCACAAAACGATAAAATAGGCTTTTACAGGATCGTCATAAATATATCTAATGTTCGAGGTATCTATATTTTCTAACGAAGTCTTTTTTTGGTAGACAATGCGATGAATTTATTTTAAAACAGAAATGTGATGAGCATATTTTTTAATTTTATTCTTAGATCTAGAATTTCATTACTAATGTTAATTAACATTGAAATTGTGGCGTTACGGTCCAACTAAACTTTACACGCAAGAGATTATATACTATCACACACGGTTTACACCTTATACAGCGGGCACACTCAAACGCTTTCATGTGTTGAACGGAATATGTGCATACGAAAGAAAACAGCTTCATTTCATTTGTCGAGAAGCTTTTTTCTCTCTGGGGACAGGTGGAGGCACCGTCGGTGCCCATGCCACCGCTGCACCTATCATTACATGTTGATGGCCACTGACGCCACGTTTGGAACAATTAATACACCTATTATTAAAAACGACTTCGTTTTACAATACAGTACCTGACTTTGCGACGAGGGTCCCAGTATACATGGCTCGCGATGCTGGAACACACTAGACACAAACTTCAAACTTCAAACTTCAAAAGGTACTTTTTTTAATCTTGATAGGACGTAATTAATTAACCTTGATGATCCAACAGAGATACACTGCACGTTATTAATTAACCTTGCTGCCACAGTTTGCGCCCCTCATTCCCTTTAATTATTGCGTTTTGTATGGATTGTAAACATGATCACGTGTAACCGAGGTTTTATTTCCTGTACTAACCGAACAATTCATTTTAATCTTCAAACTTATTTTCCCCACTTTCTTCTTTTATAAAAATGGTCTATGATTAACCATTGTCATATATTCCAGTCACAAATTAAATTAAATTAAAATACATATTATTTTATTTTTAAATATTTTTATAATGAAAAAATTGTTTCAAATCTCATACTTTCAAAATGAAAACAAGGAGAGGGATTGTTTCATCTCTATTTAATTCTCATTCATTTCGTCCATTTTCATCAATCCAAATATAATTAATAATGTGTATATATGCAACCTGCTCAGCTGTATAGAATTGTATTTTATCTAAATTTAAATTTTATTATTTTATCCAGAATAAAAGATAAGAAATCTGTAACCTGCCACCGTGAAATGGTGCCAAGTCTCCTTTATTATTTCACCAGAACTATTGGAACTGAGCTCTACCAAGAACATTTATCTTTGTATTTATTATTTCTTAAAGATTGGGCCAATGGTATAAAAAGATATAATGGATAATTAATTTAAATTTAATTTAGTAAAATATTTTAAAATAATTTGTAATTTATTTTTTAAAAAGGTAATATTTTTCAAAGTTCTAACTTTTAAGAAAAAGCAAGTATTTTATATATTCAGTTTTGTATTATTTTTGTTATTTTTTATATTATAATCTCTTATTTTATAAAATTTTTTGGTTTTATATTTATTTTTAAAGTTCTTTATATTTTTATTTTAAAAATATAAATGTGTACAGTTTAGTTTTTTTTTTAAATTTATTTATTCAGACATTTTATAAGATTATTTAGTTCACAAAAATGTCAATTTAGAAATATTAGTTTCTGGATATACTAATTTTTATTTATATATTATTCATATTTTTTGAAAAATATTAAAATATAATTAAATAATATCAAATTATGCATATCAATATTTTTTGAGACTAAAAAAGTATACACCATCTAAGTTTTAAAGATAAAACGGTGTATTTATATAAATAACGTCACCACTTAATAGAATTTATTAATAATACAAATCAAAATTAACAAATTTTATAAACTAAAAAACTAAAACTATTGACAAAAATTAAAATAAATTAAGTAATTAAAAGTTTCATTCAACCTAACAAGTTATATATCAACACTTTAGTATTAGAATAGTTTTTACTATTATAATTTTTTTTAACAAATATTACACTAGTAAAATAAACATTAGATATTTATACTAATAGTGTAATATATTTTTTAAATAAATAATATTATTGATATATATATATATATATATATATATTAACAATATATAAAAAGTATTCATATTAACGTTTTAATTTTTACTACACAAAGATAACGCTAGCGAACTTTACGTTTGATATTTATAGTTTATTAATAAATATTATTTTTCAATAAATGTAATTAAAATATATTAATATTGTAAATTATTTTTACATTATTGTTTGATTGTAAATTATTATATAAATTTTTTAATAATTAGATTAAAAATTTATATTTACAATAAATTTAAATGAATTGATCATATAAATATTTTTACACAAAAAATATATCAAAATAAAACTTATTTAGGTGGGAAAATGAATCCAGTAAATAAGTATATATATATATATATATATATATATATATATATATATATATATATAAGTGTATCTAATTGCAACAAGTAGAATATAGCTGAGGATTCATCATTCCTATCAGGATTGGAACTTAAATACAAAATTCACAATTGAATTGCGGACAAAATTTATAGGTATTACTGTTATTTGGAAAATGACATTATTAAATGCTAATGTTAAATATTTAAAAGCAACAGAGTTAAACTGAAAAAAATTATTTAATAAGACACATAAAAACAAATAAACAAAAAATAAAATTTTAAATATTTAAATGAATTCTAAAAATCAAGATGAATAAAATTGTTATTATTTGTTAACTTTAATTCTTAAATTGGTTTTAAATATTTAAAATAATAATTTTTTATGTTTCAATATTTTAATATAATAAATATTTATTTTTAAAAGGTACTATTTTTAAGTACTTAAAAAAATTTAAATACTGGGTTTAATTTAAAGAAAAGGTCTATGAGAAACTCTCATTGTCAACCTTAAGAGCAACCGTGCAACGATGCTTATTCTATTTTAAAATCAATGTGAAAAAATTAAGCAATTCACTTTTTAAGATATTTTTTTTCCATCTTATCCTTTTAATTGTTTTTATCTCTTTTTTATTTTATATGTACATTAAATCTTACACATTTTTATTTGCAGAAGAAATAGGGGAAGATTAAGCGTAAGAACATGTATAAGCAATATCTTTATGCTTTGTTTAGAAGCCAAATAAAATAGAATAAAAAATAAGAAAAATAATAAAAAGACAAAAATAAAATAAAAATATATTATTTAAATAAGTAAAAATAAATTATATAATAAATATTTTTAATTATTTTAAAAACTTAATCTAATAAAAGTAATTTTAAATTTTCTAATATTTAAATGCTGTATAAAATTATTATTTAGGATAAAAAAAGAAAATTTTCATCAATTTCTCCCACTCACTTACATCTTTTATTTCATGAAAATTTTTAATTTTTTTATCATTAAAAAATAATTTTTTAACAAGTGAAAATTACTTTTTCATGTAATACTTTTTTATTCCCTATTTTCTTTTCATTAGAATATAATATATATATATATATATATATATATATATATATATATATATATATATATATATATATATATATATATATATATATAAGAAAAGTTACAGAAAAAAATGAAAAAAAAAAATATCCATCTTATACATGATTTAAAAATTGAAAGATGAGAGGGTCATTTATGAAGCACTTGTTTGTTTGGATTTTTGCTTGGGAACCTTTACATGATAGGCGGACATAAATAATAGTAGGTATGCACTATTTACTTTACTATCTCGTACTCATATGATACTTGTATGGATAGTCGATAATAAATTTTAAATGAGTTTATAAATATTTGTGAACAGTAGTAAGAAAATAATTTTTTTAAAATAATCCTATTTAGAATATTTTGTACGTGAAATTATAGTTTAAGAGAAGAATATAATTATGTATACAAAACTAAATTTTTTAAAAGGGGTCTTAAAATTATAAAAGTAATATAGTTTTTTATTACAACAAAATAATCAGTACTGAATTAAAAATAAAGTTAAGATTTAAACTTTTAACATCTTAAAAATATTTTAATAATTTTATCAAACATTTCAATATCTATTTTTGTTTATAAATGGATAGAAAATTAAACAAATCCTTAAATATATATATGAATATTAATTTTTTAAAATAAAATGTAATCATAAATATCTATGAACATAAACATTTTTATCATTCATAATTTTATTTATGAATATATTCAAGACAATAATAAAAATAAAAAAATAGAAAGTATAAATGTGATGCAATGAGAAGTGAAGTAAAAAAACTGAAAAATGAAATAGAAGTTGTTTCTTTTTTGGGTTGATAAAATTGTATTCACCGTGCTTTGAGAATCGTGAATTTCGGTTACGTTGTTTCCAAACAGGCTGCCGAGGAATAACAGTCGCAACAGACGCCGACACGTGTCTCTACATTACAGAACTCCCTGTCGGTTGCTCCCGATAGAGAGTATAGCCATTAGACACGTGTCAGTGCGCTTATTATCTTTATGTGTATCCCCTAATACCCCACCTCCCCACAACCCAACCTTTAAACCCAACACTTCCCCATTGCACACCCACTCATGCCCTATACCATTATTTTCCGGTACAGTTGCACCGGAAAATCCACCGACTCCTCTCTCTCATGCTTCCCAAATCAATTCGCCCCTTGCCGGAACCCCAACCAAAAACAGTGAACAGCAAGAACTCACTCACTGCCCTCACGTCCGTACTCCAATCCCTTTTCTCCCCACAAAACCCTCGCTCATGGATTCTCTTCACCGTCCTCTTCATCCAGATCCTCCTCCTCTGCAACCTCCGTAGCTTCCCAACCTTTGTTTCCATCTCCCACCGCCACCTCCCAACTCCCCTTGCCGCCTTCCACGACTCTTCCCCCCTCATTCACCATGACCAATGCGGTTCCGACAGAATTTTCGTTTACGACCTTCCCGCTACCTTCAACCGAGAAATACTCCTCAATTGCAACAATCTCAACCCATGGAGCTCACGCTGCGACGCCCTCTCCAACGACGGCTTCGGCCGAAGCGCCACCGAGCTCGCCGGAATTGTGCCGGAGGATCTTCTCCCAGCGTGGCACTGGACAGACCAGTTCGTAACCGAAATCATCTTTCACAACCGCATGCTGAACCACAAGTGCAGGGTGGCGGAGCCAGAATCGGCTACGGCGTTCTACATTCCATTCTACGCTGGACTCGCGGTGGGGAAGTACCTGTGGTTCAACTCCACTGCAGAGGATCGCGATCACCACTGTGACATGATGCTGCGCTGGGTCCAGGAACAACCGTATTACCAAAGATCCAACGGTTGGGATCACTTCATTACCATGGGCCGCATCACATGGGATTTTCGCCGCTCCAAAGGTGAGGATTGGGGTTCTAGCTGCATTTACAAGCCGGGGATAAGAAACATCACGCGCCTTCTCATCGAGCGTAACCCTTGGGACTATTTTGATGTTGGTGTTCCCTACCCCACTGGATTCCACCCCCGCTCCCTCTCAGACGTCACGCGCTGGCAGAGTTTTGTCCGTGAGCGCCGCCGCCACGCGCTTTACTGCTTCGCTGGCGCGCCACGCCGCGCATTCCGTGACGACTTCAGGGGAGTTCTGCTAAGCCAGTGCCGCGACTCGGCTGAGTCGTGCCGTGCCGTGAACTGCGCCGGGACTCGATGTTCGAACGGCACGTCGGTGATCCTCGAAACGTTTCTGGACTCGGAGTTCTGCTTGCAGCCGAGGGGAGATAGCTTCACGCGCCGTTCGATTTTTGATTGCATGGTGGCCGGTTCGATCCCGGTTTTTTTCTGGCGACGAACCGCGTATTTGCAGTACCAGTGGTTCTTACCCGGCGAACCAGAGAGTTACTCGGTTTACATAGACAGGAATGCAGTGAAGAATGGGACGTCGGTGAAAGCTGTGCTAGAGAGATTCAGCAAGGAGGAGGTGAGAAAAATGAGGGAGAAAGTGATTGAGTACATTCCAAGGCTGGTTTATGCGAAACCTAAACAAGGGTTGGAGGGTATGAAGGATGCATATGATGTTGCCATGGAAGGGGTGCTAAGAAGGATTAAGGATCAGGAAGAACCGGGGTTTCATAAGTGGAAATAAGTGCCACGGGTTAGATTTATCAAATATAAATAAATAAAAATTACTATATGTTTGTTTTTGATAAATTTGGTTGGAATAGGATAGACCTTTTTTTTCCCCTACAGATTATTTATAGATGTACAATGAAATGTACCATATTGATATTGTGATTCTTTTTATTGCAACGGATTATACATTTATAGATATTGATCTTTGCTGTTGCAGAATATTTCATCGTGTTAATTCTGTCAATTGTGGTTTAGAATGTGATTTGGTGAGCATTAAGAGAGACCTTATTCTTTGTTTTATCGAGCTGTGCTTCATTATGATATATGCATGTATGGGTGTGTTTCTCGAAGCTCTAGATACCTTCCTCCAAAATTTGGATGCGTAAAGAAGCTGGAGTATCTTGATCTTTCAATAAATAAAATGAAGAAATTGCCCTTGGGAGATTAGTTATTTGAATGGCCTAAAGGCCATCTCCAGAGAAGTAGCTTACACAGATATTTGTAAAAAAAGTGCTTATGTATAATAATAGTTGTTTATACAAGCAACTTGAAAATGGTAAATTGCATAAGTATTTTATTATATTTGAAGTTGCTTAACATAAGTTGTAATTGTTCCATTTGAGATGGCTTAATGTCCACGAATGTTATGAATAACAAGTTATCGTTAGCCATGACCTCTCTGTCAAGGTCGGAGAGTTTGAACCTGTCAAATAATGGGTTGTTTCATTAGGATCCTGAGCCTGCCTCGATGCGTAGGCGTCAGAACTTAAATCTTCAGGTACCCAAGCTATTCTGTTCACTATCTGGGTTCTTCTCAGATGGGGCTTTTGCTGTTAGTGACTTTGATTAGTCCTTTTAATGTGCCGAAGCTGTCTTCACAATGGAAGAAATATATTCTTACTCTCAATGCTTTGCATGAAATTTTTCAATATCTATTTGTTTGTATATTTGTTTTTCATGTACAACAAGCTGCTCTGAAATTTTCAAATTCATTAATGAATATGCTGTAATATGGAGGGCAATGATGGGGCTAGATGCAAAAATGATTGTAGCAGTTCTTCTGTTGAAATGGATGTCTACATAGGCCACTTTTGGGAAAATGATGAAACCATTTCTCATGTTGAGGCTTATAATGCTTTTCCATCTTTAGTTTATTCCCCCACATTTTATGTTTGCTCTTCCCTTTTGCACCGTGAAATGGTGAATGATTTAGTTCATGAATTTAGAGCCAAACCTACAGTCTGCTACGAATTCTTCTGCAGGCCCTCATAACACCTCATCAAGCACATTAACGAGCTCCTGACCTGGCAGCCGATGTAGATGTTTTGCAGCAGGGAAGTCTGATAGATGGTGGAAATGGTGACATTGACAGCAGAAAACTCATCAAGAATGCCTGAACAACAGTAGGAAGTGGAAAGGTGTTGATCATGACTCGTTATTGAGCAAGAAGATTCACATAATTTCTGAATCTGCAAATTTTGATAGTCTTGCTTATGAAAGTTGCGCAATACTGTATCAGACAATGGGAAACTGGATGATAGTGATAAAAGAATATTCTCTGAACAGGCAGTAAATAACAATGTTTTAGAATCCAATTGTAAGGCATTAGACTAGAGTCTCGCATTGGAAGTATGGAATTCTAATGTAGGGTTTATATGGCATGGAGCTCTTCAACTACAACAACTAGCTTTTGTGATGTAGTTATTTCAAGATTCTTATCAATTGGTATCAAAGCCTTTCATTATGTCTCTAACCCGCAAATGAACGGCAAGGGTGATGATTTTGGCATTTGGTGTTTGTTTGGGACTAGTGCACAGCCAACCTGGATGGGGTGTCGGGGTTTGGAGTGGGGTGAGATGTTAGGATCTAATAGCAAGGTGTAAGACTTGAATCCCACATTAGAATGAACTTCTAGTATGGGGCTTATAAGGCCTTGGACTCTCCAAGTACAACACCTAGTTTTTGTGATGTGGTTCTCCCAAGGTTCTTATCACAATGTAATTGATGATGTTAACATTGATGAAGTATTTATTGAAAAGCACTTTTCTTGGGAAGATTGCAGCACTGCTGAAAGCAAAGATGAAAAAGATGCATCCTTATTCTCCTTAGGGAATGGGCAAAGTGAACAGGATGAAGCATCTTGCTCATTATTGTCTTGCAAGTACAGCAAGATCTCATTTTGTGGCATCGGGGACCATCTATCAGATGCCTTTTATGATGTAGCATGTGATCGGGTGTTTATGCCTATTGAGAGTTGTGAGCAAAGTCAGTGTCTCTTGCTTCTTGTGAAGTCGTTCTTTTAGACAGGTTTTTGGCTACTACTATTATTATTAGGAGTAGATTAGTAGTAATGATAGTATATGATACGGTAGTGCTTTTTCTCTTTTCACCTAACATGATTGGATTGTCTGTTCTCTTTCAGAAAAAAGGGATGAAGGGTTGGACGGTGTTATGCTAGCTTCTCAAGCATTTTAAATTTAAAGCAGTTAAATGGTTTAAACAGACCTGGGAACCAGGCTACAGCAGACAGTTTCACTTCTAGCACTCTTTGTATTGGACCATTTTGGTGTCAGTGATAGAGATGCTATTGGAAGAAGACATGAAAATCTGTGTCTGATCCAAAGCTATAATAAGCCTTTTGTCTGTACATGACAAGTTCCACTTTCCTCCTTTTTGTTATTTAAATTCTTGTCATGATTATTTGGATATAATATAAATGTAATATGATGCACTTCAATCGTATCTTGTGTGATATTGTAGGTGTGTACTTCAAAATTTTGAATATAACTATTTGGGAGAAATTGGAGTTAAAACACCCCTTCATGGTGGAAATGTATCGACACCAAATAGCTGATTGTAATCCTAAGTGTTGTGTTAAAATCTGCATTTTTATGGAGCATGTGGATGGGGGCTCCTTAAAAGTAAGATTTCTATATGATTTTTTGTGTTATTTTTAACTTAGTTTTGATTGTTTTTATTTAATCCACACTATTTTCTCGGAACTATCTGGAGAAGCTGTTTGAAACTGGTGAAAAGCACATTCTTGGAGTAGACTTTGTATATTGCCAAAGGTGTTGGATATGCAGTCAAAGCACATAATTCATCTAGACATAAAAAGTGAAAGCATTCTGTTTGACTTGAATGAGAAGAGAAACGATGGAACCCTGCTGCAAAGCTATATGATTTTGAAAGTGCAGTGCCACTAAGATCAACTTTGCATGTGTGCTGTATTGCTCATGTGGGAATAGCTCCTCGGCTCCCCCTTTTGTATGTGTTGGAAGTTGGAATGCCTTGGTGGATGGCTCCAGAGGTTATGCAGACCAAGTATGAAGAAAACACCTATGGATTGGTAATATCCCCCTACTTATTAGCCATATCTTTGATTATCTTACATAATCTTCTGTGTCATTTTGGGTTTGAAATATGTGAACAATATCAGGAATTTCGTGTTGGAAAAACATATTGTGTTTATGTAAATCTCCTATTGATAAAAATAATGGAAGTAGTAGTCTGTGGTTTTAAAGTAAAATATATATTGGAATAATGACTTGTCCCTTTCGTTCTACAATTTCCTAACTTATCTCTACCGATCCATCCACCATTTCCCCCAAGACCTTTTTTTCTTTTTAACTGTTCCTATTATTGCATTTTCTCCATTTATCTCCTGCCTATTTATGCACATAGCTGTGAGCCCATTTTCTAGCTATATCATCCATTCTAACACGGAATGATCTAAACTGGAGGCCAGGTCTTAGATTCCCATTACTTCAAATTTGACTAATTGTTTTGCCTGGATTTGGCTGTTAACTATATTTTTGTACAGCAGTCTAGGTAATTCATTATAAAGTAAACCAGAAGTTGGCTTATTTTGGTTGCTCTTCTAAGATATTTCTCGACTTGTCTAAAAGGAAAGAAATTATTAATGAGACAGAGAGAATAGATTATTTGTTCCATAAATGATTTAGATGTTACCAGCTGTACATTCTTAACTGTATTATTGATATATATGTCCTTGAAAGATACTCAAAGAAAGTCATGTATATCTAACCGTGACAGAAGTTGTCACATATATAACCAGTAAAGCTTAAACTGATACGAATATTTTATAATGTGAAAAGATGTCCTCTGTTTTGTTTTAGGTTACTAGCATGGAACTAGTGCAATGCAAGGCCATTTTTTTTTTTTTGAGAGAGAGACTAATTACTAATTTATGTTAGAAATGTATCATATTAACAAAATGAATAACTCACTGTCTGATTAGTATTAGGAAATTTAAATATTTTGTCCATCCTATTGATTAGAAAGTAATTAAAACACAAAAAAATACGAATTCAGTTTTACATAATGTTAGAAGTAGTCTTCTGTTTTGTTTTAGGTTATCATGCTGGGAAGATTAAGAGAATTGTGTTTAAAGGATTTTATCATTGTATGCTACTACGATGAATATTTGGTTCTCATATAGAGTTTATAGATAAATGCGTGTTCTGATATCATATTTTGCAGATAAAATGCTATAGTCTTTTATTTCTCTTTTATTCTTGTATTCGAATTGCATCATTTAGAATGTGTATCTTAGGATTCTAATTTGGTTGGACATATCATGTTATTCATACGTTGCAAGAAATTACAGTTGAGTTGGGATAAATAGTTAAAATAGTACAGTATCAGTAATAATGCAATAAATTTTGTTGTGCTGCTGCCCAGTAAAATTTTTAGGTTGTTTATCAAAATTGTATATCCCCTAGCTAATACTAATTTGCTGTTCCATTTTTACCTTTTTGTTGTGGTTGGAGGCACTATTGCACATATTGTTTATTGGCTGCTAGAGTCCTACATTGACTAATGATATGACTAACCAGTATATATAAAGGGAGCACAATCTTAGATATGTTATTTAAATACCTGCAAATGTCTAATCCTACAATTGGATCACCTGCGAAAATTCAGTCTTGCAAACTTTACATTCTAGATATTTCGTCCATCCAAGATCCAAACATGAACTAAGTGTATACAAGGTAAGTACAATCTTTATCTCAAGAGCTAATATTTGGGATTGAGTTAGATCAAGTTCAATTTCTAATATTGAAATTGAATTTATATCTTATCTGCAAAATAAGTTGGTTCATTCTTTCATGACTTCAGTTAAGATTATGTATATAGTGAACATAATTCAGTTTGATCTGCAACAAGAAACATTATTATTGTCAGGAGTTGCAATTTATTATCCTACTTGTAACTGGAAGCTTATATTTGGTCATTTGGATGGAGATGCTGACTCTGCAAATTCCATATCTTTTACCATTTTCTTTCCATATTTTCATTCCCTATGCTAATATGTATTTTTTGTGCAGGCCAACTGTGTGTTTATGTTCATACTATGTTGCTTCTCTTGATACATGGTGCTCTTGGTATATGGTAATACAGGTCTCAAATCTTATTATCCTTTTCCTTCTCCTCTTTCAGTTTCCTTCTTTCTGCCTTTGTTTTGGTCTCAAATCTTATTATCCTTTTTCTTCTTGTTCAGTCCATTTCTTTCTTCCTTTGTTTTTTCAGAGAACAGAAAATATGTAAAGCTTGTTACAGATACTCTGTTTTTACATTTATGTACCATTTTATACTCTTGTTATGAATAATTTATTATGAATTCTTCTCTTTTGTATGTTGTTTTTTATCTTTATTGTTTACAAAATAGAAATAAAAATATCTCAATAATAATCTTTCCCTCTCTCTACATGTATGCATAAAAAATTAACAATCTCTTTTAATTATTATTTTTTCTATATTTTCATTTCATTCTCTCTTAATATGCATTTTTTGTACACTCGTCCTGTTTATGAAAATTTCTCACTAGGATAGTATTTTTTTTTTTCTTATTTTTCCTTTGTAAAACATTGTTTGCTATGTTTATGTTTACGCTCATATGATATTGCTTCTCGTGGTAGGGGTAATATAAGTTTCAAATTTTATTTTTCCAAGGTAATAGAAAGGTAAAGCTTTTCACAGGAAAGGCCAACAAGATAAATTTCTTAGAAAAAGTGTAACCTTTTGGTATCAACTTGAAATATTTTAGATGTATGTATCATTTTAAATTTTTGTATTATCTTGCAATATTTTTAAATATTTTATTTTTCATGTACCATTTTAGATTTTTGTTATGAAAAAATTATTATGGATTTTTTTTTAATGTTTTCTATCTTCATTATTTGCAAAATAGAAATAGAAATGTGCAAGTAGTGATCTTTCTCTCTTTCATTACATGCATGTTTAATTTACTCTTGATTATTAGATTAACATTCCATTTAATTATTTTTTATTTAAAAATTAATAATTAAAATAAATATGATCATTTTGTTTATGTTTAATTTTATGCAACATTTTGGTTTATGTACAGGAAAGGTCACAAAAAAAATGTCATAATAGATTCATCATACTTGATATTATAGAAATTAAGATTTCTATTTTAAACATTGAGAAAAACTTAATTTAAGAAGCAAGGCACTTCTAATATTGAAAGATCATTTAGTAAAAGAGATATAAAAGTCTAATTTAACTCATTTTTGTATTAATTTAATTTTATATATTTTTTATAAATCGTTATGGTTTATCCTAACATATATTTTTTATTGTAAACAAAATTTGTCCAATTAAATATTAAAGTATTAAATTTTTTAAAAATTATCATTTTATTTGTAACATTCATGTTATGTTTCAAACTATGACTATATGAAATGAAAAATAACTTTCTATACATCTCATTTTATTTTTAGATAATAAGAAGTTTTTTATTGTTAAAAATACATGCTTGTACGCTTACGTTACATCCATAACTAGAAGTCTAATTCTTTTTTAAATATGTTCATGAGCTTCTGATGTTCTTTTTGAAAATTGTTTCATTTTGAATGTTTCATCTAGATGCATGATGCTTTCTTCTACAAGTTTTTAATATCTATGGCATTGATCTTGATCTCAGTCCAGTCTCATCAATTGTTTTTTTATCCATAAAAGGTTGATGTTTTAATAAGTATAATAAAGTATAACCTTGTAACCTTAACATCAAGTAAAAGTAATGTAGCATCTATATTTAAAATGAAAAATAAATTGGCTTAAATGCATAACACAAAGTTCATACAGGTTAATCACTTTCTAAATATAATTATATTATCTTTTAATATATTTATTTGATTTAAAAATATATTTTAAATGAAAAATAATTAAATACTTAAATTTATTTAATCTTTCAACAAGTATATTAAATAAATAATAAAGATAATAATTTGTATACATAGTATCTATTTTAAAATAAAAAATTCTTAAGAATCTAATATTGGAGCATAAATTATTTACAAACATATATGATTTACTAAAATACAGTAAATAGAAGTTTAAATAATTCTATAGTGACATTTGTTTCACAAACTTAGTTTGCAAGTAATTTTGAGACATATAAATTAGTATTTTACAAAGGTTATTCAAAATTTAATTTGAAGAATTATTTATTTTTAAATGATAAATTAATATTTTAATATTTTAACTGGTAACCACATTATTATAATTTTTTACGTACTTTTTATTAATATAAATATATTAAATTTTAAAATGATCTATTTATTCAAGTACAAAAAATTATCTTTATATATCTTATATTATCTAAATTTGACATTAAATTTTATTAAAGTATTTTTCATAAATATAGTAAAAAATCATCTAAATATGTATATTTAGTTCAATTGTTAAAAAAATAATTTTATAGTAAAAATGAAACAACCGTAATAAAATAATAATAGTGTACAACATGGTAATCATAGCATAATAATATTATTATAACTTGTTAAATACTAACTAATAATACTATTAATTTTTATTAGTTTATTATTATATCTTATATCATTTGTAAAAATATTTGAGTCATTACAAAAAATGTTTAGATAATTTTTTTTTCTCAATAATAGGCATACAAAAATCTACAATAAGATAATAACATGAAACTTTTGGTAATATCTCATCAATCATAAATATATCAAAGATAATTATTCTATTTAGCATATATAAAAATACTTGAAACATTTTTAATCACAAAATTTAATATTTTTTTCACTGTAATTGAGAATGATTATTGTAATTTAACATAATAATACTTAAAGTTTTTTTACAATTAATATTATTCTAACATCTATCATTAAAATAATTGATAAAATTAATGATTATATTTTTTATTTAATTATTAATTTTAAAATTAAAATATCCTTTTGTACGAACCACAACTAATACAGCATGTGTTATAAATTTATCCATGGGAGAGTACGGGTCACGTGAGGATGAATCCTATGCTTTTTAAACCAAGATCCGTATGATTGTCAACAACATCTCCTAACAATCTTTCTTATGTATACAATAAAAAATTAAACCCTCATCAAACTGAGTTATTTATCAACTATGTCCAATCTTGTTGAGCTGATTTATACGTGCTATTATACATGAGTTTGAGCTTACCTGTCTCTGTAAATCAGATTAAAATACAATAACTTCCTTAAACTTTATAAATTTCAAATACTTTTCAACGAGAGAACGTTTCATAGCTCAAATTGTATTCCTAGATATCATAAATTATTATGATGTTTATTCTCTCATCGGACGATGAAATCAAAATTAGGCGTTTATTTAGTTATATAATTGTTTAAGCGCTGAACTTGCTTGTTGGTTTGCTGCGATTTTCCCCCGCTATTCTGAAATCTTTGATTTATTAATTTTATAGAATCATTTATTATTGCCTATATATATAACAGACGATATACCCATTTCTGTGTATTGTAACTTAAAAGTACACTCGTGGTGTAACATATAAAATTCTATATCCAAAATCAAAATTATGAACCTTGTATATTATTCCAGTTATTACATTATAAAAAATCATATTGAATTCTTTTTCTTTTGAACCTCTCAATTGTATTCTATGCAATTATAAAAGCATATTTTTCAGATTAATTTTAACAAATTGCATGCCGTCGATATAGGTATATGAGATTTATTTATCTTGGAAGTTATAAGAATAGATTCCCCACTCCACTAACTTCTGTTTTACTGACATTGCTTTTGCATTAAATATAATGATAGTCTCATTAAATTATTTTGCTGGTGAATATCAAATTGTCACTTCCTGATAGAAATGGCCATATGCTTGCCCTTGTTGTTTTACGGGGGCCACGCCCTTATGCTTGTCGGCTAAGCATTATTAAGACACACTTTAATAGATATTTAATGAACAATTATTTACTTACTTTGCTATTGCTTCTTTGTTCACGTGTAAAGTGGTCACACTTTCCTAATCATAAATATGAAATAAACTCGATCCTTGAACAGGAACTCTTGCAACCACTGGCAAATAGAAAAAGAAAAATACATCTATGTGGACAAACTAGGTTGAAGATAAGATACAGCTAAAGTGTCTCTCCCTTGCGAATTCTCACGTGCTAAGTTCTCCAATGTTCTTTTCTCATTCTTATCTAATGAATTGCCTCTATTGTAGTGTATTTAGTTTGGGTTGTCAGTAATTAATTATGTAGATATGTGATGTTTTAGCGGTTCGTAACCGTCGTAGGTTTATTTATACGGTGTATCAGACTTGTTCGCACACTTTCTTCTGTCCCTTCTATAAAATATAAATAATTAATTTATTAAAATTAATAAAAAGTAATTAAAATAATTAATATAACAAAAATTTTAATTTTATATGGTATTAAACAATTACATTGATAATATAAAAATAAATAAATCTTTTTATTAATATAACTTTTAAATAAAATATTTTATATTTAAGATAAACAAAATACTCGTAACTTTTTGTATAAAAAATATTAAAATGAATTATTTCTTGTATACCTAGAAAAAAAATATATGCATTCTATAAGAATATTCGTTTATAATAAAAAATAAGAATAATTATTAATTTTATTTAAATCAATAAAACTAAAAAAAGCACACAATTTCTTTAAATGATAATATAATCATTAACTAAATTATAATGTTAATCATTTATATATAATTGTATGATTTAAATTTAATATTTTTATTATAATTTTTTTATAAATTTTTTTCTGATATATATATATATATATATATTAAAGTGTTGTTCTTTCTTTTATAAATATTTTTATATTATTATTATTCTTTACTTTTTAACACATAAAAGAAAAATAATCTATATCATAATAACCAACCCAAAATATAAAATGATAAATATTTGTTAGGATGTCGAAAAATATATTTTAGACATAAATATATGTGGCTTCCCCACTCACCCGCTCCTTGATGATCCGTCGTTGATGATCCACAATAATTTAATTTTTATTACTGTAATTTTTTATTAGACAGATAAATAAAAGCAAATAGTATTTTATTAATAATGACGGATAAAAATATAAGGAAGAACAGAGAAAAGGGACAAGAAAAAAAAGAAAAAATGAAAAGTAATATATTATCATCTTACTTGTTAATATTATGAAAGAATGGAAGAGAATACAAAATATCAAAATAATTTAGTTAATATAATTAGAATATTAGAATAGAAACAAAGATAAGGGAAAAGGTATTTTCGTTATATCATTTTTTCTCTTTTCTTTCTGTATCTTTAAACCAAATAAGAGAAAAGTATAAACATTAATCTCCTTTCCTGATATTTCATCAAATCTTTCAAAATTTTCATTAAATCATTCCAAAATCTCCTTTTTATCTCGGCTCTCAAAATCCGTAATCATATAATAAAATAAGTTAAATTAAGTACAAACCACTACAGAATATGCATTATGGCATTGAAAGTCACCTAATTTTTTTAGAAAAAAGGAAGGATGGTGGTTTATTGGTCATTATCTTTTATTTTCCTTCAACTAAACATTATGTTAAAGTATTAGAATGTTGGTATTAGAATATATTTTTTCTTTCCAAAATTAAGGATAAAAATAAGTAATAAAATTATTCAAACTAGATTTTAAATATTATTTAAATTTATGTTTATTATTTTTTATTTTTTATATTAAAATGTAATATATTTAAAAATTTATTAGACATATAATATAAAATAATAATAAATAAATTTAATTTTTTATAAATAATTATTAAAAAATTATAAATTTAAAACTTATGTTAAATAACTCTTAAATATATATATATATACTAAAAAATAAAAATTTTAACTTTTACCTAATTTTATAAATATATTAATATTATATAAATATAATATATTAAATAAAGATAATAAATATAAAAATATAATATATATATATATATAGATAAATATATTTTAGAATACGTTAAACAAATTTTTTTATAAATTTAAGTTTAACTTATTTTTTTAAAAAATGTATACCTATTTATTAAACAAATTTATTTAAGTTAAGATTTAAATAAATCAAGCTATAAATTTTTAATTAAAGTGTTTGTTATAAAGTTGGAAAATAGTTATTTTTTTATTTAATATGGAATATAATTTTTTAATAATTTTAATTTTTATTACTATTTATATTTTAATATATTGCTTTTCATATAATAGATGGAGTCAAACTAGATTTTAAATATTCAACTTTAAATCGTTTAAAAATTTTAGAATCTTAATTTAAGTATGTTATTTGTAATATTTTTTTTCTAAGGTCTAATATGGTTTTAAATTTATCAAGTAAAAAATAAAAAAGATTAATAAACAAGTTTAAATTTTTATAATTAATTAATTAAAAAACATACAAAATTAAAATTTTAAAAATAAAAAATTGTTAAATAGGTTCTCAATCTATATACATACACATATATATAAATTGTTTAAACAACTTATCTATGATTTTATTTTCATAATAGAGATAAAACTAATTAGAATTTTTTTTATTTAAAATTAATTTTTTTTAAAAATTATATATATTCATTAATATTATATAAAAATAATATATTAAAATAAATATAAAAATATAATATATAAAGTTAAATATATTTTAAAATATATTAAACATATTTTTTATAAATTTAAACGTAACTGATTTATTTTAAAAAAATTATTTATTTATTAAACAAATTAAATCAAATTAAAATTTCAACAAGTAGATCGTAACCAAAATATTTTTTATTATATTGTAAAGTAGTTACTATCTCACTTAATATTTAACATTATTTTTTAATAATTTTAATTTTCTACTACTATTTATATTTTAATATATTAGTTTTTAGAAAATAGATAATAGGTCGAATTAAACTGGATTTTAAATGTTCAGGCTACTTAAACTTTTTAAAATCTAAACTTAAGTTTCTTGTCATTTTTTATTGTTATCAACATCTAACATATTTTAAAGTTGAGTCTATGAGACATACAATAAAAAAAAAAATAACAAACATGTTTAAATTTTTATAAATGATTGATTAAAAAATTTGAAATCTAAATATTACAAAATAAAAAAATTGTTAAATAGGTCATAAGCATATATATATATATATATATATATATATATTGTTTAAATAAATCATTTAAGATTTTATTTTCATGACAAAAAAAACTAATTAGAATTTCTTTTGTTTGATATAAAAAAGTTTAACTTTTAAGGAATCAATAAATATATTAATATTATAGAAATATAATATATTAAAATAAATATAAAATATAATATATAAAGATAAATATTTTTAAATATTTTAAATTAATTTTTTTATGAGCTTAAATTTGACTTGTTTATTTAAAATATATATATATATATATATATATATCTATTTTTTAACAAACTGAATAAAGTTAAGATTTAAATAAATCAAATTGTATGTCTTTAATCAAAGTATTTTTTATTACATTAGAAAGTAGTTACTCTCTCACCTAATATGTAACATTATTTTTTAATAATATTAATATTTTTATAAATAATTTTCTTTTTAGTATATTAATTTTCACGCCATAGACAATAGATTAAATGAAATTAGATTTTAAGTGTTAACCTTGAAGCGTTTAAAATTTTCAAAAGATATGCTTAAGTCTCTTGTATTTTATTTTGTTGAGGTGCAATGTATTTTTTAAGTCTATGAGACATAAAATAAAAAATATTCATAAATGAATTTAATTTTTTATAAATGATTAATTAATAACATTTACTAATCTAAAATTTAAAAAGTAAAAAAATTATTAAATGAGTTTTAAGCCTATATATATATATATTAATTGTTTAAACAAATCATCTAGAATTTTATTTTCAGGATTGACAGAAAGCTAATTAGAAATTCTTTTATTTGAAAGTAAAATTTTAAATTTTAACAAATTATATAAATATAATATATTAATATAAATATGAAAATATAATATATGAAGATAAATATTTTTTTGAATATTTTTTTTATAAATTTAAACTTACTTGTTTATTTAAATAAACGTATCTATTTATTAAATAATTTAAGCTAAGATTTAAACAAATCAGAATATAAATTCTTAACCATAGTGTTTTTTATTACATTAGAAAATAGTTAATCTCAACTTAATATGTAACATTATTTCTTAACAATTTTAATTTTTTACTATTATTTATATTTTTAATATATTAATCTTTAGGTAATAGGTAATAGATGGATTCAAACTAAGTTTTATGTGTTCAATCTTAAACTATTTAAAAATTTAATTTGTATTTAAGTTTATTACTTATTATTTTTTTGTTGTTGGTATGGTCTAACATGTTTTACTGTCTATCAAACATACAATAAAAAAAGATTAATAAATAAGTTTAAATTCTTGTAAATAATTGATTAAAATAACTTACAAATTTAAAATTTAAATGATAAAAAAAATTATTAAATAGGATCTAAGCATATATATATATATATATATATATATATATATATATATATATATATAAACTGTTTAAACAAACTATATAAGATTTTATTTTTTGGACATAGAGAAAGCTAATGAGAATTTCTTTGGTTTGAAATTAAAAATTAAAACTTAAAAATTTTAACTTTTAATAAATTATATAAATATAATATATTATAATAAATATAAAAATATAATATGTAAAGATAAAAATATTTCTAAATATGTTTAATAGAATTTTTTATAAGTTTAAGCTTGATTTATTTATTTAATAAACATCTATTTATTTATTAAATAAATTGAATCAATTTAAGATTTAAATAAATCAAAAAGTAGATTTTAAGCAAAGTGTTTTTTATAAAGTTGAAAAGTAGTTACTCTCTCACTTAATATATAACAATTTTTTAATAATTTTAATTTTACTATTATATATATTTTTAATATATTAGTTTTTAGATAATAAGTAATAGATCGAGTCAAACTAAATTTTAAATATTCAAACTTGAATTGTTTAAAAATTTTCAAATCTCAAACTTAAGTATATTAGTTGTTAATTTTTTTTAAATCTAACATATTTTTAAGTCTATCAAACATAAAATAAAAAAGTCAATAAACTAATTTAAATCTTTACAAATAATTAATTAAAAATATTCACAATTCTAAAACTTATAAAATAAAAGGATTGTCAAATAGATCCTAAACCTATATACACATATATAAGTTGTTTATGTAAGCCATCTAGAATTTTATTTTTAGGACAGGGAGAAAACTTATTAAAGTTTATTTAGTTTGAAATTAAAAATTAAAAATTTTAAATTTTTAACAAATTATTTAAATATATTAATAGTATATAAGTATAATATATTAAAATAAATATAAAATATAATAAATATATTTTTGAATATTTTAACAGATTTTTTTTTTATAAATTTAAACTTGATCTTTTTTATCTAAAAAAGGGTATCCATTTATTAAATTAATTGAGTAAAGTTAAGATTCAAACAAATCTGGTGGTAGATCTTTGGTCAAAGTATTTTTATTTCATTGAAAAATAGTTACTCTTTAATTTAATATGTAACATTATTTTTTAATAATTTTAAATTTTTATTACTATTTATATTTTTAATATATTAATTTTTTAACTAATAAATAATAAATCAAGTTAAATTAAATTTTAAATGTTTAAGAAGTACAATAAAAAAATTAATAAATATATTTAAAATTTATAAATAATTGATTAAAAACAGTTAAAAATCTAAATCTTATAAAATAAAAAAATTGTTAAATAGATCCTAAACATATATATATATATATATATATATATATATATATATTTATTGTTTAAACAAGTTATCTAAACTTTTATGTGCAGGATAAAGAGAAAGTTAATTAGAATTTATTTTATTTAAAATTAAGATTTTTATTATATAAAAATAAATATATTTTTAAATATGTTAAACAGATTTTATTATAAGTTTAAGTTTAATTTTTTTTATCTATTTATTAAATAAACTAAATAAGTTAAAATTTAAACAAATCAAGATCCTTAATCAAAATATTTTTTTATTACATTGAAAAATAATTACTCTCTCACTTAATATGTAACATTATTTTTTAATAATTTTAATTTTTTACTGTTATTTATATATTTAATATATTAATTTTTAGATAATAGATTGAGTTAAACTAGATTTTAAATATTCAAATTAAAACCTTTTAAAAATTTTAAAACCTAAATTTTAATCAGTTACTTTTTTTTTCTAACATGTTTTATAATCTGTGAGACATATAATAAATAAGGTTAATAAACAAATTTAAATATTTATAAATAATTATACTTTTAAAATTTATAAAATAAAAAGATTGTTAAATAAATCTTTTATATATATATATATATATTATTTAAGTAAATTTTTTAAAATTTTATTTTCAAGATAAGAGGAAGAAAGTTAATTAATTTTTTTTATTTAAAATTAAAAATTAAAAATTTTAACTTTTAACAATTTATATAAATATATTAATATTATGTAAATATAATATATTAAAATAAAAATAAATATAAATATATAATATATTGAAAAATAGATTTATAAATATATTAAACTAACTTTTTTATAAATTTAAGTGTAACTTGTTTATCTTAAACCGTCTATCTATTTATTATACAAATTAAATTAAATTAAAATTTAAACAAATAAAATTGTAAATTTTTAATTAAAATATTTTTAATGTGTTAAAAAGTATTTACTTTCTTGCTTAAATGTAACATATTTTTTTAATAATTTTAATTTTTTATTATTATTTATATTTTTAATATATTAGTTACTATTAATTTTACAATTTTTATGAAACATTATATAATTAATAAAATATATTAAAATAAAAAATAATATTACCAACTATTTTTCATCCTGAAAAATATACTTATAAAAGACACAACTTCGCAATACATCCTTTTTGTCTAGTTATAGAGACATTTTTTTTAAGACAGTAAATGTAGGTTATTATGATCATTGACTTTAAAAAGTTATCATAGTAATTTTTAAATTTGTAAAAATCTATCTATTTTAATTTTTTTATTATCATTTTATATCATTTATCAAATCATTAATTAAAATGATAAATAACAATTTTAGAACTAAAATGAAGATTTTTTTAAATGTGTGTTTGGACCGTAAATTTTACATAGAAGATAATTTTTGAATCCAAATATTTTTATAGTATAATAATATTAATTGTTTTAAAGAGGTATTTCTTCGTATAAAAGTCTGAAATCAAATGAAAGTTTACTTAAAAGATTTGTTCTTAGGAATCAAACATATTTCGTTTAAAACATGAAAATGTTACAATGAGTATGGTCAAAACCTTTATATTTAGAAATTTAGATTTTCATCCCTTTTCATAAGAATATTTTAGTAGAAAATATAGTTAAAAATTTTAATTTCATAAAGATATTTTTAAAATATTTATGTCAAATATAAAAAACTGAAATTTATTAAAAGAGGAGGAATAGTCATTCCATTAACATTAACGACAATTGGAAATGACTAATTAATTAATAATTTAAAATGATTACTTAATCCTTTTTAGTATAACTTTGTATTGTTGACAATTATTTCACATGTTCTTTAATTTTTCTTTTTTTTTTTTATTGATAGTTTTTTTACTACTAATGGATTGTAACTGAAGTTTAATTAAAACAAATTTGTACTTGATTGTGGCTAGATATATTTTCATTAGGATATCTACTTATTCACGAGTTGACGATGAAGTTTTATATTTGATTTTGTCTGAGATAGAGTTGTCGGATTTTTTTTTTATTTTTATTTTTGAAAAAGATACCGAAAGTAATCAAAGTTAAAAGCGGATTTTATTGATGATAATCAAACAAGTCTAATGACTATGATTGATAAGTAGATAATCTAGCATATGTCTTCTATGAGTATGGTCAAAGAAGTAATATTAGAGAGATAGAAGAAATCAAGTGTTGACCGATGCAGCAGATTTTTAGTATTTTTAAAGGAAATTCGAAGAAGGCTATATAAGAATGTCAGGAAGGTGTAATTTGAAATTGATTAAAGAACTAAAGTGAAGTTTATCCAATTTCAGTCTAGAAAAGTCAAGGACAGTAATAAAAGCTTTGAATTATATCATAGGCTGTAGAAGCTCAATTGGTTACTGTAAAGCTAGTGTTTTATTTTTATTTTTTAATTATTGTTTAAAATGCAACATTTTAATATTTACCTTCAATAAAATATATTTTATTAAATGAAATAATTTAATATTTATTTTAAATATTAAATGTAACTTAAATATTTAAATAATTTTTAAATTAAAGCTATAATAAATAAATAATATTATAAAATATTTACACATACAGTATATTAAAACTAATTTTTATTCTTAAAATACTCTTTAACAAGACACGTTAAATAATTGAAAAACAGATAAGAATATTCAAACTTCAAAGTGATGTGAATGGTTGAGTTTAAAATTAAATAAAAATAATTTTAAATTATTGAATAATTTTGAAATAACGCTAATTAGTTTAAATTATATATTCTATATTAAAAATATAAGAATTGAATCTTTAAATTTAAAACAAATAAACCTAATATCAATATTAATTTTAGAACATGGATTAATATAAGGATTGATATAATTTAGATAAAAAAAATATAAATATATAGGTGAGTTAAAAATTTGAATAAAAATCTTTCCAACCTTTAAATCGCTTTATACCATTGGAATTATCCCGTATTAAAGAAAAAGTGAACAAGAAAGAGCAGAAGTGTTTATTTCACATACGAAAACTTGGAAAATGGTGCAATGCGTGAATGAGGACGTGAGAGAGGGAAGGTTCAGTTTGGATGGTGAAAGGTGTTCTATGCAAAGCCGTTCCGCTGAGCGAATGAATGAGGTCACTTTTTCTCGGGAATTGTTATCTCTGTCCCACAAATCGAATATATACATATATGTTGTGTGCTTTTTGAATCTTCAATTTCAAATCAGGAAGATTCATGGTAGCTGCATCACACACACTCGCAACACCATATGAAAATTCAGATTCAATCACCGTCAAAAATTATATAACCAGTATAATTAGAGTTTTGCTTAAAACCATTTTTTTTTTATATTTTTAAATTATTAAATAAATAAAATATTTTACATTTTATATTTTAAAATAATAATATTTATTTAATACTTTATAAAATTATTTAAAAAAGTGTACAAGCATATGACAAACCTCCAATTATTTATATTTAAAGTTATTAAATATAATTTATATTAAATCTTATTATTTTTTCTTGATAAAAAAAATAAAAATACTATTTATGTTCAGAAAACAGTATCGGTAAAGTTTGTAGGTAGGTGATGGGTGACGCCGCTTCCACTTGTTTTCAGCTTATTGTTTGTTTTGGTTGGGGTTCGTTGCTGTTCATTTGTGTCCGTTGAAAACCAGGGAAGGCATGCAGCAGCATGGCATATTCTTTTTCAATTTCATTTGAATATATTTTTTTTGAATTGACAAGAACGCCCTCGACCAAAAGAAAAATTGACAGACATGTTATGGGTTGATACTTGATTGGGTGCAGAAGCTCAAAAAGGTGTTTCAATAAGATAGTAAAACATTATTTACAATTTTCAAAATTGGTGTCCGGTTTTATTATCCTCTGTAGCTGCCATTTAAAAAAGATGAGAAATGAAATCCAATTAGTTAGTTTGACTTTTGCGTCTAATTGGATTCTGATTATGGTTGTTACTAAATAATTGATTTGCCACTTTAAATTTAATGGTGCATGCAGCATATTTGCCTTTCGCTATTTGTTTGTTGTACTCCACCACCCCACTTTCTCCACAAAGTAAAGGATGGTTCCCGCTCGGAACTTTAGTTATTTATGGTTAAATTTGGATTTATTTTTTTTGGGGTACAAAAATAATTATTTGATTTGATTATAAAAATATATTATGAAGAAATCTAAATTGGTTTGATTAAAATTTTAATTAAACTAAATTAAAAATTTGATTTCTATATTTATATTTTGTGTTTAGCTAGAAAATAATAAATAATATCATTTCTGTATCCTTTTATTTTTAAGATAGTGATATTGATTAAATAATTAAGAATTTTTTAATTAAACTTTATGTTAAAAATGTATTAAAATTATTGATTTTTAATATATAACTAAAGATACATAATAAAAATTTATATATAATAATTTTATTAAAAAATATATTTTTTAAAATTTATGAATGTATGATTAAACTTTTCAAAGTTATAAGATGAATGTATGATTAAACTTTTCAAAGAAAGAATTTTTTTATTCTTCAATTAATGTTTTAAATTACGGATTAATATTGACTTTCTATTTCTTGGTTAAATATCAAAGTTAATACTCCAAAAAAGTGGATCATATTTCATAACCCCCAAAAGAGTGGAAAAAGGGAAACAAAACGGAAAGAAGGTTAAGGAAGTTAGCAATGCAGTGGGAAGGTGTAATTGTTATTGGAAGTAATTTAGTGCAGTTAACTATAATTAATTAGGGGTAAATAGAGAGAAAGACAAAAGCGGGCTGCGGGCACACATGTGGAAAAAGAAGTGTCTAGGTTCATCCTCCCCAACCAGTTTCAGTGGAATGGAGTCCTTATATAAAACCGGAGACTCATATCATTCTGAGCAACCCAGGTTGTCTTTTCTGTTTTGGATCAGCATAAGACCAAGTTCACATTTTGGTGCGTTCTGGAATGACCCTTTTGCCCCTGCTCCTCCACTAACTCCTCCTTTTTGGTTTCTAAAGCACATTACCAAAAGGGTCCCTACTCAGTAGTCACACACCACCAAGCCTTCAATGGCGTCCATGGCTACCACCCTTTTCGCTAAAACCTCCTTCCCCTCTCATTCTCTCCCCAAAACCTTCGACACCCATTTTGCCCCTTCCCTCAAAGTTAACGTTTTTGTGGGCGGTAAGAGGAGGACTCACCCGAGGCTCCGAGTTTCGAACGGGTTGATTGAACCGGATGGAGGGAAGTTGGTGGAGCTTGTGGTGGAGGAATCACAGAGAGATTTGAAGAAGGGTGAGGCTTTTTCGTTGCCAAGGATCAAGCTATCTCGGATTGACATGGAGTGGGTTCACGTTCTGAGTGAAGGTTGGGCCACCCCACTACGCGGCTTCATGAAGGAAGCTGAGTTCCTCCAAACGCTTCATTTCAACTCCCTCCGACTCCATGATGGGTCGGTCGTTAACATGTCGGTGCCAATCGTTTTGGCCATCGATGATGCCCACAAACATCGGATCGGGGATTCCAAAAGGGTCGCTCTTTTTGATTCTAAAGGAAACCCTGTTGCCATTCTCAATGAGTAAGGCGCTAACCCCCACATGGCTTTCTCCGTTTTGCTTTCATGTTCAGTTAGCATGTTTTTGTGCTCTGTATTGTTTCAAGTTCATAACTTTATTAGCTTTATTTTATTCTATCTTATTGGAAGGGAAGGGGAGGGAATTAGCTGAAGAGAGGAGTTGGGAGGTTTTGATATTTTCTATGTTTTTTTTCGTGAGGAAGTAAAATTTTTCATTAAAATTATGGTATGTTGTTTTTTCGAGTTATTTTTTTAAAAATATAATTAGAGAACTATCGAATTAGGAGTATTAACTGTGAAGAGAGAGCAGGTGAGCACAAAAAAATTGCTTGTGAGAAAGGTATGGTTTTGTGCTGTTTTCATATTTGCAGGTTGAATGTGATTGTTAAGTACAGCTGTGTTTAATATTTGGAAAAGGGAAGGGTCAGAGGGTAGGGGTGCCAAAATTGGGAACGAATATGCGGGGATTAGGTATTTTGGTACGGGTATTTTGTGTTCTTATTCTATTCCATTTCATTTTGTATTAGCATAAAATGCTATTGTTCGTTGGATAGTCAACCACCATCCATGCCGTGATGGAATTTGGGACTGTTTCCCCGTGCTGTCGTTGTTTGCTCTCCCCCATTTATTTTTTATTATCCTTATCAATATTAATCCAATCTAATTGAGGCATATTAGGTTCTGATTTCACCTGGGTGATTTTTATTGGACAATAGGAAGATCGAGGATAAGAAAATTTGAGTCGTATGCCGTAACGCCTATTCAATAGGCACTGTATTTGTACGGACATATGTATATGTCTTTGTGGACTTTACTTCCATTCTGTGGTCCTCGAATGAATACACGACAACAGATTGTATTTTGAAATTTTTGTTGCTAAAGTATCGCCAGATTAACAAAGTTGATCATGCTTCTTAGGCTAAAAGACATGTTCGTACAAGTTCTTGAAAAAAAGGTTCCCATGCCATATTGACTAGAATTACGAATTCATGACCAAACGTGCAAATAGTTTGGAAAATGTAAAATTGATACAAAATTTGACCTAAGATAATATAGTTAGACAAAAGATCTAGAAGGAGGACATTATAGTTACATCTGTATGTGTTATTTGTGATCTTTTCTATAGTCATTCATTTTAGTTGTTTTCTTCTCTTCCTTCCCTGTTGTCATATTTTTCTTTTGGTTATTTCAGTATTGAAATTTATAAACACCCTAAAGAAGAAAGAATAGCCCGAACATGGGGAACCACTGCCTCAGGCCTACCTTATGTTGAAGAAACTATAACTAATGCTGGAAATTGGCTGATTGGGGGTGACCTAGAGGTTATTGAACCTATCAAGTACCATGATGGGCTTGATCATTTTCGGTTGTCCCCTGCAGATCTTCGTGCTGAGTTCACAAGGCGCAATGCGGATGCTGTGTTTGCCTTCCAGCTCCGAAATCCAGTTCACAATGGCCATGCTTTGCTAATGACTGATACCCGTAAACGGCTTCTTGAGATGGGTTATAAGAATCCTGTCCTCTTGCTCCATCCACTTGGAGGCTATACCAAAGCTGATGATGTTCCACTTGATTGGCGAATGAAACAACACGAGAAGGTACATGTACTAAACCAAATACTTTTATATGCAGATGTGACTATCGAGACTCATTGTTGGACCTATGTCACTTCCTTCACTTTTTCTGTTTGACTGTAATGTCATTGTTGTCTGACTTTTCTTGCATACTCCACCATCGTTCTTTGATGTAATAATGACTCCCAAGATACCTGTCTTCTTTATAAAGTGTGGTTATCTGAGAAAAGTAATTTATTAGTTAGACTTAGACCTACCCCAAATTGTTCAAATTGTGTTTTCTTCGACAGAAAATTTCACTTGTATCATTTGATCTTTCTTTAGGTACTTGAGGATGGTGTTCTTGATCCAGAGACAACTGTGGTATCCATCTTCCCTTCTCCCATGCACTATGCTGGACCCACAGAGGTGCAGTGGCATGCAAAGGCTAGGATCAATGCAGGTGCCAACTTCTACATTGTAGGTCGTGACCCTGCAGGCATGAGCCATCCAGTTGAGAAGAGAGATCTCTATGATGCCGACCATGGGAAGAAAGTATTGAGCATGGCACCAGGACTTGAGCGTCTAAACATTCTTCCTTTCAGGGTAATTGATAATTCTCCTTCTCACCATTACTGGGAGGTTCATTTAAGCCTCTTTGATTCATATGATGATTATTTCCATTCATTGCAGGTTGCTGCATATGACAAGAGTCAGGGTAAAATGGACTTCTTTGACCCTTCAAGGCCCCAGGACTTCCTCTTCATATCAGGCACAAAGGTATGTTTATATATACTTAGAATGCAAAAACACGAGTCCTCTCATTCCAAGTGTAAGAAGATGGTGTTCACTGTGATGGTGACCATGTTAGTTACTTGTTTGTGGTATCTTAACTAAGATTACTTGGATTTACAGATGCGCACGCTTGCAAGGAACAAAGAGAATCCTCCTGATGGATTTATGTGCCCTGGTGGGTGGAACGTGCTGGTTGAATATTATGATAGCTTAGTGCCCTCAAGTAACGGCAAAATGCCGGAAGCTGTTCCAGCTTAATGTTGTATTTTAATGTATATGCGTGAATGGGAGAAACTCTAAGCTTACATATTCTCCAGCTTAAGAACCAGATTCCTCTTGGATTCTCTTGTCCAATCCCTAATAATAAAACTTTGGTTGGGGAGGCACCAGCACAGAGACACATCGCCTCCTCTCCTTTTATGTATGGCATTTAGTGTTGCCTCTTGCACTCGGTGCAATTGTGCATGCCATCATCACTCTGTAATATATTCTGGTTGTGCTTAGGATTTGGTTTGACTGTTTTCACTCATTACACTATTTCGTTTTTTAATTTAGGCTTTAACTCCTTTTAATTCAATTTACAACTCATTTTAGCCATAAAATTGACATTACTCCTATGATTCTCATAATCTATACTCCATCTTTATCACCTTATGCTTGTGAGTCTGTTACCATGTTGCTTTCCTACATATTTTGTTGTGTATAAAAATCTCTCACTATATATGATGACTCCGAAGATGTCTTGGGGAGAAAGATAGTAAGTTTGTGGAGCGTAATAATTAAAATGCATCAATTTGTCACTGAAGTTACAACGCGAACGGGAATTGGAATGTTTCTATTTGACAAATTGTATGTGAAGCTAAACGACCCGCAATAATTAGCAAATTAGAATTGCGTCCAAGGAAAATTTTCTGAAGCTATGACAAAAGAAATGAATCGGGATAGCGCTTTATTTATAACAACAAAGCCGTGGCAACATTCATTACGGCTCAAAACATGTGTCGTGATCAATAACAAGACAAGTTAAGAAAAAGGGTATAAGATAATTATGAAGAAACAGAAATGAGTCCAAAGCATGAAGTCATAGTTTGCAAAATTTGACCAACCATTTTGGCTTGACAAAAAATAGGTCTATATTCTACGTTTCTCACAATTTAAGTCAGCATTCATGGAGAAGACACAACCGTAACGCTCTCAGTGTCCAAAACTTAGACTTTGCAGCTTTAGGGAGGACAGCAAATATTTCCACAAATACCATGGTAACTCCATTGAAGCTCTTTTAAAATGTAGATGAGGATAATACGCACACATCATATATTAAAGCAATGAAAGGGCCAGCAAACATCCATTTTCTCATTCAGATGCCGAAATTTAGAACCAAACTAGGAGCACTGGCTATGAAGTGCATAGCCAATCAAAATCTTATGGGAGTTGCTTTTTCACCCTCATTTTTACTTTTTACACCCTTTTTATTTTTGGTAAAATTATTTCATTATTCATTACATTACAGAAACGTGTTTCCGAAACATCCGAGAACATCCGAAAATTTCTTCATTACGTTACGGAAACGTATTTTCGGAACATATATTCACACTTCTTTCACGCACCATTTCAAAAGTATTTCTATTCCGGATACACCTTTCCAGATCTAATAAACACTGTACAATTTACCTTCCAGATACATGTTTCCGGAAAGAAATTTAAATCTCTCGGATTTATATTTCCGGAAGCTAAATCTATAGGGATATATCTTTTTACATAAAATGAATGTACGAAAAGCAAATTAAAAGGTGTAAAAAACAACTCCCAATCTTCAACAAGAATTTAAGGCATCAAAAATTGGAGGATGCAACCATGTTTTCCAAGATCCACGCAAGTAATCGGTGGGTCAACTTCTTTGGATAATATGAGCAAAAGCTTCCCAACTTATATACAGTCATCGTCACTTAACAAAAGCAATTTGGAGCAGTGAAACCATCGAAGGTAATTTAATAAGATGTACAATCATTTTACAACTCATTTTTATAACAATAATGATTCTTAAACTTAAATATCCTAAATCCATCCAACTACATTTTATCTTTGTTTACTAATCAATTATCCAAAAAAATATTATGACTAGCAATATAAAAAATATGATTAATCTAATTATATAGTTGGTTCATACTTAATTACTGCTGTTTAACAATTGATTACCATATTAACAATTGATTACCAAATTAATTTTTAATAATCATATACATAACTGAATTAACAATTTTAGATAAAGTTAACCACAATTTTTCATGGTGGTAATCCATTACTTAAGGCAAAATTTGTGGATGTAGGAAAATGAAAACACTATTGTGTTTGTTAATCGTTTTTGTTTCTACAAACAAAATGAGTTCTTCCTAAAGTACATGTGGATCAACAATAACAATAATAAAAACAACAATTGCATAAAAATTTGTTCTGTTACTATCATCGCTTCAATCTCTCAACTAAGAAGAAAATAAATAAACTGATTTCGTGATCCAACTGCCTTGCATCATTTTCATAATCAATTTACATGCCATACAAACAAAACACTCACTTTCTCTTCCTTCTATCAACAGTAGGATTCCTCATGTCATTTTTGGCAAGATTGGAGCCAGGGGGTATACCATATGGCATTGGAGAAGGAGCTTGAGTAGGTGTTGCTGTCACAGCAACACTTGTAGCAGGTACTGGTGGAAGTGCAGACACAGGTGCCTGAGCTGGAGTTGAAGCAGGAGCAGGGAGTGCAGGAGCAGCACTAGGTTCAGGAAGTGATCTTGGTAAAATGTGTTTCAGCCGATTGTTCCTATAGTTCTTCCAGAAGTAGAATTGTTGTCTATGTGCCAGTTCCTAAAATGCAGAGACAAATGGAATTTGGACAATCCATGAGACAAATTAGGCAGAGCGACTCTTCAAAGTTATTTATTTCAAAGACATGCAAAGCAAGCCATCTGTCTTGATTCATGAATCTCCATAATTAACCAACTAGATTGATAATCTATTAGTGAAATATGATAGGTATGCCAGGGTGGCATTAGACCTATTTTTGTCAATACCTATCACCTTACAATATCACAAATACAATAGAAGACTGTAGGCTCCCCAACAAAGAGATTGTTCGGGTTAAGTAGAATGGCTCAAACAATCATACAGGAAGAATATGCCATCAAACGGAATTGTGTTAAAAAAGAAATAGAGAATGTTGGAAAAGGCATGATTTTATAGCAGGGCTAAATGATGCTGCCATTTACCTTATTGTTAGGATGTGCCATTGCATTGCGAAAATTTGCATTCTGAAGCAACTCAAGAAAATAGAGGCAATGAGGATACCTAGCATTCATAGAAAACAGCTAAATCAGGATAGCAACCCAGCTAGATTTGAGCAAAACATCACTGAAATAAGGGAGCAAGCACAAAATACATAAAAGATGCCAGAACCAGTTCATTATCATGTTCACATAAGTCACATTGATTGTCAAATTTCATGTATTCCCACACTAAAATTTTAATCCTTTTTACTAACTGAAATAATAACTCAGTACCCTTCATAATCCCCAGTAAGATAATGCTTACATAATAAATTTAATATATTCAGGACGCTGCCAATATTGCAGATACTTCAAGTATCCAATGAATGCTTCATCCTCAAAATATCGATTCTGAGCCAAATCTGTTCAAAAGAGTAATAGATATAAGAATAAAGTTTTTTTTTTTAAAAAAAAAACTATATGAGTAACTCACATGTGTACAGATGACAAAGCATGCCAATTGTTTTAAAAAATATATAAAAAGGAAATTTGATTAAGATGAAGAGAAGAAATTACGAAGAGTCTAGAGGATAGGCAATCCTCCTGAAACAAAGGCAAAACACAAAACAGTAGAGATAAAAGTAAAAAGGAAATCACAAACGGCGCAAGCTGTTAAATCCCAGAACTATCTCGTAGGGAAACCTCTTTAAAAAGACCAATTACTTTATGCTCTATAGAAGCCAAATGCCTAATCTTGTCCTAAATAAGCTGTTGTGTTAAAGAATGGCAATTACTTGCAACATCCATTTTTCACTACATATTCCTAGTTTTCCAACTAAACAAAATTCCTAACCTTTCAAATACATAAAATGCAACAACCAACAGATGCAGTGATTGGTTAATGAAGCTCAAACTCCGAAAGAACAATCAGTAGAATGAAAAAACATACAATGGATGTAGGTGGGATTGGCAAGGCACTGAACAAACTCCAATTCAAGCAAAAACCGTTGCCTCCCATCATCGGGATCTTTATATATGTTCTTTGGCCTGAAGAAAATGCAATAACCATCAGCCTTTATGCACACTTCAACATATCCCACCGAATCCAAAATCACACTTCTTTTTACATATAAACGAAGAAATTCATCCAGTCAAAAAAAAATGAAAGAATTTAGAGAGTAATAAAAGCCCTTGAAAAAGGATATTTGCTTCAAAGCAAACAGAAGACAGAACCTCCTCTTGCTTGGGCATATACTGCACCCATAAATGCCAGTGCTCCCTTAACTTTCAATACATATAATTTTTTTCGGAAACAATACCAAACGTAACCTCAAGTTGAAAAAATAAAAATGTAAGAGTATAATAATGAGGTATGAACAAGGGAAAAAGATAAGGGGGAAAAAGTGGAAAGTTTTGCTTACGATGCTGGAGTAGTATCGGTTGAATTGTCGTTTTCATTTTTAGAGGCCATGGAATTGGAACTCTCAACTACAATAACACACTCGCAAGCACAAAGAATCGAAGATACAGTCGCAGCAACGAACAGAAGGATGCCTCTTCTGAGCGCCAAAGAGAGACGAGATCATCCGGAGATGAAAATTGCAATTGCAAAAGTTCTGTTCATGTGTCTGTTTTCGTTCATTGTATTATGGGCTGGGCCAAAACTCAAATCAAAGTCCACAAACCACTTTGATCTGGTTAATACTTTGCTTACATACCTAACCCATTGGCCCAGTATTATCTTGAGAATTAAAAGACATTTTTCCTTTACTTTTTTCCCCTTTATATTTACTTTAGGTGCTCACGAGTAAGGTTAAATTGGGTTTAACCTGAATTGAAACAAGTTGATATTTTGATTAGGTTAGTTTTTGAACTCAGATTCGATCCAGTCATGTTCAGGCCCAAACCAACTTGACCCGCTATATAAACAAAATGTAAAAAAAAACACTACATAATTAAAAGGTTAAAATTAAGAGGTGTTTTGCAATATTTATGTATTACGGAACATATTATATCAATACATTATTATTATTATTATTATTATTATTATTATATGCAATTGGTATTAAATTAAATGGAAAACTAAAATTTTTACAATTTTATTTTAAAAAATATAAAGGTTAAAAAATTGTATGGTATTAGACCAATTTAAGCCAATTGAAAATTTCTATTTTTACTTTTATTTTTATTTTTATTTAAAAAAATATATTTTATTTATAAATATATATATATATATATATATATATATATTATTTTTATAGTTTTGTATACAAAATAGTGAAAATAAAAAAATATTTTTTTTAATGTTTTAACTAATTTCTATGAAAATAATATAATATTTTTATAAATAAAAATAAAATAAAATAAAATTTTCACAAATCAAATACCACCCAACTAATCCAATTTTTTATTTTTATGATTGTAGTCCAACTCGATTAGCTTCCAGTCAAAATGAGTCAATAAGTCAGGCCAAATCTTCAACATTTGTAACTTTCACAAACTTAATAAAAGTTAATGCATAGAAGTAAAACGATGAAACATTTTTACAATCATTGTTATGCTCACATGAAGCATGGAGTGATTTCGGTCTCTTTAATTGATAAGCTAAGGTCATTCTTCCTTCAATTTTTACAAATCTTTTTTGTTTGTGCTTTTTTAAAGTCAAAACTGTGTTTTCTTGAAAAAAAAATTAGAAACCTAAAATAGAAAATTTATTTAAATGTTCTATTAAAACGTAAAAATAATAGGCTTCAATTTTTTTTAAAAAAAAATACATCATAAAATCAACTTGTGTTACAGTTTAACTCAAGTAAACTCAAGAAGAATAAATATCAAAGCATACGTGTGTGTTTAAAAAAAAAATACACATAAGAGGATAAAAGAAAATTAGAGGAGAACAATAAATTATAGAGAAATGATATTTTTATAACATATTTAAATTACAAAATATATAATAAAAAGAGATAAAAAAAATATGATGTGATATGATAAAGAAAGATAATATATATATGATAAAAATTGTATAAATTTGTAAATTACATGATTCTAAATTATATAGAGTAGGCAGTCATTGAGAAAGGTCTCATATTTGTATGGATTCCGAAATTTTGTAAACCAATATTGGAAGTCAACTAGCTCCGCTGCAAGGTTGTAAACAAAAAGTGGGAAGAGAGAGCAGGTATGCCTAATCTTTTGGAGAACAAAATGGTACAGTTAACAAAAGTTGGTACTAAAGCACTACTACCTACGGGGACAAATACTATAAAATGGACTAGTGCAAAGCCACAGGAGCAATGAAAAATGGATCAAACGAAGAGGAAGAAACATATTAGGGAACCACCTTCAATACCTTTCATTTGGGAACTAAAGCCAGGCATTCCCAAGAAAGATTGGAAGCCGGTGGTCTCTTCTGTTGATCCCTTTCCTAAAACTCCACTCAAACTAATAGCCTCAGTTCCCTTTGTTTGGGAAGAAAAGCCAGGAAAACCCCTTCCTAACTTCTCACATGTTTCACCAGACCCTGTGCCTCCAAAACCAGAGAAAATACTTATTCATGTAGCATCATCTTCAGGATACTCCTTTGCCTGCAACTATGGCCATGATGACAAACACAAAGGAAGCAGCAGTGACAGTGTTCACCATAATGGAAGCTATAACATTGACAATGAAAGTATAAGTAGCTTAGAACTTGAAGCATTTAGTTTTGATGCTGATGAATCATTTAGCTCAGTTCCCTCATTACTTGCAAATTGTCTTGTGTCATCAGCTCAAATTTCTACTGCAATTCCACTGCAGCAGAAATATTCTTTGTGTGAACATAGCTGTGAGCAGCTTGAAACTCCATCCTCACCAGCCTCCTCGGAGACAGAAAGTAGCATAAGCGGCTATGTAACTAGCAGGTCAAGCCCAATTGGTGCCACTTTCCTTGAATGTCTCTTTCCTTTGTATCCACCTAAGTCTGGTTTCCTTGAAAGGGATGATGAGCACATAGAAATGATGTCTTCAAGTATACCACAACTGCAAGGCAAAGATTTTGATCATGAAGATTATTCCAATAACATGGTTAGGAAGCCACCAACACTTGGAGAACTAATTATGATGAGCCGCAGAAGAAGCTACAGAAGGAAAGCAATCCAAATGAAAAAATGGGATCCACCAAAGGTAACACAGCATCCAATAATAATACATTTCTTTCCTGTATTACATGAATATCCATTGCTATAAGATTTCACAACTCCCTTTACAATAAGAAACATGGTAATCCTAGTTTATCAGGACAATTTTTGAACATTCATAAAATTAGGGAATCCAATATCTAAATTGATTGCTTTTCAAGTGCAGATAAATTGTCATATGGATGCAATCTTACATATAAAGTATATTTCAAACCAACTTTTACTCTTGTGCCTTAATGAAATCATGCAGAAAATCACTACAAAACAAACTTTTGGATGCTTTTCTGTTGTTACCAGCAATAATATGATGGAGGGACTGCTGAAGGGAAAGTACCTACCGAGACTGAAACTGGTTTAGGCAGGATCAATGATATGCAAGGAAATATCACTAAGGTTGCTCCACATCAAAATGCTCATCTATTAGAAATCCACCTCTTTTAATTTACTACGTCAAGTATCTTACCAATTTACGGGTTTTCTTTGTTGAGAATGTGGAATGTGTATTGAAAAAGAATTTACCTTTGCATTGTAACATATCCTCTTTAGTCTTTTCCAAAACATAGCTCGTAGTTGTACTCCTCTTGTCAGCATGTGTACGTTCCTCCCATACTTTTTATAAGACTATAACGGCTACATGTGACAACAACAGTAGGTACTAATAACCATAAATGTTGGTGAAAATAATAGAGTTTCAAGCCTTAAAGGTCATACGGTGTTGGTGCCATTGTTTTTGTTACGGCCAACACATGGCCTAACCAACCCCCTCAGATTTTTCTGACAAAAAACGACTTTAGTTTGAAAAACATAAAATTATAATGGTTGATTAGAACACTAACAATTAAATTGTAATAATTTTCTAATATATTATATACTTTATTATAATTATTATAATTTAACAATTTAACCATCTAGAATACGCCACATTCAATATAGAGAAATCATCTATCCGCACTACAGTTTAATTCATATTCATTGGATAGCTAGTCGTGGTATATATTTGATTAAGATCCGTGCATTAATGGAATTTATGGTATTATTAAAAGATTAGAAAATGTGATATAATTATATCTAATATAATAATGATTTAGTTGTTTTCTATATAAAATTGAATAGAACTTTATATAAATTGGAAAGAAAAATTCGTAGGTGTTTTTGTTCGTTAGTTTACATATTTTTGTTAATTTTCTGGTGACATAATTTTTAATATTTAAGTGTGTGAAATCTCTTGTGAATGTTTGGAATAAAATATGATAATTTTTAGCTAAAAGATCATTATAATCAGATGTATGGTTTGTAATATTAAATGATTTTATCATTTTGAACATTTTTTGGCCAACTCTTTTCAATAAATCCAGTTGCAATAAACCAAACTTAAATTGTCAAAAGAATTAATAATGTCAATGATTGTAACATAAATTTAGTACGTATTAAATCATAAGACGTTGAATTGTAATCTTGTTTCATTTATCCTACAATTAATAGCAGTTTCTTTTATATAGAAATAATAGATTATGTTCCAAGTGATTAGTCACATATAACTCACATTTTAATTGTACAAGAATTTTACTCTATTTATTGTGTATTAAGTCGAGAGCATGTTTATTTTAATTTCAAAATTAATTCTCATTTTCTAATATAAAATTCATATTCCAAAAGGATATATAATTCAAGCTAACATATATTTTTCTATGTATATTTAAAATATTTTGATAATTCAAAATTAATTTATTAAACTGAATGGATGTTAACTACGCTACAAAAATGAATGAATTCTCAAAAACCATATACTTCTTGAAAAGAATCAGTATATTCGCAATAGCGTAAATAGTATTACGGTTAATACATAACCCGTGATGAAGGGTTGTTAAACCAATTTTCAATTTTCAAAACTCCGTATACACATTGCGGAAACATAGTCAAACCATCAACCGTAAATAGCGTTTCAAGTATACCATCAGCGGTATCAACAATGGAAAGATCATAGTCAAACCATTAAAAGTAAACGACCAACATTTGTGATATAAACATCAGACAGTTAATAAACGCTTAAAAACAAATATACAGTAGAAACTTTCTAAAGCTCTATTTATGTTAAAACGCTTTATACTATTCATCTATCCTCTATTTGTTGAAAGTTAAAGCTAATCACCAAAAAATACAATAGTTTCTTCTTTCCCCGAACAATAAACTTGTGTTTGGCATGCATCATTGAGACACATAGATTCGAAGAGTCAAGTGCTCTTGGACATAACATCTCCAAAACGAACAAACCATTGAGCATTGGATGAATTGTTGTCCAGCTGAGGTTGCACTTCCATTTTTCGTTGTTGTCCCTTCTCAATCACAAAATGAGCATAGTCAAAGTTCTTTGCAGGCGGGGTAAGCATTTTACTTTGAGGTGAAGGAATTAGTGATACCAGCACTCTGGCTACTTCATGCATGGTAGGCCTCTCAGAAGGGTTCGTTTTCGTGCAAAGCAAAGCAAGCTGAAAGGTCTTCTTCACATGAACCAGATCAATGCAAGTAATGGACACCTCTGGATCCACAGCCTCCATTACAGTGTTGTTATCAGCCTTGGATAATATCTGAAAAACTCATGCAAAAATAAGTCAGGAAATAAAACTGATAGGTACTCATTTGTATCACCGATGCTATGAATTTATTATGCATACATGAGCATTTTTCTGAACCCCTAATATAGACTGTAACGCAAATAAACCAATTATGATAACCATAAATAGATTAATGAATGTAATACACATACCAATTGGTGCAAATTAGAATCGTTGTCCACTGCCTTCTTTCCAGTAAGTAGCTCCAGCAGAACGATGCCAAAGCTATACACATCTGATTTTTCATTCAGCCTAGATGTTCGGGCATACTCTGGATCAATATAGCCTATGGTGCCAAGAACGTAAGTTGATGCATGAGTTCTAGTTGTTGAGATGCATTTTGCAGTGCCAAAATCAGAAAGATGAGCCTCAAAGTTCTCATCCAAGAGAATATTTGAAGACTTTACATCCCTGTGAACAATTCGAGGGTTACAATCATGATGGAGATAAGCAAGTCCTTCAGCTGCTCCAACAGCAATCCTCAAGCGTGTTTCCCAATCAAGTTTAACCTTCAAGGGACCTGTGACAACACATTTTAGGCACAAAGATTGAAATTGCATTGCAAGAAAGAAAACAAATAAATAAACAAATATGCATCAAATAATTTCAAAATTATCTGCCAAAATTAAGAGAAATTTTCTGAAGTCAGAAAAATTACCATGAAGAAGATCCCAGAGTGAGCCATTTGCCATATAATCATAGAAAAGGAGATTTCCGTGGGGAGTAAGGCCATATCCATGCAAGGTGACAAGATTTCTGTGTCTAATACAACCAATTGTTTCAAGTTCTGTCTCAAACTCCCTTAAATTGTGAGCATGCTGGTTGTACAATCGCTTAATTGCAATTGGTCGGGAATTCTTCAAAACACATTTGTATACAGTACTGGAGGCACCACACCCTATGATATACTTCTCATGGAGATTCTCAGTACTTCTCATTATATCATTCAAGGTGTGGATAGCCATATCCATGTGAAGAATAACTAGTTTTGGAGGCCCTGAAAAGATGTAAGCACAAAAATGAACAGATCAGGCAAGAATTCAGGCTAACATTAAACTACTATTACATTAACACTGTTACCTTGCTCAGTCCTTCTAGATCCTTTCATTGATTGCTTTGATTGGCTGGATTTATAGAAAGCAACAATTACCATGGCCAACATCATCATGATACCCAGTATGAGACATACAATCGCAACTCTTGAGAAAATCTCTGAAAAATAAACACACAAAAAACATCATTATGCTTGAACAGCTCAATGTACAAAGGCATTTAAAACTAGATACCTCTTGATTTTGGTGAATAAGGACGACATATTGATCCTAACCAATTCCCACATAATAAAGGATTCCCAATGAAGCTGCAAAGTATAACATTACTAGTCAATGACACAAGATGAAAAACCAAGAAATCACTAGGCTTCTCTGGAATACCTGTCAGCTGAGAACCGTGAGAAGTTCCTAGTCGAAGGAATTACTCCAGAAAGGTTATTGTATGAAAAATTTCTAAAACATAAAAAAGAATGTAAGCACAAAAAGCCATTTAGAAAAACACCCAGAAAAAAAGGGAGGGGGATAGGCGATCAGGCATACTCACAGTGAGGTAAGACTGAAACAGTTTGTCAGCTGATCAGGAATCTTGCCACGCAAGTCATTGTTGTTCATAATCCTATCATACAGTTCAGGTGAAAAATAAATTAATGCAAAGTAATCCAGCTAATGATCAACACAAAACATGGACAAAATGCTCCGCAGAATAACATACAAGGACATAAGGTTCTGCAGCTGTCCAATTTCTGGAGGAATGCTACCCGACAAATTGTTGAATGACACATCACTGGAAGAAGAATAAAACATCAAGCGCCAATAAAATCACAAATATAGAAACAAGACATCAAAATTTAACATAAAACCCATAAATGTTACATGATCTGAATGCTTCTGAGATTTCCAAATTCAGCAGGCAAGGGACCATCAAGGTGGTTATGACTCAAGTTCCTGCATTATTGAGGTGTAAATTCTACTCAGAACTGCAGCATTAGGTAATGCAACAATAGCAAAATCACATTTTTTATGACAATTTCAGTCTTACAGGGTCAGGAGATGCTCTAGATAACCAACAGATGCAGGCACATGCCCCAAAAAGGCATTGCTAGACAGATCCCTGAAACAAAATATAAAATTAAATAATTAATGTGCATTCAATGAAATTCATCAGGATAAATAATTTTTTCAAGAAACTTACAGTGTATCAAGATTAATGATGTGCCCCAACTCAACTGGTATATTCCCCTTAAAGTTGTTTGCAGAGAGATTTCTGGAGATCAAACAATTTAACATTTACATTACTAGAAAGGGATGAAATGTACAACATAGTAAAACAGCTCTATATACAGCTTGCTATAACATACAAGTATGTCAAACTCTCAAGGTTGCGGAAGCTCGATGGAATGGAACCGCTTAACTGATTACCATGCACATTACTGCAAAAGAAATCAAGTACATAAACAATACCTATGATAAACTACAGAAAATTACATAACATTCTAAAGTCTAAACAGTTCCACATACAGTGCCCGGAAATCTTACAATTGATTTAAGGCAGTGCAGGAGCTTATATTATGTGGAATAGATCCATCAAGATGATTATTGGCAAGATTCCTAAAACAATTTAAACGAATCAACTTCACACCACTAATATGGACAAGTGTGATTGAGAGTGTAGCCGAAAGAAATAAAACTCACAATTCAAAAAGATGTTCAAGCTTCCCAATTTCATTGGGAATTTTACCCACTAGGTGGTTGTCATTCAATTGCCTGGAAAAATTGTACTTGGTAAATACATGCAGAAAACATAAGGAAATGATGATGCAGAAACTATTGAAGAACTCACAGGTAGCTCAGTTTGGACATATTGCCAAGTTCTGGAGGAATGGGACCAGTAAGCCTGTTTCCATGAAGGTACCTGAATAATGGTAGGGCTCAGGCAACAAGCAACAAAACTAAAAGGAATTTTAGTCATTGTGAACTGGGAAGTTACACTCACAGCTTGCCAGTAAAAGTCAAATTGCCAAGTATTGGGGGAATTGGTCCCACTAACTCATTCTCACTCAAATCCCTACAATAATGTCACGACACAATATCATGGATATTTTACTAACCAACATATAGATAACTTACTGAACTTCATTTTCAAGCCATAAATTTGCAAGTATTCCTTACAATATTGCAAGAGCCTGCATTAAACCAATCACTTCTGGAATCTTCCCAGTTAGTCTATTTCCTTGAAGCGACCTAAGCAGAGATGTGTTGATAGTTGATTATATACTTCTCCATTCAATATAACAAGACTCGTTGTCATTCACAAAGAAAATAACCTCTATTAAAGATAGATAGCAGCCACAAAACAAGATATTCACAATAATGTTAACATTAGAATAATATCTCCATAGCTACAGCACTCACAAGGTAGCCACTTGCAGAAATCCAATATTATAAGGAATCTCCCCAGTAATCTGATTATAGGATATGTCCCTGAAACTCATTGAAATGACAGTGACAATGGGAAGAAAAATATTGTAAAGAATACATTTAACATGTTAGATATACTTAACATACAAGATTTCAAAACTTGTACAGTTCCCAATGCTGTCAGGTATGGTACCAGTCAAATTATTGCCTCTCACATCACTGAGAATTCATATGAAACAAGAGAATAACAGAGATCAAAACACTTGTGGGGTAACAAGAAAGAACGGAAGAGAAATCACATTGTGCCTGGGTTTGATTACTCACAAATACCACAAACCAGTTAATTGACAGATATCAGGGGACAAAGTTCCACTTAACATGTTCCCTCGCAACCCACTGCATCAACGTACAATCACAATTAAATCTTTTACAGAATGATTGAGAAACATTTGGGTGTAAACGTAAATTACACACAGATAAAACTTACAGGTACTGCAAGACTTCATTCCAATAAAGTAGTCTTGGTATCTCTCCAGAGAGCCTATTATGGGCAAGATCCCTGTAAACATGACAGAATAGTGATTAGAATTTATTCATGGGCAGATCAAGCAATGTAGCATGGAAACTCAGAAGTAACCAAAAACCTGCCATTTTCATCAAAAGACATGGTAGATTTGAGTGCAAGCCTACAAACACTGAAAACTATATAATATAATGAGAAAAAGAACAGATCTTACAGAGTCTTCAGGTTTGGAATTTGAGTTAAGGTTGAAGGAATAGGACCGGCCAATTGATTACCCTTTAAATTCCTGCATTCACCGGTTTGAATTAGGACTAGTTCAATTAAAACAACTAAACATTTTGAATGTCTCAAACTTACAAAAACTCAAGTTGCTTTAGCTTTGACAAGGAAAAAGGTATATCCCCATACAGCTGATTGTCAGCCAAATCCCTTCAGAATTCCACAAAAAACCATGGCATAAGCATTGATGTCATAAGGAAAACTGCTTCACATAAACGCTGGATGAAAATACAGATAAGTAATAATAGAAACAAGAACAGAGTCCTACAGATGAAAAAGTGCCGCACAGTTTCCAATTTCATCTGGGATTTGACCAGTTAGTTTATTCCCTTGCAGGTCTCTGGTTACCCAACCAATGAACAATTTTCAGGTACCAATCAAAGTATTCATCAGATAATAAATGTGGCATTTGAGATAGAAATCAGAAAAGGCTTAAGTCTTAACCATATCAGCCAAAACAAACATACATGGTCTGCAAATTTCTCAGATCACCAATGGCAGGTGATATCTCCCCAGCAAGGTTCAAACTCGACAGATTCCTTCATCGACACAACAAATCACTTTAGTCTTCAACTTAAAAAGTTAATTAATAAAAAAATGTGGCTAATGAGATATTAAGACATGTGGAGGAAATAGTCTCCGAGGGATAGAAAACGCACAGAGAAACCACAGTAAGGCTGACATTATCACAGAATACTCCACGCCATGAGCAGAAGTCGTCATTGTGCACGTCATCCCAGTCAAGTAGTACCTCTTCCATATTGCTGAAGGAAGCCTTCATCGCCATTAATGCTTGTCCTGTGCATTTTCAAGGCCATTCAATTTCAAGCACTTCAAAACCTCCGTGACGTACGAGTTTATGAATACCATAAGATGTTCCGTTATCCATGCTTAGTATTCATACACTCACCATACCGCAATGGAAAAAAATACATATTCGGCAAAAAGAACGGAACTCGTACATAGAAATACCTTAGGGAAAAAAAGAGCAATTAATTTGTGGGAAAATTCGGCAAAGTAGTCATGATCATAACACTCACTTGGGAAAAAAGAAGGGAGGGGGAATTTTTGAAAAATCATACAGGCAGTATAGTTCCTTTCTAAAGTGAATAGGAAAAAATTGCAGTTAATCTGCACCGACGTTAAATTAAACCAAATTCATAATTTTATATCATTGATAAAAAATACTAGTTTGAGTGATCCAGTCAATGAAGTCAGTTTATTCAAGTTCCCTACATTTCAAAAATTCTAGATTATAGTAATGTTCGTAATAAAGTAAAATGTACAAAAAGTTACAACTAAAACATACATTATTAAAACTACCCATCAAAATACATATTTAAAACTAAGATACTGCCCATATCGTATTAACTGCCTACATGAAACCTGTCAAGATTACCTTAAGCTGCATATCAGCGTTGCAATGAACACATCAAAGCAAACATACTTAACGGTCAGAAAATTCGTCAACAGGTAAAAAGCGGGAATCTCTACACAGTTTTGAACCTCTCCAAAGAGAGTAAAAGGGCATTGCTGAATTTTGATTGATCGTCAACATGGCACTATAGATTAATTTCTATTTTTGAAAGGAAAATGTACTTTTTTCCAGGAGCCCCCTCTCTCTATCCCAAAATAAAAATAAGAAATTTTTCTCTTAATCCAACTACGAAAATATCTACTCAGCCACCGACAAAAACAGCTTGAAATCCAATGACAAACAAAAGGAGATGCTGATGGATAAGAGAAACTACATTTGACTCTGTGGAAGCAAAAATAACAAAACAAAGTCACATATCTTCAGGGGAATGCGTTAGAAAGCACACAGTAACCCAACCGTGCGGGAAAACCAAAAACAAAGTTGCATTTAGAAGAAGTAAAAGGGTGAGTCAAAATGACAATGCACACACATAGCATAAAAGTAAACCTTCTTCATTGAATGGCGAAGCAAGTGGAGAGAGAAGCAAAAGCAGGAGCAGCAGAGGGAACATGAGAGAGTTCCACTTGTGGTGGGGGCCAGCAAAGAACCACGGCACCAACCCATCATCTTCCATTGCTCCAAACAACAACACGTAGTAGCAGTAGTAGAAAACACCAAGTATGAGAAAAAGTGGTGATTACAATGACATAGATTGTTGTTCGTGTTGTTGCTGGTTAGAGAGAGAGAGTGCAGGCGTTTGGCGTGAACTGTAAGGTAAATACTGAAGACAGTGTTATGAAGAGAGAGAGAGAGAGAGAGAGAGAGAGAGAGAGAGAGAGAGAGAGAGAGAGAGAGAACGGGAAACGGCGGTGAAGCGACGTTAGTTGAGATGACTGTCACTGTATATAATGGTGGTAGCCGCCGTCATTCTTACTCGCCGTTTCCCAGCATTTTTTACAGCTATTGTCTCTTTCCTCCCTTCATACACGCCTTCCCTCGCGTGCATTTTACTCTCTGCTTGTTTTTTTGTCCAACAACTATGATCCATGGTCATAAACCAACGCACACTAGCTACGCGCTGTACGAGCCGTGGAAACCTTTCTTCGTACAATCTTGGAGCCTGCAGCGCGTATTCGGGGCGCGTGTTTTATTAAGAAGTGAGAATTACAAGAATAAGAAACAGAATAAAAAATTTTGATATGAAGTTTAAAACCTCCCTTTTTATTCGATCTTCTTAATTACAAAAATACGGAAAATATTAAATGATCTAGATTTAACTTCTGTGAAATTAACAAAATTTTAAAGTGAAAAAATTAGGACTCATTAATAGTTTATTTTAAATAAAACATTTTTATTATAAAATTAAATTAAGTATAAATATAATTTTACTTTTTATTTTATAAATTTATTCAATCTTAAAAATTAATTCAAATGTATTTTTTATTTAATTTATTTTATAAAATAAGTTAAATAAAAATATATGAAAAATATAACCAAGCTGAATAAAATTATTAAAGTAGTAATTCCTATCTTATAGCTGTCCTCTAGACTTGATAAATATAAATATACTGATAAAATAGTATGTTTCAAATTAGATGTAAGATCACTTTCTAAAGCTTCTGTCCTTATTTCGTAGGCCATTGGCCTTTAACATCATTTGAGGGGTTTTATTTTGTACAAAATTTAGGTTCAGTTTTATAAATTTTTTATTATTTGTTGGATGATTAAAGTTTTATTTTAGTAATTAATAAATTTTAACAATTGAAATTAATTGAAGTAATATTTTAATTTTATCACAAAAAGATTATAAAACTAAATCTAAATCTAAATTTTATTCTTTTATTTTTTGCATAAAAGCAAGGAAACCAAACAAGACGATGAAGAGCTTCTAAAATTTGATCTACAAGTTCCAACCCATTAATGAATATTAACATTATGACTTTATCAAAGAAAAAGAAAAAAATAAGCTTTAACAAACACATGAGGTGAGGCATGGCGTGTGGTAGTTGTGTTCATGCTACAATTGTGTATGGTTACTTGCTCGTTCCATGTAAACCAAATCAGAATGGGGTGATGGGAACTTCTGTCCACCCAAACAGACAGGCCAAATTCCAAAATATTTAAATACAGTAAACTTGAGACGATATATTTATGAAAATGTTAATAAAAATTTGAAGTATTTGAATATAATATTTTATAAAAATTTAAATATTTATTGTATTAAAATATAATAACTATTTACTTTGTAAAAAAATATTTTAAATATTTAAATTAACATTAAAAGTTGAGATTAACAAAACTGTACATTTATTATATTCTTCATTTTTCAAAAAAAAAATCATCTATTTATTAAAATTAAGAAAAACAAGTTAAATAATTAAATATTATAAATATAAATCTTATAGCTAAAATAACTATAATATTAAATATTTAAATGCATGTTATGTAAACTAAGCAGGTATTTCACTAATATAAAAATTTTAATCAAATAAAAAATAGAAAATTAATAATTAATATATTTAAAAAATTATTTATATTTTTATAATAAAAAACTATTTATTTCTTATATAAAAAAACTGAGAAAGTATAAATCTTGTCTTCATGATGATCATCATCACTAGATGTTTTTATTTAATAATGAGATAGAAATTATTTTTTTCTATATATTCTAAAAAAAGAAAAAAAATTATTTATCTACTTGAATTTTAAAAAATTATTTATTATTCTATTTATGTATATTTTTATATTTATGAATTTTAATAAATAAAAAAATATATAAAAAAAATTGTTAAAATAAAAATATTAATTACATTTTTTAATATTTATATTTCTTCTTTTTCTTAATACATGAAAAACATCCCGTGAGTATATGTCATTGAAGATTATGGAAGGAACATTTAGTTTTACCATAAGGTGACTACGTATAAGTGGAAACAGTTATAATGAAAATATTTGTAAATTCAAATCCTATTACACATTAAACTATTAACATTAACATAGTGTGATAATAAGAGTGTTAAGTCTTTTTTATTAAAACGTAGCTCAGTGTTTATATTTCAACATTAAAAAAAAAAAAAAACTTCTTAACCTTATAATATGTCCATAATCATCCCTCGAAGTCCAATAACCTTATGAATCTTCAAGTAACCAATCAATTTTGGCATGGCCAATGCTACTAAAAGCACTCTCTTCCACATGACACCTAACATTCAGTATGTACAGGAGGAACATGATTTTATTAAAGGATTTGGAATTGTAATACGAGCTGTTGGATGCTTAACTTTGAGTTATACAAAGACGATTCTGCTTCTTCAACATTATGCATATTTCCCTCCTTTCAGATCTGCCAAATAGTTGTTAAGAAAAATTTCATTAGTCGAATAGGTTTTTTATCTATTAGTATGGCTATTGATGGAAAGGGGAAAGCCGGATGACGCAAAATTCCATCATATGTCAAACATAAATAGCAAACTCTAAGGCAATGCAAAATTTCCTTTTCCCTTTCAAGAAAAGTTATTAGGATTTAGGAGCCAAGATTTGTATGAATTGTACACAGGTGCAAAATACTGAACACAACCAGTTTTACCTCTCGTTAATCTGATCGTCATACTTTTTTTACATATAAATAATATTATTTATTTATCTTGTTTAATACTTAACAGCTTTATATGTACGAATAGTTTTCTCCTAATCGAATACACTCCCAGGAGAAATAAGATTTCAATTGCCACGAAATATCATTCCTATGATCTCTGATGTAAAGATTGGAATCATGAACATGCCGGTAAGGAACATTGTCACTCTGTACACCTTACCAATTCTAAACATACAATCACTCTTCAAAATAGTTGCAGAATTTTGAATTGAAGATCCACCAAAATATTCCACACATCCACTAAAGACTTGATTCCATTTGCACACTATTTATCAAACAAAAATATTTAAATTTACAGCAAGATTTAAATTTACAGCAAGATTTAAATTTGTTATATCTATTAAAATAGAAAGCTGTTATGTATGGTCAATATATTAAACATTAATATGGTGCATCATATTGATAATATAGATTCATAATATTTGTATTAACATTCTTGTTTAAAAATTATATTAAAAAATGTTAACAGTATATATATTTTAAAATATATTATTTATTTTGTATAATTAAATTAATTTATATTTTCAAAAGTCAGCCAAGTTATTTCATAAATTGACCTATTTTAAAGAATTTTTTAAATCTAAAATTATAAACCAGCTATTAAAAAGAATTATGTTTTTAACCTTCTTTCCGTATCAATTAAAATTATTCTCATGCTTAACGTCGTTTTTAGTCAGGAAATGTTTCTTTCAAAAAAATTATAGCATGGTGATCGAATAGTACACTGTTCAATGTATATACTACTTTACACTTTAATTTTTATATTTGATTGTTATTGTAAAATATTTTTTATAATCATTTTAATTAAATGTATTCTTATTTATGTTTATAGCCATTCATAAAATTTATTGTAAAGTAAAAAATTAAAGTAAATTAAATATAATTTCAATATTTTATGCCATATGTTAACATTTTGTTCTGTTTTTTAATGAAAAAATTAGTTTATAAATTAATTATATTAAATTGAATTTTATCGACTGCAAAAAAATTACATAAAAGATTTAAATAATACATATTATACAACTTATAAATTTTATATTTATTAAAACAATTATTGAAGGTATAATATGAATTTACTTACAATATATCATCCCATTTAATAAAAATATTTAAATAAACAATAAATAAATTTTTATTCTAAAATTTAAAATGATAAATTAATTTAAATATTAAAACTAATAATTATTTAAAAGTATATATACTTATTAAATTTAAACTTGAGATGTAATAATTAAATATATTTCATTTTATTTTATGTTAATTGGTTGATTTAATAGTTAGTTTTATCATTTTTAAGTTAAGCAATTAACTTATTAATTTTCAGGTTTTAGTTTACTTACATTTGGTTATTTTATTTGCTAATTTTATGAAATACATCTTAAGGTGTAAAATTAAACATTTTAAATACGGAAAAAAAGCATCTAAATTAGGTTAAATTTTACTTTGAATAAACATGATCCATTTCTTAAGTTTAAGATATATTTTTGTTTATTTATTTAACATGGATTCTTAAGATGTTATTCAACCTTTACAAATATTTTTCAAACAAACAATTAAAGAAATCAATAGTTATATTTGGTAAAAAAAATGTATAATAATTTTTGTTATTTTACATTTAGAAAAATTTTCTTTAATTACAATAAAGATATGCTTTATTGAATTTATTTTGAAAATAATTCCTTATTTCATCTACTTTATAAAACAAACTTTTAAAAATATTCCACTAAAATAATATGTTAAAAAATAATTATTTATTGAGTTAGTTGCGAGAGAATTTTTAAAAATAAACAAATTATTTGATAAAATTTATTCGTTTTTAATCATACTATATATGCAAAAAAGAAGAAGAAGAAGTGATAGTATATATAAATAAAGACAAAGGGCAGTTAGATTAAAAGAAAGCAGAATGTAAATAGTTTTGTCGGTGGATGGTGAACAACGCTGAACAATTATCTCTCTGAAATCGCAGTAGCTGCTTGAGGGGGATTATGAATGTGCAGCGAGTAGCATTAACAGCAGCTTTCCACAGTTGAGCAATAAAACAGATTTGTATTTTGCAACGTATAAAGCTGACTATGCCGCGTCCTTTTCCTCTTTAAATAGAACTGTCTTCTCTTCATTTGGTAATTATCCTTTTGCCTCCATTTTACATATTTCATTATCTTTTTAATTTCTTTCTCTTGCTTTTTTTATGCTGAAAAGATCTTCTTTTTTCTTTTGTCACATGTTACGCCACCATCTCGCTCCACTTCGTTGTGCTCTGCCTTCCCAATTATGAGTTTTCATTCAACCAACAAACAAGGTCTAACCCCGACCCGTACAATCCAGACCAATAGTAATTGGCAAATGCAAACTGAGTTGTCCCAAAGAAACACAACTTTTTTAAATACAAAATAAATTATACTTTAAATTTGTTATCTTATTTGATTTGTTTTTAATTTTTTTAAATATTATAAATGAAAATAATGTATCTTGCTTGATTTTAAAAACTTTCTATATTTCTCTTCTTGATTTTAAGAAAATTATTTTTATTTAATATTATAAAATTATTTACTACTTTTAATTTATAGATTTTATTTTATTTAAAAATACATATATATATATATTACGGATAATAGTTAAATTACGTCTAGTTCTTTTATTTTCTCCTTACGCATATTTATAGATTTTATTTAAATTTAAAAATACATATATACCTTTCGGATAATGGCTAAATTACGTTTAGTATTTTTTTCTCCTTACACATATTTTTTAATTTATTGGTTAAGAAAAGTTTGTACGAGATTAAGATAAATTATCAAACAGAGTTTGACCTTTTAGCAGGTAAAAAAATAGCTTAATTTTAATTTTAATATATCACTTTTTAAATTAAATAAAATTTATGAACTAATACTTCATAATAAAATCTAAAATGAATTTAAAATTTATAATTATATATATAATATACATCCATTTAATCTATTTAATTCTTTATGATGTAATGTTCTAAAATTAAAAAAATAATAATAATCTGACTACTTTCCTATGTACAATGATTTCCATGTACCATAATACGTTGCCAAAGCTACCTTCATTTTCGTTGGCTTTCCAATTCTATCACGAAAAAAGCATCAACTTTACCAAATCTTCCAGAAAAGTATTAGGACGTACTTTTAAAATTTTAAAATTAATGTTCTCCAATATAAATTCTTAAATGGACATTAGTCATGCATGATGATGATGTAAGTTCTGAGTTCTGACCGCCTTAGAATAATTAAAAATCCATTTCCATTTGATAAATACAAATGAAATGTTTCGTATAAATACTTTAAATTTTAAATACAGGCATAATCATTTAATTCGACGGCAACCCAGAACCATTTTTTTAGCTAAACAGAAATTGCATTAAACCAAATCAATGAGTGGCATATCTTTTGTTTTGTTTAGATGCAAGAAAACATGGGAAACAAAAATAAAATATAAGTATAAAACAATAATTTCATTATTTAAACAATTAAAAATTAAATTTTTTAATAAGATTAAAAATGATTCCACCAATCATTGTTCCCTCCAATCAATTTTATTTTTCAAATTATAACAATTAGGTTTTAATCACATTAATTATTTATATATTGATTAATTTGTTTTAATATTCCTTTTTATTTTATACTTTTTTATACAAAATTAGTTTCATATCTATTTTACCTCTGTTATATAAATAATATCATCTTGAAAAAATAAGGTGGTTAATCAATTTTATCATTTTAAATAACATTTTTTTTTTACAACATATACTCTATACATAAGAAAGTGAAATTTTTATATTTTTAAAGCAACCATTATTTTTGTAAATTAAATTTAAATATTTAACCACTCATTAGTATATTTATTTTAAATTAAGTTAATTATTGTTTAATATATATTCAAACTGGTTTTTCTTTAAATAATTTTTTATAATAATATGAAAATATATTAATTTTTTATAAATTATTTAAATTTAAAAATATCTATACAATATACATGTAATTTGCCAGTACCTATTTCTATTTTTAGAAACTCACACAAAATTCTACCTATTTTATAAATATGTTTCTTTCAATTCTAAAATTCTTAGCATGAAATTGACAGAAAAAAAAAGTACATGTCTTAATTATACCAAATTCCATTATTTTTAAACACTACGCAACTTCTGTTTTATTTTTCAAGTCCATTACAATCTAGCCTTTCTACAACAATAACAACTTTGAATTATTAAATACTAATGATATTAAAAATTTAATATGTTATCAAAATAATAATTTAATTTCTTCAAAATAACAATAATTGTTTCAAAATTATTATAACAAATAATCCAATAAAATTTAACAATTAGTCAAAGAAACTAATAGTTTGTTTACGGAAGGAAATAATATTTTAAATTTTAAATTTGAATCTTAATAATTATTCCAATAAATTTTATATATTTAAAATTTTAATAAAAAACATTACAACACATAGTTTTATCGTAAAAAAATAATAATCACTTCTAACTTTTGAAAACTAATTATAATATATCGTTTTTGAGAAGCAAAAATTGTCAATCTTAAAAATAAAAAATATATATATATATTAAAGTAATTTAATTTTTATGTTATATGAAATATTTTATAATAAAAAGATAAAAAAATAAAAAATCTCTTTAAAATTAATAATTTTTTTTTTATTATTTAAATATTTTCTACCACTAAATAATAAACTATTAAACATAAAAATTTTAAATCTTTTACCAAAATCATAACCTGCAGGTTTCATGATCTATAATTTATCAAAAAACTGTTGTTGCAAATATGAAAATAAATGTTAGTGATAAAGAATACGTTAAAGTAAAAACTGTGTTAAAATATAATAATAAAAATTGTAAATTATTATCTTATTAAAACATAGTGTGAAACACAATTTGCAAATCCAATAAACAATTAGACGACTCTGGTCACTGGAGCATTACATTGAAGATAAAAAGACACGTGGCACGACTATAATGGCTGTGAATCAGACCTATTATCATCTATGAAGAGCATCAGAACAGTACAGTCCGTAGAAGCAGAAGCAGTGCTTCAGAAGAAGATTCTGCCGGCACCATATCAGCCGGTTCTACGCCGTCAGCAGCGTACGGCTTGCCGGCGTGACTCCGTAACGTGGGTCGTACTGACACTCAAGACAAAGTTACATAATTTTCTTTCCATTTTTTAACATAGATACAAAAATATGTAATAAAATTTATAAAATAATAATATTATTATTATTCAAAATAATATTTGTTGAAATAATTACATTGATACTTGCAAAAATTTATTGAAAAAACATCGAGATTTTATATTTTTATTTAATATAATTTTTTAATTTATATAAAAATATTTAAAATAAAAAATATATTTTTGATAAATTTAAAAAGATGTTAATGTCATTTTTTTATTCTTTATATAATTCTTTAAAAAAATATTTTAATATTTTATAAAATTTAAAATAGTATTATTTATTCATTTTATCTTTCAACATTTTAACGACTTTAAAAATAACACAATCTGCGATTCAAAATAATTTTTTTTAACTATAATACAAAGTTAATAAACATAAGTAATAATTCTATATTTATATTTATATCTTATAATTGATTTTTAGTTTTAATTTTTTTTAATCTTTTCTCCATGATAATTGTTTACATGTATAATTATAACAATTCTCAATTAAAGCTGTAAAAACAATAAATTAATTGAAATTACATAATTTATTAAAATGACTTTTATTATAAATCAGATGTATTATAATTAATATAATATATGTTTTATTAAATAAAATTAAATTTAAAACATTATATTAATATTAAAATAATACATTAAGTATATTACTATATATGTTTTTAATATGTGTGATTATAAATAGTTTTTAATAATTTTAAAAATTAAAAATTAAAATTCTATTAACACTTACAGGATTCTAAATTTGATAATATAAATATAATTTTTTAAAATAAAATTTAAACATCTATTAGTTTTTTTATGTATACATTTGGATATATACTAAAAATTGTTTTTTATTTAAGGAAATAATAATGATGATTAATAATTACTTGTCCTTCTCCCTCTTTCTATCTTATCACCTTCATCATTAATTATTTGTTTTAATAAAAAATTTAAATTTTTTAAAAATTATTTTCAATGTGTCAAATAATATGTAAAAAAGTATGAGTCTTGGTTGATTCAGTGTTTAAAAATCAGTTTTTTTGTAATTTTAAACAAAACTATATTATAAAATATCTTATTCACATTAATGTATGTACATGTTTTAATTATATATAATAATTACAATAGTTTTATTAAAAATTAATTTTATTTTATTTTAATAAATAAATATATAATAAATTTTTATTAAGAATCGTTTACTTTAATAATTTAACATTAATACTATCCTGTTAAATAAACTTTTTTTTTTATTTATTAGTTTTTATTTTATATCCGTTCACATAATTAAAAAGATGGTTTTAAGAAATAAAAGAAAATAGAAATTTGCTTCTGAATACTGTAGTTAATGATTCGGTGAAATTTATTCCACCCATCCACTTTTTCCAACATGTTGCTGCGAGGTGGTTTTATATGGGTTCAAGTTCCTAGACAAGTTCGTTAATAATGTACTTTTCATCAAACAAGAATTCGCAAAGGAAGTGTATTTTTATTTTTTAATACTATATTAAATGTTAAAACTAATTAACTATTTTATAATGTTTTTAATATAAAAAAACAAATATAAAATTAAAAATAATTAAATTTAAGTTATTCTTATTATTTTCTTAAGTTATAAGTTTAATTTAAAAGAAAGAAAAATTTTATTTCAGATTTTTTAAGAGAACATCCATAATAAATATATTGAAATAGAAAAAAATACGTTTGGGTTTATTTTTTATAAATTTAAAATAATTTATCGTTAAAATTATTAAATTAATATATTTTAAACATCATTAAAACAATGTAAGTTATTCTCCATGTCGATGGAGCTTGATGAGTTAAAAGGAAAATAACCTAAGAATAACTCACACGATTTTGGTAAAAGAATTAAATTTATACCAATTGTCTAATTTGATAAACTTTATGAAAAAAAATAAATACTTTAAAAATAACAATATCAAGGGGAGCATGGATCCATGTTGTTACGAATGAGCAAAGCAACATGATATTCATCAAATAATTGTTCGTCCTATGTGCACGTGGTATATATAGTGTGTCCACAGCGGTGAACATGCATGTTCTTCTATATATTTGAAGACAAAGGAAAGCAAACTCCAAGTATATTTTGTTCTTAAGCTGGGGAGAGTAAAGACCCAATACCATTTTTTCTGTACAAATTTCTCTCAGTTTAACTTGAATTTTCAAAAAAATATTATTAAATAGTTTTCCAACATTTAATATACTGGATATTTTAAACTTTATATTCATTGAAGGTAAAACTTAAAGTGTCAGGTATTTATAATTTTAAAATAACTATTTTTTAAAGAAATCAAAATGTTTATACCAATTTGAACATTTACTCCAAAATCAAAATTTGTTGCTTTCCACCCAAAGGAATAGAAAGTTTGGGAAAGTAGAGAGGCCCACAAAAATAATTGATGGATGTTGAAGTACGAGAAGGCTAACGGATAGTTGCTATAAATAGTCAAACTCCTCACTCTGATAAAATGTAATTTTTGTATTTTTTTTATTTTTTAAATAATTATTGTCTTGATAAATGTCTAATTAAATTTTAGTATATATATATATATATATATATTAATCCATAATACATATTAAAAATTTATATCAGTATATCAATAGCATAAATCATAATTATGATTATCAGATTATATATAAGAAAAATGATTCTATTATATGTATATATTATATTGAAAAGGATGTAGCTATATATAAATAGTAATTTATATTTGGTTATATTTAAATATAGATTATTCAATTTTTTTAAAATATTAATCATCTAATTTGAAATGCATAGAGATGTTTGCTAAAAAAAAACTCATATTATATAATTTGATATTTTTTTATAAAATTAGTAATTATTCAGTCATAAATATGAACTAAAAATAAAAATTAAAAATAGAAATTAAAATAAAAAAATTGACAAAATTATCGCCATATTTGCATGCACAAGAATATATATTTATATAGAAAAATATATATTTAATTCAATCATATTTAAAATAATATTCCATACATTAAAAACTATAAAAAATTGATTTGTTTAACTTGTTTTCAACTTAATTACTTTTCATCATTTTTCATTCAAAATAGTTAAAGTCGTATATTTAACTTGCTTTGATTAAAATTTTTTATTTTTTATTTTTTATTATATTTTTAATAATTAATTATCTTGATACAAAATTAATTTATATGAATAACGTTATTTTCATATGTTTTTATTATTTTACAAATGAAAAAAAATTATATAATATAAATGAAATAAATTATTTCTACGTAACATATCTAAATATAAAATATGTTCTATATAATCAATAATGATAATAATTATTATTAGTATAATCATTTATTGAAAGATATGATACGATAATATATATATATATATATATATATATATATATATATATATATATATAGGTCTAGGTTTAGGTATGAAGTTGTATTAAAAATTTAGAAAAAAATAGTTTTATTGTTTACTATAATATCTGAGTCAAACAATAATATTTTTAATAAAAAATACTTATAGCGTGGTATCAAAGTTTAACTTGTTTTATATTATGCTTTCCTTTCTTTCTTAAATTAGAGTAGAAGATTATAATTAATCTAAGAGAGGATGAGTAGGGAGAGACCATATCACATGATGACTATCTCACAACTACATCCACCTTCACTTCCCATCCTCCTTCTACTATCAACGTATCCTCAAAAATCACAATCCCTGATTCATGTAAAGCCACACTAGCCAAAAAACTGGATAACTTAATTGAGTACAGCTACGTTCCCGATGATGCAAAAATAGAGGAACAAGTTCCTCCCCTTCTCAGCCCGTATAACGTCTTCAGACGACAATACTCTGGGTTTTCTTGGAAATCCATAAAAAAGAAGTTGATCTCTACTCGACGACTAGATGTAAAGGAATATATCCAAACATCTAGATTAGACAAATGTGCCCTTACTGCCACAGAAAAAGAACAGTACGTTGATCTGGAAATCTCCAGACAACTCATTCAGATGTGGACTCAGGAAGGATACATAGCACTACACCTTGGAGCCATCAGGTTAATACTAAACTATCATGGGAGAAAAGGTTTACCAGTGACTGCCAGGGTAACTCTTCTTGATACGACTTACAAGTACTATGAAGATGCCTGTATCAGCACGGTTCTCACCACCTTGGACTCGGGAAGTGTAGTTCTTACCATCTTCCCAAATTTCAATGTCCAATTAACCGACCCTACACTCCCTCGAAGGTTCAAAGTTCAGATTCAAATATTAGGGGTTCCTCAAGATGAAAAGGCCATAGCAGCAACACTCCACCATCAAATCATTTACAGGTTACAGGATCACTGTATTGATCTTCCAGGTAACCGAGAATTCCAAGGGAATGCTCTGATGGTGTTAGCAGAAAACAAAGACGAGGTTCCTACCATCGTCCAGGTTCCAAAGAGAATTCCAAAGAAGGAGCTGGAGAAAATTGTACCTGTGGAATGGATTACAAATTACGAGAACTATAAGGCAAACCAGCAGCCTATAGTTGCAACCTCTGCCACCTTCAAGAGAAACTCTGTAGATGGAACAGTCAGAACCACTTATGACTGACGACAGAAAAAGTCACTAGATGACACAAGAATCTTCCACACCACGATGATCACTTTGGGAGAAGCAGAAGAACGGATTCCCATCCATGCTGTAAAACCTAATGGAACACCCATCTACTCCGACAAGCTAGACGGCCACTTCATGTGGGATGTAGCTCCGGAGATGTGCGATCCCGAATGTGATTGCATATATGGATGCGAAAGTGATGACGATATGGAGGAAGAAGACAACATCTCTTTCCGAGAGAAGAAAGAAGAAACAATCTACCTGCAAAAGGCTTAGAAGAAGGCCTGACTCTGAGTCACCTCCACCAAGGCAGAGGTGGAAAAAGGCAGAAGCCCTGCCTTTTTATGAAGAATTTCTAAATGATGAAGAATCTCTTGGACACAGTTCACCTCCCGCAGATGCAGACTTGATTACATGGCCGCCTCCACAAAGTGGAGATAATTCTTTCAAAAGAAAAAAGAAAAATGAAAGAATTCAAGCAAAAGAGGTAAAAGAGCCTGTTCCAGCATTTATGTTTCAAGACACTGATTTTCCAGCCCTGGAAAGAAAAGAAGACAGAGGGAAAGGGATAGCATCCCAGCCCTTTATTACTTCAAGAACAGTCCAGCCTGATGGACAAAGAACATCTCTGACCCAAGCAGAGGAAACTCTGAATTGGCAAACAGAGAATGCATTGGCTCAGAATCAATCTCTTCAAAGGATTGAACAGAAGCTAGATAACTTCCAGGAGAATATTGAAGGCCAGATCAAAAAATACTCAGAAAAAATGTGGAGGGCCTACCAGGATGCTAATGCCAGATTAGCCCAGGTCGAGACACAGATAGAAACTGCCTGGAACAAAGATTTTCACCAGCAAACTGCTTTGCAGGCAGATCTACAAAGGCTGAAACATGAAATAGAAAAAATAGAAGTCTATGTGAAAACAAGGATGCACCCACAGCCAGAACTCTCTGCTTTTGAGATTCCACCACAAAGAATGCCACCATACTCTTCCATGCTAAAAATTTATGAACCACCCTCGATTCTGCCAGAAAGAATGCCTCCCAGAAGCACGATTTTTGGACAAAAAAGAAAAGAAGCAGAATCATCAAACATGACTGAAGATGTTTCAGAAAAGACACAGAAATTTCCTCATGATCGGGATGAAGAGTTTCTCATGATAAGTGAAGATGATGAAATCCTTGATTCAAGCTTGGAACCTGAAACTGAGATTTCCAAGTCTAGCACTGAATCCAGCCCAACAGAAAGTTCAAACCAAAAGATGGACATCACAGAACTCCTAATGGCTACCCATGTTGGAGAGACATCAAGAACAGAGATGCACCACCAAGAACAAAACACTGTCATCCCAAAGATGACAGGGCATGTGATCTTTACCCTTGATGATGTAAAGCCAAAGTTCTGGAGAAAAAGATTGAGTGATTTTAAAGCATGGATGGATGCCAAACATACCGAAGGTATGGAGTTATACTCAGTGATAGAGGGTTTCTGTTCCAGAATGACAGGAACACTGAAGGAATGGTACCAAAGTCTTGGATCTGTAAACCAAAGTCTTTAATGCACCGAAGTGAAAGTACAGACGCTGTATTGATTATCCTTCATAAAGATCTCGGAAATGTGGACATCAGCAATAGAGAAATGAGGAAAGAGTATTATGATTTCAAATGCTGCTCTCTAAATCTAGAGGATCTAGAAAGGCATTATCAGAGGATGAATCAGAGATATTATGCCCTCAATGGGTATAATGATCCCAATTTGAAATCAACATTTGTAAGTTCTCTTGCTGAACCTTTGCAGAATGAGATGTACAGGATCACCAGTGCTGCACAGAAAGAATTTTCTCAGATGACCCTCGGAGATATATGGCAGACTGCTCTCGTTGCATTAGACAAAATTTGCACTCAAAGAAAGATGATTGATGAAGTATTCCGAGATAAAGATGTCTATGAAAAGGCTTGCAAAAAGAAGCACAATGAAATTGGGTGCAAGAAAAAAGATTGTGTCTGCAAAAGAAAAGGGAAAAATAAAGAGAAAAAACCCTTCAAGAAGAAGAAAATGAGATTTTTCAAAAAGAAAAAATTCAGAAAAAAGAATACCAATAAATGCTTTATCTGCGTCAAAGCAGGGCATTTCTCAAAGACATGCCCGTTCAAAAAAGAGAAAGCCCAAAAGCTGATCGAAACACTAAAGATTGAGGAAACAGATGTTGAATCACTATTTTCAGAACAAGAAGAAGCAGATGGGAAAACTGTTTTTGCTATAGGAGACAGTGCTGCCTCTAGTTCAGAAGATGAATCTGTTCACTACTATTCTTTTATGATGGAAGAATGTCAAAAGACAGAAGAAGTTGTTGCAAGCATCTATCCAACCATGCCAAATGTCAGGATCCAACTTCTCCCATCAAAATATGATGTTCCCATTAATATCATTGCCTACATGGACACTGGAGCACAAAGAACTATGATGAACCCTAAGATTCTTCCTTCCTCTCATTGGGAACACCATCAGCATTCCTTCAGGGCTGCAAATAATGAGCCTTTTACAACAGAGCTGATGACAAAAAGGAAGATCGGAATCAAGTTCTTTCCAAATTGTATAGCTTGGACCAAGGTGATTGGATCGGATCTTCCTAATAAAGATATCATTATTGGGATGGATACCTATATTCTCCTTCAAAATCTCCAGATACTTCCTACAGGTGTGAGGTACAAAAGACACTTCAAGGAGTATATTCCAGAATTAAAGATTTACAGTTTAATGGATGCACCTCCAGATTTTGAAGAAATAAAAAACAAACTACTGAAGGTTTGTTCAGAAAGCCATGATCTGTTTCACCATCCAAAACCCTTATGGAAAAATGAAGAATTTTTTGTTAAGCTTCCATTCAAAAAGAATGAAGATGTCAATCCCACTAAAGCAGTACACCCAGGAATGAGTCCTGAAGATCGAGCAGCTGCTTACAATGAATGTCAACAACTCATAAAGCAGAGATTAATCGAACCAACAACATCAGATTGGGGATGCCAGGCGTTCTATGTAGAGAAAAGATCAGAGAAGATCAGGGGAAAAAAGAGGTTAGCAATTGATTACAGACCTCTAAATGACTTTCTAAAAGATGACAAATTCCCCATACCAAAGATATATTCCTTGTACTCATACATCAAGGATGCCTACATCTTCTCTAAGTTCGACTTAAAGTCGGGATTTTGGCAGCTAGGCCTTCATCCTGAAGATAGGCCTAAAACAGCTTTCTGCATCCCAAATGCCCACTATCAGTGGAAAGTTTTACCTTTCGGGTTAAAGGTAGCCCCTTCATTATTCCAGAAAGCCATGACAAAGATTTTTGAGCCTTTGTTAGACAAAGCTCTGATCTATATCGATGACATCCTAATTTACTCTTCCAACGAGAAAGAACACAGAAAGACTTTAGAAGAGTTTTATCAAATATGCGATCGATATAGCGTCATGCTATCTTCAAAGAAATCCCAGATTAGGATGACTGAAATTGATTTTCTGGGAATGAAGTTTTTACAAGGAAGATACATGCCCCAACCACACCTGGTAGAAAATCTTCCTAACTTTCCTGATGAAAGGATGACTACTAAGCAGATTCAACAGTTCTTAGGAATTCTGAATTATGTCAGGGATTTTATTCCAAAAATTTCAGAACATACCTCAACCTTTTCAAAAATGCTCAAGAAAAATGCACCACCATGGGGTTCAGAACAAACCAAAGTCGTTCAGTGGCTTAAAGAAGCAGCAAAGAATCCTCCCCCATTAAAAATTCCAGGAACAGGAAAAAGAATTCTTCAAACAGATGCCAGTGATAAATCCTGGGGAGCAATCTTAATAGAACAGATTGAAGATCAACAATTTTATTGCGGACATGCAAGCGGAACATTCAAACCATCAGAACAACACTACCATTCGAATTTTAAAGAGACCTTAGCAGTTAAATATGGGATTCAAAAATTTGATTTTCATCTAAGGGCTCATAAATTTGAGGTACAACTCGACAACTCTGCTTTTCCAAATATGCTTGATTTCAAAAACAGGGTTCCTCCAAATCCTCAAATTCTAAGATTGAAAGAATGGTTTTCAAGATACAATTTTACAGTGAAGCATGTCAAAGGGAGTAGTAATCTGATTCCAGATTATCTGTCCAGAAGCCCTCCCTTTGAGACAAACAAGTTCCAAATGATTACATCTGATTACAGTTTTCCTGTTATTATGATGTACTCAGAAGAAGCTTCTTCCTCTAACACAAACCATCCAAAAGAGTTTGAATTTCCCCCAGAACTCTTAAAGCAAAACACACAGATCACCCCTTCAAAAATTCAAGAGTTTGCTGAAAACCACATGTTCTATTATTTGGCACAATCTCTATACAGAAACCAGATTCCTCCACAACCTGACTGGTTTATGACTGAAATCCCATTTTACAACATCCTTCCTATTTTGATGTATAAAACCTTTGAGGAGTCTGACAAATGGTATTTATGGTGTGTGAGTGCATTATATAAATATCCCATTATCTTTCCCACCTTTACCATGTTAGATTTTCTTGAAACAAATCCAAAGTCATTATTAAGAAATGTCCTCGAGTGGTATGCACCACTCCAATGGTGGAAGGATTAGCTTAACAGAGAATTGTCTCTGTACAATGTCTGGAAAACTGGACACAGAGCAATGTCACAAGTTTGTATCTGTCTGTATCTTACATCGACCTTTCTTTTGGAATACTCATAATGGCCTCCTATGTTCTCATGACCATGTGGTTACCTATTACACTTTCCCTGATATCCAGATCTTTACCCAAACACAAAGACCCCTTTTTACCAAGAAGATTTAATCTTGCATCTTTGTGAGATAAATGAGTTTGATAAAACATGTAACAAAAAAAGAAAAAATAGTTGCAAAAATTTGAAGAGGATAGAGATACTATGCAATCCAGATTGGGAGTGCACTGCTGCCTCAACTAGCAGAAGGATTCAGATGGGAATCACTCGTGAGCCTGAAGGAAACCCTGACACGGCACTAGATTCACACATCATGTGGATAAACACTGAAAAGATGCCAACTGGACTACCAGCTTATTTTCAAGATTCCCAAGATCCCTATGATGACATTGATATTCTCTCTGCGGGGGCCACAGAACCAAAAGATGACAATCAATCTCCTCCTGAACACTTGATTGAAGATATCGTGGCAGAACTGGACAACAAGATGGATATCAACTCCAGTGGAAGCGCAATAAGTGACCCCAATATGAATTTGTCACCTAGTCACTTTATCTAAAGAAGCTTTATGTAAAGTTACTTTATGTCAGCTTCAACTTTGTGTAAAGGAGCTTTGTTTCTGAAAAAGAAAAAAGCTACCGTTTTCCTTTTGCTTTTGAGTTGTAAAGAAGAGTGACATGATAAGACCCTTATCTAAAAGGAATCTTATTCTAGCAGAAGGACTCTATAAATACTTCTCCCTTGTAAAAAATAACCAGAAGGCGAAGAAATAAACAAGTGTATTAAGATTTCAAACATTAGTAGCTAAATTACTCTTTCTCTCCTCGAAAGTTCTCTCTATATTCTTGATAATCTTGTTCTCCAATTACTAAAGGAAGGGAAAAACATTACAGAGAATGACTTAGTATGCTCTATGCTCGCCTCTTAAGAGGATCTTGCATATCAGAAAGACTTTTTCTGACCATGGTCCATAGTCTTCTGATCTTAGTTTCCTGGTTAAGATAGCTTTGGGTATGAACATGAAAAGGATGGAAAAGAAGTACCACAGAAGGGAAAAAAGTACATCGAGATTGTTCATGCTTGGGGTTATTCTTAATTCAGGAGCTGAGCTCTCAATTCGTGATTAATTTGATAATATATAATTTGATAATATTTTTATGATTAATTATATAAAATATGGATTTGACCTATTTATGAAATTAAACTTAAATTTATTTATATTCCATATAATATTACAAGAAAAAATATATTTTATGATTGAAAGGTTGCATTAAAACTAGGTTTGAATAAAGGCAAAAATAATAATAATTTTTTGTTATTTTGAGTGAAATAAAGTTAAATAAAACTGAAAAAAATTAAACATATATTTGTAAAAATGGTAAAGTATTAAAAAAATTAACATTTTTTATATAAATGTTAAAAAATTAAGGACTATACTTCTATAATTTAAAGTAATAAAAATATTTTTTTAAACTAAACAAACCCTAATTTTCTGGATGTGCTGTTCTTCTCAGACTTTTATAATATTTCATTTGTCACTTACTTTTGTTAATGATTTGTGAAAATCTCGCAACAGATTTCATGGTGAATTTCGAGATTACAATTCAAACATTTAAATAAATTATACGGTCGAAAAATTAAATCTTCCTCTCGATTATTTGTTAAAATTATATTATATTATATTGTATAATATAATAAAAATAACCAAATGAATTTAAAATTTCATCCAAACCATTGAAATTTTCATCTCAGTCAATTCTGATAGGTCTCGATTATTTGTTAAAATTATATTATATTATATTGTATAATATAATAAAAATAACCAAATGAATTTAAAATTTCATCCAAACCATTGAAATTTTCATCTCAGTCAATTCTGATAGGTTAAATTACATTTGTGTCGCTTTCTTTTATATATCAAGTTTTATATATTTTTTGCAATCCCAAAAATAAAAATAAAAATCCAAATAAAGTTATAGAATTTAATTCAAATACAGTATGATAATGAAAATTTTTCACTTAATCATCTAAATATGCATCTAATTATAAATTATTATATGATAAAAAATAATTAACTGTTTTAATAATTATTTTAAAAATGTTATTTATTTAGTTATTAGTATAAATTTTTTGTCACCGACAATCTGACTGTCTATCTAAATGCAACTCCAAGGTTATATGCCTGTTCTTCCAAACGGTCTGAATGATCAATTAGAGATTAAAAACTTTTTATAAAGAACAAACACATTTGAATAGAAATTGATTTCATACTTTTGACTCAAATACATGACAACATTCAATAAATAATCATTAAAGTATGCATTTGTTATTGTTGTCAAATAAATGCTTTCTTTATTTTTATGAACCGGAAATGTAAGCATTTATTAGTCAATAAAATAATTTTAATGGTAGTAGCCTAGTAAGAGCATTTCATGAAATTAGTCACAGTCGTTCAAAAAGTGAAGAAAGAATTCAGAAGTGGGTGGCTACTAGCTAGTCAACGAAAAAGGAGTTGGAAGAGAACCAATGAAGGAGAAGAAGTAGAATACGTTGTGATGAGATTAAAAGATGGAATTGTTAGAGTTGGAAAGTAAATAGTGTTTGCAGGTCAGTTATTATTTCACAGTTAGAAAGCAAATAGAATTGCAGACATCAATTCCCAAAATGTGATTTTCTAACAGAGTATTTGTTTTATTTTGTTTGTTTATTTTTAGCTTATAATAATGGCCGCAGATGCAGTTGAGACATAAAGATGAGCGAATAGGGAGTGATTGATAATTGATTGTACCCATCATAGGACCCGTGAAGCCCATGCCCCTCCCTCCCTGCTGCATGCAACTGATGCTGTTCATCTATAATAATAGCAGTAATCATAAAGCGACGTGAAACTAGGATAATTTCAATGATGCCCACATATTAAATATTTCATAACACTATCATACATTAGGGGCCCAGAGTGGCGGAGGCTACATGATTACATATTAATACTATATATTTATTTATATAATGACGTTGTTGTGTAGAACAAGATTTTCGTCACATTTTTTCAGCACTAATTCCCATACCAACCGTGGACATTCTGGGTCATGTGCAACCACCACTTCCCCGTACCACAAATTTTAAAATAGATCAATTTATTATTAACTTCAAATAAAAATTAAATAATAGCTTAATAGATTACAAAAATAATTATAAATTTTAATTGATATTATTGTCTCCTATCCTATTTATACATCTATTCAATCAAGTTACGTAAATTATAAAAAAAAGCTAAAATTAATATATTATTTTAAAATATAATATTCCAATTTTTTTTTAATTTTTAATCAAACTATTATATATTAATTGTAAAATATTAGAAAGGTTTAATATTTATAAAAGATAATATAAAAAAATAATAAATATTTCTAAAACATTATAAATGATCTTATTTAAAAAAAAACAATTTTAAAATATCTTATAAACGAAACTGGAGATGATATTATATACAAGTTTACCTTAGTGTTTTCAGTTTTAAGGAAAAAAATATTATTTATTATAAAAATAAAAAATTAAAAGGAATGATTTTGAGGATATTATATTATTTATTGGAAGTTTCGAAAAAGATATAAGAAAGATAAAATCATAAATGGTTTTCCTTTACAATTATAATTGTTATTTGACACTTAACAGTTGCTTTTTGTGATCAGAAGCCGCCTAAGGCCCATAAAAACATTACGGATCAAAAGCAAATGCACAGCTGGAGGAGGCTTGATAATAGCAAAAATAAAATTGACCAAAAAAAAAACAGAAAGAAAGACTCTTGGGTGGGGGGAACAACCGATATTAGCTAGAAAAGAAAACATTTAATATGTTTTATTGTATAAATAAATTTTACTTTAAGCATTATTTACAGTATTTGTTATAATAATAACACAAAAAAAGGCTCCGCTCGTCAACATACTAGTCAAAATAAACACAATCAATTGTATTATTTGGTAGACATTAAAAATTGAAATCTGTTAAACTAATTTACAAAATTAGAAGTATAAAATAAAATTAACTGTTGAATTGATTTGATAAATGCAATAGAGTTTTTAGGATTTGTTTATTTTGTGTAGAAAAATATTTTTATGTAGCTAGAGTTTCAATATTTAATTTTGAATTCTTATAATTCTTTAGTTAAAGATAAAAACTTTTAAAAATAAAATAATAATCAAATGAGAAACCTTGTTAAATTAAAGAGCATAATTTTAAACGAGAAACTTCTTTAAATGTTGAGAGTAAAAATGCAAAAAACAATAATAAATTATAAAGTCAAATGTTACGTCAAGTAGTTTATCAAAATATGCTGCGAATTAGTAAGATAAACTCATTTAGCAAACACCTCTAATTTTGTCAAAGAACTTTTATAAATTGTTTAAACAAATTATAATCTAATTAAAAGCACAAGCCAAACATACCGTATTCCACCCTGGTTTAAATCCCTTTCTCAATGTATTTGGGTATTTTTTTTATCCCAAGAAATTTCTTATTGATTAGTATACAGAGTTGAATTTGTAGCATTATACAAATGAGCAACAGAACCATATAGTAAACTTTTAAAAACTTTAGTTCTTTCATTATTGAAAGAACACATACAAAACTTATTTAAACATAAAAATAATTTATGATTCTTGTAATCTTTTCTTTCTCTGTTTCAATAAACTTCATGATGAAATTCAAAACGTAAACGTAAACTTATCAAATAGATATTTAATTAAACTATTTATCTGAAAGCAATCTAAGTGCCTAATTGTTTCACAGATCAAATGGAGTTTCATGCATGACGAGACACTCTCAAAGCAAAAAATTTTGCGATAGAACAGAGTTCACATCAGAATAAGAACAAATCATTGGATTTGCAACATTCGCATCCAACCTTTAAAAACTAGCGCATAAATAAGAGACTGAAGTCACGGCAACAACTTCACATTTTGCAATGAAAATGTATCAGTCGCGAGGCTTGGTACCTAACTTACAACAACGACATCATCATTATAGCCTAATGCTGCGTTTTAAGCCAAGAAACAAACACTTCTGTTGTGGAGGGGCAAAACCAGAATTTAACTTTAACATCTTTCAAGATTAGCTCGGTCCAGACTGGTAAATTAAACGCAAATTGCGATATTGAAGGAACACATGACAACTAATACACATGCTAGTGCTACAATATCACAGTAACATCCCCATGGAGTGACATCTTAAGAACTTAGCAAATTAACTACAGAAGTTGGGCAATTGAAAAGGGCACGGAAGAGATGAAAAAGAGGAGACAATGTTTTGTTCTTAATTATAATTACTGACCCGATTACTCCATCAATCAACAACACCTTTTTTCCATTTCAATTAAAGCAACAGCAACTGAATGGAAATACCCCCCCCCCCCCCCTCTCTCCTCCTTTGGTGTCTTCATTGATCAGGACACCGGATCAGCATTATGCCACCCCTTTGTGCACGGAGGAATGCTCATAAACTCATCAAATTCTTTTACATGAACATCACAGCACTTCCACTGCAAAATAATGTGACAAAGGGAAAATAGATGCAGTTCTCACAACCATATAACAACTACAAGCAATATTTTATTAAAGAAATAAGATAAACTAAACATTCAGTGGAGCATTCAATACTGACCCCTTTTATCCGGTCATGAAAAATAGCAGGACCAGGATGGTAGCTGCAAGCAGTGTCATGATTATCCCTTTCCTTGAATGTTTGACCACATCCTTTATTTTTACATAGTTGGGGCTCATTTATATCAACTATCTTCTTAGGAGGTTTAGGAGCCTGAACACTTGGATTGTTATCAGCAGAGGCATTTCCAACACGATTTATGGGTTTGTCCCCAACAATATTTACAGGTTTGCTTTGTGAACCTAAAAAACAAGAAAGGGATAAGAAGAAAATTTAGCTTTGGAAGCATGAAATAGGGATTACTCCAAAAAAAATAATAGCAAAGAACTTGGGATGCCAAAAGCAGACACATGAGTACCATGATCTGAGCAAAAGAAACCCTGGCGACACCTAGAACAAGAGTCCTTTGATGATGCATTTGTGGAAGGAGCTGTTGTTGGAGGGGGCATGGTGTTCTTCTTAACTGGTGCAACTACTTGCTTCTCTGTTGTATGTTTTCCTGTTTTACATCTTGATCACAAGGAAAATAAAACTTTGATCAACTAATGCAGAAAATATTAAAATAAAATGAAAAGGATAGACTAGCATAATTATTTTTAATTTTATATTCCCAGAATAGCTGTTTCATCCTCAGCATCATGAAAACCAATAAACTATATTTGCAAAACTGAACTGCTATGCTCATTACAGAATGTGAGGTCAGGCAGAGATAAATTTAGACACAAGTAAAATCATCCGAGGGATATGATAGAAATGTCTTGAGCAGCATCAGATAATTTCATTTGCAAATGTTAGAAGAAAATTTATACAAGAATTACAGCTAGTTGGACCCCTCTTGCAATTTTTTGAAAAATCATTAATAATAAATTTTTTGAAATTAGAAATCATTAAAGTATAAATTGGTGATGAAGAAAGGACTCTAACCCTACAAATGCAAAGCAAAGATTAGGGATTTGAAATACAGTTCATTGTTCTTGAAACAGGGAAATGCAGCTAAGGTTTGTGGTGAGTTCACTCCCTTGAGATGTAAATTTGTGAAGGAAATTAATCCATGTAGAAGTGGAAAATGAAATCTATGCTATTTAGTATAAAACATCCATAATCCGTCATGAAAATTTTGACTACCCAACCCATCCCAATGGTCCAATTGCTTTTCCATAACAGAAAGTCAACTCTATGATCTATTGATAGATTCTACAAAGAAATGTGAACTCCTAAGTATTGACTAGCTTACAGCAGACTAAATCTTCATATTTTAAAACAGGAGACTGGAGAAAAGGAACATAGAAGATCTCTCACCCTGGAATTTCCAAAAACAAGCTAAAATCATGACTTCTTTTCTTGCAACAACTCCATTCTTTTATCCCATCATGAAATATAGGCTGGAAATTAAAGTGGAGGCTTAATCAATTGCAAAAAATGATAACTAATCTTCATAAAGAAAACATTGCGCAATAATATATTAATAGGCATGGACTTACTCCCTGAACAAACAAAGATGCCCCAGCAATAAATCCAAGTCCGGACAAGTGAATCAGTAAGATCGCATAGGATGCCATGTCATAAGTCATCAAAGTGATATAACAATGGAAACAAAGTTTTAACAAGTTCAAGAACTTGGTGATGATATTAGCAAAAAGAATGATATCAAAGCACATAAAACAATGGTGCATACAAACCCAATTTTAACAAAAGGGGTTCAAGGGTGAAGACCGATAGATTTTTTCAAAAACAGTATGGATCAAATCTGGTTTTAGTAAAGTATACATAACATCAAAACAAATAATTCTCCAAAGTCAAACAAAAAAACCAGAAAGAATCAATATAATGTACAATAAAGCCATTAAACAGAATCCTCAAATGGCAACAACTTCTAGTCTAACCATCTGACAGTGATAACAAACTAAGAGCCATTATTAAGATAAAATAGAGCTTTTTGCAAGAGCAGCAGATTCTTAAACTCATACAAATGCATCCTAATCCACTATGCCAAAAGTTGCACTTGAAAAGTTTCAATGAAGCACTACGCCAATAGCTAAAGAAAGCTGAAGCCAATTGCCAAACAGTAGAACAAAGGTTGTCATAATTAAGCTTCAACTTTGGAATTGAAAGGGTGGGGGTGTAGAATTGTAGAATCATTGTATCATAATATTAATCGTAAGTTTAAATTAAAATGCAAAATTATATTTGTTGAAAATTGGACTTGAACTTAACTCAACCTCAAAAACTAGCATATAGGATGAGGATTGCCCTTAGTATATATACTCATGGTTGACCTTCCCTTTAGACAATGTGGAACTTGCAATGCACCCCCTCATGCCTATGATATCATGTTTGAAAATTGGACTTGAGATTAACTCAACTCTAAAAGCTAGCTCATAGGATGAAGATTGCCCTTGGTATATATACTCATGGCTAGCATTCCCTATAGACAATGTGGATCTTGCAATGATATTTAAACACACACAAGCATAGAAAATAACATAGACAAGAAAAGTAACCCCTAAATCACAACAAACATTTAACTTAACTTAAATTGAAGAGTCATCAGATCTTCACAACTCAATAGTCACATAAGTTTAGCTAAAGCATAAAAGAATATAATCCAACTCTAAACCCACTAGCACCTTGATAAACCACCATTATGTTGATTTATCTACAAAAAATTAGTTATAATTATAATATAATTTATAATTATTTAATTGTAATTTTACCTAATTTTCCTTATTTTTGGAGGAATGGTCATGCAAGTAAGAAATATGAAAATAGGCAAATTTTGGATCAAGAAAAGAGAATAAAAGGGTATAAGAAGATAGGGCATCTACTGCGACAATGTTATATTTTGGATGGCTTAGAATAGTCACGACGATTAAGGGAACGACTAGGTCAAGCCCGGTCCACTACATTGAAACCCCTAATCCACGCCTATAAAAAGAAGGCTTTACCACACTATTCAACACGCCATTTTTAGTATCCCTCGATATCCTTTCGTAGGATTTGGAGACAGAAGCTCTTCCATACGAGTTGCAACGTCCTGTTGTTAGCTCTGCTAACATTATGGTTTTGTGTTTTGTTAGATTAATATGTTTTCCTTATTTCCTTACTATGCATAATTAGTTAATGAGAATTAATTTATAAGTTAATTAGGGGATAGGCGATGGTACCATTCCTAATTAAAAGAACTATAAGGTAAACTGAATCTAAGGGTTTTGGAAGATCAATCGGAATAATTGATTTCTAATCCATTATTACCAAAGTCCCATGTCTCTCCATAATTAAACTCGTATTTGTGTCCTTTTGTCTTAAATTGCTTACTTGTGTTAATTTTTTTTTTTTTCATTCACTTTAAATATTTCTAAACCAAACCTTTTCGTTTTCCGGTGAACTCAAAAAACTAGGATTTAATATTTTTTAAAATGGTTAAAATAGTCTCTATGGTAACGATATTAAGGGTTTTAAATACCCCTTCCTACCCTGACGGATGCACTAAAACTTTGTACGCACATTAAACGCACAACACACCTCCACTTGCAATTTTTTCTTAAAAATCAAAACAGAGCACACAGCAACCTAATGACAGAGCATGACACAGCACAGAGCAACAACACAAACAGAAGAATTTTTAAGGGGCTGGGCACAAGGGAAGAAAGGGAGAGTAAGGGTTAGGAGAGGGTTGGGCACAAGGGAAGAGAGGGGGAATCAGAGCCAAGAGGCAGAGTCCGCTATAACTTAGGAAGGGGCTGCACAGAAGTTTGGACATGAAATATGCAGAAACTGAGTTTTTTTGCAATCTGGCTCATGTGACTTGACCTGCCCGATTTGCACATGTGGCACGCTTTTTGCATTCGATTCCAACGATCCACAAAGCTCCACCTATGCCTATGATCCAATTTGACACGTGACTTGCAGGGGTCCAAAAAACTTGTTGGATTCTACAGTCTCCAACGAACAACCACATGAGTTTGACAACATCAACTATAATTAAATAACATCAAGACTCCAAGAGAATGAGCAATAAGCATATAGGTAGTCATCATATAGATATAATAAAATGGAAAATAAACTGTGTATACAGAAAATAGAATTAATTCTAGCAGTGATTAGGAAAAACATACAACCAAATGACGACAAACTCTCATCATTGTAGTGACAATTTTTCTTTCTTTAGCACAAAATAATCCAACCAGACAGAGTACATGATCATCAATAAGTTCCTATGATTGGATTTGCACCCACTACCACAAAGATCATGAAAAAACTTGACTGTGGCGCCAAGCGTCCTCCCCCTAATTCGTTAATTAGAATTCCCTTTCTAAGTTCTTGGACCTAAAAGTGGATATGTTAACACTTTCAATCAAACACAAGAGAGCAAAAAGACAATACATTTTAAACATTTGCTTCTGAGCAAATGCGTAGAGGGTTGAAAGGCAGAAATTGATTTTCAGCACCTCAAATATTTGAAGTCATCAGTCACCCTTAATCATCTCGTTTGAGCGAGAAGCTAACATTGTTTCGTGATTCTATAGATCCTTGAATAAAATACTAACTATAGTAGCCTTTTGGGCACCCTGGCCATACATGTGTCACTTGGCGGAACTACCAAATTATAATATGTTCAAAAGAATGGATTTAAGGCCTCTAAAACAAGTAATCCATTTTAGAGAGAAAAGTTAAATATCTCAATCACCAATAAGAAAATCAAAGGAGTAAATTTTTTTAAAAAATTGACTTAATAATTTATTATACATGTGAATGTAATATCAGATAATATCATGGTGCAAGTAATATCATCTTTTTGACTTTCTCATCAATGATTGACATTTCTTATTTTGTCCTCTAAACTGAGCTTTCACTCAGCCAAATCCCGCAAGAAGAGGGACAGGATTAAACTAACCGTGATATCAAATTACAATAGAAAAGCTGGAACGCTAAGCAATTAAATCAAGGGCTCTGCTGAAACTAAAAGAAGGTTAGGGCAGGGTATAAAGTGAAACAAAAAAATGGGTATTTGAAAACTGAAGATTAGGAAGTGAACGGGGAAGAGAGCATATGCGTGATAAAGGTGTACCGAATGATGGTATCGACAGGAACCATCGGGGTTGTCGTCCTGGAAGAACATAGCATCGCACCCAATTCTCTGACAGCGAAGTTTAACACCTTCCTTCTCCATTCTGAAACTCAGTGAGATCTCTGTCTCACCCACCCAAGTGCAGTGGAATGGAACCAAGACGAGTTTATCTTTGTGAATTGTGATTTATTTATCAGAGACGCCCAATTCAAACGGGTTGGGCTTTGAATTGGGCAGCAGATTCCCCTCAGTTTCCACTCCAACTTCCAGTGGGTTCCCAGTTTGAGAAATGTTACACTCACTTTGAGACGGTCAAAATGGGAGGGTATTATCCCACACCTCAACAACACTAACCCTACACATATTATACCTAAATCGGACGGGCAGAGAATTTTTAAAAAAAGATAAATAAGAATAAATCTAAATCATACTTTTAGTCTCTTTATCCTCGCCTTGTGCTTGTGCTTCAAAGATTGAAAAATGTTACATGTGTGAGAAGTTTATTTTTACCATCAATTTTTTATATATATACAAATAGTAGTATATATTTATTAGCCATTAGATAAAAAATGTAAATAGATGAATAATATTTTTGTGTAGGAGAAATATATAATAAAAAAGAGAAATTGGAAGCTAGAGAAAAATCTTTCTTTTCTCCTAAATTTTTGTATAGGTTTGTAATGATCTTTGAATGAAAATGTTTCATCTTCATGGATTTTTGAAGGAAAAATGGGTGTGTGTTCTTTTATGCTTGATACATTGTGATACTGTGTTATGTGTAAATTTGAAACAAATTCTGTGGTCTTAAACAATAGGAAATATGACGTTTGATATGCTTTGATAAACTTTATATTTAATTTCAAATAGTAATATTTCCTGTCATGAATTTTGTATTGCTTGACGATGATGTGAAATTCTTGAAAATATCATTTCTTAAGCTTAAAATTAAATTTTCATGGTGAAAAGGAGTACATATTAAGAGAGATATATGCTACAGGAATAGTTTTATTGATGAAAACAATTTTAACTATATAGTTATTAATGCATGTCATTTACTATTAGATTAAGTTTAAAAAAAATTGTTTATTGACATAATGTAGATTTTGAATCTAAAATTAATGCTTGATAAGGTGAGTGAAACCATTTTTCTGTAGGAAATTAGTGCATTTGTAAAAAATTGGATGAGCTAATCACAACTAAATGTAGAGAAGAGTTAGTTATTCTTTGAATCACTTTTGTGTGACTTGTATCAAGAAATATGGAGCATATTTTTTTTTTTCACATTATGAGACCATGAGTGATGCATAGTGTTATTTGATGAGAGTATGCTAAAATTTCATCATTTAATTTGTGAGTAAGCCTAATTAAAAATCTAAGCAAAGTTTTATATTCTAAAGATGATGATGAATCAAATGTTTGTTGTCTAATTCTCTAGATAATCATAGAAGTACATAATGAGATGGAAGAGCTAAGGCTTACTTGATGGTAATTGACGTGAGCATGTTAAAGTATAAAAAATTTGTTTCATTAAAATTATGAATAAGTGATGAAATCCATGAGATTGATTTCTATTTATTAGATGCTATTGTACTATGGAACATGGAGTAAGAAGTTCGTAGTTGAGTTTATTGTAGACTTCATTTGTACTCGATATGAAATAATATTTGCTTAAGGTATTAATATCATATCATTAATCTTACAAAATGTTTGTAAAGAAGACCATGTAATCATTTTTATGTTGCATAATTTTCAGTTCCATAGCATAACTGTATCCTACATGATGTACTTGATGGAATTTGCCCCAAAGTATGATAGATGATATTACCACGTATTTGAATATGTTAAGGCACACAATCATTACTGTGATGACTCAGGAAATAAGAAAGGAATTAAGCTAGGAAAAATGCATGTTGTATATTCTAATAATCGTTAATTCTTTCTATTTTTAACTTAATAATAAATAAAAACTAAAGTAATTAATTGCGTAGACATCGTAATTGATTGTTGAACGATTCTTTGATCCAGTGCCATTATTATATCTAGATTATAATCAGTTATCATTCATAGAATATTTTTTCATAATCAATTTTATAATATCAAATAACCGATTATTAAACAAATTTGTGATCCATTTTAATTGATTACATCTTGACAATAATTGAATATCACTAACAAAACCAATCTTGATAATCAATTATATATTGTTAAGTAATTGATTTGAATGAAGTTCACAGTTGTTATACAATATTTTGACATGGTAACCAATTAGCATAAAATGTAATCGATTACTTATGCTTTCTGGGGATTGGATAATCAATTACAACTTTGTCAACAATCGATTAACATGTTCCGCTAATTACATTAAATTGATTACGCATTGACACGCTCGTCGTAAACGTGCAAAAATAATTTTTAGATTTTTTTCAAACTATTGGTATAATATAAGGTGCAACATAGGTCATCTCCCAAAGACCATTTCATATTCTTAAGCAAATTAGGAGAAAATTAGAATAAGGGAGTTTTGTAAAGATGTGATATTAAGTGTTAAATACAAAATACAGAATGAAATTTATTTGACTTAACAATAATCAACTCAAGGAATTCAGAAGCTATTTTCTTAACTAATCATTGATCACTAAAATCATGCATTGTGTTTATCAACCTATGATCATCTGGAACCCCTAAAATGATCCTTGAATTCTCTACTGAGAAACCTCTCAGGATTCAATTGATTATGATCAACAAGATTTAGTAACCACTTAATCTTTCATCTAAACCAATTTTATTTAAGAAAATAGCCTCTGAATTCCTTGAGTTGATTATTGTTAAGTCAAATAAATTTCATTCTGTATTTTGTATTTAGCACTTAATATCACATCTTTACAAAACCCCCTTGTTCTAATTTTCTCCTAATTTTCTTAAGAATATGAAATGGTCTTTGGGAGATGACCTAGGTTGCACCTTATACTATACCAATAGTTTGGGGAAAATCTAGAAATTATTTTTGCGCGTTTGCGACGAGCGTGTCAAAAATTTGGTGCCGTTGCCGGGGACCATTTTAGTTTCCTAGGCTTATTTAGGAGTTTGTATAAAATTTTTAACCTTTCTAACAATTTTTTTAGGTATACTATTCTTGATTTGTTTGAACTATTCCGTAAGGAAAAAGCACGTTATAGTCTTGGGAATCTGACTTTAAAAGACCCTTTTGTCAGTTTACAAGAAAACTGAATGTGAAGCACATCCTCGACTCTTAGAAGACGTTTCAGCCGTTACTGGACGTAAAACCAGAGGAAGATGTGAGCCACAATCACAACTACTGTTCATTCTCATGCATGTATGTTTGTCATTTACATTTTCTTTTCAATTTATTTGAAATTTTCACCATTTTTAGAATATAGCAATGCAGCTGGTGAACCAACCAAATCAGGGTGGAAGAGACAAAAGAGAACCAGATACCACTCTTCGGTTATAACTTTTCCTTACTTTGGTGGTTTTGTCACATTTCTTTTCCTGTTATATAATTTCTATCTAAGACATTGGGGACAATGTCTTGGATGGTCTGATATAAAAGAAAAATTAAAAAAAAAACCCAAAAAAAAATTAGGTTAGAATCATAAACTTGCTTTGAGTAAGATGGCTGAGTAAGGAGTTACACTTGACTCTTGATACGCATCTTATGATTTAAAAAAAAAATTGAATGTGGAAGTATGTTTTTCTTTAGATTTCATAAAATAATTGAAGCAAAATGATTTACATTTCGAGATTAATTAGTTTGACAACACATATTTGAACTGGATAGATTAGATTTGATAAATATATTACCTGTGAGATTTTGAGCCTTATTATTATTTTCTTTCTTGTGTGATTTTCATCCATGGAATATGTTACTTCAGAACTTGCATTGATTCTTTTTGAAGCTACATTTTCACATGAATTGTACAAAAATGATTGAGGCACTGTTTTTCTTGAACAAACCACTTGGCCAAATAACCAAACCATATAATTTTATCCTTTGATCAGCCCTTTGAGCCGATTAACCTTTTCTTCTTTTTAGCTCACCACAAATAAAAAAAAAACAACTTTGTTTGACCATAGAAGGTGAGGAATACTGGATTTATCATACCATAAGTATTTCAATAAGTGTGGGGGAGATTATTGTTGTGTTCATCAATATCATGGTTGAAAAAAAAATTGAAGCAATAAATTAACAAATAAACTATTATATTGAAAAAAAAGAAAAGAAAAAAAAAATGAAGAAGTGATATCTGTTTCTCACACTTGCACTTAGACTCAGTTCTCAATCCTCACCATTTTCCTTGGTCTAACATTGTATCTCTTCAATATATCATTTCATCTTTCTAATCCCGTTATAACCAAAATAAAGACCTCTTGATTTGTGCATTGCATGTGTACATAGTAGTAGAGAAGTAGAAGATATGCAAGCCTATGATAGTTCATCTTTCATGGATTGAATTTGAGAGAAACACTTACCAAATCAAACACTTGAGAGATTCAGAGAATATCATGTGAGGTTTTATCTTTCTCAATCTATGTTTTTCAAATTAAAGTTGCCTTTCTAAGTAATTTCAAAAATGTGATGAAAGAATGCTTCATGAAATTTTGTGAATTCTTGAGAAATCAACTCAAAACTTTGATGTTCTTTCAAAAAAAAAAAAAATAGTCACCAATCCTTAACTTAAGTTTGCCCGAGACGTGCAAAAGATAAGTGTGGGGGAATTAATTTGATAAGCATAAATTTCATAAATAATTATCTCTCACTTTTATCTCATTAAAACTTCTTATATGTTCAATTAAGTGGTCTTTGTCATATTTTATGAGTTTGGGTTCATATGAAGTTTAATTGAATTTCTTTGCTTACCCGATTAAAATGACACTATTATAGTATTTTGAGCATAATAGGAGTTTTAGACATCCAAAAATCATGAAATCTATCTTGAATGAAAGCTTAAAGAAGTGTCCACAGTTACAAAGCAAGATCAGACTCTAAATGGGATGTTTAGGACTCCGAAATTATCTCAAAAGATGAGATAGTGTTGCTGACGTGGAATTTGAACAGTGTGCAAAGATCCGACCATATCTTGAGACACAGAAGTCATATTGAGATGAAATAAAATCTGTTGGACAACTAAGATCCGGGGCTACAACTTTTGTTCAAAAGTGAAGCTCTAATTCAGACATGTGAACATCCGAAATTGCGGTGCAAGAAAGTCAAAATTGTTGTACTAATTGGTGACAAAAATTCAAAAGTGCTTTGCATTTTCAACAAAGCCCATGTGAAAGCAATAAAATGGTAGAAAAGTAATATCCTAGTTGGTGACTTTCTGAAGATGATGCCTCAAAAATCCTCTATAAATAGAAGGGTTTACAAGAGGAGAAACACATCACTTGGAGATTAACTCCAATACCATTTTCCATCTTTCTTTCTTTCTTGTTAGTTTGCCTCCTTCATGGAAGACTTAGGTTTTATTTGTTGTTAGTTTTCCTCCTTCATGGAAGGCTTAGGTTTTATTTGTTGTTAGTTTGCCTCCTTCATGGAAGACTTAGGTTTTCTTTGTTGTTAGATTGCCTCCTTCATGGAAGGCTTAGTTTTTCTTTATTGTTAGTTTGCCTCCTTCATGGAAGGCTAGGTTTGTAGTTTCAATTCAAGGATTCAAGCTATTTTCATTTTAACTTTGAGGTCTTGATCTTTATTACATGCTTATTAAGTGGTTTCTACTCTGCTTCACTATATTCTTCAATTTTATTCTTTAATCAAAGTTTGATCGGTTGACGTATTTTGATTAATGCATAATTGATTTATAATTGGTTTTTGATTGGTAAATCATTTTTCAAAAGTTTGAAGAGTAGAAATTAAGTAATTGAATTGAAGGTTTTCATTTTATTACTTACTTCAACTGAATTCTGATTATAAAATTGGTTTAGATGAAAGATTAAGTGGTTACTAAATCTTGTTGATCACGCATCTAATATAATCGATTATATCAGGTTTCTATGGAAGAGGTTATCAATTAACTTGTTGTTGTTAATCAATTTACATGATTTTATCTACCATTATATGCCCATTTAACTACATCTTCGGTATCAATTGTCATTCCTATAAAAAAAATCTTAGATGTGGATTCATCTTTTGGATTACTTTGGGGGTACTTGTTCACAACTTTCATCTACATACATCTTCACATTCAACTTGTTGCAATTTCAACCCCTCTTTAAAGATAAGAACTTATCATGTATATTACTTTCAATCAATACCTAAACTAAAAAATAAAGTTTAATTAAATTTTTTTACAATCGTTAACCATGGAGGGAAGATAAAAAAGAACGAGTAAAAAGGTTGCAACAATGCAATTACATTAGATAGATGTAACTACATAAAAAAGTACAAATATATTCGGAGTTATTGACATGTATCCAAACTAAATGATATAAAACTTATAAATTCAAGTATTTCTTGCGTGATATCATTATGCATGCATCTTTCATTCACTTGTTCCATTATTTGCTAACTTAAACGAATGAACTTGACCGACTATTCTGATGCTTTTCGATGAGAAACCTTCACATTCTCATTAGCAAGTAATCGATTATATAATTTGTGGAAGGGTAAAATAAACATAGACAACACTACCCACATAAGGTAATCAATTACAAAAACACACACTTAATTATTTCCCTCAATTCTAAACCCTATATTTAACATTTTTTTTTCATCATAATCGATTAACTCTTAATTATAATCAATTAAAGATGGTACTAGATTTCATCGTAGCTTTAATAAACATGTAATCGATTATAAAATAAATCTATAAAGTTTCAAATTGTAAAATTGAATTAAATAATTGATTACTTTATATTATGATCAATTAGCTAATATTTTTGTAATTTTATATACATTATTTGAGTCAAAATAACCGATTAGCTTTTTGAATATAATCGATTACTAATTATATCTAATTCTAATAATCGATTATATAAATGTTTTGTTAGCTAACTTTTAAGAGGATTAATAAAATAATTGATTTCTATATTTTTTAATGGATTCTCACATGATTTTGTAACTCATATAATTTTAATTGAATTTAAATTAATAAATTAGCCTAGTGTGATAATCAGTTACATGTTATGGTAAAAATGAATTGTAATTAATTATCTATTATTTATAATTAATTAAAATAATTAATTACATGATTCTAATTTAAGATAGCCATCCTTCCTCAATTTATCTAATTCACTACATATTTTCATAATCGATTACACTTAATTAGGTTGAATAATCAATTATAACAATACATAATCGATTACAAATCAATATTGTAAGTCAATATTGTAAGTGTCAATTAAATAGGTAATCAATCATCATATAAGAAAATTCAATATTTAATACATTTTGCTAATATAATCGATTATATAGTTAAAATAATCAATTAAAAAATTTAAAATATAATTAATTATGTTTACAAATAAATTAAGATTTACAAAGATCTTAACCATTTATAAGACTTTAACTTATCACACTTTATCATTATGTTAAAATAAATCATATACATATTTAATAGTTTCCATTATAAAGAAAGATAAATAGGAACACATTTATATTCAAATGTGACAATTATATTTATATATAAAAGAAATTTAAAATATAAAAATACATAAAATGTTTTTAAACTTTATCGGTATATCATTGAAATAACTTTATTTATTTGAAAACTTAAGTTAATGTTTGCTTTATATATATATTTTTAAATATTCTCTCTAATTTGACTTTAGTCTATAACATTTTATGTATATCACTTAAAATACTATTAAATAAAAAAATTCAAATACAAACAAGGATATAATAAATATTACAAGTAGCTCACATACTTTATGGGTTAGAGATTTCAAAATACATTTTCTCTCATCATTCATTATATTAAGAATTCAATGACATAATAAAATCCTCCTAATATAATTGATATCCCATGTATGCATACAAAATAATGATTAAATTTAAGATAAATTATTCAACTCAAATAATCCATTCTAGAACAAACTTTTGTAAAATTAAGTTAAACATTAACTAATAAAGTGTAAACGAACATTGTAAAGTCCTCCTATATTATGATACCATTCTATAATTCTAAGTACTTAAGTACATAGATACCACAATATAATAATAAAAATCAAAATAAGACTTTAACTTATCATATGGTAGGTTTATCAAAATAAATCATATACATATTTGATAGTTTACACTAAAATAAGGAAACACAAATTTGTATTTAAATATCACAATTTTATCTATATATAAGAGGAATCCAAAAATATTCTCAAACTTTATTGATATATTACCAAAACAACCCTACTCATTCGAGAACTTAGTCATTATTTACTTTATCACCTTTCTTCGTAAGTTTCCTCTCCAATTTGACTTTAGCCTATGCTTATAACATTTCATGTACATTACTTAGAATACTATTAAATTAAAGAATTCAAATAAAAACAAAGACACAACATATACTACAAGTAGCTCACATACCTCATGGTCAGATTTCAAAATACATTCTTCTGATCATTCATTACATTTAAGATCCAATGACATAATAAAATCCTTCTAATATAATTGATATCTCCTATATATATATATATATATATATATATATATATAATAATGGTTAAATTCAAGATAAATCATTCAACTCAAATAACCTAGTACAAACTTTTGTAAAACTAGATTGAACATTAACTAATTAAAGAGTAAACGGGCATTGTAAAGTCCTTACATTTTATGATACCATCTCATAATTCTAAGTACTTAAGTACATAGATACAACAATCATGGTTGAAATAAAAATCAAAATTAGGTTATCATACATAACAACATAAATGAACATAATAGCATATTAACTTTAAACTTGTTGTTTTGTTAGATCAAATCAACATGCACCACTTCCATAAACACAAAATCCTTTCCTAAGCTTGGGTTCAAAATAATCAAAAAATCTTCCATTTGAACCCTTTAATCATATATGCAAATAGGTTTGACATCCAAGTACTCAAATTTTGTAAAATATATGGTGAAAGTTGTACATGGAAAAATAATAACATAAGTTAATTAATATTCATCGTTAAATTATGAAGCAAACTTCTTTTCTTATTAGGAGAAGGCTACATTAAATTCAACATATACAATTTATTATCATCGGTATCCAACACAACCAAACTAGTGACTCTTATGCAATGTAGGAGTAAAAATCTACAAAAACAAGTTATCATCCCAATTTAAAAAAGTGTAAAGGGAAAAATTCATCCTTCATTTTTTTATGACATTGCAAATTGGTTATTGACTTCTTAAAAGTCTTCCGTTAATCTCTTACTTATTGATTTGTCTTGTAAATTCATCCTTGTAGAGAGATTAATTTACATTATTTTAATAAATAAAAATATTAATTTGCATGATTTTAAAAGTTAAGAACAAATTTGTAATGCAAACATAAATTGAAGGACTAATTTGGTAGTTAACTCATTTAAAAAATGAACAACTTAATATTTATCAACATCAAACATCAAAGAGATAATGTACCCACCAATTTTTCATGTCTCAAAATATCTAATTCACTATGATCATGGACAAGTTTTGTAAATTTTCTCTTAAACCTTTCTTTCTTCTGGAACTTCTTTAACTTTGTACTACATAATTTTGCTATAATTTATAATAATGGGCAAATAATGGACATATAACAAAAATAATATATATTTATATATATATATATGATATTTATTTTTAATTTATTAAGTTACCATAATTAGAGCACTAAATATATAATGATTAACATGAATTTTTTATTTGAAGTTCGTCAAACATAAGAATCTTTGACACTACAAAAAATACTAATGTAAAAAAACTAATTACATAACACCATAAATCAAAATATCTGAGGATATATCAGTATCACCATATGAATCAATTATTAACCATGTTGTTCATCAACTCTCTTAGCTTTATGCACACTACATATGTTTGAGTTAAATATTATCCAAACATAGTAATTAGAACTCTGTTACAATATTATTAATAAAAACTTTATTGAAAATTTTTGATTTAATACAGGTTATTCTAAACAAACAACTTTAGAAACTTACTTGTTAGGTTTTTTCTTTCAATAGCTTTGGACTTGTATAGAAGTTGAACAATTTTTTATCTACCTCCTTCTTTTCTTTTGAGCTTCCACAATTGGCACATGCACGTGCATCCCCTGATAGGATACTTTGGTCTTCAACTCTAATGTTGGAATCCTTCAAAGACATTAAGGGATTAACTTCATCATGAATGGTTGATTTTACTTTATCATGTGTTTTAAGGGAGACTGATTTTTTGAATTGACCTTTGTTTCCATGATTTAAGGATTTCTTGATTAAAGCAACTTCCTCTTTAATTTCCAAAATCCTACCCTTCAAATTATCATTCTCGAATTTCAATGATATTTGTTGACTAGTAATATCATCATTATCATACAACCTCTATCCCCTTTGAGGATGCCAACTGCTTGCCTCATGCAAAGCCTAAATTACCAAATGGTTCTAGCGATCTTCAAGCCTTAATGATAATTTTTCAACTATTTAAAATTTATAAAAAAAAATTTAAAAGTACATTATGTTGATAACAAACATTACAAATAATTACAACTGAAACTTACTTAGACTTACCATATTATATGTGACTATATATGATATTATATTCATCAAGTTTAAAACATTCATCCAACTTATAAACTATGGGTAAGATTTCGATATTAAAGTTTTATGAGGGGACCAGAGAGATACATGTTCTATTGTTCAAACCTAATACCAAGAATTGTATCATTATATCACTTAAAACTGTTTCGCATAATAACTAAAAAAAAGATTTAAAAAAAACATTTCAATACCTGTAAAATAGGTATGCAGCCACTCAAATGATTTTAAAGTGTGTTTTTTCCTTGTTGCAACATATTCTCAACTTGATAAAACCCCTTACATGAAAACTCATACACTGATGACCCTAATATTATATATATATATATATATATATATATATACATATATATATATATATATATATAAACCCTAAATCTAATTCATTTAAAACCTTATAAAGACTCTTATGATTTAATATATGATTAATAATGGAAAAATAAAACTTTTTACAAGTTAAAAGTATATAGATTTAAACCACTAGGATTGATTTAGTGGTAAAGGTTAAGGATTTTACACAAAGATCCTGCATTTGAATCTCATCGTTTTTAATATTGTATCCAAAAAAAAAACTTCAACATTATCATATGATCAACCATAAATTCATTTAGTTTCTCAAGAATTTTGTCACTCGTTAATGAAAGAGCTACACATATATCTAATGGTATCAGGTATATAACTTACTACAACTCCCCTATTTACCAATTTAGCTAATAATATAATATAAATGGAAATATTTTTTCAACTATTTCAAAATTTTATTGGAATGATGTTGATCTAATTGTATTTTTTTATTTTTTAATCAAATTATTTTTTATTTTGCTGATGTTTTTCTTGTTCAACATGTGCCTAACACAAACTTGTTCATATTGAAACAAACTCATTATTTATATCTTTTTCATAAACCTACTTGTTTTTGTCTTTATCTTTTACAAAAGAGCCTACTAATCAATCACTAATCACAAATTCTTCCTTCTACAAATATAACAACATTTGGTTAACTTTATACACATTGATTACAACACGTTTCACTTTTATAAAAGCTCAAACATTGCAAAACAAAATGGTTAACTCTTCTCAAATATACGATTAACTTATTATAATATTTGGTTAATTTCAAACAAACAAATTACACAACCATTATTATATTAACCAAAAGCCATAAACCCAACAAAATATAATAGGAAAATAACCAAAACCACCATCCATGACTTGTTTTACATTCAGGAACAAAACAGAAACATCTCAAATATTGAAAACAATGGTTAACTTTATTCAAATTTATGGTTAACAATACCTTATACTTGGTTAACTTTAGACACACAAAGTACACCGATAAGTGTCAAATATGACACTTATTTGATAATATTTTTGAAGAAATAACAAACATTTTTGAATATAAATGAACATAAATCATAGAAAAATAAGTAAAATTTAAGTATCCTTTAAAAATTGTGAACAATATAGTTTTTAGAGATTTTTGTGATAAATTCTTTCAATTTTGATGTGTTATTTACTTTGTTAAAACATGTCACATGATTTTGTGTTGACAACGTAAAAAGGGTCGAGTTGAACATACAAAAACTTGGAAAATTGATGCATTTTGCCACTTTTATGTTGGCAACGCAAATACAAACACGTTGGATACGGATTCTGCAGGACAACATATATAAATAGCTCATTTTTTCAGATTTAGTCAGTTTTAGGTGTTACAAAACGAAGTTCTTTCTCAAGTTCTCATTTGTGCTACTATTGGAGTGAAGAATCTATAGATTTGAGGAATCAAAGTGTAAGATTCGTCAAGTTTCATGGAGTTTTGCATAATTTTCTATTCTTCTTCTCTTTGTTCTTAATGTCTCTATGAATTGACCATCTGTAGTTGATTTTAGATTTCTATTCATAATTGTAAAATTGGTGTAGAAGTTGGAATTGAGATGAACAATATAATCAAGGATACTCTAGGATAGAGATAAATAATTATGAGGTCTTGAGAATTCTATAACCTAATGCTTGCTCTAATTAGGAATTTCTAAAAAATTAGGGTTTCTAATTTGGAGAAAAGGGTTGATGAGTCAAGGAATTAAACTTCAACTAGTTTAGTGAATTCGATCTTCAATTATACTTTTAAAATTTGAATTAGAGTGACAATTTAAGATTGCTTAGATGAATGTTAGGTGAACTCTAACTCTAACATTTTGATAGATTGGTTCTTTTCTTCTTACTTGTTAGACATAGAATTTATAATTCATAACTCATTTAGACTCATATAAATGTCAATTCTTCCATATTATTAGTCCAAATAGTAGAAAGATTGAAAAATTATTATTTGAACCAAATCTCCGTGGAAAAAGATACTCTCTCATACTTTATTCTTAAAATGATATGGTACACTTACCATCATTTTTTACCAATAAGTTTATAGCGCTGTTGCTGGGGATTTGTATTTTAATATTGATAAGTACATTGAATGCTACTAGTTTGGATATTTTTCTAATTTTTGGACTTTTCTCTATTTTTTATATTAATTCTTTTGAGATTTTAGCCTTATTTGACTTCGTTTATGTGAGATATAGTGGATAAGGATATCATTTTTTAACCTAAAATTGAAAAACTTGCAAAAAAAAAAATAAATAGAAAAGAGGCAAAAAGAAAGAAAGTGCAACAAAGAAACTTTAAAAGATCATAAACATTTGAAGAAAAAAATTCTGCACAAGAGCCAATAATGAAATAGTACAATCCCAATCGAAGAATTACTTTGGGAGAATATGTTATTCTCAACTTTGCTGGATGCAGCTCAAGCATTGTGAGACCATCAATTGCTGCAAATAATTTTGAAATAAAGTCGGCACTCCTTCATCTAGTTCAACAAGATTAATTTGGGGAAGTGAAATGGAGGATCCTAATCTTCACATTGCAAATTTTCTCTAACTATGTGATACTATCAAGATGAATGGAGTCTCGGAAAATGTCATAAGATTGAGATTATTTTCCTTCTCTTTAAGAGATCGTGCCAAGTGTTGACTTCAAGTCCAACCAAGAGGAAGCATTACCACTTGGGAAGAATTGATATATAAATTTCTCATGAAATATTTCCCTCCATCTAAGTACAATGAGTTAAGAGTGGAAATATCTTGTTTTACTCACAAAGAAAAGGAATCATTATATGAAATTTGAGAGCGGTTTAAAGAACTTTTAAGAAAGTGTCCTTACCATGGTTTTTCCGATACCATCAAATTCATATCTTGTATAATGGAATCAAGTCATCTACAAGGATTATCATTGATGTATCGACCGAAGGATCTCTCAACACTAAAACTGCTGAGGAAGCCATTAAGTTGATTGAAATTATGGCTTCTAATGAATATCAAACATCAAGTGATAGAGACATAGTGAAAAGAGGTTGATGGAGCTTAATACACAAAATGCATTACTTGCTCAAAATAAATTGATCTCACAACAATTAGAAGCTTTAACAAAGCAGCTACAAGTCTTGAACGTGGAAATGATACAAAAACCACAAGTATTGACATGTGATTTTTTGTTGAGGTGACCATGAAAATAGATGTTGTGACACCAACTTGATGGGAGCTTTCAACAAAGAACAAGTCAATTACATGGGTCAAAGACAAAGGCCTAATTATTCTCTATTCTCAAATTCTGATATTTCCAATTATAAGAATCATCCTAATTTTTCTTGGAGGAATGAGTCTCATGTACAACATCAACCTTCTCAACCATAACCAACTCCACCTCAAGATAGGTCTTCTAATCTTTCACACCACATACCAACAACCTAAACCCCCAAATGGGAAAGAAATTTTTTATATATAAAAAAAACATCTTTAATCACATAGTTAACAATAAGGTTAACTTTGCACACCACATATTACACACACAAAATATTTGTTTAAAAAAATAACTTTTCAAAATCTCCAAAGAGATGAGTGCTTCAAAAAGATCCCTTGTCTACAAGATGGATCTTCCTAGAAAATGATACTTTTCTCCTATCTAATTAATTGGTTCTCTTCTTAGGGTATAAGTGTTATAATCAATTAGTTGTTCTCTCTTCACCAATTGCGTCATTTAAGTTATTCTACTCAATTTTTAAAGTTGAGACCACCTTCCCATATTCACACTTGGTTATTCTACATAATTTTAAAAGATGAAGTCACTCTTCCAGATTCGCGTTTGGTTACCCATTTGCATCTTCCACTAACATCGTTTTCCTTTCTTATTTTTTTTACAAGTTAAACATGTTAGACGAGATCTTCCACATTTGTTGGAAGACAGATTTTGACGAAGACTTCCACTAAGTAATAGTTTAACTAAGCCTTAGATTTATATGTATGCATTGATAACTCTCATATTTTGATCAAGCTCTCTAAAATGATTTCTAAAAAAAAAAACTTAACAATATTTTCAAGTGAAATGTTTCAAGGTTAAAATCGTGTTTAGAAATAATACATAAAGTTTAAATATTTTAAACGATGAAAACTTATTTTTGTAACACATACATGAAGTAACCAAAATATTATAAGAGTTAACCAAATCTTTGTATTGAATTAACCATACATTAGTAGAAAGTTAACCAAATGTTATACATATTTAATCAGAATTTTGTATTGACTTAACTATCTGATGTAATTGATTACCAAAGTATTTTAAAACCTTAAAAACTTGCAAAATACTAGTTTAATCGATTACCAACTGATATAGTCAATTACCAAAACATTCTAAAGGTAAAATAATTGATTAAAAGTGGATGTAATCGATTACCAATACATTCTCAGGTTATACAAATCGATTACCAATAGAATTAATTAATTACAAGAGTTACAAAATATTTTAGTAATCAATTATCAGTTATAGTAATCGATTACCAAACTTAAGGTTTAAAAGTTTCAAAATGTTTTTCAGTTATACCAGTTTAAAACTAACCCATTTGAAACTACCATATAAACTTACATATAAATACTTGTTTCTAATTCATTTTTTGTTGTAAAAAAATTAAATGTTTTAAAAGATTTTAAATTTTAAAATGAATTATTATTATTTTAATTTTTAATAAAATTTATAATTTATTGCCTATCTATTTTAATTTTTGATAATTACTATTAATTACTAGTTTTAAACAATGTTTTTATTACCATAATTAAAATTATAATTAATTCATTATTATTACTAGATTAAAAATGAACCAATTAAATGTGATTAAAATCTTCTATTACTAGTTTCAATTTCTGATTTTCTATTTATATGTGTCTATATACATTGAATTGAATTAATTACTTACTTTAAATCTATGTTCGAATTTTAAAATTTAAATCGATTTAATAAAAAGTTTTAAATAGTATTTATTTATATTTATCGAAAAATTAAAATTTTGGAAATTCTTATTACTATATAAAGGATATTTCTCTTTCCATTTCGAAATATCCAAAATATTAAAAAATTACTAACAATATTGAATTTTCAAATTTATCATTTTCTTGTTAGTTTTATTTTTTATTTTATTACAGGACTTTTGAATCATGAGAAATCATGCAATAAATGTTCAAATGCTTGAGAACAATGATATCACAAGCAAGGTCATTAAGGTGATGAAACTACCCTCCATTATTGGTTATAATGTTGAAACTAAATATTGGATTATGCGAAAAAAGGTTTAAGATCTTATCGAATTATATGAAAAAAAAAATCTATATATAAATGAGATATAAAGGTGATCATACTTTGTTTTTCTATATTTGATTTGGTGGAAAATTATATTATGATGGTATAGAAGAGTCATGAGATATTTGAATTTTTTTTGTATGCTATTCTTATAATAATGTTTATAACAATTAAAATATAAATAATATTATAGTTATGTCAAAAGTTTTAAAAAAATTATGCAGTTGAATATAGTAATATATTTATTATATGATATTATATATGCTTTATGTGGTAAGATAAATTATAATTTTGCATATCTTATTATTTTTGACATTTTTATATAAATTAAATTTTATACGCATCAAAAATTTGAAAAGTCATGAAATATTGAGTATATTACATATCAGCGAGACAAATTATATTTTGAACTAATTTTAAAATCATTAAGAATTGTTGGGTTTAATAATTTCACAAAATCATAATAAAAATTTCTTAACAATTAAAATTATATTATTGATAATTTTCTATAATCTTGGTACGTAACAAAAATAAATATATACATAATCTTGTTTTATAACATAAGTGTGGAAAAATATCAAAGAGGATAAGTGAACAAATTTATTGTAAAAATATTTGTATTATGTTGTGATACTCATTAAATATTAAAGGGATATCATAAACTATGATATCAATGAGTTTTCTACTATATTAGAATAATATAATGATGATAAATAAGTTTAATTTGTACAAGAATACATTGTAAAAACATTTATTTTAATTTTAAAAAAATATCGTGATTTGAAAATTTCAAATAAGTAATAAAATATATTAAAGACACCAAGTTGTTATTATTTATTTGAAAAAGAATTTGAAGATGGATACAAAAAATAATTTCTTAATAAATATATTGTGATTGCTAGTTAGTAATAAAAAAAATCGATAAATACAAATTGGTACATGATCACATACGTCAAAGTCTTGTAAATGATGAAGTCAAAGATAAATTTATCCTAATTAATGTTAAGTCAAAGATGAATTTGTATGTAGTTCTCACAAAATAAAAATTTAGTTAATAACAGCAAGGGAGAATGAAGATTTAGTTGAATAAAATTAGCAATAATAGAAACTCAACCTTTATTTTGTTTTCTATTTTATGTTTTAATTAGAAACATCTAAATTATGACAACTTGATGATTCTTAATTTAATTTTTTTATAAATAATTTAACTTAATTTTGCATAAAAAAAATAATTTAGATGAGACATTTTGGTAACCTTATTTTTTAATACATTAGAGACATATGAGTTGTAATAGTTTAGTATTCTCAAATTTGGCCAATAAAATTCTCTAATGTTAAAATTAACTATTCCACAATTAATTTTTAAAGAACCATGTGATCTAGGATTAAATTGTTAAGTCAAACATGATTTTTTATAACATTTATTTCTTATTTTAATTATTTCTATTAATTTAATAAATTTTATATTTTTTAATTTATTTTTTCATCCATTTATTTATTTTATGGTTTATTTATTCATTTAATTTTAAATAAATTACTTATTCATATTTTATTTTAAAAGGGGTAAAAGGAATAATTTTAAGATTGTCATTAATTTTCAAAAATTAATTTAAATGATCATATATATATATATATAGAGAGAGATATTGTAGAATTAAGTTTCCATATTTTTTATACATAAATGAACTTTCAAACAAATTCTAATTTTCATAGAACATTTTATTTTCTTAAAAAATAATTTTTTTTTAATTTTTCTTAATTTAAAATAAAATTAATGACAACTTATTCTTCTTTTTAAATTAAACCTCTTTTATTTTTTTATTTTCTCTTGCGATCTAGGTCACTATTGTTATAGTAAGTTTATAAAAATTGCATTTAAATGAATTTAAAGTTGAAAAATGAAAAAAAAATTAAAATTAAAAGTAACTATTAATAAATATCTTTTCTTTTTTTAAAAATTAAAAAAATATTTTACAGATTTATTAAAATTAATTCAAAATTATTTTACCTAAATGTATTTTATTTTTAAATAAAAAAGCCTCTCAATAAATTTTTATTTTAAAAATTAAATTAAAATTATTTTTAAAATATATAAAAAATATTAAATTATTTTAAATTTAATTTAAACATTAAAAATAAAATTTGCAATCATCTCGAAGAAGTTCAAACCACGTTCAAGATAATTACGAGGTTTGAGTTTTTGATTTTTAAATTAATTTTAAAAACAAATCCTATTTAACAAAAATAGTTTTGAATTATTTTAGTATCACCATCACCAACATAATAATATTATTAATAATAAATTTTACTTTTAAAATTTTTATTTTTATTATTTTTAAAAATTTAATTAGTTATTAATTATTTATATATTTTTTATAAATTTAAAAATAAATAAAACTATTTGATATATAAAAATTATATTTAATTTTATAGTATTATAATATAATTTTATATTATATAATTTTTTATAATATAATATATACTATTTTATGTAAAATAAATATTGAATAAATATAAAAAAGATTATAATAATAATATATAAAAGTATTTATTTTAAATATTGATTATCAAATAATATATAAAATCTAAAATTATATGATTATATAATATTATTTATATTATAACTATTATTACCGTCACAAACAACATCATCTATACAATTATCATTATCATAATAATAATAATATTTTATTTTTTATTATTTTAAAATAATTTATTTTTAAAATTTTTATTATCTAATTTTTATATATTAAAAATAAATAATATTATTTAATATATAAATTATATTTAATTTATAAATTTATAGTATATATTTTTTATTTAAAATAAATATTAAATAACATAAAAATATTATAATAATTATATATATAAAATTATTTATTTTAAATACTGATAATAAAATAATATATAAAATATAAATTTATAATTATATAATATTCTTTATATTATAACCGTTATTTCATTATCATTATATCATAAATATTACTTTTATTCTTATTATTGTCATTATCATAATAATAATAATATTTAATTATATTATTTTAAAATTTAAAATTTATATTATTTTGATATATTTTAATTTTTAAAATTAATATTTTTATTTATATATTTTTTATGAATTTATAATAAAATGATATACTAAAATGTTTTAATTTATTTTTATAACAATTTTTAAAAATAAAAAATAAAAAATAAAAATTAATTTTAATTTTTAAAACTGAAAATTATTCCGAACTGGAGTTTAATATCGTTAGTTGTGTAAATTAGGATGTGAGAGTTCAGTTGAAATTTACGGAAGCATTTTCTACAGCCGTGTTTACGAAATTATGTGTTATTAAGTTACAGGATATATATTAAATTAAAATATAAAAACGCTGACTTTATAAACCATTTCGCATTTTACGAATCCCTAGCAATGAACATTCTTTTTAAAATATATTATCCTTTTTTATGTTATTAACATATATATTGGATGAGATAAACAAAACATCACCATATATAAAATTAAACAAAACTATACTTTGGATGCAATCTTTATTTAACACCATTTTATTCATCTTAAAGCTAGAAGCAACTCAAAATCCGAAGGATAGGCACGAAGCCTTTACATGTAGGGGAATAATCCTCTCATTTATCCAGTTTAACAACTTAGACCGTTTAATATCAATTCAACAATTATAAGTAAATCAACTGAATATTACAGAAAATTTCAACTACATAAGATTTGGATCTTTACCTCTAGCTCTTAATTATGGTAGAAATATATTTGAAAGCATCGCTAGTTTCCAATAAAAGGAATGTATAATTATGTTTAAGGAGATGTATTAGATAATAATGCAGGATCAAAAGGTCTAGGTTCTTTTGGTAACATATCAAAATTCAATTTTATATGAGAAGGTGAATTAGGTGGGGATGAAGGTTTAGAAGGTCCAGATGGATGGATAGGTCCTTTTGGTAAAAGATCAAAATTTAATTTTATATGAGAAGATATAGCTTGCGGAGGCGGAGGATCAGAAGGTCCAGCTAGACGAACAAATTTTATGTGGTTTGATATAGCTTGGGGAGGCGGAGGATCGGAAGGTCCAGCTAGACGAATAGATTTTATATGAGAAGATATAGCACGTGGAGGCGGAGGATCGGAAGGTCCAGCTAGACGAATAGATTTTATGTGGGAAAATATAGCTTGCGGAGGCGGAGGATTGGAAGGTCCAGTTAGACGAACAGATTTTACATGGGAAGATATAGCACGTGGAGGCGGAGGATCGGAAGGTCCAGCTAGACGAATAGATTTTATGTGAGACGATATAACACGTGGAGGTGGAGGATCGGAAGGTCCAGCTAGACGAATAGATTTTATATGAGAAGATACAGCCCGTGGAGGCGGGGGATCGGAAGGTCCGGCTAGACGAATAGATTTTATGTGAGAAGATAGAGCCCGTGGAGGCGGAGGATCGGAAGGTCCAGCTAGATGAATAGATTTTATGTGAGAAGATAGAGCCCGTGGAGGCGGAGGATCGGAAGGTCCAGCTAAACGAATAGATTTTATGTTGGAAGATATAGCTTGCGGAGGTGGAGGATCAGAAGGTCCAGTTAGACTAACAGATTTTATATGGGAAGATATGACACGTAAAGGCGAAGGATCAGAAGGTCCAGCTAAACGAATAGATTGTTTAACAATTTTACCTTCTACTGAGGAATGGAAAATACATGAAAATATGATTGTTGCCAATACAAAGATTGTCCGCAACATATTTTGCCTCTCATCCATTCTCATTCTTTTGTTGTTGTTCATACGTCTCTATCTCTTTCGATGACTTGATCATTGTCCCTTTAAATAGTTATCAAAGAACAATTGTTATATTTATTATATATTGTACAAATATTTTTTATTAAATTAAATTTATAAATAAAGGTAATAATATCTTTATTATTAATAAATAAAAATTAGATTAGACCAATAAAAAATAAAAATTTAAAAATTAAAATAAATCATTAAAATTAGAACATATAACTTTGATTAATTTGATATGGCAAATTAAATTTAAATTAAGTTTGATTAATGTTATATATTAAAATTTAGATCTCATCCAGGATAGTAGTTGTGAGTTTTCAAATCAATTTTAAAAATAAAATTTGTCCGATAAAAATAATTTTAAAATTATTTTTAACATATTTTGAAAACAGTTTTGACTCAAATCTAAAAAAAAAAAAATTATTGAAAGTTACTTTTAGTTTTAAAATATTTTCATTCTTAAATCTATCCAACCTCATCACCATTAAACCATCATTCTATAATAATAATAATAGTAAATAATAATAATAATATTATTATTATTATTATATCTTTAATTATTTAAAAAAAAATTAATTTTTTATTCATCTAATTTTTATATAATAAAAATAAAATAAATAATAATAATTAATACATAAATTATATTAAATTCATAATATTATAATATAATTTATGTTATATAATTATTTATAATATAATATTATAATAAATAATATTTTTACATAAAATAAATATTAAATAATATAAAAATATTATAATAATATATAAAATTATTTATCTTAAATATTGATAATCAAGTAATATGTAAAATAAAAATTTGTATAATTATATAATATTTTTATATTATAATCATTATTATCTTATAACATTATTTTTATTTTTATTACTAGTAACATCATCATCATTATAATAATAATAATAATAATAATAATAATAATAATAATAATAATAATTTTACTTTTAAAATTTTTATTTTTATTATTTTGAAAAGATTTAATTATTTATATATTTTTTATAAATTTATAAATAAATAATAGTAGTTGTTATATTAAAATTAATTTAATTTATAGTATTATAATATAATTTTATGTTATATATTTTTTATAATATAGTATATACTAATAAAAAATTATAATAATGATATATAGAAATATTTATCTTATACATTGATTATTAAATAACATATAAAATATAAAATTATATAATTATATAATACTTTTTTATATTATAACTATCATCACGGTTACATTAAAAATTATTAATACAATTATCATTATTATAATAATAATAATTTATTTTTATTATTTTAAAATAAATTATTTTAAATTTTTATTTATCTAATTTTTAAATATTAAAAAATAAAAATATTATTTAATATATAAAATATATTTAAGTTATAATCTTATAATATATACTATTTTAATATAAAATATTATAATAATAAAAAATTTAAAATTATTTAAATATTAATAATCAAATAATATGTAAAATATAAATCTATACTTATATAATATTTTTTATATTACAATCATCTTACCATTATTATTATTTCATAAATACTAATTTATTTTTACTATTATCATTATCATAATTATTAGCATAATAATAATAATATTTAATTTTATTATTTTTAAAAAATTTAAATTTAAATTATTTTAATATAGTTTAATTTTTTAAATTAATATTTTTATTTAAATTTTTTATAAATTTATAACAAAATAATACAATAGAATATTTTAATTTTTTCAACAACTTTTAAAAATTAAAAACTAAAAAATTAGTTTTAATTTTTAAAATTTTTAAAATTAAAAACTAAAAATCATCCCAAACGAATCTTAGTTTATATGAAAATCATAACTTCAAATTTGTTAGAATATACTAAAATTTAAATTTTAAAATTTAAAATAAAATAATATTAAAAATTAAAATTAAAATTAAATATTTATTATAAAATAAATGGTATGTTTTAATAAGAATAAAAATAATTTTTAATATTTTTAATTTAAAGTATATTTTTAAAATTATTAGATGAAAAATTTATTAAAATATTTAATTTTATTAAAAAATTATTTTATTTTTTAATAGTTATGAATATTTTTAGATAGATATTAATATTTTTTAAAATACCGTTTCAAGTAGTTTTAAAATTTTTAGTTTTTAATTAAAATAATTTTATATTTATTTTAATATATTTTTATAATTTTTTATTTATTTATTCACTTATTTTTATAAATTTAATGTTAACAGAATATTGTTCAATAATAAAATAATAAAAACATTAAATTTATAGATTTGAGTAAATTTTACTGCACAGAATCATTAATAGAGCATTCAATTCTATTTTATGACTTTGAATATTTTTAAAATACATTAAGTGAATTTATTATTTCATAAAATTGACTAGACTATATAATTGATATACCATTAAATATTATTAAATGAATTTTCATATTTATAAACATAATAAATGAATTTACTATTAAATAACAATAATTATTAAATTTTTTAATATTTAAAATTACAATTCTTAATATAATTTAAATTTTTTTTTCCAAATATCTATTTTAAATAAAAAATTTAATTCATAATATATATATATATATATATATATAAATTGATAAAAAAAAATTCTTCATTTCATGTTTAATTAACCCATAACACTTTATGTGAATCAACAATTAAACATGAAATGAAGAAATTTTTTTTATCAATTTATATATATATATAAACTAAATTTAAAAATAAGAAAATAAAAATAATATTTTATTATTAATAATAAATATTATATTATATTAATAAAAAATTTGCACAGTGTGACAGGAATTAACAGAGAAGCCAACGCGGCTGCTGATCGTCTAGCTGGCCAGGGACTTTCCATGTGAAGCTCCTTTCAAGTTTGACCATCTTTCCCATGTGACTACTATGGATCTTAGTCGCAGAGATGTGTCCATATCTTCCATCTGTCGTTTAGTTTGTTTTGTTCTTTATTTCCCACGCACCAAAAAAATATATTTATAAAACATTATTAAAATTAAAAGATAAATATTAAAATTATAACATATATTTTATTAATTGATATATTAAAATTTAAAATTTAAAAACTAAATTTAAATTGAGTTTTATTAAAACTAAAATTATATAAATGTAAATTATCTACTAAATATATCTTCAAATTTATTGAAATATATTAATATCTTAAATGTAAATTAAAATTTAATATAAAATTTTAATTATTTAATACAAAAGAAATCATATTCTTAAAAAAAATAAGAGTAGTTGAAAATTTTAATTCAAAGTGTATTTAGAAAATATTTTAACTAATTGAAAATTAAAATTATTAAATAAAATATTTATTAAAAAAAGTAGTTCTGTATAAAAAAATTGATTTTTGTAGTACTTATTAATATCTTTGGAAGTTACTAATATTTTTTAAAATGTTGTTTTAAATAACTTTTAACTTTTAATTAAAATATTTTTATTCTTATCTTTAATATAATTTCACAATATAATCTCATATTTATTTTATAAATTTAATGTTATTTAATATTTTTAAAAATATTATTAATTTTAATATGTTTATTTATTATATCATTATAAAATATTATATTTTAAATTAATTTTTAATATATATTATTTTAATTATTATCTTATTTATTTTATTTTTAAAAATTAAATATTAAAATATTTGATAAAAATTTTGTTTTAATAATTTGTTATTTTATATTTATTTATTAATATAACAAATAATTTTACACTAAAAATTTTATAATGATGATTTTAAAACATAAATAATATATAATTTTTAAATTTTACTAAATTTTTCTAACGAGTTTATATTAATATAAAATTATTTGTTAAAAATATTTTAATAACTATTTTAATAATATAATTATTAAAATTTAATATATTTTATATCAATTTGATATTTTTTATGTTAATTTATATAATCGTAAATAATTATTTGTCAAAATTTTTATTTTTTATACTGTTATTAAATTTTAATTTAATTATTAATTTATCATTTTTATATTTTTAATTAATTTTTAATTTTTAATTTTTATCTTTCATTTATATGTGTATATATATATATATATATAAAGAAATTATTTCTTTAATTGGAAAAAATATATCATCAGATATTGAACATTAGTTATATGGGTAAACTTTTTTGGATATTAATAACATATAAATTATTTATCTTAAATATTAATAATAAAATTATATATAAAATAAATATTACCTCAAAAATATTATTATTATTTCCACTAACCATACTACTATTATCAATAATTTTATAATAATAATAATTTTTTAATTTTATATTTTTAAAATTTAAATTATTATTATTTTTGTTAATTTTATAAAATAATATTTTTGATTTATACATTTTTTTATTAATTCATAATAAAATAATAAAATAAAGTAATTTAATTTATTTTTACAATGACTTTTAAAAAATTAAAACTAAAATTAAAAATTAAAAAATAATTTTAATTTTTAAAATTAAAAACTAAAAATTACATGTTAAATAATAAAAAAAACCATTAAATTTATACATATAAGAAAAATTCACAGTACAGTATCACTAATATAGCATTAAATGCCATTGTATGGCTTTGAATAATTTTATTTTTAAAACTAGTGAATTTATTTTTAAACAAAAATTGAATATACTATAATATAGCATTAAACACTATTGTATGAATTCTCATATTTATAAAACATATTAAATGGATTTGTTTTAAATAAAATTATTATTAAAAATTTTATGAGTTATTATTATTTATAATTTTTTATAAAATATATTTTAAATAATAATTTTTGAATGCATAATGGCATAACATACATTGATAAAATTTATTTCTGTACTTTTATGTTTAATTGTGGATTTACATAAAATGTTGAGTTATACAACCGATGACATATTATGCTGCTATTGGCTAAGATTTGTGGGAAATTTTAATAATGTGCTTAGCATAATATTTTAAATATAATATACACATCTATAACATTCACAGCAATTATATTTTCTAAAAAGTATAATTCTTAAAAAATATAATTTTGATGATAAAAAAATCTATATACAAAACTTCCTCTTAAATTAATGGGGCTGGATAAGAGAAATGGAGAGGCGAGGATAAGACTACATCGTACTTGTAGTCTCTTTACCGATTGCCTGATGTCTAAACCACAAGTTGTAAAACCAATGATGTGTGAGGAGTTTGTTTCAATAATCAACCCTTTTCTATATATAGTAGCAAAGAGGAATGGGGAGGTAGAGGGAGATCTTCCTTTTCTCTTAAATTTCTCTATAGGTTTTGTCTATGATCATTGTAAAAAATGCTTGATCTTCCCCGGTTCTTGAAGCAAAAATGGGTGCATGCTCTTTTATGCTTGATGCAGTGTGATATTTTGAATTATGTATGACCTTGAAACAGTTTGTGTAGTCTTGGACTACTGCTGGAAATATGGAATTTGATATGTTTGACAAATTTTATATTTACTTTTGAAATAGTAATTAATCCCTCCCTCCTATCATGAATTCTCTACTGCTTGATAATGATGTGAAATTTTTGAAAATGTCTTCCTAAGCCTAAGATTAATTTTTTGTGGTGAAAGAGACTAATACTAAGGAATATATATGCCATAGGAATTGTTCTATCGGTAAAAACAGGTTTGACTATGTAGTTGTTAATGTATATCACTTACTTTTAGATTGAGTTCAAAATTGATTTTCTTTGTTGACATAATGTTGATTTTGGACCTAAAATTCAATGCCTGATCAAGGTGACTGAAGCGTTTTTTATGCAGGGAATCAGTGCATCTATAAGGAATTGGATAAGCTAATCACAACTAAATGTATAGAAGAGTTAGTATCCTCTTTGAATCACTTTTGGATAACTTATTGCTGCTGTATCAAGAAATATGGAGCATATTTTTTGCACACTTAGTGGGGCTGCATAACTAATGCATGGTGTTATTTGATGGGAGTGTGGTGAAATTTCATCGTTTAATTTGTGAGTCGGTGAAATTTTATCGTTTAATCTGTGAGTAAGCCTAATTAACAATCTAAAAAAAAGTTTTCTACTTTCAAGATGACGTTGATGATGAACCCAATGTTTGTACACTCTAATTCTCTGCATAATCATAAAAGTTCATAATGTGATGGAAGAACTTTTGGCTTACTTTATGGTAATTGCCCCAAGATGTTAAAGTATGAAAGATTTGTTTCATTAAAATTGTGAACAAGTGTTGAAACGCATGAGACTGTTTTCTATTTATTAAATGCTATCGGAATGTGGAGTAAGAAATTCGTACCTAAATTTATTGTGGACTTCATTTGTGCATCATGTTTGATATTAAATAATGTGCTTAAATCAATATTGTATCATTGATCTTACAAAATGTGTGTGAAGAAGACCATGTAATCATTTTTATGTTGCACTGTCGTGAGGTTTAATGCCATATTTTTGAATAATTCTGAGTTGCATTGCATAAACGTATCCTACATGATACACTTGGTGGAATTTGCCGCAAGTATGATAGATGACGTTATCACGTAAGTGTTACGTGATGACTGATGAAATCATTAAAGAGGAAAAAATCCACGGTGTATATTTGGGTAAAGGAAGAAAGTAGGTAAAAAGTTAAATTTTGAATATTTAAATTTAATTTATTTAAAAATTTTGAAATGTGATTTATTAAAGGTTTTTTTTTTATTAAATTTGATTTGATTTAAAATTTATAAAATTTATTTAAAAATTTACATCACAAAAAAAATTAATAAATAAATTTAAAATCTATATAAATAATTGATTAAAAAAGTTTACAAATTTAAAATTTACAAGATAAAAATATTATTAAATAGATCTAAAATATATATATATATATATATTAATATTATGTAAATAAAATATAAAACTATTATACAAATATAATATATTAAAATAAATATAAATTTAAATATATAATATATAAATATAAATAGACCTTTAAATAAATTAAATAGGTTTTTTTTTATAAGTCTAGGTCTAACTTGTTTATCTAAAAAGATTTTTTAAAAAGCTTAACCTATCTATTTATTAAACGAGCCGAACCATAAATCCTTATTGAACGAACCTTATTCATTTCCGTCCCTAACTCATATATATATATATATATATATATATATATATATATAAATAAAGAAGATGTTAAAATGATGAAAAGTAAGAGATCTAACAAAAAAATACCATGAAAAGAGAAGAAGATATAAGATAATTTATAGAAATATAATGATGATAATTTATAAAAATATTTTTTTATTTTATTTTCTATTTTAACATATTCTACATAAAATAGTAAAAAGAAAAATTTATTTTTAATTTTTACTATTTTCATTGTAAAACTTGAAAAATAAAAAATAAAAAATAAATTATTATTTTTTAAATAAAAATATTTTCATAAATTCCTAATATTTATTCATAATTACTATGGTTATTTTATACACTTATGTATAACAATAATTATATAAATTAAGTTGCATGTGAGATCTTTAATTATATTTTGAATTTATAATGATAAACATTGTGATATTATTTTACATGACAAATTATATTCATATTTTTTACGATTATTTAAAAAATATTTTATATATTTTTTTTATATAAAAATTTAAGTTTTTTTATTTATAATATTTTTAAAAATAATTTTTTATGTAAAATTATATAATTAAAAAAGTATACAATATTATATTTTTATATAAGTTAAGTGAAGTTTATATAAGATAAAAAATGAAAAAAAATATTAAATACTTTTTTAAAATCTCAAAGATCAATGTATGCCCTAATGTATGTCCTATTTTATATTCTCTTAGTTTAGTTATTTTATTAATTTTTTAGATATTTTGTATAATGTATTGCAATTGTCTAAGTTTCATATTAATTTAAAGGTAAAGAATCATTTATACACTCTTTAATTTAAAGAAGGGGAGAACATTTTAATTTTTGCGTTGTTTGGTTTAAAGGAGAAAAAATAATTATCTTTCTGTTTGGTTTCGAAAAAGAGGAGGAAAATTTTAAACAACTCTATTTTTATTATCTTTATTTTTAAAACATTATTTTAGATTTAAAATAATATTTTAATTGATGAAATTATTTTTTTAAAATTCTTTCATTTTATTTGTTCATAAATTATTTTACTTATATAGAATTAGATAAAAAATAATTATGAGATAGATACATATTATAATGTCTTTTATTCTTCTTTAATACATAGTTTTAAATTATGTGAGCTTCAGGGGCTTTATAAGAAGAAACAATGTTTTTTAAGAGACATATTGTATACATCCACTTGAAGTAGGTATATCTTTACTTTACTTTTCTAAGTGTTAATAGTTCTTATGCATAATATGAAAGTTGTAATAGAAGAATTGAGAAGAGAGGGAGAATCATGCACTTGAGAATTCATAGAAAGGTGAAAACCGGTACAAAAAATTTAACTTTGAATATTGAATATGTTTTAAACAATAAATTGTCCATCCATTATGGTAGAGTTGTTTGATTTTGACTTGGACAAGACTTTTGCAAATGATGTTTTGGTCTTCTTCTTATGAGAATATCCTTTCTAAAGCAATTCAAATATATTATACATTTCTTTTAAATAATATTTTTGTTATAATTAAAATTTAGGGTGTAAAATCTTGTAGACAATTTAGTTCAAACAAATGAAATAACTTTAACAATAATTAATTTTGAAATAAGGGCAATGCCCACACACAAGAAATTAAAGAGATAAAAAATTTAAAATTAATGATAAAAATCAGAAAATAAATTATTAAAATCATGACATATAATTTTTATTTATATTTTATGTGAAATTACAATTTAAAAATTAAATTAAGATTATAATTAATTGATACTAAATTAATTTTAAGATTTAATTTATTTTAAAAGAATAATTATCTTCAAATTTGTAGCAATGTGGGAAAGGCGCAAAAGGCTTGCTAGATTTCCAGGGAGAGAATTTGAGAAAATTTATCTATTGAGATAAAATTATAAGTTACTATATTTTAGTTAATTAAAATATTTTATTCAAATTTATGTAATTTTAAATATTTTAATTTAAAATAGATATTTTAACCTATGGTGTTTTAAATTATTTTGTAAAATGAATTTTATTTTTAAAATCTTTCCTCTAAACAAAAGTTACAAATATTTTTAATGTTTTTTTACTTAAAAAAAATAGAACAATCAAAATTATATTTATTTTCAAAAATTACTTTTGAATAGTTTGTGAAAAAAAATTAGCATACAATTGTAACTACCTATTAAAATATAATATTAAATGACATGACTTTTTATATTTATAAAAAATATATTAGATAAATTTATTGTTAAAAAATTGACTACATTATACCATTAATATAACATTAAATAGTACTGCATGACTTTAATTATTTCTAAAACATATTCGTTAAATTTATGGTTAATATTAAATACTTCAAATATATATATGATTAATTTACATATCAAAATTATTCTACATCCATCAACATCTTAATTCTAATTATTAATATTTATTTATTTATTTATTTTTAAATATAAAAAGGATTATATTATCACAAATAAATTGAAAATTTATAAATATATTTTTAGCATATATGGCAATTATTATATATATAATTAATTTACACTAATATAATTATATCGGTTATAATTTTAATGACATATGATTTTTTTTATTTTGACATTTGAATTACAATTACTTATTAACATAATTTGTTTAAATTTTAAAAATTTAAAGAATAATGAATTTATTATTAAAAAGTTTTAATTATAATTTTGATCCAAATAAATTACATATGAAATAATTTTAGATCAGTATACAATCTTACAAATATAGTATATTTGATAATGCCTAGTAATTGGATGTAAGTAAATGGCAATATAGATCAACAATTTAATATTTTCGATGAAACTATCCAAAAGTAGATTTAATATCAGCAAATTATTAAAGCTCATTAAAAATATAGAAATATGAAAGAAGAAAATTAAGTTGTTGTTGATAATGTTTATGTATATACAATTATTTATGAAATTATTAATGATAACGAACGTAAACCTCAAACAACCATTGATCAAAATGGGAAAGTATAATATAGGCCTAGTTAGAATGTTAGTCAAAAAAGTCAAATGGTATCAAGTCCATTGGATATGAGTGGATTTTTGTTTAAAAAAAAGTCAAATGAATTATAAGGTATAAGTTGGCACTCTTCTTGGCATTTGTAGTTTGACCATAACCCACTTTGACGTTATTGGAGTCATGTGTGTAGAAAATTATTGATATGGGAATATGAGAATTTGTGCTTGCTTGCATTTGGATGGTTTGGATGACATACTTGATAATGGTTAATTTTCTTTCAGTTTTGGATTTGCTCGTTGTGGAAGGATGAAACTTTCTTCGGCCTAACAAAACCGTGGCTTTGTGTGTATATGAAAATTCGCTTGAGGATCTCAGTCATGAGCATGAAGGTAAGATGTTTTATAAAATTTTTGTGATATTTTTTTTCTCTCGCTTATGGATCTAATGATTAAGTATTATTGTCATTGTTGTGAGCTTTTGTTTTGTGTAGTTAAATGTTGTTTTTATTTTGTATAAATGTTTGGATGGTTAAATGTTGATATTGATATTTTTTTACTTTTATTTTTAGTAGATTAATTATTGATAATGTAAGTTTATATTTTGGATGGTTAAATAGTATTATTAAGTATTTTTTTCTACGATTAAGTATGATTGTTTTGTTAAATAATTAAATCTAAACTTATGCTTACGTTTAATTATTAAATTTTTTATCTTATTTTAAAATTAATTTTAACGATGAGAAGTTTCTTTTGAAGAACAAATGTTTTTTATATTTTGAAATTTTCATATATTTTGATATATTATTTGTTTTAAATTAAAAATATTATAAATACTTTTGAATTTTAAAAAATAATTAACTATATTATTATAAAATTAATTAAAATAATTTAAAAAATTAATAATTATTATTAACTATATAAGTTATATGATAACCTCTTATAAAACTATAAATTTATAATGTAATGAATAATATCATATAGAAAAGGTAAAAACTGAATAATTGAATATTTATGACAAAAGCAACCCTGAATATTTATGTTATGGAATCTGGCGGAACAGCCTCTCTAAGCGTGGCTGTTCAAGAACATTTCTTGGGAAGCATTTATTTATGTATGGATTATTATTTTTATTTAATATTTTTAAAAATAATATTTTAGATATTATTAAAAATAAAGGAGTAATAGATATGTGATAGACATACACATCTAGGTTTCTCTTTTCAGTTCTTTTTTATTTTTGTTTTTCGGAATGTTCAAGCCATTTTCTTGTTAACCAAGGCGACGATGTTTTCGGTTTCTTCCCAACTCCACTCTTTTTGGTTTTGTTGATTCGGTTGGCTAAGTTTCAGCTTTCAGAATAGAAACAAAAAATGATCAAAGAGGTTATTATTCTTCTGTTCTTCTTGGTCTCTGAATTAACCCTCTCAGTCTCAGAGGACCAATCTGCTTCTTTACTGCCTCATGCTGCTGAGTCCTTCAATGTCAGTTATATACAGGTACTGCTAATTGCTGCTTCTCATGAACCTGAATATAAAATAGAAACCCTTTTGTTATTTCTCTCTCTTTCTCTTTTTCTTAATGTTGCTTCTTGCTACTTTTATACATAATACGAAGGTGAAAGCTTATTGCTATTCTTTTTTTTTTTAATAATTGTTTCTTAAACAGCTGAAGAACGCGGGGAGTTGTTCTTACTTGGTGGTTATATCTACTAGTTGTTCGTCTCCTAGGCGTACATGGGATCAGATCAGTATTGCTTTTGGGGATGCTTATGGCAACCAGGTTTTGCCTTCTCTTGATTCAGTTTCTCCATTTATCTATTGCTTTTTCGGTGGAAGAGTTTTTTAGAATTATTAAAGGATTGAAGTATGTTTATTTGGTTCAAGATCGAATTTTGAGTGAAATTTTCTAAAGTATTTAGGTTTTTGAGGAGTTAAGGACAAACCCACAATTCAAATCGAACTCAAAACCGTGGAAATTCAGTATCTTGTTGGAGTTCATTATTCTTGCTTGCTAATTTTCTTTCATTATTTTTATTTAGGAAAAATTACATTCACATCCGGTCAAATTTAACAAAATTTCGTCATATATCCCTTCTGTTTTCTATGTTACTTTGACTTCCCTTATTTTTGTAACCGCATGAGAAATCAGGGATAGCATGTTTAATCTATAAGGGTATGCAGTATTATGCTACTAGATAAACTAAGGATGGTCTGAGTAGAATAGAAAAAGAAGGATATCGGATGAAATTTCATTAAATTTTAGGGGATATGGCTTTAATTTGCCCTTTTATTTATTTGTTGGTGTTGATGGTTTTAGAGGCTACACTGATGAATCTTGAATTTCGTTTCCAAATTGTTTGTTAGGTCCTTCTTAGCTTTGTTCTTCTATATTAGTTTTGTTCTTACATGTCATTTTCTTATGGGCTCTAAAGTGCATGAATTGCTTCTATATTTGTTTGTGGAAAGGCCAAGAGCCTGTTTGGATACGCGCTGGGATCTGTGTTGTGGGATTCACAAGGCACTGAAATGGAGCTTTTGCAAAGGGAAAAACTTGCATTTCAGGCATGGAGGTTCTCGACACGTAGACAAACAAGCTCTAACTGTCTAACCCAGGCTTTTGTTGGGTAGCTCTATAGATTAAGTTGGAGTCTAACTGACTGTTTTTTATAGATCATAAGCATTAAGAATATAACCTTGCTTACTATTGATCAAACTTGCTATGACTTGATCTGCAAAGATAAGTGTATTAATAGTCTTGGGTGAATGATGGATTTCAACTGTGATTTGGCCAAATCACTTAACAGATTCATGGCTTTTGAATCCATGTTTGTAAATTGCATAAAACAGGCTCAAAATAGAACCTGAAAAATTGGGCCTCAATATGCTTATACACATCTAGCTAAACAAGGAAGCTTTAATTTGAATTATTGGAAACTCAGTTTTTTACCCGTTTCATATATTACCAGATATATGCACCAAGACTGGATGATCCAGCTTCAGGTACATTTGAGAGCTGTTCTTCAGATACATTTCGGATAAATGGTCCATGCGCATATCAGATATGTTACGTATATCTATATAGATCAGGATCAGATGGTTGGAAACCTAAAAGTATGAAAATCAGTAGTTATAACAGCAGGCCTGTTACTTTCTATTACAACACTTACATCCCCAGAGATATATGGTATGGGTTTAATTTGTGCAGCGGTGCTTCTTCTTCACACCAAGTATCTATGCAGAAATGGCTTATATTTATGGTTCTAGGATTTGTTCTTAGTATTTGGTTGTAAATTATGTGTTTTCCATCTTGTATATTTCCTACACCCAGTAGCCGTGAAACTTAGTACCATATGCAGAAGAAGTAATAGAAACAATTGAAGTGTCAAACTCTTCCCAAGTTAGTTAATTTCTGGCTTTTTTTTTTTTTATATATTTTTGTGGGTTTATGATGACGAGTTTAATGGTCGAGCAAGGAAGGTCCTATAAAACAAAGAAGGGTTGTTGAGTGGTGGTGTTGCAAATTAAAACCCTAGTATCTGCTGAACAATTTATGTTTCACCAGAGGGAGTAAAACTAAATGAATCTTGAAAGGAAGCAATAGGATTAGGAATAAATGTAACGTTCTGACAAATTGTAGGAAATTTTCAAAATTAAATAGTCTCAAACTTTGGAGATAAGAGGAGTCCAGTGTCCTTTTCCAGTTTCATTTTGAACAACTATGATCAAACTTTCTCATCAATTTTGTTTAGCTTCTGAATTGTTTAAGCGACTGTTGAGAACTCCAAAGCACTGTTTTTTCTTATTTGCTTCCCTCTGCATCACCCCTCAACCCTCAGTTAAGCAACTTCGAGCTTATCTAGAAAAGAAATTTCTATTTTTACTTTTATTTACAAGAAAAAATTGTTTTCTATCTTTATTTTTTTTACAAAATATTAAAATTAGAAAATAAAATAAAAATAATATGACATTTTATAAATAAAAAAATACTTTTATAAACCAAACTGAATGTTAAATGCTATCATAAAAAAACAAAAGAAGGGTAGGGGAATTGAATTTCTGCTCTAATTCAACTAGATGGAGGATAATTCATGATATAACTGGTTGTGGTTGGAATAGCAATTGTTGGAGTGTCGATATTCTGAATTTTTCTTTTCTTTTTTTAAACATAGTCATAATTTGGTTCCAAGTGAAATTTAAGAGATATATGGACTTTTCAAGTTTAGTACGCTGCTGTTTTGTTAATTTGATCGTTCTTGTATAAACTTTAACAATTTATTTATATAGTGCGCCATTGTTATAACTCGTGATTTCAGACAAATTCCTTGATGGCTAAAAAAAGGAAATGGAATGCAGAATATATTTGTTCCTTTACGCTTTTAGACTGAATTTTTTTTCCCCTTTGGATGCTAGTGAGTGGGTTACATGTTGGAGCTCTGGTTACTACATCATAACCATTAGTATCAAGAAAAGTAATATAAGAGGACCGGTAACATCTTAGGAACCACTGGCTTCACATGTCACACACATACAAAGCACGGATACAACGAATTTTAAGAATCGAAGGATACAATAGAACTATAATAAAACGTATGAAATTAACTTAAAATGAAAATTTTCTGTTATAAAGGATAGTTCATGTTCTAGAGATGCGCATTGGTTATTATAGATGTAATATAAGATTAAAATTTATTTGGTTGTTATGATATTCTAATTTGTATTGGCTTAAACTTTTTTAAGAAGTAAAAAATTAAAAAAAAAGAAATTAAAAGCATTTGAAGTGTTTATGTTGTGTTTGACATGACATGGTAAGAGCCAGACATGGTTACCACATGACATAATTACTATTCAGAAAGTGTTAGCATTTCTTGTGTTTGGGTTATTGCTTGCAATTCACGATTTCATTAAAAAAAAACTATTTGTTTATTTATTTTACTCAATCCATGGATGGGGATCCAAAATTATGTTCGTACACAGTTCAATCATGACTATGCTAAATATATTATTTGTGGATGAAATTTTATTTATATTATACCAACCAAGGAATGGGGTGTATTAATTATAATTCAAACATGCACTTAGGCATTTGTTGTTAGGTTCAGTTATCCTTTGCCATTCTTTTTCTCCGTTTGAATGGTGAGTTCTGAAGAAGTTCTAATATCCACCTTTAAGTCTGTCAGTATTTATTGTAATTATGAAAAGTGAATTGGATTAATCGATTTAACTTGTTAAATTATAAAATAGTTTGGTCATTAGTTAGAATAATCTAAAAAAAATAGTTAAAATAAACAAAGAATCGGTGCAGAAAATTTGGTTTGAATCAGCCTTATAAAAATTATTATTATTGTTATTTTATTATGTGCTGTTGTTGTTCTTTTAATCTTTTCATGCAAAATATTTTTAAATAAATAAGAACTCATATATGATAATTATATATAAATCACTATTATTTAACTACGTATGATTTGTTTACGTCAAATTAAAATATTAGTTAACTTAATTATTTAATTATATATTAATTTATTATTTAACATATTATATAATTATTAAAGTATATTTTATTATTACGGATTAGAGTTTGATTCAATTATAATTAAATCAATAAATATATGATAAAAATTGAGGAGTTGACAATTATAATAATTTACATAAAATTTTAAATTTGAATCTTATTGTTTTTTAATTGTAAAAAAAATAATGAATCATAAATTAATATTGTCATTGTTTGAGTGATTATTTTAATTTTAAAAATATAGACATTCTTTTATACAATTAGGAAAGGAATTTTTAAATTTAAAATCTCATGTAAAATTATTTTAATCTTCATTATTAAATTCATCTTAATAGCTTAAAAATATTGATATTTAATTTTTTAAATTATAAAATGTATTTTTAATCATTTGAATGCTAATAGAAATAACAAAGTATGTTGAAACTAGATAAAATGCGTATAAAGGAAAGTCTACTTTGTTACATTTACTTTTATCTTATAAAGCTAAAAAAAACTACATCTTTTATGAATTTATTTTGAGTCATGTCTTTAGTTAAGCATTTGTTGAAGGATATTAAACAATTTTATTTAAGATGATTGGTCTTCAAATTATCTAAGTTTTAATATGTATTTGTGGATACAAAATAGATAGATTTAAAAAATTATGAAAAACACTGGTTAAAAAATTTAAAATTTAAAATAAAAAATTTCATAACAAGTACATTATTTAATGTTATCAATATATCCTATTGTACTTCATAATAATAAAATTTTATTAAAAATTCCCTTACTATACTATAGTTTTGCAAGTTAAAATTTATGATTTTATAAATATAAAAATTTTATATTAATCCAAAGCTTAAAAATGTTTAACAAAGTTAACCATTAAACTAATAAATAAATATAAAACAAAATAAAATATATTTTAAAATGATTTTATATATATATTTTTTATTTCATATGAGTATATCTTTATTTTTATTTTGATCAATCAAATTTATAAATTATAAATTAATTAAAATTATTTTTTAAATACATATGTTATATATATAAGTGTAAAAAAATTATATTGTTTATAAATTAAAAATTATAATAAATATGATTTTTAAAATAATTATTATCAAAATTATTAGTTTTTATTAATATTATAATTTATAATTAAATGATTGTGTAATAAATTTTTATATGATATTGCATTCCAATTTGTATATATATAGGTTTTTAGATTTGGACACTGGTTTTCAATATTAACGGATTTAACTCCCGGACAGTGAAACCGACAAGAAAGTAGTTATAAATATTGATTAATGAATTGAAAAGAACAGTTGGAAATCTAACGGTTGGCAAAAAAAGAAAAAAAAAGAAGAAATTAGGGTTTGAGGATGTAAGAGGTGAGAATGTTTCCACCGCCAAAACCATAAAACCGAAATCGTCGACGCTGCTTACTCCTCTTTCTTCTCCTGCTTCTGCACCTCACTGCTACATACCCACGCCGCCATGCCTTCTCTCCATCTCTCTGACACTGATACTGATGTCATACCCAAAGACAATAATAATAATAATAAGAATAAGAAGCATAACAACATAACTGAACCCACTATTGGCAAGAATCTTGATACCAGCCCGAGTTCCCCCGAAGATGAGGTTTCGGGGAAGAAGAAGACGAAGAAGAAGCGTAAGGCTTCAGATTTAGAACCAATGACGACCACCAATGTGGACGACGACACCAATTCCGAGCTGCTCCATCCCCATAAGATGAAGAAAAAGAAGAAAAAGACCAAGTCAGACTCGGAGGAACCTTTATTAATGCAAGAAGAAGAGAAGAATGATCCCAATGCGATTTCCAGATTCAGGATATCGATGTCGCTGAGGGAAAAATTGAAGGAGAAAGGAATTGAATCGCTCTTTCCCATTCAGGCCATGACTTTCGATACCATTCTGGATGGTTCTGATTTGGTTGGTCGGGCACGCACCGGTCAGGTCTCTCTATTCAATTCTTTATCATTACTTCTTTATTTAGCTTAAGAAATCTGGTTGTGGCTGCGGCAAAAGGTTAAAACTTAAAAGAAAACAAGTGAATGTATGATGTGACGCTTTTAACTCTTCTGAAGCCTTTTAATTAGATCTCAATTTGGGAAACTGCAGGGTAAAACTCTGGCCTTTGTGTTGCCCATATTAGAGTCTTTAACAAATGGGCCCGCCAAAGCATTCAGAAAGACTGGCTATGGGAGGCCTCCTAGCGTTCTTGTGCTTCTACCTACTAGGGAATTGGCTTGTCAGGTATGCTATGCATTGTACATCTGATTGCCTCCTTGTCTATTCTTTTTCTAAGAAGTGTTGTGCATTAGGTGCATGCTGATTTTGAAATCTACGGCGGGGTCATGGGATTGACTTCCTGCTGTTTATATGGTGGAGCTCCATATCAAGCTCAAGAAATTAAGCTAAAGAGAGGTGTTGATATTGTTATTGGCACGCCGGGCCGCATAAAGGTAATTGCTGTAATACTAATTGGTTATATGTAGCTGCTTTGTTTTTTTTTTCCTGATATGAATATAAATTCTTACAAAAGTAGATGTTGCCTGGAAGCTTCACTTTGTGTGTTTAAGATGGAGTATTTTGTGATTGCCATCTTGCATGTATTGATGCAGGATCATATAGAGAGGGAAAATATTGACCTGGGCCTACTAAAATTCCGTGTCCTTGATGAAGCAGATGAGATGCTGAGGATGGGTTTTGTTGAAGATGTTGAATTGATTCTAGGTATTTTACTTATTTATTTTGTATATTTTTCAATGGATTGGCATTGGGTGGTGCTGCTCCTCCTAATTGACAATTTTTGCAAATCAGTTATGTGTTAAACTCATCGTGAATTTGTGACACTACACCACACCTTCTAAATTGTTGATCTTGTTTAGTTAATTCTAGTTAGAGGTGTTGCAAGAGCAATTTGGAACGTTGTCATCATTCTGTGATCATAAATCTTACATGGTAGAGTTCACTTTTTTTAACTTATGAATTAAAGTGGAGGCAATATTCTTTATGCTTCCTTAGCACATCCCATGCTATTATTGTTTTCATGCTCAATTTATTTATTTACCTATAGCTTTGACTATGCTTTATTAATTGACTTTCAGTGGTTGCTTATTTTTCTTTTCGGCAAGCCTTTTGATTCTGATAAGCTAATTTGCAATTTGACAAGACTAAATTTTTGTCAAACCCCAAGATTGTTTCAAAATGTTTCTTAACATCTTCTAGTGCATGATGCTTTTGCAATTGGGATTACCCAAGAATGTTCATCCTGTATGTTGGATGATAGGATGTTTTTGGTATTACAATGGTCTCTTATTTTATCTTTGCAGGTAAGGTAGAAAATCTTAGTAAAGTTCAGACACTTCTTTTCAGTGCTACTTTGCCAGACTGGGTTAAGCATGTATGCCTCTGTTGGGTGATTTCTTCTTTACACCGATTGGATATTATATTTATGGTCTTTAATATTATCTGGGTTCTCTTCGTGCCAGATTGCTGCAAAATTTCTGAAACCAGATAAGAAAACTGCCGACCTTGTTGGAAATACAAAAATGAAGGCTAGCACCAATGTTAGGCACATTGTTCTTCCATGCACTAATTCTGCCAGGTCCCAACTTATCCCAGACATTATTCGCTGTTATAGCAGGTGATTTTTATAATTCAATTTGTTCACTTTTATTCGCATATGATATCTGTTTAGAGTCTTTATTGAATTTTAATGTTCATTGTTTGATTCATGCTTCTGGTTCAGTGGAGGCCGGACAATTATATTTACTGAGACAAAGGACTCAGCTTCTCAGCTTGCAGGGGTGTTGCCTGGAGCAAGAGCTCTCCATGGTGACATACAGCAGGCACAACGTGAGGTGAGCTATTACTTGAATTTTGGTATAGTTATTTACCTGTGATCTGTTACTTTTATGGACTTCTCTGTTTCTTTTTTCTCTATATATTTTAATTTTAGTGTGTGGTGCTATGCCACTCTTGTGGTTTTTCATGGTCTCTTAACTGTGTCCTGTCCCCTGCAGGTTACTTTGTCTGGCTTTAGATCTGGGAAATTCATGACATTAGTTGCCACAAATGTGGCTGCCCGAGGTCTGGATATTAACGATGTTCAGTTAATTATCCAGGTACTTTTGATGCATATACATGCAATGTATCAGATCATTCTTATATTTATCCCTATCAGAAACGCTGATATTAGTATTTTGATTTAGTGTGAACCCCCACGGGATGTAGAAGCCTATATCCATCGATCTGGGCGCACAGGAAGAGCAGGTAACTGCAGGATTTTGCTATTGGTCTATGATGAGATTGTGATGTTGGAGTTATCAATTTTAGAGTTATACTGTGGTTTGGTTTTTATTCAGGTAATACCGGGGTTGCTGTTATGCTTTATGATCCAAAAAGATCGAATATATCTAAAATAGAAAGAGAATCTGGCGTAAAATTTGAACACATATCAGCCCCTCAACCTGATGATATTGCCAAAGCTATGGGTGGGGAGGCTGCTGAAATGATTACACAAGTGTCTGATAGGTATGCTTGTTATTTTCTAATTGTGTTTGGTGCTGTCTTTGCTGTTAACATGTGTCATAAATGCAGTGTGATTCCTGCATTCAAGCCTGCTGCTGAAGAGCTTTTGAACAACTCTGGTTTATCAGTCGTTGATTTACTTGCAAAGGCTCTTGCCAAGGCTGTTGTGAGTCAATGTTCTCCACATTTTATCCATTTATTTTTTCCTTGCAATTTTTCTTTTTATATATATATCAAATCCTTAATCTTCATTATTTTTCACTGAGCTGGAAAAATTTGTCTTGTCATGCAATATGCAGGGTTATACCGAAATAAAGAAAAGATCACTTCTCACTTCCATGGAGAACTATGTTACATTACTTCTTGAGATTGGGAAACCAATCTTCACCCCATCGTGAGAATCTTACAATAAACCCTGATTACAAATTATGGCATTTATTGCTTATATAAGAATAGAGAAAATAGAGAAATCTAGCATCCTAATTCATGTAGACAAATTATTTTTCATCTGTTTATAATTTATATGCATGTGTGTGTGGTTAGAATTATTTTTCTTCTCTTCAATCATGGGTTATACAATCATTGTTGGGGAAATAGTCGTTATCAGATTAAAAACAGAGCTAACTACATTTGAAGTATCACCGTGAACATTTTCAACTTGTTTGACTTGCTCTTTCACTGGCTGTTAACAGTTTTGCATACGGAGTCTTGAGGAGATTCTTGCCTGAAGAGAAGGTTGAGGCTGTGAAAGGTCTTACACTCACTGCTGATGGAAATGGGGTTGTTTTTGATGTACCAGCTGAAGATTTAGATGCATATCTTATTGGTAAAATTCTACTTAACTGTTGACTTGGAATTTTGGGCACGTTTCTAAAGAACAATTTCATTTAAATGTAAAAATGGATGGGACAGAGGAAAAAGATATTCAACACTTTTAAATGAATATCCTTCTGGATTGAATTATCACCATTAGAGAGGATCGATATACTTTTCTTCATATAGTTTTTTACCTTGGATATATTTTCAGTCAATCATGTTTGTCCTTCAGGTCAAGAAAATGCCTCCAATGTAAGTTTAGAGGTGTTGAAAGCATTGCCACGTTTACAACAGAGAGATCAATCAAGAGGGGGCAGATTTGGTGATGGCGGTGGTCGAGGCTTTGGTGATAGAAGTGGGAACAGGTTTTCTGGTGGAAGAGGTGGTGGTGGTAGGAACGGTAGATTTTCAAATGATAGGCTTTCGAATGGTGGTGGGAGAGGTCGTGGCAACTGGGGTGGGAAGAGATGGTGAAACTGATAAGGAGTTCAGTGCGCTTTTTGTTCAAAGTAAGAGCATAACTGCAGGATGGTGCCGTGACGTGGAGATGAAAACTTTAGTCGTGACTGAAGAAATATTTTATGTTGGTTGATAGGCTATGGAGGATTCAATGTGTCCCCATTAACATACACATTTTTTTCCCCTGCTATATTTTACTCCTTGTGTTTTATTGCATTGTTATTCATACCAATTTCTTTTATTTTTTTATTCTTGACTCGAAAGTGTAAGTTTAGATTCTTATATGTATGAGAATGAGAAGATTCTTTTCTATATATACGACTGACTTTCACAGGAGAAATTTTTATGTATATATATTTTGTTTGAAAATCTAAGAAAAGGTAAAATGAGGTGAAAGACAGAAAAGAGATACAGGTACAATCATGCATAGGAATATCTTTTATTCGTTAGTATACTTCTATGATAAACAATGGGCAAATTCCAGTTAACTATTTATTCTACTTTTATTATATAAAAAGAACTGTTAATATTTGTTTATCTTAATCTAAGAAATATAGTTTATTTTTAATATATTAATTATTAAATTTTTATATTTTTATTTTATTATAAAAATTATATTAAAGATATTTATTTATTTTTCATGTTATCAATTTAAATATTTAATATTATAGGTATTTTATAAATAAAATTTAAATTTATAACATTATTTTTTAATTATCTATTAATTTTAATGAATTAATTATTTATTTTTTTATAGAAAGTTGTTTAAGATTTTTTTATTTGTTTCCTTAAGAGGATAACATATGTATATAAGTATTAAAAATATAATTGATATTTTTGTTTGTGCTAAATTTATTTTGTAACTTTTTAATATGAATTTTACTATTATTTTTCTCTTATTCATAACATTCATATAAAGTATTTATGAAATAGATAAAGATAAAGATAAAGATATAATTAAAAGTGTTTTCAACTTCTAAATAGAAAGATTTTTTTTAGAAGGCATTATTAACATATACTTTCGTTTCAAATTGTCCCGCTTTGAGAGTTTTAATTTAAGGATTTTATTAATTAGTATTCTTATGGTATTTTTTAAAAATTAAAAATTATATTAAAATGCGTTAAGATTTATGATAATGTATTAATAACATTTTTTAATATTTTTCAAATTTTTGATTTATTTAGTTAGTGGAAATTCAGAAAATTGAAGTAAATTCAAGCACTCAATAATCATTATACTTTTTAAATAGGGCTCACTCTGTTTTTTTAATTATGTTGACTGACTGCATTATTTTATATTTCATAACTCCACTCTCAGATTAATTGGAGATTTTTGTCACTATGTTTTTGAATCTCTCAGTGACAGCCAAAACTTGCAAGCAAAAGTTTCAACTAAGCGTGTTAGGCTCACGTAACCAAATTATATTAGTTTATTTTTGCATTCGAATAATTCTTGAAATAGGAACTTATAAGACTTCTACCTCTCTTTTATAACAGATTTATGTGACTTAAATCTTTTGAATTAATTGGTCACACTTAGTTCAATGATCGCATAAGTATATGAGTCCTACATACCACGTTAAAATAAACAAATATTTCTTTGACATCAGAAGATTTAACACTCCGCCCCCTCTTAAAGGTGGATTAAAATATTGAGTCAGCATCATTTTCTATTAAAAACACTGTATGATAAGTAAAGAGTGTAAGAATAAGCATGTAACGAAATCTGATGCAAAAATTATCGGAACTCGATAATTAAATAGGACAGAGATAGATAATGGACAAATTGATTTTCTGCAAATACGTTTTAATAAACAAATATTTCTTGATTTTAGTAAGGATTCCAATTTCCACTAAACCGTTTCAGACTTTTGGATGAAGTGGTGCCACCAAGCAGAAGCAGGTCTTAAGGAATAACATGGCATGGTACAAGCTTTTGGATGAAGGTAAAATAAAAGGCTTTAATTAGAGTAAAGTGATTTTGGTTGAAATTCAATTTGTACACACTTCAAGATAGGTTTAATGAAATCGATTCTATTAAGCTCCGGAACAAACAGGCCTTAAGTTAACTTTAAAGTAAAAACAGGCCTTAGAAAGTGAAGATTTAACCGTTTTAAAATTTACATCAATAACGCTTCATTTGTAAGGATCATTTCATGCTCATTTGTAAAGTCAAGATTATTTTTTGTTACTGTTCGCTATAGTCACACAAGACTAACCTTTATCCTTAATGATTGTTTTGAAACAAATTTATTTCTAAATAAATTGAGCTAGGAAGTGATGGATACAAAAACCTTTTAAATACAATTTGGTTGGTGTATCAAAGAGATCTGTATATAAAAGAAAATTTAAAGTTTTTTACCGTTAAAAATCTGACTTTATTTTTTTTTATTGAATATATTAATCGTGTTTATTTTTCTATTACATAAAAATATTATCGATGTAATATTTATTTTTTCTAAAAATCCAATGTAGATAAAAATAATTGAAAAAAAAATTATGATAAAACCTTATTTTGATTCTTAATGTATTTTTTAATAGATCAAAAGAGAAATTGATTTTAGTGAATATGTATGCATTTATTATTTGTGACCAAACTATCAATACTTATGATAATTGATTATCTTTTTCTAATATAGAACTTTTGCAATTAACTTAATGAGAAATTTGTAAAGTAAAAAAAAATAGTATAATGATATTACCAATAATACAAAACTTTTTTGGTGAACTTTATGAGAAATTATAAAGTCAAGAAATAATTGGTATAATAAATTGTCAATAATATACATAATAATTAATGGTGTAAATTACCTACATGGACAACAAATTATGACATATCAACAAAATTGCATGAGAAATTGACAACATGAATCAAACAAAAAAGCTATTATTATGTGGCTAAGTCAATAAAAAAATTAGTATTAACAATAGATGCTCAGAAAATCCCCTTTTCCTGGGGATATTACTGATCTAAGAATGGTTAGCGGAAATTAAACTACGTAAGACTAAGTTGTATCACTTAAGTTTATATAATTCTCAAATTTAAATTTTAAACTTAATTTTAATATATTTACTTGATATATATATATATATATATATATATATATATATATATATAAAACTGTTTTTGAGACACGTCTTATCTGTTAAAAATATAATTTAACTCAAAAATCTATTTAAAAACTTATTTTTTGGTACTTTTAAAATAAATCAAAATAAAATTAACATGAAAATTTATAAAACGCACTCATTTATTAATACAATTTAAAATGTAAGCATGTTGGGATAAATAGCTTAATAAAATACTTATTAACTAAACTTTTATTAAATGAAATCTTATTTATAGATTTGATTGTAAAATAGATAAAAAAAATTATTCAAATAAGCTTTTTCAAGGAGCTTATGTAATAAGCGAAAAGAGATTGTAAAAAAAGTTATAAACTACTTTGACACATTTAAATCAACTCTTTTAAATATTTCTGGGCCTAAACTGTGTCACGAAAGGGGAAAAAGAGGAAGTTGATTATGAAATTTTAAATGAAAGAAGATATTTGTCTTTCTGGCACAACTTTGATCCATTATTATTACAAGTGGGCGTATTTTGACATATGGAAATATAATTTATACTTTTTGGTACAAAATGTTGAAATACAATTATGTCTTGTATAAAATAATTTTGTAATCATGAAAATAACTGATTTGGTAGATAACCGAGTTGTCAAACTTCAATATCATGTCATGGAATTTTCTTTACCATACATCCACTCCATATATTTTAGCCTCCCCTATCATCACACATTAAGGAAAACAGTCAGAACAATGGAGTTCACAGATTTCCTGTTTAAACTGAAACCTCTCTTTGCAACAGTTATCTTTACTGCTATTATTATTAAAATCCATGGCAGTAGATTTTTTTACAAGAAAAAAAGATATCACCCTGTTGCTGGCACAGTGATACACCAACTGTTCAACTTTCATAGGCTTCTTGAGTACATGACCCACCTTACAACCAAGAGGAAAACTTACAGGTTGCTTAGCTTCATCAGAAGTGAGGTGTACACTGCAGACCCTGTTAATATTGAGCATATCCTTGTCACAAACTTCGCAAACTATGGCAAGGTACTATTATCCATGCATCCTTCTTCAATTGCAATCTCACAAGCTGCAAATTCATGGTTCGGTTGAAGAAAACGTTTTAAGATTCCTCATAGCTGTTGAATCCAATAGTTTTTGCTTTGTGTTGGTTGATTTGTAGCTTCAACAACCACATCCAATGCAAATTTCCACATTTTACAGTGGGAAGAGGGGTGGAAAATTAAAATTGAGTAAAAACGAAAAAATATGGAAATAAATGTCTTTATGTTAAAAATTCAAAAAAAAAAAACTCAAGTTTTGAAGTTGAACTCAAGATGATATTAGAGCTTGCACGACTAAATTCTGAGATGTTTGGTTCTTATATTGCTCTTAGAATCTCTTTCTTTGTAGTTAAACATTAAATTTCAGCTGAAGATAAAATGAATATATGTATTGTGACTATTGCTATTCATCCACACTTAGTCTAAACAACTCACGCACTTAACCCTTTGCTTGTGAAAAAGTGTTAGAATACAAAACCATTACCTGATGGTATTTTCATAATATTCAAAATTCGATAGCCAAATGATCAAGAGTTGTAGGTATAAATAAATAAGAATATTCAAGACTCCATCTCCCTCTTTGCATGTCATATAGCCTCAAAACTTCATCTGTGGCAGGGTTGGTATCACCATAGTGTCATGTCAGATCTTCTAGGAGATGGTATATTCACAGTGGACGGAGATCAGTGGAGATATCAAAGAAAGGTAGCAAGCTATCAATTCTCAACCAAAATGTTGAGAGACTTCAGCAGTTCAGTGTTCAAGTCCAATGCATTAAAACTTGCAGGGATTGTATCTGAAGCTGCAATCTCAAACCATATCATAGAGCTGCAAGTAAGATATTATCTAGAAATTTATTAGTGAGCTATAGAAATTTCTTGTTTCTTTTTTCAAAGGGGTTGTTTAAGTTATTCCAAGAAATAAACGACTTCATCCTAAATGTATAAATGAATTTGAAGACATTATATTGAAAATTATACCCTTTTTTATTTAATTTTTATAAAACAAAATCTCATTAGTATACATATTGTGGAATTATTTATCCTACAGGTAACCTAGACAATTCCTTTTTGTAATTGCAATCTTGGTCTCATGTGAATCTTGCTTATTGACAGGATTTGTTCATGAAATCAACTCTAGATTCCGTATGCAAGGTTATCCTTGGAGTAGACCTGGACACCATGGATGGAACCTATAAAGAAGGCACAGAGTTCTCTAATGCTTTTGATGAAGCAAGTGCTGCTACGATGTTTCGGTACTTTAACTTCCTCTGGAGGATTAAACGGTTCCTGAACATTGGATCGGAAGCAGTGCTTAGGAACAGTCTGAAAGTGATTGATGAATACGTGTATAAACTAATCAGAAGCAAGATTGAGCAAACACAAAAGTCACAAGATAATTCTCCTGTGAGCACAACTACTAAAATTATTGGTCACCACTATTCTTAATCATGTAGAATTAGTACTAATTTGATGACAACTTGTATATTTTGCAGGTGATGAAAGGAGACATTTTGTCAAGGTTTATAGAATCAAAAGAAACTGATCCAAAGTTCCTTAAAGACATTTCCTTGTGTTTTATCATTGCAGGGAAAGACACAACAGCAATTACTCTTTCCTGGTTCCTTTACCAAGTCTGCAAGCATCCTCATGTGCAGGAGAAGATTGCACAAGAAATTAGGGAGGCAACAAAAGTATCAACTGGATCAACCATAGAGGAACTTGCAGCTAAACTGACTGAAGAAAACTTGGACAAGATGCAATATTTGCATGCAGCTTTGAATGAAACACTCAGGCTCCACCCAGCAGTTCCAGTGGTAATAATAAATCTACATCACTAAGATGAATTGAAACATATGCATCAAATCAGTGTTGATAAGTGTTTGGTGGTTCTCTAACGAATGTTATGCTGCTGTTATAGGAAGGTAAGTTTTGTTTTTCAGATGACACATGGCCAGATGGATTTAGTTTGAGAAAAGGTGATCTTGTGTCGTTTCAACCTTATGTCATGGGAAGGATGAAATTCTTGTGGGGTGAAGATGCTGAGAAATTTAGGCCAGAGAGATGGCTTGATGAAAATGGAATTTGCCAGAAACAAAGCCCTTTTAAGTTCACAGCCTTCCAGGTATGAAAATCTTTTATTTTTTCTTTATGCATTAATCCAATTTCATTTCGGACATTTTTGACTAGTTTGGTAAAGTTTAATTTTATTTAAATAATTTCTTACTTTTAAAATGTTCTTTTGGAAAGTTGAAAGAAAAAAGATAATTCATTTTTAAAAATAAATTGAACCGAATATACATTTAATCTTACACTACAGAAATTGAGACTTAATGTGATTGTGATTGCGTCACACAGGCGGGTCCAAGAATTTGCCTGGGGAAGGAGTTTTCGTACAGACAGATGAAGATATTTTCTGCAGTTCTTTTGGGTAGCCACAACTTCGAACTAGCAGACCAAAACAAATCAATAAAATACAAAACCATGCTCACTCTACAAATTGATGGTGGCCTGCATGTTTATGCTTTTCAGAGAGAAAAATAGTTGTGTTCCAACTACACACCTATGCAAGAGTACAAGGATAACATAGGAGTTGCGTAAAATGGAAATGTTAATATGAACATAATATATGCGTTTTAATTCATGAAAATGTAGCGCCAACTTACTTTAAATATTGATAAAATTAGTTATTAAACCATAAATGTAAAATGAAATGTAAATTTATAATCAATTAGTAGATCGGAGTTTGATAAATATGATTTTTAATAAAAAAAGATTAAGTTTAATTAAATAATTTTTATTTATTTAAAAGTAAATTTTTAATTTTATATAATAAAATTTTAAATGACATTTTCAAAAAATATAATTTGAAGTTTTTATCAGTAAATATCAAATACTTCATTTATCAAAATAAATAGTATAATAATTAAAATAAAAAGTATACTATTAAAACAACAATCCAAAATTAATATTCCATTACAATATAAATAATATATTATCTAATTTTTCATAATAAATTAATAATATTATTACAACAATAAAAAATAATAAACTTGTATAAATAAATAATCAATTATAAAATATATCAAAAATAAAAAAATATTTCAGTTAAAAACTTGAGCGTTATTTAAAATAACATTTTAAAAAATATTAATAACTATTGTAAAAAATTATTTTACTAAATAAAATTTTAAAAAATATAATTATAATTTTTAACTAACTAAAATATATTATCAAATTCAGTCTAAATTGCTATGATGAAATTGGTAGACATATACTGCCCTGATTCGAATTTGTGTGGCCAAATGAAATTTTATCTCCAAAAGGAATAAGTGGTTTTGCGGATTCAACTGTCGATTTTATTCTCAGCACCTAGACTTGTTTTCGCATGTAAAAGAAGTGTAAACAAATAGTGAGGAGAAAAGAAAAATATTCCAAAACAGCATAGAATTTAATTAGAATATATTTCCAGTAATTTTTTAAAATATTATTATTTAATTATAAATTGTTAAGCAATTAAAATAGTTAAATTTTATAATAATTATTTAAATTTTCTATATTAGATAATTTCTAATCAACTAATAGGAAAAAAATTATTCATTCCTAATTACATAATTAAATAAAAAATTATAATTTTTTGTTTACTTTATTTGCAATTATTTTTATGTAAAATCAAATCCAACCGCATGTAATTACGTGTATAATTTAATTTAACATTACATGTTAATATAAAATTAATATTAAAATGTTAAAGTCGTTATATTTATTATAAATATATGTTATTTAATTTACTATAAATCTTTTCATTATTGAATATGGAATTATGAACCGTATTTATTATAAATTTTACTTTTTTATAATTTTAGGCATAATATTTTATATTCATTTAACATTACTTTTACTGCTTGATTTAAGAAAAATAAAATAAAAACCAAAATGACCAAACGGTTAAAGAGTTTAGTTTGATTTTTATAATATATTTTAATTAAATTAAAATAAATTGTAAATATTTTTTATAATTAATTTTGATAATTTTTATAAAATCAAATTAAATTGTGCCAATTATCTTGATTACAAAGTTATTAGAATTAATTTACTAACGATAGATTGAGATTAAAACAGTTTCATGTGAAAATTTTAAATTTGAATTTTATTACTTTTCAGTTGTAGAAACAACCTCTGTTATTTGCACGTTAAGTGTTAGATAAAACCATGAAAAATGTTGGATGGAAGTTAAAATTTCGTAAATTTTTCAAAAAGAGAAGTAATTTTATTTTTGTTCTTTAGATAAAGTACAAGATTTCAATATGGGCTGATTTTATGCAATTATGCCCTTTTTGTTTTCTGAAATGGGACTCTTCACGTAGGGGTAAACCTGGAGTGCCAGAAAGGATCAAAATGCAGGCCAATAGAAGAAATAAGAGGCACTCCTTTTGCCTTGCTGATTCTGATCCCCACAACACGGGCATTGACCACATCCCCATCAAGCCTATGAAGCCTCTTGTAACCCACAGTTGTCCCTTGGATGATCAATTTATCATCCACATATATTTCATGCCGTTCGATCCTTTGACCAAGTCCAATTGCTTCTTGTATTCTAATCACATTGAATTTTAAACTCCCATCCTTGGCCCAAATTTCTATCCAATAGTTAGTTTCATCATCACTTGGGGCCCAATACGACCACATGTGATCACTGTCTAACATGTTCTCTGGTCCAAAACCTCCCTCACTCCCCCCTCTTTGGCTACTAACTTTAATAAAAGAACCTTTAGCTAGATTCTGACTAAAAATTGTGTTAATTGCTCCTCTAAATTCTTTCAATCTATGAGCATCAAGGTCAGATATAAGGCCAGTTGTATTAGGAGGTACATTGAGAAGTAACACACAATTTCTCCCTACGGAATTGTAATAAATATCAAGTAGTTCACTTAGCTTTTTTGGTGATTCTGATTTGTGCCAAAACCATCCCTTCCGAATAGAGACATCACATTCCGCCGGTAGCCAGTCTGTCCCTCTTGGATCCCCACTGCTCAAATACCTGCATTGGACAAGCAAGTTTCCAGACTGGTTAAATCAACCCATCAACTAACTCCTAAGTCTATGAAAAAATTATAGGTACCCTATTATATCCCCATGATGGAAATGGTAATTGGTTTGACATTTTGTGATATTTGATTTAGATTATTCAACTTAGGGAACAGTTTAGTTGTGGTTGGTCAACTAAATCGGGTAACTCCTCATAACCATGGTCAACAATTAATTCTAAGTTTAACTTATAAGATTATGAATGTTCATTAAATTTTCCTCTATTTTTTTATCTATTTAAAGAGAAAAAAATATAAAATGTTAGAAAATGTAATTAATGTTGATAAATTTTTAAAAAATATTTATTTTTCTAATTTATTATCTATATAAATTTTATTTTTATCTTTCTTCATTTATTATAATTAATAAATATATATAAAATAATTAATACTTTTTTAAAAATTAAAATAGAGAGATAACGAGGAACAAAATTTTTACATTATAAAGAAAGACAAGGAAAGTACGTAACTGATCCATTTAGGGGAAAAATAAGTTATCCTTTTATTTTGCCTAAAATTCAGCCCACATTGCTCTAATCATAATTAAGCCAATTAATGTCATGCCCATTAAAAGGACAGGTGTCACACAATGAAGCATCTTCATAGACTAAGGAATAAGGAGTTCTGGACTCCAACAGAGCGTGTATTCAACTCCCAGGTCAAAGTATTAGAATTACAGCATGAACCGATTCCAATAAATGTTATTTGATTGATGCAAAAATAATATAAAGTGAAAACAAAAAGTTACCGTCTTTTAGAGGTGAGGAACCGATTCAAATAAATGTTTTGTTATTTGATTGATGAAAAAATGAATATAATTTTAATGAAAAATAAAGTATAGTTTATTAGAGGTGAGGAGACAAAACAAACCAATCTAATCTAGAGTTAACCTACAAAAAATTAAAAATATTAGACTTTCATCTGTCTTAAACATTATTCTAAAAATTTAAATTAAATTCGAGTTTTTTTTTGTCTAACCTGTCTAGTCCCCAACCTACATCTGAACTTGTTTGCATCAGATCGAATAATTCATTTTACCAGTGCCTTTATCTAAACAAAAATAAAGTTTCAGCATCATGTAAACTAGGTTTGATTAAAGGTGTTTATGGTTTGATTTGATTTTAAAAAAAACATTTAAACTAATTATAAAAAATATCTGTGAATTAATTTGATTTGGTTAGAATATATTATAAAAATTAAATCAAATTAAAATATTTTTAACATTTCAGTTCAGTTCAATTATTTTAATTTTTTTATTTAAAAATTCAAACAATAAAAAATACTGACAAATAAATGTAAAATATTATAGTTAAAATTATAAAAAATATATAACAAAAAAAATTCACACTCCCTAACAAAAACAAAAATATTTATAATAAATGAAACAACATATATTTACCGTAGATTTAACAATTTAAATATTTTAACATTCATTTTATTATAGAATGCAATGAAAAATATATGTAATTATATATTGTATAATTTAATTTAATTTATTCTTATAAAAAAATCACAAATTAAATAGAATTGTAAAAAAACTGTAATTTCTAAAATTTATAATTTTTATTTTAAATTTTTTAATTTAATTTAACAATTTTAATTATAAGATTTGGTGGAGACTGGTTCTGTTCTTAAAAAATATTGGGTTTGTTAGCGCACAAAAGTTTTGCTGCGCTAGGGAGTACAGTGGTGTTAATTACTTAATTGAGATAGGAACACGAGCACGGCTCAAAATATAATGGAGTTTCTTTACCTTTTTTCCTTTTGGGTTTTTGTGGGCGTTTTTCTAATAAAGTTAGCACTCAATGAATCTTCACCTATGATATCTTATCATTTTAGATGACTAAAGATTTGATTGTACCAAACAAAGCAAAGTGGCACCTTTTTTTGTCTATTGCTTGGCTTAAAAGCAGAACTTACTGAGTAATGTTTGTAGCTCCAATTGCGAGAGCGGTTCGATTAATGGTAGACCAACATGTGTACCCTGCACTCCCTGTTTCAGCTCCCACCCACCTAACATCGGGACCAGCATCAGAGAAGATATTGATGGAACTCTGCAACTCCTTCACCATTGAGAACCAATCCGAGAAGTAATACGACACATTTTGTGCTTCCGGATCCTTCGCCCCATCAAACCAAATTTCTCTAACATTTTCATATCTATAAAAAAGCATATGACACAAGCTTAATTATAATTAATCCATCAAACAAAGTAATTAACAAACCTAATTGCAAAACAGCAAAGAATAATAATAGAATGGGAACTCACTTATTGAGTAGCTCTTGCAATTGAGCCAAGTAGTATTGGTTGTAAAGCAAATCATGGCCATATCTAGGGTCATGTCTATCCCAGGGTGAAAGGTAGATCCCAACATCTATTCCTTTTGAAGTGGCTGCATTCACAAAGTCATGAACAACATCACCTTTGCCTCCTTGCCAGGGGCTGTTAATGAGAGAATGTTGAGTGTACTTGGAAGGCCAGAGGCAAAATCCATCATGGTGCTTTGCAGTTAATATCATCAACGAAATTCCTGCATCTGCTGCCACAGTGGCCCACTGGGAGGTGTTGAGCCCTGTGGGATTGAAGATTTTTGGGCTTTCTTGACCTGTGCCCCATTCTGAATTTGTGAATGTGTTGACACCAAAATGGAGGAACATTATGATCTCCCTCTGTTGCCATTTCAACTGGGAATATGATGGGAGTGGAAGAATTGGCAATGGGGGTGTTACTACTTGCTGCTCACCCCTACAAACACACAATCTGAATTGTTGGAATACTAGTGTGATTAAGAAACAATAGCACCATAGCCTGGCCATCATGCTCTTCATTCTTCCTTCTACTACTTCCCTATCGAGTTGTTATATATATATATATATATATATTTGAAAATTGTGGTAGAACAGATGGAGGTAAAGATAACATTCTGCTTTGCGCTTTGTTCGGCTCTTACATATCTTATCGTCATCATTCCTATGCGTTCCAATTATTATTCACGGGTTCATTTTTCTGTTCCCGGTGGCAAAAGCCAAAGTGCATTTTGTAATTACCTAATAAATTTTAAAAAATTTTAGTAAAATTTTTTTAATATAAATTACTCCTCATTTTTTTAAATAAAAAAAATTAAAAATAACATTAGTTAATAATTTATAAATATGTTGTTAATTTATTTTATAAATTTTATTTATATCTTTCCATATTTATTATAATTTTAATTTTTATAAAAAATAGTAAAAATATCATATATAATAATTTATTATAATTAATAATAGTTAGATAGATATAAAAATAATTAATATTTTTTAAAAAATTAAAATAAATAAATGAATAAAAATAAATTCTTTATTTTCTTCTTTGATCAATAAAAAATAAGAAATGTATTATTATAAATTTATTTTTAAAACAACAATCTCAATTTTATAAAATTAAATTTATTTAAATTTAAATTTACAGATAATAATCCAAACACGTATTAAATCAATTTTAGTATTGGTGACTTTTACTTTGCCGTGATGATTTGTAATATATTAATTCTTAAATTATTTTTATATTTTTATTTTATGTAACAAGATTTGTATTAATAAAATGGCAAGTTATTATTTATATTAATATTTAAATATTTACTATTATAAATGTTTTATTAATTTAAATATTTAATATTATAAAATTTTTGGAATAAAAAATAAATTAAAAAATAACTTTATTATAATATTTATATTAGTAAGATAGTCATACAATCTTTATTATTAATTTACAAATTTAATATCATAATTTAAAAATTTAAATTAAGAAAATAAAAGAAAATAAAATTTTTTATTTATTCAGAAAAAAATTAAAAAATTATTTCTATTTATTTTTTATTTTATTTTTTTTAATAATGTATTAATTATTTTTTATATATAAGTTCATATTTATTCATCGGAATAAATAAAAAATAAAAATATTTATAAAATAAATTATAAAAAAATTTATTTTTAAAATTATTAATATTAATTATATTTTTTAATATTTTTATTCCTTCACTTTTTATAAATAAAAATAATAGAAAGAATATAATATTTGTATTAATAAAACAAACACTCAGTTTATTATGTTACCAATTCAATTAATTAATACTTCATCTGTTTCTTGTATTTTATCTAAAAAAGAGTAAAAAAAACTGTTTTCATTTATTTTTTATTTTTATTATTAATAATATGTTAAATTTTTTTCACATATACTCTTATATTTTTTTAGTTATTATTATTAACTGTAATAAATAAAGAAAAATAAAAATAAAAATATTTAAAAATTTAATAACTTGAATTTTTTTTAACATTTATGTTTCTTTTATTTTAAAACAAATAATTTTTTTTTAAAAAGTACAATAGGTATTTTTGAATTAAAACATAAGAAAAATATTAATTAATTTCTTTTAAGTACAATTTGGGTTAGACTTTTATGTATGAAAAAAAAATGTTAAAAGACTTAGAGTTTAAATTACTCTCATCATAATTTAATATTAAAATATAATTTTATAAAATATAAAATTATTAAAAAAAATAAAAAATGTAAAAAATAAATTTAAATAATATTTATTTTTTTAAAAATTATTATCAATCCAAACTTATATGCAAACACGAGTGCATTTCTTTCTTACTTGGTTCAGCTGGTTATTTTTTGTTCACTAATTTGGGCTCCATTTTTTTGTTTGGCAAACACAAGTGCATTTTTGTTTGTGGATTCTCAGCCCAAAGCATGAAAAAATGAAGCTATAAAAAACCTGTAATAAACTAACCAACAAGCTATACTTCAAGTTGTAACTTAATGCTCATAAATATTAATTAATATAGGATTAGAGATGGGTGTTCATTTATACAAGCTTGGCCTCAAATGATTATATAGTATTCATATTTTAATCACTTTAGAATTTTGGGCTTTGGTATTATGAGAAGAAATTACGGTTAGAAAAAAGGAGGAAGTGAGAAGGAGCCATGCCCACCACCATAATTTGGGCGTGAGCAGCACCTCTACGTAGGAACCGAACTAGAATGGAGTTTAGGTGAAAATTGAGGATGATAGCTTTGACCTTAGAAAGAGAAAAAGAAACATCCATTTTAAAGGTTGCATCTAACAGTGAAGTGATGATAGGAAAAAAAAAGAGCTACTATCACCAACAACAGTGACAACAACGATGATGGATAAAAGTCATTTCCGGTAGCAGCCCCTTTAGGTTATGGAAAGGATTTATTTTTAATTTTTAATTAAAAATATCTTAGCTTCATAAATATTATTTAATATATAATTAGAAATGGATGTCCACTTATACAAGATTGGCCTCAAGTAATTACCTAGCATTCATACCTTAATCACTTTAGAATGTGGGACTTGGGTATTTGAAAGGAAATTAGGGTTAAAAAAATGGAGAAAATGAGAGGGAGCCACTACCACAATTTGGGGATGAGCAGCACCTCTGCGGAGAAACCGAACAAGAATGGAGCTTAGGGGGAAGTTGAAGATGAGAGTTTTGGCCTTAAAAAGAGAAAGAGAAAGAGAAATAGTCATCTCACAGCTCGTGCCTTGCAACGAAGGCAATGACATGAAGAGAAGTCTCTTCAGATAAGGAAAAAAGATTTATTTTAAATTTTTAAATAAAAATATCTTAGCCTCATAATTATTAATTAATATAGGATTAGAAATAAGTATCCAGTTTTACAAGCATAACCTCAAGTAATATAGCAGTACTTGAAGATGTTTCCACCAGAAAATTTTAAAATTTTTTAACAAAACACCAACTTTTTTTGTTGAGAGAATTATTTTTAAAAATATGTGAACTTCCTTATAAATTTTTAAGATTCTAATTTATAACAAAAGTGTATAAAATTTTGCACAACAAAACAACTTTCTTTCTCTACATTTTAAACCCATTATTTTTAGTCATCTAAATTCTAAAAAAATAAGAAACTATTTTCCTTTCTTCTATTAAATTTTCTCTAAATTATTTTTCTAAACTCAGACTCATATTTAAACAATTTTAGATCTCTGTATTGCTATTATATTGTTATTGTTTAACTTGTTTGTTATTTTTTTTTATTAATTTTTATTTTTTAATAAACTTTATAAAAATAAGATAAATCAGATGCTAATAAGGTGATAATTAAAATCTTGAATATTAAGTAAAATATTTTAAATAAATAGTTATAAAATATATCACTATAAATATTCTTAATGTGTATTTAATGATACATATTAAAAAATAATAAATAATAGTTTTTATTCAAAATATATAAAATTTAATATGATTAATATGATAAATTTCATAATTTTTAATAAAAAATTATATATACATTCGTATTTTATTCCTTTGAGCATATATTAAAAAATGTTAATAGTTTTATATATTTAAAATGTAAAAATATTTTTATTAATGCTTAATTAATTTTAATAACTAAAAGTACAATATTTCAATAATAAATATTAAATTACCAAATAATTTTAACAAAGGAGACTTTCTATATTTGATGCATTCTTTATAGTAAATTTTAATCAAATAATTAATTTATTTATCCAAGAGTAATTACGGTACTTGGACCGATTACAAAAATAGCATGACCATTCAGAAATATATCCAACTGAACAAATTATGTGATATCTCAATGAAGCACAGTAGAACGTATAATCTTAAAAATAGAAGCATAACTAATTGATGATCAATTTTGTTCTAAAATAAAAGTCTATTATTTTGTCTTAATATACTTTCTCCTTCCTATATGAAATTGTTAACAAGATTTTTTGGATGAAATTCTCAAGGCCTACATCTTATATTCATGATATATTATTATTTTTTATTTTAGTATTGTTGTGCGTAAACTTTTATTTATGAAAAAATTCATTTGTGAAAAGTAGAAAATAGACGCTTTAAAAAGAAATAGCTGATTGGTGAAATGGGATGTGTTCACAGCATTTTCTTATCTGCACAGGGCAACACTATTGGGAGAAAAGAGGAAGGAGCTTAAACCAAATACAGTTGAAGGTAACCCTATTCTTGAGCAAGATAATTTTAAATGAAAGAAAATTTAAATTATTTTAAAAATAAAAATTAATTCAAAGTAATTTAAATTTTATATATTTTAAATTCTTTAAAATATCAAAATTCTCAATTCAATTATAGCTCTTATCTTGAACTTCAAACCTCAAATAAATTAGCTTTTAAATAAATAAGATTGTAAAGTTATGTTTTAACAATTAATAAATAAGATCGGGTATTATTTTTACAATTTTTTATATAATAAAAATAATACCATCCAAACATAATATTAATTAATTAAAATTAAAATTATTTTGTAAAATTAATTTTTAAACTAGTTAATTAATATAAAATAGCATAAAATTAAAAAAAAATATTAATTACTACCATAATTTAAAATTTATAACTTTTATTTATTTTAAAATAATTATTAATTTTTATTTTTATTTATTTCAAAATATTTAGCATCTTAAAAATTAAAATAATACTTTTAAATTTTAATTTTATTATATTTAATATTTTGTATGATCTAATTTATATCATTTTAGCAAAAAGATATTGTAATTTAATTAAATAAAATTATATTTATTTAAAATTAAAAAAATTATTTTTTAATTTTAAATAAAATTCCAAACAACTCTACTTTGAAAAAAGTAATTATTTTTTCTTTGTAATTTTGAATTTTTATCAATAAAAATAAAATATTTGATTGATAAATTAAAATAGAAATACAATAATTAAAAGAAAAAAGTGAAACATTAAAAACTAATCTAAAAAGTAGATTTTTATAATAATAAATAAAATAGATAAATCATGTCTCTAAGAAGATGTGAATAATTATATTAACTTTAATTTTGAATTTCATTACTTCTATTATACATTAAAATCATAAATATATTATCTATCATCTATAATCAAGGGTTTGTAAAAAAAAATTAAAATATAATTAAAATTTTATAAACCTAAACACTATTTTAAGTTGTATTTAAAAAAATGTTAAAAAGTAACTTAAAACGCTAAAAGTTTTTAAAATAAGTTAATTTTACCATATAGTACTATTTTTATCAAATAAATTTTAAAATTTTAAAATAAGATACTAGCTATCTTTACACTTTTCTCTTTATCTTCACAAATACACCCTTTTATCAAAAATCTACATGGTAATATTATATGATTTAATAAGTTAATAACAGTAAATATTACTATAATTTTTAATAAAAATATTTTATCTATTTTTTTATTTGTCAAAAAAGAAAATAAATTTTTATTTATTTATCTATTTATATTGATTTCTAAGAAAATATTAATTATTTTATATATATATTTTTATATTTATACAGTTATTATTAACTGTAATAAAAAATATAAAAATAAAAAATAAATTACAAAAATTAAAATTTTTAAAAATTTAACTTTAATTGTATTTTCTAACATTTTTACTTCTTTTCTTTCTTTCTTGACAAATAGAAATAAATGAAAAAGTACTATTAATTGTAGAAATTGAAAAAAAAAAAGATAAATTAAAAAAAATAATTTAAAAAAATATTAATTATAATTTTTAACATTTATATTTATTTTCTTGGACAAATAAAAAGGAACATAGAAAGTATTATTTATTGCTCTCTCAATTTTTTTTATCTATCAAGTGAAAAAAGAAATACAAATATTAAAAAATACAGTTGGTATTGTTAATTTTCTAAACTTTTTTTTTAATTTACCTTATATTTTTATCTTTCTTAATTTATTATAATTGATAATGAATAAATAAAATTAAGTATAAAATAAAAAATAATTAATATTTTTTAAAACTAAATCAACAAATAGAAGAAGAAATTTTTGTTATATATCTATAATAAATATTAATAAAATAGTTTATGATGAATAAAAATATTTAAATAACATAAAATAGAGTGGAAAAAATACATTATAATGACCAAATTTCAGTAATTATTTTTTATTTTTAGATAAATAAATAGTAGGAACAAAATTGCTGATTCCTTGAAATTTATAGAGTATTTACCCTACTTCACTAGACTTCAGTCTGTCGGGGACGGTTCCCTTGACTGGCATTTAATTTTACTATCATGGTTACCATCAAGTTAATGAAGTTATGAGAATATCTTACCCCAATGTAGGTTGGGTTCAGAGTTCAGACAAATAAAACAGAGAGCCTTCCTCTTATATCAAAATTCTACTACATGAGGGACAGAGAGACCAATGTGTGACCACATCAACTATTCAAAAACGTATAAATGATGCCTTAAGTTTTGTAAAACTGGCATTTATTTGCTTTCTTTCTGCTTAACATTTCCACCATCCAACCGTGTTGGAGACATGGGGTTTGATAATTCTTTTTAAATGAAAAACAAAAGAAAGAATTAAAACCCTACATTTATTATAAAATTGGTATCAAATTAATTATTATCATAATTATAAAATTGGGATAAATCTGGTGAGTTGAATCAGTTGGATAAAAACTGGTCAACTAATCAGATCAAATCATACGTTAGTGACTGTAAAAAAAATTATACGTTAGATGGAATATATTATTCAGTGACTATAAAAAAAATTATACCTGTATTATTCATTTGGTATGATGTTTGATTCAATAATTTTTTTTAAAAAATAAACTAATAAAACGATCAATTCATGAGTTGATCAAAATATAAAAATAAAAAACACTTTTTTAAAATAAAATTATTTCATGTTAATAATAAAAAAATATCAAAATTAAAAATATAATTTAAATCGCTTTCATATCTTTTTATAATTTTTAATTTTATCTCAATTATTAAATTTCAATTTTTGTCTCTTAAACTTTATTATAATTGTTATTTAATTTCATTTACTAAAATTTTTAAATTTTAATTAGTTGATTATACTTTAAATTTATATTTTATTTAGCATTATAATAAAATTTTAACTTTTATTTATTTTTCAGTATAATTATTAAAATAATAAAATTTAAATTTAAAATATAATCTCATATAAATTATTTTAATCTATAATATTTTTCTTACTCTTATTTGTTTAATTAAATACCTATGTCACAATAATTATTTTTATTTTTAAATTTAAAATTTTACAACTTCATAAATAATATTAATTTATATTTTTAAAAACATTAAATATACATTTTACAAATTTTAATATACATCAATTTAACTAGTTAAACAAATGGATCACTAATATAATCAATGTCATTTAATCCAATATATTTGCTGAATCCATCTCCTAAGAGAATTTTATAACGTGTTATTGATATTCATATAAATTACAATAACTTCAACTATCACGCTGTTGGAATTTCTGGGAACTTGGCATTGACATCATTTAGTGATTCTGTACAACTCCTGCAAACCTCTTTGCTTAAAATGTCAGCCAATCCATAAATGAATCAAGTGACATAGGACTACTTTATATCCATACTCCTAACCAACAAGATTAATCCATAAATGAACCAAGTGACATAGGACTGCTTTATATCCATACTCCTTACCAACAAGATTATAATTTCTTCTTGCCATCCAATCACACAATTTTTCTTGCATTGCATGACCAAACAAAGATATGAATCAGAATATAAACAAAAGGCTAGGGAGGTCTTTTTCTTCTTGTAAGAAATTTCTAGTATGACAATGAGTCATGACCATTGACAACATAAAATAAAATCAAAATGCCAAAAGAAAAAAAGAGAGGATATATATTGGTTCTTTCTACGTAGTCAACAAGCCTGCTGCTTTATTTTTTTTATTACGAAAAAGCAATATATTTTTATAATTGATTTTTCTAAAATAAAAAAAAAGTAAAATGTTTATCTCATAAATTAATTATTTTTTAAAAATAAATCAATAACTTAAAATATGTTAAAAAATATATTAAAAAGTATATGTTAACTTCTATTGCTCTTTTCTTATTTGCCCTTAAAACACCATCTATTTATACCCTACTTTTTGTGCGAATCCAAAAACTTACCACCATCACTGCAATGATCACACAATGGAAGCCATCTCCAAGCAAAACCATGTCCCTGCCTTGCATGCAGCCACACCTGACCAACTCACCCTCTTATCAAAGGACCTCTTTTCAAAACTCTTGAATTCTCTATGGGCTTGTACCTTCTTACTTGCAACATCGGCTGAAGTCTTCTTTCTTCTCCAAAACTGGGAACTCAAGTTCCATTGTGTGCTACCATGCTTCCTCCTTCTTTGCTTCCTGGTGAAGCACTTCGTCTCAAAGCCCTCTCCCATCTACCTTGTGGATTTCTCATGTCTCAAACCACCCAGCTACTGTAGGGTGCCTTTCGCAACATTTCTAGAAAACGTTTCCATGTTTGAACTTTTTGACAGTGAAAGCATAGCTTTCATGTCCAAAGCCCTCCATTCCTCAGGACAAAGTGAAGAAACTTACCTCCCTCCTTCCTTGCACTATATTCCTCCAAAGACTCATCAAACAGAATCCATCAAAGAGGTGCAAATGGTTCTTTTCCCCATCATCGATGATCTTCTTTCAAAAACCAATATCTCACCTCTTGATATAGACATACTTATCTTAAACTGCAGTGGCTTCTGTCCCTCGCCTTCTTTAACCTCTATTGTCATCAACAAATACTCTATGAGAAGTGACATCAAGAGTTATAATGTCTCTGGCATGGGGTGCAGTGCTAGTACCCTTTGTGTTGATTTGGCTCAGCGTCTTCTAAGAGTTCACAAGAACTCTAATGCCATCGTTCTTAGCACAGAGATTTTGTCAACGGGTTGGTATTCAGGCAATGAAAAATCCAAGTTATTGATCAATTGCCTCTTTAGGATGGGAAGTGCAGCAATCTTGCTCTCAAACAAGAAAGTGGCAAAGAAATCTGCAAAATACAGGTTGGTTAGGACACATAGAACCCAGAGAGCCTTTGATGACAAAGCTTATTTTTCAGCCATAAGGGAAGAAGATTCAGAAGGAAAACTTGGAGTAACATTAAAAAGGGACTTACCGCAGGTAGCTGGTGAAACTCTCCGTGCAAACATATCCATTTTGGGTTCTGAAATTTTGCCTCTTTCCGAGAAGTTTTGGTATGGAGTTTCTGTGATCAAGAAGAGGTTCATCAAGTCTGAGGGAATTTACGTGCCAAATTTCAAAACAGTGATACAACACTTTTGCTTGCCATGTTCAGGGAGACCAGTGATAAGGGAAGTGGGGAAAGGGTTGAAGCTTTCGGAGAGAGAGATTGAAGCTGCTTTGATGACACTGCACAGGTTTGGGAACCAGTCTTCTTCCTCACTCTGGTATGAACTAGCTTACTTGGAAGCCAAGGAAAGAGTTCACAAGGGACACAAAATTTGGCTACTTGGAATGGGGAGTGGACCAAAGTGTAACAGTGTTGTTTTCAAGTGTATTAGGCCTCTAGTTGGAGAGTACAACAAGGGACCCTGGGCTGATTGCATCCATCAATACCCAATATCACCTTTGGATTAAGAATTCTACTTTCCTTCTCCAAGTTGTCACTGTTTCTATCATGATATATTTATATCTCGCTATGGATCAAAGATCATTTCACTCACATCCAGCGCCTACACACTTATAAGAACAAAAGATAAATAAGGAAAATGAAAAAATATATACATACACATATGTAATAATCAATATAATATTGCTTTCGTTTTTATTTATAGAAAAAGAAAACTATTCTTATTTATCTATGCATATAAAACTGAAAAAATAATTTTAATTATTTTTATAAATAAATGAAAGGAGATCAATAGAAATATAAAAAATAAAAAAGTAAATTTTAAGAAGTATTATATAACTAATATAATAATTAAAATTTTTAATATATGTATTTTCTTCTGTAAGATAAACCAAAAACAAACGATTTGTTGTTAGAATAGTAGACCAAAAACTAGAATATGAGAACAACTAGAGATGCTTTTCTCATTAATATAGCATTCAGTTGTTAAGATAGGTTTAAATCCACTCTGCATCGTTAAAGTTTAAATTGACTTTACATTTTTTTTTTCATAATATAAAAAATATGAGGATTAAATTTAAAATTTTTATGTTAAATTATTTTAATTTTTAATTTTTCAACACTAAAATTTACTCTATATCTTTATTTAATAATTTTTAAAAAAAATCGGATAACTGGTGTAACTAAATCTAAAACACGGTGTCTTTTTCATTTTCTATGTGATCTTCACCTAAAAGAACAATAATAAGCTCAATAGTTAAAAATTAAAAATAAAAATGTTTAAAAATAATATTTAATGTTAATATATTTTATTGTAATATTTAGAACTAATTGTTTAAACATTGTCCTTATGGTCATATATTATTTGGTTTTAATGCATATTTCTTAAAAAATATTAATTACATAAGTTATTACAATAATATAAATTTTTTCTAAAATAATTTATTAAAAATATTAAAATATAGTTGTGATTTATTAATGTATTTAAGCGAGATATTAATAATAAAATATTATTAAAATTATAATTTTTTAGTTTCTATAATAAAAATATTTTAAATAAATTAAAACATTTAAAAAATTATTTTTTACCTTACCCTTTGTAATTTTATTTTTAACTTTATTCATTTATTATAATTTATTTTTCTCATATTAAAAATATTAAAAATAATAATTTATTATAATTAATAATAACTAAATAGATATAAAAAATTAATTGATTTTTAAAAATTAAAAGTGATAAATAAATAAAAATAAATTTTTTATTTGTTTTATAAATAAAATAATGCAAAAGTATTTATTAATTTTTATTATAACATCTTAGTGATAAACATTGGAAATGCATCATATAAAATAAAGGAAATAATAATCGGTAAAAGCCATTTAATGTTACTCAATTCTTATTCAATGAGATGGCAAGGTTTCAGTTTGTACTGCTACTGTGTGTCAACAAATGAATTAGTAGGATGAGTTTACATTTATAACATACATCTCTTCTTTTCGTATATGTAGAGTGTAGTAAATGGTAAACAGTTTGGAATGTGGTGGTTGCTTCTATCATTAATTGTTTTCTGCAGTAAGTGGTGGCGCCGAGTTGGGATTCATTATCACCACCTCTGCAGGTAAGCTTGAGAATTCAAGACGCAAAACCTTTTCTCCTTCCCGTATTGAAATTTCACGTTTGATCCTGAAACATTACTATTACTGTTAGAATCAACTTTCACGGAATTCGTTTTGCTTGAATTTTTAACATACTTTATTTACGCAATATAATTACACCAATGTTCTAAATAGTGCATCTATAAACATACACCATCAAATAGTTTGGTGGATGCGACACTGTACCACTTGCACACGGATCTGCAGGCTTGATTGAAGCTGTATGATTTGCATCTAGGTCGTAGATTTCAACAATTTTTAGAATAAGTAATTGAAAAATATGTTTACAATCAGGGGAGGATTTAAACATTAAAAAGTAATATTTTTCTGTTTTTATCCAGTTAGAAACCTGATAAAAATTCTACTTTCTTATTTTTTTATCTATTTAAAGTAAAAAAAAAATTATTTATCAGTTAATGGTAATTTTTTAAAAAATATTATTTATTATATATATATATATACTTATATTGATTTAATTATTATCAATGATAATAAATGAAAAAAAAAATAAAAGATAACTTAAGAAAATAAATAATTTTTTAAAGAAGTTAATAGTATTAATTATAATTTTAAAATTTTTTCTGCATATATAAAAAAATAAAAAAATGCAATTTGTTTATTCACTTTAAATTTTAAGAGAATATTAATTTATTTATTTTTGTATATTTTTATATCTATATAATTATTATCAATTGTAATAATTTTTAAAATATAATATTTTAATTATTCTCACATGAGAGATAATTGAAATTGTTATAATTTTTTAAAAAAAAATATCAGGAAAGCTTATCAAGAATAAATTTAAAAAATAAATAAAAATTTTAAACAGTTAATAATATTAATTTATATTTTTTAACATTTATCTATCCCTTTTAAATTTCAAGAAAATATTAATTATATATATATATATCTATTTATTTAATTTTTATGAACATAAAAAAGAATGAAAAAATTTCTATTTATCTATCCATTTTAAATTTTAAGAAAATTTTAGTTATTATAAATATAATTATTATTATTAATAATACATTGTTACATTAATGTTTTAAATATTTTCATGTAAAAAATAAATTAAAATTGTTATAAATAGAATAAGATGACAATGAAATTTATAAAAGATAAATTAAAAAATAAAATAAAAAATTAAAATTAATAATAATTATTATATTTTGTAAATTTTATTTTTCTTCTATTTTTTAACATATAAAAGGATGGCAGGAATACTATTTATCTATCTATTTTAAATTTTAAAAGAGTATTAATTATTTATATATATATATACTATTATATTTATTTAATTGTTATTAACTGTAATAAATTATTACGTCTAATATTACTTAACATTCTCATTATTTTTATATGAAAAACATTAAAATTGTAATAAATAAAAATAATAATAGTAAAAAATTATTCAAAAATTAGAAAAATAAATATTTTTTATAAAATTAATAATATTAATTATATTTTTAACCTATTTACTTAGAATTTATAAAATATATAAATATTATTATATAAATTTTTAAAATATAACTAATAAATATTTTTCAATAAAAACTTATCAATTTTAATTATTTAAAATCACTCATAACAATTAAATAATAAAATATTTTTCCTTAAAATTACAATTTTAGAATTTATATACATGACATTAATGTAAATATTAAACCATATAATTTATCTTCTACTGACCCGTTAAAAAATATAATTTTTATCTTTTACCTTTTTACAGAAAAAGAAAAAAAACCAAAATCATCCATAGAAATTTAATTTGACTTTTCACACTTTCTATGCCAATTTCACACTATATGCGTGTTTATATAACAATCTATTAATTAACTTTTAATATTAGATTTTTAAGAAACTTTAAAAATATATATTATTTTTCTATTTATCTTTTACTAATATTCAATTTTTATTCTCATAGTATTAAATTATTAATAATAAATTAAATTATTACTTTTAAAATGAAGTTTAACTTTAAATAAAAATAAAATGACACCACACTCACAGAAGTTAATTTATTAGAAGGGTGAGAAGATCAAATAATTTAAAAAAAAATAAAAACTTTTGTAATAAGTTGAAATTTGTTTCTATTTTTATGTTGTATAATTGGGGTTGTGTGATTTAATAATTTCATTAATCATATTTCTAATGTTTTTAATTCATTAGATTATAATAAGTAAATTTAAATAGATATTTTAGGCTTGTGTTGCTAGAGCGGGTGGAAACTCAGTAAAAGTCTTGTCTCCATCTAAACTTTTTATATATTTTATTTCATGAGTTGATGTTAGTTGAAAGATTAAACTTGTTTTTAGGAGAATAACTCATTAAAAAATAACATCGGCATTCTTGCAATAATTTATTTATATAAGTTGTTTGATTTTTATTTTTTATTTTAATTTCAACTATGCATAAGAAGATATCTGAAAATACGGTCTACATTGTTTGATTTTTTTTTTAATTCAACTATCCAATTTAAACATAACTGAATATATAATCAATGTGCATGTATACAAGTATAGCAGTCCTTGTTTAAAAATGTTTACATGAGTTGAGGATTTAAAGATTAAAAAATAGTATAATTTATAAAGTAGGTAAGTATTTATTACATAAAAATTAAAAATATAATTAATATATTATCCAATAAAATTTATCAAATTTAAATATTTAAATTTAATTATAAAAATTAAAATATAAAAAATTACTTTTTGATAAAATTACAATTTCAAAAGTTAAATACACATCATATATATCAAATTATATATTTATTTATTCTAGAGATCGGTCATAAAAATAAAATTATTTTTTCTACCTATCTTTTTATTATAAAAAATAAAAAATTTTATTAAATATTTCACATTAATCATGTAAGTAAATTATATATTTATTTTTTCTAATGATCTGCCATAGAAATAAAATTTATCTCTTTTACATATTTTTTTGTCATAAAACATTAAAAATCTCATTTATTTTACGTTAGTTATGTCAGAATTACCCTGGTGTTTATTTGTTGTTTTTTCTATTAGATTAAATTATTGATTTTAAAATGAAGTTTAACTTTAAATAAAAAAATATGATCCTAAGATATATAGTTTAACTTTCTTGAGATTTGAGGGGGTCAAATAATTTAAACTGAAAATAATGAAATTCGAAACTCCTGAAATAATTTAAAACTTATCTTTACGTTATATAATTATGGTTATATGGTTTAATAGTTTCATTAATCATGTACTTTTTTTTTCATTTTTAATATATTATATCAATTAATGGATATAAAAATATTTGTATTAATTATAACATTTTTCAATTTTTAATAAATTATTTCTTTAATTTATTCATATATAATATAATAAAATATTCACTACTTATAGTAATAGTGAACACATCTCCGATTAGACTTCATGTTTTCTGAAGACAAGTGATTTATCACGTCTAATAACTTTTTCTTTTTGCATTTTAATTAATTTTATAAATAATTTTACACTGCATAACTAACCTGCTAAATCATATAGTAAAATATAATATTTATTAATTATACTGAAGATGTTTTATTATATTTATATTTAAGATATGTTAATTTATCATATTTATTAATAATAATAATAATAATAATAATAATTTTTATATAGAATGTATTTAATGAGAATAATATTTTTAAATAATTAAGATTGTTATTTTTTAAAATTTTCACTTAAAAAAATATAAGAAATTTTATATAATTTTATATTTTAATTTTAACCATTTAAGTTTGATGGTTATATATATATATATATATATATATATATCCAAGAAGGCTGAGCGAGGATGAGGTGTATCAAAATTGGGGAAGCTGAAGGATGTGAACAAGGCCAAACGAGGAAGATGAGAGGATGACATCAAAATAAGAGAAAGACGTGGATGGGTATAAAAATTGCGAAATAAAAATATAAATATTTTTAAAATTTAAAATATTATTATTATTTAGATATTTATTGATTTAAATTAAAAACATAATAAATTAAGAAGAAAAATTATTAAATAATAAATATGGATTGAATTGGGAAAATTATTTAATTTTTTTATTAAGTTCATCAAGTTAAAATAAAGAATGACTTAAATTATTAAAAACAAAAACTATATATATATATATATATATATATGACAGTAATTATTAAACAATGTTAAATAGATCTTCATGCAAGATACTCTAAAGAGTGATGATCGATAAGCCATTCCCTTTGCCATATTAATTTTTTCAATAGCATCAATGCATCATGATGAATTCAAAGTCATCGAATGGAATACCAAATTCACATGAATATGTATAATAACAAGAATAAATTAAAACAATTATAATTTACTTTAAGCAACTTTTAATATAATATATTAAATATTTTAATTGTTTCTATAAATAATTATTTTTATGTAAGCAAATTTTTATAATTATTATATATAATTTCTTTAAATATCTTATTACTTATAGTTCATGTAGCTGCAAGACATTACTCAGCTTTTACTTTCTTTATAAAATATTTCTTATTGGATGCGAGAAGAATTTCGGAGTCAATTTACATTACATTTTTTAAATTATACAGAATTCTGCTCTCCCTTTGTAATTGGTCTCCATGTATAAGTGTGTTATATACACATTCTTTGATAAAGAGAGAGGCTATAAGTTAAAGAAGTTAAAGATTTTCAAGCAGTGGGGTCATCACGGTACACGGTGCTGTGCCTCTCGATCTACGATAACAGTGATATGTACAACTGTCAGCAAAGCCTAAAATAAAACCTATGTCCTTTTTTTTTTTCAACTGTTCAAGGAAGGCCTACGTCCATTTTTTTAATATGTTCTATTTAACAATTTTTTATAATTAAATGTAATTCAAGTAACATTCTACTATATGATATGTTCATGTGTGCTCTACTATTATTTTATCAGCCTCAGTTATTATTTAATAAATTTGGCATGAAATTCACCTAAAAAAAGTGTTGTAATGAATATGTATTGTTAACAGTTTTTTTTTCTACCACAATGAAGATGGCATCTTAGAATTTTCCTATTTTAAAGTGTTATAAAATTCATTTTACATTATTAAATATAATTGAAATATGTGCTCAAACTAATCTTAATTTTATATTTTATATTAAAATATTGTCGCAATGGAACAAGTTAACCAGAAGAGTTTCTAAGACACAGGCTTATTTAAACTAATTTAGATAAAAAAAAATTCATATATAAATAATAATATGTATCTATTTATATCTAATCTCGTTAATAAATATAGATAAATAAATAATTTAACTTTAAACTATTAAAAAATATAAATAAATCAATGACATAAGAATTATTACTGTGTAAATAAGTAAAATTTAACCCTTTTTTTTTTCTGGTCTAGGTCTAACTAGCTAGGGATTCACCAGCATGTGTGCCTCAAAGTATCTAACCTAAAAAAAGAGTAACATTTTATTATATATAATACGCATGACTAAACTAGATCTTATAATTGAATATATGAATTAGATTTTAAAACTACACCACTTCTCTTTTTCAAAATTAGTTTATTATTTTATCAAACTAATTTCAAATCAATATTTAAATCTTTATGCACAAAATTAGATTCGGTTTAAAATCGGTTTTAAACCCAATTTTTAATAATGATTTTAAAACGGTTTAAAATTACTTTTTTTTAATAATTAATTTTATTAAAAAAGGATTTAAAATAGATTAAAACTAATACTGATTAAAGGCTTAAAATTATATATCTAGTTTCTGTAAGTTTAATTAAATTTAGTTTTAATCTGTTATTTTTTATATACTTTTTTAATTTATTTAAATTTAAACATATTTAAATCTCCATTAAATATCTATTTTAACCATGTTAATAAAACCGGCCAATAGATTTTCTTTAAAAGCTTACCTAATTTAGACTTTTTAAATACTATTTAGTTTAACTGATTTCTTTTGCACACGCCCAAACTGTACATAGTTGGAAAGCTTTTTGTACAAAACTTATTACAAAACAACGCGCTTACGTGCTATTTATTAGAGACAATTTGACAGAAATTACAGAATGAGGGTGTTAAATTATTTTGGTGAAAATGAAATTTGTAGGAGTCTTATTTAACATTTTTTTTAGAAAAAGAAATTAAGAAACAGTACCCTAAAAGAAAAGTTTCATAACTTCAAGTTGGGATCCCTGTCTCCAAATTCCAGTTGATGCAGCAAACATTATATGGAAAGAAACAATAATTGGCATTTATTTGATCATTAGAAATAGAAATAATAGATCTGTAGTCAAAGGATAGTAGGATATGCTTTCTTTTAAAGTCCAACAAGAGATGTCCCTCCCTTCTGCTTTTGTTATAGTGGGTTCTAGGCTACCAGATAGGATAACCTAACTAGAAAATATGTGTCATTTTGAGGGAAAGACAAATTAAAGATAATGAATCAAGCAACTCGCCTTATTTTCACTATATTCGCTCAAATTTATTATGCGCCAACTACTTTGTCATAGTGAAAAATTACGTTTATGTTCTGTAACATTTATGGGACCAGCCAACCAGTACTATTCCATAAATTTTTAAAAAATAATTAAATGAAGGTTGATATTAATGTAAAAGAATGTTAGTGTTGATTCACCTTATATGCATACTCGTTTTAAGGAATAAAAAAAATGTATTCAACTTAAAAAGTTAATGCTCTCATGTCTTGAAAATTACTCGTTTTCTTACAAAAACAGTCTGTAAGAAAAAAAAAAAAAGCATTACACAGCCTTAGGCTTATGAAAACACCCATTAGCCCCTTCGGCTTATAATTATGAAAAATGGCACCTCTTTATTATGACAGGTTCTCTGCACGTGGAGTAAAATTTTCATATTCTTGAAGTACCTATTCTCTTCGTAGTTATCTTTATTTATTTAATAGTTTTTTATTTTAAAAAAAGCTTAAAGTTTCGAAAAAATAACAATAGGCATCAGCTTTCTTACTTTATAGAAATACACAGGTTAAAGGAATTCTGCTACTTTATATGCTTTTTTTCTTTTAGCCCAAGGATTACAGTGAATGAACATTGAGAAATTGATCAAAACATGTAAACATTACAAACCATGCATCATGAAATTTAGACGAGTATGTGTACTGCAACTTCAATACAAATAATTGAGTCAGTGGATGAATAATTGACCATTTAGGGAATCTGAACTCAGCGGTGCTCAGATGTATTACATGCATTCTGAGAAAGTGGGGACCCAACATCAGATTTTTTTTGTATATGTAAGAAGGACTAAATCTATTGAAGAATTTACCCTCCTCTGGACAACGTTGATCCTCGATAACAAGAATCGCTAATTTAACCGTGTCTTATCAGATGTTCTGAGAGACTGAGATCCAATACCATGGCGATGTGAGTGCTTAAGTGCAATACTCATTCAGAAAGCATATAAACCATTGTCAGAGCAAAGAAAAGTGAATTGAGTAACTTTATAAAGAGTTGATCTACTCAAAAGGCCTTTATCTTGCATATTAATTTAATTTTAACTTTGGATTTAAATTTTTAATCAGATTTAATTGAGTAACTTTATATAAAGTTGAAGTCCTTAAAAGGCCTTTTCATTACCTTGTTTATTAATTATATTTTAATTTTGGATTTAAATTTTTAATCAGATTTTTACCTTGTATATGACTGTTTGGAGGACGCAAAATATTGAAGTCCTCAAACTCACATGATGCTAGATGTTGGTAAGTGTGATGTAAGAATTGTGAAAATAGCAGAAACCAATTAAAATAGTATTGCTCAGTGTCAGAGGACTATGTCCATAAGACCACAACCATATTCACTTCTTACACCAACCACAAGGTAGCTCTTATAACTCACTGTTCAACTTACCATCCACGAAACAACCACCCATCTTTATTACCCGCGAGTTGGTGGCAGAATAAAGATCACTCCTCTCTCTCTTCTCTTAAATATCTTAGGCATCAGAATACACACAACTCAATTCAATAAAAGCATGAACCCTTATTAAATTCTCTTCATCCATCTGTTGCCCTTTGGAACCCAATGCTTAAAAAATCTTAGCTTCCTTCTCCGTTGCATGTAAAAATGACTACCAGTCCAACTCCAATCACTCCAATGAAAAAAATGCGTTGCATTCTAACAAGCTATCTCCTCTTGAGTATGGTCCTAATATCTGCAAATGCTCAATTTGTCAGGAAGATTTACATTATTCAAATGGATAAGTTAGCAAAACCAGACACCTTCTCCAATCACCTTGAGTGGTATTCATCAAAAGTGAAATCAATTCTGTCCAAATCAGCAGAAGCTGAGATAGACAATGAAGAGAGAATCGTTTACAGTTACCAAACTGCTTTTCATGGAGTGGCTGCCAAGTTGAGCCAGGAAGAAGCTGAGAAGCTAGAAGCAGAAGAAGGTGTTGTGGCCATATTCCCTGATACAAAGTACCAACTACACACCACGAGAAGCCCAACTTTCCTTGGGCTTGAACCAATGCAAAGCACCAACATGTGGTCAGAAAAGCTAGCTAACCATGATGTTATAGTGGGAGTGTTGGACACTGGGATTTGGCCTGAGAGTGAGAGCTTCAATGACACAGGCCTGAGACCAGTACCCTCTCATTGGAAAGGTGCCTGTGAGACTGGGAAGGGCTTCAGAAAAAACCACTGCAACAATAAGATTGTAGGGGCAAGAATATTCTACCATGGATATGAAGCAGCAACAGGTAAAATTGATGAGCAAACAGAATACAAATCACCAAGAGATCAAGATGGTCATGGCACTCACACTGCAGCTACAGTTGCTGGTTCTCCAGTACATGGTGCTAATCTTCTTGGATATGCTTATGGAACAGCAAGAGGAATGGCACCAGGAGCAAGAATTGCAGCTTACAAAGTATGTTGGACTGGTGGATGTTTCAGCTCAGATATTCTTTCAGCTGTTGATAGAGCTGTGGCTGATGGAGTTGATGTTCTATCCATCTCTTTGGGTGGTGGAATCTCCTCCTATTACCGTGATAGTTTATCTGTAGCTGCATTTGGGGCAATGGAGAAGGGTGTTTTTGTTTCATGTTCTGCTGGAAATGCTGGACCTGACCCTGTGAGCCTCACTAATGTGTCACCTTGGATCACCACGGTTGGAGCCAGCACAATGGATAGAGATTTTCCTGCAGATGTTAAGCTTGGGAATGGAAAGAAGATAACCGGAACTTCTCTCTATAAAGGGAAAAGCATGCTCTCAGTTAGGAAACAATACCCTTTAGCATACATGGGTAGTGGTAACTCAAGCATTCCTGATCCTAGATCTTTGTGCTTGGAAGGGACTTTGGATCGTAGAATGGTTTCAGGTAAGATTGTGATTTGTGATAGAGGCATTAGTCCAAGGGTTCAGAAAGGTGAAGTGGTGAAAAATGCAGGAGGGGTAGGAATGATTCTTGCAAACACTGCAGCTAATGGGGAAGAGTTGGTTGCAGATTGTCACCTCCTTCCAGCAATAGCAATTGGGGAGAAAGAAGGAAAAGAACTCAAACGTTATGTGTTAACAAGTAAAAAAGCAACTGCAACTCTATCTTTTCTTGATACAAGGTTGGGAGTTAGACCATCTCCTGTAGTTGCAGCATTTTCATCAAGAGGGCCTAATTTGCTTACCCTTCAAATTCTGAAGCCTGATGTGGTGGCTCCTGGGGTGAACATTCTTGCAGCTTGGAGTGGAGTCATTGGTCCTTCAAGTTTGCCAACAGATCACAGGAGGGTGAAGTTCAATATTCTCTCTGGAACCTCAATGTCATGCCCTCATGTAAGTGGAATTGCTGCTTTGCTTAAGGCTAGGCATCCAGAATGGAGTCCTGCTGCAATAAAATCAGCATTGATGACAACAGCTTATGTTCATGACAACACCATCAAGCCTCTCAAAGATGCCTCAACTGCTGAACCTTCAACTCCTTATGATCATGGTGCTGGACACATCAACCCCAGAAGAGCTCTTGACCCAGGTTTAGTCTATGATATTCAGCCACAGGACTACTTTGAATTCCTTTGCACACAGAAGCTAACCCCATCCCAACTTGGAGTTTTTGCCAAGCATGCAAACAGAACTTGCAGACACTCTCTTGCAAGTCCTGGTGACTTGAACTACCCAGCCATATCAGTAGTTTTTCCGGAGAAAACATCCACTTCAGTTTTGACCATTCATAGAACTGCCACCAATGTTGGCCATCCTGTTTCCCAATACCATATCATGGTTTCACCTTTTAGAGGTGCTTCTGTTAAAGTTGAGCCAGACACCTTGAGTTTCACTAAAAAATACCAGAAACTGTCTTACAAGGTTACCTTCACAACAAATTCTCGCCAAACAGAACCTGAATTTGGTGGTCTGGTTTGGAAGGATGGCGTGCACAAGGTAAGAAGTCCAATTGTAATAACATATCGGCCACCAATATGAAACTTCAATTGAACTACCCACAAGTTCAGCACTTAGCAGTATTTCTTTTTTGCAATAAGCAAATTTTCTGTACTATGAAATGTACGCATTTTTATTACAGGAAATGCTTGATATTGCCTGCTTTCAATAATGATCTTGCATTCTTCTTAATGCATCTTAGAACTCAATTAGCATAATTCGCCCCATCTATGCAATTTATTTAAGTTGCAGACTACTTAAACCAATGTCATCTATCGCTTACACGAACATTCATCTTACACTTCTTTTTTATCATTCATCAAAGATAGCTTGAAGAATCCATTACTAGAGAAGCTCGTGCTATTCATATATAGCATAACTGCATAAGTACTTATTTGCTGAAGGAATTAAAACAATGGAAAGATCATGCATGTGCACATCCTGTATTTTGTTTATCCTGATAAAATTTATTTTGAAGATCATAGAATCATGTCTTGGACACATGAATTATGATTTCATTAGCACATACACTTGTAAAGCTGTTACCATAATTAATTTTCCCAGTGAACAAGTAAAGGTCACTCGTTCACTTGGCCATTATGATAGTTGAAATCAGACTCTTGACAGACCCGTTTGACTATATATGAAACACTATTTAATTGATAGCATGAGAAGAATGAGAAGCATTTATTAAATATAGAGCTGCACATTTAATTTTCAGTTTTCCCTCTTTTTTTCTTTTCACATCTTATGCTGGTGAATGCATTTGTAGTTGTACACAAGGTACTCCTAGCATGTGAGATTCAACAGAATAGCTTAGCTGGGTCCGTCAAGAATTTGTGGTCCAAAATTTTTCCAGTAAAGATCTTGATATTATGTATTATGGCTCAAAGAGCTCATATGCATGCAATGGTCCTATGGACGACCAGTACTTTTTCAATCTTTTTCAGGGAAGTTGGAGCATTGTTTATGGATGGTATGACAGTCAAGACAGTAATTTAACGCCTATTTTATTCAGGAAACTAGAACCTAACTACGGTTGAATTACATTAATTTCATTCCAAGAAAGAAAAATATATATATAAGGGAAGAAAAAAATACAAATATTTGGGGCGTTCAAAAGAGCATTGACGGGAATTAATTGGTCTTATTAAGATGACTTACAAGTTACAACTTCTATAAACTTTTTTTACTTATTTTAATAAGTAACATTTTTAACAACAAATTCTAATGTGATAAGAATTTATTAAGTAAAAGTTTAATTAAAATATTTACTCATTACACCCCATGTATTGATTTGGGAAATTTATCCTGTGGATGTGGCAATCTTTGTTGGGCCTATTCATTTGAGCCTGTTCTTTTCTATTCTCAAAGCATTTCGGCCATGCAAAAGCCCAAAATGCTGTTAACACAAGTGCACAAACGTCTCATATGCTGCCGACCAAAACGAAACAACTGGCTCATGCTAAGCAAAAATATCAATCTGTGAAGCAGGATATCATTGTGAATTGAGGCAAAGACGAGGGTAGCACTGAAAAAGGGGGGGTTCGTTCTGTTGCATTAATTATTCACCCATATGACTCTGAAATAGGCAAAGACACTAGGGTTCAGATGGTTCTGTCCAAAACTGCAAAAATTAGGCTGGATTGTACAACTTACCATTAGTAACTAGAGATCAATAAAAGACAAAGCAACAAGAGGAAAGGTAAAAGATTATCTGAAACTATTTGCAATTAGTCAGACGCTTATTTAATGGAATTTGTTAATCAGAAATTTAAATTGAAAACTATATATGAAAAAGTAGAAATATTTGATATATTCAAAATTTATAAAACATTTTTTAATCTAAGACCTTTTGTATTGAAAATTACTCCAAGTCCAAACTAATTCGAAATGAAATTGAGCATGAAGTGTCTGCTTGTTTTACATTTTGATAGAATTATTTTTTAAAGATTTGATTTTGAAAGAATTATTTTGGAAGAATTAATTTTGAAAAAATTAATTTATGTTTGAATATGATATTTTACAATATGAGAAAAGTTGAGTTTGTTTAGTTGGTAAAGTAAAATTATTTTTTGGTTGTAAAAAGAATATAATATAATTTGTGAATTCCCACATAAAGTCAATTCTACTAAACAAAAAGGTGAATTTTTTTAATTCTCTAGATCAATTTTATTCACCAAAAAATTGATTTGGAAAAGTAAAAAGATTGCGAGAACACGTGTTCACAAGAATTAATAAATTTCAAACACTATATTTTCATTCTTTTTATCGCCAACTATAAAACAAATTGGCATTAAGTAAGCGTTTGGTATATAATTTTTTTATGTACGAGAATCACATTTTTTAAAAACTACAATTAACAGAAATGTTATAAATATATTCAGTATATTTAAAAGGTTTTTAAGAATGGTATTATGAATACAGTTAGTTTTAATTTTTTATCTTTATAAGAATCTTAATTTAAAAAAAAACATAATTAAAAATGAGAATATTAAATTTTTAAAAATATTTGTATCAAATATATAAATTTAACATTCCTGAAAAACTTAAATGGATCTTCCTAATACGCTTTAAAGAAATGAGCTTTTTTATTTAATTTCACAAGATTTAACCATATTTATCTCGAACCAAGAAAACGTTGAATAATTTCATTTCATTTAAATAACCAAAATGATTTAATAAGAAGCTAGATTGATTATTCTAGTCTTGAAAACTGGGGGGCTTTTTTCGCATTAAGAAAGCATTCAACGGAAAGGGTTGGCGTTGAGGCACCTTTCAAATGTCTGTTTGGGCAAAGATTTCCTTTTTCTTTTGAAAAACATACAATGAGTAGCTCAATTTTTGCGTTTGTGGCCAAGCCCAGAGGAATATATGATGACCGGACAATAATTTGATCCAACTTCCAAGAAGCCAATAATAGTTTTTATCCCATACACCTTAATTTTCATACTCTCACTGACTTGAAACCATTCAATACGATTTTACTTATGCATAGAGCAGGAAGTTAATATAAACTGTACTTTCATTACGTTTACGAATGAATGAATATCACCAATCTTTTCAGTGTTGGTCACTATCACTACGCAAGCTAACTATATGAGTTCATTATATCTCTCAACCCTTCCACTTATCCTTTGTTTCTGTCTCTTTTCTATGTATATTGAATGATGAAGTTGGTTGGAGAGGATCCAAGTCTACCATGACCCATTCTTGGCCTTAGCTGTTGCCAACAAATTCGAGATTCAATTGCTAAACCCAACTCTACAGTGTTCACTAGACACAGTTCTCCACAAAAAGCTAGTTACATAATATTTTAGGAAAAAACAAATAATGAATGATCATTTATTAAAAGAAATGATGGGAAACAAATAAGAGTTGTACTAGATTATCAGGTCCCAAATACTCAATACTCTTTGGTATGCAGGACGTCACTTTACCAACTTTTATTTTAAAGTTAAATAAAATTAAATTAAATTGTTGAAAGTAAGTGAGATGTGTGTTGAATTTAATCAAAAAGCTTCAGGTTTTATATTAAAATGTGTGATAGCATAAAATTTAATATTTAATATGAATCAAATAGGTCCCAAATATATGTGAAATGGAAATCTTTAGTGTTAATTTTTCAAAAGTTTAAAATTATAAATAAAAAAAGAATATGAAATGACAAGAAGAAAAAGTAAATTTAGATAATTTAAAATTTTCGTCACAGCCCCTCTCCGTGGCACGCCATTTTTGTCCCAAGGCAGGGTTCCATCATGTTGAATATTGATGATGGTCTCCAACTGTTATGGCCCAATCCCACTAAGTTTGCCCTAAAATTTCTAACGAGATTGGTCCTAACCTAAAGGAGAGGACAAAATTATTCTAAATGGTTTGCTTATTTTGTATTCAATGGATGACTCACCGTTAATTTAAGTAAAAACAAAGTTTAGAAAAGATTGTGAAAGAAATACAAACTAAAAAAAATAAAAGATGGATTGACTATCATCTCTTTTTTTTTTAGATACACTAAGAAGAAGGATTGGCTATCTTTTAGTAAAATAGGATTTTGCTGACCTGTTGAAGTCCGTAACCGTGATTTTGACATGTATCCGTGTGATTTTTAATTAAAAATGTTTATTTATTAAATTTTAACTAATTTTTAGGATACTAGTTAGGATTTATCAATAAAACAGTACAACTTAAATATATTTATTATTGGATAATTACTTACTAACTTTATAATATTTTATAAAAGCTAATCAATGATTCGCTGTTTATAAATTTAATAATGTTTAAAGGGTGATTAGGAGTAAGGATAGATATTACACGTCTCCTTTATCCCTAATTATAAAATAACACGTCAATAAAATAATTTCCATTTTCCAATAGTAACATTCTTTTTATCTATTTTTAATGAAATATTATATTTTAATTAAAAAGGAAAAATGTGGATAATTTTTTAACATCAACTATATTGCATTAAAAATATGTTACAAAATTAAAAAAAAATATTTATCTATCATCATTTAATTTTAAAATACGATGATATGCAACTTATAAAAAGTATTAAATTAGAGTCTTTCAAAAATAACATTTACCTATTTTATCATGCATAGAGTTGGCAATTTAAGAGATAATAATGATTACTTGCAAGTTTGAACAATTGAAACTTGTACGTTCATATACATGACACGTGCAGTAAATTAAAACCAATGATCATCGTGTATATAATTTTTAATCTTTTTCTTTTTAATTATATTATTTAATTTTATTTTTTTGTTTTTTAAATACATTCACTCAAAACTAAATAAACAACCTTCATTTTCCTCAAATTAAAGGGAGTAGCTTGTTTCCCACCCAAAGAAAGGTCAATAAAATAAAAGGTCGGCCACCAGGCCGCTGGCCTATTCTGCTTAAATTTTTATTTTAAAAAAAATTCAAGAAAAAGAATTATTCAATCTAGAAGGTACATAGTTTTGAACTTGCTTTAATTGATCAACCAAATCTGAAGTCAAAAGTACCATTAGTGAATTAGGCCCCATAATATGCAGGCACACGTGGTCTATAACTATTCAACTTTCACGTATTAGACTAAGGAAATAATCGTACTTTTTAAGACGATATTGTTTATTATTTATGTTTATATTAAATTAGCAAATTTTGAATAATATGCCAAATATTGTTGTTTAAATAAATTTGGAAATAGTAAAATGTATATAATTTTTTAACTATTTCAATAAAATATTTATATTAAATATCATCAATTTGAATATATATAAGAAAAAACTCATTAATAAGAATATTTTTATTTGATAATCAGAGATAAGATATTTCTTAATAACATGAAAACTTTAAAATAATAGACTTTTATCTATTTATATATATAGAGAGAGGTTTATAAATTGAATTTTAGAATCCGCTTGTTTCTCCTTTCGTCTTTCATTTACGTGAAATTGATTTCTTTTGGAGTAAAAATTCCATTTAACATGTGTTTGGAAATCATGCAACGGAATTGAGTGCATATCTAGCAAACACACTCCTATGATGTTGAAACAGTATTACCTGAATGACGATGGATTTTGATGTAATCCATGCGTTTCATCATAAATTTCATCCTAGATTTGCAGTGTGCAGTTTCTACATGTTTAGATGTAATCAAATTGTAAACAAACTACTGAGATTTACTTTAGAAATTAGAGTAATTTTTGAAAACCTAAATTTGAATTTTAAAGATTAAAATAATTTACATAAAACCTTAATTGGAACATTTATACTTAAAAAGAAAATTCTTTGATGATATTTGAATTTGAAATTGTAATATGTTTACAAGGTTTATTTTGTGGCTGATTGACCAAAGTAGGGTTTAAAAAAATACATATATACTTAAGTGATGTTGGAAAAAAAGTATCTACCGATACGAGGTCTGAACAGTAACTGTGACGCATAAATTTATGCGTCACATGGTGTAGCGCATAAATTTATGCGTCACAGGTTGAGGATTTTCATTTAAGACACCTGTGACGCATAAATTTATGCGTCATACCTTTTTGAAAATAGTATATTTTAATGGGCGGACCCTGTGACGCATAAATTTATGCGTTACAGGTTTGAAAAAAATAATATTTTAATCGACAAAGGCTGTGACGCATAAATTTATGCGTCACAGGTTAAAAAAAAAGCCGTTGAGGTGTGTGACGCATAAATTTATGCGTCACAACCTTTTTAAATTACTTCCCGGGATCAGTTTTGTGGTCCACATGTTCCTGCTGCTGTTATTCTGCCCATTTTGTTGCTGAGAAAGGTGTTCGTTTGGAAGTTTCTGCAAGTTGGGGACCACTGCTGTTGTTTGAGTTTAATATTAAAAAGGAAACGAGGTTAGTGATATTAAAATGGTTTAGAGATAATGCGGTTAAGATAAGTTTAGAAAATTTTAGTGTAGGATTTTGATGCTAGAGTAAGAGTGTGGAGCGTGGTGGGAGAAAAAGAAGGAGAAAAAAAGAAGGAAGAAGAGAAGAAGAAGAACAGATTTTTAAAAAATTAAAAAAAAAAAAAACAATCAAAATATATTAAAAAATAAAAAATAATTTTTTTTTCTACATAAAAGAATATGTGTAATAGAAAAAATAAAAATTCGAAAATTAAAATAAAAATATAAATTTATGCGTCACAGGAGCTGTAGTGCATAAATTTATGCGTCACAACCTTCGTCGATTAAAATATTATTTTTTTTAAATCTGTAACGCATAAATTTATGCGTTACAGCCTTCGTCAATTAAAATAATATTTTTTTAAACATGTGACGCATAAATTTGTGCGCTACACCCTGTGACGAATAAATTTATGCGTCACAATTACTGTTCAGATCCCATATTGATAAATACTTTTTTTCCAACCTCATTTAAATATATATATTTTTTTTAAACCCACTTTGCTCAATCAGCCTTATTTTGTGCCCTCTCGGGTTTGGTATTGGATTAAGGGAAATGGTAGAAAATGACAAAGGAGTTGAGAGAGGCAAAAAGAAAGCAGAGTGGTTTGGTGTTTGAACGACAAAAAGTGGGGCATGTGACCATGGAAGCAAGAACCCTTTCCTGATCCATAATTTGCATATTTACATCACTGCATCGTCTAGGCCACCTACAACTATGCCCTGCAACCATCATCCAACGCATTCCTACACACATCGCCTTCCACTCAGATTCTATTATACGTTATTTTCTTGCCCCTCTTTCCTATTTGTAGACACAAAATTAAAGTGTGTTAACTTGATGAATATATCCAGCTTAATTTATGACAAAGTTCGTTTTTATTTTTTCGTTCATTTCATTTAGTGATTATATCAACTTTGAGGATTCTCATTAGTTTTCCCCCCTCGCGTGTATCCTATTTAAGAAATTATCATATAATATTAAATATAGAAATTTCTTAATCATGGTTGATCACTTTGTAGACATTAATTCCTCCTCTTAAACCCAAGCTTATTGGATTTGTTAAAATACTTTCAAAAATTTTGTAACTTAATAACATACTATTTATAAGAAAAGCAACTAGGACTATACCCCATATTATTTAAAAATTTAAAAATATATTATTTTTATAACAATTCTATACCACATAATATTTTTTTATATTTTTATATCATATCATCTATCTTATTTTATATTTTATATTATATTATCAAGAATAATATTTTTCATTTATCTATTTATTTATAATATTTTATTTTTTTAGCCAACAGAACTTTTATCTAAATTGGATTTTGATTCTTTTAAAATAAAAGGACATATTTTTAAGAAATTGTATGATTATAGATGTCGATTAATTCTTTAAACATTAAAATTAAAATTATTTATAAAAATTAAAAATATATTTTATTTTTAAATTTTTTGTTTTATTAATTTATTATATATATATTTTATCTTCTAAAATAAAATATTTTACTTTAAAGGAGTATATTTATTTAATTACTTGGTTTATAAAAGTAAAAAAAGTTTAATTCATCCATAAATTAGTAATAATTTTCATGCGTAAAATTATCTATTTATATATATCTTTTATTTAATGGTTGATAAATTTTTAAAATAAAAATAAAAAATAAAATAAATTTAATAACTTACATTTAAATATAGATAAATGTATTTTACAGATTGTATGTATAATTTTTTTTTCCTGTGTTGATACTAGGATGCAGGATTATTTTACATTTTCAATTAAAAAGATATTATACAAGTTAGAAAATGACAAACTTTTTCCAACTTAAGAGGATAGAACGAAGAAAATGCATTAATTTAAAAAAATGGAAAGGGGAAAATATTTGGTTAAAACTGCGATGGAGTTCCAATTATTAAAATGAGCACGTGTGGTTTGGTGGCTATTTGACCAAAAGATTATCCTTTTTGAGATTAGAAATTTCCCAATGTTCTTTCTTTGACGAAAAGCACACGAGTCTCCATTTCGAGTTGAGTAAATTAAATAATATTCTCAAATAAAAAACTTTCACTTATATTTTTCTTGCCTTCTTATGTAATCTATAAAAAGTCCATACACGGAGCTGAATGACCTTTCCAATTACATTACTGATATCATGTAAAATAAAATTTTTAATTATAATACATTATAATAGTATTTTTTTAATATATTTTTATATTTATTTTTATCGTGTTACATATTATATTATAACTTTTTTTTTTATCTCCTTTTCCTTTCTATCACATTTCAACTACCATCAACACGCTCATAAAATAATTTATTTAAAGTTATTACGAAGTACAGGTACATGGTCTGAGGGGTATTTAAGGGGAATTACTATAACAATTCTTTAAATTATTCTTCTGAAAAATTACGAGTAATTTATTTACTATTTTATGTTGCATTCCACTTGCAAAATGATAAAACTTGAGGTATGCGACATATGGAGGTATATATATTTTATATATCGAGCTAAAGTTGACAAAAATTCAGAAAGGAAAAAGCCAACGTGTCAAAATCTCACACGACAATTTGGCAATTATAAAACTACAAAGTCAAATCCACCAAAAGAAACCAACGATCTATGATCATGATAGGTGAACACAATTTTCTCCTCAAAAATGTTTGTGTACAACTTTTAAATATTCTTTTTAGTTTCAAGTGTACTTCTGAAGTGAATTATAAAAAATCAACTAAAAGATAGAAATAATTGCATATAAAATCACACATGATGTCAATTTTTAATTATTTAAAAATACTAAAATTGTTTTCTCCCCTACCTAATCTAGAGAGACCATCTCAAATTTAAGGAGGTGTCGAAACAAGAAGAGTGTAACCTCAATGTTTTTTAATGTTAGTACGTTATTATGTTAATTTTTTTAAAAAATTATGTTAACTTATTTTTCAGATACTAAACATTATTGTTGATAAAAATAAGTATAGCTATATCTTATTTTTTAAAACTGAATGATAAAAATATTGGTAGATTAATATAATAGCACATCAATTTTAAAATAATTAATTAAGAGAGTTATCTCAAGAAAAAGTACTTATAAAATCTAAAATTTTAAACATCTATTATATATTAATATTGAAACAATCAAGTTTTTTCAAAAATATAATTCAATTTTAATTTTTATACAAAATAATAAAATTTGTAAAATAAAAAATATTTATAGACAAATTTTCTATAAAATACGCAACTAATGCAACAAAAAAAAAGGAATATATTATGCAAGTAAGAAATAAATCCAAAATGCTTTTATAAATAGTCAGCCGGTCAAACCTACTATTGACAAATTGATCTTACAATCATTAATTGTCTACATTATGCAAATGTAAAAGGATTAAGGAGTTGTAATAATTAGTCTTTTCCCATTGCCTTTTCCTTGTAACGAAAGAAAAAAGGGAACATAGCTTTATGAATGCACAAAGCAGGTATTATGAAATATAGGCAATCATTTACTGCTCACAATGTTCATATGTTAAGCATGAATCATAAAAACTCAAAAAGTGGCCGCGTTTACAGGTAGATAGTGAACGAGTAACAGGTGTGGTGCATATGTGGTAGTAGTTATGTTATGAAGTTAATAAATATATGTAATATAATCCTGATTATATTTTTATTTTGATATATTTATTTTTCTATTTTACCATATTATATATATAATTTTCCTATCCTCTTCCTTTTCATCTTAATCTACTTAATTTTAAATTTATAATAATATTTATTCCATATAATAAAAGGTAACATGTTATCTTTATCTTTCGCTTTTCCTGCAAAATCAAAATTTATTTTTATTTTATTATAAATAAAAAGTTTGTGATGTGAAATATTTTGTAATCATGTGATCTCGTTTCAACTTTTACCTACAATGAAAGCTTTGCGTATTTATTTTATGTATGATAAACAACATGTAACTACAATCATGAATCAATAATTAAGCACAGTAATAAGTGAGTTGAATTAAAAAACCAAAAGATTAAAGAACTTATTAAACAGTACTTGAGATTTTTAAATAGTTTTAATTAAAAATAGAATTAATGCATTGCCAGTATTATATTATATTAACATATTTTTAATAAAAACATTTATTTTTTAATTTTTTAATAAACATTCTTGAACCATTGATTTATAAGATAAAAAATTATCAGTAAAAAAGTTTTTAATCAGTATCTAACAAGTACACTCCCTCTAGATTCAATCCTTATAGCAGTATTTGATACACCGAAACGAGGATGAAAAAAAAATAATTTAGCGTGGGATGAATTTTATTTATTTATTTTATATAAAAGAAAAAAATTAATTCTTTTGAAACTTAGAAAATATTTTTTTACCTAATTACTTGTAAAAATCGGAAGGTGGGGTGGGAAGAATTTTTTTATTTATTATAAATTGTTAAATATATTTTTTTAAAATAGTAAAAATCAAATTTAATTATGTGATATTTTTTTTTTATCAATTCAAATTTGTCCATCATATTTTTTATATTTTTTTAAATTATCAAAATAAAACATAACAATAAAAAATAATTATAACATAACATTATTTTATTATACAATTAAATTTTATTAATTCAACCATTAAATTAAGATTTATAGTATAAATTATATTTATAAAATTTTATAAAATTTAAAAAATTAATATTTTATTATATAATTTTATAACAAATAATATACCTTTTCTAATAATTTGATAGTTTTTCTTTTAAAAATAAAAAATGTTTATCATATTAATTAAGTTTTCATTTTTTTTAAGTAATTAATGTGCTGTGAATAATTTATTTAAGAAAGAATTGAGGTGCTTATTTTCCGAAAAAATAATGTGACAAGAATAAAGATTAATCCAATTTATTTTGCATAAAGTGTTGAGAGAAACTTGAGAATGATATAAAAAAGGAAGAAAAGGAAAAATAAGAGGAGTTTGAGGCAATGTGATGTTTCATTCCCAATCAAAAAGAGGAGTGTGGTGACAAGTACAGGCATTAGCCCCATATAGATTGAGAAGCATAGGAGAGGCTTCATCTTCTGCCTTTTTGTGTTTGTTCTGAAATCTTGGTCATATATTCACACCATAATTCCAAACAAGAGAACCCATACCCCCCTCCTCCATTCTCTCGCCATGCCATCTCGACAACTGTCCACGTCAGCACCATCTCCGAACTACCACCTGCACCACCACCACCACCACCACCAGCAACCCCTCACTCCTCTCTTCGCCTCCGCGTGTTCTGTTTTCGTTCTGCTCCTGCTCTGCTTCCGCAAGCGGAAACGCACCACTCCATCCTCCGACTCCGATTCCAGCCCCCCTCACCCCTTCTCCTACGCTCTCCTCCGCCGCGCCACCAACTCCTTCTCGACCCGCCTCGGTCACGGTGGCTTCGGCCCCGTCTTCTCCGGCTCCCTCGGCGGCAAACCCGTTGCCGTGAAGCTCATGGACTCCGCCTCCCTCCAAGGAGAGCGCGAGTTCCACAACGAGCTCTTCTTCGCCTCCAGACTACGCTCCCCCTTCGTCGTCCCCGCCATCGGCTTCTCCTCCGATCCCCAACGCCGCCGTTTCCTCCTCGTCTACGACCTTATGCACAACGGCAACCTCCACGACGCCCTTCTCCGCCGCAAACTCCCTCACCTCAAGCTCTGGAAAAACCGTTTCTCCATCGCCCTTGACATCGCCAGAGGAATCCATTACCTCCATTCCCTCGACCCTCCCGTCATCCACGGGGATATCAAACCCAGCAACATTCTTCTTGACAACTGTTTCAACGCCAAGATCGGCGATTTCGGCCTGGCACGGTTGAAAACGGAGTCCCAAGCACCGGTGGAAGAAAGCGACGGGAGGAGAAAGGAGGAAGTGGAATTGGAGAGTGATGGGGGGTCGGAATTGGAAACTGGGAGCGTGAACACGGAGCAATCCTTGGAAGGGAAGAAGAGTAACGGTAAAGGGGTAAGCAGCAGCAGCAACAACGAGGTTGCAGTGAAGGATTATGTGATGGATTGGATTGGGAAGGAAGTGAAGAAGGAAAAGGAAAAGGGGGAATGTGTGGGTAAGTGTGCATCTGGCGGTGGAACGAAGGAGAAGAAGGAGGAATTGGATTGGTGGAAATCAATGGATGAGGAATCGAAGGAGAAGAAAAGAAGGCCGGCGAGGGAATGGTGGAAGGAGGAATATTCCAAAGAGCTTGCGAGGAAGAAAAAGAAGAAGAGAAAGGGTGAGGAGAATGAGAATGAGAAGGGTGATGGTTGGTGGGAGGCAGAGGACGGTGTGTACAGAGATGTAAATGTGATAAAAAAGAGTAGTAAGAACCGTAGCAGGAACAGTCGTGGTAGTGTAGATTCATTGTTCAGCGGAGAACTACGTAGAGCACGATGGAACAGTTATGATTCGGGTAGTGGAGAAGTAGCGAAGAGTGATGGTGTAAGCACTAGTCCAAGTATGAGGGGAACAGTTTTTTATGTTGCTCCTGAGTATGGCTACAACGGAAATGTGTCAGAGAAGTGCGATGTGTACAGCTTTGGGGTCCTATTGCTTGTTATTCTTTCTGGGAGGCGACCACTTCAGGTCACGGATTCGCCGTTATCGGAGTTTCGGCGTGCCAATCTTGTGTCTTGGGCTCGCCAATGTGGGCGCAAAGGGAACCTACTTCAGGTGGTGGATGAGTCGATTGAGTCGATGGATAAAGAGGAGGCTGTTCTGTGCATGAGGGTTGCACTGCTTTGTTTGCTAAAGTCACCTGCTTGTCGTCCTTCCATGAAAGAGGTTGTGGGAATGCTTACTGGGGACTTGGACCCTCCCCAGTTACCCCTTCACTCCTCACAACAATCTCACTTACCCTTTACCTCTCCCAAGGAAGCTCCCTGACTTCTTCACTCTACCAATCCCCTTCTTTCTATTTCTTTTTTTTTTTTCCCTTTTTTTCATTTTACATTCTGCCCTAACTGTTGGACATTCATCTCTTCTGTACTGACTCATTCATCCATTTTCTTTCACATTCACTTTTACCTTTGCCTTACAAATCATGCCCACTGCTGTACAGCAGGGTTACTTTTGTAGTTCACATGACTTTTCCTAATGAAAAAGCACACTCTACCTTTTATAAATTCCCACTCAATCTTTGGTGCTGGTTCATTACTGTTTCATGCTTGTGTAAATTGTTAATTGCGTTCTCAGTTTTCACATATTTTTTTAAAAGCCCAATTAAAGTAATTCAGACATGGGAAACTGGAATTTTGATTTCCTGGCACACAAATGTTTCTAAATCAATGCTGCACCAGTGTTCTCTATCCCTTTTAATACGCTGTATTGGTTTCTTTTGATTTTGTGTTTATAGTTTCTTGGTCTGTAGCAGGTTAGCCTTCCTTGAAAACCATTTGGTTACTTGTGGTTATAAATCTTAAACATGATATATATATATTCACTGGTGTACACTCTATATTAATAGGAAACAAAAGAATATTAGGAGAAAATCAGCTGTGTAGGAAAAATGGTAGGATAGCTGATAAATAATAAAGTGCATATGCAATCTGATAATAAGCGATCGGAAACGATGGGAGGTGAGGTGACTGTTGGGATGTGGGTTTATCAGTTTTCCTAAGCTTTTCTGATACAAATAAAATCTGTATAAGGATGACAACAAGCGGAATGAGAATGAGTTCTATGTTGAATCTGCTTCCTTGATAATTCTTATTCATAACATAATTGTCTAATCTACTTATCGGGCAAGAATGTAATGAGTACTCATTCCTAATTAGCAACAGGCATGGTTCACTGTCTATATACCTTATGACATGAGAAATTTCCGTAGTCCTATTTTTTCTGAAGAAAAGCACCGTCTATCACTTGGAACGGCTCTTTAAAGATATGGTCCACACTAGCATCAGACTGCTTTGATTCACAATATTACACTGTCCCATGCCAATTTGAGATTGAGCCCATTTTGGCAAACATAAGTACTGGATGGGGATTGGTGCTACTTACCCTCAAATATAGAAAACTAACAAGCCCAACTCTATTTATTGTCCAAAGCCCACCGAACCTAGATCTCTTTGGATTTCTTTAAATAGGAACTAGCAGCCAGCAAACTTGGGCCACTTGTAATCCTCCCCCAGCTGCAAATTTCAAATTAATCCTTAGATGGTGTTTACATAATAAGTACGTTTTGGTTATAATTTATTTTTTTAAAAAAATTAAATAATAGAACGAAAAATAAAAGTGAAAGTGTTAGTGTAAGTTACTAATTGAAATACATGTTAACTTCCAACATTGTCATAGCAATGCTACGTTTCCATTCCTTATCAAGGGAATAAAAATTAATCAAAATGTGATATAACTCATTGATGGACAAGAACTATGCTTGGAAAAAAATTTTAAAACATGGAACAAACATGAGAATGTTATATTTCTAACTTTATATTTTCCGAAATAATTTTGTAGAACTTGTAAACAAAGTTAAAAAAAAAAAGCCTTTCTAAAAGTCATTCATTTTAGTTTCTGTTTATTTTGTATTATTATTTTATATAAAAAATAATAAATGATGTTTTATAAAAATAAATATTAATGAAAAATTTAAAAATTTAATCTAATTTATATAATTTCAGAGATTGATTGAAGAATTTATACTTAGGATCCTTCCTACAAATGCCAACTAGTTTGCTTTTGTTGAGTTGTTTGTCCCACTTAGCTTGGTGCTGCATGCTCTCGGAGGCTTTCTATTTTTGTGATTGTTGGACGTGTATACAAATTGTGAAGATTTTTTAACTTAGCATTATTATTAGAGAAATGGAGATGAATAATATTAATTGAGAATAATAGTTTGTGTCATAAAATTATAAAATTAAAATATAAAAATATTGATATAAAATGAAAAAATTTAATAAATTGATTATAATAATGGTTAAATTTAATAGGTATTTGAAGAAATAATATAAATTAAAGATATAATTGGTTAAATGTATGTGTAAAAAAGATTTAAATAAAAAAGATAGATTCTTTTAGGATGATATGTAGTTAGAAAATATTTTTGCTAGATTGTATAATATTTTAAAATTTAAAGAAGTAAAAATAGAAAAAATAGAAAGTCAATCAAATGGTACGATAGAGTGTAATTGATGTTGGAGGAGAGAATGTTTTTTTTTTATTATTATGGAACTAATTAATTAATTATATTACAACAATTAGTTTTAAAATTGAATTTGTAAAAAAATACAAATTCATAAGAAGTAATGCCTCAAACAATGAGAAAAAGATTTTCAACAATTTCTAATTCAAACAAGTGTTTGTTAAAATAAATGATTTTTCTTGAAAGTGGTAAGAAGCGTAATACATTTTTATGTAAATATGGTTTAAAAAATAATTATTTCTAACAATCATGCTTTCTAAACACATTTGGTCATCAATAAAAAAACATGCAACGTATTTTTTTAGGTGAAAAATAGTAGAAAAAAATCTAGAAGAATGTTTAACTTGAATATGTTACTCCTATCCTTTGCAAAATAATACCAAAAAATATTTTCTATAATTTTGTGATTTATTAGACAGCTTTAAAAGAAAAATAACCAGATGGATGACGATCCAAGTTTATAGTGATTTGGTGTCTTTGATTGGTAAGATATAAAAAAAAAATTCAATCAAAATTATTTGATATAGATTAAAACTAAAAAAAATAAGAGTATGAATATGGATAAAGATAAAAGATAATAATTTTTTATATTTAATTTTTTTTATTAATAATCTGTAAAAATATATACCAGGAATAAATATTAAGGTGTTGTCGTCTTAGAAAATAAATTTTTATTTTTATTTTAAATTTTTACACTTTTTAGTTGTATGTAATAATTATTGTCTAAAGTTATGTAGTTGAGAGAAATAAATTAGGTGACAGTTTTTTTTTTTATGGTAGGTGTTATGTAAACTATAAACTCTTATGTGGTGCATTTTGAATATTACTACTAATACTCATTTATCATCTACTATTATTCTTATAAAAATAATTTCATATGTGAGATTATCGTGTTTAGTAAGTTGGACTCGCATGCTTGTAGCATCGTGGATAAGAATCATTTTGCAAATGTTACATGGCAAAGGTGTATTTTCTACTACCCAAGAGGAATATTTTTTTAAATAATTTAATTTTCTTTAAAATAAAAGACATCTGTTTAATTAACAAATAAATTTTTTATTGGAAATTATGATAAAATTATAATAATAACATAATATTAATAACAAAATTTTCAAATAAAATTTTAGGTTTGAATATTGTTTATGAGAAAATTTTACTACAAAAGTTAATTCTTTATGTGTAGATTTTTTTTTTGTTTAAATAAGATTGTCTCGGATAAAAGATACAAATAATGTAAACTAAAATATTAATTATAATTTACTTTTAAAATAAAATATTTCTAATTTCTTAACTTGTATTCTTTTAAGGCTCCGATTAACATTGTCTCAACGATTATTCAATTCGTATTATACCCATATCAGCTTATCGCCTCAACTGGGTTGTTCTTCAAATTGAATAATATCCGAAAGTGCATAATGAACCATAATAAAAACTATTACAACATATGTGCTCTTAATTAATGTGATGTTTCTATATAAAAAAAATCAGTCTATTAATATTTTTATCAATTTGAAGTGTAAAGCATGTTGTTTTTATCGGATTAGGATTTGATCACGTGACATAAGATGTTTTAAATTGTTTTAGGTATAAAAACTTATACACTTATATACATTATTAATGGTTGTTTAACATCCATTAATAAATAATTTCAAGTGTATTTTTAGGGAGATTAATACATTCATCAACCAAGTTTGCACCACGTATTTACGAAGCATAGTCATCATGGGAACGTGGTCTATATAACAAAGATGGATCAGTTATTTTATATCTTCCATTCCCGCGCGTCTTATAACTTGAAGGACTTCCTTCTTTTCTTTATCATTTGCCTTCTAACATTTTCTTTATCAAAAAGAAAATCACTCCTGAAATTCCAAATTAAAGTACATTGTAGGCTTATTTTGTATCAGTTATTGTAAAAGGATTTTGATTTTCCTTAATCAATCTTATCACTATAATTAATTGTTAACAATTTAGTATATAAGATTATAAAAAATTACAAACTAAAATGATATCGATAAAAGGTAATAATTTGTTATATATAAATAATATTATTTATTTTTATTTTTTATCCATCAATTAACATATTTTTTTAAAAATTATTTAGATAAATTTTAAAAAAATAAAAAAATAAAAAAGATATATATTTAAATATAAACAAATATATGTTTTACATATTTAAATGTGCAAATTGTATGACTCAACAAATAATAAATGGCGGATAACAAAAATGAATATATTTAACTTTATCATGACAATATCTTCAAATTAATCTGTCTGGTCTTGTCGATAGCGTTGAAGACCAATCCTAGTATCCCACAGGCAGTGCGAAAGATCAATCTTTTCAGTAGCACAGTAGGAGAACAACAAAGTGGCATGGTTGGTTGGTGCAGTAACAACGTATCATTAAGGTAAAGTTGATTTGATCCATGTCGCACGGCCACAGGAACATATGGAGAAATTAAAGTACCTGTATAATAGAGTTAGGCCACTAAGGTAACTTTTATATAAAACTCACGCCAGTAATGCATTTACCGATTAGAAGAGCGAAGTGTTTCTTTTGTAATATATATATATATATTATAAAAAACCATTTATTAATATGTAAAAAATGTAAAATATTTAAAAAAATTTAGTAATATAAATTTTGAATATCTATACTAATAAATAATATATTATATCAAAATTTATTATTGTTAATTAGTATATACAAATATTTTATATTAACAAACTTATTAATTGATATAAAATATTTTTCTATTAATATAAATTTATGATATTTATACTATAGTTTAATTTTTGTTAGAAAATTTTATACTAACAAAGATTAATATAATATTAAAATATTAGTAAATGTTAATTTTTTTCAGTGTATATATAATCTCATGGAAAAAGACTGCAACTACGAATATTTGCAGCTAAGAAAGTGATTTTAGGTCCACTCAAACACGCTACGAATAGGAATATAGGATATCAGCAGCATAGAATTAAATGATTTTGAACCTGTAAAAGTTTATTCTTGCAACTTGCAAATCCAGCAAAATTTTTAGCTTTGTGTGTATATTTACTCAAATTAGATGTTAACTAACTTTTGAGTTTTGTTCAACCATGAACCTCGTAATTAACACAGAATAAAATAAATGGATATTTTATTCAGCCATGTATGATAGAAGTACATAAAATATATATTGCTGTAAATGAATGAACACAAAAAGGGAAAAAAGGACAGAAGTAATGCACACACATGCAGAACCAGAAGATCAGATTCTATCTTAGAAACAATCACCTCATGAATATTGAATATCAACAAGGTCCTTCTGATAGACTGGTGGAAAAGGAATATTAGCTAGCAAGAGGCACACACACATCTTCAGATATTTGCAGAGCATTTACTCAATCAACACGCCAGAATTACTAATAAGTTAAAGCATGAAGCAGACTAGTTATGATCCCTTAAAATAACTTTCTTCTTAATGTTATATCTATGATATGATTTCTGGCTTAATTATCAAAATATTCTCCCCTTTTTGTTCAATGATCATTGGAGATAAACTGCAAGCAATATCTAAAGCAAAGGGCAATAAGTATACTTCTACATCAAGGTTTCCAGAAGAATTATCTAAAGCAACAAGATGAATATATACAAAGTATCTCTTTAAACACTAGATCAATAAACTAGCTAACCATAAGCAGTTTGTACTCTCAAAGCTTAGCTGAGTCACATACATGCAAGGACAATAATAGTATAGCCATGTTTTGTTTTATTTCCTTTTTGGCTAGAGATAGATATATGCAGTTTATAAAGTGGAGGAACTAGTACAAACTATTAATATTGGAGATTTTTTTTAAGAAATCAAAGCTACTTTCATAATAATAAAACTAGAATAGTAAAATTTAACTTCAAATTTTGAAAATTTTGTGAGTTAACATTGTGGTTTCTATTTGATAAGAAAAAATTTTGAAAAGTTGGTTCATGACACAATATTAATCTCTTTATAGCTATCAAATATAGAAATTTATATTACATTCATTTTTAAAAAATCCAAAGAGTTTCAACACAAGATAAAGTATATGAGTATTTTGAGATGCTTTATGATGTAATTCTTTTCCTAAACTCGATAAATCTAGTGCCTTATTATATTATTGATAGTTATCCGGCTATGTGTGCTTATGAAGCATGGTATCTGCATACCATACCATTAATCTGTAATGGGGAAAAGATTTTCACCATTTTGCATAAAAATAATTAAGAACTCAGAAACGGCAACAAATTTACAAAGCAAGACTCAAATCAGATGAAAGTTTTCTACCAATTACATTGGTGCCAGCTAGGAGGCAATCAATTGAACATGAAGGTCATTATCCAAAAAAATCTCAAAATTTATACACATGATGTCGAACAGATTTCTCATGGTAAGTACTTGTCAATTTTAACGTGTAATAAGCGACAAAATGAGGCTATCAAATCAATTAAACAAAATACTCATAATGTGTAAATTTCGAAAAGCAAAGACAGCTGTGAAACGAAGGAAAAAGCAAATTTTATCCACACAAGTTTTCTCCTTCCCTCATTCCCGACAACGTAAACAAAAAGTTCTACACCAAAGATAAGTCAGAAGGGTTCCAATATACAACATTGCAAGTCACTCTAATAAATTACCAATTACCAACCAGTTAGAAAGGGCATATATACATATATAATATTAAATATGTTATATGTTAATTTGCATTCAATGCGAGAAATGTGAGCGTAGCTATATCTCCAGACCATAAATTTAATCAGAACATTTAAATGACGGAATTACATTGGAAAATTTTCTCCTCAGCTCAGATAGATCTACACTGTCACAATTGTTAACCTGTGAACCCATTCCATCAATAATTGAAGGGAGAAAAAATATTAGTATAAATATAGTTTTTGGCAAAAATAAAATATATAAAATAATGAGAAGAATCCCTGGACTCCATACCTGACACTGCACAGTGTGGAGTAATCTACCATTGACTTGGGTTGAAAGACAAGCAACAACTTCAAGTCCCTCTTCTAACACTAGTTCCAGCAATTTTGAAAGTGGGAGAGTTTTCTCTTGGAAGCCACCGGTGATTTCAATTCCCACAGTTCCATTGTTATGGTGGAAAGTGAAACAACTAGATGCATGGTTGGTCTCATCATGGCTTTGGAGCTGCAGGTTATGATGATTGGAAAGTTTCTTCTTCAATTCATCCCTCTTATCACTCAGTTGTTTGATATTGTTTTGCAAGTGATTTATGTAATTCACTGTCTGATTCATTTGATCAGATATCGAACGCTTTCCCTGAAACCCCATCACAAGAACCCTAAAATTAAAACACAATTAATCCAAATAACTTTAATTGAAGATTGATTCACCCTCACATCAAACACACACACACAGAGTGAAATTAAGAAAGTAAAAAAAGAAATGGAAATTAAATAGATATGGTTCACCTTGATGAAGTCAAGAGGAAGGAGGGATCTAAGAGAAGCATGAAGGGTAGCCATTTCTTGCCTCCTTTGTCTCTCAATTTCTCTGTGAACCATCTTCTTTGTATAATCTTTAGAGTTAGCAGCGTGAGTCATATCATCCCCATAAGACAGTTTGTTTGGGTGGGTAGTAGCATTAGCAAGCAATAATTTTTTATCGGAATTAGGATGATGATGATGATGATCCAGAATGAGATCTTGAGAGATTTTGTGTTGAGAGTGGAGAGTATTAGAAAACTGAATCACCAGCTCATTGCCGCGTTGGAAAGGAAACATGTGTGGTCAGCTCTACCACCGTTCAAAAGTATATTAATTATACGCTAAATTTGAGTAGAGTCTATGGAAGTTCCAAAGATTCCTCTATCAATCCACACAACACAGTTACTCATCCAAAGTCATTGTATATGTCACTCACTCACCTCACTATCGCTATTTACTATTTAGTATATCCTAATTATTTGACCCTACTGTTCATACCTCAAACAGCAACCCCACTTACAGTCCTCGCATATCACTTTTACCATTTCTTTGCCGTGATTTCTTCCATGACTTCGATTTATTTTTTTTTTATAATGACAAAAGTGAGGTTAAAATCCACATATCATGGAACCTATTCTAATATCAAATAACGAAAAATTAATGTAGTGACTTAAAAAAGTTAAAGAAAATTCATGTTTTTTTTTATTAATTTTGTGACATGTGTTGTATTAATATTATATTTTAGAATAATAATATTAAAAGTTATATTTATAAAATTATTATTTAGATTAATTTAATACTTTAAAATTTTGAATGATTTTTAATAAAAAATTAAATATTTTTATTAATATTTTTTAAAATCATTTAAAATTTCAAAATTATCTTTTAAGTTTTATTTTTTATATTTTGAATATTTCCTTCCGATAACTTTTATATTCACTTTTATTAAAAGATCATTAAAATTGTAAATTGCTAAAATTAATTATAAAAGATAACTTCAGAAATATAACTTTTTAATATCATTCTTTCATAATATTATAATAATAATAATAAAAATAATATACATACTGAAAAATTAATAAAAAGTTTCTGATATTTTTAGATAAATTATCAGTTATATTATTTATTTACTATTAAATCATTAACCATCTTTCGATTTGGATGATAAATTGAAGAGACTTAAATTTTTATTTAAATAAATTAGTTGAACGAGATAATATAATAAGAATAATTGGTATATCATAATGTAAATTATATGAAATTATAAATGAAATACGAAATAATATTGACTTTTGATAAATAATTATTAATTATTTTAATTGAATGAATTGTTGATTGGTCTAATAATCGATTTTTGACTAATACAAAATATATGTTTTTTTAATTTAATGATGAGTTACTTATTTATACAGTTAAATTTAAGCCTCTAAATTTGATCTTACAATAAAAAGTTGTGATAATTTTTACGAAATAGTTGGTTTAAACCTTTTTGATTTTATTGTACACTGAAATTGTTAAATGTTTAAGTCATTAATGCTCAGAAATAGAGATAATTTATATAGGATCTTAATTTAAATATCGTTATTTTTATTATTATACTTAAAAAATTATCAATTTTATTTTTTGTAAAAAGTCTGTCAAATTCAGTCTGATTTTTAACAAAAGCATTCCATATCAACCACAATTTCGTTTATACTTTTTTTTTTCTTTCCCTCATCAAATTTAAATCTAAAACCTACCCAACAAAAAATTGCCCATCATTAATTTTCCATCAACAAAATCCTTGATAAGAACTCTTTAGTCTTTACTTTTCTCTCAAACTTTTAACTGTTTGGTAAAATTGAGTTACACTAGAACCAGTAAAGACAGAACCCCTAACACACAATGTGAATAAATTCTATCATCGTTTGTTGGAAAGGAACCTTTGTTTTATTTTATTAAAGAGTATCTGAACCGACCGATAGAGATTGATACAACTTAGAGATTCATATAACTTATTTAGAAGATTTTAGGTATAAATTATATATATATATATTATATATATATTATATATATATATAATTATCTTATTTTTTTTAAATTATATTGTTTATAATAATTCTATTTAACTCTAATAGAATCTAAATAAAAAAAACTTCACAGAGGTCATAGATGTAACTTGTCACTCCAGATTTTCCTTTAACATGTATTTAGATAAAATATTTTACAAAAGAATTTAACATAGTAAAATTTAAAATATTTTATTTAAATTAAATCATTTTAAATTATATTAATTTAAATAAAACATTATAAGCAATCAATTAAAATATAAAAAAAATTATAATTTCATCAAAATAAATAATATTTATATTTTGTTGTAAATGTAGTAAAAAAATATTAGCACCAATTAATATAGATATTCTTTCCATATTTTCGGCGTCTATGTTCTTTCTTTCTTATATCTCTATGATTTTGTACATGGATAGAATTTTTAATATTAAAATTAGTGCTCTTTAACCTATATATATATATATATATATATATATATATATATATATATATATATATGAATGTATTAATTTATTATAATTTCTTAATAAAATTTAAATTATTTAAAGTGCTTTAAGTCAATTTTTCTTAACCTTTGTTGAAATAAGCAAGCAAACTTTTTATCTAAATAAAGTTTAGTATTGAAGTTTTTTAATAAATATTTAAAAATTATATTTGTATATGATAAAATTAAATTATTTGATCTAAATTATAAAAAATTTGAATTATTTTATTTTAAAAAATTAAAATTAAAATTTTAAATTATTTTATTCAAATAAAATATTATAAATAAAAAATAAAAAAGTTAAATTTTCGTATATTTTAAAATTTTTTTATAACGTTAAATTCCCCGTCTAAACATATTGTTAGAGTTATTGGATAATGCATAACTTTTTTTTTATATGAAAGTTTAGATAAATTAAATTTTAAAAGTTTATAAGGATTAAGTATGTTTTAAGACTTAAAAATTACTTATAAAAAAATTTACAAATTTTTTATTAACAAAATTTTTAAATTTGAGAAAGATTCGAACCTACGATTTTAATAATATATCATTATTAGTATAAGAATTTTATACAAATATTTATTATTATTTTCAAATATTATTTTAATTTCTCACTAATTATAATAAACATAGTGTGTTAAAATCACTAAATATAAATATTAAATATTTATATTTTAATAAATACAATTATTAAAAAATTACTAACAAAGTAAACTAGTATAATAAAATTATTAAAAAAAATTTATATATTGTAAATTAAAACATATGATAGTAGTATTATAAAAAAATCTACACTTCTACGATATTATTCTTAACGTTAAACGATTTCTCCTAAAATAAATTAAAAAAATAGAACTTGTAAGAAGAAAAGTTAACAATTAATAAAAAGTAAATGTATAATATTTTTATAGTTAATATAGAATAAACAGAATATTATATATATATATATATATTATATATATATATAGAGAGAGAGAAAGAAGAGTTTAAAACTGATAAAATATAATTTTTTAAATGATATTTTATAATAAAATTTTAAAATAATTAATTTGATTAATTTAAATTTAAATTTGAATAAAAATATTAATAATCAAATATAATATGTAATTAATATTAGCCAACATTAAAATTGATAATTATAAAATTATAAATACATTATAGCCTATTAATAAATATAAAAATTTAAAATTAATAATCACAATTTTAATTTGATAATAAGATTATAATTTAAATATAATAATAAAAATATTTAAAATTAGTAATTAAAGATTAATTATTATAATTTAAAACTCATAATTAATAATAATAAATATATTTAAAATTAAAATATTAATAATTAATTATAAAATTAAAAATATTTTAAAATACATAATTTTTACAACAACCGGCTTGTAAATGCCGGCACAACTTTTTGTTCTGATTCTTGTTGAATCATCTGTTCACAACATAAGCATATTTGTGATATATGATAAGCAACTTTGTGATATGCATAAGTACTACATAGAACAAAGTAAATTTCCTATGACACTTTTTGTACATAATATGTGTCATTTAGTTATACGTGTAGGTAATTAGAAAGTGCTGTATGATTTTAGAGTGTTTAATTAACAGTTTAAGTTATTAAAAAAATTGTGGGATATCTTAGTATTTTGTTTTAGTTTGTGCTCTTGCAATTAAACTTTTATGTTAGAATACATAAGAGAATAACATTTAACCGCGTGAGCATGGGCATACTAAAAGAGTGTATGTGTGGCCATGTACAAACTAGAATATAAACATGTAGTTAAACCTAATGTATACATGTAGGTGTACCAACTTAATGTAGCGACACAAAATAAACAAAGTTGTCATTTTGATGTTTTAACTTGCATGTCATCGTATCGAAAGCTAGGATAGCCATACAGATTGTTGTGATAAGCTTGATGAGGTCAAAATTAACAAGGAACTTTCACTTAAAAAATATTTTTTTTCGGTTGTATAAATTTATAAAAATATATTAAATTGATAAATATTTATATTTAATTTTGATAGTTATATTGTTTAAATTTTTAATAAAATATATTTATTGAATAATTTTGATGAATATAGATTTTAAAAAAATTGATAAAAATTAAAATTATTATTATTTAATTTTTAAAATTATTATTATTATTCTGTATTTTATTATTTTTTATTGTGAAATTAGGGTTTAGAAGGATTGAAATTTGAAGAATTAAGTCTTGATATATACTTAATTTCTAATGACGTTTTTTTATCAACTTTTCCCTCTTTCCTACTATATATAGTTACTTTTAAGTTAGTGAAAGATGAATCTTAATAAGAATATTTTGTATTTATTATTTTTTTTGTCAATCAATGTGATTGTTTTTTATTTTAATGTTTTTATGACTTGATACTCATATTAACTAAAGATTCGTAACTGAAAATTTGGTTAGTGAATTAAAATTTAAAATAAATTATTATAATTGTTAATATTTTATGAATAGTAATTTGGTGAATTAGTACTTGATTATAATTTTTATGAAAATAATATTCATATTTACATTTATTACCTGACATAAACTCAACGCAATGTACTTGTTTGAATCTTTCTCATTAATTAATATCAGGTAGAGCAAACAGAGATAGCAGAAAGATAATAATAATAATAATAATAATAATAATAATAATAATGTGAAATATATTATTAATAATATTTTTAAGAATTTAATTCACGTGTACAATATTTTTTGTACATAATAGTATTTCTTAATTTATCATTATTTTCATTTTCAATAAAATTAATAAATGATCAACATTCATTTTACGGGACAAACCGCTAAGAAAAGAGAATTCCTCCAATAAAAGGAATTAAGTTAATTTGTGTTGCAGCTAATTCTCCACGTTGCTGGGCTATTAGATTCACTTGAATCTGCCACGTCATATCGTAGCAAATATAATAATGCTTAGGAAAAAGAGGTTAGATGCTTTATGATCTTATCTTTGCACACAATTATGGGATTATTGCATTAGAATAATGATAATTAGTGGTTATAATGGTGTTTACGACTCAAGAACCTGGCGGTGCGTTGATCACTTCTTCAGGTCAAAAGTTGTGGCTCCTTCACATTAAAATATCCCAACGCACATTACCATCTATCTGCAGTTCACTCCACCTTAGGTAAAGTTGTGACTTTGAATTAAAGCCATATCATGATTAAAAATTCCAAAATAAAAATAAATCAATTGCCGCAGTTAAACTCTATAAAGTAAAGTTTTTTTTTCTTTCTTTTGAAAAAATCTAAAAAGTAAAGTTATTAAATAATGTTTAAAATTATAAATATAATACACATTAATTGTTTTATCTGTATAAATTAATATCTTTTAAATACAAATTTAAGTTACTAATAATTTTATTAAAGCTAAACCAATATACATTTTTTAAAAATATTTATATATTGAAAATGAAAAAGAAAATTAAATAAAAATATCTCACATTTATAATATTATCAATCTATTTGAGAATAAATTAAGATTTTTTCTTTAGAAAAATGGATGTTAATTTTTTGAACAAATTACATTCACATATCTTGTGTTTTAATAAAATTTCGTTAAATTTTTATATTTTTTTATCATTTTAGAAATCATCTTTTAAATAATATTATTTATTTATGATGTTAAAATTTTTTATGAAAATAAATTACCTTTCATTTTTATACCTTTCTCAAAGACCGGAGTGCAGCGCTTTCAAGTCTAAGAATAAATGAACGAGATTTTTATAACCCATATATGAACCTTTTGTACATAACATCTCTCAATTTTAATGCATAAAGGTCATTCACCTTCATTTGAAAAATTATGATCCCAACCCTTTGGATTATACCCATCAATTATTCCAAGGACCTTTGGGTTGTTCCAAGAACTTTAAAAGAAGAAAGTATGGAGAAAATATGTGGATCTTGTTGGATTCTTGGATGATTAAAGGGTCTAAAAATATTAAGAAACTTAGGATTCATGGTTGTTGTGATAAGTGAAAAATGGTAGTTTTTTTTCATCACATTAGAGTTTATTCAAGAGTGCAAACGCTTATTTGAAATGCATCATCGAAAACAAAGATTGCTGCTTAGAACTTCTTTGCTCGGATGTGAGGTTGAAAAGTGAATTAAGGTTAAAAATAGGAACAATTTTTTTAAAAAATTATTAATAATTATGTGAATTTCACATGTTCAAATTCTATCTAATTTGTTGACAACGTTAAATATTTCAAAATACCCTGTGTAATAAAATTTAAATAATTAATAAATATTTTTGTAAATTTTAATTCAAATAATTAATAAATTTTTTGGTAAATATCCAAATGATAAAAGTGTAGAATAAAATTTTATTAAAATATAAAAAATATATCAATATAATTTATTCTATCTTTTATAAGAGTGCTAATGGAATTGAGATCACGTGGCGTATTGCCGTATATATGTAATTCTTTTGAACCTTTGTCTATGATTGCAGTTAAACGACAGGTTGTTTAATTGACAAATGAATAATGGGCCCGGGAAACGGTGATTGAAAAGTTACTAAAATACAATCTATAAAGGTATAACTAACGGGTTAAAATGAATAAAAAATTATGGCTTTCACATTTTTATACACATATTTTTTAAGTTTAATAAAATTTTATTTAATGTTTTTTATTTTTATCATATACAAGTATTTTTAGTTAAAATAATAATATAATACTGAATATTTTTTCTTAATATTTTATATATTATATAAATAAAACGGATTAGAATAATATAAAAATAAAAAAATGTTGGCTGAATTTCATTAAATTTTGGAAAATGTAAATATAATTTGTTCATTTTTAATATATATATATATATATATATATTTAAATATTTTTCCACTCATGCGATAACTGTTGAATACTATGAAAATAAAAGTATGCAATAATAAAATTTGTAAAATGAAATAAGAACATTAGGAATGGAAAATAATTCAGATTACTTTAATATTTATATGAAGCCAATTTTTGTAGACTTAAACATGATTTTATCATAATTTGAATTCAGGGAATTTAATATTAAATAAAATATATAAATTTAAACATCACATACATACTTGCACATAAGTCAATGAAGCTTTGGCAGTGTTATTGTACGTTTTAATAGCTCGGAATTTTTGCTTTTGTAATTTGGATTCTTTCCGGCTAATTCTCTTTCCAGTTAATTGTTTTTCTGACAAAAATTATAACGATTTACAGAAATTGGTCAATTTTATACCTCAATTGGTTTATTGACCATAAATTTTGTCAACATTTACAAATATTAATAATCTAACTTTTTTTTTTAATTTAAATAGATTGGAAACCTTTTATATTCCAATTTAACTTTACTATTTTCTTTTGTCAATAAAAAGTATTAACAAAATTACTTAATATTTATATAGTTTGATTTATTTTTAAAGATTGTTTAATTAATATTAAAAATAAAAGTTAATAAAAATGTTCTATAGAAATTTTGGACTCGGTTTAACTTAATTAATAAATAGATATACTTGTTAAAAAAAATTTAAATAAATAAATCAAATCTAAACTTATAAAAAAAATTAATTTAATCTGTTTATATGTTTATTTATTTTTATATATTATATTTATATTTATTTTAATATATTTTATTTACATAATATATATATATATATATTTAAATCTATTTAATGATTTTTTTATCTTATAAACTTTAATTAATTAATCATTTATATAAATTTTAATTCTATTTATTTATATTTTTTAAAATATAAACTTTTAAGTAAATTCGTAAGTGTTGTAAATTTTAAATGAAGTCAGATTTTGACAAATAAATTTTTAATAAATAATAGATCCAAACTTAAATTTTAAATTTTTTTAAATAATTTATCAAAATTAAACATTCAAAACTTATCCCAATTTAACCTGCTTTTAGTTTTAATTAACATCAATTTTATTAATATTAAAGAAGAATATTATATAAAATTTGCTAATCTCCAAAAAGAATAATTAATCTTTGTTTATTCATAAAATTTAAACCCTAAATTATAATTTAATCTTATGTCCAGTTCTAATCGAAAATAATTAATTAATTTATCAAGACTGTTAGATGCAATGTATGACTGTAAACTTTGCTAGAAATAGGTTAAAGAGAACTTGATGAAGAATATTTGGGTTCATTGCCCTTATTCTCTGATCCACCAAAACAGGAATTAGGTATTTAAGTAACTTTTTTTAAAAAAATTAAGATGTTTTATTATATATAATTTAAAATAAATTATATAAGTAAATTTTCATTTTAATCCTTAAATTTATAGACTTCAATAACTTTGATTCCATGAAATCAGATTGTGATATTAAGAAATAAAATAACCGACTTGTACCATTTGAGGAATTAAAATACAGGGGTTTAATCTAAATTATATCATGCAAAAAAACATTTTTAGTAAAAAATTTATATTCATATTAATTTTAAAATAAATGTATAATATTTAAATAAACATTAGTCTCAATTGAACTAACACGAAAACGGTCCAAACCCGATTTAAAATAAATCTTTTATGATTCAAAATCTCACCCAGTTTTGGTCGGATCTTACCCAAGCAGTGCCCCTACCAAACATTTATTCTCCGCTTGGTTTTAAAGTGAAGCTGTATCAAAATTAGCGAATTTTATATTGGATCACACTGCATGCCGCCATGCCGTGTATATATTATTATTCCTATAAGTGAAAACTACTTAGGTTTCCACATTGCCTTATCTAAATGTCTAGGGACATTGGAGTAAGGTCAGACATAAGATAGAATCCTTGGACATGGCCCCTCAAAGATCACAAACCCTAACAACCATATATATGTTCCTCCTTATCTATCATTGATATCCTATAACAACGAATAAAGATGAATCAATAAATATTGCCTTTACATCAATGGAATGAGCTGTCTTTGAAGGTTCCATTGGTACCCACCAAACAAACAAAATCCCAAAGGATGGAAGTGATTCAAACATGTCAGGGGAAGGCCAATGGTCAAAGCAGTTTCTTATGCTTTTGGATAATGGTTACGGGAATATTTTAAATGTGCGGTTGTTACCAAGAATGACATGGTAAGTGGACGGGAATCTGAATTATAATTTTTAATCTCAACTTTACTTTGATTTTTCCATAGATTATTCATATTATTATTCATTTGAATCTTAACTTATAATTAAGTACCCAAAAGTTTAATCACAACTTTGAATTAGGCCAAATATTGAAGTATTATCAATGTTAAAAGTACTATATGAATATATGATGATCGATAAAATTAGCAGAGATCTACCATACAGCCTACTTCACCGAAATTAAAAGGAGTCAAATATATTGTCGAATCAAATTAATGGCACGTTTGATACTTGCTTTGAAGTCTGCTAGTACGAATTCTTTATTACAACTCTCAGGAAGAGTAGAAGTTTTGTAAACAATATAATATATCAATTACAATTTTCCATTTTTATTGTACTGGCTGTTCTAATTAATTTTGTTTCAATACCTTGCCATAATTTTTGAAAACTCTATAACCTTTTGTCTGGGTTAGCTAACCTTTGGTTGTTGGTTGAAAGACATAATTTTTTTATAATTTTTTTTGTTTTATCAAACAAATAATTCTGTATATAATATCATTCTTAAATAACATATTATATATATATATATTATAAAATTATATTAATTAAAAGATTAAAATTAATGTATTAAAAATGGGGTATGATCATGTGAAATTTAAAATTTAAAAATGTAAATTTAATTTGTAAAAAAAGAAAGTTCTACAATAAGGGTTGGTCCCACTATATAGGATTAAATATCGTTGATTAGCATATTTTAGGCTTTGATTTTTATTTTTTTTTAAAGTGAAAAAACACATCTTACCAACGATAAGAGAACAACTCTTTTAAGTAGGAGTATTGTTATTAACAAAAATTCCTAAAAAAAAACTACTAAAGTAATATATCATAATTTTTGTAGTATTTTAAAAAAATATTATCTATTAATTTTAATAATATTTTTAAAATATATTATATTTAATCTATATTATTAAAAATATGATATGTTATAGTTTGAAGATACTGCAATCTAATTTTGTTTTCTGTAATACATCAACTACATTTAACCAATCAACAGATTTGCGTAAAATATATATATATCGAAAACAAATATATATATATATATATATATATATATATATATATATATATATATATATATCAATGTTATGAAAGATGTTTATCAACTTCCATGCTTATCATATTAGCTTGATTATCATTTGTTGAAGTCTCTGAATATGAAATATTAATAATATTAATGCATGTGGTAGTTTAAGATGATGATTTTTTTATTATTTTTATCCCATTTTTAGAATGTAGTGGGACGTTTTTAATTCTTTTTGCCAAGTAAATATTCCCCGTATATCTATTTATATAATAAGAGATTTGAGATTCTTAAATAAAGGGTAGGGTCATATACATGACCCACAATCCAAATAAAATAAGGCACTGATTAAGAGTTGGTTCGGTTAGGTCCTTTGGATCCAAATTAGTAATCCTCACCTGAGTGCTTGCTTTAATTTCCCCAAGTTTTCCATATTCTAAACTATATAGCGCCTTTTCCATCCATTATTAAAATGTCTTTCACCAAAATAATAGAAAACTGATATCCCTTATTCTATGCAGAGTTTCTCTAGAATGTTCGCTGATGCATTCCCCCTTCACACCAACATCTCCGAAGTTTTTGAGTACCTAAATGTGGCCTACCAATAAAGTGGTTGATTTACATTCTCTTTTGTAATTTATATCTAAGAATGCTTTGAAAATAATTCAGAAATCTTCGTCAATTCCCTCCCGAAACGGTTGGTAGATGAGGAGATTTATTTTTGAAATCGAATTATAGCCATAGAAAATGAGTTAGTAGGAGACTTTTTTTTTTAACTTTTATTAATAATTAACATTTAAATCATTTTATTCCAATGTTAATAACGTTTTTTAAAATTGATTTCTTGATGTTGGTTCATGTAATATATATTTATAGGGAAAAATCATTTTTATATAAAAATAAAAATAAAAATAATTAATGTAAATTGTATATCTATATATAAATAATTAAAATTATATTATTTAAAAAATTATATAACTTATGTATTTTAAATTTAATAATTTATAATAAAACTCAACAGTTTATAATACAAAAACATAATTTAAATTATTTGCAAAATCAATTTGGCATTTGTCTCCACATGACAAGTTAGTTAAGATTAATTTTTTCATTTTTCAATTAATAAAAATTTATTTCCTATAAAAATAAAGAATTAAAATTAATTTCTATATAAATTTTAATCTTACATTCAACATCTTAAAATTAGTTCCATTCAATTTTAAATCAAATAAATATTTAGTTAATTGAAGAAAAAGAAAACAATATGACAGCCATTGCTAAACTTGGATAGGATTTTCTTTTCATAAAAAGGAATAAATAAAGAATAAAAAAAAATCTTCCAGCTAGCTAGTTACTTGAAGGATTTAATTTGGGGGAATCTCAGAACCTTGCAAGTTGCCCTCACCCTAATAATCATCTTATCCAATATATACTTTCTTTGCTATATGCACTAAAAATACAGAAATTAGGAAGCCATGAAAGCTTGGTATGTATTGTTTTCTTAAAATGATTTGTTTCATCTAATTAAGAAATTATCTTTTCTTTATTCTCTTATTTTATTATAAACCCCCACCTAAAAGATATTATCCTAAATTTTGGTACGAAGATATATGATAATATTCTGTGGGAGTTAATTCGTATACTTAGAAAGACAAAGAAGACAGGAAATGAAAATCCTGCATGCCTTCTTTAGAACTCTATGCGCATCAAAGCGAAGGCACGCGTGCAATTCCCTTTTTCTTGATGTGCAGATAGAAGCTCACGATTTGAAGAAATGTTTTGGTCGGTAATCTGTTGAAAATAATTGGTAAGTATCTGATCATCATAGTCAAAATCACATTCGTAAAACCTGTGCTCATCATATACACTGTAATGTAAGAGAAGGGTTTTGCTAGTTTTACTTTAAAAAAATATTGTTGCACAAATGAAAAAATGTGAAATAAATGAAAAGGAGAGATAATAAAATAAAAGATATAAAATATAATATGATAAAAAATAAAAATATTATAAAAATATATGATAATAAAAATTCTTTCTACTCTGTAAAACTACCAACATAATATTGATGTATAGATAATATTAAAAGCGTTCAATATGGGGTCATATATGACAAATGAGGTTGTCATAATCCTATATTTTGTCTTTCGGTGATATAGTGCAAAAAGTAACTGTAGACAAAACTACTACATTTATACACTTAATACACAACAATTGCTGATATTTCATCACAGCATGTAATAACTTTGTCAGAATTCTTATGTGCATGCCGTATCTAATATTATTCAAGCCTTGACTATGGGATTGGGCTAGTCTTCTTATAGATTTGGCTTGAGATTATATTACTCGCCTAAAATGTTTAAGTACCTCTTATATCCGTTTTGCTTTTCTCATTTTTAACAAAGTTGATGTAAGAATTTAAGCGGGATCCAATTGTCTGTGTATGATCCTAGCTACTATTTATTGTGTTCCTTTTTATTACGAGAATGAGAAAAAATGATATTGGAAAAAATATAACTAATATTATCAATTTAAATAATATATTTATTTATTCAATTTATCATTTATATATCAATTTTATTATTTTATTTTATTTTTACTTATTATAGTTAATTGATACAAATATATATATATATGTTAAAAAATAATTAATATTTTTAAAAGAAAAAAAATAAATTTTGACAGATAAATAAAAATAAATTATTTACTTTTTTTAGACATGTAAAAGGGATGGATTACTAATTAATATATGAAATAATTAAGATCCTAGTTCTATTTTTCCTCAATTTTATTTAAGAAGAGAAAATCTATGAGTTTTCATTACTTTTTATATTTATATAAGCTAAGAAATAATTATAGCAATCATTACATTGAAATTTTTTAACGGCTTTTTTTGTCCAAGTACAAGGGTGTACACGGAGAGCAGGCAACGGAAATTTGTATTACAAATTTATAATATATATATATATATATATATTATTGATTTTATTTCTATCTTTCTTTTTATTTAAAAATATCCGTAAAAATAATCAGTGTTTAGATATATTTATATTTCAAATTTTATGAGTAATAATTAATTATTAATCTATTATTAAAAAAATTATGATTAATTATATAAAAAATAGTAATTAATTCAATTACATATAAAAATAAAAATAGATTAAGTTAAACTAGATTATAAATATTTAAATATGTTTTTTTAAACAATTCTAAAATAAGTTTATGTCTGTTATTTATTAAAAAAATTTGTTAAAATTAATTTAAAGTTTATAAAATTTATGATTCTATTTAAAAGTATATATTTAAAAATAATAATAAATAAATTTAAAATTTATAAAAATAATTAATTAAAAAAGTTTATCAATTTAAAATTTATTAAATAAAAATTTATTAAATAGATTTAATATATATATATATATAGTAATATTATATAAATACAATAAATTACAATAAATATAAATATAAGTATATAATATATAAACATAAATAAATTTTTGATTAAGTTAAACTGATTTTTTCATAAGTTTAAGTTCTTGTTTATAAAAAAGTTTTTTAATAAGTTTAAATTTATCTGTTTATTAAACAATTAAGTAAATTAAATCGTAAGTAAATCAAGTTGTATATTTATTTATTTTTATCCTTAATTATAGGATAAATAAATAATTATTAAAAATATATATTTAATTATATAATTACATATAATTAATTATATTATATAATTAATTATCTATTTTTTGGTAATTAATTATTTAACAAATATATAATTAAATTAACCATTCTTTTTTGTTTTTTCAGTGTTAATCACAAATTTTTTAAATTGATTATGGAATCAATTAATAAAAAATGTAAATATATATATATATATATAGTGTATATATTTATATTATTATTAGAAATAGAAATAAATCGAGGTAAAATAAATTTTGAATATTTAAATTTAACTTATTTAAAAATTTTGAAATATGAGTTTATATTGATTGTTATCAATTTTTTTAAAGTTTGATTTATTTTAAAACCTATCATATAAAAAAAATTAATAAATAAATTTAAAATTTATATAAATAATTGATTAAAAATGTACAAACTTTAAAATATTCGTAAATTTAACTATATAATTTTAGAGCATATATATTAAACATAAATTTTGTATAAATACAAAAAATTAAAATAAAATATATAACTCTTATAATAAATATCAAAATTTTATAAATATAAGATTCTTTTATTTAAAATTAAAAAAATATTTTTAATAAATTATATAATATATTAAAATAAATTTATAATATATAGTATATAAAGATAAATAAACTTTAATTAAGTTAAACAAACTTTTTAACAAACCTAAATCTCATTGATTTATTTAATTTTTTTTTAAATCTATCTATTCATTAAATAAATTGAATCAAATTAAATTTTAAATAAATTAAATTTTGAATAAACAAAGCATAAGTTTTACAAAAAAAAAAATTCTTTATTTCTATCTATAATTATTATCTCTCCTTATTATACATCTTGTTATATAAAAATATTTTATAATTATCATTTCTGGCAAAATCAGAAAAATACAACTCAAACTTACAAGCCTAAGCATAATTAAGAGAGTATCTTTTATCTACTCATAAAGATTCTGGGAACTTATTATATAGTACTGGAAGAAATTAATAACATCAACCGTACATTAAAGATATAAAGTCAGACACATAGAGTGAACCGGATATAAGTTCTTCAATCTTCAATATGTCTTTCCCATAAGTAACTTTAAGATACTCGAGTTAAACTAGGTAAGCCTAAATTAGAGTTCCTTAAGCTTAGATTTTTGTTACTGAAAAACAATATACCAGTTAATGTTACATGTTCTGGACACAAGTTCAAATTTTGAATACCATAATGGGATTTGCTATGTGCCCCAATATCCACATGCCATATATTCTTTGTTACTATCACTAAACATGTTAAACCTAATACGAAAGCTTTTATAATTTGGTTCAAATTTGTCATTCACATGAAATATTTTTTTTTAAAAAAAAAAACTAAATCCTCTAAGAGCTTCTACCACTAATAGTACCTATAAGATAAATAATAAATTAAAAGAAAAATTATGAAACTTTTGTTGAGAACATACGTGTAAACGTCCAATTAGGTAAGAGTTAGCTCATGAAAGTAGAATTTTTACAAATTTAAAGAACATAAATTGAATTTTATTTTATTTTTTATTTGTATACATCTTAATATTTTTTCTATTTTAATATATCTTTATATATATATATATATATTTATCATATCATATATTACAATATTACATTTCTAATTTTTTTTCTCCTTCCATGCCTTTATTTCCAACCTCTCAATATTGACCGATTACAATGCCACCTTTCTAATGGAGATATAGCAATTGCTCAATAAAGAAGGAGACGAATAAATTTTAATACGTCAAAGGAATAAATATTTCTTATCACAGTAAAAAAAAAAAGTAGTTTGTTATATTAAAATAATTTTTATTTCACTATTTTCTTAATTTTAATTTATTTATGTAATTACTTATTATTGAAAGAACTAAGCTATACAAGAAACTTAAATTACCTTTAAAAGAAATATTTTAAAAAATGCAGAGATAATTAACTCCATTAATTACATACTAACATATGCAAGCATTATATCATATTAATTAAGGTTATGTATCAATCAAAATTATAAACTATTGTGTAAGTTTTTGCACATAACTACCCTGAAATACTTGAAGAAGTATTTTCCCCGGACAATATATGTTTCTATAATTTTTCTTCTCTATAACTTTCCGTTTGCTCATCCCAATCAACATCCACTGATAATGAATAAATAACTTGTTCCGTCAAATCGACTCCACTTGAATCATTATCATTCTAGCTAGGTAAACCCTATCATTACGAACCCTAAGGCATATCTTGACAACAATAAAATATGTATAATATTTCTCTTTAAGGATGCTGTTCTATGTTAATTTACCTTTTTCCCCCTTTTAAGGCTCGATGAATATATACGCGGTTCAACAAGATTACCTACTGCCGACAGACATGGTGGTCCACCCAATTTGAAAGCACATAACATAGCTTGTAATAACATCACTTTGGTTAATAGGTTTTTTTTAGGTACAGTATCGCTTATCTTTATTTAATTCAATTTTAATTTCAATCCTTTATTTTTAAAATAACTTATTTTAGTTTTTTATTTTTAAAAATAAATTAATTTTAATATTTTATTATTAAAATATTAAATATTAATAGATGTCACGTATTAAATATTAATGATTTTAAAAATTAGAATAAATCTATTTTAAAACATAACAAACCAAAACTAATAGTTTTAAAGATGAGACAATTTTAAAATTTTAAAATTTTTAAAAAATTAAAAATATATTTAATTCTTTTATTAATTCTAATAGAAATTGTAAATATACTCACTTACAAGTCTCATATCATATAATGGTATTAATGTGAAACTTAGACTTAAGATTTCTGTTTTATTCAAAATATCTAATATCATTTAGATTTGTACACTTTTTATTTATATTTCTTGTTTCTCTTGTTTTTAACCAATGTGAATCTTCTTATTTTTAAACAAATTTTACAAGACTTTATTTAACCCTTACTTATTTAAATATTTATTATCGACCATAATTTTTCTTTTTATTTTGAAGATGGTGTAACAACCAAACTACATCTAAAAGAAAAGAAAAGAAAAGAAAAATAATAAATACAAGACAATGAGCTAAATCACAATAGATACAGATTTATTACAAAAATAATAATTAAAATGATACAAAACACTTCTATTTATAATAGTAAACTATCTCACATTATTAACTAACTAAGTAATATAGACTCTACCTAACCGCTAACTTTATATCCCTAATATTCAATTCCTTTAAAGTAAAAAAGTGTGCTATAAAGGATAATGTGCTTGCTTCTATCAATTAATTAACTCGTAGGACATAGATTACGAATGCATCCCTATATTCTATCAATTTTATATTTGTTTATCTTTTCTTTTTTTCCCCTCTTATAATATTTACTATGAGCTTTTCCTTAAATAAAAAGGAAAAAATAAAATATATCAATAATAATTAATTAACAAATTTACAACAGTTAATTATAATTTTGTTATATTTATTTCAGAATTTGTTATATTAATTTATCACACTCCTCAATAATTAATTTTTAATCAATAATTATAAATATTTTATAGTCAGATTCTTATTTTTATATATTGCATAAAATTAAATAAGCGTTATTTTTTTCCTGCGAATACTTGTCTAGATGGGATCAATGGAAGATAAAAAAACCCATGACCTATGACAGTAACCTCTATTGTGCTTGGGAAGGGTATTGCTCCAAAGTCTGCCCAAGTGATAGAGCTAATTAACGTCATAAATATTTTCCTCCAACACTTATCTATATATTCTACATATTTTTTAATAATGCACTTCTCATTTTAAATGATGAAATCTTTTTATTAAGTGTCATCTGTATTCCAATAATTAATTTATTCTAAATCCAAGATATATAGTTTTAAAATTAATAATAAAGGAAAATATGGGGAAGATTTATGCATGAAAATAATATTGATTGAACCACCTAATATGTAAATTAACTAGCATAGCATTGTTCTAATTTAATTAGATATCTCGAATTCAAATTTCTAAAATACAGTTGTGTTAAACTTCAAAAAAAACTTTGTTGTAATACTTATATTCCCTTAACTCAAATTAGCCATAAAAAGAAAAAATATATCTTAAAACAGCAAAAACGATATACAAAATCTAAAAAGGATTTCTTTTTTTTATGTAAAAATTTAAAAATGATTTCATTCTAGCATCATCTTAAAGTTTAAAAATTTAATAAATAATTGTTATTGTTACTATTTATTTATGTGTGAGGTGAGGTCGACTAACTTTGCCAGGTACAAAGAGAGCACAATTGCCTCTTATCAGTCGTTATATGAAAAAGTAATTCATCCCAAGTTCTATAAATACGTGTCATTAATTGTGGCAATATGAACATTAACATCATCCCTTTCTCTTTGTTTTTTTTTTTCTTTCAATGTACCAACTCAAATCGCCTTTTTCGTATGCTCTAAAAAGAGATACGATATCATTTTGATTACATTCGGGACATCAGAAGCCGTACAGACCCCAAAAAAATTTAATTTTAGTTCTAAAAGGGAAAAAAGTGATATCGATTATGTGTGCAATTGATTTAATTTATTTTTGAAAATAATTAATTATTTTTACCAAATGTTTAAGAGAGTTTTTAAAAAATAAGGAAAAACGATGCTAACTAACATGCAGTACAACATGTATTACATACATGTATTACATGAGTTGTTTTTTATATGCAACTAGCATGACGATCGAGAAATAGCACACCAAAAGAATAGAAGGGAAAGAAGAAATAAAATATTATTTCAATGAAAAGAAAAGATATATGGAGTTTGAAGAGTGAGGGTTCCAAATTGTAATCATCTTTCAATGTTATTCTTTTCCATCTCTAAGATTCCCTCTTTCAAATATCCTCTACTCGATCTGTAGGAAGATAAATTATTGAACAAGATCTGATTTTGGGAGAAGAATTAGAAGAGGGGAGTGATCCTGGTCAGAAAATGGCAGAAGAAAATCAGCATATAATAATGGTCACTTCGGACAATGATGAGAAGAAGATCATTCGTAGGGAAGTTGAAAAACAAAGGAGGACACAAATGTCTATTCTTTGTGCATCACTCCGCTCTTCACTCCCTTTTGAACTCATCAAGGTCTTCAATTAACTTCTATATTTTCCTTTTATTTTAGCAACTTTTCTAATCTATGCTTCTATTTTTGTTAAACAATGGTCTTTGATGGTATGCTAAATATATGTACTCATGATTTGCATAAAAAAAAAAGTAGGTTTTGGTTTTATAATGTTTTCATCATGTGGGGTTTCAGGGAAAACGTTCGGCATCAGATCACATTAACGAGGCGGTAAATTATATCCAAATTTTAAAGCAAAAGATTAATGCACTTGAAATGAAGAGAGATAGGCTCAAAGATATGGTGAATTCAAATGGAATTGAACTTGATCATTCAGGTGCTCTAGTGAAGTGTGTCAACATCAGCCTCATTGCAGGGGGCGTGGAAATAGCCATCTGTAGTGGTTTTGAGGAGAGTAGTTCACCTTTATCAGAGCTGTTACAAATATTATTTCAAGAAGGATGTGATGTTGTTAGCTGTGTTTCCACCCATGCTAATGGGAGGATATTTCATACCACTAAGTCTCAGGTATATTAATTAACTGCAAGAAAAAAAAACTATTCACTAATAGTTATTTGTTTGGAATCCTCTAATTGTTATATTTTATCTAACAAAAAATAAAATCAAACGGTTAGTACAACTATTATAGGTTTATATACATTAATAATATGATGTATATTCTAATAAGATGTGATGAACCAATGACATGTATTGATTTTTAATTAATTATACTATCGAGATTGAAATTGTTTGTTTGGTATAATACATCACATTTTTAGTGGAGACTTATAATATCTATATTAATAATTAATGTGTATGTGTATTAGTTTCATTTTTTATTGAAAAAAATCTATACTGATAAAACAAATCTAACGATTTGGTGTGACTTAAAGTGAAGGTTAATGACTTCTTTTTTCCTTTTTTGAGTGGATAAATGACGTTATATGTGCATTATTTCTTCTTCAAAACAACTGAATCATGTACTCCATCAAATAATTTGAAGTTCCTCTGCTGTTAAAAAAAAAAATCTAAGGATTGGCTGTTAGCATATGGAATTTTATTTGTAGCGGTTAAAGCTTGGACAGTTGCATGTATATGTACATTCAAGAGTTTTATGAATATACGAAATTGATGAATAGGTGGAGGACTTGACACGCCTTGATATTGTTAGGCTGCAACACAGACTGGATCATGCAATCTTGTTGTCAAGGTAATTATGCCAGTTGAGAGGGCCACTTATATTTTGTGATCACAAGACTATGATAAGTGTTCTCAACTTTCCTTCGTTAATTTAGATGTACTTGTTAGTACTTTTAATGTTAAATTTGTTCCTGCTGAAATCAATGTGTGAGTAGGACTATGATTAGGATTGTCAACTTGCCTTTGTTAATTTAAATGTAACTGCTAGTACTTGATGTGCTTAATTTCTTCCTATTGCTTTACCCCTGATGCCCACGCTCTCAATCCCACTTTACTAAGATGAAAGGTACGGTACTTTGGATTTGCCTCTGCTGTTTCCTCTTGGATACTTAATGATCAGCAACAGCTATTTGGTTTTAGTTGCAATTATGTTATACATCATGAGACAAAATTATGTTGGAGTTTAACTGTAAATCTCATTTATATATCAATGGTTTAAACTGTTCGAAAAGCAGACCTGATAAAAGAAAGAGAAAAATATGTGGATTCAAGTTTCAAGGTTGGAGTGGAGTATACCAAAATTGGTAACTTTAATTATTATTATTTTGATCTAGACCGGTAAATTTAATTCTCAACTTTTAATATTTTTATTTTGCAAAGATTATATTTACATTAGTATTAATGAAAAATGAAATGAGAAAAGTACAAAAGTAAATAACTTTTTGTAAATTTAAGTATAATTAAAATGAGAGTTTATAAAAAGTCAAAATTAAAGTAACAGACACTAATGTTGGAGACTAATCTAAAAGTTTACTTAAAAAAATCAAATATAAAAAAAAATGAAATGATTATAACGGTTTTAAAAATTTTAACTAACCCCAAAGCTAAGTAAAAGTGTATTCCTGAAGAACATGGGTCGCAGGATACAGCAAACCTGGTTTTTCCATTATTTATTGGATGCATTTAGTGGATTTTGTGATGGCTTCCCCGTTTGTTAAGATTGTCTAATCCAAGCAATGTACAGATTATACATATATTGTTTAGTTCGGTCAATCAGATGATGATAGGTTGGTGTGACAACTTGATCGATAGAATGAGCTAGTTGCTTGGTATGGTGCTAATTAATTAAGAAGAGTATTTGCCAAGTCTCTTTAAATTAGTAACAATTTCTAGTTAAAAATTGTTATTGTGATTCATTGTTTTATATACAAAAATTGATCCATTTCGCTGGATGAGATTGGAGTTGTTGAATTGTTTCACCCAATGATATTCGTAGCCTGCATTCAACAGATAAATTGTGAAGACGTAGATTCATTTCTGAAGCATAATAAGTCATCAATATTGTTTGCCACCCACTGACACAACATTCTTCACCGAAAAACATTGCAAATAATGATGTTATATTTGTATAAAAAATTTTCTTATAAATTTAAAAATAGGTAGAATAAGATCGAAAAAGGAAAAAAGTAAAAGAGAGATATAATATAAATTTAATATGACAATAAAATAAAATAAAATATAGTAAAATAAAAATACCCATAGAATAAATGATAAATAAAATGCTGCTCCCTCTCATGTTAATCAACGTAAAGTTATACCGAGGCTAACATTTGTTCAGCAGGTTTTTGCAATAAAACTTGCGGACATTAATTGAACACTTGATAAAACAATATCTGAACCTTTTAAAACAACACCATAAAGGAAATCTTAAAGAAGATATTTTTAAAACAAAGATTACTTGTAAATAGTTCTTCCCTTAAAATAGTTATAAACAAATATTGTTTTAAAAAAATGTTTTTCTCGACCAATAAAGACATTGCTTTTGTGAAAAAAAATATTATTCTCATAAAATAATCTTTCATAAACGAGTCTTAAATTAAATAGTTTTTTTTAACTTTTTGGATATGTTGCGTGGTAACGGGGCCGTATGGTCAGAAGTACTGAAACTGGCTAAGTGCTGACGTATTTTTCTAAATATATAGGTTTCTATGTTTTGGCCTATGAGGCTATATAAATTATAAGGTATACAAGCTATATCCTTCATGCTCTTATTTTTTTGTTGTGAATTTGAGTTGATTGTCACTGAAAATGATTCATAACCTTTGCTGTGGGATGAGTTGTCGGTGATAGAAGCAAGCCATATATGGGAGTGATTTGATATACTTTCAATAAAATTGACAAAAATATTGAGTTTACATTCTATTAAAGCGGATATATTTAAGATGGTATTAAAAAACTATAAAAATAAAATAGATAAAAAAAATAAAATAAAATAAATTTATAATAATAATTGTTCTGAAATAGATAAACTAAGAGAGTGATCGTGTTTTTTGTTTTGCTGTCATTAACATTTTCTGAGAACAAACTAACAAAGCAGGGTTGTGATGTGGATTTTTTTAATTTATATGGGTCTTAACAGATTATATTTTTACTCAAGAGGGATGTTATTAATTTATTATTTAGTTAACAGATATTTTTATTTAAAAATTATTATAAAATTAATAACTTTTAATTATATAATAATTTATAACTAAATAATAATATAAAAACATATATATTATCAATATATTTAAATTATAAAAGCATTATTTTCAACGTTTATTAATATGAGTTTCATTAACTAAATATTAAAAAATTGACTATATATTACACTATGTATAATTATTTCTATTTTATTTTTATATTATATTATATTATATGTATATATAATAACAGATATTAATTGATATTAGATTCAAATTTGTAAATTTATATTAATAAATAAATTTTTAAAATATAAATTTAATTAATTTAGCCGTTAAATTATGTGAAACTATTTTTATAATTATTATATCAAATTCTATATAATTTAAATATTTATAAATATTTTTTATAATAATAAATATATGCTTATATTTTGAATAATGTTATAAAATAAAATAAAATAATATCAATTAACTTTTATTTATATTAATAAATTTAATCTATTTCTAAAAATATTTAATTTAACAAATGATATAAAGTACGAATTTAATATTTAATATTTAATATCAATTAATATTATCTCTCTCAACACACACACACACACATATATATATATATATATATATATATATATATATATATATATATATATATATATATATATCTTAAAATTCGTTACTAATTACTTGGCTATTATTGCATTTGTGTGCGGTTATCAATGAAAAATTGAATTGACCTTATCCTTTGTTTTTCTTTTGTCCTCATTATAAATTTCTAGTCTCGTAAGCTTTACAGCTACGATGGTTGACCAATTAAATAAAAACAGCCGTTAAGACAACAGTGAAAAGCACGTTTTGCATAAGAATTTTTTTATACAATAAACCTATATAAAAGTTCGTATAATTATTCAAGAAATAAAAAATAAAATAAAATAAACGAGTAAAATTAATAAATAAAGATAAAACATAATGTTATGAAAATTATGATATAAATATATTATATGAAGTAATATAACGTTTTCCATATATGTAATTGGAAAATGTTTTGTTAAGAAAATAAATATATTTTTGATACGTATACAAAATATTTTAAAAACGTAAAAAGTAACAATAATTATGTATTATATCTGAAAGCTTTAGTTTTCAGATAATAGTAAACTGCTGTATTGGGCAGCTAGGCAACCAACCACTTGTATGGATACTGGAAAATTTATATTTTAAAATCTCATAACAACGGTAGTTAACTGTCACTAATACCTGTACCAAAACATTTTCCTCAATGTTACATACAATATTTTGTCAAAAGAAGAAAAAAAAATTAGCATATCATAAATATTTTAATTTTGTACATACATCACACGGCTATTGTTTAAACACATGTAGATGAAGAACTAACTAAACTTCAAGCCAACTTAGTTTAGATAACTAGGAGCTTTAAGACTCATGAGGGACAAGAATGCAAATATAACTTCATAAATTAAAATCTTGGTAATTAAAGGATGTGTGTCAATAAGAAAAACAAATGACTTAAGTTGTGAACTAAGCATTTTATACCCGGTAAAATAATAACACTGCAAACACGATATAAAATATTTCTATGATTATGTTCAATAAAGGAGAAAATTTGTAGCCAACTTAAATGGTTGGAATAATTTCAAGGAGTAGATTCGATTCACAACGCACCAACCGACAAAGTGAAACTAGAATTGTTCAAATCAAAATGGAATATAAATAGAGTACGCCCATAATGGATGAATATATGAAAGAAAATTATAAAAATAGAAAAGAAAGAAAATTATAAAAATAGAAAAGAAAGAAAATATATGATAATTATAAATATTCAATTAAAATTAGGAAAGTATAGTCAAATAAATTTTAAAATAGATTTTTTAAAATTTGATTTTAAATTTATGGTAATAATTAATACATCAAAGATTGTTTGACAAATTTGGGTACATCTTTTATGAATTCCAAATATAAAAAAGAAAGGGACGATCTCCAACAAAACTAGAGCAAACACCATGTCCCACGATAATATTAATTTATTAAGGAAAATACAAAAGCAAAGGAAATAGAAACAAGAGCATTGATACGGCAGGTGTGATGGATTCTTATCTTATACGGAAGGGGATTTGAGGAGCCTAGCTAGAATATATCAGTCAAAGGGGAAGTGATCTCAAACCCTAGCAATCAAATTTTCTTGTACTATAGTATCTTTGTGAGCCCAAAGCAGATCACCATGAACCCTTTATATCAAAGTGATGAGTTGTATTTTCAGATTTCATCTCCTAATTATTATTCCCTACCAATCCAAACAACCTCAGAAGACCAGATCTTGAATGATCCTGTGGTATATGGCAGCGCTCTAATTCCTGCTTCTACAAGCCAAATGGGAATTAAAAAGTTGCCTGGTTGGGGATCAGATCAAGATTATAAGATTACTACCACCATAGTTGAAAACAAGAAGCATATGCATAGGGAGACTGAAAAACAAAGAAGGCAAGAAATGGCCAGGCTTTGCACCACCTTTAGATCTCTTCTGCCTTATGAATATATCAAGGTAAGGAAAAATGTTGGTTGTATATCTGAAAATAAGTAGAATAGGATGAAAAAAGAAAAAGATATGAAGAAGAAAAAAAAGTAAGAAAAAGATACGATGTGTTATAAAAAGATATATTAAGATGGAAATATTGTTAAGAAAAATGATAATGAGAATTGTGAAGGTAAGCGCCATAGGTACAAGTACTTAATTACCATTTTTTCCCCTTGTTTTTCATTTCATTTACAACTGAAGGATATTACAGTATATTGAATATACGTTGATGACCATCATCAGGGAAAACGCTCAATTTCTGATCACATGAATGAGGGTACGAAATATATCAAGTACCTTCAAAATAAGGTGAAACAGATGCAAGGCAAGAGGGATGAATTAATGAAGTTGTCAAATTTGAATGCTGCTGGCTCTGAGGGTGGAAGCTTGAGTACTACCCATCCTCCGATCTATGTCATCGTTCATCCTTGTTCTTCAGGAGGTGTTCAGATTGAGTGTAGTTATAGCTTCAGGAAGTATGTGTTTCCTCTGTCAAGAGTGCTTGACATAGTGCATAAAGAAGGGCTTGATGTGGACAATTGTACTTCCATCAAAACAGATGATGACAGGTTCATTCACACTGTCCTATCAAAGGTATCATATCAGATTAGTTAATTGTCAGTTGTCACTGAGCATGCTGTAATATTATGATGTCTTTAGTTCAAATTTTGATCATTGACATTTTTTTTTATAATTTGTCTTGAAGGATCAGCATATGATGACCAGGACTAATTACACCCAACTGCAAAGAAAACTTGTCGAAGCAATATCATCTTCAAGTAATATTATCTGATTTAATTTTACAAGATTTTCATTTTTTATTTTTGGTTTTGTCCGAAGATTCATATTATAGCAATTTGTTGTAATTGTAGGCTTGGACGAGCGACTATCTAAACCTGAAAACTGCTGATATCTTAAGAAAGGTGTATTGTATGGTGAAATTGCTCAGCTGAGCTCATCAGACTATTTAACTTAAGTCATTTTTGTATATGTTATAGTACCATTGGTGTAGCGTAAAGTGAATCCAGTTGAAAAGAGTTAAGTTAATAATGGTCATGCAGTATTTCATGAGCTCATTGTTCTCTGTCATGCATAAAGTTTATAGTTTATTGCATGTTTTGCATTATAAACACTGGCTTGCATTCATCACTTTCTGATTTTTGAATTCAGCTACTTTAAAAGTACATTGTCAGTATTAAGTATAGTTAGTTGATAACACTAAACCATCTTCTGATCATATAAATATATGCTAGCACTAATCAATTTGCTTAATCAGTATCCGTTACAAAAATAATTGGACTAGTACTCAGCTCAATGAACTGACATAATTAAGTAATTTGATTGTATGATGGAAGGTAATTAGAATCTCAATTTAAGTTGTGTTAGGCATGCATTTAGGGTGCATACCTTTGTTGCTTATATATACTACTGGAAAGCGAAGGAATAGAATTATTATTGTTATCCATTTCATTCCTTCCAGTACTCCTAGTAACTGCACCTTTGCTATTTATAAATTGAACTGAAGAAACGCATGGATATATCTATTCTGTGCCTTTGGTTTTTTGTCTTGGCATATTTCTAGCAGAGTTCTCACACCAATTTTCACACAGTAAAAATTTGTCAAATATAATATATTTTTCCTTTCTTAATCTTTGTTAGTATAGATTTGTTTAAATAACAATTAAATAGATATTTTAAATATTACGTATTTATACTAACACTAAAATATATCCTATTAACAATATAATATACTGATGATATATATCAATTCCTATACTAATATAATTATTTACTAGTATCGTAAATTATATTATTAGTATAAATTTTATAAATTTATATTTATAATTTAAATTTTGTTACACAAAATATGTATTAATCAAGGCAAGTGTAATGACAAACTGTAAGGAATATTTTTTTAATAATGTCAGTTAGTTGGTTTCTTCCCACTTAGATAAATTTAATAGCATTTTTGTAACTTCATCTCATCCTATTACAATTCGTATTTGATGAGGACACTTCAATCTAAAAGTAGAAGAAGAAATCATATATACTTGCACATTCAACATTATAGGCTATTAAAAATAGTGATACATACATTTTATCTGGAGGGAAAAAATATGTACTGTATTATAAATATTTTTCGCATTATTCTTTAATTAAAATTAAAATTTTACTTTAATAGCTGTATTATACAGATTAAAATTAAAATTAAAATTCATTATTGAAATAAAATTTTAATTAAAAATAGTATCAAAAATATATTTAATACTACATCTAGACCATCAAGCAGCGATATTGATAGGAGTATTACAGGTTATGCAATACCCACCGTAAGTACGCTATTTAATTGTCGAGCTTGGGGTGTTTCTCCGGATCGGAGTTCATGCTAAGAAAGTATCAATCGAAACCATACATTTATGTTAATCAACTGAATGGAGTGTTTAGAAGATGATAAGATAATCGTTGCTTATTTAAGCATTTTTCATATATAGCTGTTGCATAAGAAAGTTAAGTTATGGTTTTGTGAAATTTTGCTTTTTCAGATTAAGTTTCTCAGGCTGGTTAATTGATTCTATAGATGTCGAAAAAGCCACGGCATAAACTCATATAAGGATTTTAATAACCATACATTCAAACAGTTTTTATTTCAACGCATCTTATTTTTCTTTCAATATCTTTCTTTTCATCAAATCATATATAATATTGTATCTTTTTTTCATCTCATTTTATTTATTTTTATATATACAACATTTTCCCTATAAATTACCTTTGCAAGACACCAATTATGTATATTAGCATGTTGATAAAACTGTTGTAGAAAGTGTTATGTTTTTTATTTACACTCATTTTAATTTAATTTTTATAAATAAAATTTTACTGATCTATTTAGGGTGAGAATATTTATTTTATAAGATAATCGACATAACCTTTTCTTTTTTTTATTTTCATTTTTAACATTTTTTTCATGCCCTCTCCTATCTCTTTCTCATTTAATTAAATTTCTTACTGGTGTTTCAATTTTAAGTCCCCAACATAAGTGTATAAATAGGGTTTACGCTGTTAATAATGTTATAAAATTACAGAATCAAGCATTAACTGTATTGGAAGTTTAATTAATTAAAAGCAGAGCAATTATTCCAACAATTTAAAGTAACTTATAATTAAATTGAAAAGAGATAGAAACACACTCAAAATTGAATCCCGTCTGTTACAAATATAAAGAATTAAATTAAAATATTCCCAGCATAAATAAGTCACAGTCTCAAACGGTTGACGCTGGATTACATGGCATATATATTAACACGGAAGATCTAATTATTTAGCGGATTTCCAATTTTATCATTGATTGGAAATATATGGATGTTACTCGTGGCAGTTTTCGTAAGCAAACCAATGAGTGATGTTAATATATCTATAACAAAATCTGTTTCGACCTTTTCTTTTGGCACCCTACACAGTTTAAAATCAAATCAAATTCAAGTGATTATTACACTAATGTATCTGAGTCCATTTTGCATCAAACAACTTGATTTTGATGCATGTGTTAAAATACACAGTATCCTCACTATTTAGCTATTATATGATGCAATGAAGTTCGTATCCTAAGATAGATTCTGAAACACCGAGAATAGACAAAGCAACATTATATTACGGAAGCGAAGATATGACAACCAAGCTAATCATATTGAGCTATTATATTATGCAATGAAGTTCATATATCCTAATATGGATTAGGAAGCACCAGAATAGACAAAGCAACATTATATTATGGAAGCGAAGATATGACAACTAAACTAATCATGGCAGTAATGCTTCTGTGCATATTTTATTTTGGGCATGTAATTTCATCATTTAATTTGAACATTATCTTTCACCGTTTTATTTATTAATTTTAATTTAATTTTCTTATTTTTACTTTATGTCATTATTTAAATTTATTTTATTTTGGTTCATTTATAAACACTACACTTTATCTATTTTATTTATTAATTTATTTCTGTTTATCATTTTAATCATATAATAATAATAATAATAATAATAATAATAATAATAATTATTATTATTATTATGTTAACTTTAATTTTGATTTCATTTTATCTCCGTTTATTATTGTGTTGGGATTTTTCTTTAAGCAAAATATGATAGTCGAATAGGTTGATTTTTGTTGGTCCAACAGGAGTAAATTAGTGACACCAACAGAGAAAGGATTCTGAAAATTCTGAATTTTTGAGAGCATTGAGCAAGGGAAGCAAAGCAGAACCTGCAAAGTATAACAGGAGGACATATGACCAAATAAAAAAAAAATTCTTTTATTTTTCCTTTTAGAGGATTGTGAAAGAGTGCAATAAGTTGAAATTGCAAAAGCTAGCATGTTGGATATTTTTTCTAAACATTTGGATCATGCCATTTATTGTGGCTATATGATTTATTTTGCATGCCTTTAGTTTGTATTCGATGACTTACTTTTTGGCTTTTGCTTGTGTCTATATAATTTTTCTATTGCTAGTCGTATAAGGAGAATTTGAATATTTGAGCTATGTATCTATTTCTTTGATGTTAATTGAATTTAATTTTTATTTTGGTATTTTGATATTTTAATTGACATTGATTTATTGAGTTTATCTTCATTTTTGTTATCTTTACATTTGAACTGACATTATCTAAGATGTTAGTTTCACGTAATTTACTTTCGTTCATGTTTGTCAAAATGTTTAATTAACAAGCCTAACAAACTCTCATGTCTTTCATTTAAACCTTTTATTGTATATCACCTTGTTTCCTTTATACCTTTTTTAATTTAGATAATTTGATGTTCTTTTTAATTCTGACTTTTTAAACAAATTTAAAATATTTTTATTATCAATTTTTTTAATTATTTGAAATTATTTCAATGATTAAATAAAATCAATTGAATGATGAATTTAAGGTTATTTATACAATAAAAATTTATTGATTATTTATTTGTTAATTTAAACTTTATGAAAAATACATTTTTCTCATTTTCAAACATATAAAAAAATATTTTTTTCCAAAGTTAAAAAATAAATTTTTACAAATGTTTTAAAATTATTTTAACTCTTCGTAATAGTTAAATGGTAAGTGAAGAATTCGCCTTTAATATTATTTAAATTGTAAAATTGTAGTGAATAATTATTTATTAACTTAAAATTTAAGTAGAGTATACTTATCCTTTTAATGATCTAAAATCCAATTTAAAAAAATTAATAAAATAAAAAATAACCCTAATATAATTTAAATTTAATATTTTAAATTTTATTATAGCTTTTACAAATAATTAGAATAACTATGTTTTCTAATAAATATGTAAGATATGAATATGTTCTCTGCACATAAATAATTCAAAATTTTAAATTGATTTTAAAAATTAAAAATTAAATTTTAACTTTTTATAAAACATTAATAATTTTTGGTAAAAAAATTATTTTATTATTTTTTCTTCATCATTCCATCTTAATTTTGATTATAACAGTCATCATTTTATATTATTTTATAATTTATTTTTATTATAATACTTATCATTTGATAATTTATATTTATTATTTAAGTTAATAATTATTAATTTTTTAAAATATTTTTAATTTGATAATTTAATTTATATAAAATAATTAAGTTAATCATTTTTAAATTTTAATTAATTTTTTCAATTTTTAACTAAGCTGTAAATCATATATATTCTTCTGACCTATAAATAATTGAGTTTCTATTTTATAATTAAACCGATCGATCAAACCATCCGATTCTATTTTAACAATATTAAAACATACTATTTATTATATACATTTCATTTTATATTCGATATGTGTAAAATTGTTTTATATTTGATACATAACCTCCCCTATTATGGAATACTTATTTAAAAATTTATTTTTAAAATTAATTAGTCCTAATTATCCTAATTTATTGGTATACATATATATATTAATTCTGGTAATTTATTTTTATTAATATGAATATTATTTATATAAGGATAAAGAAACAAGGGTATAAATGTAATAGTGATGGAGTCAATTATAGTGTATAATTTTGTATAAGCCTTTTTTAAAATTTTATATTTATCCTCTAATTTTTTATTTATTAATTTAGTACAATTCCTTTCACCTTCAACTTTTTGTTTATTTATTTAATGCAATATTTTTTCTGAAGCCAGTTATTTTTTCCAATGGAAAAAAATATTTATTAAATGGTTTAATAGTTCATCAAGTGTATACAAATGATGAGATAGGACCTAAGTGATATGGATCTGTTAGTTAACATTTGGGTAATGCTAAGCCCATTATCATTTAGCCCAAAGTTACACATAAATTTTTATCTGTACATTAACTGGTTGACTTACGAATCATGCGCCAGATGTTTAATATATATATATATATTCGGTCGTGTATTGCTGCTCTATATGGAATTAATCCAACTCGACCAACATTTGCTTGCAAGGTTGCAGGCTTGCAGCCCATGTATATAATATAAATCTCTATTTTGAGTATTTTCAATAACCATTGGACCCGGATCTATCAAATATCAAAAAAAATATTTAATAAAAAACAAAATTTATATGTAATACTATCATTTTTATATTTGGGTGAAATATTTAAAAATAATAATTTATTAAAAATTTAAATTTAAAATTTTGAAATATATTATTTAAATATATCCAAAATTTAAAAATTTTAATAAACTAAAATGAATAAATTTTAATTTTTATCAAAACAATATAAATCTTAAAAGTCTCTCGTTGTTTTTCTTTCTTTTCCTTTCTCTCTACCTCACTCTCACTTGTCTATTTCAGATTTCATTTTTTATAAAATTAAATTTTATCATTTTATAAATATTATTTAAATATTTTAATAAAAATATTATTTAAAAATATAAAAAATATTACACTATTTCGATAAAATATAATTTTAAATTTTAATAATTTATTATTATTTAATTATATTTTATTATAGATAATATTTAAATTTTAATTGTACAAAAAATTTAAAAATTATATAATTTTAATATCAAATTTTTAAGATTACTTATACGCAAAAATAAAGTTTAAGTTTTTGGTAATTTTTATTTATGAAAAAGTTTTATATATTTATATTAAAAATTAAAAATTAATTAAGAAATTAAAAAAAAATTAAAAAATATATTAATTATGTTAAAATAATATTTTTATGTCAATATAATTTATAAATTATTCTCTCATTGAATCTCAAACATAAAATAAAATAATATAATACTATCTAATTTATTATCTTGATAAATAACATCAAATAAAACAAGTAAATATAAATTTATCATATTTTTATCTTATTCAAATTAAAAACTAATTTTAAATCAGTATTATTTTTTTAATTTATAAAATAAATCTCTCAATACATTAGTATAATTAAAAAATCATCTATTTTGTATTAGATATATAAAATTATATTATTTTATTTAAATAAAAAATAAAAAATTTAAAATATAATAAGTTTAAATTGTTCTATCTAAATAAATAAAATTAATTTTAATAAATTTAAAATATTTTATTGAAATAATTTTTTTAAAAAAAAATAATTCAAAACTTATGTATTTTAAAATTTTAAAATATTAAAATCACTCATCGAAAAATATAATAAATGTTTTGATACTATTTTTTTAATCAAAATTTAAGGTTTACATCTCCGACCGATGTCAACCTTTAATATCAAATTTTATTATATGGATTAACATCAATTACTAAAATAAAACTTTAATTTTATTATAAAATAATATTAAAATAGCTATGATTCTTCATCCAACTTTTATAAAAAAAAAAAATACTTATTAAATAAATTTTAGTTTAGACATGAATTATAAACTTGTCAAAATAGGTAAAACAAATTTACTTGAATTGATATACGATAGATTTAAGTGAGGAGTGGATAACCTAACTTGGATCACTTTTGTGATGAAGAAGCAAAATGCTGACCTAACTTAACTTATCAATCTAGAGGGTTCATTCTCCAAGTTGGCTTACTCAAATAAACAAGGAAAATAGAAAAAATAAAAAAAAAATATTTAAAATGTAGAAAAAGTAAAAAATTATATCTTTTTATTATTATATTAATAATAAAAACTATATTCTTATTCTTTTATATTTTAATAATATTAGTTTATAAATAAAAGATTGAATTAAAAAAACACGTTAACTCATGCTATAGATTGGCCTATTTAAATTGGTAAATTGGATGATTTGAGTTAAAAAAAAATTCACGTTTATGAATTAATTTTTTTGAAAGCTAACTCATCAATGCACTAGATGAATATTATATTTTAAAATTATTTTATTATGTAAGATTTAAATTTAGTTAATTGACGTAATTTTTAACAGCGAATACTAAAAAATATTAACAAATAAAAATTTGATAAGTATTAAAATAATATTTATTAATATCAATTTTGAAAATTAATAATAATAGATAATATGTTATACTAATATTTTATATATTAATAATATATGTATTAGTATTTTATATCAATAGAATTATTTATTAATATAATAAATTTTATTATTAATGTAAATTTATTATATCTATATTAATAGTATAATTTTATCAAAAGTTATATTAGAAAATATTGAAATATTAATAAATAGTATTTTTTTAATGGAAGACACATTTGTTTTTACTACTTAATATCTGATGAGGTGATTATAAAAAATTATATATTTTAAAAAATAATTAATGATAATTTTAATTTTAATTTTTATCAAATTTTTTTGATATTTTTATATTTGTTAAAAGATATACATCACGAAATAATTTAATGACAATCTAAATGGTGTGAACATAATAATTTAATATATTTTATGTTAATTTATATAACAGAAAAAAACAACAATTTAAAAAATCTATTTCATTTTTTAGTGGTTATAATTTATCTTACTTTGTACTATCTAAAAATAGTATTTGTTTCTCAATTTAATTAAAATACATTTATAATATAAAAGTTTCTTATAATTTATATTATTAAAAATTATAATTTTTAATAATTATTTTAAATTTTTATTTATAATAATTTTAGTTAATTGACAATACAAAAATATAAAACAGTATATTAAAATCAATTTTTTGTTTATTTTGAAAATTTAGTTCATGATATATAAATAAATAATAATTATGAGAAAAACAAATAAATTTAACACAGAGATTTGGAGTACCAAAAAAATATGGAATGCCATTCGAATGTGTCATCATCCCTGTCCTGATAGTGGACATCTGCATAGGATTAATGAGAAAAAACATATGCCGTACAACTTTTATATTTTACTAGTCAAAAGTTGACATTTTACTTACCTTGATTGGCTAATAATAAATAAGATAATAACATATAATAATCACAACAAATCGGATATGGACATATGAAAGCAAGCAAATTTAGGGAAACGCACGTATGAAAGATATGATAGACAATATGAGCAAGTTTTATTTAATTACGCTAAACATCCGATTATTTTAAAGAAATAGAAGGTTGAAAATATGATAGAAAAATATAAATTTGTGTAATATCTAAAAAATTTTAATTCAAACAAACTATTTAAATTAGATTTAATTTATTTATAATTGTTTTATTTCAAACCTCATTTATATGTATAATAATAACAATAGTGAAGCCTAAAAGTGACAGACAATGATGTAATGCGTAATTACTTTTACTATTGTAATAATTCTCATACAAAATAGTTATTTTTATATAGGTCAATGGGACATAGATAAAATGAATTAAGACATGAAAGTAAATTAATGAAAAAAGAATCTTCCAATCTGGATAGAGAATAATATGAAAGTTGATTTTGATTCTATCGATGGCCTTTTACTTCACACCTCCCTATCAATGTCATCTCTCATGGCCTCCTCTGTCCCAAAAGGAGGAGGCGAGAGAACAGTGGAGGAACTAAAAGAGAACACACAAAATGTGATGATGAATAGAAGTAGAACAAGGGAGAACCAAATGGAAGGAAAAAACTAGAAACAAATGAAATATAGATGGATAAAGAGTATACCAACCAAGAAAATGGAAGAAATTGTAGTGAATTCAGCACACCTTCTCTGGCGAGGGAAATAAAAAATAGCAAAATCCAAATGCTCAAGGGTTTCTTTGATTTCTATTTTAGAAAATATTTTTTTGTTTTTGAAAATTATTTTAAAAACAATATCTATTTTCAATTTTAAATTAAAAATTAAAAATTAAAGTTATTTTAATCTTTTATTATCCATATTCTTTCATTTATTATCTTATTTTTCTTTACTTACTTCCAGTTATTTTTCTTTTAAAAATTAAAAATAAAAAACAAACCAAAACAACTCCTAAATCTCGTTCATTCTCTCCCAATATCATTTCCATGGATAAAGAATGCAGTTGGAGAGAGAAGGATGCAAATTCCCTCAATTAATCATCACTCAGCATATTCCTTGGACTTCAAACCAGTAATCAGCATCCTTTAAAAAATGGACGGTCACTACTACACTGTATAGAAAAAAAATGGACAATTGTTTAAATGCTTAGAATTTATTAATAAAAAAAAATTGATTAGTCTATTGAGGAGGTTGGTTTATTAGCGTTCTCTGCTCAGCTACACTAATAACATCATTGGTTGAAATTCCAAATTAAATATATTTGTGGTATGAAAATGAAATATTATGAATTAAGATACATTGAAATTTGAAAGAATACAGTATAAAAATGAATACGTGGCTTAGAATAAATGTTTAAAATGGGAAAGAAAAAAAATATTGGTCTATTAAGGAGGTTGGTCTGAGTGTTGAGTTAGCTATACTAATAACATCAGTGGTTGAAATTTAAATTAAATATTTTTTGTTATAATAATGAAGCATTACAAACTAAGAGACATAAAAACAAAATATTGAAAAATGAAATACATGACTTAGAAACTGGGTCAAAACAAAATGAAATTAAGAGGTGTAAAGTAGGTGAACAATATTAAAAATCTATTACAAACTCTTTAAATTTGTACAATTTTAAAAATTTGCTAAAAAAAATAGATATAAAAATATCAAAGTAAGTTAATGCATAAAAAATTGACACCTCACAAAACTTTCCAATAAATAACTGAGATAATTTTATATAATACAGATAGATAGATTTCTTAAAGAAGCTTGCAGTTACTTTTATGCGACGCAATGCTATTAATTTAATGATAATGTAAATCAACATAATGAACTTAAAAAAAATAAACTAATACGACAACAACAATGTTATTTTAAACTAATTATTGTTTTCAGTAATCTTATTTTTTAAAAATTATATTGCTCATATAAAAAACCCTTCATTGGACCCCGGCCTATTCTCATAGAACTTGCCCCAAAAGCATAATCACCCATTATGGTTATTTTTTATTTCCGTAACAATCATATGAACGAGCTGCTACTGTCTTTGATTAAGACATTTTGTCAATTAGTCAGAAGCCGAACGTTTTACAGGCTTCACTGGCTTGGTATAATGGTATGTACACCTCCATGGCCTGTTTTAAATTAAATTGTTTTCTCCTAAAAAAAAAATAAGAAGAGAAGAATTGGCAATGATTGCGTCACTATCCTTTGATTGAATGTTAAATTCCATATAAACAATTTACATAGAAATAATAAAATAAATTTGAAAATATTTACCCTGATTTTTTTCTTAAAAGTAAAGATATCTTCAACTTAACAATAAAAGATTTTTTTTTAAAATGTAACATCAAAATAAATTTTATCATTTTTAATAATTTTTTATACATATAATTAAATTTTAAATCTATTAATATATTTTAAAAAATATAATTATTCATCAATAATAACAAATTTTGTTGAAAAAATATACGTTGATATATTAAAATTAAACCTTAAATAAAAGGCTTGTGAATGTTTATTCCAACAGGAATTTTTATAAATGTGTGACATTTCCAATGGAAAATGTTGCTTGACAAAAGCTTGTAAACACTGACTAGCATACACCCATTTGAAGCATATAATACTCACAGAGAATTGGTTTGCATTTCTTCCTCGGCTTCCAAGGCATCGATTTGTCGTCATCATAAGACTTTCTTATTTATTGTTTCATTGCATTTGCCGGTACATTTTTGGTTCTTTTTTGCAAATCTAGTTTTTGTTTTTCTCTCTTCTTCCCACTTCCTTGAAAACCTCTAATATTCTTATTCATCTATTTTCCAGTAGGGAATTTAGATTCTGAATACCATCCTAGAGATTCTTCAACAAAGAAATGCACTTGAAATGTTTCTCTTGTTTTCTTTGTGAAGCAGAGCAACCAGAAACACAGTATGTTTTCATCATATGAATACATTTTATATGCTCAAATTTTGTGATGATAAACAGTTACAAGTATATACGTTCTTGAGTCTCGTTATTTTTTGTCTTTTTTGTAGGAATGCCAAGAAGAAGAAAAATAAGGACTATCCATGGGAAATATACACCTTGAAGGAGTTGCTTCGTGCCACAAACAACTTTCATCAAGATAACAAGATTGGAGAGGGTGGATTTGGAAGTGTTTATTGGGGTCGAACAAGTAAAGGCGTCGAGGCAATTATATTCATATATGATAATTTTCCTTAACATTTTGAATATTTAATTTCTGATGAACTTAACTTAAGCTATGAGAAATTTTCCTTAAGCACAAAACACTTGGCACGGCTAATATAGAATAATGGAACATGCAGATCGCAGTGAAGCGCTTGAAGACTATGACTGCAAAGGCAGAGATGGAGTTTGCAGTAGAAGTGGAAGTACTTGGAAGGGTGAGGCATAGAAATTTGTTGGGCTTGCGTGGATTCTACGCAGGAGGAGATGAAAGGTTGATTGTTTATGATTACATGCCTAATCACAGTTTGCTCACCCATTTGCACGGTCAACTTGCTTCCAATTGTTTGCTAGATTGGTCTAAAAGAATGCACATAGCAATTGGAGCAGCTGAAGGTTTAGCGTAAGTCCACCATCACAAGAGTTATTTACATCTCTCCTTCCATTATATGATGATTTGGTTAAGCATTACTCAATTAAATAACTTGCAAGAAATTGAATTCAAATTCATTGCAACAAAAAATCGAGCAATCAAATACAAAAATACCGGTACTTTACATTCGGTTGCATTTACTGCACAGAATCCAGATCTCAAGAAATCAAATTAACATAATTTGTGAGATGATTTGTTCAATTTCTTGTTCGAAATATTGGATTCATATAACATTTAAAGTTAGCAGGCTATTCAACTTGTTGAACTTTGGCATCTGTACATATTATAATGTATTTCTGTTTGGTTAAGGTATTTGCATCATGAGGCAAATCCTCACATCATTCATAGAGACATAAAGGCAAGCAATGTTCTTTTAGACCCTGAATTTCAAGCCAAGGTTGCTGATTTTGGTTTTGCTAAGTTGATACCAGAGGGTGTAAGTCATCTAACGACGAGGGTTAAAGGCACCCTTGGATATTTAGCACCAGAATACGCTATGTGGGGGAAAGTTTCTGAGAGCTGTGATGTTTACAGTTTTGGGATTTTGCTTTTGGAGATTGTCAGTGCCAAGAAACCAATTGAGAAACTTCCTGGCGGAATAAAGAGGGATATTGTGCAGTGGATCACGCCACATGCTCAAAAGGGTAACTTCAATCACATTGCTGATCCAAAATTGAAGGGGCATTTTGATTTAGAGCAGTTGAAATCTGTGATCATGATAGCTATGAGGTGCACAGATAGTACCCCTGAGAAAAGGCCTAGCATGGCAGAGGTCGTGGAGTGGCTTAAGGGTGGGATAGGGAAGAGAAAAAAAGAGATGCCAAATTTGAGTTACAAGGATGGAGACGACCAATATGATGAAAACTACGGAGAGATTAGAACAATGCGGTCCAAGTTGAAAATACAAAGTGATAATCACCCTTAAAATAAGATGATTTTTTAATGCGCCAGTGAAATTTATAATACATCTTCCTGTTCATGAAAATGAGATGGATATTTAATATATTTGTGAAGTTGTTCGGTGTATATCTTGGCCTTGATTACGTTCACTATATTTAATTTGTACTAGTCTATAAGGCCTTGTGACTCATTCCTAAATAGTAGTATCTCTACAAAATGTCAAGGTTACAATTCACATTTTTAAAATTATATATTTTAAGGGGGCGGGGAGTTTAGTTTTTTCACGGTTTAAAAAATGACCCACTATGAGTTTTTTTTTTGGGGTCCAAACCCAAAAGGACGAACGAGCCTAACCGTTGAAGATTATTGTGCATTGTACAAGGCCATTCTCCGCTTACACATTGTAAGAATCCGAGACAGATATTTGACCACACCACATAGCACATTTTGGGCTAATTGTATTGTACATACAAATAATGTAGATTATTAAAAAATGCATTAGCACATATAATGATTTGTGGTTGTCAAGAATTTTACTTTTCAACGAATATATTAAAAAATATAATTAATATTATTTATCCTTTTGTATATAAATTTTATTTTGAACTTTTTTTTCATTTATTATTGTTGAGATAGATATAAGGATATATATACAAAAACAATACTTTCTTAAAACTTTAAGTAAATAGATAAATAGAAAAAAAATATTTACTTCCTTTCTCAATAAATAAAAAAAGTATGAAGAAAATATTTTTTTTTGTTTAATATTGTCTTTGGGAAGAAAAGTCACAAGCAACTAAGAAAGAAAGAACATGTCTAATTATGGATAATTTCGAACGAATTAATCATCAACCATTTGATAAAAGAATTCATAAAATATATTATGATAATTTTTATTACAAGTTTTACATTAAATAATGAAAAGGACAACTATGTATATATAATTTAAAAACACTTTTTTATAAGTTAAATTAACTAATAAATTAATATTTGATTAGTATATATGACGTTAAGGTCTTCACAAACAGCTATTTTACAGAAGACTGAAAATGGATTGTGTTAATAGTGTCTGTTTTGATTTTTTTAAATAACTTGATAAATTTAATAGATTTTTTCCACTGAAAACGTTATTCCAACAAGTGACTGGAAGAATTACGTGGATTCAGCACCGGGCAAGAAAGGCATGATAGACATATGAGTCCCAGTCATAACTTAAGCCGGCCCAATAAGTCCTCCCTTACACAATCACCAAAGAAGACAATCAAAAATAGCCAATCATTGCGACATTGTAACAATTGTAGTAGTTATCACTTGAATCACACTTCACTAAGATTTCTTTTGTCCCGTTATCGCGAGCCACTTGCTCTAAATTGTATTGAGGCCGAAACACATCCTGTAATTTTAGAAACCAGTTTGAGGCTTCCAAACAATAAAATTTCCCTGTTAACCATGTCACACTCGCACCATGCATTTCCATATATCAGTGTAACCAAAATTGCATTCTCTATTGGTATTTACTCTCTTCTCTTCGTTGTTAATGTAAAGTCATACGTGGACCCGTTCAAGCAATTCCACGTCACCTTCCCTCGCGGAAGCAATGCTCCACAAAGCCATCTCTCACCTGATCACGCACCTGCTCTCTTTAAAGACCTCACCATCAACCAATCAAAATCCACCTGGGCTCGGGTCTACCTACCCCGCAAAGCACTGGATAATCCGCACCTCAAGCTACCCGTTGTTGTTTTTTCCACGGTGGCGGGTTCGTCTCCTTCAGCGCGGACTCCCCTGACGTCCACCATTTCTGCCTCAACATGGCGAGCGACACCCAGTCCTTCGTCGTTTCAGTCAACTACCGTCTAGCCCCGGAGCACCGATTACCGGCGGCGTACGATGACGCCATGGAAGCGCTGCACTGGATAAAAACCTCCAACGATTCCTGGATTGCGTGGCACGCGGACTATTCCCAATGTTATTTAATGGGAGAGAGTGCTGGTGGAAATATTGCCTACAACGCTGGTCTACGTGCAGCTGCGGAGGCTGATAGTATCAAACCTGTGAGGATCCAAGGGTTAATATTGGTTCAACCGTTTTTTGGTGGGACCCAGAGGACCCAATCGGAGTTGAGGCTCGCCAACAATTTGGCTTTACCGCTGTTTGTTACCGATCTGATGTGGAAACTGTCACTGCCCCTTGGCGTTGACCGTGATTACGAGTATTCGAATCCAAAGGTGAATGGTGGGTCCCCTGTTCTGAATGAGATGAGAGCACTTGGATGGACGGTGGTGGTGTTTGGGTGTTATGGGGACCTCCTGGTGGACCGCCAGAGGGAGTTGGTGAAATTGGTGGAGGACAAAGGTGTGACTGTGGTGGGCCACTTCTTCCCTGGAGGCTGGCATGGCATGTTTGTCGGTGACCCTTCCGTCGCCGGCAAATTATATCAACTACTTCTAATCCAAATCACTGGTTTATAAATAGAGATTACATAAATACAATAGATCTTCTAGGTATTTTACAATATATTAAGCACTTTTTCGTTTAAGTGATGAGAACAGAAGAAAGATATGACCAAAAAAAATACAAGGGGTACTTTGTTTGGTCTTTCACGGATGAGAAATAAATAAATGTATTAATATATGTTTAGCAAGATTAAGTAAATTTATTAAATTAGAGATAGTTTTTTAATTAAATTACCTTTTAAAATTTTAGAAAGAAGTTAAAATTGGATGAGGAGGAATTTTAATTTCTTCTTCTCTTCTTATTTTTTAAAATTTTAACCAAGGTCATCCTTGCTCCGATATCTTTCACATTGCTTCCCTCGAAAATGAAAAGAAAATAAAAAAGATAATCTGGAGATATAATTGTGTATAAAAACAACTTGAGAGGTAAGTTTCTTAGACTTTTTTTTAACAATCTATCAAAAGATTAACAAAAAAGAGAGAGTAAGAAGCAGTAGCATCGTTGGTGGTGCTCTACATATGAAAAGTTTATTAAAATGTCTCCTCTTTCTTTTTTATTCTTTAATTTCTTCCAACTAAATATTACATTAATGTTATATGTTGTCATGAGATGTTTTGTGATTAATAAAATAAATATATAATATATTATAAATTAAATAAAAAATTATTTTTTGAAAAAAAAAATCAAACTCAATATTAAAGTTTTAAGGTTTTAACATTGTTGAAAGTTGGTGTTGGATAAACGGGACGTAATTGCAAGTTATTTAAATTCTTAAAATTTTATTTCTAGTAATTGACCATATATTCTCATCATAGTATTATTTTTTATTTTTAAGAATTCATTTTAATTTTTTTTATAACAAATTATTATGATATTATTTTTGCAATTTTAATTTTTATCATTAGTTGCATTACAATTTTCTATATATACCATCTAATACCAGTAACTTTTGAGTAACTTTTTTCCTTTCTAAATCTTTGAACATTGTTATTTGATATTCGATCATGTGTAAATATTAAGTGTACTACACAGTGTTAATTTTAGAGAACAAATTTAAAATTTGTTAAATTTTTATTTCTTAAATAATGATAATTTCACAGCGCAACATCCACTTCTTTTTCTAACAGTTGGATTTACTCCTCCTGTTAATATTTGATTTACTTATTCTTTCTTTTACTTAAATCTTATTGGCAACGTCTACAAAATAAACAAAAATCTTATTAGCAATGTTTATAGAATAAGTCAGCGTTATTAAGGATCATTACACGATGCTCTCTTGAAAATTTGGATGCCACAGCTGGTCCGTCATTGAAAGTTTTCTATTCTGTCTCTCATAATAAAACCTTATTTTTTTTATAATGAGCCATGGCCTAAGACATCAACAATAGACACAACGAACAAAGAAAAAGGTTGGTGATAACGGTCAAGGTCGAAGGTTGATGGTTTTTGTTATACCAATACAATTATATTATTTATAATTTATTATAAACCTTTTTTTAATCAAAATATTAAACTATAATTATTTGTTACTATTATTATTTATATTAAATTTTATATTTGAGGGCGATAAATTTATAAAATTTAAAATAATTATATGATTACTAATTAACTTTTAATCATGACATTTATGTATAATTATATGATTTAAAATTGTTATTTTTACTCAAATTTCATATCTATTTTTTTTAGATGGATGATTTAAAACGAAGAAAGTAATTCATTAGGAGAATTAAAATTTCTAAATTTTAAATATTTTATCTAGATAGTTTTTTTTATGAAATTTTATAATTTTTAGAAAATTTAAAAGGATAATATAAAAAAGTCTTCCATGATCTTTTCTCTCTATATCCTTTGACCTCTCTCTCCCCTTTCACATATTCTACACGTTAGAAATTTTCATGTTAAATTTAATTATTTATAAAATATAATTTTAAATATTTTATAAAAACCTTATATGAAAATATTTTAAATTTTGTTTACCAAAAAAAATTACTCTTTTTATAAATATAATTTTAAAATTTATAAAATTTATTTTTAATTTAAATATAGTTTATTATAAAAATGTTTAAAATTTTATTTTCAAAAAATAATTAAATGATATAATTTTTCAATATTATTTTATATAAACAAATTTTTATTTATTTTTACTTTGTTATACTGAAAAATAGGTAAAAATTTAATTTCAAAAATTATATTAATTATGTAAAAAAACTATTTTTTATTTTAATATAATTTATAATTATCCTATTATTATTTATCCATATCAAATGTTAAATAAAATAATATAATGTATACTATCTAATATATTATGTTGGTAAGTAGCATTACACATGAGATCAAATAGTTATATTATTTCAACATAATTTATATATCTTTTTATCATTATTTTTTATCTTAAATATTAAATAAAGTAATACAATATTTTTTTATTTATTATCTTAGTAAAAAATGTAAAATAAAAAATAAATAGTTTTATAAAAACTTATCATATTTTTATCTTATATTATTCTATTATATTTTTATCCAATTTTTATATTTTTATTTTTTGTTTTTTATGGAATATTTAAAAAATAATAAGTTATTAAGTTATTTAAAATTTTTTGATATTTTTGATAAAATTTATGAACTGTAAAATTTTAATACACTAAAATAAATAAGTTTTAAAATTCATAAATTTTTTGATATTTTTGATAAAATTTATGAACTGTAAAATTTTAATACACTAAAATAAATAAGTTTTAAAATTCATCAAAACATTGTTAATTTGAAAATTCTCTCATGATTCTTCCTCTATTTTGTGAATTTACTATTGCTTTGTATATTTCAAAATCTAGATGTTATAAAATTAAATTTAATTATTTTGTAAAATATAGTTTTAATATTTTATATAAATATCATATAAAAGTTATTTGAATAATATTTTTAAAAAATTATAAAAAATATTTTACTCTTTCCATAAAATAAATTTTATAATTTCCTTTTTAATTATATTTTATTATAAATCATTTTAAAAATTAATTGTAAAAAATAAATATAAAATTTATAATTTTAATATAAACTTTTTAAATACTAACTGTACATAAAATAATTTTTACTTTTAACAATTTATGTTTTTATATATGTCCCCATTAAAAATAAAAAAATTAATTTTAAAATTATATTAATCATGCTAAGAAAATATTTTAATATAATTTATAAATTATCCTGTCATTATTTATTCATCTTAAATACTAAATAAAATAACATAATATTCTTTAATATATTATGTGGGTAGAAAGCATCAAATATAAGATAACTTAACTAGGTAAGAAATTGCAATGCTCTTGTCTTAAGTTATCTAATTAAAATATCCTTACTCAACCTTCGTATTTTATTTTATTTTTGTTTAAATGGATCATTTTAAAAAAAGGAAATTATTTTATTAAGAGATTTAAATTTCTGAATTTTGTGAATGTTTTATTTGCATAATTTTTATGAAATTCTATATTTTTTTAAAAATTTAATAGAAAAAGTTTAATGCAGCAGAATAAATAAATTTTAAATTTCCCTACAACAGTGATAATTTAAAAGCTCTCCCATGTTTGTCTCTCTGTCCCCCTTGTCTCTCTGTATCTCTCTTTGGTTTCACATATTCTAAACGTTAGAATTTTGTTTATGTCAAATTTAATTATTTTATGAAAAATAATTTTAACATTTTTATAAAAATATCATGATATATATATTTTTTTTTACTCTTTTTATAAATATTTTTAATAACTAATTTATTTTTATTTTAGGTATAATTCATTATAAAATGTTTTAAATTTTATTTGAAAAAAATAATTTTTAAATGATATAATTTTAATATAAATTTTCAATATTATTTGTATTTAAAAATATTTTTTATTTTTATATTGAAAATTAGATAAAAATATTTTTTAAAATCATAGTAATTATGTTAAAAAAATATTTTAAAATAATTTATAAATTATCCTAACATTATTTATCCGTATCAAATATTAAATAGAAAAATATACTATTATTTAATATATTATGTTGATAAGTAGCATTACACATAGGATAAAATAGTTGGATAAGGAACCTTATCTCATCTTATATGATTTTATCCTATTTTTATGCCACTTATGTATAGTATATTTTTTATGTTATTCAAACTAATAAATTAATTTTAAAATTTTAATATTAAAAAATTAATCTAAAAGATAATATTGTGAATCAACAGGTAATAGTCTAATAGATTAAGTATAAATGAACAATTATGTATACGATTATATATAGAGTAATATAGGTTTGAAATTTCAGATAGGCTCTAACATTTTGGTTTGAAGGCATAATTGAATTTTGTATTGGCCATGTCTCTAGGAGGAGTGGCAACTGCATTATTCTCCCTGTGTCTCATCTATGTATCTACAGTTGCTTACTCATCTACGACTATAGATCCATACCAGGCAATCGGAATCATATACAACGCCAACGGCACCCTGACACGGTTATACCCACCCGCGCAAACCCCTCCTTCACCGGATCCCACACTTCCCACACCCGTTCTTTCCAAAGATCTCATCATAAAAAAATGGAAGAACACGTGGGCTCGGATCTACATACCCCACAAAGTAAAAGTTTCCCCTAACTCCAAGATCCCACTCATTGTCTTCTACCATGGTGGCGGCTTCATCTTCGACAGTCCCTCCTCCACTTACTTCCACGATTTCTGCGTCAGACTGGTCATCTATACACGATCCGTCGTCGTTTCAGTCAACTACCGCCTCGCTCCGGAGCACCGTCTCCCTGCAGCCTATAAAGACTCTGTGGAAGCGCTGCGCTGGATCAAAGCCTCCAATGACCCATGGTTGACACGCTACGCTGATTACTCTCGCTGTTTTCTCATGGGGGAGAGTGCCGGGGGTAATATTGCGTACTTCGTGGGTCTACGTGCAGCAGCGATTGCTGATCAAATGAAACCGCTCAAGATCAAAGGGTTGGTACTGATTCAACCGTTTTTCGGTGGGATCAAGAGGACCCCAACAGAGGTGAGGATCGGGCAGAATGCAACCTTACCTTTGCCGATCAGTGATTTGATGTGGGATCTGTCATTACCTATAGGCGTTGGGCGTGATTACAAGTATTCCAAACCAACATTGCAGGGGAAGGATAAGGTTTTGCATCGGATTAGGGAGCTTGGGTGGACTATTGCCGTGTTTGGGTGTGAAGGGGACACGCTCGTGGATCGTGAGAAAGAGTTGGTGGAAATGCTCAAGGACAAGAGGGTGCACACTGTGGGACAATTTTACCCTGGGGGTCGACATGGAATTTTTGCTGGTGACCCTTCCATGTCCATCAAAGTTTTTGATTTAGTTATAAGTCTTCATTAATGACTTCTCTGGACATTTACTTCCTTGTTTGATTTGGATTATACAGATTATTCACCTGGGTAATTATTCTTTGCGTCTCTATTAATGTTGATTATTCAAATGTCCCAAGAAAAAATAAAAACACACCTTCAAAAATATCGCTGTTATACTAAAAAGTAAAAATAATAAAGAAAGCCTACCTTCAATAGTTGTCGTAAATTTTTCTATTATTGACGTACAAATAAATAAATAAATTATATAATATAAATTTTTAATAAAATATATTTTAAAAATTAGAATATTAAAGAATAAATAAATAGATTAAAAAATTAAAGTAGTATATATATATATATATATATATAATTGCTGTTTAACAGTTTCGTTCGTTTTTCTCAATTTTTTAGATGTCTTTAAAAATATTTATATAAAATTGCAATTCTCCTTCCTTAAAATTGTTTTCTAACACTTTATATTTTGGAAATAATTTTTTACTATTATAAATTTTTCAAATATTTTTTCTTTAATTTACTAAAATTGATATAATAACAAAGATTGAAATAATTTATATAACATCTTAAATTTAAATCTTATTCTTTTTATGATGCATGGAAAAAATAAGTTTAACTTAATATATCGTATTTGTTTTATGTTTAAACAATAGTTTAATCTTTACACATGTCATTCAATTTTAATTTGGCTCCTATATCTAAAAGTATTTAACTAAGTTTCTATACATAAAATATTCAGGATTCGATCTTGATATTATAATTTGAATGAATGTCATATATTTTTTTGTGTGAAGCGATTAATAACTATTGATATAACAATTATATTTTTTCACTCAAATATATTTTGATCTTTATATGAGTACATATTTTTAATTTGATTTTTATATATGTTATATATTTTTAGTTAAGTAATTATATATAATTTTTTAATTTAATTTTCATATATAAAAATATAATTTAATTTTAAATTAAATAAAAACATTCAAAACATGATCACTTGAATAAAAAATATATCTAATTAATATTAGTATTAGGCATGACAAATAAATTTAAATCGATGAATACCTGTTTTAACTTTGTTGCAAAAAATCTATTTTTATCAAATTTAAAATAGTGTCTCATTTAAAAATATGTGGTTCAGATTTGAGATATAAATGCTTGTTTGACTTACAAAAATATTTAATACATGATAAAAATAAATATTTGAAACTAAATAATTTAGATGCATGAATAAAAAAAAATTGATTTATATATTGTCAAAATAAAAACATCCTATTGAGAAATAGAAATAGTGATTAAAAAAAGTTAAACATCACTTTTTAAAAACACCACCTCTATTATTAACTACGTCAACAAAAAAAAAGTCATTTTAAAATAATACATTCATTTTTCTAATCATCATTTTTATCATTCACTCGTATTTTTATTTTGATAAACAGAACAATCAAATTTTTTGATTGATGGATTTAAAATATTTAACCATAAATAATATTTTTATTTATCAAATTATAAATTAAAATGATTTAAGTTTTATATTTTATAAATATTAGGTGTTAAATGAAATAAGTAACTAGACATGATATAATAATAAGGCGAATCAAAGATAAGTTTCCCTGTACCGGTCCCTAATTCGTGAGAGATGGGTGAGTTTAGATGCATATTTAAAGGAGGTATTAATAAAAAATGAAAACTCAATCTCAATCCTATCGAATTCACGTAAACATGTGAAAAATCTATATCATATTTTTTTATAATTTTTATTCAATTATATATATATTTTGAAATAAATAATATATTAAATATATTTTTAATTTGAATATAAAACACACTATGAATCTAAAAATGTGAAAAATTTACTAATAAAATTATATTTTTAATATTCAAATCAAGGACGGGACAAGTATTATATTTTCAAACCAAACATTGTCTTTATAAATTCGATATAAGTTCAGGTTCTAAAATCAAAGTAAAGCAAATTTTCTTATTAAAGTTGAAATTACACGGTTGAAATTAGAATCGAGAGGCACTCAGTTAGATAGACATAATAATTATTATTTTAATATTTTTCTATTTTATTTATTATATATATATATATATATATTATTTTATCTCTTTTGTCTTTTTATCTCGTATGATCTATATTTTTAGATGTACAACAACCGAACCACGTTCATTTTGTGGGAAACTGAAATTTGATACCGGCCTTAATTAAATAATTGAAGTTCTCCGTTTAAAAAGGCCCTAAAAAGTGTTGGCAGTGTCCTAGTATATATAGACTAATAGTCATAGAACTATGGGTGTCAGCTACCCAACCTACCCTTTACCTTTGCCGAATTTTCCATTGGCCATGTCACTCAGCGGAGTCGTCGTAGTTACTACATTCTCTTTATGTCTCATCTATGCATCCACAGTTGCTTACTCGTCTAAGATTATGGATCCCTACAAGGCACTCGGCATCATACTTAATCCCAACGGCACCCTCACACGTTTAAGCCCACCTCCACAAAGCCCTCCCTCGCCTGATCCCACCCTCCCCACACCCGTTCGTTCCAAAGACCTCACCATCAACCAATCCAAGCACACCTGGGCTCGGATCTACCTACCCCACAAAGCATTCTATAATTCCCCCAACTTCAAGATGCCGCTCATTGTCTTCTACCACGGTGGTGGCTTCATTTTCTACAGTGCCGCCTCCACTTACTTCCACGATTTCTGCGTCAGAATGGCCAACCAAACACAATCCGTCGTCGTTTCAGTCGACTACCGCCTCGCCCCAGAGCACCGTCTGCCCGCAGCCTACGAAGACTCCGTGGAAGCGCTATACTGGATCAAAACCTCCAACGACCCGTGGTTGACACGCCACGCTGATTACTCCCGCTGTTTTCTCATGGGGGAGAGTGCCGGTGGTAATATTGCCTACATCGCGGGTCTACGTGCAGCAGCGATCGTTGATCAGATCAAACCGCTCAAGATCCAAGGGTTGGTATTGATTCAACCATTTTTTGGTGGGGCCAAGAGGACCCCATCAGAGTTGAGGCTCGCTGAGGATGGGACGATACCTTTAGCCATTACTGATCTGATGTGGAATCTGTCATTGCCCATAGGCGTTGACCGTGATTATAAGTATTCAAATCCGAAGGCGAAGGAGTGGGATATGGTTTTGGATCAGATTAGGGTGCTTGGGTGGAGGGTTGCCGTATTTGGGTGTGAAGGGGACCCGCTCGTGGACCGTGGGAAAGACTTAGTGGAACTGCTCGAGGCCAAGAGGGTGCACGTGGTGGGACAATTTTACCAAGGGGGTAGACACGGGATTTTTGCCGGTGACCCTTCCATGTCTATCAAAGTCTTTGATTTAGTTAAAAGTCTTCGTCATGATTCATCTACCCAATTACTCGTTGTTTGATTTGAATTATACACATTATTTGTCTGTGTTAGTGTTCTCTGCACGCCTAGAGAAATATCGCTGTTGTACTAAAAAGTTAAAATAATAAAGAATCAGACTGACTACCTTCCTAACAGTTTTTTTCTGGCTGTTACATTAATTGCTACAAGAATATTAAATAATCTAGGTTAAAAGAACGGACACTGGGTTGAGAATGGAAAGTTTCTTCTCTCTGCAAAACGGACCAGAAGAAGAACTTGCACAGAGTATATTATATCAATGGATGTAGATAACACGTTGTTCGGATAGTTGGGACACCAATGATCTTGACAGTGATAATGTAGATAAGAAAATCAAGAAAAATAATTTGAATGATGATTTACATAACTCGGCAATTTATTTGTTTGAGGGCGTGGCTTTGCTCAGTTGTTACTGGTTCTCCTAAGTTCGAACAATTTTTTTTTTATATATTTGAACATGTTCCATCCTGCATACTAACATTATTTAATTATGGCAGGAACTCAAATATTATATAATGTGAGTTACCGAATGGTCATAGACTAGTCATATCCTAATCCTGCAACTTTATTAATTTTGTCTCCTAATCTCTTATGCCGGAGTGAATCGTGTTGACATAAACATTGAAGAAGGACTGGTTACAGTTTCTGGTGTGAAAGATACTTCAATACTAATAAGGGCTACTAAAAAGGTTGGGGGAAAAATAATTAAAATGAAACATAAGTTTGGAGAAGCAGCCTTTACAAAATTGTGTTCTGGTAGAAGCTTTAACTTTGATATAGTTCCTGTTATACTTTTATTTGCCCCTGAGCTATTTAATTTTAGGCTTATTTGGGAGATTATTGTGCTCTGAATCTCACTCAGGCCTTGTCTTTTCTTTCAGGAGCAAGCAGCCAAGGAAGCTGCCGCAGCAGCTGCTAAGAAAGTTTTTGAGGCAAATTTTGAAAACTGTTCGGAGGATGTACTAGCAGCAAGATTGCTTCTGTATCAGCTGTGGCAAAATCCAGAAAGGTACTTATTGAATAATGTAGTGAGGTTCTGTATGAAATTATATCATAAGTAACTTAATGGTCCAAGTGTTTCAAGTCTTTATACTGATACTGATGGATCCTGCTGTTAATATAAATTTATGATTAGTGCTAGAATGTTCCATTTTTTGCAACATAGGCGATTAATTTGGAAAGAGTGGTTATGAAATATGAATTTGGGACTTCAAGACTAGTGCATGCAGAAAGTGGTCAATACAACTGAAAACTCAGTTTGTCTAAGCTTCACTCCAATGAATAAGGACACTGCTATGGTGGTACATTCGAAAAGACATTGCATATTGATCATACAGCTAACATTTTCAATCAAGCGTCTCAATGCTTTCCAATGTTGGTGTACATTTACAACCGAAGGTTAGCAACTGCAGTTGCTGTTAGGTGAAAGGTTGTCTGTGGCAATGCTTGTCAGGAATCGAATGAATTGTTATTAGTTGTTTGGAAGATCCAAGGTTTGATGAATGAATAATCTGATTGAAAAGTAGTGATTGGAGTCTTGCTCATAGGAGAGATGGTCAGTGGACTAAATCAGAAAGTTTCTTTATTTTGAAATCTATTGATCCAATAAAACTGCCTATTTCCTAATTTTACTGTGCTCCTTTCAGCTTGGATTTACCTTTCTCAGGCAACTTGGGTGGTCAATGCTATTGCCATTGGAAGTCAGGATCGAACATAACTGCATGGACCACTGCAAGTCTCCGTCCTCCATATGTAGCCAAGCATTTGTTTATTCAAAGTTTTGTAAATTTATCCTGGTATGCTTTTTATCTGTGGTTGCATTTATTTCTTTGAACGACTTTGCTTTGTCTTTTAGTATTTCCAAAGATTCGACCAAAATTTAATTATATATTCTCTTCAAGTGTTATATTATTTGATCATAGACTGGAAAAAATGTATAATTTTAGTTGATATTAATATAAAAATAATATAATTTATCTTGAGCATTAATAAAAAGTTCATTATTTTTAATATTAAATTTTTTAAAGAATATATCACTATATATGTATTAAATAATATAATAGTGTTGATTTTGTATTACCAATTAATTCAAATGAAATATATTGAAATTTTTAAATAAAAATTTTGGATTTAAATTTTATGTAGGGCGAAATTTTTTTATTACACAAACTAATTTCACCATACCATTGATCTACCTGTTTTAAACAGATAAAAAATATTACTTTGTGTATAATCTTTTAAAATAAAAAAAGGGAAAAACAATTTAAAAAATATTAATTTCTGTCTTGAAGACTTGGACCGTGGTTGATTGGCTCTATGCTCAAGGATCGATCAATCGATGATCCTATTGTGGAAAAATTCATTGTGAACTAGGCTGTACGTAAAATTATCTATATTTAATTAGATTTGATAATTTAATATTTAATTAATTAAATTTAAAGAAAAATATAAATTATACTTTCTCGGGAATATAATTTTCTATTTTACATTTAATTAATTAAAAAACTAAGTTAATCAAAATTTAATTTAATGTTGAATAATCTTGTGAATATAGCCCATTCAAAAATTTATATCCACTTCTGTCTTTTTTCACTACCACCGTGTGGATCGGGTAAATAGAAGAGTTGACCTGAAGCATTATGTTCATTAAATTATTTTTAATGGAAAAACTTTAATATATTTGAAAAAAATATATAATAAAATAAATATATTTTTTTGAATTGCTTGTATAAGCAATTTTTATTACATATAAGCAATTCTAGTGGGTACGCGTAAATGTAATCAACTTGTTTGGAGATGCTGTAACCACCCATGTGCTGGATCAACGATCAGATCAGACGGAGAGGGTGTAGCAAGCACCGGGTGCTCCACTATGTCAAACCAGGTTGATGCCCTCCACCATCTCAAAATCCACCTGAATCCCGACGGCACCATCACTCGCCTACGTGGAGACTCACACACCTCACCCTCACCTGATCCCAACCTCCCCATCCCCGTCCTCACCAAAGACGCCCCCATCAACCAATCAAACAACACCTACGCTCGCGTATACCTACCCCGCAAAGCACTCGATAACTCCTCCTCCTTCCCCCACAAGCTCCCCCTCATCGTTTACTTCCACGGAGGCGGCTTCATCTTCTTCAGTGCAGCCACAGATTTCCTTCAAGATGCCTGTGCAAACCTCGCAAACGACGTCAACTCCATCGTCGTATCCGTAGAATACCGGCTTGCTCCAGAGCACCGGCTCCCGGCGGCGTACGACGATGCTGTGGAAGCGCTGCACTGGATCAAAGCCCAATCAAATGATTGGTTGAGAAACTACGCTGATTATTCTAACTGCTACCTTATGGGAAGTAGCGCTGGAGCAAACATTGCGTACCACGCGGGTCTACATGTGGCTGCGGAGATTGATCGTGATCATCATTACCTGGGGCCCCTTAAGATAAGAGGGCTGATACTGGTTCAACCGTTTTTCGGTGGAACAAAGAGGGTTCCCTCGGAGGTGAGGCTGGAGAACGATTCGGTTTTGCCACCACATGTGTGTGACTTGCTGTGGGAGTTGTCGTTGCCCGTTGGGGTTGACCGAGATCACGAGTATTGCAATCCAACGGCTGGCGATGGGCCTGTGGTTTTGGATAGGATGAGCAAGCTTGGGTGGCGGGTACTGGTGAGTGGGTGCCATGGGGACCCACTTTTGGACCATCAGGTGGCGCTGGCGAGGCTGATAGAGGAGAAGGGTGTGACTGTGGTGAGGTGTTTTAGGGAAGGGGGGTGTCATGGAGCTGAGGTTCGTGATCTCATCTATCAAAACCTACTATATATCCTAATAAAACATTTTCTTTCTTCCTCCATCATTACAACATGACAATTATAATCTTGAAACTTGGAAGGAAGCAATAAAATGTTTTACTAGGTTATATTATTCTCTTAACCATCCAATTCACTCATCATGTTCTGTATGTCTCTTTTGTTTGTTGGATTAGTCTTACTTTAATCTGGTTCTGTAATTGACACATTGTTACACTTAAATATGTTTATTGCAGTTTGATTTCTAATGGGAGTATATATAAAAAATTATTGAGGGAAATAAAAGTACATTATGGTAGTCTCTCCTCTTGATGCACGTAAAAAATAATAAAACCTGTAAAGATTAAGTGTTCATTGTTTTAAATTTTAATAAAACTGATTTAGAATTGTTACACAAAATTTTTAATTTAACCCATGTCATAATTTGTAAAATTGATTAGTTGTTATCCAAACGAGTCGAAATAATTTAACCCAATATACATTCCTAATTAATAACTTGACTATACACAATTTGGCTAACTAGATTTATTTTTTTTCCTTAAATCCAATAATACCTCTCCATTTTTTTCTTATTATTTTATTTATTTTTAAAATAAAATTAAGAAAATCATAACATTTATTAATATTTCAAATTTTTAAAGTTTCAACTCATCTTTTTTAACATTAGATTAAGGTTTTTTCTTACAAAAAAATTATATCTGACTGAAATATTAAATCATTCATGCGAGATTGAGTATATTCATCAGAGGGTGACTCTCCCAATCATTCGTGAATAATATGGTTTTCAATTAAGACTTTCATCATATTTAATTTTTATTATATTAAATTTTCAAAAAATGCAAATAAATACAGCCAATGTGATTGTGATTGCTCTTACAGTTCTATTGGAAAGTGTTTCCAGACACACTTCATGGGCTTTACCCAGCACAGAGACAGAGTGACTTAGAATAATTCCAAATTTAAACACAATGATATTCTTATATAATATTCTCATATACCGTACAGTGTTATTCATCTTAATGTATCGTAATTTAACAGTTATAATTTTTTTTAAAAATTATTCCAATTAAAAATCTACTATAATATGTGGTATATATAAGTAGACGCATGTGCCCACACCATCTTTTTCGGTTCTAAAAGAGTACTAATATTATTAGTAACACAAACAAAGTCTTTTGACCTTCGTACCATTATATATTTCTCATCCCATATTCCGTTACCTTGGAAGAAGACAAGGGCAACAAGATATATAACAACCTTGTAAATGGACACTAGCCAACATTTCGAGAAGTGTTACAGAGCCTTTTATAGGTACCCACATCCTCACTCATAAGAGATTAAAGCCCATTACAATGAGAAAAGCAAAGAGTGTTGAAGCTTAAACCGCAAAGATCAATTAAATTCTTGTACAACATTGTTATAGAAGGGCATTTGAAACTTGAAACAAAAATATTACCCGGCCCTCCGCAATTTAAAACATGGTGAAATGGATATAGTTTTGGTTAGCTGTTGTGTAGGAGAAACAAGTATTTGTGCTATGTAGGAATAGTAACTCCATTATACGATAAGTCACATTCAACCTACTTACAAACAAATGTTGGAGAGTATATATAAGATTATAAGGATAGGTTCTTTCCAAGAAGGGAATTTTTGGGTGCTCATCAAATTGGATTACCTTACGCCTGGAGAAACATTTTGTTAGGTAGAGACGATGAATCGCAATGGAGCTTCTGTTAAAATTTGAGAAGGTCCTTAGCTTCCTACGCAATCTGATTTTAAGGTCTTGAGCCCAACACATTTGCTTAATGGAAATCAATTATGAATTCTCTTTTGCACATATATGTCATGAGATTAAAGGTGCATATACGGATTAACTCCTCATAAATTCGGTATGGGATGAGCCAACTTGGTTGGGTTGGGTCGAAATTTAATTCCGTAGAGAAAATTATTAGCTCGTGTTTGGTAAATTTTGATTTGTGGATTAGTAGAAGATTGTATTTAATTATTAAAATATTTTAAAATATAAATAATAAATTATATTTTAAAAAACAAATGTTAATGTACAAATAAATTTATTAACTTTCATATTCAACTTATTTAATCTTCCAATTAAATAAATTAAATAAAAAATTATATTTAAATCGATTTATTTCGATTAATCCAATATATTTTATCTGCAAATTATGCATACCTAATTTGTAAATTATACATGTTAGTTCATGGATTTAGGTTAATATATTCATCATGATGTATGTAAAATATGAATTTAAAAATGTGTATTAAATTTTATCTACAAACAGTATAAAAAATAGAAATGTGATATTTGAGATCCATTCCGTATGAATTATGCCAACGATTTTTGTAAAAAGTTTTAATTCTAAATTTTAAACTTATCAAAAGAGATATTTTGTTACAAGTGTAGAAAATTATATATTCTAATACTATTACTATCCAATTATTATGTAATATTAGTAATTTTTTTCTTAAATATTACTTCAATAGTCATGTAAGCTAAATAATTAAAAAAAGTACAAAGTATATTAGATTTGTTAAGTTAATTATTAGTTAAAAGTTTATAACTCTAGTTGATCTTTCAAAACTCTTAAATTCTATCACTTTATAGTTCTATCAATTGGAAACAATACAAACATCTACTCTAACCAACTTAGAGATCAACAAAGTAGCTAATTCTTATTAATGAGTTAAGTGCGATAGATCAATATAATTGGATAAAAAACTATGTAACATTTATAATGAAAATATATAATCATTGACAAAAAAAAAATAGGGTTCAAATAGTTATATCACATGTTTCACCAAACTTTCATGATTTGAAAATTAGTTACACATGAAAAAAGAAGACAAATTGAAACAAATTATTCCAATGAAATTATCCATAATTTTAATCATAAGATGAAAAATACAAAACTGCAATGTCAACAAATCTTGCAAGATGCTTTGTTACTTGCATTGTGAAGGGTTCCCTCTATTGGTATCCTATGATGAATCGGAGGATTCCCCGAAGTGTCGAAACATCTTTTTTTTTATGTAGTGAACATCTCTTCTCATAACAGTGAATTAGAGATATCTCTGTTACAAACTAGATTGAACTAAGTTGTTTCCTTAGACATTACAGTTGCTCTGGATCACATGTAACATTAAGACTGGTTAGAATTTTTCCTACATCTTTAGGATTGATTTGAATTATTTTTTACATCTCTCAATAATGATCCAGTTATACTTAGATTTGCATGGTCGTGCAGTGCTGGCTTCCTCCAAAGAATATTTTTATCCTTTTATTGTTCCATCATTTTTTTATATCTTTTTTATCTTTTTTTAAACCAAATTCTATTTAAATTCTAATTCTTTACTTGTATGAAATTTTTATAAAAATATTAAAAACTAGATAGAATTACAATAAAATAAATATTAATAGAATAATAATTATAAATAATTTTTTATAAATAAATTAATAGAATGATAATTTATCATATTATTACATAAGATGAAATAAAAAAATTATTAATGTTATTTTTTATCCTTTTAAATTTATCTAAATTATTAACTATTCAAATATTTTATGAGATATTTAACATACTGGTAAGCAAATTTGTCAATTAATATTAATATAAAGATAGGAATAATTAAAAAATATTTAAATATTAAAGAAGAGAAAATAAAAATATGATAACAATAATAAAATATTTAAATATTAAAAAAAGAGAAAATAAAAAGATAATAACAATAATTAGGAGAAGAGGATAGAAGAAAAATAACTATTTTTTTTAATTTACATACTCATCTTATTTTATTTTAGTAATTGAGGTGGTAATTACTTGTAAGATCGAGGACAATACCATTTTTAAATCTTAAATGATATAATTATTAAAAAAAAAATTAATTAGAACCGTGCTAACTTAATTACAGTAAAAAATATCTTATTTAGAAGTAAAAAAATATGTTTCTTGCTTATTCTATGCAGGACGGACATAGAACATATTATTATTTCGTGGTACTTAATGGTAATATGTTTATAATATTGAATCTAAGTGTAAAAAATGTTTTTATTCTTAATGTATTATGTTAATTTTGTTATTATTTAATTATATAATATTATGATATTATAAACTAATTTTGTTCTACGGAAGGGAGTATGGGTTTGTTACCCTGTTTGTCAGCCTAGGCCCAACTTGCTTCGATTGTTTATTTTCTAGAGCTTTGGAGTTTGGACTTTATATTTATATTTATATGCAGGTCCACCATTGAATTAAAGCACAGTTATAATTCATGAAAAAGAAACCAGTTCTAATGACCATGATGACATGATGAAGAAAACAAAATAGAGCAAGAATAATGAAAAATAAAAAGAAACGAGTAGAACCTGAAGAAAAAAAGTGAACAAGAAACAAGATTTCTAGTTGACAAACAGGTCTTTGTTAAGAGTTAAGACCATCGTTTGCCACGGAAATGACATTCAGTCAGAACAACTAATTGTCAAGCAAAGATGGGGTGAAGTTTACTTGAAGGCTTCATGACTTCATCTAACGTCCCAAGGACATATTCTATATATTTCCGTTTTCTTCAATGTTGAGTGCCTCTGTATCAAATACCAGTTTAACCTTTCTTTGCGTGCCTGCACAATGCGAGATTTATTAATTTTACTTTTAAGTAATAATACTTTTATTATTATGTATATTAAGTTTTAAATAATTTAAATATTTAAATATATATATATATATATATATATTATATTTAAATAAAATTATCTAATAAAATATTTATTATTTATTATTTTATATAAAATTTATAAATATAATTTATTTGATAAAAAATTTAAATATAAATATCATATTATATTAAATGATATATATATATATATATATTTAAGATCCATTAATACCGAATATTAAAATTAAATATTTATACTATTTAATAACTTTTTATGAAATATGAAATTTACTAATATAATTATTGAATTATGTAATAATATTTTTATAATTATATATTAAAATTTAATTATATTATGTTTGTGTATTTATATTTTAAAAATATATTATATGAAATAAAATAATATGATAAAATATTTATTAATTTTTATTTATATAAAATTTTATAAATATATTTTACTTTGATAAGATTTTTCAAAATCAATAATTAGATTAAAAAGTTATGTCGCGGGTGAGGCCTTGCTGTATTTATTGGTGGATTCCTTTTGGATTCAAATATACCATTCTAACAAGATTGGTTGGGCCCTTACACCTATCTTATGAAATTGTGACTCATTCCCAGCCCATTGCTTCAAGTGTGTTTGTAAAACACACGGCATAGTGTAAGACATCTTGAAGTAAGGAAAGGTAAAATAGGGGGGCAGAGTGAAATAAAAAAAAAATACACTAAATTAGTCCCTCAAATTATCGAATGATGATCGTTTTAGTCGTAAAATTATAGAAATGGCAGTTATTTTAATCTGTAATAAGATTACAACAATAAGAATACAAATGATCTATATTTAATAATTTTAAAGATTAAATGATGTCTTTATAATTTCAAGAACTAAAATTGATACTTATAATTTTAGGAACTAATTTAATGAACTATTTAAAAATGATTTTTAGATGCTATATTAAATTCATGATATTTTGGAACTAGCTAGATACACGTTTTAGACAGTACTGAGAGTAGGTTCTCTGTCATACAAACACAGTATAATATACATCATGAAGCATGTTTTCTTACGTTTCTTTCATTTGGTTTCCCATCCCCTAAAGAAATGCCAGCTTCCATCTTTGTCAACCATGGTTACAAACAAAAAAGTGGGCCTCACATTACAAGAAAATAAAGCCAATACTGTTGATAGCAGATAGCTTCTTTTAAAATCAGACAAACAAGTTTTGCTGCGCATAATTCAATCAACAAAACAACTCGGTCGTGTGCGTTTATAATTTAAGTATCTCAAACATGGCACTATCGTGATGATGTCAATTAACCCAAATTTAACTGTCTAATCACATTAAGAACATTAATTGAACATAGCTGAAATAATAAATTTCATGTCTTAAAAAATTAGTTATATCCGATCCAATCAATTTTGTGTAATTCACACCACGAAACAAAAAGGGAACTCATTCAATTCAAATTCCAAGAACATGCACTTGTCATGACGTTGCATAGACACGATGTACCATATCTATACGCTTCTCGTTTAACATGAGATAGATATATATAAATATACTTTCATCAACGGCAATTAAATTTCCATTTGTCTAACAAAACCAAACAACATATGAAACAAAATTAACGAATGGAAGCCATTCTCGCAAACTCATCCAATTGATGTATATCTTTTGAGTCATATTTTTATAATGTCTTCATTGTCTTGAGTTACGTAGAAAATTCTAAATCTTAATTCATATTTGAATAAAAGTCTTATCAAGCAACATATTAGCAATGCTTTTTCTCCCACTCTCTTAAGGAGTCTAGAAGAGGTCATCAGGCCATGAATCACATGATAATGAGTATATGATAAAGCTTTGTCGTTTATATTACCAACACACTTCGCTATCTTTCCCACATAATTTTAAAAAGGAAATGACAAGGCCATTGAAGAAATTAGATTTCATGCGTTTAATTAAACCGTTATGTGAGTTGGACATCCTGGCACGTAATTATGGAATGAGATTTGAACTAAAAACACAACAAATTTTACTTTAAACCGTTATGTGAGTTGGACATCCTGGCACGTAATTATGGAATGAGATTTGAACTAAAAACACAACAAATTTTACTTTAAACAAATATATTTTAGTGAGGAAAAGAACACGGGGTATCACCGTTCACCAACTAGATCTGATCATGCATTTTTTGTCGTTTTATGGTCCTGATGGTTCTGAAAAGGAGTTAGCTAATTAACCTTATAAATAAAAGAGTTATTAAAGCATATAATAATCTTTTTCAGTAAAAACTTATACTTATCTTCTGTTTATCAATAATTATAAATTCTCTCACTACTGAACAAGGGGAGGGGGACTCCCTCCTATTTCTAGACTCTTTAATGTATTTTACAAGCTGCAATGAAAAAATTATTGAGCTTTTGTCCTTTGTGTCAATGGAAATGGAAATTATCAGAGAAGACAAAAACATATATTTCAATACCAGCTGCAGCTACAAGAGTGCAGTATCTCTAGAATTATAGAGTAGCAGATAGACTCGATCAAAGATAAGTTTTTGGAGATTCGATGATATTGGTGTTATTAATACAGTGTAATAAGAAACTGGAAGAAAATTTAATAGCATCTTTGGTTTTATTTGGAGCTATTATTTGCAAAAACAATAAGGACTTTTTTTCATATCTCTTGAAGCTTTTCACTTTTCACACGGAAAATTAAATATTCTCTCAAATTCAACATAGCGGTAATACATATATTTTAAAAAAATATTAATTACGTCAATTAGTATTTGACAAAAAATGTATTTAATTACTTGTATTTTAACTACTCATTTTATTATTTAACTAATTTATAAGTTAATTTCATTAAAATAAAAGTATTTATTTGATAAACGACTTTATCTCACTATTTGCAACGTATGATTGAGTTAATAATTTATATACAACTTGATATTATTCTTTTATTTTGCCTTCAATATTTTAATAAAATTATGTATACAAAATGTGTGGTTGTGTAACCATACATTATTTTATTTTAATATTACACTACTTTGTTATTTTTTATTTTTTATATAATATTTGAATTTTAAAAATATTTTTAAAATTAATTAAAAATCTAAAAATTATATTTACATAAAAAAATATTTTTGTATACAAATTTGACAAAAACAGATTTTATATAAAACTATATATATACATATGCTTTTATCAATTAGTTCTATAATTAAATTTTATTAAACATTTTAAATTTAATAACTTAATAACTTTCAGTTAAAAATAAATTTTCAACTATTTTTGTCAACACAATAGAGGAGATGCCAATAAATTGAAGCATTAATATAAAAAAGTAAAATGGTTTCTTAATATTATAAACTAACAAATAGTTTGAAACAACTTAAAAGTCTAAAAGTAGCAAACAACTTAAAATGAAGCGAGTTCGTATTAAGTTGTGTTTATCACTATTAATTATGTTAATTGTTAGTGTTGTTTTTTTTAAGATTTCTTTACTTTATTCACTAATTCTTATTATATAGGTTGAAGAGATAAAATCTTTAAAATATTTATTATATTAAAAACATAAAATTGTTGTGTTTATTTCAGTTTATTTATCATTTAAAAAACATTAATACTTTTTTTTTATCTAAAAGATAGGTTTAGTAATGCTATATTACAACATTTTTTATTAATATTACTATTACTTAAAAGTTAAAGTACTAAATAAAAAATACTAGTATCTTGCTTAAATATGTCAGAAATTTAGTAGGAGATTTTTTAATTATTTAGATCCTTATTTACTAGTATCTTGCTTAAATACTTAATTAATTTTAACTATAATTTAAGTTATTTAATAAGAATAAATTACTTTTAAAAAATACTTTATCATAATAACTGACATTCTTACATATTTTCTTGAAATGAATGCATTACAATAATTGACTAATGATTTAAAATGGTTTTCTATTATATGACTATTGTTGATATATAATATAAAAATATAAAATATATCTGATCAAATGTTTTAAATTACTAAAAAAATAAAAATGGATTATATATATATTATAATAATTTTTTTAATAAAAATTTTATATGATTAGCTTCTTATTATATATACATTGGCACATATTAAAAAAATCTATTGTAGGTAATAATAGTTTTAAAAATATATTAACACTTTAAAAAATTTATATTATATTCAAATATAAATTTTTATATAATTAAAATTTGTTAACTTTTATGATAAAAATTTAATTGGAATATATTAACAATATAGTATTTTTACACTATTTTCAATCACAAATTCTCATATAATTAAAAAATATTAATTTTTCTTCTAATTAGGTCAAAAGTTGAGCTTACCATAATTTTTAATTGATAGTTTATTTTTTTATATTTTTAATATATTAAAATTAAACTTTTATAGTAATTATTTCAAAAATATATTATCATAATTTTTAATTAATTAATAATGTAAAAAATTATTTTAAAAATATATCAAAATTAAACTAAAAAATCATATTTTTTTTAATTAAAATATCTTGTTTCAACGGTCTTAGTCTTTTTCATAATTGTGCTCCAATTATCAAATATCTTTCAAACTTAAAATAATAATTGACAATCACTGAGTAGATTGATTTAAAGAATTGTTTTTAGAACTCATCATGAAATAATAATTACTTTTAGGATTGACTTACAAATAATTTCCAGAAGTATTCTTAATAGGAGAAATAAATTCATTTATAACTAGAAAACATATTGTGTTTTATTTATTTTTCTTTAAAGATACTTGTTATATGTTTCAACAATTATTAAATGTTACATGTATATGCAGGTGAGTTGGATATTTTAATTTATTTATAACATTTATTTCTAATAAAAAATAACTTGAGATAAATAGATTTTTACTAAATATGAGATTGAAATTAAAAGATAGACCAAATTTAATATATCAATCTTTTAAAAATCTTGCTTGATGAATTGACTAAATACATAAAAAATAGAAATATGTTTTGAACGTAACAGCAAATGAGAATTCTTCTTATAATATTCTTAGATAAAGACACGCTTCTTTAATAATAATTTATTGATTTATTTTTTATTATATATAATGGAATTTAAAAGATAGATTTACTGCATGCACATAATAATGATATATAATTATATAAGTTAGTGCTTTGAGGATTCATGGACTCTAGGAGCTTCAAAATAGGAATTCTTCTTTCATGTAAAATGGAAAGTATGCAAAATTTTCCAAAAACAAAAATTTGAAACAGCCTCAGTTGATGTTAGGTACAGTATTTGAAAAAAAAATGTTAATGGAAGGAAATTGAAAAGAATAGGATTGATAATTGACAACAAGATTTTATTGTTAAAATACGATTGATACATAGTTGGACACGGAAAAATATTTCATTAAAAATATGAAAGAATATAAAAATATTATTTATAATTTTTAACATATAACTATATAAATTTTAGATATACATAAAAAGAATTATATTATTTTGATAATATGCAACTATCTAAATATCAAAAATACTACATTGTTATGATTATGATTAAGATGAAAAAATTTATATATAATCTCTTTTTTTATAATTTTTTTTTTAAATTATTTAATATAAAATTTGAATGAATAATATTTCAATATATTTTATGTTCATTCAATTTTATATTTTAATATTTTATCAAAAATAAAATTATTTAAAAAAAAATTATTCTTTGTTGTTTGATTTTTTTTTTCATAAAATCTATCAATCAACCATTTTTTATTCTCACTTATCATAATAACTTTTTTATTGAACATGAGAATGCTATCCTCAAAAGAGAACTTATTTCGAGAAAAGATTAGCGTTAAGTTGTTGGTTAGTCCTCTTCTGTTTCACTCCATTCCTACGTATAAAAGAGCATAAAAAATTCATATATTCTATATCTTTTATAACACCGGTAAAAATGATAAAAAAACAAAGTTTGACATGATTTTGACATTATTTATCTAACTCTTTCAAATATTTTAAAAGTATTCATTTGTTATAAAATTGTAAATTAACTATTCAAATTTCAAAATATGACATTATTGTAATTGTAATTTTAACAAAAAATTTATAAAATATTTTTATTTATAATAATTTTTTATCTCTTCCTTTTTCAAGTTATTTAAAATAAAAAATAAATAAATAATATCCTAACACATATTAATTTAAAAAATGTAACAAATTAAAATTAATAAAACACTCATTCAAATATATTAATAAAAATCCAATTATATTTTAAACTTTTATTATGAAGATGGTAGAAATAAGAATAATATAAATTTCATCCATAAAATTAGTTTTTAATATGATTGCATATACATTATTTTCTAAATCACTTATAGGATAAATCAAATAATATAAATTTTTCACCTATAATATTTATTTATTATGTGTTTTGATTATATAAAAGCATGAATTTTGAAAAAAATAAGATAAAATGAAGGAGGTTAAGTTAAGTTTTTCTTTTTTTAGAACTTTTTAAATGATTTTAATTTTTTTTTAAAAAAATATCTTATCATGAATAAGCGTTTGAACTTTTTAATTAATTTTTTTTAAACAATTTACTTATTAGAAATAAAATCTCAATTTAAAACTTCTTTAATGTTAAATAAGATAAAAAGTTAAGGAAAAAAATTAAATATTATAGATTATATACTAATTTACTATTGAAATTTAAAAATTATGTCTAGTTTATTTATTTTTATTCAAAAATAAAGTCAACATATTCAAGTATTTTTTTTACGTATTTTTTATACAAACATCTTTAAATTTAAAAATTCAATATTCTTAAATAGATATTGCAGGTTAATATACTTTCAAGAATTATAAAAAAATGAAATTTATATTATCTAAGAAATAATAGTAAAAGAATCTTAAAATGAGTTATTACTTCAATTTTCTTATTCATATTTATATTATATGTTATAAATTGATATAGATAATAATTTTATCATTTAATACAATTTTAAATTTAATTATTTTAAAAGATTATTTCAAGTAAATATAATACCTTAAGTAAGTTTCATTTTAAAAAATAACAAAAATGTGAAACGTATGGTCATCTAGTATCATTAATTTTTTTAACTTTTATAATAAAAATTTAATTAAAATATACTAATAATATAAATATTTTTTATATTATCATTTAATCATATATTGTTATATTATTAAAATTATTAATTTTTATAATAATTATTTCAAAGTTATATCTATTGTGATTTCTAGTTGGTTGATGATGAAAAAAATCTTTTACATTGTCACATTTATGAAAACTAAACTTTATTATTATAATAATTATTTTAAAAATATATTTATCATAATTTTAAAAATTATTTAATAAATAAATATTTTTACATTAACAATATATTAAAATTAAACTTATAAAAAAATATTTCTCTTAATTAAAACATTTTCTTTCAATTGGTCTAATTTTTCTCATCCTTAAGTTCCAATTATCAATAATATCTTCCAAATGTGAAATAATAATTGACAAGTGTTTATTTTGCATTGCAGTGGGAGAGACAATAAAAGAGCAGGTTGGTTTGCAGAATTATTTCATGTGATACTGACGTTTGACTACACATCTTAGAACACACTTCTCACTTCTCGTTGTAATTCCTTGCTCTTTGGAGATATCTTGGATATGTCTCTTCTGAACATGTTATTCGTTGTTAATTTGTTTGATTGCTCGTGGTTTTATCCCTCCAGCTTATTAGACAAATATTCTTTCAATCAATAAAAAAGAAAGTTTTGTTTTTATGTCTACAAAATAATAAGGATCTTATTAAATAATATAATTTTATTCTAAAATAAATGTTGTTATGAAGTATTGTACCAGAGTTAAATATATATATATATTAAAAAAAACCATAAAAATAAACTATATTTTTAATTTATGTTATTATTACTTTATATTTTATAGGAAAAAAATAATCAAATTTTGCAATATAACTAAGACGAGACTGTACAATAGTTATTGAGTACTATTTTAAATATATATATATATATATAATTGAAAAATATTTTTAATATTATAAAATGATAGATAATTTAAGAAAATTATTTTTTAATATTATAAAATGCAAGATAATTTAAAATGGAATTTATTAATGGAGGGAGTAATATTTAAATATTAGTTAAAGAACTGAAAATATATTATATTAAAAATTGAACTATTTAAAAATAAATATCAAATAAGTTTTTCAATAAAATAGATTATCAAAGTAAAAATGAAAAGTAAAGATAAAAAACACAAATATGTTCATTAAAAAATAGAATTTATATATACAACAAACTTACTACAATAAAAATAATAATACAAAAATTGAAAGAATTTCTTATAACTAATTATTAACCTATAATTATAACTAATTATTAACCTATAATTATAACTAATTATTAACCTATAATTATAACTAATTATTAACCTATAACTAATTTCTTAATATAGATATTCTATTTTGTAATGAAAGCCTTTTTTTTACATTAGAATTACCATAGCATTAGATAAGTAATAAACGAGAACAGTTAGTTGACACCGTCTTCTTTGCACATGTTAACGCAATATTGATAAGAAAATGAATTAAATTTTGATGTATTAAATTTTTTTATAAATTAATCAAAAAATATTTTAAATATAATTAAATGATATTATAATTAAAATTATTATAAAAATTAACTATTTTAATTATATAATCATTTATATTTAAATGATAATATAAAAGTTTACATATTATTAATATATTTTAAATAAATTTATAAAATATTATATAAAATTATTATATGAATAATATAACTTTATCGATAAAAATAAAATAAAATCCAATAAAATCTCTGCATCCAGGATTCGTATAATTTTGTAACTATTTTTTTGGTACGATATATCTTTTTTTTCGTATGGCTGAGTGGAAACAAAAACCCATGGAGGCAAAAGCACAGGAGAGTGACGCAATATATATATATATATATATATATAGAGGTACTTTTCAATTGTTTAAAAGGTCTAGGAGAAAGGGGTCAAAGCTGAGTATCAATGGAAAGCGATTTTTTTCTCTTTTTTATGGCATGCAACATGGTTATAGTCAGTGGTATCTTCTTTGTTAATTTGGATTGATGAAAAAGATTAAAAAAGGAGAGGAATGGAATGGGATGATAAAGGATGCAACAGTTTGCGGTTGAAGACGATGACAACAAGAAGAATGAAAGATGAAAGGTGCTAGAAAACAAAGATAAGTAGAATGAACTGAGATAAGAGTGATATGGGTGGCAGAAGGAGGAGCAAATGGTTTCCACCTGATGCGGGAAGAATTCGAATGGGAGCCTTTCCTGGCGCCAAAACCACAGTCACCTTTCCCCCAAAAAATATCTAATAAAAATAAAAAGCCACATAAAATTTGAGGAACTTGTGTTTTTTTATCACATTAGTTAAGACGATTTGACTTTTGGAAAGGGCGACAAGTATTTTTTTTTGGAAGATGAGAAATACTTATAAATATTGATTGAGATATGAACGGTTGAAAAATGTAATTAAATTTAAAGTTTATTATATTTATGTTTACTTTTATCATAATTTGAACGGTTATCATTTGAAGCACATTTCTTTATTTTAGAATAATTGAGTGAGTGGTATACAGTTATATGATAATTTGATGTAATTTTTGAAGGGTTGATGAACCAATCTTAATTTTCAACAGTGATGATGGGATTTATCGGAAGACTTTGAATCAGTGATGAAAGTATTTGTAATAATACTTCAATATCTAAATTAGTATGTATTTGAGCAAAATAAACAAGATGATGAATTACAACTAGAATTAGAAAGTATTTTTACGTCTTAATTATTCATTTTAAATCTTATAATATTAATGGTGTGATTTATTGATATATTTTTTTAAAAAAATTGAATTTAAATTTAGGATTTTACATAAATTATTTTAATCAAATTTTTTATTATTAAATTAATCCTAATAGCTTTATTAATATTGATGTTGATTTTATGTATGGTGCTAATATCTTAAATTTCAGATTCAGATTGATCCAAATATTTGTTGGTGAAAAAATGTATATGTTAGGTTAGACACAACACTTATATTTATTAATTTCTTATGTCAAACTAATTTTATAGCAAATGTGGTAGCTACATAAAATAACATTTTTTTTATATGTAACATTTAATTACCTTCACATTTTAGAATGTATGTATTTTTTTTTCATAATAATCAATTATGAAAGAAGAAAATAAAAATATTTTTTTATTATTTGTTTAAACTAAAATATAGAAAAAAAATTATTTTTAAGGTGTTCATAAAAAAAATCCTTTCCTTTTGTCATGAAATTAGGGGTAAGAATATTTTTTTAAAACTTTAAATTATTAAATATTTTTTAAATTAAAAATTAAAAAGTATTTTATATTAATAAAAAATTAATTTTACATTAATATAAAAAATTGCTATCTGTTTATTTTTTTTATTCTTTTTCTACACATTCAAATAAAACAAATAAAAATATTTATTTACTTTTATCAATCATTTAAAAAATATATCTTCTTTATTCTATTTCAATCCTTTATTTATTGGAATCTTTACATACATAACCTATTTTTAACAGATTCAAAATTACTGTTTTTTTTAAGTCAAGCCAGTAAAATTAAGAAGCGAATTTGAGTCTTGAGTAAGAGATATTGTGTTAATAACATCATTAACTTTTTTTTTTCATCTTTTAAAATATAAATATTCATATTTTTATGTTTGGTATTTTAATTTTTAGAATTAAAAATAAAACAAAAGTTACCTAATTAAAAAGGATAACTGCAGAAGAGTATATCACCAAAAATTTTCTCCCAAAAAGGATGATCAAGATCCATGTAAACAAGTACATTCCATCCACCAAAATGTAAACAAAAAAGCTTACATTATCAAGTCGGGTTTCAAATTATGTATTTATAAACTTGCTAATTAAACTTGTTCAGATCCATACTATCTTATTTATTTTAATTTATAAATTTTAAATTTGTTATGAATATTGTTTTCATTTTTTAAAATAAAAAGTACATATAAAACCTAATTTCTTATTTTATTTTAAAAATATATATAAATATGTACAAACACAATATATAAAAAACCTGAATCAACCCAAATTTAATCAGGTTGATTCATGTAAAATGAATTGAAAATTTTGACAAATTCGATGCGATGGAATCTACTTTAGATTGAATTATTTGGTTTGGACAGTTATTTACTGAACTTCAATCCGACCTAACATGTGTGGTGTAGCCCCAACATATATGTTACAATATATGTTTCCAAGGAAAGTTGTGGAAACTAAAAGAAATGATAAGGAAAAAGCGAAACAGCTATTCGAGTGAGATATCAAATATATCGCCTAATTAAATATCTATATCTTTGTTTTGCATTCGCATATAACTTTTTTTTTCCTTTAAATCTTGTGTTTAGATAGGTAATTTAAAATTATTAGATTTTATGTATTTAAATGATAAGATTTTTTAAAAATAATATAATTTTTATTTGAATAACTTTTTATTAATATAATTTTTTAAAAATAACATCTATTTAGAAATAATTTTAAATTTTTTTATTATGTTAGTTTTTTCTTTATCATTATTTACAATTTTGTCATAATTTACTTTTTTATAATTGATTATTTATTTACAAATTATTAAAATTCTAAAAGTTTTATTCATACGTAAAAAAAGAAAAATTAAACAATTTTAAAGAAAATAACGTTGCATTTTAAATTATATAAGTCTTATTTATTTTTATAAGAATGATGATTTATTTTAAATAGTTGAATTTTATTAATTAAACTGTTTAAATTAATAAATTTTACCGTTAAATCATGTTTATAAAATTTACTAAAATTTAAAAAATATTTAATATTTAATATTTTATTATATTATTTTATTTTAACTGATAATATTTTTTTAAATATATATTAGTTTAAATTTATTTAATAAAATATATTTTTTTTAAATTTTATAAATATAATTTATATAACAAAATATGTTAATTTCATAATTTAATTGATAAAATTTAACGGTTTAAAAAACTTATTCTCTCTTGATATATATATATATATATATATATATATATATATATATATATATATATATATATATATATATGGAAATGAATAAAAAAATATTTGATAAATAATGTAATTAACAATAAAAAATTTAAAAAATGATATAAATAGAATTTAAATTTTTTTAAGGGCATGCTCAGAAATTAAGAAGAAAAAACAAGATAAATAATAATAATAAAAGAATTTAAGGAAAAAATAATAAACGACAGATATTTATTTTATTTAGATATTTTGTATTTATAAAGAAAAATAGAGGTTTAATTAATTTAAAATAATTAATTGTAGCATGAATTTATAATCTTAAGTTTATTTAGTAAAATTAATATAATTTACTTGATATTGTTTTCGGAAGCTTTCAATTTGGGAAACTTAAAATATACAAGGAAGGGTTACAAAAAATCTCAATTTCATTCCCCTTGTTTTAATCAAAAATCTAAATTTCCTGATCTACCAAATAATTCAAATAGTGGGCCACCTGTTCTATTGGGTTTATTGGCTGATTTTATATCTGACTCTCAAATAGGTCCAAGATCCTCCAGATAAAGAAAGATTATTGATAGGTGCATGAGGGCTCTGACGTAGGATGTAGCAGTAAATTAAAGCATAATTGTAATCAATTAAACACACAAATTTGAGATTCAGTTGCTGTTAACATCTTGAATGAGTCAAACAATAAATTGAACCTTAAAAAAGAAAACAAATGCTAAGCATTCAACACAAAGAAGGCTTGGAGTTTCAGTAACAAAACTTAGGTACAATAATAGAAGTTTGATATTATTTTTTAATTAAAATAATTTTATTTTGATAATTAATATGAAGTTTTATTATATTAATTAATGAATAAAACTCTAATTTTAATTTAAAAAATATCTAACATATTTATAATATTGCATCTATAATTTTTAATCCGAAGAATCTCATATGTTAAAACTTGTTTCCTTAGAACCAGTGGTAGCTTAGTGTCCGTGAAGGATTACGAAGAAATGTTCTACCAATATTTATATAGAAATAAATATGATAGTTCAATATATTTAGCAAAATCGATGTTCAGTTCGGCTTCTCGTTGCCACCCTTAATGGGAGAACAATGGGGCAAAATAAGTGGGCACGAAGTATTTGTTAAACAACAAAACTTTGATACTTTAATACACCTTTTTTTTATCTTTCATTATTGTAAGATTTTTTTGTTATTTTTAATCTGTTATTTTAAAATTTTAATAAAATATTTATTATTTTTATCATATTTTTATTTTTACAGTGATATTAATCAATGAAAAATAATTAACACTATAAATAATAATAATATTAATTAATTTTTATGATCCTTTTAAACTAATCTTAAATAATAAATAATTTTTTTTAAAAAAATAGTAGATATTATTAGCATTATTTTGAATTAAATTAGTATTTTATTTTATTAATCATTATTACTTTTAATTAAAATCAACAATACTTATCAAAATAAAAGATCAATTTTAATTAGAGAATAATGTCAATGTAGTATTTATGTTATTGTATCTAAAGTTTGGCCTTTAGCAAATACAAAAAGAATTTGATTACTATTTTGAATTATATTAATGATAATTATGTATTATTATCTGTCTGATTTTATTTATAACGTTTTTTAAAACTATTATTTATTTAATATAAGATTATTTATAAAATTTTTAAAATATCTATTATTTTTTTCATACCATCCTTAATAAATATTAAACTTTTCTAACTTTCTATAATTAATTCCCAATAGAATTTGACTTTAAATACGAACAAACTAATACATTCATTAATTTTAACAATTTTTCTTATTTTAGATAACTTATTTAAAAAAAATTATAAATATCGTTAAATTTTTTTTTATTGTTTATATCACTTCTTTTTTTAATAATAAATAAAGAAGGATTAATACTCTGTCTTTATCTTTATTTCATAAGAAAAAATGTAAAAAAATAGTGTAAGAATTATGATGTTTAATGTTAAAATTCATTTTTAATAATAACAAAAGTTATTTACACATTACTTCCTTTATAATTTTATATTATTTTTAAGATAATAAATAATAAAATACATTTTTAATATACTTTTTTCTTCTTTTCAAACAAATAATAAAAAAGTGATTTACAAAAAATATCAAGAAAAAAATGATTTTATTTCACTGAAAAATAGTCCTCATAAACATATGTAAGAAAGCAAAAAATAAAGATTAACAGTAAATTTCCTCTTATCTACTTTCTTCATTATTCTTACATGGTATGCATTTTATGATGTGAATATTACATTCTAAACTCTTCACTCTTCTCTCCTGAATTTGTTAAAACTAATTCTATATTTCAAAAGTGAAAAAGGTATGAAAAGTAGTAAAAAAAAGGAAAAAAAATGTCTAATTTTTTTTTCTTTACCTATTTAATTGATTAAAAAAATTTAAAAGAAAAAATATTTTAACATAAAATCATTCCTATTTTGTTAAGAACAAATTAAGTAAGATAAAGTGAACACTTTTCCACCTTTTTCTCAATCTTGTGAGAAAAAAAAAAAAAATTGCATGGGACCCGCCTCTATTTATTGATGTTTTTTCCATCTCTCCATGTTTCTTGCTTGTCCCAAGTGAAAGAAGTGGTGCTTTTCAGTTCAATTTGCGGCACTTTGGTCAAAATCCTTAGAATCAAACTAAGACTAACAATTTTCTCTGACTTCCACACACTTATTCACTGTTAAATTATGTCTGTCTGTTTAACCAGGATCAAACAAATATTTCTCTTTAGCTATTGATTCCTATCACATTTCCTTTCCAGTAAATAAGAAAAAGGATAAAACTGCAATCCAACAACAAAATAATCCAACATTATCTTATGAATTATGTACTGAGGTTCTCATAGTAATACTATAATATAGATTATATTTTTATACACGTTCCCAATTGAGGTATCATTATAAAAGAATTTCATTCACTAATAAAATAAAAACTATGTTAAAATAATTTTTGTTAATATAATATTTATTTAAAAAATTAAAAAATTTGTTTAATAGATGGAGTTTTTTAAAATTATTTTAAAAAATAATATTATTTTAGTTTTTAAAACTAAAAAATTAAAAGAATTTATATTTTTAAAAATTATTTTAATTATATATATATATATATTTACTTATTGTTTTTCACTCTCCTTTTGAAAACAATTTCTAATTTTTTTTATAAAATATTTTAAAAACAAAAAACAGTAAACACCCCTTAATTTTCAAGTTGATCTGTTTGTTATCTTTTCTTTTCTTTTTACTTGAGTAAGATTTCACTCTTAGACATTACACATACTTGTTTTCAAAAGACTTAGATGTTAAAGGTAATTACAGTGGGCAAACCGGCAAATCCAATCAAATTGTCTTAACGTGAAATAATAAAAAAAAAGTTTAATTTGGGTATGAAAATTAGGTTAAATGAAACTAAGAACATTTTTGTTTTAAGTATATTAATTTGAAAACCATCTTACTCAGCCAAACCAAGACTCTTATTTTCCCCCTAATTTTTTCTCAATGTTTTTAAAAGTATTAACACATGTCCCAGTCCGACTTCTGCTTGGATTTAATTGAATGAATCATTATCCTTAACCACTATTTTTTATTCTTTTTAAGAATCAACTTGTAATTATTTAATCAGTTTGAATCTTAATTTATCCCTAATCCGATCGAATGACGAGAGGTGAGCAGCATTGCTGTTAGGCCACAAGGTCATTCACCTTTTAAAGGTTACATTTCCATTGAGAAAAGTTGCTTGGATTAGCATATCATATATATATATATATATATATATGCATGCACATTACATGAAAAACCGTTCTATATCAATATATGATAAAATGGAAATTACAGAATTAACGGATGAACTTTGTTTATTGATTTGTTTTAAACTATTTAATCTTCCCTGTTGGGTTCATTAGCCAACACTAGTGTACCATTACCATACTCAAAACACGAAGAAACTCCTCCAATTCAGTGTCTCCTCTTCCTTTTTAATTTCCTTTATCTGACTTTCCCTCCGTGAAATGATTTTCCACGTGTCACCTTTCTTTTGGGGTAGCTCAAAGGCCAATATCATGTGATTGTTGAAATTTTAGTTACTTTTCCGTTGAAGCCAGTTGGCAAATGTCTCAAGGGTTTTCATGTCAGCTCTGTAATGCTTTTGAGTAAACTCAAGCAGCATGGGCCATGTAAAATCTGGGTATAGCCTTGGGCTCAAATTGTCCACTAATTCACATGGTGGACTTACCACCTTATCACTTCTGGGACACAAAAAGAAAGCAAGTGATTTTCTTGTTGTCTTGCTGTTCACCACTGCCCTATGCAAGCAACTCTTGTATCTCCCATTTGAAAGGGCCTAATCATAATAATCAATACAAACCAATATCAAATATGAAATCATCAAACGGAATTCAAGCTCATTGTTTGGTTTTGTGTGATAATTAACTGCATGAAAGGCAATAAGAGGAATAGCAACATATGAGGAACATACCATGAAGGTATCACCAATATTGACAACAAAAGCATTGAAATCCGGGCTAATGGAATGCCACTCATTATCAACAAATACTTGGAGGCCACCCACTTGATCCTGGTGAAGAATGGTCAAAGATGTTGGATCACAATGTGGTCCAGTGCCTAAAGTGAGGTCAGGTTTTTGACAAGGAGGGTAGTAATTGAGCCTCATTATTGAACTGTTCCCTTCAAAGAACTCTCTAAAGTAAGCTTTACCAACTCCAAGACTCATTCCTAGAAGCTCCATTATACCCAAAGAAAGATTGCTCATCGCTTCACAGTAGTCCTGGTAAACCTTCCTGTATAAATTAATTAACACGAGTCAAACCTTAATTATTTAACAACAAAAATAGAAAGAAAAATAAAGGTGTCACATTTATTTTGATTACCCAAATTGCTCAAACTCTTCGCCCATTTTGTTGCGTAAGTAATCTTTGACAAGATTTGGGGAGTTTTTATCTGCCGAGTATTGAAAGGAAAGTGTCTCTTTCCAAGGAAGCTTGGAAGAGAATCTGCCAGTGAAGCTACTAGCATAACCACAGTGCTCCCCTGTTTTCCTCTGAGCTCTCTGTTTCTGAGACAGAGGAAGTTCAAAGAAATGATCCATAAAAAGGTGAGCATCAGAGATTAACTGTCTGTCAATCCCATGATTGAGAACAAGAAAGAAACCATGCTTTTGGCATGCCTCACCAACAAGCCTTGAAGCTTCCATTGCTGCAATTGGGTCACCTGAGAGGAAGCCTCTCAAGTCAATGAATGGGACCAGAAGTTGGGGCACATCCAAGTTGGCTTTCTCTTCATCAGGCCAAATGAATTGGGTAGGAATGTGAAGTTGATGTCTCAGAACTGAGGCATCAAAAACCAATGGTGTTGCTTCTTCTTGTTCTTTGCTTTCTTGGTTTGGTGGTTGAGGCATGGGCATGGAGTGTGTGTTTGTTATGCGGTCCACTGCCATTGCATTAATTAATAATACAAGCTTGTTGCTTTGTTTGTACCTTGTAAGCTATGGCTTTGGTTGAGAGAGAGAGAGAGAGAGAGAGAGAGAGAGAGAGAGAGAGAGAGAGAGAGAGAGAGAGAGAGAGAGAGAGAGAGTAGTTGTTCTTACGACTTACGAGGAGCCAAAGAGAGGGAGTGAAATATGTTGATAGATGAGATGAAAGAAAAGCCAAGGCCGCTTGTTGGGGAAATCGTGGAAGAAACATTGGAATCTTATATAACCACACACTCACGTATTTACACGCGCTCTCTCTAACACTTCTTTGCTGCATTTGGGTGCAATTAACTTTTTTGTTTTTGTTGCTTTTATTCTCAATCTATCTCCATACCAATTCATTTTTCCATTAGCCAATAACAAATTCCTGTGGGTTCCCGCATAATAAAATTTACTTTCTCTTTATAGAAAGGTCTCAATTTTAAGTTTTGTCAATAAAAATTTGTTGTGAAATACCATGGAGATTTTACTAATGGCCCAAAATTTCTGCATTTTAGGTTCAACAAAAACCTTGAAGACTTGTGTGTGTGTGTGTGTGTTTTATATTTGGGTTAATACAGTGTGAGACTTGTGTGAATCGTTTTCACATGGTATGCTTGCGTATGGGCTAGAAACAAACCAACATCAATGGATTGAACACCACGTTCAACTTAAAATCTTAAGAATATTAGGTATTTAAGTGTGTGAGTTTTTTCTGTTTATATGTTACTTAATTTATCCATTTTTATTTAATATAAAAATTTCTTCATTCACACTTGTAACTTCAACAAAAATAAATAATAGAAGTTATTATTATTTTTTAAATTATTCTATTCAACTTAATTTAAATTAATCCATTTTAATATAATTTCTGAATACCAAATGTGTCAAACAAAAGTTCAAATATACTTCATTTTTCAATCAACCTTATGTATCTTAACATGGAATCACACGGCATGTTTTATTTTATTAATTTTACCTAATATTATTTAAATATATTTCTTAGAAAATTACTTTTAGATTATTAAAAATTTGATTATCACAAAAATATGGTTAGAAACTTAATTATTTTAAAATATATTTTGTTTTAAAAAATATTATGCAAATGAAAACTAAATTTGCAAGAAAGTATTTAAGTGTGATATTTATATAGGAGTCAGAATTTTCTCTAATAATTGAAGAGGTTCATTTAAGAGTGATAAAAAGATAAGAAGTACATGTATATAATTCGAATAAAGAAAAATAGATAAAATTTTTACCTTTTTCATAATGATAATTTTCTCATCAGAAATAATTATGTTAAAATTATTAAAACAAGAATTTTAGATAATATTTAAATCTATCAAACAAAAGATATTCTAAACCCTTAACAAATCACATAATATACGGATAATATATATATATATATATATATATATATATATATATATATATATAAGAGTTTAAACCTAAAATTCTAACACTATTAGCTATATAACATATAATATTTTACGCATTGTTAACTATTCACAATAATCCATATTTTTGTTTCCAAAATTACGATAAACTTATTTTAAGAAAATATTTTTGTTTTCTATATTCATGAATATATATATATTATTTTATCTTTATTTATTATTTTTAAATATTTATACAGAGAAATGTGAAAAAAAATTGTTTTTCTAATTTTAAAATAAATATTCAAAAATTTAAAACATAGAAAAATTAAAAAGAGATATTCATATAACTATTTATAAAATAAAAAATTAAACCAAACATTTCTTTAAAATTTCTTTACTAAGATTTCTCAATTAATTAGTCAATATTCTAATGATTTTTTTTCTTGTTTCTGAAAAGATATTCTTGAATGGAATTTTGTCGTTATTTATTGGTGAGGTTAATACTGACAACAACTGACGTCTTAGCCTCTTCGATCAAGAAAGGATGAGTTATTATTATTTACCAATAAAATTTTCGAAAAAATTACATTACTTCTCATGAGATTTATAAAAAAAATATTAAATATTTTTCTATTTTTTAGTCTATACAATTTTTTTTAATTTATGAAAAATATAATATCATATATTTTTTAATTATACAAATTTTTCATAAGTTTTTATGTGATTTTTTTATAATATCACATATACAGAAAAAATTTAAAATAACATAAAAATTAAAGAGGTATAACGTGCTTTGTAACTTTTTAGATAAATTTCAGACGATGTTTGTCCAAACTTTTAAGGCTTCTTCAACAAACTAAGAAATTCATTGTCGTGGACTGCATGTTAGAACTTAAAAAAACAGGTATTACCATTTACCTTAACATTTTCATTTACATCCATACAAAAAGAAAATAAAAATTTTCTCTTTTTATTTGATGATGTGACATTTTATTTGAATATAAAAAATAATGATGTGAAAAAATCAACAACTCAAAATTCCCAGTGCACATTGTCACTTTCACACCCTCAACTTAGTGTAGGCTTTAGAGAGGTCGTGCGACCTTTTTAGAGGAAACAACTGTAGGAACTTGACGCAAATTGTGAAAGGCAAAAGCTAGCACAAGTAACTACAAGTGACTACTCCACTATGGTATGTCGTTAGCAAAATATCTTGGAAATTGAATGAACATGATATCTTGGAAATTGAATAAATTCAAGATCATATTCTAAATGATTCATGAAAACGATGACAAAAGTTCAAAAAAGAGAGGAGGAAAATTAAGAGGAAAAAGAGTGACAATAAAGAACACACATACAAGTACATCTTTGATAGCTTGGATCAACAACTGTGTGACAAGTCCTATCAATGCAAACACCTCTGTTTATGGAAGCAGTTACTAACTGGTAACTAAATATCGATGGAAAGAGCATCCAATATATAGACAGGTTTCTGTTCAATGAAGAACAAAATGGCAGAGATAGCTTGAATTTCATTCTTCAAATCACCTGAATGCAATCAGCAATTCACTTTGTACCCTTCATTTTATCATTGCCTCAATTTCTTATCTTCCTTAATGAAATATAATTCCGACTTATTATAAAAGTTAAAATTTATATTTAATAACTAGTAATGAGTAAATTAATATTTAATAATCCATAACAATAACTATAAAATCCATGAACACCATATTAAAGACTAGAGATCAGGAGTTTCAAGGACTGCATCAGGGACTGGAAAATGTCTCCTATCTTACCTATAATTAGGGGACAAGAGACTGTGGTCATTTAGTTTAACAAGAATATACCATGAGTTGGCAAAATGGATCGTAAATATGTTGAAATATAAGATTTAAATTTTATATTTTAAGTTTTGAATTATTTTTTAACTTTTAGCCTGACTCATTTATTTAGGTGTAAAATGTGGGAGTCTGAATTTAATTTTCTATTTTATGGTTCAAATAAAAAGTGATTTTTTTTTTTTTACCCAATCCAACTGATCTCAAAATCTAAAACTGGTTGGTCTGCTATGGACGGAATAATTCATTTATAATTAATATATAAGTATTTTTTAGTTTTTTTTTTCATAATATAACTTAACATATTTAATATTTACAATTTTGAATTTATTAAAAAGAAACCTAAATTTAGTCACTACCTACATCGATGGACAGTTCCTTTAATGGATCCACCGCAAAAGGCACCTATAAAAGACATCATGTGAGCCTAAACACTCACAAGCCTCCGTCAAACGTGTCAATTTATTCATATATTTAGAATAGACTAAAGTTCATGCATCCTGTTTGAAGATAATTTTTTTATGAAAGAAATTTCATTCAAATTAAAAAGAATAATCAATGGCAACAAAGTTCTATGAATATTTACTGAAGTTCAAAGATCTCATTTTAATTCAATGTAAATCTATATTCTTAAAAAATACATTAGAGCACATTTAACTCTTTTAAAGGCAATTTGTATGTAACTATGGAAGCGTAATGAGAGAATGAGATTCAAATCAAAATATATATAATTAAATGCAAGGTTTCAATTCAATGAATATACAATCAGAAAAGAAGCTTCTTCATACGCTCCCTTAAGAGGTCAACGCTTTAACTTGGAAGGTGATCCTTAATCATATTCCCTTATATGTTTATATATCAAAATTAATAAAATAATACAAAAAGATTTAATTATATTAGATGTCAAATTTAATAAAATATTATTTTTAATTACTTTCTATCATAATGATATTTTTTTAATTTACATATTCAATTTAAAATTCTCGTATAATAGATTAGCTCTACAAAATTTTAAATAAAAAATTAATTAATAATTTATTAAGTATCTTATTTTATTTTAATGTATTATTTTAAATATGCATTAGTAACTATTATTAAACTGTATATTTATGAACGTTTAAATTGACTTAAAAAATTATTTATAATTATTATAATAAGTATTAATCCATAATTATAATAATAATTTTTTATAAAAATATTAAAAAATTATTATATTAAATTTATTATTATTATTATATAAAAATATAAATTTATCATAAATTAATTTATTTGATATTTTTTTAATGATTTAATTTTATCAATTCAACAATTAAATTAATAAATTTAATTGTATTGATTATTTTTATAAAATTTTAAAAAATTAATACTTAATTAAATAAATTTAAATTAATATATATTAAAATAAATATATTGTCTATCAGGAAGGAGAAGGAGCATTTCTGAAAATTAAGACAGCCTTTGATCACCTTCTAATAAGGAAAAGGTAGCTTTTGGGGCAAATAATTTGGTAGGCGGCCGTCTAGTCTATTTGGATGGCTAGAAGCATGGTAGTTTTTAATTTTTATATATAACGTGAAAAATAAATTTAAATTTAAAATTTTATATAAATTATATTAATTTTAATTTTTTTATTAAATTAATCTTACTGATTTAGTAGATTTTAATTAAAAAATATTGACTTTGCCGGATAAATTTTGGAGAAAAAAGAGAAGGAAAGGATTGTAATTATATATATATATATATATATATATATATATATATATATATATATATATGGGAATGCATTAAAATAGATGAATGCTTTAATTTTATATATTTTTAAAATTATAAGTTTATTTTATTGATTATTTTTTAATTTTTTATTAAAAATTTAAATAAAAAATGAATTTATGTTTTCTTTTTATTCCTAGCATTCTCTCCTCCCTTTTTAAATTATTTTCCTCCACACTCTTAAATAATACTTAAAGTACAAATGATTCTAACAAATCCTCCCTTTAATCTAGTTTAAAAACATTTTTTTGGTTAGTTTTGAAAATTAAAAAAAAATGATTTCCAATATTTTGTTTTAATTGTAAAACTATCTTGTATCAATATTTTTTAAATATTAGGTATATGAACCAACTTGTTTGCGTAAACTTAATCAAAACTAGCTTACTATTAAACAAGTTAGATTAACTTAATCTATAAGGAAATGGGATAAATAAGTTAATCCATAGTTAGCAGGTTAATTCTATTTAAATTTATTACAATATATATATATATAATCAGTTAAAATAATAATTAAAAAATTATATATTTTTAAAAATAAAAATTAATCTATAGCTTGATTTGTTAATTCAAAAGATGAACTTATTTAACCATGTTTAAAATAGATCAGGCCAATTTTTTTTCCAATAAGCTCACATTAAAATAGACTTATATTTTTATTGATTTTAATTTATTTAATCTATATATGGTTTGACCTGTGGATTTAAGTTTATATATTTAGTTTTATTTTTTGTTATATTATATTTATATTAATTTTAATTATGTATATTCTTATTATTTTTCTTTTTTTATTATAGCTTTTAAATATTTATTTTTATCATTTTACAGTAATTTTTCATTTTTTATTTGATTTCAATTATTTTTAATATAGTGTATTTTATTATTATTATTTTATTATGTTTTTATTTATTTATTATTAAGCAGATCAAGTTACTCAAAGAGTAACTTTATTTAGATTTATTCCGCTTAATAATTCTTATAAACAATTAAATTTCATCAATTCAATTGTTAAATTAATAAATTATATTATATAAATTATTTTGAAATTTTTTTTATAAAATTTGAAAAAGGTTTAATACTTCAATAAATAAATTTAAATTAACGGATAATATACCTCTTATAATATCTGTTAACTTAAATTTATTTAATAAAATATTAAATATTTTTTAAATTTTATAAAAATTTTAAAGATGATCTATATAATATAATTTATTAATTTAACAATTAAATTGATAAAATTTAAGTGTTTATAAAAGTTATTAAATAGAATAATTTTAAGTAAAATTATTTTTAGAGTAATTTGATTTTTTTTATTTTTTTTTTAGTCTTGTTTTAGAATTTTTATTATATTTTTATCTTGTTTATGACAAATTGATAGTAGAATAGATAAGAAATGAAATAGGTTGACCAACTTTTTTCTATATCTACTTTGAAAGTTAAAAAAATCAAGAAATTAAAATTAAAAATAAGTTTGGAGAAAATTTTAAAACTAATCAATTAAGATGATATAAGGATGTGGGTGAAAGTGAAAGTGATAAGTTTTATTTAGGGGTGAACATCAACGTGTGATTGATTAGAAATTGTTAAAAACTGCTAGACAACAATCAAAATGGCAAGAAGATGAATGTATTGCAATGGGTAAAGATGGACAATTAACAATAGGTTAATCGATCGGAGGCGGATTTAGCAACCATTATCCACTAAAAACCGAATATGACCGATGGTTTTGGGGTTTGTCGGATTTTATGGCATCTTAGCTAGAATTTATGACTTCACCATATTTTTTGCTTTCTTCCTTTTAAAGTTTACAAACTCATCATTTTCCTCCAAGATCGTAACATTCACCTTTGATTTTGCTATAATAGTATATTTTTCAAGATTTCTCTTGCCGGATTTCATGGCTATTACCGTTGAAATATGAAAATTTCATCTTTGTCTTCCATCACTTTCAACCGCCATTAACATCCAACCAAACCGACCTTTGATTTTACCCACATCCAACTAACTTGATAGTATAAACGAACAAAATCGAAGAAGATATTTTGAAGTATGGTTTTCGATGGATGAAGATATTTGGCTTGACTTAAACCCGTTCGATGAGAACCCTTACTTTTACCTATTTCTTTTCTAGTTGATATAAAATTTTTGTTTGTTTTAACTATGGTAAAGAGAAAATAGGTCAAGAAAGAAAAAAGAAATCAATAGAATAATTTTGTTGATACTAGATATTAAATTTAACATTTACACCACTTTAATAATTTTTTTAAATATAAAATTCATCAATATAATTGTTAAATTATGTTATAATATTTTTATGATTATTTATATTAAATTTAAAACAATTTAAATATTTATCAATATTTTATTTAAATATTAATATTAATATAAATTTAAGTAACATATTAACTCTTAAAATAAAATTATACAATAAAATATTTATTATTTATTATTTTTTTATAAAATTTTATAAACATAATAAATTAAATAAATTTTAAATTATTTTTAAAATTGATAAATCTTATATTTTATAAAACATAATTAAATTAATATAAATGTTAAGTTTAATATATGTTGTCAATAAATATAATTATATATATATATATATATATATATATTTTGACACGTACATTATATGTGAAACTTTAACCAATATATTAATTTAGTAACTTTATATATAATACTAAATTTATCAATTCAATCATTTATTAAAATTTTTTATTAAGTAGATCATGAATATAAAATTTTATATAAAATAAAAATTGATAAATATCTTATTTTATAAATTTATTTTAACTACTTATATATTATTTAAATATATATAAATATTAACACTTGAATAATATATATATATTTTTAAATTTTTTAAAATTTGATATACATGATCATAAAAATATTATAACCTGATTTAATAGTTAGATTAGTGAATATTATATAAGGTTAATAAATTAATGTAAGTATTAAAGTTTGACACATGATATCAACGAATCATAACCATATATATATATATATATATATATATATATATATATATATGATTGTTTGTATTAATTTTTATAAAATTTAGGCAACAATAAATTTATAAATAAATTGTTATTATTTTTTATAGTATTTACAATATTAAATATTTATAGATTAATGATATATTAATTTTAAATTGATATAAAATTTTACAAATATAATTTATTTGATAATATTTCTAATTTAACAATAAATTTTGAAATATAATATTTTGATAAAAAGTTTTAATCAATATATTTTAAGTGATATAATTTAATTTTTTCCTATATTTCTCTATGTATGTATATAAATAATATGTAAAATAACTAACATATTTTTTTTATATAGTACAAATATGTGATACTTTTTATTTAAGTTTGAAAAACACATATGGGAGATGTGCAAATTTTTTTTATGTTGTTAGTCTCTTATTATTTTGGAGAGAAAGAAAGATGATGGGCTGTAATCTATTATTTATGAATGAAAATAGGTTAAACTAAATTAAAGTTGAATGTTTAAGTTTAATATGTATAAAAATGTTGAGGTCCAACTCTGAATTTATTATATTTGTTTTGTTGTTAAGGTTTGATCTATTTTAAAGTTTATTGGATCTACGAACTTACAATACAAAAAAAAAATTAATAAATAAACTTAAAATTTACAAAAATAATTGATAAAAAAAGATTTATAAACTTGAAATTTATAAGATAAAATAATTATTAAATAAATCTAAAATTTATATATATATATATATATAAATTATTTGAATAACTTGTGTAGGGTTATAATTTGAAGACAAGAAGAAAGTTATCTAAATTTTTTTTATTTGAAATTAAAAAATTTAATTTTAACAAATTATATAAATAATATATAAATACAATATATTAAAATAAATATAATAAATATAAATATATAATATATAAAGATAAATAAATTTTTAAATAGATTAAATAAACTTTTTTTAGTAACCACTTGTTTATCTACAAATATTTTTTAATAAATTTAAATCTATCTATTTATTAAACAAATTAAGTTAAAGTAAAATTTAAACAAAATAAAATATAAATCTATATCAAATGTTCTAACTTATTTTTATTTCTATCTATTATACTTTTTAATTTTTTTATTTATTCCCAATTAAAAAAAAACAAATGGTTTAAACTATATATTTTTTTTATTCTATTCCTTTCTTCTTATTTTCTTTCATTCCAACCAAGGGAAAGTTAATGTGGCAGGGGTTGGAGTTACTTTTGCCAATGAGAATGACAAACAGGGGTGTGGATCTGGGATCCTTCAGGGAAAGCTAGCATATTTTAGGATGGTTGACATAGCTTGGAAACAGTTAATCAGATTGGAGCCTTGTATATCTCGTTCCGCTACATTTGATTGAATAAATGTTTTTTTCGCTCATAAAATATACATTTTTATTCTATCTATTTTTAACATTTTCTTTATTATTTTAGATAATAGCTTTAGTCCACCTTTTATCAACGAAACTTGTAAATTTTAGGCTAATATAATAATAAGAGTATTGAAAAAGAGTAAAAATATATATTACTAATATTTTCTCCTTCAGTAAGTATAAGATAATAGATAAAATGTATGGAATCTTAAACCAGGTGAAAGTATTAGACGATTTTTTTTTTGTTAAAAATAATCTTACTTAAACTAAATCGTTAAAGGTCAACTGCATATCTATAGGTAAAATTCCAAACTTCTTGTTAAGTTGGATTAATTACTGATTCACATGCTTAATATAACACAATATTCTTATTTTTTTGTTATCCCATTTTAAAAAAATATTTTAACAAATTTAAGTTGTAATTTTTTTACAATAAAAATAATCAGATTTAAATCAACAATCTCATATAAATTATCTTCATCTCATACCATTAAATTAATTTTAATGATTTATCAGCTTGTAATTTAGTAACATATTTTTTTTTAAAAAAAAATATGAGAACGAATTAGAAATCATAAATACTACTCCTTCATTTTAAAATGATTGTCATTTTAGTAAAATATTTTTTTTTCAAAAATTTGTTATATAAAGAATTAATGACAATTCAAGAGATGAGGCAAAGTAATGTTAACCATATAATTATAAATGTCAAAATTATTTAACTTTTAATTTAAAGTTGACAATTTATTTTAATTGTATGACGAATGTCCTCTCCAACACTATTGTTTCGCATCGTACATATAAAAACATGAAGATCTACTTACTGCCATTAAAGCAGGATCACAAAAACACTGTTACAGATGCTGATACAGACCTAAAATGAGTCAGCTATAATTTGTCATTGAAATGATATGATATAGCAAGTAATGAGGTGCATTGCACCTTGTAAAAGATATAGTATTATGGTATATTCCACGTTGCTGTTATCATAATTAATGACATGTGCATATCACGTAAAACCCAAAAAATGGGCCGATCCAAATCTGTTAAAATGTAGTAATTTAGTTTTTAAAATTTAAGATTTGCATAAGCTTTTTTATTTATTTTTTAATTCGAACTACATAAGTACGTTGTTTATATTGGGCTAAGTCAAAAACATCCACGAAAGTTTAAGTTACCTGGACTTTTATTTATTTATTAAATATAATATAAAATGTTTACTTATTTTTAGAGTAACTAATATTTTTGTAGATGTAGAGGATTTAATTTTTGACCAAATTTAATGACATATGTAACCAATCTTATATGGTGGAATAAAATTATTATCATTATATATCCCATGCAATCGTACTAATTGTAATTAATAATATTAAACTTTTTAACTTAATATGAACTATTTAAATGAAAATCCTCTGCGAAACAACCAAGTTACTAGTTCAAAACAAGTATATAGAAGAATTTGGACAACAAATGAAAAATCATTACCAATTAAACTTCTTCAGGCTTAAGCTCACGAAATCTCAGTTTGAACATCATGACTATTTTTGAGAGTCATTTGCTATTGATTTCTTCCGGACAAAAGGCGATGTGTCTTTTTAGTTTCGCTAATTAACATGCATAATCTGTATAATAAAGTGAGATCCATAATCTCTGTTGGTGTGGCAAGTAGGATGGTGATTATGAAACTAACAGCATCTTTTGCAATTATAGAGGACAAAAGCTTAATGAGTTCTCTCCAAGACAAGCAAGTTGCCCAGCAAGTACCGATCAGGTTAATTGGGCCTAACTATTACAAGTAGAAAGTGGGTTCCTTTTAATTTGAAGACAATAGAGTTCATACTCTTTCAGTTTCCACTAAAAGATGGCTTCTTCTTTTTTACCATCACAAGTACCATCATTTGGTGGTGGGTCATATGGGGCTTTTGGATTTTATAAGAGAATAACTTGGTAGATAGTACCATCATATCCCGAATGGAGTTTAATCCTGGATCTTGAAGTGAAACGGAGTAGATTTTATGGTGGAAGTGGACACATGAAACAAGTCATCTACAACTACAATGATGTCACTAAACACCCATTATATATGTGTTCTCAAGTTGTTGGGGTGCAGGATCCTATGTAGTATATATGTGAAGAATTTTGAGAACTTTCTTATAAAATATTTGTAAAAGGAACGCTTATAAATAAAAAGTATTGAATATTTATGTTTATGAGATATTAAACATGTTATTATTTTAATATTTTCTTTAATAAGCATTGAAATGAATATTAAAATTGTTTTGGGAAAAACAATAACTTTTTGAGGTGATGGCTTAGTCACTGAATAAATCGTATAACCTCTTACGGAAATTATATGAAATCAGAAAACTAAATTTACTTATGTTAGCTGAGCAATAAGTTAATGAAAGAAATTAGAAAGTATGAGTGGTATTTTTTTACTGTACAGTTCATGATAAATTATTCTAATGGGAAGATTAAGAATGTGTTTGATTTACTTTTAGTTTTTATTTTTTAAAATTATTTTTTCAAGGAAAGTAAAAGAGAATGAAAGAAGAAAAATGATAGAATATTATGTAGAAGAATATAAATATATAATAAAAATTGAAAATATAAAAGTAAAAAAATTGTTTTAATTTAATAATTTTAAAATTTTAAAACAGAAAATTATTTTCAAAATTAAGAATTAAACAGGATCTAAATGTTTGTTTTGTGTAAACTTTGGTAGAATTAATTTTAAATTATTCAATATGATTAATATGTGTACATAAATTAATTTGAGTAATATACTTATATTAAAACATGAACTTTAATTGAAAATATAATAATTGATTTCATAACTTTAAAATAAACAAAATTAGTAGTTATGATATTTGTTTGTTTCCTACTTAGAGAATCAATTCTCATATTTTCTGGTATAATATATATATATATATATATATATATATATATATATATAGATATAGATATATTAATAAAAATATATGATTATGATTAATTTATGCATATATTTTAAAAATAATAAAATTAATTTTATTAAAATTAATTCTACTTAATTTTAAAGTAAACAAACAGATCGATAATCATGTTCTTATATTGTTATAAGATCTTATATTTTAAAATCTTGTTCAAAATTTAAGATTTAGGATAAAATTTTTGAAGGTGGTAGATTTAATTAATGAATGAACCTAACAATCTCTAATAAAAATTACGAAATAGAAAGCTAAATGTCATTTATATTCGATAAGAATGATGTTGGTTTTTATTGTACAATTCATACTAAATCTATTATTTTTGACAAAAAATTGTTAAATTCTTTGTTTGCATGCAAAGTTAAAATTTACGGATATTTTTTTAAAACAACGCTGAGATACATTCATACAGTAACCAGTTCGGTTACATTTGTTTGTTAATTGGTTAATTACATTATAATTGATTAACTATAATTATAATTATTTCTTTTTTATACAGTAAATTACCCAGATAATTAACTAATCGACTTGTAATTAATTGTCCAGGCATGCATCGATTAGTTATGTAAATAATTGATTAATTATATTTTGTTAGTAGATTAATAATTATGTTTTTATTCATCATTTATATTAATAGTTAATTATAATTTTTATATTATTAATTATATATTTTTATAAAAAAAAATTATCATACATATAAATAATGATATATATATATATATATATCTATTTATATTCAGCCCTTGCAAACTGTTATATTTATTTTATTTTTTATTTTTAAAAATTGTTAATCGTTAAACGAAAAATGAATAAAACTGTTTATTTATAAAAAATATATATTGTTTTTATAATAATTACAAAACTATTATTAATTATCATAAAATGTTTTATCAGATATAATAGGATGTATATAGTTAACTTGCTTGAAAGAGTCGTTTTCGTTTTCAAAAGGGGGTAACACAGAATCAGGACACGGATCTTCCGGTGAAACTTTTCATTGCACCATGTGCAGTAAAAAATTCAACCATCCTTTCTATTAAAAGCCTATATTCGTAATTTAATAAAATAAATTAAATATTGAAAAGTTATAAATTGTTATCTGATGTTCAATTGAATATTGAAGAGAATGTCAACCCTGGATAATTAATGCTATTTTAGTATATATATATATATTGTATTTTTAAATATTTAATTATGTTTTAAATTTATATCATAAAATTTGATTATAAATTTTAAAATTATTAATTTTAATTTTTAAAATTTTTTTAATCGTCGTTAAATATATCTAATTATGTTACATTAACAATAATTTTTAGGTGGTATGAAGGATGAAAATGTAGATACAGGACATGTCATAAAAAATATAATAAAACTATTTTTTTAATTTATACAAAGTAAAAATATATGTAAGTTTTTTTAAATAACTTACGACGATCACCCTTTTAAAATGAATTCGTCAATAACTAGTTCTGTCCTCGTTACGTTATTTAAAATATATGCAATTTGATATTTTGTTCGGATCATTAAAATATGATGGATGATAAATTACTCCATCCAACTATTGGTCCGTCCAAATGTAAATTAATTGTTATTTTAAGAGAAAATTACTTATAATATTATTGCAGTTTAAATTTTGATAAAATTTAGTTGTAATATTATAAATATTTTTAGTAATTTTCTTATTAAAATTAAATATTTATTTTAATAACTGGTTTTAATCTTCAATACTTAAGTTACTGAGATAAAATTTTAAATTTGATTAAAAATAATATAAAAATATTTTAGTAGTAAATGCGAGTTTTATCCTTTACTTAAATATTATTATTTTGAAATAATTTGAGCAATTATTTGAAAAATAATGTAAATTAGTATATATGAACATGTAAATGGGATTACATAACTCATGCAATTTTAAGAACCTTATCTGATTTTACAAAAAAAAGAGAAAGAAAGAGACTCATTGTTAAAATCAAAAAGAAAAAAAGACACAAATAATTGAAAAGAGGAAAAAAAAGTGGAGGCAATAAAATAAAATAACGATTATTTAATTATGAAAACTATATGAAAAGCTTTTCATGCATATGTATCATTATCTTACTATTTTAAGCATAAAAGAACGAAAGTACATATAACATTTTTTTATTCAAAAAAAGAGGTTACAAACTTACAATGCTTGCTAAGAAAAAGATGACATGAACACTGATATGACAATCTATTATATATATGCAGCACTGACCCACATGTTATGACTTCAAAAGTCCTGTTGATCAAGCTCACAATTGATGTTCGCAAGGAAAATCGGGACGTTTATGATTTGGTTTCGATCAGTTTTGAAATAAAATATTCTAATTGATTGAATTAGTTTTAAAATAATATTAAAATTAAATTAATTTGATATATTAATTTGAATTAGATAAATTAATTTAATTTTTAAAATTTTAAAATATAATATTTAATATTTAATAATAAAATTTATTAATTTAAATATAAATAAAATCTCAACCTAACATATAAATGTTAAAATATATAATAAAAAATCAATATTTAAATATTAAATCTGATCATAAATAAATATAATCTTAATTATAAATAAAAATTAAAAATAAATTTATTTTGTAAAAATATAAATATATTTTAAATTAATATGTATGTAAAGATAAAACAGAAAAATTAATATAATTTAATTGAGATTAATTTAAATTATAATATCTGATATTCGAACCAAATTACATGAAAAAGTATGGTTTTCAACCTTTTTGGATCGGCTTAACAGTTTAAAACTGTTCTAATCCCTTCTTAAACTTTTCTAAAGAAAACTAATACATTTGAACATTGGTTCTAACAAAGAAGAAAAAAGCATCTTTTAATATTTTAATATAACAGAAAACTATATTAATATTTATTACAATATTGCATAACTTTAATTTTACTATTTGTACGAAAATTTTTAATAATAAGTAAAAAAAATTAGTATTTATTATATTTTTAACGTATAGAAAATTATTTAGGTGAATAAGTTCAAAGCATACTTTATAATTTAAAGAATACTTATAAAATTAGTACATAATAAACCAACTTATTAGAGCGTAATTATAAAACTAGTACATAGTGAACCAACTTATTAGAATGTAGTTATAAAATATGTACCAATTTATTTTAATATTATAAATTTAATTCTTGCTGAATCAACTTTTATTGATTTTATTATAATTTTTTATACCATATTTGTATAATTTACAAAAGTTAAAAGTAAATGGTTTTATGAAAAATATAGAACAACTCATAACTAGAACGGGAATGAAAGTTACAAGAAACTTACAAGAAAGGATAAGAAGTCAACGATTGAAGTAAATACCGTTCCGCAAATAAAAATAATTATATTTAAAATTTAACTCCTTATTTGAACAATTATTCATATATTTTATCTTGTAAATTATAATTATATTCTTGCTTTAGAGTAGCAGAATCTAAAGTGTGTGCGGGAGAAACAAATTAATCAGCACAAGATATTGTCTTCATTTTACTTTTTGTGAAATGACCCTGAGAATGATAACCACAAGTAATTGGTCATATAGTAGTAGAAGATCATTGTTAGAAAACATCAAATAGTTTAGTTAGCAAAAGCATTGACACTACAAATGTGATTTTATTTCTTCTTTTTCTTTTTTATCCTGTGGTTAAGAATAAACATGATTAATGTGGAATCTACTTAAAGATTGTTTCCATACCCAATATAACAACAATATCGATTCCAGCTCTTTTCCATAAATAACTTTGGCTATTACACATTGCCGACAAGATCTTGGTCAAGAAGATTGTTCTATGTTGATAAGTAGTAGTGTTGAATTATGGAATCTAACAATGATTTCAACTAATTAATACTATCTTTGTGCTGCAATATTTACTATTAATCTCTACCTATATTTATATTTTTTTAATTTCTTCATGCAATTAGTTATGGAACTATCATCATACATACAAATTAATACTATTTACATCTAATTATATCTTTTTATTTTTTTATATCTTTATTTTTATAACATTATATATATATATATATATATATATATATATCATCTTTACTATTCTATACACTAAAAATAATATGTAAAAATATTAAAGTTCTTAATTATGTTCCAATCTTAACAAAAATGTTGAATTCTCAACATTTTTTTTAAAAGGCATGTTTATATACATACTTACTCGGTACATACATCAGACAAGAGAAATCGTAAAAGAATAATTATTAATTTACATATAAAAATTATCCTACGTATATTTACATTCCAAATTCAAGGATTGATATTTTTTAAAAAAAAATTATAAAAAAAATCGTATAATCATAAATAAAATAGAAATATATATAATACATTTTTTATATTTATAATAATTATTTTGTATCATAAAATATATCATAAATGAAATAAAAATAAATATAATATATTTTTACATATATGATAATTATTCCGTATCATAAAATATATCATAGCTAATATAATATTATATAAAAAAGAAACAGACAAAAATAAGATGAGAGAGATATGAAAATAATATGTAAATATATTAATATCATAATTATTTTTATTTGCGGAACGGTATTTACTTCAATCGTTGACTTCTTATCCTTTCCATCACTTAAATTTCAGCCTATTAATGATAGTCCTGTTTTACAACTAATTCAAGTTTAATTAAATAGTTCAACGCTGTTGGAAACGGTTTTATGGAAACTTAGGATTCATAAACGACATACTTTTCTCCCCTAAAATTAGTTATTTAGACGAAGGATTATTGTTGTTAATTTTGATTCTGGAATGATAGCTTAATTGGCCAAAATCTTTCTAGTTGACATTATTCATAGTTGAGATAATTCATTATCCAAATCAAGTTGAGATTAAGTGGATATTTGAATTTACATTCAAATGTCACAATTATATTTATTTTATCGTAGCAAGATTTCACCAAAAAAATAATGTTTGATTATTTTCAACCAAAATTAGTTTTTCCTTTAAATTCATATTTGAGCTAAGATAATCAATTATAATTTTTACGTTGACTTGAAAATGTAAAATGTAAGATATACTGCTAAAATAAATTTAAGAGAAAAAATTTTAAATATAAAATACATTACTTCAAAATTATTTTTAAACAAAATTAATTTTACAAATTAAATTGATTCAAATTTAAGTTGAGAAATTTTTTTAAATATAAAATACACTACTTCAAAAAAAAAGTTTAAACAAAATTAATTTTACAAATTAAATTCATTCAAATTTAAGTTTGTAAATACTTATCAATCATAAACTTATTTATTTTATAAATTAACGGATTTAAATATTTAAATTAAATAAGTATTTATTCAAAATATTAATAAAATAATAGTAATAATATATTTAAAACATATTAATTTCCAAAATATTGTTTTCTAAAGTAATTTAACAGATAGTGCTTCTCTTTGTGGTGTTGATTAAATTTCTAACTGATCGTTTGTAGTTTTGGGACAAAATGAAATGAAAAAAAAAAAAAACAATTAATCTCATATTGTTCTCTTGCATGCATAATCTCTAAGGTCATCATCATTTGCTTAGAGATCATTTTTCCTTTGCATTTTTTACCGGTATCAGCATAGCAAGCTTTTCCTTTGCGAAAAAGGTATGACAAAGATATGCCATCATTATCACCATCTTTTCTATCAATTTAGTTGATGATTTGTTTAATCCAAACTTAAAGATGATAGTTTGATGGACAATACATTGATCATATTACTTGAGTTAATTATTATATATTTTATTCAATTCAATTATTTTTATTTATTATTTCGTTACATTATTTAGGTATACACCTTGTCCTAAGATGTCTAAGGCATTAACAAAAGTTATTTAACTCCATTTTCGGGAAGGATACTCAACTTTGGGCCACATTTCCTATAATTAAGAAGATGGATAGATAGGTGGTTCAACATATTTTCAGTATGTTTAATAAATTAAAATTTATTATTTATTATTTATTTTTTAGTGTCATGTTACTTGGTTTGAGGAAAACGAGTCCGACATAGCAGTTTTTTACCATCGCAGGCAACATTATTGAATGCACACAAAAGGACGGAACATCCATTCTAGATAGGTGAGTTTGTTTATGCAACCCTCCAATAATACTAGCGGTCGAAGGAGTTAAGAAACGCTTGGAATAGATCAAGAAGAATCAAGCATCAAACAAAGGTCGATCCCTTCATATTGAAGTTTCATTTTTAATTGTAGTTATGCACATTGTATACTATATATAGCTTTCTTTTAAATATTATTTAATTTTTGAAATATCAAATATTATTTAATAAATTAAATTTATCTTATAAACGAGATAGTTTAAACAAGATATCTACATTGATGAGGTTTTTCAGACCATCCACATAAGAAAAAGGTTCTGGACAATTTTTTAATGAATGTCATCACTAAACTATGGTAACTCAATTTCAACTTGTGTATTTAACCTATATTGATTTAAATTATGTAATTAATTTATTAAACAATGATTGAATGAAGATTTTAAGTTTATTGTTATTATTATTATTATTTACTTTTTAAATATTGTGTTATAATTTTTTTCATGTATAAATTTATAAAATATAATTAATAATAATTTTTATTAATCTTAATATTTCAATTTTAAAAAATTCCCATTACCGACAACTTTCCTTAGAAAAAAAAACCACTAAATGTAGCAGTGTTATCCAAACCAAATAGGATCAACAGGTTCAGCTAGAAATGGGCATGGTGACTGGTTTGGAACACCCATAAAGCAGCATGCTTGAAAATCGGTTAAAAATAAAGAAAATCGATGATTAAACACTTTAGACCGGTTTCTATAAAGAGCTGTAAAACAAAAACAAAAAAAAAATTGTCAGAAAGACAGAAACTGTTTTAAAAAAATTGTGACAAAATACCAAAGAAATTTGGATAAAACGAGTGGAACGATTATACTTTTTGAATAATAAATAAATAAATAAATGGCTATGATTTATAACTTGCAATGGGTATAACAAGTGAAGTATATTATTTATTGAAATTACGAATTGATCCCTTTCCGAAAACTTCCATGGCTCACCATAGAAGAAAATAGAAAGTCAACAATTGAACCTTTCACACAGTATTGGTCCTTCAACTTGATATTTTTTGTCAATTTGGTAAACTCGTGCACTTCCTTTTTTCACCAAAAACCTCTCCGATTTTCCATGATAGTTTTCCACTTTAAGCAACATTTTTATTTTCAAGGAAAATGGTGGAACAAGGAGATGAAGTTTCTACATGTTGTCATTGTGCGCTGGTGTATCCTAAAAGTTACCATCGGGTAAATGCCTTAATTTATGAGGGGAAAATGTGTGAAACATGTTCGGTTTTCATGTTTGGTCTCTGCAAGGAATATTGAGATTCGTATCTATTGCTTATGTGAATCCAATTTCAAAACAAGCATCACCAAAGTTGAAGAATTCCTAACCTAGATGAAGAGTTCTTTTCTTTTGTTGGCAATAACCAAGAGGAAGAAGGAAGATCTTTGTTTTGTAAAAGAGATATGATTTATGGATACCTTAAAGTTATTAACACCTCTTTAATATATTTTATCTCTTTCTTTTTCTCTTTATATCATACCATTTATCCATCATATTTATGTCAATATGACATTTTTGGATTCCGTCAAACATTTCTTATTGTAAAGTCATGGACTTATTTATAATTTTAATATTCTAAATATCTATTTTATAAATTAACTAAAGGATTAAGTAATAGTATTAAAAATACAATAAACCTATAATAACAATAAAACTTCTCTGTCTCTTTTAATTTAATTTCTTTCTCTTTTTTTTTACATACACTTACATTTATACTCTCTATTTCTTTCTCTCCTTTCTAAGTGGACTTGGCATTAAATGGAGAGGATCTGAGTCTATAATAACAGGTTAAATTGCGGTTTCCCGGGAAAGGATTAAAACGGATGCATGGAGACCAAGAAAAGTTACTTTTCCCATGCAACAAAAAACAGAGTAACCAAGAGTGTGAAAAGTGTGTGGCATGAAGCCATTGTCTTGGGAATAGGCGATTATACTTTACAATATATCTTCGCATATAATAAAAAATTAATAAGTAAATAATTTTTATTAAAAATATAAAATAAAATATTTATAATATTAAATAATATATCTTTTTATAAAATTAAATTTATTAATATAAAATATTAAATTTAATATTTATATTAATTTAATAATTTTTATAAAATATAAATTTATCAATCTAATTGTTAGTTTTAAAAAATTATAAAATTTTATATAAAATAAAATTAATAAATATTTTATTATATAATTTATTTTTAATATTTAATATATTATTAAATATTAATAATTAAATAATATATATATTTAAATATTTAAATTATTTAAAATTTAATATAAAGTTATAATTTAAATTTTGATTGAGAAATTTTTTATTATATAAAATACTATTAAATTAATAAAAATATTAAATTTGATATATTATTTTAACGAATTTTATTTTTTAAAATATTATATACCTAATTATATTTAAAAATATTTGATAATAGACAATTGTATTTAATTTTTTTAAAAAAATTATTTATATTAAAAAATATTCTAAAATACTTTTATTATGAGTAAAAACTCCTTCATATATAAATTATCATTATTTAGTTACTTATTATAATTTTACTTACAAAATATATAATATAATCATTTTATATCAATATATAATTTTAGTTTGTAATGATAAATTTATTTATTATAATCCATGTAATATATAATTTATGTAAAGTTTTCTTGTTTTATAAATATGGTTTTATTTATTTTTATTTCATTTATATATTTTTTTATTTACTATATTTTTATATTAACCATATATGTTTTGTGGATAATAAATTTTATTTTGAAGTTGTATAAATTTAAATATATTAATTTATTTTATATTTCAACTCTTTAAATAAAACAAAGTTAACTAAGATATATAAAGAGATCAATTATGAAAAAAGTTTTTTTCATATATCTTACATGATATTTTGGTGTAAGTTATTGTATTTTTAAAATACTCAATCATTAAATTAAGAGTGTAAACTATTTTTGATAAATAAAAATATTATTATTTATCAAATAAAGAGTAAAATAAATTATCTTAAAAAAGAGAAAATAGGATGGTCGTTTTTTATTTTGAAGCATTTTTCATGTTTTTATTTATTTTGATATAAACATTGTTACTTTATTAATTTTATTTATTGTATGTATATTTTGTATTCTTTATTCATTTATAATGAAATTATTTCTTGTTGGTAATTTTTACTTTTTAATATGTAATTTTACATATCTATTATTTATTTATATTATTATAGTTAATATTATTTCTTATATTTTTATAAATTTTTACCAATTTAAAAAAATTTATTTTTATTATGTTATGTTATTATTTTTCTATCAACAGTTATATCTAAATAATATATATATATATATATATATATTTGTATAAAAATTAGTATAAAAATATTTTATGTTTAAATTTTTTTTTTGGATTATTAATTTGTATGTTTGATTTATTATATGTTAATAAATGTAAAAATAAACCAAGAAAATATATAGAGATAAAAATATGTTGAACTGAATTAGGTTTTGAGTGTTTAAATCTGATTTGTTAAAAATATTTGAGATACAAGCTCTACAGGGTTTTTTTTTTTTTCTGTTGAAATCTACCTGGTTTAAAATTTACAAAATTTATAAATTTGTTTTAAAATATATATTTTAAAAAATATCAATAAATAAACTTAAAATTTATAAATAATTGATTAAAAAAACTTATAAATTTAAAATTTACAAGATAAAAAACTATTAAATATATTTTAAAAAATATATATATTAATATTATGTAAATAAAATATAAATATAATATATTAAAATAAATATACATATATAATATATAAAAATAAATAATTTTTTTATAAATTCAGATATCATTTGTTTATTTAAATATTTTTTAATAAATATAAAATATATTTACTTTTTAAGCAATTTGAACCGATCTAAATTTTAAACAAATTGAATCATAAACTTCTATTTATTCACTTTTATTTTTAAAAATATGATTTAATTATATTTTATTTTTTTAATTATTTATTTTGCTTCTACTTTTAAATATTTATTCTCAAATATATAATTTTAGTTTTAATTTTCGATTTAATCACTTATTTTTTTAATTTGATATTATGTACAATCCTACGTCAACATTTCATTCCATTCCTTTGTAAGTTCATTAATTATATTAAATCTGTTGATTTATATTTTATCATCGAACATTTTTTAAAATATATTTTTATAATCTATTTATTTATTTATTTAAAATATTTTACTATTAAATTTAAAATAGCATATATTATCATTTTTTTACGACAGGACTATGTGTTACTTAACAAATTAAGTTATGTAATTATTATTACATGTAATAATTTTGTACAAAATTAATAATTTATAAATCTTTATAAAAATATTATATTTAAATTATTAAAATAAATAATATGATATATCGTATTTAATAATTTTTACATATATATGATAAATAAATAATTATTTTAAAAAAAACTCTTACATTACACAAATTATTAATTAGTTGTTTATAAAATATCAAATTGGCACATAGTTTAAAATAGAAATAGTTAATAATATATATATATATATATATATATGAAAAAGGAAATGATATTCGAAGGAAATGGTTACATGATTTTCCGTACAAAATTTTATTTTTATTGTACGTATAAAATATATTTTTATGTAACTATAATTTTAAATATTTTCAGTTAGTTTTAAACCTTTATTTTTTAAGATCAGATATTTTACTAAAAATTAAAATATACCGTATACCTTGTGTAATATAAAAGGACGGATAACTAGTGTATAATAATAATAATTAAAAAAACATGTTATAAATTAGTGTTTATCAAATATCTCTATTTTAATAAAATAAATTTATAAGCTTGTCAAATCAACTTATAAACTAACTAAAATGATCAGTCAAACACACTGTGCATTCGAATCATGAACATGGCATAAAAAACAGATTCTTCAATATGAGTTATCAAATGTTCATGAGTTTCAAATCAGTATTTGGTGCTAAATAAAATAATAATAATAATAATAATAATAATCAATATTACCTTATTTATTTTAAGAAAATATTACAGATGAAAAGAATTATTTGAAAAAGTTACAAGATACATACTTTATTTCTGGAGTCTTGTCCTGTACCTTTCCATCTGGCCACACCACACCACTCATGTTCTTTAACTTTTTGGATAAAAACTTGTCTGTATACTTTCTGGGCAAATTTACTCGGTCAATGCTATTAGTGCCATCTGAACTAATAGTAATTCAGCAATAAAAATTGGACGTAAAGCAACAATATTTCTTAGTTTGTTGCCTATAAGTCTCAATTCCTCAGCAATCTGTTTTTTATCATGCTTCCACTACCACATGTTCAAATTTATTTGACTTCATTATTTTTCCATAAAAATATTACATTTTAATGTTTTTTAAACTAGTACTGTACTACCAACATCAAGATACTATTCGTACTAATAGGATCATGGAATGGGTCCTTAAGAGAAAACAGAATTCTATTTTTAATTTTTTAATAAAAATTTTATAAGATATAACTCAATATCTTTAATTAAATTAAAATAAATCTCGCTAATTGATAAACGTACCTGCTGGTATAACATTTTATGTTCGAGTCCATATTTAAAGTTTCCTCATTTTAATTTTTACATTTCATAAAAATTATTTTTTTAGTTTCTTTAAAATATATATTTTTAATAATTCTTAAAAAGTAAATAAATAAAATTTAAATAATAACTAATTTGATATATATGTGTGTAAAAGGATCAACTTATTTTTAAAATAATTAATGTTAGAATTCATTTAATCTTTTAAATTGTTAAACTTCATTAATTCAGTTAAAAAGTTTTATAAAATTATTTAATAAAACATGTTAAGAGAGATATTATTGTTAAATTAAAATAATTTAATAAAGTATTATTTTTTTAAAAATTTTAAAATTTGTAAATTTAATCTATATAATATAATTTTTTAATTTAACAATTTTTAAAAATTATTAAACGAAATAATTCTAATAAATTATTCTTAAAATAAATTTCTAATGACTTTCGGTCTACAAAATCAAAGATTAACTCATTATCAGTGATGGTTTGGCATCTCAAAGTTGTAGCAATGTGTGCCAAAATTAACTCATTAAATGAGGAAGAATATAAGGTGAAATTTGGTTTGTAAAAGTATATTTTTTTATTTTTTTAAATAAAAATAAAAAACAAAAAATAATTTTTTCTATTTTTATTATTTTTGTACAAAATATTTAAAAAATAAATAAAAATAATGTGATATTTTTATAAATATAAATAAAACAGAAAATATTTTTATAAAGCAAACACGGTTCACTGTGTCCATACATCTTTCTCCATGCTAAGTGCCAACATTTTTGTCCGCAAAATTAAGAAAAAAATGGTAAACATGGAACTGCCTTAAATCCCACATTGCTGACTACAGGGCGAACGAAATTGGGTGGAGATGAGGAACAGAGGGAGCACAGCAATCAGATCCATTTGTAGAGGCAACTAACGTTATGGTGTAATTATCAGTGTCATGTAGATGGCAGGTAAGACTAGTGAGAATTTTCTGATGAGAAAATCCCATGAAATTGACATACCCAACTAGGTTGGATCTTAGCAACAACAACAACTACATTTTCTATAGACACAGGGTGTGTCACAATTAGGACAAACACAGTTATATCCTCTTATTATCTCCATTATAAGATTGGTCACAGTTGCTTCTTTCATGTCTGCGCCATTATTTGTTGGTGGGTCTAGTGGGAGATTCAGCCATCAGAAATTGGGGGGCATAGACAATCCAATTTTGATTTTGGTTTTGGAGTTTTGAAGAAAAAGGCCAGCTTGATTGTGATGATATCCAAAGTATGTTCACTTATACTGGGAAATGTGATCATGACCCAGTTGCTTTTCAACCTCGATAATGTTCATTCGTTGCAATTACCTAAGGAAAATCTTACATACGATAGATAATTCATACATTTTAGGAACTTTAGACCCTCAACACATCCAACATGATATTCACGAACTATTATTGTACACAAATGCTCTAAAAAATGTTTTTATGGAACTTATTTGAACCTATCATATAAACATACAGGTTTAAAAAGTGTTTAATTGTGATTGATGACTCTTTTATAAGTTTTTCAGCTTATTTTATAAATTTTATTATAAATATCAATGTAAATTTATTGAATTAAGTGTTCATGACATAATTTTTTAGATGATAATTTTTTATTGAATAATGCACCCTAATGTCGTGAATTTTAAAGTTTTGCATTAGGAGGTAGTGCCGTCTCAAACCTGTAGCAAGCTAATGGAATTCAGCAAAGCAAACCATTACAGCTGCTGGGTTGGTCAATTTTAGTGCAAATACTTTAGTCATCATGCATATTATTTATGTACAATTGACTCTTTTAAAGTAAAGGGACACTTCTTTAAATAACTTTCTTTTTTGTTTCAAATATCAATACAGTAAGGTAAGGTTGGCTCAAGTCATAGGTCACTAAAGTTTATGCTTAGGACTCCATTTCTATGAAAATTAAAAAAACTATATGTATTCATAAAAACAGAAAACTGAAATTGTAATTCTAGAATTTATTTAAAATTAAAAAATTTCAAAAATAACTTTTCCCTAAATATATTAAAATAATTTATAAAATATTTTTAATTATTCTTATAACTTTAGTGGAAATAATTTTTTTAAGAAAACTAGAATTTTATTTGTGTTCTACCGAAAAAACAATCTTATTTTTGTTCAAATATATCTTAAAATATTTGAACGATCTTGCTATTTATTGATTAAAATGATATGATTCTAAACTTGATTATACAATTTTAATAGCTACTTTTACACCACAAAATAAGAAACATAAATTTTAAAATAAATATTATACATTAAAATTATATAATTGAAAAATGTTGAATTTATAATAAATTTTAAAAATTATATCTTAGATGATTTATAATTAGTTAATAAGATAAAATTTTATAATAATAATATATTAAAATTAAACTTTGTACATTATTAAAATATTTGAAAATTCTAAATCACTACATGATATGTATATTTAAAAGATTTAAATATATGCAAATAATAATTAAAAAGGAAAAGGCTAAAGAGGGTGGAGAGCAAGAACATGATCCCTGTCCCGTCCCATTCGCAAATGGAGAGAAGAAACTAATTGTCTTTATTCTCTGCTCTTAGCAAAGAATCGTCCCCATGCTCATTGCCTGTTCCATCAAGAAAATGCCACAGCCCTTATCTATCTCAAGAATTTTCCTACGCATCATATAACTTCCAACTTCAAATTCATATCGCTTTACCTTACTTTTGGTTCAACGCCTTTTAAGCCAATCTCATTAACTCTCTCTCTCTCTCTGTCTCTCTCTCTCAATGCACAGGCAATGCTAATAATAGAAATTTACATTTAAAGCATGTGTTAAAATTAATTTATTTTGAAAATTGATTATATTATATTGCTGAATTTTAGTGTAATCTTCATTTTTTATTGTTTAAAAATGTTAAAATTTCAATTTTTTTACTGAAGAGGTATAATTGTAATGTATTTATAAAATGGAAGAGGTTTTTTTTGTATAATATAATATTTATAAAATAAATGAAAAAATTTGTATTAAGGAAAATTTTGTTAATTTTATAGAAAAAAGAATTGGGTTGAAGTGTATCATACTTGTAACATAAAAGGGAAAAAATAGGAATGGGAAAAGATTTTATATATGAATTATAAATAGAAGGAATTTAGAGTAATTTACATACACCAAATCTTAGTCACATCCAACAGATAATGAAATCTGTATCACAGAAATCATTATCAAGACCTGAATGTATGATACTCTTCTTAGTCACATCCAACAACCCAGGCTATTCGAGGCTACTCTATGTCTTGAGAAATCTTTCGCATAGACCAAATCTGTATTCATTGAAACCAAACAGTTCATATCTATTTTATGCTGATTGGTTTATTTTTATTTTGTATAGTTCTGTGTTTGATTAATCTAAACAATTGTGTGCAAAAAGTAAATGTATACTGAATACATAAAAGAATTTATTATATACTTTATAGTCAATACCTTTGTCTTCGCAAGTATCAGCGTAAGAGTCTTAGGGGAACACTCAGTTCCCACATAAGCTGGTCTAAATAGCAGTCATTGGCTCATAGACTAATTTCATGTTATGGAAAGCTGACCAGATAATCAAATCAAGGACGATTAATAGCATTGCTGCATACATGTGTGAGTACCTCGTCTCTCTCGACCAGATTGCCACCACCTCATGTTTTTCAAAGCCATGACCACAACAATATATGCAGTCAATGTAATCCTATAATAGTTTAGTATCTTTTTATTTAAATCTCACTTCCATTAATTTTGATAAAATTCATTTTAAATTTTTAAATATAATTGAAACATATTTTAATTAATTTCAGCCAAAAACTTTCCATTAAAGCATATAAAAATTAATTCTAAGTATAAACAAACAAGTCCTTAAACCAAAGACAAGTTACTGTAATGATGATTGGTTGTTGTAGCTCGTTGTCTTCACACATATATACCAACAAAATTCAAAATACTAGTTGCAGAATCAGCTTTGCTTTTATCTTTTATTAGAAACGTACTCCAAAGTTAACCATAGTCAACTTGTTCAAAGAACCTGTGGTCCAAAAATGCATAATCTTTTTTGCTTTTTCGTCTAGCATTAACCACCTGAATCAGTGGTTTAACATTATCACATGACACTGAGAATACAAAGCAAATTCATCGCCACAAACACAGCCCATTTAAACATCAGTGGATGTCAATATCGCTGTGGACATCCTTCACAACTTGGTCTTTTTTTATATTTTCCTTTGTTTTGCTGAAACCGTAAAAGGGACCTTGTCTCGTTGACCAAAATAAGGGGGCCTTGTCTACCAACTGTAACAGAGAGAAGTTTAGAACATACATGAAAGTGATATTCTGCTTGAGATAACTCAATTTCGTAATTTAGAAATTGGACAAAACTTTGAGAAGATTAGCTCCTTAGAGCAGCATACTTTTATTATTTTTATTATTTTGTTACACAACGTACTCCATTTTTTGCACATGAATATAAGTAACATATTTTACAGGGGACCTATCCCTCCAAAATTCTTGAACCAAAACTGAAATTGGCAAATCGAACTTCAGCTCTAATATGGATAGGCGTAACAAAACTTGCGTATGCACTCAACTTAGAGTACATCTTGGTACATGACAACTTAACAAGAGGTGGTGGAATTGTACATTATGTGATGACTGTAGGCTTCTCCCTCCCTGTGAAGTCTTTGAGCTTTGACACTGATAATGCCAAATCTGCACAGCAATTAGAGCGATCAGTAGCATGGAAAAAAAAGAAAGACAGTTTCTATCACTATATTTTGTCTCCGTAAATGAAAATAACCTATTAATGGTTTTAAGGCAATCTGAGCATCAACGTCATGCTTAGAGACATCTCGTTCAAACTGCTCAATGTACACTCTAACAGTTGCTCCTGCTGAACCAGTTCCCTGCGAAAGAAAACATAGCAATCACTTTAATTTTATCCATAAATTTTCCAAGGTGGATTCCACTTATTTGAAAGAGACAAGGTGGGCAAACAAAGAGATGCCACATACTGATAAACGATATATAATCCTTGAACCATCTGTAAAAACAAATCGAACACCTTGTTTTGATACCACACTCCCATCTACCTGCATATTTAAATTAGATCAGAACCGAACAATTGCAGGGAAAATGTGAATAATGACCTCTTGATCTTGAATTTAAAAACAAAAAATGAACTATGCTAAAAACCTTCTAAACATAAAAACTTACAGGATCAGTGTATGTAAAATCATCTGCAAACTGGAGAACATAACTTCCTGTAGAATACTTTCCATACTTCATATATACTCAGGAGAGGAGCATCAAGATTGAAAGTGCTTGTAGAAACTTACCATACTTATCACCAGGCTTGCTCTTCGACACACTCTCTCTAAGAAATTCTATCATTTTATTGGCACCTTCAGATTCACATTCCTATATAAGGACTTAGATTTGTCAAAAAAAAAAAAAAAAAAAAAGTGAAACTTAACTCTTAACCTAGCTCATAGCATTAAGAAATTCCAAATTAAAACTTTGGTGCCAAGAATATGTTACAAAATACTACTTCCATTGTAGCTATACTACCTACCTCGTAGTCATATCTAGAAAAGAAATTTCTTCCATAAGTTTCCCAGTGCTCCTTCACAACATCAGATACAGAGATCAATTTCTCCCCTGGTTTCTTGTCTTTATTGCGATTTGCAATAATTGAAAGCCAGGCTAATACAGCCCTGTAATTGGAAACCACACACATAAGAGAGAATTAAAAAAACACAATTTAGATATAGTTCCTTAAATGCTTGAGGTGCTGTTTCTCAATAAAAATATGACGTACATAATTTTTAGCCACCTAATCTTCATTTTTGAGGTTGTCCCAGTTGACACAATAACACACATTTTATGTTTTTATTGAGGAATAACATCACAAACATCCAAGGAATTTTATTTAAGTTTTGCTGATCTCAGATGTCAATGTCTTTCAGAATCCTAATAATTTCAAGACATATCACAGTAGATAGCTACCCTAAAAAATAGAATTGAATAAATCATTTAAAATTTACAAAAACATGTGGAATATCTACCAGATTCCGTCTTTCTCACGAATGTGGTCAGAACCTGTTCCAAAACTCTCTTCCCCACAAATTGACAAATTCCCAGCATCCATAAGATTCCCAAAAAACTTCCAACCAGTGGGGACCTGAAACCAAGGTCCATCTTTTATTATTGAAGAACTATATCTAGATATGATACATACTTCATCTAGAACATTTTAAGGAGAAAGAAATAGACAAAAAAATAAAGCATGCCTCAAAGAAAGGGAGGTTCAATTTTTCAGCAACACGGTCCAGAGCACCACTTGTTGGCATTGATCGAGCAAGACCCTGCAATTAAATTACAGAATAATGGAGCTTGTGTTTTACAATGATGAACACCTCATAATAACCTGTATAAAATTTCCACCTTAACACTGTTCCTGAAGTATGGAATTGCTTCTCTTGCATTGGCAGCAATAACTGCTACAGAGTCTGAAGGAGTTACAAAGAAACTTTTTCCTAAAATCATATTTCTATCACCATCCCCTGAACAAAGATTGAAATGCATGAACATCATTGAATAAACACACATAAAGGCAGACAAGACATTGTTGCACAAGCATATATCAACCACATCTTCCACATTAATATGTTTAAAAATGGTGGTGTAACCACTACACAGATGCAAAGTTTCAAGATAACAAAGATAGAATGCATTTTCTCCATGCTATACCATGTCAACACTTAAGCTGAAAATACAGCTTAAGTATTCCATTTTAATTGTTGGTTTGGGAAACAAAAGCAGGGAAGAAAGAAACTGGAAGAAAAGTTGAAATGAATGTAGACATCATATATTCACTAAGACATTGCTTATTTTTATTCATTCCATTTATATTTCCCAAACAAAGGCTAGATTTAGGTAGAAAATTTCAGTACTGGTTTATCAGAATCTGTCAGAAATATAATGGAAAATCTTTTATAGCTTTTAATTCTTAGAAAAAATTAGAAGGTCAAATAGACAATATTACTTTTTCACGTTATTTTAGTTTTCTTTAGAGCACTCTAATGGTTATATATATACAGCAAAGAGCAAGACCTAGCAGAAGCTATGTTCAACTTCTTATTTCACTGGGTACAAACAAGTTACTTGTATCATTTGATTTTTTTTATCATGAATACTGCAGAACCTAACTTTAACAAATATTTTTCCAATTCTATGATAACTAAGTTGATCAAATATAAACTTCACATGAAATGTGAAGAAGACTTGAATCAAAGTTACAAAACAATAGGATCAGACTTTCCCACTCTACTATCTACAGTGATAGAATGGTACTCCAAACTGATTTAGCACAATTCTAATAAATACTCTTTGACAATCCCCTTTCTATAAAGGCAAAGTAGTTTTGACTTCTAAAATAGCCTAAATTCCTTGACCACACAAGGACCTAACATATTAAACTGGATCATGGCATCCAAGAAAGCATCTTGTTAGGAAGTATTACTAGAAGTTTTAGATGAATTATGCAGCAAATTGTTATCTGCTAGGTTGTTTGATGCAATCAAATGCTTGGTGGTGATGCAAGGAACCATAGGTATGAAAAGGGTAAAGGGATGACATCAATTTTGATTTTCAAGCATAAGAAGCACACCAAAATGAATCAAAGCAACTAAGGCAGCATCTAAATGTTGGAATCGACTAAACCCACCAAAATATTGATTGTTCTAAAGGTTAATTACATATTATGCACATATTGATTATGGAACATTGTCAACAATTCTTGTTTTAACATGAATAAGTTTTTAAAATTAAAATTCACGAATCTTACTTAAGATTAATAGTCTTAACAGAGGTTAAATAAATTGAAATTATTATCATTTGAAAAGAAATACTGTGAAATTGATTACAATAATTTGGTATGAAAGTTTGCATCTTAAAAGCCTAAAGAGTAAGCTTCAAATAAGGAGACAATAATTTTAATTAGTTTAAAAAAGCTTCATCATAAAATTCATTTTAGGCTTACGTTGGAACCAAGGCTCGCCCTTAGTGGATATAATTATATATATTAAAAGAAACATTTAACTTAAACCAGAAAACTTGCTGCTTCATTGATCTCACATACCATCACTAGCAGCTCCAAAATCAGGTCCATTTTCAGCATACATAACGTTGACAAGATCCTTCGCATATCTGTTCAGTAAACATTACCATAAAAAATAATTTAATTATGGATGAAGAGAAAATGCTAACAAGTAAAGCACTAGACTCACGTTAGATTAGGATCAGGATGACCATGTCCAAAATCTTCCAAAGGGATTCCATTTGAAATTGAATCCTACATTGCATAATTAACATCAAATATGAATAACTTCATATAAATTTGTATCCAGTTCCTGAAAGAGCTTAAAGGGGGAGGACCATACCGGACCAGCACCAAGTTTATCAACAAAGATGGGTTTAGCATAAGCACCAGTAACTGCATGCATGGCATCAAATATAAACCTAAAATAAAAAAATAAAAAAAAAACAACTCCAATAAATTTCAAGACTATGGGATTCTCATAGATCCTAAACATTATAAACAGCCATGATTTTGAATCAGGATAGCCCCACTCAGTTCAGACAAAAAAAATGAACTATAAATGAATGATGTGAGAAAGCTCTCTTAATCCAGTAATACTGTTAAGTAGCACCAGCAAAATTTTAGAGGACCAGAAAAGGATAAACAACAGGTCAAGCAGCATGCACTATTAGTAAGGACAGAAAATTCAACCTCTTTTAATTACAGATAAGGTGACTCAACAAAAGATAGGGAAAAAAATACAAGAATATGAATTACATAGCAAGTGGAGAATACAAGATTCTTTTAAGTCCATATTTAAAGACAATATCTCTAGATTTCCTAAATCTCAAGCTAGCCACTCATGGATTCTTTCGGGGATGATGTTGAAATAGCACAGAAAATTAAATATTTTGTCAAAGGGAGGATCTCAAATTATGATTGTAAAGAGAGCAGGATTAGAGCAGAGAGAGCTGTAGGGAAGTAAACTATATACAAAAAGTTATTATTTCTATAGTGACTTTTGCCCTCTAAGAACAAAACAAACAAGGACAGTAAAAATGGAACAAGATCCAAAGCAACATCCAATCCATCTAACTCAACAATTGCAATATTCGGAGAGCAGGGAGACTGTACCTAAAATCTGGCCGTGAAAGAAGACCTCTGATTAGCTGAAAATCAAATACTGTCTGCATGATGTACAATAAATGAATAAATAAATAAGTAAATAAAATAAAAGTCACAACACTGAGATTCAGTTCGCATGAATTATTCTAGTAGTATATAATAGTGCCAACAAATTATTTTCACCTCCAATAGCTCTACATAGTCAGAGACTGGGTCTATTACTTCCACACTGAAGCTTCCAAACTTTGTAACCCCAACATTTGATAAGTCAACATCAGGAATGTCAGCTATCTTTATCTCAGATATCTGCATCAAAACCAAGCATTTAACACCAATATCTAAAATGAACTTTATCAATGATAAGAAAGAACTAGGTCATATTCCTCCGGCAGATAGTATTCCTAATAATGCAACTTCCAGCTCATCTTTCTAACACCTAAGTTAAGTTGTATCTTCACTCTTAAAAATAAAAGAAGATAGCCCATTGCCTATGAACCAAAAAGTCTCAAGTCTCAACATTGATACATTTGACAAAGAGAAAAGAAAATAGATAAAGGCTGGAGAGAAAATTGTAATATAACAGGAAAAAAATTCCCCCATATGACTTATTATCAACTTTCTAATCAGAGGACCCCATAAAAATAACAAAGCACAGGAGAAATGTACAGGCAAAGTGGAATTGAATAAATTAAATTTTACAACTGCATTCTGCAAGACTAGAACATCTGCAAAAGAAAAACCGCAAGTCATATGTATCCTACCTAACTTAATCAGATGATGAGTTCACAATTACTGGAATGAAACTTTTGTTTAAGTCCTTCCTCTCTCTCTCTCTCTCTCTCTCTCTCTCTCTCTCTCTCATATGATAAAGGAATTTATTGAGAGAGAAAAAAAGTGTAGAGGTGGAGGTTTAGTTGTTCAGGTTCAGTTTCAACACACATGAAATGAACATTGACATCAAGCAAAACCTGACACCTGATAACCACCAATGCTACCCAGACTCCATTATGAGAAGCTTTGAGGCAGCTTTAGAAATTCTAAAAGTAGTTATTTTATCTAATTACCATGATGGGTATGCTTCATATTAGAAGTTATAGTAGCTTGAATATTTAAGTAGGTAACCATTACGAGCATTTATATGTGTAGATATAAACAGAACAGTTGATCTGCAAGACTTCAATGAGCCACTCATTAATCATGTTGTGTACTATCATACCGAAATAGGTTCCAGATTTCATATATCATTACATCTAACAATTCAATAGTTACTTTTAGAGAGGAAAAAAAAGAAGTAATAGAGAGAGAACAGTAAAGAAACGAAAAAGATTTTAGGACTTAACAGAGATTTTGCAAAAATGTACTGGAAGATTGTCAAGCTCTTTTTCCCATGCTCTAGCCAAAAGGTTTAAAAGAAAAATCATCAAGAATTATCTTATAATTAAATAGAATATTTTTTGAGATTTAGACTGACACGTATCTAGGGGCACCTAGAAGTACACATTTCTTAAATCATTCAACAATACAAGAAATTCTATATTACCAAACACTTGGCAGTGCACTAGATTTTGGTGAGGAGGACCCATTGCAGTCTTATTACAAAGAGTATAAGTTATCATAAACCTTTATGTAAATTTAATGGTGCTAAGATAGTGCATGAGATGTTAGATCCATAAGAAGCACTATTCATTTAGAAATATATTGAAGAATAAAAAAAATCCACTAAGAAATTAATTCTACAATAGGTAAAGATTATATAAGAAGACAATCCTAAATTAGCAATGATACTATATGTTACGGTCATGATTACATTAAATTTTTCATCCTCCAACTAGACAGCACATGAACAAGTCAAATGTTTTAAAGAACAGAATGTAGTATTGGAATAGTAAAGCATACATGAATAATAGGACACTTACTGACAGGGTGTTTCCATAAATCTTGTCGGTGATGGATTCTGGAGCAGGTTGTCCACTGCTGTAATTAAACTGGAGTCAACAGCAAATGCATTTATTAGAAATGCCAACTGAATGATTCCCACATAACACAAAGCCTTAGACATTGACCACAAAAATGTCACAGAAAAAAATATGTTTTGATAAGGCTGTATTTATTACATGTAAGGAATACAAAAAACCAAATCACCTAGGGAAATATCCACAGAAAAAAAAAAAGGTAACCTCCCAATCAAAGGTTTTTTACTGTATCTACCAATGTCCTCAGAAAAGTTAAAAAACCGATAACTTCAGGAGCACCAACTATCAGCATTAGTCAACAGCACAATTGATCCACGACCATTTAACAGATGAGAACTAGAAAAGATAAAGTCACCTTAATACCCCAATCATATTCAGGTCCACCGGGGTTATGGCTTGCACTCATAATAAATCCACCATTTGCCTGTTAAATTTAAGGACATAAAAGAAAAAACCACGTGAGTTGAAAAAGTTATGCTATCCCTATATGCCAAAATACTTTAGGAGAAAAAGGAGTTTAATTGGTTTGCCTTCCTCTTCCTTATTACAGCAGAAACGGCTGGTGTTGACAGTATACCCTCCCTGCATTAGAGAAGAAAAAGTAGGTTCAATTTCTATTAAGACTAATGTTATTACCTCAGCAGAAGTGATTGTGCATTGAAGAATAGCTCATGCACAAGCCCAACAGAGATGTTTTAGCCTTATGGGTTATGATGCCATTCACTAGTAGCTCTTGATTTACATATTATCTCCCATTTGTTACAGCAAAATTAATTGGAAAAATCAATCAATTAAGTGTGTTTGGGTTATCTGTAAAAACTAGATTATTTCAATAATCAACTGTCTACAATCAATTATCGTTATAATTGATTATATAAAGCAAGTATTGTATTTGGATATGGTAGATGAAAAATGATTTCAAAATAATCTATTTTGTTTGAATTGTACAGAATAATTGCTTTTTTATAGTAAGATTACAAAAATAGGTACGGATTATTTGTAGTAGATAGTTTTGTATTTGAAATAATCAAATATTGAGGATAAAATGGAAAAATAAAGTTTAACTAGAAAAAAGTTGATAACTTTTAATCATAAGCTTTAAAATTTTGTTTATCTTAAATAAGTTGGATCCTTTGTAGAAAAAATAATCAAAGATTATATGCGGATTTCCTAAAGGATTCGAAATAAAAATAAATAGTACATTTTTCAGCTTTTTGCAAAGAATCATCCAAACCAAACACACTAAGATACTTACTTTCCAACCAGGATTTTTCCAACACCATTTCCAGCAGCAATTTTGATTATTATCTGCAATGCATGAAAACAGCAGCAAATATCAGAAAGTAATTCCCTTGATAAAAGACTTAAATCTGTTCGCTATAGTGACACATTAAAAAAGTTGACCTGAGCAGCTTCCTGATTAAAGAATCGTCCATCACCTCCCAACACCAACAAACCATTCTTGTAATCCTCCGAAGGCAATGAATTAAACAGTGCCTACACATGTATAGAATTTTCACACACGTACAAAGTAAAACGCATAAATCATGCAATCATACGTTGCATGGAATTCCACAAACCTGGATCCAATTTGCTAGGTAATTTCCATGCATAAACACTTTCACCTACAAAACAAGTATGCATATAGTTATAAGAAAAATACTTCTGTCACACTTGCATTTACTCACCTGGCGTTGCACCAATCAATACTTGCTTATAACTGTTTTCCTAAGCTGGTAACTTATTAGTATGTTACTGTCAGTTACTAACTTTTAAAAACGATGATAAGAAAAATTATCAAAACAGAGAAAAGGCTATCGAAACATTATAGCATGCAACTAAAGAGCTAAGCATGAGTTACTAATTACCTGTAAGGAGGTGTAAAACTGGTGTAAAGAGAAACAGCTTCCTAGCTATATAATTAACTACACAGCATTACAATTTATTTCTACTTCATTTTTAACTGTAAATATATTATCAATCATAATTTTACCTCCATATCAACACTAACAAAATCCATATACCATGAGAGCTTTCTGATTTAATAGAAGGGGGAGACAAACAGGGAATAAAGACATCAAAGAAGGGGCTAAGCTAATTGATCACTTTGATCCATTTCAAACATGAAAACTCCAAACAAAAAAAAGTTATTATAAACAAAAATTGAGCGATGAAATGTTTAGATTTCATCTTATAGGTGTTCTGATTCAGTTGCTACACAAACAGCAAGGTAACTCAAACCAGACATGTCAACTTACAGAACAGAACAATCAGGTACCTTCTTTCGAAGCCCACTGGTACCGGTCTTTTGTCCTTCAATGGGTTTGGTTGGAATGGAGTTGATCTTGTAACAAAGCAAAACGTTAGATTTTACAACACACTAAAGGAAATAGAAGAAAGAATGGACAAAGAAAGAAAACCTTAATGCCTTCAGGTTCGGCAATGGTTGTGGAAGGGGATGAGGACGATGAAGTGGCTCTAATAGTTGGACCATAACGGATTCTGGTAGGAAGTTTTTGAAGTTTCAACACAGAAGAACATGGAAGAATGAAGGAAGGTTGGATTGAAGAGGGAACAATCGAATTTTGGGGTTTAAATGCAGAGAGTATGAGGTTGTCGAGTGTAGAGGAGAAACCCATAGTGAGAAATGTTGTATCTCTCAATGGGAACGAGCAAGAGATAGAAGAAGAAGAAGAAGAAGAAGAGAGTGATGTTGTGAATTGTGTGATGTGGGATCAGATAGGTGTCACATGTAAGAAGGGACACTTATCTTGAGATTCATGTGAATGTGAACTGCTTTTTCACCCTTCCCATCATTTTTGCCTACAAGGTTACTCAGATCTCTCTTCTGCATTGCAAAGGAACGGTTAAGAATTAAGATCTCTTCTTGATTCTCGCAAAAAGGAAAAACAGTTTCATGGATTTCTACGGCCGTTTCTTTCCTTTCAAACATTTAGGTATATTCCATTTAAAAAATCATGGGAATTAAATTTACTTAAATGACCAAATATTTACGTATATTTTGTTTCAATTTCGGCTTGATAAAATAACATAAAAATAAGTCAATTTAATAAATTATTTTTATTTAATGTTATAAGACTTAAAAGTAAATCATGAGAATTAATTTTACTTAAACAACCAAATAGCTGTTTATTTAGAAACAAATTGGAAGATTTTATTTTTAAGATAACTTATTAAAAGTAAAAAAAATCTTTAAAATTAAAGATTTAACTATTTATTTCTAATATCCTCTATGATAAAAACAAACTTAGAAAATCATTTATTTCTAATTATATAGAGAAGATCACTTTTAAAGTATTCAATTTGTTTGAATATAAAAATAATCCAATTTCAAATTATTTAAATAAATTAATAGAAGGAACTTTTAAAAATATCACTTGTGATCAATGAAAAAGAACCTCGTATCATCAGATAAAAAATTATTACTTAAATAAAATAAAAATATTTTTATTGAAATTTAAAAACAGAAATAATTTTTGTACATATATACTGTATTATTCATTCATCTATCTTTTTTTTTAATTATTGATATTTTTTTAAAATAAAAAATTAAAACAGATTTAATAAACTACATCTGAATATAAATCGATATATATTGTTACTAATATGTTTGATAAATTTTTTTATTTAAAAATTATAAATTATGTTTATAGATGTGAACGATATAAGATGAGGATAGATAGCTTTTACATATATCTATACCTGTTAAAATTAGTAAATATTTACAAAAGTAATGATTATTTATAATTTTTTAAAATAAAAATTTATATAATATATTATTATTTTACAACATAAGTTAGTATTATATAATATCATTGTGAATTAACACATAAAAAATATTAATATAAAATAAGATCATAATATTTTATATATATTTAATAAATATATCTATCTATCTATATATATATATATATATATATATATATATATATATATATATTTATGAGTATGTAAATATTCATTAGAGAAATAATGTAATGTATATCCTCATCTATTTTATGAATATACAAAAATTTATTATAAGTATATCTATAAAAATATTAATAATTATAAATATTTTTGTCATCTTTAATTATGTTATATAGATGAAATTTAAGCTTTTATTATAATTTTATTTTAAAAAATTCATCTAATTAACTTAGGAATCAAATAATTTTTTTATATAACTAATAAATTTTTTCACGTCAATACAATACAATCACTTGAAAAAAAAAATAAGCAAACAGATCTTAAACTTTTCTTTAATTAAAAAAATGAGAATATATATATATATATATATATATAATTTCATTAATTTTTTTATGTTTTTAAACAAAGCAAGAGTAAAAGTAATATTGTTTTTTACCGCACCATTCAAATGTAATGTAAAATTATTTGTGTGCGTTGTACATCTAATCATCACAATCAATTCTTTAAAGTATAAAAGTTAAAAAATAGATCAATTAAATATATCAAATATTAAATATAATAAAATAAATTTTTATTAGAAGATAATTTTATTAATTTAACTATTATTTTATGTTATATGATTATAATAATTGTGTAAATAAATTTTTATACAATTTTAATATTTATGGATATGTAATCAAATAATAGTTATTTATATTTTAAATAATATATTATATATTAAAATAAGATAAATGAATGATATATCAATTTATTTTTAAATAATTTAAAATTTTATATATTTATTCTATTATATGATATTTTAAACTTAATGATTAGATTGATAAAAAAATAATAAAAATTATTAAAAATGTTAGTTTACTGATTTTAACATCTAAAATTATTTTATTATAATAAAAATATAAAAATTAAATATATTCATTGTAGTTTTAATTTTAAAAACAAACAAATTGAATATTATTCTTCTCAATTCTTAGTCACCACTCACCATTATTTTTTTAAATAGAAACTAAAATGATATATTAAATATAAATATTAGTTGAGAGAAGACTTATTATTAGTGAGAACGTACGAAAACAAATTAAGTGTTATTCAAATTAATTATATTGATAATTAATGATTATACATAATTTCATCAAATATTAAGTAGATATATCTCACTTTTCTATGAATCTATTTTTTAAATACTGTTTTTATAAAAAAAAAATATTATGTATTGCTTAAGAAATTGTTTTTTTTTTTTGGATTATATGAGCTAAATTAAGATTTATTTATTTTTCAAACTTGTTCATTTTTGTAGATCCAACTTCTTGAATATGCATTTTGTTAAATTTTATAATTATATTTTTATTATGTTTAGTTAGCATATTAGATTAAAGATAAATTTCAACATCCTAATTAATAAGGTGAACCAATTTTTCCATATATTACTATGTGCTTATGATTTGATAGAGGACTTTTTGTTTTTGAAGATTCCTTATTCAAGTTCTCCTTATTATATAAAACTAGTTTATTAGAATCATCTTTCCCGTGATAATATAGTTTTTAATGTTAATAAAAATGTTTAAGATAATCTTAATATTGATGAATTTGGTGTCTCTTGTTAGAAATAACTTAAAATGAGAGTTAGTCAAACTTTATTTTTTGTTAGTCAAACTTTGAAAGTTGTTTATTTTATTAGAACGAAGACAACTTTATTTTACAAATATGATGTAGTTATCAAACAAATTTAATATTTATTGTATAAAGATTAAAGTGTTTCTATTATCTATCCTTTAAAAGAAGACAACTCTGATGCGGATGCTTTAACTGAATTGAGATAATTTAAATTGAATCATTTATTTATTTTCCATCTTCTACCTGTAAGTTTTTAGCTCCTTATACACCTATCTTTCATATCCTTTGTTAGGTTTTAGTTATTGCTTTTATCTTTTGTGCAAAAAAAAAATATCAAGTAATTTCTTAAATCGAGTCACACTATAAATTTATCAAAATTTTCTTTATAGTTTCAACATCTAAAAATACAGTAGCCCTTAATAAAATCTATAAATTTAACATCAAATAACTCCTGCCTAATTTGTTTCTCTATACAACAACTATTCATCTAAACATCTTTCTTCTTTTTTTTTATGTATTTTTAAATTACTTAAATATAATAAAGATAAATTAAAATTCTGAAAATACATGTTATGATTTATTTTTTAATATTATTCAATTTTTATTAAAAAATATAATATTAATATTTTGTTTCCAAATATAATAAAAACAAAAAAAAAATACTTATATATAAAGAATTTTTCAAAATAATTTTTTTCATTATTTGAAATTTCATATATAAAAATACGTTTTGTAATCTCTAATAATATGATTTTTTAATGAATCTATCTTTAAGCTTTATTTATTTTTAATAGTTAATAAATATAAAAATTACTTATTTTAATCCCTAAAAAATGCCTTGTTGATGGAATGAAAATACACTATTTATTTTTTTTGAGATACATGGACTACAATAAAAAAAAAGAGTGATTTTAAAAAACTTATTTTCAAAAATTAAAAATATTTTTAAATCTTAAAATAAGTGCAATATTAATATATTACATTCAATAATTATACATATATATATATATATATATTAAAATTTTGCACAAAAAATAAAGTAAATCAAACTTAAATGATGAAATTTTGAATACAATATCCATGTATAACATGAATGATAATACACTAGTATATATACTATCCAGAAACATCCAGAAACACTACACACAATGCGCAGGAGAACAGTTTTTATTTTAAAAATATGAAAAATAAAACATTTTAATTATATAATTAAGTTAGTTAATAATTACATAACCCTTTAAAATAGATATGACCATTTATTTTTTTAATTTTAATTATTTAAATGATATCCAATAATTAATTTTCATTATTTTTATCTTTTATTATTAAGTATATGTATATGTATTTCTAAAATATACACCAATTCAAGATTCTTCTTTTAACTTCAAAATTTTCTAAGAAAACAAAATAAGCAAATGGGCCACTAAAACGAAATAGAGGCCCTACAATAACGATAACCCATTGGGAAGGACCCTAATTCTTATTAAGTTATAACTTAGCTACATAATAATATGCAAAATATAAATAACAAAAAAGGTGAGTCACACAAAATCAATGAATACATCACAATTACATTGAACTAGAAAAGCGAAATAAATAATATGGAGTGATTTATTACGTTTAAAACTCAATTATAAGCATATTAAAACAATGGGAATTTATATGATTAAATTTCAAGGAATAGGAATATATATAATCCAAAAGTTAAGAAATTTACATGATAGCAATTGAAGAAATAAGGATGTTTATATCCACAATTTAAAATAAAATACATAATATATATATATATATATATTAATTTTTAAAATGTGAAAAAAACAAGATTTTAATATTGTATGAATCATTCATGAGAGAACAAACACATCTATGGCAATTCCATCTCATTGAGTCTTTCCTGAGGAACAATTTTATTTGACGAGCAAGCCTTTCGTTTTTTTAAGTCTGGTCAATTCATCTCATCAAATCTCATATTATCCAAGACAAATCCACCTCGTTGATACGCTGTCCATGTTTTACCATTTCCATCATTCTTTCTTTTTAAAAAAAAAACAGAAAATTATTACGATGCAATATGTTTTAATTGGTTCGATTATTTATATAAAATATTTTATATTTTAATATATTATATGAAAATTAATTTTAAAATAGTTTATTTTACTTAAATTATACAATGTTTAGGGTTTAACGAAAATAGAAATTGACTAAAAAAAATTTAGATTTTAACGGCAAACTTCAAAATTTTGTTATGATTAAAATAAATGATCATAAGAAAAGTTTTTCAATCACTTTGATAAATTTTTCATACATTTTTTTTTTCAGAAAAACGTTTTCTATTTTTATTTTTTATTTTCTATTTTTAACGGTTTATATAAAAATAATAATTTTTTATTTTCACTTTTTAATTTAAAAATTTACAAATAAAAATAATGTGAGAGTTTTATAAATAAAACTAAAAATAAAAAGTATTTTATAAAAACAAACGCAATCTTAGATTTACATTTATAATTGTAAAAAGCTTTTTGCATAAAAAAATATTCTTATAAAAAACACTCTAATCATATAAAATCACTTAAATATTATCTTAACCATCTTAGATAATTATAGAAATTGTTAACATCAATCTTTGTGATTAATTTTAAATAACTAAAAATATTATTATTTTTAATAAAATTATATTATTTTTACATGTTTAAAACTAATCCAACAACCTAGCATTAGTAAAAACGTATAATTTTATAGTGGGTACATCAACACATAAATAAATAAAACACACTTATATAACAAAGTAAAGGAATCTAAGAGCACCATCAATCAGGGATTGAATAAGAGTTGTTTAATAATTTTTTAATAACTTTTTTTCAATTTAAATAACTTTTCACTTTAATAAAAAACTTAATAGAAAATTTCAAATCAACTCCATATTTAACATTTATAATATTTGATCTTAAAATTTATTTTATTATTATTTAAAATCAATAAATATCTAAAAATATAAGAATTTTAAATTATAAAAAGATTACCTTTATTTTTAAATAATTGATAATATTTTAAAAATATTTATATTTATTTTTAAATTATAAATAAATAAATTAATTTTACGTACTTAAAATAACTAAAGTATTTAAAAATAAAATAAATTATAATTATTAAATAAAATATTTACAATAAATTTTTTATTAAAGATATTTTTCCAACTTTCTTTTTATTTTTGTGAGGTTGATTCTCTTAATCTCTACCTACCATCTTTAAATCAAAGTTCCATTTCTCTTCTCCAACCTCCTTTTGGCCACCCTGTCTCCACCCCCATTCCCTTCTTCCACTCTATCAAACCCACCTACATCCTTCCTTTTCCTTCCCTTCCTTTCTCTTACACGAATTTTTAACCACTCCACAAGTCAGATGCAACCTCTCTTCTCACCTCATCAATCATATTCAACATCCTTCTTCTCTCTCACCTTAATGTTCATTGTAGGGAAACCTTGACGTTCAATCTTCGTCGCCGGTCAATTCCAACATTTGATCTCCATTGTTGGTCATGTTTGGCGTTCGAGCTATTTTGTTTTGTAATTTTTAAATTATTTATAATTTATTCATATTTTAATATTTAGTTTCTGGTTTTTTGATTATTGAAAGCATTTTGGTTCTATATTCATTTTCTGCTTTCTCCTTTCACATGGTTTGATTTGCTTCCATGTGGTTTCATCTACATTTTTTTTGGTTTTTTATTTTCACTAATTTTTATCCCCATCTTTTGTTTTTTTTAAGGGTGGTTAAGATAAGTTTTGGTGCTCATATGGTTAAACATTAGGTGCTTAACTATTAACTCGTATGTTTAAAGTTAAGCACCTAATGTTTAACCCGATGCTTCTTTGGATATAGATGACATGCATGTTAACTTAAACATTTGGTGCTTAAATAATCACCAATCCTTATTTTAACCATCTTTGAAAAATACAAAAATAGGATGAAATTTAGTGAGAATTAAAAATCATAAAAAATGCATATGAAACCACTTGGAAGCAAATCAAACTATTTGAAAGAGAAATTAGAAAATGAACATTACATAAAATCAAAATGCTTTCAATAGATCATGAACCATAAATTAAACATTAAAAATATGAATAAATAATAAATTACAAAACAATATAGACTGAATGTGGCATGACCAATGACAAAGAACTAATGTTGAGGTTGGTTGACGGTGAAGATTGAACGTCAAGATTGTCTAACAGCTAACGTCAAAGCAAGAAAGAGAAGGAGGACGTCGAGCATGACCAATGCAGTGATAAGAGAGGTTGCATGTGGATTTTACGATCATAGAAAGATTGCATGTGACTTTTGCATAGAAACAAAGGGATAAGATGGTTGGAAATACATTTAGGGGAAGGGGTGGGTGGGAAAAGAGGATGGGGTGATCGAAAGGAGGTGGGAGAAGAGAAACAAGGCATTGGTTTGAAGAAAGAGGTTGGTGGAAGTTGGAAGAATGAATGGTAAAAAAATGAATACATGACGGCATTTAGTTTGAACAATGGGGTGCCTGCAGGTTAGTAGAAAAAGGAAAGTTGGAAATTATTTTGAATAAATATAACATATTTTTAAAATAAATAATATTTATTTTATTATTTACAATTTTATTTAAATAAATTATTTAAAAATAAAATAATAATTTATTTTATTATTTTATAATGTGTTTAAGTATAAATAATATTCATTTTGAATATTTTATTTAATAATTATAATTTATTTGATTCTATTGTTAAATAATTTGGTTAATTTAAATATCTAAAAATAATTTATTTATTTTTAACTAAATTTAAAATAAATATAAATATTTTAACAATATAATAAATTATTGTAAAATACATATAAATATTTTCTAGAATTTTAAATAATTTTATTTTTAAGATACATATTATTTTAAATAATATTAAAATATATTTTAAGATAAAATATTATAAATATTAAATGTGAAGCTACAAGATCTATTCAAAATTTCTTATCAGGTTGTTCTATTAAATTAAAAAATTATTTAAATTATAAAAAATAATATATACATATAGAACTAAAAAGAATGATTAAAAAATTATTAAGCAACTCATCCAAATCCTCCGTTGAAAGTTATTCAAAATTATATGATTGTGTTAATATTTTATTCAATTGTTCAGAGAGACTCGAAAATATTTAAGTATAACATATTTTTAGGACATTACCCATTATATACTGATATAGGGAATCCATTTTGTTATATTTTAAGTTTGACTTTTTTTATTGGATGTCACTCAATATATAATGGCATGACATCCACCCATATAGATGATGCATGAAATGTGGCATTTTTATTTTTATTTTTTTAATGTCTTCTTCTTTGACATTCACTAATTGCAATGCTGACATCAGTCATCAGATGTCAGATCTCATTCATTGTTTATTGTGGAAATACTAGAACAAGGTCACTTTTATCACTGCGCAAGAAAGATTAAATAAATGAAATAAAACATAAAAAATTAACACATCAGTTTTTCCAGCACTCCAAATATCTAATATAAATCCGCCAGAGTTGTCATCCTTCTCTAGGTAACTAGAAGTGTCTTTCTCAGGCAGACTGAAGGACTAATACTTTTATAGTTGATTTTTCCTAAAATAATGACTTCAGTCACATTGCCCGCTCTCTATAAAATCCGTGTGATCTTCCTCGTGTTTTCTAGACGAAACTAAAGGCAAATATCAAATCAGCACCTTGAGGTCTCATGTCTAACTAATTCCGTCGGATAATAGTTGAGACAAAAAAGATCACCTGAAAATCTGGATCTGGTAATAGGATTCCTTTTCACTTAGGTCCACTGCAGTTCATTACTGCAGAGTTAAAGAATCATTAGTCCAAAGCCACAACTTCCGCTCAAGATATTGTAGAGTTTGCATCTGTTGCTGCTTTCTCTGATTCGTTGTTCATAATATTTAAATTATCATTTGATGGACATTTGTCTGCAGGGTTCTCTGCAGATGTTTGGCAGAAGCACTCTGGCCAAGAATTTGTATAGAAAGATTCTGGAGAAATACGCTTATGAGGTTCACCGAAGTTTGTTTTGAGCATGACTTTCCTAATAGCTTCCTCAAAACCAGCCATCCGCCCTTTCTCCCTATCGATGAAGATGGGAGCAAGAGCTTTTCTATCGGGTCTAATAGTGGTCCGGAAGCCATAATAAAGGCGATGTCCAAGGAGGTTGTTGGCAAAATTGCTTGGGCCATCATAAGTTGGCAAGAAAATGTCTGAAAGAAGACAGACCATGTAATCCACAGCAGAACCTGCCAATCCCCTAGTGTTCCCAGCAAGCTCTTCAGAATGTTCCACAGAAGAATGATTCTCAAGTCGAGGGAACAAACTACGAAATGGCCTCATAAATCGATCCCCACCAAACAATTCGCCAGCTGCAAGATATATCCTGGTAGAATTGTCAAAACCCAATGCACGTAAAATAAGACCAACCTGCAACAAGAAACACATAAAGGTACATCCAATTGGAACATTGGTATCATATCATAATCTTTAACAAATTAGAGAGCTGTTATCACCAGCATGCATGCAAAGGTTAGTCCAATTACCAGACTCAAACAAATTGAAGGACAATAAAAACAGAACTAATTTTACCTCCTCAGGAGTCAACGGACACTTTCCAATGGCCCTTCTTTCACTATAGACAAGTCTTTTAGGTGCAAAATTTTCTTGTCGATACTTCTTCAAAATCTTCTGCTCCTCAGGCGTAAATATATCAAAGCATCTACAATCATATTCATATTCAAAATGAGTAATTTAAAAAAGAAACATTCCATTATGTTATGAGAAATTTTTTTTCATTTATCTACTAATAAAACAGATTCTAGAATCAGCAGTTGTAGTACATGCTGTTAGAACATATGAAGAATATCTTATAATATCATTATTGTATCTTCAGATATGTTTAAGAGTATCACTATTGGTATTGGTTTCCATATTCCTGATTTATTTCAATATTCAGTTAGGAGTATCAGCCCAGTAATAGTATAAATCAGGTTACTCTCCTTCTCTTGCATCACATCACATCATATCATAGCACATCCATCATTATACACAAAGAATATTATTTAGAATCTCCATTTTCTCACTTCTTCCTTACCTAAATCCCTATAATTTTAACACATGCTAATACAAAAACTATCAAATACTCGATAAAACAGGAAGATATCCATGGTGCACATATAAGAATTTAATGGAGTACCAAAATTATTAATTACGTAGTGCAGGAGGAGTGGTCATCAGAAGAGCATTCAGTTCCCAGAACTAAATGCACCACACACCATTAACTAGGAGAGAATTAAAACTTTGCAGCCAAAGTTTGTCTAAAACACATCCAATCCATTAGATCACTCATATGCCAAAACCAAGAAAGCAATCCAATAGGAGCAGCATTTTTTAGGCTGGCCTCTGTTTTGGTTGAAATGGGGAGAAGGTATTGCCTTTGGGATGATGAATCAGGCCAACCCTTTCACAAAACTTAATTTAGGTTCTTTTATGCATACTTTCCTTATTGCTAAATATTCTGTCCTAATTCTTCTTCAAGATTTGCTCTCCATCTCTAATCTTTGGTCTCTTGCCATTGAAGCATGCAAACCTCAGATCTTCTAGTGGTTGTTGAAGCTTTGCAGTCCTCAATTTTTGTTATGGTTCTGCTCAAGCTTTGTTTCAGCTAAGGCAACTTAAGCATCCTGTTTCAAACTCCTGCTATATATGACTTTCTCTCTATGGGTATCATCATCTGCTTTGGATAGTGGTAGATCTGTTGATATGAAAAGAAAAAATGCTGGTAGAAACAGGAGTAATGGTGGATGTTGGCAGTATAATTAAGTTATTGAAAACCCTAGACATTAGGGCAAGTTTGATTTCTGTTTCCATTTTCTGATTCCACTTCTTATTTTCAGTTTTAGTTATAAAACTGCCACATTATTTAGACTTTATTTTCTATTTTAAAAATTTTGTAAAGGAAAAAACAGTTTTTTAATTATATTTTCTTTCCCTATAAAACTTTGAAGAAAGGAAACAAAGTGAAAATAAGGTAGCAGTTTTATAATTAAAACTGAAAACAGGAAATGGAAATAAAAAATGAAAACAGAAACCAAACAGGCCCTTAAAGCACAAGCAGTAAATATTGTAAGAAAGCACTCAGTGGGGGCATTTATCATTTAAAACATCAATTAGCTGGTGGTAGAAAAGATGCTGGGACCTGTTTAAATGTGATTGGGTTAAGAAGAAAATATTGGATATTGTTCTGGAAAGTATGGTTGCAACAAAAAATAAAAGGAACATTTTGGTGATCCTGTAGAGATAAAAGAAAGCACCAAAATGCAACACATGTCACTTCAATCTATGATTGAAAAACAAACTGGTAATTTTAGAATTGTCCAAAACCAATCCACCATTTATCAGATGTTCAAAAGCAGTTAAGAGAGGAAACATGCCAACAAATTTCTAATTTTTTTTCACAGCAGTGCTGTCCATTTCAATTGTGTAAAAAGTCTCCAATTTGAAACAATGTCTTATTTAATTGGGATAGAATTGGGTTAGAGCCTCCTCATCATCACAAGATTACCGAAAAATTTTTGAAGCAAAAAAGAGTTGAGAAAAGCAGTAGATCGACTATATCTGACCTATGGACAGACAAAAAGTGGTGAATCTGGTGATCCATTAGGAATTTTATGGTCAATAGTCCTAAAGGAACAACCATGTTTTCAACAGAAAGATTCCTCTTAACTCAACCTGAAGACAGAAGTCCACCCATTACATAACTTTCTATAAAAATCATCCTTGCCCCAGACCCGTCCCAACAATTCCCTCATCCCTTCCTCATAGAACATGGCCTTTAACTTAACCAGAAGAAGATAACATATTATGATTTGTTCATATCCCATACAGCTGGAGCTTGGATATAAAAAGACAACAGAAAGAAAGAAACTAAGGTAGTAAACAGCATGTTTTTAAGAAATCAGCTCGATTTATGAGGCTGCAGGTATAAATCTAAAGCCATGGATAGAATTCATAGAAAATTGCTGCACTGTATCATCAAGATAGCCCCAGCTCATTAGTTCAGAACTATCGTTATAAGAATAAACCACTAACAAGGCAAATATGTACATAACTAGTCATATTTCATCTATACATACATGTCCAGTTTTGCACAACAATAACAAGGAAAATCCCACGGATTTGATCTATGATTTCTGACAAAGCTTGGGCATAAACATCGACTGCTTTAAATCAAAGAAAAGCATGCATTTAACTCTTGACATTTAGGACATAAAACAACAATTATACAATATCTATTCCATTTAATGCCAATAGACTTGCGAACAAAATTGCCCAATGCAACCCAGATAACTTACCCAGCAAATGCCAACATATCCATCTCAAACCGAAGATGTATGGACATGAACGGACCTTGTGCACGTAGCTTATCAACTATCGATTGACTTAGCTTCATGATATGTGGCTTGAATCTTAAAGCGTGATAATTAACTCTACACCTCAACCTCTGGTACTCGGGATTGTCAATTTCTTCGGCTAAGCGATGTGAAAAGGGAGTAAGATAGATGGCACCATGTTCCTTCATTTTCTTCAGAGCATCAGTAGTATACCAACTTATAGGAGCATCTCTAGGAGGCCGCAGCTGTGTCAATATTTTTTGAACGAATTATCAAGGAAATTGAAATAAGTTCAAACTACTTATGGATGACCAAATTATAATAGTCTACCTGAAATGCTTTTATTTTCTTCTTTTTGCCATTTTTCTGATTATCCGGAATGCTTTCAACAATCTTCACATCATACCTCAGTGTCTTGATGAAATGCTCAACATCATAGATACCATGGAAACCACTGCTTGTAATAATAAAAAAAAAAGGCACCTATTTAGTATAGTGTTACCCAGGTTCATAACAAATTAAAAAACAATTAAACCACTGTCTATACTATTAGAGAAAGGGGATTCCCCATATGGTATCTTTCCTATTTTTCCAAAAGGTTTGACATTTATATCAACTAAGTGCATGTTTGGGGAGGTTTTCTTTAAGGAGAAATAATCACTTATTTTTCAGAAGCCCTCTAGGAAGCTGCCAAAAATAAGTGATTGTTTCTTCAAAATAAGCTCAACCAAACATGCACTAAAACCAAAGGAGGAGGATAAAATTGTCATTACAAATTAGCTACAATGGCTCACCATTTAACCTACTCCGAGTTGTAAAGAACCTAACCAAAAAAAGGCAGTCTAAAGCTAGTATTTAGATTTAAAAAGGGAAAACTGTTATGCAATAAAATTGAATTTTCTCTTTACATAAGCATTACAAGTGACTCTTCTTAAATCTGAATAAGATTCAAATAAACAAAACCCAAACAACTGAACTTGAAAAACATAGTCCAAAGTTTAAGTGAACCATGCTGTACAGAGATTTTGGATGCTAAAAATAGATTCAACTCATTTTTGTGCATCTATCAGGAAAGTTTAAAGATATTTAATTCAGATAAATGAGCAAGCATCTAATGCAGGCTTATAGAAAACTACAGGATTGTGATGCCTTAGCTAGGAGCACAAAAAAGTACATACCTAAGCAAAAGCACATGCATAGAAAAGAGAGAACCAAAGGCAACCACATCAATTTGTTTCAGAGAAAAACACACTCAAGCAGTTCTTAACTTCTAATGAGATGAGGGAAAATAAATTCCTTCAGTAAATGGTAATTACTGACATTGATGGTTATCCTCACTTGCTGTTTTGAAAAAGGCAGAAGGCAATCCAACTATTACTTGCTATAAGATATGTAAGAATATATAAGAACTAAACAAGAAACTATCTTCCAAATTTATTTGGGAAAATCAATTTATTATCTATTGCCTTTCTGCTTTGTTAAAAGGAATAAATACCTTTATGTCTAGTAAAGCACACTTTTTCCTAAGCAAATTAAATACAAATTTGATAAATCAATGAACAAGCTAATACCAAATTCAAGTTTTGATAACAAATATATAGATCAAAATAAGCGAAACAAGTGTGTTTTTAATTAATAAATTTATAAAAACAACACAGAAGTCTATGCATTCACTACCCAAAAACAGTTCATTGTTTCTTAATACGATAGCAAATGCCTAATAATTTGTAATAACAACTTTGTGACTTGTCAAGTATAGTATTATTATTCAATAATCGCAATTGAACAATTATATTCAAGGTGGGAAAAAATAGCTTCTTTCTCTTTTTCCCAATAAAAAAATTCCAAATCTACAAGCCGATGAATGGATGCTGCAGTTCAGAAGTCAGATAAGAATTAAAATTTAAGGCAGTTACCTGTCATCATGCCAAAAGGAGTTCGCATCCAACTCAGGTAGCACTAGTGTAGCATTCATGATACGTGCAGCAAGAACAGCATTAGAGATCTACAGCATTTGAAATACAAATGTATCAATATATACAGAATCATACCACCATACATATAGGAAATCCCACCCTAACAACAGCACTAGATTCCTTCATGAGCACACACAATGCAAATGCTTTTTTGCAATTCGATTGAATGTACTAAACCAATAAAATACAAAATATAAACCCCTCAATTTATCTACTACAGTTTACAGTGAGAGGAAAAGATACAAACTGCACTGCGTTGCTGATTGAGCCCACCATTACATCTAACGCGCAAATAGCCATTGCTCTCGTTCGGAGGAGCTGAGACAAAACATCAGACACAGCATCAGAAAGTTCCAGAACGTGACATTAAAAAGAAAATTCTTGCATCAGAAACAGTCGGTAACTATAGATAGATACGGGGCCAATGAGTTCGCGGAGCGGACGATGGCCTCCAGCCACCAGGATCAGCGTTGCTCCAAAGTTCTTCCAACCGGATCTGTTTAACAACGAACGCAAAACGAATAACACATCGATGAATTACATGAAACAAATGCAGAATTCATTTCACAAAAAATAATGCATAAAGATTCTGAACTGCAATTTCTTCGATTTGCTGAAATTACGTTCAGAAAACAAAGAATATGGACCGAGCAATTTGCACGAACCTCGGAGCGATAGTTGGATTGAATATTTGAAGTTCTGGTCGACGAGAAGAACAAGGAGAGCGTGCAGATCAAGAGTACCACAGCAGCAATCGACAACTTCACAATCATTCCTTTGAATCCTGACCCTCCGCTGTACCTCCCATGCTGCCTGTGAAAGCCAGCTCTGCGAACAACAACACGTCGACGTTTAAAAGTCGAAATCAAAATCAACCTCTAACCGTTATGTAAACCGTACCTCCTCATGATTAAGATTCAGTAGCTCCTTTCTTCTACGGATCCAGAGCTTCAAGTTTACGCTTCAGTGCAGACGTAAGGATTGGAAAGTAGTTGGTTGCGGCTGAGAGTGAGAGAAATGGACGCCGTGCCGGTGAAGGTGGTTGCCGGTGGAGAAGTGGTGGTGGGAGAAAGAAAATGAAACCAAATCACACCGTCAATGAAAATGGGAATGTGAAATTATTGCGAAAAAATGGCTTGGAAATTGAACCAGACGATTTGGGACAGGTTATGGGCTTCTGGGTGGGTTTAAAGAATGGGCTACGAAGAAGAACAAACGGAACTATTGGGTTAAAATGTTTGTCCATTGGGTCGAGGGAAGAAAAAAAGAGAGCAGATCTCGATATAAGTTTGACCAGAAAAAGATCTTGACCAATTACCGAATCACCTGACTCTATATGTTTCATTCTCTACTTTTCCTTGACCCAAAAAAATCCGTGTTTTCCTAATAAAATATAAAATATAAAATCCAAACAAAATTAACAAATCTGTAAAAAATATTACCATCGAATGAAAAGAAAAGAAAAATAGTGATGTGTCGCTTCTAAATTGAAAGAAAAAAAAAAACATGACCAGGTAATGTCATTTCTTGATTGACTAAGATATATGTTTGAATATTAAAAAAAAATAGAGGAGAAGATAATAGAATTCTTCAAAATGAGAAAAAAAAACGGGGGTTAAGACGTATGTTTGAATATAAAAAAGTAGAGGAGAATAGAATAAAATTCTTCAAAATAGGAAAAAGGTAGGTGATATTATTATTTTCGGTTTGAAATCTTAGAGTTCGTTTAGGTGAATATTGCGTCGAAGGTTTAAGAGAATTTAAAATTTTGGTTTTCGGTAAATCTCCGTTGCGGTATCTTGAAATTCATTAAGAGAGAAAAAAAATGCCATGATAAAACGTGTAAACCAAACAAACTATTAAACTTTGAAACCTATATTGAAATTCGATTAATATAAATTGAGCCAGATGACTTCATTATTTAAGAAAACAAATTTTGTTTGTCACTTAGGCAAATAGATATTAACTAAATGATAGATATTATTGATCTTCATGTTCAACTTCTTTGAAACTGAGAAAAATTAATGAAAACAAAAGAAACAAGCAAATTTTTGTAAAGTGCAATTTAAGCATCCATTTTGGATTCAGTTTGGAGCAATGAACTGGTGTCCTTCGTTGTTCAAGGTGTCCGTCTATAAATTAGCAAGTGACCATGTTAGTAACTTTAAGTAAAGACTCAAATAAGTCCTACACACTATGTATGTGACACTAGGTTAATTTTTTCAAATATGTATGGACATTATTTCAACACTGAACTATTTAAAATAAAAATTAATCTACTTATTTCAAGAGTATCTATAATTATCAATAAAATAATTTAGTGGACATCCAAAAATATTTACATTTTAAAAAATAATAAACCTAGTAGGTGATATAATGTAACAAAAAGAAAAGGATAAAAATATTAAATAAAATGATTGAATGTATAAAATTTGTTTTTTTATTATATTTTGTTCAATAAATTTTCAAAATATTAATTAATAATTTTTAACCTTTAGTTTATGTAATAATCTTAATAATTATGTATATAAAATGTTAAATAAAATTAAAATGTGTAAATATATAATTTAATAATTAATATTAATTATGATTTTGGTTGATAAAATATCAACTAATTTATAAATTATAAAAAAAATTATAAATTTAATTTACATAAAAAATTATAAAGTTAAATTAATAAAATTAAATGTTGATAAAATACGTAATTTTAGCAATTTAATGATTTAAACCGTATGATCCGGTCCAATCGTGATAACCATGTGCAAAATCCTATAAAAGTCTATCACATTGACAAGATGTGTAATTAGAATAGTGACCCAAATTTGTAACTGGAAAATTTTCCTGTATCAAAATTAACCCTTTAAAATACAAAACTCATTAAATAGATACTAATAACTTTTTCGTATAATATTTAGTTATTTAGTTAAAATATTCTTATTTACTTAATGGAATTTTATGAGGCCTATTGATGGGTTGATATTACATCTATAATTTTCATCTCGAAAAATATTTTTTAAAATTCATAAAAAAAAATAATATCATTATTTGTGATATATAAGTTCATAAATGAAACAAAATGTTAAAATAGTGCATTGTTTCTCATCGAAAGACAAAATAAGATTTATTAAAAAAATATTAATTATGTTTTGCATGATAACTTTAAATAATTATTATTTTCAACTGGAAGAACTATCCTCATCCAATTATAAATTATAAATGGTTAATTATAAGCTAGCTGCTGGTGGTGTTCATAAATTTTAAAATAATTTATCGTAAATTTTGATGAAATGTGCTTTCAGACCATATTTTGGTGTAAAATATTTTTTTTTATTTGTGGAAATTATGTTTTTAGAAATGTTGTAAACAGGGTGGCCCAGCGTATACATTGATCTAAAATAAATTTTAAAATAAGATTTTTAATTAATATATATGATTTATTAAAATATTGCATTTATTTTCTTTTTATAATTTTCATGATGTAAAATTTACAAACTGAGATAAAATCATAAATAACATTTCACCTCTTTTTTTGGAATCACAAAATCTACTTCACAGTTAAATAAAAAAAGAGAGAATTAACTTTAAATTTAGAGTTAGTTTGATAATTTTTAAAATTTTTAATTTAAAAGTCACTTTCAGGTTAAAAATCATTATGTAATATACTCTTATATTTTAGGATTTCTAACAAAGGATGGAGAATAAAAAAAAATTAAAATTAGTTGTATCAAAATTCCATTTTTTTTTAAGTTTTATAAAAAGCTTTATTTATTAAAACTTTTAAGAGATGTTTCGTTGAATAATTTTTTAAAATTTGTTAGGAATATCAACTTAGGACTTTTAGTTTTTTATATTTAATATGAATATTTCAGAAAATTATCTGAATCTGTTTGATCATACTTTTGAGTCTGTATCTTTTATGTTTTATATAACAATTTTTTGTTTTTTAAAATTAAAATAAAAAAAAATTGGTAAGTAAAGTTTTTAAAAAATAATATCCATTTCTTAATTTTTAAAACTGAAAATTCAAAACAGCTTTAACTTATTTTAATTTTGTTGTTTCAATTTTCTGTTATTTATGTCTTTCTTTATGCTACATTTCTACTTTATCTTTTACAATTTGAATATGCTACATTGCTACATTGCTCCTGTATTTGGTTTCTACCATATGTAGATTTTTTAAGTAATAATACTTTACTTATTGTCGAGAAAAAATTTTTGTCTATAATACAAATAGAGTTTCAAATCAATACGTAAATATTTTTAGTGATTAATTTTTATTTTAAAACAAATTTTTAAATAGAAATTGAAATACATGACAAATATAAAAAATAACTTATTTTAAATATCAAATCTCATCTAAATTATAATATAATCTAAATTACAAATCATAAAATAAAATGCTCACAAATTTTTTCATAAAAAAAATTCATTAAACCCAATACAGATAAAACATTGTTTATTTTATCCACAGATATCCAGAAATACAGATAATTTTAGCAAAAACAAAATTTTATCCGTAAATATTTGCGAATGCGAATAATTAGCGACAAAAAAAAAAAACTCTGCATTTAGATTTTGACTAAACTATTTTTTTTATAAAAAAAAATATATATTAACGAATATTCACTTCAATACAAGTTATCCACAAACCAACAACAAATACATCATCCGTGTAACCCGATGATTCCAATTGAGCTATGTATATGGACTTATGACCGTGAATCCCAGCAGCATCTACTGTTTGTTTTTATATGACTCCTTACACAGACACCAGAACATAATTTTCATTAAAATTTCCTAAGTGTTTTTCGAGACTTTTTTTCTTTATCTTTCTACCAATTTTCTTCATTTTACTTATTTTTTTAATTTCATATTTCTACTGCATTTATATTGAAACATATAGTTGAGTATTATCAGGATAGACAATAACTTTGGCGTGGCCCCGACCATGGAACGTGTCCAAATATATACCAAAAAAATGTTCCATCTCTGCAACATCTGTGGGGTGTGAGCATGAAACGTGTCGACATGGTAATGGATGTCGTCATTTTCATGCGACAGAAACGAATGGGTAACTAAGTTATAAAGTGGAAGAGCCAGTGGGGTTGTGAAACGTGGCTAGCTAACTCTCAGTGGACCCAGAAGTTAATAACCTCCTATGTCCAACATGATATATAGGGTAATATTACAAATTCTCATAAAGAAGAAAGTTGAAAGCTTGACTTGATTGAATTGACCCTGTGTCTGTGAAATAATCCACAAAACGAACGTAGACTAACCGCAACCACAGTTAATGGGAAGCATAGCCCGATCATTTCAATGGCTATGATGATTGAACACAAACCTTATGGTAAAAATTTTACGGGGTTCTGCTCGACACGTATATGCCTTCCTTCTCTTCATAAATCATCTTCCTAGATACTATAATTGCTTGATGTTGCCTTCACAACCACCAATATAACCCTCTTTCTTTATGTTCATAAATTAAAAACAGTAATGGTATTTTTATATAAATATTTAATTCTTATTCTTATAATTATACATAATACTCATTGTTTTAAAAGAAATACGTTAACATGTTATTCAAAATAATATTTATTATCGCTTTACTCTTTATAAGAATATTAATTGATAAAAAATTTAAAAATATATAATTAGTTTAACATAAATAAAAATATTATTTATTTTTTAAAACTTATAAAATAATCTGAAACAATAGTAAAAATAAATAGTGAAAGTATTAATATTAAATAGAGATTGATTTATCCTATGAGTATTGAGTAATTCCGGTCAAAGTTAATTTCATTCCATAACTTTTATAAGACATGGCTTTAGTCAGCTTAACTTTTAAATAATATGATATTAATATAATGATTATATATATTAAATTTTTTAAAATTTATAAATATATAATTTTATAATTTATTTATATTTTACAAATATATCATAAAATAAATAATAAATATTAAAATAATTGAAATTTTATAAATTTAATTTGGATAATATAAGAACTTTTTTATCTGATATATTAAATTAATAAAATTTAATATTTATAAAAAATAAAGTAATTTAAAAGCTCCCAAAAGAAGGTTATTGTGAGTGTATATATATAAATTTTTAAACGCCAACGGTGAGGGGCAGTATGAAGGTGTATTTACAGTGTGAAGATAGAGGGAGCATGTGGAACCTTGCGCCACTATTATATATGCTGTCTCTTACGCTTATGCATGTGCCCTTTTTTTCATCCGTTATCTGCAGTCAAAGGTAGATATAAAGAAACAAAGGGATCCAGAGAGAGAAAAAGGAAGCATGGGGAGAGGGAAGGTGGTTCTTGAGAGAATACAGAACAAGATCAATCGCCAAGTAACCTTCTCAAAGCGTAGGAGCGGTTTGCTCAAGAAAGCTTTCGAGCTTTCTGTGCTATGCGATGCTGAAATCGCCCTTATCATCTTCTCTAGCCGTGGCAAGCTTTTTCAGTACAGTAGCACTGAGTAATTTTCTATCTCTCTCACTCTTCTATTTCCTTTATATATCTTTTCCAAATTAACGTATATTCTTTCCTTCTATTAATTAATTGGGATCGTACCTAGGGTTTTCCTCTTCTTCATTGCCTCCTCCCTTTCCCTCTTTTTCTACCATTTCAAATCTTCTAACCTTAGTCTTCCTTCTTCTCCTAATTAACACAATCAACATCTTCCTTACTAAGGAGAGTAGAGTCATTTGTTGAAGAATAATTATGGGCCTGTCACGTCAAAACATGGCAATTTAGTTTTTTTTTTCTTTTATAAATGAATTTTGTAAACTTATTTGAAATATTCTTAATACCTACAAGAATGTGACTCAACTACGAACATCATCTGCATGTGTTATATTTGCAGATTTATATTTAACTCTTACATTTTCTTTTGTGATTTGAAATCATGATAATTTTAACAATTTTGTTTAATAGTATATAATTAAAAATATTCCGTACAGGGATTATTATGTTCTTATGGATATTTCAATAAGAAAATTAATGCAGAGTTCAGTACATATGTTCGCTTTTCAAAATACAGGCATGGGATATATTTGAGGATTATGCCCTTCTTTCTCAATTCTCATGCATGCGATTCTGCTTGGGTATTTGTCTTCTGAACTGCATCATGCTTGCCATATAAAAAATTGAAAACGGAGAAACTATTTCAGCTTAACAAAACAACGACCTTAAGTAGTATTACAACAGTAGCATGCTAATTAGTCACTTGTGGAAATGTCAACCTTCGATGGGATCCGCATGTGTAATTATCATGAAAAGAATGTGTTGGGAGAAACACTATTTTCCTATTAAATCAAACTTCTACTCATGACTTGTAGCCAAGCAGATCTACCTGTTCCCTTTTATTCTTTTTATAAAAATCTTATTAAGAAAATATACAGTTTCCGCTAAGGTAAAGTTTTTTAAGACATATTTTACTCTAAATGAAATTATTTGTATTCTGCTCAATAAGATTTGTTTGTTTAGCCAGCTAAAATTTAATCACGTATTTAAGACTTCAAACTAAATAACTCATACTATTATTTTAATAGTCAATCCTTAAAAAAAAAAAAATATCTAGAGGGAGGTGATTCTTTGGTTGAAGCAGCTGGCTGTGTTGCTTTTAGTAGGTTTTGGATTGTTTCGTTTGAAGGAGCAGTCTAAAGCCATTATTTCCGTAATAGTGCCCAGATTTTCTTTCCCAACACCAAGCATTTAGGATAAATATAGGTCGCTCATAGGGTAAAAGGTCTGTTTGGTGAAGCATGATACTTTTTTTAATTTTGTGTAGCTATTAGCTCTAGCTACAACCCTCACCCTCTCATTTTTCTTTTCCTTGCTTTTTACCAATGTTACCTTTTTCCCCCCTCTCTTACGGGTTTCGTAACTCAAGCAACTGGAAATGATCTTAATTGATCTTCTTGTATAATAATTTTATCGTTAAATCTCCCCGTAAATCTACACCCAAAACTTTGTAGAAAAACTCGTCAATTGATTCCAATATTTCTTTTAGTCATGAACCGCCACCGCCAAAATATTATATCCTCAAACTTCTTAATAAGAAAAGTGAATTTCAATAAAGAATTAGTATGATTTTATATATGTTTCAAATACTTCATCATATAAATGAATTTATATTGGAGGCCCTCTCGTGTTCAATTATTTTACAGAGCTTATAAGATTAGAATTATCAAAGAGGTCGTCATATAAGCATCCAATGGTTGTGTAACATACAAGGAAACAAAAAGGTAGAGATATCTCTTTTAAAAAGAAACATTATTATAAATGGAATCTAAATTAAGCTGATTAAGCATGTTTATCTGTACGTCAATATTGCACCTTTTCATCATTCCATTACTTTAGGATAATAATCCTACCACCAAGTGGGGGGAAAACTGAAAAGCCGAGAAAACCTTTTGCTTTATAAATAATTTTAAAACATTATTTTATTTTTACTTTATTTTCAGTTTTCAAATATTTATATACTAAATTATAAATACAAAAGATCTTATTTTTACTGTTTTCTTTATAATATTTAGAAATAAAAATAAAATATAAATAAAGTGATATTTTATATTTATTTAAGAAAATAAAATATAAAAAAATAACAAAATGACTTTTTTCAAATCGAACAGCCGTAAACAACATTGGGAAGTGGGGCTTATTTCTGAATCATTGCTAAAGTCCTTTTCTTTTCTTTTCTTTTCTTTTTTTTTGCCATTTTCTAGCTTAATTAACTGGGGTAGAATGCCCTGTAAGTGATGCGAACAATTTGAGAAGTTTAGGAAAATTAATTAAGCAATGCTCAACGTTGTTTATTATATTCTTTCGGTTAAAGGAACTAACCAGAACTTTTTTCTTGAATGATTTTTCACTTTATATAAATTGTTCTATTCTACTATTATACTTTTCATTGTTATATCATGATCTACCCAAACTTATAATGGTACTTGTCCATTCTTATCAGCATTAACAGAATCATTGAGAAGTATCGCCAATGCTGTTTCAGCATGTCTCAGACTGGCGATGAGGTTGAACATCAATCACAGGTTTTCTCTTCTTTCCTCAAGAGTGTCTTGTAAAAATTAGAGGTGGAAGAAAAAATGAGAGACAAATGATGAAGCTAATTTCTAGTTACTCAAGATAGCAATTTACCTTTTTATAACTTGGCGCATTGCAGTGCTTATACCAGGAACTTTTGATATTAAGGATCAAGTATGAATCACTGGAGCGGACACAAAGGTAAAGATTCTGATGAACGGGCACGAAGAGAGAAACATTAAAAAAGTTCTTGTCAATTAGTCAAGTCCAAATTAGTGGACACTGGACCCTAATTTATTTTGTTTCTCTTTGTATAAGGAATTTTCTGGGAGAAGAACTTGAGCCACTTAGCTTGAAAGAATTGCAGGGTTTGGAGAAACAACTGGATAGAACGCTTGCACAAGCTCGAAAGCACCTAGTAACTAATTTTCACTTTCTATCTTGAGTATCTTAATGAACATATGTAAACTAGCTCTAATTGAAACACTCAAGTGACAAGTGCTCTTGATAAACAACTTGAATAGTTAAGGATTGATAATGAAGTTTACGTTTTCCTTCATTCTAGTTTGGTATAGACCATTGAAACTCACTTTCTACTAACTTTGACTGAAATGGAGGGATAAAATAGGTTATACTCTACTTTCTACATTTTACAATTTGTTACCAATCTAACATGCCTAATTATCCTTACGTGTACATTTTTTACTTTTGTATTCAAACTATTTTGTATTCCCCATTTCTATCAATGTGCATGCTGCTAAATGAAGGTTCGCAAATAGAATTAAAGAAAACTCAACCTAAAATCTTGAATAAGAGAGACACAATGATTTTTTTTTAATAATCATTTCTGGCGAGAACACAATATGTATAGGTGATATATGTAATAACCATTATCCTGCCTTCTTATAATTGCAGACGCAGAAGCTGGTGGCACGAATTGACGAATTACGCGAAAAGGTATATATGCAATTATTAAAACAAATTAATTAAACATATATAGTAAATGAAGGTTGCTATACTGTTTGAGTTTCACCGTTCACTTAATAAAATATGTGAACATGACAGAAAGAAAACAAAATAGGAAGAAGGAAGTGAATAATCTACCTTCTCTTTTATATATATATATATATATATATATATATTACTTCATCAAAGGGAAAGGCTATAAAATTTCCCTTTGAATTGATTTTGTGGAGAAAAAGGAAATGAAAATATAAATAAATAAATAAAAATGTAAATGTAAATAAATGTACGGTGGGGTTTATGAAAATTCTTCTATTCTTTTCCTTTCTTTTTCATACAAGAGAAGAGGGTAAACCCAAAAATGCTATCCCTTCATTTTTTTATCTATACAGATGTATACCAAAAAACAAACAAGTGCCATTTTTTCTCGTTTCCTTTTATCTTAATTTTAGTTATATAAATACTAATTAATTCTCATTGTCTACATTTTGGCAGGTGCAGAACCTGGAGGAGGTTAACAAACATTTGGAATCCAAGGTTTTCCCTTAAATAATGATGTTAATATAGTTTGGGGAATGCTATAAAATTGGATCTTGACATGACCTTTTTTTATATGCATTTTCAAATTTGTGCTCCAGGAAAGAGATAAATGTACCCAAATCCGTGAAGGTTCTGCTAATTCGACCCCGGTTATCTACAGTAACAATAATCATTTTTGGTTGCACGACGCACAAGTCAATCAGTTTGAATCTGGAACAACAGGGTGTGCACTTCTTTTTTCTTTACTCTTTCTTTTTATATGCATATATAAATTATGAGTTGCATGAGGAAACTGTGCATGCATTTTTTTTTTATGCAGAAACCTCATAATTTAGAGATATGAGGAATTAGGGCTACAGGAGAGGCGATCAAAATTAAACTAATAAGAAGTGTCCAGGATAATTCAACATCATGAGACCTATATTAAAATTGAACTTCTTTTAACTCAACTTTAAATACTAATTTAAAGGGAGATAATTATTTAAATTTTATGAAATGTATTTTAACTATATTTTAAACTGACACATGATATCTTAACAACTTACTCTCTTAAATTCTATTTATATTTTTTTAACCAAAGATCATACAAATTAGGAAAAGTAAAAACTAGTTTTTGTATTAATTTTTGAAAAACTGCATAAAATTTGAAACTTATCTCTATTTAAAGTTAAATTTATTATGATATTATTTTTTAAAAATTAGAGAGATAAAATATTCGTAAAAGATAAATAAACAAAAATAATAACAAGTATTTTTAAATTTTATATTAAAAATCATTAAAAAAATTATTAAAAAAAGTCTTATGAATGCGATCCGAGTGAGTAAGAATACTATGACTTATCAACCGGCATAACGCATGATCATAATAAATACAATTAGTCTCCTTACATGATAATAAATGAATTTTTATTAATTAGTGAAATCAATTTATTTATTAAAGTGGTGCAGGGATATTGGGGTAGGTAAAAAATGATTGGAAATAGGAAAGTGCTACCCGTCCATATATACAGTCATGTGCATATGGATCCATCTTATTTTTTAATTTAGTGACAGTTTAAAATTATCGTTAAATTAATAAATAAGGTAAATCAGAATGATCATCACTGTACAAATGAAAAGATATCAGTATTCGAATATGTGAATCAGGTGCAGGTGTCCCTGGCTACCTGCGGTCTGTGCAGTCATCTTATTACATGCAGATACCATTTTGTAATTTTTTGGAGTACTTCTAGCACTCAGCAATACTTTCTTTTTGGCTGATAAAAAAATTATTTATTAAAGTTTTGTGGTACTTGAGTTGAGTACCCCACAGTGAAATGGAAAGAAGAGTAAAACAACCTAAGTACGTTTGATTTATATGAAAACATAGATATTTTCTTGGTTGCAGCTGGTTTCGGCGTCAGCAAGGTGCTGCTTCGAAAGGAAAGGCAATAGACACGACCGAACGAGGCCAAAGCAGTCACAATAAGAACTATTGATGGCAGCTTTGAATGTTCATACACTACTTAATATATATATTGCTTCTGATCGTGTGTATCCAGTCAGAAAAATTTCGCTAGTTAAGTGCTCATTCATTTGATTTATAGAACTGCTTTTCGTCGGCAGGTCAACGTGTCTTCAACACTTCAACTGTACTGTAGCCAACCCTATGATAACATTTGTCGATGGTATACATATATATATATATATATATATATATATTAAACCTCTTAAATTTACCCAAAAGTTGCTTCTAACTTTCGATAACCAAACTATTTTGCTCGTAATTTTAGTGCATTTTTCTGAAGTTACTATTAAGGAATCTTTTTATATACATAATTTTTTATATTTTTAAAATTTATGTTCTTATAAATTATAATTGTTAGAAATGAGTTTAGTATATTTATATCAAACATCGAATACTAACATTTTGAACTTAATTTTTTTTTAAAATTCCTTATTAAAGATTCTCCTTAGAGTTACAATAGAATTATGAGATTTATTTACAATACAGGATTTTTTTTACCATTGTAATGTAGAGATATTTGAAACTCAACCTGGTCTCATTTTGATTTGTTTGAATTTTAAAAGATATAAAGCCAATGTATTTTAAGGATAGACTTTGATATGCTTCTGGTCACTCCAATTCAATATGATGTCTTATATTATTTTAAAATTTATACTTTTTGCAATTGTATGTTAATGATATTTTGTATCTTAATAAAAAATATTTTACATGATATATATAATATTATTTTTTTAAAAATATATATCATAAAATATGTTTTAATTTTAGCTCTATGTTTTTAAAATTTATAAATTCACTATATAAAATATTAAAATTAATATATTATATCAACAAATTAATTAGATAGATCCAATTTTATCCCATGTGTCATTGAATCATAATTTGGTTGAATTCGAGTTTAAAGCTTAAAATAAAGATAAATTCATCCTCAAAACTTCCCTGTTGGAATGCAATTTATGAACAAAATTACTAAAACTAGTATATTTTTTAAAAATATAATAATATAGGATAAGTCGTAAATAAAGAGTACGGTGTTAAAAAAATAAAGTTATATATCACAACGACGAAATATAAATTTATAATTTTTATTCAAATTTATATAAAGAGAGTACCACTGTCTTACAAATTTGTGTCAAGTATGAATTACAATTTTTTATTTTAAAAAACACCAAAATCATATCTGGCAAATATTACTTCTTCTTTTTTTATAGAAAAAAGTTTGGCTATCTAACCATCACTTTCTATTAAAAACTCAATATATCTTCATTAACCTCGTCTTACAAGAAAGCAGCAAAACAAGATTTGTGACTCACTCTGGCTAGCGTACGTAGCTCCTTCACATGCAACTTGTTTATGGGCCTCTACATCTTAAGCATCATCGACCATCACTAGAATCTCTAAATACATTAATATATTTTTCCTTGCATGTTGGATCACTTTAGTCCGTGCTTTATAACGAGTACCTTGTTAATAAGACACAGACATATCCTTGCATATAAATGGACGTGCATGGCTGCAGATGCATAAGGCTAGCTATAGGTTTGAAAGGATGTGACTGTGGTACCATGGAGTGTGGCTTGCGAGTTTGAAAGTATGTGCCGTGTCAAGTTAGATTGCATAGCTTCTTTAAGCTTGGGAGAGCTCAGTTTTTGGCCATATGCGTACTCCATGGTGGAGGAATTAGATCAAGTATATATTATTAATTTAAATAATATATACTTCTTTTTATTTAAACAATATTTTAGATACGAATTTTGTGAATAAAAAATATTTTTTTTAATTTGTAAAATGATATATATATATATATATATATATATATATATTATAAGACTATTTCTTAATTTAGTATACTAAAACTATTTTCTCCAAAACATGACAGTAATAAATTATATAATAAAACTAGACTGAAGATAAACGGAAATTTTTGTATTACATGTTTAACATATTTATTCGTGTGAACTTTTTTTTTTTTGTTTTTGCAGGGGGCCTTGAAGGATGCATTTATAATATAAAAATTGAGTCGTTGCTAAAATTTAAATTTTTATCAGAATAGTCAGACTGTAAACTATTTAGTCAATATTCATAGAAATTTTAATATAATTATATAATGAACGAAAAGTCTCAAAAGTTTAATATATATATATATATATATATATATATTATAATATTATATCTTTAACATATTTCCTAATGTAAGAATTTGTTTTAGTAATATTTATTTTATTAGAGCATTTTTAGTTCAGAATTTGGGTAAGAGTTGCTTAATTTTTTTTAATGTTATTTTTTGGATTCTATATATTAATATTATTTTATTAAAAAATTTAGTAACAATTTTAATTTACATCAAATCCTTTTCTAACAAATATTTATTTATAAAAAATTATTCATTAAAATATATTTAACAATGATTTAAATAGTATAATTTTCAAATTTTAATATATTTTATATTAATTTAATATGTTTTATATAAATTTATATAACTCATAAAATATCTGCTAAAAAAATATAATTTTAAAATATTTTTTATAATTTAAGCAACTTTTAATTTCAATAAAATAATTTTATAAGAATTTTTAAATAGATCTTACATATTATTTTATATTCAATATTTTATTATTATTCAAAACTAATAAATGGATCCATTTTTTTTTATAGCATTTACTTATTTAAGCAATTCTTTTATAAGAGGTTTTCATTCCAACAAGCTTCAAAAAAAAAAAACAACAATACTTAACATTTAAGAATCTTTTAATAAATTGAAAGAAAAAATGAAAAATAAAAGATAAAAAAAAACCTACTTAAAAGAAGAAAAAAATTAAAAATTAAAAATAAAATACTAGTGTTAGTTCTATCAAAGTCTTATTTTTTCCATATTTAAAAAGAAATGAAGAGAGAATGAAACTAGATTTTGCAAACACTGATTTTATCTTTTACACTATGCTTTTTTTATGAATAAGACAAAATATATTTATAAATACTTTATATAGGAATAAAAATATTTATATATTAAAATAATAATATTTTATATTTTGCAAATTTTCCATCCAATCAAATTTAAAAAAATCACTCCTGGAGTTTTAGTTTAGTTTTTGTTTTGGTCTGAGAGTTCCCTGTATATAAAAAAATTATTTTATTATTTTTATTTTAAAATTGAGAATTTAAGTTTAATTGTTTTTTCAATTTTTCGATTATTTTATATTAATTTTTCCTCTCTCCTCTTTTAGTTTTAACATCTAACAATTAAAACATTAGGTTTTAAGGTGTAAAATATGATCACTGATATTTGATAAATAAGTTGAAATATTAATTGAAAGTTACAAAATTAATTAAAAGTAAAAATTAAAAATATATAAAATTATAAATTAAAATAAAAATATTTAATAAAATATTTTTTAAATATAAAATTATAAATAAAATCTATTTAATTATTTGATTATTATATATTTTAAAACAAATATATATATATATATATATTTTTTACAAATTAATTTATTTTAAATTATTTATCATCTTAAAATAATAATTTTTAATTTACATATATTTTTTAAAATAAAGTATGTTAATTTAAATGAAGTTATATTATTATTTCGATGATTTTATACTGTAAAAAATAAAATTTGAAAAATTTGTTGCAGTATTTATTTATTTTGTATTTTTGTGAAGTATTTTTACTTTTTATTAAAAATATATTAAAATTAATTAGTTATATAATATATTTTTTTTATAAATTAAATTTTTAATATTTTTAATAGTGGCATCAAATGTGTAAATGAGAAGATATCTTTGTTATAATCGTTCTATTATACTTTATAAAATAAGTATTAATAATATATATTACTTGAAAATATAAAATAATATTTAATAATTTAAAATTTTACAAGATTAAAAATAATATGGATCAGTGACAAATAATTATTTAAATATTTAACATACAGTTTTTTTCTCTCGTAAGATTTAGAATTATTCATCTTAAAATGAAAAACTTTGTAACATGGCCCAGTGACAAAAAATATACCCTAAAATCGAGGCATAATTAACAAATGATTCCCACCAAAAGATAGAGCTATGACTCTCATTTGTGTAACTTACATGCGCCAAAGATGTAATAGTTAATATTTTTTAATAGTTTTGAAGTTATGTTTAAAATATTATTTTAAATATGTGTCAACTTTAACTAAAAGTATTTTTTTTTAAATTTTCAACCATGTTTACAATCTCTCCTTTTTATCTATTTGTTTTTAAAAACCTACTATATGCAGAAAAATATAGCAAATGTCTTTTAAGATCTGTTGTTACATTTCCTAAGTTAAACTAATTTTAGTACAATTTGTAAAGTTTGGATTTCCTACCTCGTATCTTCTCTCTGTCCTTATTATATCAAATTAAGATTACTACAATCAAATCAGAAAAGCACACGGAAAATATTTCTATTCCCAAGTTCAGGGGCTTCAAATCAATCGGTGCAGATGGTGCCATGCATAGCTGTTTCTACTTCTATCGACGATGACAAACATAAAGAGTGGTTTATGTGCTAATTTATTTTTTAACCATTTTCTGTGCTACGGTTTTTTTTATGCATTTCATCAGTATTTATTGGATTCAAAACGAAACGGGCTTAAAGTACTAAGAAAGAAAGGTTGGGTAAAAAGTAGGTCCAACTCCAAATGCTAATTCTTATTCTTGGAAAAACAGCAAGGCTCGGACTTCCCCATAGGGAAGATATGACAAATGCCAAGCTCTGGTACAAGAGTCATGCTAATCATACAAATTACAAAACCAACAAGTTAAAAATTGAAAGTTATATTACTTTTATACGTATTTTTAAATAAAAAAATTATAATATTTATTTATATATTATTTATTTTATACTTAAAAACTTATTTATTTTATCTCACCTTTTTGTGTTGTCTTATCTCACGCAATTATAAAAATAGTTGTACAAAAATATTGTTAAAGACTAAAACAACAATTAAAATCAAATTTAATTCGTTATGATTCGTCTAGTGATGGATACTGAAGATTAAAATAATTTTGATTTCAAATTTCATCACTTATCATATTATACTAGAAAAAAAAATTAAAATTTGAATAAATTTAAATTGTAGATAACGATTTGTATATAATTAATTGTATCTAACATATATGGCATATCTGAACGTGTATAAGCAGTATGGTTAGGTACATTAGTTTTTAAGGTTATAATATAATCGATTCTTAAACAAAATGTGATTCCTACTTTTTTTAAAGATTATCATGTACACTGATAAATATTCCTAAAAATCTTATAATGCAAGCAGCTTTAACCGCGCAAAGAATGTTAGGCCTTAGAAAAGTTCTTTGATTATGATTTAGATAAGGGTAGTTTAAAATAACAAGAATATCTTTCCTAGTTTAGTTACTGTAGTCAGTATAGAGTATTATATCTTCCTCAAGCCATTGGAAAATAATAAAAGCATTTTCTTATTAATTTAGCAAACAAATGTATAAAATATTAAAAAGTGTTCTAAGGCCAATTAAATAACTAAATCTTTTAATATATGTTAAAAATATATAATAAAAACTTATTTATAATACTTTTTATGAAAAATTATACGATTTTTTGTACTGATAATATTAAATATTATAATTTTTAATAAAAATACTATATTTTTATTATATCAGCCTATTAAAAAATTAATAAGATAAAAATGGAAAGTATTTTTAAATTATTATTAGTACTCTTTCTTATAATTTTCAATGCATTTTCAACATAATTTTCTATAAAAAATTTTATAATTATTTTGCTAAGTATTACTCTTAGGACATAAATACTACTTAACAAGACCCGACAAGTATTTAGATTAAGAATTATAAAAATCAATTGCGCACATGCACATTATTTTTCTTACAAAATATTTTATTACATGTTTTAAAATATAAATGATGTAACACCTCAAATTATTTTACTTTAAAATTGAACAAAATAAAATACAACAACCATATTTATATGCACAAAATTCAAATAAAAGTTGCATGAGAATTTCTTGCAATATAACACTAATTAAATAAGAATAAAATTTCAACTTAATTCATCAAATTAATTAAAATTATAGATCAATTTTATTTCTGATATTATAAAAAATTAATTTTATTCTTAAAATTAACATTTCCGGTAAAAAAAAAAAATTCTTTGGTATTATAAAAATAATTTAATTCTTGAAATTGAGATACTCAATTTAGCCCCTAATGATGTATGCATTAAAAACTAATTTGTCTGATGATGATAAAAGACAAATAACATTGTTTTTTTCATAATGATAGACATCATATTGACCAATGGTGTGATCACTTTTAAGAATCAAATTAACTGTAAATTATTTTTTTAATATCTGAGTCTAAATTAATTAGTAAAATTATAATTTCATGAACCAAGTTGATATTATATTAATTAAATAGCAATTACAGCACTATATAGTATTATTTGCCACTTCAAAAACAACATCGATTAAGTGAAAAATAAGTGTTTTGGATTTTTTTTAGGATCACTAATCCAGGTATTATTCCCAGAACTGTTTTGAGCGTCAAAACTCTTCAACCAAATTTTGGCTATCTCTCAAAATATTTATGCTGGGTTTATTTCATTGTTATATAGTAAATTAAAGTGCATTTTATATTTTATTATATGATAAATTATAGTAACACGAGACAAATTTTTGTTCATTTTTCTTCTAAAAATGGTATGTTATTCTTAAAAATTTTTTAAAAATTATTGTGCTAAAAATTAAGCAAGTATATTTCATGTTTTTTTATATTTAAAATTTTATCTAAATTAATTTTATATATCTTCATATGATTAAATATTTTTCATGTTTAATTTTTGTTTTTTTAAACCATTTGATGTACTGTGATACTTTCTTTTAGACCAAGGAGACAATCATACTGAAGATAAAAATATCCATAACATGACGTTAACTAATTCTCTTAGGCCTTAGCAATTTTTTTTTTACAGATATAAGATTAAAGTCTGATATCTGTCTTAAAAAAAATCAAATATGTTTTATGCATAAACAAAAATTTTAGACTCCAGCTGTGTACCAAAAATTATTATATCAATATAAATAAAATTATTGTTTCACGCATGCGAGTAGCCTCTAGCTACAATTTTTAAATTCTAGACTTTGCCTGTATCCGTGGAGTTAGCTAATATTTAACTCTGTTGATATTTATTTAATCACAGAGGCTAATTTCACCGATAACTATGACCAGCATGCCAACTATACAGAAACGTACATTTAATTTATGCCAAGACTTCCTTTAGGACAAAATTTAGATAATTATATATATATATATATATATATATATATATATATCATTTATTTTTTAATATTCTCCCTGGCAATAATTTTTTTTGTTAAATGTGTTTTAAAGTTTTTAAAAGAATTATGTATCATCGTTAGATGAAAAAATGTTCAGAATATAAAGAAGTTTAATTTAATTAATCTTTGTCCCATTCTTTATCTTTTAGATGTAAAATTGGTATATGTGCAGATATACTGAAAAAAATTATCATTTATTCAGTTACCAAAAATATGTGGTATTGTAATTTTTTTATTGATATTGTCTTTATATCCAACGACATATATTATTTTAATATTTAATATAATAATAACATATTTATACATATCAAATTTTCATACCAATAAGATTTTCTTCTAATATTTGTTTGATTCGAATATTAATATAGGATCATGATATTTATATTAACAATTTAATTTTTGTTAAGTAAAAGTTATATTAATGAAAGCTAATCTAAAGCCAACGTTTATTAATAAGATATTTTTTAATGATATACCGAAAATATAAACCATAAAGAACTAAAGCATTAGAGATTGTGCTTTCTTCAATGATGATTAATGGAATTTAAGTTTGTTTTGTAAATTATGGAAATTACATTAGGAAATGTTTGCTACAAATATTTAAAATTTGAACTTTTTTTTAAAATTAAAAATAAAAATAAAAATAGAACATTAAAACAGAGCAGTTTTTCATGTAAAAAGAAAAAGAAAAAAATTTCTTCTTTTCTTTCTTTACCTTTTTTCTTTTTTGGATATATTCGTTTTTCTATATTTTAACTCAAGAGTTCATGGTATGAACATAAGTTGAAAAATGTTAATTATTACATGATTGATATTATTTATTTATTATTAATTAAGGTAATATATTAAAATAGAGAAATGAAAACAAGTGAACATGATAACCGGCAGAGTGCTAAAATTTAACCTGGAAAAACTCTCCCCTCCAGGGGCACGGAAATTTGTCCCTGAAAATGTGGAGAACTGAACGAATAAAAAATATTTATAAGAAGTTCCATTGAAGAGACGAAATCTATCCAAATGAATATATATATGCACAGTCATCGATCTATCTTGTTACATCTGCCTATAAAAAATGTCATTTGGTTGTTGATTACAAATGGTATAATTAATGATGTCCTTTGAGTTATTTGAAAATTATGCAATTTGAGTTATGGGTTGCAAATAAGAAAAAATATATATATTTAAACTATAGTTTAATTGATTTGATGATTTTATTGATATATTTATTATCAGAAATTTTATACATAAATATAAAATTTTAATTTCCTCGAGCCGTACGAGGATAAAATTTCTTGTAATTAGTCAATTATTTATTTTATTAATAGTAGTGGAAATATATTTTAAGTATGTAGGTTTTATTTGTTTAAAAATTAAGATCTAAGTTTAAATATATTATTTATTATAAATTTTATTATTATTAAAATTTGATTTATTTCAAATTTATAAGATCTATAAATTTTTTTTGAAAGCATGTAAATAACTTTATTTATACAAATGAATAAAAAATTAGAAATATGTTTAAAATTTATAATATAAAAAATTAAATGTATTTTTAATTATTATAAAATAATTATATTTTAATTTTAAAATATTTAGTATAAATATTTTATTTTTTAAAAATATTAATTATAATTCAGAATATTAATTTAAATTGTATTAAAATAAATTGATTATGATTAGATGAATATAGTTAACTTAATTTTAGAAAAAGATTAAAATTACTAAAAAAAATATTTGAAGTACCAAAATTTTATATAAAACAAATTATAGGAACAACAACTCTAAGCCTAATATGGGCAAGTATTATTATACTGTATTTATAAATATAGGTAAAATACAAACAAATTTTAAATATAAAAATTATAAAAATGTAATCATAATTAAAATTATTACTAATAAAACTCAAATTAAAAGGTAAAAATAAATAATAATAAAAATAATTTTAAAAGCTAGTTTACTTAATAAGATATTATTTTAATAAAAATTTATAAATATTTGAGTGTGTTAAATTTTAATTTAATTAAATAATAAAATAAAAATGATTTTTTATTAACAAAACAAATAAATGTTAGTATTATTTAATATAAAAAAACATAATATTGCTATATTTAAAAAATTAATTTTAACTTAAATATATTTAGTCTTTGAAAATATAATATTTTAATTTTTAATTTTAAAAAATATTTTTTATTTCTACATTTGGTAAAAATAATATTATTTAAATTTGGTATTAAAGATTAAAAGTAGCGCGGTTAAAACAATCAAACGATTTTTGATCTCTTACATCAAATTGAAAAGTTTGAAAATGATTAAATTTAAAATAAAAATAATAAAATTACATTTTTTTGTATTGTGGTTCAATTTAAATTTTATTTTTATTATTAAAATTGAATTGAAGTTTACCAATAAATATTGTTTTTCATATTATATGTTGTTTAAAAATATTTTTTCTTCTTTTATCTATTTATATATTTTTTTTTATGTTTTTTCCAATAAATTCAACTTTTTTATTACGTCAACGTGTATTTAATGTATTTTTTTATTGATATTTTATATGAGAAATAAATAAATAATTTATTTATATCAATAAAAATTGTTAAAAATAATAATGTTATAAATTAAAATTTTATTTTAAAATATTGATAATATTAAATATTTAAATTGATGATATGGCAAATAAATAAGTGTTTTGTTAATATGAATTTTATTATAAAATTAAAGTATAAAATAAATTTAATAATTATTATATTATAGAATGAGATTATATTTTTATATTATAACTAAAAAATAATGACAATTATTTCATATAATTTTTTTTGAGAGAGTATTTATTCTCTTGATAAAATCACTTAAATTTTCAATTTCGCATCAAATAATTTTAATCTAAATTAATAATTAACTTAAAAGACATACAAGAAAATAATAATAAAATAATAAAGTAAAATAAAAACTAACAACCAATTAAAATTGTATTTTTATGTTTAAATTTGACGACTTTTGTATAAAAATCAAATCAATCCGAAACATATGTTTTTTTTTATAACTTTTAATAATTAAAAATAAATGATATTTTTTGCAAAAATTACAATTAAAAATTAGTTTTTCGTCGTTGAGTTCCAGATTCTGTGGTATGGATCAACCATTGTTTTAAACAGAACAATACAAATCTGCATGCTATTATAAGGCCAACAGATTTTTCTCTCTATTGCATTTCTTCTCTTCTCTTCTCTTCTCCGTGTAAACTATTAACTTGCAACAAATTAAACGCATTCCCTTCCTTTTCCGCATTTGTAATACTCTGTTTCTTGCTTTCAATCAATCCAGCGCCTCCATTTCCCAGATGGCCCATATTACCTCCTCAGGTTTTTCGTCACTCTTTCGCTGTCTTTTACATTTTCTTTACTTGAGGTGTTCTTGTTACCCGTATTCATTACTCATTATATTATTGTTCAGTAGAATTTTATTTTATTTTTTGGGGGGGAGGGGGGGTTATTATCCACGTTGAAACTGGATTTTGGAGCAAAAGATTGCATCTTTGAGATTTTTCTGATGTTGGGTTCCTGCTTTTATTGGATTTGTTTTACCAAATCGGATTGGAGATCTTTTTGTTTTCAATGAATGTTGGTCTGAATGCGCTGATATCTTTGCTGCCAATGTAAGAAGTTGTTTCGCTGAATAAGAGATGTCCCCTTGGATCTCCATGATTGCATGCAAAGAAATAAAATCACGATGATGGGGTCTTTATTTCCATAATGTTTTATACGGTGGTTGATATGATAATCTGATTGGCTTGGGGATTTTTTATTTTTGTGTGTCTGGGATCCATGTCTAATTTAAGCCCGGGCTTATTTGTTGACTCTGCATAGGGGAGCAGAAATGAGGAATCAGGAAAGTACATAATTTGAATGGCTAATGCATAGGTTGGCAAATGAGCCAACCTTTATTAAACCTGGTTCATTGAAAAACTGAGGTCAATTTCTTGGCTGAAATTTGATTCACCTTAAAGCTCATGGAAAAGCTTTTCATACTCAATAAGTTAGTTTCAAGCTTCTAACTAAATGAATCACATACATCTATATATATATATATATATATATATATATATATATATATATATATATATATATATATATATATATATATATATCTTTTTAAATATGTTTATATTAGGTAATACCACAAAATAGAATTAAATACTGACATATATTAAATCAAAGCCTTACTATTATTATGCTTTTAAAATTTACCATGTATTTAGCTAAAACTTAATAACTAATGAATAGAATATGTGAAATTTCAAACTCGGCTCATTTAGTATACAAATCAAAATTTTAAGTCATTGAGTTGTTAACAAATCAAATTGAAAGCTTGCTCACAAAATGCCTTGGCTCATTGCTGATTCTCTTTGAAGGTCATCATTAGTAATTTTTCATGTAATTTCAAATTTAAATTATCTGTACTTTCATCCAAGCATGAAGATGTTTTACATAATCACAGTAGTCCACATACAAATATATTAATACACAACGGTCCTCCTATCACAGATGAATTTTCACCTTTGATACATTTGACATCCTTGCTTAGTGGCTAGTGGCCATATCTTGGAATGCACAATTTACTTCTCTGCATCACTACTAGTGATTAATGAAATTATCTGAACCCACAGATCATGTTGGCTTCTTAGTTACCCCATTTGTGCAGGTACATCTGATAATCACACAAAAGAAGACTGCAAGAAAACAAGTGCACTGGTTGTTTGCTTTGGTGAAGTGTTAATAGACTTTGTGCCAACAGTGGGTGGAGTGTCACTTGCTGAAGCACCCGCTTTCAAGAAAGCTCCTGGTGGTGCTCCTGCCAATGTGGCTGTTGGCATCTCTAGGCTTGGGGGCTCATCTGCTTTTGTAGGCAAGGTGTATTTCTCTATCTATGTCTGTTTATCCAGATGAATATTTGGTTTCTTGCTACTATCCCCTGGCCTTGCAGGAGGAATTTGTTCAAAATTTCATATTTAAGACATTTGTCATGTGTTAATTTGTTTGAATCTGATTGCATTTATCAGAGTACACCACCACGCACCCCAAAAAAATGAGTGAGTATGTGTGTGTGTGATAGAGAGAGAGAATGCGTGCTTGATCTACTAGAATAGAAGATCACATCTTAATTCCTTGCCAACTGTGTTTTAGGTTGGAGCAGATGAATTTGGGTATATGTTAGCTGATATTTTAAAGCAGAACAATGTCGACACATCTGGCATGAAGTTTGACCCCAATGCAAGAACTGCATTAGCTTTTGTTACACTTAGAGCTGACGGCGAGCGTGAGTTCTTGTTCTTCCGACATCCTAGTGCTGATATGCTTCTTCATGAGTCAGAGCTTGAAAAAAATATCATAAAGCAGGTGTTCAAATTTCTGTCTGTAATTTAACATGTGGCCTAAGACCTTTGCTTAAGTCTGGATACTCATGGTATTGATCGCAGGCTAAAATATTCCATTATGGTTCCATCAGCTTGATTGATGAGCCGTGCAAGTCAGCTCATCTTGCTGCATTGAGAATGGCTAAAGACTCTGGTTGCATTCTCTCATATGATCCAAATTTGAGATTGGCACTATGGCCATCAGATGAGGCTGCTCGGAAGGGTATAATGAGTATATGGGATCAAGCCGATGTCATTAAGGTATAATACATGTGGCTAGAAGATTTTTATATGATCTACTTTATAAATGCCACTACAAGTTTAAAATTGTTTTTTATTCTCCTGTTTTATTTTGAAAATAAGCATTCTGTCATTTTTCTTTCCCTCAGTAAACCTGATGTGGTATTTTTATGTCCGTGCAGATAAGTGAAGATGAAATTAGATTTTTGACTGGTGGGGATGATCCTTTTGACGATAATGTTGTACAAAAGAAACTCTTTCATCCTAACCTCAAGCTTTTAATTGTTACTGAAGGGTCAGACGGTTGTAGATATTACACCAAGGTAAATTTGTTGAAGTAATTTCATTATGACGCCTAATTGGTGGCCTAATCTATCATTTCATCATTTTCTTTGTTCTGTCTGCTGGTGTGTGTGCTTGTATCAACATTTTTAATGAGACGGCTGAAAATTGATGGTGGTGACTTATTGAATATGAATTTAAGAATGTTTCATCATGTTGTAATGTACTCAATGACTACTAGCTGCTTGTAAATCTGATATAAGGTTTGCTTCGATGTTCAATCATTTCACATGTTTTTCTTTTGTCTCTTGTGTTAAGCTAATGGTGATTGCAAAATTTCTATGCAGGGATTTAAGGGCAGGGTTGCAGGTGTTCATGTTAAACCTGTTGACACGACTGGTGCTGGTGATGCATTTGTTAGTGGGATTCTCTACAACTTAGCTTCTGACCAGAGCCTTTTCCAGGTATTCCCTGCGGTCTTGTTCACAAAACCCTCTCAACTAAATCAAACAGAATAAGAAAATTGGTTAAAACTAATATTGGTTTTTGAAAAAATTATTACAACATTCTAAGTTTACCTTATCTAAAGTTAAACTCTAATATTATGTTAATTATAGGGAAGTTAGAGAAGTTCAAATTTAATTAAGGCAAATATGAGAAAAAGTAATAAATATTTCTAAAATTTTGTAAAGGGATTTTATATTAAGGTCCATAAATTATTTTAAAAGGGTCTTAATCATCTTATAAATAGGATTGGAGGGAGGAACTCAGAAATTTTTGCACATTCTGTTTGTTGATTAAATTGTCCTAGCTCCATATATATATCATGAAATAAAATTTCATTAGTCCTATTTTGGAATATTTGTTTGTGCCTTTTTTCTAGTGCTGCTGCCACTCCTGGACACAGTATAATCAAAATTAATCAAGCAGATTAGTTGTTCATTGATGTTCTAGTATAAACTTTACCTGCTCTTTGCGGTTTATTCCTTAAAGAGTTTATGCATTTATTTTGTATGGCAGAATGAGGAAGGTCTCCGAAAAGCTCTACATTTTGCCAACGTATGTGGTGCCATCACTGTAACAGAGAGAGGGGCAATTCCTGCACTACCTACAAAAGAAGCAGTCCTGCGATTCGCTGCATAGCAGCAACGCTCAAAGTTCTTTTGTCATCAGATGTAATATTTGTTTTTAAGCTATGGCTTCGATCATGATCAGCTTCATGTATCCTCTTTCTCTTTTGGGCTGCATTTTTCTTATATATAATAAATTCAACTTGCGTTGCTCTCTCAAGCTATGCCTTATAGCAGTTGAGCACACAGATTAACGTTTAGGTTAAACTGCTGTTGATGTCTTACATTTGTAATAAACCCAAGGTATAGTAAACAAAATGGATAGTTGTTAATATCTTTTTTTTTTTTTGTCTTTTTAAATCCTCATAACAGAATGAATGATCTAAAGTTCCGCAATTGCTCTTGACACGCAGATTTTCAGTTAACGTATCCATAGACAGTTTGACTTAAAATAGTGCCTATGCCGCCCATTATTGGCAAGTGAATTTCGTGGTATGGCAGGTGAAAATGCAATAAGATTCCACTAGTATGCCATAGCATCCTAGAAATTATATAGGATAAAGTGTAATTTATCTTTCTTAATATTTATTTTGGGAAATATAAAAAATTATGTTGAGGTAACTATGTAACATCGATGCAAAGCGTGGCAAATTTTATAACTCGAAGAGACAATGATTGAGTTAAATTATAGGAGATGAAGTGTTAAATTTCGCGGCATGAGAGTCATTATTTTTCTAGACAAACAAGAATGAAGTGTTAAATTTTAGAACAGAAGGGATTTAGAGCAAATTAAATCACACGAGATAAAATGTAATTTATATATTTATTAGAATTGTTAAATTTTATTAGTATAACAGAAGGAGTTTGAACCAAATCGCAGAATATAAAATGTAAGTTACTTATCTTTCTAAAAGCGCATACAATTATCAGGAAAGAAGCAAACAGCATGCATCGTTTTCTTGCTCACTAACGCGGGGGGCATGTGCAAAACCAGTCATCCACGGAAAGTGACTGAATCGTCTATCTACCGTAACTGTTAACTATAACACCATCGTTACAACTCACACCGGCTATTTTCGCTTTGGCTTCTCAAAACCACTTTTTGTTGAACCGGGCGTCGGTGGAGACGGTCGAACCGGGTGGGTTTGACGCCACTGCTCGGAAATCACAAAACCGAATGCGAGTGGTCGGATTCCGAAATGGCTTCGAACCCTTCGCTTCTCCCTGAGATCGGACCCGACGGACTCCCTACGGAAGCTCCCGCCATCAGTTACACCGAGAAGGTTCTGTTCGTTGCCGTTGTCTCCTTCCTCTTCTTCGCTCTCAAAGTCAAATCTGTAATGACTGGATTTTCCTTGTTTTTCATCTTGTTGCAGATCATCGAAGCGAAACAGCTTCAATTGCAGAAGTAACCTCTCTATCTATTTTTGTTCATTCGGATCTGCCAATGAGTCTGTGCTCCATTTTAAAATCGTTATTATGCGGTGTCGCTTACTGCATTATTTGAATTTAGGTCATTTTATTCTAACATTTAAATCGAATTTAATGATATATTGAGATTTTATATGCGTTGTTCATGTGCCTATGGAAAGTTTTAGGAGAAATTGGAGATTCTAGAATGAATTTATGTAATTCTGTGATTCTCCTTGCGATAACAAGTAAACAAAGGCTGTTGAAGATGTATAATAGTTGATATCGGTACCTACCAAACTACAACCCTGGGGATAACTGGATTGGAAGCTGAAGGGTTCTTCTTTGTGACAGATTCAATTGGGTTGATGAAAGAATGGAGCAAAAAGCATTTTCTGGGAACTATGATATCCATAAAGCTTGAAGCACCGGTAATATGTTAGTAGAAGGAAGTGAAGGATATGGTTTTTGCATTAAAATATTGAATGTTTAGGTGAATGGAATTAATTCCATTATTTCGCTGGTGGTAACACTAATATAATCCGTTTTAAGTACTACAAGGTTGATGATGGTGGAACTCATGTATACTTTGGAATTAATTGCGTTGTTTTTTACTTTCTCTCTAAAAAGACATAAACTGTGATTTCACTGTGCTGAACATGTAATTTAGTATAAAAGATGTAAACTAAGAACTGTGTTTTTGAGTATAAGGCCAATCAATAGGTTGAGATTGAGGAAGAGGAATCATCGTTAGTTTCTCTATTATGGAACTAATATCTAGTTTAGACAAACAAGAATTTTGGGATTTGAGCTATTAATCTTGTGAAATGTGGATAATAAAAAAATGTAAATTTGCTGTATTGTTTTGAATGTGGATAATAAAAACATGATCCTGGATAGTTTTGAATGTTCCGTCACCCGTTTGCTCCACTTTTGCATGGAGTAATCACTGGGTAACTTCGAAGATTGAACAAGATCTCTATTACCACTGAATACTTTATGTAGACAAACAAGTAACTGGACTCGTTCATCTTGATCTCTAATTATTATTATTTTCAGTTACATTCAAGAAAACTATTCTAAGATTCGGGATGTGGAGCGTGAGCTTGCAAATCTTACACTGGAGATGAAACTTACAGCGGGGCCCAAAAAAGCAGGTTTCTATATGTCATTGTTGACCTTTCTGGCATATACTCATAAACGTTAATCTTCCCTGGTTTTTATAGCGAAATGACATTGCTTTACTTTTTATTCATGTTGCATACTTTAAGCTCTTGAACTTTTGAGAAAGAAAATAGAGGCATCGACAGAGAGAATCCGTGTGGCCAAGCAAAGGGAAGAGCAGGCACGGAAGGTCAGTTACTTTGTTACTTTAATATTATCCACTTTTCTCATGTGATTTGCATAATATCAATATTTTAGTGGTATTGGTGCTATGTACTGCATCATGCTAGCACAAGTATCTGCTTACTGTATTGTATGACTTCTGATCTTGAGTTCACTATTGGCTCCATGAAGTTGCTGAAATAGATAATGGGGATTTACATGTTAAAAACCGTTGTGATGATTGTGAAATGCTTGAATGAATTGTTTGTAGTGTATTGAATAGGCTTCTAGGGTTAAACAGTGCATTGGAGATGTAGTCATAGTTTTCCTCGGTAATACTAATGGTCCCAAAAAATTAGAGATAACATTTTTTAAGCACTTCTCACAGATATTTCAAGTAAATTTGTGATAAAGAAACTCATTTAGTTGTAGTAAATAAAAGAAAGTTTTTACTTAGTTTTATGTAATTAATTTTCCCTCTTTCTGTTTTTCTGTTGAAAGAGGAAGAGTTTATTTAATAAAACTAAGATCTCTCAATCATTATTGTGTGAACAACAAAGGAGTTGATTATTATTGTTTAACTATTTCTTTTGCCCTTCACACAAAATCACTATGGATGCCATTTAAGTAAATACTGTCTAGAATATTATTTATATGGGCATGGATGAGTGTAGGCCACTTGAATAATTTGATATATAAAACTATCAATCAATCAGTATGCTAAGTGTAGTCAATATCTTGAATGTTGGTGCTGTAGGTGTGGGAATCACTGTCAAAAGTAGTGAAGGATGAGGAAGCGATGAAGCAAAAGTTATGTGAAGACTTGAGCAATCTGGTAAATAGTGTTTAAGTGAAGACATAATATACTGCTGTTTAGCTGGTTGTTTGATACTAACAATCTTATACAGGTTCAAGAAAGCAGTAACTCCCAGTTTGCTCGGCTGGAGGAATTGAAAAGAAGATTGGAAGCTTTGAATCCAACTCGCGCATCAACTAATCTTTATGATGTATGTTCTTCTCACTATATTCATCATTATTAGATCTATATAGTTAATGGTGGCTTCTAACCTGCACACCTAATTTTGAGGTGTATGCTGCATAGTGCCCTCGATGAATCGACTGTTGTTTTGAACTTTTAACTGTGTCCTGAGCTGCATCTATAACAAGGCTCTCTGCTGGGAAAGTTATAATGTTCCGTTCGGAATTAAACTTATTGGGCTTAAACAAATGGGTTGTTGAGAAACGGGCACCTGCTTGCATTTTCTGAAAATGTTACCCTTTTCACATTTTCACATGTTCTTGGTACTACCTTAAGACATTCATGTGCAATACATGCCTTTGCATATGCATATCTTCGTACTACACCATATACATGCTAAAATCGTACTCTTGAATTATATTAGGATGGGAGATCAGGAGGTTCTTCTCAGGATAGTAAATCCCAACATGGTTCCTCTGTTTCCAACGCAAGGGAATCAAGTGAGGGATCAGGCGAGAGTGTTCCCAACCAAAGTAATGGGCAGAAAGTTGCAGCGACAAATGAACCTAATGAGCAGCCTCATAATGAAGGCGAAGGAAGAAGTAAAAAGAAAGTCAACTTCCAATTAAAAGGAAAGGGAATTGGTGCTGTGCCGAAGGGTAGATCTTCAACTCCTGGCTGGACTGGCGCTGGCTTTGATGTAGATGGCAGAACCTGAAAATACTATAATAAGATATTACTGCACTAAATTCATTTTGGGTGAGAATTCCTACTTTCCGTACAAGGTATATCAGTGTTGTCTTCCCCCAATTGTATTATTTCGGTGACATTTGGTTGACACAAAACGACTGACCTTCTGACTTGTGTTTGATTGCACACAAACTTGTGAATGCCTCCACTTACTTTCAGGCAAGAACAAATCAATATGTGGAGTTATATTAGCCTTTCTGATTATGCAAGCTGGCACGCATCTGTTTTGAATTGATATGAGGATTCTGTTATTTTCCTTCGTTTTACAAGTGTTGTTATGGTAATATTTTATGAAACAACTGTTACTGCTTCAGACACAACTACAGAAGGGTCAATTCAATTTAAGTTGTGAAGAAACTAATTTCCGTTTTTTGGTGCTTGGGTTGGAAATTGGAAGTAAAAAACTTGTGATAGAATTCCACTCTGGCATTTATAGTTTTTTAAAACGTTTCAACCTTCATTCTCTGCCCTATCCTATATATTGTGAGAGGGGAGCCCAAATATGAAATATGTTAATCTTTTTACGTGAACAGGGGCAGGTTCCAGGAAATTTGGTTACATGCATGACGGAAAACGAAGATTATGCACTCAGCAGGATGTCAAATGCATTGAGAAAAAGAAAACGTAAATATTAGTGTCAAAAGTCCTCAATAACATAAGACAGAATTTATAATTCGAAAATAATATTTTGGAAAGAAATTTAATTTAGTGTAGAAGAATAATAATTCACCTCTCCCTCTATTACAAATTCAATAATTTAAGAATTCACTTTTGAAAGAAAGTATTTTTAAGATTTATTTTTATCATATTAAGTCACATGATTTTTTTAGTATTAGATATTTAATTTTATATTTTTATCTTTCAAATATTATTACTAAATTTTAATTTAATTTAAATTTTTATTATATTAAATTAAAGATATTTTTTACATTGTAATACTAATCAATTTTAATATGAATTTAATGTTTATATTTTGGATTTAGCATGCAGAATCTATAGATTACTTTCATGATTTTTTTTCTTCGCAACTTTTATCTCTTTAATTTATCCATAATATTCATCTTTAATATAATAGATTCATTCTGAGAAGTCTTAAAGAAATAAAAAGGTTATCGTTTTAATTTATGGAAAGCAATGTAACTAATCACGACTGATTCAATGTTCTAACCTTCAAGCAACAGAGGTGAATCATTCTCTGATGTGCCATATATATATGGCAAAAAATGTTTAGTCTCCTATAGCAAATATACTATTGAAACATAGACAAGTGACTTTAGAAACGTTTGTCATGTAGCTGAAATTGAAGGTAAACTGTTCATGGTTACCAACTAAGTAAGCATCATTTTATGATATGGGAATTCTTGGAAGATCTACAATGAAAAAGAATAAAGAGACGACAATCGTACTCAAAATCGCTCTGTAGTTCTGTCAAGTACCCAATGGTGGTGGGACAAGCCTTTTATATCATTGTTTTTTCCTTCCATTGCATATAGTTCTCAGAAGAATTAACTCCCTAGTTTTTTTTTTCTTTTTTTAGTAGAAAAAATTTGAAGAGAGGGGATGGAATCCCATTTTAAGATGGGAGAAGCCTCCGGACTCAATTTACTGAGGATTTACATTTATTTTACCACAAAAACGGGTGAAAATTCGAACTTGCAATATGTCAGATACGAAATCATGTTTTACTCCATTCAATCAATCTCTTGGGGTTATTTACTCCTATTTTCTACTCTGCTTCTTGCAATTAAGATCGTCTGGCTGCAAAAGTACTGTATTAAATCTGTGACCCAGTATCAGTCTGCACCTACAACCATGATTCCTCTCTACTTGTAACAACAGAGTCCCTGTTAAAAGAAGGAGTTATTTGATGATAGTACCCCTACTTGTAGTAACAGAGTCACTGTATGGAAATCAGAAGTTATTTCATATACTACCTCTGTTTGTACTCACTGAGTCACACCTTCAGAGTTGTTTGATACGGCAAAACTTCATCAATTTATGCCGCATTAAAGAGATCCTTCTTAATTTCCTTTTTGAAAATTGATGTTTATAATTTTTACAAGTAATGATATTATACAACACATTTCACGTTGACAAGAGATTTATGAAGAAAAAAGAGAGAAAAGTAGATAAAAAGAATGATGCAATGAATACAAATAAAAAATACGTATGTTGTGAAAGAACTATATGAAAATTTTATATAAAAGTATCATTATTCTAGTTTTTACTCATTTCAATTTTTATTATGTTGACATCTTTATGTTTGTATGTTTTGATTTATTGGAGTTTTTCCTCTCAAATGAGTCAAGATTATGATTAGGAAATAAAAAATAAAAAAATACTATGAGACTGATATCGTAATGACAGCAGGGTCTACATTTAAAATAAGGAGAAAAAGAGGACCACGAATGAAAAAGCCTAAAACTCTAATGAGTAAACACTATATTAAGATTAAAAGATTATTCAAACCTTTCTCTATTGAGTGAATACTACATTTAATCAACTTGACCCTTGAATCGTGATATAACCATTTATAAGTATTCTATAAGTTTAGTTCTTAGTAACTTATTATGTTTTATAAATTATATAATAAATTTACGGTTAAACTATAGATTTTCCTTTTATTTTATTTTTACAAATTACCCTCTAATATCTGATTTTTTACAATTTAAACAATTAACAATTTACTTTTTAATTATTTTATCTTTAAATTACTAATACCAAATATGTCAATATGCTCATGCTGTTTTCTTAAAAAATTCCTCACGAAGTAGTAGGTGCATTTTTTTGTTTTGTTTTTTTTTTTACAAGATCACATTTTTAGGAGGGATAATCTTGATAAGCTGATGGAGTTATAAGCACAATTTTTTAAAAATATTTTAATATAGGTACGGTTTTTTTTTTCAAAAAATAAATTATTAAAGGATATATTCAAAAATTATTTTTTACAAATAATGTTTTAATGCTTTTTGAAAAAACTAAAAATAACTTATTTTGTTAAAAAAAATGTCATGATACAGCCGAAATTCCTACAGGAGGGAATATTGAAGAATTTTTTTCATAATGAACAAAAGTCTAATAATGCTGCATGTAAATAAAAAGTTTATACGTCGTGACCTTCTAATCTAGAGAAAACAAATTGATGTATGTATAACTTATATATATATATATATATATATATATATATATATATATACTTTTAATGTAGATTTTTATTAAAATATTTCAGAATTATTTAATTTTGGAAAGTAACTAAAATTGGCCTAAAAGAATTTGAAAGAACAATTTTTCATCTGCAACAAAAATCCCAGCCCACCTAGGATGGGAATCTCAGTTGTGATAAGAACTATGCTGTTGAAGTAATGCTTGGCAACATATATCTCGGGCTTCTAGACACAAATCCCACCTAAGATAGGTGATTAGCACTTTAGAAATTTACTCTCATATTTTGATCGGGTTTTGGGCCTAGGTCAAGATATGAAAAGAAAAGTAGAGCGCATTCCAAAAACAAGGCTAGAAGCCAAGGAAAAGAGTTTTATCTCTACAAAGCATGAATCCTAACTTTTTAGGAGGGAAATCCAAGAGAATAATAGGGATAGAAGTAGCGGAAGTTGAGAGTCTCCCCCTTGAGATTGTTTTTTATTTTTTCTCCTTCTTTAATTTTTTTTTTATCATATTTATGTCTATTTTTATGACTATGACTTCTAACTTAATCATGAGTGAGTAGTTTTCTTTTTCAAAGATTTTGAAGCACTCCTATAGGATGCTAATGATATAATCTTGTACTACATTTTTTTGTTAATGTAAAAATAATTTTTATTCAATTGTTTTAGTTTTTAATGTTTGTGATTTGTGTTTGTCATGATTAATTAATTTTAGATGATAGGAAAAATACTGGAAGATGAACCCTAAAATTTGAGGTTCATAATTGGGCTTGAATATTTAAATAAAAAATTAGCTTTACATCCCTTAAAAATCCCGTATGCCATAAAATTTAAGGGTTTGACTTAATTTTAATTACCATAAAATTATTTTTTTATTCTGAAAGGAAACATAAGTTATATTAGGATAATCCACGTTATAAAATTAATTTGGCTTAGCAAGATATATTATTATCTTCTATTGAAACTAGTATATTGCATGGATAATTTTAAAATTAAATAATTTTATAGATAAAAAAATTATAAAATTAAAATAAAAATATTAAAACCCATAAATTAAAAACTAGAATAATAAAACATGTTTTATTAAATTGCTATATTAAAATTTAAAAATTAAATTCAAATTAAGATCGATAAATATTAGAATAATTTTAAGATTTATTTAATTTAAAGATGGTTGTTGCATTACGCTGATTATTGCCGGTGTTGTACCCCAAAGAATAATAGGATTATTATAGGATGGACTGAACATTACAAGTAAAGGGCATCTCGCTTATATCAACAGTGATGTGAACATCATCTAATCAAGTTACATTGATACATAAATTGGAGGGACTTCGCCATTCACATGTAAGCATTCTAACCTAGCTAAAACTTTATTAAAATATCTTTTTGTCGAAATGTTTTTTTGATAGGAACACTCATTATAAGAAATCTCACCATTAGTAATGTTAAAATCGTTGATAACAGCAAACAAACTGTTGATAAATAAAATTTACAAAGAGTAAGTTGAAATTTGAATTTAAAATCAACAATTCTTTACAATGAAAAACTAATATTTTAAAAAATAGACAGTAGAAACAAAAAAATAAATAAAATAAAATGAGAAAAAATTGTACACGTTTAAGTTAAATAATTATTCAACTGAAATTGAATAAAACCAGAATTTGCCACATATATGGGCTGTTGAAATTGATATTTTCGAAAAAATTGGAAAGATTCCCCCAACCTCCCCACTTTTTTGTCTGGGCCAGTGTGTTAAAATTTTGAGCACTGATAAATAAATTGCATTCGGCCTTAACAAAAAAGATTGGGCATTGCACTTTGTTTTCTCTTTTTATGTTAAATGGTTGTCAGCTTTCCCTATGTGAGCCTTTTCTCCCAATGAATGAGTCATTATTATTGGATGCACAATCATCATCTCAGCAAAGTTCAGTTCATGTTGTGAAAACAATTGATAATTCAGTACCAAACTATCACCAACTTAGATCACTAACCCTTGAAGGACACGCAGAAACAAACAGATCTATAAGCGAACCATGTGTTACTCTAAACAGCTAACATTAAATTGGACACAGCCATCCATCTCCAGTCTCAATCTCTTTGCCAGTTTCCACCATTTACGATCAGACATACTTAAACCCACATGTCACCTATTAATTAACTATTTTTTCTATTCTTTTGAATTTCCCGCTTATTTTCTGTCTTATTAGTAACAGTTTAGGTTTCACCTCCCATACCATTGATGTTACTGCATAACTTTGATGTTATTGAAAATATTGATGGCATTTTTGGAAAAAAAGAGTGATCCATAATCAAGTTTGAGATGATGAATGAACATGATTTGGCTATTTCAAATTTAAAAAAAAAAATTATTCCCCAAAAATGTTTGACTAAAAGTTAAAAAACAATATAGCTTTTGTATTGAGTGAATTTAATTTTACATTAAGTTTTTTATTACAATTTGTTATGAAAGTTTATAAATAATAGTAAATTATTAAAATTTATTTATATAAATTAAATATTAAATATAAATTTATTTATATACGATAGAGTTACTAATCTGATATAAATTGTATTACCTCCACCCCCTCGCCCAAAAAAATGACAAAAAATTGTGTTATTTTGGGTTACATTTTCAACATTTCATCTTGTTCTACAAAAAGCAAAAGAAATATACTCGCATAGAAGTTCACGAACATTTTCATGCAAAATCTATTTTCTTTTAAATAATAATAATAATAATAATAATTGTAATCTTACGCTAGATTACAATCTCAAACTTCCATGAAGTAAGAACCAAATAGAATATGTTTCTCTGAGCATATTCCATCTTTTTATTCTAGTTCAAAAAGTGATGTGTTATCTTTGTAATCTTCCTTTTTTTCTTTTTAGCCTTTTATTACGTACGAGAACAGTATCTGCGCACTAAGTTTTATAAAACCTGTATTTTTTATTTTATATTCAAATAAAAAAATGATGCCTGTGTACTATTTTTTAAATAAAAAAAGAAGATACATCTAATAAAGAGAAAAGGGCTATATTCAAATGATGGTAGGAATAATATCTAAGTTACCTTATAAAACACGGCATGAAATAGAATTTGCAATATATATTTATCTTATACTAATTAAGTTGATATGCTTGAACGTATGTCAAATAACAGAAGAGGGAGTAAGTGACACAGATTGGTTGGAAATGTGAGAAACAGCCATGCATCCATCACCATTGTATGCGTGAGCTCAAACAGATCATAGATGCAGTGCAGAGTCTCAATTAATGTTCTTTCTCTCAGCGTTGTTTTCATTCCGTCAACCTCATACATCTTATATAATATAAAAGAAATGGCTAATATATTTTTAAAAAAATATTTTAATACTTTATTTATAGGTTAATCTTTTAAAAGTTAAAGTATTTTAAAAAATAATTATAAATAAGGAGTGTTAATAATATATTCTTTTAAGTATGTTTTTTCACACATTTATTGTGATTGAATAGTTTTTTGAAAAGTTGAAACATTTATATTTTTAAAAGTTATTTTTACTTTTAAAAATTTGATTTATTATAAAAGTATATTAAAAAAAATATTGTTATGATTTTTAAAATATTATTTTTTATCATTTTTATAAGAAATAAATACTTAATTTATCAAAATTAATAAAAAAATAATTAAAACAATTATTATATCATAAATTTAAAATTATAATAATGATAAATGTTTGAGTTAATATGAAAAGTGGATAGATGTGTTATGAAAATAAATATTACTATAAAATAACAGTATGAAAAATTAACATTTAATATATTAAAAGTAGTATTGTGAAAAATTAACATTTAATATATTAAAAATAGTATTATCATTTTTATATTTAGAAAGCAAAAAAAAAAAATATTAATGATTTTTTATAAAAAAAAAATAGAAGAGAGTGACTAAATCGCATACAGAGTCAGACAGGGGCCGAGGCCCATAGTCGCCCCCTTGAATCCGTCGTTGTCGATGTCGGTTTTGGTTGCTAAGAAAGCAATAAATAAACATTGAGATATATAATATATAATGAAAAGCAATTCAAAGTATCAAATATTTCATCCACTTATCAAAATACTTAAATTTTTGTATCCTTTCTTCTGTTATAAGATTTAAACCTTATTAATTCAATGCAAGTCTAGTAGGTAGAGAACAATATTTTTAAAATCGTACAAGTAATTAAAGCGGTAAAGATATTATTTAGTTTATAATTTAATTTATTTAAATAAAAATTAAATTTGAAATTAAATATATTTTTAATATTATGTAATACATAAAATAATAATTTAATACATATTACAAAAATAAATAAAAATAAATTTTAAATTGACATTTCTTTCTTTTTCTTTACATAAATCATTTTTTCAAAAATTAAGTTGTTACTAATTAAAAGTGTGTTTAGTAAAATAAATTACCTTTTAACATTTTTAATTATCTAAAGCAAAATAACTTTTTAAAGATGATTTCATTTAAATCAAAGATAACTTGTAACTCGTTCAATAATCTTCAAAATTTGTTTAACCAAAATAAAATTATTTAGTAGATAAATTTATTGCACTAAAATGAAGCGTTTGTTGAAGAGATAGTTTATATATATATTGGATTTTTTTTTTGAAAGGCAATGAAATTTTATTAACTGGACTTAATAAGTTCTTAACTTGTTATTTTTTTTTAAATTATCCTCGCCATTTTATTAAAATTTCCCTCTACACTTCTTATATTCAAAAGCTTTTTTTTTTTTAATTTTCACTCTCATCAATATATTTTTTAATTATAATATATAAATTGATTTATATTATTTCGTTTTAATTAATAAAATATTATAAATGAAATAAAAATTATATAAGATGATAAATTATTTAAATAAATTAGAATATGAAAAATGATAATTATTTGAATATATATATATATATATATATATATATATATATGATTATCAAATTTTAAGTTATAACTCAATAATTAAACATGTCTTTTTGTGTTATTTTAAACTTATTAATTCGTTATTTGAAAATAATTTTAATTTAACCTTTCAGATTATTAGATTTTAACTTCTAATTTTTATTAACTTTAAATTGATGGTTAAATTTTTAACTTTTTACTAATATAGATGCTAATTTTATCAAAATATTGAGAGAATTTAAATTTTAAAATTTTTTTATAATATAAAAAACAACAAAGTTTAAATTAAAATTTTTATATAAAACTATTTTAATTGTCAACGATTTCTCATCACTTATATATAATAACTTAAATTATATCTTATTTGCATTGTCTTAAAAACTCTAAGATATATTAAATAATTTAAATTGTTAACTAATATTTGATTGATTATAATAAAATTTGTACATGATAAATTTTACTTGTAATGTTATATACACTAAATTTTCAAAGTATTGTCTTGGAGAGAACTTTGTCAAAATTCAAAATCTAATTTAAATAAATTAATCACTCTTAAGAAAAAAAACTGTGGTAGCCTAACAAATTTAAATATGTAATTTTTTTTAGAAGAAGTATGTATGTCAATAGATACAAATGAAGATATATTTTATTTATTTTTATATCTATTTTATAAAAATTTGGGATCAATTTAAATGTGGAGTTGGAGGAAATGATGTTAAAATATTAAAACAACCTTTAAATATAAAATTGAAAATTTATACTTTTCTTATTTTTAATAAATTATATTTAGTTATATACTTTAAATAAACTGCATGTCAAATAATAATATATAATTTTTTTAAAAGTTAATAATAAAAATATTTTTAATAAACATAAAAATTTGATATAATTTTTAATGGATTAAATATATTTTTAGTCTTTCTAAAATGTTCAAATTTTGATTTTAATCCCTTAAATTTAAAATTTTTGATTTAGGTCTCTCATTTTTTAAAATACATTGATTATAATCTCTATATTAACTTAAGTTATATTTAATTAAAATACATTAATCATGAATAGATCTAACTTGGTTTAATGTAACTTAAATTAATATCAAGGATTATAATCGTGATATTTTAGAAAATAAGGGATCTAAACCAAAAAATTTAAAATTGAAGGATAAAAATCAAAATTTAAATATTTTAGAGGGACTAAAAACATATTTAACCCAATTTTTAATTATTAAAATAAATTTAAAATAAAAATAAATTAGAATATTTATATCATTAAACTTGATCTCATATTTACAAATTAAATTATAGATTAATTTTGTTTTTTAAAATTCAATTAAAATATTTTTTTTATCAAAATTGGATAAATATGGAGAAAGTATCCATATATTAGATTTTAATTGCTGGAGAGAGTCTAAAAATGGAGTGCAATCGTTAGAAGTCAAAAGTATAGCAACACTGCTACTTAGAAAACAAAATTCATTAACTTTGTTAAACTTCCTGAAGCTATAAACCAAATATAAACAAGAAAGAAGGAATTTTACATGAGAGATAGTAGAAAGGGAAAAGGAATGGATTCTGCTAAAAAAATGTTTTAATTTATAAAACCACGTGGCTTCAAAGTGGGACCCACCACGACGGCTTCCATGGATGATGGATCCTTCATGGCAATGGGGCATCTCATCACGTGAACCCTCTCCCATGTGACACCCACCATTGTCAAGTGTATATCCAAACGACGCCGTCGTGTCCGTACGAACTTACCCTTCCACGTCGCCAACCATTACGGTAAACGTTTCATGCACTAACGTTTCCCATATGTTCCCTTCGATCTCCGCCACCAACCCTTCTTCTTCTTTCTCTTCTTTCATGTTTTCTATCTCTATCAACCCATCAATGTCCTCCAGAACCTCGCATTTCGCACGTGGGAAACTCCGAACTCTTTTCCATACCGTCTCCAAAAGCACCCCGCGGTAACACATTGGCCGAGCCAGAACCTCCGACAATAACTCATCGACCAAATCAAACAGTAACCGACGGTTGCAACGTGGACCCAGATGGTGTTTCTTCGAAAAGATGCAATCTTTATTGTTTTCAGGGAAGGAAACAAAGGAATCGGATGTTGGGTAGTGCTCAAGACGGTGAAAAACTGAAGGGTCCAATGGGTGGGTCGGAGAGAACCATTGAAAATGAAGGTGGGGTATTGATGTGGTTTTGTGTACACCAGTACGGTTCAGAATGGTTGTGATGTACTGATATTCTGGTCCTTCATCGTCAGCGCCGGTGGTGGTGATGAAGGCCCCGTGAGATTTGTCCTCATCGTTGTTGCTTCCTCCTCGGGTAGCGCGTGTGTGCGTCGCTTCTTCTTCGTACGTCTGGCGCGAACACCTAAATAACCGTGTGCTGCGCTTTGCTTCTTCAGCATCATCACACACCTGTGACTTTTTTTTATTTTATTATTATTACCGTAATACACACGCAAAAATTAGTCAAAATAGTCAAAGACAGAATAAGAAATTAATGCATTGTTTCTCACTAATAACAGCTTGAAAACTTAACATTATAACTTTTTCATTTTAAAAAATGATCGATTTATTCTTTTCCAAAATTAAAACGAGGTCACAAAATTAAATATGTATATATTTTTATTTTTAAGAACAAAAATAATATTTTTCATGTGCTTGAGACATCAAAACTTTTCAGAGATCAAAACAACGGTTTAGTCATAAGAAAGACGTGTTTGCAAAATTTGTAGAGATTTTTAATTTTTTTAGTACAAGAAAAAAAGTGAAGATTAAAGCATTTGGAATTTAACGAAGTTTACCTGTTTTTGTGGAGAAGGACATGTCTTGACAGTGTTGAGGTTATTGAGAAGATTGCTTGAAAGTGGATGAGTTTTTTTGCTTTTTGCTTTGAAGTCAGGGGCTTTAGTGGCTGATGGGTGACGCGTGATAAATGACTCTTCTTGCTTGTTTCTGATTGATGTCTGTGGAGGCTTGTTGAGCCGTGAACTCAAATTTCCTTGGATGGTTTTCTTGCATTTTGGGGCTGGTTTATGGTGCTGAAACTCTTTCTCCTGAGGCTTTGGCTTTGTTGAAACTCTTGAAAGCTGCGCTTCAATGTTGACTATAGGTGGAGGTGATGGTGGTTTTAGTACCGTGTGTGTGTTTTGATCTTTTTGAGCAGTTGGTGATGATGGCTTTGGGTTTGGCTTGTGCTTGGTATCAATGAATCTGCTGAGTCTTGGGGAGTAAGATGGATTTGGGTGCTTTCCTGGGTTGGATTCATTCACTGATGTCTTGGGTGGTTTCTTGATTTTGAATTGACTGACAAATTCTTCTCTTCCTAATTGCTCTCTGCTTTTGACAGTGTTGGTGATGTCTAACCCAACTTTCCTGCTGACACTTTCCTTAACCTGTTTAACAATTTGCTTTGCATAGTGGCTTGGACTTCTGATATTGTTCTCATCATATTTTCTTTTTGAAAATGAAAGACGAGGAACCTCGAAATCCTCACCATGGATCATGTTCTCCTTGTTGATTTGGAGAGAGAATCGATGCTCAACATCTGATCTTCTTGCTGAGGACATTCTAGGAGTCTCAGGCAAGGAACGAATGGCTATACCGTCACTACTCCCTGTGCTGTTTCTATGTTTCATTATTTTGATATGGTGCCGTGGTCTATGACCTTGTTGGTTTGGGGTGGAAAGACATGAAGAAGAGGAGGAGGAGGAAGGTGTAGGTGCATCAGGAAGAAGATCAAGACCCATTAATCTTGCTACCAAAGTAGGTGTTTTGGTCCCTGGCGAGGCACTGATTTCTGAGGAAAAATCACTTAAACTTTCTGTTCTTGATCTTCTGCTCCCACTTGTTTTGATTCGAATATTCTTCTGGATTTCAAGAACCAAAAAACTAGTTAAGCGATCAAAATCATCATTACTCACTTTACAGAATAAAAAGAAAAAACAACCAAATAGAAGAAGTGGGTGAATGAAACTCATAAAAAAATGGTGAAAAGTTGGGGGGTATTATGTGAAAGGCACATGTTATGTTCATCAACTTACTGGGATTTTGAAAGTTTCTTCTTTTGAGATGCATGACACTGTACCATCTTCTGATTCCAGACAATTCCTAGGTGCTTCAGGTCCTGAATTATACAAAATCATAACCCATAGCTCTCAAATCAGTTATGCGGTTGAGAGTTGTAGAAAAGTGGTTATTTTAGAGCATAATGTAGAGTATAGAGAGAATATACCTTTGGGGAGAGTTTGGTGTTGTGTGGTGCGTGAGGCAGACTTGAAAGAGGATTGTTGATGGTTTAAGGAAAAGTTGAATGGATGAAAATCAAAGGCTTGAAAGACTGCACACATGCAACCAGAAGGAATTTGTGTTTGAGCTCCTCCACCTCTCTTGGAGGACCTTCCACCCCAATTCCACTCTTTACCCATAATTGGTAAACTTATGCCTTTGGTGAAGTATCAAAATAAGAAAGATTGTTTATGTAAAGGGCTTACCAAAGTGATAGAATCAGAATGAAAATGACATAATAAGTAGCCAGCACTCTCAGACAGAGAGAAAGAGAGAGAGGCTGTTTCTGTAGTGTTTGAGGTCTGGCAAGATAATCTAAAAAGGCTTGTGGTATATGCAGCTGAACAACCGAGAAAAGTGGATCCTTGAAGCAGAAAACGGTCACATTTCATGTAAGGAATTAACGTACAATTCAATTTCTGGTGATGTAATGCATATTTTTTTTTCATTTTTTTCCTCTTTTTCTTTTACACCATTAATTTTTGAAAAAAATAATGTTTGCTATACATCTTAAATGAATATATTGAGATAAACTTGAGAATGTATTATATTGGGATAAAAAAATAAAAAATATGTTAATGAGACTTATTTTAAGAAATCGATATCGAACATTTACAGTATGTGGATACACGTATAGTATGTGAATACATAAAATAAAAAATGCAATAAATGATGTAATAAAATAAAGAAAATAAATATAAAATAATAAGTAATTGTTTAAACTTTTGAGAAGAATATTACTCTCTCTCTCTTTCTCTCTCTCTCTATATATTTATATATTTATAAAATCTTAATCGCACTCACTCCCAAGCCTGGTAGGAGAGAACCAAAACAAAACCAAAGAGAACCAACCCTGCTGCTTATTGGGAACTGAGATAGGTAAAGGAGTTAAGAATTGAAGGAGATGACGATGTGACCACGCACCTCTCTTTCTAGTTCCTCTCATAATAAAATGTGAGGTGATTCTTACATTAATATCTTGTTAATTAGGTAATTAATTCAAGGTCATTACTCGTTAGGGATCTGTGACATTGCTACGTCCTTCTAGTTTAAAACTATCACGTAAATGTACCAACAATGTAGCTTTAACATTTTATTATCTGAGAACTAATTAATGTTGGTTTAATTGGTTTTCATTTTTTTTGGTGATGGTGGAAATTTATTTAATAATAAAGAAATATGCGTTATTATTATATGAGGCTGTACATACGGGATCCACCATGGCCGTATCGACTTGTTTATATCCTTACAAGTATCAATCCTGAACATTTATGACTTTCAGATCTGTTTCTGTTGACCTTTTGATGCCACCTTCAAATTCAATGTTCAATGTAATTAGAAAGAATCGTGTTCCAACGGTTACAAAGACACTCAATATTTTTTTCATCAAGATGTAGATAGACCATCATAATAGTATATTAGAATATGGTATTTTTTTATACATCAAATTTGAATGTAAAATTTTACTTAAAATAAAATAAGAATATTATTCAAATTAGTTAACAATTGATAAAAGGAATATTTACTAAGATTAATTTAATGATGATAAATTTTAAATTTTATTATCTTTATTATATAAAAAAATTGTAGAAAGAGATTGTATAGAATAATCCGTTATGTATGTTTTATTTTTATCTCCAATTTTTTATATGAAAATGTATAACTACTTTCATTATTAATGTGAAATCTCATAAAATGCCCATATAAATCTTAAACCTATGCATCTAATGACTTTACGCTGTGAATATTTAGATCTAAACACGACTAATTCCAATGGTCAATCATTAAAATTGGTTTAATAGTATAGAATTTAAAATTAAAATAATTTTTATATAAAATTTTAAATTTAAATCTCATTATTTTTTCATATCAAAATTATTTAAGAACTAATAAGTATAACCATTGATCGGGCCCGTCTGATTCATCTCCGAACGTCCCAAAGCAGATATATAATGTGTATAATTATATTAAAGGTTTAAGGTCTATATAACTTGTGTAATGTGCTGATAACGATTGTTATTAATTGTGGTTTTTTTTTTCTTTAACGCATTATGGTCTGATTGGTTATTGAGTAAACAGAGTTTTCCAAAATTGAAAAAAAATAATCCTATCCATGAAACATATTTCGTAATCCATGGAAATTAAATTTGAGCTATTGATCCAATATTGGAAGCGAGTTATGTTCATTCCACGGTTTTTACAAACAAGCAGGGTAACTAAGATCACAGACAGTCACACCAAGTCCTTTTGTACCTAATACGATATAGTTTCGTTGTAGCATTTAACATAGACATCCATTTCTTGGAGAGATGGCTTTGAAATTTGCTATTCTCTCTAGCGTGCAGCTTATTTCTTGGGAAATAATTTTTATAGTCATGGATTTTCCATCACCGTGGAATATTCTCATAATCATCTATATGCACATTGTAGTTTTTTATTTTTTCTATCAATCTTTACAATTCTTTTTCAAAATAACAATAATTTATGAATATTTAAAAAATATTACATTCATTTAATCTCTTATTTATCCTTTTTTTTTCTATCATGTGGTATCATTTATTATATTTATCATTATTACACATCATTATATATTTTCAAAAAAATCTCAATTGAGGTTTGAAATAAAGCATATTTTCTCACCGAATCTTAATTATTATATATTATTTCTATTATATATATATATATATATCATATTATATATATTTTCTCTTTTTTTATCTGTTATTTTTTTCATTTTATTTTATTTAATTTTAAATGTATAATAACATATTTTCGTTCTTACTCGTTTATTTTTCTGGTTAAAAATAGTAGCTACTAGTTACATCTTGAAAAGACCTGAAAAACTCCCTGTTGCATTAGGTGCGTCAGTTAACCTCTTTCAATGCATGTGGTTTCCTCTTCTGGGCAAGCTTTTAGGTAGTGTCGATTTGGATAAATCAAAATTTTTCTTAGCCAAAATGTGTCACAAATTAGAATAAATAAATCTATAAAGGATGGTGTAACGATTGTTAAAATCTATACTCGACGCACCTAAAAAGTTATTATTTCAAGTTACTTTTTGCTCATACGTATCTTTACACTTTGTAAAAGAAATAAAGGAAATGTACGCTGTGGTTAGATGTGATGATTTAAAATTAAAAAAAAAACTAAACAAATATTAAAATAATAAAATAATAAATGACCAATAAAAATAAGTGAATGACAGGTGATTTATAATTGAAAGACGGGTGATATGTTATGTATGAACATCTCATATAAAAAATAATTTTTATCTTCCAACATCTTATCATTTCACGGTTGAAAGTTTTTTAATTTTTAATAAAAAGATTTTAACTGTTAAATGAGAAGGTATAAGGAGGTAAAAATTATTTTTCATACATAGGCCACCATTTCTTAATTGAATTGGACCATCTTATAATAATTTTTAGAAAAAAAAATTTTACACTTTTTTTTCTATATTTTTTATGGGTAATTTTAATATTTTTCAACCTATAAAAGTAATGTGAGATAAAATTTATTCTACCATCAATGATAGTTAAATAAATATATTTATTTTATATTTTTTAAACCTCTCTTTACACCGTTTCATATAATAAAATAATAAAAATATTGAGTGATATATAAAAGAGTTGGAAAATATTCGAAATTAGCTAAGATGTCGTAACTTTGTAAGATTTTGGGTTTGAAATGTTCGGAATGAATGAAATGCCAATCATAAATTATAAATCTTCTTTTTTCAGTAACCTTAACCTTCCCCCTCCCAAGCATTCCAAAATATCCTTTGTAGTTTAAATTTCGTACAATGTCCAGTTTAACAAATAATAATAACTATTGAATGGAAATCAAACCCACCTGTCCACACACTGAGTAGCCGTCTCTTATGAATAAAGGCTTAAAACTAAGTTAATAATTGAGGGTGTTTGCTAAAGTAAAGAATAACATTTTTAATTAGTTATTAGTTTATTTGATGATTTTTTTAAATTTTTGTTTGATTAGAATGAAATTATTTGATAAAGTTAGTTTCTTTTTTTAAAATAGTATTTTAAATTAATTATTAGTATTTATAAAATGCTAATTAAAATGATTTTGAATTTATAAATTCCTAATTTATTATTTTTACTCTTAGTTTCATTATTTTATTATAGTTAGTTTTTATCTTTCTTTCACATCCTATTGATAAACTCTGTCATATTTTATCATATATTTTTAAGTAATATTATTTAAAATTTTATTCAATATTAAGAAACCAATATTTTATATTTTATGAAATATAAGTTTACTTAATTAAAGAAAAATATTTTTTTGTTAAAGTAGTAAAAATAAAAGCATCATAAAGCACAAGAAAGTAAATAATTGTCATAATATCCAGTATACTTTCGGAAACAATAAATTCATATTCTGTCGAGAGGGATTCATCATTCAAAAAAAATCATCAAATATCATTTATTTATAAAATAAAATCATTAAATATATTATATATATATATATATTTTATTTTATTTTATTTAATAAAAATATAAAATGAAATAAAATTAAAAATATTATTGTAATTTTTTAAAATGATAAATTATGTCAAGTAAATTAAAATATGAAAAGGTATAAATATTTATAAATAAATATAATTGAAAATTTGTAAGTTGATTAAATAATTAGGTATGTTATTTTATTTGAATCAATTAATTAAAAAATATAGTTTTATTCCTTACAAAAAACTACTTTTATCAAAATACTTGTAATTCGAACAATTAATTTATCAACTTTTACCTTCTATCTTTTAAAAAAATCATTAAGGATTGAAATAATTTAGTTTATATAATATTATAAATTTAAATTTGATACTTTTATTTATCTACCAAAACTTTATCTTTTAACTAATTTTTTAACCTTTAAAAACCTTACCAGCTAGTTTTTCCTAACATGAAAGTAAAAACGCAAGACTGTTGATTGTGAAATAAACGATCAAAGCTTAGATCGAATATAGGGTACTCAAAAGCTGTCTAAGCGGTAAAATACCCTTAAAACGGGTAGATGCAAGCAAAGGAGAATGACAGGTACCAAATTAAGGATAGAACAAAAGTTCTACCTTCAGCCATCTAGGACAATACTAAAGTTCGACATTGAGATAAATAAAATGATTGAAGTTACAATAATTGAGAAGTAAATAGAATAATCCAAAGGTCTGTTTCCTATTTTAAGTAATCAAAGCTCCTATTTTGAACCACCACCTTTATCTCCTAATTGCACCACGCCAAAGTGTAGCTATGTCCTTATAATCATTTCAAGAGAGAATATATCATTTAACGTAAAAATTAATCCAAATAATCTTAGATAAAAATTAGAAAATGAGAAAGTGCATACAATACAACATAAAAAAAAAAAAAACTGTCTTAAACAAAAACCACTCTCTTAACAATTGGCATTGAAATTAATAAGAATCTTATATAGTTAAAGTGTAATAGTTTAAAATACATCAGAACTATGTTAAAATGTGACATTTGACATACACTTAACCTTTCTGAAAAAATTTATTGATTTTGTCTCTTGAAATTCTCATTTATGCAATCTTTATTTTTACATTAAACTCCACGAATAAAAAAATATTTTTCTTGCATCCCTCTATGGAATTTGCATTTTAATCCGAGATTAATTGAGCATCAGATATTTAATTTTGCATGTAAAAACAGAATTAAAGAAGGAAAAAAGAAAGGAGAGAAGTTTCAATTTAGTAAGTGAGCATGAATGAATTATGGAAACAGGTAATTAATAGGACGCCATAATATTTGCTGCGCTAAGAACAGAGGCAGGGATTTGAGTGAGTTAAATAATTTGTTGCAAGCATTGATGTCAGAAATGACCTCCTGATTCACTCACCCACTGATTTTAATCTTCTTCTCCAATCTATGTACCATTCATCTCTTACAATACCTAACAAAATGCAATGCCATTCAATATTTTTCAATTGCTAGATCAGCAACAACATTTAAATCACCTCAGTACCTTTCACTCTGCCCCAACCCAATCCAATCCAATTCAGTTACAAACATAATTGATATCTGCATCAACTCTTGTTGAACTTAAAATGAGTCATGAATAGCTCAGACACAGAAATGAACATGGACCCCCTCAGTCCCTTAACTTTCGTACACCATGTGCCCACAAAGTGTATGCAGGTTTGCCGACAGTTTTTTTTATGTCCACCAAAGATACTTCTCATCCAGCACCAACAACACTAGTTTCTTTCTAAATCTAAACATTAACAAAATAACTTTTATTTATTTTAATATAAATATTTTTTATTTACATGGTCAAATTCAAATCATTGTTAGTGTTTTTAAAGACAAAACTATTTATCACAGCAAAAAACTAATTTTTTTTTCTAGATATAAAGATTTGTGAAATAGACTTTATCTATTTTAGTAAAAAAGAAACACATACGGTCAAAATTTAAATCCTAGTTAATAATTTAAGAGGCGCAAGTATTAATTAACTGTGTTAGAGTCACCCATTACTCCTGAGAAAATTACCCACTCATTGTCAGGCCATAGAACAGTCAAGTAAAATCTATATCAGTTAGATTTTGGATGACCTTACTACCGGTAATCATGATGATGTAAAAGGGACCACAAACCCTTGCTTTCAAATGTTTTCTATTACCTATGTAGATTCGAAATTAGTTTCAATTTGATGTCTTTTTGGAACGTGGCTAGTTATAGTCTGGTCCCAACACCTGGCTTCCAAGTTAATTAGCTGCAAATTAAGAAGTTTAGCACTCAATTTCTCCATCTCTGGCCTCTAAATTAAATATATACTCAACTTGTTTACAAAAAAACTAATGAACTTTCATGTGACAATTCACTTAAATTCATACAATCAACTTTTGTATAACTATTAAGAAAAAAATAATTAATGTCTTGAAATACAATAATTGGGGTGAAAGAAAAACATTTTATGGGAGTTCACTTTACTCTTTACTAACTGAAAGAAAAAAGATATATATTTTTGCCTATGCCAATTATCTGTATTGTATTGGTTCCGTGAGCAGATCTCAAGTGAGGTTGAAGTAAGACTCAGTGTACATTTCGTAGAAGTTATGGAGATGAGATGCTTCTTTAGTACCATTCATCATCACCTATGATTTTAACGTACCAACCTTAATTTCTACAATTTCAAATCTTGGATGTGGCATGATGACTGACATGAGAACATGATCATGCATTAAACTAATCTCAACCAACATCTCAATAAATAATGATGCTTGTATTTTGAAAACGAACATGTTATCCGTTATACACACTTTGCATTATGCATTATGAAATATGAACATTTAATATATTATGAAATACTTTTATTTAATTGAATACATGATGTCATCTTCAGAGCTAGATTCAGTTTGAGCACAAAACTTGGCAGATTCCCCCTTACATCATTCCTGACCCTCTTAGACTCAGCTCCTTATTCTATGTTATATCTATCTGGAGAGAGAGAGAGAGAGAGAAGCCGGCTTCAAAATTTGAAGTGGTCCTGTTTCGCGGGGGGATTTGAAATTTATAATAATAATAATAATAAAAAAAAGTAATATACTGTATTGGAATAAATATTTGTGAGTGGCTACCATATAATTTCATATTAAGTAGCATGTATCCGTTCATTTCCTTGTATTTTTAGTTTCCCTATTCCGAGTTATTTATATTATCTCTTTTGTTCTTTCTCTTATGCCTTTGAGATTTGCATTTTGAAATGATGGAAAACGTACACAAGTGAGGCCAAAACAGACAAAGGGTATCTCGGTATGATCAGATGAAAATTGACACCTCTACCTGGAAGAGCTAAGTAGTTATCAAAGTGACAAGGCAGGGAAAGATAGATATGGGAAGAGGAGCGTCTGTTATGGCTATAACACTTTAATTGAAAGGGTGGGTAGGGTCCTAATGGAGCAAACCATCCTAGACAACAGGACATATTGATGCGTTACCTTTACATAGCACAAAGATTTTGATAGAGAATATATATGTCTCATAGTACTGTCGGGGTATGTACAAAAGGTTATGCTTTGAATTTTACAGCTTTTGAAACAACCATTATTGAGTATGGGAAATAAAATGAAATAATGGCAGAGGCCCCATTCCCGGTTCATGCAAATTATCCAAAAAATTATAAGAGACAGAAGAGTGGGACACACATACATATACATATATAGACTCACTTATTTACCCTGTACCATGTGGGCCTAGTAGAAGTAGGCCTTCTATGTTCCCCTCATCACATTAAGCGCAAAAGCGCAAACTTGAGAACTGCTAAACACATGTTCAACTTCTATATCTAGACCCCTTCGCATCTAGATGGAAGAAACATACAATTTAAGGAATTCAATTTTAATTATTTTATTAGGATTCAAACAGTGTAATGTTGCAATCAAAATAATTCTATGTTTACCTATAAATTACGAGTTAAAATCTTGAAATCTCCACTTTATATAAACTTTTACTTAATTATTATCTGTTATCCTAAATAAAAAATAGTTTTACAATTATATTTATGCAAATATCCGGTCAAAAACTTATTACAGAATCTCAAACATAGCTAATTACTATACTTATGCATAATGAATAATGAATATATGAAGCATAAATTTTAAGATGGACTAATATAACTAATGTTAAAATGTAAGATATAGGAGCATTTCACATGGATACATACAATTTTGTTTAATAATAACTTATATAAAAAAATTAAGTAACATATTTTACAATGTAAGTAAGATTTTTTTATAATTTATTTAAAATAAGATGAAATAATAAGTATTACATTAACACAAGATCGATCAAATATAAATATAACCAACAGAATACTGTCTTCTTAAATATTTAAAGAGATAATTCTATTTTTAATGTTGTAATGATATGGTTGGATGTCAAAGTATAATTAATCGATGAAAATAGATAACCAACGAGACTTTCTTGTTTGCTCTAGGGAGCTCAAAGTTGAACTGGGAAGTCTTTAAGGACAAGTTTGCCACCTAAACCTTTAACCCAAGAATCTAATAGTTCAACGATGGTACTTCAAATGTTCTAATGATCATCCAACCATAAAAGTGGTCTTCTTATATCTTTTATCTTTTGCTTGATCTTATATAAGTCATCATATAGTTTACCTACAATGAGCCATAGAGGATTCAACATTTGACCAAAGATAAAATTAAAGGAACTAAGGGGTACCATGTGATCAAAGGACCACAAAACTACACAACTTGTAAAAGAGCTCAAGTAGAACACATGTCACTTATGCTATGCTTTGTTTTGTTTGAGTCATATTAAAAATAGGAAAGAAAAAAAGAAAAGAAAAGAAAGAAAGTAGAAATAAAAAAAAAATGAGTTGTTTAAATGAGTAGAAATAAGAGAAGAAAAAAAAAATTTCTTTTCTGTTTGGATGAATGAAAAAAAATATATATATTAATAGTATAAATTTTATTTTATATAAAATATTAAAATATTTTTTTTACTATATTTTTTTATAAATATAATTTATTAATTTTTATTTTTTTAAAAAATAAATAATAATTTTAATAATTTAAAATAAAAAAAAAATTTCCTCTTCACTTTTCACGGTTGAAGAGGGAAATAAAAAATTATGGATTCCGTAGATAAAATTTTTTTCTTTCCACTAAAAAGAAAACATATGAAATAAGATAAAACCAATCTTCCTTCTTATTTTCTTCCTTCCTCTTTCTTTTTCCTCTAATTTTTTCAATCCAAACAAAATATAAATCTTCTAGGAATAAGCAAAAAGAAAGGTAATGATAATAAAATCAGAAATCATAAACTCTAAATAAAAATTTGCCAAAATCTTATGTTACAAGAAAAAAAGAGAATAAAAATATTAATCTTTTTCATTAACGAATAATTAAAAAAATTAATATATTTAATTATGTGTCCTAATAAAGAGTGAACAATAGGTAATGCTCATCATTAAGATTATTACACGTGTCTCATTAATACTACCAAACTACAATCAATGAATCACATCTAAAAGATCCTTATGAAAAATATTTTACATTAGATTTTTTAACTTTATTTTTATGGGCTCATTATTATACATAATTTCTTTTTATTTTTAAAATTTTAAACAACTTTACTCTTTAACCCAACATTCAATAAAATTTATTAAATAAATTTTACAAACTTTTTACTCTTTCTTTTATCAACGTCTCTTCCTTTTTATTTTTTTTATTTTCTTCTTTTACTTTTTTCACTGTTTTTTGTTTTTTTATTTTATTTTTTTAGTAGTGATTTAAATAAAAACTGATTATTTATATAAGCACTGGTTCCTTATTTTTTTTTTTTATCACATCACTCTTTTTCAATTGGACGTTTTGATATATGTGCTTAACTTAAGAATCGACATAAAAAACTTTTATTAAATATGTTCTAAGTACTCAAATAAAGTTTTGATGTGCTCAAACAACATGTTAAAATAGATGTAGAAAAAATTCTACCTCATACATAAATATTAGCTTCATATAACTTGATGCATATCTTAACTCTATATACGAAACTAAGGGTTCATATTTTAAGATTGTACATCATTAGTTTAAGTTGAAAATATTACTCTTCATACATTTAAACCACTTATAATCATTTTATTTGTTGGATCAAATACTATACAAGACCTACAAAATCTACATACAACAAAACTTAAAAAGTAACATCATAGAAATTTGGATGAATTAAAAAATTAAAAAAATTCTATAAAATAATTTTTATAATAATTATAAAAATTAATCTAATAATTTTTTTTACTGTAATATTTTTATTAATAACTTTTATATTATGTAAAATATGATTTTAAAAAATTAAAAAATTAATGTGCGTCTCCTCTCGATTCCCCTTTTTGGGACGTGGAGGGATTTTTAATATGGATGCTGAAAATAAAATTCCACCATCTAACTTTTTAGTAAAATTCAAATAAGGAAGAGAATGAAATTTTGGACAAATTCTTTCTATTTTAAATTTTTTTTCTATATTCATTAATCCAATTAAAGTGTCAGAAAAAAAAGAGAGAAATAGAATTAATGTAAATTAGTTTATAAAACGTTTTCCCTTGATAATCTTAATATATCTTTACGGTTATAAAATTATATATATATATATATATATATATATATATATATATATATATATATATATATATATATATATATATATATATATATATATATATATATATATAAAAGTGGTTCTGCGGTAATAACGCAAGAAGTAGTAAGGTAAAATGTGAAATGTCATATAGTATACGACATAGGAGTATTTTTTTAGTCAACTGTAGGGGAAAAAAGTGTGACATTTTATAGCAATAGGGGAAATTTTTTTGAGCCAAATTATTAAAAAAATGACAAATTTCATAATGTAAGGAGGCAAAATATTTTTGAGTCAAACCGCGTGAAAATAAATTATGATTCATCCTATATTGCATATTCAGGAAGGTACACACTTACTATATTATCTTTTTTATACTTAATATTGACGCTAATATTATTACTATAAGGAAATTTTATGTTATCAATATAATATGCAAAAAGTAAATAAAGGGAGATCAAGCAATAATTCTTTTATACTTATTTAAAGAAATTAAATATATATAATTTAAATTAATCACTTATTTATTGGTATAACTTGTATATTATTCTTTTAAACCTTCAAAAAATTACACAATTATTTTATTTGATCAATTTTTCATTTTAAATTTTTTATTTAATTCTAAAAAATAAATTATCCTATATATTTCCTCTGATAAGCGTCCACTTATTTTGTTTGTTAAATGTCTAAGTGGTTTTAAAAATAAACAGTCAAATAAAAAAATGTGATATTAAAAGTAACTCATGAAAATAAAATATAGTATTTAGAGAGACTAGAAAATAAACAAAAATTAACGAACATAATTAAGAGACTAATGGAGAGATTATATAGAAAATGAAAAAATATATATTTAAATCCCGACTTTTTAAAAATAGAAGACCAAAAAAAATCATAATATTTTTAAGAACCAAAAACACGATTTATTCTTTTAAATCTTGATGATACGCTACGAATTACATCCCCTGCAGAAAAAAAAAATTGAATTCAGTAAGAGGTTATGTTGAATTCTTGGCCAATCTGTTTGTAGTGGTCGTAGATCTATTATGGAGAAGAAGGAACATTTTTATCTTTGAACGTTAATTCGACCATGCAAATATTTTCAGCTCCAAGGCGAAGCATATGACAAATATATAATATTGCAGATGCCTTTGAAGGTGTTTGAACTTTGAATTTCGGCCTCTCTGTGCGAAGTAGCATCCTAATAACATGGTCTCTCCACCTGATGAGTGGATCAACCTGTGGGGGAATCATTCGAGACCATTGGGTTAGGGAGATTATATGGTGGTTTACACCTGTTTTCCGGTTAACACTCCATTATCATTTTTTATGTAAAATATCCTTCCTTTTTTTGTTAATAAAATTAATAATTAGAATAATTTTAAGAAAAAACTATTTTCACAGGAGTGCTCTAGCTAGGTATGGTTTATGATAGGAGTCTAGTTTCTGTTTTGTTCCGGGCTCTTAGCCCCTCATTTCCAAAAGAAAAGGTTGGAATCAATAATATTTGAAACAGAGTGGGATATTTTTCCTGGCGCAAGGGGTATGTCACATGGTCACTAACATTCTTCACCCCTTTTGTACTAATTAATTGTTCGCAATGATATTATGCTTGTGTTTAATTACCTGAAATTTTGTCAGGTGATCAATAATACTAGGGAAATGTGGTGTATAATTGGTTCACGGAAAGGCACACATAAACTTCTATGACATTTTTCATTATTGATTTTATTTGTCCTGTGTGAAAATTATCAAACAGAGAGAGAAAAATAGAGGAGTATCCGGAATATGAAATTTCTTAAAGAAATTCTCCTGAATCCGGAAATGGCAATAGCAGTAGCTGGATTACCTTATAACAATAATAGATAGATACATTTTGGAAACAAACAAGTCATGTTTCATGCAGTGTCATTTTCCCTACCAAACCTAAATCCATTTTCAATTGCGGGGATCAGAGTGTTAACAGTTACTGGCTAATTAACGCTAACTTGCTTCAAATTTTTAGTTTTGAAGCTATATGCACTCCAAATCTAGAGAGGGAGAAAGAAAACATCGCTATGATAAAGTAAACGAAAAATATACACAATTTTGGAACCTATGTTAAGAAGACTCCACTCTATGTGTCTCAATTCATACATACATTTCTTCTTATTCAATGCCCTTATTCAGACATGAACAGATAAAGCAGGCCACATTATAAGAAAGGAAGAATTATAGAAACATTAATTGATCTAAACGATTAGTAGATTAATATCTATCTATAATCAGGAACGCTGGTTTGGTAGTCCAATAAATAATTCTGTCTCCACATCTAAACTCTGGCTATTTGAGCAGTGTGGTACTGCTTCAGCTTCAGCTTCTGCTAATGTGTGTCTAACCCATTGTTGTTGGCATGTCTTTTCCACCCACTGCTAGTTCCATCAATAAGAAAAGCTTTAGAAACGGTAGTGCTCCTTTCCACCACTTCAGATTCCATCTTCCCATTTTAGACAAAGTGACAAGTGCTTACACAATTAATGTAACTATTATTTTTAAGATCATCACGTTATTATATTCCTTTAAGATTTTTTTATGTTGCTAAATATAAATTTTTTACAAAGTTTTAAAAGTATTTATTTATTTATTATTTCTGCCTTTCTTAGTTTTAATAACTTAAAATGATATAATTAATAAATAATAACAACTTACTTTAAATAAAAATAAATCTAAATTATTGTGCTATCTTTTGAAAAATCAATACATTAATTAATGTTATTAATTACATAATTTATACATATATTATTTGATGAGGACAATGTTTTGAAAAATCAGCACATTAATTAATATTATTAATTTTATAGTCTTTTTTAATATATATATATATATATATATATATATATGTATATATATTATTTGATAAGGAAGATTATATAAAAAAATGAAGGTGTATTATTTTAATTACATTAGTAATAATAAATCATTAAAAGAGAGGAAAGAGAATCTCTCACTATCTTAAAAGAAGAATAAATGATGGAGAATCTCACTATACACATGATCAAGAAGGTTACAGAGAGATAAAGATGTTTATTTTATGAAAAATCAGAAAATTACTAAAATGAATTTCACTTTTAGGAGATAAATTTATTCACTTTAAACATGATATGTTTGTATTTTTGGGTAAAATGTTTTTTTATGATGTAACTAATTTGATTGTTAATAAAATAAATAATAAAATTTGTAATTTAGTTATATTATTAACTATTGTTATTAATGCCATAATAATTTGAGTTGTATTATTTCTTTTTATGTATGATAAAAATAATAAAATTTAAATGTATTATTTTATGTAAATTATTTTTTTATTTATTAAATTAATCTTAAAAATTTATCTGAGTCGTGTTATGATAACTTAAATAACATAATAACTTTTAATTTAATTCCAATGACATAACGTAGTGAAAGTAGACTAAATTACAAATGAATAAAACCCTAAACCCTAACTATATAAGGTTGGAATTAAAACTAAATAATCCTTTCTCGTAAGGGATGGTAATTAAATTAACAAGACTTTTATTTGTTTGAAAGTGGTGTCAACAATTGACTGTTTAAATTCCATTTCATTATAGACCGGTATCTTGTACTGTTGTATAAGGGTATACTGTCAAAAATACTTGTTATTGGTTTGATATAATTTTTAAGAGTGACGTTATTTTTACCTTTTAAGTGCTTACCTAACCTTTTTAAAAATTGGCTTGAAAATTTATATAAAAGATTATTTTATAATAAATTTTTAATAAAAAATTATTTTTAAATACACTAATAGATTTAAATTTATATATAATTATCATACTTAAAATAAATGTACTTTTAAAAAAATCATATCAATATATTATTATTATTATTATTATTATTATTATTATTATTATTATTATTATTATTATTATTTATTACTTAAATAAGCTTATCTAAAATTTTATAACCTAAACCCTGATATTTTTTTAACTAAATATTTTTCAAAAAAGAATTTAACTTAATCTATTTAATAAATTAGTCTAACCTAATATAAAGTATGGATTAGTCCTGCGTATGATCGTCTAATTAAACGAGGTAACTTCATTGTTAGCAGATAAATTAACGATGATGGATCAAAATCAGATGAAGATCGGAATCTCACCATTGCCCTTAATTCGACATTTTCGTTGTGCAACCTACTCGCCTGAATTCAGCAGGGAAAATGTGTCGGGCATAAAGGATTTGTATAACACTGGTAAGCGTTTACATGGAAGTAGAACTGAAGCAAGGTACCTGTGATTGTAGTTGCTCAATCTGCTCCATATATATTTCACCCTGAATAAACAATATCAATATCTCTCTGGATTCTGTCTTTTTTTCATTAACTTAATTAAAGGCAATTACAGCATTTAATTTATATTTTTTTTATGTTAACTGAGATAGGAACTTACCTTTCTCAGTCTGACACTATTCAAACTTCTCTGCAGCTGGTTCTCAATTCCTTGGAGTTCATCATAAGAACAACAACTCAAGTTTTCTCCCAGCAGCTTCCTAAACACATTCAAATGATGAAACAAAATCTTTTTACTGGCAGTGTATTACTCAAAAATGATGTTAAAGAGAATTCAAGAAATAAAGCAATTCATGTGGCAGCAGCACTATATATAACCCCACCCACTATACGGAATTGTATATCAACCAACATGGCACATCCACACAGAGATGAAATTATTTTAATACGATAAACTAGAAGTAGGAGAATTGAGACAGCATTTTAAAATAAGGAGTGACCTTTTAGAAAGTTCAAGATTCTCAATCTTCTTTGCCATGCTTGCGGATTCAAGCTTCAGTTGCTGCATGTAAAAGACCACAAAAAATATATGAGTCAAGTAATGTATATATGGTTTGGCTTACTTTCATAAAAGAAATAAAGATGCTGATATCATTTAAAATATTATCACGCATACATATATCAATTATGACTACTGGTCTGGTTTATCACTACACTCAAAAAGCTATAAACGACAAGCCATTTAAGGTGGCAAACGCAGAATTGACTGAATTGTTACCTGAATCTGCACTGAACTATGTTTATTGATTCACTTTAAAAGTTAAGAAATATATCATCTTTTGATTTCTTTCAGGAAGTCAAAAAATTAAAATATTTTTCTCAATAATAAACATATCTAGATACATACACACTTCCAATATACAGATTGTCATGCATACTTTTTCAGTATATAAACATCTTTTACAATTTAAATCATCTCATGATAATGAATTGATTCGGGTTAAACTTCCACCAGATCCACAGTATGTAAATAATGGGATAGTTTTCATTCTAGTGGCAAAAACCACTAATTCTGCAAAGAATTAATTATCCTTGGCCAATCAGAAATTAAAAAAAAAAATAGAAACTTAAAGAGATAACTATCAGAAGCTAGAAGGCATTAGAGTAGTGGATAGAATACAACTAACATGCGCCTTTTAGTTAATATAGTTAGTTACAAGATGATCTGCCATTTAGTTAGTGAATGTTCAGTTAGTTAACATCTTGTTGTGTGCACGTGTGTAGTTTAACTTCTTCCATACACCTTGATACATCCTATTCTATAAACACGTGTTTTTTTATAAGACAAAATATATTAATTGAACTACAAGGGATATACTTCAACCCTTTACATTTGCTGTACTATTCTATAAATAAGTGTTGTTGTTTCATTCCAAAACTTCATCTATTCAATCTATACATTGTTTTTTAATTTTTATCTGAAAAACAAATTATGCAATGATGAGTACCAGGGTAATCATGAAAAAATCAAAGTATATACAAGCTAATACGATGCTTTTTACTTCTACAGAACCCCTCTTCGCTGCACTGAGCTTGATATGACCATACCAAGTAGGTGTTACATGCATCTTCCATCAAAATTCTGATAATGACTAAATTAAACTTGAAATATAAGTCTAATGTATGTAAGGCTTTTCCTCATATTTATTTTATACTTTATATATATATATATATATATATATATATATATATATATATATATATATATATATATATATATATATATATATATGAATGGATGGTCTTCTTCAAAATTTATTAATTATTGTCATGTTTAATATTTTCTCTCAATACTTGTTATTTCACTCTTATCAGGCCAACACCTTTTAAAAATAAGAAACATGGAGAAACGTAGTAGAAATGGAGAAACCGGTTTACGAATGAAGTGCATGTCAATTTTGGGACTATAATAAGTTGAAACAAAACGTTAGAGTAATACAAATATCAATACTGCCTCCGTAATTATGATGTGTTCTAGATTTGTAAGAAAAGAGACTAACCTGAATATAATCTTCTCCAAACTTATTGGCGGGAACATCTTTGGTATATTTACGGCATCGTTCCAAAATCTTTGTGATGCTGATATATTTAAAACAAAAGGTTGTGAAAATTATAATATACAACTACCTAGATAAGTTTTCCGTGAAACTCAGTCAACCAACATTTATTATCAAAACCTCAGCTGTAAAAGTATAATAACTAGATACTTTGTTAAGGATGCGTTTAGTTTGTTTTTTCCCCCTTTTATTTTCATTATAATAACTAAAATTCCATGATAATTACACAAAAATGTCTCATTATTTTGCTTAGTTTGTAAAAAAAAAAAAAGAAAATCACAAAGGAGAGAGTATATTAAATGATTTTTTCATAATTATTAGTCAAAACATATCAATTAAAAGCGAATCAAGCATGCCCTAAATGGTTCTTGAACTTATTTTCATACTTTTAATTGAGTAAACATGTAGTATATAAAATAAGTTCTCTTAATTTTTTTAGGGAAAAATTATCTAAAAGCTTAAATTATGTAGAAGTTAGACCAATATCATTTGTTCAGAAAAATTAGATTAAAGGATAGATGTATCTTCCACGCATATTAGCAAAAAAATAACTTTTTTTTTGTGTCGATGTAGCCTGTTATATCTACGTGCAAAGGTTAGAGTATTCTTTGTACTTCGGAAAATAAAATCATTTTGTCTATAAAAAAATATTAGACACACTATGAAATTTCTAAAGAACTTAAATCTATAATCAATCGCACAAAAAATTTATAAAGGAAAAAGTAAGCAAAATGCCCCCCTCAACCACATCATATGAAATCATCCTTAAAATTAGATGACGGAGGCAATAGTTTAGCCTCGCACCTTCTCTAATCTATAGTGTAATGAATTAACAACTTCGTGAGACAATTCAAGAAAGAAAAATGTACCCCCAATGATTAAAAGGTGGATATCAATTAAGACACGGGAAATGCATAAACACAACCATTCTAACATAGCGTTTGGATGAACCGTATTATTCAATATAAATGCATGCATCCATTCAAATTAATGTAACAAAATAATAAAAGGACAAAAATAAAGCATATACTAAGAACTTGTCTTACTATGTATGTACTCATCTAGCTCATGGAGTTGACCACATTTCCACATTATTAACATTGAATAAAATTACGAGATGGCATTACCATAGTCTGGTCCACAGGTGAATTGAAGATGTTGGTAATTAAAATAGTACGTAATGTTAAAGCCAAGGGTTGGAAAGTTTCCTGCTTCATTCTATCGTACGTATTAAACCAAAAATTGATCAATACTAATGGCCTACACTGCACCATGTTATCTCATTATCAATCTAATAAATAAATAAACCTATAATTTATTATCCGATCATATTTTATTCGACACACATCTTATATATAACTGTTACTGTAGTCCTAAAACCAAACTGCTGACATAATTTTGAGAAATGGGGTAATTAAAAAATGTGTACGGAATGCACGAAATAAAATTGTTCGTAAATACTAGGTAGAATCCCTCTTTCCAAGATGGGAAAAAAGATATATATTCTCCTCATTACTGTAAGATACTAGGATAAATACTATATGTTAGCACTGCTTAATGGAAAACCGCATACAAAAACACATGCCTGCAATACACTTGAAGATGTCCACATCTTGTTCCACAAAAGCCAAAAGCTTCCACGTCTCGCGGTTCGTAAAAAGTGGGAATAATGAAGTTTCTTTAATTAAGTAGATGGAAGAGAAGGACTGAATTTAAGGAGAATGAGGTTTCTTTAACATTTAAACTTTAATTGATTTTAGTACAAGAGATCATGTCAATAAATCGTCCTAGAAGATATTGCATATCAAGCTCTACATAGGTTCTAGTGAAGATCTATAGTAACTGCGTAACGGGTAGAGTACTGGCCAGAATGGCTCCACTATTGTAGGCAAACGTGTATTTTGGAAGAAGAACATTACCAAAATAGATTTCTCATCACTTGAGAATATTAAAGGGACCTAGACCACAATTCAAAAGGATACCAAAGCTTACCAACGGGGCTTCCATTTTATTCAGCCAAGGGGGTTTGAGTAATGCCATCTCTCTTTTTTGTTGTTTGTTTTTTATTTTATATAGGTAAAAGAAAATTATTAAATTTTGAGTACAATGGTACTCAAACACAGTACGATGAATAGTCTTTCCAAAAGCAAGAAATTTATTGAATTTTTTTTAGCATTTCCATCTCAATAGTCAATACTTCTTAATCACAAAGAGTGAAGGAAAATCCCAGAAATGAAGCCACAAAAACTCGTTTATTTTTTCTGCAAATCTCACCAAACCTCAAAACTTAAGGTAGAGAAACAAATTAGCAGAGACTAACCATGGAACCAGACACAAATTAATCGCCTCGATCCTACAATGGGCCTCTAGCAAAGCAACCATCTACACCTTTTTTTCCCATATCAGTATCACAGGTATATATCTATGAGCAATCATATCATATCTATTGGACTATTTCATAAGCAGAAAGAATAAGTACGGTGAATTGAAGGACAACATACTCAGAACTTGAGAATTCAAAGAGCCTTCCACTCTGAGAGAAGATTATCACAGCTACTTGGGCATCACAAAGAACAGATAGCTCATAAGCTTTCTTTAAAAGACCACTTCGACGCTTTGAAAATGTCACTTGGCGGCTTGTTGCATTTTCAATTTTCTTCATCTGAATCTTTCCCCTCACCATCTCTTATACATACAGTCAAGAAGATATAAACCAAAAAAAAATTAAAATTGAAAATTCTAGTTAAGCCGTAGATGGCACAAAATAAACTAAGAAGCACTATTATATGAGATAGTGCAAAAATTAGAAAGGTAAGACAAAATATTACCTAAACTTAGAAGAGGCGTTTTGAGGATATGCTTCCTGAATTTTTGGTCTTTCTAAACCTGAAAAGTGGAAGATTTTGACACAAACAGTTAAGAAAAATAATTGATCCACGAGCTCAAAATAGATCTGAGAGAAATAATTGGTTTGTGTTATTTTAGAGAACATGCACCAAATTGAATGAGGTGAAAAATATTGACCACCGGTGTGAGTAGAGAAAGAAGAGCTCGAGGTGTTTCAGCGTGGGTCAAGGAAGAGAAAAACTGAACAAATTTCAGGTCAAAATTGAAGAAGAGAAGAGAAGAGAAAGTGTGGTAGAAATAACTGGGAAGTTGCCCAGAAACCCTAGCTAGAAAGATACCCCCATTTCCAACAAATTAAAGTAGCATTTCTTGTAGCTTTTTCTCAGACCACAGACCATTGTATTGCCTTATTCCATTCATTTACTTCATCCTTCCCAAGGTTCGATCCCCCAATAATCGAAACGGATCATTAAAAGAAACGGAAAACGAATTTTCCTTTTAAATGTTTCTTATCATCCAATTGTCTGACTTGTTTTGGCAAAATTGAGAAATAACTACTGAACGCAAAATATTTTTATTTTAAAAGAAGAAATCTTCCATTATGTATTTCAACAAAAATAGCAATTAGCAGTAACCATGGTCTTCGGGGATAAACATCATCTTATTTAAAATTTATTTTGTTTTAATTTATTTAATAAATAGATAAATTTATTTTTACTAAAAAATATTTAAATATTTATAAAAAATTTATTTAATTCATTTATCTTTATATATTATATATTTATATTTATTTCAAAATCTTTTTATTTATATAATATTAATATTAATATATTTATGTAATTTATTAAAAAATAATTTTTAATTTTTAATTTTAAATAAAATAAATTCTATACAACTTTTTTATTGTGCTCAACATAAAATTTTTCTTTATTTTTTTATCTTTATGATTTTATAATTTTATTCTATATTTTTTCAATTTTGAGCAAATTATGGATGATCTATATTCTATTAATTTTTAGTTTTTAAGGTGATTTTATAAAAAAAATATATTATATATGATATATTATCTACTATAATATCTTAAAATAATTATTTTAAAATTATCTTTTATTTTAGTAATTATTTTTTTATATTTTGAAGATGAATGAACAATTTTAAAAAATTAAATTAAAAATTTTATATCTTTTTTCAAGAAATTACATGTTTACTAGTTATTTTTTTCTTGTTTTAATATTTTTTTTTTCTTTGATTTTGTGTTAGATGTGTATTTAGTGATTTTTATTTAAAAAAAACATTAAGTATTTTTTTAATTATCTAGTATTTAAAAGTATAAATCTTTTATAAAATTTATTATGATATTAAAAATAATCTAATAATATAATATTTTATTTACATTTTTTTATATATTATGTTTTATAGTATATATAATGCAAATTATAGTGTTTTATGAATTTAAAATAATATGCTAAATTTATTATTTATTGAATAATTTTGATTGATTTTTTGTATGTATGATATTAATAAGGATTAGTTTAATAAATTCTACAATTTAGATAAATATTATTAAAATATATTTTAATAAAAAAATTTTGTTTTTATATCATATACATATTAAATTTATTTATTAACTCTTCTATCTTATACATTTTAAACTTATAAATATTTTTAATTAATTGTTTATATAAAATTTATTTATTTATTTTTTATATTATAAAATTTTAAATAAATTTGTATAATAAACTTTAAAATAGATTATACTTTAACAATAAAAGAAAATATATAACAAATAATATATATAGATTTAAATTTTAAAATTTTTTAATAAATAAAATTCTCACATATTTATAAAATTAAGTTTTTATAAAATTAAAATTTATAAACAACTATTTTTCAGATATATATATATATATATATATATATATATATATATATCTTAAGAAAATGGTGTTTTGGTGTTATTTAAAAAAACATTTAATGACATATTTTTAATATTTAACTTCATATCAAGTGAAGGTTTCAAATATTAAATAAATAGTTGTGAGCACCAATTTTTGTCCGGGTAGAAATCTTCCTTAATTAATTAACTTACTAAATAACTTTAGAAAATAAAAGCTCACATGGTCAAAAGAAAAGAGAAGGAGTTGCAAAAATTAAATAAAGCAAGTGAGTAGATAATAGACAAATAAAGCTAAAAAAAAAACAACACAAAAACAAAATTCAGTTAGGTTAGTTGGGAATTAGTTATAGAGTTAGTTGGGCTAAGGTTAGGAGTTAACTTCCATTAGGTTAATTCCACCATGGTTAAGCTAGGGGTATAAAGGGGATTTTGGGAAAGAGGAACAGTTACTGGAGATTTTTGGCACCAAAATTGAAAGTTACTCTGAAGTGATTTGGTTTTTTCGCTGGAAGTTCTGGGTTCCTGAAAGTGATTGAACTTACAAGAGATTACGTTGGTTAACGGAGGAGACTGGACATTCCTCTTGATTTCGGAGTGGAGTTGGGAATTCAGTCTTGGTTCTTCTTCTCCTCATTGAAGTTGCGAAGCCTTCCGCTTTCGTTGAGTTCAGCATTCACATGTAGGCTCACATTCATCTTTTGCCCCTGTATCTACGGAAGTTCATCTTTTTTAAGCATGAAACCTTGTTTGATTTGAATCTTTGAATAGACGAAATGGGTTGAATAGCGTGTGTTTGTGTAGTATTCTCATAGCTGAGCAAGATTAAGGAAAAATTAAGGATATTGATCTTACTCTGTTGGTAAAAATTCAAGGTTGAAAATGCACCATAGAGATCATTATCTCTGCTAGCCAATTAGCCTACAAATCATTAATTTCCCAATTACAGAATATATGTCCTGTTAGGAAGCAAGAATATTTTGATTCCCTGTTCTGTGTTTTGTTCTGATTACTTATCAGAAGGATAACATAGAGGCAAAGCACAATAGTGGTTTGTTGAGGCCGGGAAATTGACAGGTAATTAACCCAGCAGCATCATCGTTTGAATATGATCCGATAGAACCATCATACATCCATCCTAAGGGTCTGATTGTTTATATTAGCATCTAGATTAGCTAGCAGAAAGCCTTGTGTTGTTGCTGTGCGTTAGTCGTTAAGATTTGGTACTCCTCTTCTCATTAAACCAGTCTCTGATCAAGGAAGGGTAGGGGAATGATGTTGATCTCTTAGCTGAAACCTGTGGCTTTGGATTGAGAGAGGGTTTGTCTGGTGTGGGGGCGAATCATAGGTCTCAAAGCAAGGTCTGGTCTATAGGACAAAGTCTAGCATGCTTGATAGGTAGGGCTAGATCACATCAACCTCAGATCTTGTGTAGATTACTGAGATTAGGAATCAATTAAGCATGTGTTCAGAGGTCTAAGTAAGGCCCTACTTCAGCTGGGCATTGATCCGAATCTGGAATCTGGTGATGTAACTTGGGCTCTGCCTATCAGGATCAGCATAGCAGCAAAAGCTCTGCTAGACCTTGTGGCTATCCACATAGTGTTCTAGATTAAAGGTCAGCTCAATCTTTCAGGGAAGTCAAGGAAAATAGGATGAGCATCATGGATTTAGTCTTGCAGAAAACAGAATCTGATCCTAAGCACCTAAACATTAGTCTCCAAAATTATAACAGCATAATATTGCATCGAGCTTGGGAAATTTGACCAAGCTACATAACCAGATCAAAGTCAGTAATTAGGTTCAGGTTGTGATTTAGTTTCACCAATCATAGATCAAGCTCTGGTTTTCTTTCTCTTTAATTCTGGATCTCCATGTGATACACAGGAGCAACTCAAAAATGCAGAATTAACAGTTAGCTGAGAATGGAGAATAGGCAATCTTAGGAGAATGTTAGTGGTACTAGACACGTCATGTCATGAATAAAATTCTGTCCAGGGAAACTGTGTTGGGATGAATTCAGGTCCCCTACACTGAACCTTACCAGCACTAGATCCTGACCCTAGAGAAACTCTGAGCTTGATTCAGAACGTGAATGCTACCAGAAATGACTTAGACATGTCTTACCACAGCCATAGGATATAGCTTGCTCTTTGCTTAGTTATATTAAGATTGATGCAGTCTGCAAAAGCTTTAGTGAAAAGAGCAAATTTAGTTAGCAAACTAGGAGGAGTCATTGGGTCCATTCACAAGTATTACCATAGAATCTTCCGAATTAGTTTGGATATAAGGGTAAAGGTAGCAATGGGACCTTTAAGGCACTTAGGTAGTAGGTTCCCCCTTTTATTTGCAATATGCAGAGCCTGCCCAGCAGGTTATCATCAAATTCTGTATAAAGATGAGAAAAAAGGAGCGAAATTCATACCTTAGAAAATTGACCCTTGGAATAAGGAATTATCCATGGTAGCAGCAGTAAACCCAGGCAAAGGATGCGCTGGTTACTGATTTACAAATAAGTGCAATAGGAACTTTGGATGTTGGGAAATTATCCCTCTGCTGGACCATGTACCTGGTCAGAATTGTGTTTTTTTTAGGCTGCTGGTCAGCAAACAAGTCTTAGCAGTAGGATTAGTGCAGAGTTAAGTCTCCCAAAAACAAAAACTTAACTATGTAGGCAAGTATGTGTTTTCTGGGCATACTTTGTCATAGTCATGTCCAATATAGCAACAGGGGCCTTTAAGTTGCATAGATGATCTTTGCTTGTCCTTCTAACTAGGTTAATATCCTTGCCCTGGTCCTATACCTTCTAACCTATAAAAGTTTTGTGGAAATTAGCCTTCAGCCTGCAAGTGTCTGTAATGAGCCCTCAATAGTGACAGTATTTACAAGATAAGGACTTCATAAATTATTTTTCACACCTTTGGCACCTTAGGTTGCTAACACATATCCTGGTTTGCTTTAGGACTAGGGATCCCTGATTCAGTAAAGGTTGCTCAGGCCTGATGCTGAGTTATGTAAATTTACAGTGACTTGATATCCTGTTAGCTTTACGGGCTCTGCACTATTTTGGGAAGACTTTAGGCCAGATCAAACTCAATGGACTCTGGTAAATTAGACCTTTTACCTGAGAGCCAGCCTATATCATGGCAATGGCAGTGGCAAGAGCCATACATTGGGACCTGCAGGGGATACCAAAGGATTTGCTGTTAAGACAGACCTTGGATACTTGATCTCATTATGACACCTAGGGTGCTGGTTTGAAATTCCATATCAGGTCAGGGAGGGTTGATACCAGGGGTAAGGAAATGGCTAATGCAGTTAGTGTCAAAGACAGGTAGTCATCTAACTCAGGTTGAGATTCAGAATTGAAAATCTGATTCGTCATCACTAAAGTGAATAAACCTGAGATTAGAAGGATAGTTGGCAGCCGCCTATACTGGGTCCTAGTTCCCAAAACTGAATCTGGTCTAGATAAGAGAGGATAACTGCCGAGCTCAACCTATAACATGGGTTTAGAAACCAGGTTTCCTCCATGAATCTTAGGCAGATCAGGATGCTCTCCCTAGGTATGTGGCCTAGGGGCAGCAAATCGGGTTTTAATCTTTGTGGAGCCTAAGGCATGAGACTGGTTATGATTTGGGAAGAAACAAGCTTAGGAACCATGTACTATTCAGGAGTTTTGACAAACTGAGTTATTTGCTTTGAATAAATAATTTGTGTGTTTGACGAGTACTTCAGATATGCTTTAGTCTCTGCCTACCTGTTAGTCCCTCTGGCCATAGTAACTCACTAATACAAGCCTCCTCACTTTAACTTGCAAATTTCTGCATATGACAACTTCCAGTCTATAAGTTCTAAAGTGTGTTGTAGTAACAGTTCTAGTAGTTTAGGCTAATTACAACTTTGATCAGGATACTGAACCTTTAAATCATTTAGAAAAAGGGGGGGCTTGAAGTCTTATAACCAGCCATAGTGTAGGAGAGAAAAACTGAATTGTACCTGCTGATTGGCCATGAAGTGCACTAGCTACTGTAACAAGTGTTAGTTGTAGGTGCAGGCCTCTGTGTGTTGTCTTTTCTGGGCTAAATCATATCCCAGTTAGCTAGTAAAAGCATAAGCATGGTAGATGGGAAGTTATCCAGCAAGTGAAAGAGCATTATCAGGTTTTGCAACAACTTAGAGAAAGAGTCTAAGAGAAATATCAGGATTGTATTTTGGTTTAAAGCCAGTGGCAACCAAATTGGCATAATCCAGGCAGTTTGGTTCTAATTTCTCTGGAGCCTTAAATTATTGCACATAATCTGACATGATTTTGGGAAATGTAGGGAACAAAGCTAGGAGTAGCTCAGTCGTTAGAGTAAGTTTAAACTTAGGTCTGTTGAGTCTGGAATTAGTTATAACAGCAAGGGTAGACTCATGACTCTATGTACTGCATTAAAAACTTGAAGAAATGAATAAAAACCTGAGTTAGAAACTTGTGACAGTTCAGAACCTGCCATTTCACCATGGCTAGTTGTTGAAGTAAATCCTAACTATGGCGGCTATTCAAATGATTAAATTTAATTAGTTCGGCAGAAAACAGAATTAAATCCTAAATACCTAAACATTAGCTTCCTAAAAACTGTGACAGTATAATATTGCACCTGCTGAGTAGCCAAGAAGTATACTAGTTGCTGTAACAAGTTTCAGTTACAGGTGCAGGCCATTGTGCGTTGTCTTTTCTAGGCTAAATCAGAATCAAGTTAACCAGTAAGAGCATAAGCATAGTTTGGTATAAATATGCAGTTGACAGAAAGATAAAGGCAGAATCCCTCCCTGTTATGGCATATACAGTTTCTGTTAAAGTATAGGATTGGCATAAGGTTGGAGGTGAAGGCAACCTCACAGCAACCAATGACATAGGGAGTCTGAGGTTCAGTATTCTTTAAAAAGGCCCTTGGTTCCTGTACGTGCAGAGGAACCAGCAAGAGGATCATGGATAACAGGTTGCTGAGGTTCTGATCCTGGGCCACTATTAACCTATGTAATCTCAGGAATTAGACCACTAGATTAAGGGAGATCAGAATAGAGGGATATGTGCCAGTATTTCTTATAGGACTCTTAGCTAGGCAATTTCTGCCTTCCATTTTTCTGAAACTGTAGGAGCAATCGTGTTGCATATTGGCCATGTGTATTTAACACTATGTACTGATATATAGGTTTAACTTAGATGGTTACTGAGCCTGGAAAATAGGTCAAGGGTTCAAATTTCAGAGCATAGCAAAAGTCCAGGTTAGCCTTTTGGTTTAAGATGGTCACCACTTGACTTAAAAAATGAAGGAATAGCAGTAGGTTTAAACATCATGATTGCAAGTACAATGGTATCTTGGATAAGTTTGAAAGGCTACAAGAGTCACAGGCCCTACACACAATAAACGATGGAGAATGCATTAACGTTATACCTTGTTTTTCTCACCCAGGTTCTGGTCTTTACTAAGCATTTGTCTCAAACTAAATTTCGCAAACTATCCCAACATTTTTTTTCTAAAAGTCTTATTTTTATCCAAAACATCTGTTTTTCTACTTTTTCTCAGATTGTGCAAACGGGTTCTAATACGGGCAAGTAGCGTTCTCTACTGTTACGTATTTTAATTCGTGCTAATTCAAATACGGCTTACGACGATTTGGATTATGCAAGCACGTCTTTTTTTTTTTTTCTAAAATTCTTCTGTTTCCAAAACGTCTGTTTTTTTTTATTTTCCTCAGATTGTGCAAACGGATTCTAATACGGGCAAGTAGCGTTCTCTACTGTTACGTATTTTAATTCGTGCTAATTCAAATACGGCTTACGACGATTTGGATTATGCAAGCACGTCTTTTTTTTTTTTCTAAAATTCTTCTGTTTCCAAAACGTCTGTTTTTTCTATTTTCCTCAGATTGTGCAAACGGGTTCTAATACGGGCAAGTAGCATTCTCTACTGTTACGTGTTTTAATCCATGCTAATTCAAATACGGCTTACGACGATTTGAATTACGCAAGCATGTTTGTTTCCCTGAAACCTGTACCTTCTTAAGAAACGTTGTTTTGAAGTTTTCACCTAAGATTACTCTTTTCTTCTCTAAGAGATCAAGTCTCTTAACCAGAACTATGTAGCCTTGAGTTTCCCATTGCACCAGGGAATACGTAAGAGCAGGATCAAGTCCTGTCAGGCTATTTTTCATAAACCTATTTATTTTCTATTTTAAGGGATCAAATAGTTTTCAAAATATCACACACTCAGTTTAAGGGTACCGTTCTTTGGAACGGGCGAGTAGGGTGCCTAATACTTTCCTTACTCGTAACCGACTCCGGAACCTAGATTTCTTCCTCAAGTTAGGGTTTTTCCAAATGTTTTTCCCTTAAAATAAAATTTGGTGGCGGCTCCACAATCCACAAAATTCATTTTTCAAAATTTAGCGAGTTCGTCGTCTCGTCGTAATTACGGTTGTGACAGATGGCGACTCCACTGGGGACACTTTAGAGAGTCAAGCCCGACTATGATTGAGTGTGCATGCTATATTGATCCTTGTTTTACATGTATTTATTTGATTATTTGCTATCCCACCCTAGGGTAGATGATTTTTAAATTGCTATATGTACTTGTTGCAAATTCCCCAATTGCAGGTAACTCAAACCACCAACAGCTATAAGAGGTTTGTATGCCCTCCGCACACACTGCATATATGCATATGAACATGAGAGGGGCCCTACACCCGGGTCCGAGAGCAACTCAGGAATAGAGGGATCTAGTGGTGTCACTTAGGATGCACGTCCCGTTTAGCTATCACGAAAATCCCAGCTAGAGTGCGTCCTTTCCTAGTACCCTGTAACCAGTAGCATTCTCTACGGTTGCAGTAAGTACTAAGATTTGGAACTTGGCTCTAGTAACCGTTATCCCATAGGTTTACGGCTAACCCTTGGTGAGAAGCAAATTAGATATCCTAGATCCGTAGGACAGGTAACCTCGGAATAGGACCTGCGGAGGGCACTTTCCTGTTATAACGCTGATATTTGGTTTATGAAAATATTGTTTAGAACGTGTTTTAAGAAAATAAGTATGTTAAATGGAAAAGAAAAAAAAAAGGAGCGAGAGAGAAAAAGAAAAAAATAAGGAAAAAACAAAGGAAAAGATAAAAAGACAAGAGAAGGGAAAAAGAATAAAAATCCACAAAAGGAAGAGAGAAAAAAAAAGAGAATAAGAGGGAAGGAAAATGAAAAACGAAATAAAAGAAATTGAAAAAGGGATCTGGAGAGAGAGAAGGGGGTCGACGCTGGGTTTTAAGGACCAAAAAATACGAAACAAGATAAAATTTCCAAGGGAACAACATTCCTTCAAACATTTTGTACCATGCATCATTGTTTCTTTATCATGCATAGGATTATTTATTCATATAACTGACTCGTTTTATTTGTTGTTTTTTTTTTCTTTCTGTTTTTTTCCTTTTAAAGGGGATCAGATTCTGGTTAAATATCCGAAGAAGGTGAAATGGAAATTAATGTGGGATCAGAATTGAGGAAGAAAAGAAGGATTGGGGCCAAGATGACTGACTTGTCCAGTTTAGATTCTTTTGCCAGGAAGTTACAGACAGTACAAAAGATGGCCTTTGTTAGGAGGTACGGAAACATACTGAAGTTGCTAGAGGTGAAAGTACAAGAGGAAGCTATTACGGCTATGGTACAATATTATGACCCTCCCCTGAGGTGCTTTACGTTTGCAGATTTTCAGTTGGCTCCAATGTTGGAAGAATATGAACAGATCATAGGTTTGCCCTTGGAAGGAAGTAAGTCATACAACCACTTGGAGCACAGCCCTTCCTTCAAGACGGTAGCTCAATCTATAGGATTGCTAGAAAACCACTTCATTTCTGATTTCCAAGAAAGAAATCATACTAGGGGTTTTACAAGGGACTTCTTGGAGAACTATCTGCAGTACCTGGTAGATAATAACAGTTGGGATGTTTTCATGGATGTGCTTGCCTTGGGCATTTATGGCTTAGTGTTGTTTCCTCAAGTTGAGGACTTCATTGACATGCCAGCCATTGGTGCTTTCTTATCTCGAAAAAACAGGTCTGAGAATCCGGTTACCGCTCTACTGGCAGACACCTACTGTGCTTTGGATTTTTGTTATGAAAAGAAAAAGAGGAAGATAACATGTTGCTTACCAATACTTTATATCTGGATTACAGCACATGTGTTCAAAAGGGAAGTTAAAATCCAGTGTCCAATCTCAGATTTACTATGTTACCAGATTAGAAGCATGACAGGCAGGGAATGGGCGGAACATTTGGCTGGTTTGACAGAGGAAAAGATTAGATGGCAGCCGACTTGGCAACAAAGGACAACGATCGTCTATCATTGCAAGGGTTTCCCCAATGTCCCTCTGATGGGAATAAGGGGTTGTATCAGTTATAACCCCATACTTGGGCAACGCCAGTTAGCCTATCCTATTAGAAGTCCTCCAGCCCAAGAGTTATTGACTCCTATCACTATATATTATGAAGGGAACTTCACGGAACCTCTTCGAAAGGTACGAGAAGCTTGGGAAGTGGTCACCCGAAAAGGAAAAGAGTTAGGAGTCAGAAGTTGTGCGGCAAAGGAAGAGTATCGACAGTGGGTAAGGGAGCGAGTGCAACAAATCAAGTTACCTTTCAAACCGCAAGCTGCAACTTCAGGAAGTCGACCGTTGCCTGAAACATTCGAAGACGAGGCCGTCAAAGAGTTAAAAGCAAAGTTGGAGGGCATGACTGTAAAAAACAACAGGCTGGAAGAAGAGTTGTTAAAAGCCCAACAGGAAATTGCCGCACTTAAGAGGGATGGCCAAGAAAAAGATACCGCCTTGGAGGGAATTCGTCAACAGCAAAAGTCTGAGCGAGAGCATGCAACTAGGGTTCACATGAGCCTTCAAGCTGCTAATAAGGAGCTGGGGTTGAGAGCACAAGAAAGAGATGCGGCCCTCCAAGAAAATCAGGGAATGAGGGATGCTATTGAACAAATGAGAAGCCGAATTCGCCAAATTAGACGAGAGAAAGTTCAAGCCCTTGGAGAAAGGGACAGAGAGTTGGCAGAGAAAAACCGACTGATTGACGAAAGGAATGAGTTACGCCAATGGGTAGAGGAGTTAAAGCAACAAATAGAGAACTTGTTAATGGCATGTGAAAATGAAGTGAACGAGGAAAAATGGAATGTCATTGAAGTCATTAGGATGCAACAAAGGGGGATAAGTGATCTGCAAGATGAAATGAAATGGTATCAAGACACAGCGGATCATTGGACTAGATGTTTTGGGAGGTTAGCTAGCTTGGCTAACACTGCTATCGCCGAAGTACCTCAATTGCTCAAAAGAGCGGAAGCTTCACTACATCCACTCCATACGCCGGCTGAAGTTGAAGAATTTATCAACTTTTGTAAAGAGTTAATCATGAGAATGAATCGATATGTTGCTCTAGTAGAAAAAAGAAGAAAAGGATGTACCGTGAATATTATGAATAAAGAATCTACTTCTTTCTATAGTTCTTGATGTTGCATTAATTTCCATTTCATACTCCGTCTTACAAGCACGCTCGTCCAATAACAAATTTATCGAGATATCTGATCCCCGACATTTAATTTATGTTTTAAGATTTAAGTTTGTTTTCTTTAATACTAATTAATAAATATTGAATTTCCAGAAAACAAAATAGCGGATTCACGCATTCGTCAGCATCCCTATAGCACACGTTCAAAAACCAAAATGATGAATGAGCTAGAAGCACAAAATGAAGAGCTGCGAAATGAGGTTGCTGATCTGAGGGATCAGCTGGCAAAAGTCATGAAACTGTTGGAGAAGAATGCAGAGGGACCCTCTGGGGTAGAAACAGCAGCGGTGACTGATACATCGGGTCTTGTGCAGGTGGTAATAGATCGTGAGTGGCCTCCTTATGGGATACCACCTGGGTTTGCACCTTCAGCACAGGGTATTCCCACAAACCCTGCTGAGAATCCTCTCACTCATACCCAATACCCAATTCATCCTACTACCTACCCACCACATATAAATCCACCAGCCACTTACCATACAAATCCTACTACCTACCCACCACATATAAATCCCCCAATCACCTATAACACAAATCCTACTGCTTATCCTCCACACACGGGTCCTTCAACTTCTTACCCACAAAACACTAATCCCAACTGTACATACATGAACACTACTACCATCGAGAATCCCACCAATTCCATCCCTATGACTACCTACCCACTAAACCCACAACAACCACCTTTCCCTCTACCAAATACCTATGGCCAGACCATCCGACCTGTGGGGCCTCATACAGCTGGGCCAGTGGTGAATGAACAGTGGTCAAATACTCCTAGTCAGGAGACCCCTCTCAGCGGTAGATGGCAACACCTAGAAGAAAGAGTCAGGGCCATTGAAGGCAGCGGCTATGGACTAGTAGATGCTTCTGACTTGTGTCTAGTCCCCGACGTGATAATTCTGCCCAAGTTCAAGATGCCCGAATTTGAAAAATATAAAGGAACGGGGTGCCCCCGAAGTCATCTGACAATGTTCTGTAGAAAGATGGCTTCGCATGCGCATGATGATAAGCTCCTGATCCACTGCTTCCAAGATAGTCTCACGGGAGCTGCAGCCAACTGGTATACTCAGCTGGAACGCACCCATGTCCGATCTTGGAAGGATTTGGCAGATGTCTTTCTTAGGCAATACAAATATAATATAGAGATGGCACCAGATCGGTCTCAGTTGCAAAATATGATCAAGAAGGAAGATGAAACCTTTAAAGAATATGCTCAACGATGGAGGGAACTGGCAGCTCAAGTTCAACCTCCTCTATTCGAAAGAGAGATGATATGGATGTTTATGGACACTCTCCCTGCACCATTTTATGATAAGATGGTGGGCAGCGTTTCGGCCAATTTCTCCGATATGGTTTTAATCGGAGAACGAATTGAAAGCGGCCTGCGTCGTGGAAGAATTGTACATAATACGGTTGGTAATGTAAATATGAAGAAGCCAGCCAATAATTCCTGGAAGAAGAAGGAAGGGGAAGCCCACCATGTCACGTTTGATTCAAATCGCTCCACACCTACACCACCTAGTTACCAAACACCTTACCACCCTCAATACGCACCATACCCTCAGATGGTGGCCGCCTCCCAACCTAACTACCAACCACCTTACACACCCCCCCACAGCTTTCCAGCAAACAACCCCATTCATGACACAGCCACAACCAACCATACCCCAACCTCCACAAAAAGCCTGGAGTCAAAACCCTGGCCCAAACACTAACCAAACTCAAAGAAGGCCAAATAATGAAATAAGAGTTATACATTTTGACCCTATCCCTATGACCTATACTTAGCTTTTACCCCGCCTAATACAGAACTCTTTAATCGCACCATGTCCTATGAAGCCATTGGAACCACCATTTCCCAAATGGTACGACCCGGCTGCTAAGTGTGATTATCATGCTAGGGTTGTGGGACACTCCACTGAAAATTGTCAAGGTTTAAAGCATAAAGTCCAGAACTTGATAAACGCCAAGTGGTTAAATTTTGAGAATGATGCTCCTAACGTAGGAAATAATCCTTTGCCAAATCATGAGGGGGCCAACGGTGAACTGCTTGGAGATGGAGTTTGAGGTGAATATGCTTAATGAGGCCTTCCCCGGTTGTCCAAGGCCTTTAGTCATCAAATACTCCGAAGAGCCGGCTGTCCCAACACCAAACGGCTTGAGGCCGATTACTATAAAAGTGCCAGGGCCATTCTTGTATAAAAGTAATAAGGAGGTACCGTGGAAATATGATGTCGAGGTATCTGGAGGCAAGACAAAGGAGGAAAGAATTGAAGTCACCACCAGCGCAACTACTGATGTGGTGAATATAGCTGGAATCGGGGGTATGACCCGGAGTGGTCGTATCTATTCCCCTATAGAAGAAAGGAGGGAGCGGCCCTGTGGCGAGGCTATATTAGCTGGTCCTGAACCGGAAGCTAGTAAAGAGAAGGAAAGAAGGGAAATGAAAAAGCCTGTTTCTGAAGAAGATGCCTGTGAATTTCTAAGGATGATCAGGCAAAGTGAATATGTTATAATTGAACAATTGAACCGTATGCCAGCTAAAATTTCCCTATTGGCACTAATGATGAATTCTGAACCTCATCGAAAGGTGCTGCTGAAAATACTCAACGAGGCACATGTGGTGCACAACCTTTCGGTAGAGAAGTTTGAAGGGATTGCGAATAATATAACCGCCAATAACTTCCTCACCTTCACCGATAACGAAATCCCCGAAGAAGGGGCTGGGCATAATAAGGCATTGCACATATCCGTGAAATGTAGGGATCATATCCTGGCTCGGGTCTTGATAGACAATGGTTCCTCATTAAATGTGATGCCTAAGATGACCCTGTCAAAGTTACCCTATGAAGCATCCCACCTGAGGCCAAGTTCAATAGTGGTTAGGGCTTTTGATGGGTCACGAAGGGAAGTTATTGGAGAGATTGATCTGCCAGTACAGATTGGCCCGGTTGTTTTTGAGGTGACTTTCCAGGTGATGGACATCTTACCCGCATACAGTTGTCTCCTAGGAAGACCATGGATCCATTTTGCTAGAGCGGTGCCATCCACTCTTCACCAAAGATTGAAATTTATTGTAGACGATAGGCTGATAATTGTCTCTGCTGAAGAGGATTTTCTAGTCAGTAAGCCCACTCATACCCCCTACATCGAGGCTGCTGAGGAAGCCTTGGAAACTCACTTCCAGGCTTTAGAAATTGCTAATGTTACCACTGTTAAGGAGGAAGAGGTGGTGGACCAGCATCGGCCCCCGAGAGCCCTGTTAATGATGGCTAAAATAATGTTGAAGAATGGATTCCAACCCGGAGATAAACTGGGGCAAAATAATGGTGGATTAACTCAGCCTTTGCAGTTGATTAAGAACAAGCACAGGTTTAGGTTAGGGTATAAACCCACTGAGGAGGAAAGGAGAAAGATTAAGGAAGAAATGGAAGAAAAGAAACGGGCTAGACTGGAAAAGCGAAAGCCCCAGATAAAGAGGGTCCCTCTGCTCCACATTTCAGAAAGTTTTTGGAGTGCTGGGTTTGAGACTCCAGATATGATAGCGGCAGTTGATAAAGAAGAGCCGCTCAACATAGATGACTTGGTGATAGCTTGTCCACCAGGACATGAACTAAACAATTGGGAGACCATCGAGCTTCCTGTGATTTTAAATTCAGTCTACATGTAATTTGTAATTGCTGTGAAATATTATGAATAAACAATATTTTGTACATATGATTGATCAATGAATACCACTGATTTCTTTCAGAAATATTCTCTTCCTTCCTCCAATACATCCATATATCTTATCCTTTTCGCATATTTGCAAATCCGAAAACAACTTGCCTAATGACGATGACGCTAGTATTGTATTGAGTAATTTTGACTGTCTTGTTAATCAAGCGGATGAGGAAACAGAATTCGAATGCGAGCCCTCTGGGGAACTACTAAGGTTGGTTGAGCGAGAATCTAAATTAATACAACCTCACCAAGAGGCTGTAGAGTTAATAAATCTGGGAACTGATGAGGATAAAAAAGAGGTGAAGATAGGCGCGTTCAAAAATCGCTCTCGATTAGTGTCACTATTACATGAATATAGCGACATTTTCGCTTGGTCGTATCAAGATATGCCGGGATTAGACACGTCGATTGTGGAACACAAGTTGCCTTTAAAGCCTGAATGCCCACCGGTGAAGCAGAAATTGAGAAGAATGAAGCCGGAGATGTCCCTAAAGATCCGAGAAGAGGTGAAAAAGCAGTTTGATGCGGGTTTTCTGGCCGTAGCAAAATACCCGGAGTGGGTCGCAAATATAGTACCGGTCCCCAAGAAAGATGGAAAGGTGCGAATGTGCGTAGATTTCAGGGACCTAAATAGGGCCAGTCCAAAGGACGACTTCCCTCTGCCTCACATAGATGTATTAGTTGATAATACTGCCCAGTTTTCTTACTTTTCGTTCATGGACGGTTTCTCTGGATATAATCAAATCAAGATGGCTGAAGAGGATATGGAAAAAGCCATCTTTATTACGGCTTGGGGAACTTTTTGTTACAAAGTCATGCCTTTTGGGTTGAAGAACGCTGGGGCAACATATCAGAGAGCTATGGTGACATTATTTCATGACATGATCCACAAGGAGATCGAAGTATATGTGGATGACATGATCGTCAAGTCAAGAACCGAGGAGGATCACCTCGATAACCTGCAAAAGCTATTCGAACGCCTTCGAAGGTTCAAGTTGAGAATGAACCCAGCTAAATGCACTTTCGGTGTGAAGTCAGGGAAGCTGCTAGGTTTCATCGTTAGTGAAAGGGGAATTGAGGTTGATCCTGATAAGGTCCGCGCAATCTTGGAAATGCCAGCCCCGAAAACAGAGAAGGAAGTGCGAGGGTTTCTTGGAAGGCTAAACTACATCGCTAGGTTTATTAAACTACATCGCTAGGTTTATTTTCCAGTTGACAGCCACATGCGAACCGATTTTCAAACTCTTGCGCAAAAATCAGCCCATCAGTTGGAATGAGGATTACCAAGAAGCCTTTGAAAAGATTAAGCTCTATTTACAAGACCCTCCAGTTTTAGTCCCTCCAGTACCAGGGAGACCATTAATTCTATACTTGACAGTGATGGGTAACGCCATGGGATGCATGCTCGGTCAACAGGATGCATCTGGAAAGAAAGAACATGCCATTTACTATTTGAGCAAAAAATTTACCTACTATGAGGCAAAATATTCCTTGTTAGAACAAACCTGTTGCGCATTGGCATGGGCCGCTCATCGTTTGAGACAGTACATGTTGAGCCATACTACTTGGTTGATCTCTAGGATGGATCCAATTAAGTACATCTTTGAAAAGCCCGCTTTGTCTGGACGGATTGCCAGATGGCAAGTTTTGCTATCAAAATATGATATCATGTATGTTACACAAAAGGCAATTAAAGGTAGTGCGCTGGCAGATTACTTGGCTCAACAGCCTCTAAGTGATTATCAGCCGATGAGACAAGGGTTTCCGGATGAGGATCTAATGACAGTATTTAGTGAGCCGGTACAAGAAGTAAAAGAAAAGTGGACGATGTTGTTTGATGGGGCGTCCAACATGATGGGTCATGGCATAGGAGCCATATTAATCTCCCCAGAAGGACAATATGTACCTATCACAGCCAGGTTAGGTTTTGATTGTACTAATAATGTGGCTGAATACGAAGCTTGCATCATGGGAATACAAGCAGCAATTGATGCTAATGTCAAGAACTTGGAGGTCTATGGTGATTCAGCTCTAGTTATCCATCAAGTTAAAGGTGAATGGGAAACTCGAGATGCAAAGTTGATCCCATACCAAGCTTATATTAAGGAATTGTTGGAGCACTTTGAGGATGTCACTTTTGCACATATACCTCGAGAGGACAATCAATTGGCTGACGCCCTAGCCACCCTCTCGTCCATGTTTAAAATATGTAAAGAAGAGGAGATGCCCCTTATCCAGATTCAACGTCGAGATCGACAAGCCTTTTGCCAGTCAATTGAAGAGGAACAGGATGGGCAACCCTGGTATCATGATATCCGGCGCTTTCTGAAAGACAAGGAGTATCCCAATCATGCCTCGGAAAATGACAAAAGAACTTTAAGGAGATTAGCTGCCAGTTTCTTTCTCGATAGGGAAGTTTTATATAAAAGAAATCATGATATGGTCCTGCTCAGGTGTGTAGATGCGGCAGAGGCTAGTAAAATTGTGAAAGAAGTCCATGAGGGATCTTTTGGTGCCCATGCTAACGGACACGCGATGGCAAGGAAAATCCTCAGAGCAGGATACTACTGGTCGACTATGGAGACTGATTGCTATAAGTATGTTAAGACTTGTCATAAATGCCAGGTATACGCTGACAACATCCACATGTCGTCTACGTCCTTGAATGTATTATCTTCGCCATGACCATTCGCTATGTGGGGAATGGACGTCATTGGACCAATTGAGCCTAAAGCATCTAACGGGCATCGTTTCATATTGGTTGTCATTGACTATTTCACCAAGTGGGTCGAGGCTGCCTCCTACGTCAGCGTAACTCGGAGCGTGGTCGTAAAGTTCGTAAAGAAAGAGTTGATTTGCCGGTATGGGTTGCCCAACAAAATCATCACAGATAATGGTACCAATCTTAATAACAAAATGATGAATGAATTGTGTGACCAGTTCAAGATCCAGCATCATAATTCCTCCCCATACAGGCCAAAGATGAATGGAGCGGTGGAGGCGGCCAATAAAAACATCAAGAAAATTGTCCAAAAGATGGTGCTCACATATAAAGATTGGCATGAGATGCTCCCCTATGGAATGGAGGTCGTACCTCTACTGGAGCAACTCCATTCTCACTTGTTTATGGAATGGAGGTTGTCCTTCCTATTGAGGTAGAAGTCCCTTCATTAAGGGTGTTAATGGACGCAAAGTTGGAAGAGGCAGAGTGGGTGCAAGCCCGTGTTGATCAGTTAAATTTGGTTGATGAAAAAAGATTGGTGGCGTTGTGTCACGGACAACTATATCAGAAAAGAATTAAGAAAGTATTCGAAAAGAAAGTACGTCCCCGAGCATTTCAAGAAGGAGATTTGGTTCTCAAAAAGTTATTACCTATGCAAAAAGCGCTACAAGGGAAGTGGGCCCCAAATTATCACAGGCCATATGTAGTCAAGAAGGCTTTCTCGAGAGGGGCGTTGATTTTAACTGATATGGATGGAAATGACCTGGCAAATCCAACCAACGCTGATGCTGTAAAAAAGTATTATGCTTAAAAAAGCCCGCTAGGTCGAAAACCCGCAAGGGCGACCTAGGCAAAAGTTAGGGCATCCAAAAGCCCACTAGGTCGAAAACCCGTAAGGGCGATCTAGGCAAAAGTTAGGGCATCCAAAAGCCAGCTAGGTCGAAAACCCGCAAGCGACCTAGGCAAAAGTTAGGGCATCCAAAAGCCCGCTAGGTCGAAAACTCGCAAGGGCGATCTAGGCAAAAGTTAGGGCATCCAAAAGAGCCCGCTAGGTCGAGAACCTGCAAGGGTGACCTAGGCAAAAGTTAGGGTATCCAAAAGCCCGATAGGTCGAAAACCTGCAAGGGCGACCTAGGCAAAAGTTAGGGCATCCAAAAGCCCGCTAGGTCGAAAACTCGTAAGGGCGATCTAGGCAAAAGTTAGGGCATCCAAAAAGCCCGCTAGGTCAAAAACCTGCAAGGGTGATCTAGGCAAAAGTTAGGGGGTCAAAAACGCGCTAGGTTGAAAACCCGCAAGGGCGACCTAGACAAACATAAGGAGAATTCTTATCGTCACAAGATGACCCTCAAGAATAGGTGGGAGCGAAAATGTAATACTGGGGCAAAAGATAAAAAAGCATATTGATTCAAAAGCAGTCAAGTCAGTATTGGGCAGATACTGGGGCAAATTGATGAAGGATCAGGGAATAGATAAAGATGAAATAAGTCAACATTGATGTCGGTTCGGAGCTGATTAGAACGAGGCTGGGCTGATACGGGGGCAAAATTTCGACTGGACCGATACTGGGGCAAAATTTTGTTTCCTGATAAGCATGGGTGATAAGGCAGGAAAGGTTATGAAAATACAATACTAGCATTGGTCGTCTTGAAGGCACAAGACCATCCAAAATTCCATCCCCAAATACATACTCTTCTAATTCATCGTTCTGTTTACTTTGGAAATTCAGTCAATTCATTGATTTAATTGTATTCGTTGATCAAGCATATGTACAGAATTAAGTATACCACAACAATTATTAAATACTAAGACTGTTTAAATCATGGTTAGAACGAAAATCTCACAATTGATAGTCATTTAATAACATTGAATGATTCTTCTCTCCACAGAATAAGCAGTGTGATGCATAAAGTCAGCCAACGAATTCAAGAGGGGAAGGTCAATCGCAAGCTCTAGCTCATTCTAAAGGTCATAAGAATCGTGCTATAGGGAAGCCATGAATTTTGGCCTATCACATCAGGCCCCTCATGTTTAAATTTCTGTTCAAGCCTATCACATCAGGCGCTACATTTTATTTTCCTGCATTTTTGTCTATCACATCAGGCCCCTCATGTTTAAATTTCTGTTCAAGCCTATCACATCAGGCGCTGCATTTTATTTTCCTGCATTTTGGCCTATCACATCAGGCCCCTCATGTTTAAATTTCTGTTCAAGCCTATCACATCAGGCGTTGCATTTTATTTTCCTGCATTTTGGCCTATCACATCAGGCCCCTCATGTTTAAATTTCTGTTCAAGCCTATCACATCAGGCGCTGCATTTTTTTTTCCTGCATTTTGACCTATCACATCAGGCCCCTCATGTTTAAATTTCTGTTCAAGCCTATCACATCAGGCGCCGCATTTTTTTTTCCTGCATTTTTGGCCTATCACATCAGGCCCCTCATGTTTAAATTTCTGTTCAAGCCTATCACATCAGGCGCTGCATTTTATTTTCCTGCATTTTTGCCTATCACATCAGGCCCCTCATGTTTAAATTTCTGTTCAAGTCTATCACATCAGGCGCTGCATTTTATTTTCCTGCATTTTGGCCTATCACATCAGGCCCATCATGTTTAAATTTCTATCAAGCCTATCACATCAGACGCTGTATTTTATTTTCCTGCATTTTGGCCTATCACATCAGGCCCCTCATGTTTAAATTTCTGTTCAAGCCTATCACATCAGGCGCTGCATTTTATTTTCCTGCATTTTGGCCTATCACATAAGGCCCCTCATGTTTAAATTTCTGTTCAAGCCTATCGCATCAGGCGCTGCATTTTATTTTCCTGCATTTTGGCCTATCACATCAGGCCCCTCATGTTTAAATTTCTGTTCAAGCCTATCGCATCAGGCGCTGCATTTTATTTTCCTGCATTTTGGCCTATCACATCAGGCCCCTCATGTTTAAATTTCTGTTCAAGCCTATCACATCAGGCGCTGCATTTTATTTTCCTGCATTTTGGCCTATCACATCAGGCCCCTCATGTTTAAATTTCTGTTCAAGCCTATCACATCAGGCGCTGCATTTTATTTTCCTGCATTTTGACCTATCACATCAGGCCCCTCATGTTTAAATTTCTATTCAAGCCTATTACATCAGGCGCCGCATTTTATTTTCCTGAATTTTTGGCCTATCACATCAGGCCCCTCATGTTTAAATTTTTGTTCAAGCCTATCACATCAGGCACTGCATTTTATTTTCCTGCATTTTTGTCTATCACATCAGGCCCCTCATGTTTAAATTTCTGTTCAAGCCTATCACATCAGGCGCTGCATTTTATTTTCCTGCATTTTGGCCTATCACATCAGGCCCCTCATGTTTAAATTTCTGTTTAAGCCTATCACATCAGATGCTGCATTTTATTTTCCTGCATTTTGGCCTATCACATCAGGCCCCTCATGTTTAAATTTCTATCAAGCCTATCACATCAGGTGCTGCATTTTATTTTCCTGCATTTTGGCCTATCACATCAGGCCCCTCATGTTTAAATTTCTGTTCAAGCCTATCACATCAGGCACTGCATTTTATTTTCGTGCATTTTGGCCTATCACATCAGGCCCCTCATGTTTAAATTTCTGTTCAAGCCTATCGCATCAGGCGCTGCATTTTATTTTCCTGCATTTTGGCCTATCACATCAGGCCCCTCATGTTTAAATTTTTGTTCAAGCCTATCACATCAGGCGCTGCATTTTATTTTCCTGCATTTTGGCCTATCACATCAGGCCCCTCATGTTTAACTTTCTGTTCAAGCCTATCACATCAGGCGCTGCATTTTAATTTTCTCCATCCTGGCTTATCACATAAGGCCCTGAATGTTTATCCGCAAGTCTTAATTTCCTTTTATTTACTAGGGCTGGACAAAATTGGCTCACGTCTTTACTCATTTCTTACTTCGATAATACAAGAAGTATTCTCGCATTATCTAGTAAAAACTTGGTAAAGAGGGGCAAACTGTGAGCACCAATTTTTTGTCCGGGTAGAAATCTTCCTTAATTAATTAACTTACTAAATAACTTTAGAAAATAAAAGCTCACATGGTCAAAAGAAAAGAGAAGGAGTTGCAAAAATTAAATAAGCAAATGAGTAGATAATAGACAAATAAAGCTAAAAAAAAACAACACAAAAACAAAATTCAGTTAGGTTAGTTGGGAATTAGTTATATAGTTAGTTGGGCTAAGGTTAGGAGTTAACTTCCATTAGGTTAATTCCACCATGGTTAAGCTAGGGGTATAAAGGGGATTTTGGGAAAGAGGAACAGTTACTGGAGATTTTTGGCACCAAAATTGAAAGTTACTCTGAAGTGATTTGGTTTTTTCGCTGGAAGTTCTGGGTTCCTGAAAGTGATTGAACTTACAAGAGATTACGTTGGTTAACGGAGGAGGCTGGACATTCCTCTTGATTTCGGAGTGGAGTTGGGAATTCAGTCTTGGTTCTTCTTCTCCTCATTGAAGTTGCGAAGCCTTCCGCTTTCATTGAGTTCAGCATTCACAGGTAGGCTCACATTCATCTTTTGCCCCTGTATCTACGGAAGTTCATCTTTTTTAAGCATGAAACCTTGTTTGATTTGAATCTTTGAATAGACGAAATGGGTTGAATAGCGTGTGTTTGTGTAGTATTCTCATAGCTGAGCAAGATTAAGGAAAAATTAAGGATATTGATCTTACTCTGTTGGTAAAAATTCAAGGTTGAAAATGCACCATAGAGATCATTATCTCTGCTAGCCAATTGGCCTACAAATCATTAATTTCCCAATTACAGAATATATGTCCTGTTAGGAAGCAAGAATATTTTGATTCCCTGTTCTGTGTTTTGTTCTGATTACTTATCAGAAGGATAAAATAGAGGCAAAGCACAATAGTGGTTTGTTGAGGCCGGGAAATTGATAGGTAATTAACCCAGCAGCATCATCATTTGAATATGATCCGATAGAACCATCATACATCCATCCTAAGGGTCTGATTGTTTATATTAGCATCTAGATTAGCTAGCAGAAAGCCTTGTGTTGTTGCTGTGCGTTAGTCGTTAAGATTTGGTACTCCTCTTCTCATTAAACCAGTCTCTGATCAAGGAAGGGTAGGGGAATGATGTTGATCTCTCAGCTGAAACTTGTGGCTTTGGATTGAGAGAGGGTTTGTCTGGTGTGGGGGCGAATCATAGGTCTCTAAGCAAGGTCTGGTCTATAGGACAAAGTCTAGCATGCTTGATAGGTAGGGCTAGATCACATCAACCTCAGATCTTGTGTAGATTACTGAGATTAGGAATCAATTAAGCATGTGTTCAGAGGTCTAAGTAAGGCCCTACTTCAGCTGGGCATTGATCCGAATCTGGAATCTGGTGATGTAACTTGGGCTCTGCCTATCAGGATCAGCATAGCAGCAAAAGCTCTGCTAGACCTTGTGGCTATCCACATAGTGTTCTAGATTAAAGGTCAGCTCAATCTTTCAGGGAAGTCAAGGAAAATAGGATGAGCATCATGGATTTAGTCTTGCAGAAAACAGAATCTGATCCTAAGCACCTAAACATTAGTCTCCAAAATTATAACAGCATAATATTGCATCGAGCTTGGGAAATTTGACCAAGCTACATAACCAGATCAAAGTCAGTAATTAGGTTCAGGTTGTGATTTAGTTTCACCAATCATAGATCAAGCTCTGGTTTTCTTTCTCTTTAATTCTGGATCTCCATGTGATACACAGGAGCAACTCAAAAATGCAGAATTAACAGTTAGCTGAGAATGGAGAATAGGCAATCTTAGGAGAATGTTAGTGGTACTAGACACGTCATGTCATGAATAAAATTCTGTCCAGGGAAACTGTGTTGGGATGAATTCAGGTCCCCTACACTGAACCTTACCAACACTAGATCCTGACCCTAGAGAAACTCTGAGCTTGATTCAGAACGTGAATGCTACCAGAAATGACTTAGACATGTCTTACCACAGCCATAGGATATAGCTTGCTCTTTGCTTAGTTATATTAAGATTGATGCAGTCTGCAAAAGCTTTAGTGAAAAGAGCAAATTTAGTTAGCAAACTAGGAGGAGTCATTGGGTCCATTCACAAGTATTACCATAGAATCTTCCGAATTAGTTTGGATATAAGGGTAAAGGTAGCAATGGGACCTTTAAGGCACTTAGGTAGTAGGTTCCCCCTTTTATTTGCAATATGCAGAGCCTGCCCAGCAGGTTATCATCAAATTCTGTATAAAGATGAGAAAAAAGGAGCGAAATTCATACCTTAGAAAATTGACCCTTGGAATAAGGAATTATCCATGGTAGCAGCAGTAAACCCAGGCAAAGGATGCGCTGGTTACTGATTTACAAATAAGTGCAATAGGAACTTTGGATGTTGGGAAATTATCCCTCTGCTGGACCATGTACCTGGTCAGAATTGTGTTTTTTTTAGGCTGCTGGTCAGCAAACAAGTCTTAGCAGTAGGATTAGTGCAGAGTTAAGTCTCCCAAAAACAAAAACTTAACTATGTAGGCAAGTATGTGTTTTCTGGGCATACTTTGTCATAGTCATGTCCAATATAGCAACAGGGGCCTTTAAGTTGCATAGATGATCTTTGCTTGTCCTTCTAACTAGGTTAATATCCTTGCCCTGGTCCTATACCTTCTAACCTATAAAAGTTTTGTGGAAATTAGCCTTCAGCCTGCAAGTGTCTGTAATGAGCCCTCAATAGTGACAGTATTTACAAGATAAGGACTTCATAAATTATTTTTCACACCTTTGGCACCTTAGGTTGCTAACACATATCCTGGTTTGCTTTAGGACTAGGGATCCCTGATTCAGTAAAGGTTGCTCAGGCCTGATGCTGAGTTATGTAAATTTACAGTGACTTGATATCCTGTTAGCTTTACGGGCTCTGCACTATTTTGGGAAGACTTTAGGCCAGATCAAACTCAATGGACTCTGGTAAATTAGACCTTTTACCTGAGAGCCAGCCTATATCATGGCAATGGCAGTGGCAAGAGCCATACATTGGGACCTGCAGGGGATACCAAAGGATTTGCTGTTAAGACAGACCTTGGATACTTGATCTCATTATGACACCTAGGGTGCTGGTTTGAAATTCCATATCAGGTCAGGGAGGGTTGATACCAGGGGTAAGGAAATGGCTAATGCAGTTAGTGTCAAAGACAGGTAGTCATCTAACTCAGGTTGAGATTCAGAATTGAAAATCTGATTCGTCATCACTAAAGTGAATAAACCTGAGATTAGAAGGATAGTTGGCAGCCGCCTATATTGGGTCCTAGTTCCCAAAACTGAATCTGGTCTAGATAAGAGAGGATAACTGCCGAGCTCAGCCTATAACATGGGTTTAGAAACCAGGTTTCCTCCATGAATCTTAGGCAGATCAGGATGCTCTCCCTAGGTATGTGGCCTAGGGGCAGCAAATCGGGTTTTAATCTTTGTGGAGCCTAAGGCATGAGACTGGTTATGATTTGGGAAGAAACAAGCTTAGGAACCATGTACTATTCAGGAGTTTTGACAAACTGAGTTATTTGCTTTGAATAAATAATTTGTGTGTTTGACGAGTACTTTAGATATGCTTTAGTCTCTGCCTACCTGTTAGTCCCTCTGGCCATAGTAACTCACTAATACAAGCCTCCTCACTTTAACTTGCAAATTTCTGCATATGACAACTTCCAGTCTATAAGTTCTAAAGTGTGTTGTAGTAACAGTTCTAGTAGTTTAGGTTAATTACAACTTTGATCAGGATACTGAACCTTTAAATCATTTAGAAAAAGGGGGGGCTTGAAGTCTTATAACCAGCCATAGTGTAGGAGAGAAAAACTGAATTGTACCTGCTGATTGGCCATGAAGTGCACTAGCTACTGTAACAAGTGTTAGTTGTAGGTGCAGGCCTCTGTGTGTTGTCTTTTCTGGGCTAAATCATATCCCAGTTAGCTAGTAGAAGCATAAGCATGGTAGATGGGAAGTTATCCAGCAAGTGAAAGAGCATTATCAGGTTTTGCACCAACTTAGAGAAAGAGTCTAAGAGAAATATCAGGATTGTATTTTGGTTTAAAGCCAGTGGCAACCAAATTGGCATAATCCAGATTAGCAGTTTGGTTCTAATTTCTCTGGAGCCTTAAATTATTGCACATAATCTGACGTGATTTTGGGAAATGTAGGGAACAAAGCTAGGAGTAGCTCAGTCGTTAGAGTAAGTTTAAACTTAGGTCTGTTGAGTCTGGAATTAGTTATAACAGCAAGGGTAGACTCATGACTCTATGTACTGCATTAAAAACTTGAAGAAATGAATAAAAACCTGAGTTAGAAACTTGTGACAGTTCAGAACCTGCCATTTCACCATGGCTAGTTGTTGAAGTAAATCCTAACTATGGCGGCTATTCAAATGATTAAATTTAATTAGTTCGGCAGAAAACAGAATTAAATCCTAAATACCTAAACATTAGCTTCCTAAAAACTGTGACAGTATAATATTGCACCTGCTGAGTAGCCAAGAAGTATACTAGTTGCTGTAACAAGTTTCAGTTACAGGTGCAGGCCATTGTGCGTTGTCTTTTCTAGGCTAAATCAGAATCAAGTTAACCAGTAAGAGCATAAGCATAGTTTGGTATAAATATGCAGTTGACAGAAAGATAAAGGCAGAATCCCTCCCTGTTATGGCATATACAGTTTCTGTTAAAGTATAGGATTGGCATAAGGTTGGAGGTGAAGGCAACCTCACAGCAACCAATGACATAGGGAGTCTGAGGTTCAGTATTCTTTAAAAAGGCCCTTGGTTCCTGTACGTGCAGAGGAACCAGCAAGAGGATCATGGATAACAGGTTGCTGAGGTTCTGATCCTGGGCCACTATTAACCTATGTAATCTCAGGAATTAGACCACTGGATTAAGGGAGATCAGAATAGAGGGATATGTGCCAGTATTTCTTATAGGACTCTTAGCTAGACAATTTCTGCCTTCCATTTTTCTGAAACTGTAGGAGCAATCGTGTTGCATATTGGCCATGTGTATTTAACACTATGTACTGATATATAGGGTTAACTTAGATGGTTACTGAGCCTGGAAAATAGGTCAAGGGTTCAAATTTCAGAGCATAGCAAAAGTCTAGGTTAGCCTTTTGGTTTAAGATGGTCACCACTTGACTTAAAAAATGAAGGAATAGCAGCAGGTTTAAACATCATGATTGCAAGTACAATGGTATCTTGGATAAGTTTGAAAGGCTACAAGAGTCACAGGCCCTACACACAATAAACGATGGAGAATGCATTATCGTTATACCCTGTTTTTCTCACCCAGGTTCTGGTCTTTACTAAGCATTTGTCTCAAACTAAATTTCGCAAACTATCCCAACATTTTTTTTCTAAAAGTCTTATTTTTATCCAAAACATCTGTTTTTCTACTTTTTCTCAGATTGTGCAAACGGGTTCTAATACGGGCAAGTAGCGTTCTCTACTATTACGTATTTTAATTCGTGCTAATTCAAATACGGCTTACGACGATTTGGATTATGCAAGCACGTCTTTTTTTTTCTAAAATTCTTCTGTTTCCAAAACGTCTGTTTTTTTATTTTCCTCAGATTGTGCAAATGGATTCTAATACGGGCAAGTAGCGTTCTCTACTGTTACGTATTTTAATTCGTGCTAATTCAAATACAGCTTACGACGATTTGGATTATGCAAGCACATCTGTTTTTCTAAAATTCTTCTGTTCCCAAAACGTCTGTTTTTCTATTTTCCTCAGATTGTGCAAACGAGTTCTAATACAGGCAAGTAGCATTCTTTACTGTTACGTGTTTTAATCCGTGCTAATTCAAATACGGCTTACGACGATTTGAATTACGCAAGCATGTTTGTTTCCCTGAAACCTGTACCTTCTTAAGAAACGTTGTTTTGAAGTTTTCACCTAAGATTACTCTTTTCTTCTCTAAGAGATCAAGTCTCTTAACCAGAACTACGTAGCCTTGAGTTTCCCATTGCACCAGGGAATACGTAGGAGCAGGATCAAGTCCTGTCAGGCTATTTTCCATAAACCTATTTATTTTCTATTTTAAGGGATCAAATAGTTTTCAAAATATCACACACTCAGTTTAAGGGTACCGTTCTTTGGAACAGGCGAGTAGGGTGCTTAATACCTTCCTTACTCGTAATCGACTCCCGAACCTAGATTTCTTCCTCAAGTTAGGGTTTTTCCAAATGTTTTTCCCTTAAAATAAAATTTGGTGGCGGCTCCACAATCCACAAAATTCATTTTTCAAAATTTAGCGAGTTCGTCGTCTCGTCGTAATTACGATTATGACAATAGTTATTAAAATTATTTTTTAATAAAAGTTTTAAATAATAGATAATAAAAATTTGAATGTTTATTAAACATTTTTTATGAATTTTTATTTTTTAAAAAAAATATTTAAATAATACAACCGTGAAAATTAATATATTTTATACTAATTTAATATATTTTATATAATTTTAAATGCTTTATATCAATTTGATATATTTTCTATAAATTTAAACAACTGTTGCAAAATATTTATCAAAAAATTCTATTTTTTTATAATAAGTTTAGTATTTTTTTTAAATAAGTTGTAGTAAATTTTGGATAAAGTCAAATAATACTAAATATTAAATTTATTAAAATTATACCTTTGATATTTTATAAAAAATAAATTTTTTAGTATAATTTTTAAATCATATAACATTTACGTAATTTAAATAAATATATATATATATATCTAAATATTAATTATTTAATTATATTTTGAATTAAAATTTATATTTTAAAATAAAATATTTTAAAATGTCTAATAAAATACCAATTACTTTTAAATTATATAAAATTTTGTAAACTTATTTTATTACATGATAATCTTAAAATATACAATTAAATTCATAAATTTTATTTTTATAAAAATTTATTAAATATATTATTTTGGTAAGTTTAATATTCGACATTATTTAATCTGAGCCATAATTTTTATTAAATATATACTTAATAAAAAAGTATTTAATATTACTGATAATATATTATAAAATATTAATAATATAATATTAAATATTTATAAACTCGTACATCAAACATAACTAGCTAGATCCTGCTTCTTCAAAACGCTTCCTCACGTTGAGATGTCTTGTCGATGTTGACCACAAGCTTTTAGGCAACATTATTGCTTCAGATCTGTGCTGGATGAAAGCTAATAATTTGATTTGTTTCACGTTATTTTATTTTATAATTTTTATAAGATACGAATTCAAAGAACTTGGTTTAAAAAGATTATTTTATAATTTTCACATTATTTTATAATAGACGAATTCACATGATTTAAAAACCTTTAAAAACGATTTTTACTGTTTATTAAAGTTAAGTAATAGCAAATATCATTAAAATGTTATATAATGTTTCAAGATTTTAGTTCATAATTCGTCTTGATATTTCTTGGTTTGGAAAACAAAATGGAAATTGGAATCTTTTCACTTGTTTTGGAACGATCAATGACTTGCACATGGAGATGATGTTATTTCTGTCCATGGATGCCCTCCCATTACACGAGTGAAAACAAAGTAATGTCGCTTTCACGTTCTTTCCGGTTTTCCATTGGAAATAGCTACTTGTCAGAATTTCACTTTTAGTGCGATTTTTGTCAACTGCTTTTATTTCTCGGTGTATATGTACGAGTACTATTTTGATATTTAACCTTTTATTTGTTTTTTTATAATTACAAAAATGATATGATTAAAATTTAAAATTTTGTAAAATTATTTTAATTTATATATATATATATATATATATATATGTTTGTTCGGATATAACGAAAGAAAAAAAATAAGGTAAAAAAAATTAATTTAGATAATTTATTTAAATAAAATTAGAAGAGAGACAAATTTTAAACGATTATTTGATTTATAAAATATTTTTTATTTTAAATTATAAGAATGTTATTTTACTTTTTTAAAATATTTATATAAGTACACTGAAAATAAATTTTATTTTTAAAAAATAAATAAATAAAAATAAATATCATTCTTGCAATTAAAAAAATATCAAATGTATACCTACATAAATTATTAATCATTTATTTAAATCGTTTTAATTATTTATTTTAATTTCAGTAAATAAATAAAAATTAATCAATTTTTACATTTTTAATAATTTTTTTCTTTTAAAAATTAATATAATTAACCACAAATTTCATTCTGAATGGAACATAAACCTTTATCAAAAGAAAAAATATTAATAGCTCAACTTTAATGTGTTGTTGATTGTTGTTTAATCATGAACGAAATAGAAAAAAAATATAAATTATTTAGATGGATAAAAATAAAAAATAAATATAAGAAATAATTTTTTTTTATTATTTACTTAAATAAATATAAATGAGAAATATATATATATATATTAATAAAATAGATTTTATTAAATATAATTTAATTTAAAAAATAATAATTTTTTATTATATTTTTTATAATATATAATGTATTTTTAATTTTTTAAAATATATGATAATTTTAAAATTTTAAATTAAATTAAAAAATAAAAAAAATGTTTCCTTATCCAACTTTTCTTAGCTTTTCACGTGTGATAAAAAAGAGATAAATATGTAAAATTTACATAATTAATTTCACTTCTCTCACATAAAACAAATAATACCAAACATATAAAAATGTATCATTTTTTATTTTTTTTATCCTCTTATCATCTATTTGTCTTTCAATCACCCATCCAAATATTGTATTAAAAAAATATTATTAGATTATTTATATGAATTAATGTAAAAATATATCAATACATTAATTATAAAGAGAATGAGTGGCAAATAGTTTTAAATTTTTTTTTACCTTGCTTTAAAGGATTTTTCATGTCAATAAATTTGATATCTTATGTGTTTATGATAATTTTTTTGTTAACATAATTTTTTTTTCCTTGTTGATTTGTCAAATTGGAGAAAAGTTTTTTTTTTTTACTACATCCATGTCATTGTACTTTTTGTTGTTGTGTTTGAATGTTCTCTGTAAAAGGTCCTGTGAGTGTTTTTTATTTTTTAAGTTTTAAATTTTTAAAAAATTATTTTATTTTTTTTCTGAATTTTAAATTTTATTTTTTATTTATCCTTTTTAATAATATTTGTATGCTAAGAGATAAATTTAAGATTAAAAATAAAAAAGAATTTAAAATTTTAAAAAATAATTACATTTTTTAAAAAATTTAATTATTTTTAAATATGTTAAAAATAAATTTCATTATTATTTAACTGAACATATTTTATTTTTAAATTTTAATTTAATTTAAAATTTTAAAAACTAAAAACTAAAAGCTAACAGAACAGGATTTAAATTTTTAATTGATGGTTCTATGCTTTATCCTGTAAAACACACTCTTTCTATTTAAAGGAGCCAAATTATTCTTTAATATATTATTATTAATTTTATTTTATCTAAGCCTCACCAAATTAAAAGTAAAATTTACCAAATAATAGCTGAGACATGCCTCGTTTAATAAATTGCAAGCAATGTTAAATTAATAATAAAAAATAGATTAAAAATATGTTTAAAAACATATTATTAACATTTTCAACGAAAATTTGAACTCGCACGAGAGTGTAGCTTAAATTATTGTTATATATATTATTTAAGGTAATTATCTTTTTGTCTTTTTATTTTAAAATTCAATTAAATTATATCGATAGTGTAATTTTTTTATATTGTTATCCATTTATAAATTATTATATTAATATAATTATTAAATTTTATTATAATTATTTATTTTAAAATTAATACCTATCATGATTTTTAATTAATTGATAGATAAAACTTTTATTATAATTTAACTAATAATATATTAAAATTAACCTTTTATTATAATTAATATGAAATTTTAAATATTTACTATATTTTTACACAAATTTTTATTCAAATTTTATTATTAATACAATATAAAAATCCCGTTGATAAATAATTTATAAATATTATTTAAATCACAGCTAAACAACGCCGAAGCTGTGGAGGTATTGGATTTATGTTTTGGGCCCAAAGAGGTCCAAAAAGCTACTACGCAATGGACTGAACAGAAGTTGAGCCGCTTACGCAAATCATAAACTTTGGACCAAAGCAAAAAAAAAAAATAAAAAAAATCATAAACTTAACAAAATAAAGGATTTGACCAAAAAAAGTTAGCAAATGAGAGACGGAAACATTTGGTGGTAATGTGATGAGATGAGTAATGACAGAGTCAGAGAGGCCAAAGAGAAAGCGAAAAATGGGAGACACAAAAGAGACTGCTTCTAAGAAACCTGCGGCAAAATGGCCTTCCATCAAACCCAAAAAGAATCTTCAGATTACCCGCTTCCGTGATTTCGATCTCTTCACGGTTACCATTCCATCTTTTCTTTTCTTTTTTGTTTATATTTTTATGTCTTACTCGGTAATGGCATTGTCGTTTGTTTGGATTTCAGTAAAAATTGGTGGGATTTAGCGATGTTTGATGCATGAATTCTATTCTATCAAGCCTATCTCATTATGGGATGATTATAAGAGTGCTTGTTGCCCCTTTATTTTATTATTCTAACTTATGCATCAGAAAGTACACTTTCCCAATTCTTTTTCATACTGTTTTAAAATGAAAAAAATTGTTAATTAATGCCTTTTCTTAAGCTGTGATTTCACAGTACATTCTGATTTTTATGATTGCTTCAAATTCAGTTGAAATTTAATGTTCCAATCCAAATTAAACAGCGTCACATTAGATAAGGCTTGCTCCTTTGAAATGTATGTATGCCTGTGCTTGTTATCCTCTAAATAATTTTTATTTTAACCATTTTTGGGTTCAGGTTCAGAATTTTTTCACTTCTGCTGAATCAAAGGCATTCATCAAAGCTGCGGAGGCAATTGGTTTTGCTCATCAAGGGAGTCTGGGTCCAGCTAAAGGGGAAGCTTACAGAGATAATGATCGAATCTCGGCGAACGATCCTGTCCTAGCAGATACAGTTTGGGAGTCTGGACTTAACAAACTATTTTCCGATATAAAAATTCGAGGAAAGATTGCTGTTGGTTTGAATCCAAATATTAGATTATATAGGTTGGTTTGTTTTCTGAGGCAATAGCTTTGTGTGGGGAAGTTAGTATAAGTTTTCAGTTTGCAAAAGCTTTTCTTGGAACTTTGCATTTTCTCTGATGCCATCTTATATTCTTATTCATGAACGGAAAACATCTTTGATATCTTTAAAGTTGATTCTGAGAAAAATCGTTGTTTCTTTAATTGCATTACTTTCACTAATTATCATGCACTTCTGCATTTCAGGTACAAGGTTGGTCAACGCTTTGGAAGGCATATTGATGAAAGTGTTGATCTTGGAGATGGAAAACGCACTTATTATACTTTGCTAGTGTATTTAAGTGGTGGTGGGCCTGGTGAACTCAAATCAAAACCCAAAAATGATTCCAGCAAACTGTCAGATGCATCTTTTGATCCTCTGGTTGGAGGAGAAACAGTCTTTTATGGTCCAAGAAATAACATTGTGGCTGAGGTAAACTATTAATTGTCTTTTAGTGAAATATGGGATGATAATATTTACTTTACACTGAAACGAGTTTGAATTTTGCTTGGATGCATATTTTGGAATATGACTATGCTTTTGGTGCTGATGCAACATTGACTTTACAGGTGGCTCCAACTGAAGGAACAGCACTCCTGCACCTTCATGGACATAAATGCTTGTTGCATGAAGCCAGAAATGTTTTGAAGGGTGTCAAGTATGTGTTTCGTTCAGATGTAGTGTTTGCGTGAAGAATGGTTCATGTCTTGTAACAAATAATCTGGTATATTCATCTCCTGAAGGCTTACTCTGTTAGCTTAGCACTTGGAAAATCATTGTATTATCGCAACAGATTATTTACTTTAAAAAGCAAATCAATAGGGAAGTCATTTTGAAAATCTCATATTCTGGAGAAAATCTGATTGATTAAACTAGCTGCCTACTCAGAACATTATTAAAAAAAGGACAGCTGGGTACTATAACTTAGCTCCCACTAATCAGAACATTATGGGGATTTATATCTTAAATTGAGCGTAATATATGTTTTGTATACTTTGAATTTGAATATCATGGGAAAGTATTGTCTTTTTTTTTTCCATAGAAGAGTTATGATGATATTTCTTAATTTCTGGATATCTGTTTGTTTGATCCATAATATCTTGGTTTTTAATGGTCTTGGATGAAAATGTTGCTGACTTTCTTATGAGTTGTTTTGGTGAAATTTCTAACAATGGTGCTTGCATTCTGTTTAGGGTAAAGTGTATAGCATGTTTCTATTTGAACATATCATGCACCCAAGACATTTCCAACATGAAATTCCTTTACAATTTTAAACCATTGCAAATGTTTTTAATTGGACTGCTCAAGTGGAAGACATCATTAAACCAAGCCTTAACTGGTACTTCTCATTTTTTATTGCAATTTGGAATTCACATATAGTATGACTGTTGCATATCCTTCTACTTTTAGGACTAAAAGTCTGCACATTGTCGGTCTTAAGCTTTCATAGAACAGAAGAGGCTTGGGGTCCATCAACTGGGAATGGAAAGATCAGTCACAAACCTTATTTAGCAAGAAAAGAGTATTATAAATTGGATATCGATGTTTTTATTGAAAAACCATATCAGACAACCTTGTGCTTGTGTGCACAAATAAAAATAAAATTCTTGGGTCATTCATAAAGCAAAGTATATAAGCACAATCTTTCAACATGAATAATAGCAAGATCTGTGACAACTGATAATACTGTAAAATGTTATTAACAAAAATAGTGGAAAAGAAGAAAACAATCTTGCCAAATTTGTCTCTAATTCTCTGTGTCTCTCAATTTGATATCCTGCAATTTAGTCTCACTTCTCCATTTTCAGAGCCTTTTATATTTCCGAGTTTCAGCATTGAAGTTGTGAACTCTTTGAAGAATAAACTCTGGTCTTTGGCAAATGCTTCAACAATCCATCTAGTTCTGTAATCACCAACAAGTGATTGATCTGAAGAAAACACACCTTTTCTGGCCAACAGTTGTTTGTAATAGTCATTATCAAACACTGACGCTGTTGAGTCCAGGAACTGTCCTGCACTGCGGTTGTGGTTTGGCTTTGGACATTTTTTTCTTAGGTCTAAAGCAAACTCAGTGTCCATACTTGGATCAATTTCATGCAGTGAACTAAAATTACGAAGGCGAGCCTCAAAGGAAGAGCAATGTGAGAAGCCTAGAGTGTGACCTCCGGATAAAGTTACCATATCTTTGACTGTCAAACCTCTCTTAGCAAAGCTCTTAATGAGTTGGCTCACATTGGAGGTTGGAGCAGGTAAGTTGATGGTATCAGATGCCTTTGATACTCTTCCATCTTTCCTTCCTTTTAGTACATTCCAATATGGTCCTCCAGACTGTCAAAGTAAATAAGATTATCAGGATTTAGGATTGAGTGATCACAGTGTATATAGAAATTTTAAATATATCATCTAGAATGTCTTTAGGCGTTATCCAAACCTATTAAGTGACTTGGATTATCTTAATGGAATATTTTATGAGATCACTAAATATGTCTCTAAACTAGCTTGGAGGCTTAGATATTACCATGGCTACCACATCTCTAGCTGAAATGGCAATTATATCAGCACAAGAGACAGTGTTTGGGCAAGTCAACTCAAGCTTTGCTTTGGCTTCATCAATCATGTAGAATGATCGAACTGATATATTAGGAGGGCCATCTTTCTCTGCTTGGTTAGTGGCTGTTGAGTCCAGCAATATTGATGCATCACACCCCTATCATTGAACATCATTCAATCATCATAAGAAAATTACACTCACTAGCCATTTTAATCATTCACCAGAATGAACAGTGTGCGTGTTCCTTATTTTGAATTAGAGAACTTACCCTTATGAAACAGTCATGGAAGAACATCCTCAATATGCGTGCTGGGACTTTCGGGTCATGCTTAGAAGCATTCAGAACCGTCTCTGAAATAATTTTTTCCAATTGTGGACATGTTTGGCTGTAATAATGAGGATGGAGTTCAGCTTTGGATATTGAAAATATTGCCAGTATTAGGAAAATGATAGGAGAGATGTTTAGTGCTGGCAGAGGGGCCATCTGATAAATCAGAATTATTGTACTTCCAAGATGAGTATTATGAGAACTTCATGCAAATGCATTGCGGTATATATAGAATAGAAGTGAATGATTTTAGCAAACGCATGCTTAACTCAAGCACTGTACTTTGAAGCCACTCAAAAAGGTTGGAATATTAGCCTAGAAGTACAGATTTTGACTTTCCTTCTGTTCTGCTTTAAGACCTAATATATCAAACCACCTAGACACATCTTCAGTAACCAACGGAAGTACTAGATTAATAATTGGGCATATTCTATTGTATTTTAATTAATTGTTAATTTGGTTTTAAGTAGATGTTTCTCCCCCTTAAAATTAAAAATGGGTTTCTCCCCATTCAGGCGTACTGCACAAAGGTACTTCATTGTTAGGTAACATGCTACTTCATAAGTTGTTCTGTTGGTGTATACCTCTCAGGTTAGTTCAGTTAAGTTGTAAAGTTGATGAAAGGAGGAGTGCAAGATTCTGCACAAACAAATTATGAAATTGACTCCATTGTCCGGGAAGGCTTCTTTTACCCATCGCTTGGGTGGTTAGAAAGGAAATCAAAACTGGAAGAAAGGAATATCGTCCAAACATTCATTTTTCTGCATGTATCCAATGTAATAGGAACAGAATCTAAGCAACCGTTTTGACTGGTGAAATAGTTAAGTAATTGATTTGGGTAATTTCTCAAACCAGTTATGCATGTAAATAGATGAGCTAGGTTAAACAGGTCTAAGCTGGTGCTGGATTTTGTGATTGAACTTTAAATGTCAGCTGATTTTTCAACTTTAAAACAAATGGATCTTAAGACGACTCTAAGTTAATAGGCCAGCAAAAGAAAGAGTAATGTTATATTATCTTACAATATCCTTTTTATTGTTTTATAAAGAAAATATTAGATAAAAATATGCATTTACTATATTAAAAATTATCCAATATTATTTTTCATTTAGTAAGATGATTGGTCATAAATGTTATAAGAAGAGAAACGATCCTTATAAGAATTAATTACAATGTTTTTATTAAAAGATATACTTGGATAAGGAACATTATTTGTCATATAGATGTTTAAATTATATTTTCTATTTTAAAACATTATACAGTTTTTACCAGATTAATGTCATTAACTTTCCTTAAAATATTGCCATTAGTATATTAATCTTTTTTAAAGTGTAACTGAGAATAATGTTTGGAGCATATTTTGTGAGCGTACGCATCACTTCTCATTAAGTATATAGGTAGCATAAGCTGCATAACCAATTCTATAAGTATAAATAAATAAAGTAAGACCAACACTAAAATTGCGTTAGTTAAATGACTTATTAAATATTTCTTTAAAAGGAAAAAAATTATATGAAAGTTTGTCATAAATAATTAATTTGTTAAATTTATTAAAATAAATTTAAAAAGAACTAATAAAAAAATCATAAGCTACTGATAAGTTTAGTATAACATCTATTTTTTTCAACTTAGTGTTTACAAAATATGGCCAAATAAGCTTAATAGAAATTCTCCTTAAATAATGATAACTATGTACATGAAGAACTACGTAAATCTGATATAAGACTATGTAAATTTTGTGCGAATGGATACTATTTTTCGATTAAAAATACAATGAAGAATCATATATTTTATCTACGCATCTATACTATCCCGGGTGTTGTGCGGATTCAACCCAACTAGTATTAATACATTTGACGTTTGAATCCGGAGAAAACATTAAAAGGTTGACATGGTGAGCTAACACGTGCCTTTTTTACCCAGTCAAGATGCATGTAGCAGTTTTGAAATCTTTGGAACAAATGAGGATCTTCTCGGCAGAGTTTTATTTAGGAGAGAGAAACAGATAAAAAGTATGTAAAAATAAGGAAAAAAATAACATAGAATTTAATATGTATGTAAAAAAGAAAAAATAACTAAAAATAAGAAATTTTTTATTGATGAACATTTACCTAACCCAATCTTAATTTGAAATATCGAAAGGAACTGCCCTTGTCAGAGCTGAAAGCAAAAAAATTCAATAAAGTTAAACATAATTAGTAAATAATTATGTTATTCTATTCTTTAAATATGATTAAAAATTTAACTTTCTGGTCGTGTATATATAAAAAAAATTAAAAGATATAAAATCTATTTTAGTTAATTTTTATCTTTTAAAAAAATATCTTTAACTGTTAATTAAAAATATCTTTAACTGTTAATTAAAAATATCTTTGACCTTTCTCCTTAAATTTGAACGTGATTCACTTAATCTTCCCCGTAACATACTCTATAAAAGAATCAAAATATTAGAGCCAACCACAAGTCTCTATTGCAGTTCTCCATAAATGCATCAGTTCCTTTAGGTGAATTTATTCAACCAAATTTTACAGGTGAAAAGTTAGCATTATCTAAGCAACTAAATTTACTGATTTGCACTGTTATTTCTTATTGTATGTTACGAAAGTTCTCTACCTTCACACTTTTGTGATCTATTATTTTTCATTACTTCCTCTGGTCTTTTTTTTTTTTTTAATACCCTATCATCTAAAATATTTTAATAAATTTTATTATAAGATACTTCAATATTTCTATCCCATAAGGTATTAATATATTATTATTTTATTTATCAGTACTAGCTAAAGGCAATAGAAACTTAATTTAAAATCAATAAATAAAAATATACATATTGAGATTAAAATTAATAATATTAAATAAATATAAATTATAATACTTCTTTAGAAGACAAAAATAACATTTATTTTAATATTCTATAAAATTTAACTAAAAAACATAAAAAAAATAAAGAGAGTATTTATAATATGGCATTTCCTCTTTCATTTCGACCTTTTCTTATTGCAAATCTAGCACAATGAATTTAGAATTCTATTAACTACTTCATTTTTATAAAGTTGCTATCATTCATCAAACTTGTTAATCACTTAATTGTTACACCAAACTATAGGATACCTAGAGAAGGATGCACTATGCGCAATGAAACACGGGTCCACGTGTGGACCCGGTACATATAGCCCCACAATCGACACGTGTAGAGGGTGCCAGCCTGGTTACACCCACCAGAGGACCCCACAAAATCATAGGGACACGTGCCTAAACCTAGCAATCACATGACCAAATCTCGTGGCCCAACTTCAACCACTCACCATGCTCCACGGACCACCTCACTTTCCCCACCCACATTTTGGGCCCCGCCATATAACACGTGCACAAACAAGTATACAACCTCACGTGACCGTTTTCTGGACCCCACTCTCTCTCTCTCTCTCTCTCTCGTTGACGCACCTATCAGAGTCAGAGTCAGCTACGTTCCCCACACCGCTATTCTCACACCGTCTCACCAGTTATCCAATAACCCTACCTCGCACGTGCAAACTGGACCCCGCACGGGTGAGACCCCACCTCTTTAGACTCAAAAGCACCCCAATTCAGTTCTTTTTTTTCACTTCCAGACTCTGGTGCTTCCCAATAACAACATAAAAAGATAAAAAAAAAAAAACTAAATAAACAAACAAAGATAGCCTCAAAAAGTTGTAGAATTTGTTCCTAAATCCTAACCATTAAATTAACAAAAAAAAAATACAAAACCCAAATAGCAAAAACCACCTCTTCCTTTTTTGTTCTCAAAAAGAAAAAGTAAAGCTGTCTAAAGTCTATTTTTTTTTCCTACCAAATGCCGGGTGTTCAATTTGAAGGCTTTGAAGTGGGGGGTAGAGGTTCTGAAGAGAGAGAAGGACGACCCAAAAATTGAAGCTCTTTCTTATCATAAATTTGCAAAGAGAAATCCCTGAGCATCTGGGTGGATGTAGGAGCGGAAGAAGAGGAAGGAGTAGCAACAGTTGGTGAGGAGGACATTGTAGGAGCAAAAGTGGAGGAAAAGTTAGCAGATTCGGAGGCAGCATTTGAAGAATGGTGTCCATGGGATTGCATTTGCACCTGCATAGCAGAAACAATGCCCGAAATGGGTCGGGCTTGGACGTTGAAAAATGGGGCCGCAGTTGCGGGAATGGCCCAATACTGAGGAGGGTTAGAAGAGCTAGGGAACATGAAGAAAGGCCCTGTTGCATTAGACCCAGGCCACAGAGGGACAAGTCCACCGCCGCCACTAACACTTCCATATGCGCTTTGTGCAATTGGTGCCAGCCCTGAAGACACTGAAACTTGATTACTATCGTTTATCTCAATGAATTCACTGTTCGATGCTCTTCTCCTTTGCTTCCGAGGGGTATCTTCTCCTTCTGGCCTCGCCGACGATGATGTTGGAATCTTCAGCGTACCGCCGACAGACACCGCGATTGCCGGGATGGTTCCGGTGCCGGTAGCTTCGATGATCGCGGGCTCAGCGTGCTCCAGCAACCACCGAATTGTTTCTCCGTCGGACTTGTGCCCAAGCTCGCGCGTCAGCTGGAAGATCCTAGCGGCGCACGGCGCCGGCATCCGGATTCTCCGGCCACGCCCCTCCACCTTCGTGTGCCGGTCCTTCGACGGTTTCTTTGCCGCCGTCGTTGATATCGTTAACGGCATCGGAATAACGCTCATCGGAAGAGACGCGCCCACGCTTTGCTCCGTGTCCGTTAGCTCTTCTTTCATTGGAGCCGCCGCCTCTGCCGTAGACGGTGGCAGCTGAGGCAGCGGCGACTCTGGTGGGTCCGCCATTGGCGTCGTTGTCTCCGAGGGAGATATATCGGCGCTGTGGGTGCCGTCTTTGTTGAAATCGCCATCGTGGGGAGGATTGGCTTCCATCCTGAACGGGAACAGGAATCAAGAAACCCAATAGTTTCAGAAAAACCAAGAAAAATATGATCAAAACCCAGATGAGAAATAAGGAAAAGATTCAAAATTTACGAAATTCAGAAGTGAAAAGTGAAAACCCCGGGGGGCTTACAGTGTGTTTTGCAGGGGAAGAACAGAGAAGTTGAGTTTTGAAAAGTTGACTGTACTTTGAAGCTTTCTGGCACTGCGAAGGATTAGAGAGACTAATTCAGCATTGAAAGAGAGATTTTTTCTAATTAAAAAATTATGAATGTTAAAAATAAAATAAAATTGGGAACAACAAGGAACACAGAGAAAAACAAACCCTAACAATGGAAGAGAGCCCCACTTATCCGTATGAAAGAGAGGGACCCTCAGATTCAGTTCTGTATTTATTTGCACAGTAAAATAGAATCAATGGCTGGATACGCTCTTCTCATCAACTTGGCCTCTACGATGATGCCACGCAGTGACCCTTAAGTTTACTAGGAAGTTACTGCTCCTAATACAGTTTTGTGCCTAATTTATAATAATTTCGCATTTTCCATGTGAAATAATAAAAAAATCTCCTTATCTGTTGCTAGGTAACGGGGAAAGTTATTATGGGTTTTAAATGATAATTAATGTTTTTATTAGTTTCAAAATTTTGAAGAATAATGAAAAGATTTATGTCAAAATATTTTTTTTGTAATATCTAAGGAATAAACTTAAATACAATATCACAAATTTTTAATGAAAGTTAATATTTCATTTTGATAATCATTTTTTATTTTGATATGAAAATAAAATTAAAACTATAATTATTGGGATAAAATAATCATTTTAGTTAAAAATACTATCAACAGTAGTTATAATATTTAATTCAAATCTTGACCTATATTTAAATGAGTTTTGTCTAATTCTAAATATCTTATTTTACAATAACATTTTCATAACATTTTTATGAAAAAATAACGAAGATAATAGCGAAATTCATCAGCTTGGTCTATTTAAATCTCCATTTTTTCTATAAGAAAAAGAGATAGAAAATTTGAGGATGTTTTATTTATTCAATTAGGCTGGCTAAGAATATTACATTTTTATGAAAAAAAATAACGAAGATAATAGCGAAATTCATCAGCTTGGTCTATTTAAATCTCCATTTTTTCTATAAGAAAAAGAGATAGAAAATTTGAGGATGTTTTATTTATTCAATTAGGCTGGCTAAGAATATTACATTGTTCTTGTTAGATGGATTGTTTTTTAAAAATTCTTCCTTTTTATGCAAAAAGAAAAGTAATAGCTTTTGCCTAAAGTTTGGTACGAAGTCATGTTTTTAGAGAAAGAAATATTTTAAAATTAATAAGTATCTCGTTTGTTATATAACTTATTTTAATAAAATGAAAGATTTAAATATTAAAATAATATTAATTTAATTTATATAAATATCAGATTCTAGTAATTAAATTAAATATAAAATAATTTAATTAATAGAATATTATTTTAATAATAATCTGCAAATATTCACTACGTTGATTGAAAATTCGACGATTGATTAAAAGGTTAAAGAAAAAATTATATTTATATTAATAATTAATCAAAAAATACAAAATAACTAAATTAAATGTTAAAAGTTTAAAAACATGTGTCACAATTAGAAAAACACACGCACACAAGACCTGTGAGAATAACACGTATAAAAATTACCTTCCAAATAACAAAAATTCAATTTGTTATATAGAAATAGACTAAAGGTAACTTAAAAGTTGGATTTAGGAAACATTAGATAATTTTAGGTTCAGATAAGTTAATCATAAATTATGATTTATTTATTTTTTTAAAAAGGTTAGCGGAAAAACTTCGACAGCTGACTCTTGAGGTTAAGTGCTCTGGACGGAGTTTGTTTTTTTTTTTTTTTTTTTTGCAGAATATTCTCCCTATGTGTGACAGTGTGAGTTACCTCGAAGAAATTATCTATTTTGGTAAAGAATTTAGAAAGGGCTTTCAGCGGATATTTATAAAACTTAAATTTCAATATGTTTTTATATATATAAATATGACGACTTTTATTTTTTTTAATAAAAATAATTTTATTTCATATTTAAATTTTAAACTTTTCAAGACAAGTTAAAAAATATCTAATAAAAAATGACAATGGGAATAAAGATAAAAAAAAATTAAATACGAAGAATTAAAAAAATTAAATTAAAATTTATTATATTTATAAAGATTAAAATATATTTAAACTTAAAATTAAATATTAAATTTTTAGTAACATCATATTAAATTGTGGTGATTTCCATCCATACCTTACATCACCTGAAATAGTTGAAATTTTTATACCTTGATAATGGAAAAAATTAATTCAAATATAGGATTTTATCATCTTCGTAATTTATATCTAAATATTAAAAAATAAAATAAAATAAAAAATATTTTATAATTGTTATAAAACTTATAAAATATTTAGTAACATCAAAGAAATCTTAAATTTTTTAATAGTGAACAACGTTTAGAATCAAATAATATTTTTAAATAATTTAAAATTTTAGAATTTTACTTTTAGAATGTTTAATCTTAAAAAGTATTAACACTGCAATAAAAAATAATTTTAGCGGTAATTTTAAAATATAAATAGTGACACTTTTAAATTCTACTCGCTTATTACTGATAAATTTATGTTTATTACAATATTTTTTAAAATATATTTTAACGAAAATCTGAGGTAACGGATAATATAATCGTAAAAAAATTATTTTGTAAAATGTAAAACTAACATAATTTAATATTGTATTTCTACACTCAATTTATATGCCAATAAATTTGGAATATGAAAATATTTCATAAGTAATTTTCTAATATTATTCCATAATAATAAGAGAAAATAGTAAAACAATAAAAGAAATCAAAGTTGGTCAAACACAAATAATAATAAAAAAAGCAGAAAAACAATTATAAAGTGGTCAATAGTATAATTGGTAAGCATACAGGGAAAGATACAACAGTAACCAATAATAACAATAGTTTGTGTATATAAGCATATATCGTATAATTTCAGGAGTTAATGATAAAATAACTTTCAAGAGTTAAAAAAAACTATGAAAAAAATAGAACATGTTACAATGATATAATTCAGGTATTTCTCTCCATAATCACATAACAATCATTTCAACACGTTCATAATATAATGAGATTGAATCTATCAAATTACAAAGTCATTATAAGTTTATGAATGGAGTGAACATGCCAGATTTCAAATCAAACATATATAAAGTGCATTCATAACCACTGTAGAGAACAAAGCTTCCATTTTTTCTAAACTTTCCTTCTCCTTTGTTGGATGACCACGCCTCCTTTTCAAAATAGTCATAACCATAGTAGTTTAGCTTTACGATATCAACAATGAAACAGTTAAATTTAAGGGAGAAAATTAAGAATTGAGATGGTTGAGTTGCGAGTAAAAGAAAACCCTAATAAAGAACCGATAAATTTGGTCACTATTTAACTTCTTTTTAGACAGTGTTATAATTAACTTTTTTTTATAATTACAAACAAATAATGATAATTTTGATATTACATAAAAATTATAAAAATTTTACTTTTTTGTATGTGTTTTATTTTTAAAAATTCAAATAAATTAGTCTAAATGGTTGATAAATTTATTCTTATTCTCTCACATAAATTACACATTAATGTTTTCAACTTGGGACAAGGAGAAAAAAATGGAAAATTAAGAAATAGATGAATAGGTCATAGGTGTAGTTAACTTATGTTTAAGAAGAGGGAATTTTTTTTTTCTTTTACAAGTAATAAACTAGGAAGAACTATTTAGTTAAAATGATATTTAAATGTTTTATGTTGTTTAATGAAATTTATATTTTAAATTAATTTCATTCAACATTTTAAATGTATATATTTATATCAAATTTAATTTTAAATATTTATTTATTTATTTTTTTCTTTTTCATCAAATTTAAAAATATGCATTTTACATTGAAAATAGATTTAATTGAATTTTTAATTTTCCTATTGTAGTCAATAAATTATTTTGGTATTTAATACTTTTTATTTAAATTTAATCCTTTAATTTTATTAATTTTTATAATCATGTATTTTTAATTTTTTAATCTATCATTCAATTTCTCCATTCCTCGCAAAATGCTCTATGGGCTGAACCCATTAGCCTGACTCTATTAAAATTCTACCAATTTTTTGTGATAAAAAAATCGACCATTTATAGTTGTTATTTTCATTTTATTTGTTGATTCCTCCTTTTTAAAGTTTTCTAACATATATTTAATGAAATATAATATAAAGGTTTAATTAATTACTTATTTTTTTTATAAATTTTTAGTCAATTTCTTATAAATTTTTTTAGTTCATGGTTTTTAGTTTTATATTTAGAAACTTTTTAAAATTAAATCAGTTTTAATCTTTAACTTTCAATTTAAAAAAATTACAAAAATGAGTTAAGTTATTTTATTCTTTCATTATCTTATGAATCCATTAAAAATAAATTAATTAAAAACTAACAAAAATTAAAAGATGAATTTATAGTAAAAAAATAAATTAAAGTTGAGAATAAAAGAATTTAAAAATTATAAATAATAATTAAAATTTTTTGTTTTAAGAATTAAGTTTAAACTATTTTAAAAAAATGTTAAAAATCAACTTAAAATATTTTAACAATTTTTTATTTATTTTAGTTTAATTTAAAAATTAAAAACTAAATATAAAATTTATTAGTTTAACAAAATAAATTTAAAAATTTAAATTCAATAAATTTAAAATTTATATAATTTTTTTTAAAAAAATTAAATTATTTTTTTAAACTATGAAAATAAAAACGGGCACAATATATTGAAAACGGAGGAAGATGAAACTCGCTCCACTCTGAGTCTCTCACCGTTGTCATGGCTCGTCATGAAGGAAATTAAGAAAATCTGATCACATGTAAATTTTCCAATTCTTATTCAACCCCAAAGGATAAATACGCAACAGCAAGAAGAAAAATATGAATTAAAGAGTAACACCCTTATATCTTATAGATTTTAAAAAACTAATGCCTTCACGTACCCCGATCATTCCATTGTCAGATGTTTATCCAATAAAAATAATATTTAAAGATTTGAAAATAAATATTTATAGACAAAATAAAAAATATAAGATAGGTTATCGAATAATTAACAAATATGTAATAATATTAATTATTAAAAATTTAATTAAATAAATTTAAACTGTAAAAAATAATTATAAAATTTTAAATGATGATAAATTAATTAAATTCTAAAAAAGTTATATGAACTAATAGGTTAATTTAATCTAATAAAAATTTATATATAATAAATTTTTATAAAAAATAATAAAATTTAATACATAAATAATATAAAATAGTATATTTTTAATAAAAATATTTTTTATCATTATATACTTTTAAATAATATTGCAATATAATAAGTAGATAAGAATATGTGTAACCTGTTATACAAAAGCAAGTATGAAACATTTTTTAAAATATTAATTACGTCAAATATTTAATTTTTCAAATTATTAAGTTCACCGAGACAATTTTAAAGATACAAAAGTTATCCGAAAATTGGAACATGGTTTGGGCCGGTGACCTAGCCATATAAATGTTAGAGTCACTTGTAGCAATCTTATTATGTGACTTAATTAAAATGTCATATCTTCAATTATCATCTCCATTCATATTTATTTTTATAAGAAAGAGAACAAGAAAATAAAATATGTTTATATTTAATTTTTATAAAAACTTAAAATGATATTAATTATTAGTTTTTATTAATACTTTTTATTAATTAATCAAAAATAAAAATAAAATATAAATATAAATATTATTAAATGATTATAATATAATGAGTATATTTTTCAATTTCTGTAATATTTTATAAAAAATAAATAGATATGAATATAATATTATATAATAACATACAGCGCAGTATTTTTACCTGGAAGTATAGAATGATTCATTTTGGTTATTTAATTTTACATGAATGATTACTATTACACACCATCATTTATGAAAAGTTGATATTAATTTTATGATTTTTCTAACATTAGTCTTTAATACTAATTTTAATCAAATATAAAATATAATCTTTTTAAGATATTTATTATGTTAAAAATATAAACATACAATGAATATTTTTTAATAAAAATATTTTACTTTAACTATTTAAAACCAGTTTTAAAAGATGATGTTAATAAAAGTAAAACCATTATTATTTGACTAATCGTGACTATTAAATTGAGATATGTAATTCCTATAAAATTTATTTAAAATTGTATCATAAAAATAATTTGTTATTTTGTGTAGGTTATTTTACTGGTAAAAAAGTAAGATTTTACAACAATATTTTACGTCACTTATTAAGTAATTGATATAAAAAATAATGGTGAAAATTTTATAATTTTAGTAAAGTTATTACGTCAATTTTAAAGTATCCAGTCACAATTTTTGTTTTACATCAATCATTGGAGTAATCGATATGAAAAGTCACAATTTATATTGGTTTTTCAAAGTAATTGACCTAATATACTTTGTTACTTTTTCTTATCTTAGACCTCAAGTCCCTTTCATTCCTTCTCCTTTATCGCACATCTCGTTCATCCTCTTCGACAAGTCGATGATCTATCACCATCATTTCTTCCCCAACACCTCCACCTTAACCAAATGATAGAGCTTCAACATTGGAAGAAGACAAAGAGTAAGTAAGGTGGGGGAAGTGAAATGATGCGTTTGGAGAGAGAATACTCCGAATGGTGGAGTCATGTTTGAGCATGGCAGAAGTCGGATCCATAAGTCCTATAGTTGATTGTTCTCGATTCCAGAATCAATTCAATTTCTTTTTCATACTATTTCATTTTTAGTTAGGGTTTTTTAATCCAACACTGCATCCGCTATCAATGAATTCGTTCCTTTTCAATTACAACACCGCCACCTCCTAGACCTCTCTGGTTTCTTATATTTCCACCCGAACCATCAAATTCAAGTTCCTTTTGGGAGAACAGAAATTTCCGTGATCATTGTAGAGAATTGCAATGTATTTTCAATCTTGCAAAGACAGTGTATGTGCTTATTTCACACCAAAATAATAGTTTTTCAGCCAAAACCTTCTCCGTCACATTATGCTTATAAGCTTTACACAAAATTTTCTATCCAAATATCCATTGAGTTTTGATCATGCTATTTGATATTGTTTATTTAGTTTAATGTTTTTTTTTAGGTAAAAGGTGCTAGAATGTTGATGATAATAAAAAAAGATAAAGGGTCTTTAGAAGATGTAAAACATGTCTCATTATCTTTCTTTAGAAGATAAACTATGGTGGAAGAAAAAAAAAGGAAGTGTATTGCGGAAATTTTGGCAAAGGTTGTTCTGGTTGGGTTTGTTTTTGTAAGATTTTTTATTTGCCTTTCATTGTAATTACTATTTGACCCTGATAACTTTGCTTGGTTTTACTTTCTATGTTGAAAAATCTAGAAGCGAGAGCAATTTGATCAAATTGACTAAGAAGCTGATGAATGGATGGGTACAGAGATTGCTAAGAAAATTGAAAATAAGAAGGTATATAAACTTTTGCAAACTATACCTACTTTCATTTTGACTGAAATTGATAATCAATTTTATCATAGGCTAAATGAAACATCATGTCTATATGATTTCTAATTTTAGTTTTAAAAAATGTTTTCAAAAATATATATGATTACTGTATTTAACAAAATTTAAGGATTTTACTTAAAATAAATATGAATTATTGGTCAATTATATTGAATTTCTCATAATTAATATTAGTATTTTTTAAATCATCATTGCCCATAATTTTAGTGCACTCCTAATTGCTATGTACTTCCAATTGTTGAATAAAAATAAAGCTAATTGAAATTCATTCAGTTCATGATAATGGATTTTTTTATATTGCTTTATATTATTTACTATTCTTATTTTGTTGACTTGTTTTAATTTTTTTTCAGCATGTTTTATTCATTGTCCTCTTTGGAAAATATGAGGAATGGTAATATTAATTCATTCGTTTTGTAAAATTGCTTATAGATATATTATTGATGATATCAAATTGCTTCAAGAATTATGCTTCATAAGAATATAAACCTTGAAAAAATAAGGTATATACGAAAATCTCTTTACTTCTAGTTAGCTGTGTTGTGATTGTAGTGCATAATGTTTCTTAGTCTCTTTTATTGGTTTGCTTGGTTTTGTTTTCTCGGCCTTGGTGTCATATATTAATTTATTACCTTAAACTTGTAATATTGAATGTGAGTTTACGATTGATTGTTTATATTTATAGGTTGTGTGTGCTTAAGTTCAAGCTCTTATGTTTTGCCTTTGATCAAAGCTGGAATAGTTATCTATGACAGTTATCAATAGTGTGCTATAGAAGCGATATCAGTGTATTGGAGCATTTTCTCTGAGGTGAATAACAACAAATTTTTGCATTATGGAGCATTTTTTAATAATGACTATCATGACCGCAATTGTTGTTTTTAGTGCAATGGTTATGTAATGTCTTCTATCTTTATGAATTTTAATGCTTTATATTTATTTATTTTGTTTATTATATTAATTTTTTTTTTTAATCGATATAAAAATATCAATATTTTATATTAATTAGCTTAAATTCTAAATCTTAAAAAGTAAACTTTTTATTTTGGTTGTTTAACGTAAAAAATTATATTTTTTATATCAACTACTTTTATATCATTGAAACAATCAATCTAAAAAAATTAAAATAATTGATATAATTTTTTTTCTATTAGTGGTTTAAACTTATTTTAACAAAATTAACAATAAAATGTATATAAAATTTATAGAAAGTAATTTATTCAAATAAAAAATATTCATAATGTAATAATTAAATTTTTAAATTTTTTATATGTAAGAAAATTTTATACTTTTCAAAAAATAAAAATTAAATAAATATTACTTACTTCAACCATCCATCAATATAGATGCTAAAATTTTAACATTCTCACATTATGCAATCCCTATGCATTCTGCTGAAAAATCACTTACTCGATGACTTTAACGTGTGTTTTATCTCTCTTTATGTCAAATAAGATGCTTAATGATGCAATGGTATATTGAACTTCTTACAATATGAAGTGAATCGAAATCTTATTTTTGCCTTTCTCTTGACTTTTTATAATTTTAAATTATTCATATATATATATATATATATATATATATATATATATATATATATAAGATAAAATAGTTAGTAATACTATATAATTACAAAATTTTCACATAACTCAATCAAGTTTTATCAAGGAGTTAATAGTGATTTTTAACAAATTATTATTAATTCTGATAAAAAATAAACTATTTGTTTTTTTTTTAGATTATTTAATAAAGAGTTGATAGAAGGATGACCAATTCAACTATTTTGTATGGAGTCAGTAAATTTGTCAACATGAAGTTAGTGCTGTTAAATAAAAGTTGTCACTGAATTCATTGAAGTTATATTAACTAACAATATGAAGACTATGAAAAAAATAATAATCTGCCAGTTTATTATATATCATAATGACATGTTTTAGGTCAATAAAAGTATCATAAATACACATGTATAAGTCAAAAGAAAGTACATTTTCTTTCTACAATTAAGACTTCAATTAAAGTTTTATTAATTCATGTTATATTAGGCCATGGTAAACTATAATTATAAAAAAAAAGCCATGTTATGGCATAATCCTTTAAATATAAATGAATAGTTATAATTAGGATGTTTATATAAAATTTTATACATGTAATTATTATAATAAAAATTATAAAAAATTATTAATTATGACATTTGATATATAATTTTATATATGATCATTGTATAAATGCGTTACATAGAAATTGAGTGGTTAATTAATTTTTCTCTTTTACATTAAAAACATTTTCAACATTATTAAACAAAAAAATATAAAACTAATATTGTTAATTAAAATATTTTATAAATATTGTTGTTAGATTAATCCTTTTATACATTTCCCACATACTATTTGCACTGAAATATATAATATAGCGTCTAGATATCAGAGATCTGAAAACGAAAAAAAAAATGTTTTAAATTGTTTTGTCGGTGTGAAATGTTGACCGATGAAGTTAAGCTTTTGTAATTGCCGAAATATTACTAAATATTTCATGTATCTTATGAATATTTGTAAATATATATAAAAAAAAGTAAATATATTAAATCAATATTTTATTAATAAAAATATATGTTAAAATATAAACAAATAAATTTAAATGATACACGTATTTGAAAATTTTGTTTTACAAATATTAAAATTAATTTAATTCTTGAAATATTATTTTAATGACGGTTTTGTAAATTTCCGTCATACCTAATATTTATTGAATAAATTTTAGTATTAAATAAAAAATTAAGAAAACTAAAAAATGTCCTTTGTTTAAATAATTAATTAAAGAAGAAATACTGATTTGATATAGAAACTCGTTAGATATATATCACAAACTGAAGAAGACATAGGATTGTATGAGAGGAAAAGCATCCACAGTGATTGTCCCATTTAAATTTTTTAAAAATAAAATAGTAGATTTCTTTATATAATATACATGTTCTTGATGATCAAATAAGAGCTAAATTGTGATATGCTGTAAATGTAAAAAAAAATTATTTTATTATTTATTTAAAAATTCATTATCACACACACACACATATATATATATATAATTTAGATTATATGTATATTTTATTATAAAATAATTTCTTTTATACATAGTATTTAAATTCAAGTTTTTATTTAAGATAAATCAAATATATATTATTTAAGCCAACCATTAATTACATTTAATAAAATTAATAATGCATACTATCGAATTTACTAAATAATATATTAACAAATTATTAAGTAATAAACTAGTTATATTATTTTTAAACTTAATCAAAATTTTACTTTATTATTTTATATTTAATCTCCATTAATTTTTTATAATTTTGATCCCTTATTTTATTAAAGTTGTTAATTTTGATTCTGACTATTAAATTTATCTACTTTTTTATCCAAAAAATATCACTACATACAATTTAGTTCATTAATTTATCTATTTACTCATATTTTCATTTTTAAAAGGATTATTTAGTTTTCTAAAATTAATTTATAAATTATAGTTTTAGAAAATAATAAATTTGTTAATATATTATGCATGTTTTTCTTAAACAGAATCAATTAACATAATTATATACATTAACATTTTTTAGACTAAAAGGATATACAAAATTCATCTTTCAAAAACTAAAATATATTTATTTAAACAATATTATCATTTAATAATAGAAGTCAAAACCAATAACTCCGCACTCCAAGTCTCCATTACACGACTCTACAAAAAAAAACATTAATAAATGAAAAAAAATCTAATATTAATATAAATAACAAATTATCCGTATATCATATAAATATTTAAACTTTAATTAAAAAATTAAAGAGGATAGTATATAACTATATATATTTATTGTTATTAATAAATATTATATTATATTAAATTAAATACATTTTGATATTATTAGATATAGTCTGTTTAAAATAAAAAATTATTTTAGACATAAATATTAAAGATATTTAGTTTAAATTTAAAATAAATATTTAAATATAAAATATAAAAGTAATATTTATTTTAAATATAAAAAATAATAAATTACAAATATTTTTATTTTTGTAAATTATACGTGAAGTCTGGATAAAATTTATTAAGTATCTCTTTATAAAATAATAACTTTAATTTATATAAAAATAAACTTAAATATATATGACAAATTACATTAACAACATGAGATTTATTAAAAAAAATTGATTCCTTTCTATTTTTTAATTTTATATAATTTTTTTTTAATTTATATAAAAATATAATAACATATATTACTATCAGATATATAATTTTACACAAACTTTTTTAAATTCTTATTTTATATATATATATATATAAAATAAAAAAAATGTTAAAAATTAAAAATATCAAATACTTTCTTAATATATCTCAAAAAATATTAATGCAGTATATATATATATATATATATATATATATATATATATATATATATATATATATATGAACTTGTTAACTGATACTAAAATTTAATATTGACTTTTATTGCATTAATTATATTTTAATTAAAAATAACATAAAAATACTTATAATTCGTATGACCGTGGTTGATAATTTTGGATTTCATTCCCTTATCAGGTTCAACTCATTTTTCAGACAGAAAAAAAAAAAACCTAATTTTTCACCTTTTCTATTCATGATTATGATTTCATAAACAGGATAAAAAGTTAGTATAGTTATAATATGTTTTGTTTAATATTGATAGTTTGATACCATTTTTAGAGTGAAATAAATCATGCGGAGAAGACAAACATCGGAAAGTCGTTGGGTTCGATGGACGTGGCAAGGAGCACAACAAATAAATAGAGAAAGATTTTACAAGGGTTTTTGAGCATTGGACCCCTAGCATGAATAAGGCTGGGCATTCTCTAAAATGGGTTCTCTTGGATTTGATTCATGATTGCAACAACTTGAGATCCTTCAAGCAAATCCATGCACATCTATTGACTTCTGCCCTTATTTCCAACGACTTGGTTGTCACCAAAGTTGCTAACTTTTTCGGAAAACATATCAAACATGTTGATTACCCTTGCAATTTCTTAAAGCAATTTGATTGGAGCTTCAGCTCTTTCCCTTGCAATTTGCTGATTTCTAGCTATGCTGCTGGCCAGTTACCCTGGACTGCAATCATGGTTTATAGATGGACTGTTAGGAATGGGTTTGTTCCTGATGTGTACACTGTCCCAGCTGTTTTGAAATCTTGTTCTAAGTTTTCTGGTATTGCAGAGGTTAGACAGTTTCATTCTCTAGCTATTAAGACTGGTTTGTGGTCTGACGTTTATGTGCAGAACACTCTTGTTCATGTATATAGCATTTGTGGGGACACTGTTGGTGCTGGTAAGGTGTTTGATGGCATGCTTGTGAGAGATGTGGTCTCTTGGACTGGTTTGATATCTGGGTTTGTGAAAGCAGGGCTGTTTAATGATGCCATTGCATTGTTTTTGAGAATGGATGTGGAGCCTAATGTGGCAACTTTTGTTAGCATACTTGGAGCCTGTGGGAAATTGGGTTATTTAAATTTGGGGAAGGGGATTCATGGGCTGGTTTTGAAATGCCCGTATGGGAAGGAGTTGGCCGTGTGCAATGCTGTGTTGGATATGTATATGAAGTGTGAGTCCGTGACTGATGCGAAGCAAGTGTTTGATGAGATATCTGAAAAAGATATTATTTCTTGGACTAGTATGATCGGTGGATTAGTGCAGTGTCAGTGTCCCAAGGAATCGCTGGAGTTGTTTGGTCAAATGCAAGACTTAGGTTTTGAGCCTGATGGGGTTATACTGACCAGTTTGCTTTCTGCTTGTGCTAGTCTTGGACTTCTTGATTATGGCAGATGGGTCCATGAATACATTAATCGTAGCCGTATCAAATGGGATGTTCATATAGGAACAGCATTGGTTGACATGTATGCAAAATGTGGTTGTGTAGAGATGGCACAACATGTCTTCAATGGAATGCCTTCTAAGAATATTCGTACTTGGAATGCCTATATAGGTGGTCTAGCAATAAATGGACATGGGCAGGAAGCATTGAAACAATTTGAAAATTTGATTGAATCAGGCACTAAGCCTAATGAAGTGACCTTCCTAGTTGTTTTTACTGCTTGCTGCCATTCAGGCTTGGTCGACAAAGGCCGTAGGTATTTCAACCAGATGACAAGTCCCCGCTACAATCTTTCTCCCTGGTTAGAACATTATGGATGCATGGTTGATTTGCTCTGCAGGGCTGGATTGGTGGCGGAAGCTATGGAATTGATAAATACAATGCCCATGCCCCCTGATGAACAGATTATTGGAGCTCTTTTAAGCGCCTGTAATACATATGGAAATGTTGGATTCTCCAAAGAAATGTTGAAATCACTTCAGAATTTTGAATACCAAGATAGTGGCATATATGTGCTTCTTTCCAATCTCTATGCAACTAATAAGAAATGGGCTGAAGTGAGAAGCATTAGGAGACTGATGAAGCAGAAAGGAATAAGCAAGGCTCCAGGTTCTAGCCTTATAAGGGTGGATGGTAAGAGTCATGAATTTTTAGTTGGAGATAATAGCCATCCTCAAAGTGAGGATATTTACATACTACTAAACATTCTTTCCAATCAAATCTACCTTGAAGGGCATATTGATACCCTTTCTTGATCAAACAGGCACGCCCAACCTTGATCTCAAGCTTTTGTCTAGGATTTTGACCTCTTGTGGTGGCGCATTCTATACATACGCTCCCTCTACGGCAGGTTGGGACTCATTATGGAAAGTGCATAAGAGTTACATAAGACCACCTTATTTATGGTAAAGCATCGTGGTCACACTTTGTAAAATTAAACTTAGCTTATGCATTGAGAAGTAGTTTGGAACAGAGTGAATAGGCAGGTTCCCTCTTTAGAAGCCAGGGGAAAATTATCTTGCATATGTGCAACAGTTACACCACATCAAGTTTATGACTGTGAGGACGATAATTGGTCATGAGAAACACAGAAACAGAAGACACTTGGTTAATGTTCAGGTATGGAATGCGTCAACTCAAGCAATGCATGTGGTGATTGTAGCAAAAGATTCATACTATTCCATACAATGTAATGGTGTCCACATTCCTTGGATGCCACTTTCGGAGAGCAATTTCTGCACATAAAATACTCTCCAAGAAAACCTCCACCATTCATTTTAGGAGATCTTCCTGATGCATGAGCATGCTAAAATTTTTTCAAATTCTGATTCAAATCTTAAAGATGAGAAATTCTTGAATAAACTTAATTTACACGAATTGTGTCAACCAAAATAGTTATTTGACTTTTCTGGAAAGTCTTGCCTTCATTGAAAAACTTAAAAAAAAAGAAAAATATAATTACATGTATATATTTTGAGTTTATGACTATTACGCATACTGAAATCAAACAAGGACTAAGAGCCTATAACCTCATCATATGTCTTTGAGAAAATAAAAAACATCAGCGATGTGAACTTCTTAGTAGTTTACACTTCTTGGGAGGAGAAATGGGACTTTTTCTGAATAAACTTAGTCGCCTGCATTCCATACCATCCGAGCGTGTTTGAATAATGAGAATAAGAATTCAAGACTTTAAACAATGTGAAGTCGTTAAGATATCAAATTCCCAGTCAACAAAAATAGAAAAAGAAGGAAGAGTTAAGATATCAAAGTCAATCTTAATCCCTTATTACTATTGTCAAAATACTATTTAGAAATTTGTTTTTATTATGTGCTTTAGGAGTGACGAAACAATTTGTCTCTTTTTTTTTATATTTAATTATCGTTTTTTATATTTGATATATGAACGGAACTGTATCCTCTCATTTGGATTCCTAGCGCTTGTAATGTGATAAAGTCGAAATGTTTTGAAATAATTTTGCATATATTTAAGTAGGATCATTTTGATGTTTGCAGTATTTTCAATTCAAATTCATAGATTTCATATAGGACACGTAATGGATTCATAAAACATAGAAAGACAAGACTTTGTTTCTTGACTGGTCCATTCAAACCTCCTTGTCCGAGTGATATATTTTTCTTGCAGAACTACTATACATAGACTACCTACCAATACAGTATTGACCTCAAATCCGGCTTGGAACAGGACTTGCGAATAGATTAATTCTAAATATTCTTACAAATTTTCTTAATTATTAAATAAAAAATTATTTAATATATTTTTTATAAAAAAAATAAATTATATATTTTATTTAATATTTACTTTATAAGATAGTTTAAGAATTATTAAAAAAAGATATGTAGAAAGATATAACAAAATTCTTTTTAAATAATGTCTTGTTGAAAACTTAGCAGAAAGTCCAGTCCAGTTTGGTAATAGTTGAAAGTCATGCCAAAAATTTGATAATTATTCTTATATTAAACAATTTATTTTCTTATTTTTTAAAGTTCAATGAAGTTTCATATGTTTCTTTGAAATATTGAGTAAAGTTTTGTTGGTTTATAACAGAAAAATAAAATAGAAAAATTAAAGAACAAGATATAGAAATTGTGAGAAGGAAAATATGAAAATTATTTTTTTATAAAAAATAAAATTAATTTATTTTTAAATTAACTTACTTCTAAAGTTTAAAAATTATTTTCTTGTTCACAAAATTTAGAAATTATTTCCTTACTTATGAAATTTTAAAATTATTTAATTGTTTATAAAATTTAGAAATTATTTACTTTCTTACAAAGTTTACAAATACCTACTTGCTGATAAAGTTGAGCAACTACTTATTTACTTATAAAATTTAAGAATTATTTATTTATTCACAGAGTTTAAAAAATATATATTTGTTCTTAAAATATTTGAATTATTTATTAATCAAACTGAATCAAATAAATTAAAATTTAATGAGTATAAATATAATTTATCCACTGTATTTGCTAAATAAGCATATCTATTGTTGAGAAATTCGAAGGAATGTTATCATGGGTCTATTCCACTTAAAAGTTTAGCATATAGCAAGAAACAATTTAGTAAGTCAAAAAGGGCAACAATGCTATTTGATACAAAAACTTTTCGTAAAGAAAAGGGTTTAGAATGACTTTATCAATCAGAAGAGAGATAATATATCAAAGGAGAGAGAAAAAAAATTGTTTAAGAGACACAATGCTGTTTCAAGAAGTTTCGTAACTTTAAGCATTTTCTGAAATTTTTTTATGTAAAGGACAATAATTTAATAATCAAACTACTTATTTCAACCGCCAATAGTACTAGTACTAGTGTGGTAATTGGTCTTGAGAATAATAAATTTGATTTATAGGTCCTCAAATGTAAGCATCCTTTCAATATCCGATCAAAGACAATGTAGAGACAGGAAAACTGAGGTAGAATCAACATCTCCACAGTTCTTGGAATATCAGCAGTCAATCAAATATGATGTAGAGTGTAGACCATCCAAGTATTCATAGATTTATTCTTAAAAAATCGTACATATCATTAAAGAACAGTTGCTCAGTATAATAGAGCTGGAACTTGCACTTTTGTCAGTTTTTGAGAAATTAGAAGGGTGGGTGGCTTGATTTCTTTATCCTTGCATTAGATTGTATATTCTGTTTTCAAGATGCGATTTTTTATAATTCCAGTTTAGAGTTACGGAACTACAGAATGTGCATGCAAGGACAAAATACAGGAAACAAGTAAAAGAAATATATTTGACAGATGAATTGTCTATATAACTTACGAACTAAAAAAAATGGTTGGATAAGTTAACTCTTTTTCCTTGGAAAATCAAAATGAAATCCTCATCCGAATTCACACTCTTGAATATTCTATGATCCACAATAAAGAAGAATGAATGAAATTTATGGAATTAAACTTCAATTGTTTTCTGATTGAGAGCTGTGTATCTCCATCTCTCCTTCTCTACAAAGTCTGCATCAAGGAACCGCGCAACAAAAGCCCATAGTTTATAGATATCTTCAAAATTAGCCAGGAAGCTTAATGCAGCAGTAACCACAGTTACTCCAAGCTTATCTCTATCTTTCTTCTTGTTGGTAGTTATCCCTTGGCCTCTTCCTTCTTTGGTCTGCAGGGCTTTTCCCTTCTCTTCTGCATACTTATCTGCAAACCAAATATGATGTAGAAATCCATAGCTGAGAGATATATTGCTTCTATCAGCAAGTTTCTGCACTAGAACAGGCTCAACCTTTTCACCTTTCCAATCAAACACATTGAATGCCAAAGCAGGCCCCCTATCAAATTTTATCTTTGGGCCATAAATCTTGACTAGGGGAACCCCTTCTGCATTAGGGTGCTTAAGCTTCATCATTGAGTTCACCAGCCAATTTATCAGGTACCTTGTTCTGTTGGTGATCAAAATCAATCCTAATGAGTCCACTTGATCCAAACACCTGCATTCAATATTAAACCTTCCATTTTCACCACCTTGTGCTTTCTTATCTTGAAGGCTATCAACTAGTCCTTTTGGTTCCACAATTCCGGAACCTTCAGGAGGACCTTTTGCTTCTGCAGGTGCTACTATGATCTGAAGCTCAGATGATTCTTCTTCTTCTTCTTCTTCAACTTTTACAGACTGTGTGGTTTGTATCCGACCAGAGAAAGAACTCAAAGAAGACAATTCTTGTTCTTGTAAAGTAGACAATGATTTTTGTTTGCCATTACAAGAAGAGTCCTTATCTTCTGATAGCTGAAGTAGCAACCTTTCTGGTACAAGGTTCACAATTCCTGCACAAGAGGTGGATTCAAGAATGGATATAGCAGATTTCTTGACAAAGAGGCACCCAAAACCAGATGGATTTTCTCCAAAAACTTTGTAGAAAGAACAAATAAGAAAGTCAGGGCGAAAGAGAGAGAGGCCAAAGCTGTCCATGTCTTTTGGTCCCAAAGCACAAGCATCAATCAACACATGCCACCCATTCTCTTGTGCTATGCTCATCCACAGATAAGGATATCTTGCTCCTGTTACCCTTGAATGAAGTGGGAACACAAAAAGACCCCTCTTTTTCTTCTTCTTCCTCTTGCTAACAATCATCTTTCTCAGTTTAGAGGACTGAATCCTGAGCCTTGGCCATGAGAACTCTGCTGACATGGCCTTTGCTCCTCTCTTCTCTGAGCAACTAACCATTGCTTCCACTGCTTCACTCTCATAGTCATAAACTGTAAGAAGCTTCTTGCTAGATTGGAATGGATATGAATCTGCCACAAGTTTGAAAGCTGAAGTTCTGTTTGCTGTGAAAACCATGAAGTAATCATTTTCAGAAATGTTAAGGAACTTCATTATCCTTCTCCTCATTGCACACTCAAACTCTGACTCCTGCCCCCCATGAAGCAATAAAGTCTTCAAATTCCCTGTCTTGTAGGATATACTAAATAAGGGAATATCAGAATATTGGGTTGGAGATTGAGGTGTTGAAGAAGAAGCAAGTTGGGCTTTTGAGGTATCATGGTGTTGTTGGCGTTGGTAGTAGGAGAAGAGGCCAATTCCAATATAATCAAGGCATGATTGGTTTGTGAAAGAGAGATGGTAATAATCTTTGGCTCTCACTTGGTCTACTTGCTGAGTATCAGAGTACTGAGGGTAAACCTTCTTGAATTCACTGAATGATTCATGCAGTGATGGAAGAGACTCATGGTTGGTGAATTTGGTGTTTGGGAAGATGGAGGATGCTGTTGTTGCTGCAAAGCTGTGGCGACACTCTGCAGAACTGTTTCTGGGTTTGGTTGTTGTGTTCTGAGATGATGGTGATGGTGCGTTGAACAATAGTGAGGTTGGGCAGCAACCTTGAGGGCATGCTTGGGAGGCCTCATTTTGAACAAGTGATTGCATTTTTTTCTTCTCCTTCTTTCCACTCACAGACAATTCTGCTTGTTTATATATATATACACACACACACACCACCTTGACACTTCTCTTGCTGTTGGATTTATTGATGATTATTTTTCTATAACGAACACACAACAAGAAAATTACAGAATATGTGTGTTGTGTTTATTTGTAATTATGTGTGTTGATGTGGGTATATGAACACATTGACAAAGTCAAGGTAGCACAATTTGGACTGTGTCTTAGTCTTAGGTAGTTTGTCAAGTTGACATTTTAGGAGCACTGTGTCCCAGTCTAATCAATCTGTATCTAGGCGTGATAGTGGTGATGTATGCTTTTTTTAAGAGAAGAGAGATTTTCCTACGCGTTATTATAAAAGAAAAACTGAAAAAAGTGGTATCATTTCTTGATGCACCTAATTAAATTTCTTTTGCTTACATTACTGAGGAGTGACTCCTCTCCATTTCCAATTCTTTTGTACAATCCAATTAGTCAATTTTTTGTTAAAGTGGTTATCATAACTACAGAAAACATGAGTTACATAGAAAGTGATGAAAGATTTTGACATGGATGAAGAAAGATAAATGATGGCAAATTGGTGATGCAAATATGTAAAATAAAATATTAATACGGCCAATCTAATTTGTCTTCCATGAATTGAGGGCAATGAATACAGCATATGCGAGTAGGGTTTCTTAATATTATATATATATATATATATATATATATATATATATATATATATATATATAGGATATTTTTCAGTAATTAGCTAAAAACTAATAAGTTTTTAGTTTAAAAATTATAGGAACAAGTTTTGCTTCTCCCAGGACAAGATCATGATTTTAACTTCTATGAACATGTGTAAGAGATATATAACTATCTATTAATTACATCAAATTTTATTGTTAGTAATGTTGCTTAATATAAAACTGTTTATTTTTATGAGAATGGTAAAGAAAATGTTTACCACTTCGAATTTGGCTATTAGAAATTAAACTTAAAAATGAATTAATTTAACTCAATTTACAAGTTAATTTATTAAATAAAAAATAGAAAAATAGAAATTAAAAATGCCACAAAATCTTATCATCATTATCTAGTAAAAGTATAAAATTTTTTGTAAAAAAATTATTTTTTAAAAAAGTCTATGGATTGAATTGATTCACTACAGGTCAATTCGGCTTCATAACTTAAGAGTGAAGTGGGTAAAAAAATTGAAAGTACCTATGGACTAATATTTTTAATCCGTTTTATACATAATTTATAGTTAGCTAGATTAACTCATGAGCCTGTAGTTCATTTTAACAGTTATAACTCGAAAATTTCTAATTTGATTCAAAAAATATATACAAATATAACGTGTTGCAAGAAAATTATATATTAAATTTTATCTAATGATAACTATTGTATAAAAAGTTTCAGTATATCAGTAGTAGTAGAACCCTAAACCTAAAATATCAAGATATGTTTAAATAAATAGATCACACCAACTGAAAGTTTATTTTCAATCATCCATTAAATTCTATAAAAATTATTAACAAATATATTTATAGTAAATATATTTATTTATATATTAAAATTTTCCTTAATTAATTAATTATATAAATTAAGTTAATTATTATTTTATACAAAGATAATTATAATATTTTTTAAAATTGATTACATATTTTTTATAATTGATTATAGTTAAATTTATAATATAAAAAAATATTATAGTTATCTTTATATAAAATAATGATTAATCAATTAATATCCAAAAAGTTCAAATTTTAAAATGTATGTAAATATTTTTACTGTAATTATTTTAAATATCATAATTCAAAATTCTAACGGTATGTAGTCACACACATTTTTTAGGGTAAAATTGTAACTTTGAAAAGGTAGAGGCAGGTAGCTGAAAGCAACGGTGAGTGGAGGACATAATGGTCGTTATTTAAGCCGGCATTATCGATGTGGTCCAAAAGAAAAGTCTCTTCAGAATTCTTCTCAGTACTTGTGGACAATGCTTGCTTAAGGTTTAAGTGTTCAAAAATCAAACCAAACAAAAGCTCCATTATTGTGGATGCATCATTACTTAGCCTTCCACGATTTGCCTGAGGTCGGATATTGTTCTTATTTCACTGTGAACCTTTACAAATCATTTTTTTTTTTCAGATGATTGAGGGAACTAGTTTGCCCATTATATTTAAATAAAGAATACACTTAAATTCTTTTATAATTTTTTTTACTAATCCTTCTACTTGTTAAATAAAGAAAGTATGAAATATTTTTTTTATTTATAAGACATTAATATCTTTATTTTTTATTTACTATTTTTTATAAAAAAAAAGATTTGTGAAAAAAAGCATAAGAAGATATACAATGTTACCCTAAAATAATTTTCCATTGTAACATGAAGGTTGCATTATTATTGGGTTGATAGGTGAAGCTTGAATACTGAGTTGCTGACAGTATGGCATTGTGGGTGAGAAGAGGACAATGAGCTCAGCATGCTTATGATGAAGAAAGCCCCTTATTCAAAAAAGAACACAGTGAATTTGACTGTCATTAAAGTGATTTCAATTAATGAAAAAGAAAAAGCAAAACTGCAGGAACAGCGCAAAGAAGGTTTGGAGCGCTGTCTGGGGAACAGAGGAAAAAGAGCCTACAATATTAGTTGCGAAATTAGGGGTTGCCTTTCTAGGATTAAATAATAATTTGATGCATCTACACACCATAGCTAAAGTTATAATAGTTTTGCTATTTATTATGTTAAAAATAATAATGAAGATGTAATGAAGATTGTTCAGTTGATAAAAATTAAATTTATATTTTATAAGATTATGGATTTAAATTTTATTTTTATAAAATTACATATTCAATTTTTTTATGAAAGAATTTTAGTAACGAGTGATGTAAATATTTTTTAAGTGTCATTTAAACGTAAGTATTATGTAAACTTTGTGGCATATTTTGATCTACTAAACTTCTAAAATTTAATTTAAATAATTTTTTATTTTAGAAAAATGATTAAAAATTAATAAATATTTTTATTATAAATTTCAATAAAATTGTCTTTGCAATATCAAATGTTATATTTTTAATAAAAAATATTTATTTTTACTATATATTTTCATTTTTTAACCATTAATTGACCAACTCAAATGAGAATAACTTTACATTGAAAAATTTATAATTTTTTTTTAAAAAATTGATATACTGAAAAAAAATATATATCATTAAATTAAAGCTTTTGATATATCTGTTAGATTATTTTTTTTTTTTTTAGACAAGAGTTAAAGGGATAATTTAAAATCATAAAATTTATCACTTCAGTAACGTGTTATTTTATTACAAGGTGTTCGATAATTTCACTTGGATTGGTGCAATTTTATGTCTAAAATAAGTTATTATTTCATTACTTCTAAAAAGTTATTATTATACTTGAGTTGCTTTATTGAAATGAAATACCTTTTTCTTCATCTAAAGTAATATATTGTTTTTTCGTTTTACATAAACATGAAAATTATCCTTTCGATGTAAATATTAAGTACCCATTTTGGCCTTACCTATTAAATAAAGCTAAAATGGATACTGTCTGAACGTGTAGCTTCCATGTTTGTGTAAGATAAAAGAAAAAAATATGAATTACTTTAATTAAAAAATATTTTATTTTGTCAAAACTAGATACCCACATTCAACGACAACTTATGTTAAACATTTTCTAATTTTGAACGTCTTATAATTCGAATGTTATGTGATTAATTTTCTATTTTATAATAACTAACATGCCTCCTATCTCAAAACATGAAATTCCTCATTTCCGAGTTCAAAATTCATCAACTAGCTTATTGAACTAAAGTTTCTGCACCGAAGACCATAATTTTGGAAAGATTGATGAACTCATCTACATATAAAATAATATTTATTTTAATTATTTTTTAAAAATTAAAAATATATTTTATAATATTTAATATCATAAATTTAAAACAATATATAACTTTTAATTTTAATTATAAATATATATATATATATATAATATTTTAAATATATTATATATTATAAATATTTTAAAAATAATATTTAATATTTCACTACAATTCAATCATAATTAAACCGTCCAATTTTAAACTAAAAGTTTTAACAGATTTTATGGGCGGTTCATTTTTAAAAGCATCCTTAAATATTGTATTATTAGTTTAAGGTGTCACTGTCATCCCTATTATCTAAATTGCATTGGAAGCCAATTTTAAGGAAGTTATTTAAAAATAATTAAACAACTGTTGCATATGCAGAATTGAAGTAGTTTATATAAAAGAGAGATAATTGTATTAAAAGAGAAAATTGATTATATAAATAATAGTTGCATATAAAAAAATATGACCAACTGAGATATTTATAAATGTAGAGTAGAAAAAATAAATTTACAATTTTCCACTAGTTGTAAGAAAAAAAAAATAATCGTAAGTGTGATAAAGAAAGAGTAATATAGATTTGTATTTGCTGTATTTATTTATACGTAATGCAACTTGTTATGAGGGAAAAAAATTGAACATGGAATGGTGTTTTAGGTTTAGGAAATAAGGAATGGACGCTACCATAGGAAATGTTGCGATTAATCCAGCTGGCGAGGCAATTTTGGGCGCTTCACCACTTTCTGAATTCTTTTCATTTTCTAAATCTTCACATAGTCACTTTTCTCCTTATACGTGGCTTCATCACCATGAATTAGTTTTTCATTTTCTGCCAAAAATCTTTATTTATTCTCCTGATAAGTATGTCAACTAGCAGCTAACTAATTTATTCGGAAAAGTGAGAAAGCAAGAACTCAACATTTGTTCTTTAAAGTGTCCTTTGTATTAATTAATAATTAACTAATTATTGTTAACCATGAAATGATTAACTCACCCTAAAGCCAAGACCCAAGAGTGAGGCGTATACTGAAACAAAAGTGTGTTTTGTGACTATTATTTTAGGCCAAAACTTAACTTTAATTAGTTAGTCATTTATAAGCTTCTAAATGAGGGAGATAAAAAAACAATGCTATTCTTTATGAAAAAATAATACCAATCAAATAAGGAAAGTATTGTTAAATTGAGTAAAATATTTTTTTAATTTTTATAATTATAGTTCAATATAGTATTTTTTAAATAAATTATCAATTATTTTTATAAATTTTAAATTTTATTTTTGTAATTATTTATTGTCAAAGTGACATTCATATAAATATATGATATCATTTATTATTTTATAATGATAGCAGATGTAATATAATTACATAAATGTTATATTATAAAATAATGATAAAACCTGTTTTAAAAATAAATATTTATAGATCAAAATTAATATTTTTTTTATAAATTTAAATTTAGCTATATTTAAAAGATTAAAATCATATTTAAATTTTTGAAATTCGTACTAACATATTTTCAGATATATGTTTTTATCCTAAATCACATATATCTTTGACATAACATAATTTTACTTAAGTTAGGAACATCTAGATATATGAGATTAATTCTTTTAATAAAAAATTTTATTTGTACAAAAAATTTAAATATGACATTTTTTTATCACTTAATCTTACATATATAAATTTAATTGATAACAAAAATTAAATTTTTATTAATTAAATTGGTTATTTATTTAGACAAAAATTAAATTTATTTTTACCTTTTTTGTTTAATATACTCTTAAAATTTTTAATTAAGTAGGTCAATTCACCAATCTATCTTAATATGGAACGGATTAATATTTTCAACTTATTTTAAAAAATAAGTATGGATTGAACATGACTAATTTTAAATGGATAATTGGTGGATGGTTAAAACAGGCTTATTACTTTATCGACTATTCATAAACGTTAGTTAATTAAAGAATGGATGAGATGAAAACAAAATATTCTTCTAAAAATTGTGTATTTTTATATGCACTTATGTCGCTGATAAATAGAGACACAAAAGTGACTATATTATATGATAGCCATTTTAACACCTTGTATTTTTATTTTATTTTTTATTGTCGAGTAAATATATTTAGGACTATTCTCTAAACGCGATCATGTTAGTGATGCTTAACTGATCCTCTTATATTATATTATAAAGTTTAGTAAGATTTTGGTTTATTATTTTATTTTTATTTTTATAATAGTTTAATCATATTTTGTTTTTATGATTTTAGTCTTTTATATTATAAAAATTATTGGATTTGATTTTTATTTTTAAAAATATTTATTAAATGATAGTATTATTTAAATAAATATACAGTTTATCTTAAAAATTATATTATATGTATTTTTAATTTTTTAAAAATTTGATATTAACTTAATTATATTTTATTTTTTTAAAATTGTAAATAATATTTGAATAACATGTGAATAAAATGAATATATTTAAAAATTTAAATATATGAATAAATATATTTTTAAAAGTTAAAATATAAGAAAAATAAAATGAGGAGCTAAATTATACATAATAAAACTTTCGAGATTAAAGTTATAAAAAATTTAATTCCGAGGATTAAAACTGCAAATTTCGTACAATAAGAAGCCAAAATCATTAAAAAAAATGATAAAAATTAAATAGAAAATGAGAGATCCGAAACTTGATTAAGCTTTATAAATTTAAGCAAGCTTCAAGAGCAGAAAGAGCAATGAGTTTGTAGCATAGGCACCGGGACATGTTAAGACACTCGTTTATAAGTTTACAAAAAAAAAATTTCACAGTGCAAGTCAGAGCAACTCTGCCTGTTTAAATTAACTTATTTTAAAGAAATAATAATTAAGTTTACCGGCTTCCAGAGCTTTTGAAAATTAATTAAATTATTTTCTAAAAATTTTCCGTCCTCAAGCAAGAACTTGGTAGTCTACACCAAATTTAGAGATAAAACAGCACTTACCGTTGTATAGAGATGAATGCAAAATCCCCTGAAAACACATTGGTGGAAACTCATCTCTCAAGCATGCATCATTCCCAACAGGTTAGCTTTTATATCACACAAGAAAAATGCTATAAAAGAATTTACCTTAAACTCGTAAAGATGTTAGACTAAACACTAAAGATATGCATTTCCTTTGAATTTACCTCTATTTGTTACCAATCCTGAGATTAAGCTAAAGCAGCCATAGGGCAACTCTCCCTTGGCATGTTGATAACACTGACTTGTTTACATGCCATGAGAGAGGCGCCCTATTGCTGATTTGCTCACTAAAACAATTTTCAACTCAAGTTGATGTTTCTACCTTGAACTGCCTTTGGTTTGCATGTGACACTTGACCCTTTGAGCAGTCTTTATAGCTTAGAAGAAGGAATAAACCTACCAAAACATTAGCATATGCTTCGGGTTTATGCTGTGAATATCCACTAACCGCTACTTTCTTTAGCTGACATTCGTTCATGTTTGATGCTCATAAATTGTAGATTTTATATTGAGAGAAGTGGAGAAAAGAAACTGAGATAAAAATCAGATTATTTATAGTCAGTAGTCACATCAAAGTTGCTAAGTGTCCTGGCATTATAAAAACAAGGTTCTTGTGTCATATCTTATCATTTCTTTTATGTCTCTGTTTGATTTCGACCTTTCCTAGTTCAGCAAGTTTTGGACTTGTATTTTTATGTTACACCTTTTAATTTAAACATATTAATTCCATTTTTGTAGATTTTAATGACCCTTCTACAAGATTTCTTTGGCAAAGTTGATTTTTCTTGCACTTGTGTTCTTTTTGCAGTACAGATAAGGCCACTATTTGTTTTCCCATCGTTATCATCCATGATTCCTTATCTTTTTATACCATGTGGCTCGCAAAATAGGACTCCATAATGTTGCCATCTTTGAGAATAGTTCGCATCTTGTCACGCAAACAGGATTGGCAACAAAAGCGGATCATAGCACACCAAATTTTAGGCATTGCATGGGAGAGACATCAAACAGGAAAATATGCACATGAAGGCAAGTGATAAAGACCCATTAACTTATTATTACGCTCATAAAGCCTTGCAAATTTGGAGGAAAATTTTATTTCCCAAATTTCTTTACTCTGAAACTGTCACCTAAATGCTCCATTTAATTTCATCTTTATTCATCTAGAACTAGGAAAGAAACTTCACAGAAAGGTTCTCCAAGTTGGACAGTTTGTGTCTCTACTTCATTTTCTCGCAAAAATAAATATGTTAGATATCATATTTTGGAAAAAGGATTCACTGTGTACTGGACGAGAGATTCTCAAGCTATGGACTCAAAAGCAGTTGTAATTTTAGAACCACTTATTAGATATAGCATGAATTTCCACTAATCCTTAGGCTCAGGTGATAGAAAGACAAGTCAATTAATACTGAATTAATTAACATAGGATAAAGGGTACCAGGCTCTTTTTGCTGTCTGAACCGTGAACGCAATAAACATCCAGTAAAATAGCCAAAAACTAAACGTTGTTGTTGTCATCATTAAATATTTAAGTTGGAAAACAACTATTGAAAAAGTCATTTGCACTTGTAAGCAAGAGATTATAAAACTCAATTTACCCGCGCGTGTTTATTTTATATTTGATGCTAATTAAGTCCAAGCTACATCATTCACCGTGGAGCCATACAACTATTGGTTTTGATATATATTTTCAGAGGCTGCATCAATCACAACTAACTTCCAAGTAACAGTTGTGTGATTACTTAAGTTGCTTTCCTGTGATTTGTTGTTCTGTGCTTCATATCACAATTTCTATTTGGAAGAAGGGTTAAAATGCCAAATTAATGGGAGCAGAACCAGGATATAGCTATCAAAACCCAATCAACCCAAAGCCATGATGAGCACAAATTTGAATTATAGGTAGCCAAACAAAAAATCCGAAATTAAAGGAGTTTTTTTTTTCCTTTTTTTTTTAGCCAAAATAGTATTAGTCTAACTATATAAATGGAGCGAAAAATATGTGACGTGTGAAAAACCATGTATGGGGAAAATTAGGAGCAATTTAGGACTTTGATAAAAAAGAAAAAACTAATAATTTGGCTAGAATAATATTAAGTATATACACATGCTCAAATTTCTCGAGGCAAAATCAACTATTGTGTGTTTGAATTGCTTGAAAAAATAAATTATTTTAATAATTAATTATATAAAATAAATTTTGAATATATTAAGTAGAAAGTGATTTCAAAATAATCTATTTTATTTGAGTATTATAAAAAAATTATAGTAAAATTATAAAAAAGATATGACATTATTTGGAGAAGATGATTTTGTATTAAAAACTATTAAGAAAAATTAATAAAATAAAATTTAATCATAAACCAAGATGATAATCACTAAAATAAATTGGTTTTTTTTAATGACTTTTTTTTAAAATTATATAAATTAACAAAATATATTAAATTTTAGTGGTTATGTTATTTGAATTTTTATTAAAATACTTTCCGACCAATATAAATTTATCATAAAAAAATCTAGTAAAAATTAAACTAAAAAAATTGTAATAAATTTTTAATCATAAATTTCAATATTTTGTTTATATTAAATAAATTATTTTTAAAAAAAATTATAACTTAATTTTCTAAAGAAAGTGAAATAAAAATAAATAATATATTTTAATTTTTAAAATAATTAATTTTTTTTTAAATTTAATTATTAGATTGAGTTTAAAGAGTGTATTTGTACTAGTTTTAAAAATAGATTATTCATAAACTAGCATTAATTTATAAAAAAAAAATTCTTACACACATACGTAGTAATATATATTTCTTTATATTTAAATATAAACTAATGAATCTATTTTATTTTTTATTTTTTTTAAAATATATCAATTTTTAAATAAAAAATATAAATAAATAAATGATATCGCTAATCTATTGGCACATCCAAGAATGTGAGGGACTTACATTACTTTTCAACAAGATCTTTAAGTTTTAAAAGAATCGTCTGCAACTTGTTACCAATAATTCAATATCTCTACTTTTGTAACTTCAAAAATTATTGTTTTGAATTCTGCACTTGATTTTCAAGTCTCAAATCCATTAGCAACACCATAAGAAAGCATTTACAATGTCTTGAAGATTTTGAAAGGTGTTAACAGCTTCACAGGTTCACTGCAGATTCAACACCATTGCTTGTCAATAAAGAGATGCCCTATGACTGATTTACTTATTGAACTTTTCTCTCCATGAATGCATCTTCTTCCAGAAATTAGGCTGTACTAGAAATGGTATAATCCAATGGAGCAATTAGCATATGCTCCAGAATTATGCTATGGATATCCTTGCAACTGATTCTTAATGTCTTGTCTTTGTCTTTGTTCTTCCTTTTCTCTTGTGCCGTAGAAGGGGTACTGATAACAGTGCTCAATCGATGATTTTTAGCTTTCCCCCTATCTAGAAATTAAAATGGAAACCCTTTCTAATCCTATGAATTGGTGACACACATGCTTCGTGTCACAAGCATGAAAGCACATCCTCTCCTCTTATACTCCTTTCAATGTCAAGTGCATATTTGATTCAACCTATATTTTTGAAGAAATAATATTCTTTTTTTACTATCTTTATAGGAAAATTTTACAAAATAAATGATTATTTATAATGCACAGTCGGTGAAAGTTATTGCCAAAATTAAGTTGGTTTTGACATTTTGATCACAACAACAATTCCCTTTAATATACTGTAAGATTAAAAGAGAGAGAGAGAGAGAAAGAGTAAGCTTTTTTAAAGTTACTTTATTTAGTTCAATTTTTTCAGAAAAAGGGAAAGAGAATAAGGAGTCCAAATTCTTTCTAATTCAATCTTGGTTCTAGTGAAATTTTAAGATAAATTAATTTATTTAATTAAATATTTTTTAAGTTTAAAATAATATTTTGAAAAAAAAAATTAAAATCTCTCTCCTTTTCTAATGAATCAAGCAAAAATAAAGATTTTTTTCTTTCCTCTAATAAAAAATGATAAAATTATAGTGGAGACCACACGTGCTAGGCCCATGACCCAACTTCTAGGCCCTTTATCCATAAACTCTCACGGTTCAGATTTACTCGACCAAAAAACAAAAATGAAAATGTTTATGAAAAGCTTAGCACAGAAGTCTTGGGTCTATTACTCCGCTCCGCTCAGCCCTCTCCCAATTTTTTGTTAAAATGAAGCATAAGGGCCTGTTTATTTTTAAGAAATAATATTTTGTTTTTTAATTATAAAAAAGGTCATTTAATTCTTAGTTAAAAAATTTACATGAAAAACAGTAAAAATAAAGTTATTTAATTCTTTAGCTAACATTTGTTTAATTTATTTTTTTTCAATGGAAAACATTCGTTCAAGCTTGATACTAGCTTATAAATGTAGATTCCAAACACCCATCGAGTTGAAAAGCTTTATTGATACTTTAAGTAAGAGAAGTGGAGAAGAAAAATTGAAGGATTTTTAATTATTGAGTTGCTGAACCTCGGTCCACTAAACACATCATATATATATGAACGAAAAATAAAAATATTATAGAGATACATAATTGGTGTTATTATTATTATTATTATTATATATTTTTCTTTTAAGGTTACATTGTTCAACAAGTTTAGGATTTTTTTTTATGTCTATATTACGCCATTTTATTTAAATAAATTCCGTTTTCATGGATTTTAATGACCTTTTAAAGTATTTTTCTTGGCAAATTTGATTTTACCAATACTTGTGTCTCTTTGCAAAGCAGCTAGCTAAGCAACCTTTTGCCTTCCCCCCGCTCCCGTTCATGATTTCTTTTCTATATAACCATGTGATTTAAAAAATAGAATTCTATAATGTTGTAATTTAACTGGAAGGGATATTTATAGATTGGATTATATCATTTTTTGGAAAAAATAATAGCACGTGATTCAATTCTATTATTAATTTTCTAATTTTACTATTTGATTATTTTATTTCTAAACTCAAATTTGATCTGATTTAATTTTAAATTATTTTAGATTGATTATACTTGTTTTCAATTTTTTTTATAAAACTTGAAATTTACAATAAATATAACAACTTATTTAAAATATCATCCCATTTGTCAATTGTTAAATTAATCAAATACTAAAAAAGAATTTTTACGAAATATCACAATATATTTAAGTTTTATATAAAGTATTTTCAACATATTCTTAACCAATGCATGACATTTCTAAAATTTATAATTTATACGACATAATAATAAAGTAAAACATGATGCACAACAAATTTTTTAATACTAATCTACTTCAATATATAAATATGAGTTCTCATCCTTTAATAAAAATATTTTTAAGAGTTAAGTCATATAATTATCATACATGAATATTTAAATTTATTTTTTATAATTTTTATTATTTTCATACATTATTGCTTAAATTTAATTTCAATTTTACTTTGATTCAAATTATGAGTCTTGATATATTTTATTGATTTTAAAAATACATATATTTCTTTTTTAGATAAATTAAATTTTAAGGTTATAATAATCTTGACTTAAGTTTAATTTTAAATTTTGATATTTCATATGAATAAATATTACATGTCATAATTTTTTTTATTTAATTTAGTTCTCTATATTAAAAATTCATCTTTTTAATATTTTATTTTATATAATAAAATATTTAGTATTAATAACAACAAGATATCTACTATTTTTAAAATTTATTTGTACTTATAAATTTTATTTAAATATGAAAATATCACATAATGCATCCCCATCTGGTTATTAATATATCATTATTAGTGAGCCTAAACACCTTGTTGCCTTAGAGCTTAAATAGCAATACATACATACCCAGAATAAGTATGTGATTTAGGGGGACATGAGGATTATATAGGCCTCAGCGAGGGAATGGGTGCATTGAGAGTAATAATTGCATGGTTGACTATTGGTGATGGATTGAGCTAATCAAGTGTCATAATTTGGTGTTTTGTAGGATATTCTCTCACACAACCAATTTGCAATTGGGGACTAGCCGCAGTTCTCCTTTACTTGACAATGGCTTGTCCTCTATATATGATGAGTAAGTTTCCAAATTGGTACAAAAGTGATTCACATTATGTTGACTACGGTTCTTGGCAGCGACAGAGTCACTAGAATCGGCATTAGTCTCCGGAAGCTGAAGTTGCAACTCCTCATCAACATATTTTGAAGGTGGGGCGTCATCTTCAACAGCATACTTCTACATAAGGAAACCATTAAATTACAAATAAGTCATACACAATTTGAACAACTTGATTCTTAGTAACTTCAAATCAAGGTCAAATAACCTACTCTATATAGGAAAAATGCCTTAAAGAGAGATTCACCTTTACATTTGTCAAGTCCACATTATGTTTCATCAAGAAGCCAATGAATTCCATGAAATTCTTCTTTGTAGGACAGTAATGGCCGCTATAGGGCCATATAGCCTAAATAAAAATTACGAATATCAATTTGGATATAAAGGAAGTAAAATACTATTCAATTATCTCTGTAATTTATTTTATGACATTGGGAAGTTCCTAGGTTCCTCCGATTTATATATCGAAAATTTACAAAACTGTATTAGTAATGGAAAGTAAATTCATTTTATACATGGAGCCTTGAAAATTATTAATGGTATGAATGTATGAAACAAGTGTCATACATCAAGAACTCCGTTTTGGGCAACCAATCTTCCAGATGCAATAGTTGCACCCCCAGCTAGAAAACTTGAGTGATGAAATTGGCCTTTCTTCTTCTCCCCAACATACAAAATTCTACATGAGCTAAGAACAAAAATCCATTTAGATCCTTCGACAGTGTGTACAAGGCTCTGGCTCTTTCTATAAACAAGCCTTCCTCCCTCCACAAGCACTTCATATGCTTCCCTTTCTTTCTACATTTCCAAGCAACAAAGTTGAACCTCTTAAATAATATTTTGGCAGCTACATAATACTATGCAAAGTCCAAACTATTGAAAAAAATTCTAACCAAAACTTTCTTCTACAGTTGTACCATCCAACAGAACTTTTTTGCTGGATGGTGTCGCTGGCTAAAGAGGATATAAACTAAAAAAAAAATACCAAAGAATAATGTAGTTGTTACAAAATAAAAGCATTACCAATGGAGTATTTTAGTGCATATGATACAAATGCCCTGTAATTAGTATGTACTAATTAATGGATTTAGTACTTAAATTTAATTTTACAGTCAACAAGCTAAGCAACTTCTTACATCACTAGCACTCCGAAGACAACAAGCATTATATATAGTACATGGCCTTATTCCCATCAATAATAATTATTATTATAACATGTAAGTCCTGTTATACATTAAGTGTGCGGCATTGTCATTGTCATGCGATGAAACAACTTACAAGTCCAAGATACTTGATACAATGCCTATGTAATTCTCTTCTTGGGCATTCCTCAAGATTTACATATTTTCCATCTCCAGCATCCAACCTTCATGTCACCAATATGATATTAAGAAATTAGAAAATTAGCGATCAAAAGTGAGTTCAGACATTTCTCTGAGATTCCATTGTAAAAAATTTCACCAGTAGAAGAAAGGCTGTGAACTCTGGCTATGAAACCAAACATCATAATATAAGCGCAGATTGTACCCATAACGATGATGGTGATCAATCTAAAAATAGAAAGAAATAATGAATATCCTTTGTACTTTAGATGAATTTAAGTACTCTTGATATAATTAAGATGTGGACATATAAGCTTACAGCTTCAAGCCAGTGCCTTGTAGCTAATATATATGCCTTATCATCTTTACACAAACCTTTTCCCACCTATCAATAGCTCAACAACCAAAAACAAAGAGAGTACATTGATAACAAAATCCCAAAAGAAATATCAGAAAGACTAAAAGAGAATGAAATGCTTGAATTCATCTCTATGCCTAGTCAAATATATAATAGGAAAAGTCAAATTATGTCAACAATTTGAATTTTTCACACTAACTTTTATAGTCTCTTAACTTTACGTACCTTTCTATTTCTTTTTCTTTTTCATTATATCATCCATAGTTGTCAATGAAAAATAATTAACTAAGTTGTCAATGAAAAATAATTAACTAAGTTGTCAATGAAAAATAGTTAACTAGCACTCCTTGAGTATATAACATCCCATTGAAAAAGAGGAAGATAATTACAAAAAAAAAAATAGAACAAGCGGTATGATAAACAAAAAAGAAATAAATTTGAAATTAAGAAAAAAAACATGATCACTTTCTTTATTTTCATTTCCTATTTTTCTTGATCTCTCGAGATGTATACACATGTTAGGTATTGAAGCATTTTTCATGCAACTATATTTCAAGCGGATTATATTTCCTATTTTTCCAAATCAGTTATATTTCAGGCAACTAATACATTTCAAAGGAACCCAATGGCTTAGGTATTGAAGCAAAAAACACATAACGGATATTGTGGCTATCAAATTTATTCAAAGATTCTAGCTTCTAACAATTGAAGGTACCTTAGCAGCCATCATCCTAGCTCTTGCCCATTTTGAAATATTTGTTTCTGATTTAATAGAGTCCCAATGTGATATAAAACACCGATTAAGGGCAGCAATATCTAAAGCCTCCCACCTACAAGATTTCGAAGAAAACATACAATCATTTGGGTGGAGTGTGGAATTTATTAAGAACTAATCACTGAATCCTAATTGAACATGAAATTCTTTAGCCATGAAAAATAACATAAATTTAGATATTGAACAAACCATAGCTCCTCATAAACAATGGTTCGGTCTGCGGGATTTCTTCTAGTCCGATAACCTTTGTAAACCTTTTGCAGCTTTATTGCAGCAACATGAAACTCGTCAATGGACTTGTTGAATGAGAACCAATTTTTTGGTTTTGGTAACAGAATTGTGGGGTTTTGTTTACTGAACGAGTCATCAACTTCCTCTTTTGAACCAAAATTATTTGAAAGTGGTTTTTTAAATGAGAATGTGGTTTGCAACTTCAAATTTCCCACCTTTCTCTTTGAGCATGCAAAATCTTCAGTAATAACCTCACCCAATTGATCAGGTTTATAAGGGCCATTGAAAATTTTGTCCTTCTTGAAGCTCATTAATTGTTCCAAATTTGATCTTTCTTGCTTTGAAGTTGCTCAAAGAGAACTAAATAGTACAATTACATGAAAAATGCAGAACCTTGAATTTATGATTAGTAGCTCACATAAGAATAGTACGTTTACATGTAATTCTCAAAAGAGGAAAAAGAAATCACTACTTCAAGAAAAGTAATTTTAGAAAAGAAAAAAAAATCAAACGCAAGCCAATCATTAAAAATGCTTTGATGACATTCGAACAACGTCCCGAATTTGATAGCAATTCCTATTACTTCACCCTGCAAGTTGAATTTTCTTTTTATCTAAATTATTGATAAATTCCATGTTCATATTTGGTATGAAGATTATACAAAACTTGGTTAGCATATAAAAATTAAAACCATGGTTCTTTGATTATATCTAATGTTAATCAAATTAGTTTTTATTTATAAGTTGTTTCCAATAAACTTAATTTGATCTATATGATATGGTGCAAATTAAACCACCTGTGAACTTAATGATTTTTTTAAAGGTATAACTATGCTTCTAGTTTAGAAATTGAGCTTTCTATTATATATCTATATATATAGGTGACTACACATTTATTTAGTAAAAGTAGTTTGGCTGTCTATTATGTTAATTAGGTTATAAATTGTTGTTTTAACGTTGTTGATATTTTACAAGTTTCAAATTTGCAATCTCTATGTCGAGTATTTGTTAGTTGGGATGCTGAATTTGAGGATGCAACAGTGGAGAAGTTAACGAGTAGTACAAAGATTTGGAAGAGATTGAAGAAGAAGATGCTGAATTTGTGGAGTGTTGAACTGGGTAGGGGTATACACGGCTTTGTCCAACACAGTAGAAGGCATCTTCATGATCTCCTTCAAAGGTCTTCGTATCAGGAAGAACCAGAAACGAATTGGTCTGCTTCTGTGGATTACTGTGATCTAACAAATCTGGCTAGCCATAAATAAGATCATTTTTAAAGAGGGTTCCTCGAAATATAGGATGTTTGATCACGTCTACTTGTTACACTTTAGACTGTATCCTCTACCCTCTCATTCTATTTCATCTTTGTTGATAAAAAAATAGATAACTTGCATTCTGTTCTTAGAGAACAATACATTCTGTTACAAGATTAATTTTAATTATGAATCGTTCAATACAAATTTGTTAGTTCATTTTTTAATTAATTAAAAATATTTTAATCAAAATTAACTTTTAAATCAATAATTTTAAGGTTAGGACTTAGGATTAAGGTTGGTTAAAAGTTAATTTTATTTTTAATTAATTATTAATTGATTAAAATTAAAATTAATAAATTTAATTAAATAATTTATAATCTTACATAATAAATCTGATTAAAAAAAAGAAAATTACTAGCTTTTATCTTACGATTCTCATTCATTAATATTAAAACTTTCTAGTCTTTAATTCTCTCTAGATTCCTTAAACACAACGTAATGTAACAGTATTCAAGATAGTTTCAGATTTGAAAGTTAATTTGGTTACTACCAGTGCAAAGAGTTAGAATTTTACTCCTTTACTAGCTGGTTGTCAAGTTTTCCGGAGACTATATTTACTTGTTCAGATGTATGTCATTTTGGGTGAAGATTCTCATGCTTCTTCCTTTTGACACCTTTGATGAATTGGTAGGTTTTTTTTTTCTTCTTTTTTATTATTATAACTAGCTGGGACATGCTACTCTTATTCAAGATATTTTAGATAAAAGGTTTTTTTCTACTAAAAAAAATGAATCAATTGGAAGATATACTAAGAAAAGGAAGGAAGGAAGAATTTATTTAGGCTTGTTTCCACCGTTCCTCGTTGACTAACTTTCTTTGATAAACAGAGGTAGCATAAGGATTCAGATAATTTAGAAATTTTCTTTTTGTTTAAACTGGGGGAGAAAAAAGAGTGATCATTGTTATTTTAAGACATTTATTTATAAGCATAAAATAAAAGAGACAAAGATACGAGTCTTGATAATAATTTTGAAAAAAATTATTCCTTGATAAGTTAGGATTACATATTCCCCTCGTTTAGTTTATTAAGTGTACTGATTTTAATAAAATTAATTTTAAACTGACGAATAAAATTAGAATAAATTTATAAATTAATTAAACTGTATATTTTTATTAGAATGTATATTTTTATTGAAAAATGTGAAGATATATTTTTTAACATTATAACAAATAAACCTAATTAAGAGTACGTATGAGATGTCAAACCTAACGATTATTTGCATGGGCATTAATCTTTGAAGTTTATTTCTCCTTCACATGTCATTTTTTACATTATGCTGTTCAAAATTTGAAATATACTTAGGAATTAAATCAATGTCTCTTGGAAACTGAAATTTGGAAAAGTTGAAGTCCATTTGTTCATGCATTGTCCAGTAGCCAATTACATTTTTATTTTTGTTTAATATGTATTAATATATATATATATATATAAAAGAAAAGAATTAAGTTACTTTAAGAATAACTTTGTTTACCGTTATTTTATTTAATAATTCTCATATATAATTATATTTTATTAATCCAACCGTTGAATTAATAAATTATATTATATAAATTATTCTTATAAAATTTAACAAAATTTAAAAAATATTTGATATTTTATTAAATAAATTTAAATTAATGGATATTATAAAAGGTATATTATCTATTAATTTGAATTTATTTTCTGAGATATCAAATATTTTTTAAATTTTATAAAATTTTGCAAAGATGATATATATAATATAATTTATTAATTCAACGGTTAGATTAATGAAATATAGTTGTATACGAGAGTTATTAAGCGGAATAACTCTAACCAAAGTTATTTTTTAAATAATCTGATTCCTCCTATATATATAAAAAGAAATTAAATTATTTTAAAAATAATTTTAGTTAGAATTAATTTCTTTAATAATTTCTATAAATAATTAAATTGTATCAATTAAACTGTTAAATTAATAAATTATTTTTAAAAATTTTTAATATTTTAAAAAATAAATTTAAATTAATGAATAATATATATTTTATAATATTTGTTGATTTAAATTTATTTAATAAATTATTAAATTTTTTAAAAATTTTATAAAATTTTGTAAAAATAATTTATATAATATAATATAATATATTAATTTAAATATTAAATTAATAAAATTTAATTATTTATAAAAGTTATTAAATAAAATAATTTTATTATAAAATAACTTAATCAGTTATATATATATTATATTATATTATATTATATTATATATATATATATATATTATTTGTTTTAAAATCAGACCAAATTCTTCAAGTTTAACTGGTTGGACTGGAACTAATTAAGTTATTAGTTTGAACAACTGAAGAAAATGGAAAGTAAAAAATATATTAAGAATTGGTCAAATTGGTCATGGATCAATGGAAATCAGGTGAGAACAAGCCTAAAAACCAGTTTAATCTGGTTTTATAAATAAGTTGGTTTTTTTTATAAATATTCTAATTTTAAAATAAAGATAAGATCTATGTATGGATTGTTAATATTTAATTATATTTATAATAAATTTTTATTGTATATTATATGTAATATAATTTTTTATGCTAATTTAAAATTTTAATTTATTTTATTTTTTATAATTTATATTAGTTTTAATGAAATAATATATATTTAATTATTACCGATTTGATATTGATTAAGTATAACTAAATCAATAAACTGTAAATTAATATCTTTATTAATTTAATAAACAGTCTAATTTTGAAAAAAAATAATTAGAACAAAGACTGATTTTTCTTTTATATATTTTGTCATATTACCATTTTTTTCTAAATAATACCATCAATGAGCAACATCACTATGCCAAAATTATATTATTTAAACAAATTTACTAAAGACAATAATGAAACTAAAAATAAAATTAATACTATATTATAAATATTATATTTTTAAGTATATAATTAATCATTTATTTTTATTAAACTCCTTTTTCATTAATCTCTAGTTATATTTATATTTTTATTTTCTTTAACAAACCAAACAGAATACATGAAATAAAAACGAAGGATGAACATTTAAATAAGGTATATATTTATCTCGAAAAATTAAAAATAATAATAGAAAAATGAGAAAGATAATACATAGTATGACGAAAAAGAAAGAGAAGAGAGAGAGAGAGAGTAAAATGTAAAATGGAAGAGAAAATAAATATGTCATCATGGCTACTGTATATATAAAAGAAAGCTTCATAGCTATTAATTTGACAGTTTAACATATAAAATCAGAGCGGGCAACTCTGTCTTGGCAAATAAAGAAATAAAGTTAGTGAGAGAGGGTTGATGGAATCATGGAATCACCTGCCAAAGGAGAGAAGCTCTGTAACTTGCTTGCTTGCTTCTTCAACTTCTCTCCATCAACTTAAACAAGCATTAAATAGGCACACAGAAATGGGATATGACAAGTAATAGTAAGCATATGATACGGATATCCTGGTGAAGGTTGCCGACCCCATGTTCCTCCTTTTCTTCCAATCTTATGATTTCCTGTTACAAGCACATTTATTATCATCTCTGTCAAAGTTCTTAGGTGCTACACAATTTGAATAAATAACATATATGTGATTCAATTGAGATAACGGGAATAAAAAAAAGTGTGTAATGGCTGAGTAGCTTCAAGCTTACACCATCCTAACTACCAAGTCTAACAGAAATGGTATTCTATTTCTAACCATCAACTATAACTGAATGCTACTCGTAACAAAACGAAGCTAACTTGTTTCTGTTCCTCTAACTGTATCCTGCTTTCATATACGTTTATCTATCTTATATGTACTCGCTTCAATTAAAGTGTCTCGTTAATTTTCAATCTTAAATATATTTTTTTTCTTGAGCTATGAACGACTCGTTATTTTTCTTCTGTATCGTGATAGGAAATTGATTCAAGTCAAAAACGAAACCTTTTTCCGCAACATTTAGCCAGGGATTGAACACATGCTTCTCTGTCAGTAACGTCATTTAGGATTTGTTTGATTTAATATGTTAGGAAAATATATTCTCGTGTTTTTTAATAAAATATACCTTTTTAATAAAAATAGATTGTTAAGATTAATTTATGCTTGAATCTTAATTTTAAATAAATGGTATTAAATTAATTTCATTAAAATCAATTTTAATTAGCTTAAAATTAAACAAACACTTAAAATAGGTTGTAATGTTCAAGGAATTTTCTAATAAAACATACTTTTTAAATCTAGTAATTATACTTTTTTAGAAAAAATTTATAATAAAAAATATTTATTTTAATATTTGAAAATTTCTTTTGTTAATAAATAATTCTTTTTTATAATGTCCCTAAAAACAAATTTTATGAGAAGCATTTATCTTTTTAAAAACACTTTATTCTTGTAAAAATAGGACCAAATTGAAGAAATTAAAATATTATTTCAAAATTCCTTTTATTCTTTACAATTAAGGTAAAATAAAAAAATATAAAAACATAAAAAAAAAAGTTTCATTTCTTTATTTTTTGAAATGCAACTGAAGTGATTTTTAATTTTCCACTACCCCGTCAGAATATAATGAGCATTGTGGTGGTTCACAACCCAGCCACCAGTCAAGAGCAGGCCACATGGACCCGCAAAAGATTTAAGCTAACAATGATGTAACACACGGCCCAAATGTCCAAGTCCTTGATGACACCATTCCATCTATCCAATTCAAATCAAATTAAATTAAAATAAACCGACCAAAAGAATTAAATTAAATTCAAATAAAAAAAATCCATCTAATCATATATTTATTATTATTATTATTATTATTATTATTATTATTATTATTATTATTAATTATTATTATTATAATAGCTAAATACTAAAATGAAAATAAATAAAATTATTTAATAAAAATTATGACTCAATTTATTTAAAATCTAATTTAATTTTATATAATAAATAGACATAGAATTTATGAAAAAAAATTAATAAATAATTCAAGTTTAAATTTATTAAAATATTTATTTAATCTATTTAAAAATATATTTATCTTTATATACTATATATTTATATTTATTATATTTATATAATATTAATATATTCATATAATTTATTAAAATTAAAATTTTAAATTTAAATAAAAAAATTATATTTATAAAAAATTTTAATATTTATTATAATAATTGTGTACATTACTTTAATTTTAAAATAAATATTTTATATTTTACTTTACTTTTAATGTATGTATTGTTATATTTTTTTATATGTTATTATATTTGTATATAATTAATATTTGATATATATTATCTAAAATTCTATATAGTTAAGGTTATCAAAATTTTATTTTATTTAAGATTTAGACTTTTTTGATTAATTATTTATATAAATTTTAAAGTTTATTTATTAATTTTTTATATAATAAACTTTTCAATAGATTTATAAATTTTATATATTTTAAAATAAATCAAATTTTAATAAAAAAATATCTATAATAAATAACAAATTTAAACTTTAAATCTCAAAACTTTTAAATAATTTGATCAATCTATTTTTATTACTATTAAACACATAATATAACAATAAAAGAAAAAATGACATGATCTCAAAATATACTAATTTAAGCTTGTGATGGTGCTCGTTCAGATTTTGACTTTTCCTGAGATGGTATCACGGCCTCGTGAAAAATTCTTTGCCCATTTTTTATTTATTCTTTATTGGTTTAAAGATCAACGTGAGCCGCAGAGGTGGGAGGAAATTAAAATAGGAATTAATCCAAAAAAAATGCTTCATTACATGTAATTCTTGAGTGACCACAGCCAAAGTCGTAAGGTATGTCAACAGCATGCCATCATGACAAATTATTTCCTTTAGCCATTTTATTGAAATCACCGTTCTAGATCACTATAAACCATTGAAAACTGTAATTATTCAACTATCTTTAAAATCTAGCCATGTCTTATATGTTTAATTGCAATTTTGAACACATTTTATTTTGCATGAAAAAGGAGAAAAAAAATATCAAAATCTTAACTTATCAATTAAAATGAATTTTATTTTTTAATTTAAAAAAATATTAAAATTATAACAAGAAACTCATTGGTTACATTAATCATAAATGATAAGTTACCAATCAAAAATTGACGATAATCGACAAACAAACAAATAGAAGAAAAGATCGGACTGTGATGATTTTAAGTGAAAAGTTAACTATAAATTAATTGATCAGATACTAATTTTAAAAAAAATTATATGACAGACGAATTCAATGAATAATGGTTTTCATTTCCTTTTTATGATGAACTACTTCATCAGATTTCATAGTTAGTAAATTTGTAACTACTCAATCTACCTTGTCTTTCTCTGCCATAATAAAACCGACAATTGATTACATTTACTCCCATAATAAAACCAACAATCGATTACATCTACTTCCTATTAATATAATATCATGTCATATTAAAATAAAAAATAAATTAATAAAAACGTTCACTTTTAAGATTAAATACTCAAATACAAAGTTTGAATATAAATTGGTACATGATGAATATCAATATTCCATCATTCCACCATGCCAAGACCTTGCCATTATAATTATTCAATTACAGTGATGTTTTACAATGCTTTAGAGAAGAAAAGGTATTACGTTTTAGAAATTTTAAATGATAATAAGAAGGCTTAAATATAATTTATTTTCGTGAAAATATACTTATATTTAATTTAGTCTCTCAGAAAAATTTTAGTTCCTAAAAAATTTGCCATGATTTGTCTTGATCTTGGTCCTTCTTGTAGTTTATCACTTATCAATCCTAATCCCCTCCTCTTCCCACTTTATCAATTCTATCACCATACACATGCACATAAGGATGTGATCAAATAAAGTCCCAAAGTCCTTTAACAAGCATGCAAGAAGAAAAAGATGCAGAGGGAACGAAGAGATGCAAATTAGTGCTTCATCACTGAGCCACACAACCGAGCCAGAGTAGGTGCCCAAAATCCATAACCAAACTCATCGAACACCAAGCCACCTCGACCACCAATCACCATCGCGTCTGAACTGCAGCATATTAACACCAAACATGACATAACCCCAACCCAAGCAATCGGAACTTGGAACCACCATCAACCACCTCACACCGAAACAGCTCCAAGCACCATTTGCCACCGGTTCCTCTTCCTCTTTATTCTAGAATGGGGAAGAGGAAAGGGAATAGGGTTTTTTAATGTGGGTGACATAATCATTTAGCGACAATTTAGGTCCAAATCAATTAACGGCAGAATTCAAGAACTAATTTTTTTTTAAGAACTGAAACTGAATATACATATATTTTCAGAAACAAAAATATTTCTAAACCTAAAACAAATTACGGATTTTTTTAAAATAAAAGTTAAACATAAATATAAGGTCTGATTCTAAAATATTGACAAACTATATTCGAAATTAAGAGTGTTTAATTAGGACCCGATTTTTTTGCTGAACTTAATTTAAGTTTGAGCATTTCAAATCAGATTTAATTTCATCCCTCAAATTAAAGAAAATTGCATTAATGTTTCAAATCATGATTTAATGTTGGGTTAGGACGGGATTGAAATCTGAATCAATATATGGTTGACACGATCCGCATATAATACAGATTTTTTTAATTACTTTATTTTAGTGTATTAATTAATATTAACTATAAAATATGTGGATTAATTTAACTTAATTAAAAATTTTATATTTAAATCTTAAATATATAACATTATTAATTTTTTAAATCTAGTTAATAAATATCAATTTATACTTTATTTACCCATTAAATATCAAGGACAAACTTGATTAAAAGTTTCTCCTTTAACTCTTTATGGCTATTCCCTTTTTTTCTTTCGCCCTTATTTTGTTGTTTTTTTTTCTTCGCCATTCCTAAAATCATGCTTTTTGATATTTTTTGTGAAATATGAAATAAGATTTAATAGTTTGTTTTTAGAATAGATGTATATTTTTTTATAAATAAAGATGGGTGGATATTGAAGGATATAAAGATTGAGAGAGAGAGAGAAAAAAAAGTAAAATAAATAATTATAAAGGTGATAAGTAATGTAATATGATAAAAAATAAAAACTAAAGATATTAATGAATGATAACAATGTTGAAATGTATGTATATCATTACTCCTCTTTACATGTAAAAAAGAAAGAAAAAAAAATCTCTTCACATTATGAGGACTATGATACTACAGGCTATCTTATTATTGAGAGGTTAACAAGCTATTTGATTATTTAATTAGTGTTCCAAAACGAAGCAGTTTCATACTTGATTTCAAATGAATCTTCAGCATTAATAATCAAGAGACAGCCCCATTCTTTAATCTTGTTCAGTCCCCTGTGAGCCTCACAGTTCCAAGCTTACTTGAGCTGAAAACCAAAAAAAAAGGAGAATGAAATAGTAGGTTTCTTCTCTTATCATCAATAGTTTCAACACTTGGACTGCTTTGATATTAAGAATGAGTGTCACAAAAATCACATTGCTTGCTTCCTCAAACAAAATCTGTGAACTAAAAGAAAAAGGGACTGGACTTGAATGCCACTAGTTTCATTCCTTTGTATACTGCTTCTCTTCAATGGAAATGGCATGAAATATCATAGAGATTACATATTAAGCTAAAGGAGCAACAGGGCAACTCTCCTTTGGCAGGAGATCTCATGGTAATTTCCTGCCAATAAAGAGATGCCCTATGGCTGCTTTGCTTATTCACTAAATTTTGTGGGAGCTCTCCTGTTGCACACAACATTCCTTTATCATTGCAATTTATAAGCACTTAAACTTAAGCACGGGACTTGGAATAAACCAATAATCAAAAAGCATATGCTTGAGGTTATGCTATGAATATTCTTCATGGGTTTTGAGGGACTACATAATTTACCTTCGCATACCCTGAAGTTTTCTTTAGGAATAGCGGATTCTTTCTCTTTCTCTATCTTCTCATGCTTTTGAGAGGAATGGGGAAAAGATGGTGAAAGTTAGATGCTTCTTCCATTTTATGAAGGTGCCTTGGGTTGGGGTACCGGATGTTGAGAGCATATGCTTATATGTCTTATTCTGTTACTTTAAAAATGCTGTATATGTTGGCTTTTCAGTGTTTATAATAAGTCCAATAAGCATTTTATGTTCTTGATTTTGTGTCCTTTGAAATTAGAAAATATATAATGCACGTCTTTATTTTAACCATAAAGTCGTTTTTGCAGGGATTTTTTAGGTCCAGAAATCTTGCTATGACGACAACATTTTTTTTTGGTCTGTAATGTTGTCATTTGAATGGCACATTAGACTTAATTAATTTAAGTCAGATGGATCCGATTAAAAAGATAAAACTTTCTTAATATTTATTTATTTTATTTATAAATTTGAACTCAACCTATTAAAGGAAGCATCCAAGTTCTTTGTCATTTGGAGCGGGAGACCGTGTGACTAACCGTTTAGTGTCATTTTTTAAGTTAGAAAATTTATGAATAAAGAAAGAATTTGAGGCGTGATCCTTGTCACAGTAACCAACATATTCGTTGATTATTTTGTGTTTGTTTCATAATAATTAATCTTTCTTCTCCATGCTTTTCTGTCAAATGACTAATTGATGTTGCGGAACACACAAAGTATCCATGAAACCATAAAACTAGACCAGGGCCTCACTAATTTTCAAAATGCGAGTTATATTGTTAGTCTCCTATATCTATTGTCATTCCTATTTTTAAGATAATTTTATATAAAATATTTATCATTAATTTAATTAAAAAGTAAGAGTTGATTATTTTACAAAAATATTTAAATAGAAATAACAATAAATAACGAATGTTTGTAATTCGATTTCGATCGATTTTTATGAAAATAAAAATATAAATTTCCCAATTTAATTATAAAAAAATAGATTCGCAATTGATTGGGATCAATTTTTTAAAAATTCAAATTCAATTCAATCCGATCAAAAGTAATCTGGATTAAATAATTCAATTTTTATAATTTTATTTTTAGTTTAGTTAAAAAATAGTAAATAAATCCTTTTTTATTATCTCTTGTACCCTATTTTAATTAAAACACATTTTAGTATAATATAAATTTATATAATAAAAAAATATGAGACACAAAAATAACTTTAAATAATTCAAAAAATATTAAACTTATAAACATTTTCTTAGAAATAAAGATATATTTTTAATATAAAATTATTTAAATATTTAATTTTATAAATATATAATTATATAAGTATGAATATGAAGTTAATTTAATACATAAAACTATTTATATATATAGTTTAGATTAAATTAAATACAAAATCTAATCCAATTTAAATTTAAAATTTTTAATCTAATTTTTACAATTTATATTAGATTGGAAATTCCTAATAAATATGACGGTAACACTCCAAGAAATTATATAGTATGTTAAATTCAATATAACAACATAAATACCTGTAGCACGTCTTAATTATATTTTTTAGCGGGCCGTGTGAAATACTGTTAGATTTTATCTAAATTTTATTATATTGTGGAGGGTATGTCTTTCTTGTAAGTTGAAAAGAATTTTTCTTCGGAACTTTTATAATATCAAATTGCAACTATATTATGGAAATTACAGAATTATCATACAAAAGAAAACAATGCGAAGTTTTTACTATAAACAGACAGCATTCGGTAGAAAATGTCTCGTAATCACTGCTATTACACATCAAATATGGAACAACGGAAAATATGCACCAATTGATCCATTCACTTCTGCCCAATGATGAATCTTCTCTTTATAATATTTTGTCCCATATACCTGTGTCAAATTAATGAAAGTGTAAGAAAAAATATGATATATATATATATATATATATATATATATATATATATATATAATTTTAGCATTATAATAAAATCACAATGTCTATATTGATAGGTGGCGATGCTTACCTTCCAAGCATCATTACAGTAGCTTGAGGATTAGTCCCAGGTGAGTGATGGAAAGTGGATCCATCAATGACCCTCAGAGCTTCCACACCAATAACCTTATAATCACGATCAACAACCTTACCAGATTGGCACCCTCCATGGTAATGCCAAATTGTTAGGACAGTGTCTATGCAATATTGTTCCAAAGAGAAAGCAGCACTAGCATGTTTTGGCCTCAAGTTAACTGGTAAGTGCAACATCAAGTCTATTAGAGTTTGGACAGGCATGTTTTGATAGCGAAACCTTGAGAATGCTTTCGAGTTTATCACATCTATGATGGTTTTCATGCCTTCAACACACATCTTCAAGTCCTCTGGATCCTTAAAATAGTTGAAGGTAACTGATGGGTTATCACTCGGATTAGTGGTTATGAGCTCCAAGTGACCCGTTGACCGTGGTCCCATAATCTTTTCAAGTATCACTCCTCCTTTAAGAATTGGATTGCCTAAAGATCTAATGGTGTCAGCAACACTCTCCTTGGCTTCTGGGGGAAACGTGAAAGTTTTGCCAGACTTCAAATGAGAACAAAATGTTAGAATGAGTTCCCTTTATTAGGAGAAAAGTTTCTAGTTCAAGGAGTTATAAAGGAGAATATATTGGATAGGTTGAAGAGTTGTTTGGATACAAGCAGTATATGTTGATACTGACCTGGTTTGACACAAATTCAAAAATCCCTTGAAGCCTTTCAGACCAAGAATGACCCAAGCTCAATCCACTGGCTGTTTCAATGAAGCTACCAAACTTGGTGATGCCCACTGTTTGGATCAGAGAGACTTCAACAGGCACAGGGGAAGGAACCACTAGAACGTTCATTGGGTTATCTGCCATCCCTTGACCCACCAAGGGTTGATCCAAAACCACCTTGATTCCATGAGCCTGAAGATGGTTTGCAGGACCAATCCCACTCAGCATCAGCAACTGTGGGCTTCCAATAGCACCAGCTGACAAGATTATCTCATTGTTTGGCTTTGTGCTAAGATATGCTCTATGTATGACTCCAAATGCATCTTTGAAAACAACTCCATAAGCTTGAGGCTTCCTTTGTTCTGTTGAAAAAAAAAAAAAACATTATGATAAACCTAATGAATGTATCTAAACTTCACATCAAATTGATCAATGTAAATATTGAGGCATCTATATTCTTGAATTCTTACCTGTGTTATACCTAAATAGTATCTTGTTCACTGTGGCATGCAAATAAACAGAAATCCTCTTTGGATCAGCATACTCTAGTAAATCAGCTGCAGTGTGCCTGTTACCCTCCTTATCAAAAATTGTGCCTCCAACCTTAGTACCGTACAAGTGATCATAAGTAAAACCATTGTAAGGCAACACACCTACTTCCAGCAATCCATCCCTCACTGCAGATTGCCATTGCAGCATTGGGGGCTCAAAAGCCACCTTCTTTTCAACCCATTTATATGAATGCTTAGCTAAAGTTTCATTCCAACCAGAGTCCCTAACGTACCTGGAGCTAGCCCTTGAGTAGAACCCTGCATTCAAGACAGAGCCACCACCAAGGACACGAGCCCGGGCATTGAGGACTCCATCCCTGGATATGAATTGTTGAGCAAATGATGAAGGACTTATATCAGAGAGGGAATTAACAAAGTTCTTTATGTTGATTTTCTCTGGGTTTGTGTAAGGAGAGCCTCCCCTTTCAAGGACTAAAACTTTTGCACCTCGTGAGAGAGTTGCTGCTAGTGGACACCCACATGTTCCTCCACCAATTACTATATAGTCGTAAGATAAGATTGGTGGAGCAGAAGTTGCTTCTTTGACAAATGTGTATTTTGAAGCTGCATGGACACATAGAAAGGAAGAGATCAAACAATATTTTGTGTTATGTAAACAGCTTCAAAGAGACACGGCCTACCTATCAATCAACTAAACAAAAGAAACTTCTTTGTTGTTGTTCTCATTTTATATTCTCAATTCTTTTGATGAAAAGGCTGAACAAAATAATTATAACTAATAATAAAATCAACTTCACAACCAAGCAGTACCTTTATCAGAATAAGATGAACCACTAAAGAATATGCACCCAGCAACAAATCCCCATGTAATTCGCCACAGCACCCAACCCATTGATGTTTATCTTCACTTGTTAGAAGCTACAACAATTTGCAGGTCTTCCCAAAGAATCGAAGCCCTTTTTATATAATATTATAACCAGAAAATTAAAGCCACTGCTTCATGCACTACCCTTTGCTCTTGCACATAAAATTTGTTTGTTCAACAACATCTGATTTGCATCTCATTCCATGCAAAGATTAAGCGTTCTTGAAACTTGTTGAAATGCATGAAGCGTGACCGTTGCATCAATTGGATCTCTTTTCCCTTTTCAAAATAACGTGTTTAACTAAAAATAGCAGCAGCTGACTTTATTGCTGCATCACACTCATGACTAGAGTTTATATAAGCTCTAAAGATTAGAAAGAAAACACGCGTAAACGTATTTCGTTATTCGAGACGTGTTTGATATATATAAGTAATTGAAATAATCTTTCTTATCAAATAAGTTAACCTATATTATTAACACAATGGCAGTAAATTTCACTTGAGTCAGAGTAATGAAAATTACATATATATATATATATATATATATATAATTACATCCAAGTGCCTTTCACGTTACAGTAAAAAATTCCTTTATACTAATTTTCAATTTTTATTCTTAGAAATAAAGGTCTTTCTTAATATACTTGATTGGTGATGATGAGTCACGTGTTTTTTTTTACATTAAATATCTCAAAATTTTGAATTTTTAAGAATTAACTGCATTAAAATTTGGTATAATGGCTTTTACCTTATGCTCATGATGATCATTGCTGTTCAAATCTGATTAGTTTAATGTTTACTAGAATACCTAAATACCAAAATTCTAGAAAAATATCATAATATACAAGTTAACGAGTTAAATTTATGATATAAAATATTGATTTGTTTTTATGCTAAATTTCTCTCCATCCTTGTGTAAGTTACATCCAAGTAACTTTATAATTACAAATAAATATAAAATTATAAAAGCCTCCATGATATATGATCTACGGTAATTGAGTAGATTGTAATTGGGTTTCAATGTATTAAGTATAATGCCCACTTGTATGTTAAGAAATTATTTAAAATCTTACATGTTAATCAAAGTTTAACTTTTTACTATTAATTAAAGAATATTTTTTACATAAAAATAAAATAAAATTCGTTTAGAGTTAAAAGTGTAGCCAAAAGGGCATTTGGCAATTAACAAACAATATGTACATTGTATACTTTTTTTTACCTGTGAGGATAATCTATCAAATGCTATGAATTGCAACTAGTTCACGTGATATATATCTGTCAATTGCAACTACATGCATTCCCGCGTTCTTTTATCTCTTTTCCTTGCTTGTATAAACAAAAGAAAGCTTGTACATAAAAACTTGATAGAAAAAAATCATTCTTCATTATGCACTTTTTTTCTTTACATGAGTTTACTTATATGCTAAGAATAACAAGTCCTCACCAGGTGAGCCTGTGAATCTCTTGTCTTTCTTCTGGGCATAAGTTACCGATAACTTTTCAACATTTTGCATTTCACGTTTTTTACGTCTTTCATTTAATCGACCATATTTTTTCCTTCATATTTCAATGTACTGGAGAGTATAACAGAGTACTAGAGGCAGAAAAAAAAAAGTACGTACTTCATTAACAAAGGTCACGAAGTTTCGTTTGTTATTTGTTCTACGAAGGTGTTTGATTGTTTTTCTTAATGTGGTAACGGTAAGGTATCTCCCGTTATTTTTCACACTAGATATATTTTTTTATTTTTATGAAGTTAATTAATTATAAAATTTTGTCTTTTTATTAATTTTGGGAATGAAAGGTTTTCTTCAAAAATTGATCCGTCACTTTATCATATTGTCATTTATCTCTCGCTTCATCAGTTAATTCAATCGGTAAAAATTTACAAAAAATCTACTGCACTAAAAAACTAATTTAAAACCTGAATTTCATGGAATATGCATTATTCGTATAAAAATGATGAGATTGTTGACAACAAAAATATAAAATCTCCTAAGAAACCATTATAATTGATTACTTTTTATATATAGTATATCAAGTAATTATTGTATTCCAAAATATATTTGAACAATTTAAAATTAAACGTAAATATTTTTTATTTAATGTTAAGAAATTAAAGTCATTAGATATCTGAAAAAAAAATAATCTAAACTCTGAATATTCTCTAAAAAGTAATACTTACTTAATTACTGGTGGATTAAATTTATTTTCAAATTTAAAGTTTTAAAAAAATACGGTTTAAAAATAATCATACACAATTACACCTGCTAAAGTATATAAAAATACTTGATTATTTTTTATCTAAATGTATATATTGCTGCAGAATAATGCTAATAATTTCAGTAATTGTTGCTTTAACTTCAAAAGTTTTCAAAACTAAAATTAATCATCTTATATGAGATCAATAATGTCAATCAACAAAGATTAAATGTGAAGTGCTTTATTATCGATTTAAAAAATATATTAAAAAAACTATTTGCAATATTTTAATAAGCAAGTGATTTTACATCCTAAAAAGTTTCAATAATAATTTTAAATAAATTACAATAATTTCAATTAGTATAGAAGGGCCTCAATTTAAAATTATTTTTAAGCCTAAATATATATAGGGTTGTCCCGGATAATAAAATTATTATATATCTTTAAAAATAAAAATATTATAATTTATTGAAATAAGCATTTACTTGTTTTGTGTTTGAATTAATTATTTGTTAAAAGAAGATCATGTTAATAATTTATTGTATAAAGTAAGTTTTAAGTTTTGGATAAGTTAAATGAAAATTAATTTTAAAATAATATATTGAATTTTAATTATAAAAAAGTTTTTTTTTATAATAAAATTAGAGAAAAGTATAAAATTATTTATAGTTGTTGGTTTTGTATGTATAATAATCGACAGTTAATCGTGAGATAGTAAAACAAAAATTAACTTAAAAAGTAAGTTATTAGATGTTAATTATATACTCCTAAATTTTTCTTATAATAAAAGAGATTAGTTAAAAAAAAAAACCTTCATCTTTAATTATTTTTTAAACACAATCAATTTTCATAAGAAGTTTTTTTGTCTCAAAATCGTTTCCCCCCGGCCCCTCAAATTTAATTCATTCCCAATATACTATCATTGTGTATATATTTATATAATATCAAATCTTATCTTTCAATATTTGTAATATTAAATAAGTCTTTCAAAGATTAAAAAAAAATACTTTTGGGCGTATTTTAATATTTGAAAACTTATATAATATCGCTAAAATTTGGAAGAGAATACTAATATAGCTTCGTCTTAATAAAAGAATATGTTGTCAATGTTGGTTATAATTTTTTTGTCATATTTATATATTATACTTTGCTATATTATTGATAATTACAAATTTAGAATAAAAGGTGAAAAATATTGAAGTATTGAAATAAATTATTTTTTTATTCTACACTTTCATTCCTTTTAATGTTTTTCTTTGTCTCTTACGTAGAACCTAATTTATGAGTGTTATGTATAAATAAAGCCAGTAAAATATATAGTGCAAATTTTTTATAATTTATAAAATTTTGAATTCAAATCGATACCCAAAAAAATGTTATATATATAAATAACATTACTCTAAAATGAAGGTGAAATAAAATAATGATAAACAAAAAGAAAGAAAGTTAGTGGATGGCGCGAAGATGGAAGGTGGTTTGGGCCGAGGCATGGGTGGGTTATTGTTTTTTCTGTGTATGAGAGGGTGCGAGAGGAACGTGTGAGTGTGAGAATGAAGGAACCATTGATTAAAGTGCGTGCAAGTTTTCTGTTACACTAAAAAACAGGGAACACAACCGAATCATGCCATTTTTCCTTCAACTTCTCTATTATATTTATTTTTTATTTTATTTTTTTCAAGTCAAGTTTTTTATGAATTTATTTTAGTTGGGCTATAATAAGGACTGGGGGCTGCTCCTTTCATCACAAGCATAATTTTCTTATTTTCCATTTCTTTTTATTTTTTGTAATTTTTATCAAATAAGGAAAATATAATATACTGACAGATCCCGTTCCATTACCTTAATGCTTCTATGTTTTTTGGTTTGAAAGAAATAAAATGAAAATAATAATAATATATATATAATTATTTTTATGAAAGAATAAAAAAAATTATATTTTTGATATATTTTTTTTTGTTTTCCTTCCATTTAATTTTTTAATTTTTTCCTTTTAATTTTGTTTTTATTTACCAGACATAGAATACTATTTTATTTACATGAAAAAAAAATAAAAAAAGAGATAAAAATAAAATACATATATATTTATATATATAGTAGTAACATTGATAAAAAAAATTTAAAAAAACTCTCTCTTTATTTAGATGAGTAGAAAAACAATAAAAATAGATAAATAAACATTATAAATAACTTTTATATTAATTTAATAATTAAATTTAACTTAAAATTCTATTTTTTTAATATATTTATTTTTTATTTATATAAAATATTTCTTATTTCTTATTGTTTTATATTTTTTAATGTTTTAAATACTTGAAATAGAAATAAATAAATACATAAAACAACAACAAAAGTCCCTCCCTCCTGTTTCACGGCAACATAAGTGACAATAAAAATTGATGGAATCCATTTATTTATTTCAATCATTCCATGTTTTCAACTTATTCAAACAAATAAACTATATTATTACTTTTCCATTTCAATCCTTTTTTTAGGGAATAAAATGTGTGCTGATACACTTGCTAAGATAGATGCCACTCAAAATAAACATTTCATGCTCATGCAAGACTAAGATTTCTCATCTCCTTATCACGGATGTAGCAAGCGTTCCTTATCTGGGGTCTTAGTTCTTGTTCTATTTCCTCTTTATAGCAAAAAGAAAATAAAAATGAAAATAAAATAAAGGAAAAAAATATAATGAGATTTTATTGATTTAATTCACTTAAATAGAATTATCACTCTAACAATTAGATTAAAAAATAATGTTTCTATATAAAAAAAATCGTTGAAAAAAATAAATTTAAGAAGCCGCCACTCTAAAACAAATAGATTTACAGCGTATTTGTATATGTGTGTTAGTGGGTACGTATTTGGTACGATGACAATAAGTAGGGTATTACAATATTTATTTTTACACGTGTATTAATAAAAATACTCATATTCATATGATTAGTAACTTTGTAACTAAATTCATTATCCATGTTTTAATTAACTTGAATATAGATATTTATTTTGCGTTTGACAAACTAATAAAACATAAAGGTTCTATATTATTAATGTTAATAGTGAAAAATAAATAAAAATAGCTTTAGTTAAAAAAAAAATAATACGTAACTTAAATGAAGAAAATTAAAATATAATCTAATTATTAATTACAAAGAATTGAAAAAAGATTTTTTACTTAATTAAAAGATCATGGATAAAACTTTCAAATTATAATTATAAATGTAATTAATATTTGAAATTATAATATATTTTATTTGTTTTTATATAAAATAATATTTTTATGATATATTAATTATATCACTTTAAAATTATTAAAGTTAAAAAATTAATAAATATGAAATATTTGTAATTTTTTTCAAAAAAATTTATTGATTGCTAATTTTTTTTTCAAAAAATGTTAATAACAATTTTAGTTTATTTTTAAAATAATATTTTAAAATATTAATGAGCTAATTTTTTTTTGAAATATTATCAGAATTGACTTTAAAAAATGAAACATCATGCATAAAACTACTATCCGCATAATAAATTTAGACTCCTATTTTTAAATTTTAATTAACTTTCAAATTTTTTAATCCAGGCAACATAAAGCTCTGTTACATGCATCAAACTGTACTAGACTGTTCGAATTCGCTGTTATAAATAAATCCTCTCTTTAATTGCAATAAAAAAAGACAGGACGCTTTAAAAAAATAACGTTAGAAGGCTCAATACGAAGAGATAGTATTTTGCGTTATTAAATTTTTAAAGTCTTATTAATAATATTTTTACATGAATTCCAATAAATTTCAAATTTTGTTCACATAATATTTCAAACTCCTTGTGTAAAATATTTAATGATATAACAGCACATTACCAAAAAAAACTAAAAACTTCTTAAATAGTGAACGAGATAATTTTTTTAGCAATTTAAATAAATAAATAATATAAAAATTTAACTAAAAGCAATAATTAAAATAATATAAAAACTAAACTAAAATTTTCAAAAATATAGATATAAAAAAAATTCCGTCCATTTAACTCATTTCACTTTAACATGGCTTTTTTTCGATGGGATTATTTAAAAAATATTTTTTCATCCTTCAAAAATATTTTTCTGTAAGGTTCAATCAGTAATTATAATGCATATTTTTTTATGTTTTATTTATGTGTGTCATGCATTATTAAATTTGTGACATGCGTAAAAAATTATCCTAAACCCTAAAAAATTATGCATTATTTTTATGTGAAAAATAAAAAATATGGATGTATTTATTAGATTGGTAAATCTAATATTAAAAGTATAAAATATATTTAAATTTAAAAAAGAATATAATAATAAATTAAAAGGTAACAGTTTTTACCGTTTTTATTGAAATTTAAAATACATAAAAAAAATTAAAATGAATAATAAAAATATAAATAAATAAATAAATAAATAAAATATTAATATTTTAAACTAAATTTAGAAATATATGGTGAAAATAAAAATAAATAACAAAAAAAATATAATAGTTAGATTATTATTCAAATATATCTACTATCAAATATTTAAATAAAAATAGTAATATTTTATAGATATAATAAAAATAAAATAATTTAATTATTTTTATTTAGTCATAGAAAGTTAATTTATAGTATAATATTATTATCTTAAATTTTAAATAATAATTTTAAATCTAAAAATAAAATATTTAAATATTTATTTTTAAAATTAAAAAATTATTTATCTCAAAAATGGAATAATTAAAATATAAATTTATTTAATTGTATATCTTACAAAATCATATTAACTTGATAAAATATTTATTCTTTATGTAATAAAATTTTGATTTAAATTTTATAAATTAAAAATAAGATACTTATGTTTCTGAAATGAAATTACAAAATCAAATTAATTAACAAAGTTATTATATTCTTTCATTTATTATTTATTATATTTTTATTATAATTTTTAAATTTAAAAAAACATGAATTTTTAAAATTATACTCATGAATGTAATAAATACATTTATATTTATTATTTTTACATAAATATAACACATAATATTTTATACGTATAATACATCTTAATCATGGAATATGATAAAATATATTATATAACATATTTTATTATGTATTATAACATAAATAAAACACATAATTAAATACGGCATATATAATATATAAAAATTATAGTATATAAAATCCTAAACCCTAATATATAAAAATGATACATATCTTTATAAATTAAACTATTAAATTTTATTTAAATAATATAATTTTTAATATTAATAATTTTTAAACATAATTATAAAATCTATTCATCTGTCGCATATTTTACATATTACAATCGATTATAATTGATTAAAAATAATATTATGATTAATAGTTTAAATAATTATAATTAATTTAATTATTAATAAATTATTATGTATTAATAATTTATTATCAAATTAATTTTTAATAATTATATATAATTAAGTTATCATATTTTTAATAAAATTAATTATAATAATTTAATATGATAATCGATTATCAAACATAATATTTATATATGTTGAAAATAAAATATTATAGTTATATTTATTAATATTTTTTATTTTTTAAATATTCCATGGGAAAGAAGTCATCTGACAAAGCCCTTTTAATTTGGCACCTATCAGTGTCATGTCTAACCGACCGATCGTATTCCTTTTTAGTCGACTTTCTGAGATCTTTTTATTGATCCAATGAATTGCTGCTGATGTTCAAAGCATTGAGGGTGGCCATAAATTGTAACCAAGGCAGAATCAATCTTTGATTTTAGCTCGTATTAAACGCGAATAAAAAATTAGTAGGATACTCTGTCTACTTAGCCCATGGGTAGTGTTTGCACTTAAGTTTCGGTGCCAAATAGCTACTTCTATTTATTGATAAACTCAAATGACTTCGTCAAATTGCCCCACACTCTCTCTCTCTCTCAACCCAATCCAACTCCTCTCTAACAATTTGTCCCCATAAAATCGTCAACGCCTTTCTCAACTAAAACCAACCCATGGTTGCTTTCACTCTTACGCCTAGTTTTTTCGGACTAGTTACCCATCATTTGGGTTGGGTTCGGTCATGTTTCTATCTGCTTGGTCTTCTATTCAAGCAATTATTGTAGAAAAAAAAAGTCAGAACTCTATCTTTCTGCTTTAAAGAGAGAAAAAAAAAATGAAAGGAACAATTTTTTTTCATTTTTTAAATTAATAAACTATATTTATTAATAAATTCTTTTACATAAAGTTGTTGAGAAAGAGTACAATTGTTCTTGTCAGTTTAAATTCTTTTAAACAGAAATTAAATTATTTATATATTATAATTTTTTACAATTAAAATTAATAAAATTCAAAGCAGATTTCACATAAATTATTCTGACCATAAATATTTTGTCACTAAATAATTCTACTATTTTCATATATATTATAAACCTACACTAATATTATAATACATTTTTATTATGAGTATAATATATTTTATTCTTATATAAATTTAAATGTTAATAATATTTCAATTTTATTTAAAAAGTCTATATTTACAGAATTTAATTAAATGAAAATTTGTTAGTAAATAAGTTTTTATTTTATAAATCTAAAAAAAAAATAGTGAAGGAGTTATGTTTCAGTGGGCGACTTCGCTAGTCCTACACGCAAATTTTGAGAAATATTTATGCAACATCGTAGGCCTTCAAGAATGGCAGTGGCATTATCTGATAGACTGATTGATACTTCTCTGGCTTGTCCCCCTTTCCTTTGTTCACTTTTTCCAACCCCACTTTATGCCAATGGAATTGTTAGAAATTGGAATATCCCTTTATTTGGATCGATAATTTTGTATTTTTGCGGTTCCTATTCAAATAAAATGCAATAGTGGATACTTCCCATTGTTTGGATTAAGAATCTTAATTTTCAAGGATGGCTAGCTATAACATAGCCTCGAATGACCCATTCAAAGGGAATTACAATTTGTCTTAACCAGGCCTTAAAAGTATACTTTAACAACGAAAATGTTCTTTCTTCGCCGAGGATCCTCTCGAATCATTATTATTTTACTAGGTTAATTAGGTACCCATACTATATAGTTATCATGCAAACATGAAATTAGAAAACGTAATCTCATTATTAATTATTTGATTAATTAAATTCATAATCTAAAAAATTTGTTTCATTTTTTATTTATTCAATTGAAAGATAACATTAAAATTAAGGAATATAATTAATATTTTATTTGTATTTAAATTATTGTTAATTTTCAATATGCGATACTTTTATTTATTTTCATGTATGATAAGTGGGTAAAATATTTAATAATGAAGTAAAATAAAAGAATAATTATAGAAATTAATAAAAAATAGTTAAGATATTCATTTAAAAAAAACGAATAGGATATTTGTTCTCACGTTCTGCTTCAACCACTTTCGGCACCACCCGGCACCCAGGGTATCATGGGGAGGTTGAGATCACCGAACTACAGGTGGCAACAGAAGAAGAGTCCACGTGGCAGGCAAGTATCCTATTTACCTTCGTGGGAGTGCACAGAATTCCGCATCCGCTTTCCCCCCACTATTTCTTCACGCAACGCAAAATTTCCAAAAGTCTCTAATTTACACCCTCATCTACTCCGCAATTAATTTTCAACTAAACCCCCAATTAAAACCAACAGCTTAGCGTGTTAAGAAGAGATAATGATTACTTGAGTCATCCCACAAAACGCCAAAACCTCATCTCGTTGAACCCAACTTCCCCCCATCACAAACGGCAACGATACTATTTAGCATACTATACATACCCCAACTAATACATGTCACATTACATGGTTCTATACCTATATATAGTTAGCACTTGTTTATTCCCACCCATATCCCATTTGTTTTCTGATAAGATTACAACACAAGATGGGTTCCTCTGCTGCAACAATAAATAAAGCAGATTCAGCATCGTGGTACTGTGCCATAGTGTTGTTGGGTATGATTCTGTTGGGGTCAATAAGGGCCAGCACCGTAGCTGATGAAACTGCAGAGGCTGTAAGAGGGAACAACCTCCGTGACCGACCGTGTGATGAGATATATGTGGTGGGAGAAGGGGAGACCCTGCATACCATCAGCGACAAGTGCGGTGACCCGTTTATCGTGGAGCGGAACCCGCATATCCATGACCCGGATGATGTTTTCCCTGGCCTTGTCATCAAAATCACCCCCACCAATACTCTAACAAATTGTTGAAGGGGTAGGGCTTAAGCAATTACTTGTCTTGGTTTATATACATTAAGTTTTTTTTTTTTTTCCATTATTACTTCGGTTCGTGACCCTTTAGAGGAATAATTAAACTACGAAGATATTCAGTTTCCATTCGTCCTGACATGGATTCGACTCCCAGGGGCAAATTTTGTATGTAAAAATTATGTTTGGTTGGGTAACGAAATTGCCTCAACTGACAACATCTAGTTGTGCGAATGTAAAGTTCTTGTGCTTATTGTTGTAAATATACAGCTCTTCGTTTATATGTCATCTGTGTGATTGCCTTATGTCACAAAATTTTAACTTTGGAGTAGGATGTTTCAGACACGGTTTTATTTTCTAAAACTTTATAAAAAAAATAAAAAATATTTTTTACAAATTTAAATGACACCTCATTTTTTTTTTCTTTTCAAATGAGGAGATATACGTAGAGGTGTGGTTGCACTTACAGCTACTCTATTGCCGTTATTTGTATATTTCTTTTTATCTTTTTTTGTGGACACGGACAAGTTGCGAGAAAAACAGAGAAAAAGAATGTATGTGGGAACGAAGAAAAAATAAATAAATAAAGGAAAGTTTTATCCATCTTTATAAAGATTATAGAGGGCATTTTTTCTTTTAAGAAACGGGTAATACTTTTTTTACTAATAAGAACTCGACGCGTGTTTAGCCTGAACCCAATGTTGATTATACTAAATTAAGGAGAAAGAGAAAAGAATATTGAAAAAGGGAGAAATTGAGAAAAATAAAAAACTTTGGCTCCTATTCTTATTTTTAGTTATACACCTTATTATTTTTCGAAATTGTATGTACAGAGAGCAAATCATATTTATTTTCGAAGATATGTATATTTATATATTTTCTTCCCCTAGAAGATTACGTATTCCCCCAATTGAATGACGATTTGGAATGGTTGTTTCATCTCTGAAATGAAAAGGGAGAAGAAAAAGAATTTGGAAATATATTAAAAAAAAATAAAATAGGGATGACGATGTGGCTAGGAGACGAAACTTGAGTATGAATCAACAATCATAAATTCATAGACATATTGGTTGAAACACAAAAATATTTCTGTCAACCTTTTGAATTTAGGAGTTTGTTAAAGTAAGGAAGATTAAATCAAAACTGTGGATAAAATATTTCAAGAAAATTAAAATTTAATCATCGGTTTTGAACTCGTTGACGTTTCTTTCCCGTCACGCTCAAATTTCAATAATTTCAAACTTGAGAGATATAACGCAAAATAAATATGCAAGTAAGGTGGAATTTCTAAAAAACACAAATTAAAAGAAATATTATTTGAGAACAAAAATTTAGTGAAGTAATTTTAATTGAAAATAAAAAAGATAAAAAAAAAAACAGAGCCTAGCTAGTTAGTTGAATATTACAGGTAGGGCGGTTAGGATCAAATTAACTCTTTCTTATATAGTTTGAGTCTGACACACAACACTCAAATATAAGTTCATGTAAAAAAAAATGGACAACTTGTAAAAAAAAAAAAAGCTGCCTGTTAGTTTAATCTGGATATTTAATTGGCAAATTTAATTAGAATCGATTAACAATTGATATGTTTAGTAAATAACGCGTATCCTGTGAATTTGAATGTTCGTGTTGCCCACAACGATTAACAATGTGTTAATTTCATGGCCGAATTTTGTAACTATTTTTAGCATATATAATGTATAATTAACTTATCTTGTATAGAATGAATTGACATAAATTAATATTTCTCTTAAAAACGATCAGATTCACCAGAGTAATATCAAATAAAGAAATCAAGTTTTGAATTTAGTAAATGATAAAATTTTATAATTTTTATAATTAAAATTAAACTACACTTAAATAATTTATACACATTAAAGATTAATATCAATTATTTACATGCAACCTCAATTTTAATTGAAAATAACATGAAATAAACATGTGAAATTTAATCTAAATTTTATTCTTTAATAAAATAATAATTTTTATTTAAAAAATATCAATAAAATGGTGAAAACTATTTTAATGATATAAAAAATTTCAATTTAATATATTCCATATGAATTATAAATTTAATATTAAAATTGATAAAATTTACTTTAATAAATAATAGACTCAATTTCACTTTAATTCCTATTGGGTAATGTATGTATAATTTTGGTTGACAAAGTTTCTCTTGAGTATTTTAATTTTTTTATTTTTAAAATTTAATAAAATTAGTTTCATATTAGTTTTCTCTAAATTATAATTTTATTTATTATTTTTATCTAATTTCTGAAAATTTGATAATAATATTGAAAAATAAAATAATTTTAAAATTAAGTTATATATAAATTTAAACTTTTTATAAGATATAATATTAAAGTTTGAGGAAATTAAAAATTTGAATTTTTATTTTATTTTTTATAAAAATTAATATTTTAGTTGGTAAGTTTTAAATGGAAATAATTTAATTAATTTATAGAGAAATTAAGTAAAAATTTTAATTTTAAATTTTTAAATTTTAAATCAAATAAAATTGATGAAAGATTAAACTTGCTAATTTCTAAAAGTAAAGGAATTAAAATTACTCAAAATATAAAAAAAATAAAATTATATACCAGTGTTCTTTGATTTTATACGAATTAATATTTGATTATAACAAATATAAGAATAATGAATTAAAATTTTATGATTATACATAATTAATTAATCATTACATAAATACTTTAAAATGTTACTTGCTTTTTAAATTTTAACTAAATTAATATATATATATATATATATATATATATATATATATGAACACGTGCACTGCTGGCTACACATCAATGTAGATAATTGTGCGACACATTAATTTTTCATTTTTTTTAATAAAACAATTATTAATTAATTGTGGACAAGAAGGTTGATTGATTGTGAAGCAAATGCTATAAGGAATATCAAATGGCTAATAGTTACGGGTTGTCTCATAATAAAAAATAATTAAAAACTTCCATAGTTTGAAGGAATTACGTGGAGAAAGAAGGTTAATTAAGAAAAGATAAGCACACCTCAAAAATTAAAATATTAAACGAGACATGCCGAATTTGAAGTAAGGTACGGCCACATTTTTAAAAGGATGGAGTAAGTGGCATTTCCCTTTCGTTTTAGACTTCATTTAGTTATGCACTATCAGATGGGAAGGCATAGACTGAACAACAGAGCACATGCTTATTTGTTTTAGAGTTCTCTTCAATTCAGAAAATATTTCCCCAATTGTTATTAAGGAATAACATGTTATTGATTACGAAAACCATTTCTGTCATGTCAATCTCAATATTTTTACTTCTTTTTTAAAATACTAATTCGTTAAATCAAAATAACCAGCTTAAAGAACATGTTACATAAAAATATGATTAAAGAAAAAGTTCAAAAAACTTGTTCTAAAATTTATGGATACTAGCCGCTAACTTATAGTTGAGGATATTTTCATCCTGAGATATATAAATAGAAGAAAATGATTTATCTTTTGTTTAAATGAAATTTTTTTAAAAATTTTAAATAAAAGTACATAATTACTAAAAAATAGTATATGAAAAAGAATTATAAATAATAATTTAAAAATAATAAAATAATAAAATATTTTAGAAATTATTTTTAAATAAGAGTTATTTAAAAAAATATCTATTTAACAGAAAATTATTTAAATAAAAGTTTATAATATTTTTATTGTTTAAATACATAAATTTTAATAATTTTAAATTACTTTATTCAAATATAAAATTAAAAAATTAATTAATTTTTTATAGGAAAATTTAATCTTTCTTTCGTAATTTGACACATTTATTTTTTAATTTTTTAATAAATATCTAATTGTATAAAAATATATTAGATGATAGAAATATATATATATATATATATAAGAAGGGATAAATTATTTTAAAAATAATTTTATTTAAAATTATTCTGCTTAATAACTCCTATAAATAATTAAATTTTATCAATTATTAAATTTATAAATTATATTATATAAATTATTTTTACAAAATTTCATAAAAATTTTAAAAAATTTAATATTTTAAAAAATAAATTTAAATTAATAAATAATTTATCTCTTATAATATTTTTTAATTTAAAATATTTAATAGAATATTAATATTTTATAAAATTTTATAGAAAATTTATATAATATAATTTATTAATTTAATAGTTAAATTAATAAAATATAATTATTAAATAAAATAATTTTAAATAAAATTACTTTCAAAATAATTTATTCCTCATATATATACATAAAAGATAAGCAAAATTTATCAGTTATGTTAAATATTATATTATTTAATAATTTATTTTAATAACTTTATAATAAATTTATTTTTTAAATTACTTTTAAATGTTATAAAATTATATAAATTATAAAAAAATAGTTGACTATTAATTGGCATCCTTTATTAAATTTAAATTTAATATTAATTTAATTAGAAAAATATTTTTTAATTATGATCTAAAATAATCTATGAAACAACATTTAATTATTATGATATGGTTACATTAGAAAATGGATAATTTCTTTTAAAAAATATGCAACTATATTAGTTCTACCTTTTACATCTTATCATCTAATAATTTAAAAATTATTTTAATTTTTATTATTTTTTAAAAATTAAAATATATTTATTTTAGTATAATAAAATTTATAATATTTAAATTTTTTATTAAAATTATTTAAATACAAATATTTTAAAATTTACGATTTTAAATATTTTAATAAATAAAAAAATTTCTTTAAATTTTTCATCCAAATATAATATTAAATTTATTTTTATTTTTAATTAATTTCTCGTAAAAATAATACAATTTCTATCATTTATTTTAGATCTACTAGCTACCTACCTTTCATAAAAAGGATACAATCATTAATTTTATTCCGTTATCAATCATAATTAATATTCATTTTTACTATTAATCATGTTTCTAATATTTTATTACCAGATCCTTGTATCTTTTAATTTGTTGATTTTAATTGTAATAACAAGTTTAATATATCAAATTTATATTTATATGTTTTTTTTTATAAACTACACATGTCATCTCTTAATCCACGCAGATGCTAGTTAAATTTAATTTACTGTGACTGTGCTCAGGGGGATGTGATTTATATTCATGATTAAAAAAAAATCTATGAAAGGGCACTTGTGATTATTATGGCACGGTTGTAATTTATCAGGTAAATGACAATTTATTTTAAAAGAGAAGTTATTTAAATACGTTAGTTTTTAAAATGAAATTTAATTTTTTTTAATTATACAAGCCTCATCACAATAATTAGTTTTTGAAGCCTTTTTATTATTAATTTAATTATTGATATTATAAAAATATCGTCTTAGCTATTTTTGTTTAATTTTATACTATCAATGTCATAAATTCATCTTTTAATGAAGTTCATATTATTAAATTAATATTTTATTACCCTATTTCTCGCAATTTAATACAAATATGACCAATCCTTATTGATATTTCAGCTAACTAAATTGATAACAAGAGTAATGGCACTATCTTAGAAAAAATTAAATTGATAATTTTATATGTTTAAAACTCACAAAATAAAAATTTACTCAATTTGATATGAGACAAAATTAAATGAATTTATAAGACATTTCTAATATTTTATCAAAAATAAATTTTAACAATATAGTTGCTGAAATCAAGGTGTTATGAAATAAATGCTTAATCTACTGTGAGATTACAACAGCATTCTTAATAAGAGGATTAAAATTTAAACTTTATAAAATTTATTTATTTAAAGGATCTTACTTTATTTTACATATGTAAGCAGCTTTAAACAAATACTCTTTTTTTGAAAGCTGAGTGCTTGTTTAAAGTTTATTTGTTTTTTGATCTTTAAAATAATTTTCTGTTTTAAAAAAATTTAAAAAATTGATTAGTAACTTTTTAGAAACTTTCTTATTTTAAAAATAAAATTCAGAATAATTTAAAATTTTTATTTGATTAATATTTATAATATTCCATGCATCGTTTTATCTTTTTTACATACTTTATTTTGTTTTTTTAAAATATATAATTTGTTGTATTAAAATGATTTTTTAAAATAAAGATTCTTTTAGTAGTTAGGATAAAATAAAAATAAATAAAATATAAGAGTAGGACAAAGATAAAATAAGATTATGATACATTCTTATCTTCTTATATGCTTGGTGCACACAAAAAATAATTTGTATAATTTCATATTATTTTTATTCTATATTTAAAATAAACTAATATAATAATATAATAAAATATAAATTATATTTAAACAAAAAATTATCCTTTTATAATAATATTTGTAATATTTCTAAAATTATTTGTAATTTACTACCTGAGACACGTTCTTAAACGATATCATAAATCTTAAGTTGGATATGTTCTGGGATTATGTCATAGATTTGCAGCTAGCACGTGCCTTTCGATACAACACTTTTTGGCCTCAGGGAACGCAAGACTTTTAATGGTATGGTATGTTTGAACAGAGCAAGAAAAGAAAGAAAGAAAAAGGAAAATATATATAATTATCGTTTGTTTATGTATAAAAGATGAAAGGAATGAATTTTTTTTCTTCTTAAATGGCAAAGTAAGAGTGAAAATTTATTTCATTTATATTAAATTGTTAAAATTTTATATATTAAAAAATAAAAAATTATATTAATAAAATATATAATAAAAAAATTTACAAATTTTAAAGTTAAATTTTATTTTTCTAAATTTATATAAAATAAAATATATACTATTAATAGATATCTGTTTTATTTTCTTTTCCATCCATCTAAATAAGGTAAAAGAATTGTTTTTTTATATTTTTATTCATCTAAATAATTTAATTTTTTTTATATTTATACTATCTTTCTTTTTTCTATATCTTTTTTCCTTCCTATTTTTCATATTTTCTAAACAAACCATTAGTTAGTTGCAGTCTTCTTATATACAAGATTTTCTAATTTCAGCTTCAAGTGTCCTCACATGCAGGGTTCCTTAACTAAAATTCAATTCATCGACTTCCACTTCCATTAATTTTCGAATGCAAGACTCTTCAACATTAATTAGCTAGCTGTCCTTATACGATATATTCCACACGTTTATAAATATAAGTATAAGAAATTAATCTTAATCTAGTAATAAAAGTTAGTAGGATAAAATTTATTAATAAATTATTTAAATTAATTCTAAAATTATGTAAATTAATTTCCTTCAGAGTAATATGATGAAAAAATAATTAATAAGGAGGTTAGTAAATAAATTTGAAGAATAATTAAAAATTAAGACATTAAAACACTGTTGAATTCTTAAGATAAAAATGTTAGATTTTTTTTAATTAGTCATTAACATGATCAATTCATAAAAAACCAATGATAACAAGGTAAGGTAATAGCAAAAAAGTCTTAAGTATAAAAATTATGATTGTAATATGTCACAAAAACTTAGGTTCACATGATGATAATTTATATGCACCATGTGAATCTACAACTTGTGTGTGTTTTGCAAGTGAATGGTTGGATAATTTATATAAATTATGTAAGATGATGTTTTTTTGACTTACATAAAATATTATCATTTATATCTATATATAACCTGTATGAATGATGTGAAGTCATGCTTATGTTGCTTACTTAAACTTTGTAAATTTGTATAGGTGTGTTTTAGATAAATTTAATGAATTTATATCTATATAATATGTGATGAAAAATTATTTAGTAAATATAAATTTATAACTGATGACATTGTCAATCATTATATACATGTATCATATATATAAAATAACATTTTAAATTTAATAAAATCTAAAACATGTGATAATGAAAAAAATCTAAGGATAAACTTATTATAAAAATAACTTAAAACTTATTATATAATAATTTCTAAGCATATGAATTATGTACATTAAATTTAAAATTTCAAAACATATAGAGTTACTTTATATATATTAAATGTGCACATGTTCAATGTCTGTTTGATAGTAAAACTTATATGCGGTCTTATCTCTATACATATATAAACTTATATCCAGATTAATCTTGCATAATTGAGATAATATTATAAATTTATTATTTATCAATTTTACGTTATGTTTGACTCTGCAATGAGAATCTATAATTTTTTTATATGACTGCAATACATATGTACATGCATTTATATTTGAAAAAAAAAATTCTTTATATTAATATCTTTCCATTTAGTCACACATTATAATTTTACAATGAAATTAAAAAAATAAAGTATCTTTTTTATTTTAAATATGTTTATTTATTATTATATAAATTTAATTCAAAATCAAACATAAAATTTACTTTTCATATTTAGTTTAAAACCATAAGATTTTATTTTATTTTAAGCTAGTTCAATGTTATCATATTTTAAAAGAAATCAAGTTGAAATTATTATTAATTAATTTCATTAGATTTTAAAATAAATTTTAAAATTATTTTTTTAGTATTTTATACAAATAACGTGACAATCTCTTATGTAAAAGATAAGTTTAAACAACTAATAATGCTATATATATTATTTTTATGCGATTTTTAAATTTTTATAATAAAAATGATTAAAAAACAAATTAGAAGCGGGTGTTGGAGTCGGGGGAAAGGAATGTTCATTCCCATTTTGAGAAGAGAGAACCAAAACCAATGAAGCAACGTTTGGGTTTTAGTTTCAACGAAAGCCTTTGGTAAGGGCTCTGGGGAGCCCTCGGGAGCTGAGCCACTGCTCCAACGATTCCATCTCTTCTCACCTTCTTCTTCCTCTCTTCAGGTCCTCTCTCACTTCTCCCTTCTTTTCAATTTATGTTTCTCTTTTATAATTTCAAGTTTGTGTTTTTAGACAACTGATAACATTTGACAGCTGTTCTTGATCTAGGGTTGTTTAGTTTACACTGAATTTTCATGACTTGTGCCGTTTTCAGTTGTTTTCTTTGGTTCATGGATTCTGGGTGATCATTTTTTTGTCGTTTTAGAGTTTGTTGAGGATTGTTTATGTCCTTATCGATAATTCTGGTTGGAAATTATTGTTAGGTGTCTAATACATCCAAAACGGTTTTTGTTGGGGGGTTAAAGTTTTTAGTAGGGATGTGCTAGAATCTGTTTTTAGTGTTTTGTGAACTTTAAAGCTGGGGAAGCTTCAAACTTTAATGATTGTAACTTTTGATCTGACTCGGAAGTAATTACCTGCTATTTTTTTTTTGCTGTATACTTTTTTTTGTTACCTTAATTGGCTAATTTGCAATGAATGATGGGAGTCTGATTGTCATTGTTTTTCAGATCAACTGATTTGGAAGAAGTGTTCCGGGCTGATGAGTCAACCTTTTGTTATATTTTTCTGTCTTTTACTCTTGTCAGATGCATGCTATTCTATGCCTTACAGTTACAGTGAATGTCTTTATCAAACATGAACCAATTAGAGTTTCTCCATGGATTGTGATCCGAAGTGAGGTTTAGATCAACTTTGACATTTGTGTTTAGCAATCTTATTTTGTAAAAGTGGTTACCCCTATCTCCAGAACCAGATATTTCAGCAGGAATTTTAGGATAAGTTGCTTGTTACTGATACTTCTGGGCTTGTTGAAGAATTACAAAATTGTTATGGCTGTTGCCAAGGGCAACAGCAGCAGTGAACATCCGATTTCATACAATTGTTACAAAGTAGCAAGCTTGTCTGAAACCATATTAGACACAGACCAAATCTGCAATTTGAAAGGTCAATATATTCTTGGGGAGCAGTTGGGTTGGGGACAGTTTGGTGTCATAAGAGCATGCACTGACAAGCTGACGGGAGAGGTTTTAGCCTGTAAATCAATTGCTAAAGATAGGTTGGTTACTTCAGATGACCGTCAGAGTGTTAAACTTGAGATTGAGATAATGGCTAGATTATCTGGGCACCCAAATGTTGTAGATCTCAAGGCGGTTTATGAAGAGGAAGATTTTGTTCATTTGGTGATGGAGCTTTGTGCTGGAGGGGAGCTGTTTCATTTGTTAGAGAAACATGGGCGGTTTTCTGAATCCGAAGCGCGGATTCTCTTCAGGCACATCATGCAGATGGTTTTGTATTGTCATGAAAATGGGGTTGTTCATAGAGATTTGAAGCCTGAGAACATTCTCTTAGCTACTAGATCCTCCTCATCTCCTATTAAATTGGCAGACTTTGGGCTTGCAACCTATATCAAGCCTGGTACTTGCTCTCTTTGCTTTCTTTGCAGATATTAATCTTGTTTGCAATTTCCATTCCTCCACTGAAAATGCGTGGTTTTCATCTTCAAAAATTGGGGTTTGTTTAAGCAGGACAGAGTTTGCATGGGTTAGTTGGGAGTCCATTCTATATAGCTCCAGAGGTATTGGCAGGTGCATATAACCAGGCTGCTGATGTTTGGAGTGCAGGGGTTATTCTTTACATTCTACTGAGTGGGATGCCTCCGTTTTGGGGAAAGACTAAGTCACGAATATTTGAAGCTGTTAAGGTTGCTGACCTGAGGTTCCCATCTGAGCCTTGGGATCGCATTTCTGATTCAGCTAAGAATTTGATTAGGGGAATGCTGTGCACTGAATCTTCTAAAAGGCTGACTGCACAGGAGGTTTTGGGTTAGTTTTTCTTTTGCTGTTACCTGTTAATGTATGTCAACTTATATGTATATATAATGCAATAATGACAGTAACCGAGATTTATTTTTTATTCAATATTTGAACATAAAAGGAATATTACTATATTACTGAATACAAAATAACTTAATTCAAAGCAACAAGTATATTTTTATTCTGCTTAGGTGACCTATGGCCCAGCAATTTTGTTAGTTTTTATTATGAAGAGTGGTTTACCAATAAATTTATATTACAAAACTCAAAACTATTAAAACTAAATGGACATGATATATGGGATGGAATTCATCTGATTGAGTCTTTTATGATATGCACATTCAAACTTAGGGGGTGGATCCAGACAATGTCTAAAGGAGGGACTAAAGTTTATAAACTTAGATTCCATTCTGGATGGCTTTAAGTTTTTGGTGAAATTTTAGAAACTAAATCCAGTTTGAGTTTTTAGTTATGAATCATAGTTTTTTTAATTTTAAAAAGTTATTGTAAAAAGTGAGTCAACTCACTTTATCATACCTCATCAATATGAATCCACTAAGAATAAACAAATACAAAAATTTTATAATAATAAATAAAAACAAAATTAATTCAAAATAATAAAAATTAAATATTAATATAATAATAATAATAATATTATTATTATTATTATTAATGTGGCAATTGTGATGGTGGTGCTACGATGTTGATGGTAGTGGTGGTTGTGTGGTGGAGGTGCATTCTAAGAGATGAATTTAGAGTTGAGAATTAAAAGATTTTGAAATTAAAATCAGCAACCAAGAAATTCTTTTTTTAAGAAATGAGTTAAATCTGTTTTGAAAATGTGTCAAAAACCAATTCAAAATCATTTTGCCCAATGAATTTTGTTTTCAAAATTGATTTAAAAACTAAAAATCGAAAAACTTGCAACTACCTGAATGAGACATTAGAAAATATGGTTGTGACATAAAACATGGATATGATACAACATGGACATAGACATAGACTTGGAGTTATGACAAATTTTAAAAATTATAGGATACAAGTACATGACCATAATACAGCATACAAAATTAATTTAAAATTAACATAATAAAATTTAAATCACAGTAGAGAATTCATATGTTAAAAAATAAGTATGACTCATTCTGTATAGTAACATGCTACGATTTATCTAATTGTTGTGCTATTTCAATTGCTCTTGGTATAATAATAGTTTAAAAATTGAAGTAAAAAAATTATAAATGCAGTTAGAAATATTGAGTGTCCATATAGATGCAGTCCAACATGAATACATGTGTAATATGAGTACAACATGACACGACTACTATCTAGCTTCTAGAAGAATCATTACTTTCTTGACATTTACATATGTAATTATATTAAAAAATACAAGATTATATGGAAAAAAACAAATCTTTATATTTAAAAAAAAAATTGAGGACGAAGATACTGGGATCCACCTTTCCCCCTCCCTACATCTGTCTCTTTTTTAAAAAACTGTTTGTGCAAGAAATTTAGCATGCAACTCTTTTTTTCCTTACCATCCCCCACAAAAGAAGTTTGTTTATTATCTTGTTTTACTGTAATTTTTACCCTCAGTTTCTATCATCCAGTCTTTGCTTGCTCTTCTTCTTTCCCCCTTTTTTGATACCCTTTTATCCTAATATATGTATGAGTGATATAACTATCACTGGTGCATTTGGTAAAACAGTTTTTTATTGTGTCATTTTTCTTGTTTTATAGCCCTTTTATACTCCTTTACCTAATATTTGAGGGATATCAGAAATAAATATTACCTGTTGAAGTTGCTATTACCCAGCATACTACTCAGTCAAACTCCCAGATGGCTCTTTTGTGATGTTTAGTTTATTGCCCTCAAGACAAACAGTTTTAATCTTCCAACTTGTCAACCAATGGCATGAGAATTGTTTATGTGATATATTGAGCTGATCTTGGTGGCTGTTTTCTTTCGGTCATGTGCTTGTTCTAAATGATCTTCAATGCTATTAAAATTGGTTTAATTGTTGCTATGGTGCAAATGCTTAAATTAAACAAATGGACTGTGGTTATAGTCTAAAATATAGCAGGCCTTCCGTGTCCACCACCAAGCATAATAAAGCATCATAAGAAAAAGAAGAAATGAGAACCCAAAACTGTTTTCTAATCTTCATCTGAACTTTACTTTTGCTTTTTCAGATCATTGCTGGATGGAAAGCAATCAAACAAACCCTGTACAACTAAGTGAATATAAAATTGGAACCTTTGGAGAGTTGGATGTTGGTAGCAACTCACTCCCTGCCTTGTTTATGCCGAGGAATCAGGACATCAGCTTTGGTGCTGGATCTCCCACATGTGGTGCTCAATCACCTATGTTTACATGCAAATCATCATTTTCTTCCATTTTTGAGGAACCAGTGACACCTTGTTCTGTTTCTGGTGGATTTTCATTTCGGAGCTCAGCTGGTTCCACTGATTTGGAATTTTGTTCTACTATTCCCTCAATGCCTAGCTTTGCATTTCTCGGCCCCAGTTTTGCTGTCGAGCAAATGGATTGTATATCAGAGTTCTCAACTAACACGTCAGATGTAAATGCAATTGCTGGAGGTATGTATATAGTTTTTCATCTAAACTTTCTTCATTCTTCTTGGTCCTTTAATCTGATATTTATCATTGCTTCCACTGCCAGATTCTCCTCGTTGCTTTGGAAAGGATGTTAAAGAAATAAATTGCAAGCCTATAGAGACTAAAAGGTCTGGTGGAACAAATTGGTATAGGGCATTGGGATTCCACAGCAAAAGAAATCGGACAATTGGACTCGGCGAGCATGAGCAACTTGATCTTGTGGTGACTGAATCAGTCATTCGTTGGTCATCATGCACGCAACTTCCTACATCACCAAGATCATCCCTTGTCTGTTAAAAGGATAGACTTGTGAACAGATTAATTAAATGTCCTGTTGTGGTGACAAAATTTCGCACACTGGTTCAAATTCGCCTAACAAGTTGTATGTTTCCTGAATTTGCAATGTTCTTGCTGTCTTCTGGTTGGTGTGATTTTTGGTTCAGATTTTGTGGCAGCTTAATCCTGTGGTGGCTTCTAATTGCTCACTATTATTGCATCCCTTTCATCTTCATTTGTCTTCTCATATTAATTTCAATGAGTGTGGATAATCGAGTTGTCTTTGTAAAGGAAGTTGTATATTGATGGTACTCCAAATGCTTGGTAATGAATTGTAAATTAATGTGTTAAATTATTATACTTCTGCTTCAATGGCTAGGAGGTGAAGGATGTCAATACATCATTTACTCCTATTACGTTCTTCTGTTTTTTTTTTTATACAAAATAAATAATTTATTAAGATTAATAAAACATAGTTGAAAAAATTAATATATTATAACTTTAAATGTTAGGCTAAAGTTAGAATATAAAAAGAAGTTAGTAATTAATATATTACAAAACTGGATTTATTTTTATATTCAGAACCAAGAAAATAGTCATTTTTATAAAAAGGATCAGAAAGAAAAAAATTACAGTGTAACTTGAACTGAGAGGTTCACTGCACAATCCATTTTGATGATTGTAGCAAAAGTGATATGACTATATTTGTGGTAAATATCACCTTGCATATCCACAGGCATGTCTGTCCATTCTCAAAGAATAATGCTTGTTGCGCATTTCTATTTCTTACACCTCTCGCATAACCCTGAGGTAGCAGAACGAATGCGAGTGTGCACAAAATGAGGTGAGAATAGCTATAATTATATGATAAAAACTATGTAAATCTGAATAATTGGCTATTCGAATGTAAAGTTATTCTTTTATGAAAGGACTCGAGCAGTTGCTATATTGAAAAAGAAGCACATATCTCTATATTCACATTAAACCATTACAACAAAACCAATAAGGCAATAATCAAATTACGGAAGAATCGCAGAAAGCAAAAACAATAAATAACAATAAAACTAATAATCAAATTCTCCTCACTACTGATTGACATCAAATCATCTTTGTCTTTAAATCTTACTTTCTCGTATCTCGTTTTGATCTATATTATCTCAAATTATCATACTATTCCGGATGAAACAATTATAAGGTAAATAGAGAATGTAAACGAGTAAGAATAATACCATTTTTTAATTGTGATTAATATAAAATTAAAATTAGGTGGAGTAAGAATCGTCATTCTTTGACTAAATATTTTTGGAATAAGTTGTTTCTTGCGTCTATTTCACAACAAAACTATCGAATACATATAACAGGGAAATGACATGAACTTTTGTCTAATATTATTGAGCTAAATTTTTTTTTACTAAATAACTAGTGTGTTTGGTAAATTTTCTAACTAACTTTGTTTGTTTGTTCAAAAGAGAGGTATTATTATTATTATTATTACTATTACCTTTACTTTTTTAATAAATATTCTAATTTATTGTTTTCTTTAATATTATATTATTATTTTAAATAGTATACTATTTACGATATGTATTTATAATTTTTATAAAAAATGATAAGTATTCAAAATTAACTAACAGATATAGAATTATAATTACCTTAAAATATAATTTTAAGAATAAAATAAAAAACATAAATATATCTTTTTATATTTATCAATTAATTTAACAATTAACTTTATCAAATATTTATAATTTGATTAGTTAGTTGATAAATTTTAGTTAAAAAGTAATTTTTATCTTTTAATTAATCTTTTAGCTAGATTTATAAAAAATAATCACTACTGACATTTTTTTTAACATACTTGTGTGAAATCTTATTTATAATATATCTGATGTGATATTTTATATAGATGAATTTTTTTTAAGATAATTCAGCTCTCTTTAAATAGTGACTGTTTTAACAATTAGATGAAATAAGTAGTATTTTTTTAAAATGCTACTTCTAGTTACTTTTGAGATTTTAGCTACTAGCAGAAAGAAATTATTTTATTTTTATCTTTTATATATTTAATAATCTTTCGTTTATTATAAAATATGTTTTTATATTATTAATCAACATTCTAATATTTACTTTAGTAATTAAATATTTTAATTAAATTATTTATAATAAAATATTTATTTTTTTTAAAAAATTATAAAGATAAAATAAATATTATTTTATAGAAATATTATTTAAAATATTTTTATAAAATTTAAAATAAATATTTTTAATTTCAAATAAAAATATTTAAAAATTTATTTTTATTTAAAAATATATTATAAATAATAAAAAAATTATCAAACTTTTTTTATAATATATAATCATTAAAATAACTATAAATTTATTTATATAATATTTTTAATAAATATATCATAAAAATAAATTAAAAAATTTAAACTTATTTTTATTATATAAATTTAATTTAAATAATAGATACATTAAATTAATAATTAATAAAAAATTATAATATTTAAATTTAAGTTAAATAATCATATTTTTATTTATTATTTTATTATTATATATTAATTTAACAACTAATTTTATAAAATAATTTTTATTTTTATTTTTAGCTTTTAACTATTTTTAACTTTTAGCTAATTTATTCATTAATTTTATTAAAAACATTTTTAATAATTGAAATATATTAAAAGAAGAATGTAAAGATATTTTCCCTTATTGATAGAATTTTATAAATAATTAAAATGTATTAGAATATGAATGTAAAAATATTTTCCTTACCAGAGAAATTTTATAAATAATGCAAGAATATATATCCCTTTTCTTTAAAAGCAAGACACTTGATTTGTAAATTTCTTTTCCAAAGTTAAATATTTTTCTATAACAAAGAAACTAAAACTGTTAAGTAAGGAAAAATAACTATATAAAGAAAGTAAGTATTACATCGGTACAAAAACTTAGCCTCTTACCACCATGTTTCATCTAGTATAAGGGATTCAAAACCTTCAACATGTGATTTTAAGTTAAATTTTAGTATTTATGTATATATATAACAAATTGTTAAGAGGGACATCTCCAATTTCAATACTTAAACTTAAAAAAAAAACATTTGATTTAATAAAATTATAAAAATAGTTTACAACTGTGATAATTCTTTCTGTGTCTATTTCATCAAATTTATGACAAGAATTATTGTGTAAAAAAAAGTTATGAAACTTTGACTTAATTAAATTATTATTGGAGCATAATTATTAATTGATGTTATATAAATAAATGAAAAGCGAGTGCTAAGGGGGGAAATGAAGATACCCGGCCCGTTTTGTGAGGGTTTCACAGAGGTAAGGTAACTTCCGACCCTGGTAGGCGTAGCCGCATGTTCCAATAGAAGTAAAAAACGACACAGTGACTTACTTTACCAGTCACAGATAGAGCTAGGTTTGTTTTCTGCTTCAGTGCTTCCTTGGTCACTTCGCTTACTCTTTATTCTGCAACAGCCGTTATTGGTTTTGCCTACGCACACTTTATACTCACAACAATCCTCTTCGCTCTTCATCAATGGACTCTTCTCACAACAACAAAGAGCAAGTGCCTCCCACCCCCGAAGACCCTGATAAGAAAAAGAAAAAGGAAGAGAAGGTGTTTTTCTCATCATCATCTTCTTCTTTGTCTTGTTTACAAATTTACTAATCGGGATTTAAAAAATGTTTATGCTTTCTAATCCCCTTTTCTTTGTCAATTCTCATGGAAATGGAAAGGGTTTTATTGGTCTTATGGAATGGCTGTTACCAAGTTTTTTCTTTTCTTTTCTTTTCTATTATATGTGAAGCCATTTTGAGTGGATTAATACCATGCAATGGTTGCTAATTTTTATTTTCTCATGCGCAAATTTTATGCTTTGTCTTAGGCAAGGGAGAAGCAATTGAAGAAAGAGAAGTTTCTTCTTAAGCAAGCTCAGGTAACTTGAGTTGCTGGTTTCCGTGCTGTTTAGTTGCAATTGATTTTGCTGAGTTTTTATCTTTTGAGTGTTTCCTTTGTCAATTTGATCTTGAAAATAATGTTCAGAATCTCCCACTTTTTGTTTTTTCTTCCTCTTGGTGCTAGCAGCAACAAGCACAGCAATCGTCCAATGCTTCTAAAAAGAGTGAAAAAAAAGTTGTGAAGCGTGGTGGAGAGGATGAGAATCCTGAAGATTATGTTGATCCTGAGACCCAATTGGGTGAAAAGAAGCGGATGTCTCGTCAAATGGCGAAACAGTATAGTCCAGCTGCCGTGGAGAAATCGTGGGTGCTAATTCCATCTTTATGCTCATTACACTTTAGATATATCAAATGCTTATCCTTTCTCTTTGCTACTCTTTAGGTGGTATGAATGGTGGGAGAAATCGAGGTATTTTGAGGCAGATGCTAGCAGCTCTAAAACTCCTTTTGTTATTGTGAGTGTCTTGTTGATTTTATTTATGTTGGTTTGTGATGCCATGTGAAGAAGTTTTGCTCTCTTTATGTGTATGGAAAATCTGACCGTGCTGTATTTTAGGTTTTACCTCCTCCGAATGTGACCGGTGCTCTCCATATAGGTCATGCCCTAACAGCTGCAATAGAGGTATCTTACACACCCCACTCTCCCCCTTCAATTTAGCTGTTCAAAACGGTTAATATCAATGGGATTTATTGCTTGCAGGACACAATGATTCGATGGAAAAGAATGTCTGGATTCAATTGTTTGTGGGTGCCTGGGATGGATCATGCTGGGATTGCCACACAGGTTCTATATCTAAATTAAGAAGATTTCATGTAGTTTGTAGCTATCTTGTAATTTACCATTGTTATGGATGTTGTGTTGAGTGCCGGAGGAAGATCCACTTATTTGGCTAAGGCTTACATATGGGTTTGTTTAGATACACTTACGATGAAAAGAGTTTTTTTTAAGAAAAAATAAGTAGTTTTTTTAGTGTCGATACAATATTTATGAAGTATTTTTTATAAAATCCATTTGTTCAGGTGCTGTAGTTTAAATAGCTTTTACTCAGTGTGGTAGGTTTGGATTAAATGTTAGTTTCTGAAACGCAACAACATTTTTAATCTTTCCATTTTGTCATATATTTTTCTACTCCGAATTTGTGGCTAGAAACAAACTGAATAACTATATCTCAATTCTTAGCTGTGGTGCTTTACTTTCTGTTTTCAGCATATCTTCTTTGTGGATGATATTATATAAATTATGATTGTTATGCCACAGGTAGTCGTGGAGAAAAAGATAATGCGTGAAAAACAACTAACTAGACATGATCTGGGCCGTGAGAAATTTGTCTCCGAGGTATGTTTGTAGAACAATCTTCGTAGTCAAGGTTATTAATAATTTGATATCTTTTATTTGTTTGTTTTGACTTGTGATGTGCTTTGCTGGATATTGGCAAAATAGGTTTGGGAGTGGAAAAATAAGTATGGGGGCACAATATTACAACAATTACGCCGATTAGGAGCCTCTCTGGATTGGTCTCGTGAGGTAAATATGTAACCTGTTTATCTTTGGTACATTGTTTGATCTCTCTTTTCTTGGGGGAGGGGGGGATCAGTTAAGAAGTTAGGGAAAAAGTGAGCGCCCAGAAGGACCATCTCCGTTGCCTTGCATGGCAAACCAAGACACACCCTTATAAAGACCATGGACAGAAACCCACTGCAATGTTAAAACAAATGAAACTTAACCTGTCCATGTCATATAGGTATTTCTCATGCCATTTCATATTTATATGCATCTTACTTTCTGTTTCCAGTGCTTCACAATGGATGCCAGAAGATCTAATGCTGTGACTGAGGCTTTTGTGAGGCTTTACAAGCAAGGCCTTATCTATAGGTGGGGTGGACATTAGCAATATGTTTTGTCTTTATGGAATACTTTTATTCTATAAGTACTTAAGTGTAGGTTTTTCATTGATGCAGATTTCAAATTTTGAATATGTTCTCAAATATGAAGTAACAGAGATCCTGGATTTAATCAGGACAAGCTTTAGTTATTGTGTTATTGGATTTGGAAATGATATAGTATGCCTGTTAAGTACTTTGGGCAATAATATTTACACCGAAAATTTGTCTTTGATCTAGTTACTGTGTGATGTTCGTCAATCACACAAAACACATATATGATAAAAGCTATAGGGCACATTTCTTTTAGACAAACTCCCTGCCACGTGTGTGGATCTAAAGTGAAAACAAGAGTCACATGGTCAGAAAGCCATATTTTTGGGAACATCACATGATTGAACCTTCAGTGTTGACCAAAATATATTTAGTGAACTTATAAACTTATTTTGGGAACATGATATGACCGAACCTTCAGTGTAGACCTAAATATGATTGGCAAAGTTTCTGGTGAATAATTATTACTTTAACACCTCCTGAAATTTATTGAAAAAACATTTGGTATCCCTTCATTTTTAACATTTCTTTTACCTCCCTTATACATATAAAGTCATAAGAAATTAGGGGAAGTTTGTGCAAAGTTGTATAATTGAGAAGGGTATGCAATGCTATTTCTTTATATAAGGGAAGTTTGTGTAAGATCAAAAAAGAAAGGGTATTGGATGCTTTTTCAATGAATCTCGGGGTGTCAATGTAATTCTCCCTAATTTTAATTATGATACTGTATCCTTGGATGAATTGTTAAATTTAAATATTAAGATAAATTACTAGATGTTGAATTAGTTTAAATTAAAATGTCATGCGGACATGATTCTGTTTACCAATCTTTGCGTGCCCCTCAAATTCCCAACTTGTAGTGTGATTTATATTTCAATTTGCTATCGTATATGCCCATTATATGACACTGAGTGGCTCTTTTGTGGCAATATTCATTTTTGTATTCACTGTTGCAGGGACCTTCGTTTAGTGAATTGGGATTGTGTGTTACGAACTGCAATATCTGATATTGAGGTATGCCATATTTTTTTCTTGTCTATTTCACATGACTTATTACATAGACATGTAATTGCTTGCTGAATGCAGGTAGATTATATTGATATAAAAGAAAAGAAGCCACTACCAGTTCCAGGATATGACAAACCAGTTGAATTTGGAGTTTTAACAAAATTTGCATATCCTTTGGAAGGGAACCTAGGTGAAATTGTTGTTGCTACAACTCGAATAGAAACTATGCTTGGTGACACTGCTATTGCTGTACACCCTAATGATGACAGATATAGCCATTTTCACGGAAAATACGCTATTCATCCATTTAATGGCAGAAAACTTCCTATAATTTGTGATGCCATTCTTGTTGACCCAACATTTGGGACTGGTGCTGTTAAGGTATTCTCCATATGTATGACAAAATTCTGTTGAAGTTCTTTTTCAAGTGATATTATATTATTATGGTACTTTCTTTATTCTTGCAGATTACACCTGCCCATGATCCAAATGATTTTGAGGTTGGAAAACGTCACAACCTTGAATTCATTAATGTTTTCACCGATGATGGGAAAATAAATTCCAATGGTGGCTCTGAATTTTTGGGCATGCCACGGTTTAAGGCTCGAGAAGCTGTAACAGAAGCTTTAAAGGAGAAGGTATTGCTGTTATAGAATTATAACTTCCAACATTTCATGTAATAAGTGTTTGGTGACAATACTTTTGTTGAAAAGTATACATATTTATGTTAACCCGAGTAATGATTGATTTCTTTGGTGATGGGAGGACAATTTATTTTCTTATTTTTAATATGTTGCATCCCCTGTTCTTGTTTTGACAGCCCATTTATCCATCATTAAGTAGCTTATAAAAATCCTGCAAAGGGAGTTGCCATGATAATAGTATGTCTCAATCTTAGATTTTGTGTCTCTGATGAAACTCACAATTTTGGGCATTTTTTCATTTGCTTTCTTCTTTCTTATAGGGCCTTCATAGAGGATCCGAAAACAATGAGATGCGCCTTGGTGTTTGTTCAAGAAGCAATGATGTTGTGGAACCCATGATAAAGCCCCAGTGGTATGTCAGTTGCAATGATTTGGCCAAGCAAGCTCTTGATGCTGCCACAGATAAAGAAAACACTAAGCTAGAGGTTATTCCAGATAAATATTTGGCTGATTGGAAGAGGTGCTTATATCTTCCTTGTTTGCTTTTTGTAAATTCTTGTAATGTGCATTTGTGAAACTCATCCCACTTAATGTTTCTCCCAAGATGTGGTCTAGGATTTAAAGTACAACGGAAATGAGGTCTGCCCCTTAGAGATATTTTGTAGAGTAATGGTATCATTTTCTTTGTAATGATTAGTGAGAAATGTTGTGTTTGGCTATGATTGGCAGAACTCAAGATTTCCCTCTGTTAGAATGTAGAAACTATCTCAGAAAATCATTATAATATCTAAGAATAATTTAAAGTATCTTAGATTATCTCTTGAGAGTGGTTTCCCTTTCATGATTTATTTTCTTATTTATTAAGGCTTAAGAGTATAGCATTTTACTATAAATAGGAATTAGTGATTTATATATTTTTTTGGAGTTTTCCCCCTCTTTTTCCTACTTCTCTATCTGAATCCTATAATTTCAACACCTTCCAATTTTTACACTCAACCAAGTATCAAAAGATGCTGTTATAGCAAATGGATTCAGAGTGAGGTTGATTTTAAATTAAATTACATTTACGGGGCAATGTTGTGGGTTTGCCTGTTTGCTCTCTATCTAATTTTCTTTTCATGTGTGCATTTATTGCTCCTGTTATTGTATAATTCATTGTCTCACTCAAGGTGTAAAGTTTTACAGATGGCTAGTAAACATACGTGATTGGTGCATTTCAAGACAGCTATGGTGGGGTCACCAAATACCTGCATGGTATGTTACTTTAGAGGATGATGTGCTGCAGGAATTTGGTGCTTACAATGATCATTGGGTAGTGGCAAGAAATGAAGAAGAGGCCCAAATTGAGGCTAGCCAGAGGTATAATGGAAAGAAGTTTAGATTAAGCCAGGATCCCGATGTTCTTGACACGTGGTTCTCTTCTGGTCTGTTCCCATTATCTGTGCTGGGATGGCCTGATGAGACACAGGACCTGAAAACATTCTATCCAACTTCTGTTCTGGAAACTGGCCATGATATCCTCTTTTTCTGGGTTGCCCGCATGGTGATGTTAGGATTAAATTTGGGTGGTGATGTGCCTTTCAGAAAGGTGAGGTTACTATCTCATGTTTTTGATCATTTTGGATGAGCTTTGTCATTGTATTTGCATGTATTGAACTATACATGTGTTACTTACCGGTGTTCTCACATATGAACTGTAAAATGTGGTCATGCATGCCTAAGTTTCTCTTTTTCTTGTTTTTTGATTAAAAGAAAATTCATTAAGACAGGAAGATTACAAAGAGATATGAGAATAAGAGGTCGTCTGGAAAATTAAAAATGAGAGAAAATAAAGAAAACATCATTAAAGGAAAGCTAACCAAGCCCTTGTGTCTGCCTTAGAAATTTTTATCAATGATCTTCTCATGGATGTACATACATTTCTATGCAGATTTATTTGCATCCCATGATTCGTGATGCACATGGGCGCAAAATGTCCAAATCCTTAGGGAATGTTATTGATCCCATTGAAGTGATAAATGGGATAACACTGGAAGGTCTACATAAGAGGTTAGAGACTGGTAACCTGGACCCCACAGAACTAGCAAAGGCCATAGAGGGCCAGAAGAAAGACTTTCCAAATGGTATTGATGAATGTGGGGCTGATGCTCTCCGTTTTGCACTGGTCTCATACACCGCTCAGGTGTCAATCTTTTATTATTGTTTATATGGCTGATTTTTTTCCCACCAATTTAGTTAACTTCTGTGATTTAATTTTGATGTTTTCATCCATTTCAGTCTGACAAAATTAACCTAGATATTCAAAGGGTGGTTGGGTATCGTCAGTGGTGTAATAAATTATGGAATGCAGTACGATTTGCTATGAGCAAGCTTGGGGATGATTATATTCCTCCTGCAAATTTGATTCCAGATGTTCTCCCATTCAACTGCCAGTGGATACTCTCTGTGTTAAATAAAACCATATCCACAACAGTGAAAACTCTAGAATCATTTGAATTCTCTCAAGCAACCAATGCTGTATTTTCTTGGTGGCAGTATCAATTATGTGATGTATTTATTGAAGTGATTAAGCCTTACTTTGCTGGAAACGATCCCAAGTTTGCTTCCGAAAGACGATTTGCACAAGATACTTTGTGGTTTTGTCTGGACAATGGCCTGCGATTGCTTCATCCCTTTATGCCTTTTGTCACGGAAGAATTGTGGCAACGCCTTCCTTCACCTAAGGAATGTACTCGAGCAGAATCTATCATGATATGTGATTATCCATCACCTATAAAGGTTAGTTTTGCTCTTTAGAATATTCTATTTTCTGATCTTCCCATTTACGCACACTCTCTTTAATTTACTCTGATATTTGTCTAAAATAGGATTTAATAATAGATAGAATTGCTGTATTTTTACCTGTTATTTTCCTCTGCTGAAATCTGAGTTTCATCCATGACTTAGCTTATGGTACCTCATGTTTTCATGATGTGACATGTTTTACATGCGTTGGCTATTAAATAATATTTTTTTATTATTTTTAATCTCAGAGCTGGAATAATGAAAAGGTGGAGAAGGAGATGGACCTTATTGAGTCCACTGTTAAATCTCTCAGGTCACTGGCAAAAGAAAGACGTGACAGGTTTGTGGAGACAACACTTTCTTTGGTTGGTATTAATTAGTCTCTGGTTTTCTGCTCTTGTTTCGCTAAATATATCTGGAACCACCTTTTTGAGGGGACAAATGAGAAATTCTTCAAAAAAAAGGAGTTACATAAATGAGCTTAAGAAATCCCCTAAAATAACCAAAACAACAAATCAAAGGAAAGAATTTTGTATTTAAGGAGCTACGATCTCTGCATGGTATATTATCTGAGTCAAAAATTAACTTCTCAACTAATTGGATTGTTATTCAATTAAACATGCCTTGTTGATTCCAAAAATAATGTTTATGTTGGTAGGCGACCAGCTTTTGTTCTGTGCCGAACGCCGGTGGTTACAGAGATTATTAACAGCCATCAACTGGAGATTGTGACGCTAGCTAATCTATCCTCTCTAACAGTAAGTTGCACAGTTGCTTATGTTATCCTCTCATGCATCCCTTCTATTTTATTTGGCTATTTGGTCATGAATCACATAGCCCCTTTTACTTAAATGTCATATTTGTCACTTTTAACTATGATCATATGATTCGCAGGTAATCGTTGAAAATGATGCTGTTCCATCTGGGTACGCTGACACTGTCGTAAATGAATATCTTTCTGTTTATTTAGAGCTTCAAGGAACTAATTCTGCAGAAGCAGAGCTAGGGAAGATCAAGAAGATAGACGAACTGAAGAAGTATGTTTTATCTCTCATTATTTTTTTTTGAAAAATGCTTTTTTAACATGGCAAGTCTTAGAAGTATCATAAGGGGGCAAGTATCATACGTCATTTGCATGTTGAGGCATATCTATTTGGTTGCAAATTATTTGAATGCACATGATTTTATTTTGTGTTAAACTTTGAGTCTTTTTAGTATTAACCTTTTTTCTGAGGGGCTTTCAACGCAAATTGAAGACTGGAAATTCTTTCTATTATGCAGGCAAATAGAAAGATTAGAGAAAATCATGAATGCTCCAGGTTACGAAGAGAAGGTTGCGCCAAATATTCGAGCCAAGAACCAAGAGAAGCTAGATTCCCTAAAGGATCGTTTATTGCTTGAGGAAGCGGCTGGTCTGAGTCTAGGTTCAAAGTCTGAACTTGATTGATCATTTTTGTTTTACATGCTTATATATGAATGAACCAAGCAGAAAGGTTCATCAGTGGTGTGAATCTTTGCTTACAGTTTAAACTTCATATTTTTAGGGCCTAAACTATTGGCTGTCGTACTCTATATATTAGTTTTGCAAATTTTGGTAAACCTTTTGGCATGGGACTTGGGAATTGTTTGTTCACCTTTAATACTTCACAGAAACCTTGAAATTGGTTTTATTCAAAGATGACACTAATAAAGTTGCTGTCAGAAGTCCTAACGGATATATCCTACCTAATTGTTGGAATGTGCCAAAATATTGTCTTTATTTTCTTCCTCTGCACTGAAAATTGATAAAATTCGAGATAAAAAATTGGTACTGTGTGTTTATATCATCTTTTTGAGAAATTTTTTTTAAAAATTCAAAATAATAATTTTTATCAATTACATCCTGGATTGGATAATAAATACTGAAAAATCTAAAGATAATATGAACTCCATTCTTTTTATCTGTTTTCATGTAATGAATAAAATTGACTTTATTTCTGAAGTACAAAATGGGGAAAAGGTAATGGACACAGGTTGTACGTGACTTGTAGAAAGATAAAAGGTGCTTACAGAAGAAGTTAATGGCAATAACTAATGAGAATAATGGAGAAATGATTATGAAAAATTTGGGAATAAACAAATAAGTAAAATATAAAAATATTTTGTTTATCTTGTAAAATTTTTTCAATCAAATATAGACTAAAAACATTATTAAAATTAATTAATGTATTAGTTTCTAAAAAATTAGTATATTTCAAGTTTGTTTTTATTTAAATTTAAATTTTACTATTATCTTATTAAATTTTGTAAAACAATTTATATTAACAATCTAAAAAAATTTTAAAAAATTCATATTGTTATATTTAATATTTTTATTTATTATATCTTTACTTTTAAATAATATTAATAAAAAAGATTAAGAATGTAATGAAAATTTATCTAATAATTTTAATATAAATAAAGATATCAATGTTTAATGTGTGAATGACAAATAAAAATAAATAATTATTTTTAAATAATTACACAAATAAATAGAGAGAATACATGTTTACATTCAAAGAGTAACAAATAAAATTAATTAAATTTCTATTTTCAAAGGTCAATTATACACAAAATGATAAAAAAAACAAAAAAGTATATATATATATATATATATATATATATTTTATTATTTTTAGGGTTCTTTCTAATCTAATCTTCAGGACAGCAATAATCAGCATCCGTACTTGTAAAAAAAATTAGAAGTACGGACACTATTCTATCAACCCTACAGGAACATGTTCATTGCCCAAAATAGTATGAAAAAAACAATAATTGAGAAATTAAACTGAATAACTCCACAACGAAACTTCAGTGTCATCAAATTCTACGTCAGCACATCCATACTCACTCCCCAAGCAATGCATCGGTGACATGAGTACCATGTTTCTCAGAAACTCCGGCACCGCCCCTTCTTCCTCTTCCTCGTCATGCTCCGTTGCCGTCGCTGCCGTCTCCACCGCCACCGCCGACTCATCCTCCTTCCTCCCCTCATCGGTCTCCGACTCCATCCCCGGTCGGAACGCCTCCGCCGCTTCCGCCGCCGCCTTCTGTATGTCCCTTGCCTCCGACGTCGCCGGCACCGGCAGCCTCCAGGCGGAGTCCGCGAAATTGAGGCAAGCGGACCTTCCCCTAAACGCAATTGCCGCCACGTCGTGCGCACGCGCTGCCATCTCCGCTGTGGGAAAGGTCCCAAGCCAAATCCTCGTCTTCTTGTTGGGTTCACGCACCTCGCACACCCACTTGCCGGAGTCCCTCTTTCTGACCCCACGGTACACCGGGTGGCGCGTCTCTCTGAACTTCTTCCTCCCTGCGCGTTTCTTCGGGTGGCTCGCCGCCAGAAACACCTCCTCGTCCGACAGTGCCGGACGAGAACCTCCCGACCCCGGCGACGTCGGATGTGGATCGGAAAAATGACTGATGGAAAACATGTGATCGGGTGAAAAGTTTCGTTCTTTGAAGTTGTTTAAGTGGATGGGACAGTGTATGGAAAAGGGTTAGTTAGTAGTTGCTACTTGGTAGTTAGAACGTTGTTTTTCTTCTTGTTTTGTATTGTATTGTGGTTGTGGGAGGGAAAGTGATGATTGAACGATGGGTATAAATAGTTTGAGGGAGGAGTGTGGCTGTGTTTCATGGAAGGTGTGAGTGTCCAGCTAAGTCTGAGTTAGGCTTAGACATTTGGATTTGGGCAGCATGGGATTTTCTTCCCACGGAATGGACCATGGTTAAGGAATTGGCGTTGAAGGTGGGAGCCACTACCAAGTTGATCCTGTCGTTAACCCTGTGTATGACACGTGTTAATTTTTGTTTCCTGAGATGGATATTTCTAGAATTTGAAAATGGATAAGGGAGGTTTGACTGAAAAGGAAAGGGGAAGGTGAAGAGAAGAAGAGAGAGTGTGAATGTGTCACGTGTGGGGGAGAGAGTGACTAGTTCAATACTTGAATCTGTGTTTTTCATAGTCAAAGGGTTGGGCTTAGATTCTTTGGATTCGAGAGGTTTGGTTTTGGGCCTTATGGACAAATGTGACGTAAGGAGGGAAGTAAAGTATTGTGTAGAAACAGGAGACAACTCACGCCACTACACCGCTGTTTGATTCAATTATTTTATTGCATTACAATGTTTTCACAAGCTGGATTTGCGTAGGGAGATAACATGATAATTACAGCTCATGCTTTGATGCTTAAACTTCACAAGCACATGTTAAAAAATAGTTCAGATCTGATTTTTTATTAGTGCTTCAACTACTCCATGCATATACATGGCCCAGTAGCTTTTTCTTTCGTCTCCGTGGTTACTAGTATTTTCTTCCCTCAACATCTTACGCAAAGAGTTTTTATTTTTATTCTTATAACTGTTTAAACAATTCACCTAATATAATAATTGATTTGATGACAAAATCCTTTTATTAATTCTTTTAGAGGACAAAGTGATCATTCATTCATCACCTACCGAGAGTATAGCTTCCTTACAAAAATGAAGATGATGAGCATGTGGTAGAGCTCTAGTAAAAAACTTAAGATAATATATGAACAATTAAGTAGGATGTATATTTTATCTTTTTATTACTAATATTTTTTGTTTATATTCTCACCGTCATTTTATACTTATTTTACAAAAAAACACGATATAAGAACCAATAAATTTGTTGGTTTGAGAAGAAAACAACATTCTCTGTTGGATTTTGAAATTTGTGTATAATAAGAAATGAAAAATGTTAATCTCAACCTTTAAGGTTGATTTTGAACATTCAAATGTGATAGATTTTATTAAAAAAAATTTATTATATAAGGTAAATAATTTATTCTTTGATAAAAAATTATTATTTTAGATATTTAAAATCAGCCTAAGATTTGTGGTTAACAAAATGGTTAAAAAATATCTTCACCTTTGACAGCTGAACATGTTATAAGTGATTAGTTTCTTGGTGAAAAAATACTATAAAAATGAAAAAAAAATTATATTATTCCATACTACCAAGTTATATAATGTTACCTAACAAGCAAATTCTAGCTAATATTTACTGACATTTTTTTCTCAGTTTGTTTTTGAAGTTAAAAGAAACTTATATCACATCTGTATGACATGTCTTATTTCCACATTACATTATATTTTCTAGGAAAATGTTAACATCAATTATTAGGATTGATTTTAAGCAATTAAAAGTAATAAAATTTAAACATAATAAATATTTATTTATTTAATAGATTCTTACTATTTTTAAAATACTTAAAATGAATTTTTTTTACAGAGCTTAAAATCACTCCTAAAAACTAATGTTAACAAATGAATTTGATTTACATTTTAGGTTCTGAATTTATTTTCTTTTGGGTCAAGGTTCTGACTAAATTTAAAGACTCATGTTAACAGTGGAGTTTGTAGGAATGGGCCAAAACTCAAGCCCAAATGATGAGAAAATAGAAGGTCATATATTTATACTAGGTATGTTTAAAAAAAAACTTTTTAAAAAATAATTAGGGTATAAGTGTAAAAAATAAAATCGTCAAGGTATAAAAAAGTAATAGGGTGATTGCGGCATGGTGTAAACTAATATAATAAAACAGAAAATCGAGTGACCTTGCGAAGTTTGACTTGTGCTTCTTTGCAGGGTGACATCCCACACTTCCGAAACACGGTTGACAGTTAATAACCGTCCTTTCATTTTTTTATACAAGTATATAGTAATGTAATTTTTTTATCTTATTTAAATAAACCCTATGAATAAGTGTTTTAAATCACTCAAATAATGGTAATATGATACAATTACTGAAATAACCTCATAAAAATCATTCTGCAAATGGATTTTTAAATATTCATGAACTGTTTTGTCTATAACTATAAAAAAATATTATTAACAATAACATCTAATGGATATTTAATAACTTATTGTATGCAGCGGTATTGATTGAAAAAACTCATAATTGATATTAATAAAGAAACAGTGTAATAACTATTACAAGTCTACAAGTGGATATTCTCTAAATTAGAATTTGGATTCAAAAGAAATAGACAGGACCGATGTTATTCATTTCCGCGGAAACGCGTAGATTACGTGGATTTGTCTTTACCCAATCCGAAGCAAACCTATCGCAATGGGCTCCCACAAGATTCAACTATCTCATGGTATTTCCTTGGTGGGCCCAACTCAAAACAATTAATTAGATATTTTCAGTTATTTTAATGAATTTGGGCCCATGCAACTTGTAGTCGTGTCTCTTCAATTCCATTAATGGCAGGTTACAATTTGACCTTACAAAGTACCAGATGATGTTTAGTTGATTATTTACAATTGTTAACCTTTTTTTTTTCCAAAAAGCTGGAATTTTAAATCATTAAAGAAGATTAAAAATATTTTAAATTTAATTATAATACAACCAGATAAACTTTATTTTTTTAACAATTTTCTGCATGTGTGTTCTAACTATTGGCCAACACAAACCGGTGGTCTTTCTAGGGAAGGAGAAAAAATCTCCTTTGTCTAACTTTGTTCGAGAATCTTGCTATCTTGCTTGGGACAGGCACAACTGTAATTTTGGACTAAAACAAACGGGTCAGATTTTCTTCCGTAAATGAAGATGTTTATTTTGGAAAGAAAGAGATAGAAAGTATAATTTGGTATGTATGTATGCATATAAGCGAAATACATAAATAAATAAAAATAGAAAGAAAAAATGGAAAAACCTTTACCCAAAACAAATACCTTGTTAGTTAATAATCTTTCGATTCATACATATGCTAGTTTATTAAAAGAAAAAAAAAGTTATCTTATATATTAGGGATACATAATAAATAAATAAATAAAGGAATCTGATTATTTTTATCTTATAAATTAAGTAAAGGTGGAAAAATAAATTATTAGATTCGATTAAAGCCATCTTAATTAAGGTTTAGGGTCCATCAAATCAGATTTAAAAAATCCATTTGTTATTTAGGTTGGAAAGTAAAAAAAATCACACAAGCCGACAATTTTACAATTTCATCTAACATTTATAAATTAAAACTTCACGTTTTAACAAGCTTAATCGGATTAACTTTGTCGCGCTAACAAATTTTGGTAGCTTTAACATTAAGTATATATCAAATATAATATCTGAAGTATTTTAAATTATTTTAAAATATATGAAATAATTTTTTCATGCTAATATGATAAATATTTTATTTTTGGTGTAATCTTTATTTGTATTTCCTTAATTATCTACGAACACATGGATTCCTAATTGACCTCTTGAGTTAAGATAAAAGGAAGAGGTTATGACGGAGATTTCAAAAGTATATCACCGTTTGATTTAATATTGAGTTTGATAATCAAACAATTTAAATTTTAAATAATTATAAATGGTTTGATATTTATTCAACAGTTGTGATTTATTAAATTGCATAGTACAAAAATCCATCCCCGGGTTTGTATTACGGATACGCGAATTATCTGGGCTTTACTCCGTGATCCTAAAGAGTTTTGGATCATGGATGATGGTCTCTACAAAATGACCGGCCATAGTAAGTTTTTTGGGTTGTAGCTAAATTTGAAAAATTGCAATCCAACCCATGAATAAAACAATTTCTGCATAAAAAGATTTAAAAGAAAAGGTAGAGTTCATGTCTGGCAAAGAGTGATTTGACGAGGTGGTGGTTATTGTGAATAGGGAGTATTGTGGAAATTTGAAAAAAAGTATAGAAGTAACCTGTTAAAGAAGTAATCGAAAAGTGATTAGGATGATGGAGTAAAAGTGCGGATAATCCGGGTAAAGAAACAGGAAGGATTGAGAGTTGAGAGTGATAGTGACATTGGGAAAGCAGAAAGCAGAAAGGTGGGGCTGGGAGACCATTTAATTGCGGCTTTTTTCCTTAAGAAGATTGGGAGAGAATCATACTAATTAATCATATCTCTCAAAGACACCAAGAAGGAAATAAATAAATAAATAAATACAGAAAAGTTTGAGTGGCCCTTTTTTGACTATCACCAGTGAATTTCAGGAAAGCCTACATCTAACTGCCTTCTCCTATTTATCTCATCTATCTCTTCCTTCACTTCACACACTAATTCTCTCTCTCTCTCTCTCTCTCTTTACAAATATTTTTTTACCTGAAAGAGACCTCACAATCGACATAGCCCTTGCTTCTCAAGAGAGAGAGAGAGTATCAAACCCTCAATTATAGGTGTTCATACTTTTTTCTCTTTTGGCATCTTTTTCTGCACCTTTTCAGTTTTCATGCTCCATGGAAACACTTCCGCTTCTCTTCAATGTATATACGTATACCCACCCATACATGTATCTATATGGGAATTTTGATACCCTTTACGTTATCTAGAATCATATGCATCCAAACATTAAGAATATTAATGGATTATTAAACTATATAATTAAATTAATCATTATTTTATATAAAAATAATTATAATTTTTTTATAATCAATTATTGTTTGTTAATTAAATAATAATCAATTAAAAAATATTAAAATTACATTTATATAAAATATCGTTAACTTAATTATATGATAAATTATAAACATTTACTAATTATTTAATATTTTAAATTTTAAAATGTATGAGTATGGATATGTATGTTTGAGTATCAAAATTATATATATATATATATTAAATTAAATTTTAAATTTTTTATCATTTTTTTATTTTATATAATAATTATTTATCGTAATTCATCTTATTTTTTATTTACAAATATTATTTGTAAAATTAAAAATTAATAAAAATTTTAAGTTTTCTAAATTTAAAATACATGATTCATATAATATCGAAGAGTAATTTATAATAAACCAACATTTATTATCAAGTCAGATTTGGTATAATAAAATATATAACTATTCTTTATTTAAGTCAACGAAAAAGTATTCTACAAAATACGGCACAATTTTAATATAAAGCAGCTAAATCATTTATCATAAGGTTGGATTGGTGAGAGGTTGATTCAATTTAATCAAATATTTTAAATCTAAATATTAGTTGTATAATTATTGTTAAAATTTTGAAAGAAAAAAAATATTTTTTATAATAAAATTATTTAATTTAAATAGAGTTGTTTTTAATAAAAATTTATAATTAAAAAAATACAAAGAAGCCAAACTCTCGTGTGTAAGACAAAAACATATACGGATTTACAATAGAAGCACTCCCTTGTCTCTTAAAGTAATAATGAAGGGAATGTTCGGCCAAGGTAAAACAAGCATCTAGTTTTTATATTGGAATGTGATTAATTTTGAAGAGGACAAGATATGGTGTGAAATTGACTATCAATATATATCACACGTTGAGGAAGTTTGTAAAGGTTAAGATACTGAGGAAGTGTCATGAAATCCCTCGATCCAGAGTGGGAATTCTTTTCTTATTTGATAGTTGACAAAGTTGACATTCAACAATATGATCTATGGTCAAACCATTCAAAATTGGCACTGCCTACTTCATTTTATTAGACTCTCCAAGATAATTTGTCGGGGTCATTTCATGGTAACTTTTAAGATAGAAGTACCATCGGAAACTCTACTGCATATAGTAAACCAAATTAAGAATGGATTATATATTTATACCATTTTATCATAAATTATTATGTTACTACAAATTTTAAACCTCTTTCAGTATTTTTTTTACCTATACCCTCATTTAATAATTATAAATAATTATCTCATATTTTTATTTATCATCATCATCTATATTCTGATAATTTAGAGAAAAATAAATGAAATAATTAAGATATAATTATGAGACATTCTAACAAAATATAATAATATAATATATTAAATATTTATATAATTTTCTGGTTGATCTCTTTGAAATGAACTGATTTATAAAAATATTTTTACATAAAACAGTTGAAATTTACTATTATTATCTCTCGAATTAAATAATCCCATATAAAATATAATTTTCTCTTTATTTTTATTTTTCTGGTTTTGGAGACTGTTATTTTATATGTACCAATAGTAGTTTATATTTGCTGTAAATTATTAAATTTTTATTAATTTATTTAAAAATTTTGAACTATCTTATCTTAAATGTAATGAGACGTAAGATGGTGTAGATATATTTGACAATGAATGCTAAAAAACGAACGATGGGAAGGAGTAAGTTTATTAAATGTGTACCTTGGTTGCCACAAGATTGACCGTACAATAGTGTAATGAGATTTTTCTAGCGTACGAGTTATTAAAACCAGTCACCCTCTCTGACAAAAAATAAAAAAGAAAACGACAAAGGCACTATTAATAACAGTATATATGATTAAATAAATAAAAAAAATAAAAATTTAGTTGTGCGTAGCCGCTTTAAGAACAGTTGTTGAATGAATATGAGTCATTTCCTTGTGTTAGTTAGGTGGTAGGTAGCTTCTTACGATGGTTTCTGGATGCAAATGCAATGAACCGAATCTATACAAGGCCGTGATATGAGCATTGAGCACCACACTCCTTGTCTTAATGTCTACATCTTTTCTTTTCTTCAATTATGTGTCACTGGTCGGCCAAACATCTAATCACCTCTGAATAATTCTTACTCATTTTTAAAACTACTCTACTCTTTCTCAATCACTCTTTTCAAACCACTTCATTTCTTAATAAAATTACACCAAATATTTTTTTAATTATTAATATCATCAATGTTTTTATTTTATTATTTTTACTAAATTTTATGAACAAATATCCTTTATGTCATTTTTTTAACTAAATAAGATTAAGTTGTTAAAAACTATTGTTAAAGAAGAAAAACTATTAAAAACAAATATGGATCTCTTGACCATAAAGATTATTACACATATGGACAAAGTGACTTTGCAAAGCTAAAAAATTATACTCTTTGTTTTGCTTTTGGAAAATGTTTGTTGAACAATCATTTCTATCTGAATTCATCCAAAAATTATTATAAAAATGAAAAATATGATAAATAATATAACAGGAAGCTTATATAAAAATTTATGAAAATTAATAATATTACTGATAAGAATTTTTGATAAAAAAAAAATCATTTACATAAAAATGACAATACATTTATATAGGTGAGAGTAGTTATTCTAAATAAACGAGGTAAAAATGAAATGAAAAATATGTAATTGTAATTATAATTAGTCATTAGATTTAATGTTCCTCCACCCGGCAAAAAAAAGGAGGGGGACATACATCATAACGTTAAACAAGTAAGCGTGTGATGTTTATGCGATTTTTTGTTCTATGCAGTTGACACTACCAACTATACGAGGTTCATGAATCACGCCACAGAAAAATGATATATACAGGTATTATATATTTTACATTTTTATCACATAAGATAATTTTATAAAAATCTACCACATGTTTAGAAGTGGAAAATCTATTAACAAAAGAAAAAACGAAATCATCTCATGTAAGGACTACGAAATTAAATTTTAGTATGTGCAAAGATGACGTCACTTTCTTCTGTAGCTTTTTTATTAGTTTTGACATCTTACAAATTTTTCTTTTATCCAATCTTTCACTGACTATTATTATATATGCATTGCCGAGACAAAAACCTAAACTCACAGTTATATAACTATTTAAACGCGCCCCGCCTTGCTCCTCTATGTAAACTTCATAATTTTTTCAATTTATATGAGTGTATAATCAACTATGATATAGCTAACTATTATCTATTGTGAACTGAAAAACATAAAAAAAAATTGTTAAATTAAGAATATAAATAAATAAAGGATCAAGTTAACTTAGAAATACTTTATATATCGAATATGTCGGAACTGTTTTATCACAGGCTCACACAGTAGTTAGCAATTATAAACTATCCGAACTACCCGGCATGGTGTGGCTTGAATACTTGTGGATGGAGCCTTGAAATCTTCACACCTATATTTTAGTACTTATTTGATTTTTTTTTAATTCTTAAAAATGGAACGGTAAGGCAGTACACACTATTAAAAAAATATCATAACAAAAATATAGTTTTTAAATTTATTCACCTTAGTATATTTTTTATATAACAAAAATTAATTTGACAATATAGATATTAATAATTTCCGCGTGTTAACAGCAAAATATTACGATCAATTTCTTATATTAATTAATAGAAGAATATATAATTAACATATAGAAAGCTGATGTATACAGTGCATCGTATACCGTTATCATGATTTCAAGATATTTATTGTAAGTTTTCGTTAAAAAGTACGTTAATAAATACATATTTAATAACTAATATATTTAAATAGGACATTTGTTTGGTTGTTTGGTGAGAATTCTGCTTTTATTTTAAATTTTGAGTATAAAATAAAATTGAATTCTCTTCTTTTGTCTCTTTTATTTTGAAAAAAAATCATTTATTTTTTAAAGATTTCTAATTAAAGATTACTGATAAAATTTTCACCTTATGTTTTCTCCCTCATTTCTCAAACAGGTTAGTGCGCGCGTGGGCATCTCATCCTCTGAAAAATAGTTTGCGTTCTCTACCGCTATTTATTTCAGTTAGTTCTGCAATTTTATAATATTTTTGTTCGTCTTGTTTCGATTTAAAATAAAATAAAATAAGTAGATTCATTTAAAAAGTAAAATGTGTGCTTTTATACGCACACTTTAGAGTGAAGCAATCGGGTTATATAAACACAAGTTAAAATCACTTTCATACCTTTAAATAATATTTTATGATAGTTTTATTGTAAAATTTCATTAAATTCAAAGTTTCATAGATTACATATGTAAAATATTATATTTATCCAATCATTTAATATTTATTTGATACACACTAGGGTTAATATGATATATATATATATATAAATTATTTAATTATAAGTAATTATATTTTTTAACCTTTTTACTTTAATTTTAAGAATTTATTATGGATTGAAATTGTTTAGAAATAGATTTAAGATTCTAGGTTTGCCATAAAAATAAAAGTTTTGAGGATCATATAATATATTTATATTTTTTATTTAATATTTGATAAATTTTAAAAAATAAAAAATAAAATAAATCTAAATATATGCTACTATTTATAAAAAAAAAAAAAATCTTTGAAGGAGTTAAAGGATGAGTTTGCATTAATTTATTATGTGGATGAAAGTAAGGCTGGATGGGGGTCCAGCGGTTGATGATCTTCCTGGAATAAGGCAATAAGCAAGTCATTCTAAAACATGAAAACTCTTTTACACCATTTCATCTTTCTTGCAACTTCCATCCAAGCCGTTTCCTACGCCCACTCTGCCATGGATTGCACATTCACTTTTCAATCAGCTTCTAACCACTGTTTATAAATGAATAAACTTCACTATTATTCCTAAATGCGTGGATCATTTAAGTGGTTCATATTTTTAAAATTTTTCACTACTTTTTAATTTTATACAATAATATTTATTTGTTTAAATTTAAAACGACAATAAATAGTAAAATACAAAAAGATAAAATGAATACTTTTTTTGAAAAAGTGAGGAATTAATTAATAGAGGTTTTATAATTTTAAAAATTAAGTTACCTGACCTATATAATTTTAAGTAATGATTTAAAAATTTTTTCTAAATTGAATTTATTTAAAGTAAAAGTTAAAATTAATCCGAAAGGTGAAAACTAAATAAAAACAAATTTAGAAAAAAAAAACTAGAAAAAGATATTAAATTAAATCATGATTGATTGTGTTAAAAAAATTTAAAAAATTATTATCTGTAATAATGTTATCTATTCGAATAAAATTATTTTTAATATAAAACATCTATAATTTAAAAAATAAATAAATCAAATTGAAATTATATGATTTTATACAATGTTGATAGATAATGTTAATTTTATTTTTAAATTAATCTGAAAAATGATGTTTTTATATTTTAAAATTAAAAGTTTCTTTTTAAAAATTAATTCAAATTGAACTGTAAATGTCTTAATAAAATATTCTAAAAATAGAATTTTCACGTGGTCATAAAGACGCTCAATAGATGCGCTATAGCCAAATTCGGTATATGTCTATTTATATATAAAGGTAGGAGGACTTTTCATAAAAAAAAATAAGGAAAAATAACATTCATATTTTTAAAAAATTTAATAATTTTATTCAATAGTTTTTAATATTACACAGATTTTTACTTTATATAATAGTACAATATTATATATCTTATTTCTCATAAAAATAATGGTTTAAGATTTATAATTTGTACATAATATTGACTAAGACAATATTAATACCTACAACAAAATTAGCTAGTTTTACATGGAAAAGGCATAAGGAATTATTCGGAAAAGGTGGAAATGCCATTAATTATATGGTTCTTCAAGGGTAAGAATTCCATATTACGAATAATCATTATCGTTTTAATACATTTATTTTTTGTATAAATTTTTAATGAGTTATTTTTTAATCATCCTCATAATTACTTAAAAATATTTATATTTGAGTAATAATATTCCACATTATTTGATACTTTCACATTGTTGGAAATTTATCTCCCAATAAGAATCTCTAAAACTTGTTCTTTGGTCACGTAATTAAGTTGGGAAATAAGCTGATCTTATTTATCTTACGTGGGAATCCATTTATTAAGAAATACGTCACCTGTTTCAAAATAATTATCATTTTTTATATTTTTTTCAAAATAACTGTTATTTTAGAATTTAGTAAAGTACTATTAATTATTGACTTATTAATAATTTATTGATCTCACTAGGGCACTTAATTTTGAGTCAACTAAAATCCGTCGAATTCATTGAATTAATCCGATTATTAAAATTGAAGTGGCAAAGAAAAAAAAAAAGGATGGGACAAACGAACCTTAGAGTCCCCAAAAAAATCTAGGGTTGAATAACCACCAATCCCCACTTGACCCCACGATATCTGGCCCTCCTTCCTTTTAAGTGGCTAATCTATACCCAACAGGGTTTACACCCTTTAATTAGCAGCTTTAAAATAATGGAAAAAGGGAATATTTGCCTTTAAGCATTATTACAAACAATACTCATATCTATATATTTTTATTGTGTTTTTATCTAATTCTTTTTATTATATTATATTATATTATTTATTTTTATTAGTTATATATATTTGATATGTGTACAGAATTCCTTTTTTCTATTACAAGCTGAGATTTTTCTATTGAAATCATAATTTTGGGGATAAATATCACAAAAATTACAATTACTAGTAATTTAATTTTAAAATATTTTGTATTAGTATAATTTATAATAAAAATTAAAATTTTAATATAACTATCATAAACTTATATTAATAATAAGATATATTATTTTATTAATATATATATATATATATCTTTAGTGATTGAATTTTTAAACAAAAATATATTATTAAAAGTTATCTTAATATTTAATAAAGTTTTGTTTAATAATAAATAATTTTTTGATGATAAAATTTATAGCAAATATGTTGGACCAATATGTAGACCCGTTTGCACTCATTGAATATGGGATACCACTTACAAAAGGCTTTTGAAACACGTCTGCTAATTGCGTTATATTGTATGCTTTTAAAATCAGGGTACCCATTACATTGATTTGCCTTACCGACTCAATTGATGCCCTTATTTTAATATCCAAAAATTAATGTACACGGAGTTGGGAAACATGTATTCGGGATGAGCCACAATATTGATTTTAAGAGAACTTCGCTACTAATATATATATATTTTTCTTTTTATCATATCATATTTATTAATTTTTTTCTTTTCCATTCAAGGTATCTACATTCCTTGGATGTCCTCCAAATTTTACCCTTGTTTCATCTTGTCTAAAATTTGAAAAAAATAAAAAACACGCAACACCCATTAAAAGGCTGCTTCTTGAGTTCTTGGTAACTTGGGAAGTCATATGATGAGTTTTTAGAGAGAGAAAAAAAGTGGGTCAGATGGTTGTATCGAAAAATTGGTGATAGAAGGACAGTGTATGCCTGGTGACTTGGACTTTCCAACTTATCCATTTGGGTTCAGCAAAGTTGAACTGGTTAGAGCTTCATGACATATTAAAATTAAATATAGGGAAGGTCACAATGGATCTTCATATCTGCCTCCGGTAGGCTTAAGAAAGTCAAAGACCTCACCTTTCAACACGACTATGAATATAAATGGTAAAAAACAAACAAACAACAATAACAAACTAAAAGCCTAACTGAATTGTTTCTATAAAAAACAAAAATAAAAATAATAATCCGCATCCATCATGTAGTCTGAAATGAAATTATTTGTACGTCTTGCAATTCTCTTTGAACGGGTGAACCCATGCCTTGAACTCGGAAGCCAGTCTTTGTCAAATCTAGATGAATGTGGAGCAGCCAAGAATAACACAAATCCAAACACAGTACATAATTCTTTCATAAGTCTTCATCATAAATATAATCAATATTCTTTTCAAAACATCAAAATAAAGGACAAGAAGGGAGGCAGGACCATATATATATAAACTCAACTATATTTAGAGAAAGAAGAATGAAAATTATTCATTATATTTAGAATATTTAATTGAAATATACTAACAACTTAATTTTTACCTTTTTCTCCTTTCAAGTGTGTTATAGATACTAAAAACTATATAAAATTAATGTTACGCACAATGAAACTAACTGAGAGAGTCCTTCACCCCAAGGTCTCGCACTCTATCTATCTCACATTGTAATAGTATCTCATCGGAAAAAAGGAAAAAGAAAAATTACTAATCAGCATACCTAGAGTATACTTTAATGGCATTGGTAATTTAGATAAAATTAAATTAAATTATAAATATAGATATTTTTTAAATTTAATTAGGATATATTAATGATATGAAAGTTTTCTTTTACAATGATAATCAATTATAAATTGTTAAATTTTATAATAATTATTTAAAAATTACGTCTACTGTAATTTTCAATTGATTCAATCAGTATACCTAAATTATAAATCTAAAATTGATATTGTGAGTTTTTTTGTCTAAACTACACACATTCTCCACTTTTAAATTGAGTTCCATCAAATATTTAATGCAATTGTATATCCAGAATTTGAATCCAAAATCTTTAGTTAAATTAAATTAATCTTCAATCAATTCATTCACATATGTTTGGTGGTATTGAAATTATGATAAAAAAATATCTAAAAGAGTAAAATATAACAAAAGGCAAAGGAAAACAAACGAAATTCAATCTTCCACTTGCTCGGAAGTATATAAGAAGGATTTTCAAAGTTTCAAGAATTACTTTACTTGATTTAATAACCAATATTTCATTGGTTATTAAATCATTTATTGTCATTTCTGTGATGTCTATTAACTTAATCAACACAGCACGTTGACCTATCATAAAAGGACATTTTCTTCTTAGTTCTCACACTCAAACAAACAAATTTTGGATTGTAATTTGGTGGATCGTACTGACATTTCATTCTTTTACTAATCAGAGATTTCCTAAGATAAAAATGACACTAATTGCAAAGGAAAAGCAGTTACTGTTCCAATAGAGGCGCCTTGGTTAGATCATCAATATATCAACATTCTGTCATAACCGTCGGCACAAACTTTGCATCATGTCGGCATAGAGTGACAACAGCATTGCCTTCAAAAGGCAAATGTCTATCATAGACCAGAGTGTTTTGGATTCATCAATGTTCCAATTTCCACAGCATTTATGTGAAACCTGGGTCTAATTCAACAAATTCGTTGTAGTAGTTGCACACAAGCTAGTGGTCAATTGGTTAATGAGAAGGGGGATCAATAACCGAAGGAAAAGGAATGATTGTCATATTTTGCTGATGCATCAAAGATCTTTTTCTTATATTGGTCAAGGTTTTGATGAACTCGGAATCTTTTAGGGATAGAATCCATCTTATGAAAAGCAGATGGAAACATATAATCATGCAGTATAAATATATTCCGCTACCGACATGAATGTGATGGATATTTAGACTACTCAAATGTCTTGTTCCACCAACACAGACCCGAAAGAACCTCGAGAATCCGATATTTAATGCCAAGAAAAATCTCTCTTGATGACATACTAATGAATGAAAAAGAGCTAGAAGTATCACTAATTCTTCTTATCTAATATAAAAGCTTCAAAGATATTTATATTTTACTTCAGATTTAATATATAATATCTCAACTGTTCAAGTGCCGATGCTGCAGGTCATATAGATTGATACGGAGAAAGTTATCAAAACCAGAAACACGGTGTGCACTATAATTTTTTGCTGCAGATACATATAGCTTAAGGGATATACAAGGTTTTTGTCAATCGTCATATATTTTATCATTCATTAAAAAGAGCTTACATGTATGAAAGATGACTTGTAGAAACTGTTAGCATAATCTCAGCATCAATAAACAAAGTGGTATACAAGAGTAGTAGTTTTATTGATTCAATACCAATCGGCCGTAAACGTACAAGAAAAGGGCAAAAACCCCACACATAGAATGGTAGACATAGAGAGAAAGACCCATGATCAAAAGTAGAATCCTTCTAGCTATAGCTAAGTGCCCCCAAGTGAATTAGATCGTACGAAACGTAACTATGGATCTAACACGCAACGGATAAGATAATAGAGCATTCCCTAAAATCAGCATCATCATCAATCTTCCACCAAACACAGCACATGATGAAAGTGACCCTTATCCTTTGAATATAGTTGAATGTTCTATATACACCGCAACGCTTAACCGTCTCAGCAGGCAGACCAAAACCGGAAATCGGAATCAGCTTGAACCAAGAAAGAGGGCAAAGCAAAAGACAAACACACTCAAACAAACAGAAAAATAATCAATTACCTTAATTTACCAATACAAATAATAATAATAATAATAATAATACTAATAATAATAATAATGATAAAGGGGTGTTCAAAGGGTATAACTCCAAAGATTATCTCCATCAGAATTGGGAGGTGAATCATCTGAAGAAAAGGAACTCATCCTCGGGGGACTAACCTGCATTCCCCTGGCCATATCATCAATCAAATTCGGCATGTTCAACAACTCATCCTCATCAATGTACTCCTCACGTTTTTCTAACCCTTGTTGTCCACTCCATGACCCGTCACCACCAGGGTGCGTTATCATCTCTACACCACTCTCCTGTGTAGGCCTAACCATCCTATCTTGCGCCGCCGCTGCGGCAGCGGCACGAATATCCGTTGCAGACAATGACGCGGGAATCGGATATGAGAGTATCGAATTGGGGAAGTTAAGGGGCGTGTCTGGTCCCTTCAGCGCCAGCGCAGCCACATCGTACGCCGCTGCTGCCATTTCCGGTGTCGGATAAGTGCCCAGCCAAATGCGCTTCGTTTTACGTGGCTCTCGTATCTCCGACACCCATTTTCCGCTCCTGCAACGAGTTCCTCGGTATCGAACCGAGGGTGTTGGAGATGGCGATGATGTGGTTGGGGTTGGTGTTGGTGTTGTTGGCGCTGAGGATGAGGAAGAGATAGCGAAGTCAGGGACTTGTATTGGAGGTGGTGGCACGTTTCCAAAAGGGTTGCCATCCATGTAGAATGAGTAGTAGTTGTTGGCACATAGAAGTATACAACCCAATGTGCTCTTGTGGTTATGTGGAGATTAGAGAACTTTGATCACACTGGCTTGTGTCCCTGCTAATAATTAAGGTTTTTTTTTTCTTTTAAAAAAAATATCGAGGAGAGAGAGAGAGAGAGGCTCAAAGGTTGTTTCTGGATTGGGGGGTTAATAATAAAAGTGAACTGAAGCTGAACCAATGGGATAAAGCGTGGGAAACTCGCGGATGGGACTTTAATTAATGGGCTTGTTTGGCTTGACACACTTTCTCTAGTACCTTGTTTCTCCCACAGTCGTTGTTGGTATTTGCAAGTTGAGGCCACACTATGAACACGTATTAGGCACAAATTTTGCAGCAGCAAATATACTAGTTATAGCTGTTAACTTGCTGGTTGGTCATTGGAGGGATCATGAAACTCACTCACACATGGGTATGGGGTCTGTCTTTAATGACTAATAAATAATAATGACCATGTTTTGTGGACTGCTATAGGGCTCTCACTGCATTTTCTTACTCCTTTTTTCTTTCCTCTTCTATGATCCAGTCATTCAATCACGAGTACAAATTCTATGATGGATCAATTAAAAGACACTCGTTATAAAAAAAAAACATTTTTTTATTGAAAAAAAAAGTATTCAGTATGTATTGAATTAGCATTTTAAAAATATTTTTTAAAAGAAAATCTTCAAAGGCTAAATTATTCTCTGGTAAGCTTAAGAACGTGACCAGGCCAAATTACAGATACAATTTAGGTCAATATTTTTTATAAATTATTTAATAATTTTGTGAACCTTAATTTTTTAAGTTGATTTTAATTATCAAAAGATAAAAAAATTAATAGAAACTAAATATTTATTATAAATTTATAATAAATATTTAATTTCTAATAAAAATTTACCAATTTAAAATTTTTAAAATTAATCCTAAAGATTATGGTTAATTTTTTCCATTATTTAATTAAACACACGTTCTATATATGTGTCTCTTGTACAATATCAAGTTGTACCACATATAATTGAAATACATATAAAATAAAATAATTTTGATATTATAGCTATAAATTTATACTTTAATTTATTAGTAAATTATTTTATTTAAGAATGTTGCAATCAGAATTATAACAGAAAAAAAATAGATAAGTTATTACCAAAATTTATTTGAAGAAAACACTAAAAATACAGAAAATGTGTTAACATCTCATAACATTTATTGAAAAAATATTATCTTTTAATTAATTATTTAATATTAACTAATTTTTGAAAATTTTAATTCTAAACAAATTATCTACAAGGATTTTGTTATATTTTAAAATTTTAGAATACAGAAGAAAAGGTTTGAAAACTTTCTTTTATCTCAATATGTTTGGCTCTTGCTCCTATACATATCTCTAAAGTTTAAAATAGGTCAATAGTTGAAGGTATTTTAAAGAACATTCTATTTTTTTTATGTGTGAAAATAATTTTGTTTAAGAAATATCATTTATTTTTAAAACAAAAAAGGAAACATATTTAAAACCTTATTTTTTTTAATTTGAGAGGTCCCTTTCTTCTTTGACACATTCCCGTGTGGTTCTTTTCTTATAAAAGATTCAGTTTTTTTTTTTGTTTGAAAAAATTGTTAAAATGATATTTGAAATGTTTTTGGAAAAATTGATTTATTTAAATATAAAATATTTTTGAATTTTTTAAAGATTATATTTTATTTGAAGAAGAGCTTTTTTTTTTAAAGATTGATTTTGAAAATAAACTTTTTGGAGAAGAATATGACTAGAGGATATGGTGATATTTTTGCATTTTTTTAAATATCAATTTTGATTTAAAAATAATTTTTTTGTTTGTTAAAAAAGTTATTTTAATTTTTTTTTAAAAAATGAGTTTTTTTTTTCTATTTTTTAGAAGGTGATTTATAAGGAAGAAAAATTATGAGAACAAATCCCTTTATTTGATCCTCTTTATCACATATATCACAACTGTACTGTGCCTACCCCAAATTGCAGTGAACCTCTAAAATCATTATCAGTAGATCCTAGGGGTATCAATTCAGACTAGGCCATAACACATAAAATAATTGTGGGTCGGACCAAGCTAGGCTACAATAAATGAGTTAGGATTTTGATAGTCTAATTGAGTCCACAGGTCAAACAAGTCAACCTCTTGGCCCTATTTTAAAAGAAAAAATATTTTATTTTTTAAAAAAACTTTTAAACTACATCAATAATTAATAGTATTGATAAAAATAATTATCAATAATATAATTTTTTAGAGTAAAATAATTATTTTTTAAATCCAATTCTATTATTTTAATAATAACATTATCATATTCTTATATTATTTATAAATAAATATTTAGTATTTATGTTAACGAATAAACCTAACCCATTATAAGCTATTCCATTTCGAACCAACAATTTTAAGGTTGAACCAAGTAAAAAAGTGTTTAAATATAAATTTTATGAATCCAACCTTTTTTTTTAATTAATTAAGCCAGTCTATTTTGACAAATATAACAAAACCTTCCATGAACATAACCCATGAGACAGAGTTGTAGAACCTATGAACAGCCACAACATTCATTTAAAAAAAACTGAATTTTGGTAGCGGTTTATAGATAGTTTTGAGTGTCAACAAATGAGTATGGATACACGATTCAACGTCGATTCTATGAACTGCCGGGAATTTCCGTTACCCACTATATTTGACTCCATTGTGAAAGCCACCATCCCACCTTACCTTGCTAATAAACCACTCAAATTTGCATTCCCTTGTGGCCAAACCTGACTAACATTTATGGTTGGGGAAGAAAGATTAGGGTGGTGACAGTGGTAAATTTTGTCGTAAAGGGTGACAAGAATTTTGATGGTGGTGTGAGAAAGAAAATGGTGATTTGGGATGAGCAAATCAAGTGACACCAAATTTATTAATGAAGTTAAACAGAACTTAGTGGAGGGGACTAATTTGTTAGGCACGTGAAAATAAGTACATGAGAAAAATGAGATAAAAAGAAAAAATAGAATTAAAGTATTAATTTTACCTATTAAATTATAATTTTAATAAACACTTAATTTTTTAAACTAAATATTAAACATAGATAAGTTACTCATAACAACTGAAATGTTAATAATAATAATAATAATAATAATAATAATAATAATAATAATAATACAAATAAAAAATAAAATTCATAATATGTGTGTTTATGCATAGGTTAAGTTAAAATACACATTTGCACACAGTTAATTTAATAGTAACCTATAGTAATTTATACACACTGTTGTTTACTTGCTTGTCATATCCGCGTTTATACCTTAACTAAAAATCTTACCGATTGTCCTTCTCAAAGAACTGAGACACCAAACACTGATAAAAATTAAATTAAATTAAAAAATATTGACATAATGAAACTTGGCCCCTAGTATCTTTGTCAACTACTTATCAGAATTTTTAAGTCAGGAAATTATTTATGTCCCTGTTTATATTCTAATTTTTATATCTCTAATTTATATGCTCCAAAACAAATGCTTTCAAAGAAATAAAATTAAACGATTAACATGAACACAATTTATTTTTTTAAAAAATATTGATATAAGTGAGAGATACTGTCCAACAACATTAATCTTTTGAAAATAGGATGTAAGTTTTGTCTAATCTATTGATGCATTACAACAATTAATATTTTTATTAATTATGTAATGATGTAGTAATAAATTAATTATCATTTAGTTCCGATCTATTATGCAAGTATTATTTATAATATAGCACTCCAATCTATTGTTGATTTATTATTGAGTAGATCAATGCTTCAATATATTTAAAATATTTTTAATACAATATTTTCCTCCTAAATTTTATACGAAGAGTGTTAATAATATACTTTTTTAACACGGTTTTTATTACCGGATAAAATTTATGTTAATCCTACTAAATTTGATGGTTCCTGCAACTTAAAAAAGAAAAAATTACTGGCAAAGTAGTGAAACCTATATATATGTTATCTGCTAACAGAAAACATATTGAGAAGTGTGGATTAGATATGAGAATGTATTACTCACATTTCTCATCTTATATACTTTAGTTAAAGTTACAAATTCCTAAAAAAGATAAAAATGTATTTCAATATACATAACAACAATAGGATGTCATGGGAAGGGAGAAATTAATTGTCAAAAATTCAATTGAGAGTTCAAATAAAAAATTGACTTTGGACTCTTGAGCTAGTTAAAAAGTGAAGAAATAAAAGTGGAGAAATCTCTTTATTCGAATTCTAATAATGAACAACACTATTGTTGATGCTTTAATGCCAAAAAAAGGAAACCCAATTCGGGGTTGAAGGAAAAGAGACAAAGTTAAGAAAATAAAAACAAAAACATCAACAAACAATATTAAAATTAAGTTTTCATTCCGTTAGTTTTGAATTCAAGTTTATACCCTTAACATGATTTTTTTTTTTCATTTTTATTTGATCGTATGCCTTTCTCTTTCCTTTTTTTTTAATCATAGAAGAGATATAACTAGAACTGTGGAATCTATTTGAAAAAAATTAAAGAAAATGCAGAATATGTATGTGAGACATTAAAATACCTAAAGCTAAACGAGAGATGAAATTCAAATTTAGTTTTCATAATTCAAATTTAGTTTTCATAATGATATTTTAAATAAAAGTAAATTATTCTCTTATTTTTAAAGATACTTAAATTATGTTTTTATTTAAAATATATATTTTATAAAAAAAATAAATATGTATTTTATTTTACTTTTTTTTATGTAAACAAATTTTTTAACCAAAATAAATAACTAGAAACGTGTCTTTTAAACTTATATTCTTCTATGTTTATAAATATTAAAATGAATGTCACCACATAAAAAAATAATCTTTTTATGATAATTATATTGTTACGATTGTAAAAATTAATAAAAATATATTAAATTAATAAAATTTATATCTAATTTTGATGATTATCTTATTTAAATTGTTATTAAAATGTTTTAAATAAATAATTTTTTAATAAATATAAATTTATCAAAAAAATTGTTAACATTAAAACTGTTATTAAAAAGAATTTTTTTTTGGTAGTATTTAATTTATTTCAACTCTAATTTGGATTAATTTTTTAAATAATACCCATATGAATTTAAAGATGGAACATCATCTTCAACTTAAAATTGAACATAATCATCAATGTAATTACAGTAATTATCTTTAACATCATTGTTTAATTAGAATAATTAATTATAAATATGAAAATAATATAATTATTATAAAATTTGATTGCATATTATAGGTATAGGTTGTTTCACTTGTGTTGGGATGAATAAAAGTTTCAATGAATCAAATTTAACCTATGATTATAAATATAAAAAGTTTATTTGTCACAAGTAAGCAATTTTATTTAATCAATTTTTTTTTATCAACTTAAATGTTTAAAATATTTTTTATATGAATAGAACTATGATATTCAAACATAATTATATTAGAAACATCCACGTACACCTTAAAAATTTAAGTGTTAATCGATCAATAAGTTTTTGTAATTTATTATATAATCAGATATATAATTAAATTAACTTTAATTTTGTATAAAAATAATTACAATATTTTTTAAGTAATCAATTACATATTTTTTATAAATAATTACAGAAAATTTTATAATTTATTTTATATAAAATGATGATTAAATTAATTATATAATCAATTACATATCTTTATAAATTAATTAATTAAAATAAAATTTGATATATAGATAAATATATTTACTTTAGATATATTTATTGATTATTTTTTATATATATACTATCATTATATTAAAATATTTTTATCTATCATTATTATCTTACAACATCGTCTTAGAATAATATCTATATGTACTCTAGAATATTATAAAACAAAATCATATGTATATTTATATGAAATATATATTAATTTTATATAAAAAAAATTATCTTATTTATTATTTAATATTAAAATATTTCATATTTATTTTAAAAATTAATTTTTTATTAAATTTAGGTAATTATCTTCTCTAAACAAGCTTATAAAAGTAAATTAGATCTAATTTTTTAATATAAAACCAAAATTATTCAAATCTTAATTTTGAATCACTTAAATATTTTCAATTTTTAATTTTATTCTTTTAAATCAACTTTTAAAAATAATTTGTTTTATTTTTTAACATCTAATTAGTAATAATATTATATTTTTCTTTAAATATTTTTCTTCTCTTAAATCAACTTTTAAAAATAAATTAAGTTTAATTTTTTAATATCTAATTAATAATAATAATATAGTTTTCTTTAAATTCATCTTTCAATTCAAATAAATAAAATTTTAGAACTTTTTATAAAAGACCGAGTGAAAAGTGCACAATACTTATTTCTCATAGTCAATAAACTCATCTATCTATTACTCGTTTACGAGCTCATCTAGTAACCATAAACGGACACAGACAAGAAAAGACCATTAAGGAATCCTAAACAAGGTGATTCAACTTAAATTATTTAAAGGGTACTCAATCAGGTCATTATTATACCGTTGTTCGGAAAAGCAAAATATCTTCGGGAATATGATTTTTTTTTTTTTTTGCTATCTTTCGGGTGAGCGGTGAAACCATAAAAAATCTACACTATACATTTTGCGATCATTTTCAGCTTCTGTAATTGGTTCATGAGTTCTGCCTCCCTGGGCCACACATTATGCTTGCACAGTCCTAGTTTTTACCTTGTCGCTTCGCATTTTTCCTCTTCTGCAGTTTACATTTCATAGTATATTCACTCTACAAAATACACATTCAAAAAAAATAACATAAAACTCTGGGTTGTTTGGGAAAATTAAATTATTAAAAATTATTTTTTAATTACAAAATTACTATTTCATCAAAGAAAAATATTATTCTTACATCTCATTTGAAATATGTTAAATAAAAAAGAAAAATAAAATATAGTATGATAAAAAATATATTACTATAAAATACTAGTAAAATATACAAGTGTAATAGCTCTTCCCAAAACAAGTTAATGTAACCACAGTGGATCTCTTATTGCTCCATACCCGGCCGGGGTCCCCTTGTCAAACCTACTCACGTGGGAGATACACGTATGCTTATTTGGCACCAATTATTTCAGGTTAAGATGGAGGTCCACCCCAAAATCGAATGAAAAAAAAAAAAGAGCAAAAGAAAACAATGTCTAGGTCAAGCAAAATCAAGCAACCTGCGACCCCCACGGGGATAAGATATCTATAAAAAGTAACTGAATCATATCTGCAAAGAGTTTATCTTTTGCTGTATATGTCACTTAAATCAACTGTTTGTTAATTTGTTTTTTTATATATTATTTTATATTTTAATTAATTATATAATATTAAATTATTATTAATCTATTAACCATTGGAATGGTTGATTTAAATAATATTTTTTTTAAAGATAAAATGTTAAATTCAAATTTTTCATAAATAAAAAATTACATTAAAATAGATAATTAGCATGAATATTTTTAAATTAAATATATTATTTTTATAAAAATATATAATTTAGATAAAAATATTATTAAAAATGAGTAGTGATGGAAATTCGAATAATTTATATAAAAGTATATATAGATTAAATTTCATTGTTACCGTTATGCAAGAGAATTATTCTTTAAAAGGTTTCATTACAATGATTATCTAAAAACCAAATTTTATGTGAGACAATTTATTTATGAACAGATAATAAAAAACAAAAAATTAATTAAAGAAAAGTTATATCCTGAATTGAATGGTTGAAAATATGCAGAATCTAAAACCACCTTAACATTATTGCGTTCCAACCAATCAGCACTGATATTATTTTGTCTAAATGCGTGTGTTCAAAATCTCCACCAATTGCCAATTTGACAGTTTGTCCCATTTTTTTTTTGTCTGACTTGATGTTTTGCTTTAGAAAGAACATTGAGAGGATAAAATAGTAAAATAGATTTGGAAAGTGGAGTAAATCTATTTCATGTCGAGAATCGATCTAATCACTTACTTCTGTCAAACTGCCAGTAGTGTGTGGCACTAACTCATGACTCAGCCCAAGTGGATGCCAAATTGACTTCCCATGTAATTATTGGTCTGTTAGTAGGTTGAATGTAACTAAAGTGTGTTAGATATTTAAGCTAAATCTCTCTAACATAATAAATTAAACATTAAAAATTATGATTATTTAAAAATATATAGTTATCAAATTTTAAATAAATGCAAGCAATTAATTTTTTTTTTCAAAATTAAATGAAATCAGATCTAAAAATTTAATAAAATAATTTTTTTATCAAATAAAATTTGTATTATATATGTAAATATTTATATATTTTAAATAATATATCATATATTTAAATAAAATAAAATTATAACATATCAATCAATTTTTAAATTATGTAAAATTTTGTAAACTTAATAGATTATATGAGAATTTAAATTCAGTAACTGTATTAATAAATTTTTTATAAACATTTATTAAAAGTATTATTTTATTAAATTTGATATCTAATATTATTTAATTTCAATATATATATATATATATATATATATATGATCCTTAGTTAATTCAACAAATAATTAATTCAATCATTTAATTTACCAATTTTTAGTTTGCAACTTTCAATATTAAATAAATTATTTTTTTATTTTCTCGAACATACCATATCTTCTATTATCAACACATAATATTATCTTTTAAAATATTTGTTTTAAATTTTTTTAAAAATAAATAAAAATCACACATAATATTTACATATAAATTATTATTATTTAATTATTATGGTACAGTTTTTTGTGCAATTTTTAAAATTTAGTTAAGTTTATATTTTTTAAAATTTTGCATTAATTTTTTACTTATATATTATAAAATTGAAATATAATTTTTTTTTTATCATTGATCGGATCATAGTTCAATAGCTAATTCAGTTTTAAAAATCTTGACTCAAATGTTTTAAAATTTAGATAAGAATAATAACAAAAAATTTATTAAGTTGTGAAAAACACAATAATATTAAAGAAGATAAAATTTCAATTTTATCCAATCACAGTCCCTCTCGTACGTATTGTATATTGAAAATGAATTAATTTTATAGTTTGAAAAAAAAAAATCTTTCTCTCATATAAATCTGGTAAACAAATTTAGGAATTTGAAAAGCAAATGTATAGAAAAAAAAATGTGAAAAAGAATAAAGTAGCGGGATAATTATTGATTAAAGAAAAATAAAAATTCCAAATAAAAATATATAAGGTTATTCATACCTAACAGATATTTGTGGCAATAATTGTTAAGAATTTAATTATATAAATTTAAAATTATAAAAATATAACAAATTAATTCTAAAATATTAAAATTTATTTAAATATTCAATAAAATATAATAATTAACAGATTAATTTAACCTTTTTAAAAAATGAAATACATTCAACTAATTTATTGTTTAATAATACTCTCGCATATTTTATTTAGTAAAAAATATTGTGAGATAAAAATTGAAGTAATTAATACCCTTTCTTAAATGACAAATAATTTATAAATTAAATAGCCTTCAGTATAAGTGGTGACAAGCCGAATTTTATTTAAATAAACATTTAAATGCAAATATTGTGAACAAAGAAAATAAATTCTAGAAGTTCTTTGTCACCTACATCGAGTCACCCACTAGATTGGACTGGATAATGAACATTTTAGATAAATAATTCAAAAATAATATTTTATTAATTAAAATTTCAATTTCACATAAACAAATCATATTTAATAAATAATTTTTATTATAAAGTAACTAAAATGTATTAGAAATGTTGATAAAATATATTAAGAATACTTTTAATATTTAATTTTCTTTTATACCTGTTAAGATACGTTTCTTCGTGTCACATCTTCTCTTTCTTCCTTCCCAAATAAGGAGGCAAGAAAAACGGATTGGTGTGTGTGATGACCAAACTAATCTATTAGCATTTCAATGCATAATCACATTTTTTGGTACCATTTTTCTCTCAAAATTTTTGTACAAAGAAAAGAGCCACAAGTATCTTGCTTCTGGTTCTGGGCTCTGGCAAGCGCTTCCCAGGGTGGGGGGAATTTGAAAAAGAAAGTAGCTTTTTGACCTAACTTTACCCACAAAAAACAAAAATATTAGCTAATTCCGTACTTTTTTGTATGTATGCTCTCAACGTATGCTTATATAGGAAGAAAATTAAGAGATTTTTAAAATATTTTAAAAGTGAAGAAAAAGAGAGTCACTTTTTCATTAGACAATTATGTTTTTAAACAAGATATGAATATTATAATATAACATTTTTTATTTTCTTATTTGATCTTTCATTTTTAATTTTCCAAACGTTTTTTTTTTAAAATGGTTTATTTATTTTTTATTCGATCTATCTGAATATTATGCTTTTCATTAGTTTATCATTATAGGTGGATCAAATAACAAATTCATGATATTTATTAGGATTAAAAAATTCATCATATTTAAAAAATCAAATGAAAAAAATATTGTATTTTAAAAAATATATAAAACAAAAATTATAAAGATATTATTTAATAAAAAATTATGAAGGACTTATATAAGAAAAATTAAAAATATGGGATCAAATAAAAAATATAAATTTTATAGGAAAAAAAAGCTTAACGAAACCTAATATTAATGTCTCTCTTCATTTTAGTTTTTTATTTTTTAGTAAATTTGATTAAATAATATAAATATTATTTTAAGATTATAAAACAGAACATTATGTGATCAACTAAAATAAAATTTTCAACTCATTTATCAATTTTTTTTTTCAAATTTTACTCATTTTTATATTAGAAATATTTTTTAACCCCGATAATTAGAGACTAGTTTTATTGAAATATATAGATGACAAATATATATTTATTTTTTCAATAATTTTTTTCATATAAACCATTAAGATTTAAATCCTTACCAATATGTGCAAAGAATACAATTATTTACTAATTATATTAAATTTTGTTGATAACATTCATTTGTTTGATTAAAAAAATTAAATCGACTCCAAGTTAGTTAGAAAAAATAAAAATAAAAGATATCTGTTCCTTTAACCATACTAACAGAAGAATAGAAATAAAAATAAAAATGATAAAACTGCAAAAGCACAAAAGAAAAAAAAATGTTTCATATCTGTATTTGTAGTAATTTTTATTTTTCTTCTGTTTATTATCTTCTTATTGTCTCTCTTAATCGAACGGAAATATAAAAAAAAATAAAAATAAAGAGAGAAGAAAAGCTCCTTTATATAAAATTATATTAAGAAGTCTTCAAATTCAAAGATTGGTTAGTACATTATAGGTTTAAATATTTCACTTTTAAACAAATAAAAAATATAAAAACTAAATATTAACAATTAAACTTAATAGATCAAAATTACATATTAATATTTTGTTTGAATAAAATAAAAAATATAAAAAAAATAGAAAAATAAGAATTAAAGTAAAAATAAAATAAAATAAATAAATTGTTTGAATAAAATGAAAAAAAAGTAAAAAAAAATATTATTAGTATAATTTTTTATTTATATAAATTTTTAAAAATAGTTTTTTTTAAAAAAATTAATTCTATTACTATATTTTTTATTGATATAATATTTTTTAAAAATTATTTAATAATTTTAAATAAATAAAAAATAAAAAATTAATCTCTTCCTACTTTCCTTTCTCTTAAAAGTTGAAATAATTTTCACAAATTTTACAAAATTTAGTTTCTTTCTTCTGTACATTTTATATTCGACAAATACAAGTAAATAGAGATAAATAAAATAAAATTTATACAAATTTTTAAAATAAATTATTATTTTTTAAATCCTTTTTTACCAAACAAGAGGATAAGAAAAATCTGAAGGAGAAGAATTGTTTCTTACATCTTATTTTAATATTTTAAATAAATCGTTTTTTAGTTTCGAGGAAAAGAATTTTCAACCCTGGAATGATGCTTCCTATGGTGTCACCAATAAGGAAATTATCGTCCTCTTTACAGTCTTTAACATCAACCTTTGGTGTTTTTCTTTCTTTTTTTGGTCATTTCATGGTGCAGCTGGTGCTTTTCAAAATGATTAAAACTGCGATTCCCTTGGGAGCACAAAGTTTTGTCACTTTGTGATCGTCAGTATCTTTTAAAGCTTGATCTTAAATAAAAAAAATATGGAAGATACTCTAAACATTGCTTCGCTTCTCACTTTCTGTCCTTCAAATAATATTTTCTCATTCTATATCGGATTTGGGATTCTGATGTAGTACTATATCAACTTCTTACTTCTCTGAAGCTAAAGTATTTATTTGAGGTTCTGCTCTCTGTCATTAGTTTGTTTGCTTTCATCTTTTTGGCAGTCTAAACATGCATATATATACCATAATAACAACAATGATATTTATATGTTTGTGTAGTTTCTTTGTACCTTCCTTTTATCTCATTTTTTAACCTTTTTTTTTTTTCTGTTATATAATGGCATTTATCAGTTTTTTTTTTCTATCTCTTATGTTTTGTTTGGATAATAAATACAATAAAAAATGAAAATATAAAAATAAATGAATTAATGTAAAAAATTTACAATAATTATAAAAAATTAATTTAATATAAATTTGAAAATTTTTATTACATTTTTTAAATATATTTTATGTTTAAAATATTATTTAAAATAAAAAACGAAAAATATTCAACAATCCTTCTTTCCATTTCTTTCATTTTTGAGAGGATATTTTTTATATGGTCTCATTAAATATAACTTTCCTCTCTTCTAATTTTATCTAAATAAATAATTAAAATTAGTTTCTTAATCTTTAATCCATTCTCTTCTAATTCTCCCACTCTTAATTTTATTCAACTAAACAAAGGCTTAATATATATATATATATATATATATATATATATATATATATATATATATTCATATAATAAACTTAAGCTATGTCCACGTGTGATACTTAAAGGAAGCACAGACGTTGTTGGTGGGAAGTCATAATTATTAGGAAAACTTGTTCTAATAAATATATTTTGCTGATGAGAGACAGGTTGAATAGGTATATATATAGAGATTGAGAGATAGAAGATTGAAAGATGCATGAATAAATAGATATAAGTTTTTATATTTATATGTATATTATAATATTTTTGTTTCCTTCTACTTTTCTTCTTCTTTCATTTTAATCTACCTATTATGGGATCTACATCAAAATATCCTGTATTTAGTTGGCTCTTCAATGTAAAAGACGTACTTGATCATGCATTTGTTATTTTCGGTCCAAATCTGAAATCCGTTTGTTACAAATTTGTGATGTCCTGAGAAATACGCGCAAAGGCGCTAATGGGACGATCCACACTGGGAATCGCATGTATGTTGGGAAAGAGTTTGAGGTATGCCAAAGATTGATTCCTGGCTTGGGCCTCTTCAATAGAACTAAGGGCCTAATAAAACCCCTTATGCGGAATGTTTTTATAATGCAGAATATGATTACAACAAGTATATATTCACAACAGAGGATCCCTAATGTATAATTCTTCAACAAATAAATGTGTCTGGAAATCAGTTGAGAGAAAAACCTAGCATACATTTATCAGGACACAATTAGTGCTGTGTGCCAAATACCAGTTAGTACTAACAAAAAACCAAACACTCCCTAAGAAATAGTTACCCAAAGATCATGTGTGTTGGAGGATGAGGGTAAGAGGGGCATGCTATAAATAACAATAGCAACAACGTTATTTGAAAATAGTGTGTATAAACATTTCATTTGAAGGAATTGCATCATATTTTGTTGAAATTCTATACCCATTTACGGTTCTGATTTTTTATGCAGATCAACCAAATTAAGCTGATACATTTGTGCTTCGTGAGTTTTCATACCCATTATTCGTGTAGCTTCAAGTACTCTGCAAGCGTTCTTTTTCTTCTTTCTCGTTACTACCAAGGGAAAAACATTTTTAAAAAACCCTTAAATATTCTCATTTATTTATTTTTCATTATTTATCATGAATTTGTATTAGTATAACAAAAGAAAAATTAACATTAAACCATCGAAATTAATCTAGTTGTAGAGATTTGGAGATTATAATAGTTATATATGAAATTATAAAAATTGAAAAATAATTTTTTTCTAGTAAATTCATTCAAAATTCTTATCATTTAAACATTTTTTGGCAAAAAAATTATACTTAAATGTTTTTATTCTTTTAAATATTATAATTTAGTTGGTGTCCCATTTTTGAAAAATTATAACATTAGTCTTTTTTATATATTTATTTATTTTTAGCATAATCCTTCCGTTGGTCATCTGGTTGCTAACACTACTGTTTTTTGTTTGTCAATTATTGTTTTGTAGCATTGATTGCGCTTTAATTAGTCCGGCCTTCTAAGTATCATGAGTTTTTTTTTTTAATAAAATATCACAAATTTTTTAATTGAGAAATTTATAAAATTTAAAAGAAATAAAAGGTAAAGTATGTAATATTTAACAAATAAAACAAATGAGATATTAACAAAAAGAACTATATAAAAAGGAGAATGCTTTATGAAAACTAGATTATAAATTCTAAACAATGAGACACCAAAAAAAATTGTAACATTTAAAAAGTTAAACATTATATTTAAACTAATTTTTAAGAAAATATTTAATTAGTTAGAGGTTTATTTTGGCGCATTGTCAATTTTTTGTTGTAATTTTATTTTTACTTTTTCAATGAACAAGGTGAAAATAATAAGATTTAAATTTCAAAACTCATAAATTATTTCAACCTTCTATTATTAAACTAACTCTAATAACTTGATTTTCTCCAACTTTGATTTCGAATATCAAGTTTTCATTTTATATAATAAATATAAAGGAACCAAAAATTGCATAAAATTTAGAACTCTTTAAATTTTACGGTCTCATATTATTAAGTTTAAGCGTCAATTTTTTTTATAGCGGCATTCTATGATAATAAATATATTTTTAAATTATCAGAAATAAATATATTATTAACTGAATTGAAAATTATTAATTATGTTTATATATATAAAATAAATAACGCTGAAAGAAATAAGTAGTATGTTAATTGTTTGATGGGGAAAAGGTTTAGATAAAAGAGGGTGAAGGTGAAGGGATTTGAGTAATCTAGGGCTCTTGAGGAAGGCTTAATGCGACAAAACAAATAATGGGCGGCGAAAGGATTTATGGGTTTTGGGGTTTGAAGGAATAAGTATTGTCTACATTCAGAGTATTGTATCCCCACACTCCAAATTCATTATTATGTCTTCTGATTTGCTTCCTCTTTCTTCACCAAATTAACAAATCTTCCCTATTTTTCCTCTCAACAACAACACTTGAATGTTTCCATCAAACCCACACCACCCGATCTAGGAAGAATCTGGAGCCACCCAGAAGAAGAGGTTTTGCCCTGTTCCTTTTTCCACCAACTTCGCTCCATTCGCCTATCAAGTTATACAACTCTCCGGAACCAGGTAAGCACTCATATTCCCTTCTTTACGCTTCCCAATCAGCATCAATTTTTATTTTATTTTTTTATATAATTTTTTGTTTATTGTTTCATTTATGTCATACAAAAATATTATGAAACCAAGGCATATAACTGCGGAATATTTTGATTAGTTTAGCCAGATGTAACTTTTTAATTTTATTATCTTTGTTGGAAAAAAAAGTCATAACCTGTATATATTTAATATTTTTAAAATATATTATGTTTAAGAATAAATAATCAATAATATATTATTCGCTAATTAAATTTTATAATTTTAATAAAAAATTAATATATATTCTTATTTTATTCTTTTAACCACATATTAAAAAGATTGTATATTTGATTATATAAAGTAAGTTATTTTTCTTTTCTTGAATGCTAATATTCAACGAGCGACAGGTTGTTAAGTGGGCATTACTGTCGAAGCAGTGCACCAACAGGCAACAGCTTTAGGATGCATTGTTATTTGCGTACTCTTACTCTTATTTTAAAAAAAAAACTATTTATTTTATTGAATACTATGATAAAATAAAATAAATTGACTAAAATGTTTATATTGAAAATAGTAGAAGTACTAATTAATTGTTTTTATTTTTAAAAAAATATTAGAATTATTATAGTTGTTAGTTGATAAGCATTATTTCTTTTGATTTTTTTTATATGCGATCATTTAAAAATTTATTTTAGAAATTTTAAATAATATTTATTAATTTTTTTATACTTTTATATTTTGCAAAGATATTAAGTGATAAAAAAAATTAACCAATTTAAAAAATAAAAATATATTAAAAAGTTACATAATAATTTTACCATAAATTAAAACATTAATTAATTTTTAATGTGAAGCAACAAAAAACATTTTTAATAAATAAATATATTGTTAAAAAATAAAAATTATCTTAATATTTTAGGATGACAAATAATTTGAGATAAATAAAAAATAAGGTGAAAGAATATGTTCCACATAACTTTCCCTTATCACTTCTCGGTCTATATCTAGGAAGAAAAATCTTAATTTTTTTTTTTGACTGTTTTTTATATTTTTAATATAAATATATGTTTAAAAAAATGTGAAAATATAATAAATATATTTTTTTAATAAAAAATTATATTTTTATATGTTTAAAATCAATTCTCAAAATTGAAGTTAACCAAACTGATTTTAAAAACAGTTAACACAGAAATCGATATGAGAAAATGAAGAAGAGTTTGGGTGTGCTAATTATAAATTATGACCAGTGACAAAGTTCTTGTCAGCAAACTACAGGAAGCAAATTCTCATATGTAATAATTTATATATATGTAAATTTGTACTATTATTCATTTTTATCGCGTATCCAATTATGGCTAGATTTTTAAAAAAATACAACAAATTTAACTATTTACGTGGATGTATAAATAAATATATATTATTATTTGTACATGAAATTCTTTTTCATTAAAAAATTATCATTTTCTTTATTTTAAATTAAAATGATGTTTTTAATATAAAAATTTAATTGATGTTTAATTTTTTTTGTTAAGTGAATTTTATAATTTTAATAAAATATTGATTTTTTATTCTAATTCTATCTTAAATAAAGAATAAGTATATAACTTTTGAGTAAGACAAAATTTGAATACAATAATATATATATTTTTAATGTTATTCTTCAACAAAAATAAAATTTTATTTTGAGAACGGATCGTAATAAAAATTAATATTAAATATTGACGTCCGTTTGGGTCTATGTTTTATCAAAGATCCAAAAGAGCTCCAATTCTTACACATATTGCACAATAATTTCTATTCATCTACACTCCAATCAAACGGTTATTATTTTTTCAAAAAAAAAAAAATGTCAATAGTCACTGTGCTTAATGTGGAAGGAGAATTATTGGATTCAAAATCAGAATTTTCTTGAAATTGTATATTTTCACCCGTTGTTGAAATGAAATGACTTTGAGCCTTGTCATGTTTATACTCCCTACGCTTATCAGAAAAACAAAAGTTGATACTCCTTGCTGAATTGAATCTGGAAGCTGTTTGTAGTAAGTAGATTGTTAGATTATTAGGTAGTGGATGCATTTTCTTAGCATGCTTGATACCATGAAGAAGACTGTTTGCAGGTAACTTTGTAGGTTGCTGTAGTTACTAGCCTTCTGATGTTTCTTCAAGTGTTAGAATGAAACCATTTCTCTCCCCTTTCGACTTGAAAGGATTTCCTCAGTTTTTTTTGTCGTTTAAGATTATTTTTTTTGTTTTAAGAAATTAATTAGTATTTTTATTTATATTAAAATAACTAGATAAATTTTTATCATGTATTTAATATTTTCTTAGATTACTTCTTTCATCAATTGATATTATTATAAAATATAAGTGTATAGTTGAAATAAAATAATAAATATTATTTTAATTTGTTTGGAAAATAATTAAATAAAAAAAATATTTTAAAATAGTGATAGATAAAAAATAGAAAAAGTAATGTTAATTGATTTGGTAGTGGCACTGACATGAGGCTTTTGTTCTGCTTTGAAATGAGAAGTGCACTATGATACACTTGTTCCAAACTTTTAGGTTAGGTCGGGCTATATGGTTAATTAGTTAGGAAAATTATGCCTTTAGTTTAGGACTAGATTATTACAAGTTAGATGGTGACATGTTTCTGGATGAGAATCAATTTGGAGTTGTGGGAATGTGTATTGTTGTAGGCTATGCTTGATAGAATATAGTTTGCTCAAGAGAGGGCATATCTTGGTTCATCTATATATGTTTAAAATGCCTCTATAACCTTCTCATGTTATATGTGGTGGTTATCAATTAGTTTCCTGCCTGTATGTCATAGTTATCAATTAGTTATCCGAATCTCAAGTCAGTTCTGCATATATATATATATATATATGCAGTCCTTGTTAGCGATCAGAAATTGGAACATAGGGAAAGGTGGACTATTAATCTGCACAAGTAACTTTTGTTCTAGCTTTGCTTTTTATGGCCTCTTCTTCAATCCCAACGCATGCATTTTGCCTAAGAGGGCTTGTGGTCTCACACACACATAAATATATATTTTTTCAAAATTAAAACTTTTTTAAAATCATATGATTATTTAAAAAATATATTTGAAAAAATTATATAACTTACTCGTTTTTTATTTTTATTATTATTCTTCTTAGTCTCGCATAAAAAAATATTTTCTTATTTAACACATTTCCTACATATATAATTCAAACCTATAATTAGATGACGTAAAAGACGAGTCTACATCATCATAGTATAGGTGATCTCAATTTAGATAACTCACATTAAGTTTGACCTCCTACCCTTCACCGACAAGCACCATTCAATGTGAAGGGTTGTCCGAATGCAACATATTCTCTATGCTACCTCACGAAACTGATTAAAAGAGGAAATGCCGATAATAGAGAGAATTACATAATTAACTATGATGCTTATATATGATATATGCCCATATTTTTCATTGTAGTTATTTTATTTGACAAAACTGAAGAGTCAAGTCGTGTTAATTAGTTGCCCGCAGGAAGGGAAGTTGGGATGATATATATTACATTTTATCTTTATGAATAAATGAATTTCATATCCTTTACGATTACCCCCTCCCATACATGAACGAGATATTGTAAGTTTTTCCTTTTTTATCTGACTTTCTTTCTTTCTTTCTTTTTACTGTTTTTCTTGCTTGGTAATTCAAAAAGGGGCAACATAAATGCGCTTCAATTAATCTAGATTTCAAACTACTCGTTTCCTTTTCGTTCATTTCCACACAAGTTTTGTCAAACCAACTAGAAAATGTAGGGAAAAAAGGTTATAGAGAGTGAACAGTCCAGAAATTCCTGCATAAACATATATCTTCCATTTAAATTGTCAAGGAATCAATTTTCATGCATGATTACTTCCCTCACTAAAAAAATTAAATTAAAATACCCTTATGCATGTGATTTATTCTTCCTAAAAGTGAGCAATGGTGATTTTTTCAGTACCTTGCATGGTCACTGAAGCCAAGCAATGCTATGAATAGTAATAATAAAAAGGTGGTAGGTATGATTGGAAAAGGCCACATGAAAGGTGCAATACATGCACTGGTATCTGATACAGGGAATTTGAAGTTGAGACCTTGTAGGTAAAAATTTATGAGAGGAGTTGCAGTTGCTGTATTCATGGCCTAATCTTAGTGAGGGACTCAATCATCGGCGTACTATTGTGGGCTTTGTATGAATTTATAGATGGTGAGAACATAAAGCAAGTCCATTTAGTTTTCCCGTTTTGATTAGAACTCCCAATATTCAATAGCATTGAATCTCGGAAGGAAGGGGGCCTTTAATTGGTGAGTGTAAACAAGTATAAGGGTGTGTTTCACAGCTCATAAGATTTCCACTTTCTCCACTTGAAATGAATTCTCTTCCTATTAATGACAAGGAAAAAATGAATAAACATACTGTTTAAGATGTTTGTAAAAGAATAGAGATACAATATATATATATATATATATGATAAAAAATAAAAATATTGTTACAATGGATGATCATTTGGAACTCGGTTGCCAAAATGATCACCAACTCTTCAATGCTACTATAAGAACGCATTTACTAATTTATCTGGCTTTTGGGCTTTGGTCTGTGCCATTGGTCAAAAAACCTAAAAAAACAATAGAGTAAAGTTTTAATATATAGTTAAACAGGAGAAATTGGTACCCCAAATATTTAGAGTAAAGTTTTTTTTTTACCAAAAATAATATTATTAAAAGAATTTATCAAAAAAATATAAATTTAAAATAAATTATTGTTTGTAATAGATCAAGTCACTTTATACTTTGTGAAAAAAGTATATATTTAGTAGATGTTACTCAGCAGAATCTATTATATGCCATAAAAAAAATAGTGTCACGTGTTACTTCTTATATGTAGCATTCTACTTAAAGAGGTTATATATATATATATATATATATATATAATTCCAATTTTGATGAAGTTAAGTGGTGATGTGTGCTGAATGGACTGAGGATGATGCTTCACTAAAGTTAAAGGTAATGGTCATCCGAAGTTAAGAATGATGATTATCTGAAATTTATACATAATTTGAGATTGAGACGATGACAGTTGACTAAAAATATCACATATTAAAATATGCTGCAACAAGCCAATTTTTAGTATATTGCTTCTTTTAAAAGTATGTCATACGTTATAAATTGGGATGCAAATATTTGATATGTTACTTCTTTAATAACATAAAAAGTTATCGTACATTGTAAATATCGCATGTTATGCTTTTATATAAAATTTTATATTGATATATTTGAAATTATTTCATCATGATAATTTGATTTAAAATAAATTTTAATATTCAAACGTTTTAAAATTAAATGTATTTGATGATAAAAAAAAGTAAAAAAAATGAAGTATGATATATAATGTGATATGATGAGAGAGATATAAAAAAATTGAAGTGTATTAAATGTTAGAATAGATGGTTATTATTTTTATAATAAAATATTTTAAAAACAGTGTTTTCCTGATAAAATTTCTAATGTGGATGCTTGCGAGAGCTTGTACCCAAATTAAAACAGATGCTTACGATAGCTTGTACCAAAATTTAAAAAGATACACGATAGAGGAGAGCGTATATAATCATGAAAACTTTTTACATCAGCATCTGCACTGAAAATTACATTCTTCTAACCCGTACAAGTAGAATATTTTTTATGTCATTTGTTTTACTTATACAATGTTAAATTACTGCGACGATTGATTTATTTGATGTTGTCACTTATCAGATGTTGTATTTGTACTTTCAGTTATTTTCATACTTTTTATTTTAAATATGAATTGTTTAACTTCTCAATTTAATTTTTAAGATTTAATTAATTTACTTTTTTCATAAATCTATTTTTTAATATTTTATTTATTCACTTGATTTTTACATGTTTTTAATTGAATTCTATATATACTTTATAACTCTCACTAAAATTAAAAAGATACTCAAACAATATATAAAAGTGTTTGTTAATTATTCATAAAAAAATCTCAAAATTTTTAATATCACACCTATGATTACATTACCAAGCTTGTTTCTGTTTATCTGCTTTTTTTCAATTAATGAATTTTCTGTTGTCATTTACTTGCAATGTATCCAGGTTTTTCTCTAAATTTCTATTTTTTATATTCTTCTGATAAATATTTTTTATAACCTATGGTTTTTCATTTTAATATTATTATCAATTCAATAAATTTTTTTTTATAAATATGGATTTTCGTATAAAAAATAATTTTGTTTAAATTCGGTAGAATTATTATAAATTGTAAAATTCTGTCCAAAAATATCTAACATAACTGAATTAACCTTAACCACCCAATTCAAGCATTCGGTGGTTTATTAAAAAGTGTTTGATAATTTATTTTAAATAAAATTACCAATACTCATTTTAATTAGCCTCTAATTATTAAATTGTATTCCCAACATTTTAATAAAAAAACATTTATCTACTTTGAAAATATTACACTATTTGCACTTTTTTTTAATAAAATACTTGATATCTTTTTTAAAATATATAAATTTTCAATGTTAACTAAAAAACTTATTATTATAATTATACAATAATATATTATTTTCTATAGTAAATATATATTTTATTTATGAAATAAAAATATAATTTGTATAAAAAATTATATAAACATGTCTTTTTATGTCAACTTACTCTTATCAGGTTGTTTGGTAATAATTTCACCAAAAACTTCTAACTTTTAATTTTTAAAATTTTATTGTCAAAAAATCTAAAGCTTAGATTTATAATATAAAGATAAATTATATTGATAATAATAATATTTTAATATATGATAGATAATATATAATAAAAAATTTAATCAATATTAAATTTTATTTAAAAATTTAACATTAAATATTATTAATATGTCAAATTGTATAAATTTTAATATTTATATATGTATATATATATATATTTGTGTACTCTTTGTTACATATTAAAAAATATATATTAATAATAATAATAAGGACTTGCTAACCAATGTTCAATTGTTTAAGGAAGAAAAAATAATATTTTTTAAGCTGCATCGAAAGGTATGATACTTGGGCATTTATATTTTAATAAAAAATTTCCTTTTTAATTTTTTAATTTAATGACACAATTAAAAAATTATAATGACAATAATCAGGTTTAATAAAGTTTTTAATCTCTTAATATTTAATCATTTTTTTTAATTTCTTTCATTTTATGATTTGGGTTCTTCATCTTATAAAATTTTTCATTTTTGATTCTTACTTTTTAAAATTTTGTACGGTGTAGTGATATTGTTGAAATAAATATATAATTTAATCTATCAATGTTACATCTTGTATTTTTTTAGTTTCAACTGATATTTACATGTATAATTATATGAACTTGGTTATATTTCGACTTCTTTCATACCAAAATATAAGCAAGACATAAATAAAGTTAGTAGATTTAGTGAGTAATATTTTTTAAAATCAATATTTTTTTAGGATTCAATATAAGTAAATAAGCAAATTTAAAATTAAAAAATTATACATATTGACACTTTAAAATCTAAAAGTATAGAAAATTTATTATTAGAGCACTAAAACCAATAATTTTTATAAAAAGAAAAACCAAGATCATAAAAATATATGATAAGGATTAAAATTAAAATTAATTATAAAATAAAAAAATAAATATAATAATAATAATTTAATATATCTAAAGATATATAATACAATTTTTATTAAAAATTATAATATTTAAGATTTTCAATAGACGGGACCATGAGAAGAGAATGCGATAGTGAAACAATATTAACAATAGATAAGAAAAAAACGGAGTGAGTAATAAATAAGAGGGAGGGGGCGAAACATGTGGCGTGACTGGTTATTCTGTGTTGGAAGGTTTATCTAAAGAAATTGAGGGTCACAAAAATTTATATTATTTCCTCACACTTAAATATCTTATCTTCTCTTTTCTCAATTGCTTCGCTTCCATATCCATTCAATGGAATCTGTGTGTATCATCAAATCAACCTTCCCAATTTTCACAACCAACCCATTTTTGGTCTCAACAAGATCTCTGAGGAGACCCTTGAAGGTTTCCATCAAACCCCCACCTCCAGATTTTGATTACAGGCGAGAGATCTCAGAGGAGTCAAGAGTCGCCATTGCTGAATCTCACCCTGAGTTGCTTGATTTGGTTGACAATGGAAGCTTGGTTTTGGTGCAGAAGAAGAGGTTTGGCCCTGTCCCTTCTTGGAGGAGCCACTTCGTGGAACCTGAATCTATTTGGTTGATAGGAACTACCCATGATTCTCAGGATTCAGCTATGGAGGTAGAACGCCTCGTGCGGTCTCTCAGACCAGATAACGTCGTTGTAGAACTCTGTAGAAGCAGGCAAGCACAACCACTACTTTTTATATATATAACTTTATCTATTTTATTTCACACATCATATCAGTCAATATATTATTAAACCAAGTTCGAATAATATACACAAAAACTAATGACTAAAAACACTGATGTGTTTCATCTCTAAAACTACAAGAGTATCATTTCTATTTAAAATTACCTAATTTTAATATTTGTTTTCATAATTTTAAAAGATTAAAATAACTGCCAATTAATTAATTTCTGGAATAAATGAACATATATTTATAATTGCTTAGGTCATATGAAGTAAGATTTTTAGTGCTACTATCCAATGAACAACAAGAATTTAAATGGGCATTGATAAAAAAATGGAGTTGTACATTTGGTTCGGATGACAGCATAGTAAAATACCAAAATAATAAAAAAAAGTAATGTAAGTAAAAAATAAAAAATTTAAAAAATATTATTATTATTTATTGTTAGGTATTATTTATATTTTATAGAAAAAAAATGTATAACATATATTTTATCTGAGATGGATACATCCTAAAAATAGTTTAAATAATAGGTAAAATGAAAAATTATGATAGATAATATAATAAAATAAAAAATCGAATATATAATAATAATTGTCTAAGAGTCTCACTTTTTACATAACTGGTAATGAACACACAAATTGAGGAAATGAAGGACGCCTATGACTACTGACTGCACTAGGCCATGTTAGCATATACATAGATACTCGAAAGCAATATTTCAAGTTATTGTGGTCTGACAGATAACTCTAGCTGTATCAACCTTGTAATATTTTTAATAAATATGTGTAAATTTGCAGAAAATATAAAACAATAACAAATCAATATTTTTCTTTTTCTCTTTCCTTTCATTGGTTATTTTCCAACCGAAGGTATAACTAGAAGATATATAAATGTCAAAACATTTATTATCAATCCACATCTTAACTTCAATTGTTGCAGATTTCATTTCCAGAGCTGGGATCATGTATGCTGCTGCCAATGATGAGGTTGGGAAACAGTTACGGTCTAGTATGTTTTCCTTGAGCGGAACTGGGTTTTTTGGAGCTGTTGGTCGTAGCATAAACCTTGGTAATTCTCAAATCCTCAAAAAAGTTGTTTTTGACTTTTGACATCTCTATCTATCTAATAATCTGTTCAAGTAACTTATTTACTGTTTATTTAAATGCAAGGTGGTCAAACTGCTTTAGCATTACGATTACTTCTGGCTGCTTTTTCATCAAAGCTCTCTTCAGATATTAACCGCCCTTTTGGTGATGAGGTAGTTCCAAAGCATTCTATTTATATTTCTAACATTTAGGAGCACAATTCCTCTTGACACAACCAATATCTATACAAAAATTAGAAAAAATATTGTTACATATTTAAAAATGGATGAAATAGAATGACAAAAAAAAAAAAGATAAATAAGAAGAAAAAAAATATGACCTGAATATGATATAAAAAAATATGTATCGGAATGAAAATATTGTTAGGATGTATAAAATTAAAATTTATATCTATATTAACGCAGTTCCGTGCTGCTCGAAAAGCTTCAGAGGAAGTTGGTGCGCAAATAGTTTTGGGAGATCGGCCAATTGAAATCACGGTATGTTTTAAACAAATGCAGCAATCTAGTGATACATGGTTTTGATATATAGTTCTACAAGCAACTGATTGATACAATAAGTAAATTAACTACCATAACCAACTAATTAACCATCAGTAACTGACTTAACCACCAGTAGCTAACTTAACCCGTCTCAAGGTGGGAATATATATCTATAGTCCTCAACTTGAAATTGAGATGGTAAAGCCGTAATGAATAGGTCAACTAATTGATGCTGATTGTTAAAATCAATGAGCTTCATAGTGAAACTGCATGCTATTGTAGATTCATATTTTTGTATCAGGATCATTTAAGAGAATCATTTTTTTCTCTTCTTCATTAGTTAGAATCTCTATAATTTGATGTATTAACTAATTAGAAAAAAATTTTAGAACCATGCGGAAAAAAAACCCTAAGTAAATCTGTATGATTTGAGATGAAGGACTTTGTGATTACTTTTGCAAAAAAGAATAACTTTTTCCTTGTTTATAATCTGTTTTGTAGCTTCAAAGAGCGTGGAAAGCTATGAAATGGAGTGAGAAACTAAGTTTAGTGATATCAGTTGTCCGTGTCATTGCATCTTCATCTAACATTGCTACAAAGAAGCTCAAGGTTGCTTCGCTAATCAAAATTTTACAAATTTTAATTTGTACTGTTTTTTCCTTGCTAAATGCCGTGCTTTTATATGCTTGATTAGTGAGATATGTAAAGGGAAGGACTTTGAAATTACTCATTGTAGATAATTAACTGTATATCCTTTTACAATGGTATGATGTATATAACATATAACAGTTATTTTGAAAATGTTTATTTGATCTAGATTAATCTTCTGCTTTCTATTTTGGTTTTGTAGTTTGTAGCGAGGGATTTACATAGATGTGGTGAATTGTTAGCTTTTCTTCATTTATTTTATTAAACGAACGTTGATGCATCACTCAAATTAGTCGGATAGGTAAGCTTGATGTGATGGTTTTTTTTATTAATAACGCAAAGGAGAAGCCCACATTAACTTAGTTTGGTCATTTCAATTTAAATTTATTCGAAGTTATAGCATATTGTGTCTATGTTTATTTTTTTTTATCATTTCATCCTATTGTAATAATCTTTACCTGTTTAACAAATCTGCGCATGGTTCTCATACTACACTCTTCCTTGAATTTCTACATATTTGACTACATACCCTTTGTGGAAAGTGTCCACAATAAGTATTGAAATTATAGGAACCATACAATGTGAGGGGATGTAGGATCTCATCATTCTCTATCTACCATAAAAATTTTTGCTGTACAGAGATGAAAACAGGAAGAGACAAGAACTGTGCGTGTGAGTAAGTGAGAGAGAGAGAGAGATGCATAACTAAGTATGATGTTCATATATAATATATCCCAAACTTTGCCATAGTAGCAATTTTGAAAAAAAAGAGTCAACCTTTGTTGGTTGCAGGAAGCAAGTTCAGATGATGGTACATTTCAGCTTTATGAGCAATTGAGTTTTTCATATCCATCACTGTTGGCACCTCTCCTACATGAACGAGACACTGTAAGTTTTCCTTTTTTGGTTTCATTTACTTTTTTCCCCTTTTGACTCCTTCAAAGAGGGCACATAAAATGCCTTTCAATCTCTGTCAAAATACTCATTTCCCTTTCTATAAAAGTTTTGGTAAATCAACTAAAAAATGTAGAGAAAAAGAACTTTCTACATAAACAGAGATCTTCTATTCAAATTGTCAAGGAATCAAGTTGCAAGCATGACAATCCTCATTTTTAGGATCCATTTCCATGTGATTGGTCCTATAAGTACTAGTGAACAATGGTGTTTTTTTTTTTTTGCAGTATCTTGCATGGTCATTGAAGCGGAGCAAAGCTGTGAATAACAGTAAAAAGGTGGTGGGTGTGATTGGAAAAGGCCACATGAATGGTGTAATATATGCATTGGTATCTGATACAGGGAATTTGAAGTTTCGGGACCTTGTTGGCAAAAATTCTTATGATGGGGATTCCAATGGTTGGATTGATGGCCTGATTAAGAGTTTAGTTCGGGACACAGTTATTGGTATCCTCTTATGGGCCTTATATGAATTCATAAACAGTGGAACATAAAGTAAGCCCATACAGTTTTTAAGTTTTTATCAAAATTTCCAAGATTCAAGAACAAAGGATTTTGGACCATTAAAGAAAAAACGTAAAAGATATAAACTGAGATTTTTTTAAAGGTAATATAAACTAAGATGTTAATTGTACAATTCTTATCGTCATTCATTCAGTATTTCTATTTTAATATATTATATTTTTATCTTTATTTTATTACATTATATCTTTTTTTTCTTTTTTTATTTTACTTTTTTTTATCCTAATATATATTATCTGGAATCTACATTCAGATATATTTTTTTATTTACATCATACCTCGCTTAAAGTAAATCTTTGGTTTTTGTGAAGAGGGAATGAAAAAAAAAAGGAAAGAAAGGGATTGTGTTAGATTGGTGTTTTGCAAGTTATGTGAAGGAATGTGCAAAGCAATATTTGTGTAAGTAATATTTCCCATTGCACTAAACATACAAGTATGAAAAATGTATCTATTTGTACAATTGATCAGTGAATAGATTCATGTACCCCTCTTACCGAAATTGATCAAATTTCACCAATGACGGAGCTTGAAGTGCTACAGTTCAAGCTTCATTAATATATGATTAATTATGACACCAAACGTTTGAAAATAGTATTTTTTATTTATAAGACCCTTTTTACTAAATTATATAGATTAAAAAATTGTTAAATTTTGTTAATGTATGATTTTTAAAAAGTTATTATAACATTTTAAGTTAACTTTTATTTAAAATCAAACTTTACTATTATGTTAAACTCTTAAGATTGGTCTAATAGTAGAAAGTTAAAAATTAAAGTAGTTAAATAGTATTGTATACCTAACTATATAAAATAATAAATATTTTTAAAAATTTTATAACAAATCTTATATTAAAAATTAATATTTTTTTAAAATATTTTATACATATAATTGGAAAGAATAATATTTAGGATGATTGTTATAACTATTTAATTTAAAATTTGAGATTTTAAAATGCTTGAAGGATTGCAATACAATAATTATACTATTTCAAGTTTTATTTATAAGATTTTTTAGAAATTTTGATAGTCTTCAATATAAGATTATTTAACTTTTTTTTTTCATATTTATCATTCATGAATTGAATTTTTTTTTTAACTTTCATACAATTAATATAAGATAAATGCTAATAATATATTCTTTCGAAGACATCCTTCAACATTTTCTATTAACTGGTTAGTTTTTAAAAATTAAAATATTTAAAATATTTTTAAAAAATTGATTTAACTTTTTAAAAACTAACCAATTAGCGTAAGGAGTGTGTTATAAAGCATATTTAAACGAATGTACTGTTAATATTTTTTTAATCTAATAAAAAAACTTAACTTTAAATAAGAATAAATTTAGAAAGTTAGTAATAATTTTTTCAAAAACTAAAGTCATTAATTTTAACATTTTTTTTCATAATCTATGTGATTTGGTTGAAGGATTTTACAAATTAAAACAAGATTGGAGATAGAATTTTTCAGCACAGTACTTGAAGTATTAACTATATTTTTCAATCAATAAACTTTTTACTAATCATTATTAAAAATAATCAATTATATAATGTTCAAATGTAACTTTCCAAGAATATTGTCTCGGGAGAGAAAGGTTACACAAAGGTTTTATAGCACTAGATGAAGGTCTAGTTTGATTACTTTATTTTATTCTCTTCCTCCTTCCATTTGTTTTTCAATTGTATGCAGCGCAATACATGTGTAGCGCGTTGGAAACAATTAGTAGGGTTGGGTGCTAACATTTCCTTCATCACTATGGCTCTGGTGAAAGGAAAAATATTGAAGACAGTATGAATGGCATTTTGGTCCACAACAGTGTGTTCTATTTGGCTCCGCAGGAATAATATCATTTTCAGAAAAGGGAGGGTAGATGCTGGCCATGGCAAGATACTAGAACATCAAATCAAGGTCTTGTTTGTGGATAGTTCAGAAAAAAATTAAGAAAAATTTAGAGTATTTCTTAAATCCTCAAATTTCTCCCGTTACTTGTTTTTATAAATTTACCCAAATTTGATAGGTTTGGAGGGAAAGAAAAATATAGTAAGTTGTACTAGCTTTCTAAAAAAGGATTTAGATTTCATATTATACTGTTAATAGTTTTAGTTTTATTATCATATTATTTCTTTCTTTTTCATTTTTTGTAAATTTTAAAGGTAAAAGATACTTCTCTCCTCCTATTTATCCTAATTTTCTTCCTTTTTTTCTTCTAACTCCCAAACACAATCACGTTAGAATTGCCTTGGGCAGTTATTCGTAGTGATCGATTAGACAAACCTTCCGCAACAAGGTTCCCTGCATAATCCTCGTGCTTTAGATGAGAAATATTTCTCTTATTCCAATTACTTATCGTTAACCACGTGTTTTCATGTTTGTTAAGAAACAGTGCTATTTTCCATGTGTCCAAAATAAAATAATAAGTTTAATGTTGAAGACTTGAAGCAATTAACAACTCACTCACACTGGCTATATCCAAAGAAGAGTTTTTACTAATGAGGCTTCACAATTTGGCTTAGTGGCAGGATTAAAATCCGTATGCTTGTTGGAAGGAGAAAACTTCTCTTAAAACGTCACCAAAAGCATGATGTATATTATTAAGATACGAGTATATTAAGTAAATATAATTATTTTCATAAATTAATTTATTTTTCTTTTAATATAGTTTTTTATTTATATATTTGTTATCATTATTGTATTATCGATCTTTAATTCTTGAAAATTTTATTAAAAAATAATGATAATTAAACAAATATAAATATTATATTTATGTCATGAAAATAATCTCTTTGTATTTTAAAATATATATTACAAGATATGAAGATAATTCAATCAATCTTTGATATTTAGGCAGCTGTATAATACCAGTATTGAGTATCCGGTGTAGTTATAATATCAATTCTAAAATATTCATACATCATCAGAGCATGATCTTGTCTGACTTTTCTTTTGGTAGAACATCAACACTCGTTTTTATTTAAAGCAACGAATGCACTTATAAGGGAGTTATTAGAGTACTTTCACAAGTGTAATCAAAACACTACGTAGATAAAAAAGCATTATGCAGAAAGCATTGCTTGACTTCATTTGTTAATTTGGAGACATTAGCTGTCCCAAGCTCTATGCATGATTCTTGTCCATATATGTAATGAAAATTGCTTTGTGTTAGGTGCAATCCATTAAGATGCCTAAAATATGTGGATGCTTTTCGGTAATTGTGTTGGGTCTAAAATTCTTGTCCTCGGTGTGTCTCAACAATAGTTAGCGGCTCATGAGCGAGGGCCAGTTCCAACTCTAAAATCAAATTCAGCTGTTCTCTAGGCCAAGAATAATTGATAGTGTCCGTTGATGTATTTCCCCGAATAAAAAACATGCTTAAGGAAACACTCATAATAACTAGCACGAAATCATATCTCAAAATTATTTCAAATGAATGGTCAATATATATATATAAATGGCTAGAGACTTATGTCACATGGATAAATAATTAAATGATATAAACCTAAAGCATTTCTTCCATTGTAGAGAGCATGTTAATTGAAAAATAATGGTATACTCCTAATTAGACCATTACTCCTAATCTTAAAATGGAACTAAACCCTCCATTCATGGTCTATTAGTGCCAATCTTAGCAAACTTTCCTTTTGGGGAGTATAAGTAACAATTTAAAAAGTACTAGCCGTTACAAATATGCTCGTGATATCTCGATATACAAATAGTTCAATATATCAAAAAATCTCTGCAAGATTTTATCATCTTTATCAAAAGCTAAGGGAGTGCTGGGGGAAAAGATTTTGCAGGTGCCAAAACATTCACTTTGGATTTGTTTTTATTTTTGCTGGATTAGATACCATGATATCTGGTCGATGTGCAGCTTGCAAAAATCAGAGAAGAAAGTGCCCTTCAGATTGCATTTTCTCTCCTTATTTCCCTCCAAATGATCCTCAAAGATATGCTACCGTTCACCGAATATATGGTGGCAGCAACGTTGGAAAAATGCTTCAGGTGATTTATTAAGAATAACTGTTATCATCTTATGTTTAATTTTATCATAGAGTATAAACGAATACTTGTATCTTCTTAACAAGATTGAATTTCAACTTTGAATCCAAACTGTATATGGAGAAGCCAACTAAGGACTTTGATCACCGTTATTTGTTCAGTGGATATTTGGTCTAAATGTTTAGTAAACTCTTATAACCCAACTATATTCGCCAATGACTATATCATGGCCTTAGAATTTCTCTCTTTAAACTTTTTGTAACTCTTTCTTTATTTTTTCTTTAATAAAAAATTACACACACATAATTAAAAGTTAACATTATTTCTCCTACTTATTAGTTTTTTTGTTAAGGTGTTAATTATTTTCTAATTTAGAGAGATAGGAAATTATTAGGGACATACGAAATTTCAGTACCTTCAAGTATAAGAAGACTGGTAAATATCAAGTTGAAAACTGACAAGTGATACCTAAATATTGAATTATGCAGTTTTTTTATCTATCTTTCTTTAGAAATTAACATAAAATAAGCAAACTATTTCTTTGCAAGACGTGGATCTTACATGTCTTATTTTAAGGTAAGTCCATGCATAAGGAAGTTACTGCATTTTCCCCCTCATAACATGGAGGTGTCATATTTTTAAGGAAAATTAATGAGAACACTTTCCATGTTCAAAGATTTGTAAGCTTAGAGTATTTTGTGAAATTTAAATTTTGCAGCAAATTGTACCCAATGTCCGAGCACAAGCAGCAGATAGTTTATATTACGAAGCTCAATGTCGTATTGAAGATCCCATTTACGGTTGTCACGGAATTATCTCTCAACTTGTTCAACAAATCCACAACACAGAAAGTGAGTTAGCCAAAGTCCAAGCTCAGATTAGCATTCTCAAGCTCCAAACCCCGCAAGTTGAATATGAAGCAAATTTCGATATCTTGTTTGCACGGAGCAGCTAAGGGTAGTTTCTGTTCTAAACTTGGTTCAAATAAAATTACTTGTTTTAAAATTCAAATGGATGCAAGATTGTCTTTGGGTTTCTAATTTTCGCTTCATATAATCCATCTCTATTCTTTATGCTACTACTAAATTAAGTAAAAGAACGCAATTAACATTAAGATTTTATTTCCTGAACAAATTTCGAACAATAGTTGGAAGGGAACAGCAATTGTCATTCCTGCAGGCTGCAAATGCATTTGCGGGATTTAATTGATAATTTAGTAATATTAATAATTAAAATGTCAAGTTGGACCAAACCTAATTTGGATCATCTTCATAAGGTTCTAAATATAAATTTTATTTATTGTTTTAAAATTCAATTTTGGATATGAATTAAACCATAGTTGGTATGGAAAGATGTTTTATGATTTAACTACAATTCATGCATAAATTATAGATGTTATTTATTAGAGAATTTTATTTGAGTTGAGTAAGTTATTGTGAAAAGTAAAATTCTTTCTACAAATTTTTAATATAATACATATCTATAATTTGAACTTAATATCTCTAATTAAGTTGAATCAATTTTTATGGATTAATTTACTTGTTCGACAGTGGTTTAATTTCTACAATTTAACATTGTTTTTAATTTTAATTCTTAAATTAAAAAATATCCATTTTAATTCCTCTATGAAAAAATATTTAGTTTTTTTAATAAGAAAAACAATTTATACAAATGTTTACAAATCTATCGTATATTTAGAAATTATGACGATATTAAATTTAGTTCTCATATTTAATACTGTTTTTTTCTTATTGTAATCCTGTAAAAAAATGTAATTCATTTTGGTGTATATGCATAACATATATATCATCTTTTGTTTTAGTTTTTACATAATATATACTCTGATTTTATCATAACTTTAATAATCAATTAGTATATGCCTGTAATTTTTTTCCCATACGTATCAAAATTTAAGATTCTTCTCTATATAGGAACAAACAAAAATCAAGTTAAACATAATGATTTAAAAATCATAATTTTGTTTTTTTCTTTTTTCATTTACCTCAAACTAACTAAAATCGTCAACCATTCATTAATTTAGGTCAAACTGTTCAGAGTTATATTTTTTAGAATAAAAATATTTTAAAATATGTACATTCTTTAAAAATAAAGAAAAATAATATTATTTTAAATAATAATATTAGTTTATGTAGCATTATTAAATTAATTCTTTAAATATTTTTTAACTAACAGATTAGCATAAAATAATTAATAAATTGATTGTTGTAATATATGAAATAAATATTTATATAATATTTAATAAATTAATATAATAAGAATCATTGATCAAATTGAAGGCGAAAATTTTGGATGAAAAAAATAAATTCATCTTAAAAATAACAATTTATTATGGTCAGAGTTTATTATGCAGAAAATTTTATATATATATATATATATATAGAGAGAAAATTTGTTAATATTTAATGTTAATTTGAATAATTATATTATTTAATAATTTATTTTAATATATAAAATTTATTAATTTAATCATTAATTCTAAATTTTTTATTAAATAAATTATATTTATAAAATTTAATATAAAATAATAATTAATAAATATTTTACCATATAACTCTATCTTAATCTATAACATGGTATTAAAATATAAGTAAACGTAAATTATTAAATAATTAATACAAATATACATATTTATCAATACAATATTATATAATTTTATAGTTAAATTGATAAATTTTATATTTTATAAAAATTTAAATACTCAAGTGAACAAATTTTACATTTAAAGTTAATGTATTCTAACCCATAATATATATATATATATATATATATATATATATATATATAATATTATGTGAAAATTTTAATTTTAATAAAAATAATAACAATAAAAATTTAAATTATATATTCATATATAGATGTTTAAAATTAAAAATTTAATTCATAATTACGTAATAACTTTATAATGTCATGCATATTTTTTATCCTGATTATTCAGAAAAATTAAAGTAATTTATATTAATTATTCTAACTTTTTAACATATCTAACTCTTCTCATCGAATATTTACATGTTATTGAATGTAGATCCAGCTATATGAATCGTACATAGATTGATTTTTTAACTTAAAAGGTATCTATTATGAAAATATTAAATTTTTTTTTCTATTTTTATGTGGTAAATCTTTTATATGCAACTAGTCAAAATATAATTCTTTGATTTCAAAATAATCATTAATTGATATTAATATTTAATAATTTAATACAATTAAGAGTGTTAATATTATGTTTCTTTAAATGAAAATGACAAATAAACTAAGAAGATAAGATTTCAAGAATATGTTACCTAAATATTAAATTAAAGGAATATATTGAAATATGTGTTTGAGTTGAATTTTTTAATATATATATATATATATATAAAGGATTTAAAAATAATAAAATAATTCTCAAATTCATACTTTTTTTTCCGGAAAAAGATATCCTTACATTAAAATGTTAAGTCTTTTATCAATTTTTATTTGGTAAATCTGTTTGTATATGCAATTTATTCAATAAATTAATGCCTTTAGTTTTAAAAGGTAAGTATCAATAAATTAATACAATTAAGAATGTCAATTTTTTTTTCTTTAAACGAAGAAGACAAATAAAGAAGATAAGATCTGAAGAACTTCCTACCCAAACAAAATAGATTATAACAATATATCAATTTTTATATTATAAAATTCGAGTCATTATTTTAAACAATTTTTTAAAAAACCATTGTCTTTTTATAAATGTATATAATTTTTATATATTAAATTTTTTATATAATTTTAATTTTTACTTATTTTAAATATTTTATAAAATTTAAAATTATTTTTGTTTTGAAATAAAATTTAAAATTTTAATAATCTATAAAATATTTTAAAATATTTTTATTTTATAGATAGAATAAATTTTAATATTATTGTAATCTTGATAAATTTTTATTAAAAAAATTTAATTTAATATATAATATAAATAAGGATTATATATTATAATTTTAATAATTTTATCCATAATTTTAATTTTTTTACATTTTAATTTATTAAGATTAATATTAATAATAAAATTTATATATTATTTTCTGTAATTTATGTTTATAATATTTATATAAATTTAAAATACTTTTACAATATTCAAATAATATACTAATTGAAATACATACTTGAGAAGAATTTGAAGGAAAAATATAAAATAAAATTTAATTTAAATAAAAAAAATATGTATTTATTTATGGGATTTGTTTGTGATTAAAACATTGATCATGCAATAAAAAATTTAATTAAATTTTATTTATAATATTTTTAATATTATCATCTAATTATAAAATTTATATAATGAAAAATTAATAATTTTTATAAAAAATTAATTTAAAAATTGTATCTAAGATAATTTTAATTATTTAATAATATAAAAAAATTACTCTGTTAGTATATTGGAATTAAACTCATAAAAAAAGAAACTAAAATATTGGTCTAGCTCGGAAAATTGAAAAGAGATGAGGGTATTTGGGCAAAATCCAGAAAGGATAATATCATCATCCATGTATATATATAAAGCTTTGTCCTGGTCAACACCAAAAATATCTGTGACTCTACTCTGCTTTGCTTAGGGTTCCAACCCAACCTTTCTCACTTTCATGCAAGGTGATCTATCATTTCCCGATTCATTCAATTCCCATCCTCAACTCTCATTTTTCATCTCCGTTTTTTATTCAAAACAGGTTCTTTAGTTTCTTTACAACTTGTAGGAAAAGTCGAGATCTGGGATCTGAAACCCTTCGATTCAAGGTTTTGATCCATTCTTACTCTCTGTTCTGTAAGATTCTCGCAAACCAATCGGTTTTGAAGCTCTTTCTGTGCTCTATTCCAGATCTGACAACTCTCTGCCTCTTTCTGTTCTACAAAGTAAGCTTCTTCTTTTTTGCATGCGCATTTTTTATCCATTAATTATGTTCATCCCCTTTGTTTCCGTGTTTTTGGTATCGTTTTTGGATATCAGAATAGCTTTTATTCAATTTGCTATACATCAAATTCTATTGCTAATTGCTTGATTATATATTTTTATTTTTTAGATTTAGATTTGGTTTGGATGGTGGTTGTGGCGATGTTGAAATTGTGACAAGGAAGAGAAGTAATATAACTTCTGTTGGTTGCGCTGATAATTTGTTACTATTCATTTTTGTTTTAATTTTCTCGTAAATGATATTGTGATAGCAGCATTAGTTTATAACATGTGCTGCAGCTTCAAGGGGTCTGTATTCTCGAGCTATGACTCAAATGAGTTTTCTACGTTTGACAATTATGTGGTTGTGCTTATAGATGCTTGCACAGCATGGCTTTGTGTGTTGAGTGTTTCTTACCTTGTGTTCAGGGAAAATGAGACCTATTTTCTGTGGAAATTTTGAATATGACGCTCGGCAGTCAGAGCTGGAGCGGCTTTTTAGACGATATGGGAAGGTTGATAGGGTGGATATGAAGTCTGGTAAGTCTTTTTGTTTTCTAATTCTCTTTTGTATATTTTAAGGCGGATGACTTAGAAGTCTTTCAATTTTTCTGTCTTTTTTGGTGGCAAAATATGGTGGACCGGATATTAGAGGTTGAACTTGGACTTTTGAGTGTTTACTAGTCAAATTGTTTATGGACTGAAAACATCTAGTTTACTAAAGGTTGAATTTTGTAAACTTAAACGATATGATATTCTTAAATTTGAGCAGACTCTATCATTTTTTAACTGGGAAGTTTATTGTGTAGGTCATAGTTATTTCTCTTGCATGAGTTTTTGATCAGATTGCCCATTTGGTTCAATCCCATTGATAGAGTGATACTGAGATTATTGCTACTTGGGAACTGTAGACTGAATTAATAAAGATGTGAATGAATTAAGTTATTACATAGAATTTATATATTATCATATCTGCTTCGAGGAAATTCAGAATGAGTTACAGGGCCTCAGATGAGAAATGTCATGTTAGCAATATGTGGTTGCTTATAATAAGAATTTGGTTTATTTATAATTAGAACATTCAATTTGCGAACTGGAAAAGTACCTCTGGATTGTCATCCAGAATGAAAAATAAACATTCACAAGTTGAACTTTTGCAACTAGACCTTTAAAACATCCAGCAGCCGCAGCAGCATCAGAGAATTTTCCCGACGTTTGATTTGAGCACACAGCTACATAGTATCTTCCAAATTGATGATTCAGTTTCAGGAGTTGGACCTCGGTGTACAGCTTCTTGTTGAGCATTTATGGGGGATCAAGATATCTTTTAAGTAAAAATCATCTTTTTTGAAGCATCGACCCCCATTCTCAACGTTTTCTTTGACGCAGGATTATCTTGGCATATCCATTTACTCCCAAGCTAATGGATGAGCTTTTCAGAAACCCATGTCCTGCCTGTGATGCACATCTTCTTCTTTTAATGAAGAATCATTCAATTTGATCTGCAATGGCACAACAGTTCCACGTATTCGTCAGTTACATTTGCCTTTCAATTTTCTTGCCTTTTGCCCAGCCTTCACTTTTGGACATGTTTTGAGGTTGAAATACTGTCAACCTCACAGCAGAGGCAGCTGAATACGGAGAAGGCACTCACTTTCCATTGAACCACCATGAGACCTACCACTTTTGGATTCTTGTTCTTGACACCAATTTGTTTATTAATCAAGGTCTGTTACTAATTCTATTGGTCAAATTAGTTTATAGAAGTGAGGAGGTTTACCAAAATTTTAATTTCCAAGTAGTAAGGCTTGAGATTTTTTTGTGCCTGGCAGAAGGGTCAGTTGTCGCATTGGAAGTTAAGTGTGTGATGATTGAACTAATTGATGAAATTGTCTCTTTTCAGTTTTTTATGATTAATTTTGTGTGGTTGTAGGATTTGCTTTTATCTATATGGAAGATGAGAGAGATGCTGAGTCTGCAATTCGTGCTCTTGATCGGGTAGAATTTGGTCGTAAGGGACGCAGACTTCGTGTGGAATGGACAAAGGTAACAACACATCTTTAGGGATTTTTATGAGAATGTTGTTCTGGTCTGTTTTTGTTTTCATCATTGTTTATCATGTTTTGTTGCAGCATGAACGTGGCATTAGAAGGCCTGCTGGTTCAAGAAGATCTTCAGCTAATGGGAGGCCATCAAAGACCTTGTTTGTAATTAATTTTGATACATACCATACCAGAACAAGGGACTTGGAGAGGCACTTTGAACCGTATGGTAAGATAGTTAGTGTGAGGATCAGGAGGAATTTTGCTTTTGTTCAGTATGAATCGGAGGATGATGCTAGCAGAGCACTGGAAGCTACAAATATGAGGTAATTCAATGTCTCTAGATGTTTGTTTCAGATAGGGAAATGCATCATTGTTTTGGTCAAGATTCTTATTTCAAATCTGACATTTGCCTCTATTGATCGCATGACTATAATAATTAATTCTCGGCTTGATTTGGGTTTTTGGCTTGGTCTGCCAAATACTTGTATCATGTTAATTTTAGGTTCTTGTTACCTTGACCTTCCCAGTATATTTTTTATAATTGGCTTACCTCCATTATGATAACATAAATTCTATTTCAAACACAATGCAGCAAGTTACTGGATCGAGTTATTTCAGTTGAATTTGCTGTTAAAGATGATGATGATAGGCGAAATGGATATAGCCCTGAGAGAGGCCGTGATCGTCAACGTGATAGAAGCCGGGATGGAAGACGCTCACCTAGTCCTTATCGTAGAGAAAGGGGTAGTCCTGATTATGGCCGTGGACCCAGTCCATATCAAAGAGAGAGGAGCAGCCCTGACTATGGCCGTGGCCGTAGCCGTAGCAGAAGCCCCCTTCGGAGAGAGCGAGCTAGCCCTGCCTATGGGCGCAGAAGCCCTAGTCCATACAGAAGGGAGAGGGATGGTTCTGACCCTGCTCGTGACTCCAGCCGCAGTCCTTACCACAAAGAGAGAGGGAGAACTGACCATGGTATTTCTCCTTCCCATAGTCCCAAAGGAAGAGAGAGGACAAGTCCTCAAAATGATCGTGGCTCTAGCCGTAGTCCTTATGATAATGTGAAGACTAGCCCTGAAAATGGACATGGATCGGGACGTAGTCCTGGATCGGGACGTAGTCCTGATGCAAAGGGAAATCCCAGCCCTTACAATGGTTATGGAGGGAGCCCAAATACTATGCCTGATACCAGGGATAGTCCCAACTATGGTGGCCCTGAAAGTCCCATGCATGAAAGATACCCCAGGTTTGCAAACATTCATCTATTGCTTAGAGTTTTTGTTATTCCTGTTTATTCTCCTCAGCCTTCTGTATGCCCACATTTGATATCTTTGTTTTATGTGTTCATTTCTGATAATGCAGCCGGTCACCCCCTGCAGAAGAATGATTTCAGGCTTTGAATGATATTTGCCATAAGGGCCAAAGGATTGTACTACTGGGTCATGGCGAGGCTTGATTTAATTTCAGCAAGTTACTTTAGTGTAGTATTGAGATTGCTCTGAAACTTGTGGTGTTGTGACAACTTTTTAGTAGCCCTTTATTCATTGAGATAGTTTCATGCTTTTTGTCAACTTAATATTTGTAGAATCTGTTTACAGTCTCTCAAAGTGGTACTTTTATCTTTTGATCAGTATAGGCATGTAGCAATGTACTTGTGCGCCCTTGATCCATTCTATAGTTGACCGCCATTTCACTTTGTATGGTGATAAGTTACTGATTGAATAATGGATCTGGAGCTAGGCTGTTAGTGAAATGTTCCAAGACACTAGATTCCTTACATGATTCTGGACTTGGGTTCCCCTCACAATGGTAACAGTTTAACATCAATGTTATAAAACTTGAACAGCACAACTGTGAATGTTGCAGCATCCAAAACGACGTTTAGGAATGGAGGTCAACATCTTGCAGAGCGACGGCTTCATTGTTATACGTACTCGAAGCAGTGCAAAAAGCCACATACTCATTTATCACCTGAAAAATCAACTTGCGTATGGTTGAGGTACAAATAAATGAGGTGAGGGGTTAGCTAAGTTTTTTTTTTTATCTGAACATTTTTGTTGAAGAAGTTAGGTTAAGATTATTTAAAAATTTATTTAATTAAGTTATTTTTTATACTATCAAAACCATTTTGTCTTAATAGATCAATTTATTTAAGTAGATACCAAATAATAATAATAAGCAACTACTATTATTATACTTGTACTAAATTTTTTATTATAATAGTTTGAGATTATATATTTATTGATATTTGAAAGATTTACAATTGTTAACTAAAGATCGAGGTTTATTAGTCTATTTAATACTAGATTTATTAGTTAAGTTAAAATACTTTAACATAGAATAAGTTTATAAATAAATTTTCAAAGTGAACTAAATTTTCAAAATTGTCTGGCTATGCATAGCTCATGTTGGGTACATAACTAGGTTTTAGATTTTAGATTCAAAAAATCAGGTTATATTCAAATTTTACAACTTTTTCTTACCAAGTCTAATTAATTTCCACCTTTACCCATTGTTGGGTTATTGGTTGAAGAGTAGAACTTTCACTCTCTGGAATATACATATTAATGGATTAGGGATAGGATTAAGCATGAATTTTACTGATCAGATTTATGATTTATTTGTTTAAATGTTAATAAATTTAAATTATAAAATTATATCTCCATAATAAAAATTAAAACATGAAATTATTAATTTTTTGAGTGAGTCATATAACTTTAAACTACTAATAAATTAAATATGGGATTGAATTATTAAGATTAATTTGTTCTCGTCTCTCATAATAATTATGGATAAGAAACTACAATCTTAAAATTGTAAATATGATTCTTATATGTTACAAAAAATAACCTTTGTAGTTTTGGAAAATTATGATAGTTCAATAAACAAATATTATTTTAACTTATTGAAGAAATTCTCAATAGTCGTTGCTTTTTTAAGAACAATGTAATATTTTTTAACTTTTGCATGGATAAATAACTTCTACAATTTTGAATCACTTGTTATTATTCTTGAATTTTAATAATATTTTTTAAAAATAAATTGATATAAGTACATAAATAATAAATAGAGAAGTAAAAATTATATAATTAATTTTTAATTTTAACCGTTTATATATATATATTATGTATTATTATTAGAATCGTAATATTATTACTTTTAGTGTATCATAACATTTTATGTTTAGAGAACGAATTTAATGTATTTATAGTTTTATATATTTATAATTTATAATAAATATGTTGAGTGTTTTGTAGTTGAGTGATTAAGTAACAAGTAGTATGGTTATAATTTGTTTGTTTTTATTTTTTATTCAATTTTTTTCTTTAATCATGATTTGTAAGAAGAAGGTAGAGATTGAATTGAACAAGCTTGTTTTATAAAAATCTACAATTTAATTCGTTTAAAATTTAATTTGATTTAATAAGTTTAATAAATAAATAAATTTAAATTTATTAAAAAATTATTTTAGATAACAAATTAAGTTTAAATTTATAAAAAAAATTTATTTAATTTATTTATTTTCATATGTTATATATTTATATTTATTATATTAATTTTAATATATTTTATTTATATAATATTAATATATATATATATATATATTTTAGATCTATTTAATAATTTTTTTTATCTTATAAATTTTAAACTTTTAAATTTTTTTAATCATATGTTTAACTTTTTAAGTTTAGTTACTATCTCTTCTAAAATATAAACTTTTAAATATAATAAAAAACATCGTACACTTTAAATAAAGATAGAAATTTTTTTTTAATAAATAACAGATTTAAACTTTGACCTTAAAATATTTAAATAGACCAAATTTAAACATTTAAAATCTAATTAAAATTAATCTACTTTTATCTCTATTTATAAGATCAAGTAAAAGGTCAAACATTTGAAATTTAAAATTTTTTATGACCTAGACTATAAAATTGGTTACCTAATCATAATAGTTGAAAATATTTAAAATAAAATTCTAATATATTTATATGGACACACAATAAAAGTGTGATCTTTATTGTAAAGAGTTATTAAAAGCAATTTACGTTCTAACTAGTACTGTATCACCATAGAAGTAATCATATAAATAAAATAGACGAGGCTTTTTTTTCTTTTTTCACATTTCTCTTGCCATTGCAGGGCTTAAGAGAATAGGAACTAAATGATTCAAGCCTTGAAACTTAATATCTAATGAAGTTCCCGCTTGTCATCTCTTTTCTTTTCTGTTTTTTTAGCCTTTATTTGTTTGGAAAAAAAGAAAAAAAACATAGAAAAAAGGAAAAAATGAATATAATTTTTTTATTTATATACATATAAAAATATGAAAAAATAAACAAATTTTTATGAGATTTCATCAGGTTTTATTTTTCCTTCAAATTAGTAAAAAAAAATAAGGAAAGAAATTTGCATATTTTTTTAATTTTAAATTATTAAAATTATATATTTTTTAAAAAAATAAAAAATATTATATTAAAAAAATATAAATTTTTTTATAAGTAAAATTTTATAAAACTAATATATTTCTTTTCATATATTTTTCACTCATCTAAATAATAATAAAAAAATGTCTCTTAATGTTTCAACAACATTACTTGGTTAAATAAACATATCGAAGACAATTTTTATGATCCAGAACTTATTGGATGAGATACTAACATGAGTCAACTTAAATTTAATTTCTTTATAAGTAATATATATAAAAAATATTTTGATAAAAAAAAGTTATTTTACTAAATTAATTTTATTTAAAAATAATAAAATCTGTATCATTTTAATTTGTTTTGAAATAGCTAGATTATATCAGAACTGGCCGCCTTGCCTTTTTTTATTTACTCTAAAGTTTTTTCTATGGAGAAAAAAAAATTAGCCCCACCATCTTCATCTTGGATCACCATAAATCTCTATCAAAAGCTATCTTTTCCCACCAAAATTCATGGATGGCCTAACCAAGCCATACCCACTAATTGAAAACAAAATCTTGTACCATGCCTTGAGAGTACCATGATTTAACATGGTGAAAAGGAATTCGTACTAACCAAAGCTATGATACCACAAGTTGACCCATACCTACTCGCAAATTTCGTGCCTTTTCAACCATCCCAAGCTTCTTACTCCAACTCCCATTTTTATCTTTTGCTTCAAATAAGTGGTAATCAAATTCTTATTCATTAACATATTTAAATAAAGTTTCCTTCCAATGCTACACAGATGAGAAAATTGTTTTATGAGATAAGAGAGATAATTTCTCCTTTTAACTTATAAAATAAAATTAATTTGCTAAAACAAATTTAATAAAGAAGTTATTAAATAAAATAGAGTGAATTTTCCCTTAAAAATTTTAATACATATTGATAACATAGTAAATTAAAATGTGAGCCGATTGATGTTAACGAATTTCCTATTTAATATAATAAGAATTATATAGTTAAATGAATTAAAAAGGAATTTAAAAATATGGCGAATTCAATGCACCGTTGGTTCGATATTCAAATCAGATAAATGATTTAAGTCAATGTAATGAGATATGCATACGCTGCTCGTCCACTGAAAGCATATCAATCAATTTGAAAGCTGTCACAGAAAAGGAAACACTGACAAGGTGGGTCCCAGATTGGATAAGACATAGCCGTAAGATAAGAATGAAAGATGATATCCACATCACACGCGTCATCTTCTTCTGCCATCGTCCCTGTCTCCTAACTTCCAGTATGCACCTAAATTACCACCACCTTCCCCTCTCAAATCTTTTTTCGGGAAATACTACCTGCACGCATGATCATAAAAGAATCTTTCACTTTATATATATATATATATATATATATATATATATATATATATATATATTTTAATTTTAGTTATTAAATTATAAAATAATAAATAATTTTTTGGCATAAATAAGCTATAACTTATACTTTTACACTTTCATTTTTTATCCTTTGCAATATATTTATTTTTTCTTTCAATTTTTTTATATTAATTACGTCTATCTAATATTAAAAATATAAAAAATAATTTTTATTTTGATTTATAATCTACTAAAATAATTATTTTAATATTATTTAAAATAACCTATTTCACGTTAATACTTAATGAATATTTTAGTATTCCATTTTAAGAAATTTAAAATAATTATTTATTAAATAATAATGCTATGCAAATAATTTTTTAATATTAATATTAATATATTTTAAATAATTAATAATATAAAATATTATAATTTTATAAATCCGTATTTCATATGGATATAAAATCTAGTAAATATAAAAAACGGATGTAAACAAACAAGATTGAAATTGCAACTTTTTTATTACAAGATTGAAATAACAACCAGTTATAGAATCTATATATATAGTACCCTTTTTTACAGGGAATTTTCAAATAACTGTTAAAAGATATTAGAACCAATCAATCAATAACTATAACAATTAAACGACTTACTCTTGCATAAAAAAACATCAAAACAACAATAATTATTATACTTCGCACTAATACAAACAAAGATTTTCATCACTAGGTTATCAATGATGATTTTCCATCATCAAAGAATAAATTTCTATGAAAACTTCTAATTTGTTGACCATATATAAAATGTCGTCAATAAAGAACATTTACTAATGAATGCTCCAATCGTTCATACGCTTTTTTAGGCATTAATCACTTGAACTTTTCGAAAGATGATAATTTTTTTGGATATCATGTGAAATTTAGTATGCGTTTGGATTAATTTAAAAATTTAAATTATTTTAATAGTTAATTACATATAATTATTTAATGTTATAATTGATTATATAAAATAAAAGAATTATTTTTTATTTGATTTGTATAAAAGAATTGTTTTTTAAAAATAATAAAAATAGATATAAAGTTTTGTGATAATTAATTTTATATTTAAAATAGTTAATTACTAAAAATTAAATAAAAAATGAAAGTTAATTAAAAATTAAATAAATAAATTTTAATCATAAATTCTAAAATTTTACTTATCTTAAATATATTTTTCTTTATAGAAAAATAATAAAAATTATAAAATTTTATATTAATTTAAAAAAATATATAAATAATATTTTTATAATTTTTTAACTTAATCTACTTCAAGTAATCAGATTGAAGTACACAGTTAAGTAGGTGATTACTACGTGAACAACTGATTTTGGTGTTATGTGAACTTAAATTGCATAAGTAGCGAAAGTTACTTTCTTTTCTTCGTGTTCAAATCTGTCACAGAAAGTGGATTTGAATCATAACTTAAAGGCAGACACGTTATATATGATTTATGAATCACATCAAGACTTTAAAAATATGGTGATATATGAAAGGTGAGTAGTTAAGAACACGTGGAAAGGTCACATTTCATTAATTACACGAAGTCCCCGTGTTTTATATCTCAATTTTTATTTGAAAAAGCTCCCTCCCTCTCTCTCTCTCTCTCTCTCTCTCTCTCTCTCTCTCTCTCTCTCTCTCTCTCTCTCTCTCTCTCTCTCTCTCTCTCTCTCTCTCTCTCTCTCTCTCTCTCTCTCTCTCTCTCTCTCTCTCTCTCTCTCTCTCTCTCTCTCTCTCTCAATATACATAAATAAATTAGGATTGAATGTTAAATATAGTAATGATATATTTAGTAATATTTTATTAAAATAATTATCTGTTTACGATAGAATGTTAAATTTAGTAATCTTTTATGAAAAATAATTATCTATTTAGTTTTCAAATTAAAAAATAAACATAAAAATTTATATATTTAAAGTTTAATTAAAAAATTATATTTTATTTTATTCTAATATACAATATATTGTTTAAAATATAAATAAATATTATTAAGACTATATATTTACAAGTATCTAAAGTGGATAAACTATTACATACACAAATATTATAATAATATAACAAATAATAATTGGATTGATAAAATTATTTTTTATAAAAAAAATATTAAGGGTGTTATTAAGTTTAACATGGATTATTATTTGATCCTAATCTTAAATATACATACATATATTAGGTTAAGGTAAAATGACAATAACTGTTAAATTTGGTAAAATAATATTTTAAACAATTTTTTATTAAAAATAAATTTAATTTAATTATTTCAATTGTTAATTGACGTGATACTATCTTGATGATACGTATATAAAAATTATATAATTTAAATATTTATAAATATGTTATTTAATAATAATAGTAATACAACCCACTTGGGAGGAGGAGGATGGACCTAGTTGGAGGTAGGATTGAAGCTCAAAATTCAGAGCAGTTTTGGGAGCTCCTCAAATTGTGTTCAATGTAGCACAAAATTGTGCATAAAAATGAAAAGAAGAGGAAACATAAATTTGCAGAATATAAAGAGGGAATTGGGGAAGGTGATTGCAAGAATTAAAGGCTGGAAATAAAGTGCAGAAATGGAAGAAAGGGCAAAACGAAAATGACCAAAATTAAAGGGGAAAGGGGCTGAAAATTAAAGCATAAACTAAGAACCAGAATTGTAAATACAAAGAAGGTAAATAGCAGAATGTAAATTGCAGAAAAATAATTCCTAAGCTAGGCGCCACTCCACTAGCTAGAGGAAGCTAGGAAGATAAGCCAAGTTCCACCACATTGGAGGCTCCAATGATAAGGAAAAGGGTCTTAACCTCAAGAACAAGCAAGAGGAGAAGAAAGAGAAGAGAAAGTTGCTCTCTCAAGGGAATTTCGGATTCCAATATCATAAAATGACCAAAGGTATCATTTGCTTACATTAAGCCCTTATTTATAGGAAAAAGGGAAGGGGGCTGCTTGGTTGTGGGTTTGGGCTGCCCTTAACCAACCAAGCTCTTAACCTAAGCCTGTTCCTATTCTAAATAACCTATTCTTATTCCATGTTGGAATAAGCTATTCCCACTTTTACAATTTAAAGAAAAATACAACCAAATTAAAATTTTTCCTAATTTCAATTTTATTATCCTTAAGCTAAAAATTTCTCTTGAAAGCCAATTTCCATGCTCACATCATCCTCTCCCCCTTAAAAGCATTCGCCCTCGAATGGCAATCATCAATTTCTGCAAAACAAAGGACACAAATATGAGTAGAAGAGTATATGTGGTTATGGAAGAAAGAAAATTATGGAGAATGCCAGGATCAAATACGAACCTCTTTAATTTTTCAAATAGTTGTAAACATTGGAAAGCAAATTTGACTAGGAACAAAAGGTTGTTTCGATCTACAAGCTCATAGTTATTAACAAACATGTCCCAAGTAAACTTACGTGTTTTCATCCATTTTCTTTTCCCTAAAGAGATCTTAGTGCTATGAATATTTGTAATTACTATCAAATTAAGCATCCTAGATGAATTATCATAAAACAAGAATTGAAGCATGCTAGGGACCTTTATATGTGAGAATTCACTATCACTGTGAAACATATGAGACAGTGGTGATAATCTAGGCATATGAATTGATCTAGACACATGATCTCCAACAAATTTTGCAACAATGGTGTCCCAAATGTTGGTAGAAGGTTGGAGTTCCATCTCTTGATTACTCTTTGTAAAGGAGATAATTTCAACCCTTATGATAGGTGAAAGGAATTGAGGAACACTAGGCACTAAGTTTTCTTGATGTTCAATACCCCTTACAGGTGGCAACCCTAGAGGTAACTCTTTTGGGAATACATCTTGGAACTCTTCTAGAAGTTCACTAGACTCAAGGTTTGGTTGAGTATTCAAGCAATACTCTTTGCACATGAGCATGTACATGGGTTGTCTAGCTAGAAGAGTTTGCCTAATTTCTGCTTGATTGATGAAGAGGTTTTTAAATTTTTCCACATGTCTCAACCTCTTATCTTTTTTTAAATTCTTTCCTTTAATTCCCTTATTTTCTTTCTCTCTTTCCTTTTTCATTTGTACTTGATCTTTACAAACCTCACTAGGAGCCAAGGGAACTAAGGTGACCTTTTGGGAATTGAAAACAAATGAATACCTATTGCTATGCCCATCATGGTGAACTTTCCTATCAAATTGCCATGGCCTTCCCAAGAGCACATGACTTGCTTCCATGGGCACAACATCACAAGTTACTTGGTCAAGATACCTACCTATGGAAAAGGCAACTAAGACTTGCTTATCCACTAAGAGGTCCCCATTGTCACTCAACCATTGCAACTTGTAAGGCCTAGGATGTGGGGTAGTGGTTAATCCTAGCTTTTGTACTAGCCTAGCACTAGCCACGTTGGTGCAACTTCCCCCATCTATAATCAAAGAACATGTCTTCCCCCCAATCACACACCTTGTGTGAAAAATATTTTCTCTTTGACTCTCATCTTCCCCCATGACCATGCTTCCTAGTAATCTCCTAACAACAAGAAGATCACCTTCGGGGGCATACTCTAATCCTTCTTCACTAGAAGAGCTAGTGGCACTAGAACTAGAGTTTTCACTTGAGGATTCCAAAGATGAGACTTGTCCATTATCTCTAAGGATCATGCTCTTCTTGTTAGGGCATTGAGAGGCAATGTGCCCTCGTCCCAAACACTTGAAACACTTAATGGATGATTCCTTTTTTATCGGAGTGGATGGGGTGTTGGCCTTTTCTTTCTTGGGATCTTTAATTTCCCTAGGATCTTTAGGCTTAAAAGGAACATCCTTGTGGCCTTCCTTCCTCTTATTTTCCTTCCAAGAAAGCTTTGAGGTTGAGTATCTACTCTTACCTTTCCTATGAAGTTGTTGTTCTACCTTTTGGGCTTGGTGGTAGAGTTCATTCAAACTCATATAGTTGTGGAGTTCCACAACATCCCTAATCTCATCCTTAAGCCCTTCAAGGAATCTTGCCATTCTAGCCTCCTCACATTCTTCTATGTTGGCTCTAATGATGGCTACCTCCATATCTTTGTAGTACTCATCAACAGTCCTATTACCTTGGGTTAATCTTTGGAGCCTATTATGAAGCTCCCTAAGGTAATGAGGTGGTACATACCTATTCCTAAGGATGGCTTTCATTTCTTCCCAAGTCTCAATAGGATGAAACCTTGCTCTCTCTTTCACTAGCTTATCCCACCAAATCAAAGCATAGTCTGAAAATTCAAGACTAGCTAGCTTTACCCTATGTTCCTCCCTCACTTCATAGCACATGAAAATTTGCTCTACCTTCAACTCCCATGATAGGTAGATTTCAGGGTCATTCAACCCTTGAAACTTTGGAATTCTAAACTTGGTTCCATCTATTCTTTCTTGGTTTCCATTTTCTCTTGTACCTCTATTCCTAATCCTAGAAGAAGCTCTATGACTACGATGGCTAGGAGAATGTCTATCTCTACTTCTATGGATCCTACTCCTAGATGAATTTCTAACCCTAAGTGGAGACCTAGATGATTCCCTATCACTCTCATGCCTACCTTGATTCCCACCCCTGTGATTATTCCTTTGGTTTCTTCTAGGGGATTCATAGAAATCTTCTTGTGAAAGTTCCTCCCTAGGTGAATCAATTTTATTTTTGTTTTTCTTAGAACTACTAGACCCTTCATTTTGTTTCTTTTTAAACAAAGTATCATTCCTCTTTTCTAGTTCATACAAGCGATCTTCAAATTGTTCACTTTGTTTTCTGAACATTTTTTCAAAGGTTTGGGTAAGGGCTTCTAGTTGTAACCTATTGAAGCTAGGTGGATAATCATTTTCACTCATGATGCTCTCCACTCAAGACACAAGATATGAAACAAATCAATTAAGAAAAATCACAAATATTCTAAATACAAATTCCTACCACATCAAACACTTGAACAATTAAGAAATTAAAATGCAGAAAGTTAATTGGTTTCTTACGCAAACCAAGGTCCAAGATAGGGAAAGATAAGTAACAAGTAGTCACATAGGCTAAGTTGTAAACCTAGCAATTATGAAACCCCCTTATTACTCCTTTCAACAAGCACACTTAGACTCCCCCTTATGGCTCCTTAAAACCACACAAAGGCCTTGGAACATACACACAATTACTAACAAAATTACAAGGAAAATTCCTAAGTACAAACTAAATCAAAAGGATTACAATATTATAACCCTACTACAACCAAATTCTAAAATTACACCAAAAAGAAAGTCCTAGTAAGAGAAATCCTAATCTATTACAAATGGGTAAATTCTTCAAGTCCAAGTCTTCTCCAAGTTCAGCTCCAAGTCAAACAAAATTTCTTTCTTAGGGCTGCATACAAAATTAAACAAAGAATGCTTTGCAAACCAAGAAATTGTTAGCACAATTAAAACAAATTACTTCCTTCCTCACCAGTGTTTGCCACTCTTAGTCACTCAATTTGGTCTTGCTTTACCCTTGAAGAAAAGACACATATTCAACTTAAAATTAGAGGCCTTGATGTTTCCAATGTGGTAAAAACTCAACTCATCCAGAATTCAAGAATGGACAAAACATAAGAATTTTGGGGACAAACAAGAAACTCTTATCACAAAAATTAGCTAAACTCAAAGGGATTAAAATTGTGACAAACTAGAATTCAAAGAAGACAAGCAACAATTAAGTGGTGAAAAAAGAAGGCACTCAAAAGGAATTCAAGAAGGATGAATGGATTACAAACTTGTGTGAATTGTTCTTAAAACTGAACTTAACCTTTCTTTGAAAGAAAATCATTCATATGCATCATAGTTCATTCAAGAGGATAAATCCAACTCAAGTTGTTCAACACACTTCAATTGATCCCAAACTCAACTCAAATACTACAATTGAAATACAATAAAATGAAACTTGAAGATCATTCAACTCTGGAATTTTTTTTTTTTACTTTTTTTTTTTTGAAAAAAATTCTGCCCAGATTTTTTTTTCACGTTTTTTTTTTTCGTTTTTTTTTTCTTTTTTTTTTGTTCTTTGTTGATTCTTGCTTTTTTGCCTTGTATCTTTTAGGGAAATGTAATGTACACTTATATCACTCCAAAACCAGCACAGGATTAACACTTAAACACCCAACAATAATATTTTCAAAGATCAAACACAAACTTCCTCAAGAACACATGAAGAACAGTGATGAACATGATGAACATGATGAACAATTTGCAGAATTTTGCCGAAATAATTGAGGGGTTTTTGAGGCAACAATGATCAAGTTTCAATTTCAACAACAAAAACCCACAAAGTCCAAAGGATTTGAGAGAACAATAGATGTGTTCTTGCTGGAAATACCCATAAAAAAACCACAAAAGGGGTTCTTCAATTTCTTGACATTTTGATGCAATTTTGAGCAAATTCACCGATTAAATTGATGTTCAAGCAAGGATCCAACAATATATGACTCAAAGCAACACAAATTACATGTGAATTCAAACAAGAAGGGGCTGAAAATATGCAGAAAAACTGGAAGAAAAACAGAGACGAAAATGGGAGAAGAAGATGATGAAAAATGAAGGAGAAAAGTGAGAGAAGTTACCTCCAAACAACAAGCTCTTGATACCACATAATACAACCCACTTGGGAGGAGGAGGATGGACCTAGTTGGAGGTAGGATTGAAGCTCAAAATTCAGAGCAGTTTTGGGAGCTCCTCAAATTGTGTTCAATGTAGCACAAAATTGTGCATAAAAATGAAAAGAAGAGGAAACATAAATTTGCAGAATATAAAGAGGGAATTGGGGAAGGTGATTGCAAGAATTAAAGGCTGGAAATAAAGTGCAGAAATGGAAGAAAGGGCAAAACGAAAATGACCAAAATTAAAGGGGAAAGGGGCTGAAAATTAAAGCATAAACTAAGAACCAGAATTGTAAATACAAAGAAGGTAAATAGCAGAATGTAAATTGCAGAAAAATAATTCCTAAGCTAGGCGCCATTCCACTAGCTAGAGGAAGCTAGGAAGATAAGCCAAGTTCCACCACATTGGAGGCTCCAATGATAAGGAAAAGGGTCTTAACCTCAAGAACAAGCAAGAGGAGAAGAAAGAGAAGAGAAAGTTGCTCTCTCAAGGGAATTTCGGATTCCAATATCATAAAATGACCAAAGGTATCATTTGCTTACATTAAGCCCTTATTTATAGGAAAAAGGGAAGGGGGCTGCTTGGTTGTGGGTTTGGGCTGCCCTTAACCAACCAAGCTCTTAACCTAAGCCTGTTCCTATTCTAAATAACCTATTCTTATTCCATGTTGGAATAAGCTATTCCCACTTTTACAATTTAAAGAAAAATACAACCAAATTAAAATTTTTCCTAATTTCAATTTTATTATCCTTAAGCTAAAAATTTCTCTTGAAAGCCAATTTTCATGCTCACATCAAATAGTGACGTATATTTTAAATAATTTATTATAGATTAAGATAAAATACGATAATAAAGTATCAAATAAATTTTTACTTGTATGCATGGAAGAGATTGAAATTATATAATTTATGCTACATTGTTATAATTACATTGCTTATAATTACTTATTAAAAAATTATAATTTAAAATTTATCATTAAATGAGAAGACAACGTCAAATAAATCATATTTAACAGATTTCATATCAATTTAGATGTATTTGATATGCCATTAATCTATACCAACATTTATGTCATATATAATTCATAAATATGTGAAAATTAGATTTGTTTGATCATAAATTTATTATTATCTAAATTTTATAAAATTTGATATAAATAATAATGGTAAAAAGTAATTATAATTTAATCAATCGAATCAATAAAATTATATTTTAATAAAAATTATAAACAACATAATTATATCATATACAAATGAGGTTAATTTTAATATATTGTTAAAATATTATCAATTAATTAGAAATTATTTTTAATTATATAACAATTGATAATTAGATAATGGTATAACTATAATATATTTCAATTAAATTTTCTCCCTCCCTCCTTTTCTCTTTTTATTTATATATATTATTTTTCATCCTTTTCCGGAGAAATTAAGCAAAGATTATTTGCTTCTCTTGTGGCTTTTTCGATTTACTGTGAAGCGGGTTGTGGGCTCCGAATTGCCGTAATATGGTGTTAGTGACGAACACAGTCAGCTTTGGCCCACAAACGAAGGCTCCCGGGCCATTGCTTTCGCCTTTACTCTTTACTCTCACTTTACTCTATTTTTTCACATTTTCTTTTGGTGACACATTCACAAGCAGTTCGTGATCAAAGCAGATATTATTATTATTATAATCAAAAGTTGAACAACAATGCATTACATTCTTATATTTTAAAAATCTCGTCAGATTTTGAACACCCTCTCCAATAAAAAGATGCAAATTAAATCATATGATTGATTCAGTACTAACAAACTTACAAACCCCATTAAGCTTAATATATATTGAATAGCTACAATTCTTTGGGAGAATTTTGTAAATCATGTTTTATTTCTTTTTATGTATTATATATTATTCTTCCTTCTAGTGATAAAGTTGAAAAAATAATTATACTTCCTGGATTTTATAAAATGACAGATAAATTAATTAAAATGAAACAATTTTTTTTTTCTAAAATGACAGATTCACAAAAATAAAGACGGAAAGTTCTTTTAATTCTTCGCTTTTATAGTTTGAAATGGTGGATGAAAAGTCAATCAATAAGTAAAGGTACTACTAGTTACGTTCATGCACGTCTGAATATGGAATTGATTACTTTCATCTCTAATCAATCTTTCTAATATCAGCATCAGTACTTGCGTCGCAACCATTCATTCATATATAGCCTATAGGTCTTGTTTGAAAGAGTTTTTTTACAGAATTTATTTGGATTTATAAAAATAAATTTGTATTTTTTATATGTTTATAACTAAATGTATGATATAAATTTCTATATACACGTTAGTAATTTTTTAAATAAATGTTTAAGTAAGTCTTTTACTCAAACGCTTAGTTAGATAATATCCCATAATTTATTGCCCCCAAAATTACATGCATAAAGTTGTATGTGCGATGATGACAATGAATAGTTATTTTAGTATGACTATTGTTTATCATCGTTTCAATTACTGGTCATGGAAATATTGGAGTATATATATTTGCTATTCACAATGCACACATGGGATCCACCATGATACCGAAGAGTCATTCGAGTTAGGATTGAGTAGAACTATCTGCAACTCTTTTTATGTGAAAGTTGTAGATATTCTCTCAAACATTTATCTTTCTGTAGGATTGGAATAGAGTGCGACACATGTTAAACCTGGTTCAGAGCTGGAAAATTAGAGAGAAAAAAATAAAATCTTAATTAAAATGAATGATTAATCTTTAATTTATAAGAGGTTATTATATGCTTTATATAGTCAATAATAATAATTAATTATTTTAATTAATTTTTTTAACAATATAACTAACTATATCTCTATCAACTTAGTTATGTAGATTTCATGAGATGTTACTTTAAATCAACAAGTTATTAAGAAAGCAACATTCTCTCCAACACCGTAACAACGAAAAAAAAAAAAACATATGTAGAATAACATGTATCCATTTATAACTGTGACGTAATGGCTCATAATTTTTTTAAAAAATCTAACGGTTCACAGTTAGATATATACATATGTGAGACACTGTGCTGTGTGTCTAATTGGAATTGCCACAAAAAACATCCTAAAAAAAGCTTTTAAGACCTCTAAAATGTGGTGTGCATTTTAGATACAGAAAAGATTGAACTACATAAAAACACTCGCCAACATCTGGTTATACTTGGACGTAGATCATTCGATTAATTTTTTTAAAAAATTATTGGCCATTGATTTGGATGTGCAATAGGATGTACCAATATAAAAGCTCTTTTAGATAACAATACGTGGAGTAATGCTCATTATTAGTTATCCATTCTTCATATATAATTTATTTTATGCGTGTACTATTTTATTATAATTTCCATTGTTATCAATTATGGATTATTATTACATTTTATCCAATCCGTGAAAAGATACGGGAGAATGTCATTCTAGGTCGTCCCATTAAACTAATTTTAATTTAATTAAGACGTGCAAAAAGATAGTTATATGATAAAATAATTTGATTAATAATGTACTTAAATTACTGTTAGTTACGACGTTGAATAAAAAATATTATCGAATAGTAATAAATTCGATTCACCACATTCAATTTTTGAGCAATCCAAATTCTCCGAAAATAATGCCCTTCACTCCCATAAATAGGAGAACTGTTGATCATAAAAAAAAATAAAAAATTGCCGATGTAATTAATTGAGATGAACAGTAAATCACAGATTTTTTTTATGGAATATTAAGATAATTTTCGCCAGTTTATTTTTTATCTCATAAAAAAATAAATTATTAGTATACTATTGAATATTTATAATAATAATTGATATATAAATAATATATTGATACTCAATGTTAATTAAATTATTTATAAGGATAATATATTTTATTGTTAATATTAATTTATGATATTTATATTAATAATTAATTTTTATCAAAAAAATTATACTGATAAAAATGAATAAATGACAATTTTTTAGTGATATATACTTGATTAATTATTTTTTTGTTATTTCATGATTACAATGAAGACTGTAATTCTTGGGTGGAGGATTATCCTGGCATTGTTGCTGGAGGACGTTAGAGCAAACCCTTGCATTGAAGGAGAGTTTGGTTCTTGATTGATGAAAGTGACTACAAGTTCTGAATGATTTCAATTCTGCATGAGACACTGTGGTAGCTGCTTCATCGCATCTTTGAGATGTCACTTCTACCACATTTTGCGGGAAGGAAGTTGATGATGTCCATATTGACTTTCCTGTAAAATCTAATGATTTAGATAATGTGAGAGGAGAACTATGGAATGAAATTTTTTTATCATATCTATGTATGTAGATAGTTAAATTTATTTATTTGTTTATTTTAACTATCATTAGATAAATAATATAAATTAATAAATGACATTATTTACATGTAAAAAAATCATGATTGTTAGAAAATTGTGTAAAATTGCTAGCTACTCTTTGCCCAAGGCTACAATTTTTAGATACTCCTAGCTACACATTCCTATTTCGTTGTGATCTTGCTAAGTCCATTGTGGGGTCTTTACGTGCTATTACTTTGGCTTCTTAGTTGCTGAATTTCTTTTCATCTCCGAAAGGAAATTTAATTGAAAATAATCATTGAGGAAGTGTGCTTCAAAAAACAAATGTAATTTTTAAAATATCAATTGCAGTACTGGATAAAATAAACCAATATTACATGTCAATTTGTTATTGATATAACTTTGATACTTTAAAAAGGCATTTTGTATCAATTTGATCTTTAAAAATTTATGACATTAAATTATTTTTTAAAAATTTAAAATAACTTTAAAATGTTATTTTTATTAAGCATCGAGTGACCAATTTGAACCATTTTATATATTTTAGAGAATTAATTTAATGTGGTAGGTCTTTTAAAGATAAATTTATATTAAATATATGTTTACAAAACTAAAGTCACAATTTAATATTTTGTCATTCAACAATCACTTTGGAATATTACTAAAATAAATATAACACCCTAGGAACCTTATACATTTAATTATTTTTAAGCATAATAGCACTTTAATTACTATATTTTAGTTTAAGTGATATTTGATCTCTTAAATTTAACTATTTTTATTTTGTTATCATATAGTATTTAATTATTCAAATTAAATTTTTACTGTAAAATTTTATTTAGCAGTTATGGATCATATTATTATAATTCACCCCCAACAGATACATCTTCCAAAATATTTATATGGTATCCACACTCATAAAATTGGATTTCATCATTGGTCAGAGTTTAATAACAGCATATCAAGATCCTTACACCCGCATTGTAGAGGATCATCTTGCACTCCTCCAACATTTAAATACTTCATATTTATATGATAAAGAGAGAATCATAATAATGATAAAATTATTCAAGGATTCGCTTCTCATTTTCAGCAGTTGTGTCACATATTTATTCTTAATAGATATAGTTCGCAATACAATGAAAGATATATGTAACTCTATACCATTACTTGATTGAGATGAAAATTAACTTTGGACATTTGAATGACATCCAGATATTATATTCATTGTTTGATCCCTTCAATGAATTAAAAATCTTCTCCATCACACTTTGAACATCTTAATGTAGTTGATAAATCTTCATAATTTACATCATATCACTAATAAAAATATAATAATATAATATAAGTGAAATATATCATTATCTTGTATAGATTTAATATATATATATATATATATATATATTTAAAAACTTTAAACAGTAAAATTATTTGATATATACAACAACTTACGTAAAAACTTAACCGTTCTTAAATTATTTTCACTTGAAGAAATTATTCATTATAATACAACATACAGACCCCCCCCCCCCACACACACACACACATATATATATATATATATATATATATATATATATATATATATATATATATATATATATATATATATATATATATATATATATCCTTGATATGAAATAAATATAGGGGAATAAACAATTTGGATCTTTTAGAACCGAAATGGGAATGGTATGGCTTTTAGTCATAAGACAAAAGACATAAAGGTGGCATGAGAAACGGCATTAATAAAGATGACCATGTCAATAAAGTAATTTTACGATGTTTCCTCCAGAAAGTTCTAAGTTAGCACGATAAAAGTTAAAATAGCATAAGATGTAAAACAATAGCTAGCAAATATAGACTGAAATTTTAAGAAGTGAGGTCTTTGATAACATCCCTTGCTCTTCGACTATGAATTTGTGACATAAAAGGTCCAAAACAATTTTTTTTTTATCACTTTGGATCTTTCATTTTCGAAGATTAATGTGAACAACTTTGTAATAATTAATGACCAAATCCTTCGTTAAGCTTATCTTCTTCCTAGGAAACCATTGGATGTCTTTTCAATTTTATCCCTTTTCAACGTTTAACACTAAGGATAAGATATTATGGTTCAACATGTGGTTAAAAGAAAGATCCTTAATTCTTTTTTGAACTCCAGTCTAATTAACTGCATATAAAAGCTTATCCATTAGTGTTGATAAATCAATTAGCTAGCTTTTTAAGTGCGATGACGGCTTAAGTTCCTCTAGTTAAGATTATCATACAAAAAGCAAGATTCTTTACATACTAACGAAGTTCCTCCTTTTTTCTCAATTTCTATAAAACTCATGATCTCAAAGTAGATTAGCACAATGAGAAATTTACTCTTGAAATCAAGAATTTTCTAGTATTAAGATTATCTTAGTCGGACGTTTCTCTTAAAAACGGATTTGACATGTAGCCCACTATTTTCAATCAACGAAATAATAGTTCATCCAATAAATCTGGAATCACCTTGTGTTTTGGGGTTTCATTATTCATTACTACTGTGTATAAAAAGAGAGCTTGGGTTCACTCTTATCTCCTGATCTTACAAATCCCATTGATATTAATGAAAATGAGAGAAAGAACTGGTATATATAACATGTGCACCTTCGTCTGTTTTCATAGGTTGGAGTTAAATCGCTTTACAAGACAGTTTATTAATTTCGCTAACACACAAATTAGATTTTTTGACACGTATGTTCGTTTAGACGTTGAGAGAAAAATGAGACAGAAAAAATAAATAAAGAGACTATTTATTCAGCAGTTTGAGAAAACTTTTTTATTTTTTAATAATAAAAATGACACGTTCTTTATTTTATTTCCCGTTTTTGAATATTTATAAAAAAGTGAAATACTTGTCATTTTTAAATGGTATTTTTATAATTATTTATGAAAAAAAACATTTTTTTTTAAATTCTTTAAGTTTCTCTCCTATTTTATATTTAATTGTGGAAAGAAAGAAGAAGACAAATAATGAATTTTCTTTTTTTTTTTTTGGTTAAGAAAAAATGTAATTATATCAAATAACTATTATATCTTGTTAATATAATGTTAGGGTGATAAGCATATAAATAAATTTGATATCACCATTTTTTTCTCTCATTTGCTCACTTTTAAGTCCTATATAATTTTAATTTATTTTTTCTATATTTTTTATCCTAAATTGAATGTGAAAAATATAAATTTATTTTAATTTATCTTTAATTTCCTCGTTTTCCTAAAACAGTAGTGCATGTCAGCCTTATCATATAAATTAGCAATATGATAAATCAATAATATAAATAAATTTTCATAATAATGAAATTATCTATTTTATGTAATGCATCAAATATACAATATTTGTATTAACGTTATATTAACGGTTTAGTTTTTTTTCCAGAAAAGAAATCTATTTTAACATAATAAGGTGAATGACTAATTAAGGCTTATTAATGAGGAGCAGTCGTAAATTTTTTATTTTAAAATTTTAAATTAAAATTAAAAATAAAATTTATTTAATTAAAAAAATTAAATTAATTTTTAATATATTTTTAAAATAATTTCAATTTAATTCTTAAAATTAAAAAAATTATAATTTTTTAATTTTAATTTTTTTTTAAATATTATAATTTTATTACAACCATCACTCACGTTATCACTTAAGTCATAATTATAAATACTTTTATTATTATCATAATTATTATTAACATTATCATATTAATGTTGTTCTCGTACAATAATATTCATACAATTATTATAGTAATTATATTTATCATTTTTATTATCATTATTATGATAACAATAATAATATTAATAATAAAAATAATTTTTTAATTTTTAAGTGTTATAATAAATAATAAATAAAATAAAATAATTCACTTTTTTAACAATTTTTTAAAAATTTAAATTTAATCGAAATGTAATTTTCAAAAAATTGAAAACTAAAATCTACCTTACCAGAACCCAAGTGGAGATGTTTTTACGATGGATTGCAATTTTTCGCTTTTGTATGCATTCAAGGTATGCTATGCTTATTTACACGGTTAATATAACTGTCTAATACACACTATATTTTATTAATCTAATAGGTTATGTTATGTTATTACGATGATTATTATGTAAATTAAATTTAAAATAATTTAGTAATTTAAAATATATATTTTAAGAATAAACATATATTTATATTTAAAAGTATATTATATATTAAAATAAAATATTATGATAAAATCTTAAATTTTAATATATTATTAACGTGTAAATATTTTTATATTGTTAACTAATTAAAAATTATGGTGGATATAAATTTTATAATATTATAAAATTTAATTATTTTTAATCAGTAGAACAATCACTAAATGAATTATGGTAAATTAATTTTAAAAATTTATTTTATTTTATAAAATATTTATTAATAATTATATATATTTAAAAATATATATTTTAAGAATAAACATATATTTATATTTAAAAGTATATTATATATTAAAATAAAATATTATGATAAAATCTTAAATTTTAATATATTATTAATGTGTAAATATTTTTATATTGTTAACTAATTAAAAATTATGGTGGATATAAATTTTATAATATTATAAAATTTAATTATTTTTAATCAGCAGAACAATCACTAAATGAATTATGGTAAATTAATTTTAAAAATTTAAAAATTTAAAAATTTATTTTATTTTATAAAATATTTATTAATAATTAGGTTAATAAATTTGACGTTGATAAATTTACCGTTTATAAAATAGTTTTTTTTTTTACAAACATCATTTATAAAATAGCTATTGAAATTGTAAATTTGGCATGCCTTATACATGATGTCAACTATTCTTTTCATATATATATATATAGTTCATAAGTTTAAGATCAACTATTTGTCTCTCTGGAACCTGTCATCTTACGAAGAGGATATTGTATTTATTTTTGTTACATAGGAAGGATTTGATTCATTGTTGGATCATTTGACTCTTATAAATATTTGCCTCTGGCCAAACATTGAAATGTACGTAATTCATAAAAGTCAGCTTGTTGATTAATTAATATTGATATTTTGACAACGAAGCACTGATCTGAAGTGAAGGGAAAAGATATACGGATAAGGAATGGAACCAACAGTTCTAAGTTATGACATTATTTTCTTTCCCTTTTTGGCTGACATTACTAATCAGGTGGGAGTATATATGAATGTTGAATAAGGGTTTAGGGTAAGACGGTAAGACCTCCCTTTCTCACCTTTGCATAACACAAATCTGCATTCACTTTTCTATATATATCTCTGAGTTAAGTCTGTGCCTCCCTCAGAAGTTTAAACATTTTAAAAACTTTAATTGTTTGATTGTTCTCCTGAATATAAACTTTATTTAATAAAAATAAATTAATAGTATAAATATTATATATTTATATAAATAGTATACATTTTAACAAATAAAATTTTAATTATTAATATAAATATTATATGTTAATATTAATAATACGATACATCATATTTTAATGTATGAAAATAACAAACTATTGTTACTTTCACAAAAATATAAAATTAATTGAATAATTAAAAATTTTTAATGTCATTATATAGTTAATTAATATTGTATGTAGGTGTAACTCGAGAGGGGAAAAAATTGATGCCAGCCGTTTAGAAAAACGGAATGCTTCTTACCTACGTGCAACATGTGATCCATACATTGGAAAGTACATGATGCATGCATGTCTTTCTCTTTCAACTCTACAGTATAATTTATTATTTACTTCCTTACTGATTATTAATTAAGGCGTTAAACTTGCCTTTTGCTTTAATTATTTCTTCTCTTGCCAGTCCCTTGTGTTGACCTCAATCTAGCTACAAATACCTTGCTGATTTGGGATCAATTAGCAGGGAAAAAAATAAGTTTGATAGAAATGTTTTTTTTTTATATTTGTTAGATTATTAAAATAGAAAAATATTTTTTTTTCAATAGGATTTCTAGAAAAATAATTTTTTTTAAATAAAAGAGAATTAATTCGAGGGAGGAAAAATTATTCCATTTTTTCTTTTCTTAGTTATTAAAAAATTTAAATAAATTAAAAATTAAAGTAAAAATTATTATATTGTTTAAAGAATAATATAATAAAATTAAATTTTTCAATTTATTTTATTTTATTATTACTCTGTTTTTCACATATCAAATAAAAAAATAATTTTTTTAAAGAACATTTTTCTATTCTATTTCTATGTAGTTAGACAGCTTATGAGTAACATTTTTTTTTCAGTTAAAAGCACTGAAAAATAAAAAATTTAAAGAATATATAAAATTCCAAAGTCGCAATCGGGGTTGATAGTATTTTCATAGCAGTACACTTAAATAACTACATAATAGAAATTTTGATCACCAAACTTCGATTAGATCCCGGATGATCTGGATTATTTTCAAGTGTTAATAACAGGAGAGGATTTTTTAAAAGAAACACAAGATACAATTAATTTTTAAATAAAGATAACAAAACTCTAATTAAATATACAATAAAACTAGTATTAATATATCATTTTTTATGTATACTAAAAATATATTTAAATAAAAAATTTAATTAAGTGTTTGTTTAATAAATTATTTTTATATAAAAAGTCATGTTATAAATTTTATCATTAAACTTATTAAGAAAGTTAAAAAAAGTTTATAAAAATCATAAACTATTTTTATAAAATCAAACTTGCAAATGATTTTTGAAAATATTTTCAACTGATAATTAAAAGTGAAGGTATCACTGGTGGGGTTCTAATTTCTAACAAAACTTGTTTTAATGTACAAAACCAATCATTAAGTATTAATTAGCATGCTAGTTAAGAGACTAATTTATCTATCAATTATATATTAAAAACTTAATTGATTCTTTACGATCATTTAATGATGTGGCACAAGAGAATATGTAAGACAAAAAGAAAGGGGGGTGGGGGGTATAACATCACATTATAACTGCCGCAAGCATGCATGGGGACGCTCAAAATCACGGGCAATTATTTCAACTAACGTAAGCTTGGAGGAAATCAATCATTCCTAATCTTGTCAATTATTTTATGCCGATAAGATAGCTTTTGGACAGTAAAAATGAACTTGTCTGAGTCAAATTTCTAGTGTTTTTAAAATTGAACTAAAAATTTAACTACCGCGCTCAAGACCTATAATTGATAATTGGTTCAACCGGTTAAATATGTATTGAATTGTGGTATAATTAATAAACCAACATAACCTATTTATAATCTAACCTTACCTGCCAATTCAATCCGGCCGATTTTCATAAACATTGAAAATTTCTGCACTTTTCCAATACATATATATATATATATATATATATATATATATATATATATATATATATATATATATATATATATATTATCTATTCATTTACAAGTGTAGAACCATGAGATTCATTCACTGATTATTCTAAATTTTGTGTTGTATTTATACATAATTTGGTGGTCCCATATGAAATTTAAAATTTAATATATTCTAACATTTTAAAAAAAAATGTGCAAGCAGCATTTATATAAATATTACATGTATATATATATCACGACAAAAACTATAGTTTTTAAGAGAAATTGAGATTGAACTCTATGACAAAACGTGAAATTTTCATTCCATGTTTAGAAAAATGTTATTGGATGTGGACCCTCCAGCGGGTTCGTGGAATTAGTTGGACCCCTTCAGCGAACGGTCCCATTTCCTTCAAATAACAAAGTTGACGTGGTGAATTCCAAGCTAAATTTGATATTTCATAACGCCTATATATATAGCGGTTATTTTCTAAACAATATATTTATAAATACTCTTTACACTTTGAAGTTTGAACATACCTTAACTTTAATAAATTTTATAGGATCTATTCATTTATCTAAATTTTTAATATAAAAAAACAACGGGTACAGAAGTCAGGGCCGTAGATTCAAGCTAAGTAGGTGACAATTTGCGTTAGGCCCACTTCTAATCTAGGCATTTTTTTATAAGTGACTATTTAAAAAATAAATGATTATAGGTCAATATAGGTGACTGGTTTTAAAGAATAAAGAGTTTCTCAAACTCAAACATAATATTATAATTTCTATATATATATATATATATATATATATATTCATTTTTTAAAATTATTTATCCACAAAAATTTTCATATTCTTTCCCATATTTTCTTAATTCTCTCATTATAGTTTACAAACTAATAAAAAAATTTCCATCATTTGTTCTATTTTTCATCTTCATATTCTTTTAAAGATTTTAATTTATTTTTAGAATTGAAGGTATTGAAGAAAATGTTTATAGAACAAATTAAATTACCAATAAAAGTAATAATATATTTTAAAAGGTTACATCATTTTCCAAATATATGAGTTGCTTGTAGAATAATATTAATGATATTTATTAAAAATTAAGTTTAATTTTATTTCTAAAAACGCTTACAATAAAAAATTTTACAAGTTCTAGAAGAATTCCATCCATATTCTTAACTAATGTAAAATATTTTAATACATTCTCTTTATATTTAAATTGGATATATGATACATGAAATTTATAAAATTCAATATTTGTTATTAACCTAACCTTAATATTGGATAAGTTCATATATCATTTTAGAAAATTAGGTTTAATTTGTTTTCAAAAATTAACTTAAAAAAATTACCAACATCTTATAAAGATTATTTTGACCAGATTATTAATTAATATAAAATATCTTAAAAATACTTATAATAATTGTTATTATCAAAAGAAATACTTCAAAATTATTAGAAATTTTAATTTAGATGGTATAGAAAACTAATAGCCTTTAAATGAAGATCAATAATTGGTATAAAATTTGAGTTTGATTTTCTTAACAATTTTGTCTTTAATTTTATATTATAATTATCATTACATATCTTTTATATATGTACTTATCATCTTATATTTATTTTTATATTATCTTGACATCAATTATAATCACACCAATAACTATTTTTTCAAGATTATTATTTTTATATTTCAATTTTTATAAAACTTCTTGCTGCAGAATTAAAGTTTTTTGTTAAAAAAATAATTTTTTTTATCAACTCAATTCATCTTCTTCTTAGATTGAAAAGCATTTGTTTAACCCAATTGGATATGTTTGGATAAATAACTTAATTAAACAATTTTTTAATATGTAAATTTAACTATAAAATTGTTAACTCAATTTTAAATTTTATTTTATTAATCCATAACAAAAATTGATTCAAATCAAATAAAAATTATAAAAATCATAAATTAATTTTGTAAGTTTGGTATAACTTGTAACAATTGAACCGGATAAATAGAGCCATGTTAATAGTCTGAGACGGCATAGATTGGGAACGAGACACATGGCTTTTTGTTATTTTGTGGGGACAGGAAGCAAGAAGAGTGTTGTATATATATATATATAGAGAGAGAGAGAGAGAGAGAGAGAAAGAAGGGTTGGTTTGGGTGATTCGGCTTTGGAAGAAGGATGATGGAGGTAGAAAACAAGAGAAGGGTATCTGTGGATGGGTGAGATAGATAATAGTGTTGTGGTTGAACAAACCGTTAAGTAGGCTTGTCCTAAGCTGTGCTCCCAGCTATGAAGCAGACAAAATTGAGTTGTCAATAAAGCAATATATTAAACCCCTAATACTGATGCACAACTCCTTATATATCAAGGGTGAACATTGATCAACTCTAATCGCCTCTTGGCTTTTGGTTTACTTACAAAAACCATCCTTGTGTAACCATCCTTTGTCTGTAAGCAACAATGCCCTTTAATACCACACAAACTGCGAAAACCTCGTTTTGGATCATGTCTTTTACCACATGCATAAGTTAACAACTCAAACTAAAGCGCTCTTGGTTTTACGTTGATTGGACTTTTATTTTGAACTTCCAAGAACCAACCTCCTAAATCTTACTCTTCCAAAGTGGATATGGCCCCTCCTCACTACTATATAATTTTTAGGCCGGTTGATGCTGGACGTTTCCACCCCTCCAAAAGTGCGTTTAGACCATATTCCCAATTTCCCACCCTATAAAACCCCCCACACAACTCTTCCCATAACCCCCCCCCCCCCCCCCCTAATCCCCACTTCTTAAAAACTTTCTCTTTCTATTCAACTTTCACGTGTACCCCAAACCAAACCACTCTCTCTTTTCTTGACACACACAAAAAGCGAAACTATGTGTCATCTAACTCCCCACCTCACCGGCAAATGCAAAAATTCAAATCCCGAGTATCTAGTTTCAATCCAACATCCAGTTGAGGCAGAGCAACCCAACATGATTACCAACCCTTTGATCCTGAAAGAAGAAAAACCCCATCTAAAGAGTGCCTTCAAAGAAGTAATTTCCATAGCCAAAATAGCTGTTCCTATGATCCTCACAGGCCTCTTACTATATTGCCGTTCAATGATCTCCATGCTCTTCCTTGGTCACCTTGGCGAGCTTGCCTTGGCCGGTGGCTCTCTCGCTGTTGGTTTTGCTAACATCACCGGTTACTCAATCCTCTCCGGTCTCGCCGTTGGAATGGAACCCATTTGTGGACAAGCCTTTGGTGCCAAAAAATTTACCCTTCTTGGACTCTGTTTACAAAGAACCATTCTTTTGCTTCTCTTCACCTCTGTTCCCATTTCTCTTCTTTGGCTTTACATGAAACATATCCTTCTCTTGTGTGGCCAAGACGAAGCAATCGCCACACAAGCTCAAACATATCTTTTTTATTCCATTCCTGACCTCTTTGCACAGTCGCTTCTACACCCATTACGAATTTACCTTCGAACCCAATCCATTACTCTGCCTCTAACCATTTGTGCCACTTTGTCAATTCTTTTTCACATACCCATCAATTACCTTCTAGTTTCTCACCTTAAGCTGGGGATCACAGGGGTGGCTCTTAGCGGGTTGTGGACTAACTTCAATCTAGTAGCTTCTTTGCTTCTTTATATAGTCTTCTCTGGCACACACAAGAGAACATGGGGAGGTTTCTCCTTTGAGTGCTTTACACAATGGAAATCACTCCTTAATTTGGCTATTCCAAGTTGCATTTCCGTGTGCTTGGAATGGTGGTGGTATGAAATCATGATTTTGCTATGTGGGTTGTTGATAAATCCAAGAGCAACCGTGGCTTCCATGGGGATTTTAATTCAAACCACTTCTTTGCTCTACATTTTCCCATCATCAATAAGCTTCAGTGTGTCCACCAGAGTGGGGAACAAATTAGGAGCACAAAAGCCATCAAAAGCAAAGCTCTCTGCCATAGTGGGCCTCTCTTGCAGTTTCATGTTGGGTGTTTCAGCTTTGGTTTTTTCCATGATGGTTAGGAACATATGGGCCAGCATGTTCACGCAGGACAAAGAGATAATAACCTTAACATCTTTGGTGTTGCCAATTATAGGACTTTGTGAACTTGGAAACTGTCCTCAGACAACGGGTTGTGGTGTGCTAAGAGGCACAGCAAGGCCTAAAGTGGGAGCAAACATAAACTTAGGTTGTTTCTACCTTGTGGGAATGCCTGTGGCTATTTGGCTTAGTTTCTTTGCTGGTTTTGATTTTCAAGGTCTTTGGGTTGGGTTGCTTGCAGCTCAGGGTTCTTGTGCTGTGACCATGTTGGTGGTTCTTAGTCAAACAGATTGGGATGCTGAGGCTCTAAGAGCCAACAAACTTACCGCAACTGGGGGAACAACTAGTGTTGTTGTTGATGACAGCAAAGAGGTTTGTGCACAGAAGCCACCACCCAAAGCTGAAATCAAGGAAGATTCTTTATTATTAGCTGATTCAGATGAAGATAAACAATCGTGGGTTTAACTTTTAGTAAAATATCGTTTTTTTTGGACTAGGAAAAAAAAATGATAACAGAGAGAGAGAGAGTCAGGAATTTGTCTTTAGCTGTATAGGGAAGGAGAGCTTGATGACAGAGGATGACTTTTTTGGTCTTTATATAATTTTAGATTGCAAGGGTGGATTGACGAATTTAACTACAATTATGCTGTTATGTATAAAAAGGTTTTCGCGTAATTATCATCATTACCATTTTTGTTTTCTTCTTCTATTCATCAATATCATATCATATCATTCACAACCGCCTGTTTTTTCGGTTAGTTAACTTGCACGTTATATACAACTAATACTACTACTTATTTAACTCATGCCGTTTTCTTTTCCTATGCTATAATGCTAATGCCTACCTCTTTGTAAAAGAAAGAGTTATTATTTTTAACCTCTTTAAAATATTAGAATCTATTAGTTTTTTATTTTATTTTCTACTATATTATATTATTCATCATATTTATTTTATTTTCTTTATTCTCTATCTTTCTTAAAATGTATGACACAGAAAGGTATTAATATAATTTTTTTTCTATAAAAGAATGCACTATACAGATATTAGTAGATTATAGCATCATCTTGTCACATTAATTTTGATAATGTTACAAAAAATATATATATAAATAATTATAAGAATACATTAATATATTATTCTTTATTTTATCTTACTAAAATGACGGAGTTTAAATTTCAAATTATATACAAGCCTACCAGCATATAATTGATGCAAATGGCAATATTTTGTTTTCCTGAAATATAATCTTAGATTTAAATTTTATATATTTTAAAAAGTTAACTTTATTATTCTATAAATGTTTTCTCGTGATTCGAATAAAATTATTTTTATAGAAAATATTTATAATTTAGATAAAGAATAATCTACATGTTTAATCAAACTTGCATGCACCGTTTAGTTTTCTATTTAACAACTTACAACAATAATTAAAAAGCAAAAAAAAAAAGATTTCTATATAAGAAAATTCATAAATTTTAAAACAGATGCATTTCACAACAAGCAATAAGAGTTTATTTAGGTAAATAAATGGACTTGGGATTTTGTCTTTTCTTTGTTTTTTTTTTTTTAAGTTTGATGAAAGCAAGCCCAGCTGCTGCTTATTGTATATGTTAGGTAGCGGCGAAATATATCTTAATTACATCCTTGTAAACTAAGGTATTGTGCAAATGCATTTATCTGTTTATTCGTAGAGAATTAGCTAGCAGCCAGTTATTTTTGGCATGAATTACTCATTATTTTAACTTTGTACGTCAGTGGACATAAAATAATGCATTATCTTTCCGATGTAAATTGGAAGCTTTTGTCTCACCATTCAACTTCTGCTATACTAAAAAATTTTCGGTGCTATCATCATAATGCCATAGAACTTAAAGTAATACCCGATCGGTGAATGATTATGGGCAAGAGACCCGAATCAAAGAAATTATTATGAAATATGAATCATTTATGATTTTGCATTGTACCCACAAATATCTCATCTGCGAATCTTGCTAGCCAAAAATAAGATGGGGATCGCAGCAAAAATGGAATCACTGACAATTTAGATTGCATGATCACACATGGGGTAGAGAGTTTGACCAATTTATATAACAATTTTCTATTGGTTCAAGGCTCACATTCCGGACGAGGATATGAAAATCACATCAAATGAAGTATAATATGAAAATCAATGTTTCAATGCTCAAGGGGTAAAATTTTGTCTCCAAGTTAGCAACCAGCAGAGTATCCTAAGCACATTGGGTTACCATTGCTGGTAAAGTGACCTCTGATGATTTGGTTTAGCTCTCTTCCTTCTATGGTTAAAGTGCCTTTTTGTGACTCATTGTGAGCTGGGTTCATCTCATCTTGACACCGTGTCCAGATTTTTTATGGACATGATTTGGTGTTTTATTATTAAATTAATTAATATATAGAATAAGGTGTGCACAAAATGGGATGGCACTGGCAAACTTTGTGGAAATTATACAGTTTCCGAGTGATGATACAAAAGAGTGCAAGTTGCAATTTGATTTAAATAAGCTGTGTCAGCTCTAAGACTCGTACACAAAACAAGATTTTCTCTCCATTTCTTAGCTTTGTTACTTTTCTTATTATTGACAGTAATAAGGAAGACAATTTTCTGTTGGTTGAAGTTATCTACTTCTAGTCTTGGAATCTTGGAATATGGGAATCAAAGATTAACTTTCTTTTCTCTGTTACTTTCTTAAAAAGATAATGAAGTCGATTTGAAATATTGGAGGGACAGTTATGCCAATTATTCCTTTTCTACAAAGCTTATGCGAAATGATAAGTATATGCTTTCAACACATTGACATGTTAATTAGACGATCATGATCATTTGGCTTGGTTTCTTGATCCCTACAGTGATGCTTTTTGTGAACATTTTTTTGTGCGCCAAGTATAGTACACAAGCTAATGCCATCTCAGTTATAAATAATTAATAAAATTTTTGGTAAGTAAATTGTCAATAATATTCTATGGACTTAGCTAGAGATTAAAATTTGGTCAGTGTTAGCGGTTACTGGACCAAGACATGTGAGATAAGAACAATTACTATAACTTGGCTTGTTTTACTCAATTCATTTTCTTATTAATATGAACTTGGTCCGGCATCAAACGACAAGACCAGCCAGTTTATCAAAATTTTAATGAGTAACATATAAGATTGATAAGGTAGTGAAGTGGACATTTAAGGATATCAAACTTGATAACTTGAAAGCAGACTTTTTCAAATTATGAGCAAAATGTAAAATATCTGGAGCCTCCATATTAGGATGATTAAGAAACACGTAGAAATAGTTTATGGGTTGACTTCTTTCGGTGCTAAGTTCATATAATAATTTACTAATACAAAACTCATGTGCTGTGCAAACGCATGCATACACACGCACAGATACTCGATAATAAATATAAATTATTAAATTTAATTTAAATAATTAAAATTAAGAAATAAAATAGATAACTTTTTAAGTAATCACATAATTTTTAATTAATTTTTAATTTTGACTATCTGTGTTTATTAGTTAAATAATCAACTGTCATAGTTTTTAATAAAAAAAGGCACACATCATCATAAAAATCTATAATTATTATCCATGTTGATATATATATATATTTAAAGGATTTGTTTAAATTATTTTATGGGATAAATAATTTTATCTCAGATAACTAATATTTTTTATAAAAAATTAAATAAAATTTTAATATAATATCTTAATTTTATTAGTATATTTTGGATAAGATTGTTTATCTTATAAAATAATTTAAGCAGCTCTCTATTTTAATTATGTTCAACGATTGTTATAAAAATTACAATCAATAATTTAAAATTAATTTGATTCCGTTTTAAAACAAATGGCTTTGTATATGGTTAGATACTTAGATGCATATATGTACAAAAGTCAATCTAATATAATTCTCTATAATATATTTATCATATATAAACGACAAAGAAATTCCATCAAATGATTGCTTTAATTTGGAATGGTTGAAACTCTACAAATTGACTTTTAGATTATTTGTTTATAATACAGATCACAATAGCCATTTGGATGCTGTTGTTGAAATTAAAAGAGCTTTCAATTGAAATTAGGAACACTGGCTACTCAATGAACACCGCATTTTAGATAAAAATAAATAAATAATCCCTCTAAAAAAACAGGAGAGAGGGAAGGAAAACAAATAGCGATGCCATTTTACCAACACACACAATATATATATATATATATATATATATATATATATATATATATATATATATGATTATTACTCAAAATAAAAACAACAAATTTAGATTATAAAACTATATATAAATAGTTAAAATTTAAAGTTAATTAGTAGTGACAAACAACCACGATAGAATAAAAAGTAATAAATTAATAATAATAGTTATATTTGTGTATAATTAATATTACAAAAATAAATATGTCATATATCAATAATTTAGTTATGTTTTATAAAACTTTAACTTTGATGTTTTTCAAATTTAGGATAAAGGTTTGATTTATTTGTTTAAGTCTATTTTTATGATCTAATATGATATTTAAGTTTAAATTTAGATATCACTTAAAAGGTTATTTAAAAATTTATTTAAATAGTTTAGTTTAATAAATTTATTTTAAATAGAATAATGTATATTAATGGGTGATATAAATAGAATATATCTGACAAAAGTTACAATCATGTTATGCTATAAATATTTTAGATTTTAATAGGATTATTCTCTTAAATAATACATATAATATAAACTTAAAAAGATGAGATAGTTCCTAAAGTAATATGTAGAATAGTAGGCTTAAGTTATTAAAATAATCAACAAATATGTGATTTTAAAATATTATAATAAAATCTTAATAAACAATAACAATGTATAAATAAGTTAATTTGTTAAATCTAACTTTTTTTTATGATCTAAAATTTAAATTTTTAACTAAATATATTTTTAAAAAATTTGACCTAAAATTTCAGTTTCAAATCAAGCCATTTAAATCTTTAACAAGTGACCTTTCCTATAGTCACTCTTGTATATTAATGGTTGGCCCTTATATTTAATTTGTCCCTCTTATATTTTCTACCAAACAATAAGTTATTAATATCAACATTTTGAATATATATTAACAATAGTACGATATAATATTATAATAAATAAATTTGTTAGCGAAAAAAATTAATATATATAATCGATTATCACAATATTGACACAGATCCATAATATTCATATTAATCATTTAATTGTCATTAAATAATTAAAAGATTGGATATATACGTGAATGAAAGCAATCCTATTGTTTAACCATTTAGTTCTTTTGGTTAGTATGTTACAATTTTTTTAGTGTGATTAAGCTACGACGTCGCACCGATCATGAGGTAAACCATATAATTTTACAACATTAACAAATTAATTGTGCCAATAGGTAGACAAAGCGCAATGAAAAGATGGGTAGGTATTGTATTGGTCAATTTGTTTATACTAATAATTATGAATTTAACATGCTACTTATCGGGATTTTGGATCCTAACACACAAGGCTAACTTACATTGCCAAGTGTCAACCAAGCAACTATACTCTATTGACTATAGAAGTTCTATTAATTCATAAATTTAATTTTTAGTACATTAGTTAAGAAAATATATAGTTAAAATTTATATTAAAAATATTTTTATAATTTTCATGTAATATTTTAATATCATCATTTAATAATTATTAAATCATTATTTAAAAAGTAAAAAGTATTATAGGCAGTGATTATAATAGTTATTTTTTAATAATTTTATTATATCATTTTCCGAAATACTTTACCTATATTTACATAACCACTTATTTCTAATATATTTAGGTGTAAGTTATTGGATTTTTTTTAAAAAAAAATATTGTCAACTGTTTGATCTAGACGTATGGAAATGTATGATCACTATGCATATCTAAGATAATTGTCGTTCTATTTTTTTTTTTTCGTTTAAATACGAGCTCCTTGGTATTGTTGGGCTTTTCAGAACAAGATCCGTCCCTAGAATTTCGCCCAAGTAGGCAAGTTTAAGTTTTTTATTTTTTTTGGCTAAGGCAAATCTAATGTTGAAGCTATCTGACTGGGTTTATTTTTTGCCTGAGAAGGGAGTGGTGTTGTTAAACACTGTGAAAAGCCCAAACAATAAAGAAGACCAAAACAAAGGGCTAAGTAACGATTGAGAATACTGTTTCTATTTAAATCAAAATTTATTCTGAGTCTATATCGTGTTTGAACTATCCAAACAAAGGAGGTGCGTAAGTTAACAAGCGTTAGTTTAGGTGCACTCATTTTAACAAACTAAATGAATATAGAGATGTTTAAATCCTATTTGTTGATTTTAATTTTGATGGTTCAGATTTTTAAAAATAAGTTTAATGTGTTTTAAAGATAAATTCAGGTTATATTTTAGGTCGTTTCAAATTGGTCCGGTATTTTATATTTTTTAAATATATATATTTAACAATTATATATTAATAATTAAATTTTAGAATAAAATATTTTATATAATATAATATTATATTTATATTGATATTATCTATTTTAAAACATATAATATAAAATATATCTTAATTAATTTTAGTTCAATACTTTTTAAATTTTATAATTTACATATTATGTTAATATTGATACGTTACACTAAGATATCACATTGATTTGGTCTTATCCCATATATTATTAAATTTTGGTTAAGTTGGAATTTAAAAAACTGATCTTGTCAAAATTTTAAGTTGAATAAAAACAAATATAAAATTTTTCTAACTTATCTCACCAACACCCCTATAACCAAATACCTTAGACTGTCACATGCCCTGCTTCTTACGATTAAATATGAATTGTGTGAATTGGATAAATGTATTTATGGACAAGTAATAAAGATAAATGATCAAAACTCAAAATATCATCTCACAAATAATATAGGTTATGGAATTTATATCCTACAATTTATTTGGTCTTATCCCATAATTATAATATAGGTTACAAAAATGTATATCCTAAAGTTCTAAAGTAATTGCAAACATAGATTTATAGCTATGGGTGAACTTAAGGCAGAGATCTTATTTATGCGTTTTATAAACTTCTTACCCAAATTTTTTTTATGATTTATATTTTTCAAATAAATATTAATTACTTATTCTAAATTTACTGATACTCAATTAGTATGTAATATTAATATATATATATAGATTAAATTACTACCTTTATTGTCCATGTGAGATAATAAGGGAACACCTTAAACCCCCTCCCTCAACAAATTTATTAATCCAATAACTATTTAAAACTAGGGTTACAAAACTCTAAACTCACACAATTAATTAATTAATTAATTAATATCATGGTTGATCATAACAAAATATAAGCACAATAAAGCAAATCCAAATGAATAAAGAAAACACAGAACCATTAAATTAAAAAATTGATGAAAAGTTTTGATTGGAAAAATCTATCTTTTTTAAACTAGCTTTACCTATTTATAGAAAATGAATTATGAGCCTAACCCATTAGGATAGTAGAATTAATGAGTAAGGTCATGCAAGCAAGTAACATGACTGTGGTTACTATTGGCATGGGATTGGGCATGCTATGGCTTCGTCATGTTATTTCAACTGCTTACTATGCCGGGATTATCATGATGTTTGGTCACGTTAGGTGCCTCAACACAATACCACTCCCTCTTCTTACCTTTTTCTCTTCTATGATTTTTTTTTCCAAATTTTTACTCTATTTTTTCTCCAAATTGTATTCCTGACTCTAGTTTTTCTTTCCTACAAAAATAAAAAATTTAGAATGACTAATCAAAGAATGAGCAAAATTATATCTAATTTCTCCCACAAATAAATAACAAAATGGAAATTTATCAAATTTCTTTATATAATCATATTATAACTACTAAATCTATCTTTATCAACGCAAGTCAGGAATTTTTCATATAATATTATAAATCTAACTCATAAAAATAATAATTTCTTTTGCAAATACGTTTGAAAACACATCATCAGTAATTTGTATAATGGTGATCATTCCCCTTGTTATAGAAATGTGGATTTAAATTTCGCGGGGTTCCTTGGTACACTATTCCTACTACAACCAATAAATACAACTTTTTGAAACGTATTCTTAAGTCCATATGTGAGAATAACTTTTTTCAAAAGATAAATATTTATTTTTAAGTTCTTCATAAAATTAATAAAAATAAGTAATTATTTGCTTAAAATAAATTGAACTCAAATTGTACCGAAAATATCTTTCCTGCAAATCTTGCATATATTGGAGCTTGAAGGAACATTGATGGTCCTTCATTAATTTTGTGATGGACAGTAAGTTTGAGAAGATATTGATATGACGAGCCATAAATATTAATTATTTAAATATAAAAATACATTTTTCTTTGTAGTAAATATTAATTATAATGATGATAGCCAACGCTTCATTATCCTCAAAATCATTTGAACTTAAAAATAAAATACTTATATAGAAAGACCTCGTGAATGGTTTTGAAGTCATAAAAATATTTTTTTCTCCGTGTTTGGAAGAGCATAGACTGGCTGCTTCAAAATAAAAATGCAGTCAAATCTGAGAGAATCAACGTGGAAAGAAAAATGGTTTTGAGGGGCTTATATTTAAAGTACCAAACAAAACGTGATCTTTTACAACTTTTTCCGAACTTGAATAGCCGCCGTTGAACTGTCAACTTGGACCCCTTGGCTCTGATGAAAAGCCAAAACCAATATATCTATTATGGAAAGAAAAATAATATATATATATATATATATATATATTTCAATAAAATTTATATTTTAATCTATCTTATTTTTTATATATTTTATCTTGTTAGATCATATATTATATTTTATTTTATTTTATTCTAATTTTCTTTTTCTATAATCCAATACATTTTATTTTAAGACTAATGAATGTCATAATTTTTGTAAAAAATGGTTGTTAAATATTCATGAAGTGGATATATTTTAAAAAATAAAAATAAAAAATATAGAAAATATGTCATATCGTATAATAAGAAAAGTAAAAATAGAAAAAAATAAAAATAAAAATACTCTCCAAATGTATTAAAAACTAAAGCTTCTCTATTATCTAGCAAATCTCTCTTTTAATTTTCTATTACAAACAACTTTTATAAAAGAAAATTAAAACTTCTCTCAAATGTTAGCGTATTTTCCAAGAAAATTTAGAGTATGATTCTACATTTTGTAGATGACTAAATAGCTATAGACTTTATTCCTATTGGTATATACTTTGATTTTTTTTTTATTTATGTCTATCGTATATGAATCTTACAACACGTGGTCAGGTTGGGCATGCGATTGAGCAGTCTTGAAATCTATTTTCCTTATTTGATAACGGATTCTTTACCTTCAAACCATGCAAGTAAATCATCGTAATGTATAAAGTCATGGGATCCATGATATGAATATATGATGTTCCAAAAGCAAAATGGTGCTCAACTATAAAAGAGAAAACGAGTCTTTATGATTGTAGGTCGTCATGTTTACTCAAACAGATTTAAATAGGAAACTATTAAGGTTGATTTAATGGTAAAAATTTAAGAATTAAAATAGTTTAATATAAATATTTGAATTCGATTTCAATTGTTTTACACATTGTAAAAAAATAAATTTAAATAGCAATACCCTTCGTTAATTAGTCTTGAGTTCGAGTTCGAGTTCCATTACGTGAGCCGAGCGATCCAAAACTTATCGTGCACAAATTTGAGATACTTTTTGTTTATACCACAGCAAGAAATCTATTATTGACGGAAAAATATCAATGGAGGTTGTCGGTAATGATGATAATTTACGTTTTAATTAAATTTTACCTGTTAAAATTTAATTTATGTTTATAATTTTTTTAAGAAATTGGGGTTGAGGTTTACGTTTTTTTTAGGATTTTGGTAGTTCATGAGATGAGGTGAGGATTAATTTTTTTTTCTAGAAAATTGAAATTATTATATTTGTACATATATCTTTTATTGACGTGAAATTTTAATAAATTTATATACATTTTAATTAAGTTATGACTATTAATTAGAATTGGATTTACAAATTATAATTTACGCTTTAATTTAAGCATTAATTAGATTAGGATATATATATTGGAATAAGATTATGTTATTAGAATTTTTTTGTTTTTTATAATTTTGAGTGGAAGATCTTGACTTTTTTTAGAAGATTCCAATGTTTTCATTTTATGATAACTTTTTGAAATGTTTTCAAAATAACAAATATTAACTGAATTCTAATATCTTCTCCCCTAGCTGATTCCTAAAAATACAGCATATTATAGAAGAATTTTGACTGAATTCCTAACATGAATTGTTGCAAACGTATGAAAAATAATTCTAATTCTTCCAATTAAAACATAATATATATTACAATCTAGGTCAACTTTCAAACTTATTTAAACTTCTCATACAAATTAGAAGAGTTAAAACAGAGGAATTCTAGTTGAGCAAATCACAGTAAATTCAATAACAAAATGTAATTGAAGAAAACTTGATTAAAGAAACATCAATCTAAGAGATTCAAGTGAATGTGATAGAGGTAGGGGGGGGGGGGGGGAGGGGGGAATATTATTAGAGTGAAAAGAAGGTTTTGGATGGTGTCTCATTTTCATGTTTTATATGCAAAGTGTTATAGTTTACGCATGTAAGTATTGTTTTTTATATATTTTTTAATATCCAATGTCAGTTAAAACTATCACAGATTAATAATTGAATATTGATTTCACTACAATAACTTTTAAAAGTGTAACTCAAAAAATAGTTGATGATCCGTTCTCTTCGCATAACAACAATTTAAGGAACGATTTATATAACTTTGAGAAAATATTTCCACAACCTTTTTTTTTGTTGTTGTAACGATTATTTAACATTATTAATATATTAAATTCAATAATTTTTAATATTATATATATATATATATATATATATATATATATATTCTTAGAAACATAATAAAATAAAAGCTGTTAATGGTTATTTTTTGGTTCATCTTTAAACGTGTGAAACTGTGACACATGCTATGCGCATAGGCCGTAGGTATCTAAACTTACATATTCTAAAAAAATTATATGTTTAGAATGTAATTAAATACATGCAATAAAAATTTATATACAATAAATTTATATTTAAAATTATAAATATAATTATTGATAATTTTAAATATATTATAATTTTAAATAAAAATATAATATTTTTTAAAATATTTTTATATATTCTAAAATATATATTAAAAAAAAGGAGGAATTAGAAGTAATTTTTGGAGATAATAATTTTTTAAAACAATTTAATTTAAGTTAATAGATTTTATTATATAAATTATGTTTATAAAATTTTAAAAAAATTAATATTTTATTAAATAAATTTAAATTAATATATATTATAAAAAATATATTATTTGTTAATATAAAATTAAATAATAAATTTTAATTTTTTAAAATTTTATAAAATATTTAAGCATAATATATATTATAAAATTTAATCTATTAATTTAATCATTAAATTAATAAAATTTAATTGTTTAAAAAAATTTAGTTACTGAATAATTTTAGTATAAATTATTCTAAAAATAATTTAAATTTTTTTTAAAAAAAAGTGAGATAAAATTTTAAATTTAAATTTTAATATATTATCAATATAAAAATTTTATATTGTCAATTAATTACAAAGTTATCATAAATATAATTTTTAGTATAATTATTATAAAAAATAGTTTTTAATTATATAACAATTAACAATTAAAAGAATATAAAAATTATATTATCAATATCTTTTAATTAAATTCAAAACTTAATGCAGAGGATTGACGTTGAAATTCCTCGAGCATTAATGGCAAAAAGGATGTGGAACCTTCCTAATCGTTGTTTTGTTGAATGTTACAAAAAAACAAGGCATATGCACATCGACATGGATCCTTTACATGTGCACAATCTATCTTATCCTCTATGTATCTTACACTAATCTGAAAAGCATATTCCTGCAAACCAGTGTGTTCATTTTGGGTAGAAAAAGATAAAGTGTGTGTTCCGTTATTCTTTTAAATTTGAGATATTAAACTTTTTTTTATAAAAAATTAATAAAAAAATTAACATGTATTAAATATAGTTTTTTATATTTAATATGATTAAATATAATATAATATAATAAAAATTTTATAATTAAAGTTAGAAATTTTTTAAATTTTGTTTAAACGTATCTTTTTAAAATATTTTAATTATTATTTAAAAAAAAATTATTTAATGTATTTTATTTAATTATTTTTTATTTAATCTTACATCTCACCGTAATAAAAAAAATTTAAAAATTTATTTAGATCATGACTTTTTTTATAAAATTTATTTATATCATTAAAATTTATTATTTTTATAATAATTCATCATCATAAATCTTAATTGATTAATAATGTAAATATTTATATTAATAATTTATCAAAATTTAATTTTTAATATTATATTTTAATATTTTATATTAATAAAATTATTTATTATATAAAAAATATTAATAATATATTTTTACATAATGGATTAATTTTTAAAAATTAAAATACTGATTTTATAATTGATTAATTTAAAAAATATATTAATTTTTAAAAATTAACAAACTTTATTTATGATTTTAAAAAATTTATTTTTATTTTAACGTGTTGTATTTTATTATTTTTTATTTAACCTTGATTTACACATGAACATAATAAAAAAATTATTTAAATCATGATTTGTTTTAAAAAATTTATTTATATTATTAAAATTTATTACTTTTATAATAACTATTTCAAAAATCATCCTTATCATTATAATTGATTAATAATGTAAATATTTATATTAATAATTTATCAAAATCTAATTTTTAATATCGTATTTTAATATTTTATATTAATAAAATTATTTATTATATAAGAAATATTAATAATATATTTTTACATAATTGATTAATTTTTAAAAATTAAAATACTAATTTATAATTGATTAATTTAAAAAATATATTAATTTTTAAAAATTAACAAACTTTATTTATAATTTTTTAAAAATTATTTTTATTTAATATATTTTATTTTATTATTTTTTATTTAATCTTAATTTACACCTGAACATAGTAAAAATTTCTAGAAAAAATTTATTTAAGTCATAACTTTTTTTAAAAAATTTGTTTACATCATTAAAATTTATTACTTTTATAATAACTATTTTAAAGATCATTCTCATCATAAATTTTAATTGATTAATAATCTCTAATGATTAAAAGATGCAATTAAGAATAATTTTTTTAAAAATATAAAATAAATTTTTTTAATTTATATTTAATTAATAACATTCAATATTATATTATATTAACCTTTAATAAATTTTAAAATATTAACATAAACATTATAATTTTATTTTTATAGTATGATGTATTTTATTAATAATTATAAAAATGTTAATAATGAATTTTCTATTGTTAATTTTTAAAAATTAATATACTTTTTAAATTAATCAATCATGGAATCAATATTTTAATTTTTAAAAATTAATCAATTATGTAAAAATATATTATTAATATTTTTATATAATAAATAATTTTATTAATATAAAATATTAAAATATGATATTAAAAATTAAATTTTAATAAATTGTTAATATAGATTTTTACATTATTAATCAATTAAAATTTACAATAAAGACGATTTTTGAAATAGTTATCATAAAAGTAATAAATTTTAATTATATAAACAAATTTTTTAAAAAATCATAACCTAAACAAATTTTTTAAGAATTTTTTTTATCTAGATGTAAATTAATGTTAAATAAAAAGTAATAAAATAAGATATATTAAATAAAAATTATTTTTTTAAAATTATAAATAAAATATTTTATAAGAAGGATATTTTAATAAAATTTAAATTTTTTAAATTTTAATTACAAAATTTATTATATCATATTATATTTAATTATATTTAATGTAGACAATCATATTTTATATCAGAGAATGTTTGATATCCTATTAAAGATTTTGAAGTATACCAAAAACGAAACCCAAAATTAATGTGGTGATCATTTTAAAAATTAAAAAATATGCATATATACATATATCGACAGTACTTATACTGACATATATTTAAATGTAAGCTTGAAATATATATTTTTTTTAAATAAATTTAACCATTCCAGATAATTAATTTAGAAAAGGTAGAAGATGAATATACAGTTTATATGTTTATATATCACCTTCTTTAAAAATGTATTAGATTACCAAACCTAAATAGACCAAAAGGTAAATATTTAGATCACACTTAACTTTGGCATCCATAGTTATCATTCTTAAGAGAAATGGATGTTTATTACTCATTCCTATCAATGTTTTATTTATAGTCTTTGATTGTTGTACATGCTTTTATTTATCAGTAAAAGACTTCTATTCCCTTCGTAACCAGTGTAATGTAGAAGCTACTAATATAGTATAAAATAATTATCAACAAACATCATCGATACCACATTTGTAATAATCTTAATAAAGCCAATATAACAAAAATAAATAAATAAATAAATCGAACACTATAAAAAATTATAATTTCCTAACAATTTAATGTTATACATTCACGTTTGTCTGTATAGATGTGAAAATCGAATTTTGCTGGAGAGGAAAATATTTTCTATATAACTTAACAAATCTCATAATTTATGCTAACATGTTTATGGTCATTGAATTTTTGTTTCTGAGAATCAATCCCTCATTGTCCAACTTTAAAACAAGCATAGCTTTTATCGATAATTTTTTTTCTAATGATAATTAAATTATTAGTATAAATATTGAGAGTTTATAGTGGCAATAAAATATATTATACATACAAGTAAATAATTTAATTAAAATAAAATAGGAATATATTAAACTTAAAAAATACATATCAATAATTTAATTTTTATTAGATAAAAAGTATACTAACAAAAAATACAGTTATATTTAAATTTTTATATTTGTTAACAAATAAAATTATTTCATAAAATAAGTTTTATTTGATTTGAAAAATAATTTTGTTTTTTATTATTAATATTAAAATTTTTATCTTATTTTATTTTAATTTTAAAAATTTGTATAACAAATAATAAAAATATTATTTTCATTTTTTATAGAAAAATTTTGAATTTTTTTAAAACTAAACACTCGTAATTTTTACTTTAGTTCGTTACAAAAAGTTTTCATATAGTTATTAAGATAAATAATTTTTTAAATCCTCCCATCTTTTATCCCTGCAAATTCTCCTAATCATTATATAAAAAAGATATTAAATATATTTTATAATAAAAAAATGCATAAATTTTTTCATTTATTCTTTTTATATGTTTTTATGTTTATTTCATAAAGTTTAAGAAAAATAATTAATATCTTTATTATATTAAAATTATTGTTTAATTTTTATTACGTCCTCAATTTTTTAATTTGCTTAATTTTTTATTAATCAATGTTTATATATATATATCAAGGATAAAATAATAAATAATATTTTAAAAATTAAAATAATAATTAAAAATAATAAATTTTTAAATGGTGATGGGTAACAAGAAACATAAAAATTAATACTTATTAACGTTGTTTTTATTTTGTTTTGAGAGAGAGAAGATATTGCATAGACCAAGAAATTTATTCATTATATTGTAATTGTGAGATAATTATTTCAATTTACACCTTATTTATTTAATTTTACTATTTTTTATATTTTCATATAAAGATAAAGCTACTAGTGTAAAATTAATGATTAGTATTATTTTAAAATTTGATACGGATAGATAAATAATAATAAAATTTATTATTTTTAACACATAAATATAGGTACTCTTTCCGATTTTTTTTATAAGAATCAAAGATAAAGTTTATTTTAATTTTTTTTATATGATCCCATTGACGTTGTTTGATATATTAATTAATTTGTTTACAAAATACATTTAATTAAATGGAGAGATTATTAAATAAAAATATAACATTTTGAGTGAGGTGAATATAGATAAAAAAAATCTGTCTAATTAATAATAATAATAATTTTTTTAAAAAAATTATATAAATTAATAAAAACTTTAGTATTATTAACTAAACTTATTAAATTTTTTAAGTCTTATATAAATTGAGTAATTTATTTTTATAAAAAATAAAAAAATAATTTATAAGATAATATGAGTACTTGTAAGAAAAAAATGTTATAAAATATAATAAATTCTATTAGGATAATAAAGTATCATGATGATCATCTTCTTTGGGATCATATTAGCAGCTGAGTGCAGATATAATGAACATTATGGGATAAGTGGCAACAACATAGGAAGTGGGTCCCTCTTATGCTGACAGAGATGGGTACATGGAACATGGTCAACAATGAAAGGTGTCTGAGAGAATAAAAACGGTGGGTATGGACTTAAAACTTGGCTGGCCTTGGCCTCTAAATGTGAGACAGCTATCCTTTTTGGGCCTTTCTCTCAGCCCACCAATTTCATGTCAACTTCGTCTGTCGATATTGAAAGTGACGCAAACTGAGAAAGAAAATTGCAAAACCGGCCTTTACGTTTTTAAGTGCAACCTTTTAGCCAATAGAGTTTTGCACTTTCCATAAACTGACCCAACTCTACGTCACACGGTTTTGTACTTTCTTTCCTACCTATTATTATTATTATTATTATTATTAAATAAAATGCATGTGTATTCATTATTTAAAGAACCAAACTTGTTCTATACACCACAAGCCCAAATTACACTACTAATCTCATTTTATTCTATAAAGAATAAGACCTGTTTTAGGTCTACCCACTACAAGCCCACATATCATACTACCAATTTCAAGGATTGGACACCATACACAGCTAATATATATTGGCCCGAGGGTCATTTAAGTACAAATAATTGGCATAAAAATAAGTAACTTCAAATATAATATATATATATTTGCTATCATAAGTGTCATTTAGCAGAATCTGAATGCCGTGACAAGTTTAACCGATAACTCACTTATGTCATTAAGAGAGCTAGAAAACAGTGTTTAGACAAATAAGAGGGTTATCTTTTTTTATTGTCAAGATATTTAAACCTAATAAAAAAATGTCATATTTTAATGTCTAACTGTACTTTGAACAAAATTGTTTGTTGTGACAAGTTTATTGAGACACGCAGAGTTTAAAAGCTTCAGATATAAAGTGAGACCTAATTGAGGATAAGGTTTAGTTGACTTCCCTTATAGTTATTGGGTTTAAAAGCATCATTAAAATAGTTAACAAACTCGTAGTTGAATTGACACTTGATTAGTTTTTTTTTATTTATGTTTTGTAGAAACTTAAAAAATTAATTAATTTGTTATTCTCCAAATCATTTTTCCATTTCTTGAATATATAAATACAATGGAACATCCACTATAACAACGATTATCTAGAACAGCTAACCTTAATTCCTTCACAGGGAGGGATCCAAGGAGGGTAAGACTTTAAAATTTTATATAAAAATATATACTTTTACAGCTTACTAATATAATTATGTACGTTATTATTATTCTAGATACATTCCTTGTTAGGTAATATAAACACAAAAAGATAGAAACAGTGGTATTAGTTATGTTAAATATAACTATGGGAAATTATTCATGGTTGCCGAATTTGATCAGTCTTACGCACAAGCATATAGTACTGTTCCAATTAGAATAGGGGGTGTGCACTGTGAAGTGTGAAGTGGAGTGTAGCTTGGCAATCAAATATTCAAATCATAGAGATTGTGAAGAGTCATCAGAATGCTGAGTGTTACCGCACATTGTATCAGGCTTTATTGTCGGCTGGACACGATGCATGCATCACTTTCTCCTTATTGCTAAAATAGAAAGAAAAACGTTTGTAATTTATTCTTTTAAACATATTTTTTAATATTTTTGTAATTAATTATTTTATAAAAAGATTAAATAAATTTATAAAATAAGTATTTTTATTTTTAAAATACTGATTAATTGTAAAAAAAATTATGTTCAAAGCAATATATCCGAATGGAAAACTCTCGTCTGACATCGACATGCACACAGTTCTCTAGTATATTCATCCATATTATCTATGATTATTATGTAAAAAATAAATAAATTAAAGCACATGCAACGAAAAAGGCTCTATAATAATACATAAGAAACTTCACCAAATCAAGTTCTAATTTCATGAAGACAGCATAAACATAGATTTGAATCATTTTAGTTTTGCAAACTTTTGTTTTCAAAAAGAAAAAAGAAAAATTCATTCATTAAATATAAGAAATACTGAAACACGTTTACAAGAAAAGACAAGATTCTATATAAATAAGTGGATGACACATCAATTCAAAAACGAACCATTACTTCCTTTGTAACATCTTACTTTAAACCAGAATCATAATTATAATTTTGATCCTATCTAAAGTTCCTAAAAGATTTCAATCTTCATTTTTAAACATTACATCATTCCTTCACAACTAAGAGTGTCATACATCGACCGTTTCTTTTGCTTGCCTCAGATCAGACCTTTAAACAACAGATAAACATCAAATAAACTTAATTTTGTTCAAAAATGAATTTAGAACATTGTGATTTATGTTTAGATACGTTTATCTTAAATGTAATTTGAACAAAATAAAATGTTGATAGAAAGATATAAATCTAAATCATTTAAAATGTGTAACTACTGAAAAAGTATGAGTTTTATAAAAAACAGTAATCTGATGATATAATATTAAATTATTAGAATGTTTTTTGTCAGTTCATATACAAACGAGTGCTTATTTTTAACGCAAAAACGCAACAAAGTGCTATTTATAAGTTCAATGAGTTAAAACTATGTTTGAGATTAAACATAATCTTGCTTGAAAGGGTGTGTCAAACATGATAACGCCTTATTCGAGGCCATTTTTAAACTCAAGCGGAATTTGGGATAGTTCCAGTGTGAAAGCATTCTCCAAGTTCTTATATCTTTAACGTGTCAAAAAGCGCTTTTGGTGTTTCTAAAATTTACAGTCAGATGAATTATAACATACTACTATGTGTGTTAATTATATTTGATATATTTATTTTATTCGTGACTTTAAATAAGAATATAGACACACGTATAGTCTTTATCTTCTTTGAAAGATTTAAAGCAGTCCTGCGTGTAACTTATTCTTGATAACGTCGGAAGACTTTGAAGCATACATATACTTATCCATCCATTCATGTATATGTCCGCAACACTGGCGGCAAAAATATATTATACTAAAGCGGAAAGGAGGAGATGTGATGGGAATCAAATTAACATCCTCCAACTTGTTTAAAATATGTATGTTAGAATAAACCCAACATGATTTTTATTTTTAAAATAGTTAAAGGACTTCAAATTCGAATAGAACGCTGCAGTATGTTATGATTATCACATTATGGATTGGATCAAGACTCAAGTATGAAAAGTACTTGTGAATTTATGTATATATTTTTTCTAAGGAAAGAATATTAATTTCATGTCAATCAATTATCATAATTATGGAGATAAGCATGAATTATGATTAAAATAAAATTAACTTGTAGGTTAGATTCTTATATAATTTTCTTTGAAAAAAAAAAAAAAGAAAGAGAGAAGAGAATGTTTTCAACAGATTTTTAGCCAAATCCTTTCTCTTGGTTTGGACCGGGAATATTTGGATTAACATTTCAGAATGGTAAAAATCTTTTTGCTTGAGTTGATTGTAAAGCACTTTCTTACAATGCTTTTTTAGAATGGGCTCAAGTGGAAGCTCACAGAATCTCAATCAACTAAGACGAATCTAGCATGTTCGGTTTGACCCAAGATTTTGATTTAAGCTCAATGAAATTGTAACACAAAATGTACAAAAAAGAAGTTCCAACCCAAAAAAATCGTGATAGTAAAGGCCAGGTTGTGTGATGAATTTAAGATTAATTCCAAGCAATTAGTATAGTTATAAATTTAGGGATGATTATTGTCTTGCAATTTGTTTACTATGAGCTGGAGGATAAAGTGGTGATGGCCATTGGCCAGTGGTGGGCGACTATTTGATTGTGATGTCCTTCATGCACAATCCTATTCACATGTTTAAGTAGGACAACACAAATTCTAGATTTCTTGTTCTGACACTGATTAAGATGACCATGATTTGGGAGATGCGCAAGCTAATTATAAACAGGAGATTGTGGAGAATATTAAAAACTTGAATGCAAAAATGAAACGTTTGAAATAAGACCTTGGATTACTTTATTGAGAAATTAAGGAAACAGGAAGAAGGAAAGCAAAGGAGGAAAACATCACTCGATCAGAAAGTATAAAGAGCCCACGATGGATGAGCCCACTGTCTTTTCGAAGCCTTGTCTTCACCACTGAGGATTAGGCCCACTTCGAACAAATTTACTATGAAAAATAAAATAAAATGCACCAAACTTTTTTGCTTAACTTGAAATGAATTTATGCACAATCTGATTTTAAAAATTTATGACCAACAATATTTTAAAAATTTGATGTCTATAATTTATTTTAACTTATAAAAAAAATTATCTATTTCATCTTTTATTTTCTTCTACAAATAGTTATAAAAAAGTATATTCAAATTAAGTTTGGGTCAAGATACAATAAAGCACATTATTGGTTGTGTATTTTAAGGTAAAATATATTTAAATTTTTATAAATATGGTTAAATTTAATTTTTATTTTTAAAATTTATTAATTTTAATCTTGACAGATTTTAAAAATTTTAAAATAATATATATCACCACTTATTGATAATGTGATTATATCAAACTGCTCTATTTTTTTGTTTATTTGAATTTTTAACAAAACAAAGCACCGAAAAAAACACATTGTTTTGGTTAGATTTTTGTGCTTATGAAAAAAATCAATTTTGAAGTTTTCATAACATGAAAAGCTATTAAAGGGTCATATAAACTAAGCATAGCCTTTATACGGGATAGGAATAGGACAATGGTGATATAAGTCTGAGTCGTACTCGATGAACCTTATATGGGCCATATGTGAGGTGTCAACCCACACTACTTTGCTTGTCCATTACTTTTGTGGTTGCTAATGCAAGCCCATGCTGTATAGCAAAGGTAGGGCTTATCAAAGTAATGTGGGATTGAACAAAAATTTATCAGGGTAATCAACCCTTTCCTCCTCACCTTTAGGCCCTAACTCTATAAAGTGTTGTCTTATTATTATTATTTATTTGTTAATTGTTAAGGTTAACAAAGGGATTACGTAATCCTCTTTGTAAGCTAAAAATCCCTCTGGATTGATCAAAGTAGGTTTTGCATTATATTGTCCTAGGGGTAATATTCATGCTTGAAGTAAGGATAATTAAGTAGTATTACTTAAATAACATACTTTACTTTTATACAAATTTTTCTTTAAATATCCATTTATTATCTAACATTTATCTTCTTCCAACTGTTCTACTTCTTAAGTGAACAGTACGATATAATTTAAACCAATTTTTATAAAAATATTTTTCCAAAACAACGTTTTCCAATTTCAACTTAAATGTTGGACGACTCTTATTTTTCACTTAAATTCCTATTTTTCCATTCAATTCACTCAGCTTTGGATCAAAATAATATTATTTATTCAAGTTTTACATTAATTATTTTTAAAATATAAAATTTTAATCAGAATGATATAATTTTTTTTAAAAAAAAATAGAATTTAAATAATTATGTGTGATAAGGAAATTTATAATTTTATCTTTACAAAAATATAAATAGTAATAAAATTATTTAAAAAATATATTATATAGATTCAAGTGATATTGAATTATACTAAAAAAATTATTTTTTTTAAACATTTTTAAGTATAAAAAATTTATTCACTTTTTTTTTTTATTTTTAATTCATTCAGTATCAAGTGTATAGATTCATAACCTTTTTACTTTTTTCTTATTTTTATCTTTTTCATTATCTTTCATCGTTCTCTTTTTTTATTAAATTATTTTTACCTCGTGATTTGAACAAAACATTTCATATATAATAAAGAAAATTTTAAAAAAATTGAATTATTTGTATAAACAACTTTGATTCCATATAAGCACCTCTATAGAAAATTTTAAGCAACTCCTCTGAATATGCTCTAAGATGCGATAAATTCAAAGGCCACTGAAAAAGTTAGCTCCAAAATTCGCTGCTCCAATGGTCCCTAATTTTTCATTTAGATTAGACTTGAATTCGCTGTCAAAATCTTTCAAAGATGCTTCTTGAATTCATGTTTTTGGTATTTTAAAAAATTTCATTTCATTTGCCACATTTTTATCTCTCTCTCTCTTTGGCTTGTTGAATTTGCATCTCCTTCATTTGGTGAGACGCGCCGCGCGGTAAATTTAAATTATAGGTTGTAAGATTTTAATTTAAATTTACAAACTTTGACACATTTGTATGATTGTGGATGGCACTGGAATTGTACCTTAACTATGCGTTTATTATTTGGGGCTTGATTTCGTAAGAATTAGATGTTAATTCAAATGGAATGGGACTCATCTGGTTTTGTTTTCAATATTTTAAAGATTTTAATGTTTCGTAATCAATTGGACGGGTTCAAGATTTATTTTGTCGAGAAAGAGAACATACTTGATGACGTGGTAGTTAAATTTGCAAACATATGCATGTTATATTGTTATTGATAACTAAGAAGCATTTGAGTTTATTGTCAAGTTTTTGTAATTTATTTTCCGGCCACTTAGTTTGTTAAATGTCACACATTTCAATTCCGAACCTATATTAGCACTGTAATTGTAAGGCCATCATAAGATGATAGTTCACTAGTTTTTAAATGGAACGATGACCTTCGAATTTATTAGTCAGCTGAGGAATAAAAATAATCCCTCTTCAGAGAAAATTTGAAGTCTAATTATCATTTGCTACAGTGGGATTAGGTCATAAAAGGACAGCGCCATAAATTATATATCTGTTTGCCTTAAAATCGTGTGTTTAATTTTTATATATTCTCTTAATTGATTGTAGTTTAAAAGGAAGATTTTCATTAAATTTCAATAAATTTTTATTGATAAATTTTGAAATTATTTCAAACCTCAAATTTATCATAATTTTTTTAATATTTGAATAAAAAATTAGAATTTATGAATTTTAAGTACAATATAATTAATGACAAAACTAAATTTAATTAATTTAAAATAAATAAATTTACTAAACTTCAAAAAAAATTACAAAACTAAATTTATAGACAGTTTGTTTGGTTTTTAAACTTAAATTTTAATTTATTTGATTAACTTAAAATCCAGTTTCATGAAAATAAATATATTTAATAAAATAAATTATTTTAATATATTATAACATTTAGATAATATGTTTCGAAATATTACTCTGTATAACGTTTGGGCTTATAAGGTTTTTTTTCTTCATTTTTATTCATATTAATCTTGTAAAAAAATTCTTTTATGTACCTTTATTTCATTTTATAGTTATCAACAAATTTAATTAAATATTTTTAATTCAATTATTTATCTTATAATTTTTAATATTATAAATTTTATCTGATTTTTTAAACTTTATCTATTTAGTTGATATTTTAATTTTTAGCTTATTTATTTGATAATGTTATTAAACATACTAAAAGTTCATTTAATAGTTGAAAACTGGATAAGAAAGAATAAAATATTAAAATTGAAAAGCAATACATAAGATAAGAGTAGGATGTATTTTTATTTTATTTTACTTTAGATATACATCTAAATAATAAATAAGGTAAAATTATATTATCATGTATAATGTTTGAAATAAATAAACGAAAATTAAATTGAAATGAATAACTTATCATTTTATTGAAATTAATATAATTTTGAACTTAATTTTCCAAAATTTTAATAGAAATGTATAATTAAAAATTTACATAATTTATTAATAATATTAAAAAAAATTAATGTACTTAAAAAATTAATTTTGAAATATTTTTTTGTAGTAAATTATAATTATAACTAAATAAATTATTATTTTTTAAATTTATATTTAATAAATTTTTTAAAATGTTTTTATATAAGAAATTATACAAATAATTTTTTGAAGAAAACATATTTATAATTAAAATGATTCTTATGTAATATTTTTTATAAAATATTTACATTATATTTTTAAATTATTTTTTAAATATTGAAGAAGATACATGATAAGAATAAAAATTAAAAAAAATCATATTATACTCATTTTTTTGCTAATACTGAAAACAGAGTTTGATAATCTAAGTAGTTATCCTAATTTTCTTCGCGTATTCGTCCATCTAATAAGTTTTAACAGTAAAAAAAATAAAGAGATTAAAATTATAATTAAAAAAAATAAAAAATAAATTTTGAAATTATATTTTCTAACATTTACCGATTTGTAGTTTTTAATAACTATAAATCAATTTTGACCAATTTATAGATTTCTTCTATTTATTATTTGTTATTATTTTTAAAAAATTATTTCTTATTTTAAAATTTTAAAATATTATTTATTTATTTTTTGTTATATCACCATTCTTCATAATAATATTAATTAATAAAATAATTACCTTTTTTATGTATATAAAATAATCTTAAACAGGGAAATATTTTTTTCAATTGAACTATTTTTTAAGCATAATTAGTTTATTACCTTTTTGATTTTTTTCATCCATAATAAAATCCCATTCGTGTCATCAATGTCATAACACAACCAAATAAGTGCTTGTAGGGGGTCAAACAAGTAGAACGTATAAATTTTGAATTGAATCATAATAGATGAATAAAATTAAATCATTAATTATTTATAAATCGCTAATAATATATTAAAAATTCAATTCATTAATGGTTTATTTAATAAAAAATAATAAATCCATCTGTTAATTTTTTTATGGAAGAATTTTCAATTCTTCCATTTAAAATTTATTATATCAAACTTTTATTCAAATGTTGTAGAGTTCAAAATCCGCCGTTTTTAAAGGTCTGTCCTAAATAATTAACTTTTGACCACTTAATACGGTAAATTACAAAATAGTTGGCTGCATAATTTTAAAAATTCCATCAAACTGGTTGGTGGAACCAATAATTGATATATATATTTTAGATTATTTTTACGATAAATTAAAAACAGATCGGTAAAATTAAAACTAATAAATTGAAGAATTGGTAAAATTTATTCATATAAAATAATATTATATTCTATTTAATTTTCTATATATAATTTAAATTAAAAAATATAAATGATATGTAATTCTTAATTTTTAATATATATATATATATAACTATAATATTAATGTACTATATTATTATATATTTTATTTTATAAATATTTTAAAAATAATATTTAATTAATATAAGTTTGATTCTAATTCAATAGCTATATCATCATACTTTCAACCAGTATTATCATAAGTTAAATAATGGATCCGATTTTAAAAATTTTATTTGGATTGTACATTATATATATCCAATAACAAATAGTAATTCTTAAATCCTTGTGGTATATTTACGTAGGAGACAATCCTGGACCTTGCAGTTGGTATTTTAGTTTCCCATCAACGTATAATCATACAAAGGATCATATATATATATATATATATATATATATATATATATATATATATATATATATATATATATATATATATATATATATATATATATATATATATATAACCGTGGGGCATGTGCCATAGTGTCAGTAACTGATAGTTTAGGTGCGTAATTGTGCTTAAATATTCCAAATCGATGAATATTAATTTGAATGATTCTTAGTTTGTTGCTAATTCTGATTGATTTGGTAAAGTGGTTAAGCACAGTTGCCTTAGTTTGTATGTGTCCTTGATCGATAATAAACTCCGGCATGTCCCATATGTTGAGTACCGCGTGAAACAACTAATTGGTAGCGTGAAGTGTTCCATAAAAAGCAAATATATAGTCCTTATAATTATGGACTGTATACAATAGGAATTCACAAGATTCTCTCTCTGCTTTACCACTGTACCATGGAACTGACTGCAATAAGGTGGTGGAAGGCACATTGATAAGACTTCGTACCCACTCATGTACATGCCTACAACAATTTCTCTCAAATATAACTCTTCTTTTGTTCAAGAGCATGTAAATTTTGCCATTTCTCTCCAATGTAAACGGAAAACTTATGACAAAATGAATAATTTTGATAAGGTTTTCCAAATATTTTAAAAAAAGACTTAATTTTAAACTTCTTACATTGTGTTGAAAATAAAAGAAGCCAAAAGGAATTTTGACGCACTCTCATTTAATTATGTGTTTTTACGTCATTACAAAGTCCGATTCTCATAATTTCTTTAAAAGTTACATTGGACAAAGTATAATTAATAGGTGCTAAAGGATATACTACAATGACGCTATTTATATTTAATTTCAAGCTGTAATGTTAAATGAACTATTCATTTTATAAATTTGTAGTTTGATTTAACTTTGTATTTAGACTGAAAATTTCAAAATTTCATTCAGTCACAGAACAAATCTAGAAAACTCGAAGACAAAATAAAACTAGCATAATGGTAAGGCGCACTGATGGTGTGTAAAGTTAAGAGGGTTATGAATGTGTTGTACTTTGTTACAAGTTTAATCATTTATATATTTGTGCAAATTATGAAATTCTTTGCGGAGTATTGGTTTCTTCTGCTATTATACTTACCTTCAATTTCTAGAAGCAAAGTTGATTTAGTAGGATTGCTCGGACATACTTTATCATCTGCTAGCACCAAATCATGATGTGCATTATTATATATACCGCGTTTGCATTAAAGAGCTCCTTAGCAGAAGGTAATAGGTATCATAGCCTCAAAGTCTTTGCTAGAGGCCACATTAGGAAGGTTTCTAAATCCGAAACCGCTTGTGAAAATACAGCAAAATTACCAAACCTACCAGTTCATATTTAGTTAAATCCACTCCACAATTATCATTTCATCTTCTATGCTCTTATTAACAACCACTTTTTGACTCGCCTTCTTGTCATTGGACAGATTCGGTATTTTATTTAATACCTTCAAATTAACATTTTACATTTATATTATTATTCTACATCTACTTATTTTAACTTACCTCGCTTCATTTTTCTGCAATAATACTCTTAATCTTAATGTGTGGATGATTGATATGCAACGTTTTGCATTATTTCAATTATAGGAAAGAAAAACACTTTAATAGATGCCATTTTTTTTTGTCAGTTTGTAGCCCCCACAAGAAGCAAGGTAGCAAAGAATTAATAATTTTTCATCAAACGCTGCTGCTGCACCTAGAATTAGAAGAGCGAAGAAAGGGCCAAAGCAATTATTTAAAATGGAATTCTAAACACACCTAGAGATGAGACAATTATATATATGTACACGGAGAGAGCATATAAGTTATTCGGGGGGGCACAAGAAGCACAAAAAAAAAAAGGTAACTATTTTATGATAATCACTGTCACAGCAACCCCGTTTATTTCTGGTAATGTAAATAACAGAGAAAAAGGGCTAAACAAATCTAAATACATAAAAGAATGTATAACCATAAAACACTCCAGGTGGAAGACAAACCCGAATCACACCCACACAATTACAAACACGTGGTGTGTTATTTAGTCGAAGAATTCCCAATTGAACTTGGGATGAACTGAATTATTGGTCACGGAGGTGGAGGTGGAGGTGGATGTGGGAGTGACTGGAATTAATGGATGTAGAGAATCAAATGTCTCCCATTTTGTGGTAACTACCACTTCTGAGGTAGAATGGCTTGAGGGTTGGTGTTGCTCCTTCTTCAATACAAGAGAATGCCCGTTTGAATTCCTTGATTGTTGCTCCTGATTTGGTACTAATCTATGATGCCCATTTGATACACTTTGCGGTTGCTCTTCAATTGGTGCCAGTCTCTGACCATTCAAATGCTTTTGTTGAGGAGGCTTTATTGAGGCATGACCTCCCTCAGTACTAGGCATGGAATTCTTAATTTTCAACATATCCAAAGTTTCAACATACTTCTGAACTCTTTTGACCTTCAAAACGATTCACCACCATGAAATATAAGGATCAATTCAAAAACAGGGAACTCAATTAGAGGAAATGTGTAAAATTTTTACCTGCATTTTCCTCTGCAACTTAACATCTCCATCAGCCATTATACCATCCAATTTAAGCAGCTGATTCATCAAAAGCTCAATCAAACGAAGCACATCCGTTTCCGCAACTTTTCCACCTTTACCAATTATTGATTCAAGAGCAGACACCTAACGAGTTCCAATAACCGATCAGCACCCATTCTCTCAACCGTATTAAAAAATCAAGCGTAAGAAAGAGAGAGAAAAAGAAATTGTTACCTGGCCTGCAAGTCTATCCACTTCCAAGCTAATTTCTGATATAGATTTGGCAGCTCTCTCCATCTTTGCATTCTTTCTCATTTCCAAGTACCTCTTCTCTTGACTAAGAGGGTCCTCCATAAGCACCATCTTGGATTTGTCTTTGACACCAACCATGTCTAGAAATGCCTTGGAATCCCTCTCTTTGTCTTTAAAAAATAGCTTTTGGTCTTGATGGTGCAACCCAGTTGCCCCAGACAGCATTTTCTTCAGTTCCCCTGCAACACCCCATAAAAACAATCAAAACAAAAACAAAAAAGAAAAAGAACAAATTTTAAAATATTAAAAAATAAAGAAAGATGCGATTACCAAATGTAGCTTGAGAACTAATGTTGACTTCATGGTAGGTTGACCCGTATTTAACCCGAACTCTAATTGTCGGTGGAGGCACCGGGTTCCGATCCGAGTCAGCGGTTCGGCGCTGAACCAACATTCCCCCTGGCCTCATCTCCCACTCCATTGAACCTGAACTTCCATTCATGGAAGAAACCATGTTCCTCATCTTCATCATCTTACTCTACAACAAAAAGTTGCCTCTGCGCGAATCCAAAACCAAACACACCCTTAGATCTCTGATTCCGTCACAGAAAATCTCAGCCCCCTCTTATAGAACAAACCTCTGACCCCGGCATTCCAATCCACACACACACACACAAACAGAGGAAAAACAAAAGCCAAAAAAGCTTTTATAAGTTTCAAGAGAGAGAAACTAAGAAGCTTCAACTTTTTCTCTTTCTTCTCCCTTTTCCTTAGAAGAATCAATGGCGTTTGGCTGAAGAAAAACCTTCCAACCTAACCACCCTCCCGAATCTTAGTCTTCACGGAAAAGATCGTCGGCCGGTGACCGGAGCCGGAAAAGTTATCGATTTTGCAAAGCAAAAGAGACACTGTCTGACACCCGGATGAATGGAGAAAAAAGAGGAAAGTAAAAAAAAAAAAAACAGAAGATGAAAGTGGCAGAGCTGAAAGCACTGATCTTAGCAGCGAAATGTGAGAATTTATCTGGCGGAATCTGAGACAGAGCAAATGAAACAAAAGAGAATCTGAAGAGGGGAAGGGGTGAAGTAAAAATCAATGTGAAGTCAAAATCTAGAGAGAGAACAATTCCAATTATGAGGAATTGATTTTCTCCCTCTGTCTCTTGCAGTTCTGGAGGAATCGGCAAAGAAGAAGAAAGAGAAAGTTGAAGAAAATCAAAATCAAAATCAATATAAAAACGAGTGGACAGCTAACATTGCTGGCAGCCTGTGACTTTGATTTTGATATATACTAATACTAAGCTATTATTTTTCTATTAATAATTAAATATATAAAATTAACCATTTTTAATAATTGTCCATCTTATGATTAAACAACATGAATTGAATAGCTTCATATTTTTCAATTTTTATTATTACCAAATTTAAAAAAGAGAAAAAGAGCGTAGGGCTAGAAAGGGAAAGGGAAGAGAACAACGAAAGCCGCCAAAGGCAAAGCATTCTTTTTCCGAAATGGTTAAAAAACTAGAAGTGGAAATTTGGGTGTGTCTGAGAATGAGCATGTGTTTTGGTGCGTTGTGGTTTAGATTAACAATACTGAATCTGGGAGTTTCTGGAGGACACGTGTGTGAGTAAGGGTAGTTTGGATATTGCGCGATGATGGTGAGGTACACGTAGCGAGGTGATGGCAGTTATTTCTATGAGCAGCGGTTAATCGTTGGAGATTAATCCCGCCACACTTTCCTTCAGTTCAACCTTATTGCTCGTTACGTCACCACTTACCACTGTGTGCTCAATTTTACCTTCCTTTCTTTCTTTTTTTTAACACCTACAATTTTTATTTCTGGAATAATCAACTCTCCTTTCACTCGTTTAAAAGAATAATACAAATGAAACAAAACAAGGATAATGATGTACTTTATTTTATTTAATAGAAAGGAAAGTAAAGAGAAATTGGAAAAAAAATTAGATAAAAAATATTTTTCAATTTTTATAAATCAAAATTTAAATATTTTTTACTTTCTTTCCTTCCATCAAATATTATATAAAAAACTTTTCTTTGACTTATTTAAAATAAAGTGGTGAAACATTAAAATATAAAATTATAAATGTTGAAAACTAAAAAATATTGAAATATAATTCAGGTCAAGGAATCGGACTGGCCAATCCGTTATTTGTATAAAATTATATTCAACTTGTGATATTTTTTAGCATATGATGAATTTTATCCGAGAATATTTAGAAGATGGATTTATCTTTTTTTAAAGTAAAACAAAAAGTAAGAATCTGTTTATTATTAAATTGAAATAATTGAAATTTAAAAAATATCTTAATTTAAATCAATAATAAATAAGATTCCTTCTTCTCACTTTAATAACCAATATTAAATTGAGTAAATTTATTTAAAAGAACTTTATTTCTAACTTTTTATTTACCAAATTCGTATCAAAATGTTACACAATAACATTTAGTATAAGCATTATTATATTTTAAAATAAGTTACTTTAATTTATAATAAGATTAGCAGGAATAAAATTTTTAAGATCTTTTATAAACTACGTTTACTATTTTATTGTAAAAAAACTATAAAATAAGAACTTTTTAGAAGGTTGCCCATCTTATATATGTTTACTTTGTTATTTAAATTAACCTCGTTACATGAATCAATTGGATGATCACAATATTTTTGTATCCATATATGTGTTGATGAAACAAGGTTCTGAATTGTGGAAATGCAGAATCAAATAGATATTTGGTACCATGTTTGTGTAACCACGTTTAACTCTATAAAGTTTTAATGGAATTCTAGATAGTGCTGCTAATATGATCCTATCTTATTTAATTAGTATTTAAATTTTCTAAAATAATATGTTTATTCTTAACAAAACTATATTAGTATGAACAAATTTAGTAACATTAAAAAAGTTTTCTTTTGTTGAATTATTTATTTTTAAATTAGTATATTAATTTTTTAGAATAAAATTTTCAATTCTTAAAGATATTAGTTATGGAGAATATCATTATAATCGTACCACTTGAAAGTGTGAAGGATTGCAATTTAACTTTTGTTTAGAATAGCTCGTTATAGATACGATCATTCATGTAATATATATTAAAATTATTATGAATGTGAATTAATCAATGGAAGATTGATCTAATTTAATTAAAATTTTCAGATTCAAATTTTAGATAAATAATTATGCTAAATGCTTAAAAAACATTTATTATTTATAATAATTTAATTTAATTTAAATAAAATTATCCCCATTAAAAATATATGTAGTTCAGATGTTAAAAGGTATTTATACCAACCTGATGTTCTATTAGATAGTTTATTCAATATGTGTAAAGCTTAAGCTGTTAGTAAGGACCAATTAAGATGTGATGTACATAATTATAAGGTCAACTCTCTCCTTTATATGTAGAACAGCTTGTTACAATATATATCTGCATGATTAAAGTGATCTAGATAGATATATAGTAAGTTTCCTTCATTATTTCACATCTTTTAAGATGAGAAAATTTTATTTTAATCTATTTACAAATTAACATTATCAAGAATCTCATATATTCATAAAATATTTTTATTATCTTCTATTAAACATACAAAAGAATTTGTCTATGTATCACTTTTTTAACAACGTTAAAATAATTTTATACTAAATATCACTTCAAATAGTTGACTTTTGAGTAAAATAGTTAGATTAATTGTAAAATGTGTAAATGGCAGTGTGTATTCAAACAACTTTACTCATTCAGTGAAACTAAGCATTATCGACTCAGGTCGAGTTTAATTTTAATAGTGATTATTTATTGATAAAATATTAGTAAGCATTATTAATTATAAGTTCCTATATATACAATTTCAGCATGTTACTAATCATAAAATGCGATGCCTTCTAGCAGAGGTGATACCCTCAAACATTATTTGATTGTTGTATTAAAAAATTATAAAATATTATAAAATCTGATTGGTGTAAATATAATTAATCATACTGAATAAAAGTAAGCGTCGTAGAATTTTATTTTTATATTGTGGGAACCAGATTAAAAGAAAGAGGACAAGCAGAGTTTGGGTCATTCTTGACCCCGTCTATTTCTTCAGGTAAAATTTCATTCTTTTATGAAATTACCTATATTTATTAATTTCATTCAATTTAAGTCTTTTCATATTTTGTCAGTTCATCTACCATATACGTGATTAAGATGTCCTTTTTATGACTTCACTTTTCAGGGGTTCTATTAACTAAACTGCTATTTGGAAGAGTATTTTCTTTTTGCCCTTCCTGGTTATGATGCAATTTATCTTTGAATTGATAGGTTTGTCATTAAGCATGATATATGCTTGAACCATATTAATGGTTTAAGCGAACATAAGTATGAAAAGTAGACCATGGAATAATAAGAATGGAAACTAGAAAGTGACTTCCTTGTGTATGACCACAAAAAATTACGAGAAAAAAGACTACACTTTCTCTTTGTTGACAAAACTAGGGACTCTAGTTTTTGCAAGTATTATATATGCATGGGGACTCAAATTATAAGGGCAGGGCCCTAATGACAAACAGACAGCTATCATATGTCTCTATTTTTATTTCTGTTTTTCAATTTCTTAAATCATAGCAATCAATACCTCTTTAATAATAAATACGCAAATGTGTATGGCTTGTTTTGTTTCTCCTTTTAAGGTTCACAGAAATTAAATTTTTTCTTTTAACTATGGTACAGGCTTCCTTTTGGTATCTTGAAAATCATAAAAGTCACTCTAAAATCCATAACACGTCATAGACAATCAGGTACTGCGTAAGGAAAATTTAAGATTATTTAGTTTTAATTTCTTGACTATCACCAGTTATTTCCAAATACTTGCAAAGATAATCTTACAAGCTCAGTCATAAGTTTTTCCATTTTTTAGACTATGGTAGAATGTTCGTAAATCGATTTAGTATAATACAAAATTGTAAAACCTGAATAAAAATCAAATTAATTGAAAATTAAAAACTGCAAAAAAAAATTATTAGATTGAATAAGATTTCGAATTCAATTTTAAAAAATAATCTAATTCATTGCACATCAAACTTATGCGTTTATATTATTTATCTGTAAAATTATATTTATATTTATATAAATATGTATATTTATAAATAGAAATACTTAATTGTTTTTTTATAATTTTTCTATCACAGTTATATCTTATTGTTACTTTTAAAAAAATATATTTTAATATGCTTACGAGTTTAATAGTTTTGAAACCATTTAAAATTATTTACACATCTAATTTTTTTGTTATATAAATTTTATTCTTTATATTAAAAAAGTTCTAATTAAAACTAATGTATAAGAGATTATAAAAATACTGTTTATAACTTTCCAACTAAATTAATAATATAAATCTAAAAATTAAATCACCCAATATAATATAAAATACTTTTAATTAGGTCGAAATAAATTAAAAAATTTACTTAAACTATTTTAAATAAATTTTAATGTATTTTATAATTAAATAAAAATGTATCCAAAAAATAATCTAAACCGAAGTACCTAAACTATAATAATCTATGAATTTAGAACCTTTGTGTTTCTTTTAAGAAAACAATAATATCGTGTTGAAAAACAGAAATAATTATACTTTATATTTATGGCTAGTGAATTTTTGTATGTGAGATGTTGATCATTATTAATAAAATTTCATTTACGTTTCTCGTGTAATATCATATATTATTGTTTTAAATATGAAACATATTTAAATTAAGTTTATTTTAAATGAACAATTTTTATAACTTGGTGAGAGCATAATATAACTGAATGCTTTATTTTATTCAGTTTGCACGTTAATATTACGTTTAGATTTTAGAACGATAAATACTAAAAAAAAATTAAATACAAATTTCAAGGCATATTTATTGATTTAAAATGGCAAGAAATTTGAAGAAAATAAAAACACGCGTCTACATCTTATCTTATGAACCGTGGAAACAAGTGAGATGATAAAATTGATAGACTGACAAATGTATCCTTCCTTACATTTATTTTTTGCGACATTATTTAAATATAAAAGTCATTAAATATAATCATAATTTTCTTTTCTTTTTTATAAATTCATAAATTTCTATTTTTATTTAAAATTTTAAAGTATTTAATTTTTTGAAAAAGGTGACCTTTTATTTCTCTTAAATGAGAATTTTAATTATTTTTATTTTCAAAGTAATTTTTTCAATTTTTAATATTATTTTCTGATTTTTATATTTATTTATGTGGCCTATTTACACATATTTTTCCTATTAAATTATCTTAAGAATGTAACTAAGACATAATATCATCTAATTATAAATTATATTATTGATACTTTTTAATATTATGTTAAAACATATATTTATAGTGTTTTATGATTCATTTATTATGTAAAAATATTAGTATTGATAAAAATATTTATTTCGGATATTTTATTTATATCTTTTAAAGCATAGTTAAAATATAAGTAGTCAATTCTATTTCTCAAAATAGTAATAATGTTATTTAATTTTTATTACAAGTATTTAATTAGTTGCATTAAATGTTTTTTAATTGATATTTTTAAATTATTTTTTAAAAATTTTAAAATTTAAATATTTTAATTAATAATTTTTATTACATGAGGAAAAGAAAAAAAATTAAGACTCTAACAAAAAAACATAATAAAAATCAATATATAATTAGAAGATATTTTTTGAAAAGAATGTTTGAGAATATACAATTTATCTATTTTAGTCACTTTAAATTTAACTAACAATTAGTTTAAAATTATCTTTTCTTAAAATATGATAACAGACGATGTTTCGGTTTTAAAGATGTAAGTTTTGAATCTGTTTTATTATAATATCATTTTTATAAAATCTATCAAATTTACTATTAAAAAATTGATTAGTTTTATATAATTTATCCAGAAAAATTTATTTTATATTCTTCACTTTAAACTAAATAAAAATTATTTAACTAAATTAAAAGTTCGAACACAAATGTTATCACATTGACTAATATAGTCAAGAATAATTTAAGTAGACATATAATGTTTTATATTTAATACTAATAACTATTTTTATTAATTTTTACACAAAATTTTTTAAAAATAAATATTTTGAAACTAATAAATTTTTTAAAATATTTTTGATTATTTTTAAATTAATGTATTAATGTTACCCATAATATTATTTTTTATTTTAAAACAGATGAAAGAAATACTGTGAATCAGTCGGGAAAAATTGGGTGTCGGTAACAAAAACTAAAAACTTTATTATATTAATTATCAAATTAAAACTTTAATTTAATTAAAAAATCGAATACTGCACTTAAATTTTATTTAAATGTATTTTTGGGAGAGAACATTGAGCAAAACGAAACGTTACGAACAATTGTGACGACATCAAGAGGAAAAGACAGAACACGTGGCATGCATCGGATGCATAATGTAAGGTACTAAAATCTAAGCAAAAAGCGCAGACAACTTTTTCTTCCATTTTACTATTCTTTTTCCAAGTCTGACTCCATTACTCTTCACCGACACTTTGGCACGCCCAAGTTTCACCGCACGTGGCAGTGCGGAGTCGTCCCACGTGAGAAACTGCGTCCTCAGGTGGGACCCACTACTGGCGCATTTCGAAGGAGGCGGTGCATCCCACTGCGGTTGTTTATTTTGCTTGATTAATAAATAATGAAAATGTTAATTTAAGTTTTTAGAATTAAATTTAAATATTAAAAAATTTTATTCTAAAAATAAAATTTTAACAATAAGTATTGTTTTTGATAAAATTATATTTAAATACTTAACATTAATCTTAAAATTTGAAACTAAAAAACATAAATAATTAATTTTGGGATTACTTATTCAAAATTAAAAATTATAGTAAAGTATATTAATAATATTTTTATAAACATAACCAGGACGTTAATTAGTATTTTTATATTTTGCTTGAAAATTTTATGGATATTTAAGGCGGGAAAATTTTTCGATTTCGAAGAACATATATAGCTTACATTTACTTGATCTAAATAAAAATTATATAGCTTACAGTAAATTTGTATTAAACTGCCGTCTGAATAAAAATTATAGAATAAATTGCTTTTTGAGGGACTGAGGCATGTTTGGTTATAGACAAAGTACCGACCAAATGGAATACTAATTAAAAAATATTTGATTCATTTGTCGTTTACCTTTTCATCAGAAATAGTCAATTTTTTTTTTCAACATTCTCGAGTTGGTCAGCTTTTTGTTTCCTATCATGATTTAAAAGGCTGGGATGAGAGAGAGATCATAAATATTGCTGAGAATAAAGTTCAAGTAATTAATCAAATATGTAGATGATATTAAATTAACTTTCAGTATCAATAAATTTTAATAAAAAGAAATAAAGGTTGTCTATTTGATTTAGCTGAATCCACCTTGAAAAGTAACATAATAAAAAAGTATAATAAATAATATGATGAAAAGAAAGAAAAAATAAAATATATATTATATAAAATTAAGTGTTAATAAAATTCATAGGGGGAAGACAGCATCCAAAGTCAAGATTCTCAACGATGCCTCCTTGGCCCTGTGATATTCCCGCCAGTGTTGTCGAGACACTAATTACGTTAACCCAGTCACACCTATTTATTAAAAAATGGTTATTTTAAAATTCGAAATTTAGTTTTTCCCTGAAAATGCAACTCACTTATCATCCTCTCAGACAGTTAAGTTATAGTAACTGCCATGCCGCAATGAAAGAATAACCGGACTATGAAACTTTCAGGTTAGCTAATTAATCTTGAAGACTTCCACAAAATAATGAAGACATTTTGTTTTCATACCTTCTATATCAGCATTTGTGATTTTTTGTGTTTGAATCTTCACATTCTCAGATTGTGAAGAATTTCTTACTCAACCTTCCATTAATTATAAGAAGATCACGAGTTCAGAAAAATGAAAAGGAGCGAGAGAATCAATATACTGAACTGGTTTGTTTTAGTTTCTAAAATTTGAAAATATCTTTTATTAAATATGTTTTGCTTAAAATTTTGAAAAATTGGAATCTAAAAAACACAGTCACACACACTTGTTTAGAGAAAGTATTTTAAGTATTTTTTTTTAAATTGAAACTACATTTTAAAGAAAAAACTTTTGAATATTTGTATTCAAACAAAATAGAGGAATCGTTTGTTTATTTTTTTAAATATATATATGTAAAGTAATTTTTATTTTAAAAGATTTGTGAAAATATAATGTTGTATTTTGTTTGTTTATACTTTTATATATATGAAAAACACTTTTATTTTAAAAAATTATTGTAATTTTAACTTTTTAAAAAAAATATTCAAAACAGCTTCTTCAAATAATAAAAAAAATATCTTTTTACATATTTTTTAATCTTAAACGAACAGATACACATTACTTTTTTATAAAAACTTTAAAATATAAATCATATTTTTATACTTAAATTTAATCTTTGTGGTTAACTTAATGGTAAATAATAGTAGTTTATATGAGATTTCAAATTCAAAATTTATCACTTTTTTTTATTTAAAAAAAAATCTCAAACAATTAAAAAGTTCTGTCCAAATCATTTTTAGTTGATTTTTTTTTTGTTAAAGGGGATTCAAATTTTTTTACTGTTGTCTTAAGTTGGTCGCACTATAAAAATATTTTTACCTACTAATAAATAAAAATTAAATATTAAAATACTTTTTATTAGCATAATCTCAACATAAAAGTTAACATGTTAATATAGTTTTAATAATATTTTATTATAATCTAATCGATATATTGATAATATATACTTTATCTTAATAAAATTATGTATTGGTATAATATATCATACTATTAATATAAAAAAAATTATATAAACATTTTTTTATTAAAAAGTATATATTAAAAGAATATAATTTAACATAAAACTATTAGTAAAATGCCTCAATCCATGTAGAATGGTTATGGTTGTATTGTTCTAATTATAATATGTAGTACGAGATATGATAGAACGAGGGAGCTTCATATCTGGATTACTTAATACTTTTATTTATTTATTGACGTGGTAGTAGCTTAGAGAGCAATTTATTAGGAATTTGGACATTTGGTTTCCCTTGACCAAAGATTGGTTGATTTTGATAAAAGATTCATACTATACAAGGGCATGAAGTTGTGCCACCATCATAAACTCGTTAACATTTCCTATTGGGCCTTGGCAGATTTAAAAACGTTATCTCTAAGTTGATTAGGATGACAATGAACAAGGCTGTCCAATAAAAGTATGTGGTTCGATTTATTTAAAGCTTAATTTGGTTTGACTCGTTTAATAAGTTTAATAAATAGATAAATTTACGCATGTTAAAAAATTTATTCAAAGACCTATTTATATTTATATATTATATATTTATATTTATTTTAATATATTATATTTATTTTATATTCTATTTATAATATATATATATATGTTTTAGGCCTATTTAATGACTTTTTTATCTTGTAGGCTTTGAGTTTGCAAGTCTTTTTAATTAATTATTTATGTAGGCTTTGAGTCTATTTATTGATTTTATTTGTAATGTAGATTTTTAAAAATGCTTGTAGGCAGTTTTAAATCAGGTCGGATTTTGATAGAAAAAAAAAAATCTTTAACAGATAACAGGACTCAGGTCTCAAAATTTTTAAACAAATCAAACTTAAACACTCAAAGTTTACCTCGGTTTGACCTACTTTCATCCCTACCTATAACATATTACATATCGTTTTTAACTCTCTTAAGATCAAATTGATTATATATTTTTTTATAATAGATTGAATTTTTTTTTATGTTCATTTAGTTTTACACATGCATGCACAAATAAAATCGTACCATACAAAAATTTAAAATTTAAAAATTAGGATTAGTTGCATTACAAGTAGATTATTTAAAAATTAGGATTATTTGCATTACAAGTAGATTGTAGCTTCAAAAGCATACTATATATTATTAGTATGAAAATTTTTATGCTATTAATTAACTAAAAATATAATAAATATAAATTTATTGTTAAAAGAGATATATTATATATTAAATTAAAATAATTTAATAATTAAATTAATAAATTTAGATCATTTAAAAAAATTATTGAACAAATAATTTTGGCATAAATTACTTATGTGATAAGTTGATCACTCATCTTTTATATATATATATATATATATATATATATATAAAATATAATATAATATTATATGTGTATATGATGTCTATTATTTTTTAAGTGATATAAATTTTTTTTATAAAAATAAAAAATTATTATAAAGAAAAATATTTATTATACTAAAAATTATTTAATGCATATTTTTTAAGTAATTAAAAACTTTTTTTTGGTGAAGGTGATGAAAGTTTTTAATAGAGCGTTTAAATTCTTATAATAATTTTATGTCATTTTTGTTAATTTGTAAACAATTTAATTTCTAACAGGAATAATTGGTTACCTTACAGATCTTTCCTGAATAAAGGTTGTAAGGCAATTTGATTTGTTATTGTATGAACAATTTGAAAAATTAGAAATGTCTTGATTTTTTATAATGACATAAAGGATGTGAGCAAATTATAAGGGAATCAGTACAACTATAAGATTGTGGTTCTGACTTTTAGCTATAAATGATGGACTTCGTTATCTTTTCTTCAGCTAGGTATTCAATCTTATAGATTGCATTCGATGAAGTATAATAGAGATTAAGCAGATGAAAAAAACATCCAATTTAAAAACTACTCGGTGGTCTATTAGAAAGTTATAACAAATAGCTACTTAATAGATATATCAGATGGTTGAGATGCTCCATTTTTTATGATTGGTTTGAAAAATTTGTCTCTTCTAATATGAATTGTTATATTGTTAAATAAATTTTGACGTATAATTTCTAGTGTACAGGAAATAGTAGTATCATCCCCTTTAAGTACTTTGCCTCTGATGCTCGTTTACTAACAGTACATTTGGTACTCCACTATACTCTGAGTTATTTCTTAATAATATTTCCTTTTGTTTGGCTATTCTTAAAAAAGTTGATATCTGATGTTATTTTAGTGTCTAAAAGCCTTCATCTATATACATTAGTCAATAAATATAACATTTGATAGTGTGAGTTTTGTGTATAATTATAATAAAAAATAATCTCAATAATTTAGTTGTTTGACTTATTATTATGAGATGTATGAATAATGTTAACATATATTATTATTAAATACACTAGTTTTGACATTTTTTGTTATTGATTACTGGAATTCTCTTCCTTCGAATATATGAGTTGAAAGCACAACAAATTGGTTAAAAAAGAGTCATCTGTTTTTAATTAAATTATATACACTTGAACTAGGTCAAATTAAAATTCTAAAGCGTGTTCTTGTGCTTACAGACACCAATAGTTCCTTTGAAAACAAGAATTACTTTAACAACTTTTATTTTATAAGGAAGATACAAAGGAAAAGATAAATGCTATATAAAAATCAAAAAAGAATTTTTTAGATAGTTTAACAACAAAAAATGTATTCATTCTGTAATGTTCAATATATATTCAATGTAATTTTTATTAAAATTATTTGTATTAATATTTTTAATTAATGCTCTAAGAACATCACATTAATTAACAAGTTTAAAGAAAAAACAGAACAGATCCTCGGTCCCCTCCCCCTTTCTCCCCGATTACTTAAAGAAACAGTTACTCCGTTTGTGAGAAAATGCCAAAAAAAAAAAATAGTCTCAACTTTCTGAAAAGAAAAAATAAAGAAAAAGAAAATGAGAGACGTTTGGTTTCAAAGAGTGGACAATTCCTTGCTTTGTGATACAGAAACCGATAAATATGTATATATGAAAAACTTTCAACACAGCATCTCCAATTACCTATGCTCTTTCAGATGCTACAAATCAAAATTAACAATGATTACAAGTTATAAGCACGTTTGAGTTAAACATGGAAAGTCCCAATTTTTTTAATCAGATTGCTAGACATGTGGATACATAATCAAGACCCAGCTGCATTGAAAAGGATGGAGCACCATATATATATGTGTGTGCATACGCAATTGCACGGTTGAGATGCTTCACAGAAAAGGCATGCCATTCTGAGTACGCAATTGGCGTCACCACATATAAAAGTATAAATACACAAATCAAACACCATAGAATTTGCTATTCCCTTCCAATTCCCCCCCCAAAAAAAAGACATTTAGAATTAGAATTAGATACTGACGCCTAAAGCTCTAACGTGATACATCTTCCAGTTACCAAAACTATGTAAAATTACTGTGCACCAATCTTTTGCTTAGAAGTTACACGATAGGGAAAGTCCATCCCTGCATAATTTTCACCTAATCAAGTGTCAACAAAATATAAAATTTGTTTCAACCCAAAAAGATATATAAAATTTGAATTTAAAATGCCTTTTTCCAATTACAAATTGATTATTATAGTAGTGTGGAAAATTAAACAATAAGTTTATCATAAAATAATTATGATCGATACACGATAATAAAAATAGATATGTACGCGGAAGTATTTACCTCTTTTAAAACGAGATAATACATTTGACAAGATAAAAGAAATGTCAACATATAGTTGATTAAAAGTAAATATTTGAGATTTTAATAGTATTTCAGTTTATTTATAATATTTGTATTCTATTATAATATCAACTATTGGTATTCTATACTCTACCTTATTATTTAAAAACAATGAAATAAAAAAAGTTCTAAAGTTTGTATTAAATTTGAATATTATATATATTTTTTTGTTAGAAAGAAGAGTGAAACAAAAACAATATATATTAAATATTTAATAAAAATAATAAAGATAACTCTTGAACAATTTTTGTCTTTATTTATATTTAAAAATTTTATAAATAATGTTTATTTATAAAATTAAGAATTTAATTTTAATATATTATTAATATAACATTTTTATATCAACAATTAATTAAAAATTATCATAATATAATTTTTAAAATAATTATTATAAAGTCAATACTTGTTAATTATATGATAATCTATAATTAAATGATAATATTAAAAATATATATCATCAATATATTTTAATAAAATTCTAAAATTAAACTTGTAATTTTTATTTAAGTGTCAAAATAATATTAAAAATTAAATTTAATTTGGTATAATTTTAAGTAAATTCGTGAATAATTTTAACATTTGATAGTATGAAAGGTGTTATTTTATTGGAATATTAAATAAAATATTATAAATATTTGTAATGATACTTTAATGTTAAGCCAAAAGATATTTTATAAAAGTAACATTATATAAATAAAAATATTGGAAATAATGGATAATATTTTACACAAATAATATATAAATATTTTTTATATTGAAATTAAATGTAAGTATTACTTTTGTATGTTTTGTGATTGTTACATTTTGAGATTATTTTATTCTTTCTTGTTATAGTATCATATTTTTTTATTAAATTTAATTAAGTTAAGTAGAAGTTATTATATATCTTTTATGATTTGGTAAATTTAGGTATTAATTATTTTGAGAAGTTTAAATTAGAAACTATTATAATGAAATTTTGAACTATTTGATAGTATTAGAATAATATTAGATTTAACAATAAGGTTAGGAATGCTTCCGAAGTTGTTTATCTAATTTTAAATCTTTAAAATTAGTAAAAATTATTTCAATGTAAGTTTGTTGGTTATAAATTAGAGAATCAATCCTTTCATTCAGCTTCTCAAAACCAAAACATCTTTCTATATATACATTGACGCCGCATAAGTTGGAGATATAGATAGAGACTTTGGTGTACTTATTACTAAAACTAACACAATAAAGTTTTTATTGTTACTATATTCTATAAAAATTATAAAATGAATCCTGCTTAAAATGTCTTACTCTCCATTAAAAATTATAATTAGCTAAAAGATCGAATTTCTCTTTAAGCATATGATACCACTTATCAATATTATAATTGGAAATGAATTTCATACAAATTAAAAAATTAATTGCTTCCTTTTCTTTTATCTCTTTTATTAATATTTTTAAAAAGTTAGATATCTATAGTTATAAGTTAATTGTTAATATATTTTTATACAAAAATTATTTATGATAAGATATATTTCTTAACATCTTTTATTATAATATTTCTTCTTTTTAAATAAATTTTCATTGATACTAAAAAAATACAAGTAAAACACATTAAAATCATAAATTACTTTCACTTGAAATATTATATTTGATAATAAATTTTTTAATTAATTTCTAAAAATTTTAGAATCGAGTCTTTGATATTGATTTTACCTGTTGAAAAGTATGAAATATATTTTTATAACTGAAAATATATTTTAAGCATCAGCTAAAAATATTATCTAAATGTTTAGTTCATCGTTATAAGTTAATAAATGTATAGATATATGAATTCAGTCTAGATCTAACAAACTGATAATACATATGCTCTTTAACTCATCAATTATTTCTCATATTATTCTCTTTTCAACTTTTTTTTCTTAAATTGTATTCTGTAGCTAAAATTTAGGATAAGAGGTCAGTTATCCTTATAATTCTAATGAGTTCGAAAGAATTACAAGACAAAATAATTACAGGTTGTTGACTTTTGAAATCAAACTCAATTACGCTCAAAATAGAATACTAGTAAGGTAATTCATGCTGAAAAGGTTGATCTTGCATTCGCGGTTACTTTATACTTTGCATGTAAAATATACAAAGTTAATCATGTCAGAATAATGTAATACGGGAAGTGATCTCATTATCTCATCATATGATTGAAAGGTGGAATGGAGTGTGTCACTTTATGATTAGCTACTGTTCTTAGTCTAAATCCTTCATTTTCAACTGATTATGTTAAGTTGGGGGGTTGACCATCTCAACGCATCGCCCATGCTAAGCACCTTAAACACATTCTCCACCAACTCATTTAAAATTAAAAATATAAAATTGGCACCGCCAATTTGAAGGTAATATGTCACAAACACAAACTTCGATAATAATTTATACATAGTGAAATTGAAAAATATTTGATCAGTTTTGTTACGTTAACCTATGCTTTATCTTAAAAAAATAAGCAAGAAAAAAAGTATATAATTTTTTTTGAAAAAAATAGAAGAATAAAAAAAATTTTAAAAATGAAAATTTAAACTTTTAATTGTTCTATTTTTGTTTAATTAAAATTTCAAAAAAAATCCCGTTATCTTTCTTTCTCTTTATTAACCAGAAGGGTTTTTTTTTTATGTGAATATTAATATTTTAAAATTCTTAAGTCCACTTACAATTTTATTTTCGAAAGTGCTCTAATTTTTAACACTATATCAAAACTCGATTTGATTGTTACTGGAATATCATTACATTACATTGCACTAATTTTTTTAATGATAAAACATCAGTTTGGGACTGATTTCTGAACACAATGCTTAATTAAAAAAAAAAAAAAGAATCAAAGAGAAAAATCGGTTCCCCATTTACCGATTTCCAAATTAATGTTTTTTTTTTTTAAAACATGACCTGATTTATAACATAATATTAAACTTTAGTTTTAGGTTATGGTTTTCATAATTAAATATATGTAATACTTATTTGAGTAATATTATACATGTTCTAAATAAATATTAATTGTGTAAGCATATGAAGCATTCATAAACAATATTATGTAAGTGAAGCTGTGGAACCTACGATCTAAAAAGAACTGCATGAGCATATCAACTTCCTAAAATGTCATTAAGCCACCTTCCATCATAGCAATTGATTGAGAATGTTGACGTTACTCATAAATCCTTTTTAGCTACTGGGAATAAATTTCTTACTAGTTTGTTTGTTGTCAAAGTGGGGATAGGAGGGATCTTGGAATCAGCTAGTGAATATATGCATAATGTATACACGTTTGGGGTTTCCAAATTTTCTCTTGCATTAACTGCTAGGAGTCTGTACCAGAAGTAGCTCCAGAAAAATTTAATTCATATCGACGTAGCATGCTTAATTTAGAGGAAACTATATATAGATCTAAATGATGAGATAGACACAAAATGCTGATGAATCCCAAAGGTATATATATGGAATGACGTCGTCATGTAATAATGGTCAACCTTCACGTTGCGGAGCTGATCACCGTTTTGGTTGCTAAATTAATTTATTATATCATTTATTTATTTATTTTACTTTATTTTACCATATGTATAAAATATGTTTAATAATAGTTTATGCAAGTAATATTTATTTATAATAATATTTCTCAGATAGATATTACAAATATTTAATTAAAAAAGCCACCAGAAGGTGACTGCTACTTCTAATTATCTAATAAAAATAAAAATTTCTAGAAAAGTATTTATTATATTAACAATATAAAAGCGTAATGGTTATTTTTTAAATGTTTAAAATCTTTCTTAAGAAATAATGTTACTTCTTCTATCTCATACTATGTCTCACTTTGAATGTTTTGTTTTGTCTCAAAAAAGTTGTAATTTTACAAAATTAAAAAATATTCATTATATATATATATATTAATAAATACCTCATTTATTGATTTTTTTTACACCTAAATAGTTAAATGGATAATAACTAAATTTTAATTCTTTTAATAACGTAATTTTTGTCAAATTTTTTTTTGGTAATTTATGTAACTGATAATTTTCTTAAAAAAATATTATCTTAAAAGATATAAATATGGATAATGGTAACATTTTCCAATTAACACCATTTTACTTAACTGCGTTTTTTTAATAAAGTATAATGAAAAGGTATTATTTTTAAGGTGTTATTAAAACTCTTTTTTGACATAGTGGCACATGAATTGACCAGCATTTAGCTACATCCCAAAGGAACAATTCGAGAACGACAAGAAAGGGGAGCACAACAGTTTGGTGTGTGTTACAGCCGCACAACCTTGCAATAACATTGAAGTTAACAAAATTTAACATTCTTTATTTTACCTCAAACTTTTGGAGTTTAGTTAAACAACATTTTACTATTAGATGAGTGAATTGATGAAATGAAAGGGGTGAGAAGAGAGTTGTGTGGTTATTCACTTTTGAAGATAAAGTATAATTTTTGGATTTTGATTAGTCACGTCACGTTTTGTAGAAGTAGCAGGTGACATATGCGTATAGCAGCTTCATAGGTGACATACATGGGCATATGGTTCAACACATGTACGACAAACATGTTGTGTGACAAATACATTACAACCTACAATTAAGGGCTATAAAAAAAATCCACACACCTTATCTATCACAACATTACAATGCATATTCTCTATGGTCACTGAATATATAGCCTTATCTTCTTTTGGGCACAGAGGCTTCACTCTTTAGCAGCCATGGCCTCCTTAAGCTGCCAGTTTCATTCCACCAACTTGTTCAATTCTAAGAATGTCAAACACAAAAGCAAACGTTTCATTTCTTGCTCAGCGCAGCCTACACCAAACAATATAAAGGTATAAACTTTAAATTCAACTCTTTGATTCAACCCACAAAAACTACCAAGTGCTTTAATTTCAACACCCCTTTTGTGGAACAGGTTGTGATTAATGGAGCAACCAAGGAAATAGGAATGGCAGCGATAGTGGCAGTGACAAAGGCCAGAGGAATGGAAGTTGCTGGAGCAGTGGATACTTGTCATGTTGGGGAAGATATTGGAAAGGTTTTTGCTTTTGTTGTCATTAGCCATACCAACTCCTTCTCAGTTCTCTCTGTCTCTAATCTTTATTAGTTTGTTTTCCATTCTTCTAGTTCTGTGGCATGGAAGAGCCCCTCGAAATACCCATAATAAATGACCTTACTATGGTTCTGGGCTCTATATCTCAGGTAATTTGAAGCAATAACAAACTTGGTATGTGCTTGTTCAATTCAAATGCCTCTTTAATCCCTTTTGTCTTGAATGACGTTTTGAATAGTAATGTAATTGCAGTCCAAGGCAACGGGAGTTGTTGTTGATTTCACTGACCCTTCCTCAGTTTATGACAACGTAAAACAGGTTTCACTGCTACCACAAACTTAGTTGGATAAATATGCTTGCACTATTTTGTAAACTTTGAGCTAAACGGTTCTTGGGTAAGGCTAAGCGAAATGCTAGTTACAGCAATCTGTTTCAGCTTAATTCTTTGACTGAAAAGGAAGTTTCAGAGGGATTCTTAAATAGCTAGCATTACTATTATTTAGTTACATCAGCATTGCCATTTATTTTTAGATAGTTGTGCATCTTTTGTCCATGAAATTAGTGTTTTGAAGGAAGACTTACTTTAATTTAAAATTATAGGTGTAGCATTAAACTTGGTATTTTAATTCTAGTTCCACTTATGGGAAGTATTTAAAAACATGGATTCATTCTATTAGGCAACTGCATTTGGAATGAAAAGCGTAGTTTATGTGCCACGAATCAAATTAGACACGGTAGCTGCATTATCTGCATTCTGCGAGAAGGCCAGCATGGTGAGCACGGGGTGAGACATAGAAGAGCAATACAATGTTTACTTGAAACTATTTCTGTTCTATTTTCTATTTTATGGTCTATTCAGTTATTTCAGATCATAGTCCATATTTGAATAGCCAACGTTGTAACTTTATTAGACTATACTTTGTTACTAAACCGCTTGTTCTTATGTGGCATATGATTGACTTTAATGTCAGGGTGTCTTGGTTGCACCAACCCTTTCAATAGGATCAGTATTATTGCAACAAGCCGCGATCTCAGCTTCTTTCCATTACAGCAACGTCGAAATTGTGGAATCTAAGGCTAATGCAAATGTAAGAATTCATTTTTATTTTTATAGTTGTAATCAATGTTTTTGCATTTTCTTTTCTGTTTGTGGGGGACATGAAGCATAATGGAGAGTGGTTATTCTTATTAAAAAACATTTTGAAGATAAAAAGAAACAGAAATTTGTCAGAAAATTTAAGCAACCTAATTGATATGTTCAATGTCTTTATCATTAAGATAAACAAGGGGAACTAAGGGGGCCAAGACAAGGCAATCCACAAGAAGAAGCCTCGAGAGAATACATGTGCCCAAGCCCCACTTTATGATCCCAATATAAACATGCTGCATGCATAAATAATCATTATTCAACTTGTCTTTGATAAGGAGCACCATGCGCACAAGCTCCATTCATCAAAGTCGCATTCATGAGCATATTCCATTTTTATTCTTGTCATCAGTCTCTCTGGTCAATATATTGATGAAACCTTCTAAAGTGTTTATATATCCGATTTCTTTTTCTTTTCTAATAATTATCCCATGTAAATTTTGCCATAAGTGACAACTTCTCTTTCTTTTTACGTTTTTCAATCTTGGGTATATCAGATTTTTATTTGTCCTTTTGTATGTAGAAGATCCACTACTAATTTGAATGATGTTACTGCTACTCCAACTTCGTGTTAAAATACATTGAAGTTCTATTATATCATATCTAAAGATGCTTGCTCCACTAACCAACATAAATAATAAAAAGGATATATATGCTTTTTAGGAGCAAAAGTCCGAGGAAAAAAGAAAGAAAAAGCAAAGTACTATAATGCACGGAGATACACTATATCTGAATTGATTCCCATCTCTCGTTCTGTCTATCTTCATTTTCATCATATTGTTACGAAACATGGTGAAATCTTCATCAAAATGGACATGAGGAAATCTCTAGAAGAAGTGAAATCAATATACTGAATTGGCCTTGGTGAACAGGATCTTCCATCGGCAGATGCAAATCAAATTGCCAACAATCTTTCTAACCTGGGTCAAATCTATAACAGAGAAGATCCTTCAACAGATGTCTTGGTAAGGATAAAAACACTTTCATTTATAGCACAAATTCATACAAAGCAAAAACAAATGTACAGTTTTTTTATGCCTAGCAAGATAGATATCATACTCATTACATTTATTTGTGACACAAGGCAAGGGGTCAAGTCCTAGGAGATGGAATTCGTGTGCACAGTTTAGTCCTTCCAGGACTTCCTTCCAGTACAACAGTTCATTTCTCAGGTCCAGGAGAGGTATGTCCTGTGTGAATTAATTTGATTCAACCTTTGCTGGGATGTGTTATCTTCTCACCATCTGGTCAATTGTTTCAGGTTTACTCTATCAGGCATGATATCACAGATGTGCAGTGTCTAATGCCAGGCTTGTTATTAGCCATTAGAAAAGTAGTGCGCCTCAAGGTAGCCAACAATATCAACTCTTAGCTATTAGTTTCTTTATATCATTCTGCTTCATCTGGTTCAATTTTTTTCATTGCCACTTTATCATCCTTGCAGAATTTGGTATATGGTTTGGAGAAGTTTATATGAAAATAGTCTACCTCTTGAATCACCTTGCCAATTACTTTAACTTGATTCAACTCAAGAGACCTTCCACACCAGCCTGTTTACAAACATCATAGACAAGGTTTTAAGAGAAACAAATTCTCCCAAATTTCTTTCTAGTGGCCCGATTATTGAATCATATGATTGAACACCTGAACTATTATTTGATGATTTTTTTTAAGATTGTTTTGTATACCTAATTAGAATTCAGATCTCATGACAACCTTTTGTTGTGGAAGAAACAGAAAGCAAGGGAATTGAACTCAAAATATCTGATCTGAATTCTTTTAAAAGCCTAATACGTGAGCTATATTTGACTAATGGAATTTTTCATCAAAGAGATGCATCGTGCAGTCATGTTTTTAAGGATGAATGTTGAGCTTTATTTCAAATCTCGTATGGTTCAGCCAATACCAACCTTTTTTTCCATACAGGAGGCAGCATGTTATGTGGAAAGCGTGATAAAGAGCTCATGTTATATGACATAAGACGGATAAAAAAATGTAAAAAAGATAACATAAATAATTTTTTTAAAAATATATGTTGAGGAAGGAGGCGCAGCCCAAGTTTGCCCTCCCCTAGATCTGCCCTGCATGCTACATAGTATTGGTACCTTGTCATGGAGGGAACCAACTAGAGCTATCCGCAAGAATTTAAAACTTGCATTTAAGTCACCAGTTTTTTTTCTAATCCTATTTGAGTTCTTCAATGGTCAAACCTTAAACGAATATTTTCCCTTCTGCGTAAAAAACACGCAATTTGGGCATGAGCTGAATTTAAAAATGCTATGATATGCACGTAACTTAGTACATTCGAATGTCATGTCGTAAATGTGCATTTCAGCAACAAAAAAAAAAAAAGAATATTGGGTAATATAAGATCATGGATGATGGATTCATAGATATGTGGAGTTAAGATACCAAAGACAGATTTTGAAGAGGTGGATTTTTAATGTTATTAGAAACCATCATAACAGCGGCGTGGGCTTAAAAAATAGTGAAAAACACAAAACATAATGTTGCATTGTATTATATCTCAGCAAATAAATTGTCTAAGGTGGTGTTAAGGGGACCCTGTCTAGAGTGTTGGAGAGAGAAACTATTTTAAATGGTTTAAATTAGTGGGAAGGACAGAGTTGACCTGTCTCATATGCCCAAACCTAAATGACTTTTCCTTACTAGGCTACTCACATTATTCAAAGGCATTGGAAGATTTCCTTAGAGGAACTTCTCCAACAACCAAACTTTAATCAGGGGTTACGGAATCTAAAGGAAATTGTTTTTTTCATTCCCTTTAAATTAGCACTGATTTGCACCCTTCTTTTAAAAATATGTTTATATCCTTTATCCTTATATATTTTACATCCTTTTTTTTGTTAAATAATGCAATCTAAAATTTTAATTTTAAAATACCAAAAGTATATTTTAGAATTAAAATTTTGGAATATATTTTTCATTCTGAAATTAAAATTTTAAAATATATTTTTACATTTTAAAATTAAACTTTTGAAATAATTTTTTAAAATTTTAATTTTGAAATTTATTTTTTGCATTTCAGAATTAAAATTTCAAAATATATTTTTTGCATTTTAAAATTAAAATTATGGAAGGTAAAAAAATACATTTCAAATTTTAATTTTGGAATGTAAAAAATACATTCCAAAATATAAAAAATATATTTAAAATTAAATTTTCAAGAAGTATTTTAAAAACCTATTTTCAAAATATAATTTTAGAATAAAAAATACATTCGAAATTTTATTCTTACAGATTTTCAAAGAGCCAAAGTTGAAAACAAATAACCAAAAAAACGAAAGGGAGGTGCGAACAGAAAAACGGGAGATGTAAATAGTAACGCGGATTTCAAATAGAACTCTGAAGTAAATATGGCCCATAATTCAAAGTCCAACTGATTCCATATTTTAACAATTTATTCCGTGGTTCATTTAACAAACAATTTCTTTTATTTATAAAAAAAATCCTTTAACTTTTTCTTCGTGAAAATTATTTCTCTCTTTATTTATTTTTTAAAATTCTCTATTCTCTCTCTCTCTCTAGATTCTTCCTCCTTTCCTCTTTCTAAAATTTCTTTCTGATACAGCTTTTTTTTTTTATAAAAATTTCTTTCTCTCGCTAAATTTTTTCTATTTAAATTCTTTCTCTAAATTCTCTCAATAATCTAATATATTATTTTTGTCATGTATTTAACATAGGGTTATATGACCGACCAAAATTGCTTCTTCTATTGTACAGCTCTGTTACTGATATTCGTAATATTTTGGTTTTTTGTGCAGTGGGGAAGGACATGATTGTAGGCTGCATTATAATGTAATGTGAAGTAAAATCAATCTATGTTGACATCTTTTTGGTATGTGTTCCATGATGCTCGTTTTTGTTTGCCCCCTAATTTTGGTTGGAAGGCTAGAAGAACACAACTACGTCCGGTGATTGAATTCTGTGGGTTTAAACGTTGAGAATATTATCTTTGCACATCATATTTAAAAATACAAAAAATATAAATAAACATACATTGATTAACTCAAAAGTTGATGCTGTTTTCCCTGCTCCTTTTCTTTTCTTGATGAAATTTGGTGTGACATCACGCATGATCTGTCACCTTGTTTTCCTGTCTTCCTATTCTTCTTCAATACAGTAATGTCAATCTTTATTCATACTATTCACTACAACTCAAACTCTTCTACGTTGAGCAACTGCAAGCCATCTATTTATAGGACCACACTTAACTCGTTTTCCTTTCTTCTCATTCGTCTGCAATACATAATTTCAATCCTTATTCATATCACCCAGTGGTTAAAGTCTTTAGCGTAGAGGAATATTTCGGAAAGGATAAATTATGTATTTAAAGTTTAAACCTTCTAAATATAACTAACTTAGATCTTTTATTATTGAAAAAAAGAAATATTGATTTTGATCTTTATAAGTTTTAAAATATTTAAAAATAATTTTTAGGAAAAATTTCACGTACATTTATTAATATTTAACAAAATTTCAGTAAGAGAGGAGAATTAATTTCCATCTTTGTAAAAAGTATTTTGATCATATTTTTAGTTATGGTAGAACATATTAACATATGGCACATCCCGGTAGTGCTTTATGGATGACATGATATGATTGTTTGTGTCTGTCTACACGTTATTGATTCATCCAGGAGTTTCTTCCTATAAAACTCAAGCTCTGCTTAAAAAACCTTGTGCTTCTGCTTTTTGCAAAGCTTCCATTTCAGAGGAATGCAAGGCATTTTCTTTCTATTTCCTATTGATCACGCCTAATGCCTGATTCATGGATGGAAATGTTTTCTCTTCCTCTACCTCTTTATTCAAACTAATCCTAAGTTTTCTATTATCTACAACTTTTCCTTTTAATCTGTCTCAACCAACTTTCACCTTCAATCACATTGCTTCCATCTTTGTTATTCCTAAACATGTTTCTCATATATATCACCATACACACACGGTCACATACGTCATGTGCTTATCGCTTTTTTACGGGAAATATTAAGAGTTCCAATGTTCATGAATCTTCAAGATGATAAACTGTACCTTTCTTCAACTATGAGAGATTTGATCAAGAGTTTTAAGAAAGTGAAATTACTCTAATATAATATAACAAAAACCGGTATTACAACAAATTAATCTCTATTACTGCACGAGTTAGCTCAATTATTTCACATTCCTCATTCCTACATGTAATTTGCAAAAGATCAGCACTCAAACCCACCTAAAAACCAGGGCTACTAGATTACTTTCTGCAAATACCAATTTTCTGTAAAAGTAAAAGTAAAAATAAAAATAAATAAAATGCCTTTTTTTCTTTTCCTTACACAAGTGTATAAATAAACTGTGTAAAGTATAATAATTAACTATTTTATTTTGTCAACAAACTAAATTTGTTTGACTCTTTCTTTAAACTCTGTTGGACAAATGATGGCACTATCTACACAGAGGCCACCTTTGGTGTGAGTGCAATCGATTTGGGCCAAGGAAAACTTGATATTTGTAGGTTCGTTGGGCTTTTCAACAACGAAATCTCCAACATGGTAGTAGACCCACTTCCCAGGCCCACTCAAGTAACACTCTGAAAGTGAACGCTGGCCGTCTGATGTTGAGAGTTGGAATCGGACGGGCTTGATGTCCCAGCCATGCACTTGATCAACGTTGCACACGCGCCGGCCCAATCTTTTGGAGGCCTTGCCCAATTGGAGTCTGAAAATTAAGCTGTAACTCCCCACAGGGAATTCAAACTCCAGCTCCCCTGCCACTTCAACCCACCACATTTGTTGAAGATATGCAACACTCTTGAACCTGCAGGTACAAAATAATTGTCATATTTTTAACCCTTTCCCATTTTCATAATTTCAATTTACTTTCCACCATAGTGACAAAAAATATTTATTCATGTTTCATTTTTATCTAAATCATAGATATTTTTTAGAAGAGGCATTTTTGTTTGAGTTAAACATTTATTATATGATAAGATTAATTTTTTAATAATTTTCTATATACAATTTAAATCCTAGTTGTTTTTATCTTTGATAAGATTGTTTCTAAGTTTATAGAATTAGATGTGGCTAGTCTTCTAGTAATTCGTGCATAAAATTTATTAAAATAGTATAAGTTCTAATATTTTGTCACTTTCGTGGTGTAGACCACCTTGCTAATATAGGTCATAACGTGTCTTTCTATGGCTCAGTTCTTGATGCTCCTCCATCCTCTTTGATTCCTTCAATTATAGAGGATAATAGAAGTGCAACAATTTTCTCTTAGTATTTTGTTTTATTAGCTTTCTTTGGGCTTCTTAGCTCCGTTGATAATATTTTACTTTATAGTTTATATGTTTCTGTATACTCATTTTTCCAGAAATTGAAAAAAGTGTCCCTTCCCATGTTTAAATATCTGATTAAGAAATTCAAATTAATTTTGTAAAAGCCATGACATTAGGATCTTTATAAAGATATTTTTGAATGGGGTGACAAGACAATCACATAAAAAGAGGATTTTTTATCCAGAAAGTTCTACCTTTCTACTAACAAGTTGAATAGATTCCCAAAAAGAGACATAATATTTCTAAGCATCGCATATTATAGCTTTGATGGTAGGTTCTTATGCCAAGAAAAATGCGCATAATGATAAAAGCATGCATATATTCCCAAGTTTATTATTATTAATCTATGGCAGAAGTCACTTCAGGTATTAATTAAATGGCCAAAGAAACTTTTATTGCAAGCAAATACAGCTAATCACAAATAGAAAAGGAGCTTGCTTCTCTTCTTTAGACATAATAGATATTAGTTAAAATTACTTTCCCTTAAACATGAGTCCTTTTCTCCAATTTCGGTGTTATATTCTTGGCTTGCACTCTTCTTTCTTTACTTCAATTACTACCTATAAGATGTTAACGGTTGACCACGAAAGATAGCTGCCAGAATATGGCATTGCCTATAAGCTTTCAAAATCAATGCCCACTCGTTAAGAAACTCATACTTTAAAGGAATTAAACATAATTTAAAACTTAGTTTCATCATATTTTCTGGAAAATATCATGTGCTAAACTAATAATTGAAGTTTTTTAAGTGTGGATGATCAATTAAGCAGAATGGGTGCCTCCCAAGTTGCTTACCTCTGCAAGCATTCCGGTTTCTTCTATTTTTTTTTTTCTTTTTGCTAAATGTGTCAAACACGTTTTACATTAAATTTAAAATAATTGATTAGTATATCATTATTTTCATCAATAAAAATAATGTAATGATATTTTTAATCCACTGAACGTGTTTGAATTTAAGTTTTGTAAAATACATATATCAAATTACCGTTTCCCTTTGCAAAATTAATATTAAAGTAGAATGTTTTCTGTGAACTTGTAGAAATAAGTTGATATTATTATTGATTCTGAGTAATCCGTATCACTTAGATGTATGTAACCGTGTGTGTCTATATATATATATAATATCCAAATTTTGAAAAAATCTTCCATTTGTTTCGTAAAAGTTTCCGATAGATAGTTTTTTATTTAAGAAGAAAAGCGTTTTAATTAGGAATTTACCATAAAGTGATATATTATTCTTCTTCCACAATTTGTCGTCAAAAACGACTTTTTCTTCTTATGATCACAAAAAGTTTTTTTCCTAGTTAATAAAATTTTTTTAATAATGAGTGTCCGGATGACACTTGTCAAGAGCATTTAACATACTTTATTAAATGCCTATAATTATTTTTATTATACATTTTTGTTTTTAATTTATTACATCATTTTTATGATCTTTGTATTTTTTTAATTAACAGCCTAAAAACACTTGTTAATATCTTGTATGGAAAAAAGAAGTTGGTGGCAACAAGAAAAATATAAGAAATAATATGTTGGAATCAATCATAAAACCGGAAAATGATGAAAACATATACTTTTTAACGAGCTAGTAGTTTTGTGTAAACAGAAGCAAATCAAGGAAAAGGTAGAATTGAAAAGGTGGAGGAGTCAGGGCACGCGATTTGACCAGAAAATTTTCCAAATCTTAACATTATATAAATCCAGGTTCAACTTAAAAACAAGATCAAACAGAGAAGAGAATGAAAAGTTCCAAATGTACGTACAAAGTCAAAGAAACATTAAAAAATATCTATGCATCCCTTACCTGGATTCTTCAGTTGGAATATAGTTCCAGTATCTTCTATCATCTATTCCTGTAATCTTTAAGGACTTGGAAGACATGAACAAACAAACCTGTCCACTGCATTTGTCCAACCACAGTTCCTATAATAGTCACCAGAAAGAAACAAATAAAAAAATATTGTTAACAATCGAATGAAAATAAAAGAGGACCGAAAACTCAAAAGTAAATGGATCATGGCTATATTAATGAAGAACCATATCCAAATCTAAATCATAAGAGTAAGATTTAAGAGCGCTGTTAATAAATATCCTAAAAATAATGATAATATTGTCTTGAGAATCGAAAATCAAGAATAGGTAACATTTTTTCATTTTGAATTCTTGAAGGAAGATAAAAGAGTGAGTAAACTTACTTTGGTACCAGCGTCAAAGCGATTAGGTAGACAAAGTTTTGTATAAATCTCTTTCTTAGTCATGGCAGGAAGATTTTGTTGACCAAGAACTTTGTCTGCAAGAAATTTGTAACCTGATGGCAACTTTGATTCCCAAACAAAATCAGCGGAGGAAGCTCGGTGAAAGGCCCTGTTCACTCTGGCCAATTTGCAGATATCGGGTGGATCAAGATTCATGAGCAAAGAGGAGATGCAACTCTCTGGAATATCACCAAGATTAGGCTTTGATGATGGAGAAATAGACGCTCCTCCATCTCTTTCTGATTTGTTACATGCCGTTGAAGAAACACCAGCCCCCATAACACAAGGAAAAGATAAATATACTAATTATTTAAGTTGAAGAAATTAATGGAATAAGAGAATTAATCCGGTGAAAATGAAAGTGTATGTGACTTAAAGGTAAAGAAGGAGGAGATAAAGTAGGTGGGAGATTGAAGGAGAAAACGTTGATGGAGAAGATGGTTCCATTTTGTTGCTGTGGTGTGGATTAAGGAGACGGCAGTGGCAAAGGTACCATTTGGTTTTTGCTTTTAAAAATAGTGCGTGCGTGTGGAGTTGTGTGTGTGTGTGTGTGTGTGTGTGTGTGTGAGAGGGGAAAGGCATAAAGTGAAATTCTTTTATGTCCATAATCTTCAAAGTTCCAACTAAGAAAAGAATTTGTAAATGAATGAAGGGGACGTGGACAGGGTGTGCATGGAATTTGTTCCCAATAGCTACTCGCATCCACACTCGTTTCTCATCATGCGTGTGGATTACGCGCCTCCGCATTTACTTTGCATCCACACTCGTTTCTGAAAATATGTTTTTTTTTTTAATTTTTGTATTATTTTTTATTTTTAAAAGTTTCTTTAAAAATAATAAAATATAATATTTTAGTTGAATCAAGAGGTAACAACGTCTTGCATGGTGAACGGATCTATTCCACCCATCAGACCCTTTAATTAAACAACTCGCCTCTTAGTTGCTTAATTTCGAGTTGAATTAGCATTTTTTTAAATATGCATTTATTTCCACGTCAAATTTAAGCGAAAAACTCTTTTCTGTTAGAAGGTATTGTAAAATGTGAAAATTTTAAATGAGGCGTTTTCTAATTTTTTTTAAGTGTTATATTTTTATATAAAATTTCTTTTTTTTTAGATTTTAGAGATATTAATTATTTTTAAATTTTTCTAGTCAAATTTTTGTAACATTTTCTTCAGTTGTTAACATGGTTAACGCATATAACTTTTATTGAGATAATATATATTGGTCGTAGATATAGGATTGTGTTAATGATAATTTTTTTAAAATAAATGTCCAATAAAGTAACAGTTACTTGAATTGTTAGCGAAATTCTACGAATAATATATGCAGTTGAATGTGCCATTTGAAGTGTTATTTTCTATTAATATAATTTCTTTTTTTTGGTAGGGTTTTTAATGCTTAAATGAAACTAGTAGATAATACATTGGATGATTTTCTTTTTTAGTGTATTTGGTTTAAAAGTGAATTTTGAAAATCAGATTTATTTGTTTAAAAGTTGTTCCTAATAAACTACGTGCAAGACTTTCTAACTTTCTAATGTTTTTGATATTAGGAGTGTTTCTAATTTAGGTAAGAATTTGGAATTTTCTTTCTTAATAAACAAGTAAAAAAATAGATTTTAACTTTATTTTGAATAAATTTAAAATAAAATAATCTCCTATAAAATTAATTCTTAAATAAAGCAGATATAAATTGTATATCTTTATCCTTATTCATAAGTATCTCTAGTACCACTCAGTACTGACATTAACTTATTATATTCTTAAAGGAATATCAACATTCTATTTCTTAAAATATCTTTTATACTTATTAATTACTGTCAATTTAGGCTTTAAGATGTATGGATCAAAGATTCCTGAACTCTTTCGACATTATACACTAACATTCACCAAGTTATTAAAAAATTATAAAAATAAAGATTTTAGGTCATAAATAATTTTCTTAAATGGATTGCAAGTAAGGATAGAAAATATAACACACTACTTATACTTGATTATAAAGATATAATGAAAATAATGAAAAATCACATGATGGTCTTACATTTGACGTTCTTAAGATTCGTATTTATGTTAATGGCTTTACACAACGTCATATCCACAAATCACAAGCCTATTAGGTGCAATATGTGCTCATTACTGTTTGCCCAAAATATTCCCTCTTTTGTGAAGATTTTTTTCATTGCCTATGTAATTGTTATATGCTAAAGAGTTAATATTGCATGTTGAAAATCTTGAAGCATCCTTTTTCGGTCAAAGAATACTAAGATTTGGATTTGCAAGATGTTATTCCAAGATAATGCAAGTTTGATGTTGGCATCTCTTTAATGGTCTTGAAAATAGTAGAATACATGATTTTTGGTGATAAGTCTTAAACTCGTGCATATGTCCTTCAACAAGTCTATAGTATTTCAGGTTAAGTTTGCTACTTTTTGCTCCTAACAAATGACTAACAATAGCTCTTAGGTTCCTCCACCTTCCCATCCATTAAGTTGAACATTGATGAGGAGTTTCTTCCTTACCAATGATTGTACAAGAGTCGGTGAGGTCCTTAGATTTATCTAGAAGATGACTTTTGTTATTTTCTCATTTTGTAAATTAATTTTGGCAGAACTCATAGCCTTTGAATGGGAACTGTATCATACTTGAGTTTGTAGTTATAAACATATAGTTTGAGAGAATGGGTGTCTAAAGGTGGTCAACTTGTTTAATGGAGACATAATTTTTAATTTTTATACCTACTAAACTACTAAGTTCTTGTTAAAAAGATTATTAATTGATTTCACAAATATTTGAATGTCAATATCCTTTATATTCATATGGACACAACTAAGGTTACAAGTGACTTCATTAAGATTGAAGTTAAGGACAATTCTTCTATGTGAATTTGATTTTTTAAAACTTTAAAAAAAATTATTATCTTTTTCTTTCTTACTACATAAAAAAAAACTCCTATCATCTAGAGATTTTAATTATTACATCAAATAAAATATTAAAAAGAATCTTTTCATCTTAAAATTTTTAAATTTATTTTGACATAGATTAAAAAGTTGTTTGATCTGCTATATATATATATATATATATATAAGAAATAATCAATTCCATACTTTATGACTGTCAACTGTTAAGGTGGAGCTCCTAGATAAAACTGCCTTTTACACGTCTTCGTCAACAAAATTGATGATTGGATTAGCACAATATGCATCTCGAGCTTCAGAGTGCTACAAGAATTTTAGAGTTATATATAAAGACAATTGAGAGATTTTAAAAGGGGGGAAAAGTATATTTTATGGGTGTATTTGGCAAATAACTCAATTAAATATTTATTCAATAAATTTTTATTATATGAAAATTTGTCATAAATTTAATTATTAAATTTATTAGAATAAATTATAAAATAACTTATAGAAAATATAAATTATTTTCATAAACTTTGAGTAAGTTCTCCAAACAGTACTTTCTATGGGAAAAACTCGAAAGAGAATTCAATTGTTGAGACCAAAGATAAAAACAATTTTTATATTTTGATGATAAGAACAACTTATATTATAAAAAATGAAAGAATAAAAAAAATCAGTATAAGGAAAGGAATTCTTTTGAAATTAAACAAGATAATTAATAATAAACAATAAAAAATCACACTAGAGTAAGTTACTATTAAACAAAGAATTAGTGAAGAAAAAAATATCATGGGACCTAATTATTAGGAAATAACGTTTTAAGATTTTCAAATTTTTTGACGTTAAATTCTATCATTAACAGGTTTTTTAAGGATAATTAAAGGTTTCTTCAGAGTGGGTTGAGTCGCCCTGTCTTAGAAATTAATTTGTGGAGATCATTAAGCATTGAGCTTTTCTTGTTTTTACTGATGATGGTGAAGCTTTTTGTTGGCAGATACGGACTAGCCAAAAACCATGTTATATTTTCACATCTCACACTTTTTCTCTATTTTACTGTTAATTTATTCTAGCAAACCACGTCAAACATAATTATCAAATAAAAAATACAGAAGAAGATTTGTCAATAAAATAAAGGATAATTATTTTGATTTCTCTTGAAGTTAGTAATAATTACAATTAGACTTTATTTGATTGAAAAGTATATTTTTATTTTTTATTTTATACATTGATACTTTTAATTTTTAAAATTTACATGCACATATTTCCTTCATTTTTATTTATGAAACATATATATAATACTTTTAAAATAACAAAGTAAAAAATAGGAAAAAAAGTAAATGAAATTTTAGAAAACATGTAAGATTGTATAATTATTGCTAACTTAAGAAAAGGTTAGTGTAATAATAGCAAGAATACAATACAATTTGAATTAGAGTAATTAAAAAATTTTAATATATTTTAAATTTTTTTAAATAAACTATATTCCATTTTATTTTTAAAATTTTTTAGAGCCAATCAATTTTTTTATTTTTAAAATTTAATACACTTGACCTTCTGTCATTTTCCTAAGTAAACTTTTCTAAATTAATTAAATTTATTTTTACTGAAAAAAGAAATTTACTAATTAAAATATAAAAATTTATTTAAAATAAAATAATTCTCAAAAAAATTCTTTTCAATATTTAATGTCATATTTTATAAAATCTATATTTATTAAGTTTTTATTAATTTCTTAATTATGCATTTTAAAATTATTTTATCTTCTAATTCTGTTATAAATTTCTTAAAATTTAGATAAAAATAATAATTTTTAAATTTTAAATAGAAGAAAATCAATTTCAGAACTAGCACCATAAATTTATTAAATAAAAAAAATGACCATAAATTTATCAAATTTAGGAAGTTACTAACACATAAGTCCTTGCGCTACCATGACAATTTAACCCGCAATAACGATAAATTTTTGGTAATATATAAATCATTATATTTTGGTTGAATTTGCATAGCATAAAAATAAAAGATAATAATAAGAGCCTTCGGAATACATATATATATATATATATATATATATATATATATATATATCTTATCAATATATTTTTACGATAATTTTAAAGATATGTTTGACTATAATTTTTAATTAAAATTTGATCTATAAATTATTTAACTAAGTCTTTGGCAATGCCCCGAACATAGAATCGCTTTGTTTGACATATCACGCGCTCATTAAACGGGTATGATTAAGCATAGAGTGTAGAATTGTTTCCCCGGCAGTGACATGGAGACAAATTGACATCAATGAATACAAATTATTGAAAAGTAGCGTTGACATATTCAACGATTTTCTTGAGGACTTTAAACCGAAATTCAGATTTAGTATACAAGTTTGTGCTTTTGGGCCTTTTTATTTAACTTATTACATATTAAATATTCAGGCACACAAATATTTTCAGTTCACACGGGAAGCGCACATGGCTCAGTTACTAATTTTATTTTAATCACCACGTGTTCTTTATTTTCATATTTCCAATTTAATTTATCCGTTCAGATATCAATAAGTCATATGATTTTGTGGGTGAAGCAAATCTTTCTTTGGAGGAAAAAAGAATTTATGCTCAAGCTAGTCACTTTAAATTTGTTAATATTCCCTTCACACACAGGAGGATACAACTCAAATAAAATGTCATGGAATTTGTTATAAAACTAATCAAAATTTGTTAATTATATATCAGCTTAAAAAATTATTATTTTATTTTGACTTTAATCGAATGTTCAACACAAAAGTGAAATCTGAACCCTTAATATTAACGAAAATTTTAAATTTTAACACCTTAAGCTTTAAGTCATGCGCGAGCCGACTTATCTTGAATTTTAAAAAACAATGTATTTTTAATTTTACGATTTTCAACACGTGTAAAATAATTCTTCTATTAACTTATTTCCAAAATTATTACTGAAAAAATACAAATTACACAATAAAAATATTATTTATTAGCATTATAATATTGTATTATTTTTATTAAAATTTATTTTTAATAAAAATTAAAATATAAATACAAATATCATAAATTTATATAAAAAAATATATTATAGTAACAAATAGTTTTATTAGCATAAAAAAATTTTAGTATGTATTATCAACATATTAAATATTAATATATTAATTACTTGTTAGTATAGAGCTTCACATTTTATTTTGATAATCTTATTTATTAGACGAAGTTTATATTTATAAATATTTTAATATTTGACAAATTTTTATTTTTAAGAAATTAATTTATTTTATAGCGTTACCATCTTAAATTTGGATTTGATTTTTAGCCTATAGAAATTGTGCATAAAAATTAGAATAATAATACTTTTTTAGTAGATGTACCACAACTTTAACAACAAATAAAAGAGAATAGAGATTAAAAAACTGCATAAAAACAAAAAAGGGACTGAAAGGATTAAATTAAAATTTAGAATTTAAATTTATATGATATAGGAAACCGGAAATTAATGTTCCGGTATAAATTAGTAATTAATTTCATCATTAAACATGAGAATTGATTATATTATAATAGTAGTACTTTTTAATTTATTACATTGAGAAGTTTCTTGAATCAGCTTTTACCGTTGCCTAACTGGTACAAAGATTCAATGCCATCATAGTTGAAAGTGTTTGAACTTTTTTCATATGACCGAAAGCACATCAAGCAGGCAAGTATGCATGCACCGACCCAATGTTTGATTCAAAGTGTTGCCCAATAAATGTTCTTTTCACAAAATGATCCCAAACAATGAGTCAGATGATGCATTTGACTACCCCCAACCCATCCCAAGAATATGAGCACTACTCCATATTAGACGGAAATGTTAATCAATGTTATTAGGATATTAGTTAAAAATCTAAAAATAAATTTTTTATTAAAAAATATTATAATATACAATACTTATAAATTTTATTGTATTTTAAAATTATTTTTAATAATTTTTTTCAATTTTCACTTCCTTAAATAGGACCTTTAAAATAATTGTAAGTAAGTTCTAGTTATTATGATACAAATTTTGAGAATATTTTTTCTATGTTTTTCTTCTTAATTTCCCGCACAAAACCATCAGTATAAAAAATTATTTTTACAACAAATTTGTAGATTGGTTACTAAATAATTGATGTAAGAAAATTATCAATTAAAATTTTAATTGATTTAAAAATATTATATAAATATTAAAAAAATAATGATTGTTAAACTTGTTAAAAAATTTATATATTTTTCCTATATATTAAATTGATTATTATTTTAATTGATGTATAAAAAAATTATATCTTTTAACATTATGATTGATATAATAGATACATATTTAACAATTAATTTAAAAATTATTTAAATTTATATTATCTATTTTTCGACTCGTTTAACTATAAAGTTAAAAAATAAATTTTAATTAATCTAAAAATATTTTATATGCAACAGTGACTAAAATCTTCTACTCGTCCTGAACCATCTTACCCACCAAAATGTTTCTTCTGATGGAATGGTTGGGGATATTAAAACCGTTTTAATAATCTTAGATCAAAGACCGAAAGTACGATCCGCTTCCCCTGTTTTCTAAATGTCGATGGGACTCAAAAGATGTGATCTATTGTCAAATCCATTATATATAACTTGAAGATGAAATATAATGAATGATGTTTATGGTGATAGCAGCTGGCAAATTGAGAATCATGTGGTTACCTTTTTTATTTTAATTAGGAAATATTTAATAAGGCATCAGCACCTTGCGTTTGACATTATTTTCTTCTATAAACTTAATGAGATATTTTGTGTTAACGTAATTAGTTGTTATTAAATTATTGAAAATCACATGAAAATTAACAGACAAGGTCAGTCGTTCATACTTCATTGGTGAACCAAATTAGCGAACCAACGTCATCCATTGAATTACTGGGCTGGACAAAGACTTGTTTCTTGTGACTTGTACACCATCTCTACTTATAGGATAATAATAAATAAAAGGAAATTAAAATACTAGAGAAATAAGGTTTCAGATTTCATATTAGTTAATACATAATTTAGGACACATTAATTCTTTTAATTAAATTATTGATAATTTACCAAACAAAAGTCGATATTAAATATTAACATTGATTATAGATGTAAAATTTCAATTAAATAAAAATAATATGAAAATAACCTAAAATTGTGCTAAGCTTTATTTTATCAGTTAATATTCATATTAATATGCTCATCCTCATAACAAAAGCCTCTTTAGGTACAAATAAGTAACCGTTGGTTTTGATATTACTAGTTGGGAGAGAATAAACAGTTAACCATAAACTACCACTTGTTGAGATAAGGGGAGCCCAAAAGCAAAGGGAACCTGCATTCAAAACTTTATATTATCTTCATTAAGTTTATTTTTAACTACTGTAGGAGAGAGATTTCAAATATTTTTAACTACTGTAGGAGACAGATTTCAAATTCATATTTGAACTTTCAACATGTTATATAATTAAAATACTATGTATTTGTTAAGTAAGTTTTTCAGCTAATTTAAATCAAATCGTTTTTAATTTTAGAAATAAGTGCTGTGCGGTTTTTCATTTAAAAATAAAATTTATTTCCACTAAAATACTTGTTTATAAGTGAAACAATGGATCTTAATTCATGTAATTCTGACGTTATCATACAATACAATTATATATATTAATTTAATATTTTAAAAAATGTTTAACTTGCAAAATAACTTTCAAATTCAATTTTCTATATTTTTTATTTTAAATTACATCAATCCTGTTTAAGTCGAATGAGATTATTATAAATAATAAATCTTTTCACTCAATCTTTTTAATACAACCGCATATACATAATTTAAACCTAAATTTTTATTAAGTTAAATCCACCTCCTACCAATTAATTCACCAATTTGTAATAAAAATTTCTATATTGAATAGTTAAAATATCATTAAATGTTTACCTATAAAAAAATCTCACTTCAAGAAGGACAAGTAAAGAAACTATATAAATAGTTTTCTAATGTACATAAATTGACAACGCCTCGCTTTTGTGATAAAACACATACAAAAACAATTGAGACTTGTCCAGTGATACAAATTTTGTAACTTTGAAAAGTGTTTTTAAAGAAATGGATATTTTTTTAATATGTATTTAACAATATATAATGAAAAATTAAATAAAATTTTATTAAAAAAATAATATTATTAATATACTAAATTTTGTAATTTTTAATAAAAACTTATTGCATATAAATTTTTATTATATGTTCTTAAATATGCATTAAAAATGATTTAATAAAATCCCAGGATTCATATATGTCCTATCAGAAAAAGAAAATATCACATGAAAGCAAACTATAACTTTAATTTTAAACCAGAGGAAAGTAAAGTGATTTCAAGTAAAATCAGGAAGGTAAGCTGTAATTTAATTACTAAAAAATTAATTTTATTCGTATCTGTATTATATATATATATATATATATTATTTATTTGAAAAAAGAAAAAGGCTCTCTTAGAAAAAAAAATTTATAAAAAAATAGAATATGCACTATATATAGTTCTGTTGCAAAGAGGTGGACACTTGTCAATTCTAGCTTCCTACTGGCTTATGAATAATCGTGGATGTTAACCTTTCAACATGTTTGCGGTCATACATATTTCTTTATCAATAACAAAATAAAATTAGGATAAAAAGAAGAAAAATATAAAAAGAAAAATAACATGATAAAAAAGTAAAAATAAAAAATATTATTAAAATAAGTAATAATTAAAATTAATTTGATATTATGATGGACAGCAACGTTTTAACCTTCTTTGGTTTTGGGTTTTGGATCCTGTTCATACAACCAATATTTCCTGTTCATATTTTCTTAACACATGTAATTAGCACGAGGCCACGAGCATTGAACTGAAACATCAATAATGGCCATTAAGTCAAAAGGTTCTTTTGTTGGCACTACGAAGAAATGAAAGAAAAAGAACAGTGGGAATCTTTAAGATTAATCTTTTCCACAAGGTTAAAGTTAAAACAGTTGTGTCCAAGAAACAATTTCAACAAACGACAAAGTGGGTGTAATTTGTCTTCTCCAATTATTACGTCTACTTAATGAAAGCTTGACAGCTAGTTCCAATGAATTGGCAAAGCATAAACATGGGGCGTTTAATTTCTGCAACTCAAACACTTCCTTCATATATTCAATTTATCCATTTTTAATGTATTTTTAACAACATATAATCAAATTAATAAACACTCATTTTTACAATATATAATATTATTAATATATTCAATTTTATAAAAATTCATATAATACATTTTTATTATATATTCTTCAATATGCATTAAAAGATCGATTAATTATTAAAAAAGAAAAAGCAATGCGACTGCCACAAAACCACTCACTACACGCATTAAATGCCGTTCATATCATAAACCAACCGGAAACTTTCCCATCGGAGGAATTTCAAAGTTTGATGGATTTCTCCACAATATATTAAGATAAAACTAAAATGGATTATCAGAGGTGTTATTGATGTTATTCTTTATTATAATTGAAATTTTATCTCCAAAATTAATATTTATTTTTACTATTTATATTTAAGATTTGTATTAAAAATTATAAAAATCAACATCATCAACACCTATTATACTATATTTAAATTTTGTCCTATATATTATTACGTAAATATATTTTGTTCAACAATTTCCATGACGGTTTGCAATTTTAAAACGGCTTTTCTTAACCTCAATTTTTAGAATTGTTTTTAAATATTTAAAATAATATATTTTTATAAAAAAGTAAGTATTTATTTATGAATAAAATATTTTTTTTAAATACTTAAAATTAATTTTAAAAGATGTTATTGACATTTTTATTTTTAAAGTATTTTTTTTTCATGCTCTAAGAGAATAAGTGTAAGGAAATAAAACCAAACAAGAAGCACGGCTCTTGTTTTCAGGAAATTAGAAATATAATTCTCTTAAATTAATGAGAATAAAGAAATATTATTTTATAAGGTTATACTGTTATAGACGTCTGCTCAAGCAACGGGGAAAATTTTTCTCATTCTTATTATTTATTTATTTTTCATGAGAAACTATGCTATTTTTAATTTCTTTTTGGTAAAGAAAATTAAATGGCACAGAAGAAAATCAGATTTTGAAAGTCTATTTTTTCCAACGAGTACTACTTTACAAAGTTGTCACATGCTGATGAGCAATCTTAACTTTTATATATTTTTATTTTAATATATATTTTTTATCATATAATTAAAAATATAATATTCTTCAATTTAATTTTAAAAAAATGAATATAATATTTATTTTTTATATTTTAAAAATATATAATAATTTTAACAATTTAAAATAATAATAAAAAAATTGCTTCAATTTTCTCACTAATTTAAAATGAAACAAAATCTGGTAGAATCGATAAAATTTATTTCATTCCCTACTAAACAAACTAAAAATAAAATAAAATTGATATATCCTTTTTCGTTCCTTCTTCTTTCCTTATTTCCCCTTTCCTCCCTCACCAAACAGAAAACAAAGCATTAATGAAGTTTGATCACCAAAAGTCTTCTGATAATGGGGCATGGTGACAGCACTTGATTCAGCAATGTCTAGGACCCCAAAGAAGTCTTTGTTTTCTTCCCAGTTGGGTGATATTCATTGTTTCACGAAATCAAATCAATAGCGAGGGACCACTTTAAACATGAGTCAAAATATGACAATGCTATCAACTGTTGACATACACCTTGGTTTTTGTCCAATATATATTCGCTTCAACAATTTCAAGTGTCCTCCTCATCACTAAGCATAACACACACACACACTATTAACACACTAACATAATGCATAATTGGAATACCTACAATATTCTTCAATTTTCTTGTGGTTAACTGTCAACTCAAGTAATAATAACCAAAACGTCAACAAAACCTTGATGATTTGGTAATACTAAAAGTACGCAAATTTCAAAATTGAAGAGCATCTTTTTACAGTAAAACTAAACTGAGCCTTGCATTTTAAATGGTCCATGGCTTTTGTGTGTGGGATTGTATTTTCTTAATTAATAGGACAACAGAGATCGATTCACCTCAAATTCGAATACAACTATAAAAGGCAAACATATATAAATCAGCACATCTTTTCCGTCGATTCTGCTTGGCTATTAGTAATTTTGTGGTAATAATTACTTGGTTTCAGTTATCAAAAGCTTGGAATCCCTTCTACGAAACTCATACACTTCAAAACTTATATTGAACATGTATCTTCATTTCGTTTGTGAGAGCATATTCTGTAACAATTTTACAACAATGATTTGGAAGAAAAACCAAACATAGCGGAAAGAAACAATCCTTAATAGCATCTTTTTTATGGCTTAAGCACATGAGTATTATACGGGAAAGTCCCAAGGCTTAAGTGCCACCCCTTCACCTATTTTACTCAAAGTAGAATTCATAATATTGTCCCCTCTTAATGAATAACTTATGCACTTGAGAAAAGTTTAACCTAAAATACTAGTCTATCAAACGAATGATGCTTACATTTAGTTATTATGCATACCGGTGAAAGACCTACGATCAGAAACTTATCTACCGTAATTTATCTGTAACTTAAATTAAAGTTTTCAATGTTCATAGCTTCTTTATCTAGAGGCAGTTCTTGGGGGTCAAGAGGTTCAAGGCCGGGAGTAGTGTCCCTCCAGTAAGTATATTTTGACCGGTTACAAATCCAAATCACTCCTATTCTTCCCTGTCATTTTTAATACGTGGTCTAAAATGTAATTCCAAGCATAACACATAGATGGATATCTAGTTCATAGGTTACAATTTGCCACCAATATGTTTTTATTACATCAACAAACAGTCCCCACAAAATTATTTAAATAATACTACATATTTATTACCTACCTATCAACATATTTTGTATACAATTTTATGGTTGCGTTTGGAGTATTATCTCTACACGAGCTACTGTCTTGGGGCGTTGATAATTTGAAGCATACCGGTGAAAAGTCCCATCCTGTCCTGTGCCAGCTACTGATCTTTTAAATAAATACACCTTCTTAGAGATTGAAGGGTTTTCTTCAGATGGCAATTCTTTTATAGGTTCATAAACTTTAGGTGTAGTCTCTTTAATGATCTGTTATTCTGTGTGATCTTGCTTTCCAAACGCATGCTACTCAAGTTCTTGGGCCTACATCCTTTTCTAGTACTCTGTGACAGACGCTGAAGAATGTGTCTTTGTGATGTGAGATGCAACAGGAATTAAAACATACATTAAAACACCAATTGCCATATATTTTTCTTGTTTTTATAGTTATTGTGGTCACAATTATACAAAATGTTCTGATTGATTATAATATGAAAAAAGATATGTGAAACCCCAGAAATTCAGTTGTAGCTGAACACTATTATTATTATTATTGTAATGTTGTGTAAAAGATGTTTTAACATTTATCACGTGTTGGTTCGTGGTTTGTTGTAGGGTGGTTCACCTCAATTTCAGATCACCCATGACCCATTTAGTCTAATTGGTGAATGAATTATTTTAATACTTTTATAAATTTTAAATCATACATACAACCACTAATCCATGATGGCTCCCTGGAGACCACCTTTTACATTTCCCTTGTTTGTATTCGTATAGAAAGTAATGATACTTTAACTATGCGATTACTTGTAGAAAATCTCAAATGCTTACCCTGCATGGGAGTAACATAACCATTGGGTGTTTAACCTTGTTACACTATCAATGTGCTTGCTTATGCCCATTGTTGGTACTGATTCATGACATGTATTTTATTCGGCACTGACCCAGAAGCTTAAGATCCTCGCCAAAACTTATTCACTTCAGTATTTGAGATCAAGGCCCAAAAGCCTCTTTGACCAAAAAAAAAAAAAGAAGAACCCCAAAAGCCTTTCACAGAATCTCGAACACAGTGCACCCAAATTTCTCCACTTCAAAATATCACATTGAAGATCAGCGATTGATACACTCATAGGTACCCACCCCATCTCTTGGATGCATCTCGAGTTTCGTCAACAACCTCGTAATATAAAATTGGATTATCACCATTCCTTTTGTGATTGAATTAAAGCATGAAATACCACTTTCCTTCTATTTATTTGTTTAGAGGGAGAAGATGATTTGTTTATTTATTTATATATGTATAAATTTAAAATAATATTGTTATTTTTTTAATACTCTTTTACCTATATAAGAGAAAATAAATAAAAATATATATAATTAAATAAATAAATGATAACTTAAAAAATTTACTCAATAATTATAAATATAATGATTAAATTTCTTAAGTTATGCATTTTCTTCTCTCTAGACAAAGTAAAGGAAATAACAAAAGTATAATTACATTACAGCACTGAGTTACTACTATGACACTGAGTATATTTTGTTTTAAATGAAAATATGTTATCCCTCGCCAACAATAAATAGTATGAACATAATAAGAGAAAGTGCGTCTTGAATATGTATAATGAGTGGTTTTGGTTTTACACAATACTATATCATCAAAAATCAATATGTATAAAAGATCTAATTGAAAATATGCAGAATTGTTAAATTGTAAATGTACTTATGGGAACTTTTTTAAGATTTAGTCATCTAGATATGGATTTTTTTTTTATAAAGAAAGTTTACATTAAAGAAAGGAAGACCATGAACATTAATATATTTTCTTAGAATTCAAATTATCTTTGTATATGCTCTCTTTTTCATTTAATTGTGCATTTAACTTATTTTATAACCGTCTTTTAAATTTTTATATCAAATCAAATTTAATATCGTTTTTATAAAATTAATTGTTCAATTTTATTTTCTTATGTGTTTAATTATGTCATTTTACCACTTTTAACAATAAAGCTATTTTTATCTCTTGTATATTTGTATTCTTAAATTTTTATGAAATTTAGAAATATCCAAGTAATACATTAAAAACTTTCCAGGAGTATATAATTTTATTTCGTAACGTTTTATTACATATATCATTAAATATGAAAGAGACAGTGAGCTTGAAACCACAATCGGATATTTGGCTGGAAAAGATAATTTCACTGAATCGGTAATTTACACTTAGATACATTTGAAAGTAATCCGTTGGATCTTCCTTCTCCATCTTTAAAAAAAAAAAATTAATCTTAACCGTTGATTAGAAGATGTACATAAATGCAAGATAACGTGAATATTTACCTAATCATGGGGCGACGTTCAACTACAAATGAAACATTCAGGGGATGTTTATGACACCTGCTTTAGTCATCTAGTGCTTTCAGCCCATACCAAAAGTGGAATATTTTCTGCATTAATATTAATATCACTATAGCTTGTTGTGGCCATGTAAGATTCTTTCCAAAAAAAAAAAATGGTAGTGCTAAACAATTGAGTTACGATACAGGTAGGATAGGATGTTAGACTTAGAGAATAACTTGTACTGTCCCAGCTCCTATGCTTCTTCGCCACTAATAGCGCTGACTCACATTCTAATGGCTGAAAATTGACAACACATTGAATTTAATACTATGTTTCTTTGGATGAGAAATGAAATACCCAAAAAAGAAATAGGACAAAAAATTTGAAAGACAATAAATAAAATAAAATAAAATTAGAATAAAGATAAAAATAGATAAAAAAATTTATTTAAATGAATAAAATGAAATAAAAAATATATTTATGATATAAATTTTATTTTATATTAATTAAATAAATTTAAATTAAACCTAAAAATTTCTTTCATTATATTCTTGTTTTAAAAAAAATTAATTATTAAAACATTAAAAATATAAAAAAAAAAATCAATACTTTCTATTGTCGTTTTCCTCCTATTAGAAAAAATTAAATTTTAAATAAAATCCACAAAAAACACATTTTCCTTTTTGTATTCATATTCATCCAAACATAGAAAAATACTTCCACCTCCTCTAATTTCTTCTTTCCTATTTCCTTCCCTGTAGAAGAACTCATTTGATATAAGAAATACCATCTTCACTGGGTTGCCACTTTTATTACAAATTTTATATATATATATATATATATATATATATATATATATATATATATATATATATATATATATATATATTAAAAATTCATCTAACATCTTTAAAAAATCAATAAATAATAAATTATATTTAATATTACCAATATATTAGATTTAATTTTCAATAAAAACTTCCTCATTATGGATCCAAAAGTACACATTAAAAAAACCAATATATTTATGATCAAGAAAACAAATACTGAACTTTTATCGAACAAAACAAACTTCAGAAAATACGTTCGACAGAATTGGATGCTCATGATTATTCAATTCGGCAAACGTACCACTTCAAATTGAGCGCGTGTGAACTGTTTTCATTCACTGGCTTGATTATAAAAACCGTTCTCTGGGTTAACGTTCAATTCTGGTTCGCTCCTAAACCCTTCTGTTAGCCCTCAATGAGATATCAAAATCCAAATACCTAAATGACACTTGATTTCAAAAATATTTTCTATTTTTATTTTTATTTACAAAAATAATATCTAATTTTCATTCTATTTTCTACTTTTAAATTTTCGTATTGAAAATAATAAACATAAATAAAATAAAATTATTTTCTGAAACCAAGCTCAACTTCCGTTCCTAACAAACTTACGGATACTTCCGGAATGTTTCCATGAAACGTGTAAGTAGAAGAATGTAAGACCACAACAAACTGCACTATTATGGAGTGTGTCCTGACAGCTGATTTGACAAACAGCAACAAAACACTATTGAAGGCCAAGAGATATACATTAACAAACCGAAACAGAATTTATACTAAGCTAAAATACATGCCGCAGAGAGAAGTGACACCCAGGAATTAAATACACCGCTGTAAACCAAGTTTACGGCAGGACCATTGATCAGTTTCGGCGTTAAACAAATCAAAGATAAGAGCTACAAGAAGACAGAAGTCTTAGTGCCCTTTACTCCTCGCCCACACCTTTTGTCAATTCAAACCATCAAGCACCACCTACTTGTCTCTTCCAGGAGTCTTCCACGATCAGTTCATCAACTCCCCAATCTTCATAGCTGCACAATTCAGCCGAAGATGATAACATTGAGTAAAATATGGAATCAACCTTAACCTCCCCCAGCCAAGAAAAATAAGTCTCTAATTTGTATAACAGGCAGTATTTACCTTCCATCAGGCAGGTAGCGACGGATGGTGAAGGGTATTTTCCGCTCTCGAAGCTCCTTCATCGCAATCTGATAAGTTGAGAGAACAGGTTAGATATCAGACACCATATAGCAGAGCTAACAAACAAAATACGTATATTTCCAAATCCCAATACAGTGAAAAATTGTGAAAACTACAAAAAATAATCAAAATCACAAAACAAGCGGGAAATAAAAACTTACAATATTATGTACTAAAAAGTTCAAAATGGCAAATTGAAGGCAGCTGAACACACTCAAGAGGTAAGCCGTAACACAGGTAATATTGGACGTGGCTCTTATCATCGTATACAAATAAGAAACCAAATAATCAATTTATTCCTAGTATGGCGGCATACATAGTGCATTCTTCACCAAACCAAAGAACTTGAGAATCAATATAAACACTAACCTATTTTTTTTCAATAATGTTCACTATTCATCTAAGGAAGATTATTTAAATTAAACATTGACCGGATTCAATATTGGACGACTGAAGCATTTTGTAGAACTTATCAATTGAGCTCAATAATGATGACAATCTTATCTTACATAGAAGCAAAAAGTTTCATATCACATTATGGGAACATTAAGGGGACAAGAGATCAGGGAAGGCAGTTATGGTGGGGAAAGAAAGCTACAAGCTTACAGTAAAAATTACAACCATACGAGAAAATTATTCTGCCTAACTTATTCTGGTGTAAAATAATCTTCCCATCTTAAGAATCTCTATTAGTTGGAAGGGGTACATAGAAAAACAAAATTCCAAATTTCCAACTGTTTCCATGTGTTTAGCCTATAAATCAAATTTTAACACATATAAGCCCTATATCAGCAGTGTGCAAGTCGTAGCACACCATTCAATTCAGGAGTCAGGAGATCACTAAAGTGGTAAAAGTGGAAGCTTCATTGATGAAATATCTTCTCCATTTCACATGAGGAGCACATGGTCATACTGATATATTTGGAAATTTGACACGCAATACATGTTTGGCAATGAAATATTCTCACGGTACTCAAATGCAGTAACATTACAAGGAATCAAGTGTCAAATTTGTAAAATAACCAAATTTTTCTGTTACCTCAAGTGGATCAGTTTCCCCCTCCAACTCGACCATGACAGGTGCATTCATACTGCACAACCACAAAGGCAACATGTTACAAATAAAATCAGTAAGCAGAAACTCAGCTCGCAAAATTCAGAAGAAAACCTGATTTGAAGAGCACGGGTGCCCAAAATCCTGGCACGTTCATACTTAGTCATATATTTCGATGTCTTTCGAGGCCGTTCTACTGGTTGTTCCTCTTCCTTTTCCTCGGTGTCAAGAGGTTCTCCAGTTAGATCATCATTTTTGTTGTTATCCACATCCTCCTCTGCACCTTCCTGCTCATCAATCATACCACCACTAATTCCATCAAATATTAATTCATCCAATGCCAAGTTCCATAGCATATAGTTGTACTAATTAAAAAAAGAAAGAAAAAAAAAGGACACAAAAGAAAGACTTATGTACCTCAATCTCAGGCTCTGGGGGCTCATCTTCATACCTGCATCACCATCCTCTGTTCCATGAGATATATTTCAATGGAAAGGTACAGATTGCAGAGCACAGAGAACTGACGCTTGCAATTAAAGCATGAAGCATATTTGTTGAAGTACACAAACATCCAAACACAAAAATAAAATTATTTAAGACTCTAATCTGGACTTCCAGCAGGGGTTTCAATAAGCAAATTTAATTTTGAAAAACACTAATATCTGTGTGTGTGAGAGAGAACCCCATGTCCATGTCATCGTAGTCGTCGTCGGCCATGGCGAATCGGAGAGAGTGAGAGGTAGCCCGGCCTTTCCCGACGCTTAAGGGTTAAGTCTGCGGTGGTTGCCCTAAAGTCAAAACCCTCACACTCAAAAATACTTTGAATACCAAAGACTTCGATTTAAACATCAATCATATATATAGGTGCTCCTGCGTGTATCCTTGCGACCTACCGACTAATTAGGAGTTAAATAAGAAGGATTATGTCTTGAGATAAAGTTCTAACTTCTAGCTACATAACTTTTATTGAAGATATCTATAAGCCCTTTCGTTAAAAATTATGATAATTTGAAAATCAAGAATTATATAATATTATATTTTTCTGTTGAAAATATAAAAAGAAATTTATGGATCACAATAAAATAATATACTCGTGAATGGTTAAGTAATATATGTTTGATTTTCTAAAATAATGTTTTATTGTTTGTATATTTCTTATACATCTGAAATTTAAAATCAAATCTAAATATATGTAATAATAACAAAATAAATATTTAATTAATTATTAAAATTTTACTATATTTCAATTGTTTTCTGTAATTTTTATTAAATAATTTCATAAAAATAAAACATAATAAATATTTGTAAATTTAATTAAAAAACATTTGGTTGAAAGTTACAAGATCCTAGTTAAAAATATTTTAAAATCTCAAATTAAATAATAATAATAATAAAATGATTAATTTAAATAAATAAATGAAATATAATTTGCATATATTTTTATTAGATAATAATAATAGACATAATTATCTTAAATAGATATTTTAATAATTTTTTGTCTTGTGACATTTGGTAGATTATTCGCAAGTATTCATTGTCCCCAAGAAAATCCCTAGCAAATAAAATTGCCAAAAAAAAGTCTACAAAAAATACTTATGAAATGTCCTATATGTTTTAAACTAACTTAATCTGCTGCATACTTTCTTGAGAGTAATTCTTATAAATAAATTTGCAAGAAAAATATACAGTATATCAATGTTTTTTATAAATTTGTTTTTAAAAACTATAAAGATATTTAAAATTTCTTACGGTTTTCATATGAATTTTAATTTGCAATAAATAATCAAAATTGTAGAAAAAAGTTACAAGAAATTTTTGTAACAAAAGATCACATGAAGTAAACAGAATTATAGCAATGAACCATTAAACCAGTGAAAATGTGAGAATAAAAAGATCAATCTAATCTAGGATTTGTTTGGAATGGTAGTAGGTTTTCACCTTCTTATTTTTTAGTAAGAATTTTAAAATAAAATTTACTTATTTAAAATGGAATTAAATACATAAAAAAATGGAATTGAATTAATTTTTAAGATAATTTAAAACATTTTCAGTTGATTTAAAAAATTTTGATATTTAAATTTCAATTATTAATTATAAAAATATATTATTTAATCTTATCTTCTCTCCTAAAAATAGTATTACTAATATTCTTATCACTTATTATTTCACAAAAAAAAATTCAGTTATTAAATTAATTACACATAATCATATCTATACTCATTTAATAACTTTTTTATATTAATAATGTATTATAATATAAATATTTAAATAGTTGAAAGATAAAATGTATTATGTTGTTATCGAAATGGATTATTAATTATTATTATTATTATTTATGTTATCTTAATTATCATTATAATTATCAATTTTATTATTATTATTATAATATTTTTTCATCTATTATTCTTTTTTTATCTAAATTACAATTAAAAAATTATTGTTTTATCGTTATTATTATATTGATCATTATTATTATTTAAAAATTATTTTTTTATAAAACATTTATATAGTTATTTTAATTATAAATTTAAGCCATATTATTTCATATATTTTTATATATGACCTGAATAAATAAATAAACTAAATTGAGGTTTTTCCTCTTTCTTATAAAATGATTTGCACCGTCACTTTCATTTCAAAAAATTGAAATCCATCCAAAGTGAAATGAGATTATAAGCATCTACTTACAATTTATCCCAAACTTAGGATATTATAATTAATTACACTTATGCTTTATTTAGGATTTAATGTTTTTTAATGATTAATGTCTATGTAAAAACAATTTATAGTACTGACCGTGTAAAGTAATATTATTTTTTAAAAATTTATATACGATATTTTTATTATTTTTTAAAATTATTATTTTATTTTTTCATCTATATATTTCATTTATTATTCAAATTTCAAAATTTGTACTATTTCTGCAGTTTTTTTCTAAATTAACATTTACAAATAACTTTTTTAATAAGTTAAAAATTATATTATATTATATTATCATCCTTTATGAAAATATGAATAAATAGTAATAATTAAAAAATATTATAAAATCAAAAATACAATAAAAAATTAAATAATAAATTTAATATTAAAATAAATTAAGTTAATGTTAAAAAAATTCGTGAATCAAAATTTACAATTTAACTTATTAAAAATTTAGCTTAATTTAATTTATCTAATAAATAATCGATTTTAATTTTTTAAAATTTTTTTAGATAAATAAATTATATTTAAATTTATAAAAAATTTATTAAATTTATTTAATAATCTATTTATATGTATATATTTTTATTTTTATTTTTATTTATTTATAAATATTTTAATATATTATATTTATATAATATTAATATATTTATATAATCTATTAAAAAATAAATTTTTTATTTTTTAAAAATAAATTTTAATTGGCTTTTTCTTTATTTTTAAAATAAAATTTTAGATGACTTTAAATAATTTAAGTATATATATAAGTTTATAACATATTAATCATATTTTCTATTTTATAGATTTTAAATTTGTAAATTATTTATATATATTTTAAATTTATTTATTAATTATTTTTATATTGTGAATTTTTAAACAAATTTTTAAACTTAGTAAGTTTTAAGAAATGACAGGTTTTGATAATTTTAAAAAAATTATGACAAGTAACAAATTTATCATATTTAAACTTTAAATTTTTTAAATATATCAAATTTAAACATTTAAAATTTAATTTAATTGAATATATTTTATTTATACTTAACGAAGGAAATTTAAAAAATATACATCATATTCTCAATTCAAATTTTAGTATTTTTAATGTACCTAAAAATATACACAAAAAAATAAGTTAAATTTTGTAATATTTATAATTAACATAAAGTATATTTTTAATATAAAAAATATTTTTTAAAAAAATATTTTCTATTTTATATTTTTGTAAAAATTTGATATAATAATTATAAAAATATTGATTAAAAAAGTAAATGCTGGGAAATTTTTTATTAATAAATTTTATTTTTAAATAAGAAATATTTTACTAAAAATTGACTAACAAAATTATTATAAATATATAACTTTATTATATATAATTTTAATCAATACACATTTTATTAAAATACATATTATAAATTAAGTAGTAAACAAGTAAATTTTTAATTAATATTTTCATACAAGATCAATACCATAATATTAACTAATTGATACATAAAAAAAATGTAATATTTTCAATTTATAGGAGAGGAATTACTATTTATAAATGAAAGCCCATGAGAGTATAATTAATTAATTATAAATATATCTTTCATAGTTTAAACTTATATAATACAAATTATAAATGATGTTCTTTATATGATGATCGAGAAATAAGAGAAATAGTGTGTTAAGTTTTAAAATTATTTTATAACATTATCGTTTTGTTTTTCAATTTTTATTATTCTATATTAAATTTAAATTTGATAAATTATAGAAAATTGGGTATCTTTTGAATATTTATTTAACTAATAAATATATTAAGAAAAATAAATTGGTCTACCAATTAAAAAATTGAAAATAAAATAGTTTTACACAAAATTTCGAGTAAAAACTTTATTATTTTATTAATTATATAAAAAAATATATTTAACAATCATTCATTGTATTATGTTGCTATTTGAGAAAATAATTTATTAAAAAATTTAATTTTTACTCTCAAATTAATCTAATCATATAAATTTTATGATGAGTGTCTCAATCATGTTGTTCATTCAGCATGTATGGCAAGTGTTAGTTCAAAATTTATCTTTATTCAAACGAGGAGATAAAGAAAAAAATACTAATAACAAATTATTTATATAAAATAAGTTGACTTTGAAAGATACTTTTATTATTGATGTCCTTAAGTTTTAAATAAGTATAGAAATTCAAAAAAATATTTTAGAGAAGGAATGAAACTTTAGAAATTATTAAATTTTAAATAAATATAAAAATTTATTATGAAATGAAATGATTCAAACTTTCTTATATACATGTAATTAGTTGTATAATTTTGTAGATAATTATTTTTAAAAAATCATTGGTATGATTTAAAATTACAAATTTATTTTATATAAAAATTATTAAATTATTTAACATTTATTAATTTTAAAATATGATAATAAGGATGATGATCAAAGACACTTGAAAATGTTAAACTTTTCCAATAAATTTCTAATAGCAAAAACTTGAACTTTGATGTAATTGTTTAAATTATTCTTTATTCAGTGTTAAAGCATGTAGAATATTTAGATTGTCATTTCTCTATTTTATGAGTATATGGTATTAAACATGATTTATTAGAGAAACTTGACAATATGTTTTCCTTTATGGTCTAGATATTCCAAAACTGAAAATTTTAAATTTTCATACTTTAATTTTTATTTATATTATTTATTTTTTACAATTATTAACTTTTATTATTAGTTTTATTGATTTTATTTGGTAATTGATATTTTTAATTTATTCATTTTCTCTATGTATACAACTTTACTTGTTTTCAACCATACACAATTATGTATTTGAAATTTTATTTGATTCTTAATAATTTGTAAAACTTGTTTCTTTCCTGATCAAATAACTCAACAAGATTAAAATATAATTTTAACATGGACTGATCCACGTAGGCTTACAACTTGCATAAAATCATATTTAAACTATTATTTTTATGAGATAAATTACATTTACCAAACTCATTATGCCTAATCCATAAAGGTTTGTTACTATATTTTCTTATTAATCTCCCCAACACTTTCTCCATTTTAAATCCATGAGCTTTTAAACTTTCTTCTTCGCTTCTTCATTTTAAAATCATGGAATTTTCAAGTTTGTTCTTTATTTTAGAATTTCTGTTATTTTAGAAATATAAAGTATGACCATTTTTTCAATTATATCATCAATTAATTATATAGATAACTGATTTTAATTTTTTTCAATTAACTAAGTGAAATAGATAAATGCTAAGCATGATTACAACATTTGTCAGTAATTAAAAAATAGATGTAATTTTTAATAAAAATACTAATTATATAATTAATATTCTAAGAAAACACATCCACATACCTAGTGAAAGTAATAAAGGATTAAATAAGAATATTCTAATTAGGGTATAATGAAATTTTATGTAAACTAATAACTTCTTACTTTAAGTGTCGACCTTAAAAGACAGAAAATTTAAAATAAAAGGAGTAGTTTAGATAGCATTTTCTCTATTTTTTTATCAATTTCTATTTTAAAAAAGTTATTCCTTTTAATTATCAATCTAATTTTTTTAAAAAAAATATTTTGTATTTATTATATCCTTTATTTTATAAAACATTAATTGATAAGATAAATAAACTAATAAAAATTCAAAATATATATAGGAAATCATATAAAAATTTTAACATAAATGAGAATATTGATTATTCTCTTAATATGTATGAAATAATCTTAAATGGAAAATAAAAAAAAAAAGTGTAAATAAAAAGGTAAAATGCATTGAATATTTTAAAATCATAAAATACATTTAATTATTTTCCCAATAAAATAAAATTTTCAAAAAATATTATATGATGATTTAAAATTATTTGAATATTAAATAATCTCATTAAACATTTTTAGTTATTAGACAAATTTTCAACTAATATTACATTCACATGGGTTAAAATAGATCAAACACACTTTATTAATCCTTCTAATTACTTGAAGAAGTAGTATTAAATGTTATTTTCACTCAACAACACTAAACAAAATCACATCTAAACAAATCACATGTAATCAAGAAAAATTTTAAATATAAGCTGCATCATGCATGTATCTAGGATACTGTTTGTAAAAAATATATACCTTCTGAAGTTATAGTTAATTTATTATTCAATGCTTTAAATTTTTATGAGCATAAAATAGGATTTTTTTTTATTTTAAAGATTGATGTGATTTAAATATCGAGTATCATTAAGAATTTCACATGTTCCAAAATCCACCTTTTAATGCAAGATTAAATGGCCTGTATTATTTTTTCGTATATAAAATTTTCAAATTATATTCTTATACGAAGAGTTACAATGATTTCTATCAATGACTCATTTAACTATAAATTACACAATTCATGTATATTTATCATATGATTTTGAATATTTACGGATCATAAGATAGATATTTTAGAAAACATCAAAATACTATTTAATCAAATGTTTTAAAAATAGATGGAAGACCAATTACAATATATAAAATAACATTTTCTAACATTTAATTACTTCCTTTATTTCTTTTTATTTTTCACAATTCAAAAATATATATTCATATTAATTATCACTTTTAAAAATTCAAGACTACATTTATTATTTATTATTATATCTTCACCCTTCATAAAATATTAGTTAATAAAAGAAGTTAAATAATGTGAAAAATTGAAGGTATAGTAAGAAATTAAATAATAATTTTAATAAAATACTAATTAATTTTTAATATTTATAAAATAATTTTAAATGATTGATAAAAATAAAAAAAATTATATTTTTATATAATAAATATTTTTTAGATAATTTTGTTCTATTTTTATATTCTCAACTAGCTAGTACATCTAAGATAATGATTAAAAAAAATATTACTAAAAAAATAAACATCGAGAGTTTTCACTAATAAATGTGCTTTTAAAATAAAATAATCTCCTTTACTTAGAATTAACGTTAACAAAATCATTATATTATATAATTAAATTTAATATATGTACTTAATTTTGAATATTATATATATATATACACACAGAATTTTGACCAATGAGAACTTTTTTAAAATACACTTTACAAAGTAATAAAAAGACAAATTCTTAAGTCATATTTTGATGCATGATGAATACAATGTTAATAACAAACTGATATATGACCAAAAAAATGTAAGATTTTCAATGTATATGAGAGGTATTAATTATGTTGTCTTAAAAAAATTTTTTATTCATTTAAATTTTTCTTTATAAGATTACAAATTTTTTATTAAAATCAGATAAATTATTAATGGAAAACTTTCTAAAATATTTAGACATGGATATATATAAAAAAAATTAAATTTAAATTATTGATTAAATTAAATTAATCCTGATAAATTAATGCACACATCTTAGCTTTTTTATTAAATAAATTAGATCAGTTGATAAATCATACAGAATGTGATATGTTAAGAATAATTATAGATCTTCTCTCATAACAATATATCCTTATTAATCATCTCATGTACTATACAAAACTATCATATACTTTTTATATTTTGTAAATATTAAATGCATTTATTATTAATTAATATTTTTGTATAGAATATTAAAAAAATATTGTAAAAAGGTATAACAATAATGGTTTAGAAAATTCATCAAGGTAGAAGTAACAAATGGTGTCTCCACGTACAGCTATTTATTATCATTTAGAAGTGAATTAATAATTAAGAAAAAAAAAAAAAGTGGTGAATTAGAGAAGTGGAGAAGAGGCGAGTTGTGTTAGAAAAGGATACGTACAACAACACATATGAATGAAATCATCCCAAGGGAATTTTCCCTTTGGTCCTAAATTGGTGCTGCGAAGTTATATATATACAAAAAGGAACTGTATCTGAAAAGTAGTAGCGAACAGAGCAGTGATGGCGGGTGGTGATTCATCCTCCGTTTTCAGCATAAGAAAAAACCATTTCTATTTCATTCTCCTTCTTCTCTGCATCACCTCCTACCTCCTCGCCGCTTTCCGACAAGGAACACGTTTCTTTCCCACCACCACCCTCTCCCTTTCAAAAGCCCCATCATGCAGTCAATACGACATGGAAACGACGTCGTCAAAAACCTTCCCACGCTGCAGCGCCAACTACACCGAGTACACGCCCTGCGAGGATCCTGTAAGGTCACTCAGTTACAAGCGCAGCAGGATGATATACAGGGAGAGGCACTGTCCTAAAGAGGACTGGGAGTCCCTCAAGTGTAGGGTACCACCCCCCCACGGCTACCAGAACCCCTTCCCATGGCCGGACAGCAGGGACGTTGCTTGGTTCGCCAACGTGCCTCACCGTGAGCTCACCGTTGAGAAGGCTGTCCAGAATTGGATCCGATTCGACGGCGACCGCTTCTTCTTCCCCGGCGGCGGAACCATGTTCCCCAACGGTGCCGACGCCTACATTGATGATATAGGAAAATTGATCAATCTCAAAGATGGTTCTATTAGGACTGCTCTTGATACTGGCTGTGGGGTAATTAAACTTCTTCTTCACTTTCTCTCTTTTTTTAATTTTGTAAAATAAAATAAAACAATTATTTTCCTTTTAATTTTAAATTGTAATTTAACTGCCAACTCTTTCTTGCACTGCATTTCATTATCTCTCTTTTCGGCTGCATAGATATGCAACTAATCTTTATTTCTGAAAAAAAAAATCTCCTTTTTCTTATAATTTTGAAATTCTTATTTGCATGATGGAGACGACGAGCCTTGTTTTAGATCGAAGTTTTCCCGTGTTTTCTTGTATCTCCCTTTTCACTTAAATGCTGGTAACTTTGTGAAAACACTTGAGCTGGCTTGTTTTTTAGCAATGAAGCTAAACAAATTTTGAAAAATAAAATGCTATATTGCTATTGCTTCCAAATTCGAACTTAGGAACTGAGATGGCATTTGTTTTTATCTGGAATGGTGTGTTCTGAGAAATGTTATTTGTATTCTATTTTTTATGACAACTTTACAACAATATCAATAGGTGAAAAGGACAATAAAATAAAATATAGTAGATAATGAGATAAAAAATTAAAAAAAAAATATAGGAGTGGTGAAGTGTTAAGCGAAGTTGGATAACTTACTTTGAAAATAGGCGTCAAACCAAAAGAGTGTAACGGCCAGTCCGCTTGTTGCTTGTCTGTCTGTCAGACACGCTTTTCCACATTAAATATAATTTTCTGACGTAACTTTCCAATGGTTCAATTAATTTCTCTAGATGACCATTCGACCAATATTAGAGAAAAATGAAATTATGTGTTTTCCCCAAGAGAATGCAAATTTTGATATGATATCTCTACATTGGACACGACATATCATATCGTGTAATTGATGCCATTTTCAGGAACATTGCGTATTTGATGTTTTTAGGAATATAGGAATATTAGATGTTCAATAATAGTGGTTGAGAAATGTTCAAAAAAACTACATTAGTAAGATTTAAGATGACACACTCCGAATTAAACTAAGCACGCGCGCTGTGCCTTTGGTAAATGCATGCTCCGCCTGATACGCGTTAAAGCCACTCCGGATGAGGGGAGCCCACTCTATCTGTTTGTTATCAGATGCACAGCACACAGCTCAAATGGTATAGATTCTTTAAATTAACTTGACAATGCTAGAAACATAAACTTAATATATCTATGACTCTCTCAAACTTTTATAAAAAAAAAAATCTATATCCCATATAAATTCGATTTCTTAATACTTTAAAAATTAATTTTAAAAAGTGTGAATGATATCGGTTATAAAAAAATTTTGGTAGGAATATTTGATGAAACATTGTTACTGTAGGTTGCTAGTTGGGGAGCATATCTTTTATCACGTGACATCCTAACAATGTCATTTGCACCAAGGGATACACACGAAGCACAAGTTCAGTTTGCTCTTGAGCGAGGAGTCCCTGCATTGATTGGAGTCCTAGCCTCCAAGAGGCTCCCTTTCCCTTCCAGAGCTTTTGACATGTCCCATTGCTCTCGCTGCCTCATCCCATGGGCCGAGCACGGTATGCTATATAACTAATTATATTTGAGGCATCGAGTTAAGTCATAATTAAAAAGTAAAAAGAAACCTTGAGTTTCATCATTTATCATTAATTAACTTGTATTCACATGTTTAATTAGATGGGATCTTTCTTAACGAAGTTGATCGAGTTCTACGTCCTGGCGGGTATTGGATTCTATCTGGGCCACCAATCAATTGGAAGAAATACTGGAAAGGGTGGCACAGAACAGAGAAGGATCTGAACGAAGAGCAAACCAAAATTGAGAAGGTAGCCAAAAGTCTTTGCTGGAACAAACTAGTGGAAAAGGATGATATTGCAATTTGGCAGAAACCAAAAAATCATTTACATTGCAAGGCCCGGTCTTTCTGCGATGCACAAAATGACCCTGATAAGGCCTGGTTTGTCCAATCTCCTTGTGTTCTGTTTACTTTGATGGGTTTAGTTTCTTGCATTTGTTTTATAATTATTTTGATCATCTTTAGGTACACTAATTTGCAAACATGTTTAAGTCCTGTGCCTCAAGTGTCTAACAAAGCAGAAACCGCTGGTGGGATATTGAACAATTGGCCAAAGAGACTAGAATCTGTCCCTCCAAGGATTTATAAGGGTACCATAAAAGGGGTTAGATCTGAGACTTATTCACAAGATTATGAGCTGTGGAAGAAAAGGGTATCATATTATAAGACAGTGAACAATCAACTAGGAAATGCTGGAAGATACCGTAACCTTTTGGACATGAATGCCTACTTAGGTGGATTTGCTGCTGCACTAATTGAGGATCCTGTCTGGGTCATGAATGTGGTTCCTGTTCAGGCTAAGGTTAACACACTTGGAGCAATATATGAACGCGGATTGATTGGAATATATCATGACTGGTTAGCACAATAATCTAGTTTTCTATATGTCTCTCTTAATTTGTGTCTATGTTTTATCAAATGCTGGAATGAATCGTTTAATTCCCTTGTAGGTGTGAAGCAATGTCTACTTATCCTAGAACTTACGATCTAATTCATGCTGATTCAGTGTTCAGCCTTTACAGTAACAGGTAATATATTGGTTTAAAGGTTTCTTTTTTCAAGACAAATGTTGAGTGTTGAATTTTATGCATAATTTCAATATATATGTAAAACTCGCCTTGTTGTTACTGTTGGTCCTAGAAATACATTTCATTACAAGAAATAGAAGAGTTTTGAAAGAATAAAACCTTACTAATGTGCTTGTGTGTTGTAGATGTGAATTAGAAGACATTCTGCTAGAAATGGATAGGATCCTTAGGCCCGAAGGAAGTGTTATCATCCGAGATGATGTTGATATATTAGTAAAAGCAAAAGGCATCGTCAATGGATTGGAATGGGATAGTATTATTGTAGACCATGAAGATGGGCCTCGTGAAAGGGAGAAACTTCTATTCGCTGTGAAGAAGTATTGGACAGCTCCTGCAGCTTCCTAGAAGACTAATTAAAATCTTGTAGAGTCCTTTTTTTCCCTGTTAATTTTTCTCTTTCGCTACTCTAACTTTCTTTTAATTATTATTATTTTTTCTTCCATTTATTCTTTTTATCTTTTTTTTACTTGTATTTTTTTGGAGGGTAGGGGGTATATGCAAGTATTTTTTAGTGGAACGCAATTTTTACTTTAACTATGCAGAATACCGAGTCCATGGATGAGCATTGTCGTGTTACTCAAGAATTAAATTGTAGTTAATTCCAAATGCTTTCACCGCAGCTGTCATAATTACTTGGACGGTGGCCTTAGAGAGGCGTTAACAACCTAATAATCCTTGAGGACTCACTCCTTTTTCTGGTAATTAACATTTAACACCCAAAGAAAATGAGAGTATCTTTCGTACTTTAATTTCGCCGAAGTTAAACAGTTTATAGAAAACAACTTTGTGAAGAAATATAGGCTGGTGGGCTTAGAAAATTATGTAGAAAAAGATTACAAATAATTTTAAAAATATAATTCTGTTTTTACTTCGTTTCAATTCATGTATTCAAAGTTTGTAAAAAAAAAGTTAAAAACAATATTTTGTTCTATATAGTTTTTATCATTTCTATTATAAATATTTAAAATTAAGGAATAAAATTAAAATGTTAATATTTTTGTAATTATTTATAAAATAAAAATATATAAAAAAATACCTTTTTAAAATAAATATCCCCTACAAAACATAATAGGAGCGTTTATAAGTTCGGTGAGATTTTGATACTTCAGCAATAATATCTTATTATTTTAATTTAGTTTCGTGTTATAAAATGATAGTGTGTATATATATATATTAAAAGTACTAATATATTGATATATTTATTTCTTTCTATGTATCATATACTATTATATTTTAGTTTTTTATTTTTTCTATTTCATCCCATATAAAATGTGTAACAATCATTTTTCATAGGTTGGTAACTTTGGGTTATGTTGTCAGGCGTAAAGTCACCTTTGAGGCATAAGAGTCAAAGGAAGGGAGGTCAATTGTTCTTACCTCTACATGCATAGGTAGGTAGCGGTGTATTTACTATTTACGATGAAGAAATCTTTTACTGCACGCTGCCACGGTCAATAGGATATATTCCCATTGGAGGAGAGCGTTATAAAGAGGGATCTCATTCTTCAATTAAATTAAATAAAAGTAAGTGAGATTTCGGAGAGAAAAATTTAGAAAGAAAGAAATATAGTTTATCCGGTAAAAATTAGATATTTTAAAGATCTTGAATATGATGATTAATTTAAATAATTATTATTATAATTATAAAATATTTATAATCTATTATTAATTATTTTAAATTTAATTTATAAATTTATCTATTAAAGATTTATTATAATTTTAAATGTTGATTATTAAAAAATTATTATATTTTTTTTTGTTATAAAATTATTTTTCAACTGTTAGAATTTTAATTTTTAAACATTTAATTATATCCAAATTATATATATTGTTATTTTTTGCTTGGTTAATGTAAACAAATTTTTTATTAGTTGAGGACGATGTGATCACACATCTTAATTTATAATTAATTGAATTATTCCAACAATTTCAAACATTTATTTAATATTATTTTTATAACGCATTAGAAATTTTCTTTTGTAAGAGTATATGTATTTTTTTTTATTTGTCACATTAATTTTTTTTTCAAATTTCAGATATTATTTAAAAACTCGATTCTACCTATTTATGATTTAAATGATAGGACAGGTCCATAATCCAACCAATAGAATATTGAAACTTATTAAAAAGTTAAAATTTTATAATTTTATGAATAGGAAATATTACAACTTTAATGTTTCCTTCAAAATAAAAACAGTCATTCTGTATCTTAAAAAAAAATCTACATAAGGTAAGTGTCATCTCTAATGCTATTTAATTTGTTTTCTAATGTATAGACAATCACTACTATATTTATGTAATCAATCATAATAATATGAATGTTTTGTTAATTTCTTTAGAAGTAAAAACATAATATTTTGAGAGACTACATTTATATACTTTATAAGTATTTTAATTTTGTATATGATTTTTTTTAACATATATTTCATATGTATGTGGTGGAGGTTGGATCTTTATAGTAGTCTTTTTTTATTAAAAAAATGAAGAAGCTATTGACTAATTATATTTAAGAAAGAGGTGTATAAGAAATTTTGGATCATATAAAAAATGATTATGATTAAAAATATTTTGAGTTTATTACAAAATATTTTATTGTACACGTGATATTTAATAATTTTAAAAGATGTTATTAATTATGGTATGAAAATATTTTTTACTATATTAAAATAATATAGTGATGATTAAATTGATTTGTATGAAAATAAATTAAAATTGAATTTATGTTAATCTTAAAAGAGATATCGTAATTTGAATTATCTAAATATATAATAAAGTATGTTATAGAAACCAACTTTTATTTTTTATATACATATTGTTATTATTAAGAAGTAATTGTTAAATTACAAATATAACTTGAGATATATATATATATATATATATATATATATATATATATATATATGTAAAAAAATTTGTTAAATGACTAATGACGTGATCATGTGAAAAAAATTTATTATTAATTTGACCGTTTCTCTCACAAATAAAAGTTTAATTAATGATATCAAGGAGAACGAGATAACAATAATGATGGAAACTTAACTTTGTGATGATTAGATAACCATGCAAAAGATTTAAGTTTAAACATTTTAATAACTATCATATCCGGGTGATGTATGAAACGTAAAATAAAAAAATTAATAAATAAATTTAAAGTCTATATAGATGATTGAATAACAATGTTTGCAAACTTAAAATCTATAAAATAAAAATATCATTAAATAGACCTATAATATATTAAAAGAAATATTATATAAATATAATATATTATTATAAATATAAATATATAATATATGAAGATAAATAGACTTCTGAATAAATTAAATAGATTTTTTTTATAAGCCTAAGCTAATATTGACTTATTTATCTAAAGAAACTTTTAAATAAGTATGAGTTTATCTGTTTATTAAGCAAGTTGGGTCAAACTAGATTTTAAACGATCCTGTCGAATGGTTTTATTCACTTTTATCCCTATTCATTACAGTACCGTGAGTTAAATTTATTTATTTAGAATTTGGTTTATAATCTAAAAGATATCGGATTTGATATATTTACACTCGTATTAACCTATAAAAATTCATATCTTTTAATTTATTTTTATTTTATAAACCTTTTAAAATATGTAAGGATTGTAAAAATTAAATATTTTAAAAGGTTTTAAATATGATAATTAATTTAATTTTAAATATTTAAATTAATTTAAATAATTATCATTATAATTTTAAATTATTTAAAATTTATTATTAATTATTTTAAAATTAATTTATAAATTTATCTATTAAAATTTTTTATTATAACATTAAATGTTGACTGTTGAAAAATTATTATAATTTTATTTTATTTTTGTAAACTTAATATTTAACCGTTAGAATTTTAATTTTTACTCATTTGGTTATATTTAAATTTTGTATATATATATTTTTTAATTGATATCCAAATTTTTTCATATATATATATATATATATTTTAAACCTTTAAAAGAAACTGTTATATATTAAAGATTACGTCATAGACACATATTTTAAGATATCATATCCAAATTATCGTTACATGCTTGAGTCTGCGAGTCTTCAGATTTCAAATATTCGAGCATATCATGTTAAGCTTTTCTATCATACGTATTATCCTAGTTTTAAGAGAGAAAATAATTATATTTTATTTATATTTAAGAGGCAATGTAATTTTTTGTTTAGCAAAAATGATTTTCGATTGTTATCGTGGTTTTTTCCTTAGTGAAAATACCTGAGTTTCTAATTTTTCTCAGCCCTTATTTAAGTTGTCTGATATTATTCTATTACTGAGTGGCCCAACCTATATTACACAGCACAAGGTGAGAATATTTTGATGAACTGGATCAAGGTGGAGTGTCACAGGGTACGATCCTGAACTGAACACCAAGGTTTGGAGGAGGTGGGAAGTGGCACTAGGCACGGAGATGGAGGCACACAGTAGCTGCTCAAACTCAAGTGCCCAGTGGGGTGGTTCACTTCAAGCTGTGAACCATGATCTCCCACCCCTCGGTTGCGTTAATTAATTAATGAGATACAAAAACCTTCTCAAATCCTTTCTCCTTTCATTATTCTCACTTTATTATTTTCTTCTCTTTTCTAATCTCACCATTAAATCTTGAACCCTATCCCTCGCTTCTCTTTGGACGTACAATCTTAATTTTCTTTCTAGATATATTACAATTTTCCTTCAGTGAGAAAACAAAGTTTACATTTTTTTTTCTTTCAATTTCTTTTAAGTATCTAAAATTCTCTAATTAAAATATAAAATTTATAAATATATTATCTTTAATATGATTTTTATAAATTCAAAAATATTTAGTTAAGGTTTCTGAATGAAAATATTCTGTAACATAAGAATTTACATGGTGTGAAAACATAAGTTAGAGAACTAATTGAAAATTTAAAACTTAAAATAAAATTTTAAAGACGAAATAATGCCTACCTTAAAATTATAGAATAAAACACTAATTTCGTATTAATATTTCAAATTTAATATTACGTATATGGCAATATATTAGTTTGCAAAAAAGTATTTTGTGTTTTGAGAATCTGATTTTTCTTTATTTTTTTTGTAATTTTTTCAATAATGGTGCAGCCATGCGTTTTAACTTTTAACTGTGAACCTTTGAAGAGGGGGAACAGATTCGTTTGGGTCATCGTCTTCCAGATCGTGTTAGGGTTTGCAGAGTTGCCATTTCCCTTTGTTTCTTGACACTCTAACTTTGAGGAGTAGAAGGAGCTCCAAATTCACGTGTTTTTGGAACCCTCTATATTCGAATGCATCCAGCTCTGCGTCTCTGTTCCTTGAATCTTTCTTTCGGCTATAACCCAAAGATTATGAACAGTGTCGTGCGTCCACTGCACCATTTTTTATTTCTTCCCTTCGATCACGTGCTCTGGCTCTGAACTCGAACCTCAATTTTACTCCTCAACGTCTCAGTTCCCCGCTACTTCATTTCTCTTTCTTACTACTGGTAAGGTTTGTTTGCACCGGAATCACCGTGCCCTCTATTCATCATTGCAGAATGTAATGAACATGATCGACAATGAATCATTATCCAGCAAAAACTGTAGTGTTTGCCTTTTCTTTTTTCAATTTCATGCATGTTAAAGCTTTATTGGATTGCTGTTCTCATAGTGAAATTGAATGTGTTAATGTGTAAATTGTGAAGTTAGGTGGTTTGAAACATTGTGGATTTGGCATGAGCTAAGTTCTTACCCTTGTTGCTTTTATTTTGTAATCCATGTTTTTTAATTTTTTTATGAGCCAAGTAAATTAAATTGATTTACTTATTTGTTCCAGTTTGGTGAAGGTTTTTAATGGACAGGGATGGTGATGAGTTGGGACCTCAGACATCAAATGACTTGGACTTGAATGTGGAGCAGAACTGTTGCAGCCCAAACATTGTTCATGCTAATGACTCTCAATCTGTTTCTCCTTCAACAAATGTACTCAGCACCAATACTCTGTTGGGAATTGGTACTGAATTTGAGTCTGATGATCACGCATACAGATTCTATAACAAGTATGCCAGATTGGTGGGTTTCAATGTTAGAAAAGATTGGATAAATAGGAGTAAGGTGCATGGCCAGGTGGTGTCTAGGAAGTTTACCTGCTCTAAAGAGGGATACCGTAGGAAAGACAAGAGAGATGTTAATGTGAAGAAACATCGGAAGGAAACAAGAACTGGATGCTTAGCACATATGATCGTCACTCGGCAACCAGATGGTAAATACCAGGTCACCCATTTTGAAGCACAACATAATCATGACAGTATAAACCCTAACGATGCTAACATGTTAAATTTGCAAAATGAATTTAGTGTTGCTCAAGCTGTAGAAGCTGACTCGAACAATAATTTGGGACCTAAATCAAAGTCAGCATTGGATATGTTAAATAAAAGAATAAGTGCTCGTGAATCTCTCCATCAACTTTCTATGAATTATGACCATTACCTTCGTTCTGAAAGGTTAAGAGATATGAGTGAAGGAGAAGCAGGGTGTCTGCTGGGTTATTTCCAAAGGCAACACTTTGAAAACCCAACATTTTTTTATGCCATTCAGGTTGATGTTGATGACAAGGTTAGCAATCTTTTTTGGGCTGATGACAATATGGTGGTGGATTATGACCATTTTGGTGATGTCATTTGTTTGGATACAACTTGCAGAGCAAACAGAGATCTTAGGCCATTTGTACAGTTTTTAGGTGTTAACCATCATAAGCAAGTCTTAATCTTTGCTGCTGCTTTTCTTTATGATGAGTCCATTGAATCATTTAATTGGCTATTTCAAACTTTCATAAATGCAATGTCCGGTAAAAAGCCAAAGGCCATCTTTTCAGAACAAGAAGCTGTAATTATTGAAGCAGTCAGTACAGTTTTACCTGACACAAGACATTGTACATGTGTATGGCACTTGTATGAGAACACTTTAAAACACCTCAGTCATGTTGTTAAGGATGCTGAATCTTTTGCAGATGATCTACGGAGCAGTATTTATGAACCCAAGGATGAGGAAGAATTTACTCATGCTTGGGAAGCTATGCTGGAGAAATATTATCTTCAGCAAAATGAGTGGCTGAGATGGATGTATAGAGAAAGAGAGAAATGGGCTGTTGTCTTTGGTCAGAATACATTTTTTCTGGACATCAAAGGCTTTCATTTGGGTGAGATTTTGTCTCATAAGTTTAGAATTTATCTGAATTCTGACCTTGATGTAGTTCAATTTTTTAAGCATTTTGAAAGGGTAGTAGATGAGCAACGTTACAAAGAAATAGAAGCTAGTGATGAAATGAGCAGGTGTTTGCCAAGGCTAATGGGTAATGTGGTTTTGTTGAAGCATGCCTGTGATATTTATACTCCAAGAGCTTTTGAAGTATTTCAGCAAGGATATGAGAAGTCTTTAAATGTTCTTGTTAACCAGCATAGTAGGAATGGATTGTTGTTTGAGTACAAAGCAAATACATTTGGGCATACTAGACAATACAGCGTGTCCTTCGATTCTTCAGTTGATACAGTTGTCTGCAGTTGTTTGAAGTTTGAGCATGTTGGATTTCTGTGTAGCCATGCACTAAGAGTTCTTGACCATAGAAACATAAAAGTAGTTCCATCTCAGTATATCTCAAAGAGATGGGCAAGAGATGCAAGGTTGGGAAATCATAGGGAGATTAGGCAATGTAAAATGCAGGATAATCCTAAGATGGCTATTGCTAACTGTTACAAAGATTTGTGCCACAGACTGCTCAAGTTATCAGCAAGAGCCTCTGAATCTGTGGAGGCTTATGAATTTGCATCAAGGCAACTTGATGAAGTGATGGAAGGAGTGGAGAAAATCTTGACATTAAGAGTTGAGGAAGGTCAAGTTATCTCCTCAAGTGGTATTGATGCAAATGCTTCAGAAAGTGAGCCTGGTGAGATCTTTCTGAATGGACATGCAGCTGAGGATCAGGATGAAAGTGACGAAGCCAACGGAGAAAAAGACAGGAGAGCTACATCAGATAGGGGCCATTTAACAACCATGACTTGTAATGGAATTAACTCTTTGAATGTAGAAGTATCTCCGCCGAATTCTGTTGTCTGCATTTCAAGCCCGTCATCTGCATATGTTTCATCTCAATCCACAACACCAAATCCCATTTTGCAGGTCATCTTTTGTAATTTATCAGATACAGTAGTTTATATATATATATATATATATATATATGTATGTATGTATGTATGTATGTATATAAGAGACCTCTGTTGATTCTCTCATTTGTGGTACAGGGTTTGTACAGTTTTGAAGCCAATCAAGTAGTTCACTGCATGTATGAACAACCTAATCTTGTGCTGGACCATCAATCTAATACTAACATGTTCCAACCGCCAAACTTCTTTTCTAACCAACAGGATTCTCCAGGCCAATCTCAATTAATGCAGGTGTTTATTTTTCCAATCATTAAGTGTTTTGATTATATGTGGAATACGCTTCTGTGTATAACTTGTGAAGAAATCTTACTCAGGAGCCTATAATCCAGAACACATACCATGAGTCCATGCCAAGCAATAATCAGATGCGACAGGTAAACACTTCACGGTCATAAGTTGCGGTGGATTGTTGAGGGGCATGTCTATGAGTGAACTTACTAAATCTGCCTTCATCTATAATGGTTGTAGGGGATGGATCTTGACATCCAAAATCCACATTCATCTTCATTCCTGCTGTATGACCATAGATACAGAAATTCTGACTCTGCATGAAGTACCGGGGAAGAACATGTTTAAAATCATTTTCTTCTAATACTCTTTTGGTAGTGCCAGCCAGCATTTTTGCTGTACAGTGCGGATTGATCTGGTCATGTGCATTGAGAACACAGTTATCCCTCTTTCTTTGTAAATAACCTAACATTGGTCATATGACTTTGTGTAGCTCATATGAACATTACATAATTGAATGCGATGGCTACACAACTTTTGACAAAAGCTAACGTAAATCTACAAATACTTTTTTTGGCTGATAATACATCGTTTTTTATTCTCTCTCTCTCTTTTTTTTTTGACTTGATTTACTTTTGTTCCCTTCTGTTGTGGTATTGCTTTTACAAGAGATGCAATTAAAAGATAGCTCGTTACCGATCTGAGCAATAAGAACTTCTAGAAACGTAAATAGCGTACTGCCTGATAAGTTGTCAGACAAGATTCTGAAAATTCTTAACAAATTTATGTTTTGAGAAACTTCTGATACACTATAAGTTGATATATTAGCCCGATCTAATAATGTAAGAAATTTTAGTTGCGCAGTATGGCTTTATTACTTGCGAACCTGGATCCTCTCACTCTAGCTTTAACATGAGGCCATGACTTTGTTATTTTGATAGATACAGATTCAACGGTGGGACCTTGTGCAGAAATTGGGGACCCTGTCCAATTGTAGGTCCTTTCTTTCCTGATCATGTGTCTATAGTCTGGTCTGTACCTCTTCTAAATTGATAAGGAAATATTTTAAATTAGAAAGGATCCAAATCCATGACCTTCCGGCATCCAATTGATTCAGACGCATCGCTGTATTTTATTACCAACCACAAAAGGTGTGTGGGTCATTTTGTACAATTTTGGCGAGAGGATGGAACTTACGGATTATGAATGGTTAAGCCTCAAATTGTAAAGCTACTAGTTTATTGTAAATCATGAACTTTCTGATCCTTTGCCCCAGTCCCTTCCTTCCTTTTTAAGAAATTTGATGGTGTCAAGCAATTGGCTTTTCCGATATCAATTCCTCGGTATGCCCTGGTATTTTCAACGACTTAATTACGGTGGCATCTTAATTTCGTTGCCCTTATCAAATCATGACCGTTCTGCCGAAATCATAAAGTTTGATTTTTCCTGCTGTAGAATTTTCCTTTCGTTAAGCCACATTCGTTGACTTCTTCGCTTCTAGCTTCTTTTTCTAATTTCCCATTCACCGACTTTTCTAAAGTGTATTTGTAAAATGCAACCTCTTCGGACCCAGAAACAAAACATGCAACTTCTAAACAGAGCTGCCGGTACGAAATTGGTTGATCATTTTTATTTTAATTTAGTGAAATGATCCAAACTTACATGCTCACATGATCGCAAGAATTTGCTCATAAATATTTTATTTATTTATTCTAAAAAGAACAAAGGAAAACAAAAGATAGATAGAAACAAGGTAACACCTAAGTTGCTTGAAGGCTTCCTACTTAGTTGGGTGGTTGGCCATATTAAGAGAAGCTAGATGGTATTATGCCTGCCTTTGGCTTGCTTGAAATGACAGGATCATTATTAGCCGAAACACAGTTATAATTTCGATGGAGAAAATATAGAGGTATCTGTCTATTTTATTATTCTGGTAGAGCTTTTTTTCTTTCGGTTAAATCATATATTTTAAACATCTTTCTTTCTTTTTTTCAAGGAAATATTCATTCAAAGTAGAGTTAATTTATAATTCTTACGTAAGTATCAACCTTATAAGTATATAAGAAAATATTTAAATAATTTAAATAAAAACTTTGTTACTATTTTGTTTGTTTAACATGTTTTGAAATTTTACTTAATAGGGTGCAAAAATTACTCGAGGTTAACACACAGGCCCTTTTCTGGTCAGCTTTGTTTATACATTAATGTATGCAGGTCTTATTCGTCAACCGACCCAGCAGCTTCACTCAGACCATGACAAAGGGATTCACATTTCACAGTTTTAATTCGAAACCTCTAGATTATTAAAAATTGATTCCATACAGTTTTTTAAAATAAATTTTATTATTATATAAAAAACATGTTTTTCTACTAATTTTCTCATTTTTATTATTAAAATTTTATAAATTTCATTTAAAAAATAAAGGAAAATAGCTGTCTTTCTAACCCTGTTTCTATTGCTACAAAATGTTAGACACTTGGACTCCATTTTTCAAATCTTTCATCTTCTTTCAGATGTGAAATTCCAGGTGTCAACTATGGATGAGCAGGTGTGAACATATTATTTGACAAAAAAAAAAGTGAAAACGTATTAGATGACTGTCTGTCAATTTTTATGTGATCCTAATCAGATAAATATTTCTGTTAGGAAGTACAACCATAACATATTAGATGGTTAGATTTCACTAATTAACTTTAGATGACAACCAATTAAATATTTTTACTCGTCCATCCAATTAAATAACATAGACATTTTACTAATTTTAATTATATTTTTCAATAATTAATTCACTAGATTATTACTTTATAGATTATATGAAACTTTTTTTTAAAATAAACACAATGTTAAATAAGAAAAAAAAAATACAAATTGATTTTATCTCAAATAAAAAGACTAAAGTATGACTTCAGTCCTTAAAATATCAAATTATTTATTTGATTCTTTATCTTTTAAAAAGTTATACTTTAGTTATCATTTTTTTTCATTTTCTGTATAGTTTTTCTATTAGTTCTCTGTTATTTTTATTAGTTAAGTGTTTTTATTTAGTTACAGTCCCCTTAAAATATCATGACTTTTTCTTTTTAATCTTTGTAAATATTACTATTTTTCATTTAATCCATTATTTTTTTAAAATTACATAGATATTTAACAGACAAAACAAACAAAGCCTAACTAGGGATTCTGTAAGAACAAACAAAAAATTATAACTAATAACTTTTTTAAAATGATAAGTTTTTTTTAAAAAAAAATAAGTAAAACATTCACCATATTTTGAAAGCCTAAAATAATATTATGTGTATAATATCAAATAAAAAATATATTCTACAATTCTGCCAACGAAAATGAATAAGGTGATCTGTGGCTTGGCTCTTGTTTATTGAATAATTATTGAAGTGTTACAAATACTCCAATATGTGAGAAATTGCATGTTACTCATAGAGTTATACTTAATACATGTACGATTTAAGGAAATAGCCATTGATGATTGTATACTGTAATAATCCTTTAATGCTAAGATGCAATAAATGTATAACCGTAACGTGCAATAATATGCATTACTGCAAAACCATAATGAAAGAGAAATAGATAACGATGATATGCAATATAAAACTAATGTACAAAGATAAAAGAAAATTTATATCCTTACAAGGATTTTGTTTTTTTCTCTTTTAGAAAAAGCAAGGAAGTTGGGAGTGTAGGAGAAGAGTGTTAAGAAAGGCGCGTGAGGTTAAAACATAAAGAAAATGAGACGTCCAAATCTGCGACACATAACTACAAAATCCAAGTGTTCCACAGTTCTTCAGCTGCTTCCATTATCATTCCGTTTCCCTCTCTTTCTCTAACTAAACTCAATTCTTTCACTTCTCTCTCTTTCTTTATTCTTTTTCATCTCACCAATGACTTGACTTCACACTTCACTTCACCCATGGGATTTCTCCGGCGACTTTTCGGCGCCAAAAAATCCTCCGACGGTTCGGCTTCCAAATCCGGCAAGAAAAGATGGAGCTTCCTCAAACACTCAGTCAGGAACAAGTCACTCCTGCCACCACCCCCACCCTCCCACTTTGATCCTCCCGCCGCTCTCGATGCCAACAAACATGCCATCGCCGTCGCCGCTGCCACAGCCGCCGTTGCCGAAGCCGCTCTCGCCGCCGCACACGCCGCTGCCGAGGTTGTCAGACTCACCAGCAGCGGCGTCGCCGGAAGTAGTACTACCACCAGGCCCTCAGCCGCGGCGGTAGCGGCTACGCATGCTAGCCAGCCGCGGTGGCCGGAGGAGACCGCCGCCGTAAGGATACAATCGGCGTTCCGTGCTTACTTAGTGAGTCAAAATATAAAAATTGAAAATTTGTTTTTTTATTTGTGTAATTTTGTTTTCCTTTCGCATTTTAGGATGATTGATGTCCTTTGAATCATGGTCATCCTTGTTTCCAAGGTTTTACCTATTCGTAGCGTGTCAGCCGATTTCAAATTTGTTGACTCTCTCACTTTTTTTTCTTTCTCTCGTTGGAATGGAATTTTTCCTACAGATTTTCTCGGAAAACAAACGCCAGTCAAATATTCCTTCTTTTTCAACAGTGAGATTTTTTTTTTAATTTAAAAATGATTTTAACCGCTGAAAGCAACCTGTTCCGTGGACATAGGTGTTGGTCCCCTTCCACCACCACACCACACCACATCTTGCTTCCTTCCAAAATATATAAATATTAATTTAAAAAAAAAACTAATAAAAGACTTTTTTTTATAGTAAGCTTTTGGATAGTGTTTGTTCTCTCTGTCCTCCGGAGTTGGATACTGCTGAGTGCTGACAATTTGCTTTATGTATATTCAGATTCTTTTTATTTCCTTATCCTTGACAGAAAATTTTCATTTTTGGGAATTATTCTTACTCTAACTTTCCACGTGCTATGTGCTACAATTTTTTTAATTTATTATTTTGAGTCAATTTCTGTCATGTGTGTTTGAATGCGTTGTCTATTTTGCCTTATCTCATAAACTTATGCCTTACATTACACGGATATAATCTCCTTCAGAAAATATTGCATGTTTAAAGTGAGTATGCCCTCACTCTTATTTAATGCAATTTCCGTAATTTACTAGTTTGATTATTAACAGAGAAGGATGGTTTAGATGGAAATTAGTAATTGGGTAGGAGTAGTAATAGATGCTTAGGGATAGGCGAGAGGTTATAGAAACTGGAATGTCTAAGGTGGAGGAAGTGCAAGTCTGTGAGGGGGAAAAAAGATTACGGGTGGGTAACAAAATCAAAATTCAACTCTAGAAAAGTGTCCCTTTTTTTTTTTTTGGAATTTGAGTGTGTGGGAATTGCAGGCCCTTGTGGGGATTCAAAAGAGGAAAGTGGGACGTGTGTGGGAATAGTATAAGAGAGCCCCACATATTTGGTGAGTTATGATAGTTACCTTTGTAGGAGGCAAAGTAGAATGGCCCTGTGCCAAAAGCAACAACAAAGGTTAGTGGCCCTTTGCCAACCCATCATCAACCACATAAGGTCATGGCCCTAAGTACTGGTTGGTGGGGGTTGCTATAACTGAATGCAATAGGAGAGTGACGAGCAAGTTGGTAACCACCAATTTCATTTTGGGATGGATTTGGGGGGGTGGGGGGGTGTTTGTGATCAAGTCCTTTTCTTTCCAAATCATTAAAGTAAAAAACCATTCCTTTGTGAAAAAAGAGGCTTTTCACCTTACTTTAAGATAAACACATTCTTTCTTTCACGTGAAACAAGTAACAGACCATAATGCATTCTTTTGTTTGTAAAGATTAGAGAGAGGAAGCTAGGTTAATTACCAATTCACCATAATCAATGAAGTAAGCTCTTTTACCTTTGTGCTGGTTATGCAAACCATGCGAAGGTGGGAAACTTAGCATAGGAAGCTTCAACGAATAAAAACCAATGATTGCATCCACCCACCAGCCCCACCCCCTCTCCCTATTTTCCTTTATTTTAATATTGCAAGATTTCCTTTCTTGTCTCTTCTCAATATTTTATTATGTACCGGGGGGAGGGGGGGGGTCCTAACTTAAACATGTTGCAAACTTGCTGTCCTTCAAACAATGTTTCTTCTTTCCGTGGGTTGTTGACCGATGCTTGGTGGAAATTGTTTTTTATTTTAATTTTCCCCCTCAAGATATGGATTGGGTGAATTTGATTGTTGTTGGATACTGTTACTTATTACAATATGATAGGAAATATTTGTAAATGAAAGACATGTTTTTGGATGAATTTGGAAGGCACGGAGGGCATTGAGAGCGCTTAAAGCATTGGTGAAGTTGCAAGCATTGGTTAGGGGCCACATTGTGAGAAAGCAAACTGCGGATATGCTCAGACGCATGCAAACATTGGTGCGACTGCAGGCTCAGGCACGTGCAAGTCGTGTACACCTGTCAGATAATAATATCCATTCTTTCAACTCTCCCCTTTCTCATTACCCTGTAAGCAAACATAACACTTTTTTATTCCGCAACTGTCCTCATTCTTTTCTTTTTACGCTGAGGCTAACTTCTTTGAAAGGCTACATGCAATGCCTCCTCATTTTATTCAAACATGACACCTTTTAAACAGTAACTTTTTCATTTGTTTTTCCTTTTCGGCTACCCAATTATTTTTTCCCCCTTGTCAACAACAGCATGTAGTAAAAACTGAGCCGCAATAGCAAATTTCAAGATGTGATGGTGCTCAGTATGCTGTTTTAGGTTGACTTGTGGTTAGTACTGAAATGTGAATTCTTTGTTCAAAAGATTGGTCATCATTACTCGGCAAAGAATGACTCATCAATCATTAACCTGTCTGATTTCTTTTTCAATGTTTAATTTTTGCAGGTCCCTGAAGAACATGAGCACCAAACTGGTGCCTACAGTACAAAATTTGATGGATCTTCTCTCCTTAAGGTACATGATTCCTCCTTGTATAAACAAGATTCAGAGCAGTGGCTGGCCTTAGGTATTAGGCCCCGAAATTTTTTTTATTAATGTTCTCTATTAAAAAAATAAAAAATAGTAATTACTTTCTGAATAATATTAGCTTATTAAGAAAACTAAATACTTTGGTCTTGTAAATAGTGTACCTCTCTTAATTAAGAAAACTAATTAATGATCTCTATTAAAAAAAATTAGTAATTGTATTTTTCCTTTCAAACATGCAGAGATGTAGTTCCAATGCCAATGTTGGGAACGTTGACTCGGAAGGAACCAGGTTTGGTTCCAATTGGTTAGACCGTTGGATGGAACTGGATAAAATGTACAAACAAAGTGGTGGTGCTTCAATGAAAAACGATGAGAAAAGTGACAAGATTCTGGAAGTAGATACTTGGAAGCCACACTTGAAATCCCACCATAGTAACAGCTCCTTTCAGACAGCACATCATTATTTTAGTTCTGATTATAATAGTGAGAAGTTGATGGCACATGAGTCTCCATCAAAACGTTCAACGATAGCTCAAAATCAAAGAGAGGTGTTACAGTTAAATTCTTTGAAGCTTTACAAAGGAAAAGAAGAAGCAGCAGCTTCACGAACTGCTGACAATAGCCCACAAGCATTTTCTGCCACGTCTAGAAGTGGAAATGGTGCAAGGAGAGATCCCTTTACACCTACAAGGAGTGAGTGTTCGTGGGGTTTCTTCAGTGGCTACTCGGGTTACCCCAATTACATGGCTAACACCGAGTCTTTTCGAGCTAAGGTTAGATCACAGAGTGCACCAAGACAAAGGCTAGAGTTTGATAGATACGGTTCCACTAGGAAGCCTGTTCAGGGACTTTCTGATGTTGGGCCTAATTCGGACCGGGATTCTGATTCAAGGAGCAGAGTCTTAGCTGCCTCTAGCCGTATCAATGGGAGTGGCAATTTAAGGTGACATTCAGCTTGTAATGTATGAAGACAATCCTCACTTTTTCCACCAAAAAAAGAGACACATTTCCTCTTGTTTGGGTTTCTTGTGTGTGACAGCACTTCATAATGTAATTATTTTACTACCTGTATTCATATAGTTTGTCCATACACGATTGTTTTCATCGTTCACGTTTCGGTGTGTTGATTCATAAATCATGACTTGGTTTGACTGTTTGCTTAGTGGAATGCTTGTTTTGAATCATAATTTACATTTCATATGAATAATTTAATGATGATGGATATCCAAATAAGGATTTATCTTTAGGGACAAATGCTTGGCACATCGTTATGTATATAGTACAACTACTTCAGTCCTTTTAGTTGACAGCTTTTCATATTTCTGCACATCTTTTTTAATATTTTTACTCTTTTAAGATGAACGCACTTATCCATTTAATGCAGAACAACTAATTTTAAGGCTGATCTGCACTGCTCGGACCATGTCTATTTTTACTCGGTCAAAACAGACTTCCATTTAAATCATTCGAATAGTATTCATTTTGTCAGATCACTTTTGATATAAAAGCATGAAAGGTAACTTATATTATTAGAAACTTTTAATCAAAATCAAGTTGATTTAAACTCTCGATTTTATAAACTCTAATCCAAAGAGGCACCATGCATATGACCCCACAATTTTTGTGGTAGGTGTTGAGTATTCATTTACTTTTTCTTTTTGAACGCTAAAGCTTATAGTGTTATATGACCAGTCTTATTGGAGAGTTGAAACGCTAAAAATTCTTTTGATCAAACTTTCGTCTCTAACAATATTAGTCTCGTAATGTTCCAGATTTCAAATCCAGTAAAATGGTTTTGCCTGTTTTGATGATTTGATCTAGTCTATTTCAGAAAACAGGTTCAGGTACCTAACACATGCTAACTCCTTCTATATAATCGTTTTCGCTATCTAATTATAAAGGTCTTATTATACAACTTACACTCTAATTTTGTCATATGCTCCATATATCAGATTATATATTTTATATAGATGTACAACTAGCAATTTTTTATTTGCATAGGTGTAGTCAATTTCAATTTGATTCCGCGTTGCCATTAGAAGCATATGTTCCCGTTTTCGATCATTCTCGAATATTATATTAAAAAATATCACTGTTTTCGTTGTTTTTTAACCCCAAAGAATATGTGTAGGTATGATAGTGATAGCTACTTAGAGCAGGTCTGTTTCTCACATACTATTCAATTTACTTTAGTATTCCCATTTTGATTTTATCCACTTTGAATTCACGGAACTAGATCGGAGCTTTCTTTCTAGTTTAGCCTTTCGGTGGTCCACTTTGTGAGACATGGACATGAAACAATAAGGACAAAATAATTGACATATGACAACATGACTCACCTCTTTCCCCTGTGTAGTTCTGTTCTAGTTTTGTTTTTCTTGAGGGAACTATGGCATTGGATGCTCACCTCAGGCCATGCAATCAAAATCAAGCGATTATATGAAGCTAGTTATGAGAATAATGTAAAAGAATTAATACTTCCTCTCATCTGCTCCCTATGATCTACTTTTGGCCCATCAGACACCCTACTTCTCTTTGTATCAAATATGCACTTTTCTTACTCTGCTTTTATAAAGTGTTGATGGCTTTCATTATGCCAAAATCATTAGCTTTTTTTCAATCATATAAAAGCTGAAAACCACTTTATTTGAATCACTTTGAATTGAACCTCCAAACTAACACTTCTACAATCAAAGGGTGTCGTAAAAATTATTTCCCGTTTGTGAAATTCTCCTGAATCAAAAGAAAAAAGGAAAACGCAACATTTTATGTTATATCCGTGTTAGGTACTGGTAATTATGAATTAGTTGAGTTGGCTTCAGCTGGACATATTGTAACATGAGAAAGAGTAGTACAAAAATAGAGAAAGATGGTGAATCATATCATAAAATAGTACTATTCATTTGTGACATATCCATGGCAGTAGGTCCAATCTTTTGAAAGCTTCGCTATGAATAGTTTAATCAATGGACGTAGGCACAATGAAGGCATTTGAGGATATTTACAGATCCAACGACCACCAAACATGTTTGATATGGGCACAGTAATTTAAGGTGGGGTAAAGCAATGTGGTGAGAAATGGGTTTGGAATATCCACGTTAGGCACAATAGTTTTGCTGTTAGCTGTTGGCTGTTGGTGGGTGTTTAGAACTTCGTTGTGTCACATATCACATGTCAAGTGATTAATAATGGCGATTTGTGCAATGAATTCCCTTACCAGCCCCTAACCAAGTAGTAAAAATATGAGGTACATAATACTGATGACCCCATTCGTTACTGGAAATGGACTTGAGGTATGAAACTTTGTTTCATACTCAAAACGAGGAATTTTTTTGGAACTAAAATACATCATGTTAATTCACAATTAAATTGTCGAATCTAAAATTACAACACTTTATTACTATTTCCTCCCATTCTCTACACCGACAACATTCTATCTTATTCGAACTATTAAAGGATTTTGCAAAGACACGGAAAGACTGAACATTGAACATTGTATGACGGTATATATAACTGGACTATTGGCATTTAGATTTTATTAAAGCCTAGCCCATTAAGGCCATGGGGAAAGAGACTTACAAAGTACAGTCTGTGTTGGGGTCAATAACGAAGCCCAAAGAGATACCACATAAACCTGGCAAGTTACTTATAGCTGAGGCATTTGGGTTGTAAGGGTCAATGAGGTCCATTAAGCATCTACAAACATATTGCCTATTATCACCAGAGTTGGCAACGGTGTTCAAGCCAGACATGGCATCACAACATGGGGACCCTGGAACGGGGTCTGGGGAGCCATAGGTTATGAACATGGAGCAAGCAGAGAAAAGTTGAGTAACTGTGGAGCATTCTATAAAAGCACATGCAAATGGGGCCGATGAAAGCAACATCACCACCCCAATTATTCTTAATGCTTTGTAGCTTCTCCTTGTAAAAAGCTCCATCAGAATATGCTTCTAAGAAACCCTATTCTTTTTCCCTTCCCTTTTTTCCTTTATTTTTCTCTCCTTAAGATTGATTTTCAACAATTTAAGTGGACTCCTTTAGCACATTATTAAGTCATATAATATATGAGGAAAATGCTGGGTTGGTGTACCATGTGGAGCTTATGTTTTTACATCAACTTTTAATGAACTTTGAGACGTGTATGATACAACTGCTTCATAAATATATTAGAATGGGTTTTCTTTAAAACTTGTATCATTATTTAATTAATTGTAACATTGTAAAATTCTCAGACAACGGTGTCGTGGTGTAGTTGGTTATCACGTCAGTCTAACACACTGAAGGTCTCCGGTTCGAGTCCGGGCGACGCCATCGTTATATTTCTATTTAATTTTGAAATTTTTTTAAACAAAGTGAGTGAACCCAAGTGCATGGTTATTGGTTAATCATCAACACAATGGGTGAGCCCAAGTTTAAAGTTTAAGTAACGGATACACGTCCTATTAGGTGAACCCAAAGAGTAGAGTTTAAGGAATGAGTAGTGATTCTGGTGAAATGTCCAACCTATACATTTTCACCAATTGCTTTCCTACCTAACTTGTTCCTTTATTAATACATCATCTATTGGATGTTCAGGCCTACCTTATTTGTGGCTATCTTTTCTTTTAAGACATTGTAGTTGGCTATATTTTGATTTCAATAAGTTTGTGGTACCAAATATGAGATAATCAGATGTGAATACTTTGGATCTTCCTTCCAAATGAAGAAGAAAAAATATTCAAACTTGGAGTAGATGACCGATCAGTGATCACTACTTAATTAAAGTTCGTGAATATAAATTTTGAAGTCCATGATAACTTGGATACAAATTAGAATAAGAAAGGCGGAGACAAAATAAGAAAGAAAATGAATTCATATACAAATAATTTTTTTTATATATTATATACTATGTATATTTCAAAAAAGAAAAAAGTATGCATAAATCCATAAAGTCATACCAATTATTCAAAGAAAAAAAAAAGAAACAAAACAACCCAGTTTCTAAGAGCTATGACTATATACAGGTGAGAAACATCATATGCCTTTTCGTTTAAGCATCATTGCTGCATTCCCATTTAGAAGTCGGGACACATGTTAAGTAGCGACACCAATGACAGTGATCATACCCTCTCTCACCCCGGAATAGCATCACCAATGCTATCGATAACCTGTGCCATTAAACAATTCAATTTCAGTCATTTTACTTCTTTTTTCCAAAATCAAACTAGAGAAGTGCATGAATTCAATAAACATGTAACAAAGTGAAAAGAAAATAGCCTATAAGACCCTATACTATATTCAGTAAATAGGGGGCATATAAAGAAGAAAAAAAAAGTTGTTCTCTTGCTAAGAACAGCCCATGTAAAGTGAAAAGAATTTCATAAAATTTAATTGGCCAATGGTTACACATATACCAAATGAATATGAGCAAAATCCTTATCAAAGTAACAATATTCGTGACGAGGATTTAAGGAAGGAACTAACCCAGCAATCAACAGAATAAGAGACACAATCCATAGAACATATTGGTAAGCTTTGTACTTTGACTTCAGGCGAACACCAGCTGGAAGCCGTCGCTGCTCTAACCACCCAAACTGAGGACGGGGCAGCAAAATAAAACCAAGGAGAAACCCCACCAGGAATCCCCCAATGTGAGCAAAATTATCTACATGTGGCAAAATGCCAATGCCAAGGTTGATGACAATGATGACTATAAGGGTCAGCAAAGCCATTGCCTACAAAACAAGTGGAAAAAGGGAGTCAAAAACAATAGTTAGCTCTGCCATACTATATAAAAACAAGTATTGATCTAATTTAAAGGTACGAAACTATTTATCACAATGAGTCAAAACTTAGAAAATTCTATGTGTCTCTCATATTGAAGAAGAATTAATAAACATGCAGAAAGCCATGAATTAGACAGGAGGACTAATTAATTAGCTACACTCACTTTATTGGAATATATAGTCCAATTTGTGATAAGTTCAGACAGCATTGCGCCAAGAAGTCCAAAAAGGGCACCAGAAGCACCAACAGAGATGTGGTCTCTAATAAACAGGGATGACAGTACACTCCCTCCAAACCCAGACAGCAGGTATATGATTCCGATCCTCACTGCCATCAGTTTGACAAATGAAAATGTTAGGTCCATTTATAAAGTAAAACTTGAAGAAAAGAGAGACTGAATTAAGTTTCCTAAAAGGGTATCTTTAGATAAGGCATTCTGCTAGCTACTAAAATTGGCCTAATCTCAGGTTGGGATAGTTCACATCATTGTATGCCAAAAAAGATAAGGCATTCTGCTAATAATAAACTCCGAATTCTAATGTTTCCTGATTTTGTGTGACATTCACTAGATAATCACAAGAAGATATTATTAGTCTGAAGGGAAAAAAAACTTACCAAATCCAAATTGCTGTTCGAGGCGAATGCCAATGAAGATCAGGCTCAACATGTTAGCTAGCAAATGAATAATTCCAGCATGTAACCAAATGCATGTGACAAGTCTCCACCCCTGATGCTTATTGACAACATTATCCCACCCAAGGGCTCCCATCTTGGTCAATCTTGAAAAATCAATAGAACATTTCAAATCAATAAATTTTGTTCAAGAACACAATAGTTTACCATTTAAAATGCTCATGAATAGTGCATGCAAAAGAACTGCAAGTTACAAAATTGGAAAACCCACACTCTCATGGTAGGAAAGGTAATTATTTTGCATTCCCCTTCCCCAATTTAGTAGATGAGAATAACCAAGTCAAGAACCCAAATGAAACAAGTCATCAACAACGCTTTAAAGCTGAGTAAATATTCAATGAAATAGAAAAGTCGATACAAGTACAATCCAGCTCACATTTCTGACAACAGGAAACCAGCCAATAAACCAAACTGAAATATAAATGCTGAAAACAAAGCCAATCTAAAACAAAGTACGAGCCAATACACCAATTTTTGAGAATCCTTGATCATTTATCTGTTTAGCCCTTAAAAAGGGTGACATATAAAGGATAAAAAAAATTATACTGCCATATCATACATACAATTATAAAAAGTGCAATTTAAAGAATATAATTTCATAGTGTTCTGTTCTGCTCTGTGGTTAACTTTTGCAGACCCAAGAAATGCGATAGTCCCAGCCAAGTCAAGTAAGTGTGAATCGCATAAGATGCCCCCAACTTTCGCAGCTCACTTGCGGCGTTTAACCACGCAAAGAACCTTTACATTTCACCCCACTTAGCTTTCTTTTCTTTCCTTCATTACTTATTTATTTATTCCTATAAAACCAAAACGCTCGTAATTGTAAAACATCCCATTACGTGCGTAATTATTTTGATTTTAAAATGAAAATGATTAGCAGAAAAGAGAACTAATTTTTTGTTTGTTAAAAAATCATCGACAAGTCAGCTTATAATAATTTGTTTACCATCAAATTTGAACTCTCTCAAACATTTTATGTACACCTCTATCCACTCCTTAAAAGAATGTGAGTCATCAACTTCACCCAATCTCTAATCAAGATGAGAGAGTGGTTAGAAATCCATTTGATAGGGTAAACAAATCCCGATTACCAGAAAGCCATGGCTTGGCATATTCAACGTATTTAAAGAGATACACAACTCACTAAATTAAATAAACTTGGATGCCACCACCCAAAAAGCTAAAACCAAAACATACTATTCAAGCCGTGGAAGCGTGGAAAGAAGTTCCAAATTGAGATCACCAACAAAAGCAATACAAAAATCAACCCAAAAGAAATGAACAAATACTAAGACAAACACAGACAAATGAATCAAAGAGCATAAATTAAAACAAGAGAATGAAGGGAAATCAGTAATTGAGGTCTTACGTTGAAGAAGAAGGACCAAGTAATGGATTCTCCTGCATAGGTTGGAAGGAGAATCTGCCAAGGAACCTAGCGACGCAGCTACCTTGGAGGCCGAAGTTATTATTCTTTGGACAATTGTTGATATACATGGTGACAACAAAAACAGCAATATTAGCGACGACAAACATAGGAACAAGCCATGATGTCCAATGGGTCTCAGGTTCATAAACATAGGATGATGCAGGAGCAGAGTAGTTCTCATCTCTGTTGTTCTTGGTATCCCCACCGCCACTTTCAACATCTCTCCTAGCCATACTTTCTCTCTCTTATCCCAATCAAACTCCGATATCAAACAAAGTCTGAAACTTTATGGCTTATAGAGGAGGAAGAGGTGGAGTTGGTGAAATGAGTTTAAATGGGGGGAATGAAAGAGAGAAATAGAGAGAGAGAGAGAGAGAGAGAGAGAGAGAGAGAGAGAGAGAGAGAGAGAGAGAGAGAGAGAAGGTACAAGCAGTGCGGTGTGGTCACCCATTTCACTGTGTCACGTTGCTAACTGCCGCAGTAAGAATCTAAAGCAAAACCAAACTTGGTAACACCTGCTATCCACAAAGCCCAATTAAACTCACCCCATTCTGCACGTGTCAGAGATGAGTTTGACTTGACTGATGACGTGTCAATTTATGAGTGGTGATTGGGTTTGGGTGTTATGGTGGTGGGAAGCAGTGGATTGAGGCTGCCACGCGGTGTTTCCTTTTCGCGGGTGAACTCACCTTACCCGGAAGCTTCGATTTTATGCCTTAGGAAAGAACCACTTTGGATGAGTTTTATGTTCAAACGCTGCTAAGCTTCGCTTTTATGCTACGTCGGTTCACTCTTTTCTTTCTACAAATTACTTCCCTTATTATTACCATTTTTATCAAATTTATTCTCAAGTCAAAACGTCAAAAATGGAATTACAAAAATAAAATGAAAAGGAAAATCTCAAATGAGGAATGATGGTTCCTCACGAATATATCGTATATTGTGTAGACATATATTATTTGAATTTAATTTTTATATATATTTAGTATAAAAAAATTATATTGTCAATTAATTACAATTTACGATGTATATAATTTTTGAAATAATTATTATAAAAAAATATATTTTTACTAAATATAATAATTCATTTTTAAATGATAATATAAAAAAGTTACATATCAATATATTTAATTAAATTTATATAATAATATAAATAATGTTTGTATTTTTCTATCATATCTTGTATTTTCTTTTTTATTGTATCAAATGGTATATATATATATATGATATCTTAGAAGATTGACCGACCCGCTTCAATTAAAAACTCAAATGTTACCATATGAATTTGGAATAGGTGATTGGTCTGCATAAAACAATTGGTATTAATATTTAATTTTACGAAGTATAGCACCCCGGAACTCTATTAGGAAAGGATATATCTTTCTAGCTGTACTTGGCTAATTTCCTCTTAAAGAGAAAATACCGGGATTTACGTATATGGTGATTTTCTTGAAAAATCAAGAAACCAAATAGTTAATGATCTATACAATAATCCGACATTTTCTATTCGTATCCAATCTAGATATATGAACAAAGAGATTACATTACACGATGACATTGATCGCATATAGGTTCTATATTAAGTTGTATTGACACTTTTATTTATTGCTTGTGAAGCACCGATGGTTTGCCAAACTTTTCTCAATGTCTGATATTAAGACATAATTTAAATATTATTGCAAACATGAATCTGAAAAGTAACGCGTAAAGAATGACTTGAGTTGGACACATGTCATTAGATGGATTTAATTGAGCTTAAATTTTATTAAAAGATTTGAGTGATGTGAAATGCATTTAGTAAAATTAAATAAACTAACCCATACTTAGATATTTGCTATCGCTTGGATCACTTTTAGAATTATAGTAGCATCAGTAAACTTTTTGTTACTCATCTTTTAAGATTTGTCGTTTATATATATGATGATATATAAGTTATTGTATCAAAACTCCTAAATGAGTGAAGTCCAGTGAATAAATAGTTATATATTTTTGAAAAAGTAAAATGAGATAAACATATAAAAATATAAAAATAAAATATATAAAAATCAAAAACTTGCGTGTTACACCTATGATTCGGCATAAAAGGTATAACCGCCTATCCTTTTGACATAGAATACATTTCCTAACACAGTTTATGATTTTTTGCATGGAATTTTGGAATGTTAGAGGTTTTTTTTTACATGTTGCGCAGTTTATTGCAAAACCCGACAAAAGCATCCCATAAAATGGATATGATGGGAGCCTCCAAGCATATGCAGGCCCTGTTGCCTTGTGGTCTTTTTGAGCAGGGCGGTTAATTTAAAAAAGCATATACTAATATAGGATCATTTGAAAATTATTTCGTAATAGGGGGTAAAAGTGTATGTTATGCATCTTTCAATTATGACATTTTTGTGTCTTATCTTGAGAATACATAACTTTTGTTATTATGCACCATAATCATATATATGTTATAGATAAGGTATGTATATTGTGCATAACGTTCGTGGTCTCAACAGCAAGCTATGACGCACATCCATAATACTTGCAACAACAACAGTTACACACTCTCAAAATGAGGTACAAACATGTCGTAGTTTGAAGATATGTAACATGCATTGTTACAATATTCCCTGTCACGAATAGTTTTTAAATAATCCTATATTGATATGTAGTTTTTAAAATTACCCCTCTCTAATTTTCACATTCACATCCATGTGGGATGAAAGGGAGAGAGAGAAACCGCAAATCTTAAAATTTTGTTTATTAAATAATAAAAAAATAGGTGGTTTTATTTTGGATCATAGCCACATGTCAAGTTAATTGATGGTTTTAAACTTTAACTCACCATAAAAAAAAAAAAGGTAGGGTGGGGGGCAAATTACATAAATCGACTAATAGGCTGAATCCATATTACGATTCTGGCACCGCTAAAACTCATGTCATAAATTCTATAATCTTTCTTATAACTTTCTATAATTTTATTTATTTTTATCAGTTTTATAAGATTTTGCGAAGAATTTACATGCAAAAGGTTGTATTATTTCTTGAAGGAGGTTACCAAAAAGTCTTTCAAACTAACAAATAAAAACATTTATTTCATTAAAATTTGTCAAAAATGTTGTGTTACCATTTTACCGAGTGTTGTACGGATATGTATTTTTTATTATATGATACTAAATATATTAAAAAAAGATTAATATAACAATATAACTTATAAGCTAAACAACTTATTCAATCTTGTAAACATTTACTTCACGTTAGTTTAACTTTTATGGATTTTTATATTAAATATTTTTTTAAAATTTTGAAAATATATTTAAATCTTTTAATGTTAGGGAGAACTTATTTAATATTATAAAAAATTATAAGAACAAATTAAATTTAAATTAATTTTACTATCCCCTTGAATCATTTTCCCCCTGTTTTAATATAAGGGACAATTGATACAAGTGCAAAAAAAAATTCATGGAATACATTATTTCAATTTTATATTTTTTTTTTAGGTAGTGGGGAACACTTGTGTGCTTCACATAACTCACAAGGCAAATATGTGTAAGAATTTGATTCCTCGTTAATTAGTATCGTCTTTTTTTAGCATTTAATATTTCGGATATTATAATTATTCTTAAAATACTCTTTTATCTCAGGACTTTGTTTTCCGTCCTTACGCATTTTTGAAAATGAGTTAAACTGACTTTCTAATAATTTGGATGTATATTTGGTAAATTCTCCCAAATTATGATAAATTATCTGATCAATCCATGTGAAGGAGAGCGCATATAGAGGCAGAATATTCCCTTTTGATAATCTCATATTGCTGCTTTCTATTATCTTCACTTTTCAACCTATACACAGACGTCTTTTGCGTTGCATGTAGGAAGTGCACAAAATTCCTTTGTTTTTTTAGCAGCTTTAAGTTGAGATGTATGAAAGTTATAATTTTTTAATTTTGTATTTGGATAAAGTATTTTAATATTTTAAGAAATTTAAAATATTTAAATATTTTTAATTTTATTTTTAAAATATATTATTATATTTAAATGGTAAATTTTAAGTTTATTAAATTTTAAATTTTTATTTAAATTAAATAATTTAATTTTTATTGTATATAAAATTTTATATTTAAATATTTATATGTTCTCCTTAATTTTGTTTTTACTTTTTTATTTATAAAAAAAAACTAAATATATAAATATTTTTATTGTGCAACATATTTAACCAGAATAATAATCTAACCGGTATATATAATTATATCATTTAATATTAAACATATTAGGTAAAGAAATGATGAGAGAGAAAAAATATAAAAAAGTAATAAAAAAACAATAAAAAAGAAAATAATATGAATAAAGAAAATAACACAAAGAATTGAAAATAAATTAAATTTTTATTTAGATGATATTTTAAGATGATAAAGTAATTTTTTAAAAAATTTTAAAATTTTAAAAATTAAATAATCTTGTTTGAATATTTAAAAAAAATTAAATCCTATAAATTTGGGGAGAATATTTTAACAAATTAAGAAGATGAGATAATTTAAAATTTTTAAAATAGTTAAAATTTAAAATTTTTTAAAATCTTTAACTCATTTTTACTGGTAAATAAACTAACTCAACCTATTTAAATTTGATCCACCTAGTTTGCAAATAAATTAATAAAAAAAAGTAGTAGTATGTGTATAAGTAGTAGTATGTGTATTTTGGTTCACAAGTTAATGGATAAACCTATTTAACTTCTTTAATTATTAAAATTATTTATAAAAAATTAAAAAATATATAAAAAATTATTATTATTTTAAATAAAAAATTAACTCATATGCTAACCTGTTAAAAGTTAAATAGATCCAATAAAAAAAAGTTCACGTTTAAAAATTTTATATACTAAAAATTAAATTATTTAATTTAAATTACAAAAATTTTAAATTTATCATTCAAATAAAAAATTTTAATTTTTTATATAAATAAAATATTTTTAAAATAAAAATATTTAAATTTTTTAAAATATTAAAATATTTCATCCAAATAAAAAATGAAAAATTTTAAACAATTTTAAATTTTATCTAGAATTTAAATTTTTTTCATTTTAACTAATTAAATACCTTCTTAAAAATTATAAGATTTAAAATTTCTTATCAATAATATTTAAACAAAATATTTTAATTATTAAAATTAAAAAAAAATTAAATTATTTTCACTCTTAAAATACATTGCTTATTGCATTTTCCTTTCTCAAATCCAAATTGCATTATGCAGTAAAAACGAATTTCGGGTTATTTTTCAATCTGTCAACAGAAAACATCTGGTACACTTTGCATTTTGCTGTATATAATACTTTTTTGTATCTAAGGATGGAATGGAATAAGGTCATCCGATGGGAGCATAATATGACTATACTCGTTTAAAATCTAGTTAAACTCGGTTTGTTTAATAAACAGATAGACTCAGACTTGTTAAAAAACCTTTTTAGATAAACAAATCCAGACTTATAAAAAAACTTGTTTAACCTATTCAGGAACCTATTTATATTTATATATTATATATTTATATTTATTTTAATATATAATATTTATTTTATATTTTATTTACATGATTGTAATGTAAACTTTTAAACAGACTTACTAAATCAGGTCAGGTCTTGACAGAAAAAAAAAAAACCTTTAACAGATAACAGATCCAAACTCATGCCTCAAAATTTTTAAATAGGTAAGACTTGAACACTCAAAGTTTAACTCGGCTCGACCTACTTGTGTTTGATTTTAGTTTATATTATTTTTGATTATTTTAGTTTGATTTGTGTAAAATTTCAGTTTTCTTAATTTTTTAGAGGAATTTTAATTTTTTTTACTTTTAAAATTTAGTATATATTATTTTTTTTAATTTATTAAAAAAATTAAATTACTATTTTTCATTCAAAAATTTAAAAGAAATCGTAATAGCATTAAAATATAAAATAACTTAAAGTTTAGAGTGAAAAAATTTGATAAAATTCTATAAAATGTAAGATTAGGATTTGAAGAATAAATTTTTATATTTTATTTTATTTTGAATGAAATTTAATATTTAGATTGATTATTTTTAAATAAAAATAATTTAATCAATTAAATTTATGAAAGTGCAAATTATAACATTTTTAGGTAAAAAATATAAGAAACTAAATTTGCTAAATTTTCAAAACTGAAAGACCAAATTTAAAAAAATAAAAAATAAATTTTCACACAAATCAAATTAAAAGACTAAAATTAAAATTAATTCAAGGATATTTTAACTTGACTTATATGGTGGGTATATAAACATACCAATTTGGTTCAATTACCAATCAATATCAATTGCTTTATATTTGAAAGGAATCAAAGTAACACACTAAAAAAAAGTTACTTTGATTTAAGCCATTAGATTGATAACAAATATACATTGTTAAAATCATAGTTTAAAAAAAAGATGCAAAAATTATATATATTATAAAAGATGTAACCTACCATAAAAAAATTAAAAGTAACCCTAAAATAAAGTTTTTTTTTTCAAAACCTAAAGCAATAAAAAAATATAAAATATAGGAATAAGTTTGATTAAAATTATTTCAGTTTCAGAAAAATATGAATCTAAAAACACATATATGAAATTTAAATGATTTTGTTTGGGGTCAACCATTGGTTCAATTTGTCTCGTTGACTCAGTTAATTCAATAAACATTCCTAGATATTAAAGTTGAAAAAGATAAATCAACCTAATTAAATTTATTAAAACATCAAATTTGACCTTTGACAAAATTTTATTTTGTTGTCTCACATTTTTAAACTTTTGTATGATCAAATTTGGGTTCACTCAATCTATTTGAACGTAAATCCATTAGCTAGGGTTCTAAATTGTTTAACTGATTTCAAGGCTTATATTTATATTTTAACTTGCGATTGTTAGTTATGCTATACATAAATGTGCTGTGAACTTATTAATGTGTGTTAAATACTTTATAAATTAATGACTCGGTATTTTATTTGAGTCAACAATCGATCACTTTAATGATATTTATCCTTTCAAAATATTTTCATAAAAAATTTATTTCAATCTATTATTTATAAATAATAGTATAAAAAGACAGATATATAACTATATATAGTTGAAACAAGGCACATTCCCATAAATTTAATACGAAGGTATTTTTAAAGAAATATATTATTTACATGTTTTTTTAATATTATTTTTTTCAATCTCTTTATTATACGAATCATTTTATTTCAGATTTTTGTTGTTGTTGTGAAACAAATTATATAATTTTGCAGTATCAGTATACATTGAAAGAAAACAATAACACAAGAGTACATGCTAATAATTATCCTCTTCCATACAGGTTCATAAACCAATCCAAGACCTTCTGATCTTGTGTACCTTTTAACTACAGAATATTTTCCATTCTGAAATGAGAATGGCCATGAATTCGTCAAGCAGGGACAGCAACTAGGGAATGACAAGACTGAAATGAATGGGGTGGATGGAAGGAACTGGAATCCAAATGACACCTGGATGCAATATATGCCGTTGGATGCAAAATTCCATCATACGATACTTGGAACACGTGTTCTCTTCTAGTTGGTTCTTAAGATTCGTTGGCTTGCATCTATTGCTTGTTCCTGAAATTCTTGGTCTAGACCTTTAAACGTCAGTACTCCGCCCTCATAATACTACTGGTAATGAACGATTTGTCGTTCAAAAGTATTTAAAAGTAAAATATGAAATTATATAAGTTTAAATATATTTTTATTTTTTTCTAAAATTTTAAAATTTTATTTTTTATTTTTTATTTTTTAAAATATATTACTTTTAATTTTTTATAATTAACATGTCAAATATCGATATATATCAAATATTTAAAAATTAAAAAAATAAAGCACCAAATTTAAATGTTTTAAAAATTAAAATTTTAGAAACGTAAAAAAATATTTAACTGAATTATATATAATTTCTTCGGAACAGGAAGGAGCGGTAGTCAGTTTAATGTTTAACAGAGAAAGAAAGATAGAGAATAACTGAATTATATACAATGTCAGTGAAGAACACCGCACTGCATATCCACCCCACCCTCTCCTCCTCACAATATAGACGCACTCAACAAGTCAATACCAGATCACTATCCCGCTCTTTCTTTCACTTCCCCAACATTCTTCATCGTAGACGTAATTATGAACCTTTGTTATTAATTTAAATTTTTTTGTTTGATTTTTTTTTATCTAGTTTCTTATTTAATACATTATATATTTAAAATATATATTTGATTATCATTAATTCCATTTTGATTTAATCATAGATAAATTATTAAACTATAAATTAGTACATCCACTGATTAAATCATCATAATTTTAAATATATAGCTAAATATATCTCATGTATATTTAACTTAGTAATTAGAAGCACGGTATAGCTGAATGTATAATTAAATATAAGTGATTAAATTATATATTATTTCCAAAAAATATTTAGTATTTGATAAAATATAAGCTATAAATTATAGGGTTAATAAAGTTTTTATTTTCTTATTTTGTATCTAATTTTGATTTTTTATGATTTTAGTTTCTTAATTTATTAAAGTTTTTAAGTTTAGTCTATAATTATGAATTAAAAATTTGTGAAAAAGTTTGCTGTTTGAATTAAAGTAATGAAAACTTCTCTTTTATATTTATTTGATTATAGAAAAGGTGGAAAAAATTGTTATTATAAAGATATATATTTGACGATAATTTATATATACCCATCGAAATTAGAATAAATAGGAAAGTGAAGGATAAAATAAGAAAGTAGGACAAGCTACTAGCACTACTCCGGTTGTCTTCATTATCTAAAATATTTACGTTAGGGCTCGCCTATTTTTTTTTTTTTTTTTATTTTTATAATGTTCTTTACGCGTCCTAAATGAAAGCTGTGTTAATTTTCTGCCTACCTAACTTCCATCTTTATCTATTCTTTCTATCCTAAATCTGTAGAACCAAACAAAGGTTATAAACGAGAATTTTGAATTTAGTGTTAAACAATTGAAGTTCCCTTTTCAATTTTGGTAAGAAATCAATAAGATTTTTTGGTTGTTAGTTAAGTAGCCTATTTAAGGTTTTATAAGGTTATTTTCTAAGCGTAAGCAAGCCTCGTCTGGTGGCTTCTCCAACCTTGCCAGCAGAGCAACACAGAAATGGAATAGCTTTGAGGAATGCTAAATGTTTCTAAAAGTGTGAGGAAAGAAAAAGCTAACCATACTATCATCTTTCCCAAAAGAGAAGTCCTAAGAGAAACTGAGAAAGCAATCAATGTAAACACGCAAAAGTCATAAACTCTTAATGACATTCCTAGTTGGTGTCGTCTCAATTTCATCACCATTCAAACAGAAAGGAGCACCACTTATTTGATTATGGTAGAGCCTACATTCTTTTTCCTACTACACCTTTTTTGTTTATTATGAAAATGAAGGACATTAGTTTGATTGTCTCACTCAAATCAGCACCTTCTAATCATACTTTATCCGAATTATAGTAATAATTAGAGTTTCTTAACTGAAAAGCCATTGTTATAAATACCTTTAGAAAATTCCACGCACTCGCCTGGTGTTCCCATTCAATTACAATATTTAATAACGTCTTTAAATGTGTAGTAAATAAACCAAGATAATTATTCATATTTATAGAAATTTGATACAAAAGCTAGCATAAAGTTTTTGATCATTTCCTTTCTTTAATTAACGAAACTCGTGTCGAAACCAAGGGACAACGAAATAATGGTATAACAGAGATAGAACCCCATACGGTTATGATCAAATAATTCAAATTCTTTTTTCTTTATTTTTTTTTCAGAAAATAATTCAAATTCTTACAAATCGTTGGCTGTCATTGAGTAAATTTAGTTTAGAGCGGAGTTGGGTTAGATAGAAGAGAAAGAAGTGGCGCATTCAACAAAGATGGATTTATTCAAGGCCCAAACTCAAACGGGCCTACTTCTGTTCACCTCAACCCAATTTAATACATTTCGGCTCACATTAACCCTTGGGTTTCACAACCTAAAAGAAAGACCCAAAAAATAAAACACACTATGGTTCCTGTTGACCCACACAAAAAAAAAGAAGAAGAGAGACTATGGTTCCTGAAGAGAAGAAAAAACCAAGGGTTCAAATCGAACCAATTTTTCTTGACCTGGAAAAAAAACTACCTCTGCAATCATATAAACGTGTATATCTTTTAATAACAGAAGAAAAGAAATTCTCACATTAAATAAAATATAACTAAAAAAATACAATAAAAAACGTGAGAATTGACTTTTAACTGATAACTAAACAAGCATTAAATTAAATTGTGTAAAATTTTACATATATTATCATTATAAGAATTCAACATGAATCAACAATTATCCTCATAATAATAAAAAGATATTAGAGAGGTATATACACCATCCTTATAATAATTATAATAATTTTATATCAGTCGAATTGATAAAATTATTTTTCATAAAAAATTATTGAAAGTGTTGTTTTATTGAATTTAATACTTAGTATTATTTGATCTTTACCATGTATATAAAGGAAAGTATATATTTCAAAAATAAAGAATATTGGGCAATATATGCCATAAGCTACAGCTAATACTATCACTTTACAGCTAATAGAAAGTGAACCAAAACCCCAAATTAGTCAAATATTTACAATGCTCTGAATTTCGACTGTCATGCGATTTATGATTTTAGACCTTTTATTTATTTATTTATTATCGTGGTCAACTTTATATGGCAGGTATGGCGTTGATACTAGTTGGGTTGTACAAAATACCGTCGGGTATCCGAACACTACCTTTCACTAATTCAATGCTGAAACCAAGATTAAGATTTTAATAAGGCTCAACTATTATCCACAAACATTGTTCATATGATCTTTATGATTGTCCATAAGATAATTAGAGTTTATTTATTTATATATGACAAAAATTATTGCAGGTGAACTTGTTACGCATGACATTTTTATTTTTAAATTATAATGATTCGTTCTACTTTAATATCATTATTGATTTTTTGACAATCTTAATCATTTTTATATTATTTATTTATTTTTATCATTATTTTCTAATTTTTTAAACAGATAGTCACTAAAGAGAATTGATTTTTAATAAATTAAAAATACCTACTTTATGAGTTCGTATAGTAATTTAAGTAAATAATATAAAAGCTACAACTCCTTTTAAGTTCTATTTTTTAATAATTTCTTTTGTCCTTGATACTACTGTTGCAAATAGTGAGAAAAAGAATGTTTGCATCAAAATAGTGAAGTCTGAGTGTTAGAAGTTAATTGAATAAATAGCTGTAGATGTACGAGCTTCACTAATCATTAAAATTTAAATAGTAGTAGATGTTGCATAAAAATATATACAAATAAAATAGATTTGAAACATGATAAAACACACATTTTCCAGTGTAGGTGATATTATAAGCAATGTTGGGCTTGATGTTAAGAGGAAGATTGCCCCAAGTTTCATAATAAATATTGGAGTTTTTTAACACAAATTTTGATAAAAAAAAATGAGGTTGAAATAGAATAATTTATGTTAAAATAATATTTAATAATATTTGATAATTTTTTATGACAAAAAATTATAATAATATTTAATATGAAATTCTCAATTTCATGCAAACATTATTAAAAAATTTCTTATACTATAATCCTATTAAACTTTTTTTTATTATTTTGAAACTAGTTTGAATTTTAATTATTTGGATCCCAACCAAATAATTTAACTCGACGGGCTGAGATTTTCGCAACTATCAAGTGAGGTGAATTACGCAGCATCTAAGATTCAATATATTTTTTCTGCATAAAGATGCTCTTTATGCTCAGTCAGAAATCACGAGGAACATTGCTCAAAGTTCACACATTTTATGTTAATGTTTTTATAATACTCAAATGATTATTGATTTCATTTTGAGGTTGAATATATTACATGGATACATTCCCTAAATTAAGAGATACCTACATTTGAATCTTTTACATAGAAAAATATTTATTTATTAAGATACTCATTTCCATAAAATACATAAAAACTGAAACGTTAAAATGTTATTTTAAAAATTTCATCCTAAATGTTTGAAATTTTGATAGATTGCAGTATCACCCTTTATTTTGAATGTTCCTAAACTTAGTTCGTGGCAGCAAATTTTAGAACTACACTAAATAAAAATAAATATAAATCAATAGTTTTTCTAACAAGTTTGTAAAAGTTTAAATTCAATATTAACTTTGAAACATGAATTTGGATGTTGGAGAGGCACATCAAAACACACCGTAAGTGAAACAACTTTTATAATGCTTTAAACTGTGTCTTGGAGTCGAGTTTTTTTTATAAATAAAATAAAATAATTTTTTAGAATTTAAAAAATAAGAATTAATATATTAATATATTAATTTTGATTATTTTACTTTTAAAAACATTATATAATTTCTTAATTTAAAAATAAAATATTTCACCTTCCTTCCCTTCTCCTCCAAACACAACTCCCAACTTACATACCCTTTGAATTTCTTTATCTGAGATCTTATTTAACTTTAAGCAAGGGACCAACACATATGACATATCTTCCATACAACGAAGCGCACTAGCTTTGCCATTTAATTGGAAGGGTATTATCGCACATTATTAAACAATTGGATTTAAATTTGGTGCATTCATGAAGGGTGTAGTTGGTGAAGCTAAAAAAATAGTTGTCCCTGTTTTCATCTAATATTTCAGAACAAATTATGATATTTAGATTATAGATGCACAATTTTCTAATTACAGCTTGGAAGGGCTCGACTTTCACCTTTTCTATACTTCACGTAATGCACCCTTGCTTAACTGCACTAAATCCAAATTATTTTTAATTTAAATGTTACATATATTTTTTCTAAAATAAAACTAAATCCACACTAATATAAATATTTTTACATAAAAGATTAGATATTATAATAATTTTATATCTTCGATTTAAACCTCGTATATTTTTCACATGATATCAAAAACAAAAAAAATATATTAGCTATTGTTAATTATATTTGATCATAAAATTGTAGCTTCAATTGTTTGTATTTTACAATGGACTCTGCTGTTGTTCTGAAAATTATATCAACTCCTGTGCATTCTTTTATTGGTATATGTTTTCAACGACTAAATCATCAATTTAGTTAATAACAAACAATTTTTTTTTTGTGGGTTTGAAAATGAAAATACCTTTCCTTTTATCAATTCCATTAATAATAAATGTCGTGAATCATATTAATGAAGGTTTTATACCTTTTTAAGATGAAAGACCCTCATGTTAGGTGTTAAAAAAAAAAAAACTAAAATCTAATTGTGATTCCTCAAGGTAGATGGATAGAAATCTCAAACGAACATACACCGAGTAAATACATGAAGAAAAAAGTATAATTTATATTAGTTTTATTATCATGAAAACTACTAGTTATTGTTGTTTTTAATATTAAATTAAATTTGATTAATAGAATTTTTAATAAAAAATATTAATATAAATATTATAATTTTTATAATAATAAAATATTATTTGTATGTCAATATTATATATATATATATTATAGAAGTAATTTAAACTAAAATTATTTTGTTGAATATTTTTTTAATGGTTAAATATTACCCTTTTAATTATTTAATTAATAGATTTTATTATATATATATATATTATATTTATAAAATTTTATAAAATTTAAAATAAATTTAAATTAACATATATAAAAATAATATATCTGTTAAAAATAAAACTATATAACAATTTTTTTAAAATTTTATAAAATTTTATAAATATAATTTATATAATAAAATATATTAATTTAATAATTAAATTAATAATATTTAATTATTTAAAATAAATATTAAATAAAATATTTTTAATATAAATTTATTTTAAAAATAATTTATATATATATATCCATGCATTTTTGAAAAAAAAAACTTTGATTATATATTATTGTCATGATTAAATTATTTTATTGATAAAAATAAATAATTAAAAATAAAATAAATTTTTATTTAATTTCATTTATATTATGTTTGATTTATCATAAAACATGTGAGTTATTTGATAAAAATTACTTCAACTTAAAAAAATTTAATAAATAATTATATTAATTTTTTTTTTAAAAATGATACATAATAATTCTACTTGATTCAAATAATTTTTAATGGATATTTTTTTTATGAAAAAATACTATATTTATTTTGTTAATATTCTCTTAACCTCATTTTTTTCAATGCAATAAAAGTTTATTATTTTCAGTACTAAAGTGAGAATGGGACAAGTGGTACAGTCTATTCCCAGTGTTGCATTACATATACGCAACCAAGTATTTCACGCATCTAATTTCAAGTAATTAAAGGAATAAATAACATTTCATAACCATTAAATGGGGAACACTGTAGTAGTGTCTTCATCTAATAAATCAGATTATTTTAACTAGCTGTCAAGCATGCTTCAAAGTGATTAACTACAGAAGAATATTTGAAAGATTTCCCACATAATTTATTTTTGGTTTTTGTAATAAAATGATTATTTTCCATGTCATAAAACTAAAGGCATTAATATTTAGTACCTTATGAATAAAGCAGATCATATAGACTTTTAATTGGCATAGCTGTTTAAAACATAAAATTAAAAAGACATAGTTGCTCTTATTGTTTCATGAACAAAATAAATCTAGAGTACTTTGTAGTTTGTATATTACATTTTATGAAGTCATCAGGTCTATTGTGTCTTTAAATTCATTTCATTTCATAAATTCTCTCTTCTGTCTATGATTGGCTTATAACAAATATCATATCTAATTAAGAGAGGTTTTTCACCTTTTGAATTTTAGGAACAAAAAATGAATTTATTCTCTTTGGAAAGACAAGGTAACAGGGTCAGGAGGTGGGGTTTCCTAATCTTACACCGGTTGATTGCCAGACGTTTATATATTTGGAAGGAGATTTTTTTTTTACAGAAGAACTTTTTAAAGGTTAGCAAAAGAAAAATGATTATGGACGTTCAATTTCTCTTTTAACTAATATTCAAAATAAATGCTATATTAGAAGTTGGAGAACAATATGGAAAAAAAAATTCTTAAATTGCTTGGATAGAGAATCAATATCGGTTAATAAAAGTTGATTCTGCAATATCATTATTTTGTAAACAAGGAAGAAAAATAAATTAAAAGTATGATATGCCAGACATTTCCTGTGGAAGATAGAATTGAAAGCAATGTTGATGGCTGTGTGTTAAGGGGATGATTGTTTGACAGATCAGTAAACGACTTCTATGGTGTTCTAGGATTTTTTTTCTTTCATAATTTAAAATTTGTTCTTTTTGGAAAAATTTCTAAATAAATATAAAAATATCATAAAGTTTAAAATTTTAAATAAGTTATATTTAAAATTTGAATTTCGTTTAGTAAAAAATTTTAAAGCTTGAACTTATCTCATTGGCCAGTTCATGACATTTTTTATTGATTTTTTAAATATTTTTTTTGAATTATTAATAAGTAAATGTTATATAAGATAATAATAAAAAATTATTTTTTTAAAATATAATAAATAAAATTATAATCAACTAAACATATACCTCTCTATATATATATATAAATACATATAATTAAATTATTTATAAATTAATAATATAAAACTGAAAATTAATTTATTTAAATAATTGAATCAAACAAATTTAAGTGAATTTATTAAGTTAAATAAATAATCAATGAAATTCAAATAATTCACAAATAAACTATTTTTCATGTGAAGCTCGAAATATTTAATTAAACCAACACACAAACTTGGAATTGCATATTGCATATTGCATATGGCAATATGGGTAATAGCTTTGTTGTTTAATTGAAAGGATTTTGGTCTGTTTCAAATGATATGACATAAAAGAATTTATTTGGTTAGTAAGCAGTAAATTACATTAATTTTCTACAAGTAATTAAACCAACTAAGTTAACCATTAATTAGTTTATAATTAATGATTAAAGATAAAAGATTTCAATTAATGGCATATGAATAAATAAATAGTTAATGTATGTGTACTTAGTTGGACTGTGCAAATAAATTACAATGACACGTTGTATCTATTTGAAAACTACATTATACTTTCTCTGCAAAATCCATATGTAAAATCTTAGCTCCGATCGTTCTACGCAAATTATTCACCGAGTTGTTTTATCTTCTTTTGCTTTTAATTTTGTAAAAATGGTATAAAAGCTACTATGGCAAATGTCAAACATAAATTAGTAGATTTTCATGTCACCGTTTAACTATAATGCCATTCATATGAAAAATTCTTATCATTATGGATGCAATTTATTTTATATTATTATTTAATTATTCAATGGTATATTATCGAAAGAAAAACTTTTTATATTGTTATCATTATAGTCAAATTATTTCATCGATTTAAAATACATAATTTTTAAAAAAGCACGTTCAAAATATTAGAAAAATAAAATTTGAAAATTTAAAATTCAGAATTTTGTAATACCCCTAATTTGTGTTCTAGACATGTTTAGCATTTTCCTATTAGTAATGTTTTAAAAAAAGAAACCTAATAAAAAAATATATTTTTATAATTAGATTGGAAATATGTTAAATGAAAATAAAAATTCAAATACAGTCTGGATTCCGAACTCTTGAACGTTGTTAATGCAATGATTGTTTGAAAGGTATTATGAAATATTGGAAAATAAGAAAACAGAAAATGATATTATTCATATTCAGGGTCACCCTCAAGGTCAAAAATAGTAAAAGGAATGAAAATTGAGAGTGAAAAAGGCATTCCATGGATAGTTAATTTTCTTGGCCTTTTGTCCAGCCCAACTTCTCTACAGAAAAGGTGAAAAGGAGGCAAATCCAAGAATGGATAAAAAGTTGGATTTGTGACACATACAAGATCCAATCCGTTAAATCCTACAGTCACGCCACCTATTCATAATTTGGAAATGACCGTATAGTCCTCAACTCCTCCACGCTACCATTGGCTGTTCTGATACAACTGAGGGTGTTACAATGGTCCATCACACACAGGATGAGAGCCATTTAAAAAGACAAAGCAAGTAGATTGCAGCTGCCAATGGTAATAGGGGACACAGGCGCGTGTGATTGGTGGCGGACATCACGAACCCCGTCTTTCAAACAGTGGACCCCAACACACACACACACACTCTCTATCTTATACAATACATTTCCTCACATTGAAGATAGAAAAATAATAAGAGTATAGAGTAGAGACCAACCATATAGAGAAATATGTGGTTGAAGAAGCTCCCATTAACAGCAACTGGCACTGTAACTAAGGAAGGGATTTGGATTTGGAGTTGGGTTTTGGTTTGGGTTTGGGTTTGATTCCAAGCAAAAGCCGGAAAGGGTTTGAGATATCCAAAAAACAAACATTAAAGAGAGAGAAAAACCATTGACTTTCTGATTACCCCGTAGTCACTGTAAGTCAGCTCCATCATTTTTTTATTGTTATTGAATCAAGTTATATATATAAAATATTTTATCTGTCCTTTTCTCTTCCACGGATCCCAGAGAGAAAGAGAGAGTGTGTGGAAGAATCTTAAAAGAAAAAGATTAAGAAAAATTAATATAGAATTATGATTATTAAAAAATAAAAAGAGATTTTTACCTTTTAAAATTAATGTGTTGGCTGTCAATTTTATCACCCAGGAATTTGATAAAAGAAAAGATCATAACTTTGTTGGCTGTGGAACCCAGTAGTCCTGTTTGTTTTTTTTGGCTCTTTTACTTTGCACACTGTCAAATTAAAAGGTATCGTTTTCTCCGTACCATGGTTGGTTTGTATACCATCTAACTTTTTCCATTTCTCTGTTTTTCACTTATATCAGTGTGGGGGTGGAGAGAGAATCAGAGAGAGAAAGAGAGAATGGCGGGGGTGGTGTCAACCGGTTTTTTTTTTTTTTGCTTAGATTTGGTATGATGCATTTGAAAAGTCAGGGTGGTGTGTGAATATGACCATGAGATATAGATAGATAGATATACATGTGAGATAAGGTTTTGTGTTTGTTGCTGTCCTTTTTATTTTGTATTTTTAAAATATATATATATATATATATATATGTGTGTGTGTGTTAAAGATTCTTAATCTTTGTTTTATATTCTTTTCTCCTCTGCAACGTTTTGGCTTAGACTTGTTTGGATTTTCTCCTTCATGGGGTCTCTTTCAAAATTCTCAATACTGACAAAGAGTCGGTCAAGTGTGTGTGAAATATAGAAAAATATAAGTCTCTTATGTGTCACTGTTTTGTGTTTTATCTGCTGTTGGGTTTGCAGACATGAGATGCAGGTGTGAACCTTGGATCAGAAAGGAAGGGATTTTCTTGTCCTGTTCCTTCTCTTTCCATCTGTTTCTGGAATAGCCTTTCAGCTTTCTGCTAGAGAGAGAAAGGGCTTGTATGGGGTGTCGACAAGGAAACAACTTTTTGGTTATGTCTACTTTTTCATAAAGAAAAATCCAATCTTGTCAGTTTTAGCTCAATCTGGTTTAAAGGTCAAAAAGTTAAGAGTAAGGAATCAAAAACTGAAAAGTTTCTTCGCAAAAGTGACAGTGACAATTTCGGGTACATAAAAATATATTTTAAGAAAAAACCCTGAAGAACATAAGAGTCAGCATGGAAGGAATAGAGAGTATTCTTCACAGAGAAATTTTTGGGAGATAGGAGAGAAAAGGGTCAATCCATTTTTTTTTATAACCTTCTGTGAGGTTTGAGGGTTTGATTGGCATCAAGAGTGGGAAGGAACAATTGCAGTTGTGGTGCAAGAGTTGTGACCGATATTTATTTCTCAACTCATTTCCAGTTCAATGCAAAATTCATCTTCCTTCTCCTTCTCAACTGTATGTTCTATAATCTCTTGTTTGGTTTTGGTCTCCATCTTTGAGCATCTTATTTTCTGGTTTTCCTAAGTCTCTTGCCATTGAATTTGATTAGTGCGTCTTGTAATTCACCCTTCTTGTTTTTTTCCTGATGAGACTCTTCTACAGCAAAGGAGGATGGAAGGCCATAGTGAGATGGGTCTCATTGGGGAAAATTTTGATACTAATTTGATGGGGAGGATGAGGGACGAAGAGTATGAAAGCCGTTCTGGAAGTGATAACTTTGAAGGCGTATCGGGTGATGACCAGGATGCTGCTGATGATCAGCCACAGAGGAAGAAGAGATACCACAGACACACTCCTCACCAAATTCAAGAGCTTGAGGCGTATGGCTTTATGAAAATTTGCCACTTTTTATTATTTTTTAGCTAATTTGCTTATCTGTGATTGAATTTTGTGGTAACTGTGCTTTGTGTTTTGGTTTTGCTCTTATTGGTTTTCAGTTTCTTCAAGGAGTGTCCTCATCCTGATGAGAAGCAAAGGTTGGATCTTAGTAAGAGGCTTGGCTTGGAGAATAAGCAAGTCAAGTTCTGGTTTCAGAATCGAAGAACCCAAATGAAGGTAAATTTGAATACAATAGTGTAGTACTGTTGCATTTGGATCAGTTTGTTGATGCAGTTTAGATGCTGTACTAATTGAATTGCTTTTTCTTGAATCAGACCCAGCTAGAACGCCACGAGAACATAATGCTTAGGCAGGAAAATGAGAAGCTCAGAGCTGAGAATAGTTTGATGAAGGAAGCCATGTCAAATCCAGTATGTAACAATTGTGGTGGCCCAGCTATTCCTGGCCAAATTTCGTTTGAGGAGCACCAGATTAGAATTGAGAATGCTCGACTAAAGGATGAATTGAACCGTATTTGTGCGTTAGCAAACAAGTTCCTTGGTAAGCCAATCTCATCATTGACCGGTCCCATGGCTCTTCCAACCTCAAATTCTGGTCTAGAACTTGGTATTGGAAGGAATGGGATCGGTGGTTCTAGCACTCTCGGCACTCCCTTGCCAATGGGACTTGATTTGGGAGATGGAGTGTTGGGCACTCAACCTGCAATACCAGGGATTAGACCACCAATGGGATTGATGGGAAATGAAGTTCAGCTTGAGAGATCTATGCTTATAGATCTTGCATTGGTTGCTATGGAGGAATTACTAAAGATGACTCAGGCAGATAGCCCTATTTGGATTAAGAGTTTGGATGGTGAGAAGGAAATATTGAACCACGAGGAGTATGCAAGGATGTTTTCTCCTTGTATTGGTCCAAAACCCACTGGTTATGTAACTGAAGCTACAAGAGAAACTGGAATAGTAATCATCAACAGTTTAGCCCTTGTGGAGACTTTGATGGATGCGGTATGATTATGATCATCAACTTCTCAGGCTTCAATGAAGTTTAATTTATTTTATCAGAATCTTTATACCATCATTCACAAATGAAGAACTAGTTCACAAAAATTTGTGGTTTAAATAAATTAGCCAACTTCTTTTGAGTGATGAAATACTAGCTTAGTTTTTTGAATTGCCATTCATGTCGATCTGGACTGCATACTTTTCCATATTTATCTTTCGATTCTGATATATTTTGTCAAGGGATCAAAGGAATGCTACTGTTTAGCAGTGCACTTTGATTTGGTGCTGTTGTTCCTAATGGACTGTGTCTATTATGCAGTCTAGAATTGATGCTGATTTGTTTAATATCTTGTTTTAATTGATTGTTTCTTTGAATAGAACCGATGGGCGGAGATGTTTCCATCTATGATTGCTAGAGCTGTCAACCTTGATGTTATATCTACTGGCATGGGTGGAACAAGAAATGGTGCTCTACAAGCGGTGTGTTTCTTTGCTGTATATTGCTTCACCTTCCCTTATAGTAGTTGGCTGGAACTGATTAGGAATATGCGTTTCAGATGCATGCTGAGATTCAATTGCTTTCACCACTAGTCCCCGTTCGTCAAGTAAGATTCCTCCGGTTCTGTAAGCAGCATGCTGAAGGTGTATGGGCTGTGGTTGATGTTTCTATTGAGATTGGTCATGATGCTACTAGTGCACAGCCATTCATGAGCTGTAGGAGGCTTCCTTCTGGCTGTATTGTGCAGGATATGCCTAATGGTTACTCCAAGGTAAGTGCTGATCTAAATTCTTTTTGGACTTCTTTATTTCTTTGTATGTTTCTTGCTTTCTGTAGAGTTCAAATGTTTTTTTTTTTTTTTAACTGAGGATATTTTCTTACCTTTGATGTTAATGGGGGTTTTTCTTTATAACTGATGTTATAGTTTTGGAAGAATTTGTCCTTGACTTCTTATTCTTAGTTAAATGAACTTTGTTTTGACTGCCATAAATAGCATAAGGTTGAACTTTGCCTGAGAAATCAGTATATTTTACTAGTTTTTTTACATGAGTAGATGCTTCCCTGGTTAAATTGTATTTTATTCTTCTAACTTCAGAGTAAGGGTTGCTTCTTGTCTGTATTTAATTTGTCCAGTGCTATTCCTAGAGAATAGTGAATCAAGGCTTATATTGTTTAGCAATTGTTTGACACTTCATTTCTGTTTGGCATCTTTTAGTATTTAAAAGTGCATGAAAACTTTAAATCTTGGATTCTTCAATCTTTGTTGTATAAACAATACACTTGATGCTTCTATTCCTATCTCCTCTTATATGTAATGTACCATTTATTTATTGCATACGAGACCGTAGTGACCTGGATCCAGTCATTTGCTGCTATAATATAATAGTGTCAGGTGATGTGTTAATCCGTGCCCTTTATTATATTCGTATAGTTTTTTATAATGTTAAAAAAATTCCAAAATCTATGCTATCTGTGTTGGGATTCACCTCCACCCCGTTGACATCTGCTTCAATTTTGACATTTCGAGTAATCCTCTGAGACTTCTCAGCTAGGGACTAGGGTATTAATTTATATTTAGCCTAGGGTTTCATGTCAAACATTTTTTATGTAGTTAAATGTGGATTGTGTTACGTCATTCAATAGTCACCCTTCTAATTTGATCTATAGTCAACTTTAAAAGTTTGGTCACTACATTGCCTTTTTTCTTTACATATCTCAAACAGTTATAATAATTTATTATTGCATTGTTTTTATTTTCTTGCACTATTTGTAGGTTACTTGGCTGGAGCATTGGGAGTATGATGAGAGTGTTGCCCACCAACTTTATCGGCAATTGCTTAGTTCCGGTGTTGGATTTGGTGCTCATAGATGGATTGCCACCCTCCAAAGGCAGTGTGAATGCTTGGCTATCCTCATGTCCTCTTCCATCTCAAATGATGATCACACAGGTATGTACGCATGACCCATTAATTGTTGTATACTCCCTCTGATCTTATCTTATCTATAAGACCCTTTCAACCATATCACACATGTTAGGAAAAGTAATTGAAATCAAATAATGTATTGGTTTTAGAAAAATTTATTATACCATTCCAAGTTTACCTCTATTCCAACTTTGAATCTTGATCACATGTGACACTAAAAGTTGTGTATGCAAACTTAAAACATTTTTGGTTTTGCAGCATTGAGCCAAGCTGGTCGGAGAAGCATGTTAAAATTGGCACAACGAATGACTAGTAACTTTTGTTCTGGTGTTTGTGCTTCATCGGCTCGCAAGTGGGACAGCCTTCACATAGGGAGTCTTGGTGATGACATGAGAGTGATGACAAGGAAAAATGTGGATGATCCTGGTGAGCCTCCAGGGATTGTGCTGAGTGCTGCAACTTCTGTTTGGATGCCCGTGTCACGCCAAAGGCTGTTCGACTTTCTGCGCGATGAAAGGTTGAGAAGTGAGTGGGACATCCTCTCCAACGGTGGACCAATGCAGGAGATGGTCCACATTGCCAAAGGACAAGGACATGGAAACTGCGTTTCTCTCCTTCGTGCTAATGTAAGTCATATTCTTATTCAACTTTTCTAATCTTGTATAGCTTATATACGTTAAGGGCCATTAAGTACACCATTTCCTATGCTTTGCATTGTTTAAATATGGAGTTAAACAAATTGTGTTTTTGTTATAGCAAACACTTTATTTTCTGATTAAAAGATGGAAAAAATATTCTTCCTGACCTATGTACTTGTTGTAATATGGTAGTTGTTCTCCTGTAGCAATTGATTCAGCTTTTCTTAGGCGTATCTTTTTTTAAGAGAAACCGAGCAAAATAGAATTTTTAAATGTTCGTAAATATATAAATTGCTAAAACGGTGCTTCTACAGAAACTAATCAGAAGAACTTCTTTTACGAACGTTAGGTATGTAAATTTCTTTTTATGATTCTTACCCATCATGTTTTATGGGAATAGTGTAGTTGCACTTTTGATCTTTCTAATTTCATCATTTATGTATAATTTTGAGTAACTTTAGCCCCTTTATATTCAAAATTTAGCAAATTTGTTTTTTTTATTAATTTTTTCAAATTCAAATCTTTAAATTATTATTTTTGTAATGATATTGAAACATAAAATAATTTGAAAAGTTTAGAACTAGAAAATTTATTAAAGTATTGATAAAATTTGAAGGATTTTATAAGATGTGACATTGAATTTTGAAGAGGAGAAAATTTGATATTTTTCTTTTATTTTAGGTGAAATTTAATATCTTGTTTGATAAATTTTGAATAGAAGATACTTTAATCAATTTAATTTGGAGAAATTGAGTAGAAAATGCATTGTAGAATTTTAGTTAAAAGAAAATAGATCAAATTTGTTAAATTTTTGAAGTAGAAAACCAAAATTATTAAAAAAATTGGGAAGTTAAAATTGAACTTAGGTCAATTTAGAGAGACCATAAATGCAATTAAATCTTGGGACCATAAATTGCCAGGAATGTTCATGAAATCTTAGATTATCACCGCTCCATTGAAAATATGGTTTTAAAAATATTGATTCTGAATTTAAGTTTCTTGAAAACTTAAAAAGAATGTGTATGAAACGGCCCTTTCTAAAAAAGCAAAAAAAAGTTGGTGAAAGATGAGTTATGTGTTGATGGATTGGATTGTGTTATTTGCAGGCTGTTAATGCGAATGACAGCAGCATGTTGATTCTGCAAGAGACATGGATGGATGCGTCATGCTCGGTGGTGGTGTATGCACCGGTGGATGTGCAATCCTTGAACGTTGTGATGAGCGGTGGAGATTCTGCATATGTAGCACTCTTGCCTTCAGGCTTTGCCATTCTTCCTGATGCTCACTGCAACAATACTTGTAACGGCACTTTGCAAAAAACTGCTTCCACCGTTGAAGAAGGTTCGGGAAGCCTCCTCACTGTTGGATTCCAAATTCTGGTGAATAGCCTCCCAACCGCTAAACTCACCGTGGAATCCGTTGATACTGTGAATAACCTCATCTCATGCACCATTCACAAGATCAAAGCCGCTCTCAGGGTTGCTTAATCACAACCAAATCACCCTTTTTGTTAAATGCAATATTCCAACTTTCCTTCTTTTATTATTATTATTATTATTATTATTCTAAGATGAATTAAGAAAGGGGTTATTATATATTTGGGTGTATAGGATTTATAGAGTAGTGGCAAGAGGCTGAGGCATAAAGGGTCGCGTAAGGAAGGTTTCGAGTCAAGAACGAACCGCCAATAGAGAGGACATTTGTTCTTCCTCATGCTGGTTCGGGTATTGACTCGTTCACCGGCGAGTTCCTCTCACCACTCTTGTTTCTCCAAAATACTTGTGCTGTGTGTTACTACCACCTATCCTATACAATTGCAATTTCAAACTGCAGAACTAATTTCTTTTCCAATGCATTTCATATTTACTCCTTTTATATTTTGCCTCCAAATTCTCTTCTCTATCTCTTTCTCTCTTTTGGGTGGAACGGATTTTGATTGTTATTTATAAACAAAAGTTGGTTTTTAAAAGCTGGTGTTATTGTTTGTTTACCTAACTTCATTAAAATCCCTTATAATTGTACATTTTCTTAAGTTAGACTAGCTTGTAACATTTTCATTTTCATAAACATTCTAAATTTGAATTAAAATTATAATAGTTACATTCGCCTCCTAAATATATAAATTGTGCTTTGAATTAATAGATGTTTACGCTGGTAGGTCTGAAAAGAGAACCGTTATCCGTTCAAATCATTTTTAAAAAATCAATGTAAGCATTAAAATTATATGATCATGTGGATAATATGCCAATTCTACTTTAAAAAGATTTAACTTATCCGACAATGAATTGCGACAATAAATTGTATTAAAAATTAGAATGAATTTTGATTTTTTTAATCCTGGCCTCGTTCTGAATTCGGTACTCAATTGCTAGTATTTATAGTCTAGAGAGTTGTTCTAGCCGAGTGGGGGCCAAGATTTTTAAGAGTACCACACTTCAAGATGAAAAAATGGTGGTGTTTTGGTTTAAAATAGGAAAGTTTCTGGAATTTAAACACACTAAACATGTTAAATAGAAGAAATTTAAATGATGCTTTTTTAGAGAGGATTTATTTTTTTTTTAAAAGTTATTATTCGTTGCTCTACTCATACTTCAATTTTTTTTAATGATAACTCATTTTTCATTTAATAATTTTAAAATTTTTTAAATTTTCCATCCAAAACAAGTCTATTGAAGATTTTAAATTTACCCTATTACAAGAAAATGAGTGGAGTTAGCTAAATGTAAGATTTAATGCCATTAGATTGAAGTGGATGGCTATCATTTTATGTGGTAAACAATCTACAATGTTTTATCATTTTCATTTTCAGTTGATTTAATTATCCCGTTACACTGCCTACATTTTTCTTATCTCGTTATTTGTTTTCGCAATATCCATATTACACAATGCCCCAATAACATTTATATCACATCGCATAAATAACACAGAAAGTGTGCGAGAGAGAGCCGTTAACACTTCTAATGATCCTCATGCTTGTAACTTCGTCATTGTGAGTGAGTTTCCAAATTAAAAATTAAAGGAAGAAGGAATATTTTAAGACAATGCCAGCAGGAAGTGGACAAAAGTTTAGGCAAGAGAGAGTTTAGCTTTAAATGAAATAAAATAAAGACGCGAAGTTAGGCGATTGAAAATTCAGGAAGTTACCCTTAAAATGACAAATTGTGCTAATTTTTCCACAATTTATTTTTTACTTTGATCTTTGCCACGAAATACTTACAGATTTAAAGTTAAAACAACCAAAAAACATAAGATTCATCATTTAAAATTGGAATATTATATATATATTATTTTAAAAATTAAATCTCATATTTTAAAAAAAATTAAATTATCCAAATTACAAATTCTATATATAGTCAGAGTCCTTCGTAACTTGTTGATTTGGGCCAACTGTTATGAGTTGGGCAAGGTATTAGGTCCTACTCGCTGATTTGGGCCTTCAAATATAAAAATAAAATAAAATCAAGCCTGATAATATACATTTATAAATGCCTAAATAATTAATTATTGCTCATTATTTCTGGCTATTTACCCAAACTCCCTTCCCTCTAATTCTTCCCAGAAGAGCATAGACAAACGACCAAGCTTAGCAGCAAACCCAAAATATGAATCTTGTTTCCTATTGCTTCCAACATCATTATCATCATATCTCTACAGACACTAATCACTTGCATCAAAACTATTCTACTTATGGTTAATTATTTAGAACAGACGGTGTCTATAAGGAGATGTCATTGTATAATCATAATGCACTTGATGGATTAGATTGTAATAAACTGTATAATTTTCCTTTCTGAATTCTAACTGTTAAACCAGAATTCAATGTTAAATACCTCGTTTTTTGCTTGTATGATTTGATTAATCCTTGCTTATAATGCTTCTTCTAAGTTCTATCAGCTCTGCATTCCATCTGTGGTATGATTGACAATCCCAAATTGGTGTAATTTTTCACTTATTGTGATTGTGTTGCACCAATTATGTAGAAGACATGTTTTTTTAGATCTATTATTAAATGGTATTTGCCAAACAGTGTGATATAGAAGGAGCCAGCCTCTTGGTTTTGCTGCTTCAGTACAACTGTTACAAGTTAATATATTTTGGGTATTGAATATTCTCAACATAAAACACATCTGTATGTTTAACATTTGAATTCTTGGACCATATCTTCAATTTCATCCAAAAATAATACTCTTGTCAGAAATATTTTGGGTTGAAAACATGTACCACAAACAACATTTCTTATCATTACTACATCTCCATGCTCTCCACTATGCTTATCAAACTTTTAAATATCAACTTCCCTTCAATAAACAACCATGGTTTATTTCACTTGTTCATCATATGCTTAGCAGCCATTAAGCTCATATGAAAGGGTGTCTTTTTCCAGTTGCAAGTTGACACAAACTCATGCTGCTTTTGCCAGCCGAGACAATAAACTTGATTCAACCTTGCATATAAAGCTTTATGTTCTGATGAACTCACTTGTGGCAGACTCACACTCTTGAATGATATGGGGTTTGTTTGGTATATAGTAAAATATGAGAGGGTGGGAAATGGCATTGAATATGATCTTATATTCCTCTCAAAATTAGGAAACATTGCCTTTTGTTACCTGCCCATTTTAATTCCTACCAAGCACCCCATTAGAGTTTGTGATGTACAACTAGATATATTGAAAGATAGACAGGCAAAAAGAGATGCAGACATGCAGTTTGTGACATATGATAACCCTTTAGATTTCAAGCAGACAAAGTACAAATAACTACAATGGATGATATTAAATAAGTTTCAAAGGTTGGTGAATTATCAACGTGACTAAAAATCAGGAAACTGATTACCTGTTCGTGTGAAGTGAATCCGGTTCATCTAATTATGAAGAAAAGCATGTAGAATGCACTAAAAATGCAACTTCAATCCTCTACACTGTCCTGCCTCTGCAGCAACAGATAGACTAATGAACTATATTGACCATTGTGAGATGCATTTATGATTAAGAAAAGTTATGAATGTAAAAGGAAAAGAGATATCATAGAGATAGAAAGAAAAAAAAATGGATATATCATGATAGAAATATTATTGGAATGTATCATAATCAATCAGGATTTATATGATTAATATTCTGACCTTTTATAACCATTAGATGGAAATCCAACGGTGAATCTCTTTGCTGCAGAGACAGGACAGCTACAGAGGATCTAGCATTGTGTCGGATCAATTCCACACAAACCAAGCCCGTAATAAAACAAGTATCACTTCAACAAAAATTGTCACATCAGTAAATTAAAACCATTGTCACATGAATAAAATAATTAAATTTTAGTGTAACTTTTTTTTTTTTGGATTTCCTTTTTCGAAATTAACGCTTTGTGTTTCAAAATTTTAGTGTAACTTGGTAAATCAAAATCAAAACCTGGATTTCGTGGATTGACATTTGACAATTGTTTTTGGTGGATTTGTTTAATGCGTATCTGTTTTTGGAGTCATACCAAGTTCGGTAGATTGTATTTGGAGTAGATGGCTTCCCAGGTACACAAAATAAAAATGTGACCCACTAGACAAAGATGAATGGTTGTGAATTGTATGCAACTATGCAAGTATCATTAACCTTGTTGAATTTATTTTCCAGATTCAGATAACAGGACTGATGCTTTTCTTACACTCTGACATCTTGTTGCAAGTTATTAATCCTTTGAAGCAGCATCAAGTCTCCATCTTTTTGAGTAATTACCTTTGTTTGAGATGTCTTGTGTCATATCTTATGGGGACCAAATCATGGGCAACAAGTTGAACGTTCGCATTCATATGATGGAACCATTGCTTTATTTGTTGGGCGCTGAGATATTATGATCCTTTAATGCACTAATTAGTTTTCATCTAAATCCTAGCTACCCTGTCTAGTTTGTGTTGTGAATTGATTGCAACAATTTCATGGTTGATAATTTTTCAATGGAGCAATGAGTGCTACGCTGAATCTGAATATGAAGCAACATTTTTAATCATGTAATCTATAGAAGAGGTGTTTGTGCAATACCTGCATTACTTGGGCTGGGCTTAAAGTTGCTGGGCCTGCTCAAGCACACAACACTACTTATCATCTATCAAACTCCATATTCTTATACTATTTATTATATATTTACACTCCTTGCGTTTTTTCAAACTCCATATTCTTATACTATTTATTATTTGAATTTTATTTTAATACAATTTTAATTATGTTTATGGTATTTTTTATTGTTAATTTTATGTCGCTTTAATTAAGAACATGTGACCACTTTAAACTCTGTTAATAACTACGTCCCATGTTTAGAGTTATTAAAATTATGGGAGTTTATAAATTGATATAATTCAACCCAAACTGTAAAAACTAAATTGAAAACTGAACGAACAAAAACCCGAAATAATTTATTTATTTTTAGATTGAATTGAGTTTTGGATGTAATTTTGAAATCTGATCCAATTTAATCTAATTTAAATCAAATCTGTATACGTATATATTATTTTATTTATAAACTTATCATAACACTCATATCAGTATAAGTATTCATTTATGAAATTACTATTATCAATTTATTTTTTCCTATAGTTTTGTTATCTAGATTATGTTTTCCTATTCTAATATTTTCATAAGTTTATTAATTCAATTAGTTTGAAATTTATTTTTTCTCTTTTATTCTCTCTTATTATATAAATTTTATTTTATTTTATTTTTTACCGAGGTGTAAGTTTTGACAAAAAAAATAAATAGAATAAACAAAATACAAGAGAAAAAGCGATGAATCTAAGTTTACAAGAGAAATAGTAATTTGGCGCATGTATTGTTGAGTTTATTCTGAAAACTTAATATTATTTTAATTAATGATTTTAATTTACCCCATGTTGTGATCAGGATGAGATACTTAATACTTTGGAAAACTTTTTTTAACTATATTTATTATGTATTTGTTGTTTTTATTTAATGTGTTAAAAAATAAAAAATTGAATAATTCAAATAACAAAATAAAGATAGATCAACTTTAATATTGTATTCAATTTCAGTTGATTTTTTTTATGATTGAATTATATGATTTTTTATTTAAAAAATATTCAAATAACAACTCTAATTAAACTAATTCGTCTCTTTAGGTTAACCTACCTGACCTTATGCTCTTTTACTTGTCAAGTTACTTAATCCAGATTAAAAATACTTGTCAAGCTACTTATCCAACTCCAGTTAAAGAGTTGGGCTATATATCTTGCCATGCAAATCCAAATTTTTTAATTATATTTAAATATATATTTTATTTTAATTTTATACAATAGTTTATTAAGTTTTATTTTAAATTTTATATGATGTATAAAAATTTAAAATTTATAAATTAAATTAAAATTAGAAGTGACTAAATTTAAGTAGTCATACTTGTGAGTAATAAAAAATGAGGTATGACACATTTAAATTCAAAAAATATATTAAATTAAATTAATGATCGACTAATTTTTCAATTTAATTGTTATATTAATGTTTAATTTAAATTTAAATAAAAATGTTTGATAGAACTAAAAAATAAAATAAAAATATTTAATATGTACAAAATTACATAACTTTGAGAAAAAAGAATAATTCCTATATTACTTTCATTTCAAAGTGAACATTCAAAACTATAATATAAAATATTTATTTAGTATATTATTTTATTTTTAAATAGCATGATATGTTTGAAAGTATTTTATATAAAAAGTACCCGTTCCTCTTTAAATATAAAATATCTTTCCAAAAATATAATAAATTACATATTTACATAGAGTATTAAAGAATTATATTAAGTCATTAATTCAATTTGCTTTTATAAAATCAAATTTACCGATCAATAGAATGTTAAACTAACAAAATTTCACAAATGATTCTACACACTAAAGCTTCTAAAAAAAAATTATTGAGTCTGCAAAATTTCCGAAGGCTTCTAGTATATCCGAACACTTCTAAAATACCTAGAAATCTCTTTAGGTGATTTTTCAAAAAAATTATAATATTCTAGAATGTTCTAAAATAGTAGGGTCATCATTTTAGTACTCAATAATATTTCTCAAGGGTGCGTGACATCTTGCTCATAAATGAACTTAAATAGTTTTTTTCCCATAGTTGTGTAACATTCTGCTTACAAATCAACCAATTAATCGTATTCTTATTGTAGGTATTCTTAATGTTCTTTAAAATACAGTTAAACCTTTAGTACGGGACTTCTCACAAATGAAGTTTTAAAAACAATTAACAACAAACATTATTATAGTTAAATGTAGTTTTAACTTTTAAAAATATAACAAGTTTTATTTTAAATTTTATAATTTTTTATTTTCATTCTTGATTTTTTATTTTTATTGTTATTTTTTATTTAATTAATAAACATTTAGTTAAAAATTTCATATATTTATTCATCATATATATTAAAATATGTATAATAAATATTTTAAAAATAATTTTTTATACGATTCAATAATAAAATTCATAACTAATGTTATTTTTGAGAGATATTTTTAACATATATAACAAATTAATGCACGTAATAAAATTTAGTTGAATATTTATTAATTAAATTAATAAATATAAAATTATTAAAATTATGCAAATTAAAATTCTTAATATATATATATATATATAGTAATTTTTTATATAAGCCCGACCCAACAATAGTTGTTAATTACTGACTGAATCTTTTAACAAATTCACAACAGGTGGACACTGTTACTGTTGCGCCCAGAAAGGCCCATTACCATTTTAACACCACTTAAATATTCAATGATACATGTTACCAATATATATATATATATATATATTCAGTGATACATAATTAATTAGTAAAATTGTGGACTGACATATTTGTTCAGTGTATGTGAATCACCACAAAGCTGAAAGAGAGGGTTGGGAAAAATTAATATTTCAATATTTAAAGTATAATAACATAAGATATTTTCTTGCAAGAATCTTTTTTATCATCAGTGACGGCATCAATGACCAAACCAAACGAGAAGACAAGAATCAGAAACTTTATCAAATATCTTTAATCTATGTAATAATTAATTATCATATATATCAATCTTTATTATATTAATTAAGATTATTATTTTGAAATTTAAGATAATTAATGAATATTATTATTTTTATTTTATAAAATTGAAAGTATTCTTTACAATACTCAATACATAAACAATTTAGTAGTTAATTAAAATAATTAAGCGAAACACTGATGGAAAGCAATGTTTCGCCCAATGGCATGACCGAAAAATTGAAGTCATATTGGGATTAATTTCTTAGGCATGTAATGGAGATCAATCTTGTGTTCATCGTCACTGCGGAGGCCCACCTCAGTGGCTCACTTATCCTTATCTTCATTTCTCTTGTAATACAATTATACAAAATCTTGTTTCTTATGATTTATGAAGTCCCTTAGAAGCAAAATATTGTAACCATCTTGTATTGCATGCATATCCCACAACACTTCAGAGCTAAGACTTTTCTCTGAGGAACAGTTAAAAATATATAATTAATTGAAATTTCATTTATGTCTTAAAAACATTTCTTAACATTCTTGATTAAATGTGTCAATAAATTTTAAAATAAAGTAACATTCCATTTTTTAATAAGAAACCCTTCGGAGCTTTCACTTTATTGGTTTCTGTTCTTTGTTTCTTCCTTTCGGACTATTCACTTTTCTCTTTATCTTTGTCCTATTCCTGGTTTTAATTTCTAGTATTTTCCTGCTATTTTGTAATACGATTCATATATTACAACAAACCTTATCATTTAGGTCTACCAATATTTTAACCCATGACTGAGCATAAAAGTGCATCCACAGTACCCAAAAAAAAACAATTACCTGTTTAGCAGGTAATATTGGAGAATTTTGAATTGCAAAGATAATTACAAAATGAGGTTTAAAATATTTAAAATGAAAAAAAATCTAATGGTTCACTTTTATTTCGTTTGCCTTAAGTTTTCGGCCTGATTGAATCGATAAGCTTTGAAACAAAATTGCCATAAAAAGAAATTTTTCGCTTCTCACATAATATACATTATAAGAGGTATAAATTGTGTTTGATTGAATCTCGTCGTCAAACCAAACAGACACTTTGATTTGGTGATCTAATATAGTAGTGGTAGAAATATTTTTTTTTCATTTCTTTCTTCTTATTATTTATTATTTTTTCTCATATATATATACACTAAATTATACATATTTCTTATTTACTAAACTTCCTTGACGATGATGATGGGAGAGGGCATTTTTTTAATTGAAAAAAATCACATAACGCATATTAATTATAAATGATAAAAGTATTTAAATTATTTTATAAAAATTTTAAATTATAATTTCGCAATTTTTGGTATAAAGGTAGGGAGAAATGGTTGGGTTCCACACTTCCACTTGAACCTCTCATCCTATCTTATTCCATTACCTTCCTTAGTTGAGCAGCGCATGCTGCAAAATCCCAAATTGGGGAAACTTCAACTATATCCGTTGTCTCGGGACCAATGGCAAGATATGCTGCTCCATGTCACCATGGCTATTCATTCAATCATCATTAACAAATAATTTGTCTCATCTATCTCGCCGGTATAAAGGACCCATCCTTCCTATCTACACAAAAAGACGAAAGCCAGAAATATTAATATAATTTAAAGGGCTTCAAAACAATGTGTATAAATAATTATAACAGGTAGAGTGCAAGTTGCATCAACGTGTTTGCATAGTTCATATCACCTAAATTAAGAAACCTTTGCTGACAAACAACCTTTTAGATATGATAATAGCACAGGTCGATGATTCATTTTGCTTTCTTTTTTTTTCACAAAAAACGGAACAAATTTTGATACAAGTTTAAGAAAAATTAGGATGACAAATTAAATTTTAATTTCAGTTGGTTCGGATAAATTTGTGATATATCTTATATTTTTATTTATATATATATATAAAATAAATAATATATAAAATATATATTAGGGACCTAAATAAACTAAAAATTTAATAATAATACCATAATTTTAATAAAATATAAAAATTTAATATTCTTATTTAAGTCTTATAATAGTTATATGATAGATTTCGAAAAAAAAATAAGACAGGTATTTATATTCCAAAATCTAATCCTATCTTACTAAATTGGATATAAGTTTAAATATAAATTCTTCTTAAACTTAATTAAAATAATTTTTTTTTGTAAAAGTCGAAATGATATTCAACAAATAACTACGAGTAATATAACCTAAATGGCCCACCCATAAGTTTAATTGAGTATAAAAAAAAATAAAGACATAATTTTGATGTTTCCTCCTCGATCACTAATCACTTGACAAAGAAAGTTGGTGTTAAGTTACTTTTTGTTATATTTGTGTTTGACTTTTTTTTTTTAACATGATACTGATTAAATTTAAAAAATATTGTAAACATATATATATATATATATATATATACATTGGATGTGTGAGTGGAAAGCACTCACTCCTGTCCAACAAAACTAACCTAATTCTGTTAGCGTAGCAAAGGAGGCAATGAATGGGGGAAAATTGGTGTCAATCTGAGCCCTTTATTCACGTGAGTGCATTCAGAAATCAACAGTTGTCAACCGTCTCAGTCAATTTGGTCCCACGTATCACCAGGTTTGATGGTACCACGTGTACGATAGCAACGCCATGTGTCTTATTAACTTTTGGTAGGACCAAAGAGTATGTCAGTTTTGTGGTCCGCGGAGTACCCGATCTCTTTTTGTTTCACCCGACACACTGACACAAAACCCCACGCGCTTTGACTTCACCGTTGGATTTTTCATTTTCGGGTATTACTCATTTTGTATTGAGGAGCCAAACTGCAACAACCTAAGTTCCTATTTGTATTTTATTTAATTAAATAATTAATTAATTAATACTTTTTTTTATTCACTCAGTTCTCATATAAATTTTTCCTGTGCATGAGTTGTTGATTATCCCCCTCAAGATATTGATCTTTTAAATACGCGGGACTGAGTTTTACCCTTTTGAGTTTGACACCCAAATACGAATTGCTAATAGCTTAATACCTGGCTGATAAAGTAACCCGTCTTTATTATCATTTTACTTATGAAAACAGATTGATACGAATTGTTATTATTTTCTATTATTACAAATTTATAATTTTGTGTCTAATCAGGGTGAACATAAAGTTTATCCTACGCTGATGTTGGTGCCAAATTATTCGATAAAATTAGTAGGGTGATAAACTGGTTATATGAAAAAAGACGATCTATTTGTGTGTAAATTTATATATTTCAGCAATATTTTTTTTATAAATATTATACTAAATTAACAATTTAAATTTTTTTTATAAATATTATACTAAATTAACAATTTAAATATTTTTAAAGATAGATAACTTTTGTACGTTTACATTTATATGCAATATTTTATATAAAATAGTATTTGTAATATAAGAAAACATATATTTCTGAGTACTTTGTCTTGTTTTTGACATGTTGCTCATGCTTCAAAGCTACTTTTGCCAATTTGTTTCCTTAGTAGTTTATCTACTTGTTAAAAATTCGTTTGACATTAGGGACGGATGCAAGGAGGTAACTAGGTAAGGTAAGGGTGGTCCTGACTCCTTCCCAACAATATTTTCTAAAAATTATATATTTATAAATTTTTAAATTAAAATCATAATTACATATCAATAAAGTTAACACAATTAACAGAAAGTTAATTTTTTTAAATACATTAATTATAAAAATATTATATTCAATTAGATAATACTTAAAAAATTAATCACCGACAATTAACTTAAAATATAATTTATAGATATTAATTTCTGAATTCATCCATATTGGCATATCTCCCGAACTGTGAAGAGATAAACATAATCACCTTATCTTATACAGGAACAGCTTGTGATTTTAGAAAACCGTGGATGTAGATCATCTCATCCCATCGAGATCACGTATGCAATCTTTAATTAAACTTGGTATTGGTAGCACAGTTAAGAGCCCTGTTTGTCAAGTGCTTAACACATCAAGCGGTTTTCTAGGAACTTCAATTTTGTCTTATTCGTTAACGGTGATTTGGAACGAGTAAAATGGCAAAATTGTCGTGTAGATTAAATCCTATGCGAACAGAATTATGACTTATATTTATTATGAGGTGGAAGATTGGGGTCCAAATTCTATATATTAGATAGTTACACATGGACAAATCACATCGTCTTTAATTATTTCAAATAATTAAAGCATGTGGAGTTTTAGCAGGTTTCATATCATGTTTATTTAAAGTTAAGAAACATTTTCCTTTATGAAATGCAATTCAAGAGTCTGGGCCAGTAAATAATAGATGAATAAAACATACAAGTGGACAGACATCCATGGCCACTTCATTTTAGCAAAGCAAGCCTATTTGTTGAATTTCCTAATTTTGGAGGAATCGTTTAAAAAAAAGGAAAAAAAAGAAGAAGATGGAAGAGATACAACTACTATATTAGCAGAATTGAATATATAAATATTTAGATTAGGTTGAATCGTGGCATGGATACAATTATTTTCTTCTGCAAAGTTTTTAAGATAATATTTAAAAGTTACATGTGAATTAATTAATGAAGGGTATGATCGTGGGTGCCAGAACAACAAATCCAAGTAGCTAACAAACAACAGAATCCGCAAACCTTAAGCTAGATTACAAATATTTAGAAATTATTTCCATTGCTCCAAGCTTGTCAATAAATGGGTGCCTCATTCTTACTAAGTCAAAAGTCCTCCCTATGAAAAAACAAATGAATTCCTGAGCAAAAGGTGAGAGAAAAAAAAGCTAAACTATTTTGGATTTTCTAGATTAAAAAAAGAGGATGATAAATGTTGATTCTGAAGAGTTTGGGGACATTCCTCCCTGCTGAATTATCTCTTCCTTCCAGCTAATAAGAATCCACGAACAATATGCGCAGAGGAACTTTTGGAGGCATGTAACTTTCAGGTTGCTTGCCATCGATGTTTCTTAGAACCATCATCAGCATAATAATAATTAAGCCTTGCAGGTGAAGAAGATATAAGATGCTAATTTCACAACCTGATTGAACAGCATAAATCCTTTTCTCTTTATTTAACCTATGGCTTTAAGCTAAGAAAATACTAGTAGCTTTGAAAAATAAAATTATTAAAAAAATGTAACGATACAGCACGGAAAAGGGGTGATATTTAGGAGCGTGATGCCCTATCTACTTAAGACCCCCCCCCCCCTCGCACCCCATATATATAAACAGTTCTTTGAATATTTTTCAATAAATATACCACAACTCATAAAAGAATAAAAAAATCATATATTTTTAAATATTTAAATAAGTATGAATGTATGATTTTTCATTTTACTTTCACAATTTCATTAGGTTTATTATTATTAATTTATGAACTATTTCGCTGTATGTATCTCGAAGATTAACAAATTTTTTTATTGGATAAACAACACAAATTTCCGTTTCCAGTCCAGAATTTTATTCTGTTCCATTTACATCTCCAACTAAACATCTTACTTTCCGCTATGGCTCTTACTCCTCAAATAAATATTAGGTTAGGTAAGTGCAAACTGTCAGGTAAACTCTTAGTATTCACAAGTATATTTATTAAGCACAAAAATTTCGTGCAATATTTTGAGTGTTATTAATATTATTTTTAAATCTAAATGTAAATTTAAATTTAATAATCAATGCCCATATTCAATTTTTAATATATTAATTATCAAATTGAATTTCAATTTTAATTTCAAAGGCAAACAGCTTTCAGTTTTATTACATTAATGTCTTTTATGTAATTTGTACACTACAGAAAATAATTTTAATTTTATAACGCAATAATTATTTATTTTTACGTGTAATATTGTCTTGCATTAAATCAACTTGAGGAGAAAAAACGGGAAGGAATTAAATTATAGACTTTTAAATTAGTTCTGAAAAATATATATGCTAAATCTTTTTAATTTATGAGATTTTTATAAAATTTTAAAAATAATATTTAATTTAATTTTTTAATACAAATTAACAATAAAAAATAAAATAAACCAAAATGAATAATCTTTTATAAAAGGAAGAAATAAGTAGAGAATTTTTTAAATTTTCAAAAATTAAAACAGTACACTGATATAATCTAAGTGAAAGACTTAAAACTTTACTTAAATTTAGAGGTGAATATAATTTTTGTGTACCAATAATAATAATAATAATAATAATATCTATTTAACATGTTTTATTTTGATTTTGAATTTGATCACATGACTTAGGTGGAACTGATGTCCTTTCCCGTTGATTTTGGTTATGTAGAAAAGATTTTGCAATTAAAGGTAGTGTGGATCCAACAAGTGAGGGAGAATAGTTGGAGTGTAGAGTATAGACGCACGTAGAAGAAAAGAACATGAGAATTGAGAAAGAGATGGTAAAGTTAGCGTATTGAAGTGATATATATGTCTTTAACCTCTTTTCTATTTTGCTGTTGAGAGAAACAGGGAGCACAACTCGCAATAGAAGCTTCAAACTTGAACCTTCCACGTCACCAACTTCATTTGGTGAAGATTTCGCGACGTTGACGACACACAGATGGGGAATTCCTTTGGTTGTTCGGCCTCCGGCGAGAGGCTGGTGTCTGCGGCGAGGGACGGCGACTTGGTAGAGGCGAAGATGCTTCTGAACTGCAATCCATGTCTTGCCAAGTACTCAACCTTCGGTGGCCTCAATTCCCCTCTCCACTTTGCAGCTGCCAAAGGTCATAACGAGGTACCTTCTTCTAATTTTGTATCCACCGCTTTCATCAATACCTTCCTTTTCTCCAAAATTTTCCCTTTGTTTATTTTTCGCTTTCCGATAGATTGTCGCATTGTTGCTTGAGAATGGAGCTGATGTGAATTCAAGAAATTACTGTGGCCAGGTAGGACTTTTTTTTTTTTTTTTTGCTTCTCTCTCTCTCTCTTAGATTTATAATTTATGAATATTGGTTTTATTTTTGGACGAAAAAATTGCATAATATGATTACATATACAATACATTTAAGGCAAATCCATTTTTAGTGCTAATTTTTCAATATTGGAGGATTTCGTTTGGTATTTGAACATTGGAATATCTATTTTTTCCGTTACGGGTATGATTCTAATCCTTGAGGCAAATCGCTACCTGTAAAAAAGCATAGCTAGAGTGTGCATTTTAATAAGCAATCAGATCCACGGATCTGGTATCAATTCAATGGAAGCCAGCTGAATTATATGAACCTTTCGGATTCCCTTTTTTGGATATCTCCGTCTTTTAATATATGTGTCTGCAGCTTTACCTATTTGAATTTTGATACTATGTTTACTTTGATCCTTGATTTGAAGACGGCCTTGATGCAAGCTTGTAGATATGGGCATTGGGAAGTTGTGCAGACACTTCTACTCTTTAGATGCAATGTGAGTCTTGTAATGTTTTTTCTTTTTTCCCCTCTTTCTATGTATAATTTCTATTTTAACTTCTCAGTTTCACAGTAACTTTGTATTTACTATAGACAGAGACGGTAGGTCGTAGGATTCATTTGAGAAACTATCTGCTAAGCTGGACTTGATTGCCTGGTTTTGTGTGTATTTTTTCTTCTTTACTTGGTAAAAGTTGATTTCAAAAATCACTAGACTGTAGTCTATTAAACAACAGGTTATGAGAGCAGATTATCTTAGTGGGAGGACAGCTCTTCACTTTGCAGCTGTGAATGGGCATGTGAGATGTATTAGACTTGTTGTGGCTGACTTTGTCCCAAGCGCTCCTTATGAAGCTATGCATGCTCGCACACATGTTGACAAGGGCGGGGGATCAAATGTGAAAGGCAAACATGAACAAAGGTACCCCTTTCCTTTTCATTATGTATTTCTCAAAACAAGCGATCATTGTAGTCAATTCATATGTTATATTTTACATTAGGCTAATAAGGTTGAATGACTGGTAAACTTTGGCTGTGTGTAGTATGCTTTTATTAAGGTATTCTTTGTATTGATTTCATCAATTACGTTGTATTTCATCTGTTACTCTAATTTTTCTTAAATGTCTTAGATATACAATACAGACTTAGTTACTTCCTACATGAATGAGTTAATCGTAGATAAAATTATCAGGTGCTAAAGTTATGCATAATTTTATCAAGGGAATTATGACATTGTGATGTTTGTTTGGTGTTCTTTGCTGTTAAAAATGTTTTTTAAGGTCTGACTTTACTAGTGTTGTCATTCAGGTCTGTTATTATTCTTGCAATTTATTTACTTTATTCCAGTGCAGTGCCCTGTCCAAGTTTGTAAATAAGACTGCTGATGGTGGTATCACTGCCCTTCATATGGCTGCATTAAATGGGTACTTTGATTGTGTACAACTGCTGCTTGATCTTAATGCAAATGTGTCTGCTGTGACATTTCATTATGGAACATCAATGGATTTAATAGGTATGTCTTTTGTTTAATATTCTTAATATCTTAAGGTATTTCCCCCTTCAACAAAACTAATGTGATTTTATGCAGGGGCTGGAAGCACTCCATTGCATTATGCTGCATGTGGGGGCAATTTAAAATGCTGCCAGGCAAGAAGTGATTTAGTTTGATTTGAGAGATTCTTTCCAGTCCTTTCCTTTAAAACTGACAATAATAATGTTACTTTTTCAGATCCTCCTTGCTAGAGGAGCAAGTCGGATGGCTTTAAATTGCAATGGGTAAGATATTGTAAATAAGTATTATAGTGCAAATTTTCACTTGCTTGACGACATACTAATACAAATTTGAATTTTTTTCCCCATAGGTGGCTTCCTCTTGATATTGCTAGGATGTGGGGGCGTCATTGGCTTGAGCCACTGCTGGCACCCAGTTCTGATAGCATAATACCCACATTCCCTCATTCAAATTACTTGTCCTTGCCTCTTATGAGTGTGCTCAACATAGCTAGGTAATTTGCAATCCACTTGGTTGTTTCTCCAAGTCAACCACCAAATTGTTTTCATGTGGAAATATATTTAGATAATGAAAATAACAGACATTTAGGTGAGTATTTCTGGATATATATTTTTGGCAGATTGTTGGGGACCATAATTAGCCCATCAACACAAAAGCAACATAGTTTAGGCAAGCTATGAAAGTGGGTGTGTATTACTCCCATCACCCCTCAATTAGAAAAGGAGGGGAATAGATAAGCATGCCTGAACCTGTGCCACACCAGTATGGGACCTTAATTTACTCCTCAGAGAAAATCTGAATCATATATTACATGGCAACTTTGTTTAGAATCTGGTTAGCCATGTAAAAAATAATGGAGATGCTATACCTTCTGAATTTCCATGAGTATTCCAAAAGATGAATAGACATCTATGTGATTACTTTGATTGGTTTCTGTGTAATGTCACTGTTCAACTCTGTTGAAATACCCCAGAAACATTATATTCTAGATTTATCAAAAATATTAAACAAGTGAAGACAGGTGTAATTGGTGTTGCTGGGAAAGGATTTAGAATTTATAAATTGCAGGGTAAAAAAATTGATTGAAACTTAAAGGTTGATGGAAGTATTTGGTAAAAACAATGTTTGGGGCCTATATAGTGTAAATGATAAAGGACTTTAGGTTAATAAGTTAAGAAAAATAAAATAGTTCATTCAGTCAAACTGTGAACTGTAAGCCAATGCAAATGAGCGTAATTATGAGATATGGAACATCACATTCGAACTGTGTAGACTGTTGTGGTTGGCATTTGATGCACCATCAGTTTATGTAATTTTATTTGATTGATAATTTAAAAATATTAATTACTCTCAGTTCCTGCATTACTACACAGACCTCATCCCTGTCATCAAAACTACACAAACCTCCTTTATATAAAATGTGCTACAGCTAAATCTAAATTGCTGTCTGGCCTAGCCTGACAGATTGGTTAATTAGACCTTAGCTCGAGTATATTTTGTAGTCAAATACTAAGGGGAAGAATGCATTCCTATGTTGAAAAATGGTGCTAAGATTGATTTGAAATACCTGCAGAGAGTATGGATTGCAATCATCTACGACTACGACCTCTGATGAGATTGACTTTTGTGCTGTATGCCTGGAGAGGCCATGCTCAGTGGCTGCAGAAGGTACTGGGTTCTGTATCTTTTGGTTATCTGTTTGTTTGCCTAACTTATGCATGTGAATACTTAATGAACAGAAGCAGTTAAAAATGGACCCATATCCTAATTCTAAAGTAGTTGATTATGTTAGGACTACTTTCCATCCTGAAGTTGTGATTATGTTAGGACTACCCACCTATTTTTCCCTGACGAAATTTCAAGATTATGGTATTAGAATTTGAAAAATTTATTCTGCTTGCATAACAGCTTAAGTGATGCTGTTAGACTATGCATGCAGGATGTGGGCATGAGCTTTGTGTAAGATGTGCACTCTATCTTTGCTCAACAAACAATGTTTCTTCTGAAATGCTTGGCCCTCCTGGCTCTATCCCCTGCCCTCTTTGTAGACATGGAATTGTATCTTTTGTTAAATTACCGGGCTCCCAATCAAAAGAAAATAAATTGCACGTGTCTCTTGGCCTGTGTACCCCATGCATGCTACATCCGCGTCACCTAGATCAGCCATCCCTTTCTCACACACCAGAGATTAGAAGAAATCGTGTGGCTTCTGTTCCTTCAGAGATACTCTGCCCTGTCACTTGCAGTCCATTTCCATCCATGGCAATTCCTCTATGTACTTGCAACGATGGTCCATGTCCATCGTTTGAACCCCGAGAAGTTCAAACACAGGATGAATCGCCCCATCACTCTCAAACATCAACTGTGGATCAGGATAAAATTGAAGGGCCAAGGCTGGATAAAACAACCTGCTCTAGCATGTTTTGGGGTAGGAGAAGTTGCAGTAGGGAGCACCAATGCAATTCGGAAATAAATGCTTGACTCAATTGGTGCCTGTATGATCCATTCATATGTTGTGGATACTGGGTACACTTTAGATCAACATAGCATTCCACAGTTGTCTTCTTAACTAGCCTCAAATAGTGGAACTCGGTGGATATCTCAAGAAGAGAAAAAACCGCTTTACAGATCAGCTTTGCAGCACAGCCTGCATGCTAGGTGATAGATACAATTCTGGCGTTTCAGCATCACAGCCACCTTCTGGATGCCCCTTTTGTGATAATTTAGAGAGCGTTTGTGAAATTAGTTTTGGTTTCATGAGATTGTTATTGTGATTTATTGTAATTGAATTTCATTTTATCAAAGAAAAGAAAGTGTTTTTCAAGAGGAAAAGAATACCTTATGCCTTTAACATGTATAAGATTAGGAGCATCTGTATATTATGCTTGTCATGAATTTTATAGTTTTGCAAAGAACAAATTTGTGGACTGAAACTTGCTGATCGAGTTATAAATTGTTAAATATACCTTTTTTTGTGGACTTGATCACTTCTCTCATACACATTAGCATTTTGTTCTGAAATATTAGTTTACAAAAGTTTAGTTTAGTTAGCTTTGCACGTAATGTATTTGTTCTTGCCATATTTGTTTCTGTAAAGGGCGCTTTATGCTGATTATTGTTGACACCAAGGTAATTTAGCTAGTTTTTAGTATGAATTCGTGCTTTTAGCTTAAGATGTAAACACAATTCTTAAAACAGAAGTAAAAAGGTTTTGTTATAAACGAATTAACGGTTACATAATTATATGACATCCATGGTGGTCTATTATCATGTCTCACGGTAAGGTATCTTCGCAGATTTCACCATCCTAAAACCAGCACGACAGTATATCTCGGATTTTGATGTCGTTTAGGAAGAAAAGAAAAAATTATAATCAATTATTAAAAAGTCTATGAAATAAATTTTAACAATTTTATACTTTATTATGTGTGCATAGGCTTTATTACCATCTCAACTTCGCAACTTTTTTCCCCCTAAAATGTACTGTTTTTCCCCCTAAAATGTACTGCTTTAGTGGTGTCAAATTCACATATGTCGCCTTCAATCTGTTCCTTTTCCGTGCAAAATATGCAATATATTTTGAGAACTATCTTCAATTAGATTGGTCAAAAGTGCGTAAACTAAAGAATCTTTTGCAAAGAATAATTTACAATTGGGGAATTTCTAGGTCCTAGTCAAATTTCACCTAAGCTGCATTATTCAAACTGATTTTTATTATTTTCACGTCCAAATCTTGGACATTCTGTGTCGTAAAATAGGATGTAATGAAAATCAGATTACACAAGGATTCGCATATGAAGAAAAAATTGAATAGAATACACACAAAGCAGAGGGGACAGAGGTGAAGTAAAGGGGAAAGTTACTAGTATATATACAACGTTAAAGATATGTGCAAGAGTCTTAATTCAAATGAAAAAAGATTTTTGGTAACTGAATTTTATATATGCGGACTTGCAGTTTACGGGTTAGAAATTCTGTAATGAAGATTAATGGTGTATTTATTTTGGATCTTAATGACCGTGAATCCGATCATTTTGGTGTCCTGAGGCACGGATGGACACAAGCGACCCCCTTCCCCATATTTCTTCAGAAAAATTATGTACATAAATTTTAATTTTTTTATAAAAACATACAATCTTGTAATATATTAATTTAATTGTATATGTCAATCAAATTTTACACATTAAAAGTCAGTCTTCATTTTTTTAAGCTGAATATTTTTCGTAATTTACACTCCTTCCTTAAACATTAGACGGTTATATGACTTTTTCTATATTAATTTATTTATTTTTTATTTTATTAAATACTTAAATTTAGTTGATTTTAAATTATCCAATAATACCAAGACTTTTTATATTTATTTTGGATTTTGATATTTTATATCAAATCAATAGTTGATTCACATAATTTATCGATGTCTAAAATGGACCATTTAAAAATGGTCTAAATTTAGACCACTTCACTTTAGCTATTAGAGGAGGTAAACTTTTTTTAATGTAAAATATTGGTCCAAATTTGAAAATATTAAAAAGTTTTACTAAATTTTAATGAAAAATAAACATTATGACAAGATAATCATTAATCACCAGTCACGTATCGAATACAAGTCTCACTTATAAAGTGGCACAAAGTCCTTTTAGTAAATTTACAGTGTAATTCTGGTGAATAATAAAATTTAACAAGTTCCTCTTTAAGACATAAAAGTAATATTTTGTTAGTAACTATAATTGATAATAAGTAATTAATTTCTTATAAATAAATTTAATAGGTAAATATTTAAATATATAAAAATATATAAAAATAATAATTTAATATAATATATCATATTATTTTATTTTAATAATTTGAATTTATGATTTAATGGTAAAAAACTAGTTTAAAATTTGAAATAGTATTTTATTGGAATTTTAAAGACAACAATATTTATTTTGTATTAGAAAATTATTTAATATCAATTTAAATATATTAAGATTTTTATAGATGAAATTAATAAATTAATAATTATGATATGAATGAATGTAAATTATCATACTTTTAGTTTAGAAATAAAGTGTGCTGGTTCAAATTTAAATCACTTTTTATGATCGATGTTAAATAAGTCAAGTAACATGAACTGGTTAAAAGTAAAATCTACAACTTAGTATGTGGCTAATTATTAATAATTACATGTCACGATCTTAATTGTTCATCGAAATTTTACAAATTCAATGAATATTTGTAACTTTCTCAAGTTTAGACTACCTTTTTAATTTCTCCATGTTAACCAAACCCCACAATTTATTTAAAATTTTATTCATCAACTTCAAAAGCTTTATCTTTAAAATTTATTCTTATATAGTGAAATAAAATATTTATTTTTGCCAATAAGAATATCTCCAATTATATTTTTATTCCAATTTAAATTGTTAAATGTTAAATTTAAAAGTACATGTAGAATGTAAAAGTTGATGATATATGCACAAATTTAATTAGTTTTTGACCCCTCCCTGACCTGTTTTCTGAATCCACCGCTAAGCAACATCCATTCTTCCAGAAGAAAAATAAAAATCTTCTCAGTTATTTTTTGGGTAATTGCTTAATGCTTAGAGAATTTTGAATCAGGTGGCAATCAGATTAAATTTGAGTCTAGCAGAAGGATTATAATTAGTCTCTTACAACGTGATGAATCATAATTCAAATCTTCATTGGAATAAAGGCCCATATTTAGTACTTGTACTTGAACGTACTCAAATAGGATTGTAATTTGTAAAAGAAATTTGTGGCCCAATTTCAAGAAAATGGACTAATGATAATTTTCTCTTCTTTTTTTTTTTGTCAGAATTATTGATAATCGGTAACTTCAATACTTTTAGTTTCTCTCTACCCGGGTGGACCTAATAATTTCGGAAATTGTAAAGGAATACTATCCGGAACCCATAGTAAAATATGTGGGTAACAATTTCATAAGCCCAACAGTATTGAGCCCAATTCAGTACGGCAGTAATAATACTTTAGATTTGCTCGATTTTATTTTGTTTTATTTTCCATCAAGGATGCCACTTAGAACTGAAAGAAGTGATTCATTGATATATCAGACAACTCTTAAGTTGTTTTCTATTTATTAAAAAACTGAATCTAAAGTCCCTATATCCTTCTCACTGTCTGTGGCCCCTTCATTTTTTCTCAAGTGCTGCTTCCTCAACCCTCGTACATATTTGCATTAAATATCAAACTTGTTTCTAAAATTATAATAATCAGTTATAATAAAAAAAAATCAATCTTTGAAATCAATAATTATTGATCATTTTAGCTCTTAAATATTAAGCATTTAACAATTTGATTTTTGAAGTTAATAATTGTCAACCATTTTGATATTTAATTTTAGTGTGGATCAGTTAATTTAGTTCTTAATGCCAAAGATCAAATCAATTGATCGTTGTCAGATTCTAAGATCAACTTGACAGTAGTTATCAAATTTTAGAAACTAAAATGAGTAATTAATTATTTTTGTAACATTGGAGATCAAATTAGCTAGTCATACTATTTTTTTATAATATAAAAATATTTAAATTTTAAATTTTCATATTAAATTAATCTAATTCTCAACCTTGATAAATTTTAATAGTTTGGTTTTACTAATTTTAAAACTAATTTAATTGATACTTGTAAAAATCAGAGATTAATTTTATAATATTAAAAATTATATTAATTAATATTTATAATTTCATAATCTAATTTAAGAATAATGTGAAAAAAATTATGATTTTTGTAAAAAAAAAAATTAGCTTATTTGAACAAACTTCTTGGTATAAGTTTTCAAAATAACCTCGTTCATATTCTAACAAGTTTTATAATTAAATTTATAATATAAATCCTATATAATATAAGATTTTAATGGATACACACTTAATTAAGCTTAAAGATAGTCAAAACCAGTATGATCTAAACTTTTTTCTATAGACTTAAATTTTAAAAACAGAACCTAATTTATTTAGGTTATATTTTGAGATGTCTCAAACTAATCCGACATCTTATATTCTTCAAAAGTTTGTACTTTATTATTTGTATTGATATTATTTATATTTTAAAAAAACCCCATAATATATATCAATTTTTGTTTCATATTTTTTAATTATAATTTAATTATACATAATGTTAAAAAATTAGTATATTATGTCAACATATTGAAACAAACCATCTCATATTATTAGATATCTTAATCAGGTTAAATTTAAATTTAAAAATTAAAATAAATTCTATCAACCCACCCTACAAATATTTCTAACTAAGTTTCTTATCTAAATTCACCCTTAATATGTTTCCCATTAACTTTGACGGTCACATCTAACTCTGCTTCCCTGTTAAAGAATTGATTCTATTGACTGTTAGGCAATTATTAGCATTTCACTTTCAGGTTTGAATGAGTGCTCAAAATTGTTTAGTGCATTTGTATTTGACCACTGCAATTGTTCACTTTTTCCTTTTTCTTTTTTTCGTCAGTATGATCACTTTTTCTTTGGAGTATTGCTTTCTTGGCAAGATAACAATAATTTTCCTTATTCTTTTCGCTCTCTGTCTTCTCTTCGTTTTAAGCCCAACCGCAGAGACATATCAGATACCTGACGTACCCTCTACATATGGGTTAGGGTATCCTTATACCCAGCTAAGCAAATATATATTTAGTACTTTTGGGATTCATTCCATAATTATGAAAAAAGCTAACTTTTTTCATTGACCCAAATTTTTTTTATCATGTTATTCACTACTATTTTTGTGCTTTTACCTTTCATACATCTATCTATAATTATGATTCTATAATACAATACTTTCCAAATGTTCTCATATACGAGTTATACATTTAAACTTTTTTCTTAATGACAAATTTAAAGCAAACAATTTAAAATGTTACAACAGTATATTAATATTATTACAAATGAAGAAGCATAGTTTCTTAAGAAAAAAAATCTGTATTTTTTCATCTCATTCAAAATTCATATGTATATTATTATATTTTTAATATAAATCACATATATATTTTAAAAAAACATACTACTCAAGTTAACAATATTCATAACATATAGAATTGAGTAATTCAAATAAAAATTATTTACAAAATTTAAACCTAAAATATTACCTAAGACAATTGAAGTTTATATCATTAAAATCAACTATTCGTTTGTATAGCTTCCTAATGTCTTATTAATATAAACAGATTTGTATATTTTTAAGATTATATATTTTTTATGAGAGAAAATAATATTCAAATAAAGAATATTTGTATTATTATAAAACTAGGTATATATAGAGTTGAAATCCAAAATTTTATATAAAAAGATTACATATGTATCATGTCAATCAACTATTTATTAATAAATAAACTTTTGTCATTTGGTAAAAGAGACTATAAATGTGATATGTTATTTACAGAGTTATATTGTTTTATATATACTTGAAGTTATACAAAAATATTCTTACTTTTTTTCTAAAAAGTTTTGGTGACTGCAGTAAATATATATAAAAAAATATTGCTACTGTTATCTGGCAGTAAATCAGGAAAGCTCTTGGTGAGACAATAAATGATAATAATAAATTTGATTTAATTGTGAATAAAATGATGAAATGATGATTGCATGGTATTGGTAGGTTGACGATTATAATTAAAAGTGGTAGGCAGTGCACATATGAGCGGTAGTACACTTCCAACCGAGCAATTTGATAATGAAAAATATAGATATCATAATAAACGCAAAGAGCGGTGCCATTAAACTTTCGACAATAGTGCGGCATAGCTTCTATTTTAGGGTGGCTGTAAAAGTGTCATAGATGAGTGTTATATAGCTACTACATATTTATGCTGTTTAAATATAATAATAGGAATTTCAATTTTATTTATATATGATGTTAAAAATGATAAACTTAATTTTAATTAATTATTTCTGATTATTGACCAAAATATTTTTTATATATAACAAAAACTGAAATTATTGTAAAAGCATATTTAATGTGCGAGAACCCAAAAAACATTAAAATAATATAAAGGGAAAAGATATAATACATACTATAAAAAAAAGATAAAAATAGGAAAATTGTAAAAAATATAAATATGTAAAAATTATTGTTGATTATTTACTATTTGGGAGAGAAAGACCAGGGACAATGATATTTAATATTTATTTTTATTTTTGCATAAATTTAATATTAAATTTGTTAAATAAAAATATATTTAAAATTTAATTAATTATTTAATTCATAAAAATATCAAACTCGAGTTTTATTAATTCAACTTTAATTAAATTAATTTTAATTAAATATATTTTAATAAAATTTTAGTCTTTGAATCCGTATAATGAGTGAGATATTTAGATTGTTAAATATTTTTTTTGTTTTATAAAATAATTGTGTTACAATAAAAGAAAAGTTCCCTATTTTTGTATTTAAATTGTAAATATGCTGCAAAAAGTGATATTTGTATCATCCAAGAGAATTCAAATAAAAATTAACTCAGCATTCCATAATTTTAATAAATAAATGAATAAATTTTATAATAAATCTATATTTTTAGTACTTAAATATAAATTATGCTCCGAAAAATGATATTTATATTATACATGGGTAATTCAAATAAAAATTAACTCAATATTTCATAATTTTTTATTAAATAAATAATTTTATTTATATTATGAATAAATAATTATAAACATAATCTCATATTCCATTATGGTAAACATATGTCATTTAATAACTTTTTAATAACTGCTTCAATTATAAATATATTTTAATTAATTTTATAAAACATTTTTAAAGAAAATAATATAATTTAAAATGAAATAATTATACAAATAAAAAATTATAAAAAGTAAAAATAAATCAACTTTTTTATTTCAAATTATGATATAATAATTTTATTATACGTCATGTAAGATGAAAATTAAAATAATAATACTATGTAGGTTTATTTATATTTTTAATTTTTTTATTACTATTAATATGTAATTTTAATTACGATAATTATTTATCAAATTTAATTCCTTATTTTTTACTATTACAATTAAGTCTTTTTATTACTATTTTTTCACATAAAATTTTAAAATTATTATAAACTAAATCAATTAAATTATTTTAAATATTTTCTCATTCAAAATCCATAAATCAGTATACTAAGATCTGCTTTATTCGTAAAAGGTTTTTACATTTTCATTTCCTGTTTTTATTTTCATTTCTAAAGATAATAAATTTATTTAATTTTTCATTTTAAAAAAATTATATCAAAAACATATTTCTTCTGTCATATATAAAATTATTTTTTATGTATTTGAAAACAAGAATCAGGATAAAAATAAAATAATATTTTTGTAAATAAAAATATATCTAAAATATAAAATATGTGATTTTTATATATTGTGTTTGATAAAGAATGTTCGAGAGATCGTATATTTCACTTTTACAACTTGAAAATTTGTTAATATATTCTTTATTTCATGTCTTATAAAAAAAATAGTGCAGTATATATAGATTCAGACATTTGATTACTTTTGAACAGTGAGGAAATTTGAAGAGCACCCTGCTGACAACTTGATAAGCACATGTCCACTAGTAAAATTACTGATTCATCATATCCAAATGTACCCATAAGTTGTCAGAAAATCACATTGGCAATTGATTTCGGATTACAAATACTAGTTTTGCTGCGAAAGGAGAAGGAAACGACATAAAGATTAAGTTCAACTGCTAAAATATATGAAGGGCCCCTACACTGCACAATGCTGCACAGTGCCAGTGCATGATCCTTTTTACAATACCTACTTCAATTAATCCAACCCCCTTTATAGGACACTGCTTCAACCAATTCTCATCGCTGCCACTTGAGTGCTCTCTATCTAACGATTAATTAATGTTATACATTATTATGAAGGATGATAAAGACCTTGCACATCAACACAAACACCTCCAATAAAACAAAACATGCTTAAAGCAATTAATTGCACACAAGGAAAAAAGTTATAGTGGCATCAACTTAATTAAAATCCACAAATTCAAGAGAATATCTATTGTTGTTCCTGTATGCTTATTATAATTTTTATTTAACTTATTTTTATCTAAAATATTCTTCTTTTTTGTTCATTAAATTAATAATAAGGATATTTTATAAAATTATACCAAAAATAAGAATAAACACATAAAAATGAAAATAGTAACTTCCTAAATGCAGACCCTTGTATCGAGGAATTCATGATCTGGGTGCATCAAATACACATCAATCAACTGTGAACAAAAGTAAAAATAGAATAAGAATCTCTCTTTCTTTCACTGTAAGTAAAAATCAGAGATTAATTTGGCCTTACACTTGGCTTGGGTCACGCAAGGTCTTATCACAATCTTTCTCAATTTTCCAATTTTGGAATATTATTTTTTTGCAGTGGGAAAATCGTCAGTGATCAAACTGAGGAAAAAAATTCCCAGTTTTGAGACCCAATTAAGCGTACACGCTTCCATGAATACCATGAATCCCTCGTCTCAATCCCCATAAGATCCTTACATAACAAAAACGCAGCACCAAACAGAGTGTACCCAATTTTTTAGATAGAGAAGGTGACGAATGCAAATGACAATCAGGACAGTGACACACAGTGCAGTGGTTGATGCTTATGTTATGAGGGGTCCTGGCTGGTGCTTTGTACATTTCTTTCTTGCCTTGCTTCCTCTCTTTTCCCTATAAAATTACTCAATAATGGGAATTCTCTTTTCGTCATTCACTATTAGTAATTAAGGATCACTAATATTCTATACTGTACCCGCACAAACTGCTCATCAAATTTCAAAACGGTGCTTCCTAATTTTGAGTATTATATATATTATATGATTCAATTATGAGCTTATGTGGGTAGCTCACGGACCTTGGTGCTTATATATCCTCTGCCTATCTCTATATTTATTAAAAAAAAATGATCCGAATTATGAAAATCTTCATGTTTCATGCATCGGTAGATCGTAACTAATGATAACAGATGCAATTTTATATTTTTAGTATACATCTATTTTCATCTTTTATTTGTTTTCTGATAATCCTTTTAAAATAAAAAATAATTTTAATAATTTATATTTAAATTTTAAAAAAATATATAACTATATCTATAGATGATAATTTTTTTTCAAACAAATATCATAAGTAATAAAAATTTAATTATTTAAAATAATAAAAACTAAAAAATAATTAAAAAATAAATTATTATTATTATTATTATTATAATTTAATATAAAAGAAGAGGATAATAATAATAATAATAATAATAATGATAAAGATGATAATAATAACGATAATGATCGTAGTAAGATTTATTTATTTTTTAAATTAAAAATGAAATATTTTTTTAAAAAAATTAAAATTAAATTTATTTTTTAAAAATATATTAAAATAAAATTAAAATCATTTTAATTAATATAATTTATTTTAAATTTAATCTAAATATTTTAAAAAATTACAAGCACCTGGATCAGACTTGGTGTTTAAATGTTTAAACGTTTTAAAGTTAGATAATTGATTTTGAAGCAATAGATTTCAAATCGTTAATTAAACGTAATTGGTATATGAGGGTAATTGTTTTATAAGCAAAGGAGAAGAGGATACTAAAATTGGATGCAAAGAGAAATGGTGTCTGTTTTTTTTTTTTATAGAATTAGATAAATTTGAATTTTAAAAAATAAGATTAAATCATTAAATTGTAATTGAAATACATGCTTAAATTAATTATAATCCCATATTATAATTAAAATATGTATGCCTGTATGGTGGTGGGAAAAGTTGATTCTGCATGCTACTGGAATAGGCACCTACTGTGGTGAAGGAGTATTCTAAGCCCATGATTAATATTAGTCTAATGTTTTATTCTATTTTTATTTTTTTATCTTCTATTTTTTAATTTATCCAAACAACACATTAAATATTAAAATTTTGTATATTTCGGAAATACTTTTATCTTCTAAATGAATATTAATACTTAATTTTTTCCCAGTTATAAATCAACATTAGTATTTATTTTTTTTACATTTGTTTTTCTTTATTTGATAACTTCTTTTATCTTTTAATTTTTAAGAAAACAAATGAAAAAATCATATAAAGGTGACTGTTGCAACTTCAAACAAAGGAATATATATATATATATATATATATATATATATATATATATATATATATTTGTGTCGTCCCAAACAAATTCGTTCAAAACGTAAAAAAAATTAAATTAGATTTTCTAAGATTCAAGTTAAAAACTGTTTCTTAAATTTAAAATTCAAAACCTTTTAAATAAGTCAACAAATCTACAGCTGAATAGAATAATTAGCCTAAACTTTTATGTCAGTCAATGAATCTAAACTTTTGAATAAATTAATAAATATATAATTTTAAAATATAATAATAACAACTAATATAATAATTTTTTATTTTTTATAAAGAAATTAATCTATTATACCTAAACTTTTTCAAATGATCTAAATTTTTTTATTTTAAAAATATAGATTTCTGAAAGAATTAATATATCTTAATTTCATAAAAAAGTTGGATTAAATAAATTTTTTATAATAATAAAAAATTATTTAAATATTTTGTCATTAAACCAATGAATAGTTTAAATGAAATAAGTTTGACGTGCTGCAACTTACAACATAGGCCCTCACGCACAAACAACTTCCTCTTCTTCTTCTTTTTTTTTATTTTTATTTTTTTATTTTTTTTTTAAACAACCATTATTATGCGAGCATGTCAATTAATAAAGGACACGCACAGTTTACTGAACTTTGGAACTAGTATTTAGTTGAATTTATTTTAGAAAAATAAGTTTTTATTTTAAAAAAATAAAAGATGAATATTTTTTAATTATTAGTCTTCAAATATATATTAAATAGTTATGTTTGAATTATTTTATAAAATATATTTTTATACTTTTTTATCTATTATTATTTAAAAATTAATTTTTATATTTACTATTTTCTTCATTATATCATTAATCTTTATAAGAGTATTAATTAATGAAAATTATAAATAATAAAAAATTATAAAAACATTAAAATTATATTAATTAATTTAAAATATTTTTAAAAAATTTAAATAAAAAAAAAAAAGAAAAAGTAATATCCATTAAAAATCTCTTCCACATATTTTTTAAATAATTTTAACTGATATATATATATATATATATATATATATATATATATATATATATATAATGCGTCGTAATATTCGTGCACACGTAGAATAATTAAATTTGTTTACATTATAATTTTTAATTATTGATTAATTATAGTTTTTCATTAATTAATTACAATTTTATATTATTAATTACACTAATAATCAATTATATAAATAATTAATTAATCATATTTATTAATTTATTATCAATTTTATTATTTATTAATCATTTATGTTAAATTATTAATTATATTTTTTATATATTAACTACTAATAATTAATTATATAATCAATTACACTTTTAATTAATTATTAAAATATTTTAGCAAGATATAAGAGAATGAACTTATTCTACCTATACAAACATGTTTCATATATAATATTGTCTTTTGTAATATTTTTTATTATATTTTTATTTCATTTCAATCTATTTATTTATTAAATATACAGTAACATCCGTTTTTCTTATAATTGAAGAAATATCTATATTTTTTAATAATAGTTTTAAATAATAGATAATAAAAGTTTTAATTTTTACTAGTTTATTATAAATTTTTATTTATTAAAAATTATTTGTTATAAAATATTTAGTAAAAATTTAAATAATATAAATATAAAAATTTATATTTTATATTGATAATTTAATATATTCTATATAAATTTATACAACCATTATAAAATATATGTAAAAAAATCTATTTTTTTATTAGTAAAATGTATAATTAATGAATAATAATAAACATAAACAAATAAAATTATGTACACAAATTTATGGAGTGTATATATCAAATAATAAATATAAAAAATAAAATATTATGAATAATGTAATATAATAAAAATAGAGTAAATAAATTTTAAAAAACAAGTATATAGACATAATTGTTAATAAAAATAATATTTTTTCCTTCAAAAATAGGTTTTATATATTTATCAAAGAAATATACAATTATAATCACTTCTCATGTTTTATATAAAAATAGTAAAAATCAAATAAATAATAGTAAATCTAATTTTTATATTTTATTTTATAAAAATTTTAATTATTAAATGAAAAAAATATTAAATACTTATTTATATTTTGTAAAAACGAATATATAAACTTTATCGTTTAATATTTCCTCCATCTTACCTTATAAGTTATTTAATTAGTACAAATGCATATATAGTCTAAAAAAATAATTTCTTTCATAAATTGAAAATGTTAACTAATGTTTTAAAGATACTGTTTGAAGAATCAAAAGTTTAACTTTTTCTTAAAAATTTTATTGATACATTTTTAATAATTTGTTTTATTTTTTATTTCTTACTAATAAATCAATAGTAAGAAAGATCATTTATTAAATAGTATAATAAAGCAAATTAATTTTATGAAAATATCCTTCCTGAAAGTGTAAGAAAATACCAAAAAATCATCTATATTTAAAAGTAAATTTTATTAAAATTATTTTATTTAATAATATTTTTTAAAAATATTACATTTTAGTATTTTAATCATTAAATAAAATTTCATAAAATATTAAAAAACTTACTACACTATTACATAACTTCAATTTCACGTTAGTTTACTTATTTTAATATATAGTAAATTAAAATTATTTAATAAAATACTAAAAAGTTCAAAATATATAAAACTTAATAGATTTGATCCATATTATTAAAAAAATTATTTCATGATTGAATTGATCAAATATAACATTTTTAAAAAATTATATTATCAAATTAAAAAATTATTATATAAATTAAGCTTTTAATTTTTTTTCACAAAATTTAGAAGTTATTTAATTTTTATCAAATGATTTTAATTTAACATATAATATATTTTTTCAGATATAAGTAAATATTCATTACAAATTTATATGTCTATAAAATATGAATCTTTTATTTATAATTATTATTATATTAATATTATATTATTTAAAAATAAAAATTGTTAAATCTACATCCTGAAAAATTCATAACTCTCCGTATATAAATATATTTATATTACTTCAATGAAAACAGCAGGATCTGGGTGGCTAAAATAAGAATGGCAGATAGCAGACTCACATGCGCCAGTAAATTGAATGCGGTTAAAAAGACAACACCAAAATTGAAGTATAGAAAACAGTAAAGCTGATCAAGATGAGAATCGTACGTAATAATCCGTTTACAAATCCTTGTGTTTAAAAGATCGAGAAGGACTCAACATTATAGTCAGAGAAATATACTTATACAACAAAATCTTTCAGGAAGTGTGGGAATAGAACAAGTAATGTAAGAGTCTAAGATAGGTAGAAAAAAAAAATATATTATAAAAAATTGATGTACTTGTGTTTTATCATCTGAAAACGGGTTAACAAAAAGGCTATTCCTTATAACACCAAGGGACTACCACCAAAACCAAAACATTGTTTCATAGAAACATGTGAGAGAGATTGAAGAAGACACAAGAAATGTGATCAATATGACATGTGAGCGCATAATGGGCAGAAACTGGCAGCTTCCTACCAAAACCAAATCAATGCAGCGATAGTGACAAACATTAAGAACATTACCTGAGAGATGATGCTACTACTCACATTAACGTGGTTTATATATAATTAGGTGGAAAGTATATGCAATATGGTACCAGAATAGTTATATTGATAATTGACATAGAAGACAAGAAAAAAAAAAAAACAATAGTAATCGAATTGGGATGGTGATGGACCAAGGAGGCCATGTTGGGAAGAGTTTGCATTGGTGATAGGAATGTTGCAAGCTTGACCAGTACAAGAAAATATTTGGGATCTGATTATATTGGATAGAAAGTGATAGTTATTGTAAATGTTTCTACCTCGTCTGAGTAGCCACAATCAGGACCACCCCTAACTGAGTTGTTATTATTGTTACAAGGTTTGGACCATGTATGTTTGTCGGTGCTCCAAGAGATGGAACTGTAATTTTTTTAAGTTTGGAAGCACCAGACACATGGTGCATATTTTCAAAACTTATAATAAGCTTTAAAAATACCAAGTTATCAACATATCCCAGGTTATAAATATAAGTAGAATATTTCTTATAAAATATAAATAATTCTTCCGTAAACTACTTTTTTTAGAGGGAATTATGTCCAGTCCATTTCTAACCCAAGTTGAAGGAGAAAATATTGTTTATCCAAAATAAAGAAATAAATAAATCACACTGGGCACAAGGTAAGTGGTTGTTTTGAGTATTCTGTTGGGTCACAAGGAAATGGTGAGTAGGGGGAAAAGGGTAGAGGCAACGTTGCTTTATGCTGCAGCAGATGTAGCAGCTGATACTTTAGGAACAGGGACCGCATAAGCATGGGATGGGGTTACATGTCATATTCTTCATATAGTACGGTTCAGCAATGAGTAAAGTGTAGATTTGGTGTTCAACCCTTCTACTTTTTTTCGTATTTCTTGTTTCTCAAATCTGCTCAACACGACAAATTTTGGGTACGTAACCAAAAGGAAGTTATTAGTCACGCTACCCATCACCACTCTATTCTCCACAAAGCAAACCCCATTAAATAGGTTCAATTGAATTGGTACAAGTTTTTAAAGTTGAAAGATTTCAAACAAACTCTCCACTTTTACAACCAAATTCAGTCTATACCCGATGATGGTAATGCTGAAGATTTGATTCTATGTCAGATTATCTTTTTCAATAATATTTATTTTACACTTTTTTTTAGGAAAAATACTACCAAGTATCTAACATCATTAGTTAAAAGTTTACAAATAAAATATTATTAATAATATATTTTAACAAGATTATAATAAAAATTAATATTTTTTATTTTTTTAACAATACTTTTAAAACATTCACGAATATAATCCTTTTATTAGTAGAAGAAGAATATGAAATGGATAGAAGAAAAAATAAAAAATATAATAAAAATGAAGAAGAATAAAATATATAATAAATAAATAAATAATATGCAAGAAAAGTAAGGTGTTCAAAAGTTTAAATCCAAACTTTTTCCTTGTTTGCTACATACACATTATATATATATATATATAATAAATCTCTTTAAAATTTTATAAATATAATTTATATAATAAAATTTAACTATTTAAAATAGATATTGAATAGGATAATTTTTAATATAAATTATTTTTAAAATAATTTATTTATTTTTATATATAAAAAATGAGTTCATATGGATGAAAAAAGATGAAATAGATTGAAATATAATAAAAATAAATATTTTATTGCGTTGTTTAAATATATTGTAATAAAATAGAATCAATTTTTTTTTATAAACTACGTTATTGTCCTTTAAAAACAATTGTCATTAAGGAGTGAAGAACTATTACAAATGATAGAGTTTTTCTTTTAAGTTTTCAACATAGTTGCATATCAGAATTTGAGCCTAAATTGTTTTTATTAAACTATATATCAACATTCTGTTATTCGATCCATGTGCTTGATAAATTTAAATGAAGTTTTTATTTGATTATTTGAATAAAAAATGAGGCAAAATAAATTATATTTTTTTCCTATATTATTCTTATAGTGATATCATATATCACTTAAATAAAGATAAAATTATAATCTTAAAATTAAATAAACTATTAACCTACAAGTCCCATCGTTTGCACTCTTTTTGATCGAAGGGGAGGGAGAAAAAGAAATGTGAAAAAATATGATCGTATTGAATGAATTGAGCTTTGTTGACTTACATTTTTCATTTTTTATTTTACAATTCAAACAATGATTCATAGATTTATTTCATTCCCTTTTATTTTATTTTTTTTACCAATTTAAACATCGTTTAAGACGTTATAGGTTACAAACAACTTTATTTGAATGAGTTTAGAAATGGGAAAAAGAAAAGAAAAATAGAGTTGAAATCCCACAAAAGTTAAAATAAGCTTAGTGTAAATTATATTACTAGCTATGTAAACATGAGATAATTTATTTTTATATAATAAATTGAACCTTTATTCTGGTTTATATATATAAATTAATTATTTATAAAATCACTTTATATATTACATTATAACTTTTTTAGAATGAGCTAATTTATTAGTTTATTAACAACACATTTAAGTAACAATTTCTCATTTAATTTTAATTTAAAAATAATTATGCTATGTTTTCGTAATATTTGATAACTTCTCTCTCCCTTCCTCTCCCCTCTTTCTATATATAATAGTTGTCATTAAACAGTACGGTTTTATAATTGTAAAATTTGTAGTTTATATTTTTAAATTTATCTTAAATTTTAAAATACCTATATACAAGACGGAAACTTTTTTAAGTCTTCATTTAAATGTATTTATATTCAATAAGTTCATGTAAGTTAGCAGCTGATTCGTATGTGTGTATTTTAATTTTTATTTGTTAATTATTTTGTACCTTTTTTTTTTCCTGTTTTAAAATAATTTAAGACCATTAAAATATAATTTATTATTAAAATATTCGAAAATATTTTTTAAATTTTCTATGGATTAACAGATTTCTCTTGCGTACTCACAAAATCAACTCGCCTGACTTGTTACAAGTTACATCTACCATTAAACTGGTCATTTTATTTAAGTGTAGGTTTGTAAGATTATGTATTTTTACAAACCAACTGGCGAGTTAAAGCTCCCATACCCAATTATACTCTTTATTTGAATGAAAAGAAAAACAATATAGATAATGATGTATCTTTTGCTTATTTAAACAAAAATGAAATTAAATATATATATATATATATTTAAATTATTTATTTTTATTGTCAATCCAAATTCTAATATATTTTTTTTCCTTAAGTAGTTATCCCTTCTCAATTCTTATGGTCTTCACATCATCAAATTTATTTCCGAGTGATATCTAGGAATATACTTTAAAATTTTGATAAAGAACTTTCTTATGACTTTCAAATATAGGTTGAAATTTTTTCAATTTAGAACATTTTTAGGATAATAATAACTTATTTTTGAAAAATCTTTAAAAATACAAAATAAATATTTTTTATAAAATAAACTAAATCAAACATCTACTTACAGGCAATCTCAAGCATTGGGTCCTTTATGGCCTAATTTAAGGGCTGCGGAGGTGAATCAATGGCTACTGGCTAGGGATCAATAGTGGATAATAATGAGCGAAGTGATGAAGACTATGCAAGTATGCATGAAGAGGGACACCGTTTGGAAACGAGACTGAATGAAAAGTGGGTTCTCTCTAAGTACATCCAGAAAAAGGCATTATCATGAGTAAAAAGGAAAAAAAGGTATTAAGATAAAGGATCGATTCTTTTGAATCCAATTTAAAATTAATGAAAAAAATACAGAATTATATTATTAATAAAAACATAATGAAATATATAATAAATTGTAAATTAAAGTTAATAAAATTTTCTCAGTCAATTTTGTAATTAACGATTATAATTCCCCCTTTAAAATACGTCAAGTTATATGATGACAGAAAGTGTTGATCCAAATCTTGTCCGCAGAAAGGAAGGATGATGCAATAACTAATTCGAGATTTACCCTGTTGATCCTAATTCATCATGAAACCTTTGACTTAATTATAACATATGATTGCTTGCACCAATGGAGTATATATTAAGGAAATATAGAATCGGGATCTCAAAAAGTTTTTTTTTTTTTTTTACGAAGTTTGAATTTGGAATCTGGGATAAACTATTCCAATTTCTTATTATTCCAATTTCTTACCATCCAGTTACTCTTTGTAGGTGGTTTATAGTCACGCAAGTTGATCAAACTGTAAATTTTTTAAGAATAAATTTTTTTACGTTACATTTTTTTAGACTCTACCCTTACGGTTTATAAAAAAAATTATATAGGAGAGGGATTTTTTTTTTTATATTTTTAAACCAACAAATAACGTCAGTATAATTAAAAATAATTTTATATTTTATTTTGTGATTTAAATTATATTTAATTTTAATTTCTTAAATTCTTTTGCTATCAAACTTTGATAAATTTAATCCTTCATTCAATTTTTTCTGCTTAAGATTTTTAAACTTTCATTTTTTATACAAAATATTTACAAGTTGAATTAATTAAATATTAAATTTACTATATCAAATTTCATGATCTTCTTAAAAAAAATAATACATGAAGGAATAGACGTTAAACAGTTTCAAATTAAATTATCCTTTATATGAGATTTATCAATTAAAATATCAAAATTTAATAAAATAAAAAATAAAAGATTTATTTTCTTTAAATGTTAACATCGTATTTTATTAAATCTTTCAAAATTTATCAATTATATTAAATTGTCGCAATTACACTTCTAAAATTGTTTAATGTCCCAATTATATTATAAATCCTATAAATAAAATAGATAAAAAATAATATTTTGAGTAGTGAAAAAGAAATTAATGCAAAGCAGACAAAGTTTGTATAATTTTATTTAGAAAAAAAAGACTTACTTAACTGAACAAAATTTTGAAAAATTATGATTACATATATACAATATAAATTGAAAAACTAAAAATACTGTTTCGTCAGTAAAATATAAAAGTAAATAGATAAGAAATGATACATTAAATATATTGGTTTTCACTTTTAGAGGAGGATAGTTTATACAAATTAAATTTAGACAATTTTTTTTATTACATATTCGTTAAAAAAATAGATTTTTTATGGATATTTATAAATTTATACAAAATATATTAAATTGTTATAAAATATATTAAATTTTGATGATTATTTAAATTGTTATTAAAATATTTTTTAATTAATAATTTTTAATAAATAAAAATTTATATAAAAATTTGATAAAAATCAATATTATTATCTATCATTTAAAACTATCATTAAAATATATTTTTTATTATAATACTTTTTTAAAAAATTAATAAAATAAAAGTGATTTAAATAAATAAAAAACGCAGTAGTAAAATAATGAAGTACTATATTTAATTTTTGTTATTACTGTATGTTTGAATAAATAAATTAAAGAGAAAAAATAATTTATAAAAAATTTAAAAAATTATTTAGATTTTCATATAAATTTAAAAATCTAAAATAAATAAAGTTCAAATTCTATCAAAATAGAATAATTTAAAAAAAAAATCACCGTTGTTTTTCTTTTTCTCACACTATCTTTCCACTTTTTTTCTCTTGTTACCTTGTCCCATTTTGTATATTTAATATTTTTTTATTTATTAAAATTTAATTTAATTAATTTGTAATTTTATTTTACCCTTTATAAAATATAATTTCAAATCTTTTATAATTTAATTTTTATTTTAACTATAATGTTATAAAAATTTAAATTTTAACATTGAACAATAAATTTATAAAAAAGTTTAATTTTAATATCAATTTTGTCAATATTTTTTATATACAGAACTAATTTTAATTATTTAAAATTTTTATATTTATATTAACTTACTTTATCTAAATAAAGAATTTTAAAAAGGTAAAAAAATAATAATTGAATGTTTGAATTTAATGTATTTTAAAATATTTAAAATATTAACTTTTTTCATCTAAATATAGAATTATAGAATATAATTGAATAAATTTGTATCTTAATTATATAAGCTATAATTTTACTTTTATATTTATTAATTATTATTATTTTTATAAGAATTATAATAATGAGATATTATCTACTTTTTATATCATTAATTTAAACATTTAATACCATAATATTTTATAATAAAATTTAAATGTTTAACATATTAATTATTTTAACTACTTTCATTAATTTTAGTAAATTAGTTACTATTTTTCTTATAAACAGGAAATATATGTTTAACTAAAATCAGTTGAGGTCTATTTAAAATTTACTAATATCAGTTTCTATTATATAAATTAGATTACTTTGAAAAGTGAAGCGGTTAATAAAGTTTTTTTTTAATTAATAGATTTTTTTTGTATAAAGTATGATTTCACATGAAGTATATGAGAGTAACATTATTCATATTTTAAAATTTTTGTATTACGTGTAAAAATAATAGAAAACTAACTAGATCAAAGGTGTTTAACTCACGAGAGGTCGTCAAACAGGACGGATCCCTCTAGGGGTCCGGTGCCTGAAAAAAAGAAAAAAAAAAAAATGTATGTATGGCTCCACCGTGCAGAGAGAAAAAAATAAAAAAATAAATAAAGAAATGGAGACATGTTTCTTTCCGGGTGAAACATAGGTTGTTAAGATCCATAGTGGATATGGAAGAAATACGAAACGTTCTTTCTGAAATCCTCCGACGGTTATTATTTCCTTGAGAGTATGATGGACACTGACTCACTCTCGATGGAGTGGATGGGCTTAAACACCTCCATGCAATCCCACTTGCAAGGTAACCTTTCTATTCCTTCGTTTCATCACCCATGCCATTTTTAGGATGAGAAGAAACGCAATGTTTTATTTTAAAACAATCTCTATTTTTAAATTTAAATTTAAATATTTAATTATATATTATATTTTTCTTAAATCAAAACTAAATATGTTTAAATTATCTTTTACTTTAAACAAATTATATTTTAAAAAATTAAAACATATTTTATTAATTATTAAAAGTATTATTTTATTAAAAATTATTTAAATTAAAATACACTTATAATATTTAAATATATTTTTAGTTCTTTATAAACGCAACCAGCTCGAATTCCAGTTGCCTATTAAATGTGAGTACTTTTATAGATTTGAAAAATTAATTTAATTTATTTTTTATTCTTGTAATAGAGAATGAAGTTTGTTAAACATTGACAATTGAGTGTACAGTAGTTTAAACGAAGGGTAAAAATGGAAGAAGAAAGCAGTAGGAATAGAGAGTTGCAGGGTTCCAAAATATTCCAAATCTCGGCATGCCTCCGGGGATGAGACAGCTCAGCCTGAGACATACACTATTTGGTTTGATGCCCCAATCACTCTCATGTCATGGGTCACTCACCCTCCGTCCCTTCAAATCACTTTCCCTAAATATAAAAGTCAATTGCTTCATAAATGACGAAAACAACCTCACACCACACTCTAAGCCCCCAACACTTGCAGCATTGCTTTAAATGCCTAAAAGCAGCGCAAATCCCAACCTTAATCACCATCCAGGGCTGTTGTATGTCAGTTCACTAATTAGCAAGCACTTTCTATGTAACTTTATATCATATCACTCTTTATTTTGGCTTCTGCGATATACTCATTAGTCTAATAATTAATTGTAATAAGCTTCAATTGGAATATTTATTTCTAAATTTATATACATCACGTAACATTATACCTTTTACATTGTCGCATGACATTGTTTATATGACCCTAACTGTATAATAAAAGTATAAAATTGAGTAGATAAATTGAATTAAAACTTGTTCAACTATAATTCAACTGTTACCCCCATTTCATTTACTATTAGATAAGATTATGTAGATAATATTGGAATAATGCTTAATACCATGACAAAATATATTAACAGAATTTAAAAATAATTCATCGGCGTCTAAAAGTAGCTACAAATAAATTTTAAAAAATAGTTTATTTGTCTATTCGATAATTAACAAATAATACTGGCTCATCTTAACAAGAGATGAAATAATTCACCACTCAGAACTTCCCCTAGAATATACAATTCTAAATAATTAAAGAAATTGTAATATACATTTTACAACGAAATATTTTAATTCTAAATTTTAACAGCAATTTTAATTATAGTTTTATTTCCTACATCCAGATTTGTTTCCTTTAGTATCTACATGAAAAAAAAAATACTAATTATATTAGGGTCTGTAGATATTAAAAATTGCTGTTTATTATTTACTGAAGTTATAATAACGTTATTTCATGTAGAAAGGAATGTCATATGTAAATATCACAGGGTATGTTTTTTTAGCAAAAATAAAATGATGTGTCGGTTTTTTCTACAGGCATTAAAAGGGAAAATAGTATCAAATATAAGGACTAAATCTAATACGGTTATGACTTTCAAAAAGACAAAATTGGTTCCTACACAAAATTCCAGATAACAATTAAAATGAAATATTTTTTCACAATTAAACTAAGATGAAAACAGTATCAAGCATAGATAGAAAAATTATAATTATACCCAAAAAAATTATTCTGTAACGTTTTTATATTCAAAAAGTTAGAAAAAAAACTTAGACGAATAAATCATATTGTAATTGAAATATGAACCATTAAAATAGAAGTATTAGACAATATTTTAAAAAACTATTAACAAATAAAATTTTCTTAAATGTTAGGATAGTTTTTGTTATTATAAATTGTATCCAACACAAACTAAATTATTAATATAGATTTTAAATTTTTTATATTAATATTTAATATTGATACTTATTATTATTTTGTACCAATGAAATTTTTTATTAGGATAAAATATTTTATTAATATAAATTTGTTATATCTATTAATAATTTAACTTTTTTAAGAAAAACTATATTAATAACAGTTAATTTGATATTAAAATGTTAGTAAATAAAACTATAATAACAATTAATTTGAGCTTTTGTTCTTATAAATTGAATGATATTTATGTGTAAACACCTTTTTCAGAATATTACCTTTTTTCCCATTTTATATATGTGTCTGGTAATATTTTATATTAAAGCAAACTTGTTTTTCTATTTTAACTTATTATTTAATAGAACGAAGATTTTCGTTTCGTGAAATATATTAAATTTTAGGAAATGCTTAAATTTCTCCAATTACTGTCAAGGATAAAAAAGTTATATATAATATTCAACTAAATAAATAAAACATACTTTAAGATTTTTCAAAATTATGATCTTTAAAAGTCTATCTTTTAAATTTTTATTATAAGTACCTAAAATATTCTTTCATTAATTTTTTAATTTTTTTACATTTCATGTATATTGATAAATATTTATATAATAAACGACAACTCGATAGTATTACAAGCAAGATAATTCACAATAATTCAGTAAACTGTTTTTGTATTTTGAAATCTATGAGTAATTTTAAAATCAATAATATTAACTAATCATACAATATTCATAATTCAATCTCTACTATGATCACACCAATTGGGTGAAAAATAATGTGCATATTCTACCAGAAAGAAAGAGAAAAATATTACATTATTAATATGCATGTTATCAGCAAAATAGAATAAATAAACAACTGAATGAGGAAATCTATACGAGGAAATTGAAAACCATACTTTTGGCATGAATTATTGAGTCATATTTTTGGAAAAATTATTGACTTATATATTGACGTGACATAAATATATTAAAATATTTATCTACCTTTATATTATAAAAAAATTATTCTTAAATAAAGATATTTTTAGAACTTATTTTTTTCTTATAAAATTATATGATTTCTTTTATGTTAAGAATTTATTTTTTTTCAAAATTTATTTTTTAAGTATTAAATTAGTTTTATTTTTAGATAATAAATTTAAAGATTTATTTATTTCATAAAAAATAAAAATTTAATTTATTAAAATGAATATAAATAGTTAATATGTTGTAAATATAAATTTTATTTTAAAATTATTTGTCACAATAGAGGTGTGAATCAACAGTATAAGAAGTAGATGAATATATTATTAACAAAATTCACGCAACAAAGTAAAGTTGTAAAAAGAGTTTTTTTTTTTTTTAAAGGATGAAAAGAGCATAGTAATTGATAACTATAAAATGGCACCATATCTTTAATATTTAGAAAAAATATGATATTTATTTTTTATAAAAATAAAATAAAATATACTTTTAATTAATTTTAAATTTTAGTATATTAAATTAATAAAATTTGTATGTTATGATTTTAATAATCTGTTTTTAAAGTTTAAGGGTTTATTATTTTATTCCAAATTAATATATAATATAATACTTAATAATAATAATAATAATATTTACTAATAATAAAAATTACTATTTTTAAATTTATTGTATCTAATAAAAATATTTGTACAATATACTAATTGAAATACAATGAAAAGGAGGGAGAAAAAGTACAGCCGGAATGAAAAAACGAAATGCAAAAACTAATAACCCAGTATATAATCTCTAATTTTTTTCAAAGATTGTGAATGGGTGCATGTTGAATAATTGATTCATTTATAATTTCCACCATCCACTTTTATTATATATTAATTAAAAATGGATAACCTAAAGTGGGGAGGGGAAAATGTATATGAAATTGCAAAAAGAAAAAAAAAATAATAAACTGGTAAATAGTAATTTTTTTCCTAAAGATTTTTTACACAAATCATAAATCAATTCGTTTCTAACTTCAACCTCTCAATTTTATCATAAATTAATTAAAATTAGATGACCAATAAATTTCTAGCTATATCTCTTAATTTTAGATATTTATATACAACATCTGATCTTCTACATTGAATTATAAGATTCTTACATGATAGTGATAGTAACTTCCTTTTTAGTCCATTTTTCTTAAAGTTTACCAATATATATATATATATATATATACATATATACACAACATTTTTTAATCAAAATGAAGAAATATAGAATACAGAGTAAAGAGATACCAACTATACATGAGAAGGGAAACATCTCCATCATGAATTGCTTAAATAAAAGACAGCATGAACTAACAATTTATAATTAATCCTATTTGCTTCCTTGCAGCAGGGCGAAAAGGAACGAAATCAACTTATTTTTAATTACCCATACATGGTATTTTTTTTTTTAATTTTAAAGATTATGAATTGTTTGTTACTTTTTTTAAATAGTTTTGCATTTTAAAATAAAAAATTGTTTAACGAATATAATTTTTGAAAATCATTTTAAAAATAATATGTAATATTTTCCTGTTTTACTTTATTTTTTCTCCACCTACTTTCTTCATTTTCTCTTAAAATTATTTTTGAAAATGATTTTAAATATATTTTTTTAAAAATTAAAAGCATATTGAAACACAATCTATGTTTTTCCTTTTTAATTTAATTTTTAAACTTCATCAGAATTAAGTGTACATATATCTTATAAATTTGTATATTTTTTAAAATACAGTTTTATCTCTTTTTATATTTTAATTAAATGTAAAAATACCCATAAAACATACAAAATTTCTTACTAATTGTATTAATTATATCGTTATATTTATACTTTTCCCCTCATATATTGATATACAAATAAACAGCTGGTCATAAAGTATCTTTATATTTTAACAATGACAACAAAATTTAAAATTTTCAAATTAATCACACCAAAAAACGATTTATAAATATGTTAAGCTGGTTACATTACTTCATGGAAAATAAGTTAAAGGAAGTAATAAAAGAGTTGCCAAAACAATAAGTTCGAATCTTTTTGGATGACATGCCATGCAGAGGTGGAAACAAACAAAAAGAGTGCTTATAATCCATGCCAAAGCAACGAAGATAAAAGAAAGCGTATTATAATTTAAAGAAAAGTTGGAATCTTTTTGGACTTTCTACAACGAATGTAACTATAACCGTTCAAGGTGCAAGTCCCACAAGTCTGGCTAATCCTACAGCTATTTTTAATGCCTCATAAAATTTATTTATTAGCATGATAAACAGAAGAGAGAAGAGACAAGCTTCCCTAATTCAATGAAAAGGAGATGGACATAACCCGTGTTTTCTGAAGAAGCTTAGCCAATAGGCTCGCTAGGTCGAAATTTTTAATATAAGAATAGAGGGGGTTAGGGTAACAGTTAAATGGATGATCAAAAATAATTTTGTACAAAGGAAGTGTGTTAATACATAACATTACATGAATTGTTTTTTTTTTTTTTAAATATTAAGACGAATTAAAATTATAGCAAAAACATTTAATTTGACCGTGTTAGGGCGTTATCTTTGAAAGCAAAGGAGTAGTATTTGCCGTTAGGAAGGTAGAAGTCACGTGCGATGCGTGCTGCACTCTGACACATAAATTCTCCTTTTAGGTACTGTACCTTTTTCTCTCTCATACCAAATGCTTCATTTTCATGTTATGACTATGGCTTTCATGCTCCTTCTACCACTACTACTACCACCACCACCCAGTATCTACACCCTCCCTCCAATGGCATTTGCATGCTCCAAATTCTTCTAGATAAACCCAAAACCTCTCTTCTTCTTCTCTTGTGTTTCTTTCATTCAATGGCTCTACCCTTCAACCTCGTAATCTCGTACCTTGTCGTGTTCCACCTCTTGTTGTGCGCCAGTGCAGAGCAAAACCCAGAAAAAAATTCCCTCCTTTCCTTCAAAGAGGGTCTCCAAAACCCGCACGTGCTCGCCGCGTGGCACCCCTCTACTCCGCACTGCAACTGGGTCGGCGTCACGTGTCAACTCGGCCGAGTCACCTCGCTCTCTCTTCCCTCTCGCTACCTCAGAGGCACACTCCCTTCCTCCATCTTCTCTCTCTCCTCACTTACCCACCTCAACCTTGACGACAACCACCTTTCCGGCGAACTCCCCGGTGAACTTGCCCACCTGGTTCAGCTCGAAACTCTCCGACTCGGTTCAAACTCGTTCGCCGGAAAAATACCGTCGGGGCTTGGACTCTTGACGAAGCTCCACACTCTCGACCTCTCCGGCAATGCACTCGCCGGAGAAATACCGGTGACCATTGGAAACTTGAGCAGGCTTCAGTTCCTGGACTTTAGCAACAACCTTCTCTCAGGCTCTCTTCCGATAACTCTCTTCACCGGAGCTCAGTCGTTGATTTCCGTTGATATCTCGAACAACTCATTTTCCGGCGATCTGCCACCGGAAATCGGGAACTGGAGGAACATCACTGCACTTTACGTGGGGATGAACAAGTTATCGGGTACGTTGCCAAAGGAAATTGGGAAGCTTTCGAAGCTTGAAATTTTCTATGCACCGTCCTGTTCCATCGAAGGTCCTTTACCTGAGGAAATTGCAGAGCTAAAGTCGTTGACCAAGCTTGACCTTTCTTACAACCCCTTGAGGTGTTCGATCCCGAAGTTTATTGGGAGGTTGCAGAGTTTGAAAATTCTGGACTTGGTGTTTACTCAGCTTAATGGGTCGGTGCCACCTGAGTTGGGGAATTGTAAGAACCTGAGGTCTGTGATGCTTTCTTTCAATTCACTTTCTGGGTCACTGCCTGAGGAGCTTTCTCAGCTCCCTATAATAACTTTTTCTGCTGAAAAGAATCAGCTTCATGGGCCTTTGCCTTCTTGGCTTGGAAATTGGAGTAATGCTGATTCTCTTTTGCTTTCTGCCAACCATTTTTCTGGCATGATTCCACCTCAGCTTGGGAATTGCTCTGTGATGCAACACCTCAGTTTGAGCAGCAACTTTTTGAGTGGTCCTATACCCGAGGAACTTTGTAATGCTGCCTCACTTTTGGAGGTTGATCTTGATGACAACTTCCTTTCAGGTTCAATTGAGAAAGCATTTATAAAGTGTAAGAACCTCACACAGTTGGTTTTGATGAACAATAGGCTTGTTGGTTCTATACCACAGTACCTTTCAGTGCTTCCCTTGATGGTGCTGGACCTAGACTCTAACAAGTTTAGTGGAAAGATACCTTCCGGTATGTGGAATTCATCAACACTAATGGAATTCTCTGCTGCCAATAACCGTTTGGAGGGTTCTCTTCCTGTGGAGATTGGAAATGCTATTATTCTGGAAAGGCTTGTGCTTAGCAATAATAGACTGACAGGTACTATACCTAAGGAAATTGGAAGTCTCACAAGTCTTTCAGTTCTTAATTTGAATGGGAATATGCTTGAAGGCAATATTCCTGTTGAGCTTGGTGACTGCAGTTCCCTTACTACACTTGACCTTGGAAACAATCAACTCAATGGGTCTATCCCTGAGAAGCTGGTGGATCTAAGTCAATTACAGTGTCTGGTTCTTTCTCACAATAATCTGTCTGGCTTTATTCCTGCCAAGAGATCTTCATATTTTCGACAACTAATCATCCCTGATTTGAGCTTTGTTCAACACCTTGGTGTGTTTGATCTTTCTTACAATAGGTTGTCTGGCACCATACCTGATGAAATTGGGAGCTGTGTGGTGGTTGTGGATCTCTTATTCAGCAACAACATGCTTTCTGGGAGCATTCCAAGATCACTCTCACTTTTGAAAAATCTTACAACTTTGGATTTGTCAGGCAACTTGTTGTCAGGTTCCATTCCATCAGAGCTTGGAAATGCCATCAAACTCCAGGGTTTGTATCTGGGGCAGAATCAGCTATCAGGTACCATCCCTGAAAGTTTTGGAAAGTTGAGTAGTTTGGTGAAGCTGAATTTGACAGGAAATGAGTTGTCTGGTCCAATCCCAATTAGTTTTGGGAACATGAAGGGGTTGACTCACCTGGACTTGAGTTTTAATGATCTCAATGGCCAGCTTCCATCTTCTCTGTCCGGTGTGCAAAGCCTTGTTGGGCTTTATGTTCAGAAGAATAGGCTTTCAGGCCAAGTAGGAGACCTCTTCTCAAACTCCATGACATGGAGGATTGAGACGGTGAATTTAAGTAAAAATTGCTTCAATGGGAACTTGCCACGATCTTTGGGAAATCTTTCTTACTTGACAAATTTAGATCTTCATGGGAATATGCTGACCGGAGAGATTCCTTTAGACCTTGGTGATCTAATGCAACTGGAATATTTTGATGTTTCAGGTAATCAGCTATCTGGAAGGATTCCAGATAAGTTATGCAGTCTACTTAATCTGAACTACCTAGATGTATCTCAAAACAGGTTGGAAGGGCCTATACCCAATATTGGTATTTGCCAGAACCCATCCAAAGTTAGCTTTGTGGGGAACAAAGATCTTTGCGGCCAGTTGTTGGGTGTAATTTGTCATACTAAAAGCATTGGTGGATCAGCATTGTTTGATGAATGGCGGCTTGCTGCAATTGGCATTGCAATCATACTACTAACTCTAAGCATTGCTTTTGTTCTGCATAAATGGATTACCAGGAGGCAGAATGATCCTACGGAGCTTGAGGAGCGCAAGCTAAACAGTTATGTAGATCACAATCTTTATTTCTTGAGCAGTAGTAGATCAAAAGAACCTTTGAGTATCAATGTTGCAATGTTTGAGCAGCCTCTTCTGAAGTTAACTTTGGTGGATATCCTTGAAGCAACCGACAACTTCAGCAAGACAAATATAATTGGAGATGGAGGTTTCGGAACTGTGTACAAGGCCACTTTACCTAATGGAAAAACAGCTGCTATCAAGAAGCTTAGTGAAGCTAAAACGCAGGGTCATCGTGAGTTCATGGCCGAAATGGAAACCTTGGGCAAGGTGAAGCATCAAAATCTTGTTGCATTGCTTGGATATTGCTCAATGGGTGAGGAAAAACTCCTTGTTTATGAATACATGGTCAACGGAAGCTTGGATCTTTGGTTAAGAAACAGGACTGGAGCTCTTGAAATCCTAGATTGGAACAAACGTTACAAAATTGCTGCCGGTGCAGCGCGAGGACTAGCTTTCCTTCATCATGGTTTCACACCACACATCATTCACAGGGATGTTAAGGCTAGCAACATCTTACTCAATGAAGATTTTGAGCCAAAAGTTGCAGACTTTGGACTGGCAAGACTGATCAGTGCGTGTGAGACTCATATCACCACTGATATTGCTGGAACATTCGGTTACATTCCACCAGAGTATGGGCAGAGTGGGAGGTCCACAACAAGAGGAGATGTCTACAGTTTTGGTGTCATTTTGCTTGAACTGGTCACTGGAAAAGAACCAACTGGACCAGATTTTAAGGAAATTGAAGGTGGCAACTTGGTTGGATGGGTTAGTCAGAAGATCAAGAAAGGGCAAGCTGCTGATGTTCTTGATCCAACAGTTCTTGATGCTGATTCAAAGCAGATGATGCTTCAAACTCTGCAGATTGCTTGTGTATGCCTCTCTGATAATCCTGCAAACAGACCTACCATGCTTCAAGTGCACAAATTCTTGAAGGGGATTAAGGGAGAGTAGTTCAATATATTCTCATTGGAACCTCATTTGCTATTTACAATAATAATTAACAGCAAACTTTTTTCTAACAGAAGCTCGACTTCAGTAATCTAATCGTATATCTATGTAGACTCTGGTTTATCAATCTCATATATATATAAAAGCTCGCACTTGTTTTCCAAATTATTTCATGTGTTCGACATAGGTGTGGCTGAACTCGTGCATAAAACTTCTGTTTTCACTACAAATATACCTGTGCAAATAGTAGATCCATCCATACTCAAGGTTTCCCTACTTTGAAGAAAATTGTACGAACAATTTATCTTTCTCAATTCTCATGATGTAGGAAGCATGGTTACTATATCAGACACGGATATATATGCAGCTATGATAAATTTTAAGAACTTATAGGACACAATGCAATTATAATATGATGTATAAAGTTAGTTTAAAATTAACTCAATAAGAATTTAAATCACAAGAACGAATTTATATTTTAAAATGAGTATGAATCATTATAAACATGATAAAATATAAAGGTTTTTTAAAAAGTAAAAATGTTACATCAACGTTTAGAGAAGTGTTTGAAGTGTGCATGGAATGTTCAATGTGGATATGGTTTATATTTTTCAATTCAATTATCAATTATTTATTTTAATTTTATTAGAACCTATTAATTATGGGACATTAATAGTCCTTTTTCTAAATTGCTTTTGATCTTATAAAACAATAATAAGGAAGATTACCATTAGGCTGTTGTTGAGAAATGTTCGTGATTGTGCACCATCTACTCAACCATATATTGATATATTCAGCATATCTATACCCACAAATAAACCAATTACTCCTGAAAAGGATATCTGTGGATCTATAACCTACGTGGTAAAGACTCCAGTTCCTTGAGAGTGAAAATTATCTTCTTTCCTATCACATAAAAGGTTACACTTTGATGGATCAATTATATATTTATAATTATACAACAAAATGTGCATGCAAGATCTTTAGATGATTGTTGTAAATTATAAGGATGTGTAACCTAATAAAAACTACCATGATACATGATACTGATATTGCTATAAAAATATGATACTAAAGTACGTCATTGCCTCCATGTAAAGACGCGACGACGGGGAAAATTTTATTTTTTTTGTCAATGATAGAAAATAATATATTATACATCAGAGTTCTCCTAGAGAACCCATAAGATGTGCTTAAATAAACGGTCCAGATACTTTATTTTGGGGACCAAACCCGGGGTATTAAAAAGGGATCCACATCTTTAATTCTAATCGTTTTCTTAATATTAGTTTGGATTTTACAATATATGCCGAAACTAATTCACACTACTAAGAAAAATATTTTTCATAACTCATCCATATAATTAAATTAGATTTTTTTATTTATATTTAAATGGCTAAATTTAAAAGATAAATACATATGATTTTCTTATATGAGAATATAAAAATTAACATACTTTTAATCTTAACCATCAATATATAGTTATAAATTTGTAGTTCTTAAAATTATTAATAAAATCATAATAATAATATAGTTATCAGATTTTATTCCAATTTTGACACAAAATTAATTTTGATTAGATTTGAAATCTCAAAATTAAAATTAAATTTAATGTGAAAAGTGTTAGATTTGGTATATAAATATCCTTTTCATTCTTACCTTAAATTTGTCTCAATAATTACAATAATAATAATAATTAAATACTAATATTTTATTAAGAATATAATTTTATTATTAAATTTTTCATTTTTTAAACTTCACAATCTTTAACATTTATTTTATATTGTTTAAATTAAAATATACTATGTATTATTTAAATATATATGCACAAACGAATAAAATTTAAAATAAAATTACAAAAAAATATAAATTCCTACAAATTTACCAAAAGTGAAATAAATTACAGTTGAGTTTCGAATTTTTTTTTTATCTTAAATCTTCCTCAAGTTTACACCAAAAACCAATCCGATTCTTCGTGACTCACCCCCTGACCATTTACCTTGCTTGTACCGATTAGCATTTGTCTTGTTTATTTTTGTACAATGCTTTAAAAATTAAATTGGTTATTAAACGGTAAACCATTGATTTTGCAGTTCATTAGTTTGATTGATGTTAATTGCAGCTGAACTAGTAAAATTTAAGTATAATTTTCATTACCATATAAGAATATAAATAACAATTTATTCTAAACTTATAAAAATTAAATGAAATAAATTTTTTAAGTGATCATAAAGTTACTGCATTACACATTTTATATGATAAATAATAATAATAATAAATAAAGTAATATTTACAAAATATTAATTTTTATTTTATTTATTATTTTAAATACTTGTGCAAAATTATTATCTTTTATATAAATGTTAAAGAAATATAAAATAAAATAATATGACGTTTTCATAATTATTTATAATAAAAAAAACAGAAAACTCAACAATGCTAACACAAAATTGTTTACCTTCGCTAGCCATAAAGCAAACAGTAATGAACATCATTAAAACAAAAATTGTTATTAATATAGAAATTATAAGTGCTTACATTAATATAATAATATAATATACTAATAAATAATCTTATTAATAAAAAATATTAATGTATTATTAATTTATTAAATATCAATATAAAATAGTATATATTAGTATGCACTTTCAAAAGATATATTAATAAAAAAAATTAAAAATAGATATTAATTAAAATTATTATAATACACTTATAACCTATTAGATAACACAAGATGATATAATATGAATATAATTCATCTTATTTTTTATTTAGTATACATTAATATAATAAATTGAATAATACTTTTTTGTTCTATCCTATATTTCAAATGAATCAGATAAAAATATAATATAATATAAAATGTATTTAAATTATAAAAATATTTTTATTAAAATTAAATACAAATTTATTAAAATTTAATTTTAATTTAATATTTATAATTTCTAATAGAAATAAATAAAAAAATTTACCTTGACTTTATTTCACCAACTTTAAAAAAATAAGAATAAAAACAAAAAAGGTTTCGATAGAAAGAAAATCAGGAAAGATAGTTGAGAGAAAGAAGAAAATAATAAATTTAATAATAATTATTATTATATTAAAATAATAATAATAGTTTTATTGTTATCTGAGTGTATTATTAATAATAATAATATAATAATAATTTATTATTTTAGTATAATTTTATTATTATTATTATTATTGTACTGAATAAACGATGGAGATACTTTATTTTGGAGACGAAGCTCAGCGGACTATTAAAAAGATTACATACTATTCGTATATATGGTTAGTAATTATATCTATTTTTTTTTTTTGGCAGTCAATTATATCTAAATTTTTAATTAATTAATAAATAATTTTTATATTATTAACTATATAGATAACTAATTAATTACATATATAATCGATTAGTCATAATTTAATAATCTATCATCAATTATATTATACATTTACTATTTATATTAAATTTTTAACCATATTTTTTATAATCTTAATTCTTAATAATTAACACTATACATATGTGTGATAAATATTACTTTTAAAAAGGGATCCACATCGTTATACATGTCCAGTCAGCCCTCTAGATGAATTTTTTTCTAAACTTTTTAGCTTCAATATGTTGAAAAAAAAAACTTTAATCTTAATACATTAATTCTTCTTGTTTTTGGGTTATAATTCCTAACATTAATTTGGATTTTACAACATATGCCGAAACTAATTCACACCACTAAGAAAATTATTTTTCATAACTCATCCATATAATAAAATTTAAGTATTTTATTGATATTTAAATGGACAAAAAATAAATATATAACTTTTGGTTGATAATATAAGGATTAACTAACTTTTAATCTAAACTATTAATGCAAATTATAAATCTATAGTTCTTGAAATTGTTTCTATAATAATAATGTAGTTATCAGATTTTATTCTAATTTTGACAGAAAAGTTAATTTAACTAATTTTGATATCATAAAATTAAAATTAAATTTAAATTTAATGTATAGAAATGGTGTCGTATTTAAAATAGAAATTCTGTCTCATTCTTATTTTAAACTCACCTCAGTAATTATCATAATAATTAAATAATAATATTAAAACTATATTTTACTAAGAATGTGGTTTTTGAATAAAAATTTCATTTCTTAAATTTTAAATATTATTTATAATAAACTATATTTATTTAAATATATAATAAACGATTAAAATTTATAACAAAATTCAGTTGAATTTCAATTTTTTTTATCATAATCTCCTTTAAGCTTGCACCAAAAACCATTTTCCTTCGCGACTCTCGCATTTACCATGCCTATAATGATTGACATTTTTCTTGTTTATTTTTGTGTGCCTTTTTTTTTGCAATGCTTTTAAAAATAAATAGGTGATTGAACTAATAAATCATTGATTTTCAGTTCATTAGTTTGGTAGAAGTTAAATTGCAATTGAACTAATAAAAATCAAATATAACTTTTATTAGCATTAAGAATATAATTAATAAATTATTATTAAAAACAATTAAATAATTAATAAATTATTATTAAAAACAATTAAGTCAAATAAAATTTTAAGTTAACCATGGGGTTTGGAGTATTACTGAGGTCTCTACTCTCAGCTCTACCAGTATTCTCTATCTTTCATACTAGAAAGCACCGATCACACTAATAAAGAAATTACACTACATTATTTATTAAAAAATTTAACCTACATTAATTTATATTCTAATATATTTAAATATAAGCTGTATAGTTTTTATTTATTTTTTTAAAAGAAATTTAGCCATTAAATTTAGATGTAATGGGACGTGAAATTAATCTCGAAATGTAGTATAATCGATTCTCCATTATTTATTCATTCACACGGCGGCCACTAGATCCTTTAGCATGTGTGTGAGAGGTAAGGAAGGGGCACAGGGAACAACGTAAAATCTTTGTATGATAGCTCCTTGTAAGTTATGTATTAGACAATATAAATAATAAAATGTAGTCTTTAAAAACAAAATAGAATGACTGTATACATTTTATATGATAAAAAATAATAAAATAAATAAAGAATAATATTTACAAAATATTACCTTTTATTTTATTTATTTTTTTAAATATTTATATAATTTTTTATTTTACTACTATGTATAAATGTTTAAGAAATATAAAAGAATAATAAGATATTTTCATAATTATTTATAAAAAACAAAAAACAGGAAAACTTAAAGCAATGCGAACACTAAAATTTTATTTTCCTTCGTTAGCCATAAAGCAGATGGTAATAAACATCATTAACAAAATTATGATTTTTTGAAAGTTTTACATCCAATTAGTCTTTATTAGTATAATTTTTAAAGAATAAAACTTATGTTCTGAATATAGATATTAGAGTATTTATATTAATATAATAATATATTATACTAACAAATAGTTCTATTAATAAAAAATACTAATATATTATTAATATAACAAATACTAATGTATGCATTTTGAAATTTTATACTAACAAATTATTTATGAAAATAAAAATTATTATAATATATTTTGATTCCATTCTTTAAACATGATATGACAGGAAATATAGTTTTTTTTTACATATTTATTGTATATCATATTTTATACTAACAAATTATTTAATATTATATTATCGTATTTTATATTTAAAATAAAAATAATAATAAATTATAATATAAATTATATTTAAATAATGAAATTATTTTTTAATAAAAATTGGATATAATTTTATTAAAAATAAAGTTCAATGCAATATTGATGAATTTTTAATAAAAATAAAAAAAATTCAAAAATATAAAAAAAAATGTGATAGGATAAGTGATGGGATAAAATACCATTGAGAAAGAGAAGAAGGATGAGAGAAAAGAGGTTGTATAAAATTATTATTATGATGAATATATTATTTTCACAACAATAAATTCAACTGCTAGTAGGGGTGGGCAAGAAATCGTAACTGTCCGAAGAATGTGGGTAAACATGGACAGTTACATACTGATATTTTATTTTTCTTCTTTTCCTGATTCCTCCCACGTATCTTCTTCATTTTTCTATTTTTCTCTTTGCATTCATTTACTCTCTTTGTGTTCTCTTTTTCATTTTCCTGTGCTTATATTTTTCTCCATGGAAGTGCTCTGCTTTTTGTTTTACTGATTTTTTATTTTTATTTTCCTGCCATCATCATCTTCTCTAATATGCATCTTCCTGCATTTGCTCTCTGTTATGGCTTTTACTGTTTCCTTCTCCTTCTCCCGACTGTTCCTCTCTTTCATAAGCATGATTTCTAAAACCGACCATACCTACTCGCATAAACCGTTCCTTTCGCAACCCAAAAAAAGAATAAATCGTCATTTTTATCAATCAGAGAGACGGTATGTATTTCTCTGAAGTCGATTTCTGGCAGTTCTCAATTTTTTGACCCGAACCCGCCTGAAACCCGCCCCTAGTTGCTGGAATTTAACAAACTATGGATAAGCTCAACAATAACCATGATATAATAAACCTACCCCAAATATTTTTATATTAGATAAATTTAGCTTAACCTTAGTTAAGTAATAAGGATTCTATACCAAACTGTTGACAATCCATTAAAAGATACGTATTTTCTTTTTTTTCTTTTTTTTCTGGCGACGCACATTTCAATTCTTTATCTTAAAACCATCCTCTAAGCTCCTTAAAACCTATTGAGATTGTGAATTCTTCTCGTGTTGTTGTATTCTAATTGCTCTTCATAAGTTTTCTTCTTCCCACAAAGCCCTCATGTTTCCATTTTTAAAACAAAGCTTTTGTGTGTGCATTTTGAGGAAGAGAGTTCTTACGTTTCCATCTTCAGAGCATGAGACTGAGTTTATTAAGTTCTCATGCTCATCTAAGGTAAAATATTTCTTAATTTTAAGTTAAGATCATAACTCAATCAAATTCCTCATAAATATTGCTATTATTGTGTATGAACAACCATTCCTCTATTTATTGAGTTCATTTCCAGAACATGGAAGAAGAAAACCATAAAAAAAATTCAATCATTTTAATTTAGAAATTCTTTCTTGAAGATCATGATATTTTGCTAACTATCATTGTTATTATCGCTTCCAAAGATCGTGATTTTTTTGCTCTCTCCAGCAGGGGCTCGGGTTCTCAATCTCTCTTACCTTTCTTTCTCATATATCTCTAGTGTTTTTTTTTTGTTAAGTGTTAATCAGGTGTTTTTTGGTTATTTAGTAGCTGAAATCAAATGGTTCTACTTCTATCGTTTAGTTATAGTTTTACCTTGGATGGTGGTTACTCACTAGTCGGTTTCCTATCCTTCTTTCATCCTATATATTATTTTAATCTAAATATGAAGATTAATGTGTGCTTTATGTATCTTGGTCATACTTTTTTATTCACAGACATCCAAATTTGGTACTTAGCGTGAGAAACAAAGAAGAACTTTCGTAGGAATTAGATGATAATAGCCAAGAAAATAATTTATTGTAATATATGGTTACATAATTGTAGTTTGTTTTAATTCTTCTTCAGCATTTCCTTATTTGAAGCTCTTTGTTGTGGCTTCTAATCTACTTTGGTTAGGAGTTAATTTGTCTTGCAATTCTTTTAGAATTTATTTTTTTGAAGTTAAAAAAAATTGTTTGGGGGTTGTTGCCGCAATAACTAGTGGATGGTGACCTTATTATATATAATCGTGTTTAGTTTCTAGATTTATCTATTTATCCATTATATGTATTACAAGAATTTGGTGCCCTAAAATTCTGAAGAGGATTGAAAAGTGAGCTTAAGTGAAGTCTATTTTCAAGTTTGCTTGTTTAATTTCCTTCGTCCATATAGAATAAACATTTTAATTAATATTTAATATAATATATAAAGTTGTGAAGTGTAGTGAGGGGTGTCTCTGAAACTGAACTTGAATAGGAAGGTGAGACTCTGAGGGATGGATAGAAGCTACTGTGACAAGGATTTTCTTCCTTTAGTAGTGCTTATTGCCAAGTACCAACGAATACAACACATTTTTCACTTTTTTATTCAAAACAGTCATTGTACAAGGGATGAGTAACTATGTCTTTGTGACCTATGCTTAATGGCAATTGTTCTCTCAGTCCTATTACTTTTTTTCTACACAAGGTTGGTAACTGTTTGTTGCAAAATCTGGAAGAAACATGTTTCTAACTAAGCAATTACAACATGTGTCTTTGCAGATCAAGAGTGGATCCTCCACTCAGTTTCTCCGTCTTATCCAAAATATCTCTTCTTAGGGTGATAGGGTAAAGGTCACACAAATTTTAAGGCCTTTTAGTGTTAGTTTTCTTTTCATCTTGCATTTATTGTGCTGAATTTTATTGTTTTGGATTTTGATGGGTATGAATTCCTACAGTTCTTCATTGTTCAACTCAGGTTCTAGAGTATACTGGTATCAGTTACAATAACCTTAGTAACCTTACTCTAGCTTTCACCTTCTTGTTGTCATTTGCAAGTTTCCTTTCCTTTCTTAAACTATATTCCATAAATTATTTTTTTCCTTTGGTATAGTCATTTCAAAAAAGAATGATAGGACCATAGTCTTTGACTATTTTAACTCAATATGTTATTTGATGACTTTTACACGAGTGTTACCAGAGGACAAGGTAGATTCAAGTTTTTTAATGAAACTCATATGAAAGTACCAAAAAACTATTTTGTAAAAGTATTTAGTTCATATGAGAAAATGTGTAAAGTAAAAAAATAAAAGTGTATATGCTCTTAATTTAAATTAATGTACCACTGATTGATTAATTTAAATTAATATACTAATATACATTATAATTCACGTCCACTTACGAATGCATATATATAAATTTTCATAGTTTTCTTTATTTTAATTTTGTTTACATAAAATAAAATTTCAAGGTAGCCTCGGATTGAATAACAACAATAATTTTTATATTTATTTTTTTTTATAATTTGTTATCCCATTTTTTCAATCTTTTTCTTTAATTACATCATTTATCATATATCTTTTGTATTATTTTACTACCTTTTGTGGTGAAAATTCATCCTTTCTTTTAAAAGATATGGATTACTTGTGGTTAATAATAAAAGAAGAGAAATTTAATTATTTTATTCATTTATTTTATTTTTCTAACTTTATAAAATTAATCAAAAATTAGTAAAAAGAAAATTGGGCCCTTGAATCATAATCGTGGAATTGATTTAAGTATTAGTTATTGAAAAGATATGTAATCTAAATAAAAAAAGTATTGATTATAGATATAAATTTATAATTTTAACAAAAAATTATTATAACTCCTAAAATATTATAAATAATTTTCTGTTGAAAAATTGGCATTGTCTTATATCTTACCTTAGTAATGTTGCTGTACTTAAAGCAAGCAACTTCAAATTAATTTGTGACCAATTCATACTAGGCAAGTAACTTCAAATGTAATTTGTGATCGATTCATACCCTATATATTTATATTACTAATAATTAGAATGAGGTGGTTATTCTGAAAATATCTAACTGGCTTTTTTAGATATTGTTTTTTATTTTTAATGGCTAATATGTAAATATTGTGATTTTTTTTGTAATTTAAATAACTACTTTGTAGGATAGATCAATTCTCATGCTTGAATTTTGGATTTTGCCTCCTTGAAATACTTCAGTCTATTTGAAATTTATATATTTTGTACGAGCATTGCATGTTTATTATTTCTTCATTTTGTTTATATTTTTTTTGACGTATTTTTAAATCTTTTTAATTTGTTTAATGTTAAACTTTGATGAACAGTTGTTACAGATACACTGATTACTGATTGAGAGTGGCATGTGCAAAACTATATCGGAAGATCTTCATCAATCTCAAAGCTATTCAAATTTTTTTATTCTTTTAGCTTTTGTTTTCCCGTAGCAGTGGATGTTTAATTTAAGCAAATTTAATATTTTAGTATAACTATAATATTGATGTGAATATTATAATATTATTTTAATAACTTATTATATAATTTGAGATTTTTAAAACTTATTATCTATATTTAATGTTTTAGTATAATTATAATATTGATGTAAATATTATAATATTATTTTAACAATCTATAATATAATTTAAGATTTTAAAAATTTGTTATGTATATTTTATATAATTTCAAATTTTAGTATATTTTTAAACTTTTTTATTTTTTTTAATAATAATAATAATAATAATAATAAATTATATTTTAAATTGTTGGGAACAAAAGAAAAAATATTAGAAAAGATTTATTATCATTATTAATAATTTAACAAATGTTTTTATCACATAAATAACTAACAATGATTTAAATCATTAAAAAATATAAAATAAATAACAATGATTTTCATAATTGTAGACAACTATTAAAAGTTTAAATTGTAATTTTTTTTAAAAATTTAACAAATGTTATAATAAATTGTAAGTAAATTCTAAGTGTTTGGATTGGATTTCCTACATTTGCTTAAAATTATTGATATATAATTTGCTAGATATAATTTTTCAATAATTTGACCTACTATGAATAAATAATATGATGAAGATTTAAACTGTTGGTAAAATAAAATATATTTATTGTTAAAAATTAATTTTTTTAGAATAACAAAAAATAAATGTTATCCCAATTTACTTTTTTTAATATACAGTTTTTTCTCAACAAAATAAAGTTACACTAAAAGAAGGAATATAATAGAAGAATAAAATTAATTTATTATATCTACTAATCAAATAAATATTAAAAAATGAGAAAAAAAAATTTTTTACCGTGACTTGCAAATAAAGTCTTAATTATTGTTCGTTATTGGGTGATAACTTGGTAGTGCAACAGTGCAGGTGCTTATTCGGTCACTACTGTTAAAAGTATGATGCATGGAGAAAAATAAATAAATAAAACCTTTGATTATTTTGATCAATTTAATTTTAAGTTTGTTATTCATATTTTTTTAAAAAAATTTCACATTTCTATTTTAAAAATTATTCTATTTCACCACTTAATTTTTTTTTAATTTTTTAAAATATAAGTATAAAATTTAAATTAATTTTTTATATTAGCTTTTGATATTATTTAAAAAATATTATTTTTTAATATTCATTCGTTTGAATTCTGAATCAAACAAACAGATATTAATTTTTTTTTATATTCCACTTTTTACCCTCTCATTCACATGAGAGATTGCTTCTTCTTTTTTCCTGGCTCAACAATTTTTTTTTTCCAGGTCAGCAAAGAAATTGCCCTCTGCGAGCTAGAAATAGTAATGGATAGAATCTGAATTTGATATTTGTGTATTCCAACCCATCCGCGAGTTTTTTTTTTTTTTTTAAATTCTATTTGGGTTCACTGGCACGCTTATATTTAATGGACACCTACACCTATACACAAGAGAGATATTTTTTATTTCAGATCAACAAAGAACTTTTTTTTCAGGTCAACAAAGAAATTGCCTTATGCAAGCTAGAAATAATAATGGACAGAATCTGAATCTGAATCTGTATTGTGTATTCCAACCCATATGTGAGTTTAAGAAAAATACGTATATTTGGACTCACTAGCAATTTTAATACGCACGCCTGTTTGTAACTTCACCAAGATCGACTCGTAACTTCACCACTCACTTCCACATTCATTATAACAAATATATAAAAGTACTTCAATTCATACTCACATTCACCAAGTAAAATTTTTAGTGTATCTGGATAACCCCCCTCTGAAATCCTGTTAACATGTTTTTTAATTATATTCCACCGAAACAAATTGATTTTGTACACTAGCACACATGTTTAGTTATAAAATTACGGTAGACAAATTAATTTTGCAGTGGGTAGAATTGATTCTAAATATGGAAATTTTTAGTTTATTTTCTATTTGATAGAATTGATTTTGAATACAAGTCTTATAAATTATATTTTATTTAATTTTTAAAAGTAATTTTACTTTATTAATCAAATGAAATTATTTTTTCTCAACTTACTTTTAAAATATCATACCTAAACATTAATAAATTTTTTAACCTATTATAATTGCTCTATAATTTTTTAAAATTGCATATTTTGCATAAAATTTTAAATTCAATTTCTTTTTTTTTTCCATTATATATACAAAAACCAAAATTTTAAAATAAATTTTAAACTTAATTATACTAAAATTTAAAATAAACGGACGTTTCATTCATTATGAGCAGTTTTTGTGAATATTCAATATTTGAATGTACTTATCATCCCTATAGTTAGAGCAAGATACAGCGGATGTTATTTTGCAAGTAATTTTTTCCTTTGAAAAAGAATAAGCAAATAATAGCAGCGATGATTGCAGTGGGTACGTATAAGAGGTTGTTTTCTTTCTTTCTATTTTTTTCTCAATGGGTACGTGCAGTGCAAAGTAAGGCTCAACAAATGCTTGACAGTTGATAGGAGTGTCTTATCAATGGTAGTAGGAAAAGGAAGAGTACCTTCATTCAAGAGGAAAACCTGTGAACGTGGATGAAAATGTTGTCCTTACTTTGTTCAAATATCTACAACTAGAAGGTGTGCTTTAGGAAAGAGTGCCTTCCGCTCTATGGAAATTTCAATCCAGACAAGATCCAGCATGTGGGGTTTTATGTTATTATAGCCTTCTAATAAAGCTTTGCTAAACCAAGAAAATTCCACCCCGCCAACCATGCTTTTCCGTTGCAGTTGGAAAGGTTCTATATTATTTGGGTAAAATCTTGTCTAGCTTTTGTTCAAATCATGATCTGGGTATTGCAAATTAATGAATAGAAAAATGTCATAATTTCATTCAGAATACACTTAAAATCACATAAACAATGTATTGTTATGCTTTTCAATAAAAAAAAAAATCGCTTTTAATTTTTTAGTCAATATCTTAAAATAAATATTAACATTTGCGTAGAGAGTCTTCATCTGAAATCTAAAAATACCACAATTCGTTGTTAGATATCTTTTTGGTAACTTCAAAATTGTGACTTATTTGTAAGGAAAGTAAACATAAACTTTCACATTTGACTCGTTATTTTGTGAATCAGATCAATATTTAAATAAATATACTATTTTAATAATACTATTAAATTTTAAGTTAATGTTTTTCATTTGTTTGTATTTGTTAAAGTAACTTTTTCTAAATAACTAACTCATACAGCTAAGATAAACTAAGAAAGGAAGAGAGACAATCGATTTGATTTCTATATGAACAAAACTTGGTATAAGTAACGTAATTCTCAAATTAAAATTAAAGTCTCATTTTAATAATATATATATATATATATATATATATCGATTTTGAATACCAAATTTTATTATGAGATTATTAAAATAACATTCTAACTTTAACTTAAAAAAAAAAAATACAAAATATACTTCTGTATAGATAAATTAATTTTTTCTTTAACAAACTGTACTTATCTCACCCTAAATCCCTTCTAATCACTTATAATTAATTATAAACCTTTATGTTAATTGTTCATATTAAAAGTTTGTTAAGTTATTTTTTAAGATAATTAACCTAAAATATTATATTTAAAATTATTTATTTTTATAAAAAAATCTTATTAATTTACTTATGATAAGGTTATATAAACTAACTTAATTACAACCTTATATTGATAACTAATTTCCTATAAATTTCAATATTTATATTGTATGGTATTTTTATCATACTACTATTTTTAATATATATTTTATTATATAATTTTTTATCTTTCTTTTCTTTTTATATAAAACAATATTTTTTATTTTATGTTTTCCTTTGCATTTTAAAATTAATGATGAATGACTTTATTACTGTACAGAAATTGTCTTTTATGCCAAAAGAAAATTATAAACAAATGATTATAAATTCCGCACACCACGTATGGCCCAAACAAATTCTTTATAAGTATTTTTATTTAGGTAACAGCAATATATAATATAATATGAATTAAATATGTTTTTAATTTTTTAAATAACTAATTTTTATTTTAAAATTTTTATTTCAGTTTTTTATTTTTTAAAATTTAAATATCATTTTTAATATTAATATAAATTATTTATTTTTAAATAACTATATTAAAATATTTTATAAAATAAATTTTTTAATAATACTTAATTTTATTTTATTTAAGTTTACATTAAAGTTCATAGTTAAGATATTTTAAGAAATAAAAAATTTTAAAATTAAAATTTTATTATTTTAAAAAAATTAACTCGTATTTAACCTGTATACCATATATAACTATTGATTTATTTTTTCTTGCAAGGAAAATCTACATTCGAAGTCCACTATTACGCCTCTGACACACACAAAAAAAAAAATCAAGGGGAAGGCCGATAATGTATCATTTTCTTCTGAGAAACTTCTGCGAAAAATGTCCTAAACGATTAACGACGCTCATGACACATTCGGCACGTGCGATTCCGTGCTTACGGACTCAGATTCTCTACGACGCCCCTATGACACTAACATGTTCCCTTAGTCTTACAATGTCGTGTGTCAATTACAGACTCTCTGATTTGCTCTATGACACTGATTCAGCCACGGCATTCTTCCATTTTTGCCATGTCTCTGGAAATCAAACGGCTCAGACTTCACGTTCGCATGGAACGGCTGATGCAGGCTCAACACCGTATCATGCTCGGATCCTCGTCCTTCCTCTCTCCCTCGCTTCGTACCAATCGCCACTCCGAACAGCTTCGGGCTTATCTCCTCCATCACCGCCGCATCATCGCTGGAGCACCGCTTCGTCGGCATCAAATGAAGCGTCTTCGCGGCCGCGGAACCAAACTCCCTACCTTGCATACCATCGTCCGCTTGAGCGTTTGCGTAGTTCGACATGAGACTGAGTATATTGTTGCAAAGCGATCTCATCTCCTCCAACTCCTTCGTCAATTGAATGTTCTCCTTTCTCAGCCTCTCGTTCTCGTCCAGCAACTCCGCCGGCGCTCTCGACGGCGACGAGTTCGACGAAACCGCCTGCTCCTCCCCCGAGTTCGACGGCGATACGATAGGCTTCGCCGTTGGAATCGTAGATAGGGGCAGCGGCGACGGAACCGCTATGGTCGCAGTAGGTCCGACGTTCGAAGCTGCCGGCGGCGACGTCGAGAGAATCTTCCTTCGCTGAATTTCACAAAGAAGCCGTTTCTCGCCTCTTATAAAACAGTCGTTTGAGAATTCCCACCGATCAGGCACGACTTTTCTGAACCCCTGCAAATGAAGCAAAATTAACACAAATTCGAGAGAGAGAGAGAGAGAGAAAGAAAGAAAAAGAAATTCATAGAGATATATAATTACGTAAGTGTTGAGTTGACGAACGAAGCTGGAGAAATTGTTGTGTTTAAAATACTTGGGAAGCAAATCGCGGGCGAAAACGGTAGGGTTCCAGACGATGAAGGATGATCCAGCATCGTTCCACGAAATCACGTCGTCGATGGAGTGATCATCGACAAGATGGTAGGTTTTGGTGAGAAACGGCGTCGGAATGGATCTTTGTGACTCACCGGCCGATGAGTCGCCGTTGTGTTCCACCGGCGGAGCCATGGAGTGGGAATGGCGCGCAAAGTGTTTTCTATGGTGGTAGTTCTAGAAGGTTCACGTGGAAATGGAAATATAAGAGAATGAAATGAGAAAGAACAGAGGGATGCAAAAGAAATTGAAGGAAAAGAGAAGAAGGAGCTATTACGTTACTCACCTCTTTTTTCTCGCGAAACTTCCTTCCCATGTGGGGTTTGTTTACCACATCGAGTGGTAACTTACGTTAATGAAGAAACTTCTACACTTCTTACTTTTTTAAGAAAAAATAAAAAGAAAGTGGGGTATGATTCAAAACTGTCTACGTGTCTTAGCGTCAACATGAAAAATATCTGTTATCTAGTGCCTATGAAAAGAGTCACGACAAAGGAATATTACTTTCTTTCTTTTAAAAAAAAAAGACAAAATTGAGAAGATACTGATCTATTTGTTTAATTTCAATTTATTTTTTATGCAATTTTTTCCTGAATCACAAAATAACCAACGTCTATAATACCGAAAAAATTACCAACATATAAAGCCTAGAATACCTTTTGACATATTTTTATCATGATATATTAGTTTTTTTAAAGTTAAATAGTTTTTAATAAGTAAACAATTTATCAAATAAAAATTTTTATTTTTAAAAAACTGAATAATTAATTATAAAAAAACATATTAAAATATATATATATATATATATATATATATATATATGTTAGGCTGTTAGCAGTTTTCATAAATTACAGGAGTTCCTAATTAACAAATCTGCAAGAAGTTTCATAGCAGCAGGAAGTTCCATCATCAGGTAGAGTAAATTCATCAACCTCGCAGCTCCACCCACACATGGCAACAAAATCGGCAAGGCATGAGCTATCGTTAAATCCAACAACTCAATCAGAAAGAGATTGAAGAAAGTTCGGATTAGAAGTTTTAGCATAATTGATTTAAATTTTAAAGTAAACATTTTTTTTCGAGGAATTGAAACAAGTATCTTGGATTGTACTATTTTTTGACCAGTTCTCAAAATAAATGACTGGGCTTACTTCAGTAATCAAAATTTTTATATATGAGCTAGAATTATTTTAACTAAAAATTAATTCCAATGTAAAATTAAGTAGTATCCCGGAACGTCTCGACTTCAGAAAGTCTGGTTTAATATTGATTTCCATTCAAAATTACAAGTATCGAGATGGTTAGGTTGGCTACTTCGATCCAAATCAGTTTTGAATTTGGACGTATTAAAATTCATATGTTTTAAATTAATATTTACCAGTTTAATTGAACTCAGGGTACTGCCAGTTCAATGAGCTAGCTATTACTAACTCATTTTTCAAAAAAGATAAAACCATAAATATAATTTTTCAAATAAACTAGAAAAATATATAGGATGCGTAGCTGAGCGAGATTGGTCACACTAATCTTAAATTTCCCTGTAAAGATAAACGACCTTAATCAAATCTCATTCGGGGATTGGGTATCCAAAAGGTATGGTCAATTTGACTAAGGAGCATTTATTTGTTCACAGTAGAAGTGGCCTTTCATTGCACTGTTTTCTAAAACGTAACCACCTGAAAAGTCTTTTTCTACATCTTCAAAATGCTGCAATAATCAGAATAAGTTTTTGACTAAGTTTTTTCAAATGCAAATTAAAACATGTGTATTTGCCTAAAAAAATAAAGAAAAAACATAAATTCGAACATGAATGTTACTGATGACCTCTTTCTATAAGATTTCAACCACTTTAAAAAAATGTATATAAAATGTAATCTTAAATTCATATTCAAGATGTATATCAGGCATGAAATTAATTTCTAAATTTAAATAATAATAATAATAAAATTCTTAAATTATTTTTTGTCAGTCATATAAATTTTTATAAAGAACTAATATGATGAAAAATTAATATAATTTATACAAATTAGTTTAAAAATATTTTTCTTCTTATAATTATTACGAATTTAAAAACTAATTTAATAATCCATATAAATATTGAGATCGAATTTGGGAATTACCTTGCATATAAAATGATAAAATCACGGTATATCTATCCTTAATTAAAAACCCACATTTTAAAAAACATACATCATCATCAGTTTCTCGCTTTTGGTATATTTAAATATACTCTAAGTATATTTAAATTCAAAAAATACTAAAATAGGTTTAATCACGAAAGATTTTATTCTAGAATAGTTTACACAATTTTTAAATTCAAATCTTCTAATTGTATATCAAGAAAAAAAAATCCAAAAAAATTATGGTAGGCTTTCATTAAAATAAATTCAAGATCTTATCCCACACTCGTAAAAATTTCTTCCTTAAAGAAAATTGAAACGAAAGAAAACCACAAGCAATCAAATGACATACCAAAGATGGATAATTAGCCTCATTTGGATCTAAAGCAACATAAACTTTTCTGTCTCAGCGATCATGTAATTTGAGAGAAATATCACTGTTGCGTGGGAAGGGAACTTTTTTTATTATTTTCAAATTAAGAGCTGGAATTTATCTGGAGAGGAAACGACTGGTGAAAAAGCTATACAATAATTTGATTAGAATACTTTTGGGTGGGTGGTGTCAGAGATTTCATAACCGTATCAAAATATCTCCAATGTAAGTATCTTCTTTTGTGATCAGATGAACCAACTGGCTGACATAGTTTCACTTCACTTGTAACACAAGGAGGATAACAACGAAATCACACAGTAACAGAGAAATAAAATTCAGATGGAAGCTTTGAATTCAGTTACCATGAAAAACTTGGAAAGAGAAAAGAGAGAGTATAAAAGCGTCAAATAGGGGTAAAAATAAAAAATCTCAAAAACTTCATTAAATTCAAATCATTAATAAACACACTCTTACGTTTTCACTTTATATATTTTCATAGTTCAAATGATCAAAATCCAAACTTTTTATGCTATCACTTAATGGTCCGTTGTCTTTTTATCGAATGAATGTGATTTTGAAGTAATAGTTGTGAGAATTAATACACCGTTAAGGAATAATGTACTGAAATTTAAACATAAATACAACAAAATTAAATTTAAATATCTTTTCTATAACTTAATATTAAAAAAACAGAGACAGAAGAAAACTCTAAAGAAGAAGCAACCGTTTTCTTTATAATAGAATAAAACACACTGTAAAAGAAGTTAAAGATATTTTTTATGATAAAATGTCTTACTAGCTCTTTATTTAATTCAATATCACTTTTTAAAATATTTTTATACTAAATCATACTTAAATACTTATACAAATATATCAAAAGGGATATCTTATAATGATGTAAGATACATTAAGTATTACATTGTTGAACATATTTTATTAATTAATTATATCTTAAAATTAACCGTTAAGTTAAATATTTTTATCATAGATGATTTTTAGAAAATTTTCAAATTAATAAAAACTTATTTCATATCTTATTTAAGAACATAAAAACAAGCGTAAATATACTTTTAAAATATATATATATATATATATATATATATATATATATATACTTTGATTATATACTCATAGTTAGTTAATTTTAATAAAATATAATATAAATATAAATAATCAGAATAATATAGAAATAATATTTTTTAAAATTTAGACAACAATAGATTGATGATGAAATAATTTTTATTGTTATATTTTTTTAAAGTATATATGATATTAATTTTGACATAAATAAATAATTACAAAATATTTTTTAATTAATGTAAAAATTTATAAATATAATATATTTAATTATTTTTTCAATCTAACAATAAATGAACAATGTAAATGTGTTATCATAATTTAAACGGTGTAATTTGATTTTATATATATATATATATATATATATATATATATATATATGAATTAATTCACGCACGTAAATTACATCTCATTCTTCCATCATTTGATCCTTTTTTGTATATCTGAATTAATTCACGTATGTAAATTACATCCCACTCTTCCACCATTTAATATGTTTTTATTGGATAATTTTATCTTAAAATCAGCTGTTAGATTAAAAAAATTTATCATATAAATTATATTTATAAAATTTTATATTTATATAAAATTATTTTGTATCTTATTTATTTGTCAAAAATAATATAATATAGAAGTATATGAAAATAAAAATATTTTTATATTTTTATAATTATTTAATTTTAACAAAATTTGATATAAAAAAATTAGAATGATATATAATTATGATATAATGGAGGAATAAAAATTGTATTCTGTATAAAATTATTTATAATATAAAAATTAATACAATTCAAACCGACGTAAAATAATCCATTCTCATACATATTTATCCATCAAAATATTACATAATAATATCCTACTCTCCCAAATCCAAATGATGTTAATATTATGTGTCCTAGAGTTATAAGGAAAATTAGTCCAAATATACCAATATCACCGAGACATCAACAAAATTTTGTCTCTACTATATCAAAGCCAACCCCCGAGAGTAATGTTATTCTCAACACAATTTTTTCATAGTAATTCTTATAACTTAAGGAAGAGATAGAATACAGACAGAAAGGCAAATGTATGTATGTGATATAATAATAGAAAAATGGAGGAAAAAATGAACTATAAAAAGGATTGTGAGAATTTGTTTTAGATAATATTTATGATTTACGTCAATTTTAGTTTTGGTAGAAGACTGAGAGTGAGAGAAATGAAAATATGTAATATAATATAAACAAAAAGAGAAAAAAAAAACTTTAAAAAGAATCGTGAGTTTTTATTTTAAATAATCTCTATGATTTTCATCAATTTTAGTTTTGATTTCTATACTTTTAAATTTTTGAATTTTCATATATATATATATATATATATTTCTTTAAAAGTTGATTTTAATCTTCGTTATATATGTTAAAATACAATAATTTAACTTGATGTTTTATATGTTGGAAGAATTAAAATGAAAATGAAATAAAATTAGGAAAACCAAAACTTAAACGTTTAAAGTTTTAAGGAAAAATCGCAAACTTGTAAAATATAGGAATCAAAATTTAAATTGAGATAAATTATAGGAAAAGATTTTGAACTCACTCTAAAAGTTATCTAAATCCGGACACTGCTAAACCTTTCCCAACATCCAAAGGCCCGGGATCCTTCGAATCTACACTCATCTCTTCGCTTGATCCCCCACGTCAAAATCCAATTTTGCTGCATCTGCTACTGTTTACGAGACAACTCATTTATGTTCTTATCTTTCCTTTGGAAAAATGTCAAGCAAGCAATGGTAGATTGTAATTGTCGTCACCTAGCTTGTTTTTCACATCCTTATAAATAATAGTCTTATCAACAAAATTAAGATAGACTTTCATATTCTTTTATAATTTAATTTTAATTCTCGTAATCATAATTGTTATATTTTTACGTGATTATATATTATCAAATCATTACTAAACTTAATTATCATATAATTATTTTAATTTCAATTTTTAAGTAATATATTAACACGTGATTAAATGATAATGTAATTTTTATATTTTTAATAGAATATTTATAAAAAAAATTAAAATACACTAATACTATAAATATTTTTTTATACCTTCAACTACTTATAAATTATTATATAATTAAAAATAATTAAATTATAATTATTTTAAATTTTCATATTCTTGATTATTTTTAATTAGTTGATAATATAAAATTTTTACACCGACATTAAACTTATATTTGTATGGCATTTATTTTGAGTGTTTTATAATGTGCTTTCAATACTTACATCTATGAGTTTTTCATAGCATGAATATACAAGTTAATGGATGATTCTATCCATGGAATTAAACAATTAATAACTCAGGCAAACAAAACAAGAATATTATGATTGAAGAGATATTTAAAAAATTAAAACGGAAAAAAGGTGGGCCAAACTGTGGGCTCCTAACTTTCTCTTATCCTCATCTGAATGCTTCATCGTCTTGTGAGTGCCCAATCCTGTTCTCTCGGACCATCTCTCACTTTAAAGTCGTCATATACTCCTATTTTCCATACATTTATTTTTTCGTACAACACTTTAGCATAAATTTTTTTTACAAAAAATAGAAAAATACAAGAGAAAAAAGACGGAGTTAAATGAGGAGAGATAGAGGCAAAAGGCCTTGTCAATTTTTGAAAACTATTCAGATGATCTGTAAAACTTTTCTGTTCATTCTAAATATGCTCACATGTAATACGATACTAATACAAAGATTAAGTTCTCTGTATGTTTATTGGAGTACTTACCTATCATTTTGAAACAATTGAGTCTTTTTTATTTTGAATAGATATTAGAATTTGAGCTTTTACGTCTAACTATCCCCAAAAGCTAACTATGTAAGAAATTGGCATAGTCTGAAAAATATCCGAATTATCCTCATTATATATACCCATAGTTAGGAATATCTCTAATCAATATGAAATTCTAACTGATGCAAACATAAAATTAGTAAGAATCTGAATTTAAAGTTTAGATTTCATACCTCCTATGGGCAAGTGCAAGTATCAATTTCTGTATAACGTGGGTGCACGTAATCTAGGTTAAGAAGAATAATGGAAATGCACATGTCAATATAATAAGAGTTGAAACAGACCCCTTAAATCGAACAGAACATGTCAGCGAACACGAAAATTATCTCACAAATCCCACTGGTCCAATGGCACTTTTTCATCCTGAAGCAATATTTTGAGACACAAGTAAAGTGCAATAACCCAGGTTGCCACTGTCATAACATTTTGATTTGGCCAAGCATGAGGAAACTTATCAAGCTCAAAATCTCAGTAAAATGCTAGTGAAAAGCTTAATTCTCAAAGCAATCCATATGAGAGCATAGGCTGATACAAACAGTGCCACATTAATTGTAACTTTTTGTGAAAACAGTTTGTGTGTGAAGCTCTACTCTATATAAAATTAGCTCTCAAATGTGCGCAATTTACATTCGGGAAAATATTTTGAAGAATATATAATACTATAACAAGTGAAGACAGCTTCTGAACCATAATTCCAAATAACAAGTTAATTTTAGCATTTCTTCAGTATCCAATACACAAGACAACACCAGTACATTGTTTGCAAAGTGTGCATGCACACTCCCAAGAAAGTATATACTTTACCAAGAGCAAGAAAATATGACTAGTTTAGTATGCTTACCCATAGATTCAATGAGTATCATTTTTAGAGCATGAAACACTTAATCATAATAGGAGTTCCAATATTTTATTACCAGAATTCAATGCTCATACATCATCTCAGTTTCAAGCACAGGTGTTTTACAGGAGGGGCGGGGGGGAAGATTCATGCTGTAGCTTTACGGCATAGTAGATGTAATGAGGCTCTTATTGAGGGAGAGAAAGCTCTACAACAATATCCAGCCAAGTAACATTTCTAATCAAAGTACAAAACACTTATAGACAAAAACATATTTGCATAGTAAAGGCCTCAAAATGGTCACATTTCTAGGCTCCACCTATAACTGGACATGTTTATAGCAGAGAATGATGGGGTAACAAATTTACACCAGGGCATAATTGTGATTTAATTATTCATCATTGATTGAATACAACTCCAAAGCTAAATATTATGTCACATACACCTTACATGTTCATAGTAGACTTGAATGTATCACAAGTATTTTACAAATTTATTATGCATGTGCCATATTAAAAGTATAACCAAAAGCAAGCGTAGATCTTGAAATAAATAACACTCAACATGAGGGGGGTTCTGATATTATTTTAGAAAGCAATACTTGTACTTTGTTTCATTTTCATACACTGTTATTATGGAGGGAAATAAAGAAAAAAAAAAAAGCACCTGATGGTGCGGATAATAATGATATATTAATACTATAATTAGGTCCAAAAAAATACAACCAAAAGAACGCATATATAAATGTTCCCAGCAAGAGTGTATGCTCAACGAGAGTAAGACAACAAAAGGTCAAAAGGATGATGAACAAACATGACAAAGTTTGCAAAAAAGGAGAAGTACCCAAATAGCTTAATCAGTATGCTAGACTTTCCTATTACACAGAATGACGTGTCAACATGTTTTGGCTGTATACATACCTCTAATTTACAAACTAGAACACATGTAAGTCTGCATGATATTTTGAAGGGAATGTGAAATTTAATACAACATACAACCTTGGCCTTTCTATGGTCAGTTTATTGTATATGATTCTCATATCCAATAACTTCAAGCAGCATACAACTCAGTCATATTTGAAAACCTGAGGTTACCTAAAGAATGATAATGTGTCAACTAACCTGCAAAACTTCTGGTACAAGTCCAACACTCCTCTCAAAATAAAAAGTATTCAAGTTACAATAAAAGGCTTGCTGAAAGGCCCCATAAAATCATCCTCAGGAAAACAAAGGCTCAAGAAACATATAAAATACAATGACGATGTAGCAAAAGGATCACTGAAGAGAATATTGCCCAAAGGAAGGTTACCCACCAAGCCAAAAACAAAGCAACTTCTTTGAAGAAAGCAAAGCTGGGAAGTACATCACTTATAACCGGAAAATAATTTCCAAATGAAAGACCATCAATCTGAGATAAACCAAGAAAGAGAAGCACCAGCACAGGAGGGGCAAGGAATTGCAAAACCACAAGGCACAAGTAGTGATTATGAAGAAACATCTTTGCCCTACTGTAATCCAGGTCAGGAACCTTGCTAGCATGAAGCCTTTGGTACCAAGACAACAGAGCTTCATTCAAATACATTTGCAGGTTAGGCCTTAAAGCCACAATCTGCAACAAACTTGACCCCAACAAGCACCAGCGCCTAAAATTACCAAAATCAGAAGGCAAAAGCCCCACATTCCCTACCAATCTCTCTGCATTACCAAATCCACTCCTTGTCACACTACCTCCTTTACTCTTATTACCATAGTTTTTGTTTACAAAAATCTCAGCCAAGGGGGTAATCCATAACAAAGCCACAAATATAACAAACACTTGATTGGCATAGAGAATCGCACGTGCAAACCATCCACAAGTAATCATTGGCAAATTGCAACGAAGCTGATCCGTTCCAAGCCAAAAGGAACGTGCACTTCTAGCAGCAGGAATAAACAGAAACCCCGCAAAGCAGCCAATCAATGCAGCAAGGAAAATCCTCCAAAATCCATCAACTGAAACCACAAAACGAAAGTCCAAAACCATGGAAACACCCTCAGGAACAAACAAAAGCCCTAAGAAAAGCCCCAAAACCCCAAAAACAACACTCAACTGCTTCTCCGTTCTCCTGGACGCGGATCTCTCAAACGTGACCTTAGCGAGCAGGGTAGTCCACGTGTAAAGACTTAAAATTGATAACAGAACGGGAACGAAAACCCCATTGGCGAAGAACCCAGGATTTTGGGGCGAATCCAAGAAAGTGTGAAGCAAGAGAGAAGAAAGGGCAGCGAAGGAGAGAGTGAAAGCAACGCAATACTGATCGATGAAGAGACGAGACTGAAGGTGAGCATGATCGAGCCTGAGCCTGAAGATCTGAGCGTTGTTTTCATCGAAATCGAGCTTGTCCTTGGACTTGTTCTTCTTTTTGAGTTCGGTGGCAGTTTTGGAAGACAAAGGTTGATAACCGTCGATGCCGGGGCGGCGAATGGCGGCTCGGAGGCCGTTGGATTGAGGTTGGGAATCGGGGTGGATGTAGGTCTGGAGGCCGTGGAGGAAGAGGATGGGGATTTTGAAGAAGGCGAAGGTGAAGGCGATGATTAGGGACAGTGATGTGTGGAGCAATGGGTTCTTGTACAACAGCACCAACCGGAGCATCTTTCTTCTTGGAGAAACTCACCTTGTTACCAACCCAAAGTGCTGTTGCTCCAAGTTCTTTTGTCAGATAGATGATGGAGTTCAATTCTTTACTGCTTACGCTATTCTTTGCCCCCTCCCTAGTCCCTAATATGAGTATTATATCTGACCAACTATAAGTAAATTATTTTTCTATAGATAGTGAAGATTAATATTTTTTATATTTAGAAAAATAAACTATATCTTTATCAACAAAATACTTTAACAAACTATGTTAAATACTCTTTAAATATTGTTTAAAATATATATTTTGTTTGTAAAATTTTATTTCTACTCTTTTAATCTAAAAAATTACACCATTACATCGTAATAATTTGATGCTACATTATGATTATCAAGCAATGATTTTAATATATTAAAATTAGTTATTCACTGAAAACAAGATAAGTTCTGCTCAATTAGAGTAATTTACATCGTTATTCAAACTAAAAAATTATAATCCTTGCTTGCAATAACCCTGTAATTTATGATTTCATGCAGATGAAATAAAACCCCATACTCCTAATTCAATTTTAATATTAGGGAAAATCAATCGAGTTTAAATTATAAAATTTAATATTTTTTATTTTTTTTATTTTTTTATATTTATCTTAGGAAATAATTAATTTTCATAGGACTTACATAAATATTTTTTATTTTTTCAAGAAAAGAGAAAATAAGAGTGGTGAACTTTTTGTTTTTTATTTATTTTAAATTATTAAAATTATTAAATAATATTAAAAAATAAAATTTATATTAATAAAAAATAAAATAAAAATTTTAATTTTTTAAAATTAAATTTTAAATTATATATATAAATAAAATTTACATTATTAATATTTATTTGTACTCTCTTTTTTATTTTATTCAACTAATTTATTTTTTCATTCTAATCCATCTATTTTCTTTCTTCATATTTTTTCCTTCCTATTTTTTAAACAATTTGATAATGTATCTTTAAATTTTTTATGAGGAAAAAAGAATATTCAGAAATATTTTTATTTTTATTTTAAATTTTTATTAATAATTATAAAAAATAAAATAAAATTATATTTCATTATTAAAATTTAATTTTATTATATTCAAAGTTATTTTAAATAAAATAAAATATAATTATAGTTAATTATAAAAATATTAACATAATTTAATATATAATATATATGATATTAATTCATAATTTTATATAAAAATTAAAATGTGAGAAATATTATATTTTTTATCTTTAAAAAACAAAAAAAAATAACTATCGTATTAGTTAAAAAATCATAATTTTAAATAAATTTTAAATCAACTCATAAATAAAAAATATTTTTACAAAGATCAACAATTAGTTAACTGTAAAAAGGGAAAATAATTATAATTTCTAACAATATCATTTTTTTTATCTTACAAAATTCTATTAATAAAAAATATTACATTAGAAAAATATAACATAGTTTTTTAAAAATTATTTATTTTTTATTATTTAAAATTAATATTTTAAAATATTTTACTATCGTAATTGGGTTAAAGCAACATATTATGAAACTCGTTTCGATCACTTCATATTTAAATTAAAAGAAATTATAAATTTAATAAAAATAAAAATTACATTAACATATCTTATTATTTATAAAAAAAAATATTTAATATTTTTTTATTTTTTTATCTCATACAAATTTAAATAATTTATATAAAATATAATAATATATATAAATTTTTATTATATAATTTTATCATAATTTTTTTAAAAAAATTAGCATTGTATGAATAAGGAATATTAAAGTAATGTAAAAAATGAAAAGGTATTAGAATTTTTTATAAATATTTATTCTAAAAATAATTACAAAATAATTATATGCAAAGTCAAGACATTTTGGAAAGAAAATTTTATTAAATGACATGTGCATGTTCCATATCTATATTTTTATGGTTTTTAAGAAGGTCGATTTAAGAAAGATACCATACAATTAATTTTAAACAATTAAAGAAGTTATGTGTATATATTAAAAAAGGCTAGGTATCGTATAATTTGCCTGTAATTATACCAGAAGTGTTACTATAATTTGTCTGCACTTTTTTTTATAGAAACAACCAACAATCTTGCAAAAAATTATGCTCGTAAAGTTATCGACGACATAAATTATTTCAACAAGAAAAGAATAATTAAATATTATTTTAATGTTTTCCAATAAAAAAATCTAAAATATTAGTTTTTTATACGACTTTATTTAATATCATGTTTAACTTTTTTTTAAATGATAAGTGTTAATTGTTAATTATTTATTTTAATTTTATTATTATTAGATAATTATATAATAATAATATTATTTTTATTAATTTATCATCTTAAATAATCATGCAACATAAATAATTAAAAAATATATAAAAATACTTAAATTTATTAAATTAATAATTTGTTAAAAATAAAAAATTTTAATTGATCCTTCATAATTTTAAATATTGTTTACCTTATAATTTTATTAATTAAACAATGATAAAATCATCTATTAATTAAGAATAATAAAATAAATAAAAATAAATAATATATATATATTTATAAGTGAATAAAAAATTTAATTAATTATGTCATAATTTTTATTAAAGTTATATGATAAAAAATTAGTTATACATAATAATAAAATTTAAATAATAACAATTTAATCTAAATAAAATATCCATATCCTAATTTATAAAATTAGATTGACAAAGTTGCATACCAATAGAACTTATAATAAAACGTTGTAATTCATACTTTAAATGTTCAAAATCCGACAGAAAGGTTATGAAAAAAAGAAAATGAGCGCATGCGGTTATGTTGAGACATATCTTTCTGCCAAATCTTTTCATTTCCTCTTGTAATTTTTAATTGAATTTTTTTTTTTTCACAAATCAAGTTTGATCTTGTATGAGGCAACTATATTTATTTTTTATATTAATCAAGCATACATAGCGTAGGAAAAATTATAAATGATGTAAGGATGTATGAAGTTTTAATATAAGTATATTGACTTCTTTAGGGGTATTTCCATCATTTTATCATCTTTTTATCTTTTTAATATCTTTTTTTAGCATATTTTATATTTTATTTTAATTTTTTTTACACTATCATTCTTAAAAAAATAACTAAAATTATCAACAAGCAATGTAATTATAACTAATTTTTATAAATAAATAAATAAACTAATAATTTATCATTATATTCAATTAAAGTACTTTACCACGTTATCCAAAATAAAATTCTAATCCCACCATGATACTTGCAATAAGGCTTAAGTTTATGATTTCATGTAGATGAATTAAAACCCCAAACCACTAATTTAATTTTAATATTAAAATTTTTGAAATTAAGTTAAGTTATAGCACATCTATGATACATATTCATTCATTTCAACAACAATTTGATTGTGTATATTTTTTCTGGAAAAAGAAAATTTATTTTATGTTTTCATTAATAATTATAAAAACATTATTTATATTTCACATCATTTTTTATTTTTAAAAACTAAATAATTTCTAATTATTTATAAAATAAAATAAAATATGAAAGAGTTACAATATTTTTTATTGTTTGTTATCTAAATCTTAAAAATAGATTTATATTGTAATTATTTATAAAAATAAAACATTTTCATAGATTAAACAGGCCTTATATTACTCTCACCTTTTATTCAATTAAGTAAAAATTTAAAGAAAAAGAAAATAAATTAATTAACTCTTTTAACAATGACGATTTTAGGAACTCTTCATTTTTCTATTAAGGTATATAACTTATTTTATTATAAACATTTAAATATTAAATATTAATATATAGTAAAAAATTTAAAGGTATTTTTTTAGATAATTAAATCCTATAATTATTATAATTTTAGTTAATTATTATTCAATTTTTTTAAATTTAAATATTAATATATAAATTTGATAAAGATTATATGTTTATTTTATCTTCAATTTTAAAAAATTTATTTCTTTATTTATTTGTTTATTAATATAATAGAATATTTATTATTTATAAAAATATTTTTAATTTAATTTATTTATTTGTATTTATAAGTTATTTTATTTAAAAAATATTCAATGTGTGGGTAATATGCCAATTTATATGCATTCCTAATGTTGTTTTAATTAAAGAAATATAAATATTTTTACAATAAAATAATGATATTTAAATTTATGATACTGTATTAGGTATGAGAATAGGATAGGATTTACTCTCCCTCTCCTGGTTCCATTAAAAGTAACAGGTGCAAGGACGAGTTTATAAAAATTCAGGATATAAATTTAATGTCCAACCATAATCTTATCAGGTTTAGGTAAATCTTACGGGAATCTATACTTTATTTTATTTTTTTAAATATAATTTTTATTTTTCATGTAATAATATATTAAACATATTTTAATTTAAATAATATATAAATTAAGTATTAAAATTTTAAATAAAATAAAAAATTCAATAATAAAATTATATGATAGTTTAATAGTCTTAATTTGAATGATATTATAACTATTATAATAGATTCATAATAGGAACGAGTATTTATATTTTTAGAATTAAATTTGTTTTTTCAAATCTAGTATGAATTTTCTTTAAATTTTAATTAAAATAGATTTTTTTCATTGAAATCTAGATTGATGAAACGGATATTCAGAGACTTGAGTTTTATTACCATATTTTTTTTATAAACTATCCAACCTTCTCACTAAACCAATAATAATCAATAATAATGATTATGAAACATAAAGTGTGATACAATGAATTTAGGATATTACAAAAACCTAAAATTGTACATTTGATCTCCTTAACTGGATGATTAAGTTGAATAAGAATTAAATAAAATCAAAACTATCTTTAATTGCATAGGAGAATGATTCTATTTTTGTAAAACAAAAATGCCTAATTAATCGGTAATTATACATAATTGCATTTATAATTTACCACTTTATATTAATTTAGCATCTTAGTTTAAAATGACATATAGAATTTTCAAAAGTTACTCTTATACTTATTAAATCATGTTGCTTTTTTTTTTTTACATTATACTTAATGTTTTAAAACTTTTATTCTTTTTAAATTCTAATTTAAATTTATATTCTTTTCAGATATTTTTAAAATTTTATTTTTTAAAACTATTATATTTCTAATCAATCTTAGTTTAAAATATATTCTTAAATTTAATTTTTTATTTTATCTTTATTTTAAAATCTTTATTTATTTTATCTTTTAGTTAATATATTTTTTATTATTACTAATAAAAATATTTACAAAAAATAAAATTAAATAATTATACCGTGTATTAGTTTGTTTAATAATTTTTTTTAAATATAAAAATAGATCTTGTTTTTTTAAAACTAACATAAAGCTAAATCATTTCGACTTTTTATAAAATGTGAATATAACAATTTTATCTATTGAATAATATGGTATTAATTCTATGATAGATATTTTAAAAATTATATTATATATTAAATTTTTGTTGTTTAATAAAGTATTAAATAATTTTTAAATTTTATAAATTTATCTATATAATAAAAATTTTCAATTTAACAGTTAAATTTATTAAATTCCTAATTTATATAATTATTGAATAAATTAATTTATAATTATATTTATTTAATTTTAAAAATATGACGGACAATATGTCATTGTTATAGTTTGTTTGCATATTAGGTTTTAGCACACCATTATATTGATTTTTACACAGGATCCAGTAATTCCTATATGGAATGAATAGTTCCGGGCGATGAACCGTCAATCGAACACAAGACAAGTGGTTCAATTCATGATTAGGATGACCCGACCCGACCGACACGGATGGAGTCATAACGACGAAACGGAGGCGAACCTAAACCTTCACTTCCTCCTCAATCCCCTTAAACGGAACCAGGCAGTGTTAGTGAGCCGTGTAATAGCCCACCATTTCGCGTGGTCCCCCACTCTTTGATTTTCTTTCAAGCCTGGTTTTGCAACAAATAGCATATACTAAAAATAATAAAATATTTTTAATAATACGACAAATTAATACATATTTTTTTACTCTATATAAAGATGGAGCACGATTGCTATATACTTCAAGAGTATATAGTAAAAATTAAACAAATAATTTCATTAAAAAGTAATATATAATATTATTAATATACTGAGTTTTTTTTTTTAATAAAAATTGTTATATATAAGTTTTTATTTATATTATTAATATATATATATATATATATATATTCAAAACTGTAAATAGATATATGAAAATGCGATCTAAGAAAAGTTAGAATATTTATAAAAATCAGCGAATGGAAGAGAAGGGCATTCACGTGAAGGAGCAATTAATGATGTAGAGTTGGTGCCGGGTAGACTCGCATGGAATTTTCCAAGTGAAGAGTACGTACAGCGGATTACCGAACTTGGATTTGAAAGGATTAACCCCACCAACTAACTACCTCTATCATACACTCATACAGATAAGATTGCTCCTCTTTCTCTCTTATTTATCTCCAACAACGCACTATATATTGATTGATATCTTCTACATGCTGATTGACGTTAATAATTTAATATAATATAGTAACATCAAATCATATATGCAACCATGAAAATATCGCCAATGTTACTATTTAAAAATAATCTTCTAGTGTTCTGTTCATGACACCGCCGTATAATCTAAGAAAGATCTTACCTGGAATTTGTTTAAAATATCTTCCATATAATCCGTAAACTTTGCTAAGAAAACGCACGCAATACTTTATTCAAATTCTTGCTCTTATTGCACACACATGCAAGCTTCTTCCAACAAGTGAAAACCATTTCATAAATCATACCAAGTAAGTCTAAGAACTAAGTCCCAAAAGAATAAATTACATAAAAACCGCTCAAAAAATTTAAAAGAAAATGAGTGACTAAATATTACTGCGATACAAGATAATCGTTGAGAAGAAATTAATAACAGAATTAAAAATCAGAGAGAAAGACACGGGGAAAGAATTGGTAATAAAAAGAAATTAAAGAAAACCCATGAATCTTTCTCTGTCCGCAGGTTCCCAAGAGATACCCTAAACATTAGTTCTCTGTTCTTTATCATTCACTCCTTCAACGCGAGAAGCGCATTCTATTCCATTTTCTGGCTGTGCGACGGCCTGTGGGATCATACAGAAATCACCAGTTACTTCCTATATAAATTATATATTGTAACTTGATAGTGATTCGTGGACGATATGATATATTTGGATTGGGGAGAAAATCATGTATTCAAACTATATAATTTGAAAAGGTGTGAAATGAAATGTGAAGCCACAACAAATCACACCTACAAAATAATCAATTTTTTTTAAAAAAATAGCTTTTCACTGTGAGCCATTTTCTTAGTGTAACATAAATAATGTATGATTATTATTAAATTTATGCACTTATTTTTCAACCGTCTTTTATTTATAAGGAAAAAGGAAGTTCTTTTTTGGGGGGAAAATATTCTTTTCCAAATATAAACGAATTCAAAAGATAAACCCCTCACATAACTTCAACGCACAAGCACCAAAATATCCTCCTTGTCTTAAGCATTCAATTAAATGAAATTTATGAAGCCAACAAATACGGAGAGCAAACAAAACGTGCATTAAAGCCCCACATTATGGATCACGATGCATTCTCTTTTTCATCCATCTGATCACGATCCAACGGTAAGAAACACATGCAAGGTTGTTCCGAATCTTCAAATACCGGTACCCACAAACTCACCTGCTCCGATGGTGAATTCTGCAGATGAGATGACCTCCTAGCCCTTGTTCTTCTGCTTCCCGATCTAGCTCTTTGACTCATCGAATCTGTCACATGAAGACAATAATTGAATAAGATAAGGTCAGACACGTTGAAACCAATATAATATGAAGTACGTAGAGATATTTGTCAATTCTGATGAGGAATATAGAAGAAAAGAAAAAGGAATAGGAAGATAGAGATACGGAAGAAGAGTGTAGAGAAAAAAATCCAATACTTTATACACAAATATCTAACCGGTATATTCTACAATATGTTTCACGAATTTCGATGTCCCTTCTTTTTAGTCTTTACGTGTTGTTTGGTCAAAACGTGTCTTACCCAATCGCACTTCTGAGCCAGCGCCACCTTTCAGACTAGTCAAATACTAATACGCTCTTTTGAATAAGAAGAATTTGTTTAAGAAATTAATAAATAAAAATATTAAAAACCATATTTAAAGTGCATAAAAAATTTATTGAAAATGTAAATATTTTATTAATTTATATACATTAATTTTTGGGTCGTTAACTTATACCCTAACAATATCTGTTAATATTTGTCACACTAACAATATCACAAATGCGCACCCAAACGCTGTCTTATCATTCTAACCTCGTAACCTACTGCAACAAAACTTTAAAAAAAAAAAAAAAAAAAAAAAAAAAAAAAAAGAGGAAGAAGAAATGATCAGGTACCTGAGGGTGCATGTTTCTTGGGTCTGCGGTTGGGTTTGGAATCCAAGGTGGATTCGGAGGTGTCGGGAACGTGGCGGTCGAGGCGGAGGTGGTGGGTTGAGGCACCGTAACGGTGAAGCATTGTGCGGACGAAGGAGGCTTCCATTGTGTTGAGGAAGTGAAGATGCTTTTCGTCGGTCCAAACCGACGCCGTTTCGGTATTGGACATGTGCATCGTAGATTCCATTGCGGGGTGAAGGGTGGTAGCGAGCGTAAGAAGTAAGAAGTAATAGAAATTAGGAGAAGGGGTTGAATTGGGTTTGGTGTGATGAATGAAATCGGAAGATAAGAGAGAGAGAGTGGTAAAAAGAGATGTGATGGATAGGAGAATATGGGTATACTCGCTTTATTAGCTGGCCACCTGTTTTTATTTAAAACCAAAATATCATGATACTTTCTTATACCTCATTCCATTTATTCACCTACTTATACACTAACCAGTAACCACCGTTAACGCTCAAATCAGAGAAAAATAACTTCTCCAATAGTTATTATTATATTTATATTATTTCTATTTTCTTCTTATTTTATTATATGTTGAGTACAATCCGTCCATGCAACTCTATACTAACATTTTTTCTAATTTATTTTTTCATGTTATTAATGTTTTTCTCTTGTCTATCATAATAATTTTTAAGGATGAGGATTATTGTGACCTATTAAAGAAATAAATTAATACATACTTACTATTATGATAAGTTTATAAATTAAGTTAATAATTTATATAGATATCAAAGATGAATTTTGGTGATTCATTTAAACAGAAGTTTAAAAAGTGTCAGACGAAAATTTTTAAAATTATTTGTTTTTATCTTAAATAATAAATACTAAGATCATTTTTAATATGTGCCATAGATTTTAGTTATTAATTAATATAATAAAATATAGTTAAAATATAATATTATTTACACATGTTGAGAATAATATAATTATTTTTTGAAAAATAATTATGTATCATATGAGTTGCTCACTATTTTAAATAATACGGTGTCAAATCGAGTATCATTAAAATGTTAAAAAATTATTAATTGTATTTTAAATATTCGCTCATGTATATAAAACAAACTATTTATTGAGTTAAATTAACCAATTAATTTCCATATTTTATCAAAATTGTAATAAAGTTCTCATAGTTAAAAATTTTTGAATCAAATTTCATAATTTTTAAATTTTTTATAATTAAATCTTTGAAAATTTAACAAAGTTCCATTAACTTAATTTTTTAATAAAAAATAGTTTCATAAAAAGAAGCTTAATAATTAAAAGTTAATACACAGACATATTAAATTCCTTTTATCATTACATTGAAAGAAAAAATAATAATTTCTTCGTGTAATACAAATATCTTCTTGAAGAAGATGCAGTCCTCCAATTAATGTTAATAGTTACAACTTTATTATAACCCAACACAACAAAAACCAAAACATAATGCCAACTTTCAAAAAAAAAATAATGGATGTATTAATATAAGAGAGAAGTGATCATATATTCATGAAAATTGTCGTTATCATTGTCAGTTATGTCTTTTTTATCTTTCCATCTCCATTTAAAACAAAGATGAAACGTTTCTGTAAATATAAAAATTTAATAAAAGTGTTACTCCACTGCTATCAAAGATTTTAATTCGACAAATTACAAATTTTAAACTATAAAACTTGCTAAAATTTTAGAAGTTAAAAAATTAATCTAACCTATCTATTATTTTAAAGTGATATAACTTTTGTGAATAATTGAAAATTAATATGAATAAAATGATTGCAAAATAATATCAGTAAATAAAATTTTATTAATCAAAATAATTTTAAATTTATATCTTTATACATTTCATTGTAGCTATAAATGTTTATTTAATACATTAAATACTTTTAATTGAAGACTGTGATGCACCTTACAAAATATTACCGTTCTTATTATGATAGATATTTTTATTTTTTGTCTCAGTTGTATTGTACTGTTATTATGTAAGCTTTTACTTATGGACACTGGCCTCTCTCCGGAATACAGTCAAATGACTGAAACATCTTGGTTGTTTTAATGTTATTTTGGTCGATAAACTCGACCTTATTATTTTTGTTCTCACGTGTACGAAAAGCCGCCCGTGTCATTGGACATTGTTAGCCTTTGCCTTCTGCATACGTATAGATTAACTAAGGAATAAGGATTAAACTTTCATTTTCGCCTACAAAATTATAAGCGTTAATTACTTTAATATTTTAATTTTATAAAAAAAGTAATTTTTTTCTATTTTCTACTAGTATTATATATAATTTAAATAAACGTTGTTTGTAAAATTAGATATAAAAATATAAATTTATTAAAATTAAAATTAAAATGATTGATATTTACAATTTTAGAGACTCATTGTTGATTCATAATAATTAAAGTAAATTTCCTAAACACTCACATAAATTCTTTGTATTGAATGCGAAATTTTTTTAATCCAGTATAATACTTATACTTAAAAGCTGCAATGTTCATACGAACATTATACTCATGTGTGTTTATAAATACATAATTAAATATTTGTTATATTTTATAATCAACATGTAAAAATATTTAGTTTTTAACTAATTAATTTATATATGTTATATTTTTTAAAATAATATGGTTTGTTTTATAAATTTAATTTTAATAAATTATTATTATTTTTCTAATTTATAAAAAAATACACATTTAATTAAAAGGTGAATGATTAATTCGGTTTAAAATGTATAAATACATAAATTATTACCTGGGTATATATAAATTTAGGAGATAAATAAAATAATACCACTCATTATGTTATTTATAATTTTATTAAATAATTATATTTTAAAATTTGCTATTGAATTGAAAAATAAAATCAAATAAATTATATCTCTATAATATCATATTAATCAGTATCATTTGATTTGTCATTAATTAATGATAGAATTAACGTGATATATATTTTAGAAGTATGAAAAATAAACAACTATTTAGCTATAAATTTATGGTTATCTAAATTTCATAAACTTTGAGTAACACACTCATAATAATGAATAATTATAATTTAATAATTAAATTACTAAAAGTTATATTTTATTAAAAATTATAAGTAATATATTATACAAGTGTAAGTTAAATGGTATAGTTTAATTTCTCTCTGTAAATTATATATAAATTTTGAATTAAAAGTTTTCGATTTATACTTCATTTTCAGAACAAATCACAATCCTAATCCTTCGAACCTGTTTTCTCACTTAAATCATAAAAAAAATCATATATAGTTTTTAAAATATAAATACAAAGATTTTAATATCCTAACTAATCTTATCCATTACCATTCTACATATATAATATATAGTCAAGATATATAGGAAGTGTGGGTCATGAATATGTACTAGATAAAAGAGACAGGAAGTGGGTCACGTCAGAAGGTGGATTATCACCTTACTCGTTTCAATTAAACTAGAAAATTTAAAAAAATATAAGAAAGATATTAATATGAAAAACTGAATTTGTAATAGAACTTAAGCATAAATCCATTAATTTATATGACATGTCAAGCGTAATTTAGTATTTTTGTTATATATAAAAACATAGATGTTAAACATAATTTTGAACAATACATAATTTAACATTACAGTCAAATAGAATATGCTATCTAACATATAAAATGTGTTTATAAAATAGGAAGATGTAAAATAATATCCTAAAAGAAGTAAAAAGAATCATTAAAAAATAATTTTTATATGTTTTCATTGTCATTATAAATATTATTAACTTTTTTTAAATCTTACTTTTAATTTTGAGTTAATATTCTTGGAATATTAATCAGCAAGATCCTCTAAAATATTATATCAAAGAGGACTCAAAATTTCATACATATAGAAATGTTTAAGATTTAATTTCATCTATTTTAAAATTTTAAATTAATTTTAAAAATTGAATAAATTTTTAATCTTGAAAATAAAGAAAAAGATTGTAGGGTGAGAAGTGATTTTCAGTTTCATATCTAAACTCAAATTAAATTATAAATTTATTAAATTTATATTATTTTTCATTTATTTTTATAGAAATACTAACCTGAAATATAATTTATGTAATGTATTTGTATTTATATTTGAATATAAATTAATATTATTTTAACCTGTGATTTATAATTTAGATTAAATTATATTTTATAACATGATTTAATGCTTTTAGGTTTTAACAAGCTTTTATTTATACTCATTAGGTATTTAATTTTTTATTTGATAGATATTGTTGCTTAAAAACTTAAAAAAAACTGAAAGTTAAATAACTAATTCAAATTAAATCATATTGATTTAGTTTTGATATCATTTTGAAATAATCTACCGTAAATTTGCTGCACGAAAAGGATTTAAAAAGCGACACAGTTCACAACGCAACCAAAACCTTCTCAAAGTACAGTACTAAATTTGTTCTCCCCGTTGGGCGCGCCTGCGAGGATTGAAGAAATTGTTTTTATTTAAAATATTAAAAATAGTGTAGTAAAAATAATATCACAATATAAATCGTTTAAAAGAACAGTGATATGTAAAATTCATATAATTTTGATCGGTAACTTTATTAAAAGCATACTTAAGAATTAAAGTTTTTGAATTTAATCTTTAAAATATGTTATCAAGTTGATATCACAATATAAAAATGCATTAAACATACTATATGAAGGAAAAATAAACCTGTTTAAAGGACTACTCCTCATTTCCATTAAAATAAACAAAAAATTAAATAAAAAACATGTTGCATTTCTTTATATTGTAATATTAATACATCTTATATTTTTACATTTTTCTAAGAAAAACCAATTACCACAAAATCACTGCTATGAATTGTTACATAACTTCCCTTTTTAACCCTATATATATATATATATATATATATATATATATATTTAAAATTAATGCTTATGAGATAAACCATTTAAATGATTATAACAAAGTAATATGTAATATATAATAAAAAAATGTAATGATAAAATAACAAATAAAAATATAATTTTATGTAATCTATAAAAAATAATCATAACAAATAATTTTATGTCACATGACTAATTTAATATTATATATATTTCTTTTAATTCTAATCATTCAAATAAAAAATTATAATAATTTTTAATTTTTACTATGTGAATATACAATAAGAGTATCTAGCAAATTATTTTGAACTAAGGATAATATATCACTTTAATGGGCCTATTATTTTAAATAACTAAAAATTGGGAGAAACCTGCTATCTCCGATTATTTTACTTGGATAATCAATGGTGCAGTTTCTACTTTACAAGATTTTTTTTCGTTGTCTGCTATTTCGCTCTTATGTGTGTATCGTTGAATGAAATTTTTCGTGAAACCATTAAATTTTGTAGACTCTATCCTTACTTTTATTTTTATTTTTTGCAGTAATTTCTCTTCATATTTAGATAAATGTGAAATTCGCTTAATTAAGGAAATTTTGTTTTAAAATAGATAAAAATGTATAATTAACCTTTATCATGAAATTATGTCTTCGGATAAATATTCATGGACTTGAGGTTTTAATAACAATTTTCGTAAATTGCAATAAAAACATAGACATCGAAATTCTTTGTCCATTTAAGGATTTTTTTTTTATATAATTTATTTTAAGAAAAATTTTAAATTATTACTCAGTATATATATATATATATATATATATATATATATAATCGATGATTTTTGTTGTATATTATCGCAATTGTAATCATAACAGACGATGAATAAATAATAAATAAAATTATTGTTTAATTATGTATGATAAAAAATAATATGAAAGAAATTTTGAATTTTTTTTGAAATATTTCAAGATTTTAAAAACGATTTAATATTTAACAAAAAAAATAATAAATCAAGAATTTTGATAATTTAAAATACTAATATATGTTTTAAATTATTATCTTTATTTAATTTTTCAAATCCACGTACACAAATTTTAAGATACTAGACATTTACATTATAAATTCTTATAATTTTAACAACATATGACAGTAAAAAAAATATTATAAATACATATTTAATGGTTATACTTGAACCTAATATAAAACGATATCCTACATTACATGTTTAAAGTTAGTTATATAGGATTTATAATTAATATAGAATAATTTAAAAACAATTTTTTATTTAAAATTATTTTTCATTTAAAATATTTATTTATAAAATTATTATAATATAATAATATTTTAAATTTATATATCCACAAGGTACAAGATAATTATATTTGATGATATGCTGTATGTAGATATTTAAAATTTATTATATAAAATTTAAAATTTAAAATATTTTAATAATTAATTAAAAATAAAATATATAATTTTTTATGTTAAGAGAATATTTCAATTATAGATATACATAAAATTTAAGATAAATTTTATTGTACATGATAGACTCTTATAATTAAAAAAATATAATAATAAAAAAAACTTTAGATTCATATGTTACGGATGGGTGTGATTTATAAATCTAAAACTATTTAAAAATTATTATAAAAAGAGAGAGACATCTCTTTTATTAATAATACTCTTAATTATTAGATAATTATAAAATAATAAAATATATCAAGTAACTACAGTATCATTGTAGTTTAACTTTAACAACCATGGATTAGTAATTATTGGAAAAGATCAATCTTCTATATTTTTCTAAAAATGTTCTGCATTGCTGGAAGCATTTGTTTTGGTCAATCACTGATCCACACATTTATAAGCTGTGCAATCCTATTCAATGAAAATTGGACGAGCCTTTGTCTTGACCCAAATTTGATCCGTAGGTGACTTATCTTCACCATGAACGCAGTCTTGGACCAAATCACGTAACGAAGCAAGTACAAAATTACACAAAACATAAGCCTCCCAACCAAAAAAATTCAGCACTGAGTTAATCGAACAGGACAAAATCAAGTAATTTAAAATTCAGGAACAAAGAACCAGGAGAGTGAGAACAGTATGCTGAATGGATGGGGCACTGACAGGGGTGTCCAAGTGATGCTGTTTTTAAGGATGGGATTCTTATGAATGTAGGCTGAGACGTTGAGAGATGTCGCTGGTGCTGTGAGCGTGAAGGAGCAGGGAAAGAGGATCGGGTTGTGTTTAGAAAACATGATGAGGAGAGTATATTTTGATTTTATTTTATTTTTCTTTTATGTGAATGGATATGATTGTTTTAAAATAAAGATCCTATCTATTTTATTTTTTTCTCCATTTTCTCTTTTCTATTTTTTTTTCTTCATTTCTTTTATTCCAATTTTTTTTATATTTTTTTCTCTTTTAAATATATATATCTCTTAAAGATCCCACACATCCTCTTTATCTCTTTCTCTTTTCAAAATTGACCTCTCCAATTCTTGAAACTGCAAAGAATTCTCGCTCGTTGTTTTGTGGTGTGTTATGCTCTGTTGCTTTGCTATATAAATTGGATGCTCACATTTATTTTTATCATTTAAGGAGGGTTTCAAAATTTATAAAAAAAAATTATATTTGGATCAATCCATGGGTTGACATAAAAACTTGCAGACATATAAATATTAAGTTTACTATCATTTCAATCCTTAACTTATTTAATATTTATAAATTTATTATTGACTTTTTAAATAATATAATTTAGTCTCTCATTTTTAATAATATTATAAATTAATCTATTTATTTACTTAAGATAATATAAATTAATCTTTTTACAAAATGATATTATGAATAGATTTTAAAAAATAATAAAAATTAGAAACTAACAAATTCTTTTAATTAAGAATTTTATTTACAACATTAAATAAACAAAAAATTAAAATGTCAGTAAATTCTGTAGCGAAACATTGATTTGATTAGCATGGAAACTCATGTCAACTTGTTTATGAATAGACGCATCCGATGTAAATCTCTATGCGGTGCTGGTAAGTTAGTTCGTCTATTCACTATTGTGTAAAAATATTGTGCTCAACACAAAATGTGATCATGCAATGAGATTGGGATACTGATGCAACATCTAATTGAAGTATATCACATCATTATAAAAGCTACATGACATGTTAATATGATTTGAGTGGAGTTACCAAGATACGTCAGCTTAGCTCGTTTTGGTTGCCTCATCACAACCTAACATAACTTTTTTTTTTTGTGGTGAGTTAGTAAAAAGTTAATTTAATTTAACCCATTAACTTAATAGATTAGCACATGGGTAGACTTATTAAATAATAAAATTAATAAATACAAAAATCCATAAAATCCATAAAAGATAAAAATAACACATTTCGTATAATTTTACATCATTGCTATTTAGTAGCTAATTCTATTATCTAAATTAAAAGTATTAACTATCATTAACTAGTAAGTTAACCCTAACATAATTTAAAAATTAAAGAGGATGAGTTGAACTTAATGAATCAGAAGTTAGCTTCCTATAAGGCTATAACTTGCAAGTTGAAAAAGTTTAACCATGAGAATCTGATCTTTTTGAGAACTTAAATTTTTACAATCTAACCTGTGGACAAACTAAGCTGAGCCAAATTAACTCACGAATAAAAATCCATTTTGATAAATCTAGAAGTGACGTATATGCACTGTAAAACGTTTTTCCTTGAGCAATAATTAACCAAAGTATGACCATACTCCACATGAATTTTACAAAAAGTTTAAACAGTACTCTCCGCACATATTTCCAAACACAAAATATATGTAAATAGCATTATTCTCCAAAAATAACAATACGCAGCGATCGTGATGTAACAAAACACGTACCAAGATCGAACGGCTGACATCATTTCATTCAAGATTAGTGTGGCGACATCGAACGGCTTCAGGGCTCTCACGCAAGGCATCACCCAACTTGTAAACAACCATCTCAAACAGAACAAATAATGCTCCTTCATACACACTTCCCATCGGAAGCAACGGCCGAGATTTCACATCCCCTGCTGCATCCGCATCATCAGCCATAGTCTGCGCCGCCACGTAAGCCACGGTGTTAGCGTGCTTCACGCACGACCCCGTGTCGGGCTGGGCCGTCAGGAGCAGCACCCTTCCGCCGTGGGAACGCGCCACCGCGCATATAGCGTCGACGGTGGAGAAGCCGCCAGGACCGGCGGAGGCGATAAGGAGATCGCCGGAGGCGATGGGAGGAGTGGTCATGTCGAAGACGAGGTGGGCCGAGAGGCCCAGATGGGCAAGGCGCATGCAGAGGGCCTTGAGCATGAGGCCCTCACGGCCCACGCCATAGAGGAAAACGCGGCCGTTTTGTGAGGCAACAGTAGCGAGTTCGGTGACCAAGAGGTCCAGTGGGGGCGGGTATGGGTGGGTGGGCTTTGAGAATATAGAGGCTATTTGGGTACATATTTCTGTGGCCATTGAAGCCACTTCTTGGGAATTTGAATTAGAAGCCATCACTCTTCTTCACTCGTCACACTCTCTGAATGGACTTTTGGCTCTTTTATGTGCGCATGTTATTTATTTATTTATTTGGGGGTATTATAAAGGATTCCATTATCCAAGTCCGAGGGTCAGAAAAAATTCAAAATTCTTTTTCTTCTATAATTTATTTGATTCATCCTGGGTTGCAGGGATAGAATTTGAGAATTTCCAAAGTAAAAACATGAATAATTTGGTAACTTTTAAAAAATAAAATAAAGGAGGGAGAGAATTGACCCAACATATATACATCAATTTAAAAATATCTATATAAAGTAAAATTATTAAACTAATATAATTTTATAATAATGATTACCGTACACCATAATGGAACATTGTATCTCAATACAAAATAAAAACTATGGCTGCTCATCGGTCTTGGTCGAAATCGATCTGGAAAACATCAAATCGAAAATAATTGACAGCACGCATATCATTGAATACGGATGGTAGATGGCTGGGTTCAAGATTTTTATATTCAATTTCGGTTCTCTCTATGTTGAAGGTGGGTTTAGTTGAATTAGTTGAATTATGAATTGTGAATTTTTGGTTTAGATTAAATGAGTTGTAATGGATTTTAAGAAAGTTTTAGCACATGTATGAAGGTGAAAGATGATATTAGAAAGGTAAAAAAAAATTTATCGTATGTACAAAGGTGAAGGATGATGAGTATACGACGGTGCTAGCAAGAAAATTTTAGAAGAGGTTCAGGTGTCAGGGAATGATAATAGTAAAGTTGAGGTTGTTGTTTTATTAGAGAAGTAGAGAGAGGGGAGAGTAGGGCTGGGCAAAAAGAAAGGATTCGTCCCAAATCCATAAAATCGAAGGTTTAAAGTTAGTTAATGAACCAGTCGGGTTATTTGTGAGTTAAGCAGTATAAAAATAATGGTTATTACAGAATAATTTTGGATGGATACAAGTTTAGAAAGTAGTAATCGAGTTTAATCGACTAGTCTTAAAATATAATAAATAATAATTATATAGTATATATTATTATTAAATTTACCTTACCTTACTTTTTTTTTTTATTTTCATGTTTCTGTCTTGGTGGGCTTAGCCGCTAACCTACTTGGCTGGTAGAAATAAGTGGTTAAATAAATGGGTAAATCAGTAAATGATTAATTCCTATTTCTAAATCCTGAAATTCTAAAAATTAAAAACACTATGTGTCTTTTGTTTTGTTCGGTTAGGATTCTGTGTCTTTCGTCTTTGTTTTCTCCGGTTCCCGATTTTGATTAAGTTTGGTTTTTGAGAGTTCTTAACATTCATTTGTATGTATCGTATTCTCTATTCGAAGATTTTTTTGAGTTTTGTCTTCGAGAATATTTTCTCAAATACTTCTCATCTTTAATTGATTCTGATATCATTTCATTCGAATGCTCTTTGTTAGAATTTTGAGTTAATATTTTAGGAAATTTTTTTGAAATAAAATTTTTATTTATATATATTTTTATTTCTATTTTTTATTATGATAAAATATTTATTTTATATAATATTTGACGTATTCATTTTTTTTAGCATTATAGGATTCAATCCTTTCAGACTTTGCTTCATTAATGAAGAATCTGTTATTGACTATTCTTCATCTTTTTTATAAGAGTTGTTAAAGTTACTATTCTTCATCTTTTTGATAAGAGTTGGTGGAGTCATTTGTAAAGACAAACCTACGTAGGTAACAAAATAATCGTATAAGTATTTTTTATTTTTTTTATTAAATCCTAATTAGTTAAGTTTTTTTATATTAACTTACTATTTTTTTAATAAAATTTTTTATGATAGTTGACAAATTTTATTTGATAAAGGTCATTAATAGTTAGAAACTAGGAACAACAACCCTAAAGCTTAAGCTGCTTCAATTAATTTTAAAAAACTTGAAAATATAAAAGTTAATTTGGATAAGTTTCGGATCATGTTATATTTGATTATTTATATAAAATATTTATGTGAATTATGCCCTTACTTACTTGTTGAATTGTTGTTCACTTATTATTTTTATTGAGATTGTTAGTTTATACTTTATAGTTTATATTTTTTAGTTGCATTTTGCCTAATACTGCTGTATAATGTGTCTGAGATCCTGCGTACTTTTGCTTAACACTGTTTTGTTGGTAAGTGAGAGAAGGAGAATTGACAACCCTTTTCTTCGTTCTTAATAATACTCTCTTGATTTTTTTCATAATCCTATCTTTTCGAGATTGCTTCAGGTACAGCGGGATAATTTCATTAACATCTTTTAAAATCAACATTGATCATCTTTAACCGAATTTGTTAATCCCATTAACCTATTTTTGACCTGTCTTATCCATTTTTATATTTTCAGCTTTTGGTTTAAAAAATATGGAACATAACAGACAACTCATGTCTCATGAAATGAAGAATTGAACAGTCCAATGCATACTACGGGATGAGAGGGTGAGAGGAAGGAGTGGGCGAAAGAGATTATAAGAAAAAACGGTGGAAAAAATATCTAAACAATGGTACGCCCATTGAAGTTTTAACGGGGTGTTAATAGTTAACATTCAGTCCACTTCGACACTTCATCTCCCTTTCTTCCGATTTAGCTTTGATGTTTTGCATTTGATAATAGGTTGCACCTCCTTTATGTCATAAGCCCCAACATATTCGGTCGAATTTGGTTTTCGATAATAATTTTTTTTCAATCCGAATCTGATCGCCTAAACCACATATTAATCGAGTAAAAACATCTATTTGATTCGAAGATTCGATCCAGTCCATCTGACCGTCACTCGGTTGACATAAGTTTTTTCGATTCCAGATTAGGTTGCAGGTTTTTGCCCACCCTTAATAAAAACAACCATATACATTCCTCACACGCAAAAATAACTCATGAACCAACCTTGGTGATAGACCTAACCATCACAATTAACACATGCTTCGTTAATGTTTAAAACAAAAATAAAAATCTATATATGTTTATATAAAATTCTCATTATAAAAAAATAACTAATAATATTATCTATTATAAATCTATATTTATTTATTTTCATTCTATCACATTATCTATTATACTTTTTAGTTCTTTTATTATTTTTGATAGATCCCCCTCAACTAAATGAACATTTAACATTTTTTCATCCAGCTAAGCATCCAATCTTAATTATACAGAATCTGTTTATTTTAAAATTAATAAATTATTTTTCATATTTTTTCAATGCAAAATATACATTAAAAAAATTATCACTCAACTTAATTTAAATATGAATCTTAAAATTTTTTAACAATTTAAAATTAATTTTATCAAAATTAATTATATTCATCATCTTTAAACCAAACAGTCACTTACAAGCCATGTTTGCTTGCCAAAAAGAAACTAATTTAACAGACTACAGCAGCCTAACGGATCTCCCAAGTTTAGATGAACATACCGGGTGGAAAAAGAAATCGTATTTACACAAAAAAAGACAATGAATACAGTGATTCGTTGGGTTATTTCCTGCCCACGAAATATACAAAGACAAGTGAAATAAGAGTGGGTTTTATTTGTTGATCATGTAAGAAGCATTTAATTGGAGGCATTGGATGGAAAACAGTTTTTCTCTTCAGCGTCAGTCTCCTTCACGTAGCACTCGTTGGAGATGAGTCGCACTGCTCCCCATCGGTAAGCTCAGCACCACTATCCATGTCACTTCCATCCTCTTGAAGGGAAGCCTTCTGTCGCAGTTCTTTGAGTTTGAGGAATTCATCATAATGGGCCCTTCTGAGCTCTTTAAAACTCAAACTTCTATCTGTTTAAGAATTAAATAATATTCTCAATGAAGGAAAAAAAAATTAGGAAAGAATGGAATAAGTAATATAGAGTACAAAAAAATTACTCCAGACTCATGATGTACCCCAGAATCGAGAGTGAGAAGAAATAGCCTAGAGAGTTCTTGGTGAGGATCAAAGATGCATGATCTGTCTTAACTTACTCAAAGACAGAATCAACTTATCTAATTTTACTAAACTCGCTGTACTATACAAGCTTTTTTTATAGATACATCATGTTCATACGATAAATTTCTGTAACATTTTCTACAAATTACCTTTTTCTTTTTATTTCATTCCATCTTATCAACATTTTTTCCTTTCTTTTCTATTTAACCTATTTATAAAAGATATTGTAATTTTTTTTTTTGCAGAAATGAAATTTCCCTTTCTTATAGGTGTCTTACACACCAAATTTAGAGTAATTCTTTTTTTGACAACGGAATCTCAGAGAGTCATGGCAACAGAGTAGATCCAACATATATGTTTTTTTAATTTTTAGAATAAACTTCAATGTGGGTTTAGATGTAAAATTATAATAGATTTCACACAGATTTAAGAGAGATGAGGATAAAAATTGAAACTTAATTTTAATTTAATTAAATTTAGATAAAATATAAAGAATTAATATTAAAAAATTTAATTTTTTAATATTATATTTATTATATATATTTTTAAATAAATCATATATGATATATCACATATATCTTAATTTAAATAATATATAAAATCTCAAAATAAAATTTAAAATTTATATTTTTAAGAAAATATGGAAGTTAAATATTATTGTTTAACTGATATTATATTTCATGAAGTAAATTTTAAGACAAGGATGAGTTAGGGATTTACACCCCAAATTCAACCTTATCTTTATAAATAGGGTTAAAATTTGATTTTTTGTTAAACCTGATCAAAGTCACGTTGAAATTAGATGGGTAAACAAGGTTGAAGTTTAATTGTCATGGCTAATCTTAAAGTAACAATTATAAATTATCAAAATATTTAAATTATTGTATAAAAAAATGATCAAACACCAAAATCTCATGACTAAGCGCAAAAACATAAGCAGCGATGGTTGCAGTAAAAATGAAAAAGGGTAATGATCATTGTTGAAAACACCAAATGAAGATCAAATATTACCTTCATCATCTTGTTCCATCTCTTCTGTCTCATCCTCAGATGATGTCCAGCCGTCAGATTGCATAGTTCCTTTTCTGCTACTACAGGCCGCATTATCAAAAGCAGTCTGTTCACCATTTGCTGAGTTATTTTCATCATCAATACTTTGGTCAAAATTTCCTTGTACAGGGGATAGAGAACCTAAAAGATCAGGTTATTCAGATTAAAAGTAGCCGCACATAAAGCGGCTTCTTATCTAGAGTTAAAGAGCAGGGTTCAGAATAACACTACAAACAAGGATCTTCATCAAACTCCATAGCAGAGTTGAATTAAGCCATTAAAGAATTTCTTTGCATTTAGAAACCAAACCAAGTGGAAGACAACCTAAAGTTTATAATTTAGTACCTACTACAAGAAGAATAAACGCAAGTTTTAGAATTCAAGGTAACAAAATATCTCTTTCTCCCTGCTAATGTTATTTCTATAGAAAGCCACATCCATACAAACATGCTTATTCTGATATGTGCAAGAAAGTTTACAAGGATATATGCAGTTTAACTGATCTTCTTTACATACTGTCATCATCAATCATAGGATGATACGGAGTCTTAGGTTCAGTAATTTTTTGCCTCACGGGTTTGTTTGCTTCAATTTCTCCAATATTACCCTCATCCCATCTTACATGCCCCCTGCAATGTGCAAATAAAGGAAAGACACATATCAGTTCATCTCAGAGGAACAGATTTCTCATATGATATACAATATGAAATAATCAGGAGCATTCAGCTTTCAGTCAAATTTAAAAAAATTCTTTTCACAAATCAAACAAGCAAAGGAATATGTAGAGTGCCAATATTACTTCATTTTGGCAGATGGAAGAGCTCTTCACAAGTATTACTAGAGTATGCAAAGCTATCCTCAAGTGGCTTAGTCAACTGGGAACAAATAATAAGTTTATGAGGTAAGTCCTTGAACTTCCAAACAAAAATTATGAAAGAAATGGAAGAGGAACAATAAAGGAGCGAGCAAGCAAAATCAATGAAGAAACAAACATTCAAAACAAGTTAAAGAATGTCACATCAATTATAAATATACAAGTCAACTGAGAATTTGATGAATCAGCAAACAGAATACGCAAGAAAACCAAGCATTCCAAAAAGAAAGCCAGCCATATCAGCTAACAATTATGGAATTTCTTTTTTGGTACAAAGTAACATCGATAATTACTTAAATAGAAGAAGGCAGCGCAAATGCATATCAAGATAAACTACATAAAGTTGATCAAGTACATTATAAATAAGAAAATGAATAAAATTTATTGCACTGCCAGATAACATTAAAAAATAATTACAAATAAAAGGAAATTAGAGTGAAAAATTGCTTTTCATGTAAGGACTGGAGTAATAATGCAACCACGTCTTCAATTACATCCAATGATTAATAAGGTTCGACTGTTGCAGCCACAATACTCAAAAGAAGATGAAATGGAATGACGAAGAGTTTTCGTTGCATTCCATTCTATCCAATCTCTCTTTCTTCCAACTTGGGAGGGATATAAGATGGAATGGACGAAACCAACTTATTATTGTCTAATCTCGTTAATGTAATAAAAACTTTACGCCATTTCATCATAAAATATAAACAATAGTATGGTAATTTTATTTTATTCCATCCCACTTTATATCATTCCATTTCATCCCTCTTCGCTTCATTCCATCCATCATTATGCATACACTTCTTTATGAGATTAAAACTCTACTATACTCATCATACCGTGTGAATTTGAAACTCGAAATTACCATAAACTAACAGGTGTTGCAAGAACAAAACTTTTATCTCTAACAAAATCTTCCAAATCTGTTAAACACAGTTGGAAATGTTTCAATATTAACAACAGATCTCACCAAAACATTAGCAAAAGGACGTTGTTAGACATTATAGCATATGCAGACGAAAAAGAAAGGGAAGTGAAACGAAATACTACCACAAAGAAAAAGCAACTTCATTACACGGTTAGAGATGCAAAATATCCTAATCAAACATCAGAATTTAAAGTCCAATCTGGGCGAAGAATAAAAAACTCAAAGAAGCTCAAACATCAAACAACGCCATTTCCATTTAGAGGGCACAAAACGATAAATCCAAAACCTTGATGATGCAAGCGAACATCACAACCAAATAGCAAATGCAACGTCTCATTCTAGAAACAGTAAGTTGTTAACCACCAATCAACGCATTTTGTTGTTGATTGAGTCATCTTAACAGGAAAAAGTGACATAGATAAATCAAATCAAAGTAAAATAAATAAATAAATAAGATCCGTGGCGATAGAACCTTTGATAATTTTGACGGTCAAATGGGAAGCATCACGTATACCCCAGCCACCATCTAAAATGAAAAGGGCAAAAACTGACGTTCCGTTTTTCTCGCATTTTCTCGGGAAACAAACTGCTACAGCAATTGAAAATTAGTATGGAAGTGAAAAAAATAAATTGTGTGAGAGAGATAGAGACAATTGTACCTTAAAAATTAAAATCGAGCACCGGTGTTAAGCTGGGAGCAACAAACGCTAATAAAAGTGTACAGTCGTTTTCCATCCATGTGTCCATATAGAAATTTAAAATAAATATTATTTGTTATTTTGTAATATTATTTATTTGCATAAATAAGTTAAAACATAGAAATAAAAAATAATGTGGTTAAATACATAATTAAGACAAATAAAAAATAAGATAATATAATCATTATTTTTTGTCTATATATTTTTTAAGACAAATAAAAATAAGATAATATATTTAAATAATATATTGTTATAATAATGTTTACAGTAAAAATAGAAAAATAAAAACTATAATAGGTAATATAATAAAAATACAAAATATTATTAAAAAGTATAAAACTATATTTTTGTAACATTTAATTTCTTCAATCATTAGGTTAAAACCTAAAACTAAAACAAATATTATTGTTTATTTATCATTTAATTCTCCACATATCTCTATTTTTTAAAGAACTTATATTATGTATCATTGTTTTTATTTTGGGTCAGAGGAGACAAAACTATTGCAAGAAATAATCACCAAAACTTTAGCTTTATATTGAGATCCAAAATCCAATAAAGAACTTGGTTTGTAAAATTTATTAAATGAAAAAATCGCCTTTTTCTTTGATTATTATTAAAGAAAGGGATAAATTTTTACATTGTAATTTAAATTTAATATTATATTATCAACAATTTTATATAAAATATAATTGTATCGACTTAAATGTTTAATTCTAATTATATATATTATTTTTTTAAAATTTTATCAAAATTAAATAACTGTAATGATATAATCAAATGTTTTATAGTTTATATATTTTTAAAATATATATTATATCATTTTTAACATACTTAAATAAGTTATAAAATAATTTTAGATTGATCTTAAATTTTGTATACAAAATTTATTATATGAATGAAGAATTAAATTTAATAGTTAATTTTAAAATAAAATTATTTGATAAAAATTATTAAATAATATAATATTCAATATAATTCATGACAGTATAAATCTCATTTCTCCTTAGTTATAAATTAAAGACACATTTTAATGAAAGAATGTTACATTGATCAATTGTCCAATGACATACAAATTATGTGTTTTAGTTTTTATTTTTATTTGAAATAAAATAAATGTTAATATTTTATAGATATTTATAAATATTTTTTGAACATTTTTTTACTTTTTTTAAAAAGATATTCATTATCATATATCTTAATAGTATTTTTATTTCAATATTTTTTTATAAATCCATTTTCTTATTATATCAAATCTCTCTTTCTTTCTTTTTTTTCTTCATCTTAACAAGCTTTACTATTTTCAGAACTAGTGAAATAAGGCAAACTTTTGTATATGAAAAGTTGTATATTTTATTCCTTATTTGTTTTTTCAAGAGGAGATAAATACGTGTCTATTTAATTTAAAGTTTAAAGTTATATATTTTATTCCCTATTTATCTTTTAATGAGCAGCATGTGACATGCTGATTTTAACTGGGCATATTCTGTTTGAATATTTGAAGTTAACAAATTAACTCTGTTTTTTGCTCTCTAATTTAATGTTAGTAAACTTTTATATACTAAAAATTTATTTTATTTTTAAATTTATATTTTGTAAAAAGGTCATATAAATATATTTATTTTTCGCACTAAAAATTTATTTTATTTTTAAAGATACATTAAATTTATATTTTGTAGAAAGGTCATTTAAATATATTTATTTTTCAAAAATTTATCTAAGTTTGGTTGGAGAGTCGTTCTAAAAAAACTAATAGTTTTTTTTCAAAAAAATTAAAAGATATGATTAAAAGTTATATATTTGTAATCTTTTAGGCATTTAAAAATAAAAGTTATCTATTTCAAAAAAATTTAATAGCATAGCTAATAATATTATTGTTTTTATATTAAAAATTGGTTATGTTAAATAAAAATTATTATTTTAATTTTAAAATAAAAAATTAATTATTTCAAATTTTAAAATATGAAAAATTAATTTTTTTTATTTTTACAGATATAATAATTATATTTAAAATTAATATGAATTTTTAATTTTTGAAAATTAAAATATTTATTTTATTATTATTATTATTATTATTTACCCAACGTAGTTTTGTTTAAGAAAAGGAACTCGGCTCCAAAATCATTATAATATTAGTTAAAAATGGTAAACGACAAATGGAAGAATTAAGAAAAGTTAGAGTAAGGAAAGAAGGAAATGAGTTCAAAGACGTGCCAGGGAGGTTTTGTATTGGTTGCAAGCTTTGCTGAATCACCTTCGATCTTTTAATTGCATAGATGGCAAGCTTTGCTGAATCCAACAGCTCTCTCGTTCTTCTCTCTCTACCCATTTACCATGTACTCAGTTCGCTCGGAGGGAAAACGACGCTCCACATTATGACAGAGATGGTTTCACTCAGGGGTGAGCTGAAAATCGTCGCTGATCGAGATCATTGGAAACTCTGATTTACTCTGAACGCCTAACATATGGATGGAAGATGGTAATGGATTTCAACGGATAAAAATAAACTATTAGAGGTGGTTAGATCGACCAACAATCACTACATTTCATGCTTAGGTCGTCAGAATTCTTTTCAAATTTCATGATTTCTTTGTAATATTTCATAATTTTATTCCTCTAAAGCTTACTAGAGATCATTTTATTCTTTTAAGATCTCAACTTTTATTTTTATTTTAACCATCCAATTCTCCTTTTAAGATATCAATTTTTTTTTTTTTGTTTTAACCATCCTATTAAACCAATCATAAATTACACTCGTATTGTGTTCAACAAATCTGAAGCTAAGAATAGATATATTTCTATGATCAATGGTTTTTGACTGTTCAATCAAACATAATAGTGCTAATGACATTAATAAGTCTCTTTTTCAAAATATATCTATATAATGCATCTTGCAAAGTAAATTTTTAAAATATTAAATTACTAAAATTAATTTTTTTTAATTTATTATGATTATTTAGCAAATAAAATTGTTACTCCAAGATTCATAAGATATAAAAAAAATATCTAAAAATATAAGATCAGGAATTAAAATACTGAAAAAAGCATACCTAAAATATATAAAAACAGGAATTAAAATATTGCATAAGTAAGTTTAGTATAACTCATTTCGTTCGATATTTATTTTAAATAATTAAAATTTATTAATTAAATTATTAAATTAATATATTTTATTATGTAAATAATATTTATAAAATTTAAAATAATTTTGATATTTTATTAAATAAATTTAAATTAACATATATTAAAATAATTATATTATTTATTAAATAAAGTAATATAATAAAATATTAAACTTTATAAAATTTTATAAATATAATTTATATAATAAAATATTAATTTAACGAATAAATTCATAAAATTTAATTATTTAAAAAATATTAAATAAAATAAATAAAAAACTTATTTTTAAAATAAATTAATCCCCGCATTATAGCAATATGAAAAACAATAAAAGGGAAATCGTGTTTATCCTTTTCTCCTCCTTGATCAGATCAGAACTTTATAGCTGCCACATATTTTTAGAAATCATAACCATTACATCAAATTTTCTTTGGAAATGAAACAATTGAAACAACTAATCATCCATTGAACTTGAAGTCAAGGTAGACTACCAATGCAATCTTGAAATAGTCGCTAATCAGAGAAACCCTCAACTCGACAATGGTAATGAAGCATGAAGAAGACACAATAGACAACACCAACAACCACGGGGACAAGCCTTGTAAACAGTGGTGGGTTGAAGTCTTTGGAGTAGTATGGTGCAAAGATGGTGCCTTTATGCTAATGCAAGAGTATCAAGAGGAAGACGTGGTTGTTAGTGTTAATTTATATGAACAATTGATTTTGGGGGTCTAATACTGTTTGTGATGTGTTTTGGAAATGGAAAATTCTAAATAGTGCTACTCACATCATTTCATTCCATTTCTGAAGTGTTTAGTGAGCTGCTGTTATTTTAACGATAAAAAGCAATATAAATCAAAAGTGTACTTGGATACAAAAGGGAAAATTCACGGGGAGGATGCAGAAGAGAAAGAAACCACACTACAATGATAGTGCTTTGGGCAGCAGTATCTTATCTTTCTTTTGATGTCTTAGATGTATTTTTTATCTGGGTTTTTGTTTTTGTTTTTTTTTTAATTTTTTAATTTTGGTCTTTTATATTTTAAAATAGAGGTTTTAATTCTTAAAATAACCTATGTTTAATACATGTGATATATATTTAATAATAAAAAATTAAAATTTATTTATTTAAAAAATAAAAAAATTTAAGATAAAAAGTTAAAATAGAAAATTTAAAATTTTAAAAAAAATATATTTAACCCTTTTTATTTTATGGACCGTAAGTATGTGATTGGTTGTATCTAAAAATGACGTCTTAAGTGTGTATGCAAGCTGTGACTTTTCACTTTATGGAGTGTTTTATTTTATTTTTCTGATTTTGGACTAACATTTAAAAATTTCTTATATATATATATATTAGACATTTTATGTTGTATTAATTATATATTATTTATATTTTTAGTCTTGATTTTTTATTTTCAATTAATATTATGATAACTTATTTTGTGTATATATATATATATATATTTATTTAAGATATCAATATTTTAAATTTTAAAATTTTAAAGAAAAAAACATATTTAACTCTTTTTATTTTATGGACTGTAAGTATGTGATTGGTTGTATCTAAAATGACGTGCTAAGTGTATATGCAAGCTGTGACTTGTCACTTTATAGAGTGTTTTATTTTATTTTTCTGATTTTGGACTAACACTTAAAAAATTCTTTTGCATGTATATTGGATATTTTATGTTGTATTAATTATATGTGTATTTATATTTTTTAGTCTTAATTTTTTTTATTTTCAATTGATATTATGATAACTTATTTTGTATATATTTATTTAAGATATCTATATTTTAAGTTCTTGCTCCCAATTTCAAGGAGAAAGAGATTTTTAAATGGTGAACTGTGTTCAATGGATTTTTTAAAAAAGTTCAATGATTAAAATATATTTATTTAGTAATAAATTTGAATTATTATTAGCTCAAAAATATTAATTATATATTGTTTTAATTATTTTCAAATAGGTCAGGTGACCAAGGCACCAACCCATTTTTACCTTTTTAATTTCTTAACCTTTAGATAGGTGAGTCCGTTAGGCCATCCTTAAATGGGACGGACTCAGATTTCTGACCGATTTTAATAACCCATTACTAATTATGTATTTATCTTCGGGGATTGCTTTGTGCACCCTTTAAATTATTTTTTTACACCCCATACACAGAAAAAGATAAAATTGTCCCTTTCTTTTTTTCTTCCTCTTTTCTCTTTCTCTTCCCATCTTCCTCCTTCGTCTTTCTCTTTCTGTTTTTTTTTTTCTCATTTCTTCTTCCATTTCGTCATTGTTATGCTTTTTTTTTTCTTATTAACTAAATCTATATTAGGTTTCTGCTTTTGCTTTTGGTTGGAGAAAAAAATCAAAAAAACGAAACGTCGGAGGAGTATCAGAGAAGATGAACGGCGTACTTATACTCCGCAAACTAGTTTACGGAACTTTAAACACTTTCCGCAAATTAGTTTACGGAATGCATCAGTGTATTCCGTAAATTAATTTACGAAATATAATTTTTTATATTCCGCAAACTAGTTTACGGAAGGTTACATTTCTACGTTCCGTAAACTAATCTGCGAAACATAAAAAATTACATTCCGCAAGTTAATTTACGGAATACATTTATGCATTCCGTAAATTAATTTGCGGAAAACATGAATATTTGCGGAAGAGAAAATTTTTTTCGAAAGAGATAAGGAGATATGAAAGGTAAAACAGTAATAAAAAAATTTCAAAAAATTAGAAAGGGGTGCAAAAAGAAAAAAGGGGTGCGAAAAGTAAAGGCCTTTATCTTTTTGGTCATTCATTACTAATCATGTTCATTCAATAGTGTGTTCCTCCGTGGCCCATCACCCAGTGCCCAACAATCTCTTGGTGTCCAACACTAGCATGAAATGCCTTTCCTTCGAAGAACAAAAAATGAAAATACCTTTCTGTGACTAATATTTGTGTATGTTTACTTCAGTTTATTTTATATATATATATATATATTTATTTATTTATTTTGCAAGTCTTTTCTTTTTAAAAAAGGTGATTTTTTTAAAATTACCATTTATATGTTAACAAAATTAGTTGATTGGTCATAAAATTTAATTTGTTCATTTCAGTTTTGTTTTTTAACTGTTTTTTATTTTAATTGTTTTTACTTTTAAACGTTGATCAAATTAACCTTTTATGAAACTACTAAGATTGGTAGTGTGATAAAGGATTTAGAATAATTTATATAAAATTTTAATTTTAATTTTATGGCATTTTTATTGTATTAAAAAAAGAATTAATCTTTCGTCATAACTTCGTGTTAATAATGATGTTCACCATTTTCCAACAAGCAACAAAGTAGTATATATGACACAAAATTCTAACAATTTATTTTTCAATTAACAGATTTGACTAATAGGGAAAGGAGTACTGCATCAACAAATAAAGCAGTATCACTTAGAGTGTTATTCTGTACAATTTCTTTTAATCATGAAAAGGAGAGAACAGAGGAGGGAGAGAAGCAGAACAGAGGAAGAAAAGAAGTTCGTTTTCCTTTTTAATTTTTAACTAAAATAATATTAAATAATGTTATTTAAGTTCAAAATGAAAATACGTCAATACTACCATTAATGGAGTTAAGAGAAAAGATTTATTTAATTAATATTTAAAAGTTAGAGATCAAAATAAAAGAGAAGGAAAAGTTAGAGAATTAAATTAAGATAAAAAAATAAAGACTGAGAATTAATATTCTAATTTTGCGTTATATGTTTTAGTTTGGGTATAAATGAGGGTGTTCCAAAGAACAAAAGAAAGAAAAGATTTAGGACTATTTCTTACCTATAGATATATCTTTATTATTATTTTTTTCGCTTTCGAATATTGTTCTAGTGGACAGGGACTACTCAGAACATTCATAATGGAACATTTTAAAGAGTTGTTTAAATATTTCTGTAGATTTCATTATTACATATTATTTATTTTTATTTTATACAATGTTAAGCAATATATTTTTTAATGGAAAAAATCAATAAAATCTATCAAATAAATCATATAAAAATTTCCACATTTATTATTTTAATTTTATTTCAACCAAAAATTATTTTTAACATATCAAATGAATTCATAAAAATATCTTAATAACAAGTTGTTTATATAAGAAACCGTTACTTAATATTTCATCCAACTCATCATTTTAAAACCAAACTTGTTAAAATACTCTTGTCGCATATAAAAGGTAAATATGATGTTCCTGGAAGTATCACGTCGCACCATTCAGTTACAAATAACCATAGTTATTGTACTTAAAATATAAAACTAAACTATTAAACAGATGAAAAAAATTGGTACGGAGTCAACGAAGAGAGATGTATTCAAATGCAACATTTTACATTCTAGATAGTAATCTCCAAGCCAATATCTTCCTATATGATTCTAAAGGGGTGGATCAAACTAGATACTTGATGGCCTGTGCTCTTTCTTTGAAGATGAAACCAACCCCACAAAATTAACATTTGCGATATGAATGAAATTCTTTAGTCACCAAGAATTTTCATGAGAGAAATGATAACAGGATCTGAAATTAATTAGGATGTATTATGTATACATGGAATAAAGCGTCTCGTACATACATAATCACATCATTGAACTTTTGGATCAATATTAAAAATAAATTTAAAATCGAAATAGCATATGATTACATGGTAGGAAACATATATTCAGCCAGAGAGACCGGAGGCAAAAGCATAATAATACTTGCAGACCTTGATTTTTATCTATTATCTATAATCAATGCAGAACTTCCACTTAAGAAAAAGCCTCAACAGCAACTCTTCAAGTCCATATATGTGCATGGTATGCACTAAAACTTCCAAATAAATCTCACGATCATTAACTCCTAATTTATTTATATGCATGTCATCTAGAGAGAAAGCAAGAGTGATGTTCCCATATGTGATCAATTATGAAGAGGGTTTGGTCCACTAGGAACAAGCCGGTGAGAAACAGCATGGATTTGCTTAAACTTACTCTTCCTGGAGTTCAAAGAGGAGAGAATAGCAGAATAACTCTGTATAAACATGGAAGAAACCTTTCTTTTTGATCCCCTTTCCAATTCTACATGGGGAGCATGGCTATCTACACCACAAGTTGAACCTTGCATCAAAGACAACAGTATGATGAGAAACATTAGAAGGGCTGAGAATTTTTGAACTGTCATAATTGTGTTCGAGGAACCAGAAATTGAAATTGAAAGAAGAAATATTGTTTTCATAAATATATTTATTGGCAGAGTAGTAGTCTAAGGCAGCCTGGCGATCTTATATTTATTATTAGAAAATCAGTCTTAATAGCTTAACCCTATTTTTAACACATACCAGATATTTTAATACATTTTTTTATATTAAACATTTATATATAGCCAACATTAAAACAGGATAAGTTATAATATCATAATTAAAAAAATTAAACTTAACTCATTTTCAAAAAATATCTCAGAACACAAAGATTAACAAGTTTTATAAAAAAACATTGTGATTTTATTTCTAACCCATATAAGATATCTTTGACAATTAAAGAACTACATTACAAGCTATGGTGAGAAAAATGAAGCAAGTTTAAAATATAAATATACTTAGACAATATGTGAGGAGCACAATCTGTACACATTTGCCAAATGTCAAAACTTGACTTTTCAGAAAGCGATAAGTGCCTAAGTAATCCATTGATAATGGTGCTAAGGTGTCAATTCTTCTGTGTGAAAATTTCTTTGAAAATAGACGTCATTGATCTCATAAACTTGTTTTGAAACTTCAGCTTTATCATGCTAAATTCATGTAAGCTGAGGTTAAAATTTCCTTGACGTATTTCTCAGTGTTTCTCTTTGTAATGACAGGTATACAAATTTCAATACGAAAAGAAAAGGGTAGAACGGAGATGCCAATAAGTATGGGTTTTAATAATATTTTTTTTATATTTTAATAAATCTAATACGACTAAGGGAAGTCAGCTGGCATGAGGCTGCTTTGTTTTGTTAATTAAATAAGAAATTGACATTATTGTTAATTTAGGGGAAAAAAACAATCCAAATTCTTGACAAAGTTTGCAAATTATTGCATAATATTCTATTGCCATTGACTATAACTAATCTACGTGCAATAACTTGATCAAATCAAACACTACAATAAAGCAATTTACTTGAGAAGGGTAGGTACTTTGAAGTAAAGGAGAAGCATATAAAAAGAGTGCTGAAAATTTTTTTCTTATCCTTTTTCTTTGGTGAAATGGTGAAAGTATTTTGAATAAAAGACAGCTTGAATGAAGTAGAGAGAGAAAAGCTATTGTAGCTGTAGAGATTGTAGGCACTATTTTACGTGGAAGATACATAATATCGATTCAAAAAATTGAAAAAGGTAATCGGTCCACACCCAGAGAACTGTGTCTCCTTGAGTTTAACATACAAGGAGAATTCCAACGAGGCCATTGAAGCCAAAGAAATCTAGCTTGATGCGAGGACTTTTGGCCTGGTCTCGAAGTTTCATTTTCTTCAACACCTGCACTATCTCAAGGAAATGATCAATGATCCTCTAATTCAAGAACTAAAAAGCGAACTTGCAAATACACGTCAAGGAGCCAATTGCATTCAAAGTTAATACTGGTGGATATAAAGGAAGACATTAGAAGAAAATGCTGCGATGTGAACATCGCAAGAAGATTGATTACATTAAGGACAATTATTTTGAAATTATAGGGTGTTCACAACATTGGCAGCGCAAGAAGAAGGACAAGTTTGCAACTTATGCAACTATTTCAAAAACCAAGAAAAGGAAGAATCTTAAGGAGAAATTAGTCAATATCAAAAGCCAACTCATATCTCTGCTGGTTAGAGAAAAACATTCTACACCAACACTGAATTTTTTTGATAGGGTTAAAAAAATCTCCCGCACGGATTTTGGGTAGTGGAGAATCAAATCATATATTGTCTGATGTCACAATGCTAAAGAAGAACATGAACCTATTATAGTAGCTTTACCTAATGTGGAAAAGGATGATGTGAAATTAACTGGAGAAACCAAAATAAATGAGGAATTTTCCTTGTAGAATGTTTTATTCCTACCTAATTTTAATTGTAGTTTAGTTCTATCAACAAATTGACAACAGAATTAAATTGTTTAGCTGTTTTTCTTCCTCATGATTGTTTTGGGCATGACCTTACCACCAAGAGGGTGATTGAAACGGGTAAGTTACAGGGGAATCTTTACTTCCTTGATCAAGAAGCAGAAGTCTAGTTAATGCAGCTACTTCAAGTATGATAAACTTCGCATAAAGATTAGGCCATATTCCTATTGGTAGACTCAAATTTGTTCTTAATGGTGTAAATATTGGCGAGAAAGAACATTCAAGACCACGTGATACATGCGATCAAGCTAAGCAATGCCAAACTATTTTTCCTTTCAAAATAATAAATCCAAGAATTTTTTTATTTAGGCCACCTTCATGAGTAAGGGGCTAATAGAGTTAAAACTTATGGATATGTCTATTTTTTTAGGTTTATATGAGGAAAACCAAATTTTTTAAGCACCTAAAGTGTATGAGCATTTTGTAAAAATGATCAATACGCGATTTGGAACCCAAATCAAGAAACTCAAAGCTGATAATGCTATCAAATTTGTTTTTTAAAATTTCAAAATATTCTTATTAAACCAAGGAATGCTTCATCAAACTTCATGTTCATATACACCACAACACAATGATATTGTAGAAAAAAAGTGTAGGCATCTCCTTGAAAGGGTTCCGGATTTGTGTTAGGGAGAATGTATAAAGACTACATCTTGATCAATCTCTTACCAAAAATAATGTTGAAAGAAAGGTCACCACATGAGGTGTTGTTTAAAGAAAGACCAAAGTACAAGCAACTACGTATTTGATATGTTTATGCTATATTTATAGCAAACCCAAGTCCTTCAACAAGTTCGAGTCAAGCTCTCAACGTACTTTCTCAGGATATACTTCGGGAAATAAAGAATACAAACTCCTTGATTTAGAAACAAGAAAGAATTCAGAGTTAAGGGATGTAGTCCTTTTGAAGATTAATTTTCATTTCAAAGTAAAAAATTGGAGGAAGTAAACAACAACTAAAAAAGAAACTCCACTTGTAATGCCTCAAAATAAGATACAAGTTCATAAGGATTTCACAGATGAAGAAATTGAAGAGAAAGAGGGAAATATAGTAATAGAAGATGATGGGATAAGAGGAACCAATGAACAGCTAGAGGAACAAGTTAGCACTGAGATAGAAAATAATTATCAAAGACCAACAAGGTTGCGAAGAGCCCGTGTACTGCACTATTCTACTAAGGAATATTTTCTTCTAAAGCAAGCTACCCCTGCAATCATACCTCGAGGTACTTATGGTAAGAATTTTAACAATTTTAATTCTAATATTTCAAATCCTATAGGATATGCCATTAACAATGCAAAATGGAGCTTAGTTGAGCCAAACAAGTTTGAAGAAAGCAATGTAGAATCCTAATGGCAAGAGGCAATAAGCAAAAAGCTGAAAGCTTTGACTGAAAATAATACGTGGAACCTTATGAATTTACCAAAAGGGAAGAATATAATAGGATCAAAGTGGGTATTCAAGATAAAATGCAATCCCGATGGATCCATTGAACGATTCAAAGGTAGACTTGTGGCAAAAGGCTATAGCAAAGTGAGGGCTTGCAACTGTTAACTATCTTATTGCGGCATCATCCATTAAAGGATGTAAGTTGCATCAATTTGACTGTAAATAATGCTTTCTTCAATGGAGACTTGTATTAGGATGCATATATGAAGATACCTCAAGGATTAATCAGTGAGGAGAAAGGAATGGTATGCAAATTTCACAAGTCATTGTATGGCCTAAAACAGCCTCACTATAACGATTTAGAAAACTAACTGAAAACTTTTGGCAAAATAGAGGTTCAAGCAAAATATTTCAAACAACTCACTTTTCATCATGTCAATTGGAGATAGCAAAATGATGGTACAAGCATACGTTGATGGCTTGATTGTTGCAATGGAGAAAGGTGTGGGCAATCTAAGAAAACTTGCAAAGATGCTTCCATATCAAAGACTTGGGACCACTTTATTATACTTTCTTGGTTTAGAAGCTAAGAGAAATGAAAAGGGGATTCGCTTGAGTCACCACAGATATGTATAGGATATAATTGCAGAAACAGGTTTGGAAGGAGGAAGATATGCTGAGACACTTATTAGACAACAACATGGGCTCAACAAAAATTGGAGAGCCTTTGGAAGATGTAGTAGCATATAGGCAACTCATTGGAAGGTTGTTATACTTACTTTAACTAGACCTAACTTATCCTATGGAGTCCATTTACTAGGCCAATACTTAAAGGATCAGCGAAAATCACATAAGGAGACAGCAAAGTGGCTTGTTCAATATTTGAACTTAGAACCAAGTCAAGGAATTTTTTATCCCCCTAATAATAGTCTGATCCTAGAAGCTTACTGTGATGCTTATTGGACACAACTAGGAGTTCTACAATAGAGTTTGTGACTTTTCTTGGAAATCGAAGAAACAACCCGCAATGGTACTCTTATCCGCAAAAACTAAGTATAGAGTATTAGCCAAGATAACAAAAGAGATCATTTGGCTAGAAAAAATTCTTTAGGATATGTTTTCCATGCTCCCTAGACCAATTGATCTGTTTGGTGATAATAAATATACCATGCATATTATTACAAATTCTGTATTTCATGAAAGAATCAAATACATAGAGTTGGATCACCACTTTATTCGTGAAAAGGTTCAAGTCAATATTTTAATTTTGACTTTGTGCTTTCCCATCAACAATTAGCATATATTTTTACTAAACGAATCGACCAAGATCATTTTAGAACCATTTTTTATCAGTGTGGAATTAGAAGCTAAAACATACCAGTTTCAGGAAGACAAAACATCAGCTCGTACGAGATCTTATATTCCCGTATTAATGATCACATAATATATCATGACCGTTATTATTTTGAAGCTATAGCTTATTTTTGACGGCCAATCAGCACCAATAAATCCGTAAACTAAAAATTTATTTTGTTCTTAAAATAGGCCAGAATTGGAGCATGCAAATTCTCATTCCTCTGTATATATATGTATGTTGTTTTTGTTATGATCATAACATAAAGGGAACCTTTAACCCTTCAACAAAATAAAGGTTCCCTTTATACTTAAAATTCTTTTCCTTTGTATCTAAACACATAGTGACCTAATATTTTAAAATTATTGTTTCCAAACATAATCCAATTTTTTTAAAAATCTTTCAATTTCTTACACTGAAGGTATAAACTCCATGAATACAATAAAACAGAATAGATCGGGTAACAACATAACGTTATATAAAGTTTGATTGTCTATTAAAGAGATTCATAATTATGCTAGGAATCTAAATTTTACACGACACTTAACTTCAATTTTTACATAAAAATTGGTCCCGATCTTTTGAGTCGGGATGATTGATGGAATATTTTTACTTAAAATAAAATTGATTAATACAACATTAAATAATTTTTAAAATTATAAAAAAAATTGCAATTTAACTATCTTTCTAATAAAAAAAAATTAATTCAATAGTCATGTTAATAAAATTTAATGTTTCAACTAAAGTAATTCAGTAAGTAAATCCCTACCCTTTTCCAAATATATCAATTCTTTTTTTTTTTTCAAAACAGCTTTTATCCCAGATTTAAAAACAACTTTTTTAACCATTATCGAACGCCCTCTAAGTCCAAAGCTGTTCAGAATTTTCCATAACGAATGAAGAACCAAAATAACAATAGGAATTTCTTCTTCTTTAAGTCTTGACTCTTGAACACACTGACACACTGAATACCCATCCATCCCAAAAGTAGGGGTGAAGTTTACGAAGTTAAATTAATAAATATAGAATAAACATATCCAGACGTTCAAAATTAGCCACTAATGTTTTTTTGTCATGTTAATGTTCCATATAGCATTTACCTTATGCACTTGTTACACTCAACACCATTAGCACCTAATAGACAAACATATAAATGAAATGATTTAACAAGACTTTTCTTTCGCATCTTCTTTTATATTTTTTTATGCAGATCAATCATTCTATGCGGCATTAAGAAAGCTACATCCCACCTTTCCATTATCAATTGCTTGCCTCAATACATGTCATTGATGAAAATTTCCAGTTAAAAAAATATTCGGTGATCAGAATGCCACAGCATTTTTAAGTCACTAGTTCGAGCAATGCATAGCACATCAAGAACTGTTCAAAGGGTTCATGCTTCATTTATTCCAGACATAGGGCAGCGCATTATTCAATTATAAAAAGGACCACTACTCAGCCTAAGATATGACCCCAAATGTCATAGGTCTGTTTGCCGTTAAATGATATACATACTATTGAATGTCAAGCGGAAGATCTAACTGAAATTTAAATTTACCATTGATAATTCATTATTTGAGACTAAATATTCAAGAAAAGTACACCCAAAACAAAGCAAAGGACCGGTGCAAAAGGGGTGGCCTATACCAACTTTGAAAAGTAGCCTGACATTTCCTCCGTCTTTTCACCAACTACTATGAAGATTATTTTTTGTTTTTCTCTTCATCTTTTGCAAAGGCATTTGTACAATTCATCCATTACTCTTTATCTGCATCAATATTTGAAGGGGTTTCATTACTTTTAACAGCTGCAGTTTCTGATGGGCCATCCTCAGTAGGCTTAGCAGCATCAACATCCCGGGGAGAAGATTCTGATGGTTCAGCTGCAGATTCTGTTTCAGTTACTGGAGCAGTACTTTTGACAGTTCCAACCTTTACATACTTGCTCTTGAACTTATATTCCCAGTCCTGTAAAGCCTCAAGCTCAAATGGGCCCAGACCAGAAATATCGCCTGTCAGATCTTTCTGTTCAAAAGACATCTTCGCTAGAGCCCTGCTAGCGTCCTTGCCAGCAAATAGAGCATAAGGTCCACCGGGTCCGTAAAACATCCTGAAAGGACAAATTTCCAGGTGATAAAATAAGTAATGTGGGAATTCTATTAAGTTAAACATTTCTAAAATAACTAACTACCCATATACACATATTTCATTCTGGTGGTGACTGTGTTGGCAAGCAAAACCATGTATCACTTCAGTTTCTTGGATATTGGCTTTTAAAAATACATACTCTCTTTAAGAAGGCCAAGGTTCATACTCAACATTGAACCAAGTTTCATATTTTAAGACTTGAAAATTGAAACTCCGGCTGATCTAAAGTAGCTAGAGCAAACCAAACAGACAACATTACTTCAAATACAGATGACAATTCTTGTAATCGAAATTAAATGAAACAATACAGGGACGAAAGACACGTACATGATCATTAGGGCATAAAAGGGTCTCAAACTCGTTTCAGAAGATATAACAAGCAACTAGATTGCAATTACGGTACTTTTGACTCTATAGAAACAGTAAATTAGGAGTTATGACTTTGTATCTATACATAAATTAGATGCTCTGGGTTTCCTTTCATAGTCATTGCTCATATCAATAATATACTGTATAAAATTTGTATGGAAATCCTAGCACATTGGTCTACTTGATATTGGGTAATGAATAGGATGCCCCAAGTCAACAGAACTCATTTAGAAATTACCCTAAAACATTACTTCCAGGTAAAACTAAATATGCACAGAAATCCAATATTTAGAGACAATAAAGAGAAATTTAGAGTCACAGAGGAAGAAAATGACTGATACCACAGAACTCAGAAGTCAGATCTAACATCTAATTCAACACCATCAAAGCTTAGCCCATTCAAAGTTAGAGTCATAATCATATGAGTTCTACATTTTGTTGACTTCGAGATGTGTTGAAGTGCACAGAAACACGCAAAAGAGAAAGGAATAAACACTAATGGGATGTTTGCATGTTTGGAGAACGAGTCACATAGGAATAAAGGAATAAAAAGGAAAGAAATAGAAAAGATTAAAATAGAAGGGAAATAGAATAGAAAAGATGTATTGTTTAGCTTGATAGTAAAAAAAAAATAAAATCATAATATATTTTTTCTTATTTAGATGGATGAAAAAATTGATAAAAAAGTGAAAAAATATGTAGAAAGGAAAAAAAAAACTTCTTATGTTAATAAAAAAATTAACATAATAGGGGGGAATTTTTTTGGCTGTAGACGCGTCAGAAATTATTTCCTTCCTATTTTCTTATTTTCTTCCTCTCAAACAATCAAGCCGTAGAGTTTCCACCTACTCAACCACCAATCAAACACTCAAGTTTACCATGCGAACCGAGAAGATGGAAATATGGAGAGTTGAAAACTGAAAATGAACTTTCATGACAACAAAAATTCCTATAATAAGAAGCATGTCCTCATCTCGTTGCATGTCACAGAGCAACAAAAAGAACCGCAAGAATAAAGTAAAAACCTCACCTTTACAAAAGCAAAAGAAACACAGGTTCAAAATTTTCAAATTGAACCATCATCTCCAGAAAGGTGCAAAAATGGAAAAAATTTTAAAAGCGAGACAGATAATAGAACAAAACAAAAGTTTAACAAGAGTGACCTCGAAAACTCCAACTTGAAAGGTGGGCATTGATTCAACAAAAATTAAAAAACACCCAAAACTCAATAACCAGAGACCACCAAAACAAAACAGAAAAAGTAAAGTAGAGACTAAAGGGGGAGAACCTGCTCTGAGAGATATCATAGATCTGACCCTTGATGGCCATGAGCAAGGGCTTCTCGGGATCGGTGCCGTCGTAGGCCTTGAGCTCCTCCGCGGTGATCTCACCCACCTGGACTGGCTGCCGCAGAGGCGGCATCTCCTCCTCGAATTGGCGGTGGCGGTGGTGGTGGTCGGAGGAAGAACCAAAATAACCAGAAACGACATAGTAAACGGCAAAGAGAAGCGCGAGGAGCGTGAAGAAGGTGGCGGGAGCGAGGCCAGTGTAGGCCACGATGGCCTCCTTCAGGGTTTCCCACAATTGCACAGCCATCACTCTATCTGCGTGTTAGAGAGAGAGAGAGAGAGAGAGAGAGAGAGAGAGAGAGAGAGAGTCTGAGCGAAGAGGGTGCAACTGCAAATGATATAATATAATATATAATCAACTCAGAATCTTCAGGGTTTGGTCTTGATCTTCTTGTCGCGTTCCCGCACCTAACCCCAACTATTCATTTCGGCAAATTAAGGGAATTAATTAATTTATTAAAGTTTTGCTGACGTTTATTAAGGAATACTGATGAATATCAAATGGAAATTAATAATGTCGTATTGTTTATCTTCTTACAAATCTTATGAAAAATATTAAATTAAAAATAATTTTATTTAATATTATAAAAATATGAAAAAAATTTAATATCTTTTATCTAAGTAATAACATACGATGGAAAAATTTATAATTATTAAGAAAGAATATATAGGTTTTATTTCTGAATAAGTAATTTTTGTATTACATGTTTTACTTATTTAAATTAATTTCCATTAGCAACTCATAAAAGTTTGCAAATCGGCAGCTTTCCGTTCCTTCCGTCTTCTTTTCTTAAAATATATTTTTACTTTAGAAAAAATTTTCCCATTTTTATTTCGATTCTTAATTAAATTTATTCTATTTGAATGTCCGAAAAATATAAAATTATGCGATCTTAATTTATGATAAGAAATTAAAATATATAGCTTTTTGCTAAATGGAACTTAAAAAAATCATTTACAATCAAATAAAAACATTAAATATTAGAATAAACTTTATTAATGTCGACTTTGTTTAATAAAAAATCTAAATTATTAAAATATGTTTAATAATATATTTTAATTAATATAATAAAATTATTAGTTAAAAAAATTATTAAAATATTTTAGTTTTATTTGATAAACTAATTATCTAATAATATAAAATTTTTACAATAATTATTATCTATTTTTAGAATAATACTAAGAAATTTAGTATGCTTATTTTTGTATTATTATAAAATTTATTATATTTTAAATTACTATTTTAATCTGTATTACTTATTTTAAATTGTTTACATTGTTTTTCTAAAAAAATAAAATATTTCTTATAAAAATTTAATTATAAAAATAATTAATTTTTTGAAAATTATTATTTACAATTTATTTATAAAAATAATATTTATTCATTTAAATAGATTAAATTTTAATATATATTTTATTTTAAAGAAACATCATATTTATTAAATTTTAATTTATTAATTAATTATATTGTTATTTATTATTTTGTATTTATTAATGAGTTCAACAATTTATTTTATAAAAAAATTAATTTAATTAATAACTTATTAATTTTTAACTTTTAGCTGATTTTATTTTTTAACTTTCAACTAATTAGCAGTTAATTTTTTTAAATATTCTGAAAGATAAATTTTAAAAAATTATAATAATAATAAATATTAACTATATTAATATTTAATATGTTGATAATATACCAATAAAATTAATTTTTATTATAAAATATTTTATTATTAATATAAATCCATAATAACTATACTAATAGCTTAATTTTTATTAAAAAAATTATAAAAATAAAAACTAATCCAGCATTAATGTACGAATAAAACCATGGTTTTTTATAATATAAAAACTAAAAGGAATCAAAACTAATTAAAAATTAAAGTCAAATTTTATACATTTTATAAAAATTAAAAATATATCTAACTTTGTTTTTTTCTTTCCATTCGTCCTGTCAAACTCGTAAGTAGTGAACGGTTAGAAAATAGAATACTTTACTTCACTTTCTAGTAACAAAAAAAGAAACTTATAAGTGGTTTTTAATGAGCATCCACAGTGCCAGCTTCCGCTTCCGTTCCACAAATATCTCAATCTTATCATCGCAATTTAAGATCAACTTCATCGTCTATGGCGAACCTTCATCCAAATGTTTTCTGAGCTCTCACCAAATGGAAGAGATGGTTATCTTCCAAGAAGTTCCCCCTTTCTCTCAACAACTCTAGTAAGTGGTAGTACCAAAGTCATCTTTACTCGCTTTTAGTTTTTTTTTAAAAAAATTAGGAGTGTTCGATTTGTTGACGATTTTTAATTTTAAAAATTATTCTATAAAATAATTTTCAAAAATTGATTGTGAAACAAATTAATTAAAAAATAGATAAAATAATATACAACCGAACATAAATAATGAAAAATTAAAATAAATTTGTAAAATGATTATTAGAATCCGTTTTTAAAAAGAAAGTGAATGAAAGTATGCAAAGAAAAAGATGGAGTAATATATAGATAATATGAATAATAGAAAATTAAAACAATTTAAAATTATTTTAAAGATAGTTTGCTTTGTAAAATATTTTTTATTTTACTTGCAGTAATCTTATTTTATTTTTATTTTGTAAAAAAATAATAAAAATAATCTTTTTTATTTTTTCATGTACAAAAATTTTAAGAAAATGATAACAAGATAATATTTTTACAAATAAAATTTAAAAAAATCATAAATTAAATAGCCCTTTAAAGTAATTTTTCTTTTTTAATTTAGACTTGAGTGTTGAATTATTAAAACAAACAATCATTTAATTAAAATATCAATGTATGATTAAAAGAAACATTCAATATACAAAAATTTTACTTTTAAACAATTTTTAATTTTTTTTAAAAGGCAGTCGAATGATCATTAGAAAATCAAACTATTAAAATTTAAAAAAATTAAAAAATTATTTTTATTTAAAATTAATTCTTTCCAATTGCATAATATCTTATGCATAAAAAATATAAGTTGATTAGAAAGTGATTTTTAAATTAAATAATTTTAAAAATAAAATAATAATTTTAAAAAAATTTACTAAAAATATAATCTTAATACTATTTATCTAAAACAATACTACTTGAAAACTAATTATAAGCATAGGATTATTTAAGATGAGTCAAAAGTATACAGTAAAATGATCATGTTCATGCACGGTATATGTGACATGACAAGATCTAAATGTATTGCACATGGTAAGTGTGCTTAACATCATTAAATGCTCTACCTGTTTAATTTGCTGTGATTGATTGAAATGGTTTCTTTGGATGCCAAGGGAAAGAGGAAGGAAAAAAATGTTAAAGGGGTTATTTCTATGTATAAATATAAGAAAAAGAAATATTTTATATGATTGAGCCAAAATTTTATTTTTTAAATATGAAAAAATAAAAAAGAAGTTTTTTAAATTTATTTAAAATTATTATATAATTTTAAAAAATAAATACTATGTTAATAAAAATATAATAAAAATAATAATTTTTTAAAATTAATTTTTTTAATTTATATAAAATTAAATATACATTATTAATATCTTTTTTCTATCTATTCAAATAAAAAAATATTTTTTTTCTATTATTTTTACTTTTTTAAATAATTTTTATTTTATTTTTTATCTTCTTTTTCTATTTTTTTCACGGCATACAAATAGAGAATAAATTGAAGAAGATGAACTTTTTAAGATCACAACTGTAACTCAACTTTTCAGCAATTTAAAATAATAAATTTGATTTTGTTTTTCTTTCAATATTTTTAGATAGGTTGGAAGCAAAATTTTTTCTTTTTGTTTTTATCTAACAAAAATCATGATAGGTTCATCTGCAAATTCAAAGAATGTAAGGAGAAAAGTTTAAAATTTAGTTTCAACATCTTTGTATTTAGAAAATTTTATGAAGAACATACATCTCCTTTTTTTTTTTTTTTACCTTTTTATATATTTTTAAAAAATAAACAATATGTTAAATATATTTTAATTTAAATAATATATAAAATAAACATTCAGAATCTAAATAAAATAAAAAGTTTAATAATAAAATTATATTTTTAATAAAATTAAAATTCAATATTTTTATTCAAATATTATTATAGTTATTATGTTGGGTTCATAATAAAGATATGAGACTATCAAAATTTTAAAATTTAAATATATTTTTATAAAATAAATATAAATTTGAAAAAATGTTTAAGATTTAGAGATTAATATTAAACATATTTATCATATTTTAAGTAGATATTGATATTAAACATATTTATCATCCGTGACAGATGTAAATATCTCCGCATGACAATATCTCACGCGTTACTCAAATTCTACTTCATACTTTTAACAAATTCTAAAAAATGTATTGCTGGTAATTAATTTTTAAGTAGTATTTTTTAAGTATATAATTTTAAAGCATACATTATTTTGGCAAAAAGGCTAATTCATTTAGCTTAAACTTATTATGAGTGCTCTATTATAAGAAAGAAAATAAAATAAATGAAACTTCTAATATCCTCCCATCTCTTTATGTTAGAGTCATCATCTTCCGTTATGCCAGTTTTCCAATTAGAATTTCAGTGCAAAGAAACGCATGCAGAAGCCAAATTAAAAATAAAAAAATTAAATTTAAAGCATTAGAGTGAAAAACTAATATCAGAGCATGAAAAGGGAATAAGAATTCTGAAATAAACAGAAGGTAACAGCAATTACAAACATCCTCAGATTTTTGCAACTTTGGAGCAAAGCAATAGATAATCAAACTTAAACTAACAATTTTTATTTATTTATTTGAAATTTTTTAAACTTCAGTCTTTGATCTTATTTATAATGACCCGATAGCTACATCTTTGGATCAAATAAAGAAATTATCAACTTAGATTAACAACTTCTATCTATGGTTGGAAATTGAAAATAACAAAGAATGCGGTTAACGGAGATGGAAAAGGAAGATGGGAGAAGCGCTTTACATTGTGCAACACAAGAAATTGAAGTTCTTCACAAAAGCGCTTTATATAAAAACGTCTCGGGAGTGGAAATTTTTTTCCATGCTACTCGCAAACAGGTGCTTCTTTCTTAAATATAGCAATTACCATTTTTTAAAATAAAAAATTATTAAATAAAGAAAAGTTTGTTATTGATCATGTTAATATTATTGAAAGATAAAAATGATTTTTTTATTTTAAAAAATGTAAAATATCTATCAGTTTAATTTTAATAATGAAATTAACTGAATTTTATGTCTTCTAAATATCAACATAACAAATTTTAATTTTTTTTTTAAATGATTTACTCTATTTTTTTTCAAGATTATCTTTACTAAGTTGTATATATTAAAAATATTTAATATAATTTTTTTAAAAAAATTAGTTAAATATTGTAATTAATTTTTATTTAAAGTAAAGTTTTTCTATTATATATTAATAAATAAATACAATTTTTTATCCTCTACATTATAAATATGTTTAAGTTCAATCATATATTATTTAAATGTATGATTATAAGAGTTAAATATTAAAATATTTTTATATAAAAATTATGAATTTAAACATCATCAATTTTTATAATTAAAATAAATAAATAAATAAACAAGAGTTAAAAAATATTATAAAAATATGTTAAACATAAAAAAAATTTAGTTACATAAAAGTTGAAAATAGTAGCTTAAAAATTCGTTAAAATATTTTAAATTTATTTAATAAAATAATTTATTTTAATAGCTACTAGCATTTTTAAGATATTTAATAATATTTTTTAAAAATATAGTTTAAGTAATTTTTTATATTTTTAACTTTAAAATAATATATATATATTTTATTTTTAAAATATTTATAATTTGATATTATATTTATTTATTTATTTTAAAAATTTAATATTATTAGCTTATTTTATTATAATGTTACTAATTTTGATAGATTTATTTTATATTATAGTAAAAATATTATATCTTAAATTATTATTTTGATATAAACTATTTATTTTAATATTATATTTTTTATATTTTTTATTTAATAAAATATTCAATTATTGATAAAAATCAAAAATATAAAATAAATACTTTTTTTAAAAATATTTAAAATTATTTTATGTAATTTAAAATATATATTTTTTATTTTAAATAAAAAAAATTAACTAAATTATAATATATTTTTTATTAAAACAAAATAAATCATATTTATCAAATTTTAATATGATATTTAACTATGTCTTCATTTTATCATTTTATATGTATATAATCAAATTAATTTTATAAAATATTTTTAATTAAAATTGATAGATTATCAGTTTTTATCTAATCTTTTTCAGTTATATCAAACACATCCCATATAAAAAATCTAGCAATTACCCAAAAAATATTAAATAGTTCTTAAACATATTTTAAATGTTATATCTTCAATAACTTTATATAAAATATAATTTGTTTATCAAATTTATAAATTATAACTATATATTATCTTAATTATCTGTTTAAATTTTATTAAAATTCAACAATTATCTATATTTATCCATTAAATCAAAGTTCACATTTTTTCCTGTGAAACGTTTTTAGGATATCTGCTCTTTCTTATTAAGTAACCTGACTTCTCTTACACTAATTTTATATTTTTAAAATTCTATTTTGATTTAAATTTTAAAGATATACATTATAATCAAATAAAAAATATTTTTGTTTTTTAGATAAACTAAAATTTAAAGTTATTATAATCTTACTTAATCTCAATTTAAATTTAATTTTAAAATTCAAATTTTGATATATAAAATTAATAAATATTATGTATTATTATTTTAATATTTTATTTATTAGTTTAATATTTAATTTTAATATTTTATGTTTTATATCTTTATTAATAAAATATAATATTTATTATTAATAAAAAATTTACTATTTATAATTAATTTTTTTGTTTATAAATTTTATTTGATTTTATAAATACTAGTGCAATGCCTGTGTAATATGTTAATAAAGTTATAATCAAAATTATTATTTTATATATTAAAGGCATATGTTATATTAATTTTGATATACTAGAACGGAATATTAAATAATTTTATATTAATCTCAAATTTTATAAATATAACTTATATGATATATGTTTTAACCCAACACTTAATTATAGGATAAAATTATTTAATAAAATATTATTAAATAATATAATATTTAGTATTTACAATGGTGTAAGTTAATCGTTTCATTTTTAATTTTTTATTTAAATCCCTGTATACTTAGCAGAACGTTAATGAAGAGGTTTTATTTATTAATTTTTCAATCTTGTAATTTTTTTATTACACATAAAATAATGTAACTTAAATTATTTAGTATATAAAATATCTTATAATTAAGTTTTTAATAATAAATTTTTTTAATATATTATATTACATTTAATACATGTAACATTAAATACTAATGTGCAACAATAATGATTTAAAATAAAAATATTTTCAATAAATATAGTTCGTAATATATTACTTAAAATAATAGTTAAACTTGTAAATTAAGAAATAAATCATTATATATTTATTACAATTTGCATCTGAATTTTATTATTTTAAAGTATGTTTATAAAATAATTTTTAAATGATAATAAAAACAAACCTTTTCGAGTACATATTTTCTTATATATTTGTAGATATTAAATATGTAATTTTTTTTAATTGATAATACATTTTTAATAATTCTCGTCAATATGAAAGTCATCCATATAAAAATATACTGTAATAAATTAATTTCTTTTAATATAATATTATTTTATTAAATTAGTTATAAATTGCATTTAATAAATGTATATTAAATATGAATATGTAGACATAATCCAAATAGAAAATAAAAAATTATGAATATGTAGTCAATTTTATTTAAATTGGACTTGGCTTCCACGTTTAGCAGAGGAAGTTAAACTGTACTAACTCCTTCATGTGCTTGATGGTTAATATTAACAAAACGATTGTTTATATTATTGTATAGAAGAAGGAAAAAATGTTAAATATGACTATTAATCTATTTTAAATTTAAATGACAAAAAATTTGAATTTTATGTATAAGTTGCACAGTAAAGTTAGGAGAATAGAGCGAATAAAAAAGTTGAAAGTTTGTTATTTTCTAAAAGAAATCTACCCTACCCAACTTTTGAGGATACTACGGGTCTCAAAGAGGAAAAAAGAAGTAATTTTCAAATTGATCTTCTATCATATGTCTCAACATCTTAGTCCTTCAAAAAATTTAAACTTCACATTAATCTTTTAAAAATATGAATTTAAAAGTACAATTTGATAATAAAATTTTCAAAAGATTAATGTACTTAAAATAAGAGACCTATTTAATAACTATTTTTTCAAGGAAAAACTAATATGACAAGTCAATAACGCAGATAATTTTATAAGAAACTTACTGCTGTTGAAGCCAAGCGTTTTTTTTTTATTATTATTAAAAATCGAATTTGTAGTTTATAAAATTTTGTTTCGAGTCAAAGCTAATCTAAATAAAATTATGAAAAATACATTTTCATCGTATGCAACCAATAACTAATAACGTCATATTGCAGATGATGATGTAAAGCGCATGCTTGGATTTGCGGTAAAATACGTCAAATGCACGTAAGAAATCCTAGATGTTTTCACAAACGAGTTAAATTGGACCGCATGTTTAGTAGCCTAATGGAACGCAAATCTTAAACACAGTGCATAGTGAATTTAGAGAATAAGATCTGAAGAAAAAAAAAAGTAACTACAGTTAATTGGATAAATATGTAAATGTAGAGAAGCGTACATGAAGAAATTGTATTCTAAAATCACATGCAAAGTTTATTCGTTCTTGATTAGTTGTATTTACATTAAAAGTTTTGTTCTTTCTGTTTTAAAAAAAAAGGTTTCATTTTGCTATGCTTCTTCAGGCCGCACAACCAAATTGCAAACCAAACTTTATGTTTAAGTAGTACATATTTCTTTATTTTTAAAAGAATTTCACAAGAATTATTTTCTGCAAAGGGATGCTTATAGTCTACATATAAAAAAAATTATATAATTTGCATACTTCGGCTTGGAGTTTACAGTTACACATTCCTTAATACCATATACCAAAATTTCCATCTACCACAGTGAACAAGAACTACGGCATTTGACCCATTCTGCAATAAATATAGCCAGAACCATTAACACAAGTGCCAAATACAGAGATCCAGCCCTCACCCTGTACACTACAGTTATCACGTTGAGCTCATAAAACCTGTAAAGACTAATTGATAACATTGGTACTTGTAAGTGTTGAAACAAAAAGCAACCAAAAGCTAATCATCTTGGACTCTATATAGAATCAAAACTGCTGTCTTATCATATTTTCATGATAGAAAACACTTATAAAAATGAAAACCAACTACGGAACATAGAACTTATTATTCCTATATACAATTACAAGATTTGGCTAACTCCTAAAGGGCTTGATAACATTCATTTGTAAAAGTTAAACTTTGTTTATTGGGATCTACACTTAAGGCAGCAGAGTAACTAAACAACATAAAATGTTACATAAGCGGCAACAACTGGATGACTACCAGACTGTTTTTGTTTGCTTAAAGTGCAAGAGACCTCACTTCATCTGTTTTCCAAAGCCCTTCCTCATATTTGTACCACCTAACCAGCCCTTCATCGGTTCTTGTTCGTTGGCACATGATGCACGAGTCATTCATGCATGTGAGGAATTCACGTAATCGAGAAGCCTTCTCACGAATAGACTCATCTATTTCTCTAACAAGTCTCCTATGTTGAGGAGGTGGAAGGTCTTCCATCAGAATGCAATGTGATATGTTGAGCACTTCTAAGTGTTGTAGACCGTCAAGGATGAGAATGAGAACATCCTTATAGAGCATTGAACACCGAAGGCTCAAGATTCTTAATTTTGGAAGAAATGCAACAAGAGAAGAAGCAAAGACTCTGTCACATGGTCCCATAATCTTGAGTTCACTGAAGTTGTTGCAGTGCGCTGAGATTTCCTCCAGAATATATGGTGGATTTGCTATACTAGGCATCGTCAGGGACTCTAACTCTTTCCAGCCACAGATGGCCTTGCAAATTCCTGTTCTTTTGATTCTGTTCCAAGCTGGCAGAACGAGTCGCCTGAGTTGTGGGCACCTGCAAAAGGGGCATGGTTAGCTACTTAGACAAACCGCATATACAATCTCTAGTTTGAAGGAGAGTTAATAACTGATAATGCTTGCCGTCCTTCTCTTTGGAAAATCAAAATACAACTAAACTATCCTACAAATTTTGTTACCATTTAATTATTTTCAGATATTTTAAAGCCATCCAAGGGAGAGAAAAAAGTCTCATAGAAGCTAGTCCTAAGAAAGTTATTGCCCCAATATCAAGCAACATTAGGATGCTAGTATCAGAAAGAAAAATGATCCATCAACATATAGGTTATAAAAATTCATGTTTAAGACATTGATATTGATTTTGAAAGTTGAAATTACCTTTCTGCAGTGTATGTCAACTGTTCATCACTTACGTACAAGTTGAAATGGAATATCAAAGTCATTATACTCTGCCTGCTGAGGCTCAAGGAAATCTTCAATATTCGCGTTAAAGTCCTATCAGATCGTCCATCAACATAAACAAATGGCTCTAATGGGATCTTGATGAAATTAGATTTTAACATTGACAAATCGAGTGTTTTCCAAAGAAGTGGATCACAGCAAGCCATGCGCCAAGCACTACAGACACGAGAGATGCCGGATGTTAACTCAAAGATGTCAAGCAACTGAAAAATCTTCACCAAAATATCTATGTCCAAGTCCTCCCATTTCCTTATGTTAGAATCACCATCTTCCATTATGCCAGTTTTCCAAAATTCTTACAGAATTTCAGTGCAAAGAAACACCTAGAGAAACCAAATTAAAAACCAGCACAAGCTTAAACCATCAAAATGAAAACTGGTAGTAGTGCATGAAAAGAATAAAAGTTCTGAAATAAACAGAAGGTAACAATAATTGCAAGCATCATTAGATTGCCACATCGTTGAACCAAAGCAATAAATGATCAATTTAAACTAACAACTTTTATCTATTTGTTTGTTGTCCTCTAAAGCTTTCAGTCTGTGGTCTCACGTCTTTTATCTCACGACCCTCATATATTTTTGGGTTTTAACATTGACAAATCGACCCTTTACTCCCACCCACCCAATGAGAATATTTTTTAAAGAAAAGACAAAGGGAAACAAATAAGTTTGCACTCATGTATAACAAGAATCACCATGAATACAGCCATGGACCATGGTTATTGAACTTGATCGTTTTCGCCTGAACTTACAAATTAGACATGGTTAAAATGCTAAATCGCAAACATAGCACCTCCAGAAAGCAATTCATGATTCCCATAACCACTTGAGTAAGCACCATTAACTTCACACCATGATTCTCATGAACACACCCAATAAAATCCTTTAATTCAAATAGATCTTTGATTAGACATTATCATCGTAACCATTGTCACCATTCATCTACAAGTCAGGATCACAAGGGACCGTAACATAGCAGAAAAAAAGCTTATAGAAATGAGAAGTCGAGAACAGCAAGGGCAAACAAACGAGCGAGGGTTAATTAGGTGTCCAAACCACATTCGCGCAAAATCAAAACTTGATCATTGAAAATGGAAATTGGGTGTCAAATGAGTGGGAAAACGAACAATTAATCATACTTAACAAAATTATTATTGAACCCCAAAAGAACAATTGACACTCATTCAATTAAACTCCCCAGTCCAATTTACTCATGCTTCACTCAGTCACTTATGCCAACTTGATAATTTCCATGACCCTCCCTAATCACAAATCCTCGACAAAATAAATCTGTAATTCTCTGGCACCAGATCTTGAAAGTTCCAAGAAACAGAAACAAGTCCAGGACCAATCAGCACAACCATCCTGATCAACCAAATTCCAGAAACCCAGAAATAAAAAAGCAAAGGAATCAACTCTTGGAAACTTAAAAAATTCTGGGTTGGTGATTTAAGATGAAGATCTAATCCCCCATGACTCCAATTTTCCATCTTTTTTACAACCCTGATATATACAAGTACATGCATGTATGTATGTATATATGTATGAGTTTTGTGTGCAGTACCGACAGAAGAGAGAGAAAAGACAGACCTTCAGACAACACAAGTAGTGTGCGGCGTGGATGAGGATGTTGTTGTCGTTGTTGAGTAGCTGAGTTGAAGATGCACAAGTGCAAAGGTTTTGAGGCGTTCATGGTTTTTTTTTTTTAATTATTATCAAAACATGTAACTGAGGAAGAGAAAGATGGATGTAGATGCGGATTCCAAGGGACGGGTTTCGAAATTACGAAAAAAGGCGTAGCTTAGGTCATGAAATCAAATTGCTGGCTAAAAAAACACTTTAAGTCAAAAAAAATAAAATTAAATACATAATTAATTTAATAAAAAGTTTTGACTTTTATTTTATTAATAATTTTTATTATAAACTATTTTTTATTTGAAGCTATTTTATATAAATTAATTTTTTTATAAATCAATAATATATATTAATAGAGTACTAAAAATATTTAAAATAAAATACACAAAATTTATGAAACATTTTCAATCAAATTACAATATCCTGCTCTTATTTAAAAAAATACAACCATTGGATTATTAAACCAGCAGCTCTATGAATAATAAAAATTGGTATAAGTTGTTTTAATCTATATGATCTAAGTTTAATTAAGTTTATTATGTTATTTTCATTTATTTTTGTGAAATAAAAATAATTTAATTTTTTTAATCTAATTAAGTTAATTATGTTTTTTATTTATTTTTTGTGAGATAAAAATAACTTAATTTTTTTAATTAAAAAATTAAATTAGCGTAAATCAAATAATCATTTATATATGTTGAGATTTGATAGGAAATGAAGTTAATTCATTAAATTGTATAAATTTGTCATTTATTCTATAAAATAAAAAAATAATTATGATATTTTAAAAAATAAAGAATCTAAATCAAAGGGTTTTGAAGGATGAAATCCAAAATTTAAGTATTTTAAAAGGATTAAAATCATATTTAATACTATGTTATTTTTACTTGAATTCTACATTTTACATAAATTTTTTATTTAACTTCAATCATTTTTTTTTATGATATTATCATTTAAAGGTATCATCTCCAACACCACTTGATAAATAAAAATATATATTTTAGAAGGTATAGTTGGATACCAAATTTTTTTAATAACTAATAAAATTATATTTTACAATATCTACAATTGATTAATTTTATATTAAAAAAATAATATAATATTTTTATTTATGTCAAAATTTATATGTAATCTTATATTATATTATAAATTTTAAATTAATTTACTTCTCATATTAATTAATATGTTTTTAAAGAATAAGAGTATAATAAAAATTAATAAATATTAATTTATATTTTTAAATAATAATAATAAAATTTGTTTTTAAAATGATGACAGATAAAAAAGTCTAAAACATAAATATTTTTAAATTAAAAAATTATATATAAAATTAATTAAGATAATAAATAGATTTGTTATTATTATAATAAAATATTATACTATATTAATATTAAAATTTAAATAAGTTTAAATTTAATAAATAACATTTAAACAAAATTAACATTATAAATTAAAATTAAAATTAAATATTCAATGTAAAGAAAATTGTATAATTTAATGAAGATAAAAATAACTTCTAAAATTACTTTCATTCGAAAAAAAAAAAATCAAACTTAAATATAAAGCCATAAAAGGTCAATAAGTCCATATTTACATTTGCATTGAAAAAATTCATAATTGCATTTATTTGATTATAATGTGATTTTATATAAACTTTTTATAATTGATAGCCTAGATCTAAATTGTTTTATCCTTAAATTTAGGCTTTAGTTAATTTGATAAATTGTATTTTTTTTTGCATTTAGTTAAAAAGGTAATACTAAGTTTATTTAAAAAAAAAATTCTACTAAGTTTAGTTTTGTCTGAAGAATTTTTTTTTCAAATATAAATCACATTTTTTAAAGAGTTTATTTTTATACATGATCGGTGTAAATTTTTTTATATTATTACTTATTATAAATTTTAAAATAATTATTATAAAATTTAATAATTTTCTATTATGAAATAATTTATAATTGGATGGTATTATAAAAAATTTTAAATTAACAGTATATTTAAATTATATTCTTAAACCATTTTAAACAATAATATTATAAAAAATTAAGTTTATTCAAATTAAATATTTCTAAAATTTAATAAAATATTATTTATAAATATAATGTTAGTAATATATATATATATATATATATATATATGACTAATTAATTTCTTTTAAGTGTTAGGGATACAATTTTTAAATTTATGTTTACGTTTAGGGTCTAGGGATGGAAGTGAATAAAACCGTTCAACATGGGTTTACGTTTTGATTCGTTTAAAGTTTAGTTAAGCTCGGCTCGTTTAATAAATAGATAGACCCAGACTTGTTAAAAAACTTTTTTAGATAAACAAGTCAGACTTGTGCTTATAAAAAAGTCTATTTAACCTATTCAGGGGTCTATTTATATTTATATATTTATATTTATTTTATATTTTATTTACATAATATATATATATATGTTTTAGGCTTATTTAATGATTTTTTATTTTATAGGCTTTAAATTTGTAAGCTTTTTTAATTATTTATTTATATAGATTTTAAGTTTATTTATTAATTTTTTGTAATGTAGGCTTTTAAACAGTCTCACAGACCTTGTAGGCTTTAAACCAAGCCAAACCTTGATAAAAAAAAAATCTTTAACAAGTAACAAACTCAGACTCTGACCTCAAAATTTTTAAACAGATTTAAACACTCAGCCTACTTCTATTCTTATTGTCAACGTAATAAATTGAAAATTTTCCATATAATTAAAAATTATAATAAATAACTTTTTTTTAGTGAAAAAAGTTTACAAACACAAAACGCGTTACTTTATGTCTTTTTTAACCAAACTATTTTATAAAGTTAAATTTATTCACTTTCAATTTTATAAACACTAGCTTAAACATACACTAAACATTTATGCAGTTTAATAACGGTTAAATTATACTATTTAACTTTTAAATTTAAGTAAAACTTTAATTTTGTACTCCAGTTATTTTATTCAACTCAGTGTTCTAACTTTATTTTAAATTAATTTTTCATCATAATGACGTTTAATTTTATTAAAAGTTCAAAAAGTAAATTAATTTACCATGATCCATTTAATTCTTTAAATATAAATAAAATACATCGAAATTAAAAAAATTGCATGTTAATAGCATGAATAGACTAAAAAAAGTTGATTAACTACTTTTAAAATACGAATATATTATATTTAAAATAAAATGAATTATGAAATATAATTTAAACAGATATCTTATTTTAATTAATAAAATTATACAAATTTTTAATATATAAATCGTATTTTAATGCTTAAAGAAAATTTTTAATCAATTTCAACAATTATTAAAATAAAAAAAATGAAAAAATAGATATTTAAAGTTAAGATTTGATAAAAGTAATTTTAGCTCTTACACTTTATTCTCTTATTTTACTTAATAAAATTATACAAAATTTTAATATGTTAATAAAATCAGTATATATTGAAATTTCTCGATTTTATTATAATTATAAAAAAATCTGATTTCAAACTAAAGTTATTGTTATTACAAAAATTTAACTTAAAATAAAAAATTTGGAAAACATTTAAAATAAAATATTTAGAAAGTAATTTTGGGATTGACCTAAATTCAAAGAAAAAATAAATAAATAAAATAATTTAAATTGTTATATATTTACATAAAAATATAAAAATTACTTTTATTTTCAAAGTTTAAATAAATAGATGCTTAATATATCCATGTGTAATAAAAACAGTTATTGTAAAATATTTGTATATAAAAATTTGATCTGACATCAGAAGATGGATTCGTGGGATTAGTTTGGTATCAAACGTTGTTGGCAGTTCAAAGTTGACTGCCCACAATAACGTAACACCAGTCTTAGCTACATGTTAGTCAATCCATTGGATTTGCTTGCCTATGCAGCTATGCTATCGCTATGTCTACCACCTATTTATCTCACCAACGCGCCCACGCCATCCTCAGTCACTCACACTTCAACTTAGAAAAATAAAACCTTGTAAAAAATAAATAATACATCCATTTTTATTTCATTTATAATTATATGCTTTTTAAAATAATTTTTTATAATTATTAAACTTGAGATATATATAAAAATAAATTATTTTTATGTATAAAAGTATCAATATCCTTTAATTTACAAAGTATTTTATTAAGTTTATTTATATATATATAATTTTTATACTATCAATTAATTAAAAATCATAATAAATATAAATTTATAAATAATTATTATAAAAATTAAATTATTTAATAATATAATAATTTATAGTTAAATGATAATATATTTTTATATCATCAGTATACTTTAATTAAATTAAAGTTAAAAATAATATGTAAAAGATTAAAAGTTGTAAATAAAAAATAAATCAATTATTAAATAAAGAATAAGAAAAATAATTTTATAAAATGAACGTAATTCTTAAAAATATTCTAGTTCAAGAATAAAAACCCATAAAATTTGTTGCATTAGCTTATAAAATTTACTTTCGAGTCAAAGTTAATTTTAAATAAAATTATAAAAATATTTTTTTCACGTTTACAATAAACAACTTACACATGACGCAATAGTGAATCAGATTCTTCATATAAATATAGATAACTTTTAATTCTGAAATAATTTAAAAATTTCCTTGCCGTGTTTCCATGCCATCCGATATGTGGCTTGCATGTCGTGACTATTCATGCTAATCCCATCTACACTGGAACTAATTTATTAAGTTGTATCTATGATTTTCATACAACAACTTAGCCAAAATGTAAAGATCAATCAACTAATAAAGGCATTTGTGATTGAAAACAATCAACAGTTTTGTACGATAGTTATTGATTAGTTCATGTATTCTTCCTCAAAAGTTACGGGACTATCAGATTCAGCTTTTAAGTAAACATCGATAACAAATTTAGATAGATTAAGCTAATTTGTCCTTGAAGTGTTGTTAGAAAGCGAAGGGTGACAAAACCTATGTCATTAGAGTAGAGAAACATGTTTCGTTTTATTTATGACATTAAGCGAACAGGTTTCAAGTCTTTGGTATGTTTAATTATCGTTATGCAAAGATTTGGATTCATATCTTATATATGAAAAAAAAAAATGTGCTAAAAGAGTTAACCCTACACAATGTAAATGTTCCCAGTTTAAGCAAGATTACCACAAGATACCTTTAATTTAGGGGTAGGGATGTTTTAAATCACAAACCCTCTTCCCTCTACAGAGCACGGATTAATTTATTATCTCATACATCCTTTTCAGGGGTTAAAATAATTTGGATTTCAGGAATAGTCAGTAGACACGTGCATATAGCTGTACCTAAAAAAGACACGTGCGTATAGAAGATACCATTTGATTTCATAGTCTTACGAAGGGTCAATCTGATCGAGATATAAACGCACCAATGAGACCCACTAAAATGGAACCAACTGCCTCGAGACATGCATCACATACTCTTTCAAATGGAGAGAGGTCGGGTATATTCGCAAAAGCTATTAACACTGATTGATATGCAAACCTACCAGAGCTTGTGAAGAGTTGAATGAACAGTTGTTGATGGAGATTTTGATCAAATCACAAATTTCCCATGGGTGGTGGTGAAAGTTGGTTGTGAGATTAAGTCATAAGCTTTTCCTTCTGAAACATGTGATATACGCACCAATGGCTATTTCACACAATAAAGTAAAATTTTGTTAGTCTTAGGAGAGACTTATGATAGGCCTCATGAGAGGGATGGAAGTGAGAGCGAGTAAAGGGAAGAGCGCATCGCTAGACATTAAACACGCACGCTCTCTATACACGTGGGTTGAAGCTTCCTTTTTGCATGAATTACTGTTAGTCCTTCCCACCAATTGATCTTTGGGGAAATGGAGATTTTACCTACTTACACTTCTATTAGGCCACCATTGACCATTCAAGTTCGAAGCAATATTCTGCAAAAGAAACCCAAAAAGCATTACGAGGGCCAGTTTGAGGACGACCATACGCCAAACTGAAATGCCAAAGGAACCTAATTCTTCATACGAGTCTTGCATATCCATACAACCTTAAGGACCAAAGTATACATTTTATAATATCAAATAAATATTTTAAAGAATATAAGATAAATTTACTCATTAATTTTTGTTTATCAGTGTATCTACATAAATATTTTCAACTTCAACTGAACGGCTTTTTCCTCTACAACTTGCTATTTTTTTTCCATTAATATACACTGAGGTCATTCCTTGCAGAACGAAGGATAACTCTCCTATTTGTCGAGTTTCCATTTAACACTCATAACGGCAACCTCTACTTTGTTTCGACAAGAAGTAAATATTTACATTCTACAACACTGGAGGATACCTGAATCCTGTTCCTGCATGCATCTCACTTACAAACTGCATTGATATGTTAAAGCATGAGAAAATTAATCATTGTTCTGATAAAAATTTTGAAATTACTTCTATCATCAACCCCAAAAAATCAGCTGGCCAATTACTCAACATAATTACTAAAACTACTTTGTTAAAAAATAAGGTAGGTCCAAACTGATAATCTTGTCACCATGCAAGCCTTCCTTCTTTTCTTAGAGGGTAAAAGTACCCATATATTGATAAGCTGAAGGGAGCTAATATGTTATGACTAACAAGATACAAACTAATTAACAATATTTGTTCTATTGGAAAAAAATTGAAAAGAGAAGAAAAAGGAAAAGATGTACTTCACCGGCCAATTAATTTCTTTGCAATGCTTCTAGCATGTTCCAAAAGCTGAAAGCTGTTTGCTTGGTCATCTTTTTGTATTGCAGCTTTTAAGTTTAAATAAAAATCTTTGTAAGCTATACCAAACTCTTGACATGGACAATCATGTGGTTGAGCCATAAGCTGTACTTGCTCTTGATCAAGCACCAGCATATTCAATAGAAGCTCTGTTCCCGGTCTACTATGTATTCTACTGTTCACTAGTGCTTCTAATTTGGAAGCCATCACAATGGCTCGACTGATGCACTGTGCTGGTAACTGAAAAGCATGATGTTTCCAACTGTCTTAAATGAAATTCAATATAGAAGAAAATTCAATAATTCAATCATTAGAGACCTCTGCAGTCAAACCCAGATGCTAAGGCAATCCGCAAATTTCCTAGCCCTAATGTTTGTCAGCAATGAATGAACTAGGTCTACTTGAAGATGTAGTCACATATTTCTTATCAACTCAAAATCAGCTAATTTCTCTGGAAGCAGTGCAATAATAATATATAATTTCATGAATTTACCTGTGCAAGCTGGGCAACCTTGAATCCAAAACTCCTCTCTGAAACACCAGGTACAAGCTTGTATAGATAAGTGATGTCCTGATCGTTCGAGTTATTACTAGCATCATCATGTGAAGTCAGATGTGATACATGATAGGCTGCCACAGAGCCAGGAAATTCAGCTGCCAGGTTGGCAATCTTTGGATAGTGAGTGACAAAGAGGACCAAGCTTCTTTTTTGCTTCAGAAGATAATGCAATGTCGCATATGCAATGGCCATACCATCATGTGTACTCGTACCTCTTCCAAGCTCATCAATGATAACCAGTGAATGTTCTGTGCAGCTATGGAGTATATGTGAAGTCTCACTTAGTTCTTCAAGGAAGGTGCTTCTCCCCTGCTGAATACTATCAGAAGCACCCATCCGGGTGTAGATCCCATCCAGGACATGCAGTTTTGCTGATGATGCTGGTACAAAGGAACCAACCTAGAGAAATCAAGGATGTTTCAATAAAGCAACAGCACATGGTTGTCAAAGAAAAGCAGTAAGTTTAATATTTTGGAGGGAAGAAATAGTTCAACAACTTAAGCTGAAAATATAGAAAATAATTTGAAATAAAAAGCTAACTCAATCCCAACACATGTACATCAGAACCTTTCTCAGAATAAATAATTGTCTTTTAGCATTTACAAAGTAAAGCATATGCTGATTATGCTCTATTGCATAACCTCAACGGTTTGATGCATTGATGGAAGAAAATCAAAGCAGAAATGTAGCAGACACTGCATTGATTATACCTGAGCCATTATAGCAAGCAGAGCCACCTGGCGAACATAGCAACTTTTTCCCCCCATATTTGGTCCAGTAACAATCTGACAGTACTCTCTGTCTGCATGCATGTGAGTATCATTTGGGACAAAATTGTCTTGTAAGGTAGTCTCTAAAATCTGAAGAAAAATAATTACAAGAATGAGCCTCAGGTTGCCAATCAGCAATGAGGAACTTGAATAAACTAAGTCGAAGTAGTATTGCACGCCCAATAAATTTCAGGGTAGAGTATTCGGGTTCTGTTACACCAGATAAAGTTGCAAAAGTCATATCAACTACATTAGCAACTAGCAACTATGAAACAGAATTCTTTTGATGCACAAACTAATGCCCTTAGGCCTTAGCTGTCCAAGAACCAATTTGCAGGAATAAAATGCACATGATGGAGAGTACTAAGTACACAACCAATGATTACTGACAGGCTAGGATTTACAATTCAGATTCAAGAAAACATTACTGTTAATTTCGTATATGCAAATACAAATTTTAAAGTACAAACCATTAAATTCATACCGGATGTCTACCAGAACAAATTTGTATCTGAACTGGCTCATAATCATCTACAAACACTGGGCGAACATAACCCTGCTACAGAAGATTGGGAATATATTACAAAATGTGACAAATATTTGAACACACTTGAAAATTCCTTCAAGAACAAACCTTATTTCTTGAAAGAATGGCAAGTGAATGCAGACAATCTAAAGCAGCTAGCGCTTGAACAGCAGATTGGAACTCAGCATAGTGTTCACTGAAGTCCCTCAGAAAGTTAGCCCAGGCAGCTTGGCAGGCAATAGTAAGCTCCTCTTTTGCTAATGATAACTTGTCCAATGCTGTCACCACTTCAGGAGGGTGATACCGAATTGTTTTCTTTGTGCTATTTACCTTAACCCAGTTTAAAGGAACCTTTACGGCAGTTGATAACTGCAGCCAAAAATAAATTGAGTAGCAATTCAAGCTAACTCACAATATAGGATTAAGTGATTAAGGCTACGGAAACATATAGTTTTGAACTCAATTGTTAAATCAGAGCTCTTGAATGATAAACAACAAGAGACAGATAATTGTATTAATTTTAAGTTTATGAAAAGAAAGGAAAATAAAATTAAGACACTTGGTAATACCAACTTAAAAATTAGAAACGGTCAAAATAACCAAGAACCAAATGAACACGGGCAATAAACATTTTCCATCAATTCTTAGTAGTGCTTGGTCCAATTTTTGGGCTTCGCTTTTCCTTAGAAGTTCTTCGAATTAGCTTCTATAGAAGTTTTACCTTTTGGTCTTTTGTTTGTTACCAAAAAAAAAAACTATATTTATTTTTAAGAGCTGTTCAAGAATTGTGTTTTAGTTTTGCTTTTAAAGTTTAAAAAGGCTGGGCCTTGTACCCTTTTTAGGGGTGCAGGTGGGACAAGAAACAAAACAATACCCTAATTTTTTCCTTAAAATTAAAACTACTTCAGTTTATCAATTTAAGAATTAAGGTGCAAATTTGGAGCACCATATGAAAGAATGTTCCAAATCAACTAGAAAATCAAGTGCCAACAGGCAAAGTGAGAAAGTAACAAGAACTGGATATCCAATGGAATTTTGTAACTGAATTTCCAGCATCGGCAATGTTTAAATATTAAGGATTTTCCATCTTTCAATTAGACTACCTCTATTAAATGAGTTGTTCCAGAAACACTTGTAAATTCCAAATTTCGCATTCCAAGCTGTTTGCGATACAAGTCAATCAACAAATCTAATTGTTCCACTGCCACCTTGAAAGCCTTCCGAGCTCTAGTGACCTATTAGTAGTAATAAAATCAATATGATTTAAGTTGAAGTACAAAGTATAAAGAAGCTATTGTAAAATGCTAATTTTTCACACAGAAGATATAGACAAACCTCTGGGAATTGTCCCTCTGATGCAATGACTAAATTTGGTAGATCCCCTTGATCAGCAGAGTCTTTGTTTAAAGATGACAACATTTTTGCAGCATTGCCAATAACACTGCCAGAAGAAGCAGTCAAAATTAACTTCTTCAACAGATTAGAATGAAACATATTCCCCTCTCCTATGTTAAGTTGTTGAAGCTGTTTTCCAGCAGACAAAATAGCTTGAATTACTGCAACAAACTGGAAAAGACAAGATTTAAGCAATCAATAGCTAGCAATTTTGCTGTCAATTAAAATTCTTCTTAGAGTCAATTTATACCCATCAAATATGACATTTGAAGAATCCAAATGCCTATAAGTGTTCAGTAATAGTAATATGAATATTCTTCACCTGTCCAATATTCCCTTGCACTGCATTGAAACTATAGTTCTCAAACATTTTCACCAAAAATATTGATTTCATTGTATCCATTCACTTTCTTAACCCTTCAGAATCCACACATCTTAAAAACAGTTTCTATCTTCATTTTAAAGATCAGGTGGAGATCTCTTAATTGACTATTACTTAGATACTAACTTAAATGTACAAATTCTAAAGATAGAAGCCAGTGTTTGTAAAGCAAATTGGCATCCTCATGATAGATTCCTTATATCTTGGTAAGGATTAAACAAAATTTCATATATAGGCATTCAGGCCTCATCTATGCCAATGTCCTGTTACACTTGCAAATACATTTGTACAACTCAAATGGGTTTTGAAACATGCTTTTATCCTAGGCCACTCCCACTCAAAGCATGTACTGTAGAATGACCAACAGATTCTTAGCAGGCTTATCGTTCTTAAATCGAAAATCAACCAAAGACTCACATCAGAATGTTGAAATCTAGTCATGCCAAAGCAGAGAATCTTGCCATTACGTGATCAACAGAATATATTCAGCTCCCTTTCTGTCTCCCTATTTCATGCAAAGCTCTTATATGAAAAGAAATTACAAGGAAGATGAAGACAAATAGACAGGTGATTAAATTACAGAATGTAGTGAAATACATCAGCAGGGCCAACAATAAGCCATATATCACCTCAGATGGGGTAGCAGTGCAATGGAAAATTCTAGTGATCCCACGCTGTATATCAGGTGCTCTGCCCAGAGTAGTCAAAACCATTGAAAGTATGTGTGCTAACTCAGGTTGCACAATTGATACATCAGCATCTTCCTCAACACATCCAAGATTCTTCATGCCATTATAAGATCCCATGGACTCAGCAATTTCAGATACTGCATGAAGTCGAGCCGAAATTAAGGTTTGATCGCGCAATGGGTGAGATACCTGTATCATGGACAAAAACAACAATTAAAGAAGGCTACTTTTTGGCTGACAAAGGAAGGACAATCAAGAATTCAACGCTCAATGTATGTCAGGAATGGCAGCACTGCATACCCAATGCCTAAGAAGCCTGGAACCAAATATAGTAAGAGTGTGATTCATAACTTGAAGCAAGGAGCCAATCTCGGATCCATCACTGTTATTTTTTAAAACCTGAAGACATATGAAGCATTCATTAGCAGCAAGAACCACAGGGAATTTTAAGCTGAAACAAGTATAAAATAAATTTCACAAGTAGAATGCAAGTTTAGAATCATCCAAGATCTTATGACCCTGTGTGAAAGAATACAGCTATTTAGGTTGGGGGGCGGTGGCAACTGGCCAGCAAGAAACTAGGACACTTGATTGCTATACCTTTATACAAATCTACAAGAAGTAATACCTGAACCAAAGAAAGAAGGAGCAGTACAGGTTTTGGTTTGATCAAATGTGATTAATAATGCCACTTTAACCATGCACCACAGCAGTACTAAAGGAAACAGTAGTCAAAGTGATTGTTTATAAATTATAAGAATGGTAATTTGTCGAGGCTCTTGAGATAATGGAGCAATACTGATTAGTTTTATTGAATATTTAAGTTTCACTTGCACATAAGCATAGCTTATAATTGTCACACTTTGAAACAAAAAGAAAAAATTGAAACATGCAGCATGGAAGTAAGTAAAATAAGCACCAGTCCTTACTAAACACCTCTTAAGAAAAGAAAAATATAGTGTAGAAATACCTCCAGTTGTTGAAGCGCATTGGCTGAGAGGGTCATTTCTGTGTTGCTTGAGAAGGGCCTTAAAGAAGCTCCTGAACACAGAATTCTTTCAAAACCAAATTCCTTTAAATGGCAAATAGTTAAGGCCAATGCTTGGACAGTCAAATCTGGCATGTTCATCACCTCCTTTATAATAAAAAAGGTAGAGATGAAAACAGAGCTAGTTATGAGTAGAAAGTGCAACAATAGATCTATAGCTACAATCTTGAAAGTAAATTTAAAATTGCAGGCGCATGATCTGTGGGGAATAAAAAATTAAACAAATAAGAGTTAATAGAAAAGGGAAGTATATGAACATTTAGCAATCAGTTAAATTTATCATGAACTACAATCAACTATGATAACAAATTACATTGACATGGTAAACCATCACAGATAGTTTCTAAGAAAAAGATGCATACTGAGACTAACGAGAAGTTTTGATTTAAGAATTTCCGAGCTTGCCACAAGAATAAAAATCTTTACAAATATCAGTGGTTGATACCTTAATTACTAACTGCTGACTTCTATTCCCGGCCATTTCATTGCTTTGCATTGCATCCGATGGACTGCCTGCGTGTATGTTCTCATACAAAGTCAAAACTTGAGCAAGAGCACCCCCATCAGTGAAGTGATCTCGTGAAACACGCTCTGCGCGAACATTTGATGCAGGTCCAGCAAAATCCAGTAGTAACTGATAACAGAACACCCAATCACATCATTGCACCTTAGGGGGGTAGAGAATTGATACTGATTAAATTGAGTTTTTCAACGTGGACTGTTATGGTAATTCATCTGGTGAGTATAAGAGCAAGCCTACCTGTTAGGATAACATGATTTAACAAGAGCATAAAACTTTCTTCTAAAAATATTGAGAACAGTTACTTCCTTATAGTTTCAGAAATAAACTTTCCAAGCATGAAATCATTTTAAACTGTCTTCAAGCTGTTAAAATATCACTCTGTTTGTTAGAAAAAGAAGATTGCTAAGAATGCAGAAACATGAAAATAATTAGAGAACTGTTTAAAGTAGAGAATTACAAGAAAATTGAGGAAAAGGAAAAACTATATTGTGAGGAAAAATATGCACAGTACATAAATGGTAAGAGTAAATACAAAAATTGTTTTTCTAAAGACACGGGATGTAATGTTTGTCCAGTAGTGATTTCGGACATCAATCTGGTCCTTCAATGTTTGATAAAATATGCATGAATTTGGTCCTTCAATGTATCTTGCTTGCAACATCAATTTCATTCCTAAATTGATGCTTTATCATACATTATGCAGGCCTGACATTGACATCAAAATCTTTGGAGGACAAACTTGCTATCTCTTGTACCTTAATTCTTAGGACAACAAATTTGGATTGCATGGCGTACTTTATTAATAGAATAAAAATTCAGTTAGCTGAATGATTCGAATTTTAAATGCCCCAGCCAAAATCCAATCTTAACCACAAGCATACTTCAAACATCATACTCTAAATTGCCACCTCTTCCAACAGGCAAGCCCAAAGTCATGCCAAGAAAGACGTTACCTTGAAACCTGAACTTCAAATCCAATCTTACATGGCCCATGCATGATACATCATCCATTGCAGTATCAAGCATCAACATTCCATCAATCTAAACCATTTGAAATAAAGTGCAGCAACTACAGATTTGAGTTCTATTTATAATATAAAGAAACAAGAAAACAATTCTTAAATCGTGAGGTAGAAACCTTTCATTACTTGTGAGACAAGTAACACTTTGGTACATAAAAACTACCTTCTCTGTTCGCTTAGAAAGAGGCTCCCCAAGCAGCAATTCAGCGGGAGACAAGTTCACAACAACAGCCTCAAGTGCAGTCCTCAAAAAATTGTCATTAAACTCCCCATAAACAACATCCCCTGTAGATATTTCCACAGCAACCATTCCAACCCTCACATCAAAACCACTTTCCATCCCACAATTCACTTTCTCTCCTAAAATGCTCTTATCCACAACACACAGCAAGTAATTACTCTCTGACCCGCACCCCTCTTCCCCTCCCCCCAAATCCGGAGCCGCCTCCAGTGTGGCCTTGGTGTACAACGCCGACAAGCCTCGGCAAAACGGGCCTAAACGGTTTGAACAGTGGGCCTTAATGGCTGCAGTCTCTGTCTGCTTGACCACACCAACCTTGTACCCTGCACTCACAAGCCTCCTCACATGGACATTCAATCGAAAAGTTGGTATGCTGGCAGTTAAAAAATTGTGATCCATATGCGCATATATACCTAAAACTCTAGCAGCATCTTCGGCATCTTGGCCGAAGAAACGATACTTGTAACCGACTTCAATCATCAAAAGAACATCAGGGTATTTAGCCTTGAGGTCCACGACCTGTTGCTCGAGAGGAGTGTACCTTAGGGGTTTGGAAGAGTAATGAGGTTGTTGTGGGGAAGAAGGTTCAAGAAGCTTCTGGAGGAAGCGCTGGTGGATGGAGGGGTTGGGTGGAGAGGGTATGGGATTTTGGGTGTGAGGAGAGAGTTTAGGGAGTTTGGGCTTTTTGTGAGGGGATGTGAGTTCGGAAGTTAGGCGGCGTTTGGATGGAGAAAAAGAGACGGTGGCGGAGATTTTGGGACTTGGAGTGTTCGGACGAGGGGAAGAAGAAGAAGAAGAACCGGTGGTTGATGAAGGAGTTTGGGGCTTGGGCGCGAAGAAACGCGAAATGACTTGTTGCTTTTGCTTTCCCATGTTTGCGGTGGTGTACCGGAGCTACGGCGGTGGTGGGTTTATGGAGTTACGTTGATTTGGCGCGCATCGGCTTTTCTGGAGAATGTGTTGGACGATTCTTGGGTAGTGTGGCCAACCACTGTAACCAACTTGGATTGGGCTTCGGCTCAAGTGCTTAAACCCCCAACCTTTTCCCTCCCTAATTTCTTCCTTGAAAGAGGAAAGGAAATGGAAATTTTGGATAATGATGTATTATTTTTTATTTGGTTAAAGCAAAAGGTAAAATTAAATTAAATAGTTGATTTTTAAAATGATTTTTATTTCATAAAAAAATTATTTTCTTTTCACTATATCAAACACAGTCCAAAAATCGTGTTTCAAATAAAAATTGAAAGAAGATATTAAGATTGGAAATTTAAGTATTTTTATATATGGGGTTATAGGTTCAACTCATTTGTAACAAAATAAAAATTAAAAGTGTTTTTTTTAAATAGTTAACATTTTATAATTAATTTTAAATATAAAAATTATTTTAAAATAATTTATTTTATCAGAATCTTTAAAAACTTAAAATTAAATCTAAAACTAATTTTAAAATCAATCTTTTAAAAAATTAAATTTAAGATTTACATTATTGAAATACGTAATACGGGCACTAGTTACATAAAATTTACTTATTTGTATTTTTATTTTTATTTAAATGTAGTTTTTGTTTTCCAACTTCTTTTTAATTAAATTTAGTCCTGCTATCGCTAAAAATTTAATAAACTTGGTATTTTTAATTTATTTAAATAGGTTTAATTCTTTATTAATTTTATTCAAAAAATATTTAAATTAATTTTTTATTTAACTTTTTAAAAAACTTTATAATGATGTTGAAGTATAATCAAATTTAAAACTTTTAAAATTGTTAAAATTAAAAAAAAAATAAGAATTCTATAAATTTTAAAGTTAGGTTATGAAGATGGAAAATTTAATTTTTTATTTATTTAGAGTAAAGTTTAACGTTTCTTTTACGAATATTAATTATAAGAATTTAATTATTTTAATTTATACAGAAGTTGAGTTAAAGATGAGAAATGTAAAGTTTTAGATAAAAAAATAACAATAAATCAAATTTAATAAATTTTTAAAGTAGGCTGATTAAAATGATTTTAAAAAAACAAAATTTGCCCGTACATTAAATTTATAAACTAAAAATACAATTAGATATAACAAAAATTATTTAAGATTTACTTTATTCTCATTCAACTTAAAATTTTGATGTGATAAGATAAAATTTGATTAGATTGTGTTTAGAGATGAAAGTATACTGAGCCGAGTTAGACTTAGACTTTGAGGTATAAGCCTAGCATGTCACCTGTTAAAGGTTTTTTTTTTTTTTTTTTTTTCTGTTAAAGTCGGGCCTGATTTAAAACCTACAAGGTCTGTAAGCCTGTTTAAAAACCTACATTACAAAAAAATTAATAAATAAACTTAAAGTTTATATAAATAAATAATTAAAAAATCTTGCAAATTTAAAGTTTACAAGATAAAAAGACCATTAAATAGGCCTAATATATATATATATATTAATATCATGTAAATAAAATATAAAATAAATATTATATAAATATAATATATTAAAATAAATATAAATAGGCTTCTGAACAGGTTAAAATAACTTTTTTATAAGTCTAGACCTGACTTATTTATCTAAAAAATTTTTTTAACAAGTCTGAGCATATCTATTTATTAAACGAGTCAATCTTAAATAAATTTTAAACGAGTCGAATTCCTATCGAAAAATTTTGTTCACTTTCATTTCTAATTGTGTTAATATAATAAACAATTTTTTATATTATGCATACTGAAATTATAAAATTAATGAAGCATGAAACTAAAATTAAGATATGTTTTATAATATATACTTCGAAACAATTAATACCAATATTAATATAATAATATTATATTTGTAAATACTATATGTTAAGTTAAATAAAGTATTGACAACTAAAATTTAAAATAAAATATGAAACAGAATTGAAACAATTTGAAACTTAACCTATATCGTTTTTTAAACACGCTAGGTTTAATTTCTAGAACTTATGTTCGTTAAAAGTTAAATTTAAATCAGGGTAATTGGTGGGATAAAGCAGGTTTAAAACAATCCTGTATAAGGAATCTATTTGTATTAACAATGAAATATAAAAAGGTAGCGTGTTGAGATAATTTTTTTGAGACATTTATTATTAAAGTGGTTCTATGCAAAGGAAACAAAAGTTTGCCGTCTAATCTTATACTGTTTGGTAAATCCCGAGAATCAATTTCTCGAGTTTGTCTACCAACATAATATTTATTTGACAAATCCTTAAATTTTACTCCTCTTACCGTGTCACACTTTATAATTTAAAACTTATGATTGAGATACACCCATTTATATCTAATCTGTTCGATACTCATTTAATTAACAAATAAAATTATTTTTTAAAAGCCTAAAACAAGGGTTTTGACATACTTTACAATTTGGCTGACCTGACCCCATGAATAGACTTTATACTCGGTTTTGTTTTTTAATCTCAATTTTCATGTTGTCTACCGTGCACAACTTTAATGTTATCGCTGTCTACCCTGCACAACTTTAACATTATCATTGTTCACAACTTTAACACTGTAAACGGAACTAAACACCCTTTAATTTTTCATTCTTAAACCTCATGCTGTAAACACACCTTAAAATACCTTTTTGCTATTAGTTATCCATATATTATGAATATTTTTAAATGTTAAAAAATTATAGATTAAAAAAATATTTTTGTTATTACTAATATTTTTTTACTATATCAAATAACATTAAAATAAATGCATTAAATTCTAAAATATCAATAACATTATAAAAATAAATAAGTTGTTGATGTATATTGTATGAATATGTTTAAATTTGAATAAATTTTATAATTGAGCATGTTTAAAAAATGAAAAAATATCTTCTATTGATGATAAATGTTTTATTATATCAAATAACATTGAATTAAAGATATATTAAAAATTAAAATGATTAAAATCAAGATACATCATTTTATTTAGTACAACATGTTAAATTATAAAATTTAATTTAAATCAAGATTAAAATAACCTTAAAAATTTAATTTATTTAAACAGCATTTTTCGATTTGATATAATATGTCAAATTAAAATTCCAAATTAAGAAGTAGTATTTGAAAATTTAATAATTCAATCCAACTCTATATGTTAAATAAGAGTTTCTATTATTGAAGAAGAGTGTTTTTAAGAGTAACTCGTACCCTTGTTGAGTTACATGTTTTTTTTACTAAGTGTATATATATATATATATAGTTATTTATATTTATATTTTTAAAAAATAATTTGATTTAAAATTTTAAACATTGATGTAGGATAATAATTTTAATATTTTTTTAAAAAATAAGCTAAAGGCTAAAATTATTTTTTTATTAATCAATTTCAATCCCTTTTTTAAATCTAAATTTTGATATATCAAATTAAAAAAATATTTACTATGATTTCAATAATTATTTAATTCATATTTAATTTGAATACTTTTAATCTTTATCATTATAATGCACTATTAATTATTAATAATAAAATATTTACCATTTAATTTAATTATTTTTTTTATAAATTATATTTAATTTTATAAAAATTTTAAATTGTACAGTTATTATGTTAATTATAAATAAAAATAATTAGAATAAATGACACGATTGAATGAAAATGTATATGTCAACAAATTTCTAAAATCACTCTGATTCAAGAATCAGAAACATATCATCTTTATTAATATACAATATTAAATTTTAATTTTAATTTAATATTTATATTAAATAAAATTATAGTAATTATAAATTTATATATTTTTAAATATATATTTAATTTGATATCAAATATAAATATATCTAAATAAAATTAAAGTTTTGAAGATAATATTTTAAAATTAAAAAACTAAATACTTATTATATTAGAAATCATGTAGATTTAATAAATATATAAATTGGTACTATAGGAGCATAGAAGATAGTTATTTTTTGGATGAACGGATAGTCATGTTTAGTAGATAAAAATAATTCAAAAATTACTTATGATAATTGGTAGGAAAATAATCCGAAATTAATTTAAGATTTAATTTAATAATTGGTCATTTAATTTGATTTAGAATAAGATAGATTAAACTTAAAATAAATAAATAAATTTAACTTCAACTAACTTGATTCACTTAATTCCTAAATTAACTTATTATATACAAATTAAATTAATATAATTAAATTTTAGTTATTTTTTATTTTTATATAAAATAGATAAAATATATAATATAATAATATATATTATTATATAAAATTATATTTATTATTTAAATAAAACTTATATTAAGATTAATTATAAAACATGAATTTAAAATATTTAATATATAAATTAATTATTTAACTTGTTAATTATTAACAATGATTCGAATATAAATATTTTTTAATACAAATTATAATTATATTTTATTTTTTATTAAAATAATTATTTTATCTAAAATAATAATAAATTATAATTTTAAAATATTTAAAATAAAAATCATTTTAATTTTTAATTTATAACTTTTGATCTAACAAGCTGAACTATGCTATTCACTAACTTAAATCGAATCAAATCAAATTTGGAACGGAGTAAATTCTTATGGAATTGAACTCGCGAGATCAGTAGCCCCTGCGAGAGTGGGCTAACGGCCCACGATCCAATATTGTTGAGATTTAGTTTGAGATTTTGCAGTTTGAGACCATCGTTAACAGTTACCATTTAACTAAACAAACCTAATCAAATCAGTCACAGGAATTTCCAAAATACAAACTCACTCTCGTGTTGAGTTAGTTCTCTCTCTCTCTCTCTCTCTCTCTCTCTCTCTCTCTCTCTCTATTATTTCTATTGAATTGAATTCAACACGAGAGACCAGAGAAGAGAAGAGAAGATGGTGTCGTCGCAGGTGGTGAATACGTACCCGTTATCCAGCTACACCTTCGGTACCAAGGAGCCCAAGATGGAGAAGGACACCTCCGTCGCTGATCGTCTCGCTCGCATGAAAGTCAAGTTCGTATCTTCTCTTTCTTTTCTTCTTCTTCTTCTAAACCCACTTATATCAACCGTAAACCCTAGACATGACCCCAAATTCTTTCTTTAACTTTTTCTCTCATCAACTCATTTTTTAGTATTAATTTTTGAAGTATCCATTAGGAGCACATCACATTCTTCTTCAATTTTAAAAATTAAGAATAATAATGTTAAATTTAATAAAGATTTATTGAAGACATAAGAAGTACAGAACAGAGCTGAATTTTTTCTCTGAAGCTGCCTTTTTTTCCCATCTAATGTAATTAGTGATTTGAATGCTTCACACATGACATAGACATGGTCACATACTTTTGAAATCTCGAGTTCTCTTCTGATCCAATAGAGAAGAAAATGAAAAACTGAAAAGGGAAAAGAAACTTGAATTTTTTTAGAATTGAGCTTAACTTCCTCTTATATAATCATTTTACTTGTTCCTTATTCTGTGTGCTGCTCAAATCCGCAAATTACCTAATAGGTTGTGAAATCTAGTTATTTAAGTTGTTTCTTAACTTCAGCTATATGAAAGAAGGAATGAGGACCAGCGTGGAAGGAATTTTACTGGTACGTTAAGTGATTGCTCTCTTTCTGTTTTAGTTTAAGGTTGCAGTATTTTTTGGTCAGTATACGTGACAACACTCATTTTTAATTTGGTCCTTATATGAAAAAAGATTCAATTTGCTCCTTATATGTACAATAATTTTCAACTTTCTCCCAGTCATCTGTTGCCACTGTAACACCATGGGATTGACGCTGAGTTACCTTTAAATATAGCGATGGCAATTCAAAATGATTGTTTCATATAAAAACAAAATTGAAAGTGACTATCACTTATAAGAACTAAAATTATAGTATTTATGGTTTACATTCATGACACTAATTTTTTAAATTTGGTCCCTCAATTAGGTGTTGATATATTTATTATATAAATTTATCATTAGCTAGAAAATCATTTCTACTAGCTTGAAGAATAATATGTGGGATAAGGTGCAGCCATCTACCAGGTTTTGGGGTTTTGCGGTTAAGATTTTTTTTTTTAATTGTTCATGTGGCAGGTATAGAACAATATTGATGTTGTGATCTTTTTTCACTAAATATTCTTTTGGTGGATGCTAAATGTTGAAACTAGTGTTGGTTGAGATTTGAATTATACTTGTGAATTGGGTTAATTGATTTCAACAACTTGGTGAAATTGTAAGATTGGTATACCAATATTTGGTTGTGTTAGTTATCTGGATTGAAGAATTGGTGATAGGTGATACATGCTTGATTTTATCATAACTTGTGTTGCATTGTTGTCCAGTCCACTTCCCCAATTGCACTATAATATTATTGAACCTAGTTGATTAGATCTATAAAAAATTGCATTGAAGTGGATCTTTACTTTAGTTGATTTCATAAAGTAACCCCTTGAAGTATAATATGAGGTAAATTGATAAATTTGGTATAGATTTATATTTCAGTTTGTAGAAGAGAGGTATGTGTAATTTATGAAGCAGGAATTGCACACAATAGAATAGAAATGTTTTATGGAACATGGGGGCTAACCATTAGTTGCTGTTTTGGTCAGTAATAAAGAATTGACTGCTATCCAATGCTGGCATCTATAGTTCTACATTTGGATTAGATAGCGGTGGGACTGCACACATTTGATCCTCTACCAATCTCACAATGGTGGGAGCCTTATGTATTGTGCTGCCCATGATAAGGGCAATTTCTAGTGCAACAATAAGATTGTTAACTCTCAATCTTGAGGTCATAAGGTCTAATCATGGAGACATTCCATCTGCCAATACTGGTGAAGCTCCCCCCCCCCCCCCCCTCCCCACCCACAAATAAAAAAAGGCCACAGGGAAGTTGGTATGAAGTGGGAGACACTAAGACCGGATGGGGAAAAAGGTGGATCCCACTTCTGGTGGGACCCTTTACATTCATATGATCTATTCCATGCTAAACTCAAGAAATTTAACCTTTTCAATTACTTGTTCCTATAATGTGGTTTCCTACTATCTTATTAATTCTCATCTATGGCATTACTTTCATAAAGAAGGACTTTCATCTAATTTCCTTGTAGATTCTGCTTATTGTCCCATCTCATCTTTATTCTTCAATTTTGCAGGTACAAGAACACAATCATCCTCATATACTTCTTCTGCAAATTGGAAACACATTCTGCAAACTCCCTGGTGGTCGTCTCAAGCCCGGAGAGAATGGTTAGATCTTCCTTCTGTATTCTAATTATGATAGTCCAAAATTAACAGTTCATGATCATCCTAATGTACCTTTTTTTTTGTGGGGTTATGTTGTTTGCAGAAATTGAGGGCTTGAAGAGAAAGTTGACTAGCAAGCTTGGTGCTAATTCACCAGCTCTTGTGCCTGACTGGCAGGTATTATTACTTTCTTTTTAGATGTGTAGATTATGGACTCTAAAGAGTCATGTTAAATTTGGTGTTCTGTGAATGTTGTTGTTCATTTGCACTTGGAAAACTGCAGATAGGTGAGTGTGTTGCAATCTGGTGGAGGCCAAATTTTGAAACCATAATGTATCCATACTGCCCTCCTCATATAACAAAACCCAAGGTAATTTGTGAAGACCTTGAACATCCTGCGGGTCTTGTCTCCCTTGGTGACTTGGTTCATGCTTACAATAATATTGTTGAATATTCTGTATGCAGGAGTGCAAAAAGCTTTTCCTCGTTCACTTATCTGAGAGGGAATACTTTGCAGTTCCCAAAAACTTAAAACTGCTTGCTGTTCCATTGTTTGAACTCTATGACAATGTTCAGGTATGGTACTTAATATGTTTCTTTCCTATTTCAGGATTTGTAGAATGAGTGATTTGTACTGTCAAGAATTAAAATGGTTATCTATAATTGCTCAACAGAAAAACATGTATATTAACTGAAACTGTATCAAGTAATGGAATCCTATGAATTGATGTGGGAGATTATGAGGCTCATCCAAAATGTTTTCTTTTTGGGGCATATCTGACGATTGATCATGATGCTAATTCTGAAGCTTATTCACATAACCATGCATGTCAATCAAAATGTTATAAACTTATACCGAATCTTATGAAATTTGTGCATCGCTTGTTTGCAGAGATACGGGCCAGTTATATCCACCATCCCTCAGCAGCTTTCTAGATTCCAGTTTAAAATGATCACTAATTGAACGTAAATTGGTAGCTTACATGCTGAGAAATTCCTACTTTCATTTGTTATTTTCATAAGTAGGACTGAATTATTACATTATCATCGCATAGACTTGCTAGAGAACTGAGTTTCTGAATAGAGTAGTTATTTCATGACATGCTTTGTCTTGTATTTGGTCATTGCACTATGGATTGATGTCGATTATCAACTGAAGATAGGAATCAACTCGAGGCTATACTGCGGAAATCAATGTGACAAAAAAGGGTCTTGATCCCATGTGTGTTGCCTCTGCCCTGCACATGTCGCCATGCCAATCTTAGAATGGAAGGGTAAAGGAATAGACTTATGGGTTTTTCTCTGGGGAAAGGAATTGAGGGGCAAAAATTATACATTTGGAATTACAACATAACCCGCATGTGGCAAAATGTATGAAGCAAACTAAGCACTAAAATTTAAAATGTTTTTTCTTTTTACATATTAAATAGACTTTTAACCTATCCCCAACTTCGCGAAACAAAACGTGTGATGAAGTGACCCCGTGATTTAAATATGGAAAGCACATTTTATTCTCCAATAATTATAGTGGTTAGTGTGGATGGGAAGAAATAAAATAAAAATTAAAGAAAATGCAAGTAATAATTTATTTATTTATATTTGATTGAAGAGAAATGAAGAAAAATGAAGATAAATTTCAAAAATGAAAATATATTTTTTTACTTTTTTTTAATTTAAAATGTTTTATTTTCCCCCTCTGAAACAGAAGGTAAGTGCATGTCTTTATCTCGATTAGTATGGTAGGCCTCCTTGAAAACTTTGGTTAGCATATAGCGAAAAATTTTAGCTTTGGTAAAAGTAGAATCGGAACGTGTGTTTCATGTCAAAACTTCATAGTGCGGGGTATTTAATCCAGTCTTAAATCTTCTTACGTCATTCTTTTAATCTTCTTACTTGTTAAGTAAAAAAAGTATTGAATTTTTTTATATATTTTTAAAGGCATTAAATGCATCTTTTAATTTAATACTTTGTTTATAAAATATTAAGAGGGTATTTTAGGAAGGGAATAATTCTTACTGTTTGCGTCACCCCTATAAAGTCTAAAAGCCTTAGTTGATTTCTTTTATTGATAATTGTAATGAGAATATGTCAATAGGATAGACGTGAAAAATGGTATTGGAGACAGAAGGAAGCAATGTCATTGTCAACGATAATTGACATAAAAGTAGCGCTGGGTGGATGAAAAGAATTATTGTGTAAGTTGTAACTTGTTCATATTATGAATATATTTATTATGGTTGCTGAAAGGATAAAAGGTTAAAAGTAGTCATAAATTCAGATATAAAAATATTCCAATCAATGATCTATAATTATATATTCATTTTTTAATATGTATTTAAGATATATAGTAAAAAATTAAATAATAATATTTATTAAAAGTTATAGCATTTAATGTTATTAATTCATTGAATTTTATAATTTTTAATAAAAGTATTATATATAATTTGTATCATGTATCATTAAATATATATTAAAAATATTATATATTTCATGGCCCTCGAGACTTTTGTAGGTGTTATGTAATACTCAGGTTTAAGCAACCTTACTAACTTAATGGGCATGCCTATTATGTCACAAACGCTTTAGTTGAAGTTGCCTGCATCAGGGTGTATTTTATTTCCTTTGCTCCAGAATGATATAGTGGAGACACAAGACAATCCCTGATCAATAATATTTTGTAGCAAAGACGGCTGTTTGAAGGTGTAAGAATGTTCTTAATTAAGATTTTTTAATCGTTTTGAGAAATATTAATTTTGAGAAGTGTTGTCTTTTAATTATGCAATCTAACAAAAAGTTATGAGGACATTTAGAACTTGATTCCTTTATATTAAGACTTGAAACCCTGAAGTTGAAAACATTGACTGATCTCTGATAACACCGTATGCTCGGGACCACAGACGCATGTGTTGTGATTGATTGATCAGATTAATAATCCATAGAGTCCTATGAGGGTCCATTTTTATTTGATCCGATAATGACGTATATAGCATAGTTTATTTGTTTCTGAGATGAGAAGTTTTTCCTTTCCTAATCGATCCTAATTAATTCACAAATTGAATTTACTATGGTTCAAACTAGGATAGCGTTTTGGCTCAGTGGTGACATCTATTTACTCAAAATACCACCAGTTTATTATAATAAATAACAATAACTACTTTATATTACATATAAAAAACTTGGAAGAGGCTTTATTGTTATTTTAATGTATCTATTATCATTCCTTTGTTTCTAATTTATTTCCTAAAATATCATTATTAATAACTTTATCAACAAATAAAAGGGTATTTTTGATTAAAAAAAAGTTAAATAAGAGTAATAACAAACGCAAAGAGCACTTTTGAATTACGGCATTTTTATCAGCTTTGTCAATCTTTTTTACAATCCTTTATACATATTATTTTATAAAATAAATAATATATTTATATTGTAAAATATAAAAAATATTTAATATTTTTTATATAACACATGCTGTAATATATATTGTATACAGTTGTCGTCATCAATCTATAAAATCAAATAATGTCATGGAGGACACATGTCGTATTATCGGGGAGCATAAAAATATACAGTGAATGCTATACTTGATATCGAGTTTGATTAAGAAAGCATTCAGAATTTTTAGGAACGTTGCATTCTGCTGTTCGTAATCCGTCCTTCCAATTCGTTTAAGTTTAGAATTAATTTTGATAAATTTAGATTTTAAAAAATAAATCTAGTTTGTTTTGAGGGTTAATTTATATAGTAATTCTAATTATTCTAATTCGATCAAATGTTCTGAATTATTTTTAAATTTATATTTTAGTTAAATAATTATGTATCAAATAATAAGATTTTTTATTTAATAAACAATATTTTGTATAGTATTATATTATATTTATATTAATAATATTTATTTTAAAATATAAATTACAAAGTATATCTTAATTTTAATTTTATAAGTTTGTTATATATAATATTAAATTTGGTAAATTTTATTAACACATCTCATATATTGTTAGATTTTGAAAATTGATCAAAATTTAAATAATTAATCTTATTAAAATTTTAGATAAAATAATAATAAAAATAAATTTATCCTAATTCATTTATTGAATACCTCTAATTCTTACGTTGAGAGAAAGGGTTACGAATATATTTTTATAATTAAAAATATTTTTATTTTTTATATCACCTCCTTTTAATTAATTAATTAATGAATTATTATTTAATTGTGATCATTATAAGGATTGTTCAAAGATTAAATTGGATCGACTTTGAAAAGAAAAGAAAAAGTTATTTAATGACTTACATAGTTTAATCTAATCTAATAGAGTTTAGATTAGATATTTTTTTATTTTGTTTTGTTAGGTAAAATTGAATACTTAACATACACAATAAATATAATAATTTAATTCTAAATATTAAACATACTTTTCTATAAATCGACAGCTACTAGCCTAAAATTAAATTAATATATTACATTTTAATTTCATAAATACTCTACATCTCATATAAAGGACAATAATATATGACGACAGAGGATTCTCATAATGAATGTCTTTAAAAAAGGGTGAATGAGTCTAAAATGTTTATATTTTATAAAAATTTTATCTTTGAAAAAGAAATGCAAAGCCAAACAAGATCAATGAAAAGATTGAAAAATGTCAATATCATGAAAACATTCTTTTATAAAAAAAATCACTTAAAACAATCATAAGTTTCTCTAGATTGATATTAATAGTCATTATGTACTTTCCTCCTATATAATTTACAGTATCATAAATTACTCTTTGAATTTCATTTTAAAAATCAATTAAATTTAATTCAAATCAAGATTATATATAAAATATTATTTATTAAATAAATTTTTATTCACATTTATATAATTATATCTTTATAAAATTATAATAATTAATTTTGTAATTTACTATCAAAATTACATCGTTATCATTTTTTACTGAGATATCTTATTTTTAATATATTTATAACTTAATTAGTTTTAAATCATTAAACTTGAATAATATAAATTTATAAAAATAAAATTTAATTAAGAATAGTGTAAACAATGAAATAAAATATTTTTTATTATTTTTTAACTAATTAAAAAATTTGAAACATAAAGATGAATCATGGAATTGAATCTAAACGTTTTTCATCGATTGATATCAATAATTTTTTTATCTAAAAATTAATTTAAACCAAACCACAAATACTCTAAAACAAAAAATTAAAACTATATTATTTTTGTTAAAAAGGCTAAAACAAAAAATCACCATCATATTTTTCTTAAGGAACAAAAACCATCATAATGAGACTCGTTATCATTCCGTTTAAAGACAAACAAGTTCTCAATTTAGGTGCTGTTATGTCCGGTCCCTTCTAATGATAAGATCAAAATTTCTTCTTCCTTAAGACCAAAGTTTCACTTCACATTAACCTTAATTAAAAGTGCAAAGGACGACAATTGTGGGATTCCCATTCGCTCTACAAATAATAGTCGGCAGATAATGATTCTTCATCCTTTTCACAAGTTTATGCCGAATAACATAATGGTTCCATAAGTTTAGGCAGAAAAAAAAGAACACACGTACATCTACAATTTTGTTGAGAAAATTGATTATAGGTCTTTGAAAGTTTATTGCAGCTTTATTAGACTATTTAAAGGGCAATTTAAGAAATCTTTATGTTTCTTCGTCCTCTTCAATATTATTATTTAATATTATTTGACAAGCTGAATAATTCTTGCTACTTAGAGGAGGCCAACCTTCAATCATGTGGGACAATTTTTTATTCCATTGAATTTTTTGGTCTAAAATGTAAATTTTTTAATGAGAAATTTTTTAAGTCATGAAGCTTTTTTCATAAATTTTTTCATGCATAAACTATGAATCCAAAATTAATTTTATTTTTTAAAAAACTAAATATATATTATTTGAATCAATTATTTATTAATTTTATCTCCATTAAATTGTGTATAATTATTCAACCATTTTTTAATTTTTTGTTAATGAAAGTGTAATCTGACAAAGGGACTTGTGTGTGATATATTAGTTAATGATACAAATAAAATATTGTTTTGTTTAAATATTGAAGAATGCTTAGGGCTATTCTCAACAATAATTGTGATTCCTTATTGATCTCAGCAAGTCATTAATTGATTCAATGATCTCATATGCTGAATAATGTAATACAAAGACACGCGCTTGGGAATTTCTTCACCTATACTGTACCTTTGTCTTGTCTCACTAGGATTCATGCTTTCCTTGAGAAACTGATTGAGGATTATTTTCATGGTCAATGGCTTGTTTTGCTTTTGGTATTTGCCTGATCGAAGGGACACTACCAACTAGAAGATATACATGGGGACTCCTCAGATTCCTTTCTGAAATTCCAGTATCAAACATGATCATCCTTCTTCTCTCGAACAAATTAGGCCTAGGTATACATGTGCATATGCCAACTAATTTATTACCTAATGTCTTTAATTTTAATTATATTATTTTATCACTATGATGATTAAGAATTAGGAATCATCATTCCATTTACATGGTTATACCAAATTCAGTCTACATTTGAGCGAACATTGAGTTTGAATAAATTTGATTTTTGAAGAATTATTTTTATTTAAAAGTAAATTTATAGTGATGTAAATTATATTTGATTTTTTTTCTTTTTAAAGTAAATTCATGGTAAAATTTAATAAAAAATATTCAAGTAAAAACAAAATTTATAAATTATCTCGTTGGTTCAAATGTAAATATATAAAAGCAAAATTAATTTTGGTTGAAAGCAATCTAACATAAATTTATTTTATAAAATCATGTTATAATACTGATTTAAACAAACACTTAATTAAATTATTTAAATTTGTCTATTGATAAAAGATTGAAGTAGTTTACATAAAATTTTAATTTAAATTTTATTTCTTTTGTTGCATACAAAGAAAATATGATGAGCTTAATTTTTTTTGGATTATACAGAATAAAAATAAAATAGAATCATGGTTACTTTCTGTAAAAAAAAAATGTTGTATTTGGTTCAGAATTTTTTTAAAAATAATAATCATTTAAAAAGAATTCAAGAAGTGATTAATTTCTTAAAATTTGCTAAATCAACCACGTGAGTTTTAGAAGTTGAGAGGATTTTCTTCCATTGCCGCCACCAGAAAATTAGTTAATCATAACGTTTACCTACCTGTCTGTAGTAGAATTGTAACGCAATTTTTCTGAAATTTTGTTCCTGTACTCCTGAAAACTGGTAAATTAGTCAATGAGAAATAATTCCATAAATGGGTGAGGGGAATCTGTTTTATCACTTCAGTAGTGAATCATTTTTTTGTTACAAGTTAGTACAAGTCATTTGTTAAAATAAACTAAAATTTATATTTTGTAATATCAATTATTCAACTCCAATCATCCTAAACTAACTAGTTCCACCTACATAAGAAATATGAACTAATGCAACAGAAATTAATCCTCTATCCTCTGTGCTTAACCATTGGAAATCATCCAAATTAATTTGCTGGCTGCAACTGCCAGGTATCTAAGTTACTAGATATGATCTGAATAGATTTGATTTTATTGCAATTTTATATCTGATTTAACTCGCTTAAAATATTGTTACCATTTTCTTTCATGGTCAATATTTTCTTTCTTTTTGAAATTTTAAGCAAATGCACTTTCTAGGTGCTATACTGTACATGTTCCTGCTTGAACAGCCTTTAAGCTAGTCATTTGTGCTGAAAATTGTTACATCCATTTCACCAAAATTTACTGTTTTTATGCTGATGTTATCCATCATTAATGCAGTCATCTTCTGGCTGCCAAATTGTACAAACGTTCCCTTTGCAATAATGCAACCCTAATGGCTCTAATAAGGACAAAATTTCCCTTATAGCAACTTCAGCAGCACTGGCTTGAAGATTCTTCACGCTTACCTGATTCGCTGTTGCTGGCATTTATTTCATCAACTGCATACATCATGCACTGAAACAGGACAAAAACTAGTTTTTTAACTGCATAAGGTTTGTAATGAAAATTTGACGTCTATGTCAAAAGATTTTTTTTAAAAGAGGAATTGATGAGTTTTCTTTGCATGTTTGTTCTTTTAGTCATTGTTTTTGTTAACCGTTTCGGATATTCCTTTAAATTTGTAAGCAGAATTTGGTCTTTTTGTTCACTAGTCATATTTATCAAAATTAATCTAACTAAATGGGTATTATCCAATTCCATGGTGGACACCATTCAAAGGAATACTGAACATGCAAGCAGCATCAAGAAAAACAGGATTCGCTACCATTTATTGCCTGACTTGAAATTGGGTTATGAAATTCAAGAAAATTTAAAAGGCAGCTGCAAAATTCTGATATGGTAGTAAATGAACAGATTTGCATTTTTTTTTCTGTTCTCAAGTATTCTATGTTGCAACTAATTACACTAAATATATAATTTTTGATGACTGATGATCAAGTTTTATACTATGCAGTAATTTGTTAAATGTTAATTGTCTTCAATGTCTTGGGCGGTAGAGAATGTGTCGGCACGAGACAAAGTTGACTTGAATAAGCCTAAGTTATTAGGTGTACTAGCTCAATGAATAGTCTCCTCCATGGTTGCATTCCTATTATTACCTCATTATTATTCAGTCTACCTGGCTAGAGAATAAAATGAAGTATCATCAGTTAGATTAATTTATGTTGTAGGTGAAGACTGAACACTCTTTCACATAAAATAAGACTTTCATATTAAGTATTGGAAAAAATAAAATAAGAAAGACTAAATACAATAAAGACACCATCTAGTGTTTTACCGCTTGGCCTTGAATATGATTTACTTTTGGTAGTATTTGTCATAAAATTGTTTAAAATAGGCAATTTGAATGCTAAAACAAACTCCATCAATATTGTATGAAAAAAATAAATCATGTAACTTGGAGATTTTGAACATGTGATCTATTAAATTTGATAAAGGGTTGGCGTAGAGAGCAATGGCAAAGTAGCAAACATTGACACCATAAGTTCCAACAATTTCCAAGTTGGCACCCTTTGAGTCTGTATAAGAGAATTTCAGTAAGGTAGAACAAGTTTTCAACCCTTTGGGGCAAAACATAATGTTTTTTATTTAATAGAAGTTTCTTCGTGTATACATTTATTCTGTTATTTCAACGCTTTTAGTGAATAAGTTATGAAAAAAATGCACAAGCATGACTATTTCCTGCTTTAATATATATATATAAGTCTGTTTGTGCACTGTTTCTATACCAAACACTTTTCCCTCCTTCCCTCTAAGTCTGCTGGTTCTAGAGAATCAAAGCTTACCATTGGAGTGAATTTGTGTCCGGCAAAGTAAAATGGGGTGCCAAACACTAGAAAAGGCAAAACCAAAACATAGGAAGGGGTTATGGTCACCTGAAGAAGACAATAAACTCAGAAACTACATCCTCAATTATGGTCATGGTTGCTGGAGTTCTGTCCCCATTAAGGCAGGTTAGTTTCATTCTTCTTCCCTGTTTGTCAATCATACCACAGTGAGCATATTCCTGATATGTACAGGGAAAAGGGGCATTATTCCATACTCTTAAATACTCTTATATTATTAAATGAAGACATCCTTGGTCTTCTTGCATAAAGCTTTATCTTCTTTGGTTTGAGAAATATGCCTGCTACTTGTTTGCACCCAGATTAAGTTATCAACTGCAAATGTGGGCATATTTCACTGGTTTTAACAGAACTAAATTTGAGATATCTTAAATTAGCTTTTCTTTTCCCTTTATTTGAATTAATTACAATAAATTTGTCCAATCAATGCTGGGTAAGAAGAGGCAATAAAGGATAATAATACTTGTAAACGTAGAGGTTTGTGGAACAATAAGAAAATTATTAAATATGCAAGGATAATATAAAAATATTTTTAAAATATTAGTTTTGAAATATATATAAAGTTCGATTTAGATATGATTGGTTTTTAAATTTAAATTTGCAAACGAATCCAATTCCATTTTTTTTTTGGGTTTTCCATTTTTTTTATATTTTTTGTTTTAATTATATTGATTTAGTTATTTTTAATTAATTCATTTAAAAAGAATTTTATTTTCTTGATTCCTTTAATCAATTGTTAAATTTATTTAACTAATATTATAAATAATGGAATATTAGCAAATCATCAGTGTAATTTTTTATCCATTAAGTTATTTTAAAATTTTAAAATTCTTATATTTTTATATTCTTTTATTATCAATCAAATATTATTCTGTCGATCAAGCGAATTTTATCTAAATTATTTTTATATTTGAAAATACATAGAAATGCAGTTGCTACTTATTAGAATTTCACAATCTTCCTTTCTAAAGATAACTAAAGTATTTTGACAATTCTGGCTTACTTTTTACACCTTATAGCCGACCGGATGGACATTTTGTGTAAGAATAGATTCTGCTGGTAATAATCAAAATATTAAAGTCAAACCAACAGTGATTTGTAATTTTTTTTATATGTTTACCTGATGCTGATGGGACAATTACATTTATGTAAAGGCTTGCAAAGGAATGGAAAGAGCTGCAGACTGAGGTGGATTAACTATCTAAGGCCAGGATTGAAAAGAGGGAAGTTCAGCAAACAGGAAGAGGAGACAATCCTGACCCTTCACCACATGTTAGGCAACAAGTAAGCCAGATGATAAAATCTTCTTTCACTTTATCAATTTTTAGTTGTTTCAATTTCATGAGCAAGTTGATGTGAAATAAGTCAATTTTCCAATTTTCAGCCTAAAATATTGGCACAAACTAGTGAGGAGTAGGTTTTAATAGTTATCTCTTACTAAGTAAAAAGTTTTAAATTATGCAAGTAAAGAAAACAACAATACCTACATTTCAATGTTGGAGTGTTAAGTTAAAGAATCTAATTGGATGGGAGTAGTTTGTTATTTAATTCTATTCCATAGAAGCATCAGGGTCGTTTTTAAATAAAAACTAATAGGTCAGTCAAACCGTGAATTGGCTTGGTGGCAAGCTCCTTTTTTTTGAAGAGGGATGAGTATTGAGAACAAAAAAGTCTATTCAACTATTTCCTCAGTTCTATATTAATTTAAATCTTGCTCAATGTTACTTTAGCATTTTATAGAATGTCCCTTCATATATTCCAATCAGTTATCATCGAACATTTAACATTGAAAATAAGTTATTCACATAAAGAATGTGTTTGTGTGTGTGAGCTTGGTAACATCAATTCACAGCTGCCATCAAGAAATTTAGAACAGAAAGTCAACACTACTTTCCAATTAACATGGAGGGAAGGAATAAAATAGTGCAGCGTAAATTATTTCCTATAATTTCTTCCCCTTTTAATGAGAGCAACTTGAATTATTATACTGGCTAGGTGGTCACAGATATCACAGCATTTGCCAGGAAGGACAGACAATGAGATTAAAAACTACTGGCATTCATATTTGAAGAAGAGAATTACCAAAGCTAAGGAAATGGAATCTCACACCCAAATTCAGTATGCTAGCTCAAGCTCAGATACCATGGACTCTTCACCCTCTCTCCAAAAACCTCCAATTCAAGGCCCACAGAACTGTAATTTCACAAAAGAGGCTAATCAAAGTTCCTTACCCAAATTGTTATTTGCTGAGTGGCTTTCACTGGATCATGTACATAGTGGGAACTCTGCAAATTCAGTTGACTCTTTGGTCTTGAGGGATGGATTTGATCAAAATTTAACTTTTCAAGATGCTGTAATGCATGATATGTCAGAGGGAGCCTTAGGTGGAGAGTATCATAAATGTCTAACTAACATTCCAGCCCCTGAGATGTTCAATTCACAGCTAAAGTTTGCAACTCAAATGGTGGAGAATGGCTTCATCCATTGTATACCTGGGGTTGACTTAAGTAGCAATTTCAGCATGAGCAATGATGCAATAATGTACGTATGAGAACTTACAAGTTTCCGAGGCTGGTCAGCAAGGAATAATTAATATTTTCTAATTATACAAATTGAAAACAATCAAACTTTAGCAATGTCAAATAAGTATTTCCATTACAAGTTGTATGTACTATACTCCAACCCAATTCAAATGAGTTCAACAGGATGCCAAACACCCGCAATTAATTGTTATTCTTCCAGAGTTGCCCTTGCATACATGTATGTAATTTCATTTCAAATTGAGAACTCAACTTCTGGTGGTCTTCCATGTTTTTGTTGTAAATGTTAAACTTATATGGCGTTGATTTAAGTGCTACATGGGCATGTATGTGAATATGATTGTGAAATATCACGCTACCAACATAGACAGAGCTGCTATACCTGATGAATGATGATTCAAAATGGAGAGGGTTCATGTGTTATGACTGTGAAGTGTGATGTTAACATCTCGTCAATCAGTGGCAACCAGAATTTACTTTGGTGTAAGAGGGCCACAAGAATGAGAATGAAAAACAAAACTGGGAATATCTTCACACCAAAGTAGTCCCGAAATTATATGCACCAGTTAATTTAGCCCTTCAAATTATAAAAATGTCATTCAGTCCCTTAAATTATCAAATATCAATCATTTTAGTTCTTATGTTGGTAATTTTAGTGATTAAAATGAGTATTGCTTAATAATCTTAGAAATTTCATTGACTGATGTTTGTAATTTTATAGACTAATTTAGTATGTTGCTTTAAATTTAAATCCTCTTTTATCGTTAAATTACATGATATGATTATATTAGAGAGAAAAATATAATTCTTATTAAATTTAACTAATGGATCCTATGACCAAAACACTAATTAAGTGGAATCAACTCTCTATTAGTTCATTCGGATACGAGTCATTTTGTTATAAAAATTGCATCTTTCTTTCTCTAACCTGACCATGTCTTATTCCTTGGCAACGTTGTTGGCTCAAATTCTATTACACCTTGTTACTATGTTGGACGAATATTCACGGCTATGCCTTTGAAATCAGGACATGAATGCTTTAAAAGTTTCCCTTGGAAAAGATTCTAGTTCAGTTGACTATGAATAAACTGAAGGCACTTCAGATTCCCATACTACAGCAGTATAGGTAGCACAAGCGTCTTTTAGTGCATTTAGGGGTTACAAGGCGAAAATTTTCAAACCTTTTGACTCTGTCATCTACTACCCAGATTTTCATTTCTATTAGTAAACCAAATACATTAATACATCGGCATGCTTCATAAATAGTTTATGAACACATTGATACATCCCCATACTTAATAAATAATTCATTTGAAACGAAATATATCACTTTCAAGCTAGAGAGTAGAAACTCCGTCACAAATCAGAATTTTTCTTGTTCGATTCGCATCTCTCTTTCCCTGTTTTTCCTGGATTGTGTGCTAGGGAAGGGATGGCAGTGGGTCACTACATACCTTTATTTTTTCCCCAACATCAAAGTTGTATCATATTTAATATTAGTGGGCCATGACACATCTTTAAGTTCTCCCAGTAATGAAACTTTATCCTATTAAGCCATCATATTTAGTCTTGATATGAGGGAATGTCACCAGCTTGAAATAATAAAGTTGTCTGTGAGGACTAAGCTAGCCCATACTAAAGCCATGGAAGTAATGACAGTGACCATAATAGGTGTCCATTTCAATGCAATCACCTGTGCTCCAAAAAATTAAAATAAACAATTAACATTTCTGTTTTCTTTCATAAAAAATAGAAAATGGAAAAAAATAAAATAGATCTTGCTAAGGACAGAATTCTAAGGATCAAGGTTAACATTTACTAAAAAAATTTAGAGCTTTCAAGTTTAGCCTGCTCAGCCAATAGCATTAGTTTCTAATTTTCTATATAACATACCTCAAGATGTGGGGAGCACCATATTGAGGATACAGGTTGAGGAGTAACTGGTAATCTTCTCATTGTTTCTGTCATTACAATATATTGCCATGTGACCAAAACAGTTGCATAGCTTGTTTTTTTACTTTGTTCAAGCTTCTTAGTGCAAACAATGACAAGTATCAGTATGAAAAGTTGAGGAGTGGGGAAAATCTTACCTGAATTTCTCCTCCTTTCTAAAATTTTGTGCAAGTCTTCGGTAACAACATCTAATTCTTGTTTCCGGCTAGCATTAAGTTTGGATAGGTTGGCCTGAGTTCTTGTATCAATGTATTGTCTTCTAATGTTTGCAATTATACCATCTGACAAAGAAATTGTGATTTGTTGTTTGGCAAGGAAAATATGGCAAAAACAAATATTTCACAAGGAGGAAATGTTGGGAGAAAAAAAAAGTGGACCTCCACTTCCTTAGTTACCAAACATTTACACTAAGTGCTAGACAATGATATCATCGTAGCAGATTAATGGCTCAAGGGAATTACCAAATTTGACAAAGCTGTATGGTCTTGTGATTTTTCCTATGAGGGTTTTATCAAACTTGTCAAACTCCTTTTGTATATCTTGTAGATAATGGAAAGCCAGTTTTCTTGGGTATGTGGACTCACACAAGACAATGAAAATAACTCCTTTCTCTACCAAGTAGCTTAATACCAAAAAAGTATAACCATAATCAAATTTATTGCATTGCAACATAAGGAACTAGAGAGAAAAAAAGCTGAAAAGGCAAATTTTATCAAATTAAACTGGATGGTTTATTTGAGATGTCAATAAACTCAACATAAACTAAACTCTATTTCCTAGAAGATCAAGTTAGCCTGGGATAAAGGACAAGTAATTGAAGAATATGAATATCAGGAGAAAAATTGCAAGCATGACAACTTCAACAATAAAAGAACCAAAACTGAATTTGAAATAAATTAAAAGAATAGAAAAAAATTAAAAATAAAGGATACTTGAGACTGTAATGATCAATATGAATGGTCATCTTGGAAGCCGTCAATGCTCCCTTTGAAATTTCTTGGAGTATGAACTCTGCTTGTTGCCTGTAACATGAAAGATAACCATTTTCTTCGTTCATATATCTCAGTCCTTGTGCTAGAGGGAATCCATCGCTTGCCCTTCCAACTATAGTTACCTTAACCATTTCCTCTGAATTAAAACTTGTCTCTGAAAATTTCTCTTTTATCTCAAATAATGGATTGGTTTTCCTTTCTTTAATGACTTAGATAGATGGATTTATTTGTAAGGTCTTTTTATAGAATGTGTGAGGTGAAGGAATGAGTCAGAGAACTTGGAAAAGAAGTTATTCCAAGTGTATGCAAAAGGAATCATTATGGATGGAGAAAAGATGGCTAAAGCTATGTATGATAAACCCTTAAGAAGAACATGCATTTCCTTCTTTAGCTCTTTTTACATCTTTTCAATTATCATAGTCCTCGTGGAAAATTGTTATTATTATTATTTTTAGGTGCAAGGTGAGTACTGTGATTTTCGGAATCGATCACCACAACCGCTAAAGGTTTTTTTCCCCAACGGGTTGTATAAAAAAAAAAATTCTCCCAATGGGTTGGTTCAGAAATATTTTTGTGTATGCGATCCAAAGATGTTTATAATGCATCATTTTTTCCATCTTATCTATTGGTATATTGGTATAACGAATGATATGTGATGTAATTTATTATGCTTTGGTAAGATGTATCTTTGAGTGTCAAAAAATTATGTGTTATATTTGTGAAAAAAAATAAAAAACCTAAATCTATGTACTACATTTATATATATAATTTTAATAGTTCAAGATAAGTGTAGAGTGAAAATTATAATAAATAATAAATGAAAGAATAAAATAATTTTTTATGATTAAGTAAATTTGTATTGATTAATTTGATTAAATAAATTTACTTGAAAGATATAAGTTCATCTTGTTTTATATTTACAAAATTCAAATTTAAAAGAATATATAAAAAATAAGCATCTTATCATTAGAATTAATATAAATTTGTAAAATATAAAATTAAATAATTTTATATTTTTATAATGTTACTTTTAGTTAAATAATTTTTGTACTTAATATTAATTCAAATATTTTTTTAAAAATTTAAATTTATTATTTAAGAACGAAAATAATATTATTGTATTATAAATTAAATTTCTATGATTAAATATATATAATTAAATTATTTAATTTTTTTATTATATCTATATAATGTTAGTGTAACTTTTACTAATATATTTGATAATAGATATATTTAGATAATAATTTTATTATTATATTTTTATTTATTTTAATTTTTATCATATATTTTTAAATTTAAACAAAATGATAAAAATATTAATTTTTATTTATTATTATATTATTTCTTTTAATTGTTATTTTAATTTTTAATAATTTTTACTATTTCTAAATTTAAACGGTCTTGAATTTTTAAGACTGTATTTATTAATATATTAAATATGTTTAATTTAAACAAAAATATCTTGGATTATTGTATTAAATATGTTAAGATTATTAAATGTATGACACGTAAGATGAAAGAAATGTGTTATAAACATTATTTAGATCCTATTTAAAAAAATATACTTTAAATAATTTCATTGAAGTAAAAAAGTTCCACCAAAAATATATTTTATATTACAGCTACGCTCTATAAACTCAACTTAGAAAATCCTGTCAAATTTTTTTAATACAATTGTAGTACAGTATATTTTAAAATATTACTACGATTTCTTGTAGAAGCCAAAAATGAAAGCAACCACGGTGTTTAATGCACAGAGTAATCGAATTTAAAGGTCAGATCTATTATTTGTTATCAGGTTTTTTTTAAAATCTGGTTGATTTTAATGTTTATAAAATCTATAAGTTTATTTAAAAATTTATAATATAAAAATAATAATAATTAAATTTAAAATTTATATACATAATTAATTAAAAGGATATAAATCTTAAAATTATAAAATTATAAAATTATAACATTAACTATATAATATATAATTTTAAAAAAAAAAATATATATATATATATTAAATATTAAATATATATATATATAATAATAATATATATAAAATATATAACATATGTGTACGTATATATAAATTAAAATAAAATATAAAATATTTATTTTAAAATTAAAATAATATACATAATTTTTATAATAAATATTAAACTTTTTATAAATATATTTTTTTTAAATTAAAATTTTAATTTTTAATAAATTATGTAGATGTATTAATATTATATAAATATAATATATCAAAATAAATATAAATATATAAAATATAAAAATAAATAGATTAAACAGAATTTTAATAAATTTAAACTTTTTTTTATCTAAAATAATTTTTTAAAGCTTGATTATTTATTAAATGAGTTAACTTAGATTTTAAACATGTTAACCGTATTTCTATTTTTAATTATAAATTATTAATATTTTAAAAATTAAATAATTTACAAATATAAAGAAGTTATAAAATCGTAAACATTTTTACTATTGATAAATATTTTTTACTATTAATATAAATATACGTTATAATAATAAATTAAAGAAATAAAATTCATAAAATAAAAAATATTAAAAACATAACACAAAATTTTATTGTTTTAGTATATCAAAATTTAAAAATTTAATTTAATTTAAAATGGATTAAAATTATAATAATTATGAAACTTTATCTATCTAAAACTAAAAGATAACTTCAAATTTATTACAATGATTTAATATTTAAAATTTAAATTAAATTAATATTTAAAAATTAAATACTTCATAAAAAAGTTATTTAATTTAAAGAGGATAAAAATAACTCAATGAAAAGTATAATTTAATATATAGAGACAAATAAGTAAAAATTTATTATAAAAATGTTTTTTCATTTAAAAGCATTTAAAAAATTATTTATCTCAATTATTTTTAAAAATTAAAAATTTAAAATAAGTTAAGCCTAACATTAGGAGTACATTTAATAAAATAAAATAAACTTAAAAATTATAATTTATTTTATTAACTTAAATTCTATGTGATGAAAATCGAATTTTTCGGTAAAATAATATATTTCAGCTGAAGAGTTTCACTTAACTCTGGAAAAAATTTTGAAAAAAATTAAGGATCTTTGAAAATTATGAACCATGTTATATATTTTTGATTTTTTTTGAAGTTATTTAGTTAGAATTAAAAAAACAAGGAATTAAAAATGAGAAATTTTTAAAAGAGAAAATTAATTTAGGTTATTTCTTTAAATAAATTGAATATGCTTATTTGATGAGGAAGAATTATGATATAAAAAAATGAAGAAAAAAATAAATATTAATTATTTGTTTAAATGAATTTTATAGGAAACAAATTAGGGAATGATGAAACGTATTATAAAATATCCCTTTAAAAATGAAAAAAATAAATAAAGAGAATATGTTTTTTAATTTTAATGTTTCTATTTTAAAAATATTTTATATAATATAAAAAGGTAAAAGTTATATTTTTATTACGAACAAATATTATAATAAATTTTTAATTTTTATCAAATTATTTTTCTTATTATTTTAAAAAATTATACAATTTTTTTTAATTTTTGCTACTCATTTATGTAAATAAAAATATTTTTTTATCTATACAAATAACATATTATTTATATTTTATTTCTTAGTTTTTTATTTATTTTATTTTTATTTTTATAATTTTCTTAATTGTTTCATCCTTTCATGGGTTTGAACAATATTTTAAAAAAAAATTCCTTCAAAAGTGGGGTAGAGTTTGGTTTTTAATTTTTTAATTTTATAAAATATAAAAAATTTTCAATAAAAATTATAATAAAATTTATATTTTATTAAATAAAAATTATAATTATTATATATAATTTTTTATACAATTTACTAATTATTTATTTACTTATTTAATAAATAAATATTTTTACTTTCTTTTTTATCATTTTTATTTCTTTCCTTCTTTCTTTAAATCTCGATAAAGTATTCTTGTTGCTTTTATTACCATATTTCTAAGAATTCTTTCAAATACTTATTTTCTTTTTTAAACATATTTATTTTCTTTTTTAAGCATGTGATTTTAGAATACTTTTTTAGAGTTATTGATAATGGTGCAAGAAGAAAAGAGTTATTATCTATTATACGGGAAAATTACTATCTAATTCTTTAAAATATATCTAGAATTAAAAACTTGAAGTAAATTAGATTCTGGCATGTTATCATTTTTAGAAAAGATGTCTTTCAGAACTCAAATCCTAGGATGAGAATTTTAAAATTTGGGAGATTGTAAAATTAACAATAAATAATTACTAAAAAGTTAAATATGAAAGAGTTGTACATTAAAATCTAAAAGAATTAAGTATAATAAAAAAATTTGAATTTCTTTTAAATAGATAATATTAATTTTTTTTATTTAATACAAAAGTATTCAATTAAAGTTGAGAAGTATTTTTAAAATTCTCTTTATAATCCAAATACATATAATATATTATTTTTTTTACAATGTAAAAAACGATAATATTTAAATCTAATATTTTTATATTAAACTATTTAAATTTTTAAATTCTTTAATTAATTTTAATAATTTATATAATACAATTATGTATTTTTTTTTTTATCTAAATACATCCTAAATATAAATCTATAATATTTATCTTTAAATAATATGTTTAAAGTGTTGTTTAATATAATTGGTATTTCTCTAACTATTAGTAATTCTGAAAGCCATTTAGTTGGTTCTTCTCAGCAGTGAAGAGATAGAAACATGTTTTTATAGTTTTTTATTTGGTCTAATACTGTTTGTTTGTGAAATCATTCCTTTGTTTTGTTTGTTTTTTTTTTTACCTCAAAATTGGTTATATGAATTTATGTTCAATAACATAATTATATTCTTCAATTTGTGAAAGAAAAAGTTGTTTCTTTTATTATGTTGAATTAGATGCATGGAATTTATATTTTTATTATTATAAAATAAATATAATTTGATGTAAAATTGATTTTTTAAATCCATGTTAAAATCCCATATTTATTAGCAAAAATAATGGTACAAATACATCTAATTATATTTGAAAAGAAATAAATTACATGTCAGATAAAATCGTTAGAGAGACCAACATTAAGATAAAGTTATTCCTGAGATAGAATAAGAAAAAATATTATCATATGAATTGAAAGGAAAGAAGACTGTCCACCAATGAAGTGAAATTGCCTTTGATTTTACTTCTCTCATATATAATATTTATAAAAATACAAATTTTTATTTACAATATCTTGATAAGATATTATTTTATTTTTATTTATATGTATGTTGTTATAATAATTGTAAACTTAAAAATTATTATTTAATTACATAAATATTTTAACATGTTATATGTATTAAAATTCTTTAAAATATGATTGAATAAAAATTAATTCACTCAATTTAACCTGTGACAATTAAATCTTATAATTGTACATTATTTGTTAGCTTACTTCTTCATTATGTTTCTTATGCTTTTATTAGGTTTATATCACTCATTATTTTTTATTCATTTTTTAAATCATTTAACAATTAAGTTACAGTCTATTAGGAGATGCAATTCATCTTAGTGGAGTATTTGATTAGTATGTTTCCATTGTTTGTGCGGTCTTTTTTATTTTTGAACATTTTATAACTTTAGAAAGTTAAAGTGTCATTTAATTTGTTAAAAATATTTTCATTATTTTTATTTTTATTTATAAAATAAAGAATAAAAATGAAATATTTATTATTATTATTATATATAAAATATTTAAAATAAAAACAAGATAACATATGTATAAATAAAAATAATAAAAATATTTCATAAATCAAACACTATTTTAAAATCTTTATTTTAAAAAATTATTAGATGTTGGATATTGAAATAATAAACTATTATATTTAAATTATTAAAACTATTTTAATAATTAGAGATTAAGATAATTTATATAAAATTTGAAATAATTTGTAAACACTCATGTCTTAATTTCTGGAAACACAAAAAAGTGTTTAGTAAATTTGTTACATGTGTTACTATTAGAAAATAGGTGAAAGGAAAAAAACATCCATTAAATATTGTTGATGAAGAAAGGGAGTGAGTAGAAAATATAGATAAAAAGATGAGAATGGTAGGAAAGGAAAGAGGGTAAGTAAAAGGCAGGTTGACGAAGGTTTGACTAGGGAGGCAGTTCAGAACATAAATGCACCTCGTCAAAACCATCTTCACCTTAACCAATAAACATTCATTAGATATGGTTCTTCTTTCTTGACTCTTGTGTTGTATACTTCACGCCATCTCTTGTCTTTTCTCCCACCGCTTCAATCTTTCTTTTCTTTTCACACTTCAAACTTCAACCAACAAATAACACATTACCTTTGTACTCTCTGTGGAAGAAAGACAAGAAATGACCCTCAAAACATCCATTGCTTACAGTTGCAATGCACTCATGGAAGAGGAACTGAGGAACTGAGGAAAGGTTTCTCATATCATATTTAATTATTTTCCCTCGTTTTCTGCATCTGAATCTGAAACAGTCTTCTCCCTTTTCTACCTGACGCATCAGTGGCCCTTCTTAGCTCTGCGACCCTCACTTTCCCACCTTCCACATCCCACCATTCTGTCATTTTCTCCTTTCTCACCTTCTCATCTCTTTTTTGCTTTTTATATTGCCATTAAGAACCACTCCCCCATTTCATATTTGCATTTACAGGGAATCTATGTTTTTATCGGTACTTCATTATAAAAATTTTATGTTCTGTGACCCTGTAGTGGACGTCTAAGCCGCCTAATTGCCCTGTACACACATGCATTTAATGCATAGTCCTTCTTTCTTTTTCCTTCTGCAACACTCTTCTTCTCATCTTCATCCCTCTCTCTCTCTCTCTCTCTCTCTCTCTCTCTCTCTCTCTTGCACCCTCCCCCTTTCTTTTGTGATTATTAGTAGCCTTAAATTTTTATCATCAATTTGTGCAAGTTTATTATTACTTAATAGTGTTCTAGGGTGGTAATGAGTGGTGAGAATGGGTAAAGCACCTTGTTGTGAGAAACATGGAGTGAGAAGGGGAGCTTGGACTCCTGAAGAAGATGAAGCGTTAGTTGAGTACATCAAGAAGCATGGCCATGGAAGTTGGCGCACACTCCCCAAGCATGCAGGTGCAACTTCTTATCATCTTATGCCTTTAGGAGATAACAAGAAAAGAAAAAAGTTTCTCTCATTGTACTTTGTGTATGTCAACCCCCCCCCCCCCCCCCTTTTGTTTCTTTTGAAGCTAGGGAAGAATAGGCCTTCTGGTAAAAGAAAAATTATGTGCTGTTGTTTCTTAACTCAGAAGTTTTCTTTTTGTCAATATCTGCTGTATCCAAATTTGTTGCCATAGCATGTAGAGTTCTATCTTGCATTATATTTTGGTTCAATTATACTTTCCTTTTTGAGAAATGGGTTTCAAAATTATGTTGGAAGAGGGGATTTGATGTGATAAGCAAAGGGTGAGAATTTGAGGCATTGTAAAGAAAGATGAAGAAATGCTTATAAAGAGGGTGGGGTAAATCAACAAAAGATCATTTAATTAATATATGTTTACAACTAGGTCTCCTACGATGTGGAAAGAGTTGTCGGCTTCGGTGGATAAACTATCTTCGCCCTGGCATCAAACGCGGTCCATTTACCGATGAAGAAGAAAGTACAATTATTCAACTTCATGGCATGCTTGGCAACAGGTAGCACATTGCTCCATTTCCTGATTTCTTCAACATGCATATCATAACCAAACCCTCACGATTCCGAAAACTGCATAGAAAATATGTTGCATGCTTGAAAAGTATAAACAAAACCTTCAACCTTGCTAGTTTTAAATAATCAGGGTCCGGGGAAAATGTACTCACTTCCAAATGGATAATGTTTCAATTTCAGTGCTTAATATACTCATTTTGGTGCTGTTGCTTTAATCCTTCTTGTCATCAAGGATCCTTATGCACTAAAAACTTGAGGAAAAGGAGTACCTTCCAAGTTTCAGAATATAACTAAGACATCCATAACCTCTGGCTTGAACTAAGATATTTGGTTGCATTAATCTGTACTTGTGATATTCCATTCACTCTTCATATAACCAGTAACCATGCATTCTTTTAGGTGGGCTTCTATAGCATCCCAACTACCTGGAAGAACAGACAATGAGATCAAGAACTATTGGAACACCCATCTAAAGAAGCGCCTCCTTAGATCATGTCATTCCCTAAGAGCAAAACAGCTAAATGTCATTCCTGATCGAAGGATTGCAAAGTCTGAATCTCCTTCAACGCGTCACATGGTACAATGGGAAAGTGCTAGAGTTGAGGCAGAGGCAAGGTTGTCAATGGAATCCTCAATGCTCAATTCATGGCCAACTAGTAAAACGTGCCCTGATCACTTTCTTCAACTTTGGCATTCTGAGGTTGGACAGTCTTTTCGTTTGATCAAGGGAAAGGAAGGAGTAGTGTGTCAAAGTCCAGTCTCATTACCATCATCTTCATCAAAATTTGAGTCATGTTCAGATGTGTCATTGCAAGTGAAGAACACTGGTTACAATCCAAAGCTTGAAGATGTTAACATGATTCAAGAACAAACAAGTAACTACAAACCAAAGCTTGAAGATGACACAGCTGGGTCAGAATCAGGCAATTATGAATTTCTTGATACTTCTGATTCAGCACTAAAGCACCTACTAGATATGCCTGATAGTGATATAGGATTCTTGGGTCACAGTGACAATTTCCTAAATCTCCTTGATGATAGATGTGACTAAGTCTCCTTCATATTTCCTCAGAGAAAAGGCCACACTTTGAACTGATAGAAATTTTTTCTTTGCCTTTTATGATTTCTTTTTTGTAAATGCACTCACCATGTAGCTGGATACTTGCTAGTTGGTTAATAGGGAAAAACGTAGATAGAGGAATAGTTGCTAGAGTTTACCTCCACTTGATGGCAGTATCTAAAAGTTAATATTAATGGATTCCAAAGTTTATGATATTGTTCATGTCCTTCAACAACTTTGTGTCTGTATTTGCTGACCCGATGTCTTGTTGATGATGTGTTATTTGATTCACCAAAAAGTACAGGGCTTAAATATAGTATTGACATGCCAGAACTTCAAATCATCAGATAAAACGGATCAACTTTCTGTTATGCTGAGACTATAAGATTCAAGAAACAAAAGAGATAGAAAAAATGTTAGTTATGATCCACTTGAGTAAAGATTAAAGAACTTTATACTATTTGATTCTTGTTTGATTAAAAAGTAAGTCCGTCTACACTAAATTTGTCTTTAAAATAACTAGCGGTGTTTTTAATTTTGAATTTTAGAAAAACCACGTTATATTTTAATTGTCATCAATTATTTACTTCAGTACAAGCTTTACTTGAGAAGAATAATGTAATTCTTAAATAATGTCGTAACTCAATAAATCATTACAATAATTTAACTGTTAAGTTGGTTTTTATCAACAAACTTAGTAAGTTTGTGTTAACAGTTCAAGTTCCAGATTAAAATTAAATCCTCTGAAATTTTATTTTTTTGGTTCATGGGATATTCGTGTTAATCAACTATTAAATTGCCCAATGAGGCAGAAGTATAGATTACCCATCATAGTGGTACTGGAATGGGTTAGTGGCCTATTTCTGCAAGAAACTGGTATTACCCAAATTGAATTATTCATTTTTTTTCTTATACACAAAGTAATCGGTATGTACATACCAACATATCACTATGCACACATAATAAATGAACATGGACTACAACTCACAAAAAGACAACCAAACCACACATGTACTGACATGAACTGTCAAATAAAATACATAACAATTGTAATAATAAAATAATACATCAATTTTGAAAATGAGGCTCGTTAGAAAAAACCAAGGAGTTTCTTTGGGGCTGTTCCAGTTGCTCTGTACTTTGCTGCTGTCTCCTCCGCCTTCAAGAATTCTTCTCCCTTTTTGGCTTCAATCATTGCCCTCTTTTCTTCAGCTTCCCGGTGGATTGTAGCTATTTTGTTTTTTAATTTCTCTTCATATTCTGCCTTTTGCTTCTCCAATTGTTCCTACTCACAAACACAGTGACAAGTCAATTCTTCCTCCCCATCTTTTGCATGTTCAATGTCTTATCTTTGATATGAAAATTTGAAAAGTTATTTTCTTTTTGACACGACTTGTTAGAATTTGGTGAATTTTTCTTTCAACTCTCAATTTTTACATTCAATTTTCTACACATATTAGTTTTTTTCTTTTATTTTATCACTCCTAACATCATTATTATTATTATCGATATTTATTTTTCCAAAAACATATACACTCGTTTGGATGTGAAAAAAATATCCTTTTTCTTTTTTCTTTTGATTTTTATAAAAAATAATAATTGGGGAGCTTCAATATTGATATAAGATCACTTCACAGAAGAAAGACAACAATACTTTTTTGTTGGGGTTATTTTCTAGTTAAAAATGATTATTCAAAGATATTCCCCCCTCCCCCTAACCCTTATTCTTTCAATTTCTGAGAGGGTGGGTGGAAATATGTATTCATTGTTACATTTCAATTCAAAATACAAAAACAAACTTAATAACAGTTCCAAAATAAATAAGTGTATGGACAAACTTTTATACAATAATCACTGAATAAGTTCCAAACACAACTATAGGTTCTTACTTCAATCTTTCTCAATTCAGCCTCCGATGCAGCTTTCTTACTGTTTTCCCATGCTGAAATGGCTGAAAGCTTTTTGTGAGCTCTGCTCATCAAAACCATTCAAATTAGTATAAAAAAAATTGTTAAATATATCAAAGGCCAAACGCCCTGACAAAGAATATGAATATCTGATGTTAACTTAGTCCCCATAGTTATAAGAATTTGTTTATATCTCTCTAGAGGTAATGTTACTTTTATTACCTAAGTAATACAAAATTACTTTCACATGTCTCTCTTATTCAGATAAATAAGAATTTGTTTATCTCTTCTAGATGTAATGTTACTTATAGCCCTGATAAAATATTATAAAGTTCTACCATACTGTTGCAATCTGCTTAGGTAATATTACTTTTGGAGAGGTTATAACAGTATGATAGAACTTAAGTACACATAAAATATGGAACAAGCATAGATACTTAAGCATGTGGTGCAAGGTCTTACTTGTTCTCTGCTTTGGATTTTTCACTCTCTTCCCATGCTTTGATTAATGACAGCCTCTTCTCTGTTGCAACCCTTGCAAGCACCGTATCTGAAGAAGAATGAGAAGGCATAGGATGTACAGTCAGCATGTGAAATGCATAAAGGGAAATCACGTCTCAGTCTCAATGACAAACACACCTCGGTTGACAGAGCCCTCAGTTGGTTCCTCTTCAGCAACTTCATTAGTCTCTGATAGTAACCAAATTTACAACAATAAACGCAATAAGATAAATGTAATTATCATGTTTAACCCTTCAATTATAACAATAATTATGATATGATTAATAGGAATGTCTATTGTGGTGCACGAAAGACACAACAAGTTGGACGCAGATGTTATATGGCTTTTAACTTCTTTCAAGATGGACATTTTTCAAAAATCCATTCTTTACATGATATTGAAGACAAATATTTTTTTTAGTCTAAGATTTGTTAAGAAACAGATGGAGACAACAAGAGAAGAGTATAGGTAAGGTTAACTAAACATGAGTGCAAATGCAAGGCAAATTTAAAACTCTCTTCTCTCTTCATTGAACCGTATAGCTCAGATTTTTTATTAGTTTACTGAAACAAAATCACAGCACCGTAGAAGCTGGTTTCCAACAGTAGCCACTTTTAAATATGATCAAGCCAAAAGTAAAGTATAAACTATGCAAGGGGCATACTTGAATTTCAAGGCCATGTGAAGGTGACTTGGAACCGGATTACAGATATGATTAAGTAAAAGAATATCAACGTGGATGATCTTAAAACCATCAAAGGGGTAAGACCAAGCTGCGACGCTTCTTCCTTTGAATTTAAACATACTTTGGGCCTAAATATCTAAAATTGGATCTTTAAGCGAGCGCCAGAAGCTTAATTAGCTCGCAGTTTGATGGGTTATACACAGAGTAATTCAGATACATAACTCATTACAATAGAATTACAATTTACAACAGAGAAATTGGCTAAAGGAAACTGTAAAAATACAAGAAAATAAGAAAAACACAAAAATAATCAAGCATATCATTTTCGACATATTTTGTTGTTTTTTTTAAAAGGCCCTTTAAGAAACTAGATAGGACAAGTCATAATATATTTTTTTTCTGAAAAAAAGGAAACGAAATTAATGAAAAAAAAACCACCGCAATCAAAACTAATTTACGAACACTGTTTATAATTGTTAAAAAGAATATAGAACAGAAGACAGAAAAAGAAGCATAAAATGTTGAAAAATCAAAATTGCATTAAAACTGGAGAAAATTTTTAAAAACAAGTTTCAACTGTTTGGCCTACATATTACATACACAACAAATAGAGGTTGATAGAATCTATTTTACCTATATTAAAATCATCACGTAACCCATAGAAATTCAAAGCTGGTAACTTTAATCGGTTAAAAAAGTAAGTAAGATAAAGAAATAGATAAGCATAAAACATAAAGAAAGAGATTTTGTTATTGAATTAATTATAAGAGAAAGGGGAGTTAGAGATATAGTGTCATACTCTCAATTATAGGAAGAGGTTTGGAGTCATGAGCAGGAGGAGAGGGTTGTGGAGTTACAGATTTGTCCTCAGCCACATCGTCCTTGGGAGTGTGATGAACAACAAGAGGTTGAGGTGCAGCATGAGAGGGAGTGGTCTCAGTTGGAGCAGGAGGATTTGATGGTGATTCCGATTCTACCTTTTTAGGTCCTTCCTCTGTCATTTTTTTTTTCTAACTCTTTGCACAAAGTGATGGAAAAAAAATTGTCACCAAATTCTCACTTGTTCACGAATGATAAAAATATAATAGAAGAGAGGAAATTAAGATATAGAAATAGAGAGAGAGAGAGAGAGAGAGAGAGAGAGAGAGAGAGAGAGGAACAAGATTGGTTGGGATATTATGGTCGAAGGAAAGTAACTGTTAACTCAAATTCGCAAAGCTTAGCTGGGTGGGTGTGGTAGGTACATGTGGCCTCCAATGAGTTGGCACAGCACACCAACAGAAACACCCTCTGCGCCGGAATATCTATGTAGATAGGACTTTCCAACATCTATTTGCATACATTTTATTTGTATTTGAATACATTCAACGGACTAAATTAACTTTTTAATATAATGTTATTACTTATTATCAATAAGATATTTAATTATATTTAATACAGCATTTTTTATTTTAATTTACTTTTCTAAATAAATTTTACTTTCATTTGATAGAAAAGATATTCAAACAAAAGAATTTTATTAACATTAGCTCGATTTCTAAGCAACTAAAATTAAAGTTAATATTTATTTCATACAAATATAATAAAAATTTTCTACCATTCCCTGCTTCAAATCAATCCTAAAATGCTAACAAAGTGATGAATAATAACAATAGGTTTATATGTATTTTATGTATGGTTTATTTTTTGCATTTGTATTTAATAAAAATGTACTTCTAATCTTTTTTTAATTGAAACATATAATTTTATAACTTTAAGAATTAAAAATAAATAATTTTAAGTATAACTATTTTAAAAATATATCTTATTTCAGAGAAAAATATATTACAACCATAAAACTATAATAAGATAAGAAAAATATAATGAGACGTAGAAAACCTCTAAACTTATTTGATATATTTTATTTGTAGTAAAAAATTATGTGTTAAGATTTCAAAACTTTAATATCATTATTTAACGAAAAATGTTATTATAAATAGTATTTATTTCATTTATTTTTATCTGATTAAAAAATTAGTTTTTATTTATTTGTCTATTTTTATTTTTAAAAAATTATTAAATATTTTTTCACATATATTATTATATTTTTTTATTTATTATTAACTATAATAAATAAAAAATATAAAAATAAAGGATAAATTACAAAAATAAATAATTTTTTTACAAAATTAACAATATTATTTATTTTTCTTATCAAATATATATATAATAGAGATAGAAATATAATAAAATAAAAAAAAAGACACATGAAAATAAAACAATAGAAAAGAAAAAATGAACAAAAGTTATTCCTTTTTTAATAAACTTTTTTGAACTATTTTAATTTATTTTGTTATTATTTAATTATTTTATTCTAATTTTTATTTATCTATTTTTTAATTATATATTTTGGTTTGTCCTTTAATTCATTTAAAATAATTTCAACTTGTACAACCTTGAGTTGTCCCTAATACATGTTATGTTCCTTGTAAAGGAATATGTTATTAATTTTTATGGTTGATATATATATATATAAAGAAAGCTGAGGTGAGAAGGTAATTTTGATTTTGAACATATCAAACCCAGATCAGAGCAAGAGAACATAGAAAGAATCCAAAGCATAAAAAAGAGAGAGAGAGAAAATAGTTATTCAAAGTTGTCAACGCTTTTGAATTAAGGAAAAGATAATGGTACGAATCATGTAAGCATTTGATTGGTATGGTCATGTAAAATTTGGTTAACATTTAGTCGCTTTTTGCACCGATATTTTCCGTCCCAGGTAATAGTTTTATGAATCATGAGTTTTATACATAGAGTGAGGAGAGAAAAATAAAATTTATTGTTAGCCATGAGCGTGGATAGCTTCCAGACAAGAAAATAAATAGAAATGTATGTGACTTACTGTATAAGAAAGAGAAAACACATAGAAATAAAGAGAAAAAAATAAAATTCTGTTTACTTATTATTTATTGCACAATGAATTTCTAACCATATAATAAATACAGATAAAAATTCTTTATGTTTTTTTCCATCCATTTTTTTTTTATCTTTCTACACTCTTCTCCTTCTTAGATATCATTAGATTTCACATACATATGAACATCTTTTTTTTTTTTCTTCTTCAAATGAACCTCTTCCTTTAATGATAAGATTTTTTGGCCAACAAATACATTTATAGAAGTCGATTCTTTGAACAATCTTAGAATTATTTTTTTCTTATTTTACGATCACTTTAATTTTAATCAATTAGAATTCCTCTCCTTCATAGATTTTGATACTTTTCTTAAATTATTCCCTTTTAGGTGATTTATAACTGAATACTATAACTGTTCAAATTCGTATTATTTTCTGTTGGAGTACTCGGATTCTGGTTAATGAATTTGGTTTGCTTATTAAAATTAAAACTACATGATTCAAGTAAACGAAAAATATTCAAACTGATCCATATTTTATACGAAGAAAAAGGGTACACTTAGTTCAAGAAAAGTAATGCCATTACTACAAATAACTCTTTATACAAAGCAGTCTTCAAGATGATCTTGGAGTATGAAATTTTAAAACATGGATGAGATAACTTCTTGAACGTTCTATTAGTATTAGTAAGAGACTGGTTTATGTTTAATTTTCCTTAAATAAGATTTTAAATTTAAATTTTATGTATAAAAAATATATTTATCAAAAGAATTAATCCCACCATGTTATAAATATTTACATTTTAAATTGAATTATAATTTTATATAAAAAAAACACTTATGATTTAGAGAAAAAAAATTAAACACTTTAAAAATAAGAAATTACCGAGTTTAATAATCAATTGTATCAAGATAATAAAGATACGATGTTGATTGATGCAATGAATCACAAAAAATAAAAACACTATCTTGCAAATAATTTTCATTATTAAATCAGACGGCCGTTCTGATAAATAATACAAGTAACAAGGTACTCAAATACTACTAATTTAAGAACTTTAGTGTACAAACATCTTATAAGAATAGTAAAATTGTGATCAATAGTTTATCTCAAGATCTATAATAGTTTTGCTTCCTTAATTAACCTCCTTCACACTAGGTTAACCCCTTTTAATTTGTTCATGTTTATTGGGGTAATTTCCTGGCCTGTTTTGTTCCTTTGTTGTGTAGCTAGTGTCTTCAGCTTTTTGCCCCTTTGTTTTCACCCAAAAGAAAAAAGCGTTACAAAGCATCATATCAATTAATTTCATTTTCAAAGTTGAGTAAGAGTTAAAACAAAGTATTTTCTTTTTTTCCCTTCTCTTATAAAATTGTGAAAATAAATATAAAGTGGATTGCAAGGGTGTTGGTAACTAAGTATAAAGTGGATTGCACGGTTGCTAACCCACGAAAACTAGTGCAGACAGTGATACAATGGGCCAATGTAGAATTGATGGCAAGATTTATAGTCGCAACGTGATTTATCTTTAAGGAAAGTGATATATTTACGTGTTTACAATAAGTTATATATATATATATATATTTAATTTAATAATTATAATTTTTTAAAATAATATAAAAAATTCAATTACCATAAAAAATAGATATAAATATAATGTCGTGCATGTATTTAAGATAATCATTTCCGTTTAGCCGTGTTGGCTCCTTCTTTCAGCGACGACAAAAACGTCTTTTTGGTTGTCCCATGTCATTGTTAACTTGAATTGCTTTTTGCCAAAATGATATGGTTTAATCTTCAATATTAATAGTAAGGAAAGAAAGGAAATTATCCAAAAATAATTAAAGGGGAAATAGAAAAATAAGCTGTTTAAAAAAATTATTTGAATAAATCAAAAAATAAAGAAATATTAATAAAATAAATTTATTTTTATAAATTTTAAAAAATAAAATTTAACTATTAAAAATAAATTTTTTATTAATCTAATATTTATTTTAAAATATATATAATATTTTTTATAATTTAAAATAAATAAAAAAATTAAAAAAATTTCTCGTTTTTTTTATCTATTTGAAGATTATTTTTAACATGAGGGTCATGAAATTTTTTATTTTTTTATATTTATAATTAAAAGATATTTTTATTTTTTTTCTAATTCATTTCAGTTGAACAAAGTATAAAAATATGTTTAGCAAATTTTTTTAGGAAATATTTATTTAATAAAACTAAATTTTTTATTATATATGAATTTATATTATTAATTTATCTATAAATTTATTACAATAAATTAAAAATTATTTTGATAAATTGTGTAAAATTATTTATTAAAATAAATTACATAAAGCTTACGGGAATCATAACTAGTAGCATAGCAACAACATTATCTAATATGTTTTTCTTATAAAATAAAATTTATGAGATTCACTTAAAGAATGAGATTTACGTAATAAAATTTCTCATGTAACAATATAATAAAAGGATGTTATTAATAATGTCTTACAAGTATTAAATATTTTTTATTAAATGTTTTGAATTATTTAAAAAATAAATATAAATATTTTTGTGCTTTTATTATGATAATTTTTCATTAAAAATTTTAATTTGTTTTTATTTTTGTTTTCTTAATAACTGACAACTTGTCACAATAAAAACATGCCTCGTAAGACTTTGATTCAATCCTGACTCTTCCTTTGGCATACTTAATTAAGCGAGGAATTATGATTTGAAATCAAAATTTAACCTGTAATTCTAATTATAAAATCAGTCATTTTCAATTTCTAAATTTTGTTTTACTAATTATTATTTCTAATTTTGAGTCTGTAATATATTTGAGTGATATGAAAGTTTAAACTATTAGTTGAAATGTTTGTTAAAATATTTTAATTTTATTTAGTAAAAATAATTTTTTTAATAATTATTAATATTTTTTAGAATAATTACAAATTTTTTTGAAAGTTATTCCAAATAAATTTTAGGTTTTTAAATTTTAATTAAAATATTTTTAATTTTTATTCTTATAATTTGATTCCTAATTTATATATTTATTTTCATAATAATAATATTAATAATATATATTTATAGAATATTATATTTTAAATTATTATTTTAACATATACTATTTATTTTAATTATTATATTTTTTATTATATTAAATTAAACTTTTTTATGAAAAAATAAAATTAAAAAAAATTACTTTTTAAATTGTTTACAATTTATTTATATAAAATTTAAAAAATAAATATATTTTTTAAAAATATTTAATTAAATTTTAATATTTTTCATTAAAAAAATATATCATACTTATTAAGTAACTATTTTATTTTTATTTTTATCACAATAATCATATTATTCATTATCACTATTATTAGTTAATAATTAAGTTACAATCATCATCATCATCAATTATTATAACTATTATCATTATTATTATAAATTGATGTTATTAATTTCATTATTTATATATATATATATATATTATTTAAAATTATCCTGATAAATTTATGATAATTCTTAATTAAAAATATAAAAAAAAAACTTAAATTTAAATTTAAATTATAATTCTATATTATACTTCATCTTGCAATCAAAATATAAAAATTGTGATTTTTTAACCAATTTTAATTTTAAGATAACTTGAATTAGAATTATATTTTTAATTCCATACATCAAGTATACTGTGTTTTGGAATACATGTTATTGTTTGGATTTGTGCATTTTAAAATTTGAAGTTACTTTTCATTAGTTAATTTTAATTTAAAAATTTTTAATTAATATTTTTCATTTATCCAAAACGGGGAGTACGTTTATATTATTTTCAAATTATATATTTACTGGGCTAAGTTTCTTACTCTAAAAAAATAAATAAAAACTTGTTTAAATGAGGTGCAACAATTTTGAATAGCTAAGCTAAGATAATACTATTACATAATAAAGATAATACTATTTCTCTACACAATCATTTCTCAAAAACTATAAATTTATACTTGAACGTTTCTTATTAGTATGCAAAGATGGGACCTACTAGTGGATTGGAGATGGAACAAAACATCGGGTCATAGATAGCTTCCATGGGCTACGATGCACTCAGAGGATTACACACGTGACATTGATAAAGAATATCATGGGCCATTTGTAATTCCTCTTAAAACAAATCAAATGAATATGACGTATGACGTATATGTTATTAATGAAATGCGCCTGAACCGGTTCATACTCATTTAGGTTTAAAAATAGATAGAGTACCACATAAATTTTAAATGTTTAAATTTGTTTTGTCATATTCGATTTGAGATTGAGTTTATTAGTGCTTAGTTTTAAGCATAAGTTTGAGTTAATTATCTATTTTACAAAATTTATAAATTTATTTAAAAGTCTACAATATAAAAAATATTAATAAATAAATTTAAAATTTATATTAAAAATATCAAAATCTTAAAAATAATAAAATAAAAAATTTATAAATTTAATTATATAATTTTATAATATATATATTAAATACTAATTATATATAAATACAATAATATATAAAAAAAATATTTAAACAGAGTTTTTAATAAATTTAAATATAATTTATTTATTTAAAAAAACTTTTTAACAAATTTAAACTTATGTATTTATTGATAAGTTAAGATAAGATAAATCTTAAATAAATTAAATTAAACTAGATTCTAAATCGACTTTTGAAATATCACAAGATCTTTATAAAAGTTAAATTATTTTTAAATTTAAAACTAAATACATAAAGATTAAAATAGAAATTTTTTTTAATTAAAATAGAAATTTTTATGATTAAATTGATGTTCTGAAATTTAATAAATATATATATATATATATACTTAATCCTTTTAATTTTATAATAATTTTTATACTTCATTGGTTTGTTAAAAAAATGTTGAAAAAGATAGGAGATTGTATTTTAACTGATTAAATTAGGAACAATGATGTATATAAAAATTAGATATGAGAAAGAAGATCAAAGTTATCCGTGACAAAACGGAATACAAATATTTTCTTAAAACACAGATATAAAAACAAATAGTAGTACTCTATCTTATTTAAACCTTCACAATTTTCACCTTAAACTACGCCCTCTCATTTCTTTTTTTCTCAAAACTGAAGTAGATAGTAATCCATCATTTTAAGATTTCCCTATTTGCTTTTTGCTGTTAATAGTCTTATGTTTTCTCTAGTACATGTATATTTCTTTTAAGTGATAGGGAATGATAAAAATTAACAGACTTTGGAGCTTTTAAACAATTTCCATTTATAACAATTTAACAACTCTAAGAATCTAGAACTTTTTTTGGACTGGACCCTGTGAATCTAGCTGGAAACAAAGTTTCGATTCCACATTTTTGGACCCATTCTACAATGTGTGTTGGTTTGTCATGAAATAATATCAGCAAAAGTAAATGATGTACACATTTGTTCACAGTCTCGAAATTTCTTCGTTCAGTTTAAATTAGGGGGGAGGCAGGGAAGTAAATTTATAAAGTCACAAAATAGACTGAATTTCAATCTTTTGCTGGTAAATTATAGAAACCAATCTCAACTGCTGATTAAGGAAAAGTTAACCATACACACTATGTAAACTAATAACTAATTTCACATTTTAAAAATAATATATTAATATTAATGCTTAATTACAAGCTGTGTCCAAAACTACAAACAACAAATTATTTCCGTCTTCCCACTCCCAATACAAACTAATAGTAGACATGAGATTATTCCATAAAAATAAAAATATGATATAACTAAAAATCTATATGGCTTCGTAGTCATCTGCTGCAGCAGGAGCATCAGATATAGCAGATAATACAACAAAGGCACCGAATAAGATTGTGATCACAGCAGTGAAGTTAACAAGTAAAGCCTCAGAACCATATTTTGCCAATCCTGAGTTCTCCAGGAAAGTAAGCTTCTCCAGAAACCCAAGAGCAGCAGTGGCCACAGCCAAGACATACACAAATAGTCCAAATAGCACATGCCAAGGAAGTGAGTAACGTCTAATATCTGTAGTCCCACCAGGGAAGAAAAAGATCACAAAACCATATATCCACTGCAGATGAACCAATACAATATTAGATAAAGTTGGAAGGTAACTGAGTGTAGTAACACTGAGCATAGGTTCAACAATACAAGGATCCATTTAAGAGAGCATTGGTTAAGTTAGGCATTAGCAATAAACAGCAGAGCCAATGGCAATGTGAAACCATAAACATATCCCTGCATTCAAAGAGTATAATATATTTATAGGATAGTTTAGTCCTGTCCAATTATTTACCTGAATACCATAAAGGGAAATAACAGCAATTCCAAGCCATGAATGCAAGCTGTACAGATTGGCAATCCCACTTTCATTATGATACTTGAAGGCGGTATAAATTCCAATTATTCCAAGTCCTAATGCAATGGCGTGGAGAACAAGGTGTATCAATTTCTTCACTTCCTTCTTCAGAGGAAGAGCTTTGTAACTTATAATAGCTGCATTTTGTTTACATGTGAGAAAATCAAAGAAATAATTAGGTCAACAAAATCAAATGGTGTTGATTCATAAAGCTGGACTTGTGAACGTATTTTGATTACCTTCACCTCCAAGAACTATTAAGCCAATAACTATAAGAACAGGATGAATCTGGATAAAGAAAAAAATGGGTAAGATATAGGGACTTCACATATGTGTGTGTGGAATTACCAGTTACTTATATTAAATGATAAATCAACTTGTATATAAATTTTTTTATACATTTCTTTGACCTCATGATGCAAGAGAGAGACCATGATGTTAATTCAGATTTGAAAGTTTTGCATATTTCTTTTAACTATAGACGTAAGCAAATAAAAATGAGTATATTAATAGGTATTTTAATTCTCTGCTAGAAGAAAGCGACAAAAGCAAAATGTCAAGGTCAATTGCTTATAGATGCGAGGCACCGCAAAATTCAAAACTCATTATACTGACCAAGAAGATAAGAAAGAAAGGCTTTCACTATCTTAAAATCATTAATATCGATAATTCAAATTTAATGATAGCACTAGTGAGATGTAGAAGGTAGGAAAATCTAGAGGGTATCGTTTGTCCAAGTCTAGTCCTTGAGTTGGCATTACATAGTAGCAGTACCACGTGACAGTTCATTTCCCACCCAAAATACAAAACAGATAAGCAAGTGTGGTCCACATCCATCCCCAAGTTAGAAATTCTGGGCCCCATAAATTATTAATTAAATTAAAAAGAGTAGAGTAGGTAGAGAATGAGGCCAATAATTAACCAAAGCACATTAAAAAAAAATCTTCAGACGCCCAAAAAACCCATTTTGATCCTAAAAACTAGTTGTCTGCACTTCATTTTCTATTGCAACACTAATATTCACTAAAACAATAAAACAAGAAACTGTGATAATTAACTTCACGTTCCTTCTTTAATTCTTTTGGTCAACCGAAGGGGGTTTTATTTTTCGTCACAGGCAGAGATTTCCTTGAAGTGGAGTAAATATGAATCTTTTATAAGTGCTCTTTGAGTCCAAAAAATACTGATATACCATATCCTCACCTTAAAATTTCCTTTAAAAATAAAAAAGCAAAAGTAAGCAGCTGCTATAGCGATCACATGGTATCCCATATACCCATAAAAAGCATAGCTTCTGTTTGTTTAATTTATGAGACAACAACAGGGATCTGGCACTGCATTTTTATTTTCCTCTCTTGAACAGAGAGATTCGTCACCACAATTATAGGAACGAATTTTAAATATAAAAACAATATCTCATTTAATTTATCACAAGTGGCAGCAGCCTCGAACAGATGATGAATACAGATATATATAACACGAGGTTCATGCTCTCCGTTAAGAAATATTTCCTAAACACAATTTGTAATAAGTAAATCATATCAAAATTATTCAATATTTTGTAAACTTGATTATTCAATTCAATCGACATTAACTATTATTCTGTTTCAAATAAATCCAAATTGTACCAAAAAAATCTTAAATTAATTGGTTGCATCTTTCAATCCATCCTATTTTTCAATTTCAAAATATGAAAGCTATAATAAGTTTAGCTTAATTATTCTTTTGGTATATTTTATTTAAGTTAATTAATCAAAAGAATTCCATTGCTTTAGCCGCACATATACACCGTTATTATTGACATTAGTAGGATAGATTAGAAAGAGATTTAATATCAACCCCAAAAATGGCAACTATGTAAAGATTATAGTGGAACATTCACCATGACACATCAAAGTAAAACATCTATGGTGATAAATATTCGATAACATATTTCAGAAAAAAAAGGGGGAAGAAAAAATCGATTACACAAAAACACCGGAAACTATCATCAAAACGCACCTAACCTAACAGTGGGTTAAGCAGCGAGTCAGAGTTCTGGAGTTGAACAATCAACTAAAAGTAATCTAACATCTAAAATTAGAACTGCATATTTACAGGGTGTATATCTATCTATGACAAATTAGAATAACAAAGAAGACAAAACTAAAACTTAAAGGCTCCCCCATCCCCAGAAGTCGTTTTTGAGTTAGTTAATGGGCAAAAGTCGAAGTGGATGCTAAAAGAAGCAAAATTGTAAGTTGAAAGCAGAGAACAGAATTGGACGCCCAAATTTAAAATCCAGTAGAGGGCCATTAACATTGAGTTATCCAGGCAAAGAAAATAAGAAAGGGCAAAAAGAGAAAAGTAGCGTACATTGAAGATGAGGCCCTTGTTGGAAGAATCCCAAGCTAAGCCACCCCTGAAATGTATGTTCCAAACCAATACCAAAACGATGGCAGCGACACCCAGAAAGTGAACGACGAATGTGAAGGGAATAGCAGATACACCCAAAGCCATCTTCACTCACAGTTAGCTTGGCTGGTACCTGAGGAACTCCAATCAAATAAGATACCCCAGGGGCGTGGACCAACGCCCCAGCTACCCCTCGGTTTCACCGTCCGATGCCCATCCGGATCTTTTTTCTTCTTCGTTCGATGCTCGCCACGTGTCTTTATCTCATACCGCATTTCCCACTCCCCTCTCTTTAATAACATCTTCTATAAAGTTCTTGCCAGCATCCCTTTCGCCATCGGATTTTTCATACTCTACTCTACCAATTTCAGATTATATTTTATTTTTTTCAATTATCAAAATGATTACTATTTTCTTTCCGGTTGTTATTATTATTGAATTATTAGAGTATTAATGCTTTGTTATATTATTTTTTTTACCAAACATAAAATAAAAGAAAGATTACTTATTTCAAGATTAATATTAATTAATTAAAAGTTATTTTAAATTTATTTAAATAAATTTTATAAAAATTAATAATTTATAATCAAATAATAATATAAAATTATTGCACTTCAATAAAATTTAAATTTAAAATATTATAAACACATTCAATTCATTTGATGTTTTATTTTCCTTTAATTCTGATGATGAATATAAATTTTTAAGATGCGTTTGTATTTAAAAAACAAAATTGTATCGCAGTAATCAACTCCGATTAAGATCTTAATATCAAACAGCAAAGAGTACTTAAATCTTATGAATAAGATCTTTAAAAAGCTTGAAACAAAACACTTTAAATTTATCTTTACAGTGGCGCTAATTTCTATACGAAGACAATTAGTACAAAACTACATACGAATTCATCCCTCTTTGTTTGATTGAAAAAGTATTAAATTAAAAATATAAAAGATAGGAAATTTGACGAAAATTAATGGTGGATTACGTTCAAGTTAATTTTCGTAAAACACGAACTTGTGCTATCAAGCATTTTCCTTATCTTTAATAGATTCAACTTTTTTAAAACGTGTCTAAATGATTATGCTTATTAAATTATACATTAATGATTAAGAATGTGATAATAAAAGTAATAAATTATAATTATAAAATTATTTCAATTTTGTATTTTTATATTAATAAATTTAGATTATCGTTTTTTCTTTCTAAATATAATAACTTGAATAATTTATGTACAAATTTTAAGTTTTAACAGATATAAAACTTTAAATTGATATCTTATTGTTTTTATTATATAATAATGAAACAGGTGATGGGTTTTTTTTTCTGAAATTCATCCATCTCCAATTAATTTCCATTCAATATTTTTCATTTGCTGCAACAAATCTTTGTTTTCCTTTTCAAAGCATACTGATCTCATCTGAAATACCTTTCAACTATTTCGTTGAGAGTTATTTACGGCTCTACCCTAATGTTTTCGTCACCGAATAGTGAAACTAAACGTTATGGATGCATGATATCATTACACTTCATTTTGAAGTATGTTGAAATGGAAGATGAGAGAGTGTGGAATGAAAACAAAAATATGTTATATAATGTGTGAAAAGAAAAAAATTTTAAATATAAATATTGATAAGATATATATTTTATTAAATAATTTTTAATTACCTTCTAATCAAGCTTAATCAAACAATACACATACCAACATACCATTCCCTCACATTTTCTTAACATCTTCATCCTCCCTCAAGATTAATTAGTTTTCGAAAAATTTAAGATCCTGTTATAATGATTTTGAGTTCTATTTCACGCATGAAATTTTGATTGTCCTGAAGGAGAAAAGGGTGTTTCTTTTTGGACGGAAGTGGAGAGCGGAGTGTTTAAAGGTTCATGCTTGACGTTCGAAATAAAATTGCTGTTAACAACTACCAAAAATCAAAATTTATAGAAATTTAATTGAAGTTAATTATTATTAAATTATAAAAGTAGCATATAAGATAAAATATGTACATTTTTAAACAAAGATTTTATGCTTGAAATTTGAATATATAATAATTATGCTAAAATTTTTAAAAATATCATAATTTTATCTTATTTAAGTTTAATTTATTTAATAAAAAATATTTGTATTTAAAATATTAATTTAAATTATTATATATTTATTAATATTTTTATTTTAATATGTTTTTGTAAATATTGTATCTTTCTTTTTCTTTTATCATATTTTATCTAATTTTTAAATCTAAAATAATATTTATCTAATTTAATGAATTTATTACTTATTCATGTCTTTTGGTTGTCTTTTATTAACGTGATATGTGTCGCCATTGGGTTGGATGAGCATGAACTTGGATGAAATCACGACAGAATGCAACTCGGCTGCTGAAGTAGGCAATGACGTTCTCTTTAGAATAAAAATGAAAAGATGTCGTTACCTGCTTCCTCTTTTCGATAGACTGAACAATGAAGGTTGTTTTAGATTGTTTAGTTTATACAAATATTTTTTAATTATAAAATCTTGTATAAAAATAAAAATAAATAAAGTTACATAAAACATAGTTATTTTACTTTTTTATATAAATTTTAAAAAACTGAAATTAAAATAAAAGTTAAATAATTTTATAATTAAAAATAAAATAAAATAACAAAAAATATGATTTTAAAACAAACAATTTCTAAACATAACTAACGAAGATTAAGCCTACATTTTTAATTTTATATAAAATATAAAAATATACATATTTAATTATTGATATTTTTATAAGAAAAATTGTATTTTCCACTATAATTTTATATATTTTTATAAACAATAAATAAGAGAAAAAGATGAAATAATATTAATGGATAAATAAAAAATATTATATTTTTTGTGTAAAAAAAATAAAAAAATTCAAATACAAAAAAATATATAAAAGCTATTCTAATATAAGTTTTTATATTATTAAATCAATCTTATTGGTAATTTAAAAATTAACTAATAAAGTAAAATAATCTTGATTACAGTTTATTTTTTTAATTACATATAAAAAATATTATTATAGATAATTTTTTATCTATTGTTTTTTATTTTAAAAATTAAACTATATTGATTGTTTTTTCATTATATTTTTATTATTTATAAAATATTAATTGATAAAATAAAAATCAAGCAGAGAAAATGATAATATAATAAAAAATTATAATAATTTAAACATAAATAAAGATATTATAAAGAATGCAAAACAAGCTATGTTGAAAAGCATGGAAGAAGTAATATATATGTAAAATAAATTAATCTAATTGTCAACTAACAAATACTCAGATAAATTTAAAAATAAATTTTAAATAATTAAATAATAATAATAATAATAATGATGATGTTTTATGGTATATTATTTTATTAATTTTGTTCTTCGAAGATGGGCAACAATGATAGATTGGACACCTCCAGCTTTTATCCGTTTAAGGTTTCACTTCTTTAGCGACTAACAAGTGGAGACACCTTTTGGATATTTTTGATTATCGGTTTGTTTGTTGAGATGGAAAAAAATATGAAAAAAAATTAATACGAAGAATTTTTTTTATTATTTGTTAAATTAAAATTTAGAAAAAAAAAATTTTAAGTTAGATTTTATATAAAAATAAATTGTTTCTTAGCTATGAAAAGGAGAAAAAAGATTTTAAAATTTAAATTATTAAATTTTTATGTTAAAATTTATAAATAAATTATATTAATAAATTAAAATAATAAAAATTAATCTTTAAAAATTTTATAATATTTTTATTCATATATCATTTTCCAATTTTTTTTTTTTATTTTTCCAAATAAATAAAGATTGTATTTATTTTTATCATATTTATTTGTTAAAATTAAATTTTCTTTTTCTTAAAGATAAATATATGTTACCCTTGAATTGTGTTTATTACATACAAGTTATTTAGATTCCCGCTCTCCGGTTTTTGTATAATGCTCCATGAGAGTGTTCATGGAAGGATTTTATTTATTTTTAAAAAAATACAAATCAATTAAAATGAATTAGTTTTGATTTAATTATTTAAATTTTTTGATAAACTTAAACTAATTTAACCCAATTCAGAACAGGCTAATATGTTTAGGTTTATGCAGTTTAATATACATTTATATTTTTTAAATAATTTATAATTAATATAAATAGATATATATTATTATTTATATAAAGGATAATTTTTTTTTTCATTTCGTTACGAATCAACTTAATTGGTTTTATTTAATTATTTAGTGGGATGATTCTAATGTAGGCTCATAATTTCTGGCATCAGGAGTATTAATAATTTGATTACGACTGTTAAAATATTTATTTATATTAAAATATTTTTTATATTATTTTATTTTATTTTTATATATATCTAAATTTATATATATGTACATATGTGTTACGTTATATTTTATTTATTTATATATATTTAATATATATTTTAAAATTATATAGTTAAATTTATAAATATTTTATTTTATAATTTTGAAATTAATTTTTTAATTAATTATTTATATAAATTTTAAATTTATTTATTGACATTTAAAATAGATTAAATTTTAAATATATTGAAACTTTAAATTCTTTAAATAAAATCTTATTCGATTTAATTTATTTTTATTTTTAATAATAAGCTAACATGTTAAAAATAAATTAGACTTTTTGATTGTATATATTTATTTTTATATTATTAATTATGATTTAATATGTTTAATTTTTATTATTGTTTTTAAGGAAATACTTTAACCATCGTTTATAAAAAATTTAATTATAAAAATAAAACCTTATTTTTATTTTTAAACATTTATAGAAATATTTTTTTAATTTTATAATTTTTACATAAACTTTCCAAAGTAAAAAATAATTTGATATTTGTAAAAAAAAAAAAAAACAAAAATTCTTAAACCAAGTAGTAGCCTCGTAAATATTTGATTATATTGTACTACTTTATAGTTAAATAAATACCAACTTTTATTTATGAAAAATAAAAGAATAAACTATATTAATTTTTAAAATATAAAAATTATCATTATTATTTTAAATAGTTAAAAAATTATTTATTTTAATTTTTTATTAAAATTAAAATAATTATTTGTTTATTATAAAAATTAAAATAATCAATTATGTATCCTTAAAAAATAATAATTTTTATATTCTAAAAAAACTAATTTAGATGATCTTTAGTGTTTCTATAGCAAAAATAATTATTTTCCCTTTTATATCTTAAATTTTAATACACAAATTACGTTTATTCCGTTGATCCAATGTTAAGACCCTAAGTTTTACTAACTCGCCAATCGCGATACGGAGCCCAAAGAAACAATACCATCTTAACTTTGGGCTTTAAGGAACCAAAAACACCATTGGGCTATTTTTTAAGATACGAAGTTAAATATAAAGATAACAACTGAATATCAAAAGTTTTTTACCAAAACAAAATTCATTACAGTTCGGACAAGAAATAATCATAAAAGATTGCTGTTTTTTTATAATAAAAAATAAGTTTAAAAACATTTTAAATGTTTAACTATAATAGGTAAAACAATATCGAAGGGAATAATAATTAGTAACCACCATTTTAGAACCAATTAAAATCATTTATTAATAGTTAATAAAACAATTAAAATTAAATTTGAAAATGAATCATCTACAATTAGATTTTACAATAAAATTATATTTTATTATGCATTTTTCTTCTAGAACACATCATTTTATTGTTGAAAATATTTTCAATGTTTCTAGAACACTCAAATTAGTTACTTTTAATTTTCATCTAAATTTGAGTTGTTTATATCATCAATTTAATTGCTTTAAAATTGGTTTTATGTTAATTTTGTTCTTCCTCTCTAATTTCAGTGATTTATATTCCCATATTAATTATTTTAAAATCTTTTTATATATTAAATTAAAATGTGTTCCTTTAAAAGTGAACAAATCTTTCAGAGTGTGTTATTTTCGAAGAATCCTCTGAATTAATTATTTATAGTTTTAAGATTGTACACCGAATTAATTAATTACGTATATTTTCTTTAAAAGATGGAATGACTGTATAGTTGGTGGCTAAACTCCAGGTCTTGTTTCAATTGATTAAACACATAGTAAGTGATTGTTTGGTTATCACTTAAGTTAAATCAATTTATGCATTTTTTTAATAAAAATACACCTCTCAATAAAAATTTAAATTTAAATTAATATTCGTACATATGTTAACCGTATTTAATAATGTAAAATTAATTTTATTAAAATAAGTTCTATCGAACTTTAAACTAAACGAATCCTAAATATTCTAGCTCAACTTGACGAACAGTTTAATAATTAATACTCTTGAAGAACATGCGTTTGGCAGGTACTGCTCATTTACTCAATTGGTTGAATATACATGGATTAGTAAATTGTACCTAAACGATATATGATAATGTAGGTATATCAGATGAAATATTTAAATCAAGTGCACATCCCACTTTGGGATTTACCCAAGATTCGCCATTTTAGTGTTCTTAATTTGTTGGTAATTCATAGAAAAAGGAAACAAAAAAGCAATAACATCATCTAGAGAACAAAAGAACTTGTGAATAATCCATCCATCCGTTATGGATAATTGAGGCCGAGAGATAAAGATGATAAGATAGAGAACCACGGTATAGACAGCTGTGAAGCTTTGAAGTTTGAATATATAGTATATGTTATGATGGCACGTTAGGGACCAAGTGATATGCCATCAAAAATTAAGGATTGATAGGCAATACGTAGTGACCTGGAAGTTCGAGGGAACAAGACAACTAGTTTGGAACAAATTTCACAAGTAATGAACATTGCCTTGCCTTTCTCAGAAAGAGATATTTCTAGTGCTTTCTTTTCAAATCTGGTAACTTTAGTTATTTGCCTATAGGATTAAATGAAATAATAAAGACCGAGAGATTTTCACCTTTTTTTTAAAGGGTGCATGATTCTTCCTTTATGCTCATTAAAAAATTGATATTATTTTTGTCACTACTGAAAAAGGCTAGATATAATTGTTGATTTTTGTCAGTTTTATATTATCTGTTTTGTTATTTCGGCTTTTGATTTTGCATTATATGACATCTCCTTTATTATATATGGCATAGAGTGGCTTAGCGTGGATAGTTTATATATGGCATTTCCTTTATTATAACTTTAAAATAAAATAAAATAATTCTTTTTTAAGGTTAATCAATATTATATATTTGGAATTCATCTGTGGATAAGAATTAGATTTATATTTTATAAAATTATAAATTTAAATTTTATCAAAATTTTAAAATGATCCAAACCGTGAAAGTAATTTTAAAAAATAAAAATTAAACAAGTCGTTAAAGAAGATTGAAAATTAAGCAAATTATATTTTTTATATAATTTAGTTCAGATTTTGAACCTTGTAGTCAAAACTGCATCACTCTGCAAACATACTAAAATTATATTAATTTTTATGTTTTATTTTCATATACATTAATTTAATTTAATATTATTAGCATTTTTCAAAAAATTAATATTTATTTTGACTTTTAATTTATAGTTAAGATTATATTTATAATTTATTATGAAAGTTAATATTTAAAATAATCTTTATTATATATTTGACAATTTATAAGTCAGTTTAAGATTTTATTTATACTTTAATTAATAAAATGTTGTATCTTAACAAAATAAAAAAAATATTAAAAACAAAATAACCTATTCAATTGAAACCGTAGTTGAAAAAAAGTTATTATTCATACTTTGGATTTGATATTGTTTTTCAAATCGATCTAAATTAAATTGCAATTTTTTTATGAGACATTCAAATTAAATAACAAAAATCCCTGTCAGATTCATTACCGATATAGAGTTTTTTTAGTAGGTAACTTGTAATTATAAGCATTTGTAATTTTTTTAAAATATTAACACATGACCCTCATTAATCCTCAACATCCAGCTTATTTAAAAATTCTATAACAAAAATTATACGTAAGGCACTTTATAGTTTTTATGTTCGCTACATATAAAAGATTATTTATTTATTATATTATTATTAAAAACATTTGTAAACATTAGAATATTAAATTATTATTTTAATTTTTTAAATATTATTAATAAATAATAATTCAATAAATATATAAAAAATAATTTATTAAATATCAATTTCATTACTTATATAATTTGTTAGTAGATATATTATAATAACAATTAAGATAATTACAGTAATAATATCAATAATATTAATTTGTCATTTTAAAATATTAAATCATTTTTAATAAATAATAACTAATTTAATAATTAAATTTGATAAGTTTACGATTTACAAATTGTTACCAACCGAAATAATTCTAATTATTCTTAAAATAAAGAGAAAAGAAGGAAGCGGAAAAGAGATAATATTTATTACTAGATTGTTTTATATTATTTGTATCATGCATAATATAATTGTAATTTGTGCGTACTAATAATTAATATAAAGGTAGTGATAGCGTAATAAAATTAGATTATTATTTTAAATATTTAAATATAATCATTATTAAAAGATATATAAAAATGTGTACTAGATATTATTTTATTATTTACTATATTGTGAAGTAGATACATTATATTAAAAATTAAAATATATGCACAAATTATCATATTATTTTTATTTTTAATAAATTAATAAAAGATATTAAATATATACATATATAAATTATTCATCAAAATTACTAAAAAATATATAAAATATATATACATATATAATTTGTAAATTAATCAATTTTATTATAGATTATGCTTACAAAATTTTATCAAACTTAAAAAATTTGATATTATTTTATTTAAAAAATAGTATACTTCTACTAAAAATTTATTTAATTAATTTTAAAATTTTATAAACATAATTTATATAATAAAATTTATTAATTTAATAATTAAATGCATAAAATTTAACTTTTAGAAAATATAAAGTAAAATAATTTATAATAGATTTACTTTTTACATAAGTTAATTTTTAATATATATAATTAAATATTAATTAATAAAAATTCTCACTGAATACCCTTATTTAATTGAGAGAAAAATAAATATAATTATTTTATTAATTTTATAATTTAAAAAAATAAAAGAGACTATATGTTAATTTAGTATAATTCTTAATAATAAATTTAAAAAAGGAATAATAATTTTTTTAATATTTATTATATAAAAATAAATTTTAATAATAATTTAAATCATAACAATGTTAAATTTAATATATTTTATATTAATTTATATAATTAGTTAAAAATATTTGTCAAAATATTTTTTTTAATGATTAGATGATAACATCAATGATATAAAAATTTTATTAATATAATGAAATAAAATAAAATTATGAAATATAAATAATGTTCCATGTAAAAATAAATAAATTAAGTACATAAATATACATTTTAATTTATAACTATTTATGATATTATTCTTTTAATTCTAAATTTATGCCAAAAAATTACGAGTATATAATATAAATTATATTAAATTTATTTGATATAATCACACACTATTTAAATATTTTTTAAATAGGTGAATAGTTTGTTTCCAGCTAAATATAAATATAGTAATTTAATTTATAACAAACATATCGTAATAACAATTTAGGAAATTAAAATTATTATAACACGTATATTAGTTTCCGCAGTATATATATATATATATAACACATATATTAGTTTTACAATTTTACGCTCGCAGTTTTATTTCATATAATTGTAAAAAAAAATAAACTAATTATAATAACAGTTAAACTTTTTAAATTATAATAATAATTAAATGATAAATTTGAAAACTGTATATTTACATAAAAATATAATTTAGTTATAAGTTTTTCTAAGATTCTTGTTGTTTATTAGTTTTTATATATTATTTGAATTTAAGTGTAATTAATATGATTTATTTAAAAATTTAAATAAATTAAATAAAAAATAGGTGATTTCCTCTTTAATTTTTAAAATTTTGACAGGATAAGGTTGAATTTATTAATATTGTATTTCTACCTCTTATAAATTATTCTTAAATCTGATCTGCTTTTGACATGATGGAGACTCGAAGAGTCAAATCCATCCTCTGTTGTCATAGATAAAGATGTTGAATTTATTTATAAAAATGAAAGAATTATAATTATTATAGTAAAATTAATTATTACAATAAAAATAATATATAATAATAAATTATAAAAATGTTAAAGTTTATTTCCTTAATTTTTTAATATAAAAAATCATATTTGATAACTTTTTATTTTAAAATAATTCATACTTTCAAATTAAAAATTAAGTATTCTTAACTATAGTGAAATATTTTTTTAAATAGGTAAAATATGATTTTATTTGACTAAATTATTATTGTATTTCAATAATATTTTTCTCATCCCAATTAATAAAAGTAACAAGGGATAAAGAAATTTTTTTAAAATAATTATAAAGTTTTCTTAATTTTATTAAATAACATATAAAATTATGCTATATTTTTAAAAATTAAAATTAGACATAATATATAGCTTATAAAAAAATATATGTACGAATCATCATAATATAGCTCATCTAAATTTTTTGCAATAATTTTTTTTTTATAAAAGATGCTTAACAAATACATACAAAACACAAGTCGAAACACAGAGGTAAAAGAATTAAATAAAAATTGTACAGTTAAATTCTATTTTTTAAAAAATCTTTTCCTCCTTTGAGCTATTAATAAACAGGTTATTTTACTGTAAATAGGTCTGTTAGATTAATTTTTTTCCTTGTCCTGCTGTCCATGATTCTCGATATCATTAGCAATTAATTTTAATAATTACTATCAAATATAAGGTTTAACTTTATTGTTCGGGTGAATCAACTGATAAAAAATAATTCTAAATTTATATCTTAAACATACAATTATATTAAATATTTTAAATAAAATTTTCATTATTTATAATAATTTTATCCATCTTAAACTGAATAAAAAAAAACAAAATTAATATAACCCAAACACTTCTTAAAAAGAGAAGTGCAATTTACCGTTTATTTTATACAAACATCATTTAATATTTGTTTTTGAAGAATGTCAACTGTTATCATATTAGTATATTAGAGTATATCTTTTTAACACAAACTATCTTTCCAATTTTTTCTCCCTACAGTGTCAAATACTATAATTACCAAACTTGTTAACTAACTATTTTTTAATTATTTCTTTTTATAATTAGTATTTCTAATCTCTAATAATAATTTTAGGATATATACTAATTATGAATTATTATGTCTATATTCTTTAATATTAATCATCTTCTATATTTCACATTTTATTTAAATTACTATCATTTAAAATTCATTCAAATGCTAAATATTTATTGTTATATCTTATTCAGATTGTTAGCTTTTAAAAATCATGAATTGTTTTTTATATATACAATAATACAATTTAAATCTAAAAATTTATACAAATTAATTAACCTTTCGATCAATAAATTAACTCTAATGATACCATCAAACTATTGAAATTTATAACAAAGATACGAGTGCTTATATCATGTCAAATTATAATCTATACACATAAAAATAATTAACTAATAAATAATACTTAAACAAATATTTAAAAATGGTACAATCCGCAAAATATTTGCTGATGTTCCATAAAGAATATTATGTACTACATAACTATAAACTTTATCGCACTGTTTCATAATAAGCATAATTTATATAAACATAAAAAAAAAAGAAAAAGAAAAAATAATCTATATAAAGCCCCGTAGCTGGCAAACATAAACGGCACCATTATACTGAAGATTTTTCTACCGAAAAAAATAAACCAAAGATTCCCGCATTGAATAGGTAAAACTAATTTCATTATTTCATCAAATCTTTAGAAGACTTTCAATTCTGATTTTGTGTCTTCCTTATGGCATGAGTTTTGTGAAAGTGGGTACTAATCTTTAATTTTTTGTTAGAGAAATATTCAGTCTGTGTCAGCTTTGGGTCTTCTATGATTCCATTTCCATTAGTCCAAGCACACAACTACTAGGCGATGCTTTTTCCACACCATGTTTTGTACTGAATGATTGGATCGTCATCACTTTTGAAAAGGTATTTCAACTTTTATTTAATTATTATTATGATGCAAAACCGAAAGTGTGGGACAAGGGAGAAAAGTTGTAGCCCTCAGTGAGGTGGAGAGAAAGGGAGTTGTAGTGTGATGCTTTGGACAGGTAACCAAGAAAAGAAATTGAGGTTGAAGAATGAGGAGAGGTTTTCTTATATCTTTTATACAACAGAGAATTATGGGAAATGAATGGCTTTAGGGGTTGGTTACTACACATGCTACACTTGACAGTGATATCTATCTGTAATGGAATAGGGGGTTGGATACCACTCGTATAAACGTCACCGAACTAACACCTATATTGTAAGACGGAATCCATTAATTCATCCGTATAAGTTCGTCTAAGGAATTCAATTTGTATAGAGCTACGTCCACAACGTCTTTATTTCTAATTCTACGATTCTATCCCCCTGGCTAAGTACCTATTCACTGCCAGTGGACCACACTGCCCATTTGCTTCCCACATTACATATTTTTATGAGTTTTTTAATTTTTCTATGATTTAGTCTCTGCATTTATATACTTTAAGTGTTTCGCCTCCTAATTAATATGTGACAGTTTTTTCATTAGTTACATTGTCCTTAGTAATTATTAAGGATAATAAAAAATGTTGACTTTACATTGTTCTTAATTATGAAGTAAAATTTCTTTTTATTTTATTTTCCTCCATTTCATTTTTCTCTTTTTTACATACACACACTATATATCGGATCTCATACCCCTATATAGGTATATCTCTATTATAAATGGAACTCTCAATTAAATGAAGAGGTTCCCTAACCTTAACTATGAGGAGGTCAGTTTTGATGCAACTAAAAGGACAATTTTATTTATTTATTTGGTGGTCAATTATTTTAGTTAGTCTGTAACAATTTTTTAATTAGTCCATAATTTTTTTTTGAAATTTTGAATGGATAAATCTCTCTCTCTCTCTCTCTCTATATATATATATTATGTAAAATAAAAATAATGATTCTTGAACTTAAAATTTTATATAAAATATTTAAATTATTTTCTACTAAACTGATCTAATAAGTTATATTTAATTACTTTCAGATCTTATGATGGGAATCTCATGTATTAGGTACCTAAATTTTAATTAAATTTATTGATTCGTTTAGGTTTTCTTTTCAATAATATACATCAAATAATGTGCGATTTTTTTTTTTTTGTGAAGAAAAGGTTCCTTCTTATCGTTGATGTGTTAATTGCATATTATTTCATTCATATACATAAGAAAAATAATTTTAATATGTTAAGGATCTGTTAGGCCGCCGACAGTGGCATGTGCTGAAGGTGTGTATGCAAATGCCTAATTTGTTTTACTTTATTTTAAGAAATTTGTTATTTTATTTGGTTATTGCCCCTTAAAGAGATGTTGAAGAAGGATGAGTATTTGTGGGGACCAAGACTCTTTGCATTTACAACTCATTTTGTGAGTAAACTTTGCTCATCATGCCCTTGCAGCAGAAAGGTGCTACATTTATGTCTTGGTGGGTTGTTGCTTATCAAGTACAGCACACAAGCACATGGACATTGCTCTCCTTTTTACTTAACCCTTTGGATAAATTAGATTTCTTGGTAATTTTGGTCAAATAATATGTCATTCTCATTCCCATTTACATGTTACAACAATTACAATCTAGCTGCTGATTTGAACCTCTTTTCCTAACTCTACTTCTTTCCCCTACTAGAGGGTTCTCATTTCAAACTGAAGGCAAGTTCTCTTAAACCCTCATTTTTCAAGATAAATCTGAGTTTAATAATAGAGTAACAGTAATTATTTTCTTGGAAATTTAACCCAGGTCAATTGGTATTTAAATAATTTGTTTACCGTGATTAACACTCATGTGTTTGGTCAATGTTGTCATTTTAATTTTCCTCACTTTTTTTCCTTGCAAAAAAGCAAAAAGTAGACCATAATGCGATTCAGCTGTGTTATCTTCGGTGCATGAAGACATGCGGAGAAGCTTCTAATATGAAATTTATTTTCTTTATTGCTTTTTGTTTGTAGTTTGCTAATGATGCAAGTTCAGTATCTCAGCCAAGAAATGAGGAGCTACTTCACAATCACAAGACTCTTGGCTTTCTGACACTTCATTCCAGTCATTAACTGAATTTGTCACAGATAATAAATACCCCAGTTTCAAATCAACACATAGCATTTTCCTCACCAATGAGGTGCCTCTTATAAAAAGAGGCTTGTCTTCTGACATCTACAACCCTGCAGCGGCCATACTTATCAGCCTGAAAACATGTTCAAGTCATGGAGCAAGAAGAACAAGGTCAAAGCTATATTCAAATTGGAATTTCAGGCAACTCAGGTAAGTAAGGCAAAAACAAAAACAAAAACATATCATTAGTCATGTGGTACTAAATCTAAAATATGGGGTTTGGCCTAGCTGTTGTGATTGAAACATATGGCATAGGAAGTTTGAAATTTACGCGGTATCACATATTTGTTTTAGTTAGAAAGTTTGATAGTTTTTGTAATGAGGTGAATGTTTTACACAAATCAGTGCACATATTCTACAGGTAGTGTTTTTTACCTTGTTCTGCATCTCCTATTTTATCAGGTGCCAAAGATGAAAAAGTCTGCACTGATGGTGTCTTTGGTGCCGGATGATGTTGGGAAGACGACCGTGAAACTAGAGAAAACTGCTGTCCAAGATGGGACCTGTTTATGGGAAAATCCAATTTTTGAGCCAGTTAAACTCGTTAGGGATTCAAAATCAGGAAAACTCCATGAGAAAATCTACCATTTCATTATTTCAACTGTAAGCAGTGGTTGTGATTTCACACTGTCTTTTACCCAAGTTGGAAGTTGGTTGGAATGTCTAATCTTTGTGGGTTCTTGCAGGGATCTTCAAAATCTGGCTTTCTTGGAGAAGCCTCAATTGATTTTGCTGATTTTGTAGCGGAAACTGAGCCACTGACTATTTCTCTACCCCTGAAGTTTGCCAATTCAGGCATAGTTTTACATGTTAGTACCCTTTATCTCTCTCCCTAACTTGCTTCTTCTTACACTTTTCACATTATTCATCTCGTAATCTTTAGCATGTCTTAAGAATTTGAGCTTTGTAGGACCTCTGTTTCCTTTCACACTAAAAATACTTTTAAAAAATAATCAGATTTCAAACACCATTCAATTCTTAATTCTCACATAAGAATTGTTGAGACAGGTGACTATTCAGAACGTGGAAGGATATACTGCAGAAAGGTGAAAATGAACCATAAAACCCTGTCAATTTAAACATGGCAAATTTCCTTATGTTTTTCCTTAATTTCACTTCTCTCCAATATGCTCTCTCAACCTTATACCTTAATTCCAGAAATGGGGAAAATAATGGAGCTGATGGACTTTACAATGATGGAAGCTTGACACACCAGCTGAGCTTTGGCAGTACAGATCATGAAAGTTATAATGTTGATGAAGTAAGGTCTTGTAAGATACCTTTATATGGCTAACAATTCTATTAGTATTCAACACAGTTGAAACTTTGCTAAACAGAAACCTACTAATGAAGATAAGTTATGAAAAAAAAAAAAACTCATCTATAAGCTATAGTTACAATAGTTTTGTTATTATCTTATAGAATGGCCACACAGCAAAGATCAGATCCGAACAAGATGCATCTAATGGCGTCAGTCCTGGGGCAGCTTCATGGGAGGAACCTTATAGCTTCAGACAGAATTCAATGCCACCAAGAGGAACTGTTAGGGTCATTGCAACAGAAACACAAGCGCATAAGAGGTCAAACACAAACTGGTCAATGGGTTCAACATCAGATGGAAGTTTAGGGGATTGGACAAACAGCCTGGAAGATAATCTTCCAAGAGACAGATTACAAGAGCCTTCAGATAATGCCACTGAAAGCCTCAAAAGTGAAATTACCTCTTTAAAGAGGCAGGTAGAAGTGTCAGAACTTGAGTTACAATCACTGCGGAAGCAGATAGAAAAAGAGAGCAGTCGTGGACAGAATTTGTCAAGACAAATAATCAGCCTCAGAGAGGAGAGAGATTTGCTCAAAACCAAAAATGAGCAACTCAGGTTCCAACAGAACTTCAATATTGAGACCAAAACCTCTAAAACCATGAAGTCTGGGATTGACGATACAAGGCTTCAGTTAGAAGCAACAAAGGAAGAGCTTGTTTACGAAAAAGACTTGAATGCCAATCTTCAATTGCAACTGCAGAAGACACAAAACTCAAACTCTGAACTACTTTTGGCTGTGACAGACCTTGAAGCAATGCTGGAACAGAAGAATAAGGAAATATTGGATCTATCTACCAATATAAAATCCCAAAAGACTACTAAAGTGCATGGTGATGCTGCAGAATTAGATCGCTTGCGGCAACAAATTGCAGTCCAGAATGATGAAATAGACAAATACTATAAGCAACATGAAGAGCAAAGCGAGCATATAAAAGAGCTCAGTTTGGAGTATGATCTTCTTAAGAAGGAAAATGTGGATATCTCTTTGAGGTTAAAGCAAGATGAAGCACAACACATCATGTTACAAAATGAACATTCAGCTTCTTTAGTTACAATACAACAACTTGAATCCCAAGTAGAGAGATTAGAAGAAAAGCTAAAGATGCAGGAAGATGAATTTTCAGCATCTTTGGTCTACATTAAGGAGCTTGAAGATCAAGTCAAGTCTTTGGAGGAAGAACTGAGAACACAGACAGAAAAATTTGAAGGAGATCTCCATGCTATGCAATGTGCAAAAACCGAGCAGGAAGAGTGGGCCATTCAAGCAGAAGAGGCCTTGAGAAAGACTAGACACAATAGTGCTGTTGCATCTGAACGTTTTCAGGAGGAATATAGATTGCTTTCTGTTGAAATGTCACAAAAAGTTGAGGAGAATGAAAAGATGAGTATGAAAGCAGTTGCTGAAGCTGATGAATTGCGGCACCAGAACAAACTTATAGAAGAAATGCTCCATAAATGCAATCAGGAGCTCAGGCTCATCACAGATCAGAATGAATTGAAAATGCAAGAGCTTTTGAACCAAATAGATTTAAAAGCAAAAACAATAGAACAGATGTCACAAGAACTAGAAGCTAAGTCTAAACTACTTGAAGATGCGCAAAGGTACAGTGATGAAAAGGATACTGAATTTTCAAAGCAAATTCAACTGCTCAGATCTCAAATTAAGAAGGTGGTGGGAGAGGAGTGTGCATTGTCAAAACCCATGCTTACGAAGAACACAGTTGAGAGGGTGAGGGCAAATGCAGAAATAACCCATGAAGGAAAACCAATTATTACACCTAATGATGAGATGATACTAGGCACCCTACTGTCAGAAGTAGAAACCTTTAAGAACCAGCACAATGAAATAAAGCATAGTTTGCACAAAGAACAAGTGGAGAAAGAAACTATGAAGAAACAGATAAATCAGTTAGAAGGAGAGCTGAAGAAGAAGGAAGCAGAATTAAGTTCTATGGAAAAGAAGCTCAAGAATAACAAAGGACGAACTGCAGTTACACACATGAATATGACTTCAAGAGACAATGAGTGTGCAGCGCCTTCTGCTAAAGCACATATCAAGAAGTCAAAATCCGAAATGCATCATAAGGTAATTGTTCAGCTACCACATTTAAAATCAAAGATTAAGAACATAATTATTGCTGTTGCATATTAGGACAGGTTAAATAGTAGTACCACTTCCTGATGACTTATGCACTCTTGTACATAATAAAAAGAGAATAAGTAATAACGTTAGAATACATGGAGATCAGTACAAAGTTTTGGAAAATGATATAATATTTAAAATTATCTCCAGTATATAATAACTTTTTATTTTTGGGGTTAAATAATGTATAGCAAACATTTGAATTAATCAGCTTTGTAGTACTTCCCTGTATGATTCTACCTATTGCTCTTAATCTAGCAATTCTATATGTTTGGAAAGTCTCATTTTCAGCTGATTACAGGTTATTTGAGAAGTACATTTGCTTTTCATTTCTCATGCCATATGAAAAATTACAAATAACGAAAGAAATCTCTCTACAACATATAAATAGATTTGGTTTTCTTGGTGTCAACAAATAAATTTCACAAATCATTTTACATCGGCTGTGAAGAATTATTGCATAACAGAACCCAACTTTTTATCTCACAGAAGGAATAGAATCCCATCATTAAATTAAACCAAATCGAGTGAGGATTGTGATAAAGCATCTGCACGATAGTTAAATATTCTCTAATGTATGCATTTCAGAAAATCTATAATTTTTTTGTCACTTATGTAACTATTGAACAGTTAGCAGAGTTTCAAATAACGTACAGGAAAAAATCAATTCTTAAGGAACTTAAACAAGCGGAAAACTAAGGTTGAAAAGCAAGAAAAAATCAAACCAGTTATAGAACCTTAAGAATGAAAAAGTGAATTATTTTCTGGTTCATGAATTGTGATACAACTATACATAGCAAGGGCAATAAGCAGAAAATCTCAAAACTTATAATGGTGCAAAAAGAAAATATCTACTCAAACTGCATTGCTTTGCACACATTAGTTGATCGTGGTGCTCTAGAATAACTCTGACTGTTGTTATATTTGTAACATGAAAAGGGAACGGATGCTGTTAGCAAGTCTGAAGGAGGAAGCAAGTCAGCTGAGAAAAAAGATTGTCTAGCTCCTGGAAGGTAAAATTAAATTCTTTTCTTTCCTTCTGAATCCTTAGTTCCCTTGAACATAATCACGGACCTCCATATCATTCTTTATCTTTTAAACAGAAAATTGGCGTCATAGATGCCAAATTTGTCGTTATTCCCACATCCAAGAACTAATTTCTATTATTTTCTGTCTCTTTACTCTGGCAGTGAGGTAACAACTGAACTGTTGAAGGAAGTTGTAGTCCTAAAGGAAAGGAACAAGACTATGGAAAGTGAGCTGAAAGAAATGGAAGAAAGATATTCAGAAATTAGTTTGAAATTTGCAGAGGTAGAGGGAGAAAGACAACAGCTTGTCATGGCTCTACGCAATCTCAAGAATGGTAAGAAGAACTAAAATTCTTTGTGGGTGTTGTGCCTCATAGAAAACACACGAGAGATGAAGGGGGCAAGCTATCTTCATTTCCAGAATGGAGGAACCAAGTTGAACCAGAACATTGCATTTCTATTGTGACCTAAATCCATTCCTGTACATGTACTAACAGTTTTATACGCCATCCAAAATTTTCTGGGCCACTTGGTCCATCCAATATAATATTCTTATCGTATGATACGTTGGCAAGTTAGCCAGGGGTGCTATGCTACTACTAGAGCCTCGTATTGGCCATGTAGCCAATGATTTGTCATCAGTTTGTCATTTTTGGCATTCAATGTAATTTATACATAAGACCTATGATGTTCAAAAGAAATGGTTTTGATTGAGAGTGTGGACAGAATAAAGAAACAAAAAGGCTACTGGGTCCAGAAATATATAAGCTACTGCCAGGTTATCCTATTATAATGTTTTAAGTTATTGAAAAGCTAGAGCTTGATATCATACACGGAGAACTACTTCTAAAAGAAATTTGGTTCTTGGAAAAACCTTTGCTTTAGTACGTTACAGTGTTGAAAAAAGCACAAGTGTAATATTAAGTTTTTCAGTACCAGTTTGACAAATACCAAAACACCACTAATAAATAATTTTGACAAAAAAGAAGGAAGTAGAAACTACTGTTTTAAAGTATGTTGGAGAAAGACAACGAGTGGGGAGAAGGACTTCGTCCAACTTTGTTGCCATATATTTATTCGTTTCTTCACCTTGCTTTGCTTATTATTTTAATATAATAAGTTCCAACAAACATTTCCATAAACGAATTTGGAGAGAACTAATCTTCAAGATTCACGCCATGGATTGTAGCCTGATTTCTCACAAAGCCTTAAAGTTTTGTACTCCCCAAGAATCATGAAAGTAGACCCACCATTCACAAAACTTCTAATTTCTACATATGACGCGATCATGCGTCTAGATTATGAAGTGTATGTCTCATAATAGGCTTGTGATGTTACCTTACAATTGATGCCTGAATAAAGAAAGAAGAGCAGGGGGTAATTAGGAAAAGTTTTTCAATCCTCCTCTAGTTTGTGCCCTTTCCATTAACATTGGCATATATGGTTCTTTTTTACTTTCCAGTTTAATTGTTTTAAACCAAAAATGAGAGAAAACGGTATATCTAATTGTGATAGTCCAAGAGTAAGGGTATGACAAGAATATGGAAAATTTGCTTGGGCTACTAGGGACTCTGGTTTGCAAGCCAGTTATGAAATTTTGTTCCTTACGGTAATAAGTGAAAATTCCAATTGTCTTTTTGTGCAGTGGTCTCCATATATTCTCAAATTTAATTTTGTTGAAATGTCTTGAATTTTAATCAGATTGTTTTTGTTTTTACCTTATAGTTTGGACTAATTTATAAGTTATTATAAGTTAAAAAAATAAGAATTTTACTAGATTTTATTATATAATAATGTAATAAGATTCTTTGTCATGATTCTCTCGTAATAAAAACAGAAATATCTTGATTACTAATGGATTGATCATATTGACATAAACATTCATTTTTTTTTGCATCTTTCTTGTTATTTATAATCTACCCCCATAACAATTGGTGTAGTTCCAAGTCTCTGGGAATAATTCCACCCTGAAGATGAAGAAATTGAATAGATCAAAGGATTTTACTTCATGGGAAATGAAGATGGGGGCATTTCTATTTTTCCAAGGATGTACCTGGACGTTAAAGAGAGAAAATAAACTGCTTGTGAGTTTAGAATAGGAGGAAGAAAAACAGGAAGAGGTGCACAATCCATTTCTTCTGTGCTAACTTTCGAAATTTTACCTAGGTTGTTGATGAAGCTTGAGAACAAATTCCAAAAGAAATGCCTAACGAATGCTCTAAGAACTTTTTGTATACCTAAAGTAGAGAGTATGCAAGTAGGAGAATCATTTTTAATGATTTTAAGCGAATCACCTTGAATTTACAAGGTGTTGGGATTAAAATTGATGAGGAAGACTCGACTATCATTCTTTTATGTTACTTGCTATTGTGTGAGAGACTATCTCTCTCAGCAGCATCAAAGATGTTTGCAGACTTGGTGAAACTTCCCATAGCTTAAGATCTTTTGGGTTGGGATGACCGGAAAGTTTTTTTGGTTTACTTAAAAAAATTCAGGTCAAGGAGAAAAATTGTTGAGATGCCTTAAATTTTATATTGATTGGTTAAATCAGATTTTATTTTTATCTTATGATTTGGGTCCATTTATGGATTAAGAGTAAAAGAAGGATAAAAGATTTCCCTAGGATGCATTCTATATCATTATAACAAGATTCTTTACCACAACATTTTTCTTAATAAAAATCTCGTCCATAAATATAGGCCACGTTAACATGAGCATATGTCAATTCTGCATGTCTCTTTTTATTCTTCTATTATTTATTTTGGGTATGTCATAACATAGATCATACTCTTGTTTTTTTTTTTAACTAGAAAGTTACATTTTCTAACTGCATCATTATTAGGAAAGTGACATAAAATAACTACCACGCACTTCTAATAATAATTGAAAGAACTTTATGCCCTAGCCATACATTTGGCATAAAAAAACAACCAGTTCTGTTCACATTTATGCTCCACCATTCCCAATTAGCCATCGAAAGCTTAGAGAAATGACAATGCCGACAGTTCATCTGATCAACAGAAAAGGAACATACTAGACACTCGTATTTACCGTAACATATCCAAATTTGACTAATATTATAATTATTCTGTGTGCATCAATTGTCAAGAAATAATAAAGAAAAAGAGTGCTTATGTTGAGATTTCCTCTCCTTCCAAAGAGTCATGGACACTTGTATAGTATGTTTGAAAAGGACGGTTTATGTAAGTAGATACTCACATTTGGAGAACCAATATATTCCTTACTTGGATGGGACCACTTTCCATATCCAGGCATCATAATCAGCATGTCCAAGATGACAAGAATAGTTTAGTTTAGTTTACGAGTACACGTATACAAAACTACTCGACACGTGTCAAATGATAGCAACATGTCGGCTATGTCACACGTGTCTCCAGTTATGAAATGCCATATGTGGCATAGAATGTCATGGCCTTCTCTATAAAATGTTAGCCTTTGATCTCTGGTAATTATCATACACGAGCAAGCAGTTACTTTTCTTCCGTTTTAGCTTACAAAAAATGGATTCAAGAGTAGTTCATAGTCAAGTGCAAGACGACGACGAACATTATCCCCACAATGTTGCCTCACAGCAAGGTATTAAAAATATGAATCACATTTGGAAACCAGTTGTATTATATACTTAATGGCATGCTCTATAGTATTTTTTTTTTGTTTGTTTAATTCTTTTTAGTAATTTTTCGTTGCTTCTTCTTCCACATTAAATTTTTTGATATAGTGACCAATGGTGTAGAAGATCCTCAATCTGACCGTGAGAAAAAGTCAGTTCTGCTTCTGAATAAGGTCAAGACAAAGGCTAAGAAAATTAAAGACACTATTAAGAAGCATGGCTATCAAGTCCTTGATCGTGGTAATGGGAATAACAACGAAGATCAACACACCCTTGATGATCATGACTTGGATGATGATGAAGAAATAGCTGAAGATCCAAAAGTTCAGAAAACACTAAGTATGTTCTTTTCTACATCCTCTGCAATTAGATATGCTAGAATAGAAGGATTAGTAATTCTCCATATAAAAATTGTATTAAAACAAGAATTTTATACAAAAAAGTTATGTAATAGAAAGATAGAAAAAAGAAGAAATAACAAATGTTATTCCTATTACATCTATATAATAATAAAAAATACAACGAAAAGAGAGGAAAAAAGCAGTATGAAATGCGATAAAGAAATATATAAAGAAAAGATGAAATATAAAATATAGTATAAAATTATTGTGAAAATAATACATCCTGAAACATCATGAGAGAGAAAGTAAGATAGTGATAACATCATAAAGAGAGATCGAGAAAAAATAATATCAAAAAATGTTGTATACATTTCTTGTATGAATAAGTGATGTCTTTTTGATAAGGTGAAAAAAATCTGGCATTTAGTTGCAGATACTTTTGTAATTTTTCTAGATTTTTTTTTTCAAAACAGAAGGAATTCAGAGAATTTTTTTTTAAGGAAAAAATTGAAACATTTTAATAAGCAGAATTTTTAAAAAAGGAATAATAATAAATCTGATTTGAGTTGTTTGATTATATTCTTAAATGTTTTGCAGTTCAAGAAACTGTTGTTAAAACTGCTAATCCTCCATCTGAGCAAGTCGAAAATTTAGAGAAATCAGGAATTAATTTTGGAGGAACAACAGTTTTGGAAGAAGAACCTTATCATAAGCCACTAGATGAAGGCGATTCTTCAACTACTGAAATTGATCAAAGCTTAGACACTGACCCAGCCAAAAAATTTTCTGTGGAAGAGAAGAGAGGGCTACCTAAGGACAATTTAGAGAGGCCAATAGGCTTGAAGGAAGATCCTCATGCTTTAGGAAGTAGACCCGAAGCATATACTCCTCCCAATGATCAAATCAAAGTCACTGATCCAAGTGGGGCAGGTAAGCTTACGCCACTCAATGTTTTGCCACGGATCTGCATTATGCATTATATATTATATTTGTGTACTATTTAAAAGATTTGATGGTTAAATTGATAAAATTGGATTTGATTCATTTACATGGGAGGTGAGCACTGATGATGATTGGAAAGTTATTGGAGTAAATATTTCCAATTTCATTTTTTTATTATATACATGCATGTACTTTATCACTAATGTAATGCCGTGGTTAATCTTTTCAGTAGTTTAATGGGTACTTATTAGAGTTGAATTTTTTTTACTGCCTATTCAACAATATCATCAATTTTCTTCTCAAATTATACCTTCTGTTTTAATTCATGCAAGTGCCGCGTTTGATACTTTGATTTAGTGTTGGTGACTTGGTATGGTCAAAGATTGGTAAGTATCCAAAAATAGAAAAACCAATTCACGAGTAATGTAGAATGAAGATAAGAAACTTGTGACATCCATAATGATATAATATGTACCATCTGATTAAGATTTTTTTTTTCTATGATGGCTTACACAGGAAGTGATGAAATAGAAATCGCACCAGTTGAGGAATCTTTTGAGAGAATGAATGTGCAGGATGAGCCAAAACCTGCCCCAGAATCAAACGTCCACCCGTCTGTTGATTCTGAATATCCTCCTGCTGGAAGCCACGATCAGTTAGTGTCACACTTCTCTGATGCAACACAAACTCAGTATCCTTCTGCTGAAAGTCATGATCAGTTCTCTTCTGGAAGTAGACCTGAAGCATATACTTCTCCCAATCATCAAACGAAAGTTTCTGATTCAAATGGGGCAGGTAAGTAGGACAATTCAACAAAGTTGTACAACTCAATTTTTTGCTATGGACTCTGCATTATGCATTAATATATTTAGTGTATTATATAAAAGATTTGATGGTTAAAATTGACAAAATTGGTATCTGAATCTTTTATTGTGGGGAGTGCACTAACGTTGACTGGAAAATTATTGGAGTAAATATTTACAATTTCATATTTTATTATCGGTTTCTTTAAGTTATCTCCTAAAATTTATATATAGTAAACTTTTATTAAAAATCACACAATTTAATTCATTGATAAAATTGAATGTTGTAACTTTTAAAAAATTACTATTTATTAATTTTTTATTGTGTGTATGTTTTTAATCTTTATAAATATGACTTGATTTGATTCTAGTCTTCTAAATTATTTTTTCATAAGTTTTGATTTTTATAAATTTAAAATTTTTAAAAATAATTTTTGTTATCACTCTATGATGGTATGATATGCATATAATTATATTATGTTATCAACCTCATATTAGAAATAATATGATATGTTTAGATGTGTATGTCATGCAATGAGTAATTGGGACTGTTTTCACAAGTTTTAAAATTTATGATTACCAAATCTAACAAATTTGTTATTTAGAATTAAAAACTAAATTTAGTTATATATATAGGGATTAAAAATATATTGGATATATACATGCATGTATTTTATCATGTTTTTTAATTCTATGATTAATCTTTTTAGAGTTGAAATGGTGCTTTTTGGAGTTGATCATAGATTAGAAACTTGCGACATGTCTAATGATATTTATGTACCATGAGATTAAGATTTTCATCTGCGATGGTTCACAGGAAGTGATGAAATAGAAATCACACCAGTTGAGGAATCTTTTGCAACAACGAATGTGCATGATGAGCCAAAACCTGTCCCAGAACCAATCGTGCAGCCAACTGTTGCTGATACCGAATACCCTTCTGCTGGAATCCATGATCAGTTTGCGTCACACGTCTCTGATGCAAAACAAACTCAGTACCCTTCTGCTGAAATTCATGATCAGTTTTCTGCTGAAAGTAGACCTGAAGCATATACTTCTCCCAATCATCAAACCGAAGTTTCTGATCCAAGTGGGGAAGGTAAGTAGGACAATTGAACAAAGTTGTTCAACTTAAGTTTTAGCTATGGACTCTGAATTATGCATTAATATATTTAGAGTTTTTGATGGTTAAAATTGACAAAATTATTTGAATAAGTATTTACAATTTCATATTTTATTATCGATTTCTTTAACGTATACTCTAAAATTTATATATTGGAAGTTTTTATTAGAAATCATATAATTCAAATCTTTGATGAAATTAAATATTATAACTTAAAAAAATACTATTTATTGATTTTCTATTATGTATGTTTTAATATTTATAAACATGACTTAATTTGATTTTAATCTTCTCTAAATCTTTTTTTTGTAAGTTTTGATTTTCATAAATTTTAAATTTTTAAAAATGATTTTTGTTAACACTTTGTGATGGCATGATATATATATGTATCTACTTATGTTACATTAACAACCATTGTGACATGATAAGAAATATGCTATGTTGAGATATGTCATGCCATGGATAATCGAGATTGTTTTTTAGGATTAAAATCAAATTTAGTTATATATATAGGGATGAAAAACATATTGGATATATACATGCATGTATTTTATCACTTCTTTAATTCCATGATTAAATCTTTTATTAGAGTTGAAATGCTACTAGTGGAGTTGATCATAGATTAGAAACTTGTGACATGTCTAATTATATTTATGTACCATGAAATTAAGATTTTCAAGTGCGATGGCTAGCGGGAAGTGATGAAATAGAAATCACACCAGTTGAGGAATCTTTTGCAAGAATGAATGTGCATGATGAACCGAAACCTGCCCCAGAACCAATCATTCAGCCAACTGTTGCTGATGCCGAATACCCTTCTGGTGGAAGCCATGATCAGTTTGTACCACATCTCTCTGCTGAAACACAAACTCAGCATCCTTCAGCTGAGAGCCATGATCAGTTCTCTCAGGAAACAATATCCCCAAATATAAATAGAAACCTGGAAAATCCCACAGAAACTTTTCAAACTTTCAACACCATTCCAAACACAGTTGGAGAACAACCACACTATGAAGCAAACAATGACAAAGTAGTATCTCCTAAAAATGTCATAGCTTCTGAGGTAGGTTCTGGAGAGAAAGGTGACATAAGCACAACAAAGGAAGAGCAACAAAAAAATGAGGATGCTTCTAACAAGTCAGGGTTAACTGCAGGATATGGAAAGAACATTGCTCAATCTGTGACAGAGAAACTAGGTCCAGTTTATGAGAAGGTTGCAGGAGTAGGAAGTGCAGTGAAGTCCAAAGTGACTGGAACTAACACTGGTGGTGTTGGAACTGAAACAAAAAATGGAGTTAAAGAACAGGACAAAGGAGCTTCTTCTGTGAAGGACTATTTGGCTGAGAAGCTAAGGCCTGGTGAAGAAGACAAGGCACTTTCTGAGGTAATTTCGGAAGCTTTACATAAGGGGAAAGAAGAGCCAGTGAAAAATGAGCATGCACAATTGGGTAGCGGGGATGAGAAGTCAGAGAAAGTGTCTGAAGAGAACAGTGTGAATAGCCCAGGAAAAGGTGTGGTTAATAAGCTTAAGGGTGTTGTTGGCTCTTGGTTTGGCAAATCTGAGGAAAATCAATCATCACAAGGTAAATTGCCTTGATGAGGTTTCTTTTGGTAGCAGATTTTGCAAAATGGTGTGTTATATATTTTTCTGATTTTTGATTTTTCTCTTGTTATAGTTGCAGGAGGAGAAGATTTATCAAAAAATACAAATTATGGTGCAGAAGTTGAACAGGTTAGCCAAGTTGTTGGTGAAAACAGGACTACTCCAATTGAAGAACAAGGCACTCGCTAGATTTCTTCATGGATAATTAAATATTTGTGTATTGTTGATTCGTGTGAGATTGTATGTTTGTGTAGATGTGGAATTTATGATAATGTTGCAGAGGAGCAGAGAGTAAGACTCTGTTATTATAAGGTTAAATGAAGAAAAGTGTATAGATGGTGTATGCTGTAATTTTATTTTAAATAATAGTTCAATTCAATGTTATGGTATGTGCCTGAAAAAAATGTCTGATATGGTCTTTTGCATATTTTTTGACAGATTTTAAATAGTTCCAAATGAATCTTACAAAACCATATATACACGACCACCGTGATTTCCGTCAAATGTTTAACTTTTTTTTTTTCTTGTTATTATTATTTTTCAACCTATTATTACCCAATATAATAGAGTAACATTTGTTTCGGTATTGCTTCAGACGAAATATTTTGTGCCAATAAGCAAAAACTGATATTTTTTTTCTGTTTTCATATTTCCATCTTTTTTGTGTTCGCAACTTTTTTTTATTCTTATTCCAAATGATGTTTTATAATGTTCTCTTAGCAATTGTTAATTCTTCCGACTTGTTTTGTGCTTTCTTTGTTTGGACTACCAATAAAAACTAATCTATTGTATTTCAACTCTAAAAGTTACCTGTTTAGGAAAGGTGACATGAAGTATGAAGCAAGATCAATGAAGAATTTGGGTCCTCACCTTATTAACAGGATATATGGATATATTGAAATGAAAAAAAACATTTTTTTTATTAAAAATAAGATTAGATTATAATTATATGATTCATTAATTAAATTTGATAAAAATTGTTTTTATCATTTAGATATAGTTATATCATATTACTTAACAACAAGATAGCATGATTATATTATCTTGCTTAATGGTGTAACAATTTCTTTTTACAATGATCAAATAAGAGTTCCCAACTTATACAAACACAACATTAGTCACTAGGATCACAGTCCTTGACTATAGACGATTTTAACTACAAAAAGGTTCAATTTATAAGCTTGAAAAATATTTAACCTAAATTTATGACATATTTGATTCTGAATTGCAAAGGATATAAATTGCCATTGAGATGAGTAAGAAAATATGACATGACTAGTGCTATATGTTAATATAATCTTTCTCCTTTAACAGTAAAAAAATTTAATTGGTAAGTAAGAAAATATCTCTCTCTCAATATATATATATATATATATATATATATATATATATATATAATTTTAATATCGATACACTCATTGGTACTAGTAATAAATAATTTGATTCCTATTAAAGTAAAATATTTAGTAATTTGTAAAAGAAATTCGTTAATTTAATTATAAAGTTCATTTTATTTGAAACCTCTGGTTCCATGGCCTGTGCACAACACACACACACACACAAAGTATATTAACAAGAAATCAAATCTCAATGAAGCAGTCAATTTCAGTTAATAATGGTTTGTAAACATTTGCGTCCAAAATACAATGGATACTGCTTCAAAGCTCAAACCCATTCTTGAACTAAAGGCAAAACTTAAACCCATTCTACAATAAAAAGCCCAAATGAAAAAAATTAAAAAAATACACGTTAACCAAACGACGCGTTGAAAGCAATGCATCTTCTTCTTTTTTCCTCACCCCAGTCTCCACCGTCTTAGGGTTTTGCAGAATTGCCATTTTGTTTCCTTCACAATCACAGTTCCCTCACACAATGAACTGGAGCTCCATATGACGCCATTTCTCGTCACTCAAAACTTTTTTCGACTAATACTCCAAAATATCGTCAGACACGGTACGCTATTTTGCCCCTTCGTGTTTTTCTCATTGCCCTTCTAGCCTCAATCTGTCTCTCGAGCCTAGGTTGCTGATTCGATGGGTATCCATCGATTCGCTTACACAGTGGGCTTCTGGAAGTTTCCACCACAAGGAAACACTGTTCTAGCATTGGCCAAATCACGGTTGTTACGCATTTCAGAGTTTCAGAGATGATGGGTTCGCATTCGAACCATGAATTCAATAGCCCTTTTAGGTCCAAGGATGGTCCACAAATTTTCCCATTCTTTGATTATTTTGCGGAGATTATGTAACCATCCGAGTGATGGGTTTGAATGTGTTGAGGAGCCTCTGAAAAAACTAGGTTCAGACTATGATTCCAATGTGGATGAAAGGCTCCATTTGAATGAAGATTGGAGCTCTAATCAAAAGCAGTTTTCACTTAGAAAAGGGTTCTTAGAAACTGTTAAGTTAGATGCTAAGAGGGTCCTTGAGGTTCTCCGGCAAGACGGTCCTGGTCTTGATGCCAGGTTGGTTTTAGATGAATTGCATATAAGGCCATCTGGGCTTCTTGTGAGAGAGGTTCTCTTTGGAATTTTGAAGAGAATAAGTTGTGAGAATAAGACTAGGTGTGCAAAGCTGGCGTATAAGTTTTTTGTGTGGTGTAGTCAGCAAGAGGATTACCGGCACACTGCAAATGCCTATCACTTAGTTATGAACATATATGCTGAGTGCGAGGAGTTTAAGGCGCTGTGGAGGTTGGTTGATGAGATGATTGAGAAAGGGTATCCGGCTACTGCTCGTACTTTCAATATTTTGATTCGTACTTGTGGTGAGGCAGGGTTGGCTAAGAAATTGGTGGAGAGGTTCATAAAATCAAAGACGTTTAACTATAGGCCTTTTAAGCACTCCTACAATGCTATTCTGCATGGTCTTCTTGTTCTAAATCAGTACAAGTTGATTGAGTGGGTTTATCAACAGATGTTGGTTGACGGCTTTTCCTCTGATATTTTAACTTATAATATCGTCATGTATGCCAAATATAGACTTGGAAAATTGGATCAATTCCACAGACTGCTTGATGAGATGGGAAGCAATGGGTTTTCCCCAGATTTTCATACCTTTAATATTCTTCTTCATGTTCTTGGCAAAGGGGACAAACCGCTTGCAGCTCTCAATCTTTTAAATCACATGAGAGAAATGGGTATAGAGCCAACTGTGCTTCATTTCACCACATTGATAGATGGACTCAGTAGAGCTGGGAACATGGATGCTTGCAAATATTTTTTTGATGAAATGATAAAGAATGGGTGTGTACCAGATGTGGTGGCTTACACTGTAATGATAACAGGATATGTAGTAGCCGGTGAGCTTGAGCAAGCACTGGCAATGTATCATGAAATGATTTCTAGAGAACAAATTCCAAACGTTTTTACATATAATTCCATAATACGGGGATTATGTACGGCAGGAAAATTTGATGAAGTGTGCTCCATGCTCAAGGAAATGGAGACCAAAGGTTGTAGTCCAAACTCTATTCTCTACAATACATTAGCGAGTAGTTTGCGCAATGCTGGAAAGACTTCTGATGCCCATGAAGTGATAAGAATGATGATGGAGAAGGGGAAGTATGGCCACATGTTTTCAAGATTTAAAGGGTACAAGACGTAGTGATTAGGTAGATTTTCTGATTGGATATGTCAACTCGTGAGGCATCAATTTTTGATCTGGTTAACTGAGACCAATTGCCTGCTGCTTGCTCCACTGATTAGAAGCTGGAGAAATAAAGTATGTGATCCGACCCTCCCCTAATATATATTTCTTTCTTACTTATTTCTACACTCAGTAACAGACATGTAAACCTGTATGCCCATTTTTTCATAATATATGGCCAATATTTCTTGTTCATTTTTTGAGGTTGTTATGCTTCTTTTAATTCATATCTGCCTGTTTTTTTGGCCAAAGAGCTTATTTGTCAAGACAAAGGTGCATAAATTATAATCGGGCTTAAGTAATATAAATTATAATTGGAGTGATGTAAATTAATTCTTTGGATTTGGCCGTAACTATTTATCAGTGCTTAAAGGATTTATAAGTTATAACCTGGATGCTTGACAGTCAATCAATTAAATTGATTAACTAGTTGCTCTTCAGGTTTTGGAAATAATAGATGTATCCCCCTTTCCTCTGAAAAAGAAAAAAAAGAAAAGAAATATGCATTAGATTTTAAAGCCATTTTCCTGCTTGTTGAATCTATCAAATGTAAAGTCAATAGTATTCTGTTCAGGTAAAAATGATGTTCATATTGTTTTATAGTATGACTGTTTTCTGTAATCCTTTTTAAGTGTAACCTTTGTTTCAGGATGTATTTTTTTATTATGTATTTTGATTATTGTGCTCAGCTCCTTCTTCATTTGATATTTGAAGTGGCATCATTTTCATTTGTATGTTATTCATTATTGTTTTATATCAGCTGAAATTTACATCTATCATTCATGATTCTGAGATTAAATTTATAAATAAAATCTTTTAATTTTTGAGTTGTAAGACAAGTTTCGTGGTTCATCTGTGCATTTCCACTAATGCAGAGCAACCAATAGCTGCTAAAAATTTTGCCAAGGGCCAGAGATGCAGCAATTTATCATGTTGCTTTGCACTCGTATGCTTAAGTTGGTTGCTTTTCTTTGTGGCTTCAAAGACAACCATTAGTCTGCTGCCTCATTCCAGATGAAGGTTGAAAAGCATATTCCCTTCTACTGTAAGGTTATTGTTATGGTTCATTTGTTGGCTGTTGGCTTGATATTTTGTACTATGTTTACACATGTTAGGCATCTTCTGTCATTATGCAGAATGGGAGCGGTCGGAGTGCCAACTGCCAAGTCCAAACTGTTAGGACACGATGCAACATGCGACCTTCACCTTGCATAATTTTTTTATTGCAGATGCTGTTGGGCATATCGAAGTTTATTGTTGATAACAGCTATTCTTAGCCTAAAAAGCACTATCATATGTTTTACCAATAGCATTGAAGATAAAGTACATGTTTTATTTTGTCTTTATGGGATGTTACTTTCTAAATTAGTAGTTAGTGCTGCTTTCAATTTGGAACTCTAATTGCAGTTTCTTTTGTTGTACACCAGTCACCAAGTCCATCTTCATTGGTTGTTGGAAAGTTTTCCTAGGTGGGAACCACAAGTGTCGGTCATTTTTTACCAAAGGTTCTGCCTCGTCAATTTCATATAAACAGATTTTTTGCTTAATTTTCTCTGGTTTATCATTCTAATTGATTGGTTTATTATACTAACTGATCCTACATAGGCTGCGTTTGTACAGTTTTCATGTACGTAGTTTTTGGTGGTTAAGTCCTTCCAAACTTCTTCAACCCAAACCCCCAATGCTCTTTTTATTTTTCATTTTTTTAAAAACAGCTACAGATTTATTTTTGGAACTGCACTCAAAAAACGTAACTTTGTTCTTGCAATTAACATTATACAGGTTAGTTCAGCCTCGTACGGGTATATGTACTTCGCTTTTGGGATTGACAACTAAGAATCCTGAACGTAAGTGTTTATAAATTATAATCATCACCCAGGGTCTCGTGAGTATGCTTGTAAGAATGAACATGTTCCTTGGTCGTTTCTACTTGTTTTCATTCGTATATTTACATTCTTGATTGAATGGGTCAGTTATAATTGATGAAAATAAATAAAAAAGTATTAGCCTTGAATACTTCAATGGAAACAGCGTAGCATTAGCGCATTGCTATACGTAAATAGGGCAAATTGATCAATACAATTTTCTTGGGTACTAGATCCCCTAGGGAAGGCCTCATCGCATATGTGGTGCCTAGGGCCGCTGGGAGGAAGAGAAGACGATCAGAATAATAATGAAAAAGAATGCTTCACCTAAGAGTGTTGAAACCCTACCGCGAAGCAAAAACACTCGAAACTTTGATCTTATTTTTCTCATCCAATAAAACAATTAAATTGCTGTATTAGTATAGCAAATGAGTAGTCAGATATCTCGAACTTATGTTGTATGCACCTTGGCTTAAAAAACTGTTCTTAAGCAGCGAAATTTAATCAAACATGATTACGTGAAAAGAAGAAAATAGAAAACCAAGCATTCAATATAGATAGATACAAGTTACAGCAACATTCTCCTGATGCCATATTTGAGACCATTCCTTCCAGGGAATAGGATTACTGAGCTGATTGAACTTTCTTGAAAACTGCGCATATCACAACCAATACTGCAATCGGAAAGACATTGAGAATCGCTATTCTTCAAATCTATATTCATCCGAATTGTCCAAATGACCGTCTTTATATTAATCATTCCATCGGATGACCCCGTCTATTGAGATTTGAAAGTGCTGAGGCTGGAAATGAATACCGTTTCACAAGCTGAAATAGTCAACTTCATTGAGATGTCTGACTCTGCCTTTTCCTCCCAAGAAAAGAATCATGTCTAGAGTTCGTTGTTGACAAATTTTAAGCATCGTAAAGACATTTGAGCGATTCATGTTTATATTATCATTGATGTTTGGTATATAGTTTATAGTTTATTTTTCTTCAGTCATGTACTTTTCGTGATATTTTTGCTCATCTCTCAGAATTTATCAATCTTCGCCTGTAGTTGTATCACTAGTCGTTTTTGGATTCTCACTATTCACTCACGTATTGAGCACTATGTCAATAAATACAATTCATTGAGGCGGCACAGGTATGCTTACAGTTGCAGAGGACATAAAGAATAATTTAAACAGTCGTGAGCTTTTTCTTATTTGAATTAATTTTGTCCTAACAGCTGAAATTGGTAACTGAGTAAATGGATGCAGACTTTAAGCCTAGAACAGTCATAAAATTCAATAGACTTCCGTGTCATAGTTGTCATATACATCTAAAGCTAACCCAATGATTCAACAAATGATTAGCGAAAATGCTTTACTCAACAAGGAATTGAGTTATCTCGCTCTCAGAAGAATGATTTGAAAGCCATTTTTGTCTTCACTCATTTTTTAATTGGAGGATGAATTCCCTATCCCCTTTTGGACTTTGTTTCCATTCAGTTTATAGAAAATGAGCCACAATGCATGGCTGGGAATTTTCTCTATGCCATTTTTTTTTTCGGCCTTCTACACACTCTTGGTACACTTTACATGCACTAACAAAGGGCATGGATATTATCATACTCATTAAAGTCAAGTTCACCATGAAAATTTTTCATTATTCATAAATTATATGAACAATTTTGCAGCTTAGCGTCTACACAGGAAAATATGAAGAAAGAAGGGGGAAGAATTTGAAAAATTGGATGATATGCGTTGTCTTTATTTTTTCTCTTCCTGTTTCTCTTCTTGTTTCTCTTCCTTCTTTTCCTCTTTCTTTTCTTCTTTCTTCTCTTCCTTGGCAGGTCCAACAGATATTAAATCTACCTTCCCTACTTTCTTCAGCTTCTTCACCACTGCCACTGCATCCATGTCACCAATCACCGTTAACTTCTGTTCCTTCACATCTGCAGCAATCGAATCAACCCCTGTTGTTCAAAGTGCCAACAATTAAACAGATGGATACTTAATTGTATTCCATTAATTTGTATCCAAGGCAAAACAAAGGGTTTCCTATGAACAAGAAATATGGTTGCTGTGGCAGAAAGAAAATGAAATTATAAGTGAACACCCACCAAAGATGTCTGCAGCTGCTTCTATTGCTTTCTTCTTTGTTTTTTCATCTACCATAGTAAGGACCTTTAACACAACCTTCTGCTATGGATCCAGTGAGGGACAGCACATGCAGAAAAGGCAGAAGAGGATAGAGAAAATGGCAAACAAAATTTGAATCAAATAATTCTAAACTGAATCATGCTATAAATATAAATATATATATATATATATATATATATAACCACCAAGCATGAACATGTGCATAAGGAATGGAAACAGAAAAATAAATAAATGATTGTGCTGAAAACTGAATATGAAAATGAGTACCTGAGCCATTCTGACCAGATAGAAGGGTGTGAAAACTAGGAAGAGGAGAATGAAGCTTGTGAACTTATGGCCTTTGTAATATAAGGTAAGGCGTGCGGCTGTGGATTTCTTCTTTTATTTGTGGGCGTGTCTGTGTGTGTTACATCCAAAAGATGGACACTTTTTAAACGTAAATTTCTGGCCAGCATGGCGCAACTCAATAGCACACATAGGACAAATGTTGACATGATTATGGTATGTTACTTGCCATTTGGAATTTCTTTTCTTTTCTTTTTTCTCACTTTCTTGTTATTTTTTCCTACCTAGAGAACATAAAATTTGATCAAATCAGGGAATAGATTAATAATATATTAAAAAATCATATAAATGAAATGGAAAAGAGAAGAAAATAGTTGTTCTAAAAGTTAGATTTTGATTAATTAGTTGTCATCCAAAACAATAATATGCAGGCGTTATAAGATAAATTGTGATATTTAAATGCATGCTAATCCATCATTTCAAATTAAGAGTTTTTTATACCAACGCCAACGAGGCACTATCCCAAAGTCTCCTCATTTGTACAAACAATTCTAGTTTAGAGAACTAACATGAAGAAAAGCACGTCACTTTGCAGCAGACCTCCAAATGGCTTACATGTATAACACTATTCCAAGTTTGTCTATTTTACAGAAAGCATTCACCGGATTATTTTGTTTTCTTATCATAGAACCTTTGAAAAATGGAAGATGATAAAATTCTTAAGTTCTATTAAAGCTTAATTAAACGAACAAGTCTCCTCTATAATGAATTTGTGTGTAGAATGCATAAATAGAAATTTAGTTAGTATTAATTTAATTTAAAGAACATCCTGAATTTAAACTTACTAAAATTTAAAGATAAACATGTTCTTGTAAATTTTAAGTTTTAACATTTGAAAAAAAAAAGATTATACGTAATGAAAGAATGAAACTTATTCTTTCTTCTTTTATTTAGATGATATGTGTTTTTTTATTCAAGATAACTTTATTTAACTTTAGAGAATCATTATAAATGATAAATCTCTATCGTAATAAATTTTTAACATATTTACATGTATTCTTGCAATGTTAATTTTAGTATATTAGTTAACAAAATAAAAATATATTTTAAAAAATTTATTACATTGAGAATATAAAAATATTTCATTTTAATTTTTAAAATAATTAAAAATTTAGTAAATTATATTAAATGTTCCTAAATCCATATCCTTTGGAAACTCAATAAAATTCTAAATTATATATAACCGAAAGAAATTGATCTCTTTTCCATGACAGACACTCAATTTAATATAGTAAATGAAAAACATTTAGAACTTCCAAATAATATTCTCTATATTAATTTTTAAAAAATGTTGAAATTGAAGCTTCTTCCCTAACCCACATGCAATATAACAGTAGTACTCAACACAATTAAACGTACGTAAGGATTAAGGAACGTTTTGAATATCTCCACTCAGGTTGTCAGAATATAGAAGTTGGAGAATGGTGATACATGTATATACTATATAAATGAGTTTGCTGTAGCAGTTGAATCCAATACAGTGATGGTTTATATCCTGAATTTCTTAGTAAATATTGCAAATCTAATTGTTGACTATTTTATGGATAAAATTATCTATTTTTCTTGTATATTATCACGTATTTTTAAATTGAAGTATTTTAAAAATCAAAATAAAAGTAGTAAAAGATAAAATGTCATTATCATATAATAATAATAGTAAAATTATATATTTTAAGAATGAAGAAAATGTAATAGGAGAGGTTTTTATTATCAATAAATGATAATTTTATTTTACTATATAAAAATAAAATAAAAATATATATCTTGAAATTAATAAAAGAATATAAAATTTTTAAAAAAATTATTTGGTCTAATAAACAAGGATGGAAGTAAGGTGAATCGAGTTATGTTTTTTTTTTAAGATCTAACATCATTTAAAGTTTTTATAAATTTATTTAAAAATTTATATCATAAAAAAATTAATAAATAAATTTAAAATTTATATAAATAATTGATTAAAAAATTTATAAGATAAAATATTATTAAATATACCTAAAACATATATATTAATATCATGTAAATAAAGTATATTAAAATAAATATAATATATTAAAATAAATATAAATAGATTTTTAATAGATTAAATAATTTTTTTTATATACTTAAATTTAAATTTTTTTTAACAAATTTAAATTTATATATTTATTAAATAAGTCAATTCACTTCCATTTCTCTAACAAGTTAAAAAGAAAAATTTTCTTTTTTTTTTTTATAGAATTCGAAATCTAATCAACCCAGCAAGCGTGACTCATGCAGACTGTGAACCACGTGTGAATTCAAATAAATTATTCAATTAAATATGAGAACAAACAAATGGGAGTTAAAAAACAAAAACAACCCATCATAAAATTGAGTCTCATATCTATTGACTATTTAATATATTATATAGCTCTTGTTTTCTATTTTCAAATTTTAATTTTAGGAAAGCATACTCTTTGGTAAAAATAAATTTTCATATCAATTTATTTATGAAATCAACATTCAATTTTGATCGTTGAAAAAAAAAATCACTTAGACTCAATTTGTCTATCAGAACATAAGTCACCAAATAATTTTTTAATATTATAAACATGTGATAATTTAATGTCTCAATCATTTTTTTCTCCATTTTAAACATAATTAATCTTTAAAAAAATAAATTATATAACAACTTTCGTTTGATGAAATATTTCAATTAACTAAAAGTTGAAATTATTAAAAAAAATTATTAAAATATTTTAATTTTGTTTTATAAAATAATTTATTTTAATAATTATTAGTATTTTTATAGTTACAGGTATTTTAAAAAAGCTAGTTCAAATAAATTTTTAGTATAAATATTTTTTAATTTACTTTTATAATTAAATTATTTATTTATTTATTTTTCTAATTTTAATATTACTGAATTATTTTATAATAATATTATTAATTTTGATAGATTTATTTTTATATTATTAGAAAAATTATATTTTTAAATTATTATTTTAATATTTTTATTTATTTTAATTATTATATTAAATAAAATATTGAACCATTTGATAAAAAAATTAAATTATAAAATAATTACTTTTTAAAAAAATTAAAATTTATTTATATAAAAATTAAAATAAATATTTTTATTTTAAAGAAATAAAACTATTTAATTAAATTTTAATATATTTTTGTCAAAAAAAATATATCATGTTTGTCACGTGACTGAACAATGTAGCATTTCTAATATCCTCCTGTCTAAGGCTAACTATGATTACATGAAATGGAAGTAAATCTTTACACAGGGCCTGTAGGTATAAAATATGAAGGCAAACTTGACCATGTAAATTAGTATTTAAAATTGAGTTAAACCAATTCTAATTTCTAAATTGAGTTAGACATTCCACAAAGTGTAACATTATGTAAACATCAAAATTCCAAGCCAATGCTTTAATTTCAAAAATATTAATTTCCATGTAACATCAACACAAGTTAGTTATATATAATATAGGTTTCTGTCGTGAGTGGGAACTGTGGCATTTCCCACACAATGCCTTTTTCATTTGCCTAGTCTCCACAAACCAAGGTTTTTTTTTCCTCTACCTTACAATTTCTTTGGTTTTGATATGCAACTTTATTCCCATCATCAATACATTTTATATTCTCTGGTTCTGATTATATCGCTTGCATTTTACTATTCCTCAGTTATGCTTAATGATGATTTTTGTGTGTTGGATTGCACTGAAAGAAAAAGCACCCTCTTCTTTATATTTGATAAGATTTCACAACTTATTCACAGCTAATTAAATGAAAATTCGTAAATATAAATTCGAGACATATGACTAGTCGTTTGCTGCCAATATATTTAAGCAATTTAAAGTCTGTTTTCTGGGATGAGAAAAATAAGATAAAGGCTTCAAGTGTTCTTGCTTCTCCTATTGATTCTTCAGAAAAAGCTACAGTGTGTAGGAATAACGAATTGGGAAGCATCTTGTTGAATTGCCATCTAATGTAATGATCAAAATGGAAGGATAGGATTTAAAAGTGAAAGCAATTGAAGCCAGAAGGGGCAATCTAAAGCACGAGATTTTCAGGTATCTGAATTTCTTGATTGTAATTTTACGAAAATTTGTCATTTTTATCTTTATTTAAACTCCTGAACAAAAAAATTGTTAATTACCTTTGTACTTGTTCCTGTATAATAAACATAAAACACTATTTTCTTGACACACTTCAGAGAATTTGGAAAACAAGACATATCACTGCTGTTTGCGACATAATGGTAGTTATGAATTCATAACCTGCAGTTAATTTATTGACGTTACCCTTTAAGAATGAACTCTTTAGATACCCATCTTAGTTTGTATTTTGTTGTCAGCTAAGCTGGTGGGTGAAGAAATTTTTCTTTAAGGACAAAAATAGAATTAACATCATAACATATATAAGATGCTAGAAATTGGAACTTGTCATTTTGATGGCCTTTCATTCTGTTATGTTAATGTGTGTACATACGTGCTGATTACTTGTGGTTTCAATTTTGCATGCTTAACAAGTGTATCAAAATTTAGATTAATATGAATTTCAAAATTTAAATCTTTTCTAATTATACTCCAATTATTTATATATGCATATATTTGACTCTTCTATGGATCACATACCGAAGAATTAAAGTTTTTAAGATGATTACAAACAATATGGTTGGAGTATCTAAAGGCTTTGAAAAGAAACTACAGCTGGTTAGTATTGGTTATGTCGGAAGGATAAGATTTAGTGTTGAATCTTGGATTTTCTAATCCAGTTAGGATCACTCCCTGAAGGTGGAAGACAACCTTAGAATCACAGTTGTGGAACATTGGCTACTTCACTGCTTCAATTAGGAAATGCAGACCCCTGAACCATACAAAGATAAAGGTGTAAAATGTGCTGATAAAGTTGTGAGAAGAAAGGGAAGAAGTAAATGGGGTTTCATTTTTTTTATTCCCTTTATCTTGTAACTTTTGCCTCATTGGTTTGAACTAAATTTAAAGAAATTCATATTGATCATGATTGACTTGATCCATTCGGTTCCTTTGGTATTCATGATTTTAATGTGAATATGATTATTATTGTTGTGCTGATGGATAAAACTGCATAAATTATGTAATTATTTTGAAGAAAAATTTGACATGCTGAGCAATCAATCTCTGTATATGCTTCTTTTGATATTGATGTTTACATATGTAAACAAGTAGAGAAAGATATTGTCTTCTCAACTTACTACCAATGTTTTCACTTGAACTTCTTAAGCTTGGTTTTAAATGTGTTAATTTTTTTATTCAAATTAAACCAAGGTTAACCTCAAGACACGTACGTATAACCTAATTTTACTTGGAAAATTGACTTAAAACCAAACTTAAGCCGGCAAAGTAATTAAAATTAAGACTTTGTAACATGAAGTCATCCGAAGTTTGCTTGTGCTATGTTCCATTTGATTAAACCAGAGAAGTAATAGTTTCAGAGAGATTATTAAGTACAATGGGTAAAATACAATGCTCTTACACTTCTAATAGTATGTCTTTACGTGAATTATTATTGTTTTTAAACTTTAATAACTGTATTTATTCTTTCTATATTAATATTGATGGTATATTGATAATGAAAGACATGGGATTTCCCAAAGCTTCTATTTGGACAGATTAAAAGGTTCAACTGGAGTCTATCAACTGATCCAATCCAATCATTTAGTGCAAGTTTAAAATTAGAAAAGCCATGAAAAGAAATAAAAATAAAGCAACATAAGCCTTACTCACCTTGCTACTGAAACATTTCAGAAAAAGAGAAAGTAACAACAGTCACCTATGAATACTGGTTCTCATCACCATCAGCTTCTTCAACTTTGTAATTTTGATTGCCATTGCCACATAAATCTCGTCTGCTTTCTCATCCACCCATCCAAAGTAAGCATGTCTGAAACTTTTCTTAAACCGTAAGGTCCCAATAACTCCCCAGAAACCAGTTGCAAAGCCAACTGCTATGACAAAGAATAACCATATTTTTTCTACCTTATCTTTGTTTCCATCATCATCTTCATTACCTTTGCTTTCAGGATTTTGATGCGAATCATCACCAGGACATTTATTTGGAAGTAGAGATCCACAAAGATATGGGTTGTCAGCATAAATAGAAGGGTCATCCAAAGTTGAGAGCTGATTACCTTCGGGAATTGGTCCTGAAAGGTTATTATGTGACAAGTTTAAATGACTCAGTGAAGTTAAAGCAGACATGCTGTTTGGAATTGTGCCTGAAAGTAGGTTATGTGACACGTCCAAGGACTCCAGTGATTTCATGTCTCCTATCTTCTTAGGGATCTCCCCTTTCAAATTATTTTTTGCCAAATTCAAGCCATGTAATCCGGTCAGCCAAGTTATTTCATTGGGAATGGATCCAACCAAATTGTTTTCTGACAAGTCCATGTTCACCACAAGCTTCAAGATTTTGATGTACTCAAATTCTCTTCCTTTCATGACTTCTTTGACTTCCTCTTTATACCATTCAGGTTCAGGAGCCTCTGCCTCATGACCCGCTGCCAGAGGTGAATTGTAAGGCGAGCGAGCCAATTCTGCATTTGCTTGGTTTGATGATTCGTTCAGAGTCATTCCTCTAAGATTGCCTATGCAAGAAGGTATGGAACCTTCTAATCTGTTACGAGAAAGGTCCAAAATTTTTAATGATGTGAGTTGGCATAGTTGTGAAGGAATTTTACCAGTTAATATGTTTTGTCGTAGTCTAAGAATTTGAAGTGAAGGAAAGGTGTCTGCAGTCCATGATGGAATGGTCCCAGAAAGTTGATTCTCACCAACATCCAAAATCAGCAATTGCTTCAAATTTCTCAAAGACACAGGAAGCCTTCCTCGAAGGCTATTATTGTTCAAATGCAACCATGTCAACGAGGAAAGATTCCCAAAAGAACTTGGAAACACACCCGATAGTTTATTGGATGACAAATTTATTTCTTCCCATGGTTGATTATCTTTCCAACAATTTGGAATATCCCCAGATAAGTTATTCTTTGAAAGGTCAAGGTTGTACAACTGAGTTTGGCACAAAGAGATAGGTATTGAACCATTTATGAGGTTATTTTCAAGAATCAAGTTCCTTAAATTAGGCATTATATGGCCAAAATTTTCTGGAAGTGATCCACTGATTTGGTTATTGGAGAGATTCAAATACCATAATTGGGGCATAATTGCAGACCATTCTTTCCCCATGAAAATTATTGAATCTAACTTATTTGAAGAAAGATCCAACCTTTCTAAATTTATAAGTTCACAGAGACTTTGAGGAATTGGACCATTAAAAGAATTGTATGAAAAATCAAGATAATCAAGATTTATAAGTTCCCCCAGACTTTGGGGAATAGTCCCATCCAACTTATTGTTACAAAGAACTAGATATCTTAACTGCGATAATTTTCCAAGAGAGAACGGAAGAGGCCCATGGAAAAAATTTGAACTGAGATCAAGGAAGTGTAGATTCTCAAGTTGCCCAAACCAAGTTGGCAAGCGATCACTAAATTTATTATCATTTAAGTATAGTTCCTCCAAATCATAACTAATGCATCCAGATAATTCGTAGGGTCCAAATGGTTCTCCTTGAAGCTTGTTTCCCGATAAATCTAAGCTCTTTAGATGACACATATTTCCAAAAATTAATGAAAGAGAACATTCCATATGAGTGAGATTATTTTGTTGAAGATTAACATGGACAAGGCTCTTCAACTCAGGAAACCATGATGGAATTGAAGTGAAACCATTATTTGAAAGGTCAAGGAATTCAATGGAAGCCTTGTTTCGAAATGTCTCAGGAATTGGATCATGGAGCATATTCATTGAAAGATCAAGATTCACAAGTTTCTCAAAGTTACCAAACCAGGATGGAATTGAAGTTATATTGTTGTAAGAAAGGTCAAGGAATTCAATGGAAGTCAAGTTTCTGAAAGCATTGGGAAATGGACCATTAAACCCATTGGATGAAAGATCAAGATGAACAAGTTTCTCAAAGTTATGAAACCAGGATTGAATTGAAGTTATATTGTTGTAAGAAAGGTCAAGGAATTCAATGGAAGTCAAGTTTCTGAAAGCATTGGGAAATGGACCATTAAACCCATTGGATGAAAGATCAAGAAGCTTAAGTTTCGTAAATTTATGAAACCATGAGGGAACTGAAGTGAAATAGTTCCCTGAGAGGTCGAGGAATTCAATTGAAGGCATATTTTGGAAAGCATTAGGAATTGGACCATGAAGCCTATTGTATGAAAGATCGAGATGAACAAGTTTCCCAAAGTTATGAAACCAAGATGGAATTGAAGTTATCGTGTTGTAAGAAAGGTGAAGGAATTCAATGGAAGTCAAGTTTCTGAAAGCATTGGGAATTGGACCATTAAAATCATTCTCCGACAAAGAAAGGTGCGTAAGAGATGTCATGTTTTGGAAAGCACGGAGAAGTGGAAGTGTAAGTTGATTTGCTGTGAGGTCAAGGACTTGGACTTTAGTGAGAGGAATGAATGAATTGTGAAGTCCACAATCAGCCAAGTAAATACGTAACAAGGAAGGAAGCATGTTAAGTACCTGGAACAAATTAGGTGTGTCTCCGAGGTACACTTCACTCATGCCAATGTGTTCCAGTGACTCAAGTTCAGAGATCCACTTGATGTCATTTGCTTCTAAGCCATCATTCCAACTGAGATCAAGCAGGAGCAAGTTCTTGAGATTTCCCAAACTATTGGGAATCCTTCCACCAAAATAAGAGGAAGATAGAGAGAGATAGTTGAGGCTTTGCATGGAACCAAAGAACATTGGTATTGGACTGAAACTGAAATCATTTCCGCTGAGGTCCAAATAAGTCAAGTGTTTCAGCTGCAATAGACTTGGATTAACATTTGAAGCTTGAATTTTATGATGCTCTCCAGGGTAAAAAGGGTCAAAATTGTAGCACTGTTCTGGAGCAATGAAGAATTCTTCTTCTAGCCAGGATGGTGGGAAACAAGGATTCCGAAGATCAAGTTTGAGAACATGTCCAGTAACATTGTGGCAGCCTATGCCTTTCCATTGGCAACAATGGATACCTTCCCAAGAGGAAAGCCTATTTGAGGAATCTTGAAGAGATGCTTTGAAGTTGAGAAGAGCTTGTCTCTCAGGTTCTCTGCAGGGGTTGGTTGAATATGCAATTTCAACCAACAAGAAAAGGACTGCAAATGCAGCATTTCTGTATAGTCTCATGTTTGGGGACAAAGCAAGATAATGGTATCAATGCTTTTGGATAGTGCCTTTCACTTCACTCCCATATATATATTTATATATAAACCCCACACCATTTCACTAATAGAAACTTGATGAATTTCCCGGAAGCATTATGTTTCGAATCAAATGTCAAGTCAAGCTTTAATATTTACCCGTTTAAATTATTTATCTTTGATGGTTCTTTGAGTTTTTTATACAGAAAAAAATTATAATCTTGATGTTTATTGTAATAATTAAAAATTATGATAAAGGCGAGATGAATATTATTTTTATTTTTAATATATTTTAGATATCATTTGAAAAACAAAGACTTCTTATAATTATTATATAACTTAGTATTAGAAGCTTGGTGATTTGTTATTTATAACATTATGACACAGGAGGTGAATGAGTCAAATAAATTCCATAAAAACTTTTTTACCATTAAGATAATTATTATATACACATTTATGATAGGAAAATTTAGATATAGAAAAACCAAAGCAAAATAAAATTGAAAATGCAAGATTCAAATAAAATTATCATAACGAACCTAACCAAGAATTTAAAAAATATATACTCTAACTAAATCAAATTTAGATGTACAATAAAATTATAAACAAAATAGAAATATAATTGTCTCTTCCTATATTAACATATATATATATATATATATATATATATTATAGAAATTTTGATTTTTTTAACAATAACTGTATTTATTTATATTTAAAATTTTGAAACATTAGTCAATCACATATAATATATAATCAATTACATAATCAATAATATAATTAAATTAATTATTTTTTATAATCAATAACATATTTTATAAAATAAAAACAAAAAAAATTTACTTAATCGATAGTAAAATATATTGTCAAAATATCCAATTTAATATTTTTATTTCAATTAATAAAATCATACAAAATTTAGCCAGCAGAAATTAATCAATTTTGGGCATATATACACGTAGCCAGATAATTGCCAAAAAGAAATTATCGATAAATTTCATTTTTTTCGTCTTTTTCATCATATATGGATAGCATAATTTAGAAATTTTCTACGTTATCTTGTTAACGCTGGAAATTCGACCGATAGAAGACTTAAGGCGAAGATCAATACGCGGTTCTCCACGGATGAAAATAATAATGTTAAAAATTGATAGCATATATACATCTCACACCATTTCACTTGTAGCAACCGTGATGAATTACCTGGAAGCATCTTGCTTCGAATCAAATGTCAAGTTAAACTTTAAAGTTTATTCCTTTAAATTAATACAATTATAATAAAGGATTCTTAGTATTATACATGCCGGTCTCTTTTTATTTTTTTCTTTTCTCATATCTTTTTCTTTTTTCTACTTCATTCTATCTGTTACTAGATAAAATAAAAATATAATTATCTCTCTTTATATATTTTTATTTTTTAATATATTCTATTGCTATTTTTTTTTATGCAAGCTTTGGCAATCTCTTGAATGCACACAAGTGTGTCTATTTCATATCCTTAAATGCTCATCAAAGTCCAACTTAAAATTTTTTTCTGCATTGACACCGTTTACTTTGCCAATTTGAATGAACGTTCGGCCAATGGCCACACATGAAGTCTTTTCTGTGTTTATAAGAACCCCTTACAAACTTCGATCGACCACTGCATGTTTGGACTGTTTGACGGTTGCCAAAATATTTTGTAAAAAAATTGTTATATTTGATTGCTCTAAGTTGGAACAAAGAATTCTTGATCCACATCAAATATATATATATATATATATATATATACACTTCTGCTTTTAATCAAAGTGCTTTCAATAATCATTTGTTAAGTTTGGTCGACTTGACAAAGTAAACGGCGTCAACGCACAAAAAATCAAATTTTGTTTGGGTAGGTAGGACTTTGATGGATTCAGTTGGAATTCTACAATGTATAATTATAATAGTTGAATTGATTTGTATAATTATATAGTTGAATTGATGTTAAACGATTTAGATTTTAAGTTAAAATTTTTAATAATAAAAAATTTTAAATTATTATATATTATCAAATCTTTATTTAATAATTATTATTTGTTAAATTGGATAATGATAAAGATTTCAAATGCGAGTATCCGTTTTCAACTTTGATGGTCATTCTAAATACATGAAATAGATACCAATTGCATGCAGGAGAGTTTTACCCTTCATTCATAATGATCATCTACAGAGTTCAAACAAGATTATGTCATGTCTAAGATACACAAAAATATTGCGTGCAATTACGAGATAAATATTACTGAGGAACAACACAAATTATAAAATATTGAAAAATACTTTTCCCGAATAAAAGTGAGGGTGTTTGTTACGTACTCAGAAAAAGGAAACACTAAACAATCACGAGGATGCTTCATCTCATGTGCTACTTCTATTAACAACTCATGCCCCCATTGTTAGTATTCATTTTTCTATTAGATTTTTTTATTATTCAGATAGAGTTTATTCATGGAAGATATAAATGGAACACACCTTATCTAGTAAATGACTAACAATACCGCAATAATATTAGTAATAACAAGATGCAAAAGATAAATCAAATGACCAATCATCCACAAATCTTTTGCAAGGAGTGTCAAACATAATTTTATTTTTTATAAAAGTAACCAAACTTTGAAATAGTTGACTCTGCAATGGTACAGACTATCCACATAAGAAACTAATATACAGGCCGCAACTCTCAATGTGTGTTGTTGAAAGTGAATTTTCCAAATTCATATAAGAAACCGATACACTTTGAAGGCCATCAAAATTTCAAATTACAGAGGAAGGGATGTGTTTTAGTTTTAGATGGTGTTGGTCGGGTTATTATTCTTTATACTAGGATGGAAAATAAGTTGAATTAAGTTAGGTTTAATTTATTTTAATAAGAATTTATAATTTAAAATTTAATTTAATTAATATTAATTTTTTTTAATTTTAATTTAAATCAATTTAAATTTATAAATAATTTGATTTAATTTGTTAACTTTAAATTAAAAGTTAAAATAAATTAAATTTAAAATATTTATAATTTATTAATATATTTTTAATAAAATTATGATTTAATTAAAAAATATAAATATAATTTAGTCTATATAAAATTAATATTTATATTTAAATTATTATTAACAATTAATAAATCAAATAATTAATTTATACATAAAATATTTTAAATTTATAATTTGTTATTAATTTTAAAGTTAAATTCTTTTTAAACATATAAATTTTTATAATAATATATATCATGTTACATATTTTATCTATTTTATATAAAAATAAAAATTTATATAAATTTAATTTATATATAACAAACTAATTTGTAAATCAAATTGAATCATACATAATTTAACTTCAGTTTATTTAGTTAAAAAATTAATTTTTAATTTAAATTTAACTTATTTAATTATCGAATCAAATATTAAACTAATTTTGAATTAATTTAATTTATTTTTAACTCTAATAAAAATTATAAAAGGATAATATATTAATTCATTTTAAAAATTTATCTTTTCTACTTTAAATTATTTCAAAATTCATTATCAAACGTCATATTTTTCTAATGTCCAATAAATATAAAACAAGTTGAAATCCACCGAAGGTTAAACTAAACATTCTTCTAGATTCAATATCATAATTTTAATTTGTACTTTCCTTACCGCCAAAATAAAATATTTGTTTTTCAAGCAAGCGGAAGTTGTATGAATTCTAGAACCAACACACTCTACAAAGTAATTTGCGTTTTTTGGTTCATAATCACAGCTCTGATTAATCACAGTCCTAGCTGTATGCCCTGACCTGATTTTTACAACAAAACCCATGATCATGGGGTTTTATTAGACTAATGTTCATCTTCATTGTATCATCTTCATCAAAGGGCCTTTGTTTATAAAAGATACAGTTTTAAGAGATTAGGAAGACAAATATAGCAAGTTTATAAGATCTTGATTAATTTCACAGGTTCTTGTGTCCTGTTTTATTTTCCTTAATCTGATCCAGGTAAGAGATCTGAATATTGTTAGTTTTTAATAACCAATATTTGGTTTGACAAATTTATATTTTGTTAAACTGCATTTATAAATATAATAACAATTAAGAGAAACATCTTGAAGGGATGCAAGCAAAAAGCTGAAGACACAAAAACTGTTTCTGAATGTGAATAGGAAGCTAATAACATGCCGAAGGAACTACAGTAAAAATACGAACCTAAAAACAGAATAGGAACTTCCCAGACAAAAATCAGAACTGAACCTACACAAATAACAACTACTTAATTAAAATAAAACAGGAACACAAGGCATCGTTATTTAGATATACTAATTAGCAACTCAATGAGATCACCGAAAGGGAATGCAAAAATAGTTAAAATGTTCAAATTTATGTCCATCAAAGGGAACTCTGTATGCCCAAAAAACCTTTATCCATAAGTACTTTTTCATTCATTAGGGGAAATGGAAATGTTAGATAGTACCTAGCTTTTTTAACATACCTTATAGGCTAAATCACCCATGAAACAACTATCCTTTATCACCATGAACAAGCCTCTATTTCCTTATATTTGGACAGTTCATTCATAGACAACCTGAACTATTTCCTACATCCATACCAATTAAGTTAAATTAAGAAGAAAGTAACTTATGTTAAACACCCAAGAACTTATTAATCGAACTCCAATAATAAAATTATGGATTACCCAAAAATATATCTCAGAAAGCAAGTTAATGCTCAAAAATAGATAGAAGTGACAAAAATATTTATACAGTAATCAAAGTGTCACAAAGATCCAGAGTTTGAGTCACATTTCTATTTTTATCACCAATAAAAATATTTTATTATATAATCTTGAGTTAGATATATATATCTTGACTAGCAGTGCCGATATCTAGTTGGGAGATATACTATTGCTACAAAAAGTATTTTTACTATTAAACAAATCTAAAATACATGCATTTTAACCTTACAATAATCCTATTATTATTACACAAATCTTTCTTGTCTCAAGTATTGTTGCCAACGCTTTTTCTTTTTTCTGTAATAGCATGAAACTACTTAGCATTATCTTCCTTTGTCCTTCCACGTTTTGTATGATTGCACATGCCCAAGATATACGTTGCTTTACAGTTTGAAAGCTTCATAAAGCTCTTCACACTAGTCTCATTTGTAAAAAAGTCGCGTTAGACAAGTCAACCATCAGACCATCCAGAATTCTACTTTCGAATTTAGACTAGTTCAACTTCCAACACTCTTTCTTTGGGAAATTTTAACTTTTTATAGTGTAGTTTCTACTGCATATTAGAAAGCACAAAGTTAGTCATTACATCATCTAATCAATTAATTAAAAGTTATGAAATCTTAAAAAAGTTATGGGAGTGAGAAGACTCCCAACCATGAGTAATAAGATGAATAGCCAAGATGAGAGATGCCAAGAATCACACTTAATTACAGTTCTAATCCCTTTATTTTAAATTATGTATAATTTTAGTTTTTTTTTTTTGTTAATTTTCTTCTGTCTAAAATTCCCGAATTCTCATGCATAGAATATTCACAAGTTGTAATATTACTACTGAATATTTTATGGAATTTTGTGTGAACAATATTTGGTGTTCCGCCATCAAAGCATAGGCTGCTTCATACAATTTCACAGCAAAACCGATGAAGGTAACCATGGAAATTTCAGAAAAGGTAACATTAGTTATATGTTACATGAAAATCCCAAGCCAAGGAAAAGTGTTGGATAACACTAACTTAGATGTAACTTCAACACTAGTTATGAGGTATTTCCCACACAGACTTTTTCATTTGCCTAGTCTCCACAAACCAACTTTTTTAATTTTCCTCTTCCTTCTTATAATTTCTTTGGTTCTGATTATATTGCTTGCACTTTACTATTCTTCAATTACGCTTAGTTTTGGATTATACTGAAAGCAAAAACACCCAAGGAATAACCTCAGCGTACCTTCTCAACATTTATGTCTCACACAGACATAGCCCAATGAAGTTGTCTATTTCAGCATGTGAACACAATTCTCTGCTACATGACTGACCTCATCTCCTTCAAATCAAAATACACAGAGATATCTGATTGAATGCTTAATCTTCTTTACTGGTTGGAGGATGATGTTGGGGAGACTTGATTTCTATGTCCTAAAATGCAATTTTAAGGTGAAACTCTACTTGACTTCACAAGGCCTTATATTTATATTGGATACTCACGGGTTGTGTTTTTCAATATTCTTATTTTTCAATTTAGTCATATATTTGATTAAAGAAATTTCAAATTAGGAAGCATCCAGTTGAAGTGCAATCCAAGGTGATAAGGGCAGAGTTTAAAAGTAAAGGTTCCTTTTGGAGAACATGCATTGACTTATCCTCAAGAAGTAAAAGTTGAGAGGGTGGAGTCAGGGCTCTAATGCATGAGACATTAATCAAATCCATGGAATTTTTAGGTGCTTTCAACTTCATGATTGTTTTCATGGCTATTTGCCATTTCAATTTGGTTTAAGATCCCAAACAATAAACTCGTGGATTGTCTTTGTAATTTTACTTATTTAATTGAAAACACTACTTTCTTGCCAACTTTAAAGAAAATGGAAAAGAAGAGATATCAGAATCGTTGGTGGAACAATGGTAGCTGCGAATTTATTGGAGTTACCTTTCAGTGACCAATGGACTATTGAGCTAGATATCATTAGTTTGTATCTTGTATCTTCTCGTCACTTATGCTTGCGGGGTGCACATTTGATCACTTAAGACAGGAAAGTGGTCATTCAAAAACTTTTCTGAAGGACTAAGAAATAGACGGAACACATCATTTTAATGATATGTGGCTAGAAATTTTTGATTTGGAGCTCTCATTATTATGATCGCTCACTCTGTTCTGCCAAGGTGTGAGGGGACATGCTGACAAGCTTATCTTCTTAGTGACATTTTAGGTCAGAGGTGGTGACACCATTTATCTCTTTATGTACTCAACTTCAATGGTAAAATTTCTTTAGTTCTAGAGATTTTTTATTTTGGTTTATTGATGCACTTGTAATAGAGAACCATTTTGGAGTGTTGAAGTTTGATCAATGCTTGCAGCAGCAAATAGTGTCCAAAGTGTGTATATAATTTTATGCAATTTCAAAAGATTTCTGCATTTTTCATAATGTGATATCTTCATTCACTTTTCTCTTTATAACGTGGGTGGCACAGAATTCTTGGCTATCTCTTGGCCAGATATAATGCTATTATATTTTTCCAGTTCTGTTGTGTCAAATGGATGAGGATGAATATTTATGTTGAATGAGCAGATTACTTGTGTTTATATGCACATATTTGACTCTTCTGTGGATCACATATTGAAGAATTAAAGTTTTTAGGAACCTTACAAACAATATTGTGGATGGAGTATCTAAAGGTTTTGAAAAGAAACTGCAGCTGGTTAGTATTGGTTATGTCAGAAGGACTAGATTTGGTGTTGAATCTTGGATTTTCTAATCCAGTTAGGATCACTCCCTGAAGGTGGAAGGCAACCTTAGAATCACATTTAGTGGAACATTGACTATTTTGCTGATTCAATTAGGAGATGGATACCCTCCCAACCATACAAAGGTAAAGGTGTAAAATATGCTGATAAAGTTGTGAGAAGAAAGGGAAGAAGTAAATGGGATTTCATTTTTTATTTCCATTATCTTCTAATTTTGATTTATTGTTTTGAATTGAAAATATAAAAAAATTCATATTGATTATAACTATCTTGATTTGAATCTGTATGGTTCTTTTTGTATTCATGATTTTAATATGAATATGATTATTATTATTATTATATTAATGGATAAAATTATATAATTTATTTTAAAGTAAAATTGATTTGTTGTGTATGTTTCTTTTGCTATTGATATTAACATATCTAAACAAATAGTTAAAGATGTTGTCCTCCAAAAATTATAATCTTTTAATTCGATCAATCTATTGTCAATGTTTTGATCCAATTTTTCAAAATTTCATTCTAAGTGAAAATGTTAATTTTTTATTCAAATTAAACTGAGGTTAACCTCAAGACAGTTATAATTTAAATTTACTTGAAATATTAATTTAAAATTAAATATATGGAGGTGAAATAATTAAAACTATGACTTTGTAAAAATAAATTATTTCATGTTTTGTTGTGATATGTCTCATTCAATTAAGCTAGAGAAGTAATAATTTCATATACATTATTAGGCACAATAGGTATAATACAATCCTCTTATATTACACTTCTAAGAGAATCTCTTGATGTAACATAAATTATTATAGTTTTTCACTTAAATAATTGCATTTATTCTTTCAATATTAATCATTGCTGGTATGTATATTTATAACGGAAGATAATGGAGGATTTCTCAAAGCTTATATTTGAACATATTAAAAGGTTTAGCAAGATTTATCAATTGGTCTAATATAATTATTCACCTGCAAGTTTAAAATTAGAAAAGCCCAATAGAATATTGTCTACTAAAAGTAAAATTAGAAAGCAAATAAAGTAAAAGCAACATAAGCCTTATTCAACTTACTACTAAAACAAGAAGAGAAAAGAAACAACAGTAACCTATGAATACCGGTTCACTTCACCATCAACTTCTTGAACTTTTTCATTTTGAATACCATTGCCACATAAATGTCGTCTGCTTTCTCCTCCACCCATCCAAAGTAAGCATGTCTGAAACTTTTCTTGAACCATAAGGTCCCAATAACTCCCCAGAAACCAGTTGCAAAGCCAGCTGCTATGACAAAGAATAACCATATTTTTTCTACCTTATCTTTGTTGCCATCATCATCTTCATTACCTTTGCTTTCAGGATTTTGATGCGAATCATCACCAGGACATTTATTTGGAAGTAGAGATCCACAAAGATATGGGTTGTCAGCATAAATAGAAGGGTCATCCAAAGTTGAGAGCTGATTACCTTCGGGAATTGGTCCTGAAAGGTTATTATGTGACAAGTTTTAATGACTCAGAGAAGTTAAAGCAGACATGCTGTTTGGAATTGTGCCTGAAAGTAGGTTATGTGACACGTCCAAGGATTCCAGTGATTTCATATCTCCTATCTTCTTAGGGATCTCTCCTTTCAAATTATTGTTTGAAAAATTCAAGCCATGTAATCCGGTCAGCCAAGTTATTTCATTGGGAATGGATCCAACCAAATTATTTTCTGAAAAGTCCATGTTCACCACAAACTTCAAGATTTTGATGTAATCAAATTCTCTTCCTTTCATGACTTCTTCGACTTCCTCTTCATACCATTGGAAATCAGCAGAAGGAGGAGCCTTGCTAACATTCGAAATGTACGGTGGGGAAATCGATTCTGCATTTGCTTGGTTTGATGATTTGTTCAGAGTCATTCCTCTTAGATTGCCTATGCATGAGGGTATGAAACCTTCTAATTTGTTGCGGGAAAGGTCCAAAATTTTTAATGATTTGAGTTGGCATAGTTGTGAAGGAATTTTACCACTTAATATGTTTTGTCGTAGTCTAAGAATTTGAAGTGAAGGAAAGGTGTCTGCAGTCCATGATGGAATGGTCCCAGAAAGTTGATTCTCACCAACATCCAAAATCAGCAATTGCTTCAAATTTCTCAAAGACACAGGAAGCCTTCCTTGAAGACTATTTTTGTTCAAATGCAACCATGTCAACGAGGAAAGATTCCCAAAAGAACTTGGAAACACACCCGATAGTTTATTGGATGACAAATTTATTTCTTCCCATCGTTGATTACCTTTCCAACAATTTGGAATTTCTCCAGATAAGTTATTCTTTGAAAGGTCAAGGTTGCTCAACTGAGTTTGGCACAGAGAGATTGGTATTGAACCATTTATGTGGTTATTTCCTAGAATCAAGTACCTTAAATTGGGCATTATATGGCCAATATTACTTATAATTGAACCACTGATTTTGTTGTTAGCGAGATTCAAATACCACATATCTTTTGTAATTGAAGACTGTTCTCTTCCTGTAGAAATTATTCCATCCAAATTATTGGAAGAAAGATCCAGGTGAGTAACTTGATAGAGAATTTGAGGAATGGTGCCATTGAAAAAATTGTCTGCAAGATCAAGATATTCTAGATTTACAAGCTCCCCTAGACTTTGAGGGATAAAACCATTGAATTGGTTAGAAGAAAGGTTTAAGAGATATAAATTAACAAATTCTCCCATGTCATGAGGAAGGGTCCCATTCAACTTATTGTTAGATAGATCGAGTTCGCCCAACTCTGATAATTTTCCGAGAGAAAAGGGAATGGGCCCATGGAAAAAATTTGAATTGAGATCAAGGTAGCTTAGATTTTGTAGTTGCCCCAACCAAGTTGGCAAGCGATCACTGAACTCGTTGTTTCCTAAATTCAAATAGTGCAAATCATACCTGATGCATCCAGATAATTCGTAGTGTCCAAATAGTTTTCCTCGAAGCTTGTTTCGTGATAAATCTAAGCTCTTTAGATGACACATGTTTCCGAGAATTGATGAAAGAGAACATTCCATATGAGTGAGATTATTTTGTTGAAGATTAATGCGGACAAGGCTTTTCAGCTCAGCAAACCATGATGGAATTGAAGTGAAACCATTATATGAAAGATCGAGGAATTGAATGGAATCCATGTTTCGAAATTCCTCAGGAATTGGACCGTTGAGCATATTCATTGAAAAATCAAGATCCACAAGTTTCTCAAAGTTACCAAACCAGGATGGCACTGAAGGATATTTGTTTCCAGAAAGGTAGAGAAATTCAATGGAAGTTATGTTTTTGACCACTTCAGGTATCGGACCACGAAGCTCATTCCGTGAAAGATCAAGAAGCACAAGTGATGAAATGTTTTTGGAAGCATCAAGATTTGCATCACCAAGCGCACTAAGGTAGCTTTGCCATTGCCATTGCCATGATGATATGCAATCATGCCTTTCAAAAATGCGTTGAAGGTCATTGCATGAAAGATCAAGAAACTTCAGTTTCTTAAATTTATAAAACCATGATGGAATCGAAGTGAAATAGTTCCCTGAAAGGTCGAGTAACTCAACGGAAGGCATATTTTGGATGGCATTAGGAATTGGACCATGAAGCCCGTTGTTTGAAAGATCAAGGTACACAAGTTTGTCAAAGTCACCGAACCATGATGGAATTGAGGTAATATTGTTGTACTTAAGGCAAAGAAATTGAATGGAAGTCATGTTTCTTAAACCATCCAAAATTGGAGCTTGAAACTCATTCTGTGAAAGATCAAGATACACAAGTGATGACATGTTTCTGGAAACATTAGGATTTGCACCACGTGGCCCACTCAATGAAAGATTTTGGAAGCTATCTTCCGAAAGGTAATCCTGCCATTGTGGACTGCAATCCATGCCCCAAGGCGTATGAAGTCCATTGCACGAAAGGTGAAGAAGGTTAAGTTTCTTAAAGTTATGAAACCATGATGGAACCAAAGTGAAATAGTTCTCTGAAAGGTCGAGGAATTTAATTGAGTGCATATTTTGGAAGGCATTCGGAATTGGACCATGAAGCCCATTCTGTGAAAGATCAAGATGAACAAGTTTCTCAAAGGTACCAAACGAAGATGAAATTGAAGTTATATTGTTGTAAGAAAGGTCAAGGAATTCAATGGAAGTCAAGTTTCTGAAAGCATCATTAGGAATTGGACCATTAAATTGATTCCAGGAGAGATAAAGGTGCATAAGAGATGTCATGTTTTGGAAAGCACGGAGAAGTGGAAGTGTAAGTTGATTTCCTCTGAGGTCAAGGACTTGGACTTTAGTGAGAGGAATGAGTGAATTGTGAAGTCCACAACCAGCCAAGTAAATATGTAGCAAGGAAGGAAGCATGTTAAGTACCTGGAACAAATTATGTGTGTCTCCGAGGTACACTTCACTCATGTCAAGGTGTTCCAATGACTCAAGATCAGAGATCCAGTTGACGTCATTTGCTTCTACTCCGTAATTCCAACTGAGATCAAGAAAGAGCAAGTTCTTGAGATTTCCCAAACTGCTGGGAATCCTCCCACTAAAATGAGAGCAAGAGAGATAGAGATAGTTGAGGTTTTGCATGGAACCAAAGAACATTGGTATTGGACTGAAATTGAAATGATTTCCGCTGAGGTCCAAATAAGTCAAGTATTCCAGCTGCAATAGACTTGGATTAACATTTTGAGCAAATATGGAAGGTTCATTTAGAGTGTAAAAATTGTAGCACTCTTCTGGAGCAGCAAATAATTCTTCGTTTGCCCAAAATGATGGTAAATAAGGCCTCCGAAGATCAAGTTTGAGAACATGTCCAGTGACATTGTCGCATTCTATGCCTTTCCATTGGCAACAATGGATACCTTCCCAAGAGGAAAGCCTGTTTGAGGGATCTTGAAGAGATGCTTTGAAGCTAAGAAGAGCCTGTCTCTCCGGTTCTCTGCAAGGGCTGGTTGAATATGCAGAGAAACATATCTGAGTAATCTCAACCAACAACAAAAGGACTGCAAATGCAGCACTTCCGTATATTCTCATGTTTGGGGACAAAGCAAGTTAACTCCTATTGCAAGAATGGTGTCGATGCTTTTGGATAATGTCTTTCACTTCACTCACATATATATACATCCCACACCATTTCCCTTGTAGGAACTATTATCAATTATCTGCAAGCATCTTACTTGAATTAAATGTGAAGTCAAACTTTAAAATTTATTCATTTAAATTAATAAATTTTAATAAGGATAGAAATTCTATCTCAATATATATTTTTTTATTATATCATATTATATATTATTTTCTTTTTCCCTTTTTTATATTTTTCTTCTTTCCATTTCATTCTATTTATTTTTCGATAAAATAAAAAATAATTAACTCTCTTTATATTTTTTTTATTTTTAAAATATTCTATTTCCATTTGGTTTTTTTATGCAAGCTTTGGGAATCTCTTAAATGCCCGCAAGTGTGTCTATTTCATATCCTTAAATCGCCATCAAAATCCAATGCAAAAATTTCTTCGGCACTGACGCGGTTTACTATGTCAATTTGATTGAGCTTTCAGCCAATGGAAGTTTTCTTCCGTTTCTTCTAAACTTGGACCACGGCATGTTTGGATGGTTCGATGGTTGCTAAAATATTTTGTAGAAAAAAAAAATTATATGATTGCTCTGATTTTGGACAAAGAATTCTTGACCCACATAATATATATATATATATATTCATGTAATCAAAGTACTTTTAATATTTCATGCCCCTATTGTGATCACGGGTGCACTTATTTGCAAAAGCTGTTAGACTAACTATCCATGCGAAGATAACACAAAAGTATTCATTTTTATATTAGATTTAAGATATGCATGGTTTCTTCATGGAAGATATAAATGTAACAGACCTTATATCATATATGACTAACAATACCGCAATAATATTAGTAATAACAAGATGCAAAAGATAAATCAAATGACCAATCATCCGCAAATCCTTTGCAAAGGAGTTTGAAACACAATTTTATTTTATAAAACTAACCAAACTTTGAAATAGTTGACTCTGCAATGGTACAAACTATCCGTATAAGAAACTAATAGACAGGCTGCAACTCTCCATGTGTGTAGTCCAATTTCAGTTTTCCAAATTCATATAAGAAACTAATACACTTTGAAGGGCATCAAATTTTTAAATTACAGAGGATGGGATGTGCTGTAGTTTTAGATATTGCTGGTGGGTTTAGATGTTGCTGGTGGGTTTATTATTCTTTATGCCATGCAGTATAAAAAGGTGGAACATTAACTCACTTCAATATCTCGTCTTTTCTACTTTGAATTGTTTCAAAATTCATTACCACCATCGTATTTCCCTAATGCCCAATCGACATAAAACACTTTACAATGAATGGAATAGTTGAAATCAACACGCAAAACATTCTTCTAGTTCCAATATCATAATTTTAATTTGTATTTTTCTTACCACCAAAATTAAATAATTCTTTTTACTAACAAACCTAAGTTCAGTGACTTCTAGAACCAACACATTCTTCCATTCCTATCATCTTCATCAAAGGGCTTTTGTTTATGAAAGATACAGTTTTAGGAGATTGGGAAGCAAATATATCAACTTTATGAGATTTTGATTAATTTCACAGGTTGTTGTGTGCTGTTTTATTTTCCTTATTCCAATTCCAAGTAAGAAATCTGAAATATTGTTAGTTTTTAATAACCAATATTTGGTTTGACAAACTTATATATTGTTAAACTGCATTTATAAATATAATAACAATTATGAGAAACATCTTGAGGGGATGCAAGCAAAAAGCTGAAGACACAAAAACTGTTTCTAAATGTGAATAGGAAGCTAATAATATGCCAAACCAACTACCGTAAAACATTTCGTCTTATCTAAATTTTAAAGAGTGCCAGTTCTTTGGTCATTCGTTATTTTTCAATAAAATTTCTAAAATAAAACAAAATATAATATTTTAATATAAATATAATAATACATTACATATAATATATACACAAAATAATTCTATTTCATCACTTAGTATTTTTTTATATAATCTTTAATAATCATGATGATGAATTATTTATAATTAATATTAATTATTATTATTATTATTCTATTTATATTTGAATTATTTTATTAAAATTAATATTAGTAATTATAATATTCAACTTAAAATAAAAAAATATTAAAAAAAATTATAATTTTTAAAACATAACTAAATGCACAATACATCTTCATCCCTTTCAACATTGTAAAAATAAGTTACGAACAATACAACAATAGTTGTTAATTTAAATTGAATTCTGATCATACTTAAAGACATATTAATTAATGGACTTATTACCGTTTCAATTAAAAATTATTTTCTTTTATATAAATTTTATTATTTTTAATTTATATTGTTTAAAGAGCTAGATTTTATATTAAGTTGGATCTAAATTTAAGTCAACGTCTATAAATTATTAAAATTGATTTAGGAATTAACATATTAAAATAATTTATATAATATTTTAAATTTTGTTATTTTTTATAAAAAATAAAATATTTAAATACTATCAAAAAATTTTAACCATTAAATATTATTATAAAAATCCATATTTCACCTATCCTCTAATATTGAGGATATTTACCATCAGAAATAAAAGTAGATCGAGTAAGTTAGATTTTGAAAGTTTAAAAACTTTAAGATGTTACTTGTTATTTATTTTTTTTAATATCTAACCTGATTTAAAGTTTATAAAATCTATAAATTTATTTAAAAGTTTACATGTCAAAGAAAATTATAAGATAAATATATTTAAAATTTATATAAATTATTGATTAAAAATCCTTATAATGTTAAAATCTATAAGATAAAAAAAAATTATTAAATAGATCCAAAACGCACACACAAGTATAAATTATTTTAAGGATTCATAAATTTAAAGCTTTTTATGAAAGTATTTTTAAATTATAAAACATATCAATCTAACCTTTATTAGTATCAATTATAAAAAAATAAATTTAAATTATTTAACATTAAATAAATTTATAATTATTTATTTTAAAATATTATATTAGATTATGTGTTACATTTTGCATAATATTTCTTGTATAAGATTACATTAAAAATTAAAGATGAAATTGTGATTTTATAAAAATAAATAAAAATAGTACATAAGGTTCTGTTATGAGAATAAGAAGTTATATAAAAAAAATTTGTTTGAAATTAAAAATTTTAATTTTTAATAAATTATGTAAACATATAAATATAATATATTAAAATAAATATAAAAATGTTATATATATATATATATATATATAAAATTTTTAAATAAATTAAAAAAATTCTTTTATAAATTAAAGTCTAACTTATTTATCTAACAATATTTTTTAATAAATTTAAATTTATCTATCTATTAAAAAAAATTAATTTAAATTAAACTTTAAATAACTTGAACAACATATTTTTATTTAACAATTTTCTTTACTTTTATGAAAAAATAAAAATTATAAAATAAAAAAAATCAATTTTATCTCTTTCATAACTTCCAAATAATTTTAAATACATACAAATATTTTTACATTACTATGGTAATGATTTGATTGAAAAAAAAAATTAAAAAAAAAATTAGGTTTAAATATACTTTTAATTTCTATATTTTTATAGTTTTAATTATTATTTTTAAGAGATTTTTGTCTTGTACGGGTAGAATTTAGATATTGTGATTAATGAGACGATCACGCCAGTAATCCTATGAAAACTTTTTTGATAGTTACGTCATCTTTTAATGATTATTAGAGAAAAAAATATTAATTTTAAAAAATTTAAAACTAATGGCTGAATCAATAAACTATAAAATTAGTATGTATGTGTTATGATTTTAATAATTTTTAAATTATTTTAAGTTTAATTTTAATTATTTTATATTTTTAATTTTTCACTATTATAATATAATATTTAATAATAATAATAATAAAATTATTATTTTAATTTAAAAATACCATGTAATGCACGAATAGTATGATAGTTTAATTAAATTAGCAAGTTACTCATATATAGTATGATTATTTTTAAATTTAAATAGTTTATTAAAAAACTAAATAGAATACTAAATATTTTTATTATTAGTAGTAAATATTTTATTATATTGAATTTAATATTTTAGTATTATCAAAGAAAAATTGTTTAAAATAAAAATTAAATTTAAACATAAATATATTAAATAATAATTGGTGTAAATTTAAAACAAATATATTAATATATGATTAAATATTTATATTAAATTATAAAGAAAATAATTATTTAAAAATAAAATTATGAAATATTTTGCTTTCAGAAGTTCTGTGAAGTCATATTATAAACAGTTAAAAATATATTAATTAAATGAATGAAATTCACTAATTATATTACTTTATAAAATAATAACTAATTTGTATAATATTTTTAAATTTTATTGTATGAATATAATTTTTAATTACTGATTAATTCTATGCGTTATTCAAAAGTTTTTAACAAAGGATTCTTGAATCATAATATTACAATATTCTTAAATTTTCATCTGCATTTATACATAAATAGAAGGTGGTAAAGTTTATAAGTAATAAAAGTGTTGTAAATTGTAATTTGCGCATTTTGAAAATAAAAGATCACTTGGAAGGAAAGTTAAGAATGCAGTACAGGCTCCGGGCGTGCTGCAGAATAATTGTAAAAGACATATTTAATAATTTTACAAATCAAACATGTTTTTGAAAATATTTATTTTAAAAATAAAAACCCTTAATTAAAGTAAAGTGACCAGACATAGACAGATTGACATGTGGTTGCAGTGTATAGATGGGATGGGTGAAAATTAGAAGTATATGAATTTAGTCAATCCAAAAGAAAATTGCCATGACTTGATGGCCGTAGATTAAGGAGTTGAAATAGACATAGTTGCCTGCATTTTGATTCACAAGTGACATGATTACGTCTGACATTGATTGATATCATGATGTATGGCCGATAATTCAGGAGCTAGATATTAAAGGATTTTGTTACAACTTCAAATTTAATATCTCAGCTATCAAATTATTTTTGTCGCTGTAGTCAGATAGTCCACGATTTTACGAAAAATCAATAATTGTTGCGTCTATCGAGTTATCGCTACTTTGAACTTTTGACTTGACATGGTTTAATGAAACGAAAATACTTGAACTTCAACATGGTTCAATATGTGTTGAAAATTATAAACAAACATAACTATACTATTTTTATTACGTTCATAATTTTAATTTTTGATCGATTATTAAAAATAATTAATTATTTTAAAAAATATTATTAGTTATATAAAAAATAAATGATTAATTCAGTTAACTCTCTAATTATAGAAATTAATTTAATAATCAATTACCAATATAGGATAACAGATTGATAATTTACGATAATAAATTGAATAAAATAATAATTAATTAATAATCAGATATATAAATAAATAAATTATTATTTTATATATTATTAAATATATTTTTTAATTAATTAAAAAATAAAATATAACTAAATTTTTTTATAATTATATTTGATAATCATTACTATTCAATAAAATAGTAAATCAATTAGCATATTATAGGAACATTTCGAAAATAAAATAAAATAATAAATATTTTTATTGTTTACAATAAACATTATATTATATTAATAAATAATTAAAGAAATTTTTAATTGAGGATAAAATTAAAAATAAATTATAGTACAAAATTTTTAGTTACATAAAAATATACAATCTTTAATAATTTTATATATTTAAATTTTAAATTTAAATTTATTTAGATTATAATAATATTAAAATTTAATTTATTTAAAAAAAGATATATTTAAATTTTTATAATACATCAATATCATTATAAATAAAAAAATTGTTTAATATATATATAAATAAAAGAAAACGCATGACTCAATGATAATGAAAAGTTGTTTTAAAAGTTATTATTAAAATATGAAGATTCTTATTTAATAAATAAAGATAGATAAAAGGAGGTGGCATTTGGTTTGCGAAAGCAAGGTATGAAATATTACTCATGAGAGGAAGATGATAGCTAGATAGCTAGATGGGAATGAAAGACTGTGTTTCTACATAGCATTGCTGCCAAAAAGTTCATAATTAACTAGAGTTTAATTAAAAAATCACGACTTGCAATTTTGTAATATTCCTAAATTTTCATCTAAATTATAAATAAATAGGTGGTGAAATTATAATTTTTAAATTTTAATTTTAATATACCGCTAATATAAATATTTTATATTATAAAATACTTAAAAGCAATTTTAAATATAACTATTATAATAACTAATCTTTAAAAGAACTTATTTTATTACACAAATAAATAAACACAGTTATCAATCGTTGATTTTAAACAAAATATAAACCTAAAAAAAATTCTATAAAATAATTTCTTTTATAGTTTTTGAAATATATATATATATATATTGGGAGAAAATAAAAAAAAGTTAAAATAATAAATAATATGATTAAATAATAAATTTTAAAAATTTAAAAATATATAATACTAAATGTTATATATAATAACCTTAAAATTTAAAAAGTATTGATGATACAATTAAAAATATAATTACTACCAACAATTAGTAAAATTATAAATCACGTTACAAAATTATTAGATATTTTTTTAATATATAATATAGAATAGATATAGACGTAGATAACTTTTGATCATATTTAGAAAAGTTAGATAACAGAATTTTTTTATATATAATGTAAAAAGTTATAAGAATTAAACATCGAATTTTTATTTTTATGTTAAATTATTTTAATTTTTAATCTATTATCATTAGATTAATTATAATAATTTAACTATATAAGATGGTTTATTATCATTTCAATTGAAATTGTTTATGTGAATTATTTATTTTATTTCATTTCTTTCTTTATTAAATTTATGCATCGCTTTTAAATTTGAGATACAAAATTACACGAACTGGAAAACAACGGTTCTTGATATTAGATGCTATTATAAAAAGTCCATTTTTCACATTTCAATAATTGTCAATATTAGGCTTTATCTATTTTTTTATTTTTTATTTTTTTATAATATTATTTATTTATTTCTAAGTTTCTATTATTTTAATGAATTGTGTAAAGATTAGATTTTTAATTTTTAATATTATCTTATCTCAACCATGATATCAGGCATATATTTATGATGTTAATGAATAAATTAACTAAAAATTAATAGGTTAAAACTGAACATTCAAAAGTTAGTTAAAAGTTAAAAATTAATAAATTAGCAATGAAATGAAAAATATTATGTAAAATAAATACATTTAAAAATAATAATTTAAACTTTTTAAAATGTCATCATATTTTTTAATAAAAATATAAATAAAATTTTATTTATCTGTTATAAAATAATTTTTTGAAAATTTAACATAAGTAAATTTTAAAAATTAATTATTTTTGAATTTTATTTTTATCGTAAAGTTTAATATTTTACTTTAAAAAGTAAATTAAATAATATAATAATTAAAAATAACTAGCATAAATTTTAAAAATAATTTATAATAAAATAAAAAATTATATCTATCAAAATTAATATTTTTATTTTAAAAATAAAACAATAATAAACTTATAAAATAAATAGATATATAAAAAATTAAATTATAAAAACATATTAATGATAAAAATATAAAATATTTTAAGAATAAAAAATTTAAAATATGTTTGAAGTAATTTTTAAAAATTATAATTATTAAAAAAATTTAATAGTTATTAAAAGATTATTTTAGAAAGAGTTGAACTATTTTATTAAATTTTTAATCAATAATTAATTTTTAACTGGCTGAAATATAATATTAAATATAATTTATATATTATAAAAATAAATTTTAAAATAAAATTAAATAGAATATATTACCAAATACATTCTAATTATCACGTGAATTAAAAAAAATTACAGAAAAAGTGACAACTTTCCCCTCCAAATTCAATACAATTATGTGAGTTTCACATATTTTATCTGGGACAATCAACTAATTATTACTATTATTAACTTGAACTAATAAATTTTATTATTCGATTGCTTGCTTGATTAAATTTTTATTGTATTAATTATTTATGAAAATAATTAGCAGATTAAAATTTAGAAATATATTACATTGTATGTAAAAGAAGATTTTGTCAACGTTGATCATGCCACATGACAATACGTCTTTATAATTTTTACCTAAAGTATTTTCATTATTTTTTCAGCTATTATAATACAAAAATTACAGTAAATTAATTAAACAAATAATCCATAAGATATTAACACTATGAATATACAATTGATCAATTAATAAATTAATAAAGTTTGAATATTTGTATAACTTTCCAATTAAACTATTTTCAGTAATCCTAATATATCAATCAATTAAATAATATTGTGTTCTTAAATATTAAACCAATCATTTTAATAAGGAAAAAGCTTATGGGTTTAAAAATATATAGTATGAATATCTATAAAATCATATATTTGCATAAATTAAAAAGCCTGTTTCATTTTTTCACTTGATGTGTCAGATTAGGTGTGAAATCTATTCAATCAACTTCCAATTCGTAGATTCATAACTTATCCATTCATGTATATTAAATAGCATTTCACTATTATTAAAGGTTAAGTTCCCAACGTGACAAATTTAAAATTGAGAAACAGACTTGTTATATTGTTGTTTGGAAAAAATTAAAATAATTTTTTTTAATTTGCATAAATGTTGGATCACAACCGGTCAACAAATCCGTAAAGAAAAAGTTTAGTTTTAAACTTATAAAAGTAGAGCTTTAATCAATTTTTTTAAAAAATATTTTAAAAAATTAAATTTAAAGTAAATTACAAATAGAAAAGAAAGATAATAGCATTATATTTATCAATTCCAAAAAATATATCTAAAATTAAATATATAATTTTAAAATAAAATTTATTTAATTTTTTCTATGATGAAAATTAATTATTCAAATTATATATATAAAATAATAAAATAAAAATTATATATATAAAATAATTTGATAGAATTTTAATTTTATTTTTATGTATTTTTTATTGAAATGAAAAATTAAAAGCTACATAATTTTATATATAATTATTTAAAAATAAATTATAAAGACTTTTAAAAAATATTTATATTTAAAATTAAATCTTAAAAAAAAGTTTTGAAAAAGAAAAACAATTAAAAATAATCTTAATTTTTTATAATTATTTTTTGGTACACATGCATTATATTTAAAAATAAATAAATATTAAACTTAAATTCATACAACTTTTTAAATATAATAAAATAGAATAATATATATATATATATTTAAATTTTGTTGTGTAAAATTTTAAATCAAAATATTTAGTAAAAATATTTAAATAATAAACATAAAATTAATTTATTTAAAATAATTTTTTATAATATTTTGAAATTAAATATGTACTTGAAAAAAAAATTAAAAAATTCGATATGTTTATGCATATATCAAAAGTTTGTTATGTAAAATTTAAAATCAAAATATTTATTTAAAGATATTTAAATAATAATTTTAAAAATGATTTATTTAAAATAATATTATGAATTTATGAATATACAGAAAGTTACACTAAAAGATGTATCATTCTTTAAATATAATCTGATAGACTAATATATATATATATATATATATATATATATATATATATATATATAATTTATTATATAAAATTAAAAATTAAAAAATTTATTTAAAATATTTAAATGATAAATATAAAATTATTTTATTTAAAATAATTTTAATAATATTCTAAATATATATACATAAAATATTTAAGATAAAATAAAAGTACTTAAACTTATACAATTTTTTAAATATTATAAAATAAAATAATCTATGTATATGAATCTAAAATTTGTTAGATAAGATTTAAAATTAAAATATATATTTAAAATTTTTAATTTTTAAAAAATATTGATTAAATATTAAGGTATTTAAATTTTAAATTAATATTATTTTAAAAAATAGAGTATAGACAAAATAATTCTATAAAAATACTATAAGGACGGATGAAAATATTATGAATATATACATTTATTTTCTACCTTTTATAAGTTATTTAATTAATTTTTTATATTTAATGCTAATATTTATAATTATTTTTAGCTAAAAACAACAATCCAAACAAAAATTAAATTTAAAAAGGAATACATAAGGATGAGCTAAAAAAGTTCGGTAAATGTTATTATTCATTAAAAAGCAAAAACCACACTCAGATAAAATTAAGATCAAGAAATTTTGATACCCACAAACAATTTTAAATTTAAAAGCAAATAAAATAGACAATATAAAATTAATTCACCAAATTATTATAATTACTGGCTTAATTTAATTTCAACCAACTAAAATAAAATTTATTTTAAAATAAGTAAAATTAATTAAAAAAAGAAAAGCATGGACGTGGATGCATGGTCACATGGGTGATTTGCAGTGTACCTTGGTGGACGTTGCTGTGCATAAGAGAGGGAGAGAAACCGAATGGGAGGTTAAGGTGAAGGGCCTCCTATGGAGAGACTTTCACATGTGTATGGTTGCATGGCTTCGTCCTCATGACTCACCAACTAGGTGAGTCAACTCGGTGAGTGTGTGTGTATGGGTGAGCTCAGGAGAATGGTTTCTGTGAGATGCCACATGCTATGTGGATAAGGTTTCCTTTAAACCTGGAGCTATTGAGTACAAATGAAATGATAAAATGGCATGGATGTGATAGTTTAGATGCACATCCTGGATAATATATTAAGAGTGAAAAAAGAGGTCCTGAACCATCCTGAAAAAGGCTCCCAGCTGAGAGTTTTTCAACGTCTAGATGCTGTTGGGAATGGGAGAAAAATGGGTCTCAAGATGCTGTGGTTTTTTTAACGTTAGTGAGAGAGATATGAGAGGGAGGGGCTGTTGTTGTGGTGGGTGTAATTTCACGCGTGCATGGCTAGCAAAGGAGTGGAGACGGGAGGTTGTGCGTGTGCGTCGTTTGGAGAGTGAAGGAGGAAATGTCATTGGCTGTTGTTGTTGTGGGTGTGAATGAGTGAGTGAGTGAATGTTGTGGTGAAGAGAAAGCCCAAGGTGGTGCCAAAACAAAAAATAGTTCAGAGAGTGAGAGTTAGTTGTGTTGTGTGAGTTTTCTTATTCGTGGGAGAGTTTAGGGGGCTGGTGGAAGGTTGAGAGCGTGAGGGTCTTGAGTTTGAAAAAGAATGCGATTAAGAGAGAGCCATCAGACATGGAGGGAGTGAATGGGTCTTGAGGGAATGAACCTTTTTACATGGATTGTTTTTTGGTGAGAAAAATATGGGGTGGAAAAGAGGAAACTAGACCTTGAGAGAAAAGTGTTGGGTGAAGAACGAAGGTGAAAAGAGAGCTTGTATTGCTGGAAAATGGGTATGTGAGTGAGAGAGAACAGCATGGGCTACAGTGTTGATGATCAAAATGAGAGAGTAGTGATAGGCTGTGAACATGAGGTTACAAGGGGATGGCCTAGAGAAACACACGTTATTGATTACTGTAGGGGGAACATGTGAGGTTATTGATGTTGTGGGTAGTTATGGTGGTTCAAAGATTATGAACTTCATGGTTGTAGAATGAGTAGAAGGGATTCCTCACAAAAATAGAGAATGTATGTAGAAATATCCTGGATGGATGAGTGTGTGTCTCCAAGAATGCATCCCTGGGCATTCAAAATAGCCAAGAGAGAAAGTGAAGAGTGGGAGTCTTTTCTGTTTTTAGTGAGGAGAGTTGTTGGGGGAAAAAGGTGAGAAAGAGTTGATAGGGAGTGATTGGGAGAAAGCTGTTGGTTCTCAATGCCAAAAAGCAAAAACCTAGGAAAGAAATCAATGTTGAGAGGGAAAGCGCATGGGTTATTACGTGAAGTGAGGGAGGGGAGTACGTGAGAAGAAAAATGAGTATAGATGGAAGGAAAAGAGTGGATAAAATTATTTTTTTATTTTTTATTTTTTAAATTTTTAATAAAAAAAATATTTGATTTTTATTTATTTATTGTAGGAATAGGATTTTGGACAATTTTGAATGTTGATAATAAATAACTGATTTTATAAGTATTTGTGCTATATAATTCCGTATAAAAAAAAATTCCCTGTGTACTAAATAGCACTTCTGATTAAGAGAAAAACATTTTCGTACAAAAATATATTGCACGAATATCTGTGAAATCATTTATTTCCATAAATTAAGAAAATATGTTTCAATTTTCACCAACGTGTATGGTCATTGGTCAAGCGTGCAATGTGTTCATCAATTTCAAATTCGTATTATCGTATAGCACTTCTAATCAAGGACAAAACTTTTTGGTACAAAAATATATAGCACAAATACGTACAAAAACAGTTATTTGTATAAGTTAAGAAAACCTGTTTTATTTTTTTCACCTAACATGTATGATCATGCGTAAAATTTGTTCGTCGATTTCTAATTTGTCAGATTTGTAACTTAACCATTCATCCTAAATAGCACTTCTAATTTATTAATCAATCAAATTTAAATTTTGTATATTTCTTTATAGGTACAGAAAGTTTCCCTTTCACTACAAAAAATAAAACAAACAAAAAAATCAATTGGATGATTTATCCATACCTATCATCGCGATCCCGTCCGTAATGCCTATAGAATTTTTTTTTTTACAACTATTTAAAGGATAATCTCTCTTCAAAATAATTAACACATGTCTACCTATTTTGATAGCATTATTTAGTGTTAATGTTGAGAATAAATTTAATTACATAAAATACATACATACAAAATTTAACTAATTTAGATTAAAGGAAACGGTAAGAATGAGTGGAAGGAGGGATTCATATTTGCATACAAAAAATGGACGGTGACTGGAATCGCAGACTGTTAAGTTTAATAAAATTGAAAGTGAAACTAAACATCTCATTGCACAAGAAATTTCTGTATTATACTTTTGTGAGCATGGAATAGACGTGGTTGCGTGCTTTTGCAATATTGTTCCATCCTCATTATCCAATGGTCTTATATTATGTGTGAATTCAAAAAAAAAAATTATATAAAAATTTATTTTGTAGAAAAAAATAGTCATAATTGTTTTTACCCGCAAAAGACTTATTCAAGTTCCACCGCTAAGTGGGCAGCAGCAAAACTTGGAAGGTGTATTTAATAACTTTACATCCCCACATACTTCAACCATTTTATGTTTTTCTTTTAATAGACTGCAAAATGTAAACATTTTTATATTATTAATTAATTAAAAATTAAATCTAATGAAGAATATCAATAGAGTGACTAATATCTAATTATAAACCGATATATAATTAAAAATAATTAATTGTTGTGATAATTATTTTAAAGTTACATACTTGGTGATTTTTAATTGGTTGAAAATATATATATTTTTTACATTGATAATGCATCAAAATTAATGTTGATGAATTTTAAAATAACTATTATTATAAAATTTAATTTTGATACATTATTGAAATACACATTTTTATACTATCAATTAATTAAAATTTAAAATATATATGGATTTTTAAATAATTATTATAAAAATAGTAATTCTTAATAATATAAAAATTATAATTAAATGATGCTGAAATAAAATTTTATATTATAAATATATTTAATTAAATTTTATTAAATAGATAGTTTTTAATTATGTAACAAATATTGATCGAATAAAAGTACAAATATCAGTGTATTTTGAGTAAATCCAAAAATAAAACCCTCTCTATTTAAGTCATCTATGTAATTGGGTGATCACATAAAGTTTAACTAAATTGATGAAGTATAAGGATGAAAAAGAAAATTTTGCAGTTGACTTTTGTGGTATTTATGCTTTTGTTTGTTTTAATAGAAATGGAAAAGAAGAAAATTAAGAGAAAAAAGGATAATAAAAATTGTAAATGGATGAGAGAATAAATTATTTTAGAAATAATTTATATTAAAATTATTTTATTCAATATATTTTTTAAATGGTTAATTTTCATCAATTTAATTGTTAATTTTGATGATTTTTAAAATAATTATTATTATACAAATTTAATTTTTATACATTATTAAAATACACATTTTTATACTATAAATTAATTAAAATTTAAAATATGTATGGATTTTTAAATTATTATTATAAAAATAATATTTCTTAATAATATAAAAATTTATTACTAAGAAAGAAATTTTTATTTAATTAAAATTTTATAAAATTTAAAAGAGATTGGATAATTATTTTGTTTAATATATCTTTTAAATGATTGAATTTTGTTTATTTAATTATTAATTAATTTTATGATATTGATAAAATTTATAAATTTTTTTAAAATTAAAAAAGTTTAATAGTTAATTATATAATTTTATTTTAATGAATAATATATATTTTTAATATATGATAATTTAAATTTATTTAATAGAATATTAAATGTTTTAATTTTTATAAACTTTTAATTTATAAATTTATTAATTTAATAATTTAATTGATAAAATTTATCTGTCTAAAAAATATTAAATGTAGTAACTCAAACATGAGCCAGGAAATGATCTTATGAATTAGAAGAAGGAAGCACTTGTTCTCCTTTTGCTTTTATTTTTAATTTGTAAATTATTAAAATATAAAATAAGATATTATACTGATAAAAAATATTATAATAAAAATTTAAATTTAATGTAATTATTTAACTAATATAAATTTATACAATTATTTTGTTTTCCATTTTTATTTATATAAATAGAAAAGATATTTTTTATTTTATTTCTTATTTTACTTATTATCTAAACAAAATAAAAATTTAAAATTTAAAATAAATAAATAACATAAAATAGAATGATTACGTGCATTTTGAATTCGCAAGGCTATTGTATCAGTTTGTAAAACAACAGTCCGTGTTGCCCAAAAATTACGATTGCGATTTACGAACCCTATTATCATTTAAACGACAAGTCTGCAGTAGAATTACATTAATATTTATTGTAAATAATACATTAATATTTATTAAAATTTACTAAAAAATTTTAGTTTTTAATTTATATAAAAATATAATATTGTATATTTTCTCATTATATTATTTTATATAAATATTTTTAATTTTTATAATATTATATATATAAAGAGATAAAAAATATTAAAAATAAAAAAATAAACGTTTTTAATAAATTCTAAAATATTAATGTAATTTGTTTTACAATAAATTATCAAAATTATAGTATTTTAAAATATATTATTAAACGAGTTAGCTGACAAAAATAATACTACCTGTATATTAGCGCCGGGAAACAAAAATTAGATAAATTTTTAGGTACTCGGAGGGTTAAAAAAAATTTTATACACGGATCAATAAAATGATATCTATTTTAAAGTTATCATTTTATATTTTTTTAATTTTTTTTTATATTTCAGTTCTTATAAAATTTATTAACCTATTACAACTTATCAAATCATTAAAATTTATTTAATAATAAAAAGTTGAAATTTTTATTTTAAATTTTTTATTATTTTCTAGTTTGTATCAAATCTGTTAAAAGTTATCTTTATTAACCATATATATTTATATATTTAGTTTTAAAATTTATGAAATATAAATAAGATTATAACATGAGATTAATATTATAAATGATATTAATTTGTGTGGTCACAGAAAGCGGATTCCTAACCTCCAATTTATATGGGTATGAGAGCAGTGGTCCAATACTCCAATTGTAATTGCGTGCGTTGTGGAACATATGAGTTTGTAATAGCGATAGTGAATTCTGATTGAGATTTACGAGTCAATGATACGAACCCGATGACTGCAGTAGACAGCACGGGTCACGAATTAAAATAATATATTTTTAAAAATAATATATTTTTAAAAATAATATTATTTTAAAATATATTATAAAATTGGTTAGCTGGCAAAAATGGTGTTGACGGTTTTAACTATCAGATAAACATAAAGTGACAATTTATAGCTACCACAAAAATAATGCCATAAATCATTGTCAGTGTTCTTGTATGTAGTCATTTCTGGATCAAAATCTGCCATAAATTGACAATTTATAGCTACCACAAAAATAATGCCGTAAATCGTTGTCAGTAACAGTGTTCTTGTATGTAGTAATTTCTGGATCAAAATCTGTCAGAAAATTCTTTTTAAATTTATCAAAAGTATTTCTGATGTCAAAAAATAACCAAAAATATAAAAAATTCTAATTTAATAATATATAAAAATTATTTTATCTTATTTTTCATATTTATTTAATAAATAAGATATAAAAATTCTATCTTATTAGCCTATCACACTAAAATCAAATCACCATTTAGTATGTAACAAAAGAATCACCATTTAATTAGTATTTATTAACAGTTTTATGTTGAATTAAATTTTATTAATATATTTTTAACAATATTTAAATTATTATAGTATAAGTATTAAAAGTCTATACTAATGTTAGAATATTAAAAATAGTTTTATCAAATAAAAAATATTAACATATAAATATATCAATGCTAGTATAAACATTATCCGCTAGCTTAGATTTTTCAAAAGTTATACTAACCGATTAATTTTCGTTACATAAAATTTATACTTAAAAAAGATTGATTATCTTAAAACTTAAAAAATTTTATTTTTAATTGATAAATGTTTTTTATTAGTATCCAACTCCCTACTGTACATTTTATGTTCTGGCGTGTGGAAAATTAAGTTAGAATTTACAAAATAGAATAATAAAATATTATCTAATTTATTATTTTTGTGTATATTAAAAATATGATAAGATAAAATTTTATTTTCTTTATCCAATTAAATTCAATTTTAATATCTTACTTATTTTTATATTAACCCAACCATTAATTTTTTTTCAAAAGTTTAACACTTGCTTGGTAGATTTTTTTTATCAAAGAGGAAAAGAACCTTCTTTTTCCGGAGAAAGTTTTTGTTTAAAATACTACATTACTAACAAATGCTAGCTGTTAAGTGACACAAATTTATGAAATCTCAATCCTGTTGAAAGGAAAAGTATCTAACATGCATAGCTATTAATACTCTTCTGATTAAAAGAACTTTATATTTCACCGTAAAAAAAATTGATATCAACTATATTTGGCGGTAACACTGTCTTGTCCAACTTATTTATTGGTCTTACGGATAATTCAAAAGTTTTTAATTAAAAAAATCTTGAATTATAATTTTATGATATTCTTAAATTTTCATCTACATCGTTATAGAAAAAAAAAATCAGCTAAATTTATCGATACGAGAAACGGAAGATCCTAAATTTATATTATAATTTGCACATTTTAAAAGAAAAAAAAATCACTTGGAAGGAAAAGTTAAAAAAAAAGCAACACAGTCTCCTCCGAGTGCGTAAAAATTAATATAATTCGAAGGCAAATGTCAATCACTATAATAAAATCTGTGGTTAAGGAAAAAATAATAATTTTTTATTAAAAATATGATTAATACATTTTAATCATAAATTTTAATATAGTTTAATAATTTTTTATTGATTAAGTATACTTAATTAATAAAATCCCAATTTTAAAATACGTATTTAATAATTTTACAGATGGAACATGTTCTTTTATTTTAAAAAAGGTAAATTATACTTTACCCCTCTATTGTTTTACTTTTTTTTTTTTTAAAAATATCCTATACTTTTTGTGTATATTGATTACAATTGGTTATGTCATGTGTCTTGAATATTGTGAGCTTAAGTTATTGGTGGAACGATTTTTTCTGAAAAGATGAAGTAACATAAAAAAGAATAGATAAAAGGGTGTGTATAATATTTTTAAGATACGAAAAAGTATTTTTTTTTTCTTTGGTTTAATTAATCCCGGTTAATAATAAAATTTAGATGCAACTTAGGTTTGATGATGAATTTTTTTAATATTATGAATGCCTTTGAGTATGTTTTATACGTTTTAAATTTAATTCATAAGAATAATAATATTTAGAAAATAATAATTTTAATTTTATCTCTCATAAATCAATAATAAAAATAAATAAACTAATGAATGAAAGAGAATAAAATAGAAACTCTAATGAAATTTAGATTTAATTATGTATTGAGAATGTTTTTATTTATAAAAGTTTCATATCTACTCATAAAGAATTATATTTATTAAATTAATATTTTTTTATAAAATATTATACTATTTTAACGTGTCTATTCATATAATTAATATCATTTTGATTACTTAGTATTTTATATTTACAAAAAATTTTGTACTTTTATGAATAGACATATATTTTCAACCGATGCCTATTCAGGTATGAATATTGATGTAATTTAACTTGATGTGCGTTCATGTAAAAGTATGTCTTTTGATTTACATATTTATAACTAACCTGTATGAAATATTATAAATTTTGAATTGAATCATGATTACTTTTTAATTTGAATGGTCCAAAATAACTTTTTAAATTGAATGAATCAATGCAACTTTCTATTTTAAATGAACCAAGATAATTCTTTAATATAAAACAATATAAATCTTCACAATAAAACTTTGTATTTTGAAAAATTCCACATTCTCCCACCATTTTCAAAACATTTATAAATTCTTATTACTTAGGAAGTCTCATGTTTTCGGTAGAGGTTTCTTTAGGGCTTAAACTCTTACTTAGTAAGACATGAATTTTCCTATAAGAAATAATATGGTAGACAATCTTTGAACCAATTATTCTCTTTAAACAAGCAAGCATACCTTATGCAAAAGATCTCAAAGCATTGATATCATTTTAATTAACATATTTATTATGATTTTATATCTTGTAACTTGTATCCTTTCATGAGAGATTTGTGAGTGAAGTCCTAAGGTTCTAAGAAACATTGACATTTATTCTTTATATAATTAACTCTATATCAAGAGCACCACCATGATAGATGTTCCAACAAATATATGCTTGCAAATCTCTTAAAAGTTGGTACCTAACCTTATTTTTAAATACATGATAATCAATCACTTACAAATCTTGAAATGATATAATATAATATTATGTATTTGCAATTACTTCAATAATGTGCATACTTTCACTGTTGAACTCAAGACTTGATGTTACTTAAGTGAGTAAGGTTTGCATCATTAGTAATTATGATTTTGTGAACTTTAACATCAACCCCTTTTGATACTTTCAACATTGAATCCCTTGCCAATTTTTTCGTCAAGGATGTACAAGATTTAATTCAATTTTTAAATAATTAATGGATATTATCTCATTCAAAATTATTTTTTTCACATAATTGTCTTGTTTAAACGTGATACCATACTTAAAATTGACTATAAGTCCTTGAAAGTGTAAACTTAGAATCACAATAGATAGTTATTAGCGTCATTGACTTATGTCATATCATATTTCAAGCAATAGGTTCCTAATCCAATTCACTTCGTTATTACATGCAGTTAATTTTGTAACTCAACTGTTTGTAGAAACATGTATGGCATTCTTGAGCCCATTCATTAAAAGATCAAGATCCACAAGCTTTAATTACCAAACCATGATGGAACTGAATTAAGAATGTTGTTAATGAGGAAAAAGACCCACAAGTGATGGCATGCTTTTGAAAGCATCAGTAATTGCCCCACAAAGCATATTATTTGAAAGATGAAGAAGCTTAAGTTTCTCAAAGTTATGAAACCATGATGGAACCAAAATGAAATAATTACTTGAAAGCTAAAGGAACTCAATGGATGTAAAATTTTTGAAACCATCTGGAAATTTACCATGTATGAAAGATCAAGGTAGGCAAGAGATGTGATGTTTCGCAAACCATAATGAGGAATGAGTGAATTGTGAAGTCTACAATTAGCCAAGTGCACACGTAAATAAGGAAGGAAGCATGTTAAGTACCCGGAACAAATTGTGCATGTTTTCGAAATAAACATCACTCATAAAAAGATTTTCCAATCACTCAAGTTTGGAGGTCTAGTTGATGTCATTTATTTGTAGATGAAAATTGAAACCGAGATCATAAAGATGTATATTCTTGAAAATTTCGTGGTAGTTAGGAATCCTCCCTCTAAAATTAGCATAAAAGAGATACCTCATGTGTTCCACATAGAACCAGAGAATATTGATATAGGAATGGAATGGAAATCATCATTTCCACTCAAATCCAAAGAAGTTAAGTATTCCAATTGCAATAAACATGAATTAACATTCTGAGCATGATGGAAGAAGGGTTATCATAACTGTCAGACTCTGCCACCATAACAAATTCTACTTTTAGCCAAGGCGGCGTAAAATAAAGATTTATGATAACATGTTCAGTGACATTATCAAGCTATACCCTTCCATTGGCAATAATACAAAGGATATTATATATTCTAAATAATGCAGCGAATAAAAAAAAAATTCCACTAATTTATACGTTTAAAATTTTATCCATATATTTTAAATAACTTCTAATTACAAAAAAAAAATCTCTTCGATGTGGGAAAGAACGTCAATCAGTTGTTTCTGATATTGAAATTGAAATAATTGCTGCTCAAGTCAAAATTGAAATAATCGACCGGCCCAAGTTGAAATTATATTCTTGTTATTTTTTTTAACATTTTTTTCCATGGCCCAGCACATTTTTTTTATCAACCCAGCCAGCGTGACTCATGCAAACTGGGAACCACTTGTGATTTCAAATAAAATTATTGAATTAAATATGAGAACAAACAAATGGGAGTTACAAAAGAAAAGAAAAGAAACAACCCATCATAAAATTGAGTCTCATATCTCTATATGTAATTGATGATGTAATATATTATTTAGATCTTGTTTTCTATTTTTTAAATTTTAATTTTAGAAAAGCGTACTCTTTGGTGAATTTTTTTAGCATATTAATTTAATTCTAAAATAAACACTCAATTTTGATCTTTAAAAAAAATTACTTAAATTCAATTTGGTTACGAGAAAAAGTCACCAAATAATCTTTTGATATTATAAATGTGCAGTAATCTAATGACTCAATCATTCTTTACCCATTTTTAACATGATTAGTTCTCGAAAATATTAATTACAATATAATTTAATCATATTATACTGTATTTTTTCCACCTTTAAGTAAAAATTAATGATTAAAAGTAAAACACACACGATCAAACCTACAAAGTCGAGGATTGGAAGTAGGGAATGAATGTCCCATATGTGGAGAAAGTGAAGAAACATTAGAACACCACTTCATCCAACGCAAATTCACGTCGCATGTGTGGAGTAAAGTCTTGGGATGACTTGACCTCCAAATGCCTCCTATAGCTTTATGTAACTAAATGGGTTGGAGTACCCCTTAATAATAATTCAATTTGCTGATAAAAAAAAAGTAAAACACACACACGCTCACAAAGAGCGATGAATCTCATAGTTTTGATTTTTGGGCATGAAGAATGTGATCAAAGACCAAAAACTGTAACACACAAGAGCAGAAATATAGCCAGGAAACGAAGTTGGGGTGTCTGAACAAGAAGGAAGTAAAGAAACAGAGAAAACCCATTTCTGGCTTTGCTGGCAGTGATGAAGAAGGCCGAAATAACCCGTTTATTATAAAAAAATATAACTCAACTTTTTTGTTTTTATGAAACATATAATTCAACTTAAATCCAATGATGGTACCCATAGACATTTCAGAAAAGGTAACATTAGTCAAATGTAAACATCAAAATCCCAAGCCAAGGACACGTGTTGGATTAAACTAATATTAATTTAGATGTAACAGCAACACTAGTTGGTTACATTATATAGGTTTTTGTCGTGAGTGGGAACTGTGGCAGTTCCCACACAATGCCTTCTTCATTTGCCTAGTCTCCTAAAAGGATGAGTCACTTGTACAACTTTGATGAACATGGAATTGAAAGACATGATTATTCAGAAGATGTCTTTCCTATTGCAGTATTGCTTGTAATATGCAAGGTTTGAAGAAAATTTTATCAGCTCAGTAATCTTAACCCCTGTATGGAATAGATTCCCACTTGAAAAAAATCGGTTTCAGGAGAATATTGTTGTGGCAACTTTTCTATGTTCAAGAATGAAATTTTAAAGAGTATTTATATTGGACACTCAATTTAAAGACAGCTTATTAACAGCATATTAATTCAGAAATCATTAATATAAATTTGAGACATCTGACGAGTCGTTTGCCATCTTCTTTAAGCAATTTAAAGTCTGTTTTATGGGATGAGTGAAATAAGATAAGGGTTTCAAGTGTTGTTGATTCTCCTGTTGATTCTTAAGAAAAAGCTAGTGTGTAAAGGAATAACAAATTGGGAAGCACCTTGTTGAAGTGCCATCTAATGCAATGAACAAAATGAAAAGGCAGGATTTAAAAGTGAATGCAGTTGAAGCCAGAAGGGGCAACCAAACCAGTAGATAGGCAAGGTCCACCCTCATCTTTTTCCTGCTGGTTTTTTCATATCCTTTTGCTTTTCGCTCCCTTAAATCCTCGTGGGTCGAGGGAGACTTGTAATTGCCTGGTACCTCTGGTGCTTTTTAATAAAATCTTTTGGTTGTTTCAAAAAAAGAAAAGAAGGGGTAATCCAAACCATGGGATTTTCAGGAATCTGAATTTCTTTATTGTATTTTACGGAAATTTGTCATTTCGATCTTTGTTTAAACTCCTGAACAATAAAATTGTTACTTACCTTTGTACTTGTTCCTGTAGAATCAACATAAAACACTATTTTCTTGACACACTTGAAAGAATTTGGAAAACAAGACATATCACTGCTGTTTGTGACATAGTGGTAGTTATGAATTTATAACCTGCAGTTAATTTATTGACGTTACCCTTTAAGAATGAACTCTTTAGATATCCATCCTTAGTTTGTATTTTGTTGTCACTTAAGCTGGTGGGTGAAGAAATTTTCCATATTGTTGTCACTCAAATTTACAAGTTCTCCTAAACTTAGAGGAAGAGTGCCATCCAACTTCAATAAATTTCCTAGAGGGAAGGGAATGGGCCCATGGAAAAAATTTGAACTTAGATTAAGGTACTCGAGATTTTCAAGTTGCTCCAACCAAATTGGCAAGCTGTCGTTAAATGCATTACCACTTAAATCCAGTACCTCTAAGTTATATCTACTGCATAAAGACACGTTGTACGGTCGAAATGCTTCCCTCTAAGCTTGTTTCTTGATAAATCTAAGCTCTTTAGATAACACATGTTTATGAGAATTTATAAAAGAGCACATTCCATTTGAATGAGTATATTTTGTTGAACAATGCTCTTTGGATAAATCAAAGCTTGCACTTTACTATTCTTCAATTATGTTAAGTTTTGGATTATGCTGAAAGCAAAAGCACCCAAGTAATGACTTCAGCTCACCTTCTCAACATGTATATGTCTGACACAGACATAGCCCGATGAAGTTGTCTATTTCAGCTTGTGAACACAATTTTCTGCTACATGACTGACCTCATCTACTTCAAATCAAAATACACGGAGGTATCTGATTGAATATTAATTGGATCACAGTCACTTGTACTACTCTGATGAACACAGAATTGAAAAAAATGGTGATTCTGAATATGTCTTTCCTATTGTTGTGTTACTTGTGATATGCACAAATTTGAAAAAAAGTTCAATCAACACAGTAATCTTAATCCCTTGATGGAGCAGATTCACACTTTTAATCTTCTTTACGGGTTGGAGGGATGATGTTGTGAAGACTTGATTTCTATGTTCCAAAATGCAATTTTAAGGAGAAATCTAGTTGACCTCACAAGGCCTTATATTTATAATGGATATTCAGAGGTTGTGTTTTTCAATATTCTTATTTCAATCTAGTCGTATATTTGATCTAAAATATTTCAAATTATGAAGCACCCAGTTGAAGTCCAATCCAATGTGATATGGGAAGGGTTTAAAAATAAAGGTTCCTTTTGGAGAACTTACATTGACTTATCTTCAAGAAATAAAAGTTGAGAGGGTGGAGTCAAGGCTTTAATGCATGGGAAATTAATCAAATCCATGGACTTTTCAGGTACTTCAATTTCTTGATCGTTTTCGTGGCAATTTGCCATTTCAATTTTGTTTAAGCTCCTAAACAAAAAAAATTCTTGATTGTCTTTCTATTTTTACTTATTTAATTGAAAACACTATTTTCTCGTCAACTTTAAAGAAAATGGAAAAGAAGAGATATCACAACCGTCGGTGGCACAATGCTAGCTGTGAATTTATTGGTGTTACCTTTCTGTGACCGATGAACTATTAAGCTAGATATCATTAGTTTGTATCTTGTTGTCACTTATGCTTGCGGGTGCACATTTGATCAATTAAGATAGGAAACTCGTCATTAACAAATTTTTCTGAAGGACTAAGAAATAAAAGTAACACACCATTTTTAAGATTGGATGCTTGAAATTTTTTATTTGGAACTTTAATTAATGGTGAATTATTATGGTCTCTCACTCTCTTTTGCCAAGGTATGTGACTATGACTTTAGAGTGTTGAAACTAAACCAATGCCTGCAGCAGCAAATAGTGTCCAAACTGTATACTTTTATGCAATATCAAAAGGACTTCTGCATTTTTCATATTATGATCTCTTCATTCATTTTTCTCTTTATAATTTTAGTGCCCTGAATTCTTGGCTATCTCTTGGCTAGAGATAATGCTATTATATTTTTCCACTTCTGTTGTGTCACATGAATAAAGATGAACATTTATGTTGAATGAGCAGATTACTTGTGGTTTCAGCTGTGCATGCTTAAGAAGTGCATCACAATTTAGATTAATATGAATTTCAAAATTTAAATATTTTCTAATTACACTTCAGTTATTTATATATGCACATATTTGACTCTTCTATGGTTCACACACTAAAGGGTAAAAGTTTTTACTTTTAAGACGCTTACAAACAATATGGTCGTTGGAGTATCTAAAGGTTTTGAAAAGAATCTTCCGCTGCTTAGTATTGATTATGTCTAAAGGACAAGATTTGGTGTTGAATCTTAGGTTTCCTAATCCAGATAGGATCACTCCCTGAAGGTGGAAGACAACCTTAGAATCACAGTTAGTGGAGCATTGGCTATTTTACTGCTTCAATTAGGAGATGGAGACCCGCCCACCATACAAAGGTAAGGGTGTAAATATGATGATAAAGTTGTGAGAAGAAAGAGAAGTAAATGAGTTTCATTTTTTATTCCCTTTATCTTATAATTTTTGATTCATTGGTTTGAATTGAAAATATAAAGAAATTCATATTGACTATGATTATCTTTACTTGAATCAATTTGGTTCTTTTGGTGTTCATGATTTTAATGTGAATATACATGATTATTATTACTGTGCTGATGGGTAAAAAATTGTGTAACCTATGATAAGCATAGATTTCATAAATAATTATCTCTCACTTTTATCTCATTAAGACTTCTTATATGTTCAATTAAGTGGTCTTTGTCATATTTTATGAGTTTGGGTTCATATGAAGTTTAATTGAATTTCTTTGCTTACCCGATTAAAATGACACTATTATAGTATTTTGAGCATAATAGGAGTTTTAGACATCCAAAAATCATGAAATCTGTCTTGAATGAAAGCTTAAAGAAGTGTCCATAGTTACAAAGCACGTTCAGACTCTAAATGGGATGTTTAGGACTCCGAAATTATCTCAAAAGATGAGATAGTGTTGCTGACGTGGAATTCGAACAGTGTGCAAAGATCCGGCTATATCTTGAGATATAGAAGTCATATTGAGATGAAATCAAATTTGTTGGACAGCTAAGATCCGGGGCTAACACTTTTGTTCAGAAGTCAAGCTCTAATTCGGACATGTGAACATCCGAAATTGCGGTGCAAGAAAGTCAAAATTGTTGTGCTCATTGGTGGCAAAAATTCAAAAGTATTTTGCATTTTCAACAAAGCCCATGAGAAAGCAATAAAAAGATAGAAAAGTAATATCCTAGTTGGTGACTTTCTGAAGATGATGCCTCAAAAATCCACTATAAATTGAAGGGTTTACAAGAGGAGAAACACAACATTTTGGAGATTAACTCCAATACCATTTTCTTTCTTTCTTTCTTTTTTTTTTTCTTTATTGTTAGTTGCCTCCTACATGGAAGGCTTAGGATTTATTTGTTGTTAGTTGCCTCCTACATGGAAGGCTTAGGATTTATTTGTTGTTAGTTTGCCTCCTTCATGGAAGGCTAGGTTCGTAGTTTCAATTCAAGGATTCAAGCTATTTTCATTTTAACTTTGAGGTCTTGATCTTTATTTACATGCTTATTGAGTGATTTCTACTCTACTTTACTATATTCTTCAATTTTATTCTTTTAATCAAAGTTTGATCGGTTGACGTATTTTGATTAATGTATAATTGATTTATAATTGGTTTTTGATTGGTAAATCATTTTCCAAAAGTTTGAAGAGTAGAAATTAAGTAATTGAATTGAAGGTTTTCATTTTATTACTTACTTCAACTGAATTCTGATTGTGAAATTGGTTTAGATAAAAGATTAAGTGGTTACTAAATCTTGTTGATCATAATCAATTAAATTCTGAGAGGTTTCTCAGTAGAGAATTCAAGGATCATTCTAGGGGTTCCAGATGATCCTAGGTTGATAAACACAATGCATGATTTTAGTGATCAATGATTAGTTAAGAAAATAGCCTCTGAATTCCTTGAGTTGATAATTGTTAAGTCCAATTAATTTCATTCTGTATTTTGTATTTAGAACTCAACATCGCATCTTTACAAAACCCCCTTGATCTAACTTTCTCCTAATTTGCTTAAGAATATGAAATGGTCTTTGGGAGATGACCTAGGTTGCACCTTATACTATACCAATAGTTTGAGGGAAATCTAGAAATTATTTTTGCGCGTTTACGACGAGCGTGTCAAAAATTTGGCGCCGTTGCCGGGGACCATTTTAGTTTCCTAGGCTCATTTAGGAGTTTGTATAAAAATTTTAATTTTTCTAACAATTTTTTTTTTACTTTAGGTATATATTCTTGGATTTTCTATATGAATTCACATTTTTGTGTATGACCCGATCCAATCCTGAAAATTTATATGCATATGATCCTGAGATTGATAGAACATTCCACCATTTGAAAAGAGCACATAGAAGACATTCATTCAGTAATAACCAAGAAAGTAACAGTAGTGATTTTTCATCTTTAAATTTTGATAGTTTCAAATATTCTGCTAAGAACATGGCTGATAGAACCCTAAAAGAATTAGCTGCACCTGATGTTGCTTATCAACCGTTGTGTATTCAATACCCTGATGTTGATGCACCATTTGAACTGAAGTCTGGATTAATACATTTGCTACCTAAGTTTCATGGCCTTGCAGGTGAGAACCCTCATAAACATTTGAAGGAATTTCACATTGTGTGTTCCACAATGCGGCCACAAGGAATTCCTGAAGATCATATCAAGTTGAAGGCATTTCCTTTCTCCTTAAATGATGGAGCTAAGGACTGGTTGTACTATCTACATCCAACATCTGTTACAAGCTGGAATGATATGAAGAGATTATTCCTGGAGAAATTCTTCCCTGCATCCAGAACAGCAGCTATCAGAAAAGAGATTTGCGGCATCAGACAGAACTCCCAAGAAACTCTCTATGAGTATTGGGAGAGATTCAAGAAACTATGTGCCACTTGTCCACACCATCAAATCAGTGATCAATTACTGATTCAGTATTTCTATGAATGACTCATGCCAATGGACAGAAGCATGGTTGATGCAGCTAGTGGTGGAGCACTTATGGACAAAACTCCTACAGCAGCTCGAGATTTGATTGCCAACATGGCAGAAAATTCTCAGCAATTCAATTCTCGAACTAATTCCTTGTCTAAAGGAGTCCATGAAATGACCACTAAGACAGACCATACACGATTGGAGAACAGAATTGAAGAACTAACCTCCATCGTAAGACAGTTGGCCATCGGACAACAACAACACTTAATGTTGTTGACAAAACCAAAACATGTGGCATCTGCACTTCTGTAGATCATCCTACTGATGCATGCCCAATATTGCAAGAAAGTGAGACACCTGAGGCTGCAGTAAATGGTATTTTTGGCACATGACAACAATACAGGCCTCCTCAACATTATCAGCAACAGAAGTTTGAACCACCTTCTGGATCATACAATCCTAGTTGGAGAAACCATCCTAACTTGAGATATGGTCCTCCACAATAACAAAGGATTCAAACATCTAACTCCCAAAATAAATACCAACCACCGCCATTCAGACAACAACAACAGCATATGCAGCAATCTGTACCCTCTAATGCTTCTGAACCCTCTCTTGATGATTTGATGAAGCAATTAGCAACCAACAATCTTCAGTTTCAACAAAATGTAAGTTCTACCCTTCAGGATTTACAAACTCAAATTGGGCAGTTAGCTACCACTGTCAACCAATTGAAATCTCAAGGTTCTGGTCAACTACCTTCTCAACCTGTCATAAATCCCAAAAGTGTGAATGCCATGACCTTGAGAAGTGGGAAGAAAGTGCAGATAGACCCTACATTTTTAAAGCAACAAAGCTTCAACCAGACTAATCCACACCAAAAAGAAGAATTTATCTCCACACCTGGAGATATCTCTGATAAGCCATCTGAATAAGAGGGAAAGTCTGATGAAAAAAGTACACCAGCCTTCGATAAGACATCGAATGATCAACAAAAAGAAGCTTGCCATAAACGATCTGCACTTGAAGCATCTGATGAGACAAAAACCCTAAATTGTGCTGATCAGAAGGTATCTTTACCTTTTCCAAATAGAATGGTCCAATCCAAGCCCAATGTTCATGCAGAATTGGATAAGGAGCTTCTAGATACCTTCAGGAAAGTGGAAGTCAACATACCACTTCTAGATGTTATCAAGCAAATTCCCAAATATGCCAAATTTCTAAAGGACATGTGCACGCATAAGAGAAGACTCAAAGGGGATGAGAAGATCAGTGTGGGACGCAATGTTTCTGCCTTAATTCAACCCAGCTTCCCTCAGAAATGTAAAGATCCAGGAACTTTCACCATTCCTTGCACAATAGGAAACTCTACATTTGGTCATGCATTGCTGGATCTAGGTGCTTCCATTAATGTTATGCCCTCATCAGTTTATAAATCTTTGAATCTGAGAGAACTGAAGCCAACTGGTGTGGTGATTCAATTAGCCAACAAAAGTACAGCACATCCAACTGGAGTACTTGAAGATGTGCTAGTTCAAGTGAATAAGCTGATCTTTCCAGCTGACTTCTACATTTTGGATATGGAAGACGAGTCATCCGTCAATAGAGCAACCTTGATCCTAGGGAGACCTTTCCTCAAAACTGCAAAAACAAAGATAGATGTGCATACGGGGACTCTCTCTATGGAATTTGGAGATGATATCATCCAATTCAACATATTTGAAGCCATGAAGCATCCTATAGAGAATTATTCACTCTTTCAACTTGATGTCATAGATCTTCTTGCGAATGATTATTCTATTGACAATCTACTTTTTGAATTTTTTGATTTTGATTTAGATTACTTAGATAATTTTACTTGCACATGTGATGAATTTGATTCATGTATTGTCTGTTCCAGGATTAATGCTGCAGACCAAACTTCGTTGAAAGATGACATGTTAGATGCAAGTGTTGCAGACATTTCAATCTCAGATAGATCCCTACCTTCCATAATACAACCACCTCCTTTGGAGTTGAAGCCTTTGCCTGAACATCTAAAGTATGCTTATTTGGGGGAAAATGAGAAGCTTCCTGTCATTGTAGCAAAGAACCTTCTACCGCAACAAGAAGAAAGGTTGCTGCAAACCTTAAAAAGCCATAAACAAGCAATTGGATGGACTTTGGCTGATATTCCAGGCATTAGCCCATCTACTTGTATGCATAGGATATTGCTGGAGGAAAACACCAGACCTGTTAGACAACCACTTCTCTTTGGTGAGGTATTTGACGTATGGGGTATAGACTTTATGGGTCCATTCCCTGTCTCTTTTGGCTTTGTTTACATTCTGCTAGCTGTTGATTATGTTTCAAAATGGGTGGAGGCAAAAGCCACTCGTACTGATGATGCTCGAGTTGTTGCAGATTTTATCAGGTCTAACATTTTTAGCAGGTTTGGCATTCCTAGAGCTCTAATTAGTGACCAAGGTACTTATTTTTGCAACCGCACAATGGAAGCCCTACTCCGCAAATATGGAGTCATGCATAAAGTCTCCACCCCATATCATCCTCAAACAAATGGTCAAGCTGAAGTTTCTAATCGAGAGATCAAGAAAATCTTAGAGAAAACAGTTCAGCCTAACAGGAAGGATTGGAGCTTGCGCCTTGTTGATGCGTTATGGGCATATAGGACAGCCTACAAGTCACCCATTGACATGTCTCCCTACAGGATTGTCTTTGGTAAAGCATGTCATCTTCTAGTTGAATTAGAGCATAGAGCATTTTGGGCAGTAAAGAAATGCAACATGGATCTAGACCAAGCAGGAATCCATAGGAAGCTTCAATTGCAGGAACTTGAAGAAATTCGATTGGAAGCATACGAAAACTCCAAAATTTACAAAGAAAAGGTCAAAGCTCTTCATGACAAAAAGTTGGCAAGAAAGGAGTTTTCCGTTGGACAAAAAGTTCTCCTTTTCAATTCTCGGCTAAAGCTTATGCCTGGTAAGCTACGCTCTAGATGGTTAGGACCATTTGTAGTTACTAATGTTTTTCCATATGGTGCAGTGGAAATAAAAAATGAGGTAACTGAAAAAATCTTCAAGGTGAATGGACATCGTCTTAAACCATTTTTCGAAGGTTTTCAAAAGCACACTGTAGAAGAAGTGCATTTGCATAATGCCACATACTTGCAATAAATTCAACAGAAGTCTCTCTCTCTCTCTTTCTCTCTCTCTTTTTCTCTCTTTCTCTCTCTCTCTCTCTCTTTCTCTCTCTTCCTCTCTCACATTCCTCACTTATAAGTTTCAACTAATCTCTCAACTTCCTTCTTCACCTCTTAAATCATCCCAACTATTACACTACATTGAGCTTGCAGGAATAATAACTTGAGTGTTTTAAGAAATGGAGAAAGCTCTCACCAGGATCAAAATTTTGTTCTCTACTCTCCCCAGAAAATTTCTTAAAGACATTTACAATTGCAGACTTGAACGATTGAGGGTATTAACACTCTTAGGCCTTCCAGAAGATGTCCGTTGGATCATTGAAGCTAAGGTACGTTTAGCAGGTGAATTTCAAGAATCATTTGTTAAAAACATGCCAGGTATGGAAAGAAGTTCCTATGCAAAGAAGAGAAGGGCAAAAAGAATTGGAGTTTGCTACAGGTGTGCAAGATGGACCTGTAACACAAGATGCAAGAACCCTGGAATGGTTTCAAGAAATCGAGAGGACAAAATTCAATTCATAAAGGATGGACTGAGTAAGGAGTCATTGGATGATATCATTCAAACTCTTGAGACGCATCCTAGTGGACATGTACAAGGAGTCCTTCTTGATTTGTTTGAACTGTTCCGTAAGGAAAAAGCACGTTATAGTCTTGGGAATCTGACTTTAAAAGACCCTGTTGTCAGTTTACAAGAAAACTGAATGGGAAGCACATCCTCGACTCTTAGAAGGCGTTTCAGCCGTTACTGGACGTAAAACCAGAGGAAGATGTGAGCCACAATCACAACTACTGTTCATTCTCATGCATGTGTGTTGGTCATTTACATTGTCTTTTCAATTTATTGGGCCACCATTTTTTTTGAAATTTTCACCCCTGCTTAAAGTCTTTCCCCTCTGACATTCACCTTTTCCTTAAACAAAAAATTCAAACTTTTGCAACAAAAATTCAAACTTTTGCTACCAAATCTTGATCCCGCACTATTCAAGCGATCTCCTTGTCTGATATTGAGTCCCTATAAATTATCAACCTCTATGACATAATTTTTCAAAAAAAAAAAAAAGACAGAAACACCGTATATGGATAGGATCAATACTATCTGTGTTTTTGGTGGGTCTAACCTTGGAAAGGATGGAGAATTTCAACATGCAGCTTATACCCTTGGTAAGGCATTAGCTGCAAGAAAAATCAATCTTGTTTATGGGGGAGGGATTCAGGGTTTAAAAGGATGTGTTGCAGGATCTGCACTCACAAAGGGGTGTAACGTCTTAGGTGTTGTCTTAAAAAATGGGAGCACCTCCTACTTGACCTTGGGTACTGAATTGAAGGTTGCAACCATGCATGACCGTATGAGACACATGTTGGTTAATTCTAATGCATTTATTGCATTACCTGGTGGTCTTGGAACAATGGAAGAAATTTTTACCATTATATTTTGGGCCTATCGGAATTTTCATAAAAAACCTTTGGACTTATTGAATATTAATGGCTTTTATAATGGTTTGATATCCTTTTTAGATCATGCAGTAGAGCAGGAGTTCATGTCACAATCCATGCGCAACATCATAGTATCTGCTTCAACTGTTGAACAGCTACTTGAGATTTTGCAAAATCTTACATCTGAGCTCAGTCAAGCAATGCAGCTGGTGAACCAACCAAATCAGGATGGCAGAGACAAAAGAGAACCAGATACCACTCTTCGGTTATAACTTTTCCTTACTTTGGTAGTTTTCTCACATTTCTTTTCCTGTCATATGAAATTCCATCTAAGACATTGGGGACAATGTCTTGGATAGGTTGGGGGGAGGATGGTCCGATATAAAAAAAAAGAAAAAAAAATTAAAAAAAAAACCAAAAAAAAACCAAAAAAAAAACAAAAAAAATTAGGTTAGAATCATAAACTTGCTTTGAGTAAGATGGCTGAGTAAGGAGTTACACTTGACTCCTGATACGCATCTTATGATAAAAAAAAAATTTGAATGTGGAAGTATGTTTTTCTTTAGATTTCATAAAATAATTGAAGCAAAATGATTTACATTTTGAGATTAATTAGTTTGGCAACACATATTTGAACTGGATAGATTAGATTTGATAAAAATATTACCTGTGAGATTTTGAGCCTTATTATTATTTTCTTTCATGTGTGATTTTCATCCATGGAATATGTTACTTTAGAACTTGCATTGATTCTTTTTTAAGCTACATTTTCACATGAATTGTATAAAAATGATTGAGGCACTGTTTTTCTTGAACAAACCACTTGGCCAAACCAAACCATATAATTTTATCCTTTGATCAGCCCTTTGAGCCGATTAGCCTTTTCTTCTTTTTAGATCACCACAAATCAAAAAAAAAAACAAACAAAAAAAAATAACTTTGTTTGACCATAGTAGGTGAGGAATACTGGATTTATCATACCATAAGTGTTTCAATAAATGTGGGGCAGATTATTGTTGTGTTCATCAATATCATGGTTGAAAAAAAAACTGAAGTAATAAATTAATAAATAAACTATTATATTGAAAAAAAAAAGAATAAAGAAGTGATATCTGTTTCTCACACTTGCACTTAGACTCAGTTCTCAATCCTCACCATTTTCCTTGGTCGAACATTGTATCTCTTCAATATATCATTTCATCTTTCTAATCCCGTTATAACCAGAATAAAGACCTCTTGATTTGTGCATTGCATGTGTACATAGTAGTAGAGAAGTAGAAGATATGCAAGTCTATGATAGTTCATCTTTCATGGATTGAATTTGAGAGAAACACTAACAAAATCAAACACTTGAGAGATTCAGAGTATATCATGTGAGGTTTTATCTTTCTCAATCTATGTTTTTCAAATTAAAGTTTCCTTTCTAAGTAATTTCAAAAATATGATGAAAGAATGCTTCATGAAATTTTGTGAATTCTTGAGAAATCAACTCAAAACTTTGATGTTCTTTCAAAAAAAAAAAAATTAGTCACCAATCCTTAACTTAAGTTTGCCCGAGACGTACAAAAGATAAGTGTGGGGGAATTTGATAAGCATAGATTTCATAAATAATTATCTCTCACTTTTATCTCATTAAGACTTCTTATATGTTCAATTAAGTGGTCTTTGTCATATTTTATGAGTTTGGGTTCATACGAAGTTTAATTGAATTTCTTTGCTTACCCGATTAAAATGACACTATTATAGTATTTTGAGCATAATAGGAGTTTTAGACATCCCAAAATCATGAAATCTATCTTGAATGAAAGCTTAAAGAAGTGTCCATAGTTACAAAGCACGATCAGACTCTAAATGGGATGTTTAGGACTCCGAAATTATCTCAAAAGATGAGATAGTGTTGCTGACGTGGAATTTGAACAGTGTGCAAAGATCCGACCATATCTTGAGATATAGAAGTCATATTGAGATGAAATCAAATTTGTTGGATAGCTAAGATCCGAGGCTACAACTTTTGTTCAGAAGTCAAGCTCTAATTCGGACATATGAACATCCGAAATTGCGGTGCAAGAAAGTCAAAATTTTTGTGCTCATTGGTGGCAAAAATTCAAAAGTGTTTTGCATTTTCAACAAAGCCCATGAGAAAGCAATAAAAGGGTAGAAAAGTAATATCCTAGTTGGTGACTTTCTGAAGATGATGCCTCAAAAATCCTCTATAAATAGAAGGGTTTACGAGAGGAGAAACACAACATTTTGGAGATTAACTCCAATACCATTTTCTTTCTTTCTTTCTTTCTTTTTTTCTTTATTGTTAGTTGCCTCCTACATGGAAGGCTTAGGATTTATTTGTTGTTAGTTGCCTCCTACATGGAAGGCTTAGGATTTATTTGTTGTTAGTTGCCTCCTACATGGAAGGCTTAGGATTTATTTGTTGTTAGTTTGCCTCCTTCATGGAAGGCTAGGTTCGTAGTTTCAATTCAAGGATTTAAGCTATTTTCATTTTAACTTTGAGGTCTTGATCTTTATTTACATGCTTATTGAGTGATTTCCACTCTACTTTACTATATTCTTCAATTTTATTCTTTTAATCAAAGTTTGATCGGTTGACGTATTTTGATTAATGTATAATTGATTTATAATTGGTTTTTGATTGGTAAATCATTTTCCAAAAGTTTGAAGAGTAGAAATTAAGTAATTGAATTGAAGGTTTTCATTTTATTACTTACTTCAACTGAATTCTGATTGTGAAATTGGTTTAGATAAAAGATTAAGTGGTTACTAAATCTTGTTGATCATAATCAATTAAATTCTGAGAGGTTTCTCAGTAGAGAATTCAAGGATCATTCTAGGGGTTCCAGATGATCCTAGGTTGATAAACACAATGCATGATTTTAGTGATCAATGATTAGTTAAGAAAATAGCCTCTGAATTCCTTGAGTTGATAATTGTTAAGTCCAATTAATTTCATTCTGTATTTTGTATTTAGAACTCAACATCGCATCTTTACAAAACCCCCTTGATCTAACTTTCTCCTAATTTGCTTAAGAATATGAAATGGTCTTTGGGAGATGACCTAGGTTGCACCTTGTACTATACCAATAGTTTGGGGGAAATCTAGAAATTATTTTTGCGCGTTTGCGACGAGCGTGTCAACCTACGTAACTTGTTTTTAATAGAAAATTGACATGTTGAGCAGTTAATCTCTGTGTATGCTTCTTTTGATGTCGATATTAACATATCTAAACAAGTAGTTAAAAGATATTGTCCTCCAAATTATAGTCTTTTCTCAACCTCCTATCAATGTTTTGACCGGACCTTCTAAAGCTTGGCTTTAAATGGAAGTATTAATTTTTTATTCAAATTAAACTGAGGTTAACCTCAACACACTTGTAACCTAAATTTACTTGGAATATTGACTTAAAATCAAACTCATGGAGGTAAAGTAATGAAAACTAAGACTTTATAAGAATAAGTCATCCGATGTTTGCTTGTGCTACATTCCATTCAATTAAACTAGAGAAGTAATAATTTCAAAAAGATTATTAGTTACAAAAGATATAGTACAATCCTCTTATATTATACTATGTCTTGTTGTAACATGATACTAATATAGTTTTTACTCAAATAACTACTTTTATTCTTTTAATATTAATCATTTCTGGTATATTGTTAAATATATATTTTTATAATTGTCTTTAGTTTTGTTTGATTTCAATTTAATAAAGTAGTAAACTCATATACTTTGGGATCAAGTAAGTACTCCAAAACTTTAGGAGCAAGTTAGTGATTCCTAAACTTTGTGAGCAAGTAATTAGTTCTTAGACTTTAGGAGCAAGTTATTTTAAGAGCAAGTAAATTTGATTTTTTTTTCCTATAAATGTAATATTTCTCGTTAAAGAAACAAGCAAGCAATTCCCATATTTCCTTCTCCTCAAAACTTCAATATCCTATCCTTTAACTTTTCCTATTTTATTTTTCCGTTATAAACCAACAATATTTATAACTGCAGTCGATGGATGATATCTCAAAGCTTCTGTTTGAGCAAATTAAAAGGATTAGCTAGAGTCTATTGATTGGTCTAATACAATCATTCAACGGTTTAAAATTAGAAAAGCCAAATAAGATATTATCTACTAAAGATAAATTTAGAAAGCAAATAAAAGAAAGCAACATTAAGCCTTATTCAACTTGCTACAGAAACATTTCAGAACAAAGTGAAAAAAACAACAGTCACCTATGAATACTGGTTCACATCACCATCAAGTTCTTAAACTTTTTCATTTTGATTACCATTGCCACATAAATCTCGTCTGCTTTCTCATCCACCCATCCAAAGTAAGCATGTCTGAAACTTTTCTTGAACCATAAGGTCCCAATAACTCCCCAGAAACCAGTTGCAAAGCCAGCTGCTATGACAAAGAATAACCATATTTTTTCTACCTTATCTTTCTTGCCATCATCATCTTCGTTACCTTTGCTTTCAGGATTTTGATGCGAATCATCACCAGGACATTTATTTGGAAGTAGAGATCCACAAAGATATGGGTTGTCAGCATAAATAGAAGGGTCATCCAAAGTTGAGAGCTGATTACCTTCGGGAATTGGTCCTGAAAGGTTATTATGTGACAAGTTTAAATGACTCAGTGAAGTTAAAGCAGACATGCTGTTTGGAATTGTGCCTGAAAGTAGGTTATGTGACACGTCCAAGGATTCCAGTGATTTCATATCTCCTATCTTCTTAGGGATCTCTCCTTTCAAATTATTGTTTGCCAAATTCAAGCCATGTAATCCGGTCAGCCAAGTTATTTCATTGGGAATGGATCCAACCAAATTGTTTTCTGACAAGTCCATGTTCACCACTAGCTTCAAGATTTTGATGTAATCAAGTTCTGTTCCTTTCATGACTTCTTTGACTTCCTCTTTATACCATTCAGGTTCAGGAGCCTCTGCCACAGACGAATTGTAAGGCAGGGGAACCAAATTTGCATTTGGTTGGTTTGATGACTTGTTCAGAGTCATTCCTCTAAGATTGCCTATGCACGAAGGTATGGAACCTTCTAATCTGTTACGGGAAAGGTCCAAAATTTTTAATGATGTGAGTTGGCATAGTTGTGAAGGAATTGAACCATTCAACTTATTTTGTCGTAGTCTAAGAATTTGAAGTGAAGGAAAGGTGTCTGCAGTCCATGATGGAATGGTCCCAGAAAGTTGATTCTCACCAACATCCAAAATCAGCAATTGCTTCAAATTTCTCAAAGACGCAGGAAGCCTTCCTTGAAGACTATTTTTGTTCAAATGCAACCATGTCAAGGAGGAAAGATTCCCAAAAGAACTTGGAAACACACCCGATAGTTTATTGGATGACAAATTTATTTCTTCCCATCCTTGATTATCTTTCCAACAATTTGGAATGTCCCCAGATAAGTTATTCTTTGAAAGGTCAAGGTTGTCCAACTGAGTTTGGCACAAAGAGATTGGTATTGAACCATTTATGAGGTTATTTCCAAGAATCAAGTTCCCTAAATAGGGCATTATAAGGCCAATATTTTTTGGAAGTGAACCACTGATTTGGTTGTTGGCCAGATTCAAATAAAGCATACCTATTGTAGTTAAAGACTTCTCTCTTCCTATAGAAATTATTCCGTCCAAATTATTGGAAGAAAGATCCAGGTGCCATAGTTGATAGAGGCTTTGAGGAATGGGGCCATTGAAAGAATTGTTTGAAAGATCGAAATAATCTAGATGTACAAGCTTCCCTAAACTTTGAGGGATAAAACCATTGAATTTATTGGAAGAAAGGTTTAAGAGATATAAATTAATAAATTCTCCCATGTAATGAGGAAGGGTCCCATTCAACTTATTGTTAGATAGATCGAGTTCGCCCAACTCTGATAATTTTCCGAGAGAAAAGGGAATGGGCCCCTGGAAAAAATTTGAATTGAGATCAAGGTAGCTTAGATTTTGTAGTTGCCCCAACCAAGTTGGCAAGCGATCACTGAACTCGTTGTTTCCTAAACTCAAATACTGCAAATCATACCTGATGCATCCAGATAATTCGTAGTGTCCAAATAGTTTTCCTCGAAGCTTGTTTCGTGATAAATCTAAGCTGTTTAGATGACACATGTTTCCGAGAATTGATGAAAGAGAACATTCCATATGAGTGAGATTATTTTGTTGAAGATTAATGCCGACAAGGCTTTTCAGCTCAGCAAACCATGATGGAATTGAAGTGAAACCATTATATGAAAGATCGAGGAATTGAATGGAATCCATGTTTCGAAATGCCTCAGGAATTGGACCGTTGAGCATATTCATTGAAAGATCAAGATCCACAAGTTTCTCAAAGTTACCAAACCAGGATGGCACTGAAGGATATTTGTTTCCAGAAAGGTAGAGAAATTCAATGGAAGTTATGTTTTTTACCCCTTCAGGTATCGGACCACGAAGCTCATTCCGTGAAAGATCAAGAAGCACAAGTGATGATATGTTTTTGGAAGCATCAAGATTTGCATCACCAAGCCCACTAAGGTAGCTTTGCCATTGCCATTGCCATGATGATATGCAATCATGCCTTTCAAAAATGCGTTGAAGGTCATTGCATGAAAGATCAAGAAGCTTAAGTTTCTTAAATTTATGAAACCATGAGGGAACTGAAGTGAAATAGTTCGCTGACAGGTCGAGGAATTCAATTGAAGGCATATTTCGGAAGGCATTAGGAATTGGACCATGAAGCCCATTGTATGAAAGATCAAGATGCACAAGTTTCTCAAAGTATTGAAACCAGGATGGAATTGAAGTTATACTGTTGAAAGAAAGGTGAAGGAATTCAATGGAAGTCAAGTTTCTGAAAGCATTAGGAATTGGACCATGAAGCCCATTGGATGAAAGATCGAGATGCACAAGTTTCTCAAACTTATGAAACCAAGATGGAATTGAAGTTATATTGTTGTAAGAAAGGTCAAGGAATTCAATGGAAGTCAAGTTTCTGAAAGCATCATTAGGAATTGGACCATTAAATTGATTCCAGGAGAGATAAAGGTGCATAAGAGATGTCATGTTTTGGAAAGCACGGAGAAGTGGAAGTGTAAGTTGATTTCCTCTGAGGTCAAGGACTTGGACTTTAGTGAGAGGAATGAGTGAATTGTGAAGTCCACAACCAGCCAAGTAAATATGTAGCAAGGAAGGAAGCATGTTAAGTACCTGGAACAAATTATGTGTGTCTCCGAGGTACACTTCACTCATGTCAAGGTGTTCCAATGACTCAAGATCAGAGATCCAGTTGACGTCATTTGCTTCTACTCCGTAATTCCAACTGAGATCAAGAAAGAGCAAGTTCTTGAGATTTCCCAAACTGCTGGGAATCCTCCCACTAAAATGAGAGCAAGAGAGATAGAGATAGTTGAGGTTTTGCATGGAACCAAAGAACATTGGTATTGGACTGAAATTGAAATGATTTCCGCTGAGGTCCAAATAAGTCAAGTATTCCAGCTGCAATAGACTTGGATTAACATTTTGAGCAAATATGGAAGGTTCATTTAGAGTGTAAAAATTGTAGCACTCTTCTGGAGCAGCAAATAATTCTTCGTTTGCCCAAAATGATGGTAAATAAGGCCTCCGAAGATCAAGTTTGAGAACATGTCCAGTGACATTGTCGCATTCTATGCCTTTCCATTGGCAACAATGGATACCTTCCCAAGAGGAAAGCCTGTTTGAGGGATCTTGAAGAGATGCTTTGAAGCTAAGAAGAGCCTGTCTCTCTGGTTCTCTGCAAGGGCTGGTTGAATATGCAGAGAAACATATCTGAGTAATCTCAACCAACAACAAAAGGACTGCAAATGCAGCACTTCCGTGTATTCTCATGTTTGGGACAAAGCAAGTAAACTCCTGTTGCAAGATAATGGTATCGATGCTTTTGGGCATTGCCTTTCACTTCACTCACATATATATACATCTCACACCATTTCACTTGTAGCAACTCTGGTGAATTACCTGGAAGCATCTTGTTTGGAATCAAATGTCAAGTCAAATTTGAAAATTTATTCCTTTAAATTAATAGGTTCTAAAAAAGATAAAAATTCTATCTCAATATATTTCTTTTTATATTTTTTATTATATCATATTTTATATTATATTTCTTTTTCTTTTTTCTTTTTTTATATTTTCTTCTTTCTATTTCATTCTATTTATTTTTAGATAAAATAAAAAAATAAATATCTTTCTTTATATATTTTTATTTTTAAAATATTCTATTACTATTTGGTTTTTTTATGCAAGCTTTGGGAATCCCCTAATGCCCGCAAGTGTGTCTATTTCATGTCCTTAAATCGCCATGGAAGTCCAATGCAAAAATTTCTTCTGCACTGACGCGGTTTACTTCGTCAATTTATTGAACTTTCGGCCAATGGCCCACTCATGAAGTTTTCTTCCGTTTCTTTTACGTATAAGAATCCCTTCCAAACTTCGACCACTGCATGTTTGGATTGTTTGACGGTTGCTAAAATATTTTTTTTGTAAAACAAATGTTATATGATTGCTCTGATTTAAAACTAAGAATTCTTGATCCCGTAAAATTTGTATATATATATATATATATATATATATATATATATATATATATAACAATTTTTTAAGCAAAATCACTTAACAGGTACAGGTTGTTAAGTTTGGTCATTTTGACAAAGTAAACTGCGTCAATGCACAAGAAATCAAATTTTTGTGTAGGTAGGACTTTGATGGCCATTATAAATTTTATCAATATTTTTCTTCTTCTTCTTTTATTTGTCTTTCTCTATTTGTAAAAAAAGTTATGAAAATGTTTTAGTACAAATATAATTTCCCTCTGGCTAGTCTCACTTCTAAAAATGCCGTGTTAGACAAGTTAACCTTCAGAGACCATCCAGAATTCTACTTTCAAACACCCTTTCTCTGGGAAATTTTAATCTTTTAGAGTGTGGTTTGTACTGCGTATTAGAGAGCTCAAAGTTAGTCTTTCCATCTTCCAATCCAATAAAAGTTATGAACTCATTAAAATATTTTGAAATTTAAGGACATAAGATGTTCTGAGATTTAATATTATTAAAAGTTTTTATAAGTATATTAGTTTCTGGTTTATTGACTTTTTATAAATTTGTTTCTAATTTTTAAAATATAAATTTTTTAATTTTTAAAAACTTTGAAAATTATTTCGTCCACTTATTTAATTTAAAATAATACGAATTAATTTTTTTTAAATAGTATAAAATAAATTTAAAAGAATAATAAAAGTAGGAGGCTAATAAAAAAATATTTAAATAATAATAATTTACAAAATTAAATTAAAGATTAAAATATTAATACATTTTTATTGGAAATGAAATCAAAATCAAAGAGTACATCAAAGGAGGTTACAATTGTTTCAATCACCACACACTAATTAATGCACAGGTCTAATCAATTTAACAAAGTAAGTGTAGTCAATAAACAAGAAACTGATTTGCGTGTTTTTTGGTTTCATAAGATTATTATTATCAATCCTTTCAATCACCACACACTAGTCATTGCACAAACTTAATCAATTTGACAAAAGTGTAGTCAATAAACAAGAAACTAATTTACGTATATTTTGGTTTTATAAGGTTATCATTATCAATGCTTTCTAAATCACTGCATACTAATTAATGCACAAACCCAATCAATTTGACAAAGTAAATAAGTGGAGTCAATAAACAAGAAACTGATTTGCGTATTTTTTGGTTTGATAACGCTATCATTATCACACCTTTCTATCATGGTACACTAACTAAGGCACGAGCCTAATCAATTTAACAAAGTAAAGTGAAGTTAATAGTTTGCTTTTGATTTTTAATTTGTAAAGTTATTTTGTAAAATTATTTTTAAAAGGAAAGTAAATGGAAGTAAGTAAAAAAAAATAAAACAGGTATTTATTTTTAAAAAGCTCACTCACCAAATAATTATTTTAATATTCAAAATAAAAAACTGCTTTCAGAAACAAAAAAATAAACAGACTCTAATTTCATGTCTTTTGTTTCCACAAGAGTATAATTATCAAGCCTTGAATTCACAATATATCACAATGAATAACCATTTAAAATGTTGTGTTGGCATAACCTAATAATGTTTGTCTTTTTATTTTGAAAAAAAAATTGACTTCCTATAATTTATTATATAACTTATTATTAGAAACTTTGATGACTTACTATTTATAATATTACGATACAGGAGATGAATGAGTCAAATAAAATTCATAAAGCCTTTACCATTAAGACAATAATATTATATACATATTCATGCATATTTATGATAGGCAAATTTAGATAAAGAAAAACCAATAAAGCAAAATAAAATTGGAAATACAAGATTCGATAAAATTATCATAACGAACCTAACCAAGAATTTAAATAATATATATTCTAATTAAACCAAATTTATATATACAATAAAATTATAAACAAAATAAAAAAATAATTATCTCTCCCCCATCTCTTTCTCTGTCTATATATATATATATATTCAATTGCTATTAGTTCTTTTTATGTAAGCTTTGGGAATCCCTTGAATGTACGCAATTGTGTCTGTTTCTTGTCCTTGAATCACCATCAACGTCCAACGCAGAAAATTATTTTGCGTTGACGCCGTTTACTTACTCAATTTCATTGAACTTTCGGCCAATGCCCCACTCATGAAGTCCTTGTCTGTTTCTTTTACGTAAAAGAAATAAGAATTCCTTCCAAATTTCGACCTCCGCATGTTTGGAGTGGTTGAAGGTTGTAAAATATTTTGTAAAAAAGTGTTATTTACTGCTGAGTTAGAACAAAAGATTAATCTTTTCTTAAGGTAAATTTAGTATATTTTTTATCCTTTAAACTTAACGATAGTTTTAATTTTCCCCTTTTTTTCTATTCAGTTTAGTATTTTAAATTTTATTTTTTATCAAATTAGTCCTATTATTACAACAGTGTTAATTCTCACTAAAATTCTGTTAGAAACTATGTTCTTTTATAAAACAATGAAATGAGTTATCTTGACTTATTTCATTATGTGTGGTTATAAAATTTTAGAATGAAAATTATATATTATTGGTGAGAAAACATAACAAAAAAAATTTATCATAAAAAAAAAACATAAAAAGATTTACTTTATCATTATATTTTTTAACCATTAAAAAAGTAACAAGATTTAAATGCAGAATCTCATATAAACACAACATAAGTATAATTTATCGTTATAAAATATTATGATATATCATGTGTTATAGGTATCGTTCAAGTTTTATAATGGTTAATTTAACTTTTGAATACAAATTACTATCTATAAAAAAGTTTATACACTAAAAAGAAGATATAATTGAGTTATTAGATAATACATTATAATCAAATATTTTTAGAGAATTTATTTTTATCATTTTTTTCATATCATAAAAGTAGGTTAAAGTAACTTAACCATATTAAATTTATTTATTTATTATTTATTATGTTGTTATGTGTCATTGATAGACACCTTTTATTGTCCAACAACTAATATCAAAAATTTTCAAAAAGTAAAGAAATTTGTGGTTGCAAAAAGAAAGGAACGGACATAATCTTGTTATCAAGGGTTTCGCATCATTAATAACTTGAAGGTACTTTTTTTTTTTTTACTTTGTGATTTCTATTGACAACTACTATATACCATGACTAGTGCAATGGAATTTGAGATAATTTTTTTGAGGAAAAGAAAATTTTCATTATATGGTAATGCACAGTAAAAGATGTTTTAGAAAATAAAGTTTAATGTGGCTCTAAAAGAAAGGCCCAAAGAGATGACGAATAACAAGTGGAAGATATTATTCAAAGGAAAACTACAAGTACTATTAGATTGACACTTAATTGTAATCAATGAAACAACATCTAAGAAGGTGTGAAAAAAGTTAGAAGATCTATGCATCAAGTCATTAACCAATTGTCTGTCCTTGAACATAGAGTTGTACATACTGAAAATGGAAAAAGGAGATAATTTACATAATCATATTAATGGGTTTAACTGTCTAATTTATCAAATACATGAGAAAAGATAAGTGATAAAGAGTAGACAATTGTTTTGTTATCTTCTACCTCAATCATATAGATTATTGGTGACATTCTTATTAATTTGAAAGGATACAATCATATTAATGATTAGAAGATACTGCTTGCTAAAGAGGTGGATAATAAAAAAATCTTGTAAAAAGAGATCAAGGTAAGGTCAAGAAAAATGATATATACAGTTTCAATGTTCAATGTTGAAATAAGATTTAGAAGAATATAAAATAACTTAAGGGAAAGGTTCAAGTAACTAAATCCTTAGCTAATGGAGAATTGTATTATGTAGAAAGTATCAATGATGATTATATTGAAAATCATTTTAAATGGATATTAGATTTTGCAACTAATGTGTATGTGTACATTGATCAAGACATATTTATTACTTTACGGAAAGATATGAATTTTTACTATATTTGTATGGGAACAAAATTGAAGATAAAAGTTGATGACATTGGAAATAATCACTTGAAACTCTGCAACGGTAAAATCTAAATTGTTCCCAATGTAAGGTATGTATTTACCGTTAATGTTAACATTATTTTATTGGATGAAATGACATTACATAGGTACAAATGCATGGAATTTAGAAAGACATGTTACCTACTCTTAATGTCAACATTATTTTATTGAATGAAATGACATTATATAAGTATAAATGTATGGAATTTGGAAAGACATGTAAAGTGTACAAGCCGTTTAATTTTAAAATAAATAAAAATAAATAAACATTTATTATTTAGATTATCACTTTATTCTTAAAGATAATGAAGTTAAGATGAAGAAGAATATAAAAAAACAAGTCCAATTTTCAACAAAGACTGTGACATTTGAAAGCTTAAATCAAGGAAGAATTTGTTATATGCATGAGTCAAGTCTTATTTTAGTTAGTTTAATTAAAAAAGAAGATATCTCTCTTGTAAATGAAAGTTTAACTTTTAAATGAAAATCACTATTCATAAGACGATTTATATACTAAAAAATTTTATAATTAAATTATTAAATAATACGTGTCATCAAATATTTTTAATGAAATTATTTTTATTTTTTTTAAAATTATAAAAATAGATTGAAGTAATCAAATTATATTAAATATATGTTTTTTTATTTTATTATTATGTACTTTTTATAAATATTTTTTATTATCCAACATGATAATAGTACATAAAATTTATTTTTATTTTTATATTAATTATTACTATAAAATATTATATATATATATATAGACATGTTAATAACTTATTATCATAAGGTACCACACATCCCAACATGGGATATTTTAATATCTTTTATGTCAAATAGATAATTTTTTAGAATAATATTTTTTGATAAAAATTTATTATAACATTATCTTGATCAAAATGTCTTACTTTGAAAATCAATGATTTATTTTTCATGTCATTATCTACAAAACAAATTTAAGTTCAGTTAATTTAAATTTTTTAGAAAATATTTTAATAATAAAAAGTTTATATTTTAGAAATTTTATGAAAATTAAAGTTTTATTTTTTTATAATTATTGAAAACCATTTTTATTTTAAGAATTTTGTTAACCTACTATTAAAGTTGATTTAGGCCTCCAAGAAGATACATTTTTATTTAAAAAATATGCATTGCACTTATATATTTTTATGTGATAACTATTTACTTTTTCGATCAAAACTTACTATATATCTTTAAATTGAAGGTTGATGTTATTTTTTTATTTTAAAATTAAATTGTTATAATTTCAGTTTTTTTAAAAGATATTCAGAAAATTTCTCAAAATAATCTCAAGTCTAGTTTTTTTTTTAAGGTTTTTTTAAAATTTAAACAAACAACTAAAATAATTTTAAAATATGTTTTCGTAAAATAATCTTTAGTAAACAGACTCTAAAGGCAAGAATTTGATACATATTTCAATAAAATTAGTGATCAATGTGATAAAAAAAATGTAAAAAAACCGAGACTCAAGCTCAAGGATCGGCAAATTGATAAGATCTTTAAGGAGAAAAAATTGAAATTAAACCTGTTAGGATATGTTAAAGGATGTGGAAGTTCAAGGACCTTAAACTAAAGGGAGAAAAGGTCAAGAAACAGCAAATTGATCGCGGCTTAATTGAAGGAGGAAAATAAATGAAATTAAGCCCATTATAATATTTTTGACAAAGGAGCCTCAGCGACCTTAGCAAAGTAACTTCCCCCTTTATACTCTTCATTCCATGGTTGGAGAACTGAAAATAATGTGGGACGACTTACATATGGACATATTCAGATTTATGTTCCTTTATATATATATCTTCATATTTTCCAGTTAGACTTAAGGGAAAAAAATGCTAATATCCTTGAGGACCTTGGAAGAGTGAAACATGTTTTTTACAGTTTTATTTAGTTTCTAGCTATTAATTTAATTTTTTTTAATAACTTTTGTTATTATGTCTCTAATGTCATTTATTCATTAATGACATGGCAAACACTCATTCATTGTATTTTAGGATAAATCGATGTTCTATTATATTTAAAACTTGAAAGTATTTGTTATTTTGCATTATGCTTGATGCATGCAAATCATACTTAAGGGCCAATATATCTGTTCCACAAGTAATATCCAGGTAATATAAGGATAAAGCCTGTAATGTCAAACCCACAAGTATTAAGCATCACTAAAATGTTATGTTATCTAGTCAGTAAAAATAATAAAATTATAAGTGTACGTTTAAAAGTAGATAGCTATATTAAATAATAATAAAATAAGACAAAAGAAAAAGAAAAAGAAAAAGAAAAAGATATACTAGATAATATTGTTGGAGCACAGATAACACACGTGAAGAGGTTGAATAATGTGTTAAAAGAAATTCAAAGAGTAGACGATTAAGGCAAATCGTTTATCAAAATCTTATTTCAGCATATAAGCAGAAGCATAAGTAAGAATACTCAGTATTCTCTATCAGATACCATTTGATTTCTGTCTTTTTATTTATAATGCCCAACATGACAACAGATCTATTCTAATTTCACCTTCAGCTAACATAAGCTACTCATTAAATGTTCAAATTTATTATTCAACCAATTACACGGTAGTCAGTGAGTTCTTTTTTAGTGTGTCTGAACAGTGACCCTTTGCAAATTTCAAAAAAGGAAAAGGTTTAGGGAAGAAACATAAGGTCATAATAGACTTTAGACTTTCAGGGAAATGCAGTTGTACCTTTATAAGCCAAAGAATGTAATGCATACAATAAATAAATCTTTTGATATATTCTGAAATGCATGGCAGTGTGCTTCTCTTAAGATCATATTAAACTGCTGGTTTACACTGTAGGCCATTTGACAAATAGAACACAAAATCACAGCAAAAATTAAATAAATAAAATAAACAAAAGTATAAAATAAAGAAAATCAGTAGTGCCGCAAAAGCTTGCTGTAGGGGAAAAGGGTGTAGTCTGAATAATTAGATGACATTATTATATTGCCCGTGCTTTTATGGTATCGAAGCTCATCTCACTTGGATCTGTTGCTTGCAACTCAACTTGAATGCCATCAAGTTCCCTCTTGAATCTGTCCTTGGAACTGGCATACACCATCTTCTCTCTCACCTTTGATGTATCCGGAGACCTAAATATGAGAAACAAAAATGTAAAGATAAATATATGATAGCAAAGTAAGTAAACAGTTATTTTCCATTCTAACAACAGTGTCATGCAATACATGATAAAATGTGTGCCTGATGTAGGAAGCAGAGATAACCATATTTTATCTTCACTAACATTAATTAATGGTCTAAGTATCCTATACTGCAATATGTTATTAGCATTTTTGCCATTTTTTATATATCTTGGATTAGTTTCTTCTAATATTAAAAAAGGTTTTTTCAGAGAACTTTATAAAAGAAAATTTTCGAACTTGAATAAACTAAGACTTTACCATGTGTGCGTACAAGACTGAGGGATATAAAATTACCATGCAATGAAGAAAATCTTGCTTTTCTGGCAGTTTTCATCTGTGGTGAAATCAAAATCATAAACAGCATAACGGCACTCATTGGAAGGCAGAGATGAAGTGAAGTCCTCATAGGTTTCTTGTGGGCTTCCAACTTTGTCCACTACCACTTCAAAGTTCTCAATCTTAAACACAATGAAACGGTAGTTCCTCTTTGCCTTCAGCTCCAGGAACTTTAACTTACACTCATCATTAACAGCCATTCCAGATGTCGCGTTGGCCTAAATACATTTGTTTTTTGGGAAACAAAAGATAAACGTTTGTGTTCACAATAAAATTTGATGACAATACCAGTTAACTGGGTCACTTGACATTTCATTGCCAATCCTAACATTGCAAAAGAAATGGACATAAAACAATACTTTGAAAAATTCATGCCCATTCGGATGGAACAACTAAAAGCATTTATGTTTTCCCCGGAGCTAAAACAGCTCTTAAGTACAAAATTACATAATTCTTTAGGTATGCCCTTCCATAAAGGTTAAATTTACAACTTCTCTATATATCACATCTATCAAAAATTTCTAGCTATGAACCAATTAATCCAATGAATCACAATTTTTTTTATCTCAAAATCAAATTATTAATTTTAATAATTAGATTAGATACATCTAATGTCTATAAACATGTAAACATGATAAAATTAGAAACAACACAATTTCTGCAACTATATAACACATTTTATCAATGTGTTCCCATTTATGTAATATGCACAGATAGGCATCAGGAACGTCAGATATCTGCTGTAACATACAGATGAATATTTCATCAAAAGAATGTTCAATGTAATTTGCATATTGCTCTATCTACCATGCCATTTCCTTTTTCAATTTTTTTGCCCTGTATATCTTATTAATCATCAAGAAGCGTAATAACGTTGCAAAACCAATTGATAATTTAACGTAGAGGAATAGGGAAACAGAGAGAACGTACCATGTTGTCGTGAATGATAGAGAAAGGTTAAGGAGAAATGAGAAAGAAAGAAAGCAATTGAGAAAGAAACAGAGAAATGAGAGAGACAGAAGAAGGGATCCTTATTTTGGGAGAGGCAATGAGAGCTTTGAGACAAAAACGGAGAGGAAGAGAATTTTGAGGAAGGAAACAAAGGTCGAAATCTCTCACAACATCAATGAGTGATGATGTCCACCAAGGTAGAACCTTACATTCTTATACCCATAGATTGCATGTGCACGTGCATGTGCATTTGCTAAACATTCTTTTCACTTTCTAATTCTGGCCAAGGAGAAATAACATCGTGTGCACTTAAATCTATTAAATGTTAATAATAATTAGGAACAAGTTTTCTTAATTTCATACTACACTTACCACTGATTTTAAGATATTATCTTATAATAATATTTTTAATATATGTTTTAAACTACCACTTTTAATTTATGAAACAATATTGGAAGTTTGGAACAACTTTTTGTTGAATTGTTACTTTTCAGACAAAAATTTATCTAATTATTCTAAAATATTTTATACATGATTTTAAACAAAAATAAAACATTTTTTCTATAAAAGGAAAAAACACCGGTGTTGGAATCAATTTTTATTATATAAAATGTATTTCAAATTTGTTTATAGTTAACAAATCTTAAAAGAACCCAACTCTGACGATGTATGAGATTAATAAACAGTGGATAGCATCTATTTTGTCATATTAAGAGTTAGGGTTTTACTTTTTGTATTTTTTTTCTTCTTTTTACATTTTCTTCTTTTTTTTAAATTTAGATATTTTTATTTTATTTTATTTTATTTTTTTAATATAAATTCCATAAATTATTTTATAAAATATATTTTTATATTTTATAAATTAATATATAAAATATATTTTGCAAATTGATATTCCAAAAACTAAGTTGCGGAATGTAAATATTTACATTCCGCAAATTAATTGATAGAATGTAAAAATATATATTTCACAAATTAATTTATAAAATGTAAAAATACATTCCGTAAATTAGTTTATAAAATATAAAAAATTTATCTTTTACAAATTAATTTATAAAATGCATTTGTTAAATGATATAATTAAAAAAAATAAAAGGAATGCCAAAAAAAAAACAGGGATGAAAAAATAATTCTCTAAAAGTTATTTATCATCAAATTTATGTACACGACTAGGAATGGAAGTGAACAAGGTCGTACGACAGGGGTCTATGACTCAACTCGCTTAAAGCCTAGTTAAACTCGGCTCGTTTAATAAATGGATAGGCTTAGGCTTTTTAAATAAGTATAATTTTTTAATCTTTCACTTTGTAAAAATTCATTCATTTTATTATTTTTCTATTCTTTTGTACTAAAATAATTAAATAAGTATAATTTTTTAAAGAAAAACTAACGAAAAGTTAAAAAAAAATTAACTAAAATAATCAACTCACAATCTTGAAAATTAATTTAAAGATTTACTCTAAAAATATTTCATATAAAGTTCACATCAAAGACTGATTTTAAAGGATTTATATATCATCTCCTAAGACAATAATAAATCCATTCGATATTCCAAAGGACTGCAACAAAATTACCTGAGCAATCAGTTGAATTGCCAGTAAAAAGAGAAAGATAAACTCAATTCCAAAATCTGGGAGCCATTCTCATGTGTCCTTTTTCTGTTACCACAAGAAATCACCGACTACCACCCCAACTAATCCCACTGTATTAAAGTAATAAAGAAAAACATTGGATATGAAAATCCAAGAAAGGTTTGCAGATTATATTAGCGTTTCTGTTACATACGGAGAATTTGAACCTACAAAATTGGGAACCCATGCATGCCTGACAAGAACTAAATCCATTAGTTACTTCGGTAATTGGCTTGGAGTCATCCCATACACATGCCTGCTCAGTCATTCTAAGGAAGGTGTTTGAAGATCAATCGTTTTGTATTAAAAAGAATCAAAATAAATGTTATCTAAGAAAATCAGAAACTACTGAAAAATTAAAATCTGAAAAACTAAAATCCTTAATCCATATAATTTTAAAAACTAGTTTAAAGATTTCCTCTACAAAATTACAGAAAAATTTCATACCAACACTCTGATTTTAAAGGATTTATATATTCCGAGTCAATCCATTCTATATTCCAAGGGACTGCAACGAAATTATCTCAACAATCAACACCGTTAGAAAAAGAAAATTCATCAACTCAATTCTGGAAGCCATTCCGTAGTGTGGACTTGTTACTTCACTATCTTAACCTTTGAGAGAGATTCCCATGTTTTGTTACCCAAAAAAATCACTGCACACCATCCCAACTAATCCCAATGTAGAAAAGTAATAAAGAGAAAAAATGGAAATCAAAATCCAATAAAGATCTGCAAATAATATTAGCGTTTCTGTTACATACAGAGAATTTGAACCTACAAAATTGGGAAACCATGCCTGCCAAACATGATCTAAAACCATTGCTTAAGTAAACTGAATTGGAGTCATCCCATAGACATCCTGTTCGCATATTTGAAACCTCAGACTTTCCTTCGCTTTCGACTGGTGCAACAAATAATGGAACGAGTTTTGTCAGGTATAATAATTATGATTACCCCTCATTCATATCAACAGCATGAATAACAAGATAGATTACAAGAAACTAATGGCAGAAGGCACCTGAATAAGAGAATTATAAAGATATTGTTCAGGATTAAAGGAAAGTGAAGCCATGAATCATTTGAAACATATTATATCCAAAACAGATGATATAAAATTGGAGTTTATTTTCCATTTCCACACAAGCTGAGAGAACTTGTTCGCCATGTTGGAACATGTGTCTAATGCTAAAACATATATGAATCATAAACAAGTCTCTTTCATTGGACTACATCTGTCAATGGATGAAACCTCAAACAAAAATCCATAACAGCGACTAAGAACATTGGCACCGACAAATCACAAGACTTTAGATCAACACGAGCAAAGCCCCTGTATTATCCATTTCCACCACTATAAAGCCAGTGATTAAAGAACAGGTTCTTAATAATATCCATGTAGATGCTTAGTTTGCAAAAATGATGCAATGTATATATATCCCATGTGGAAGGCTCAAGCACAACCAAAATATCAAGAATGTCCAACTTAGCCGGATCAATTACCTATTTCAGATGTTTCAGGACTTGAAATTTGAAAATAGGTATATATTTCAAAACACAGGATTCAGCATTCCAATGCATTTTGAGAATTTCATGGATATAGGTGATATATAAATGATATCATAAAGAAAAAGGAAAAAGGAAATTAAATCAAGTTTTCTGTTTGAAGACTTACGTTTTTTCATAGGGCCATTGGTTGCAAACCTAAGGAATGCAAATTGTACAAAAAGATTAGACTTGACTAGACAGGGAAGACATTGTTAGGATAATGAATCAAAAGCATCCATACATTTTTACAAAGATTCCAGAAAAGAAAAACCAAAATGACAATGTCTAAAATCCAAATAATAGCGAATACCTTTGGAACAATTCCCTGACCATTTTGAGGGCAGTTAAAGCTAAAATGTCCGTGCCCATAACAGAATAAGCACTTAGCAAACCTTCCTCCCCCTGCATCACCAATTAAACAAATTTGAATCATAGGATAGCAGATGAAAGAAAGTAAAGTGAAACCTGATACATTTACAGATTAGGGAAGATAATACCATAACAGAGGTAGAATGTATATCAGACAAGTAGATTAATTTTAAGTCCAAAGATAGAATAATATTCCCTAGTTATGTTATGTCAACTTCTAAACATCTTTAATAAACTATCTAATTATCTATTCTAAATGAATGGCTAAAAATCTAAGCTAATGGATTAAAATAAAATGTTTATCACTCAGTTTGCATTAAAATTGAAAATATAAACACTACATGAGAAGCATAAAAAGTTTAGTATACCTGCTTGTGACACAGAACATTTTCCAAGAGAATGTCCAATTTCCCTGCAAAAGAAGCAAACTTCCTCATCCATGGAAAGATGTCTCAGCTTTTGGCAATGTGCGATGTCATGACCAAGGTGTCTGCATGCATGGCATCTCTGGACACACCCAGTTACCATTATATAAACCATAATGGGCTAATTCTAATCGTATAAACTCCAGATAGAGGAAAAATCATTCTTTAGGAACTGAATATGATTATTCCAGGCTAAAGCAACATAGAATAGAATACAACTGCTGAAACTAAATCCATAAAGGTCACTACATACCAGAGAACTCTTATCCTTGGGGCTGACTATGAGATTGGCACTTTGCAGAACCCGGGTTGTAGCAGCTGGCTCAGCATTGCATTTACTCTGGAAATAGCAAATTACCATTTACATGCTACAATGAACTAATTCTAATTGTATCAATCTCAAAAAACAGGAAATGCATTGCTCCTTAGGATCTGCTAATGAAGTAATGATTATTACAGCAACATAATTAAATCTATAGATCCTGATACATACCATAGAATTTTCACCAGCCCATTCAGAAGAAACTTTAGCAACTGAGGGCTCTTTGGTTCTCTGAACTGGGGTTTCAGTGGTTGCATCAGCATTGTGTTTCTTGGATTCTAACTCTTTATTTTTTAGTTCACTCTTCCTTTTCTTCTTCCGCTTTTTCTTGGTCATTATCTGTTCTGAGTCTATTGGGGTTACTGGGTCTGTTGGGGGAGCTTGGCTTGTTGGGACTATTGAGCTTACAGCAGGTGCCGATGTAGGATAAATAGAACTTTGAACGGGGGTTTCAGGTGGCCTGCCATCGTGTTCATTGGGCTCTGCCCCTGTGCTTGTTAGGGCACCCCACCTATTCTTCTTCCTCTTTTTCTTGGTCATCTCCTGACCTTGACCTATTGGGATTGCTGTGTCTGCTGGGTGAGCAGGGCCTGTTGGAATACTTGTTTCTGTTGAGGGTGCTGCTATGTGATATATAGATCCCTGAACTGGAGTTTCAGATGGCTTGGCATAGTGTTCATTGGATTCTGCCCCTTCACTTGCAATGGCACTCCCGCTTTTCTTTTTCCTCTTTTTCTTGGTCAACTTCTGACCTTGGTAGCTTGGGGTTGTTGTGTCTACCGGGGAAGCTTGGCCTATTGGGATGACTACGTCAATTGAAGGTGCTGCTACAGGGTATTTAAATTTCTGATCTGGAGCATCAGCTGGCTTGCCATTGTGTTCAATGGGTTCTGCCCCTTCACTTTTGAGCGCACTCTTCCTTTTCTTCTTCCTCTTTTTCTTTGACATCTTCTGTTCTGGATCAGTTGAGATAGCTGGGGATATAGGGATTGCAGGACAAGGGTTCATCAGGATTGTTGGATCTATTGGAGGTGCTGCAATAAGGCATGCAGGAGTCTGAATTGGGTTTTCTGCCTGCTCCATAACAGGTTCATTAGGTTCCACCCCATCCAGCACATTCTTTCCCTTTTTCTTCTCAATCTTCTGTTCTGTGTCTATCAGGATTTCTGGATCTACTGGGATTGTTTTGTCTGTCAGGGATTCTGGATTTGGGCATATTGGGATTGGTGGATCAGATTGGTTCTCCACCTTCTCTTCCAGGCACATTTTTCTTTTTCTTCCTCTTTTTCTTTTCCGTTTTCCTCCGCTCTGATCAATGGGAGTTGTTAAGTCTCCTGGAGGTGGTGAATCCGGCTTAGTGCAAGTTCCAGGTTGAGGGTGTTGTTCATGTGCCTCACTCAGTTCCACCTCTTTTTTCTTTTCTGGGTTCATTGGAGTTGCCAGATCTACTGGGGCTGCTGGTTCAGGTTTAGAACACACTAGAGGATGCTCTATATTAATTTCAGTTGGTTCTTCCCTTTTCACCAGTTCTGAGTCTTTTGGAACTGCTATGTCCAACTGGATCGTCAATTCAGGCTGAGGCAACACTCGAGAGTGCTCAGCACTAGCTTCCTTTGGTTCTGTCTCTTCTTTCATCTTATTCATCACTTCTGGGTCGACTGGGGCACTTTGATGAGGGTGCTCTATATTATTGGACTCCTTCGGTTCCGGTTCTGCCCCTTGGAACTCGACCACATTCTTCTTTTTCTTCTTCCACTTCTTCTTCCGGGGAGTATGATCTGAGGGTGTTGGATCAGGTACAGGGTTCTCTACAGTACCTTCATTTGGTCCTGCACCTTTATTCTTTTCTGGGACGGCGGGTTCATGATTAGGGCATAGGTCTCCATTACAATTAGCATCATCTAGTTGGGTTCCTTTTTCCTTCCTAATGTCGGGTTCCATACCTATCGTGATTGAAGGGCTGTATGTCTGAAGTTGTGGTGCATCTTGCACAAGCTTTTTTTTGTCGGGGGTTGAGTCAGGATTCTGTGCTGTAGTTTCAGTTTTTGGGTTCTGCTGAACTATTGGGATTGCAGTGCCTAATATGGGATTAGGGCATACCTGAACCTGAGGTTGTTCATCTGATTCCTTGTTTTTCTTCTTTCTCTTCTTCTTTCTCTTCTTCTTCGTACTATCCGAATCCGGCGAAGCCAAGGCTTCAGGGTTCTCCTCCTCTCTGCACCTCTTCCTATCCGAGAGTTCGTTCTGGATATTGCTATGGTTATCAGTCACAGCCATAGCAACCAAGAGATGAATTCAGAGTCTGTAGAGGCCGCACCCAAAATGTACCAACCTAAGCGATGAGGCCAAGCTACTTAGCCAATGCAACTGAGGGAAATTAGGGTTAATACCGTTTTTCATTCTTTTATGGAATGGTCCATGGCTGTGTATGTTTTTTAAAAAACCAAAAAAAAAAATCTAACACTTTTTTAAAATGTCTATTTTATTAAGATTTTATTTCTAAAATTACAGTATCTCACCATTGCCATCCACATCTGACTAATTCAAATCAAATTAGTAAAAATTATTGTGTGACAAAAAAAATTTTAACATGGTTGTATAAATATATGAAAGAATCATATTAACATACTATATTAAATATATATTTTTATTAGGTAAATTTTTAAATAGTTAATTATTTATAATTATTTTTTAAAGTTATTTTAATTTTAAAAAAAATTAATCAACAACAAAAAGAATGCTAAAAAATGTTAAAAAAATATGGTGTAGCATTCTTCTATATTTAAATTCGAAACACTGATCCTATAAAAATAATATTTCATGAATTAATTTAGTTCACTATTATCTTTTATTAGAATGTAAATCACTGAAAACAAATATAAAAAAGATCAAATAAAAAATATAAATTATTTTGAATTAACGTTTTTTAATTAACCTAAAATGTTTTTACATTTTTTTATTTTTTTTTTCTACTGGTTTAAACAAATAAAAATGTTTTTTTATTTTTATTTATTCAAATAGTTTATCTTTTTTATTCTATTTTACTTTTATTTTTACGGTTTCTATTTCTTTCTCTTTCTTTTTTCACTATTTCACTGTTCATCCAACAAACCGTTCACATAATTTCATTTTAGTGACCATTTGATGTTCAACTGGATTCTTAGTGATGTTAGTACTCTAAGTAATAGAAAAACATTTTAACACCTAAGCTCTGATCTTTTTGTAATTAAAAACATTTATACTCTATTGAATGCATTCTTGAATTAATATAAATAATTTTTAGATCAATATTAATACAATTAAATTTTTACAAAAAAATGTACTCAACTTATAAGTATTTTTATTTTTTTCACTTAATTAATATACTGTGTTTATTGGTTTTAAAAATTTATTTATTTAAAAATATTAAAGATAATTTATTTAAATCAATTCAACCTTTAGATAGATTATGATTAAAATAATTCACAAATTATAAAAATTCATATTTATAAAATTTATAGAATCAAAAACTTATTAAATTTTATAGATTAAGGTTAGTTTATTAACTTAATTTTTCTAAAAAAAATTTATATAAAAATAAGTTTTCATCTTTACTTTCGTTTTTTTAAAATAAAATAGAGACAAAAAAAAATTAAAATGAGTAAAAAAGTTTAGGAAGAAAAAAAAAATTAAAAAAAAGATAATTCTAAAAATAAAAAGACAGATATATTTAAAAAAAATAAAAAAAAATTAAAAAAATTTAAGAAAAAAATTGGAGAGGAGAACATTTTAAAGAGATATAAAAAATATTTTAAAAATAAAAAATCTAAAATAAAAGATAAATAAATTAAAAAATATTTTAGTGCAATAAATGATATTGAAGAAAAAATTTTAAATAAAATAAAATAAATAAATACATGAGAATAAAAATTAAGAGAAAAAAAATTTTAAAAAAAAGTTAAATATAAAAAGAGGATGATATGAGTTACTTTATATTTATGTGTGATTTACAAAATTCTATTTTTAAATATGTTACAAAACATTCTTGGTACTAAATTTGATAAATTTAAGAGTTACATAAGTTAAGATTTAAAAATCTTACTTTTAAATTAGTTATAAAACAAAAAATTATAAGCTAAAATTATATAAAATAACTTATATTTAATTTATTTAATTTAAAGGTTGCATAGATTAAAATCTAAATTTTTTTATTTTTAAATAAATTACAAAATAAAAAATTATAAAATTAAATAGATAAACTAGGACACTCATCCTACTTAATTTAACTTTTAAACAAATTACAAAATAAAAAATTATAAAATTAAATCAAATAAACTACCATACTCATTCCACTTAATTTAATAGTCAATTAAAATTTAAAAATTATACCTTTAAATAAATTATAAAATAAAAATAAAAAAAATTAGATAAATTAATCTATATTAAACCCATTTAAATTGAAGATCTTACAGTTACAAATTAAAAAACCTCACTTTTAAATAAACTACGTATCATTAGATAAAAACTTAGAATCAAATAAAATGGTAACCAATTTGACAGTTCTAATCATCTCCTTTTTATGGACATCCGTCGTTGCACTTATCAACTTTATTCATCAATATGCTGTGCTTCAAAAAGTCGTTTGTACCGGAACAAAAAAAAAATCATCATTTCGACGAAAACAGTTTTGATGCGAATAAAACATCAGGTATGAGCGTGTTTTATTGATATAAATAACATTAACCCATGTTAAATGTAAAGTAGTGAAAAATAAATAAAAGTCCATCAACAAAATAAAGACATAATAAATTAGTGATTGTACCAAAAAAGAATATTGTTACATTTTTAGTTGTCTTTCATAAAACACAAGAATTTATGATCAGCAAACAGGCACGATACTCTTCGTTTTCATGTCAATTCTCCAAACTTTTAGGCAAGCCAAGACTTTTCAGGAGCGATTACATTCATTCTGAAACAGATCTTGCCGATTGCACCGCAAAGGACAGAAAATGGAGAGTGGAAACCAATATCCACACGATACATGAAGTTCACAACTATCCTTAGCTAAAGTTCACAACTATCCTTAGCTAAAGTTCACAACTTTAGGACTCTTCTTCTTTGGTTTTACATGGTCATCTTTTGTCTTTGCTGACTTGTTCTTGTCGCCACTATATATCTCATCCGTCATGAAGTCATCCTCAATATCATCCCCGCTGATAAATTTGGTAACTTGACCACTGGGTCTCACTTCAGTTCTCATTGCTGAAAGAAAGAACAGTTATCAGCCAGAGTTTATATAAGAGCCCTTCTTCCAGAGGATTATAAATTCTTGGGAATCCAATAAATCAGGAAAAAAAACATAATGAAATTAGATTGATGATATAAAGAAGAAATCAGGCTGAGCACAGATCACTCCAAAAATTTGAGTTCATTTTGATTTCTATGATGAGCAATTTGTTCCTAGAAAAATACTTCCATCCACATCTGGCATAGATCCTAACATTCAGCAGACACACATATTACTTCCTTTCCTAACAACGACAACCACTCTGGGTGAAATCTCAAACAAGATTTAACAAAGACAGTGATCATTTTAATAAGAGCATTACACAGTTAAATTTGATAAAATAAATTAAGATCGGCATCCAATAAAATCAAGAAGGTTTGACTATCCATGTCTTCATGACTATCAAGCTTAAAGCCTATCACGACTGACAAATCATTTCCCCTAATATACTATATAAATAAAGAGTAGATTTTAACATTTTTAATGTGCAATCAAGCATAGTCCCAGTCTACCACCACCTTGTGTCTTCTCAAACTCAGATATGAACAAAATTGTCTAATTTGGTTAGCCATTTCATGATATCCTGTGACTTTAGAACCAAAGTAATAGACTTCAGTACAAAAATACCACTAATTAAGGAGGAGCAGTTGCAACTTGCAACTGTTCTAATTTATCCTAAGGTCAAAGGAACAAAAAACCGTGCATTTCCACTACTTGCACTCTTGCAGTTAGTTGACATTATGGTCAGAAATCATTATTGCATATTGAATCTAACTGCAGCTAAGTAGCAGCAAAACAGGACTAGGATCGGCCACAGTTTAGAGAAGCAAATAAATGAAACATGGATGTCCAGAACACTAAACAAAAATGCAGCGCTTGATATCAATATCAGAAATATAGTAGAAGAAATCCAGTCAGTTTCTTCTAAGAAAAGCTTACATCCATAAACTGGCCCATTAGCAGCAACAGATCCTTTCTTCCCTTTGTCAGGACAATCCTTTGCCAAATGTGTTACGCCACCACATATTTTACAACAACCACCCTAGTATAAACAAATAAATAGTTGTAACAGATTAGACACACCCTACAATAGTCAAGTTTTGCTGATTTGACAAATATTATTATACATTCAACAAGGTCGACCATTAAAGGAATAATAATACCTTTGGATAAATGCCGTGAGTATTTTGAGGACAGTTTTTACTCAAGTGTCCACGTTGATTACAGACAAAGCACTCAGCAAACTTTGTCCCTCCTGCATCACCAATGAAACACTTTGTATCAGGAGAAAAGAGACTAAAGAACTCATAAGCACTCCACTAACATCAAAATTGAGAAGATGAAATTCTATCAAAGGCAGACCATTATAACTCCAACCACCAGGTGGTATATATTTACAAGCATAAATATAGCAGAGAAGCCAGTAATGACATAATTGCCAAAAGAAAGTAATAAGTTGACAAAAAACTAATAAAACAGCACCAAAAAGAAAAAAGGATATACAGGACAATGATGACGTGTGCCTGTGTGTTCTTCATCCATCATAAGAAAAAGCAACAAAGAAGAAATATTAGATTTTTAGAACCAGCATTGACTAAAGATCTTTGAAACAGACTAATGTCTTATCCTTTGCTAAAGGTAAATCCCAGGATTAATGATTTGCAACAAAACGTCATGTATTTCATTCACCAAAAGAAGCTAACCTAACCAGATGCAAAGATATACAATTATACACAAAGCAACAAGAAAATAAATTCTTCGCAGAATTTATAGCCATAGAAGGCAGCTTTAATAAAAGGATTGAAAATTACTAGGGAACCAAAAACAGAAAGTCATTTCTCCTATTATACAGAAAAAGGTAATGGTCTACTTGGTTGAAGAAAATGTTTTCTATTTTTATTTCCAATGTGCACAAATAGTCACCAAAAATGACACATTATTTTCATTTTATTTCTCATTTTCAAAAATTTGTACAGGAATGAAGAAACAACAAAATCCTAATTTTACTATTTTTTTTTTTGGATAAGCAATCCTAATTTTACTATGTCTTATACAAATGTGTGATAACAGAAAACCAAAAGAAAAAAATGGCATTTTGTAATTATTTGTGAAAATACAAGATGAAAATAAGAAACATTATTTTCAAACTGAATAGGTCCTAAGTTATCTCCTATTATCAGGAGAGCAAATGTGAATTGTCATCTACATCTCTATTTGATATTACACACATCTTAAAAAAGACATTGTGCATTTGACAGCAAGTTACTTAGTAGTTCAGGTTAAAAACATAAATGTATAAACACATTTGCAATTAAATCTTTAAGAATAAACATAAGATTCCCAATAAAGAACTTTAAATTTCCCATTAATCTTGACTTTTGATCCAAATAGTTTTTGTCTTAAAACCAATCAAGCATCGTATGCATTTCTGACAAAGCTAAATGTTCCATTGCATGATCATGTTATCAGTGAGCATGTAAATTACTCAGTAAACATCTGCAATTGCAGATATCAATCAAACAGATAAATGGGTTAAATGTTGTCATACCATTTAATTGTAAAGTCACTTAACAAACAACATATCTCTGCTTCACAAGTTACACACGAGTAGACTCAAAGCCAGAGATAAAATGAAATTCTGTAACCTCTAGTATATACCATTACCTAACCATATGCTTCTGTGAATAGAGAGAACCCTGGAGGACAGATAGAAATCTGAGCCGAACCTCTTCACGTATATTCCAAATTTCAATTGAAAACTCTAGAACTAACAATTTTCATGCTATAGATACTTAACTCATCAGGTTTTCACCTTCAGACCCGGACATAACACAAACACTTGATAAAAAAACATAAATATATTAACAAACCTTGTTGAATTTGAAAGCTCTAGAACTAACAATGTTCATACTATAGCATACTTAACTCATTAGGTTTTCACCTTTCAGCCTCGGACATAAGTGAAACAATTGATAAAAAGCATAAAAAAATAGAGGAATTAGCAAACCTTCTTGAAGAGGCTGCGGACAATTTGTGAGGGAGTGGCCAGTTTGCCCACAATTATAGCAATACTTGCCATCCTCGGCTCCATCTTGCACCTCAGGGCAGTTCTTAGCTCTGTGACCGCGTCTTCGACACCGCAAACATATCTGCAAACACCACACCACCATTCCATCAGAAAACATAGCAAATCGAGCAATATAATTATCAAACCTATTAATTAACATTTAGGAAAGAGAAGCGTTTCTGATATTCGAAGGAAACCTTGTTTTTCTCCCATTCGGCTTTTTCGGGACAGAGCTTGGCAATGTGATCTTTGGCCTTGCAGATGAAACAGGTCTCGCCGGGCTTCATGCCAGGGACTCTAAGAGGGTGTTTTCGGAACTTGCTTTTGGAACCACCTTGTTTTGACTCAGAACTTTCGCGTTTGAACGCGCTACTCTTGTTCTTTTTCTTCTTCTTCTGAGGGTCCTTTGGGGGTGTGGGTTCTGCCTTCGGAAACAGTTCCGGGTGCTCTGCTTTGTATCGCTTCCGAGCAAGTCGCTGCCTTTGGCTCACCATCTCTAACCTCTCGCGCCGGAGACCAAGCTACCACGCTGCAACACCTGCTTCGCTTGCGGCGAGCCCAATCAAACCCAAAGGGTTTTGTTTTCCATTTTATTTATTTCCTTTTTTTTTTCAAATAATCAATATTTTAGAATGATTAATTTAATTGCAAATATATCTTCCCAATCAAATTCAAAAAAAAAAAATGATTAATTTAATCGGTGTTTGCTTAATATTTTTTAAATAAGGTCTCGAGTCTGAATATAGTGTATGAACAAATATCTGGGAGAGGATGCCTCCTTCTAAAAGTTACATATTATCTATATAAAGAGGTATAATAATATTGTTTGTTTTATTTTGAGTGAAATTTTAAAAAATAAGTATTTAATATGTTAAGGTTGTAGGCATCAGTTTTATTTCATTTTAGTACATAATTAATACATAAAAAGATAATTCATCAACTTAGGATTTATTTATTCTTATTTTGAAATTTATTTTCTAGTTTTTAAAAACAAGATAAATGATTCATAAGAATGGATTATGAGAATTGTTTTAAAATATAACATTTAAAAAATATGAAATGAAAATATTTTTAAGTTTTTTATTTTTTTTTATAATTCATATATATATATATATATATATATATATATATATATATATATATATATACTTTTTTGTGATGTCTCATCTTCATTCCATGCTTATTTTTTTCATTCTTTTCTTAAATTTAATTTTTAAAAATAGTTTTTGATAATCTAAACATAAAAACACAATCAAACATCTAATTCCGTGTGTTGTTCTCAGGTAAGACTCGAAAAAATTTATATTTCAGCAAAACAATAATATAAAAAATTTATATTATCAAAATAATAATAAGATGCATGTAACAAGACAATAAATTAATAATCGTTGGATATGCTGGAATTATTGACATGGAAATCATTAACTTTAAACGATAATTCCTAGACATTTAGAATAAAAAGTTTCTTTGTACTTTTAGGTATATTTTCATCAAGTACTTATTTATGCTAAATATCATGTAAATTATTTTTTAATGTTTATATAATATTATTTAAATAGATCAATTTAAATATATTACCAGCTAAAAAATATTACATAACCTGGTAATTTGTTGGTATGTATTATTTGATGAATGTAGATGTGTTTGACAAAAAAGAGAAATAAGAAAATGAAATTTTAATATTCAATCTATATGAATGTACTATGTAGAGGTATTTTTTTATTTAGATAGTAATTTATTTATATTTAAGTCTTATATAAAGGATATTTATGTATTATTTGAGTAATTTTTTTCACAATATTATTTTTCTGAAAATGTTGAAAACTTATTTTTATCTTTACAAATTTAAACATGATTAAGATTATATGAATTAATATTTTTTCTATTTAAATTATTCCTAAGTGTATGAGTTATGAATTAAATAAAATAATTTTTATTTTATTTAAAAAATTAATATATGCTTAAAATAAACAATAAAAATACATAATATTTTTTTATTAAGAATAATATAATTAAATACATTAATAAAACTAAATAATATTTTTAATAAAAAATTAGTATTTATTAATTTTTATCATATACATTTAAACAGACATTAAAAAAAATCGACAATTTATTCCTTTTGATAGAAATATATCACTTCTCAACTCAATAGTTTATTTTATTTCTCGTTTTAATACAAACAGCACAACAGTTATGCTTTCTTCCGTTTTAACATGAATATGAAATAGGTGGAAACGAACTTTGTCTTTGCCTTTTGGGTGCTATAACATGCAAATTCTCTCCTTTAGTTATGTCAATCAGTGATATTTGTGCTTCTCTTGTTATATTATTAGAAGAGAAATAATAGATATTGGACCAGTTTTGCCATACTTTGCTTGAAGGAATGCTAGTATTGCGGATGCTTAGACCAATTGGGTTCAACTAGAACTAGTAATCATCTTTTTTATTAGAAGAGTATCAATCTAGGGTAGAAACTAGTAACACTTAGTTTAAAACATAAGAGAGATTTTCATCCGAGTTTTGCTATATCCTCCTGTTACCTTATAATATAAGTTTTTACATAAAAAAAAAAACTATGTAAAAGTAAAAAATAGAGAGATTTGAAATTATTCTTTTCGTAAACATTTATTTCCTTGGACTGAGTGCTTTCTATATTGGCAACATACCAGTATATTTGTTTTTTTTTATCACATTACTAATTTTATTATACACTTATATTTGTATCTCTCTTTTTTATAATTTGTAGTAAAGATTTTATGTGTAAATAACATTACTCAGCGAGCAAATTGTTAGAAGACCTGTGCTGTGTGTAAACAACATATAAAACTCATCCTTTAATCTTTGATTTGAAAGAAATTGAACTTGCCCATAAGCTGACACATGGTTAAAATTTATGATTGGTGGACTCCAACAACAATATTTAAATCTTTATTGGTGAGCTATTTAGGATTCAGAGAATTCAGCTTCTCAAGTTTGAGAAATGAAGTGTTCTGCTACAAGACGCCTTAGAATCTTGCCAGTGGCGGTTTTGGGCAATGTATCAGTGATGAAGACCTTTTTGGGGACTTTGAAGGTTGCAAGGTTCTTCTTGCTGAATCTGTGTACCTCTGCCTCATCAATGTTTGATCCTTCTCTTGGGATGATTGCACAATTTATCTGTTAAAATGGAGATAGATATGGTCAATAATTCAATACTATTTTTCAACAAACCAACAAATGCATCTAGTCAACCCTCAAATTTCTGATTTATCTTTCTATTCGCAAGGCATTTGACTTGATAATTCTTGGAACACCTACTTAATTTCTTATATATAATTAACTTTTTTTATTTTATCATTTTTAAAATTTTTAATTTTAAAACATAAACTTTAAAGAATGCCTGTTGCTAACTAGAAAAAATGTATTATGGAAAGACTGAAAAGATCTCCCAATCCCAATCCCAGTGGCGCACGCTTACAGACAAAAAGGTGCAGTCGTGAAACTTAGGTAGTGCTTGTGTGTATAATGACAATAATCGATTTTTTCTGAAATGAATAATTATTACTGCCGTGTAGCGTGTCTTATAAAGCATGAATGAATTATAAATTATTCACGCTGTTTATTTGTTTTATGAAATCGATTTTGACAGGTCAAACGTGTAAGCAAGGCCTGTAGTGTTGGGCTTTTTCAGTAAATAAGCCTTTGAACAAATTATGGAAGGTCAAGATTACTGTAGTTTTTTGGACCAAATTTTCTTCAACGAAAGTACTATTGTAGTTTGTCGATAAACATCTGAATTAATATTGAAAAAGCATTATCAATTTTAAGAGTGTAACATATAGAATTAGGTCAGAAGTGAAAAAAAGTTCCCATGTTGACATAGGATGATGGCATGACCAGTCGTCTTGTAGTGCACAAACCGACAAGGGTCCTCTGGAGTTTAAAAATGATGCAATGAGTACGACATAAATATTCCGTTTGGCTTTCAGGTAGAAGTTACCCTCATGGTAGGACCACATTCATGTGAGTCATATGAGATATCACTAATTTCTTATTTTTTGGTTTTTAGGGGTGAATCAGAGATCATTTATTAGTTAGTTACCAATCAACACAAATATGTGTGTCAGTGTGTGTCATCGTTTTTGGACTTAAATAACCTTTATGCATGAAAGCAAGTAACCGGATCTATGCTTTATGACTTTATGGCCTTTCTTTATTTTGAAAGGTTGACATCTATTTGTGATGAAAAAAGAAGATCACAACAAACGATGGGATGGTGGCAAGCCGAAAAAACAAAAAGAATATAGCGGAAAAAACATGAACAACATTTGTCAAGTGAATTTGTTTCTAAAATAAACGATCAAGTGTATACTTTGATTTAATTTAAAATATATTAATCTCGATCAATTAAAAGTTGAAGATAAATATAGTTTTACTACACTCACTATTTAAGAAATAAAGTCATTTTATAAGAGATTTCGCTAAAAAGTAAAACAGGTACCTCTTCACCATATTTGTCATCTGGTACTCCGAATGCAACTGCCTGAGCAATGTCTGGATGAGATAAAAGGACAGCATCGATCTCTATCGGCGATATTTTCTCCCCTGAAAACAAAGATCTTACTTATAAAATGCCATAATTTGGTAATTTGTTTCATGAAAAATGTCTTAGGCAGAAAAGATTATATCTCATTTCAAGGCAAAGAACATTTTAAAAAAGAAAAAGAAAAATATTACCGATGTTTCACAGACATAATCACGTACTTTACGACCACCTTCATTGTTATTTTGTTTTCTAATATGCCCACCAAATCTCTATTTCAAATTAAAAATAACATAAAACTAAGCTGACAAAATAGACGATTAACAACGAAACAAACGGTGCAACGACTTGACAGAATACGCGCCATCGGTGTCCACTATGTTAGGAAAAGTGGAAAAACACTTAATATATATGTACGAAAAGATAGCCTTGTGACTCAACCAAAATTTGCAAGATATTTGAAATGTACCTTTTATGTTTCAATACAAATACACAACATAATATATTCTTTCTTTAAATAATGATATTAAAATATTCGAAGCGCCAAATTTCATAATGATATTTACTTATCATCATGGAAACGGAAAAACCTTTCCTCTTAATTTTGAAAATACCCAATTAATTGCCATGCAGAAGAAGGTATACATAACTATAAAAATATAAATATACCTCCACGGTTAATAAGCTCCTTGATCCGACCCACGAGATGCAAGTACCCGTCCGAATCAAAGAACCCGAGATCACCAGTGTGGAACCAGCCAAATTGAAATGCGACACCATTAGCATCAGGATTATTCTTATACCCTTTGGTCACATTAGGTCCCCTCACACAAACTTCACCGCTCACTCCAGCCTTTTGAATCTCACCCTTCTCATCCAATATCGTCATTTCTTGACCCACGGGCTTCCCAACCGACCCGGCCTTGTGAGGCCCATCTTCCGGTAACGGGTTCGAAGACATCAAATGCGAAGCTTCCGTCATAGCATAAGCCTCCAAAACCGGGGCTCCAAATACTTCCTCCAACCGATCCAATATAACCGGAGCAAGCGACGCACTACAGCTCCGAATAAACCGCAGTTTCGGGTAAACCGGTTCCGGGTTACTTAAGTGCCGATCCAATAGGATTTGGTGTATGGTAGGAACCGCCGTGTACCATGTGGCGTCATACCTCAACATGTCAGACCAAAACGTCGACGCGGAAAACCGCCCTGCCGCCGGGAGCGCCACGGCAGCTCCGGCGACGAGTGAACTGAGTAATGCGGCGATCAAGCCGTGAACATGGAACAAAGGGAGAACGATCACGGTCGAGTCAGACTCGGTGAGTCTGTACACGGACTTGATGTTTTCCACCGAAGAGGCGAGGTTGTGCTGCGTCAACGGCACTCCCTTGGGGCGGCTCGTGGTGCCGGAGGTGTGAAGGAAAAGTGCCACGTCGGAGGGGTCGTTGGTGAGTTGGGAAAGCGAGTCAATGGCTGAATCGGTCTGTTTCAGCGAGAGACTCAGTTCCGCGTCTTCGGGTTCCGCGAGCCAAGCCTTTGCTAGCGGGATACTCAACTTGGAAGCCGCGGCTTGAGCCGACTCGTTCCCTTCTTTGGACGTTAGTAACAGCTTGGCCTCTGAGTCAGATAAATAGAACTCGAACTCTTCCGCTGTGTAGGCCGCGTTTAACGGTGCCGCTGTAGCTCGTGCTCGAATAACGCCCAGAAACATTATTATAAACTGAAAGAAAATGTTAAATAATAAATCAGAAATAATACATAAAAAATGAAATGGTGATTTATTTATTTTTTCTTTTGGTGGTTTTTCATGTGTTGGCAATGAAACATTAGAGTTTCGCGAGAGGGCAAAGGGAGGACCTCGAGGGTGTTGGGAAAGGTGAGGGCGACGACATCGCCGTGTTTGATGCCGGCGGAGAGTAAACGTGAAGCGGCGCGTTCGACGAGGTGGTGGAGGCGAGAGTGGGTGAGATCGAGTTTGCCGGAGACGGAGAGGGCTCGGCGGGAGGGGAATGTTCCGGCGATGTGATGGAGCAATCCGGTGAGTGTGGTTGGAGGTGGCATTGTGGTGTTAGCGAGGTGAGGTTGTGTTGTGATATGAGATGGTGCATAGGCAATGCCGTGGTAACGTTAGGGTGCGGACATATAAAGGGTTGGCTAGTTTGTGAACGTGGCATGTTGAATCAAAAGAAGACAACAACAGCAAAAAAGGATGAAAGATAGAATATGATTGAAAGGAAATATAAAAAATTAAATGTGTAAGAAAAAGATAAAAATAAAATTAAAAAATATATTTTAATTGAAATAATTTTTAAAATAATATATTAATATAAATTTCATATATTATTAATTTATTATTTAATTATTTTAATTTAAAAATAATTTTTTCTTCTTTTAAAATTTTCCTTCTAAATAATTTGTTAATGAAATATTTTATGTATAGAGAAGTTTTTCACTAAAATAATTAATTTTACTTATACGATATGATGTTTTTAACTCAAAAAATTACTTTCAATAAAAAAATATATTAATGGTTTAGATTTAGAAAAACATCGTCGAAGAGATCAACCAATAAGTGGTTAGTTCTAATAATTTATGTTTAGTTTATTTTCAACAAAATACTGAGGTTAAGCTTAAATTTTGTGCATGAAAAAGTTATTGAGAGAGATATTCCATTATATTATCAAAAATAAATAAATACGGAATACAATTTCTTCTGGTATTAAATATTTATGATGTTATACAAACAAAAAATCATAAAATAATACATTGAGTTTAATTTTGATATATTATTAATGTAAAATTCTGATAGCTCAATTAATTAAGAATATTGTAAACATATGATAAATTATAATTAGATAATATTGTAAATAAAATAAAATTTATAAGTTTTATTTTAACACACCATCAATAATTTTTTACATTATTAACCAATTAAAATTATTACAAGAATAATTTTTTAAGAAATTATTATAAAAATCAATTTTTTAATAATATAGCAATCTGTAATAGATGATACAATACAGAAAATTTCACCAATCAATACATTTAAGTTAAATTTAAAATGTCAGTATATTTCAATGGACTTCAAAAGAATTTATCTTTTTTGTACCAAAAGCTACTAAATTTATAACACTGTTTACCACGAGTAAAAGTGTCACCAAAAGGATACAATGGCGCGTTGGTACAAAAAATTAGGTTAAAGTATTGTCAATAATAATTCATAGTTATCATACTATTTTAAACTTCCATTAAGACTTGTACCTTTTTTAAAAAAAATTAGACAGTTTTTCTTTTTTCTAAACTACATTTTTTTTCAAAGAGTAGTTTAAAGTCAATGATTAGTTTGATATATTAACTTGGAAATGGAAATTAAATGTTTCAAATAAATGTCTAATTTAAAATGGAAAAATGGAATAAAATAAAATAATATCGAAGTAATTGATTTAATAATTTAATGGAGGGTGATATGGGCTGCTGCAGACTTCTTGTTTTTATCTTGGAGTTTGGGGTGTTAAAACTTGAAATGGGTTATCGACATATCACCTTCCGTAGATATTTTCCTGGGAGTTGCTTTCATTTTATTTTTCGTATTCCTAAAAAGACGAAATTATTTATATATATTTAACTTTCGAAAATATAAATTTTGCAGATTTAATTTTTTTTTGAAAATACGTATAAAAATGGTAAATTATATGATATTTATTAAATCTGAAAAATATATTTATTATATGATATTTATAAAAATGAATTTTCGAAAACCCATATTCAAGAAATTTTTTAAAAATAAATTTAATTATTTTTTGAATAAACATTTTCAAAAATTTATTAAATATAATTTAAAAAATTATTTTTAAAAGCTCAATTCATTCTAGAAAATAATTTTTAGAAATTTATTAAATTTATTTTAAATAATAAAAACAAAATATATTTTTATATTTAATTTTATAAAAATTAAAAAGGTGTAAAAAGTAAAAAAAAAATTGCAAAAAACAACTCCGGTGCATAAAATGTTGTAATCCGTTACTGTGCAACATGGACTAGAGTCAGAACCGGTTGCACATTTGCTGGTGTTTTTGCTGATTTGTTTTTTTTTTTTATCGTTTTTTCTGATTAAATTACACAGAGCTCACTATTAGTTGTAAACCAGTAGGAAGCCCATATGACAGAAGTCCAATTTGGACTGGATTTTGCGTGTCGTGCTAATCCTACTTTCCTAACAGATCTGCATACGAAACTCTCGCCCCCAGAAATTATTCTTTGGGTTTAATTATATTTTTACTTTCTCAACTTAGAGTACTTTGATTGGATTATCTTTTAATTAAAAGTTAATTTTTTTAAAATATTAAAAATAGTATTTAAACATGTTCGGTATTTGTTATGTAAAAAAATTAAATCGAGATTTTTATAATTATAAAAAAAACTTTTTAATAAGTTAAATTTTAAAATCTATGACCAAAAGTTATCAATTTATTTTTAGTTATTTTTGTTTTATTTTCAATAATTAATTTTTTAAATATAAAATTAACTACTATAAACAATTATATATTTATTTTTGGAGTTTTACGATTGAATTTTTTGTAAGTAAATAAATAAAATTTGAAATCAAAGTGTATATATACATCACTACTCTTGAAATTAAAAATATAAAAATTTTAACGTCAAGCGTCAATATTATAAAAAATATATGATAAAAATTAAAATAAAATATAAGAAATTAAAACTTTAATTAAATATATTCTTTTCGGAGAAGAATTATTCTTTTCTGGTACTACCAGTACTACTCTACAAGCAAGTATCTATACTCTGCTAAACAAATTTTATTTTTGTTTTAAGGAAAAAATATAGATTGAAAATATATACTTAATATAAATATGATTTTATAAGAAGTTATGATGAAAATAATATTGCATGTTCCTTCTAAAACAATATTACGTGTTAAATTTGTTAAAATAATATATTTAATAATATTTTATTAAAAATGAATTTATCAATTTGTATATTATATTTAATTTTTTTTAATAAAATAGATTTAAAATTTTAAATAATTTTAAAACTAATTATTATTTTAATTAAATTTATAAGAATGGAAAACAAGGTGAGGTGAATAGAGTTTTTTCCTTAAACATTCTACTTTCTTTAATCATTAATAATAAAACTAAATTCGTTTTCAATTATTTTAAAATAATTAAATTTTAATTTTTATCTTTCAATTTTAAATTTTTTAGTTTTTTTAATTTTTTAAAATATATTGATTATATTTTCTAACATTAATCTAAATTATATTAAATGAAAATAATTTAACTATAATTAGATAATTATAATCAAAATATTTTTAAAAATTATTAAAAAAATTTAGCTAACTTAATTTAATCTTACTTTAAATTAACATTATGAACCATGATCTATTTCACAAAATGAATAACATAAATTAAATATTTTAAAATTGAAGGATGAAAATCAAAATTTAATTATTTTTAAAATATTAAAAATATATTTAATTCTTAATAATATTTAGAGTATTAAAAAGTTATAACTATTTAACAAATAATAGTAGTTGATTGAAAATGATTAATTTTTTTTTTACTGAAATAAAGACTTATTTTATGATTTGGTTTCTTAAAATAAAGAGGTATAGCTATTAATTGAAAATCAAATGTTAAAATTATAGTTAAATTCATACATATGCATACAAAGTTAACTTTTAAAAAATGAAAAATTTTAAATTTTTTCTTATCACTTTGTTTCCTCTTTATCAACATTTAAATGTTATATAATTATCAATATATGACATATTAATCAATAATATAGTTTAAATAAATTTTAATTTTTAAGCTAATTTTTAAAATAAATTGGACTTAATTTATTTTTAAAATGTAATATCAAAATTAATTTAATCCTATCCAATTAACTGTGCTACAAATTTAAATTAGGCTAAATTAAATCACTAAAATTATCTAGTGAAGAAAAGTTTAAAATTATAATAGTTTACGTAAATTCGAATCTCATTTTTTTTCCATTATAAATCCGTTTATAGTAGTTTGTTTTTTTCATTATTAATCCGTTTCTAGTAGTTTGTACAGGAAATTACTGCCAGAGAAGTTAGTCGCAAATCGCAATATCCTTTATATGTCGCCTTATGGCATACCATGATGCCTAACTCGCTTTTCCCTGTTAGCGATATATATTATGGATATGGTTACTTTGAAAGTTCAAAGAAATTAATTCTTTCAAAATCACATGCAAGATAACATCCCAAGGTTTTTTGTTTTCTAATTATAGTTTATTGACTGATAGTAAAAAAGTTTTTATTTATTAATATTTTAATATTAAATTAATCTGTATTATTATTAATTTTGTAATAAAAATTAAAACTGTTAATATAAGTTTTGTGAATTTACATTAACAGTAAAATATATTAATAGTATACAAATAATTTAACTTGTATAAAATCAATCTATGTTACGATTGAACTCTTTTAAAATGAGAAAATGTGTAGAAAAGAAAGTACATTAATAATTAATACTATTAAAATTTTAAACTTTATTAAATATATACTTGATTTTTATCATAACCTCTATTGTTAATTTTTCAAATCATTGATTATCAATGCATTTTATTTTATAAAATGTATCTCATTTTAAAAAAATAAATTGATATGTTTATATAGATCTTTAATTAACTTCTGTTGGATAAAAATTATATTAATATAAACTATTTTAATATTTAATGATTTTCCACAGATTGGTATTATTATTATTATTTTGCGGCTTCTGCCATTGGAATAAGAATATAGGTTGATATTTTCAGGCCGTTATTTATTGTGTTTCAAAAAGTTGGAGGGCGGTACTTTGTCAACCAAATATAAAGTTGAGGGGTAACGATAAATAAATATTACCATAGTCTCGATCATAAAGAATTGCTGGCTTGGAATTAGCATTATGTTGCCTTATAACACTTCCTCGAAGGAGTGCAACGCAAATTTAGAGAAACTATACCTGTATAATTAGTTTATGTAATTTTCTTTGTATGAAAAATATAAGAAGAGAAGAAGATAATATGTGAAATAAGATAATTGATGTAATAGAAGAAAAACATTGTATGTATTATATAAATTAAAATTTATTTTTATATCCATGAATTATTTTATTGATCATGCAATCAAAGTTTGAAAATTGTGATCCAACCAGTCAACCACCCTTGTAATTAACTAATTAAACGTTATACAAGTGTCAAGTTCACATTCATTTTTTTTTCTTTCCAATGATCCTTCTCCGTCTTTTTCTTCGCTTTAACAGTTTAGCTTATTCTATTAATTATTGATTGATTTAATTTACATTGAGAAATCGTAGGTTGACTATTATCCTAACTTATTTAATCAGAAGCAGATGCATATATATATATATATATATATTTATATCTAAGAAGGTAATTTAGATCTATAATTATAATATAGTGAAAGTTACACCTTATTAATGTGTGTGGAACACTTCCAGGCTCCAGCCACGTATTGTACAACAAACTACATAGCGATCTTACATTCCAAAACTCCTATTTAGGTGCAACTTCATTATTACAAACAGAACATAGTATGCCACTCTCAATTTGTTTAATATGTTTAATATGCCACTCTGAATGTCTTTGTATGCTTTAAAATACTATAATTTAGAATGGTGGGTTTGATGGGGCAGCCGCAGGTTCAACCGTGAACTCCACAGGGTTAATTGGAGGAGTAGCTTTCAACTGCACAGAGTGCACAGGTCCCGGTGCTACAATACCAGAGCTTCTTAATTCAGCCATTCCTCGACGAGCGTTTCCACCCTCTACTTCACACAACTTGGGAAGAAACACACCTACACACAAAAACATAAAAATAAAAAATTCTCAACATCATAAGTGTATCATAATTTAATTATTACCTTTACAAAATCCTTATTTTGATTCTAATTTTATAAAACAACTTTTTTAATAAAAAACTAAAGTAAATAACGTTTTGTAAAGTAATTTCTTGAATTAAAATGGGGATTTGCTAGAGAAATATAATATTATCCTATATGTTAGATGTATACAAACGTGTACCTTCACCAGCTGCGAGATTGAAGTATAAATCAACAATGTTTGGGCAACTGTGGTAGCATTGAGGGGAGCAGAGTTTGTGTGTGAAGCAAGACTCAAGAAGAGAGTCTGATGATATTCCAAGGGACTTTCTGTCCAATCCACAAGCCTTTATGCATTCATCACTTTCAATGTGGTCCTTTAGTTTATCAGCTTCAATCTCTGATGTTCTGCATGTGTATGCTTCCTCCCCTGTCCTTTTCACATGCTTCTCAAGCACACACCGTTTCCCAGCAGATGACACAGCGAATGAGCATTTCTCATGCATCAGATCCTCACATTCTATCCCTCCACCTGCATTAATTATACATCCTAAGCTCAACAATAATATCATACCTCTTTCTAGGTTACTATAATTTCTGCCAAATCTACCACTATTGAAAAATCATGACAAATTAAATGCTTATTTATATAACTTCAAATTGAACAGAATTTATTTTAATAAAAATAATTTTAAATTATTGAAGATGGTTGATATGCATATAGTGATTTTTTTTTATTTTAATGAATTTGATAGGTTTTGAAGACTTACCAAAAGTTCCTTGCAAGGTGAGAGAAAATGCAAGGGCAAACATGATCAAAGTCCACAAGCTGAAGTTTGAGGCCATAGCTTAAAGCAGAAGAAGATGCAAGCCTGGTCAAAACTAGCCGGGGATATTTTGGAAAATTGATAATACCTGTGTGCCTGTGCTTGGAGGAATGTTACGAGGCTTGATGGCTAATGCATTTATAGCAAACTTTTCTACGGGAATTTTGGGATTTGGCAGAAAGAAATGAGATTGTGAGCTTTCAAACGTGAATAGTAAGGTGATGACCCAAAGAACACTGCTTTAGCATACCTTTTAAGTTATAATACATCTACATGTGTATTAGAATTCAAATATTTTGAATCAAGTATCATTTTCCTGCGTACTTTCTTGTTTTATTTAATTTAAAATTTTTAATTTAATGGAGAATTTATATACATTTCTTTTTAAATGACAACACTTTTGTTTTTAGTTTGCCAGTATTTTTAGAACAATTAAAGAAATGAAGCAGAGATAGCTCTACATCCAAAATGTGCGAAATAAAAAAAAACAAAGAAACCATGTTCTTAATTTCATGCGAGACACGTGTATAATAGAATGATGATTCTCAACGAAATACTTTTGAATAGAAGTCAACAAATACCGCCATTAGTGGCGAACCTTCTCCAAAATATATTTCTTCCACCATCCGTCCCCGCTAACTTGAAACTTTGTTCCTTCCAGGGTCCAATATACAATGCCATCACAGAAATGTGCTAATTTTTCCCTGATAAATAAAATTTCTGCTAAACTACCTATTTTCGACAGATAGTTCTGGTGAAATGAATTAAACTGATATTACAAGACAAATTAACCCGGCGTATAATGCAAACATCAGAAAAAAAATATTAAAAATTAAATCTCGACATTTTTTCACACGCAAAATAATTGTTATACATATTAAAATATATTACATCTTTTTTTATTTTATTTATAATTGTATATTTTTTTATATTTAAAAAAATAAAAAATTATTAACCATTAACTTTGTGATATAATATAAATGTATAAATTTATCACGGAAATAAATGTAAAATAATTTTTATTTTTGAATCAACCGTTAGTCGTTCCCTACTTGCTTGACGAGCCAACAGTAACTAACCGCAACGTTTGAATTTTTAGTTGTTTGCGTACTTGTTTCCTGGCAGTTGGTGTTCGGAAAAACATGTAGATGTCCCTTATGGTCATGGTACTGAAAAAATAAATACTATTTATTAACGGAAAAAAATATTAAATATTAAGATTGTTTTTATTTTTTAATTGAAGCAAGATTGTTTATTCTAACTTTTATCGAGCAAAAATTAAATTATTAATATAAGCATTATAGTGTTATATATTAATAATATAATTTATTATATTACTATTTGATGAACTGATAACATAATAATTTCTATATTAATAGAGTTATTTTATAAGTATGGTGTATTATTTTTTATTATAAATACTTGAGATTTGGAGTAATAAATCTAATTTTCATTAGATAAGAAATTATTAGAATGAAAGCTAATCCAATGTCATGTTGTTAATATCTGATAATTTATTTGTAGTGTAAAGATTAAATTGTTTGAATTTGTCACTAGATTTCATCGGAAAAAATAAAATAAAATTTAAAATTATAATAAAAAATATTTATTAATTTCATATATTGAATTTTAAAATTTAGAATTAAATTATAATAATTTAAAGATTTAATTTATCTAAAATATACAAATATGTTTAAATTTATTATAATATTATCAATATTTAATATTTTAATTAAATTATATTTGAAAGAGATAAAAAATAAAAAAATATTTAACACATGGCTTATTAAAAACGAGAAAAATTCTTAAAATATTTTATTATAATTTAATATAAATTGTAATTTATAAACTTAGCAAAGACGATAGAAGAATGTGGAGATTAAAAAATGAAATTTGATAGCGTTGTTTGCGGAGGAAATTGGATGTGATGGTGGCATGGTCTACGGCAACGGAATCGGTTATGTGTTGACGACGAAAAAATTGGGCGTACATGTATCCCGCAATTAGGGAGATGATATTGGCCCCCTTTTGCCTCCTCTTTAACACCTACCAAACTTTTTTTCAAACTTTAATATGGGAACCTGTCTAACTTCTTACATATGTCGGCCTATCCACTTACATTATATCAAACTCTTTCCCATGCTTTTGATTAAGTATAATTTTTACATGATAAAATCTTTATTTAATTTAATTACATATTTTTAATTTATATTTCTTTTAGATATATGACTATATTAAAAAATTTAAAAAATTATCATTTATAATATTTTTATTTAATTCAATTATAATTACTTTTAATAAAAATATATGTGGTTTCAGCTAATAAAAATATTTTAAATTAATTACCAATTTAATTGACTAATTTAAATGTCAGTGATCAAAGCAGAGCTATTTGTTAAAGATAATTTATTTTAGAGTTTGATTTTAACATAATATTAATGTAAATATTTTTTTATACCATTAACAAATAAAAAATTATCTGATATAAATTTTAAAATAAATATTATATAAATTAATAATTTTAAATTATGCGACAATTTAGAATTAAATGATAATGTAAAAATTGTTAAATTCGTAATATTTTCTAATTAATTTCTTAATTTTAAAATTTAATAACATTTTAAGATAACTATTAATATTTTCAAAAATATTATTTTAAATGGTATTTAAAATTATAAACTCATATATTTTATTTTTATCTTTATTATTTTATCATATTCCTTTTTATGTTTTTATTTCACAAACCTGGATCATTTTCTTCCACTTTTATAATATCAAATTATTGAAAAAATATTATAAATTTAATCTCATTTTATTTTAAAAATATTTTTGAAAAAAATAAGTTATTATCCTAAAATTTAAGGCAATAAACTATTTAAAATAAATTAAACATAAAAGTGATCATTATTTAAAAATACCTAGAAATTTCAATTTCTTTTCAAGAAATTAAATACTTCCTTTTATAGAATAATAAGGAAGTTTAAAAGGTAATATGTTACTAAATAATTTTAATTCAATCAACTAATTTTTTAACCTTCAACATCCTATAATAATTTTATTTAATATATTTAAAATTTAAGTCTTTATGTTGAATTAGAGCAAATATAAGAACTATTAATTTCTCCATTAACCCAATTCTTTAAAAATAAAACTAAAAATATTTTAAAACCTGGTTAAAAGCTAGTTAAATTCCATTATATTTTAAATATGTTTTATTTTATTATTAATATTAAAAACAAAAATATAAAACTCTCAACCATCCCAGTCATATTCTAAATAACCTCATTAATAGAACAAGGACCCCTACCTCAATTCCAAATTCAAGGTGGAGTAGGAGGGAAATAAAATATTGGGGGCCATATTGAGCGTCTAATTGAGAGTTCCATTAATGCTAACTAAAATTTCCAAAATCACTTGAGTCAAGCACGTTGCCCTAAGGAACACGTATGAAGTTCAAATGTCTCCCGTTCTTAATTCCAAAGGAAAAATATTAGAATGAGTGGTGGGGCATCAACACCAACCAAGCATAATGTGTGGAGAGTTTGGGTTATACTGGTATGGGATACATTTACTATTATATCATTTAAATTTTTATTTAAAATATTATAATCCAAAATTTATTAAATTAAATTTTTATCATATAAATTATAATTGAAAATTTTTTAACTAATCAAAATTATTTTATATTATTTATATAAATTAAAATTAACATCACATATATTTTTAAAATATAAAAAAATTATTTGATCATATTTTTGTTATTTTTTTATTTATACAATGTTTGATATAAATAATTTAAATAACATACAATTACATTTGGGTTGAATTGAAAAAAGTAGCATTTTATATAAATTTATTGAATAATAAAAAACAGCATATACACACCTTTTCCCCTTTTATTGATTTAATTAAATGAGCTTGAGGCTCAAGACCAATTCCTTTAATATGTTTTTCTCAACAAATGTTTGGAGTCTCCTCAACTCTATTTATGATCTCATAGTTAGTTGTAAACCCAATTAAAAGAAAAGGTTTGTTAAAACACTTTACTAAGGTAGAACTTGTTAAAACCAATACATAAAATCACTTTCAATGGTTTTGTGCTAAATGCTAATGTTAGGTTGTTACCTTAAAATAATGTTATGTCTCAGATATTATAATAATTAAGCTAAAGTCATTGCATTAACACTGAGATGTAAAGTTAAGTAAGTAAAGATTCTTGCATTTTTCTAGACTGATAAGTATGTTTTCCTAGATGGTAGACACCATAATTCGAAGAAAAATTAACATAATAAACTAAATGGGTAACGAGCTGGACACTATAGGATTTAAGCTTAAGTTTAAAGGAAATGTTATAGGAAATAATAGAATGAGTATATTATGGGTAACAATTGGAAGAAGAACATGGTCAAGATGAAAAGGATTAGAGGTAGGATATTTTCTCTTAAAAAAACAAAAAATAAAATTACCCTCCCACATTTTCACAGTTTGTAAGGGGAGAAATTTTTTATAGACATTGTGAAATTAATTTCATTTTTCCAAACAAAATAAATGCAGGTAAATTGGAACAGAAAAATAAAATTTATTTAACTTTAAGGATTCTTTCCTAATTTATTTTTCTTTAGCCAAACAAAGGATAAGTGAAATAAAAATGTGATGAAAAATAAAGTTATTTGGATGCATGAATATGTGAAAAAAAGAAAAAAATTCTTAATTTATTTCAATAAATGGAAACAAAAATTAATTTTTAAAAAATTTCCTATGTCTTTTTATTAATATATTTTTTTTAAAATTTTAAATATTTAATCATTTAAAATAAATTAAAAAAATAAAAAAATCACCTTCATTTTTATGAGTGAAAGAGAAATATTTTTTTTTCATCTCACAATATTTGATTTCATCCCACGTATAAATACAAAGAACACCTCCATATACAAAGGATACAAAAACAACAAATCCCCTCATTTCTTTCCAATCAAACAAGGGGTACAGGCAACTTAGAAAAGATGAGGTGGATTTTCAAATATAACTAACTGCACACACAATCCGGCTTTTTGAACTTTCTTAGCCATGGAAACAAAATTTCACTGATTTATATTTGGATATATATATATATATATATATATATATATATATATATATATATATATAGTTAGATTTGTTTTATTTTTTAAATTTTTTTGTTAATTATCAATAAATAATATTATTTATACGTAAAAGACTCATTATTATCAACCATGTAAGATCTTTCTGAGATATGCGTTATTTTAAAAGTTAATTTTTTCCTTTGAGATAAACAATTTTATTTTAAATAAATAAATAAAAATTTAATTTTAATATAATATTTATAATTTTCTAATTTATTTAAATGAAATTATTTATCTTATAAAATAATTTAGATAATTTATAACATCTTATCTTAATTCGAATGACATGTTATTTGCAATTTTTTCAAATAAAATTTAAAGGGAGTAGGATTAATAATGATTTTGTGTGGAAGTATAAATCCATTTAATTATAAACCACGTAAATTTTCAGAGAAAAAAAATTATCTTTACCTATGTTTTTCCTTAAAATAAGAACATCAACTGAAAAAAGGGGGAAAGGCTACAGATCCGTTTCCTAACTCATTTGTCTATACTTTAGTTATGCACTTGGGCAGTTAGAATTCACGTCAAAAAAGAATTTTTAACGTTAATTTTTTTTTTAAATAAAGATATGCTAATCCTTAATTTAGTCTATAGTGACCTATGATAATTATTAAATATTTAAAATATTAAAATATTAAAATATATTTTTTATTAACTTACTTTTTAAAATATTTTTTCTTCACATTTTGATAAGCGAATTTGCTATCATTAAAGTTGTCTAATAGTAAAAAGATTTGAATATTTTGTATAAAATTTTAAGTTTATATTTATTATTTTTTTGTACACATAAAAGTAATATTTTTTATCAGTTGGTTTGATGTAATAAAGAAGAAAATGAAAAGAAATAAAATAGTATACAATAAAAATTTTAAAAAATAAGCAAATTTTTATGTTGTTTGATATTAGAAAAAAGAAAGAAAAAATTGATTAAATAGAAAAGTGAAAACGAGAAAATTATATTTACTGTAAAAGACAATAATAACTAAAACTAAACCATGCATGGCTATAAATACTTTAAGGTTGAAATATAGTTGGAATTGTGAAAAAGAAATATAGTTATCTCTTCTCTTGTTTTTTCTTTTGAATTTGGGGAAAAAATATAGCATATGAGGCTCGGCTTGTTTTTTTTTTCTTCTTATTTCTAAAAACCATGTCAAATACTCTCTTTTCATCTATTGTTACAAAATCTACCATAATAAATAAAGGTTAAAAAAAATCTAACCGAGAGTGAAAATACAAATTTCATTCTCATTTCTCATGTTTGAAATGAGAGAAAGAAAGAGAAAATTATTGGACAATGACAAAAATATTTTTTAATTTAATTGGAATCTATTATAATTGTTATACTATTATTTAGTTATAAAATTTTAAAGTTTATAATAATTATTTAAAAAATGTTTTTATTATAATTTTTAATTAATAATAAAAAATTTATATTTTAATAAATCAATATTAAATTAAAATTTTCATTTACATTTTATTATGCTGTAAGAATCTATATATATTAAATTTAATACTATAATATTCTTTTCTTTCTTTTTTTAAATTTCTTCTCACACTGCATCAAAGCTAAAGATTGTCCAGTTTATGCAAAATGTTATTAAAGCGGCAGCCCCACACGTGCAATGTCACCTATGTGTAAAAGGTACAACTATAGAGTGGAGACACGTTACATAATGAAGTTCGAATAGACCCGTGCGAACAAAAATTTGATTAACCGACATGTTTGATTGATGGGTTTGCGATTGTCATCTGGGGCACTCGTGTTGAACATTCATGGGACACATATCTCATCCAAGTCTTTCCTCACAGTTACTCTCATTTACCATCAATTTCCTTACTCCACCTTCATTTCCCACTGATTAATTACATAAAAAGGAGTAACAAAGATTAATAACATACTCAGTTACTCACTAACTAGTGATATATATACTCAAAACATTGAATAATAATATAACTTGCACCAGAATTAATTAACATGTTCGATTTAATTCTCATGATTGTCTTGTTTGGGAAAATAAAAATGAATAATATATATATATTATAATTATTAAAAACATATAATGCTTTTCATAATATCTCAGATATTTTTTTAAGTTGTCCTATAAAATTTATTCAATTGAAGATAATATTATCCATCTAAATATTTTTTACATGATCAACTTCGTTTTAATAATATATTTTAATTTTAAATATGTGAAATAATAAAATAAATTTAGTTTACATATATTAAATTTTTATTTTTAACATCCCCAAATATATATTTTTTTAAGTTCCATCACTACATAATAGAAAATAATCAAAATATAAAAAAAGGTAACACAAGAAATTACACGAACTAATCGGTCTAATACTTTCATGTACCCATTTTGCGCACACCTTTATGAGAAGAAAAAACATTATTGTTTCCGGTTAAATGTATGTTTAGACATTTGGAAACAAAATATACGACTGGGTTAACTTATTCTACTAATTACTTACTTTTTTTAATTTTTTAAAGTTAAGTAATCGTTTTTTAAAATTAATCTGAACAAAACATGCTATTAGTAGTAAAAGAATGGAGGAAACTTTTATTTATTTTTATATATACTTTTGTTTTGTATTAAAATATACTTAAAAGGAAATCCTTAAGTAGTAGAATATTTTTTAAATACTTAGGAATTTTTATTTTTCAGAACAAAAAATTATTTCCTGAAACAAACGGATAAAATTGTAATGTTCAAAGTCGAACGGAGATGTATTGCGATCTAGTTGGTCTTTATTTCGTTGTCTTCCAACTTTTCAGAGTATAGAGAAGATGTGTTGGGAGATGAAGAATAGGCAAAGAGCCAATACTTTATATCCATTTGTTATGCACAAACGCACTAAAGAAAATGAATATGAAATGGACATCGTCAATGTGTACAAGCATATTGTTATACTTAACGAGCTCGGGTAATGTAAATTACCATCATTTTTTCCCTTCTTCAGCATAATTGACTTATCAAATTAATTTTTTTTAAGGCCATGAATATTTTTTATAAATTTTTTTTTACTCGAGTTAAAAATAATTATAGCATGATAAATTAGATCATCTGGTCAAAATTTGTCATGCATAAAATTTAAATTTAAAATTTTATTTAAATATTAAATATATATTACTTAAACCAATCACTTAATAAGTTTAAATTAATATATGTTTATTTATAAGAATGAATCGAGTTATATTAGGATAAATTAAATTAATTCTTATATTATCGATAAATTTATATAAATTTTGATTTGCATAGATTAAATTATAACTATATATTAATTATATTATTCAAGTTAAATTACATCAAAATTAACAACACAAAGAAGATATTCAAATTAAATGATTTTTTCTTATATATTGGATAAGTTTATTTTTTATTGAGACAAGAAAATTATTAATGTAAATTTTATCTCTTTTAATTAAATATTTTTATGCACTCAATTAAGATTCAAATATCTATCATATTTTAAAAGATAAACTTATTTACTAAATGAGCTTAACTTTATTAGTATACATCATGTTAATATTAATTTTAATACGTATGAGTGTGGAACATCAAATAATTTCATATTAATATAAAATTTTATAAATATAATTTCTATGGTGAGAAATGTCAATAACGCATTATTTTGACATGCTCTTTGCATAATCCTTATATTTTAACTTTATGAAAAAATTAATCAATTATAATAGATGTGTTGAAAAATATATTATAATATTTTTATATGATAAAAAATCAACTTATCCAATATATAAGAAAAATCATTGAATAGTGTAAGAATGTGTATAACTCATTTCAATAAGTTAAAAGAATTCGAGAATCATCGGTATTCAAAATCAAAACAGCAAGAACAAGTATACTTAAATCTTTAAAGATTAAACGAATTGAACGTGTTTCTTTTCAAAAAGTTCATAAAAACATTAATCAATCTTATTTCCAAGCAAACTCAGTCTTAACGGATAACTACATGCATAAGCAAAATTTATGATTTTTTTTTGAAATAGCACATATAATTTTGATAAGAATGGTAGAAATTGTGGTGGTTGAACCACAATGAACAGTATAAGCATAAAATAGAAGCCAAGCACATCAGAAAAATAGAGCTACCTCTCAGGTGTGAAGATAAATTTGCAATAGATAAAGAATGAGAAGAAGATGAATTACTTGGAGTAGTTTCAGTGAGGAAGGTGCATGGATGGAGAGAATTAAAGGTGATGGAAAATTCCTAAGAGATCGCATGATCCAAGTCCGTGAACCGGTAAGAAGAAAGCCCAAAACCAGAACTGCATGTAAATTCAGGAACTAAGGACAAGAATTAGATCAATGCGATCCCTTTGGAACTCTCCACCAACAATAAGCTACTTCATCAAAATTAAACCCTTGTAGCTTCACTCAAATCTGGACCAGATCACAAAGCTTCTATTGGACGAGTTCTATATATGAGGGTCCAAAAAGTAACTGTTGATTCGTTGCTTTCTGATTTATATGGAAAAAGATAAAATAAAGACTTGCTTTATACATAGAACCAATTCATAAAATAATTAATATAGCATACATTTTAATTTTTATTATATTATTGATCACATATTATATTATATTATATTTCTATTTCAATTCTTATTTATTACAGTAAAAGTTATTGTATAAAAGAAGAGTATAGATAACATTTCGGAGAAATAAAATAAAGGTGGGCTATTCATGCCTTTCATTGTGTAGTTTGTTTCAATTCTCACATGCACTTGGACTGACTCGAACGAAACCGCTTGGTTTGTGAAATTACAGAATTAGCTTTTAGCTTTCAGGAGTATTTAGATATGTATACTTGAAACATTCTTTATTAAATGCTTTTTCCTTTGTGTATAACTCGTGTATTTGGATTAAAATTTTAAAGTTACAGTAATTTTTAAATAAAAATAAATAATTATAAAAAATAAGTACGAGAAAAACTATGAATAATAATTAAAGAAAATATTATAATAATTTTTAAAAAAATTTGTTAAATAAATATTATTTAAATTTCTTTTTATTTAATATAAAAATTTAATTATTTTTAAATTTTTTCCTTATCATCTAATTACATAAAATGTAACAATTTTAAATTATTTTATCCAAATAAAAAATCCCTACTTTTTCTAACCTATTATTAGAGTTGCATGAACTAAAATAGAAATACATTTAAATATATAAAAGTAAATTTTTATTATTTATGTAAATAAATTTTTATATTTTACTATTTCATTTTTCATCTATTAAACTAAACATCATTTCAAGAAAATGTTTCTTTCCTTTCCTAACTTCAATCTCAAGCGTTGATTTTGCTTTTTTCTCTTTTCATCGTTTAATTCTCAAGAACAGTTACAAAGATCAATCACAACATCTAACTAACCATTAAAGAGTAAAGGTCTATTTAGCTGATTCTCATAAGCATCAATTTCTTCTGGTTTAAGAATAGAAACAAAGAATCCTTGAGTGGACCTGAATTTCCTGATTATCATATTAGGCAATGAAAGTAACGCTTTGCAAATTTTCTTCTGCACCAAGATTTCTTACTTTTCGCGTAATGCCCGTTTAGCCGGACTTTTAAATTCCCACTAATTACTCATTGATGTATAATTTTGTAAATTAATATAATGTTAAGATAGCACTTCAAAAATTTTATGATTTTTTCACACTCTTAATTAGTGATTTTCTTAACACACTACTAAAACAAAATTTAATTTTACAAAATGAACTTTTGATAGAACACTCTCGAAGGTAAAGTTTATCCTTTTAAAATTTATATATACTATTGATCAAGTTATTCTACACAAACATCCAAACACACTTTATAGGCATGTATGGCTTGAAAAAAATGTCTTTTTGCTCTTGGAACACAACGTACCCTATTATGCTGTGGCATGAGGAATATGATTAATTATGAACTATTTTTCGTTGACGGGTAAATTGTTTGAATTCAGCTTGCCAGAATGTTAAATTTGTTTCATAAAAAAATGGGTATAATTACTTATTAGAAAAGGAAAGAAGAAGAAACTCGTAAAACAAAAGAAAGGAAAATATACTGTAAAATATGTTAAATAAAAAGAGAAAAGTAACTATCCTTTTCCCCTTATCTAAATAAATGGTTAAATGCCTTTGCCTTCTCATGTAACTTATCCTTTATCATTATCGTTAAAACTCTTGTATCTTTATAGGAATTTTAGATTTCCTTCCCTTTTCATAAAATCATTTTAATAAATAAAATAAAATTTTAAAAAATATGAAAATATATTTTTTTAATTTTTTTAAAAAGTTTATACCAAATATAAGAATTTAATTTAGGCTGAGTTTTCAAGAAAAAAACTATTGTTAACATATTAAGTATGTCCATATGTACAGATTTATGCAGAAACATGGAATCCACCTAATCTGCAGTGAATTGTGTTAATAATTATGGGACCGACAAGATAATGCAAGATTATTTGGTTTTTAAGGCTGGTGAAGGTTGCAATCAAACAGCTAATGCTGCTGGGGAGAAGCTAGGCATTGTCTTTTTTTGATAATGACACATATTGCCCCTATGATTAGAAATATTTTCCTTCATTATCTGCTTTTGCTTTGCAGTTTTATACTTTTATGTCCTCAATGTTTAATCCAAAACCAAATAGAACATACCATACGCGCATTGGAAGCTCGATGATATTGATATTTCTTCACTTCTTTAATTGGCTACCGTTATTCGCCTTCTGTGGTTTGAAACTTGCCCATTTTCGTTCATTCATTTGCAAGGATGGAAATACATATCAATTACATCAAAATAAAAACAAATTTTGAAAAGGATGAAGAACGTGGATGCGTATTTTCTTTAGCATTCCAGAAACAGGTTGTGGGATTTGAATTCAGTGTTGTCAAAAATCATACAGTTGGTACAGTTAAACATTAATTATTGTTACTACGCATTTATATAAATTAAATGTAGTCTAATACGAGTCATTGGATGAAAATCAAACAACGCACATTTTTTTTTATTGCACCAATTCCGTAACTTTTCGACTGCAGATTTGAGGTTGTGCCAAAAATTTCAATAATAGATGCAACTTAAGAATATTTCTGTTGATCAAAGCTTGAAACCCCGAAACACCACCTTTTAGGCAGAGTCACCAAGTGGCATTGGAAGATTCATATCCATGTAAGGTTTAACCATTATCGAAGTACTCTCCTATCTCTTCCTAAAATCATGCATCTTTATAACCGAGATTTTGTTAACAATTTCCAAGATAAAATAAGGCATGTAAACAACCATCTTCCCAACCAAAGAAAAAGAAACTTTGTTCAATGGAAACATATGATAGCCTTTATAGAGCAATCTGATTTGGATTATAAATAAATAAATTAATATTGCTTATCCCACTTCTCTCACCATACTTGCTGGGCATCTTTATACAAGGCCAAAGCTTTTCAGGATAAATAATAATAATAATAATAATAATAATAATAAAATATCACTTCACTTATGATCTCTTAAAAATAAAATAATCTTTTTATTTTTAAATCTTTTTCCCTCATTTTTAAATCACACATGGTGAATTAAAAAAATAAAAAATAATTTAAAAATAAAAAATAAACAGCTAAAATTTAACCTAAATCGATTTCAGAATCATTTCACCGTCAATCGTTTAACCTCAAGTTAATAGAAAAAAATTACTGAAATAATATTTAAGGAGAGTTTGTTTTAAGGAAGGTATAAAGAGGCATTTGTTTCAAGGAATAAAAATATAATTTTTAGAAATAACATTCTTACGAATAGAATGATGGTAATATTTTTGAATATTTTTAAAAAAATTATATGTTTTGTTAGTATTTAAAATTTTTAGGAATGTTTTCAAATTTTATTATGTTTTAAAAAATAAAATAAAAATATAGTAAAATAAAGTAAATTTGATAAATTATTTTAGAAAAATAACTTTTACTTCTATCAAAATAGAAAAATTTCACCCTTCGCCATATGAATAAAAACATGGAAATATAACAGTTTTGTTCTTTCTTTCTAGAAATGCTCCGGTCTTGAAAGTAAACATCTCCTAGGATCATTTCTTAAAAATAATATTCCCAAGAATCCTATTATCGGGAATGTTAATTTTGGATAAAATTTATAAATATCTGGTTAATATTAAAGATTATTAAAAGTAATTTTAAAATTTATTGCCTTTCAAAATAAAAAAACATAATGAAATGAAATGAAACTTTTTAATGAATAAATTAATCAATATACCCAAAAAAATATTTTAAAAAAATTATATCAAATACAAAAATATCATATTCCCAAACTTACCTTTTTGAAAATATCTTTTACATACCTTAAAATAAATACACCTCTATTTTGAGAATAGACTGAGATAAATAAGAAGTTAAAGGTATCTGTTTTGGTAAGAAGAAAAAAATAGTTGAGTATGGTCATTTTCCTAAAGTGAAATTCCTTAGGTCTATTTTCTCGAGACAAGTCCAGCACCAACTCAACACCGACTTTTTCACATGACCCACTTTACACTACCCTTGGCGCAACTTCGGACATTTCTCTTAACAACCTCTCCTTCAAAGTTTTTCTCTACAAAACTTGGCTGTCTGCTACTCATTAGACACTGCTGATTTGGCTACAAAGCTCCAACAACATCTTTGAATCCCCTGTTGTTTTTTTGTCTTTGAAACTAAAGAGATAAAAAGAAATTATCAATTATCAGTTTGGAAACTCTCTCGAGTGTCCTTAAACAAGGACTTGGGCACTTCAATTTTTTGAAGAAACTCACCATATTACATTGCACCTTAATTAAGTTAATTCAATCAAACTTAAGGTTTCTTTCCACCTTCAAAAGAATAAAAGCTTAGCCATATCTTGGTTATGTGCATTTGTATAAATAAAATTATTGACCTATGTAAATATGTATTTTTTTTATAGTTAAGTGAGTTGAATTTATGAGTTAACTGTGACAGTAAATTTTCCTTTTTAACAAACAATTTTTTTTAATATATTTGAATCATTAAAAAATTAAACAAACTAATCTATTAACCTGCATATTTCAATCATCAAATTTTTTAATCCATTTATTTTACGAATTAACCTATCTCATTCTGTTTATAGTGAGCTTAATAGAATCGAAATGGTCCGTTTATCCAACTATAGCCATATTCGTAGTTTTTAATAACCCAATAGCAAGCGTAGCCTTTGACGGACTAATATTATACCATAAATATGCATGTCTATTTTTAATGAAAATGCAAACTGGGAAAAGTCAAGCATCAATCTGTTATTTCTCATACTTGGTATACAGAAGAAAAAAAAAGAAAGAAGACTGCAAACCTTAACCCTTCCACCCGGCTCTACCTTCTGGATGGACAAAATCAACTGCAGCTTTAATTTTCTACATAATTACTGAGAAATCAAGCAAAAGTTCCTTCACTAGTATGACTTTTCAAATCCGGATTTAATACTATTAACTTTGTTAATTATTTTTCTATGAGAGGAAGCATAAAGTAGCTATAGCACTCATTTGAATGCAAGGATGGTTACTTTTCGAGAAATATCATAAGGGATGTTGATGTCAAAACAAAAAATAGTGAATAGAAACAAATTTATAAATAAATGTTACATTTAGAAATTATTTTTAAATAATTAGTAAATAAAATACATTATCATTTTTTAATTGGTTATTTTTTATTTTAAAAAAAAACTGTTTGAAAAATAGTTACCAGACAAGCTCATGTATTCCCAAAAACAGAATCAAATCCGGATTCGAACCTGCGATCTTTTCTTTGACGATAAAAATTTAACCGCCGCGATATAAAAGCAACAAGGTTGGGCGACGTGCCTCTGGAGGTTAATAAGTGAGCAGAAATCACACCAAACTCTGAAAATCCCTAAGTCCCTTCTTCCCGCGCCTTTCTCCTTCAGTCTTCTCTCTTCTTCGCCGTTCTATCCGAAGACAATGGTTACGCAGTTCGGCATCAAATTCGCCGTCCACCTCATTACCAACCACTTCGGCAATCTCGTCTCTGTAACTCTCTCTTCTCTCTCTCTCTCTCTCTCTCCCTCTCTCTCTCTCTCTCTACTGATTCAACTGGTGCTTGAATGTTGATTTTGCGTGTGCAGAAAGTATGCGAAAATCTACTTAGCCGTGGACCCCTCACATTGGATCAGTTGATACGCTTCACGGAGCTTACCAGGGAGCAAGTCAAGAACTCCCTACTTGTCTTAGTTCAACACAATTGTGCCCAAGCATTTGTTCCTGCTGTTGAAGATGGAGGTAATACTATTGTTCTGCGTAATCCCTTCTCTTCCTTTTCAAATTATTGTATTTTTTAATTTCTTATTATTATCTACTAGCAAATAACATGTTGAAGTAAGGTAAAAAGAAATTCCTGGTTGTAGTGGTTTTGATGCTGTGTCTTGGTTTGATAAATTAATGCAATTTTTCAAAGAAAGCATGATCCAACAGTGGGTAAAGTGACCTGACCATGATGTTTTGAACAGTTATAAATGCAGATGATGATGTAGACAGATTGAGAGTTAGAACACAGTACCTGGCATTGTTTGATAACATAATCCATCGATTGAGATTTCCCAAATTCTTGGAGATTGTGTCATCGCAGAAGGGTTATGAAGATGTCAGCTTTATCCTTATGTTTCTTTGAAGCTTTTCTGTTTGTGGCTTAAAATGATGAAAGTATTTTCCCCTTGTTTTGTAGTGTGTAGAGCTTCTTGACGGACTGCTTCGTGATGGTAGACTTACACTGAAACAAATGGTTGACAGAGCAAGTCAAGGAAAAGGCAAGTGTTTTAGGATGCATCTGCTACATTGAGTATTTTTTGTGATTTATTTCTAAAAGTCCGGTACTTATACACAATTTGGCTAATGTTATTTATAAGCATTGTCAATGTCACCCACCAACTAAATTACATGCGATTTAATCATGTTTTATTTTGCAAATCAGGTGAGTACTGTAGATGACTTTTATAACTATGAAAACAAAGAGTATATCTGGATTGAATCAAGGTACATGTACTAGGAGTGTGGTATGGTTTGGGTCAAATTATGGGAATGGTACAGCATACACAACTTAGCTAAATTTGGGGTACATAAGGCGGGGGCTTAGTTAGTTTGCACTCAAAGAATTACATGACTCTTTGTGAATTATGTTAAGGAGAGATATATTACTGAACCTATAATTAAATGGTATACTCAATTTAATCAAACATATATTTGGGTCTCAATAATATGTTGAAAGTACTGTATTTAACTCATGCTTGAGCTCATGTATATGTCACAAAATCTTGAATCCTCCCAAATTCAACTAATTCAAATCCTGTATTTTCACTTTCAGAAAATGCTGTGGCTACAAAAGTACAGGAGAGCCTTTCTAAACTTTTGATGGCTCGATATGTTGAACGCTGCCCTGTCCCTGAGCCCATTGTTTCTACCATATTTAAAGATGAAACTACTACTAGGAAGAGGGGCGCTAAGTCTGCCAAGGTAATTGTTCACTCAGGTCAATTTAGATTGTTAGGTTATCTTTGATTAATGATTTGGGATAAGAGGCATTTGGCCTCTATTTGGTGTTAAAAAACAATGTTTCTAATGGGGTTTCACTAACAGCTATGTTGAGGGATTTTGAAGCTTTGTTCCTTTGATTTTCTTTTTTTTTTCTTGATTTTTTTTCTCTGTTTTGTTCTTTTGTTTTGGAGGATTCCTTATCCCCCTTATCTTCGTAGTTTTTTCATTAAATTTATTATATTTCACCATTATTATTATTATTTAAATTGAGCTTACATTAGCCTTGTGCTTATTTTTCACTTGACTTTTGAGCAAGGCATTTTCCCTGTTAGTTATCCAAGTTTAAGATCAATTTTATGGTAACATCAATTAGAAAGAAAATTATGTTAAGATGATGTCAGTAGTGGTTCAATACTAGTTAATCATTGAATTTTGTGTACACAGATAACCCTTTATTTAATGCTTCCTTTTTAGATGCTCACAGTCAAACTTCTGTTTCATCAGTTACATATAATGAAAAGGAAAATAAGTGCTAGAAAGTAGATGATTTATGAGCATTCAATGCCATAATTTTTATTGAAGTTGCAAAAGCACAGTGTTCAGCCTTGTAACCTGAATACAAATTTTGTCTACACCATTTCTTTTGATAATTTGTGGCTTATAGATATTTGAACCACCAGAGACAATAGAACAACGTGTTGTAGAAGCAGCAGTGCCCGGAGAAGCCATCAGATTTTCACTCACTGCAGATATGGGAAGTAATGCAGGCGAAGACACAAAATTAGAAGATTCGCAAATGATTAGTGTCGGAGAAAATGTTGGTAAGACTATTAGTAGTTTTCTGTTAACAAAGTCTTTTGTGCAAATATAATTTTTTTAACTTGGACACAAAATTTGGGGCAGCAAAAGAGGAGCTAATTCTTTGGCGTGCAAATTTTGAGGAGTTTATACGCCATCTTAGGCATAAGGTTGGTTTTGCAATAAATTTCATATTTGAACTTTATGCTGTGACTACCCTGTCTACTTTTTTTCCTTTGAATTTTTACACTTTTTAATACAAATTCTTTATGGTTTAGCTTAGAAGGGGGATTGAACTTGGGAGTTGTAACAAGCAGACCACATGGCCAATGATAGTTAAATGTTTTGGATAAAAACACAAATAGTTTATGGGTAGAAGCTACATTCTGGAGCTATATGAGTGATGAAAGTTAAATTTTAACCCCCTGCTCTTTCAAAGGACAACAATTCTGTTCAAATTGTCAAATGCCATTCTAATTATAACAGATCTCAATCTGGATACAACACAGCACAATCACATAAGTTACTTATTGATTGAAATTGTACCTTAATATTGGGCTAGTTCAATTTTAAGTTGACAATTTTTTTACTTTTGGAGCTATGATCAATAGTCAACTTAGATGTCAGCTAGCATTGATCTAATTCACATGTTACCCTTGATACAGTACAAATTTTCGATGTAATGTTTTATGGAATCAACTTGTGCCAATTTATCTTTCATCCAAGCTCCACATTGAAAAACTTGAAGAAGGAAGATAGAGAAAATTCTTATAAATATGGGGACTTAGGAGGAGTTTTACCACAACAATGTAGTTATTTGAGTGTATGTGCCTATATGGTACTTGAGGAGTTGTGTCAGGGAGGATTTACAACTTTTCCTGTCCAAAAATTGTAAATGATAATAAAATTACTTTTGAGATGTTCTGCGGATCTGAACCATGTTAAATTTGATTTCTTTTTTTTTCCTCACATGTGTAGATAGAAAATGTGGTGGTTTCTCTCTTTTCCCAACACTGCTGAAGTAGGAAACTCATGGTTTGATTGGGGGTTATATTCACACCACTGGATCATTATGTACTATGTAGTATGTAACGCTTTCTGTTAAGCAGTTTGGCAGATACTTTTTTCCTTGTTGATGATACTGTATTTTCTCTTGCTTGTGTGTTAAATGTGGCAGCAGGGATTGTACTACTGTTTCTGTGCCCTTGGCTCTCTTTTTAGTCATATTAGTAAAAGATTGTAATATTTTCATGGATGCCACGTTTTATAAGCAGCTGTGTTTAATTGAGCTAGATCATTTTTTTTATCTTTTGTCTGGATATTATTATTGGAAGCATACACTTAATACTGTATGCATATTCTAGGTTTTGATTGACAATGTAAGAGCACAACATGATGATGGAACTGCTACTGTCTTAGGTGCAATATTGGAGGCAACAAGAACTGTAGAGAAAAAAGTGAAAAAGGAGAATTCAGGTGAATCAGATTCCTTGGCTTTTGAATTTGGAAACTCTTGGAGATTTAAGAATAAACCAATATGAAATACTATTCATAATTAAGATGATACCCTCATGGGTTGGATATATACAGCTTCGACCTTAACAAAAAAGGAAAGAAACTAGAGTTCAATCCCATGCTTTGTGGAATTTCCTATTGGAGTAAAAAATACAAGTAAATGGGCCATATTCTAGGGATACAATCTGTTAACTTATTTCCTAAAATACCTAAAGCAGTTTTTCCACACTCCCCCTCAAGCTGATGAATAGGCATTTTCCATTCCTAGTTTGGATACAATATTCTGAAATACTGGACTGCTCTACCCATTGGTAAGTGTATCATGTAAGCAAGCTGACTTGTATAGACATAGAATGTATAAATTTATCCACTCTAACTTTTCTTTGATAAGGTGTGTGTCATGTTAAAAACTGAGAAATGTAGGTAAAAGCTGTGTATTCCTTGCTGGAGAATTCTGACATGTATGGTGCAATACAAACTGATATTCAGCTCTAAAAATAGCTAAACTGCTATAAAATGTTATCCTATAACTGAGCTATCCTAACCAAGGAGATAACAACATAATTACACAATTACGGCTGTACATCCCACAGGAGCAGTCTTTTATTTGGATTGCAATACTTAATGGAATAGATACTAATGACATATTGCAGCTTCATAGGCTGCATAAGGCTCTTTCCTCTGATATTTGTGTAACATGTGGTGCTTGCTCAGAATCGGTTCCTTACCAGTTATTACACTGTATTGTTGTGGTTTCTTGGTGGAATTCTTTAATCAACATTTTTTGTGAACATGGTGTCCTGTGTCCCTCAACTAATTCTTGTTGATCTGCTTCCATGGTTTGGTGAAAGTAACCATGCTATCAACCTATGCTACACTTGGGTGCATTTGGTTGGAGCTTAACCCTCATAAATTAAAGGGGGTTTTCTACGGCACAACACTTGATTTAGGGTAAAATTAGGCATTTGGCTTCTATTTTGTGAGGCATATGGCCCTCTTAATGGGGTTTCCCTAATAGATATGTTGGATTTTGCAACTTGTTTGGTTGCTCCATTAATTCTCTCTCTTAATTGTTTTCTGTTTTGTTCTTTTGCCAAGGAGGATTCTTCTTTTTTGTAATTTATTGTCATAATGAATTTCTTCTTTTATCATAAAGAAAAAAGATAGATCTCCTCCGCTGTTATCTTGTGATATCCTCTTGACCTATAATATAATATCCTATGTTTCAGTTCCCTTAGCACTGGATACGATTATCACAGAGGTGATGAAGACTGAAACAGGTCGAACAATGACCATGGATCGAATTAGAGCTTCTCTTGGCCAGTTGGGTTGTTCACAGAAGATGATTGTTGATGATTCTTATAGCATTGGTAAAATGACTTCTTTTTTCCTTATGGTACTGCTTTTGTGATATAAAATGTCCACCATTTTATTTTGTTATTTGTTTATGTCGAAGAACTCTTTCATAGTTCTGTATATGATTCCTTTAATAGATTTTAATTCAGAACTCTTTTTCCTTTCCAGATTTGAAGAAAATTATTGAACGGGCACGAAATGAGGAGGTTTTAATATATTTATATTTTTTACAAACTGCATATATACAGACATGTATGTTCATATATTATGAGAGGGTTTTTTAATATAAAAGTAAGAAGTAAATCTTATCATTAGATCTAACCATAAATTGTTAACATTAAAATGCCAAGTCATGTGATATTTTAGAAGTCATGTAACTATTAAATAACTTTTAATTTTAACCATTTATGTATGTTTGTATGATCAAGATTACGTTCTTACCTCTAATAATGAATTTTTCTCATTTAATATATATATATATATATATATATATATATATATATATATATAGCCATTTTTGTAAATATTAATTGTTGAATAACATACATGAAAGTATTCAAATTATTTGAAATTTGATATACATAACTAAAATGATATTATTACATGATTTAACAATTGAATCGATGAATCTTGTATTTTATAAAATGTTATTAAGTTAATGTAAGTGATAAATTTGATATTTGATATGAACGGATCCTAACCTTATATATAAATATATATATATATATATATATATATATATATATATATATATATATGTTTTGCTTATGTAGAACTCTCTCATTTTGTGTACTATATTGCAGGTTGAGTCAATTGTGTTGAAGAGATACGGAAGTGATGCCTACAGAATGTTCAGGTTACTGTCGAATGATAGTTGTTTTCATGACACGGATCAGGTGATTTACAACTGTCAAAAATTCAATTTGTTAATAAACACGAGATTCTATCAATCTTCTTTCATTGGTGTTGGCAGTTTGAGATTTTAGTCCAATTAACTTGTGCCTAAGGGTTATTGGTTGCTGCAGTTACCCACTTGGATTTTGAAGGATGAATTTTTGAGCAACGACATTTTGTATGTTTGATAAAAGTGGAAGTTTAGGGGGCAATGAAAATTTACTAATATATCATTTTTGAAAATTCTAAATGATGGATGTATATCGGGTACTAAGATTTTTATTTCTTTTGCCAAAATAGAAAATAAAAGTTCAAGTTCTCAATGGTTATTAAGTGGTACTATTGTCATTTAATTAAAAAAAAGGAGATTGTATAAAATGAATCTATGTTTATTTCCTAGCATACTGAAATGCATTTGAATGCTTTTCAATTCGAATTTTTTATTTAAAAAGTAAAGAATAAATAGTTTTAGAAAATAATTACTGATTAATAATTGTCTTATATTTTGGATACATTTGTTTTTCGGAGACCCCAAAGAGACCAAACCCATGTTTGTCCTGTTAATGTAGTATATATATCAAGAGTGAGCTGCCGCCAAAACCATTGAGTGACCTTTGATCTTCAGCTGTTTTCCACTCGAAAATCTTCCTAGTTGGGTATTAACAACCTTCTAAATCATTTTAACAGCAGAAATATTTTATTTTCAACACTCAGTTGAATTATGAAACTGGTTGTCTGTCTTGATGAAGCATAAATTCTGTACAATGATAAATTTCAGCTTACGCTATGATTATATTATTTCTAGTTTCCTTAGTCAAGTATTTATGCTTGTTCTCTTGTATCTTGCTTTTTTCATTTTTTGTTATTGTTCTTGTTTAGGGTACAACTTGGGTTGGGGAGGGAGAAAGGTAGCCCGGTGGAGAATCAAACCTCCTACCTCAACATTGCACCTGGACTTGGACCAGTTCCAATTGAGCTATAAGTTCACATGATCTTTTGAAAAAAAAAAAAGCAAAAATGACAAATTCTAGTGACCAATTATGTCAGATGCAAAAGCTATTAGATTAGGATGTCTAATAACTTTATCCACGTTGATCCCCCCCTCCATGATGCTTCACGTGTGCCAAAAACCAATTAAGTAGATTGCTACTGATATTATGTCAACGATTACTCATTCCTCAATGTCTGAAATTCTATATTACTGTTATGACCTTTTAGTGCTTCTCTTTTATTTTGCAGATAGCGGGTTCCACTCTTGTTGAGAAAAAGGAAGCTCCAAAGTTGCTGTTCAAGTTATGGAAGGACAACTACTTGTATATGGAGGTGACCAATCTTTTCAATATTTACACACTTCAAAAATCAGTTGATATTTTGTGACTTGATATTTAATCTTTCCGCAACTTAATCTTCCTTGCAGAAAATATTTGTGCCAGGAGCCAAGATATCAAATATTTTGCTTTGGAAAGTTAATAAGCCTCTGCTTTGGGAATATGTACTGGATGAGATGTACCATGCCGCCTTAAATTTGAGTCTAAGAATGGCTTTTGAGCAGGAAAAGGATGAAGAGGTTGGTGACTCTAAAACTGTTTATACATTGACCTCCGTTAAATAAAATTTTGTTGACAAATTTAACTTATTATATCTGAAGTATGTGTTATTGTTATGCAAAGCTGCCGCAAGGCCGGGTAGGAAGGATGTGGTTCCCCGTCCCCCGTGGGGTTTTAAGAGTCTTTTGTAAGCAATGTCGCCCGATTAGGGGGGGTATGAGTATTAGATGTAATGTATTAAGTAATAACTAAATATAACAATTTTTTAAAAATTAAGATACTGCTAGAATATATGTTAAGTAAAATATATTCATGCATTATTTATAATTTTTTTAATTTATTTTCTTCATTTTATATTTTCTTAATATAGCTGATATTTATATTGATTAGCTTGATCATCATATTTTTTGTTAGTTTTTAATCTCTTGCAAAATTTATTGTAAAAGCTTAATCGTAACTAAATTTAAATAAAAATGTTTAATTAAACAGTGGTAATAATCCCTTTATTATCTGAAAAAAAAAGTACATAAGATGTTCGAAGATAAGGCAGCGAGGATCGGATACGGATATGACATTAATACTGTCTATTTTAGGAATTCATGCATGAAAGTTTGCAACTAATAATAATGTCTTTATAATGCTTTTACGTCTAATTGACTGTAAGGTTTGCATTTTTTTTTTGGCTGTATTATCCAATATTTCATTCTAATCTATAATGGCTATGGGAGTCTACCAAGTACAGTAGTAGAAACGGAAAGTTTGAGTAAGTGTTCTAGCTGCTTTACTATTATCCGGAGCTGTTGTTGCCATGGACTTCTGCTATGTCAGAAAATCTGGGAAGATTGAGTTTTTCTCATTCTTGCGCTTCCTTTAATACCCGGAAACAGAATGTTTGATGTGGTTGGTATTTTGGTTGTAATGGCATGTTGTACAGCTCTGAACGATGCTCCGCATTATTTCATTATTGACCACATTTCTTGCGTTGAGTTTCGTTATCAATGGATTGGTTTGTACTAAAATGTTGCTTCTTGTTTCAGCTTTTAAATCTTCCTAAAGACAAGCTTAAGGAGGGGCCACTTCACAAGAAATACAAACGGCTATTAAATGTCTGGTTACTCCTAGGATCATCACTGATGAAACTAGATGATGCTCTGATGCTTTTCCATGACTTCTGAATATAAATTTTGGGACAGTTATTTAGTATGATTTCTTCTTATTTTAAATAATTGAGAAGTAGGACGAATGCTACAGCAGTGTTCATATTAAGTAATGGAAGTATGGGTTATTCGATGTAATCGGTATGCAACTCTGAATTGCACAGAACGCAATTTGATGTGGTGTTTTAAATGCCATAGATTGTCTTTATACGTGTCTAACAGACATTCCTTACCTGCATATATAGGTGTAATTTGATCTATCCAACCCAACCCAATTTAACTCTAGCATATGTAGATTAGAGTTAAAATGGTTTATAAGCCACAAAAATCTATTTATAAAGTTTACATGACTAAAAGTCCGATAAAGCCTAAGGGTTAGGATTAATTTATAGGTTTAATTTTTTTCTTCATTTTTTTTTTTATTTTTTTAATTTTTTTCTATAATTTGTTTTCTTTGCCTTCTTTTCCTCTCTCAAGATAAAATAGAGATGAAAAATTAAAATTAGTAAGAAAGTTTAGAATAGGGATAAAAGTGAATAAGGTTGTCCGATATGGATTTACAATTGATTTGTTTAAATCAGGCTTGTTTAATAAATAGATAGATTTAAATTTATTAAAAAATATATTTAGATAAACAAGTTAGGTTTAAATTTATAAAAAAGTTAATTTAATCTATTAAAAAATTTATTTATCTTTATATATTATATATTTATAATTATTATATTTATTTTCATATATTATATTTGTAAAGTATTTATTTTAATATATATATTAGATTTATTTAATTATCTTTTTAACTTGTAGGTTTTAAAGTTATAAGTTTTTTAAACAATTATTTATATAGATTTTAAGTCTATTTATTGAGCTTTTTTTAAATATAGGTTTATAAATAGATTCATAGGCCTGGTAAGTTTTATATTTGGCCAAATCTTGAAAAAAATATATATTTTTAATAGGCTCAGATCTAAATTTTAAAATTTTTAAACAAGCTAAACTTAATAAATTGAGAAAATTTGAAAGATGAAAAAAAAATTTTAAATGGAAGAAAATTCTAGAGATAAATGAAAAATATTTAGAAAAATATAAATAAATTAAATAATATTTTAGTACAATAAAAATATTAAAAATAAAATTTTAAGAGAGAAAAAAAACTGAGAGGAAAATATTTAAAAAAAGAGAGTTAAATATAAGATAGTATCATAAAATTATACGCGTTTCACTTAATTTGAGAATTATATGAGTTAAAGTTTAAAAAATTTTATTATTAGATAAGTTACAAAACTAGATAAATTAGTCCATACCCATTCCACATTAACTCATGTTTATTTCACTTAAATTTATATGAGTTAGCCTGTGAACTAGCTCACAATAAGCCCCCTTAAACTAAGGGTTATGTAAGGTAAGACTTAAATAAATTCTACTTCTAAATGGGTTATATAACCTAGGGTTATGTAGGGTAGGGTTTAAAAAAATCCTACTTCTAAATCAGTTATATAACCTAGGATCAAAACTTAAGATTAAATGGGTCAATTTGATACCTATCCCTGCATATGTTCTCATAAAATTTGTTCTCCCCCATTTTTATCTCTTATTTAAACAAAGTGTGTGAATATGAAACATTTACTGTTTTAACTATAATTTGTATGGGCATAGAAATAAAATTATTGTAATGAAATTTTGGGAAAAAACATCCCGTTTAGTTATAACAATTTTACTTAGAATCTTAAATATTTGTGATATAAATTTTCATGTAATAAAAATTTCGTTGAATAAATAATTAAAATTCTTTATCCGAAATAGCCATAAAACTTTTAAGTGGTATACGTTCTCAATTTCATTTCATTATAGCTAATTAGAAAGTTCTTTATCAGTATGATAATTGAAATTTATGGTCTTTTTGGTTCTATTAGCAATTACGGGTTTTAAATACCAAAAGTACACTTTTTTTCTGATGAAATTAAATTAATAGTTATGTTTATATTAGTTTTTATAATTTATTTTAAGCATTTTAAATAATAATTTTTTTAAAATTTCTTTTACTATAAATTCAAAAATGTAATAAATATTTTTTGACATAAAAAATCTTGCCTTTTTGTTTAAAATTAATTTTACAGGCTGTTATTTCCTTAAAACTAATATCTATTTGTCAATGTAAAGGCAATTAGCAAAGAAAGCAAAGTTTTTCTTGCTGGGATTCCTTTCGGAAACAATTAACTTTGTCATTTTAATCAGCACGTTTTAAAAAGTTACAGAAAACAAAGTCATTGGCAGTAGACTATATTGAAAGTATTACTAATTTGTAATACATTTTCAATTTAATTTCCTCTTCCGAAACTGTCTAGGTGTGAGACACTTATAATAAATATAAATGTATAAATTAATTTCTAATATAATATATAATAAGGTTAAAAATCCATTTGACTATGCTCTGACCCATACAAATATTTAGTGCTCAACTAACCCACACTTTAAAATATCAGAAAAAAAAACTTTAAGCATTGTGATCTACTAACTATCACCCATGCAAAAAATAAGTATCTTTTAATTGTTTTGTTTAAACCACAAAAACAAAAAAAAAATGCACACCCCTTAAAAAGAAATTAAAATACCGTAAAGCTACAATAGGTTTAGCTGAAACTTTCCGTATTTGAAATAATCAATGTTCTTAAAACGGGAGTTGTAGCCATTATAGGGGAAAAAAAAGAAGGAATACTTAATTCTCTTAAGTTTGATTTTGATTTGAATTTATCATTAAGCTTTATTCTTCTTGTATTTAAATATGTTAAATTTCCCATGAGCAGCGATCTAAGGCGTCCAATATTTCTAATGGTGATTATTACAGCAAACAAAAGTGATCCGCAGTCCTGTGTGTAACAGATGCAAGGCAAGTGCTTGTTTTTGTGATGGGCGAGTTTACCCATGTGTGCTTTATTCTTGAGGAAAGATCAAAGAGACTGGCTTTCTGTTTGAAGGATTGCATGTAGCAATTGTGTTTTATTTTCTACCTATTCCATACATTATCAATATACAAAATTCTAAATAAAATTAAGATATCTTTTGGATTTTGCTTCCTCAGTTTTTTTTTATCTATCTGGCTGTTAGTGAAACTGATAAAACCTTGCTATTATTATTATTATTATTATTTGTCCTAGGTTCTTTTTTCTTGTTCTTGGTTCTAATTTTTGTTCTTGTCTTTTTCTTCATTCTAATTCTAGTTTTTCTTGGTCTTGGTATGGGTTCTTGGTTCTTCTTCTTATGACATGAGTTAGTGATTGAGCCTAAATTATGATGTGAGGTGTAAATAAAAGTGTTGTGGCGTAGATGGAGATGAAGTGGGTGATGAATGAAGTTGTAAGACTATACCCCCACCAGCATACCCAATGTGCAAAGGCAAGCAAGGGAAGACATCCAAGATTGTGTTAACACTGCTTCTCCCTACCTATCATGCATGCTCTCCCTCATAGTTCTACGCAATTTCACAAAGAAGGAAAGTGTCGACAAAGACTTAGATATAGATGGATTGTAAGACTTTATCAAAATTCGCTCCGTTTTCATAGAAAAAAAAGTTATGCCCTTTCATAATGGAAAATAGTTTATCAATATCTAAAGAGACAATTCCTTCATAATTACATCTCACTTGTAAATAGTTAAAAAACGGCCATTCCCTGGTACCCGTGTCTTTCCATAATATGTTTAAAGATCAAAATTTATAAATTATTTTATGAACCAAATATTTCTCTAAAAAATTAAAATATTTTAAATAAAATGAAATTAAAATAATAAAATAAAGATAAAATAAAAAAAAATGTAAGATAAAGGACTAAAATTAAATGTAAGCTTACTCCTTTTAAAAAAAAATAGTTTGTTTTCCACTATCTTATTTGTCTTAAAGAGTGTGTTGGCAATAGCTATTGATCTTACTTCTATGACTATCACTGACTCTTCCACATTCTTTTCTTATAACCTTGCTTTTGGTTGATATTAGTCCTAATAGTCTCCACCGAGATATTGGAATTTTCGACCTTCATTTTGAAGCGCTTTTATGTTTCAAAATCGAGTTTTCTTGGAAGGTAGCACGTCAGAAATCCATGCTTGCTGTCTCTTGTTCCTTCTGAAGTCTGAAACTCTCTTTTTGTGATGTGGAATTGAAATTGATGCATATTTTTATGTCCTTGACTTTTTGGAATGGAGGTTTGATTTTGGTTTTCTTGGGATTCCAATTTATCTTGTTAATGTAATAATGTGGGATCTGTACTCATACCATGTCTGTCATTGATAGTGGTGACCGGTGAATTTCTGTTTTGATGGTTAATCATGGAGATGGTTTCTGTTTGATGACTAAGCTCTTTATGATTTGCTTCCGTCACATTTGCTTGATTTTGTTTACCTCTTCACTATGCTAAAATTGAGATTTTACAACATCAATTTAATAGGATTCTTTAGACAAAACATTGTAAAATCACTTTCAATATAAAGTGCAATAATATCTAAATGGTAAGAAAAATTAAAACATCAACTGATTCAAGAAAGTACAATATTTTACACACACACACACACACACATATATATATATATATATATATATATATATATATTATTTTATCTTTATATAAATACTAACTTAAATATATTTTATTGAATGTATTTGTAATTTTTTAAAAGTATGTAATTTAAATTATATTTATAATTTATGACAAAATTTAATAATTTTTTTTTCCAATTTATTGTATATTTGAGCATTTGTATATTAATTAAAAAATTTATTTATACTTTAATTAATGAAAACTTATTTATTTATTGACCATAAAAAAATCATTCAACCTTTATTTTAAAAAAAAATTAAAATTGGATAAAATTAGCTCGACTTTGTTGTTATTTTAAATCTCTAATTCTTTTTATAGTTGAATCGGATAATCGTTTATCTCAAAATCAATATAAACCGAACCTTGAGCATCTTTACCTATTAGATCATAATCATATTAAAATAATGTTTAAAATATTTTATAAAAAAATATAATAAGAATTATGTAAAAATTTAACTCAACCTATTTCGATCTTTAATCTTAAACCATCTTACTTTTATATGTAAAAATTCTTCAAATCTACGTTAAAACGTAGGCTGCGTGGTATTTTTTAAATTTTATTATAGCTAATTTTAAAGTTTTCATTCCATATGATAGTTTAAATTTATGAATTTTTTTACAGTGAATAATTGTGGTGTTTTAATCATGAAAAGCGCGAGCTTTTCTGTACAAATTAAAACGAAGACCTGCTTGATAACGTTGGCGCACTTAGCAAGGAAGTTTTCTATATATAAAAGGGTTTTATGGAGAACAAATAAACATTTATTTTAATCAACAAGATCAACAGTGATATTTGCAAATTAATTAATATATGTCATATTTTTAGAGCAATTTAATTAATTGTTTTTATTTTATTGATAATTATAAAAATATCATGTAATATTGATCTTATTTTAATTTTTTTTAAAAAAATAATAAAATATTATATATATATATATATATATATATATATATATACTAAATCAATTGTTAAAATATAGCTGTCAACTCATTTAAGTCTTTTGACAGGATACTACATGAATTGACAACTAAATACTTAAAAAGATTGACAACTATATTCTAACTTTTCAAATAAGGATACTTTATAATCAATATTATTTTTATTATAATAAATTTTTTAAATAAAAATTAAATATTTTTAAATGAATATGTGTTATCTTAAAAGATAAACAATGAGATAGAGAAAAAGGTTGATGAAAGACATTAAGAAATTATACATAATTTTAATAAAATCGAGGACTTTAATTATATTTGTTAATATATCTTTCATAACTTCAAATGATTAGTAAAAAAAAATGATGAAATTATTTTTGATATTTTAATTTATTTGAAAATGTTTATTATTTTATAAAATTAACAAATTATTAATTATCTTTTAAATAATATTCTTATTAAATAACATCATATATAAATATTTTAATAATTTATATATATTTTTAAAATTTTTAATAAGTATATTGTTATTAAAAATGCATTTTTATTATAATAGTTTATGTGATTAATAAGTCTCTTAAAAATGTGTATTATCTTAAAAGATTAATAATAGGAGGTAAATAAAATCTAAAGAAATTATTAAATAAAAATAAAAATAAGTAATAAATAATAATTTAAAAATAAAATATTAACAAAATAATAATAATTTATAGTATCCGTTATAATTGATTTTCTCTTTTAGAAACAGAATACAAATGAATTTTTTGAAACATATATAAGATAGCATTAAAAATTTTATATGATCAAAACTTCGCATTAGGGATGGAAATAGACAAAACCGAGTTAGGCCTTTGAGTGTTTAAGTCTAATCTATTTAAAAATTTTGAGATCTGAATTTGAGTCTGTTACTTGTTAAAAACTTTTTTTCCAAGCATGTTTAAAAACCTACATTACAAATAAGATCAATAAATAGACTCAGAGCTTGTATAAACAATTGATTAAAAGGACTTGTAAACTTAAAACCTACAAAATAGAAAGGTAATTAAATAGGCCTAAAATATATGTATTAATATTATGTAAATAAAATATAAAATAAATATTATACAAATATAATATATTAAAAAATATAAATATATAAATATAAATAAACCTTTGAATAGATTAAATAGGATTTTTTTATAAGTTTAAGCCTGAGTTATTTATTTAAAATTTGTTTTTAACAAGTTTAAGTTTATCTATTTATTAAATAAGTATAGCAAAATTAGACTATAAACAAATATGAGCGGTAGACTTTCGTTGAATGATTTTATTCACTTCCATATCTAATTGGTACTGGTGTTATTTTTAAAAAACTTATTTATATAAAATAATATAAAAATAATAATGATAAAATATAATTTGATAAATGATATAATAAAAGTTAAAAATATTATATAAATTTATAATAATTTATATTAGATTTATTTTTTTATGCTGCAAAAATATATAAAAAATTAAAGATGATGCCGTCCAATAAACATGGAATAAAATGTATAAACATAATTAATAAATAATAGTGGGAAACAAAATAAAATTAAAGAGTACTAATGTGAAGAAAGAAGCACAAGATGCACGTTCCTAATGTTTGGAAATGGGCAGTGATCAATAAAAACGTTTCTTGGCCGACCGCATTACGAGTTAGTGTAGGTATACGCCTGATCAACAGTGCCTATTTTTAGGTAATGATTCCAATGAACGAAGAAGTTGAACCTTTTATTTCACAAGTTTAAATTATTGTCTTCTAACTCGAATGCAGAGTTGAAAATTTCTTCTCCTATCTCTCCCTCGTTCCACAATATATGAAAATACTAACATACTTCATCTGAATGTTCCTATACACAAGTAACACGAGAAAGAAAACACCCACTTTTCTGGTCTCATCAACTATTTCTATATTTGTTTATGTCTATCATTTCTTTCTGCCTCCATATCAAGTCAATTTGACATTCATTTCGACACTTTTAGTTAATTTCGAAGACATAACGATTATTGCGTCGGTGCTTTCCAATTTGGTTGAACATCACTAATTTTTTACATGATATAATTGATAATTATTATACATTTTTATTAATTTATTATCAAAAATTTTATTTACATAATAATCTATATAAACAAATTTCATATACCAAAGTTTTGAATTTGTTTTTACAAATATACTCTCTCTCTCTATATATATATACATATATATTTTTACATATTTAAGACAGTATAATTATTTATCTAACTTTTAATCCATCATAATTTATATATATATTTTTAAAATAAAATAAAATACTATTTTTAAAAAAAATATATTTTTTATTTAAATTTATTTAAAAAATATATTTTTTATTTTAATTCATTTAAACAATTTATTTTATTTCTATTTTTTACTAGATGCAACAAAACATTAAACATTATGCAGGAGCTCATTATTCTGGGATGCTTACATATTTTCACATTATAAATTACATCACCTTGGAAGGACCGCAATGCCCGATCTCGTGTCAGTGGTGCATCATCTCGTAATCAAAGGAAACCAATCCAACATTATTAAGCTTTTCGGGATGATTTTTAACTTTTTGTTTTGAAAATTTTAAAAATTAAATTCAGTTTTAGTTTTAAAATTTTAATTTTGAAATTTGTATAAAAATAAATTAAATTATTTTATTATAAATTTTAAAAAATTAAATTTTAAATAATAATAAAAATTAAATTAACATTAATAATATTTATAAAATAATAATAATAGTGTAGTAGTTATAATATAAAAATATTATATAATTATATAAATTTTAATTTTATACATTATTTGATAATTAATATATAAAATAAATAATTTTATATATTCTTATAATATTTTAATATTATTTAATATTTATTTTATATAAAATAATATATATTATAATATTATATTATAAATAATTGTATAATATAAAATTATATTATAATATTAAAAATTTATTATAATTGATATATAAAATAATATAATTTATTTTATTATTAATATATAAAAATAAATTCTTTTAAATTAATAAAATTATTATTATTATTATTATAAAAAATGATAATAATAATAATTATGATAATAATTATAGTTGGATATAATAAACTCATAAATTAATTTTTTTTTTAACATAATTTTTTAATATTTTTTTATATAAATATTTTTTAATAATTTTAATATATTTTAATAATTAAATAACTTATATCAACTAATTTGTTAATTCATAATCAAAGTAGGTTTGACTCCACTAAAAATTATAAAAAGAAACTGGAGAATTATTCACAATTTTGTATTGATGAGAATTTGAGTCCACCAAAAATTACATAAAAAGCTAAAAAATTAACCTATTTTTTAGTGTACCCAACACCTACTCCTCCACTTGGTTCTTAATTACGCCGCAGAATTCCTCAACCATTTCTTCCTTTTAGTACCATCATATCCCTTAAAAGCTCTTACTCTCAATCCTTCACTTCCTCACCTCTATTCTATTTTCTCCATTCTTTTATCCGTAAGTCACTATTTCTCTTGACTCAATTATCTCATTGGCCAATTCAATTTATCCTCTTTGTAGATAGGTAATGCAGATTAAATCATCTATTCAAATGTAACTAGTAATAATTATAATATAATGATAATAAGGTAATAGAAATAATAGTTCAATGATAAAGATAATAATTATAGTAATAATTATTTGAGAAAATTAAGAATTAAAAATATTTTAAAAATAAAGTTAACAAAAAAAAATTTAATTTAAAATTTAATTTAAAATTATATTAAAAATTAATTTAAAATTATTTGTATAAAAAATTATATTTTAAATTAATTTAAAATTTTAAAACTTATAACCAACTCATAAGACCTTAATTAAGGGAGATCGATTTTCTCTTCCGGGAAGAAATGCAGGTAAAATATTAATCCAATATTTTATCTTTCATATATTACAAAATTAATAAAATATGAGATTTTGAATAAAAATAAATTAATTTAAATATAAAATTTTATATAAATCATTTTAATTTTTTTATTATTAAACTAATTTTGATGATTTATATGAAATGAAATTTGAATCATTTGAAACACACAAAAAATAATGTTACTTACTAACATTTTAATATTAAATTAATCTTTATTAATAAAGTTTTTTAATAATTTTTTAATATAAATATGTCGAATTTATACTAACATTATACTAATAAATAATTCAGTAAACATAAAATATTAATATATGCTACTGATATACTAAATATTAGTATAATATATTATCTATTTATATCAACAGTAAACTATATTATATTAATAAATAATTCTATAAGTATAACCTATCAGTATATTTTAATAACATATTAACTATTAATATAATATATTATCTGTTAATATAGATATTTAAATTTTATATTTAATAAAATTATCTAATATTATATATATATATATATATTTGGTAATCAATTTTATTTGGTAGTGAGATAACCAACTTCAGCGAATTTATCCCCAAGAACAGTAATTAATTAAGTTGACGTTTCATCTAGAATTAATTATATAAGATATATACTAAGGAGTAATTAACCTGGAAACACATCAATTCACAATTTGGATCACAGCGTGGAGCACCAGCCAGCCAAACAGTGCTGTTTAATAGTCAAATCATGCTAGCTAGTTCGGCATGTTGCAGTTTTTTCTTAACACTAATAAAATTTATTTATCACATAACTGACATTAGCCAGAAGAATACTAAAATTGATAAATCTATAAATCAATATCCTTTAAATTAATAAATATATAAAGAAAAAAAAAAGCATTTAGCATTAATTTAAAATTAATTAAATTAAAAGTTTTTCAGTTTACAGAATTATTTTAGAAAAGTTAAATATCCATTATCATAATTTTATATTTTTCATATTGACCAAATGATCAATATGTAAGTTAATATGTTCTAATATAATTAAAACTTTTACCAAATATATTTAGAGAAAACAGTTTTCTTGTGTTTAACCATAATATTTTTTTTTCAATTTTGTTCTACCATCGTTTAGTTAGACTATCTTTTTTCATTTGATTCATTTTTTTCCGGAAATCTTTATTATCTTTTTTCATTTTTATGAAGATCTTCTTTATTTGATTATTTTTTTTCCCCTAAAATCTTTATTGTCTTCATTTTTAAGAAGAGAAAATGTGTTTCACACCGTTGTTCTCACAAGAATCTACGAAACATTGAGGGTTAAATTATTTTTAATTTTTAAAAAATGAAATTTAAATTTTTTAATTTTTAATTCTTTTATTTAGCAAAAATAATATGACAACAATGAATAATAAAAATAAAAGTAAGAGATTATCAAAAACATAAATACTTATGCTGGTGTGTGAATTAATAGGAATTGTAATTTAAATAATAAAAAGGCGTTTAGTAAATTAGTGAATAAGATAACTAATAATTAAAAATGTAATTAGAATTTAAAAGCTAATAAACTATCAATTAAATAAAATTAATTGATAGATGTGAAAATGATAAATAAAAATATGATTAAATGATAAATTAAAATATGATAAGTATTTATATTTTTAAAAAATATATATTAAATTTAATTAAAAAAATTTATTTTTAAAAATAAAAATATTTATTTTAAATTTTTACATAAATAAAATTTAAATAATTTTTTTTTATTGTAATATTTTTATGATTTTAATTTTTTATCAAACAGTTTAATATTTTTAATAAAATAAATAATACAATAATTAAAATAAATAGTATATATTAAAAAATTAATTTAAAATATAATATTTTATAATAATATAAAAATAAATCTATCAAAATTAATAATATTATTATGAAAGAATTAAATAATGTTAAACTTATAAAATAAATATATAAATAAAAAGTTAGATTATAAAAATATATTAAAATAAAAATAAACTAAATATTTTAGTTAGAAGTTAAAAATATAAAAATTATTTGGAATAATTTTTTAAAAAATAATAATAATTTAAATTTTTAATTTGATAATTTAAACTTTCAACTAGTTGAAATATTTTATCAAACACACTAAAAAATTAGAAATTAGAAATTAAAAATTTCATTTATTTTATAATTTTATAAAATTAATTCATCTTTAAAATTAAGATTTTAATTCTAAAATATATCTTTAGTTGAAAATCACAATTTTGAACAGTAAAAACTAGAAACTGACAATGAATAATTTTAGCTGTATTATAATTCCATGAAATTAAAAATTAAAATTTTGATATTAATTTTAAAATAAATTTTAAATATTAAAATTAAATTCCTATTTCAAGCCAAATTCCAAATAAACAATAATATTATTACATATAAAAATAATATACATTCATCTACATTTTAAATTTAACAACGGAATATTTTTGAAGAAATAATTTAACCATTTATGTTCAAATGCAAGTGTGAGTTAGGCATTTTTCACAGAAAAACTTTTCTCATTCAAAGTATTTAGATTGTGAGACTCGCTATTTGCAACATGCTGAAAAGGATAAGTTTTTTTTTTTTTTTACCAATTAGGAACAATATTGTTTTCCGATATGACGCGCTGGATTTTGAGAAACTGTTGAATTGGTCAAATTATAATCCTAAACTTTGGGCAAAAGCGAAATTAGATGCACTCTATTCTCTTTTTTGGATTGCTTGTCTAATCCTTTCGAATTTTGAATGTATGTGTTAGGTGTAGAGCTGCTTTTCTAATATAACCTGTCTCATACTTCTCTTATTTTCTTTAATATATCTATATATATACATATTCTTTTGCTCATAAAAAAATAGGACTATTTTAAATGTTTTATTTAAATAGAATAATATAAGTAGATAAAATATAATTCTACAGGGCCAGTGTATCTCTTGTAGTAAAAATACGGTATCATGCCCCTCGTGCACAATGCACCATCTACACTATTATTTCTTCTTTATTTCCTTTTAATTAGAGCCAAACACGAGCGAATTTCTGTCTTGTATATTGCGTTGACGAAAAGCATCGTCGTCAACCCATTGCGGAAAGGATTTTTTTCTTTTCAAAATTGTCCTCACAAATCTGAAAATAAATAAAATAAAAAATGTTTTGATATATAATATAATCAAAATAATATATATAAAAATAGTATTAAATAAAAATTACTGTAAATATATAATTAGAATTGTTTTTTTTTGTTTCAGATTTATTTTTTATCCTATAGCTAGGTACAATTTATCACTAATAAACTTAAGCTCTTTGGGCCAGGTGCAGCCGAAAAATGTTCGAAAACAAAAATGCGACCATAACATTTGACACGAAAACGAAAGTTGGACCAAAAAGGGGAAAATATTCAAATATAATGTGAGGGTCAAAAGGTTCGACGGATCACAAATAATAAAATAAATGTCGTCTTACTCGTTTTTTAATAGTCAAAACCACGGATTCTACTACTCAATGCTTTTCTATAAATACTAATACATCACTTTGCTTCCAACAACACAACCAAATCCTATTATACAATCTTAAGATAGAAACCTTAACGATAGAAATATACACAACACACACAGAGATGGAATTTCCAGGAGTTTTTGTTGCCTTCTTGGCAGCACTTTGCTTTTTTTTGTTCTTGATACTAACATTTTATTGGTGGGTTTTTCCTATGCAAACACATAGGAAGCTTAAGAAATGTGGGGTTGGAGGGCCAATCCCTAATTTTCCACTTGGAAACATTGAAGAGATGAAAAGAAAAAGTAGCAATAATATTCAATCTTCAGTTATTGTATCCCCAAATAATCTCACTCATGATATACACTCATACGTTTTCCCCTTCTTTTCTAGCTGGCAAAAGTCACATGGTAAGTCTCCTATGTTACATATATATATTTTTTGAACAATATTTTGCTAACAATTTATATAATATAACTCAATTAGTGATGAACCATGTTTTGCTTTTAATTTGTTGATGTAGGTAAGGTGTTCGTGTATTGGCTGGGAACGGAACCATTTTTGTACATTGCGGATGCAGAATTATTAAAGAAAATGTCAACAGAGGTTATGGCAAAGAGATGGGGGAAACCAAGTGTGTTTAGAATTGATAGAGATCCAATGTTTGGAAGTGGTTTGGTCATGGTTGAAGGAAACGATTGGGTTCGTCACCGCCACATTGTTGCTCCCGCATTCAATCCTATTAACCTCAAGGTCTTTTTTTTTTTTTCTCCCTCTCTCTCTCTCTCTCTCTCAAGTTGCACTCTTGTCCCCATAAATGTCATAGCCAAAGATATATTCTCATAAAGCATCATGTGGAAGAGTCCACAAGTACATGTTTTCTATTGTTTTGTATTTTTGTTGGCTAGGTCGAGTTAATATATTATTCTTGCATGTGTTAGATACTAAATAAATAAATAAAGGACTTTGAATCACGTTGAATGTTTAATTTTCTACTAATTAGCTCATGAAAAAAAGCATAAAATATAACCAAGTAACGTGCATTATCCTATAGCTGGGAAACTACTAGGAAATCAATATATTCCACCAAACAAATTTAATTAACTTTCTATTGGGAAAATCAACATTTGATTTCTGCTTTGGCTATTAGCATATATTCTGATTAATTTTTGCAATATGTATAGGTCATGGGAAACATGATGGTTGAGTGTACGAATAAAATGATAAACCGATGGAGTACACAAATAAACTTGGGCAAACCCGAAATTGATGTAGAAAAAGAAATTATAACAACGGCTGGAGAGATCATAGCAAGAACAAGTTTTGGAATGAAAGATGACAATGCAAGAGATGTTTTTGACAAATTAAGAGCCTTACAAATGACTCTCTTTAAGACCAATCGGTATGTAGGGGTTCCCTTTGGTAAGTATTTCAATGTGAAGAAAACCTTAGAGGCCAAGAAACTTGGGAAAGAAATCGATGAACTCTTGATGTCTATCATAGAAGCTCGAAAGAATTCAACCACAAACAATAATCAACAAGATTTGTTAGGTTTGTTGCTAAAAGAAAATCATCAAGCTGATGGACGATTAGGAAAGACATTAACAACTCGAGAAGTGGTTGATGAATGCAAAACCTTCTTCTTTGGTGGCCATGAAACCACAGCACTTGCTATCACTTGGACTTTGCTGCTTCTATCCATTCATCAAGATTGGCAAAATCAATTGAGAGACGAGATCAAACAAGTGGTTGGGAACCGCCAACTTGATATTTCTATGCTTCCTGGCTTAAAAAAGGTAACTTGTTCATATATAATAATGCTATATTCTCTTGTGAATTTTACTTATTAATCCTCTATGATATTACAAATATATATAATCAATGCATTCTTCTTTTATTTGATAAAAATATCTTAAGAAGACTTAAAAAATCATCTTTTAAAAAAACATTCCGATGGTCGAGTTGAATCGAAATATGACCCATTAATATTATATATTTTTTAATATTTTTGTGATACTGTAAATTGATAAATACGTAATTTTTCCCCCTACACCAACCTAAATTGATATTTTCTCTTATCTTATTTGTAAGATCTTTTTAATTAAATTTTTTGTATGAATAAAATTTATTAAAATGTTATTTTATTAATTTTTTAAAAAATTATTGCATTTTATTTTTTAAATCAAACTTATTAATATATTAATTAAAAAATTAAAAAGGTCCAACATTCATGAAAATAAATATATAAAAAATACTTGTAAAATTTTATAAAAGGATATATTAAAAATTATAAAAGAATCTTTAAATTTTTTTTATTAATATGACTGCAAAGAATAATAATCAGCATTCTTTACTAGTTTGAGATGAACCTGACCTTTACATTTCACCATGTTACATTTTAGGTTCTTGAAACCATCATCGCCCGATATTTATCTGATCCAACTAAATACATGCATAAGATTCTTATTAGGTGCAGCTAGATAGCCATGTTCTGTAATCTGCGATTAAGCAATAATTAAAACTAGCTATTCTAACTTTCTGTAATCACCTAACACCCATCTTTATCTCTCTCTCTTCATTCCTAACATCATTTACCATGTTTATTATCTTTTTTTTTTCTATTTTCTTATAACATTAATCAACAATAATTTATATATTTAATTTTTTATGTTATTCTCTATTTTTATTTATTTTTTATTATACTATCTATCATATATTTCTTTAATTTTTTATTATCGTAACTAGCTTTTTAGGTATGTTCACCCTTTTAACGTACATCCAACATTTTTCAATGTCAAATCATCTATCTAAATTAAAAATATTGACATATGCATGATAACGCCCGTGAACAGCTAATGCGTGTTTTCTTTTTTTCCCTTTTTTTATATATGTATATATGTCTTTTCATTTTGTTAGATACACGGTGTGATTCTTCTAAAAATATAATTCTTGATACACGGGATTTTAGAAAGAATATGGCTTTCTGTGGCGGGCAACATGTCAGGGGAAATTATAGTACGGTTTGAAATTATTGAGTCAATCATATTTTGATTGCTTTTCATATATATATATATATATATGTAATAAATTTATTTTGAATACTAATTTTACATTAACTCTTTTTTTAAATTGAAAAAATCACTGTTATATGAATATTTTTTAGCTATATTACTTGTTATATAAATATCGGTGAAGACAGTGATTGACATAATATCCTGACCGTACAGTAATTTTTGGTGACCCAGAGGCTTTATGGCACCACGCATGACATAACCACAATGACCACTTAATTTTGGAGAAGAAAGTATCACTTTCTTACTTTTATTTTTTGTTTGCAACAAGCAGTTAGCTTTTTGCTACACCCACGTGGTGAATCTTTATAATTGGCATTTAATTACAAGGTTGACTTTGGATCTCGGGTCTCTTTCTTTCTTTACTTTTGCTTTAAATTAGAACTATATAATTAACTAAAATCAGCACGTGGTCATTAATATCTATTATCTATATAATATTCATATACCCGCTGAAAAATTTTAAAAATAAGAAAATAATGCACATGTTTGGATTTAGCAGGATAGTTGAAAATGCAAGTAATTGAAATGGGTATTTTTATTTTGTTTATATGAGGTTATGATTGTCCCTAAATTATTATGTGACGTGTAAATAAATGTGTTGTGCATACATGCAGATGAAATGGGTGATGAATGAAGTTCTAAGACTGTACCCACCAGCGCCAAATGTGCAAAGGCAAGCAAGGGAAGACATAAAAGTAGATGATTTAACAGTGCCTAATGGAACCAACTTGTGGATCGATGTGGTAGCTATGCATCATGATCCAGCATTATGGGGAAAGGATGTGAATGAGTTCAGGCCAGAGAGGTTCATGGATGATGTGAATGGTGGTTGCAACCACAAGATGGGGTATTTGCCTTTTGGGTTTGGAGGGAGAATGTGTGTTGGTAGGAACTTAACCTTTATGGAGTACAAGATTGTGTTAACACTGCTTCTCTCAACATTTACCTTTAAGCTTTCCCCAACTTACCATCATTCACCCTCTATCATGCTCTCCCTTAGGCCAAGTTATGGACTTCCACTCATAGTTCAACCCCTTTCCAATTAATATTCAACTTTCACTTAATTCATTAGCTAGATCCTTCAGAGATTAATAATAACTCAATATTGTAGAATAATATTCTTACAAGATTGTTGGTATTTAGTAATGCCTTTGCTTGCTTCGTTTAATAGGATTTACAAGTTAGGTATATATATATATATATATATATATATAGGAAGTTGATTGTATTGCTGGCTGTAACTCACATTGTAAAGGAATAAAATCATTTGGCTGATTTTTCAGCAAAGAAAGATGTTTTGAAGTTAGTATTCTATGGTGTACTTGTTAATGTATTGTATGGTTCATCCTTACTCTATTTCGTATTTGAGAGGATATTCTCAAGTCCGATTGCTTTATAAATGATTCTTTTTCTTTAAAACAAAATTTTTTCCTACTCTCATTTTTTTATTTGCCTATCAATGCGTATATATAAAAAGTAATAATGATTTTCATATATTTAATTTTTTTATAACTTCTTTTTATTATTTTATATTTTTTTCATTATAATTTATCACTATATATATATATATATATATATCTTATTTTTATATTATTTTACTATTTTTTATAAATCCACCCCTCCCCCCCACACACACACATCGAAGTTATAAAAAAGTAAATATAAATTTTTTTAAAAAAAATATCTCACTTTTATATTATTTTACTATTTTTTTTATAAATCCACCCCTTCCCCATATAATTAAAAAATCTGAAAAATATATTATTCATTTTTGTTTGGCATTCTTTAAAAAATTATCTTACAATTTTTATTTTTTTTACAAAAGACATGTTTTATTTAAAATAAATAAAATTTTAAAGCTTATAATTAAAAATTATTAACTTATTTTCTAGTTAAACTTTATCTTCAATATTTGATTATTTCAAATACAAACCATCTACTACAAATACCTTCATACCTTTTTTTTATAATTTTATTAAAAAATAATTATTCCATATAATTTAAATAAAATAAATTAGTTTAAAATTACTTTTTATTTAGCATATTCAAATATAAAAATTATTTTATATAATTAATAACAACAATAATTAATTATAAACATAACTAATTATTAGAATAATCTAATATTTAGAACTAATTCAAATGCGCACTTAGTGTGATAATTAACCGTTAGTTATTTATAACCGTTGTAACTTTAATCCGTGGTTGGTTGACCTCACTATATATATTGTATTCTTTTGTACTAAGTATCGATTTAATGAATCAATTTAATCTGTTAATGAATATTTATATACTCCTATTGAGACTCTATCTATGCTTCAGTTAAGTAAAATATTTAATTTGTCGTGTTTTATATAAACTAGTAAAACAAACGATTATTTTAAATTCTTGTTATGAATTAAGTATAGGTAGATATCTAATTACGTATGTATGTGAGTGTGCTGCCCCGCCCGCGTGTGCTAGTATGGGGCTGTGGTAAGTACTATAGTATTTATATTATATTACAAAATTTTATAGAAAATTACTCATATTTAAATCTAAATTCATATTCATAGATAAAAAAATAAACCTTACTTAATAGAAGATCTCTTAATATTTAAAATTATATTTAACATTTTCATCAACCTAACAACTTTTTATAAAATATAAATTTTATCAATCTAACTATTAAATCTATTATACTATTTTTATAATTATAATATATATATATATACCAAATTTTAAATAATTTAAATATTTATAAATATATTATTTAATTATTAATATATATATATATATATATTTAAATAATATATTAAATATTATAATAAAATTATACGATAAAATATTTATTAATTTTTATTTTATATAAAATATTATACACATAATCTATTTAATAAATTTTTTAAATTAATAGTTAAATTGATAAATCTTATATTTTATACAAAATTACTTAATTAATATAAACATTAAATTTAATATTTGATATAAATAAATCTTAATCTTCGTCTTGCTTCTTATTTTTTTATTTATAACAAATCATGAGGTCAATAAATTTAAATATAAACTCTTTTATTTATAATCTATCTTTTAATATAGGTTTTTTTTTTAACTATGGATAATATCGCATTCTATATTGTAACTAAAGTTTTAATTCAATTTAAGAATGAAAACATCAAGCAACTTTATTGTGACGTCAAGAATCAACTAAAGATTAATGTATTAGAGAAAACAAATAATTTTATCTTTCCTACACAAAGTGGCATCATTAGTACTTTAAGGGGGAAAAATGCCCCACCTGAAAAAGAGTATAAAGTGAAAAGGAATTCTCAAAATTTAAAAACTAGGTTCACTTATTCCATGAGGCTACAAAAGTCTTCAGATTTCCGTGTTGAAAGCTCATCTAATCCATGTGTAGTACAGGTCAATCTCGTATTCTTAAGTGGGATTTGATCCAATCCACAAAAAATTGGAATAAAATTTCAATTTATCAAATGCAATGCATTATAAGATATACATCCGTGTAGGTGGGTGTTTTGTCCTTATAAACGTGCGTTTATATAACATCAAAAATGATGAAAAGGGATATATATATATATATATATATATATATATATTAACGTGTTAAATTTGAATATTTATATTAACTTACTAATTTTATATAAAATATATTAATTTAATTGTTAAATTATGTTATAATATTTTTATAATAATGTATATTAAATTTTAAAAAATTTTAAAATATGTAAGTATGTTGATTAGTTATTAATATTTATATATATTGAAATAATATATGAATTATTAAAATAAAATTAGAATATAAAATATATATTAATTTTTATTTTGTATAAAATTTTATATACATAATCTATTTGATAATAATTTTTAAATTAATATTTAAACTGATAAATTTTATATTTTATATAAAATTATTAAATTGATATAAATATTAAAGTTTAATATTATATATATATATATATATATATATATATATATAATGGTAAGGGGAATGCGACATTTTGATACGTTGTGTACTGTTTAGTTCATGATACTGTCATACTGAAACTTTGTCAAACGATGACATTCGAACTATTGAAAACCCAAATGCCATTGAAATGAAAATCCAAATATCATTTTCAATGGCTCAATAAAATTGAGGTGCACTATCTTTTTCTTCAATCCCTTCCTTCTCTTCTTTTATTCTTTTTAATATGAAAAATGAAAAGAAAGAAAAATAAAAGGAAAGGAAAAGTACAAAGAAATGACGCGGGGGTTGAATTGTAGTGTGGGTAGGGCACTCAAGTGTTTCCGAGAGCCATTTTGGCCATCAGTTATATATTGGCATCACTTCCAATTGTAAAATGTATATTTTCCTTCGAATCCTTGATGATAGAGATTTCTTCATGATCTTGCTTTCGTTTGGTGATGGTAGAAAGACAAAAGTTTAAAAGAGGAAGAAAAATTTACCGACAAAAAGATAATAGAAAATCAACTAATGTATATAGCTCAAAGTAATTAACTAATTTGGGTTTGTTTCCTTGGCTGAGAATAGTTATGTAGGTTCAATTCATATTTAATTATTTGTTTTAGCTGGAGTTTTGCTTTAAAATTTTAATGGTGTGTGTCAGACTGTTTACAGAAGCTCTGTTCTTTTCTTGCTTGATGTATTAGTAGAACAAGAGACAATATCCATCCTAATTATAACCTTTTTATTAATTTTTTTTACAATTTTGTTTATTCATATTTTTAAAGGAATAATACAATTCAGCTTTAAATTCATATATATTTTACTAATGTTTTAAGATGGATCAGTTATTGAATAGTAAAGATATTAATTCATAATTTAATAATATCGCAATTAAATTATGATTAAATTGATAATAATTAAACATATATTTTTAATATTATATTACATATAAATAAAAATACAATATTAAAAAATTAAAACTTTAAATATTAAAATAATTATATCGTATGTTTTGTATGATAAAAAATTAATAGTAAAATAATAAAAAATTATATATATATATATATATATATAATTTATGGCTTATTATTGAAATTTTATATAGTTAAAAATTATATTTTTATCAAAAATTTAAAATATGATCAGTGTAAACCCATTTTAAACTGATTTTAATCAATTTTTAAGATTAATTAATTTTTTATTAAATAAAAAAACACCTAACCAATATTCTTAGTTTAATTGATTGGACCTATATATTGATCCACTTTCAAAACAATAATGTTTGCACATGAAATCTCCAAAATTAAATCTTAGCCTGTCAATATGCTTTTAAAAAAAATTCCACCAAATTTAAGCATGTCCACATAAAGTTCAGTCATTAAAGCAAAAGTCAATTAATTTTCTTTTTTTGGATAGTATGCATTAATTGAAACTCAAGCACAACATCCTCAAATGCACGTTTGATGTGTGAGAGAACGTTTCTTAAATTTCAAAATCAGGACAATGTAAGTCAATTTTAAATGATCCATTAATGAGAGTGCAAAATGCTTTGTGATATATTATTCACTTGATTTAAAATTTTTAATAGAATTAATTTTGATAAAATTAATGTTAAATTATTAAATATTTTAAGGATAAATATTAATTAATATAAAATAATTTTATTAAAATATATATAATTTAAATTAAAGCATACAGAAATAAATTTTTAATTATAAAACAAACAAGTATAATCTACATAAAGGCGGAGTAAGAGAAATATTATACTATCCTTATATGATTTTATTAATATCAAATTTAAAAGTTTATTTTTCAAAAAATAAAAAAATAAAAAAAAATTATTATATAAAAATATAAAATAATTTTAAACAATTTTTTAGTTGTTTAAAAAAACTTTCAACTTTGATATTGATATGGAAAATTCTTTTATAAATAAGTGATAGGAAATTGAGAACATGTTTCTATCCTTATTAATTTTACTTACAATAATAATAATAATATAAATTGCATCGATCTACCTTTTCACAAAGGCTGATTCATAATATATATTTAAAATATATAAAAAATATTAAATAACCATAAATTAAGGATATATTAGCATATTTTTTGTATAGTATATGAAATATTTTTAATTTAAATAAAATTAATTAAAAATAGTATATTATTTTATCATTAATAAGAAATATTATATCATATTAATAAAAATTAAAAGAATAAAATTTTTAAGATTAAGGATCAAATAAAAAATAATTATTAAAATTATGATAAATAATTTTCATCAATATACTATATTAAAATTTAAAAATAAAAATTATAATAATTTTAAAATTTAGTTTATTTTAAAAAATATATTTACATTTATTATAATATATCAATATTTAAAATTTGAATTAATTTAATATTTAAAATAAAAAAAATTAAATATAGAAAAAGTCACGTGATATGAGATTTAATATAATTTCAAAAAATATTTTTGTTTAAAAATAAAGATTCTAATTTAATATATAAAATTATATTATATCCTATTAAATCTACTAAAATTAACATAATTTATATGAAATGTTAAGTTTAAATTTCATTACTTTTATGATTGTAAAGAAAATTATATTCTATTAAATATATAATAAAATGTTATGTATATGTACAAACTAAAACATTTATTTTTGTTTATATATCAATGATAATAGTTATTATTACACAAAAGCAGGAGGTATAATTTTACAATTATAGCATAATATTTTATATATTTTTTATTAATTGTCAGAATTATGATATTTTTATGGTAGTACTATATTATTATAATATTTTCAAAGTATTTCTATTTTTATAAAAAAAACATGATATTCTTAATAATAAATTTTAATACTATAATATTTAATAGAGAAACATATTTATATATAATAAACGTGTATTCCTCGGATCCGTTTTTATAAGAAACAAAAGGAAATTTTCTTTTGTTAACCAGTATGTTATAGAAGTGAAAAATTTTATTGGAAATAATGCTGAGCTGCATTGAAAATTACAGGGAAGATACATTGATAATATTTTTAATGAAAATTTATAATATTTATATAAAAGAATTCATTTTTATTTCTTAATCAGTATTCTTAGAATATAGGATAATATTTTAAAAATATTTATTTTAAATATATTAATTGTAATTTTTTATTCAATTTTATTGTAAGAATTATGTTAACAAAACACTCATTTATTTCTTATGCTGCCAATTTAATCATTTAATATTATAAATATAAAATAAAATAAAATTTATAACGTTATTTACCTTAATCTAATAAATCAATTTTTTATATTTATTAAAAAGGGCAAAAGGAATAATACTCATAACAACCTATCATGGATAATCCCAACATGTATGTAGGAATGGAAGTATTTATTTGTCATCTCTAGTTTTGTGATTTTATTTGTGGAAGATGAGATGAGAAAAGATGACATCAGAATTTACTTTAATCAAAATAGAAAACCATAACATTATATGATTAGAAGACCATGTTGCATCTACTTCGTAACAATCTCTGAAGTATCTCAAGAGAGAGGAGAGGGGGAGGAAGCTAAAATCCAACTTGGGAATGAAAAATCCTTCATGTGTGCTCCACACCCCAAGGATTACCAGGCAATTGGATGCAAGGTAACCAATAGGGCCATATCCAATGGCCATGACAAGATGTCTAAAATGGTATTTTTATTTTCCTCTTATTTTTTGCCAAGAAGGGGTAATCAACTGGATAATGAGGGGATAAAGGTAGCTTGATAAAGAATTGAAACTTTGGCTAATGCAATTGCCAATTGAACGAGGATCTTGTTGGAGTAAAAAGGTAAATTTCACATTGCATGAATTGTTGTCACAGCTATAGATAACCAATGAAAAGGACAGCTCCTTGCGTTGCTGTTCAACAGCTTCAGAGTGGGAAGACCCTAGAAAAGGGGCAAGCTTGGGGGAAAACGCACAAGCATCCATTGTCTCTCATATGTAACCATATGAGCCCATCCAATTTCCTCAAGCAAAGACAGCTTTAGTTCATAGAGTTTCTTCTTGGCAGGTTCAGCTTCATCTTGAATAATGTCATTCAGTACCTGAATCCAGGGAGCGCACACACATAAGATTGATATTATTTATTGGGCATTGGGTTCCTAACCAATACCCTAAGGTTACATGCTCATGCAGGTAATGGTGTCATATTCTACACTACTGTTAAGGCTTTTTAACTGGTGAATTATGTCTAATGAAACCAGGGGTTGGAAAAGTAAAGCGATACAAGAGAGTAACTTTTACTGAATCCTACACCAGTAGTTCAAGTATTTTGTGAAATATGAAGGATCAAGCATTTGAAAAGTGTTTTGTAATGTACTTCAATAATATGTTTTTTATGAAGCACTTGGAGCACGTGGCTGTGTGTTCCAATTATTTTAATTTTCTTATTTCTGAAGTTTAGATGGGAAGTAAACAGTAACTGGATTTTATTTATTGATCTAGAACTTAAAGGCTTAAGACAGCTAAAAATTATTTTAGCAGTCATACTGATTCAGAAACCTTGTTGCAAAATAAACTCTAATTAGCAATTAGATTTAAACAGTAGTGAGTGATTTCTTTTTCTGATAAGAGTATGTTTAGGGTCTTTTCTCTTTGAAATTAGACAAACGGATTGGTTAATTCTAAAGAGCTAAAAGAGGATTAATGTACCAAGGAACTAAGTATTAGCTAGTTTTGCAAATTTTAACTATCAAACTTATTAATGGGACTTTGGTCAATGAAAGTCAATTATCCATTGGAGGAAAGAAGTCAAATCAAGACAAGCTTTGCTTTTTTGTTTTTAGTGTACTCCTCTTTCAATCTCATTTACTTGTTAATTGTTGTTTAGGGCTCTGTTTAATCCCAATATTGTGTCTAAATAGTATTAATTATAATGAATTGGTACTTGGGTTATCCACAATTGAGGACAATACTCCCACTTTATATTACTTTTGTGATTTATCTTAGTGCCCTTTTGATATACAGTTGACTAGAATTGATTTTGATAAAATTGTTTTTGAACCGTTGAATGTTTTTAAGATGTGCGTATACATTAATTTTAGACATAGATTTTTATTGGGATTTATGTATTTTTTGTTGGAAAGTGCAAGAACTGAATTTGTAACTTTACAAATACTCCCTTACCAATTGATCAACACATGCTTGTTACAATCCTTTTTTTGGTGGGTAGAAGGGCATTGGAATCTTGAAAGAATGAGTTGGGAATACTACGTCTATAGTAAGTGTTTGGAGTTTGCGATACAACTTGTGTCAGCAAGTGTACTTTTGGGGTGAGGTGTGGTGAATAGTGGCTAGAGAATCCACCATGCAACGGGAGAAAGGTCTCTTAGATTAGAAATTAGTAAGTTGAATAGTAAGAGGGTCATCCATGGCAGCAACTAATACAAGACTTAGCAAAACAAAATACCTTCAATGCTGTCCCGAGCTTTTGATTATGCCTCTCGTTCGTTACCAAGAGGATTCCATATTTTTTGCACTTGACATCAACCCATTTCTTCAGTTCATTGAAGTTCTCTTCGAACAAGTCTGGCTGAATGCCATCATCTTGGTATTGCTCGTCACTTTTCTCCACATCTTGTTTTGCACCTTCTGTTTCAGCTGAAGCCAAGGACGTATCTACCTCCTTTGGCAATATACAAGTAATATCAATAAAGAATAATTAAATACAACTATTATCATAATGAAAACCTGAATTATTCTAACACAGTAACAGCATAACAACAAAATAAACTCTTCCAAATTCTACTAACCACAAGCAGGTAAAATCATGAAAATTATAGGTCTACACGAACTCGTATAAGTCCAAACTAGAAAGAGTAGCATTCATTATGCCATATGATATCTATGGTTTAAACTATTGCTCTCTACGAAAAAAGGATATTTCCTAATTTTGGGATAACTAGTAATTATATTATATAAGATCAAACATTGATTTTATTAGAACTGAAAATGGATTACGCTTAACTCAATTCCAAAAGTTAGCTCAAGAAAAGAGAATTGTGAGAATAACCGTGTATCCTGCCAATATAAGATCTTAACACATCCTTTTGCCTAGGATTAGACATTAGGGAGCATGAAGTTTGTAGGCTCTAATGCCATGCTAGAGTTGGCATGAACTAAACCTAACTCAACCTCAAAAACTGACTCAAACGGGGAGGATTACCTAAACATTATATGGATTAATTTGGCTATGAACCTAACAAATGAGGGATATTAATAGATTTAAACAGCTAATAGGTTGAAACATGTTTTCAAGTTAACCTAACATGGCAAATGGAGCAGCTGAACACCTTTTCAATGGACAAAACTTAGATCATGTTCCTTTGTATCCTTGCCATCATATTACTCCAATCAAATAATGATGTGTGGGTGTTCATTCTAATACTAAATAACCAGCACAAAATATGTGTTGCAGATTTTTAAAAGAACATCCATATGTCATTATTTGATAGAAAAATTTGATGGTAGGGATATATGGAACTTGATCTAAGTCAATCCTTTTTCAATATCATCAGCAAGGTATTTCCCTCTGTTTTGCATGCATGGATAAAATTGTTGATATGGTACTATCATTGCTTTTAAAAATATAAAAGTTCTAACCTTCAAAGACTCAATTTCTGCTAGTGCAAGTCCCTTTTGGTAAAGTGCCTCTGCCAACTGATCACGGGTTGATTCCATCTTTTTCTTGATTTTCTATAGTGAGATTAAAATATCATTTAATTGCGAACAAATTGCAAACTAAAAATCCATCGTGTTAAGTAGTAATGTAATACCAAAATATTGATTTTGTCAATGGAATGACCTCCCATAATAAATTTAGCTAACAATAATTGATATATCATATAACATTTTACACACTATCACCATTTAAATGTTTGTTTCCACTATCATGCCATCATTTTCAGACAAACTATTACACAACCAACTTCTATAATTATAAAATTCAAGTACCAAAATCACAGTTAATCATGTAAGATTGCATAATCTTCTGGACAAATAATACTCACCTGTCATGTCAAGTTCATCTTATTATCTTAAATTTTGTATAAATACAGAACTAGTTCCAAAGTGGGTGACAGGGATAACTAAAAGCATAGGGAACATGGATGAGCACCTCTGCTTCTTCATCTTCTGGATAATTTTTTAGCGCAAAAAATTTTGCTAATTCTTCTCTATCAATACTGTCAATCACCTCATTTGCTGCATCAATTACCTGCAAAGTGTATTCATAATTGTCACAGAATCAGCCTTTCTATATCATTCACACACTACTAAATTGAACAAACTTATTATTATTATTATTAACACTAGATTTCATCAATACAACCATTGGTTTGAAAATTCTCAGTTTTCACTAGATCAGACCCATAAATTTCAGAGAATTTAAAAATTATCTGGTCTTTTTTTATGCACAATAATCAATATCAAGATTCAATGGTATTCTTTCAAAATATAAATGTCTAAAGAATGTTGATCAGTAAATTTTGAATTCTACAACAATATATATATATATATATATATATATATATATTTGATGGTGTAAGAGTCACTTGATACCCATATCCATTGACTGTGATGCAAGAGTTATATCACATCATGTTGATCATGCGCCCAAAATTTAATATTCATTAGATATTAGTTTATGCTTATCAAATATTCAAAGAGATTATTATTATACATAAAAAATATAAGAAATTGCTAGATTTCAAAAATTACAGTAACAAAAAATATTGTAGTTAGGAAGAAAAATCAGAGGGGAAAAGGGGTAAATAATAAACATTTGACTCCAACAATATGTACCTCTTCATCATGATGGAATTTGTCTTTGATATTACTCCTAGAAACTAAACCTTCCAAAATCTTTGCAAGCAACGGAGTGTACTTTGGATATTCAGACTGCAAGGAAACATAAATTTTGTAATTATGTAATTTTAATCTATAACATAGAGAATAAACAGCTGAATACAGTTTGAATAACAGTAAACAAAAAAAAAAAAACATACATAAAAAATCTAGCAATAGTAAATCAGATCAATAGAATTAAGAGTAAAGAAACAAACACATGTATTCAACCACCAAAGTTAGACATTCAAATAAAAATATATGCTGACTTTGAGTGAGGTAGACAACTTCTTCCATTCCAAGCATTCTTCATCGCTTTCTTGTTTTAGGCCTGCAAACACCTTTATTTTTGCATCGCGTACCTAATGGACAAATCAAGGCCAATTTAAAAGTACCATTAGGACAGAAGATATACATTCTGAAATCTGTAGCATCTACTTCGTGGCAAATCAGAACTGCAAAAGAATATTTTGGATTTGGGGAGATGGAAAAAGAAAACAAAATTATGACCCTTCCCAAGGACATAAGATATTCTTACAAGTTAAAATAATTGTTACATGTAGTATTGTATATTATTTAAACTATTGGAAATGGATTGGATCTCACTCACTCCTAAAAGGTAGCTTGTGAGATAAGAAAGGACTGCCTAGCCTTTATATGCTTTACTTAGTCGACGTAGGATCTCAACATAAACTGTTGTGGAAATAAACAAATGTGTAAACATCTTCCACGAATTAAAACTAAAGCCAAAGTTTATCCATCACTGTTTGATTAAATTATTAATAAATTGTTTGATTAAAAAATAAATTTTATTAGAAAGAAAAGAAGGAACATAGTGGGCATATGGTGTCCTACAAAGCATCAAAGAAAGAAAACAAAAAATCACAATAGAACAAGAAGAAAATCCCAATTTGTTATTCTGGGATCAAATTACTAACCAATATATAATTTTATATTCAAGATAATGATGCAAGATTCTATGAAAATGGGCTTTCCTTTCCATAATAGAATTAACAAATACAAAATGTTCTAGAATTTTATTGAATTAAATCCATTGGTAAGTGATACACTTACATTTTATTATAAGGTCAATACAAAATTCTAACTCCAAAAGAATAACCCATTTTAAAATAAAAGCAAAAATATACTTAAGCTCCTTTTTTTTAATAAAAACATGCTTTAGCAAAAATAAAAGCAAAAGAGCACATAAGTCATGCCAAAAGCAAAACTCAAGTGAAATACATGATAGGATAAAAAATAAGCAAGCTCTTCCGCTGTATGACTTGCATACCTCTTGTTCTAAACGTTCAGAAACTGTCTTCTGGGCAGATAAGGAAGAATTTTTTCCCTTGTCCTCATCGATCTTTCATCAGAAGGTAATAAAACAATATAATTAGACATTAATTTATAGCATATACTTTATAACAGTTGATACATCAGCAGAGCTTGGTGCTTGTTCACCGGCACATATTTTATACTACCATAGAGCACCCAAAAGGACCTTAAGGTGGGTACAGCATAAAGTAGAGAATAACCTTATTTGGGGGAATGATATAAGAAACACGATATGACACAGGATGCTTTTCTGGATTTTTATGCTCCCCTTGACCAGCAAATGATAGTCTCCCATATGATATTGATCCCACCAATACAGATCCTTGTTGAGAGTTCTGTGGAAATACTACAAATGTTATCGCATTTTAACAATAGTCCAATGGAAATACCCAAAAGGTAAGCAAAGAGAACAATGTACCTTAGGAAGTTTGTCTTTTGGTGGTGGACCAAGATAAAATCCTTCCTTAATACTATCAATAAGCAAATGTCAGTACCACAGCACAATATGCATTTAAACCTTAAGGAGCTAGGTAGGGACTATAATCCAGTTACATACCCCAGAACTAACGTTGTGGACTTAAAGGAACCATTTCCCATCAGTGTACCATCTGGTCGACAGAAAAAGGATAACCGAATCATCTCCTGGAAATAAAAAATAACATATAAATGATAAGTAAATAAATATACAGAAGAATGGAATATGTAAGCTGAGTTTTGATTATGTACTTAAATTCTATATCATCTACAAGTATTGCAAGATATGTAAGTTAATTGTGAGATCACAATTTTAAGATTTCTAAGAAAAAATATATATTTTGAATTTAGGAACAACTAATCACATGAGAAGCTTCATTCTCATTTTCCCCGAATTCAATTCATGCAGCAATACTTCTAATGTGTGTTTGGATTAGCTTATTATGGAAAAAAGAATCAATTTTTTTCCTCAACTTCCTAGAAGAGTTTCGGAAGAAAAAAAGTGATTATTTCCCAGAACTAATTAAGCTATCAAGCAAAATTAAGTTTTCAGTTCATGTAAATATGATCAAATTTAGTTTTAGTCTTTAAAAAAATTTGTTGGTTTCAATCCTCACAAATTTAGAATTTTTTAAAATAGTCTCTATTGGCTACTTGACATGCATCTAATCATGTCACGCTAACAATGATTCTAAGTTAACATGACATGACATATCTAGATGCATGACACATGGAAAATGGGGAGATTCAACAAAAAAATTTAAATTTATGAGAACTAAAAACCAACAAAAAAAAAATTGAAGGACTAAAATCAAACTTGACCATATTTACACAGACTAAAAACTTATTTATAAGCAAGTTATTATTATGGCATCACAACCTTTAGCATTCAATGCTAGAGCAAAATTTAGAGTTATCCCTAGCATCTTAAATATTTTAAATTCAGTTTTCCATCTGTTGATTTTTAGAAGTATCAAGGTCACATACTATGACTGAAATTCAATCAATTTAGTTACAAGAAAAATTTCTATCACTTTTTTTAAATATGTTTGAATTTTTCATTCAAATACAACAAGTAGTATACTTCATATAAAGTAAAATTCAGAATTTCCACTCATAAAAACAATTTGCCAGCCACATATGTCAAATTGTTGCATATAACCATTGAACATCAAGAAGCCCAATAGCAAGATACAAGGGATTGCTTAAAGTTTTGTTTCAAATATGATATAGATGATATACTACCTTCTCTTCTAAACTTCGCTCAATGAATAACACCAGCTGCTTCATCTTTTCCAAAATCTGCAGGTTGTCATGCCTGAAACAATACACTATCATGAGTATAGGACCATGTTTGATGCACCTTGAAGTATCAATCTTTTTAAAAGCGAGAAATATTCCTGATAACACTCCATCTTTCTTATGCAGGCACTAACAACTAAACTAAGCTTTCAAGTCCTTAAAATAACAATACTAGAATTTCAAAATTTATTTTCAATATGTAAAAGCAGAATAACTATCAACAACTAAACAGACAGTGACACAAGGAACAAAAAAACATAAGTGCTCATCCGGTATATGTGCTAAGAAAGTGTTATGCACTTGTACCTCAAATATAGCTGTACATTGTATTCTCCCTTGGGAAGTTTTGTAGAGTTTGGGTAGACATCTCCATTTGAATATACTTGCTAAATCAGAATTATAAATATGAAACAAATTATAAAATCTTACAATTCACATGCCTCAGAAGAAATAGTATCAGAAATGACAAGCTATTCCCCCTTCCCCCAAAAATTTAATCTTAATAAGCAAAATGGAATTAAATATCAGAATACCTTATTTGAATCGGAAATCATATAAAATTGAGACTCAAATTTAGTATCGTACATCCGACCATTTAGAAATGGTATTTGAGGTTTTATTTCAGCTCCATCTTCCAATTTGACCTTGTATCTGAAATCAGAACACTGAGAACAGGCTATCTAAAAGTTGCATAGATGAATGATGTGGATAATGGAATTTATAACTACTCACGTTAATGTCAGTGCCAGTATCTGCTTTCCAGAGGGGAGTTTGTCACGATCACTTGAAAGTGCACTAATTTTAGCATCTATGGGTCGATATGGGACCCTTATCTGCAAGTTTAACATAAATTAGGAGCATAATTTAGACCACATTACTGTCCTACATCACAAGCATAAAGGAATAGCGCAAAAAGTAAAATTTACAAAATAACCTTATTTAGAATTGCTACAGGTGCAAGTTTCTCAGATGCCAATAGTGCTTGAGCGTCAATTCTGACTGATGCTTCACTCCCATCAAGTACAATTTCCTCTTGATTTACTTTTATACCATGAAACACGACCTGGAATTTTATATAAATTAGCAAGATTGTATGACAAGAAAAAGACTATATAAGACTCCCACTTAATTCATCTTTGACCAGAAGTTGTTTATGAGAAAAAGTACAATCACATAAAGATATAAAACATCCTTTCACTTCAAAGGGTCTAATCACATGCAAGGACTCTAAAAAAGTGCTGGGTCATAGAGGAGCATTTATTCCTTCATAAAATATGACTATATAAGCATAAACACATACACTTCCACATCTAAACACAACACAAACAATTTCTTCAAACATAAATTAAAATTACAAAGAAAGTTCATCCATATGCTTTGTTAAGGGTTTGCTTTATTTCCTCTGTTTGATTATTAATTGAAGTAATGGGTCATCAGTACTTTTAAATTTTCATACAAAGAGCCATTCATATCAATGAAGTAATGTTCACTACAGTGACTAATCTATACACAGCTCATTGCAGCAGCCGGTTCCTCTAGACATGTTTTAGACTCTAACTCCCCTTTGGACAGTGAGAGTTAGTCAATTTTGGCATTTATTATTCGTCTTGGCCCCTGTATTGTCTTTAATTACTAATCTTGATTGGACCATAACTGACTGGCTGGCATTTTAATCAAGATTAACTTTTAGTTGATGATGCCATCCATTACTAGGAGTGATTGATTCCTTGAAGCTTATTAATGTGGATTACAAACAGTAGGTTACTAACTGATTGGAGAGGAATGCTTATTCCATTAAGGGGAAACCCTTGTTTCTAGACTTGGCTTTGGGACATGGCTGTTTTCTTCGTATCTCTTCAGGATACATTAAGTGCCTCACATAACCATAAGCACTTGGCAGCCATTGTCAAATAAACAAGATGATGTAATAAAGGAATTAAGATACATCCTCAAGAACACTTACTGAATGAATAAGGAACAATTATTATTTAGCTTGTCTAATTTAAAAATAAAAATAAAAAAATAGGAGACTCACTCAACAACTTTAGTTTTATTTTTAAAAACAAAAGAGCAAAAATTACCCAAATATCTGAGGGGAAAATAAGTTCATCAGACAAACATCAATCCTCTTACCTCAAGATCCACGCTTGTGGTCACATGACTCCCAATGCCACTTGACCAAAACTGTGCGATGACTAGCTCCAATGTCTGACCACCTACTACCCTAAAGGTGAAGCTTTTGGCAGCAGGGGAAGAAAAAGTTATCACAGTCCTCCATTTAAAAGGTCTTTGCAATGGACATATCTGGACACGGTGAACATGTTAAAAAAAAGGTACATAATTAATCTACATTATTTTCAAGCTGCAGATTGTACCTGAACTGCATCCATGAAAAATCTTCGAGCTGTATCAAAACTTGATGCATGCATGGTTGCTTCAACCCAAGATGCACCATGTGGCACCTCTATATATTTCCTCTCTATATGACCTAGCGAAGCAATAAATGAAGACAGTAAGCATTGGTTGTAGAACTAAGGAGTAAAGAATATAAACTAGAGCAGAATTGCAAAAGCAATGTGATAAATGATTTAAGCGCATTAAGATTTCCAGAAACATCTTCTGTCTGAGGTAAAAGTGAAGGCTCAAACATCAGGGTTGGAATACATTATATGCAGGTCCCAAGTTCCAACCTTAGAATGCCACCATAAGAAAGAAGCATAGAGAATAATTTGATTGACTAAAGCACACCTGGCTGGAATAACATCTTTGAAAATGAAACCTGAGGAGGTCTGTTAGTTACATCCATGGGCTTGATTATAGTAATTGGAATTCTGAAAAGAGGACCACGCCGTGGTGCTTTGCAATCAGTGCCATACACCTCATAATAATGCAGACCCTCATGTAAATCGGTAGGATCCACAAATATGCTGAAAGTAGAAGAGAACTTGTAAGTCATTAATAAAACAAAACAACAGATTAGCATCATTGAACAGTTGAAACAAAGAGAAGGAAGAAACATAAACTGTTTATGGAAGAACTATGTTTAAACATAGAAGTTTAAGGATGATGGATGTGAAAGATTAGAGATTTTAGTAAGACAATTTCAAGGATAATCAGTTTGGATGATGTATATTCCCTTGAAAGCACCATGGGGGCTTTTTTCACATAACAGCTATGCCTAGTTTTTATCACTGGAAATGGAAAGTTCATGTAACCTAATAGTAGTTCAAGGCCAAAATTATGATAGCATAAAATAAAGAATGCTTCACAAATATTCCCCACTAAGGGATTAGCTCATGAGCAATGCTTGAATGCAAATAAGTGGTCATATATGTCATATCCCTAACCCTAACTTAAAATTTAAAAAGTATATGTATGTATAACCCATGCTTTTTAAAAAGGTCGTAGCAGTGGAAGAATTCTTTTAAGTTTAATATATACATTAAAATGTAAATAATAAAAAATTTGATTATCCAAAACCTGTCAACATGATTATACATACATAAACATTATCAAGTTGTTTCAATATCCACCCTTATGTGCACTAAATATAATCCAATCCTATTCTCAAGTTTGCTTATCTTAAGTTATGTTGGTTACAGTAATACAATCATCAGACTTTAATTGGTCCATATGAAGTAGTTTCCCACACTACCAAAATTTCCAATCAATCATGGGTGTAAATTGAATTTAGAGGTCTAAACGTGATTTCCTAAAAACAGTGGTGCAAAACTATAAATACATTATATTTTTATTCCTATTTCAGAAATTTTCAATAAATGTAACATTATGATTCTATTAAAAAATTAGACATGGTAAGGCCTAATGATTTATTATAATTCTATAGAAATCTAAATTTGAGGGTGTCACAAATACACTAAAAACGAAAGGATAATGATAGAAGATAGCTAACTAACTTGAAGGTGCGGCCATTATGAGTGAGCATTAGATACTCGGGGACTTTCACAACTGTCTTATCTGAAGAGTGTAACTCAATGCACTCCTCAAACACAGCCAATTCTTCAAGCTTGTTGGCATCTTCATGAAATTTTGGATCAACTTGCACTGTCCACTGTCAATAAGTACTACAAACTATAAATAAAATTACCAATTGAGAACACAAAGGTTACATTTTAAATTACTGTACTGTTCATTGATACAGATTCAAATATGCATAGATTTGATTAAAATATATATATGTAGAAATCTAAAAGCAACTACCACTACTTGTTACCAGCATAAGAAAAATCACATGAGTTATTAGTTTCATTATATAGCTCCTCAACAAAGTTTCTCAAACAAATTTACGCAAACACTACTTTTGTCCTTTTATTGTACACTAGAAGGCAAGGTAAATTATTGTCATTTGTCAAATCAACAAATTCGTCAATTCTGTTTAAGCATGAGAATTAGATATAATTATCAGTCATCATTTATTTGTTTTCCTACAATCCTTTCTTTAACACATTTTACAAAAGACTCAAAATATGCTTCAATCATCAATGGACATTAAATTTAAGAATGGTCTCACCTCAGTAGGTTGTTGGCAAGCATTAGCCTCCCTCAGGTAGATGCCCCGTGAAGAAGGATCTGCCATCAGCAATCATATAAAGGGATATAAATTTGAAATTTAAAATACCTTCTCTTAATTTACTATAATATTTTACTACAATCTATATGAGCAATTTTTCTCCAGGTTACATGCAAACCCTCTTCATTTTATTTTACTTTTTAGTGTTCTCACTCTAATTATACACTGACTCTGTAACTCATCAGTTTAAACACATGACTAAAACATGATTAATACAGCACTTATGCAAAGGTAAAAGACATCTTGTCCTATTTAGAAGTCAGTGGTAGAAATTTTTAGCTGTGCGACATTTATTAACATGCTTGGGTATAATACTGGTTTCTTTTTGGCCTGTTATTCTATTCCTCTGAATTTTCTTTCTTAATCCTGTCAGTTAGATTGACATCAGTTCTGCACCTGAATTATAATACAAATTTAAATTTATCACCATTAGAGATGTCAACATAATAATAACAATAGTCAGTTGTAACTGTTTCTGCCAGTGTTTTATAACAGACTAACAGTAACAGAATTATTTTTGCCTATATTAATCTTAGGAAATTCGTCATATTTGTAGTCCTTTTACCACACACTTAAACTTCTGAAGTTTCCCTTTGGGCCCCACTGAATCTTTCTATGAAACTTTTCAACACTTACAAATTACAAAAAGGCTTCATAACTTTGTTTTACAAGCCAAATCTTTTCCCCCCTCTCTAATCTTGAGTTATCAATCACCATTAACAATGTATCTGTCAGTAACAGTAGAATATAGAGAGTAGGCTTCATAACTTTGTTTTACAAGCCAGTTCTTTTTCCCCCTCTCTAATCTTGAGTTACCAAATCACCATTAACAATGTATCTGTTAGTAACAGTAGAATATAGAGTTAGTAACCGTAGAATACCAAAAAGATCAAAAGAGTCCCTTAATTGTAATTATTATAATTATTAGTAATCATTGTAAAGGCACTATAAATACTATCTGTGTGGTCAGCTTTGGACACAACACATTCAGAAATCCTTTCTCTTATAGTATCAATCACTACAGCACCCTGCACTCGTTTTTAAAATGTTATATAGGGGTAATAGAATTCCCATAAAGAAGTTGAATTCATGCTTGCCATACACAAATACACATTTTTATTAGGAAAAAAGACTTCATAACAAATAACAGAATGTCAGCAACTTATTTTTCCACAAATAATTTAATTATCTACAGTATATAACATGCTTCACCATTTGTACAAGCATGAGAGGAAGCCAAAAGATACCGATTTCCAGCCTATTATTTCTCAGAAAGGGGAGGCAAAATGTCCAGGAGAAAGCAAACTCACTTGTTTTTCCAGATTGCTTGATGTTTATTTGATACCAAACACTTGGAATATTTTCAGACTGCTGTATATATTCATAACACCTGTCATTTGAGTATTTGGTTTATGTCAATAGCAAATCTTACATAAATACTATTTACTAAAATTTCCATGAAAGCAAAGACTGGTAAAATATCGAACTTGTCAACTTGCATAAGCCCTTGCCCAGTGGATAATTTATCCTCAGGTGAATCACCGATGGGAATACATGTATTCTCAAGGGCCGTCCTCATACTATATGGACTCACAGGAATTCCCTCAGCCTGCATGTAGAACATACACATCAGAAAATTAAGGATATGTGTGCAGAGCAAAACCAATTGAATCATAGAGTCTAAGAATCACATGCTAGAACCTTCATTGCACTTATAAGCAATGCTATTCCCCCACAGGCTGATGGAGATGCCATTGATGTTCCATTCATGAGCATACGCCGTTGAAGAGTCCACGTAGGGACAGGAGCAACAGCGCCACCTGGAGCACTTATGCAAACACCAAGATCTCCGTCAGCTGTTGGTCCTCGGCTAGACCTGTAAATCATTTCCATAAATCATGCAATGATAATGATTTAAACCCAGAAGAACCAAGCTAAAGATAAAAAGGTATAGGAAGTCATCCAATTAAAAAGTTTCCACATAGAACAAAATATACCAAGTGTATTCAAGCCCCTCAGAAGGAGGTTCAACAACACAATGTGCACCAGCTGCCATAGCAGGAGAAACATAAGCGCCAACACCTATAATATTTGAAGATGTACCACCAGGTGCACCAACAGTGCTCAACGCGGGCCCATTATTACCAGCACTGCTCACAAATATCAGACGATGCTTGCTTACTGCCTAGATATATATCATTCAGAATATCCATAGCTTAGAGAATGGAAAATAACAGAGGAAGGGCATAACTGGCGCAGTTAAAATAGGACTCTTAGAAGGTACTTCATTCACAAGGTCAACAAACCGTCCATAGTCTGGCAGCGATGTTGGCTCACCATAACTCATGTTGATAAGATGACATTTATGCTGCAAATGAAATGATACAAGGCCATCACTACAACATGATAATCATGTCAATCATCAGAAAATCCTAAATCAAAATTAGTTAAGTGAAACACAAATATTAAAGACAAAATCAATGTTGAAATATGCAAGATAGCCACACAATGAAGAAAAAAATATTTGAACTACCTCCACAGCAGCTATCATTGCCCGGGTCAAACCAGTTCCAGTTTCCATTGAACCTAAGCGAGAGTCCCCAATTTTGCAAGATATTAATTGTGCTCCAGGTGCAACTCCATTCAACAAAGGTTCCTACCAGCAATGGCGTATGTTATAATCTATAACGCTTTTCATAGGAATTGCAATATATTGATAAAATTATATCTGTACCTCTGGGTGGAATGCAGCAGCTATACCAGCAACATGGGTGCCATGGGGAGAGCTATCTGTTACCATACTTAAGACATTCCCATTATCATAGACATTCACAACATATGTACAAGCATCTAATTTACTGAAGACACCATATTTCCGCTCAGTCCTGAGAAAATAGGCCATAATAGTTACTATTCAAATTACTTTAAATTTTAATACATAACATGCTTATTAGAACTGAAACGGCAATTGCTCCTATAGCTAAACCTCATTAATTTGGTGTACAGTGTCAATTGACTACTTAATTCAGAAACAGCTATCAACTGCAATAAAGATGGGAAAACCACTGCACTCTTCCAGCTTAATTGTTAGGTAACCAAATTTCTGGAAAATAATCATTTTCTTTATTTTTTATTTTTCCCAGCATTAATTGTGATGAGAAGATGAGAATGTAGAGGTGCTTAGGAACAGAAGCTATTGAAGAGAAGACAATGGAAGCTTGACTGAGGAGGTTTCTTCATATGAGAAGAAGACCAATACAGGCCCCAGTGAGAAAAATCAGAAAAGTGGATCAAATAGATTCTAGTCAAATGCGGATTTGAAGACAATAGTCAATTAAATGGGATAGAGGAGGATTTCATAAAACATTAAGAGAAGCTATTAAAAATATCATGCCAGAAATGGCTAAAAAAATAACAATAAAATTAAATAAAATCTATCTTATATGGAGCCTAACGGCATATTCATCAAGTAGCTGCCTGGTGTATTAAGCCTTGGTTGTTGTTAATTTTTTGTTCAGTGATACATCAATCAGCTCGGAATCTTAAAATCCATATGCAGAAATATGATATATAGAGAGATGCAGTTTCTAGAATGTCATAAAAACAGTTCAAAATACTATGTTATTATGTATATCTCAGAAAATTTCAATTGTTTCAAAAGAAAGAAATGATTTAAAAATCACAAAGAACTTCATCCATCCCATCCAAGTGCTACTAATCATTTATTTAGCTTCAAGAGATAATTTAGTCCTTTAGAAACTAAATCAATGGCAGAGATTTTCAATATTTTGTACATCATTATGTAGCATGTGCACCCCTTGCAATCCTGCTAAGCACTTTTTTTATGTACAAGTGATACAAGAAAACAAAATTCATATAATTCAACAGGGCAACATGCTTTTCTATTCAATGCAAAGAAGAAGAAAAAACAGAGGCATATCTTGTGAAACAAAGTGAATTTTGATTAATTTGTAATGTGTAATTGTAGAGGACATGGAGATTCAGAAGCAATAAGTTCATTGTCCAAAAATGAGTATTTGTCAATTTCACAATGCTTTTCTGCATGGAAGTAATCAACTTACATTAAAATTTTAGAATAAATAATCAGCAAACAAATGTACCTATAGTTAGTTAAGGGTACAAAGTTAGCAAGCTTCCCACAATCTGGATCATCCTCAAGACTGTGTGTGTCAAGAGCAACCCTCCAGACCTCTCCATCATGCCAGACAACAGCATCTATGGCAGGCCCTTTATCATCATAGCTCTAAATTATAAAACAGCATTGCCTTTTTAGTACGTACACTCAAATTGACTAAATACTGAGCATGATCAGGAGTTAAACAAGCATAACACAAGTATAAAAGTCTTTTTAGTGAGATAGAGAGAAGCAGGAATTTTGTGTTTCTACAGGGAATGAAGTGCTTCCAACATTATTTTGCAGAGCAATTTATCAAATTATTGTCAATGCTACTATTTATGAGCATCACTAATGCCTTCCCCCTTGGAGAGGGCCACCATGGATCATCATAAATTTATAAATCTTGCAAACAATATAATGGTTCATGGTTCCCCCAAGGGATAAACTTGAAAGAACCATAGAGCACCATAAATAACCATGGACCCAACAGCAGCAGAATTTCCCTCCCTATGGCATAGTCACTACTCTGATACTGGCACATATAAAATCCCCAGTTCCACTATAAATATCACAGGCAAAAGCATTAGCATTATCACAAGTCACAACCATCATGACAATTTCCATTTGCTGTATTTGAAGCAGTAGCCCTTTCTTTTTGGCCATAGCAGTAGTTCACTATAAAAACCCCAACATTATCATCCCAACCAACTGAGCAAGATCATTGCTACTAGTATTGCCAAACCTAATACATGACAGTATGACACAATAGACTCTGAAATAACCATAACAGTATCCCTTGGATATTCTTCAATCACAAGTTCTGAAAGGCAATGATTATATGAAAAGTGACAAAAGTAGGCATAGCAGGAGCACAAGATAACCTAAACAACCCTAAAAACACCAAAACAAAGAAACAAGAAAGAACACATAGTTCTGTTAGATTTAATAACAGTATCCCTTAGCAGGCTAGGTCAAACGCAATTATATTCATTACTGCAATTAAGCTTGCAATTAGCTAATTAAGCTGCAAGGTAGCTTCTAATCAGTGCCTTCATTATCTTATTTACTTGGTCATAATCACATTATAAAAAGAGATCATTGAGCAGTGCATAACAGAGTTTCATTTAAATTTCTTTGCATCTCCCCAATTCCTCTCCATACCCATTATGGATGCTTCCATGAAGAAAGCCATAGACCAACACCCACAGTGACGGAAAGGAAACACCTGTATCCCATAAACCATAAAAGGTTAAGGGTACAGTAATACATCATTCACCTCCAAAATGTTACCATTTTTTTCTACAATATTCTATCTCAAACATCAAAAATATGTTGGCAATAAAGAAATTCTGAATGTCATCTAACTAAATGGATAGTGGAATAAATTACATGTTTCATGTTTCAAGGAGTGGAAAAGAAAGCAATACACAGAACAACAAAAGTTTGCAACAAGTTCAGCACCCACCTCAGATTGCTTCCTCAGAACATCAAGCCTATTCTGGAGATCTTCACGAGCTTTTTTTAGTTTACCATCTTCCACCTTGATGTGTTCCTAGAAAATGCATAACAATTTGAGTTACATGAAATAGAACATATAATGGAATACAAACAAGCACATTATATCTGTTCACAAAATAAGAAGAAATATAATCTGCAACTTCATCCAGTAACTAAAATTGGAAAAAAATTTGAAAGAAGACTTCATCTTTGTAGATGAGTAGCCAAAAAGAAATAATCAAGCTTCGCATATAAATTCATAGGCTCCATTTGATATTTTTCTTTTCCTTTTCAATTCTCTTCTACTCTTAATCGTATGAAGCAATTTTTCTGTGGAGTACTTCAAGAGAGAAAGTGGGAAAAACCCTTGTATGGTGAAACATTACAGAAAATTTACAGTTGTCACCAAAAGGAGAGAAACTTCCCTTTCTATTTCCAGGAATAGTATTTGCGTTATGCATGCAAATAAAAAGGAGAGACAAGAAAGAAAATACTAAGAAAACAAGAAATGTGTTAAAAAAAATTAACACAACACATGCAGCAGCTTGCTTCTGAAGCGTGCGATGTGCAGTTACTAAACAAAACGTTAAAACTGTTACGAGTAGATCATATGTGCAAATTCAAATAGTGGCATATATAAAAAGAATCAAGTAAATTTTACAATCAACCTGATCAAAATCAGTAAGTTGTTTTACAGCCTTAGTAATTTCCTCCTGGTTTTTCTCATCCCACTTTTTCTTTCTTTCTTTCTGTCAATGAAAAATTTAGGAGAAAAGAGGAAATTTAGATCTATTAACCATAGGTATTAAATCCAAAGAGCAACTACAATATTTGAGAGAAGTTTAATGCTACCTTCAAACGAGAAGTTAAATATTCAGTAAAGAGCTCATAAACCAATTTATAACCCACATGCCATTCACCAGAAGGATTTGTCCATGAAGTATTGATAACCAAAGATGCCCCTGTACAAATCTTGCATGAACATTTAAGCACAGACAGAGCTTAATGTGGTTCACATTCTTTGACTAGGAAGATGGAATAAAGAAAAGTAATAAGAAAAAAGAATAATACCAGTTATAGATTTTGCATATGAGGGGAGCACATAAAAAAAATTAAGAAAAAAAGGAAAAAAAATACCAGAGAGTGGGAGGGAGGTTAGAAGGAAAAAGAAAATGCTTTACTCTTAAAATTATTAAATAGTCAAAGAATAAATAAGGATTATAGGGTACAAATCACTGACATCAAAATCGTTGAAGTAGGTTTAAACTCATACTGTGTCACTCCATTCAGGTACTAGAAATAAAGTATTCACTGCACATATATTTTTGGTACTAATTTTGACTTCAGATTGTCCCACTCACTAGCTATAATTTTATTTTAGCCATCCTTTTCACATTCAAAAAAGAGAAGTGAGAAAAGCCCACAATTGTCAATTCACTAATCCAATCAAGTAACAATTTAAGACTGATAATAAGCAGCTTGCAGCCATCACAAGCAACGCATGTAAAGATCTGAAGTTTTGTTGTTCCAATATATATTAAGTTACTTGCAAGTTGCAAATAGTCTGATAAAGTACTGAAGAATTTACAATGTAATTCCCAGCACTAACCTGAGGCCCCAGAAATACAACCATCAGCATCAGCCTTCACCACCTTTGAGGTATCAATATCTCCACTCCCAGTGCTGGCAGGAAAAAGAACAGGAATCATATATTTATTGATAAATCAGTAATAGACATCAGACAAAAATCCAATCAATTAGCTTGTACTTACCAATCAAGGATATCAAGAATTTTTGGTTTCCCTTCTGAGGTAACCTGCAATCCAGCAGCAGCCGGGTCTACACCGGAATCTGAAAGGTAAAAATATGCAGACTGATGCTTAAACTCATTTATCATATGAACCAGTGTAGCAGTGCCAATTACAGCATTATATTAACAAATATCATAATACAAGCATAACAGATGTTGGTCCATGAAACTCTTTGAAGGAAGTAAATTAGACTGACATCATGTCAGTGATAGAATTGTATGGTGAAAATTGCATCTATGAAAAAATTATAATCAAGAAAATGAAAGCAAGGTCAGTTCTATGGAAGACTCTAAGGAACAACAATCACCCCCTGCCCAAACACAAGAAGGAAGGAGATAGCTGGGACAAAGGAAACAAGGGTTGCAAACTTAGTATTGCTTGCATATGTCATAATGTAGCAAGTCCCAGTCATTAGATATTGACACAACACAAAAGGCTGATTACAAATATTGTTCAGAAAAAAATATATAAATAAACTTTCTAAAGCACTAAATAATTCATTACACTAACCAACTGGTTTTCAACCAGGCATCAGGTCAACAGATTATATCCTTTAAAATTCATTGTGATTCGAGTACCCATCCCTGTGTTTGCATCAATAGCCAACTGTGTGCTTGAAACGGAGATACTGTATCACTTTCTCACAACTACTTCAGATTCCAACAAGTTTTTTCTTCAAAAAATAATAATTAAAAATCAGAAAAAATTCTTACATTACATTATCTCAAGACATATTTCAAAAGAACAAGAGTTTTTTTATAGTGTACACCGCAGAGAAATAACGGTAAAGACAAAAGCAACCCCTCAGGCATTTTCAAAAGAAAACTTATCTTTTGGTTTAATGTTTTTGCTACCATTTAAAGTTTTTTTTTTTTTTTTTGTGATCCTTTCAAAAGAATTTTCACACTTATAGAATGACATCCAATCATTACTGGTCCACATTGTGAATGAGTTTTTCCTTATATTAATCTACCTTCACCACAACCATTTTCTGGTAATGCAATACCAGTCACTTAGGCAGTCACATCATGAAACGTAACCCATCCAAACCAAATGAAAGATCACCACGTGAATTTAGACTCCAACCAAGTCAACAAATTGGATCAAAAAGCAAAGAAAACGGTATAATAACCAACTCATTCAAACGCCCAACAAGTACATCCATCACCATGAGACTAACCAAATCTTCTTTAACCATTTCTCCTTCCTCAACGATCCCCACTACCCACTACTCAAATTGGAATATCAACACCAACCCATGTTCTATATCAATCAAACAACAAAAAAAGGAGGAGCTTTAAGAAATGGGTACCGAAGATAGCGATGAGAGCACCGCGACCATCGTAGTGTGGGTGAGAATGGAGGAAACGATCGGCGCCAATCTCTGTCTTTGGCATGAGGGAAGCCAAGAAGGTGGACTCATTCAGCTTCAAGTTGCCGAAAGAGGCACCGTTATCGTTGTTGTTATTGTCATAAGCGCCAAAGCGAGAGGTGCAAGGCATTGCCTTGGGGACAATCCAATTGCTTGTTCTGAAAGTGGGAGTGTGTTTCCTTCTCGTGCTGTTTTTCTTGTTGGTGATGCTGAGCTGTCTCTTTGTGGGATGAAGAGTGATGAGAGAGAAAGAGGGCAATGTGGGGAATCTGAGTAAGAGGGTGTGTTGGTTATGCATAACGAGGATGGTGTTTTGGTAATTTTGAGAGAAAGGGTGGTGGTTATGGCGCTACCGATGCGGAGTTTTTAAGGATCCATGGCATGGATGGATAGGATAGATGGGTGTGATTTGAGTGGTCTTATTTCTAATATTTTTTGGGAAATTACTTAATTTTGTCCCTTGACCAGTTACTGCTAATATTTACAAAATTACAACAATTAGCGTAAGAAATAACTTCCCTTTTGGCAGTAATCCTACTCCCTTTGTTTTGTTAAGCTGAGCACATTTTATATTCATGTTGTGTGCAACTTGATACAAAATTGCAGGGAATTTTCTATGAAGGGTTTCCGCAAGCAGCAACCATAGATGATGCTTATCCAAAAGGTGAATGCAAAAGTAGAACATTCCAAACCGGAGGGTCAGCCACTACCTCTCAGAAGTGACCCGTAACATGAGAAAACACAGTGAGCAACAATGAACTCCTTGTGGTAGTATAACTTCTTTACATATATTATTATTATTATTTTTCTTGGGTACTTTACATTTATTGTAGTTATATTTATTTCAGATTCCAATATTAGTCAAATTGGTTGGATCAAATGGATCATTAAGGCTGGTCTCACTAATTTAAAAATACCTTTAAGCAATGTTTTTCCATTTTGTTCTGTTCATTGCTCGAAACTACTTCATCCTAATTAAAAACAGTGTTGTGCATGGGCTTGACAGATGCTTCACCGCATTCTTTCATCTATGAGTATTCTCAGTTCTGTTTCAAATGTATAAAATTAAGATCGTATGTATAGAATTGTAGCTGGGGAATTAAAAAAAAAAGTGCAGACCATAATCAATTACTTTAATTTGGATTGCACTATGTCAACATGTTAATTTTCTGATCAGGTCTTCTGCACCAGCTAAAACAGAATGCCAAGAAGCATTATGCAAATCAACCTTTCATCCATGAGTGTTCTCGGTTCCGTTTCAAATGCATACATTAAAGTTCGAATATTTAGAAACGCGCACTCATACAAGCCTGTTACTTTAGTTTGGGTTGCAATATGTACCAGAAAGGCCCCAAGAATGCAATTGAGTGCGAATTCAATGACGCGCAAAAGGCAACGAAAGCTGTAACACTTTTCTTGGGGTCAAGAAGCATTATGCTCATCCAATGTAGCATGAAACATATCTTACACGTTTCCAAATTTGTCAGCACATGAGTTCATGAAATCCAACAAAAATAAAATAACCTAAAAACCCCACACCCCAATCAAGAAGTCATGATGCAGCAACCATCTAAATTTCACAATCCGAGGCTGTTTCTTGAGTTTCTTTCTTCTTTTATTTGCTCCTTTTACTCTTTCTTTTACTACTCTTGGCTTTGAAATTAACAGAGCATCAGAAAGAATAGCATATTCACACGGAGGATCAAAGAATGAACGTGTCTTTGAGAATCTTGGAACCATCTTGAAAGGATTAATAATTTCAAATTATAATATCAAGAAGTGGTGTTATTAGATCTGATAGAAAAGTAGTGTTATTAGATCTGATAGAAAAGTAGTGTTATTAGATCTGATAGAAAAGTAGTGTTATTAGATCTGATAGAAAAGTAGTGTTATTAGAAATTAATTAAAAGAAATACAAAATCGAAATTCGTAATCATCAAACCCTACTCGGTTCCTCGCCCCTTCACCCATTCCCCCGACAAATCACTTGAGGAGGAATCTTGGATTTCCTCCCAAAAACGGTGTTGTAATATTCCTCAAATAAATTTGGATCAATAAAGTAAGAGAGGCAAGACGAAACCAAGAAAGCCTAGGGATACAAATTCGGGTGCAACATTCAACAAAACAAAATCTCCGAAGCCGAAGCCTTGTGACCAATTGAGAAAGAGATGTGGCGGAGAGTTATATTTATAATCAACGGATCCTGCTTGCCCTTCTTTTTCACTCGCCCACTTTCCTAATTGATCTATTTCCTTTTTTATGATAAAAGTGATTATTATAATTTAATATATATATATATGTAAAAAAATTAAAAAAACTCAGACTAAGTTAAGGTTCAATAGAAATTATGAACAAAACAAAATTAAAACGTATGTATTGGAAGAATTTTAAAGGACATAAAACGTATTTTTTATTTTCTTAAAAATAATTACTTTTTACAGAAAAATATCTAAATAAAATAAATTCATCAATTGAACAGATGTATTTAATGATTTAATCTTTTTATTGTTAATTTGTTATACATACAATATATATATATATATATAATATTAGGTTATAATTATTGATCCTTTATTTTAATCAGACTTTTTGTGTCAAAAGATTATAAAAATAAAATATTAAATTTATGGATAAAAAATAATAACCTTTCTTCACCATTTAATTTCAAACATTGACCTCAAAATTTCATTCTTTCCATCATCTTTTTCTGTCTTTCATAACCAAATACACTCAGAATTCGTGATATATACAAGAATGTCATGAGACGAAAATAAATAATATATTATCTATTTTCATACCTATTAAAATTATTAGATGTTTATAAAAATAAAATATATACATATTTAAAAATTATAAAATATATTATATTTTTGTTATATAATATTATTATCAATTACCATATTAATAATATCCGTATAAAATAAATTTTATATTTTATAAATAATATAAACTAATAATATTTTAAATATATTTTTTGTTTTCTCTCACCCGTTTTAAGAAGCTTCCAGCGAGCCATGGTAATTGGTAAGAGTCCGAACTCCTTTACACAGCATCAGCCATGGTAGAGGCGAGTTAGGAAACTCTCGGAAAGCCGTGCAATGAATTGAGCGGGTGGCTATGATGTTATTTTGATGACACAGCTTTCATACTCTCAACGGCTAATACCACAAAAAACAAAACTTACTCTTCTTTGGAGTTTGGACTCGCTCCTCATAACATGTATCAAACTTCAAGACATGATGATGCATAGCGTTGACGAGCTCTTAAACATAATGAAAAAATAACAAAAGAGAATTTATTTCTATTAAGTAAAACAAATGTTTTGTAATGAATGAAAAATATTTGAATTCATTCAAACCACATTTTCTCTTTTGGTTTCTATAACCTTTTTTTTTGTTCCTATCAAAGAATTTTCTATCTGCCTAGCACTGTATACTTGTATGGCTTTATACGGAAACATGCTCAGTTTAATCTTCACCTGCAACATTTCAAATTGAGTCAGACACTGGAGCTTGAAAGTCACCAAGATATCCAAGAGAACTTGTACACGTTTACATAAAGAATTACCTGAGCTTGTAGATGGTATAAGATTATGACAAGTTCTATCGCATGGATATGCACAGTCTATTTCCTTGCTTTTTTTTCTACTAAAATACCAATCACCAACCGCTACTGCAATAGTCTGTTAAAGATAAGTAGTTTAATCATGTTGCTGTGCCGAAAATCCAAAAATCACTTCTTTTCTAAGCGAAAACCTCATTTTTTTTAAAACGACAGAACATCAAACAGCCAAATACTACAATGTTGACTCAGTTCAAATATTTTATATTGTCATCCTTTATAATTTAAACTTCTGTTCCTATTGTACATATGTTTTGGGTATAATTGGTCATCATAAGTCAGTTATTTTGTTGCAAAGAATAAATGTTCGCCTAATAAATTAGTTAAAATTTCACATACTATAAACAAGTTTATCATGATGTCTCGAGAAAAATTCGTACCTTATTGTTTATTCTTGGAGAATCATCCCTAAACCATGTGTCTTCCGATTCACTTTGGCAATGAGCAAAACATGAATTTATGAACATTCCTCCTCTTGTTGAATATAAATTGAACGGTTTCAAAGCTGCAAGCATGTCGAGTCTAAACCCTGCACAAAGTACGTTAAGGAAAATCAGTTTTAGTTAAAAATAAAGGATGAGTTCGGAGCATGATGGAGTAAAGTGCATATTCTTTGACAAAACATTAATATGATTATAAACACTAAAAATCTTCTTAAAAGGTAGAACTGGTGAAAGCTATTCCAAAAAATGCTGAGTTTATGGCAGAAAATTGAAACAGAAACCTTGCAATGTATTAATTTGGTCTGGTGTGCATGCTGCAGGGTTCAGCTTGCAGCGGTTCCAGTGCCCGTGTATATCAGCAGAGGGTGGCACCAATATATGATGGAACTGTTGACATTATAAGTTCCACTCATATCATAATTTGCCAATTATATGAATTAAGATAATATGCAATATAGGACGTTAAGAACAAAAAGAAGTCAAAAAAATATTACTTGGTATACATCATAGGCAGTATTCAAGATAAAATATGGTGTTGTTATGTATTTCAACACATATTGTGGAAAGAAGCACTGCATGGAAACATGAAAACGTCAGAACCTTGTATAGTTTTATCAAGCTAGTGATGCAAGTTCAAGGGGAAAAATACCAAGTCTGGATAGTACAGCTCTCGGGTGCAGTTTTTGTTGAGGTTCGGCTGTATCCCCTGTTGCACAAGACTTAGTTATGAAGACTGTTCAATGCTATGCACGGTCTTTTCTTTCTTTATGAAATTCGAAAATTGGATGTAGAGAATAAAAACATGTTGATTCCTTTCTGTATTTTATAAGATATTGAAGTGATGATTTCTAAGTAATGTAAAAGAAAAATGTCTGATCATCATCATTATGTAATGTTAATCGAATCTATTTGAGCACTACGATTTTCTTTTCATTGACACTTCTTTACATGACCAACTCCTCTGCTATCTGCTGCCTATAAAATACAGGATATAAACATTTCTCTCTCCCTAGACATATAATCAAGGTGAGGCATGAAAAGTATCAAACTAAATGCTTCATATATTGGACTCTAAAGTGATATCAACTACAAAATGGAGCCATTCAACAGGGTATATTTCAAAAAGAAATCCTAGTAGCGGTTCCATTTCTTTATTTGCTACAGTTATGATTCAAGAATTCAAAAATACCAATAATGAAGGGACAAGGGGAGGGTGAAGTTTCATCAGAAGGGATACTGGCTTTTAAATTTTAGGTAGGTTCCTATATCATTCCTGTGTTATGTTATGGTTTTACAGATTATCTATATCCAGGGGGCATACACACAGTTGCTTCCTCATTTGTTGCAAATTATTTTTGGCGGCACTGCATCTTTGACATCATATGCAGTTCACATAGTTGTCAAACTTCATGAAAATATGATATCACATAGACCAAATGCATGAACTAGACTTTTCCTATGTTTCCAGTTCCCCCTTTCAGGAATACATGAACTCTTGTCAAATGATTAACGCAATTTTTAAAAGACAAGTACGTTTATATGGCGCATTTATTGAAGTTTACCTGCAATTGAACTAGACTTTTGAAGAAGTACCTCATGGTGTGGTTCATACTTACATCTCTTCTGCAAAAAGAGAGGGAAAGGAGATTTTAATACTTAGATTTTGAAGAAATGGAGCTGAAGATTATGTTGAAATGACTCAAGAAAAGACTGAACATGCCCGTCAAGGAAAAAACCAGCATCACTCAAGCATTTAACACTAGCATTCGCTGGCAAATATCTGGCGAAGTCATCACAATGGTGAAAGGTCGCTAAACCTCCTGCTGAGCAGCCTGAAAGCAAAGCCTACAGAAGAGAAATGGTAGGCATAAATTTCGTTTACATTACGTTATATAATATAATCAGTTAACTTATACTGCAAGCCATATATGTGTTGAGTGGAGAGAATAAATGAAAGCAGGCAAAGTATATACACCTTGCGTGCCGTTCGCAAACCTTTTGGTAGAAGGTCGCGAATAATGGCTTCCCAAATCTTTTGCCCCTTGAAATACAGTGTTGTTGTCTGATGTTCATATCACAAACACAAACAGTCACATTATTCAGTAAACTTGGTTTTATGCTGTAAGAATGCGACGGAAAAAGAAGATAGATAGAAAAAAGAAAAAAAATGAAGAAAGATGTAATATAATATGATAGAAAAATATAAAATAAATAAGATATTACAATGGAAAGGTTAAAATATATATAATCAGGATCCATATCCATTATAAAAACTAAGGAAAATTGGTATTATACTTTGGTTGGGTGTATACACCTAATTTTATAACTTTACAACGTTGTTTTAAATAATCAAAGCGACCTAACGAATTATAAAAAGAATCACATGCATATAACTACTTCATCCTTTTTTTTTTTAATTCCTTCGTTTGTGATAGGCGTCCCTTTTAAAAAAATAAAAATTGTTTGGGAAGTGGCACTGTGAAAATTACCTTGTTGGTGAATATTGCATCTCCAGTAAATGAAGCTCCATCACAATATCTTATCTTCACTCGATTCCAATTGTAAAAGTCTGGTACAATACATTCACGGACAAACGCAAGAGTTTAATAATAAAAAAAATTACGACTTTCAAAAGGATAAAAACAGTCGAAAAAATTAGATAAAAAATTTACTACCTTTCATACCTAATTTGACAAAAAAGTTATCATAGTAGCTTAAATATTTATACTGTTAAGAAAAATTTCTCCAAATTCTTCTGTAGCGTCAGATTTGTGGAAGTAAGAAGAAAATAGAATGCAGAATATTTGCACACACAAATTGATAACGGAGTTCGGCCAATACTGCCTACGTCTCCGGACTGCTGCAGATAATTTGATAGCAGAAAATTGTACACTGTGTTTACAAAAACACTCACAACCTCACACTACCCACAACCCAATTACACCCAAGAATCCTAAATTTTTCTCTCTTAGAAAAATCTCTCTTTCACAATGGTGTGATACATAACTTCCTATGACTATATATAGCAACTTCTCACATGCTATCACTAATTAAGTCAAGCCTTGCATTTATTACGCAATGACTTATAACCACTTCTCACATGCTATCACTAATTAAGTCAAGCCTTGCATTTATTACGCAATGACTTATAACCACTTCTCACATGCTATCACTAATTAAGTCAAGCCTTGCATTTATTACGCAATGACTTATAACCACTTCTCACATGCTATCACTAATTAAGTCAAGCCTTGCATTTATTACGCAATGACTTATAACCACTTCTCACATGCTATCACTAATTTTGTCAAGATCTTTGACTTTTCAAATCAACAATCTCCCACTTGAAGACTGATTTCAATCTGTCTTCACACTTTGATCACTACAGCAGTCTTTTTTTGGTCTGTTATTCTAGCAGGCCGACTGAAGTTGAACACAACTTCAGTTTGTCAATGGTCACCACCTTTGTTAGCATGTCTGCTGGGTTCTTGCTTCCTGTAATCTTTTCCAATGTCAGCACCTCATCCTCAAGCAGAGATCTGATGAAGTGATAACGTATATCAATGTGCTTAGTTCTAGAGTGAAATGCTGAATTCTTTGCCAGATGTATTGCACTCTGACTATCACTGTGTAAAACACTCTTCTCTTGGATGAATCCCATCTCTGTTAACAATCCTTGAAGCCATATCAACTCTTTACTAGCCTCTGTTACTGCTACATACTCAGCCTCTGTAGTGGATAATGTAACGATCTTCTGTATCCGTGACATCCAACTGACAGCTGTAGTGCCAACAGTAAAAATATAACCGGTGGTACTTCTTCGGTGATCAACTTCACCTCCGAAGTCTGCATCTACATAGCCTTGTACTTTTAATTCTCCTTTGCCAAAGTACAGACACCTTTTTATGGTGCCTCGTAGATACCTTAAAATCCATTTGACTGCTTCCCAATGAGCTTTTCCTGGATTTGCCATAAACCTGCTTAAAACTCCCACTGCATGGCCAATGTCTGGTCGAGTACAGACCATTGCATACATCAAACTTCCTATGGCTGAAGCATATGGAATCTTAGCCATAAAGTCTTTTTCTTCCTCCGTCTTAGGGGACTGATCCTTAGATAAGCGAAAATGACTAGCCAAAGGTGTGCTAACTGGTTTGGCCTTGTCCATATTGAATCTTTGCAAGATACGGTTGATGTACTCTGCCTGAGATAACTGCAAAATTCCTCTTTTCTTATCTCTCGTGATTTGCATTCCAAGAATCTTCTTTGCTATACCCAAGTCCTTCATGTCAAATTCTTTTGACAACTGCATCTTGAGATTTTTAATCTCGTTCATATCTGAACCTGCTACTAACATATCGTCGACATAAAGTAGCAATATGATATAACAGGACTTATATCTCTTGAAGAAACAACAGTGGTCAGCATTGCACTTCTGGAAGTCCTCCTTGTGCATGAAGCTTTCAAACTTTCTATACCACTGTCTTGGAGCTTGTTTCAGGCCGTACAAGCTCTTCTTTAATCTGCACACCATATTATCCTTTCCTTTTTCTGAGAATCCTTCAGGTTGGTGCATGTAAATCTCTTCCTCTAAATCTCCATGAAGAAACGCCGTCTTCACGTCCAATTGCTCAAGATAGAGCTCTTCACTGGCAACAATACTTAAGACAGACCTGATAGTATTGAGCTTCACAACTGGAGCAAAGATTTCAGTGTAATCAACTCCTTCCTTTTGCTGAAATCCTTTGACAACTAGTCGGGCTTTGTATCTCTTTGAGCCATCATAGTCCTCCTTCACCCGATACACCCATTTGTTGTGAAGTGCCTTCTTTCCCATGGGTAATTCAGCTAATTCCCATGTCTGATTGGAGATCAAAGAATTCATCTCTTCTATCATAGCAAGTTTCCACTTGTTTGCATCTGTGGTCTGACATGCTTCTATGTAATCTTCAGGCTCTCCTCCATCAGTCAACAACATGTAGTTCATGTATCTCCTGTTAGGCACATGAGGTCGAGAAGACCTTCTCAACACGGGAGTTGGAGTAGGAGGCTCTGATGTGTCAAACTGTTGTTCACTGCTTTCTTTAGTTGAATTCTCTGACCGAGGATTCGCAACTATGGGACTTTCTGGGATATCTTCAACTTCTACATATGTTGGCTTAATCTGCTCTGAATTGTTGGCGCTTGTGTTAAGCTTGTCTTTATACATCACTCTTTCATTGAAGATTACATCTCTGCTGCGGATCATCTTTCTGTTTTCATCATCCCAAAGACGATAGCCAAATTCATCTTCACCATAACCGATGAAAGTGCACTTCTTCGATTTGGGATCGAGTTTATTTCTACCTTGATCACTGATGTGCACATATGCTACACAGCCGAAAACTCTAAGATGTGAGAGTTTTATCTCTTTTCCGCTCCATACCTCTTTTGGTATTTTGTGCCCCAATGGTACCGATGGACTTCGGTTGATCAAGTAAGCTGCTGTGTTGACTGCTTCTGCCCAGAACTGCTTCGGTAAGCCTGACTGCACACGCAAGCTTCTGGCTCTTTCAGTCAACGTTCGATTCATACGCTCAGCTACACCATTGTGTTGAGGCGTACGAGGCACGGTCCTCTCCATTCTGATCCCGTGCTCATAGCAGAATTTCTTGAATTTGGTGTCTTCATATTCACCACCATTGTCGGTTCTGAGCTTTTTAATCTTCAACCCTGTTTCATTTTCTACCATAGCTTTCCATATCTTGAAAGCCTCAAATACATCGGACTTATGTTTCAGAAAGTATACCCATACCTTCCTAGAGTGATCATCAATAAAAGTCACGAAGTAATGTTTCCCACCAAGTGATGGGACGGTAGTTGGACCCCAAACATCTGAGTGAACTAGCTCAAGTTTCTCCTTCTTTGGGGGTCTTCCAGCTTTCTGAAAGCTGACTCGTTTCTACTTTCCAAGTATACAGTCTTCACACATGTCAATTTCTACTGACTGAAGACTTGGTAGCTTGCCGTTTGAGTGCATGATTTTCATCCCTTTCTCACTCATATGGCCTAACCTCTGGTGCCATAGATTGGAATTTTCATTTGCTGCAACTGCAATCAAATGACATGCTCCTGCTGTTTTGTAAAGAGTGCCACTCTTTTTACCCCGAGCAATTGTCATCGCACCCTTTGAAATCTTCCAATCGTCTCCATGGAAGACAGTTGTGTAGCCATCACTGCTCAACTGGCTTATTGATATTAAGTTCTTTGTCAGGTCGGGAATATGTCTGACATTTTTCAATTCCCATACAGACCCGTTCAACTTAACCTTCACTACACCTTTGCCAACTATCTCACATGATTGGTTGTTACCAAGGTAAACTTTACCAAGGTTTCCGGGAACATAGTTCTCGAAGAATTCCCTTTGTGAAGTGGCATGAAAAGATGCTCCAGAATCTAACACCCAAGACTCCTCCTTGCTTTCTAAAGAACATATCAATGCATCATCTCCTTCAGGGGTGGAAGTAACATTTGCCTCGTCCTTGGTCTCCTGATGCTTTCGTGCACTCTTGCACTGATTTTTGTAGTGCCCAGACTTCCCGCAATTCCAACACTCGATATTCTTCTTAGATTGAAAGTGACGATTTTTGGATTTGGACCTCCTGTCCTTTGATTTGCCACGTCCATTTCCTTTAGTTGAGCTTCTTCCTCTTGACTCTGTTTGCAATATCGAAGATGATGAAGATTCACCCGACTCCTTCCGTCGGATCTCTTCGTTGAGAACTAGATCACGAACATCATCACATTTCAATTTTTGGCTTCCCGTTGAGCCACTCACAGCCGTGACAATGGCATTCCAACTTTCTGGTAAGGAAGACAAAATTATTAATGCTCGTACCTCATCATCAAATTCGATTCCAACAGAACTCAACTGGGTTGTGATTAAGCTGAGTTCATTGAGATGTTGTGCTACTGATGCACCTTCTGTCATCCGAGAGTTAAACAACCGCCTCATCAAGTGAACTTTATTTGCGGCTGACGGCTTTTCATACATTCTGGAAAGAGCCGCCATAAGATCTGCTGTGGTCTTTTCTTTTGCAATGTTAAAAGCAACATTACGTGACAACGTCAGACGGATGACTCCAAGGGCTTGCCTGTCAAGAAGAACCCAATCCTCGTCCTTCATTTCAGTTGGCTTTGTACCTGTGAGAGGTTGATACATATTTTTCTGGTACAGATAATCTTCGATCTGCATTTTCCAGAAACCAAAGTCCGCACCATCGAACTTTTCAATTTTCACCTTTCCTTCATCTACAGCCATCACTCCCACTCAAATCTGACTTCTTCTTTGGATCGTTTCGTTTCTAACAATTTTTAAAAAAAATTGTAGAATTTCAAACCCGCTCTGATACCAGTTGTTAAGAAAAATTTCTCCAAATTCTTCTGTAGCGTCAGATTTGTGGAAGTAAGAAGAAAATAGAATGCAGAATATTTGCACACACAAATTGATAACGGAGTTCGGCCAATACTGCCTACGTCTCCGGACTGCTGCAGATAATTTGATAGCAGAAAATTGTACACTGTGTTTACAAAAACACTCACAACCTCACACTACCCACAACCCAATTACACCCAAGAATCCTAAATTTTTCTCTCTTAGAAAAATCTCTCTTTCACAATGGTGTGATACATAACTTCCTATGACTATATATAGCAACTTCTCACATGCTATCACTAATTAAGTCAAGCCTTGCATTTATTACGCAATGACTTATAACCACTTCTCACATGCTATCACTAATTAAGTCAAGCCTTGCATTTATTACGCAATGACTTATAACCACTTCTCACATGCTATCACTAATTAAGTCAAGTCTTGCATTTATTACGCAATGACTTATAACCACTTCTCACATGCTATCACTAATTTTGTCAAGATCTTTGACTTTTCAAATCAACATATACTACTACAGCAGAGATTTTAATAGTATATTATTTAAGTCAAAGTGAAAAAAAAATTAAAAGGACTAAAGTGTTATTAAATAACTTATAAAAGTACGTGAGAATAAAATCTATAGATTCCTTTTTTATATGAATCAGCTTCCAGTTTCGATGACTGACCAACTAAAACCTTTTCGCACATTTTACTTTAATATGTCTACATAAGTACATATTTAATATTTATTTCCTTTTTTTCATTCTACAAAGTGTGAAAATGTATTTTTCTGTTTATGCATAAAAAGGAATTAACGGGACATGGTCACGGATCTAAGCACAAGAATTATTAGTTCACATGATGCTTCACTTCATCCTAAATAATTTAGATTTGAATTTAGAAACATGGTATGTCCACCGACAACTGCACTGAAGATGATGATTAGAATTTAGATCGAATGGTGACGAGATGAAGAAAATGAAAGCAGAAATAAATAACATTGATATAATGCAAACTTTTTATCCCCAAAATAATCACGAGAAACATAAGGGAGTTAAGAGCTATGATCATGAAAAGGGCTTGGTGGTATTAGTCATCTCACAGTCATGGGCCAAAATGACAATTGAAGCATGCAGGATTGAAAAGGTTTAGATAAGAGAGCGTAATAGCAGCTTTTAAGTGGAAAAAGGAAGGTCAAAAAAACACAAAGGAGACAAGGGTCCGTGAAAGGGAATCTAGACTCTAGAGGAACATGACCCTGTTGTGGAGCTTCATTGTACACAACTGTATTGCCTATTTGTCAGTGAACTATATATCATAAACCCAAAGAGACAGCTGTGTGTTTCAAGGACCACTGCGACAGCAAAAGAGTAAAGTGAGATATGAGCTAAGTTGGTGTCGCCTAAATACCCACTATGATGTTACCAATTAGAAAAATGCTAAAAGTAATATTGTATAATGTCTATATCGGTATATATCATTAGTTATTACCCCAAGGTTGGAAATTGAATAATCTAAGGAACTACTAGTACTTATTTTATAATGGCTCTATCCTCTGACGCCATGATTAGGAATTTGAAAATTTTAAAGAGAGTATAGATTCAAATTTTCTTGTTGTAATCAATGTGCCAAAAACAAAATAATAATACTAAAAAATACTAGTAACATATTTTCTAATATTTTTTTATACTTTTTATACTATTAATTGAAATTCATATGAATTTTATTATTTTAAGAATGGCTATTTTAAAATTGAAACTTATACAAATGTTAACCAATTATAAAAAATATACTAAAAATGTGTTGCTAAAATTTCTCAAATAATTACTTATTGTATAATCACTAAGAATTAAATTATTTTCTTGCTAATATAAGAAATCGAAAGAACTAAAAAAAATGATGGAAGGTAATAAGGTATGTTGCATACACCGGAATTGAGAATACTATATCTGGCAATATATGATAAACAGATAAAATATTTTTAAAAGTTTAAGCTATGAAATAAATATTTATTTTAATTTTTTTTCAAAAATACATGTGATATTAAGGTCTAATTTTTCCTAGTTATTTAATATAAATCAAATTTTGAATCTTAACTTAATTTTTTTTTTAAAATTGCATAGTTCGTAACCTTATTTAAAATTATATTTTTGTAATAAATTTTTTTAATTGAGTTAAAAAATATACACTTAAGTAAACTAATAAATCAAAATCAAGAAAAATAAAATAAGTTATTTGACCTAAATTTTTAAATAAAATAAATTATATACAAAATAATCATGAATTTATAAAACTACAATCTGCTAAGCCTAGAATTTTTTTAGATAATTTAAAACCTAATCTTAATAAGCTTTTAAAAAAAGTTTGATCTGATCTATTTAGTAGTTACTATTAGACGTAAGCTAGTATAAACTCTCATGTAGGCTGGGCTATACATCCCACCACAGTAGCATTTTTTTTTTTTTCATTTCTAATTGCCAATCCCCTCCCCCCTCCCACACACACACACACACACACATATATATATATATATATATATAAACAAATTAAGATAAATTCCACTTCTCTCCTAATTATATTTTTAATAATTTATTGAATCAAAAGAAACATTATTAGTTTAATTAATTAAATGGGAGTCATTCAGTTAATTATCCAGTTAACTGATTAGATAATATTCTATTATAGTTCATCAGGATTGGTTAAACAGTTACGTGATTGTACCTAAATGTCCAGCCCGTTATAATTAAATGAAGACAACTTCATTTTCTCTCCAATGAATTGCTTCTTTACTCGGTATTCTTATAACTATGGTATATAATAGTAGAATTAATAAAGTTGAAAAGGATCATTAAAGATAAAATAAGAGTGCACAAAAAAGTAAATACAGAAGAAAATTGTAAACAGATAAAGAGGAGGGAAAACAAAAATGTTCCGAAATGAGTTTGTCTCTAAAATAAGTTAGCAATAATATATTTATCTTTAGTTTAATTTAGTGTTATGTAATACCCACAAAAAATTAAAGATATTGGTACACGTGCGTACTTAAAAACAAGGGACGAAAAGCGTGAGAACACTTCTCATAAAAACATATTGGTACAAAAATAATTGTGAAAAATCTTTCTTTGCTCATGTGATGCCATTTAATTGTTCATCACCATGTTAATTTCAAGTTTAAAATGAAGTATATGCGTGTCTTTTTTCTTGAATAAATATTTATTCAATTATAGTATAATTTATTAAATAGGAGAGGAAAATTTTCAAGTTCGCAAATACTTTACAAGAAAGAGTCAAATTTGATAAATAAATAATCATCCACGTTTATATATTAAATTAAAATACATATTTTTCTAAACAGTTTAATCTGTTAATATATTTTTCTCTAAAGAATGATACATGCTGTATTTTTTAAATGAAACTAGTTAATTAATCACGTATATATTTTTAAAGTTTTAATCAATTTTTCTCCTTTAAAATATTTTTCAATATTATACATAAATTATTATACATATTTTTATAATTTTAAATATTTTAAAATGTTGCGTTGATTTATTCTTTAAAAATATTAGTAATTAATAAAATGTAATACGATGTTAAAATCAGGATATGGATATATTTTCTATTTTATTGTTTTTTTTTACGAAAATTACCAAAAAAAAAAAGTTCAAGCCAAAACCAATAATGAACCCAAAGCTAACACTTCAAATAGCCGACATAATTCGGTAAACGGTGTTAGTGTAGATACATATCCCCACCTAAAGATGTACCGTGTTCATTGTTTACAGTTCTTTTAGAAATTTGCCATGAATAGTCTTACCTAAGCTCACATTATTGTTCTGCTCTAATTTTCTTTTTATGCTTTGATTCAATGATTTAAATAATAGGAAGAAAGAAATGGGAGAAAAAATACAAAAATAAATAAAAATAGAAGGAAAAAATGATAATTTTTTTGATTATTTGAATGAGTAAAAAAAATTTAAAATAGTAATATATAAATTTTTAAAAAATCAACTTTAAAATTTTTTATTTTTGTTATTATATTTTTTATTAATAAAATTTTTAATTTTATTCAATAATTTTAATCATTTTAAAAAATTAATCCTCATGTTCACGGCTGTCAATGGATGATAGATTTTATGAAATTTTATTTATTTTTTCATTTAAAATAAATATAAGTAAACAGAAATTAAAAAAATTCATTTAAATTTAAAAAATAAATTCATTTCTACGTAATCAAATAATGGCTTAATGTATATTAGTTACTACTATGTTCTAATATTGCGTCCACCTGCTCTCGGTATTGGCCATTCGATGGTATGTAGAGCATCTGATTCGGTTCAATCCTCGGTCGGGGCACGTTAAGTTGCAACCCCACGGTGGAATCTCCCCTAGTTGGTGGAGCAGAACTCAACTAGATGTGCAATGCAGAATGGTTCAAGAAGTTAACCCCGAAGCTATAGTCTTAATTACTTCTTTCGTCTATTTATAAAAATTATAAAAATTTTCTTTAATCATTTTATAACATTCAACAAAAATATTTTTTGCATTAGTTTACAAAAATATTTATAAATAAATAGATAAGTTATTAAATAAAAATATTATAATTAATTAAGTAAAAAATAAAAATATATATTATTGGTGTTTACTGATAATTTAAAATATATATATATAAATTAATGATAATTTTTATTTAAAAATTAGCTTGGTATCTTAACTAGTTAAATAAATTATATAGAAGTAAAGAGAGTGGTATCCAATCAATCCTTTTAAGGAGATATATACTTTTCAATAACTTTTTTTAGTGAAAAGGTAACATAGAATGGACATTTTAGATACTCTATCAAAACCAAAAAGGGACCGTTTTGTTAGGATGAAAGTAGAGACGGCAAAAATATTTTATGTTTGGCCTGCCACGCCTCATCCCCGTCAAAAGAGAGAAAAATTTAAGTTATTTGAGGAAACGGATTCGGATTCGTATAAAATTTCATTTTTAAAAGTCGGGAGGAGAGTGGGTACAGATAAACTAATATCGGAACATGTTCCATTTTTAAATTTGTTTTATTATGTAAAATTATTAAAATATTGTTATTTTTATATAAATATTATATAAAATTAATAAAATATATAATAATTTAATAAATTATAATAAAAATATAAAAAAAAAATGGGACAGACGAATTTTTTATCCTACTCAAGAACGGAGGTGAAGGTTGATTTTCTAATCCCGGCAAAAAATGGAGAGACGGGAACGAAGATACAGGAACAGGTTAGGGTAGGGGTCGGTAATTGGACAGGCACATAAAACTTGCCCCATTGCAATGTTTAGATGAAGTGAAAAATAGAAAAGTAAGAGATAGGAAGATAAAAATAAAATAATGATAGAATAAAAAAATGAATTGTTTAGATTAATAAAGTAAAAAAATAATTAAACTTAAAAAACTATTATGTTATTATTTTATTAATGTAATATTTTTTTATTAATTTAAATTTTTAAAATTAAAAAATAAATTATTATTTTTAAATAATATTCTCTATGAATTTCAATGAAAATTTTCTTTTTTCTTATTTTCATAATAAGCAAATGTAAAAAGAATATTTTTATCAATTTTTGTTATCATTTTCTTTTTTTCTTAATTCACTCCAAACCAACAAACCATTAAATTCAAGTTATAATAATCGTCAGATGAAAGAGAAAAATTCTTTTAAAAAAAGTTGATGTACCTGGATTAAGGGTCGCATTATTGCTTAAAATACCATTGAAAACCTCCAACTTGCTCATATAACGTGTTGAACCTCTGCGAGTAGGTGCCCTCTCCAAGCATGATGTCAAGTCATTGCACCACCCACCTCCCTGGCATGTACCACAAAATTGGTTATGACCATTATACGTGTACAAACCAAAGGCCAAAGGGGTTTCTTCAATTGGGATTTAGGCTCCCACCTAGCCAACTGAACTAACTAGCTGCTACGCTACCCAACCTTGTCATTTCATTCAATCATTTTAGATTTCCATGGCTTTGCTTGGATTGAAAGTATGTATGAAATTTAATTTATTCTCCGACAAGACACTTTTTGGATCAACGTTGCTATCTTTAACTCCACGCTTCCAAAGACACTGCTTATGAAAGTGTGGACTGTAGAATGTTGCCTGTGGTCACGCTTAATTAGTACAAGACTCCTAATTTGAATGTGTTTAGGTGAACAATATTATTCGTACGGTAAGAAGAGTTAATCTAAATTATAGATGAAAAGTAATATAAGATTTATAAGTGAGATTAAGGTACTTTTAAACCTTAAGATTTTTCATCACGAGGTTCCTACAGCTCGAAATAGTTTGCTTAGATGTCCCATCTCTATTATATAAATGGACTTGTTAAGATTTTGAAGAGTTTGATCGAGTGAAGTAAGATAGATTTTCATATTTAACAGGTGGTAGATTTGAGTTTATATTTTTCTTTTTGAAGTAAAATAAATAAAAAATTTCTATAAGTATTTTAAACTAAAGATTTTTCCTGCCTGGAAATAGACACATCCTCTAAAAAATTTGTTGAATAAAAAATTAATGAACTTGTTATGTACTGATGCCTCTTGTTGCCAAGTATTTTGGTGTTCTGTTCGGAAGTTTAGAGAGGGGGGGGGGGGGGGGGGGGATGATATATTAATTATAATTCACATTATTTGAAACCAGTTAAAAAAAATTGTATTTTTCTTCTTCTACTTATTTTTAATGTAGTCTAATCCATGCATGTGGAAGGTGGACGGTAGTGAACTAAAAAAAGGGCACCATGTGATATTTTGAATGAGAAAGCATCATATGTCACTTTTTTGCTGTTTTCTTTTTTCTCCTTCAATTTTATTAATGAACCGCACCCTGATTTAATGTAAAAAAAAAGAAAAAAGAAGCCAAATTATTTAAAATTGATTAAAGAAGATTTCAATTTAAAAGGGAATTCTCTGATTTTTATTAATTTATTCACACTGACTTAAAGACTAACTTAAAACATTATTAAAATTAGTTTAATAGAAAAAATCAAGATAATTTATATAAATTTCTACATTTAAACTATATTACCTTCATGATTACATTAAAAAACTTGAAAAAATTAACACTTGTAAAAACTTCTTATTTAATCAATATTAATACATAAATACTTTTCAAAAATTAACTTAAAAATCTTCAATTATTTGAAAATATTTCATAGTTATAGAATAAATAGTTAATATTGTTTTTAATATGAAAGAGAAAATTTAAAACATTTAAAAACAATTTAAAAGGTTAGATAATAAATTTTCATATTTGAAAAAATAAAGAAAATTTAATATGAAAATAATTTTTTTTAAGTTATTCGAGTTGAATATTTAAAATTTTGACAAAATATTAATATTGATATAAAAGTAAATTTTTTAAAAAAATTAATAATCTATAAGATAAAAATAATTATAAAAAAAAAGTAAAATCACGTGTCACAAGAATAAGAAAAGTGTAATAAAAAATTCGTTGACTTCAAGATTGGTTAATAAATTTATTATATAAAAATCATATTTTTTTATTAAATTTTTATCATAAATACTATCATTATATTATTTTTATAAATTAAATTTATAAAATCATACATTAATACTAAATTATTTTCCATTTTTTATAATACATATTAAAATTAATATAATATATAATCTAAAATAATAATTGTTTAAATATATTTATCTATTTTAAATTTATCAAATTTATATAAATAAATCAATATAACTTAACAATTGAATGTATAATAAATATTTTATATGTTTTATGAAAAGGAATGAATAATTAGTCTAAATAACATGTGATTAATTTTTCTTAAATAATATTTTAAATATTATATTTATGTATGAAAAATTATTTGCTATAAGACTCGACTCATGGTTATATAGATATCGAAAATGATTCTCATATATTTTAAATGAAATGTATACAATAATAAGAAATGTAAAAATAAAAAATATAATATAATGTTTAATAATTTTTATGTGATATGTATTTTTTTTCTATATATGCAATTAAAATTTTAAAATTTCAATGATAATTTTCTATACGTTTATATTAAAAGAGGTATTAATACCCTCCTAGTGTATCAACGTTATATGATATAACATTTAATATATTTTTTTTAAAAAAAAAATAATAACATTCATTATATCTTCGAATTTTATTATTTTTATATTATATTTAAAATATCTATCCCTTAAATATTATGATAAATTTTTAAAAGTTAAATTTTTTATTATTATATAAAATGTTTTTTAAAAATTATCTTTTTCTTATTAAATTGTATGACTTTTTATATAAAATCATTTAAAAAATTTCTTATAAATGCTGGTTCAATTTAAATTTTGGATATTAAGACATTATAATAAATTTAAATATATTTTTTAATTTTTTATATAAACCAAATGTAAATATATTTTTAATCAATCTTAATTTAATTTTAATTTTAATATTTAAATTCAATTAAAAATTTGTTATAACTTTGATCTTTGTTTACTTTTAGATATTTTATTCATTTAATTTTTATTAATATAATATTTATTATTAATAATAGTTACTAATAAATATATTCATCAATAATAAAAATATTTTCTATTTTTAAGTTTAATTTTATTTATAAATTCGTAAAAATATTAAAAATTAAAGAAATGAAATGGATAAAAATTATATAAAATGATTAATAAAGTTATAGCATACTATTTTTTATTAATATATTAAAAAATTTTAAAAATAATTTAATTAAGATAAATTAAAAAATATTTAAAATTAATTTATCTGAAAAATAAAAACATTTTTAATTTATCATATTAAGTTAATATTTAGTATTAAATTGAATTAGTATTTAGAATAAAATAAAATATTTAAAATTTAACGTAAATATTTAATAGATCAATTTAAAGCTAATAAATGTTATAATATTTGTAAAATAAAAATACATTTAATGCTGTAATACATAAATTCAGTAAAAAAAAAAATTAACGCCTCTGTCATAAGGAAACCGGAAAAAAAATCAATTTTATTTGAGTGACGTGTACTAGAATTTCGGTTGGCCACTAAAGAACGACCATGTCAGCATAATTGTGTCGTCCGCATTGGGTTGCAAAACAGCAGATTTTCCAGTTCCCCAAAGCAGTGCGCGCGCAAAACTCTAGGCGGATGACAAAAAACCATTGTTGTATGGCATTTCGAAACCAACCAATCATCACCCTTTCTCCCCAAACAAAACCAGGAAAACACCGCCACACCTTTTTCAAACGCTACTACTAACTAACAACACTTATAGTTTTGTATATCTTTTTTTTTTAGTAAAAACACTTCAAAATGCAAAGCAAACAACTCATGCATAAGACAGATATATGATATCATATACCATACATATTATTGTATCTTTTATAATTTTCAATACATACGCACATCATTTTAATTTAATTTTTCATTTGTTAAAAAAGAAGGGGAGAGAAAGTTCCGTGTACCTCAAACTGTAGAAGCCAGTTATTTTCGCCAGCTCCAAATCCTCTGTGCAGATGATAAGCCGGTAAACTCCCGTCCAAACAGACTACAAAATTTCCGACTCTCCAAATTTTAATAAATAATAATAATAATAATATAAAATAATTAACGAATCATAAAGCGAAGAAAATAAATAAAAATTAACTTACGAGCACCGCTAGCACGTGCGTTCGGGACCAGCGTCATGTTCACCAGAAGCCTCTGTTGCGAGCTAACACGCCATGGCGCCACCGTGCTTAGATAGAAGAATGCGAAAGCCACAACCACGTTCATCTTTGAAGAAAAGAAAGGAATTGTGTTTTTTCCCCTGTATTCTGATTCTCTTAGGAAAAAGGGAATCAAGAAAACGAGATCTACAAATAAACGCTCGCTAACTGCTCTGTTGTTTTGCTCTTTGTCTGGACTTGGTTTTCAGGGAGCAGGAGAATAAGGAAGGAAAACCGCAATGGATTTGGAATTGCATGATATAGTGAAGCTATATATATAATTTGGAATGAATCAGGATTAGAAATCCACGTAATTGAAATCGACGCCTCATTGAATGCTTAAACGGAACGGATAGAGATTAAACTATTGTCTCCATCGCTGTTATAATAATAGATTGATAATATGGCACACACGGAATATAGGAGCTACAAAAGGGAAAAGGGAAAAGGAAACCGTATAAAAGGAATGAACCCGGAGAATCTGTGTTTGTATTGTGGAGTTGGGAACTGCAGTTTTTTTAACTTTGGCGAAACGGCGTCGTTTTGGTCGCTGTTGTTGGAGTGGAGAAAACAGGGAAGAGTTGGAGATTGAGACGAGGTGGACGTGAAGTGAATTAAGGTGCGCGTTGTCTTATTTGAAAGGGAGGGAATTAAATTTGGAAAATGGATGAGAAGGAAGAAAGTAGACGAAAGCTTTCAGGTTCCAAGTGTAAGCAATGGACCCACCACGTAACAGAATATGGACCAGGATGGCAACCGCACCATGTTGTTACCGTGGGGTTTGGTTTTTGGTGTGATTGAATCTTCAAGCTATTGTTAACTTTTTGGTGCTTTTAGTCTCTCCAGATAGATAGATAGATAGATATCTTCTCGCATTTTATTATTGTTTTGATTTTATCTTTTTTTTATTGATCATTATAGAATTAGGCTATAATTTGGGTAAACAAATATTCTGTTGAAAATCCAAAAATTTTCACATGGTTTGGAGGAGAATGTGTTTGTCAATGCATGTTTTGGAATGTAGCGTGCGTTATGGATTTTTCAGCGGCGATTTCTGATTTCTGGTAGTTAACCACTTTCTCCAAGTCTAGAGTGTACAGCTGTGTGGTCTTTGATGGGATGAGTTTGGGAAAAGAAAGGAAGATGTGAAGACTTTTGTAGTGTGGGAATCTAATCATGGTAGGTCCATTTTGTTGGCCAACTTGTGCTAACTGACTTGGTGACTCATGGGTTGAGCCTGGGCTTAGATTAGGAGCATGCATGGATAATGTTTTTATTAATATAGAATAATGAGGGCCAGGATATAATCTTTTTTTTCCTTCTTCCTCTTATCAATTTCATTAGATTTTGAGTGTAAGCAAAGAGTTCTTTTCTGTAACTAAATACATCAGTTCCGGACAAAACTATTATCATAGATAAAGTTAACATTATTCTTCTACAGATTCAAACCAATATTTTATTTAATAATTGTTGTTTCCAGATATTATCAAGATACAATTTTTCATTTTAATTACCCAAATAAAGGTAATAATTATGTTATATTATCCTATCCTTTTGAGCCTTTCAGAAATGGCAATGGATGCAAATAATAAAATGATTTCATTAGCTCGCTAAGTATAAATCTAGTGAGAGATGAAGGTAATAATAAAATAAAATAAATGATGTGTTATAATGTGGGGAAAAAAATAGAAGAAGAGGGAAAGATATTATAAAAATGTATGAATGTTATAATTCGTGCAAATGTATAATATGGTATAAGTTTGGGAGGTTTGGAAAAATTATAAACAAAAATATAACTCTCGTATTTTTTTAATTTTATTTTAAAATTTATAATTAAATTTATGACATAATATTTATATGACAAAAATTTTTAAATACAAACTTACTCAAGCTCATTACTCAAATTCACCCTTCATAAGTAGCCAAATTTGTCCTTTGATGTTCCATCGCTTTCAATGGTACTATTTTTTAACGTACAACAAACAATATTAATTTTTTTAAAGCTTACATTACCTTTTTTTTAGAATAGTTACCTACTATTCTCAAATCATCGTTACCATGTGGTCTCAATTATTCTAACACATTTAAATCGTTATTTATAATAATCATTGTTTTTTAATGATAAGAATAAATAGTAAAATAGAAAATATTTACTAAAACAAATAATTTATTATATATAAATATAAATTACTTAATATCCATTTTGTAAAAAATTAAAAGCATTTGATAAGATATATCATTAATATTTTTAAGATATCTATTTATAAGACTTTTTTCTCTTGTAAATTATAAGTTACGCAGTTTTCTAATGATTCCTAATGTAAAATATTATTTATTTTATTTTAAAATAAATATATTTTTAATCCTTTTAAAATTTTAGTGTTAATTTCTTATTTTTAAAATAATTAGTTTTTATTTTTTATTTTTTAAAATAAATTATTTTCAGTATTTCGTTATTGATATGTCATGAATTATTTTAAATACTAAAAATAGTCCATTTTAAAAAATAAAAAAACTAAACTAAATATTTTAAAAATAAAACATTAAAACTAAATTTTTTAAAAAATCAAAATCATAATTAACCTTTTTTTATTTTTTATATACAATAATAACAATAAAGATTAAACTTATAAATTTATGTATACTATTCAAACCTTTTACCATTAACCAATCAATGCTAGAATTCTGACACATTTTTAATGCATTGATTAGAAGGAAAAAAAATTATGGATGCTCTAAAATTATTCTCTCTTTGTCTTACGTTTTTTTTTTTAGAAAAATCATGCACATATAATAAACTGAGCAGTTTTTAAGACCAAAATTTAGAAGAACAAAAAATGCATTTGGATAAAAGGAAAAAATGAAAAATTAATTTGTAAAATATTGCAATTACGATTACAATTTTTCCATTGAAACAATTTCATGAGTCGTCGTCCCTGACGACAATGGATTTCATTTGCGTAATAATTATTGCGCGCCGTATTTGCTATTGATGAAAAATATTTTTATGCGTTATTTCTCCTTTTTCAATAAAGTTAAAAAATAATAACAATAAAAATTAAAAAAAGAAAAAGTTACTTTAATACTTCCTTCGTTCTTTATAAAAAAACGGATAAATTAATTCATAAATATTAATAAAAATAATTAATATATTTTAATTTTAATTTTATTTCAAAAATATTTATAATATTAAATATTTAAATCTATAATTAAAAAATATCTCGTTAATATAATCTTATAATAAAATTAAAATATAACAAAACCAATATTCCATCTCATTCTTGTTATAATTTTTTTCAAATAATACGTATTAAAAATATACATTATAACTCCAATTAATGTATTATTTTTAAAAAAACCAACACAGTATTTTATATTTATTCTATTTAAAATAAAAAATTTCTATCGTATATTAATTATACCAATTTAAAATTGTCAAAATTATGAGAATCAAAATTTAAGATTTTATAAAATATATTATATTAAAAATTATTAAATTTACTTTAAAAGGATCATATAAAATGAATCCCAGGAGATTAACTTTTATGTCTAGATCAAGAAATATTATTGTTCAATTATCTGTTGGAAGAAATTTTTTTTGGGAGATTCCTTTTTCATGCATATCTTATTGAAAATTTTATGTAATACATAAAAAGACATCAAAATAATCATTTAATGTTGATTTTTTAATCAAATTAATTTTTTACCAAAATCTTAAATTAAAAGATTGTCAATAATTTAATTGTTCATCTATTTTTGTCTTTCTCCAACTCTAGTTAAATTGCTTAAGTTTGATAAAATTCCTTCGTGATTCTGCTGTATTTAATATTATTTCATTAAAGAAATGTTATTTTCCTAATAATACCTTTTTAGCAGTCAATATAAAGTTAAACAGTAGCCTAACAAGGTGCATGTGATATTAATAAATACGAGGGAACGAAAATAAAATAGATAAAAATAAGTATTTTCCCTGTAACCTGTTGAGAAGTTTTAAAATTTGTTAAAAAAAATTATATGGAAGGCTAAGTATTTTACTTAAAGCTCACACTTTCTGTTACGTATTTTTATACGGTAACATGTTGAATTATAACACATGAACACATTTAAATATTTAGTCTATACATTTTTAATAAAAAATAATTTTAGAAAATATTTGCATTTTTAGGTTATGTGTATTGCTATATATTAAATATTTAATTCTTTTATATTTTTATTCTATTTAAATATTCATTTGTTTTAATTTCTGAATACTGATATACGGTAATAAATTTGAAGATATATTTTTAAGATAAATCAAAATATAAAGTTATTATAATCTTATTTAATTTTAATTGAGATTTAATTTTAAAATCTATATTTTGATATATCAATTAATATATATTACATGTTATAATCTCAATAATTTAATTATTTAATTTATGTTTAATTTTAAAAGTTTTATTTTTATAATTTTTATCAATATAATATAGTATTTTTACTACTGATAAAATATTTAATTTATAAAAATAAGTACAATTCATAAACAACATACTAATAGAAAAATAATTATATAATTATTAACTAATTTTTAATAGGTTCAAAATTTTATTTTTTATATTTGACTATAACTAATTATTATCATAAAATACGTACCCTATCTAAAACTTGTAAAAGAGAAGGACTAAACTCTTTGCTTTAGTAGTTTTTTTTTTTTTTTCTCTTGGTATAGTTAGGTTTGTTGTTTGACTTGTTTCCATTATTATAATTTTAAAATTTAAAGATTATAATTTATAATAGATCTATAGGATATGATCATTTGTTTAGGTTGATATACAATGATATACAAAATCAGCTGTGCAATCATATAGCGAGTCAACAGATCTCAATTAACGAATAAAAGATAAGATTAACGTTATGTTAACAGATAATATTTAATTTTTTAATAATATATTGCTATTTTATATTAATAAAATTTATTCATATAATCTATTTTATTATAAATTTATAATATTTATATTAACAAATTATTTTCATTAAAAAATACATTAATTATGATTAATTTAATATTAAAATATCAACAAATGATAATTTATTCGATAGCTTAGTGCTAACATTGAAAAATACATGATGCCGATGCAGTAATAACTATAGGATAATAACTTAACGGGATGTTTTTTTTTTCCTTTTCAACAATTTAAGTGGTTCTCTTCTAAGTCTTTGGAGAAAATTTTAAGATAATTAAAGAATATAAAAATTAAATGAAAGGTAAAAACAAATATACCATGTCTAATATTTAAAATTAAACAATGAAACTTTAATAAACCACAGAAAATTAGAGAATAGGACAAAATAAAGACACGTATAAAGGGCATGCTTAGAAAAATTGGTTACAAAAGGACGGTGTTTATGTAAATTAAATTCAAATTTAAAAGGTGTAAAAAGGACTCACCCAATTTTAAGCTGGCACATTATAGATTTCTCATGTTCTATAGTTAAGGCTTTTACCTAATTCCAACGAAAGAGAACATGCATGCTAGCAGGATTTTTTTTATAAGCAAACTTTATTAATAGGGTATCACAAGTATTCTAAAAATATATCATAGTAAAATTTGGCAACCACTATCCACGCATTGTCAAAGATGTTAAAAAACTAAGATCTTGAAATGAGTAACTACCTAATTATAAGACACAAATTTAAAGAGCATCATAAGCCATATAGGGAATTACCAGCGACGTAAAGGAAAAACAAAGTGTTTATGCGTGGAAATGAAATTTCGGGAAAAGACAGAACTAATTTAAAAAAAGAAAATGGATGAAAATAAAATAAAACAATAAAATGAGATAAAAATAAAAGAATTTTATATTTATTTGGTACAGAAGATGAAAAAATAATATTCCTTCTTCTCTGATTTTCTTCTTCTTTGATTTGATATATAGTCTGAAATGAGAAAAATTATATGTATATAAAATATTTAACTTCTGATTTCACGTAAGAAAAGAGAGAAACATTTTGATGATGGCAACACAAAAGTCCCTTTTTTCAACATTAGAGAAAACAGTTTTCATAAAAGTTATTTTATAAATCCTAAAATTTTATCAAACTTTTAATCGAATTCATGTAATTTTAAAACTTTTATAATAAAATTCTTATAATTTTACAAAACATATAACTGAATTCTTAAAAATTAATACCGTTAAATTCTGTTAATTATTATTAAGATGACATTTTAGATGCGAGAATTTCTAACGCCTCTGCATAGCCTATTCCTCAACAGCAAGATGACTAATAATTGTCACTGCAACCACTGGCAGCCAATAATAATGAATAATGATATATAAAGGTCATCTAGTTGTTCATGTTTGTCCTTAATTAACAGATTCAAAACACTCTTATTCTGTCCAGCTCAATTATGACATGCTGCTAAAATATATAAGTTTGTTCGTTAAAATAGAAGTTTAGTCTTGTCACCCAAAAATAATAATAATAAGTTTAGCCACATGGTGATTGAAAGTGCTAACATCAGGGGTTTCATATTTCAAGGATCCCAGCACCTAAACTTCCTCAAAAGAATCGGTTGAAGCATAATTGCCTCTTCCATTTGGCAAAAGAAACATCCCTTATTTGTGTGTTTTTTTTATAACAATAAAAATAAAAACGATGAGGTTGAATAATGTAATCTCAAATCTTTTACTATAAAGAAAATTTTAGTGATTTTTTTTCTAACTTAGTTTGATGTTTAAAATCAATTCGTGATGAAGAAAATTAGTTTTAGAAATACAATTTGAGGATTATTATAAATTGTCCGTAATTTATTTTGATGCTCGAAATCAATTCGTGACAAGGAGAATTAGTTTTAGAAATACAATTTTAGGGTTATTATAATTTGATTTTACAGATAAACTTGAAAAAGTTTTGAAAATGTACGTTTGTTATAGTTTAGAAGTGATTTTATTTTATAATTAAATGGAATTATTTTAAATATACATTATTTTTTGAGCATTTTAAAAAATCAATACTTTCAATGTTAGCTTTTCTCAAAATATATTTTATTTATAGCTAAAAGAAAACCACCTTGATGAGAGAAGATAGATGTCACCCACTATTACTAAACAGAGGTGGGTGTCATTGATTATTTTTTGACTTTTGATTTTACAATGAGCCCGATGAAGAGCATTTGTTTTTTGTTTTTGGTTTTTGATATCTTTTGTTGGGCTGGGCTGAACAAATTGAAGTTGGTTGGGTTAGGTGAGTCAGCAATGAGGTTTACCTTTTGCATTTTTTTTTACATCTCTTTCTTTTTTTAAAAATTTGTATATTCTTATTTTATTTTATTTTTTAATATATATTCCTTAAATTAGTTTACGAAATATATTTTTTATATTTTGTAAACTAATTTACAGAATATATTTTTATATTTCGCAAATTAATTTATAAAATATATTTTACAAAATGTAAAAATATATATTTCGTAAACTAATTTATGAAATATATTTATTAAATGATATAATTAAAAAAAAAGTTTACAAAAAATAAAAGGAATGCGAAAAGAAAAAATAGAAGATCCAAAAAGCAATTTCCATAAGTAAGCTTTTGTTGGTTGGATAGTGACCTTTTCTGTGAGATAGGATTTTGTTTTATTGACAAAAAAAAATTGTTTCATTTTTATTGTTTTGAAATAAACAAAATCGAGTCATGAGGAACCCATCGGTTAATTATTTTATGTTTTATTCATTCACATTAGACGCATTGATTGTAAGTAGTTAGAATAAAATGTAAGCTATATTCGAGGTGGATTTTAGCAATAAAGAAAAGAAAAATAATTAAAGCACTGTATCACGAGTCAGATTGCCTATACACTGTTTTCGCTTTTAAAAGTTGCGAAAAGAAACAAGTTGCTAAACGTATGATATGAATGTAGTGTAGTGCCCTGAACGGAGAGCTTTTTCACTTCTTCAAAAGTTGAAGTTGAAACATGAAGCAAAGTGACTCTGTAGCCTCGTTTCATTGTAATATGAAATGGGTGAAAAAATAAAATAAAAAAGAGTGCAACGAAAACAAAGTGATTGATCTGGAGTCAGATCACATGAGTAATTATAAAGGACACTTTAATATTGGGTTATGTGATATTTCATCAACGTACAGTAGAGAAAGAAAAATATACCTTTACCTAATTGAATTCAAGGTATATATAGAATTGAAGACATTTGAGCGGGAGGACAAATTATTCTCTTTTTAGGTCTCCAGGCTATACTTTTTTTAGTGCATAATATATTTTGGTCTAAATTGTTTTGATTTTTTTAAAATTCAGCTGTCCAATCATAGATATAGAAGGATGAATTGTGGGCTACTGAATATTACTAAAAAGGGTGGGTTTTCGACAAAAAACAAAACGGCTTTACTTTTCGCATCCTTATTTTTTCTTTTTAAACCTTCCACTTTTTTTGGACATTTGGATATTCCCATTTTATCCTTTACGTTTTTTAATATACATTCCGTAAATTAGTTTACGGAATGTAAAAAATACATTCCGTAAACTAGTTTGCAGAATGTATTTTTTACATTCCGTAAACTAGTTTACGGAATGTATTTTACATTCCGCAAATTAACTTACGGAATATATTTTACGAAATGTATTTTTACATTCCGTAAACTAATTTACGGAATGTATTTTTACATTCCGTAAACTAGTTTGCGGAATGTATATTTTTACATTCCGTAAACTAGTTTACGGAATGTAAAAATACATTCCGCAAATTAGTTTACGGAATGTAAAATGTTTACATTCCGCAAATTAATTTATGGAATGTATTTGTTAAAGGGTATAATTGGAAAAAAAATTTACAAAAAGTGAAGGGGGGTGCGAAAAGAAAAAACGGGGGTGCAAAAAGCAATCCCAAAACAAAATAGGGCAGGCTCTTTTCATGATTGGGCTTTTATAATTGGCCCATGCATAGCAAAGAGAACAATATAAAATTAATTCTATATTTGTTTGGTTAGAGAACAAATAAAATTAAAAATAGAATTTTATCTATCTTATTGAAAAATATATAAAGTATATTTATTTTATTTTATGTCAAAAAGAAAGTTCAGAAAGATACTTTGTCTACATTAAGAAACATCAGACATTTCTATTGTTTATTAGCGTAAATTACACTTTTTTTTTCGTTTTCTTGCTAATTCGAACCAATGATAATGTTTAAAATATTGTATTTTTTTCTGTTATTATTTCTTCACTTGTTTATTTTACTTTTTCCACGTCTTTATTGATTATAGAGTGGATACATATGTACTCTGTTTCGTTGTTTTAAAAATTAAATCAGTCTATATAAATATCTTACCAATAAAAAAAATATTTCATACATATAAAATTTTTTGGTAAAATTTTACATGAACATATGTTTTCTCTCATTGAAAGAGAAAAACCAACAACATCATGATTAAATTATATTGATTCAGCCCAAAATGCAGGGGATATATCCAATATTTGATTATCTCTCAAGATTTTTACTAAAAATATATTTTTGTAAAAATACTTCACACTTTTAAAGTGTCTTTAACGTGTTATTTTACAGATATTTTAAGCTTAAATGCCTATCTTTACGGGCTTCACACTCCAATGTAAAGTAAAGAAATTTAATACTAGTTTAAGATAATTACAAAAATGATGATAGCTACAAACATTAAATAATTAAAACAATTGATTTGAGAATTCACAAGTACATGTGTATGCTTCAAGGATACTTCTATTTATATTTTCAGGAAATGTCTTGATGCTCCAACTTGCTATAGGATTGACATTGTACTTCATGCTTATTAATGCATAAGAATGTTGTATGTTTTTAACTTGGAAGTAAGAATTACTTGTCTGCTCACTTCTTGTATGAGTTATTCCTCATTTGGTTTAACAAAGATATTATTCTTAACCCTCATAAATGGGAGAAATGAGGGGATGAAATGCAGGATCTTTTTTATTTTAAATATATTTATATAATATAAATTATGATATTAAACAATCTTATTTTCTTGTTAAATTAAAAAATCTATACTATTAAAATATTTCTCTATACAGTTCATCTGTTTATTTCAATTTATTTAAACAAGTGAAGATTTTTTTATATTTTTATTCATTTAAAAAATACAAATGATTATATTTTTGTTATAATTTTGACCTATTATTTTCCTTCTTATTTTTTCCATGCCTATTGTCCGTCTAAACAAATAATAAATATTTGAAACATTTGTATAATTTACAAAAACAATCAATTTATCCAATTTCAATATTTTATGAATTATCAAAATTTTAAGATGTGAAGTGATTTAATTATAACAATTTACAACTATATCACTAATAAATTCTTATTTTACTCTTTTAAATTATAAGTATTAATTATTTTATTTTTTATTCTCAACTTTGCAAAATATTTTTCATTCTAATTTTCTTAACATTTTTAACATTAAAAATAAAATAAATTTTAAATATCATAAATTAAAATGAAATGCTCGTAAAATCAATCACTAGAATAATATTTACAATATTAAACATAACCATGTCTTTAATTCAACTTATTTAGAATAAATAATCATTTCCTTAACATTTTTCATTATATTTTAGGAAATAAACAATTATTTAATAAATTTTAATAATTTCAAGCATACTATAAAATAAGGGTTTAATCAACACCTTATAATCTCATTAAATATAACATGAATATTTTATACATTTTCTCAATAATTTTTTTTACCATTTTCATATTATGAAATTTTACACGTTTCTCAGATCTGTACACATCATATATCATTAAATGGAAAGAAATTAATTTATTTTTAATTTTTACTAAAATATCAATTTTATAAATTCAGCTATCATCTGATTTCATCTTTATGATATATATATATAATTTAAAATAAATTAAATATATAAAATTATGCTATTTTATAATTATTTTTATTTATATATTTAAATAAAATGAGTTTATAAAATAAATTATTTTTAAATTATAAATTTAATCTATTCAATAAAATTTGAAAATCAACGATTAAATTAGTAAAATTTAATATTTATAAAAAATATTATTTGGATTATGAAATAAAAAAGCAAGTGAATTATTTTTCTCTCTTATTAAATTGATGTGCCAAGTGTCAACCTGAAATTTATCCCAACAATATAGTAAATTTTTTATGATCCATAGGCGCACAAGTGCACAACACATAATCCTTCCATGTTTCCCTCATGGCACATTGGCACTTGCTACGCATAGGAAATAACAACAAAAACTGGGGGAAATTTGTAAAGGAACTGAAATGTTGGGGTGAAAATAAAAATATGAATAGATTGACATTCACATTCACTTTCACTTGGAAGAAATGGGTGCTATCTTCCATCACCACAGACAAACCAAAGGGGTCTCCCAAAACTCTGTTTGCCACAAGTCCAAGGTTAGTCCTTCCCCTAAACCCTAATCTCCCAATTCTCTTTTCTCCCTTCTTCCAGATCATACTTCGCTTCAATCTTTATTCTGCCTTTTGATCGGTTCGTGCAAAACTTTTACCCTCCGATTCAAAAATTTTCAACCTTTGCGTTGTGGATGGGTGTTAGTTGTTTCTTCGGTTAGTGCGCGTTGTTTCTTCGGTTAATTGATGCAATCGTGATAGAAAATAATGGGATGATTGAGATTTTGGGTACAACACTCGGTTAATAATTGCTCTGTAGAAAGAAATCATATAACATCGATTCATTTTTAGGGTAAATAAAACTATAATTTGAACTTGTTCGGATGGGTGGATTTGTTTGCGTCAGATGATGATGCTGCGAGATTTTTCTTTTGGTTGTAGGAATAAAAATATAATTTCTGGATTTTAAAAGGGATGATTTATTTATTTTGTCAATGAAAATACTTATATGCACTTACAGAAGTTCATTTTCTGTATGCAGGTTGCACGGTTTTAACGGCTTAGGTTTTTGCCCCCAAATTTGAAACTTTGCAACTTTGGTTGCAAAGTCATAGGTGCTTAGTTGTGTATGTATGAAAGCTGGGCTTAAGATAATTTTGAATCTTGTAAGATGGAATCCCTTTGGAAACTTTTGTATTTGCTTGAGCCTGCGCCCGTCACGCTTATCACCACAGCTGTAGCTGTGACATTTGGGTCTGCATTTCGAGCCCTAAATTACGGGAAAGAAATGGAGCGTAATCGTGATTTGTCTGAAGCTTCCATTACATTGGATAGGTCTCAGGCACTGATGATCCCTGTGATGAGCTCTTTTAGCTTGCTTTTGATGTTCTACTTGTTCTCATCTGTGTCGCAGCTTCTCACAGCATTCACTGCAGTTGCTTCTGCATCTTCACTTTTCTTCTGCTTGTCTCCTTATGTTGCCTATTTGAAGTCGCAGTTTGGTTTGGCCGATCCATTTGTTTCACGCTGTTGCTCAAAATCTTTCACGCGAATCCAAGGAATACTATTGTTAGTGTGCTCCTTCACTGTGGTTGCCTGGCTTGTTTCTGGTCATTGGATTCTGAACAATTTATTAGGCATATCTATATGCATTGCGTTTGTAAGCCATGTGCGTCTTCCTAACATCAAGATTTGTGCAATGCTCCTTCTATGTCTATTCGTATATGACATTTTTTGGGTTTTCTTCTCTGAAAGATTTTTTGGGGCAAATGTCATGGTATCGGTGGCAACACAGCAAGCATCAAATCCTGTGCACACAGTTGCTAACAGTTTAAGTCTTCCTGGCTTGCAACTGATAACAAAGAAATTAGAGTTGCCTGTAAAAATTGTTTTTCCAAGAAATTTGTTGGGTGGTGTTGTACCCGGAGAAAATGCGACAGACTTCATGATGCTTGGTTTAGGAGACATGGTATGATATTATTACTCTCTAAGATCTCTTACTATGCGAATATATGTCTTAACCGCTTCTAAGTTTTTGTTTGTCTTTTCTATGGAAGGCTGCATGTTACTTTATTTAAAATAGTTGTGCCAATGTTAAATACTGTGCTCTTCTCTCTTGTTTTCCTGCTGGACCATGCCCTGTTAAGTATTATGTAGGTCATATGGAATGCCTTATATTATGACTTTTTTATACCTTTGTGGGGAACTTTTCTGCCCTATTTTTTTATGCAAAATCTATAAAAAAAGAAAAAGAAAAAAAGAACTAGAGGATCATTTATCATTCCATTGTAGCTGTCTCTTCAACCGCCTCCCCCTTCGTTTTCCTCCCATTCCTCCTGCATCAATTTGGATTGGATCTGAATTTTGAAAGGCTTCTTGTGCTGCTGCATCAATGTTGTGCATTGACTGTGTCCAAGCGTATCACGTGTGTATACACTCTACCAATTACTATGTTTCCATTACATTTCTGTGTCAACCATTTTAATAAATTTTTAAAGTTGCGTTTCTTCAGAAGTTGTGTGTTTAATTTTTTTTTAAAATAGTTTTTGCTATTCTTTTTGTAGGCTATCCCGGGCATGCTCCTGGCTTTGGTCCTCTGCTTTGATTATCGCAAGAGCAGGGATACAGTAAATCTCTTAGAGTTACATTCCTCAAAGGGGCACAAATACATATGGTATGCACTACCTGGATACGCCATTGGCCTGGTAACTGCTTTGGCTGCTGGTGTCTTGACTCACTCTCCTCAACCTGCACTTCTTTATCTGGTACTTCTGTTTTTTTCATTTCTTGTCATAATACCTGTTTTGTTGCCACCTTATTTCTTCCGACCTTTGTTAATCGATTATTCCATAACTTTTGTTCTTTTTATCATATTTTATTTATGGGTTTTTATACTGTGTGCTCATGGGCAGTGAAAGCATTAAATACATCCTATTAAATGCTTAAGTTACATAAAAAAAAGCATTGAATGACTTTTTGTCCTTTTGATAATACAATAAGTACTTTCTTTTTTAATAAAACCTTTTTATTTTGACTTATCATGTTCTCATGGGCACAATACAAAAATTTATTTATATATTGGGAAATTTTAGTTTGTATAATAAATAAAAGAAAGTAGTTTCAGTGATTGCTCAATCTACGGGATTTTAACATTGTTATTTCTCTTTCCAGACTATAAGTATATTATTACCGAATTGAAGAATTGCCATCTATCTATTCAAACTTTGTTCTTCCATCCTTTATCTATAATTTTATGTGAAGTAATCATTGGGCTTTTGATGGATCACAAAAGCTGGCTTCTTAATTCTTCCCTCCCCTCATTTTGTTACCAGCTTATGTAGCTATGGTATCGATGGCATTTGTGTATAACTCTTGTTTCTCTTGTAAAAGTGGCTTGTGTTCCAACTAGGTGCACTTAGCATTAAAAGATAAGGTTGCCAGATTTGCACGGTATATTGAAATTATTGAACATTTTATTACAACCAATTTCTGATTTCAGTAGGGAGAGATTCTTGGATAAATATGGTGAATTTCAATTTGTACAGAGGCATTTGGAAAATGCAATTACTTTGTGCTTTCTAGGATCCAATTCTGAACATGTCAAAGCAACTTTCACTTCCTATTGGTCCAGTGCATAACACATGGTCCATCATATGCTCATCTTTATCCAAGTATTTTCCTAGGTTAATTTGCTTGGTGGAATTTTAAACTATACAATACCTGATCCACACTTCTGAATCCTATGATTGTTAATGCTTTAATGGTGCTCCGTTCTTAGGAATGTACAAATCGTTGAATGTAATAGAAATATTCTGTATGAATGTTGTGTAAACAGGAACCTGTCTCATCGTGGATTCTTGCTTCCCTTACTATATGACATAAACGTAAATATCTTTTTGATTTATAGAAGGAAAGCCTAGGGCTTTGATAAGTAGAGAAAATGAAAAATAAGCTTAGTCTTAGCATAAATTTAAATTCTTATATATAATTAATGTGAATTTTAATTTACTCTTGCCAACCCTGGTACAGCTGATTCCGAACTTTAGGCATCCTTATGCTTGAATGTGGTATGTGGGTTCCAAGACATGTCTGTTCGATTTCAACATGTAACAGCATTCCATTTCTTGTTTATGTAGGTTCCCTCTACTTTGGGACCTGTAATTGTGATGTCTTGGATAAAAAAGGAGCTACTTGAGTTGTGGGAAGGAAACACGCCAAATTTCAATGATAAGGATCGCGAAATAGAAGTTTAGTCCATTAAACCGGCGCTTTATAGCTAAACAGAAAGCTGTAAATTCACTGAGAATCTTTGATCGTGAGACTCAAGAAAATTTACATTAAATGTTCATGTTGTGTCTTGATATTTCTATTATACATCATACATAAATTAAGGAAAAGAAGTTTATAAGAACTCCGTTATGGTGATAAAAAGAATTCCAGACTAATATAATGACAAGAGCCTGAAATACGCCAAAGGTCTTGGGGATAATGACAGTGACCCAACAAAATACATTTTCTACTATAAAGTACAACCATCACATACAGCCGTGACTTAGGTATGGTGAAGTTGATCAGTGGCGAAATTGATTTCTATAAAACTAAAGTTGCATATCATCTATTTATTTGAACCTTGTTTGCCTTAATTCCAACTTCCTAATAAACGACATTATGAGATTCTATACTATTCACAACTTCCTAACATTCAAACAGCAAAACCCCAGTTTTTGAAGTATTCAAGTGAAAACTTACACAACAGTATCTTAGAAATTTTAAGTCAAAGTGGAGCATTTGATAGAGAATTAAGGCTTAATGCACCAGTCGTGGTAAACTAGTATAGGAAATGAGTCGAGTATCGTGTTAAGGAATTGATGAGCAATCAACGAATACAAAATTATCACAATGCTCAATCTTGACATTAATTAACTTATAAATCCACAACAACTACTAATACAATACAATTATTGAAAAATCACAAGTAATAACTAATATTTAATAATTATATCACTTATTTTACACGAGAAATTCACCTAAAAGAGATTATAAATTTACTATCACTGAGAATTTGTCAGCATTCCCTCATAAATCTTCTTTTGGGCAAGTTTAAGTTTGCATTCAGTTTTTTTTTCTTCCTTATGTTATAACATTAACAGCAAGAAGCATCGTTCCTCTGTGACACAGTTGTAATTGCCCAAGGTGGAATAAAAAAAAGTACAGTGGAGGGAATGAATACGGACCTGTTGTTAGTTGAAAGGTCCATAAGGCGCATCATAACACTATATTTTCATATTATGTTTAATGCCCTTCTGCGTGTGCACCACCAACCTGAATTCAATAAAGGTGGAACTATATTGAGAAACGAATGACTCCATCTAACATGACGGTAATATTCCCTCAGCTATGTCAAGCATTGTTGGTTTAGCCTAGCTGTTAGGTCAACAATGAGACAAGAAGTTGCCATATCTGTAGTGGAATACCGATACTAAATTTATTGGATCTCTGTTGCATAATTTCTTCCTGGAAAATTGTTCTAGATTGGGGATTTTCACTCTTTTACAATTTAGCAATGAAGGTATTTCTCCTAAGAAGTTATTGTCATTGAAATACAACTTTCAAGGCCAGAGGACACGTTAATTGAATGAGGAATTTTACCTCTCAGATTATTATTAATTTTAGATAAACTATAGTTTTTCAATTCATCATGCAATCAAGAAGTTCCCCAGATAAAAGGTTATAGCACACCTTTGTCTGAGATAAGGTTTTTGTATTGGCCTAACCTTTAAGGTATGTGGCCTTTAAGGATTTGGATCAATTCATCTTTTTAGTAAAATAACGTGAGAAAATAATGTCACGTTATAAGAGAGAAGGATATACAACAATTATTTTTGTAGAGCCCATCAAACAAGTCCAACTTGTATTGTTGCTAGAAAATATTTGTGCTCTATAAATGTTTATATAAAGTAGAGATTTTGGATTGGTAATTTGGCTGTCTATTATTGACTCATGCTTCATCACTTACGCTGGTTTATAACTTTATATTCTAAATTAAGGAAATGGCAAAATTGCAAAATTGCAGGAATTACTCTCTTGAAGCTTTGTTAATTATAAGCAACCATAAACCCTAAAAATATATGACTCTGTGACGTACACGATGGAGAGCTGGATCTTCTCTTGTAATGAAATGGGTTAGGTCCAAAAACTCTTCTCAAAGCCCAGCCACTTGCAAATCTGCAATTCCCTTGCTTTCTGTTATTAAATTACTCCTCACCTCTTCAGAATTTTGTATGATTTTTAATATAAGTCTTTTACAAAATTTTATAAATATTTATTATTTTATATATTTATCTTTATAAAGATTTAACTTGTCTAACTTCTTCATCCTTAATATAATACATGAGTTTGACTTTAAATAGGAGTAAGCTTAATAATATGGTAATAATTTTTGTCAAGTTATAATACATTAATTAATCTTAACAACTTTTGTTAATTTATATAATTTGGTTGAAAATATTTTATAAATATGATGGAAAGGTGTAGCTGTTAAGAAAGGCAAACTTATTTTACACAATAATAATAAGAGTAATTAAGAGCAATGTTATTAACATAACTCAGACGTAAGAGTAATGTCAATATAATTCTCCCAATAATTGGGGGGGGGGGGGGTATCCTAGGTTTGTTCTTGGACTTGTACATCGTTTTGTTAGCTTTCTACAATTATATAACTAAGAAAAATAGAAATATGATCCCAATTTGCATAAAACTAATAAGAAATGATATCCTAGGTTTGTTCTAGGACGTGTACATTGCTGTTAGCTTTCTACAATTATATAACGAATAAAAATATAATCCCAAATTGCATAAAACGAATAAGAAATGATATCTAACAGTAACCAGGATTGTCAATGTATCAATACTTTTTATTAAACATGTCCAATATATATGTAATTCTAGAAAGGTACTATCACCAGTACCAATCATATTGTTTTCTTTTTATCAATTATATTGTTTTGCCATCAGATAATCACTTGAATTATTATAAAGTAATGTGTAGAATAGTGTTAATGTCATGTCAGATAGGTCCATCGATTTCCAACCGTCATCCTACATTGAGGGTAATGAATGAATCATACATCTACTCACGATCTCGATGCGCTGAATTTTCAATTTTGTATATTAAAATCGCAATTTTGTAATGATTAACGATCTTTCACGATGTTTGAAAAAAGAGAATAAAAACAACCTAAATTTTGATTTCGTCAACATCATAAATGCAACAAATCTAATTAAACTAATGCAACATATGCAGATCCATTTCAGAGGATTGCTCGCTAGGAGCAGGGTGGTTCTGGGGTGTGGCATCATCCAATATATATCCCATTCGGTGCAGGTGTTATCACTCAGTTTTTCTTTCTAATCACCAACTTTAACCTCTTACTTTTTTTGGGGAAAACAAAGAGGAAATTAGAAACAAATGAATCTAATCCAATATATAAAAGTGATTTATATGCTTTATCGTATCAAGTCGCCATACTGTGTGATTTAACAAAGTAATGTATTTTTTAAAATAAATTATTAAAATAATGTTATTTTAAAAATATTATTAAAGATAACTTTCCCCAACTTTTAACATGTAAACATGGAAGTTACATATATTTTTTTGGACGGTTTATATCACAAAGAAACAGCCACAGAGAGAGTATAGTACGGAATTATTGCTTCGATTCTAAACGGCTGGAAATTTAAGTTTCAGGGATTTTACACCACTAAATTGTTTTGTTAGAAAATAAATTCACTTCAGTAATATTATTTTAATAATTTATTTTAAAAAGTACTTTTGTTTGTCAATCACCCTGTTATTATGACTAGTGTTTCACTGCTTAAATATAAAAAAAGTTCACTAATTTATATGATAGATATAATTATTTTTTAATTTTTAATCTTATATATATATATATATATATATATATATAATGCATCCTAAAATCAAAAGGAATACCTTTTTATTGTATATTCCAAAGGTATCTTAACCAATAGTCGGAGATCAATTTTCTTAAATTGTAAGGATCAATTAAAGTATTTTTTATTTTTCAAATATAAATTTTCATACATTTAACTAAGAATTAAACTCCAATCAATATATTTAAGAATTATGTATGAAATATATTAACTTTGCTAGTAAAAAATAATTTATTCTTCCATTTTGATGTTCATGATAATGATTCTCTTAATGATATTTATATTTTAATTGAACTAAGAATATTCCAATTTACATAAATAGAATATATTCCAACTTAGATAAATAAAATATATCTTAATATCCCAATTTACATGATTAGAATATATTCCATATCCTAATATATCTAAATAAGAAATGACATACAAGTGAAATCTTGGATTTGATTCTTTTAAAATGGTGCATTTAAGAAGATAAAATGTGAGTTATATAAATAATGCAAAAACTGATGATTAAGATTGTGAATATATATAATTATAAATTTAAAATTATTTTTTAAAAGAATAATTATGTTATATGATTATGTAATTTTTTTTATCTTATAATTTTTTTATAATATAAAAAAGGATTAAATTCAAATATTTTTTTTTATGTAAAATTATTTTAATCTCAAATTTTTATTATTGAAATAGTTTTAATAATTTTTTATCTTGTTATTTAATTATAAATTTTTATATTATTAAAAATTAATTTATATAACAATTATTTTAAAAGTTTCATCTGTCATAATTTTTATAATGTCTTTATTTTTTATTATGTATGTGAAATATAAATATATATATATATAGAAAATAATAATAATAATATAAATTTTGAAACTACTATATTATTATCATAAATATCATTATCTTATTATAATTATATGCGTTTTTTACAGTAACGATTATCAATATATAATTTTATATTTTATTATTTAAATAATATTTTTATTTAAAAGAAATATTTTACTTAATTCAAAAGTAACTAATCATATAAATTTGAATTATGATTTTAGATAAATTTTACCTATAATATAATTGGTTTGAATCTTAAAACTATTACTCTAGACAAGATTTTATCTAACTATCACTCATTCACCATAATGGTTAGATAAAGTAATAATCCAAAATGTAAAGATAAAAAGTGAATATCTAAAAATATATGCTTAAAAAATTTAAACTTTTTTTACTTGAACCATCATGTTAGTCAATAAAAATGAGATCACACGCTAATTTGTGGTGCTTAATTAAAATTTTAAATTGTTAAAATTATTTGTATTTTAGTTAATTTTAAGACAGACGCGTTTGTTTAACTTTTTTTTTAATTAATTAGTAAATAATTCTACATGAGACTCAAGAAATTTTAAAAACACACACGGATGTATGCGCTCGATTTTATTTTATAATTCAAACAAATTAATTTTTTTAAGATAAATTTTTCATCTTTTAAAAACAAATCTTCCAAATTTAATTTTATCAAACTATAAATCATAGAAAACATAAACCTTAAACCTTAAATCTTACATATCATCATTTTTTTTACATTATAAAAAATAACTATAAACCATATTATATCTTTAGCAATATTTTTTTAAAAAAATAATATCAATTATTTATTTTTTACTATTTGAATTTAATATTGAGGGAGAGGGATTCATTGCTTTTTGGAATTTTAAAAAGTTGATCACCTCGACAAGGAATAATTGATATCTTTGACATTGTGATGCATCTCATAGTTATGAAGGGATGAAGGTGTCAGGGAAGCTTCCAAGCGCCGGAGGATCTGAGATGCAACAAAGTATTATCATTGAAAATTTTAATTTTAATGTAATATATTGGGTAAAATAGGTAAAAAAAGTATTATTCATCTATATTTAATAATATTTCAATTGTGATTAAATATTAAATTGTAAACATAGAAACAACAAACATATTTATTTTATTTGTATTATTTTTCTTTAAGATTGTTCTGTTAGCTACTAGTAATATTATGAAACCACCATTGGGTTCAACAAAAATGATCATACAAATAACTTCATGGTTGAGTGGAAAAGAAGAGAAGGATCTTGCATCTAATAAATCATAACTTTAAGTTTTTATTTGTATTTGTGAAAAGATAAATATATTTGTAATTTTATAAATATGGTTAAATTTGTTTTTAAAATTTTCAAAAAATTATTTTAATTCTTATAAATTTTAAAATTATTTTATTTTATCATGACTTAACTTGTATTTAATTATATCACATTAACAATTATTTTAAAATAATGTAAGACTTGATATGTATAGATGTACGACACTATTAAAAAGTGATAACATGGATTATTTTTTAAAAAAATAAATTTTATAAAAACTAAAATTAAATTTAATCATATATATTTATAAAAACTAAAAATATATTTATATTTTGAAGATATAAATATTTTATAATTAGTCTTTAAATTTGAAAGGTTTCCTTACTTCAGAATAAAATAAAATTCTCTTTTCTTAAAATTATGTTTTAAAAAATGAATGGTTTAAAATTTTTAGGCAAAACACAAATTGTCCTTTATGTGATCAATGCGACTCACATGTTCAGCGTATCGACAACATCATAAAGTCTTCTCCGCAATTATATTTTTGATGAGGCAAACATGCATGATAGATAGATAGAAAAATATGAAACATTCAACCGTATTAAGTTGTCATATGTTAGATAGTCCCCTTCTATCTATAGTGAATGTTCTTAACAGGAATTTTCGCTATATCCTTTTATAAATTTTCTACCTGTACCAGTGGTATTTGTAAATAAATATCAAATAAAAAAGTTCATGTAGTTATATTTTTTAAAATAATTTTTTATTTAATTAATAAATAATTATAAAAATAAAAAAAGGAAAATTTAACATTATTCTTCCGAAAAAGGAGGCATATGAAATAATTTTTCTTAGGATCATTTCTTAGTTTTTTTTTAGCTTTTCTCTATATACATTAAAAATAATTATAAAGTGGGATAAAATTAATTGATTCTACATGTTAAACTTGTTAACATATATGATTTAATAACGTTTGTCTTGATGTGAAATTTGATTAAATTAGTCATTAAATTAAATATTCTTAATTAATTAATAAGTAAATTAAGTCTATTAAATTTCACACAAAATTAAAAATCAACTGCTAATATAAATGTGTGTGTACTAATTATTGGATGTGTGAATTAGCTTATAGAAATTGATTCAGTCTAATTAGTAATTTAGAATTTGAATTATAAATATGCAGCAATATTAAATATTTGAAAGGAAAATTTTACCCCTTGCAACCATACGTACTATTTAATTTAAGTAAAATTATCTTTTATAAAAAAATGATAGTCTAGTAAAAAAAAATTATATTAATAATAAAATATAGTTTATTAATGTATAATTAATATATTATTTTTATAATATAATATACTATTAATACAGATATATAATAAAATTTATAATAATAAAAAATAAAATAAAAAATATTCGATGATAGCATGCATATAGATATTGTCCTGCCTTACTACACATGCACCCACTAAACTATATATAAGGGGTGGAAAAGATTGAATGGCATTTTCAATTCAATCTCTTGCCAAATTGAAAAGCTAAATTGGGAAATTATCAGGATTTGTAGAAAAGGAAGGCACAAAATTGAAAATTGAAAGTACGCGTACCTTAGAAAATCCCATAAGTAGATGAACTTACCGTCAAGAATTGGTAAGAAAAAATTAAAATATTTTTGTTATCAATTTTCAAATTTTAAATAAGAAAAAGAGATTAAGTAAAATATAGAAATAGTTCTGTAACTTTTTATTTTATAATAAAATTTATTAATTATGTGATAAATTTAGGATTAAATTTAATTATGTTTTAATTTAATTTTAGATATAATTTAACTGTTTGTAGGAGTAGTTCTAGAATTCCTTATTTTAGAATAATTTTTGTTTAATTATGTGATAATATAAATTTATCTGTGATTATATTTAAATTTGTATGGAAGTAAAATATTGTATAATTATAAATTGGTAATTAGATTAGTTAAAAATTAAATTGAGTAATTTTAGATGTGAGTACGATATAAAAATTTTAGGAGTCCAATAATATATATATATATATATATATTTATAAATTACATTAATAAATTTCGTAGAAATTATAGAATTATATACCTTTATATAAATTAATATAAATTATGAAGATATTTACATATGAAGCCGTAGGAAAAGATTTTTAAATATGACCCTACTTAATAATTTCAAGTTCTACAACTATATTCCGACATAATAAATGTAAGGGAGTATCAATTAATAAATTTGAAGAAGAAAGGAAACTACCTAATATTTTATAAAAATATTTAAAATCTAATATCTTATGATAGGTATTATTTTTTCTTCTAATATATTTCTACGTTATATAACATGTAGTAGTATTGAATTGGTTATATATATAAACCTTAGTATGAGGAAATAAAATATAACACTATCGTAGAAAATTATATTAATAGTTAATTAATGTAAAATTATTGGTCTAAGTCTTTAAGGAATATTTATTGGAGGTTAAAAATCTTGTTTAAACCGATAGAAAATACACAATTAAACGTAAAGAATAAATAAATAGATACAAAGTTGACCAATAAAATACTTTATTGAGGACTATAGGGTCATACCCCTTTGAAATAAGGAAATACCTTCAAGGTGAGATAGAAATAGAATTAAGACAATTAGTTGATATGCATCATTTGCATAAAAACGTTTTGTAAATTATAATGGAGATAATATGCGAGTTCTTCTGTGAAAGGAATCTAAGGGTCAGTTCATATGGAAGTAGATCAAAGTTTATAATAGTAGGGACTTTCGAATATAAGGGTACGTGAGTTGAGTTTGAGGGACTTTTGAACTCAGGGGTACGTGACGCCTCCCGATATTCTGATATTACTCCTTGTAGTTGGGAATGCTCTGGTCGAACTTAACTACCTTGGAAGACCCTGACAATTATCATTATCGATCGAGCAATTTTAAAATGTTATAGAATGAGAAGAATGATGATTTTAGCGTTGTTAAGGATACACTGTGATTTAAAATTCTATCTGGTACCCTTATTATTTTGATAAGTTGTGAAAAGGTTTGAGACCTACGTGTATATACATATAGTAGAGATAACCAACTTTAGATTAATATGTACTACTTTTTACTTTTACTTAACCGAAGTGTCTCACTCTCGTACTGGAGAACGTATTTATTTTTTATGTTAAAATATAATGTGTTATTTCTATTTTTACTTTTATTTGAATGAAACGTCTCCCTCCTCTCTACTATATTTTGTATGCGTGGTTATCATTTCTTAGTGAGCTTATAAAATGGATCAACCTTCTTTCGAACGCTGAGTGCAGATAAGAAATTTTCACTTTGCGGGATAGGGACAACAACAACGATTATAAAGTAGGAATATCAATTAGAAAAGTGGATCCTTATAGTTTTAGTCAGATATAATAGCATAATATTGTATGTACTTACCTTACCATCCCAATCATATTACCCTAAACTATTTATATTCTGGGATCATGTAACTGATATAGTTTGTGTGAGGATTATATATATATATATATATATATATATATATATATATATATATATATATATATATATATATATATATATTTGTTTATGCAAATCAGATACATTATGACCGTACAATTATTCAGTTTTAGTGAATATATGTAAAGGATAACTTACGAATAATAGTAAAAGAATGTAAGTAACTTAGATTGTAACAAAATTAATATAGAGTCCCTAACAATTATAGCTATTATAAATGCATATTAGTATAATATGTTATTATTTAATTAAAAACATTGATAATAAAAAAATATTATTTAATTATAAATTATTATATTATTAAAAATCAATATTTTTCTAATAATTATTTCACAAATTATAGTTATTATAATTTTTAAGTAACTGGTAATATAAAAAATTTTACATTAATAATATATTAAAATTAAATTTATGCTATAATATTTAATAGTTCAATTTTAATTAATAAAAATTTATGATGAGAAAGTCTAATGAGAGTGGTTATAAGTAGATTCTTTTAAATAATATTTACATATTTATCTATGAAAAAAAAACAAGAAAAGTAAAACACCACTAACTGAAAGGTATGACTCGCATTCATGGTTAATTAGTGGACTTTTGTCCTGAATTTTAACACCACAAATCTCTGGCATGCTTTCTTAGTTTTCTTTTTCATCTATATTATATGTAATGAATTCTTTTTTATACACAATACTTTAATTTGATATTCCATGAAAAAAAATTAAATATATAACTTAAATTGTTCATTTGATAAACTTTTTAAAAAAAAAATTAAATTATTTTATAATTTTATTAATATTTTTATTTATTAAATTTATTTTTTTAATATTTTTTAAGATGTTAAATAACTTTAATTTCAATTTTATATTTTTATAAAATATTATAAAAAAATCACATTACATTTGTTTAAAATGTAAGTTGATATGATTTCATTAAATTTAATATTATTCTTATTCTTCATATAGATTTTAAAAAATATATATATAATTTGTTAACATCAAATATTAATATTTAATACTTACATAAATTTAGTAATTATTTATAAAATGTAAAATTTATTAATTCAACCATTGAATCATGTTATAATATTTTTATGATTATGTATATCAAATTTTAAATAATTTAAAATTTTATAAATATATTATTTAATTATTGGTATTTATATATATATAAATAATATTATATGTATATATAGTTAAAATCTGTTAATAGTAGATGTTAAACTTTAACATTTATATCAATTTAATAATTTTATATATAATATAAAATTTACTAATCTAACCGTTAATTATATTATAATATTTGATAGATATGTTATTAAACTATTAATAGTTACATATATTTAAATAATACAGTTAAAATAAAATTACAAGATACAATATTAATAAATTTTTGTTTTTATAAAATTATATATATATATATATATATATATATATATATAATCTACCAGATACTATAATATGATTTAATAGTTAGATTAGTAAATTTTATATTTTATATAAAATTATTAAATTAATATAAATATTAAAGTTTAACATTTATTATCAACATATATTTAAAATATTTATAATATTAAATATTTAAATTGATAATTTGATAAAAAATAAATATTTTGTTAACATAAATTTATAAAAAATTAAGATATACATAAAATTTAATAACCTTTACACTAAAAATTGAAATTGTATTTTTATATTCTAAAAATATATATTAATAATTATATCTTATAAAAACAAAACAGAATATGTTTATATAAAAATGTATAAAATGGCGGAGAAAGAATTTTAAAAGTGAGAAAGAACAAAAAGAATAGTTCAGTCAGAGAGTAAAATGTTGGGAACAAGCTTTAGCTATGGCCTTATTTATCTACAAAATGATTTATTTTCTAAATTATATTTATAATTTCAGTATTTTGCTAATGCATTTAATAAGCATTAAAATTAATTTAAGATATACTGAGTATTTTTACCAAATACAAATTTTCATTTTGATCATAATATTTTAATAATTAAAAGATAAAATTCATATTATTCCAATTATCAATGATTATTTATAAATCATTCCGTAGATATCGTAAAGTTCTTTTGATATTGATGAACAATGGCAAATCTTCAAGATTATTTAATATAAACATTTAACTTTTTTAAAATAAAAGATATTACTAAATATATAAGTATTTAAAATAAAAAGTGATTAATTTACCTGGTACATGTCTTTTTCTTTGTGATTAGTTACAAGTCATATTTTTCTTAAACAACATTTCAAATTTGAAATATATATATATATATATATATATATATATATATAAATTATAATTTGTTTTAAAATATTAATTTTATTATATTTAGAAATTAAAGTGAACAAGATCGTCGCTTACGACGGTTTAGATGTTCTCGACTCGTTTAATAAATAGATAGCTCAAACTTGTTAAAAAGTCTTTTTGGATAAACAAGTCAGACCTAAGCTTCTAAAAAAGTTTATTTAACCTATTCAAGAATCTATTTATATTTATATATTTTATATTTATTTTAATATATTATATTTGTATAATATTTATTTTATATTTTATTTACATAATATTAATATATATATATATATATATGTTTTAGGCTTATTTAATAGCCTTTTTATCTTGTACGTTTTAAATTTATAAGTCTTTTTAATCAATTATTTATATAAATTTAAAGTTTATTTATTGAATTTTCTTGTTATGTAGACTTTTAAATAACTTAGAGGTATTGTAAACTTTAAATTAGGTTAGATCTTGACAGAAAAAAAAAATAAAAAATCTTTAACAGGTGACATAACCCTGCTTCAAAATTTTTAAACAGATCAAACTTAAATATTTAAAGTCGAACTCAGCTTAATCTATTTCCATCCCTAATCGTATTGTAATAATTTATATTTCAAATTTAAACAGCATTGCTTTTCATAAAATACACTTGTAATTTTAGGGGAAAATAGAATAATAAAAAAAATACTATTTTTACATTTAAAAACAAAATAAAATGAGTAATTAAGGACCTGCAATAAAAGGATTTGAAATTTCTCAATGATTCATTTGTATCCCAACCAGAAAACAAATGAAGCTTACAGGAAACCCATAAATAATAATGCTCTTGACACAGATTAGCACTTGCATTGTCGTGAGATACAGAGAACCACGAAAAAAAAAAATGCCGCAATACAAAGCATATTCCATCCCGTTTTATCTTTATCTTTATTATTATTTTTTATATCTTGATAAGTTTTTTTATTTTTGTCAATTTTTTTTATATTTCTTTTTTAGTAAATTACTTGGTTTATTTTATATTAAGTATTTTATATTTTTATTTTTTAAATTTAATTATAATTTTAAATTAAAATTTGACACATAATGTCAAATTAAAAGATATACATATTGTGTCCTGACTCAACTTTTTTTTTTTTACAATTTTTCAATTTAAAAAATATATTTTTAATGTATTTCTATCTGATATTGTCAATGAAAACATCTTCTATTTATAGTTTTTTAGCTCTTACATATTTTTGTTCCAGTTAGTACTAATCTTATTTTGTGCGAATTCAATGTTCAACAAATAGTTATAATAGTTGGGCGATGGAAGGATAAAGGAACCGAATAAAAACAAGCGTGTCAAAGGCATATAAAAAAAAAAGCCTTATCACGAGCTGAGTCAAACCGGCACATTTATTTATAATTTTATATTTTATTTAAATTTAAAAATGTATACATAATATATGAAAAATAATATTATATATATATATTATCAATTAAGATAATTTTTTTAAAATAAATATTTTTTAATAATTTTTTATTATGATGAGATGATATCTATTCATTAAATTGTTGCTTTTAAAATATTTTAAAGTTATAGTTTTTATATTTCACACACATTTACAAATATTGGTAAAATACACAAAATGTTTACCAAATAAGCTCCACATGCCATGTGTAATAAGCTTCAAATAATCATAGCATTAATAACGGTAAAAATGTTAAGTGTATAAAAAAATATAGTATAAATTTAAAAAGATATATTGGAGTTTGAGGTAGCAATTAAAATTAACCACTTGACCTTATAAGATACCCCGAACTTCAACATAAAATTTAGTTCTATTCTAAGAAAAAAGTGTGTTTCAAATTTTTGGAAAAAACTATATTAATTTAGATAAATTAATTGATCAATACAATAAAACTATACACATTTGTCATATATTTAACAATTTAAGATTCTAAATACATGCAATTTGTCATAAAGTCTATAAAAACATAGTATTTTAAGTTATAATATACATATATATATATATATTATAAATATAATAGATTTTATTTCTTAACTTTTTAAAAATTTATTTTTATCCATATAATTAATTTATTATTAGATATGTATTAACTTAACTAAGATATTTAACAAAATTATATTATTTATATGAATTTATTATGTATATTAAATTTTTTAACAAATAACATTAATTACAATTTTTATTATTAAATCACATCAAAGACTCCTTGAGATAACATTAACCCTAAATTTAGAGAATAATTATTTATTTTTTAAAAATTTCCTTAAAAATTTAAAGATATAAGAGATTATTATTATTTTAAAAAAAGAAAATTTAGATAAAAATTAATAGAAAATTTATATTTGTGAGAAGAGTATTTTAATATTTTGTTTGGACAATCTGAAAAATAAGGAAGAAAGAAGAGGAGGTAAAAAATAAAATAAAAACATAATAAAAAATAAGTTATTTAGATGAATAAAAATAAAATAAAAATTATTTTTTATTATTTACATAAATAAAAATTGAAAATAAATATATTAATAACATAAAATTTAACTTATTTATTATATTTTTATTAATATAATATATATATATATTTGATTTATTTCTTAAAAAAATATTTAATAATTTTAAAAATTTAAATTAAATTATTTTTGTCTCGCATTTTTTTTTATAAATTTTAATTAAAAAATTTAATTTAATTTTATATAAAATAAATACAATTAATAGAGACAAATAAATAAAATCTAAATTTTTTTATCCCTTCTTTGCAACCGAACAAAGGACTACTGTTCATATTATTACGTACCCGTCTTCAATATTTGTTGGCATTTGAGAAAAAATCTAACAACAACATTTTTCCCCCTTCTAAATAACAACATAGGATACAATTTTCAGGATAAAACGGGATCAACTCTTCATGACAAGTGAAGAAAGGAGAGGCTTGGAGCATTCTCCACTTTTTTTCAAGGCGAGAGTACAATTACGATTAGATTGATAAAAATGAAATGATAATTGATTTATTATTTTAATTATTTAAAAAAGATAAAAAATAAAGAAACCACATGTTTCATGTATCCAAAATATTTTTTAATTTTATTTTATTTGACCCAATCATAAAATGCGGGCCTAAATAATTGAAGGATAATTTTATTTATCATAAATAGATATTCAAAGACACTCATCACTCATGGACCATAGGAGGAAGTTAATGGAGATGTTAAGAAGAAATTGTGTCCATTATGTCCTGCTACAACATTCTTAACTTTATTATAATTTAATCAGTGTTCCTCCTGTCACGTTCTGTATTAACTCCCTCACTGTGTTTGTAGTGTTGTTGGCTGCTACCTACCACTAGTTTTTTGCACTTTCCAAGCTTAAGGTGTTTGCTTAGATCCTTCTTCTCTGTTTCTTTTCACCATCTTTTGATAGTGGCTAATAATCTTTTGGTTTCAAAAGATAGTGCCACTGACGTAGTGTGTTTTCAAACTAATGTTTTTAAAATTAGAACGATAATTAAATCGATAAAAATGTTGATTTATAATTTAATAATGGTTGAATGGATGATAGTTAAATATATATTTTTTAAAATTATATGATATATTAAATAATAAATTAATATGAAATTATAAAAATAAATAAGACAAACTTTTAAATAAACAGTTAAAAAAGGATTATATTATATATTTATTCTACATTGTAACTTTCCTAGTGTTGTTGCTGAGAACTTCATCAACTTGAGCATGGGTAGAATCATCTTCGTAATATAGGGGACAGTTGAAAATATCGTTGTACCACAGAGGTTGATAATTAGCATGTCATCAAAGTGGAAAGTGACACTTGAAGATGGACGGAACAATGGTTGTAATCCTTATAATTTGAGAGGAAATCATGTTTTGAAGAACTAAGTTTGGGAATGGGAAAATGGTTTCTTACTTAACTTTCACCAAATCTCCTTTATATATATATATATTTCTAATCAGTGAGCCTTCCTATTGTGTCCCATAGTGGACGATATAGTGTCTTAATATTTATATCATTGATATATTATAAAAGTGATTAAATTTTGGAGGAGCATAGCGAGCTGATGTTTAACACAAAACAAGGGTGTTTAATAATTGTGACTTAGTAGAATTTTGAGTGAATTGGTTTCATATATAACTGTTGTATTAATAAAGTGTTTTTCAATATATATATGTGCTCATTAATATATAATAAATTTATATTAAAAATTATAATATTTAATATACTGATAATATTAAATATTAAAATTTTTAATAAAAATATTGTTTGTTAATTTTTAATATAATTTCATAATTATATATTATAAAAAACGCTAATAAAAAGTGGTTGAAAAACTTTAGTTGTGTTTGTATGTAAGAAAGAGAACAAAAAGATACTGACAAAGAAGAAGGAAGAGAAAGGGAGGGAGAAGACGAAAAACAAAATTGTATATATATATATTTTTTATGAGGAAGCAATGTTTTAAAAATTTCGTGTTATGCCATATGTTGCGTATTCTAACCAGGCCTTGTTCACGTATTTTTGTCGTCTTTAGTGGGTTGGTAGAATTGATAAAAAAAAAACTAATATAGAATGGAAAAGATAAAAGACTAAATTAAAAGGATGCTTTTGTTAATTTTAATTTTAAAATTTATTTAAGTATTTAAAGATAGTAAATTTTTATTATATTATTATATTTTAATGTAACAAGTATTTGTTTTTAATAAAAATTCATCATTTTCAATATTTAAAATCAAATTTAATGAATATAATCAATATCTCTTAAAAAATCAAATCAAAACTTTAAATAAAAACATAAAAGACTAAAAATATGATTTTATGTAAATATTTTAGCTTTAATTAATATCTTCATACTCTACAGCACAGGTCCTTAATGTTACAGATAATTACTTTTCCTAAGTAAGACCAACATTTGTTACATGATTTTTTCTCAATTATCATTTCTTACACGAGTGTTGACGAAACAACATCATTTTATATTTATTTATTTATTTTATTTAGGAGTACTATATAGTATATACAGGTAGGAGCCAGCCTATCCCTCTCTAGAGACAGCATGGGTGCAAAACAACCAAAGTCATATCCTAGGAAACCTGTTCTCGATCGATATAACAATTTTAAAAAATTATATATTCTAATAGTAGTATTTTAATTTATTTTTAAATATACAATAATTTTTCATTTTATAATTATCTGTCTGGTTCGACCAATAAACTAAGTTATATATATATATATATATATATATATATATATATTGTTTTTATTTATTGTTCAATATTGTAATATTAAATTTTAAAAAATATAATTAGTGTTTTGATTTTATAAAATTAATTAATTTTATTATATTTTCCTTTTTGATATTGATTATTTTATAAATTACATTAATTAATTTATAAGAATAAAATTAAAACTAATGATTTATTAATATTATAAAATTAAAATTAAATAAAAAAGTAACTATTGAAATATAAAAAAAATAGAATAGTTTCTGATCAATATATTTTGAAATTAACTTACTATTTATATTTTATCACAACACAGACAAGAATTAAGTATCTCGATTTTTTTCCCCCTCTTTCTAATTGATTGGTTTAAATTTTATACCTTTCTCCTTGCTCACGTATGAAATTTCCTTTTGACTTTCTGACTTTATTTATGCAGGCTGCTGTGTGAAATAGTTCGCATTATTAGACTATTAATGGAAATTTAATAATGAGTATATTAAAAGTATTGTGAATGTGTTATTAACATTTTTTGTTTATGAATAAATTAAGTTTTTATTTTCTAAAAATTTCATTTTTTATTTTTTATTTTTTCTAAACTTTTTTATCAAATAATTTTTTTGTGGTTTTCGTTTTCCATTTCACAATTCGGTTCCTTAAACTATGAGATTAAATAAAAATTATGATATTTATAAGAATTAAAAAATAAAAATAAATAAAAGACTCTTTTCAAGAAAAATTAAAAATAAGGAATCAAATAAGAATATTATGAATTTTTTAGGACAAAAACTAATCAATTAGTCATTCGTGAATGGTGAGCTGCAGATTTACGTAATCCAAATGTCGATATCAGTAATGATCCATTAGTATAAAAAATGTATTTTTTTCAATGATAATCAGATAGAAAATTATAAATCTTAATCATCTTGGTCTCGGTTTTCTTTCATTTTTTCTACTTTGAATATACGCAAAACATAAAATAATGATTCTGTGGCAACTCGCAAGCAAACATTATCCATGATCCAACAAAAAGTAGTGGCTTATTTGAATAACTGGAATGATTCAGTTGCGCATTGACCTTTCATGTTTTCTATTTTACTATGCTTTTCTTGGTCGACTCCCACTTCACGAGTCTCATTATTTTAGAGAATAGTGAATTATTGGAAAGTTAGTTCTCGTATTCCTTGGTAACCACAAGTGGGAATTTACAATGCTTTTCATTTGGCTTGTGTGAGTGTCAATGTAAGCAAGGCTTCAAAATAAAATGCACAAAGAGTTTAAGTATAGCAATAATTGGTGCTTTCTATGGGATTAAGCTATCAAAAGTTAAATAGTTAAGATTAAGAAACTTTTTAGTAGTCTCCACTAACTTCCTATATCTTTTTTCTCGTTGTCGCACTCATACAAACAATGACGCATGAAGCAATTCCATAGTTTATAGTATTACTCAATAAAAGTTATCCACTAATTAATTAGTCCGTTAATTATTATTATTATTATTTAGTATCCCTATGTTATCACAATTGAAAAGAGATCTACTTATTTTAATTTGAGCAGCCTTTTGACTTGCACCTAATGGATCTTGCATTGTTAATTTTATTTTCATCCAATGATTCAATATCATTTCATTAAATAAATTAAAAGAATAACACAATTTTACATTTATCAGAAAAGGGATTAAAACATATTAATGGTACTATTAAAATACATGAATTTATACTATTTTATCTAAGGTTATAATTTTGATATTATAAAAATTATTAAATTTTAAACGTATAAAATGTTTCTAAATATGATTTTCATATCGCAAACGGTTACGATTAATGATGTTCCCGCGTATTATAATGCCATATACTTTCTTGTAAATGTAATAAGATAACTTCAATTAAGAAAAAAATTGATAAAATACCAAATATATAAAAATATTTTTATCATCTTTAAAATTTGATAAATAAAAAAATAATTATTTAATAATATAGTTTATTCATAATTAATAATTATTTTATAATATATATTTTTTATTAATATTTTTCATATGTTTAAATTTCATAATAATATAGAAAAATAAAACTACAACTTTAATAATGTTAGAGTGTTAAGTGTGAGAAAAATGTTTCGTTGGATAAGAATAAACAAAGTCAAAAACATGGGTGGAAAAAAATCATGTTCAATTTATATTTTATATTTTATAATTATTATATCATATATCATATATATATATATTAAAAATTTTATTTCACTCACTTTTTTATCATACTTTTTCTTTTAATATTATTGCCTCGTATATTAAAAATATTATATTATAATATAAAATAATTTTATATTAATACAATCTATAAAATAAAATAAATTAAAAATAATAATATAATTGTATTATTTTTATTATATATAATTGAGAATTCAATCGTGTTATAATATTTTTATAATTATATATATATAATTTTAAAAAATTTAAAAATTTAAAAATATATTATTTAAATATTAATATATATATATATATATATATTTAAATAATATATAAATTATTAAATAAAATTATAAAATAAAATATTTATCCACTTTTATTTTATACATAACCTATTTGATAATAATTTTTAAATAAAAAATTTAATTAATTATTTTTATATTTTATATAAAATTATTAAATTAATATAAATATTAAAATTTGATATATAATATTAAAAAAATTTAAAATTCTTTTATATATATATATATAAAACTTTTATTTCACTTGCATTATCATCATACTTTTTCTTTTAATATTATCGATTCATGTATTAAAAATATTATATTATAATATAAAATAATTTTATATTAATTACAGTCCATAAAATAAGTTAAATTAAAAACTAGTAATAAAAAATAATTATATATTATATATAATTCAACGTTATCATCTCATAAATTACGACTCCTTTGCTTGCTTATTTTTTTCTACTTATTTGCATGATTGTTCTTCTCAATTATTTTTAATGTCTATTTAAATATTTTTTTTGTCATTTATTTTCCTACATATATACCTGTTTTCCCTCTCCAATTTACATTGATTTTTTGGCCTATTTTCCTGTTTATTTGTAGAGTCCTGGTCTTACTCATTTAAATATATATATATATATATATATATATATATATATATATATATATATTGCGGTTTCCTCCTACTTATTTGATTAGCTAATATTTTCCTATTATTATTCCCTCCTATTTTATGTCATTTTTTTTATTTGTAATTTTATTCTCGACCATGTATATGGCTTATTTTTTATCTTTTCCATTTATTTGAATGATTTTTCATTTCTAATTTTCTTTTCTTATATTCATAATTTTTAACACCTATTTCTCTCACTCATTTGTATGCTTTTATTTCACTTGATTTATGATCATTCACCTGAAATTCTCTTTTCACAATAACTTTGTATTCATTTTGGCTCAGATCAACATAATATAGTTTACTTCAATTTATAATTTGAAAGCATGATAAAGTACATTCATACACTCAAATCACAAGATCTCAACACCTATTCATACCTCCATATCAAAGATTCCAAAATACTTAACGTTTATCTGAGCCCACGCTCCGTAAAGATTATTACATAGTTACATTTAGATGTCATAATTATGGCTTACATGTATTCAAATCTTATATATAGGACATTAATGAAATCATCAAACATGCTCTCTTTTTACACTTTGTTACTTTACTAACTCATCTACTAACTTAGATATTGAAGTATCTCTATAATTAATACTTACTATCTTATTTTCTACGAGCCAATGTTTAATTCACCAGCTTTACTTCAGTGATCTCAAAGACATTCAAAAGTTAACACCATCATATATAAAACGTAGGTCGTTGAATTGATATCAAAATTATATTTATCTAATACTATTTATCAAAAATATTGTTTTATAAATAATATAATAGAGATTTTTAACTAGATAAAATAATTGTTAAACTATATGTTACACAATAAATTAAATTAATATTTTAAAATATTCGATTAAATATTGTCTCATGCTACTTGTATAATTTTCGCTTATTCCATTGATGAGAGAAGACTTTCATACACTTAAATAAAGAATTCAAACACTTTTTCATATTTTCATGTCAAAGATTTCAAAATATTTACTACTTGTGACTCAATAGCTAATTCATCTACCATCTATAATTAGTTTGGTGGCTTTAAAGATCCTTAAAAACTCAACACGATCACATATAAAATATAAGTCATTAAATTGAAATCAAAATTGTATTTATCTAATATTATTTATATTTTTTTTATAAATAATATTAAATTTTTTTAGCCAAATAAAATAATTGTTAAACTATACTTAACACGGAAAAATTAAAATAATATATTAAATTTTTTGGTTAAATGTTGTGCCATGCTGCTTATATAAATTTCGCTTAGTTCATTGAAGCTCCGTAATTAGATTAATCTAACCTAATTTAACTTTAAAACAGATATGCCAGCATTGTGTCAACTTAAATGAATTAAATTAACTAAATTGACAATTTTATTATTTATTTTTTAAACTTTGATAAGAATAATTTTAAGAATAAATATAAATAAAAAATATATTTAAATGGGTATAACTTAATCGATAATTTTATAATTTATTTATTTTAGATTTTGATAAAATAATTGTAAGGTTAAATATAAATAAAAAATATGTTTAAATTAATTTTAAATTGGATATATATTATACGCTAAAACATATATTAAAATTACATGGAAATAAATTGAGTTAAATTAAATTTTAAATATTAAAATCTAATTTGTTTAAAAATTTTGAAAATCTGGTATATGTGAATTTTTTTTAAAATTTAGTTAAAAATCTACATTTCAATAAAAATTACATAAAAAAATTTACAAAATAAAAAATAAACTTAAATTATATATATATTATATAAATAAATATATTAAAACAAACATTATATAAATATAATATATTATAATAAATATAAATATATAATATATAAAAATAAATAAATTTTTAAATAGATTAAATAAATTTTTAAAAATCTAAATCTAACTTATTTATTAAAAAAACATTTTAATAAATTTAAATCTATTTATTTATTTAATAAATCAAATCAAAACCACTTTAAATAAGTCACATGAAATTAATATTAATGATAATCGTCCTTAATAATAATATATAATTAGCATCGCTTTCTACGTTCCCCTGCAAGCAAAAGGTAAAATTAAGAAAAGAAATGGATAACTCTCACATCTCGCATCGTGCACCCTTCATGTGACTCCTCCAATATTTTTATCATTCTCTAGAGTGCACATTCACGTGACTCCTCCAATATTTTTATAAAAATTTGAGTGAGATTTGATTTTTAAAAAATATTTTTATTTTTAATTATAAAAATATTATTTTATTTATTATTATTATTTTTTAAAATCTATACTAAAAATAATATATAAAAAAATAATTATTTTATATAAAATATTAAAAATAACAAACGTTTTCTAAACTAAACGCTACCTTACCACTCAACATTTTACATACCATTATTTATCTCACTTTTTAAAAAAAAAAACTTTTTCTCTCCCGGAAATCAACACAAACACGCTTGGAGGGGGTGTCCCTTTTCACTCCTTGAATTAATTAACCTTCAATTTTCGTACCATAATAATAATAATTATTATTATAATAATAAACTCCAATTTCAAAAGATCTTTTGGGAAAAATAGATGTACTAACAAAAATATTTGAATATTAAGCATGGTTGAAGGAATAACGACCACTCTTAGCAGAAGAGGAGATGTGAACATCGTCTCAGCAGAAAATCTATAGCTTTCGATGGGACAGATTTTAATGGGAATCATTCAACTCAAACCACTTGTTTTCTGAATGAGAAAGGAACTGTAATTTCTTGCACGACGCAAACAAACAACCACATAAGACACTTATCATTTTTCTTTCAACATGATCTTTCTGACCAATCGTATGCAAATTTTCCTTTGCTTTCCAATTTCCATGCTGTTCTCTCTCCTTATCTATCACCATCAATAAAAATAAGAGTAACATATTTTTTAAATATTTTAAGTGAAAGGGTGGATTTCAAAAATAAAATATAATTCTAATGCTTATTACAAAATCAATTCTAATTTTACTTGTCACTTTTTAATTAATGATTATAATTATTCTTCATTTTTTAAAGAATGGTTTTATCATTTTAAATGAACTAAATTCCTATCATAAATTTTTATGATTTAAATTTCTTATTTTATAAAATTGTTAGTTTTAGTTTCTGTCATACAAAAATAATCCATACTTTAAATCTTCAAAAATATCAGTATATATAATTTGATTTTGATTTTTTTTAATTTTTAATAATTTATTTAATTTATATATTATTATAATTTTACAAAAAAATTAAGTATACATCAACATCTTTTAAGATTATAAATATATAGGATATATATTTTAGAAATTAAAGTATATATTTAATTAAATAATAATATTATTTAATATTAAAAATTTAACCGTAGGAATTAAAATATTTTTTATAAAATAAAAGGTAAAAAATAAAAAATAAAAAATAAATAAAATATTAAAAACTTCATTATTTTTTATTATTGATAAATTTCACTTAAGTTTTATTAATAAAGTGTGTTTTGGATTCGCCAAGTCGTCTAGACCCGACACATAATTTAGGTAAGACAACTCTGGGCTTGACTTGAAGTTACATTACATTGTTGAAGGATTTTAGATATTTTAAAAAGGTTAACCTTCTCTTGTTAAAATGATTTCATGTCATTTTCTCATGCATTTTCATGTAGTTGGATCTAAACACAGAAATTAACTTATGCCACTAAGTAGTGATCCACCTGCATGAACTCTACATGCGTGTTTCAGTTCATGTTTTTTTCTTTTTTAAATCCACATTGGAAAAACGATATATTAAGAATAGTTTATGCATTTATTAAACATGTATTCAAACACGTTATATATGTAGGAAAATCTCAACTAAACCAAAAAATATGCACTATTTTACCTAGCTGTTGGACATAAATTTTATCTAATAATAAAAATATAGATTAAAATTTATGAAGAATTATATTAAAACAATTGTGTATTAGTACTTTGAAAACCGTACAAATGATTAAAAAAGGGAAGACGGGGACAAGTTCGAGTGCCCTTCTTTCGATAGTTGGTGCCACAACAGGATTATTTATTTATTTTCTTTGTAATTGAATTTCAGTGAATAATTTATTCACACTTTGTCGCAACTTGCAAGTGGTAGGGAGTTGTAAATTTTTTCATATGGAATCATACAGTGCTTATGGCTATGCATTCTTCAGGTTTACCCATCATCTATTCTTGGCTGTTCTCAAATTGGTGTTGAGAAAGTTACAATCTTTATCAGCCTGCACCCTCCAAACTTCCCTCAAAATAGCAACTTGAGAAAATGTCAGAGTCTGAGGAAGAAAATCCAGACTTTGGTAGCAGGTCAAAGCAAGGAGGGTGTACCATGGACTTCGATCTGGACTTAGAAATTTCATGGCCTTTGGATCACATGTCCTTTGTTTCCAATCCCATGTCACCTTTTCTCTTCCCCACCACAACCTCTGAACAACCTTCTTCTCCTCTTTGGGCTTTCTCTGATGTAGAAGATTCTAGGCTTGCAGCTTCCGCCTTCTCTGATTGCCACAAGATCTTCTCTTGTATGCTCTTAGATTAGCTTTCTATTGAGTTTAGTTTTGGAGTTCTCATCCTTCTTTTGGACTTGTTCATCCCCATTTGGCATTAACTTGACTAGATGCAACTTAATTTGCTTTTCTTGATTTGCAAATGTAATATGCTGCAGAATTAGTTTTTTTTTAAATATAAATAAATTATATATTTTATGTTATGAGATTTCTTTTGCCTATTTTTAGCTAGCTTGTAGTTTATGTAAATTGAAGAATTTTTTTTTTTAATTATAGCCTATTTGATTGCTGAGAAACTTGATTATAAGGCACGAATGATATATATGGATGGAATTTATGGGATTGAAGTTGAATTGAAATTTTTATCTCCCTCTTCTAAACTCAACAGATGAAGCTTGATGGCTTCACACGTTTGTACTCCTTTCAGTGTTGTTCAAGCAAGCTAATATTTATAGGTCAGAGTTTTGTCTGTGATAGCTTCTTTGGGATTTTATCTATGCCTGTTTATGCTACATTTTTTTTTTCCTTTTATATGTTCCTTGAAGTATTTATAAGTATGGAAGTTGTAGATATATTATGATGTTGGCCTCAAAGGTGTTGTTATTTGTTACCATAACTTTGAAGTTTTCATTTCAATGTGTAAGTCAATGCCAGGTGGTGCTAAACTTGGATTTTGTAGATTTTGCTGGGAGCTGCATTCTTCTGACTGAAGCTGCTGTTTTTCAGGTGATTCAAATTCAATAACTGAAAAGCCGGTGGAGAATGATGAGAACAAAAAACTTTTGCCACCACCTGTGGCTCTACCACCATTAGACAATTTGGATGGATATTATGTAATCAAGGAAAGGATGACACAAGCACTTCGCTACATCAAAGAGTGGACGGAACTGAATCTTCTGGCTCAGGTTTGGGCACCTGTGAGGAATGGTAATCGGTATGTGCTTACAACTTCAGGTCAACCCTTTGTTCTTGATCCCCATAGTAATGGACTTCATCAGTATAGAACGGTCTCTCTGATGTACATGTTTCCTGTGGATGGGGAGAATGGAACTTTGGGACTCCCCGGTCGAGTTTTTCAGCAGAAATTACCAGAATGGACTCCCAATGTTCTGTATTATTCTAGTAAAGAGTATCCACGCCGAGATCATGCTGAACATTACAACGTTCGTGGAACCTTGGCTTTGCCAGTGTTTGAACCTTCCGTGCAGTCTTGTGTTGGTGTCCTGGAGTTGATAATGACATCACAGAAGATTAACTATGCTCCAGAGGTTGATAAAATCTGCAAAGCCCTTGAGGTTGTGTTTCTTTTAACTTTTCTATTTATATAGCAAGTTTTATGGTTTCCTAGTGTTTGGCAAGTATCATGTGATGATTATAAATTATAGTATATATCAAGATTGATTTTCAAAAGGGTGATTCCCATGAGATTATTTAACTATAGTACTAGCTTGTCAGAAATTTTGTATGATTACAAAATATTTAGATTCATCAATCACCTGCTGTCAGTTTCCTTGCAGGCAGTAAATTTGAGGAGTTCGGAAATTTTGGACCATCCATACACTCAGGTGATTTTAACCATCATACATGGTGCATCCTATCTGTTATATCTTACTGCTGTTCTATATCTTACCCCTCTACTACCACAGATATAACTTGGCAATGCTTTTAAACCAGATTTGTAATGAAGGCCGCCAGAATGCATTATCAGAGATCTTGGAGATATTGACAGTGGTGTGTGAAACTCATAATTTACCTCTGGCCCAAACGTGGGTTCCCTGTAGGCATGGGAGTGTTTTGGCCCAAGGTGGTGGTCTAAAGAAAAGTTGTTCTAGTTTTGATGGTAGCTGCATGGGGAAAGTTTGCATGTCTATTACTGACATAGCATTCTATATTATAGATGCTCATTTATGGGGTTTTCGTGAGGCCTGTGTTGAGCATCACTTACAACAAGGTCAAGGGGTTGCTGGTAGGGCTTTTTCATCCCACAGCATGAGCTTCTGTGCAAACATTACCCAGTTCTGCAAAACTGATTACCCCTTAGTTCATTATGCTCTCATGTTTGGGTTAACAAGCTGTTTTGCAATCTGTTTACGAAGCTCTCATACGGGAAATGACGATTATGTATTAGAGTTTTTTCTACCTCCTAGGATCACAGACTTCAATGGACAGAAGACTTTATTGGGATCCATATTGGGCACAATGAAACAACATTTCCAGAGTCTTAAGATTGCTTCTGGTGTTGAGCTTGAGGATGGTTCAATTGAAATTATTGAAGCAACAGATGAAAGAGTTCATTTGAGGCTTGAATGTATTCCAATTGCCGAATCTATTAAATCACCCTCTGGAACTGATGCCTCGCCAAATATAGGAGAGGAAATGCTGCAGGATCCTTCAGAACAGCAGATAATGATGTACTGTAATAACATAAACAATGGAGCAAGTCTTGGTGATAATGCAGGTGGAAACATTGATCATATGTCCTCCTTAGAAACTAAAAATATAAAGAAACCCTTAGAGAGGAAGCGTGGGAAAACAGAGAAATCAATTAGTCTTGAAGTTCTTCAACGCTATTTTGCTGGGAGTCTTAAAGATGCTGCAAAGAGCCTTGGTGGTATGCTCATACTCTGAAATATATTAGTTTTCTTTCTCTACTACAATGAAGTGCATCTTGTGGTTATTTTATCTGTACTCTTATCTGGAAATACATAATATAATTGTCAAAAAATGTGTTATGCAACCAAAACAAACAACTTTTTTTTTAACTAGTAGCATCTGTTTTATCTAAAACAAAAAGGAAAGTAAACAGTGCTCAAACATATTGTTCTTGGATATGTTCTTGCTGTACAGTTTGCCCTACCACAATGAAGCGCATCTGTAGGCAGCATGGGATATCCCGTTGGCCATCACGTAAGATCAACAAGGTTAACCGTTCCCTATCAAAGCTCAAGCGTGTTATTGAATCTGTTCAAGGTGCTGAAGGAGCATTTGGTTTGAATTCTCTGAGCACAAGTCCCCTGCCCATTGCTGTTGGATCCTTTCCTGAGCCTTCTACTCCAAATAAGTTCAGCCAGCCACCCTCATTAAACATTAAACCATCAGAGCCTCAATTGAAAGAAAATGACTTGAATGCCTCTAAAGCATTAGAAACAAACAGACTGGCTGAATTGGAAGATCAATTGATAGGAGGAAGGACACAAAGTCTTGAGAGAGTGATTAATGATAAATGTGAGCCTATTCGGGAAGTTGGGAAAGAACCAAAAAGGACTAGAACTGGGAGCGGCTCAAGTGAAGATAGTACAAATCCTATTTCTCATGGTTCATGTCATGGCAGTCCCGCAATTGAAAGTTCACCTGTAAAGGATATATTTGTCACTTCCAACAATGAGCAATGTACTGTGCTAAGAAGGTCTCCAGAGTCAACACTGCAGCCAACTAACACACCGAACCGGCCAACTGCTTACCCTATGCCTGACTTTGTGGCAGCAGAACTTCAAGAGCCATTTGGAGGAATGCTAATAAAAGATGCTGGTAGTTCTAAAGACTTGAGAAACTTGTGTCCGTCTGTAGCTGAGGCCATTTTGGAGGATCTGGTTCCAGAAGCTTGTGGAACCAATCCTCCAGGTCCAGATTTGTCTCCAAAGCAAAGCATGGATACTCCTAATAAGACAGTGACACCATTTGCAGCTAGGAAAGAAATGAAGACCGTGACTATCAAGGCAACATATAGAGAAGATATCATTAGATTTCGAGTCCCTTTGACCTGTGGCATTGTGGAACTGAAAGAAGAAGTAGCCAAAAGATTGAAATTAGAGGTAGGGATATTTGATATCAAGTACCTGGATGATGATCATGAATGGGTTTTGATAGCCTGTGATGCAGACTTGCAAGAGTGCATGGATGTTTCAAGATCATCAGGAAGCAACATAATCAGGGTTTTGGTGCATGACATATCATCCAATCTTGGAAGTTCCTGTGAAAGCTCAGGGGAGTGAGAAGTAGCTGTATATAGGTTGAGTTTGTACTCAATTATGTAGGTTCTTGTGGTCTTTAGGATAGGGAAAAATTAGGCTTTGGTTGTGATCTGCTCAAATTGTAAGAAACATGAGATTAGATAAAAGAATTACCACTTTGTTGAATCTTTGGTGTCACCCCAAAAAAGTAAGTCACTGATTCATCATGAGAAAAAACTAGGATTCTTTGGTGACACATAACATAATGTGGTCAACTTCTAAAATAAAATCATGTTGGCATTCAAATTTAATAATTGTTCAGTTTATATTTCTGATGAAAGGAAAATTATTTTGTTGCAAACATATGTAATTGCTCTATTAAATGCCCTATCAAATGTGCATATAGTGAAGCAATGGTTTGTCTTTCCTCCTTAGTATTAGTCACACTCTTCTTAATGTGGCTAGAGTAATGCAAGATGAATGAAAGAAGGCTGAATTTCCTATAGAATTATCATTGTAAAAGACAAAAATCATCAATGCTTCCATTTCTAGAAAGTGGAAGCCTTATCCACTTGTGAACAGAATCGGAGGGGGCCCGAGTGTGACACTCCACATCTTGTTTTCATGATCTTTTATGAGGAAATCCTCCAATTAGTTAGTGATATAGTAATCCTTGTTCTTGACTTTTTTTTATTCATCATTTAATGTTTGAATTTTAAAATCAGTTGTTTTTTTTTCTCATTTTTTCACAGGCCTTAAGGATAAAGTAGATGACTTTCTGCTTTAAATCAGAAAGTAAATGAAAGTTTAGAACAGTTAGCAGTAAAGTGATTGATAAAGGTTGGTTCGTCTATTTTTTTTTATTTCTTTAATATTTTTAAAAGTAAAACAATTTGATTCAGGATTTATCAGTTCAAGTGAGATGATAATTAAATATAATTTTTTTAATTTTATATAATACATTAAATAATAAATTAATATACTAATAAGATAATACATTTTTATAATCAAGTATACGGCAGCAGCATATTTAAGTATAATATTAACATAATATTTGTAAATTCATAAAATAATTTACATTATAACAAATTATTTAAATAAATTTTTAATATAATATGATATCAAATGTTTAAATTGTAATAAAATTGTAGAGGATAACAAAGGAACCGCTTATATATATGATGTATTTCATTTGCATAATCTTCAAGCAAATCCGAGACGATACAATAGAGAATCATATAGTTTCACGTATTCATGAATTATGATTTGTAAATAATTGATTTGAAGATGATCCTAGATAACTGGATTTCGAAATTGAACGAGTTTGCTCCATGAATAGGACAGCATGGAGTGGAGATGTTTACATAGAACCAATTCGAATATGAGACGCATGGGGTTGGGTCCCCAATGGTGGGAGCAAAGTTCGAGCCCTTAGGACTCCACTTGTGGCAAGGAATTAACAGTATCCTCTTGAGTCGTTTTAGAATAGAATAGTGTTGTTAAATAGGTGAAAGAAAGAAAACAAATTAAGCCTTATAATTTTTTTAATACAATTTAATTTTTTTGAAAAGAAGAAGAAGAGATTCTAACTCCGTCTCTTTTCCTATTGTAGCGAGAGGATCCGATTCCATGTGAGATATGCACCACAAAGAAGAAGTATGACCTAATTCAAGATTCATTTAATGGAGCAGTTACATGTCTGTTCCTCTTTCTAGCAGTTACTAGACTGTACTATTGTATACTATAGTTATTAATTTATTTAATTTTTTATAAACTTATTTTTAATTTTTAAAATAATATAAATTAAATTTTTTTATATATTTAAAATAACATAAATTAATCCCTTCTACAAATAATATTATAAATGGATTTTAAAAATTATTTATAAAAATTAAAATAATAGTAAACTTTCACCGACATATATATAAAAACAGACAGAATATAGTTTCTGAATAAATCTCAACATATTTTCATTACTATGCACCTATTAATATTAAACAATTCGAAGACATCAGAGCGTGGAGACACCTTATAAAGCTTTTCCAGTAAAACTAAGTAGCAGCAAAATAATGAAAAAGATATCTTTATATTAAATCTTAATAAATTTGGAAGGAGATGGATTCTCTCTTATATATTTTGTTTCTAGTTTGCTGTCAGAGAGTCTGTCAATTCTTTTTTTTTTTTCTATTATAAATATTAGAATTAACGGTTAAAATAATTGAATGGTTGGTCGACGATTAAAATAGTTGAATAGTTAATCTAACAATTAAAAAATAATTAAATAATTAATTCAATGATTAAAAACAAACACCTATAGCAAACGATCCAAATTCGAAAGGTATTAATCATACATAGTGAGTTCAAGCTGCTTTATTGCACATGTGTACACCGATCTACATCCCAGACAAACCATGTAAGAAATCGAATGTAAAAAATATAAACATATATTGACCTACAAAATCCATCATAATAACAGAGAGTAAGATTTCTCAAGTGTCTGTCTGATTCCTAATTACTCATACACTATCATTATAAGTGAAGCCTTTTGTTCTTTCTAATTCTAGTGTCCTCAACTAAGAAGCAAAGGACTTTATAAGCATTGTCAACTAATTAACCAATACTTCGGAGCTGAAAGTTACAATTTATTTTATCAGTATTCAAATATTTTCTAAAACATTTTTTTTTTTTAAAAAAACAAGTATAAGAAGTTGATTCTATTAAAGATGTTTTCCAAAAACATATTTGTAAATTTTGCATTAAAATTAGCAAACATATGAAATAAAATAAAAAATATATATTAATTTATCATTAATTTTTAAAATTAATGATAAAATGGCCGATAACACATGTAAAATAATAAAAAGATATTTATCATTAATTTAAAGTTAATTATAAAATATTTGAATTCAAGTCAAACTATTTTAATTTTTCACTTTATTGTCTCTTAGAACCAAACCTAAAAAATTGATGAGATTGCAATAATAAATCCTAGTAATCCTGAAAAATCCCCCATTTCGTTTTTTTTTTCTTCTTTCTGTTGATCAGCACAGAGAACAGTAACGCAAGGGTGGTGATGGTGACTTCTGAGTTGGGTTATTTGGTCTCTTCTGGTGTTATTCTTCATGTTTGGCACAACGCAAAATGAATTGAAGACATAAAACAGCAAAATCACGGTAAAAGAGGGAGTACCAAACACATGACACAGTTTCTCTTTCTGTATCGGCTTTGTATTCATCTTTGATGGCGTCGATCACTGCCCCGACCTCTCTCCAGATTCGATTAGCTTTCAGTTCCTCTAATTGCTGCAAATTCCCATTCCTCATCCACTCTCGCCTCCCCTGCTTCAATCGTCGCCTTCGTATTCTCTGCGTTGCTAAAAACGGAAATGGGTTGAACACTGTTCCCGCTCAGGTCGGGTCGGATGAATATCCCGATTTGGAGCTTCGGGAACAGCCCACTTCTACTAGCTCCAACAAGAAGAACCAATCAAATGGAGGTGAGGGAACTTCAAGTTCTTCCGATTTGGGATCCTTCTATTATTGAATGTTTTGGATTACGGCGAACGATTTTAGGAAAACTAATTATAAAATTTAGGTGTTCCATTTTTTTATTAATAATTTATTGAGCATGGTAATTGTTTATTATTGCTGAGGGAATTTTGAAAATTGATGCTGGATGTAAAATGTTTGCTTGCATTGTTACCCTCAATGGGATTAGTTTGTTTGCCTTGTACCATAAGGCACCTGCTTTTTGGAAAGTGATAGGTTAGTGTTGGCAATTAGACATACATGAGAAGGAGAGTTGCTGAGAAAATATCGTGTTTTGTTGGTGTTAGAAATTCCTCACTGCTTGACACTTTTGAAGTAGCGTTCTTTCAGGAGTTGTGGGAACGGGAGTGGCTGGGCTCCTTCTTCTTTCAGGGCTTACTTTTGCTGCCTTGTTTCTCAGCAGACGATTTGGTCCTAGTAAGTAATCTTTATTTGCTTCTCTTTCTACCTTTCAATAACCATCGACTTGTACTGTGAGGAAATTGGTCTGCATTTGGGTGAACCAATTAAGCTTAATGCATTTTTAACATACTACCTTCTCTGTTGGATGGTATTTGACTGTGTGTAGGACAAGAGCAACAAATGAAGGCCCTGACTGCACATCAGGAAGTAATCTTGCCTTCTGATGAACATAATGATGGAACAGAACATGTAAATGCTTATGCTGGCAACATGGTGGAGCAGGGAAATGGTGATATGGAAGGTCGGATAGATACATCTGGAGATTCCAATATAGGATCCAAGTTGGTATATGATGATATTCATAACATGTACACTGATAATGATGCCACTATGCACTTATCTGTTCAAGAAGAATTACATCATGGATCAGCTGTCAATGGCAGGTTAGTTGTTCCCAGTGAGGATGTTTCTGAATCTGAAAATCCTGTTGATTCTTTTGATGGCCATGGATTTAGAAATTTTGATAGCAGCACTTCTGTAGATACAGCAAACTCTATAACTGAATTTGAAGAGAACCCATTCAGTGTTGAACCAAGAAACACATGCAACTTTGATGATGAGTCCCTAAACCTTGTAACTGAGCAGCAGAATGAAATTAGTGGTTCAAATGGCAATAGTTCTGGTATTATCAACACTTCTAGTTTTGTTGCTGATAACGAGAGCATACCTGTCAATATTGAGGTCAGACCTCAGTCAAATAAAACAACCTCAGATCCCAAGGTTTTTCCAGAGGATGCAGAAGGGAATGCTCTATCAGTTTCAACCAAAGAAAATCTTGACCTGAACAAAATGCCACAGGTCTTAGCCAACTCATCCTTGGAAGAGCAGAGCTTTTTGGAAAATGATCTGCTTACTGAATCATCTGTTGTATCAACCAATACATATATAGATGAGCAGGTTAGAAATAGTAATAATAATAATAATAATAATGAGGTTAATAAACGTAGATCTGAGTCTCCAAATTCTGGAGCATTTTACTCTGCTCCTGGTATTCCTGCTCCATCAGAAGTTTCTGCAGCTGTACAGGTGCTTCCTGGAAAGGTTTTGGTTCCTGCATCTGTCGATCAAGTTCAGGGACAAGCACTAGCTGCATTGCAAGCTCTAAAGGTATTTAATTGTTCTTATTCACATTTGTAAAGGGACAATATGTCAAAACATTATTTTTGTGAAGTGATATGCCTGCACATTGAAAACATCTGAAAGATGGGTTTCATAGAATTATCTTTAAAACATCATAAAAAATTTAGTCTGTATGTTGTTTCAATATAATATTCCAGTTAGTCTGATCATTAATGAAAAATTGCTATTGTTCACTTGAAAAATCGCTACATTATCAGATCATTGAACCTGATGTTCAATCCAGTGATTTATGCACACGTCGCGAGTATGCTCGATGGTTGGTGTCTACCAGTAGCACTCTATCAAGGTAGTTGTTATTTCTTCTTCCTGTCACTACAAAGTGAAATAACAAGATACAAAAGGAAAGGTAATTGTTTTCTATTTTTGTAATAGTGCCTATACATGTGCCTTTCTGTTTACTTTTTAGGAAAACAATCTCAAAGGTATATCCTGCCATGTACATAGACAATGTTACTGAGCTTGCATTTGATGATATCACCCCTGAGGACCCTGATTTTCCTTCCATTCAAGGTCTGAATAGGATAATTTAATGTTTTGTTTTAATAGTATAGCACTATAGCTTGTTAGTATGTATGACTTTCTTCTAGCAGATCATGTCTGAAGAATATGGATATTTCAGGCTTGGCAGAAGCTGGACTAATTGAAAGCAGACTATCAAAATGTGGTGGACAGGTGTCTGCCAATGAAAACTATGGCCCATTTTTCTTCTTCCCTGAAAGGTATGGATTACTCAATTTGGAATTGGATATCTGATTCATGGTTGTCTTTCTTCCACTGGAGGAACACAGTTATCAACTTAATCCTAGATTATAACAGTGATTTCCCTTCTCTTCTATTTTCATTTCTTGCAGCCCTTTATCACGTCAGGATCTTGTTAGTTGGAAATTGGTCCTAGAGAGAAGACAGCTTCCAGAAGCGGATAGAAAGGTTTCCTATACTTGTTGCTTGATCTGATTTACTTAAGCTATTCTTTTATTGCTAGTTGTACTGTAACTAATCAATTTGTTTGCTTCGAATATGATGACTGATGGGCAGATGCTGTACCAACTTTCTGGTTTTATAGATGCTGATAAGATACACTCTGATGCATGCCCTGCACTTGTAGCTGATGTATCTGCTGGGGAGCATGGAATAATAGCTCTTGCATTTGGTAAGTCATTCTCTTTTTAAGTCTTTGAAGATGGATATCCATATTGTTGTGAATTTGTGTTTTTATTCTTCAATTGTCTTAGTATTTCTTATCTGCTTTTGGTTTTAACTCTTTCTTCTTCTTTTATTATTTTTATGTTGGGGTTAAAGGGTATACACGATTGTTCCAGCCACATAAACCAGTAACAAAAGCCCAAGCGGCCATTGCCCTTGCTACTGGAGATGCTTCTGATGTACTTAATGAAGAGCTTTTACGCATTGAAGCAGAATCTATGGCTGAAAATGCTGTTGCTACACATAGTGCTTTAGTAGCTCAAGTTGAGAAGGATATCAAAGCAAGTTTTGAACAGAAGCTTTCCATGGAGTGGGAAAAGATCAATGCTGTTGAAAGAATGGCTGAAGAGGCAAGATGGGAATTGGAGAGGTTGAGAGCTGAGAGAGAAGAAGATAGAATCTCCTTGATAAAGCAGCGTGCTGCTATAGAATCAGAAAGGGATGTTTTTTCTAGGTTAAGATATGAGGTAGAAGATCAGCTACAAAATCTTATGAATAACAAGGTAGAAATAGCTTATGAAAAAGAGAGGATTAGCAAGCTGCGGGAGCTAGCAGATATTGAAAACAAGGAAATTACACAACTGCACTATGAGCTAGAGGTTGAACGAAAAGCCTTGTCAATGGCCAGGTAAAATTATGAAACTTCTAACTTTTGGTTTAGTTGAGAAACGGTAAAAGCAAAAAGGAAAATGTGGGAAGGGCTGGCAAATATAATTTTTTTCTCTTAACATTTTACTGTTTAAATTTAGATTGATATATAGTTAATTATTTAATATATACATCTGTAATTCCAGCTATGTTAATTGGTTGCTCCATTTATGTTTCTTGGGTTGATGCTTTCTATCTCGTCCAAATATTATTTTGCTTCTACTTCTATTTGGAGATTTTCTACAATTCATCTGGAAATATTTGCAAGCTTGTAGCTGAATTCTAAATTTTGATTTATTTATGACATTGACTTAGTCACATGTATTACCTCAAAAATGGCTCTTAAGATACAAATGTTTTAAGAAACATGAATTGCAGTCATCAATTGATGTTAATTGTCAAAATCAATCATACACCGCTATTATTCTTCTATACCATTAAATCATCAAGAGTGATAATTTTTATCTGTCCCATGCATTGCTTATGTAGATCTGCTTGAATTATTGATGCTAATGATGAAATTGCAGATATGGTAAGTCCTATTGTGAAGCTAATACGCTTGGACATTGTTCTTTGTTATCACAGTTAAACAAGACAGTTCAGAAGCACTTATTTTGTCTCTTGTATAGGCTACCTATAAAATTACACCCCTTAGCTTAATACAACCCTGGTGTTTGGTTTCAGGGCATGGGCAGAGGATGAGGCCAAACGAGTGGGCAAACATGCAGAGGCTTTGGAGAGGGCAAGGGATCGTTGGGAGAAGAATGGAATCAAAGTAGTAGTTGATGATGACTTCCATGATGAGGACTCTGCTGGAGTTACATGGGTCAATACTGAGGAGCAGTTCTCGGTTAAATACACGATTGACAGGGCTGACAACTTACTGGACAAGCTCAAAAAAATGGCAGCAGAAGTTGGAGGAAGAGCTAGAAATACGATTGACAAGATTATCCACATTATTTCCCAATTCGTATCAAGATTGTGGGAATGGGCATGCAAAACTGGAAAACAGGCTGAAGAATTAAGGGAAGCTGCCATCTCAAAGGCAGGTAAGTCAGCTCACGACGTGCAGCAAAGTGCCCTTGAATTTGGATTTACTATCAAAGAAGGGGCTAAGCGGGTTGCAGGTGATTGTAGAGAAGGAATCGAGAAGCTCACTCAAAAGTTCAGGACCTGATCTCTCCTTTTTTTTTCAGTGCCTTTGCCATGTTCAGGGAATTTTGAAATACCTTATACTCATGAATCATGTCATTTTTGTATAATTGAAATTAATAGGTATTGTGTTGGAGTAATAACTAGTTGTAATTGAACATGTTACCTTTATGGCTCAAACATTTATGCAGTTCATCTCCTCTATGTGAAGTCAAAGAAGTAAACCCACAGAACAAGTTTCAAAAGTGTATTGAAGCACGCTGAGTACAGGATTTGAGCATGACCATTCAAGTTTGCACATATACATATTTTTCGTAATCTACATTCTGGAAATCTGTATATAGAAAATATATTTATGAATGACAGAAATTGAAAAGGAAAAGAAAACTTGCTACTCCCGACCTATCCAAAATAAAGCGTTACATTGGTTTTTTCGCGTAAAATACTAGTAACTTATTGTAACGTTAACCCTGCCTTTTTCCTTAAACTTTGGCGTCCAATGTGTCAACGTTCGCCCTTCTATCGTGTAGACGTAGTAGGGAAACCCCCCATGATGAACACAGTAGTGAGAGCAATATACTGGGTATGAAGAAATAGGGTTGATAAAGTTCCGACTACAAATTAGTTTAAACTTGTTCAATAAACTTTTTTTCATAGAATTTATCAATTTTATCTTTAATAATAATTTTAATTTCATTTATTAACATCTACCTTTAAGTCCATTAGCTTTAAATTAAATTTCTACCAACTTCCATTAGTAAAGATAAATAAAAAATAAACTACATTAATATCTATTCCTTTTTTTACCATCCACAAACTAACTATAATTTATATAAAAATATAATATCACATTCTCTTTTGAAAGCGATACTATATAAACCTCTCATAATTTTAATAAAATTATATGCGTAAGAAATGCAAAAAAAAAATAAATTAAAATACAGGATATATCAAAACGAAATCTGGTTAAATTTTTTAGGATGTTAGGTGTAATTTATCCAAAAAATAATTATTTCATAAAAAAGGTAAAACAGTGAATATACCGGACGATGATTGGTCACAATGGAACTTGGGAGTAAATTATAACCCAAGCAAACTTGACCTGTGATGCAACCCCCAGATGCAAAGTTCATATCTCTAATAGAACAGAACATAAGCCGATTGAACTTTCCATTAATCAAGTCTCAGTAGTAAAACATTTCTCAAAAAAAAAATTCTTGAATTAAACTAGTTGAACCAAAACAAAAATAAGCAGCTCGTTCAGCTAGTGAAAACTAGAACAAAGTAAATAAGATTTATTTCTTCTTGTCTCCAACTCCACCAGCCCTGCATACAATTAGGAAAGTAACATAAGGTGACCGAGAAATTAAGATTCAAGGATGCTGATCAGATTAATAAATTATATAGGGCAGGCATGTTATCTACAAAAGAGCATAGGACAACCTCATCTTCCGGAGAACATTGGACATCTCCTCACGCTTCTTCTTTGCACGCTTATGGGTTCCAAGCTTTCGCTTTGCAACCTTGAGTGCCCTCTTATCTTTTCCAACCTTGAGTAACTCAGTTATACGCTTTTCATATGGAGCAAAACCAGCAACCTCCCGTATGAGGTTTCTCACAAAGTGCACCCTCTTGCTCGTTTTCTGTTTAGAGACGACATATTTTCAGGAGCAAATTGAAGATAAGCAAGTCAGGAACAATAGAAACAACTTTTCTTTGTCTTTAAAAATTAGTTTGGTTTACCCCCAAACATGTTCCTCCTTTCTTTCTTTCTACCTATCACACCACCTAATTTAAGACAGCTTAACATAGATGACACATCAGAAAATGCTTTTAATTTTTTAACCTTCTTGTCCAATTAAGTCTATACATTGCAGCACAAACAGTTGAATTAACACAAACACAGTAACAGTTTCCAAAGGGTGAAAGCCAAAAGGAAGGGAAAACAGTACCCTGAAATTGGGAACAGTTTGGAAAGAGAATGACTCAAATATGAGTTCCAAATCCAAGGGCTCCATACTGACAGACAATGGTAGTATTAAGAAGTAAGAAGATAAAGTAAATTTTTCAGTGCTTTGCTTTTAGTTTGCTATTTACACTAATGTATGGACAAAGTAATTGCCCCACAAAGGGAGTTCCCCTCATAAGAAATCTACAAAACTTGAGCAGAAATGTAACAGATAATAAAACATTTATTAAAGGTACGAGGGAAAATCAAATTTGGGGGAGTGAATTAGGTTTAGCGGGTATCGACTCTCTAGGGAATTAAGCACCCAAAGCACAGAACAATCTCTCCCTGGGATGAAGCTATACCATTTGACAAGTTTCTAAAATCTTTATAAACCTTGAGGTTTCATTTTTTATTTTTTCAAAAAATGAAATCATAAAAAATCAGACACATCTGCATTATCGTACAATAAAAGGAACAGATAATCCTAAAACCCAAATATCTCTGTTATTGAGCAAGACAATGACCTGTTTCAACTTGAAAGACAATTACAGATGCTAAACACAGACACTGTATAAGTGCATAGGACGCTACTTGGATCCCAATAACATCATGTACAATTAAAAACCAAAGTGCAAATATGATCCTGAAAATTTGAATCACATTAAGAATAAATAAAATAAAACCTACCCCCTTACGGTCTGAGGGGCGTGGAGGCAGCTCCTTCTTGGTGACAACATGACCCTTGTTCAATCCAACAAACAAACCCGTACTAGGCTGTTTAGGAGCCATTGCTCTGTGCCAAAACAAACACGTTTCAAAATTGATGTTGTTTTACATAATAAGAAGTAGAAAGCTAAACAATCAACATGAGATTGTAGATTCATGTTCAGCGAAACGTGAAAAGAGGATCAAAGACAAAACACATTACCTCTCTTGCTAGTTGGTGGCTTCTAAAACCCTAACACCATAAAGAAGGAACTGTGTTTTTGAGGATATCACAGTTACAGAGACTCGACTCGGGTTGGATCATTTTTACTTTAACAACTAGGCCCGGCCCATAATCTTTCCTTCATCTTTCAAGAAAAGCAATAACACACCTCCCTATCCAATCCAAATGTCTTTCTATCCCATTAACTTTTGTTTTTTCTTTTTTTATGAATAAATTTTTTAGTTCTGATGTAGGTTTATGTTCACTTTATTTTTATTATTATTATTAACAAAATTTTACGGACTGAGGATGATATTACGGTTTCGGACAAAGAAAGCCTTGAAACGCCTATTAGGAAAGATGTTTATTTTCACTGTATAAATATATAGACGTATATTTTTAATATATGGTTAGAATATAGAGAATAAGATATCTTTGGTATGTACTTTTTTTACATAATGCTTGAATATTATTAGTTATTTTATAATACTTTTTGTTCATATGCAACTAATATTAAGCTACTTTTCTGTTTCCATTTTGGTTTGAGTAAAAAAGAGAAGAAGAAATTTTTAAAATTTGTAGAACTTTTATTGTTTAAAAAATATGAATGAAATCAATCTGTAATGAAGAAAGAAAGTTTTATTTATTTCAAATTTATTTTTTCTTTCTTAATTTTTTTTTATCTGATCAAACTTTGATAGAGATATGACAACTTTTTGTTGAAGTTAAATGTATAAAAAATTTCAGTCCTTCAAAATGTGTGAATTGGGAAAATAAGATTACACTTATCATTGATTACAATTGAAATAATTCACAATATTTTAACCAGTTTTCAGTTAGCAATTATTTGTTTAAGAAAAACTAAAACCCACACAATAAAACTTACTTCTTTTTCTTTTTATTTATTTTTTCCTCACCGATGATTAGGAAGGAAAAGAATTGACCTATCTATATATGTGTGGATCAACTCTGTATATTGCAACGTGTTCAGTTCTCAATTGTATGGTTGTTATTAAGTTATGTTTTTCAACTTTTTCTACAAAAATAAATTATTTTTATAATCAGGATTATACAATTTTATTATATTATTAAGCCAACTGCTTAATAATATAAACAAATTATGTTAGATAAAAAAACAAAATAGATAAAAAAAAGTGTAAATTATAATTTGTAATTTACATGTCAAAATATCAATGCCTTCAATTAAATGGTCTAATGTCACTTGTTTAAAACATATTTATTGAAGATATCTTAAGCTAATTTTCTAATTTAAGCACATTTTTTTATTAGTAACACTTTTAGATTTGTTTGACTAGGCAAACTAAATAAACTCCCATATCTTATAGAAATAACGGTATCTAACTAACTAAATTGGACTATTCATGTACGAAATCAAACTGCATCATAAAAAAAAATAGAAGTAAAAAAAATTAGAATAAAAATTAGATCACTGCCATGACATTTTAAAAAAAAAAAAAGTTAAAATCCATCATCACCTCCACGTCCAAAAGCAAGATGACGGAATAAAAAAAAATAGAAATCAGATGCAGAAAATATTTTTAAAAATGAAGCATTTTTATACTTTATTTGAATGGAAAAAATAAAAATAAAAGAAATAAAGTAAAAATATATTAATAAATAGAAGTTATTTGAATAAATAGAAATAGAAAATAAAATAATTTTTTTTCTTATTTAGTTGAATGAAAAAGAAAATAAAAAAATAAATTGATAGTATATTTTTTATACTAATTATAAATTAAATTAAACTTAAAAATCTGATTTTTATTAATATAATATTTTTTATTTTTATATTTAAAAAATTTATTTAATAATTTAAATATTTAAAAATAAAAAATAAATCACCCTTCTAACCCCATGTCACAGCTGTTGGAAAAATAAATTTTATGGTGAAGCCCATCAAAATAATTTTTTCCCCCCATTATTTGACCTCTATCTAAACAATGAAAAACATTTTTATCTTCTCTCTTTTTTTTTTTCATCTAAACAAACAAACCATTCATATTTAAGATATGGTTGATCCGTAAATCAAAGATATTACCTAAAAGACGCAGTACATGACAGTGAGATTGCAGGATGAGACGTGACATGTGAAAGATAAACGGTGACGCACTAAATGACAGTGGAGATCGCAGAGGATGAGACAAGACGACTTGTATAATTTTTAATTAATGCAACTTACCATCAATATATTTTTTAGACGTTTTAAATTACTTTAAAAATATTTCATAAATTTTAATAGATTTGTTTTATTTTATGTTTTTTTGGTTTAAATTAAATATAAATAAATTAACATTTTATGTTAAAATGAAACTTAAAGATATAAGAAATAAGATTGTTTGGTAACGATTAAGTAAACTTTTTAGGGTTATAAATTAGAAAAAATGTATAAGTTGTATAAAATTTTAAAAAATGACATAATAGAACTTGACAAAAAATAATTTTATGCAAAATTTTGAGAACATTGCTTACTTAATTCGAGTGTTGGAGTTGTGAAATAGAAATAGCAGTTTACAGCCGTGTACTACGCTTTCTCAAACAGGAAAGAGTTACATTATGTCACAGTCAATTGACATTGGATTAAGATTTGGTTGAATCAGATGGATACGCACGATTACAATACTTCTTTAGCAACTTTTTCAAGTTATCTTGTAACAAGAACCATTATAAACATTCTAAGATGATGTCTTGTAAAAAGACCAGAGAGAATAGTGAATACACCCGACGATGATTGATCACATTAGAATTTGGAAATATCCTATACACCCAAGCAAACTTTACCTGTGATGCAACCCTCAAGAAACCCCACAAATGCAATAGTAACAGGAAAACCAAATAACTCATATTTCTGATAAAATAGAACATAGGCCGATTGTACTTTCCCATACATCATGTCTAAGTTAAGTAAAGCATTTCTCAAAATAAAATCTTGAACTAAACTAATTGAACCAAAACAAAAATAAGCTCGTCTAGCAAAAACATACATCCATCTAGTGAAAAGTAGAACAAAGTAAATAAGATTTATTTCTTCTTGTCTCCAACTCCACCAGCCCTGCATATAATTAGGAAAATAACATGAGCAATAGGGACCAAGAAATTAAGATTCAAAGATGCTGATCAGATTAATAAATTATATAGGGCAAGCATGTTATCGACAAAAGAGCATAGGGCAACCTCATCTTCCGGAGAACATTGGACATCTCCTCACGCTTCTTCTTTGCACGCTTATGGGTTCCAAGCTTTCTCTTTGCAACCTTGAGTGCCCTCTTATCTTTTCCAACCTTGAGTAACTCAGTTATACGCTTTTCATAAGGAGCAAAACCAGCAACCTCCCGTATGAGGTTCCTCACAAAGTGCACCCTCTTGCTTGTTTTCTGTTTAGAGGAAAAATATTTTCAGAATAGCATGAAAGGTAAGCAAGTCAGGAATAGAAAAAATTGTCTTTTTAAATTAGTTTTGGTTTACCCACTAACATGTTCCTCCTTTTTTTCTTTTTATCTATCATACAACCTAATTCAAATTAGGTTAACAAAAATGTCCCACCAGAAGAAGTTTCTAACTTTTTAACCTTCTTGTCCAATCCAATTAACACAACCAAGATTACAGTTTATAAAGGGCGAACGCCTAAAGGGTATCCAACAATTGGGTCAGTTTAGAAAGAGAATGACTCAAATATAGGTGTTCCAAATCCGAGGGCTCCCTACCAACGGACAATGAAGCATTATGAAGTAAGAATATAAAGTAACAAAACTTTCAATGCTTTGATTCTTGTTTGCAATTTCCACTAATATATCGAAAAAGTAATTGCAGCACAAAGGGAGCTCCTCAATAAGAAAACTACAAAACTTAAAACAGAAATGCAACAGATAATAAAACATTTTTCACAAATGGGGACCGACTCCATTTTTAAAATGTACGAGGAAAAATCACATTTGAGATAGTGACAAATAAGGTTTTGAAAGGGGGTATCAGCTATTTAGGGAATTAAGTGTATCGCACCCAATACACAAAAAATCTCTCCCTGGGATGAAGCTATACAATTTGACATGTTTCTAAAATGTTATAAACCCAGAGGTTTATTTTATTTTTCAAAAAATGAAATCATCAAATGCCATATACATTTGAATTATCATACAGATAACAGGAACAGAGAATTGTAAAACACAAATGCCTCTGTTATTGAACAAGACAGTGGCCTGTTAGAACTTAAAAGTCTACATATGCTAAATACAATCACTATATAAGTGTATAGATCGATACTTTGATTCCAATAACATCATTTACAGTTACAAAAATAAAATACAAATAAGAGACTGAAAAGTTGAATCACATTAAGGAAATTAAAATAAAACTTACCCCCTTACGATCTGAGGGACGTGGAGGCAACTCCTTCTTGGTGACAACGTGACCCTTGTTCAATCCAACAAACAAACCCGTACTAGGCGGTTTAGGAGCCATTGCTCTGTCCCAAAACAAACACGATTCAAAAATTGATATTGTTTTACATAATAAGAAGAAGAAAGCGAAACAATCAAACACGAAATCGTAGGTTTATGTTATGCGAAACGTTAGATGGGGAAACAAGAGCAAACTTACCTCTCTTGCTGGTGGGCGGCTTCAGAAACCCTAACACTAACTAGGGTTCTTGAGGAATATGCTTTGCCTTTTATTACAGAGAAGAGACTCAACTCGGGTCGGGTCGGGTCGTTGATCCATTCTCAGGTTAACAGCTAGGCCTGACCCATAAGCTTTTCTTTAAAAAAAGGATTAAAATACCTTCCTACCGTCTTTCTACCCGGTTAAATTTTATTTAGTTTTTTTATGAATAATTTTTTGGTTTTAATGTATGTTTATGTTGAATTATTATTATTATTATTAAGAAGTGAAGATGATATCACGATTTGGCTAAGAAAGTCTTGTCTCATAAAATTTGTTTTTGTCACCGTATAAATACATCAACGTATATTCCTTAGCGCACAGTTGGAATTTAGGGAATAGTATATCTTTTGGGTATAATTTTTGTTTATATCATATTTGCATATTATTTAGTTATTTTAGATTGAATGAAAAAGAGAAAAAAAATTGTAGACCTTTTATTATTGAAAGAAACAAACGTGAATAAATAATTAATAATAAAGAAATAAAATATTTTTTTACAAACTTAAATTTACTTTCATATTTTTTAATTTTATCTCATCAAAATTAAATAGATAAGTTGTTTTTTTTAATGTAAACATGTTTTTTTACTAGTAACACTTTTTAAATTTGCCTAACATGACGAACTAAATAAACTCCTACATCTTATAGAAACGATGACATCTTATTAAGAAAAGTATTTCTTTCTGATATTTTCTTATTTGAGAAGATAATCATATCCTTTTACTACTTTTTTAACATATATATTATTGTTAATTAGTTTATATTTATATTATAAACATAATATAATGTTATTGTTTTTAGTTTGGTAAATTGCACTGCTTCTAGCATTCTACTCGGTCGTTTTGGAGGTTTGAAGCATTTTTTAAACGTATTCTTTATTACCACAAAAAACATTAAATAGTGAGTCAAATTCACATTGTTTTATGAAAGTAGATTAAATTTATTTAATAATCAAATATACATAAAAAAGTTGTAATTAGACTTAACTTAATAATACAATGTTTTTACAATTTTTATAAATTTATACATCTTGAGAGGATAATAATAAATTAGATACCTATTATGAGGGATATTCATCAACCATATGTATATCATATCAAAAGTAATATATAAAAAATTTTAAAATTAAATGAACCCATCATTAGATGATGATTGTTTTATTTTTTAATTTTATAATCATTTTAGTTCTTATTTTTATAATCACAAACATTAAAATAAATATTAATAAAACTATAATACTTTAAAATTAAAATCATATTTTCATTTTGATATGTTATTTCAGACAAAACAAAATAATAACAAATTAATAATATTTAATTAAATATTATTAGTAATATATATATAATTATCAAATAAAATTATGTAAAATTATAAAATGATGCAAATTTGATATTTTATTTAATAACCATAAATGTATTAAAAGAATATGTTAGAAAATATACAAAGTGAAGATCCCAAAAGTTCAAAACGACAAATTACTCGTAATGTAATTTGTCAGACCAAATTTGATAATATTATATTATGTTTAAAATATAAAATTAATTAATTAATTAATAATGATATATGTATAATTGTGGAGAAACATTAATATTTCTTAAATGTAAGGATGTTGAAAAAAATCTTAATAAAATTGGATTCAGTCATGCACAAAAGTCAAAATGCACCATAAACAAAAAAGAAAGAAAGTGAAAGAATACAATAAAAATTATATCACAACCATCAGATTCAAAAACAGAAGAAAAAAGCATGAGTTAAAATCCATCATCACCTCAACATCCAAAAACAAGACGACGGAATGCAAAAAAAAAAAAAAAATCAGATTCAGAAAATGTTAAAAAATTGGTGGAGCACCTTTAATGCTTCACACATGGTTGATCTATAAAATTCATTAAAACGCTGCTATTTTTACATCTTAATAGCAGCGGTTACATCTGTATTGAACGGTTGTAAAGTTTTTTTTAAAACAACTATCTCACTATTTACATCTAAATATATCCTAATATAAAATACTGTGCAAACTACTGCAAAGATTTCTCAAATATATTATCACTACTGTATAAAATTAAATAAAAAAATGTAATATAATTGAACTTACCAAAAGATAGTTGTTAAGCAATTTTTTAAAAACATAAACCATTAAAATTGCTCTTAGTTGTTGATGGTGGTGGAAAATTGTATATGTTATGTTACATATAACTGAAAATTGAATAAATTATTAGAATTAAATTTTAATAGAAAGTTAAAATAATTTATATAAGATTTTATGATAAATCTCGTTACTTTTATAGTTTAACATAAAAAACTGAGTATTGGATTAACATTTAACTGAATCAGCTGTATATGCACAATTACATACTTTATTTGCAATTTTTGTCATGTTAATTGGTATGATGATTTGCATAACCTTTCGGGCTTCTCCAGTAAGGTCGTTATTCCATTCTGCTAATGGCTTTTTGTTGGACCAACTAAAAATAGAAAGACTACTCTTTTGGAGCAATCTGGCAGGACCATAATCAAATGAATTTCTTTAATGGTGTATCGATCTATTTTCACGCTTAATGGTGAATATATCATGTCGATTATGAAGTATGTTAAAAGAGTAACGTGATCATAAAAATATTGGGGAGATTGTCATTATCCTCAGCCATAATATTTCTTCTTGAGTAAGAATTGATTTCAAACTTTTTCTTTGTTACGTATTTGGTTTATACACATGTAATACTTACATCCAAGCAAACACAATTAAGCAAAAACGTATACACACCCTCTGTGATAATACGGAATCAGACATGCATTTATGGCAGTGAAATGTTAAACGTATACTTCATCATACATTTCGGTTAAAATGTAAGAGAAAGTTTTTTGTATGGGATGTTTGGATGAAGAGCAAAAGAAAGAAAAAAAATTATTGAAATATTAAAAATAAAATTTTAAAAATATTATTTAAATTGATAAAAGTAAAAATAAATAATTTTTTTAAATGAATAAGATAAGAAAAATAAATATATAATAAAATTTTTATATTAATAAAAATAATCTAAATTATAAATTATTTTTTATATTATTTTTATTGATATACATTAGTTCTAGTTTTTAATATAAAATATTTAATATAAACTTAAAATATTATTTATTAAATTTTTTAAACAAAAAATTTCTTCCCCTAAAAAACATTTTTTTCTTTCACATGAAATCCATGTTAAAATTATTTCTTTTCCTAAATTTCAGTTCAAACAAACAACAAAAATAAGTTTTTTTTTCTTCTAAATTTCAGTTCAAACAAACAACAAAAATAAGATGACACTTAGTTTCAATTTTTTTTTATTTACAAAAGTACAATTTTTTTTTTAAGTTTTATGCTGTAAATAGTAAAAATAATTTTTTTTATAAAATATTAAAAGTAAAAATAAAAATAGAAAGCATTTTCACAAACTAAATATTATGTAATATTCTTTCTTTCTATTTTCTTCTTCCAACCTTTTTAGTTATCTAATTTGTTTAAATGAGTGCTTATAAACTTTTATTTTAAATGATTTTCTAAAATTGGTGATTTTAACCTTATGCCTCGTTTTTCCAGTGATTTTAACCTTCACTTTAAACTCTTTATTTACCTGACCCCATAATAACACATGAATTTCAAAATTAATCCTTTTATAAATGTTCTCAATTATCAAATCTAGGGTTCTGTTTAGCTTAAAATTAGATAAAATGGATTTTAAATTATTGAATGTAATTGAGATATGTGTTAAAATTAATCTTAGCTAAAGATTTTTATTAGGATGTGTATATTTTATTAGAAATTGTGGAAATTATTTTTCTAGCTAGCAAGCAGCAACCAAACAAGCATTAAATCGTAAAAAGTTGTGCACTCTTTCAAATGTTTGGAAAAACAAAAACTGCATCATCATAATCAAATTTTCTTAATTTTTCAAAAGCTTTAATTAAAAAAAAAATGGCATTCCTTATTTGTTATTCTTCATATGTACCTATACCATGTTAAAACACCTTTTACAAACACATCCTATATTATATATTAAAAAATTAGCTCATATCGAATATAAATTTTAAAACCTTTAAATCAGAATGAGCAAAAGTTTCAAAAAATAAGGTTTAGTCCATAGTCTAAGGCTCTAAGCCATGTTTCAAGTATACACGCGAAGAAAGGAAAAGGACATGGCTTGTTTATCTGACAAAATTTGGAAGCAAATCTCATACACAATTTAGATGCCATTTCTCCCAAGCCGCACACTGAAGAGGCTCCAAACATTATATTATAGGTTAACCATTTCCATGCCCACAGAATAAATGCAACTTGATATGGAATCATCAACTATTTATTCTGATACCACTGCCTCTTAAATATGAAAGTGAAAGCCAATAATGAGAATGATTATTTCAAACACCTGAGCATGTCATCTTCCCCACACAGCATTGCAGCAATGGAAAACCAATGGTCTTTGACTTGAAGATGTAGAAGATAGACACTAGACATACACCTTTAGTTTCAAAATCAAATATTTATTTCATTTCAATTATATACTATTTTTTTACGTTTACAACTCAGCACAGGGTAAACCCAACTTTGTCCTCTTTCACCACATGTCTGAAGCTACTCCGAGCTTGTTTTCCGTCCATGAAAGCCTATCATGACACTGTGTCACTCTGAGATTTTCTGTCTCCAACCAAAGTTTCTTCTTTTCGTGCTTTGGTGTTCCGGGTTCTTTGATCAAAACCGGAATTTGGTAATTTTTATTTTTCCATTTTCTTCGCTGTTGGTCGCTCCTGCTATTGCTATTGCTCTTGCTCTCGAGTCTTCTTATTGGCCAATTTCAAATTTGTGATCAAAACTTATCATTATTGGCTGAAGTTGCCAAGTTTGAGTCCTTCTTTTTCTGGGTTTCCCTGGAATGCATCTCTGCTTCCAATTTGGATATTCATCAACCCCCTCTGGAAATTTTTGTCAGCTTATCAAATTCTCCAGATTGTATAATTGCTACAATCCCTTATTGATATATTTTTGTTTTGAATTGAGTCAACCGTTGTAGCTATTAGCAAGGAAGTTAAGATTGTGGTGTATTACCAGTAATTTCCAAGTTGATCACTGTGACACTCTGGTCTGGCATCAATCATTGCACGATTTTTCTGTTACTGAATTGTATACCTGCAGCTACTTCAACCTTCATCCCATACTTCTTACTCAAATTGTTTTTCTATTTTTTGATACTTCTGCTACCCTGAGTCACATTTTCTGATCGGTGATAACTGTTGAATCCACAATTTCTATAATGTTAATATCCTTTTTATTGTACAAGATATAAAGTACCCTTGTAGCATTTCAGTTTGCACTTCATGTTTCACATTTGAAGTTCATATTTATTTCTGCATAAGGAAATCATTACACTCAGGAATATGCCTAGGGTGTAGGCTTGATGTCAATCCTGTGTGGTGTGCCTCTTGTTGAGTGTGTGTACTGTCTGGCTTGTGCTCGTTGGGCTTGGAAAAGATGTCTCTATACTGCAGGCCATGACAGTGAAACTTGGGGCCTGGCCACGGCAGAAGAATTTGAGCCTGTCCCTCGCCTTTGTCGCTATATTTTAGCTGTGTATGAAGATGATATTCGATACCCTCTATGGGCACCTCCTGGTGGCTATGGAATCAACCCTGATTGGTTGATACTCAAAAAGACTTATGATGATACACAAGGACGGGCCCCACCCTATATACTTTACCTTGATCATGATCATACTGATATAATTCTTGCCATTAGGGGACTAAATTTGGCAAAGGAGAGTGACTATGCAGTTCTGTTGGATAATAGATTGGGGAAGAGGAAGTTTGATGGGGGGTATGTTCACAATGGGCTGTTGAAGGCTGCTGGATGGGTTATGGATGCTGAATGTGAAATTTTGAGGGAATTGGTAGAGAAATATCCAAATTATTCTCTGACTTTTACTGGACATTCCCTTGGATCTGGATTAGCAGCAATGTTGAGCATGGTAGTGGTGCAAAATCGAGATAAACTAGGAAATATTGAGAGGAAGAGGGTCAGGTGCTATGCTATTGCACCTGCCAGGTGTATGTCACTGAATTTGGCAGTTAGATATGCAGATGTAATCAACTCTGTTGTGCTTCAGGCAAGTTATCAGAAACTTTCTTGTTTGGTTAAATCCTTGACATCTTTTGAATCTTTTTACATCCTATAGATTGTGGTGTAGCGTTTTTTGGTATAGAAGGTAGTCTGCTTTAAATTGCTTTTTGTCACTGTCGCTATTTGTTTCATACATAGTGTATAAAGAAGACATGAATGGCAAAGTGGGCCTAAATTTTGAATATTGTGAATTTCTTTCATGAATTGCTCCAGCCTTATGTCTGCTTGCAACAGGGTAAAGGATAAAAAATGATTAATTATGAATATAGTGCCCCATAACATCAAAACACAAGCTATAATTTTTGTTTAGTTTGCTGCTTGGGCAGAATTGGTTGTCATACGTACAGTCTGCAGATATCTGTGCATAGAGAATGGAGATACAGATATTCCTAATCAATCAGTCCATTAACGTATGAGGTTAGAGAGAAGCATCTCTGAAGTTAATATAAAATTTTAGCTAAGTAGCTGTTGAGCTTAAGCTGCATCGCTAACCACTATCCTCATACTTGATTACTTGTCTTAATTCATGCTGAATCTTGTACTTTGAAATTAACTGCTCTTTTCCTTGATCAGGATGACTTCTTACCAAGGACAGCCACTCCATTGGAAGATATATTCAAGTCTCTTTTCTGGTATGTCGCAAGGACTTGTGTAATAGTAACTCCCTTGTTATCCTGCCTATTATACAAGGATAAAGTGTGTTCTAGTATGCTAAAGTCTGTGCTGTTTTCAGTGTTTGGATAAAATTGAGATGCTACTTGATAATCTTAGGCTTTTATACCATGCTTTTTTCTGGTGGTACCTTCCCTTTCCTAATATGCTTCTTTCTAGCTGTGGCCGTTTTCTTTTTGGCTTCCAACTCCCTACCTGCTATGTCATCTCTCTAGATTGTTCATTTTGATTTTTCAAGTTGTGGTTAGTGGAGCATACTTAGTGCCTGATTTGTATCGTTTATGTTTGATGTTTCTTTTGTCAAGTTCAAGTTATTTGTAACAAGCTGAGTTTTGTAAGCTTCTTTTAAGGAGCACTAGGGTAGCATTGAGGAATATGAATTAACAATTTCGCTCAGGCTGTGATTAGTTGATGTCAACAGTTAGTGAAAGTGAGTGATTGTCAGTGATTTAATGTTTTAATGGTAAGATATTATTTTCTTGGGTTGGCAGTTTGCCTTGCTTATTGTGCTTGAGGTGCATGAAGGATACATGTATACCAGAGGAGAAGAAGCTGAAAGATCCAAGGAGACTCTATGCTCCCGGTCGCCTTTATCACATTGTTGAGAGAAAGCCTTTCAGGTATGGTTATGAAATCCAAGGAGAGCTTATGCAAAATTGTAACTGTACTTCTGGAAATCACCTGCGGTATAAACACTAATGTATCCATTTTAATTGTCTGGCATATGTTTTTATCTTGATTCCTGCATTGGATAATATGGTCAGTTGGTCACACTAACAAAGATGTATATTCAGCTTTCTTCTTTTGGCTTCACGTTAATACCTGTTCTATGCAGAATGGGAAGGTTTCCGCCAGTTGTGAGAACAGCAGTGCCAGTAGACGGAAGGTTTGAGCATATAGTCCTTTCTTGTAATGCTACAACTGATCATGCCATTATTTGGATAGAGAAAGAAGCCCAAAGGGCTTTGGATGTAAGTCTCTCAGCCAATTAATTTTGTTTGTTGGGCTCTTTTTTTTGTGTGTTCATGTTAACTAGGACACTGCATACTATTGTTTACTCTCCTTTCTGCCCATTACTCAATGGACCAAAGATTTCAAATGGTTAGAAAGCATAGAGTAATATGAATTCGGAGATAGCTATTAGATTCACATGTTTAGGCATGAAAGTTCAACAAATGTATACATTTCCCGCTTGTAGCAAGAGTTAGAAAAGAGCTTTGATATTTTACTACCAGTGTCCTTCAAGTATGCATCTAAATTTTCAAAAATTTGCAATTTTTTGTCTCTATACAAATTTGAGCATCTTGTTGGTATATGCAAGTAATAAGGCTCTGTTAAGGAGAATGACCAAGTCCATCTCAATCATAACTCCCCTCCTACAAAATCGGAATTAACCGATTTGATGAAGGTGTAGTTTTAACACTTTGAATTCAAATATCTTCTGTGCATATCATTACACATATCGTGTGCACTAAAAACACATTGACATAGCAAATATATTCAGAAAACCTTTCCTTTCTATTATTAACTTTTGGCATTTTGTTTCTGCCAAGTGCAGTTGATGAGGGAGAAAGGTGATACCATGGAAATACCTGTAAAGCAAATCATGGAGAGGCAGGAAACATTAGCTAGACACAGTCAAGAATACAAAGCAGCATTACAAAGGGCTAAAACATTAGATGTGCCACATGCTTATACACCACCATCACAATATGGAACCTTTGATGAAAAGGGAGAGGAGAGTTTAAGAAGATCACAGTCACAGGCTGAGTCTTCTTTTGGTTCAACTAGTAGGAGTAGTACACTGGATGAAACCTGGGATGAAATGATTGAGCGTCTTTTTGATAAAGATGAGCATGGCCACATTGTGTTCAAGAAATAATGATTGTTGAATTCAAGGGACTAGTTTATATATATTTTTGTACAACTAAATTCGTTCATTCTTTATGTGATTTTTTGGTGTGTAGTTGGAGCTTAAAGATGGAATAACATGAATGAAGAGTGATGAATTTGTTAGAAATTGTTTGGAATCACGTTCTCTGCTTAAGCTTCATATACGTAAGGATACTCTCAATCAATGTATCCATCAAAAAGTATAACACATTGCAAATCAGCAGGGAATGGTGAATCGAGGTATCATTCCCATGATTCAAGAAAAATGATGATATGTTTAAGCAATTATGGCCCAACCGCCCAAGACTATGGTTAGAAAAAATTCTCATCAAGTGAAAAAATAGAGAAAATATGTGACAAGAATATTGGTGGCTGGGTAAATAGTTTATTTAAGTTCGTATTCAAAAAACTTAGTTAAATGAAAATTTATTTATAAGTTTAATCGTAAAACTTTTGAAAAAGAACTTACTTTAAAAGAATTTATTTTGGAATCACGGTCTCTACTTAAGCTTCATATATGTAATGATACTGTTAATGTATCCATAAAGATTTTTATCACCGTAGCATCGCAAATCTTCAATGAATGGTGAATCGAGATATCATTCCCCTAAATGAAGAAAGAGAATCATGTTTCTTTTTGGCGCAAGCAATTGTGACCCAAGACAATAGCTATATAAATTTTTTGCCAAGTAAAAGAAAAGAGAAAATATGCAACAAGAATAATGGTGCATGGATAAATAGTTTAATCAAACATTTATTTAACAAATAAAATTTTAAATTTAACTGAAATGAAATTTTTTTTATGTCACTTATAAAAGTAAATTTTAGGACATTTTAACCAAAACTAAAGACGGTTCTATGCAATAGCATGGTGAAAATAAAAAGGTTGTAAAAAAAATCACTTTATAACAGAATTACAGTGTTGTGATTTGAGGTGGAAAGAAGCTTCAACATTGACCAACACGTGTTCAAGGGTTGAACAGATTTATATAATTATAAATTAAGCATAAATAATTTTATTTGGTGTAATAAATAACTAAATTGATGTGTTCTTTTATCGCCATGTATAAATTACTAATGTATAGCTTATTTAGATGTATTAATTATTTTCGATTTATTTTTTTTAAATAAGTACTTTTGGCATTTGTTTCGGCATTTTTGGATGATATTAAAAACAAGAATAAATCACTAGAAAAATCACAAATAATGCTTTTTCTTAAATAAGAGAGCATGTTTCGGTAACTTTTTTTATAAAAGTAATCGAATTGCTTTTTTACAAAATTTTAGCATGTTTGGTAATCACTCTTCTAAAAACAGATAATATTGCAAGAAAATAAATATAATACGAAAATAAGGAATTTTAAAATGTCACTTCGTAAAAAAACATAAATCCCGTTGACAGCTCTCATTATTATAAAAAGGATATATTTCTTTTATGAAATGTTCGCTTTACTCTTGCAATTTCCCTAATAAAAGTTTTATAAGAAAACAGCGATAAAAATTTGTGCGCATATATATATATATATAGAATTTATTGAGTAAATGATTACGACTATATTTACATATTTAATTATAGATAAAACAAAAAATATATTATTGTTCTGATATTTTAAAACTAAATCACTATTCTAGAGTAATAATTTGATGATTATTATGTCAAGTGAATCCATTCAATACACATAAATTGAAAATTTTAAAAATATCTTATCCTATTTAATCATATATGAAATAATTCAATAATATTACTTTATACGTCTAATAAAAGTAAACTAATGATATAAAAAAATTTACATCATCATCAAATAATAAATTATCATATTCTTAAAATATGATACCTTTTATTTACTTAAAGGTACATGCTTAATCCCCTTAAGCAAAGCCTCGGATTTGAATATTGCGATTGAAAAAAACATCACTGAAAGATTTAATCCTACCATGGTTCGAGGATGATGCTTGTGTCTTTGGCATGTAAATGAGATATTTTTGGGATAAAAATATTTAGTTTAAATCATAAATATTTTTCATTGAAAATAATCTTTTTAAACTAGCTCCTCAATTATGCAAATTATCATTACATCGGTTGCGATGACACTTGAATAGGTCTCTAATTAGTGAATGCTTTAATCATACTAATTAAGAAATTAAAAAATATAAAAATATTAAAGATAAATCCAAGGTTTTACAGTATATAGTGAATTTTTTAAAACTTTCGTTAAACGCTTCAGTTTGAAATCATTAACCAGTGGTACCTGTTGACATTTGCCAGCATTAATTCAAGATTAATTTGATAAAATTTATCACATGATTGAGAGGTTATATTAAGGACACTTTGCATTATTGACAGATTAAATTGATAATAAAATCTCTGAAAAGTAAGGATCGAAGTGATAATATTTTATGAATAACACTTGGCAGTATTCTAATTTATGTCAGATCAAGCATGCAACTAGAAACAAATTATAGATAAATATGGTGTTTTACAGCAAACTAAGGTATTATTGGTACAAGTTTTTAATCTTTGACCAGATATCCTCACAAGCAAAGGTTAATCCTTGAGTTAGGAGTGACTCTTAGATTAGATAAAGCCATTCCCAAAATTGTAGTCTTAGATTCGAACACTACAGATAAAGCTCATCCAGAATCACAGTTTACTTCCCCTATAATCAACCACCATTGGATATCAATAGGCATAATTTGAATCTGAGTTGTTTGGTTATTGAAAAATTACATAGAAACTAAAAAATAGTAAAGGACTTGTATGCAAATAGAGCTTGCCATCCACCTAAGACACTGATCTGAAGTAATCTTCGGCTGAGCACCACAGGGGTAAGCAAATCCCTTTATCCCGAAAAGGATGCCACTGCAGGGAGCTGTCTATGAAAATTCTACCATTCCACTCCAACTGTAGGCACCAAATAACAACAAACAAAACATAGCAAGCACAATGGCCTTGGTGTGTCCATTCGTGGATTTTAAACGTAGCATACTTCTATTCCGTGGAATAACATATTAACACTAACGGGTTCTTAAATATTATGGAGTAAGTTTCTAGCAACATCCTCCTTAAAATTAAAATGCAGTAAAAATTAGATAAGGAAGCCAAGAAAAAGACACGATTTATAAAGAAAATAGAAGAGGAGCAAAAAAAAAAAGTTCAATCAGGTCAATAAAGTATCAGAATTTAGTTAAACCCTGCACATCTTCTAACCATTGAAAACATCATACTTTCATTTGCAGGAAGCATTGATGCCACAAAAGTGAGGCAACAGCATCAGAATCCTTCATGACAGTGTTGATTCTCATCCAAAACAGTCACTACTATCAATGAGAAGTCATGAAATTTTTATAATTGCACAAAGCTACAACTTGAGAACATGTTATTTTCTCACAATTATTACATATCAATACAACTTAGAAAGTAATATCATTAGAGAGACTCAAAATTCATTTCATATTTTCCCCTTTAATAATAAATGGAAACCCCAAAAATCACAATTGGAAATCAAAATCATCTAATTTAATGCGAAAGACCTGTCTTTAGCGGTGGAGCAGAATCATGTGAAGGGTTTGGTTTCTTGAGTGAGCAAGATGATTTGAAAGCCTCAATCTGTGATTGGCATTTGGCATAGTCACCCTTGTTGTCTTCCAAGCACTTTTTTAAAGCCTCAACATCACATGCTGAAACTCTTGTCTTCACACTGACACCATCCTCTGCTTTCTGATCCATAAGTTCCAATTAAGTACGAAAAGGTTCTGCATTTTAGTTTTAGATCAAATTGCAACAGGTTCAATCAAAATAATATCACGAAAAAATAATCACTAAATTTTGGAATCATAAAACTGAATCAACAAGGTTGAATTGCATGAAGATAGGGGGAAAACAAAACCGGAAAATTGAAAGCAAAATGCCGTACCCTAACGAAACGCAGTACGACAGTGTCGATTTCTTGGATTGGAGATTAAGAGAAACGAAGAAATAGAGTGAATTGCTATATTCTATTACTTTTGTGTCAAACCCTAATACCGCGTAAGAAGAAGACGACCATATGTTTAAACAGTGTGATACTAAGCGTTATAATCTTGAGTTGGGTAAATATTAGTCAGTTTAACAAAAAAAATCATAGAAACTAAAATTGAATTAAATTTTAAAATATTTATAGAAACTAAAATTGAATTAAATTTTAAAATATTTATAAAAACTAAAAATACATTTTAAAACCTTATAAATTATTCAAACCATGTTTTTATTTTACGCTCGTGACATGATAAGAATACACAAGCAGTTAAAACTAATAATATATAAGTAAAAATATAACGGTTTTTAATATGAGTTTTATGATAAAAATTTATTAAAGATTATATGATCTAAAATATTGATATTATTAAATATTATAATATTAAAATTGATTATATATTATTTGATATATATTAAAAATTTGAAAAAATAACTATATTAAAAAATTTATCTTGACGTAATTTTTATATATTCTCATACAAAGTATTAAATATTTTTTTTTTAAAATAGTCTAAAGTTTACATATGCATTACATAATTTGTATTAGTGTAGTTATTGAATTAACAGGTGATTAATTGATACAATAAACCCTAAACCTTAACCATATTAGTAAATTAAAATTAGACTTGTGTGTTGGAGGACATCTTAAAATTTTTTGTTAAATTTTATATTTCTTCAAGTGATGATGGATTAATGTTGATGGTGAAAATACTAATTAGAAAACTTGATGCGGTAAGAAAGAGAAATAAATTCAATATCAAAATGTCATGTTAATCAAAATACGGGAATAATATACTTCAGTAATTGATAAGCATTGATTTTATAAATAATTATCTCTTACTTTTATCTCATTAAGATTTCTTATATAATCAATTAAGTGATCTTTGTCATATTTTATGAGTTTGGGTTCATATGAAGTTTAATTGAATTTCTTTGCTTACCCGATTAAAATGATACTATTATAATATTTTGAGCATAATAAGAGTTGTAGACATCCAAAAATCATGAAATCTGTCTTGAATGAAAACTTAAAGAAGTGTCCATAGTTACAAAGCAAGAGCAGACTCTAAATGGAATGTTTAAGATTCCGAAATTATCTCAAAAGATGAGATAGTGTTGCTGACGTGGAATTTGAACAGTGTGCAAAGATCCGGCCATATCTTGAGATACACAAGTCATATTGAGATGAAATCAACTTTGTTGGACAACTAAGATCCGGGGCTACAACTTTTGTTCAGAAGTCAAGCTCTAATTCGGACATGTGAACATCCGAAATTGCGGTGCAAGAAAGTCAAAATTGTTGTGCTTATTGGTGACAAAAATTCAAAAGTGTTTTGCATTTTCAACAAAGCCCATGTGAAAGCAATAAAAGGGTAGAAAAGTAATATCCTAGTTGGTGACTTTCTGAAGATGATGCCTCAAAAATCCTCTATAAATAGAAGGGTTTACAAGAGGAGAAACACACCATTTTGGAGATTAACTCCAATACAATTTTCTTTTTTTCTTTTTTTTTCTTTCTTGTTAGTTTTGTCTCCTTCATGGAAGGCTTAGGTTTTATTTCTTGTTAGTTTGCCTCCTACATGGAAGGCTTAGTTTTTCTTTATTATTAGTTGCCTCCTACATGGAAGGCTTAAGATTTATTTGTTGTTAGTTGTCTCCTACATGGAAGGCTTAGGATTTATTTGTTGTTAGTTTGTCTCTTTCTTTATTGTTAGTTTACCTCCTTCATGGAAGGCTAGGTTCGTAGTTTCAATTCAAGGATTCAAGCTATTTTTATTTTAACTTTGAGGTCTTGATCTTTATTTACATGCTTATTGAGTGATTTCTACTCTGCTTTACAATATTCTTCAATTTTATTCTTTAATCAAAGTTTGATCGGTTGACGCATTTTGATTAATGTATAATTGATTTATAATTGGTTTTTGATTGGTAAATCATTTTCCAAAAGTTTGAAGAATAGAAATTAAGTAATTGAATTGAAGGTTTTCATTTTATTACTTACTTCAACTGAATTCTGATTATGAAATTGGTTTAGATGAAAGATTAAGTGGTTACTAAATCTTGTTGATCATAATCAATTAAATTCTGAGAGGTTTCTCAGTAGAGAATTCAAGGATCATTTTAGGGGTTCCAAATGATCCTAGGTTGATAAACACAATGCATGATTTTAGTGATCAATGATTAGTTAAGAAAATAGCCTCTGAATTTCTTGAGTTGATTATTGTTAAGTCAAATTAATTTCATTCTATATTTTGTGTTTAGAACTCAATATCAAATCTTTACAAAATCCCCTTGCTCTAATTTTCTCCTTATTTGCTTAAGAATATGAAATGGTCTTTGGGAGATGACTTAGGTTGCACCTTATACTATACCAATAGTTTGAGGGAAATTTACAAATTATTTTTGCGCGTTTGCGACGAGCGTGTCAGTAATGAAAATCATAACTTAAGTATTAACGCAACATTTTATGCTTCAAAATTTATATAGTATGGATAGAATTTAGCATCAGCGTTTGTGATCTCCCACTTTTACAAGAACGAGTTTGAGATGAACCAACTCACAGTTCTGGAATGTACATTTCAGTGAATTAAGGCTTGCATTTCTGGTAGCATCCTTTTGGCATTTCCAACTCTGGTGTTTGCATTATTGACATAGCTCAATTTAAAAAGTTGCCATGGCCAACATATGCGTCTAACTTTATGGCTATTGCGTTCACGTTTCTCTGCTTCTTCTAGTTGTCTTGTTAGTTCCTCAACCTGCTGCCGAAGTTCAACTGCTCTACTATCAGCCAGCTGCAAAGACCTCTCTGCTGCCTCTTGTGCAGCTATTGCAGTCACTGCAAGTTCCTCTTTGATCCTTAATTTTCCATTTGATATGTCTAAAGCACCCTTAGTTTTCTGTAGTTCTTGTTTCAAAGCACCCACCTCATGGAACATTCACACATTATCAATGCACAATGATATAGAGTAATTAATTACAAACCAATTTGAAAGATTATTCATTATTGAGACTATATAACCATATTAATATCCAATTTGGATACTTTTCATAACAAGTGTGTATAAGAAATGAAAATAAGAAAATAAAAAATGAATCAAATTTTTTCTTTAAAAGGCTATTTCATCTAACTTATTCAAAAATTGGTGTGTATAAGTTGGTTTTAATTTATAAAAATATTTTTTTATTTTATTTTATATGTATTTGTTGAGGAATTTATCCGAATTGACTCTGATTATCAATATGTTGGAAAGGGATGAAAGAAGTCTACCAATTTGTCACGCTCTTCAATTTCTTTCTTTCCAGCTTCAACTTCCAACTCACAAGCTTCCTTCCATCTAGCAACTTCTTCTTCTGCTTCTTTGATTTCCATCAAAAACTCCTCTACCTTTTGGCGGTCAGACAAAAAAAAAACTAGTTAGAGAGGTTTTATTAGGGAATGATTATGTCATTTTTTGACCAAACAGGTGATTACACTTTGAGCCAAGATCCTTTCTCTATCTTCTAACTCCTTGATGTAGAGTTTATTTTCTACTATTTCTTTGGCTTGTTTCTCTGTGAGACACTGGAGGCGCTCTGTGTCTGACCTGGCATGAAGTTCATAATAAATAATCCAAAACCAAGCAAGATGAACTCAACAAATTTATGAACCGAAGCGGCAAGACAATTCTGTGGAGACAAAGTAAGCTCTAGTAACATAATCAATATGAAGATGATTATTATTCCCTCTTGACTTTGTGTTTATATAGAGTAAAAGTGAAGAAATTACTCATTTTTTTTTATCTTGCACTATCAAAGAAAAGTAGGAGGTATCTGTGAACTGAAAGGGCTTTGCTTAAAACTGTAATTTCACTCTTTCTTGCAAATCATGCAATATCAGCAGAAAACTATGTCACCAAGAAGGGAAAATGAATTCAAAATAATTGGATGGAAAAGTACCTAGATGCTTCCAGAGATCTTCTCAATTGAGTGATTTCAAGACGTAGATTCTTCATTATCCTTTCGACTGTTGAGGCCTTAGAAAATGACCATAAATTTCAGAATAGGCCACAATTGTCATCTATTAGAAGCGTCACCCTTTTTTTTTTCGCAAATAAAATGGGATGCAGGAAATATAACTAAATGTGATGCGGATACAATAGTTGGGCACCATGAGTTTGGAAAGAAAAGGGGGCCAGCAAATTCTAACAAAAAAAAAAAATGATCCTTCTAACAATTTCTTAGGTTTGTAATAATAGGGTGTTCAGATTTTTCAAATGGCATTCATGCTCTATCTAGGAACAATACTTCTACCAATGCTTATGCTATCAAAGCAATATAACTATCATGTTAAGTAATATTATGATTCCCTTTTGTTTGTGTCATTCTTTTTTTTTTTTCTCCCCTTTCGTTAAATATCAACTATATTATAGAAGAACAGTATTCTGGATGAAAGCAAGAGTACTTTTTTGTGCACTATGAAATTGAAGATAATAAGAGCTTACCAGACTAACAACTTCATCCTCACTCTCACTACCATCTGATTTAGTCACCATGCCAGACCCAGAACTCTCTGTAGGTTGCTCATTATTACCACTTCCCATCATGAAGCCAAACCCAACTTTCTGCAATCCAAACTCAGCAAACTGCAAAAGGGGCATCCTTTTATGGTCATGTCCCTTTATTCTCTTCTCCAATGCTTCTTTTTCCAACAATGCAATCCTGAGCAAGTTATTAATATCCCTATTCTCCTCTGTTAAACTGATCAAGCTACTCTCCAACTCTCTCTTCTCCTTGTTCCTCAACTCCTTATACTTATCCACCCTTGTTTCCACCTCCATTGTAAACCTTGAGATCAACCTTGCCTCTTCCAATAATTCTGATCCCCCCTCACCATCTTTGACAAAAGTTTCGTCCTTTTCTCCCTCTAAATCTAACCCCTCTATTACTCTAGATAAGCTATTTTTGGTTGAAGTGAGAGATTCCAAAGCCTTGAGCATCAACCCATTTCTCTCTTCTCTCTCACTCTCCAATCTCTCAACTCTTTCTTTGAAATCTTCCCCCTCCACTTCTTTCCCAACCAATCCATCTTCTTTTCTTTTCAAAACTGTTTCAAAGGGAGGAACTTCATCAGATTGAAGAAGATGGTCAGAGACTTGATGGGGGTTGAAAGGTGATGGTTGAGAGAGTTGTTCCATGTTGTATGCGATTCATATAATAGAGGATGCTTGAGGATCTTCATGAAGAGAGAAACAGAATAAAGTTAGAGGGAGTGGAAAAAGAAGAAAACTTCAAAACTACCGGTCAAAAGAGGGGAAGGTTAGAAGTTAGAAGAGAGTTTCAACTTTTGGCGGGGCTGCTCTTCACTCTCTAGTTCGTTGTAACTAATAGCCAACGCAAAAGCTTGCTTTTGACCTCTGAGTGTGTGTGCACTGGAGTTCAATTCCAAATTATCATAGTTATTTTTTCTCCTTTTATCTCTCGTCACCTATCATATCTCATTATTATTATTTTTTTAAAAAAATTATGACATTATTTTATGAAAAAGTGTATTCATTCCATCACAACATCCTTTACTTAATTACATCACATGTTATCTAAATTTTCTGTTGATTTTTAGCATTTTCTAACTTTTTTTTAATATTTTGTAGCAGTTTTCTTTAAATTTATAACAATTATTTACGACAATTAATAAACGGTTAAAAATTAAAATTAAATATAAATAGATAAACGATACATTACATATATACAATAATATTTTTTCTTATCTTATTTTTTCCTTAAAAATATAGTAAAAAAAAAAGGAAAAAAAGTAACCAAATGCATCAAAACATAACGGGTATATTTTATTGAAATCTATAAAGTGAACTAGATAATTTACCTTATGCATAAAAACATAATGGATATATTTTTATAAAAGCTATAAAGTGAATTAGATAAATACCCAGGCCATTCGCAAACACTTTATACGTAAAAAGTTGCACCATAGTGTTATTTGAATAGTATCTAAATTAAATATATTTTTAATATTTATTAATTTAATATTTCCAAATAAACATTTTTCGTCAACCGGGCAAATATTGAGTAGGTACCCTCTGCATACTTCTACCGTTGCTTACCTAACGTGGATAAAGGTTCTTGATATGATACCCAAACATCTCTCTTGTTAGAGGGTTGTTTATGAGGTCATTTTATATTTTTTAAAAATTGTTTTTGTCTGTCTAACAAAATTATATCCTTATCATTAAAAATATAATTATTATTTTTTGTTATACTTGTATTAGCTGTAATGTTGCAAACCAATGAACAATTAAGTCATAACAGAATTTCGTATAGAAATATGAGAATAATTTTTTTTTTTTATCGTGGGAACATAAGAATAAATTTGAAATGCGTTTTATAGAAAGTTGGGGATATAATTCGATATCTAACAGTAATAGATCAAAATAAAATAGAGTGGAACAAAATAAAGTTATCTCTTTAATATTAGAATATATTTTGATAGAATAAAAATTCATTTTGTCTCCATCACACACCTCCAAATAGTAAAAGAAGAGTAAGTTTTTAGATTTGTAATTATATAGATTAAATATTTTAGTTTCTCAAATCTTTTAAAAAGTGTTATTTTTTAATTTTATAAAATAACATCCATTCAGTCCCTTATAATTCGATCGAAATGATAACAAAAACTAAAATAAAAATTAATTAAAATAGATAATTTTTTAAATAAAAAACTTATAAAGAATTTTAAAAAAATCAATTTTTTTTAATCATATAATTTTAAAACTAACTTCAAAAATTATATGAATGAAAAATAAATTTAAATAAAGTTAAGTTCATTATATGCAATCTTACTTTATTCTAATTTAATAAATATAAACAATAAAACATATTAAAATTCTATTTCATTTCATTCTATTCCATCACTTTGTATCTTTCCAAACATGCCCTCTTGTCGTGGCTTCTATTCTGGATATTTGTTACAGTTGAATTCACTATAAAAATATGTCACATAAAAACAATCAAGCGATGCAATATAATTTGAGAAAATGAGCAGGATCATTATCCCAGGTTTGTCTCGCTCTACTGTCTTATTCAAAACACGTTAGTGAACTGTCTTGTTCACTCCGCGTTAATGATTTATAAAAATATAGAGAGACTTCTTCCCCCACATGTCTTCCAAAACTTGTTTAAGAAATTTAGACCCTCTAAGGTGTTATTGATGATAACAGCTAGGCATTTAAGGTAAGGCATCCCAATAAAAATGTGTTGGTATGGTTTCTTTTGAGATGAAAGAGACATGCATCCCTTGTATGGAACCTTATTTGAGCCTTTATAATTTATACAACCAACAGTTCATTTGAGGATAATTTGTTTTATAATTAAATGATAATTTGTTTTATAATTAGTTTGGCTTGATTATTTATTAGAAGTTGTCTTTGACGGTTCACACATTATTATCCTGTAAGTCTTTATTTAATATTAGTATATATATAATGATTTACAAAGTTGCTATACTAATTCAGTTTCCCCACTAAGAAGTAATAAAATGTTAGTATATGAAGATTTATAAAGCTGTTATACTCCTACTGTATCCGTACTAATGTAATAATAATTTTTTTCCCTCATCAAATATGTGCCTTTAACAAAATCGTAATTTTTTTGTCAAAAAAATATTTTAATGAAAATTTAGATCAACCAACAAATTAATTAATCATTAAAAACTTTATTTGTGAAGTTTAACATCGACAATAATTAATTTTAAATTTTACTTTCAACCTTTATATTAGTGTAAATTTTATTCTTAAAAAAATAACAATTTAAATTGTTAAAAAAAATTTAACAAAAAAATAAAGCATATAAAAAAATTAAACAGATGAAAAAAAAACATGAAATGTGCATAGAAAATTTCATCACGAAAAAAATATGTATATATGATCCTAATTTTTATTTTTACATTTTTAAGTATGTATATATAATTTTTTAATATTAAATTATTAATGATAGATGACGGTCATGATTAATATAGAATATGTTTCAATAATAAAAATAATTGTTCATACATGTGACTCCTTATCAACATTTATTTTTAATTTTCAATGATAAAAATGAATGCACATTAAAGATGTAACCTATGTATGCATATAACCATGGGCACCATTTCTATATAACTATGTAAATCGTATTCATAAATATGATATATTTAACTCGTGAAACTTTTTGCATTAAGTAATATATTAATAGAGTAATAGGTAGGTCGATATGGTGTATGTATATTTATAGTAATGAATAATTGTGTATACATGGCTTTAATCGCAACTTATGTGAGATATTTTTATTATTAAATCATTAATGATAATTATATTTAATCATTATCCTATTTATCTTTAATAATTTAATAATAAAAATAATTATACATGCACAAATCTTATAATCACACATGCATGTTTTGCTATGAATGTAAAAAAATTTCATGCAAAATTTTGTGTTATGCTCTTTTTTGCATTATTTAAACTTTTTTTATTTTTAATATTTTATTTTAATTTTAAGATTTCTCTCAACAAATTATCCCATAAATAATAATATTTCATTTAAACATATTCATAAAATTTAATGTCAAATAATATTTATATATCTCTTTTAAACATGCATAATATAATTAAACGTTCTTTACACTATAAAATTGTTCTTTAAGCAAATATAAAAAAATATGTATACTTTTTCAATGTAATTCTATATAATATAATGTTAATTTTATTATATAAATATTATTGAATATATGATCTTAAATATTTTTCATCTTACATAATATTATTTATCTTTGTATATTAATTATATTAGTTTCTTGGATATTTAAAAATTAGTCACATAAATTTTTAAATTATTAAAATGTACATGATATGAGTTGTAAAAATATTAAAATATATGTCATACTAAATTTTAACTATCAATTATATTAATATTCAACCTTTTAATAAATAAGTTACATAAATCTTAATAAATGAGTTTTTTTATAATAATAACATAATTAAAGAGTTTTGAAAATTATGATACATTAACATTACAATATAATATCATCTTACACATAACATGTCATATTAACAAGTTCATTAATATTAACGATCCCTAAATAGTATTTGGAAATAACTTAACTGATAAATAATATCTTTTAAATAATTTTTGTTAATTTGAGATTAAATTTTGCCATGATTTGTAGCAAGTTCATTAATAACACATAACTTTTAAGTAATATAATTAATTCCATTAACGGGACGTCTTAGGGATAAATTTCACCATTAGAAGAATCATCAGCAAAATAATCAAGAATTATCTGGCAATAAATATTACTTTTTTTTTTTGGTTTTGGTTAACCCTTGTTGAAGCTAGTCTGCATATCCAAAGTTGTTGTTCACCTCCACGGTTCACCAACGCACTATCCAAAGGGACCCACCACAAAAGAAAACCACTTTTTCAAAGGCTGATTCCATCAAAATCAATTACTTCTTCTTCACTTCAAATCCTACACTCCTCACTCTCTCACAAATAAGTACCTGTTGACTGCTATGTTCTTTCTCGATAACTCGTTCATCCCCAAATTCACGATTCGCTGACTCTCCCCAACTCGAAACGTTCCACCGGTTTCCATCAAACCCTGTTTGTGCATCGATTCCCTGCAATTCGGTAGTTTTGGATCCGATGGGTAGCATTGAAGAAGGGTTTGCAGTTTCAGAAGAGCGAGTGGAGGGTGTGGAAGATACTGACACTGTGTATGTTGCGGTGGGAAAGAACATGGAGAAGAGCCAACAACTGTTGCATTGGGTAGCTAAGAATTTCTCAGGCAAAAACATTTGCCTTCTTCATATTCACCAACCCGATCCTCTCAATTCCTTCGGTGAGTTTCTCTTCAATTTTGGAATATTTTAATAAATGTAAAACTTCTTTTTTTCGGTCCTGTGGACTGGTTGTTTTCTGATCATCAGATGTTTGACAAAGTTATTAATTTATAGTTTAAATTTGTTGGTGGTTTAATTAATTATTTGTTTATTGGGTTTGAGGTTGCTAATTTGGGTTGGATCATGTGTGTCTTTTGGTTTTTTTTCTCCTTTTTGAATTACTTAAAAAAAAAAAATTCTCGAGAACCTTGTTGAAAAAGAAAGGAAGATTGATAATCCTGAATTGTACTCTTCGATTGGAGGGTGAAGCCGAAAGACAAATATTGGATTATGTCATTTTGCATATAGGGCTAGTAATTGATGGAATAAATGATGAAGGTATAAATAATGAAGATGTTTAGGTGGTTCACTGATTGGAGTAATATTTGACCTGTGATGAGTGTGTCAAGGACGTGATAAGAGTGTAAACGAGTCTTATTGGGCACTTGAAGTGAGTCAAGCTGACGACTTGAAGCTCAGGTTCTTGCAAAAAAAAGGTGAAGCTTAAGGTTGTCTCATTGCTTCAAATTAGCCAAATTTGAAGCTTGGGGTTGGTTTATTTAAAAATATTAAGCTTGATATCTTGTTTAACTTATTTATAGCTTAATTATTTATTTGACCTTTATTGAACCTCTTCATGAAGAATTGTGAGTTTATTAATTTAATATTTAGCAGACATTTTAATGCCCGGTGATGAAGTAGGAAGGGAAAGATTGTAAAAGAATCTGTTAAAATGCAAGTTAAGTAATTATAATCTCTCAATGAAGTTATGATTACTCTTAAAAATATGTAAATTATTATTATGAATACACTATTTCTTATCTAAAGTTGACATTTTTTTTTGTGGAACACTCAGTCACTCGCTCTCATGAGATATTAATGAGTTTTTAGTGTTAAGCTCATAAAACATGAGAATGACTAGTTAATATAATTAAAATCAAGCTTATAGCCAAGCTTGAGCTTGTTCATAGAAGAAAGAGCTTGATTGAATATTCACATTATGTTTGGATGGAGCATTTCAACAAATTTGAAATACTTGAAGTCTAAATACTTTCAATTTAAATGCTTTCATTTTAGAAATATTTTGTATGGATGAAGGAATTTAAATTTTTTATATTTAAAATTCTTAATTTGGATGGTGGATTTTAAATTTTTTATTTAGATTAAGTAATTTAACTTTTACTTTATACAAAATTTTGCTTTTAAATATTCATATGTTCTTATTTTTACTCTTAGTTTTTATATTCATTGAAGAATTTAGATGTATAGATATTTTTGTCAGGATGTTATGTAACATATTCAAACAAAACAATAACCCAACAAGTATTTATAATAAAAGGGACAATAAAATACAATTATACTATCTAATAATTGAAAATATGTGTTTGGAGATGAGAGAGAAAGATAGGATAGAGAGATGAGAGAGATTAATGAGAAAGTAACACTGAGAGAGTTGTTGTTCATGAGAGTGAGTTGAGGGAGATTAAGGAATTTTAAATTCCACCTATCTCAGAGAAATTTTAAATTCTCCCATTTTAATTTATTACAATACTTTCTTAAAATTTCTAAAATTTGAAATTTCTGACAAAAAATATCCAAACAAGTTTTTTCAATACTTGGAATTTTAAATTCTCTCAAATATTACTTTTCCCCTTAAAATGACTCATCCAAAGGAGTTGTTTAGCTTGAATAGTCCACAAATAGCTCAACTCATTTACTTCCCTAGAGGCTTTGTATTTGATGAAAATGTCAGCAAAAGACATGCTTATGAAAGATAATGGGCCTTATGCTGTTATCGCATAAGGATTGAAGAGGCATTGGTAAAGAAACTCAATACGTGTCTTAATCAGATACTTATTTTTTTGTCTTTTTTCATCAGATCTGCTAATATTAATGTTCTACGGAGCATAATTCTCTGTCTGAGAATCAAAGTGTGTGAAAACAAAGAGAAAAAAACTATTTGATTATGGCTTTTATTTCTGGTTCTGATATAACTGCTCCAGTAAATACTGAGCTTGTTCTGGCTAACTTTGTCTTGGGTAGACTAAATCTTATGTGATAGTTGGTGATATTTAACAAACTACCAACAGTTTTTTTTCTGTGTGCAGCAGACAGAAATCTCTCTGGATATGAACCAAAAGACAGTGCAATCAAGGGATTCCAGGAGCATGGAAGACAAACAGTGCTTGAACTTCTAAACCAATACATTCTCACTCTGGTCCCAGCAGGGGTATTATCATTTTCTTATTTCTTCTTTTCTGTTGACAAGTTATTGGCACTGAATCTGTAGTCTAATTTTACTTTCTTTAGTAAAAAAATCCAATTCACACATGTATTTTAGTCCTCTGTCCTTACTTTAAAAGTGTGCAATATGATCCTCAAACTCTTTAAAGTGTGTGCTTCAGGCCTTTCATAATTCTGCATCAAACATCAACAGAAAGCTGTCACTAATCATGTGACCATTTTTTGTACCAAATTTTTTTGTTGGGAAAGTTCAATTTACCTTCTCTCACTTTGTTCAACTGTACTTCAATCCTCAAAAAATATAATATTTTCTTTTAATGTATGAGGATCGTGTTGCATGTTTTTTGAAATTGAGAATCTAAGTTTATGTGGGCACTAAGAGGGAGCAAATTGAACTTCTCCCTTTATTTTACGGACAACTAAATAGCACAATAAAGTAGTGTCCACATTCTCCAAAACATGTTGTGAGCTTTGAATTTTAGTTGAGATTTAAACAGTTCAAAGAAATAGTTTTAGAAGATGCTTTTAATAACTACTTTTTTCTTAAAAACTATAGATTTTGTTGACATTATAGCATATGTGTATAGGTACGGACCTATAAATTGTTGATTGAGATGGATGATATTGAGAAAGGGATCTCAAAAGCTATTGCTCAACACAATATTAGATGGCTTGTAATTGGAGCAGCAGCAGACAGATATAACTTGGGGTATCAATTCCAAACCTCAATAGCTTTTTATTTTAATGCTCTCATTAATTTCCATTTTCCTTATCCTGTTGTAATTACTGGAAACTTGTGCTGTGAAGCTGGGGCTACTTTAAGAAAAGAAAATATAATTGGTCTAGATAATGTCTTCATGGTGATGTCTCAACTTTCTTTGGGATAGGATTGTGTTCGTGGCTTCTTTTCAGTATTCTATCATTGTGTATATACTTTTTTTATAGGGGGTTTCCATTTCAAATATGCCTAGATATTGGACATCTATGCTGCATTCTTGATTTTTGCATGATTTCATTTTTGAAGAAGGCTTTATCTTAATCCCTCCCCCCTTTCCAAAATACATTGATGTTCATCCTGTGTTACTGATTTTGAAAAAAGAGATATATCACTAGAAATTAACACTTGGATTGAAGATGGCAATGAGGGAACTGAACTAGTTTTATGTTAAACCAAGTTTATGACTAGTATGTAAAATAAAAAATGCAGCACATCCTGGGATGACCAGACAAAATTGGCTATTTTTTTCTGCTTAACTGAATAATTACTTCTTGAGTTTTGTTTCAAATCTGACTGAGAGTTGTGCCAATTGCATCTTTTATATCATTACTGAACTATAGTGGTTGGAATTGCAGTAAACTGGCTAAGCAGGAGTCAGAGAAAGCTAGTCTTGTATGTGAACAAGCATTGCTATCCTGTAGTATTTGGTTCATTTGCAAGGGCAACCTCATATATACTAGGTAAAAATGTAAATGAAAAATGACATTTGCAGGGCAATGCCATGATTGTAATGCCTTATGTGGACTAAATAAACTGCCTGGGTGTCCTTGTAAGTATCTGCAGAGCAGTTTATGATATGAAAGGATGAGCTGTTAAGAAACAGTATTATTCAATCTAATATGACTGCAAATTTGACATGAATGGTAAAGACTGAAGAACATATTACAGGTAGGAAGTAGTGCAATAGCTGATTGAAGATAAAATGAGGGAGAATTTTCTAAGATGGTTTGGTCATACTAGTTGCAGTGCTAAAATGGATCTGATGGTTTCTGAGGGTACCCCCCAATGATCGAACACTGGTTTTCCATCCTGGAATGCCCAGGTTCAGATTCCACCAGCAATGGATTGTAGGACTTTTGGAAAGGAAATAGGATATTGCCTGCTGTGTGGCTTCCGGATAGGTCCCACAATAGAAGAATAAAAGCAAATGAAGGGAAAGTCGTTAGAATTGGTTAAAAGTAGCTAGTTACAGAATTAGTTGGGTGGCTAGCTTAAATAGTAGGAGGAGAGTATACAATCATTTATTCTGTTTTGTTATCATTTGAGAACTGAGCATTATGTCTGTTATGAAATGGGAAACCCTTGGAAGGAGAATTCTCTAGTTAGGTTCTTTCTTTCTAATTCAATAAACACTACCAAGCATTCTTTTTCCTTTCCCTTCCTTTTTTTTTTTCTCAACTCTTTCTCTGAACTCAGAACCCGTTTGGAGATCCTAACTCTTCCCATCTACTTAAGCTAGTCTTATCTGAGAAATAGATGAGTGAGTGGTCAAGTCTGAAAGATCACTAAATCAATATCAGATGCAATCACACTATTATTTTAAAAAGTCTCTCAATCAGATCTTTTAATCTTGACTATTTATGAAATATCCAATGTTCATTATTCATTCCTCATTTTTCACAGGATACCCCCTATGTGTATGTCCATGTGGGGTGGAGTGGTCTTAAGATCTGTCGATACCCCATCTGCAGCTCAAATTTTAGAAGAATTTGACATTAATATTTATTTAGTCATTTAATTGATATTTTCATACATTTGAAAAGTATATTAGACTTTAATGATCTCTTACATTAATGATATATAAATCGGTTTCAGATTAATAATTTAACGTGCCTTTTGTTAAGATGATCTGAGCAATGGGAGCTTTCTATCTAGTTGTCTATTTTGTGAAATAGTCATTCATAAGAAGAACTATGCAATGCATTAACACCGGTTTTATATTTACCACAGTATCAAAAAGTTGCAATCTTTTGTTCTAGAAGTGTTGATAGCATGGGATAAATTAACTACTTTTATGAAAGGAGATTAGAGAGTGACCAGTGATGCTTAGGTGGACAGAAATAGTCAAAGGAGAATACATTAATTTTGTATTGTTAGCAATTTGCCAAAAATAATTGTATTTCATATTTGAAGCATGAATGAGTCAAAAGACCAACTGAATTATTGCTGGAAAAGAACAAAAGAGACCAAAACTCCAGCTGATTATATAGTTTCCATTTTGATGCTCTTATAACAAGTTTTGGTCTTTCTGCTTAGGCTTTTACCATTTCTACAGTGTTGGTAATAAAACATCAGTTGATAACATGATGTCTCTTCCACTTTTATGAAATATGCAAATAAAACAGGGTATTTAGTAAGCATACTTCTGACATAGAGACTGCCCCTGGATTGTTGGTGCTCAATGCAAATGCAGAAGCCAAACAATCAGAAAAGATTAAATCAGAATCGATTCCTGATGCATTGAAGTACTTAGGTATTTGTGCTAGATGTTTCTTTTCTTCTCTTTGTTTGTTCATTATTAATTTTAAAATGGCATAGGTATTTTTCCACTCTAGTCTCATTTATCATTTTCTATAAGGATTGTGAAGGGAATAACATTTGACAGATTTGTGCAGATTCTGACAATATGGAAGAGGTTGAACATGTCAATACCCAACGTTCTCTAAATTCAAAATGGTCCTTCAATAGTGTTATGGGAAAGTCAAAGTTGGCAGATTTGCTGTTTCAAGAGGTGAGAGGTGATTGTTCTCCTTCAACCTTGGGGTAGAAGTTTCTGCTATTTTTATACTTCCCTTTACATTTTTGGTGTGCTACTTCTATTTTATGGTAGGATATTAGGAGACTTTTTGTACATGAGTCTGAACTTGAAAGTTAAGTTATGATTTCTTGTGAATAAGATCGGAGAGTATATAGGAAAGGATTCAATGTTGTTGTCACCCTAGAAAAATATAATCATTTCAATCCATAGTCTGGCATCTTCTTTCCATTTTAAACCAATTGGTAAATTCAGAATTGTTAATGATTTTGCAGGAGGAAAAAGAAGAAAGGGAACAAGCTAGCAAAATAAATGGCAGAGTGGAAAAAACCATCATTGATGTCAAGAGCATGAAAAGAAAAGGATATGAAGAGGCATTAAAGAGATGGAAAATAGAAAATAATACTATGGAGGTTGATATCAAACTAATGTCTTTATTTAAATAAATAAAAAAATGTTTTTTCTTTTAATGGTGTCTCGGGTTTTGTTTCTTAATTTTTGTTCATAGGTTGCTATTTGGGGTTTAGTATTTGAAAATAAGAAAAAAAAGAACATGTTTCATCGGACTGCTTTGTAGTTTACCTTGCTCAAAGATTATGGTTTGTCATTTTGCATAAGGCTGGGGCATGTAGTTTAGACTTTTTAGTTCTTTAATATACTGCCTTAATTTTACAATAATTCATAGTATGCAAGATCAGTAGATCGCCTGTGCTACTGTCTTCTCTAGTTCATTTTCTTTTTTAATTGTAGCTTCATACTTGAATTTCAATGTAGAAAGATCTTATGGACAACCACTTTCCTCTTAATTTAGGCCAGACTGTCAAATATAATGCCGTCATCACCTGCATCCTTATCTCCATTAAATTATGTGTATGCCACTACAGGTTAAAATAAAAGCCCAATTATCAGATGTAAAGTATCATTGGGTTAATGCAGCAAATGCCTGTGCTTGTCTATATAGATGGGTATGCTTGCGCATATATATAATATATGTTCTATATAAATTGCTTCCTGATTATGGATGAACTAAATTGATTCCAGTTTTCTCCAGAAACTTGATTGTACTTGCATTTTGACAGGATGAAGCATTAGAAAGCTGGTGTGCTAAGGAGATAAGCAGAAGAAAAGAAGTTGAAGAACAATTGGCAAGGGAAAAGCAAGAAGTACAAATAACAAAGAATCAGCTAGATGAAATAATGTATGAGCTGCAAATGGTCCAAGACCAAAATTCAGCTCTTAAGAACCAAATTTCTGAGTCCCAGTGTTCAGCATCAGAGTTGGAGGAGAAGATCATATCAGCTGTAGATCTCTTGATAAGTTTCAAGGAAAGACGAGATAAGCTTAGGATAGAGCATGCAAATGCAGTTAGGGATGTCAAAGTGCTGAGAAAATCTGGGAATGCAGATACTTCCTTCTCTTGTGGGGTAGAATTCCCTGCATTTTCTTTCATGGAGATCAACGAGGCAACTCATGATTTTGATCCATCTTGGAAGATTGGAGAGGGAAGGTATGGAAGTGTTTATAAGGGACTGCTTCATAACATGCATGTTGCCATAAAAATGTTACCTTCTTATGGTTGTCAAAGGCAATTTGATTTCCAATGTCAGGTATTCTTATATTCTCTATTATAGTATCTATTTAGTAGTCTGATCAGTAAGGCTCATTAATAACCCAATAGATTTCAAAATGAGTTATGGTTTTTACTTGATTAATAATTCTTATCATCTATACCGTTTCCAAATAATTGTACTATATATCATGTTATAATATTATGTGAACACTAAGTAACTTATTCTATCTAACTCGTTTTCTGAAGATGTTTGGATAATTTGATGTATTTTGAGAGAAAGGAATTATCAGTGGTGCATTTATGACCTCTTTTGTTTTTAGATCGACTATGAGTCTTCAGATTTCTATTATCTTAATGTATCTATGGGAGCAACTTATATTGAGTAATTGGTCCAAGAAATCTTGATTGAAGGATTCTGTCATAGGTTCTGCTTCCATGATGAACTCATAGATTTTCTTTTTTTTGCACTGGCTATATTGTTGATTGAATTTCAGGTAGAGGTTTTGAGTAGGGTAAGACATCCAAACCTGTTAACGCTAATTGGAAGCTGTGCAGAGTCCAGGTCACTTGTGTATGAGTACCTAAACAATGGCAGCCTTGAAAGCCACCTTGCCTGCAAAGACAAGAATCCACTTCCATGGCAAATTCGAATATCCATCGCTACTGACATATGCTCTGCTCTGCTCTTCCTTCACTCCAGTGAGCCCTGTATTATCCATGGGAATTTGAAACCTAGTAAGATACTTCTTGATGCTAATTTTGTTGCCAAACTCGGTGACTTAGGCATTCCTTGTTTAGTCCATCAAAGTTTGGGTTCAGCTGACACAAACACAAGGTGTAACAACCCAAACAAATATTTGTCGTATGTGGATCCAGAATATCTTGTCACTGGCAAGTTTACACCAGAATCAGATGTATATTCATTCGGAGTCATATTGTTACAGCTTCTAACTGGAAGACCACTTTCCGGGTTAGTTAGAGATATGAAATGTGCATTAGAAAAGGAAAACCTTAAAGCTGTCTTGGACATTTCAGCTGGTGAATGGCCACTTTATCAAACCAAACAGCTGGCATATTTAGCATTGAGGTGTTGTGAAAAGACTTGGTTGAACCGGCCAGACCTTGTGTCAGAAATCTGGAGTGTTCTTGAACCATTCAAAGCTACTTGCATCAACATGCCACCATATTTGACTTCTAAGAAGCTTCAACGTGCTCCTTCCCATTTTGTCTGCCCCATTCTCCAGGTGAAGATCATAATTTGTTCCCAATGCATTTTTATAAAAAAACTGTCTTTATTGAAGGGAAATGTCAGGTAACCAGGATTTTTTTCCTTTCTTTCTCTCTCTCACTTCTTTTCTTTTTCTGGTCTTAACTTTTGACAGAATGAGTTAGCATACTTATTAAATTAACTATTGGATGGATGGGTGGTCCTTACAACTGTATCTTATCCAATAATCACTCTCAAATCTAGTTGAATTCTATACACATTTTGGCTTGCTTTTTGCTGTGTAGCACTACTCTTATTTTATATAAGCCATTAAGGAGTCTGGTTATTCCTTTCTCTGCCACCTCCTCTTGCTAAATTGGTAGTTGTTGTAGCAGGCTAATCCTCACAATCACAATCATTGGGTTTCCACAGGGTTGCTTTCCTGTTAATGATAATCATAGCGGTTGTTTTTTCGATTTGCAGGAAGTTATGGAAGATCCATACATAGCTGCAGATGGCTTTACGTATGAAGCAGAGGCAATAAGAGGATGGTTGAATAGTGGTCACGACACTTCCCCCATGACAAACCTCAAGCTTGAACACACAGATTTGGTACCTAATTATGCTCTACACAATGCAATTCTGGAGTGGCAGCAACAGTGAACTTTTTTCACTCTCCACTATACTTGAACATATTATACTGGTACACTTATCCTGTAAAAAAAAAAAATCTGAAGTGGGAAAGTAAGGGTGTATTCACATTTGAATTTTGGTGAGCTAAGATCGTAATGCTCTTTAAGATCACCATACACCCTTACTTCCTCACTTTAGAGACGATCACTTTAGCAGTGCCATATCCTAATATCTTGATAGCAAGTTCGGATGGATAAGGGAGGAAAATAGAGGGCAAGGGAAAATTTTAATTAAACCTTCCCTTGATTAAGAGCTTTCTAAAATGAGGGATTATCATGTAAATAAGAACCCTTATTAATTTTTATGAGCATTATAAAATTTGAAGTTCTCCGAATGCCAAGGAATGACAGATCAACCGGTCATGAAAACTATTTTTTGATATCACCATCAACTTCTATTCCTTTCCCCTTCTTTTTAAAAGAAATGATAGTGTTTTTTAATTGCAAATCATTTCCTTTGTAAGCACCAAAAAGTGATTGTTTATTTTTCCAAGTAATTAATAAAACATAACAATTGCATTTCTGAACTTAATTTGTACAAAATTTCTATTTCCCATTTTACATTTCTTCATACGTTTCAAACATGCATGTTGGCAATTGCCTCATTTTTTAAAATACTTTTTGTTTTTATTTTATTTTTATTTATAAAATATCTTGTTATTATTTTTTTTCTAAACTTTATTCATGAAAATTTGAAAATAAGAAAAAAAAGTTAACCTTTTTCTTATACAAAATTTAAATAATAGAAAATGAAATAGTATTTTTGTAAATAAAAAATAAAAAACATTTTTAGAAACCAAACAGCTTTTAGATATTTAACAGTGATTGGTTGAGGGGAAGTTGGTTGCAATGTCAAACAAATTTTACCTATAATGTGAGGAATTTTAAATTCGACTCTCAGAACAAGAAAATATGGAAGTCCATGAAATTTATCTATAATTCAGGTTTGGATTTTATAATTAATTACTTTAAATTGGACATAAATATATTTTAACCAAGAACACAAATCAATAATCTTTTTGACTTAATTTTATGATGATTGTATAAAAAAATATGAAGTTACTGCAATGGGGATGGAAGTTAGTCAAAAAGGAATGCAAATTATGTAATAAGTCATTACAAAAGTTATACTTCCTTCCGTTTCTTGTACTTATTATCATTTAATTCTTTTAAATTAAGATAACATTTATAACTTTTATTTTATTATACTTTTATATTTTATAAGGATATTATTAAAAAGAGTTAGTTGATAAAAAAATAATGGCATCATAAAGAATATAATAATTTTAATATAAATGAGGATATAAATTATTTTTTAATATAAAAATAACCTTAATGAATAGATAAAAAAAATTGGAGTACATGTTTTTCAAGTAAATTATCATTAGTTGCAGAAAAAGTTTGTGTAAAATGAGCTGTAATTACAACAAAGGTTATGTGTTTTCCAAGTAAATTATCATTGATTATCAATAAATGAGTAATGCAATTTATGGAATAGTTTATTTTTTATTTAAAATCTGTAAAGTTTTCATTAGAATACTAAAAAGGTATTTTTAATATTAATTGCCAATATCATGTAAGTTTATCTTCTCCATGAACTTAGAGGATGCAATATTGATTACCGCGTTATGTGCACATCCGAATGCCCGAATTGAAATTGTTTTTCGGTGGCAAGGTCAGGGCCAGCCCTTGTCTATGTTGTTGCCGTTTTAATTCCATCCTGAAATGGACTGAAACGACGCTGACGTTTACCTGAAAACCACGTGCAGTTCCGCAGACAGGCACGTGCTCCCTCACTCCTTGGAATGAAAGTGGTCGTGACCGGAGACCGAACCAAAATTCAGCCCCACGTACTTCCACGCGCAACACGAGCGCGTAAGTTGAAATCTTCACCGTGGAAAGAAAAGTTAAACAATACAATAATTTAGTAGTTTTTATTTTTATTAATTTCTTTGTTATGTTTTTGAAGTTGTTCTTTCTTGTTTGAAACGTTTTTCACCCTACTACTACTGCAGCCTGCACGAACGACACAGTTTTCTCCCTTACGCCATTTCTCGCGTTTTCTCGACGATTTTCCTTCCAACCAAACACTCTCAATCCCTTCGCAGCCGGTTGCGGTTGTTCTTCGGATCGTCATCAGAGAATCTCTCCGGCCTCCAAGCGATCTCTTCTTCGTCCTTCCTCCCTGGTACGTGATCTGCTCTCACTGTATTTAACTTTCTCTAGCTCGATTGTAGATCACGTTGTTTGAAATTGTTCTATTATAGTTTTTTGAAAAATAAATTTACCTTTCGGTTTTTGGATACTTAAGGATGAAAGAAAAGTTTGAACGTGTGAGTAGCTTATGTTTATGAAAGATCGAGTCTACTGTGGTCGATAATTGTGTTTGGTTTAGTGAATCGTAATTAATTTATAGGGTTGTGGTTATTAAGTGCTTATCAATGGAGCATACAAGAATATAAGCTTCTTTGCTAATGAAGTGACCGAACAGGGTGATAGTGTACTTTCTACATGGATCTATTGTGCACTTGTTGAGTTTCGACATGTTTATATTATTCTTTGCCTGCTTAATGTGTTGGGAGATTCGGCGCTCAGTTTTATAGTGTGGCAATTTATTTATTTATTTCATTAGTTTGGCATCGGTCTAGCAATATGCAACATACATCATTTCCGCACCCTCCTAAAGATGTCTTGACAATTTTTATTAGTTCCGTTGAAATTCAATTTGTTGAATGTGTAACTTGCGCTTTTTTTCCCAATGATTTTAAATTTATTCCCGTTTTTACATGTATAATTTTATACTTTCTGCAGTGGAACTTTGTAAAGTTTCTTGGTGAACTTTTGTCTGAATAGATGCCAGTTGCAAAACTCACGGCCTCTGGCACTCCCGATTTCACAAAAACAGATGATGGAAATGATTCTTTAGATACCATAATCAGACAAGCAATTGGAAAAGAACCTTTTCTTTCCTTTCCTAGGGCGGGTGACAGCCCAGTACAGTGGATTCAATTACTTCATGCTTTAGATCAGCAAGGTATTAACAATTATTTTAAAGATTATATTTGAGGTTTCATTTTAAAGGCATTCAGGTTATATCAATTTTGTATGAATTTAACCTTTATCGGGTAAAGGAATGTGTTGGCCGTATGATGATATGCAGCATTCTTTAAACAGTAATTAAAAATCATAGAAAAAGAAAAGCAATTTAAAATCACTAGATACTGTTGCCTTTGTGCTGGCCTATCCTAGGCTAGCAAAATTATATGTAAATGTATTATAAATAGCTTTTATGCGTGTTTCTGGTGCATCTGATTCTGAGGTCCAAACGCAGATATGCTGATAAAATCTTCCATTCATTTGACAGAACTTCCAGGGTGGCCTTTGCTCTCACCTGTGAAGGTTCAGTTACAGAAGTGCGACAAGTGCTCTCGAGAATTTTGCTCTCCCATCAACTATAGGAGACATATACGCGTACACCATCGATTGAAAAAGCTTGATAAGGTCATCTTTATATCTAATAAGTAGAAGCAATTATCTACAAATTAATGATCTTAATTCATACTTTTACCTTATGTGTATTTTCTGGTGTGTTTTTCCCTAGTCTTCCTCAATTTTGCCTAATGTTTCTTAAACATTGTAGGATTCTAAAAAAAATAGGGATCTTTTAGGGGCATATTGGGATAAGGTAATCTTTCATCGTTATGAATTTTACTTTTTTGAACAATACGGCTTGTTTCTATGTGCTGATTTTTGTAATTTGTGTAGCTCTCTGTAGAAGAGGCAAAGGAGGTTGTGTCATTCAAGAATGTGATGCTGGAGGTAGTACCTTTTTGATCCTTACATGACTAGTTTTTTCTACACGAAGTTGTTTTAATGTGATTTGCCTTGCTTGCCTACTGGCAATATGTCAAATATATTAGGGTATGATTGGTAGAAATGAAAGTGGGGCAGTTGAGTGATCATACGAGGCCTCTCCAATCCACTTCTTCTTTGCACTTCCACTTCAATTAAGATGAGCTATAGTATTATAAGGTTTTGGAGACATGAACTTCATTCATAAATATGCTCTTCCATTCGTGCTATAGTTTCTTGTACTGTATTTTGTTTGACAATTAAAGTTCTTTTAATTGCCATATTAGATTAGAAAACTTTCCCCAGTTTGTTGAAAGGTTGAAGGTGCCTTTTCAGACAGAAAAATGATTTCTAAAACCTCTTCTCTATCCTTCCTATCTAGAAACCTTATTAATTATATATGTTTTAAATTGAGTTTATTATAGACAACACCGTTTTCTATGCTAGACAGATAAGCAACCAAGCTACAAATACAATGGCACAACAGTCTCTTTTGCTTCTCTCCTTTTCAGCTCTTATTGTTTTCCACTTCCCCCCTTTTTCCTCAATTAATTGAAGTATCTTGTATTCTTGTTTCTCCCCCACTGAAAATACTTTCCAGGAAGTTCCAGGGTCTTCAATTTTACAAGCTTTGACTACTCTTAGAAAACAAGCATTTTCATCTCTTCCACAGTATTATCTAAGGGCTGGTTCTGCACTTCTGGTAAGAAACATTGTGATCTTGTTTACCAACTTTCGCTCTGGTTATCTTTTGCTGGTACATTCCTTTGGTAAATTAACAAAAATATATCCAAATTGTTTACAGGATATTGTTCAATCCAGGCTTTCCAGTTTTCCTATATCTTCCCAAGAGTTGTTCAGTATCCTAGATGATTCTAGTGAAAAAACATTTTTATGTGGATCGGCAATGTCAATGCAACGATATGTTTTTGATGGAGAGGCCGGAAAGATTGGTCTTGAACCAAAAAACCTAGTTGCTTGCACAAGTTTCCTGCTAGAGCAAAAATTGGTAACTGTTTTCCTAACTTTAAATTCTGTTCTGTTTACCTATGAATTTCTCTTCCTTCCTCCCTCTCATGTAGTTTTTGCCAGATTTCCCTCGTTTGCTAAAGATTGGGGGTTGGCGCTGATGCAATTTTATGGTATCTGTAAGATAGGTTTATTTGTTGTATGATTCATTGAATGGCATAATCGTGTATAAAGGAGCATGTTAGTGATAAAAAATCATGCAAGAGCCTTCCCCAAATAGCTTAAAATTTTTAGGAGTGTTAGTCATTAACAATAACCTCAGGTTGTACTGATGCATTCTTCATTTATATCAAATGTTAGCTATGAATAAAACAGTAATTATTCTATTCTATCATATTTCCGATTCATTTTTGTTGGTGATAATGGGATAAGTTCAATTCTCACGGTCAGTCTTCGCTTTGGCTTCTTGCCAAGGAAGGTTTTTCCACCAACCCATATTTTACTGTGCTGCTTTTAAAATAATTGTCTTGGAAAGGGTCTAAAGATTGGTTTGGAACTACACAATAGTCCGCACTTCTATCCTGTTTGAGAGTTTATGTATGTAGATTGTACACATCTATATAAGTACCATTTTCCACAATTGCACAAAGGGGAGATTGGAGAGTAGGAAGGGAAAAATAACGTGAAACAATATTTTGGTATCCAGAGTTGCTGAAAAACCTATGCAGTTCTAATTTTACATCACTTTTTAGGAATTGACACATGAATCCGGCACATAGCCTGTTATGTATGAGATATGATTTGATTTTGAAAAAAATGTCTCAGTGAAATCAAAGTTCATGACTTATCCTGTATGCATATGTGCTTACGTCTGATCTGATTCTATTATTACTAACCCAAAAGATGTGGTTTTTTAATTAGTTCTTAGTTACAGTAATGATGAAATATGAATTTCCTTTCACATAGGTGAAGGCATGGCTTGCTGACAAGGATGCTGAAGCATTGAGATGCCAGAAGCTACTGGTGGAGGAGGAGGAAGCTGCTCAGAAAAGGTACGTTTAGTGCTATAACCAGTTCGTCCTTGGATCTATTGGGTTGTATTACCTTTCCCCAATAATGCTTTATTGATATCAGGTCTTCTTGTCTGCCTTGAGTGATTCTTGATTTTCATTTCAAATTTTTAGGTTCTTGAGGAATGGCAAATATTTCAAGGGTTTGTTGGGTTGAATTTCGTATATACCGGAAGTATAGTCTAATCTTCAAAAAAAAAATTTGTCTTGCTTTAAAAGCTTGTCCTGTTTAGTTTTTTGGGTGCATGTTTTTATCATCCTCCTTTAAAGGGCAGTCACCTTGATCGAACTAATTTAGGATTTAGAGTGGAGCCGGAACATAACCCATCGTAATTATAATCTTTTTAAAGCTGAAATAAGGAATTCATATAACCATTGAACCAATGCAGCTGAAAAGAAGCTTACTTGGTTTCGCAGGCCTTGTGCCGTGAGAGAAAGAAATTCCCAATTAAATCAGATTCTAAAAAAGATAGGGGTATAATAATCGCGCAGCATATTTTGGGCTTACTTTTAGCAAAATTTGACCAGTCCAATTGCACTGACAGAACATCATGATGCAACATTTTTCCGAGTTTACTCGCTGTCCTGTTCGCCGACTTTATGAATACTTCTAGAGACTAGGCTTAATCTTGACATATGATTATGCAATGACTTCTATTCCTCTTTCTTTAGTTTCATTCTGAATTTTCTAACAACATCTGTAACTTCTGCTGTGCTATAATAAATAAACTAAGCTACATTACTGTTATTATTTGGGTAGTTGATAAAATAATCCTTGTTTGAGTTGTTTATATAGCGAAAGCAATAAGGTACTGGTGATGTTGGTCTAAATGTACTTTACTGTAAACTAGTCATAAATGAATAGGTTCTTTATTCATTTTTCCCCTCTATTTATAGACAAGCTGAGATTCTAGAGAGGAAACGCCAGAAAAAGCTTAGACAGAAAGAACATAAAGTGAGGGAACGTCTCGAAGATGACTCAGAAATTAAAGGGAACACTAGCAGCACAGGAGAGGATGTATCGCCAGCAGAAGCATCTTTGGGTACATGTGACTTTGAAGCACATAATTCAGATGTATTTGTGGATCATTCTCCTCTGCCACTTGTAACTTCTCGCTACCTAGACACTAATGAAGGTATAGATGGGGATACGCTGTCCGGGTATGATTGTGACACTGATCAGTATATAGAGCAACAGACGTCACAGGGGCATAATCGTCGGCGCGCAAGGGCCGCCAGACGACAAGGACTGCCGAAATCACAATGGGCAAGGCCCAATAGTTTGCATCCAAGCCAAAATTCTCAAATGTCAAAGCTCGGAGTTATTAAAAAACTGGGAACCAACCGTGATCAAAGGGCTGGACCTATAGTTAATGGCAGTAAAGTTTGGAGCCGAAAACCTAAACCAGAAACTAATGGGGTGGTTTTAAAAGCTGAACTGCAGAAAGAAGTGGACAAAGGTAAGAATCGTGAAGTTTTGATAGGATCTGTATCTGTCAGTCTGGGCAATTGTAGCCAGTCAGAAGGTAATTTTGTGGCATCCCAGCGGGACTGCTTGGTAGAGAATCTGGCCAAGCAGAATACTACTCAGGATAAGTCAATGAAACTTGACACCTCTCAGGGAGGCAACGGTCGGTTAACAGTTAAGCTTTGGAGGCCGGTTAGCCAGCATGGAACTAAAGATCCATTGCCTCTTCAAAGTGGTGGGACAGAAGCTGATGTAGTTAATGGAAAATATGACCAAAATATATCAGGTCAAAATAGTTTAAAGTTGTGTAGCATAGATGGTAGTAATATTGATTTTGAGAACAATTTTTCCCATACTGGGGCTAAGGTAGATTCAGAGAGCTTACGTTTATCCAGCCATGCTGCGAAAGCCTTCCTTGCACAAAGTAAGCTTTACCGCTTTATACACTTATGTTTCTTATATTTTATTGTGTTGGCAGTGTGATTAAATGCGTGGCTTGGTCTTAATTTCTTTGATCTAATTAAAACCGTTGTCATACAGGATGGAAAGAAGCTATGTCAGCAAACCATGTGAAATTGGTTATTTCACCTGATTTTGAACCTCGTGGAGGCCAGCGAGTACAGGATTGTGAAGTAGCAGCATGTCAATCTGCTAATGTGAACCGATGTAGCATTCTTGCAAATACAGAGAACCGGTTGCCTGCAACCTGTGGAGTTGCTGAACCCAAACCCAGAACGAAGCCTGATAAGGGAATCAAGATAAAGTACATTCCCAAACAAAAAACAGCAGCCTAGTAAGAAGAAACAAAGAAGAAATTGGATTATTTAATTATGACAGAAATGCATAGATTGACTTCTCGCCAGTTAATTTATTAGCAGAGGTTCCAGTTTTATCGATGGTCTTCTGTCAGAAAATTGAAGGTAGGTTTTGCCGGAAAGTCTTTTTATATTCCGTCCTTTTCCTTCAAATGATGTTATAGGGGATTGTGCATTAAGTTTATTTTTTCTTGTGGCATTTTTACCAAAATTTTGTGTAATAAACGTGTCTAATTATTATATAAGGGCATCCTTTAATTTCTTTTCGGATACAAAGGGCATCCTCTTTTATTAGCAAAGGATTTCCCCCGTCTCCCCCTGCCCCCTTTTTTCGGCGCAACTGTCTAAATTTGTCACTAATTCTATTGCTGAGATGATACAAAATTCCTAATATTCTTCCTTTATTGTCTCCCTACTATGCAGTTTTATGATAGCGTGTCAAGTTCTTCAATTTGGTGGATTTAACAATTGCATGAACATGCGAACATGTCTTTTGGGATTTCAACTGGTCAGAAAAGATTGTGTTTACTAAAAAAGTTAATTAAATGTTTAAGTAATAATTTTTTATATAAAAATTTATATCATAAATTTGGTTATAAAATTTATTAAAATGAATTGAAAATGATTTATAAATTGTTTAATAAACTACCCATAATGCTTGAGTTAAATAGTTATTAGCCACAATTAATTGATATTGTATTTGGGAATAATTATTTTAGCTGATTATCTAGAAAAAGTTGTGAAAATGTTATTTAATTTTATTTGATAATTATTAGAAAGAAAATAATTGAGATAAGTAAATTTGAGTCTTATGATTAAAAAGGGTTAATTTATTAAAACAATATAATTTTTAGAATATTTTACTAAAATAATGTTAGTTTGAAACTAATTATTGTTGAGGGGTTCTTTTATCATAGTGTGTGCATCAAACAACGTGACAACATAGGCATGGAGTTAAGCAAGTCGACGTCTTCTGCAAAAGATTTTGTCTATGTTGTCAACTTAATGGATGACACACTTCGATGTGATTGTTGAAAAGATTTTCTACTCTTATATTCTTTATTAGATTACTGGATGAATGTAACGAGTAGAGTTTTTGAACGCTGCACAGTTGGCTTATTTTCAATGTGAGAGTACATTAATCTCTATGTTGGTAGAGAGTGGAGGATGAGATGCACACTTCTCACACCTCGCCTGGAGAGTGTACAGATGTTGAAATTTTGATTGGCCTACCCATAGACGGAACTTCGACCAATGGAAATGCATCATCACCTAGATTTCTGGCCCAATTTGTGCAACCATTACTAGGTGTGCCTCTTTCATTCATGGAAGACCTACATGGGAGTGATGTATCGATGAGTTAGTTGAATGGACATTTTGCTAACGTTGTAAACCATGAACACGATAATGTTTAGTTAGATAGATATACAAGAGCCTATATTCTAAGATTAATTGACCGAGTTGTTTTTTTGTGACATTTCAAGTAGTAAGATAGATACCATTGAGGTATCTTTCTCTTTTGGTTAACCTTGACGAATGTGAGCGGTATAGTTAGGAATTGGATGCATTAGTTATTTATATCGTGAGCCATGCTTGTCGGTCATTTATGGTTGTGATGGCATTTGTGGCATGATTCTCCTCATTCAGCTATAGGCATGGGAGAGATAGGAGTTTTGTATTAGCGTGAAGGACTTTAGTAATGTAGGCAACATGAGTGGACTCTTGCAGGTGATTCACTTCCACCATGTCAAGAGGGAATGGGTTATGTCGCGTCGTAGGGAGAGACACTTTCACCCTCTTACTATATACTAATACCTTCCATAAACCTCTTATGAGGCACCATAAAGCAGGCAAAGCAAGGACTTTAGGCCTTCAAAAAAATTATTTACATACCCTTAGAATTAGAAGAATAAATAAATTTTAAAATAATGAAATATTTTTTAGTTTTTTTAGAAATGTTCCAAAATTAAAAATAGTCCTCTTTATTTCTTACCTTCTCTCTTCCCATAAAGATTAATAAATTAATAAATAATTTTAAATGATATGTTTTGGTAATTTTGTTAAAGTAGCACACAAAGAAAGAGGTCTATATTCTAAACACCCACTCTAATTTTAATAAAATTATTGTTGTTGGTTTGAAAAGGACTCAATAAAATTTATTTTCCGCGTACAGATAGATTGAGATAAGCGTAACGGAACATCCCAAGGGCATAGTTTGTTTCCTTCACATAATGCTGGTGTTGGGACCTCCTACACAAATATTAGTCAACATGAATTTGCTTCATCGTATGAACAAGATGTTGGGATGATGCGTTTTCGGCCTTTATGCCACTCCTTCATCTCAGGGGGATGGTACTGGACCCTTAGATTATTTTAGCCCACATGACACTTCTTCATCTAAAGGATATGAGAGTTCTATATTCAATGCAAAGGCATTGAATTCAACTGAAGTGCACAATTATGTGTTATCACTGTGTATAATTGTGGCAGATGATCTATATGATCATCCGATATACTAACCCTAAGCACTTAGATGATCTATATGATCATCCGATATACTAAACCTAAGCACTTAATCCCTGGATGCACACCTTTTTGGACAGCCCTCTATTATCTTTGGAATATAGTGCCAAGGTGTCGACTTAAATGCAAATTTGTCTACAGCATTGCATAGTAATGCCCAACCTAATCCTCGGAATGCAGATGCCATCCATTATCCTAAGAGGAACTCACATCGTTTAGTTAAGACTCATACTTGGGGATTATATTTTATCCCTTCAACAACTAAATAATAAATCTAATTCTTGCCCTCTTTCTAACTTTGAATTGTTAGTTGATGAACTTATTATTATTATTGATGATTATGGAAGTAGTAATATTTTTATTTTTATATTATATTTTATAGATTGTTTATTAATAATTTATTGTTAAAATTTTAAAGTAAGAATTTTATTTTTACCATATCAAGAATCAATATAATAAAAAAATAATTATTTTTAGAAATTTAATTTTGATATACTATTATTATTATTATTATTTAATATTATAACTACATTTATTATTATTATTATTATTATTTTATTTTTAAATTTTGATAAAAATTATATTATTAATATATTTTTTTACATATTCAAACAAGAGAAAAAATCCGTTTTCATATTTTTTATCTAAACAATTTATCATCCACACAAATTCTAAAATGCAGATTTTATTTTTGGCTGAAGAAAGGGCCTAGGCCCAAAAAAGGTAACTCGTAGAACATCAGATGACAACACAAAGGACATCCAAAAGCTCCTAAATGCGCATTTGTAAGAGGAAGCTTAATCCTTTCTCCCAACTCACAACTCATAAGAAACGACAAAAACCTGGGTTCGAGGCCTCTGAATATGAACTAGTGATTTGGCGGGACTACTTGCATAGCATCATAAACATAGTGGGCGTTAATTTATAGGGCCACGTTATAGGGTTTCTCTAACCCCTCAAATTATAAATAAGGGTCCTGACTCCTGAAGCAATGCCAAGGCTTGGACCAGCCACCATGACATAAGATAACACCCACAATTAATTAATGAGACGTGTCATAACTACAAACATAATATGCCACCCACGCCATCATCTTTACTTTAGTTCTCACATAAACCTGCCATCTGTCCACCATTTCCACCGCTTCATCCACTCTTATCTTCCAGATTCTTCCCTCAACTCTTGGACCAATTTCACTCCCAAAATCCCCCTCTAATACACATCTCTTCTTTGATTCACCACATTAATTTTCCCTGGTAAAATCCTTTCAATATTTTCACTTTATTTTCATCTCATAATTTTATCATCTACTCAAAGTTAAGAAAATAGTTCTTCCTTCCATTCAACATTTTGTTTTTCTCAATAGCTAGAAAAAATGTCTGGAGGGGTTGGTCCAACTGGGTGTGATATTAGCCTTCCAAAAGAACAAGAAGCTGATCACAAAGAACAACAAGACCATACACTCAACAATCTCCACAGACCCATCACCACACCACACAAAGTCGGTTTCCTCTCTTTCCGCCAACTGAATTGCTTGGTAGTGGTGATTGTCTTATCTGCCAGTGGCATGGTTAGTCTTGAAGACTTTGCCTTTGTGGTCTTCTCCATAATTTACATATATTTCATATCAAAGGTGGCTTTCCCACCTCTTCACCCATCAAAGGAACCTTCAGTTTTCAACCCACAAAACAAACTCCTTCACCTTTATGTGTTTATAGGGGCCATCATTGGACTATATGCTCCCATAGCCTACATCTTACATGGAATAATTGAGGGTGATAAAGAAGGGATCAAAGGAGCTGCACCCCATGTTTTTCTCTTGTCCAGCCAAGTTTTCATGGAAGGGGTGGCATTCTCTGGCAGGTTCTCAACGCCAATAAGAGCTTTTGTGCCTATCTTTTATAATTCAAGGAGGATTTTCACCATTGTGGATTGGCTTAGGAGTGAGATCTACAAGATTAATGAACAGCACAGAGGGTCTGATCGGAGGATCTATGTTGGCAGGGTACTTGCTGTAGCTAATATGGCCTTCTGGTGTTTCAATTTGTTTGGATTTCTGTTGCCTCTTTATCTTCCAAAAGTTTTTAAGTTGTATTACTCTGGCCACAAACTGAAGGACTAATCAAGTTTATGTTTAGATATACTATTATGTAATTTTATTTTGATATCTAAGGTCTTGAACCATAATTTACTGCTTCTTCTTGTATCATATTTTTTACCTAGTACATGTATTTGGTGGTAGAGATACCTACTCGGCTACTCTACTGTGTGGAATATTTTTATTATTATTATTATTATTATTATTAACATAAGAGGTCACTTAGAAAAAAAGGGTCATATATAGAGGGGCAAAGGAGGGAGTAGAGAGTCAAAGTATGAATCATGACATCAGTCCCTTCAAAGTTATGATTGGTCTCATGAAAAGTTCATTATATAGGGGGCAATATAGCATAAGTTGTGTGGAAGATCCCTAGCCTGTCTGGAATATTTTTTGGCAAAACATGGCAACCTCTTTCTCTGCTTGTTAAAAAGAATCATCCACAGTTTGAAGCCAGAGGTAGAATTTTATCTAAGAAAGCAAATGCAAGTATAATATATCAATAAACTAGCTATTTAGGCAACAGCGATAAGCCTAGGACTTCATATACTAAGTTCAAAACTATTTAGTTTGCCCATCATTATAAATATACTACAACATCTAGGATTAAATTTTATTGATGGAATTTCATAGGAAGCAACAACCTCACCTGCAAAAGTAAAGAGAAGTGTAAGGGAAGTATGTAAAAATCACTTATTTTCTATCCATCGACATGGAACTAGGCTGACCCGATATAGGTTTTCAATATTTAAATCTAGTCTGAGGCATAAGGTGGTTTAAAAATTTTGAGACAAGGTTGTGCTTGTAAAGTTTTTTTTTTTAATGTCTGATTTAAAATCTACATTTGCAAACATAAAAATCAATAAATAGATTATTTAAATAGATTTAAAATTTATATATATAATTATTAAAAAAATTTATAAATTTAAAACTTGTAAATCTTTTTAAGTATAAAAAAAATTAATAAATAAATTTAAAATTTATATAAATAATTATTAAAAAATTTACAAATTTAAAATTTATAAGATAAAAAAATTATTAAATAAATTTAAAATATATATATTAATATTATATAAATAAAATATAAAATAAATATTATATAAATATAATATATTAAAATAAATATAAATATATAATGTATAAATATATATATAAATAGATCTTTGAATAGGTAAAAAATTTACATGTTTAAAGTTTAATTTTTTTATCTAAAAATATTTTTTAACAAATATGATTCTATCTCTTTATTAAATAAGTTTAATTAAACTTTAAACGAGTAAAGTAGTATGTCTCATTTGTACGTTCATAACTGAGCCGTAAAGTCGTATGTCTCGTTTGTACGTTCACTTTCCATTCCTAGTTTGTACGTTCACTTCCATTTCTAACTGAGCCGTAGACCTTGGACGGATTTGTTCGCTTTCAAATTAAAAATAATTCTTCATAATACATGTTGATAGAAATATACGAGGTTAGATAATAAATAAGTTTAATATTTATTTTTGTGAAAATTTAATCTGTTTAAAAAAATATAAATAATAATAATAATAAATAAGTTTAAAAATTAAATATAAATAATTAAAAAGTTTATGAAATTAATATAATATATATTATTATATATTATATATTAATTATATTATATTATATAGATATAAATATATATTATATATCTTGAATATTATATTTATAATATATATATATATGTATATTTAAACAAATTTTTAAATAGATAAAATATTTTTTTATAAATTTAAATTTATCTTATTTATTTAAAATTTTTAATAAATTTAAATTTATCTAATTACGTCAAAACAAATATTAAATAGATGAGCTAAATTGCTGTGAAACAGACTCATTTCCACGGCTTTGATGACTAACCGACAGTACTTATCAAGTGTTCGGAAAGGTTTATCTGTTTTATAGGCTTTTCCCGTTTTTAATATTTTCCGGTTGAGCACGGAATGCTGCTAAGTGCAAATTCTACTTTATTACTACTGCCATAGATGCCAACTAAGTACATGCACTTAGTGCACTACAGCTAAATTAATCGAATTATCTAGCATCTAAATTGATCAAATTAAATATATATATATATATATTGCAAATTAGGTTAATTTTTGTCTTTTATTATTAAAATTGAATTAACGTAAACTGTTTTATAATATATTTACATTATATCAATAATAGTAAGTCAATATATGTAAATTTTAATATCTTCCCACTATTTACTTTCAAAATATAAATTGAAAAATTAATTATTTTATAAAATTATTATTATTATTAAGAAAAAAATATGTATTACATAGTATTAAAATTTTTTTTCAACAATAAAGATGTACACATTGAATAATGTTTCATTTTGTTTAGTAAATACTTAAAAATTATTTATTTCTAAATGTATATATAGGAAATGATAAAATAGATTTTAATTGTTAAATTTGTTTTTAAAATAATTAATTTAAATTATAATATTTTATAATTATTTATAAAATAAAAATTAAATAATACTATTCATTCCCCTATGATTGACAATTTTGCTAAACAAAACAATAAAATGAATCTAACGAATATCTGGATAAGTTTTTTTTTTTTACAAAACTATTTAAGAATTATAAAAAAAAATAGAAACTAAATTGGATAATTTTAAAATCTTATATGGTGTTTTTCATATTACCATAACTGGTTATATTAATCCACGTGTGTACCGCTTTACTGGTTAGTGGTGAGCAGTATTTGAGTTTCTGGTGCTGCTTTGTGTGATTCATAGCAGTGCTCTGTGTGTGAGTCTCAGAGAGAGAACAGAAGAGAAGATGTGGCCATTCAGCAGAAAAGGGCCTTCTGGGTTTTCTTCATCTTCCACTGCTGAGCAAGTTACTCAAGGCATCGATGGAACTGGTCTCACTGCTATTGTCACAGGTCATCAATTCTTCTTTTTCTGTATTGATTCTCATTTGGATATCTTTCCATTAAAAAAAATCAGTTCTTTTCTCTTCTTTTGTTATAAGTTCATAGAAGGAGAGGTATGAACTGCAGTGATGAACAATTGATAAGGACCGTTCAAATCTAAGATATTTTTTTCCATGTTTGATGAAAATTTTCTTAGCTTATGCAGTTCAATAATGGCTTGAACAAAATGAAAAATGTTTCATTTCTATGTTCAAATGCCTTTTTTTTTTATAGCCAGCCAGGCTATTCGATAGTTTTCTTCACCTGAATACCTGTTCATAAGTTTTTTGGGGAATGGCCTTTTGTTGAATATACGTTTTGAATTGATTGCTATATGTTGTATATAATTATTGGCAACTGGCAAGTAATATCATTTGCATCACATATTGGCTTGAGGAGTAATTTACAAGCTTTTTTGATGAGGGTCCAAAACCAACATTGAACTAATGCCTTTTGTAGTTGAGTCTATATAACTTAGTCCAGGAATATGGCATCGCTAAAACTCAGACCCAGTTAATGCAACTGCAAAATCCGGAATCTTTGCCTGGAATATCAGAATGATGAACTTTGCAGACTCAGATACATGCATGCCATGTTGAATTCTCGCAACTGGCTATGATAAATAATTCTTGGAATGTGCAATTGTTTTAATGTGGTGTATGGACATCATGATAACAGGGGCTTCCAGTGGTATTGGCACTGAGACCACCCGTGTTCTTGCTTTGCGTGGTGTTCATGTGATTATGGGCGTGAGAAATATGACTGCTGCTAAAGGTGTCCAAGAAACAATTCGTAAGGAGATTCCCTCAGCTAAAGTTGATGCCATGGAGTTAGATCTCAGTTCAATGGAATCTGTCAAGAAATTTGCATCTGAGTTTAAGTCCTCTGGTCGTCCATTGAACATCTTGATGTAAGAAAAGCAGATGACATGGATCACATTATCAATTTTATTTTCACTATTTATTTTATCACTTTGCTTTTATTAAAGTTGCAAGTTACTTGTGCTCTCTCATTTTGTGTGACTATGTTCCACATGAGCTCTCTTAATCCTGATCATTCAAGGAAACACAGGAATAATATTGTTTTCCGGTTTGTTTGCCTGTAATTATAAGAAACAATGCAGGAATTATGGCATGCCCTTTCAAGCTCTCGAATGACAAAATTGAACTACAGTTTGCAACAAATCACTTGGGTATGTTGAAAAATGTTACTTTTTCATTCTAAGGTCCAATCACTGTGTTTTTTCATTTGAAAATTCATTTGATGATTGATAGTGACATTGCATCAAATTTACTATATTTTATTCTAACATGAATTTTCTATGAGCTTTCCTGTTTAAATGGGGAAAGGAGGGGGGAGCACTTTTGCCACCTGCAAGTGTTTCTACGGAGTGTAGGTCATGTGATTCATATCTTTCTGATTCAGATAACTAAGAATTCGGATAAAAGTATGGTTACTGTAGCAATGCAGAGTCCTAGACATGAGTCCTCCCTCTTTGTCTCTTGGGGAAATGATTATAAATCATTGAAACATGAAATATGTGTATAACTAAACTTTTGATCTGCCTCAACCTACATAATATCGGATGATATTTTATATCAGACATTTAGTGATTATTTTACAGTTTCTTTGAATGCATAGACTAGGAAGATGTGGCAGTGAACTTAATCGTGCTGTTTTTATTTAATGTTATTCTGCAGGTCATTTTCTCTTGGCAAATCTTCTGTTGGACACTATGAAGAAAACATCACGTGAAAGTAGGAAAGAAGGAAGAATTGTTAACGTCTCCTCTGAGGCTCACCGATTTGCATATTCTGAAGGAATCCGTTTTGACAAAGTTAGTGACCAATCAAGGTAATATATAACCCAAATTCAAACCATAACAGTATATGCTGGCAGTTTTTTGTCTCATTTAATGGAAAAGGAATTTATTGGGAGAGTAAAGGAAGACTTATGCAGGAGACTTCAATTTTATTATCACATGCAATCAGCTCTAATATTTGTTTTATTACAAAAAAAATATTACTTAATATTAAGTTTGTGATTATGCTATGTATTTTTGGTACTCAGGTTTTCTATGAGTACTGGAGAAGATTCCAGATTTGATACTAAAACCTTAATGCAATTTTGATGCACATGGATATAATTATGCATATCTTAGTTGCATTTACAATTAAGAATGGAGACATGATTCATGTAATACTTGTTGAAAGGATAAGTGTTTTTGTATATTTGGTTATATTTGCTCCTTGTTTACAGATAAAACAATTGACTTGCCATTGTTTAAAAAGTTTAGCATCAAAACATGATCCCAGTAGTATTTGTCTACTGGAGAAGTGTTGTGCATATCTAAGTATGTCTGCTTCCTTGTGTAGTTACAGCAGCTGGCGTGCATATGGGCAGTCAAAGCTTGCTAATATTTTACATGCAAATGAACTCTCAAGACGTCTCAAGGTGTGCTAGCTTCTCCTGTAGAGGGGTCTAATTTACATTATCCGGTGAAATAGTTAATTAATAGTATTTTTTTACCACAGCACAACATTTTAGCTGGTTATTGAAGGCCATTATAAGTTAACATTATTATCTCTGATTGATATGAACTTTTGGCTGATTAATTAGAAACAGATGCGCTTAGTTTTTTGTGTTCATTCATTGTCTATTTGGCTTTTGTCAGTTGATTAAGAAACTGATTTTCTGTTTGAACATAATCAGACAGTGGCATGACCTTTGTTCAGTATAATTAATTCCTGTTTTGTCCTTGGTTCTGATGCGAACTATTCTATTGTATTTTTTAAAGGGATTGCCATTATCTTTTGCATTCTTACTTGGTAGGTTGCATTAGACTATCAGATTTAGATCTGTACCAAATTTGTTTCTTCTTTCTCATTCATTCTGTTCAATGTGCTCTAAGAAACTAAACTACTTTATCGCAAGCTATCAGGTTATTTCGGATTTCATTTAGTTTAAACAGCATTCTTCTTTTTCACACTACAGTCTTTCCAATCGCTTTATCTTGATGGTTATGTACAAAACACTCGCTTCATTATTGTAAATATCTATTCATTAAAACTGAGCTTATTGTTGGGGAAGATGATTGCTGACTTGTTTTTAGAAAAAGTAGGCGGTTATTGATGATCAATATTTGTTAGTCATCAATTTCAAGGAAATGTTTAGCTCCTCAAGTCTGGTTTCTTAAAGAGCTCAAATTTTTTTGAATCCCTTTTGGCAACTGCAATCACAGAATCATTTTGTTTATATTCTTTGTCGTTTTTTTAATGGCTTTCTTTCTATGTTTTGTGAATAAAGATGGCGCTCTGGTTTTGTCACTTTAGCTGTCTTTGATGTATGTGACATTGTTGTATCTTGATCAGGAAGATGGAGTGGATATTACTGCAAATTCTCTTCATCCAGGAACAATTGTCACCAACCTTTTCCGTTATAACAGTGCCATGAATGGTAACTACCACTTTGTGCTATTTGAATTCCTGTTCTGTCTAGGAATTGTATAAGTGCTGGGATTTGGTATACTGAATGCCGTATTCTGAGTTATCTTTTTTGTTTATTTCATTTTAATTTTCTTTTAAAATGCATTAAGCTTCACATTCATATACATAGCTTTTAGGTGTCATATCCTAAATTTAGTTCAAGAATATTTTTCAAAAACCAGCACCTATTATGAATAGGTTGGTGATGAAGCACCATGAATGAGAACTGGTGTTAAGATTTTTATTCAAATGAAAAGAACGTAGAGCCAAAGCTCCTAGTCTTACAAAGGAAACCAGAGCCTCTGCTCCCCAGAGAAGGACTTACTGTGTCTCTTTTCCCAAATAACCAACCTGCTTCAGACCACCACTCCCCTTCCCCCCTATAACCATGCTGCCAGGTCTAATTAACTTGCCAATTTAGCAGAATAACTATTCTCCCCCCCCCCCCCCCGGCCCCCCTTCTCATCTCTTTTCTGCATACAAGTATATACCTTCTTCTAGAATATAGGCTTTCTGGGGCTCAAGTCCAGAAGCTGGTCCATGTTGTGTTCAACCTGGCTGCTTACATCAGGTCCATGATCAGGTTCTCTATCAGTTTGCCCACCTGAATTTTGAATACAAGCATGCTGAAGAACATCTAGAGCATTCTTGTGAAGCACAGCTTCTCGTGATGACTCTGAAAAAAAACCTTTTTAATTTGCAGCACTTGATTGCTGTATCAATTCATGTCTGTGAAATTTGTTCACTTTTCTAATGCAAGAATGACGGTAGCTGAGTTTTATGGGTATATTTTTATTTGATTTATGCAGGTCTAATTAATGTGGTGGGAAGACTTGTGCTTAAAAATGTCCAGCAGGTTAGTTAGGCCAGTATGATCTATGATTATAAATGTCAGGGACATTGTGTTGTTTTCTAGGGCATTACTGTAGTGCCCATTTTTTTCTATGATTACCGAAATTCCATTGAGTTCTCAAACATTTATTGATTGTTGATTATATTTAATAACTTAAAAACATTTATTATGAAATTAATACCCAGTACACTATTGACAATTCACCTTGGTATCCATAAGGGTACAATTACTCCTTTTTATTTAACATTCCTCGTATTTTTTAACATCGGATTCTTCTGACCTTACTTCTCCACCTTCTTCAACCTTAATGCAGGGAGCAGCAACATCATGTTATGTAGCATTACACCCACAAGTGAAGGGAGTTAGTGGCAAGTATTTTTCAGACAGTAATGTGGCCAAAACAACCGCACAGGGGACTGACGCAGATTTGGCCAAGAAATTATGGGATTTCAGCATGAATTTGATTAAGTAGAATACCCCTAGTGTTATTTAATGGCATTCGCACGTGTTAAATGAAAAGCATCAGTTATATGATTGGCTGTGTTATAAATAATGAGATTCTGGTTCCTACATTGCATAGACATGAATTTCTAGCTTACAATTTATATTTCAACGGTCCTACTCCAACCCTTTTTACTGTGCACAGAATTTTACCAATTGAAGTCCTTTTCTGCTCTATATTGAAGACATGCACAACGTGGACTTTCGATCTCACCTTTTTTAAGAATGAATTTTACGCTCCATCTTAGTCTATTTAATGTGATCTAAAATGAAATGACTACTTTGTATTTTTTGCGAACAAAAATGAAAATCCTTCAACTGTTGTATTTCGTCGAATTTGAATTAGAGATTTGATTTCAATTATAATTTCAAAGTACTAAATAGTATAATTGTTTTTATTTTCTCAAGTCTACCCAAAACAACTTTTATAGTCACTTACTACATATAACTTTATGAAATATAATAAATATCATATATGGCTAATCAACCGAATCAAGCTAATCACATTTAAACACCTGTTATGCATGGTCCAAAAGAAATGAATTAACAAAAAAACATCTGTTGGGTATACCATATTTTAATTAGAAGATTCCAATTTGATTATCATCCTAAATACACTTTTAATCCTAATTTTTAATTTATGTATAATTTATCTTCTAATTTTAATTGCTCACATTTAGCTTTCATAATTTTTAAATTATTCAAATTAAAATTTTCTCTTAAAAATTTTATCCAATAATTAAATCAAATGTAATGGAAGAATGACATAACATTGATTTGAATAGACTCCCAAAGATAACATATATAAATAATTTAAATAAAAATAAAAAACAAGAAGTTTTATTACCTTTTATACATTATTTTAAAAATATTTTATACCTTTTTTTTATTAATGCATAAAAACAACTTTTTTCTTTTAAAATTGTTGGAAGAATTAATTTAAATCCTAAGCCATAAACAAGACTTAATTTAAACAATCGGAAGACTAAATTAAATGAAAATAATTAAAATTAAAATTACACAAAAATTAAAAAATGGAGACCAATTACGCAATTGGTCTTATAATCAAAATACAAATAATTAAAAGAATCATCATTTAGAGATTGGTGCATGAATCCGTTTTTATGTATAACCACTTCTTTACGTTTTGTTAATTTTTGAATATCATTAGTACTTCTTTTGAATAAAATTTATTTAATTATAAAAAAATAAATTTAATAATTAATTTTTTAAAATTATAAAAAATGAATAAACTTTTATTTTAATTTTTGAAATTATAAATATCAATCGCAGCACTCTCTTCACTTTTCAAAATCTTATGTTTAAAATTATTAGTTTTAAAATTTAACATACTTTTTATTAATAAAATAACGTATAATAAATTTAATATTTTTTTCATAATTTTTTTATTAATTTTAAAAATCTTACTTTTATAATTTATTTAATATTTAATATATTTATTTATTAATAAAAAATTACTATTCTATTTAATTTATTAATCATAAATTTTATTTAAACTTTAAAATAACAATACAATACACCTCTAATTTTTTATTTAAAATTTATTTAAATTTAAAAATACCCATACTATACATAACAAAAACTTGTTAGTTAAAAACTAAAATGAATAACCCTGACAATCTTAAAAACTAAAGTACACTTGCCTCCGTCAAGATCAGTTGGAAAAGGTTAAATATCTTTTGTAGTCTATTTGGTCTCTAAATTAAAAAAATAATTAATCCTCGGATATAGAATGATTTTCAATTTGATCCCTGCTGTTGGTCACTATTATAACACCAATATTCGCGGTTATCATTTTCAATTTAATCCCTATTCTTTACATCAACTTCATGTTTGATCTCAAATTATTGTTACAGCAACAGATGGCACGGCGAAGTTGAAAATGTGTGTAACTGAGAAGTCTTTTCCTATGGATACCAGACTAGAACTATGTATCACATACATGCAAGAATTAAAACTATATTTCGTTAAAAAATATTAGCCATGTATAACCAAAATCTCCTAGTGGACGTCTCAACCTGATGGTCAATGTGATTCAGCATAATTTTCCCCATATTCCTGCCTTCTTCGAAACCTCTTCTCTAACCTCATTTTTAGGATGTTGAACCCATCCACATATAAATCTTTGCCGAAACTCCAGGATTTCTTTCTGTAAAATCTTTCTTAAGTAAGTGCATAGCTTAGTAAAAAATTAATAATAACAATAATACTCACGTATTGATAATTAGGCATGGTTTTGTCTTGCCATTTTATTGATCCATCCCAAATTTCCATGAATTTCAGCACATAGATGCCACAATCATGACTTCATCAAGCACATAAAGCATAAATGAGAAACAATATATGATTATCACCAATAATGAGTTGTTGAGTTTTCTATGTAAATGAACATTAGAACTATACACACTACTTACTTGTTTTGCTGCAGAGGAACATCAACATTAACTAGTGTTATTGATGCATTCTCCTTCGTAAAACCAGGATACATTAATACCAGCAGCTCCTGAAAACGAAGTTTCTTTGCATTGAAAAGACCATTGATTAGTTGGATCAGACAGAGAAGTTAGGGATAAAAATTTGACAAAAAATAATGTAAATATTTCCTACGAAAAAAGTAATGCTCAACACTACCGTTGCATCATCCAACTTCTTCTTGCCAGTTGAGACACTGTCATGCATTGAATCTAACACGTACAAGGTTTTGTTCTTGGGCTCAAACACATAACAAGACCAATGCTCCTCAAACAAAGTTGGTGCAAAAATCTAAAAGGGAAAAGGAAGTAAATCATTATGCCTGAACGACGTTGTATACCACCAAATCCAAAGGCTATTTACAAACCATTACAACTTTCATACACAAGGCATATATATAAGGTAACACCTTACTTACAAATTTGCACCGATTAATATCATAACCCAATTTACTCGGCAAGATGAATAGGTATACATCCTCTATACACCAAGGCTTGTAGCTATCTTCATTAGACAGATTTGAGTCACTTATTACCTTACTCTACACAGAAACATCATTGACTGACATGAGAATGTTATGCTGCATAAACATATTATAAAAAACGATAGCACTACCATAAATGTTGATAGTGAATCCTTCAACAGCTCTTATGTTAATAAGCATATATAGTTAACTACTCACCATAAACTGTGGGCTAAATATATGACGAGTGACAACCCCATTTGCTGCTTTCTCTTCTTCCATCATTGTCTTTCCTGCAACTAAAATCACCTGAACATTTGACATATAATCTCAGTGTTATATGACAAATATACTAATAAGTTAAAATAAGCCTTCTGCATTTTTAATACTGACCATATGACTGATCCATCCTTTTGGCTTCATTGTACAGCTGTCCTTGCGGTTTAAGTAAACGCCAAACATGCTAACCAAGACACTGGGATATGAACATAAGATCTTCAACATCAGCAAGACAACAAATACTACATTAAAGTACTAATGGTACGCCAATTTTATACCTCGATTCCTCATGTGCCTTTGGTCTGCGTGTACAAAAGTGATATAGCTGGTTCAGCATAGAAAGGGACTTTTGGTCCACAACCTTGCGTACTTGTTGACAGCGGGAAGGATCCAATGGCATAGGCAGCCTATTTTGGGAAGCCCTGATAGCTAATTGAATAATACATCATCAAGTCACTAGGATTGGGCAACAGCTTAGAACTGAGGGGTTTGAGTAGTTTGCAGCAGCTCTTAGGATCAAAGCTATGTGCCCATGGATGGAACTACATAGGAGAGTGGGGGTGCAACCACACCTTTTCTTTTTCTTGAATACCACGTATAATTTTTCAAATAAGGCCCCTCTCCATTGTACCAAAAAAAAAAAATTGATCATGACTCTCATTTATGTCACACAATCATGGCACACTAACAACATACCATGAATTTCTAGTCTTATACTAGATGTAAAGAATCACAAGTTAGGAGAAATCGACATAAGAGGGTTTATTAATCAATAAGGACTTCGAAATAGGTAGGTTAAAGGAAGGAGTTTTTGTCACTACTACCACTACTTGAAGGTTCAATTGCCTTACTTGCCATGGCTTCTGGTATGCTACCAACTGTTGATACAGGGAAGTACAGCCAATCACGTCAATGTACTAGGGTAGAGTCAAGGTTAACTAACATAAGTTCCGAGCTTAGACCAGTACATACTCATAGGAAATATTTAGGTAATACAGGTACAGGTACAGGTACAGGGTACAGCAAAATTTCTAAAACTAAGGGATGGGTACTGGAGAATATACTATATGAAATATAAAAACACAAACAATAAATTATCAAAACCAAACTATTAATACAATTTTTATAACATTAACTCAAGTAAGAAAAAAAAAATATTTAAAGATGACACAGGTTTTGAAGGAGGCGTGTAGAAATTTTGTTGCATTTAGCAACAAAATGCAAGGACCATAAGTGAATTGTTGGTGAGTAACCACGTGTTCCAAATACGTATAACTACTTAGAAGTATAGATGCATTGAATTTGGTACAGATTCTACTAGCAATAGCAATAGGTGAAGGTTTAAAGGAATGAGATAAACTCTGTATACCTCTAGCCCTGTTAGATGGATTCTTCCTCTTACGTCCCATTCTTAACTTTCACTGATTGGCAAAACAGCAAAAATTATACATCCCAAAGTTGTTACAAACAAGCAAGACAAAATTCAAACAATCTCCAATTCATATGGAAAATAATAATAATAAAATTAACTGTGAATGTGGATAATGATATGATTCATTTGGACTATTGAGATGGAACCATAAATATAAACCTCAATCACAGAAACAAACAGAAACAGAGTTGAACTTGAAGGAAGTGGGAACCGTACACGAACACGATGGACGGAGAATGGAACCATTTATTACACTTCACTTCACTATGCTTTAATTTGATGTTTCTTTCCTATAAATCGGCTACTTCGATGACAAGAAGACAGATGCAATAAATGATTTTTTTTCTTATTACCAAACCATTTCAATTAAGTTATAAACGGAACAGTTTGACCGATTGTAAGCCTTTGGATTTTTTTATTTTTTAAGATGTAGATAGAATAATGTCCCTGTCGTAGATAAAAGAATCTCACTAAAAATATTAATTAAATGTAAATATTGACATGTTAAATCATTTAAAAATATTTATTTTTTAAATAAATCATATTTAAGATATTATAATTATAATTTTAAATTTTGATATATCAAATTAATAAAGAATTATTTTTTAGTTTAATAGTTTAATCTTTTTAATTTTTTATTAATAAAAATATTCGTCAACAATAAAACTATTTACTGTTCTTTTACTCCCTTTGATCTTTATTATAAAACTTTTTCAAAACAGGTTTAGTAATCTTTAATATAATATAAGATTTTTTGGAAAATTTTTAAAATATTATTAATTTCATTTTTTATATTATCCTTTATAATATTAATAACTTTAAAATGGAATAATCAATATATAATAGAAATAAATTTAAAATATAATGCTAATTTTTTAAAATTAAATATATTAATTAATGTTATTACATGTTTCTTTAGTATATATAAATTGCTAGAAAGATTTTATAAAAAATTAGAAATAAATAATTTATTTTTATTTATAAATTTTATTTGATATGAAAAATATCCGTGCATAGTATGAATAACATGCCAGTTTAAATTCAATTAAGGGTGTACACTTGTATCAACGTTGTGTCATGTCTGTAGACACTTCTTATATTTTGCAAATTTTTAATTTTTTAAAACTTTATACCTACAAAGATGAAAATACTGTATAATTAGAGGAATATTATTATTTCATACTGACTCGAAAATTTAAAATCTTTTATATTATTATTTCATCATATCTAAACTTTTATATTATTTTCTTACTAATTTTATATATTATATCACAACTGTGTCGTGTCTTATAACTTTTTAAATTTATTGTATCTCCATATTCGTGCACCATACCGTATTCCATGACATATTCCTGCAAAACATAGATGCTTATACTTATCTCGCACGATGCCATTAAACACAAGTTACTTCTAATATTGTTATATAAGCACTTCAACTATAATATGAATAATGTAATCAAAAGGGGAGAGCGATGGCCAGTAATATATATTCAATTTTTCTCATACAACCAGATTTTTCTAAACCCCTGTATAAACCAATGAGTGGACCATAAGATCAATTTTCTTCCATCTAATGTTTGAATAATAATAATATACAGAACAGATCCAGTAGTAGAGTATACACTATGAAAGTAATACATGTGAACCCACAATTAAACATGACATGCATGGGCTCTCTACAAAACCTTGACTTTCCCATCAATAAATGCAGAATCACAACACAGCTTCCCATCTTCTGTACAGCAACGTCTTACCTCCCAAAAAATAGTCTACAAGTTAAGTTTTGTATCAATTTAACACTCTTTTTGGCATCTATATGGTGTTCCAAAAGATGCATTTGTCATTGCATGAACCCTGCCATTTCTAGTATCCTAAGCAAAGGAGAAAAATCTAAGTACCTGACCTCTCATGCGCTGATGCTGCATCTTAAATGTTATGTTACATACAACAAGTTCCTCTTGGCCAACAAGTGAGCATTTGTGAGTTGATAACTTGATATGGACAAATTTGATGTCAGAAAGTTGGCACTTCATGAATGAACTCCCCAAGCCCGAGCATGAAGCCATGCAAAATGCACTTTTGTGCCCATGTAGCCTATTCTCTGAAGCAAATTTATTTACATTGATCCTCTTATGCTTTGGCTCCTTATTGTATAATTATATTCTTGCAAATAGAACAATGAATAGTTCTGCATAATCAAAGGTATTCTGAGAAACTTTTAAGAGCTGCTAAGATGAGTGACCAAGGAAAATTCCTATGTCATAAACCGTTTGCCCGGCTAAGCAAAGACGAGTTGGGACTTAGATCAACGGATGGGTTAATCTTGACATGTTCCCCCAGCAGCTGCCGGCCAACCCGATCAGCCAAGACTGACTGAAAATCATATGGCTCTGCTAGATGAGGCCTTGAAAACTGTTTACCCAGAACATCATTTTCACTGGAAATCAGTTCTGATGAAATGTGAGACCCCATTTGCATTCCTCGAAAAATGTCAACATTTGAGTCATGATGAGCATGGCCATTCATGTAGACACCATTCGAGGACTTTGGCATGCTTCCAAAACCCTCTTGAAAGTAAATTGATTGTTTCAAATGATTACCAAACGGAATGGTACCACTGCCACCAGCAAGAGGTGTGGACGCGCCAGAAGCAGTCCGAGGGCTAGATATAGGAGAAGGTGACATTCTTCCATTGCTGTATTGTGGTGATCTTGACCTCAAAAGTGGGCTTCCAATGGGAGAGACAGGGCAAGATATATTCCTTGGAATATGGATTTCACTGGAGATTAATGACATAAGTTCAGATTACCGTTGAGAAAGTCAGCATCCTTGCATGCATGTTTCAGTGTGTGTGCGTGTGCGTGTGCGTGTGCGTGTGCGTGTGCATGTGCGAGAGTGAGAGAGAGAGAGAGAGAGAGACCTTTCATGAGGACCAGTTTTCAAAAATCTAGAAGAATGAACAGAAAGTCTATCTGAGTCCAGCTTAGAAGGATTCTTTCCCTGTCCAATGCCCTGTAAATTGATCGAAGATGCATGAATTTACTATAATAATACTGAAATAGAAATCAAGCGAGAAACAACTATAAATAGGGCTCCATTGATGCAAGAAAGATTGAGCTAGGATGTCACGTTTGGAAGCTAGCTCATGTAAAGACCTAAACCAGATACACTATGGAGCCTTCATATGAAGATGTAGATGCCAAACAAAATTTACATTACTGCTAAACTAATCACTGCCACAATTCTTAAGATTACAACAGTCCTTTAGCTTCCCCTGCCCCTACTGAACTCCATTGATGTACTTTAACATAAAATTCTAGCCTGATCTAACAGAACGGGAATCCAATTCATAAACCCTAGAAGTCTAGAACATTTATTCTGCTTCAGCTGCTGTCCCACTATCCCTCAACCAATATTATGTCTCAAGCTACTGTCCCTGTCTTTCCCTTCTGCACCATCCATGCTGCCTTGTATGCAAGAGCAATTTCTATGGCAACATAACTATTAGAAACCTCAGTGAGGCTTGAATCAGTAAGTAACAGAAATAACTGTTAGTAACTGTTATGATTTAGACAACTATAGTTAGTTTGTCTGATGGATGGACTGTCAATCAGTGGGTTAGAGACATAATTGAAAGGGAAAGATGGTATAAACTAGCAGAAGGGAGGACACTGGGGAATCTTTGGTTTTGGAGTGGAGTTGAGAGGGAGTCTCTCTCAAACTTGGAGCCTGGATTCACATTTACTCATCTCTGTTCTTGTATCTCTTTGATGCAGGTCAAGAGACAAGTTACTGTCAGTAAACTATCCACTTCTTTTCTATATTCCGATCCAGTTCTATCACATACATGGAAAAGGGAGTGAGAATATAAATCATACATATGTGTATTGCCAAGAGAATGAATTGTGTATACAACATACACACCAAGAACATCTAAATCAATTACAAGGAATGTGAAAGCATGAAGAACAAAAAAATCCATATCACACATATTTTCATGAAGCAGGGCAGATGCTTCCTACTTTGTTGTATCATGTGTAGATGAGGCGGTGGGATAAAACTTGATGCATTAGCAGCATGACATGCAATTAACGGTAAACACACAACCCTCCAATGTTAATGTGGACATGCCACACATATAAAACTGAGCTTTAAACAATTTATGTTAGACAATACTTTATATACCAGAGCTTTTGTTCCATGTGTAATTGCAGAAACAGGGTCAAAAGCTTCAGAAACCAGAATAGGTCTTTCCAAAGGTGCTGCACATTTTACAAAAGGGTGGTCCAATAATTCACTGGCAGAAGGGCGATCAGGTGGGTTCCGTTGAAGACATTTCCTAACAAAATCTTTTCCTTCATTTGAGAGATGATCTGGGATTGTTGGGAGGTCCTTGCCATTACCAATCTTGAACATGGCAGCAACCTGTTATGTTAACAAGCAAATAGCTCAAGCCATAAGAACTAATTTATAAGGCTGCCATGTTTATAATACAAAAAAATATTATAAGTGCTTCCAAAATATAAAATACTTAAAATATATCTTAAAAAAAGGATAAAAAAATTAATAAAAGCTCTGATATATTGACATAAATTACTAACCCCTTCATACTGAAACCAAGGAGGCTTGGTTGTAGCCATTTCCAAAACTGTGCACCCAAGACTCCATATATCCACAGCAAGGTTGCATCCATTAGAGTTCTTTATAACCTGAATCATCAGAAAGCAAATACACTGAATCACCAAACTAAGATGCAATTAAAATGTAAAGAACTGGATCTAGAAAAAAAATTTGGAACCTCAGGAGCCATCCAATAAGGGCTTCCCTTGAATGACAATGGACATGATTGCCCTGTTATCTGCAAATTATGTAAGATTAAAGTAGGTGAACAAGACAAATTTTGCAACTTTCGGACTAACTAAATAAGTAAGAGTTAGAAAATCAATAAAACAGATGCAAATAATGACAATTATACAGGAAGGAAAAAAATATTGTGAATTCAATTTAACCGGAAGAAAGATTAAGACACAAGTAGTCTGCGTGAGTTGGAGTTCCATGTGTTAACAGATAGGACTGGGGCTAATTGAAAGTTCTTCACAATATAGAATGTGGTCTACAAGGTGATCATACCATCACCCATTACAGAAGGATGGGAGTCCCTGAGGAGATTCAGAAGAGGTTTTTGTCTTCTTTACTTCTTCAGAAATTTATTACTTTAGGTCTGCTTTCATTCTTCTTTATTTGATATCCTATTTTTATATTAACCTGACTTTCTCTGCTCCCCCTTTTCACTTCTTATGATTTCTATTTGCATATTTGGGAGGAGGGGGAGGGGGGGATTCCATCTTGGTAACTTCTTATAATATTTTAAATTACCCACTTATTACCAACTAGCCAGAATCATTAATATTTTATCAGAGTGAATTATTGAATTTGATTAGAAAGGAAATGTATAGCTAGGGGAAGGATACAAAATCCACCAAAAAAGTGAGGGGGAAAACACTGGACACAACAAGGAACATAAAAAACACAAGTAGCTCAAGTCTCAACAAATTGGAAATAGCAAAACTCTTGAATTAGTAAATTAGAGAATTTTTAACCAAGATTCATAATTTCACCAGGCATTACAATCCAATTTTCACAAGTAATTCATTTAGCTTAAATGCAGATGTATTAAATACCAGATAGTTAATATATCTAAACTTACATGTTTTGCCATGCCAAAGTCTGCCAACTTGACCCGACCATTTGGATCTACCAGTATATTTGCTCCTTTGATGTCCCTTTACAAGTAAATACAATTTCAGAGATAGACACATCAGAAATTAATCATTACGTGGAAGCAGCAAAAAGCAAAACATCGAAATCATAAATAGATGACTTAGTTCACCTATGGAGAGTATTTTTAGCATGTAAATAAGCAAGCCCGGACAAAATTTGGTGAGTATAACTACGAATAGCTAGTTCACCGAATTGCCCATATTCTTGAAGAAGTTTATGTATGGAGCCTCCAGATACATACTCAAGGTATATGTAAAGCTTGTCATCTACCTGTTCAAGGGATGATTCAGAAACCTCTCTAAGTAGACTATAAAAACATATAGTAATTCTGCTGAGAAAATTCTGCTGCTATGCTGTTAGGTGCAAGCAACTAACATTCTTGTAAGTAGAATATCATGCATACATGAGACATGGACAGTCTAAAACGACACCCACACAATAAATCATAATCATTCACAGGCAGTTAATGTTATCATCAGAATCTGAATGCTAACATTTTTTGTCAGTAGAATGGGTTTTGTAAACTGGGAGCAAAGGATAGAACTTACAGTTTCAGAACCATAATACTGAACAATATTTGGATGCCGTAAGCGGCTCAATAAATGAATTTCCTGCCAGAAATCTTGTAGTTAGATTTTCAAAGCTATGCCCATTTTAAAACAGAACGAGAACACTATAATGCTGGGCCTAAAGAAAATGAATTCATTGCCTGTATGGAATTTTATTTTACTAGGTTTAAAAGGAATCAATTACCTGCATTAATTGCTTAGCACTTTCCATAGACTTGGGATCATCTGAAAACAGAGTAACCTCCTTCATTGCACACATTTCACCACTTTCACTAAAAGAGAAACATTTTAAACAAAGTAATTCTTACTAAGATGCATATATAAAAATGAAAAAAATAAAGGAATAACTAAAAGTAAGAACATTTTATCTAAAGTACATACCTATTGAATCCAATATACACATGTCCAAATGTGCCTCTGCCAAGCAGCTTTCCTTTCTTCCAACGTGAGCCAGAGCTTGGATTATCTGCTCTAGCTGGACTTCTTGGCATAGACGGAGATGTTGCTGCAGAATTAGAATGAGAGAAAGGTGAGGAATTAGTAACTGTCAAAGGAGGAAGGGGCAAGCGATGACTCTGCTGTTTTCCATCATCAACCCATCCTGTCTGTGATTCAGTGGGTGTCCCCCCAGCTTTAGGATGAATAGGTGTGACTGCTCCACTCTGAATTCTAGAGCTTGGACCAGGGCTAGTCATTCTGGGACTAGGTACTGGAGAATACTCAGGGCTACCCCTGCTTGGTTGCCAAAATAATGGTCCTGACATGTCCCCTCCCATTGAATTATGTCCAGAATTGTGACCAGAACCTGGACTAGAACAATGTCCAGATCCAACTAAATTGATCTCTGAATATGGCTTTCCAGCCCAAAAGGCAGAATTCAACACCTGATCTGTGCCAAATGCTCTCAATGGACTTCTTGATGGACTTGACAAGGAACTATCAGGAGCACTGTAGAAGGCACCATGAGGAGGAACCTGAAGATTTGGAACATGGTTGCGTAAAGGCCTCCGTTTTGGTGAAGTAGAAAACATATGATTACTTAGAATATTTTCTGGTTTTTTTACTTCTCTTGAATTCAGTTGAGAAACAGCAGGTGATTGATCCTTGAGCATCGAGCTTCAGAAACAGGGGAACCTTTGAGTAAAGGAGAAAATATATATATTTCTAATACGTTCAATCATATATAACCAACGCATGTAAATATAACATGTGCAATCTGGAAGTAAGTTATGGTTTGAGGAAGCTACCTGGAAGGACTGCTAGCAGCAGTTCTAGCCCCAGTCTCAGTGTCAGTTGCCAGAGGACTACGGTTGTGTGAGTCTGCTGGCTCATCACTATCAGCAGAGCAATCACTAAAGACTGAAGCAGTGACCACATCTCCATCCAAGTCTGCAGGGTTTGGCCTGCAACGTATGCATCCAGGTGTTGGAAGCGGAAGAAACAAAGATGGCTTGGAGCCTTTTTCCAATCTTGACTTTGATGATATGCTAATTTCGGAATCTACTCGGCCCACACTAGAAGGGTGCAGACCAGGAAGTGGAAGTGGCTGAGCATGAGGCCTTTCAGCAAAACTTTGACACCTTGCCACTTTGGAAGGTGAAGGTGATCTTGATTCAGATGGAGAGCAATCCCCCTTCTCTGAAATTGTGTCATTGGAATGTCTACGACTACGAGATCCTCCAGATCTAATGCTTAGTTTACCTTCAGATGGAATTTTAAATTTTCGATGCAACGTGTCAATAAAGCTTTTCTTACTTGCTTTCTTCTTGGTTTCTTTTGATGACGATTTTCCCCACCATGAAGGCATATTTGTATTTTATATATTGAGATGCAGGAAGGAGGTTTCTTTAAAGGATCCCAAAAATAGTTCAAAAAATCTATCATTTCACATCAGTGGACGGAGTTATAAAAGCCATGATGCGGCCATAAACCTTTAAAGGTAGGAAATTCACAAATTCCAAAAGCAACAACTTTAGAGTGAGAGACGGGAATCAGTTATTGAAAATCATTGCAAAAAACCTGCAGCAGAGAACAACATGTACTTCCAATAAGCAAAAGATGCATATACTTTTTTTGTCCTAAATGTATATACTGTATACAAATTCTTCAATGCATGTATATATATCAAACCTTATTCGGTAAATCTATCGCAGACTGTTAAGTGATAGAATATGCTAACTATTCAGTGATTCTTAGTTTATACCACAGCTACTGACTAGTGATGCACATTAGTCAACGAATATAATACAAGAAACACCATGCACCTAATCTGACAAGACAAAGGATAAACTAAACATTCAAAATTAAACAACTCCAATCCATCAGCTAATACTTGGTCCCAGTTTCCAAGATCAAATCTAAATAAAGTATACGCATCATATAGTGAAAACTTGAATAACTTTAGAGACAGGAGCATTCAACAGTTTTCATCTGTTCAAATTTCCTTATTTTCCAACTTCAAGGCAAAATTCATATATCGTAACTCACAACTCTAACCAAAAGAGGAGGAGAAACAAGGATGAAATTAGATTGAATTATTTTGACCATCAAACCGAAACCCAGCTCTCAATCAAGACTAAACTACATATGTTCATTAATTTTGTGTTTCAATACCCAGATTCCCACATACCCAGAAAAACATAAGAATAAAAATTCGAACTTTCAAATTACCTCCCTCTAATTCCACCAAAATTTTTCAGGATCCCAAGATGAAGTACCAGCCCATTGTTAAAAGCAAAGATCCATTAACACGTGATCGAGCAACGGAAACAGTCAAATCAACTAACTCGTTGATCATCGAGTGAAATCAGGCAAAGAGTAACCGGAAATGGTAAAAAGGCGGAGACTTACTTCAATTAATCAGCTCTGTGAATTTGAACTGAAGCCACTGTGTAATTTTGGGCACAAATCTGAGTGAGAAGATTTCCTCAAACGTTCGGAGCTCCGCGAGAGAGCCCCAAAAGACCCAAAATGCGACAAATGGAGAAGGATTTTGTAGTGATTTGTGGTGAAAATATTCCCAATTGAAAGTCAGTGAAAGAGATCGCGTAGAGAAGGAGAGAGAAAAGGAAAAGAGAGAGAGAGAGAGTGTGTGTGTGTGAAGAAGGGGTCTCTGTCTCAATGAGTGTTGAACTGTTGATTCATCCTAATAATAATTTAAAATAATTTAATTATTATAAATATTAATTGGCAATTTCCATATTTGAACCCTTCCAAATTATTAGATGCCCCTAAAATGGTAATTGTTTTTAGTAACTTTAATTTTTTTCCTTTATAAAAAAATATCTTTTCAGTGAAAAGGACACATACATCTGCATTAACAACACCAAAACTGATTTTTTTATATTAAAAGTATTTCTTAATTGATAATCAAAAATTATTTTTGTCAGCATATAAACTATTAAATTGGTTTTTTAAAAATTAAGGTATTTTAATAAAATTAAAAATATTCATAATATGTTGAAAATAATTTTCTCAAAAAAAATATATATACAAAATTTAAACTTAAAATCATATATAAAAAAAAAACTAAACATATACAATTTAGATCCACCTTTCGTTAGTCTATATTGGTTTTTTCACATTCCACTGCGAGTATAATAATGGGTAACCTTCTAAAAAATATTTATAAAACCTTTTTAAGTGACAAATTCTGTAGTCTTGAAATTAATAAGACATGATGAGATTTTTCCGATTACCATAAAAAATATTCTAACACATCTGATTTACCTTGCAAATATAAGAAAAGGTAGAATTCTTTTTATATATTTTTTAAAATATATCTATATATACTAATCATTTTTTAATAATTTATTTTGGGTGGTTGAGATGAAAATAAAATGAAATGAAATCGGGTGGTTAATTATTTTTGAAAGGAATCAAATTATGGAATGTAGTCTGCCAGAAAAAAGTTATGTAATGTGGCACAATACCTTCCATGGATTGGCATTTGGGTTTTGGACTTGATTCCTTCAAAGTTCAAAGTTCAAAGCACGGGTATCCAGGTAAATATATGATAGTTGGCATGTTGGTAATACTTAAAACCAAAAAATGATGCTTTTATGATTTGAGTTGCCACTGATATATAGAAAATTATAAAGTTTCGGCCGAAAAGACAACTGTGATGGTGATACGATTTTTAGAATAAATCTTTAAGGGAAAGACTTAATTTATGTATTAATAAATTTTGATATTGACTGATAATTATATTTTTAAATGTTAATTAATGTTTAATTCTTAATAAAATATAAAAAATATTTAAAATATTGAATGTATTTTAATAATTTATATAACTTTGTAAATATTAATAATCTTACTTATAGAATGAAAATATTTAATATACATAAGAAGACCAGAAAGATACGTACTTAGAACTTTATATTTGTTAACAGTATAATATTAAAATAGTTTATATAAAAATTTAAATTTAAATTGAATTATTTTTATCATCATGCATATAAAAACCTATAAAAAATACAATAAATAATATTCCTCAATAAATACGTATATATAAAAATACAAACACGACGCCCTTGAGGCTGCGACCCATATGCTGAAGATAGCCCGTGCTCGGGAACACTGTAAGATTTTTGCCACAAAATTTGCATTGCAGATAATACTTAGAGATTAGAGATATTATTACTTAAAAAATGTTTCTAAAAATTAATTTTAAAGAGGAGGATTGTTCCAATTTTTTTAAAGAAAATTTTCATTCTACTTCTAATTAATATGAAATGTTTTAGCATACCACTCATATTTAAAATTAAACATTTAATGTTAAAATTTGAAATATTAATTGTTGCAGATCAATATTAAAATTAAGTATGTTTTAATATTATATTAAAAAAATAATTTATATTTTAAAAATTGATTAAAAAAATGATTGTCTTATCTTTCAAAAGATAAAAAATATTTCAACTTTTATTATGTAATATATTAAATATCTTAAATTTTATTAACTAAATTAACTAAAATTCAGTTTAAAATGATTGCAAATTTTTAATTTTTAATTTTTTAATTAATTTTAAAATATAATTTATTTAAAAAATAATTTTTAATTAATTTTTAATTTAATTTTAAAATAAATTTAACTTAAATTTTAAAAAATAAAATTATTATTGATTATTTATTTTTTATTATTTTTAATTTTAAAAAAATATTTTTAAATCTATCAAATTTTATCATTATTACTATTAATATCACTACTAATAAATTATTATTCTATTATCATTAACATCTATAATTATTATTATTATTATATTTTTTATTTTAAAATAATTTAAATCTTTATTAATAATTTTTATATATTAAAAATAAAATAAATAATATAATTTGATGTATAAATTATATCAAATTTATAATATTATAATATAATTTTATATTATATAATTATTTATAATATATTATTTTAAATAAAATAAATATTAAATAATATAAAAATATTATAATAATAAATAAAATAAATTTTTTATAATTAAATAATATTTTTATATTATAATTGTTATATTATTATTATTTTTTCATAAATACTATTTTACTTTTATTATTATTACTATCATCATTATCATAATTATTATAATAATAATAAATTATAAATTTTTTATTATAAAAATTTAATTATTTATTTATTTATTTAGATTTATAAATAAATAATACTATTTAATATATAAAATTATATTCAATTTATAGTATTATAATATAATTTTATGTTATATAAATTTTTATAATAAAATATATATATTATTCTATATAAAATAAATATTTAATAATATAAACAAATATTATAATAATATATAAAATTATTCATTTCATATATTTATTATTTAATAATATATAAAATATAAATATATATAATAACATAATATTTTTATATTATAATAATTAATATATTTACAATAAGTATAATTATCATAATTAATTTTATCATAATAATAATAAATTATTTTTATTATTTTAGGTTAATTTATGTTTTATATATTAAAAAATAAAATAATATTATTTAATATATGAATTATATTAAATTTATAATATTATAATATAATTTATCTTATATAATTATTTATAATATATTATTTTTATATAAAATAATTATTAAAAAATATAAAAAATATTATTATAATAATATATATAATTATTTATTTTAAATAATAATAATCAGTAATATATAAAATATAAATTTTTCTACTTATATAATATTATTTATATTTTAATTATATTATTATTATCATTATCTTATAAATACTATTTTTATTATTATTATTATTATTATTATCCTAATTATTATTATAATTGTGATATTTAATTTTATTATTTTTAAAAAATTAAATTTATGTTTTTTTAATATAATTTAATTTTTATTATTTGAATAATATTTTTATTTATATATATTTTTTATAAATTTATAATATAATAGAATAGAATTATTTGTTTATTTTTATAACAGTTTTTAAAAATTATAAATAAAAACCAATTTTAGATTTTAAAATTAAAAACTAAAAATCATTTTAAAAAACCTAAGTTTATATTATTAAAAGTTAATTATTATGAAGAAGATTGTATATTCTCAAAATTAAGGACTTGGTAAAAAAAAACTGTAAATACACGATGTTAAATATTAAGTTAATCGTATATCAAATTTGACATGTAAAAAATATTTAAATTGATTTAATAATAAAAATAGTAAAATAATTTATATAAGATCATAAATTTAAATTTCATTATATATACATGTAAAAAAATACTTATGTACCAATAATGTTAGTTCATTAATAACTCTATCAGGATAAGCATACCTGAACTTATTTCAACACTTGCCGCTTAAAGTATAAATAATTTTTATTATATATCTAAAAATATATAGAAAAATTTAATAAATAACAAATATTTATTAAAAATGAGATTTAATACTATCAATATATTTATAATTGTTAGTAAAACAATTATATATAGTGTTTTATTATAATTCTCAGTTTTCCATTAAAATTTGAATTATAAATTATAGATGTTTTCATCTTTGATTAAGAAATTATAGATTAATTAATGTATAATTGATTTTGTTTTATAGTTGGTAGTACTCGCGAAACGAAATTTCATATAGAATATATTTTTTTCTCATTCACTTAGTAAGTACTTTTAAAGATTTTTTGTTTTTAAGTTTTGAGATATATCTTGACTTCTATGAATCGTCAAGATTTAATTCACTTAATTTTTCATATAAAAATAATAATTCTCCCATAAGTTCAACTATACTCGTAAATATGCTCATAGGAATTAGAATTTAAATGCAAAAAGGAAGGTCAATAAATAGCAGAGATTGAGGTATCGCCATATATGCAAAAGGGTCGATTGCAGTCACAGCCAGAGTGCAAAAAAGAATGAAGCAATTTTAGCGTTCCAGAAACAATAGTATATTATAATTCTAGCAATACACCGATTAGTCTTTAAAATTATAAATATATATCAATTTATTTTTTAAAAAATATATTTTAACCTCTAATATTATTAATATCAACTATTTTAAACATCATATTCATAAGCTTAAAAAATTGTCATTTAATAATGTTAAGGCTAAAAAAATTGTCATCTAGTATTTTTATATAAGAATATGATATTTTTATAATTATAAAAATTAAATTCATCAATACATCATACATGCGAATTTAAATGATGAGTTTTAATATTATAATTCCTGGATTAACTAATTTGATATGTTACTTATATAAAATCATATACATTTTCCATTAAAGATAATCTTGTTTTAATATTATTGAAAATTTATTCCTTTGATTATAATTCTAATAATCCACTATATTTATTTATTTTGAATTGGTCAGGAAATATAATCTTAGATGCATAAAAAAACAAAAAAGAAAAGAAAAGAAAAGATGAAAATGCGTAAGAAGCAGTGGAAGGGGAGATGTATTTGGGCCGTTCAGTGGGGTCCAAAGAACTCTTCCACGTGCCATGGCCCCCCATTTTTTCTTCATTTGTCATGTTTTGGACATCACGCACGTGTCTATTCATTTCCCCTGGCCTAAAGTTATGGGCTTCTAGATGGTATCCCCTATAAAAGTAAGTGTAATCTTCCCATTCCCACATTTTAGACAAAAAAAAATCCCTAAAATAACAACCACAATTAAATTAGTATATAAACAGTTAATTTATAAAACTAAATTAAATTATTACCGTATTATTTGTATAGTTTTTAGTGTTACATTTATCCAAAAAATTTTAACTCGTCACTGATTTTTTTAATTCTTTTGTTTCATATTTTTAATATTTTATAATGGAATGGAAAACATGATAATATTTTTTAAATTGTGGGATAAATAAATTCAAAAATAAATTTTTAGATAGTGATGTTTTAATTTAAGTTTTATGAAAACTAAAGTAAGGACTACAATTTTTAAATAATTAATGTAATGATGTACATAAATTAATATAAAATCAAGGCTTACTCCTTCATAAAATATATGCAGATAAATCTCACTTTTATGATTTTTCATTTAATTTCATATTATATTTCTTCAAGAATTTCATGAAAATTATTATAAGAATGAAATTATTTCTAATTAATTAATATACAATTTAGTTAAGTATATATGTTTAATTTAAAATAAAATATTAGATTTAAGTTTTTTATATGAAAAAAATATATAAGTTAATTTTATTATATTATATATATTCTTGATTTAAGTAAAGTTATATTTTATAAATAAATACTTATAATTTAGATAAAAATATTATCTTCAATTATTAGTTATTAATTCAAAGATACATGTTTATTTCACCGGACTTAAGTTTAATTTTACTATATTATAAATTAAAAATTTTATGTTGTTAATCAATTAGTAATATATCAAATATATTTTTAAAAAATTATGATAAAAATATTTTATTTTATAATTAATTAACACTGTAAAAAATTTATATTATCAAAGTATTACGATTAAATCATATTCTATATATCGAGCATTAGTATTAGACTAATCCTTTAAATAATGTTAAGACTGTAAGCTTTTTTTTAATAATTCATTCTTCCATGATAAAACTAGTAAATATCCCACACAATACTAGGGTATATTTATAATGTATTAAAAATGTAAAAATATTATATAAAATTAATCCAATTGATCAATAATTATTTTATTATAATAAGTATAATTATACAAATATTATTTTTTATTTTTAAATGTATATATTTTTCTTTAAGAAACGTAATTACAAATTTATTTACTTTCTAATATTCTCTAATTATTAATCACCTCAAAATTTATATTAAAACATTTATTTAAATGTTAATCACTTATATTTTAAATTGATTTTTTTTTATATTAAAAAGTCCTTTTATCTTTAAATTTTAATTGTTTGTACTCTCAAAAATGCAGATGTTACTTTTTTTTTTTTGAAAATTATAATTTTCCTCCAATGCTCAATTAAGTTAATTCTATATATTAAATTAAACACGTTATCATAAACAATAATTTAATCTTTTATCTTTCTGTAGAGAATGATAAATATCATTTTATAATTTTGTAACTGTAATTTTATTAATTATGGACTTTTGATACTTGTAAAAATATTTTCCTCTTGGCATATACTTTTTAAGATTGTATCTGAATTAATTATTTATACATCTTTTGCAAATTTAAATTGTTTTATTTTAGATACTTTTAACCTCCATTTTAAAATTTATCTAAGTTTAATACAGTATGCGCGCGTTCTGATCATGTATTACTGAGGCCATTTCCTAAGATGTATTATCTGGTTTTGTATAATGAATTATCTTTTCACGTTAAAAAAAAAATGCATGCGCGCCCATAACGCCAATTGTATGGTAGAAGCTCAAACTTTAATCACTCTGTCGAACCAATCCTTTGTGTTAACTTTTTAATTAATATTTTTATTTTTATTTTACTTTTATGAATTTATATTAAATTGATATTTAAAGTAAGTTGACTTATTTTATAATAAATTTTAAAAATTAAAAGTAAAACAAATTTTATTTTAAAAAATTTAAAATTAAAATTAAATATTATCTGAATAAAGCTAATAAAGTTCATCTAGTAAAAAAAAAATTCAAATAATTTTACATATCATCCAAACAAAATTTTAGTCAAATATATTAAATTAATCATGTATAAATTATCTTTCATACATGAATGTGATAAAGTAAAATTTATCTTTAAATATTTAATAAAAAACTTAAATACAAATAATTTACTTTAGATTCAACCAATTAGTTATCACTTTAATTATAAAATAGTCGTCACAACAATTATAATAATGTCCTGTAATAATAGTTACTGATTAGTTATCACTTTAATTAATTCATATAGATTAAATATTTTTTAATTATATATACGATTAGATTTTGTAAATGACCAATATACTAAAAATAAGTGTCTTATAGCTCGCTCAAATGTCAAATTTTTAACTTTCATATTTCTTTACCATGAACATAACATCGTTTAACAAAAAAAAAACTGTTTATTTTATGTTTGGTGTGATTTTTTTAAAACACGCTATTTTATATTTAATGTAATAAAATGTTTATTTAAATTATTAAATTTGATTTAATTATGAAAATTAAAATTTTTAATTTAAAATTTTAATTTAAATCTTATTATTTTTATATTGTATATAAAAACAAATATTTATTTACTTAACCATTATTTCAACTAGCATATTTATTATTATAAATTTGTGATTGCAATTTGCATATTTAATTAGAAAGTTGATAAACATTTGTTCTTCGTAGGTTGTAGCCGCCCACCTTCTCTTGTTTAGAATTTCGCTGAATCAAATTTCCATTTTAATCATAGAATCACTTTCATCAACAATGGAGAACGCTTTTAGTTGTAATAAAATTTTTGAGCATGTCAATAAGGTGAAAAAAAGTCTTAAACTATTTACAAGTGGAAGAAGCTACATCGTTTGGACTTACGAGGTTTTAGGAACTCAGTTGTATTTTCGGCCTACGATTGTGTTTCCATAATCAATCAAATATTGTTAGTGAAATAAAAAAATTACACCCTCAAAGAAAAAATGAAATGAAAATTTTACACTTGTATATTTGTGCTGATACACATCTTTTCCTCCTTTAGTTTACAGCATAAACATTCATTATTTCATTTTTTCGATTATCGTAAATACTTTAATATCCTGCATAAATTACTTGAGATGTAGTGAGAATACGTTAAGTCAGTAAAATCCCATAAATAATTACATAAGCATTTATAAGATTATAGGTAAAAAAAAAAAAGATATCTAGGACTTTTAGGATATTCGTTACAGAATTGATAAATGTAAACTTTTTATTAAAAATCTTAAGAGTATATTTATTAATGCAACTCACATTAATTTTCTAATTACAACATTTTTAATTTTTATATTTTTCTATAATATTATATTATGTTTCCTATTTTAAACAATTCAACTAATTTTTTCTTTCAACCCAATAACTCTAAAAAATTTAAATAAATCCCATAATATATTCCATTATTTTATATTTTATGATTCATCATAAGTTTAATTTAATGAATTTTATGTCAATTTTTAAATAATAAAAAAATATCTACTAACTTTTAATTAAATAATAATTTCAGTTAAATATTTAGAATGCATAAATAGTTAAGCAGATTAAAATTAATAATAAATTTTTAAAATAATAAAGAAATGCAAAACAACATATTATTAAAACATAGTTCAATTATAAATATTAATATTATTTTTGAAATATTTCCAAATATGCTCCTATAAACTTGCCTGAAGATGATGATGTATTTCCTTTTGACGCACAAGAGCTCTTCTTTATGAGTATGTTCTAAAATCAGGATGAAGACTGTTAAATACTTTGGACATTAGGAGGTCATTAGGAGGACATTAGTATGAAAAATCAATTATGAACCACTATATGTTCTACTATTATGCAAGCCTATATTTTATGCTTTAAACTTGTGTTGGGTTACATATAGGTGTAATTTACCAAACTTGATTGGAGCATTTCAAAGCTTATTCTACATCTTTTCTTATGCTTTTTCATGTTAGGTGAACATTTTTTTCCTCTCCTTGTAGCATTGAGAATTTTTTCACAAACATAACTCAATTAGATTATATTCATTAGAATTTGGCATGTAAAAAACAAGGGAGAAAAAAGAACAACATAATTTAAAAAATCAGCAGGTGAAAGAAGATGAGAAAAATTCTAAGGACTATTGTGTAAAAAATGTTATCAGAATTGCATTATTTATGGACATTGGAATTTTACTGGTTGGATTTTTAACCACTTAAATTTCTCTGAATTCCAACAAAATTCAACAGTTAAATTTTCAACTGCTTTGAATTATTCCAAAGATTGCTCTTCCATGACACAATTTCATAATTTAAATTGCTCGTTTTCAGAAGAACACTCGGCGTTAGAGATGCTCTAACAAAAACTTATGAATAACACTTTTAAGGGATTCATGAATGACTGGAAGACTTCATTTTATTTATTTGTTACAGCTGCTTTGTAATCATTCAAGACTCAAAAAACATGCATAACATGTATAGGAATCTCAATATCTTCAACCTGCTAATATATATATACGAGATTTCTGAATCCAGGTGACAGAGTAGCAATGCAGTCTAGTTAGAAGAATTTCAAAGCATGACTAGGCAACAACTACCTGCACGTATTTTGTAATGATCAATAACAAAGACCATCAGCATCTATTCTCTTAATAATATACCCATAAGTTAAAATATATTGACATGAATTCTGATTTCTGTTTCTTTTATTTTGTGCAAATTTCAACAAGAAGACTCTTTCAAATAAGAAGACATTATCATCTTATGAATGTCAAACCAATAGCAGTGACTATAATAGTAGAAGGAAGGCCAAATTTGAGATGACTCCAGAATGTTAATGTGTATGGTAGGTTTGTAGCCCTGCGAGCTTGTTCACACACAATCAAGTTAGCAGCTGATCCCAATAGTGAGAGATTTCCTGATATGGTGCTGGCCCAAGCCAATATCAGCCATGCCTTCTTCTCATCTGCCTTGGAAATTGCAGCGGCTGAGGCTGCTACTCGTCCTCCAAGCAAGAGAACTACATAGCATCAATTGAAGATAAGATCAGTCAATAGTCATGTATCATAAGATCAAGATTGTTCCATAAACATGAATAGAAGTTTAGTGCAGATGTATAGGACATAATGCTCTTATGACAATAGGTTGTTTTGCAATTTGCAATCAAGAACTTTTTAAGACTCAACTTAGTGAGTATGGAGAGTGCAGATTTTACAATTAGGTTCCTATCTAACAAATTGATGAGCACATGAATTAATGATAATAAATCTACATGACTTGGTGAAAGACCCCCCTCTGCCCCAAAACAGAAAACAAATGGTGAATTATTTTGTTAGTAGAATAGATCCACTTACCTGTTGGTACATTTGAAGCCAAATTTGATAGAACAAGTATGACAATTGCTAGTATTGCAATTCCACTAGCACGATCAACATGAGAATAGGGCTCCATCAAGTCCCACAGAGCACTTGGAATTCCAGTTTTATTGAGACCATCTACTGTGATAAACATTCCACAAAAGAATATCAAAAGAGAATATGAAACCTGTTACAAGAGAAGAAAAAACTATTCAGAGAGGTTGTACAATATTAAACTGGCAGCAGAAGTATAGGTAATATTTCAAGGAGAAGAGAGATAAAAAAGAAAGATAATATTTATACCTTCTCTAAGCATGGTCTAGCATCTTTGAAATCAAGAACCACCAGAGCAAGTGCAGCAGTAATTGCAGTCCATGACATATTTAAACCTAGAAGCAAGGCAACCAACATTCCTAATGTGATGGCATAAACACAAGATTTCCACAGTACCCTTTTCCATTGTATGATAAAATTGTTTTTTTTCTCTGAAGAGGACATAAGTGTATCTACTGCAGCTGAAATGTTTGAAGGGCTAGTTTCCTCCTTTGTCAGAGATGGCACACCATTTGTTCCCTCCTTTGATACATTTGAGAGTCTAGCAGAATCAAGTGTGCTGCTAACTTCAGTCACATTTGAATTTGCTCGGTTTCTTAGAATCTGAACTTGAGGAGAGTTCTGAACACTAATTGATTCAAGATGGGAATTCCACTCTTGGGAATTTAAGGATGAAAAATGAGACATTGTGGCAGGAGAAAATCGATGGGAATCATACTCTTCGTCATCAACAACTTCTGCACCTGCATCCTCTTCATCCTTATGAATAGACAATAACTTCCAATACATGATTAGAAGAATTAAAGCATTTGCTACAACTCCAGCCACCATAGCTGGAAGAATACCAATCAGAAAGTTCCCAAATGAGATTTTACTCTGAACAGCTATAACCAGGTTTTGAGGGTTGCCAATTGGAGTGGCTGAGGAGCCAATATTAGCACTTGAAGCAAGGGCAAGTAGGAAAGGAGTTGGTGGAAGGTTATGCTGCCTTGCAATTTTCAATATGAATTCAGTCAAAACAACACAAGAAGTATCATTTGTGAAAAGAGCACTTGAGACAGCAGAGATAATACAGATTCGACAAAGCAAGTCCTTTGCTCCTCTACTTTTCCATGCAAGCAACTTTCCTATGTATTTAAACATGTCTGCTCTTTCAAGGTAAACACTCACAACCATTGTCCCAAAAAGAAGACCAAGAATTGGGAGATCAATTGTGGCATATGCATCATCTGGAGTAATAACTTGGAATAGGACCATAAGCATGGCACCAAGCAGAGACCCTGCAGTTCTCCCAATGGGTAGAAAAGGCACAGCTGGGAAGACAGCTAACACCCAGAAGATTGCAAATGCAATTAAACCAAACACAACTTTTGGAACAGAAGCCATTGTCATTGTTGTGACTAAACAAGCCAACAATTACTTCCTAGTTCCAACCAAAGATTAAACCCCCCAACTCTAGGCTATCAACAACAATACAGTAGTAATTACTCCGTGAGCAAAATTCCTGAACATGAAACGTCAATTTGTAAGTAAGAATCTATGAAAATTCAACCTTTGAGGCACCATTTCTCATTCAATCAACCAGAAGAAGGTATAATAGTCCAAATCGAGTGTTAATAACGATAAACAATGAAGCTAGTTGAGCACATATACAAAGACATAGTCATGATTTATAAGGTTTCAGATAAAATAAGAAAGGTGAACAATACATCCACCACTCCTTTCAGAAAATGCAAGTCTATGCTCAACGTAGTAAAATCCATGATTGAATTAAAAGGACCCACAAAACCCAATAAGCAAAACTTGTTGAACTGGTGGATAACAGTTAGAACATATATCTAACTAACTGATTCAGCAAAAATTGATTCCAGGATAAATGCAAAATCCATAATATGTATATGGTGAATGTATTTTCCGGAGTTCTTATCTAAGTTATCATCATCTCATACAACATTTGCTACATGAAAACACAAAAGACAAAAACGTATGACCTCACATCTTACCTATTAAACTAGAAGTTTTCATGGACTGAAGACTAACTCATGGCTTTGGTGTGGTGAACATGTAAAATTCCCAGATTGGCTCTGTGTCATGTGAATGAAAAGCAAGCAAATAGTGTTTGTCACTTTGTTTTGTTTGTTTCTCTTTGTTAAGACACAGAAGAGAGTAGCTTGGTTTGGTATGGTATTGAATGGTAGCTATAGATTGGATTGCGTTGACGAATATTTTGGTGAGTGAGAAAGAAGGGAAATCACGGGTTGGAACGGAAGAGATTGGAGCATCCTTGGTCTTTTCAAGGCACGCGCATGTCAACTCATAGTCTATCATATCCACATGGTTATTGGTTAAACTTAAATGTCACCCTCTCTATTCTATTTATTATATGCACCATTAAATAAATAATCACAAAAGAGTTCAACACTATCTATCTATTGTCATCACTCACCAATACCTGCCACCTTCTTAAGCACGATTCCTGGAACCAATAAAATATTCTTTTTGTTTCTTTCTTGTTGCTCTTCCAACCTTACGCTCATTCTTATTTTAATAATCGCCCACCTTCAATAATTACCCTATAATTATAGTATTACTTTGACTAAACCCAAATTTTTGTTATTTTACTTTGACTAGAGAGACAAGACAAATCCGGTTGTCAATTGGTAACTAACACCTGAATTAGTTCTTCATATTTTATAGGTCAGTCCTTTTTTTTATTCTTCAATTTTGTAAAAGATAATTTATTTTAGCCTCTCTTTTTTTCTCTATTTTCACTGTCATTTTACACCGAAAAATAACTATAACAAATGGTGTTTTATAAAGTGAAGGATTAATAAGATTTTTTTATTTAATGAGTGGATGACATTCCCTTTAAAAGAAACAGCCTTGATTGGATTGAAGACATTTTAATTAATGAGTGGGCGACATTGTGTTTAAGTGACATAGGGCGGCTATTTAAAATGAACTTCATGATGAGCTTAATGTTTAATTAGACTTTGGATAAATTAGGTACAGTTTTTTGGGTATTTTCATATTATTTTTTATTAAAATCAAAATTTCATCTCAATAAATAGCGTTAAATTTTTATTATGCAAATTATTGAAGTGAAATATTGTTTTAATTGAACAACAGCATTAAAAATATATAAATAAGTTTTTTTTTTAGTTTTTTCTAAATGTAGAAGAGATAGACACCGTAGAAGATTGATGAACGAAACCGCTTTAATAATGCTTGGAAAGTTTTCATGGGCACTGTGTGAAAAGGTGGAATAAATACGTTCAACTTCGGACCATACAACATGTCATTTTCATATCATGACGACGACAGATTTTAGATCTATCTCTTTTAAATCACCGAACTAGAGCAGGTTTCATCTATTTTCTAAGAGGTGTGACCTTCACCAAATATTCGATGCTTGGAGAAAATAAAGCACGTAGTTTATGGATGGAATCACTGTCAATTAGAGGTCTTTTTTAATTATTTCAATTAGCTCTGCACTAACCATCATTTTAACAAACAATGGAAAGTCCACTTAAAGATGTTATATTTTATCTAACTTCATGATACAAAGATAAAATAAAAATATATCCTAGTTTTCCATTAATCTAGTCCCTATAAACGAATCTAAATTATTGTATAGATTAAAAATTATCTATTTGGACCAGAATCAAGAAAATGAACGAAACTGCGAAAAATTTATTAGAAAAGCTCCATAATACTGAGTGGAACAATTTTCATTACATGTAGTATCATGTGTGTGTCACTTTGTGGAATAACTACAGGCAGGCTATTTCATGTGAAATCTCATAAGACACTTTTACTAATATGGAGTAATTTTTTTTTAAAATTACTAAATTAGTTTTAAAAAGTATTGATATGAAGTAAATCGTATTTACATATTATAACTTTGGTAATTTTAAATTATCTATTTACGATAATTTTAAAAAAATTGTTTTACTAATATGGCCCCCAAGGCTAATTATATGATTGCACAGGTTTATCAGTCTTTAGCCTCTGCGGTAGTGTGGCTAGAAGTCTCTTCTGGTGTGTGTGTTTATCTCCGTGGTTGAAGGCTAGCTCAGGCCTTAGGTAATCTGCTTAAGTGTAAAATGGTATGGATTTGCCTGTTGTTAGGGAGGAGTTATTCTGTTCTTACTTCTTTTGTTTCAAAACAAACAAGGAGGGGGGAAAGGGTGCGTTAATGCTACTAAAATTCAAACAGTTAGGAGGGGCTGGCGGTTGGTGTGGTGGAACTGAAATGGTAAATCTTCAATTCATGTAAAGTTGAATCTAAACTTCCAATATTAGTAAAATTTATATTCATCTTAAGATCTTAAGAAATAAAATATACAACATGGATTTAATCGTCAACAAATCGTTATTGTAAAGTTAGAAATGGTTAGTAAACATGGTTAAGAGAATATCTTTTATTATAATAATAATAATAAAGTTAATCTTATATATTTTTATTAACTTTCTTACTTTCTTAAAAATCATAACATTTTATTTAAAAAAATAATGTGATAACATTAAAAAAAAAGGAACAACTTTCTTAATACATAAGTAATAAAAACTGTAGACAAGTTTTGGAGAAAGAATGGAAGTAAGTCGAATTCAGATAAATTTTGAAGGTTTAAATTTGATCTATTTAAAAAGTTTGAAGTTTGAAGAAAATAATATTTAAAATTATTTTTGTCCGGACTTGATCTGATTTAAAACCTATAAACTTGTTTAAAAGATTACATTACAAAATAAATTAATAAATAAATTTAAAATCTATATAAATAAATTATTAAAAAGATTTACAAACTTAAAATTTATAAGATAAAAAGTTATTATATATATATATATATATTAATACTATGAATAAAATATAAAATAAATATAAATATAAATAAGCTTTTATTAAATAAGTTTTTTTTTATAAAATTAGGTGATTTATTTATATAAAAAGATTTTTTAACCAACCCTAAACTCTATCTATTTGTTAGACCAACCAAGTCGAGCATTAAGCTCGTAATATTGTGATATCCAACACTAATGATTTGTTTGAATAATATTAAAAATATGAAAGAAAGATTAAAAAAAAATAAAAAGATAAAAATTGGAATAAAAATGAAAAATAAATTATTTAGATAAAATAAAAAAAATATTAATAGTATAACTTTTTATTTACATAAATTTAAAAAAATATTTTTTAATTTAAAAAAATTTAATTTTATTCTAATATATTTATTGATATAATATTTATTTTTTAATAATTAAAAATAAAAAAATTAACTTTTTTCTATTTTCTCTTCTTTTACCGAAGAAAATAATAACTTCTGCCAATGTCAAAAAATTTAATTTCTTTTATTGCATACATACAAATAGATAAAGATAAAATAATAAAATTTATACAAATTTTTAACAATTTTTTTTTCTAAGATTATCTCCAATCACTTAAAGCATAAAGAAACTCTTTTGTAATGCTTTGGTTGGTGAGTTTTGCAGGTAGTTGTGGTTGTGCGTGGTGAAAGGAACGATGGAGACGCGGGTGTAGTTAGTGGTAGATCCATGAAGTGCATAACTTAAAGCTTTGGGTCAGTCATGACTCATGACAACAACAATATGGATTGATTTAATTTATATAATATGCGAATAATAGGATGAAGAAACATCAGATTATATTATCTAAGTAAAGAATGAAAGCAGAGGATTAGAGCTTATGCTTACCTCACCTACCAGCTGCCAGTAGCCACGCAAAACCAACCTCCATTATTATTTATTTTCCCCACTGTGGTTCCAAAGAGCCCTGTGCCTTTGTTTGTGTTGCTTCCTCCTCCTTTCTCTCATGTGAGTATTAAGTAGAAAAACAGTGTGGCCTCCGTAGAAGAAAGTGCCAAAATTCAGAATTGTGATTGCAGTTCTGTCCTTCCTGCAGAGACTGAAATAGTCAACAAAACACCAAATGCATTACTACAGAGTGACGTGTAGTCAGTGCGGTAAAAATTGTACAGTTTAATAAAATGTAAATTACACGGTTAGTCATAAATATTATTTTAATTTAAAATATTTTAAATTAATTATAATTATTGTTTTAAATTTAAATTTAATTTATAAATTATTTATTTAACTTCTAAAATTTTATTAAAAAATTATTGTTAAAAAGTTATTACAACATTAATTTTTATCATTATCGTTTGAATCATTCAATATTACTATTTTAATTTCTAATAGTTAACTATGTTGAAATCTTTTGTAGATACTATTATTTTTGTTTTGGATTTATACGCTTCTGGCTCTTGTTAATTTTATTTATATGTGTACAAACCTTTGAAGCTAATATTATTACATGTTTCATCTAAGAAGATATCAAATTTTGGTTTTGTTAATATTGATCTTAATTTTTACTATAAATTTATAATTTTTTATGTTTTGAAAGTGCAAAGGTATTTTATTATCATGTTTTACAAAGAAATAAGAGATATATAATGTTTAGATAATAATATTAATATATAAATATTATTTAGTTATATTTATTAAATTCATGAAATGTTTAAAATATATTATAAATTATGGTATTATATATAATAATTTTTTATTATATTATAATAATACAGGTATGTTAATTGATATGAAAATATATTATAGATAAAATTATGTTTAATCTTAAAAATGAATTATCCAATTATTCAAATAGAAAAGGTGAAATTATTACATTTGACTTCAGAAAATTTGAAGATATATATTAAGAAAAATTTTCAATAAATATTTTATTTCATCTATGTATTTTTTAATCTCTGTATTTTAATTTTTTAAACTTGTTTTTTAATATTTTTATATTTAATTTTAAATGTTTTTAAAAAGATACAAGAAATAAAATATTGTTTGATAAAGTAGAAAATATTGTATATATAAAAAATATCATGCACAAATAAATTTATAAATTAAATATTTTTTTGAAACCTTCAAAGATTTATATTTAACATTAATTTATTCTTTTAAATTACTTATTGTATCAAGTTCTTCAAACGTTGAGATATTTGATGGTATAAAAAAATCATTTTTATGTTAAATAAGTCAATAAAATGACCATTTTAATGTTGTCTGAGTAACTTATTTAATATCATTTTTTGATATCTAAATTGATATCAAATAATTTTTTAAATCTTAACTAAATATTTTGATATTTATTTTTTAAATAATGTATAATAATTTATTTATTAACATATATTTTAATATAAGTAAAAATTTATTCCAATGATATTATTAATATATTTTAACTAATTAATAACATAAAAATAGAAATATTACATATTTCATAAATTTAATTGTAATCTGTAAAGTCTCTCGCAGTAACCCAAAAATGGCACCACCATTTTCAACACCAATCAAGATCTTGTCCTTCTCGTTGGTTTGATAAATCTAGTTCTAATGAGTAAAGTCTCTAATCCGAAAATGGTGCCACCATTTTCAACACCAATCAAGATCTTCTTGTCCTTCTCGTCGGTTTTCATATCCATCTTGGTCTATCAAGTTAATGGTCAAGTGTCGCCATCTGCACCCCATCAAACAACATTGGTAAGCCACTAGATTAATTTAATGACGAAAACTTTAAAATTAAAATAGTTTATATGATATTTTGGATTTAAGTTTTATTGTTTTTTATATTATAAAAAAAATATTGATGTTCTACAAGCAAGATATAGCCACATACTTCCTTTGAATAATTATTTTCCTTCAATTGACATGATAAAAAAATGTTTCACATATTTGTACACTCTAGCAGGATAATGGAATAAGATTTTTTTTCTTTTTTTTTTTCTTACTATATTTTCCCCTCTCTTGCATATAGGTACACATTGACACATGCACTATCTTTTTCTCTCTTCAAAATACATCTATAAGTGAAGTGTATTCGGTTAAACTTTCTGAAAGCAAGACATGCAGAAAAGCATAGATAAAAAATTATAAGAAAGAAGCGCCAGGAAGAAGAAACAAAAATTAGAGCTGTGTTTTTATTTTAGTTTTTTAAATATATTTTCCTTTATTAATTTAGTATTTTTAAAATTAATATATTTATTATTTAGTTCCTAATGGCTAATGTATTATATTTTATTCATAAATGACGTGACAATTTATGATTCAATGTTGGTCCCCGTTTCATTATATTTAAACTCTTTACACCTATATATATGCACATTTGCTGTCATTTTTAGTAGTATGCTTACATCTTGACAGCGTTTACAAATTAAAATAGTAAAAATCATAAGCTTATACGATTACACCTATGTATGCCTTTGATATCTTTAATATATACTTAAATCATTGGTGATACAATCATATGCATGAAAAAAAACCATCTGGAACAGGTTAATAAATTATTGTTTTCTTCATGTACAGCATCTTTGGGTTGTTTTTAACTGCCACCAGGGCTTTACAATGCTTTTGCTGGAAATGTATACTGCTTAAGTTCACTATTAACGAGTCTGGCTAATGGCTATTCACACCCATTGAAGATAAAATCAATTGAAAAGTTCAATCCTGTAGGTGGCAGAAAACGAAACAGACAACCACCTCTCATCAAAGTTTAGCAACGAAAGTGATACATTTTTTGTAATGAGTTATTTTCTTCTTATAGCATATTTTTCATAACCTTTTCTTACAATTCATTTTTTCCCTCTTTCTATCACATCACTTGTTTTATTCAACAGTTCTCTTTTTTCCCGTTATCTCTCTTTTAGCTGTAGAGAATATGAGTAAGAATAGAATCACCCTTTTTCTAACAGGATTAAAGGAAACTTATTTGTGAACTAAAATGGACAACACGACAAGGAGAATCAACAAAGACAAGCTCAACATATAGTACATAGCACCACAAGGGGTCCCCTCCCTCGTGCCATCTGATAAAATCACCTTTCATTTTTCTTTTCTTTGGGTTGAAAAGAGAAATCAATTTGTAGTTTGAACTAACCTCCAAATGATTAGCCAGAACAACGTGTTGCAGCCTTTCCACAGGATATTGGTCCATAGAGGCCATGCATGAGTTAGTGGCTGATGAGTACCAGACTGTAATTTTTCCTCTTCATTTTCCTTTTTCTTTTTTCTTTTGGGTGTAGATTGTGTTAACTGAAAGTCTAACTTCTCCATCCAGTATTAATTAAAAGGTACGAATATTGGGTAAACACCAACTCCACATGAAACCATTGCAGTGTAGAGCATGCATCAACGTAGGCCTCCATAAAAATGCAAGTTTTCCATAACCCAAGTGCAAAAAAAGTGTTTTTTTTTCCCATTATTGCACATTAAATGTCACAGTAATTCACAAAGGGAATACCTGTACCTCGCTATTTCTGTATTCTTGCAATGAAAGTAATGCTCTATCGGAATTTAGAATCCATTCTACTGGTCCCTACTATTCTACTCTGAGTCCCAAGGGACTACTACAACGGCTGTCTCACCTATGTTTCTCACTCACCTATCAATTTACTGTCATTTCCTCAAAGCATAATGGACGGCATCAGAACAGTGTCTTAAGATATGCAGCTAGTATGCTAATGATTCTGTAATGGAAATTCTTCAGTTCCAAACCATACAAGTTAAGTGGTATTGCAATGAACTAAATCCTTAAATGATTTATGATTGTAGCATTGGGAAGAAAGCCCAACTGTTGCTGGATCTACCTTCCTTCCCAACAACCTTCTTGTTAGTCCACCATTCGGAGTCATTGACTGGATTATCAGAAACAACACCTTTTCTGTTGTCAAAATTAAATTCCTTAGAAGAATTAAACGAGTGATGCTTCCGGCAGCACTGCTCCTCTCCTTCTCCAGGAGCATTGTCAGGCTTGTCATTTGAAGTTTTCCTTGAACACAAATCACAACTATTGGAGTTCTTTTGTATCCTTTCTCTGTCAACAGGATCTTCAACAAGTGTACCATGTGAAGACCTTGACATGTTCCTAATCAATGAAGACCCTGATTTATTTGCAAGACATAGTGCAACATCTTCCCCAGTCAATTCAAATGAAACCCTGTGATCGACTAATGCTGCATTAGTTTGACACCCATTCTCCAATTTTGCAAGGGATGTTACCTCGGAAACCTCTTTTCCAACATATAAGCCATTTCTAACAGTTGGTGCTGCACCATCAGGTGTCAAAGACCCAGAACCCAAGTCATGACAGGAACCATCAGGTGTCAAACATCCAGAGCCTAGTTGTGAAGCTAGCTTAACAGCATCGGGTGTCAAAGATCCTGAGCCTAGTCTTGAACCTTGCCCTGCACCATCTGGTGTCAAAGATCCAGATCCAAGCCTTGAATTCCATTTACGCGTAGAGAAGTGTTCAAAGCTCAAGAACTTTGGTGGTTCTCCTTTATAGAATTCAAGAACTTGGTGTCTATCAGGGAAAGGAGTAGAACTGCCAGAAGTGGAAATGACTGATCTAGGTGATAAGAGTTGGGCACCAGGGCTTCCGGGATATTGTTGATGAGGATGAAACTCATAATTGGATAATGCAAACTTCTGATTTGTGCTGCTAACTTTAGAATCCCGGTCTAGAGAAGATGCCAACAATTGAGCAAATGGAACTTCAGGGGATGATGGTGTTGTCAGCTGCACAGATTCTGGAGGTGGGGTAAAAGGAGCAGTAGATGGTTCAGTTGTGAAGTTAGAAAATACAGGTGGTGAGACTAACTGGGTCTCATAGGCATAAGGACCTATTGCAAAAATGGATGCAGGTCCACAAGAAGAGTAAGCATTGACAGTGAGAGAGAGCAATCCAACAGGTGATTGAGTAGCAGATGAAGGATCAGATTGGAGAAAAGATGCAGGTGAAGAGGGAGGGACAATGAATGGCATTAAAATGGCAGTTGAAGGATTTGGTGCATTGGTAGCAGCTTGGCCTGTTGGTTCAACAGTTTCAGGAACAAAGACAGCATTGCCAATTCTCTTGTTGTTTTTATGAGATCCAAAACACCAATATAAGCTCCAGCAGCCTCCCCAGCGTTTCCTCTGCAGTTAATGGAGAAACATATCTACATTAAAAGTTGAAACTAAATCAAAACATGAACTCATCGGTCAATTGTAATAATTTAATTTTGTCAAACAATGAGAAAATATATTTTTTGCTCTTAAATGTCCATTTTTTCCTTAAATGTCAAATTGGAAAAGTTATTTCATTCCAACTTAATGATCTTTTCATGAAAGGTCTTCTTTAAATATAAACTCTAGTTGAAATGATTCCAATTAATTGAAAGTTTGAGAATGAGATTTAAAACAAAAGATACTTTAAAACATCATTAAATAGTCTAATATTTGACAAAAGCACTTTAGCCAAAAGATAACACTTGCAATGATAGGGAACATTAATTGGAGGAACATTAAATTTTATGATAGCTAATCAACACACACATAGGCTGAAGTACTTGAAAACTCATCTTGCCACCTCCTACAAATTGCTATTGTGCCTAAGTGGATGCCCCTAAACCATTGTAAGGAAAGCTAGAAATTTTTTGTTCCCTATACCTGTCAACCATATGATATATTAACTATCAAGGATATTGACTCAAATATACTAGGTGTAAGTAACAATGTCGGCAGGCAGACCGCAGAAGTAAAAAGGAATAAATATTAAATAGCACCAGGTAAAGTTTGGCTTGAAGCCTTAAATAAAAAGAACATCCCCATATCAGCTAATGACATTGATAAATATCATCCCATTCTGCCATGCCAAATAATGTGAAATCAAACCCATTTATCAGCAGCACTAAGAAGACTTTGACTGCCAATTTCCAACAAAAGCCCAATTCACCTATCTCTATTAGTTTTCCAAACACAAGTTTCAAAGAACTAATGAGAACCCATGGCGACAAAGATCAAAGAAAGCTTATGAATGAGTATAAGAGATCTGAAGCATAAGAGGATAGATAAATAAGGTCAATCAGGGTAATCATTATTAACCAGGGCCTTACAAACTCCAAAATCATTAAGGCAAGGCAAGGCAAGGCAAGGCAAGAAAGCTTATGGAAGCATTATACCAAGTTGCAGTTCCAAAGGTTCCCTAGTCAAATCACAACTACTTCAAACATGATACAGGTCACAACTACACCATGTGCTAATTGAACTGAATCTTCCATAGATAGATGGATGAATCATGCAGAGAAGGTAAAAAATATTAAAAAATACAAAATTGAAAGTTGCTTGTTCTATTTAAGAACATCATTACTTCCATCATAAGAACTGAACAGTGTTACAGTTACGTAAGATTCACGCGCCTAACTAGATTGAAATCAAAGTTGCAATTGAAGAATCAAGTTGCAAAAAAAAGAGCTTCAAAGTGAAATCAAAGTTATCAGAATTCATAATTAGAAGATTAGAAGGCAAAAAAAAGCACGCCCAACATCCAAACACAGATTTCTCACTTTTTGAGAACAAAGATCAATATAGAATTAAAACAAAAAAGAAAAGAAACAGGAAAGTGACCAAGAATTTCGACTCTACCACTTTGTTAATAAAGAGTATGAAAAGTGAAAAAAGGAAAATACATAGAACACAAAACCCGAGATCTAAGTTCTCTCTTTGGCAAGCCGTTTCTCGGTAACTAAACACAACAATGTCAACTAAAAGCGAAACCAAGGCAACATGCATGTATATACACACTAATGTAACTGCATACTAATACATCACATGCATGTGTGACAGGAATAGTAAGAGAGAGTAGAGGACCGGCACGGTGCTGGGTTGAACTCTGGATTCGGCGGCAGCGATGGCGGAAGCTGCAGCATTGACAGTGTGGACGGTGTTGTTGACGGTTTCCATTGTAGAGACAAAAATGGAAGTTGTGATGATATGGCATTAGAGTTGTTGATCTGATTTTGATGTAGAAAGTGGTTAGCAGTGTGCCATAGAAGAAACTTTCATTCTCTCTCCCTTCACCTTTCATGGGATTGGAAGGCATAGTGGACATGGACACACAACGTCATTCATGCGTCATAAATTTTACTAAAATTATATAATATTTATGTAAATCGTAATTTTTAAGTACAAATCAAAACTTATCATTTATAGAAGTTATTTATTTGTTTACTTTTTTTATTTTTAACATTGTCATTAGGATTGTAAACCAGTTGAATGAATGTTTGAACTTAAGTTTAAATTTTAAAAATAGAAATAAAATAAAATTATTTAAACTGAATTTATTTATTTAAATAAATTAAATTCAAATCTTTAATTTGACTTGTTTTAAAAATTTAAAATTTAAATTTTTTAATTTAATTTATTTATAACTTAAATAATCTTATTTTTAGGATTTTTTTCATATTAATATTATTTAAAATATAGATAATAGATACTACTAGATTATATATTTATGAATATTTAAATCATAAATATAAACATATATATAATTTACACAAATTAATAATTAAATTGATAAACTTTTATATTTAATATTAATTAATCTTCAGTTTTTTCTATATATTATAGAGAGAGAGATGAACTATTTACAAATTATTAATAATAAACATAAAATTTGAGCTTCAATCATTAAAATCATGAAACCTAATTTTAATAAAATTTGAACTTGTAAATTAAGTTTCATATAACAAACCAAACTTTACATTCCTAATTGTCATAATATATAAGAGATATTTTATTATTTCTAGAACATGATTATTTTTTCTTTTTCTTTATTATTCATCTTTTTTTTTTCATTGTTGTAAAAAATTATTACACAGAAATAAATTTATCAATTCATTTAAATAGTATATATCTAATTTTTTAATTATTATATATTTAACTTCAGGCCAAAATTTTTCTTTCTATCATTATTCATGTTACATCCTAACTTTTATCAATCCCTAATTTATTAAATATAACATGAAGAGTGAAAAAAAAAATTTAACTACAAAACCTTGATTGTAAGTTTTTGAAAATATTGGTCCATTTATTTAAAATTATTTTATGAATTTTTTTTTTATAAAAACTCCAACATTTTAATTTTTTTTTTAAATTTTTTATTTTTTAAAAATATATTTATTTTTTTTAAGAAACTGTTAAAATAGTCTTTTTTTAAAAATCCTAACTATCTCTTATATTTACATAAAAATGATTTTCATAATTTAAAAATATATATAATTTTATTTTTTATTCAAACTCTTAAACATAAATAAATTTTATATATTCTTAAAATTAATATTTTCATATATATATATATATATATAATTAAACAAACAAACTCCCTATACAACATCGGATCAAGTTAAATATTCTGGATGTAATTTCTTGAATAAATTCAACCAATTTCCTCCTCCACTTTTTTTTTCCCTCTCTTCTCCTTCCTCCAACATTATCACCCTCTCTATTATTTCAACAGATCCAGTTACAGCAAGATCCGTAAAGCCATGGTGACACTATGGGATTTGGTGTAAGGAAGATTCATCGGTGATGTGATTCGATATTAGTAGTGTAGGATACGTGGATTTTCAATAAACGTCATCGTTAGTGAGGTGAGGACAACAAAATTTTTGGAATTGCTGCAATGGTAATAGAAGGGTTTGTGTAGATGCTTTCATTCTTTCTGATAATAATGCATGGCAAGTTTGTGAGCTATGATTATAGTTTGAATAATGAATTTTGGGCCGTGATAGAGAAAGAGGAAAAGGAAGATAAAGGAGGAGGAGGAGAAGGACATGGTGGAGAAGGTGATGGTTTATGCTAGAAAAAAGAAAGATTTTTTTTTTATTATAAATTTTAACAATGTTAATCTCAAAAGACTTATTTATTAGATGTTGTAAATTTAGAGAATTAAAATAAAACTTTTAAAAATTCTAAGATTAAATAAAAAAAAATGATAGATCAAGCAACAGAGGATTACGTTAAATCGTCTGTATCTAATTTCTTGAATCAATTCAACCAATTATCTCTAAGTTAAAATTATAATAAAGCCGAATTTTACAACCGATACATAAAATATTTTCAACTCTTGTTAAAATATTTTCCAACTCACCACAGTAAACGTACGCTCAATAAATAGAAATGTTCTAAATTGTTAAAACTAGTTTCTAAAGACAATTATAATAATAAAAATACAAAAAAAAAAACCAATTATAGTAGCTAACGGCTGTGTGAAATGACTTGTATAGAAATAATAAGAAAACACTTGTTAAAAGTGCAAACTATATGAAGTATATCTCTCTAAGTTTAATAATTCATAAACCTATAATAAAATTTAAAATATTATCCAGCAACTTAAGTTCAGAGCTGGTACTTATATTGAGAATTACTTTAGGCGCTTAAAAAAACTGTATTTATTATAATATTTTTTTAAAATTATTAAATAAAAATAATATAAAACTAAATCAATATAATGGATTCAGTTATATATAAAATTAGATAGCCTCATGTTAATACAATTACTCTTTTTATAAATATTAATTATAGATAAATAAGTTTGTATCTAAATAAAATGAAAATAATTTTATTAAATTGTTTTTATTAATCTAAAAGGACCTCGTTTAAAGTTTGTTTAAAGTTTGTTTTAAGTTTAAGTTCACTTTTAAACTTATGATTTCATTGCACTGAGTGTGCTTGAATTATCAACTAGATATGAAGTTTAATTAAGCATAAATTCGTACGAAAAATATTAGTTATCAACTAGATAATTAAGGGCTGTTAAATGATAAGATCTTACTGAATAATTATTTAATTAAATTTTTCATCCAAACGTTCCAAAAATACAATATTATTATATTAGTGTATAATAATACTCTAATATGATTGATGCATTAAGTGGACTTTTTTATATAAAATTATATATAACTTAATTTAAATATATCGTAATATTGACATATTAAAGTTAAAAATAAATATATTATTGATTTATTTTAAAATATACTCTCTTTATATGTTTTTTTAGTTTTTAATTTAATTGATATGTTTAGTTATGAAAAGGTTAATTTATTGATATCTCATTTCACAAATACTAAGGCTTTTCTTCAAAATATAATAATTTTCCTGTGCAAGAAAGTTGCCTGTTAGAAATGATCAATCTCTTCAAATATAATATTTCTTTTTTAACTCAATTAATTTTGTCAATCATAAAATGCAAACTGGAAAAAAAAAAGAACCTTTTTTTAGAATAAGCTTTTGACTCTAATGAAAGACTATTTTGTAAGTACCAAAAACATTCTCAAGTGAGATTCACAAAGAAAAGGGGAAAAATATCATTAAATGATACAGAAAGGCTTTTTTCAAGTTTTGTTTAATGTTTTATTTCCATAGAGAGCCAACTTTACCGTCAACAAAGTAGTGCACGTGTGTAGATCCACTTGTAATTTGGTGACAAATAAGAATGGGTTTTCATACTTGGCCCTCATGTGTGAGGGTGAGATAGTGACATACCCTTAAAGCATTTCCTTTTTTTTTGAACTTGCACGAGTGGGTAGTTCATCCATCCATCTTCGTTATCATCTTTCCCACTCACTCATATCGTAGCAACCCTTTTATTGATAAAATATTTGCTAGCTAGAAGCAACTTTTGTTAACTTAACACCACCTTTTAACCTAAGCTCCAACGTCAAAAGGTTATGGACTATAATTGAACTTATCATTATTCATGTATATATATTGATGATTAACACGAAGTTATCATTGGTAAAATAAACAGAGAAATTTACAAAAAGGAGATATCGTAACATGTGTTAGAGAGCATGTTTCCCATTAGTGGATTATATAGAAGCAAATAATAACAAAAAAGAATACAAGTAAGAGGGTTATGAATCCAAAATACTAATTAACATATTTTTAGACAAACATACTAAAAGTTTATTCTTTTACCTAGCTCTTCTACATCTTAAATAAAGGTCCATATTCTGTTGACATAGAAGTTTATGTGATTTTTAGTGTGAAAATCTTGAGTTGTTGGTGCCCACATTCTATATTACTATGTATAAAAAAAAGAGTAAAAGCAATATGTATATTTAAGAACGTGTTATGATTCCTCTTAAAATAGCAATTGTAGAATAATCATAGTTAACAATTCCAAATAGTATTTTTGAGGTATCAACACTTATTTACGCGTGATATTAAACTCTACTCACAAATATTTAATCTTATAAATTCCACATATATATTCAGTCTAAATCTTTTAAGCATGGGAGGAATTATGTTAATATCCAGTATATATATATATATTCTAATATATTCCTTATAATAATTTAGATGCAAACGTTTGTTAACTAATAATTTAATTTTTTCCGTTGAGACAAAGCTTGATATTTTTTCAGTGTACCATAAAAATAGTAAAATTTAAAATTTTATGCCAACTATCTAAATCTTCCTCTCTACTATAAGCTGGCACTATTTAATTCTAAGCTTGACCATTTTAAATTGCAATATAAAAAGGTATAACACTCCTCTTTTATTGTCTCTCCTTATTTTTTTTTATTGTTATTACTTTTTAGTTTGAACGAATTTTTAGTCTCTATATCTTTTAATTTTATTGATATAGGGACTAAATTTAAAATGTACACATGACAGCTGTATAATGATAAAAACAAATATAGAGATTCAAAAATAAAAAGCATTTAAAATATATAGATTAAGATTAGAAACGAGAAAATCTATGATGATTAAAAATGAATTTAAACTTTAGCTTTTTATGTAATTTTTTTGGTCCCAGCCCTACAAATACTTTCTGACCGTTTTCAAATATCCTTTTGCCACTTGAAGACGGGCTATAATAAATTCCAAATTATGTTTCACTTTATAGATTCACTTTGAAACGATGGAAGAAAAAACTTAATATTTAAAGGAGGAAAAATGAAGGAATAAAAAAGATAGGGAAAAAGTTAACTGTATTCACTAAGCTAGTTCACTGATTGGTGGGTCCTTTAGGAGGTGGAAACTAGGCGCTACTTGACAAGATGCCCCTCATAAGGGATGGCTTTGCGTGGTTAAGGTCCTATAAGTCAAAAGCTAAGCTTGCAACCCACATGCTCCCAATTTAACAAGTAGGTGGTGGTTCATCTACACTTTTTATTACGCCAAAGAAAATAATTCGGCATGGACAATTGAAGATCTCCATCTAGAATCAACATTCTCCTTTTTGGGCTCATAACTTGTATGATAGGGCTTATCCTCAAAGTCCTTTTCTTTTTGCTTTTAAATATATGTTGTTGTTAGATCTAATACTGTTTTATAATTTCATGCGAAACATTAGCACACGCAAATAAATTAGCACACATTCAGATTTAGTTTAAGGGGAGTTGTGACGTTACTCTTCTAGATAAAATTTAAATATGATATCATAAGTATTTTAAATGTTATTCTTTAATTACAAACATTTACCTCACTGATATGGCTAATTTTTAATGTATCAATTATCAAAACAAAATTTTAATTTTATTTAAAAATAAATGTAACAAATACTTATAATACTATATCTAAATTTGGTTTTTTATCTTTTGGCTTGTATGCTTGTGGGTACTTACTCATAACATTGAAAAATCAGCTGAATAATGTGATTTTTTTTTTATTATCGTTCCATTGATTCAGTTGAATACATACACCTCTCATAGATGTTTGGAGTCACATCTTGCAGCTGGCTAAGGATCAATTAAAGATTAACCATGTATAGGGAAGTATAATAGAGAAGCAGATTGATTAGCTGTATATACCTATAGTTTGTCTATTGGTCTCCATGTTATGTACAATTCCCCATTACTCCACACTCTCCCCTTCTATATTGTTTCTTAGGGTTGTCTCTCCTTGTTGTACCTATATATATAATCAAACCGAGTGCATGTTTTAAAATGGATTATTTTCGAAAAATATTTGTTTTTTAAGTTTCTGATGGATGCAAATATTATTTCTTTAAAAGAAAAGAACCAATCACGCATTAAAAGTTTTGAATTTATAATTTCATTTTATATTATTATAAAAGAATTTTTCTCTCAACCTGACCTAATTCATTTGGTCGGTTGAATTCAACTTCTTCCTATAATTGGGCCAATTGGTAGTGTCCATGTAGGTGATGCGTTTAGGTTTTGCATTTCTAACCGAATTTCTTTTTACACCCCCCATACACAGGAAAAGATAAAATTGCCCCTGTCTTTTCTTTTTCCTCCTTCCTCTTTCTCTTCCCATCTTCCTCTTTCCTCTTTCTCTTCCTGTCTTTTTTTTTTCTCATTTTTTCTTCCATTTCGCCATTGTTATGCTTTTTTTTTATTAACTAAATCTATATTAGGTTTCTGTTTTTGCTTTTGGTTGAAGAAAAAAATCAAAAAAATGAACGTGAGAGACGTCGGAGGAGTATCAGAGAAGACGAACGACGGATTTATACTCCGCAAACTAGTTTACGGAACTTTAAACACTTTTCGCAAATTAGTTTACGGAATGCATCAGTGTATTCCGTAAATTAATTTACGGAATGTAATTTTTTATATTCCGCAAACTAGTTTACGGAAGGTTACATTTCTACGTTCCGTAAACTAATTTGCGGAACATAAAAAATTACATTCCGCAAATTAATTTACGGAATACATTTATGCATTCCGTAAATTAATTTGCGGAAGACATGAATATTTACAGAAGAGAAAAAAATTTTCGGAAGAAATAAGGAGATATGAAAGGTAAAATAGTAATAAAAAAATTTTAAAAAATTTGAGGGGGTTCAAAAAGAAAAAAGGGGTGCGAAAAGTAAGGCCAATATATTTTGTTTTGGTTTTGCTTTTTGTATCTGATTTGATTTTTGTTTATCGCTCTTGTGTGCATCACCTTTGATTTGGAACAATGGACCAATTGCAAGTGGGTTATTACTTTTTTTACCTCTATTTTTTGTTTCACGCTATCCCTTTTTAATTCCAAAATATATTAATTATTCTGTCTGAAAATTTAATTATGAAATGTAACTTATTTTAAAAAATTTATTTTTAAATTTATTATATATTCTTATGAAAACTTAATTCAAAAATTAATTTTTAAAAATAACAATAAAAAATTGTGTGAATAAAGAAGTAGTTGGGCTTTTAATGCTATATTGTCAGCCCATTCTGCAGCTTGGATCGGGAAGACAGGTTGGCCCACAACTGCTTGCAGACATCACAAAAGAGAGACTATATTTTGATTCAAACTGTTAAAAGAAAATTGGACAAAAAAAATATATTAAAAGAGAATTCAAAATATTATAGTCTGAAATTTTGAGTATCAGACTTTGAGTATTATTTGCTGACATTTATCAAAACAATTTTTTTTTATCTTATGCATTAGATATACAAGTTAAATAATCAAAAAAATATCTTCTAAACTCTTGGAGCAAAAATAATTTTCAGCAAATAATACTCAATTGGTAATAGGAACACTTTTGATTTGACCATTCAATAGGGGATAGGATTGTTAGTGTACATTTCTCATTCATCAAAATCTTCATAGAAAGTAAGAAACAACGCTTTCTTCAAAATGATACCATCCTTGGCAATGGCTTCTTCGTCAATGTTATGTCCGAAACTGGGTACCTGTGCAGGGTCACAATCCTCTTCTATAACTTGTTCACATTCAAAAATCCAACTTTTTCATCTCTCTCCCCTGTGTCGACCCCTTTTCTCACCCTGGAGTCGTTTGAAGCATCTGGGTATCTCAGCTAAGCCAAAACCTCTCCGTCACATAGGTAACAATCAATAGCTCATGTGGGGTTGTGTTTTTCATGTATGTTAAGCTCATTATAGTCATTTGCAGGTAGAAAAGGTGTGGTGGTTCATGCGTCTCTCTTTGGGGTTGGAGCCCCTGAAGTTCTGGTGATTGGGGTCGTTGCTTTGTTGGTTTTTGGTCCTAAGGGTCTTGCTGAGGTGAGTTTCAGGTGTCTATATGGCTCTTGCTTTGGTAGTAAAATAATAATTTTGAATGCCTTTGTCCATGCCACTCTCGTTTGATGTATACCACCTTGTAAAATCTATGCCTTTTAGGATAAATTAAAGAATTTTGAATTACCTTTTTGATGTTTAGTATTTCTCGTTCTTAAGGAACCAGTCATTCTAGGTGCTTAAGCTATTGACTGGAGGTTGAAGAATGATTTTTAATAATGGCTTGAGTGGTGGATGAAGTACAAGTTATCATCAATACTCAATAACATATGCTGAAACCTGAAATAGTGAAGTTCAATTTCAATGATGAAAATGGAGGAAGCAAGCATTCAACCCTTGATTACTTTGTGACAAAGGCTTTGGTACCTTGTGAAGGAACCGCTCATCCTAACTCCTAAAAGTTTAGTGTGGAGGTCCAAGAGCGTTTTTATCTCCAACCCTCATGAAAACATATCCTCTCTACCTTGCAAAAGAAAGGAAACATACATATCTGATTCATGACTTTGCTTGAAATAGATATTAGAAAGTCTATTAATCCTAGAGTGCCTAAACTCCGAACTGACCAAACATTAACAGTTGGTGAACTTTTCAAACAAGTTTTTCTTTGGCCTAAAAATGTCAATACTTTCAATCAACACTGGTGTAGAGATCCATTATTTTTCTCATTGCTTATTTGTGTATCCAAGTTGCATTCTTATGTTAGAGAAATAATATATTGGTGATGCTAATTCAGACAGTCATTCCTTGATATTTACTAGTTCTGTGGTTTACTCAAGAGTTTCTTATGCAGGTTTATGTGATCAATAATTACCTCTCCTTTAGTTAGGAAATTGTTTTTTTATATGCTACATGCTAAGTCTTAAGGACAAGAGCAAAACCTCCAAGAAAACAACTTATAGCTATATGCTGATGGAAACAATCACCTGTAACATTATCCAATTTGCTTGAAAGTTAAGTTTTTTTTTATGTTTTTATTTGAATGAAACTACTTCAGACTTTTCTTCTCATACCACTAAGCAACAGAGAAAGGGGATGCATCATAAAACCTGCTCTCTTTTTTTATTCATCCTAAACATCATTCGGTTGAAGTTGAACCAATGGGAAATACATGCACGTCAGCTCAATCTTTGTTGAATAGTGATAAACACATGGTCCACAATGTAGATAGCCAATTTTTTTTTTTTTTTATTCTTTTAAATATAGTTCATCAAAGTGAATGTGTGTAATAGCTTGCAGTGGACTTGAAGAATCCTGTTGTTTCATGTTTTGTAATTGTAATTTAATATGGCCCATAGCACCATACCTATTAGAATGAGCATGAAGTTGATAATTATTAGTCTATCTGTCAGCCATCGGTGGTGTCCTTGTTTCTTGATTCTTGAATAAAAATGTTAAGTTACACATCAGTTGAAGGGGGTTTGTATAAGTAGGAATAGTTGGGAAATGTATATGACAATACTAGTCCAGATGATGATTTGTCCCAGGCCCAAAATTCCTAATTATTTTTGTTAAGCTGACTAGAGAACTTTGCACCTTTGTGTTTTGACTTTATCTATGGGATAGGGTATGGTTTACAATGAAGAGAGGAACTCTATATAGTTTACAAGAACTGTAGGGCTCATTTGATGGACAGGATAGGATATGAGAGTTGAATAAGAATAAGATAAGAGTAGGATAGACTCTTCTTGTAGGTTGCTCCACATGCTTTGCTTGAGAGACGTTTGCTGGGGAGTGGTGTAAGTTTCCTGTCACCCAGTAACAAATGTTGTCTGCATTCTCTGATCATTTTCAGTGAATGAGATTAACTTCAGACAGTCAAAATTCAGTCGTTCACGTAGAAGCACTCTGAGCCTTATTGGATTCATCATTCATGATACTTTGCAAACTCTTGTTTTGTTGCTGTTGGCAATGATGGTAATCCCCCACTGCTTCCTTTTCTTAACCTCCTGGGCTTCAATAGTCTCATTGAATGCAGGTTGCCCGAAACCTGGGAAAAACGCTGCGTACATTTCAACCCACTATTAGAGAGCTTCAGGTTGGTGCTAAACACTTAACTGAATTTGTTATCCCTATTCAACTAGATAGATGCTTTGATGTTGCTTGACATTTTTTCCCCTTTAGGATGTTTCAAGGGAATTTAAGAGTACACTTGAACGGGAGATTGGTCTCGATGACAATTTAAGTCCAACCCAGAACTCATACAATTCAAATGTACGCAGTACCTCACCAACTCCATCATCCACTGTTGACCCTAGTGAGTAATCTGGTTTCACTTATGTTTTATCATGTTATTTGCTAAGCAATTTAGAAGTAATACATCTGGATAGGTTATTTATCCTTATATGATGTATGATTGGTCTACCACATGTTATGCATGCTATCATTTAAAATCCCTTAACTACAGCTACAATTATCTTAATCTATCATCTCATCTATTGAAGAAAATTTTAGAAGTTGATATGAACCAGAAAATAGAACTGAAACAAATGGATAAAAAACCATAGAACCTGGTTGTGCATATTTCTTCTGGAATGTCCTTGGAATACAAGAACAGAAATGAAAATTACAAGAAAGAGAAAATAAGACTCAACCCAAAGAGTTGAGCCCCATACCTTATGAGAGGCATACCCCAATTCCATAACTCGCTAATTTCACTTCCCATACATCACAGACTCCACTATTCTCTGTCTCTCTCTCTCCATCCTGAGACCCATGCGAGATAGGATGTTAGTGCTTTTGCTAGTAATGCATACTTGGGGAGCTGATCACTGCTACTCGTAATTTCTTCCTAATAGGTGGATATCTGCAGTAGTAAAAGGCACAATTACTGTTTTTTTTTTCTCTTGCTTGTTGATCAGACATTTTTAACTAGGTCATGAAATCTAATTCCATTTTTCTCCTTTATTACTTTTGGCTGGGCATCTTTATACTGAACTGCATTTCTAAATATAATGGAATGATATATATTAAAGTTTTAACTTTCTCAGGTTGTAGCGAAAGCTCTAGTTCCTAAACCCAAAGGAATCTAATGCCATTTTTTTTCTTGTGCTTGATTTTATGGTAGTGTCAAATTGCCAATATACATGTTGGGTGTCAAATACCAGAATATAATTATATCTCTGATAATGCAGATGGCACACGAGATCCTAGTAAAGCATACAGCTCTGAGGAGTATCTTAAGATCACAGAGGAGCAGCTGAAGGCAGCTGCTGCACAACAGGAGGAGCAGACACCCTCTCCTAAAGAAGGCGAGTTTGAACCTCAAATCCAGCCTCCTGGTTAGACTTTTTGGCGGCACTTTTCTCTGTTTTTATCTTCACCTTACTTACTTTGACATGGTTGGCTTAATCTTGATGTCAGCAGCTAAGGAAACACCTACAACTGTGCCTCCACCTCAGAAGCCAGAAAGTGAGACCTTACCTCTAGATTCATAGGGAGTGAAAATAACATGCCCAATCATCACTTCAGTACTCAGGAATGTGGGCACTACTACTTGCATAAGTGATGGGAAGGGTCACGCAATTTTGTTACATGGTAATCGTTAGAATAATGTAAAATGTAAAGAAAGACATTAAAATGTAGTGTGTTTCTAAATTTATTGTAGTTAATGACTTACCAATCCTGATTACCCGTCTTTTCTCTATCTCTTAACAACTATAATAAAGAAAAAGAAAGTATGATCATGTGCATTCAGAAATTGCTACGATTCTTGTCTTGCAAGTGAATACCTTTGGTTTATGATAAGTTATCAGGTATTTATAGGTCATTGTTGAAAGGAAGGAAACAAGTTAGATTGTTTTTACAATCCTATTTAGTTAAAAAGACAAAAAACTTTGGATGTTTATAAAGCATCTTCAGCTTAACAGTCTATTTATAATGTAATGTCTTGCGTAAAGGCTTAAGTTGTTAATTTACTTGTAAGTCTAGGTTTATTAATTTGTTTAGGTGTAAAGCTTTTAAATTGTTTAAAAAATCTTATTATAAAATAAGTTTATAAATCAGATTAGAAAGAATAAGTGCAACTTTAAAAAAGAACTCATCGTAAACAAATTCAACTTAGATTTTAATTTAGAAAATGAAGATAAATTTATCTTACAAAATCTAATTTAGCTCAACATTTTTTTTCTTAATTATTAACCATGAGAATTCACAAGGAAAATTTAAAATTTGTTGTATAATAAGTATTTAATAAATGTTCAGAACAACTATTTAGTATGAAAATCTGAGTTCAAAAATTAACGAAAACCGTTTTTAACTAATGAAGGGAAGCATGGCCATCATGGTGGTTGCAGTGATAAATTACTTTCCAAATAAAATTTCTGCACCTTAGTTCGTGTTGTTCTGTATCGATCTTTCGTACTAAATATCTTCTCTCATAAACGTTTAACAATTTATGTGATAAAAATATGAATAAATGATTGCTCAAGTAATTCCCATTACCCTTTAGAACCGCATTTTAACTATTGGCAATCTTTTTGTTAAACGTGTTTTGGTGATAAATCTAATTTCCTGAATTGTATATCGTTCTTGAAAATCGGTCATTCTATTCAAATGCGATACGCTTCCTTCTACCATTGCAAAGAAATCAAAATACATTAAAACAACCTGAAATCAACTCAGAATTCGAACCAAAAAGCAGTTTATTCGCTTTACTAATTCATCCGCTTGGTTCCAACTTCTGAACAATTAACCTTACCATTCATTATGCTCCATTATCGCCACGGGAAGCACAAAAATTATATTCTTTTAAAACATTCGACAAAATTATACATGAAATGCTACTAATTTTAGTTAGATTTCCGGTAATTGTTGGTTAGGATTTTGTTTCGCAATCAATAATTAATTAAGTTGGTTGAGTTAAAATAGAAAAAAATTAGAACAATTTGCCTATAAATAATAGAAGAGGTTAAAAAAGAGAAAAACTTATCATTTGAGAGAAATTTAAAGTCTTTTAACATTGGGAGATACAGTCCCTCAAAGTTCTGCAGTATGCTGTAATTTGGAAGTTCTGTAGTTTCATATAAAAATACCAGGGTTCTTACATAATCCTAGGCTTTCTTTTATTCTCCTGATCAAACAATGCAATAGCCAATGATACCAAAAGAATGAACAGACAAAATGAGAATAACTTTCTTCCCATTTAACCTTACCATTATGCTCCATTATCGCCACGAGAAGCAGAAAATTATATTCTTCTAAAACATTCGACAAAAATAATACATAAAATGTTACTAATTTTACAGTAATCCAACGCTTTCATTTATTCCCCTGATTAAACAATGCAATCGGCAATGCTACCAAAAGAATAGACAGACAAAATGAGAATAATTTTCTTCCCATTTATACTGGCGGGGAAAAAAATTACACGATACATCCTCTGCTCTTTTATCCTGGGTTATGCTACAACATATTCATTTGTCTGTAAGATTCAAAATCTAGATAGCTTGCGGATGGTGGTCCATGAAACCCGTACATATCCATTACTTTATCATCTGAAGGCAATACAGACCCTTCACGTCCTTTAAAGCCCTCCAGAGGTGAAGCCCAAGGAGCTGGAGTAGAAGGGTTTGAACTGGAAGCATCTTGGCTGATGCCAAGTGCGGTTGGGTTCTGCGGTGAATTCCCAGCAGGCCTTCTGTTTGACGTGCTAGCTGTTGTCAAAGAAATAGATACTGATTGCTGCTGCTGCAGTTGTTGCTGGTTCTTCATTGGTGATTTTGGCCTAAGGGCCTCTATATCAGGAGTAGTCACCACCAGATGAGGTGCCTCCGGAGGTGGATTTCTCCCCCCACCTCCCTGCCAAACTTTCCCTTCTTTGTCGGCAAAATTTTTGATATATGCCTGAATAAATTTATCCAAAATCCAATCAATGTGGATAGTCAGTCCCGAGAACACAGAAAATAAGCATCAAATAACATGGATAATATTGAGCATAAACTCTATTGGTGCCAACAGAAAGTATATCCAAACAAGATAGAATAAAATCTTGACGCTGGAGGAAATAGAGTCAAGATAGAAACGCATCATTACCATGAGAATTAAAGAGTAAGATAGGCCTCAAAAACTTCTACTATCAGACCAACAGTGTTGGATCGGAAAGGAGGCTAGTGGTGTGTATACAGTATGAACTCTACGTATATAATTATATCTAACAACAAAACTTGAATGATGGCTACCACACTCTGGTTAATTTAATGAAAATTAGCAAGAACTTTCCCAGCCCGTAAGGCATAATAGTAAAATTCCACCCTTGTCAGAGAATGATTAACATGCGGAAGAAAATTTTCTAGCAAGTTAATTTATTTACAACATCAGAACACAATCATAATATCTACACAAACAGAGAAGATGATGCCAAATATAATCAACTTCTTAAAAAAGAAAAATACATAAAAGTAATATATATTATATAACATATTTTAAAAAAGGGAGATGGGAAGAATCAACTTAGATGACACATTTATACTAGCATGTTAAATTTATTACCTCTTTATTGAAATTTGAAGACGACAATTCTTTACCAACAGTAAGCCAACCAGCTCGAATGTTGTGGTCTTCACCAAATAGTTCAAGTCTCCTTCTTCCAAGGGCAAAGTGCTCAATAATCCTATACATATCTTCAGGCTTTTGTGTTGAACCTGCAAGATATAAGCAAGTATTAGAAGAGACACCCATTTTATTCTTCTGTGCAAAAAACACAGCAATAACTAAAGCATTTGTAGGAAATCCAACATTTTATCTTCTTAAAAAGCTTTTGCACAATTTTGTTTTTCCAGTTTAAGCATATAACAATTTTTGTCTAGAGTCAAGACATGGCTCGGGTGGGACTGTCTGAAGCATCAAAAACAGGATTAAAGAAAAAAGTGCCCAGGAAATAAACATAAAATCACAATGCTTGAGGTGAGATATCTAATTAATTTCCTACGATGTCCATAAGCCAGAAAAAGAGCTTCTCCACTGGTTTTGTCAGGGTCAGGGTAATATAGATAAAATGAGGAATATATTTTTTCCAGAATGTAAGAGAAGGTAGGATACAAAATAGTCATTTATATTGTATGGTTATCACGCTGGGCCTCCTCCAAAACAGTAAGTCTGTCACCTGCTTAAAGTTGCTGGAATAGTAGTTCATCAGATTTATTGTCAGTTTTTATGCCAAGTGTCGACTCTAGAATATTTATTTTGTTGCATCCCAGCCTATACCTATTTTGGAATATCACCTATGGAGAAAAGATGATAGAATCTAGCCTAAGATGGTTTAGCCATGTGATGAGGAAGAAAAAAACCCTCAGTAAAGAGCTGAGCAAATGAAGGATAGTGCCCAATAAACAGAAGAAAAACTTAGTTTTTGATAAATCACAATGATGCTTCATCCATATACTCAACTCTACCTACTAAATGTGAAGAATAAATATTAACCCCCAAAAAAATTGATGAGCATGTCTCTGTGTAATGAGAGAGAGAGAGAGAGAGAAGTAAATTCAAGTATAAAGATAATTAAGATTCCTTATGTTATAGGCATAATTGATAATACTAACCATAAGGAGGTTCTTCGGCAATAATTACATCTGTGTCAATGTTAGCATGAATTATATGGCCATCAGTACTTCGACGGACAGTTCCTTTAATACCCATCAGGCAGTGTTCCTTCACCGTAAGAAAAAAAAACGGTTCAAGGAAGACTACTATATTTACTTAGTATCAAAATAACTATATATGGTGAGCCCAAATGTTGAAATGAAGCCATGGATGTACGCAGGACAAATTTTAACTGACCTTTGAATGTTGAAATAAAGTATGTGAATCATGCCGCAGTCCAGGAGTTGCATTACTTTTATTTGTCTTTACCCAACATATATCTTCACACCTACGAAATCCCCACTGTAGAAACCCAGCCCCACCCCCATAAAGAAAAAAGAAAAGATAAGAGATTGAGCAATAGAATATGAAAATACGATATGATCAGAACCATAACCTATGATTAAAGCTAAATCCAATAGAAAATTCAAATATTCAGATAGGGTACCTTCTTTAGACATTGACGACCTTGTTCAAGACCTAGACCATCACCAACCCAAAGGAAGATGAAACAAGGCGTATCTGCTATAGCCTAACAAAAGGAACAAAACAAATGAGATGTCTAATTCAAAACTACAACACTATGCACTTATAAAAGGAAACCAAAAGGAAGGTAGCATTACATGGTAATATATAAAGAAACTAATATACACAACCAACTTTCAAAGGAACTCTGATGGTGATAGATCATTATAATGATGAGAACCACCCCAGAAAAAGCAAGATACAAGGTTAGCAAAAGCTTCAATACCACACACTCTTGCCAATTTACCATTTTTAATCTCATTCTTTAGTGCAGGATAAGGTTACTAAAAAAATTAGTAATTAGCACAAGCAGGTTACTAAGAGAGGCTTTCATTTGCATTTGAAATCTAAACAGGATGGAAATGCTCAAACTGAAACAAGCCTAACAAAAGAACTTGTTGTGCAAACAAGATAAAAGCTTACCTCAATCTTGAGATTCATTATTTCTTCAAATGTCCAGTACTCCATGTGGTCAGCCACACCAGGGGCACGGTGCACATATTCCTCCCATGGGGGATCAACAAGAATGACATCAAACTTTGTTCCAAAGAACTCTGGAGACAGTTCAAACTCTTTCAGATCGGACTTATAATACATAGGAGTAGATGCAGATTTTTCCACAATCTCATCCTTTTTTTGGATAAGCTCCCTAAGCTTAGGGTAGTCTTCCACAACATTTGTGAGCTCAAGCTCCCTAATGAAATTCTGTGGCCGCATACCAGTGTCAACAAAGTTCTGAGAATAATCATTCTGTTCACCTCTGGACGGAGCTTTACCAAGATTTCCACTACTTTTAGGAGGAACCCATCCCCCTGGAGTTTTATCAGGTGGGGCTCCCCGAGCCATTGATCCTGTAGGATTAAAACCAGGAGTAGAAATGTTTGGTGGAATCCCCCTTCCAGGGCCTGATTGATTATAATACATAGCAGGATTTGGTGGATTCCCTATATTGGCTGCGTTGAATCTTGGACCTGAAGGACCAGGGGGTACAGGAGACACTGCAGGTGGAACACCTATCATATTCATATCAACACCTCGAGCTCCAGGCCAAACGCCAGGAGTAAAGGGTGAAATGAAGACTCCAGGGGAAATTGGTGGACCAGGAGCAGGTGACATACCATGTGAAAGAGGCTGCATTGGCCCAGGCGGAGGCATCCCAAGAGGTCCATAGGGTGATCCCATCATTGGTGGCAACGGCATTCCAACCTGCTGGTTGTCTCTCCCAGCAGGCCTAATCCTTCCTCCTCTACCAACCCTGTTCCCTTTTATTCCTTGTGGACCAGCTCTGTTAAAGGATCCAGACTCTTGGTTTCCATATTGAGGCTGAGAGCCACCACTGCTAGAACTTTGGCCACCAGTACTGCGAGCAGATGCAACACCTTTCTGACCTCTTCCTCTTCCTCCATAAAAATCATAGTCATCATCAGCATACCTCTCCTTCAGATCTTCAACAGGTGTTCCAGAAGCAGATAAATCACCCTTTCTTGCTCTTTCTTCCTGATGATACGCCCATTCTTCATCATTAGCACCAGATTTAGCATTGTACTGCTGATGAGCTTCAGTTCTCTTGGTATGGTTGGACATAGATTCAGGTTTCCCGTAGTCAAAGAACTTGGTCTGGATCTCTATCACATCATAATTCTCATTTGAAATCCCATACTTTGTTGATGTTTTAACAGCTTCCCCCCTGCTCCCATCTTTTCTACCACCAAACCGTCCATGAGGCCTTTCATTGTCCATCCTCTCATAACCGTGTCTAGGCAACTCCCACTCTCTGTTGTCATCAAAAACACTCTCCTCAGTTTTTGAGTCTTTGTCAGCATTACTCAGCTGCCTCCTTTTCCAACTTTCTTTAGAACTTTCCCGATCCTTCTTCCTGTCATTCCAAGTATCATCTTTTCCTTTGGATCTATCATCCTTATAGCCATCACTTTCAGGTTCCTTTCGTTTAAAGCTACCACTTCTTTCATAATCCATCTCCGAGTTCTCAGAATCTTGATGACGTTTTCCACTCCTCTCAGGTGTCCTCGACCTGTTTGAGTTCCCAGTTTCCCTAGTAGTTTTATCCCTAACCCGCACACTTCCATCTTCATCTGCATTCACCGCCCTATCCCAGGTTTCAGCTGCATCATAACCACCGGGCGTTCTGTGGCGCCTGGGCTTCTCAACCCTATCCTCACGAGAAACATCCTGCAGTTCCGACCTGCCTTTACTCTTGCCCCTGTCAGAATCACCTCTTCTATCCTCTTTATTACTATTAGACTTGACAACCCTATCACCACCGGAGGCTTTACTCTCCCCATGTTCACTCCTTGCAGATCCACTTCTCTCCCTATCCTTGGAACCATCACGTTTAGAATCAGAAGCCTTAGCACTTCTGGAATCCCCTTTCTCAGAAGCACCTTCCTGTGTTCTCCTCACACTGACAGTGTCAACCTCATCCCACTTCCTTCTGGAACTCCTGGCCTGTTCAGAAGAACCATGGCCCCCTTTATCCCGGCCACCACCTTCACTCTTCTCCGAGTACCTATAATCCTCTTTACTATTCATGTCATGAAAATCTCCATCGCGTTTCCTTGCAATCTTATCGGACGCATCCAACTCTCCATCCTCATACCAACTGCTCAACTTTTCCAACGTGCTCTCCTCATGCCTCTTCTTGACCCCTTGCTTGGAACGCGAATCGTAGTCATCACTATCAGTTCTGCTAGAACGCTTCCTCCTTACGCTGCCGTCGGAACCTTCACCCTCATCCCCATTGTTACCGTACTTCCTGGACCTCTCTTTCCTCTTATCGGTAAACTCCCAATCCTCCTCATCCCTCTCCCGTTTCGAGTAACCGCGACCACTGTCGCTCGAATCCATTCCCATCTATCAAAATTTGACCTAAATGTGCTTCTCCAGAACCTGCTCGAACATGAATTCACCCAAACTACTCACTCTGCGGGTTTATTTTTTTCTTAAAATATTTGTAATTTGTATGATGAAACAAAGGAAATATATGGTTATTTACGGTAAGCAAAATTGAGATGGGGCTTACCGGCGTTGGGGAATTGAGTTTGGTGTTGTTGTCCACAGTGGGGGCCGAACACAGGAAACAAGACGAAGGGCTTCTTACTTTCTCTCTTAACCAACGATACGCTGTTTCCGAATCACCAAATTGCAAAACAGGTTTGGGCCTGCCACCCTAAGCTCTCTTAACTCACCACACAATTGTTTTTCACACTTCCTCTTTTACCTTTTTCATTTATAGATCTTCATTTTTTTAAAAATTTTTAAAAATACTCTTATCCTTATGTTTATCTCTGTATTAATATATCTATTTCAAATCGAAACTGATTATATCTAATATCTATCTACAAATTTAATTTTAATTCAAACATTCAAACATTTATTTTCTATGCGTTAAAATAGATTTATTCCATGTATTAATATATTTTTTTAAAATCTAAACTAATTATTTATGTATATCAAATTCAAATTCAAATTTATGTATATCTTATTTGTAATTTTAAATTAAATATTTATCTCTTAAACATTATTCTTTTTGAATTTATAATAAATTTAATTATCTTTTACTTGTGTTTATTTATCAGATAAAATAGATATTAGTGAATAAATTTTGCGCTTGGAGGAACAAACATTAATTTCAATACTTACCTTTGCAAACAAATGAGATTGGAATCTCTTATGGTTACGGACCTTCTCAAGGCAAGTTCCTAAAGTCTCCAATACTTTTATTATACTTAAAATAATTTGTGTTGTAATAAATAATAATTTACAATAGGATTGGAATTGGATTTGAATTTAAAATTGAAGATGACAAACATGTACAATAATTTGAAATAAAATATTTAAAATTTCATTTAAAGATAATAACATACTTACAATAAAAATAAATAAATTTAAAATAATTTACAAAGTTTAATAGAATTTGAATAAATTTGAAGATGATAACAATAATTTGAATTTGAGAATTTTTATAAAATCTTTATTGACCTAACAATACTGAGAGATAAAGTAATGTATGGATAGATATTTTAATCATAAAAAGATAAAATTATATTTGATATGTAAACAGGCTGATATTTAAGAGATAAAACATTTAAAATGATAATATATATAGAGAGATTTAAATTTGGTATATAAATATTAGGAACAAATTAGTTTAAAATGAAATTTTAATTTAAATAAAAACAACGAGAGAACATTAGTTTGACTTTGAAATGTATATATTGATATATAGAGTAGGTTAACTTAGTATAAATTATAAATATATATTAAAAATATAAAAATAATTAGTTTGAATTAAAAAAATTATTAAAAATTAATTTGAATGTAGATATTATAACACGATTAATTTGAATTCAAAATAGATATATTAAAATATAAAGATAAATATATTTTAACTTATGATATAAGATATCCAATACAAAATGTGTAAAGAAGATAAATAAAAACATATTTGAAACAAAAAATAACTAAAAATTTTAAAATGTGTGAACAATAAAATAAAAGATAGTGTGATGGTTTGTGCGTCCGTTCGGATATTTTTGGATTCTTTACATTTTAATTAAAAATATGTTAAAATTTTGATAGAAAATTTTATATTATATTACATTCAAGATTATCTTAAATGAAGTAAAATATAATTGTTCTTAATTATAGAAGTATTAACATTATTTAATATGCATAATGTTGATTCATAATTTTTATATGAAAAAACAAGATGTATAACATATTATATTTTCCATCTTTAAAAGGAAATAAAAAATAAATTAATATTTTGTTATTTGAAAATTTGTCAATTAAAATAAAAATTTTAAACAATTCACAAAAAATAATATATGTTCATAAATATCAACGTATAAGTTTAGTATAAGAAAGAATAATTACCGTAATTTATAATAATATGTTTTGCTATCTTACAAAAAAAATATTTATAAAAAAGTCAAACATTAAAAAAATAGAAACTCTTTTTATAAGCAATATTTTTTTAGAAAAATATATGTATTTTTAATTATTTGAAATCAACATTTTGAAATCTTTTCATGACATCAGTTGACATAAAGCAACATATAATTTGTTGTGTGAACTGATCTTTAAAAAAAACAGCTTACATAAGATAATGTCGATCTTTTATTTTTGTTAATAGTCATTGAAAAAATAAAAGTACAAGATTTTATTCCTATTTTTCTATTTCTAGAGCAAAATGATATCAATTTTGTAAAAATAAAATTCTTTTAAAATTCTTGTTCAATGCAAACCAAATTATTATAATTTGCCATTTCATCAAATTATCGAGTCATACTAATTTAAATCAGATCTGTAATAATATGATTCATTACAATTTTCATATCGATTACTTATCAGTTTTCAATTAAATTGATTCAATAAATAGTTTGAGTTAGATTTTGTAACATTATTTTTAAGTATCAATTCATCTACTCATATAGCAACTAATGGCACATGTCTTTAGTTTATATGTCACATTGAGAAAATTCATTATACTTTATTATGAGCTTTAATGGAAGGATAAAGTTATAAATAAATTGATACACCTAAGAAAATAAATTATATATATTAATTAACACCTTTAATAACCAAAGAAAAATAATGTACTGTATTTAGATGCAAAATTATATATTTACCAGAAAATAAATCATACTGGGAATCATTTACGATATACCGATGAACATTGGGTATAGTATAAAACACAGATAATAAAACAATAATTTATCAAATTAATTCCTGAAATTATAAATATCAATCAATTTAATCTTTTAAATGATAAAAAGGATTAATCCTTCAAATTATAATAATTATGATTCATTTTAGTCCCCAATATTACATGTCAATTAGTATTACCTTTGACGACTATTAATTAAATTAGTTTCTCGAATTAATTTAATTTGACCCCTATTATCAATAATTCAGCTGACCGAGTTAAATTCAGTGACCAATAATCACATCAAAAGCGAATAAAGTGCGTGAATGAATCTGCAGAACAATACCTATTAATGTGTTAATTATTATTTTTCATTTAACGTAGCAATTCTCTAAACCTGGACGAGAAAATCCTTATCCTGCTCCAATCTTCCCATTGCTTCATGCTCCAAGGTTAGCTCCACATCAAAGCTCCTCCCTCCAGTTTTCCCCGAATACAAATAAATCATCCCATCAAACTTGTTATTACATCCACTCCTAACATTTTCTGAAGTGCCACGTGGATGCTCCATCAAGAAGCGCGTGGTTGAACGCGCACCCCATCGCGAGTCCGTCTTTGAGCTTGGTTAGCTGTGGATAAAACCATGTTGTGTTGTTGAAAGCAAAGAAATATATCATTTGTACATAAACAAGACATGTGTAAAATGTTGCAGAGAGCAAGGAGAGTTGTCTAATCCGTAACCATTTATGGATGGCGACTTTAAATGGTTAAATGCATGTTACGAAGGGGCTCATTGCAGCGTTTGGTCTCAGTTGCACTGGAACAGGTCAAGAAATAAAGAAACCGGACAACAAACAAGTTTTGTATCAATTTATATTGGTGTATAGATTGACGCGTTGAACCAAACACAAGATAAAGAAAATAACGGGACGGGGGAGGTGGATAGTTTCATCACATTTGTCCTATTGAGGTTATTATTTACTTGCCAGTTGCCAAATGGGGAAAATAACACAAACAGGGCAAGAGAAAACAGAGCAACAGTATAAGTGTTTCCCAATTTTGGAAAACGGGGTGGCATTGTGACCAACCTATCTAAAACCTCTTTTATCTCCTACAAATTTTCAGAATTTTCTTCCACTTTCCATCTGCTTGCCTACATTTTTTTTTTGTTGCGTTTGATATATTATTTGGAAGATAAAATACATAAACCAATACACCACAAATATTTAAGTTATAACATGATTTTTTGTTTTGTTCGTTGTTTAATGATTTTAATTTTATATGTTATTTCTCATAGGATCTTTTATACTATATATTTATTTTACATTAAAAAAACACAAATCAAAATAATTATATAATATAATATTATATCACATATAATTATATATTATATATAATTAATATAATTTTTAATATAATATTATGCCACAATATTATAAATTAAATATTATATTATCTATATATTATATAGAGAGATGGATGAGAAAATGTGTATGTGTATTAATTTTTTTTTAATTTCAACTTTATTTCTTAAAAAATAAATTATTCCTCGATCTCGATTTAATAAAAATTTAAAATTTAAAATTTGTAATGTGTTAATACTTGAACTTTATTCTGTCTTATAATTACTTTCTAAATCAAATATGAAACTGTTTACAAAGTTTTAGGAAAATATCTTTAAGAATATTGGATAAGAAATAAAAATATATTTTTAAAAATATTATGCATGTACCTCTGTAAATTTTTATTTATCTCAACTTTATTTTTAATAAAAAAATTAGTTTTAATATTTTAACCAGTGTGTTTAGATGTTGATTAGTAAGATTCAAAATTTAATAAGAGTTAGACTTTTGTGATCACGAGGAAAGATAACAATATATTCCTTTGTATTATTTTAACTTTCACTTAATACGAATGCATATATCTTTAAAAAGTAATTAATTTGTCAATTAGTATGATAAAAAAAATTGATATTATTAAAATATCTCTATTAAAAATATTAAAACATTAATCAACCACCTATATTTTAAAAACTACTATTGGAGTTATTCATTTGTTAGTTAGTAACTTAGTATGAATTAATCCTAATAAGAAAAGAGGTATTATTACAAAAGAACTAATTAATACTCTAATATTTTTAAATAAAAAATAAATTGAGATAAATAAAAAAATGTTAAAATGACATTTAGAATAAGATGGAGATTATCTCTTAACATATGTTTTATTATGAAATAAAATTTATGTAATTTTTAATTATTAAGTAATTAATTATGCTATTTTATGCATATGTTACATAAATAAAAAAATATTAAAAATAGAAAAATTTTAATACAATAAATGAAATTTCTGTTATCAATATCATAATTTTTAAAATAAAATTTTATTTATTAATATAATAAACCAGCTGTTTTAACCTATGCATCAAATAAAAAAGCAAAATAGTTAGATACTAAATGAAAATCATTAAATAAGACATTAAATTTTCATCATTTAATTAGCTCAATAACAATATTAAAAAGAACATATTTGTAACAAATTTTCTTTACACTTTTTATTTTTCTAAATATTAATAAAGTGGATAGTAAAAAAAAAAAAACAAATTAAATTACCTGAACTGCCAACAAGGACTTGTGCATCCCTTCAAAATTCAAGATCCCAGTATAAGGTACCAACTCCTTTAAAATGCTTTTACTGTTAACCAGAGTTAGATCAGATACCTGAATCTCATCAGCAACTGCTTCTATGATCTCTACACCATCCATTTCATCATCATATTCAACTCTGAACACTCCTTCCTCATCTCTCCCTAACTTACCACCTAGTTGATGGAAATCTTCCAACACCACACTAAGCCCATCTTTTAGTTTCTTCACCACTCCCTTAAAGTCATCATCTCCTTTGTAAAAAAGTAGCTTCTGGTTGTAGTGCAATGCTAGATAGGGAAGATCAAACGTCACCAGTTGATACTCCTTCTTCCCAATTTTCTTGTTAGGTTTCACGTGGCTTTTACCACTGATCTTCACATTAAGATGTTCTTCATTCTTCACCACCTCTGCGTCCATTTTTGAAGAAAATATATTGAGAGAAAAAATAAAACCTTTTATAATGAGAAAGTTCCTGCAGAGAACAAATGTCAAAGCAAATCTGAGTGGGCCTTATGTGAATTTGATTTGAGATTGATTATATTTATAGAACTGCATGAGTGTTGTTGGGCACTGTTTATGGACTTTCATTGTTGTGACCAATTTGATAACCTTACTTTTTACTGCTAGCTAGATCTGGTAGTAGTTGTCACATATATTAAATTATTAATTCTCAGTTTCCCAGGGTTTTTGGTATAGCACTCAAGGATAAAATTAGTATTTTGATGCTATAATTTTATTTTTATTTCTGTTTAATTTTAATTTTTATCTTTTTTAATTTAATCTTTAAACCATAAGAAAATTTAACGTCTTTCGTTATTTATGATTTTTTTTTATATAAATAAGAGAATTAAAATCATATAACAAGATTAAAGATAAGAAGAATTAAAAATCTAAATAAGGACAAGAAATGCCAAGATATCTAGGACACAATGTTTAATATCCTAATTTCTTTATATGTGAATTTGCATGAAAGTGGCAAGCGGAGGCATTCCTTTCGTCTGCCAAGATTCCACCATCACACGAGTTATTGTAAGAAGTTACAAAGTGTTTGAAAGACTAATATTTCAAAAAGTTTAAATTTCATATTGCTTACAACAGAGATAAATATAAATTTTTATATATTTGATTACTCTTTTGATTTGTAGATAAATTTTACGTATGAGATGTGAGAATTATTGTAATATAACCCTATGTGAGATAGAATTTATGGATTTCTAATAAATTTTTATCTTAATAATATTAATTTAGATTATTTAAATTACTTTTATTAAATTAAAATTATCTAAAATTGAGTTTATAAACATTCACGTATAAATCTCATACTAGCTTAATATGATATATATTATGTCAAAAAATTTTAATTTAAATCCATATGCTGCTACACATTTTGTAATAAGGTTGGAAATTGAAATGTAATGGTTTAACTTATTTAGTTTCATAAGCAACATATCATAATAAATAAAATTTTAACAATGAAATTAGTATTAATATATATATATATATATATATCATCAAATGCAGTTAAAAAATTATAAGATTATGAAATAAACTAAAAAAAACATCAATAACTCTAATTTAACATTTGAAAAAAATAATTTTAATATAAATTAAAATATTTATTATGAATCAAATTTGTTGAAATTGAAAGTCAAATTAATTATTTACGTTAATTTAATAATTTTTTATAAAATATAAAATTATATCAATCATTTAATCATTGATTTAAAAAATTTTATCAAATAAATTATTTTAAAAAAATTATATAAAATAAAAATTAATCAATATTTCATCATATGACTTTATTTTAATAAATAATATATTATTTAAATATATAAAAATATTAATAGTTAAATAATATAATCACAAATATTTAAATTATTTAAAATTTAATATATATAATTATAAATATATTATAATATAATTTAATGATTGGATTGGTAAATTTTATATTTTATAAAAATTTATTAAATTATAGTTTAACATGTTAATAGAACTTAATTTATTTATCATTCATTTAGCTTTACATAAGTAATATTCAATAGCTTTTTTTTTCTAGGTATAGGCCTTAAAAATACGGAAAGAAATGGAAAAAAAAATGAAGGGCACCGTTATTGACTTAGATGACATTAAAGCCTATCTAAATTGAATGAACTATATATGCATGGTCAATCTAGCCAGTATGCATGAATAAAACAAAATGCGGAGAAATGTCAATGTTCAATGCTAGTTTTTTTTTTCCCTTCTTTTTCTTTCGGATGATCAAACTTGTGTTTGAGTGTCTTACGTATATGTGTATAGCCAGCCACAATTTTGATTCATATTTTCCACATCGAAGCCCCTGAATTGACGCCGTACCCAAGGAATTTGCACAATCCTCAGGCAGGTTCACACAGGTTATAATTTGATAATTATTGGAGAAATTAGGAGTTACATGCTGCTGCATATAATTCCCACTAATACATTACCATATCACAATAACGTGTTTCGTTTTGCTTTCAATTCAGCAATTATTGTCAGCAAATTTGAATTTGGTAATGTTTTTTTCACATTAAACTTCTCTATCTAATTAGACACCGATCTTTGTTAAATGAGAAAAAGTCCTTAAAAGTTTAAGTTTAATAACAATGCGTAATTAATGAAAATGTGTATGTATGACAAGTACACATGAGTTTGCGTTGTGATACATGCAAGCATATGCATCCCCATTAATTAATATCCATTTTCTTTTGTTTGGCTTTATCAAAAGCATTGCTAAAGTATAACTGAATGCAACAAAATATCAAAAGCACGCACTAATAAGACGAGGAAGACAAGGTCAAATTAAGGCAGCATACACGCCTCACTTGTAACTTTAGTGGGAACATTCAGGTTAATAGATTTGAAGAAAAAAAAAATCTAAAACTACAGAGGAATCAATAATAGTGCAGCAGGTTGATCTGAAAAATAGTGATTTTGCATTTTAAAAAAGCTTAAAAAATAAACTTGAACTAAAATAATAATGATTTTAATTAATTAATTAATTAAAAAAGTCATTCTAAAATTCACACTACTAATAAGAATGACAAAAGCTCATAAAATAATGCCACTTTAATCAACGGTTTACGCTACTACGTAGGATTGAAAATGGAAACAAATGACAATGTCAAAAAAATTGGCAAATAACTAGCTAACTCCAAGGCCTACAAATCATATTTTGTGGCCCAATTATATTTCCAAGCATTTTGGTCCTGAAGGGACTTTTGCCAAACTTCAAATCCGTTCGATAAAAACAAAAAAGAAAAACCCAATGAAAGCAGAGAATCGATAAGCCCATCACATTGTGGGGTTTCACAAATTAAAACCCACCCAAACATAAAATATGTAAAATGTTAACGCAATAATAATTATTGAATCTAGGGCCCAAAAAAAAAAAAATTAAAGCTACAAGACTCTGCAAAAGTATTTGGTAAACAATTCCTTTCCATTTAAAATTGTTTCTATTTATCTAATTTGATAAATCATAATCGTTAAATAAAGATTTGTTGATATATGATTATTTAGATTTTTATTATTAAAAATATTAAAATTTAGATCATTTAATATTAATTTAACAATTATAATTAACTCAATTGAATACTATAAAAAATTTCAATTGCAGAGAATTCAAATCCAAATACTTAGCTTAAAAACAATAAAAATGGTGTTATTATACTTTTAATAGTATTTTTACTTTAATATATTTTATTTATTTTTTATATATATGTATTTTCATCCACTATGTCTCAATATATAAAAAAAAAAGAAAAAAAATATATGATAATTACAGTACTAAATAGTAAACAATATTTAAACTAGTGACGTAGAATCCTCCAAAAGTATGATTCTTTCCAAAAAGTAGCGTATGCCCTTAAGTAGGTATTCTTTAGCAGAAGACGAAAGAATAGTATAATTGAGCAGAAACAAAAAGACCAGTACACTTGATCGTTCGCTTTTTTTTTTCTGTTGTCTTTGTGCATTCTAAATCCACAAACTGTTGACACTAGTTATAATCTTGAAGCATGTCTTAAATGTAATCAACTTTCTAGATTCTAACTCACCTAATTTTACTGTAAAAACAAAAAATAAGCCTTTTGGTAGTAAGATTCTAAAAAGGGTCAAAACATCATTCCTTCATAACTAAATATTTAGTTTATGTAAATTTGAGAATTATATATTAAACTAAAAATGTTGTGTCTAATGAATTATGATGGTGAAAATTTCATCTCTTAAATATATTTAATATATAATCGCTATCATGTATTTTTTCTTTAAAAAAATACTTTTTTACTATGCATGTTAGTTAGTTACATAAATTGCTACTGTTAGATGAATTAATTAATTAGATTTGTTAGTTTGTTACGAATTAGCAGTGAAGGTCTTATAAACATTATTGTATAATTTCAAATGGAATTTGCTTGCTGTTATTCACTCTTTCTCTATGATGAGATTTCTCCCTATTTTCCTCACTTCTCTCCTCCATGCATCTTCTCCATCTTAACTTTTGCTGCTTTATTCACCACCTTCACCTTGTTCATCTTTTATTCATGCTTTGATGATTACTAGATTTCATCCATCACACCATTCTCCTTTGTTTTCAGTCATTTTTTTTTATCCTCATTCATTCCATCATTTTTTACCTACAAAGAAGTTATTGTTTAATGTGTTGCATATTGGGATGGATTTATAAATTAAATCCACCTCCACAGACCGAGGGTCTCGAAATTAATTACCTCCAATGATGAATTTTGAATTTGTCCAATTTCAGTTACTCAAGAAAAATAAGAAAATCCTTCTTTCAACGAAGAAGAAAGGCAATTGATGATGGCATTGAAAAAATTAAGTGATAATTAATGTTCCTTTTGCTTCCGACATCTAACATATGTAAGTAAGTATCTTTGCACATTGAAACAAGATGGTAAAATTTTCTCCTGCATTCTCTCCATCGCAATTTACTGATATTTGTAAATTTAATGTTACAAATATAAAGTATAAAAAAATCTTAAATATTATTTTTATTTATATTTTATAAATATATTATTATGTTTAATGTTAATGATAATTTACAGTAAAATTTTAAAATTTATCACTAATATTTTTTATTAGAGACAAATTATTTGTAATATGCATATTTTTCTATTATATATATATATATAATATTATAATAACGTTTTATAACATAATTATTACACACTATTAGAATTAATTTAGTAACGATGGATTGAGAATTTTATATAAGAATTTTGAGTTCAAAACTCTTCACTTTTACGTTGTAACCTTCTCTGACAAACTCTTGTGTTTTTTTTTAATCTAAATTAAGCCAACTACCATACATAACATGACTGAGGAGATTAGCTATGCTTGTGAATTAGCCATTATTAGCCAAAAAGTAGTTTATAGTAAGTATTTAATTATATTCGTTATAGTTTCAAAACATTGCAAGCTTGCGAATACTTAATTGGGTCAAATTTATTGGTGACATCTTTTGGTTAAATTTAAACTACAAACCAATGTTTGGCTTGAGTATAACTGTTTCCTTCAAATAAAGGGACGTACATCTAAACTCGACTCAAGACAAGATCAGTTCACTCCCTAATTTTATATAAAAAACTTTTATTGGTTAATGTTTGAGGAAAAAATGTGTTTCTTAATTTCCTTTATGACATTAATTTTTTTTATTCTAAAATTCCGATGATACATACTTTCTTTCAATATCAACAATATACTATACACCCTAGAAGCAAATCACTTTCCAAATGTATTTGGAAATATCAAACCGGATGCTAAATTTTCATTTTTTGTTTTGGCATCATTGTGATCACCTCAACAATAAAATTGAAGAAAAGTGCTGGAGTTTATGCAGCAGCAATTTAAATAGTCATTTTTTTTAAAAAAATATTGTTGTATATTTAAAAACAGATGGAATAAAACAGAAAGAAGAGAAATATAAAAAATATATATAATATATAATGTAATAGAAAAATAAAATATATTAAAACAATAGTGTAAAAATATATAATAAGTAGAATTATTATTTTATTACTAAAAGAGGTTAAAACCCCAGTTGTTTACAGTGTCACCAGAGAGGGACAATTATTATACAAGAGTTATTTATAGTAGCGTGATGAGAAGCGGAGATGAATCCGGTTTTTTATTTAGAGTGGATGTGGCATTAGGGTGTTGGAAATTGGAACAGTAAAGGAAGCAGCATCTAGGTGCAGCGTATTTTGATCTCAATCTCCACTGAACCGCCACCAAGTTGGCACAACTTGTCATTGTGATGGTTGACAAAGAATTCACCATTTATATTCTGCTCATAATAGGCTTTCTCAACCTCAACAATCTCCTTTGGAGTCCATTTCTCATCACGGATGGTTTTCTCTATGTGATCAAGTTGCTCTTTATTCCAATTCTGCTTCTTAAGACCTTTCTCTATTTTTTCAAGCTTTTCGGAAGACCATTTGTACTCGTCCGCAGTACGAGCAAGGAGTTCCGAAAGGTTTTTTGGGATGGTTCCTAGCTCTTCGTTTTGTGCTGACATTGTTATTACACTGGTGACTTAGATTTATTGTTTCTTTCACTTGGCTTTCTTATCTTGTGGCTGCTTCTCAACCTGTGTTATTTAGACATGTTCACTTAGTGGTTTTCCTTATCAGAATTGGTTCTGATAAGGTTGTGTAGATGCCATTCCAAGTCTACTCATCTTGTGCTTATGCAGAAAATATCGGTGCAACAAATATCAGTTATCCCGTTATCGGAATTAGAAATTAATTTTTGAGTATTCCTCAGCTCAATTTTTTGATTAATTAATGTATCTGATTTGCTTAAAAATTTCTCGTTGGAATATTGCTATTTGTTGTATTCGCCAATCAGTGTGGAATTGTATGTTTCTTTCTGCATACCAACAACTCAAGCTAGAATAACTTGTGAATTTAGATCTCTTGGTTTGATGTGTTACTTTATTACCGAAAGTAAAATGGAATAGTCTTAAGGCCTGTTTGTTTTTTAGTTGTAGAATTATTTTTTAAAATTTTCAATGATAAATAATATTTTAATAAATATTTAAAATTGATTTATATATGTTTAAAACATATTTAATAATTTAAAACAAATTTTATCAAAAAAAGTTTACTTAATTGTATACTAAACACACGCTCAACATTCAGCTGCATGGGTTAACATGCATGATAACGGAAAATAGCGTAATCAAAACATGCAAGGAAAAAGAGAAAATGTTTGGCCTACATTTTAAATAAGGTGTTTGGGGTAGAATGAAAATAATAATAATATATAATATGATAAGAAAATGTAATATAATGAAAATGAATGTGAAAAAAAATTAATTTCAGTTCAATCTCGTTAATTAAACTTGGATTTCAATATTCAGTACATGACATCATTATTAATTTATCTTCTGACGTAGGAACAAAAAAATCCTCAATCCTCGTCATGGAACTTATGCTTTTATCATAGTTTTTTGTCCTTTAGAAGCTATTGCAAATTATGTAGATGTCATGCCAAGTGTTGTGACCCCCTTATGTATATACAGCAAATAATAGCAACTGGATAAGGCTTTTTGTTTGTATTGCAAATTAATTAACGTGGAATCATAAATATATGTTTCCTAGAATATAGGTCAATATAGCTCCAGAACACCTTATCTGAATTCAGAATCTCATGCTCTGTTAGTGCTACTTTACTACCAAAAGCAAAATTGAAATTGATTAGTCTCAATTGGATGGATTAACATGCACAACAGCTCCCAAGTCCCAATATAAATCAAGTCTAGTAGAAATAATATTTTTTTAAAAATAAATAAATAAATAAATATATATATATAAACTTATTATAAGAATAATTTTATTTAATAATTTTTATATATAATTATATTTTATTAATTTAATTGTTAAATAAATAAATTATATTATATAAATATTTTTTGTAAAATTTAAAAAATATTTAATATTTTATTAAATTAATTTAAATTAACAGATAATATAAAAGATATATTATCCATTAATTTAAATTTATTTTTTGAGATATCAAATATTTTTTAAATTTTATAAAAATTTGTAAAAATAATCTATATAATATAATTTATTTATTTAATAATTAAATTAATAAAATATAATTATATATCAGAGTTATTAAACAAAATAATTTTAAATAAAATAATTTTTAAAATAATTTTATCCTTTTATATATATATATATATTATATTATATGTAAATAATAAAAATAATAAAATTTAAATATAAAATTTTTATATAATTTTTTTAGATCCTCTATTATTAAGCTGATGTTAATGGATTATAATATAACTATATAAACACACGCGATATTGGAAATGGGTATATATAATACCAAATTATGAATTTCAAATATAAACAAGAATTCAGGGATAGCCATGATGTATGATACATTAGTAGCGAAGGATACGTACGTAAATGAAGTGACCAGATATCGTGACACCATTTCTGCCTATAATGATTTAAAGTAAGATTTGCACCTTTATCAGTTTGATTTTTCTCTTCAAAATATTTATTTAAATAAATCACAACACTTCTTCATTTTCTTTATTTGATCGAGAAAACACTAATTTTTTTTTCATTTTTATCTGATTTAATAAACGTGAACAAGTAGAAAAATCGGACTAAACTTGGGTTTCTAGAATTAAATATAATATGACATCATCATTTTATCTATCTTCCCATATTGGTCAATAATTTAAATTCTAAATCCACATCATGTAGTTTTTTGGTCCTTTAAAAAGTCTTAGCGGGACATTGCGGATAACCGTTTGTATTTTAAATATAATATATTATATATTAAAATAAGATAATATGATAAAATATTTTTTTGATTTATATAAATTTATTAAATATATTAAATTTAAATTCTTTTTAATTTTTTATTTAATAATTACACTATTTAAATTTAAATTTTAAATAAAATAAATTTATAGTTGATAATTAATTGTGATCTTTTATATATATATATATTTCGTTAGCTGCGGATTTCCTTCCAAAAAATGTTGCATCGATCATATTATATATTATTATAATATCACACATAAATTGTTTTCCTCTCTCTCCTATATTGTGTATATACGCGTACATATAATTTTGTTATTATCATATATATTATTATTATTCCCTTATTTTATAATATAAACTAATTTGATATACTATTGAAAAATAATTTTTCAAGTATATTAATTTTCATTTTTACAATACAATAATTATTTTATATAATATAATAATATCACAGTGTAGTAACATAATAATAAATATTATAAAAATACATTAAATATGATAAACAAAAAATATATCAACATATAATAATTAATAAGATTATGTTAATTATATTATATTAATAAGGTTAACAAAAGTACATAATTTTTAAAATAATAATAAACATTTTCATTAGTTATATTAATATATTTTATTATTATTCAAAAAATAACACTGTTTTTGTTTTATTATTTTATTCACAACAAATTTATCATTATTATTATTATTCATTAACAGATTATATTCAAGTTTTTCTTATTTACTAAATTTAAAGCACATTTCATGAGGCAATTCCTGCACATAAAAGAAAACCCTTTAAACGGTTTTTTAATTAACAGATAATTTCTAAACATCTCTTTAAACTTTTTTTTTTTGGAGTTTAGAAACATATTCTGTCGAGCTTTCAAAATTCAACTTGCTAAACTTTTTTTAAGAAGAAAAAAGCCTTTTGTTAGTAAGGTCCAATGCAATGGGTCAAGCCATCACTCCTTCTAAGATGGTCTCTCAAATAAAGTTAAATGTCATGTGCGATAATATGTTTTTGATAACACAGTAACTGAACAAGTACTCCAATTAATGTTTTTCTCCCGAGAGGTCGTTGTTCTCCTCTGAATCCACCGGAACCTGCAAGGAAAAGGTCACAAGAATTTCTAAGTATAAAACACAGTAAACCAATTTTATTCTCATATGAATTAGGACAATCTATACCATGCCAAACGTTACCTACATAATTTGAATTCTTTTGGAAGCACCCAACCCAAGCATAAATACAAACTTGGAGGATAATGAAATATTTTCTCAAGTTTGATTGTTGAGAAAAAACACATCAATGGAAAAAAGAAGAAGAAAGAAAGGCACCCGTAATTCATAGAATATTTTTTTTGTCATTCTAAGCTACTTGTCATTTTTATCCTCACCCATTCCATCCTTATAACGAATTGATGGTTTGATGTGTTGAGCATTGGCATGGACACATAAACCAAACCTACCTCCAGAAACCTGAGGGCCTCGAAGTTACCTTCATAGGCCAACTTTTGAATTTGCCCAATTTTACAATTCCTCAAAAAAATTAAAAGAAAACTCTTCCTTTAACAAAGAAGGAAGACAGTTGACGACGACATTGATAAAAAATAAGTGTTAATGCCCTTTTTCTTCTTACATCTAACATTTGTAAATATCTTTACACATGGAAGGAAAATTGTGACATTTATTTCTCCATCTTCTTCATCTCAATTTACCGGAATTTTTAAATTTAATGTTACAAATATAAAGTATAAAAAATTAACATTGAGTATTATTTCTATTTATATTTTATAAATATAAATTCTTGAGTAAAGTTTATATTTAATCACAATATATTCTTAAGTTTAATATTGATGATGGTTTATGGTGAAATTTTAAAATTTATCATTAATATTTTTTATTAGTTATATTATCTGTATTATGCATATTTTGTCATTATATATAATATTATAATAACGAGTTATAACATTGTATTACTATGAATAATTAATGATAAAGTTTAACTTGCACTACTTTTTAGTTACTAATAAACATATTTTTGTAGTATATATATATTTTTTGTAGGTTTGGATACTTCTTGTATTTAAGCTTTGTTTATTTAATAAATTTTCAAAAAATAAAAACTTAATTGATCAGTATAACTAATTTAAAAGGGTAATCTACAGTTATATTATCCAGCAAACTCTCATCGTTTTAATCTAAATTAAGCCAACAGCTTTATATTTCATGACTAAGTAGAATAACTATGCTTATTAAGCCATAATTAGCCCAAAAAAAGTAGTTTATAGTAAGTACTTAATCATCTTCGTTATAGTTTCAAAACCTTGCAGGCTTAGGAATACTTAATTGAGTCTAATTTGTTGGTGATATTTTTTGGTTAAATTTAAACTATAAATTAACCCATGTATTAGTTTGAGTATAGATGTTGCTTCAAATGAAGGGACATAATCTAAACTCGACTCAAGTCAAGATTAATTCGCTCCGTAATCTTGTATAAAAAGCTTAGGTTGGTGAATGTTTGAGGAAGAAATGTGTTCCTTTCCTTCATTACATTGATTTTTTTATTATTATTTTAAAATTTGAAAGACATCAAAATGCATACTTGCTTTCAACATCAACAATATATTATACATCCCAGAAGCAAATCACTTTCTAAATGTATTTGCTGACTAAACCGGATGCTAAATTTCCTTTTTTTTGTGGTTCTGGCATAATTGCGATCACCAAGCAAACCCTATAAAAATGAGCGAGCAATATATTGAAACGTGTTTATTTTATTACTAAAAAGAGGTTAAAACCCCAATTGTTTACAGCATCAGCAGACAGTTATTTATGATACAAGTCGAGAAGTGCATAAGGGCATTAGGTTGGGGTCTTAGCATAATAGCTGCATCTAGAATTTGCAGTGTAAATCGAGTTCAAATTGAGAAAGTCCAACCAACTTAGAATTGGAATGATCGGCAAAGAAATCACTGTTTAGTTTTCTCTCACGGATGGGTTTACCAATATTAGGGTCAATAAATCCAAACGTGGCTGAGTTAGGATTGAAACGGTCGGAGGAGAAATTACCAGATAGGTTGGTACCAAGATTGCGACGGTTGCCTGAGAAACCCCCAGTTATGAAGGATTTGTCAGGATTATTGATGTTAGATCCAAGATTGGGATGATTGACAGAAGAAGTACGAAATTTGTTCTGCTGACGATGGGCTTTCTCAATATCAACAATCTCCTTTGGAGTCCAATGATTGTCATTGATAGCTTTTTGTAAGTTACCAAGTTGCTCTGGACTCCAATTCTGCTTCTTCAGACCATTCTCTATGCTTGCAAGCTTTTGGGGACACCAGTTGTAGTCGTTGGCAGTACGAGCAAGGAGTTCCTTAAGGTTTTCTGGAATGGTTCCTTGTTGTTGTTGTTGTTGGTTTTGTGTCGCCATTCTTAATGTTTCTTTGGCTTCGCTATGATATCTTATGCCTTCCCACCCTCTCCTATTTATAGATCAGAGATGCCTTCTTCCCAAGTCTTGTCATCCCTCATTATTAATTTATTATAAGATGTTCTAAACACCGCACAAAAATGAAAAAATAATTTTAATTTTATTTATTATATGTTTTAAATTTTATATAAACATATAAATATCTCCAATAAATTATATTTAGTAAAACATGTTATTAGATGCTGTGGTCAGACTATACATATTTACCGAAACTATGTTTTTATTATCAATATTTTGATAAAGTGAAATTTTTATATTTTAAAAAAGTTTTTAAGTATTTTAAATAGAAATTTAAAACTTATAAAAAAATAGATAATCTGAATCAAAATGATCTATCTCATTTTATTTATGTCTTGTTATAAATATGATAAAAATTTGATTTGTATCGTTCTAATTTTTATCATATTTTTTATTATTATTTAAAGAACTAATTACATGTATGATTTGTATCACGAAAAGATGTGTAACAATATTTGATAATAGGATTTATCCAATTTTAACTATATTAATTTATTAACCTTATCATATCATTGTAAATAAAATAAATAAATTTTTATTTGATATTTAAAATTTTAATTTTTTCAAAATAAAGTTAAATTTTTTAATAATATCAAATATTATTTATTTTTAAATTCCAAAAAAAATTATTATATTTTACTTGAATTTAATAATTTGGTTAAATTAAATTTTTATTTAATTATTTAATTATAATTTAATTATTCTATAATAAGAATTGAATTGCTTGCTATGATCTTATATATTTAATATTAATTTATTAGTTAATTAATCATACTACTTAGTAATTAAAGTTGACATATAATAAAAAAATTTAATAGTAAAATATTATGAAGTAAGATGTTTTATTTTTAAGAATCATCAAAGAACAAAATAATTTTTTTTATCCTTTTAACTCTTAATTAATTTTAGAGTATAATATAATTATCAAATTTTAATTAATTATAATTGAAAAAATAATAATTAATTTTTTTATTTATTTAATTTACTTCATCAAAATTTTAATTAAGTTACTATAATCATAAAATTTAAATTTATTATTATAATATTTTCTTAACTAATTTTTAATTTTATAAATATTTAATTATATTTAATATTCATTTAACTAACTTTCTAAAATATTGATGTTCAAAATTCAATTAAAATGAATAACTTTATTAATTATTATTATAATCTTATGTCAAAGAAAAGATTAATATTATATTCTTCACTAAAAATATAGTATATGATAAATCAACTATAATAATAATTATTAAAAATTCATAATTAAATTATATTTTTACACATATATCATTTATATATTTAATTTAATAAATATTGATCTATATATATTGAGATTCTTAATGTTTATTTTTAATAATTTAATGATTAAAAATAAATTAAATTATAAAAAATTATTTTTTATTATTATAATTTTAATATTAAGTATTTAAATTTTAACAACAATTTTATCATATTTAATTAAATAATAAATTATAAATATAATAATAAAATAAAAAACTTAAAACATAATAAATTAAATCTTACACATACATGTTTATTTTCAACAAATCCAACAAATATTGTAGCTACAATCTTAATTATTGCACATTTCAATCATATTTCTATTCTAACTTATTTTTATATTTTATATTACATACAGCGTTATATCTCTCTTCTTTCCTTGTAATTATATCTATTTTATTTCTACTTCATTTCACCTACTTTTAAATATACAACTAACACCTTTTTTACTAGTTATAGGAAAACAGACTAACTAACACCTTTTTTACTAGTTATAGGAAAACAAACTTTTTTTATTGTACTCACCAATTAATTTGGAATTATACTTTCTTGCTACATATGAACAACTCAAGCTAAAATAACTCATCTGAATTTAGAATCTTATGCTCTACTTTATTGGAAAAAGTAAAATTGCTATCGATTAGTCTTGGTTGCATGAATTGATGTTAACCATATTGAAAACATGCATGGTAGAAAATGGGCATGGCATGAAATCATGGATTCTAAATTTATACAAGAAATTCAATATGATATATACTTTCAACAGACCTCGATCCAAGATTCTAGATGATACATAAGTCGCAAAGCATATGTATGCAAATTTGGCAAGAAACACATTAACGGTGACGTTTTTGATAATTATATAGTTTCATGGAGAAAAACTCGAATAAATATACATCAATACATATTTACTAGTTAGTCATTCTTCTCCAAAAATTTCTTTTTAAAGAAATGAAAAAGAGCTTATTCATTTTCTTTATTTGGTAAATAAATATTTCTAAAATTTTGTCTGATTTAATAAATGTGATAAAAAAAAATGAAGATCAATTCAATCTCGTTAATTAGACTCAAATTTTATTATTAAGTACAAGAAATAGTTATGAATTGATTTATCTCGTGATGTTGGAATGATAAAAATATCCTCATTCATAGTCATGGAACATATGCTTTTATAGTACTTTTGTCCTTTAGAAGCTGTTTCAAATTATGTAGATGCCATGCCAAGTGTTGTGACCCCCTTATGTATATGCAAGAAATGCTAACTACTGAATAACGACTTTTGTTGGTATTCCCAATTAATGTGGAGTCATATCTGTTTCCTGTGAGGCTATGATAGATGAATATATCTCAAGAATAACTTATCTGAAATTCAGAATCTCATGCCCTGTTAGTGCTACTTTTCTACCAAAAGCAATATTGACAGTGATTAGTCCCAGTTGCATGGATTAACATGCATAATAGCTTCCCACATAGACGAAGTCCAAGAGAAATTATATTGTAAACCATATAATTTTTTTATAGATAATAAAAGTAATAAAATTTAAATTTAAAATTTTATATAAATTATTTAGATCCTCTGTTGTTAAATAGATGCTAAGGGATTATAGTATATAAACCATATAAAATCACGCAAAATAGAAAACAGCTATATTATATTTATAATACAAAATTATGAATTTAAACTATAAACAAAAATTTTGAAACAGCCATTATATATGATCGAAAGATAGAATAAAAATATGATAAAGTATAATATAATATGATATAATATATCATACTCTATGTTTATTATGTAGGAAGATGATAAACAAAATAATATTATGTTAACTTATTTTATATTTGAAAAGAATCAAATAATGATAGTATATAATATAACTTATACTCAAATAATAAAATTATTTTTATTATAATTAGATTAATTTAATTAAAAATAATTTTAATTTAATATTTATAATTTTTAAATAAAAATAAAAGAATGGCTAAAAATAAAAAAATACATGTAATTCTAACTTTATTTTATTAAATTAAAAAAAATTAAAGATAAGATGTTGTGCCAAAGAGAAGAAGTGCATAAATAAAAAATAGAGATATTCAGGCAAGATAAATAAAAGAAAAGAGGAATAATAATAATAATAATAATAATAATAATAATAATAATAATAATAATAATAATTTCATTATTATTATATTAATATTATTATTGATTAGTACTTTTATTAATATAATAATATTTTAATAATAATAATATTATTATTAATAAATAAGATAAAATAGAAAAATTTATTCTATTAATTAATCAAACATTAAAAATAAAATAGAATAAAAAATTATTCTTTTTTATTATTTTTACTTCTAAATAGATCCAAAATAAGATTGACATCTTTATCAGCTTGAATTTTATCTTCAAAATACTTATTTAAAGAAATCATTCATTTATTTTATTTGATCGAATAAACATTATTTTTTCAATTTTTATCTGATTTAATAAATGTGAACCAAAAATATACAAGAATGCGCTATACACGAGTTTCTAGAATTAAATATAATATGACATCATCATTTATTTATCTTATGATATTGATGAATAGCATAAGAATCCTTTATCCGCATAACGGAAAGTATATGTTTTGCAGTGCTGTAGACCTTTAACTTTTTTAAGGATATTGTAGATATTTATTTATATTTTAAATAATATTATATATTAAAATAAAATTATAAGATATAATATTAGCTTATTTTTTATTTGTATAAAATTTGTTAAATTAAGTTTATTTTTCTGAAAATTTTCAATTTAATAAATATATTATTTAAATTCAAATTTAAAATATTAAATAACATAAATTAATATTTAATATAAATTGATGATATTCTTTCCGTTTTTTTCTTTCTCTTTATATATTTTATATCTTTCGGACAGCATATTTTCCATTAATAAATGTTATATGATCATATTATTTATTACTATAATATTACACATCAATTCTCTTCCCCTCTCTCCTCTATATAACATAATAATAATAATAATAATAATAATATATGATAAGAAAATAAAAACATGATACTTATAGCATAAAAATTTATTGAAATTAAAATAATAATTTTTATTATTGTCATATAATGTTTATAATAATTATTTTACTTTTATTTATATATAAATAGTATTTTTATGTTATTACTTAGTTAAAATCAATTTACTGTTGTTATTCATTGGCGCAAATTGCACATAAATAATTTTATGTTATTCTAACAAAAATTAAAATACATATCATGAAATAATTCTTTAATCAATGTTCACATAGATATAATATTTTTTTAAAATAAATATAACTATAATTAATGTTTACATATTATTATACTTAATTTAACTTCATTATTTTTAGATAATTTTAAATATGTTAAAAAATAAAAATAATAATAATTTATTATAGGTAATGATTATAGATTTAATCTTAAAATTTAAACACATGTTATCTTTTTAGTTTTTAAGTTATTTCACTCATAATATTAAATGACGGAGTCTACAAATACGTTGGCACTTTTAGATAATCTAAAAACATCTTTGTTAATTATATATTTCATATGTTTTAAGCACCTATTTTTTCCAAAAAAAAAAATATTATCTCGTCTTTATTTATTAGTCAAAATATTAATTTTTATTATTAGTATTATTTCTAATTTTTTATTTTTAATTATCTATATGTTTACTGTATTAATCTTATTAGTCTAAAAAAGATTCTATTAAAATATTATTTAATTTTTTTTTTCTAATATATATATATATATAAATGCATCATATCTTTTGGTTTGTGAATTTTATATAAAAACTAAAAAGGTTAATCTATCAAAATTATATTATAAATAGTTTTTTAAAAAATATTTAATCGTATTTTTACCTTTATCATCTTCTATACACCATGTGCAATACGCAGGAACACTAGTAGTTTAAATAAATTATAATAACAATGAAATAAAAAATCTTATGTGACATATTTTAGTAAATATATAATTTAGTTGATGAGGAACTGTCTGATTTTGTTTTTATTTTTTTATTTTTTAAAACTGTTTTATAAAGTAATTTAAAAAAAAATTGTTTAACAATAGTATTTTAAGAAACAGTTTTCTAAAATTAGAAAAAACAGAAGCTATTTTATATTTTTTTCTAAGAACATATTTAAAAAAATAAAGAAAAAATGGTTCGTAACTACTTTCCTTATCTTGCAACGAAATTAGAGCTTAGCCCATTCCAATGACTGTGTTGGTGGTAGGCTGTTGTTAATGGTCCAAGTCCAGTGGTGACACCGTAAACTGTTACTCACAAAAAAGGGCATCTTATCTAAAAAATGGTGAAAGCTGTTTCTTAAAATAAAAACAAAAAAAAAATTAAAATTTGGTTTTGGTTTTGGTTTTTTATTTTAAAAATAGTTTTAATTTTAATTTTTTATAACAGTTGATAAAATATTTTCAAACAAGCTTTTTCATTTTTTTGTTCAGAAAAACAAAAAACGGATTTTAAAAACAGTTATCAAACAGTTTTTTATTTTTGAGATTCTTTTTCTACCGATATTTAAATATTATGTCAAATAGATGTATTTATATATGATTTATTTTAAAATATTATATATGTTAATTAAATTAAATCTTATAAAGTGACAAAAAAAAATCTTAGAAGAAAAAGGTGGAAACAATTCCTAATGAGTTTCCCTAACCTCAATAAGGATAAACCGAATTTTACATTTTTTTTATGTCTGTATTTCTTAAAACCAATTATAGATCTACCATGTGATTTGTAAGGGCAGGATTGAAAGGATAAAACTTACCTCAACTCACTCTGTTATATTGCCTAGCTTCGTCAAACAGTTGGGGACTAACAAAATTCATATTTTTTTTTTTATTTTTTTTAACCTAAATGACTAATTTGGAGGTTAATAAAAATAAATAGACCTAAGTATGCCCATACATCTCATTACCCCCCTCTTTCATTATAATTTGTAGGAATAATATATCAAATTAATTCTTAAATCAAAGTATAAGTATCAATTAGTTTAGTTTAAAAATTAAGAAAATATTATTGTTGGTTCTAAAATGACTAGTAATTCAATACTATATTTTAAGAGACTAATTAAGTGTGTTATTTTCCTAACTAGAACAAAATCAAAAATTGATAAATAATATTTGCAACCTCGTTAATCCTTTCACCAAGAAAATACTATATTATATTTGGTAAAAATAATATATATATTACTGAAAATTTATTTAGCTATAAAATATAATTTCAAAAATAAATTAAACCTGAGATTGACATTTAAAATATTTAGTATTGTATAAGTATTGGTTTTTCTCTTTTGCCTGCTATATACTTTTAAAATTCCCCAGCGGGTTATTTTTCGGCGTAATACATATTCAGATTTAAGTTTAATTAAGTTTATTGAGAACTAATTTTAAGATAGGAAATGTAAGCTTTGAAAGAAAAGTGAGTGATTAGCTAATAGTTTTTAGCTTAGTTAACAAAATGCACCAATATAATTTGGATATATGAAACAAGTTATTTTGCGTAGAGAATAGAGGTGCAGTGTGTATCATAAATGATTAAATAACTAGATTTTATAGTTGTACAAAACACGAATTGAGGTATACTGTATAATGTACTAATAATAATATTAAATAACTTTTTATTTATATTACACTATATTGTAATAAATAAGTTATTTTGAAAATATTAAAATCTAATTGATAAACTTATTTGTATATACCATATTTTTTTACTTCATATTATAGTAGTCACTAGACACATACATATAACAATTTATTAACATCAAACAGTAAAAAAAAAGTCTGAATAAGTCAGGATAAAAAAAGATCAAACCTAATTTAGATTTAAAATTTTAAATTTAAACTTATAATTTTAACAGGTCTAATGCAAATTATCTTGCTGTCTTCCATCCTGTTAGTTTAGGTTAATTATGATTCAATTAGGAATTTTTTTATAAATTTATAGAAAATAAAATAATACAATAATAATAAAATAAATTTCTTTTTCTAAGTTCAAATCAGTTTAAGAATATTGATTTAATTTTTTAAGAATTTTTCTATCTAACCTTTCAAAAAATTAATGTATATACAAGTTGATTTTAATTTACAAAAAATATGATATATTTTACCTTCTTATTTTCTTCTTTTATAAATACTAACTAAGGACTTTATCCAATCAAGACATAATCCTACACCCATATATATGATACTGTATATTATTATCTCTATTGTCTCTCCCTCCTTGCTTGTAGGTTTGAAGAATTTGTTTGCAAGCATATAACAATATATATGAAACAATAAAAGGAAGCAAAATAAAAAAAATAAAACCAAATATAAATAGTTACTGTGAATGCAGCCACATGAAGTCTAAATAACTAGTGTTTATTTATTACTAAGATGAGGCTAAAACCCCAATATTGTACAGCATAAGGAGACATTTATTACACAAGTGTTGTTGATAGTAGCGGAATGAGATCCGTTATTTTATTTAGAGTAGATGGTATTAGGGTTTTAGCACCGCAGGTGGTAGATGCAGCATTTAACAGTTAATTTTGACATCAATCTCAATTGAATCGCCAATTTTGCCCAACTTAGGATTGGGATGGTTGGAAAAGAACTGACGATTTATGCTCACCTGACGATGGGCTTTCTCAATATCAATAATCTCCTTTGAAGTCCATTGCTCATCATGGATTGTTTTCTCAATGTGAGCAACTTGCTCTGGACTCCAATTCAGCTTCTTAAGACCATTCTCTATGTTTGAGAGCTTCTTAGGAGACCAATTGTATTCGTTCGCAGTCCGAGCAAGGAGTTCCTTAAGGTTTTCTGGGATGACTCCTTCTGTTGCCATTGCTATTGCACTTGTGAGTAAGGAAATGACTTAGATCTTTTCTTTCTTTGGCTTTTGGCTTTGATATCTTATGCCTTCCCACCCTCTCTTATTTATACATCTTCATTTGGTGACTTTCCTTATCAAAATTTGTTCCCTTGTCATTGTAGCTGCAATTGGATCAGAGATGCCTTGCCAAGTGTTCTCATCTCCTTGTCACAAATGTTTTTATTTTTATTTTTATCTCCTTCCTTCTATTTTTGAAAACCATACTTTTAGTATTGGAACAGAGACTTCTACGGTACTCACAAACTAATTAATGTGGAATATACTTTCTTGCTAAGTATGAGCAAGAATACCTTATCTGAATTTAGAATCTCATGCTCTATGTGTTACTTCATTACCAAAAGTAAAATTCCAGTTGACTAGTCTCAGTTGCATGAATTAACATGCATAGCAACTTCTCATAGAATTTAGGTAGTCTAAGAGAAATAATGTTAACCATATAAAAACATGCAAAGGTAGAAAATGGGTATGGATTTAAAATTTGAACAAGAATTCAATGATATATACTTTCATCGATCACACCGGTCTTGATGATACATTAGTCGCAAAGCATGTACGCAATTGAAGTTGCAAGAAATATATACCGGTGAGACATTGTGACAATATATAATTTCATGGACAAAAACTCACATAAATTAAAATTGGTACATATTTACTAGTTTGACGTTCTTCTCCAAAACTCTTTTTAAAAAAATGAAAATGAATTTATTCATTTTTTATATGGTAAAATAAATATTTTTCAATTTTGTATGATTTAATAAATGTGACAATAAATGGACACCAATTCAATCTTGTTAGACTCGGATTTCCATTATCAATGCATGACATCGTTTTTGTCTTATTGATTTATCTTTCCGATGTTGGAACATAAGAAAATCATCAATCCTCGTCTTGGAACTTGTTCTTTTGTAGTAGTTTTGTCGTTAGGAAGCCTTTTCGAATTGAGTAGACTGTAGATGCCATGCCAAAGTGTTGTCATTTCTCCTTGCGTGTATGCAGCAAATGCTAGCGATGCTCATGAATGGTACTTTTTGTTTGTGTTTGCCAGTTAATGTGGAACCATAGGTTTCGCTTTATACATGAACAACTCAAGAATAGCTTGTCTAAACTCAGAATCTCATGCTTTTGCAACTTTTCTACCGAAAGTAAAATTGAAATTGACCAACATGCACAACAACTTCCCGCTGGAATTAAAGCCAAGAGAAGTATGTTAACCGTATAAACACTAAAATAATTATCATTTATTAACAAATAAAAATGATCAAATATTAAAATAGTTTTATTAATATAAACTTTGTCAAAAAAAAAAATATTTGTATGATTTTTAAAATAATCTGAGTTATATTAATATTTAATATATCGATAATTATTGGTACATCTTCTTTAGGACCAGGGGAAGCTAGTGTGTGTGAAACATATTAATGTTTCATAACATAAAAGGCTCAATATTATTTTTTAAAATTATAAATTAGTTGATATTAATTAATTTTAGTGAGACACATGAATCCTTGAAAAAATCATACAGTCTATATGTATGATTGTAAGAGATTAAAAATATTTTTTCACGTTTTTAAGGTTTGATTTGTCCACTTTAACATTTTCCAAACATTCTTAGCCTTTGTTTGTTTCATAGGGAAAAAATAGGAGAAATTAAGAAAAATATATATAATAAATATAATGGTTAAATCACGCCTAAGCCGTTGCTAAGTGTCCTCCATGCCTAAGCCGTTGCAAATGCTGTGATAGATGAGAATGGTTAAATCATTTACAAATGCTTTAACAAAGCTGAACAGCCTTTGAAATCCTTGAAACCACTGTATTATATCAGATAGTTTATGTTATTTTATATTTTTGGTAATCTAGTAAATTTATTGAGTCCAGAAAATTATTTCATTATATTTTTCAGTTTAATGGTATGCTATGCATGACTTTGCGGTGTAGTGTAAGTATTGGTTTTCTTATTCTGTCTGAAGTATAGTTCCAAAATTCTCCTCACCCCTTCTTTAAAATAGGTTATTCTTTGGCATAGTGCATATTCAGATTTAAATTCAAGTTTATTGAGACCTAATTTCGGGATAAGAATTTTTTTATTAGGTCATGGCTTTCAGTTTTGTTTAACAAAATACAGGACTTTACTTTTGGGGCCGGAGACAAGTAATTTAATATTTTTTATTTTATTTTATTTTTATCAATTTATGCCCATAATCTAAGGTAATGGCATGAGCATGGTATTTAAGTTTAATTTTTTTAAAAATTTTAAAATCTAAATCTAAACATGTTATTTGTCAGACAAATATTTTGTTATAAATGTCTGATTTATTTTAAAGTAAATCAGTCTTATAAATTTGCATAAAAACATATTATAATATGATCAATAAATAAATTTAAAGTTTGAATAAATAATTAATTAAAAAAATATATAAACTTAAAAATTATAAGATAAAAAAATTAATAAATAGATCTAAAATTTATATATATTACTGATGTAAAAGATTTATAAGTTTAATTTTTTTTATAAAAATATATTTTAATAACATTTTTTCTATAATTACTTGTAAAAAAATTAATTAAAATTATTTAATAAATAATAAATTTAATATATTATTTTAAATTTAGATAATATTATAACCTGCATCACATACACAACAAAGTTTAACATACAAAATAAAAATATGCAAATAAATGTCATAGTTCTACATTAGACATTTGAAGAAATAGAAGAATAAGTAATTTCATTACTTTGAAATAGAAAATACACTTAAAAGATCTGTCATTACAAATTAAACAATTTTAAAACGTGTATATTGAATACTAATTATATATAAATGTAATAAAATATAAAAATAAAACATATATATAAAAAAATTTAAATAACATAAAAAATTAAAATAAAATATAAAATATTTATTTTAAAATTAAAGTAAAATATATACTTATCATAAACATTGAACAAATCTAGTGGCAAGAAGAATTTTATAATTATTTATTTTGATATATTACATTATATGATATGTTATATATAATATATTTCTCTTATACAAAATTATTTCAGAATTCTATTTTAAGGATAAAAAAAATTATGTAAATTTTTTTTTGTTTGAAATTATAAATAAAAATTTTAATTTTTAATAAATTATATACAAATATTAATATTGTATAAATATAATATATTAAACTAAATATTAAATAAATATAATATTAAAATAAATAACTTTTTAAATAGGTTAAATAGATTTTTTTATAAATTTAAAATTTATTTATTTATCTAAATTTTTTTTTAACAAATTTAAACTTATTTATTTATGAAATAAGTCAAATTTCAAATCAGATCATAAATCTTGTCATTTTTATTTCTAATTATAAGTGTTTGATTTATTTTTTTATTTTTGTTTCAAGATATTTATATATAATTTAAATGAGCTTAGGAATGTGCATCCTATAGAAACAAGTGGTGTGAAGTTGTGATATGTTTGTTGTAATGATTTATCAGACCGCAGCCTATTATTATCATGGCTTAATTGTTGATGAAATAAATAATGTCAAATTAATTAAGTCAAGCTTGCTCTTCCCTTTTACACATTTTTTTGCGATTATTTGCACTGACACAAATCTATTAAACATGACTCAAATAATAAAGTAGAAAGAGATTCATCCGGATAAATGGGTCCTACATTCAGATATAATCTAAAAATAAATGGATTCAAGATATAGATACATCCGAATATAATCTAAGTATAAATGAATTGAAGATATATCTAAATATAAATATGTATACTATGTTCAAAAAAGAAAATCCTTTTCCTAGTTTGATGAATAACAACATACAATTTTTTTTTCCTTGTCCTGATGAAGACACACTTTTCCACTTTACATCTGAATTGATGAATGCAACCAAAAGATAGACATCAAATCTAGAAACCTTGACAAGAATAACATTAAACTAATTTGCAGAATCCTTCCTAAGAAAGACTCTTCCAAAAACAAAAACATGCTGCAAAAATGACAAATACACGGTATTCTTTAGTAAGAGGCGAAAGAATAGTTCGCATTGTGTTCATCACTGGGCTCCATCATCTAAAATAGACGAGACCTTCCCATTTTATCTGTAAGAGGTTTACTGTCACTTATTACACTCGTCGATGTGGGCTTTGTTCAGAAAAGAAGACATGATTACATTTAGGAATGCTTGACATTTCACCTCATTATCTTTATTCTTAGTTTTTTGATCTCGATGTCTCAAAGCAAAGAGGAATAAGAAACTTGGCCTTAATTAAAGCTTTGCCTCTGCAGGTAGAGACAAGACCCCTGTCCAGTTTATGAATGCTATATTCCCAGTCTGTAATCTTTGCTTCTTATCTGATTTAAAAATAAGACATCATAATTTATTTGCATTCTAATGGTGGTGAATAGTACGACACTCCTCAATTTTCATTACGGCCCATATGCTTCTATAGAAGCTTTCAGCAAGAACTGTGCTCTGATAATTTTTTCAAACGTTTATTTACTGTTATGTTTTCTCAGCATAAAAATTTAAAACAAATTTAAACTTTATATGTATAATGAATAGACTACTTCTTTATCTAAAGATTATAAAATATTATATTAACCCCTTCATTTTAGAAATAGGTATTAACAATTTTCAATTTATCTTATTTATCAAAATAAAGCACGTATAATAAAAGAGACTTATCCCACTGCTCATTCGGCAAACCAGAGTTTTCTGGACATTATCTTATGCTATGCTAGAAAAAATTGTTATTACTTAATCTGTCCCTGTATAAAGATGCATGTAAATATTTTTTTTTCCAATTTTCACCTGAGGTATCGGATAATGAAATAATGGAGAGTAGATTGTAAAAAATATGAACTAAGTTTTTCTGTCTTCACCACTGTCAGCAGACAACACAACTAGACTTTGTTTTGTACTCAATTAAAAGATAGTAACATTACAAGGGAAAGAGGACCCAATGGATTTTTGAATTTTGAGATCACTGGTCATAATTTTAAAAATAACACATTACAAAGACAAATATGACAATCAGAAATTGACTCAAGTAGAGATGGGACATACGCAAGATTATGTAGAAGCCACTATTTTATCAACTTCGATGTCTTGTCCACCCCATATCCGCATGCGTTCAGTTGTTTGTTCAACCTTCAATTCAGAAGTGTCAAATGACTGAAAGTAACTAAAAACTCTGAATTCATTCAAGCAAATTATAAAATAGAGGAAAAACTGACTGACTAAGGAAAAGAAAGAAAAAAGGGTAACTGTGTTGCTTTGTATTTCAAAGCTCATCAATATCAAAAGTAAAGCAAGGAACACTGCATCATGTAGCAATTTGCTTTTGGTTTTCTTGTAATAAAACTAATATCATCTGCATTAAAAATTTAAATATTTTCCTTTCTAATGTTGCAAAAAGTTTATCGTGAATGCAAAGTATCACTTTCTATTGTTCTAGAAGAAAAATGCCAACAGAAAATTCAGAGAGAATAAGAAGCATTGCCTACCTCTTTTTTCCAGTTAGTTTTGTAAAGTATGAACAAGAGCAGCAAGGTCTGGAGAACTATTCCACACATCATACCTCCCCATAGTCCCTAACGAGAAAAAAGAAAATCAGAATCATTTATGAGTTGTCCATTTTTCCCTCTCTCCCCTCCTCTCTTTTCAGCTTCATTCTATATCTATAAAACAGTTAATGAGTCTTTGGATGAAGAAGAATATCAAAAACAGGGATTTTGCTTCTCTAAAGTGAGGAGGTTGTACTTTAGAGGCTAAAGTGTACTAACAGTCATTAATTAGAAAACTAACGATTAAGATATTAATTAACTTTAGAGTTTGTTATGCATATTCTTGAATTTTATTATAATGGAGCAACTTTGTCATTTTCCTTTTCTCTCATTTTGGCAGATCCAAATGGAGAAAAGTCAATATAATTTACTAAATTTATGGAGTTTTTTAATGAGGTTTTGATAGACATAGAAATAGGATACTGAGTGAGTAGATTACCTCAACCCCCAAATTTGCTTTATAACCAAGAAGGAACCCCAGTGGAAGTCCAAGTAAGTAATAACAACCAAGATTGATGTAAGCCACCAGGGCCTGCCACCCACCTCCAACAGCAACACCTGTAAGAATGATTTCAAAATTGTGAATAGGTTAAGGGGTTAAGGGGATGGTCTCTTACCATTCATAAATTAGACTAGGAAAATGGTAATCAACTCATACCTGAAATCACTGGTTGAACACTGTTCAGAACCATTGTCACAGCAAGGAGGCCTCCTAGTTTGGAAACAGCCTCATGCAAAGGCTTGCTGTTCGTAAAAATGATGGCAAAATAGTCTCTAGTCACCAAAATAACAACCATGAAAACGATTCCGATGAGAAGTGACTGAAAGACTGTCACATAGACAGAGTATTTGGCGGCTCTTGGATGTCCAAGTCCAAGTTCATTGGAAACTCTGACACTGAAAAATAAGAAAAAAGCAAATGTGAACCACACGTGGCTAACAGAAAAATCTACATTGCAACCAATGCTAATAGTATGTAGAGATTGTTGTTGCTATACATCTATAGCAGAGTAGACAGAACAGAATCAGACTCAAAAACAAGGAACTTATATCCAGGTGCCTTGGAATTATTTATCATAAATTACAATATATGTGTGTGTGTGTGTGTAGAAACCTATGTTTGAATGAAGAATTTTAGAATTCCAAAGAATGTGAGATCAACAACAAGTGATAATAAAAAGGATGATAGGTATGAGGGAAGTTGTGAATAATAATTTAAAAAATGATATACATAACGGAAGAATTTAAAAATTCTTTCCCCAGAGGTGTCATTTGAAGTCCTTTCAATTTTATATAAAATTTACCTAACCAAAATTCCGCAGTGTTCATCAAATTTCTTTCCTTGTCACTCAAGTACTTATGACTTAGTATTTTAAAATTACTTATCCGAACACAACCTAAGACATTTTTTTGGCCGCATACCTGATAGCTGCATTTACTCCAATAAAGATCATGCCTTCCCATCCATTGAAATTCATGCTATAGAACATCACAAATGTATTAGCAAAAGATTAAAAGACATCCATAGTTTCAAATACTTACAAAAAAATTTATTTCAAGTTTCTCATTTCAACTAAATCATATCCATTTCATTTATATCTATGGAAAGAGTAGCTGCAAACCACTAAAGATAAGTTTCAAATTTCATGCAGCAGGGCTATTTCACCTGTGTATGGGCATGAAAGTATGATCTTACCATATAGAGAGGGAATCAACAGCAATCACTGCATTATCAAGGTGGCCAGCAAGAACTATGACACTCATCATATACCAAACTTCAAGGCAAAGCATTATAGCTGATGCAAGAGAGAGCCTAACAAAGGCCCATATATCCTTAAGAGCCAACCACGACAATCCATTCCATCCATCTTTACACCAACCCACAACATAAATAAGTTGACCCACCGTGATTCCCCAACTAGTGACATCAAATGCTATAGCTGCACCGGTCAATCCTAAATCTAATACATAAATTAAGAGCCAGAGCATCCCAATGTGCACAATAAGAGCCCCTAAACCAATCCACGCAATGACATTAACCTTACTTTGAGCTTGAAGGAACTTTTGGGTAGGAAAATTGAAAGGGAGTGAAAGAAACTGAGGAATTACTAAAATAGAGAAACTTCCAGCAAGATCAGCTATATCTTTCTGCTGGCCAAGAATCTTTAAAATTGGAGCAGCAAAAATGTATATTGGCAAGAGCAAAATACTCGTCACAAATAAAATTACCCACGAGCGTTGCATATAAACACCAAGCATATTAACCTGCCCAGCTCCAAAAGCTTGACCACATAGTGTCTCAGTTGCGCTCCCCATGCCAAGCTACAAATTTTGTGGAACACCATCAGATTTTGTTCTTGAAAAACAACATTTGATTGACAAGTACAATTTCTACAACCTGATTTCCATTGCATGGGCAAAGTAGATAAATCAACAACACAGTAAAAATGCATTGAAGGATAAAAATACAATTTCAAACTCAATTTGGGTATCCGCGGTCAATTGCAACATTTGATTCTGAAAAATCAAAAGTTACCAATAAAATAACATGACTAAGAATTCAATTTATAGTAAAAGCTTTCCTTTGTTCTTCAGGCAGTTAAAGCTCAAGGGCAGTGAGAACGAAGGAAATCAACCCCCACCCCTCCAAAAAATAAATAAAAATCTAAATTTCTACATTTAGCTAGAACCAAATGCAAATCCATAAGATTCAAATAATAGAAATCATTTCCTTCAAAACAAAAACAAAAGATAAGGGTAGAAGAAGTAAATAATCAACTACCACTGCAGCGAAACAACACATTTTCACGTACCTAAACCTTTCTAGAGAGAGAGAGAGGGGGGGTGGGGGGGACACTAACCATGAAGCCAAAAGCGAAAGTGCCAATGACAGAGTTAATGAGAGAGACAGCGGAGAGTTCAACATCACCGAGATGGCCAACGAAGATACTGGTAACAGAGTTGACACCATATTGGCACCATATGTTGAAAATTATGGGCAGTGCAATCTTCCATATTCTCACCGTTTCAATCCAAACCACCTTCCCCGTCTCCTTCAACCCCTTCACCGGCACGTAGTCGCCGCCCTCCGCCACCGCGGCGCCGTTCAGCAGAGGAGTGTCCATCTCAGTCACCCTACACGTGTATGGCGTGAACTGGCGCAATAATAAAGTGGTGTTAGAAGCATGTACACATAACAAACACGAATCAACGAGTCACTACCTCACTCTGCTCTATATTTGTGTCTCTCAACAACTAAAATTCTGCATGCTGGATACTTGCCAGGATGCAACTACCACCGATCCAAATTTTGTTTTCTTTTTTGTTTATTAAATAATGTATTATGGATAACTTTTTTGACTAGGCCTTACTTCACAAAGTGGGAAATGAGAATACGAAGACAGAAAATATCCACCGTTTAATTACAGAGCTTAATCAAGTTTTCGTATAAAATATCGCATTGTCGTCGGATTAACTTTCGGGGAAAGTTGAGATTATCAAGTTCTTTCAACAATTGTTTTCTATAAATCCATGAATTTATAATCATGTATCTAAATATTAATTTTATTCAAAAGCAGATCTTCATCTTTTTTTTTTTTCTTGTCATATATAGGTGTACTGGTCTAAACTAAGGAAAAACTACCATTTCAAAAAAAAACTTATAAAAAACTTATATTTTTATGTTTTTGTAATTTTTGGTAAAAAAAAAACTTGAAGAGACATTTAATTGAACGGACTTTTTTTCTCTGTTAGAATAAACTTTAAGGACATTAGTTCAACGGAAAATTTTTCTATATATTCTCTCTCGTAACATGTATAATGGATAACCAAAGACAGTCATACTCACTCTAAAAAAGTTAAGAATCATATACTTTAATATTGAAAATTTTATATAATTAATTTAAGTTAAATTTTTATCTTGATTTTTTCATTTTAGTATTTATCATATATTTTTTATTTTTATTCCTTCTTTAATGTATATTTTTAATACAAAAATATAAATTTATCACCTCTCAAAAGTTAATGAAAGTTGAAATCTATAACTTATCTTATCCAACATTTTGTCTAGTTAGTTCTTTGAGATTTCATCTTTATCCTATGGCAAGGTAGATTTTAAAGTTGATATACTCTTGTTTTCTAAAGTGCAGTATACATGACGATATTAAGAAAGGTAATATATTTATATTTATTTAAAATAACATTTTGATATACTAATTTTAAGATAATACTTGTTATTTATTTTTTAAATAAATATTGTTGAGTTATATATATATATATATATATATATATATTTAAAAAGTAAGAATTAAGCCATAAATAGAAATAAAAATGAATATAACTATCAAATACAATCTTTATAAATTGATATTAAAAAAATTAAACGGGTGGCAATTGACAAACTCCAATTATAATAGTACAATACTAATCAGTTAGGTAGATTAAATATTTTTTTATTTATAAAATTACAATATTAATTTTTTTTAAAATATTATTCAATTATTTTTAAAAGATAAAAAATAATTATTTTTAATTTTTGTAAAAATTAAAAGGATTTATTTTTATTTATCAAAAAATATTTTAAAATGTAATATAACCAATTTTTAATTTTTTACAAATTAAAATAATTATTTACTCAATTAGATATTAAAAATATTTATTTTGATATTGAAATTTTAATTAATTCATCCTCTTAAATTTCAATAAAATAATACATATTTCAATATAAATTTATGATTAAAGTTAATTTAACCACGTATAATTTTACTCAAGAATAAATCAATCAGTTACGTAATTTAGCTATTGAAATAAAAAAAGATATGTTTATTTCACAATTGAAATATTTTAAATATAGTTTGCATGAATTTAAAAATAAGAATTTAATTATCAAACTAACTTTAAAATTTGTGTAACCACCATTTTAAATATCTACCCAATCTAATGATAATAGATAGATCGTAGGTTGAAACCTCATCCTTTTCTTCATATCAAAAAATTATAATGAAAGCATGCAATAACCAGTGAAACCAACCATGATTTTCTCGCTCTCTTGTAGGAGTCATCGAGCTACCCTGTTATGCTACGGGGCCGCTATTCTGGCTTACTTAACTTTTAGTATAAAATTTTAATATTTTATTTTTAAAAAAATACATGTGCTTATATACACACTATATGTAATTTTTGAACATAAAATATTAATAGCATAATCATTTATAACTAAAATATATCTGACTAAAAATATAATATTTTATAATTAGTCTATTTTTATTTTTTTTGTAATTTTTATATTAATAAAAATGCGTTTTAATTCCATTAAAGTATTTTTAAGCACAAAAAATATATTTTATATCTTATATAAACTAAAAACAAACAATTCAAACTAAATTAACTAAAAAATAATTATTTTAAAGACAAAAATATGTTTAAATTTTTTTTGTAGTATTTGATTTTTCGATAATGATAAATTGTCAAACAAATTATTTCATTTTTCACCTATTCTAAATAGACTTATTTATTTATATATATTTGTTATATTATTTTGAGCACAAAATATGATATAATCTTAACATAAACTATCAAATAATTTTAAAATTTTGAATAATGAGTAAGGAGATTTTTATACATTTTTACAACGTTATTTCTGAGAAACTTTAAAAAAATCAAAACAAATAACAAATACACAAAATCATAATCTTTTAGCCAAAATCTTACTTCAATTAATTTACAATATCAATATGTAAAATCATAATACAAATCAAATTGAAGAAAAAGTTTTCTATATATTTTTTATTTTTATCAGCCAATTAAAAAAGTTTTCAAATTTTTATGTTAATGTAAATGTTTTATTTTTTTCAGTTTTTTTTAATAAATTCATCTTTCCATGTATAGAGAGAGAATTTCCTAACAAATATTTTAAACAGTTGGTTAAAATTGTTTGATATAATATAGCTACTTACTAATTTTAATAAAATTATTTTATACTCAATAATTTTGTATTTTTAATATAACAAATATTTTCACGTTACTTTACTAATAACTAAAAAAACTCACTATCATTATTATTTTTTGAAAAAATAAATAATACAATTTTGTTATATATTTTATTTTTCATTAAAGTATATGTGAAACTTACTAAATTTAGAATAACGCTCATTAAATAAAATATAAAACTCACTTTATTTAATAAATATTGCAAGAGCTTTATTTAATAATAAAAATATATCATGAAACAGTAGTTGATAAAATGTTAAAACAAGAGTAAACATAATGTATGAATTCTATATTTTATATTTGGTGTGTTGAAAAATTTAAAGAAAACAAGCAGGATAAAAAAGGTTATGCATCGTAATTTAATTGAAAAACAAATAGGTTAATATAAAATGTGTTATGTTTGCCTGAAAAAGCTGAAAGCATGTTGTTAAATGTTTGCATTTGTCATCTCCTTCCATGACCCGTGAGGGATGAGAGTGACATTTGGCTGTAGAATTTTGAGAAATGATGATTTAGCGTTTTAACGGAAGATAGTTAGAAGTTAAACTTTCTTCAATCACAATTAGACTACCAAACTAAACTTTGACCTTACAGCACGTTTTCTTTCGTATGCAAGCAGGCACAAACTTTTGTTTGTTTGTTTGTTTTTTTTTTTTTTTTTTTGCATTTTAAAGGAGTATTTTTACAAGGTTATTTAAATATATTATTTTATAAATTTTATTATGATATATTTTTTCTTTTATTTTTATTTTAAATAATTTTATTTTATTGAGTTATAATTATATAAATTTTATTAAATAAATATTATAAACTATTTATATCTATGTGCTTTATTTAAGAAATAAATATTTTTAAAATAAAACAATCCGCAGATCAAATAACAGTTGCTTAACTTAAAAAATTAACTAAATATCTTTTATTAAAGACATTCTTACCACTTGTGGATAAGAAGAACTATTTTTAAATTTATATCAATGAAATTAAAAAGATAGTATCAAAAAATAAATAATATACTTAAAAAATTTTAGCCAAACACTTGGAGACTAAAAAATAATCATTCTCTTGAATTATCAAAATTTTACACGTTTGATCTCTATTTAATTTTATTTTTTTAACGAAAATTTTAAAGCAGTCATTTGTAAATTAAAAAAGTGTAACTTTCTAACTTTTCATTAAATAAAACATGTGATCCATTAAAGGAATATTATTTCCTTTTGTGACATAGCACATTCATCACATTGCAAATTACAACCCACCGCTTTCCATAACATAATCTCATTTAATTAGTGGGTTCTAAAATGAGAATTAAAATTTGTACATGCGCATAGTTACATTCGTATCAATTATAATTTTTTTAAAAAAATCTCATGACATTTGTCAGGGGTGTCAATGATGTAAATAAATAATTTTTCATTTTAAAAGTATTATTAAGAAAATAAAAAATAATTTATTTATTAAAAATTAAAATATATTAAAAATTATTGGTTATATATTTATATTAATTTATTTTAATTTTTAATAAGTATCCTTACTTATTGTGTTGGTAAGTAGAAGTGACGCGGTGGATCTTACACCGTCCATCTTACCAAACTCCAGTCATTTCAAAGCTTTTACTCTGCCACGTATATCATCTCAACCTATGGTCTCCGTTTCATAATCGTTTTTCGAGTTTCATCCATTTAAAATTGGACCGGCCATTAAATTTGTGGGTAGATCGATTTATAGTTCATTGTTTCAATCGTAATACAATTGAATTAAGATATTTTAATAGTATATAATGTATTAAATAATAAATTAATATAAAAAATATAAATAACTAAGTTAATTAATATTTTAAATTAACATAAAAATCATAGTAAATAATTATTAACAATAATTTATATATAAATAATATATTTGAGCATTTTATTTATTTTATAAATATTTTTAATTAAAAAATATTTATATTAAAAACCAGTCTAATTTAATTTTTAATGTCAATTTTCTGCTTCACCTATTTTTTCATTGTCTAGACCGATAATCTAAATCAGTTTTCGACTTAAATTACAAAAATTGACTAATAAGTGTTTTAAAATTATTTATTAAAAAAATAAATATATGTTTTATTCAATGGTTGTTCAAATGTTTTTCTTTTATATTCTAATTTATTTTTTTATGAAATAAAAGTGATAAAAGTTTCATATAATTATCCCTATCAATTATATAAATTTTTTCACATTTCATTTTTTTATAGTCATTCGACATTTTTATATTTTATTTTTCTCAGAGAGTATACGCAGATTAACTCTTTAATTTTCTAAAAAAAGACATGATTTTGGGAGGTAGACCATTCATTTGAAGTATTTATGTAGAAGGACGTCTTTTGTGTTTGGTCGAGAGTACGAGGATGGATTGAATTGCACGATAGTTGAGTCGTGGCATGAAGACGGGCCACCTGAGTCATTGGCCAGGAATTGGAGCAACTGATTCAGAAATTATTAGTCACGTGAAATCGTGAATAAGACATAAAATTATAATATTAAAAATTGTAACATACTATTGAAAACATTAAAAGTACGAAAAATTAATGAATTAGGAATAATCTTGTTTTAAATATTACGGATAATCTACAAAATATCTTTTTAAAATTATTAATATTTTATTTATTTAAAAATTATTATAACTGTTTATTAAAATATTTTTATTTAGTTATTTTATATATTAAAATATAATAAAAATAATAAATATTATTTTAAAATAATAATTATCAAAAATTAATTTTTTTAATTAATGAACAAATAAAAAATACATATTTTTCCTTTCATTTTTTATTTATTTAAAAAGAAAGATAAAATTTCATTCTTATTTATCTATTTATTTTAATTTTAAAATAATATTATTTTTTCAACATATATTTTATATATTTAATTATTATTAATTATAAATTAAAAATTTAAAAATAATTTTTTAAAAATTAATAATATTAACTAAGTTTTTTAATATGTATATCGGCCGAGTGGTTAATTTTTTTTATAATAATTTAAATATTTAATAACATCAAAAATATTTAAATATTAATATTTAACAATTTTTCATCTAAATTAAATTTTAATATAAAAATTATATATAGTTGTTACACATTTTTTATTATTAGAAAATTTTAAAAATTATTTCATTCGTCCTTTTTTAAAATATATAAGATGTATAAAAATATATTATTTTTATTTTTATTTTATTTATTATATTTTTTTTAATATTTAAAATTTTAAAAATGATTAATAGTTAAATTTAAGATACAGATAAAAATAGAATAATTTTTATAATGAAACTAATAATTACTTTTATTTTGAAGACACAAGATGTAAAGATATGTGAGATGAGATGGATGGGGAGGTGGGTAGAAGGAAAGGTAAATATGAAGCCAGAAGCAACGAGTTTTGATGTTTGGAAGGAAAGTATTGAAGTTAGTAAAGTACGATGTCGTTGTCTGTCATAATAGAGATGATGAAAAGTTGGATAACCGAACCAAAAATAACAAATAGGATATTTGACATATCGGCAAACTCATTTATTGGCAATCTGCCATTGGCATGTGGCTGTTAGGAAGTACAATCCCACTCTTTCTTTCTCGTGATTCCTCCATTAAAGCCCCATTACCTAACCTACTTCATATCCTCATTTTTGCTTTTATCTTAGCCCACTCTTAACCTAACCTTCTTCTCTTTCCTTTCCCATGTAAAATCATCAGAAATCGAAACTTTCTTCAATCACTATTCAAACATTTCTTTCTTATTCTGCCGCCTTTGTATTATTCCATCGTCCTTGCCCAACCCTTTAACTGTCTAAAAATCACTGTTTCTTAATATAAGTAATTTGAAAATTTTATTAAGTATTAAATATTTTTAAAATTTAATAACTAAATTAAATTAATTTACATTTTCTAACATTTTTAATTTAATATTCACTTGCTGATAATCTACTTCTACGCAAACTTGTCACAAATTTGTATTAATTAAATTATATTTCTTACTTTCCATAAATGTTTTATTTGAATTTTATGGTTTTTTTTACTGATATTAAAGGATAAAAATAATTGAGTCAAGTTTATTATTTTTATATCTAAATTTAGTATTTAATTTATATAAGTAAATTTTTAAAGTTTAGCATGACCTATTTAACAGTGGAATTTTTTTACACCCCTCATAATTTTTTCTAAATGAATCACTCTTTACTTTTATTTTGTACATAATTTCTAAATTTATCTCATGTTTAACTTTGGCAACTCTAATTTCTGAAAAAATATTCTGGAAGATGACTTTATATATCATGAAAACTAACTTTTTAGAAGTATAAAAATATATTTTTAAAACTAGTTTTTCAACATATTATTTGTGCAGACATTGCATTTTTTGGAAACTAATTTTTATAAATACTCTATATATTTGCAGAAATTGATGTTTAAAATATAAAAAAAAATGAGAGTGAACGTGCTGCTTGTGAAGAAAAGGGATCTGCTGGAAACCAAACTTTTATATAACTGGTAAAAATTGAAAGTTTAAATAGTAAAGCTTTTTATAACATTATTTAAAATATATAAGTAAATTAAGAATAAATAATTATTTTAAATTATAAAAAAGTAGAAATTGATCCTATTAGTTATTAAAAAATAAAAATTACCATTATCATTCTTAAAATATGAACAAATGATCATTTTAATCCTTGTAACAATTACAATAACTATTTAAAAAAAATAATGACCCAAATGATCATTTTGTTTATTTTTTAGGAACTAAAATGATGATTTTCATCTTTCAATAACTAATATGGCTGGTCCTAATTTTTCAAGAATCAAAATGATTATTTATTTTAAATTGTATAGATTATAATTAATTAAAAGATAACCAAACAATAATAAGTTTGACTCTGTCTTTTTAAGTTTTTAAAAATTATTTTGTAGAATAATTTTAAAAGAACAATGAAAGAAAGAATGTGAAAGAAGAAGAACATCAACAATAAAAAATAAAAAAATTAAAATTAAAATAAATTTCCAATTTTCAATTTTGAAAATTAAAATATAATATTTAACATCATTTTTTAAAAATCATTCTCATAAAAAAATTAATTATTATATTTTTGAAAATTGAAAATAATTTTTAAAAATTCAAATCAGACCTAATATATATATTTTTATAATAAATTTTACACTTAGGACCACGATGAATTAAAAAATATTATTCTTCAGAAACTTTTATGCTTTAATGAATATTCTGATCATCTTTTATTTTTTTTAATTTATGGTATTGACAGAATAAATAAACAAAAATAATAATAATCCATTAAAAGCATTAGACTAATTCAAAAGTTATGTTTATTCCCAATTAATACATGTATTGTTGACAACACCTGTAATTATTTTCATGGTTAAAAAATTTAAAATTAAAATTTATTAAATTTTAATTCAGACCAGTTATTCTATAAGATAAATTGAATATATTTACTACACTATTTATAAAGAATGAAATGTTAAAATTTCTTAATCATAAAACTTTATCAATAATTTTACAGTTGAAAATGTTAAAGTATAAATCAAAGATTGATTAAAAAAATTTAATAATTTTTTTATTTGAATTTAATTCACAGCATATCAATTTTACATTTTAAATTAACATGATAATTTTAATAAAAAAGGATTAAATCGCATAGTAGTCGATTTTTTTCCACATAAAACTGATTAATCCGTGAATACTCCAAATACGCATGCCACGTAATGGAAGCTCATGACATGCGCAATCAAACTCAGTCTGGTTGCTTTCTATATTTTCACATCTAATCAAAACTTAAATTGTTGTTTGGGGTAGTGTTTAGTTTTAAAAATTAAATTAAATTTTAGTTTTAAATTTTAAATTTTAAAAATTATTATGAAAATAAATAAATTATTTTATTTTATCAACTTATTATAAATTTGTAAAAAATAAATAAATTCATTTAAAATTTAATTTTAAAATTAAGTTATACCAAAATAATAAAAAAATAAAATTATTATTATTATTATTATTATTATTATTATTCAACGGATTTTGGTTTGAAAATTAATTTAAAAATAAAAACTAAAGATGTTAATTTTTTGGTAATTTTATAAATCTGGACAGCAAATCTTAAGTGATGTAGGCTAATATATATATGACACATGTTTAGCAACATCAAATGCAGGGTACACAGGTTTCTTCTCAATTACTTTTATTATATAAATAAATAAATCTACCAAAAAAACTACATTACATATGTATGTTTTTTATTTTTAAATAAATTTTTTAATTATTTTAAATACTAAAATAATTATAAAAAATAAGTAGATCGAACATTCCAAACCACGTTACGAGAACATCTCATATTCTTGTTACCGGAAACACTTTGTCTTGTTTGTTTGGAAAAAATTTAAGAAAAAAAAATTGTTGTTAAGATTTATATAAATTTTTTTTTTGTATTTATCTTATATAAAAAAGAAATTAAATTTATCCGTAGAAATTATTTAAAAAAAAATTGGGAGGGATTAATTTTTTTCTTTTTATTTATTTTAAATTATTAAATAACTTTTTAAAATTTTAAATTCTTATTCTCTTTTTTTTTAATTCTTTTTTTTTTTTATTTTCGGTATCATGCAATCAAAGCATCAGAGGATGACTGTGGGATCTGAAAGTCATTAGCAAGTTGTAACCTTGAACCCACTACACTACAACTTCGTCATTGGAATCGCCAAATCGATGTCAGGGCCGAAGATCTTGTTGTGAGCAGTTTTCGTCACGGTGCTTTGCAGATCGTAGCCCAATGTGAAATTTGAGTTTCTCCAACATCTGCGCTGACAAGGCTTGGAGTCCTTGGACAATGACACTGGTTTTGATCATGCTCTCCCAAATTAGGGTTTCCCTCACGCGCTCCTTTCCCCCATTCCCAATATTAAAATATTTAAAATAAATTATCTATAATATTACTTTTAATACATATATAATAAAAAACAGTTACACTTAAAACTTTGCTATACACATACTTACAGAGTAACAAAAACACAAACAACTAATTACATTTGAAAATGGCATGTTATGTAGCATTGGCCATCGTGCAGTTTTTATGGTGTCACCGTCACCGTGTGAGAGCCACAGGTTTGCATGCGCTCAGCTGTTTGTTCCACCTGTAAATTGGCTTAAAACGTGTCACAAAATTTGGATTAAAAAGTAAAAAAATTTCTCCATTGTATAATTGCAAATAAATCCAAAGGGGGGGGGGGGTAGGTGTGCTACTTCTCTCAAAATTTGTGACCCTGTAGAAGAATAATAATGAGAATATTTATTTCTCTTCAATTAAAACAATAACTTTTCAGCTAATAATATCCCGTAAAAGAGTTATCATTATTTTCCCAATCCAAAGAAATGGATAGAGACTTATTGGCTAAAGAATGCCTGCCATGGGCATAAGCCTCACCTGTTTTTTATATTTATCGTATTTACTCCCTATCCATGCAACAAAATCAAGTCTTATTCGACACTAATTAAATTACTAACTCTAAATTCAATACTATTGTTCAGAATATTAATTATTATACTATAAATCTCTAAATTAGGAGGATCGAAATGTTTTGGAGTTTAGGAATAGATTTTTGTTAAAGGCATCCTTTTCATACTGACCTCTTTGGCCCAATTGGTCTTCCAGATTACGAACAAGAGGATTAATGCCTGAAGGGTGCTGCCACACATTGTGCCTCCCCATACACCCTACAAATAATCAGCCAAAATTTTGCTGAAAATGATTATCATAATGGATAGGTAGAGATTAGGTAGAGATTAAAACAAGGAAATTCAGCGACTACAATTACTAATAGTTTTGATTTCACAACTACTAAACAAAAGGGACAAAGTCATTAACAGTGAATCATTAGTAAAAGTTTGAATAGTTTACATGGTTAAGTTTAAATTTTAGTAACATTATTGCGAAAAAAAAGGAAGCCTTTTTTTAGCCTTTTTTTTTCCCGTATAAAAAGTGATGAGGTTCCAGCTCAAATCTTCATGTTAAATTAAGATAGACCAATTGTAGTGGCATAAGCCTTTGGTTCTAACGGAAAGAACACCCAACAGAGTTGGAAAAACAAAATTTTACCTTGACCCCTAAATTTGCCTTGAAACCAAGCAAAAATCCAAGAGGGAGTCCAACCATATAATAGCAGGCTAAGTTGATATAAGCTACCATCACTTGCCATCCACTTCCAATGGCAACACCTAGAGAAATGACACCAAAAGAAAAATGATTAAAATAACACTAACGGCTGTAGAAGACCTATAATGTGAAGTTGGACAAAATGGGGTAATTTTGAAAAAGCCAAATTAAGGATTACTCATACCTGACATTATTTGTGCAGCACTATTTATAATAATTGTTAGACCTAGAAGGTATGCTAGATCAGCCACAGCTAATTGCATATCCTTACTTTTTGTGAAGATAATAGCGAGGTTGTCTTTACTTAAGAAAATGGTAATCATCAGCACCATCCCAAAGAAGAGAGAGTGAAGTGCAGTCACCAAGAAAGAGTACTTAGCTGCTCTAGGATGCCGCATTCCTAACTTATTTGAGACCTGAACACTGAGATGGTACACAATTCCAAAATCACTTTCAGCATTAAGCAAAATTAACCTTTTGAACAATCAACGTTTTTACTTTGAGTTTCATTGTGTTCAATTACATACTCCAAGTTGACATTTTCACATGGACAAAAGACTTTGCCACCCTTTGAAACATAATGAAATTTAAAAATTGCCATTTGCCCAAAATGAAATAATTAATAACTAAAAAACTTAAATCAAGTTCCTTACATTTTTACCATCAAGTTCACAAATCAAATAATGGCTATTAGATGTTTTTCCAATAGCTTCCACTAATAATTAGCTGCAGAATTTTAGAAAAACATCCACATGTGTTATTTGTTCTGAGAACTTGATGGCAAGGATTCAAAGAACTCAATGAGGTTTTTCCCCCTACTAATAATTACAGTCTCCAGTGATTGTTACCTTACAGCAGCATTCATTCCAAGTAGTAGCATCATGTGCCAACCATAAAAATTCAAGCTGAAACATAAAATAGCAAAAAAAAGGAGTAAATCAATTTGGAAATAGCTAAGAAGCAGCAATAACAAACAGGAAACAAAAATAAATCTGGTCATATGCCAGAGTAATCAATATATGATCTTACCAAATAGAATATGAACCAACAGCAATTACAGGATTGTGAAGATGACCAAGGAGGAGTATAATGCAAGGGGAATACCATTGCTCAAAGCACAACATTATAGATGAGGCAAGACTTAGCTTAGTAAAGTCCCACAGATCCCTAAAAGCCAACCATGACAGCCCAGTCCAGGCTTCCTTGCACCAACCAACAACATAGATAACTTGAGCCCCAGCAATGATCCATAATGAGACATTGGAAGCCATAGCTGCCCCGGCTAGACCCCAGGATAAAAAATAGAAAAGGTAAAGAAGCCCAATGTTTAGAATTAAGGCCATAAGTGATATGAACATGATCACACTAACTTTACTCTGGACCTGAAGGAACCTCTGGGTGGGCAAATTGATGGCAAAGGAAAAGATGGAGGGAATGGATAGTGTTGAATACTGGCCAGCAAGTTCAGCTATGTCATTTGCTTGGCCAAAGAATTTCAAGAATGGCGTTGCATATATGTAAAAAGGTAACAGAATTATGCAAGTGAAGATCAGAACAATCCATGACCTTTGCAGATAAATTCCAAGAGATTGAACTTTCCCTGCTCCATAAGCTTGCCCACAAAGCGTTCCAAGTGTAGCTGACATCCCAAACTACAATTTGCACATGATTTTGGCATGAGAAATAGTCACATGCCCATGAAATTCCACAACAAAGCTGTCTCTAACAAATGCTTGAAAATTTCCAGATTTTCTTGGATTCCAAAGCTCAATTGAAAGTTAATCAAAGAGTGAGACTAACAAGATTGTTATTAGAATGCAAAATTTTGAATCTTGATTTATATTTATATAAAATGTAGTTAGATATGAAGCATCTGCATGCATCTTGGATGTCTATTGTATAGTCCTATTTTTGTGTTACAGAGAAGAGATTTCATTTATTAGTTAGAATCAACCAACATTACTAGCCTTAATGAAATGATGGTACACCAAATGGATAGATGTGAGTTCTCACAAGAAATGCAAAGAAGATGGAGGCCAGGACAGTGGTGTAAACAGAAATAGAAGAGAGTTGAGTGTCTCCTAAATGACCAGCATAGATGGTAGTGGAGGACTGTAACAAGAATTGAAACAGTGAGGTTAGTGCCACTGGTACTGATATTTTCCATAGCTTCACTGTCTCTGTCCACAAAACAGACTTAGCTTCCTTCAAGCTCTTCACCGGCAAGTAGTCAACATCTGACCCAAAAGCTTTGGCCATTAAAGGCGTCTCCATGCTTGAAAATTTTCGCAGTGCTGACCCTAAGAAACAATCAACGATACAACCCCAACATAAACTATCTCACATTCCTAAAAAGCTCAGAATAAGGAGTTACTAATTGCAACCTTTTTTATTATTAGCACCTTCTTTTTTAAATAAGTTTTGCTTTTAAAGTTATACTTTATAAATATATATATTTAATATGTTTTGAAATTTAAATTCAGAAATTATATTTTCAAAATTCAAAACTAGAAGTATAAAAATATGTTTTCAAAAATTAAATTATAAAAGCATAAAGATATATTTTCATAATTTAAAATTTTAAAGTATACTTTATACAGATATAAAATAATGCTCTAGAAATTAAATTTTAAAAATATATTTTATAATTTTAAAATTTAAGTTTTAGAAGTGTAAAAATATAATTTTAGAATTTAAATTTTGAAAATATATTTTATATAAATATAAAATAATATTTCTAAAATTTAAATTACAAAAATATATAATGTATAATATAAAATATAAAAATACACTTTTAAAAAATTAAATTTTAAAAATATATTTAAAATGAAAAATTTGTGCAAAAAGGTGAGGGGTGAAAAAATAACTCCCCTCGGAATATCGCTAAGTGGGCTAGGCTTTTTTTTTTTCCTTTTATTATCTGGACCAAAAAATGTGAAATGGCTTTTATCAGGTACAACAATAGGATCTATATCCATAATGGGAATAGCATAAAAAGATTTACCTGAGGAAATAAAAAATTTGGTCAGGCGAAGAACTTGAATTGGTCCTTGAACTAGCAACATAGCCCAAAACCACATGACCCAAAAAACAAAAAATGGTTAACAAACTAGAAATCTATCAAATGAATCGGGGCCATTTTGTTTAACATTTAGCTAGTTGTACACACAATTTGATGAATGTCAGTAAATGTTCATGACTGAACTTTAGGGTTTATTGCATACTAATACTTAGGATTTGCTACCATACTAAATTTTATATAAAAAATTACTATTGAGATTTATTATATATATATATATATAATTTGACATATAATATAAAAATTATTATTTTATTTTGTTTAAAATAAAAAGTTAAATTATATAGTATAATAAATATAAAATATTAATATAATTTTGTAATAATATATATATTACTAGTTAATTTTATATTAAAAATTTTTAGAAAAATTTAATAATTTAAATTAATGCGAATTATATTAAATTTATAATATAGTTTATTTTTTAAAATTTAACTTAGTGTCAAATATATTTTTATTAATGAATTTTAATTTTTAATATTTTACTTAATATCAAGTAATTTAAAATGATTGAAATTCATAAAACACATCATATATTTTTTTATAAGAAAACTAGTATCGAACTAATTGAAATTTATAATATATATATATATATATATATATATATATATATATAAAATTTAATTTGACTTATAATATAAAATTTAATTGAGATTTTAAAATGATCTAAAAATATAAATATTTAATGTTTTTAATAATTGAGAAATTTATAAAAATAGATATTACTAAAAAAATCCATATAACAGTTAGTTATTGGATTTCTCTTATTAATATAAATTTTATATAATAAAATAAAACTGTCGGTGATAAATATGGTAGATTTACATTACTAATACCAATAATATATATATATATATATATATTATTTATTAATATAACATATATATATATATATTGTTAATTTGTTAATGGAGATTTTACAATAGAAAAAAATATTTTAGTATAAAATTTAATTCCATCAACTAACGAAGAAGAATCTAATAAGATAATAGGATCATACTAAAAAATGGTTTAATAGGATGAGATTAAAAAAATAAATTTAGTAACAGTTTTAAAAAATAAATAATAATAATTTTTTTAGTAAAATGCAAATAAGATTCACTCAAACATGAACAAATGAGTTACATGAAATATTATAAAAAATAAGGAATAACTTAATTTTTGTTAGATAAAATTTATATGAATATATAAGATTTTTTTATAATGTTAATATTTGTAACTAAATTTATATTGATAAAAAAAAAGTTTTATCAATTGACAATTAGTATAAATATTTTAGTGTATTAAATAACTTTTTTTTTACATGTTTATCTCAACGTATCATTGCCCTTTAACTATTAAATGTGAAATTATTTAATATTGTTCAGTGGCTCACGGGATTGATGTTTTATTGTTGTTGATGTCGATTATTTTATAATAATTAAAATTTAAATTTTGTTATTCAAATTTATTATTTTTTAAATATTTTAATTATAATCTCTAACGTCTATTTAGGTTAGATTAATTATGTTAAAAAAATTTAATTATTTTTTAAAATATTTTGATTATATCCTTTAATAATGACTAATCAATTTTAATTTAATAAAATTTTGGTTAATATTATTTTTAAAAATAAATTTATAAACTAAATATTTTGAAATAAAAAACTAAAAATAATTTTTTTGATTATTTTAAAATAATTAAAAATATATTTAACTTATAAAATTTTATACAGTATATATAAAACAATAATATTATGGAAGTTTAATAGAAGAAGAAAATTATTTTTTAGATAAAATTTTATTGATAATTTGTCAAAAAATTTACCTCAAGAAAATATAATAGGTATGAAATAGAATTGATCGATATCAACTTTAATCTCTCTTTCCCCAATCCATTAATAAAAAAATGGGCTAAAATTTAACTCCAATACTATCATATAAGAGAAATTCATATCCCAAAATTCTTAATTTTTTTTATAATTAAATAGAAATGTTGGGGACTTAACCAAATCATTCTAAATTTTATAGCTGAACTGAAAAAATGAAAAATTAAAATAATCATAATTTTTAAAGTTATAATTTTTCTTACAGTTGATCATAGTTTGTGATTTTTTAATTATAAAATCAAATCAAATCAAACACAATTATATATGTATTATAATTTTATGTTATTTAATTAAATAAATAGTAAGTATGTATTCTTATTTTGAATATATTGTACAAATTTTAAGTATATGTCAATAATGATATATTTTTTAAATTATATTTACAGCAAATTTTTTTTTTGTCGAAACTGAAATTTTAATCAATTGACAATATTGAAAAAATTTTATACATAGACATTAAAAATAATAATGATAAATAATAGTAATTTCTTTATTAAAATAGGACGTATTTAACACAAGTCCAACAATCACAATTTAATTAATACCAATAAATATCATACATGAATAAAATAATGATAAATATAATATTATTAATTATATTATTAAAATTTAAATAAAAACTTACTATTATTATTATTATTATTATTATTATTATAATTATAGATAAAAAAGAGTAATGATTGACTTACTAGTAAAAATTATTATATATTTATATATATCTCAAATTTAATGAAGATAATTTTTTTAAATTTTTAAAAAATTATACAAAAATAATTATTTTAATTTTTAAAAAATATATAAAAGAAAATTATACAACCATAAATAAATATATTATTATACTTTCTCACTTTTTAATCTAACTCTTTCATGGTATAAAAATTACATTAAATGATAGGATATTAGATGATAGGATAAAACAGAACAATAGAATAAATTTATTATATTCTAATTAATCAAATACCTACAATAAAATAAGATAGAAAACATTATTATATTTTATCTTATTATTCTATCTTATAAATAGATTCAAAAAATATATTTGTTTTAATGATATTTTTTTTATGAATTTTAATTACAACATTCAATTATTTTTTTATTGAAAAATTAATTTTTTAGAATTTTTATTAAAGTGAAAATCTTTTTTTTTAGTTAAAAATGAAAAGATAGAAAATGAAAATAAAAGATTTTAAAGATGAAAAAAATAGAAAATGAAAATAAAAGATGTTATTTGGTTTAGATGAAATATAAAGTTTGTGTAATAATCTCCTCTCAGTTATTAAAGTCATTGAGGAGGTAGGAGTGATATTGGCAAAATCGTTTTGATGTCTAATTTAATAATAAAGTAGAAAGCATATTTTAGGATTCAGGGCTAGAAATTAACTATGAGACGGCTATGAATATCTTTTATGTAATCAATACATAAAGACTTTTTATATTTATAATCTCTCAAGAGTAGGTATTATGAAAATTATAGTAATTTTTAAATAGTTTACAAAGATTATGTATAATTTTAATTAATTAATTAATAATTAATTAAAAATAAATATTTTTAGGAGAGAATGTGATTAATTCAAATTTTATTTTTTAGATATTTTTTAATTAATTATTTAAAAAATTAAAATTTAATTGGATAATTCATAATCTTAAAAATAGTATGAATATCAAATTGCCATAACATTATCATTATATATTTTTATAAATGATAAATAATAACAAAAATATATATATATATATATATATTAAATTTAAAACCCCATCTTTTATTTTTATGAAGTTACATCTTATTCTCCTTCATGGTGAAGTTATGTCCTTTTCCTATTGTGACGTGTGTTATATATGAACTTTTATATTAAATTAAGTAAATATTAGTTTAATTATTAATTAATTATTAAAATCAAATAAAAATATTTATACTTTTCATAATTTTAGTACTGAATATTTATTTTTCAATCAACATAAAATAAAATAAGATATTTTTAATTCATTATTAAAATAATTTTTATTAATTAAAATTTTAAAATTTTTTACATTTATATTTATTATAAAAATAAATAATTTAATTTTATATAATACTTTTTAATTTTTTTTTTACATTTTATACATATACCTGTCCATTTCACGGGGATTTTACCGTACGAATAATGGTAACATAATTTGTCAAAAATTGATAACATAATAGTAAATTTAGGAAAATAAATTTTGTGAAAATGTTAAAAAAGTCCAAAATTTAGGAAGATAGTGTCCATAAAATAATATTGAAAATAAATTTATAATTTACAAATTTAAAAAATATTCTAAATGTTTAAAATAAATATAAAGACAATGATAATTATAAATAAAATAGCACAAAAATGATAAAAATATGTATGATAAAAAATTATTAAAACTTGCAAAAAATAAAATAAAATAATGTTGTATTGAAATGATCTAAATATATGTAAACATTTTTTGTTTCAAATAATGGTAACGCATTCAATGTTCGGATAAAATGTAACCTCAATATATATTATTAATTATTTATTTAGATTGCCCTAATCTTAACGTTTTAGAACTATATTATTTTTTTTTAATTTTTATGAACTGTTTGTTTTTAGTAACTATTCGAATAAGTTACTACAAGCCAATCTCATCCGTCTGGTATGTTAGTAATATTTCAATTAATCATATTACATGAGTTTTTGTGTTGCATGCATCCAAACTATTAATTAGAGGACGCTGGAAAAATGCAACAACAAATTTTATATTCTCATCTGATAAATGTGATAATCTGGTACTTCTGGTGCTTATGGACTCTATTAATGTGTTCTCATTGTCCTTTATTGCTTCTTCTTGTAATCCAGTAGTCTTTAAGTAAACTTCAAACAATTTAAACGCTAAGCTCTTAGGTAAACTTCAAGTTTAAACTTAAAAAAGATGCCTTTAGAAACAAATAACTGAAAAGGATAAATATGTTAATCACTAGAATAGTCAAAAGATTTTTCAAAAAATCTCATCAGGTTTAAAGGAAATTTTTTGAATCTCTTCTGTGTTATGAAGAAAAAGTTAAACGTGACACAAGTGGACATGCACGTGACCAATTAATACTAAGCAGGTGTCTCTAAGCTAAAGTAGTGCCAGAATATACGCAACAAAATTTTGAAAGAAGCGACATACACTGATTAAAGTGAAGCGTACAAACAATGGTCCATACACCAAATATCAAAAGGGTTACTCCCTAAATGTTGACTCTTTCTTTCACTGTATGTGAGTGCTCTCTCTGTTTTATAATTATTTTAATAATCGTAATAATGATGTCATTTTCTGTAATGCTGAGCTATTGCTTCAAGCGACCGTGTTTTTCTCAGTGCCGACATATGGAAACAAATTTTTCACAACGAATCTTAGAACTTCAGAGAAAGATATATTAAAAGGAAAAGAAGTGCGATATAATTAAAATGAATAGTGTGACGAAGAAATAAAAAGTTATAAAAGTATATTATATAACATTTCTTTATGAAAAATGCCCGAATTTCAATTGGTTTTGGCTAGCAATAATGTCAAAAGCTATAGCAAATGAAGATCACACGTATGGAGCGTTTGAGAGACTACGCAATGGCAATATATGTAGAAGGAAAAAATATATATATATATTTAGGGTTATTGGGCTATGTCATGGGACATGTGATAGGAAGATTATAAATTCCACTAAGCATTGAGAAGCATATTAGAGCGGAACAACGAATAGCCAAAGAATAAATTAATAGGACACTGGCTTGTGAAGCTGGCATGCACCATGCATATGCCTTTTTGAACTGGAACTCAATAAGAATTTAATTGTATCCTACTACTTCATAATCATATGATAAGGATGGTGAGAGACACATATGCACTATATGTGGTTGCCAATCGGAGATTTGAATCTGAAAGGTACATGATCTTACCACAGCTTGGGAAATTTGTCAAAATGCCCCTGTGTGTGAGTGTGACCTGTTCTCTGGGTGAGAACAAAATATATTATTTATGCTTTTTCCTTTCTGTACACAATTTCATAACGAATTAGGAGGATACGCGGAGAAAGAACTTTTTGAGGAAATGAAACCAAAGTCTATCCCAGGGGGCCCTATTTTCTTCTTTCATGCATTCATTGATTCATTCAAACCCAAGCATTTGTGCCATCCGATATTAAAATGATCTATAAGTAGTTCTTTATAGAATCATAGTACACTTTATACATGGTAAAAATGCTTAATACTTATTTTTTAAAATAAATAAAAACTGTTTGTTAAACATACTTTTTTTCTTCTTCCAGAAATTGAGTTCTATACAAATATTAGATGGTAGAAAAAAATTCAAGATAACACTACAATTTTAATATCTTTTTAAGATCTTTTTGTCGTTTAACTTGTAGAGAAATTACATTTGCATAATTTTTTTAAAAGTATCTTCCATATGTTGGTAGAAAGATTTTATGATTTTTTTGTTCAAATGGTTTATCTCATCAGTAAAATGTGCATGCAACAGGATCCTAAAAAAGCTGGTCTACTTCCTACCGTTATATGAACCTGAACGCAAAGAAAGGTAATGAAGATTTGTGTGAAACGTCCAAGAAAAATGAGTTTCTAAACAACCCTCAATAGAAAATGAAAAAGGGGCAATGATCACTTTGACTTGAGTAACCAAATTCATGTACTATATTATGTTACATGTTCCTTCTCAAATCTTGAGTGGGACTTAAGTCACTGTCTCTGTGTCTCTGTTGTCTTGTTGTTGCAGTTGTGTTCCTCACCCTTCTATTTTGTATCCTCTTAACTACTCATGACATGAGTTTTCCTAACGCTCTTGAAGGAACCAAAAGGCCAAACCTCTCTTCCATGGACGTCCAAAACCTTACCATACTTTTAATAATTCTTCTCCTTTTCATACCCTTCTCAGTTTCCTTCACTCCCATAGATAACTACCTTCTTAGTAGTGGATCACAGACCAATGTTTCTCTCTCCAACCGAGTGTTCATCAGCGATTCCACCAACCCGGGTTCCACTTTTCTCTCTGCGGATAACTCCATTTCGCTCACCAACCAAAAGCCACCTCAAAATTTGCCCACTTTGTACCACACAGCCAGAGTTTTCTTGAGCACTGGAAGTTACAGGTTCCACATGAAGAAAAACGGTGTCCACTTGGTGCGTTTTCATTTCTCCCCCTTTATGGCTCAAAGTTTTGATCTGAAATCTGCAAAATTCAGTGTCTTTGTTAATGGAATTTCGGTCCTGAGTAATTTCAAGACACCTAATGATGTGCTGCTCAAAGAGTTTATTTTGAAGATAGAATCAAACCTGCTTGAAATTTTGTTTAGACCTATTGGTAACTCAGGTTTTGCCTTTGTCAATGCTGTGGAGGTGTTTACTGCACCTGTGGATTTTGTTATAGATTATGGAGCCAGGTTGGTTGGTCCTTATGGAGTGGGAGAGTATAGAAACCTTTCATCTAAGGTCTTAGAAACTATTCATAGGATTAATGTTGGAGGATTGAAAATAACTCCTTTCAATGACACTCTTTGGAGGACTTGGATTCCTGATGAGGATTATCTGGTTTTTAAGGATGCAGCTAAGCCTGCAGTGAGCACTCACACACCTAATTACCAAAAAGGAGGTGCAACTCGAGAGATCGCACCTGAAAATGTTTACATGACTGCTCAGCAGATGAATAGGGAAAACTCAAGTTTAGCTTCAAAGTTCAACATAACCTGGAATTTCCCTGTGGCTCCTGGTGGTGTTCCACATTTGGTTCGGTTGCATTTCTGTGATATTGTTAGTCCTGCTCTCAATTTGCTCTACTTTGATGTGTATATCAATGGCTACATTGCATATAAGGATCTTGATTTGTCAATGCTCACTGTCCACACGCTTGCATCACCTGTCTATGTGGATTTCGTTGCAAATTCAGATGATTCAGGTGTTATTCAAGTGAGTGTTGGTCCTTCTGACCTGAGCAGTTCTATAAGGATGAATGCCATACTGAATGGTGCGGAGATAATGAAGATGGTTAACGATGTAGATAGTACTGATATTGTGCACAGGAGGAAGAAATTGTGGGTGTTGGTGGGTTCAATTGTTGGAGGAATTGTTGTTTTACTTTTAGTTATACCTGTTTTTGTATTTGCTACCAAATGCAGGAAGAAGAAACCAAAACAGAAGACTGTGGACAGTGTTGGATGGACACCTCTACGAATGTTTGGAGGGAGTTCCCTTAGTAAAACATCTGAACCTGGTTCTCATGGATATCTTGGCTTGAAGATCCCTTTTGCTGAAATCCAATCAGCAACAAATAATTTTGACAAAAATCTGATTATAGGGTCTGGTGGGTTTGGCATGGTCTACAAGGGAGTGCTCAGAGACAATGTAAAGGTTGCTGTCAAGAGAGGCATGCCAGGGTCCAGACAAGGCCTTCCTGAATTCCAGACTGAAATAACAGTTTTGTCCAAAATTCGCCATCGCCACCTTGTTTCACTGGTTGGTTTTTGTGAAGAAAATTCAGAAATGATACTTGTCTATGAGTATGTGGAGAAAGGTCCACTGAAGAGGCATTTGTATGGTTCATCACAACTACCACCTCTCTCTTGGAAACAGCGTCTTGAAATATGCATTGGTGCAGCTAGAGGTCTCCATTATCTCCACACTGGTTTTGCTCAAGGAATCATCCACCGTGACATTAAATCAACTAACATATTGCTTGATGAAAATTATGTGGCCAAGGTTGCTGATTTTGGTCTTTCAAGGTCCGGGCCATGTATCAATGAAACACATGTGAGTACTGGTGTGAAAGGTAGTTTTGGTTATCTTGATCCTGAGTATTACAGGAGGCAGCAGCTTACAGATAAATCAGATGTTTATTCATTTGGGGTTGTGCTTTTTGAGGTTCTTTGTGGTAGACCTGCTGTTGATCCACAACTAGCCAGAGAACAGGTGAATTTAGCTGAATGGGCAATTGAATGGCTGCAGAAAGGAATGTTAGAGCATGTTGTTGACCCTCGTCTTGGTGGACAGATCAAGCAAAGCTCATTGAACAAATTTTGTGAAACTGCAGAGAAATGTTTGGCTGAGTATAGTGTTGATAGGCCAACAATGGGTGATGTCTTGTGGAATTTGGAATATGCATTTCAGCTCCAAGAAAGTGGACAACAAAGGGAACCACATGCTGATGGTAGTGGTAATGAAGCTGAGAGTGTGACAACTACAATTATTCATGGAAATCCTTCTACCAACAGACGAACTGAAAGGGATTATGATGTTGGTTCTTCAGACATAAGTACTAGCCAAGTGTTTTCCCAGCTAATGAACAATGAAGGCAGATAGAGATAGATGCGTGCCTCAAATATCAGCAATTCTTGTTGATGTAGTTAAAAACATTTCACATAAGAGGTATTAAACCATTACCTACCTAGGCTTCTACATTCTTTTTTTCTTTTTCTGTAAGTTTTATTTTCTTTTAAAGAAATTGCATCAAAACTATAGTTTCCAAGATTTACAGATGCTTGGATATCTTCTTGTGTGATATTGGGGAGATGGTTTAGTATAGTTTATTCATTTATGTTATACAGCAATGCTGTATTTATTTTAGAGCCGAATCAGACAAAGTTGTGATGAACTAAAGGTATGTTCAAGGTCCAGTTGGATATATAATTGGAATTTCAGTTCAAAGTTTTAATTTCAATTCCAACCTTTGGTGTTACGGTGGATGAGCTGTGACGTCATATAAAGATATGTAATGATTTTCTTTTAGAATTTTCATGAAACAAAAATGGATATTATAGAAGCTAGGTTGAATATTAGATGGCCCAAATCTCTATCTTATAATTTTGCACCAAACAGGGCTTTCTGAAAAGGTGTTCATTGCTTTTGAACTTTTGTTGCTTTAGAGAAGCTCTTATTCACAGGTATTCCTTTTTGTTGTTAAATATACATGCCATAAGCAATATAATGGACCTTACGAGTTTTAAATGGTCTACTGGAGAATAATCAATAAGGCAAAGTTTGTTCCTTTTAAAAGCTCAAGTTTGGTACATAATCTGATCTTGGTTCAAATGAAATCATTGAACTGTACCTCTTGCATTGTCCAAATTGTTACCTGCCATAAATCATGAGCAATAATAATATTGAACCATAAATATGAAACTAATAAAAAACTGAAAATGTGTATGTGCATATTTTTGTGCTCTGTGCTATGCCCTTTGACCTATGCTAACTTCTTTCTTTCTGCCTTATGCATTTAATCTCAGTGCCCTATGTGTAACCTTTTCAAAGAATGATGAATGATGGGATCACAAATCAATCTACTTTATCAAATAGAAACTACTCTAGTAGAGCTTGTTTGATTCTCTAATAAAAAGAAAGCAAAACGTGAATGTACTAAGCATCAGCAGAATTTACACTGCATAAAACCATTCCAAATGAATAACAACATGATGCTATGAAAAGGGATTTAGGTAGCTTAATCATATATAGCACTCCGTTCAGGTACTTAACGGATCAGTTGTAACTCTGAAATAGGTGGATTTTCTAAGAGGTATATATTTCAAACTAGAAAAACTAGGGGGCGATTTGGTTTGCAGAACATTCATTTATTATTTTGTTTCCAACGCTCTATACCGTAAAGATAAAGGAAAATTATTTTTACATACAAAATTTAAAAAACAGAAAGCAAAATAAAAACAAACTGTTATTTTTGTAAATAAAATAAAAAATAAAAAAAAAATATTTTCATAAACCAAATGATAAGATAGAAATATTTTGAAACATAAGTTACATTTCATGTGCTAATCTATTATATTCTTTAATATCTTTTCTAAGTTTTATGAAAATATTGATTTCTATTAGGATTCTAAATTTCTGATGTGCCATATCAGAAATAGCACTTTTTTCTGCGTCTCCTCCTCGTCCAATTGAAGTTTCTAAACAAGTGAAAGGGTCAGAGTATAGTCAGTTTACTGATATTTCAAAATGAGCCATCTCCAAATTTTCATTCTCTCCTTTACAGAAAGGAAAAATTGTCTTAAAGTAAGATTAGAACGTTTCACTAATAAAACAAGGTTAAGATTAGAAGGGTACAGCAAAAAGAGGATACAGAGATTGGAAGTGATGATTAAGGCCAATCTCTGACGAACAAAATGGGTATCAGAATGTTGGCATCTGGTAGTTAAGATAAGCTATTTTGGTATTTCCCTATATCAATTTCATAGCGTCCACCCAACAATCCGTTAGGTGCAATTCTTACGCGTGCAGTCTCCACCCAAAAACTATGTACTTTATTATTTTAAAGAGGACTATATAGATTCTAAAGTTACATTTATGCTATAAAATAACACCAATTTATACAACAAAGCAAGAAAAAGAAAAGAGAGAGTAAGAAATACGGGAGGTGATATATAATATCATACAGAAAGATAAAACAAAACATGTGGTATAATTAAATTTATTTTATGATAAAATTAGATATCATGTTTCGAAAATTTTTAATAAAACATTCGTCTGAAAATAATGTTCAATACAAATTTGTTTCACACTTTTTAATTTTCAACTAAATAAAAAAATGTTTATCATTTATTGTTTTTTCTCTTTTAATCAAACAAGGAAAAATTTAGGATATGTTTGTTAAATTTAATGGATAAATTAGTTAAAAGATTAATAAGTTAGTTAATTAAATTTAAAAAGTTAGGTAAAATTAGTTGATAAATATAAAATAACAAAAAAAATGTTTAGTTATTTTGATTTTATTTAAAATTTGGTAATTATACACATTTATAAATAATTATAACTTTTTATTTATCATTATAAATTTTAGGATAATATTTTTAAAAAATTTATTCTAATTTTTAAATGTTTTTATTAAATGAATGAGATAATATAAATAAATTCGTGGAAGATCTCTGTGTATGTCAAAGGATTTGGAAAATTAATAAAGATAAAAATGAATTATATAAAATAATAAAGATAAAAAATAAAAAATTATAAACTTATAAATTTAAATACAATGTGAAGTAGAATTTTAAAATTATTATCAAAATGTTGTAAAGTACTACACTGGGCATCTTCATCAAACAAATTTAATTTAACTTTTAAAATGATTACATAAATCCGAAAAAACTTATATACCTTGCTAAAGACATTATTTTTTTTTAATTTTTTTCTTCTAAACAATGATACAAAAAATAATTTTTTTATTTTTAAATTTTCTTTTAGTTTTTATTCATTTTCAGAGTCCAAATGAAATATTAAAATTTTCTATCATTATGAATCTAAAAATTACGAACAGTCAAATGATTTTTTTTAGAAATTACCGTCAATTGTATGAAAATTTAAAACTATAGTAAAATTTTAAAATGTAATCTTTAAAAATTATTATATAAATTTTAAAAATATATATTATGCTAATTAAATTTGCTTTAGTTAGTAGCGTAAATAAATATTATTGATGGTGTATTTCTCAACCACTAAATTAAAGATTTAAATTGTATTTGGACGAACAACATAATTAAGTATTTATTTAATATTTTTTATTAAATAAAAAATTATATAAATTTAATCATAAAGTTTGTTGAATAAGTTTTAAAAAAATTATAGAATCCATAAATCCAAATAAACTAAGTACATCTTTGTATTAGTGCTAAAACAAAATTTTGGTGGAACTGAAAAAAAATACCATTCTCACAAAAAATGCCTTGAGTATGATCAAACTCGGCTATAGTATGATTACAAATAAATCTTAAACTCTTTCAAATATTTTCTTTTCTAGGAGTGTATATGGTTCGGTAATCCAACTTAAATAAATTTAATTTTATAACCAAATAATTTTTTTTTTCTTCAAAACTAGCTCGATTTCTAACAAAACCAATTTTTAAATCGCAGACAAACTTGAATTTAGGTCAAAATCGATTTGTAATTCTAAACTAACTTTTGAACCAAAACTTGTTTTAAAATTCGTTCTGATTATGATCGATTTTTTTAAAAAAAAATTATAGAAAAATAGTTTTAATGCTGGTTCAAGAACTGGTTTTATATTTATCTTAAATCCATTTTAAAATCCAGAATTTTTTTTAACAAAAAATTATTTTTTACCCATAACCGGTTAATTGAATTATTATTATTTTTATAAAATATTTTTAATTTATTTGTTAATAATTAAACTAGTTAAATATAAAAACTATAATTTATACCATTTCATGTAATTTGATTTTATTTAGTTTAGTTTGACTGATTTTATTTTTTTAACAAAACCCCACTGCTTGGATCTTAAGCACGTGTTTAGTTATACCCTACAAAAATTGACCTAATACAGATCCTGACCAGAGTCACTACCAATCAACCATCCTCGTTAGTTATAATTAGGAATCATCACATCGTTCGGCTGCTTGTCCCCAACCTCAATCCCAAACTATATATATATATATATATATATATATTATTTGATTAAAATAAAAAATAACAACGATAAATTTAAATTATATAATTAAATTTTTATGACAACAAGATTCAAGTTAGTAAATGTTCTTCTGTATAATATAATAAATTAAATAGATTAACAAATAATTTATCTTTTCTCATTTAGTAAAGAAAAGAAAACGATAAAATTAGAATCTCTAATTTTATATAAGTTATTTTAATTTCTAATCTTTCAGTTGCGGTCTTCTATATTTGCAAGTTATATCTTACAAAATTTTGTATGGAAACAATTATTAGTTGTACTTATAATGTGTTTAGATGAAAAAATTTATAAAAAAATTAAAATATAATACTTTATTGTGATTAAAATATTTAAAATTTTGATAATTTAATAGAAAGTTATTATTAATTAAAATATAATAATTTAATTTTTTTGTCTAAATATATAAAACATTCTCTCATGAATCCAAATTAACGCTCTTATTTTTTTTTACAATGTAATAAATTTGAAGATATCTTTTAATAAATTAAAGCGTAAAATTGTTATATTTTTAAACAATCTTATAATTTTAAAATTTTAGTATGATATTAATAAATTTTTTCATTATTTTATTGATTTGTTTCTTAAATTTTATTTAATTAAAATTATCAATATTATAATAATATTTATTATTTATAATAAAAATATTTAATTTATTTTCTAAATTTTATTTGAATTTAAAATATTTATGCGCAATATATATGCAATATTTTAATTTAAAATATTTATGCAAATTTATTTACTTAGTGAAGTACAAATGTTAAAATATAAAAAATTTTAATCGTTCTATTCAAACAACAAAATTTAATCATAGAACAGTTAAAATTTTTTTATTTTTCCATAAAAGCTTTATTATATCTTCTTATATTTTTTATCAATGTATAAATTAAGTATTAAATTAAAACTAATATATTTTTATTTTATAAATATAAAATAATTTATTTTTATATTATTTTTAAAATGTTAATCTACAAATTATTTTTTCAAATAATTAATCCAAAAATTAATCAATAAAAATTAACTAAAAATCTAATTATTTACTTGGTTCGTTTAATAATTTGTTTTAAAACCAGTACGTGCTTTATTATATTAAAATTTTTAAATTGTGATTTGACTAATTTTATTCTTACGCCACAAGACGTGAGATTATTTCAATGCTTTAATTAATTGCATAATTTCAGCATTTTAATTAAGATGTCTATCTTTTTATTCATGAATTTATTTATTTATTTAATAATGGATTGTTGTAATGTATAAAAACAGGATCACATTATATTTTAAAATTTTCACGCTTTGTTCAATTATTTTTGATAGTATACTTGATTATAATTTATATATAAGTTGATTGATGTATTAAAAAAAAATCAATGCTCATTAAGAATATATATTTTATGATAAAAATATAATTTTTTCTATAAAATAATAAAATTAATATATATTTCATTATAAAAATAATTATACACTTTTGTACACAAAAAGGTATATATATATATAAATAAATAAATAAATACATAAAAGGTATTAAAATTATAATAAAAGGAAAAAATCAGAATATAAACGCGACTTATCTTATTTTCATATGACATGTATATGCAGATATTTCAAAGAAAATAAACCTGCAAATTAAAAAAATAACAGTGTATTTAGCATTAATTTAAAGACATTCTTAGCTTGATTTCTGATATATCTTAAAATTATTTTTAATTAAAGAAATCACTCCTGGTAAAGATCCTTGTAAAAATAATAAAATCCAAGTAATTATAATTGGGTTACAATTTCTGGTTGAAGTGGTAATCTTAGCGGATTGGCGTGAACTAAGAGAGTTGCAATTCCAAAAGAAAGACAGCACGACAATGTATGGTATTTGGGTATTTGCAGTAACCAATTAATAAGGTGAATATTCTTTTCTTTGCATTTCATGACACCGTCACAATATACTTTGTTCTGTGGAGCTGCTGCTGTTCCTTCAACTATAATTTGGAGAGAGAAAGGGGAGAGAAGGTAGGGTTTTTGGTAAAGATGGCGAAAGTAACACTGCACATATACGACGTCACCAATGGTTCTCAGAGGGCAAAGAACGCAGTTGTTCGCATCAACAAGATCTTCCATGATGGGATTGGTCTCGGTGGTATATTCCACAGCGCTATTCAGGTTTCACCATTTCTTTTTCACTTTTTGCTCCTTTCAATTTTCTCACACCCATTATATGGGATTCTTCACTTTCGGCACTCTTTCTTCTGCCTCTTGGTTTCACTCTCCATTTTGCATCTAACCCAGCATAAAAAATATGGGGAAATGATTCTCCCTTACGAAAGAGATATAAAAAATGTATTACAATGTAATATATTTATTATTTTTCTAAAATATAAGGGAAGAGTTATCAAATCACAGTTTTTTATTTTAAAATAAAACTTAGCATCTAATATTATAGATGTGTTTTAGTGTTTTTTTAATAATTTTTCTATTTTAATAATCCATGCAATATAAGTTAATGTTTAAGGAATGTCTTTTATCGAATTAAAATCTTAATTTTAATTAAAAAGTAATATTAAAATATTTTTATCTAAATTTTATTCTTTTATAGAAGGATAAGAGTGATTTTTAAAATTATACTAATTATAGAACTTTTTAAAAAGTTTATTTGGTATTTTCAAAGGATTATGTGATTTTCGAAGGACCACTAATGTATAACATAATTGTATAATTGTATCACGCATATTTACTTATCCTATCTTGATATAAATAAAATATAAAATTATGATTTAAATATATTTTAAGTTTATGAAAATATCATGATTTTGTAGTTTTATTTCTTATAAAAATTTTATTTATTTTCGGTTTCTATATCTAATAAAAATAAAATAGTTTTAATCTTTGATAATAGACAAAAAAAATGTAATTTTAATATTTTCTACTGACTAAAAGTAAATAAATTTTACACATAAATTAAGAATATCATATTTGCTTGAAGTAAAAGATTATTTATATATTTTGAAGCAATAATTTAAGATTTTGAGAAAAATAGTTGATGGCATGATAGGAGAGTAGCAAGCAAGTTAGAAATGGATCCTGATGAGTCCTTCATTCCTGTTATGAAATGTTAATTTGGAATCAAGTTAAGTAGGTGTGGACGAGTTTTGACCCTGTGAAAATTGTTTGTGGCGCTATGAAAGGTTTATGGAGATGAGGAATGGTCGTTTGGATTCTGTGAGGAAGGGAGTGGAGTTTTTAGTTGTGGTTCGGGAAATAACACATCGTATACATATCGCAAATCCATTGTTATAGGAAAAACAAATTTGGACGCTTTGGAGGTAAATCAAATATTAAGAGAACTCAGTATAGAGTGGCCCGGAGATTCGTATGACGCTTTGTCCAAAAACTGCAACCACTTTTGTGAAGAATTCTGTGTAAGGCTTGGCGTGCCAAAACCTCCAGGTAAATTAACCACCTAATTATATATTAATCTAATAAATTTGTAGTAATTCACATACTTTACTTGGATCATGACTTATGTCAATCATGAATCTAGTGTTATAGGATAACTATTACAGTTTATTCTTACAGTTTTTATGACAGCTTGGGTTAATAGGTTTGCTAATGCTGCTGATATTGCTATAGAAGTGGCTGAGAATACAGCATGGCGGGTGAGGTTTTCTCCTTATAAAAACTTTTTGTCATAAATCTTAGGTTCATTCCAATTATATTTTGACCTCATGTACCCTCTGGTTATCAGTATTGGCGTATTATGAGTTGCGCTAAAAATAATAAATGGGTATAAATTGTAGTTCCGGCAAGTGAAACTAGAGATTCTATCAGCAACCAAAACAGCATGCCGCTTTCTCTTTGGTGTCACAGATAATGTTACAGCTAGTGTGGATTCTCCTAGCAGTTCCAATAAAGAAGGATCTCCTACTCCTAGAGTTCAAGGTAGTTGGTTAAAAAATCTAAGTACTAGTAGTGTAAAATCATCTACTACTTCAAGAACTATGAACCGGGGTGAGGTTGACCCTCAAAACCAAACTCCAAACATAATATGATAACAGTTACCACAAATTTGGCATCTTTATTAGTGATACTTTAAGAAGCATAGATCTGCTAGACGTATTTTAAATAGAAAGGGTAAAGGCAATTTTATATATATTTGTCATTCTTAGTATGTCTAATTGGGAAGTGATCATTTCTTCTTCTCAAATTTTCTTAAGGATACCTTATAAGACTGTTAGATGAAAATAAAATCATGCTGTTCTTTTTTATGTAAGTCTGTTTGACTTGATCAAATATGTTAACAAATTTAATTTCCCTTGCTCATTGAATTAAGAGTGATTTTTAGTCAACAAGGCATAATAATGTCCTTTTCAACCAAAATATAAATGGCCAAATGAGATTAAGAGCTTTTGTCAGAGAATAAAATAATATTAAACTTTGCGGCAAAAGCTCGTAACACGTAACTCATGTCGTTTTCACATTGAAAAATTAATTTTCGTATTTTTAAATAAAAAACGCAAGTTGCGATATAAATTTACAATTAGGATTATATTGGACATGCATTTACTCAACTTTAAAATAGATAGACCCATAAATTCTATTTGTGCATCATCACAAATGCAGTTTGGGTAGCGAATTACGTCTACATAGCCTCTGAAAAATTTTCCTTTGAGAAAAATTACCTTGAGCGGTGTTTTCTTGTATTGGTGGAAATCACAAGTGGAAAGTAAAACAAACATCAGTAATTGTTGAATTCAGAAATGGTATTTTGTTTGTTTGTTTTTTTTTCAAATTCTTCTATGAATTATTTTGATATAAAAAGAAAATATACTCTAATTTATATTACGTCAGTCTATAGAATCTCTCCTTTACCATCTCATGCCGGCCTCTAATACTCTTATATGGATTAATAGCAGTAAACAATATATTCCAGAATTTATCAGAAATAATAATCACTAATATTAACTTCCTGACCTTATATCTTCTGAAATAGTATATAGCTTTTAAAAAACTTGGTACGACCACTTGTCCTCCCTTAAACTAACAAGCCCACCATCTCCAATGTTCCTCTTTAGGCATTGTTGAAACCACCCTCTTCCACCTGCAGACCAGCACACTAATCCAAGGATCCTGTCCTAACCGCATCTTCATCTCCTACTCCAATTCTACTACCACATTTTTACATAAACACCTTACACCAAAGGCTATGTCCCTCAAATACTCCATCTTTAAATTTCACAATGTTTTTTATCCCTAGACCTCCCTCCTCCTTTGTCTTGCACACCCTGACCCAGTCCACACATGAAATTTACTTTTTTTCCTCTGTTCCTCGAAAAGTGAGGCATGGTGATGGGAAGCTTATAAAAGGATAAGAAAAACAAGAGAAGAGATGTTAATATCGAATTTATAAGAGTGATGCGGCCAGATAGAGAGAGAGAGATATCGTTTCTTCTAGTGATTTTGTCAATAATGGACTTCCAAGTAGATACCAATCTGTGATTTGCACCCACTGGTAGGCCAAGGTCTAGAAAGGGAATGGTCATCATCTTGAAGTGAAGGATAGTTGCAAACTGATTAACAATGTGCAGAAGAGATAATCCCTGCCAATTTGCTGCCTGATGTGATTTAAAAGCATGTAATGATGTAAGCAATCAGATAATGAGGATTCCTTTTGTCAACATCAAAACACCAAAAGTCAATGACGTGAAAGCCAATAGCCATTAACTCCATTCTCAAAAAGAAACTAGTGTTGTCAACTATGAGTCATTTGGTGAATTACATAACCATTATGATTCTTGATGTTGGTTCTCCAACTTGGCAGCATAATGCGTGCTCCTTTTACATTTTCAGCTGTCCTTAGATGCTCTAGTGTTGCACATGCACCCTGTTACCTTTTCCCCACCAACTATATAAATAAGGCTTCGCGTTATTAATTGACATGCACATTACTCAGTTTAGTTTCGCATTTAATCACTTCAAATTGTAAATGTCAGCACCACGTTGACATTGCTCATCCGTATCAATCCACCGTTGTTAGGTAGTTTTGTTGTTAGATACTAGATATCATAAGTCAAATCAATTGTTTAATTGCTCAATTGCCTTCCCTTGAAGCAATAACAATTAGAGAAGCTCCAAAACTGAGAATCCACCATATCCAAAACTATTATTCATTTTACCTTCCATTAACATTTTCACAAATCAACTATGTACAATTTAAAGGAAAAATTTTGCAACTCATATAAAAAATATTTTTAGTTTGAACAAGATGCACAAAGCACCACAAAATAAGCAACAAACTTCGTTTATTGATTGGACATTTATATACCGAATTAACAAGAGAGAGCAATGAATACAAGGTCGGGATTATTACTTTATTTAAAAAATATGTATTAAAAACTAAAAAGAGTTATCACTATATTTTGCTCAAATATTAGAAGTCTAAAAAATAAAAATAAAAAGCAAGAAATAAAAAAATTATTTTATTCAAATAAACAGATCTTCAACTTCAACGGGAATTGGTCATTGAAAGGAAAAAGAAAAAAAGGATTAACAAATTGCAGAGACGTAATCCAAGAGGCAATAATGCAAGTGTATAAATTATGAGTTCACTCATGCACTTATGTTATTGGTAATGAACTCAAAAAAGTATATATGTCTACAACATTCGAGTACGAAAGTCACTCCACATAGAAAATTAGTAGCAGCCTTGCATACAGTTAAATAAATAAGAATGAGATATGGTGACACAACAAGATGTTCAGCCAGAAGTGAAGCAGAATGTGGTTGATAAGCACATATTATATGATGATATTAATATACAGAACACGACCTCCAGTAAAATAAGATAGAACCAAGACTTCATCATCCAGCACCAGCAAAGACACAAATCGATCATTTCAGCATTCCATTAGAAGAGAATCCTATCTTCATCTCCATTCTCTGCAATCTGGAGTGATCCAACTGCTTGTGCTGCTATAAGATCAACAGAAAATCCGGCAGGACCCCACCCTGCTTCTTGATACAAAGGTTCATACACATTCTTTTCTAGAGGCCCAGATGAGAAAGACCATTTGCCACCATCAAGATGAGGAAAGCAAGCTCCTTTTCCACTCATGAAGAGATCAAGCTTATGATTATAGTTCCAGGTCTTGCATCCACTGTCATTTATAACAACCTTACAAGAATCATCAGAGTCTTCACCAAGTAGAACATGCAGTGCTACAGCTTCAGCAATTGCAGCACCCTCTTCATCAAGTCTCTGTTGTTCTTCTTTCTTTTTCTGTTTCTTCTTTTCAAGTTCAGAAATGATGGCAGCAGAAGTAGCCAGAGCTTTTTCCAAACGCCTCTTTTTCTTTTCCGCCTGTTTAAGACGGTCCAACTCATCTTTCACAGGCTTCTTCTTTGCCTTTCTCACATGTTGCCCTTTATTACATGCCATGTTATCCATAGAACTTACTAACTATATAAATACTTAAAATGACTTTTCAGAACTCCTATCCTTCAAGAGAATTATCTATAGAGCTGTATACATTTTTTAAATAATTTTTCCCTTCTTTCACTAAATTGTTATGCTAATATATTCTAATTAGTTCAAGTATCAAGACTAGTACTAACAAACCGTTCAAACCACTACACCCACTCAGGTCTGTAGGAATACCTCATTTTGCGCACTATACAGTCCCAAAAAGAAACAATAGGAGACAGCATCAAAGAAAATTCATAAGCACTCATAGACCCATCCCTTGGCCCCATTCTTCCTAACTTCCCACAACCCTTGCATTTGCCCATACTGAGAAAGCCAACAGCTCTACAAGACTGCTAATATTTCCGCACCCTGCAGCTACACTCTGACTCCAGTATACCCTTCCCAACTGCAGTATAAGCAAAAAGACAGCCAAATCATCACAAACTGAAAGTACTTAAAAAGAGAAAACAAATCTGGGCATGGCAGAGCTAAAGAGACTAGAAAGGCCAACATGGCACATGCAAATGTCCAATTACAGGAATGAAAGCCAACTCATGATTAATAGATTCACATAAAGATAAATACATGAACACAATAGTGAGAACAGAAAATATAGAGAAATTCAAATGTTTATACCAAAATTGTAACAACTAATTTCCAAGTTTTAGTCGTATTAAACAGATTTGATTAAAAACTTTAGAAGTGATACATTTCTATTATTTCAATAATAATGCATAAAAATTTTATTGATTAAAAAAGATTGGAAGAAAAGAAAACAATAGCATGAATCGTGTTAATTGTGTGCAAAAACTGTCGGTCAAGTTTTCAAGTCGTGCGTATACCCTAACTTTATTAAGAACAGGTTGAGGAATGAAAAGTGCAAGGAGGGATATGAAAATGGAATGCAAAAAGACACATTAAACATCTATCCTTTGAACATGTTAATCTATATCAGACCTAACTAATAAACTATTCAAAACCAAGGAAGACACCCTTTGCTTGGATCGGAGAGATAAAAACCATAGAAATTTACGAAAGGACCACGACAACAACTTAAACAAATACTTGAGCAAAATGATAAACAGATGACTGATGTCCACATCGTAATAACACTGCTTTAACCAAACATACAACTGAGATAGCATTAACTACAAAATATTAACCGATTCATCTTAAATTAATCTAATAATCCACCAACACCCACCCACCTAACAACCAATGCAAAAGTGAATAACAATCATTTGAAATTAAAGCCCTTCAATGACTTTTATAATGTACAAACACGATGAATTATTGCCTGAACAGAATACCCACCAAACTTCAAGCCAATTATTTATCTTTGGTTAGTTGATTTGATGATTTTTCAAGAAAACAAAAAGAGCACAGGACCTGATTTTCTCATCCTCGAATTCTATGTGCATTCAGATAGAACCTATTACGAACAAACCATTATAACCCAGCCCAGATCCACACAATTTGTTAGGAACACATAAAAAAACTCAATTCAAGTAAAATCCACGTAACCCCACATAACAAAACTATAAGATCTACTCGATCCAGAATTAAAAACATCAAATTTCTTCAAAACCAACCACTCTGATACATAATTAAAAACCAGATCTAAATACCCATTAAAGGAAAATTAAAAAGAAAAGAAACCCATAAAAAATTAATGAACAACAACAACAACGGCAAATGCAAACTTTTAAAAAGAAAGCAATGAATCAAACCTGGGGGAATGGCATAGAGATATCAGGGAGGGACCTATCACGGTGCTGATTTGGGAGCTAGATCGAAGCAAAATAAACAAGAAGCAATTGGTAGTAATTTAAGTGGTTGGATCCAGAGAAAACGTAGCAGTGTAGGAAACGAAAAGAAAGTGAAAACTGAAAAGTTATGTGCTTTAGAGAGGGGAGGGGGGGGAGAGAGAAGTAACCGATAACATGAGAGAGGAAAGGAAACAACAACGTTGTAAATAACGAATGGTGGTGGGACACGTGTCAGATGATGGCGAAAGGGCACTCTAGAAAAAATCTGACAGTTCTTTTCCTACGGTGACAGCTCGTGTTTGTTCGGCCTCGAAAGGACACGTGGCCACATCATGGTCGAGCGTGGGACCTATCCATTAGGTTCGTGGGGATCGTCCTAACCAGAGGATAGGACCTCTTTTAGGTGAGGGTCCATTGAACGGTTGAGATTCTTTTTTTCCATTGAAAAGATGCATTATGGTGTAGAATGTTGATTGTTCCCCGTTTTACTTGAGGCCTCTAATCAATACTAAGAATAACTCTTCTGCTGTTTTTGTTGGTTACTTTTTTTTCCCTACGGACTAGAACCACTTATTTCTACTATATTTTCTCTTGTTTATATGTTAAAAATGTGTGTGTGAGAGAGAGAGAGAGAGAGAGAGAGAGAGAAATTTGTTTTATTTATTTGTTATTTAAAAATTTAAAATGATATTAATTATTATGTTTTATCAATATTTTTATTTACATAAAAAATAAAAGGAAGAAAGATAATATAATAAAATAACATAAAAATTAAATAATATTTTAAGAATATTAATTAAAAAATAAAAAATAAAAATTATTATTAATGCAGATTAATATGATTTTTAATACTTTTTAATCAATATTTTTGAAATACTAGTTATGAAAACCTTAAAATAAAGAAAGGATAAGTTGACAAATTTATCAAATAATTCTAACAAAATAATTAAATTCATTTATGTAATTCATGTATATATCAAAACCTTAAAATACACGACTCTTGTAGTTGTTGAGTAGAGTTTGGAATTCTTTTCTACACACATTTTGTTAGGGTTTTGCATTTAGAAAAAGAGAAAAAACCTCGTCTTTACTTTGAATCAACTATATTTGCAATGCTTGAAAGGAAAAGGAAAGGGAGTGTGAGTTCTGAGACTTAGCTTGGGAGCAGACATGAATAACGCAATTATTTATCAAATTGTGGATCCGCTGTGCCCTCGTGGCTCGTTCCGACGGATATGATCAAAAAAGGAGGATATAATTTATATAAACATTTTCAATCCAGATCTTATATACCAGCTTTGGTTATTTGAGAAAATTATAAGGGTATAAATTGCAGCTTTGAACCTAAAATAAAAACTAATCCCATTTTTTCTCTAGAGATTCCAAATGATTCGGAGGTCCTCCAGCCCATTCATTATTGGGCCACAAGCCCAATACACAAAATGTATATTAGCAAAGATTAGTGACCCAATAAACAAAAGCAAAGGTTATGCCCTTGCCAGGATAGTCTAGTGGAAGGCTAGCAGGATGTGATCCCAAAATCTCACCCCCACACTGTATGACCAAAACAATAAAAATAAAAAATTGGGAAAATTGTACTGTGCTGCAGGTATAAATTTATATTGTTTTATTTTTAAAATTATAATCCCTTATTTTACGAGATAAAATATGTTACACTCTATTTTTTTTGGGTGTTCAGTATACTTTAATGTATTTTAGTTTACGCCAATCTCTTAATGATAATAACCAACTATGAATACGTCAGCCAAATATTTTTTTTCTTCATGTTTTAGGATAATCAGAAACTATTTTTAAATTATTATTAATTTTAAGATTTTATAAAATGAAAATAGCTTTTAAATATTCCTGAAAATTATAAAACGAAAAATCTTTAAAAGTTTATTTATATTAAAATAAAATAAAATGTTACATGATTAATCTCTTAACAAAATTTAATGTGTATTTTAAAAATAAAAAGTACTTCCTTATTCTTTTTATCTGTTCAAAAGGTAAAAAAATTATTTCTATTTATTTATGTATGTTAATTTAAAAAATATTAATTATTAGTATATATATGTATATTTATTAATTATAATAAATAAAAAATAAAAATAAATTTGTATATAAAGAATAAACTTAAAAAAATTAATAACATTAATTGTATTTTTAAATATTTATACAATTTTTAATTTAACATCTAATCGTTGTACCGATTTAAGCACGTCAAAATTGGATGTTTTGTATGAGAAGTGATAAAGTTATATATAACCAATAACTTCTACCTCCCTATAACCCTCCATCTAAGTATTAGAAAATTTTGATTATTTTAGATGTAGGGTAATGGAAGTTTGGTGTTTTGTATGCACTCCTTTTCGACTTCAATATTTGGTACTTGGGTATTCACATGGTAATTTTTAAACCCCACCAACACGTAGGGTGATCTAACCTCCCTTTTCTTAGAAAACCGTACCTATTGCTTTAGCTTTAGAAAAAAAGTTTATTCCTTTGAAAAACAAAGGAATAAACTAAGAGCATGTATGATAAAATATTTTAGTTAATTAAAAAATTTAAATTATTATTTAAAAAATTTGTTAAAATATTTTAATCTTATTTTATAAAATAATTTATTTTAATAATTATTAACATTTTTGTAAATAATTTTTTAAAAGTTATCTCAAATAATTATTATATTTTTTAATTTTTATTTAATAATATTTGATATTTTATGAAATATTATTAATATTAATATATTCAATTTTTATATAATTATAAAATATTATATTTTATATTTTTATTTTAATTATTATATTATTCATTTTATTTTACAAAACATTAAATTGTTTGATAAAAAAATTAAAATTATAAAAATAATTAATTTTTAAAAAACATTTAAATTTTTTATGTAAAATTTAAAAATAAATATTTTATTTTAAAAAAGTAAAATTTTATTAAATTAAATATATTTTTAATTTATCTAAAATAATCAAATTTTAGTTTTAAATTCTTGGTATTAAAAATTTTGATTTTAATTTTGTATTTTTAAAAATATATTTATTATGATCTCTAATATTAATTTAAATAAGATTAAATTAAATTAACTTAATCATTATTAAAAAATTAATTATTTTATAAAATATTTTAATTATATTTATCTAATTAAGATTAATCTATTTTGATTTAATATAATCTGAATTAATATTAAGGATTATAAATACGATATTTTAAAAAATAAAGACTTAAATAAAGATTTTAAAATTAAGGGATAAAATCCAAAATTTAGATATTTTAAAAAAATTTAAAATATATTTACTCTAATTTTATTTAATTAAAATTTCATATATTTTTTTTAAATATATATCATATTTATTATATTTTAATTTATTATTTAAATATGTTATTATTTTTATTTATATTTATCAATAATTTTTAATTTAATTAATAATTTATTAACTTTCAACTTGTATATAATTTTTTATCTTTTAACTAATTTATTTATTAGTTTTATTAAATATATTTTAAATAATTAAATTATCATTCTTATAATATGTATTTATTGTATTTATTATTGATACAAATGTCAGTTTACGATATATACATGTATATTATAAATGAAGAAAATAACTCATTTTATAAGAATCTTTAAGCTTTTTCGTCAATGATAAATATTTGTTTTTCAGTACAATGAGGCAAATGCCTAATTATTAATTTATACAATTCATAATTTTCTCTCTTAATTGAAAATAGAAAGTTTAAGGCCATGTGACATCCACCAATTTCTCCGCCCACGTAAGATGAGTTTGGCAAGCAGTGAATGATAAATGGGATAATTACTATTGAAGGGTGGAATATTTATTATATTTGAACTTTCATCTTCTCTTGAGTACACTTTTCAATCAATATTATTATTATTTTAAACACATTAACTAGCATTGAATCAATCTAATCTTTGAAACACTGAAGTATTGCTGGCAATTGGCAGCTATCAGATAGTAATTCAACATCAAAATCCTGTTTAGCAACCAACATTAGGTTTATGATCCAAGTATGGTCATCTCACTTTTTTTTTTTTGCTTTTAACACCATACAGAGACAGATGGACGCTATATGTATCTAACAAAATAGAAAACAATTTCTCACACTGCTCATAAGAAAGCGAGATATCTAAGGCAAGCCCACTTCACATTTCACATGGTGATCAATAGACCATGTTATGTGGACCCATCACCAAACCTTAGCAGCTGCTTATACTAATTGCTTTATCGACTAAACTGTAATAATACTCAACAACTTGTCTTACTTTTCTCTTTGCTGTATGATTTTAAATATACATAAGTTTCGTTATTGAAATAGTACCTGCACCCATCTTAGCCTTTGACTTGGATTATAGCTCTCTATAAGTAAATATCAATGTATATTGAACAAAAACGAAAGTATATCAACAATAGCCTTGTCACTGAATTGGAATTGCGCATTTATCCCAAAAAAAAAAAAAACAGTCGAGGTTTCATGTCATTACCTAATAATAATAATAATTTATTAAAATTTTAATTTACATATATGTACACACATAAATAAATATATCATTTTTCATCATTATAAATAAATATATATATATTTATTATATTAATGTCAAACACTTTCAATTTATTAAACTAGTACATTCAATTTTAATTTTAGTTCTCAAATTTTTTAATTATTAACTAATTCTTTTAGCTAGTTATTATATGTCAATCACAAAGACTTATAATTTTTTTTAAGTCACTGTGATTCACTTAATAAAGAAAGGTTGTAATAATTTATCTAAAATTATAAGTTCAAATCTTATTATTTTTATGTTTGTACATTAAAAAAATATTTTTTATCTAACTTTTTTGTCCTCAATTTGTTACTTTTAAGCTATATTTTGTTAAAAATTATTTTTCTGTCTGCTTAAGAGTATAATATAGGACAAATTTTGATTACAAACAATGAGTTATGATTTTTTAGTATCGTAAAAATACTAATATATTCATCTTTTATTTTTATTTTATCACACTGTTTAAAAAAAAGGTGAACACACATAGACAGATTTGAAATTATACGTATATAAATTATCGTGCAAATATACAAACTGTAAGATTTGAGATATGTACAAATATAAATTAATATATATATATATATATATATATATATATATATATATATATATGAAGATTGGTATTCTACTATTTATCATATCTATTATTTATTTATTTTTATCTTTCAAGATATATAACATCAGAAGATGTCAACATAACAATTTTAAAAAAATATTGATAGTACAATTTCTCAGCAAGACATAACTGAATATATAACATTCAAAAAGATCCTCCATTGATAAAATTACATTCTATAAAAGCAAATTAATTATGAAATACAGTAGAAGTAGTTTAAAGTTATGGAAAGATTAAAACTGGTACTAAATGTTTCTAAAAGAAAAGAGAGGGAATGGTGTAATATTCCTCATATAAAATGAGTATACAAGATGAAAGTGAAATAAGATATAAAGTGTTTGTTTTGAATATCCACCTTGTACAGAATGGATAACATTTATGAAATTCAATTGGCCATGTGTGTAATTATATATCAGCTTTCCACATGCATTTTTGAGTCTCAAGCAACCGTTTAGAACCTTGTTTATTTCATGATAAAGAACATATGGCTCAATTCATTAGTTAAATATATTATGCACAAACTCCTTGTAGGGGCGAGTGCGTGGGACAGTGGTGTATATATTCACGGACGAAGGAAGGTTACAGTGTAATCATATTAAGTTTTTTGAAAAGATGAAAAGTTTAGGAAAATATACGTGCGATATATATATATATATATATATATATATATATATATATATATATATATATATATATATATATATATATAAAAGTCAAGGTATTTTCTCTGGCACTTTTGTAAAGCTGACGATATAAAACTTGATCTGATATGGTTCAATATAATTATGCTATATGTTATGATATATTTTAATATAATCAACATATTCTTTTGTTTTAATTAATTTGTTAATAAAAGTTTATTATATTTATATTTTGCAGACATATCTTTCTAATAAATTATAAAATTATATCATCTAAGTTTTTATTATATATATTTTATTATTTAATTTTTTTTATTAAAATCTATTATATTTTTTATATCACATTATATATTTTCATTTTTAATTATTTAATATTAACTCTTTTTTTTAATTATTTTGACTATTAAAAATATTTGATTTTCAAGTAAATTGAAGTTAACTTTTTTTTAAAAAAAATTCTTAACATTAAAAATATATTATTTTTAAGTAAATTGATGAGTATCAAATTTTAAAAATAAAATATTTTATCATGATAATTTATGTAACTATTTCCATAATTATTTATAACATGACATTTTTTAAATATTAAACTACATTGCAAAAAAGTTATTTACGATAAACTAAATGTTACAAAATAAAATTTAACATAATTTGATTTATAAAAGCATTTAAATAATAATATATTAGAATTTAAATCTCATAAATCCAAAAATGTTTAAGTTTAAATAATCGGAACAAATTATAATAATTTTAATAAATCCATTAAAAAATATTATCTTTTTAATATTACATTATATATATATTTTTCATTTTTAACTATTTGATATTAACTAATTTTATAATTTTATTTTTAAGTAAATTGAAGTTAATTTTTTAAACAAACTTTGCTAATAATAAAAATATTTATTTTCAGGTAAACTGACAGGGGCCAATTTTTTTAAATTTTTTTTAATATGATACTTTTTAAAAATTAAACTAAATTACAAAAAACATATTTCACGTTAAATTAAGTATTACAACATAAAATTTTAATGTAATTTGATTTATAAAAATATTTAAATAACACTCAGAATTTAAAGTTCGTAAACCTTAAAATATTTTAGTTTAAAAAATCAGAATAAAAAGTTTTATTTTAATATATACATAATTAATTTTAAAATCTGTAATAACTTTTACTTTTAAAATTACATTATATATTTCTATTATTTTTAATAAATTTATTATAATTTCTAATATTATGTTATATAATTTTATTTTCAATTATTTAACATTAACTTTTTTTTTCTAACTATTTTTATTATAAATATTTTATTTTCAAGTAAATTGAAGTTAGCTTTTTTAAAAGTTTTGTTAAAATTAAAATTAGTTTATTTTTAAGTAAATTGAAAAGTATAAAATTTTTAAAAAATTAACATGATAATTTATCTAAATATTTTCTTAATTATTATCATTATAATTTTAAAAAATTAAGTTACATTAGAAAAGTGTATTTTACGATAAATTAAATGTTCAGAACAAATTTAACAATATATATATATATATATATATATATATATATATATATATCAATTTACTTAAACTATTTAAAATAATTACAGAAATAATTAACATAAAAAATTGAAAAAATATATATATAACCTGATATCAAAAATAGTATAAAAATTAAATAGATCTATTAAAATTATTATAATATATATGATATAATTTTATAATTTATTAGAATGATCTATCTACAAATTATAAATATAACAGGTCCTAATTAATAAACCAAGTAAAGCAAAAACATCTGTTGATCATATTAAATACATTATGCCATATAACAGAATTATATTAGACCACATCATCTCAAGTTTTATAACCTTAGTTTTAAAAGACACCGTATAAAAAAGCATAAATTAAAACAAACGTTTTCTGCCTTTTTAGGTTTTACAACTGATTTTGTTTCGACATACTGAGAGAAATACAAATAACAACGCACATATCACAGCTACATCTTGTAGGATATTTTTATACAAGAAATAATATAGTTGAATCTTTTTTCTTTTATAAATATTCCATTATTACAATTATTAAGATTATCGCTCCTTGCAGATAATCTTTTTAAATTGAGTCTGCATTCACATTTATAATTGATATAAACTGATCTGGTAGTATTATTAGTGGTGTTAGCTCGGTCAATTTTGTGTTGGGCCAACTTTGGTCGTTAGCAATATAAGATAAACTAAACAAATGCATTGACACCACAGAACATGCACAAGTAATTAATTAATTAATAATTTTACCAAAATGGATTTGATGTCAAAGAAAACAAATTATGAGATATTCATCAGTTGAGAATTATTCCCTGAATGACCAAGAAGACTTATACTCCCTTTTAGGCTTCATTGGTGTTTCTTTAAATAAATCAATGGACAAGAGGACCCATTTGGCATGCTTCTAAAAATTTGACAGGTATAAATTAAAATGGAAACATCACTAAATCCCACACAGGGAAAGTGAAATGTGATCTAATCCATTCGAGAATATTCAAAATGGTGATGAAGATGAAGTGCACCAACCACTAAGGTTGAGCCTTTGGTCATCATGTTTAGGGAAACTAATTGGGGAAAGGTTTAAACAAGCATATAGGTTTCACATGCATCTAAGATGTGATAAAAACAAACAAATAATGCATTAATAACTTTTTTACAAATAGTAACATTTATTTATTTAAATTTTTTATTTTATATATAAATAATATCATTATTTATTTATATATTTTATTCTATAGTTAATAGATTTTTTTTTTAAAAAAGCAATATAGTTGATGTAGGTGGACTGAATTCACAGGCTACTTATATTATTTAATGTACATTTAATATACAGGATAATATAATTGATTTTAATAAATTAATTTTAAATTATTAAAAAATTATATGAATATATAAATTAATTTTAAGAATATATTTTTTATTAAAAAATCATGAATTAATCTTGTAATTGAAAAACAATCAGATTTATGTAATATTTGTTTAGAGGATAAAATGATGCTATATATAAGAAAGGTCTCAAGTTAAGAATTACCTCCCCAATATCTATACAAGTTATGAATTCCGGCATATAATTAATGTACATAGTTCGCAGTTTTATGTACTAATTATTCCGGCTATTCAAATTAAGTATGACTTTAACAATTTTAGTTTATTTTAAAAATTTTATCATTTTAAAAATTAAAAGTATATTATTTTTATTCATGTACATATTTATCATAATAGAAAGATATTAACAAATGCTACAACTTTTAACTCTTTTAATAAATATATTTAGTCAAAAAAATGTTCTATCGTAATATATATTAGTATAATTAATATTTTTAAACCCTATATATAACCTAAAAGCTATGCCATTAAATTTTTTTATAACATTTTTATTAACAACAAATTTTCCATGTCATTTTCCTATAATTTCTGTTTTTAATTTATTATTTTATTTATTTATATTAAAGTTTTGTTTATATATATTTCTTGAATCATTAATTTTACATTTATTTGATTTATATATAACTTTTTACCTTTGTTAGTTTAATATATTAAATTTATATTTTATATTTTTATAATTATTCTTTAAAATTTTCAAAAAATTATAAAAAGTACAATAAATCTTAATAAGTAGAAATTCTTATAATTAGTGTCTGTGTTAGATACATAGAATAAAAATTATACGATAATATAATCCATTTCATTCTTATACTTAGATATAAATTTATCCTTATACATTTTAATATAAATTTATTGAAATGAAATTGGTCTAATTTAAGGTTATGTATTTTATTAATAAAATGTTGTAATTTTATAATATTATTGATATCTTTATTTATATGATTCTCAATTTTATGATTTAACTAATTTTAAATGCGAATATGGTTTATTATGAGACTTCAAAAAATGAAAACGATCGACATTTTGAACATCACCAAGACTAGTTTTGGGATTGAACCCAAAAACTTTGCTTTATCTCTAAAAATATCAATTTCAACAATAAGAATTTAAAATTAATCATTAGTGACGCTGAAAATGGCAAAAGAAAAATGACTTGATGTTCATGTCAAAATAAATAAAGTACTAACACTTATAATTATTGATAAGAAATAGTATAGTTTTTAAAATAAAACTAATCATGTATAAATTAAAAATTTTCTACATAGAAAAGTGCAATTTACCTAATCAAAGTTTCATATTCATCGTGAAACTAACAGTCATTGATTTCAATTGTCCCAAGTTAAGTCCATCTTCTTCTGGATGATAGAGATCAAGAAGCAAAGAATCGAACGTTTTCCTTTCGAAAAAAAAAAAACAACTCATACAGGCACATACTATGAAAAAATAAGTGAAAAAAGCGTATATAAATTTTAAATTTTTTTTAAATAAAAGATTTTAAATAAATTCTATGTTTTGTAAAGATTTTAAATTTAATCATACCTTAAAACAATAAATTTTTAATAAATAATAAATCTAATTTAAATTTTAAAATTTTAAAATAAATTAAATTTAAATATTTAAAATATAACTTGATTTGACCTTACACGCTAATGATATTGTACACCTAATTGCTTCGCATAAGTAGGAGCTTCGTGCCCCAGGAAAAAGGTATTATGCAACAGTACTGGCACTATTCCACTTAAGGTTTGGTATATGTTTTCTTTCTTTCTTTTTTCTAAAAAAATAAAAAACTAAATTGAAGGCACAAGCAGGATCTATTTATGTATTTTTTAACCTATTTTTCTGTTATATATATAATATTTATCTTGCTATGAATAGTTGTATCAAAGCAAAAATATATTCAAATAATCTCATTCATTAACTGTAATGTTTCCCTTTCTCTACACTCAATTATTTCAAGCCGCTTTAATACGAGTCAGATTGTCATGAACCGGATCTTGTTCTCCTATGTATCTTTCTCTAGCTCTTCTAGCCCTCCCACTTTTTCAACTTCCTGCACCATATTTACGACACAAAGGTTATTAGCGGTCGCAAGTGATGTAAATATAAACGAAAGTAAACTTCCAATCTTTGGAATTTAAAATTGTGGTATACTTTAATTTTTTTAGAAAAGAATTCTCAATCATCCTGTTCGTAAATATATACCTCAAATTTTAGTTTTGATCTCAATCCGTTCTTAATTTTTTTATTTTATAAAAATATACCAGAGATAATTTCATTCTATTTGATACATAAACTTTATTCATTTTGCAAATAGACATTGAACTTATTAACTAATATAAGAAAAAATCTCAACCATCATTTACCTTAAATCTTAGTTATTCATTATTTTTTCCCTTCTAAAAAAAGTTCATCGTTTTTATTTTTTGACACAATTCATTTTTTCAAACATCAAAACGTAATAAAAATATAAAAGAAAACAATAAAAAATATCTGAAAAGTATGCGCTGATATTTTAATATTGAATTGTATTGTGTTCCAGGATTGAAAAGTGATTTAAAAAAAAAAGATAATGAACAATTTAGATTTAATGAAAATTAGACTTTTTTACTCGTGATCTGGACGGGTGTGAACTTTTTAATTTTTATAATATTAGTTATTTGAAATTAATATAAGTTATTATATATTTAACAAATAGAATATAATAATTATATAAAATATATTAAATTACACATATAATGTGGTAAATATTTAATGAACACTAATCTAATTTTAAAAAATTGTGATATTAAATAAATTAATTAGATATTACAACTAATTAATATGTATTATTTAAGATTTGAAGAACAAATTAATATTTAAGATACATGATAACATTAATAATAATAAATACTATAATGTTAAAATAATATAATTTGACTAATTTATATTACAATTTTTATAATATATTAATTTTATTGATCTAATTTTTGGATAATAATATTTGCAATCATTTCATACTTTTAAAAACTTTTTTATATTTTATATTTTATATTTTAAAATAATTTAAATCAATTTCTTATTTATTTGATTTGGTATATTTTTTTATTATTTTTAGATTTCATTTTAATAATGTCATTTAATTTTTTAATTTTTTACTATTAGAATATTGATTTATTATTATTTTCCATTAGAATATTAATTTATTAATATTTTTAATTTATAATGAATTTTTTATTTTATTCCAATTTTATCTATTATATTATTGAAAGGAAACAATATTATGACAAACAATAAATAATAAGTCTTTTCAAAAATAAAATAAAAATGCTAGCAATCCGGCCTCCTTAATATCTCCCTCAATTAATATTAATAATCTAAGTTGAACTAATAAGGCTTGCATATATAATTACCATAATAATTTTAATACAATTTTAAAAAACTGTTATTTGACTACTATTTTAATTTTTTGTTATAATATTGAAACATTATTACTTTTTCTTTTATAAATATTATAAAATTACTTTATGTTATTATTTTATTTTTAAATATGATTTTATTATTTTTTTTACCAATATTATTTTATATTAAAAATATGCTTAATCTTGTATATATGTCATTTGTTTACTCTTGATATTTTTTATAAAATCGTAATACTATTTATTATACTATTGGTTTTATACTTGTATTATTATGATTGTTTATTTTTTATTTTAAATATTAAATACTGTAACAATTACTGTAGCTTGCTACGGTAATATTGAAGAGATTTTATATTATATATAGATAAACGGTTGAGAATTATTATTATTATTAATAATTTAATTTTAAAATAATAGAAGGGCTAATTTGTAAAATTTCAAAATTAAAAATCAATTAGAATAAAATTAAAAGTCAAAATTAAATCTCAGGATATCTATTTTTATAAGATATAAAGTTTAAGAAACAATTGAGATGAAATCAAAGTTTAAAGTATTTATTTAAAAAATAAATTTTAAAAATCAATTAAGACAACTAACTTTTAAAGTAATTATTTACAAAAATATGTAGAGTTTAGGTTTGATACATTATATTAATATATTATTAAATTTTCAAATAAATATTTATATGTTAAAAAAATTAACAATCCTTTTATGTTAAAAATTTCAACAGACATTTTATCATTTACAGTTATTAACTTCGGTAGATTATTAAAACCTTTATATTTTTTTTCTAATAATTATAATTAAATTAATTTTATGATGTCATATATACTACTTGATGCCTTATCGTTAATCTAATTTCAGTGATTTAAAAACCATTTTAAAATGTTGAAATAAAGTATACTATTAATCTCTTTAATTGTGTTATTTGTGTTATTTGTGAAACAAATCTTTATATTCTGGGAAGGTTTTCGAATAAGTTCTTATTATTTAAGAAAGATCAATTAAATGATATTACAATGCCTGGGAATTTATTTTAAAATATTAAAAACTTTTAATAACAGCGATTAATTTAGAATTTTAATAAACTATAAAATCTATAAAAAGTAACCTAAAATAAAATATAAATCTATCATCTAGAAGACTTATTTAAATGAATAAAAACTAGATAACAAAAATATGAAGGTGACTTACCTTTGGTCCCAGAAACAGCCCATATGGCACCCCATTGAATTTGTCCGAATGGTGAAGCTGAATACAGACAACAAAATCAAAGTCACCTGATCAGATCCCCTTCCAGAATAAACAGAACTAACACTGGCCACTTTTCTCCCGTATGTGATATTTGTATTATAATTTTATATAACATATATATATATATATATATATATTATTTTTATAATAGCATTCATCATATTTTATATTTCCTTCTGTTTTTTATATAAAAAATTTATATTTAAAGCATAAATATGATTTCTTTTTTCCTTCTCCCTTGCGGTGCTTAAAAAACCAAAAATAAAATGTAAAAGAAAGTTAATGAAAATAATAATTACTTGGTGAGCAGCAGCAACTTTTCTGAAGTAGGGCACGTTAGCAATGGGACCCACAGGGAATCTCCTGTGAACCAAACCATCGTGGACAAACATGTATGCCATCCCGAACACCGTGATCCCAAGACCCTGCTCAAAGTTGAGGACCTCGCTGTTTAGTGTTTTCGGGGGTATTATAGTCAAATTATTACCTTTTTTAATCTCAATTAACAGATCCCAAAGAAACCGTTAATCAAGGGATTAAAAAATTAGATCACGCAAGATACACTTACTGCACCAAAACAGAGGCCAGGGACCAATCCTTTGTGGAAAAAACCGTATGAGAGAAGAGCGATGGCAGGGACAGCGTTAATTATAGCAAAAACGTCATTAAGCTCGAATGGTCCTTCTCTTGGCCGATGGTGGGACTGCAACCATTCAAATTCATGTTTGATTCAAACTCAGTAAGGAAATAACTATGAATTTCAATTTTGCTAGATACAAAAAAAAAAGGAAAATTGAAGAATTAGAAGCAAACCTCATGCATGTGCCACAAGGAAGCATGCCAAAGAACTTTGTGAGCCCATCTTGCCCAAAACTCCATACCCACCTGGAAATTATGCATAACTAACTATTTCAATTCAACACCCAAAGTTACCCAAATTTCACATTGAAAAGGTTGTGAATGCTGAATTAGTAAAGGGACAGGACAGATTTACCGCAGCACCAACGGAGAGGGAAAATGTGCCAAACATTTCAGACCAAGGAACATCTCCACCCTATATCAATCCAACTAGCACAATATTAAGATACAAGGAAATAACACCAACTAAAGTGAAGATAGAAAGATGCAGTACCTCCATTTGCCACCAAAATCTATAATAAACAGCGAAGATTGCCATTGAAGTGACACCAAAGCTAGACATGACAGCTGCAACTAGGTAAGTGAACCTTTCGGACCTCTTTCTGGCCAATTTCTCTGCCACACGTGCTGACACGAGTTGAGAATTCACTTGATTGGGAGGTTCTTCTTCTTCCTCGGTTTTGATCTGCTCATGATCCTTCGTAAGGATACAAAAAGTGAAGACATTCATTTTTCTTCGTGGTAGACGGATTGTGGTGTGATGGAAAGATTTTAAGGGGGTGAAGAAGAGTGATGGAGATGATCTAGGAAGAGGAATTAGGGATTGAAAAAGGTTGTAAGGCTTTAAGTTTGTGGCGATGGAGAGTCCTGCCGCCATTGAGAGCTGGTGGTTTGATGGAGTTGCAGGAAGGATTGAAGAGCGCTTTTGTGTTTTATGTGTGTGGTCCTCCGTGTGCCAGTAACAGAGGTTGGTGTGAACCTTCAAAGAGAGTGGTTGCATATACACCACAATTTTTGTGCTGAGTGTGCAACAATGGACAACCTCCTGCTCGGTTTATTTCAATGGTTCCTGATTATTATATGCAACATAATTATCATGCTTCATTTTTAACTATTTTTACTTTAATATTTTTTTATATTCTTTATCACATTATTTTTTTTTCCTATCTTTTCAACCTATTTCCTACATTATAACAATGCTTTTCCTATTTCAATCGCAAATAACCTGGTGGGGAACTTGGCACATCTGCCATCAACACTTGTCTTAATTACACGAAAGCCATTCTATTTTTATTCATTAAAAAATAATAAAGACACATTCGACTAATAGTGTACTTTATTAATATTTACATTTTAATATATTTTATTTTTTTCTATATTATTTATTTATTTATTACACTGTACATTTTTAAAAATGTATCAATATCATAGTTTTTATTTATTTTCAACTTCAATTATTGTTTAGTGGAACATGAAGTCATCAAGTCAAGTTCCTAATTGTATTGACTAGTGTCCGGAGTCAAGGCAGCACGGAATATGGCTTGGTTTAAAGTAAATTTTCACACTTTGAATATAAGATATATGATTTAAATTAATTTTTATATATTTTAGTAATGTTTAATATTTTAATTTTTTTTTATAGTTTTTTATTTAATTTTAAACCAAACAAATATTATATCACACGTTGGTAAACCTGATTCTAAATTGATTGATAGATTTTGTTTGACCATATTTAATTACCACATATATATTTTAATTAATATAAAATGTTAAATAATTTTTATTCAGCACATAGAACTAAAACGAAGGAACCAGCGTCCAAACTTTTTTTTAGAAAAATTATATACTATATAAATATACACAATGAGTTATTGATGTGAAAAATATAAACAAAATTTTATTTAAATAATTAAAATTAAAAATATATAATTTTTTAAGTGATTATTTTTAATTTTATCATTTATATATTTATATAATTTAAAAATATTGATAAATTTATTGATAAATAAATTTTACTTAAATAATTAAAATTAAATACATACTTTTTAAAATAATTACATGATTATTTACTTTTAATCTTGAATCTTTTATATGTCATTGTATAATCGTAATTTATTATATTCACGTTTCTTATAATAAACCATCGTTTGTCTTTCTATTTTAAAGATTTAAATCTAGCACGTTGGTTTCTGAAACATAGACAACTCAAAGGGTACTTATTTCATCTTTTATAGTTACCAAGAATTTATCCACAAAGAGTTTAACGTCGCACCGATAAGTATCATACAATTTTATAAAAGTTTATACGCATATATTTTTTATGTTCAATTTTAGGTTCACAATTCACTTTAAATTTGAAATAAATAAAATAATATTATTTATAATTTATTATTCCTATCTTATTTTGATTCTTTCAGAATTAAAAGTGGTTATGAAGTTACGTGTAAATTTTCCAAAAATAATTTTAACTTTAAGTAAGGTTAAATTATTTATTTAATCCAACATGTAATGTTGATTTTTATTTGGTCATTATAATCGAAAGTGAAATGATTGATTTTTATAAAAATAATAATTTATAATTAGTTTAAGTACTTAAATATTATTTAAAAAATTTAATTGTAAGTTATTAGGACTTATATAAAAAAATTCAATAGCTTACGTTTAGATGTAAGCTACATTTTGTATAAAATTATTTTTCTATTTAAATATTTTTTATATAATTTTTTTAATTTATTCCCAGTATATAAAAAATAATAATTTGTTAAAAGATCAGATATTCACAGATTTAAATTTTATTGTTATAATTAAGAATAATATGTATTAAATATATTTTTTATTATACAAACTAAATTGTTAAATTTTTTTAATTTTTTACTTTATTTATAATTAATTTTTAATATATAAGAATTAAATTTAAATACATAAAAAGATTTAACTAAAAATATATGATATATCGATGAATCAAATTAAAATTGCATTACATATATAAAACTTAAAATATAATTAAATAAAAATATGTAATATCATATCAACAATCATTAGCTATGTCAACAAGAAACAAATGAACAATTTTTTTCAGATGATTTAATTACACATTTTTCAAGTGAAGGAGCTAATTGAAAATAAACATCCCATGAAATATTAAATAAATAGTTTAATATTTAAATAAATTTAATATTATTTTTTAATATATTAAAATATGATTTATTTTATGCAATTAATTATAAATATAAATAATTTTGAGAATATTTGTTTACAACTAAATCTAACACATTTAAGTAAAGCATGGATTGGAAAATGGAAAAGGCTATTTTCTAGATAGCGGAAATTTGGCATTTGGGTAATGTGGAGTAAAAGCAAGGGCAGAAGTTGGAACATAGTAAGCACCATGACAAATGTCCAAGTGGGATTGCAGAATGTGAGTCCGAGGAGGGGCCATAGCCAAAGAATTGCAAATTACATTCACAACTCAACAACAACGGAATTTTGGTTCACACAAAACGACAGCGTGTCGAAAGTCTAGAGCTAGATAACTAAAAGCCATACATGTTGTGTAATGTCTTCTTCCCGAATCAGCTAAAGCTAAGAGAATAGTGTCACAGCATGAGTAGGTAAGACAGAAATGGTCCCAATATTCCAGAACATGGCTATCACGAAATACACATTGCTTTTCAGTTGGAATTTTTCATGAACAGGTTGAGACCCATAGATAATGAGTTCTTTAGTAATCTGTAATAAAAGTGTTTAACTTTGGATGGAACCTGAGCAGACCAGAGGGAAGTAGTAAGCAGATTTCACATAGTAGAAACCACTTCTCAACCATCTTCACAATTTGTCCAAGGAATTGGAAGAAGATATTTTAAAATAAAAGAAAATGAAAGCATAATATAAACATTTATAATAAAAGAAAATGCAATTTAATTAACTTTTTTCACTATTAATCATTTTAATTGTTTTTATTTTAAATATAACTCTTTTAAAATTAAAGTTACACTTCATGAATTATTCTTTTATCAATATATATCTTACAAATTTTATCCATAAAAATTAAAACACCCACGTATTGAGTGTTGTATTAAAAAATTATTATTTGACAAACACACATGTAGTGTAATCTTATTATTTTTAAAATATTTCAAATCAAGTAATGAAAAATCAATAACTTTTTAAATCACAAGAATTCATACTCATGAACTGCATAGGTTTATAAAATATGTAATATTTTGTTCTTACATTACAATTTATTCATTACATTATTAGAGGCTATTGGTATTATATTAGTTTATTATTCCAATAAACTTTAATTTAAAAAATTGTTACTAGTAGTGTCCTGAACATTTATTACCTATCAATGTAGGCATTATTTATATTCCTTAATTAATATTAAATTAAAACTAACATTTTGTCAAACTACTGTACATTAAAATATTGGTTCAATGAAGAATACAGATAAAAATTAAGTAAATATTTTCGAATACTTTATGTTTATAACTTGCCAAAAAAGGAAGTGGGACTTAAAATGATGAAAAATTAATTAATAAATAAAATATACAGCGAAAATTATATCAGTGATTTTTTTTATACTTCTCTATCGATGGTTTAAAAAAATAATTCCTTATAAGGATTTATGTCATTTTGAAAAATAAAAATAATATAAATAACTGTTATTTAAAATTTTAAAAATGAAATTAAAACTTAAAAGCTACTAAAATTAATAAATAAGTAAAGAATGATGCTTGCTTAAAATTATGCTAATTCATATATATATATATATATATATATATATTATACATTTAAATATTTTGTTTTAAAAAATCAACACACTTTTGATGGATTATTTTTAAATATGATTAAAATATTTTTACAAATTATAAAATGGAAAGGTTTAAAATATTAAATATTCAAAAAAAAGTATAAATGATAGAAATGGAAAGTTCCTAAAAGAAAATTAAATAAAGTAATAAATGGAAATCATTCAAATTAAACAGTAAAAATTAATAAAATAACATCCATGATCCATCATAGTGTTGCATAGTAACAAAATCCTTTTTATTAATAGAAAAAACTTGCATCCCTAAAGTTAAAGTTGTATCTATCCTATGAGTAGAACTTAATCGAACAAAGTCATTATTTATTAGAAAAAATGCATTTAATATTTATAGCAAAAATAAAATTTATTTATTTTTCATATCTTAACAATAAATTTTTAATGCTAATTATTTTAAGGAGTTAATACTAATATTTTTAATTTCATTGAATATTAGCATTTAAATACTTCATTAAACTGCTTGAAAGTGCATTTACTCTTGAGATTAACAAATTAAAATCATCAGTTTATTATTTTAGTTAGGAATCAAGCTCATAAATATTAAGATAAGAACCATGTTATATGGTGCGAAAACTTTTTGCATGAATATGATACGAATACAAAAGTGACAGTATTATTTTTTTTGTAAGAAAACAAAAGAAAGGTAATATCTTTTTGACATGAATCAAGGATAAGCCTTTTGTGCATTTTTTTTTTTTCAAATTTGTTTGGGGAGAGAAAGCTTTATAATGTTATTAATAACTGTGGGTTGTTGTATTGAAAATTCTGATGTTTTATAAGTTGAGATATATAATAATATTATTCTTAATAATTTATGCACTTATATTGTAGTTTCCTAAAATATAACATCTTCCAGTTTAATCAAGAAATAGAATCAGGAAAAGAGAAAAGTTTATAAAATCCTAATAAGAAAAATACTATATATAAAAAATTTCAATCAAGCTAAAGGTTATAAGTTGAAATTGCAAACGTTAGTAATTAAAATTCTAATAATTAATAATAATGTTGTAATAATTTATCACAGTATGTTGTAATAAATTTTTGACGTTCAAATTAATGATTAATTTGTAAATTAAACTTGAAATTCAAATGATAAATAACAATTAATTTTAAATATTTTAAAATTAAAATAATAAAAATGAAAATTAATTATTAAAATTAAATTTAAAATTTTTTAAAATACATAATTTTACAATAATTTTTATATATTTCAAAAAAATTTAACAAAAAAAATAAAAATATATCAAATCTAATTTTTTTACTATGAATAAAATTCTAAATTTGATCAATAGTATTGATGAAACAAAATTTTTATAATTTTTTTTTAATAAAAAGACTTATTTATCATATATATCCCACACTTTTTGTTATTTTTATTATTTTATACAAATAAATTATGTATGCAATTTTCATTTACAAGCATTCTAGATATTACACCTTAAGCGACACTATTTAATTTAAATGTGTGACTCTATAAAATATATCTTATAATTTATATATTATTTATAAAATATATAATAGATATTAAATTTTAATATTTTATTTAATGTTAATTTTTTATTATTATTAATTTTATTATTGGTTGAAGTTTTGATTCCATCAACCTCACATTAATTAAAGCACAATCTCTTAATTATTTTGACATATATTTATATTTATTAATTGCTTTCACTATTGTTGATTTTCACACTGAATACATATAAAAAATATAATTTTTTTTATAAAATATTTACTAAATTTTCTTAAAATAAATATTCAAATTTTATCAAATCAAAAATAATAACTCAATGTCTATAACATATTTTACTATACTTGTCTACAAGATAGCTATAATATTTATTTTAAGATTGAAAATAAATTGATTTATCATTTATTTTAATGTAAATAAAATTTAGGCAACATCATTATATTATTTTAATAAAGTAAAAAATCTTTTAATACCTTTTGTATTATTTTTCAAATATTTTATAAATATCATAAATATGGTAAAATATTTTTGCAATAAAATTATAATATTTATAATTAATAATAAACTTTTAATAATTTAAATATAATTATGTAAAAAAAATAAAATCACCTATATATTTTTTATTGAGTGTTAACATTATATGAAAAATTTAATATATTTAAACTTCTTAAAAATTTTCATAATATTATAATTTTGTAATAGTTTTATTATTTTATTTTTCTTATAATTTTAACATGCAGAACTATATTTATTACATCTTTTTTTTTAAGTTCTAACCTACATAAAAAATTTATTTTATATAAATATATTAAATATCATATATTATGTAAAGGTAAAATTCATTCTAGTTACATAAAGTATATCAATAAAAATAACATTCACTAAAATCTTTATCTTATTATCATTTCTATATTACATATATAATCTTCTCTAAACTTTTAGCATAATACAAATATTATTTATATTTCATTCATTATAAATTTTTATAAAAACAACATATAAAATATTTAAATATTTTATTATATATAAAGTGTCATTTTTTTAACATAATTTAATAAGATCTTTATTTTTCATTTTTTATTTTGCACACTCCATTTAGGAGGAAAACAACTGGACTAAGTTTGTTTTAAATTTTTGAAAATCTAAATTTAACCATGTTATTTGTTATAAGTTTTTTGTTTAAATTTTATAAGATTTGTAAATTTATTTAAAAGTCTACAACATAAAAAAATTAATAAATAAACTTAAAATTTATATAAAAAATTGATTAAAATGGTCCAAATATTAAAGTTAATAAAACAAAGATTCATGACTTTAACTATATAATTTAAAATAAATATATTGAAAATTAAGTATGTATAATATTTCGTCCCTTGATCACTTATATTTATTATATATATATATATATATATATATATATATATATATATATATATATATATATATACTTGGTTACAAAGAATAAGAATGATTAAATTATGCAACCATACGTTATCTAAATCATAAATGTGGACTAAATATGTATATATTTATAATTTTCAGGTCGTTAATCATTTTAAAAGTTTTCTTTTATAGCAACATTTTTCATATTAAATTTTCCTTTTATATTATGATTTGAAAATGTCTAATCATTTAATTTGATTTAACATTATTTTTTATATTTAAATTTTCCATTTTTTCTCAAAATTTTACTATGTATAGTCTTAAATTGATTGTTTTTATTTTTATTTTTAAAAAAATTTCCTTTTAAATTTAAACTATTTAATTATGTTTTACACTAAACAAAAAAATTGTTAATTATGTCAATTTATAGCTCTCTTCGTGTGTGGAATATATTCATTTAGTATTGATAATTCCTCTTTAAATATCTCCATTGTATGTGTCGTCTCGGCAAGAAAAGTGAAAAACTAAAACCCGAGGGTGCCGTGTCTTAGACCATGAAGGTGTGTCCAAGACTAAAAAATTCCTATGTAATTTTATTCTACAATCTTTGATATTTTCTTATGTATGAACACACAATTTGTTACGATGAACAATCAAATACAATTTTTTGTTGCAGCCATACACTTTCTTTTTTTATGGATTTTGATTATTTTCGAGACCAGATTTTTTTTAGTGTATTGTTCCTATAACTGTTGATGCCATGGTTTCATTCTTTTTCTTTGCTTATTTTGTGTCACAAGAAAACATATCTTTAGGTTCGCTAAATTAATTTTGTTTAGGGCTCTGGTTGGTTTTCTTTGTTTGGTGACGAAGTATTGTTTGGTACAGATTATTGGTGTGATCTCCATAGTTGTGATATTGGGATCACTAGGAGTGCAGTTAGCAGAATGCAGAGTAGCCAGTGGATCGAACAACATTCAATACTCTGCCATCAATTGCCGAAAGCATAGTGCAGTTTTGACAGATTTTGGTGCGGTTGGTGATGGGAAAACATCCAACACTAAGGCCTTTCATTCTGCTATAAGCAAACTCAGCCAGGTTGCATCTGATGGGGGTGCACAACTTATTGTGCCACCTGGCAAATGGCTAACGGGACCTTTCAATCTCACTAGCCATTTCACTCTTTTTCTTCATAAGGATGCTGTTATTCTTGGATCTCAGGTATACCCTATAAGCACTATTTTTTCTCTCATCTTTTTTTAATGTAATTTTTTGTGTATGCTAGCTCTTACATTGTAGCATTTGGACAATCATGGTTTATTTATTTAAGATGTGACAAAAATTGAATAAAGTATTGAGATATTTCATACTTAGTTTTGTAATAATTGACAACACACTCAAGATATATTGTTTAAAATTGTTGTCTATCTAATCCGCTAAAGGGTCACTTACATGACCACATTGACAGGTTGAATCAGAATGGCCCCAAGTTGCTATACTACCATCTTATGGAAGAGGAAGAGATGCTTCTGATGGAAGGTTTAGCAGTCTAATTTTTGGATATAACCTCACTGATGTTGTAATTACCGGTAATTATTTAGACCAAAGAATAGACCACTGTTAAAGGTTGTAAATTCTTTAAGTGACTAAGTCATTTTCAATTTGACCTATTTGAATTTGATTAATAGGTCTCAATGGGACGATTGATGGGCAAGGATCTTATTGGTGGGACAAGTTCCATAACAAACAACTGAAACTCACCAGGCCATACTTGATTGAGATAATGTACTCTAATCAAATCCAGATATCAAATCTCACTTTGCTTAACTCCCCATCATGGTTTGTCCATCCGATTTACAGCAGGTTTGATAAGGCTTCATTTTACAAACTTCTTAAATCATTTTACATTCATTTTTCTTAATGTGTAAATTATTTTGTTATGCTGATCAAGCTGTATTCCTTCAGTAACATAATAATACAATGGCTTACCATTCTTGCACCAGTAGACTCTCCCAACACAGATGGGATAGACCCAGGTAATTGTTCATTCTTCTTGTATACACATCAGTTTCCACCGGCTTTTATATGCTCTTCTATTTGTATGTAACAAAAATTTTGTTAGCTTTCTCTCCTATTTTTATAGTTTTCAATGTGATTCTATAATTGAAACTTTAAGTGATGAAAAAAGTGGCATTCAATATTAATAGGACTAAATATTATTCCCTCATTTTTTCTCTTGTTCACAGATTCATGTACAAATACCAGGATTGAAGACAGCTTCATTGTCTCTGGTGATGATTGTATTGCAGTAAAAAGTGGGTGGGATCAGTATGGAATTAAAGTTGGAAAGCCAACTCAGCAGCTAGTCATTAGAAGGCTTACTTGCATATCCCCTGATAGTGCCATGATTGCTTTAGGCAGTGAAATGTCTGGTGGAATTCGAGATGTTAGAGCTGAAGATAACACAGCTATCAACACTCAAGCAGCTGTTAGAATCAAAACAGCAGTTGGTAGAGGAGCATATGTGAAGGACATTTTTGTTAAAGGATTGAACCTGAACACCATGAAATATGTATTTTGGATGACAGGCTCTTACGGATCACACCCTGACAATGGTTATGACCCCAAAGCACTTCCCCAAATTACTGCAATAAATTATAGAGATGTTGCTGCAAAGAATGTCACATATACAGCAAGACTAGATGGAATTTCAAATGACCCTTTTACAGGAATCTGCATTTCTAATGTGACTTCTGAATTGAGTAAAGAGCAAAAGAAGCTTCAATGGAATTGCACCGATATTGCTGGAGTTACGAGCAATGTCACACCAAAGTCTTGTGCATTGCTGCCAGAGAAGCAAAATATCAAGTGTCCTTTTCCCAATGACAAATTGCCCATTGAAAATGTTCAGTTGAAGACTTGTTCATTTAGAAGTGTCTTCTTCTACTAACTAGTGTGGGTGTATTTGAACACTGTGACAGTGACAAAACCTTTTTCATCCATGGAGTTATTTTAGGAAAATGAAATCAAATGAAAATAAATGATTTTATTTTTTCATAATATCAAAATATTTCTTTCAGTGAAATTTTTCCTCCATTCCTATTCTATTTCTTTCCATCATCTCTCGTTCCTTATCTTATTTTTGAAAAATAATATAATATAATATAAATAACTGTTATTTAAAGCTTTAAAAAATAGAATTAAAACTTAAAAGCTACTAAAATTAATAATTAGTAAAAAATATATTTAATTAAAATTATGTTATATATATATATATATATATTGAAAAGATCGAAAAATTAAATTTATAATAAATTATTTTGTTTAATATTTTTTAAAATATTTAAATTTTATATATTCAACCATTAAATTAATAGATATAGATTGTATTTATAAATTTTTATAAATTTTAAAATAAGTTTAATATTACATCAAGTAAATTCAAACTAATATATACTATAAAATATATATTATTTGTTAAAATAAAGTAATATAATAAAGTATTAAATATCTTTAATTTTTATAAAATTTTGTAAAAATTATTTATATATAAAATATTTTAAATTAATAATTAGATTAATAAAATTTAACCGTTAAAAAAAAATAAATGGAATAATTTATATTAGACTTATTTTTAAAATAAATTTATTTTTATTTCTTTATATATATATATATTATACATTTAACTATTTTTATTTTAAAAATCAGTGCACTTTTGATGGATTATTTTTAAATATTATTAAAATATTTTTACAAATTATAAAATTGAAAGGTTTAAAATAGTAAATATCAACAAAAGTATAAATGAAAGAAATGAAAAGTTCCTAAAAGAAAAATAAAGTAATAAATGAAAATAATTCAAAACAAGGACAAAAATTATAAAAATAATATCCATCACAATGTTACATATTAACAAAATCCTCTTTGTTAATTGAAAAAACTTGCATCCCTAAACTAAAAGTTGTATCTATCCAATGAGTAGAACTTAATCCAAACAGTCATTATTTACATTAAAAAAGGCATTTAAGGTTTTTAAAAAAATAAAATTTTATACTTTAAAATTTTAAGAAGTATTTAATATGTTTAAAGAGGATATCAAATAGTTCTGAATAATCGCGACTACTAAAAAAATCAATTATTATACTGTAAATTTTAGCACTAAATTTTCAACCTAATATTTTTTTATCAAATATGAAAATTAAAATTTTAATCTATATAGAAGAAATTCAATAGAAATATAAATTACGTTCTTTCCATTATTGCTATCATATTTTTTGTACGATAGCAATAAAGTTAAACTTCATTTTAAATTCATTAATTATACTCTTTAAATAAAAAAAAAATATTATAAAAATGAAATATTTATAAACGAAAAATATAAAATAATTAATAAAATTGTCAAAACTTTATAAAATATTTTGTATTAAAAAATATAAAAAGAATTTCAACTAGAAAGGCCATATAAATAAGAATGAATCGACAGAGTATGTTATTATTAAATATAGACTTTCTTTTTTCTCCTGCCACAAACATTTAACGTGCACTTTAAAGAAGTATATTTTCAAAGCTTGCAAATCAATGCTCAACTCCTCTTCAAGGCAATGCTTAGTTTGTTGTTTTCATGTCTTAACAATAAATTTGAGTTAATGTTAATATTTTTAATTTCATTGAATATGAGCATTTTACTCTTGAGATTAACGAATTAAAATTATTAGTTTATTATTTTACGTTTGGAATCAAGCCCAAGATTTTTAAGATAAGAACCATGTTAGGTGGTGCGAAAACTTTTTGCATATGATACGAATATAAATGTGACAGTGTTGTTATTTTTTATTTTTTATTTTTCAAGAAAACAAAAGAAAGATAATATATATTTGACATCAATCAAGGGCAAGTCTTTTGTGCATTTTTTTTTTGTCAAATTTGTTTCGTGCGAGAAAGCTTTATAATGATATTAATAACTACGGGTTTTTCTGTTGAAAAAGTTGATTTTTTATAGGTTGAGGTATATGATAATATTATTTTTAATAATTTGTGTTTATGTAGTAATTTTTTAGAATACAAATTTTTTCAGTTGAATCAAGAAATAGGATTAGTAAAATATAAAAATGTATAAACTTAGAGTAAAAAATTTCAAAACATCTAAAGATCACAAATTAAAATTATAAAAATCAGTAATTAAAACCCTAATCATCAATAATAATATTCTAATAGTCTATCAAATGATAATAAATTGCAATAAATCTTTAACGTTCAAATAAATGATTGATTTTTAATTAAATTTAAAATTTAAATAATAATCATAATTAATTTTAAATATTTTAAAATTAAAATAATAATAAAAATTAATTATAAAATTTAAAATCTTTAAAAATATACAATTTTACAATAATTTTCATATGTTTCAAAAAGATTTTAAAAAATTTTGGCAAAAAAAATAAAGAAAATATTTTTCGATTTACACATTTTTTTTACAATAAAGACTCTAAACTTAGCCTATAATATTGGTGGTGGAGATCTTTTATGAAAAAAAAATTGATATAAGTTAAAAATTTCTTTATCACATACACCTTATAGCTTTTGTCATATTATGCAAATAAATCATAGATGTATTTGGTGATTTTTAAATATTCTAAATATTTTACCTCACAACACTTAATAATTATATAAGTAATTTTATTAACTATGTTCTATATTTGTTAATTTTTTTTATTATAGTTGTTTTTCATAATATATTGATAAAAAGAATTTGTCAAATTTTTACTAAATCTTCATAAAATACATCTTTAAATTTTTATCAAATTTAAAAAATAATTTAATTTCTATAATATATTTATTTATATGGATAGGTACAATATTTTTTTAATATTAAAATAAAGTTACTTGTTATTTATTTTAATAAAAATAAAATTTATTTAACATCGTTATATTATTTTAATAGAATAAAAAATTTGATAATATCATTTGTAATATTTTTCAAATATTTTATAAAACATAAAAAATATATTTATATTGAACTTATAATACTCATAATTAACAATAAATTTTTTAATAATTTGAATATACTTATGTTAAAATACAAGATCATCTATATTTTTTTTATTGTGTGTAAGCATAATAAAAAATATGTAATAATATAGATTTAAAATATTCAAACTTTAAAAAAATTATAATATTATAACTTTACAATAATATTATTATATTAATTTTTTATAATTTTAACATCTAAAATTATATTTATTTCGTTATTATCTTTTAAATTTTGATATATATAAAATTTAATTTATGTAAATGTCTTAAATATTATAGATTATGTAAAAATTAAATTCATTCAGTTACATAAAAGCATATCAATAAAAATAATATTTATTAAAAAATTTATTCTATTATCATATTCATGCTGTATATGTAATTTTTTTAAATTTCTAACATAATAATATTATTATTATCATTTTAATTATTCTAAATTTTCCTAAAAATAACATATAAATTCACAAAATAATTAATAATTAAAAATTTATTTAAATCTTTTCTTTTTCTTAAGATGACATGCTATATATTTTGTTAAAGAAAAATAAAGAGATTTTATACGTAATTCATTGCTAAATTTTAAACTTCAAAAATAAGATTGAATAATCATCTATTTGCCCCGACAAAAAATATAAAATAAAGCTTGTAAAATATTATATATATATATATATATATATATATATATCAGAAAAGAATACTTGATTACAAAAGAATAAGAATGATTATATTATGCAAGCATACATATAAATTATCTAAATCATAAATGTGAACTATAAATATGTATATATATAAAATTTTGAGATCATTAATTGATTTAAAAAATTTCTTTTATGACAACTTTTTTCATATTAAATTTTCCTTACAGTGGCAAAACTATTTTTATCCATAGAGTTGGTTTAAGAAAATGAAACCAAATAAAAATAAATGATTTTTTTTTTCATAATATCAAAATATTTCTGAGTGAATTTTTTCTTCCTCTCTCTTTCCTTATTAGCGAACATAGCCAGAGTGAACGACACAAAGTTATTAGCGGCATAATCAAAAAACATGCAAATGAAAAGATAGGTAAATACAAACGAACACGAAAGTAAACTTCCAATCTCACCAAAATTTTGTTGGAATTTAAATTTGTGGTGTACTTTCAATTTGTAAGAAAAAAAGTTCTCAATCATCTTTTTTTAAATATATACCGCAAATTTCAGCTTAATCTCAATTAATTCTTAATTTTTTTTATAAAAATATACCCTGAATAATTTCATTCTAATTGATACATAAGCTTTATTTATTTTGCTGAACATAATAACTAAGAAAAAAAAAACCCCAATTCAGCACTATTTACCTTAAATCTTAGTTATTTATTATATTTTCTCTTTGAGAAAAAATTCATTGTTTTTATTTTTGTCATGATTAATTTTTTCAAACATCAAAACATAATAAAAAGTTTGAATTCAGAAAAAATAAAAAATATTTGAAAAGTATGTATCGACCTTTTAATTCTGAATTGTATTGTGTTTCAGGTTTAGAAAAGTTATTTGTAAAAATAAAACTAATGAACAATATTTAATGAAAACTAGGCCTTTATAATATAAATTATTTGAAATTAATTTAAGTTATTATACATTTAATAAATAGCTATAGTAATTATATATTTGAATTGTATCATTGTGGATAAAAGGAATTTATTAACACGATAATTTATTAAATAAAAGGGAGAAGGAATTTATGAATTTATTTGAGAATAATATTTATTCAAAATAATAGTTTTAAAAAATATAATTTAAAATATTTATATTAAAAATAGTATTCTAATTCCATACATGCAAAGAGTTAAATAATTCAAATTTTTTATAATTTTTTAATTATTATATGATACACACCTATTTGTTATAAATCTATTTATTCTAAATAATACTTATTTAAAAATATTTTTTTAAAAATAAAATTTTAAACTATTATTAGAATATATATAATAGTATTTTTTTTAAATGCGATATATGGTATGTGCACATTTAAGATTTATTACATGAAACTCATGGTTAAAATATTTATTTTTAATATAGTTTTAAAATAAATGAACTAATTATTGAATGATTTACCATTTGAAAGGAAAAAGGATTTTTGTCCTATTAACTTAAATGATGTTTTTTACAACTTATTTAAATTAAACAACCATACTGGGTTGGTGCATTGGGACTGAATTGATAATTTTCTTAATTAAATGGACAAATATACAACTTGTTTAAGGTGATAAGGTCCATAAGTCTAATCCTGATATTTGAGTCAATCTGACGAGCTCTTAGTTTAGCCCCAATATGAATTCTTATTTGCACTAAAAACTATGAATATTTTATTTGAATCTGAATAAATAGAAAAGTCTATGAATATATAACCAGATATGGTAATTTAATTATAGCTATATTGGATCAAAATTTATATGTGGCCCAAATCATTCAGATTCACATTGAAATGTTAATAAAATTTTAAATTATGTAAATTTTTTAAGCTTGATCTACTATATTTTATAATTTTAAATTTAATAGTTATATTGATAATTTTTTTAATTAAAACGTTATGAGATCAAATCTGACATGTGAGGTGATTTGATTGTGATCCATAACCTTTATCTTTAATAAATTTATAAAATCTTTAGATTAAATTTCTCTCCGTTCAAATGGAGAGATCCGTAATTAAATTACATATCTTTCTGTTTCGTTTTAAAATATACACTCATCTCTTGTAAAAGACTAATGTAAGTTATATTTTAGTCATTTATTACAAGGATAAACAACAATCAGACCAATTTAATAAAGTTTTATCCAATATTTCTATTTTTTACATTATTTTAATTCATGTATATAATTTTATAAAAAAATAGAATAATATTTAGAATTATATATTTTTATATAAATTAGAAAATAAATGTAAATAATAAAATATAAAAAATATCAAATAAAATTTTAAAATATAAGTGTAATTTACCCTAACATAAACAAAGTTATTAACAACAACATTTAATTATAAATACATCTTTTAATAACATATATCTTTCTTTTATAATTATTTATGTCCCCAACAACTAATTTTAAATATCATATTATTTTTTTAGTATTTTAGAAAATATAAAATTTTTTTACACTCTTATATAATCAATTTTTTTTATTTTATCTAAGATCACAAAATTAATGGTAGATATTCAAAATTAATTGTGAATTATACATATAGTTATAACGATATACAAAATTATTTTTAAAAAATTCATTTATATTAAATAGAATTCACATGTACTATATTTATCTTTTAAAAAAATAAAAATATAATATAAGCAAATTTTATAAAATAAAATTTAATTTATTCAATTTTTCATTATTACTCATTTTAATTGTTTTTATTTTAAATAGAACTCTTTTAAAATTGAAGTTATACTTCAATTTTAATTCTTTTTATCAATATCAATCTTAAAATTTTTATCCATAAAAATTAATGCATTCTCCATGCACTGATACAGCCACGTATCAAGTATCGTATTAAAAAATTATTTGACAAACACATGTATTGTAAATAGAGCTTGTTAAATCACATGAATTCATATTCATGAGCTGCATAGGTTTGTAAAATATGTAATATTTTGTTTTTACATTACAATTTATTCATTATATTATTAAATAGGTTATTGGTATTATATTAATTAGTTTATATATTCCAATAAACAAGAGTAACATAATTTAATTTGAAAAATTTTTACTACTAGCGTCCTGAAAATTTATTACGTATCAATTTATTTCTTAAAATATTTGTTATATTAAATATATTCCGTAACTAATATTAAATTAAAAGTAACATTTTATCAAGTTACTGTACATTAAAATATTGTTTCAACGAAATATACAGAAAAAAAATTAAGTAAAAATTTTCCGAATACTTTTTTCTTTAGAACTTGCAAAAAAAGGCCTTTAGAACTTGAAAGATGAAAAATTAATGGACAAACAAATGATACCTAACGAAAATTATATCAATAAATTCTTTTCATACTTCTCTGGCGATGTAGCAAATCATTTAAAAATTAATTCCTTATAAGGCTTTATGACATTATGAAAAATAAAAATAATATAAATATCTTTTATTCAAATAATCAAATAAAACTTTCTTTAAAATTTTAAAAAAGGGATTAAAACTTAAAGGGTATTAAAATTAATAAATAAATAAAGAATGAAATTATGCTAATTCATATATATATATATATATATTATAAATTTAAATAATTTTTATTTTAAATATTTTTAAAATTTTGATGAGATATTTTTAAATATTATTAAAATATTTTTACAAATTAAAAAATGGAAAAGGTTTAAAATATTAAATATTTTGATATAATTGAGAGAAATGAAAAGTTCCCAAAAGAAAAATAAATTAAATAATGAATGACAACAATTCAAAACAGACAAAAGTTATAAAAATAACATCAATCACAATATTACATATTAATAAAATCTTTTTCTTAATAGAAAAACTTGCATCCCTAAACTAAAAGTCGTAACTATCGAATGAGTAGAACTTAAAGTCTCCAACACTGTCATTATTTAATTAGAAAAATAAATTTAAGATTTTTAATAAAATTAAAATTCAATATGAAATTTTAAGAAGTATTTAATATTTTTTCAAGAGAATATCAAATAATTGTAGATAAATGTTCACTTAGTTATTGCATATTGCATTTAATCCTCGGCTACTAACAAAAATCAATTATTATATACTATAAATTCAGCATTAGATTTTCAACAAAATGTTTTTCTTTTTATCAAATATGAACATTAAGATTTTAAGCTATATTGAAGAAATTCAATAGAAATACAAATATATACTTTTTCCTTTCTTATTTATAAATGTAAGAATTAATATCATGTTTTAATTAATTTACGAATATTTAAAGTTAGACTTCATTTTATATTTATTAATTCTACACTCATAAGTTTAAAAATAGTTATAAAAATTAAATATTCATAAAGATAAATATAAAAATATTAATAAAATTTTCTAAACTTTATAAAAGAAGTTATATTAAAAAACTTAAAAATTTAAATATATATATATATATATATATATATATAAAGAAGGGATAGGGTATGTTAGTATTATTAGATAGACTTTATTTTTTCTTTTTTTACAAATTAATGTTTATAAAAATTGTATGATTATCTTATTAATTTATTAGAATAATTATGTGATAATAGAATAGGTTAGGTTATTGAGTCAAAATTTATCAGTTTAAAAAATTTTAAATTTTAATTTGAATTCTTTATTTATTATAAGATTTTTTATTATTAAAATTGTTTAACTTAAGGCTTATAAAATTTATTAGCATGCTTAAAATATACAATATATAAAAGATTAGAAAAAAAAAATTAAAGTTTGTATATATAAATTATTTAAAAATTTTATAATATAAAAAGTTAGAAATACTGTCTTTCTATTATTTAAATTGTTAATTTAAAAATTTATATTAAATAGATTATATATATAAAATTTTATATAAAACAAAAATTGATAGATATCATATAATTTTATTTTAACATCTAATATATTATTTAAATATATATAAATATCAATAATTGAATAACACTTATTTTTATATATATATAAATATAAAAAATTTACTATAAATTATTTTACTCAATATCTATTTTAAACTTTCATTCAATTAATTTAACTATTAAATTAATATATTTTATTATATAAATAATATTTAAAAAATTTCATAAAATTTAATACTTTATTAAATAAATTTAAATTAATATATATTAAAAAATATATATCCTTTTTAAATTAATTCTTTATTCATTTTCGATTTTTTTTTACAAAACATTTAAAATATTATTGCTAAATTTGAACCTTTTATAAATATTTTTTATGGGGTGGAACAAATGAAGAGAAAAAGAATTATTGGATTGTTAGGAAAGAAATATGAAAATAAAATAAAATTAGAAGGTTTAGGGATTATAGATTTAAAGATATTTCATTTAGCATTACTAGAATAATAAAGGTGCAGATTTTTTTATGGAAGATAAGAATTTGTGTAATAGAGTGCTAAAATCAAAATATGAAACTAAAAATACAAAATTGAATGAAAAAGGTAAACATCAGTTAAATGGTGGTTGGATCTAATCTAAATATGGAGTAGGGTAGGAGTGTGAAAAATAAAAATAAAAGATACGCGCATAAAAAAATGAGAAAAGGAATGGATACATCGTCTGGGAAAAATATGTGAATAGAAAAAAAAATATTTTAAAAAATTCTTATCCTAGATTATATAATGCGTCTAATTCGAAAGATGTCTTTATAATAGAGTTAAAAGAAGAGAGAATGAGAAAATAAGGTAGAATTGGAGCTTGGAGGGAATCTTTTTAAACATGAGTACATTTGGGTCGGAAAAGGAAAACAGAAAAAATGTATGGGAATAACAAACAAATTCAGCACGATTATATTCAACAAAAATAATATATAAGATCATGAAAAATGCAAAACAAGATATGAAGATTATTTTTTGTTTAAATCTATCCAAAAATACATTTTAAAATAAATTCCTTTAACTGGCAAGTGGTGTTAGATGATACCTTAAAACAATAATATTATAAAAAAAAGAATGATTGAAACTAATTTAAAAGCTTGTGCAACATGTAAAAATCAAATGAAAACAATAAAATACATCTTCTTTGGATGTTATTCATTGTACCATTGTATGTTGAAAACCATCTTATCTCGTTTAATGAGTTAACTTTATTTCTTATCATATTTAAACTTACATAAATAACTATTTGGTTAACAATAATTTGGTTATAAAATGATTAGTCATAAATCAAATTATTTTTAATTTACAAAAAAGGTATGAAGACGACATCGTAAACTTGATTAAATTTGGATCATGGACGTGGATTAAGGTATAGGACACCAATTTCCATGATCATTGAGTTGCTGGGTTAATAATCCCAACAGTCCTGTGTACCATGTTTTACTTTAGAATACTTTTAATGCTCCATTAATATATGTTGTTGACTTATAAAAAATATATATTATTTATTAAAATAAAATAATATAATAAAATATCAAATTTTTTTTAAATTTTATAAAATTTTATAACATAATTAATATAATAAAATATATTATATAATAAAATATATGAATTTAATAGTTAAATCATTAAATTCAATTATTAAAAATATTTATAAATTTAATATATTAAAATAAATAATATATATTTATATCTTATATTTTATAGTTTATATTTTATATATTTTGTATATTATAATATATGTTAAAATAAATTATAATAAATTTATATATTTAAAATAGATCTTTAAATAAATTAAACAAATTTTTTATAAGGTTAATCTTAATTTATTTGTTTAAAAATAATTTTTAACAAATTTAAATTTATATTTTTATTAAATAAATTAGATCAAATTAAATTTTAAATAAAATAAATAAACCTTTATCGAATAATTCCTTTTCATCCAATAAATATACATATTTAAAAAATTTAATAAAAATAATATTATAAAAAATAAAAATAAATAAATGTATAAATATAAAACTGAAACAAGGATTTGTATACAAAACCAGTCAATGAGTAGAAACAATAAAATTAAATTAACTTTCAAAATTCAAAAAATTAAATGTCACAATAAATGTTAAAGGAATAATTAATTCATAAGTTAAATTTAAATTTAAATAATAATTAATATTTATGTTTAATAATAATTAATAATGATAATTAATTGTGAGATTTAAAATCTTTAAAATATATAATTTTTATAATTTTTTTATGCAAGATTGTTTCAATAGATTATATTATTTTTTAATTCTTTAAAACAATTAAGAATAAAAGAAAAAAGTATATTTATATATATTAATAATTTTTATAAAATATAAGATTTATCGATGTAATAAATAATTATATTATAATATTTTTATAACAATATATATTAAATTTTAAATTATTTAGATATTTAAAGATATATTATTCACCTATTAATATTTATATATATTTAAATAATATATTAAAAATTTAAATAATATTATGTGATAAAGTATAATTACTTTTTTTTATAAAATTTTATAAACATTATAATTTGTTTAATAAAAATTTTTAAATTAATAATTGAAATAGTAAATCTTGTAATTAATAATAAATTATGGAGTTAATATATGTGTGTGAGAGAAAGGATGAACGTATTTTAAAAGGAAGCTTATAATGAGTTACTCAGTTTAATATAATCAAAATATTTTATTGTATATATTATGTTTATAAAATTTGAAATAAGTTTAATATTTTGTTAAATAAATTTAAATTAATGTATATATTAAAAGAAATATATTATCTATTAAAATAAAATAATATAATAAAATATTAAATTTATTTTAAATTTTATAAAATTTTGTAAATATTATTTATACAATAAAATAGATAAATTTAATAATTTAAATTGATAAAATTAAACAATTGAAAAAGATTATGAACAAAGTGATTTTTGATAGATTTTTTTTAAAATAAGTTGATGTTTATATATTTATATATATATATATATATTTAATTAATTTATTTAAAAATAATTTATAAGATTAAATTAAACTTTAAATAAATTAAATAAATTTTTATCAAAGAACCAAATTTATTCTTATTTCTAAATATATATATTTAGACAATCTAATATAAATAATATCATAATTTACATTAACCCTTTAATTTTATAGCATAAATTCTTAGGATACAACTTCTAAAAAAAATTAGCAAAAAATAAAAAGTTATAAACCTAAAATCAAAACAAGAGTTTGAAAAAAAAACTAGTCAATGAATAGAAGTCAAAATGGTAACAGTTGGTAATTAAAGATTGCAACCATCCAGCAGGGCTGCATTAATTTTCAAAAACCAAAGAAATAAATGTTAAAGAAATAATTAATTCATAGGTTAAATTTAAATTTAAATTTAAATAATAGTTAATAATTAATTTTAAATATTTTAAAACTAAAATAATAATAATAACAATTAATTATAAGATATAAATTCTTTAAAGTATATCATTTTTATAATATTTTTATTATTTAAAATTATTTCATATTTTCAATTTTCAAATGCATAAATATCAAGAATCAAAATAATTTGTGCGTGGGTTAGGATTCATTGATATATTACATCAATTCAAAATTTTTTTATAAAATAAAATTTATCAATTTAAATATTAAATTATATTATAATATTTTAATGATCATATATATTAAATTTTAAATTATTAAATTATTTAAATATTTACAAATATTTTATTTAATAATTAATATTTATATATATTAAATGTTAAAATTAATTTATGCAATAAATTATAAATTAATTTTTTTTTATGAAATTTTACAAATATGATTTATTTAACAAAAAATTTTAAATTAACAATTAAGTTCCTGAATTTTGTATTTTATAAAAATTATTAAGTCAGAGTAAATATTACTCCACACATATATATAATATGAAGAATCAAATTATCTTATAAACAGTTTAGCTAAAATTATTTTGTTAAATATATTTATTTATTTTTAAATATTTAAATTTTATTAATTTAAATTTTAAATTAATAATTTTTATTGTATATAATTTTTTAAATTTTTTTAAAAAATTTTTTTTAAAAAAAATTTATATTAATATATATTTACAAATATATATTATCTAAAAAATTAAAATATTATAAAATATAAAATCTTTTTCTAATTTAACAAAATTTGTAAACATAATTTAAATAATAAAATAGATTAATTTTAACGATTGAAATCATAAAATTTGACGGTTTAAACTCTAATGTAACTTAATATTATATATATAAAGATTAAGTTACTTTATAAATAAGTTACCATAAAGTTATTATACTTACAATTTATCAACTTATATATTAAAGAAGTAATTAAATTATGTTTTAAAATTTATAAATATAAATTTTAATTTTATCTTTTTAATTTTGGCATTCATAAATTTTTTAAAAATGATTAGTGTGTTACTTAATAATAAGGATTATTTAAAAATTTTAACAATTTTTTAAGAATTAAATAAAATAAATTATATTTATAAAAATTAAAAATATATTTATATTTACTAAAAATTTTGAATAAAATAAAATTTGTTATTATAATTTTTCTCCTTTGATCACTTAGCTCTATAATTTAAATATAATTATATATGTTATGAATATACTTGGTCACAAAGAATAAGAAGGACCACATTAAATTATCCAACCATACGGTACAAATTATCTAAATCATAAATGTGGACTATAGATACATTTAAAATTTTCAGATCATTAATTGTTTTAAAAATTTTATTTTTTAACCAAGTTTTTAATATTAAATTTTTCCTTTTATATTATGATTTGAAACTGTCTAATCATGTAATTTTTTTTATATTAAAAATTTCCTACGCTATAGTCTTGAATTGATTGTTTTCATTTTTTCAAAAATTGTTTTTTTTTCGTTTAGATTTAAACTACTTAATTTTTCTACTCTAAACGAAATATTAGTTAATTATTTCAAATAATAATTATGCATTAGTATTAATAATCCTCTTTAAATATCCCCTCTGTATGTGTCGTCTCGGCAAAATAAAAAGTAAAAAACTAAAACCTGACAGTGTCATAGTGCCATGTCTCAGACCGTGAAGGTGTGTCCAAGACTAAAAAATTCCTATGTAATTTTAGTCTCCTATCTTGAGATTTTCTTATGTATGAACACACAATTTGTTAAGATGAACAATCAAATAAATTTTTTTGATGCATGCATTAATTTTAGAAACCAGATTATTTTTAGTGTATTGTTCATATAACTGTTGTATCCCATGGTTTCATTCTTTTTCTTTGCTTATTTTGTGTCTGACAAGAAAACATATCTTTAGGTTCGCTAAATTAATGTTGTTAAGGGCTCTGGTTGGTTTTCCTTGTTTGGTAACGAAGTATTGTTTTGTACAGATTATTGGTGTGATCTCCATAGTTGTGATATTGGGATCACTAGGAGTGCAGTTAGCAGAATGCAGAGTAGCCAGTGGATCGAACAACATTCAATACTCTGCCATCAATTGCCGAAAGCATAGTGCAGTTTTGACAGATTTTGGTGCGGTTGGTGATGGGAAAACATCCAACACTAAGGCCTTTCATTCTGCTATAAGCAAACTCAGCCAGGTTGCATCTGATGGGGGTGCACAACTTATTGTGCCACCTGGCAAATGGCTAACGGGACCTTTCAATCTCACTAGCCATTTCACTCTTTTTCTTCATAAGGATGCTGTTATTCTTGGATCTCAGGTATACCCTATAAGCACTATTTTTTCTCTCATCTTTTTTTAATGTAATTTTTTGTGTATGCTAGCTCTTACATTGTAGCATTTGGACAATAATGGTTTATTTATTTAAGATGTGACAAAAATTGAATAAAGTATTGAGATATTTCATACTTAGTTTTGTAATAATTGACAACACACTCAAGATATATTGTTTAAAATTGTTGTCTATCTAATCCGCTAAAGGGTCACTTACATGACCACATTGACAGGTTGAATCAGAATGGCCCCAAGTTGCTATACTACCATCTTATGGAAGAGGAAGAGATGCTCCTGGTGGAAGGTTTAGCAGTCTAATTTTTGGATATAACCTCACTGATGTTGTAATTACCGGTAATTGTTTAGACAAAAGAATAAACCACTGTTAAAGGTTGTAAATTCTTTAAGTGACCAAGTCATTTTCAATTTGACCGATTTGAATTTGATTAATAGGTCTCAATGGGACGATTGATGGGCAAGGATCTTATTGGTGGAACAAGTTCCACAACAAACAACTGAAACTCACCAGGCCATACTTGATTGAGATAATGTACTCTAATCAAATCCAGATATCAAATCTCACTTTGCTTAACTCCCCATCATGGTTTGTCCATCCGATTTACAGCAGGTTTGATAAGGCTTCATTTTACAAACTTCTTAAATCATTTTACATTCATTTTTCTTAATGTGTAAATTATTTTGTTATTCTGATCAAGCTGTATTCCTTCAGTAACATAATAATACAATGGCTTACCATTCTTGCACCAGTAGACTCTCCCAACACAGATGGGATAGACCCAGGTAATTGTTCATTCTTCTTGTATACACATCAGTTTCCACCGGCTTTTATATGCTCTTCTATTTGTATGTAACAAAAATTTTGTTAGCTTTCTCTCCTATTTTTATAGTTTTCAATTTGATTCTATAATTGAAACTTTAAGTGGTGAAAAAGTGGCATTCATATTAATAGGACTAAATATTATTCTCTCATTTTTCTCTTGTTCACAGATTCATGTACAAATACCAGGATTGAAGACAGCTTCATTGTCTCCGGTGATGATTGTATTGCAGTAAAAAGTGGGTGGGATCAGTATGGAATTAAAGTTGGAAAGCCAACCCAGCAGCTAGTCATTAGAAGGCTTACTTGCATATCCCCTGATAGTGCCATGATTGCTTTAGGCAGTGAAATGTCTGGTGGAATCCGAGATGTTAGAGCTGAAGATAACACAGCTATCAACACTCAAGCAGCTGTTAGAATCAAAACAGCAGTTGGTAGAGGAGCATATGTGAAGGACATTTTTGTTAAAGGATTGAAACTGAACACCATGAAATATGTATTTTGGATGACAGGCTCTTACGGATCACACCCTGACAATGGTTATGACCCCAAAGCACTTCCCCAAATTACTGCAATAAATTATAGAGATGTTACTGCAAAGAATGTCACATATACAGCAAGACTGGAAGGAATTTCCAATGATCCTTTTACAGGAATCTGCATTTCTGATGTGACTTCTGAATTGAGTAAACAGCAAAAGAAGCTTCAATGGAATTGCACTGATATTTCTGGAGTTACGAGCAATGTCACGCCTAGGTCTTGTGCATTGCTGCCAGAGAAGCAAAATATCAAGTGTCCTTTTCCCAATGACAAATTGCCCATTGAAAATGTTCAGTTGAAGACTTGTTCCTTAACAAAAGCCTTCTTCTCTAACTAGTAAATGAAATAAAATGGAAACAAATGTTTTTTTTCCATTCTCTCACTTTCCTTATTAGCGAGCCCAGACAGAATTAACGACACAAAAGTTATTAGGGCATAATTAAGAAACATGCAAATCGCAAGTGATATAAATACAAACGAACATGAAAGTAAACTTTCCATCACACAAAAATTCCTTGGAATTTAAATTTGTGGTGTACTTTCAATTTTTAAGAAAATAAAAATCTCAATCATCTTTCATTCTAATTGATACATAAACTTTATTCATTTTGTTGGACATAATAACTAAGAAAAAAAAAATCCCAATTAAGCACTATTTACCTGAAATATTAGTTATTCATTACTTTTTCCATTTAAGAAAAAGATCATTGTTTTTATTTTTGTCATAATTAATTTTTTCAAACATCAAAACATAATAAAAAAATTGAATTCAGAAAAAAATAAAAATATGTTAAATCTAAAATTATAGCTATATTGGATCAAAATTTATATCTGGCCCAAATCATTCAGATTCACAAAACACGTAAATTTAACTGGATTTATGTATTTGAGTAATCAAATTCAATGGTCAATTAAAAATGGAGCTAAGTGTTTGCTGTTAAGATTAAAAGGACATGAGGGGCTGCTCTTATTTTTTTTGTTTTTTAAATCTAAGAGTCACCCATTGGAATAAAAAGAAGAAACTATTGGACCATTACAGATGCTGCTTGAGTCCAAAATACCTTCGGCCCAGGAACAAATTTAATAATTTTAAACAAAACTCAACCATCCTCAAGACGTCTTCTAAGGGCCCAATTTGTCTAGAATCCTTTAGCTATCCGGTAACGTTTATTTTGGACCCAAAAGTAATTAACCTAAATTAATGTAATAACTTAAATTCTGTTCTGATACAATTTTAATGAAACAAAATCTGACATCGAAACCTACAAGTTTATTTCAGTTTATATAAATAAAGAGGGAAGGAAACTGATGGTGAGTTAAAATCTCATATAGGTAACTTCCAAAAATATAAATTTTTTTTTTAATTTTTACTGGAAAATACATATTTGGAAGACAAATTTAGAATCAGAAAGTTCCTGTTCGGAAAGTTTATTTGAGTTCCGGATATCAATTTTTAGAAGTTAAGTTAGTGTTCCAAAATTTGTTTTTTAAAATGGTAAGGAAAGAAAAAATGTGAATATATGTTCTAAAAATATGTATTTAAAAGAAAAATTATGGTTCAGAAACTTATTTTAGAATAGATTTATTTACTTTTTGGATAAGTATTTTTAAATATTAAATTTATTTTAAAAAATTTAAAAATAATAATTTTAATATTTAATTTTGACAAAAATTGGAGAGAAGATGTAAAAGGCAATGCCCATGAACATTTTGCAAACTTATGGAATTATTTTCAATTGGGCCTATTACGAATTACTGGTCCACTTGTTTGAACGTTGTTCTTATGCTGGGCTTGATTTATGTCAAGGACAATGTTATAAAACTCAATTTGGCTAGTATATTCAATAAATGAATTATTAGCTAGATTAATAAGTTATTGGTTGAATTGGTATAAATTAAAATTTATATAATAGTTTAAATTTAAGAATAAAAATAAGTACTATCATACAAATGTTTAATTAAATAAATAAAAATAAAAATTTTATTATAATATAAGTTAAAATGTAAATTTAAGATATAATTAATATTTTAAAATTTTATCAAAATAAATATTAGAAAATTAAAAAGGAAAATAAAAAAATATGAAATTTATATCCAAAAAATTAACAATTTGAAAATTTTTCAATAAATTTGAATAAAATTAAATAATGGTTGAGGCAGAATTTTGAAAAATAAAAATTAAAGTTTGATAATTAAGAGATTAAGAATTTTAGATTATAAAAAATCATAAAATCCTTATTATTTTACTTTTGTATTATGGTTTTAATTTTAATTTTTTAAAAATATTAATATTAAATTATATTATTTTAGAAGATTTTTTTTTTGAATTATCTTAAAAATTTTAATCAATCAACCCAATCAATAGACCAATTTTTACAAAAAAGTTGTCAAATGAAACCACATCAAGTCGAATCAATTACACAACCGATCCAATAAATCACTCAAACTAATTGGTTGACCGATTTTTGGTTCAATCGACTAGATGGTCAAGGGGCAAATACAATTAGCTTAATTTCTTATTAATTGGATGAGGGATTTGGAAATTAGGGTTTGAGTAAGGGTGAGAGGGGAGCCAAGAGAGATCATCATTGGGTTCAAAGGAAAATGGAAAGAAAAGGTTTGTTGACACTAGAATTGAAAGAGAAAAGGTTCATGATGAGAAAGTACATAAATTTCCAACGAGAATAATAACTTCAAGGGTTAAAACAGTGGCATGTGAAGGAAAGCCTGAGTGCGATGAAATGAAGAATAACTGCATTGACGGTGGTGATAATGGTTCAACAAGAATGTTAAAAGGAGATAGCGGGGATGAGAAGAGGTGGCCATATTAGAATTAAGTTCTTTGAAATTTTGAAAGAAAAAAAAAGAAAGAATCATAATAATATTCATGGTGCATCGGTATGCAAAATAATTTAATACATTAAATCATAGAAATTCATAATTTTTTAAATATTTTAATATAGAAAATACTTTCATTACTTAAATTATATAAAAACATCTATATTACCATAAAAATATACTAATAGATAAGTTATGTAATTAAATATTTATTTCTTATGAAATGCTTATTAGGTAATCATAATGTTAATAGTATCAGGAAATTTAAATTATTTTTTTAATTAAATATTTTTATAAAAAATATTAATAATTTAAATATTTTTAGATTAGACTCTCTATAATAAACTAAACTAAAATCATTTAAAAAGGAACGAGGTATTCAACAAAACATGAAAAATCTACCATATACAAAACAAAAAATTGAAATCGAACTAAATTACAATTCTCTCATCAACTCTGGTCGATAACAGTTCCTTTGTTATTCGTTTTTCATTAATAATTTGTTGTTTAGGCGACTGAGGAGACCGAGACACCTTTGGCAGTCCCACCGAGTGAAATGTGAGAAATGGATCCTCTACAATTTAAGTTACCTGTAAGTTTAACCAGTATATTATACAATTTAACAAATTATAACTATTGAATAAAGATGAATAATTTATTATCATTTAAATTTTTTTATTATTAAAATATTAATTTAAAAACTCAACCGCAATGAGTGAAATGTGGTGACTTGAAACTGGGTTGAAATAATTAAGAGAGTGACACTTTAATATTAAAAAACAATAGCACTTATTTAATATTTTTATCCCGTTCTTTTTATCATATTATATTTTTCATTTTCCCCGTCTTAATTTCTCCCAATATGCATATATCTAAATGATATATATCCAACATTTTTCAATAATTAACTTATACAGTTTGGTTGGCCAGAAATAAAGCAAGTAAAATACATGCATTTTTATGGGACCATCTCATTACATTTCACTCTGGGGTTTGCCAAGAAGTACTAAAGGTGAGGATCAAATTTTATGGATTTTCATTTCTAAACTTGTTTTTAATAATAAAAAAAATTCAAACGCCATTTGATAGACCTTTTGTTATCATTTTATTGTTTACTCATTTCTTTCTTTTCAATATTTTAATCCATTTAAATAAATTATTTTTCTTTCAATTTATATTTCAATTAATTCAAATAACTGAATTTTATAATATTTTTTTTCAATCTATTTCTTTTCTCTGTTTCATTCATCAATTCAAAAGAAAAAGTGCAAGTATAAGATAGAAGAGGGAGACTAATACTGGCCTGAGTACAATGCGTCGCGGCGAGTTGCGGTCAGCGTGCATAAATATAACAGAAATTCCAACAGATTCTCATTCTCACTACATTGTTACTTCTTCCCCAAGCTTTCCCTTTCTTCTTCTATTTTCTCTTCTCTCAACAATTTTTCTCGAGAAAGTTCCCAGTGAAAGAAAATGTTTCGTTTGCCTTCTCTTACTCCTCCTCCACCTCCTCCGCTTGATGCTGTTCCTGCAATTCCTGTTCTTGTTATTATTGCCATTATTGTTGTCATTTTTCTTTTCGGCAAGAATTAAGATAATATACACTTGCATTCACTCTCAGGCGAGATCTTAGCACCAAGATCTTGATCTTTAGGTGTAGAAGCTTTTCTTGACACGTTTATCAGCGTTCTTGCAAAGTGCGGTCCAAGTCTTGTTGCTTCAAAGAGCACGAACTTCCTGAAAATGTTCTAACATTTTGTGTCAACGCTGGTTGACCGAGGATTTTCCCGGGAAAATGAACCGGGAGAATGGAAAGGCATTCTTGGCGCTGTCTCCTTCTGATGTTGACGTCCAAGATCCTGACAAGTAAACATTGATTAATGATAATTATATTATTATTTTCTTGATCCGAATGATTATTATATTAATATTTCCTCTTTCTGTACAAATCGACTGTTTCCATTTATAGCATGTTTGACGCCAGTACTGCGGCTTTTCTTCCTTTCTTTTTTTTTTTGTTTTTTTTATAGTAGCCTGTGATGCGTTTTTAATTAGTAGTTTCTTATATTATTTCTTTATTTAGATGAATCTTTCTTTCTGTTTGACGGCTGAGAAACTCCGGATTCATATCATATGACGTTTACCTTTTTTTTCCCTCTTTTAATTATAAACGAAAATCGGTTGAACTCGTTGAATCTTTTAACAATTTTTATGACCTAGGATTTAATTTGTGAGGATCTTAATGCAACTCATGATTGAAAATTTGATTCTGAAAGTTATTCTTAGCAACTAGCAACGCATTGTGTCTTAAATTTTGATTCTGATCATTTCGATTTGGTATTGCAGGCGCTCAAAAATTTCATATACAAGAGATTTTCTCCTTTCCTTAGACAAAAGTGACAGTACAGTAAAATTACCAATGGAAGCTCAGCTCTCAATGTCATGGTTTAAAAAAAAAAAAAACTCTCATGCATTGTGTTTGTAGAAGATCAGGCATTATGTTGCTGCTTTGCCTTGGTTGCTTAATTTGTGCCTTTTTCTTGAACAGTGTGGTTGACGATGCCTCTGGCCTTTTGTCTCCACCTATATGTGTTCCAGGTGCATAGTTCGTTTTCTAATTCTATTGAAGAATCGTCAATCTGTTTACTTGCTACTCTTCATGTTGTTAATGTATATTATGGATCATCCTTGCATACCGTGGCTTTGTTTGACACAATTATCTTTCACTATTTATGCTTTGACACAGATTCTGGATGTCAAAAAAGTGAGCCTGAAAAGTTTTTGTTGAAGGTTCCGGATGATGTTAATCAACTACTGCATAGGAGCAATGAACCATACAGGCCTCCATGCCGCTACAAGGTCTGATTTAAGCTTTATTTAGGAAACTTAGGAAGTAGGACCTGATTATCCAGAGATACGGTTCTGATAAAGTAAGGTAGATTTAAGCGTGTAACCATTTATTTATGCTCTGTATCAAGGGGCCATAACATCCTGTTCTTTCAGGCACTTCCTTCTCCAAATAGAGATAGGAATGAGTTTCTTAAAGGTGACATATCTGGATCTTCTGAGTGTATAAATCAACAGAGAGCAGAAGGGGAAAGATGGAAAAAAGGTCAAATCTCCTTTCATCTTCATTGTCTTCTTAGGTTGTCAACGCATCATCTATAAGGTTATTATATCATTTTCCCTATAATAGATATGATCAGCCAATTCTGTTCAGCTTATGAGTTTACAAATAAAGATATCCCAGATTTACATGAAGGGAAGTCATATGCAGATACTATCAGTGCCGCTAGGGAGGACAAATGGCATTCTAGCGAAAACACCGATTTCAAGGATTCTAGGGAGGAATTTCTGATGTCACCAGCTACTAGAAACTCAAATACCTCGCAGTTTACTTCAACTGTAATCAGCAAGCAATTAGATGCTTCACGTAAATCAAGCCAGGTTGAAGGAGCTGTAAGAGATGATGCCGGTCTATCATCCACCCTGCTAGAGAGTACTAAAAACTGTTCTACCCAACGCCAGCAAGATTTAACTTCAAATGGAACAGTGAATCCATGGCTGAAAACTGTAAACCATATAGATACATCTTGGCATCTTATTTCAATGTTGGATAATGGTATGCTCTTTATGGAGTCAGAAGAATATTCAGACTTCAATTTAGGACATCCAGAAGGAAGTGTCCATGTTATGGAATCCCTGAAGAAAAGCAGAGCACCAAGCTTCTTAAGCCAAGAGAATTGTGGAAATCACAAGAATCATTGTGAAGTGGCATATGAACAAGGTCTCACGGAGTTGCAATTAAGTAATGCATCAGTTTGTGTTCATGACTCTGCAAGAAGAATTGCAATAAGTGATTCCTCGGATGCTTTTATCTCCCCTCCTAGTGTAGAAAAGGAAAAACAGGTTATTTCAGCAGTTGATGACTGTAAATCAACTATGGTCTATTGTAAAGGTATTTCGGTTAACATGAAGCAAAATCCATCGAGTCCTGATCTCCAAATTCAGCAGGAGATGGAATTAAACTCTTTCAGCAGCAGCGTAGATGGAGAATCAAATTCTAGCTCAGAACTTTGCTTGCCTGATGAGGACAGTTTAATTACATTTGATGAACCATTCTTGATGCCTGATGTGGAAAATTTGACCGTGGTTGATAGTTCCATGTCTAACAGCCCTGAAAGGAATCCAATAAAAACTGATTTGTTTAATCCAAGCTCACCTCGTGCTATGATTGAGAAGCTGGTGGAATTTATACTCAATGATGAAAGTTCTCCTACACCTCGTATGGATGATCCTATAGTGCACCATGGAGCTGAACTGAGAGGCAGTTTCCACTCTATGCATGCACAGCAACCTCACACACAGTTCTGTTCCAATCAGTTGAATCCAGGGAGGGATCAGCAAAATCATAATTTTCAGAGAAACTCAGTTGATTCAGCCATATATTCATATTTTTCCCACCCTTTCCCATTTAACACATTTTCTCAACCTTTCCCTCTTTATCATGATGAGCTGAGAAGGCTTGACCATGAAGTTAGTCAATCATCGTTCCAGCATACGATAAATCCAGGCAAACTTCATCTCTGCTCATTATGTGTATCACAAAGTGGAGTACCACCACATCTGCCTGCACTCCAGATGGCTTCTTGCACACAGAAGCTAAACTTGATGCAGAATTGTTGTACCTTAGGGTATCAGGACCCAAACTATGGGGATTTTGTAAGACACTATCCTGGTAAGAAATTACTTGCATATGGTTTTGTATGAATTGTGTAGAACTGAAAGTTTAATAAAGTTATAATTACTGATTTTATCCTTCGTATGCATTGTTAGGTTTTCATGGTGATAGCAGCATCAATCAAGCAGCAGTTGATAGTTTTATTGACATGAAACTGCAAGCAAGTCACTGGCACCCTCATGTGCCAGGTTTCTAGTAGCAGACTTTGACCATAACCAGCACTACCTGAGGTGGAGATGGAAACTTTAGAAACAAAATTACAATCGTCTGTCTAGATTTTCATATTTTGTAGTGAATTGTCATGAAGCTGTGTAAATAGACCTCTCCTAGTTACCATCACAATCAGATACATTTAGTAGATTACGTACATGGAAATCTCGTAACTTGAAATACTACGAGACACAGTAAAGGCTAACAGTGAACAGAGGATGTGGTGCGGGAGTTAGTACAATAACTTTCATAGTCATGTATGATTTCTTCGAACGTTTTGTATGAGTAACCGACTGAGCAGCTACAATAACTTGCAGAGTCATATATGATTTCTTTGAATGTAAAAGTGATGTTTGTATGAGTATCCGACTGAGCAGCGGTTCTTCAAGGGTGAAACAATTTGGTTGCCTACAAGGGTGATTAACAATTTGGTTATCTTCTCTTCTGCATTGGTAGCTTTTACCTTACTTTTATTTTTTCTCGCTTTACAAGAAGCTCTGGTCATTTTTAATATTCTGTTGGATTTCAAGTTAATTCTTTTGCCAATTGACCTACGCTTAAAAAGGAATCATGTTTGGGCAGGACACAGCTTGTAGTCGATATGACTATCTTTAATTAACAAGTGAACTGAACGGCTCAACCAGGAAGCCAGGTGTCTTTTATCATATTGATGTTCAAATTGAGGAATGCAAGACAAACGTCCTCCCGTCGGTTAAAGCTAGGCATATATACGAGCCAAATAATCTTAATTGAGTTCTTATTTCACATGTTCATATCCCAGTGCTAAAAGTTTTATACTGTACAATGTTAGAACCTGTTTAACAGGGAACTGCCTCTCTTTCGCTAAATCAATCTAGAGCACAAATATCCGGTACTGTACATTCCTACACAAAAACTATGAAATCTATACATTCCCACATTATTATTTTCTTTTGATATATACATAACCAAATTGAATTAAGGGAATTAAAAGCCTTGCTTAGCTGAGATGACGAGTCAGCTTGTTGCCATTCCCAAGGCATCTTGCCTCATCATGCAAAATTTCATCCCTGCTAGCTTTCAGTAGCCAAAAAACAAAGCCAGTTTCTGCTTCCAGCCCATCTAAGTAGCACTCTGCAACTGCTCATCATACATGAATCGATCTGCGTTGATATATTTGTCTGTCTCAGGTTCCACCTCATGTGATGCAAGCAGCTTTCTCTGCATGAATTACACAACATGCATACAAGTATAAAGTTCATCATCTTTCCTTCTTTCCTGGAAGATGCAATTTTATGTCAATTTTAGTCATTCAGGTTTCTAAGGAGGTGCAAATTCCAATCTGTATATGATGCATTTATAGGAGCATGAGGCAAGATGAACAGTTTTGAAAAGATGAGGAACATACATCTTAAGCTAAGAATCCTCAGAAAGGTGTTTTATAAAATACTCAAACTTAGATGTTGCCTTAAAACAGGGCGAGGCTCAAGGAGGAAATACAGTGCATTCAACATTATATATTTATAGTGATAGTAATATAAAAATCATTGACAAGAATACTTACATGATCCTCAAAATCTGGGCTTGTTAAATTGATAGACAGGTTTCTCATCAACAGTAGCACCTAAATATTGCCAAGGTCATAGAGAGAATAAATTCTAAGAACTTCTGAAGCTTAAGTTCATTTATACAGTTGTACTAGTTGACACAAATAAAACGGAGGCTTCAACATCTTAACTCCACTTAAGGAGTAACAATTAATTGCTAAAAGCCAAAGAGAAATTGATTGGACTGTCAAAAGTAATTACAAAAGAATAGCCGATTTGAAAGATTCATTGGATGAAAAGAAAACACATGCATTCACATACTGTCTCAATGTCTATAGGGTCCATCCTTTTTAGTTTCTGTAGATGTCCAGTTACATTTGGATCAAATACACTGCCAATGAAGTTGTATACTTGAGCAAAATCCGGAAGAACTGCATTAAAAACAGCCACAAATATCATTGAATTGACATTAAAAACATTGAGACAACAATAAATATTATAAAGAAAAACTACCAATATCATATGTGAAACTCTGTTGGAGAAAAAGAGAAATTATTAAGGAATTTGTGCACATAAATTTTCAAAGGGATGTCTACATGTCAAAGTGGGTCTGTGGGAGTTCTTATAACTCCTTTGGGGCTAAGACAGCTTTCTAGATATACAGGTTAAATGAGTCACAGAACAAGAAAACAAGACACACTATCATTGCCACATGGTGAGTAAAAATTACAATGACAGAAAGGTCTAGTCACAAGACTGCATCAAAATCTAATAAATCGAAGGTATCATATCATATACTAAATATAAAAACATAGAAAATTATTCATCATTATTTGAAGAACACCTCTAAAGATTAAAATAAACTATTTAACAGTTAAGTACAGTTGGAATGAATAATTTGGTAATTCAGACAATGATAATCAAGATTCCTGTCCAAAGAAGCTGATTGGACAAAAAAGACTGCAAAATTACTTTGGACCCCACAGTTATTTTTTATGCAATTAAACTGGAATAAAGCAAAAGTATACACACTGAAATATACAGCATATCCTATGGAAAGAACACATAAAATTTGATGTAATAACCAAAGATGATAACATTGAAATTAGAATGAAAATCATTAAACCCTTGCCTCTCAATGGATGGCTATTGTTCCCTTTACCATTAGATTCACCAACCAGTTGTGCTCTAGGAGTGCTTTCGCTGCTACTGCAACAGTTATTCACTTTTTGCCCTAAAACATACGATATTGTAAATGCAATAAACTAGTTAGTATCTTCAGCAAATCATGCAAACAATATCCATAAACTATTTTACAGGATTATATAATCTAAATTTGAAGCAGAGAAAGTTGCAGCCTTTAGTACCATGCAATACATTGGCCGTTTTCTGTAAAGTGTTGTTTGACCAGGAAGACACTGCTGTGTTAACAATAGGAGTTTTAAGAATTGCTGAAGAATCATGCTTTATTATGTATCCTGGTTCGAGCAAAGTGGATGAAGATTGAAAGGATCCTGATACTTGTGAGAGCACTGGAGCTGCCAAATATTACTCACAATTATTAGAGACAATTGCACTATATTGTGTAGTAAAACATATAGTTGAGATTATGACCATTTTTGGTAGCTTTCTGGGGATAAGGATGAGCAGCTTTTCTTTTGGGTCTGGGTGGAGGAAGATGTTCACTTGTCCCACTCTTCTGAACTTTTAGAAAGTACTTCTGTGCATGGCTACGTATCTACAAAATTAGAAGTCATTTTTCAGTCGTACTTATGGGTATTTGAGGTATCCATTGGAAATTGGAATCATGAAAAAGATGATAGAAATCTCAACAATTCATATAACTTTCATATATTCTCAGACACTTGAATCCATCTAAACTGCAAACACTCAACAAATGAATATCCAAAAGATATTTCCCAAGAAAATTGTTTCTTCCTATTAACAACATGGTATAAAAGCTTTCATGACTAAGTGTTCATGAGTTTAATCCTTGTCATCTGACTCTATTCTTCTAAACTAAATTGAATTTCAGGCAGGAAGCATGATGAGCCCATGCTTTGTCCACACTTTTTTTTGGGTCCAGGTGTGTAGTCCATATTTTAAAAAGCTGAAAGCTTAATAGAAATTTTCAGCACAAGTGATTTCTCTGTTATTTTTGGTACGAGACCACAGGTTTTCTTCAAGGGAGGCAATCCGCTCAAGTCAGGTAGAAGCGCCATGGGCAACAAAGCTCTTCCTCCGACCTAGGGCTTAAACTTGAGAGTTGAGACCACTAATTAAGCTAGATCAACCTCCCACCAGGCGATCCATACGCTTAGCGGTAGTAGTGACTGCTTTTTCCACTTAATGTATTTATAAGTTCAGCACAATCCTTATATATCATGTACATGGAACTCACATAATAGCTTGAATCAATCTTAAAATGACGTTATTGGAACCTTCAAATGCACAGCAGATTGGTATGGTTATTAAGTTACACAATTTGTCTCACCAAAGGAAAAGAAAGTTTTATGGACCAGAAGCAAGTGCTGGAATCCTTAATGGAACATAACCAATAACCAATTAACCACATTCCAAAAACAATAACAATATTGAATCAATCCAGAGTATGTATGGGCTATGGCTAGCCCTGCCCGGAAATAACAGCTAATGTAAATTTCCATCACAGGTTGCATTTGAAACTACCTGGATAACTGTCTTTGACCCAACAAATGCTTCAATCTTTTTCCAGTCACGGTCAAACCTGAACACACAATTAAAGGAACAGAACAATTTATGATATAATGCAAAAGGGTCACACCAAGGCCAAAAAAGGGGAAAACAAACAATTAACTTAAATTTGAAATAGTAAATTTCATTTAGGAAATAAGAATGGGAAATCGTGTTTGATCATTACAATACATTCTTGAGTTATTATCAAAATTTAAACAACATATTATTTTCAGGTGTACTTGGTTGGAGAGGAATGGCAATATTTTCAAGGGTGTCGCTTTGCCTATAAATTTTTTATCAAATAGGTCTCTGTTTATGGCTTCCCTAGGTGCCTACCTCATGGTTGTTTCAAGGAAAAAATATTATTGGAAGACAGAGAGATCAGCCAGCCCTGTTGCGTTTTCCCAGCCATTGCTCACGGTTTTTTTTGTCATACTTTTCTATTTAGGAGAATTTCTTAACCTCCTCAAGATTTTATCTCTTCTTTCCTATAAATTTTTCTTCTTTTCTAACAAAAAAAATGTAATAATTTCTTAATAGAACTACATAAATTTACCGTAAGAGGCATCTACAGTAACCTGAGCTTTGCAAAATATCAGGATAAATAATATATTTATCATGCTATTGCTATTACAATCCCAAGGAGCTTAATCCAATTGTCCTGGTGTCTGTATTTGGGAGATGGGGAAGGTAGTCAGAAGGAAGCTATTTTCAACTCATTAAACCCTCAACAACCCTGGTTGGTAATGTAAGTAATCAGAGGATTCCAATGTAAACCGAATATATTTTACCAGTTGAATAAACTTAGATTTAAGTGCAACTTTAGTGTAGAAGTGACATTATAACTTTAGTCTACCCTTGCTCTGCCACTTGCCTAATCCACCTGTATATATGAAATTAGAGAATAAGCATGCTTTAATTTCTTTAGTCTTTCTCTCTTAAAAGAGTGACACATATCATTCTTAACCCCTCCCCCCCTAATTTTAAATTAAAATTCTTTTGAAAAATTATGCATATCTTTTTATAATTTTAATTTTTCTCTTTCAATCTATACTTCTAAAATTTTAATTAATTATGCACATCACTTTTATAATTTCACTTTTTTCTCATAGTTTTATTTGTTATATTTTAGTTAAATTTTAAAATACTCATCCAAGACACTGGCTAGTTAACATATCAAAAGTCATCTCCTTCAAAGTGACACGCATAGCCGACATGCTTTAAGTATAAAGTGATATTTTGATACCAAGAAGAAACCAAAATGTGAATTTCAACTTGGAATGCAAATATTTCAAAAAGAATAAGAAACTATCCAATTTCTTTCCGATTCTCTCCCTTACAAAGTGTCTCGTGCAATGCAATACAGAACAATAAAAAATCACCTCCTGAAATAATAGAATCCAATCCAGCAACACAACCACACATAGTGGAATGTGTTACGCGTGGCTCAAAAAAGTAAAAAAAAAAATTGTTCCCAGTCAAGTCATCACCAAATACTATTACTTCTGCTGCCACTAATAAATAACAATAACAACAGTAACAAAATTCCACCCCTGCTCCCAACACCAAACCTATCTAAAATACCAAAATCTCAGACCTTAACATAAAACTAAAACAATTTTCATAAGCAAGTACCTGAAACCACCCCTAAACACACACATGCACATGTAGGTATACGGTATACCACTAAAACCCATGTCTGAACTGAACTTCAAAATCCACAGACTACATTCTAGTACAAAACAAAACATAAAAAGAAGTAAGGTTTACATACAATTGAAGAGCTTCGAGGAACTTGTCATGCTCGGGTTCGGTCCAGCTCTCCCTTGACTTAGTGATAGTGTATGGCTTACGAGTCTTCTTAGTGGGGTCCTCAAGCGAATCGGGTGTGGCGGCGGCGGTGGTGGCGATGGCGGTGAAGGGAAGGAGGCCGGGAAGCGGCATGCCAGAGGGATCCATGTAGAAAGCCTCTGAGGGGTTCGGGTTTTTGGATACCATAATGTGAATTGTGATGTTAGTAAGTTTAAGCTATTAAGAGTTTAGAGAGAGAAAAAAATGCGGCTGTTAGTTAGAGAGGTGAAGTTGAAAGTATTTATAGCAGCTTTTTTCCCCATTCACTGTGTTTTTTGCTTCGTACTTTGCAACCGCCAATCCTTGCTTGCCACCGCATCCTGTAACAGATAAAAATGTTAAGTCCTTTCTGAATTTCGTGTTTTTAAGGTTGGCGTTGTAATTAAGCTTCGGCTTCTAATGTCTCTCTCTTTTCAGTTTCTGTTCAATGTTGAGCCAAATAGCCTTTCCATAATGCTTAAACTTTTGCTTCAAATGAATGAAGTTACTTGTTGGAATTTTTATTTCTTTTTTTAGAGTCAAATGTCCAATAATGCATTTCATTTCTATGACACACTTCTCCACTTGTTCTTATCATAGGAGTTGGTTTCATAATCAAAATAATATCTATCATATATTCTTTGCTCTAAGTTTAATCTTTGGAGATTAATATTTCTATTTAATTTTTAATGAATTCCAAGTTTTTCCATGCTTCTTGCGTTTACTGATTATTATTTTTTTGAGATAAATAAACTTTTTTGTGTAAAGTTGAATAATAACTAATACTTCTTTTTGCGTATAAAATAGAATAAATTTTTATTTATCTATTCACTTCAGTTTTAAAGAAAATACTAACTATTTTTTTATATATATATTTTTATATCTATCAAATGTAATAAATAAAAAAAATTTATATATAAATGATAAATTAGAAAAGTAAATAAATTTTTAAAAAATTAACATTAGTTGTATTTTTTAATATTTATATATATTTTAATACAGATAAAAAAAATAAAGAAGTATTACATTATCTAAAAGATCCTTTTATTAATCCTTTTAATATTTTACTAATGAATGTGGTATTTTAAATAAAAATTTGAATGCATTTAATAATTTAAATTATGTAAAATATTTAATATTTTATATTCAATAAATAGGAAGATAGGTAGAAAAATATTGTAGGAAAATTTAGAATTACTTAAAGTTATTTAATTATTTTTTTGCAAGGAACTGTTTTCATTTTAATTGTTAATATTCATAAATATTGTTGTAATATTTGCATTATTTTGCACCTTTGCAAGACTAATTAAAGATGGAAATTGGAGAACGACTAATCCGTCCAGAAGATTATAAGAAAGAAATTTCATATTTTAAAAATATTTTAAAGTAAAATTGAGTTGAACATGAAACATTTTGTTTTTAAGTCAAAATATCAATTATACTCCATCACTTTTAATGCGTTTTGAGCAAAATATCTTCGGATCGAAAAGCACAATTGGAATAATAATTTCTTTGCTAGATGTACCCTGTCCCATATCCTGTGACAGTGTTCATATCATGTGTACTTGGAGTTAAGGAAAAAAGGAAATTATATTAGTATACTGTTCATTCGATCGAAGTTATCAGCATCATGTTCAACGTGACTTTTATATCAGAATAAATACAAAACAGATAATTATCCCAATATGAATTTAGTTCTTGATAAGACTTTGATTTTAAAATTGAGTACTTCATATTACAACACAAATTTTTTATCAATTTACGAATAAATGTAAAGAAAAAAAAGATTAATTGATAAAATAATGTATCAGATATTGAAATTCGATGCTACAACAGTTGATCATAAAGACTATAAAAAACGACGGTAAAAAAAGAGAGAGTCGGTTAGTGGTGACTAGTTGAACAAAAAGGACAGGGAAAGTGGCAATTAAATGGTTTGTGACGTGTCAATGAAGGGTGGGTTGGAGCTGAAAGCCTATGGGCCCATAATGCCTTCTTCTATGTAAGGTGGTGAGTGACACCCAAAGCTAGGCCACATGATATCAAACTAGATATTTTATGTGGGCCCACTTAAAATGTTATGGGCCCTATCTATCTCACGTTGTGAGGACCCAATGCCCCTTTCCTATTCTTTCCTTTTTTGTTTTGTTTTTTCTCTGTTGTCTGGCTATCTCTGTTCTTTTGTCTCTCTTCACATGCTGTAATTGCACTTTCGTGCGTTATGTTAAATCACTTTACCAATTCATATCCCTGTCTACATACCCTTAAATCTTTCATCGTCACCTCTTCCAACAGTATTCATTGCTGTCAAAGAACATAAAGCAATTTAGGGCATGTTTATGGTAATTTCTCGTGCTATAATGTATTTGCGTATGAAAAGATATACTTTTAAATGTGAATGGATTTCCCTAAATTGAAAGAAAAAAAAAAAACACTCCCTGAAATTTAATGAAATTTACTTTTCTTATTAATATAATAACATTATATTGTATTGTATGTCATTCCTAACAACGAAGATTCCCGATTTTTTAGCACAGCTATATAGATTGAGAGTTTTCAATATAATGTAAAATTGAGGAATATCAGCTAAAATTTCGTTGAACATTGACGTGAGTATAATTTACTCAAATTATAAGTTCTTGTTATGTTTTGAACAAATGTATATTAATATTATTGAGAATGAATTAATCAATTCGACTTAAGATGTATTTTGCGCAACACATTATACTGTAAATTCACAAAATTTATTTGTTCCCCAAGTCCACGTGTACACTACGCGATGAATTGAAACCCAATAAAGGTTGGAAGAAAATGAAAAGTTTTTGTTAGTTTCAATTTGGTAAAATGATATTTGTTTTAATCCTTTTTAATTCATAAAGATAATAAAAATAAAATAAAATAAATAAATTTACAAAGTGAAGAATTAACAAAAAAAAATTAAAATTAAAAGAAATAAAATGTTTGGTTTAATGTATGGCTGGTGTATTAGACTCGTGATTGGTGCATGAGTGATGTACAAAGTCGATGCCTAATACATGATTGGGCCAATTCTCTTGAGAGCTAAGCAACTGATCTTATTTGCGCTTCAGTCTTCTTTCCGAAAATAAAGGTAACGATGGCACAAAGTAATTGTGTTTTCATACATTCTGAGCATAGAAGTATTAGGTTTTGCATTTGTGAAAGTATAATGTCATCATCAAAATGATGACTTTTTCTAGAACAATTCTTTTTACAGATCCTCGCCCGTGATCATATTGGATCCGTCCTATTTGCATATGGAATTGAATTTCATAGTTTCAAAATATTATTCCCATGCGCTACATCTCTTCCTTTTGGTAGCTAGCCTAGGCTTCCTAATTTTTTTTTTTTCTCGTCAGATTTCAAATGTAATAGTTATGAAATACAATTCAGTTATCGATTTATTGAAGGTCCAATACGTTCTCATTCATGATTCAACTCGTTATACCTATAATACATTTTAACAAAATCAAAACAAGATTGAGCAATGCTTTATAATACAATTAAGATCATAATTTTATATCCAAGTTCATAATCTGTAATGTAATTACGCTCAATAAGTCAAATTTGTGCAAGTCACTAGTCAGGGCTCTCTTTATCTAATGAATCGTTGAGCTCACCATCTTCCTTGTGTCAGTTAACTACTTTGCTTAAGCTATTACTTTTTCAACATTCAACTCCCCCTCTTTTATTATAGGGAAAAGGATATTATTTTATTGATTTTGAAGGAATGTCCCTAATATTATTTTTTTCTAGAAGCAATAATTCTGGAGCATAATCAATCTAACATGTTGCTAAAATGAATTACATGGTCAAATTGGACAATCTAGTGCAAGTTTAATCATTACAGTTTAGTTAGAATAAGATAACAAAGTAAAATAAAATGATATAATTTAGTCAGCTTGGTAAAAAAATTGACACCTTCGACTAAATTTTAGTTATGTTGAAAATTTTGGACAAGCTATGCTTGGATGCATAGCAAGAAAGAACATTAACAAACAAAAACAAAATACAGATAATGATGTATTTTTTATGTTTGATTGAAAAAATAAAAAAGGAAACAAAGTTAACCTTTTATATATATTTTTTATTTAATTTAAATTTAAATTTTATTTTTCATTCTTCACTTCTTTTACTTTTTGATAAAAGAAAAATATATGAGATAAGTAGGTAAGATCTCATTTAATGGTGAAGAGGAGAAGATTAAAGTATGTGGAATGCTAATTCCAAACCTGTGTATTATTGTTTTCCTTTTTTTTTCTTATTTTATGTATAATTTAAAATTTTAATTTTAATATATCATTAATATAACAATTTTATATTATTATTAATTTGAAATATAATAGGTGTAATCATTAAAATAATTGTTATAAAAATAAACTACTTAGTTACATAAAAATTTATGATTTCAAGATGTTGTAAAAATTTTGATACATTATTAATGTAATAACTTTTATAGTGTCAATCAATTAATATCATTATGCATATGATAGTTAAAGTAGTCATTATAAAATATTATTTTTAATTATATGCTAATATATTTATGATTGGAGAGCCTAATTTTAATATATTGTTAATTAAAAAAATTTAAATTATTAATCAATTAATTTTTTTTTATAAATATAGTTATTAAAGTAATTATCACAAAATAAATATTTTTAATTATATGATAATTTATGATAGAATAACTATGTAAATAATTTATATTGTCAATGTATTTAAATTAAATTTTTAATGAGTTTAATTTTGATATAATGTCATTATAAAATTTTTTATACCTCAACTAATTAGAAATTATTATGCATAGATACAACTACTGAATTAATTATTAAAAAAATAAATTATTTTTATTTTCATAATAATTTATAATTAAATGATAGTAAAAAAATTTTAAAATTATTTATATTGTGAAAATATTTTTTATTTTTATTTTTATTATAAATTTTTACTTTTTCATTTTTTTTTAAATTTGTATGAAAATAATAAAAATATTTTTTTTATTATTTCCTATACAAACTTTTAAAAATAAGAAACAACGTATAAATTAAAATGACAGATTTCTAATTAAAAATGAAAGCATAAAATAAAAAATATATACTAATTTATTATTCAATATGTAGGTTTATTTTTAATACAATATTAACGTAAAATTTTTACACCATAAATTAATTAAAAAATATTTTTTTTGTAAATTTTAAATTAATTATGACAAAATTTAACCATTTTTAATTACATTATAATATATAATTGAAAAATATTATAAAAATTTGTATATTATCAGTATATTATAATTAAACTATTAATATATTGTAGGCTAATAATTTATATTTAACTGTGATCATTTTAAGCATGATTCAATTATAATTAATTAGATTATTTAATCATAAATTAGTGTTTTTTAATATTTTTTTATTAAAATCATAACTGAATCATTGAAATCGATTTATTAATTATAGATTTGAATAGTTTATATAAAATTTTAAAAATTTTGTTACTTTTATTATATATATAAAAAATTGATTGATCAAACATTTTTGTTAATATTGGATCTAATCCTAATCTTATTATAAAAGAGTCATTATGGGTGGAAGATATCTATTCAATGGATAAGTCAAATAGTTTAATAAAAATTTATTAGATGATCCGATCTTCATTATGTAAATGAAGAAAAAAATTATGATAAACTAAAAAAATAAAAGAAAGATGAGAGTTAAAAAGTTTATTAATTTGATAAAAGCAAAAATTAAGCAGCATTATATATAATGTAACATATTATTTAAATTTATCATCTGATTATAAATAAAAGATAATTAATCAATATAATAAACATAAAATTTTATATAATATTTGATTTTAGAAAAAAATATGTTTTTATTTTTTTCTATTTTTAACCATTTATATAAAAAACAGTAAAAATAAATAAATAATTATTTTTATTTTTTAATGCAAAATTTTAAAAATAGGAAATAAAAAAAATTTTCTAAAAACAAAAAACACCTAAAAACGCATTTATTTACAAATTTTATAAAAAAAATAAATTACGGATTTGATTTAAATCATTCTCAAAAAATTTTAAAAAGTAGCATCCGAAAATCAGTTTATACTTTAACTCAAATCTCTAATATTCCAAATTTAACAAAACACAATATACATTTACAAAAAAATTAGCTAGATGCAGTAAAAAAGAATATACATTTACAAAAAATAGTTAAATTATTTGGTTTAAAATATAAAAATATATTTATCAAAATATATATTACATATTATCAAATTTAATTTAAAATATTTTTTAATACTTTTTAAATTTATTTCAAATAAAAGTTAATAGAAAAAATGACAGAAAAAAAGCATGCTACGTAGACTGTGCAAAAGATGATGATCTTGGTCCAAATATGAGGTCCTTCCTTCTTCCAAAAGGTATATTCTAACACTCCAGTCGATATGTATTCCAAAAGAGTGATAATATATGAAATGTGAGTTTATTTGGTGATGTAAAAGTCTCCTATTTATCGATGTAGGTTATAAATCATGACATCTATGCATATTCATCAGCTAATTCCACATTGGAGTCAATCCTGTAATTGTTGAATACTCTATTTTTTTTATAGAATAATTTGAGATTATTAAATTTTATATTTAAATAATAATAAAAAATTTCAATGTTATATAATTTTATTTGAGTAATTTTTATATAATAAAAATGAAATGATATTTATTTACTATTTGTAATTATTTTTATATTTTATTTTTAAAATAAATATTTATTTTTTATTTTTTAAAAAATTTTAAAATTTTTCATCCAATAAAAAATAAAAGTTATGGTAGTGGTAAAAAAATTGGGATAGAAAATTTAGTATGAAATTTTGCATATTTCAAACTTTATTATTTTTTATAATAATAAAAAAAAGTCATGATGTGAAATGCCAACAAGTAACATAGATTCTCTGCTACTATCAAAGTGTAAGAAGCATTGTGAGGGCTGGTTGATTGACATATTGGGTTTAAAATGACTCTTTGACTCAGTAAAAGTTTGGAATACTAACAAAAATTATATTTGATCAAACTATATTAAATTGTGTTTAACGATGTAGATGTAGAATATACATAAACATCACTTACAACTTGCCTTGTTTTGAAAAAATAAAATCTTGAAAAGAATTGGGTTATAGATCTTTAAAATTTTCTTTTAAACATATGAATGGATCATTTTATCCGCTAATTAAGTGAAAATTGTTTATCAAGCATATGCAAGGCAAATTGCTTATGGGTCTTAAATGACTCTTAGATCCAATGAAAATTTTGAACCTAGGAACCTATTGGATCCAGCTAGCTATATTTGGTTAAGTAGTATATAAAGCCAAAATATATTTAAACATGATCTTATTTTAATTTTATATTTTTTTTATAAAAAAATTTAGATAAATTAAATTTTGAGAATTTATAAAAAAAAATATCTCATACTATTCAAAATTGTTTACAAATATATTATAAATTATCTACTAACAAAATTCTCATATCAATAATAAATTTAAATTTATAGAAACAAATCAAATCCTTATCTAATAGATCAATCATCTTTAGAAACGCCATAAAATCTTGAAATTAAACAAGATCTTCTTCAATGTTTTTTATGAAGGTATGAGTAGACCATTCTATCTACTAATTAACTAAAAATTGTTTATAAAAAGAATATACAAGTAATTGTAAAAGAAAATTGAATATTAGTGTGATTAACACATTTGAATCTCATTTATACATACTATTTTCAAAACAGTTAATATATATTAATAATATTTTTAAATTTTGAAGAAATAGAATAATTTAAACAAACAGTTTAAAAAAAATATATGATTGATTAAATAATCAAGTTCATATTAAATAGTATAATTTATTTTTATAATATTAATACATATCAACTAAAGATTATAAATGTATAAATATTTAATTCACCTAAATTTTAATGTACATAATTACTAAAATGATATTACATAATTTCAAGATTAAATTAATAATAATATTTTAAAAAATATTTCTACAAACTAAGTTGAACAAAATTTACTCTTAAAACTATGGTTTGCGATAAAACTTATTTTGAAGGGCTATTATTTGAAGCTTTTAACAGTTAATTATTGATCATGACACAATTCAAATATAATAATTATTTTTTAAAATTTCAACAGAATCCTTTAAGAGATTCGCTGGTAGGCACTGTTTGTATAAACTCATTTTACATATATATTCAATAAAATCTTGACACCTCATTTTACCCATGTTAAGCTCCCTGGTCCCTCCCTCAGACAACCCAATGTAACACATTGCCATTAGATCAAACAATAGGTGTATTCTTTTTAGAATACAGAAAGGAATCAAATTCGAATTCAGAAACTTTAATGTTCAACTTTTACTACAGGATCATTCCTAGTTACTTTCAAATAATTCAAAAGTAACAGGTGTATCTAAATAATGATATGGTTTTATTATCAAATAAAAGCTAACAAAATAATGTGCCAATTGATGACAGGCAGGGGTTGCGTGGCTGAAAAATTAGTTACTGAAAGCACAAAAATAAAATCAGATTTCAAGATTTGATTGGATATATGTATAAAATAGGCTTATACTCATACTGCATTCCAATTAATCTCATATTTTAACTTAATACTAATTTTGCATTCCAATTAATCTCATATTTTAACTTAATACTAATTTTAGTTAACCAGTGCCTAACATTGTTTTTTTTTTCATTCAATTTCAATAAAATATATTATTATTTTATATTTATTTTGCTATAAATAAATAAAATTAATTATCATTATAATTTTAAATAAATTAATAATATATAAAATGAAGATATTGGACAATATTTTTATAAATAGTTCAAACATATAAGTAATTTTCTTTTATTCCATAATGATTGGTTGCAGACTTACGGTGAGAATGGACAGTAATTTTAATCTTAAACAAAAATTATCTATAATATTATTGATTTAGATACTAGAATAATTGCTGTTCTACGTAAAACTTTAGTAAGATATATATATTTAGTCCTATGTTTTTATGATTTTTTTAGTTGCTTTACTTTTCATAATTTTGATTTTTATATAGGTATAATTTAAGTATTTTAATCTTTTTTAATAATTTGGCTACTCATATAATCAACATATGATATGTTTCTTATAATTACGTAATTATGGATTAAATTGTTGCTTTTAAAAAATCAAAATAAACTTTTAAATTAAAATTTATTTACATAATTTTATATTTAAATTTTATTATTTTTATTATATATTTTAAAATTTAAAATAAAACTATAAAAACATAATAAAAAACAAAAAACCAAAAGTCATATATAAAATACAGGGAAATAAAAATATATTTTAACAGTATAAAGGTTAAATTGTCCATATTGCATATGCCTAAAGTTGGGTAAATTGATCAATCTATTTCAAGCCTAACTTACATTAGATTCACATTAAATAAATTAAGTTGGGTTGAGTTGCAATTTAAATCGGTTCCGAAAATATCTTATCCATCCTTACCTTACTTTAGTTGCAACCTTGCTAGTGGGTTAACCTATTTATTTATTTAATTATAAAATAAATTATATATTTTAAAAAATATATAAAAATAAATTATATTCTAAAAATTTGGTCCGCATTGCTACTTCAATGTACTTAATTTATAGATTAAATGAATGTTAAAAAAAGTCTACATAAATAAATTTTTACTTTAATTTATTGTAAAAACTTTTTAGATGAATAAAGTTTATCACATAAAATTATATACTATCTAATTTAACTTTGATAATTCAATTTTTTAACAAATTAAATTATATAATTTATAATTATATATAATGATATGATTCACTAAAAAATTCATCTTTATTTTAGAAGCAATAAGCATGGAGCGCAGACACGGTATCTAATAATGAACAAGTACAACAAGCAACTCTCTCATCATTCAAAACGTAGCCTCTCAGAAGTTCGAGGGATCCAAACACGAACGAACATGTTGCTTTCGTGGAAAGTTATAGCATACGCTTTTAATTCAAGACTTTTCTCCTAAATAGTTGAGTCAACTTTTCAAATAAAAACAATTAAATCTCAATTTATATATAAAAATATAATTATGATAAAAAAATTTTAAAAAAATTTAATAACAAAGAAGTTTAAAGAAAAAGTTAAAACAGTTCCACGTTCACCATTCTTACTGTTATGGAACTTCAAGACAGCAAAAGTATATGCTGTCATACTTCATAAATTAAATAATAAAAAATATATTATGCAGCTAATCAGTAATCGCCAAGATATATAAGAGTATCAAATTTTCGTTAAAAATTAAAATAACTATATAATAATAAATCCCCCACTGTCCTACCCCATCCTTCAATTATTTTGTTGACTTGGTTGACATACGTTCGTTCCTTGAAGGAACAGCTGTTAGAATTCAAACTTTATTTCTGCTGCTGAGGCAAGAAAGAATGCTGATTATGATATATTTTATAAACATTTTTATCTTAATATATTTATTTTTATATTATAATTTTTTTGTATATTATTTCATGTGGAGCATTAATCACACACTATTTTCTTTGACTAGTTGGGCTGGCCTGGCTCTCCTTCTCTCACCACCACCAACTATAAATGCTGCTCAACCTCATTTTCACTTCACAACTTCATTTTAAATTAAAATACCATCTCTTCCTCTTCAATTCCCCTTGCCCATCTCTTGCAACTTTAACTGACAGTGGTGCAAGCTTAGCTCTCAGAAACTTCAATAGCAATGAAGGTCAGTATCAGACCCTTATCTAAACCACTTCTTTTATCTGCTTCATCACCTAATCAAAGCATGTCTGCTGAATTTTCTTTTTCTTATATAATGTTTTAGCTTGAATTTGAAGTATTTTGAGGCACATAATTCAGTGTTCCAATTTTAACACATGCTTGTCTTTGATTGTTCAATTGCATATTTTGGACTAAATTAAAATTAACAATTATTTGATTTTTCTATAACAGAAGGTTGTGTTGAAGGTGGAAATACATGAAGACAAAATCAAGAAAAAAGCTATGAAGGCTGTCTCTGGCCTTTCAGGTATTGAATTAAATTTCAACTTCTAATCTTCCTCCTAAGTTACTCTGCTTTCGGATGCTCTAAGCAATTGAGGGAAAAGGGGAGGAAATCAAAATGAAAATGAAAAGGGAAAAAAGAAAAAGAAAGTTGCAATAAAGTGAGAGTTTCTTCCATTGATTGAAGTCATTGGATTAAAGTTATGACTTAGGCGCATAATAGTAGTCCAACTCGCACATTGGATTAAATATAAGTACTTATGCTATTTAATGTGGGACTCGTAGCATTTTGCTTGATTGAAACCATGCTTTTGTTTCAAGAAACAAAACCCAGGTTATATAGCATCAATGATTCATTGATTTATAATATTGTTGCAGGGGTTGAGTCAGTTTCTGTGGACATGAAAGACAAGAAATTGACATTACTGGGAGACATTGATCCAGTAAATGTAGTGGCCAAGCTAAGGAAGTTTTGTCACACAGAAATAGTTTCTGTTGGACCAGCAAAAGAGGAAAAGAAGGAAGAGCCTAAAAAAGATGATAAAAAGAAGGACGATGAAAAGAAGGATTCAACAAAAGAAAACGTTATCGATCCACTCAAGTTCTACCAAACCTATGGCTATTATTATCAGATGAAACCACAATACAATCCATATTACAGTGCCATAAGTATGGAAGAGAATCCTAATAGCTGTGTCATCATCTAAATTTTTTATTTATTAAGTTGGATTTAAAAAATTAATCCAAATATGTGTTGCTTTTCTCCGTTTCTTTTTATGATTTAAACCGAGGGATATACAGTGTGGCCAAACCGGTAATAGTATGCTGTACAGAACGGAAAATGTTGGGTTTTACATCCCATTAGGATGGATACATCCAAAATAGTATTAAAAGTGCAAATTAAGATTAAAAAAAAATGTATGACAATAATTATTGATAAAGGATTAGATTTTGTTGGTTCCAGACGTAAAACTTATGTACAATCTTTAATGTCTTATTCATAAGTAACAACTATGAAAAGTCTCTGATTGAGTATATTTGAGTGTACTTGTACTTAAAGTGCCAGTATGTTTCTTTCAATATTAATTTTTTTCGCTTTTGGTCATCTGAAGACAACATACACAAAAGTGTTTAAATTCTCATTTTAAAAATTTCACACATCTCATTCACTCTCAAGAATCAACTATTTTATTGAAGTGTTGATTGTGATATATGAGAGAGCTTACTCAATCATACTAAAGGAGTTACTCTTACTGTGCATATGTAAGAAATTAGAAGGGAAAAAAACGCATCAAAGATGAAATGAGTGTAACATAAATAAATCAGTAGAAATTTTAATGGGATTTCTATTTCGATCCTCGTAAGAGTGTCAAAATAGGACACAGGTGTAACAAAAGATTAGGATATAGTGGTGAAGAACAGATACATTTAATTCTGTGCATAGTGCATGGAAACTAAATTGAGCACCCCAACAGTAAAGTGATTTCTAAATTTCATTTCTGCATAGATAAAGATCGTTTTGTATCCTTGGTGTATATATCTTGAAAGAAAAAATAGATATAATAAATAATATGATGTGATAGAAAGAAAAAGATAAATAATAAATAAATAAATAGTATTTTAAAAATCTAAATAAGTTATTATTATTTTTTATATTAAAAAGAATTAGAGAGAGACATACTGGATACTAATAATAGATAGATTATGATTTATTATTATTAAGATTTAAGTGCCACGATGGAAGGATTAAAGGAGGATTTTTTTGAGTATGTATTTTTTTATTTAAAATAGAAATACTCATTTTTTGTATAGTTATTTCGTTACTATTTTGATTTTTTAATCTGAAATTAAAAATGTACTGAATTTAGAAGATAATTTAAAATTTTCTCCCTCATCCCCTCCGTTAATTTTTTTTATAAAAAAATTATATATACAGGTCACTTTTTTTATAAAAAAGATATATAGGATAAGATTAATTCAGTATTATATTCTGCAAAATTATGTTTAACGGTCACATACAATTTTTATCTATTAACAAACTTCTAAAAAGTCATGCTCCAAACATCTAGTCTCACCACCTTCACGAGATGCACTCAGTAGAAGCCCATACCTTAGCTATCGTCCAGCCCAAACTTTTGATACCGTTTTATTTTTCACACTTCTTTTTTCTTTTAAAAAAATTATACTAAAAATATCAAAGTACAATATTTCAATTCCTTCTCTGTTCTATAAATATATTTATGGCATTTAAATCTTGATTAAATTTTAAAAATATATCTTTAAACAATTATTAATACGTTCTGTAAATAAATTTTTTAAATTATATTTATGATCCAAATTTAGAATTTTAAATTGTAAACATATATTTTAAAAATTTATTAACTAAATTTGAAAATTTAAAATTTAAATTTCATAAATAAATTTTTAAAATTTATTTCCATAAATACAATTTTAAAAATTTATTTTTAAAACGTATTAATAATTTTATTAAAAAGTATTTCTGAAACGTTATTAATATATTTTAAAAATAGTTATACGCATTTTAAAAACATATTTTTAAAAGTAATTTGATTATTTCATACAGTAAAAAAGTGCAGGAAGTAATAAAAAATGTAAAAGTTATTATTATTATTATAATTATTATCATTAAAATTATTATTATAATTATCATAATTATTATATTATCATGATTAGCGTGATTATTATTATTATTGATCATAATTAATAATTATTTATTTAATATCTAAATATATAAAATTGGATTGATTTAAAACATTATTCATCGTGTTATAGGTTCTTTAATGCACTAAATCTTTTTCTATTTTACTGATAATCATCACATCCTTGAATTCTCGAGTCTCTCTCTCTCTCCCCCTTGGTCTCTCTAGTCTGTGTTTCTATAAATACCTTGAAGGAGAAGTTGAGTGCACCACTTCAAAACAAAGCCATCCCTGTAGCAACCTTCAACGCAACGTCAATATGAGTGTGAGAATTTGTAACCCCTCCAAGTTTTATCTTTGTCGTCTCCCAACAGATGAATCCAATCCATTTGTGAAAACAACTCACTTACTAGTTTTTTTTTTTTTTTCTGTTTCTAACTGCATCATTATTCATCGTCAACTATTATCTCTATGTTCATGTTTATATTTTAAGTACAAGTACTTTTTGACATTCAAAGTTTGAGAAATTTCAACCTGGGGTTGTCTTTTTTTCCCCACCATGCATTTTTAATACATTGTAGTAAATATTGGTATTGTTGTTTCATTCTTGGAATTGATTAAAGGGGTCCTGACAGTCCTTAGATTTACTCTATGACAGAAATTAGTGCTAAGTGTGGAACTATATGATAATTACAGTAAGAGTAATGCCGTGGAGAATGTCAAAAGGATTGCAGGTATGAAAGTCAATATTTTTTTCTTTTTGTCGTGTAATTTCTTCACTTTTTAATACTTAAAAAATCAAGGAAAAGAATTAGACACTGTTGTTTTATATAGTATTGAAAATTGAATGAATTGAGGGGTGATTATTATTGCAGGGGTTGAGTCAGTGTCTGTGGATTATGCGGGCCGGAGAATGATGGTATGGGGAGACATGGACGCCTTGGATGTAGTAAATATGATGAGGAATGTGTGTGCCACTGAGATAGTCACTCTTACACCACCCAAGGAGGAGAAGAAGCATAAAAAAGATAAGGGAAAGAAGTCAAAGAACAAGATACAACAAACTCGGTATGATTATGATTCTGATGAATTTACTGAGGGTTGTCGATCGTGTGATTATCAAAAGCAACAATTAGCACGTGCTCATCGCTCAAGTTATGAAGACGATAGCGATGAATCCTGTGGTAATCAAACCAGTCAACCACGATATTATTCCACAAATTCCACAAAGGCTCGAAAGAACCCTAAATCCTGTGTTATTTGCTAAGTTATAGAAAATCACCCAATTCAAAACAAAATAACTTAAGAGAATAAGTTTTAGGAAATCCTGTGTTAATTGTTCGTTTTTCTTTTTAGAAAATAATTGTTCCCCCTCCTCTAGCATCATTTTTAATCTATTATTATTATTATTATTATTATTATTATTATATAAATATTAAAAGTTTGTTAGACAAGTGTGGAAGAGAATCCATAAGCCTGTGTTATCTTCTAAGTTTTAGAAAATCACCCGATTCAAAAGAAAATAAGTGAAAAGATGTGGTGGTGCATTTCAATCTCAGCGCTTTCCTTCTTTTTTTTTTTTTATGTTACTTTGCTGTTAATTGTTGGTTTTTCTATTGGGGAAATACTTTTTTCCCCTTCAGAGTGCACTTTTGATTTATTTGGATTAAATTACATGTAATATATTGATTGCTTGAATATTTTTAAAACCTATTAGATAACTTCTATAACTAAATAAATTTAAAGTTTCCGTCCATTTCTAAACAAATTTAATGAAGTTTTGAATCTTTTAATTTATATTTAATTTTAATTTTAGTTCTATTATTTTATATAATTTTGATATTTGATTTCATAGAAGCAGTTTGGTTTGGTTTTTCTATTACATTTTTTATACTTTTAGTTTCTGTTGTCAAAAGTGTTGGTATGTAAATTTTTTTCTTAAATATGGTTATTGCTTACATTTTGATTTTTTAAAAAATTAATTGGTTAAAAAAAGGTTTATTTATACAATTTAGTTCATAAATATACTAATTTAATCTATAGTTTGTTTATATTTTATAAAAATTATAAAATATGACCAGCTCAATATATTTATAAACTAAATTGTATATAATGATGTTTTTAGATATTAAAATATATAAGATGAAATTTTTAGGGATTACACTTTATTTTATTTAAAATAAAATTTTAAAATATCTAATTAAAATTAACAATTTTGTAAAATGAAGAATCAATGTTATAAAAAACATGGTGGAAAATAAAATTATAATTAAGTATAAAATGAGAAAATAAAATCTTTTAGATATAAGAAATTGATAGCTAGACTAAGTTTGTATAATTTAAAAAATAATTCAGAATTTGAATTATATCCAATTCAAAATTAAATAAATTAAAAAATAATTTTTAATATATAATTTAAAGAAGGGATTTCTTTGTGATTTAGTTTGGAAGAATGGTTAATAAAAGTAATTTTAGAAGTAGAAATTGGTTACTCACATAACTGGCATATTAAGGGAGACGTAACGATGATAATTATTATATTAATAAAATATCAATATAAATAGAAAAAAAGAAATAGATGAGGGCAATTATAGGTATGTGATAACCATTTTATATATAATAAATATAATTAATTATATTTATTTTCGTGGTATAACAATTTTACAGATTATGTGGGTTTTGATTTACAATCGTATTCATTCAAAATCTTAGTAATTTTGTGTCTTGGGTAGAAATAACATTGGAGAGATTATTTTTAGAACTAAATGGAAGGGTTATATGAGTAAATATCATCTGACTTTAGTTGAAAAATAAACACATAAAATTTATTAAATTCAATTTTTTTATTTGTGTGAATTATTTGTATGTTTAAATATATTATTATTGCGACGATACTTAACAGAATTATTGGAGTGGAGGAGGGCATTTAACTATTTAATCCTAGGTAACCATAAAATAAGATTATTTTTCCCACCTCACAAATTTCATAATCATTGTTTAGTTTTATTTTGCCTTTTTTATTTTTATTCATCAATTTTAATATTACAAAAAGAAAAAGTATCCAGCTTCTCGATATTAAGCATAAAATTAAATATTAATAAAATAAAAAAAATCAATATTCCGGTTATTGTGAGTTTTTTAAAAGTAAAATTTTAAAAGTTTAAATTCAAAAGTATTTGATAAAAAATTTTAAATTATATTTAATATATATATATAATTAGTTAAAATTAATAACTCTTAATCCATCTAAGGTTAAGATCCAAATTTTATCTTTAAAATTCGTTCATTCAAAAAAATATAACTTACATGAATACAAGAATATAGAAAAGTGCTATTAATTTAATGATATAGTTAAGATATAACAAATTTAATTTAACATAAAAAAAAATAAAATTATACAGGTTGATCATATTTATTAAAAAAATGTAACCAAATTAATATTTAAAATTTTTAAGATGTGACTATATTAATTTGTTCTTATTGAATTTAAATTGGAGATTATAAACATTTTAAAAGATTAATTTATTAAAGAAATTTACAGAAGATTAATATGATAATATTTTAAATTATTAAAATATCAGTTTAATGATAAAAGTTTTAAAATTTTGATCTTTTGGCTTCCTATGCTAAGAACAACATATAATATATTTAGTTCATAAATCAAAGTTGAATTACGCATCAGTAGAAATTAAAATAAATAGGTAAATAAGTCGAAACAATTGCTTCAAACATGTTGCTCTTGCAACAGAGAATATTATGACATTTTTGCATACAAGAAAAAAAACGCATGGTGGTGATAAGTTGTGGCTTGGTGGAAGAGAAAACTTACAAGAAAAAAGAAATAAAAAAAAAAGTAAGGAAAGGAAGGCGCACGAGAGAAAAAAAGAGTGAAAAGAAAAGAAAATAATAATAATAATAATAATAATAATAATAATAATAATAATAATAATAATAATAATAAAGGAAAGATGGATTCGTGAGAGAAAACGATATAGAGAAAAAATAAAAAAAATTAAAAATAAATATAATAATAATGTTAATAATATATTTATATATTTTATATTTTTATAATATTATGAAAAAAATGATGAAATAAAAAATAGTAAAATTTTTAAGATTGTGAAAAAAATATTTAATAATTTAAAATTAATTATATAGATTATTTAGAAAGGAATAAATTGAAAGTCGAACACTTTTTAATTATTTTAAAAAATTAAAATAATATCAATAATTATATATTGTATTTGAATTTAAAAAAAAATTAAAATAAATATAAAAAATTTATAAAAAATAATAATAAAATTTATTTTATTATTTTGAAATAAAATATTCCACAAAATTAATAAAAAATCATAATAATAATATTAAAATGATAATAATTTCAATATTAATAATAATATAATTTTTAACTCAATAAAAACAGAATGATATTATACAAGTGTATTTCTTTCAATATTACAAGTGTTCTGTTTTTGTCCCTTGACACAGCATGCATAAAGTGTTTAATTATTCTCATTCTAAAGTAGCTAGTCTTGTTGTGGATATATATACAAATTAGAATGAAAAAAATATTCATAAGAATGAAATCATGAAATGAATGTAATATAAATCAATTGTTAAACTTTTTAATGCAATTTTTATTCTTCATTTTTGTAAAGATGTGAAAGTATCATATAGATTTTTAAAAAAAAAAATTAGGATAGACAATCGAAGAACAGAATAAATGAACATCTAACAATATGGTAAGTTCTAAATATTATTTTTCTTAATAAATATTGATATATATTCTTAGTAGTATATATCTTCAGAGAAAAATATGATAAAAATATTTAAATATCAATATATTAAAAATATAGATAAATATTTTTTTAATATTAAAAAATATTAGAAATACAAACATACTAAATACTAGTAATTGATAATTTATATTTTATTATTATTGTTTACAAGATTCATGTGTGATGGATGAAGTTAAGAGAGATTTTTTTTAGTGTTATAAAAGTACATATATTTTTACTTAAAATAAAAATACTTATTTTAAATAATTAGTTTTTATTTAATTTTTTAAATTAAAAAAATTACCAAATTGAAAAAAATATAACGGTAAGAAAATAAACACTGAAGTACCGTTAAGAATTTTGTCCCTCATCTAATCTTTTCATTTCTTCGTAAAAAATTAAATTTAAAAAAAGTGATGGTCCAAGCAAATAGATTACTTGTTCCATCTTTCTAGTACTCTACTTGAATCACAAGATGGCCTAATCCAGCTGAACAAAGCAGTGACCTTTCATGTTCTAACCGGTATGGAACTTAACAGATTGCATTAAGTTATAAGTATCAAATCACCTCTGTCCATTCTTTCCACATCATTTTACAACCAATTATTCAACTAGTTTAATAAGTTAACACTTCCCATAGTTATTGTTGTCAACATACTCTTGTAATCGTTGGCTCACATGCTCTACAAGGAATAGAGAATATCATGAGGAATTGAGGATTGCATTGAAAGTCATGCTTATGACCATACCCTAATTCTAAATTATGTTTGAAAATTTTCAAAACAAAAAGCAGATCCTTGATATGTAAAAGATATGATGGTTTAAGTTATTAAGTGGTCATTCACTCCTATGCGTTGGATAATGGTCAAAAGATACAATGTCCTCGATATGGAATCCAAAGAAGCTGGTTGTAGAATAACTTGCATACTAAATTACTAATGTTTGGATAACTAGTTTCTTTAAAAACCAAAAATATTTAACTACAACTATATTGGCCAGTTACTCTGAATGTGATGCTTCAGTAACTTTAGCACTTTTTACCAAAAATAAATCATTTTATAAATAAATTAACAGCACAATGAATATGTGCAGTCCTCTCGTCTCATACTTGAAAAAATATATATATCTAGAAAACCAGTCCAGAAACAAAAGAAAAAGTTACAAATTACCGTAGGAAAATTAATATCAATTCCTTCCTACAGGGACAGAACTTCAAAATCATTGAACTGAAGCTTGAACTTGTTATAAACCACATCTTATGAATTGTAAATGCATTTGATTTTTTTTATAATTGTTAATATAATTTCAAATTAAATAAAATATAGGTAATCTATTTCTTTTAATGGCAAGTTGAATGATTAAAATCTAAATGTTGCATAAGAAATTCATTTAAGTTTACTATTTCTGTTCCTTGTTATTATAGATTTTTTTTTTACTCTTTCCATATTTGTTTTCTAAATTCCTACTTACATAAATCTCATTTAATCTATCAAGATAACATCAAAATGTTTGTGTATATATATTTTTTTTCATTTTTATCTTTTAACTAGCTAATGAAAAAAAATAAAATCATCAAAATAAAGCACAACCCAAAATAAAAATAAATATTATTATTTTAGTTGCGCTTATTTTCCTAAAATAATAACAAAAAGTAATAATGAATTAACTATTTGTAAAATGGGATAAAATTTAAATATTAATTAAATAAAATTAAAAAGATATTTATTTACAAAATTGAAAAGGTTTAATGATTAATTGAAATAAAATAAAATTTTAATATATTTGAAAAATAAATATATTTTAAGGATAACTGAATTAAAATTAAATTTAAAGGTATTTATTTTAAAAAAAATAATGAGATTAAATACTTTTTCTTTAAAAATATTTTTTAGTAATTTAAATTAATCTTAAAGGTTAATACTAATAAAAAAGTATAACTAAATCAGATATAAAAATATAAATATCTACTAGATATGTGTATGAGCCAGTAAAATTGTTTACCTATACATATAAGTTTAAATATAATTTCTTTTCTAAATACAAATTTAGAATAATATATAACATTATTTCATATATTTTTTACAATAATGCATACATTGAAAATGAGATAGAACAAATAAAATAAAGAAAAAAATTATAAAATAGAATATGTAAAAAAATTGAGAAAAAAATATTATGAAAAAATATTAAATTAACAATACTCATATAATTATAAGAATATTTGTAAAATTCAGATCAACTCAACTGATTGAACTGATTGGATCGAAAATTAATAAATCGATTGGATCGAATCATATTTATCAACTTGTACAATCTAATCTGACTTAATGACTTGATAAATCGATGAACTAATCAATTCGATGAGGTTGGTCAAAATAAAAATAAAAAAAAATAAAAAATAAAATATATTTTTTAAAAAATATTGTTTGAAGTTGATAATAAAAAAAACAAAATTAGAAGCATAATTTATAAGTTAAAGAATATAAATTTTATATTTTTTTATAATTATAATTTAAAATTTTTAATTTTATCTCAATTATAAAATTTTGTTTTTCACCTTTTAAAATTCTATTTCAATCATTATTTAATTTTATAAAATTTTAAAATTTTAATTATTTAATTATATTTCAAATTTATATTTTATTTAGTATTATAACAAAATTTTAACTCTTATTTATTTGATTAGATATTTATATAATAATAATTATTTTTACTTTTAAATTTAAAGTATTATAATTGTATAGATAGAATTAAATATATTTTTTTCAAATTTAAATATATATTGATTCAACTTGTTAAACCAATAATCAATGAAGATAATTTACCAAAGGAATCGATCTCCTTTCCGAGTTTATAACATTGGTTATAGGTTCTTTAATACACTATCTGTCTTTTTTATTATTTTATTGATAATCATCCGATCCTAGACTTCCGTTGACTCTCTCTCTCTCTAGTCTGTGTTAATTTATTTTATTTTCTTTAAATACCTTCAAGCAGAAGTTGAGTGCACTACTTCAAAACAAAGCCATCTCTGTAGCTGCAAGTTCACAATTGCCCCTGCTCTGTTTCCCTTTCCTCAACGTCAATGAATGTGAGAATTTGTAACCCTCCAAGTTTTACCTTTGTCATCTCCCAATAAATGAATCCAATCCATTTGTGAAAACACCTCACTTCTTAGTTTTTCTGTTTTCAATTCCATGCATCACTCATCATCAACAATTATCTTATGTCATGTTTATGTTTTAAGTACAAGTAGTACTCTTTGGCATTCAAAGCTTGAGATCTAGTGAGTAATATTGTAGTAAATATTGGTATTAATGTTGTTTTCAATCTTGGAAGTGATTAAAGGAGTAGTAACAGTCCTTTCATTTACTCTATGACAGAAAGTAGTGCTAAAGGTGGACCTATATGATGACAAAATTAAGAAAAAGGCCATGAAGGCAGTCTCTAGCCTTTCAGGTATGAATTTCAATTTTTTTTCGATTTCTCTTGTAATTTCTGTACTTTTTAATGCCTACAAAGTCAAGGAAAAATCAAAGAGAAAAAAAAAAGTAATTTACATTATGACTAGAATTAGAAACTTTGTATTATATAGTATCCAAGATTGAATGATTTGAGGGGTGATTATTGCAGGGGTTGAGTCAGTCTCTGTGGATATGAAGGACCAGAAATTGACCTTAATTGGAGACATCGATCCCGTGCTTGTAGTGGCCAAAATGAGAAAGCTGTGTCACACTGACATATTATCTGTTGGACCAGCCAAAGAGGAGAAGAAGGAACCTAAGAAAGATGAGAAAAAGAAGGCAGAGAACAAGAAAAACAATGAAGATCAGAACTTAGCTGATATTTTGAAGGTCTATGAAGCCTATCATACTCAGATGAGACAACCACATTATTATTACACAAGTGTGGAAGAGAATCCTAATGCATGTGTTATCTGCTAATTAAGTTTTAGAAAATCACCCAATTCAAAAAAAAAAAAACTGAAGAGTTGTGAGGGTGAATGTTAATCCCAGCCTTTCCCATTTTTGTCCATCTTTCTTTGCTGTTACTTGTTGGTTTTTATTTTTATTTTTTGTGAATAATTGTCTTGTTTTCCTCTTGAACGCACTTTTAATCTATTTAGATTAAATCACATGTAATTTTGTTTCCACGAATATTTTCAAAACCAATTAAGAGGATCTTAACAACTAAATAAATTTAATTTTGGTGTCAGATTCTTCTAAACAAAATACTTATTTTTATTCAAATGTTTCAAGATTTATGATAAATTAATCAAGATATAATTTTTTTTAAAAGTTTATAATTTGGAAATACTAGTAAATTTTTGATGAATTTTATAGTATGTTGAAGAGAAAATATTAATATAGATTTTTTTAATTTGTAATGTTTTAATATATTAAATGGTGTTTTAAGTAAAAAAAAATCAAATAAATTTATGAAAAATTTAATAAAAAAATAGAATTTGAAGGTTTTGCATAAATCTAAGTTTCTTATTTTCAACTCAATTTTGATTTTAATGCTATTTTTTAATGGTTTTTATTGTCAAAAGTGTTGGTTATGTACAATTTGATTATTTTATATTATAATATATATATATATATATATATATATATATATATATGTGTGTTTGGGGATTAATTGCTTCTAAAAAATAATTTATATAATTTATTTTATAAATATGTTAATTTTATTTATGTTTTTACGAGGAATAGATCATTAAAATATGATCAAATTAGTATTTTATGATTAAATTGTATGCATTTGACACTTATGAAGATTAAAATTACATGAGGTGAAACTTTCAGGAGCTACACTTCTATGTCTACTCAAACGGCATCATCATTTAATTAATTTTTAAAGATGAGATTTAATTGTACAGAATTCAAACTAAATAAATTAAAAGTCGGATTTTTTAAATATAATTTAAAGAAGGGTTTTCCTTGTGATTTAATTTGGATTAATGAATAATGAAATGAATTTAAATATAATTTATGTTAATTATAGTAATGCGGTAGCCATTTTATATAAATTTAGAATTATTAATATTAGGTGTTAAATTTGAACGTTTATATTATTTTATATTTTTTATAGAATATAAAATTTATTAATTTAAATAATTATATAATAATATTTTTATAATTATATATATATTAAATTTTAAATAACTTAAATATATATATTATTCAATAATTTATATTTATTTATATTTTAATAATATATTATATGTGAATATAAAAAATATATGATGGAGTATTTATTAATTTTTATAAAATTTTATAAATATTTTTAATTGATAAATTTTTTAAATAAATAATTATATTAATAAAATTTATATTTTATAAAATAGATATTAAATAGTATAAGTGTTTAAATTTTAATATATGATGTTAATTGATTTTAATCGTTTTATATATAATAAAGATAATTACTTTACAGTATTTTTGTGGTATAACAATTTTTCAGATTATGTGGTCTTGATGTATAATGTATTCATTCAAAATCTTGGTAGTTTTGTGTCTTCCTTAGAAATAACATTCGAGAGAGTTAATTTTATTTCATATCTACTTTTGGTGTTATTTATTTTCAGAACTAGATGCACGGATTATGTGAGGAAATATCAACCGACTTGGTTGAAAATAAACGCATAAATTTATTAAATTTAAAAATTTTTATTTGTGTAATTTTCTTTGTATGTTTAAATATATTATTATTGCCATAATACCTAACATAATTATTGGAGTGAAAGAACATTTAACTATTTAATCTTAAGTAACTAACAAATGAAACTTTCTTACACAACTTACAATTCTCATACTCAGTGGTTAGTTTTCTTTTGTCTTTCTCATTTTTGTTCAACAATTTTAATATTAAAAAAAAACAGTATCCAGCTTCTCAAGATATTTAAGCATAAAAGACTAAATATCAGTAAAATAAAATTTGAATATTCGGTTCACAGTGTGTTCTTTTAAGAGTAGAATTTTTAAAGTATAAGTTAAAAACTATATATATTTGATAAAAATTTAAAATTATAATTGAAATATAAATAATTAGCTAGCTGGAACGAATAACGAGATAATAAGTAATAAAGTTTGAGGAAAAGGGTTTCGCTAATTGGTATCTTAAAAACATTATTTAATTAAAAAATAAAAGTAAACTTCTTATTAAAATATATTAAAAATCACAATATTTATAATAAAATTTTCTACTTATAATATACTCTCTAATTAATATACTTAAAATATTACTTAGTGGTTTTTCTATCATAAAAAGCGACAGTGTTTTCCAAGTGGAATCCAAACTCCTTTATGCCATTCAAAATCTTAAACCTAGTTTAAAACTCAATTTTACATTGTCCTGGTGGCTTTTATGAGCCTTTAACACAAATCAAACAGCGTACAGAACCACTTCCTCGAAAGATCCATAGTTAAGCACTCTTATAAATTAGGTGCAAGTTGTATGATATGGTTGGTCAATACCGGCAACTTCATCGATACATACAAATAATAATAAAAAAAAGAACACATGTATGAAGGCATTGCTCTGTATGTATAATTAGTGTTTAGACCATGTGAAAGCAATAAGATAAAAAGAGAGGATCTATTTTGATGAGTAAGATATTGCATTATTTTAACTTTATTTTAGATTGTTCATTCACCCTAACGTCTCCATCATTTATATATATCATTTACCTTTGAACTTCTGAAACTGCTGAGTGTTGACTCTCCTTCATTATTAGATATGACAAGGGTCTGATTAGTTGGGATCTGTCTTGATGAATTCTTTATTTAAATGAACCAATTGAAAAAATTCCCACTAATCACACTATGCTTAATCGGTAATGAGACCTTGAAAGTAACATAATTATGTGGTTTTGTTACTTACTTAACCAACTATTGCTCACATGCATGGCATTTGTGTGTAAATAATTAATATGGTAACAGCAATACAAAAATTTCACATACTGAAAAAAAAACAAAAAAAGCCTTTTACTTCTCTTGTTGGCCTAACATTTTCCCAATAAAAATCATTCTATTAATTTTATAAATGTGCATTAACAATATGATACACTAATATAAATTAATCAATTTCCTAGATCAACTGGCAGATATAAAACTAATGCTTCAGCTGATATGGGCAGTAAATATAGCATTGGTACATCAATACACTATTAGTGTAATGCTACAATCTTTATGTTGAAAATATCAAATTTTGTTAGAAAAAGAATATATTAATGAAACAAGACTGACAATTAATATTTTATTTTGTTGGTGTATATGTAATAAAAATTTAATGTTTTTATAAGCATAAAAAATAAATGTAATAAGAACAAAATACAAGGAACCTCAATTATAAGAAAAATACTATATGATTTAATGAGTATATAATGTCAATTTGTTATGTTCTAAGTCATCAAAATAAATTTATATGCATTTTTCTAAATAATAAAATGTTTGGAATCAGTGTACTTATTACCATGGTGCAGTGAATAGATCCCATATTCAATAAGTAACTACTTTTTTAATACGATATTATAAAATTTAATAAATAATGATTTTTTAAAAAATTATATAGAATTTTATATTCTAATATATTAAGTTTTATAGTTTTAATAAAAATTTATTATATATAAAATATTATCCTCTATTCTTAAACGCATAATAGAAAAATCAAAATCTATATGTACTTGTTTATTTAATAGTTTACATTGTACCAATATTTAAATATATATAATCTAGATCTTGTACTCGTGGCTGAATAATTAAATAATTCTTTTTCAAACGATTTTACCTTCTTAGGACTTGATAGATACATTAGTTTAACGTTGGATTACTTTTTACAGGTCTAATTTTTAATAAAAATTAAACTATTAATATTAAAAGTAATTAATATATACTATATAATTAAATAAATTGATCAATATTAAATTTTAATATATTAAATATTAATATAATATATTATTTGTTAGTATAATTTTTAAAGTTTATATCAAAAAAGTATTTTTAATAAATAAAATTTATATTGATAAAAATAATTCTTTGATAAATTTTTATTTGTCAATAAATAATTTTTTTAATAAATTTAATGTTTGATATAAATAAAATTTTAGTGAGTGTTACTTTTATTTACATAGTTATAATGATATGATGCAATTAATCTCAATCTAATTTTATTTTGTTTGTACAGATCCATTAATTATATTGATAATTAAGCCGTATGTATTACACTGATGTAATTAGCATGCTATAGCTATACCTAAAAAAATGATTGAACTAGAATTTTAGTTCTTAGGGTTATTCTAGAGTAGTTTAGTCTTTAAAAATAATTGTAGAAGTTGTTCTTTTAAAAATTTACAAAATTTGTGTCAAATTAGTTTTTTTAAAAAACTAAAGTGAGATACACATATAAGTTAGAGATGACACTTACGTTAGGTGAGGGTGGGAAGATTTTCTCCATTTCTTTGTCCTCCAGGTTAATTTTGTCCTATGTTCTCATCCTCTCTCATGTGTTGTTTTGATATCTCTCACATTATACAAAACATAAATAATAAATAGCAAAAAAAATTTAAAAATAGAGATATTAAAAAAAATTTAAGTATCTTTTAAAAATTTAATATTCATATAGTCAATTATATAAAAAAAATTCATAAGTATATTTATATATTTTTTAAAAAACATTTTTATTTATCTACCTCTCTCTATATATATAATTAATTAATTAATTAAGACCATTTATCATTTTTAATGTGCTGAAAAATTCATTAAGATAGAAAAATATGATTTATATCCTTATTTCTCAAGCTATTTCAAATGATTGTTTTGTCCCCATTTTTAAAGAAAAAAATTTAAAATTCAAGATCTCAAATTAGATAATTCTCACAAAAATCCTTGGTCAATAGAGACAATTATTTTCCTTAATATAAGCTGTACTAATTCAAAGCCTAACTTATACACAATAAAATTAAGGGATTAAATTATAAATAAAAAATAGTTTAGCGACTAATTGCTAATTTAATTATCATTACTCAAATTTTCAACCATATGCTATTTGTTGGGCTTCTTGAGCACTATACCACAAATAGTTTAAGAAACAAAAATCTTTAGTAAATGAGGTGGAAACATTTTAAAACCCTTGTAAAAATACGTATTTTTGTTTAAATTATTACAGCACTTTGTTTCACAAGCGCTTTAAATATTAACATATAAAAAAATATTTACAGATCAATCCTATTGGTTCCTCTAAAAAGAACATAGGGATTCTAATGGTTGTCTTGTAGAAAATTAAATGAGGAATCTTCTCATCTCCAATTTTCTTTCTGATGGGTTCTTACAAGGGGAAATCACTTAAAGCAGTCCCTAGGTATTGTATTGGAAAAGCCTTTGGCATTATTATTTTTTTTATATAAATAAGTGATTATTTTGAAATATTTTTAAAAAAGAAGTTTTAATAAATAAGTAATTACGTTTTAAAAAAAAAAGATGATTCCAAACATACCCTTGATGCTTTTGGTTAGTTGAATTCTTCTACTGTGCTGGGGTGAAAAGCTGGAAATTTTGGTTGGCATGGAAAAATTTTTGAAAGATGGAGTTGGGTTTGATGCATATGTACAAATCAAAATTTTCTTGGCGTGGCTGTTTCATTGGGATCACAAAACTGCTTAGCATTGTCATCTTCAATTTTTTTTTTGTTTTATAAATAATTATTAAAAATACATGTGTTTGAATTTTAACTGCAGGAGGCACAGTAGAAAGCACAATTGTATCTGATGTGTTTCCCATTCATTGCATCGTTCTCTTTAGTTTATGATAGAATAAATTTTGTTATACATGTATGGAACAGAGTGGGAAAAGAAAAAGAAAATAATATAATATGATAATAAAAATATAAAAATAAAATATATTAAAATAAAAATATTATTAATATATGATGACAAATATTCTAGGGCCAGAGATATTTGTTGTAAATGGATGGTCATGACTTTATAGCCAGAGATATTTGTTGTAAATGGATGGTCATGACTTTATAGCCAGAGATATTTGTTGTGTCTTGTATCCTCTCACACAGTCTACTTTTGATATGTATGTATTTTCCTTTTTAAGATGGGAAAAGCAGATATATTTTGAAGATATTTCATTTGGAATATCAAGTTTTTTATGTTTGGACCATTTTACCCTTAACTTAGTTTAGAATAATGTTGTTTTTTATTTAGTTCCATGACTTTATACAAATTCGGACTATGAAATTCTGTGTCACTAGACTCATAAATTGAAACTGTGACTGTTTCCCAGATCAAAGGAAGAATCAGATTCTGCAGAACCCAGGGTGTGAAACATTAATGATTTGTTCTCATGCAAGAAACTGAATTGTAGTTATGTTTTTTAAACTAAACGAAAATGTTGATTGATTTGACATGTTACCATGGCTAAATGCCCCTAGGATGTTTGCTATTTTGTGCCGGGTTTGATATTTTATTAATATTTGTAATAAAAATGGTTGGTGTATCCGCGGCATGAGCTAGTGCTGTGTTCTATTACACTATAAGAAAAATGCCATAGCCCATATGGCTGTGACCCTTCCAGCATTGGTTCAGTATCTCATTAATTGGCCAATTTTCATAAACCCTGTTACAGATATAGGCAGAATATGTTATGGTAAGTAAACCACAATATGAGATGATGTAGCTAGTATGGTAATGACTGGAACATGTATGAAAATCACCAACATTTTAGTATCTGATGGCCACTGGCCACTCAGATTCTTGAACCTCAGATGGTATCTAGCTTGCAAAGTGCCTAGATATAATATTTCTTATACATAGGAATTTTCCTGATAATCAAATTCTTGATCTGGGTCTCATCTTCTGGGCAGCATAATAGTAGATTTTTGACCTGTTTTGAGGAATTAATACTATTAGAGTGCATAATATCAACGAAATCATGGATGAACTGCTCAAGATGGAGAGAACAGAAGATGCTGAAGGGATTGCATTGCATGAGGGATTCATGGGGTTGGCTTTTCAAGAGAATGATCCTCACCTATTCCTGTATAAAGTAAAAAATATAATGAGAAAGAAGATAAAAGATGGATACAAAGAATATTCATACCAAAAGGATGCTGATTCAGTTTTGAGATAGAATAAGGCCAAATATATTAAAAATAACATATTCAAGAAACTATGGAAGTCCAATAAAAAGTTATTTAATTCAGACAATGCTTAACATTTCAATGATGGCATCCAAGTACTAAATAGAAAATGAAAGATTATCCGTCCTAAGTTGTGTTGATGTAGATGCCGGAGTAAAGACAAAATAAGTGATAGCAAGAACATTAAAGCTAGAACTAGGAGCCAAAAAGGAAAATCAATTGATGAATATGACACTATGGCAGCATTTTAGAGTTGAGTATTAAAATCTCCACTGCCTTGTTCTGTTTGTCATGTAACTTGATATTTATTTGAGTGTGTGATGTGTGTCAAATGTAGCCATAGTTCAGCAGTGATTGATTAATGTTAATTAAAGAAATAGCTTACAAGTTGGTTATGACTGAAATATAGAGTTTTGTTAAACCACAGTTATCCTTTATTATTGAAGAAAATTATATTGGAACCAAGTAGGATTATTATGAGAAATAAAGCTCTTCTTCCAAATTTTTATAAAAGTTTGTTAATCATTTTTTTTTCTAGACCATACTCTTTATTGCAGATAATTCCAAATAATTTGTGTTTGAAGTTACTATTAGAAGGCCAACAATGGGAATTTCATTTCTATATTTCTCAATGACCAATGAATATCTAAAGGGATTTCATTCCCACATGGAATGATTCTGATTTTCAACTTTCAAGCCCATTCCGTCCAACTTTTCCCAAATAAAATAAGAAATTGACATGCAAAGCAAATGTTTGGCCGAGCCCCATTGTAACTTTCAAATTGAACTACAAAGGATGTCATGTGAGCTTCAAAATTTGGCAAAATCTAAAGCAACACTTGACCAAAATAGGGAGGAGGGACAAAGTACTTAAAATGGCTTAACGACATTTTGTCGGAGTTAGTAATTTTATTCAATATCTAGGAAACTCCAAGGAATTATATTGTCTGTCTTGACACCTTCAATACCAAAGGACAAATGTCTAAAAGAAAAAGAAAAAGGCCAATGAAGTGGGCCAAGTGACTGGAACTAGCGCTTTAATTTCTTTCTCTTGGGCCGAGCCTAGTGGGACCGAAATTGATTTGGAATGACATTTTTCCTCTTTTTGTGTTTTAATTAATAAAATACTTTGCGAAAGTCACATATGATGGCCCATTTATACACTTTTACTTAGACTAAGTAAACCACGTAGAAATGGGTAAAGTTCAATATTCCTATGACCGCGTTTACATATCCGGGATATCGGGATGCCAGTACAAATGTATAACAGTACAAGCACTAACATTCACTGTGTCGTTGGATATCCGTTCAGACCATCTCAAACGGAGTTTTCACAAAAACACTGCCGTCCAATTCTGCTTTGGAATCTGTGAAACCACGATAGATGGTGTTAACAGAAAAAAAAAAAAAAAGGGGAAAACTTCTTAGCTCAAATACATGCACATATATCCTGATGTAAATCATGCATTCCCCTTCCCCTCCCTTTTTTTTTTTTTTTAAATAATCCTCCAATCATTTTTAATCGTTAATTTAAAGGTGTAGGAGATAGATGCATACATTGTCGATAAGACTCGTCCACTAATTTTATTGATTTTAACCTTTGATTCTGTCGTGGAGTTTTTTTAAGATCCATTAAAGTTAAATATAGTCAATTTTGGTATAACTAATTTTGCACCGCAAACATTATTAGAATATATAATAAAAATAATTTTAATTATAGATTTTTATTAGAGCATATGTATTTTATTAGAAAATATGATAATTTATTTTCAACCATAAGTTAAATGGACGCTTAAGTCAACCATCAAATTATACTCTTCCATTTTGATTGTATGAATAAGATATGAAAAATATGTAGATCTAAACCTTCCCTAATTTTTTTAGGGTGGATACAAAGTCCTATCCAAAGTTGCATAACATTGGGTACCCTTTTTTTCTTTAATTTTCTCCTTGCCAATCTTTTGTGAAAGTTGACAAGAAGAATCTAACCGACCACAGAAGAAGCTGTACTTTTCTCATCCACAAGTTTCCCGCTCTACAAATTCCCTCCAAGCATACTAGGCACTACCCACCTACTTACCTACCATATATAAAAGCAAATAAGATCAGCAATACTACTCTCTCATAGTCCAATATGGGAAACTGCTTCTTTGGGGCCATGTCAGATCCTGAAACAGTAATCAAAGTAATAACATCAAACGGTGGCATAATGGAATTCAGTGGTCCAGTAAGCGTGAGTTTCATCACCAATGAGTTCCCGGGACATGCCATATTCAGAAGCCACGACCTTTTTTGGAAGCCACTTAGGCAATTTGATGAGTTGGAAGCAGGCCAATCTTACTATTTGCTACCACTCAACAACAACATAGATACCCCATGTCAACATGTTGTTAGACAAGGCCATGTTAGATCTCACAGTGTTCCTACAACCTCTTATCCTGCCTTGTATAGAATGTCATTGGACTACCAACACCACCTGGGAATGGGGTTGCTCAAGAGGTCCTCCATTGAAGGTTTCTCTAGCAGGAGCAGTGCTAGTAATAGCTGCAACACTCTTGGTGGTAGCAGTAGGTTTTGGAAAGTGAAGTTGGTTATCACCCCAGAACAGTTGTTGGATATTTTGGCACAAGAGGCTCGCACCAAGGAGTTGATAGAGAGTGTGAGGATGGTAGCAAAATGTGGGATTGCCGGTGGCTTTTCATCTTCAGCTGCAGGTATGGTTTCTGATCAGTGGAGTCTTTCAAGCACCAGTTGGAGTATTTCCTCTAAGATTGATGCCTTGGTAGGCATTTAAATTAGTACAGGGTAACAAATAATTTGTAGCCACAAAACTATCTTTCTTTTCTGTCTCTTCTCCTTTGGTTACTTTGATCCATTGCTACTTTTATGTATGCATGCTTCATATTTTTGTTCCTTCTTTAAAATTCAATGTAGATTCACTCTTTGTCATACCGAATTCCAGAGTTTCTGAGCACTTGTTGTATACTAGTGATAGTGGCACACATTCAAGGCACTTGCTTTTATCTTTCTTTAGTTTTTTTTTCTCTGTTTAAGAAGATACCAAATCATTTTGCCACACCAATCTAGGTTATTTGATCTTACACTAAAATAAATGTGACATCTTAAATACATGGGAAACAAACGACAAGTGTTTAGACTGATCAAGAAAGGGACTCTGATGCACTGGTAGGGCTTTCCAAACTTTGCCGCACTATATTGATGAGCTATAGGCCTTCATATACAATAAGTTTCGTTTAATTAGCTTGGTCTTTTACCCAGATGGGAAAATATGGATTATATACCTATGTGTAGTGGATCATGCATCAACGATGTTAGGAAGGATTATAACAAATGAAGAAAATATTTTTGACTAAAATCTTCTGAACTGCATGTGTTAATGTTTTGATATCTTTTATTTTTTAGGCTAAAAGCTACCCACATCATTTACTTACAAGTGAGATTATAGATAATTTACAATCAAAGAATGTTATTATTGCGATTACTACATAACTGATCAACTAGGATTGTAACTATGATAATTTGTAAGCATTACACATAGCAACACCAATTCATGGCGGACCTGATAGCTTCAATAAAGATGAATGTTGGTAATCATAATATGCGATAAAAAGGTATAAAATGAGTTTAAGCAAAGTACAAAAGGACGCTAAAGCATTGGAAAATAAAGTGCTTTAATTTCATTCTCCACTTTTTTTTTTGTTTCTGTTGAACGCTTTATTTCTTTTCTCTTTGTTTAGACCCTTTCTTGCATCAGATACTTATCTAAGGGAGAAAAATAAAATAAAATAAACACGCACTATTACCCGGAATAGGGGGTTTTCATTGTGTCATAACCGTAATTACAACGAGACGATGAACTCGCTAAATTTTGAAATGGGTTTGTATTGTGGAGCCGCCACCAAATTTTATTTTAAGGGAAAACATTTGAAAAAATCCTAACTTGAGGAAGAAATCTAGATTCGGGAGTCGGTTACGAGTAAGGAAGGTATTAGACACCCTACTCGTCCGTTCCAAAGAACGGTACCCTTAAACTGAGTGTGTGATTTTTTGAAAACTGTTTGATCCCTTAAAATAGAATAGAAAATAAATAGGTTTATAGAAAATAGCCTGACAGGACTTGATCCTGCTCCTACGTATTCCCCGGTGCAATGGGAAACTCAAGGCTACGTAGTTCTGGTTAAGAGACTTGATCTCTTAGAGAAGAAAAGAGTAATCTTAGGTAAAAACTTTAAAACAACGTTTCTTAAAGAAATACAGGATTTAGGGGAACAGACGTGCTTGCATAATCCAAATCGTCATAAGCCGTATTTGAATTAGCACGAATTAAAATACGTAACAGTAGAGAATGCTACTTGCCCGTATTAGAACCCGTTTGCACAATATGAGAAAAATAAAATAAAAAAAACTGATGTTTTTGGAAACAGAAGAATTTTAGAAAAAACAGACGTGCTTGCATAATCCAAATCGTCGTAAGCCGTATTTGAATTAGCACGAATTAGAATACGTAACAGTAGAGAATGCTACTTGCCCGTATTAGAACCCGTTTGCACAATCTGAGAAAAAATAAAAAAACAGATGTTTTGGAAATAGAAGAATTTTAGAAAAACAGACGTGCTTGCATAATCCAAATCGTCGTAAGCCGTATTTGAATTAGCACGAATTAGAATACGTAACAGTAGAGAATGCTACTTGCCCGTATTAGAACCCGTTTGCACAATCTAAGAAAAAATAAAAAAAAACAGATGTTTTGGAAACAGAAGAATTTTAGAAAAACAGACGTGCATGCATAATCCAAATCGTCGTAAGCCGTATTTGAATTAGCGCGAATTAGAATACGTAACAGTAGAGAATGCTACTTGCCCGTATTAGAACCCGTTTGCACAATCTGAGAAAAAATAAAAAAATAGATGTTTTGGGAACAGAAGATTTTTAGAAAAATAGATGTTGGGATGGTTTGCGAAATTTAGTTTGAGGCAAATGCTTAGTAAAGACCAGAACCTGGGTGAGAAAAACAGGGTATAATGATAATGGCCTTTACTAGTTTTTTACAGGAATTGGCACTACATGTAGAACGTGTTTTTCGTTTGTAACCTCCTAATCCCTTTTTTTTTTCCTAATTCTAAACCGCATCCTTATGCAGGGATAAGGACCTTTTACCAAACTGACCAGTATGCCTAGTGTAAAGTTCCTAATTTGCAGGCCAGTCCCATTGCTAGATGATGTCCTCAATGTGGGCTAGGGGTTAAGGGGTCTGGTGCAAGGTTTATTACTAGAGCAACCCTGCCAATCACGATTAAGGTTTTTTCTTACAGAACTTAGGTAGTCTGTGAATCCACTAGGAGCCTATTCCAAAGTTTTAGTCTTTTCCTGCTCAATCAACATAGAAGAATATGACTAGGGAGAGGGCCTAGGGTGCCTAAGTTGCTGTACATATGAGACTCCTAATTGACCCTTAATACCAGTACAGAGATTTTCCTTAACGATATACAAGTTGACCTACTTTCATATGTGGCACCTGTTGTTACTATGTGGAACTGAACTGCAAGCCTGGGGCCATTGATTTCTGAAATCAAACTCAGACACAGTGGTCTTAAACCTTGATTTGAAACTTAGGTTTTATCTTAGCCAAATCGGAATACCACTGATCCTAATCAGCAGAGAGTTTGATGAGGCAGGGAGCTAACTGACAGGTCTTAATGGTCTAGGTGCTACTATTTAAGGCAGTAGTTTACATGAGAGATGTACTAACTTAATAACCTGTTGAAGATGAACTATAACACCAACAATTGCAAGACATGACAGGTGAAGTCTGGGATAAGTTATTAGACCTTAAAAAATCAACACAGAAACCACTCTGAAACCAAAATATGTGTACGACCATTTATCAAAAGGTGCAAAGTTAATTGGTAAAAGGATATCAGGTATCCAGAAGTTCATTTAATCAGAAAACCAGTCCCAGGACTGTACACCCGATCATGAGTTTCTGGCCTTTATTAAACCATGACATGTACTAGCATTTGGGCCTCTTGACAGCTGGAGCAGATTCTGTGTATTCCAACCCCAGGGATAGACTACTACCAGTGCAACTAAAAAAACTAACTCCCCTTGCTGCCTCTGCTACTTATGGCACAAAAGTCTGGTTGACAGTCTAAGTTGTTGATTTGGATTTGGTTTAAGGATCAGTCATAATAATGCTAAGTCAAGGGGACCTGGTTAGGGGACACACCCTGGTTGGCCAAAGCCTTATGTACAGAAAATGATTTCTGCAGCTAAGGGAATTAAACTCTTCTTGTAGCTTCAGAACAGACTTGCCAAATTGGTTCCCAAATTTAAGAAGCAGAGAAATCAGAGGTCTACCCTTGCTGTTATAGCTTATTTCAGACTTAATCAGGCCCAAGGTTAGGTTCACTCTAATAACTGTAGTGCTCCTAGCTTCTATATTTCCTAAGATTAAGGTAGGTATGTGTAATAATCTAAGGTTCAACAGAGCTCAGAATCTGGTTTGCTGATTCATGGGCCACCCTGATCAGGATTGAAACCAGCTTAGGGAACCTGAGATTGGACTGGGCCTCTGATCTCAGGCTTATGTGCTAACTCAAGGTTATCAGTTTCAGTCCCTAAGGTCAGGCTTCTATAGGCTTACCAAATCTTCACTTGACCAAGGATGAATGATGAATTACATCTTATGATTATCAAACCTGAACCTGGATAAAAACTGGGTGACCAAACCTGAACCTGTACAACAAATCCTAGAACTTAACTACTAAACTGGATAAGGTCAATTTTGTTGCAATTGATCTCTGCCTACTCAAATCTGATCACCTTAGTGATAGCATCAGCAGGCCTGGTCTCTAGTTCTGGATGCAGTCCTAAATTTTGTTAAAGTGCACTTACTTAAGTCTCATTATCTGTTCATGACTAGGTGCTGTAATGAGATCAAGTATCTGAGGTATGTCCTAACAGCCAAGCCTTTAGGTATCCTAAGCAAACCCCAATGTATGGCTCCTGCTACTGAGATTACCATAATATGGGTTGGCTCCCAGGTAGAAAAGAATGGTTTACTAGAGTCTATTGAGTCCGATTTGGCCTAGCATCCTCCAAAATAGTGCAAAGCTCAATAAGCTGACCAAATATTAGGCCACTGTAAATGTAACCAACTCAGAATCAGGCCTGAGAGACCTTTATTGAATTAGCAGTCCCTAGCCTTTACTCTTTGCAAATTCCCAAAACTAAATCAGGATACATATTAGCAACCTTGGGTGGCAAAAGTGTAAGATCTATAGATGTCCTTAACCTGTAACTGCTGTCACTTGTAGACTAAGTGTTACTATGGGCAGAATTTTACAAGTTAAAGGGCAGAGACATTAGTAGCATGACATTCAAATCCTCAACAGAACTCGCTAGCTAAGACTTGGGTTTCTGCAGTATCTTTGTGACCAGTATACTGATTCGTAGGACATCTACCCTGACCATCTGAGTGCTTTGACTATCTCTCAATCTCATGACCCTTGCTGCTTGACCATTATTTTCAGGCTTCAAGCCTGTTTATCCAAAATTAACTCTTGATAACAAAAAAAAACCAAGCAGGCTTCTTAGTTTTGGAACCAAATTTGCATCAAACCTCTGTCTTCTCTGACTACAGGTTGGAATTGCTTATATGCTGAACCTGATATTGTAAGTACTAGCAGACGAAAGAAACTGTTGTGATCTCCCCAAAAGACTCCATAGTCTGTCATGGAGGAATTGGAGGTTTTACTCCAATATCTAACTGATTCGAAAATCTGCTAGTGGAAATCCACTCATTGATTCAAGAAGGGAATTCCTCTAGTGCTTGCCTTACCAAAGACTAACATCAGACTAAATTTGAGGGCAGACATTGATACCATCTGATAAAAAACTAATCCTTATATTGACAGTGACATTTAAACAAATCTATGCTAGGTCTTAAGTCTAGTTGAGGTGATCAAGAACCTTATGTTCATAGCTGGGTGCCATAATGAAAACAGTATCAGAGGTCTGCTCCAGAAGCAGAACCTCTGGCACCTATTGCAGACCCAGATACATGGCCACTGCTACTAGACTAGCTTAACAGAAATATGGCCAAGAGTTGTATCATGGTTCATGGTTGTGAGCTTGCAAAGTTTAAAAACATGAAACTACATTAGCTAGTATGGTAGTCTCAAACCTATAGTACAGTACCTTGGAACATTTCACTCTCCCAAGAATTTTCACTCTATGAGCACACTCCTCTGACCAAAACCACAAGCCTTGGGCTTCAGATTCTGGATCAGAAATGCTACAAACTAAAGGTTATCTATTATGCTGAACTAAACAGCACTTGAACATTTTAATCTGTATCCTACTTGAGGTTTCTAAATTGATAACAAACTCTGGTTGTGCCTCTATCAACTACCTTGCCAAAACAGTGGGAGACACACACCAATTACTCTGAAGCTGTATCCCCTATGTTATCCAAACTCTATATCCAGCATGTCTAATGTACCAAGTCTGTGGCATTAACTTAACCCTTATAGCTGACCAAAGCCTAATCCAGAAGATCCTAGTTCTTAGCCTTAGGAGAAGGGAAGTCTTCATCACCTCTCCCCTGACTTCCTCAGAATCTGCTACCTAGTTTAATGCAAGTTCTGACATTCATTTACTGTCCTAAGCTCACATTAAGGTGATCTAAAACAGCCACAATATGGTGTTGACTTCGTGCATCATTTGTAAACCAGTGAGCCTAGAGTAGGGTGCCAAACTGGTAGCCAAACAGACACCAAAGTACTGATCAGGATAGTGGATGTGGTGCATATAGTGTCATACTTACCCTATGTTAGATGTTTAGAGAGCCATGAGCAAGTATAAAGCTTGGCATAATCCCTTGGATGAGTTAGCTAACTGGGCCGTATCTTATTTGCACCTGAGCTTGTGTTTCCCTCTTGGTCTTTTACAGGTTCAATTTCAGGTTCCTTAAAGGTCTCCTACTCTGGAACCAGTTTGTCCTATCTGCTGCTAAGGCTAGGCTCAGCCTATGGTTATTGAGGGACCAGAATTTACCTTTGATTCAATTCCTGTTTTCTTGGGTTCTAACTCAGACATAGCCTAAACTCAAATGAATGAGCTACTCTTGGCCTTGTGATGCACTGAGGTCTGAGCCATTAACCTACTGTCCCGGCTCATCAACCATCTAATTCAGGCCTCTGACATAGATAACATAGGATCAGAATGCAGCATGATTGCTACCCTAGTTTCAGAGAATTGCGATGAATAAGTAGCCTGGTATAAGGCTCCATCAAGGACCCTGATTTGGGTTCCTCAGTACGCAATTCGATAGGCCTAAAGTCAATGGCTTCCCACTGGTCTGCTATCTATGCTGCTTAAATTTTCTGAGATCCCACGTTGCCTCTGGTACTGCTATGACAGAACTTGCCTAGAAGACACATACTTGCCCACACAGCTAAGCTGTTATTTTGAAAAACTTAACTTTGCATTGACCATACTGCTGAGACTTGTTTGCTAATCAACAACCTATGGATACCAAGTTCTGACTAGGCACATGATCCAGCAGAAACTGCTGCTACCATGAATGGTCCTTCATTCCCAGGGCCAATTTGTTGAAGTCTGGACTTCACTCTCTTTCTGCAGAACTTACTTAATCTGGTCATCAGGACTAGGTTCTGGAGTGATTCCCTTAATACAGAAATCATTTCCATGGAATTTACTTGCTTGTCAAGACCCTATCATTATTATGCAAGATGAAATGCATAATTGGCTCCCAATGCCAATCCAAAGACTGGTCTGCAAGTTGATATACTTTCAGCCTTTCTAAAGGTTAGGCAATGATGACTAATTTGTTTCTAGATTTCACGTATGACATTAGGGGAGAGGAGCATTTGGGAGCAAAACTGAGAAAGTCAAGGGTGAGAACTCCTATCAGTGATCCCAGTATTGGCCTAGATCCTGCCACAGCAGTACAAAATCCTAGGACTATGGATAGGGAAAGCAGCCTGATTTGTCCAGACTTATGGGAAGAAAACAGCTTCTGAGTCTATTTCTCAGATTAAGCTCAAAAGAAGAATACTCTCTCCATTGATCAAGATTAAAACCGGTTCAGGAGACTTGACACCAAACTTAATTTCATATCTCCAATCTGTCATCCTACACCATATTAGCAAAATGAGCATATAAAACCAACAAGCTTGACTAAACCCCTGCCATGCTCTGCAACCTGAACCTTTGACCCGCTGTCTAGGTTCATTCACTATCCAAGTTAGACTTCTATTCAGGCGTACAGGGTAGAGAATACAGGGTCCATGTACAGCATGACTGTTGCCATGGTTTCAAAGAACTGAAAGGCATAAGTTGCTTAGTCAAAGGGCTTAACAGGGGATTCCTCTGTTAGTATCTTTCTTCATCTATTGATGTAAACTCTGGTATAACCCTAGTTGATGACAGCCTAAGGTTAGAACTTTAGTAACCTGTTGTCCTAGCTTGAATTAGAACCTTAAATTTGTAAGATACATGCATTTCTGGACAGGTTCATCATCCTTATTTTAACCTAGACTTGAGATGTTATCTGAGCCAATTGGGAGTGAGGGAAATGGCTCCAATCCTTGTAGATATTGGGAGCAAAACTGGGTGGCTAGGAGTAAGAAATTCTGTTGCTGAGTCAAGCATTGGCCTAGAACTTGTCGCAGCCATACAAGGTCCAAGGATTCATGGTTGGAGGAAGCAAACAAGTTTACCAAAACCTATGGAGGGGAAGGGCTTCTAGACCTACTTCTTAAATGGAACTTAAGGATTGTGAATTATTCTTCCTATCCTAAACTAAAACCAGATTAAGAAACTAAGACCAGGTATTGGATGCTATCAACTTCCTTCCAAACCCCAAGCCTGCTCATCAACATAGGCTCTTTATTACAGGAATAACCATTCGATTTCTCTAACTCTGGAATCAGACAAACAGGCACCTGCCTCATTTTCTTAATCACAGTTTAGGTACAAAACAACAAATATGCGCTATAGTCAGCTAAAACTTATACTAAAACAGTCATGTTCGCTTCTTATGGTTTAAGACAGCTATCAGAGTCAATTCATGCAATTACTGCTTTTCCTAAATTATATATGATTGTTGAATACCGTTTGACCGTGCAAGAAAAATTGTTCAATGACTTTTCAGTTTAAAATGTTTCCTAAGGTTCTTTACGAACTGGACTATAACAATCAAGAGCTGAAAACAAATCTTCATAGGTTGCGCAAATTCTATATTAGATTCGGCAAAAATTGTAATGTACACAGGTAATGATTCATTATTTTCTGAATTAGAGACCAGAATTGGATCATGATGAGCAAGTATAATATCCTTCATTTCTAGGTTTCATACATTAATTAGAGAAAAAGAACGAAATGCATAACTGTAATGCAAGGAACTAAAGGACCTACCTGGTAGTGTAAAGTAGAAAGGAGGAACAGAGTCTGAAGATTTCGACAATCAATGGCCAAGAACAAACTGATTTCTCCTTCGCCAATGGAAATCCATTCAATTAAAGCTGAAAACCGCTTAAGACGAGATTGATCCTTGCAAGAACCGCTCGAATCCGCAACAATGGAGAAGAGTTTAGAGAAACTCTTTGGAAGCTCAACTGAATCCTGAGGAACGAGAGAGTTTCCAATGCAATCGAAAGGAATTCTTTTCCAAAAACCCAGAGAAAAAAAAAAACCCAAGTCTCAGAGAAATTCAAATATAGCCAGAACCTCTTCTCAATTTTTGGTGTCAAAAGCCTCGTCCCCGTTCCTTTTTCCTAAAAATTCCCTTTATACCCCTAGCTTAACCATGGTCCCTTAACCTTATGGAAGTTAATTTCTAACCCTAGCCTAACTAACTCTATAACTAACTCCTAACTGAATTTTTGTTTGTTTTCTTCAGCTCTATTTGTCTATTATCTATTTGTTTACTTATTTAATTTTTGCAACTCTTTCTCTTTTCTTTTGACCATGTGAGCTTTTATTCTCTAAAGTTATTTAGTAAATTAATTAATTAAGGAAGATTTCTACCCGGACAAAAATTGGTGCTCACACATTGTATAAAGACGGATTATGATCTTTACTTCACTCTATTTTTCTTCTTTTTATGAACCTGCTTTTAAAAATATGATTTGTACCCATTTTTATTACGACTGAATTTAAATAAGACGTGATTGAGTTAGTTGAAAGTATAGAATAAACAAAATATATTACAGAGTCATTTAAATTGTCCTAACATTTAATCAATTAATTTCAACTAATCTTTTAAAACTAGTTTTGATATAGTACATTTTCAGGGTAAAATTTATATAATGTAGTAATAGCTCTAATAAATATATGTAAAAATAAAAAATCTAAATGAATACATTTTACTATTTCTATACAAAGAGTTACTAGGGGTGAGAGTAATTTATTATTATAAAAATAAAATAATAAATATAAATTATAACATTTCTAAATGGTACTAATAACATTTTTCTTAACCTTGACAAATTTTAAAAGAAACATAAAATAAATACATATATATATATATGTATACATTTTAAAAATATCAATTTTATTGTCATTTCATATTTTTATTTTTATCATATTACATCACTTATTATATTATTAAGTGATATTTATTTTTATTTTTTCTTCTCTTTTCTTTCTCTTTCAAGATGAATAAAGAGATCAAGCATTTTCAATCCAAAACAAGGAAATTTATTCTGTTCACATAACCCAAGTTATTGTTATTTTTCTCAATTTCCATTTTTTAGGTTGTTGTTTTTGGTCAAGAATTTCCATATTTTAAGTTGACCATGCAAAATTCCACGGGGGAAAGTCTTGCCTCTGGACTCAACCACACTAACCCCTGTATCCTCTCACTAAATTGGACCTCTGCACAATTCTCTCATAATAATAGGCATCAAAGAAGACGAAACCAGCACCAACAACATGTCTTCTTCTCCAGTCTTCATATCCACGGAGAACTTATGCAGCATCCTCACCCATCAAATTCTGATGAACCACTTCCAATCCACTCTCCCCAAAGCTTCAACCTTTCTCCAAACCCCAACTCGCCAACACTATTCTCTCTCTCCTTCTTCCTCTCTCCTCCTCATGCCCTCTTGGTCCTCTTCCCCTTCTTTCCCTTACATTGGTGTCAAGCTTGTCACCCATTTCCCTCATAACTCTGCTCTCAATTTACCAGGTGTGCAAGGAAGCTATGTCCTCTTCAATTCCACAACGGGTCAAACTCTTGCTTCCATGGACTCCACTCAACTCACCCTTTACAGAACCTCTTGTGTCTCTGGCTTGGCTTCCAAATACTTAGCCAGATATGACAGTGAGGTCCTTGTTATGGTCGGTGCTGGTGCCTTAGCACCCCACTTGATCAGAGCCCATCTTTCAGCCATACCCAATTTGAGAAAAGTCATCATCTGGAATAGGACGGTGGAAAAGGCGGAAGCTTTGGCAAAGAAGCTGAGAGAGTGTGATGAATTTGAAGGTTTGAGCTTTGAGGGTTGTGGGTGTTTGGATGAGGTTGTTGGACTTGGGGACATCGTGAGTTGTGCCACCAATTCTGAGACACCTCTTGTGAAGGGGGAAAGGTTGAAGCCTGGGGCTCATTTGGATTTGGTGGGTTCCTTCAAGAATTCAATGATGGAGTGTGATGATGAGGCCATAAAAAGGGGAAGAGTGTTTGTGGATAATGAGGCTGCGCTGGTTGAAGCTGGGGAACTGGTCGGTGCTTTTGAGAGAGGGGTCATCAACAAAGATGAAATTGGAGGGAATTTGGTGGAGCTTGTTAAGGGTGACAAGGTTGGGAGAAGCAGTTCAGAGCAAATAACCCTGTTCAAGTCTGTTGGTTCGGCTGTTGTAGATATGCTCGCAGCACAATTGGTCTATGAGACTTACACAAGGAGCTAGGTACTGTGTTGAGTGTAGTTTGTGCTAAATAGTTCAATAAGATTTATGAAGTATTGATAAAATTATAAAGTTTCTTACTATAGGGATTCAGTGCTCATGCAACTTCTAGTCTGTACTAGAAGTGTAGAAGTTTTGGCAATATCTGTGATTGATAATAGCTTTTAATACTTAGTGCTTTGAGCCTTGAGGCCTTATAATGAAATCTCTAGCCTTAAATATATTATATATAAATCTCATTTGTGCAATGCTTCTAGTTCTAAGTAAATTATTTCGTTAGATGATTACTGTTTTCTACATGCTTTTTTACGATATAATTGTAACATGAGTATACTTTAAACATTAAAATTGTATTTTCACCAAGGGAGAAATTGAGCATATGTTCATGAATCATGACACTATGGCATTGGAATTCATCTATAAGCGGTATGGCCTTGCCTAATGACTTGCTTTGGGCGTTACCAGCCATCTTGTTGACAGTATCAAATATGCAGAATGATTTAACTAGAAGTATCACTTCGTGCCTTACTTCATCACACATGGTATAATTTTGATTATGACAGGCAAAATTGCCTTTTGACCATATTTCTAGTGCATTGGACATGTCACAACTCACTCTAGCAATAAAACTTTTTAACAGGTTTTGTAATTAGGCCACTTACTCTTCAGTCTACTGCAGAAGGCAGTTACTGCTTGGATCATCTTATCAGTCCTTCATGCATCATGCATACCAACAGTTTCTGCTTGCAACTCTTCGAACATTAATTATCTTCTGAACTCAGGCATCTCAAGGTGGTGTTTGTCGAACTACTAAAAACCAAGGCCAAATAACTAACGCGATGAAGCCATTTCAAAAAGGTGAAACGAAAGGGTATAATAGCGCAATAAAAAACTATTTTGAATTAGCCTGTATTAGATTATTAGTCTGACAAGTATCCTTTAAAAAATCATCTGTTCTAAACGTTGTTGGTGTTTAGAGGTAATGTGTATGTCACATGTGTGATGTCACGAGTGTTTAGAGTTCCTGAAGAAACCTTTAGGTCTAACCCAAAGGAGTCGACACAGATAAATTGCGATTCCTGCAATAAATTCAAATTAAGTGTGATGATCAACTACAACAACATACTAATATGAGCATACATGCTTGCTCACAGAAATATCTGCCATGGTTTATCATCATTTGATTTATTCCCATATTCATATGATAGTGTTCTATTTTCTGCAATTTGCTCTATAAAAAACTGCTCCAACTTGAAGTTGGGATTACATTCAGTATTTTTTTTTACTAAATGGAACGAGACAACTTTAAGAATCAAGTGAGTGGAACCCAACCCGGTTAAAAATGTACATAAAATCCTTTTAACTATGGCAAGAAAAAAATCTTAAAGAAAAACTACTCCAACAGTTTGTTTAGTACCTTCCAGTTGAATATCCTTTCATTTCCAGCGGAGAGATTGAGGATTTCGGCAAGAAAAAAATCTTAAAGAAAAACTACTCCAACCTTTTGTTTAATACCTTCTAGTTGAATATCCTTTCATTTCCAGCGGAGAGATTGAGGGTTTATAAGTCTTTTCTTCACCAGCTTTCAAACGAGGGATGATTTTGGATGCTGACTGTGTGATAGCAATGAGTTGAACTTCCATGTAGCCTTCTATGTTGAGGAGAGTCTGTCAAAATCAGAATAAGATGTTTTCTTTTTCACCTAAACAATAACATACACATAGTACAGTATTGCCAGATTAGGACTTTTAACACCAATTAAGCATTTAATTTCTTAATTCTCTCTTGACCAGCAAATAAGATCTTTGAGATCACTGGTTGAAAATCCAAGTTACTGTTATGTTTCACATTGAACAATTACGGAAGCTTAATGTAATACTAAAGCCATGATAATCCATGAGGCTCTCCCACTCAATAAGGGTTTGTATGTATCACTGGTCAAACGTAGACATGCATCATTTCAAGGCTTGAAAAAAACAGATTTCCAATATACTTTTTTGCCAAAATAAGAATTTTTGTGGTGAGGTAACAGTTTGCCAACGAATAAAACTAGGCTGTGAGTCTTTTGGGAATGGCTCTGGCTTCTGGTGACTTTTCTAATGGGCTTGAGTCATTTCAGTTACATAACTTACTGTCTAATAAATTTACACCATAGAACATGGGGGAACAAATTCTATGATAGCTATATCATACAGCGAGTCTAGATTCCTTTGCAAGTGCTCCACCTATTATAGTTGTTCTACTCCACTGACTAGAAAACAAAGCATGAAATTATCATCTCTTATGAAAAAGTACTTACAGTGGTGAAGCTTATGATAAAGTGTAGATTTTTGCATTGCACGAAAGGTGACCTTGTGCACAGGGTTCCACCTAGTAGGATCTCAGAAAGGTAAATTGTATTAAGTATTACCCACGTACAAGTGGAAAGACTATTTGTAGAGTTGAACATATGACACAACAATCTTATCATTACATCAAACCTCACCCTCACCTCAGAATCAAAGCTTTTGCAAAGTTAAAAAGAAAAAAAATTAAAAAATAAAATAAAATTTGGGCTTACTTTCAAAAGGTAAAAGTTCATTACTTCTCAATTATTTATTTATTATTGTTAATTGTGAAGTATTGTAAGATTGAAAGCTGTTTAATGTGGACTGTTGTTGGCTGAGAATTAACGTATCTATGTGCTGAATTACTGTTATAACTTTCACCGGTGTCTGATAATGGCTACTGGACCGTTATTTTAGATAATCATCGACGCACATTGCACTCTCATATTTTTTTATCTCTTGCATGAGAGATAGTCCTATTGAAGCAACTAAAATTATTATAAACTGTAAAGTCGTTCCTTCAAATTACACTTTCATTTATAATTCTATTTATTTATTCACAAAATCTTATCCTTGACTTTATACAGTGATGACTTGTGATCCATATACCAAATTGAAGGCTAGTGATTGCTATGAGGCCCCATTTTGTTGGCTACGATAAGAAAAAGTGTGAAAAACTTTCGCTGATAGTTGAAGAGGTTAAATTTTCCATTAATAGGAATTAAATGCAGAACATCATTCAGAAAAGCTGGAGGATCTTTAATTCAGATTAGGATTTTCTGATTCTCACACGAAACAAACCCTCTTTTTGGTCGTCTATGACCTATATGCAACATTATTTCCTACCTAACTCTCAAATCAGCGTACAGATTATTTTGACTTACTAGGTTCAGTACACAAGACTGGTTAACGATAGATTCTTCACATCTTTTTTGGTATTCATCATGATTCCTAGGCATCTTCTCATTCCTAATGTGTGGAAGAAAAATTTAGCTTTGAGTGTGTATCGTAAGATAAATAAATTCATTTTAAATTTATTTATGTAATTTTAGTCCTAATCTTTCAATAAATATAATGCTAATTAACTATGGTATGTTCATGACCGCTACCGGCATAACTGGTTGAAAATGATTGCTTTGGCATGGGAGACGTACAAAGCAATATGAAACAGATGGATATACTCGCACATTTTTTATCCCTGACCTGCAACAAAACATAAAAGCACATATGGTAATATTAGTTATATTATTTGACCCCATAAACCATATTTATATATGCTCGATTTGATCTTAATCTATCCACACATATATATATATATTTTTTAAAAAAATATCTTAAAGGTAATTTGTATCTTCATATTCTAATCTTATCAAATTAAATATAACTACAAATATAAATATTAAATCTAAAATTTTAATAATTTGAGCTTCTTTAAAAAATTCGTTATCTTCAGTTGCAATAATCTCTCTTTTATCATTATCGTTTTTATTATCAATTACAATAGTATATATCTACCTATTTTTAAAATGATATACTATACATTAAAATAAAATAGTATAATAAAATATTGATTAAATTTTATTTATATGAAATTTGATCTACTTAAAAAAATTTAATTTAACAATTAAATTATTTAAATTTATATAATAAAAAATATTAATAATGTAAATTTATAAATTTAATATCTGATATTAATTAATCATGTTCATATAAATATATATATATACACATTAAAAAATTTATTAAAAAAATTATATGATAAAATATTTAATGTGAAGCAAAAAATAAAAAAAAAATGTTGTGAACTTGTAAAAAATGTTATGAAAACTTTATGTACATGCATATGATAAATCAAGATGTATGCTTGTACACGTTTCAGTCATCCATAATCCATATCCTCATGTCTGAATAATGAATATCACAATATGATTAAGTTAAGCAAAATCAAGGAAATAAGTACACGTTTTTATCCTCCACTCTGAAGTTTTTCTTTATTTTATTGAAGTCAACAAGCTAGTAAGTTTAGAGTAGAGTCTAGAGGCACTGAATCCACAATTACTTAGCAATTCCTTCCTTTCTGGCTCAAGTGGGCTTTTTCTCATATTGATGTAAAAGTAGAAGTTTTGTAGGGTATTCCATTGACCAAACTAGCCAACCAAAAACACTAATGGAATGAACAATGAAGAACTATCGTTGAAAGGTTTCATTCTTTCTACCTGAAAATTTGGACCCCTCCCACAGCCAAGGGCGAGAATTAATGGCTTAGCATCAGATAGGATAGTGGTGGTCCCGTACTACTCTTTCTACATTCAAGCTTTCTCAAGGTACCATCTCTGCTTCAAATTCTTGTTATATTTTTTTTTTTAATTTTTATAATTACTGTCATCACTTATTAGTGAAGAATTTCCAGCACGTCCATTAGATCACTTATACAGATACAGTTTGATCAAGTCCACCCACTGTCATAAAAGATGCCATAGAAATAATTGTCAATTCATATTCTCATACTGCTTTCTAGTAGTAACTTGGATACTGACTCATGTCCTATAAATTAATAACACGTATTCAAACTGAACTTTTCACAATCAAATCATTTACTTTCTTTTTGGTCAAAGGATATATACTTTTTTTTGTATTTTTTACTTTTGAAAAAAATATTTTACTTAAAAATTAACAAAAGATTAATTATTATATTTAATAATATATTTATTTTAATAAAATTTCAATTAGTTTAGACAATTATAATAAATGAGAAAAGAATCGCAATAATTGTCATATTCAGAAATTAATTTTTTTATTATAAATAAAAATATTTATATTTTTTAATTTATATGTTATCTTCTTAAATAAACATAAAAAAATTGGAAGGAATATTTTTACTCTCTCTTTTACTTTTTTATTTTTTTATAAATAATACATGTATCTTATATATTGTATATGTATTTATAATTTAAATATACGTGACATTTGAAAATATATAATTTATAAATATTTTTTATAAATAATAATAAAAATAAATGTTAAAATTGAAAATATATTTGAAACTTTCAATTTTAAAAGTGTCAAAAGTTAGTTTACTTAGCAGAATATATTAATGTTGATTTACAAATAGTTCATTATACTTAATGTTGAGTAATGAAATTTGAGTATTAATAAAATAATTAAGAAAAAAGATCTTATAATTCTATAATTAATTAAAGGCTTAGATATTTTTTAGTTTTTATAAATATGATCAAAATTTTGTTTTAGTTTTTCAATTATTTACTATTCTACTATTTATGATAATAGAATAATATAATATGAATCTATTTATGTCACATTAACGGTTAAGATATAATATTATATATTTAGATTAATATCATAGATCAATAAAGATAATAAAAATTATTTTTAAAAATTTGAAATTTATGATTATTAAATTAAAATTAAAAGATTAAAATAAATTTTAATTATATATTTATAAAGACTATAATATATTTTAATTTTAATATAAAGAAAAATTATTGATTTATTTTAATATATAAATACAATGACGTTTGTCGCATAACAAAAAAAAAAGGTACATTTAACTGAATCACAAGGTAAATAGATATAGCTAATGTGGGTTTTGCAAGACAAGGGAATAGTATATAAGGTATATATAACTAATAAGTTATGAGGTATGTATGTAATTTAAAAGTTATGCGGCTAGTGTCTGTACGACAAGATGAATAGGTATAGCTAGTGTGTGTTATGCATATTAAAAAATTATACGTCAATATTAAGTCATTTCACTTTTTATAAAAAAAATTTATGAAATATATTTCATCTATTAATAATAAATTTAAATATGAATATATTTAATTTTTAATTATTATACATATAAACGTGTTTAATTCATTCAGCTCCTAATTTTTAGAGTGTGTTTAGAAAGATAAATGAGTTAATTTATTTTATTAATTTAAAAGTTTGTATAGATAAAATAGAATAGTTTATAAAAGAGTTTATTTTATTGTAGCTTGCGACACTTTTTTAAGCATGTGACTTTTTTAGATTTTAATTTCTTATTTTTATTATAATTTTTCCTTATCAGATTTATTGCACTGTTTATTTCATTTTAATAAAATATTTAATATATAGAAAAATAATTATTTTTAAATTAACATCGTTTAAATTTTTATTAAAATATTTTAATGTTTTTAATTTTAAATAAATAAATATTAATTAATTAAATTATAATATTTTTTGATAAATTAAAAAACACACCATAGGATAAAAAAAAAAAAACCTAAATAATTATCATACCAACCATGGCTTTCAAAAGCAATAGATCACTAAACGTTTGATGAGAGTTTAACTTAATTATTAAATATAATTTTTGATAATATAAACTATCAAAATTGTGATATAATATTTATTATATTATCTTATTTATTTAATAAAATAATTTAAAATTTTAAAAAATTAAAATTTATTATCTTAATTTTTAAGATAATAAATTATTTAAAATAAATTAAAATATAAAATTCATAATTATTTAAAAATATATACAATTACCAGATTTCAATTTCTGACCAATTAATTAAATATCTATTTTAAAATTTATTTAATTCACCAATTAAATTTATTAAATATTTTAAATTTTAATTAGTTAGGTTTTTAAAATTTTAACTAACTTTTTTAGTTTTAATTAATTTATTAGAAATTTTACTAAATGATTCTTTGATAAATTTTATTTTTTCAACTAATAATATCAAATATAATAATAATAATAATAATAATAATAATAATAATAATAATAATAATAATAATAATAATATTAATATGGTTATCCCTTTCTTAAGAATTAAAAATTAAATTTTTATATAAAGGTGAATATAACATTACTCAAGAGAGTGTGGTCAGGAAATTATTTTAATATTTTCAATAAGTTTAAGTTAAAAATTTATATGCTTAAGTTTAATATCAATAAAATATTAAAAAATTATATTTCTATGAATATTTTTAATTATAAATTTTAACAAAATGTTTTTTATAAGGATAATATTTTTTTTATGAAAGTAAAAAAATAATCATATTAATAAAAAATTTTAAAAAGAATAAAAATATAATAAATATTTATTATTAACATAAATTTATTATTTTTTAAATATTTAAAATCAGTCTTAAAAGCTGAAATTAATAAAATTTATCTTCTAGATTTATCTAACGTATTTATAATATTTTAAATATTATAATGCTTAAAAAATATCATTCCTAAAAGACCAAAAACTTCTTAATAATGAAGAGATCTTACTAACCAAAAACAATGTAAAAAACTTAAAAAGAAAAGAAAAAAGGAATAACTTCCTTTATAAAAGAAAAACTACAGAATCACGTCCTAACAAATTAAAAGGTTGTTGACGTCACTTTCCAAAACCCACGTATGGTGGAGAGCTGCGAATTTTGTGTTAACCTCGCAACGGACACCCCGGCCCAATTTAGCGCGTGTAAATTTGATCTCTTCTTCAAATTTTAAATAATTTGACAGCAGAAATTTAGATAAATATTTAAATGGTTTGTTGCTATTTAAAATTTTCTAGCACTTATCTGTTGCCACGTGAAAGAAGTTTCAACCAATTTTATACAATTGATTAATGGATTGGCTTGAATAGTGTATTGGCTTCGATGCGTTGTAAACCTAACGTAAAATAATTTAATTTGATAGGTTTTACAGAAATGGTGAACCAACAAATTGGTTATTATTGGAAAAAAAAATAGGAAAATAAATTGACACACGGGAGTGAAATAATGAAAATTTGTAATGATTTTATTTTTTTTATAATTGAGGCTTTATATAAACTTGTAAAAGAGAAGAACCTGAATACAAGAAAATACGCTAACACCAATAATAGATCTACTTACAAATTAAATAACCTATAAAATAATTTATCAATTTTTTTTCTAAAATTTAGGATTAACTAATTTATTTGAGTATCAATATAAAAATATGAATTAAATATTTTTTAACAATCCTTACTTTAAACCAATAGCTTTCAAACTTTAATTTATATTCAATTTCATAACGCAAACATTCGTTAGCTTTCTTAGATTTAGTGAAAATGTCTCTAGTTATCTAGAACAATACTTTAACTAAATGACTGTACTATTGCAAAAGATTATTAAAAATATCACTTTATATCAATATATTTATTTCTTTTATGTAATACTAAATTTTTAAATAACTTAATACCACTCATACAAAATAGTAATTTTTTATATGATAATATTTATTTTTATTTTTAAATTAAAATATTTTAATTTCATAAATAATTTTAATTTTTTAAATATTTTGAATATAACTTATAAATTTTAATATATATTAATTCAACCATTTAATTAAATAACTTACTAATTTGATCAATGATTATTAACCCAATATTCTGACAGAATTAATATCCAAATCAGTTTATACAGTATCGTTATGCAAAAAAATTTGAAACTATTTACGTTTCTTTGAATTCGAGTAACGCTGGATGAAATCATAACCAAACAGGCTATAATAGTCCATGCCACTTTAAGATTTTACTTAAAAAAAAACATAATGTTTCCCCTAATAGTGTAATCACAGAACATGCTTACTAGAACCAAGTTCTCTAAACCAGCCAAATTCAAATAACAATTAAATTTTCTATTATGACATGAATTCAAGTGGAAACTGTATGTGAAAGGAACATTTTTTATATCTCGACTAAGGTTTTTCTTATACAAAAAGTTTGAAAAACCTTCACAAGAAAATAAATAAAATAAATGTTCTAAACCTAGAAATCATTAGAGTACCACTTCAACCATCACGTCATTTAAAACTTTTCAATTTGTTGTTAAAACCTAAACTTGCCATATATGCATTATTATTTAATTGTGAAAATGTTTCTCACAGTTAAGAGATTAGAATTCAAACTTAAATTCCTCTTCTACAGTCATATCTCTTGATCGATTCAACTCCTACCACTTGCTATTATCATCATTATATCACTCATTTTTATCACCATAGTCAACTCATTTTTTAACACTTTGGTATTTGGAAAAAAGCACATCTCCCTCCCTTTACTGTAGTTTGGGATCTTCTAGTAATGCGATATTTAAAATTTGTGTAATTGGAATCAATTTATAAATTTTTATTGAATGGTTGCATACAATTTAATACAATCCGAGACAAAATGAATACGTATCAAAGAAACTAATTCCACACGCCTTATTTCAGACTTTTTGTTATCACAATACGGATTTTCGCTATCAACGCACAAAACTTTGTTTAATGACAAGACCTATTATAACATGTTTGATGTAGCATTTTTTTTCTTCCTTGATGTGCGTTAACCCGAAGACTACCGAAAGTAACGTACAAATCAGTTCTATTCTTTTTTATAAGAAGTAGCTGTAAATATTATTTATCTTAAATATATATATATATATAAGAAACAAAATTTTATTTTTAATATATTAATTATTAAGATTTTATATTCTTATTTTATTACAAATTTATGATAATTAAATATTTAATCATTTATTATTCTATCAATTTAAATATTTAATATTATAAATATTTTTTAAATAATATTTAAATTTATAACATCAATGGTTGATTTGATCAATTTTTATTTTTTTTACTTCATATTCAATTTTAACTTTAGTTCTTCCAATTTTTTTATTATTTTGGTCTCTCATTTTATAGGAATACTTAATTTTAGTTTCTAACATTAAAATTTTATATATTTTTAATTTTAATATCAGTGTATATATATTTTTATAATATGACAAGCGATTAAATTTAAATAATTTTATGTAAATTATTTTAATCCTAACTCAAAATCTCATATACATTTTATTTTTTGAATTTATTTATTTTCTTATATTTTAAATTTTTAGAGGAGTATTTGATTAAAAAATAGTAATTTATATATTTATATCCTTGTATATGTTAATTATATTTACATTTTTTTATAAATTATTCACTATTTTTATTAAAAGTTATTAAAATATAATCAAATTAACATCAAGTTGTAATATATATTGACATCTTTTGGAAAAGTAAAAATATATAGGATGAGACTTTGAAGTGCTAAATTATGTTTTTATTTAGACAACGTCTTCATTTAATAAAAACTTTTAAACTTAAAAACTAAAACCAACAAATTATTTAAAATTAGAAATTAAAACTATAAAAAACAATCAAAATTTAAATATATAAATAAAATAATAGATCAATAATTTTATTAAATTTAATTATTTTCATTTAGCTTAATAAATTAATTATTTATTTGTTTTATAACAAAGATCAAAGGAAGGATCATTTAGAATTTAGATGGAGTTCAAGTAAAAATAATGTGTATCGAAACTCATATTTACGATTTGTTTGGTAACATCAGCAGGTAAGGTAGGATAAGATATAAATTTGGATAAACATAGAATAAAATACAATAAGAGTAATACAGACTTTCATCTATTCTATATTTAATTTACATGACGATAGAAAATTATATAATATTATCTCATTTTATCAAATATTTAATATAAAAAATAATAATAGAATATAATATCAAAATATTGAAATAGAAAAGAATATTAATTATTTTTTTTATTTTTAAATAAAGATATTAAAAAGTGTAAAAAATGATTAAAATTTAGAAATTTTTTTGAATAAATAATATTGAAATTATACTAAAATTACAATAATTTCAACTTTTTTACAATTAATTTCTAATATTTAATAAAATATAATTAAAACAACAAATTACGAAATTTTAAATTATATTTATAAAAAAATTAAAAAAATTTATATTTTTAAAAAATATAATGATTTACAAAATAATTAATTTTCATATAGTATTTTTATAAAATATCAAATTTTCATCTTATAAAATATTAAACACGCTATGAAAGAAGGCTAAACAATAAAAAATTATATTATCTTAATATTTTCTAATCCAACATCTTTTTATAAATAAGAATTTAAACCCGAATAATAGAATACTATTATATTATATTGACTCAAAAAAATACTAAAAATATAATACGATTGAATAAAATTTTCTATCATATCATCTGATCTTATCCGTAAAACAAGCCTTTATTATTTTATCATCTTAGCTATGTATTTTTTTTTAATTAATGTTTAAAGTTATTTTACACATATTAGCCAACTAATATTATTGTTTGTGTTAAAATTATTATACAATTTTATATTATATCATAATTTCTCTTATCAGTTAATATTTATATAAAAAATAAAAATATTATATTAATTTTTAAAATAATAATTAAAAATAAATGATAGAAAATAAAAATCAAAAGATATTTTTTAAAATAAAAATTAGTTATTGAAATTAATAATCTTTCCAAATTTTTCGAAATGAACAAATTCTGTTGTACTATTAGTAGAATGAAAAAAGAGAAATATGTTTTTTAATACATAATGATTGAAATAACATTTTTAAATATAAATTTTATATAAAAAAATTTATTATTTTTATTATTAAGTTGATTTTTTGAAAAAAAAAATATGCTTTAAAATAATTCCCGAAATCTCTATTATTTTTCCCTTAAAAATCCAATAATGTATTTAACAAAACATGTTTTAATGTAGATAGAAATTATAATTAATCTGAAAAATTATTTTACTTATATTTAACAATTTAATATCAATTTTATTAAAATTATTTTTAACTTAAAAATAAATAAATGTATTTTTATTTCTTCGTAAAAAATCAAAATTTAAGTGTTGATGTGCGCATTCGGCCACATATTGCAGCTTAATTAGAAATAATGTTATAAAATTGAGTTTGAAGATCAACTCGTTGAGATACTAGATTGACAGGTTATTAGTTAAATCCGTGAATTATTAATTAAATTATATATATATATATTAAAAATTGTAAATTTTATGTTTAAATTTTAAAAATAGAACTTAATATTATTTTTAAAGTAATAATATTTTAAAAATAATAGTTATTATGCAAGTATCTAACTAAATGGTTAAAATTTTGTTACAATACAACTTAAAATATAAGTTTAAAATATAATCAAATAATTATTTTTTTAAAATTTTACTATACCACAAATTCACAAATAAAAAATACAACTAAAATAACATAGAATTTATATAAAAAATTCAACCAATTAATAAAATAATAGTTTAAGGTTAACATCATATTGTTGACATAAAATTTTGTTTTGCAGCTAGGAAAAATTAATGATGCTAAAACTTACATGTTGTGATGATATAATTTAAAAATTCTCAAAAAAATATAGTTCTAAATGTAGTTAAAAAATAATTGAGATAAAATTTTGGGAAAAAAATTAAAATTTGATATATGACATGAGATTAAAATTATAAAATGACATAAAAATCCTGCTCTTTAACTCTTAAGTTATATTTTTAGTTTTAATAATAATTATTAGTAGTATCAAACAATATTATTTAAAAAATTTAAAATTTTTATCAACTCAATCAAGTTGACCGATTTGTCGATTCACCTGTTTTTGTTTTAAAAAAATAACGAGCAAAACAGGATTATACCAAATTAATCCTACATATCACTCGACTCGATGAGTAAGTTTATCAGTTTCCAATCTAACAGGTTCGACCATCCGATCAATCCAAGTTTTATAAATATACTTGAAAGACAAGTCATTTTAAAATGTGTGTTCACATTCTTTCTATTTTTTTCTCTATTTATTTTGTTTCGATTTTTATGTAATTTTTTTTACATATAAATTAGATCTTACATATATAATTTTTTTTTTTAAAAATGAATCTCTTCATTTACCATATAAAGGATCTGGCTCTTTTAAAACACATTTGAAATGATTGGATATTTATTTTATTTCATAAAACTAATTTTAGTGGCTTTTTTACGGTTATTTCAATGTAAACGAAAATTAAGAAAAAAAAAAGAAAATGATATGTTTATTTAACTTAATTAAATATGTATGTAATAGATTTTTTACAAATTTTACGATAAAAAGATGCCTAAGTTTTGCCAAGTGATGCAACGAAAATGTTCTTGGGTCATTTGAGGTTCAACACTTCAACATCAGCTGAGAGTGTATCTTACTCGACAGAATGGCGCGTGAGTAATTTGTGCCGTTGTACGTATCCTCCAGTTCTTGCACCACCCAATGAAATCCCAATGAATGCTGTTAGTTAACAATTGTGATGATAGTAGGAACTTTCCCACTCAGGGCATCAGAATCATCACCCTCACCTTTGTTTAGGGCCCCCTTTGACATTTTCACAATGTCAATGAAAAAGCCAAGTGAATTTGGCAGTTTTAGAGAGAGAGAATATCTCTCTAGCTCCTCCAATCAACGACAACCTCCAACCCCTACAAAATTCCACTTTCACATATCTCTCTTTGTCCTCTTTCTCTTTCTCGTTTCATTTTTATTTTTGTCAAATTTTCAAGTATAAATAATTAATTACCCGACTAAGTCAGTGCTCCACCAACCCCTCTTGCTTCTTCCTCCCCTCTTTCTTTCTAAATTTTGGCACTCACCCAAAAAGTCAGCGCCTTTTGCCTCTATTTTCTCCCTCTCCTTCTACACTTTCTTGTTCTAATTGGGAAAAAAATCACATCCATTTTTATCTTCTTTCTAACCATACCCAGAAGTCTCTTTCTATTATTCTCTCCCTCCTGCGTACATATTTATATATATATATAAATAATGGCTGAGGATTGGGATCTCTTTGCCATCGTGCGAAGTTGCCAAACAGCCACAAACACTGCCACCACAGAAATTCCACAAACCACAAGCAACACCCCATCACTCCAAGACACTTCCTCCTCCTTGGTCACTTCTGCTGTCTTGGAAGAATATGATGCATTTTCATTTCCAAATATAGAGCAACCTATAACCAATGAGTTTCAAGAGCTGCACCAATTGTTCACACCCTTTAACCCCACCACCAACACCACTACCACTAGTGCTCCTGGCATCAATCCCAATTCCTCCGATTTTGCAGAACACAAAAGGCAACGACCTGTGCTTGCTCCTACCACTCACAACTCCATTTGGCCTCATTTTGGCCCAGAAGCCTCCACTTCCAATTTCAACACCTTCCATGACCAACAACAACAGAATCAACTACACACAGTTCAGCAACAGGAGTTTCTAGTACCCCAGAGCAATCCCCCTATAGTTTCTCCAAACACACAACCTCAAACACCCAGATCAAGAAAAAGGTATAAACTTTTCCCATTAATGATCGATCTCTTTACAAATCAAATAATTAAACTTTCACATATGTACAAAACTGCTATAACAAAAAAAAGTACACTTACAATTCCTTTTCCCTTGGTACAGAAAAGGCCAACAAAAGAAAATGGTATGTCATGTAACCGCAAATAACCTCTCAGCAGATTTGTGGGCTTGGCGAAAGTACGGACAAAAACCAATTAAGGGTTCTCCACATCCAAGGTATACATGATATACTTACGCTTTTTTTCACAAAATAATTGTTTATTTTTACTAATTTTTTGAGAGAATTTCTAAAAAATAAACGATTATTTTTCTAAAACTAATCTATAATTGTGATCGACTTTCCCATCCATTTTCCGTTAGTTTCTTGGGAAAATGCTAATACCTAGTTACATACATATATTTCTAGGAACTACTATAGGTGCAGCAGCTCCAAAGGTTGTGCGGCGCGGAAGCAAGTTGAACGGAGTAACACCGAAACCGACATGTTCGTCGTGACGTACACCGGGGACCACACGCATCCCAGACCCACCCATCGGAACTCGCTCGCCGGAAGTACCCGCAGTAAGACTCCGGCGACGAATCTGTCACCGTCTCCGTCACCGAGGTCACTCCCCTTCCAATCAACCCTCCTTTCTTCTTCTTCTTCTTCGCCAGTTCACTCTCCGGCAACGACGTCGGAGGAGCCACCGGAAAACGGCATGGTTGAAGATGAAGTAGAGACCGAAGATGAGGTCGAAGACGACGGTGACCTTCCGTAACTAACCAATCACAACCGTCTTCTGCGTGTCTCGTAGAAGTGACTCAGCTGGTGCGTCTCCCTCAGGAACCGATCCGGTTTAATCTGACTTATTTGAACCGGTTTAGAATCATATCCGGTTCACGACGATGTCTCTGAGTTTTGTGGTTACACCTTTGGATTCCCTTCATCAAGGTCGCTTATCCCTGCAATTATGACCGTTCGATTATGATTGGGCGTGAATCATGAGGTGATGTGTGGTTCTCATTCTCCAAATCGAAGTCGTATACTTGAATCTTCCGCGTAGAACAGTTCCGCGAGAATCTGCCACGTGGGTAAAACCATTTAATATTTCTTTTTTTTAAAATTAAAAACAATACAGGATTAAGATAACAAAAAATGGATTTTCTTTTTTGTATAATGAGACAGACAGGTGACTAAGTCAAACTTTGAAGTTTCTACATCATTGTCAACATGGGAAGCATAACGCCAAAGCACATCAATTATAAAATCGATACGAAATTTAATCTCAATTTCTTGTATAATTTTCTAATCAATTTGATTCCAATTTGTAAATAAAATAAAGACAAATGTTTCATACATAGCATTTTATACAGCCCAATTAAGCTCAGAATAGGTGAAAAAGAAAAGAGTTGTTCATTTTTAGGTCATACCTTGCTAGACAAGGCCCACACTTAGGAAGAAACAAAAAGAAGGATGAGTACGCTCAAATCTTTATTTACAGGGTGCATCCAGACATGGCCTAATAATTATAAGTATTAAAGCAAGGTTGCGTCGTATGAATAGTGCTTTGTTAAATGGTTATTATTTCCAGACCGAAAAAAAAAATGGTTATTATACGATGCAATATGCGTGTTAAATATTTGTGATTAGTGATCATATGATCAAATTGTCAAGGAAGGGAAATTTGAATAAGAGAGGATATGGCTGCGACTGCGACGTAGTCTCATTCATATTTTCACCACCGCAAACAAATATTGTTTCTCATTTCTCCATGCGTTTTGAACAATAGGAACGTGAGTAGTCCTCTCTCAAACACAAGATCATATTAGTTAATCGAACACTTCAAGAATTATCCATGTTTAGATACACTTTTCAGTAACAGGTAGATTCATCTTGTCCCAGACATTGCTCTTTAAATCATGATCATATACATATATAGGTGAAAAAGAAAAGTTGATTAAATGAAATAAAAGATCATAAACAAATACCTTCCATAATGAAGATGAACACTGTTGTAAGCACAACTATTAATTTGTTCAGATATGTGTATGAATGATTTGTAGCACAATCACGCAAGCTTTTATATTTGTTAGGACTGAAATTACATTAAACTCAATATAAAGTTAATAGATGTATTTAAAAATATATAATATACACAATAAAAACTTCGAGGTACTTAATTAATATAATCTACAAGTTTTGAATAATTAATGTGACTTGTGTTTATTTCAATATAATTAAATAATATACAAAACAAAAAATTTGAGAAACTCGATACAAGACGAATTTTTTTGAGAAATTTAATGTAATTGATGTTTATTTGTACAGAATATAATATATGTAGAAAATTTCAAGTACCTCAATATAGGATAAGGTTTCTGACAAATTTAATGTAACTCTTGTGTTTATTTTTTTTTATAAGGAACACAGGTGAAATTTCAAGAGATTACATATACAAGTCAAAAGCTTTAAGTTACTTAATATTCTACTGAATTCCAAATTATCTAACAGTTTTGTAGTTTTTAAATTGTGTTAAAATATTTATCACTTTAAAAAATTAAAGTATGTGTTATTTTTCTTAATAATACCCTTGCGTATTTGAATACATGAAAGTTAATATAATTGATATAATTTGCAATATACTCTAACCCTTTTAAAAATGCTAGAGTTATCCATTGTCCACCGAAAGCAAAATTTAGTCCTGATCTCGCAAACCAAGGGGATGCACAGTGAGAAAATTTGGTGATCCTGCAACAACCTTCTCACACGCTCAGCCATCTCTTGTTCAATGACGTAGTGAAATTTATAAGTATACAGAGTCTAGTTCATCTTTATTTTCACTGACACTTCTAAAATTTATTGAAAAAATATCCGTATTTTTTATTTTATTAAAATAATTAATTTATATATTAGGATAACATTGAATATCTTTTTAATTATATAACTTTATATAATTTTTTTTATTTTTATGATATTATATACATAAAAAAATTTAAATAAATGTCAAAAAATAAAGAGGATCAGATATTTTTTTACTAAATTTTACAGGTGTTAACATAATTTGTTTTATTTTCTTTGTACCTAAAAAAATTAAATAAAAAAACACCTTCCCTAACGAAGATGTACATTCCTATGGATATGTTTCAAAATATTATACTAACTTTTCTTTCTAATTTGTAAATGTATGATTTGTGATGGAAATAGATTTTTTCCATTTAAAATCTTTTCTATTGTTCGGTTTAATAAATCACAATTATTAAGTAAAGAAACGAAGTATGGTGGTTTGAATCTTTTATTATTAAAAATATTATATTAAAATCTAGACCGTTTAACATCAATTCAAAATTATATAATTAACTTAACATCAATTCAAAATTATATAATTAACTTAACTAAATATTGAAAAGAATTTCCACTCCAGAGAATCTGGATCCATTTGTAACACAGCCTCGCAAGGTAAAAAATTCAATATAAATTTAATAGAGGTATTTAAAAATATAAAATATACATTCTTCAAGATAACGTGCGTATATTTTCATAAAATATAAATAATAAAGCTAAAATTTCGAGATACTCCATACAAAATGAAAGTTCTATGAAATTCAGCAAAACCAGCGTTTACTTTCGCATAATATAATAAATGTAGAGAAAATTTCGAATAACTCAACATAGAGTAAAAGTTCTAAGGAATTTAATGTGTTACGTTAACATCCAAATAATAAATACAAGGACAAAGCCTTTAAGTAATTAAAGTTTAAGAAGAGTAGTTGAAAGTTTTCCATTTTTTATTTTTAAATTAATTTTTTATTAAAATTAATTTTAATATAATTATAAAATAATCTTAATTTAAATTTTAAAAAAATTTTAAATTGATATTTTTAATTTTAAAAATATTTTATTTTTAAATATATTAAAATTTATCAATATACCACCATTATTATTATTATCATATTAAAACCATTATTATAATTATTATTATTATTATTTTTATTGTTATTATTATTATTATTATTATAATAATAATAAATTTTATTATTATTCTAAAATTTTAAATTTTATTTATCTAATTTTATATATTAAAAAATAAATAATATTATTTGATATATAAATTATATTTAATTTATAATATTATAATATAACATATATTATATAATTATTTATCATATAATATTATTATATTATTTTTATGCAAAATAAATATTAAATAATATATAAAAATTTTTATCTTAAATATTAATAATAAAATAATATGCATAATAAAAATTTATATAATTATATAATATTTTTTTACATTATAACTATCATACCTATTATATCTTTACTATTATCACATAAACACTACTCTTATTCTCACCACTATCATTTTTACCATAATAATAATAATAATAATTTTATTATTTTAAAAAATTTAATTAAATAATTATTTTTATAAATTTACAAATAAATGATATTAATTGAGATATAAAAATTATATTTAATTTATAGTGTTATAATATAATTTTATTTATACAAATTTTTATAATATAATATATATTATTTTATATAAGATAAATATTAAATAATATAAAAATATTATAATAATTATATATAAAATTATTTATTTTACATATTAATTATCAAATAATATATTAAACACAAAACGACATAATTATATAATATTTTTATATTATAGCCATTATTACCATTATAACCAGTATTATCATAATAATAATAATATTATTTTTTATTATCTAATAAAATTTAATTTTTTAATTATATATTTTATAAATTAAAAATATAAATAATATTATTTAATATATAAATTATATTAAATTTATAATATTATAATAAAATTTTATATTATACATTTATTTATAATAAAATATTAAAATTCATTATTTTTATGTAAAATAAATATTAAATAATATAAAAATAGTATAATAATAACATATAAAATTATTTATCTTAAACATTAATAAAAAATAATATATAAAATAAAAATTTGTATAATTATATAATATTCTTTATATTATAACCATCATATCATTATTATTATTTTATAAATGTTATTTTTATTCTTGTTACTATTATTAATATTCTTAATTATCATAATAATAATTATTTTATTACTTTTAAAATTTAAAATTATATTATTTTTTATATAATTTAACTTTTTTAAATTAATATTTTTATTTATGTATTTTGTTATGAATTTATAATAAAATAAAATAATTTTATTTGATTTTATAATTATTTTTAAAAATTAAAATTTAAAACTAAAAGCAAAAATTAGTTCCAATTTTTAAAACTTTTAAAGCTAAAAATCAGGAGATAACTTATTATACTTCATTTCAAAAACACTTCCGGAGTTTTAAGTTAGTGTTAAAATATTTAAGAGAGGTTTAAATAATTTAAATTAAATTGCATTTATTTTTATTAAATACAATATATAGGATGGAAATTTAAAAAAAAATAAATCCATGACGATAGTTTTGAGAAATTTAGAAAAAACAAACGTTTATTTTTACAGAATATAATATATGGAAAACTTTGAATAATTCAATATATATCATAAGTTGTAATGAATTTAGGTTCCGGTTTAAATGATTTTTAGTTTAAATTTTTAAATTTTAAATTAATTTTTAATATAAAATATTTAAAATGATATTATAAAAGTAAATTAGTCTATGGTTATATATATGATTCGGTTTGTTTTTTGATTAACTTATTTAATAAATTTATAGTCATGTTAAAAAACTTTGTTACATAAATAAAAATTAAAAGAAATTTGTTTAATTTATTTAAAAATCTATTTATCTTTATATATTATATTTTTGTATTTATTTTAATATATTATATTTGTATAGTATTTATTTTAATATATTATATTTATATTATATTAATATATTTATATAATTTGTTAAAATTTTTAATTTTTTTTTCAAACAAAAAATCTTAAATAACTTTCTTTCCATCCATAAAATAGAGTCTTTATTTTCTGTTTTTGTCTCTTTCTATACTATTTTCGTCTACTTCTTAGAAAGATGTGTTATATGTAACACATTATATAATAATATTTTAAAATAAATAGTTGTAAAAAATTTTAATATTAGATAATTTTAATTTATTTTTTATACAAGTGGTATTAATAAGGATGGATTGATAAATTCTATAACTTAAAAAATACTAAAATATATTTTTATACAAGATTTTGAACTTTTGAACATTTTAAATAATATATATATTATATATATGTTTTAAATCTATTTTAATAGTTTTTTTATCTTATAAATTTTAAATTTGTAAGTTTTTTAATTAATAATTTATATAGACTTTAAGCTTATTTATTAATTTTTTTTTGGAATATAGGTTTCTAAATAAACTCTATGCTTGTAAATATTTTAAATAATATATATATATATATTTTAAGCCTATTTTAATAGTTTTTTATTTTATAAATTTTAAATTTGTAAGCTTTTTAATCATTCATTTATATAGATTTTAAGTTTATTTATTAAAAAAAAAATTGAAGAAGCCTTTTGATAAATAATAAATATAGATTCAAATTTCAAAATTTTAAACAGATGAAACTTAAATATTCAATCCCTAATTTGGTTCAACTTACTTCTATTTCTAATTTTACTTTCTTACTATAAAATTATTAAAAATAAATAAATAAAAATTTATTAATTAAAAAATAAATATTCTAAGTAATATAAATTTAAAATTAAATAATAATAATTATTGTTATTGTTATTATTATTATGATAATATTAGTTATGATGATCGATGATTGTTTGCAATGATGATAGTAATTTATTGATAATGGCGGTGATAATAATAAAGTTATTAATGGTTATAATAAGATTATGACATTTATCTTTAAAAGATGTAGGATTAATAATGAAATTTTTTTAAATTAAAAATAATCAAAAACTTTTTTTAAGAATTAATTTAAAATTATATTAAAAATTAATTTTAAATAATTTTATATGAACAAATTTATTTTTAAATTTAATTTTAAAAAATTAAAACTTTCCATCACTCGATCAAAACTTTAATGTGACTTATGTTTATTTGCGAAAAAAAAATACAAGCGAAAACTTCAATAGCCTGCGTGTACAAGGCAAAAGTTTTAAATTACCGGTTATATTTCATTTCAAGCTATCCAACAGTTTTAGAATTTCAAGTTGTGTTAAAATTTCGAGACTTTTTTTTTTTAAAATATTAGTAATTATTTTGTCAAATATATATATATCCTTGTTTATTATATTATATATGGAGATAAATAATTGATTGAATTTACAACATACAATCCAAGTCATTAAGATATTTGAACGAAATGAAAATAAAATTCCATTCCATATATAGGATACAATAAATTGTTTACCACGTATCCAACCATAGCCTTCGCGCGAGTCGAAAGCAGGTTGAACAACGAAACAATATGCTATTGTTACAATAAACACTGGAAACGACACAGAACGTATAGTCACCCACTGGAACTGTCTACCTTGAATTTCCTTCAAGACATTGATGGCATGACAGCATCCACAGTCACCGCACGACACACGTCTCCAACAACACACCCCTTCCAACCCCTTCACAACGTCCGGTTCTTCCAAGTCAGTGTACTTTCCGTGAAAAGGTGAAATAGAAAGCAAAGAGGACGTGGAACATAACCGAAACGTTGCAAAAGGCTTGTCCAGAACGTTGTTGAGCTGGATCAAAATGTCACTGCGGACTTTGTAGGCGACGATTCACCCGTTCCAATGTCGATAAGGACCGATCCGGTTTGAATCTGATTCTTTTGAATCGATTCAACTCAACTCCGATTGACCTCTACCGAATCGGTCTCCAGTTTGTAACTAGCATTTTGAGTTTTGTGGTTGCACCTTTCAGATCCATCTCTCCCTCATCCACGCCATCCTCTGCATCCGATCATCACCGCCTCATTACCATCTGCGTAATCCGTGAGACCACGCTCTACTTTCATATTCTGCTTCCCCAAATCTGAGTGCTATATATAGCGTTCAACCTTCAACTTCATCCCACCTAACTTCTGCCACGTAGATAAACAATTTAGTATTTCTATTTTTTTTTAAATAAACGCAATTCAATATTTATTTAAAAAACGGAAAATTGTTTTTTTCCGTAGAAATTTGTTGTTAAGTCAAGATTGTTACTATTAATTTGTAACTCTCTTACTTATATATCTTTTAATTTATCTCTAATCCACCAATTTAAGATTTATTCTGCTACATTTTATTTATAAAATATAATATACATGGCGACAACTTTGAAGGAGTTAATGGAGGGTAAAAATTTTGAGAAATTCAATATAACGTATTTATTTTCAAAAAATATTACATATACGACGACGAAAATATATATTGAGAAACTATACAATGTGAAAAGTTTTAAGAATTAAAAATCAATGTAATTACATACAAATTTTTTTGAAGATCATACTCAATATCCTTCATTCAATTAAAATTATCTACTTTTTACATAGGGTTTCACTTTATTAATTATGTTCATAAAAAATGTGCAAGATCAGTGAAAGTTTTCATCTTGTGTGTTTTGTTTATATACCAAATGTTATCTTAATGCGTTTAGTTTTTTTGGATTTTTTATATATAATTTTTTTCCGGTACACTGAAATGAAACTTATTTCAAAATTTTATTTTTATAAAATATAATATACATCGAAATTGTTTTAGATTCAACACATGATGAAAATTTTGATAAAATTAATGCAACGCATTTATTTTCATAAAATAATATACACATGACAACAAAAATTTAAAGAAATTCAATGTAATGTGAAAATTTTTAGGAAAATCAATGTGATTAATACTCATTTTAGTAAATAAATACAAAGAAAGATTTCGAGGAATTACATATACACTAAAAAAGCTTTAAGATCATGTTCGATATTCTACATTAATTTTGAATTACTACATTTTTAATAGGGTTGCGCTTCATTAATTTTTCATAAAAGTGTAAGATTTTAGCTTAGGGGTTTCATTGTGAAAAATATCTTAATACTAAGTACAGGCTGACATTCTTTAAGAATTCAACATAATGTGTCGGTTTTCAGAATGATTTGGTTGTCAAAATATATCTTAATACTTTAATTTTGTTTTTCTTTTATTATTCACTTCTAATGCATCAAAGTAAGATTTATTTTCCTATTATTTTTCGTAAAATAAAATAGATACAATGAAAGTTTCAAGGAAACCAGTAAAAAACTGGAATTATTCAAGAATTCAACGTAACGCGCCGATTTTCAGCATGGATTGGTTGTCAAAATATATCATAATACTTTAAATTTAATGTCCTTGTATTATTTGTTTCTAATGCACCAAAGTGGAATTTATTTTCCCACTATCAGTTTTCTAAAATATATATATACGATGAAAGTTTCGAGAAAATCAATACAGACTGGAATTGTTCAAGAGTTCAACCTAACGTGCCGATTTTCAGCATGGTTTGATTGTCAAAATATATCTTAATACTTTAAATTTATTGCTCTTTTATTATTTGTTTCTAATGCACCAAAAAGTGAGATTTATTTTTCCTTTATTAGTTTTCGCAAAATAAAATATACATGACGGAAGTTTCGAGAAAATCAATACAGAGTGGAATTTTTGAAAAATTCAACCTAACGTGCCGATTTTCAGCATGGTTCAGTTGTCCAAATATATCTTAATACTTTAAATTTATTACTCTTCTTTATTTGTTTCCAATGCATCAAAGAGATTTATTTTTCGTATAAATGGCGGAAATTTCGAGGGAGGCAATACAGGCTGGAAGTTTTCAAGAATTCAACGTAACCTCCCGATTTTCATAATAGTTTGGTTGTCAAAATATATCTTAATACTTTAAATTTATTATCCTTGTATTATTTGTTTCTAGTGCAGCAAAGTGAAGCTTATTTTTCCACTATTAGTTTTTGTAAAATAAAATATGCATGATGAAAGTTTTGAGGGAATCAACATAGGTTAGAATTACTCTAGAATTCAATTTAACATGCCAATTTTTTTAGAATAGTTTAGTTATAAAAATATATCATAATAATTTAAATAGTTTAGTTATCAAAGTATATCATAATAATTTAAATTTTTGGCCCCATTATATGTTTCTAATGCACCAAAGTGAAACTTATTTTCTTACTATTAATTTTCATAAAATAAAATATACATCACGGAAGTTTAAAAAAAAAATCAATACAAACTGAAGTTTTTCAAGAATTCAATGTCACTTGTCAATTTTAAGAAGATATTATATACAGAATAATGAAAACTTTTAAAAACTTAATACAACATGAAAAAAGTTTTGATAATATCAATTAATTAACATTTATTTCCAAAGAATAAATACAAGAAAAGGCTTCGAGATATTACATATACACGGCAAAAGCTTTAATATCATACTCAATATATTTCATTTATTTTAAACTATCTACCTTATTAGAAGAGCTGTGATTTATTAATTTTTCATATTTTAAACTCAATATGATGCATTTGAACTTGAGAGGTTTGTTTGTAAAAAAATATCTTTGTGCTTTAAATTTATGGCCCTCTTGTTTATATACCATTTTGTGTTTGCAATAAATCAAAATGAGATTTATTATCATATATTTATGTTCATAAATATAATATACACAGCAAAAACTTTGAGGGAGTTAATAAATAATGAAATTTTTTATGATTAATTCAATATAAAGTGTTGATCTTCATAAAATATTATATACATGCTCAGGAAAATTTCGAGAAAGTCAATAAATGGTAAAAATTTTGAGGATTAATTCAATATAAGCGTGATCATTTTCACAAAATATTAACACAACAAAAAAATAGAATTTAGTGACTGTTATTTTTTGGTGATTCTATAAATTATTAAAACATATATTAAATTGACAAAAATCTATATTTAATTATGATGGTTATATAATTTAAATTATCATTAAAATATCTTACAACAGATAATTTTTAATAAATATAAATTTATTGAATATTAAAAGTTAAAATTGTCATTATTTACATTTTAAAATCTCTATTAAAAAACTTTTTTTTTTAAGTATACATAAATGACTACAAAATCTTAAAAAAAAAAAATCAACACAACGTAAATTTTTTTAGAAAGTGAATGATATAAATAAAAGATTTCAAAAAATTACCTACACATGGAAAAGATTTTAAGATCAAATTCAATATTTTATATTTATTTTAAATTAGGACTTTTTTTTGGTAGAGTTGCGCTTCATTAGTTGTTCTACATAAAGCGTGTGCCAGAGTGAGAGATTTCAGCTTGAGCAATTTGGTTCTTTGAATTTATTGCCTCTTATTATTTGTTTCTAATAAACCAAAATGAGACTTATTATCTTATAAAATAAAATATACATGGCAGAAACTTCGAGGAAATTAATATAAGATGGAATATTTCAAGAATTCAATATAACACGTCCATTTCCAGAAAACATCATATACAAGACAATGAAAACATCGAATAACTCAATACAATCTGGAAAATGTTGAGGATACGAATGAAATATTAACGTTTATTTTCGAAGAATAAATACAATGAAAAACTTTGAGAGATTAGATACACTTGACAAAAGTTGTAATATCGTATTCAATAAATATACTTTGTTTATTTTAATTATCTACCATTTTAGTAGTTTGTGATGATTTATTAATTTTTCATAGAGAGTTTGCGAGAGTGAAACATTTCAATTTGAATTGTAAAACAACATCTTTGTACTTCGGATTTATGATCCTCCTATTTATATACCATTTTATTTTGTTTCTAATTGATGCACCAAAGTGTGACTTATTCTCATAAACTTATTTTTCATAAAATATAATATAAATGAGGATGAAAACTTCAAGAAATTCAATACATTGTGTATTTTTTTCTAAAAAAATAAATGTATTTAATATTTATTTTCAATGAATAAATACAAAGAAAACTTCTAAAGATTACATATTGTATAAACTCTTCTATCTTTCAAGGTAACATTAAATATTATCTTAAAAATATTAAATTAATATTTTACATTTTAAAATAATAGCTACCTGTATTTTTATTTATACTTATTTTATAAAATAAATAAAAGTTATTTAAAAGATATAGTAAATTTTTTCTTTTTATATAATATATATATACAAAAAGAGAGAAAGATTGAGAGAGAATCTTTGTTAGTTCTCCAAGCACCCAATCCAAGAGAAGTTTTTGCTATAATTTTTTAGCAAACACGAAACTACAAACCCAGATCAAGAAAAAAAAGGCATAAATTTCCATCAATAATCAATTTCATGTACATTTAAACTGCTATAATTTAAAAATAATACATTCTTATTACACGGAAAGAGCCAATATAAGAAAAAATGGTGTGGCAAGTAACGACATATAAACCTCTGAGCAGAATTGTGGGCATGGAGTTGGTAAATATGGACAAAAATCCATACAAGAAGTTCTCCATCTTTGACTTAAATTTTCCTTCCATTTTTAGTTTGTTCTATGAGTAAGATGCTAGTTCCTAGTAAGATACGTAAATTCTGCAGTTCATCATCTTATTCCTCTTCATTCCCTAGTATATGATGGTGTGCCCATGGAAAGCACCACTCCAGCGTTTTCAAAACTTATTATTATATAAGGAAAGTTTTCATCCCTGCCATCAAAGCTCGTATTTTATTTTATTTCGTTGATTTTTGAGTTTTGTCGTTGCATCTTTCAAAATTCCTTCACCAAGGTCACAACCACCTGCCACCGTAACCGTTTGATTATGATAGTGTGTGTCGACTAATATGAAAAGCTATTGGGTTCTGATTCTCCAACACAATGTTCCAGGTAGCAGAATTTTCTGCCAAGCATAATAATTGATTTTCTAATAAAAGCAATATAAGATTCAGAAAATGATTAACCGCAAGTGCGTGTTTCTCACTTCTTCATGTCTACTAGGCAAAAGGATTCTCTCCAAGACAAGTAGCGGTGGATTCAGGTTTTTTTAACAAATCATAAAGCATGGAAAAAAAGGAGTAGGAGAACAGGATAGGATTCAATTAATTCTCATCTTGTCCCACAAATTTTATTTTAAAAAAAGAGCATGTATACCTTCCTCTTCAGAGATCATCGCCAGAGTTAACAATTCTCCCCAATTTAACAATTCTTTAAGATGTGTGCAGTTGATCTGCCTTCCTTTTTTAATTTATTTTAATTTACATATTTATTTACATATGTATTTGTTTGCAATGTTAGTCCCATCTTTTATGCTTATTTAGGGATGCAGGTGAAATCATCCTTAGAGTGCTTATTTATTTAATAAATATATAAATTTAAATTTATTAAAATATTTTATTAAATAAATAAATCATGTTTAAATTTATAAAAAAATATATTTAATTTATTAACGATCTATTTATCTTAATATATTATATATTTATTTTAATTTATTATATTTATATAATATTTATTTTAATATATTTTATTTACATAATATAATATATATTTAATAATATTTTTTTATTTTGTAAATTTTAAATATATAAATTTTTTTAATCAATCGTTTATATAAATTTTAAATTTATTTATTAATTTTTTTAATGTAAATTTTTAAACAAATTTATAGATTTAAAAGATTTGAAGTCATATCTTAGCGTCATTTCACTTCTGTTTGGAGACAGTAAAATCAATATATAATTAAAAAATATATTTAAAAAATATCTAAAATAAAAATTATAAAAAAATTAAAATATTTAAAATACAAATTTTAAAAATCTTATTATATAATTAATAAATATATTTAGAAAATTTTGAACTATAAATCATAAAGAACTCAATATATAATTAGTAAATATATTTAAAAATATTTAAAATAGATATCACAAGTAACTTAATATATAATTAATAAGAATATTTTAAAAATACAAAAAATTCAATTTATAATTGATAAATATATTTAAAAATATTTGAATCAGAAATTATAAAGAATTAAAAATATAATTAATAAATATATTTATTAATATTTGAAGAAGAAACTTAATATAAAATTAATAAATATATTTAAGAATATTTGGATCGAGATGAAAAAAAATTAACATATAATTAATAAATATAATTAAGAATACTTTGGATGGAGATAAAAAAAAGTTTAATATATAATTAAAAAATATATTTAAAAATATTTGAACCAAAAATCATAAACAAATCAATATATAATTAGTAAATATATTTAAAAATATTTAGGATAAAATCACAAGGAACTCTATATAAAATGAATAAATAAATTTAATATATTTGAATTGAAGATTATAAAAAACTTAATATATATTTAAAAATATTTGAAGTAAAAATTATAAAAAATTCAATATAAAATTAATAAATATATTTAAAAATATTTGAGTTGAAGATAAATTTAATATATAACTAATAATATATATAAAAAAATTTGAGCCAAACTTATATATAATTAATTAATATATTTAAGATGATTTGAGATGGATATTATAAAAAATTAATATATAATTAATAAATATATTTAAGAAAATTTGAGGTGGATATCATATAGAATTTAATATATAAGGTGTGTTTAGCAAAATTAGCAATTAAGTTAGCTGAAAAATAAAAATATAGGTATAAATTAAAAAGATAATTAAAAACTCAAAGTAAAAAAATTTTCTAATTAAAATAAAAAATATTTAATAAAAGTAAGTGTTAAAGTAGCTGAAAAAATAAAATTACAAATAAGGTTATGATTATAAATTTTAAGTTTAAATATTATAATTTATTATTAATTATTAATTATATTATTTTATTATTTAAATTAAATTATTATATTAAAAATAATTATAATATTTTTTATTTTATTCTAATTCATATATATATATTTCTTTTAAAAAATATTATATAAATAAGTTTATAATTATTTTGATGATTATATATTAAACAAAAAGAATTTGATAATTTTATTTGTTAATTATTTTTAATAAAATTTATTTTAAATTAAAAATAATCTTTTTCTAAAATTTATAAAACATTTTAGATAATATTTTTAATAAAAAAACTATTTAAAAAAGATATACATTTGTCTTTTACTTTATTATGATATTCCAATAATTTTTGAGTTTTTAAAAGTTCTTGTTGATTTTTCATTAATTCATCTATCTTAAAAATTTATCCAACATTATGTTCAATTAACATTACATTAATTTATATATTAAATATTATATAAATCATCATGTTGATTGAAAATAATGTCATTTACCAAATACTTATCTAAAATAATGTATATAAGAATTTTTATCTTTACATATTAGTCTATCTAAAATTTAAATTGATTTGTATATATATATTACTTAATTTTTTTAAATAATTATATTATTTATTAAATTAAATATATTTTTAGTTTATCTAAAATAATCAAATTTTAATCTTTTACTTTATTATAACATTACAAATTTATTCTTCAGGTTTTAAAATTTGATTTGCGTTGTGCGTCTACTATGCGTAAAAAGTTTTATACACGGGCAAATGCACCCGTCGATGTAAGAAGAGATATTTAAAACCTTTAATATCGTTACCACATAGACTATTTTAATAATTTTAAAAAATATGAAATCTTAATTTTTGAACTTGAAATATTTAAAATGAATGTAAAAGGGATTTGTTTAGAAATATTTAAAGTGAATGTAAAAGGGAACAAAATGAAAGTAAATGATTTAAAAGCAAAAGTACACGAGTTTAATTATGGAGAGACATGATACTTTGGTTTCTCTTGCACTTTTACCTAATAATCATGCAAGGTATATAATTAAGAGAAACATAAAGAATATGTGGATTTGTTAAATTAACAACTGATTAGAAATAAAGGATTCTGATTGATCCTCTAAAACCTTTAGATTCAATTTACCTTGTAGTTCCATTAATTAGACAATGGTACGATCGTCTATCCCCCAATTAACTTAGAAATTAATTCTCATTGATTAATTAATTATGAATAATAAGGAAAACACAATTGAATAGAAATACGCAATCATTCATAAAAAGAAAAAGGGATTCAATTGGTTACATTATAAGTTTCACCAAAGTCCCTTGAGTTGGGGATTAGTTACACATATATAGATAAGACAATAAAAACATATTAATCTCATAAAATAATTCATAATCCTAATTCTAGCAAAGAATGACAAAACCATAATGATAGCAAGGCTACCAAAAGAGAAATTAGAATGTAATGGAAATAATGCATAATCCTAATCTTAGAAAAGAATGACAAAATCGTGGTGACAGCAAGCTACCAAAAGAGATATCAGAATGTAATGGTGTGTATTCGGGTAGTGATAGACTTACGCCCCTGGATAGTGGTGTGGTCTTTGGGCTTAGGGTGGTGTCACATGATGTAATAGAGCCTTCATTTTATAGGCGTGGATTAGGGTTTCAATGTGGTGGACTGGACTTGACCTAGTCGTTTCCTGAGTGGTCGCGACCAATCTATATAATATCTTTTTATGTTTTTTTTTTACCTTCATTTTTTTTGTCTAAAACTTACCTATTTTCGGATGGTTAACTTGCATGATCATTCCTACAAAAATAAAGAAAATTAGGTAATTAAATAATCATAAATTATATTGTAATTATAACTAATTTTCCTCATATAAATAAGCAGAATGATGGTTTATCAATTTGATACATTGTAACGTATGTCTCCATATGTATTAAAAATAACATATTTCAACAAAATTCATTACCATAATCATTCATTAATATAAAATATTATAAATTATTATTTAACCTCTCATTTAAAAATATTTGAGATAGAGATAACAAAAAAATTAATAGATCATTAATAAATATATTTAATAATATTTAAAATAAAGATGTTAAGGAATTTAATATAAAATTAATATATAAAATTTAAAATATTTGAATCAAAGATCATAATGATTTTAATATATAATTAATAAATATATTTAAAAATATTTGAGACTTAAAAAAATTTAATATAAAACTAATAAATATATTTAAAAATATTTGAATGAGAGATCATAATAAGAAACTCAATATATAATGAATAAATATATATAAAATTATTTGGAATGAAGTTTAAAAAAAATTAATATATAGCTATTAAATATTTTTAAAATATTTAAAATGAAAATCAAAGGAACTTAATATATAATTAATAAATATATTTAAAAATATTTGAATGAAAGATCATAATAGTTTTAATATATAATTAATAGATATATTTAAAATAAAAATTACTATGAACTTAATATATAATTAATAGATATATGTAAAAATATTTGAGGTAGAGATTACAAAAACTAGATATATAATTAATTAATATATTTAATAAGATTTGATGTGAATATCACAGTAATCTTAATATATAATTAATAAATATTTTAAAATATTTTGAATAAAGATGACAAAGAATTAAATATATAATTAAAAAAGTATAAAAATATTTTTTATGGATAAGAATATTTTTAGATAATAAAAAATTCAATATATAGTTAATAAATATATTTAAATTTTTTTATCATAAAAGTAATGAGAAACTCAATATAGTTAATAAATATTTTTAAGAAAAATTGAGATGAATATAAAAATGAATTTAATATATAATTAAAAATATTTAGAGTGAAAACAAGAAGTTCAATATATAATTAACAAATATATTTAAAAATATTTGGAATAAAAATTACAAAAAATTCAATATATAACTAATAATTATTTTTAATAATATTTAGTGAAAAATTCACAAACAAATCAACATAAAATTATTAAATATTTAAAATGAAAATTACAAGCAATTCAATATATTATTAATAGATATATTTAAGAATATTTGATGCTGAAATTACAAGAAACTTAATATAAAATTAATAAATATATTTAAAATATTTAAACTGAAAATATAAAATTTAACATGTAGTTAATAATTATATTTATAATTTATTTGAATGAGAGAAGGAATAAAAAATGAAATGAAAGTAAAGAAAAAGTTGTATAAAAATAATTTTGACTATTTGTTTGCATATGAAAATAAAAAAAAATAAAAAAAATTTAGGATTCTATCAAATTTTTAATCATGAAAAACAATGAGAGAGAGTGGAAAAAGAATTCTATTTTTATTTTTATTTATTTTAAATTATTATATATTTTGAAAAATAAAAAATAAAAATAAATATTATGCTAATAAAAATTATATTATAAAAATTAAATTTTATTTTCTTAAAATTTATACTATTAATATTTTTTTCATTAATCTACAAAAATTTATTTCCTTTTTTTTCTATATTATTCATCCAACTAATTTTTTTTTCTACTTTTACTTTTTTTTTATATTTTTTTTCCTTCCTATTTCTTCCGTCATATAAACAAAATATTAAAACTATTTGAAGCACAAATAAGAAAAAACTCAACATATAATCAGTAAATATTTTTTAAAATATTTGATTTTAAAATCATAGGAAATAAAATATACAATTAATAAATATATTTAAAAATATTTAAGACGGAGATCACAATAAACTTAATATATACTAATAAATATATGTAAAAATATTCAAGATAAAAATGATAAAAAACTTAATATATAATTAATAAATATATATATAGGAAAATTTGAGATAAATATTATTAAGAACTCAATATTAGAGATGAAAGCAAGTTAAATCGAATTAGACTTTGAATGTTCAAGTCTATCTATTTAAAAATTTTAAAGTTTAATCCTGAATCTGTTTCTTATTAAAGATTTTTTTTTTTTTAAGTTTGATCTGATTTAAAGTTTATAAGAGCTACAAACCTGATTAAAAATCTACATTTAAAAAAAGATCAATAAATAAATTTAAAGCCTATATAGATAATTGATTAAAAAATTTTATAAGTATAAAACCTATAAGGTAAAAAAGTCATTATGTAAATATAATATATTATGTAAATAAAATATATTAAAATAAATATAAATATATATAATATATAAAAATAAATAGATTTCTAAACAGGTTCAACATATTCTTTTTAAGCCTAATACTTTAAAGGAGCTGAGTTGTAGATCAGAAGCTTGTTCACTTTCATTCATACTTAATGTATAATTAATAAATAAATTTAAAAATATTTTGAATAGAGATAAAAAAAACTAAATATATAATTAAATAATATATTTAAAAATATTTTTATTATAGATGATAATATATATATATATAATTAATAAACATTTATAAAAATATTTACAATAAAATTCACAAGAAATTTAATATATAATAAATAAATATATTTAAAAATATTTGAGATTTAGAGCATAAAAAATTCTATACAATTAACAAATATTTTTAAAAATATTTAGAACCGAAATCACAAGAAATTTAATATATAATTAATAATTTTTTAAAATATTTGAGTAAAAATAAACTTAATATATAATTAATAAATATATTTAAAATAAAAATTATAAAAAATTAATATAATTTAATAAATATATTTTAAAATATTTAAGATAAAAATTTTAAAAAATAAATATATTATTAATAAATATATTTAAAATAAAAATAACAAGAAATTCAATATAAAATTAATAAATATGTTTAAGAAGAACCTTTAAAAACAAATAATTTAATATATAGTTAATAAATATATTTAAGAATATTTAACTTGAAGACCACAAGAAATTCGTTATGTAATTAATAAATAATATTTAAGATAGAGATCTCAAAGAACATATTATATAATTAATTAATATATATATTTTTTTAAATATTTTAAACCAAGATTACGAGTATTTTAATATATAATTAATAATTATATTTAAAAATATTTGAATAAAAAATTTAATATTTAATCAATAAATATATTTAAAAATATTTGAGATAAATATAAAAAAATTAATATATAATTAATAAATATAATTTTGCTAAAATTTTGAGAGATTTAGATTAAGACAAAAGTTTCGAGAAGTTCTATATATTTTACTCTTATCCTACGTCTCACAAAGTTGTGGCTGTGGACAAGCCCATTTTAATAACATCTCACAAATTTATAAATTGGGTAAGTGGGTCTTAGCCCAATAATTTAAATAAACAAACAGCCCAATTCTAATAAATTATTTATTTATTCTTTCTGAGAAAAAAATGTTTTCATTTATTTTCATTTTAAAATTTGAATACAACATTAATTATTATTTTGCAAATCAAGAAGAAAGGATACATGACATATTTTAGCAAAATCTGAAAATAACTTTTAACATGAAAGGAGCATCATCCACACAACATGTTTAGCAAAAAACAAGGAAATGTTTCCACATTATGAGTGACTTCTGCATGAACACTGACCATCCTTAAAGAAATGGAGTCGTTTCCTATCCCTCACAATAATTTCCCTATCAAGAACTTGTGTCACGAACATTATAAAAGAATGACAGTGAGTGCAGATAAGTGAATTCTTGTTTATGCGTATTGGAGCCATGGTTGGTACATTAAGAACACCAAATGCAAGAGCTAATTGCTCCGAGTGATATAACCTATCATCATTCTCTTGGTATGGATACCCTCTATTTTTCATTTCAGTTAGAAGAAACTCTAGCTTTTTGTTAACTGCATCATCATCTATCTTCTCTCCTGCAGAGAAGAGATAAATCTTGCTCTTTAACTCCATCCAACACTGTCCAGGGCTTCTCCTTAAGCCTCTTTCTTTCATCAGTCTGCGAGTCTTGTCACCAAAATCAGAGAGTCCAGCATTGTCATACAAGCTTGAAAGCAGCAAATATATTGCAGGATCACATGGATCAAGCTCAAGACATCTCCTTGCCATATCCTCTCCCATTGGTACATTTCCATGTAACTTGCAAGCATTTAACAAAGTCTTACAAATTAAAGAGTCCGGCTTGAAAGGCATTGTTTCAATTACTGTCATAGCTTCCTCTAGGCGACCACCTCTACCAAGGAGATCAACTAAACACACATAGTGATCCAACTTTGGTGTTATATGGTATGTTTTTTCCATAGAATAGAAATAATCAAGACCAAGATCTAACAAACCATCTTGGCTGCAAGCAAAAATCAGTGATAAGAATGTAACAAAATCTGGTTTAACTCCTGCTAACCTCATGTCATCAAAGGTAGAAAGAGCATAGGATATAAGTCCATTTGATGCCAGTCCAGATATCAAACCATTCCATGACACTGTGTCTGGCTCATTTATATCTTTGAAAGCTTTTTTTGCATCACACATACTACCACACTTGCTGTACAAGTGAATTAAGCTATTTGAAACGGAGTTGCATTTTTCGAAACCTGATTTGACAGAATAACAATGTAGTTGCTTTCCGGCTTCCATAGTTCCTAAGGCTGCTGCAGCTGATAAAAAACTTGCCAAGCTGAACTCATCCATCTTAACTTCATCATTGCACATGTGAGTGATGACTTCTAATGCCATTTCATGATCCCCCCTCTGGTTTAGTCTTGCTGCTAAACTTGTGTATGTGATAGGATTTCTATGATTCATCGTGCGAACAACAGACCAAGCTTCATCTACCATCCCCCCTCCTGCATAAGCATCTACAAGAGCATTCCCAACAGCTATGTCCATGTCTGCTTTTGTTTTGATGATATGTCCATGGAGTTTCATTGTTTGAATAAGAGATTTCATTTTTCTGCAAGCTCCAAGGATAGCAGATAGCGTAAAGGAACTTGGTTGCACTCCTGCTGCTTGCATCTCAGCAAACAACTGAAAAGATTCTTCTTCAAAACCATGTTCTGCAAAACCAGCAATCAGAGACGTCCAAGAGATGACATCTGGTGAGGCTATCCCTCTAAAAGCTTTCACAGCATTTGTTGTGGTGTGGGAACATTTCATGTACATATCAACTAGTGCATTTCCTACACAAATGTCACCCTCCAGTCCAACCATGATAACCAGTGAATGAAACTGTTCCCCTAAATCTAATGATGAAATTGAGGAGCTAGCATTCAATAAAGTGGAAAATGTAAAAGCATTTGGCAGGATTCCAGACAATACCATATCAAGAAATGCATTGACAGCCTCTCTAACCTGCAAATTTTGAGTAAATCTAGAAATAATGGTGGTCCATAAGCACACATCATATTCAGGTGTCTGATTTGAGACCTTAATAGCATCTTCCATCCATCTGCATTTGGCATACATATCAACAATGGCTGTCTTCAACACTAAATTCATTTCAACACCAAATCTGATTAACTGAGCGTGCAGTAGTTTCCCATAACCAATTCCGAAACCAAGAAAAGAAGACCCGCTTAAGAGTGTAGTAAATGTGAACTGATTGGGGTAAACACCGGCTTCAATCATTTTGGCATAGATTTGTAGAGCTTCACTCCACTTACCAGTTTCCACCAATGAAGAGATCATTGTTGTCCAAGACACAACAGTACCATTCTTCACCAATGCAAGCAATTTGTGCGGTTCCACGGTAGAATCACACTTAGCATACAAATTAATCAAATTAGTACCCAGAACTGGATTCAGCTCTAATCCAAGCTTTACTACAGAGGCATGAATTTGAACCCCAAACTGAAGCTTCCCCAAAGCAGAACACGATCTTAAGGCACAGGACAAAGTGAACTTCTCAGGGTATTGACCAGAACTTAGCATCATGTCAAACAATTCAAGGGCCTCAAAATAATGTTTATACTTGGTGTGAGCAGACAGAACCGTAGACCATGACACAACATCCTTATGGGGCATTTCATCAAAGAAATGGCGTGCTTGTCCAACTCCAAAGCATTTAGCATACAAAGACAACAAATTGTTGTTCAAATACAAGTCATGCTGAAGACCCACTTTGATTATTGGGCTATGAACGGATACTCCCTCCTTGAGGGAATGTGGGTTGCAGAGAGAAAGAACCTCCAAGCAAGTTTCTCGGACGCGGCATGGAGACAAACTATTAGTACCTGTTTTACATAACATGACTCTACGATGCAGTTTTGGGAGAAACAGTCACTGTTAGAAACAATAACTTATGGCAATGCAACCTTGAACGATGTTGGAAATTAAATAGGTTCAAATGTCATGGCATAGGCGTTGTGAGGGTGCTTTATAGCAAACAGCGGTTCCAAAACCACGTGGGTCAAATAAAAAGAAGCACCTTTCAGGAGTAGTGTTTTGGATGGTAAAACAACGACATGAATATTTGTAGATTGGTGAGGCAGATGATGGACGGAATAGGAACTGGGAAGAACACTCTCCTCCAAGAAACAGTGAAATTTTGGTTAGCATGCATTCCATCATAAAAATGAGCAGGTGAAAAAAAAAGAAGAGATATTAAAAAGGCGGAAAGGATAACATAGATGTAATGTGAATTTTATATAATAAGAGAAGAAATATAAAAAATTAAAGTATATTGAAGTAAAAATCATAATTCTATAAAATAAGAGTAAGTAACAAGTCTGATAAGGGTATTCAAGAATTAATAATAGAATATTTTTCCTAAAGATTACATTTTAAAAGCTAATGAATATTTTTAATAATTCTTTATTTTTTAATTTTCTAATCAATATTCTTAATTTTTTATTAACATACTAATAGACCTTTTATTATTTGATAACCTAATAAACGGTATAAATTTTTTTCCTTATTTATTAGAAACTTATATAATTTACTTAGTATAAAGCATGTCAAAATAAATGTTTTATGCAACATTCTTACAAAAATGGGACAGTTCTCTTTTAAGATTAAACTAGTGCACCTTTCAAAAATTTTACCAAACTGGGGTAAGTTGTATCTACTAATACAACCTCTGTTTACTTTTCTCGGATAAAAAGTTTTAGGTGGATTTAAATGCAGTTTTGACAATTTTTAACTATTACAAAAAATTACTTTTTAATATTACCCAAAATTTTAACGTAAAAAATAAAAAATTATACTTTATAAATATAACTACTTCATTTTGGCAAAATTTTTGAAAAATATTCTAATTTAATAATTTAAAAAGGACTTTTCCCATTATTATAAAAAGAAGCCAATTTCTAAATTATATTTCAATATGATGATGTGACATGTAATAAAAAAGAAAAGACAAGTGTAAAAATATATTATTAATGTTATGTCTAGATTGATTTAGAATTAATAACGCTTAATGAAAATTCTTATTATTAAAAAAATAAAAGTGATAAATTATGGTTCAAATAGCAAAATAATTACCATAAAACTATCAACAATGATATATATATATATATATATTTAATAATATTAATATTTAATTAATTTGTTTGATCACATTGTACCATTTATCATATCTATCATTTCCACACTTCTTTTAAGTGTTGATGAAACATTTTCCTACGTTCATAGATGCTGCTCATGCCAAAGAGTTTATTCCATACTGTTGATGGAAGACAGCAGAATGTACCGATAAAGAAACAAACTTTTATATAGATGTTCACACCAAATTGGTCCAAAATTGTGTTATTGAATCCAGAACCATCATTGAGCAAGTAGCACCTTTCTACGCGAAGTACTTTTCCTTGTTGTTTCCTTATTTTACCTTCATTTCATTGTTGTTTCCTTACTGGTTCAGGGTAGTTTCCTAATTAAAACTAATAAATAACAGAAGTTACCTTGTTTGCATGACCTTGTTCCCTCTACAATTTACCTTTCAGTCAACCACAAACCTCACTTTCTTCTTCTTCTTCTTCTTCGTTATTCCTTCCTCTTCAATGGCTTCCGATATCTAGTTGAAGGCCAAAGAGGCTTTTGAAAATTATAACAATGAGCTTGCCTACGACCTCTTCACTCAGGCTATTGGCCTAAGCACCAACAATGCTGATCTATATGCTGACCGTGCCCAAGTCAACATAAAAGTCAACAACCTCACTGGTATGCACTTTTCCTATGAAAGAAAGTTTGTATTTTTCTCATTCCCTTTTGCATGTATGCTCACCTTCCAGCTACAAACTGAAACCATGTTCAATTGGGTCATGTCTTATGGGGAATTCATGGATTTTGTTGTTTGGGCGATTTTCTGTATCCATGGTTTGGCGACTTGGTTTTTTTGTTTTTTTTTTTTGCACTTTGTCCAGAGGCTGCTGCTGATGCAAATAAGGCAATTGAGTTGAATTCTTCTCACTCAAAAGCATATTTGAGCAAAGGGCGAGTATAATGCCACTTTTTTTTTCCTTTGGTTCTTTTCGCCACATGTTTTGAGTTTTTCCTATGTATAATTTCCTGCAATGTTTTCTCTAGCTGCAATCAACGTTGCCAACTCTATCTTCCGTAGTAAAATTGTAAAATACAGTCAAAAGTTAGTTTTGGCACTGTCTAATAGTTACGGAGGTGGCAGATATCTTTTGCCCATAACGAAGTGATTTATATCAATGTTGACATATTATTATTTTTCGTGAAGGCTGAATACCAACAGGAATATTTGTTTCTAAGTGGATTGATCTCATCGTATCTCATAAGATTTTGCATTCTTTGTTACATTGTTTATGTCCTTGGTCAATTGGATTGCAGTTACTGTTTACTAAACCTCATGATATAACTATTTGATATTCTGTTGTAGCATTGCATGCATCAAGCTTGAGGAATATGAGAATGCCAAGGCAGCTCTAGAGATGGGTGCTTCATTGGCTCCGGGAGACTCAGATTTACTGATTTGATCAAGGAGTGTGATGAGCTCATTGCAGGTAAACATTTATTTTATATGTGGTGAAACTTTTTCTTTTTTGGTGCTAGTTGACCACACCTGGCTGGGAGAGGAGGCTTTTTATTGTTGTTGGTGCTGTGTACTTTATCTTTGGGTGTTTTAGGCGGTGTTTGATTTTATAAAATATTTTCTATATTTTATTTTTAACATTTTACATAAAAAATAGCAAAAATAAAAAATAGTTATTTTTTTATTTTCATTTCCTGTTCTTATTTTTTAGTACAAAATTTTAAAAACAGAAAATAGAATTAAAATAAAGTGGTATTTTTGTAAATAAAAAAAAAATTCTGAAACCAAAGTTCACATTATATTTCATTTCAGGCATATGAGACCTCATTGTTATGTCTTGACAGCTGAGAGGGAAAATGTTGATATATGTCATATTTGGCTATGAGCTGACGTGTTTTAGTGAAATATTATGTTGAACAGAAGAATCTGGTGACATACCCACTCAAGAAAAGACCACAGTACTTTCCACAAACTGGAAAGAAGTGGGATCAAAGAAGGTAGAGGGAAGTCCTCCTGATGGCATGGAGTTAAAGAAATGGGAATATTGAGATCTTTGTTGGGGCCTGGGGGGTCTACAATTACACTTCTGGGGAACAGCACATTTAATTGCTTTTCACCGTATTGGTTTTCTAGGGGTATACCTAAGCTAAGATTTCATATTTTGTGCTAGAGTTTTTTTTTTTTTTGGGTTTTGTTTATGTAACGCAGCTCTAGTTCTTCTGTATTTTATGTTTTTTTGGTGGGTGTACAAATTTTCATTCAGAAGTCAAGGCTCTGAAATGAACATTTATATTAATTATTTTAAGATTCTAAATAACACTTAAATTTCGCTATCCAAAAAGATTGGTGCTATTCTTTTGTTGTCTGATCACACTTCGGTTCTCATTCATGAGTACACGAGAATCTATTCCAACAGAAAACCCTTAATTTGGTGTTCTCAACTTGCATGCGTCCTTCGGAAATTTCTTCTTTGAAAATTTTTTGTTGCTAAATTAAACTTTTGGTAGTTCTTCTTACCTTTATTTTTATTTTTTAAAGATTTTGTAAATAAGTTAGTTTCTTAAAGATTTAATCTGTGATATAATTGATCTTTTAATTTTTTTTTATTATTTTTGTCTTTCTTAGATTTTGTAAATAAATTAGGGAAGGGAATCGTTATTAATCGAATATTATTACTATATTACTTCGCATATTAACTTAAACGTTGGAACGCCTTTTATAAATATCATTCATCTCCACCATTGTTCTAGATACAACACTTGCATCTACGTTCAACCTTCTGAGTGGGTTTCAACCATCTTTTATGCCTGGCTTTATCAATATTAAACCAATAAAAAGTAATATTTTAGACAGCCGTATTAACGTCATCCCTAAAATTTATGAGAAATTATATTTTCATTACATATTTATATAAAAAATAAAAAATAAAATAAAAAATATATTGTATAAATTATTATCCAAATTGTTAAGAAAAATTTTTCCAAATTCTTCTGTAGCGTCAGATTTGTGGAAGTGGGAAAAAAAAAATAGAATGCAGAATATTTGCACACACAAATTGATAACGGAGTTCGGCCAATACTGCCTACGTCTCCGGACTGCTGCAGATAATTTTGATAGTAGAAAATTGTACACTGTGTTTACAAAAAACACTCACAACCTCACACTACCCACAACCCAATTACACCTAAGAATCCTAAATTTTTTTCTCTTAGAAAAATTTCTCTCTCACGATGGTGTGATACATAACTGCCTGTAACTTCTTAATCCACTATTCATGAAACTATTTGTAACCGCTTCTCACATGCTATCACTAATTATGTCAAGCCTTGCATTTATTACGCAATGCCTTATGTTTTGATCTTTGACTTTTCAAACCAACAATCTCCCACTTGAAGACTGATTTCAATCTGTCTTCACACTTTGATCACTACAGCAGTCTTCTTTGGTCTGTTATTCTAGCAGGCCGACTGAAGTTGAACACAACTTCAGTTTGTCAATGGTCACCACCTTTGTTAGCATGTCTGCTGGGTTCTTGCTTCCTGTAATCTTTTCCAATGTCAGCACCTCATTCTCAAGCAGAGATCTGATGAAGTGATAACGTATATCAATGTGCTTAGTTCTAGAGTGAAATGCTGAATTCTTTGCCAGATGTATTGCACTCTGACTGTCACTGTGCAAAACACTCTTCTCTTGGATGAATCCCAGCTCTGTTAACAATCCTTGAAGCCATATCAACTCTTTACTAGCCTCTGTTACTGCTACATACTCAGCCTCTGTAGTGGATAATGTAACGATCTTCTGTATCCGTGACATCCAACTGACAGCTGTAGTACCAACAGTAAAAATATAACCGGTGGTACTTCTTCGGTGATCAACTTCACCTCCGAAGTCTGCATCTACATAGCCTTGTACTTTTAATTCTCCTTTGCCAAAGTACAGACACTTCTTTATGGTGCCTCGTAGATACCTTAAAATCCATTTGACTACTTCCCAATGAGCTTTTCCTGGATTTGCCATAAACCTGCTTAAAACTCCCACTGCATGGCCAATGTCTGGTCGAGTACAGACCATTGCATACATCAAACTTCCTATGGCTGAAGCATATGGAATCTTAGCCATAAAGTCTTTTTCTTCCTCCGTCTGAGGGGACTGATCCTTAGATAAGCGAAAATGACTAGCCAAAGGTGTGCTAACTGGTTTGGCCTTGTCCATATTGAATCTTTGCAAAATACGGTTGATGTACTCTGCCTGAGATAACTGCAAAATTCCTCTTTGCTTATCTCTCGTGATTTGCATTCCAAGAATCTTCTTTGCTATACCCAAGTCCTTCATGTCAAATTCTTTTGACAACTGCATCTTGAGATTTTTAATCTCGTTCATATCTGAACCTGCTACTAACATATCATCGACATAAAGTAGCAATATGATATAACAGGACTTATATCTCTTGAAGAAACAACAGTGGTCGGCATTGCACTTCTGGAAGTCCTCCTTGTGCATGAAGCTTTCAAACTTTCTATACCACTGTCTTGGAGCTTGTTTCAGGCCGTACAAGCTCTTCTTTAATCTGCACACCATATTATCCTTTCCTTTTCTGAGAATCCTTCAGGTTGGTGCATGTAAATCTCTTCCTCTAAATCTCCATGAAGAAACGCCGTCTTCACGTCCAATTGCTCAAGATAGAGCTCTTCACTGGCAACAATACTTAAGACAGACCTGATAGTATTGAGTTTCACAACTGGAGCAAAGATTTCAGTGTAATCAACTCCTTCCTTTTGCTGAAATCCTTTGACAACTAGTCGGGCTTTGTATCTCTTTGAGCCATCATAGTCCTCCTTCACCCGATACACCCATTTGTTGTGAAGTGCCTTCTTTCCCATGGGTAATTCAGCTAATTCCCATGTCTGATTGGAGATCAAAGAATTCATCTCTTCTATCATAGCAAGTTTCCACTTGTTTGCATCTATGGTCTGACATGCTTCTATGTAATCTTCAGGCTCTCCTCCATCAATCAACAACATGTAGTCCATGTATCTCCTGTTGGGCACATGAGGTCGAGAAGACCTTCTCAATACAGGAGTTGGAGTAGGAGGCTCTGATGTGTCAAACTGTTGTTCACTGCTTTCTTCAATTGAATTCTCTGACCGAGGATTCGCAACTATGGGACTTTCTGGGATATCTTCAACTTCTACATATGTTAGCTCAATCTGCTTTGAATTGTTGGCGCTTGTGTTAAGCTTGTCTTTATACATCACTCTTTCATTGAAGATTACATCTCTGCTGCGGATCATCTTTCTGTTTTCATCATCCCAAAGACGATAGCCAAATTCATCTTCACCATAACCGATGAAAGTGCACTTCTTCGATTTGGGATCGAGTTTATTTCTACCTTGATCACTGATGTGCACATATGCTACACAGCCGAAAACTCTAAGATGTGAGAGTTTTATCTTTTTTCCGCTCCATACCTCTTTTGGTATTTTGTGCTCCAATGGTACCGATGGACTTCGGTTGATCAAGTAAGCTGCTGTGTTGACTGCTTCTGCCCAGAACTGCTTCGGTAAGCCTGACTGCACACGCAAGCTTCTGGCTCTTTCAGTCAACGTTCGATTCATACGCTCAGCTACACCATTGTGTTGAGGCGTACGAGGCACGGTCCTCTCCATTCTGATCCCGTGCTCATAGCAGAATTTCTTGAATTTGGTGTCTTCATATTCACCACCATTGTCGGTTTTGAGCTTTTTAATCTTCAACCCTGTTTCATTTTCTACCATAGCTTTCCATATCTTGAAAGCCTCAAATACATCGGACTTATGTTTCAGAAAGTATACCCATACCTTCCTAGAGTGATCATCAATAAAAGTCACGAAGTAATGTTTCCCACTAAGTGATGGGACGGTAGTTGGACCCCAAACATCTGAGTGAACTAGCTCAAGTTTCTCCTTCTTTGGGGGTCTTCCAGCTTTCTGAAAGCTGACTCGTTTCTGCTTTCCAAGTATACAGTCTTCACACATGTCAATTTCTACTGACTGAAGACTTGGTAGCTTGCCGTTTGAGTGCATGATTTTCATCCCTTTCTCACTCATATGGCCTAGCCTCTGGTGCCATAGATTGGAATTTTCATTTGCTGCAACTGCAATCAAATGACATGCTCCTGCTGTTTTGTAAAGAGTGCCACTCTTTTTACCCCGAGCAATTGTCATCGCACCCTTTGAAATCTTCCAATCGTCTCCATGGAAGACAGTTGTGTAGCCATCACTGCTCAACTGGCTTACTGATATTAAGTTCTTTGTCAGGTCGGGAATATGTCTGACATTTTTCAATTCCCATACAGACCCGTTCAACTTAACCTTCACTACACCTTTGCCAACTATCTCACATGATTGGTTGTTACCAAGGTAAACTTTACCAAGGTAAACTTTACCAAGGTTTCCGGGAACATAGTTCTCGAAGAATTCCCTTTGTGAAGTTGCATGAAAAGATGCTCCAGAATCTAACACCCAAGACTCCTCCTTGCTTTCTAAAGAACATATCAATGCATCATCTCCTCCAGGGGTGGAAGTAACATTTTCCTCGTCCTTGGTCTCCTGATGCTTTCGTGCACTCTTGCACTGATTTTTGTAGTGCCCAGACTTCCCGCAATTCCAACACTCGATATTCTTCTTAGATTGAGAGTGACGATTTTTGGATTTGGACCTCCTGTCCTTTGATTTGCCACGTCCATTTCCTTTAGTTGAGCTTCTTCCTCTTGACTCTGTTTGCAATATCGAAGATGATGAAGATTCACCCGACTCCTTCCGTCGGATCTCTTCGTTGAGAACTAGATCACGAACATCATCATATTTCAATTTTTGGCTTCCCGTTGAGCCACTCACAGCCGTGACAATGGCATTCCAACTTTCTGGTAAGGAAGAAAAAATTATTAATGCTCGTACCTCATCATCAAATTCGATTCCAACAGAACTCAACTGGGTTGTGATTAAGCTGAGTTCATTGAGATGTTGTGCTACTGATGCACCTTCTGTCATCCGAGAGTTAAACAACCGCCTCATCAAGTGAACTTTATTTGCGGCTGACGGCTTTTCATACATTCTGGAAAGAGCCGCCATAAGATCTGCTGTGGTCTTTTCTTTTGCAATGTTAAAAGCAACATTACGTGACAACGTCAGACGGATGACTCCAAGGGCTTGCCTGTCAAGAAGAACCCAATCCTCGTCCTTCATTTCAGTTGGCTTTGTCCCTGTGAGAGGTTGATACATATTTTTCTGGTACAGATAATCTTCGATCTGCATTTTCCAGAAACCAAAGTCCGCACCATCGAACTTTTCAATTTTCACCTTTCCTTCATCTACAGCCATCACTCCCACTCAAATCTGACTTCTTCTTTGGATCGTTTCGTTTCTAACAATTTTAAAAAAAATTGCAGAATTTCAAACCCTCTCTGATACCAGTTGTTAAGAAAAATTTCTCCAAATTCTTCTGTAACGTCAGATTTGTGGAAGTGGGGAAAAAAAATAGAATGTAGAATATTTGCACACACAAATTGATAACGGAGTTCGGCCAATACTGCCTACGTCTCCGGACTGCTGCAGATAATTTTGATAGTAGAAAATTGTATAGTGTTTACAAAAAACACTCACAACCTCACACTACCCACAACCCAATTACACCCAAGAATCCTAAATTTTTTTCTCTTAGAAGAATTTCTCTCTCACGATGGTGTGATACATAACTGCCTGTAACTTCTTAATCCACTATTCATAAAACTATTTGTAACCGCTTCTCACATACTATCACTAATTATGTCAAGCCTTACATTTATTACGCAATGACTTATGTTTTGATCTTTCACTTTTCAAACCAACACAAATAACACAAGAAAAAATTGTAGGTCCGTTCTTGCTTTAAGCAGTTTTCTTTATGCCCGTTTCTATTTCTATATGCCCGTTTCTATTTCTATTTTTTATATTATCTCTCTGCACATAATGGAGCCAAAAATCCACCAAAAAGTGGCAAAAGGAGAAAGCAGAACTTTAGAAGCCTTTGTATCTGAAGCAATTATGCAAGGTTCAGTTAGACATGAACGGTGATGCATGTATATACGTTTTTGAACATTTTCTGCAACTTCACTCACTCATCCGATAGTGCCTAGTTATATTTCTTTTTTGGTAGCTTCATCGATTTCTTGCATTTTAATCCTTTCTTTAACCCCCAACTTTCTTCAAAGTATCAGCTGTAGTCATTGAATTACTTTATTAAGTGGAGAGCTCCAAAATTTTATTAAAGAAATGTATTAAAATATTCTAAATTGTATATAATTATAACCAAAATATTTTTTTATAAAAACAATTATCTTTATTTAAATTAATTTTTGAAAATAAATTAAGTTATTAGGTACATTTTTCTATGTACCATACAAATGTTAGGCGGTTGTTTCTTACCCCTGTAGCGTATTGTTTTTTTGGTAGAAAATTTTATAAATATATTAGTAATGACTTGAGAAGGTTTCTTCTTATCTTTTTCCCTGGTATAGCATGAGAACCAATTTAGTTTCTAATAAATTAATAATGAGATTTCACTAATTTCACTTTCATAAATTTGAATACACACACATATATATATAATTTAACAAAATAGATAATAAATGTAATCAATTTATATTCATTTAAATTACTCGTTTTATTTATGTATTTAAAAATTTTATTTATATAAATAAAATTAAATAAAAAATACTTTATGGTTTTAAAAAATATGGAGACTTACAGACTCTTATGCTTCTAGAATATTTAAAATATATTAAATTATTTTATAAAATTAGTTTTCATATTTTCTTAATTTCCTTATTATATCTCATTATTTAATAATAAAAACTAAAAAAATAAAGGAATTAACCCTGAAAAATAATTTATTAACATATATAAGTTGATATTATAGTTGATTTTAAATCAATTAATTAGTAAACATTAAGAGAGTTTTTGAAAGTTTTAGAAAGTTTGAACCCGAATTTAAAAACTCAATATATTTGTTTTTAAATGAAAGTTGAACGAGTTTCTATGCATTTTTTCCTTTTAATTTATATATATATATATATATATATATAAAGTAATACTTTGTTATGAAAAAAAAATTAGTGAAAATTTTAAAAAAAATATACCATATTTTAAAATGATCATATAACTAATAATTAATTTATAATCTTAATTAAGATACTTATAAATTATTCATCAATAAATTTTCCATATACCTAATAAAATTTAAACTTATAATTTTATGAAACATGAATTTAATTCCTACCGATTAAACTAATTTTCGTTGGCTTTAAACTGTTGACGTTTAAGATTACTATGTGATGACTGATGAGGAAGCATGAGAAGGCTAGCACCGAGTGTTATGAATAACCTAAACTCTGGACTTCTTGCATCTATGTATTCCTCTTTTTAACAAACTTTTGGGAACTCGGTTTTCTTTTTTCTTTTTAATTTTATGATGTCACTTAAAAATTGTTGGAATCAACAAAGTGAAGCTAAGTTGGTTTCATTTCTTTGCATGTTTACAAAAGTTGCTTCATATTTAAATTTCACTTTAGGAACCAAATTTTTCTATTTATTTTGCTTGTTTGTCCTTTAATTCTTCACAAATTTAAGATCCGTTTTAATTATGAAAATATTTTTATTTTTATTTTTATCTATAAAAATATTATTTTTCTTATTTTAAAAATTTTATATAGAAAATAATAAAAATATTTTTAATGAAAAAATTAGATTGAGATGCATATGATCAGTATCCGATCACGTGACAAGTCGGTTTTAGCGGTAGATTCGGTTCTATCCAGATCAATTATATTAAAAATCTGGATTAAGAATAAAAGAAACAACACTAACAATTTTATTTATAAATATACATACATATATATATATATATTATTTGATGAATTTTATGTATATTTTATTAAAATTTTAAAATTATTTTTTAAAATAAATAAAATTTATTAAATAATAAAATTATACTTAATTGCATTATTTTGAGAAATAATATGAAAATCGCTTCTATTTTTTGTAATTAAAATGTGTTTGGATGTTAGAGATGTCTGACTGGATAGAGAATAATGACCACATCCTAAACTAACTTATTTTGGGTAAAGGCAAAAAATGAGGACATATCTACACTACAAGCTTTGTCGTGAACGAGCTATTTTTGTTTTTTTATGTGTTGTCGTGAGCGAGTTTATAACATCGTTCTTTGATCTTAGAAAATAGGAAATTGTTGTGTTGCGCAGACACGTTGAGACCGGGCATGGAAAGTATAATAAATATTTTTTTTGTTATTAACACAATAATTTTAAAAAAATAAAATTAAAAAGGATTTTTGTTAAAGTGAAATTTTTTTTATTAAGATTATGTTTGATAAAAATAACTAATAAATTAACTAAATGTTACAGAAATTATCTAAGAGTTAAAATTTATTAAGTTAACTTCTTAAATGAGATTGATATAAATTAAATATTGCATTAGCATGTGATGAATGCAAAATTACATGGAAAACATGTGTATATGATTTTTTATACATCTTTTTATTTTTAACTTAAAAAAATATTTTTAGATAATTATAGCTTTAAATTTTTTAACAATGTAAATTTCTATTAATTTTTGCTTAAGTTCCAAATATATTATTAATAAGTTAAAATAAATGGTGTCAAATATTGTAATAATCAAAATAGATAGTATAATATTACAAGTAAAAATAGTAAAATATTAAATGAGGTAGTAATTGACAAATTATTTTAAATTCATGAGAGTATGATTGAAAAATTAATAGTTTATTAATTATAAATTCAAATAATTTTTTTTTAAAAATATTATAAACTAGTACGATAAGTTCATTTATTAAATACTTTTATTTTGATTAAACAAACTATAAATTAGTTAAATAGAAAAAAAATACAAGTTCCCATTCAATTAGAATGGATCCATCCCAAAATAATAGTAAAAAAAATAATATGATAAAAAGAAAGAAAGAGGATTACAAAAAATAAAAAATAAGATAGAAAATAGATATATAATAATAATTACTTAGTTAAATAAGCTATGACTTGACAAACACAAATTTTACCAGAAATTTAATTATGAAATTAAAGTTTCTAAATATAAATCATTGTAGTTTAAACTTCCTTCAAACCAAAATTAATCCTATAAATTAACACTCAAAATTAAGTTTACAAATACTCACTCAAGCACACACTTAATTGTTACGTAGCTCAGTATAGTTGTAAAATTCTCATTGTAAAAGATGCCAAGCAAGGATTGACAATGGACTAGATAGTAAATAAAAAAAAATGGATGTTTAAATGAAATTATTTTAGAATTAAAATAATTAAAATTTCTAAAATATTTTATAAAAATATTAACCTAACATGTGGTAATTTTCAAATGTGTTAATTTTTTCCTTAAAAATAATTATGATTTTTAAAATGATTTATTTTAATTTTTATTTTCAGAAAAATATTTTTAAAATTTTATTATTTGAAATAATAAAAAAACGTAGTAATACTATACTAAAACTATATTGAAACAATCAAATATATTATACTTTTATAATTAAAGTATTTAATCATTTTCTTAATTTTATATAAATTGAAGATGATAATAATTTGAAATTGAATAAAGTTTTAATTATTAATTATTTGTAGTAAATTTTGAATACTATTTATAAAAAAATGAAGAACTAGTCAAATATTTTTAAGAGACCAAACGAGTTCTAACACATTTATTTTAGATAAATTACATATAAGTGTGTAGTTTCGATTATGTTTAATTCCATATTTCAATTATATATATATATATATATATATATATATATAGTTTTTACTCAAGAAAAAAATATGTTTAGACCATGAATCAATAAAAATAAATAAATAAAATCTAATGAAATATATTTATTTTATTTTATCTAATGTTTCTCTCTTTTCAATTTTAAAGAACATTGAATAAAATTAATATTTTTCTCGTTTTATCTTACCATTTTTCAAACAATAGAATATAACATTATTATATTTCACTTTATTTTATTTTCTTTTTCTACAAATATATATTGATTTTAAAATTTTATATGTTACATGAGATGTATAGTTATTCAAAAACTAAACGAAATTTCATAATTTTTATAATATCCAAAGTTTAAAAAAATGTGAAACAAAATAAAGTTGGTGTAAAGTTGAAATAAATGACAGAGTAGGGAAGTTATATGTAATTTGGGTAATTTTGTTTGTTGAGGTATATTGGATGGAAGTGGCAGTGTCTATATATAGTAATATGCAATGGAGAGATGAATATGATTACGATATATATGGAAGCATTAACATGAGTAGGACCCGCTTCCGGCGTGTTAGCATTTTACACTCTCACTCTCCTTTTACCTTTTCTCTTCTCCTCTAATCATCTCCTTCCTTTTCTTCTTCCAATCTCTTCCCTTCAATACTCCATCACTCTCTCTCTCTCTCTTCCTTCATGTTCGCCTTCCAAATTATTTCGTCTTGGTAAGCAATCCATTTCTCTTATTATTTGCATGCTCTTCTTTCTTTCTTTCTTTCTTTTGTTGCGCCCAATTATGCTAATCTTTTTCTTCTTGGAAATAAAACTGCAAGAGATATATTATGTAATTTATGAACTCACATTTATCAAACTATATATATTCTGGCTTTTAAAATTAATCATGAAGAAGGACTGCGACGCTCTTCAGTTTAAAGATAAACTGTAAAACGTGTTCAAATCGGTTTATTGATTTATTGATCATTATTCTTATTAAAGCAGGGAGAGGCAAGCGTGTTCATCCATGTCGTGTGGGTTCGGTTATTAGAGGTTTGAACCATAAGAATAATAATAATCATGTCGTCCACTTGCTTTTAATTGGTTTGGATTTTTCTTATTAATGGAACGCAATCTTGCCTCCACTTTTTAAATTTTTTAATATATATTTTTGAACATATAGGAAAAATTTTGTGATTATTCATAAATTAATATATTAATAATACTAAATATTACGATTTTAATAACAAATTATTATTTATTATTATGTGTTCTTAAAATGTTTGGAAAACTGTTTAATCTTTTTTTTTCTTTTTAGAATGAGGAAATGTTAACGAGTGGTTGCTGGTCACCAAATAAAAGTAAAACATATTTATTTTTATAGTTTTTCTAACATATCATCAATAAGACACAATAAGAACTTGTAGATAAAAAATATATATTTGTTAAAAAAATTTACTATTTATTATTATATATTTTTAAATACATGTTAGAAAATTTGTTATTTAAAAAAAAATAAAAATAGTTAAAAAGTAATGAGAAGCATTGAGTTGTTACCAAGAAAATGAGAAGCATTCAGTGTGAATAAAATAAAATGTTCCTTGAGTAACATCACTGGATGATGTGATGTTCAACTAGAACAAAATAGTAGCCTGATTACGACATGTTAGTGACATAGTTAGTGGACTGTAGACAATGAGAGTATGTTACTCAATCAATGAACTTTACACTACTCAAAGTAGAAAACATAACACGTGACATAAAATTTAAATTGTGCCTGTCATATTCATTCACAAAGCTCTTGTTAACAAATAACTTAAGGATTTTTTTTAAAGAATATTAAATATGTCTTATTAAAAAATTTTAATTACTCAAAATAAGTGTTAAATGATTTTATATTTCAGATATAGTAAATATTTTTTTTATTTAACAAGTGTGGTAAGGATACTTAGCATCTGTTTATTTGTAATAGTTGCGGTAAAGTCTATATTATCGAATATATAAGAATATCTTCATGCTGTATTAATTGAATCCTCTATCGTTCAGATTTTGATGCAGATGTTTCATACTTGGTATGTTGGTGTGTTCTTATCCATTCATGAGAAGGCTTCGCAACTTTGCTTGTATTATTATGGATGCTTTGGCACATTTGCACCGGCATCGGACATGCTAAGCTAGGAAGAAAGCAACTGTGTTATATACCTTCATTGAGTAACGGTATATTGATTGAGTATGCAGAATTATATGTTGGAAGTTGGATTAATGCTATGGTGTATCTGATCAAAATATTTAATTCTGAAATATGCTGCTTATGATGTGCCATACATTGTTGCTGATAAAAGAAAGGAACACTCTTAAATGTTTACGTTGTAACCTTTTTAGTTCTTACGTTGTTTTGATTCAGTTTGGATGATTACAATCTTGACTATTGCAGAGAGAGATGGTTGCCTTTGGGAAAAAGTTGAAAGAAAGACAAATTGAAGAATGGCAAGGGTAGTGTCTCTTTAACCTATTTCTGTTATGTCCATGGTTTAATTTTTATACATGTTCATAATTTGACTTTTGATGTAGATATTACATAAACTACAAATTAATGAAGAAACGTGTGAAGCATTATACTCAACAAATTCAACTCGGAACACAAGATCGCCGGCAAGTACTCAAGGATTTCTCAAGAATGCTGGATAATCAGGTCTGTTCTCATTGTTGATTCTATAAATTGAGTCTAGTGGCATACTATATGAAATTTGGATATTTTCATTTCTTTTAACTGCACTATTTAGATTGTGGTTATATGAGTAAATGTTTGTAAAATAATGCATGACATTCTTTAGTTATGTTTCACATTTGCTTCACTCACTTCATTGTTACAATTCAGATTGAGAAGATTGTCCTTTTTCTGTTGCAACAACAAGGACTTTTGGCAAACAGAATAGCAAATTTGGGAGAGCAGCATGATGCTATTCAGCAGGAGCCTCATATAAGCAAAATATCTCAATTACGAGAAGCTTATAGAGCTGTGGGACAAGATCTATTAAAGCTTCTCTATTTTGTAGAGATCAATGCTGTTGGTTTGCGTAAGATATTGAAGAAGTTTGACAAACGCTTTGGCTATAGGTTTACTGATTACTATGTTAAAACTCGTGCAAATCATCCTTACTCCCAGCTGCAACAAGTGTTCAAGCATGTGGTATATTATGTTTAGCTCAAACACAAATCTTCATTTAAGCCTTTGCACAATAAAATACATCATAAACAAACTAGATTTATTTATTTATTTTTTTTCCTTTTATTTTCTTCCTATGAATGTACATTGACTAACAGATAGGAAACTTACAGGGACTAGGAGCTGTTGTAGGAGCTTTATCTCGCAACCTTCATGAACTTCAGGAAAATCAGGACCGTCAAGGAAGCTACTTATCAATTTATGATCAGCCTACTCTTCCCCTTCAGGTTTCTTTTACATTTTCTCTGTTTCATACACTGATTTTGATTCTCATGTTTTCTCTTAATATTTTCTCAGGCAAGCCTTATTAGCTGGCTAATAAACTGCATAACTTTGGAGATTTTTCAATATAATTACTTATCTTATGTGCAGGATCCTGTCATTGATTCAATAAGAGCAGCGGTTGATAGGTTAACTAACTCAACCAACTTCCTTAACTTTTTGGGGCAGCATGCACTTATTATGCAAGAGGAGTTGCCTGCACCAGCTGATGAGCATGTTGATGATCAAAGATACCATTTTATGTCTCTTTCCCTGAACTTGGCAAACACGTTTTTGTATATGGTCAATACATATATTATTGTCCCTACAGCAGATGATTACTCTATGAGTCTTGGCGCTGCACCAACAGTTTGTGGTATTGTGATTGGGGCAATGGCTGTTGCGCAGGTGTTTTCTTCAGTGTATTTTAGTGCATGGTCAAACAAATCATACTTCAGACCTCTTGTGTTCAGTAGCATAGTTCTATTTCTCGGCAATGCCATGTATGCCATGGCATACGATCTTAATTCTATATGGATTCTCTTATGTGGTCGTCTTTTATGTGGGTAAGTACTTAGTCTTGTAACTCTTGCTTTCATTACTTGATCAGCATAAGTTTTGATGTTGTACTACCATTTCACTTTAGGTTGTTATATCCATTTTCCATAATCCAGAATAAGGCATCTCATAAAATTAGCCTATTTTAATTCTTTATTGTTAAATAGGTAACTTAGTATACCATGATTTTTGTGTTGCTTGAAAAAAATTTCTTCACTTGATTTATATAAAAACAATTACCATCATGAATTACCGGGGCCATTTCAAATTTGTCTTAATATTGAAGCTAGGAATATGTTAAGGTACTAGTTAAGAGTTGACCTTGTTTTGACAAACATTTGATTACAATTGCAGATTTGGTTCTGCCAGAGCTGTTAACCGTCGTTATATTAGTGATTGTGTGCCTTTAAAAATTCGCATGCAAGCATCAGCAGGTTTTGTTAGTGCCAGCGCTCTTGGAATGGCCTGTGGTCCTGCATTAGCTGGCTTACTGCAGACTGACTTCAAGATTTACAAGCTTACATTTAATCAAGATACCTTACCAGGGTGGGTTATGACCATTGCTTGGATGATATATCTAATATGGTTGTGGATTACTTTTAAGGAACCTTCTCATGAAATTGAAGAGAATCATGTACCGGAACAATCTAATGCTGGTACTGAACTCATATTGTATCACCGCTTTACTGTTGAGTTCTACTTTTCCTGCTGTGTCCCTGAACGATTGCTTATCAGCATTTATTTTCACTGCTGAGTCCTAATATTTCTGATCCTCACTGGATATGAAGTTATAGGATTTGGTATTTTAAAAAACAGTCCCTTAATGGCCCTGGTCATCATCTATTTATATTTGAACACTATCAAAATAAATATAAATACCTCATCAAAGGAAATGGAGATTGATGCATATAATGAGTTATATAACCAGAGTTTTGGTTTCAAATCTCATCTGAATTGAATATTTATAGAAAATCATCTAAGGCCACATTATCCTGACATTATGTCATAATTACATGGGTTATATTTCTTTAAGGAGTCTTTCATTCTGCCAAGCATCAACACAAGAAATAGAAAATGACACTTTTTGCTCGAACTAGCAGAAAACACTGCACTTGAAAAAGGCCTAAAACAACCATTGCTGATTAGTTCAGAAGATAAGGCAGATGAAGATGCTGATCAGGATTATGATGATAGTGAAGAAGCTCCAGAGGATTCCCGTCAGCCAGCCAATTCAATTGGAGCAGCATATAGACTCCTTACACCATCTGTAAAGGTTTGTGAGCAAATCTAAATGTTGAAGTATCAATCCATAAAATGTTGGACCTCCATTAACCTATAGTTTTTTAGAAGTATGTGTCATGTGGCTATTGACAGGGAAAATTATATTTTTTCATGTGAGACACCACATGCTCCTGTATGACAGAGATTAATTATAGAATGTTATAAATGGGTAATTTAAAGAATTGAATTGCAATTTGCTTTTGGCCTTTTACTATTTAGCTTCACAATGGGGTAAAAACTTGTGAACTAGGCAGTATATGCTCGTACTCCCTTTCGCTTATTGCAAAAATGCAACTTAAGAGAGATGATTTCATCCTCGTTGGAGTTTTCAGAACACTTTTACTTGGTATGATAATTGAAGTTAGACAATAGATGATAGTGAACATCATGTGACATACTAGATTCGCAAGATGGGCACTTTCTACTGTCAAATTAGATTTTTTAGACATCACATGTTTGTTGAGATAATAAATTTCCTTGTTCAGCTTATCAAGTGTTGTTGATAAGTTAGAAGTTCTTTGATAAAATCATGTTCATCTGACCAAATTTATATAACATCCTTCAGGTTCAGTTATTGATATATTTCATGCTCAAATATGCAATGGAGGTTTTACTATCAGAATCTAGTGTCATCACAACACACTACTTCAACTGGTCAACAAGCACGGTTTCCATTTTTCTTGCTTGCCTTGGCTTGACAGTTCTTCCAGTAAACATTGTTGTTGGAAGTTATATAAGCAATATGTTTGAGGACAGGTAACGTGTGCAAAAACCCATGCTTCATTTGATTCTCATTCATTAAGCTAATTTATGCTCTGGATTTTGTAGAAAGATGCATGATAATACATTTTGAATTTTAATGCTTTATAAAAAGATAAAGCAAGAATAAAGATCCAAGGGATTAATATTTTCACTTTCATTGTCTTTTCCAAGATCCACTCATGTCATAACCTTTAAAATTGTAGACATTATCCACATGTGAAGCTAAGAACTCATCTTTCCATTGATCGTTTTGTAGGCAAATTCTGTTGGTATCAGAAATTATGGTTTTCATAGGCATAGTCTTCAGTTTCCACATAATCGTTCCATACTCAGAGCCACAATACATCAGTTCAGGTCTCCTTATGTTTGTCTCTGCTGAAGTACTTGAAGGTAAAATCTTATTTAGTGAAAAGCTTACCTATTTATGATAACGAAGGTGCGCAGGAATCCTAGTGTTATGTCTCACTAAGCAAAATTAAGAAATATGGTAGCGATACTTTGTAACTCAAACTTACCGTAAAAAATAAATAGCATGCATTAATGGTGAGAACATGAAACCATTCTCTTTTTAAAATTGTGAAAATCATAAATCTGAATCACACAACCATGTATAAATATTCAAAATTAAAAGTTAGTAAACAGTCACAATCATTTAAAATATATATATATATATATATATATATATATATATTAATTTTGACAATTCAAATAAGACCTAACAGTTTACATTAATTAAATTCTGTATATTAGACATTGCAACAAGGTTGATTTTTATGATGGTTGATGGATTACAGGTGTGAACTTGTCACTCCTTTCACGAGTAATGTCATCGAGGCTTTCTCGTGGAACCTACAATGGAGGACTCTTGTCTACAGAGGCAGGGACACTTGCACGAGTGATTGCTGATGCAACTATCACAGTGGCAGGGTATGCGGGTGTGAATAGGCTCCTTAATGTCACCCTTATTCCTTCACTCTTCATTTGCATGGCTTCCATCATTGCAACTTGCTATACCTACAATTCTTTATATTGATTTCTCATTTTCTGTGGCTGCATGGAATTAATGGAAAGAGGAGGATACTGTTGGACACAACCTCGGTCTCCCAACTTAAATATTACATTGCTCATTTTCTGTATGTTAAAACAAAAACTAGCTTACCACTTCTTTTTTTCATTCCATTTTTTGATCTATCAACTTCTTTAAGCTCCATGAGGTATTCAAACTAGTTAGGCTTCCCACCCTACTTTAATCAGGTAGGTTGTCCAAATGTAATTTTCACTCTTGAGAATGGATATATCTTTCATCTTTTTTCTCTTAAGATATTTGACTTTATTATTATTTTTTTTTTATTTTTTATAATTTATTATTAATCATTAATTACATTCAAGTTTTTCTTTTATGTTATTTTTCTCTCTCAAACCTTATTTTTTAAACAATTACTTTTAAACTTTTATGCTAATTTTTATTTAAAAGTTCAGCTACTTATACTCTCAAATTAAGTTCTTTTATTTTTTTTAAGTTTATGATTTTCTCCCAATCTCTAAGTTTATATTTTTCTTTCTTTGAATTATATATATATATATATATATACTTTTAAATACTTTTTATCTATGTTATTTTTATTTTCATTTATATTTTAAATATGCAATGCATGATACTTATTAGTGTTATATAAAGTAAGGCTTTTGTTTGCCGTTCTCATATCATGTAATAAGTATTTGTATGTGAATCTAATGTGATATGTCAGTTCATATTTATTTATGTTTATATAAAATATTAGGACTTTTTTATTTAAGGAAATGTTTTGTTTTTATTCCTATAATCAATTATAAAAAAAAAGGTATGTATCTTATTTTAATTTAATTTCTAATTAGTTTAAGCATATTCTAAAAACGTTACCATATTTTAACTTAATCATAAAATAGTTGCTGTTAGTTCTTCCTAATGCATATAAGTAACTAAAAAATGGAACAAGAAGTATATAAGGTTATATAGGTGTATATTTAAATAGGATGGATATATTTAAAAATAAAAAAATAAAAATATAATAAATGATAAGATAGAAAAGAAAATATAAATAAAAATAATAGAAAATTTAGTTATATATATATATATATATATATATATATATATATATGGATCATGATCTATATATTGATACTAGCTAAATAACATATTTAATATTTATATCAATTTAATAATTTTTTATAAATATAAAATTTATCAATACAATTATTATATTATGTAATAATATTTTTATAATTATATATATCAAATATTAAACATTTGAATATATAAAAGGATGATTATTAATTAAGTCAACTAGTAATTTCTTCATGATATTCGATTTATTAATTACTGAACCAACTAAGTTCATGGACTAATCAAATTTTTAAAAACCATAGATGAATAAACAAGCTTGTTTAAAAGCCATTGATTGAGTAAGGTAAGGAATCATTAATAACAATCAAACACTGAAAAAAACAACGCAAATATCCAATCTAAAAAAGACGCAGCGAGCTTGTCGGCTTCCAAAATAATACATTGGAAAGAAAATGAAATGGTTGGGCATCTTGGCTTAAACAGGTAACGTACATTATGGAGAACCAACGTACTTGTATGGTGGTAGGTCCTAACAATCGAGTAATGAAGCAGCCCCCAGTAATTGCAGCTTCGTTATTTTCAATGATACAATCGCAGTAAAAAGGAAATTCTATAACTCAGCCTCCCAGTTAGGAAACTTGGAATTTCAGTCACTGAACTTGTCTCATTTCTGGGTTTTTCACCCGTTGATAAGTCCAAATTCTAGCTATTAAGTAATACGTCATGCCATTAAATCATGTTTTGAGTTTGTTAATTTATATTGTTATTGTATCCGTATGAATTTTTAACATAATGCTTTTTTTTTTTGGGTCGTGGAACACATTCACTAGCACATGCTGGACTTTTTTTATTAGCTTATAAAATGTAAGATTTAAAATTTAAATTTTAAGCTCTGATTAAATTTAATTTTTTAAACTTAACTTTAATTTGTAAAAATCTATAAAAAATTTAAATTTGTACCAAATTTTCATATTATTTTAAGAATTTATATTAAATCTAAATTTTTTAGCTCAGCGTCAGAATCAATCACCAGCATTGACTAGTCTGATGTGGGCCAAATAATTTTTTTCCACCTCTGATATTTACGTGGTATTTGTTTTGTTTGAAGCATCTTTATCTAATATTTTAAAAATATCTTTTTTCCATTTATCAGTTTTTTCTTTCGATCACTTAATTTCTGAACCATGTTAACCTAGTTAAACACCTCTATATGCACCTGTAAACTTAATATTATTTATTGGAGGTGTGAAATATTTTTTAAACAAAAGTCATAAGTATACTGTATACCAATGATGTGGGTTCTCTATTATTGTCTCACATTGAGTTATGTAAGTGAGGCCCAAAGTAGCACATGATATTATATGCAACACCCAACAACGGTGAGAAAGTTCACGGGATACCACGAGTGAAGAACCCGTGAACAAAACACTATGGCTGATCAGAGCAGACAAATGAATAGCAGGAAGCAAGCAACTTAGCCAAGCGACAAAACCTTTTTCATGATGAAGAGGACACCTTTGGATTCTTCCCTTCCCTTTGAAACCCAAGTTAAAAGAGACCCGTGACCGCAACAAGGTTAAACAAATAGAACAATTGAATAGGCCAAGAGATATCTATTTGGTTTTGATGTTATATATATATATATATATATATATTTCACCCTCCAGGTCAGCTCTCCAAGAAATTCAAATGGAGCCCACCTTATAATTCAGCCATTAATACACAGAATTATTGATATTCCATCATGGTCTTTCATTTTGCCAACCACTTTGCATATGAGAAAATCATACCACAATAAGAATGAGTGGTTGCTAGTATTACAAATATATTTAATTTATAAAAGATAATAACTTTTTTTATAAAATCAGATACAGTAATGCTATTTATCATTAATATCTTTTTGCAATTTTCTTAAATTTATTCACACGGGGTTTGAAAAATAATTTGTAAAGTTAGAGCGAGGTAGCATTTCTACACATATATGCATGCGTATAAGAAGAAAAAATAAAATAAACTGAGCAGAAAGTTTTAATTAATTTGCATTAATGCACGGCCAATATATATAGTATCTAAATAAAATAAAATGTCGCATTCTTAAGTCACAGAATGTCCAGTTGAATCTAAAGAAAATGAAACATGACATATTACTACCAAATCATCCAAATTACGGGGTTCCAAGAAAAAAGAACAAATATATGTAACGAAGAAGTGAGAAAGAACACTGCGAAAGAAGCTAACGAGGAGTCAACTTCATATCTATAAAACAAACTTTCTCTGTGGCTGTATTTCAGATTATATACTTATATAATTTATGTAGAAATCAAATGAAACAAAAGCAGTTAATACAACATGATGATAAAAAAAAAAAAACAAAGAAAAATAGTAAAATGCATGCTTGGGCGTTTGATGATCAGTGGTCAATGTTTCAAGTTTTACATCTTGAAACCCTCCGAATCAAAACCAAGAAGCAAAGCACACGATAGAAGAGAAAGAAGGCGATCAAGAAATACACGTTGGTCCATCTTTGACTCTCTTGAAGCCCTCTTTTCTGCAACACGTCAACTCCAGTAAACATGCACTGTTCATTCTCCTGGTACCATATCAAACATCTTGATGCCAAGCAAGAGTACTCGTTGATAAGAAGAGCATCAAGAGCGTATTTGTACATAGATAAGAAGTGCATGAAGAGCCAGTAATTTGGTAAGCTATCCTTGGTGATAAAATAGCCAGAGAAGAGAAAAAACGCTGCAAGAAGCACGGTCAAGAGGGAAGTGCCAGCAATGTAGTTCGGAGCAAGAGAGCTCAAAAAGAGCACAAAAGAGTTTGCCATAAGAACAATGACCCAAATGACCAAAACAAAATAAGCAAAAGAAAGCCAAGAAGCGCAAAGACCCACCAAGAAGTAGACGGGGATAGAGTATATAAGAGCCACCACAAACAAATATGGCAAGAAAACAAGTGTATTTGCAATGAGATAGGATGAGAGTCTATAAACCCCACTTGAGGTTTCTCTCAACAAGATTGGCCTCTCGTTGATGAAAATGGGAAGAGTCTCGGTTGTGGATGACAAGAGGAAAGTGAGAGTGAAAGCAAATAGACCAAACCTTTTCGCAATTCCTTCCTTATCAAAGCCAATGTTTATATAAATGGTTCCCAACACAAGACCCACAACAAGTGCTTCTGCGGTGTTTGTCAAAAGCAATTGCCTGGTTCTGTAAATAATCTTCCAAAACCTGCTATAGAGGGTGCAAATTTCATGGATCCTGGAGCTCCTGTACCCGATCTCTCTGCAGCTCCCGGTTCCACTCCCAGCAACAGAAATTTCTGGAGATTCAGGAAGACTTGGTGGAGTAACAGATTTAAGCTCATTCAACTGGTTCAATATTTCCATAGCATATTCCAATGCATTGAGCTGATGAGGAACAGAGAAGCCATGGGAGTGTAAAAAAGCCTGAAGCGAAGCAAGAGATCCATGGTGAACGACGGTTCCTTTTGAAAGCAAGAGGATTGTATCAATGCAAGAGAGGATCTTGAAACTAGGTTGGTGAATGGAGAGAAGAATGGTCCTGTTTCTTGAAACGCAGGTGGATTTGAGAATCTGCATGACTTTGAAGGCATTGGTGCTGTCAAGGCCAGAGGTTGGTTCATCGAGAAGCAAAACAGCAGGATCATGAAGGAGACTGAGACCAATCGAGACTCTTCTACGTTCTCCACCAGATAAACCATGAGCGAGTCTGGTGTCAGAGAGATGTGTCAGTCTGAGTTCGTTGAGAAGAGAGGAAACGATGGAAGCAATGTCAGAAGTTTGGGGTTTGAGAAGACGCGCGGCGAAGGCGAATGTTTCGGAGACGGTGAGAAGAGGAAGGGAAGCGTCATGCTGAGGGACGTAGGAAGAGAGTTTGCGGAATGTGGAGGGAATGAGAGGGGAAGAGTTGAGAGACAGAGTGCCGCTGGAAGGGAGGGTCCGGGCGGAGAGAATGTCGAGAAGAGTGGATTTTCCGGCGCCGCTTGGGCCCACGATGGCCAGAATTTGGGAAGGATAAGCGGTGAGGGAAACGTCTTTCAGAATGTAGGTTGGCGTTGTGGAATGTTTGAAGATGGTGCTTGCTTTGCTGTACGAAATTGAGGTCGCTGTTAGTTTGTATGTTTTTCGTCCAGCTGCTGATTGCTCTGCCATCTCAGTTTTAAGTGTAAGGGATTGGAGACACCACACTACTTGGAGTTACCACTCTTCTTCTGCTCGGATGCAACTCCTTCCTTCATAAAGAGAAACACTGACAACAACAATAATATACTATTTCATGCCCTCTACCATAATAAATTTATTTTACTTAATATACATTTATAAACTATATAAGAGTTACATGTTGGTCGCATCATATGTTTGAAAAATCATAATGAAGGTAAATTACGTAACTCTACTTTCGTTATAAGGGGCCAATGCATCAAGTTGGTATGATACCACAAATGCCACACAAAAGTAAGCACAAATTTGTTAGACGAATTTTAGGACTGACATTTATTATTTTGGTCTCCTATTCCAACAATCATGCTTGCTGGTCAATTAAAGAAAATATAGCTTTTATTTTCTTGTTTTCTTTCATTTATACGGAACATTAGTTCTACTTAATTACCAGCTACTTATGCTGAACTATATACATGTAGCTTTAAAAAAGACCAAAAACAGAGAATCTAACTAGATAAGAAGGCATCTTAGGCCACACAAATATCCTATCATTCTTTAAACTTTTAAGCTAAAATTAATAAATCAAGGACAATAGTTATTTTGTGTTTAAATTAATAATATTGTGATAAGACATGTGAAGAGTTGTTTAATGACACTACTGTAAACCTTGTGAAGAGTTGTTGTGTGTACTGTAGGAAGACATGATCTATTTTTTATTTATTAATTTATTTTTGGCTAAGATCGGATATACGAATCTCATCATCCATGAAGTGTTCACTTTCCGTGACTTGGCAGTTCATGGATTCAACCTGTTCTTACATCTCGGGTATAACCGCTTCACCGCTTCACGCACCAATGTAGATGTTAAACAGCTTTCTTGTGAACAAAACAGCATTGACAAGAATCTATGATACTATAGTGCTAAAAATAAGAGTAAGATTAAGGAATTTTTTCTTTTAAAGTTAAAGAAAATTAATTTTTATTATTAAATATTATTATAATATATTAAATTTAATGTTAACTATAAAATTTTACTAAAATATTTTTTATTGAAAAATATAAAATTAATGTTCTAACTATAAATAAACTGATACAAAATTCAGCCTGTTTTAGTTTAGATAAAAGTGAAATGTGTATTTTAATTAAATAAAATTAACTGAGTTGTTCTAGTCTGATTGAGCTAGTCTGAAATAATTAATCCATATTAAACTAATTATAAAAAGTGATTTGAGTTAATTTCAGTAAGGTATTAAAGCTAGAATAGGCTTTCTTTTGCAGATTTCGTTAAAAAAACAGTGAAAATTAGGGGAGAAAACTATTTGAAAATTGAAAACTAACTTGAAATTAGTCTCTAAAATCTTTTGATTGGACCGAAAAAGATAAAAGACAAGCACATGAGAAAAAAAAAATCAACTACCACGAGAGCGTTAATCAGTCGGCACAAAAAATTTCATTCCTCAAGGTAGGGTGAAAGAAAAAGATGAATGCAACTGTGGATCCATCTCCATATACCTGTGTTTAAATATCGTTTTATTTCTATTTTAAAAATATTTTTATAACAGTTAATTTTAAGATATATCTGAATATATAAATATTGTACACATATATGAATATCAAAACTCATGTTGAAATCTTTGAATATCATGCTGAACAAGAGACAGAGTTGTTTTGAAATACACTCACATATAAAATCTAGATAATTTTTATATTTGTTGGTCTTTTATATACGTGTTGAATTTCAGACATATATTTCATCTCTCTTTCTCTTTCTAACATAGAATTCTCCTTTAATTAAAGAGAGTCTTGTCTATACAAATTTCATAATAGTTAAAGATGAAAATAGACCGAACTGAGTTAGGTTTTGAGTGTTCAAGTTTGGTCTGTTTAAAAATTTTGAGGTCTAAGTCTGGACTTGTTACCTGTTAAAGATTTTTTTTTTTTGTCAAGATCTGGCCTGATTTAAAGCCTACAAGCATGTAAGCCTGTTTAAAAGCCTACATTATAAAAAAAATTAATAAATAAACTTAAAGTCTATTAGATAGGCCTAAAACATATTTATGTTAATATTATGTAAATAAAATATAAAATAAATATTATATAAATATAATATATTAAAATATTAAAATAAATATAAATATATAAATAGGCTTCTGAATAGGTTAAATAGATTTTTTTTATAAGTTTAGACTGACTTATTTATCTAAAAAGATTTTTTAAAAAGGTTCAAGCCTATCTATTTATTAAACGAGCCGAACCTAACTAAATTTTAAATAAGGCGAACCGTGTGACTTCCTTCCCTTAATAACAGTACATTAAAGTTGCATAATCATATCATTTGGTATACCAAGGATATGGAATTAAACTGCCTATCTTATGAAATCCAAACGAGAAAGGAAGGGATTTGGAACGACCCATTTTATGGCAAAATTTTTTTTGACTTTAACTGAATCTTGATCATTGATTTTAAATATAATGACTAAAATTGTATTACCTTCAAGATTTTTTTTTTAAATAAAATAAATGTAATAAAATTTAACAATTAAATTTATAATTAATGGATAAAATTAATTTAAAGTTAATAACTTTTTTCATCACATAATTATCGAAACCAAATTAGAAAAAAAAGAAAGATAAGATTTACTTAAAAGCATTCAATATTTTTTATTTTTCTTTTTTAGTATAAATAATATTTTGATAACGTTAGACATACAGGTCGGAATAAAATGGAACAAAAACATATAAGCTCTATTAAATGTCAGACATTTAAAAAAAAAAAAAGCAGAAAACAGAATATAGGATTAAAAGATTGAAACGTTTTGGTTTGTTAAAAAATATATCAAATCAAATAGAATGAAACAGAATATTTTACTAATTATTTTGTTGACAAAAAATATCATTAGTTACTAATAACTTTTTTTTTCTTTTCTGGTGATTTTGTTTTAGTTATCTTTTTTTATATTTAACGTTTCGTCTAAAAAATATAAAATTTATATATCAAATAGTTTTTAATCACATATTATATTTTAATCATATATTTATTTTAATTATATACTTTTAATATTTAAATAGATTCACCACTACTAATTCTTTACATAAGGTCATTTTTGTTAAAAATAATTATCCTTATTATAATTTTATAATTAGTAATTTTTTAAACAATACACATTGTTTTAAAAGATAAATAATACAAGATAAAAGACACAAAAATTATTTACTAGAGCCAATAGCTCACGACGTACTTTATATGTTTATATACATTTTGTTGCCATTTCATTCTCAAGATATTTTGCCTTTAATCTTATAATTGTATCAGGGTCAATTAATTTAGGTAGAGTTATTTTTTAAAGCTCCACATAGAGCATATATACAATTCACAAAGCAATTGAAGTAAGATACGTTTGATTATTAGTTAGAAAAATGATTTATATAAATATATTTAATAAAAAAATAATTAAAATTAATTTTAATGTATATTTTTAATTAGTTTCAATAATTTAAAATTAGTTTTATTAAAATTAACTTACCTAATTTTAAATCGACCCGTGAAGGTGCTGGTTATATTTGTTATCATGTCCCTTATCCGTGCTTGATAACGTACTTTTCAGGTGGTTAAGAATTTATCATCTTTGAAGGGAGTAAAAACTTCAACATGAAAATTGAAACCTCACATGTCCCACTATAATTGAAGTGAACTCCCAAAAACTCAGTTCTTTCCGAAACATAGATAGAAATACCATTGTTGACGGCACTTGTAGTTTCCACAACATCTAGTTGGAACTGGAATTGCATTTTACATGAAAGGTTTCTCTAACAAGTTTTTTGTTTTGTTTTTCAAGTAAAAATATGCCTTTTGAACTCAAATGTAAATAAGTCATTTTTTGTGAACATTTGGAATAAGTCTAGCAGTACAATTTTTGGATTGTAGCAGTTATCTTAGGCTATTTCGCGAAGAAAAAAATTAAATGTATTATAAAACACAAAAATTACATTGTTGAAACCCTTGATTTTCGATCCATAATTAACAGTTTCATTTTGAGAGAAATAACAAATTTATATCTCCACACTATCTCTATTCTGGGTATGTGGTTGATCTTCGGATCTTAGGATAAAGGCGATACCTCATCTTGTAATGCATATACATTTTCCTCTGATTGAGTGTTAGAACAATTGCGGATTTACATATATATCAAATTTTAGTATTTATATTACTTTAATAATATTATTTAAAATATAAAATTTATTAAGTTAATTATTATTTAAAAGTTATTATCAAATAAATTATATATATATAATTTTATAAAAAAATTGATAAATATTTTAATCTATAATTTTATTTTAATAATTTATATACTATTTAAATATATGTGAATATTAATAGTTGAATAATATATTTACATATTTTTAAATTTATTAAAATTTAATATACAAAATCATAAAATTATTATAACCTAATTTAATGATTAAATTAGTTAATTTTATATTTTATATAAAATTGTTAAGTTTATATAAATGCTTAAGTTTGTGCATTATATATACATTATCGGAAAGAATTAGAAAAGTTTTTTTATATGTGTGTCAAATTTTAAAATTTATATAAATTTAATAATTTTATATAAAATACAAAATTTATCAATCTAACTGTTGATTTAAAAATTATTATCAAGTAGATCATGTATATAAAATTTTATACAAAAACAAAATTTGATAAATACTTCATCTAATGATTATATTTTAACTGATCATACGATATTTAAATATATGTAAATATCAATAGTTAAATGATATATTTACATATTTTTAAATTTTTTAAAATTTAATATACATGATCATAAATATATTATAATATGATTTAATAATTGAATTAATGAATATTGTATTTTATATAAAGTTATTAAATTAATGTAAATGTTAAAGTTTGACACTTATGCCAATATATATACTGGATCAAGTTATTTTAAAAACAACTTTATCTATATTTATTTCACTTAATAACTCTTGTGAACAATTAAATTTTATCAATCCAATCGTTAAATTAATAAATTATATTAGATCATTTTTATAAAATTTTATAAAAATTAAAAAAAAGTTTAATATTTTAGTAAATAAATTTAAATTAATAAATATTATAAAAAAGTACATTATCCGTTAATTTAAATTTATTATTTAAAATATTAAAAAAATTTAAAATTTTATAAGAATAATCTCTATAACATAATTTATTAATTTAATATTGAATTAATAAAATTTAATTATTTATAAGAGTTATTAAATAAAATAGTTTTTTCTAAAATTATTCCTAAAATAACTTAATTTTTCCTCTTTCTTTATATATACATATATATAACTTTTATCAATTTAATAATTTTTTATAAATATATTATTTAATTATAATATTTATAAATATATAAATAGTATATTAAATATTAATATAAAATTATATGATGAAATATTTATTAATTTCTGTTTTGTTTAAAATTTTAAAAATATAATTTATTTGATAAAAATTAATAGTTAAATTGATAAAATTTATATTTTGTAAAATTTTATTAAATATATGTAAATATAAACAATACAAAAAAGGTATTTTGAATTATAATTTATTTTTGAATTTATTATTTTAATAAATATTTTTTTATTATTTTTTTATTTACTTTTAGTCTAGATAATAGATTTTTCCTATTAAAGATAATTATATTGAAGTTGAATTAAATTATTATGAGAGATATAATTATTAAATTTAAAAAAAATTAACACTATTATATATTTTAAATTTAAATTTAAAATCTTTGATTAAATTAGATCATATTCTACCAGTTAATTGTTTTTTATTTATTTTTAATTTAAATATAATTTTGGTCATTTTAATTTTGATTCATGTAAATCTTGATTCCTTAAAATTTTTTTTAGAATTTTTGTTCTCTTACTTTTAAAATTAAATAATTTTGGTTTCCTATTAACTTTATTCAAAGTATCATTCTTTTATCCAATTTTTTATACGTTAGTAATGATATAAAATAATTTAAAAAATTAAAAAAAATTTAAAAATTTGATAGGTTTTTTTTTTTAAAATAAGATGTGAAATTAGAATTTAAAGAGAATAATTTAATATATTTTTTTAATTTTAGATAAAATATAATATCTTGGTGAATAGTTATTTGATATAAAAATAATTTAATCAAATTACTTTACATAAATTTGGATAGTAAATAAAAATTCTAAAAATTAAATGAAAAATAATGTAAAATTAAAATTATATATATATATTAAATTAGATGAATAAAAAATAAAATTATTTGATGTATACGTTTCTTCACTTTTGTGTTTCAATCCTTTAAATTATTATTTGTAATTTAATAATTTATAATTTTTTTATAACAAGATACAGTTAAAATATGAATTCGAATTTATATGTGATAAATTGAAAGATAATGGTACTTAAAATAAATGAAAATATAATATTTTTTTAATTTTTTAAAAATTAATGTGATTTTAATTGTTATTTATTTAAATGTGTGCTTTTAAAATAACCAGTTTTATATAAAAGTATAAAATAGAAATATGAAAGTTGCTAAAAAAATATATAATTAATTAAATTAAATTAAATAATTAAATCGAGTGAGTTTTAAAAATTAAATATTTTTTATGATAACTTACTGGTAATATATATATATATATATATATATATATATATATATATATATATATCATACAACAATTTAAAAAAATAACGTTATTATTGATTGGCTGTTTTTTTATGGGTGGGGAATGGGTTGTAGTATATTCGATGCGCTGTTGTTTTTTCTTTTTTTTTAATTGATGCACTGTTCCTCTGCATCTAATTTTGGGATATTGCTTTGTGCCACCATCCTCAAATGAACAGTGTTAAATTGCACTCCAGTGTTTATATTTTTATCTTTCTGACTTTTTTATTTTTAGAAATTAAAATTTTAAAATATATATTTTAAATTTTAATTCAAAAATTTATTTTTTATTTAATTTCAAAAGATAAAAAATACATTCCGAAACTTTAATTTCGAAATGGAAACAATATATTTTAGAATCTTAATTCTGGAGTGTATTTTAAAAAAAATTCAATAATTTAATTTTAGAATATAAAAATTACATTTTGGAATTAAAATTTCAAAATTTTATTTTTACATATTCACGAAAAAATAAAATTTTAAAAAATTTAAAAGGGATGCGAAAATTAAAAAAAAAGTGCAAAAAACAATATCCCTAATTTTGCTCAGAAGACATATTCAACCGAAAAATGGAACCCAATGTGACTTTTCTTGTTCATGAAGCCCAATGTAATTGGGTTAAGACTAATTGACCAAAAAACATTTAGGCTTTAAATGTTGGGCTAATGCTCACACATCACCAATGAATATTTACTCATACAGTGATATGTATGCACACAGGTTATCATGCAGATCCACAAAGTCTTGACCAAAAATATCCTCAATGTTAAAATGTTTGTTTGCCAGACAAAAACAATTAGACAGAAAAATTTTTACCAGAAGAAAAGAACAAAGACGGAAAAAATAAAGAAAAAAGAACTTGATAAAATTACTGTATCGCACCTAAAGAAGGTAATGAAATATAATAGAATAACGAAAGTTCAGATAAATTCAGGTGTAAGTGTAAGTACTGTGTGGTTGGTGGATTATACTTTTCCAATCTAATAAGATAAGAATTTTGCTTTTCTTTTCAGCCTGAGCTCTCTGCAATAGAAATTTGCTTACCGGTTCATCACCAATATTTATTAGTTTTTTAACAATTAGATTTAAATCAATTCATAAATATTTATAGTTTTGTTGGTTTTATACAAGTCTTTATAATTTAAAATGCTTTAACAGAATTATTATTCTTCTACGTATTTTAAATTAAATCTGAGTTTAATTTTGATATACTTGTTAATATTTTTTATATTATCAACTAATTAAAAATTATGACATGTATAATTTTTAAAGTGATTAAATATTATATAATTTAATACTTTTAATAATATAACAATTCATAATTAAATAACAATGTAAAATATATTTATTCTATTAATATATTTCAATTAAATTTAAAATTTGATCAATTGTGTTATTTGATGGACATATCTATATAGTTTATTAATATTTTCTAATAGGTTCTTAAACATTAAAAAAATAAAATGGAGTTTTAACTACTATTGTTATTTTTCTTTTTCCAAACACAGATACCCGTTGAAGTGGATATTATGGATATTAAATTATTTTTAATTATTTAATATAATTATATATAATTTAAATTTAAAATTATTAATTAGCTTAAATCAACCCTATATTAACTGATTTTGTGGCTCATTTTAAACTTTTAAACTATGAAAACTTATTTAAAAAATTAATTAAACTCTAGCAAGCTATAGAATAATTTAACCTAAAATTAAAGATCGGTTTTACCTTTATATTATTGTATAGCTCTTTGTTTCATATTGAATTGATACACATATGTATACTCATGGATAGATGATATAAAGATAACAAAAATTATTAAAAGAAGATATTTGTTGTATAAAAAATTCAGGGGTCAACTAAAACTTACTCTTTTTGGTATTTTAAAAGTATTTAATAGTGTGTATTAAATATTTCGCGCTATGTGTTTTCAAGAAGAGAAGTTAATTTGTAATTTACATTGAATTAATTTTTAGACAAAATATTATTTGATTCAATTATAAAAATATAATTATGGTTCAATTTGAATTGATTTAAATATAATATCAGATTTTATTAAAAATAGTTTAAATTTGATTATGTTTTGTATATCTTTAATTATTCCTAAATGTGTATTTAATATTAGATAAATTTAAAAATACAAAATAATAACAATAAATATCGATTTAAAGTCATACTTATCGCATTTAACTTACAATATTAGCCGAACTTATTATGAAATTTATTTCAAAATAAATATTAAATTAAGTCCAGTATAAAATCCTAATTAAATATAATTAAAATAATAAAATTGTGAAGACAGTAAATTGCTACTGTAATTTCATACTAATATGCAAGTATGGATGTATATATCAAATTCAATTTAATCTAATATAATTACTTTTTTTGTCAGTTTGATTTGAATAGTTTGCTCTAAATTGTATAAGTATATGAATGTCCTTACACACAAAGAAATTAAGAAGAATGCTAACAACGATATTGATTAAATCATTAAAAATAGAAATATTTTATAGAGAAAAAAGTATAATGTTACCAATTAATTCACTCCTAATTTGATATTTACTAAAAATTTCTGATTTTAATTTTTTAATCTATTCTTTTAGTTTAAGATACTTGTTAAGATGATAAAAGAAAAAAAGTCTATTCCTATGTTTGGATGAAAAGATTTAGAATTTCTAAAATTATAAAATTAACAATGAATAATTATTAAAAAATTAAGTATGAGAAAATGAATATTATTTAAAAAGAGTTTAGCATAATAAAAAATTTAAAATTTTCCATAGGTATCATTTAAAATTCTTTTTATTTAATATAAAAACTATCCAATTAAAATTCTACAATATTTTTAAAACTTTTTTATTATCTAAATAAGTATAATCTATTAGTTTAAAATTATTTTATCCAAACATAACTTAAGATATTCATATTCGTATATTACGTAGAAAAAATTGTGAATACTGTAACCTGAAATATTTACGTGGATCTTCGATCATTTGTTATGTACTTTGAACTCAATTTAGAATGACATACTCAAAACGAGACTTTTAAAATATATCTGATTACTGTTTAAAATCTTAACAGTAGTTCTCTCCTGAACAAGACTAAATATACATCGAATATTTGACATTTTAATTATCTCAAAATACACATATGTTCTAATTGATCGTTATATATTTATGTGTGCACATGGTTTGTTTTATCTCGAGATGTTAAGAAAGATCAACAACCCTAATGATACGATAATGACTCACCTACCGATATAAGAACGACAATGTACTAAATCCATTATGTTTCTTAGCCTCGAATTTAGTAAGACGCATGTAATTTGTGACATGTGGAATAGTCTTTCTTGTTTACTATTATATGGTTTGAAAAAACTTTACTAATGAACAAGAAGATGCAATGAACTAAAAGCATGTAATTCAATTCCCAATCATAATGTCTCCTAAGAATGTGTTTATCCCAAACAGGAAACATATTACCGGAAAATGGGATTCCGTGATTCTCCCATCCATAATGCCTTGATGTAAATGACAGTGTATATATCACCTTAATGCATAGACACAAAAATCTGCTGAGGAAACACAACAAATCTACCATTCTTGGAGGACAAAATGGTGTTGGGTCGCTGTCTATGTAGTGTTTCTGGGTGCATTGCACATTCTCTCCTCCAGTTTTAAGAGAACCTACACCTTATATAGTAACTTTCTTCACTAACATTAGGTTTCTTAAAATGGTGCATAGAACCTACCATAGATATTTATCTCGTAAGCTTGAAGCTGACAATAATGAAGCATCGCATGATCGCTCACGTAACGTTGACGGGGGATTTTCCTTTCTTCTTAAACCATAGGCGTGGACTAGTGATAACCATACTTTTCTTTTTAGCATTTTTTATATAAGCTTTTAAATATAAAAAGTTCAACTAAGATTCGGAGTATTAGTTGAAAAACGAATGCATATCTCCTTTTTTTTTTGTTCATTATCATTATTACTCAATGTATAGTTATTTAAATAATATAAAATATAAAAAATATTCAAAATTAATTTTCAATTATTGTTTAAGAATTGGAAGGAGAGAAAAAAATAGTTTTAAGAGGTTTGATCATATTATTTCCATTAATAATAAGGATCTAATACAAATTATAATAGTTAAAAATATCTTAAACTTTTAATTACATAAATAAATAACTTTCTTTAAATGGATAAATAAAAAAATGAGCTTAACTTTTATACATGACTTAAACATGTCTTGAACTTATGTTATAGTAAATTTTATTTTTAGTCTCTGTAAATTTTTATTATCTTTAAGTTTTTAAAATTTATGTTTAGTTCTCATTATTAACTTGTACTTAAATATTTACAAATTTCAAAAACAAAAGTTTAGTTAAATTTTATCACATATTTCAATTTATCGTTTATATTAAAAAAATATATGTGGTTGAGATGTAACAATAAATTTTATATGATTCAATGATAAAAAAAAATATTTTATACTATTTTATAAAAAAAATTAATATATAATAAATTGATACATAAAACAAAAGTTAACTTAACATTATTAATTAAGTTGGTAACTATTTAATAATAAGTTAAAAAATTAAAAATAAGTTTTTTTAAAAGATTAGTAATTTTTAATAATATAATCCATGATTAGATAATAAAATTGATATTGCAATATTACTTCAGAGCAGGGAGTTGGGCGGAATTAAAAGAAAAAATGAGGAACATGATTGAATAACAGTGTAACCAAAGGACCACACTACACTCCCTTGGGTCAGCCAAATCTGTTATTGTGGCGTATCTTCAAATTGCCATCCCTATGGAGTATGGAGGGGCCACGTTTCCTATTTTTGGCATTGTTCTCCCCCGTATTAATCACTCCTTACAAATACTTGTACACCGTATAATTATGCCCCACTCCACTATCCATCTTTTGACCTTTATGCAATTACAAAACACCCTTTTTCTCACCAACAACACATCTCAAACTTCTATAATGCCTCGCATATTACTTTGAATTTCCACTCTACCCAATCATGCCACATACCGTTACAACCTAAACTCAGTTCATTATTCAAACTCTGTAATAAATTAATAACGATCAACAAAGAACTTATATATATATATATATATATAAGGATTAAAGTTTACCGTTCTAAATTATATTAATTTTATATCATTAACAGTTTTATATTTTTTTGTTGATTCAATAACCACATCATAAGTATTAGTTATTTTTTTAATTTTGTTAATTATTGTAAAAATGACATATAAAACAATAACCAATCAAATCACAAAAAATGTTTCTTTGTCGATTGCCTTAATTCTTGTTGCCCATGTCGGTAGCAGAATCGTTGTTCTTTGTGGATTGCCTTAGTCGCTAAAGGCGGAATAATGGGCGGCATTAGAGGCGAGGTAAGAGTTTTTTCCGAATACGAAGGTGCGGTGCATTGTAGAAGCATGAGGTTTCAAGTAATTTGGCCAAATAAATCATTGCTAACATACTCTTAATAGCGAAAAGGACAGATACATAATATTTTTCTCATGCTCGTCACTTTCTGAATATTATTCACAAAATCAGCCACCTTTAACGAGTTTGAGCATGCAACCATTCACCATGTTTTTTTCGTGAGGATAACCAGTAGCAAACCCTCAATTTACTCTTCAAGATTATATGAGAGGGCCACTTTATTTTTTTATATTTTAAAAAACCTTAACATCAATTTTATTTCTATTATTTTATATTTTTCTTTTAGTTTTTTTCTAATTCTTTATTTTATAAAAATTATTAATTTTAATTCTTATTATTAAAAAATTAATTTAAATAATAAAAATGTTTGAATAAATATAACTCTTAAAAGTTATATTTTCTACATTTTCAGTTTTAAAAATTATCGACGATCTCAAAATATGTTGAATTGATCATATTTTGATTTTTTATAAAAATATAAATAAAATATGATTAAATTTAACATATTTAAAAAACAAGTTATATAAGTTAAATTTTTCTCATATTAATTAATCTTTAAAAATATTAAAATATAAAAAATACATTTATAAAGTTAAACTATTCAAAACCTACATTTTTAAAAAATAGAATTTAAAAATATAAAAAAAATCAATTTCATCAACTGTAGATACGAGATTAAAATCATACAAAAACAATAACTAAAAGAGAAATTAAGTATAAAATGAGGGGAAAATTAAATAAGCCTTTTAAAAATCTAATAATTGGTTCTAAATTTTATAAAACGATGTTTTAATTTAGTTTTTTTTAGATGAAAAAAATTAAAATAAATATTTTCTACAAAATTAAGATTAAAAAAATACAGATTTTAAGAAATAAAATATTCAACTTATATGTTTTTCATGGAATTGATTTACAATTTTATTTGGTAAATCTTATTTTAATAAGATGGTTAGGTTAAGGTCATTTTTCATGAATTGCTTAAAAATTGTATTTATGTAAAAAAATTTATCTATAAATAATAATGGTTATTTATATAATCAATTAAAAATTATATTTATTTAAATATTTATTTATGTTAAATTATTTTTAAAAATTATAATTATTCTATTGAAGATGGCATATGACAGCTGCTTCTTTTCCAGTTGCCTTGGACGCTTGGCTAAAGTGGGTGAGACCCAACTTGCTAGTGGACCAACTGGATATCTTCCTTTTTAGGATATAATTTGTTTGTTTTTTCGTCTTTCTAAAACTATCAATAAAAAATTACAAATATGCAATAAACTGGATAATACCTAGAGTTTAATTTAATATACGTTTAATATAAAAAAGTTATACTCTAAATTAATTAGAAATCATTGTTGACATAACTTTTAAAATAATTATTACAATAACTGATATTGTTAACTGTATAAAAATTAGTAATTAAATAATAATTTAAAAATCTATTATCACCAGTTAAATCCATATAATAGAAGTAGTTATGGTCCATCGAAGCAAATTCCGTTTTTCATTACTTTCTATGTAATAAATCAAAATTTATAAATTTATTATGTTTTCATTAATTTTTATATGATTTTTAAAGTACAATTAAAACACTCAAAAGTTATAAGTATATATGTTTATTTTATATTAAAAAAATTTAGAATTTTTTTTTCCAAAATTTCAAGTGAATTTCAACAAAGATTTTTAAAAAACCATAAAAAATATTGAAGATAATATTATTTAAATTATTATGATAGAATTTTCTTTTCAACAAATTAAATTTATATATAAAATTTAAAATTTTATTTAAAAAAAAAACATACCAACCATCGATTTGATTAATAGAGAAGATTCATTTTGTTTGTATCTGAAAAGAAATAACAAATAAAAAATCAAACAGAAAGAAACAAAATAAAAATAAAAAAATGCTTACCTTATTTAAATTAATATAATAAATAATTAAGTACTATCTGCTTATTTAATTTGATAAAAAAATTGTTGTAAAAACATTAATATATTCGAGTCCAGCAAGACTTTTGAAACAAAAGCTAGGATAGCATTGAAAGAACAATAAAACTTTTGGAGGCTCAGTCCCAATCCTGCCCCATTGTACTTTTATACTATCTCTCCCACATTTTTCATGCCTCCAACCGACCAATATTTCTCATTCTCCGACTCAACTCTAGTTTTCTTTGGTATACTACTCTGGGCATTTAATTACATTTAAATAGTATTTTCATAATTTAAAAATAAATAATTTTTATAATTTAATACAAAATAAAATATGATATGAATTTAAAGAAGATATCATAAATATAATAATAATACTTTAAATTACTAAAAAAGTATAATATTAAGATAAATTTTTATTTTAATTAATTAATTATTTATTTATTTATAATTTTAAAATTATATATATAACAACATTTCCTAAATCCGTTTTATAGTTTGAAAGTTACAACTGTGTCTAGGAATTATTATGATGAAAATAATATAAAACTTTTTAATAAAAGAGATAATTCTTTTTATTTTTTATAATTTTTTATCAATCAAATTGGTTGATATTATATATTAAATTTTAATATTTATACTAATTTAATAATTTTATATAAAACATGAAATTTTTAATGCAATCATTGATTATATTAAAATATTTTTACAATTATGTATATTAAATTTTAAAAAATTTGATCATATTATAATGTTTTATAATTATGTATAAAAAATTTAAAAATATATAAATATATTATTTAATTATTAATATATATATATATTTAAATATATATAGATATAAATAATTAAAATAAAATCATAAAATAAAATATTTATCAATTTTTATTATGTATAAAATTTCATATACAATTTATTTTATATAAAATTATTAAATTAATATAAATATGAAAATTTAACATCTATAAATATATGCTAACTCAATTTTTATATAAACATTAAATCTTACTATACAAAACTTTTCCTTTTCTTTTTCTATAATAGATGAACCTCTCTAATTCTAAACAAGATCCATGCCACAAAAGAAGAAAATAAAAGGCACTTCGAACAATGCAAATGTGTCTGAATTTGTTTCATCTTAAATTTGACAAAAGTTCTCATAGTAATAACTAGTCCAAAGTAGAGCACGTTCAACATGCTCTAAAAAATAATATATAAAATAATAACTTCTATGAAAAGAAATATGTATTTATATTTCATTTATTTTAAAAAGTGTTATAAATTTAATATACTAAAATTCAGAATAAAAAATACCACATCCAGGATTTCAAATAAATAAATAAATATATTGTAAGTTTCAGGGAACGTATACAAAAACTCAACTTTTTGATCTTCCATTTTTGCGTTGTTTTAGTCTTAGTTTTTGCGCTTTTAGTTTCTACTTTTAAATTTTTAATTCATATATATTTAGTCTCTAATTATTTTATTCTATAAATATTGAAAACACAAAAAATATCAAGACTAAAAACAATAAACAAGAACCAGCACCAAACTGAAAAAAAATATAAAAAAATGTATTTGACAGTACATTTTAATCCAATGAAAATTAAAATTATTAAATAAAAGTTGAAGTTATTATTTAAAAATACTGTTAAAACATTTGATATCTATTTCGTAAAATATTTTTTTATTAGTTACTAACAATTTTTATAATTATTAACATTTTTTAAAATACTACTTCAAATAAGTTTTAAGTTATTCAACTTTAAACTGAATTTTTTAAATTTTAATATATTTTTATAAATTTAATATCATATAATTATTTTATAATAATATTACTTATTTTGATATAATTATTTGTTATATTGTTATAAAATGTTATCAAATTATTATTTAAATATATATTACTCATTTTAATTAAGATATTATTTTTTAAAAATAAAATATTAAACTTATTAATAACAATTTAAGATTGTAAAAATAATTTTTTAATTAATTAATTAATTTAAATATCAAGAAATAAATATTTTTACTTTGAAAGAAAATTATTTAATTATACTCTATTATTTTTATTAAAAAAAGACACAAATTACTAAATTTTAATAAAATAATTAATTCGATTTTTATTTATTATTTATTTAAAATTTTATTCAATTAATTTTATCAAACATATTTAATTTAATTATTAATTAATTATTTTCAATTTTAACTAATATTTTAGTTTTTATTTTTTTAAGTTTTAATTAATTTATCCGCTATCGTAAAACTAAATTCAGTTATGCAAGACACAAGTACCAAAACTGGGAACGCCAAAAATAAAGACCAAGTTATTTAAACCATAACTTTTTAACGTATAAACATAGTTTAAAACTCTTATAAACTATTATCTGTATTTCAATATATTATATAATCAAAGTTATGATTTGAATTCTGATATTATAAAAAATTATTAAAAGAATATTTTATTGAAACGTTTATCAAAATGAAACTGCAAGCTCTGTCCGATTGACCGAACTTCCATCAAAGTCCTGACTAGTTTTTAAGGTATTCATGGCTCCTGGTTTCGATGTGTATTCATCCTCCGGCATTTGATCCACTTTAGTGTTGGGGTGGCTTAGAATATAAGAAAAAAAAAAAAGAAAAAAAAAAGAAAAGAAAAAGAAAAGAAAAATATTAAAAAATAAAATAAAAATATAATGTAAAAATGAATAATTTAAATAAATAAAATAAAAAATAAGAAACAAATTATTATTATTTTATTTAAATAAATAAAAAATAAAAATTTAATATTATAAATTTTATCTATAAAAATTTCAAAAATTAATTCAAATTTAATTTTTAATATTATTTTATTTCCCAGCACTCCTCATGTGAATGAAATAAAAATATGTAAAAAATTTATAAAATTTAGTTTTTTAATATAAAATAAATTAATCAAAAAATATTATTTATTTCCATTTTCTATTTTCCTAATTTTTTTTATTTTCCTCATCTATTCATACTATTACGAGATAATGTAAAGAATTAATGAATGAAAAATATTAGCATGAGCTCCGAACATAAACCAAAGTACTCCTTTTTAAAAAAAATATATTCAAATATAAAATATAAAAATATAATACTTTATTTAGTAAATACTAAATAAAATTATTAAAATTAACAAAACCGTCTAAAAATGTTCAAATTTTTAACATCTATATATATATTATTATTTTTTGTTGAAAAACATTTAGCATTAAATATATCTAAAAATGCAAAATGAATATTTACTATATTAAAATATAATAAAATTTATTATATTTAAAGTTTTAAAATAATCTTAAAATTAATATTAACAAATAGAAAATTAATAAACAAAATTATTTAAAACGATATTACTAAAAATTAAATATTTACCATATAAAAATATAATAAAATTTATCATATAAATATTTAAAATAATCTTAAACTTAAATTAATAAATAGAAAATTAATTAATAAAGTGATTAAAAACGATAAAATATATAATTAACATTAAATATTATAAACTTTTTTCTTCTCTTATTTTAATGAGCCTTTTAACACTGTCGCTATAGATAATCGGAGTATTTCATAGCAAATTTTAAAAACAAAAAGCAGGGTGCATTAAGAAAACAATGATGAGAATAAAATAATAACATCTCTGAAATTTCACAACTGTTGGCAACCATACACCTCTCTTCCCCCATCTCACTTTATCTCCATTCTCCATTATCCTTTACAAAAAGAAAGGAATTAGAATTGAGATGGAAGTCATGTCAATAATAATCAATCAGAAAACAAAATGTTGTTGCTTTGAATCACTTGATGGGCATCCAATCAAAATTTGAGAAAGTAACCTCAAGCAGAGTGCAAAGTGCAAAACCAACACACAGCAGAGACAGTGGAAGATCCCAAATCAGAAATAAATTTGATTCTTTTCATAATGGTCCATCAATGTACACTGACCAGCAGGGGATCCTAGCACACTAACTAATCATCATGCCTAAAACCACCTCCCTCTAATTTCCCTTTTCTTTACAATAATACAACACAAATAACATCTCTATTTTTCTCTATTCAAATCTTTCTTCTCATCTTTCTATGTAGCAGTTTCTTACACCGCCATCATCAGCCACAACCTCTCTATATTCCTCGTTCCCGCATTTTTTGAAATTACACTTTTGCCCCTTGCTCACCCTCGAAAGAGTTTCTCACCGAATATGTTGATCCTTCGCCAGAAAGAGAATCTGAAAAATAACCGAGTGAAAATTACGTTAAAATTCATAATCAACCGAATTAAAATTAAAACTAAAATTACACTGAACAAAATTACATAATAGTGAAGAAAAATACCTCTGGAGTTGAAGGACCTCTTGCAGTGAAGAATGGCACTTTGGATCCCATCATGCTGCTGCAGCAGCGTATCATCACTCCTATTCGCCGGAGAACCAATTCCAGTGACCATCGACGACGACTTGCTCTTCCCCAAATGCTTAGAAACGACTCTCATCCCGGTCGGAAAACTCCCCTGCTTCTCCTTCCTCGAGGAAACCGAGGCCACCGACGGCGACGACGTAGGCGAAGCCGTGACACCGTCTCCGGAGAACCTCATCTTATCACTATACCTCTTCGAGACTTTAACGTACAGAGGCTTAATCAGCTTAAGATACTTCTGCAACACCTCCTTCGAAAACCATTCGGGTTTCGGTTCTTCATGGCCCTGATTACGAAGCTTGGCTCCGAAGCTTCTCGTGCTGTTGTCTCTGCTAAGTGCGGGAGAAGAAGCATATTCCTCCACGTTCAGTTTCACCGTGAAGACCTTGGTCTCTTTGCTCTGGTTCTTCACCGTGTCACACCCTGTTTTAACAGGGTACTCTGTTTTCTGCTGAGGCATTCGATTTCGCTTCCTGAACATGAAGATTCTGAAACTGGGGGCCGATCTGAGAAGCGCAATGGGAGATTGAGGCTTTGAAATAGGTTCGATTGGGAGCACTTTGCGTTTGGAGATTGGTTCGTTAGGGGAGAGAAGAAGCGTCGTATTTTGCGGGGTATCATTAAATTCAGTCTTCGTTGTTTTGCTGAGTCCGTCTTTGGTACAAATACTTTTAAAATCCTTTGGTGTCTTTTCTTGTGGGTCGTCGTCGGTTTTGTTGCTGGTGTTGTTGTTTTCTTTGTTGTCGAAATCATGAACCGTGAGCTCCAAGTCGAAGAACGAGTCTTCTTCGTCGCTTTCGCTGTCTGTTTCCACCACAAGATGAGGAACTGAGGTAGAGCTTGTGGTCATGGTAGCGTTCCTCCAGAATTTTAAGAAGTTCAGAGCGTCCATGGAAGAAGAGTCTAGAGAGAGAAATAGAGGAGAGAGAAATAGAGGAGAGAGAAATAGAGGAGAGAGAAGAGTGTGTTTGCGTTTCGGTTTGGTTTGGGTTTTGGGTTTTATAGGGACAGTTAGGTGAATGAACAAAATAAAGGGTTTAGCTTTTCACTTCGTTTAATGGCTTGTGTAAGCATTGAAGACGGTGCTTTCTTCGGGAATCAGAGGGGGTTTAGCTTTTGCTTTTTGGAGTGAAACGTTGCGCTTTTTGTTTTTATTTTGGTGTTTTTTATTTTATTTTATTTTTACGTTTCTAAATTGATTGTTTGGACCTGGAACAGAAGAGTGACCATGTGGGGGGAGAGAGAGAGTAGATAAAATAAAAAAGGCATTGAGTGCACAGTGTCTCTGAGCTCAGTCCTTAGATACATACAGAGTCATGAACGAAGCGTTTCAGTCTTTCATCAGAGTTCCACAGGTAAATTTGAATACTGAGATTTGTTTGGCCCACTTCAGATCCCACCACAGTGAAATATCAAATACTCATCTCAGTTATATTTCTATGGTTCACAGAGAGATAATTACGTCCTTTTTGGATTAAGATTTTTAATATTGGGTTATTATATAAGGTATGGTCCACAGTTATAAAACTACACTAAGCACTTTCGTTTAAAAAGTGTGGCTATTTAATTAGATTTTGAATTATTATAAGAACATTTGAACATTTTTTCTTCATTATTTAGCGGTTAAACCATTTGTATAATTTATTCGGGGTACTCTATTGGTAATTTTAATCCAAGAAAGTAGGAATATGATAGGTAACTTCTAATTATAAGTGAATCGCTAAAAAAATAGAGCTTCTTATTAAAATTAATTTTTTTTTCCCTCATTTTAATTGAACAAAGAATTGGACGATGGATTGAATGTAGGGGATAATAGTGTGGGTCTTACACTGCATGCAGCAGTTTGAGGATGGTATTTCAGATGCAGAGGGTGGGGGGATGGTGATAGGAAACTTCCAAAAAGGTAGAGGGGAAGAAAAGGAAAAGGAGGAGGATAGAAAGAAGGAAAGAAAACGAAAGAGAAAAGGATTAAAAAAGAAAGGCTCATAAAAAAGAGAGAAATGCAGAGCAAAGGAAACGTAAGGGCTATCAACTACTTTACCTTTCTTTACAGTGAGACCAATTAAAAAGAGCTGGTGTAAGTCAGAAAATTGGGTTCTTTTACAAGGCAAAGTCATTAGGTGCAAAGCTAGAGCACGCATGTTCTGTTTCTTTTAGGACCCCATCCTATGTGACTATACCTAAGTTTGAAGAGGTCCAAGTCTTTGTGCCATTGAATGAGCAGAAGGGTCCAAGTCTTTTGCTTCAAAAGGTTTGACTTGCTAACTTGGTTTGGCTAGTCTTACACTCTTCTTTTTTTATTGAGGGAAAAATGCAAGATCCAAAAGAAGAATTATAAATTATGTGTGGTGGAAAGAAATATCAATCTTGGACCTTAATAAATTTCATGCCCATGAATTATGCACAAAGAAATATCAATTCAACAGAATTGTCTCTAACTAGGTAGAACATCATTTCTTATTTAATTTGGTGCAACATAATTAGTAGGCCTTAAGTTAGAAAACTCAACCAACTAAGCTATGCATGACTATTTTGAGCACATTTCTAAAACAATTTGTACAGTGCAGCTAATGAAAACAATGTTTTCAAGCATGAAGGACTACTTTTATATCCTCCATATCAGCCTGAAATTATTACAACTTGAAATTGTTAATAATTTTTGTCTAGTACTGAGGGAATTCTAAGGGATTTTATAGGGTCGGTCCCGTATCTAGTAGGGGTTATTAGCTGTTGAGTCACTGCTTAATTAAATATTTAAATCAATACAAATTTTAATAAACATACAAAATTGAAAGCATCTAGAAAATCTTTTATTATAATTATACAACATAGTCCTCAACATCAATCATTAATTGAGAAAGGGGAAAAAATATCCCCAGAAAGTGAAAGGTGAAAAGATAGAATCATATATAACCAAGAAATAATGTTTTTGGTATAACAAAAGTAAAAAAGGAAAGACAAATTTTAGTGTATTGTATGGACCTGAACTGTATCACCTAGTGTCCTACAGATAATAACCCTAAAAGTTGCATTATGTGTGTGTATACTTGGGGAAAATGCTGATCATGTGTTGCGTGGAATATTTTGTGGTCCTCATATAGAAATTGCTTCGGTATTTTTCCTTAAGATTCTCTCTGATCGGTGACAATGGAAAATCACATCCTTAACTGCTTGTCAATCTTTTACACAGACATACAGCACTCACAACAAACAAGCTAAATCATAACCAGGCTCAAATTTTGCGTCCGAAAGGTACGTTTCAAGTTTCAAAGAGTTTAGAGCCAGAATTGATTTATAGTGATACCTTACCCAGAAACATATATATATCCTAAAACTAAGGTTTTTGGTTGCAAATGTTCATAATCAATGCAGAGGAAGAGAATATAATCATTCATAAGGAGGCATTCATTTGATTGGTAAAAGGGTAAAAGTTTAAACAGTGGGTATAATTACATGACGGTCACATTGGAATTGGATAAGAACAAGGAATTGTACTTATAGGGGTGGAGTGTGTGATTTTATATATAAGATTTATTGTTTCCCCTCTCCTCTTGCCAATTTCAAAAGGAAATCTGTCTGGTTTATGGCTTGCACGATGTGCGATATATTGATTCCTCTTACTTCGGCAGAATTTGTTGCTGAGTCTATGAAGATTGTACATATTTTTTTAATATATTATATGATATGATATTTAAATGATCATAAAGGCAGTTTATCTTATTATAATCCTTGATTTATTTTTTTGTTTTCTTCATTAGCCAAACAAAGAGACAGTCTATCTCCTTTTTTAAAATCTTATTCCACATATTTTGATATAACTTGAACTCAAGATTTTAAAAATAAAGTACGAATGTCTTCTTCTTCTTCTTCTTTTTTGAGGGGGTGGGGGTCAAGATAGTAGCTAATGCTTCTATAGATACGGTGGAAGCTGCTTTCTTCCAATATTATTACTGTTGATTGCGAGATTAGCTTCATTCAATGAAAACGTTCTTGTTTAATTAGGATCTCATTTATGGGAAAACCGCTTTCAAAACCCATTGTAATATTTTTATAAGACCTAGGCCATAATCACAAAATGATTATTCTCTTAACCCATTACTATTTCTAGGTCTCCTTCTGTACCTGTAATGAATTTAGCAACTTCACAATTTGCAATTTTGCATTTATCTAGGAAGACATACCAACTAAATTGTAATTGAGTTTTTCTAGATGGATGATCGTAAATGTTAAACTATATCAGTTAAATTTGAATGCGTATGTTTAGTAGATTGTCTGGAATCTATGTTTAAAATTTGTAAAATTAAAATTATTCTAAATTCTTAATCTCTTGTTCATTAGTGGTCGCCAGTGCGACACTTTGTGTTGGTTCTGTTCCGGTTGTTGAGTGTAGCACTTTCTGTCGTTATTAGGAAAATAACAATTAAATCAATTGGTCAAATGATTCTTCTTTGCAGAAATTTCTTAGTGGGGTCTTCATGCTTCATATTAGTGGGTCAAGAACAGGATTTGCAACCATAAAGTTTTGTGGTTTTCAGCACCAAACTAAAATAAGTAAATAGAAGCTCACTGAGTATTGAAGAGAAATTCATGTTTGTGCATGTTCATATATAGAAAGGGGAATTTAGTTGGGGAGTTATATTCTGCCCATGTTCCATTTGGTAGCCCACTTTGACTATACTGTGTGAACTGAATACAGGTACGTTTTTCACTTAAAAAGATTAATAGAATAGGGTTGCTGATTTCAGATGAATATGGACAAGTGGCTTGCAAAGAAATGCAGCATATGAATGTGGGACTGTGGGGAATGGAAGCTATGTTAGAGGAAAAATAAATTATTTTTAACTTTTGGCTAAGGTGTCTTTAAATAGAATAGAAGAATTGAAATTTCAAGATTATGCTCGTTAAGATTTGATGGATAAAGAAGGAAAATTATGAATGAGTGGAAGGATCAGATCTAGAAGAGTATGGCGGCAGGTTAAGATATAAGACATGTGGATAACGCATATAAACTAAGACTAGTACGAGTTCTACTCATTGGTCAAAATATAAAACATTAATTTACATATCAATGAAATGTAAGTTAATATTTAATTTTAGAAAATGTTCTTTATTTTTTTTATTTATAAAATTGTTATATTTTTTTCTAATTTCTATTTTTAAATTTTTGTATTAAAAATGATAAAAATTAAAATAGAAAATAATTATTTTTTTATTTTCATTATTTTCTGTAAAAATATTAAAATAAAAAAATTTTAAATTCAAATATCATCTAATTTTTCAAATTTATTATGTGATGACTAATCCACCCAAAATTTAGAATATGATTAGAGAATATAAGTTTGCGTTTACTAGTAAGTGACTTCCAATTCGTACAAAATTTTAATATATTTATAAAATAAGAAAAAAATATAAAACGAATCAAATTTTATTTAAAAGTTATAATTAAATTATGCGTCTTAAATTTTTTAAAAAATTAAAGGAGAGAATTTTTATAAAATTTAAAATTAAATTACATAAATTAATTTTAATTTATAAATTAAAAACAATTTATTTTTTATAATTACTTATTGATAAATTTATCTAAATTAAACACGTTACAATCTACCGTTATAACATTGGAATCATGTAACTACGATACGTTTTTTCTATCTTTTTCTATTATATTACTTGTTTTTATTTTATTTTATTATTATTATTATTAAAGTTGCTGTGAAAAAAATATTATAAAAATAATATTATTAATTTTCAATTTCAAAATTTTTAAATTGTTACATTCTTATATGTTTTTTATTCATCTACACCTTCAGCTAAAAAATTCTCATTTAAAAAATAAATTTTCACCTTAAAACTTTTAGCCATCCGATAATATTACAAACTTTTCTACCTTCTTCACCAAGATAATAATATTTATGTTAATTTTTATCGTATATTTTTTTATGCTTTTCATCTTCTTATTCTATTCCGCCTTTTAAGTATACAACAAAATTTATTTATATGGAAATTTTTGAATTTCGTTCTTCTTTTGTGATTTATAGAATCAAATCTTTCTACCGTTTCCATTGGATGCCTTTATATTTGCACACAAAAATGGTTAGATTAAAATGTCTTAACCAGTTAATTGAGATAATGCTCGAAACAAAATTAGCCAACCTAGAATAATATGATTGGACTCAAATTAGGTTAGGTCGGTCTCATAGGATTGTATATATTTATATTTTGAATTAAAAATATCATTTATAAAAATATTATATATATATATATATATGCATATATTATTTTATAAAATTAGTTAAAAACTGTAAATATATCTTACAAAATTTGGCTTCAATATAAGTTTAGTTTAATAGATAAAAAATTATATGTTCTAATACATTAATCCAATAAAAGTTAGGATGCATTCCTTTAATTAGATGTAACTTGAATCAATTTGTGGACTGAATTTATAAATTTACTTAGATGCCAATCTTACATCTATCCTTGCCTGGTTTGCTCCAATTAGAAAAGCAATTGCTATTTGTGAACAAAGGGGTCACAGAAATTCGAAAGAAATCTCAAGATAAATATAAGATGAGATAACAATTTGGAGCTATGACACTTTGATTATAATTTATTTCTTAGTTTGTTTAAGAACTTTCTCCTTCTATCCCTAATTAAGTATTTTTGTGGTAAACTTAAAATAGAATTTACGAGATCAATAATATGGATTTTCACTTAGGAGTCGATGCTCTAAGATCAAGTCAAGATTGCTTGTGTTGGCGCTTTTGGATCGTTTAGTTTTAATTTTTCTATTACTTTGTTGCTTTACGTTCAGCTCATTTTTTAAGAAGCGTGCTTTATTTTGTAATTTTTTTTTATTTTATACTGTAACGTTATAGTATCACTTATCTTTATTAGATTTCTCTTATAAGTATCATTTGGATTTTAATCGAATCTTTATTGACTAAAAATAACAGAAAAATAATACCACTTTTATTCACACTTATCCTTTGTTCATTGATTAAAAGTAAAGTATATCGAATAGAAATAAATAAGTAGGCTTCCTCGTTCCTCCTTTTAGTCTTATAAATAAGATTGCACTGTGAACAAATATAAATGAGACAAATTAAGTGGGGTCTGATGCTTGTAACCCTATCCTCCAGCTGAGATTTAAATAGGCATGGATTGTGTTGGAGCATCAATAGTACTTGAGACTAAATAAGTACCAAGACAACGAATTTCATTGCTTAAGGCATTGTGTGGTTGAAATTTATATTTTAAAGATATTTCTTATTTATTTATTTATTTATCAGAGATACTAGCAATATTTGACGTGGAAAATCTGCAATCAAAAGTCTTAGTCATACATCAGTGAGCCATTTAGCTCGATATGTTTGTGGAGTTTCTTTTAAATAATATGTTTAATTATATTTTTAATTTTTTTAATTTAAATTGTCTTTGATTTTTAGTTTTTTAAATTTATTTTAGTTAATTCATTCATTCTATAAATATTTTAGTTAACATCAAATTAAGCTCACTCACTATATATATATATATATATATATATATATATATATATATATAATTTATGTCCTTAATCCTAAACTTACATCCTATAAAATTATTCAAATTTTATCAGAATTTGACCAATTTTTTTATGACAAAAATTTTAAATCATTTTATATTATAGATCTATCATGAAGTATAGGCCAAAAATAATAATTTTAAATTTTTTATAAAAATGTTAACAGCAAAATCATATTTACTTAATTTAAAAAATAAAATGATATAAATAGTTGAAAAAAATAAAAAACTAAAATTACATACAATCTAGACTAAAAGGACCAAAAGTATAATTAAGTTTAGAGTAAAACACTTTATATTCGAATACCTACTTTCTAATTAAATTTTCATCTACAAAATTTGAAAATTTTCATTTACTAAAATGTATTTTTGAAAACAAATTTAATATAGGAAACACCAATCGAACACGATTTTCTTGCCATTCCGATTCTAAAAGCAAGTTCTGGGAGTGCCCTCCCAAAATGCTAGCACAGGTGCTTCATTCATTTATTGCATTGGGTGACGATAAAAAACACCTCGTTGCAAAAAGAATTAAAGATTGCATTGCATCCCATCGGGTACGAGTGTTGATCGATTGGGTAAGTCTGAATTTGGGATAAAATAAAGTCCACGACAATCATATTTAGTTGATTTTATTTTATTTAAATTTTGAATTTTTCAGTAATTTAAATTAAACTAATTGGATTAACATCAAATAAATTTATATTTTAAATTTAAGATTTAGATCATTGAATTATAATAAAAATTAGTATACATTTTTTAAAACTCTATCTTCATTTATTTTTTATTTTATATAAAATTATAACTTTTATACTCATACAAGATAAAGAAATTTGTTGTTCTTTTATGATTTTGGACAACAATTAAACTAATTATTTATTTTTTATTAATATTTAGTTTTTTTCAGTTGTAACTTTGTATATCTCGTTAATCTTTACTCAAAATACAATAGCAAAATACGTAATAAACATAATTAAATTAAACACAGAAAAATATTAGATAAAATTATAAGAAAATAAAAAAAGTTGAGTACTAGAACTTAAAATATGTTAAAAGAATAATTGATTAGGTTGTCGGGTGGATTGGATTAAAAAGACAAATCTAGAAATCAATAATACCAATTATAATAGGTTTAATTTTAATATAAAGTGAAAAGAACTAATTAAATGAACCAATGTAAATCAATTTATTTGGTTTGATAATATTAACTTTATTATGTCAATCCAATCGGATGAACTCTCATACTACTGGATATATTTTTTTTTATACTAACATAAGTGAGAACACTTTATTTTGTTTGAATCATCTAAAAAATGAAAAATAGAAAATAGATGAATATAAATTCTAATTTGTATTTAGAAAAAAGGAAATCTTAAAAATTGCAATACATATATGTATATCCATCTCTTGCACGGCAAAGGAAATTAAGGTAAACTGACAGCATGGAAATAGCAATAGTGCAGGCATTGAAGATGGCAGTCAAAAAAGCAAGATGAAAACAATGAAAAGGGAAATGGGTAAATACTGGTCTGTGTAAGTTGACCACTTTTGTTTTAATGTCTCTTGATTGCATGCACGCTTGTAGGAATGGGGAACCAGCAGTAGCACCAGGAAAGGGGCATTTTTTTTGTATCACACCCTTCAAAAAAAAAAAAACCTTGTGAGTTGTGACTCCATTTTTCTTGCTTAAACCCAGAGAGACCCTTTTTCTCACTTTCCCCTTCCACTCCTGCTCTGCTTTTACCATCTTTTGGTCTTTACCATATAAATGACCCCGCCTTTAATTTCTTTTTCCATTTTTATTTTCCTTTCAACTATCTAATACGGATGGTAATTAACCATATATATACATATTAATGGTTTCCTTTTAAATAAAATATTTTATTTAAAATCAAAATTAACAATTATACTTTTACACATCTATCCTTGCAGACTTTTTTGTTTTTTCATTTTCATTTGTCACTTTTAGTCTTTACTTATCTAACAGAGCGAAAATTTCTCATTTAATTTAATTTTTTTCTTTTTCCTATTTTTCTCGCATTTTTTTAGTTTTATTTTATAGTTTTAGTAAAATCATAAGAATACGAAGAAAACAAAAGAAATTATAATACAGACTTAGGATGGAAACGATAGAGAAGAAGGAACGTGGAGAGGGGAAGCAAGAAGTTCTCTCGGAACTCCATCATGCACACATGTGCCATCTATACTATTTAGTATTTGGTATGGTTTTTAGTTTTTAACTTTAAAATTTTTAAAAATTAAATTTAGTTTTAATTTTTAATTTTTAAAAATTATTATAAAAATAATTATTTTATTTTATTTTATTATATTATGAATATATAAAAATAAATAAAAAAATTTCAATTAAATTTTTTTATTTTAAATTAATAAAAATTAAGATAATAATAATGATAATTGATGATAATGATATGATAATTTTAATTATAATATAAATAATATTATATAATTTTATAAATTTTTATTTTTATATATTATTTGATAATTAATATATAAAATAAATAATTTTACATTATTATTATTATTTATATTATATAGTATTATATTATATAAAAATAATATATATTATAATATTATAAATTAAATATAATTTATATATAAATAGTATTATTTAATTTATTTTAAATTTATAAAAAATATCAATTAAAAATAATTTTTTTAAATAAAAATTAATAATATTATTATTATCACAAAAATAATGATTATAATATAAAAAAGTATATAATTATATATTTTTATTTTATCTATTATTTAATTATTAATATACAATTTATATAATTTTATATATTATTATAATATTTTTAAATTATGAAATATTTTATAAAAATAAATACATCATATTATAAATGAATATATAATATAAAAATATATTATAATATTATAAATTAAATATAATATATATAAAATAATATTATTTATTTTATTGTAAATTTATAAAAATAAATAATTATTATATTATTAGTTTTTTTTAAATTAAAAATTATATTTTTAAAATAAAAATTTATAATATCAGTAATAATTATAGCAATGAGATGATAGTTGTAATAAAATAATATTGATAATAATTTTGATAATTATAATTATAATAGTAAGGTGGTTTGATAAAATTAAAAATTATAATATTTTAAATTTTAAAATAATAATTAAAAAAATTTAATTAGATAAAATTTGTTTAAAAAATATATTAAAAATTAATTCAAATTTATTTTTATCAAATAAATATTGTTTTAAAAATTAATTTAAGAACAGAAAACCAAAAACTCCAACTGTTGGAACGGCCTATGTTAAATAAAGAAGTTCTCCTTTCGATTTCGGGTGGTAAGTCCCTTCGGGCCAAATTAGATTCCTGGACCAAAATTAATTAAGAAGTGTTTTTCATTTTTGATGAACTTAATTGAGAAGTTTTAGTGCAGGCTTATGTAGTATGAGTTGAGTTTAATTTGAGATTGGCTATTATTTTGCACTGTTTCAAACCTGACACGAGCTTAGCCGAATCCTACGCAAAAATGAAGCAAAAATAGTCCAATGATTTTTTGGGTGGTCAAACAATCATTTATTTTTTGTCAACAAAAGAATCTAGTTTCATCTTGCATAATTGTTTAGCTATGTTGGGCCTCTTCAAATTTTTCAGCCCATTTTAAGGCAACTGATTGAAAGCGCATCTGTTCACTTATAATAAATTCATGACAAAAAAAAAAACATAATAAATTTCACATAACCATAATTCTTATTTTGGTGTATAATATGAGTTTAGTTGTAATACTATCAACTAACTAAATACACGCTATGTGTAATTTTTTAAATAATTGCTGAAAAATTAACATTTTTACGACAAAACAATTTATTATTAAATGACAATACAAAATATCACATATTAATTAAATTCTTATAACATTTATATAGATTGGAAGACCATTTGCTCATTCAAAATTTATTTTTTCTGTACAGAGAATATCGATTTTAATAATATTACTATTAAATGTTCGCAACACAGCTTTTATTTAATAAAGACCCACCACAATTAAAAAAAAAAAAAACTCTATGGTACCTTTATATTTGAAGAAATACCGGTACCCATCTTATATAAATCAACAGATAATAAAGACGTGTACTTGTAATAGTTACCCCATAAATGATACAAAATGAATAATAAAATTTATTATAAAAAAATTTAATATATTTTAATTGTTAAATAATTTTTATGATCATTTTATGGTTATATTTCTCAAAAGCATTTAATAATTAGATTTTATATTTTACAATAAATTAAATGTATTTTATTTATATGCTTTTTAAAATCACATTTGCTTTATTAATATTTTTAAGGTGATTTGTTATCTTTAATTTTTAATTTTGTCCGAAATTCCATTTTTTATGATAAAAAAGTTATATAACTGTTATTTACAAATAGTGATAATTATTTATCATTCTATGAGATTATTAATAGATTATTTTATTATAATGTTTTTAAATATTATTTTATTTTATTATCGTGTTACTTCTATGATTTTTTTTATAATAACATATTATTTTATATAATGTATTATTTTATAATAACAAGCATTTATAAAAATAAAAAAAAATTAACAGTAAAATTTATAAATTTAAATTTTATCTATTTCCATTAAAAATAATTTTATCATTGTTTTATTTAAACAATAACAGTAATTATTAAATATTTATAATAAATAAAAAATCATAATAACAATTATTATTATAATATGTAGTGATTATGTTTTTAAAATATTTAATAACTTTATATAATATTTTTTCTTCAATAATATTTAAATTTAGTTATTTATATTTTTTTAAATAATATTTTTAAATATTAAATTTATCACTTTGAATTTTTAATAAAATTATTTAACTTTAAATTGCCCTCATTTTTTTACTACTTATTATTAGATATTATTTTGTTATGGTTTTTAATTTGAAGTAGTTGTTTGCATATTTTAATTTTAAATATTAAAAGTTTATTTTAATTAATATAATATTATTTAATTTTTTACATTTATTATTATATTAAAAATTTTCAGAATTTTTACAATATTTTGAATTGATGTATTATTCTAATTTAAAATCTTATTTTGAGTTATATATATAGATAGGAGAGAGAGATTTGGAGCGGGACAGAAAATTAGACTATCTCAAGTGTATCTATGTAATAAGGTTGTAAAAAATAAATTTATTATTCTAAGATATTAAATTTATTTATATAAAGAATAATGTAAATACAAATTTTATAAACATATATTAAAAATTTAATATAAAAATGATTACATAAATTAGATATATATATATATATATATATATATATATATATATATATATATTATTTGGATCATGTTAAAAAGGTACTGATATCCAACGAAACATGAAGGTACCAAACTATATCCTAAAAAATATACTTATAACTAGACTTAGCTTTAAAATGAAGTCAATTTAAATATACTTTCTCTGTTTTATTTTTCAAAAATGTTAACCTTATTTTAGGGTTGAGTTTTAACATCTAAGAGTGATAATGTTTATAAAAAAACAAAATATTTAATATATTAAATATAATGAATATTACCTTTAAAAAAATTTACTATTTTGAAATGTTTAAAATTAGACATAAGAGTTGGGGTTAACAAAATTGATTTTTTTTTTATCTAATACAATAATATATTAATTAGAAAATGTAATAAATGCAATTATTTATGCTAAAATTATTATGAATTTCCTTATATGATTTCTACTTTTTTATTCATCTAGGGTAAATGTATAAAAAATTTAATAATTAAATAAAGATAAGGGTATACTTAAAAAGATATTTAGCTTCTTTGAAATAACTAAAATTTTAAAATAAAAAATAAGAATATATCTACCGTTAGTTTAAAATTAAAGATCTTATTATAAGATACTGCAATTAAAATCAGCGGTAAATACTTTTAATTTTACTTATTCAACAAAGTTACTCACTTTAAAAAGTTAAATCTCTTTAAAAATATAGTAATCAATGTTGTCTTCAATTTTTAAATAGATTTATAAATATAAAGAAAATTTTATTTCGATGAAAGATAAAAAAAAATAGATGAAAAACTTTTCGACAAGTACTTGTAATTAAAAGTGGAAAACAAATTAAAAGAAAGAAAATATATAAAAAGTTTTCGATTAATTAAAACAACACTTCAACTAATGAAAATTTTAAATTAAATGACTTTATAAAGAATAAAATGAATTGAAAATTTTCAATATATTTTTTCATAAATTAAAAACAATACTTCAACTAACGAAAAATCCAAATGAAATAACTTTTAAACAAATTAAAATTAAGCTAATTCTTGTTTGTGGAAAATTTTAATTTATTTTATGTTTTTATTCATTATTCTATAATTAATGATTAGAAAATTAATTAAAATCAACCATTGAATTACTTATTACTTTAATTCACTGAATTGTGTACCTACCAGATCTATGAGCTAATGAAAATTTTCAATAAAATAACTTTTAAAAATTTTAAAGCTAAATTATTTTTTATTTATTGAAAAATTTTAATTTTGGAAAAATTATTAAGTTAAATCAACCGTTGAATTGCTCATTACATTAATTCATTGAATTGTGTACCTACCAGATATATGAACTAATGAATTTTTTCTAAATATTAAAGTTAAATTAATTTTTATTTATGGAAAAAAATTAATTTATTTTGCCTTTTTCATTCATTTTATTTTTTATTCTATTAATATTTATTAAGAAATTTATTTAAATGAACAGTTAAATTGCTTATTACTTTTATTCACTGAATTGTTTACCTATCAAATCTCTGAACATTTTAGACCTTATTTATATACTTAGGTACTATTAGATTTCTTATGCATATATAGATATTTTTAAATTTAGGAAATATTATAAATTAAATATATTAGTATATAATTTATCATGAATCATAAATATATTTTTTAAAAAGATAAATAAAATATTATAATTTTTGAAGTTGAAAATTAAATTATGGAAATAATTATTGCAATTGAGATATATCATATCTTTTTTATTAATATAGTGTATCAAAATTTTAAATTTAAATTTAAATTAATATTATTATAATATTAACATCCAGTTAATTTAAGAAAATATATTTTTAATTTGATAGAATATATTAAAATTTTAAGTTTTGAATTTAAATTGTAATTAATAAAATTCAAGTAATAATTTCTAAAAGTATAAAATATTATAAATAAAATAACAAATTAATATTCAATATAATATAATCACATAATTTATTGTGAAAAAGTAATTTACAAGAATTATTTTGTTTAAATTGAAAATTTAGATTTATAATAGATTAATCATTACGTTGCATATATTTGCTTTTCTCTTTATTTTTTTTTTAAATAAATGCTGTTGATTTTAAAATAATTATAATTATATAATTAAACAACTTAAAATTATTTAAGTATAACTACACTCATAAACTAATAAATATAATTATATTTTTATATTATTATAATTTTATTAGAAATAATAATTTTTAAAAATTAAATTATAAATTTAATTCCCAGTTAATGTAGTCACTAATTAATGCTGATTAAAACATTTACTGTGTGCATGGATTCATCCAAGATCTTAAGTGGCAGCAGATATAAATTTTCACATCTAATCCAGCCAAAATTTTACGAGAACACTCCATACTCAACATCCATCTCAAGATACGTTCATAGCAATGTACAGCTTGGTAGAACATGAATTTATCCAAGTTAATCTAAGAGTGACTAATTTATAAACTCTATTTATTCTTTGAGTTTTTTTTTCCGGTAAACTAATTATACAACAATATAAAATAATGATTAATGATTAATTTCATTCTTTGCATTACCATTTTTATTTTCCAAGGCTATAATGATATTTTAAATATTTGATAGCTTAGTTTAATAATAAAATATGTAAAATATTAATGTAAGAATACAATAATAATTTAATTACATAAATAATTAAATATTACGGCCTGGCTCGCTCAGTCACTGGTCTTGAATGGGGAAGAGCTGCAACTGAAGTGCATTGTTTCCGTTATTCATTCCCAACCACCATTCCGAACTTGAGGCTCGGACTTAACAACCCGCCAAATATAAATAGAGACGCTTCAGTGAAACTCGCTTTTCTCTCTCTCTCTCTCCCTCTCTCTCTGCGACTCGTTCCTTAATTCCATTTCTCATCTATGGCGTCAGGGGACCCGGATTCCTTCGTTGATAAGATAGAAGAGAAGTTCCACGACCACAACTCTGATTCCGATTCCTATTCCTCTTCTGACGACGAGCAAAGCAAGAGGCCGCCAGCGAAATCCGCCACCTCCAACGTTTATCGCCTCTTCGGCCGCGATCAGCCAGTTCACAAGGTCTTGGGCGGTGGAAAACGTAACTCCTGCTCTTCTCGCTAACGAATCTGCATTTTGTTTGCATTTCTCAATATCATCCTGCATTGTTCATTAATCATTCATCGCGCTGCATTGTTCATTAATCTAATCATTCATCGCGCATGTTTTGTTTTCTGCTTTTGATCAGAGAATTACGTTTACGATAGAAAACTCTGAATTTCGAGCGTCTCTTGTGATCTGACGCCGGCATTAGGATTTCGATGAATGTAATAGCAGAACCACTACTGAAATGTATTTTATCTGATCATATTTTGGTGTGTAACTATGTTGTATTGTTGATGAAGGTGGTGTTCTGTCAATCGCATTTGATATTAATTTTATCCTTTTTGGCGAGGCATAAATGTCATTTTTTGTTAGATTAGATTACATGGCTATGAATATTTGATTTATATTGAATTTGATTTGTTATTGTGTCATTGTCATGTTATTTAAAAACCAATTCAATCAACTTTTTTTTTTTGGATAAAACTCATATTTTGCAGAAAGGTATTTGACAATGTAAGTTGTATTCATTGGATTTGGATCAAGCTGGGGAGGTCTTTGTTTTGCAAAATTGTGGGCATAAATTTTTAATTGTGAAAGGAGATGGAACACAGTGTAAAAATTTACAAAGACCTGCAATATGATGAAAGGCAGGAATGTCTGGCCACTTTGGTATATTATAACGAGACAAGATTTTGATTGACAGGGTGAACTTCTTATGTTTCATACCACTCTTATAAAAGGATATTTGTGAAACCTTATGACAATTCTGCTTTATTATTTTATATCGCTGCTATGTGGGGTTGAATTTTAATGATAACTTACTGTATTGTTCGTAGCTGGACACTGCTGAAATGGGAAAGGGATATGGAGCTATCTATCAACTTCCTGTAGAACGATTTCTTCCTGATAAATAAAATCTATTTATTTTTTATGGTAAATCCAATTCTTGTACTAATTGTATCGTCTTATTTTCTAACATTTTTGTGCCCTGCAGATGCTGATATTATTCTATGGAGGGACAAGAGAAGCACAGGAATTGTACTTGGTGCTGGCACTGCCTTGTGGGTTTTCTTCCAGTTAATGGAATACCACCTGATAACTTTTGTTTGCCATTTATTGATTGTGTCTCTTGCGGCCCTTTTCTTGTGGTCCAATGCATCTGTCTTTATCCACAAGTAAGCCACTGGAAATGCTTCCATTGTTTTGGTCGAGTTAGTTTACGTCCCCCTTAAAACTAAGGGTGAAAAGTTCAGGAATATGCTCTTTACATGAAAAATTCATCCATTAATTGGTCTTGGCATTTTCTCAACTAGGTCTCCACTGCACATCCCGCATGTTTCAATTCCTGAGGAATGCGTTCTTGAGGTTGCTTCTGCATTAAGAATTGAAATTAACCGAGCCTTCGTTGTTTTGCGGGAAATTGGAACCGGGCGAGATTTAAGGAAGTTCCTTGGCGTAAGTTAATTCCTCCCTTAACCGTTATTTGAATCTCTGATTTTGTTGATGAAATCCGTTGAATTCCAAATGATTTCTTTTTGTTGTGAAATTGAGTGGTTCAACTGTAATTCATATCCATTCTTATCATATTCAATTTTTCATTTTGTACCATGATATACTAGTGGTTACGTTTGCCTTCATACAAACTTTGGGCTGACAATAGCTGTTGTAGTAGAACTAAGGTGTTTTCTGTCCTGTCACCAGGTTATTGCTGGATTGTGGTTTATCTCGGTTGTTGGGAGTTGGTTCAACTTCTTGACATTGTTTTACCTATGTAAGATTCCATGCATTACTTCTATTCTTCCCATTGTTACATGTTTTTATGTTCTATACTTTTTTATGGTATTTTCCTAACACCGAATCCATTTGGTGAGATACAGTGTTTGTGTCATTGTTCACATTGCCGCTGCTGTATGAGAAATATGATGATCAGGTTGATGCATTAGCTGAGAAGGCAATGATTGAAATCAAAAAGCAGTATGCAGTGCTTGATGCTAAGGTTTTGAGCCAGATACCAATAGCGGGGTTGAAAAAGGATTAGAATACATTATCTATCAGATTGTTAACAGTGGATTGTTTTCTTCAGATATCTAGTTTCTATGTCTTATCGCAATCCCTCTTCCTCTTTTAATTAGTCAAATATAGTTTGAGGAATAAAAGTCCACCTAATCCCGGCTTTACTTTTGAGGATTATCTTGGATTCTTTATGAGTAGCCTTAAATTAAATGTCAAAGCGTCATCATTCTGTTGTATACATTGACTTGATGAACGTGTACCCCATGTCATCTAAGAAGTGCTTCCCAAGTTCAATTTGCCTTTTTCTATTTGTTGCTTTTGTGTTTTTTTATTCTTTGGTTGGCCATTAATAACTATTTTATTTCAAGGAAAATTTTTCATCATCTATAATAATTTAAATTAAATAAGATTATCTTTAGTTGAGAATAACTGTGATTAAAAAAGATATACAAACGAATTATATGTTTATCTAATTATTCTTTGATAACTTAGTTTTATTAGGTTTGTAAGTTATGGAGAAATAAGAAAGAAAGTACGTCTATAAAAATTGAGGTAGTTAAATTGATTTAAGTTAATTATGTGAAAATTTTAATTTATTTTACTTATTTAATATTTATTTCAAATTAACTCTCAATCCAATCTTTACGAATAGCCTTAAATTAAATGTGAAAGCGTCATTGTTGTATACATCGATTTGATAAATGTGTACCCCATGCCATCTAATAAAGTATTTAAGTTTACTTTCCCCTTTTCTATTTGTTGTTTGTGTGCTTTTATTCTTTGGTTGGCCATTTACATAAATTGCTTGGATGGAAAACGAAGATTAAACGGAGTTTAAATGGATTTAAATTTGATAGATTTTTTTCTGTAAAATTATTTACAGTTAACGAATTAAAGAATATAGTAGGTATAATTTTTGAAATAATTATAATAATTTTTAAATAATATAATAATTTATGTTTTTAGATGGTAATATAAAAAATCATATTGTTAGTAAATTTTAATTAAATTTAATTTAAATATATGATGAATTTGACTGAATTAAAATGCTGGATTCTTTGATGGCTCTTACTTTGTTTGATTATCATTTCGGAGATTGAGAATTTATTTCATGGGTCTTCCATATAAAAAATAAAAAAACAAAAAATTATTAGGATTGTACCTATCATCCTTCTCCGGTTCAATTTTAATTGATTTATTAATAACTTTAAAAGATATATAATTTATATTTTTATTAATAATGTTTATAAATAAATTTGTGAAACTAAATTTTGAACGGATGTTGATATCTGTACATCCATACAGTGCACTTATGTGTTGAGTATTTTCCTTTTCGGATTAAGGATAGTGATTGAGTAATTTTTTTAATATCAAGATTATTTTCTTTTTAAATATCAATTTTATTTTCAATAATAATTTTTATTTTAAATCTGAGTTTCTTATACGTTTAAATTAATTCTTTTAAAATTTATTCATTTGAAATAATTTATATTATTATTTTATTTAATTATCAATATTTATTTTGTAATACTAAATATTTTTTTGCTTATGTTTTAAAATTATATTTAAATAAAAAATATACATTACATAACATACTAATTATTTCTTTTATTTTTGATGATTGAAATGGTAGCATAGACAAAGTTATTTTTTAAGACAATTTTTTGCCACAAAGTATAGAAGTTTTAATTAAAGGCCCCTTTCAAAATTATACCTCTAGAGGATTAATTTTTTTTTATAAAATATTATGGTATTTTTGGAGGTTTTTTCTCCCCTTTTTATACCATCATTGATATTAATTTCTACGTTTTTACCTGTGGATAATCTCTAGGGATCCAGGCAGAGAGCGTCAATTTCTATATAAGCCAAGCTAAGTCCCTTTATGAGGGGATTCCTAGAATCAAACAATTCCCGAGCATCTTAATGTTATAAAACTTTAGCACAAATTAAATGATTTTAAAAATAAAAAAAAATTCAATATAAAAATAAACATTAAATATTTCATGTATGAATCTGATACAACATGCGATGCATTTATTCTGCAAGTAAAGTATTAATTACTTTTTTGTGCACATTGTAAATTATTATAAAGATATAATTATAATTAAATATTATTTATTAACATGTGTCTTGAGAATATTTCTTCCGCTTTCAAATAACTATTACCTTAAAATTTTATTTTAATTTTTTTGTTTTAAAAAATAAAAGAAATTGTTTTTTAAATGTTATTCTTGTCTAAATAGTTTAGTTAAGTGAAATACGAAAGAACAATAATTGAGTGGAAAAACAATTAGTTTAATTATAATTATATTTCTTTAAAATTAACGACATGTAATTACATTCTTAATTTTTACAAAAATATTAGACAACAATAATTTAGTATTTAATTATTTCTCACAATAACTGTGATAGGAAGACAGTCTTTTATATAATTGAATGTCCCCACATCTTTTGATGTCTAGAGCCTAGCCTAAGCAGTTTGCTCGTTGCAAAACCATTGAGCATGTATTAGGTTCGAGGCATGGCAATGCTTCAGCGCAACCAAAGAACACCACTCTCTTCCCAAATGAGGTACTCTAAAGTCCCTCAGTTTTTAATATGGTTCCATTAATTCTTAAAATAAGAGAATTATTAATTTCATCCTATAAATATTAATTATTTTTATCATTCATCAAAGATTAAATTAACTGATATTTTTATTTTTTAAAAACAAAAATAATATTATTAATTCTAATTTATTTTAAATAAAAATGATATTTCATTCTTTACACAGAATATATTATCATTACATAAATATGTTACTTTCATTTCAATTTACATTTTTATAATATTTTTTTTGGCTTTTTATCATATTATTTAATTTTTTTTTCTTCTTATCTCTTATTTTTATTATAAAATTTATTGCAAAAATAAAAATATCATTACCATGTTGAATTTCTGTTGGTATGAATTTTATTGCAGAGCACTAGTAAAATGCATGCAAACTAATAAAAATAAGAAAGAATTGCATTGATATTATTTAAGATTTATAAAAAGTATTTGATATTTTTTTCATTTATTAACATTTTATAAACTTTTTTTAATTTATATAAAAATATAATACTATTAATTATACAATTTTAGATATTTTTAAATGTTTTATAATATTATATACATAAAAGAGATTAACAATATAAAAACATAAATATATTAATACTGTTTGATAAATCTTATAAATTATCAATGTATTTTTCCTTAAAAAAAAATGCCAGCATGTGCAATTAGCTTCATCTTTCTCTTTTTACTACCAGCATGATCATAGTTTGAAAATCATCATCATCATGCAAATAGAAAATAATAGGCTTGACTTTTCCTTTTTGAGACAACTAGGTCTAAGTTATTGCATTCTGTGTACCCGAAAATTCTTAAATGGAAACCTTTTCTTTTTCCTGTATGAAACCGATATAAACTGGGGTGCATATGTTCTGCAAATAAAGCAGTAATTACCTTTTTGAACAAATTATTACTCAACATATTAATTAAAATTTATAAACACGATTCTTGATAATATTCTTTTCTATCGTAAAATAATTATTATCTTAAAAGTTCTATTTTAATTTGTCCTTTTAAGAAATAAAAAAATATTGTTTAAAATATTGTCTTTGTCTCTTAATATTTTTGTTAAGTGAAATATAAGGAAAATAGTATGAACTGTTTTTGGTTCAAAAACTGAGTGGAAAAATTATTTAATTAAACACAATTATATTTCTTTAAAATCAATCATTCACATATAACAAGTTTTTAAATTTGTATAGAAAAAGGTCAACAGTAATTTAGAAACAAATGAATTGTACGGTTCCATTTGTCTGGGAACTTTTCCATGAGAAAAGCATTTTTTAAAAAAATAATTTTCAATCATTTTAGTTATTTATTAATTTTTTTAAAATTTTAAAAGAATCATATTTCTAATTATTTTGAAAATAAAATAAAACTATAACTATCTTTCAAAATAAAATAAAATTTTGTATTTATAAAAAAATAAAATATAACTTTTTTCATAAAATTTTTAAAGCATAAATCACTAGATTTATTGTCAAAATTATTTTTTAAAACGCTCAAACGAAAGGCCGTATATTTATTTAAGGGTTAAATATGTTTTTAGTCCCTCTAAAATATTCAAATTTTGGTTTTGGTCCCTTAAATTTAAAATATTTGGTTTAGATCTTTCATTTTTTGAAATACATTGATTATAATCCCTATATTAACTTAAGTTATATTAAACTAAAATTTAAATATTTTAAAGAGACTAAAAACATATCTAACCCTTTATTTTATTATATAAAAAATATATATATATGAAAGATTGCAATATAACTAATTTAGAATACTAACATAATTTAGTATTAATTTTTTTTTATTTTCAAAGCTAATTTATATTTAAATTGATTATAAAATTTAATAATTCAGTTTAATTTTGACTAATTTAAATTTATAATAAAGCTTAAAATTTTTTATATATTAAATTTAATATATAATAATATACTTTTATGAATTCTCTTGATTTATTTAACATAAAATAATTGGAAATTATTAGAATTTAAAAAATATGTAATGTTTTTATATAAAAAATTATTTTCACTAATTAAAATTTATGATATACATAATTTAATATTAAAAATTTTAAAAACCTAAAATTAATTATACAATAATGTTAAAATATTTAAATTTTATATCTCATATAATTAAGATTATGGTGTTAATTTTAAATTGAAAATAATAGAATAAATTTTTGTTACTAAAATAATAAAAGAATCATTCTAAAATTGATATCATTTAAAATTTATAAATAATTATTTAGATAATAATAATTATTAGAAAATTATAAATTATAATTTTAAAAGATTCTTAAAAATAAATATATCAAAATATGAAATGTTCTTATTATATTAATTATATTTTGACAACATTATACTTAACATAAATATATTTATCACCGTATAATATATAAAATGTTTTGATTATAATCCTCAAATCAAGATTAATATATTTTGATTTAACATAACTTAAGTTAATATAGGAATTATAATCAATGTATTTTAAAAAATAAAAAAGCTAAACCAAAGATTTTAAATAGAAGGAACCAAAACAAAAATTTGAATATTTTAAAAGGACTAAAAATATATTTAATCTTTTATTTAATTATTAATTATTGCACAATAATTCTAACCAATAATTAAACGCTTTGCAATCGTAAGAGTCGGATGCCTGGTGCAGTGGTTTGTTCGTTTTGAATACATTACTATGTACCAGGTTCGAGACATGGCAGGAACTTTTCTGCACCCCTTTTCAATTATCTCCAATTGAGGTACTCTAAAGTACCTCTCTCTTTTTAAAGTGACTTTATTTTCTATTGGTATGAAATTATTTTGCTGATCAGAGTATAACCCATGCAAACAAATGAAAATATAATTGAGTGAAACGAAAAGTATTTTACCAATATTATATTTGGATGTAATTTATGTTTATATATGACTTAATTATTTTTCTTCTACTAAATAAAATGAAAAAAATATTAATTAATTGAAAGAATTATTTAATCAAGCATAATTGTAAGAAGTTAAAGTTATTTAATATATTTAATCCTTGCAAAATTATTGAATGGAAATTATTTCAAAATGAATGAATCACATGTTTAATTATTAATTAATCTTCAATTTGTAATGTGATACAAGACATGTTTAAAATTTTGCTTTCTAGATATTTTCTGCTTGCTGTCGCTGCATTAGTACTGGTGGTCTAGTTGGTTTTGCTCACTCTGCGATCAAGTCCGGGTGACCGGTTTCAAACCCGGCACTGTAAAGTTCTGTGTAAAGTGATGACCTTCGTTTCTAGTGAGGTACTCTAAAGTAACCTCTCTTTTAAAAGAAACTATTTTTCTGAGAAACTTTACCATTTTCATTTAAAAAATAATAGTTTCTATATTAGTTATTAAAAAATAAAATAATTATTTCTTTAAATTTGAACTGAATCAAACTTGCTTTAATTAACTTTCTTTTTTTTATATTGCAATTTTATATAACCTTCCACTATAATTTCCTATTCTAGTAAAGGTAAAGATTTTCTTCATTTCTCTTTCTCTCTCTATTTACTTTATATTAAGATCTACACATACATCCTCTACGCTTCATTCAAGCTCTTCTACCAATTATATTTTAATTTGTTATGATCTTGAAAGATATTCTATAGAAATTTATCCTTTTAAAATAAAATTTACATACAATGTTATAAACATTTTAAAGCTATTTTGATATATTTTTAATTAAAATTAAAATTTTCTCAATAACATGTATTAAATTTAATACTAATTTTTATTGTATGACTTATTGAAATAAACTTTTAAGTTTAATTAAAAATAATATTAAAGTTACCTATGAAAAATAAAATAAAATAAAATTTATCCATTATGAAAAATAAAATAAAATTTATCCATTCATTTTTATCTATTTATTTATCTCTCATCTAGTAATAGTAGTGTGAAACTCACTCATATTTTTCTCATTTTATCAAGAGTAAAAGATATTATATTATTTTTTAAAAATATATCATTTATTCATTTTCCACTTTTATATTTAACTAAAAATATTAAAAAAATAAGGATGATAATTGGACCTAAATTTAATAGATGAGTCCAAGTTTGGATATTACCTACAAAATTTTGTGGATGAGTATTATATTACCCAACCCAACCCATGTCTGTATAATATATTTATAATTAGAACCTGAAAGTCTTTTTAAATAATTTTTTAGTTAATTTAAAAAGTGTATATCTAATGCTTTATAATCAAGAAATAAATTTTCTATGAATATTTTATTTATAAGATACATATTTTGCTTTTTATCACTTTTCATCATTTATATCACTATTATAGTAGCATTCATATTTTAGTAATTTGTAAAATAAATGCATAATAGAAGACTATATTCAAGTTAATTAAAATATGGATAATAGTTCTAGGTATGAATTTGTAGATATCGAACAGCTAAGGATGTGGATATTGATATTGCTGCTCAGGTAGGTATAAGTTCAGATATTGATATATTTTAAAACACAAGAATAAATATAGATAGTATAGTACCTAAACCCTACTTATAATTATTTTAAAAAATCAAATTATCTTTTCTTTTTCAATTCAAATAACCTAAAATTCTAATTATGTTCTTATTCATCTTATTTTGTTTTATTTTTCCTATTTTTTTCAAATACCATCTGTAACAAGACGGCATACGGATGATATCCAAAGGCTCGCATTTCACAGTAAAAATTTCGATGTGTATTTGAGTTATAGGGGCTATTGCATCACAACGACAGATGGAGCGGTTATTATTCATTTATTCTAATGCATTTTTTAATTAATTTTCTTTAAATAAATAATTGTTTATATTTTAAAAAGTTTTCTTACAAAACTGATAAAAATAAATAATTATTATCTTAAAAAAAAATAGTCAGTTGTTGCATAGGGATCGACTAAGACCTATGATGCCAGCAATTGCAATGAACTCTATTTCTCTTGCTAGAAAAAAGGACACCAGCTACCTAATGAAAAGAATAATTTTATTCTTCAGGCTACCTGAAATATCTCACAACAGAATCGTCATAGTCATAGATTTGATTCAATGCAAAAGCTGTACCCTATAATTTTCTTATATGCTTGGGATATGCCCATAACCTAGAAACTGCTCCTCCTTCTGAGTCACTGTCACTGTCTGAGGATGATGTTACGGATAGAGAATCATCAAGAATATATTCCACAATCTGAAATTAGGACGACTACACTATTAGTAGTAGCTATATCGAGTTATAAAATTCTGTTGCACAATAGATGGAGACAATCAACAATGCAATCTGGTGTCACTAAAAGTATAGCTTTAATCTTCAAATAACTGTACAAATGGATTCCATGATCACAAGCACGTACTGGAACAAATTTTAGGTAAAAGAAAACTAGTTTCCAGCGAGGGACAATTCACCATGAATCACCTAAAAAGCTTTATTACTGATACTAATGGACAATTTGTGCAAAATTACGTTTGAAACGTGCTTGCAGTATACACTATTCCCATGTGAATCTGTTATGGATATAATCCATGAGAATAGAATTTATGATGTTTACATAAAGTAGAATTCAGACTTCAACTACTATAAAGATTACAACAATGTCAGTGAGGTTATACCATAACTAACGCCAGACCCAGTTTAAAGAATGGGGTATGAATTTGTGATGATGATGTCAGAGACTCAATCATCACCTAGGCCACCTCTCCCCCTCTCCCCCTCTCCCCTATGCAGGTGCTTGCACCTCCAAATGTACCAAAAAAACCCAAAACTCCATGATGAATGAGTGTTTGTTTTTCCACTTGCATGCTTTCCCATGCACCCAAACAGAGAAACATGCTTCTTGATACTTTTAGACTAGTGTATAAAAAAAAAATGCTACAAATCAGATACAAAGTGGCTAAATACGGTATAGACTACAGAAAACATACCTGGAATGCAGTGACAGACTTGATGTCTTGAGTTCTTGATATTCCACAGTGTACATTGGGGCATTTTGAGTTATTTAGCCAAACTACGGATTTGCATTGTCTACAATATCCCCGGTTGGTTGTCAATTTCTTAGATAATTCACCTATATCAAAATCAACCAATTTAGAGAGAGGAGAAAATTTTAACACGCAAGTATGCACATGTGTTTTTCTCCATCTGCAAGAGAGAAAGTAACTTATAACATGAAATTCAACATTCCTGACAGTTTCTTAAGCTGGAGTTTGGTTTGTAGAACACTGATGCTTCTTGAAAATGAAAACAATATTATTGAAAAATTCTAACTCATTTTAGCATCAAATTCAAATCAGATAACCAATTACATGAAATGGTTTGCAATCATCATCTCAATATATTGACTTACATGGTTAGGAACCTAATGTCAATCAAAGTAAAAAAACGATGCATGTATATAACAGTTGTCCAATCTCATTATCGCATACTTTTACCCTTTTAGTTGACAGGGAACACATTGGATATGAAACAAGAAACAAAGTTAAAATTACATTTCCTCAACATTCGGCTTACCAGAGTATGCTCCTTTAACAGCCTCTTTCCATTCAGTAATGGTTCTAGTGTCTACAGGTTTGTGCAAAAACCTATGTTTCTTATCTTCAACCGCTTTCGTAGGCTTCTGTTCAGCACCACTACCATACAGTCCAACATACTGCATCTCCCACAGATGGTTATCATTTGCAGCTATGTTCCATGACCTAAATATGCAATATCTGTGAGCCACAAGTAAATTGATATTGATAATTAACAATATTCATGACAAATTTAATGAACAGACAAATGCAGAAAAATACACAATTAGCTGTAAGTGTTTTACATCCTCAAGAACCAAGATGTAGGCTAAAATGATCAGTTGATGCAATATATACATATAATGAACATAAAAGAAGGAAAGCATTACCAGCAGACTAGCCCCGCTGAGACCAAAGATAGCATATCAAGAAAACTGAATATGTGCACAAGAATATCTTGTGGCAGTTGCAATGAACCTGCAATACAGGAAAAAGAAACTTCTTAAACATGACCTGTATGCCTTCTTCAGTAATATAATGTAAAGCCATTTCTTATATATAATCTGACCTTTCTCTACCTGGTGTGCTTTACAGTGCCTCTTATGAGCAACCATTGCATGCTTAAATTCTGTTACAGCCACATTCCTTTTCTGCTTTGGCAGTGCTGCTTCTACACTTTGAAATAGGAAATGGACTGCTGAAACAGCACTCTGAGTCTGTATTCTGCAATTAGAGAGCATTAGAAAAATAATGAGACAAAGTGGTCTTCATGGACAAAAATTATACTTCTTGGTTTTACCTATAACATACTACTATGAAAAGCATAGTTCTTCCATTGGTAAATGAAAATTCTCTAATATCATTTCAATTCTAATTCAAGTGAAAAGCATGCATAGGAAAGGCAGGATATTGTTGTTATTAACAATTTGATACTTTTATCAGGTAGCTTCCTTTTCCCACATTGTATGATAAATAGCAATTGCACTGTTAACCAACAAACACAGTATGATAAATAATGAACCATCCTCGCTAACCAACTCGTTCACCTTTCTCCACACTCCACAGATTATCTTCATTTAGGATTTTAAAACATAGTTGATTTGCAGTACAAAGGGTGCATAGTGAAGCTTCAGTAGGATTAAGTAAGTTTTATTGCAATAAAATTACTTAAGTTATCTAGGCTTGTGATCATTTAAAAAGCTTTCTGTTCACTGGAATTATGGCTTTAGCTCTAGCACTATCGCTGACAATAATTTTTTTTTAAGAAGCAAAACAAAAGGTAAGTCATAAGAGGAATGAAACCATTCACACATTTCGATTGGAAGTTGTAACACTGCTATATTTTCTATTAGAAGGAAAAACAGCAATTGCTATAGTTATAATGACGGTCTTCAAATTAAAAATGAAAAGTCTCCTGGGTGAATTATAACGGGAAAACAATGAAGAAGAAAACAAAAAGAGATGAATGATTATCTTAGAATTGGTAGGATGTGTTTATTAATCTCAAGCAAAATAATATCTATTATATATATATATACACACACACGTAGATAATTTACAGACAAATTATCAAAATAAGTAATTAATTAATAAAAGTGAAGAAAAATCTACGCCTGAGCTTGTCCACCGAGAAGTTATGACAAATATGCAAAAGGGGGGAAAATGGCTACTTGAACTAACTCTTGAACAAAACAGAATTGCAGAATATTAGATCATAATTTAAAATTATATATAAGATAAAATTGATAAAATATTTTGATGAATGAAACAAATGCAAAAGGACAAAAAACGCAGTTGAAGATGAGATGAAAGTGGATTGTTTATAGGGGAAACATACTGAGGGAGAAGACGGAAGGCGGAGAGGGTGTCTTGGAAGATGATGGCTTGCAAATTTTTGGGGAATTGATGATAAGCTTCCCTTAGAATAAAGCTTAGCTCTTTGCAGGCAATTGGATATCTGTAATTCTTTGGAAGAGACTCTTTTAAGCCAAGTTTTTGGTACCTCTCTAATGGGCTTGACATCTTCTCAATTCAACGCTGTCTATTGATCGATCTGTTTCACCTTCAGCTTCTTTATATCTGGGCTCAGCTGTTCAACATTTTTTCAACACAAAAGCCTAGGGTAAGATACATTCAACACATATCATTTTACTTTATATGACAACTTTCAAATCAACACTTGGAATTCGTAAATTTGATATAATTATTGCCGGATCCTGAAATATATATATATATATATATATATATATATATATATATATATAAGCGAATTCCTTAATTCTATTCTATTAATTGTTCATAATAGATTATACAGCAAATTATATTTTTCTTGTTTGAGTGATATTTACAGTTTTTATTTCAAAAATAAATATATTATATTTAAATTTATTTTAATATAAATAATTTTTTAAAAATAAAATAATTTTTAAGATGATTAAAATTAGAAATATCTATTATTATTATTATTATAAAATCTCAAAAAAATTGAAAATGATTTGGTTCAAAGTTTCATTCTATTTTATAAAATATTAAAATTAAAAGTAAAAATGTAGGATGTTAAAATTAGCAAATAGTCAAAGTATTATATGAGTGTTTTTAAATTTAAATAAAATTTATAAATAAAAATTAAGGAATAGTAAATTTTTTATAATTAATAATAAATATTTATTTATTAAATTTAATATTATTTTATATGTTAAATTATACATTCTATTAAACTAAAATCAATATATTTTAATGTTATTAAAAATAATTGTTTGAAATAAAAATTTAATTTCAAAATAGATATTAAATAATAATTTTTAAAATTTAAAATAAATATACTTTTACATAATTAAACATTTGAATTTAAATTATGAAGATAATGATATTTTTAAAATAAAATATTAAGAAATTTCAAATAATTTCACTTTCTATGACTCTAACTTATACAATAAAGTTGATTACTTTTTGAAGACATTAAAAATTATAGAAAAAATAAAATATCGTTAGGAAACATCTATTTTTTTTATTACCATTAACGGTTTGGTTATACTAAAAATATCTGACACATATTCATCTCTCACAAAATTAGAATTAATGTTAAAAAATAAATATAAAAATGTAATTTAAACATCAATTAATAAAAAGATATATCGACTCTAAATTATACTATACTTAGTTTTTTTAGTTGTCATTTATTTTTAAAAAAATCAATCTAGCATGAAGTTATGAAGTTTTTTTAAATTTTTGTTTTTTTTTAGTTTTTTAGATTGTTCACAATATTAATTGATGAGGGAAAAATAAATTACATTTTTATTTCTACAACTAGAGACATTTGCGATACATTTTGGTTCAATTTTATCAAAAAAAATAATCAATTATAAAAGATATTTACAATTTGATTCAATTTAGTTATTTTAATTTTTTTACTTTGTTTCTAAAAAAATTAAGCGATAAAAATATTGTCAAATTAACGTATAATACCATGTTTAAATCCATAAGACAAATAAAATCTATAACAAAAAGGTTCACAATTCATAATTAAAAACAATAAGAATTACAATAATAATTTTATTCTAAAATCTAATCTCAAATTAAGATAATACGTACAATTACATGTAGTTAGGTTCGGATTTGATTCAATTTTGCACAGAAAAAAACCGAACGGAACTGCAAAAAGAATTGCAGTTTTTACTTCTTTTTTTTTTTCATTTTCGATGTAGAACAGCTTGGTTCGATTCCTGCATACTCATATATGCAACACTTCATACTTTGAGTCAAATATCTGCTGAATCCTTTGATGAGAAATACTAACAACTTAAATGAAATAAGGAAGCTGCTCTTTCTTCCTTGAACCTCCTCCTCCAAACAAATCATTCCACTGCTTCAGCTCACTCATTTTTGATCCTTCTTCAGCAAAACTTGCCGCAATCTGCATTTTCTCATACATTTATCAATTTCTATGGCATATAAATAAATATTCAGCTAAACTTTCCTTCTTCCATATAGGTGATTTGTTAAAAAATTATGTTTGAACAGTATCGAAGACAAGGCCTTTTACATGAAAAACAAAAAAGGAACCACTGAAACAGTTTATCATCTACAAAAATTATAAGACTAAATTTGCATCAGTGACAAATCAAGATATGTGTTGCCATCCTGAACCTTTTGGTAACAAGTACATGTATTTCTACAAAGGGGTAAGAAACAGACGATGGTGCAATGTGCATTGATGAATGAAAAGCAGAGTTAATTGAATTTTATAAAATTTCTCAGGGTGAATGTTTAATTGTTCATATCCGATATAACTGCTAACTTCTACTAAAAAAATATCCTCAACTCAATGTCATTTACCCAAATGTCAGATATCTGCCCCTGAATTCACTTGAATCACCTTTAAAATACCTCGATATTAAGGAAGTTAGCTATCATTGACACTCAAATCAAGAACACTATAACCATTTAAGTGCATGATTTTCAGTCCAACATACCTGACTCTTTGCCTGTCTCATGTCTTCCATGTTTAAAGGTCTCAAAGCAATCACCTGCTCTTCTTTAGCATTGGAAGCATCTTCTGAACTTTGAACTTCTGCCTCCATTTTCTTCTTTTCCTAAAACAAGAAAAAAAAGGTTATTACTTAGCAATACATTAAGTAATAGTTTTGCATTTGACAGAGAACATTTTATCACATTTTTTAAGTGATTTGGTAACTACCTTTTCCTTCAGCATCTCCTGTTGTAGTAACTCTCTAACCGGTTGATAAGCAGCAGTTGTGCACAAATTCTGGTTATCAGAAATTAATGTCAATAGATCATCACCACAAACTAGAAGTAAGGAATTAGAATTAGAATAATCAGCAAAATGAACCTTAAGATCACTTCCAGTATATCCTTCTGTCATGGCTGAAAGCTCTTTGAAGTCTATATTTTCATACTTTTCCTTGGCCAGGAGAGTTTTCAAGATCTTTTCTCTGTTCTCAGCAGATGGAAGTCCAACCATGATCCTGCTCAACATTGCAATGAACAGAGACATCATTCACAAATCTTAAAACAATAGCTTCCATCATATCTGGAAACCAAACCATGTAATGACATGGCGAAGAGATACTTCATCAAGTGCTCAAAAAAAGTGTTACACAGCAGTTGAAAACAGCACATAGATTTATTTATCCAAGGAAGACATCAGGTAAACTCAATCCAGTGAACAATTTAAACACACCTTCAAAAGTGAACCTTTTAAAAGGAAATTAAACAAAAAATTGAAAGGTTAAACTTTAGACCTCTTATTCAGAAAACAAAAGAAAATATCTGTTTAACATAAACTGTCTTGTTTTCTTATCAGCGCCCAACTATTCACCACAGCTGATGAAAACATTGTAATTGTGCTAATGAGGAAAATATTGCAGCAGAACAGAACAGAAGCAAGGAAGCAACAGTAGATCATGCCAACCACAGACAAAAGTATGGATCCTACCTGCGCTCAAACCGTCTAATAATTGCTTCATCAAGGTCAAATGGTCTGTTGGTTGCAGCAAGAACCAGAATGCGGTCACCAGGTTTTGACAATAGCCCATCCCAGCGGCTCATGAATTCATTTTTAATCTTTCTCATTACCTCATGCTCTCGGGATCTACTCCGCTTTCCAAGCATGCTATCAACCTCATCAATAAAAATAATAGTAGGAGCAACTTTGGCTGCTAGTGAAAACAGCGCTCGGACATTCTTTTCATCTTCTCCAAACCATTTTGAAGTGATAGTGGATATTGAGATATTAATGAAACTAGCTCCAGTTTCATTTGCAATTGCCTTTGCAAGCATTGTTTTCCCTGTACCAGGGGGCCCGAAAAGCAATATACCTCTATAAGGCTTCAGAAGGCCACCTTTGAACAAGTCTGGTCTTCTAAAGGGAAGCATGACCGCTTCTTGAAGTGATTCTTTAACGTCATCCAATGCACCAATATCTGCAAATGTAACCCCTATCTTGTTTGCAGGGACAACATCCTCTCCTATGCGCTTCTCAAACTCATTGTCAGCAGGAACATCCTGCAAGCATGCATAAGAATTTATTGTAACACAAAATGAACAAAATTAAGGAAAACATACGAGTTCATATCACGAGGCTTTTATTGAACAATTGCACTATGCTGTATTGGTTGACCTATCAGAAGTATAGAACATTCAGTCTATGATATTAAATTGGTCGACAATACAGAAACAAGTGGAATGTTAGTAATATGTATATCCATCATCCATATTGGAACAATAACAGTTGCTAATTGATAAAAATATGTATTAGAATTATTAATTTATTCTCTTTCTTATTAGATGGTATTCAAAGGGTGATTGATAAGTTGGTCTAAAATAAAAATAAAATGTACTGGCTTTATATACGAGCTGATAAAATAGATCACAAACCTTGTTTGAATCTTTAGTCTTCATATTACTTCCACTTTCCTTTAACAGACTCAATACATGGGACAAACTGCAAACATCCAAAATTAGTAACTAAAATGCTTTTTCTCTTTATGAGTTGCTTAAACAGCCATTTGCCAAGATATTTACCTCTTGGCTGATATAACTAGCTTTCCATTTCTATATTGTGGACATTTGGTCTCCATCAAGTGGTGAGAAATTGCAAGCTTCACAAGATCTTCGATGTAATTACTGAGTAGCATAGCGTCAGCTTGGTCAATTGAATCCAAATCATCACAATCAATGTCGCTTGCTGCAAGCACTTCAGCAATGTGGTTTATGTCATCTTGAAACTGAATTGTTTTCTTGTTCTCCACTTCTAGTTTGGTTTTCCAGATCCCAAGATGGGTCTCATCTTGAGGCGGTTCGATCTCAACATGGTAAGGGAATAACATAGTAAGCTTTTCATCATCTTGTGTGCAATAATCTTCAGAAGAAAAGCTCTGGGAACCAAGTATTAACACTGGCCCTGAAAGTTTACTTATTAGCTTTTGGAACAAATTGTGTAGCCTTGATGATCGAAGAAAAACCTTGTCAACATCCTTGACGTATAAAATAACGGGACCAGTTTCTGAGATAGAAACCAAAACCTGTAAAATTTACGATAGGTTTGCTTGTTAGAACAGTATTAGTAATAGATGAAACATGTCACTGTAAAATTAATTAATATTTATTTTCAATACAAAAATTTAAAGAGATACTATGCTGACACAGAAATGGACATACAAACTCCTGATGTAATTGACCAAGAGCAGAGAAAAGCATGATTTGGGAGAGCCATTGGCTTGGAATGAAATTCATAATTCATAATTTCATATCTTATTGAATTTTGCCAATTGATCTAATATTGTTATTTGATGCAATAGAAATTTGAGCTTTAAAGATGTGCTTTTAGTGATGAAGTCACCTTATAAAGTGACTGCACAAACAGCTTTTCATCAAAACAGAAGCGGCTCGTGTACTGGAAAGGATCTGAAAACATAAACTAAAGCAATAAGCATAATATTGCAGAAGAACAATGTGATCCCTTGCACAGGCTACAAAAAAATGAAGCAACAAGTATTTAACTGACTCAAATTTAATTGATTTAACACAAGAATTTGAAGTATGGGATTAGTGCCTGTTACAAGTATCAAATTACTAAGAGAATCGCATCGAATAGATCTAGCTACAAAGTATAAATTAACAAAATAATTAACAAAAAAAAGCATTAAATTGTCATGAAGCACACTACAGAATAAAAAGAGAGAAAATGAAATCAATCAGAAGGATAGCAGGCCCAAAACCTTGCATAACAAGGTACTTCAAAGTTCTAAATGCGAATAAGGCTATCTCCTAAAGAGAAATTTATGGAAATAAGTGTTGAAAATAATAACTAGATAGAAAATTTTCCTTTCAAGTATAACCTGGATCAGATGGATCAGATTGGGAAGTGCTACTCGTATCACATGCAGTAGAGGCATTCCTACGAAGAACCTTTGTAGGATTCATGGAATTTTCAATTCCACTACTTTGTCGACGTAGTGTACCTGCACAAAATTACAAATTAATATACAATGAAGTAATAGTTATATATGCAAAGTTAGCAACAAAGGTCAAGAAGTAGAAGATATCATCAATCAGCACAAATTCAGAAACACAAGAGAAGACATAGATGTACTAATAACCTTTTTGTAATTCCATGACTATGATCACTAACCAAAATATTGACAAAAAATGAACAAAACCCATTACAAAATGTCCAGGCAATATACACTTTTTCAAACCATTCATTATTTTAAAGTCATGGGTGATTAAAGTATTAAACACCATAAAAGGTAACTATAAAATAAGAATATCATTTTCAAAAAGCTTGAGTGCAGCTTCCTTTTGGTACCTCTAGTTTTGCCTGATGAAGGGAGGATCGACAAGGAATTGAACAAACCAGACACTCGCTCCATAGTTACCTCAGATATGGACCTTTTAAAACACTATAACCATAAGGAAATGAATCAGAAAAATCTTATTATTAGCCAAGAATTAAATATTTGCACTGTTCTTTTCAAAACTAAATTAAGGGACCTAATAAAGGTGCACTTCATTTCGTGGAAGTTAAAAATAACACAGTGAAAAAATCCGTTCACCGTATGAATGATCACAATGATACCACATCCAATGAATAAAATTTAAAATATACATTCAGGGAACAAACAGTGCAAAAAAATATTAAGACAGGCTAAATAGTGAAGTAACTTAACTTCTTATGCAGAACAGAAGCAAAATGTGGAGTAGACATAACTTACCGGTACTTTTCTAGGGCATCCATATTTTCTCTGCATCTGTACAAAGGAAAACATGACAGGTGAGACTATATATGTCATAAACCTAAGTAACTAAAGTGAGAAGATGTCAATAACTACCTTCAGAGAGAAGTCAGTAATGTCTAGCAACAGTAATTTTGATTCATAGTAATGAGCTAAAGCGTGGGCGAGCATTTGATGATAAAGTTCTTCAAAATTTAACACACAACTAATGTCAGTCATACGGATTTGAAAACCGAAATAATTTTTGCATGACAGTGCATAATTTGTACATAATATACCTGCAGGTCCAGAGACCAAAATAGCCCTGCTTTCTACAGAAGGGAACCTCTTGTGCTCGGACAAGTCTTGTTTTAAATAAAAATGTCCAGGTAGTTTTAACAAAAATCGGACTCTTTCGCTGTCATTTTAATCGTCAAAAGCAAAGATAAGATGTGATGTAATCAGTGGGAAGTTATTCATGACACATGTATGAGTCAGGAAAAAAAAATTCACATCTAATTCCTCCATGGCTAGACTGAAACCACATGTGACAGGGTTTCATATCTACGCTGAAGATTGGCCATAGTTCAGGAAACTATAGTGTTGTTAAGCTTCCTTAATCCTTACTAAAAACACATCTGGAATCCAGAGCATGGTGGCTGATTTAACGAAGGGTACAATTGTTGGAACATATAAGACTAAATATCAAGAAGGCAGAGATGCATCATAAAACCTAAAAGGATTATTTTTTAGAAAAGAATCAGTAGCTAACAATTATTCGTCTTAACTTTATACCTAGAAAGTCCTCAATAGTTGCTATATTACAACTTACTTACCTATGAATTACACTATGAAAGAGAAGCAAAACATATGGAAGAAACTAATATCTATGATAAAGGTTGCATGACATGCAACGGAAAAAAACTGAATAGGCATCTATTTAACGGGAACTTTTGAAGACTATGACATCACATAACATTTTTTGGGTACGCCAGGTTGGTTTTGCCATGGTTTGAACCTATAGCTTCAACCTAAATCCCCACCCATCCAACATTGTTCATTCACGGTAACTTGAGAGCAGAAGTATGATCTCAATGGAGGAAATCTTGCATGGTGCAAGAGCATTGCACCTAGCCAATTAAAATAGTAAATGAGGCAAAGAAATTGAATTGTGCCTTGAGATTATCTCTGAACAGAATCTGGACCTTCTGATGCAATTATCTTGGACTATGAAAGAAATTCTCCTTTGCATGTCAGCTGGAATGACTTATATGACTATAAATGCACAGGTTCATTCTAATCACAGATTATGTGCTCTGTGAATCAGATAGGAAGTGAAGCATAGAAAGCACAACTAGCAAATTTTGCATCATCTATTAAGAGGTTGAAGCTGGTATCTGAAATGGGGTACTATAATGAACTATATAAATAATTGACCCAAAACCGAACTGAAAAAAACTCAATTGCACATAATAAGCTCTGGTATTCAACCGAGGTCCTTTGATTATATAAGAAATGCAAATTCTAATCCCTACAAACAAAATTCGGGAATCACCGAATCAGATTCCTCCTTTTGCATATTTTTAGAGCACTAACTTGCTTTTCAGGATAACAACGTCACATATTTCTTGCATCTTCTCATCTGTTTACCCAATAAATATACAAAATGCAAAAATTTCCATTGAAAAAGTCAAAGAGAACTATGCCAACAGAAGATCAAAGAAAGACCAGGATTGACCAAGTGGCAGGGGTGAGATAAACTCAATAACAAACAATCCGAGCAAAGAGATAGAGAGAACCCAACCCAGCATACTGAAAGTCCAAAATACATTTACCACAACATTCACAGCAAATTGTTATGAACACAAGTCAACTTAAAATGGTTTCACACTTGAATACACTTTGACACGCCAGAGGATGATAATACTAAGAAATGCAAATACATTAAAAACATTTGAAGAAATGAAAGGGCTGATAATATTTAACTGTCATTCTTTGGAGAAAAAAACTGCAACAAAAACATTGATGTTTTAACACAGCAGCCTTTAACAGAGAATGAGTCTATAAGTTACCTTAAGTAATAAGGAAAGTCATCAAAAGTGGTTTTGCTGTCTTTCCCATGAACCACTTTGTTGATGAGCTCCTGTACAATATGTTCCTCTGAAATCTCATCAGACACAGCATTCCCTCCAACCCATTTCTGTCCAGTACTCAATCCCAGTCCAAAACCCAACCCAACCCCAACACTCAATGCTGACAGCACAACGTGCTTCTGTTCCATCACAACACCACCTTCCTGAACATGTAAAAGCAGGGGAATGGTTCCTATCGTCACTTTGCTTGCAGGTGGGAAGAGGGAAGCAAAACAAACATTTTACGCGGAGTTAACTAAAAATTCAACGCCCCTTTTTAATGTAAGAAAGAAGAGAGAGAAAGGTTTTTTTTTTAATTATTAAAATTATTATATATTTTTAAAAGTTCTTAAAATTATGTTTACAAAACAATATACTAAAAATAAATTAATTTTTTTTATAAAATAAAATTTATATTATTAATATTTTTTGTTCATTTAAATAGAAAAAAATATTTTCTCTATTATTTTTACTTATTTAATATTTTTTTAATTTTATTGTCTTTCATTTCATTTTTTTCCATAATCCAAAAGAAAGGATTAAAATTATCAAGCAGACACAGATTTAAGATTAAATAATTTAAATGTAGCTTAAGATTATATTAAATATTATTTTTAAAATATTTATAATTTATATTATATTAAAATATATTAATATATAATTAAAAATAATATATATTATATTTTTAAAACATTTAAATTATATATAATAAAATAAAATATTATTTTATTTTTAAATATTAAAATAATATTATTTTATATATTAATTATTTTTTATTAATTCTATGGATTTGGTGTTAGTTTATCAAAATTTTTAATTAATTTTATCCATTTGCTATCAATTTTTTAAAAAAAACATCATTTGTGGTTCAGTTAATCTAAAAAGAAAATCGGTTTCTTCCTGCTCAATGATCCATCCACTAGTTTGATCCGATTTTAAAAATTATGGTTGAAAGTTATTGCTATTTGTTTTCAAAGGAATGCAAATAACCTCTGTGATTGGAATCAATCAAAAACTATATTTTGTTTGGTTTGATCTTATTTTATTCCGTTTAGAGTATGATTGAAATTCACAAAAAAGATGGGATTATATTGATTTAAAATCATCAATTTTTATATTTTGAATTATCTAAAAACAAATACAATGTGATTTGAAAATCATTTTAACATGCCGTTAATTTGCTTGGGGAGAATCAAACGGGATGAATTCGGGGAAAAAAGAGAGGATAAAATTATTCCTTTTCTAACGTAATGTGCTTCAATATAACTTTATAGTTAAGTTTTGTTAAATTTTTAATAATATTTATTAAAAGAAAAAATAAAATAATAAAAAAATCATATTTGTTTATTATTATTAAACAATAACTACATTTATCTTAAGAAAAAATGAGAACTTTTTTATTGATGTTATGTATCTTTTTAAGGCGAAATCTTGATCCTGATTCTGTTTTAAAATTGTAAGAGGAAATTTTCCACCAACATACATATTTCCCAGCAATTCACTTGAAATTTCTTATTTAGTTTTTCTTTTCTTTATTCAATATCAATGATGAAAAAGGTACTTAAAAATCAATTGCTTGGAGGGTGGAACACGTCAAAGCAAAGACTTTCTATATATTAATTTATTAGTCAATGACAGGAATTTCCTGGAAAATGATGTTTCAGAAAAATCAATAAATCATATTAGGAAAAATGCTACTGGCACAACATTTATGACTAATTTAACTCAGTTCCCATTTCTTTTCTTTATGAAAGGAGCCTCGATTAACAAAACATATAAACAATGAGATTTGGGTATAGCCGTTAAATTATTATTATTAAACTATTAAATCATGTAAATAGATGAATGCTATTTTACGTATATATAATTATATTTTTATTATGAAAATTAACTTTTTATGATATCAAAATTATACCTTACATTGATTATATAAATATTTTTATTATAAAAGCTATATAAAATTTAAAAATTACCGTATACATTCGTACAGACATACATTTTTATATTTTTATTGTCAAAAATTAGTCACCAAATAAAGTGTATTTTGTTCAAATAGTTAATTGATTTTGGATAATTTTTTAAAAATAATCATCCAAGTACATCTTTATGTTAGATAAGTAGAGAAATGAGAATCATAGGGTATAGCGTATAGACATGCCAATTAAATTTAGATCTAATAGATATTTAAAAAAAAATACTTACAATAGATATTTCAATTAAATTTAGATCTAATAGATATTTACAGAAAAATAGTTACAATTGATAAGAAAAAGCTATTTGTTAAATAAGGTTTGAGTTTGAATAAATAGTCGTTAAAATAATAATAATAATAATAATAAGTACAAAATTCAAATATTTTAGTACCCGTCGTGCATTTGCATATTATAAAATAGATTAAATTAAAATTATATTTATTAAAACTATACATATATTCTCTAACAATATACATTCAACTAAAAAATATCAATCTTATTGAAAACTACATAATTTCTTATTTTTTATGTTAAATTTAAACTTATTTTAATTATTTTAATTATTATAAATACTTGATATATGTTATATATGTAACATTTATTTTTAATGGGTTTGATAATACATTTTAACTAGGTAAATGATAAAATAGGTAGCTTAATTTTTTATAAAATTATTTTATCTATTTAACATACTAAATATTTTAATAATTACTAATATATTTTTTAAATATTATCTTTATCAATGTTTAAAATTTTAGTTATTAACTGAAAATTATTTTTCTATTTTTATCCTTAATACATTTTGATAATTTTTTATTTTTTAAATATTATTTTTTATATTATTATCTAATATTATAGTGTTTAATTTAATTATTTAAAATAAAATATTTATTTTTTTTATAAAATTTTAAAGTTATAAAGACAAAATAAATATTTTTTATAACTATTTATAAAAATAAAAATAGATACTTTTAATTTTTTTTAAAAAATAATTTAATTAATTAATAATATAATATTTTTGAAAAAATATTATAAATAATAAATAAATAAAATCATTAAAAAAATTCTATAGTACATATATGTGAAAATAATTGTAAATTGATGTATGTTATTTTATTTTTGTTTAACATAAATATATATAAATAGAAATAAATAAATAAAAGTATATTATCATTATTCTTAATATAATAGTTTTATTAAAAATAAATATTGTAATTTATAAATAATAAAAAATTAATTTCAATCCAATTATTTTTATTTTTTTATTAGTTAATTTAACAATTAATTGTATAAATATTTTTAATTTTAAACTTTAAATTAATCTAATTTTATCAAATACATTTTTTATAACTTTTAAAAATTTTACAATAGTTAAAAATTAAGTAAAATTTAGTTTAATATATATCGATCACGGATAATATACTCAGATATGGACATCTAAATATCCATAAGATGTGTAAATGAAAATTAAAGTTACTATCAAAATAGATATTGATAACTTTTTAAAATATAATATAAGAACAATTATTGGAGTACTCTAGTAGATGCGTGTAAATATGTTAATAAATATAATTAGGAGTGATTATAGCGTGGTATGGTTCGATTTTAGATAAAAAAAATTAAATTAATTATAAAAAATATTTTAAAGATATAACAATAAATATTAATAAAAATAAGGTAAAATTATAATTTTTAAAAATTTAAAATTAGTATTGATTAAATAATAATATTATTTATATTCAATATATTTTAAGATAAAATTTAAATACATTTATTATATCTTGTGTAAAAAAATAATTAGATAAAAAAATACATCAATCTAATAATAAAAAATATTTATAATGTATATAGGTTTAAAATATTATTAATAGACTTAGTTATATTTTAATAAACTTCATTTTAACATATTAATAAAATAAAATATTTATGATAAAAATTGAAAAATTAAAAAAATCAAAAAACAAGTATCAACTAAAAAGATAACAAATTAATAATATAAAATTTAAAATATATAAATTTATATACAATTTATCTTGATTTGGTTTGATTTTGAAAAAAAAAATAAAATCGAATAGCATAAAAATTATAATTTTTAATTTTTTAATGTTTTTAATTTACTTATACAATTTATATTAGCCTGGTTCGATCATTAAACACTTATAAATAAAATAAAACGATCTCACCCTATAAGTATATCTAAATTAAATGAGAGAATCGTAGTAAGGAAGGTGAAGCTAAAATTAAAGGTAGGCTAAATCATTCTTTAGGTTTTTAAACTTATTTTTTGTTTCAAAGTCAGTCCTTTTAACTATTTTTTTTTTTTGCAAATCAGTTTTTAATTTTTGCAAACATTTGCAACGGTAGACCTTTAATCAATTTTACGTCGGTGCTATTAAATATTTGTTGATGTAACCGTTAACTATTTTACACGACAAACAAAAGGACTAAATTAATTTTTTTGAAGAAGTCAATGGATCAAAATAGTATTATGTGCAGTTTTTTTTATATACAAATTTAGGTATATAACATTTATACGATGTTTTGTTAAAAATTTTGATTGATATAATTATAAAGGATAAATTAGTTTTTATTCCTTAATTTATTTTTTGACTAAATTTGTTAACTAATTTTTCTAACACGTGTCTACAGTACATGATAAGAAATTAATAAATAATAATTTTATGGTAAAAATTGTAGCAGTAAATGTTATCAATATATTACATTATGAGATTATGAATAAAAATTTACTATATATAGATATTTTTGTGTATTCTTAAACACATTAAAAAATTATTTATTAATTTATTACACTATTTTTTTTAAAATACCGTACAAACATGTTTTATACTTGAATTTATTTACAAGAATTAAATCTCTACAAATACAGTTTTGATCCTTTAATATTTTAAAATATTTCAATTTGATACTTTTATTTATCTTTTAATATAGTTAACTATCACATCAGGAAAAAATTAACAATATTAACATAAAATTGATAGAAAATCTAACAGCGAATATTTTTAAAATTAACAAAATTAGTTTAAAACAAAAATTAAGAAATTAAATTAAAATTAAAAAACCTAAAATATAACTTAACCTTTAAAACATGTGTATTGATACGCCCGTTGATTTCTTGCTTCTTTTTTTGCTAGGATTTGTTAATAGTATAATCAATTTCTTACCCTCTAAGAGAGAAATTATATAGAAAAATAATAATTTAAACTACTAAAATTAGTTTAATAAAAAATTAAATGCTAGAACAGTTTATAAAATATCATAAATTTAAAATTTATCACTTTTTTCATTATGTACTAATTTAGCTGCATTTATTATCCTGACTTTTTGTGATGGATGATCAATGTGCGAGTTACTATCATTAAATGCGGGATCAAGAGATCAGCTGAAATATTCAACAGATTCATTATTTAAATACAAAAGCTTATTATGTAATATTATACATATCTTCTTCTATATTTTTTAGACATGCATCTTAAAATTGTAATAAAAAATTAAAAATGAAGTAATTATAATTATGTTTGTAATTTATAACGAAATTTAATATTTAAAATCTTTTATTTATTTATTATGTATTTGATAATTTATATAGTGTCTTGAGATTTTAAGTATACTTTAAATTAATAAAATCTTATTTATTTGTTAATCAAAAGTCAAAGCATTGTATCTTATTTTTTTTAAAAAAAATTCTATAAAATTATTTTAAAATTTTTAATAATTCTTAGTAGTGAGATTTTTTTTTATAAAAATGTAAAAAAAAATTTATGTTTACTCTTCACAATTTTAATGACTATAAAGTGATATAACTAATAAATTAATACTTCGTTTATTTTATTACTTCAAATTTAATTTTGTTTTCAAAGTTTATAATTTAAAATTTTTAAGAATTATTATTTTGTTTCACCTATATTTTCATTTAATGATAATAGATAAAAATAAATAAAATAGTTAAAAATATAAATAACTTTTTTTATTCAAAATATGATAATACACTTCGTGAATTAAAATCTTATTAATTTATGTACATAAATAACAAAGGTATTTTTTCTTATACTTTCATAAATTATACCTCAGCTGAGATGCCGTCCAATATATTTGTACCATATGTCATATTACAATTACTCAGTAGCCTTACCTTTTTTAATGTATTTATTTTTTTAAAATATTTAAAATTATAATTTGTACTTTAAAATATCTAATTCTTAATTATTAAATAATTATTTACATATTTTAAATTACCTAAATACTTTAAAAATTATATTGATCTTATAATAATTTTTTTTTACTTCAGTAATAAAATCCTATTCCTCTTTTTTGATTAACACGTTTTTCTTATGGTACTATTTATCATTAGATAACATTTATACAAGTTTCACTAAATAATAAGTAAGACTTATTAAAAAAAAAGACATATATCATTTGAAAATAACTTTTTGAAATGCTCTTCTTTAATAATAATAATTTTCTTTTATTGTGTTCAGAAAAGAAAGATAATTGACAAAAAATATGACTCAATTTTTCAATAATAAAAAATATGTTCTAAAAATATCTCAACTAACTTTTTTCATCAACAACATTTTGGATGATTTTTAAATCCTAGCTTTTTCTTATCTTTTTTAGTCTTTAACATTTGAAATCTTATGCAATGGCATGCTTGATTAGGCCATATTTCATCCAAAATTGTTACTCATGTACTCAAAAGTTGTAAACTTCAGTTGATTGCAATAAAATGCCCTATGGTTTCTAAAGCTTGCTGCAATGGAAAATCTCATAAACTGCCCTTTTTGACTCAAATACTGAATAATCTTTGCAATTGTTTTTTCTTCTTCTAATATTTGGGGTCCCTCTCCCATTCCTTGTCTTAATGGGAGTCGACACTATCTATATTCACTTTATAGATGCTCTCTCGAAATTCACTTGGATTTATCTATTGCACTGTAAATCTCAAACCATGTCTTGCTTCCAGCACTTCAAAAACTTAGTTGAAAAATCAGTTTGGTCTCAAAAATAAAATGCTTCAAACTGATCATGGTAAATAATATATCTCTCTATCCAAAATTCTTCAAATCATTGGATAGAACACAGGTTTAGTTGCGCCTATACTCATGAGTCATGATCAAAATGAGTCTGCTGAAAGAAAACAGACACATCACAAAAGTGGATCTCTCTCTGTTGGCCAATGCTTCTATGCCCTTAAAGTTTTGGGAGGAGGCTTTTCAAACAGCTGTTTACCTAATCAGTAGACTTCATCTCGTACATTAAATAACCGCTGTCCTCTTGAAAAATTAACTCAAAAAACCCCTATCTTGACCTAAAATTGTTTGGATGTGTACAATAGACACAAAATGCAATTCAGATCTGAACAGTGTGTGTCCATGGGTTATAGTTCATGTTGCAAAGTTATCTATGTGTGGATTCTCACGGTAAAATCTATATTTCAAGGCACGTTAAATTTGATGAACAGTATTTTCCTTTTTCTGAAAATACTAATTTTCTGTGAAATACTTCTTGTGTCACTTCTGCATCACATGAATCTCTTGCACTAACAGGTTTTCTATCCTAACTTCTCCTGACATTGTTGATCATTCGTCCTCTCCTTGTATACCTGATGTTGCCAACAATAAGCATGAATCTGGACTACTGAGACTATCACTGTTCCATAATCTGAACCTGATGCTGTTACTGCTCCAAATCATACATCTGAGCATACTATTCCCCAAAATACTCATCCTATGCAGACCAGAGGGAAATATAGGATCTTCAAATCCAAACTCTACTTGGCTGATCATATTACTCAAGCTTCTATTGATCCAAATATTGAAACCTCTTCATTTAAAGTTGCCTTGGTTACACCACACTTGAAAGTTGCAATGGAGCAAGAGTATGCAGCCTTACTTAACCCCAACACATGGTCACTGGTACCTCGTCCTCCTAACAGAAATGTCATAGGTTTCAAGCGGGTTTTCAAAGTAACGAGAAATGCTAATGGAAGTATCAATTGGCATAAAGGAAGATTAGTAGCCAAAGGGTTTCATCAACAAGAAGGTTTTGATTTCTCCAAAACCTTTAGCCCTGTTCTGAAGCCCGCTACCATGAGATTTGTCCTAACCTCGGCCTTATTTCACAACTGGCATATACACAGGTGGATATCAACAATGTTTTTGTAAATGATGATATAGAAGAGGAGATTTTTGTGTCATAGCCACCTGGTCTTGTCCAAGGAGATGGATCCCTTGTCTGAAAACTCAATAAAGCTTTATATGGCCTTAAGCATGCCCCCAGGACCTGGTTCCAAAAGCTGAATTTATTCCTCTTAAATCATGGCTTTTTTGCAGCCAATTCTGACACTTCCCTATTTCTCAAATTCACAAGCTCTGCAATCATTTTAGTTTTGGTGCATGTTGATGATATAATCATCACCAGTAACTCATCTCAATCTGTAACTGAATTGATCTCTAACCTCAACCTAATTCCTTCTTAAAAATTTAGGAGATTCAATTAATTCCTTAGCATCCAAGTCAACAACACATCTGCTAGTGGTATTCCTTTGTCCCAGTCCTATATTTACCAAACCCACGAATATTCCCAAGGTCTCAAGTGTCAAACTTACAGCACATGATACAACACCCGCTGAACATCCAAGAGAAATAACAAGAGAAATTATTAAAAAGAATAGCAGGTGAATGGTCAATTAAATAGTTGGACAAATATTTATAGTATAATATTACAGTTATTGTAAAAGGTGGAGTTAAAAATGTTCAATCAATGTAAAATGAGATAATAAAAAAAACTTTGAATGTTAAGAGAAATTAGAAAAACATGTTTTTTAGTGATTTAAGATTGAAGGAGAAGAGTGATCCCTAATCTATTGACAAGGAAGGTTTTATTTTAGTAAAATTATTTTTTTTAGTGATTTAATATATAAGAAGAGTGATGCCTAAGGCTTTGAGAAGGAAGTAGACAAACATTGATAGATGTTGATAAAAAATGGGTTAACTTTTGTAAAAAGATGGAATTTTTTAATTATTAATAATAAAATAAAGATTAATACGAGAAAAATATTATGGTTGTATTACTAATTTAATTGTAAAAGAATTTTAAAATATATTATGTCAAATTTATGAGAAAATAGGGGATCTAAAATTAATTAAATAATATGTAAATGATAACAATGGATGCATATGTAACGAAAAGAAAGAATAGCTCAATACTAACAAGAGAAAATAAAAGATTATATCAAAATATAAAACTTATGACAAATTAATAATATAATAAAATTATTGAATAATTAAAATGTTGATAGTATAACTTACTTCTGAATTTTTATATATTATAAAAGGATGACATGGAGGGTCGTTTATTTAATTTACATAGGCTTGAATTGGATTACATACTGAATTTCAGATACCAAATTGTAGAGAAATCACTTTCCACATTATTTTATTTCTAATTATACCAAATTATAAAAGTGTAATGGGATTCCGATTCTGATCCCAATTTACCTATACGCACTTTATTCCATGAAAAGATGGGTTCCTTAGTTTATGTTTTTCTATTTATTTTTGTTAACAGATCTTAATTTATGTTTTGTTTGTACCGTACAAGACAGCCCCAAGCACATGATTCAACCATTCGGAAGAAAAAAAATCAAGGGTTTGTTTGTCTTTTTAAAATAATTTTTTACTTTAAAAATAAAAAATTTGATAAATCTCTTAAAAATATTTTGATTTTATATTATTTAGATTTTTTTATACATCATTTTATCTTTTTTTTTTTTTTAAAATAAAAATTATTTTATAAATTATTTTTAAAAATAAAAAACTAAACAAATCAAATACCCCCAAATCTCACGGACAGCACGGTAAAGCAAACCAATCACACCACAAATCTCACTAAAGCAAAACCTTTCAGTTTTAATTGTGAATAAAAATTGGTGACACAAACACAAGTTTTTATATGGTTACTCCCTCTCTTCCTTCTTGTATAAGATTGTAGGGGAATTGTTTGTTGCATCCTTTTTTTCGTTCTTTCGTTTTTTTTTTTAATTTTATTTGTTAATAAATATATTTTATAAATTAATTTACAAAATAAATTTTTATATTTTTTAAAATAATTTATAAAATACATTTTTATATTTTTAAATTAATTTAAAAAATATAAAAACATATTCTGTAAAATAAATTTACAAAATATTTTAAAAATTAATTTAAAAAATATATAAATTATATTTTATAAATTAATTTATAAAATATAATTTTTTACATTTTATCAACTAATTTATAAAATGTATATAAAAAAAAGAAATAACAAAAATAAAATTTTAAAAAAGGATACAAAAGTAAAGGATAGATTCTAGCCTCTTCCCCTACCGAAGACAAAATAGAACAAGAACACTCTGAGAGCTGGCCTATGGGCAAGCATATCGAAGCCCACATTTTATGCTTCTAAAAGATCTTTTTAGTTTCGACCAATTTTTTTTTTACTGATTGATAATATTTAAAAATATAATTAAAATTATTTGAAAAATAAAATTAGTCTAGTATGAATGATTAAATATTCATTTACTAAAATAAAGCCTTTCATTTAATAATGTTTTGACTTCTTAAATTAAAGAGTTATTGTTATTAATTAAATATCAAAAGTATAATTAAATGCATAAATACATATAGATTTTAATCGTTATTTTTAAATAAACAACTATATTTTATCCCTTTATTTTTTAAAATAAATCCCTTGTTTTAAATAATAATGATATGATTGTGATCTTTTCAACTTTTTTTAATAAACAATTAATAGGAGAAAAGCCCATCCTATAAAATTATAACAGAAAAATATTGGGACAACATTTCTTTCTTTTCTTCCTTTCTTTGTTTCATTCAAGTGAGTGTGTTTGATTTTTTTTTAATTGTTTGCTTTTATTACGCTTTTAATTAGTTTTATCTGAAGCTTTTTTTGAAAAAAAAAAAATTCGTTATAAGATTCACTGAAAAACAGATTATTTTATTAGAGCTCTACTTGCAACTTCTTGTTCTCTTTTATCAGTGCTTTACAATACTTTTTTTAACAATTCAAAATTTGATTTTGTTCATAATCAACTTATTCATATATATATATATATATATATATATATATATATATATTATTTAGTCTCTTAGAAAACGTATATATAGCGTGGTTATAATTTAAATTATTATGATTTTTAATAGCTTTGGCTTATTATTTATTATTATTTAATGATTTCGACTTATTAACTAACTACAACCAACAAATTCTTTTTATATATATAAAAAGTAAAACTCCAACGCCAACACATGAAAGTGGAAAGGATGTGCTACACACCACCAAAGTCCCTTCAACTCATGGACATGTCCAAATCCACCATCTTCAAGATAGGGTGGTGATGTACACAATTTACGTCGCACTTTGAAAATGTCCAGTGTGATTCCTAAATTTTTTGAAGTATACATTTTAGTCTTATTGTCTATTTTGTTTTGTCAAACAATATTAATGAAAATTATCACATCTTTTCAGTTTCAAGATCAAGTGCATTATGACATAAGTTGGGAAGGGTGAGTGATTTTTTTTTTTTCTCTAGGAATAAATTTAGTACAGAAAATAACGCGTGATTTAAACATGATAATTTCCATTGATGTTTAATGAAAAAGAAAACTGATAAATGGACTAGAGTGTTTTAATTTTTAAATTTTGTAAAATTAGAGTGCGTGTAAATCTGAGCTGAAGAGAATAATAAATTAGAGTTTTCACAAAACCATGTTATTGAACGCTCTTTACCATGCATAACCGTGAGATGAATAACTTCTTTGCACATAACAATCAAAACAATAACGAATTGATTTAATATAAGAAGTGATATAATTCTATATTTACAATAATTTATATCTCTTAAATTTTTTTAAAAAATATAAAAGGTGATCCAATAATTATAAAAAAAGAAAAGAAGATATGAATGTAATTATATATATAATATTTTTTTTATTTAAAACAGTGAAATCTTCACACGCCATGAACCCAATAACATCCTTTCCTTTTTTCTTAGTGATGGACCGAACTTGATCGTAATCACAGAGTGTGTTGGGTGACTATACTCCATTAAACTAAAAGAATCTTTCTTAGCGATGTTATTGGATTCCAACGCGCACCATTTTAAAGTAGTGTTTTTATTGTAGCTTTATATGGGTGGGTAAAATTAGGTTTTACGTCAAATACCCATTTCACATTTCTTACGTGTTATTTATTATTAATTTTTTTAAAAGTAAGCACTCAATTTCTTTTTTCTTTATTCACGCCTCCACTGATTCTGAATTGTTTACTTATGATATTAATTAATTAAGAAAATTGTTTAGATATTAAATAATCGGTAATGAAGTAAAACTACGTTTTACTAAATTTCATTTTATTTTGGACCGTAAACCTCGTTGACTAAACAAGAAAGAGTTTCACTGTATTTTAATAATTTATTCTTATTTTAAAATAAAATTAATATTAACACTAGTTCTTAAAATTGATTTTAAATGAAAATTTTATTAAAAATAAATATTTATTATACAAAAAATATAAGTATAATATATTTTTCGATAAAAATTTATTAAAATCAATTATAAGAAGTGATGCTAATAAAATCTTATTTTAAATGATCTAAATAATGGAACCTAGAATTGTAAATGATACGAATTGAGTTGTTTATATTTTTATTAGATAATATTTAAGTTAAGAAAAAAAAAAAACTGCGGAATGTGGCAGCAAATCATGACACATCTGTTGCACATGACTTTCCTGCCAATAAATCTGCACTAAAAATTATGAAAATAAGATGAAAATTGACTTTAATTGGGTTGTATTAAAGTAACAAAAATAAAAAAAAAATATGAAAAATATAATATGGTAATAAAATAGATAGATAAATATAGTAGGATGGAAATACTGTTAAAATATATAAATAATAATTGCAGCTGAAAAATTGTTTTTCATTGTTGAATAACATTTATTGATCTCATTCTATTTTATCCAATTTTTTTATCAATTCAAATTTAGTTTAAGATTTTAAGGGATGTTTGCTAAATTCTTTCAGTTTACTACAAATTTTTATTTAATAATATTAATTTTATTTTGGTGAAAGGTTTTAAAAAATATTTTTACGAAACTAATACTTTTAACAACATTTTTTTAACTAGTTCTTTTGTTAAAACATTTTCATAAAAAATGTAAATTTAAAATTTTCATAAAGATATGATAGTTTTATATTTTTATAAATTTTATAAATATATCAAATAAATTTATAATATTTTTAACAATTATAATTTCAAAAAATCACAATTATTTTTGAAAAATATAATTTTAAAAATAAAAATATTTTATATACTAAACACCTCTTAAATACTTCAATAATAACAAATCATGTAAGTAATTAGAATATAATTTGTTCCGTTAATTAATTTCCAAAAATTTTAGAAGTTAAAGGTGTAATCTTACTTCTAGGCTCTTTTATAAAAGTAGAGTTATTTTTTTAAATTTAAAATCAGTGATCTTAAAATAATAAATTAATGCAACTCGTACTTAAAAATATGTTTTTTATTTTATTTTTTATGTATAAATATTGTGACGATTTTAAATTGATACACATATTTTTAGCACTTTAAAATTTTAACAAAATATTTATGTTAAAAAATAAAAAAAATATTTTGTAAGGATAATTTACATTAATTTAATTTTTTTAAAATTTAAATAATTTGATATATATTTTTTAAGAAAATACTTTATTTTGGTTGAAAAAACCCTTATATATGTTCGTAAACTTAATTGTAGAGATGAACTATGAAAGTAATGTACTAATTTAATTAAAATATAATAAAAATGTACCCGTTATAAAAGAAACGTATCTTGATCTGAAAAAAAATGTATCTAGTAAGTAGTAAGAACTTGGGAGTTAAAAGAAGTTAATCTTAATTATATAAACAATATAATTGTATATGAATGATGAGGGTTGTGTACTCTAAATATAACCTTGACCTTTTATTTTAATTTACTAAATAAAGTATTATTTATTAACGGACAAAATATATTTAATATTAATATTGTTTTTATTACTATAGCATTTACCTAATAAAATTTATATTATCAGTATAGACATAAAGATTTGTTTGAAAATGAGAATACAATGAGAAAGGATACAGTACAAGAGCTATATAAAGATATGTTATAATAAAAGTAGGATTGACTTTTAATTTATTTTATATTTAATAATAAACCAAATAAAAGTGTAGAGATTCGTGTTGTTGAAATGGCATTTTTACAGCATGATTTCAAGTTCAAATACATTCTAAATAAATGTGAGTTTGTTTATTTAAACTTTTCTTCCATGCAATTAAAACTATGAATGCAAGACGAATATCTTAATTGTAAGAGTTGGAAAAAAATGAAGCGTATTAATAACTTGTATAGCAAGACGATGTCTTGTATCTGAAACGTCAAAGGGTTTGAACATCCATTGTAAATGCTTTTTAAGTTGAAATTTTTTCCAGTTTTGGAATGTCCCCACTTAAACACAGAATAATAAGATGTAGAGTTATTAATTTAGGTTACCTAATATAACTTGTTCCCATGCATATACCGAATTATTGCGAACCAAACTAAAAAGTTTGGATGTTATTAAGGTATTTGGAATAAAAATCCAAACCTAACCTTATGCTTGTAGCAAGCTTTAACAGATTAATCCGTTTTAAATTTAATTTAACATTTCTCTTTAAACTGTTTACTTGTTTTGTAATTGACGGAGGGGGCGAGGAGGGAGATGCACATATTTCACACTTCATAATGCACAATACCATCGACTTCATAAAGTATAATACGTATTCAAAAGGCCGTGTGAATGTGACGTTCTTTTTTAAATAAAAACTTTATTTACAAAAACTAAATAAACTGTATAAAGCGGATCAAGTTCCGTCCTTTATCATGCCAGTTTCGTCGAACCGAATTAAAAAAAAACTCAAATTTATTGGGAGTTTAAATTTTAAGGTTCAGATCATGCATTTTTGCGGTTTTATTTGAATTGATCCAACCAGATTAGCCTAATTTCCCGGTTAGTGAGATAATAATAATAATACACAAGGAATGTGTTTAATATAGAATAAAGGAAATTAAGATTTAGAAGATGGAAAATAATTAAAAAACACAAAAATAATTTTGATGACATGACAAAACATGTTAGTAGAATAACTGGCATACTAATGGTATAACGCGATTTAGATGATATTAGATGGATTAATGTTGGAAATTCAGTTATGAGAATATTCAGATTGAAAATATGATAGAGATTGTCTAATGTATATTTCTCTCACTTTCAGGCGCATGATCAGGTCATAAGGCAATTAGGCGAGCCAGATGAAACTTCTCGCCAAAGTTTTTAAAATCTTCCTGGTCATTTAATATTTGATTCAGGATTCAATGGTTGAGCTATATTAATTAATATTATTTTAAAATATTTATAATATAATATATTAAAAATATAAATATATTAATATTATAATTTTATATAATTAAAAATAATATATATATATATATATATCAATTTTTTAAAATTTAAACTATACATATTAAATTAAATATAATATAATTATATATTTTTTAAATATTAAAATAATATAATTTTATAAATTGATTGATTTTTTTTATCAGATTCGGTTGGTTGGTTGTCGATTTACAAATTTATTAGTTTGCCGTCAATGTTTTGTTAAAATAATTTTATGATTTAATTAATTTTTAAAATAAATTTAATTAATTTTTAAAATAAATTTAATTAATTCAATCAATTCAATTATTCGGTTCAGTCCAATTTTTATAACGACCTTTTAACTGTTTCTTGAAACTCAAAAATATTAATTAGTCTAAAGTAGAGAGATCTGCCACAGCTATACATCCAGCATGGTCACAATTCTCATAATGCTGGCCCTGTATTCAATTTATGTTCTTTAACTTGGTAAATTTTTTATTTTTTAAAATAAAGTAAGGAAAAACTAGCAATATAAAGATGAATATTTCTATTTTAAAAAGTATGTACTTCTAATTTAAAAAATGAGAAAATTAAGTTTTTTAATTATTCTTCTGTTGGAAATTAACAAATATAATAGTGAACCCGTGCACTCTCACAGTGCCGCTAAAACAAATTTTAAAATGAGAAATTTTTAAAGAATAAAAATCATTTTGTTAAAATTATTATTAGTTTATTTGATTTTTATTTGCTATAATTTTTTAAGATGTAAAGTCACTTATTTAATTATTGTAACCAGTTTTATTTGATATTTCTTTCGATTGATATTAAATTTAATTTATTTAATATTTATTGATACATTGTTGATAGTAAGTAATATTTTATTATTTTAAATTTTAAAAAAGTATTCATATTGAAACAATATGAAACTGTTGATATTTTTTAATGAGCATTATACTAGTAATAGGTAATTGACATTCATGACAATTAGTATATTGATGACTTTAGTCTATTTCGGGGTTTACAACGTTAAATAATTGAACATATGTAATAATAGAATAGTAAAAATTAATTAATAAGATAATTAAAATAATTACTAATTAAGAAAAATATGTGTATTACAATAAGATAACGACTTTATTTTCTTAGAAAAAATATTTACTCTTACTATTACTCATATACGTACTAATGAATAATATTTTTTAAATAACAAATATTATTAAATAACAATAGTTTTTGGAGGCCTTCTTTTACCTATTAATTTTGGGGGTCTCAAGAAAAGGCTTTTGCTGTCTTATGCCTGAATAATCCGTGCACTTTCATATTATGATAAGTAAATTGAAACACAATACTCAATTATATGTCAACTTTTTTTTTTTCTGGGCTGATTTCATTGATTATACCAATTTTCCACTTATAACATACTTTTTTTTGTTTCTTTTTGTAAGAATAAAAAAAGTTATTTTAATCCTTTTTATAAGATTAAATCTATATTATTTGTTAGATTAATTTAGTAAAAATATCTGCAAATAAGTGGAAAAGGCGATGTAATAATTAATTAGTTGAAAAGAAATTAAAAATATTTTATTAATATTAAGAATAATTTGTAAAAAGTATAAATTAATAATATTATTAATTAAATCAAATAAAACTTTTAATATTCATAAATAAATTAATTAAATTTTATAAAAAGGATTGGATGAAATGTGAAAGATGGGTTGTTTAACCTTTTGGGGGTAGACAGGGACGCTAAAAGAGAAATTGCTAGGTGCTAACCCTTCGGCTTTAGCCTATATGGCCTCAATATTTTAATATGCATGTGCTTACAACTTACCTCATAAAACTTTTATTTTCTTTTTATTATTATAATTTTGGTCCATTTTCGGTTTGGGTTGGAAGATGACGAGGAAAATATTATTATATATTACCATCTTTACCAATAAGGGTTAGCTTAAGTGGTATAGTAGTGATGAACCCTGTTCGAAAAAGAAATATTTGGTTCCATTGTACACTTATCGGAACCTCTAAGGTCGCTTGAAAGTTGAGACATGCACTCGTTTAAGGAAAAAATATATGTAACATTTTTCGTAAGCTATCCTAATTTTTATTATTTGAACAATTTTAACAGAAAAAAATTGTAAAGATTTTAAAGAATATTTATATCAAGAGAGAAAGGAAAATTGATAGATGTAACAAATCGTGAAATATATAAAAAATAAAAATAAAAAGTAAATATTAATATTATTAAAAATATACTCTTACCTCTCAAAATAATTTATATATATATATATATATATATTTTCTAAAAGTATATAAAAGAAGATTCAATAATCATAAAAGGGGGAGATAGATATAAGTGTAGTTTACTTTAGCATAGTTTTCTAAATTTAAATGTATTATTAAATATACATATAGGTATGACAAGGGGTAGGCGAAGGACGAGTTTCATCCATTTCCGTTCATGTTCATATTCCTCCCGATTTTAAAATATTAAACTCTCTATATTCGTGATTGAGGCTGGAAAACTCGTCCCACTCGTTTCTGATTTTTAATATTTATATTTATTTTTTTATAATTATTAAATTATATTATATATTTTTTTATTAATTTTATATAATATTTTAAAATAATAAATGTATTTTAATATTTTTATAAATAAAACACGTTCGAAGCTTCTTTCAAAATCAAAGCGAGACGGATCAATTCAAATTCGGAACGAGTGACACGCATATGAATTTTCTTGGCATAGTGTGTACTTATATTATAGAATGTTGAACTATTTTTCTTGTGATAATTTTTTATTATATTATTGGTGTAGTCATGTATGGTTTCTGACACAATGTGACCTAACGTAATTAGTGTCGTAGTTTGTCTTTTGTGTGGCCGTGCCTTTCTCAAAATAAGCAGCCCTTGTTATCACTAATAAAGTGCTTTTGACGTAATGGCTACAGGAATGAATAGTAATTAATATGAATATTAATACATGGCCAACGAGTATTGTATAGGCTTATACTATATATAATCTCCTCACCATCTCTATACACATGCCTTCTCTTCCCTGCTTATTTTTATTCAAGCACTTCATTTCTTTCTCACTACAATTTGACTTTGTTTTGTAGTTTCTCATTTGTATCATCTTCTCTTGCCAAATTTCTATACTTAGCTTAGCTAAGCCTGAAATTTCTGCTCCCTTAGTTGTATAACCTGTGCCTCTGGTAGAAAAGATAATACTTTTTAAGGTTCAAATCCTTAACATATATGTTTTACTTCTCTCTCTCTATATATATCTATCTACCTACCTCTATATATAGCAATACTTATATAAAGGCTGAGATTCAAAACATATAGATGCATGCTTAAATTTCAGTCTCTATTATGTAATTGAAGCAGTTATTTGTGTGTCTAATGTAAAGAATTCCCCCAAGAAATAAAGTGACTCATTAAGGGAGTCATGTTACTGAACTAAACAGTTTCTATACTTTCTCAGGTCTAGGCCTAGCATGGAAAACAGCATAAGCCATGAAACAGAAGGACTTGGCTTGCCTGAAGTTCCGTCACTAGCTAAATGCATGCCATCAAATGATGTAGTCGGTTTTTATAGTGGTGACTTCAAAAATCTCAGCTTATATTCCAAAGTAAGACTCATTATCAATACTGTGTGCTTGTAAAAAATTGAAGATGTTGGTTAAAAATATATTTCCAGAGTTCAGTTCCTTTGATGAAACTATTTAAAATTCTTAATATATTATACAACATCAATTTTGGTGATTATAATTTAGGATGTCTATTTCCAATGACAGGAAAGAGAAACAACCTCAGCAGGAATCCAAGATGATGAAGCTGCAGCCATCAAACATCAAAGCAAGCATTCGGTATCTATCAGCATTCCATTATCTTGTGAAGAGGTTCACTTACATAACACCATAAGAGTTCTCTGCAGTGCTGAAACTGCTCAAAGTGATGGAGTTACCACTTCTTCTTCTCAATCAACTACTAAAGACTCCAAGCCACCATTGCCGCCAAAATGTTGCTCCAAACCAATGCCAAATGGCAGTGTGCACTCAGAGGCAACATGTGGTGACAATTTTGTCAATCATGAAAGCATAAAAGGCTTGAAATTTGACTCTTTTAAAACATGGTCTGGTACACTTCATGGACAATTATCAATTCTAAGTGGAAGATTACCTAAAATTGTAGAAGAGGATAACAACTTAAGCAACACTGATAAGCCTTTACCTGTAGATTGCTACTTCAAATCATTGGAAGGTCCACAGTTAGAAACTCCAAAGGTATGTGATCACCTTCTACCAACTTGAGTGCAGTTATGTTCTTATGTTAAAAAATAATCCACATCCTTGATAACCTACAGTGCATTTTTTTCTAATCCAAGTAATTAAGTTTGAGTTTCATGTTGAAATAAGTTAACCATTGTTCCCTAAAGATCCTTTTTTTTTACACTGCTACATAAATAGTCTCACTAGGCATTGACAAAGCTTGTATTTGTTTGATGAAATTAGGATGCAATGCATGTATACCCTGCCATGATGATCTATTTACCAATTGAAGATCCTAACATATTTTATTTTGATTTACTCCTTCAGAAATCTTCAGAAGAGATGGTGCTTCCTCAGGACAATCAATGGCCATTTCTTCTTCGGTTTCCTGCTTCATCTTTTGGCATTTGTCTTGGAGTTAGCAGCCAAGCAATTCTTTGGAAAGCACTGGCCATGTCTCCTTCCACAGAATTTCTACACATAACTCTCAAAATAAATTTAATCTTATGGTTCATCGCCATTGCTCTTGTTGTCACTATTTTCACCATCTATCTCTTCAAAATCTTTCTCTATTTTGAAGCAGTTCGTCGCGAGTACTACCATTATGTTCGTGTTAACTTCTTGTTTGCCCCATGGTTATCTCTCTTGTTCTTAGCTCTTGGAATTCCCCCATCAGTTGTCAAAGACCTGCATCATGCACTTTGGTATATACTAATGATTCCATTGTTCTGCCTTCAGCTTAAGATCTATGGACAGTGGATGTTTGGAGGCCAAAGGAAGCTCTCTAATGTGGCCAATCCAACAAATCTCCTATCAATTATTGGAAATTTTGTGGGAGCCTTATTGGGTGCATCTATGGGTCTAAAAGAAGGGCCTCTTTTCTTCTATGCTATTGGACTTGCACACTACTTGGTGGTATTTGTAACTCTCTACCAGATGCTTCCAACAAATAAAACCATCCCAAAAGAGCTCCATCCAGTATTCTTTCTTTTTGTTGCACCCCCTAGTGTTGCTTCTCTGGCATGGGCTAGGATTCAGGGTTCTTTTAATTATGGATCAATGATTCTCTACTTCATTTCCATGTTCTTATATCTCTCACTGGTAAGTTTTTGTCACACTAGTACTTCAAACATGTATAACCTTTATTAGTATGTACAACTTTTTCCTTGCATAATCAAATAATTTTAGTATTCTAGTCACTAATTAGTTTTGTATGCTTTTTGCAGGCTGTCAGGGTCAATCTCTTCAGAGGATTCAAGTATGCTACTCTTCCATATCTATAACAACGGCTATTTATTATGTTGATTTTTCTAAAAATATTAGATGTGATTCTGCAGATTCTCACTTTCATGGTGGGCCTACACCTTTCCAATGACTGCTGCAGCAATTGCAACCACAACTTACTCAAATCAAGTCCCAAATGGTGTAACTAAGGCTTTGTGTGTAATACTGAGTCTCATTTCCACATTCACTGTTACAGCAATACTTGTCTTGACTATAGTGCATGCCTTTGTCCTCCGAGACCTCTTCCCCAATGACCTTGCCATTGCCACAAGTGATAGAAAGCGAAAACCACATAGGAAGCAGTTCCATCCAAGAAATGGGAGCTATGATGGTGCCAAAAAGAGTGAAAACTACTTGAAGTTTGTGAACTCAGATAAAAATGATTTAGATGCTTAGCTGACACACTCTCAATGGTTCAGTGAATTTATCATCTATGTGAATACTTGCTAGCCTCAAATGATTGAGAAAATAATGCGGCAATGAGCACCTTTACTAATAACCATCAGTGGTCAGACATGTGAGGAACATGAATAGGAGTTCTAGATATTTCATGACTCATGAGTAAACCATGTTCTAGTTACTAAAATGATAAGGGTCATCTACAAAATCTTCACTTCAATTTTTGAATTTCCAAAAATTTGCTGAAAAGTTCCCATCTTGTATGTTGAAACATAAGAAAGTTCTAGTATATTTGAGAGTGAAAAATTAAACATGAACCGTTGAAGGAAACGCCAAGACTAATGGTGGTGTCATTTGCCTACTGTCACATAAGGAAACACGCTTGCCCAGTCGTGCTGCATTTGGAATCTTGTCACATTAAACCAAAGTAATAATAATGCCACACAAAGGAATATGATTGAACAACCGTGGAATTCTTTCATTCACTATTCAAATTTAACAATTCGGAGTTGTCAAATCTGACTCAGAGTCAATAAAATGATAGTGTTGCATTTGGTAAATTCAACTATTGATAAGTAAAAAGATAAGTATTAAATTTCTAAAATATTATTCTATAGCAATTGTTGACAAGTAGCAAATCTAACCAAATTTTTAGTTATTTCATATATATAAAAATATTTGTTATACATTTTATTTGAAATGTATTCGATGGAACCAAAGAATTTTTTTTTAAAATGATATAATAGGAAAATAGATAAAAAAATAGATGTATCAAAACAAAAATATTTTACATAGATATATAATCATTGTTGTTCTTTAATAAATAATAAAATTATGATAAATTAAAATATGAATCAATAAAAAAAATAAGAATACAAACAAATTCTAAACATCAATTCAATAATAAAAAATTAGTTTATTAAAAACTTTAAATATCTTCTGAAATGAGACGTATAACCTGTCATTAAATATTTGTACGTTTATTGTGTGATATTTAAAGTTTAATTGTTTCTTTTTTTAACAATAAAACAACAAATAAAACTAGTAAGAATGATAAATATTCTTTGCGCAAGGATGAAATTTTTTAAAAATTTTAATTTGTTGATAAATATAATTAAATATTATTTAAAATTTTTAATTAAATCGATTTAAAATTTTAAATTTAAACATAATTTTAAATGCATATTTAAAATCGATAATTAATTTGATTTCAAAGCATGTTACATCTTAAAAGAATTCAATATATGCTGTCATGTTTTAAAGGAATAAAAATTAATACCAATAATACAAAATATTATTACAAAATCTATAATTAAAAATTTATTTGTAACTTTTTAATCTGGTAATAAATTATGATTAATTTGATAATTATAATAATAAATTAGTTTTATTTTTTATAATAAAAAATTATTTTAAAATATAATTAGAAGTTAATTATCATAATTTAAATATATAATTAATAAATCATAAATATATTTAAAATAATAATTTTTAAATTTTAAAACTTTTAAATTATTCAATTTTTACAGAAATCACGGCCTATTTTATAAGTTTTTAAGCAAATAGAATATAAGAAACAATTTTTGTTGGATTTAAATCATGAACGTAAATGCATAATGCATAAAATCTAGTATCTTTTGAATTATAAACCAAACCCTATATAGATAAATTTACAATATCATGGTAAAGTATAGTTTTTACATATAAAAAATACTTTGGTGTAAATTAAAGACTCGTCTCACATTTAATGGTTTTGCAAAAACAAAAACAAGCTATGCCTGTTTTAGTGATTTACTAGTGTTTTAAAGATTGTGCTTTAGTCCTGTACAAACAATCTCATTTGACACTCTCATAATTGATTTTATCAGATGTATCTTATATTTTATATATCATTCATAAAAGACCAACATTAACTTGTTATTATCCATATGAATCTTTTTCTTCATGAGATCTTCGATCACAAATATTGGGTTTCCATTATTCTTAATTTTATTTTGGAAAAACTTTATTTTTCTCTATGTCATTTACTAAACATTTATTTTGTAAAAAATATATTCAAATTAATTTTTAACTTTACATTAAATAGGATCCATGATCATTTTGTAATCATTCACAAGATTTTGATATACATGTACATATCTTGATTTAATTTGTGAATTATTTTTCACTATTGCTTATTAGCAATTATAATATATTTATACAATGTATTTGCTACGAAATTTTTTTTAATTCTCATCTCCAAATTCTTTTATAAGTAAATACTAATAACTTGATCTTTATAATATGTTTTATTATCTATTTGAAAAATTTAAATCATGATATCTCTTTTCATATTAAAATAAATCTATGTATGATTTATTCATATACAAATCAAATTTATTGATCATCACTGTATCATTCTAATATAGTGGAAAACTTATCAATATTATAACTTATGGTATCCTTCAAATATTTAATGAGTATTACATACATAACAAAAATATTTTTACAAAAAACTCATAATATTTATTAATCTTCTCAAATATTTTGCTATATCCATATTATACACTAAGAATATATATATATATATATATATATATATATATATATATTTGTTACTTGCCAACATTATAGGAGATTCTTTGATATAATTTTAAGTTGTCTAACCACTTGAGAAATTTCTATTATAATTTTGTGACATTATTAAACCCCACACTTCCTAATGATTTAAAAATTAATTCAAAATATTATTTGTTTCACCGATACGTAGTAAATTTAATTATCTCATAACTTTTCAAATTTTTGGCATGCATATAATTTTTATATAAATATGTCAAAATAATAAATTATGAAAAAGTAGAATTTATCTTACTATATAGAACATAAATCATAACATATAACAGGCATATTACTGTATTTATACTGCATAATATTTTTCAAACTTTCAATATAACCATAATATCATTTATATCTTAATTTTTATAAAAATTATTATAAGAATAGCATGCCACAAAAAAATTCAAATATCAATTACAATATAAATTTGACCAAATTAAATTTAGCAAAATAGATTATGATCACCTTTGTATCTCATCAATATATGGAAAGACTTCTTTTTTGTATAATCCAATAAGATCTTAATTTTTTTTCTGCATAATCCAATATTTAATTTCAACATTCTAAATATTATAACAAACTATTCCTATAAACTTAAAAGAGATATGAATACATTTTTTTAACTATAAGTTTGAATAGTCACAACAAAAATTATGCTAAAGTTTTAATATTTTGATCACAATAGATTACTCATATAAAATTTCACCATATTAAAATTAGCAAGATAAAATATGGCGATTTGTATATCTTAACTACAAGAGTAATCATAGTAAAATATTCTTATTTTAAAAGCATATAGCATAAATAATCAATAATGATCATACTTATTTAATTTCATTAAAGTTATCTCAATTAATAATTTTTTAAAAAATTTAAAATATTTATATCCAATATTAATCTTTAAAATAATATCATCACATAATAGTAATACAACAAGTTTTTATTTTTTTTATTAATTAAGTGATGATATAGTAAAAAATACTTAATTTATAATTTTTAAAATGTTTTCTTAAAATAGATGAAATAAACTAAATGATACTTATTTATATTTTTCATATAAACATTTTTAAAAATTTCGTGATGAAATCTCATAAATTTTTCATAAATGTTAAAGAGTTAATTACTCATTCAAGAAAAGAATGAGAACATAAATAATCTTTATCGGAGCATATTGATTTAGATTTCAAAAGTGAAAATAATTCATTGTAGATAAATGTAGTAGTTCACTTTTTCAGTTAAAAATAAAAAATAAATTGATGTAATACTTGAATAGCTCACAATCAAACCAATATAATTCGTTATTAAATATAAAAGTTATATTATTTTGTTATTTTCAAAACATTAATCAATGTACTATTTCACCATTTCATTTATGCCATGTTGTTTTCACCCCGAAATCTATCTATTTTTTTATTATTTATTATATTGATTGACATTTTAAACAAGTGATAATAAACTGAATATAATATCATGAACAAAATAATCACTCCTTAATAAGATAAGCAAATGACCTTTTGCAATAAAAAAATTAAAAAAAAAAACTTATATATATACATATCAAGAAAAGTTGTACATTATATTATCAATAATATATATATATATATATATTATTAAACAAAACATAATATGCATAATATCTTACAAATCTTGATTTATATTTGTAGAAATAATTAATATATTTATTATTATTATTTTAAATCAATTTTTAATTTAATAAAATTGATATTAAATTTATATTAATTTTACAGTATTTTTTTAGTCAAAAATGATAAATAAATAAATAATATTTTAAAAAATAAATCATATATATCTTTATTGAGATGAAATGATATAAAGATATTTCAGAATTTTTTAATTAAATTAATTTAAATTTTAAAATTCAAAAATCATATAATCACATTTTACAATACTTTAATGTATGTAGTTACGTTTTAAATAAATAAAAATTAATACAGGTATTAAAAAAATATAGTTACAAAATTTATAATTAAAAATTTATTTATTATATTTTTAATCTAATAATTATAATAATAATAATAAATTTTATTTTTAATAATAAAAATTGTTTAAAATAAGTAATTATTGATTAATCATCACAATTTAAAAAATAATCCATAAATAATAATTATATTTAAAATAATAATTTATTTTAAATTTAAGATATTTTAAAATATTGAATTTTTAAGTTATTTGATTTTATCTTTATAATTACTTATATTATCTATAGAAGTGGTTCGGTTTTTCTGTTTATACATAAAACCGGCATTTGGTCCAACAAAATGAAAAAGTTCATTTAAATGGATGATCTAGATGAATTTTGATCATTAGTTTGTTTAATCACCATATATATAACTTAAATTAATTAATAAAAAATATTAAACTTAAATTTATTACTTGTTTAATCACATACTGATCATTGTCCAAGTTGAATCTTAGCCAGTTTTTATCAGCAAAAAGTGTGCCCACAAATAAAATATACCATAGAATAAACTGAATATGCATGTGTTATGGCACATCCTTGTGAACTTTTTTTTTTTTTTTTTTACTTTTTAATGTCTGATATTTGCCGAGTTATCCACATGTTCACCATGTGATTTGTCCATATTACGATATTCCAAACCATGAAAGTGCATCTTACCATATTCGAATTTCTTTTCAACTTTTTCATTTTAGCTGCGTTGGTAGATTAATTTACATATTTAATTCCCAATGCTCAAGAGATATACTAAGAAAGAGATTGCTACTAGCAAGAGCCCCTAGTTGACTAGTTCTTTGTGTATTGTAGGTTACATATCCCACTTAACGTTGGCTAACAGGTAAGCGAAACAAAATGCACATATAAAGATAATTGATGTTATGATAAAATGATAGGACTAGAAAATATATAATAGTTGAACAAAGATGAGTTGAAAGATAACTAGCTAAAATGAGCTGAAAGTGTGTTGAAACCAGCTTTTAGGTCTTATCCCTATGCTCTCATCTTTAGCTTCATCTTTTAAAAAAAAAATTCTAATTAACATTAAAAAGACATCACGTTTCTTCCATTACTATAATTTTTGTTTAATAGAAGTTAAATGATTAGTATAAATATTTAATAATATTAATAATATAATTATATATTACACCAATATTTGATATATTGAAATTATATAATTTTTAATACTAACAAAATTATCTGTTATTATAATATAGTATATTGTTAATATAAATTTATAATATTTATATTAATAACTTAGTTTTTGTTAGAGAAAGATTATATTAACAGAAGCAAATTTAACACCAAATTAGTATATGACATTTTTTTCTCTGGTGTTTGAGTTCCATTGACGTCAAATGGGTGTTGGAAGTTGGCTCAAGCTATTCTTATACTTAAGAGGGTGACTTTTTAGCTCTATTAAGTAATAAATTGGTGACGTTGTATAGCTTCACTGGACCAATTGGATATGCAGCCCACCTACAATAAGGTCCAATAATTTTCACCAATATCTACAATTCATAACCCATTAGGCCTTACCATTATAGACTTACAGAATAAGAATGTATTGGGGTGAGCATTTGAGAAAACTTATTTTAAAAATTAATTAAATAATTATTATAAATGTTTGAGATTATAATAATGGTTTTCTTGTGTATGAACTTAAATTTATATTTTTTAAAATATTTTTAGATGTTTTGAATGAATTTAATATTGTAAAATATTTTTTTTATTGAAATTCATTATGAAATAAATTTATGTTTAAAGACTTGAATTTATGAACTTTACTGGATATAAAAATTTCTAGGTATCCCCAAAGTTATATATTTTTACTTCTAATCAAGCTTGGTCATAGGAATAAATTTAATTTTGGTAAGTTACAATCACACATGCACAAAAACCAAAAAACAACATTTGTGGTAGATCAGATAGACGTGGGTTTGTTGAGTCCAAACTCTCCCCCAAACATATCCTTAGACGTTTGTAAGTGAGCTAAACTTCTTACTTGTTCATAATCGGTTGATAGAACTTCAGTTTTTTTGGTAGAACTTTATTGGAATAGGTACCATTTTTTTTAAAAAAATATTAACAAGATTCAGATTAAATTAACAATGTAAATTAATTTCCAGTTGTGAAGAGATAGCTGGAATAAATTAATGAGGAAAAGTGTAGGAGTTTGTTGGCCAGCTGGTGGTTTTGAATTCACAACTCAAAAGAAAATGACTTGATAGTTGAATGCAATGAATTGTAAGAGAATTCGGGTAGACATTAATTGTATGAACGATGAAAGTTTTAATTTCTTATATATGTCCTCGGTCCGGTGGAAGGTGACATTCTTCCCAAGCACATCTCACATTTTTTTAAATTAATAACTACAAGAATATTAATATACAACTATATTAATTGATACTAATATGGTGAAAATGATCAATTAAATTCCAATATAAATTCACCATTCATGATTGATTTCAATATGTCGATTGATTAACAGATTTCAACTTTCATGTGAACAATTAACTTTAACTAATGTATGTATAATCAGGAAATAGTTTCACGATAAGTTAATGTATCTAAAATTCAAACTATACAGTTTTCCTCTTCTTTTTTTTTTTTTCAGCGTATTTTTGAAACTAGAAACATATGGAAAATTGAAGATATTTATTTGAACTGGATAAAAGAGTGTCCCCAGAAGGTGAATGGTAATAGCAACCAACATGAAAGGAGTATGATTGTGATGCTTGGCTATTTCAAAATTTCCATAAAGGATTAATTAATGTTGCTGTCAATATGCTGGCAGTGGCAGCATAGTTAAGTGAAACATGTAAAACATTCTTGATGTCATAATGTTTCACAAGTGCTCCAAACTGTTATTGATACCAACAGCTATACTACCTTCCAAACTTTCCCTATTATTTTCTCCAATTCCCTAAGCTACGTGTAGTCGGTGCAATTTTTTTTCCATATATATATATACAAAATTCAATACTTATTTTCTTTAATAACCTTTTTATGAATATAAATTTGACAACTAAAATATCAAATTATGTAGTATTATCTTAATGATTATATCTATCAAATTTTTATGCAAGATAGAGATTTATAAACATATAATTTTATAATTAATCTTTATATATCTTTTGAAAATATATTGTATATTAAAATAAAGTTTATTAATAAAATATAAAATAAATTTTAAATTATATGAAAATTTATAAATCTGATTCATTAATTTAACATGAAACTCTCATTGCAATAGTTAAATTAATTCAATTTAATGTCTACAAAATCATTAACTAGAATATGTATAGTAATTTTTATCTAAAAGAATTAAAGAAGACTTACTCTTAAAATAGGTCAATTATTTCTCTTGTGAAGACCTCCGAAACTAATAAATTATGGGCTCATTTGAAAAAGTTTATGTTTTATCTTATTTAAATTTATTTTATAACATAAATATTTTGAATAATTTTTAACAAGCATTTATAATTTTTTAAAAATTGATTTAGGCTTATTTGCACTAGATGTTGGAAGAAATTTATATAGAAAAATTTTATAGAGCTTATGAAATGTCTTGTCATCGAAGTTTAAATATTTATGATATAAAATTTTATATAATAAGTGTTTATTGAATAAAAGTTTAAATAAATTGTTTACTCAATACTATCTATATCTATAATGACAAAGTTTCTGTTAAAAAAATGATGTTATGTTCTGAAAGAACAATTATATTGAAAGTAAAAATAATTAAAAGGAATTATATTACTATGTTAAGTATAATATTTAGGATGAGTTATAAGTGTGTTTTATTTATAAACTTTGCAATGATAAATATTAAATATAATTAGATACTTAGAAATGAAAATAAATACCAATGTAACAATTGAAGATTAAAGAAATTCTTTGATAAGTAACGTTTGCCACAAGACTAAAACAAACAATATATATATAATTCTAATATATTAATGTACTGAACCTTACATACATTAATTATTGATTTATGTGTTTTATCATATCAATCCAAAAAAAAAAAAAATCGATCAGAAGACTATTGGCTACCATGATGGCTAAAATCTTGAAGAAAATAAAGTGTTGCTGTCATTGTCACTTGCTACTTTTTGTCTAGAATATTGCTTGCTAGTTTTTGGTACCGTGAACAATGGAGTATGATATGATGGATAACTCGTCATAAATTCAAGTTTGTAAACTTGAAATATGTTTTTGGGTTGCCTTTGGACTTGTCTGCTATCAATTTTATTAGTACAAATTTTGCATTTTGACAATATTTACTCAAACACAAATGGTTATAAGTAAAACTCAATTTTACAACGATTTTTTAAAAATGGCTTTGAAACATAAAATAATAATAATTTAAAAAATAATTAATTAATATACACATAAGTTTTGGAAAATTTATGTCGTTATTTGATGATTTTTCCCTTTTACAAACACTTTCAAAACAAAAAATAGAAATAATATTTCTATGCACACTTATCTTTTCTTATGAAGTTTGAGACGTGGGTTTATAAGCAGCTAGTGTTTTTCTAACAAATTCATATTTTATTATACAACTACATGCATATTATTGCTATTTTAAATCTTGATTTTTCACTTAAAGTGCACCACTCATATTTTAAAAAGCCAAACTAAATAAAATTAATTAAGCAGTTAAAATCATACGTAATCATGTGTATTGTAAAATCATGCATGACATTTCTATGCTAAGTACTCTCTCCTGTACTTTATATAAAAAAAGGTAGATTCTACAGTATCCCAGAAATTAAGGGGGTATGGTACCCCTTTCCTCCAAAAATCAGTAATATAATGACACCTGTCATCATATATTAAATTAGGATTTAGGATTTAGAGTTTAGGATTAGGATTTGTGATTTAGGGTTTAGGGTCTATTTATATAAAACATTAAATAATAATAGTTAATTTAATATATGATGATAGGTGTCATCATATTACTGGTTTTTGGGGGAAGGGGTACCATACCCCTTTATTTTCTGGGGTACCGGAGAAAGCACCATAAAAAAATTTGTTGATATGTTTTCATTCTTAATATAAAAATATAATTTTATTTTATTTTAAAACTTATATTATCATATCAAACATTTAATATTATAAATATTTTTAAAATAAAATTTAAATTTATAATATATTAATTATTTTAATAATATTTTATTGATATTGTGAATTAATTATTTAGTTCTTATTAAAAGGAACATAATGAATAGTCATTTTAAAAAAATTAGGACCTCTTTGATTTTTTTAAAAATGATTTCCTGTTAATTTTTTGTATTTATTTTTAACTATAATTATAAAAATATATTAATTTTTATTTTGTTTCTTTTTTCAAATATTTATATAGTAAACAATAAAATCAAATTTTACTGTTTTTATTATCCCCTGTATATTTTTTCCAAAAAAAAAGTAGAAAGGGCACTCTTATATTTATTTGTGAAATAAAAAATAAAAAATATTTTCTCAAATATAGGATTTCAATGTTATAAAGCTCATGATTACATACATTCTTTTAATGATTTGGTAATTTTGAGTTTCGATTTGGCTCAACTAATATTTAACTAGATGAAAGAGATTGCAAGTATTCGTGCACAAAAGCATTAATTCAAGATTACCAAACTCTAGAAATGTTGATGCTACAGAATTACAGTTCGAAAGTCTTTAAGCTGAAGATTGTAGCCGAGACACGTCAAGTTCGGACAAGAATATGTGTATTGTTCTGCAACAACTGAAGCGTCAATAATTAGGATAAGAGATATTAGTTTGGTACATAATTTTCAACTAGTTTAAATATTTTTAATTTTTAAAATTTAAAATTTAAAATTTTATATGTATATAAAATTAATTTAATGATAAAAGATTAAAAATTAAAATAATTTTATACAAAAATTTTAAATTTAAACTTCATATCTCTTTTTATATCATAAAAAAAAACTTAATATTTTGATCTCTCTTATTAATATAACCACATAACCATTAACGTGTGGTAGCTTTTTGATCAACCGTCTTATCTCTAGTTGTCACTAAAAAGTAAAAGTATAGGCTCTAAAAGATCAGAAATTAAAACCATAAAAAATAATATTTAAGTCTTTCCAACTCTGTTAGTCAAAGGTTTTATCCAAAGAGTTTTTTTTTTTTAACACCATGACAATTGAAAATATAGTTATTTAAAAATTAATGGCTTACTAATTTTAAGTTACTGTGGAGTTAAACCCTTGATTTAAAGCTGACTTCCCATATACAGTGAGACTCCAAATTTACAAGATTCATGCACTGAAAGTGAAAAGCAAGTTTGAGAAATAAATTAACTTCAAGATGCCCCAAAGTTACAAGTTTCCTAAGATTTAATAAGCTCAGGAAAATAATAAGCCATGACATAACATAACTTTCCAAGCGAATGGTGATTTTGCTTTCCGTCACTCTAAATTTAAGACTAAAATGTTAAATTGTTCATAGAAGATAGGAGGTCTTTAATTTGATCTTTACCTCTTCTCAAGTCACCTACACATGGAACGCAGTTAAATTGAATGAAAATAAAAGAGGGAATGGTTTGAAACTGAAAAAAATTCTTTCCATTTCTTTTTTTCTATTTTTTTTCTTTTACATATATAACAGGATATATATATATATATATATATATATATATATATATATATATATATATATAATTAATTTCTTCTTCTTTCCCTAAGGATCAGACTTCTCCAGGAAGAGGGTCTGTGCCCTTTGAAACAATTATGCACAAAATGGAACAAGTTTTTAATCTGACATATCGAGGACTGAAATAATTTATTTTTTAATTTATGTTATATCATTTTCACCTGACATTGTTAGTAACACGTTAGTATGCTTCGTTGTATTTAACATGGCACATCACCAGTGTTTAACTAATGGATCTTAATAAAAGAATCAAAATGAATGATAAAATATACATTTAGGGATTGATTTTATAATTTTTTTCATAAACTAAATTGAAGAATTTTATCCTTAAAAGATTAATTTAACGTTTTGGTCCTACACTAAACTACCTTCATAAATGGTTTAGAAAAGGTTGAATGTTGTATTTTCACAATTTGTAACAAACAATAAAACATCTTAATAAAATTTGCTGATAAGAGCTGCCAAGAATTTCCCAAACGTTATTATTAGAAAGTCAATTTTTTGAAGAGTGGTAGCAAATAGTAAAATTTTTAAGATACCTTCTGTTTTACTCTCCTTTATTGACTCAAACTTATTAAGAAATATAAAATCATGAATAAGATTCATTAAATAAATAATGAGATCAACATAATTTATAAATATTAATAAAGTTCAATCAATTTTTAAAGTGTGTCTGAAAGTATGTGACTAGTATTTCTTTAAAAATTTTCCTCGATTTCCTTCTTTTTTACTCAACATGCAGATAAAGAAATAATAGTAATAATAATAACAAAAAAAAAACCTCTTCCAAGGTATGCCATAATTTATTGAATGAACAAGATCTATGTAGAGAAGGATCTATAAACTAATTGGCATCATATACAATGATGATTACCTTGGCACACGTTTCTAATTCCAACATTATTGAAAGAAATTTACACACAAATCCGGAAGCAGATTCTCATCTGTAGTAAAAGTGTTCCTCCCCTAAATAACAAGATTGAAAAAAAAATAAAATTGAACCGTATCATGTTTTTGTTTTTTCAAATTTGAGTGTAAAGCTTGACAAATGACTAACCAACCACATATTATTTCCATATGACATTCCTTTATTATTTAAGCGGAGGAGAATGGAGACAGACTGAGTGGCTGATGATAATTTGGCTTCATGCATCTTCAGCTCACATGTGAATATTCTTCTTTGCTTTCCTTTTTCTCCCTTTTTTTATTTTTTATTTATTTTAATCTACAAACTTGTACTATTAATGAATCATATAAGTAAAATATATTTTTAATCTTGTAAATAAATTTAATTTTAATCCTCTAAACTTTTTTATTAATTTTATTCTTTATAAATTTTAAAATTTTAAAAATAATTTACTACCACTTACTAATGATATGACATGTATATAAATATGATATGTTACTTGTTATTTCCAAATAATTTTAACATAACATTGCATATCACATCATTACAAAGTGATAAGAATTATTTACAAAAATTTTAAAATTTATGAAGATTAAAAATAATGAAAAATATTTTTAAAAAATTAAAACTAATTTAATTATAATTATAGAGGCTAAAAATATATTTAATTCTGTTTAAAAATAGTTAAAATCTTTTACAAGGGAAAAAACTTAGATACAAAAATAAAATGCCATTTTTTTCCTCAGTATAAAAAAAATAATAGTGACAGTGGATCAACTTTAATCCCTAGTCATATTTTTTTTTTATCTTCTCCTTCTCCCTCCCCTTTTGCTGCTTTCTTAACTCATTGTCTCTGCCATAAAAGAAGTGTTAAAAAGTCAATGTTAATACTCCAGAAAATCTACACAATTCTATGATGTTAACAGCTCTGCTCAATTGATATCTACATGTTGAGCTTGTACATACCAATGGATCTTTTGCAATGGAGAACTGCCTCATATATTGAGCTTTCAGAATCACATGACTTGAGCCAATCATCTGCTGAAGAGGCTACACTAATTCTTGGGGATGTTTCTGAATAGCATCTTCTATTCTTTGCTGCCTCAGCTCCTTTAGAAACAGTTTCTTTGTGACCCCTCATCCTTCCACACAAAGGCCTTAAGAAATTCAGATACTTCTGAAATATTCTCCTTGATAAAGTTCTGCACCTTTTTAAGGAAAGGCATCTACAATGACCTGTAGGAACCAAACTTTTTGGTGCATGTGAAGATGAAACCAGGCTTATGTTGGAGTCTGAGGACTCATATTCTTCCATCTTCAAAGATTCAGCAAAAAGGGGCATGAGGTAACCATTGGAAAAGAGCTCATCTGCATGGACAAGAGCAAGAGGGGACTGAGAAATTGGGAAGTCAAATTTGGAATCCTGTGAATTCTTAAAGAATCTTTTAGAGGGTGGCATTCTTGGGTCCATCTCAATGAAGGAAGCTTCATCAGATGCATCAAGAGAGGTTCTGAGGGAGTTATCTAGGCTTTCTAGTGATGGCCTCAGGTTCACTAACCAACTATATGAGAAGCTTTCAATAGAAAGAGGCTGAGAAGTTTCCATGGCTGCTACCCTGAAGGTATAGAAGGAATCTTAGAAAGAATTTACTATTTGACAGTGTAAGGGAAGGGGATACAAAGTGGTGGGCTATGGCTAGCAATGGCACTCCTCTTATGCAGCATATCTTTTGACTTATATGTATACATATATACACACACGCACCTTAATATATCATCTGTGTCTTAGAATTAGTCATGTGGCTGTCTGGCAAGAGACAATGAATTTTAATAATTGGAAATGAGAAAAAGAAGAAAAAGAAACAGGAATGTGAGCCCACCAATAGACCCATGATGTCCTGTTTCATCAATAGTTAACCTCACCCTTTCTTTTTAATCATTTGTTGCTTTAAAATTTTCATAAATGGGGTTGGTTTGTTTCAGGACTTAGTCTCAATAATAAATCACATTCAAGAAAATCCAGGAGGTTCATGCATATTATTCAAATGTGGTATTAGGAATCCAGAAAAATTAAGCAGTATCATCTTTTCAATGCTTTAGAATGCTGCCTTTAAGCTCAAAAGTAATCAAGGGGAATCTTTTGCTTATCCATGCCAATGGGGAAAATTATACCTAGTTTAAATCCTCATTTGTTCTGTCATAAATCTTTATTCTAAAAAATATGCATAATGTTTGTTGATTATACTTAAGCGTGCTGTGTTTTGTTATTGTCTTCTTGTTCTGTATAATGGTATAGTAGTATTTGGATGGATCTGACCACTTCGGAAAGGTGATTTCATCAGTATGATATTACATTCCAACTGCTGCACGCCTGCAACAACAGCCTGAACCTAAATTATAAAATATCCTATTGTACTATATTTATTGTGTGCATGCAACCTAAATGACATCGATATGATGTATATTTTATTAGACCATTATTGATGATTATATTCATGAGATACTCTTGGACAGCATTATTGTTTCTTGAGGAGAAAAAGCAGTGTACCATGGTACTTCAGTGGTTTAGCACCATGCAATGCTTTTCAATTATGCACCAAATTAGAGTCTTGCTCAAGAAATTTAGAATAAAGAATTCTATACTAAATATATCCATCAAGAAAGTGTTCTATAAGCAAGCCTGGCCACTGAGTTATTCCAGCGGCAAATCTACACCTAGTAGGACAAATTGTCTCCAATAATAACAGAAAACTCTTTTAAACATAAGTGTCGGTAAATCTTTCTTAGTAAAAGCAGAATTTAAATTTTCAATCGTATCCTACTTTTCTTTGGGAAAGATCATGATAAGAAAAAGGGAGGACCAAGCAGCTTACAGGAAATATTTGATATCAGTTGAAAAAGACTATATATATATATATATATAAAGAAAGAAATGGTACTATTATAAAAAAAATAGAATAAGTATAGCAAAGAAATGGAGAGAAAATAATCAAATTGATTAATATCAAAGGTGTGCTAATAGCTAGTACACAAAGCTTTAAAGGAGTCTCTATAATTTAAAGGTGATGTAACCAAAACCAAATTAAATTGTAATTAAATCTAAATTCAAATCTTTCTATTTTTTTTTGTTTGTTTAAAGTACGAATATTCTCCACTTGAGACAATCCTACTTAAAGAGTCTGAGACCACTATACACGGTGAACCTCTCCTACGGAATCTTTAATATAATTGCATATCTAAAACTTTAATCCAAGATCTTTGGTTAAACTAGATCAATATTCACCAGTTCATTCATATGTTTGATGGTATAAGTTGCATACAAATTTTCTGATAATTAAATCTCAATCAAATAAGAATCAAATGATATTTTAAACACATCTACATTTTAATAAATGCTGATAACGGATAAAAATATTTCTAATTCAATTTAATTAATTACTTAACTAGTTAGTACCGTTCATGGAGCAGTTAGTGGATATTGATTAACTATTTACAAACTAAACCACTTGAATGGTTTATAAATTAATTAAGGACTTAATTGAATTTTGATCTCTTTTCTATGATCAATGAATAATTTTGACCCCTTAATAATTTTTTACTCAAATTTTTAGTTCCTTCTTTTTTTAAATTCATACAATCAGCTCCTTCCATTGAATTCCCTCTATATAAAGTCCTCAAATTCTTATGTTCTACTCAAATAATTAAATATGTTTAGGACAGGTTTGCAATAGAAAATGATTAAAAATATTTAGAAGTACAAAAATTGGTCAAATTTAAAGAATTTTATAAGATGTGAATTTAGAATTTTGAAAAAGAAAATTTGAAATTTTCCTTTAAAGGATGAAATATAATATTTTGATTGATGATTTTTAAATAAAATAGGGGTTTAAAATTATTTAGACAGTTCAATTTGTGGAAATTTGAAGAAGAAAATAAAAATTTCTGAATTTTAGAGAGAAAAAAAGGCAATTGAGAAAATTTTGATTGTAACTAAAAACTCAAAAGGTCTAAATTTGAATAAAAAAAATTTAGAGAACCAAAATCCCATATTGATCATATAAGATAAATTAAATATCAATTAAGTCTAATTAAAATATTAAGATAATTTTTTAAAAAAAGGATCTCAAATGACATGCACAAAAATGAATGAACAGCCAATTGGCAAAGCGCTATATTGCATCACAACACAAGAACAAACGGAAAAAAAAAGAAAGAAAGAAAGGCAATGGACATGTTCTCTTCTTAAAGGCAGGCACAAATCGATAAACTACATGATAACATTACCAATTGGCATATGCAGCATCATCATTGTCCTTCAGTAAGTTCAAACATAAATCTGAATTCTTAAAGAACAAATATCATGAGGTTCTCATGGTAAGGAAATTTCAGGCTTTTTCATCCACTAGCAGCCTGAGTGGAGCTGCACACAAATCTTCTCAAGTTTAAATGTTAAAGAAAGCCACGTTTCATCACAAAATGAACAAATTGGCTTTGATAAGCAATTTTATGAATTTCTAAAATAGCAGACAAGGGTCCCAGAAGTTGTCGGATAAAGTGAACATCAACAAAGGTTCCTGGGACAAAAGCTACCGAGCCAGGATAGTTAGTGACTTGAAACCAATTGGTCCCCTCTCTTATATCCCCGTTAAAGACAATAGGTATTTACTAGTAAATACAGCACTCATTAATGCAGTCTAATTCTGATAAGAATGTCACACCATTCATGCAAGCATGAAGGACCCAAGTATTAAGTACTTTTTATAAAAATTGACAGAATTTTTATCTACAAGAATATAGTTGCAGATAAATTTCACAAGGAAGATCATGACAACCAGCTCAGCAGCAGGTAAAATGTGGCTATAGGCCCTAGGCAAACCACATGCACTCGTTCTATAACTATTTGTCATTAAGTGCCGTTCTGGGGCCAGGTTGTAAGGATGTTAAGAGTGGAGAGGCAATCAATATATTATTGGATTCTATATGGCTTAAATAAAGCAAACTCTGCATTTTCTTTCAGTTACACTTCATTGTTCATATTTGAGAACACCACTGCTGAAATATTTTATCTTGAATTTCATTAACAGTAGGCATTGAAAGTTGAAACTTTCAAGCTTTTACTTTCGGTGAGATTGTCAAACCCCCTTCATGTGAGGCTCTACAAGCTGGGTCAGCTATTATCATATAGTACCATCAGTACACAAATTTATCAGTATTAGCAAAATAATATTACCGGTGACTTCAACCCACCACCACAAACATTTTAACGCTGGATGTGTAACATTACAATAACAACTACAACATAAGTCTTATCCCACTAGGTGAGGTTGGCTAATAGATCACCTATCGTTATTGAGCTCAATCAAAAATAATTTCTCTGGAATATTATTTATCATGAGGTCTCTTTCAATTATTTCTTCTGAAGTCTTTCTTAGCCCCTCTACCCCTCTTCATAGGACTAAAAATCATGCTATCAACTCTCTTCACTGGTGATTTCAATGGTATTCTTTATACATGTCCAAATCACTTTTAACCAGTTTTGTTCCATGTGATATGTAGCATTGAGAAGTGAAAAGTTAGTTAAATCTGGGTCAAGGCATAATAAGTGCACCTCAATTGGGCTGATAGTGGGTAGAAAATTGTCAGAAGAATGTCAAGGGTAACAAAATAGTCAAAAAAAAATTTTATTTCATGAGATCCAAAAATACAAAAGCATTCCACAAACTGTGCAACAACATTGAGGGCAACAGGTTCCTGGATCGTACAAAGACAGCACCCATCACTATGCCAAGAAATACAAGTGGCAGCACCCTCTGAATGTTAAAATGTGCCAAGGCAAAAACTACTGAGCTAACTACTATTGCACTCCATACAGGCATGTACTTGGTTAAAGATGGGAGAAGGAATCCACGGAAGACAATCTCCTCCCATACTGGGGCACAAACTGAGACTACCACTGCATAAACTGCCATTGCCACAGGGTCTCGTGCTACAATTGATTGCTCTACACTTGAGACTGTAACTGGAGTATATTGAAGGACAGGCAACAATTTTAGGTTCATTTGATATAGCTGATTGATAAGGGGGAACATGAGGCAGCCTAAACCGACATCAAACAGCCACTTTCCTTTGAGTTCAAATTTGAACCAGTCAGATGAAAGTGGTTGAAACTTTGCAAGACAACGATGCAGTATTGCTATCCCAACCACACCTTCAGCAACATCAGTCAAGAGGCTGTACAATGCTTGCCCTCTGTACGTAAGAGATTCCTTTCTAAACCCTGCTGTGTATGCTAAAAATGGAACTATCCAAGACCCTACAAACCAAAATGAGGTCATCCAGAGGAGCATAACCTGCAGAACCCAACTTAGTTTGCTCTTCTAGATGTTAAGATATTAAGAAAGGGAACAACCAAATAGACTGTATAGTTTCTCAATATTTGTTAATTAAATCCATTTACAAGTTCTTAATTGAAGTGAATTATAACAAAGAGTCTTGCTATCAAATCAATTAAAAAATTAGAATAATTATCTTTGAGAAATGAAATAAAGGAGTTTATTCCTTGCACCAAAATCTAAGATCAAGTTTCATAGAGAATGATATTTGGTAGAATATGAAAGGAGAATAAAGAACAAGATTAAAGTAATCATTCCTATTCTAGCAATTGGTATCATCATGATTTCATAACATATTTTATATTATTGTTACATGGAATAGGATCAAAATTGTAATAAAATGGAATCAATTACACCTATATTTTTACAATTTTTCTTGAACATAAAAAATTAAAAAATATGGTTATTTTATGGTTGTTCAAATATTTTCTTTAACATTAAGATGTGTTTTTCAAACTAATATGGTAAAGTGGTGAAAGGTGAAAAGTTTGGTACTAATTTTGAAATATAGCACTGATTTAGTAGTTTTATAGCAAATTTTAGTGTTGAGACTGTTAAAATTGGTATGATATTATTTACATAAATTATTATTTGCACACTAAGGTATAACTTTTATCATTTTGCACAAGAGAAATTAGGGTGAAGCTGCCGGGCAATAAAATTTTTGCACTCTCGGCAGCTGGCAATCCTCATTCATCCCAAAAGAATAAGGAATGGACATTCTTGGTTATGTGGAATTAGGGCCGGAATGGAATGGACATTTCATGCCTTTTTAGACACTAAGCACAGGAATAAACCTTCCTATGGTGAAGAAGCATGGATGGAATCCTTAATCTAGAGTGCCAAGCATACTCTAAGCACAGATAACATTCATAATGGTATCAAAATGATAAGAAAGAATATACTTTACCTGAACAATGGTCGATACTGTCCAAGGAACTGTCCAAGGTTCCACACCACGAACTACAGTTATGACCTGAGATGTTAAATGCGATACTTTTACCATTTCGGAGACTCCCTAAAGAGGTTTGCATTGTTTAAGTGTTTAACTACTTAATTAGATGCAAATGGTGAAGATTTAAAATCATATTGACGTTTGATAGGTGATAATGCTAGAATTTCAAGAGAATTCAAACCAATTGGAGGAACCAGAATGACATAAGCTGATACATGTTAGCAGAAAACATGTCAAGACATAAAATCTATATATTTCTTTTACGAAATGTAGATATTTGATTTGGTTTTAATCTTGTTAGTTACAGTAGAATATAGAGAGTTAATTCCAAAGATCAAAACGTCCCTTAATGCTAATTATTTGTAATTATTCATAATTATTTGTAATTATTGTAAAGGCACTCTAAATACTACCTACGAGGAGACACAACACATTTCAGAAATACTTTCTTTTATAAATCTAATGCTTGAAAAATATCCAAATTACTTGTAGAGCCTATCATTAATTTCCTAAGAGGAATGTGCATTTAAGAGCTACCTCTTCTCAAAATATCAGATCTCTCTCATATATAATCTCTGTATCAGTCTCCTCCACCTTCTCTTTCTGTTCTATGTTCACTCTCACACAACTACGGAATGTAAAGTTGAAATAAGAAGAATGACCATGAGTTTGCTTCATGCATGTTACCATATCTACTATTTTCACAGCTGAAAACTTACCTTAGCCATGGTTTTAAAACTAAGAACACCTGCATCATGAGAAACACAACAACTTTCCATTGGGTAGTCAGGTGCTATTATGGAAAGGGGAGTGAACACAAGGGCAACTCCAGGTTCTTCAGATTGTCCTACGGAATTAAATCAAAATGGCATACCAAATGTGACAAGAAGATTGAAGGACAAGTAGGTTGGTGATTCAGTAGACACAGCCAATGGGGAAGGTTTGAGGTGATAACGATCTGTGTAATAGAAGGCTAAGAACTTCAACTATTGGAACTTTAAATTCAAGAGCAACTGGGTTATTGATCTCACTAAGTTAATTGAAGTAGCATATCCAACCCTTTTGTGGGAGAAAATAATAGCTTATGGATATTCTTCCAAAATTTTCCACCCAAGACATTTGATGAGAAGCTATAAAATCTAACTGATAAATTCTTAAGATTGTTAGCATGTTTGAGAACAATTAAATATTAGAAAATAATTACTGGTTTTTTAAAATCCCTCTTATAAAATGGATAAAAATAAGTAATTATTTCATTGAAATAATCTAAACCAAAAGACATTGGATTGTAAATACTTTATCCATTATACCCACTTGGCCATTGCTTATAATAATAATCTTGGCATAACAGGGTAATGTTTTGCTTCATCAAGCACATAACAGGAAAAAAAATACAGGGAAAAACAATAGTAAACCCCCATTTTAGTAGATTGTAAGCATTACTTTAGTCCCTAACTTTGCAAATTCATTCTAGTTTTTTTCCACTTCATTTTCCACTATTGTTTACATAAAAAAGGACTAAAGTAACTGTTGTTTTATTAAATCAAGGACAAAATGAGAATTCAGTAAAGTTAGGAGCTAAAGTAACCAATACTTACATGTTAGGGACTAGAATGGGTTCACTCAAAAAAACAATTTAATCATTTTTCTTTATTGACTTAAAACTGAGATAACGTAATCTTAATGTAAAGTAAAAAAAAAGGTAAATAGAGAACAAGTTGAAGGATAATACAAGCAAAAGATTCACTTAACAACAATATAATTATAAATGAATGGTACAAGAGAGATGGGTTTAAATTACGGTCCACAACCACAATTGCAATACAATATTATTGCTTTGGTGTCTCCAGTCTCCACAACCTTACTCACGAGCAGATCAGTCTCAATAGTCTGCAATCTTTGTAATGATAGGATTTTGAATTTATATAAGAAAATACAAAGACTGGGTCCGTGTAGTAAAGATGGACCTCCAGATAAAAAGATACCACGGGTCATTCAAGAGAACTGAACCCTCCCCCAAATCCCCACTGAATAATTGCCTACCTCTCTCATTTCCCCCATTCCATCCCCTTGTTTATATCCCACACAGCTAACTTTTACCATATTGCTTCCCACACCTTTGGCCATGTAGGCAAGTTTGTTAAATAAATCTCTCTTATCCTTACTCTCATATTTTCACGTGGTCTAGTGCAGGATTGTCAACATAAACACAGCAATCACGATCACAGATACAATTTAATTTAACAGGGTGTATCTTTCTTTAATCAATGACAGACTTCATAATATATTTAGACACATTTCCTCCATTAGATGGAAACTAAATAGAAGTCATAAAATTGGTATAAGACTTTTACAGTTTCCTCTCGCAGGTAAACCAGTGCCAGTGGGAACGGGTTCATTGGGTTGTGCACTTTAAAATTGGATGAACACAGTCTCCAGACATGAGCAAGTTACAGAGAATTTAATAAATAAACACTTACTAAGAATCAAAACATCAAATCTTAAAAGCAAAAGACGGACACCATAGCAAATGAATAATTTCCTTGTTTACACTGAATATTATATGTAGGAAAAATGAATAAAACAAATGAAATGAATACCGTATGGATACTTGCAAGCCAATCTTTTTTCAAGTCTTTGGACCGGTCATCATTGAGCTTCACCAAATCTTCTGACGATTTATCTTTTTTGAACTCAGAGCCATTGGTTTCTGATGAAATGTTTTCATGCCTAAAACACAAAATCCTCCATTTCTAGAATGGAGAAATGATTCAAGTCAGACTAATATTGAATAAAAAACTAAATAACCCTGGCAAACAAACCTCACATATTAACTACCCATTTCACGCATCAATCCAATCATTAAATTAAATCTCTTAATAATAATTAATTAAAAAACCCAAAATCCAATTGAGCCAATTAGATTAAACAGGCAACAATAATAATAATAAATAATCAATGTTTCGTTCACAAATTCTGTCAAAAAGCGAATAGGCAGGGAAGAAAGTAAGTATAAAAAGGGAAAGGGAGAGCTTACGGTTGTAGGAAAGGAGAATGATGATTGGGATGGAATAGAATTGAAAAGGGGAACACTAGAATTGTGGCGGAACGAGAGAGAGAAGGGAATGGTGGTGTACATGGCCATTGGTGCAATCCGGAGATTGATGAATAAGGTTGGTGGTTCCACTACGCATCGAAGACACCGACAAAAAATCACCATGTTATGTTATCACTGGATTGGAGCTTCCGCTCCAATTGCCAAAACTGTGAATTAAACTCGCCCTTTTCAATTTTTCTTATCCTTACCCACTTACCCTTTGTAATAATTCCCCAATAATTATCAAATCATGGATTTGGGTATGCCAAGAATTTTGCTTCCACTCCGTAATTTCCATGTCGTGCTTGGACATGACTTGGAAGTGGATTAAATATATCTTTTTCTTTTATTTTAAGGGTATTTTCATCAACAAATAGAGGTTAATTTTTTGAAGTGTACAGCTTATGAAGTAGATTTTATCCTTTTTACAAAATAAATTCGATAATTTGTTACTAAACATTATCTTTCTCATTCTTATTTGTTATTTTTTTTGAAAAAAATACAATCTTACTTTCATCATATTAAAAGAAAAATGTTAAATTACACAGAAAGGTTTTAAGCAAGTGATACAAATTATGTGTTAGTCGGTGAAAATATTAACATTTTCTCTCTCTTTTAAGCAAGTGATACAAATGATGTGTTAGTCGGTGAAAATATTAACATTTTCTCTCTCATACTTTTACCTCCACCATGATTATATATATGATTTTAATTATTTTCTCCTAACTTTCAATTTTTTTACAAATAAGAATCTTAAACTATAATTTTAGTTTAATTTATCAATTTTTAAAATAAATATCTTGAACTTTATATTTTTTAAATGATCTTTAAAACTTGTCTTTTTACAAATAATTTCTTCCATTAAGTTGAGATTAAATTGCTAACAAAAATGAAATCTCAACGGTTTATTTACTTTAATTCTCAACCATTTATTAGTTTGTTTTTGTCATAATTCAGTTTTTTCTAAATATTAAAATATAGTAAAATTTCCAGATTTAGAAAAAAAATCAAAATACTAAAAAATATCTTTTTATTTTTTTAATATTATATTTTTATGTCAGAAAGTGATATATAAAAGAAAAAACTAATAAATGATTCAGATTTACGATAAATAAAAGGGAAAAACAATCAATAGAACTAGACAATCAATACATAGTTGTATTCTTTAATTATGTATATTTAAATCAAGATCATAAATAAAGAAGATAGTTGGTTGTTTGAAGTAAAATCCGTTATGATAATCTTTACGTTTTGGAGGATTAGGGTTTAGTTGTCGATTAAGGAGATATCCTTGGTAAGTTGGTATAAAAAAATATAAGATTTTTTCCTATTAACAATTTAATTGTAACTTGAAAGAAAGAGTTATTTTCATAAATGACCAAGTTTTAACTAATCTTTAAGGTATAATTGATAAATTGGGTCAGCCTAATCAAAGTAGCTTGATTTTCATCCAACAAAAATATGGTTTGAATTTTATATTTTGAGCCTAAATTAAATTTGAGCTTATATAATTTAATTCAACCAGTTTTTATTCAAGTTTATCCTGAAAAAAGTATAAAAAGGTTAATATTTTACCAACTTTGGACATTATTTTAAAAAATTAAATCGAATTTAAACTTTTTTGGCTCAGCATGTTACAGCATGTAGCCTCATGCATGATAGGTAGCCCATTTTGTCATCTTTAATTTAGGATATCAATTTGTAGAAGAGTAAATTATTCTAATCTTCCTGTTAATTTTACATTTGTTACACAAAAATTTCTTTATTTCTAAAATCTGCACAAAAACTCTTTTATTTTACAAATAAAATACACTTCAATTCTAAACATATTTTTTTTATCATGTTGACAAAAATACCCCTAAATTTTTCTTATACATTACATAAAATTCCTTCTACACGTTAAATACTACACAAATTCTTCTCTATTTTTTTAAATATATTATATTTAATCCATAAGAACTTTAAATTAATAAATATTTATAAATAAATAAATTTTCACGGTAGCTTTTTTTTTTTAATCTAGGTAATCATGTAACATACATAAACAAAGAAAGCCAAAATAAGCTAACACATTTGTTGACATTTTTAATAAACGTACAATTATCAATCATTTTATCTTATACAGCAATCATTAGTAAATGTATCTAAATTCTAACAAAATTTTGACTAATATTTTGGTTATACATCTCTATTAATTTAATTTAATTAATTGTCACAATCAGAGCATTGACAAGGTAGCCGCTCAAAAGTCATCATCCTTACTTAAGTACTGGTGAGTACAAAATGTGGCAATCCTCACCCCTACCCTTTTTTTCAAAGTATGAAACGTGAAACATACATTCAGCATCATGTTGTTGCAAATTTTTTAGATGCAACAACTACGTGTCAATATTGTGTAGCATTTGCTGTTTCGGCCAGGCACAGACCTGAATTCCCATTTGAAGACCACAAAGCAATGAAGCCATGCCACCATATCTAATCATATCTTATTTACCGACCACACATGAAACCAACCTTTTCAAAGTTGTAGCTCACCCACCACTTACCACGTGTTCAATTTCTGTGTCTTTCTTCTCCAAATAGAACACTACACTCCCCCGCTGTCACCCCCCATATATAACACCAATCCAAACCATTGTATAAGCTTTGTTCTTTCACTAATACATATATATAGTCCATACTTTGCACCACAGGCATGCAATTGTGACTTGCCATGGCAAATGCAGCTTCCTCCTATCCTTGCTATTGGGTCATTTGTGCTCTGGTCTTGTGTTGTTTTGGAAGCTGCATCTCGGGCCAGATTGATTTGGGCTCGAGATTATCGGCTAGCAAGGCCCAAACATGGGTTTCTGATAATGGCACATTTGCTTTGGGATTCACTCCATCTGAGATTGATAATCGATTATTTGTGCTGGCCATTTGGTTTGCTGAGCTTCCAGGAGATCGAACTATAGTTTGGTCACCCAATAGGTACTACTACTTTCATTAATATTATTAGTTTCTATATCATCATCCACTTTTTAATTGAACTAATTAATATACGTATCTGATGACTTTTTGTGAAAAAAGTATAATTTACATGCGAAAATATTTGAAAGAAACTCTTCTACAATAAAGAGGATCTCAAACATTTAAAATTTTAAGGGTGAAATATACTATTGTTCATATTAGCGACATCGTTTTAGAAGAATTCTATCCAAAATATTTAGGTTTTGCTTGCCACCTTGCTCTAATGAAAAGTAAAATAAAAATTGTGCCGACTTTTATCTAGTTAACTAATTATGCATAAGTGGAAGAAACAAGAAATTAATGGTGGAATGTTGCTAAAACGTGAGAACCAGGATGAAAAAAATAGTCTTACACCAAAAAAATTTATATGAAAAATAAAAATTAATTATAATGGTTATGAGAATACCATTTCGATGGACCAAGATAAAAACGAGAAATATGTGAAGAACCATAGTGCAACAAAATAATTCTAATAAAAGACTAAACTGGAAAAGAATAAATTTTTGAGGGATGAGAATTAAAAGCGGGAACGTGGTTGGGAAACTAAAAACAACCCTACTCGTAGTTATATAGTCAATAGTGGGGTAAATTATACTTTATTTTCTTATAATTTAACACTTTTTCACTTGTTGTATAACTAAATCCTTAAATTGAATTAAAGTGAAAAATGTTAAATTTCATCCGCTTTGCTTAATTCAACTATGATTTTAACGGTGACATTTTCTAATTCCATCCAAACTTTAAGAGATTTAATGATGAGAAGATTTTTAAATTAGTTTTTATTATTTTTAAAGCATGTTAAATTAGTGTCTAAATTTTTTATTGGTTATATCAATCTTTAAAAATGATTAATGTAATCAGAAAAAATAAAGTTGAAGGATTATATGAATCGATAGAAAAATATTTTAAGAATTTTATTGTTGTTTTCGTAATTTAAAAATTAATTTGACGTATTTAAAAATGATAAAAATAAATTTGAGTGTTATCCTCATTTAATAAAAAAAAGTTAAAAGATAAGTTGAGAAAACATTAAATTACAACATAGTATAGTATAATTTACCTTCTAGGATACAAATATCATATTAGGTTCTATTAATTAGAAATATATATAATTTCATGGATGAGAGGTTGTTTATAGAATTATAGGTAACTTAAGCAAACACTTATCTTAAAAAACAATCTCACGCTTAAAGAGAATGAGAATGTGATATAGTGCAGATTAGATGGTTAATTCTGGTTTTTGACTTAAACAAAGAGAAAGTCATTAATCATATCTCCATCTAGTCTTTAGTGTTTACAAAAGCTTTTGCAGGTTATGATTCCCAACATATTTCATTTTGTTTGATCTCAATCCAAAATAGAGACTCTCCCGTTTCACAAGATGCAATCTTGGAGCTTGACACCACTGGGAATCTGGTTCTCATGGATGGAGACAACACCATTTGGGCCTCAAACACCTCAGGTGTACAAGTACAATCAGCACTCATGGCAGAATCTGGCAACTTCATCCTCCACAACACCAACAACCACCCTGTGTGGCAGAGTTTCTCTCAACCTTCTGACACTCTCCTCCCCAACCAGCTTCTAACAGTTTCTTCAGAACTAACTTCATCAAAGTCTTCCTCTCATGGTGGCTACTATGCTCTCAAAATGCTTCAGCAACCTACTTCCTTAAGCCTTGCTCTCACTTACAATCTTCCAGAAAGTTACCAAGCTTCAGATGAATCCTACACCAACTATTCCTATTGGCAAGGTCCTGATATCTCCAATGTGACTGGCCAAGTTATAGCAGTTCTAGACCAAGCTGGAAGCTTTGGAATTGTGTATGGCGACTCATCTGATGGAGCAGTTTATGTGTATAAGAATGATGATGATGATGCAGGCTTGTCTTCTGCTGTTCATCAATCTACACCATCAACTGTTCTTAGGAGACTGACACTGGAAAAGAATGGCAATCTAAGATTGTATCGTTGGGACGAAGTGAATGGTTCAAGGCAGTGGGTGCCACAGTGGGCTGCAGTGTCAAATCCTTGTGATATTGCTGGGATTTGTGGCAATGGAGTTTGTAATTTGGATAGAAGTAAGACAAAAGCCTCTTGCACTTGTTTGCCAGGGACTTCTAAAGTTGGCAGGGATGGACAGTGCTATGAGAATTCATCTCTTGTTGGAAAATGCAATGGCCAGCATGAAAACCTGACATCACAGTTTAGGATTTCAATGGTGCAGCAAACCAACTATTATTTTTCTGAATTTTCAGTGATAGCTAACTATAGTGATATTTCTAATGTATCAAAATGTGGGGATGCTTGCTTATCAGATTGTGATTGTGTTGCTTCTGTTTATGGGCTAAATGAGGAGAGACCATATTGCTGGGTGTTGAGGAGCTTAAGTTTTGGTGGTTTTGAGGATACTAGCTCAACTTTGTTTGTGAAGGCCAGAAACAATGGTTCATGGACACCAGAAGGCCAAGCAGGAGGGTCCAATGGCTCTTCTGACGGAATGGGAAGTGCAAAGGAGAAGGCTGTGATTATTCCCACTGTTCTGAGCATGGTAGTTCTCATTGTTTTGTTGTGTTTATTACTGTATTACAGTGTTCACAGAAAAAGAGCTTTGAAAAGAGAGATGGAAAGTTCCTTGATCTTATCAGGTGCTCCAATGCATTTCACCTACCGGGATTTGCAAATTAGGACATGCAACTTTTCACAGCTTCTAGGAACAGGTAAGTGTATCCTGTATTAAATTTTATAGCAGAGGAAAAGCTAAGGCCAAAAGATCTTTGATTTAGAGTAAATTGTTGCTAACTTTACATGTTTTATAGGTGGATTTGGGAGTGTATATAAAGGAAGTCTCGGAGATGGTACTCTAGTTGCAGTGAAGAAACTTGATAGAGTTTTGCCCCATGGAGAAAAAGAATTTATCACTGAAGTAAACACCATTGGCTCAATGCATCATATGAATTTGGTTCGCCTATGTGGCTATTGTTCAGAGGGAGCACACAGGTATACTGTTTCTTGACAATCAGTTACATATATTTTTTCCTTCACATCTTAAAGTATGAGTTGGGCATCAATTAACATATTTTGGGGAAAGAGACTAGGAACTTGCATTTTTAGTTACTAAGTGGATATTGCGTGGATTTACTTATAGCTCCTCAAATGACCTTATTTTTTAATGGTTTAGTTGGCTCAAACAAATGTTTGTTTGACAGGCTTTTGGTTTATGAGTTCATGAAGAATGGTTCCTTGGATAAATGGATCTTCCATTCATATCAAGGGAGAGATAGATTGCTAGATTGGACTACTCGTTTCAATATAGCCATAGCTACTGCACAAGGGATTGCATACTTTCATGAGCAATGCAGAAATCGGATAATACATTGTGACATCAAACCAGAAAATATATTGCTGGATGAAAACTTTATTCCTAAAGTATCTGATTTTGGACTGGCTAAATTGATGGGAAGGGAGCACTCCCATGTGGTAACAATGGTTAGAGGCACTAGAGGTTACTTGGCACCAGAATGGGTGAGTAATCGCCCTATAACTGTAAAAGCCGATGTTTACAGCTATGGAATGCTTCTTTTAGAGATCATTGGTGGAAGGAGAAATCTTGACATGTCCTTTGATCCAGACGACTTCTTCTATCCTGGTTGGGCATACAAGGTATACTTCATATACTAGTTTAGTTAAGCTTTTTTGCTTTTTTTTTATTGATGTAGAATCAACTTTAACTTCATCTTTCAGTTGTGGCATATAATATCCTAATAAATTAATATATATATATATATATATATATATATATATTATCTATTCAATTGAGAGAAGCAGCTACCAAAAGAAAAGAACCCCTTAAGGAGATAGAAGTTACTTCACTCCTCCTAGGCACATTTGATATATTGTAACTTGAGATATCTAAATACTTGATAAATACTGAATGTATAATGTTTGGTTATTTTAGGAGATGACAGAAGGATCATCAATGAAAGTTGCAGATAGAAGATTAAATGGGGCAGTTGATGAAGAAGAGTTAACGAGAGCTCTAAAAGTCGCATTTTGGTGCATCCAAGATGAAGTTTCCATGAGACCAACAATGGGGGAAGTGGTAAGGATGCTGGAAGATTCAATCAACATTAGTATGCCACCAATGCCGCAAACAGTGCTGGAGTTAATTGAGGAAGGCTTAGACCATGTATACAAAGCTATGAAAAGAGAGTATAACCAGTTCAGCTCATTCACCATTACCAGCCATCTTACATCTCATGCCACATGTAGCAATTCCACAATGTCACCAAGATAATTTTTAAACTGTAACAAAGAAAAATTTTGGTCTCACCTTATGATTGTTTTGCTGCCTACAGAAGCTAAGAAATTGGTCTTTTTATGTCATCCTGAAATTATATCATTAGGGGGAGAAATCATGGAAGGACTTACTCTTAAAAGAACTTCCTTCACAATAGTAATATTATTTTCACTCGAACTACACTAGCAATTTTAGTAAGGGTTGAAAATTTGCAATTATGAAAGAATTGTACTATTTTTACAAGATCAGTCCTTATGGAGTTTGCTTAGCCATATAGCATAAAGATCAGTCCTTGTGGAATTAAACGACAAGGCAAAAATGTTGAGCCTAATATGATACTGTCACATGATTATATTTGGTATACATGATGCTATAGAATAAGATCATGTGGTGTTTGGACCTGGACTGAATTAGCACAATTAAAAATTACCAAACGTAGCTCAACTTCGTTGACCTATTTTGCTGAAATCAATATTTGACTACAAATAACGTCACTAAATAAATACAGTTTCCCTTAATTACATAGGCATATATGGAAACATTATTTAAAAAAGCTCTCTTAACAGAAGACATCAGCAAGTGATAATATACTTCATTTTATTAGGTGAGGCACACAATTATTGGAATTGTCAAAACACCCAAACACCAGTATTGCTTGCTAAAATGCAAGCAAAAGTTATTAATCAGTGGAAGTGAGCATGTTTACAAAGTTTTCAAACTTCAAACATAATTCTTGATGGAGGAGCTGTAGTTAGTAAGATTATCATAGAACTTCGACCAAAGCATCACTCCTCCATACTTAGTTGAATTCTTAATGGCTGGAAGAATTTCAGAAATCAGTATGGAGGGAGGGATGAAGCCACTACCATTGTTAGAAGCATTAGGAGCAGCAGGAAGGCCTAAGGAAATATTAGCTGCAGGAACTTTTGAAGTCCATACCTCCCAAGACTTTTCAAGATCAACCACATTTCCTGTAGAGTATTCACAGGGAGGGTTATTGTAGAATTGAACCCAAACATAGTCAAACAGGCCTGTATTGAGAGCAGTTCCAAGGTTAGCATCAGGAAAAATACATTGTGGAGCAGCAGTTAAGTACACTTTCTTGCTTTGACTACTGTAGCCTGAGAGGTTCCTTGCAAGTTCATCCCAGTATTGAGCCTGTCCTCCCTCAATAACAAAATCAATTCCATCCAAAACAGCATCACCAAGGGGCCGCGAAGAGGATTGTCCTCCCAAGAAGTTGTTCCACAAGTATGTTGCAACTTGCCAAGCATCCTCAGGTGAAGTAAGAGTATAATTTTGATGAGTAGCTCCTCCAATAGAGAGCATTACCTTGATGTTATTGGCTTGGCATGACCTAATATCAAAACTCAAAGTGGCACATCCATTATTTGAACTTACACAATGGCCTGCAAGGTTCAAAGTTGGCGTTGTGCCATTCCTAAATGCGGCTAAGAAAGCTAAGTTGACAAAAGCATAGTTCCCTGAAGCACAAGTTTCTTCTAAGGTTCCCTCATCTCCATTTTGACCCCAGTAGACAGCAATCCCACTAGCATCTGAACATACTGCTAAGATTAACACAAATAAAGATAGGAATGGTAATAAAATGACCACATTGGAAGCCATAAATTGGTTGAAGCGGTTTGAGTTATTTAGTCAAAAAATTAGAAACAAACAGTTTGGTTTCTTCGCTCACTAGTCATTAGTGTAGTGAAGCCTTCTCAACCGAACTTTGTTCACTATAAATATTCCACCCTATAGAGAAAAAGGCTTAGAAAATAGTGCGAATAATTATCGTTGGGTATAGGCTGTCATAGAGCTAACATGGAATATGCAAAAAACAGTTAAAACTGACTTGCATTGAAATAATCTTCTATGGTCTTAGATAGGAATCTTGCGTGAGGACTAAGGAATGGCCTTGGAGTTTTAGGAAAAACGTAGTTATGATGATTCTTAATCTTCATGTTTGCTTGTACCCGGGGATCAGGTTTTAAGCCGTAATGCAATCTTTTGAAAAGGTAGGCGGCTACACATCTGATAAGCATAGATTTCATAAATAATTATCTCTCACTTTTATCTCATTAAGACTTCTTATATAATCAATTAAGTGATCTTTGTCATATTTTATGAGTTTGGGTTCATATGAAGTTTAATTGAATTTCTTTGCTTACCCGATTAAAATGACACTATTATAGTATTTTGAGCATAATAAGAGTTGTAGAGATCCAAAAATCATGAAATCTGTCTTGAATGAAAGCTTAAAGAAGTGTCCATAGTTACAAAGCAAGAGCAGACTCTAAATGGGATGTTTAGGACTCCGAAATTATCTCAAAAGATGAGATAGTGTTGCTGAGGTGGAATTTGAACAGTGTGCAAAGATCCGGCCTTGAGATACAGAAGTCATATTGAGATGAAATCAACTTTGTTGGACAGCTAAGATCCGGGGCTACAACTTTTGTTCAGAAGTCAAGCTCTAATTCGGACATGTGAACATCCGAAATTGCGGTGCAAGAAGGTCAAAATTGTTGTGCTCATTGGTGACAAAAATTCAAAAGTGTTTCGCATTTTCAACAAAGCCCATGTGAAAGCAATAAAAGGGTAGAAAAGTAATATCCTAGTTGGTGACTTTCTGAAGATGATGCCTCAAAAATCCTCTATAAATAGAAGGGTTTACAAGAGGAGAAACACACCACTTGGAGATTAACTCCAATACCATTTTCCATCTTTCTTTCTTTCTTGTTAGTTTGCCTCCTTCATAGAAGGCTTAGGTTTTATTTGTTGTTAGTTTGTCTCCTTCATGGAAGGCTTAGTTTTTCTTTATTGTTAGTTTCCTCCTACATGGAAGGCTTAGTTTTTCTTTGTTGTTAGTTGCCTCCTACATGGAAGGCTTAGGCTTAGGCTTAGGAAAAACGTAGTTATGATGATTCTTAATCTTCATGTTTGCTTGTACCCGGGGATCAGGTTTTAAGCCGTAATGCAATCTTTTGAAAAGGTAGGCGGCTACACATCTGATAAGCATAGATTTCATAAATAATTATCTCTCACTTTTATCTCATTAAGACTTCTTATATAATCAATTAAGTGATCTTTGTCATATTTTATGAGTTTGGGTTCATATGAAGTTTAATTGAATTTCTTTGCTTACCCGATTAAAATGACACTATTATAGTATTTTGAGCATAATAAGAGTTGTAGAGATCCAAAAATCATGAAATCTGTCTTGAATGAAAGCTTAAAGAAGTGTCCATAGTTACAAAGCAAGAGCAGACTCTAAATGGGATGTTTAGGACTCCGAAATTATCTCAAAAGATGAGATAGTGTTGCTGAGGTGGAATTTGAACAGTGTGCAAAGATCCGGCCTTGAGATACAGAAGTCATATTGAGATGAAATCAACTTTGTTGGACAGCTAAGATCCGGGGCTACAACTTTTGTTCAGAAGTCAAGCTCTAATTCGGACATGTGAACATTCGAAATTGCGGTGCACGAAGGTCAAAATTGTTGTGCTCATTGGTGACAAAAATTCAAAAGTGTTTCGCATTTTCAACAAAGCCCATGTGAAAGCAATAAAAAGGTAGAAAAGTAATATCCTAGTTGGTGACTTTCTGAAGATGATGCCTCAAAAATCCTCTATAAATAGAAGGGTTTACAAGAGGAGAAACACACCACTTGGAGATTAACTCCAATACCATTTTCCATCTTTCTTTCTTTCTTGTTAGTTTGCCTCCTTCATGGAAGGCTTAGGTTTTATTTGTTGTTAGTTTGTCTCCTTCATGGAAGGCTTAGTTTTTCTTTATTGTTAGTTGCCTCCTACATGGAAGGCTTAGTTTTTCTTTGTTGTTAGTTGTCTCTTACATGGAAGGCTTAAGATTTATTTGTTGTTAGTTGCCTCCTACATGGAAGGCTTAGGATTTATTTGTTGTTAGTTTGTCTCTTTCTTTGTTGTTAGTTTGCCTCCTTCATGGAAGGCTAGGTTTGTAGTTTCAATTCAAGGATTCAAGCTATTTTCATTTTAACTTTGAGGTCTTGATCTTTATTTGCATGCTTATTAAGTGGTTTCTACTCTACTTCACTATATTCTTCAATTTTATTCTTTAATCAAAGTTTGATCGGTTGACGTATTTTGATTAATGCATAATTGATTTATAATTGGTTTTTGATTGGTAAATCATTTTCCAAAAGTTTGAAGAGTAGAAATTAAGTAATTGAATTGAAGGTTTTCATTTTATTACTTACTTCAACTGAATTCTGATTATAAAATTGGTTTAGATGAAAGATTAAGTGGTTACTAAATCTTGTTGATCATAATCAATTGAATTCTGAGAGGTTTCTCAGTAGAGAATTTAAGGATCATTGTAGGGGTTCCAGATGATCCTAGGTTGATAAACACAATGCATGATTTTAGTGATCAATGATTAGTTATGAAAATAGCCTCTGAATTCCTTGAGTTGATAATTGTTAAGTCAAATTAATTTCATTTCTGTATTTTGTATTTAGCACTTAATATCATATATTTACAAAACCCCCTTTTTTCTAACTTTCTCCTAATTTGCTTAAGAATATGAAATGGTTTTTGGGAGATGACCTATGTTGCACCTTATACTATACCAATAGTTTGGGGAAAATTTAGAAATTATTTTTGCGCGTTTGCGACGAGCATGTCAACATCTCACTAGCATAGTTGTGCTTTGTCTTCTAGTTAAAAAACATGTTACTACTATTCGGTCATATTTTTCCAAACACACATTCGGTAGATATATTCTTTTCTTACATTAAAACTGAATTTTACAAAGATGACAATGTTATGGTTTTAATTGATAAGGACTCGTGCTATTTTACCACTTTCTTTTGTCTCTAAGCGAAATTCATGTATTTGTTTTAGTTCTCTCCCCAAGCTGGTAGGAGTTGTGTCTTTGGATAATTTCATTGGCTGCATTCAATAATAGCAACAGGGGCCTTAACCCTTAGGGTTCAAACTCAGATCCGTTTGTAACGAGGCAGTGTATATAGTTGACATGCTACTGTATAACAAACAATACAACCATTTATTTTCTTTTCTACTAGCAGTGTATATATTTTTAAATCTTTTAACTAAAAGGATAGATAATTAAATATATCAATATCTTTACCTTGTCTAATACTTTGTAGAGTCAGCAGATTTTTTTAAAATATAAAAGTTAGTTTTATGTTGTCTCAAGATCCACTAGTGGAAAATAAGTTTTTTACATCGATTGTTAAACACATTTTACATCGGTTATTCAGGTGGTGTTGAAGCGGACGATATAGAAAATAAGACTTTTTACATCGGTTCTGCAACCGACGTAAAAAGTATGAATTTCTACATCGATTGGGCAAATAACCGATGTAGAAAGTATACTTTTTATATCGGTTCTGCCCGCAACCGATGTAAAAAGTATACTTTCTACATCGGTTATGGTCGTAACCGAGTTAGAAAGTCATTTTTTTTTAAATGTTCATTTTGTTTAGGTATACTACCGTATTATTTATTCACATACCTGCATATACACACAGAATCCAGACAGACAATAGAGAAGCACCAGACAGCCAATACAGAATTCACATAATCTATATATTTAAACTAAATACATCATTATTTATTATCAAACTTTAATTTACAAATGAAATAACTTAAAATTACATCAAACAAGTATTGAAAGTTGAAAAGAAATGTAATAATCAGCCATGTACCTGTTGAAAGCAAAGAGAAAAGATGTTAGAAACTCTACTAAACATAAAAAACGTAATAAACATTTTAAAATAAGTTAAAAATAAGCATACAATGATGAAATAATTAAATAAATAACTAACTAGTATCATGTAGTAGCATTTTCCCATATTCCTTCATGAAGATCATTTCGAATAGCATGTACATCATCTATTTCAGTTTCTTCATTGATACTAGATATCCTTGATGATAAGGGAGTTTGAGAAATATCAATATTTGAAAGATCATTGGTGTCATCACTAGCGATTATTGTCTTTCCTTGAAGAACAATTGACCATCTTTTTGAGCAAGGATCTTGGACATAAAACACTTGTTTTGCTTGGTGGACCATGAGAAAAGGGTCATCCTTGTAAGCTACTTTTTGAAGGTCAACCAATGTAAATCCTAATTCATCGACTTGCACACCACTGTTACTATCAACCCATCTGCATTTGAAAACAGGCACTCTAAATTTGGTGTAATCAATCTCTCAAATCTCTTCAATCACTCCAAAGTAAGATATGGAAGCCTTTACAGGATTTTTATCTTTAGAACTTGCAAAATGCATCGACTCTGCCACCACCATAACCCCACTATTTTGCATGGTACTTTTATCATCTTGAGACTTTGTATAAAATGAAAAATGATTAATATCGTACCCAGTCCAACATATGACATCAAAGTTTGGGCCATTTGCTAGCTACTTCAATGTATCAGAGGCATCATCATCCTTCTTAATTGTTTCATCAAACCAGTTTAAGAACGTTTTGTTATGCTCATTCAACAACCATTTCTCGTTCATTCGAACATTCTCCTCCCTTATCATAGTTTTGTGAGTAAATAAGTAAGGTTGAACCTCATCGGTATTATTCAAAATATACAAATGTGTTTGAAGGACTTCTGCACGACCCATGCTTTTCACAGTTATGCCTCGTGTACCTTTACCTCCGTGTCTTCCCTCATGACGAGACTTAGGAACTCCTATGGGTTCCACCTCTGACAAATACTCTGTACAAAACTCAATGGCTTCTTCTGCAATGTATCTTTCAATCATAGATGCCTCGGGACGGTGTGGATTCTTCACATACCCTTTTAATATTTTCATATATCGTTCTATTGGATACATCCGCCTCAAATAAACTGGATCACATAATCTGATCTCTCTCACTATATGAACAACCAAGTGAACCATAATGTCAAAAAATGATGGAGGAAAATACATTTCCAATTGGCATAAGATAGTGAAAACTTCATTTTCCAACTCATCCAATTTTAGAGGGACAATGACTTTGCTACATATTTTATTGAAAAATAAGCATAACCTACTTATTGTATGTCTAACTTTTTTAGGTAAAATGTCACGAATAACCACTGGAAGTAGTTGTTGCATCAACACATGACAATCATGAGACTTTAACCCAACTAACTTTAAATCTTTCATCGAGACAAGTCTTTTAAAATTTGAAGAATACCATTGTGGCACTTTAACCCCACGTAGGCACTCACAAAAAGAAATTTTCTCTTTTTTTGACAACGTATGACATGTCGGGGGCAAATATGTTCGTTTTCCTACAGACTGTGGAGCTAACTGATGTCGTATACCCATGTGAACCAAATCCAGTCGAGAATTGACTCCATCTTTAGTCTTGCCCTGTATATTGAGAAGTGTTCCAATGATGCTATCACACACATTTTTTTTCACATGCATCACATCAATACAATGTCTAACATCAAGTTTGCACCAATATGGAAGATCAAAAAATATTGATCTTTTCTTCCATATCCTTGTCTCCGTGACATTTTTTTGAGTCTTTCCAAAAACAGTTTTGATGTTTTTAACCTGATCGTAGACTTGTTGTCCAGTTAAGGCTTTTGGAGCAACATCATTTTCTGGCAACCCATTAAAAGCTTTCCTTAATCTACGATAAGGGTGATTAGTCCTGAGAAATTTTCGATGACCAAGATACACTGTCTTCCTTCCATGATGCAGTTGATGGTAACTTGTGCCTTCTTCACATATGGGACATGCTTTGTGCCCCTTAACGTTGTATCCACATAAATTTCCATATGCTGGAAAGTCATTAATAGTGCAAAAAAGCATTGCCCGCATATTGAAATTTTCATTACCATACGCATCAAACACCTCCACACCTTCTTCCCATAGAGTATGCAAGTCTTCAATTAAAGGAGCAAGATAAACGTCTATGTCATTTCCAGGTTGTTGTGGACCTGAAATCATCATGGACAACATGATGTATTTACGTTTCATGCATAACTCCGGAGAAAGGTTGTAAATTGTCAAAAGTACAGGCCATGAACTATGTTTACTACTTAAATTACCGTAGGGATTCATTCCATCTGTTGCAAGTCCAAGCCTTAGGTTTCTTGGCTCATTCCCAAAATCGGGATATAGTTGATCAACCATCTTCCATTGCAAACCATCAGCTGGATGACGAAGTTTTCCATCAATCAGTCTTTCATCTACATGTCATCTAAGGTTCTTTGCTTCATCTTTATTACAAAACAATCGTTTGAACCTTGGAATTATTGGAAGATACCATAACACTTTGGCTGGAGGCTGCTTTGTGCTGTCATTGCAAATAGAAACACCATCCTTCAGTTTATAACGTGAAACTTGACACACAGGGCATTCATGTAATCCTTCAAACTGATTTCTGTATAGTATGCAATCATTGGGGCATGCATGTATTTTCTTATACTGCATACCCATCAGACACAACACCTTCTTCGCCTCATAATTACGCTTTGGTAATGTGTTACCTTCCGGAAGCATCTCTACCAACAGTTCAAGTAATTCGGTGAAACTTTTATCACTCCACCCATTTCTTGCCTTCAAAGTGAATAATCTTAACACTGCTGACAATCGTGTCAAGGTAGTACATCCCGGATACAAAGGTTTCTCTGAATCAGTAGATAAGTTACCATACATATTTGCCCGCTCAAATGATGCATGCCCTACATCACGAATCATATCCTCTACCCAATCTTCCATATTTATATCAACCTCCACCGTCTGTGACACATTTGGCATGCCTAATAACTCACCATGCCATGTCTATTTTGTATAACTTTTGCAAAATCCATCACAAAGAATATGCTCTCTAATTTGACCAACACCCAAACGTCTCTCATTTAGACAATTAACGCACGAACAGTAAAATTGTCCATTACTCTCAGGTAGATTTGTCTGCGCAAAATTCAAAAACTCTTCAACCTCATTCTCGTACTCATCGCTTGTTCGTTTAGCATTTATCCAACTACGATCCATACTATACAAGAATCATCAACACATGATTTAGGATTAACCTTGTCACTCATTGTTGTTAATTTATTATCCTCACTATTGGTAAGACCCTATCCCATTCGAGAAAAAAGTTTTTTATTCATCGATTAACATACTTCTAAAATCTTGAATATCATACTTGGTGAAATTTCGGCAGCATTTCGCATCAGTCTCCAAGTACATAACTTCATTATGGTTTTATTTACCATAATGAAGCATGTACCCAGAGACAATGCAAAATGAACTAAACCAAAATTTAATCAAGTACAATTTACAAGATTTATGAAAAAATTGTTAACCATTGAATAAAAAACTTTAGTCCCAAACTGTCCAACTTAGACAATTCAAGATTTAATATAATGAATGATTTACTTATTTAGTAATATACTCATTATATTCAACCTTGAACGGGAAACTAAGGGTATGCTCATATTTGAACTCAAGAAAACAAATCAACATATTTAAACTCAAAATCAATACTATAACATACATAAACCCTAAGCAAACTTTCACATCTGCAATCACAAAGTAGAGGTGCATAGAACATACCTGATAGTCAACACAAAATGGTTGAGCGGTGGCCAAGCGGTGTCCAAATGGAGGCACAACGGTGGTTGAACGACGACACAACACGGTATAGCCAAATAAGAAGCTTAAAAATTACACAATACAACCAAAATAAATGTAAATTTCAACCATAACAATAGAATGAGATGCATAAATAACAACAAAGACGAGTTCGAACCTTACGGTGCGCGCGACGACGACTTTGAACGATAGAAATCGTTCCAACGGCGACGACGACCACGAACGTAAGCACGGAGTGAAACCACGAACAATAAGGATGTCGACAATGGCTAAGACTTAAACGAAAATAGAGAGAACAAGCCGAAACGAGAAACTGAGGTTTTGGAAAATGAGGTTAAACATGAACAGCGTCGAAAAATAAATGACAGGGAAAGACATTCTACATTGGTTGTTTCGCAGAATCGATGTAGAAAGTACTTTCTACATCGGTTGAGAAACTAACCGATGTAGAAAGTTTTAAAAAAATCGACTTTCTACATCGGTTCTAGAACAACCGATGTAGAAAGTACTTTCAACATCGCTTGTTTTGTAACCGATGTAGAAAGTTTGAAAAAAAACTCACTTTCTACATCGGTTGGGTAAAGAACCGATGTAGAAAGTACTTTCTACATCGGTTATATAACACCCGATGTAAAAATTACTTTCTACATCGGTTATTTTCCCAACCGATGGAGAAAATTTACATTTATTTACAAAAATACCACCGCGTTTTTATTTACATCGATTTTTTAAAAACCGACGTAAAATCTTGTTATAATATCGTATTTTTGCACTAGTGATCCTACTTACAATTTTGATAACATCAACTTTTATAATCGATTTTAAAAATTTTAAAATAAGATAAATTACATTTACATCTCAACATTTAGTAAAATTTTATTTGGTATTTTTTTATTCTATAGCAACCTCTTTCAATTTATATGACAATATAATACCTTGTAACATTTATAATAATACAAACATCTCTGATTTACTATGCAATTGTATTAATAAAGGTTAAAATAATATAAAAAATTATCAATGAATAAAATTTGTTAAATTTAAAAAATTGTGAAAATAATTTATCCTAAAAGTAGTATTTTTTAAGAATAAAAAATTGTAGTTTTTATTAAAATATTATATTTTTAATATTCATGGTGTAAAAAATGTTTTTCAACAAAAACTTAAATATTTGAAATCATTCATTATGTTAACATTTTCACTTGTACTGCTATTAGCCAACTTTGGAATCCCATGTTCTACATCATGACATAAAAATTCAAGCATCCAAGGTTGGAGAGTCATCTCTTAGCTGTTTTTATATGTTTGGAGGAGTTGAATAAACATAATTTTGTAGAATTGGTTTAGTTCCAGATTATGTTTGAATCTATAGATTAATCAAATTTGTTTCCAAACAGAATTATTTATTTGTTGTATCTTGTTATTGGTTATAAAAAATACTTGCTATACAATAATGAACATGTATGGAGGGATTTTCTTGGTATCTTGGAGCTATGTACAATGTTCTGGCCTGATACTAGCAAAATCAAACTTTACTTTCTTTATTTTTGCAACCTTTTACTGTTGAGCTGGTAGATGTATTCCAACGAGCGCTTGAGGTCTTTATAGCAATAAAAAAAATGAAAATAGAATGCTTTACTACTCATATTTTCTCTTTTGATGTTAGAGCTTGTTTTTTTACTTTTTACTCCAAAGGAGAATGAAAATAAAAATAAGAAAATTTTATTATACTATTAATTTAGTCCATATGAAAGTGAGGTTTTTGAATTTATAAAACACAATTTTTTTATAAGATATTTAATTTGCTGCATGAGAAAATATATTAAAGTTAAATATCTAATGTTAATGTCGAAGTACATTTTAAAAACTCGTTTCATCCATTTCCTTCTTTTAAAAATTAAAATGATTATTTTTTAACTTTTAAAAATAAAAAATGATAATTTATTTGTTCATAAATAAATAAATTATTTATTCTAATATTTAGAGATTCTCAAATAACCATTTATGAATATTTTATTTGATTTAGACATATATAAAATAATTTCATTTTCATATTGGGGTTAGACCAAAAAAAACTTTCATGTATTTCTATTCATAGTTCATTAAAATTATTATTAATTATGTATAAAGTTATGTTTGAGAAATTCTATTCTTCTTAGATATATTTTTAAGAATTTAGTTCTTATAATATAAAATATATATAAAATAAAAATAAATATTAACTTAATTAAAGTATCTCATAAATTTAATCTATTTAAATCAATGATAATTTTTTTTTTCATTTTATATATTCCTACTTTATAAATCTTAAGATTTTTATTCAAAATTTCTCGAAATCGATTTTTGATGTGATCTTCAATTCAAAAAATCTCACTAACATACAAATCTATAACTCTCAAAAGGTTATGCAATGATAAAATAAATACACCCAAAAACATTCAAAATTAACAAAAAAATGTTCCAAGAAAAATTTGTTTTTTCTCTCAAATTCAAACATTTCTTTTACTTTTTAGATCATAAGTTATGTAATAAATTAAAGATTTCTTAGTTAAAGTTAAATAAAATTAATTTTAAATTATTAAATATAATTAAAATTTATGTTAAAATTATGTAAAATTCATTTTAACCACAATTTTTTTATTAAAATATATGGTTTCATTCAAAAAATACCAAAATTGATTTTTAATTAATAACTAAACAAGTATTAAAATAGGATAAAAATTTTTCTCCCAAACTTAACACTCATTTTTCCCATCCCATCACTTGTGTAATAAATTTAAGTAGGATAATTTTATATAGGATATTTGTTAAACAAACATTGAATATTAAATAATCATCGAGTTGATTAGTTTAATTATTTATCTTTATACCGTAAGTTTGAATCTTTATTTATTTTATTTTGAATCATAAAATTATGTATTTTTTATTATTATATGATATATGCATATATAATTTCTATATCAAATGAAAAAAATTTCTTGCATTTTCTAATTATTATAAAATTTTAAAATGTTTTTTAGTGAACATCACACATAAAAATTCTTTAATAATCAACAAATAATTTCTTGTTAGTTAAATTAGTTGATAAAATTAAACAATATATTTAACTATTTTTAATCTCTATAAATATAATATAATATAATTAAATTTTTATTTTTTATTAATTTTAATATTTACAAAAATAATTTTTATTATATTTTTTTGCAATATATTATACTTGTAAACATATCACATAAGATAATTTGTTAAAATGAATGCATATCGGATGACACTATACATTATTTAAAAATAAAATTTAATTATATTTATAAAAATTTAAAACTATTCAAACCTAAATTATATCATACAAAAAATTCGTACACAATAACATAAAACGTTATAAAATGTTTAAATGCAGAAGGAAATATGATGTTTTTAGAATTTAATAATTAATTTAACGATGAACCAGACACTGGTCCAACCTCATTCAAGAATCAAGATAGTTTCACAATCGAATCGGAACCGTTAAAGATCGGAGAGGAGAAACGTGGAGGCGCATGGGTTGGGTGCTAGCTACCACTCTGCAAACCAAACACATTTCGCCACTCTGATCAACCGTCTTCTCCAAGATTCCCAAACCCGGTGCGCAATTTAGCAACTTCACGGTCATCAATTCTGATACGACGCCGTAGCCGTAAACCCTCTTTCAATAATTCAACTTAACACGATTCCATTCTTGAGTCCTGTAGGTCGATTCTTGATAGTATCCAATAACGATAACGATAACGATCAATGGAGAAGATGCAGTATGCGGAGGAGTTAGTGAGGGAGTTTCTGGTGTTCCGAGGATTCACAAACACTCTCGAAGCCTACGAGGCTGAATTGCGTACCGATATCGGCAAAGGATTCGAGGTTGACAAGATTCTTGACCTTATATTCTCTCTTTACGTTCCCAAGTTTCAGGTTGATAAGTTGGTTGCTCTGCTCGGTTTCTTCAAACACTACCTCTCTTCCTCTTACGAAACGCCACTCGTTTCCACTCTCTCTAAGTTGGAGACTTCTCTTCTACGTTTCTACGTCGTTCACGCCGTGCAATCCAATCGCACAGACAAAGTTGTTGAGTTTTTTGCACTCAACGGCACCGAATTGTTGCAGAAGTCCCAAGATTGGACTCACTGGTTTGGTGCGTTTTGTCTTTTTTTGTCGTTTCTGTTTCTTGCGATGAACTTGTATGGTGAGATGAGTCATGAGATGCTGTGTTGTGTTTCAGCGATTCCTTATATCAAGAATCCGCACTTGGATCCCGAGTTTCGAATCTTTTTCTCCAAGGAGTGGTATCGTGCCTTGCATCTTTCTGCCAGAAACTTCTTTAATGAGGTCTTCAATGGTACTCATATCCTTCACAAAATCTTTAGTTCATTTTTCTTGTTTAAGTTCGATTTGTTTCTGTAGTGTAATGACAGATTCACAGGTATCATTATTACCGTGTTAATGATTAGAGATGGAATATGTTTTTGCAACGAATACTTATGTTATCTTTCACAAGCTTTCATAGATACAGCAATAGGAAGGATGTCGTTGGGGACTTCAGGATTTTACTGGCTTATCGCCATCTGTGTGTCCTGGGGAGAAGAAAAGAAAAGAAATAAAACAGAAATGATTGACTAACTAATTTCTTGGCAGTCTCTTTCACAATTATATTTCATGTCTCCTGCCTTTTCTTTCTTTCTTTCTTTTTTATTTTCATTTTGAACTTTAAGATTTGATTAAAGATGCTTATGTCCTCACCATCCTGATTTCATTTAGTCTTTTCTGAAATTATCCTTAATAGTATCACGTCTACCTGCTATACTGAAGATCAGTTCAGAGATCAATGCTACCAACCTTCTCAAAAGAGATATTGCACATCTGAATCTTAAATTGTCGCAACTTCAGGCTTTACTTGATGAGAAAGAGGCACAGTTATGCCGATTTAGAAGGTAAGCATGTTTTCATTCGGTGTTTGAGTCTCTGTGATACATGCCTAAGTTTCTAATTAATTTGGATTGAAGTATGGAAGGAAGTATTAGTTCATCAGGTAATTTGCGTGAAGAAAGCACTCATATGCCAAAAGATTCTTCAGAGGTTCTTCCAACTGTTATACAACGAGTAGGTCAAACAGATAGTGGCCAAGATTTGGTTGTGGGTGAACCTGTAAATATTCATTCTGAGTTTATCAGCCCCAAGTCCGGTGATGACTCAACTTCTGTACTGATTGACCATCTGAGAAATGGCAGAGCTGGCAATGCAATTCTAAAAGGTCATGACCGTCCCCATGTAGGCAGACAAATATAGTTCAAGATAAATTTAGTTTTTAAGCAAGTTGATAGATACTTTCTATGGACAGATTTACTTAAATTCATGTGCTGACTTCTTCTAAATGATGAATTATAGTTCTAAAGATTTAGCTTGTTAAACAGTCAATGAGGTGTTTTGAAAACGTAGGACAAGGAACAAATAATGTCAGATGTCTGTGAATTCTGAGAAGTAAATGAAATTCTCCAGCAATATGGCTTTTGTGCATTCTAAAGACAGATGGTGATATTACTTTTGCATGGCCACTTGTAACTTGTGAGCACAAATTGCACTAAAACAAGATATTGATTTTGTATGAGGAGGAATCTATATGTTTTAGTTTCAAATAATGGTGTTAGTTGCATGATCCTGAAGCATAAAAAGGACATTAGAGTTAGACACTAAAAACCAGTTCATAGATATTGAATCAGTTGCAAACATGGAAATGAAACTAGAAAGCTTGGTAATAGTGCTTATCGACCATTGTTTATTTAGCTTTGAAACAAGGAAGCTATCAATCATTTTATTAGTGCTTATTATATCTAAAAACATACACATTGTATTCACTTAATCAGTAATGGAACTTGGTGCTCTTAATCTGAACTTCGAATCATCTAATTTTCTGGATGCTTGAATAATTTGGTCTTTAGGATGAGATAGCAACTACTAGGCATTTCAGTAACCCATAAATTAACGATTAATTTTGTGGCAGAAAATGATGGGGAAGTCTATGGGGAAGAGGATTTTGCTGAGGTCAAAGTAGAGCATCAGGTAAAATTGCCTATAGTGTCTTGTTTAGGTTTCCCTCCCTTTTTTTTGCACTTTCATCTTCTTCATAAATGTATATTTAGTTTCATTGAAATCTGTAAATATCAAATCACTGTGGTTTCTAGGAGACATTTTTGGGGCACACCAGTTCAATCAGTCGATGCCGCTTCTCTGCATCTGGAAACAATATTGCCAGTGCTTCTCTGGATGGAACTGTGAGGTACCCTTTTTGGGAATTGATGTAAACAAACATCAAGATTATTGCTTACATGGAATAATGGAACCGCTTTCATATAATTATTAGTCTTGATTACTGGACTGGACTGTAGCATGTATTCATTTGCCACTATTTAGAAACTGTAAATGAACTGTTGATGAGCAGGTGGTATGAAAGGAGAAATAAAAAAGAAAGCATGGAATCTACATGTCACATAAGTGTGGAAAGGGTAGGAAATGGGCTTTGTATGAGCTTAAATGTGTGGCATGGGCAATGATGAGTTTGTTATGTAACAGAATATATCAGTAGTGGGGAGGGTAGGAAGGAGGGAGGAAAAAGAGCAAACAGTGGAATTGGTAGGGAGAGATTAAGGGTCTCTCAAAAAGTCTTGAGTTATGATTTTCATTTCCATTTGTGCTACTTGATCTTTTATGTATTTCTCTCTTATTTCACCAGTATATTCTGATATTGGTGAGTTCTCCTACTGCAATACACATTCATATTTCCTTTCTTGCGATCTGGTTCTGTTAGTATAAGGTCAGAAACCTTGCCCATGGATGTATTTAGAGCTACACCATCGACAAGAGATAAGAAGTTAAATATAAAAAATGAAATAAAGTTTGATGCATGCCAATACACTTTTGTTTAGAAATAACCCTTTATACGTTTGCTTTCATAGATGCTTCTTACTATTCATGAATATCTGAAACTCTTCCTTAATTTTTATGAAATCTCTCTCAAGCAATTTGGCCCCTGTTTTCTCTACATGTTTTAACAAAGGATATGGACATATGATACATCAACTCCAGTGTCTAGAAATGCAACCATATATTGTGGCACTGAAATTTTGTCGCTTGACTGGGAATGTAAATCAGACCGCTTGGTATGTAAATTGAATTCTCATGGTGATAGAAGTGATTCAGTTGTATTGATTAAAATCAAATTATTAAGTTGTTCATCTTGATAAAAGCTTCTAATAGGTACAGCTGATGGGTGCATTAAGGCATGGAATGTGGATGCAAAGAGAGTTGTCTGTGACCTGAACACAACTGAAGCATTTCCAAGGTATTTCTTAATTATATATTTTTCAGGTTTTGGTGCTAATGTTTTTCAATTCTCTGACAGTGTCTGATTTTTCAGTGTATTGGACATAAAGTGCAGTCCTGTGGAACCTATTTTTGTGTCAGCAGCAGCATCTGGAGGGTACTCATTTTTTTTAATACTGAATTCTTTGTTTTGCTGAAGTAGTAAATTAATTTAATTTGGTGATTTAATAATCATCTATTTTATGGTGAATTACCATTGGTCATGGTATTGCTCTTTTTATAATGCTCTTGATGCCCATCCTTTTTGTTAATATTACATCGTTAACATATTTTAGCTAGGAATTATGAGATCCCCAACATCTGTTATGTGAATTAAATGGATTTTTTCTTGAGTTGGTTCACTTAGATCAAGAATTAGGATTATAGTGTAAACAAGCCAAATTATGTTTTCAATTATGCCCAAAACAAAAGATGAAAAAAAGAGAAAGAATGAGGGAAAGTGTCACATCCTTAATTCTACAAAGAAAGGAGAGTGATAAGCTCGATGTAGAATTGTCACAAGAGTACGAGAAATCTTTGGTAATATCCAAACAATGGTTCTTTCTCAAGAATCCTAAGAGGTGAAAGCTCTCTCAAAGAGGAAAAACTTAATTCTTATTATCATTAAAGCTGTCCTCTTAAGGAGTTTTACACGGGTATTTATAATCCAACTAAAAGCTTAAAATGTTTAGAAGCCACTATGACCTGGTTCATTTAACATAATAAAAGAAAAACAAACAAATTTCATTGATAACCATTATGGTTAAGCCCATTAAAAATAATAAACTAAACCTATGTTATTAATTACTAAAATAAACATAAAGGTCTGATCCAAAATACAAATGAAATAGGGATTGGGTTAAAATAAGTTTAAATTGGTCCTATTCTTTTAAATCTTCATTTTGAATACAATGGACCAGCCTTATGTTCTTTTCTTCCACATTGTGCATTTCCTTAAACATAGTTATGACTATTTGATTTAAGGTTTCTTTTACTTTCTTTACTTTTAACCTTGTCATAAGACCTTCAAGTTCTTGTAGGAGATCCTCCCCTTTATTTCCTTCCATTTTATCATTATTCCTTCATGGTTCTTATCAATTTGTGTAGGTTTGATTCCAACTATTGTGACAACCTTGGTTTTGCTTCACTAACTGTGTGGAACATGAAGACATGGAAAGCCATGGTATGTGCTTTGTATATATAGAATGTTTATGTTGTTTATGGCTATGTTTAATTTTGGATTTCATAAAGACAGTCCTTCCTCTTGGAGAAGATCCGCCAGCAATTACTTCTCTATGCTTTAATCATAATGGGAAGATTTTAGCAGCTTCCGCTGTCGATGGAATGATTCATATGTTTGGTATCCTGAATTTTATTAATTTGATTATGTCTCTGCTTTAATATATTTAGTGATTCATCTATACAAGAAAATATTTTGTTGTTTGAATTTAGGAAGTTGTATCTTTCCTTGATGGGAATGTCAATCTGATGGATCTCTTGGGCTTTCTGGAGGTTCCTTGTGATTATTAGGCTCAGTTAGGTTCTGAAATAAAATGCTGCAAATTTTTTTAGATAAGATGATGTATTGTGAATGCTCTACAATACTAGCAGCAATCACAGTTTGATAATGATGTCATCCTTAACAAGTCAAAGACATGTCTGCTGGTTTACAAATCACAGGCTGGCCTGCACATGATTCATCTATCAGCTCTATTCTTTTTGGACCAGATGAGACCAGCATTTTTAGCCTGGGCTCTGATGGGAAGGCAAGTACTATTTTTGTTTTAATGTTATTCCAGCTTGTGAAATGGATTGTACCCTTCATACTAATTGCTTCTTGTTGTCAGATTTTTGAGTGGAGTTTGCAAAATCAAGGTCAAATCTTATGGTCAAGAGACTGTAGTAGGTATATTTTTAGTTTGACACCTTATGATTAGACTCACGTTTTTCTTTTTGTGAAAGTATAAAGGCCTCAATTATTTTTACTAGCCAAAGATAGGAAGATTACATACGTGAAATGGAGTGTATACATGCCTAGTCCTTCTCTGAGAACCGCCTTCTTTATGAGGAAATATATCCATTTTCCATGAGATGGCTGTTCTGACTGAGCAAAAGTTGGAAATCCAGGATTGGACATCTGAAGTGTGAACTGTGGAGATTATAGGATTGATCTTTTTTATATTGCATTATGAAAATTATAGGGTTGGGTAGATTGTACTGGGCAATTCACGGTGCTAGGTAAATTGCACTGAGAAATCCATTGGAAAATCCGTGTGGCCACATTTATGTTTGGATAGTTGAGGATGGCCCAATATTGAATCTATGGTAGGTTCTGATATCATCTTAAATTTGGATGTGGACTTAACTTCAAAAGCTAACTCATGGACTTAACATTTTCTCTATTCTTTCTATCCTTGCTTTTAGATATGTTTGAAGAATTAATTCTCAACATCTTCTTTTTATTCATTCCACAGGTTCTGTTACCCCCTCGATGGTTCAAAATGTAGCAGACATGAGATGGCATTAGATGCAAATGGGAGGAGACTATTGGCAACATCCAGTTCAGTTAGAGCACCAATATATCAGGTTGATGTTTCTTGATTCTTCTCCATGAGTCCTTTAAGGAGTGTTATAATTTACTTGTATATTGGTTTGACTTGTAACAGTTTTTGGGTTGAGTATTTTTTATAATTTTGTTAGTTATCTAAAAATGTCACTGTCTGGTTGCCTCTTGTCAGGTTCAAGGTCATATGAGTGGTTGGAGAACACTTCCTCACGGTGCTCACATTACTACTGTGGATTGGCATCCGACCTTGCCCATTTTCTTGACTGGATCAGCTGATAATTCTGTGCGCGTAACATCTTTATCATAGTACCACTTTCTATCTCAAAGTTTTTCACTATTTCCTTAGCGAAAAGTGCGAATTTAAATAGGTTCTGTTGGATTTTTATGTTGTAATACATTGCCACCCCCCTTCTTTCTGAATGTGTTAAAAAAAAGAAGACAAGTCTTATGCTATCGGTAACTCGGTATATTACTGAGTCTACAAGTGGGATGTGCATATATATGCAATGGGCTAGCATGTAAATTTATAATTTTTTTATTGGAGTCATTTCTTTTATAATGTGTACGATTAACGTATCAGATGTGATGATGCAGGCCTAAATTGTGAAGGAATTTGGATATGGTATTTTTCTTTTAATTTAAGAATTTAAATTTTATGCGTTTCAGTGCAAAATTTTTAATTCTTTCAATATTGTGTTGGCACCTTATTAAAGAAGTTAAACTCCTATGTTGATTTGGTGCGTGTAAAGAAATTTTAACCAATATCCATTGGTCTAACAGATTTTAGTTTTGTTCAAGAAAGATTTTGGGTTTAAATCTTGTAGACAATAGCAAGGCATTGAGAGAGTTTTACTTCTTTCAACTCAATTTAAGCTTGTTGAAGTTTAATGTGCTTTACGGGTATGGAGAAAAACCTATTAAAATATTTTTTTTTAAAATGTTGATGTGAATGTGAATTCAAATTACATTTAGATGGGTATGAATTATGTGATTTTAAATCCCATTGGAGCTTTATACCTTGCGCTTACAAACGCTCAAATGCCATCAACAGATGGAATTATTAAGCTTTATTCTAATTAATGGGTTATATAGACTATAGAATGAGATGACTTTTCTTTTCATAAATATCCTTGTATTTAGAATAAATGAACTAATAAAGCATCTAAACTAACAATTGCTGAGTTAGGTGGATTCTATGGTGTGTGCTGTTTTTTTTTTTTTTTCAAAATGGCACATGCAGTATAGTGGGGGTGATGTCGTACATCCGGATTTTTTCCCCAAACTGGTATAAGCTTTGAATTGGTTTGATGTACCAGTTATAAATATTATATAATCTTTTGATCCTTCAGAATTACAATAAAGTCTGAAGTTGTAATTTGTTTTTCTTTGGAATAATACTTTTTTTTTATCTGTTATTATCTTACAAAAATGTTCCATTTTATTTGTTAATCTAAACTTTTGGAATATTTATTATTTTTAATTATATTAGTTTTATATAAAGATATTATGAAAGAAGTTAATTAACAAAATTAAGAACATAATAAAAAGTTATATAATAATTTTAATATAAACAAAAATAATAATTAGCTTTTTTAATTTATATAAAATAATCTTAAATAAAGGGATCATGGAAAGAGTATTTGTTAATTTTGTAATCAAGAGTCCCAATTCTTTCTTTTTTGTTTGTGATGAATAAAAGGCTGAAGGCTCCAGAAAAGAAAGCTACGCTACACCACCTTTTCGACAAGGGTGCTAGCTAAAAACTAAACAGAAACAAAATCTGGAAGAATAGCAACCCATCTAAAACTAATCTCCGTAGTTTGCTAAACCATCTGCTATAGATTATGCTTCACCAAGCGTATAGCACAAGTTGACTCCGTCCAACCCTCCACGTTGGTGTAAGTCATAGAAATGGATACCACTTAAAATCAGACTCAAGCAGATTTCAACGAGAAAGAAATACATTGTAGCTTGTCTTCAGAAAGAGGTAACATAAAAGTGACCATTGTACACACGTCTTTAGATAACCACTATTGTAGCTTATCTAAATGCCAATGACCTTGAGTGGTAAAATCAGCGACACATTTGTTCATGTCCTCCTTAGCGATGATCTTGGAACCCAATTATAAGTCCAAAACTAGTACTTTATTCCATCCTCTAACAACTACCTTTTACAGCTCTCTCTCTCTCTCTCTCTCTCTCTCTCTCTCTCTCTCTCTCTCTCTCTCTCCATCTTTGCTTTGGTTATTGTTGTTCTTTTGTGGAATGGCCTATTAGATGTTATTTAATGTTATCAATAAACACAAAATTGTCATTTTGAATGGTATCTTAAAATTGATGAAATTTGCTATAGTAGGTCACGCTTGTATTACTTACTGATGGCCACTTTCTTAAATAACCTTTGTGGAAGCTTGCAACTTAAATACGACCTTGAAGTTTGTCACTGAAAGTGATGACATAAATGTGACCATTGTACACACGTTTTTAGATAACCACTATTGTAGCTTATTTAAATGCCAACGACCATTGCACACTCCTTTTTCCTTTTTAAATTTTCAAAGGATCACTGTTTAGAAATATTAAAAAATTAATCAAGACATTGATGACTGTAAATAGGTTAGGCAGTAGTTTTCACCAGATTATGAATCGCTTATGTTGTGGTTAAAGTTCAACCTTTTGTCATATCGTGCAGTGAAATTGAAACAAACAGAAAGCAAATAGAGAATAAGTAGTCCAACTTTTATGATTTTTTTAATATTCTGAAATAAGATCTGGTATAAAAGCATCTACAAATACCTTCCTCATAATCATATAAAGAAACATTACAAAGTTACCTCAGAACACAGCACAGATCCTACGGAGCAAATAGATACATTTGCAATGGGTTAAGTAACTTTACTAAAATCCTGAACATACAAGTCACAGTTATCAATTTATGAAAATCTTAAATAACACATGCAGCCTTGTGCCTCTTGTAGAAAACTAAAACTCTGAAGCTAGCCAAGTCTATCAAGTAACATATAAGTCACGTTTTCAATTTATGAATCTTAAATAACACATGCAGCCTTGTGCCTCTTGAAGAAACTCTGAAGTTAGCGAAGTCTATTAAGTACCTGCATGTAGAGTTTGCAAGGGTAAATAACAAGTTACTTGTTTTCCAGTCAGAATATGATTCAAATGTCAGAAGGAAGACATCAAATTGAGAAATTAGTGTTTGGGAAAAGAAATGTCATCAGTGCTTCTTCTCCAACACTCGCCTTCTACATAGTAGATGGTATATTTTGATTTTAAAAACAATATATATCTAGAAAAATCAAACTTAAAATAAAGCTCAATGAAGGGGAAAATAATGCTTTCTTTACTTACCACATTCGCAAGCAATTTCTTACATTTGAATGGAAGGAGCTATAGTTTAGATGATCATTGCATGCACTCGGTGAAGAAATTTGAAATAAGCATGCCTGAATGTTCTGTTGAAGAAAATGGCACCCACAATACTCAAAAATCCAACGGCAAATCCAATTCCCAAGCCCATATAGAAGCATGAAGATACTTGAGATTTATCTTCATCTTCTTCCATGGAATTTGTATTGTGGGATTTTTTATCTTCTGGACAAATCTTTGTAAGTGGAGGTCCACAAAGGTCAGGATTGCCTATATAGCTAAGATTTGTAGAACCAAGCTGGGTCCCTGATGGTATTTTGCCCATAAAATTGTTGAATGACAGGTTCAAGACACCAACATAATGTAGAGCAGACATGGACTGAGGAATTTGTCCAGAGAAATGATTGGTTGAGAGATCAATGGACTCCAACAGTTTTAGGTTGCCAATCTCTTCAGGTATGGTCCCCACTAACTGATTATGGGATAAATTCAAGGATTGCAATCCAGTAAGCTTATATGTCTCTAAAGGCACACTTCCAGACAAATTGTTGCTTGAAAGATCAATGAGATTCATCAAATTAAAATATTCTAACTCGTTTCCTTTTATAAGCATTGTAATACTCAAATAAAAGACACGTGGTGAACCTGATATGTAAATGATAATGCCAAACTTATGACTTTCAGCCTGATCAGAAAGCATTGCCTTGATGTTATGTAAGCAGTCGGGTATTGGTCCTGACAATTTATTACCTGCGAAATCCATCACCATTAGTGAATGAAGTTGGCATAACTCTGTAGAGATATTGCCACTAAACTGATTGGATCTCAGTTTAAGACCTTTAATACTCTGACCCATCCAACTTGGTATAGCTCCGGAAAGATTATTGTGACCCACATCAAGGATTGAAAGTTTTTGGCAATTTTTCAGTGCCAAAGGTAACTCTCCAAATAACATATTGCTTTCCAAATACAATGCAACAAGGTTAGACAATGAGCCCATTGAGTAAGGAATCTTGCCTGTTAGGTTATTGTATCCCAAATCAACATGAGCCAACAAATTCCAATCATTCCAACAATTTGTAAGTTCTCCGGATAAATGATTATAACCCAAGTCCAAGTACATTACATTATTTTTTTCCGTCATTTTGTGACACAAGAGAGGAGAGATGGATCCAGACAAAGAGTTATTATATAAACACAAAATAATCACATTTGATGATATACGAGGCAAGCTACCTCTCAAATTGTTGGAAACCAACCATACAGTTGTCGAGTTTAGCAACACGTTTGACATATCCCCATTGATTGTATTGTTTACTAAATCCAGATGTTCAAGTTGAGTAGTAAAGTTCCAAAACTTGTCAAGAGGTTCAAATGAAGCATTTGAATTTTCAATAATTAGCAATTTTAAAGACTTTTGTGTAAATAGCCATGAAGGAAGTTTGTCACTCACATATCCCAAATAAAGATATCGAAGTTGAAAAGGAGGGACCCATTTAGGATCAAAATCAATGATCAAGGATGGTGAGCTCAACCAAAAGACTGTTAAATTTGAAAGAGAGAGTAAATTTCTTTCAGACACAATTCCCGTTAAGGAATTGCCCTCAACTGCGAGTACCTTCAAGTTGAAGAGTTGCCCAAGACTTTCTGGAAGATTTCCATTTAAGTTATTTGTACCGAGTCTCAATATAGTCAAGGATGATAGATTTCCCAAACTTGAAGGGATTGGACCAGAAAAATAATTTGAAGAAAGATCAAGTTCTTGTAGTTGTTCAAGTTGTCCTAGCCAATCTGGAATGGGCCCCTTGAGATAATTATCAGACAAAATCAAAGATTTAATGTTTCTGAGATTTGGCAATGCCATGGATAATTGGCTATGTATTTGGTTTTGACTGAGGTCAATGTGAGAGATGTCAGAACTAAGATTGAATAACCAATTAGGCAACTCAGATGTAAAGTCATTGTTCGCGAGATTTAAGACTTTTAATGAAGTAAAATTGGCATAGTGGAGAGATGGATAGATGTTTTCAAGTTGACAATTGTCCAAGTGTAACTCTGAAAGTGAAGGGAGAATGGTCACTGACTGAAGCCAATCAATTGCCTTGTGAAGATGAACACCGCCAAGGCTAAGATATTGCAAAGAGGAAAGGTGGGAAATCCAATGGAGATTATCAACGATAAAACCATAATTATTTGATAAATCAAGATAACGGAGGTTGGTGGAGTTTCCACACAGATAGGAAGGGTTACCTCTTGACAAGTTATTACATTTCTGACTACTCACTGAATTATATTGGATGGTCTTGAAGTCATTGTTGCTCAAATTCAAGTAGCTCAAAAATTCAAGCTCTAGCAAAGTGAGGCTAAGTTCACCTGTTAGGCAGTGTGATTTGTCATCCATTTCTCCAATAGCAACAACGGTGGAATGATTTGTATGACATGGGAGATTGAGTTCCATAACTCTGCCAGTGATATTGTTACACTTGACTCCTGTCCACTCACAACAATCTAGTTTTGGAAACCATGAGGACAATAATCCTGAAGGATCTTTCACTCCTTCTTTGAAGTGTAGGAGTGTGTTCATGTCCTTCTCGTTGCAATGAACCTTCAAACTACACCTAACGGACTTGAGCATAATTATGCATAATAAGCAAAGCAAAAGGCATTTAATATTGTAGGGAGAAATATCCATTATCTCACAAGAAGATGGGTTACGATGGAAGGCATTAACATCCTCTGCAAATATTTATATGGTTGGAGTAAGTCTTCGTTAAATGTCAATATTATGAAAATTTCAATGGTCTTCGAGGAATATAAGGGCACATGCAGTGAGGTTCGAAATCATTTCACATTGCAACACCCGCTGTACTTACATCCTTAATTTTTCTATGTTCCCATAAATTGAAAAATCTCTTAAAATAAGCTTGTTTTTAAACTGAGCAAAGATTAATGTGTTTATGTTTAAATTATTGTAGGTTTATACTTAAGATTAATATACACTTAAATTTAAATTGAAAAATAAGTATATAGTTATTTCTTTTTAATTTTAGACACGAACTCATTTTATAAAGTTTTTCAAAGTATAGGAGATGCTACTTAATTTTATTGATTGATTAGAGTTCTATTCTCATAGAAAAGAAGGTCTGAATGACGAGACTAAAGTAGAGCCAAGTAGAGGCAGGTGTATATATGATAGTAATTCATGAAAACCAGAGGAGGGGGACTGAGTCACCAATGCTACCAATCTTTTTTTTTTATGGAATCTTTTCCACTATATTGCACATTGATAAGTTTAGAGATATAATAATCATTTATACAATTTATTTTTTATTGTATCAATTATTATGTCATATATATTTCTTTTTTTCTTTTTATTTTGTTTAGGATATTTTGTTGTCACAAAATGTCGCACAACTGACATTTCTCATAATTTTATATGATGCAGTAACTAAACTTGCTATGTAGATTGGGTTGCATGTTTTTTGCAATAAATTATGGATTCTTATGTTTTTTGCATTTGGGAATCAAATTAGGGAAGTGCACCGGCCATTTGTTCTTTAAAAGAAATAATGAAATGAAAGGCATATAATAGGCTAACCAGTTCCAAAATATTTAGTTTTGTTTTTGACAATAAGTGTTATTCTACATATAAAAAATATGTGAAATGAAGTACAAAGAAAAAAGAAGAAGATATGACGACATATAATATAATAAAAAAATAAATATATTAAGATAGAAATATTATTACAATATACAATAGTGAGGATTGATTCTATGATTGATGTTTATTGAAGTGTAGAAGGAAGAGGGGAAGCAAAGTATCATGAAAGTCCTGTGAAGTTTCTGAAATTTATTTTCAGTCCAAAAGCATTGCAAATTTATTCCCTATACTGAGAAATACACTTTTTTTGGCGGGCGCTATGTTTTAAAGATATGCAAAATCAAACTTTGTTTTGTTTAAGTGCTTGTCTCCTAGCTCTACTAATCTTTGAACAAGAAGAGAAATAAAGAAAAAAATATAAATAATAATATATCTTCTTCTTTTTTTCACTTATGCAAGCAGGGGTACCACTTGAGCTATCTACAGGAGACTCGGAAGGGGTGATAGATATTCACTTGTTTCCAAGTCAATGCTTAAAAGTTTCAGAATTCAAGTCTGATGGCCTAGCCTAGTTCACATTATTGACGTATTGTGTTGTGCATATCTCTTATTTCCGCAATTTGATGGAGTGGTGGCATTATTAAATAAAAAGTGTTTTAATTATTTTCTTCTTTCGATGAATAATTGAGTTACCATGTGAATGGCCATGATAGCTATATTTGCTTTGGAATGACAGCTCTCAATTCCTGTGAACATTTTTTATTATTATTTTAAGTTGAACAGAGCAAAACAGTAACCCTTAGTCCTTTCCGATCCAGGACATTAAACTGAAAATTCTCCCATGGCCTTTTATTATATAGCTAACACTTACTGTATAGTCCATAACTCAAAGTTGCAAACTCTCACTTTAAGGTTACTTTCTCATACATTTTTACGCTCCTAACAAATACAAGATGAATATTTTATTCATATGGCATAAGAAATTAGTATAGGCTAATCAAATTTATCATTGTTGTTCATAACTGCTTTTTTATTGCCTAAGGAAGACTTAATTCTCAGCGTGATCTTTTTTTAGCGTTTTATATGTTCTGTTACCCTTTCTTTTCGGTCAAGTTCTGTTTCCCATTCATTTTTATTTTTTCCTGTTACCCATTTAACGGTAGAAAAAATTTCGCAGATGCAAAGGCAAAAGTTTCTGTGGATTATACCGGGCCTGGCCCATTTCCTTGACTTTAATAACTGAGAACTCTGTCCCAGCAACATCTTTGTCATAGCGCCCCATACACTGTATCTAGTATTATTTTCATTTCTTTGGAGTATTTAAGTAGGTTCTATTGGATTTGTACCTTGTAAAATGTTAGCACTTACTTTATTTAGTAAAAATGTTTATAAAAAATCCATTTATATAAAAAAAAGACAAATGTTTTAACATATGTTAGTACGTTATCGTTCTATTTCTGTTAGTCGACAAGTGCGATGCATATGCGTTGCAAATGCATTTTTCATGTAAGCGGTGAGATGTGGGATCACGTTAAATGCATTGTTCCACTGGTGAGCGGCTGATGATTATAGTAATTTTATATGAGCTTCTGAAAACGAATTTTATTGCTTTTCACCTCGTAGAAAATGGAAATAATATGATAGTAAGTTAAAAACATTGCCATGCAGACTATAATCAGCATATTGAAAATATATTAGATTTTTGGCTTTTAAAAATGCAACTGCATTTCTCTCAGTTTCCGAGTCTGTTTTCGGGTTATAGCTGCACCAAACTCCGTTTCACCAGGCTCTGAAAAAATGGACATAAATGATTGTAGGTGTAATGAGTAATTAGTTAAATAATAGTTTTAGCCTACAATGAAAGCCAGAAATATTTCATTGTGTGGTGATATAACATTACTCAATGCGTGCTTACCGATCTTTCTTTCTGTAAAGCTCAGAAGAAAGTGACAAAGCAGATGATTGAAATACAACGTTGATTCCTTTGGGGAGGAGCGGAAGATTACCAACGCGCATGGATCAAATGGGATCAAGTTGTAACCCTTCAACTTCACCCAACCTTCAGGAGGTGGTGGAGCTAGCTGTAATGCTTCGAGGTTTTTGCATTCCAAATAAACCCTAAAAGGGAATCTTGTGGCTTCAGGAATCTCACCAAAAGCAGCCTCAAGCAGATTTCAACGAGAAAGAAAACATATTGTAGCTTGTCATCAGAAAGAGGTAACATAAATGTGATCTTGTAGTTAATTTGTCGTCTGAAAGGGGTAACATTGTACACACCTCTTTAGATAACCACAATTGTACCTTTATTTAAATACCAATGACCTTGAGTGGTAAAATCATCTACACATTTATTCATCTCTTTAGGAATAATCTTGGAATTATAAGTCCAAAACTTATTTTATTCCATCCCCTCACAATTAGATTTTACAGCACTCTCTCCGTTTTTGTGGAATGGCCTAAATTCTAAAACTGTAGTTGATATTAAGAAAAACACAATGCTATGCATTTTAGACTTATAATAGATGGTTTGGCTTATTAAATATTCTTTGGCTTTTAAAAATGCTTCACTTCATTGAACACCCTGCTTCCTTCCCACTCCTTTTTCCATTTTAAATTTTCAAAGGATCACTGTTTAGAAACATTAAAAAAATTAAACAAGACATTGGTGACTGTAAATTGGTTAAATAGTAGTTTTCACCACATTATGAATCCCTTATGTTATTGTTACAGTTCAACCTTTTGTATTTCAGTACAAGTGAAAAAACAGAAAGCAAATGGAATAAGTATCTCAACTTTTATGATTTTTTTTTTATATTGGCAAAATAAGATCCGGTATAAAAGCATCTCAAATATCTTCCACATAATCTATGTAAAGAAACGTTGCAAACTTACCACAGAACACAGTACAGATCCTATAGAGCAAATAGATGCATTTTGGTACGGGCTAAGTAACTTACTAAAATCCTGAATATACAAGTCACGTTTTTAATTTATGAATATTAAATAACACATGCAGCCTTGTGCCTTTTGTAGAAACTCTGCGGTGTTGGCCAAGTCTATGAAGTACCTGCATAATATGTAGAGTTTGCAAGGGTAAATAACAAGTGACTTGTTTTCAACTCAGAATTTGATTCAAATATCAGAAGGAAGACAGCACATTGAGGAATTAGTGTTTGGGGAAAGAAATGTCGTTAGTGCTTCTTCACAAACAACTCGCTTTGTATGTAGTAGATGGTATATTTGATTTAAAATAAATATATTTCTAGAAAAATCAGATTCAATTTAGAACTCAATAAAGGGGAAAATAATGCTTTCTTTACTTACCACATTAGCCAGCACTTTCTTACATTTGAATATAAGGAGCTATTATTTCAGATGATCATGGCATGCAACCGGTTAAGAAATTTGAAATAAGCATGCCTGAATGTTCTGTTGAAGAAAATGGCACCCAAAACGCTCAAAAATCCAACGGCAAATCCAATTCCCAAGCCCATATAGAAGCATGAATAAACTTGAGATTTATCTTCATCTTCTTCCATGGAATTTGTATTGTGGGATTTTTCATCTTGTGGACAAATCTTTGTTAGTGGAGGTCCACAAAGGTCAGGATTGCCTATATAGCTAAGATTTGTAGAACCAAGCTGGGTCCCTGATGGTATTTTGCCCATAAAATTGTTGAATGACAGGTTCAAGACACCAACATAATGTAGAGCAGACATGGACTGAGGAATTTGTCCAGAGAAATGATTGGTTGAGAGATCAATGGACTCCAACAGTTTCAGGTTTCCAATCTCTTCTGGTATGGTCCCCACTAATTGATTATGGGATAAATTCAAGGATTGCAATTCAGTAAGCTTATATATCTCTAAAGGCACACTTCCAGACAAATTGTTGCTTGAAAGATCAATGAGATTCATCAAATTAAAATATTCTAACTCGTTTCCTTTTATAAGCATTGTAATACTAAAAACGAAGGAAAGGGATAAACCATGTGTGGAAATGACAACGCCAAACTGATGACTTTCAGCCTGATCAGAAAGCATGGCCGTGATGTTATGTAAGCAGTTGGGTATTGGTCCTGACAATTTATTACTTGCGAAATCCATCACCATTAGTGACTGAAGTTGGCATAACTCTGTGGAGATATTGCCACTAAACTGATTGGATCTCAGTTTAAGACCTTTAATACTCAGACCCATCCAACTTGGTATAGTTCCGGAAAGATTATTGTGACCCACATCAAGGATTGAAAGTTTTTGGCAATTTTTCAGTGCCAAAGGTAACTCTCCAAATAACATATTGCTTTCCAAAAACAATGCAACAAGGTTAGACAACGAGCCCATTGAGTCAGGGATCTTGCCTGTTAGGTTATTGTATCCCATATCAACATGAACCAACAAATTCCATTCATTCCAACAATTTGTGAGTTCTCCGGATAAATGATTATAACCCAAGTCCAAGTGCATTACATTCTTTTTTTCTGTCATATTGTGACACAAGAGAGGAGAGATGGATCCAGACAAAGAGTTATTATATAAACACAAAATAATCACATTTGATGATATACGAGGCAAGCTACCTCTCAAATTATTGGAAACCAACCATACTAATGTCGAGTTTAGCAACACGTTTGACATATCCCCATTGATTGTATTGTTTACAAGATAAAGATATTCAAGTTGAGTAGTAAAGTTCCAAAACTTGTCTAGAGGTTCAAATGAAGCATTTGAATCTTTAATATTCAGTTGTTTTAGAGAATATTGTGTAAATAGCCATGGAGGAAGTTTGCCACTCATATATCCCAATTTAAGATATCGAAGTTGAAAAGGAGGGACCCATTTATGATCAAAATCAATGATCAAGGAAGGTGAGCTCAACCAAAAGACTTTTAAATTTGAAAGAGAGAGTAAATTTCTTTCAGACACAATTCCCGTTAAGGAATTGCCGTCAACTGTGAGTACCTCCAAGTTGAAGAGTTGCCCAAGACTTTCTGGAAGATTTCCATTTAAGTTATTTGTACCGAGTCTCAATATAGTCAAGGATGATAGATTTCCCAAACTTGAAGGGATTGGACCAGAAAAATAATTTGAAGAAAGATCAAGTTCTTGTAGTTGTTCAAATTGTCCTAGCCAATCTGGAATGGGCCCTTTGAGATAATTACCAGACAAAATCAAAGATTTAATGTTTCTGAGATTTGGTAATGCCTTGGATAATTGGCTATGTATTTTGTTTTTACTGAGGTCAATGTGAGAGATCTCAGAACTAAGATTGAATAACCAAGTAGGCAACTCAGACGTAAAATCATTGCCAGCGAGATTTAAAACTTCAAGTGAAGTAAAATTGGCATAGTGAAGAGATGGATAGATGTTTTCAAGTTGACAATTGTCCAAGTGTAACTCTGAAAGTGAAGGGAGAATGGTCACTGACTGAAGCCAATCAATTGCCTTGTGAAGATGAACACCGCCAAGGCTAAGATATTGCAAAGAGGAAAGGTGGGAAATCCAATGGAGATTATCAACGATAAAACCATAATTATTTGATAAATCAAGATAACGGAGGTTGGTGGAGTTTCCACACAGATAGGAAGGGTTACCTCTTGACAAGTTATTACATTTCTGACTACTCACTGAATTATATTGGATGGTCTTGAAGTCATTGTTGCTCAAATTCAAGTAGCTCAAAAATTCAAGCTCTAGCAAAGTGAGGCTAAGTTCACCTGTTAGGCAGTGTGATTTGTCATCCATTTCTCCAATAGCAACAACGGTGGAATGATTTGTATGACATGGGAGATTGAGTTCCATAACTCTGCCAGTGATATTGTTACACTTGACTCCTGTCCACTCACAACAATCTAGTTTTGGAAACCATGAGGACAATAATCCTGAAGGATCTTTCACTCCTTCTTTGAAGTGTAGGAGTGTGTTGATGTCCTTCTCGTTGCAATGAACCTTCAAACTACACCTAACGGACTTGAGCATAATTATGCATAATAAGCAAAGCAAAAGGCATTTAATATTGTAGGGAGATATATCCATTATCTCACAAGAAGATGGGTTACGATGGAAGGCATTAACATCCTCTTCAAATATTTATATGTGTAGTAAGTCTTTGTTAAATGTTACGAAAATTTCAACGGCCTTCGTGGAATAAATATATGGGCACATCCAGTGGGGTTCGAAATCATTTCACATTTCAACGCCCGCTGGACTCATCGTTAACTTGTCAAGACCTGTGCGCATAAATTGAAAAATCTCTTAAAATAAGCTTGTTTTTAAACTGAGCAAAGATGATTATGTTTATCTTTAAACTTTAGTATTTAAGGTTAATATACAGTTAAAATTAAATTAAAAATTATGTAAATAATTATTATTTAATTATGTCAGACACGAACTCATTCTAAAAGTTTTTCAAAGTGGGGATCACGCCATTTAATTTTATTGATTGATTAGAGTTCTACTAACATAGAAGTTGGTTTGATGGATGTGACAAGTTTTTAAGAGTGTGGATCACACCATTTAATTTACTGATTTGTTGGAGTTCTATTAACGTATAATTAGGTTTGAAGGATGTGACCATAGTAACGAGTCATGGGCCTTGATGTTTAAAATAGAGAGATGAACCAGTGAATTGTAAAATCTTATGCTAACGATTAAAGACGTTAAGATAGGACAGCATTTTTGTGAGGAGCACATTAGCAATTTTGTTTCTAATTTTGTAAGCGAATTGAAAATTAGTTGTTTAGTTTATAAAATCCTCTATTAATTTTTATAAAAGTAGGAGGGAAATGAACAAGACTAAGCTTATAAAAAAAGTCTATTTAATCTATTTATATTTATATATTATATATTTATATTTATATAATATTTATTTTATATTTTATTTACATAATATTAATATATATATATATATGTTTTAGGTTTATTTAATGACCTTTTTATTTTATAAGCTTTAAGTTTGCAAGTTTTTTTAATTAATTATTTATATAGGATTTAAGTTTATTTATTTTATTTTTTTTGTTAGGTAGGCTTTTAAACAAGTTTGTAGGCTTTATAGACTTTAAATCATATCAGACCTTAATAAGAAAAGAAAGACTTTAACAGGTAACATGTCCAGTCTCAGGCCTCAAAATTTTTAAACAGGTCAGACTTGAACACTCAACTTAGCTTGACTTGGCCTACTTTCATCCTATATATAAGTTAATCCTTTGTTATATTTATATTTATAAATTAACAATAGGTTAATATGTTAGGTTAATCTCATATTAGACACAACATTAATAGAAAGATGTTATCGTTTTGCAGGCATGGTTTGACAAAATTGTTTGTGTGATTAGAGAAAAAACATGTTTTATCTTTGACGATTTGCATTGGGTTGTTTCTATCCGACAAGTGAAAATCAATTGAGGATTCTACAGTGCTATTAGGGTTCAATTTTGTGCACATTCAAATGGAGCATATATTTCTAATTACATTTTACCCTGACTTTCAATGTGTTCTTAAGATTATTATTTTTGGGTTTAGTATTTGTATAGACCTTTGAATGGAGAAGTACTGTGGTGTTTATGTATGAGTAATTATGCTAGTGGGTTAAAATGTTTTGGTTGTTGGAGATGTGGTCCTATTATTTAACTAGGAATCAACCTTAAAAATCATTTTTTTATCTTTGTTAAGTAAACACTTTTTTAAGTTTAATGGTTTTTGAGAATATGTTCTTTTTACTACATGCAAAATATTATTTTATTTATTTATTTATTATAGTGGTAACTTTGTTAAAAATTGTTAAAAAATAGACAAATTAAAAAAGGTCTAATTTAAGGGATAGAAAAGTTGAGAATGGGTTAAAATTGAATTGTGTTATTAATTGTTGAAATATAGAGTTTAAATAGAGAAAAATAAAGAACTTTTCCTATCTAAGTGTCACTTTCAAAATGGTTAAAACTGAATTCAAAACAAAATTACCACTAAACCATTAAGTACAACTCTCAAAAGTAGCTAAAACTGAATGCAAAATAAAATTACCATTAAGTCACTAATAGTTAACTTTAAACAACTAAGTTTGACTTCAAAAGTAGAAAAGAAAAATGGATTGAAATTGAAATGTTAACTCATCTAACAAAAGTAAGGTATAGGTTGGATTAGGTGAAAATTTGGAAAGATTATGATGAAGACATACTAAAGGTGTTTAGTTTCAAGAAATTCTCTTAAAAACTATGATACCTAAATTAGAAGAACGTTTTATGGTTAAATCTTGCTTATAGTCTTAATGATAGACTTAGAATTTCGAACCATGATATGAATTTGCTGGATATAGTTGAAGTTGCAAAAAATGGCAAAAAAAGGGATGCATATTATGAGAATTTAATGATTGGTGTTAATAAAATAAAATCTAAAAGTTTTGTTAAAAGACATAGAAGATGAGGTTAATGTTTGTTCGGTTGATGTGACTGAGGGGGGTGTAAAGGCCGAGAGTGCAATTAGGGCTATTTTAGATAGGGATGGTGTTGAGTAATATGTAGAAGGCTATTTCAGTTAGAGATGGTGTTGAGTGATATGTAGAAGTTAATGTTTAGGGTATTGTTGATGTTGGTTTATAGGAGGATGGTAAGGAAGATGCAAAAGAGATTGGTGTTGAGGGGTCTGGTGAGGGTGGCGCAACTTAGGATATTAGGACAAATAAAGGGCCTGCTAAGACTGATGCAACTTAAGATGTTAGGTTTGAGGGTGTAACTGAGGGTTTAGGTTATGAGAAAACTTGTATATATATATGATGAAGGATAAGAAAATGACGTTGAAAGAAGGAAAAGGTGCATCTAAGAAGAAAGAGAAAAAAAAAGTTGAAAAATCAAAATAACCTGTTAAAAAAAAAAGAACTAAAAACAAAGGTGATATGGTCAAGAAGCAAAAGACTAACCTAAAAAACAAAGAAAAAGAAAAAAAAATTATTATGGAAGATTCTTTTTTCAAAATAAATAGATGTTGCTAGGAAAAGGATAACATATGCTAGTGAAGGTGAAGGTTCATGGAGATTTGAATAGTTAAAAACTCAAATTTGGATGATGAATCTAGAAACAGGGACATCTACCTACACTTCAATGGAGATGCCACTTTTATTCATGTTAATATAGAACTTGGAAAGGAATTCCTAAAAATTAAACCCTTCAAGCAAGGTGTGAAGGACTATACATTTTAATTGGGTAGAGAAATCCATTGGGTTAAGACTAACAAAATGAAGGGTATAATCAAGTATAAAGAGAAAACATGTTAGTGAAAGACTTATTACAATTATAGCAATGCTCAATATTGTTTCTATATCAAAACTTTTAACAATGAACTTACTTATGGGATAGTTTTCAAGAATAAACAGGCACCACAAGCTTGGATAGTTGGAAAATTTGTCAAAAAAGAAACCGAAGGAGGAAGAAATAAAACACTCAAACTATTGATTACTTTAAAAAAATTTAAGATCCATTTAGAAGACACCAAAATTTAAAGGTTGTGAAAGAAGAAAAAGTCATTCTCAAGATAGTGAAAATGAGTAGTATGATGGGCTATGTGATTATTATGCTAAACTGTTAAAATGAAACTTAGGTTCAATTGTCAAGAAGCATATATGTCCTCAACTAGAAGGTTTTTTTCAATTTCATAGACTGTACATATGTCTTGATGGACGTAAGAAGGTGTTTAAGAGGAATGAAAATCATTGATAAACCTTGATGATGCATTTTTGAAGGAATATCATGATGCCTAGCTATTGTCTACAGTTAGCCAAGATGAAAATAATCAAATTTGGATCATTGCTTAGGGAGTTATGGATGTGGAGAATAAAGAAAATTAAAAATGGTTCTTAAGTATTTTGTATGAAGATATTGGATATTACAAACAAAATGGATAGAAATTTACATCAAACATCCAAAAGGTACATGACATGTGTCATTATTAGTTAGCTTAGTTTTCATGCACTTGTATTATGCTATTATTCGATGTGAATAACTAAGTTAGGGATTTGTATGCAAGATTTTTAATTTGTCAGTAACTAATATACAAGATTTTAATTTGTTAAGGACTAATATGCTTGAATCATTTTCAAGTTTGAAGCAAACCTTACAAGAGGTGATGCTTGAAACACCTTACAAGTTTTGTATATGGCACATCTAACAAAATTTCTCCAAATAATGGAAGGATAAGGAGTTAAAAATGATACTGTAGGAATGTGCAAGGTTTACAAAAATTCAAAAATTAATTTTATAAATACATGAACTTTACCAAGATGACCAACCTGGAGATACATGATTAATTGGTAGAAAAGCCAAAAGAATGTTTAAACAAGGCCTGTTTTTCTACATGGTCAAATGGACAACATCTATAATAACAATTGTAAAATCTTTAATGTCAAGAACCAAGCCCATCATCACAATGCTTGAGGAAATTAGGATGGTGATCTCTAATAGTATCATCATAAACAAGCTCAAGTTAATAAGAGACAACAATCATTTACCACCAATCCAGCAAAGTAGGTTGAAAAAGGAGAAAAAATAATCTAGCAAATGGACAACTACTTAGTCAAGTATTATTGTTCACACTAGAAGAATATAACACATGTCATTAGTTGTTATCTATCATTCCTAATAGTGAGATGCTTATTTCACAATGTAATGGATGATGATGGACACAAATTCAAAGTTCACTATTGGCCAACCAAAATAATTATGTAAATTTTGGAATACAAACTTGCACATATAGATTTTGGGGGATAACAGGTTCCACATTCAAACACAACTTCACAAATTTCATAAAATAATATTCACATATTAGAATCATTGCTGTGTTTATGAAATTATGCAGGAAAGTCTTGCATATATGCCATATCTCCCGTAACATATAAGGATGAACACCTTGAAGATCATTAACATGCATGACTCATAATGGCTTTCTATCAAAGTACTTATACACATCATATTAAGGCCTCACCTAGGGAAAAGTATTGGAATTACACTAACCAAATTTACCTCTCGCATCAAAGCTTAAGAGAGACTTGTTAGGCCCAAAATGTAAAGGAGAAAAGATATAAATAAAGAACCTGTCAATCCACATAAGCTAAAGAGGAAATTGAAATAGTTTAATTGAAAATTTTGAGGTGAATCCAAACCTAACAAGAAACTTGTCTTGTACTTAACAAGCAAAGGTTGGAAGAATTACAAGCCTAACAATTTCAAGATAAATCCTTAACCAATGCTGCTGCTATTAAGGTTATTAAGGTGTTATTGACCCTAAGGCTACTACTTTTAGGCTAGGTGGTGCTAAGTTTGAGGGTGTTATAGACCAAGTGGTGTTAGGTATGAATATATTAGGCTAACAACTGTTAGATCCACATTACCTAAACCAATTAGTAGATGAGATAAACATATCTCGGTCCTAACATCTACCTCTTAAAGATGCCTCATCCAAAAGTTATTGCATGGTACTAAGGTCAAAACTAATAATAAGAAAAACCTCAAGTTCAAACCCACTAACATAACTTGCACTAAGAAGCCCACCATCAATTTTAATAGTTGCACCAACACAACCTGTATCAAGAAGCCCACCCTTATTTTCACCAACGGTAGACATTGATAATCATTCAAAGTCTAACAAAATTTATATCAACCTCAACCTTAAAGATCCAACCTTTTAATTTGACATGTAATGAACAAGTGATGAACTATATTGTTTAGTATTTTTTTCAATTACTTTGCTTCTACCTTATTTATGTTAAATTTATTTGTATTTGACAAATATGAATGTATGAACAACTTTAAGTTAATTATATGGACAACAATTTTAAAAGCATTCAAAACATTGATGTTCGTAACTTATGATTATTGTACTTTGGTTTTTTTCACCAATACGTTGTTATAACTACGATATGCTTGAAATAAATATAAACTTAATAAATATAGATAAAATTTCAATTACATTCAACAAACTTCAACTAAAGGCTATTTTGTACATTAAAAATAAAAAACAAATACACAAGCTGCAAGAATTTCATAACTTAATTTTTTAAACAAACACTCTCAATAATACAACATAAACATCAACATCATATGACATTCAATCTCCTAATTTCACTATATATAAGATTAAGCTTTTTTGCCATATTTTTCATCATGATTAGTTTCAACAATCATGTCTAATGTAGATTCATTATTTTTTAAAACACTATCATTATAAAATGAATAATATTTATATCTGTCATTTACCTACATCATACATTGCAACTGTAAACAACTAAAATAAATAAATAAATAACTTTAATATAAAACCTCCATTATCTTCATTTTGTGACATATATAATAAAGTTTACTAAAGTTTCTTTCTAAACCAAATACTCTAATTACAATTTGAAATTTGCAATAACATCTCATAAGTTATTCTTCTTATGTGTTTTTTTGAGCTTCTTGAATTCCCACTTTAACCGGTCTTTTATCACTATTAATGAACAATGCTTTTGAAGGAATGAGATAATATCAAAGTAATATACAAAAGTAAGGGTGTTGTCCAAACGAAAAAGAACTAAATCCTAAATTAAACAACAATACAAATTTATGATTTTAAAAAAGAATAATTAGTATACCTACATCAAATAAAAAAGAGATTATATCTCATATGCAAAATGACAATGTCTGTATGTCATAACCAAAGTAAAATTTAATATACATAAATATATTATTAATAAAAAATATAATGAACGATTAACTTCCAGGTTAAAAATATAACAGCTAATTTGTACAAAATTAATGATAAAATTTTTAATTTACTTTTTTTTCTAAATACTAAATATGATGCATTTAAAATGAATTTAAATGAAAAAAAAAATGGCAAGTGCAGTGTTAGAGAATATATACATCGATCGTGTTTAAATATTGGTGAAAAAATTTGTCATCCGATCACATGTATCTATGTTTAACTCTCTCTTTTTTTAACTAAAACAAAACTGAAATCTGCTCCTAACCATTCAATATGGTTAAATTTGATTATTTTTTTCAAAAATATCCTTGTATTTAAAACAAATGAATAATTGAAGCATCCAAACTAACAAGGCTTTGAATTAGGTGGATTCTATGGGGTGTGCTGTTATTTTTTTTCAAAATGGCATGTGTTATTTATTGGGGTGGAACCGTACGTCCTGTTTTTTTTTTTTTTTCCAAACTGGTAAATCTTTGGATATCTTATAATCGTAATCAAGACTTTTAAGTTATAATTTATTTTTCTTTATAATAATACTTTTTATCTGTTATTACCTTAAAAAATTATTCTTTTTTATTTTTATTTAGAAATTTAAAATATTTATTATTTTACATAAATATATTATAAAGAATAATTAATAAAAAAATTAAATATATTTTTAATTTCTCTAAAAAAAATCAAATTTTATTTTTTGTCTCTTGATTTTAAAATTTTTTATTTATATTATTTATTTTTTAAAATATTTTAATTATAATTTTTAACATTAATTCAAATAAGATTAAATAGAGTTAGATTAATCATTATTAAAAAAAATTAATTATTTTATAAAATATTTTAATTATAATTTTTTAACCATGGTTAACTTATTTTAGTTTAATGTAGTTTGAGCTAACATTAAGAATGATATTTAAGGTTTTTAAAAAAACAAGAAATTTAAACTAAAAATTTTAAAATTGAATGATAAAAATTAAGATTTAATTATTTTAAAAGGACTAAAAATATATAATTTTTAATAAAATAAAAATATAATAAAAAGTTATATAATAATTTTAATATAAACAAAAATATTAATTAGTATTTTTAATTATATAAAATAGATAATGCGAAGAGTATTTGTTAAATTTGTAATCAAGACTTTTATCCCAATTCATTTTTCTTTGTTTGTGATGAATAAAGGGTTGAAGGCTCAGGAAAGAAAGCTACGCTACACCACCCTTTCGACAAGGGTGTCAGCAAAATTTACTAAAAACTTAATAGAAAGTAAATCTGGAAGAATATTAACCCATCTAAAGCTAATCTCCATAGTCGCCTTATTTTGCTAAACCATCTGCTATAGATTATGCTTCACCAAGCGTACGTATAGCACAAGTTGACTCGGTCCAACCCAAATCAATTTCCCTATCTCACGAATAAGTCCTCCACAACCACATTGATGTAAAGACATAGAAATTGATAGCACTTAGAATCGGACTCAGTAACCACTCTCCTAAAGTCTCTTGTACGAGCTAAGTCAAGACCTTGAAAATTTTTGCAACTTGTTGGTTGCTAATAAAGGCTACAATAAATTTGCTTTGAAGATCTTGTGTAACATTGAAAATTTTTTAAATGGTCCACATAAATAAGTGATCATGAATGGTGATCACATTTTTTTATCATTGATTATTATTATAATAATAATATAGATTGAAATAAATAACTTATTATTTTAATCATCATTAATAAGTGTAATAATAAACAGTTAGGATTACATAAAAATTAATTATTAACGGTGAAGATTTATGAAAATATAACTGATGTTTTTTGTCCCCTTCATGTACTCTCTAAAACAGTGGACAGTTCCAAAACTATCCTTTGCTTGCGTGCATCCCACATTCTCATGTTAACAAATAAGTGTTCTATATACTAAAAAAAATTACATATAAATATCCTAAATAGTTTTATTTATAATAAAATTTATCATTTTTAAATATTTAAAATAAATATTTTTTTTAAACCATTCTTCCCAATTTATAAAACTCAGATAGTAACAAAAGAGAAAAAAGATAAGAATATCAGAACTAGAATAAGCAGCTTTTATCTGGCATCAAACGCATAATATGGGTTACAATCTTAAATTTTTGTTACCATTGAATTAGTCCGTTAGAGGAATTTTCAGAACCACTATAAATTCATATCCTATCCAGGATTGGTCCCTACATTCATCCGGAAAAAAGTTCCACACTAACTCGAAAAAGTACAAACAAATTTGGATCCTATCTTGTGGCCTTTCAAAACTTCAGTCTAACTTGCATCGAAACTAAAAAATGTCACATTGATGTTTATATATTACTGTTCATATGTGGTAATTTTTTAATTAAAACCATCTAAAGAATAAATTTATGTTACATCTATAAGATATTTTTTAATATATATATTTATTTTATTTGATTAATGTTTATATGCCTTTGTTTTGTTAATTAAATTTAATTACTGTTTATATTAGTAGACATATTGATGTTTATATATCAATGTTTATATGTGGTAATTTTGTTAATTAAATTTAGTTACTGTAATATTAATAGAAATATTAATGTTAATATAACACTATTTCTATGTAGCTATTTTGTTAATTAATTTTTTTGTTAAATTATTTTTATATTATAGTTTAGAATTTGTATGATGATTTTAGTTTTTAGGAGTAAATTAGACTTAATTTTTAAACGTATTATGGATTAATGATTTAAGTATATTATTTAATAAAAATTTAATATTTTTAATTATTAAAATAGTAAAATTTTAAAAGAAATATTTAAATTTTTAATTAATATCCTGATATTTGCTATGTTTATAAATATTAAGAAATTATACTTAATTAAGGTTGAAATTTTAGAAACATAGTTATTTTTATAAACATAGTTATATTTGTTATGTTTATAAATATTAAGTAATATTATATTTAGTTAGCATTGAAATTGTATATACGTAGTAATTTATTTTAATCAATATTTTTTATAATTTAAAAATATTTTGGAAGTGAATATTTTTATTTTGAATTATCTAAAAAATTAAATTTTTTAAAATTAACTAGCAAGTTTTAATGATAGTATTTATTTTAAAATATTTGCTAATTATATAATTTATATTTAATTTCTTAGTTAAGATATTTTTTTTTGTTAAGAATTGAAATTGTACTATTTGGTTTAGAATGTATTGAATGTATTGTATAATTAAATTTGTGAGAAACGATATTTCATATTTATTGATAGACAAATTTTAATAAAAATTTCTATCAAATAATAATATGACTAAATATTTAAAAAAAATACATAAATTCTAAATATTTTCAGCTATAAAAATTTAATTTTTATAACATAAATAAAAATTAAATCAAATCTTAATAAAAATTAACGAAATTTAGTATTAGATTAATCATATTTTATGTAAATCAACTTTTAATTGTGAGTTAATTAAATGTCATTCATAGTTAACCAAATTTTAGCATTAAGGTAATGAGACTTCTTGTAATTGATTACTAAAGCTTTCTAAAATAAGTTATAATATATTAATTTAATTGATTATTAATTGATTCTAACATTTTAAAGATTATAAAGTTTGATAATTGATTAATAAATGATGTAATCAATTACCAATACATTATGAAAATTATAAAACATTTCATTAATCGATTAACAATATATTTAATTAATTACTAAAATATTTTAGAAGGTTTAGGAGTCATAAAATTTTTTAATAATTGATTATCAAGGTTATTAATCAATTATTAAGTTAAAGTTCTGGTAGTTTTAAAATATTTTTCAATTACAACGATTTAAAAATAACTCATTTGAATTTAACCTCTAAGTTTACTTATAATATTATTCTTAACTCATTCTTCATAAAAAAAAAAAGAAACAGATTGTGAAAAGAGAAAGATAATATAATAAAAGAGAAATTTTTAAAAATATGTTACGAGAGTTTTATTTAAAGTGTGAAGTTTTATTATTGTATTAGGATTTTAGTTGTATCGTGCTTTAAGAGTGAATTTCTTTTGATCTTTTCCTTATTTTTCTTATTCTTGATTGTTGATTCTTGAAAGAAAAAATTCTCTTTTGATGGTATTTGTATTTGTGTTTGTGCAAAGTGTATGAAATTTGAATGGTTCTTGAGATTTCATATGGAAAATCTTAAAATAGTCTTTGTAAGAGGATATTTTATCTCTTCAAATGGTGAAAAAAATCGACTAAACGCAACTATGTGATGGTTGCAACAAATCATAATAGTTTCTTGTGTAATCTTGTTTATCCCTATACTTTTATATTTCATTACTTGATTTTTTATATTCTACATATTATTTGTTCTTGATCGACCTTTATAACTTAACTTTGATTTTATTGAATTGATCACTAAAATTATTTTAACATTTTGAATATTACATAACTCACATATCATGTTCAAGATTTTTTGAATGACTTATTTTTATTAGTTTACTATTTTAATTTGTTGATAAATTTTAAAAAAAAATTGTCAAATTTAATTTACCTCTCTTAGATTTGTGATCATTTGGTTAATAAAATTGTTTAAATTTTAAAATTTTTCTATCATTGATTAATATATTTATTTAAATGTAGTTAGGTTTATAATTAATTATTAATTAGTTAATTAATATTTTGTATTTGTTAGGTTTGGGTTTTCAAAAAATTTATAATTTAGTGTTATTAATAAATGTAGTTATTTTTATAAACGTAGTAATATTTGTCATGTTTATAAATATTAAGTAAAATTATATTTAATTAGTGGTAAAATTTTATATACATAATAATTTATTTTAATTAATCTTTGTTATAATTTAGAAATATTTTTTAAGTGAGATTTTTTTACTTTGATTTATCTAAACAACCATATTTATTAATATTAATTTATAAATTTTTGTCGTAGTCTCCAAATTATCCACATTATAATTACCTTATTTGTATATCATCTGTTACATAAGTGTATTATTTAATGAGATTTGCACTATTGGGATATATCAATGTCCAAATTGATAGTTTGATTAACAATCAATTCAGATATACATTAGTGTTAGTTACATAAATTCAACATTTCTAAAAAATGTAGGTAATTTAAAGAACTAAAGCAAAATACGGTTGTCACATCTAGAAACCAAACCAAAGTTGGATCATCCCGTTTGAATATAATCCTTGAGACTACAAAGAGTTCTTCATCTAATGTTCGCTCTCAACAATGAGAAGTCACTTGTTATCCTACTAGTGATGAAAAAAGTTGTAGACTCAAAGGATTCTCATATGCATTGTCTTCATTATCATCGTCATCTTCTCCATCTCTATCTTCTCCTTCATTTCTTCATTGTTGTATTTTTTCTTTGGATAAGTATGATATGTACGATAGAGACCTACTTCATCTTAGGAGGAAATAATATAAGAAAATTATCATAAAATTAACAATAAGAAAATATTCTTAAAAAAACAAATAGATAACGTAGATCATATAAAAAAGAAAAAATAATTTGAGAAAAACTTTAGTATCAAAAGCAAGGATTCAAAGTTTATGTATAGGAATTGATTATAATTCTTCTACAATAAAATAGCCTGAAGTGTTTTCCAGGGTTAGATGAATCTTATTGTGTTGTATGTATTTAGTTGTAATTATCTCTAAACAAATGAGGTAATCTTAAGATGATGATTGTTGAGATTTTTCAAAATAATTTATAATTTTAAAAATATATATTTTTTAATTTAAATTATCATTTAATAAATTTTATGAAAATATTTTTTATTAAATTTTTTTAATATTTTTATAATTCTTTAAAATAAATTATTTATTAACATGATAATTATTTTTCAATTTCTAATTTTTTAATTACTTAATATTCTAAATATTTTTTCTCTTTTCTTTCTTGAGATCTACCTTATTTTTCAATACATCTTTCTAATATTCTGTTTCATGTCTAATAATTGTTTAAATTGTTTTTTCTCCTGAATATATATTTTGATATCGATAGTCCTGATTTTTTTTTTATATAAATAAAGGTATTGAAAGATAAATTAATTAAAAAAAACCTTATTAAAAGTCTTAAACTTTATCATAATATTATATTCTTTTTCTATTTAAGTGCATCAAATAAGGTATTGTAAGACGATTTTCCAAAAACTTATTAAAGGTATTAAATTTTATCATAATGTTCGATTCTTTTTTTAATTAACGCATGCATTAGCTTAAAATATTATTGTAAATATTATTAATTTTTATAACCATTGATTTTCAAATTTTAATTCCTTTTTTAAGATCAACTACATTATAAGATAAATTAAATACATTAACCATGACTCATTCTTTTTTATTTGTTGTACAGATTAAAAAAGTTAATTAATGTTCTTGTTTATATTAAAATTGTTATATAATTTTTTATTATATTTTCAATCTATCTTATTAATTTACTTTTCTCTTTAAATAGTATTTTTGTAGAGAATAAAGATATAATAAAAGTAATTAGTATTATCTTAAAATTTTAAAATAATAATTAATAAATATATTATTTTAAATAATAATAAAAGAAAAAGAAAAAAAAGTATTATCCATATATAAATACTTGAAAAAAAACACAATCTCCTTGTTAAATAGACTATATTCTTTGACTAAAAAAAATGTAACCGCATTTTCTATTTGTATAACTCTTTACTTCATCTCACAAATCTCCTCTTTTTAATTTGAGTTATATTATTTGTTTATTTTTTATATCATATCAATTATTTTATTATATATTTTTTATTTCTTCTCCCTATCTCTCTTTGTTGTGTATTTATTATTAAAATAAAATTATATAAATACAATTTTTCTTATAAAATAACTAGACATTGATAACTGTGTAATTGGATAAATAGCAGTTTTAATTATATAAAGTATGCTTATGTTAACATGTGGTTAAAGTTGAACCTATTTCTTTGTGTAGATTAACAGAAAAAACAGAAAGCAAAAGGAAGTTAACAGAGAACGAGTAATCCAACTTATATGGATTTTTTGATATTCTGAAATAAGATCTGCCACAAAAGCATCTTCAAATATCTTCTGCATAATCTATTATAAAGAAACATCACAAACTTACCATATAACACATATCCTATAGATCAAACAAAGCGTTTGCCACGAGCTAAGTAACTTGCTAAAAAACTTAAACAGACAAATCATGTTTTTAATTTATGAATCCTTAAGAACACATATGATCTTGTGTCTCTTGTAGAAACCTCTGGGTGAAGTTGTTGAAGCAAAGACATGAAGGACCTGCAAATTATGTACATAAAGTTTGCAAAGGTAAATAACAAGTTATCTATTTTCAAGTTTGAATTTATCCAATATTATCATATAAAGTGCAACTTTAGAAGACACGAACTTCAGAAACTAGTACTTGAGAAGTTATTCTTGTATTCTCTATTTTCTTCAACTGATTTTTGTAAGAAAGTCCAAATACCGTTGCTAAATAATTGTTCACTCAAGCCTTGAACAGGATAAATACTTTTGAGTTTTAAGTATGTTAAGAGATACATGCAAAAATTATTTTCCAAACCCATAAAATTACTGCAACTACTTTCACATGCAGACATGTTAAGTAATAGACAGCCAGCATATATTGGATCTAAACAGAGTTAAAAACACTTGCATAGCATGCTTGATTTAAACAAAATATATAACATATTTAGTTTATAGCTCAATAGAAAAAAAAAAGTGCATCTTTATTTACTTACCTATACCATAGTTCCGATTTCATTGATTCCAACCGACAAACTTCACTTTTGGATGACCATAGCATACAATCGGTAAAGAAATCTGAGATACCCATGCCTGCATGTTCTGTTAAAGAAAATGGCTCCAAGAACTCCCAAAAATCCTACGGCAAATCCAACTCCCAAGCCCATATAAAAACATGAATATATTTCAGATTTATCATCTCCATATTTTTCTTCTATGGGCTCTGCATGGAGGGATTTTTCATCTTCTGGACATATTTTTGTTAGTGGATTTCCACAAAGGTATGGATTACCTATGTAGCTGAGGTTGGTAGAACCAAGCTGGGTCCCAGATGGGATTTTGCCTACAAAATTATTGTAGGAGAGGTTTAACACCCCAAGATAATGCAAAGAAGACAAGGACTGAGGAATTTCTCCAGAGAAATGATTGCTTGAAAGATCAACGGCCTCCAACTGTTTCAAGTTTCCAATCTCTTGTGATATGGTGCCCACTAATTGATTATGGGACAAATTCAAGGATTGCAATCCAGTGAGCATATATAACTCTAAAGGCACGCTTCCAGACAAATTGTTACTTGAAAGATCAATACCGTTCATCACATGCAGATATTGAAAGACATTGCCTTTTATAAAAATTGGAATACTAAAACGTAATTTTAATGCTGAACCTGTTGTTGTGTGAATAGTAATGAAGAATGTATTCAATGAAGCTTGACCAGAAAGCATGTTTGTGATGTTATGTAAGCAATTGGGGATTGGTCCTGATAATCTATTGCTTGCAAAGTCCATCACAAGCAGTGAGTTAAGTTGGCATATCCGTGAAGGAATTTTGCCACTGAATTGATTGGATCTCAATAGAAGAACTTTTACACTGCGCTGCATCCAGCTTGGTATTGCTCCAGAAAAGGTATTGTCTGCTAGATTAAGAATCCATAGGTTTTGGCATTTTTCAAGTGACAAAGGTATGACTCCAAACAACCTATTGCGATCCAAATGCAATGAGAGAAGATTAGACAAGGATCCCATTGAGTGTGGAATAGTGCCTGTTAGGTTATTATTCCCCAAATTAACTTGGAGCAACGATTTCCAATCATTCCAACAATCCGTGAGTTTCTCCTGATAAAAGATTATCTGCCAAGTTCAAGTACACTAAATTGCTTTTTCTTGTCATATTGTGACACAAGAGAGAAGATATGGAACCAGACAAAGAGTTGGCAGCTAAATTCAAAAGAAGCACATTTGGTGATAATCGAGGCAAGCCACCTTTCAAATTATTATAACTCAACCAAGTAATTTTCGAGTTGAGAAATACATTTGACATGTCCCCATTGATTGTGTTGTTTGATAAAGAGAAAAACTCAAGTTGAGTACTAAAATTCCATAACTTGTCTAGAGGTTCAAAGGAAGCACTGGAGTCTGTAATGGTTAGAGATTTTAGAGAACTCTGTATAAATAGCCATGAAGGAAGTTTGTCACGCATAAAGAACAATCCAAGATTTAGAAGCTGAAAAGGAGGCACCCATTGAGGATCAAAATCAAAGATCAAGGAAGGCGAACCAATTGAAAGTAACTTCAAATTTGAGAGAGAAGCAAAATTTCTTTCAGACACAATCCCTGTCAAGGAATTCTCATCAACTACAAGTTGCTCCAAATTGTAAAGTTGACCGAGACTTTCTGGAAAATTACCATTCAAGTAATTTGAGTATAGTTTCAATGTAACCAAGGACGATAAATTTCCCAAACTTGTGGGGATTGGACCAGAAAAATAATTTTCAAAAAGATTAAGTTCTTGTAGTCCTTCAAGTTGTCCTAGCCAATGTGGAATGGGTCCTTTGAGATAATTTTGAGACAAATCCAAGGATTTAATGCTTCTATGATTTGAGAATATTTTAGATAGTTGGCCATGTATATGATTTTGGCTAAGATCAATATGAAAGATGTGACAACTAAGATTAAATAGCCAACTAGGCAATGATTCGGATGCAAAATTATTGTTGGCAAGATTTAAAACTTCTAGGGAAGTAAAATTAACATACTGTAGAGAGGGATAGATATTTACAAGTTGACAACTGTCCATGTGTAACTCTGAAAGGGAAGGGAGCATGGTCATGGATCCAAGCCAATCAATCTCCTTGTGAAGATCAATACCACCAAGGTTAAGATATTGTAAGGAGGAAAGATGGGAAATCCAATTAAGGTTATCAATGAGAATATCAGAATTATATGATAAATCAAGATAATGGAGGTTGGAGGAATTTCCACACAGTTGAGAAAGAGTGACTCTGGACATACCATCGCATTTCTTGATGGTCTTGAAATCATTATTACTTAAATTCAAGTAGCTTAAGAATTCAAGTTCCAACAAAGATAGGCTAAATTCACCTGTTAGGCAATGTGATTTGTCACTCTCTTCTCCAACTGTAACAACTGAATAGTGATCTGTTTGACAAGGGAGATTAAGCTCCATAACTCTGCCGGTGATATTGTCACACTTAACTCCACTCCATTCACAACAATCTTGTTTTGGATACCATGAGGAGAGCAAACCTGAAGGATCTACCACTCCTTGTTTGAAATGTAGGAGTGTGTTCATATCCTTCTCATTGCAGTTAACTTTCAGAATGCTCATAACTGAACTGAACATGATTGTACATAGTAAACAAAACAAAATGAATTTACTGTTGAGAGAAGAGGTATCCATGATCAAGCAAGATGGTGGGTCGACGATGGAAACTCATTAGCATCGGACTATATAGTTATTGTAAGTCTTCCATAATAAATATGGATATTATGGGAAATTCAATGTTCTTCTACGAGTATATATGACTATATATGGTAAGGCACATGCTGTTGGAGTGGGATTCATTCATCACTCACATACCTCCAAATATGGCTTGCCTAAAAGCCTCCTTATTAAAATGGGACATCTCACACTTGAGTAATTATCTACGCATAACCAATCTAAATATTTGTGTGTCCAATTCAATAAATTTCTAAATGTTTATGTAACAGACATATTATGAGTGAACTTTCAATATATTTATTTATGATAATTTTAAAAAACATTTGTAACGAATAAAATTGTCACAAACTTAGAAAAAAAAAAGTTCAAAACATTTTCTTACAAATTGAAACGACTGGCTTGGTGGATGAAGGTATGCTGTGTATTTGGGGTGAAAAAACTTAAAATAATTTTTAAAAATTAAATAATAGAATTTTTTTTAAAATAAGAGTAAATTTAAAAAATTATTTTATAAACTACTTAATAAAAATTTATAATATTTAAAAAAAATATCATTTAAAATATATAAAATTTAGTAATTCTAAAATATTCTATCAAAACCTAAGGTAAGAAAAAAGAAAAAATAAACAGCTGAGAAGAGGATGCTAGATGCCATGTTACGGATGTAAATCATCGATAGTATCCATGCAGGCTTAAATATGTTTTAAATTTTTACATTGTTACGTGTTTATATTTATATTATGTAATTCTATTTATTATAATTATAATTTAATTTTTTTTCTCCTTCTAATGATTCAATCATTCAAATAATTAATATATGATATTTTCTCAATTATGGACATCATTATTTAGTATTTGTATGGGCCAAAATGACTTGAAAAAATTATTAAAAAAATAATAAAATTAAACCAAAAATTTGTAAAAGTATATATATATATATATATAAGTCTTTATTATTGCTTTTTTTTTGCAAAAAAAAAATTATTTTAAAAAAATGAAATCAATATTAAATTAATTACAGGTTTAAAGCAGTGTTTAATAGATGACAAATCATCTATTATTTTATCATCTTTTATCATAGCTACAAAATTAGTAGGGATGAAAGTGAACAAGGTCGTTCGACATATATCCATAGCTCTGCTAGTTTAAAGTCTATCTTGGCTCGACTTCTTTAATAAATAGATAGACTTGAACTTATTAAAAATTATTTTTAGATAAACAAGTCATGCTTAAATTTATAAAAAAAGTTTATTTAATCTATTCAAATGCATATTTATATTTATATATTATATATTTATATTTATTTTAATATATTATATTTGTATAATATTTATTTTATATTTTATTTTTCATAATATTAATATATATATTTTTTAAACCTATTTATGGTCTTTTTATCTTATAGGTTTTAATTTTATAAGTCTTTTTAATTAATTATTTACATAAATTTTAAGTTTATTTATTAAATTCTTTGTCATATAAGCTTTTAAATAGACTTGCAAGTTTAGTAAGCTTTAAATCATATAAGACTTAAAAAAAAATTGACAGATAACATTCCGATCAAAATTTTTAATTAGATCAAACTTAAACACTTAAATTGTCAACCTATTTTCATTTCTAAAATATAACCTAAAAATGAATAACAAGCCCCGAGCAAAACAGAAGGAAAACATAAAAATAGACATCGTTGATACTTTATTTAAAAAATAGAAATTTAACAAAGAAAAATAACCCATCAGAATTCATGTTGATAAAATGGTTTTATGCAAAGTATGATGGCAGTGTTTTTGGAAAATCAAGAAATAGAAACAGGACTCCCATTTTATATATATATATATAATAAATCCTTTGTGAAAAAAAAGAAGTTAAATATCCTTTTAACTTTTTTTTAACCTTTTATTTTTTTTTTCTCTTTATTCTTCCTGTACGAGTCCTAGTTAATTTAGAAATTTGGGACGTCAAAGTAACAATTCTAGTCCCATGTGAAAATGGACCATCTCTCTAACGTATATATCTTTTAATTTCAAAAGATTGTCTCTCTATAACAAAGTTTGTTGACTATAAAAAGTGGAAAAAGGAGGAGCCATATCTTCCTTGGTACCCGTGTTTGATGAGACAATTTTTATCGTGTATGTTTTAATTTCAAAGTTATTTGCAAGTATTTCATAAAGCTAATTTATTAAAATTGCATTATTTATACAATAAACATATTTTTCCTATAATATATATGAGAGATATATCTTTTATACTTCGTGTAATGATGAGTAAAATAAAAAATAATAGGATAATAAAAATAAAATAAAGATAAAAAATAAATTGTTTAAATGAATAAAAATAAAAAATTATAAATAAATAAATAATTTAAAAAGAATAAATTAATATTATAAATTATATTTTATTTTAATTAAATAAACTTAAATTAAGTTTAAAAATTATTATATTATTTTTTATTTATACAATATTCTTTATTTTAATTTTAATTTTTAATTTTATAAATTATTTAAAAATTAAAAAAATATTTCCATCCTTCCTATTTTTATATCCAAATATTAAAATATATTTTTATTTTTTTATTTTTATTTTTTATCCAAAGCATTAATTTCAAAATTGTCCGTAAATAACAAAATTAATTCACCGCAAAGGTGGAAAATGGAAGAAGTGAAGAACAATGTTATCCTTGGTAACTGTATGATGAGACATTTTTTGCGTGTATATTTTAATTTCAAAGTTATCTGCAGATACATGACAAAACTAATAGATTAAAGTAATCATATCATTTATTATATTACATATTTTTATTTACACTCATCATATTTTCTCTTATATTATATATATTGTAGTATAGAAATAGAATTTCTTGGATTGACTACAGATATGGAAGGTGGACTTGATGAAACATTTATAGAGAGAGAGAGCTCGATTTTCCTTGGTACACACCACTTTACTGATGAGAGTGACAGAGGAACCAGCTAATAGTGTTATTCCGTGAATGAATTAAAGATGGTGGGGGGACAAACATACGAAATTAGAACCATGTATTATAATCATTCTCCTAATATCCACGCCAGCAATGACGATTGCATCCAAAGTTAGAAATTAATTAGGATATAATGGCTATGGAGGTTTCTCCCACAACATGCACCGCAGAAATTTGGAAGAGCATTATAGCTCCTGCCTTTGGCCCATTACTATTAAGAAAAGTTTAGCAGAAAAATGATTCGTTTCATTATTGTTTTGCCTCTTATATGCGAAATGAGTTTGTATGTTTCTATAATATAAAAAATAAAGAAATGACTTTTTTAGCATTCTTAACCCTCTTTTTTGTCATGGTTTTCTTCCTTTGTATTTGGACCATTTTAATCTAATATGAAGTATCATTTTGACCATAAACACTTATCCGTAAATGGATGCTTGCATTTGTAACTATACTAGGTTGGGGAAAACATTGAAAATTTAAAACAGGGCTATCTCCAATTACTGCCACATGCACGCATATCTCATCCATATTCCACTCTCTAATTCTATCTAACAATCACATTTCACTGAATTTTGGATTTTTTTTTCAGTCTTGCCTTGGTTTTCATTGTTGAAATGGCCTAAATTCTAAACTTGATTACTATGATATATCTGATACTATGAAAAGCACAATGCCATGCATTTCAGACTATACACGATTTGGATTATTTAATAGATTACATCCTTTGGCTTTTAAAAATGCATCTGCACTTCACTGTCAATTTGTTACTTTCTCTCCGGTTAAAAGCTGCAGGTGAAGTAACTTATCGAAGCATGGACGTGAAGGACCTGCAAACTAGTTTGCAAAGGTAAATATATATTACGAGACTTAATTTCAAGCTAAATTAAGGTGAAAAATTGCTTCTTACCATAACTCGAATTTCTAAATTTCAATAGAAGGAGAACATCTTTTGGACCACCATGGCATGCAGTTGATTAAGAAATCTGAAATAAGCATGCCTACATGTAGAAAACCAGACCCAAAATTGATAAATATATGCTTTTGTAATTTGTTTAATTTTAATTTAATAAATTAGTAAATTCGTATATTTTAGGAGTAAGTAAATATTTGTTAGATTTTGTGAATAAATAAGTAGTTTCTAAACTTTAGAAATAAGTTAGTAGTTTCTAAATTTTGTGAACAAATAATTATTTTAAATTTTGTAAATTTAGTTTTTTCCACTGTAAATGTAATATTTCTACGTAGGTATGATGTGGATGCTGAAGCAAATTTCTTATAAGTTGTTTCTCCGGTTTTTGATAAAAAAAAATTATGATCTTTGGACTGCCAAAATGAAGATTTACCTAAAAGTTTTAGATTTTTAGGAAGTTGTTGAAGAAAATTATGAAATTCTTATGACACATAATTTCATCATGATCCAGATAAAATTAATTTTTAAAAATTAATTTAATATAATAAAATTAATTATTAAATTAATTTTTAAAAATTTAATACAATATATTAAATTTACTCATTTAAAATAATTTTAAAATTATATCATTTTAAAATTATTAAAGTTATGAAACACATACATAAAAATAAATAAATGCTTCTAAAATTTTGGAAGGAATCTTATATTAAAGATCATTAAATCTGTTTTTAAAAAAAAAAATCTTATTATAAATAGAATAGAGTAGGAAACAACATTTACTATAGTATATAATTCTTGAAGTTATAGAATCTCATTTAAGGTTGATGTTGGACAAATTTTTTTCTGCTCCTAGTAAGTATAAGAAATTTTTTATACTATAAGTGTTTTTTATATAAAATGTGAGTATAATATTATAAGTGTTTTTTTTTTTAATTTTTCAAGTTAGAGTTACATCTTGATAACCTAAAGAATAGCGATGAGCAATAAATGTTGATGCATGTTAATATTATCGATAGGATTTTGATTATTATAGATTTTTTTATTTCAATAGATTTTTTTTAATAAATTTCATTTTTATATTTTTTTAGCTTTCTTTTCTTTAATCACACATGATATCCTAAAATAAAATGTATAAACAACATTTTTTCTTATCAATATAAAATTATAATTTCAAAGAAAAATAATTCTAAAGATATCTATATTATTTATATTTAAGTTTTATTCTTTTATTTATGATTATTTATAATATTAGGGTATAGATTAATCAAATTTATCATTATTTTTTATTATTATAATTTTTTATTATCTAAGAGTGATTTACATTTGAATGAAAAAATATTTTAAATGATATAATTTTTTTAGAAAATTACGGATAATATAAGACTATGTATAAAATCAATTGTAATAATTTATAAATAAAGTTTGTTGAGGTCCTAGATTATTTACGTCTCTTAACCTTATTTACACAATATTTAACGTATATACAGTTTAGTATTGAACAATTTTATGATCTATCTAATTCTCAATTCATGCATACACCTGGATAATAAATTTTCTTATATATATATTTATACGTCATTATGAAAGATATATCAGTTTAACATTTCCCCGAATCTAGTTAGATCGAAGAACTAGAACAGAATAATGATATAAACAAGATACAAAATATGGAATCACTCTTAGAAATCAAATTGAAGTTGGATTCTCCTATCCAAACATAACCTTTTAGACTACAATGATTTCTCCATCTAATGTTTGTCCTCAATAGACTGAAGTCAGTCATTATTCTATTTATAATGGAGAAGTCTAAAGTCTTAGATGGGTCTTCATCACCATCATCTTTATCATCTCCTCCTTGTGATGAGAAGCAATTTGAGGAAGTTATCGCAAGATTGACTTCTGCTTTGTTATGATGAGGAGCAATTTGAGAAAGTTGTCACAATGTTGATTTCCTTACAATTTGACGATAACAAAGTATCCCTCGAAAAGAAATCTCAAGTGGTATAACTTGAATCCCAGGACTTGAATCTTAAGGATGTTTGATACAACAGAAAGTGGTCCATAATATTGAGAAGTGTTTCTCGACGATTAAAAAAAAGAAAGAAGGTGAGATTGATCTTATATGACATACCTGTCTAGGAATAGGTATTGTGACGTTTGCATGTATTATCATCAAAACTTTATTGGAGAAGGCGCATAAATCATCCAAATGATCGTTCCTGCCTTGGAAAATACTCTTGTAATGACTTTCACTATTAAATGGATATCATTCATCATCCTCATCTACATTAATCTTTACGTCGAGATGAACTTTATCTGTGTAGTTTCACTAACCTAGCAAACACTATACATAAAAATCTAATAGCAAAAGAAGAAGATATTTTTATCTAAATAAAAATATGACTAAAAATAATATATATATATATATATATATATATATATAACACTTAATTATAATCCACACATAAATTCTTTGATTTTATACAATTTTTTAAAATTAACTTAAATTAACAGTGTTGATTGATAATTTATTAAACTTATCTGTAAAATAGAGAATAGGAGACAAAAAAAGAAATTAAGATTATAAAGATAAAAATTTATTTTTCTCTTGTTAAATTTTTCTCAAATGAATTTTATTTTTGTTTCAATCTTAATTCTTTTTCTTGTTTCCAAACCAAAATAAATGGCTTCTATATTCAGCTTTTACTATTAAAGATGCTATGTTGGATAAAATATAAAAGTAGATGGCAACTTGCATGTTGTACTCATGACCCATCCTTTACTTGCATGTAATCCTCATGAGGACTCATCATTTTGTTTCTCTAACTTTAGCCATTACAAAGTTAATTTATATTTTTAAATATTTTAAAATTAAATTATAAATTTTAATATATATCAATTGAACTAATAATTATTATCAATCATTACTTATTAACTCGGTAACCGTAAGCCAATGGCCGAGTCTATCTTTACAACAATGGTTAAATATACTTGGTAAAAAACATACCCAAACCATTTGATAGAAAGAATAAAACATAGCTGAATATCCCCCTTGACCAAAAGAGAAAAGAAACGATTTTATGTTTTTGGTATAATAATAGAAGAACGAGTAATATTTATCAATTTATAACGAGAACGTGAGGAAATTTTGATGCATATCTTTAATTGCATGCTGTCTGAAAGACAGCTACATGGGTGGAAAGTGGAACTTGGAGCGAGCTTTGGCAACGATGAGTTCTTTTTACCTTGGTACCCCTCTTTCGAAGAAAGTGACTGACCATTTTATACCGAGAATAAACCAGTTAGCTATTTTTTTATGAATGGGTCGAAAGGATGGCGAGACACAACCAGAACCATGTTTCATAATTCTATTGATATTCGCATAATTTCTGCAACAGCAATGGCGATTAAATCCTCAGGATGGAAATTAATCAGGATATATTGCCTCAGCTTTATCACAACATACCAACAGAAATTTGGAAGAGGCCATGCAGTATTGTATCAGTTGAATCAAAGGCTAGTAAAGCGAACACGTGACTTTTATAGGGATGGTGTTTGTACAGTGAACCAAAATGAGTATACTCAGAACGATCCAATCTTTACATATCCAGTTTTGTAGACATCAATTGTAGAAATAAAAACAACCTGGACCCCGATCATACTTTCCCCTCAGTCATCATCCTCAGGATCAATCACCATTCTCAGCCTCCTTCTGGATGCGGGATTGTCAGGAAACGCACTAACAGTCACTTCGTCCTCTGAATCTGCCAAGTCATCCACTGGCTGATGTTCTACTTGGTGGGAGTTCATGATACCAACCCGATTTTCACTGCCAATGCAAGTTTTATTGGATCACTAAATTAATCAACTTAGACCATAAAAAAAATGCTGACGGAATATAATGTATGGAACTTGGCCACCTTTTTCACACACATGCTTGACCCCACTACAATGATAAAAAAAAAAAGTAATAACCCGTGTGCTGTACAGCCAAACTGTTAAATAGGAAAAACAAGTAGATTGCTCTTCTTGCCTATTGTTGTGTTAGTTTAGCAGAAGCACCCATTGATTCTTATTTAGATCTTGAGAACTACAAATGTTTCTACAATTTATAATTTAACAAATAGACTAATATCAAGGAACATGGAAACGCAATAAGCTCGCTCTTGTCGCTTGTCGGCCTAAATAAGCAAACTAGCAAAAGTGTACTATTGCAGCAAAAACATAATTAGATGGTGAAAGTGTCCCTTTAGTCTATTTACTAAAAATAAAAGAGGTATTGCACTTACACAGCATACCTTTCCGAAACCTCTTTTATGCCTCCATTAAAAGAATTAACTTGGATGCTTTGATGCTCATCCTGCTTTGATTTAAGAAAGGATCTTCTAGTTCTCCTACATCCACAAATTGTACCCAAAAAACCAAATACAAAGAAAATTAAATCTGGTATGAATGGTGCAGGCACATGACTACAACTCAAATCACAAGTAATAAGAGTCATACACAATTGTTAATTAATTTTAAGAAATAAAAGAAAAAGATTTCCTTGCATACTAACTTAGCTAACATTATAACCAGGATTCACATCAAATACTAAACGAACAATTTGATCGTCTGAAGATTCACTTAACATTGCATTCCAAGACTTTGACTATCAAATAAATCTTCCCAAGATATACAATTAACATCAAGATGTTCCTTGCATCCTGCTGCCGTACAACAAAATATGGATCATTTTGAGGATCCGGTTTCCTGGTTTCCTTACCCAAAACCTCGCTCAAATCTTGCAAGCCTCTCCTAGCAATCCTCACTACCTCTCACTTCTCTGATCCCTTGTCTTTCTTCCACGTGTCCATTTTATTATGCCCCAAATCCCCATAATGAATATTCCTCCTGATTTCCTAATTTCTTCCCTCATTACCCTCAGGCCTCGATCACCTGATTTCACTTTTTTCCCTCCGAAGATACACCATAGTTATGGGGTTCTATCACGCATCAACCATGCAAACAAGGATGGATTTAGCTCCTCTAGAGCGCGGAGATATGTAAAGTGAGAAAGTGAAGATGCATCCACCGTTGATTTCAATTAATATATCTAGTAAATATAACTAATTTAAAATCAACAGTATACACTACAACTTTCTTACTTTACATATTTACTCACTTTAGAGGAGTCAAACCCAATGACACGTTATTACTCTTCAAAGAGAGAATTATTAGATGAGGAGAAAATTCAAGAGAGGATACGGTACTCACCAAAAAAAACCACAGAGCTGAAGGGGGGAAAGGGAAACTATAAAACAATCACATCCAAAGAAAGAAAGAAAACAGAAAAAGGAACCAACCAAGGGAGCCACTCCATAAAACCCCCCACAACAAAAGGGAAAATTAAAACAAGAAACACAATAATACTTCCTTTTGCTTCAACAAAGAAGACAGCTTCAAAAGAATAACCCCGTTAAGCCTTTTAAATCCTTTATGCACTCCATAATTTAATTTGCCAATCTTAGAAGTTCGGCTTCGATTTGATCCTTCTTCATACCAAAGATATTTGGTGAGAAAGCCATTTCTACCTTCTTACCCAATGAATTAACCAGCTTTATCCCCATTCAGTTGAGATCAAGTGATCATGGATCATGCAATTCTCTAGCATTGCCTAAAGGTCCAATAGAAATAACTTCATCCAACGCCCTCCTACTTCGGCACTTAAATAAAATATATAATACATTAAAGGTACGATAACAGCACATTATGTTGGTTCGGAGTTAAGAAGTGAAATAAACAAAACATTTATTAGTTTCATTGCCAATAAAATAAACCTGCCAGAAAGGAAGAATCAATGGTCATATTTTTCAAGTGAGAGCAGATAGAGAAGCAGGAATAATCAACAGCTCAAACTAAATTCCTGATACACACATTTATGGTCCTACCAATGATCAGCAATAGCCAAGAAAAGAAAAGTGAAGTATAGAATATTTACTTGACAGCAGAGCTGATCATTTCATCACCAGAAGTATCTCTCAAAGATTCATCCTCATTGGGGCGTTCATGTAATTGTTCAGTTGATAATTTGCTATTTGTTTTTTTCCTAAATTAAATAAATGATAGACATAATTAATTCCAAAAAAATAAAATTGTAGATGTACGAGATATGTCCATCATATCTTTCAAGTCAAAGCAGAAAGAAGAAGGAACAGGAAGAATCACCAGCTCCAACTAATTTCCTGACATAAATATATATGGTCCTATCATTGAAAAATAAACTGTTGACCCTAGAAAAAGAAAGGCAAAGGAACATTACTTGAGAACAGAACTGAGCATTTCATCATCAGAACCATCTTTTGACAATCTATCCTCACTGGTTTGTCCATGTAACTGTTCCTGTGATACTTTTCTATTCTTCACTTTTCTCCTAAAATTAAACAATAGTTAATGGGAGAAGAGAGTCATCTAGCTGGGCAGTACAATAAAGTTGCACTTGATAAAGTATTGAAATTCAGTTGATGGATATATTTATGTATAAAAATTTAAAATAAATGATAGACATGGTTATTTCCGGATAAAATATAATTGTAGGTACACGAATAAGTCCATATCTTTCAAGTCAAAGCAGAAAAAAGCAAGAGCAGGAAGAATCACCAGCTCCAACTAAATTCCTGACATAAATATTTTTGGTCCTATAATTGAAAAATAAACTGTTGATCCTAGAAACAGAAAGGCAAAGGAACATTACTTGAGAACAGAACTAAGCATTTCATCCTCAGAATCATCTTTTGACAATCTATCCTCAGTGGTATGTCCATGTAACCGTTCCCGAGATGCTTTTCTATCCTTCATTTTTTTCCTACAATTAAATAAACATTAAACAATGGTTAATGGGAGAATATATGAGACACTCATCCAGCTGGGCAGTAACATAATGTTGCACTTGACAAAGTATTGAAATTCAGCTGAAGCATATAGGTAGGTATAAAAATTGAAATGTCTCTAATAAATGGTGACATGGCATTTTGGAATAAGTTAGACAAGCCAATGAGTGAATATTATTTTGGAAATGAAAGTATTAATGCCTCAGCTTTGTAAAATTACAGATCAAACATAACTTTACCTTTCTACCAATGATATCAATTTCTCATCATCAGATTCATTTATTCTATCTTCTGAATAATCCATGAGATCTTCACCGTTTGGGTGCATTTTGCCCCTAAAACTCTTCTTTTGAGGAACAGATAAACCAAGCTGCTTAAGTTTTCGAGAGACTTGGGCAGGAGTGAATTTACCATCCGCATCCAGTGCATTGGCTATCATGTAACTACATCTTCGATGGTCCTTGAATCTGGCAGAAGTAACAGCCCAGGTACAAACAGAAAAATTAAAAGCTAAGTTCTTCTATTATTGTATAATAAAGAAAATTCAGAAAACCTAGGATGTTCTTATTTAGCTATCCATTTAGCAGTTGTCAAGAAAAGAGCAGAGAGAGATCAAATGCAATTTTCCACCGAGCAAGTGAACAACCAAGTTAAGTGGCACTCACTGCTCATATAGAACTTTGATCATAGCTTCCTGATCTTCATTGAAAGCTCGGACCCTTTTCCTTTTCTGCCTATAAATATGAAATTAAACAGTGTCACAGAAGATCTGAACATATTTAATGCATCAAAATGTGTAAAAAAATAAAATGGTGCATTATGATGAACATTAGTGACAAAACATTTCATTTCCAGGAGGAAACATAAATTAAATGGAAAAATAATACCAGTAATAAGTAATGAGCCTATAAGTTCAGTATAAACTTACAGGTGTGGAACAGACAGGCTTGCTTCCAAATTCACAGATTTATGACTAGTAAACCCTGTTAATCCATCACCCTCTAATTGATTAGGACTAGTAGACAAAGGTCCTTCAGCATCACCCATCTTTTTCCCAGGTGCAACTGTTAGTCCTATTTTTTTCAACACGTTGGAAACTTGAGCTGGTGAAATTTTACCATCTGGATCTAGCACTTCAGCAATCCGGCGACTGCAGTGTCGATCATCTTTGAATCTAGAACATTCAGAGCAAGGAAGAACCATGGATGAAAACAAAGAAAAAAGAGAGGCTATGAATCAATCTATCATGCTGACTCCTTTAAGTATGTTTTCACCAACTGTCATAAAAAATTAATTTCTTAATGACAAGGCTCTAATTTAAATCAAGCAACAAATTCCAGAAAATAAAGTTTAATCAGGTTAAACCTACTTCTCATACAGATCCTTAATCTGTCTCTCCATGTCACCATCAAGAATAAGTTTTTTCTTTCTCCTTGGGGCTATTTGAGATTCATCTTCCATCAATTGGTCTTCACTGTTAAGTTCAAGTGAACCAACTATAAGAAACTACAAAATCTCACAGAAAATATGATCTCAAGTTGTGAGCATACTTATGATCATCGTGGTCATTGTTCTTGCTTGAGGTAGATGTGAAGCCTTCAATAAAATCATCAAGATTATCTCTATAGCTGAAAGAAAAAACAAAAAGTAGTTTTATTGCAGCTAATTAGTATCTACTATTTACCTTTGATCAAGAATAATTCTGAATGAATTAAGCATAAAATGAAAATTGGTCTCACATTCTAAAAGTGGCTATCTCTGTTGCCAAAATTTTCCCAGAAGCCATAGAAAGTATAAAGTTTTAGATAAGGTTACCAGCAGAGTTTGAAGATGCTATCTTACTTTTGATATCCTGAGTCATGAGTGATCACAACATCAGCTTCATCCTCGCCAAGTGCATCAGCTATGCTCCTACGAGTCCACGCCTTTGCTTGGGATGAACCAATTGCCCCATCTCCGTGAGTGTTATTCAAATTTGTAGTTTCTTTTTTCAAATGACCAAGCTCATTCAACAAATATTCAGCATTAATGTAATGGCACTCCCTTCGTGTCTTCCAGAAAAGGACTTCCACAAACAAGAAGGGTTGCTTTTTCATTTTCTTTAGCATCTCTCTTACTAAACAAGTTAGGAAATCAACTATATCTGCATATTCCTTGCAGGGACATGACTTTTGTTCAGCCAGGATGTCATAAAAAGTTGTGAGCAGTGACAACTGCAAGAATATGTCAAGATTAATAAATGGTATTCACATTCAAAAACTACACAATCTCATTGAATATGAAAAGCCTTCCAGACTTAACCTGGTAGAGCATTGGATCAAGTTCAAGGTCATCAGTTATTCTTCGCAACATGCTTATTATATAATGATTTGTAGCAAGGGAATTGCTCTTATAAAACTTGAGCAACCAACATAATTTCTGAATCACATTGTGATTTGCAAAGGCAGAGACCAGTGTTGAAACATTGAAATCAACTTCATTAATTGCATTTAGCTGTTCTTCTTCAGAAAAATCACCAGTGCCATCCAACATATCATCATTAGCATGTTCAGAATTTGTGGTTTCCACTGGTTCCAAACCAACTTGGGATTTCCCATCTTCTTCTACTGTATTTTCATGTTTACTTTCATCAGGGACAACATCTCCCAGGGTGGAATTTGAATTTGGTGGGCATTCCTGCAGTGGCAGATGTTCTGCTAGATTGGTCATTGAGATGCCAGTTTCATTTTGAATGCAAGAATGATCTTCAGTTGGTTTCTCCCCTGTTTCTTTGCCTTCTGGAACTTTCTTCTTTTTCACTTTCCTTGATTTTCTTGACACCTTCAATTTATTAGATAAGTGCAGAAAAGGATTAAAATGTTAAAATATCAGATAATATGCCTGAGGCAGAGCTGGCAACCCCATATACACTAATTTCAAAGGGAGTAATTGAAAAGGTTAATTGTAAGAATTTTTACATTATTAATTATGAGAATTAGAAATACTAACAAGACACTATTGTTGATTGAAATTTATTGGGAATCACAATTATAGGTCCCACTCCTAATTTAACAAGTCACTCATAATTTCATAGTTTCTAATAAATTTCAACCAACAGTTGAGTGTGTTAGAAAAAGTGTGCTTATGTTGCTAGCACTCAAAATTAATGTCAATAGCCAACTCTCCTAAAAGCTTCATGAAGTCTCATTAATGGCTTTATCACATCTCTAATAAAGGCATTAGAAGCAAAGTTATTACTTTAAGTGTGATGTCAAAATCACTATGAGCAAGTGGTGTATAGCATATGAAGTTGAATTGATAAACATGTGGTAAAGTGGTATCAGGCAGGTTGCCTTGTTTGTTATAGATCTCAGTACTGTTTTTCAAAGATTAAATCAATTCTCAACAGTTGTACATTAATACACAAACAAACACAATTTCAACTTACCCTCAGTGCTCCTCGAGACTGAAGATTATCCATCAGCTTTACAACCTTGTGAATGATTTCTACCAAATCTGCAAGATCACTGACAGGAAAGAACAATCATAAATATAGCAGCAAGGAAAGAACAATGGATTATACACAAATGCTCAGAAAAAATATGTATAAAAACCACTATTATATTGGACGTTCATATGACAACAATTGGATATCTTTCATTACAGACAATTGTGGACATAATGCCATTGAGTAGAATAGTGTAAACTAGTTCAGTTGATTAAAAAAGAGAAATTTTATTTGATTGGAAATAAACCTACTTTCTACCAGCTATCACAATGCAGTTTACCAGATTAGCTTTCAAAAAGTTATACTCATATACCAGCAGAGTACATTATGTTTATTTTTTTTAGTATGAACAAAAGAATCTAGTAATCAATCAATAGATGTCCTTTGAATAGCTTTTCAACTGCTCTAGGTCTGGAAAGCTGCTAAGATTAGTTTAAAACATGAAAAATGTGGTCCATATATGATCATGATTAAAAAAATGATAAGTTCTGATTTTTTAAAATGTAGAGGTCAAACCTTTTGGGTTGTTTGTGGGTGTCAAAAGTTTTCAGCAAATTTAAGAGGAACTGAGTCATCCCTTCCTCAGTCTGATCATAAAATAATTTGTACAGAAGGATGCGAGCTGTTTGTGGCTCTTTTGAGTCTTCTGGCAACAATTTAAGTATCAAATCCAGCATGCGAATCTGAAAATAAAGGGCAATTAGGAAACATTAATGAGGTTATGCACATAGATAGAATTATTGTCACCATTCTTATGTTCAACTTAACGTAGTAGGGGAATGCCCCAAATTGTGAAATTAAACAAAGCAATAATAAAGCATAGTGGAAGATATGGAATGCAAACAAAAATGGAATGAGAAGGGATTGACAGCAAAATTGTTTATTGAAGTAGACTGGCTGTAAGTTATATTTATGGTAAGCTAGACACCATGGTTCAAAATGAGAGCATAGATAATAGAAGAAAGAAAGCAGAAAGTTGTCAAATTCACCCCACATAAGGATGGATGAAAAAATATAAATAAACAACATAGCAAAACATATTATTAAAATTTGATAGTGCATATTACCATATTTTTCAAAAGAGAACCAGCTGCAGAGAGAAACTGGTAGTCATTTGTCTCTTTTAGACCATCATAAGCATTTCGCCACTTTGAAATGACCAATTGAAACATTGACTCATTCAAGGATGCTGCGATTGGACCACATATTTGACCACTGAAATCTGAGGTGTCCACACCTTTATCACCAATTGTCTCAAATGTGTCTCCTCCCTCCTTGGTCTAAATAAGAAGAGAACATATGTAAAATGAAATCTTTTAACAATTGTAGTTTGACAAATGACAGGTATGCTATTTTCAAATCAAGCAGCAAGTGATACCTCACACTAGATGAGTGCAATAGTTGCTGTAATTTACTTTCTAATTTCATTTTGTCAATTTCCATTTGTTCAGCTAAAGTTCTTTTATAAACTTAACATTTAGCACATGAATAACAACTTATTTCATATTCATTTTAATGAAATCTAATATCAAAGGCCAGCAAAAAGTATCCAATAAAAACCTTCATCAGAGACATCCAACAGGTATAACTTAAATTATAGCATAAGATGTTATATAATTGTGTTAAGATATAACTGGAATTATATAATATATTACACACTAAACCAAGGGGAATCAACTACTGTATCTTCTCTTCATTGGAGGTATAATTGTGTTAAGATATAATTGTGTTAATAATTAACTATTCATTTAAAAGTATACTCGGTATCAATGTTAAAAAAGTGATACTACCTCCAATTCTTTTTGTAAGAAACAAATAACTAATTCATCAAGATCAATTAGAGTAGCTGAAACAAATAATATGTTGTAAATTTGAATATTATTCCAAAAATACTCATAATAATAAATGTTTGAATTAGTGACATAGAGTAGATGAGTGTCTCGTTAACACCAATCCCACAATAAAGTAAGGATATAAAAGAAACCCTAAACCTTAATACGCTTAAAAATGTATCTATATTTCTTATAATTAAGAAAAAATACTTTTAATTGTTTCTTATAAAAAAGATCGGATGTAGTAGTAGTTTTCTTTCTCCTAACCTTTCAAATATTATAGTGTTGCAAATGTGTCCTCAGCCTATAGCAAATAGTTTGATAACTATAGAGTATCTGTGGGCATCTGACATACAGGCACATGTAATCCACCAATTCAAATTAAGCTGGGGTATATAGTCACATGTAACCTACAAATGCAACTGAGTAGGAAAAAGAAATCTAGGGAAATAGTCAGTTTAACAGCGAATGCACAAACAATCAAGGCATTGAGCTCCTGATGTCCAGAAAACAACTAATATGCATGGAGAATCTGTAAGATACGAATATTTGGATGAATCACAAATTCTACTTGATCCAGAGCCTGAATATCTTAAATATTTGCATTTAATACCTATAATCAAGAGGCAACAGCAAGTCTTTCAGCTTGAAAGAGGAAAGGAGAAAAGTATGCCAAGAGATATGCAATTGTTATATGATCATTCTCACCTCAGAAGCTGAATACTTGTAAAACTGAAATGAAGTGACAAATTCAGCCACTTGAAAGAAAACAACAATGTCACTTGTTTGAATTGCAGGATGCTCCTTTTCAATATCTTTCCGAACGGATCGCATTAAAACTGATACAGAATCAAAACGAAATGAGATTCCTTTTAGCTTTACACTTGGAAATCAAAAGAAGAAAAATACATGTTGCAAGTGATACAATTTAGTCTGAAAAATCATATACCATTGTATCCACCAGAAAGAAACTGATTCACAAATCCATTAAGCAACTCCAATATTTTATCCGTTGTTGAAGGCAACCTTGGATGATCCCATGCAATTTTTTTGGTAGAACCCCGAGTGACATTTTGTGATTTAAGCAGCACATTACCAGAAGAATTAGGATTTCCCTTAAATACTGCCTTAGAGCCATCCTACCAAAAGGAGTCAACAGTTATCACTCAAGTCCACTATGATAAAAGCTAATCAATAGGACCAAAAAATAGTACCATGGTAAATCTTGCAAATGTTCCACTAAATTGCGAATGTCTACTGGTATTACCAAGCCTACAAATACTTCTTCGCTTCTTTTCCTCCTCCATAATGGACTGGAGACTGTTAAGAGAAGCTTGGTGGTCTTCATCAACCTAAAATGAACTTTATAAAATGTTATTGTTCAAACAAAATTATAACCTAAGAATAAGATATAACAGCACTAGAGAGGTAACAGATAGAAAGATGAAATCATCACACATCCAACAAAACCTTATAAATCAATAGGGTGCTCCTTGTCAGCCTGGCAAAAAATGATGGTGGTCAAGTTGAGAGGGCTCACCTTTGATCCCTTCAAATGGGCACCAATAATTAACTCTGGATCCTGACCCATAAAAATGTAATGGAAGATTTCCAGTAGAAGCAAGTTATCCTGATGGAGATAAACATTAGAACCACCAACATATTGAGATATAAGCAAGATTATATCCATCACATTCTCACGGAACAAAAGTTCCAGAAATCTGTCTCTCAGCGATAAAAACTGACTGGCTAATCCTCCTGATTTGTGAGGCAACGGGATTTCTTGAACGGCTAAGATATTTCTAAATAATGTAAGCAGCAGCTGTACCAATTTCCAGTCATCCTCGCTGAATGCATCACTGTAAACAAACAATTAAAAATTACCAATCCAAATAAGTTGTTATTCCAGCATTTTTCTTTCCATTTGTACTCCAGAACCCCAAAAACTGCGCAGTTCTGTGCCACTCACCGTTCCAAATTCTCAAGTGGTCGTTCTAGAAACGACACTATCACTGCAACAATATCACTGTTCGTCACAGCAGACTTCAAACCCCATAGATACTCCAACTGCAGAGAAATATCAGTCGATGAAGGCTCGATCGGCATTGTAAGGAACACCAGCACCTTCACTGAAATTTAAATATAAAAAAAGGAAACAACAACCACCAATCAATCAAATCCCAAACACGCATCCATCAACATTATTTATGCAAATTCATGAAATCAAAAGAAGATGAAAAAAGTTGTTTTTTAAATAAAAAACCTGCATTCAAAAGCAAGTTGCGATCTTCAGGGTAATACTCGATGATAGGTATCAAGTCCTTGGAAACGATGTTCCATTTGCATACTTCCTTGAAAACATCGCGCGTTTGGGGATCGTCGCGCCTCAGAAACCTCAGCAAGTCTTTCAAGTTATCTGGTAAGTCGGTGACGAACGTGACCAGTGAGGAACCGAAAATTTTAGTCGAACCGAATTTGGGAGAAGAACAAAGGAAGGGAAATTGGAAATGATAGAGATTCATACCGAGACAGTATTCGCCCTTGGTGTAACCGATTCGGTTGCCTTGAAGGTCCTCTTCTACGGTTCCGAGGCCAGCACAAATTAGGGATAACCCTTCGGTGTCCATGTTGCTGGTGAACCAGAAAATTTCGAATTAGAGAGTGTGGGGTTTCAGGATCTAATAAGAGAAGGAGTGAGATGGGTTGAAGAATGGCGGAAAATCTTCCCGCGCTTTTGAGAGTAGGCAAGAGAGGAGCCTAAACGGGCCGTTTCGCGGATCTGACGTTATTTTTTTTTATATTTAATATTTTAGTTTATATTCATTCTTTTTTTTCTTATTTCTCTCTTATATGCTTACCAATTTATTCATTCGTTACGGCGCCTGTTTTATCTATTTTAAAAATTATTTTCTGTTTTAAAATTGTTTGACTATATTTTTTTATTTTAATTTCTAAAAGAAATTTTCAAATTTACTCTTTAAAAAACAAGAAAAGTTTTTAAAAAATTTTAAAAATTCTATATTTTTTATATTTTGTTAGAGTATTTGAAAATAAAGTATTTTTCTTTCTCGTTTCATTCAAAAATTATGTTTTAGAAATTATTTTTAAAAATAAAAAAACCAAAAAAATATTAATCTAACGGTCACAAATTTAAAGATTAGTATAATTTATATAAAATTCTAATTATGAAAAAAAAAAAAAAAACAGGTAGAGACAGCTATCCAACTTAATAAGAATATGATTTGCAGCTTTCATAGGTCAACTGGTCAAGCCATTTTAAAAAAAAATAATGTTCAAACTCAATTAATAAAACGATTTCTTTTAGAAATTTAGTAGGTTGGGATTGAATAAATTAAAATAATATGGATTTAGTTCAGCTTTAAATTCTAAAATGTAAATTTTATATTTTTCAAGTGGGTTCGAACCCACAATTTTTATAGTTCTATAAATAAACCTATCATGTTAATTTATTTAGTTTTTTTAATTTCTCTTACACCCATGTAAAAGTATGAAACTTATTATTATCTGTAAGTTTTTGAATTGAATAAATTTACAATTTGAGTTGGTTCAAAATTGTTCTCATCTATTTTATGATTAATTTATTTTAAATTTAAAAACAATTATCAAAGTATTCCTAAGAAAGATTTAAAAAAAAATATTGAAACTACACATATTATTAATTTCTCCCTCAGGTTTTTCAATTTTTTTTGTTTGAATGCAGTTTTTCTATTAAATATTATTACGGTCGTGACTCTTGAAGTCTAAATATTATAATAAAATGTTGAGGAAAATAAAAAAAAAAAAACAAGAAACAATCTCTTAAAATATATATATCTTATAAGTGAAAACTAAAATTCATCATGAAAATATATTATAATAAAAAATTATTTTTTATTAATGTAAAATATTTATAACCACGATTAACTGTTTTTTTGTAAAATTTATTTTATTTCTATTATTTTTTAATTTTTTCCTTTTATTTATTTTTATATAAACAACATGTTTTATTAATTTTATTTGTATTATATTTTTTATTGTTAAATTGCTTTAATTTTTTTTCTTTTTATTTCATCTATCATTGAAACAAACAATTAACATTGTTACAACAAAAAAACCTTAAAAAAAAAAAACAAAAGTAGTTTAAATCAAGTAATTAAACGTTAGATGAGATTAAATTTTAGTCTAATTTTAAAAGATCAAAACTATAAGTTAACCTCGTAAAGTAAATGAAGCTATTGTTTCATTAAGTTTTATTTTTCAAGCACCCGAAGGGAATTCGTGCTTCTCTTGACTACGGTGCATAGCATTAGCTCTAATCCCATTGTTATTAAAATGAAATCCCCAACCCCAGGACGAAGCCGATATTTTAATTTGGGGGCATAAGGCCATAGATTTATATTACTAGAAAAGAAAAACAACTATCAATAACTTTCTATTAACTTGATACTATATTTATATATAAGAGTAATTCAATAAATTTAAGGATAAAAGATGGTACTTAAAAAGTCATCAATCACTATGAAGTTCAATTCAAATCCTCTAAGTAATTCAGCAAATCAATTTGCACATCAATAACTTTTTCACAGGTTCATCTATGCACATATTATAGATAAATATGCTTTTATGGGAACGGATAGAGGAATACATGATGAAAATCACTCTAACTAATATAATAAGACCAATTATCATGGTTTTGTCCATCAAAACTTAGCAAAATAATTTTTTCTCTCTGGTCATTACCTCAATAAACTCGTAAGAAAAAACAATAGCACCTCTAGAAAGAAAAAAAAAACAGTAGTTCATAGTAAAAAATCAGAGAGAATAACTGCTATAAAACAGTAACATCCTCTAAAAAAAACATCTTAAAGGAAAGAAACCATAAAGTATAGTAGCTAGCTGTCCATATCTTCCAAACCAAAAGAAATTAGCACATCGCATACCAGCTGATATCCAAAATACAATCAATTAAACAACAAACTGCACAATTTGACAGAGCTAAAAACAAGATACATTAGTAACTAAGATTAAACATAATTAGAGGGATAATTTTTTAAAATTTTCTCGTCACTTTTACATTGAGTAAAAACCTTCAATTTTTATATTTGTAGCAAATTTTTTCACAATATCTTTTTCAATATATACAATTTGCCATTAATCAAAAAACAATCTTCCATCTTATGGTGTAACATTGTTTGTATGATTTTTGTAATTGAAAAAACATATTTCACAATTGAATTGTTGATATAAAAAGAATCAAAATAAGTCGTAGCAATCTATCAATCAAGGGATAAAAATTTAATTTGTCAATTTCAAATATTTTTTTGGCATAATTCACTGGCAATAAAAAAAATATGAAAGTTGGCATTTTCATTCCCATCAAGATTACAATGTGTTGCAATTCATATTCCAACCAGAGTTTTTGTTGATAAAAAAAATGTGTGAAGAATAAAAAACCTCAACAAGATTGCAAATGTCACTAACATGGAAAGATTTAAATGCATCTATAGGATCTAAATCACACACAATGTAAGAAGTTCAACTACTTGCTCATTAAATCTACCATATAATTTTTTAAAATTGATAATATATCACTATTGAATATATCTACACGATATATGACTGTTAAATATATCACAGAATCATCTTGGTGACGAGAACGAATTATGTCAAAGAAAGAGAGAATCATTACAAATTTTAATATTTTGACTTTAATTAAAGGGTGTATTTTTAAAAAAAAATAACACATTGTGGTAATAATGTATAGAAATAAAAAATTAAAAAAAATAATATTCAATTAAAAGCAACATTAAAATTGAAATAAATGCGCGTTTATAATTTCTCGTGAAAGTAATATCAACAATACAATTAATGAGTTGCAAATGTTCAACTTTCATGATTTAAAATACACTATCAATTAGCCTTGACCGATAACAGAAGATAATAGTTGAGATTTTATCAACATATCATCCTAATGTTAGGGGCCAAAAGGAGAGAATAATACTCCATCACTGCAGCAGAGACGCGCAATTCAGAAAGTACCATACAATTAGAACTATTTTTCCTATATGAGTTGTATATCAGAATACTAAATTTGCTATATCATTGAAAACTGAACAGGAATTTACTTTCCACTCTTAACCATTGCCTTCGTCTCCTTCTTGTGATCACTAGTCTCTTTTGCTGTCTCTCTCGCTTTATTAATTGAATGATAGTAACATTATATGACACACACCTTTTGGATAGATTTTTCTTTTGAACAAATTTATATAAGACCGATAGACAATGTAGGTTTCGTCGGGTCACATTCCCTATCATAAATTTCATTAAAAAACAAAAAAGTAAATATATATTTAAAAGTGTAAGCTTGGTATTTCATTTTTTTTCCAGCTCCCTTTTGTTAGAGAGACAAAAATTAACGATTCACATAAAAACATCTGAATTTGATTACACCTTGGTTATTACCCTGTTTTTTGAACCATCGAAAACAAAACTGTAGACTTACTTTTGTAATTTTGTTCATCGAGCATAACTACATAATATACATCTGCATATACTCGATGCTGTTATTTCATTGAATAGGTAAAGCATGTCAAATATTGACTACTATACTATGTTAGATGTTTAGAAAAAGTCTCTACGGAGATCATTTGACCTTATATAACCACTTACGTAAGCATGTGCTTAGTCACCGCAATTAACCTCATGATCAGAGTTAGAGTAACTTATATGTGTTTTTAAGTGGAAACTTTATTGTCTGCACATACAAAAAAATTATGCGTAATTAGTTTTTTTTTAGGAAGGAGTTGTTCATATTAAAAAAGTTGTTGAAAATTTTGTTTAATGAATTTTTAACATATTTATATATTAATTTAATTAAAATATATTAACAATGTAGAACTATTTTATATTATTATTTAGTTATTTATAATCATATAATTAAAAAATATTTAATTTTATAATAATTATTTTAAAAATTATATCTACAATAATTTTCAATTAATTGTGTAATTTTTTTACATTGATAATATATCAAAATTAAATTCTTTGATAATAATACATGAATAGATTTTACCTTTAAGAAAATATTTGGTAGGAATATTTTAAAGTTTTCCACGAATGTTAACTCAGAATATTAATTTTCTATTGATATTTTAAAAAATTATTCTTAGAAAACTGGGGACCTTTTAATTTGTGAAAATATTTTTTTTACTTACAAAATATACTATTTATTTTTCAGTTTAAATTTTTTTGCATAGGAAATAGTAAAATTATTTTTTTAATTTATAAAACATTGTAATTAAAAATAGATAAAAATAAGATTGTATTTTTATAAATAAAAAATATTTTTATAAACTAAACAACTTTTAACATTCTCATGAATATTTTCTTAACTAGGTGGAATCCAAAATTTCTATAAAAATAAACAAGTTTTAATTATACTCATTTAACTTTTTCATAAATCTTATAATTTTATCAAACATCATATCAAATTTTATAAAATTGTTAACAATTATAAATATTAAAAATACAATTTTTAGGAAACATTATTTTTGAAAATAAAAAATATTTATAAACCAAATGTTTCCTAAAAAAACAGTTGAACATTATTGATTATGAACAATCATTCTTTAATTAATTTTAATTTTAATTTTTAACTTTATCGTTGAAGTAATTCCAATTGGTTCTGTTTTTTTTAAACGCACACCCATATATCCTCTTCAGTAGTTAAGTATCATGTAAAAGTTACGCTAAAACTACTTTTTAGTCACCATATCCAAACGTCAAATTAATTTTATTATAGTTGAGTTTAAATTAATTAAACATGCAACTTATTATTAAAATTCCCTTTTTTATAATTAATTTAAATGCACACCTATTTATTTGATTACACTCATGGAAATAACTCAATATTTTTATAATTTATTTTATCTTGTTTTAATATGCTTTAACAGTAAAATTTATCAAAATAAGTTACAACCTTTATCATCAGCTTTTTATTAGATAGGTGATGATGACTTCTAAAAGAGTTTAAAGAAACAAAATTAAATAAAAATGAGTCATCATTAAATCTTATTAAATGATCAAAGATCAAAAGACAAAAACACGTAAAATATTTTAAAGTAACTATATCACTGCTAGTTAAATTTTCATCTTAAACATTTATATATGTTGTCTAGTTTATTTTTTTTATATAAAATTATTTAAGATTATGAAATTAACTTGACATAACATTAAAACTTAAATTTATAAGAGGTTGAAATAATTTATATAAAATTATAGATTTAAATTTTATTGTTTTCATTATAAAAATCAAGTTTATAAATATTTTTTATTAAATAAATATTTAATTAAATACATGTATTTTTTAAGCTGATTATCAAAATACAATGTTAATAAATCACACCTTTTGAATTCATTAAACTTATTCTTAAAAAAACAATCTCTTCTTTCAACTTCTTCAAAATAACTTTCCAACAAAAAAAACCATCATTTCTATAAAAATTGTCTATGATGGTGCATGGCGCATGGAAAATATTTTCTATCTTATTTTTTAAAATTAAAAAAGAAGGAAAGAAATTAACTAAGAAAGAGATAGGACAGTAAACTCCAAAAGTCAAAACGACGTCGCAATTAGTATCCAACTGCTTTCAACAAGGAAGTTTAAAGGAGAGTCCGTTCGATACAAACGAAGGTGTCTCTCGCACACGCTTTATATTTCTCTCATAACCTCACCTTTGCCCAACATAACGGCGATTTTTCCAAATCTTCAATTTCAACTTCTTCTCATCCTCACACCCTCTTTTCTTTCCTTCAATTCTTCACACTTCATTCAATTCCATTGTCTTTCTCTCTCTGCAACAATGTCTCAAGTTGTGGTCACTCGATCCATTCACACCTCTCTCTCTCGTCCCACTCCAGGATCTGCACACGACAGGGCTCAAACCTTGTTAAAGCCTCAAACTTTTGCTTCCAAACTGTTCCCACCACCAAGGAACAGCCCCACCAAAGTTTGCTCCAGAAGTTGCCAAATCAATGCAAGGAAATCTGCACCCGCTGAGGTTGTCCCCATGTCACCCGAGGATGATTCAAAGGTTCGTGTTTTCTCTGTCTCTTACTGCATTTTTGGTTGCTAAGAAAAAACAAATAATTGGGGAGTGAGAAAAATTGATATTTTGGGAAGGAAGGACCCAGATGCCAAAAATGGAAGTGAGTGAAGTGGTTGCGAGGTGTTTGAGAGAGAATTGCTGCTGTAACAGCTTTTCGTGTTGTGGTGAATATAGATTGAGGAGGAGTTGCAGCACTTGCGTGGTATGCAGCAACAACTTGGTGACACTTCCGTTGGAATGTGGTCCAAGCCCACGTTTAGGAGAAAGACAAAGATTGTGTGTACCATTGGTCCTTCCACTAACACTAGGGAAATGATTTGGAAGTTGGCTGAGGCTGGGATGAATGTTGCCCGTTTGAATATGTCTCATGGAGACCATGCTTCTCATCAGAAGGTTATTGATTTGGTTAAAGAATATAACGCTCAATCCAAGGACAATGTAATTGCAATTATGCTTGACACCAAGGTAATTAAGTTATTCTTTAGAATTTGTATTTTTTTTAATATTTTTTTTTTCAAAAAGGAGACCTTATTCATGTTATATTTAAATGATTTACTGTTTTGTTTCAGCTGATTATTCATTTATGTGTTTTCAGGGTCCCGAGGTTAGGAGCGGGGATTTGCCACAACCAATCATGTTAGCAAGTGGGCAGGAATTCACCTTTACCATCAGGAGAGGTGTTGGAACTGCAGATTGTGTTAGCGTGAACTATGACGATTTTGTCAATGATGTGGAAATGGGGGACATGCTTCTTGTTGATGGTATGGCAACAGACTGATCAGTTAAAATGTTCAAAATTTACTAACAATTTGATGTTATGCTCATGGATTGATAAATCACCAAACATGGGACTGATTTATTCTTATGTGGTTTTTTAACCTTTGTTGAATTTTGTACTTAAACGAGGGCAAGTCTCATAGTCTCTAAAATTTTGTGATCTAAAGGATGGGTCTCCCAAGGCAGTGTGACATGGTGGTCTTCTGGTGCAAATATGTTATAACTTGTTTATGCATTTTTATTGACTTGTATTTCCCTGAGTCATGACTAGTTTGTTTGATTTTATCAGCATGTTTCTTGGTTGAGGATAAAAGCATTGCATACACAAAAGTAATTGCATCTTATTGTCTTCTCTAAGTTGCCAAATAAAATCTTTTTCAATCCTGTTACCCATTCTTTTATCATTAGTTCATTACTTTTGCAGAGTTGCCAGCTTCTGTTAGATCCATAAATCATTAGTTATAATTTAATCATAAAAGTTTCAGTCAAAATAATGTATGAAATAAACCAACCAAATTGTTGGAAGATTCTAAAAGTGAATATGATATACAAGAGACAACATTTTATGAAATGTATTTAAATTTTTGACATTATTATGGTTGGACAATATCTTCAATTGCCTATTTATCTTATAAAGAGTCTATATCAGGTCTTTGATGAATACTATTACTATGATGTAGGTGGTATGATGTCTTTGATGGTTAAGTCTAAGACAGAGGATTCTGTGAAATGTGAAGTTGTTGATGGAGGAGAGCTCAAGTCAAGGAGGCATTTGAATGTTAGAGGAAAAAGTGCAACACTTCCTTCCATCACTGGTTAGATTTTGGATTTATTATTCCTTTTCTTGATTTTTTTTGGGTCTATCTCTTTCTGCATGCCTCTCCATGTGAGTGGGTATTGGATCATGATTAAGGTAATGCTGATTTTCCAAGGACATAATATTTGTGTTGATTTGCTGCAGAGAAGGATTGGGATGACATCAAATTTGGAGTCGATAACAAAGTTGACTTCTATGCTGTTTCATTTGTTAAGGATGCACAAGTTGTTCATGAACTGAAGAATTATTTGAAAAGTAAATATTGAAAATCCTGGTGAATTTTTTAAATTAGTCCATCTGATTAATTACCATAGTTATTTAGAAATATAATAAAATTTCCCCTCAATTTTGCAGGCTGTGATGCCGATATACATGTCATTGTAAAAATTGAAAGTGCAGATTCTATACCAAACTTGCATTCAATTATTACAGCGTCTGATGGGGTGCTAATCTAATCCTTGCATTATTTCATTATGGTTACTGCCTGATTCAGAGGAATAGCAATGATTTTAGCGCATATTGTAAAAACAGAGATCTTTAATATCGACTCTATTTTGCTTAGAGCTTATGGGTTAAGTTTGTGGAGCACCTATTACCAATTGCTGATGTTGACCTCTCCACTTTTGCCATATTGTTTAGGCTATGGTTGCAAGAGGAGATCTTGGTGCAGAGCTTCCTATTGAAGAGGTTCCACTTTTGCAGGTAAAGTTCTTTAAACAGAACTGAGATTAATGGTAAAGATAATTTTCAGTTGGTAATGTTTCTATAACTGAACATCAATTAGAGTTCTTAACATCCATAATGCTTGCTAATGTAGGAAGAGATAATTAGGATATGCCGTAGCATGGGGAAGGCTGTTATTGTGGCAACAAATATGCTGGAAAGCATGATTGTTCACCCAACACCAACCAGAGCAGAGGTATCTGATATTGCTATTGCTGTTCGAGAAGGTTCAGATGCAATAATGCTTTCTGGAGAAACTGCTCATGGAAAGTAAGTAAATAATTCCTTGCCTTGAAGTGTCTGATTTCATAGACAGGTTGATATTTCTCCTATCATGGATCTTACAATTGAAAGGAATTATCACAATTTAATTGATGTTGCCTTGAAAATTTGGGTTTTAGTGGTGGATATAGTTGCGAGTAGATATTGAGATTTTACATGCTTAGTGAGCTAGAAGACTAATCTATAGCAAGAGCCTTCAAGGAATGTGACAATAATGATTACATTTATTATGATGCAGGTTCCCACTTAAGGCTGTGAAAGTAATGCACACTGTAGCATTACGGACAGAAGCCACCATACCAGGTGGTCAAATGCCACCTAATATTGGTCATGTATTCAAGGTTTGAAATTTAAACTCAATGTGTTTCATTGCCATTTTGCCTTTTTTTTCAATCATGGGTTCTCATTTTCCTATCAGGACTGAAATGTGTGATTTATTTATTTTTGTTGGATGTAGAACCACATGAGTGAGATGTTTGCGTATCATGCAACCATGATGTCTAATACACTTGGAACCTCAACTGTTGTCTTCACTAGATCAGGCTTCATGGCTGTCCTTTTGAGCCACTATCGACCTTCAGGCACCATATTTGCTTTTACAGATCAGTGAGTTTTTTTTCCCCTTATTGATAATTTCCCCCCTTAAAATAGAACCTACTAGGTAAACTTGAAACTAATTTAATCTGTTATCAATTTGCATATGTGCTTCAAGTACCTTTAAGAGATTCCAAAATTTATTCGGTTAAACTGTATTGATATTTCCCCCCAACAGTTATATCTTTTTATTGGTTGGATGTCTGTGCTTAGTAACAAATAAAACTGATTCTTTGATGACCTTGTAAAATATGATTTCCGGAATACTAAGGGTTGGTAGATATATCTAATGAATCAGCTGCTTCAAATATCCATGATGTTTCTGCTATTTCAGAAGCTGTTTGAAGTAGTTCTTAAACAATCAATCAGACTTCTTATATCGAAGTATGTACTCAATTTAAAATCGTTACCTAATGTTGCTGGCCATGCAGGAAGAGGATACAACAGAGGCTGGCTTTGTATCAAGGAGTCTGTCCTATTTACATGGAATTCTCTGAAGATGCTGAAGAGACTTTCACAAGAGCCTTGAATTTGCTTCAGGTAATGTTTGGAAGATATCTTCGGTGATTGAGATGTTACATACAGAATTATATAACCAGGTTCAGAGTACTTAGAACAAAGATAAGAAAAGGAAAAAAGTTGTAATTTGCATGGTTTTAAATTCTACTATTGAGGTCAATTCTACATTCAAACATTTAACCATGCATTCATGCATCGATATGCAGTACTTTAACCATGGGCCCTTTATGCTTTATTTAAACTTTTAACTACTGGTAAATAAACAAATGCTTCATCTTGTGCTTTGCCAATGGAAATGTCCACTGATTTTTTCAGACCTAAACTATAGGACTGGATGTTTGTGTTATGACTAGCAACTGTTGAGCGTTCAATTGTTTTTCAAATGGATTGTTAACTTTATTGCTACAGAATGAAAAACTTTCACTTGTTAAATACACTTGTGATTAAATGCCACTTATCTTATAGATTCTTGAGGTCAAAAAGCTCTCTCATGACTACTTAAACAGAAACTTGCTGTATGTAGATTTTTTTTTTTAAAAAAAAATTATGATCATGTGTGTTGTTTCCATATGCAGAAGCAAGGAATGGTAAAAGCAGGAGAAGAAGTAGCACTTGTACAAAGTGGTAGGCAACCCATATGGAGGTTCCAATCCACTCACAATATCCAGGTCCGAACAGTGTAAACAAAACGAAAGGTGGGAAGTACCCCAAATTTAACTTTCAGGACACGAACTACATTTTAATTTTAGAAGAGCATACACCCTTTTGGTGGGTTAATGCCAATTGCGTTTTGGGTGGTTGTTTGCCTAGGTTTCATTTTTTCTTCATTTATTGCCCTCTTGTTATCATTTTTCCTGTAAACTTCTTATTGTTCTATATATATAGCATGGACATATAATGGTACGTGGCGTTGAAATTTTGATAAGAAATTGGAATGAGAAAAGCTTTCAGCCACATCCTGGACTTGATCGTTCAGTTATATTTAATATCCAAGTTAGGAGCATCATTAGCAGAATGGCAATTTGCTTTCTATGTGTTATTCATTTCATGAGCTTTATGGAATATGCCAACAAGTGGTAGGATACTCAAGCATTTTGGTTTTAAATTTGATTTGTGAATAGGAGATGCTTTCAATATGGTAAATGAACGTTTAGTTCACCTACTCCAGAGGGTTGGTTTCCTTTATTCTAGGAGTCCTAAAATTGAAATGAAGAATCAAATTAAGGCTTATGACATATCACAAGTCATTGATCATTGCAGTATTAAATTATTCAATGAAAATTCACCATTTAGACACTGTTTTCTAACCATTTTTATTTGAAGTTTGTATCATGTTTTAACCTCGGAACGTTTTTTTTTTTTTTGCCTTTTCTGCTACGCAATTTTTTATTCTAGTTGTTGGCCTATAGGGGTATTTTAAGATCTATCCTAATTTTGATAACCTATCTCCGTCCAAGTTAATTCGGTGGGATTTAGGTCTTTAAAAATTAAATGTTGTGTATTTTTTGATTTGGGCTCCAAACCTCTCTGATTAGGTTTAGTTCAATTCAATATCATGTATGCAATTCTTTAAGACAGTTTTCTTAAAAATTATTACTAAAATGATAACATCTTAATATTCAAGCTAATATTTTATACTAATATAATTTTCAAAACATGCAATATGAATTTTTTTATATGCAAAATTTTGAGCTAATTATGCATAACATCCATATTAATACATTATGTCAAAATATAATCTCAATAATTAATAGTATACACTGATAGTGACAAAATTAGGATACGTCCATGTTTGGTAGATTTTATTTTATTTTCTAAAATTATCCTTTATTTCTTTTAATTTCATAGTTTTTTAAAACCAATTGTTCTTTAAATTTATGCTGTAGCCTTCACCTATTCTATCATTATCATTTGTCACAATACCATTTCATGAATATTTATTCACTATTTTCTTTATTTTTATTTCTTTTTATATATTGAATTTCACATATATACTTTTTATTTTATTTTTATTTTTGAAATGAACCTAAAAATCTCTGTCCAGAGCTGTCCGGAGCAGTCACAGCCTATAGTGGTATGTGATCGGCTGGGATTACCAACTATGCATTTCAGCCTCTACTTGAATATAATTGACGTCATATTTATCATAATTCACATGCTCCCTTCAACATGTAACGTAAAACCTTTGCATTTCCTACCCCATTATGCAATGTAGATACTCTCACCCGTTGCCTATCCAATATCCAATAAACACATCACAACTCATCCAGAGTATCAGTCATCACAAAAGTGGATATGTATACATATTTGATTCAACTTATTTTTTTAAAAATAATCGTTTTATTATTGACAACTTGTTGAGAGAACCTTTAATCGTTCATCTAATCTTTTTCTTTCTTCCTTTCTATTTATGGTGACAAATGGTTTACTCCAAAATTTTTCAGAATTTCAAAATTTCCAAATGCTGAGGTTTAACAAGTAAGGCACTACACTCCATAACCATGACTTCCAGAAAACAACATTTGTGTCCCTCTTCAATATCTGCAAAGCTGGCTGGGCTTGTGGGTCATGTTGGTATTTTCTAGGGGGTAAGTTTTGAGGTAACAACAACCGCACAAGTCATGAAGGATGCGGTTTATACCATTGTCAATTTGTTGTTATTTAATTTTAAAGTTAAAGATTAAAATTTTAACAACTCATAATTTGTTATACATTTGAATATATTTTATCTTAATTTTAATTATTAATTTTATCTAACATTTTTTTTTATCATACTTTATCCTTGAAGTGGATTCCTTTCTTAAAGAAAAAAAAAAAAATCTAATTTCAGGAAGTGTACAACAATGGAAGAATCTGAGCTAAAATTATCCTAAAGCTATTGTTATGAGTTGAGGAGAATAAGAAGTTTTTTGGTTGTTGTTTCAATTTTTTTTAATATTTATAAAAATATTATCTTATTTTTCTTTAGCTTTTATTTCTGTTATTAATTATTTTTATTATATTTCAAATAAAATTTTAAAAGTAATAAATAAAATAAAAATAAGATAAAAATGGTATGGATTAACTTGGCCTGAGCACTGGTTCTTTTAAGGAAGTTTTAAGAAAGTTGACGGTGTTACCAGTCGAGCATAAAGTTGGTGGGGATGAAAGCATGGTGGTTGTGGAATTTTCACTTACCAATGCTTTATTTGAATAAATTAAAAAAATAAAAGATAAAATATAAAATATAAAAAATTTAATATTAATTAAATAAATAAATAAGAGAATAAAAAGAATTATTAATAATATAAAGTTTAATTTATATAAATTTAATTTTAAAAAAAATTATTTTTTATTTTTATTTTTATTAATATATATAATTTAAATTTTTTAAAAAAATATTTAAGAATTTTTAAAATTTAAAATAAAAACAAAATTAAATTTTGTCCCTAAAATTAAATGAAAAAAATTTAATTTTATCTTTTATATAAAATAAATGTAAACAAATATATAAAATAAATAAATTTTAAAAATAATTTATTTTTTATTTTTCTTCAACCAAGCAAAAATAAGAGTGTAGTTTGAGTTCGGAATTCCAAAATATGTCACTATAACAAAGAATTTGGTGTTGATTATGGTAGTTTTAGGTTGTGTAGCTTGAACGGTAGAAAGGTTCAATATGCTTGGTTTATAGTATTACGAGTTGGTGGTCGATTGATGATTATGATTTGATTTTTTAAGATTCTTCAACGGTTGTGAGGGATTATGAAAAGAATAAAGGGATGGCCAGAAAAAGAAAAGATAAATTATTTAAAAAAATTAAAAAATATATTAAAATCATATTTAAGTTAATAATAATATGTTAATATTACTATTAATGAAATTAGAGAAAAGAAAATAATCTATTTAAAATTTATTTAAAATTAGAAAATTAATTTAAAATTTGTAAAAAATAATTGAAATGAAAAATAAAAATAAAGTAGATGATTAACAAACTAATTTTATCTTGTTAAATATATTTAAAATATTATAATTTTTTATTATTTTAATTTTATTTTATATTATTTTTATTATGTTTGATAATAGATTTTATTTAATTAAAAGTTAAAATAATTAATTAAAAAATTTATAAAAATATTTTAATTTTATTTGTTAAAATAACTTTTAAGTAATTATTAATGTTTTTTAGATATAAGATTTTTGAAAAAATTATTTTAAATAAATTTTATTTATTTACATTAAAGAAAATGATGATGTTGTAAATTATTATGTAAATTATTATAATTTTTTTTTAAATAGCTTCTAAATTGATTGATATATTTTATTCAATCTGTTACTAAACATCATTATATAATATTTTTAAAAAAATTACACATTATTTAAGATTTATATTTAATTATAATTATATTTAAACATTTTTAATTTTTATCTAGGTATCTGATATTTATAAATTGTTCAAAGGTTTAAATTTAATAATTAATATGTTTTTTTAGTGTGATTAAAATGTTTTATTTATTTATTTAGGATCACGTGAATGTGTTTACAACCATAACATCCTTCCAAGCTCAACTTTTAGTTTTAGTAGATAGTAGATCACACTTCATTTTCTTTTTATTTTTAATATATATGTGTACTTATTTTTATGCCGAGTTTTAAAAATTTTTGTTACTAATTTACTATTAAATATTTATTAATCTAACTAGAAAATATTCAATTATATATATTAAAAATAATAATTTATATTATTTATGTAAATTTTTAAAATATAATTGGTTGATATATATAATAAAATTTAACTTAATTTCTATATTAATTAAGTCATGAAATATAAAAAATTGTAACAAATAAGATGAAAAATAAAATATAAAAAATTTAAAGATGAAAACAAATTTTTATAAAAATTTAAAATAAAAAATTATATTCCTAAAAATTTAAAATATATTTATATAAAATAAATGGTCCATTTTTATTTTTACTTTAAAAAAATATTTTAATTAGTATTTTTTTTATATGTATGTACGAATATATGTATATATAATATAATATAATTTAAATTCTTCTGAAGTGCATCAAGTATTAATGATAAGATTCTAATATGAATGGGGAATGGTATATAAGAGATTCTTTTAAAGTGCATTGTTTAATTTGGTTGATTTCATTGTATGCTATCTTTCCTGACTTGTTATAATTATTTTTAACGTTTTTGTGCAATGTCAGAATATTTTAAATAAAAAATAAAATAAATATATAATTTTATAATAAAACTATATAAGAAAGAATTATTATTATTAAAGAAATTGATACATGACACGTTCGTTGCAAACGCGCAAAAATAATTTTTAAATTTTTCCCAAACTATTGGTATAGTATAAGGTGCAACATAGGTCATCTCCCAAAGACCATTTCATATTCTTAAGCAAATAAGGAGAAAGTTAGAACAAGAGGATTTTGGAAAGATTTGATATGAAGTTCTAAATGCAAAATACAGAATAAAATTAATTGGACTTAACAATTATCAACTCAAGGAATTCAGAGGCTATTTTCTTAACTAATCATTGATCACTAAAATCATGCATTGTGTTTATCAACTTAGGATCATCTGGAACCCCTAGAATGATCCTTGAATTCTCTACTGAGAAACCTCTCAGAATTTAATTGATTATGATCAACAAGATTTAGTAACCACTTAATCTTTTATCTAAACCAATTTCACAATCAGAATTCAGTTGAAGTAAGTAATAAAATGAAAACCTTCAATTCAATTACTTAATTTCTACTCTTCAAACTTTTGGAAAATGATTTACCAATCAAAAACCAATTATAAATCAATTATACATTAATCAAAATACGTCAACCGATCAAACTTTGATTAAAAGAATAAAATTGAAGAATATAGTAAAGCAGAGTAGAAATCACTCAATAAGCATGTAAATAAAGATCAAGACCTCAAAGTTAAAATGAAAATAGCTTGAATCCTTGAATTGAAACTACGAACCTAGCCTTCCATGAAGGAGGCAAACTAACAACAAAGAAAGAGGCAAACTAACAACAAATAAATCCTAAGCCTTCCATGTAGGAGGCAACTAACAACAAATAAATCCTAAGCCTTCCATGTAGGAGGCAACTAACAATAAAGAAAAACTAAGCCTTCCATGTAGGAGGCAAACTAACAAGAAAGAAAACCTAAGTCTTCCATGTAGGAGGCAAAACTAACAAGAAAGAAAGAAAGAAATAAAGAAAGAAAATGGTATTGGAGTTAATCTCCAAAATGGTGTGTTTCTCCTCTTGTAAACCCTTCTATTTATAGAAGATTTTTGAGGCATCATCTTCAAAAAGTCACCAACTAGAATATTACTTTTCTACCCTTTTATTGCTTTCACATGGACTTTGTTGAAAATGCAAAACACTTTTGAATTTTTGTCACCAATGAGCACAACAATTTTGACTTTCTTGCACCGCAATTTCGGATATTCACATGTTCGAATTAGAGCTTGACTTGTGAACAAAAGTTGTAACCCCGGATCTTAGCTGTCCAACAAAGTTGATTTCATCTCAATATGACTTCTGTATCTCAAGATATGGCCGGATCTTTGCACACTGTTCAAATTCCACGTCAGCAACACTATCTCATCTTTTGAGATAATTTCGGAGTCCTAAACATCCCATTTAGAGTCTGCTCTTGCTTTGTAACTATGGACACTTCTTTAAGCTTTCATTCAAGATAGATTTCATGATTTTTGGATGTCTACAACTCCTATTATGCTCAAAATACTATAATAGTGTCATTTTAATCGGGTAAGTAAAGAAATTCAATTAAACTTCATATGAACCCAAACTCATAAAATATGACAAAGATCACTTAATTGATCATATAAGAAGTCTTAATGAGATAAAAGTGAGAGATAATTATTTATGAAATCTATGCTTATCAAATTCCCCCATACTTATCTTTTGCACGTCTTGGGCAAACTTAAGTTAAGGATTGGTGACTAATTTTTTTTTTATGAAAGAACATCAAAGTTTTGAGTTGATTTCTCAAGAATTCACAAAATTTCATGAAGCATTCTTTCATCACATTTTTGAAATTACTTAGAAAGGCAACTTTAATTTGAAAAACATAGATTGAGAAAGATAAAACCTCACATGATATACTCTGAATCTCTCAAGTGTTTGATTTGGTAAGTGTTTCTCTCAAATTCAATCCATGAAAGATGAACTATCATAGGCTTGCATATCTTCTACTTCTCTACTACTATGTACACATGCAATGCACAAATCAAGAGATCTTTATTCTGGTTATAACGGGATTAGAAAGATGAAATGATATATTGAAGAGATACAATGTTCGACCAAGGAAAATGGTGAGGAGTGAGAACTGAGTCTAACTGCAAGTGTGAGAAACAGATATCACTTCTTCATTTTTTTTCTTTTTTTTTTCAATATAATAGTTTATTTGTTAATTTATTGCTTCAGTTTTTTTTTCAACCATGATATTGATGAACACAACAATAATCTCCCCCACACTTATTGAAACACTTATGGTATGATAAATCCAGTATTCCTCACCTTCTATGATCAGACAAAGTTATTTTTTTTTTTTTATTTGTGGTGAGCTAGAAGGAAGAAAAGACTAATCGGCTCAAAGGGCTGATCAAAGGATAAAATTATATGGTTTGGTTATTTGGCCAAGTGGTTTGTTCAAGAAAAACAGTGCCTCAATCATTTTTGTACAATTCATGTGAAAATGTAGCTTCAAAAAGAATCAATGCAAGTTCTGAAGTAACATATTCCATGGATGAAAATCACACAAGAAAGAAAATAATAAGGCTCAAAATCTCACAGGCAATATATTTATCAAATCTAATCTATCCAGTTCAAATATATGTTGCCAAACTAATTAATCTCGAAATGTAAATCATTTTGCTTCAATTATTTTATAAAATCTAAAGAACAACAAACTTCCACATTCAATTTTTTTTTTATCATAAGATGCGTATCAGGAGTCAAGTGTAACTCCTTACTCAGTCATCTTACTCAAAGCAAGTTTATGATTCTAACCTAATTTTTTTATTTTTGTTTTTGTTTTTTTTTTTATTTTTTTTTATTTTTTTTTTATATCGGACCATCCTCCCCCAACCTATCCAAGACATTGTCCCCAATGTCTTAGATGGAATTTCATATAACAGGAAAAGAAATGTGAGAAAACTACCAAAGTAAGGAAAAGTTATAACCGAAGAGTGGTATCTGGTTCTCTTTTGTCTCTGCCATCCTGATTTGGTTGGTTCACCAGCTGCATTGCTTGACTGAGCTCAGATGTAGGATTTTGCAAAATCTCAAGTAGCTGTTCAACAGTTGAAGCAGATACTATGATGTTGCGCATGGATTGTGGCATGAACTCCTGCTCTACTGCATGATCTAAAAAGGATATCAAACCATTATAAAAGCCATTAATATTCAATAAGCCCAAAGGTTTTTTATGAAAATTCCGATAGGCCCAAAATAAAATGGTAAAAATTTCTTCCATTGTTCCAAGACCACCAGGTAATGCAATAAATGCATTAGAATTAACCAACATGTGTCTCATACGGTCATGCATGGTTGCAACCTTCAATTCAGTACCCAGGGTTAAGTAGGAGGTGCTCCCATTTTTTAAGCCAACACCTAAGACGTTACACCCCTTTGTGAGTGCAGATCCTGCAACACATCCTTTTAAACCCTGAATCCCTCCCCCATAAACAAGATTAATTTTTCTTGCAGCTAATGCCTTACCAAGGGTATAAGCTGCATGTTGAAATTCTCCATCTTTCCAAGGTTAGACCCACAAAAAACACAGATAGTATTGATCCTATCCATATACGGTGTTTCTGTCTTTTTTTTGAAAAAATATGTCATAGAGGTTGATAATTTATAGGGACTCAATATCAGACAAGGAGATCGCTTGAATAGTGCGGGATCAGGATTTGGTAGCAAAAGTTTGAATTTTTGTTGCAAAAGTTTGAATTTTTGTTGCAAAAGTTTGAATTTTTTGTTCAAGGAAAAGGTGAATGTCAGAGGGGAAAGACTTTAAGCAGGGGTGAAATTTTCAAAAAAAATGGTGGCCCAATAAATTGAAAAGACAATGTAAATGACAAACATACACGCATGAGAATGAACAATAGTTGTGATTGTGGCTCACATCTTCCTCTGGTTTTACGTCCAGTAACAGCTGAAACGTCTTCTAAGAGTCGAGGATGTGTTTCCCATTCAGTTTTCTTGTAAACTGACAACAGGGTCTTTTAAAGTCAGATTCCCAAGACTATAACGTGTTTTTTCCTTACGGAACAGTTCAAACAAATCAAGAAGGACTCCTTGTACATGCCCACTAGGATGCGTCTCAAGAGTCTGAATGATATCATCCAATGACTCCTTACTCAGTCCATCCTTTATGAATTGAATTTTGTCCTCTCGATTTCTTGAAACCATTCCAGGGTTCTTGCATCTTGTGTTACAGGTCCATCTTGCACACCTGTAGCAAACTCCAATTCTTTTTGCCCTTCTCTTCTTTGCATAGAAACTTCTTCCCATACCTGGCATGTTTTTAACAAATGATTCTTGAAATTCACCTGCTAAACGTACCTTAGCTTCAATGATCCAACAGACATCTTCTAGAAGGCCTAAGAGTGTTAATGCCCTCAATCGTTCAAGTCTGCAATTGTAAATGTCTTTAAGAAAATTTCTGGGGAGAGTAGGGAACAAAATTTTGATCCTGGTGAGAGCTTTCTCCATTTTTTTCTTAAAACACTCAAGTTATTATTCCTGCAAGCTCAATGTAGTGTAATAGTTGGGATGATTTAAGATGTGAAGAAGGAAGTTGAGAGATTAGTTGAAACTTATAAGTGAGGAATGTGAGAGAGAGAGAGAGAAAGAGAGAGAGATAGAGAAAGAGAGAGAGAGAGAAAGAGAGAGACTTCTCTTGAATTTATTGCAAGTATGTGGCATTGTGCAAATGCATTTCTTCTACCGTGTGCTCTTGAAAATCTTCGAAAAATGGTTTAAGACGATGTCCATTCACCTTGAAGATTTTTGCAGTTACCTCATTTTTTATTTCCACTGCACCATAAGGAAAAACATTAGTAACTACAAATGGTCCTAACCATCTAGAGCGTAGCTTACCAGACATAAGCTTTAGCCGAGAATTGAAAAGGAGAACTTTTTGTCCAACGGAAAACTCCATTCTTGTCAACTTTTTGTCATGAAGAGCTTTGACCTTTTCTTTGTAAATTTTGGAGTTTTCGTATGCTTCCAATCGAATTTCTTCAAGTTCCTGCAATTGAAGCTTCCTATGGATTCCTGCTTGGTCTAGATCCATGTTGCATTTCTTTACTGCCCAAAATGCTCTATGCTCTAATTCAACTGGAAGATGACATGTTTTACCAAAGACAATCCTGTAGGGAGACATGCCAATGGGTGACTTATAGGCTGTCCTATATGCCCATAACGCATCAACAAGGCGCAAGCTCCAATCCTTCTTGTTAGGCTGAACTGTTTTCTCTAAGATTTTCTTGATATCTCGATTAGAAACTTCAGCTTGACCATTTGTTTGAGGATGATATGGAGTGGAGACTTTATGCATAACTCCATATTTGCGGAGTAGGGCTTCCATTGTGCGGTTGCAAAAATGAGTACCTTGGTCACTATTTAGAGCTCTAGGAATGCCAAACCTGCTAAAAATGTTAGACCTGATAAAATCTGCAACAACTCGAGCATCATCAGTACGAGTGGCTTTTGCCTCCACCCATTTTGAAACATAATCAACAGCTAGCAGAATGTAAACAAAGCCAAAAGAGACAGGGAATGGACCCATAAAGTCTATACCCCATACATCAAATACCTCACCAAAGAGAAGTGGTTGTCTAACAGGTCTGGTGTTTTCCTCCAGCAATATCCTATGCATACAAGTAGATGGGCTAATGCTTGGAATATCAGCCAAAGTCCATCCAATTGCTTGTTTATGGCTTTTTAAGGTTTGCAACAACCTTTCTTCTTGTTGCGGTACAAGGTTCTTTGCTACAATGACAGGAAGCTTCTCATTTTCCCCCAAATAAGCATACTTTAGATGTTTAGGCAAAGGCTTCAACTCCAAAGGAGGTGGTTGTATTATGGAAGACAAGGATCTATCTGAGATTGAAATGTCTGCAACACTTGCATCTAACATGTCATCTTTCAACGAAGTTTGGTCTGCAGCATTAATCCTGGAACAGACAATACATGAATCAAATTCATCACATGTGCAAGTAAACTTATCTAAGTAATCTAAATCAAAATCAAAAAATTCAAAAAGTAGATTGTCAATAGAATAATCATTCGCAAGAAGATCTTTGGCATCAAGTTGAAAGAGTGAATGATTCTCTATGGGATGCTTCATGGCTTCAAATATGTTGAATTGGATGATATCATCTCCAAATTCCATAGAGAGTCCCCGTATGCACATCTATCTTTGTTTTTGCAGTTTTGAGGAAAGGTCTCCCTAGGATCAAGGTTGCTCTATTGATGGATGACTCATCTTCCATATCCAAAATGTAAAAGTTAGCTGGAAAGATTAGCTTATTCACTTGAACTAGCACATCTTCAAGTACTCCAGCTGGATGTGCTGTACTTCTATTGGCTAATTGAATCACCACACCAGTTGGCTTCAGTTCTCGCAGATTCAAAGATTTATAAACTGATGAGGGCATAACATTAATGGAAGCACCTAGATCCAGCAATGCATCACCAAATGTAGAGTTTCCTATTGTGCAAGGAATGGTGAAAGTTCCTGGATCTTTACATTTCTAAGGGAGGCTGGGTTGAATTAAGGCAGAAACATTGCGTCCCACACTGATCTTCTCATCCCCTTTGAGTCTTCTCTTATGCGTGCACAGGTCCTTTAGAAATTTGGCATATTTGGAAATTTGTTTGATAGCATCTAGAAGTGGTATGTTGACTTCCACTTTCCTGAAAGTATATAGAAGCTCCTTATCCAATTCTGCATGAACATTGGACTTGGATTGGACCATTCTATTTGGAAAAGGTAAAGATACCTTCTGATCAGCACAATTTGGGGTTTTCGTCTCATCAGATGCTTCAAGTGCAGATCGTTTATGACAAACTTCTTTTTGTTGATCATTCGATGTCTTATCGAAAGGTAGTGTACTTTTTTCATCAGACTTTCCCTCTGATTCAGATGGCTTATCAGAGATGTCTCCAGGTGTGGAGATAAATTCTTCTTTTTGGTGTGGATTAGTCTGATTGAAGCTTTGTTGCTTTAAAATTGTAGGGTCTGTCTGCACTTTCTTCCCACTTCTCAAGGTCATGACATTCACACTTTTGGGATTTATGACAGGTTGAGAAGGTAGTTGACCAGAACCTTGAGATTTCAATTGGTTGACAGTGGTAGCCAACTGCCCAATTTGAGTTTGTAAATCCTGAAGGGTAGAACTTACATTTTGTTGAAACTGAAGATTGTTGGTTGCTAATTGCTTCATCAAATCATCAAGAGAGGGTTCAAAAGCATTAGAAGGTACAGATTGCTGCAGATGCTGTTGTTGTTGTCTGAATGGCGGTGGTTGGTATTTATTTTGGGAGTCAGATGTTTGAATCCTTTGTTGTTGTGGAGGACCATATCTCAAGTTAGGATGGTTTCTCCAACTAGGATTGTATGTTCCAGAAGGTGGTTCAAAATTCTATTGCTAATAATGTTGAGGAGGCCTGTATTGTTGTCCTGTGCCAAAAATACCATTTACTGCAGCCTCAGGTGTCTCACTTTCTTGCAATGTTGGGCATGCATCAGTAGGATGATCTGCAGAAGTGCAGATGCCACATGTTTTGGTTTTGTTAACAACATTAAGTTGTTGTTGTTGTCCGATGGCCAACTGTCTTACGATGGAGGTTAGTTCTTCAATTCTGTTCTCCAATCGTGTATGGTCTGTCTTAGTGGTCATTTCATGGACTCCATTAGACAAGGAATTAGTTCGAGAATTGAATTGCTGAGAATTTTCTGCCATGTTGGCAATCAAATCTCGAGCTGCTGTAGGAGTTTTGTCCATAAGTGTTCCACCACTAGCTGCATCAACCATGCTTCTGTCCATTGGCATGAGTCCTTCATAGAAATACTGAATCAGTAATTGATCACTGATTTGATGGTGTGGACAAGTGACGCATAGTTTCTTGAATCTCTCCCAATACTCATAGAGAGTTTCTTGGGAGTTCTGTCTGATGCCGCAAATCTCTTTTCTGATAGCTGCTGTTCTGGATGCAGGGAAGAATTTCTCCAATAATTATCTTTTCATATCATTCCAGCTTGTAACAGATGTTGGATGTAGATAGTACAACCAGTCCTTAGCTCCATCATTTAAGGAGAAAGGAAATGCCTTCAACTTGATATGATCTTCAGGAATTCCTTGTGGCCGCATTGTGGAACACACAATGTGAAATTCCTTCAAATGTTTATGAGGGTCCTCACCTGCAACGCCATGAAACTTTGGTAGCAAATGTATTAATCCAGACTTTAGTTCAAATGGTGCATCAACATCAGAGTATTGAATGCACAATGGTTGATAAGCAACATCAGGTGCAGCTAATTCTTTTAGAGTTCTATCAGCCATGTTCTTAGCAAAATATTTAAAACTATCAAAATTTAAAGATGAAAAATCACTACTGTTACTTTCTTGGTTATTACTGAATGAATGTCTTCTATGTGCTCTTTTCAAATGGTGGAATATTCTATCAATCTCAGGATCATATGCATATAAATTTTCAGGAATGGATCGGGTCATACACAAAAAGGTGAATTCATACAGAAAATCCAAGAATGATATACCTAAAATAAAATAAAAAATTGTTAGAAAGATTAAAATTTTTATACAAACTCCTAAATAAGCCTAGGAAATTAAAATGGTCCCCGGCAACGGCGCCAAATTTTTGACACGCTCGTCGCAAACGCGCAAAAATAATTTCTAGATTTTCCCCAAACTATTGGTATAGTATAAGGTGCAACCTAGGTCATCTCCCAAAGACCATTTCATATTCTTAAGCAAATAAGGAGAAAGTTAGAACAAGGGGATTTTGGAAAGATTTGATATGAAGTTCTAAATGCAAAATACAGAATAAAATTAATTGGACTTAACAATTATCAACTCAAGGAATTCAGAGGCTATTTTCTTAACTAATCATTGATCACTAAAATCATGCATTGTGTTTATCAACCTAGGATCATCTGGAACCCCTAGAATGATCCTTGAATTCTCTACTGAGAAACCTCTCAGAATTTAATTGATTATGATCAGCAAGATTTAGTAACCACTTAATCTTTTATCTAAACCAATTTCACAATCAGAATTCAGTTGAAGTAAGTAATAAAATGAAAACCTTCAATTCAATTACTTAATTTCTACTCTTCAAACTTTTGGAAAATGATTTACCAATCAAAAACCAATTATAAATCAATTATACATTAATCAAAATACGTCAACCGATCAAACTTTGATTAAAAGAATAAAATTGAAGAATATAGTAAAGCAGAGTAGAAATCACTCAATAAGCATGTAAATAAAGATCAAGACCTCAAATTTAAAATGAAAATAGCTTGAATCCTTGAATTGAAACTACGAACCTAGCCTTCCATGAAGGAGGCAAACTAACAACAAAGAAAGAGGCAAACTAACAACAAATAAATCCTAAGCCTTCCATGTAGGAGGCAACTAACAATAAAGAAAAACTAAGCCTTCCATGTAGGAGACAAACTAACAAGAAAGAAAACCTAAGCCTTCCATGTAGGAGGCAAAACTAACAAGAAAGAAAGAAAGAAAGAAAATGGTATTGAAGTTAATCTCCAAAATGGTGTGTTTCTCCTCTTGTAAACCCTTCTATTTATAGAAGATTTTTGAGGCATCATCTTCAAAAAGTCACCAACTAGAATATTACTTTTCTACCCTTTTATTGCTTTCACATGGGCTTTGTTGAAAATGCAAAACACTTTTGAATTTTTGTCACCAATGAGCACAACAATTTTGACTTTCTTGCACCGCAATTTCGGATGTTCACATGTCCGAATTAGAGCTTGACTTCTGAACAAAAGTTGTAGCCCCGGATCTTAGCTGTCCAACAAAGTTGATTTCATCTCAATATGACTTCTGTATCTCAAGATATGACCGGATCTTTGCACACTGTTCAAATTCCACGTCAGCAACACTATCTCATCTTTTGAGATAATTTCGGAGTCCTAAACATCTCATTTAGAGTCTGCTCTTGCTTTGTAACTATGGACACTTTAAGCTTTCATTCAAGACAGATTTCATAATTTTTGGATGTCTACAACTCCTATTATGCTCAAAATACTATAATAGTGTCATTTTAATCGGGTAAGTAAAGAAATTCAATTAAACTTCATATGAACCCAAACTCATAAAATATGACAAAGATCACTTAATTGATCATATAAGAAGTCTTAATGAGATAAAAGTGAGAGATAATTATTTATGAAATCTATGCTTATCAATACAATTGCTAAAAATACTTGTATTTATTAAACTTGTTCATAAAAATTTAAAATCTAATTATATGTTTAAAAAGTATTTGGTTGAGAAATAAGATCTATTTTGATGATTTTAATGCCTTAAAAAAATAATTTTTTGATCATAGGAAGTATTCGTGATATATTTATATATAGAAAGAAAATGTAATCGTTTTAATAATGATAAAGTTATGTATTTAAAAAAAATATAATAATAAATATCTTCATGATTAATAATAAATGTTTAGTTTTTATAAGATGAAAATAAATTAAAAAGTGAAAAGGTTTAAAATTAAGAAAAAAATAATGAAAATAAATTATTTAAATTAAAATATGTTTAAATATAATTTCTAATTGATAATAGTCTACACAATATTTATAAAAAGAAGAGGACACAACAATGATTGTCTATCAGGGATATGCGTCTTTTTTACACGAAACTTGAACGGAGATGTTTCCATCACATATTTGCTGCGGGTAATATTTGGAATTGGAGAACATATTAACTGATCCAGATGTTCTACCTATTGCAGCAATAACAAGGTTCCTATAACTTTTAAGGAAAATAATTTGTACATATTCTAACAAATATAGAGATTTTGAAAGAGAAAGAAAAAAAGACAAATAAATAAATAAATATAATATGATAGAAAAAATTAAGAAAATAAAAAACATTAGATATATATTATTATTAAATATATAAAAATGATAATTGTATTTTTAACCAGCTAAAAAATGATTTAGAATGATCTTGGAGCATTAACAACAATGTTATTCTTTTTGAGTTGCTTCTAAGCATTGCTTTTTCTTTATTTTTTAGTTAGTATAGATTCTTCTGCGTATAAACTCATTTATGTATAATTTTTTAATTAATAGTTAATAATTTTTAAAAAAATAAAAAAATAAAAGAAATTCAACGACTTATAACTGAAAATATATATATATTATTTGTACATATAAATTTTTTTTATATATTTATACATATAATTTTTTTTTATCTTTTTAAGATAACAAATGATTAAGATTTAGTAATAAATATAGATAGGAAATCCTAGCATAGTTTCCTTTGTATCATTAGGTTAATAATAAATTATATTGATATTTTTTTAGATTTATTAAAAAATATTTTATATAAAATAAAAAATATTTATACAAAATAAAAAATAATAGTGGAATTTTTTTAATTAATTTAAAGAGTGTCAATGTAATTATTAGATTAATGATTAATTTTACATTCAAGACTTTATTCATGCCTGCAATACTTTAAGCTTTGGATCTTAAATTAACTTCTTGCTATTGGTATACAAGCAAATGATTCATCTAGAACTTAATGACGGAAATACTAATTAACTGATTCTATTAGGATTGAATCATATAATGGCATATTTTTCTGCTATACAACTAATAGAGTATCAAGAATTTGATATTATTCATTTCTTTTACTTGTTTGGCTGGTCGAATTTCTTTTACTTATTGTTTGGTTGATAGGAAATGAAGAAGAGAGGAAAAGGGTGGAAAGAAAAGTTAAAATATTTTCAGTTCCTTCGATTTTATTAATCAGAGTGAGAGATGCTTTCTATGTTTGACTGAACTTGTGGTTCTGTTCTTTCCCCCATTACACCTGTTCTTGTTTGTGGATTTCATTAGCTAAACCTCTCTCATACTTTATTTCTACTAATAACTAAAATTATTTGGCATGAAAAAATATGTTAATTGGATAATTGCAGTAAAATTCAACAGTTTTTCTGCTGTAGCTATAGAACTTGTTATAAAATACTATTAGCAGAGTTGAAAATAAAGGAAAGCAAAGTGCAATATATTCGTGGGCGCACAACTGCAGATACCAACACACGACTTTCCAAAAGTTCAACATTATTATTTTTCATTAATTATTACTTAAAAATCACAACTTGATGATACATGATAATTGGTTTCATTGCAACTAGTCTTCTTCACACGCTGTCAACAATGGAAGAGCTATACCCATTCTGCACATCATAGAATCTTGACCACAGCATCACCCCACCATACTTTCGTGAATTCTTGATCTCCGGAAGGATTTTTGAAGTCAACACATTGGCCGGGATGAAACCGCTGCCAGCTGCTGCCGGAGCCGCCGGCAACCCCAAAAATATACGCCTTGCTGGCACTGTACTTGTCCACCGCTTCCATGAGTTCACAAGGTTAGTTATGTTACCATCAACATACTGACAAGGAGGATTGTTATAGAACTGAACCCAAACAAAGTCAAATAGTCCTGTGTTAAGGGCAGTGCCCAAGAACCTATCAGGAATTGGACACTGAGGGGCAGCACTTAGGTACACTTCTTTTCCTTCCTTGCTATAGTCCTTAAGGAAACGTGCAAGATGCTCCCAATTTTTTGTGGAGCCAAGTTCTATGTCAAAGTCTATGCCATCCAACACAGCATTCCCTAATGGCCTTGAAGATGACTTACCCCCTAAGAAAGTGTTCCACAAGAATGTAGAAACATTTCTTGCATCCTTTGGGGATGCTAAAGAGTAGCTTCCAGCTCCACCACCAATGGAAAGCAACACTTTGATTCCTTTGCTTTGACAGTACTTGATTTCAGCACTGAACTTTGTGCATGAATTGGTTGCAGGGTTGCAGTGACCAGCAAGGTTGATTTCAGGGGTTTGGCCGTTGCCAAACTTGTTGAGGAAAGCTATATTTACATAACTGTATAGCCCTGTGGCACATGCTTCAGATAGGGTACCCTCGTTGCCGTTTTGGCCCCAGTAGATGGCTATGTCACCACCTTGGGAGGTTCTAACAAAAGTGAGAAAGAGGAAGGGAAGAAGAAGAGACAAAGCATGAGAGTTTTTGCTTTTGGCCATCTTTGTAAAAGTGGCTTCAGGTTTTTTCCTTTGGGGTGCTGTGAAGGATTCCATTTGCACTTGTGATATTTATAGAGCCAAGGGCCAGCAATTCATAGCTTTGAAGTTTGAAGATTGGAACAAAGGTCGGTTCCTATTTGCTAAGGATGCTGTTGACAAAGAGAGTGCCATTTCCCATGGGAAAAAGTCAAAGGGCTTTATAGTTTTCAACAACTCCCTTTTCTCAATTAATTTGTCATTGGTGGTGTCTAAATGTATCCAAATTATCACCATGTTTATGTTTATCAACCATGACATTGACAAAAGGGATAATTAATGAACCTGAAAATAAGAATATCACTGTTTTATATTCTATAAGATTTTTAAATTGTAATTGCTTTAAATTGAAACTAGCTGACTCAATAACATTAACATGACGAATGAGTCAGTCACTTCATCACACTTAATTACCTCAGAAGTCAGAAGAAGATTCTTGCAAACGTGCCATTTTCTCCCCCTCCTGTTGTATTTCTGCCAAAATAGTTTTTAATTAAGTTGAAAAAAAATGGTGACAATTTACATCCCTGACCCTGACGCTTCTAGATACTTAAGCTGGACTCTACCTGTAAGTAAGACCTATTCTTGTTTCTAAGATATGCATAGAACATTTCTATTAAAAATAAACTTATCCATGAAATTTATAAATAAGGATATGTTATGTTGTTATTATTTTTTCCAGTTAACGTATACTATATTTTAAGGTTAGAAAAAGATATCACAGACTAAATGGACACCATTTAAGTTATTAAAATTAATTTAGTGGCGAGAAATTAAAAATTAAAATAATTTTATATAAGATTGTAAATTTCATTATATAAAAAATTCACATGATTTATTATAGCAATAAGTACTCCTGTAGCATTACGAGTTGACAGATTTGACATATAGTTTATTTGTAACAACATATATTTATTTATTTTAAAATTATAATTATGTATAAATTATAAAATTTATTTCTTTATATTTTCATATTATAAAATAGTTTTTATGGATATACTGACCATTATCTATGTCTAATAAGACACATTCGTGACTCGAAGTTGTGATAATCAAAATCTAAAATAATAACAAAATAGTAAAGGAATTATCTGTGTTGGCTTAGATTTGATATTGATAGTGGTAATATATTATTGATAAATATCAATTAATTTGATTTTGTGGATTAATTTACGTGTAAAGGAATGATGTTAGGACGTAGTGATAATATACAGTAGTCTCGAAAATGTCAAATTAATAATCCAGTCCACAATGTCTGCAAGAGAGTGCTTTTTATAGAGGGAAAAACATGTGCAGTGTCAACGCCCTGTTATCTCATCCTCAATTCCCATTTGGTATAAAAACCGGGGCTTGGTCAACTTAGTACGTTCATTATTTAAAAAAGAATAAATTTTGCTTGATGAAATTGCATGACAGAATAAGAATGCAAGTATGGTATAATTGTTTATAATTACAAAAAGAAATTATGCATATGTTGTTGAAAAAAATAAAAGGATTAAAAAAATGAATTGATTGTTCCGTCATAAAAAAATATTTACTGTTTTGAAAGTAAGAATTTAATATTAAACTTGCTTTTTGAGGTTAACATAACTCTGATCCTGTGCACTTGAGATAACACACTTGAGCCTTTCAATCAGTTGTTCAGAATTAACTAGAGAAAAAATGAGAATAAAACTGTAAAAGAACTTGAGAAGTCTTTTGTTTTCCGTATCACAAGTTTAACACTTATGCATATATATTGCACATGCTAACGTTTTGTTTCTACAGTTAAAGTATCCAAATAGGTATAACGGTGTGCATAATAATCGTAGATAATCCAAAGAAGAGTTTGTCTTAAGTATTAAAAAAAAAAGGATGAAATAACACCTTAAGTTGATAAACTAAATTATTCTTTGAACCTGTGAATTCAAGATGAGGTTTCCACAACAGGCACCTTATCTTCAAATTGTGAAGACTTCCCAATCAGATATTTATACAATTATTTTAGGCATTTATGTACACTTTGAATTAGAATATATATATATATATATATATATATATATATATATATATATAACCATTTTATGGTTATTGAATCTTCTTTTATTTTTTTATAAAACTAAAAAATTTATAATCATTAAATTTAGGATATATATAAATTAGTGTAAATATGTAAATATATTATTTTTTATTTTTAAAATATTTCATATGTGGTGACATACCTTCACATTCACGAAAGTAGATACATTAGTATATCTCTATAACATCATATATCTATTAAGAGTTAGCGTAAATACATCAAGGTCTTTACAACACCATCCAAACTTACTTTAGATTAAACCCACATCAAACACTATCACACACCAATAGAAATAAGAAGTGTATTACATAGAATCATTCATATAACTTGTTTGACCACTAAACCATTCAATGTTAGCATTTCTTAGTAAATTTAATCATTCGCATTGATACATTAAAAGATTATGATGAAATAGGAAAGGTTAAATAAACAAATAAAAATAAATAAAATAATAATTCAATATTTTATTTGGATGAAAAAGTAAAATAAAAAATAATAAGAAGAGCAGAAATAAAATTAGAACAATAAAAAATGTTATTTAAATAGATAAAAAATTTACAAATAAATGAAAGAGAAGATAAAAAATAAAAATAAAAATTATACTAATTTAAAATAATTAAATTATATTTTATTTAAAATTTATTACTTAAAATGTTAGATTTGGTACAAAATAAAATGAAAGTCTTAACACCTTATTTTTTTCATATTAGTTTTATATTTTATAAAAAAATTAATTTTATTATTTGTTAATGATATTTTTATTTTAGTTTTAAAAAATTATTTTTAATTTATTATATTTTCAATTTTTCTAAAAAAACAAAAATAGTAATTTAAGAATTATAATTTAGAAACAAACGATAAAGATATTTTAGGAAATTAAAAAAAAGTTAAAAATTTTAAAAACCTTTAAAAATTATAATCGTGTATAAATTAAATTATAAATGTGAGCACCAATTTTTGTCCGGATAGAAATCTCCCTTAATTAATTTAAATAACTTTAAAAAAAATAAGAGCTCACATGGTCAAAAGAAAAGAAAAGGAGTTGCAAAAATTAAATAAGCCAGCAGATAGATAATAGAGAAGTAAAGCTAAAACAAACAAACAAAAACAAAATTCAGTTAGGTTAGTTGGGAGTTAGTTATAGAGTTAGTTAGGCTAGGGTTAGGAATTAACTTCCATTAGGTTAATTCCACCATGGTTAAGCTAGGGGTATAAAGGGGACTTTTTGGCACCAAAAGAGGGGGTTTTTTTTGGTTTTTGAAATTGTTCTTTGGATCTTCTCTGAATCCTTCTTTGTTCTCGGCTCCCTTGTTGAAGTTTTTGAAGAATTTTCCTTAAATTCTTCTCTGTTCGTGGCTCCCTGGATTTCTTTAGCAGCTGGTTATTGACAAGGCTTCTTCCATCTTTTCTGTTAGACATATACAAATTTCTCTCAGTTTGTTTGAATTCCTGAAGAGTATTCTGGAAATTGTGCTCCGTTCGGTCGGACTTTGCGGTATTCACGAAGGAGAAACCAGCTTGTTCTTATCATCAGACTCTGTTCATCTCTTCTACCTTACATTACCAGGTTAGGTTCTTGATCCTTGCTATTCTCTTGATTTTAATCGTATTTTCAGAATCTGCATAATATCCTCTGTCTGTGCTTTTTAAGAATGGTTTAGGCTAGGGAGGAACTGAATTTATGAAATGAAACTCTAAGAAATGGCAATCCTTAGCTTTAACTTTGCTTCAGGAATTTTGGTTAAATTTCATGTAGGATTCTAGAGCAGATAAAGACAAAATTACTTGTCATATTTACTTATTGTATTTTCTCTTTTCACCTGAAAGACTCGGCTCTTAAAACATGTTAGAAAACTGTTCATCGCTGTAAATCTTGGAATTACTTTGCATGCCAAATAACAGTGTGTTACGGTGTGGTAAATGGATTTGCTACCTGTGTTTGTTTATTAAACTCTGCAACATCAATGTTTAGGCCTACCAGGTTTAATAGTCTGTCAACATATAAGCCAAAGCATTGAGTATTTTGTCTTTACAAACTAGAAAGTGATGAATCATAGATTAGGCTTGGTATGGGCTAAGGTAGGTAAGCCTCTACCAACCTTCAGTTTGGGAGTGGTTGAGTTTGCATAGAGGCTGGTTTGGATTGGTCAAATGACCTAGGTTTGAGATCCAAATCCAGAGAAGTGTAAGCCTAAAAAATATAAAGTAACTATTTAGTCTTGTGAGGAATAATCAGTGATCACCCAGCCCATCCTGAACCAAGTATCATCTTGTCTGTTTGGTTCTATGGTTGTAGGAGTGCACCAACCAAGAAGTAAATCCCCAAAAACCTTCAGACTGCACACAAGAATAGTTCCTTAATCCTTGGGCTAACTTGTGTTTAGCCTAAAGTTAGCAGTGGAGTGGTTTATGACGGTATTTGGACATATAAGATGTGATTAGCATGCATTCCCTGTATCAATAAGTGTATAGGATCTATGAGTTTCAATAATAGCGTCCCCTGTAGTTTGCATATGACTGACCAGGAACTTCTTCATAAGCATGACAAAGCTGGAGCCTAATAACTAATTCTGAGTTTCAAGAAGATGTCATTGCTGTTCTGGTACCAATATAGGATCTTTGAGTTCAACGCTTTAGCCTGATTTCAGTCATGAGACACAATTAGAAATCTTCTTCTTTGTTGCACAAGCTGTTGATAAGTTGTTCAAAGTTCTGATCTATGGCATATCCTTAGGAATTTTCTACTTTGCTAGCTAAATTCTTATCTCAACTGATTCAGGTAGAATGATCTGAGTGAATGGTCTGTGAGCTAGCTGACCTGAAACATTAAGCCTAGTCAGTGGCCTATAACAGACACCTGAAAGCTAATTTTTTTTCTTCACATATCCCAGAAGAACCTTAAGGATTGGCTCTGGTTTTAAATTACACCTGATAGTCTGCACCTTGAATTAGTATTTGGTAATACCTGAGAGTTGCACTAGGACTCTCTTGCCATGATAGGGGGTTTGTGAAATGTGAATAAGATAGGAGGTGACTTGACAGCACAAGTTGTGGTTATGAGATATAGCAGTAAGGGACCTCAGCAAAAAGGAGTCAGGCTTAGCCAAGAGGTTGTACGAGTAAACCAGACAGTCTCCAGGCATGATTTAGATTAAGAAATGGATTTAATGGTAGAAAGTTGATAATCTTTGGCCAGTATAGGTATAAACCAGTTCTAAGTCAACCTTAGGGAAAGGTAGAGCAGGTGTCTGGTGATAGATTTCCTTTGATTAATAAAGGCCCTGATGCCAGGACCAGTCTATGGTAGTGGCTGAGCTGACAGGCCTTTGGCTTATTTAACCACACCAGTCCTTAGGTTTGTTAGGAGCCATAATTTGTTGGCCTAGGAACAAAGCAGCCTCAGGGATCTAGGGTACTTACAGAAAAAGATTAGGTAAAATAGGAGCTGATATGAAGAATCCTAGACAGGATAATGATAAGACCGATTTAGGAAAATGGTTGCAGGTAGTAAACCAGTACAATACATACTAATTAATCATGATTAAGATGAGAGTAACAGAATGGTACATGAATCATCCACTCATGTTGCCTGAGTTAAGGGACCTTGGAACCTATAGTAATCCATTCGGATGAGCAGGTTCGAGGCCTAAAATTGTTGATTAGTATGGCTGATGCAGCTCCTGTAGGAGCCCAAATATGGTGTAGGATGACAGATTGGAGATATGAAATTGAGTTTGGTGTCAGGTCTCCTGAACCGGTTTTAATCTTGATCAAGGGAGAGAGTATTCTTCTTTTGAGCTTAATCTGAGAAATAGACTTAGAAGCTGTTTTCTTTCCATAAGTCTGGACAAATTAGGCTGCTTTCCCTATCCATAGTCCTAGGATTTTGTACTGCTGTGGTAGGACCTAGGCCAATACTGGGATCACTGATAGGAGCTCTCACCCTTGACCTTCTCAGTTTTGCTTCCAGTACCCACAGAGGCTGGGTCCTTATCCTCACGCTTAGTTAGCTTGAACATCAAACCAAACCTCACAGTGAGCTATTTCTAGATCAGCAGTTTGCTGGTACAGATTCTGCATTACTGTCAGGTCCCTAATAGTGAAATTCAGAAATATATCAGCTTTCACTGCACAACTATTATGTCAGATTAGGAAGGCTGAAAGTATACCAACTTGTATGCCAGTCCTTAAATTGATGTTGAGAACCAACTAGGTGTCTCATCTTGCATAATAATGGTAGAGTCTCGAGAAACTGTTCTCTGCGTTAGGGGAATCATTCCAGAATCTGTTTCTAATGACCAAATTGAGTTAGTTATGAAGAAAAGTGAGTAAAGTCCTGAATATTTGAACATCAGCTTCCTAAAATTGTGTTAGAACTAGCATTACCTCCATTCTTAGATGGTTATGACTAAATGGTCTTTATGTGAACTGATAGGCTAAGGCTCTGGTAAACCTGTTCTAGAATCATATTGGCCAAGTGCAGAAAATAGATCATGCTTAGGCTAGCCTCAGAAACTGGTTTACTGCAACCTGCCTCTGATTAAGAAACTGGTTCACTAAGTCCTCAGGTACAGTTTTGAACTTAACATGTTAGGAGAGACTAGGAGCTTGAGTTGAGCTGGGCCAAAGAGAGCCGAAGCTGGGTTAATAGATATCTTACACGAAGAAATCAAAGTCATAGGAACAAGGCCTATTATTCCTGCTGCAGGAGTTTTAGTCATGACACCCTCATGCCCTGTGTTGAATCATTTAGACATGGTACTAATTCTTAAAACCAATTGGAGTTCAGCGTAAAGCCTAGTGGCCTGCACCTGATTAAGAATTTCTCATAATTGGTTTCTACAACCAAACTGGTTAAGGTAGCAGGAACATGAAGTCTAGCATTTATCCATTTTTTGCTTGGCCTGAGAGTTAGAAAAATAGTTTTCTAATAAAATCAGAATCTGTTGCAGCACTTTTGGCCAGCAGCAGGTCCTCCTTGCCCAGTTTCACTTCACCAAGTCTTCAAAGCCTATCTCAATCAGGTTAAGATCAATCTTGGGGTGATAGATCAGATTATAGGGTTATGCAGCTCCTATGGAAGCCTAAATCTGAGGTTAAGATTTTAGTTAGGAAGAGGCTTGGAATATAACAATGATGAAGGCGAATTGGAGAGCTTTAGTTCAGTACATTAGTAATCCTAGTTCAGGTAGTTAGATCAGCACTAGTAGCAGATCCAGATTTCATTATATACTTGGCCAGTGCAGGAAATAAATCCATGCGCCTTTCTGGGTCAAGCAAGAACTAGGCCAACCTGTAGAAGCCTAGGACTGATGATGGTAGTAGGTTTTGCCAAATGGGTATGTTTAGGGACTGCTACAGATGGCTTTGGTTTAACACAAAGCCTTGAGACAAGGGGACTTGGTTTGGCTTCAGGTCATCAAAGCTGGTTTTCTTTCCTTAAATCCTTGGTGAGTCAGCTTTCCTCCCTTATCCATGATCCAATGACTTTGCACTGCTGTGATAGATCATTGGCCAATCAGGGTATTTCCCCCAACCAGGTCCCCTTGACCTAGCACTGTTGTGACAGATCCTTAAACCAAGGGCTGCATTGATGACTTGAATTCAAATTATGGCTGTATAGCTCAGGTCCTTTACATCGTTTGTTTAAATTCTAGATTACATGCTTTAGGTAAACCATTTGAGTTAGGAAAGCAACTTAAGCTTAACTTTAGCAACAAAACAAAACTTGAGAGAAACAGGAATCTGTTGGGGTCTAGGAATTACCATCTGATTTATGGTATATTCTTAAAACAGGTTAAAGGGATGGCAAAGGCCATAAGTCCTGTGTGCATTCATTTCAAGTTGATTAATAAATAGAAGAATAGGCTACAACAATGAACATAATACATAAGCAATTATGGTAGGTTGAAGTTAGATAGCATGACCTGTTGCTATTTTCTGCTTCTGTATCAGGGGCTGTGAGAACCAATCAACACTGTACTAGTTTCACAACAGCAACTTTAGTTCTTGAATAGTTTAAGGATAAGCTGGACAGGAATTAAATAACAAAACCCTTAGTCTCATACCAACTAGGAGCTATTTAGCCAATAATTTAATTAAAACTAACCAACTAACATGTAAGTTATATACTCCAGGATTTAGTTGTGCATTGTTAGTTCTAAACTTGGTTTATGTTCCAACGGGAACTTTGGAAATTTATGGCAACAAACTTGGCCTAGGGAAAAGAGTAGCAGCAAGTTTAAACATCATGATTGCAGGTACAATGGTATCTTGGATAAGTTTGAAAGGCTACAAGAGTCACAGGCCCTACACAAAATAAATGATAGAGAATGCATTATCGTTATACCCTGTTTTTCTCACCCCAGGTTTTGGTCTTTACTAAGCATTCGCCTCAAACTAAATTTTGCAAACTATCCCAACATCTATTTTCCTAAAATTCTTCTTTTTTTTCAAACATATGTTCTTTTTCTTATCTTTCTCAGATTGTGCAAACGGATTCTAATACGGGCAAGTAGCGTTCTCTACTGTTACGTATTTTAATTCGTGCTAATTCAAATACGGCTTACGACGATTTGGATTATGCAAGCACGTCTGTATTTTCCTAAAATTCTTCTTTTTTTCAAACATCTGTTCTTTTTCTTATCTTTCTCAGATTGTGCAAACGGATTATAATACGGGCAAGTAGCGTTCTCTACTGTTACGTATTTTAATTCGTGCTAATTCAAATACGGCTTACGACGATTTGGATTATGCAAGCACGTCTGTATTTTCCTAAAATTCTTCTTTTTTTTCAAACATCTGTTTTTTTTCTTATCTTTCTCAGATTGTGCAAACGGATTCTAATACGAGCAAGTAGCGTTCTCTACTGTTACGTATTTTAATTCGTGCTAATTCAAATACAGCTTACGACGATTTGGATTATGCAAGCACGTCTGTATTTTTCTAAAATTCTTCTTTCTTCAAACATCTGCTTTTTGCTTATCTTCCTCAGATTGTGCAAACGGATTCTAATACGGGCAAGTAGCATTCTCTACTGCTACGTATTTTAATTCGTGCTAAATTCAAATACGGCTTACGACGATTTGGATTATGCAAGCACGTCTGTTTCCCTAAATCCTGTATTTTTTTAAGAAACGTTGTTTTAAAGTTTTTACCTAAGATTACTCTTTTCTTCTCTAAGAGATCAAGTCTCTTAACCAGAACTACGTAGCCTTGAGTTTCCCATTGCACCGGGGAATACGTAGGAGTAGGATCAAGTCCTGTCAGGTTATTTTCTATAAACCTATTTATTTTCTATTCTATTTTAAGGGATCAAACAGTTTTCAAAATATCACACACTCAGTTTAAGGGTACCGTTCTTTGGAACGGGCGAGTAGGATGCCTAATACCTTCCTTACTCGTAACCGACTCCCGAATCTAGATTTCTTCCTCAAGTTAGGGTTTTTCCAAATGTTTTCCTTTAAAATAAAATTTGGTGGCGGCTCCACAATCCACAAAATTCATTTCAAAATTTAGCAAGTTCGTCGTCTCGTTGTAATTACGGTTATGACAATAAATATAAAAATTAGATTAAACCAAAATTTAATTAATGCATAAAATGAGAATGTTGATGAGTCTCTTTTTGGTGGTAATATGGTGCTTCTTCCACTTACACTGGCTTTTTGCATGCTCAGTTGCTCCAAGGACGTACAGGTAAGCAATAACTCTGCTAGATTTAAACAGAATTATTTATTTGTTTATTTATATTTTTAATTTAATAATTAATAGACTAGAGAGTAAAATAAATTTAATCTAAATATAAATGAATGTATTCTAAAAAAAATTTCACATACGATTAGGAATGATTTCTTTTGTAAGAGAATATTTTTGTTACACGTCCGTTTGGTACTATTTATTTTATATACTATGGATAAGATTTAAATTAAATAATTAAAATAAGTAAAATAAATATGAAACAAGATCTTTAAAAAGAAATAAGAAGTATAATAATTTAGATTGAAATGTAAGATGGATAAATTAAAATAAGGTTAATTTAAAAAAAAATAAAATAGACCTGCTATTAATTTTATTTTAAATTAAAAAAATTAAAAAAATATTATTTTAAACAAAATGATAAAACACAGTTTATAAAATTAAGATTAGTTTAAAAGTTGATTTATGGATAGAAAAGGGTGAGAATTTAATTCCACAATCCTTCTAATATATCCATCTTAAGATAGTTAAGTTAAATTAATTTATATAAATTAGTGATACTTTTAAAATTATTTATTTTATTTTTTTAACGAATACACAATTTATTTTAAAATAAATAAATAAATAATTAATTAAATAAGTAAATAGTTAGCTAAATATAAAGATGAATAAAAAATTTATTTAATTAATAATTAAAATTAAAATAAGCATAAAAATTTTAAAAAATTAATCTTAGCATAATGATTTAATTTGTATGTATATGTATCTTCAGTATAATAAAAAACTCAAAGTCACAATTTGTATGTATATGTATCTTCAGTATAATAAAAAACTCAAAGTCACGTAGTTATTAAAAAATAATTATCGATAATTTTAACGTAAAATTTATAAAAAAAATTTAAGAACACTAAGCTATTACAAAATAAATTAACAATAAGATTAACAAAACGTTCATCCATATAAAATTAAGTTAAATTATTTACAAAAAATTAAATTAAATTAATATACATGAGTTGTGGTTACTTAAATATCTTTAACTAAGATGTAAGATTAAAAAGATATCTTGTATAAATTATCTCTTCTAAATAAAATTAAGTTAAATTATTTAAAAAATAAAATAAAATTAAAGATGTTTAAACTATCACAATTTAAATATCTTTAATCAAAATAAGATATTAACAAATTATCTTACAAATTTTATTTTAAGCAAAGTTAATTTATTCATGAAAAAAAAATTACAATTTTAATATAACTTTGACATATACTTTTATCTTATTCTACATTAAAAATTAAAATTTTATGAAAAGATACAAGAAGAACACCAATGATTATTACAGCAAAAATTAAAATAACAATAAATAAAATAAAAATAACAAAAACAAATAATAAAAATAATTGTCATGGTAATAATACAATAAAAAACTAAAACAATCAATAAGAATAAAAATAAATATTATACTTAAATATTAATGATACAATTAAATATGATAAAATAAATAAATAAATCATATTTAATAACAATAAAAAAAGATAATAATAAAAATAATAAATTATAATAATAAAATAAAAAATAATTTAACAGCACCCTTAATAATAATAATAAAATATAATATAATAGTATATAAAAATAAATAAGTTACAATAAAAATAAATAAAAAAATTAAATACAACAATAATAATAAAAAGTTAATATAAACAAGTATCACTAATTAATAATAAAAAATAAAAAATTTATTAAATATGAAAATTCTTTTATTTAGTTATTATTTTTTTACACAAATAAAAATTTAAATTAATATATATATATATATATATATTATGTTTTTATGCGGAGTGTACATTATATATAAAAAAAATAAAATAAACTGTAAATAATATTTATTATATAACTAATAATTTATCGTATACTTAAAAAGCAAGGAATGCTACGATTAGTGAGGTAAATGAAAAAAAATGAAATAAGGCTCAAACACACGTAAAAAGAGGGATGAAGTTGAAATTAAGAAAGTAGAAGGGAGGATTAATAATCCAAGACTCAACTACGTCACACATTTGTACACGACCACGGAAGAAGAAAGAAAAAACAATAGACCTAGCCCAAAATAATATCTAGCATAGATACTTTACAATTTCAATAATAAAGAAGAAGAAAAAAAAAATATGACATCAACACAGAATCAAAATACTATGTTAAAGTATAAAAAAAAAATTAAACAGGAAGTAAAGAAGAAATCGAAAAATAAAATCTAATATAAAAAAATATAGTTGATGTATTATTTTAAATACATATGATTAAATAATTAATTGAAAGATTATGATGCTAAAGTATATAAAAAAATTTGAACAGGAAGTAAGGAAAAAAACGAAAAATAAAATTCAATATAAAAAAATATGGTTGATATATTATTTTAAATACTTATGATTAAACAATTAATTGAAAGATTCTAAGTATATAGATTTATATGAGTGATTTAATTTATTTTCCTTTTTTAATGTTGTTTTTCTCTTAATCCTAAGTTCTCTTCTCCTTTATACTTGTTCTTTCTTTATTTTCAATTTTTTTTTTCTTTCTCAGCCTCCCTTCTTGCTTTGTTCAGTTGTGTTTTTATCACTTTTATTTTGTAGTTGTTTATTATTTGATAACTAAAAGAAATTTTAAAATTAATTTTTTGTTTATGCTAATATTTAGCATATTAATTTAACATATTGTTATATTACTCTATTTTTATAATTATCCAACAATTTGATTAGCTTCCTCTCCTGTACGGTGTAATTTTGAGCTTTCTTATTTTATATTTCAAATGTATTAACTCTAGAGTGGTGGCATGCTATCATATTATACCTATAGTACAAACTACTACTTCCACATAATAATAGAAGTCCAGATGCTCTTTTATGCAGCAAATAGCAATTAACAAGAGAGACATTTTTTTTTAGTTTTCATAGATTTAAATAATAATAATAATAATAATAATAATAATAATAATAAATAAAATAATAAATAATAATAATAATCATAAAAGTTTAAAAGATAAAAGATTAAAAATATAAAAATATTTACAAATTAAATACTAAAAGATAGAATATTAATGTTCAAACATTTTCATTTATTCTTTCGTCTAAATTTTATTAAAATTAAAATATGAAAATAACATAAATGAAGTGACAATTTATTGTTTGATTAAGGGAGAAAAAAACTATCTGAATGTATAAAACAAAAATTTAATTGAAATATATATAATATAATAATTAAAATAAATAAAGATTTAAAATTAATAATAATATAGTAAAAATTAAATAAAATATGATATAGATAAATAAAGATTAGATTAAAATTAATAACAAGAATACGGTATATGATATAATAATGATGGAGCTCTCGGCCATACGGTGGTATCAGAGCCTTACGTGCTCTAACAAGTTTTCACTTCGTTTTCAAAACAGAGGGTGCATATGAAGTATCATGGTAATAATAGACGAGTAGGAGAGAGAAGGAGAGTCTTATACACAATGACAACCCCATACACTACCTCCGCCCCAAACTCTGCGACCAACAGTATAATAGAACATGTCTCCAAACTTTCCGTTCCAAATCTCTGTAAAAGAACCATGAGCAACAAGATAGACAATCTTGTTGAGTTCCAGTACATCCCTGAAGAAGCTAGAATAGATGAGTCTATTCCACCTTTGATGAGCCCGTACAACCTGTACAGACGAAGCAGATCTGGCAACAGCTGGATCTCTGCAGCAAAGAAGTTGGTATCTACCCCCAGATTGAATATCAAAGAGCAGATTCAAACCAACAAATTTGACCAGTGTGGTCTAAGAGCTACTGAACAAGAGCAATATGTTAATCTTCTCATCAGCAAAGAACTTATAAATCTTTGGAAACGAGAAAAGTATGTAGCACTTCACCTGGGTGCTATCAGGATTGTTCTTAGTTATCATGGCAGAAAAGGACTTCCGGTTACTGCCAGAATCACTTTACTTGACACCACATATCACAGATATGAGCATGCCGTTCTTGGAACGTGCATCACCACGCTCAACAATGGCCAGGCAGTCTTCACTGTCTTCCCAAATTTCAATGTATTGTTATCGGATCCAACACTCCCGAATCGATTCAAGATTCAAGTCCAAATCATAGGAGCTCCACAAGACGAAGAAGCCTTCTCAGCTTCACTCTGTCACCAGATGATATGGAGGATCCAAGACCACTGCTTTGACCTCCCTTCACACAAGGAGTTCCAGGAGAATGCATTAATGGTCATTGCTACAGACAGCAATGAATCCCCTTCCATTATCCAGGTCCCAAAACAGATTCCTCGCAAAGAATTGGAGAAATTGGTCCCCACTGATTGGATCACCAATTATGAAAATTACAAGTCAAGCCAAAAACAGATAGTTTCCACTGAGGCTCAATTCAGGAGAAACTCCGTAGATGGAACTGTCAGAACGGTATTCTCAAAGTCTGAAGGAGAAACCTCAACAACTCCACCCATCTTCCACACTCTGATGATCACTCTCGGAGAAAGAGAAGAGAGAATTCCAATCTCTCAGTTTTACCCTGATGGAAGAGTTGTATACTCTGACAAGCTAAATGGACATTTCATGTGGGACGTAGATCCTTCCATGTGTGACGAAGGATGCAGCTGTGATGAAGGAGAAGACACAGATAATGACTATGACTCATCTGACTCTGAAGACGATGATGATGAAACGTGGAAGAAAAACCCATGCAAACCGCCACCTTCTCCACGGCGTCGCTCAAACCCAGAAAGTAGACCATGGATAGGAATAAGGAAAAAGAAAGAGCCTTTGCCTCTTTACCACGAAGGACTAAGATGGCTCAGAAAACAAGAACGTCCACCTCCACCTGAGGATGAGTATCTTGTCACATGGCCACCGCCAAGAAACTGCAGAAATTCTTACAAGGAAAAGACAAAGGTACAAACAGTACCCAGAATACCTTGTATGATGAACCAAGAGGAATTTCCCCCTCTTGAGAGACGAGATAACCAGACACGAAAGGTAGTTGCTAGACCTTTTGTACAACCAACAGAAGTCATGCCAGACGGAAATACAAAGCCTACTTCCCAAGCAGAGGAAGTGTTAAATTGGCAGACTGAGAATGCGCTTGCACAAAACTCGGCCCTTCAAAGAATAGAAGACAAAGTAGGTTCCTTTGAAGAAAAGCTCAAAGGATTCTCTGAAAAGATACAGAGGGCATATGCTGAGTTAAAAGGCCAAATAAGGTCTCTTGAAACTGAAGTTGAAAGCTCAAGACAATCAAGCTTCCATGAGTTTACGGCAAAAACACAGGAACTACAAAAGCTCGGGCAAAAGGTTGAAGAGCTCGAAACTTATGTCAAGATGCCTCGAAAACCCAGGACTGAGATCTCACCTCCATACGAGATTTCACCCAGAAAGATATGTCCAGGACTGATGTTCAATAATCCCATACAACATCCACAGCCATCTCTTCTACCGGCAATTATGCCCCACAGATCAACTCTGTTCGGCGAAAGAACCATGACAGAAAAAAGAAAAATAGATGAATCTGTTTCCCAATCATCACCAGAAAAGACTCAGAAAAGAGCTGACAAACAACCCGAACCGATGATGACAATCCAGATGAATTCAGATACAGAAGAAGATACTCCTCAAAATTCTGAGGAAGAAAGATCTGCCCAAAGTGATACAGAAGAAGATAAAAGCTCTTTTAATTCTGAAAAGGAGTTTGCAGATATCACCAACATTTTGATGGCATCCCATACGGACGAAGCATCAACATCAAGACTTCATCCCGATGAAAGGATCACGCCAAGTCCGCCATCTAAAACCACATATTTCTCACTAGATGATATCTTGCCACAACAGTGGGCAAAAAGATTAATTGAATTCAAAGCATGGATGGATAAGAAGATGGTCAAAGAAACAGATCGCTACAAAGTTATTGAAGAATTTTGTGCTGGGATGATCGGAGTCCTCAAGGAGTGGTATGAGAGTCTTGGTCATGTCAACCAAGATCTTCTCCACCAAGTAGAGTCCACTGATGCTGTGATAGCAATTCTTCATAGGGAATTCATTGGAGATCCTGACGTCGCAAACAAAGAAATAAAGAAAAGGTTCTACAACATGAAGTGTTGTTCCCTCGATGAAAAGGATCTAGCCAGACACTATCTAAGGATGTCACAATGTTACTATCGCCTGAATGGATACAATGATGCCAGTCTCAAAGAGACTTACATCAGTTCATTGCCAGAATCTCTTCAAGATGAAATGTACAGAACTGCCACAGCCCAAGACGTAAGTTTCTCTACCAGATCTCTTGGACAAATCCACCAGTTTGCTATGATAGCAAAAGACAAGATATGTGGAAATCAACAAATGTTCAGGAAAATGATGGATGATGAGAAAACTTTCTCCAAAGCCTGTAAGAAAAATTACTTGGAGATCGGATGCAAACAGAAAGAATGTATATGCAAAAGGAAGAAGAAGAAAGAGAAGAAAACTTCCAAGAAAAAAGGGAAAATGAAATTCTTCAGAAAGAAGAAATACAGGGGAAAAGAAAAAGGAAGAGACAGATGTTTCATCTGTGGAAAGAAGGGTCACTTCTCCCGAAATTGCCCAGAAAAGAAGAACAAGGCAGCTAAACTCGTTCAGAGTTTACAGCTAAATGAAGAAGACGATGTTGAATCGTTATATTCTGAACAGGAGGAGTTCAATCATGAAACGTCCTTTGCCTTGATCTTCAGTGATAGTGATGAGAGCGAAGGCGATGAAAATGACGGACCCCATTTCCCCATACTAGCATTCGAAGAAGCCAACAGGGTAGAAGAGCAGGCCGCCATGACTACCTCTCCACCATTGCCCAATGTGGAAATCTTCATCCTTCCTTCCAAATATGATGTGCCAATAAAAGCAATAGCCTACATGGATACAGGAGCCCAAAGAACGCTTATGAATCCGGCTATTCTTCCATCCTCATCATGGGAACAAGAAAAACATCATTTTAAGGCCGCTGATGGTCAGACATTCACCACAGAATTAATTACCAAGAAGAAAATTGGCATCAAATTCTTCCAGAACTGTATTCTGTGGACCAAGGTGATAGGAACAAGTCTCCCTGGAAAAGACATTGTCATCGGCATGGATACATATACACAGCTTGAACGACTGCAGATTCTTCCAAATGGAGTCAAATTCAAAAGATTTTTCAAAGAGTATGTGCCAACCTTAAAAATCTTTAGTCTGAAGGATACACCTCCAGATTTTGAAGAACATCGAGACAAGCTGCTAAAACTATGTGCAGACAGCCATGACATGTTCAAACATCCCAAGCCTTTATGGACAAATCCCGAATTCTTCGTCCACCTGCCATTTAAGATGAATGAAGATGTCAATCCAACAAAGGCAATCCACCCGGGAATGTCACCTTCAGACCGGGCTGCAGCCTATGATGAATGTCAGCAGTTATTAAAACAAGGGCTGATTGAACCAACCAAGTCAGATTGGGCTTGCCAGGCATTTTATGTTGAAAAAAGGTCAGAGAGAATCCGAGGAAAAAAAAGATTGGTCATTGACTACAGGCCGCTTAATGATTTCCTCAAGGATGATAAGTTCCCTTTGCCCAATATTAAATCTCTCTATTCATACATTAGAAATGCCTACATATTCTCAAAGTTCGATATGAAGTCGGGCTTCTGGAAACTTGGGCTTGAACCTTCAGAAAGGCCCAAGACGGCATTTTGTATTCCCAATGCCCATTATCAATGGACGGTCTTGCCTTTTGGACTGAAAGTGGCTCCATCATTATTCCAGAAGACCATGACCCGAATATTTGAACCCATACTGGATACGGTCCTCATCTATATTGATGACGTACTGCTATTCTCTCCTGATGAAACTAAACATAAAGCTTTGCTGAATAAGTTTTATGATATTTGTAACCAGTATGGAATCATGCTTTCCTCCAAGAAATCACAAATCGGAACAACAGAGATTGATTTTTTGGGAGCAAAGTTCGCCCAGGGAAAGTATCAGCCACAGCCTCATTTAGTCGAAAGACTTCCAGATTTCCCAGATGAAAACTTGACAAAGAAGGAGATCCAGCAATTTTTGGGAATTCTAAATTATGTCAGGGATTTCATCCCTAACACTGCCAAGCTAACCTCAAAGCTTTCAGCGCTGCTGAAGAAAAATGCCCCTCCATGGGGTCCTGAACAAACTGAAGCTGTAAAGAAGCTTAAAGAGGCAGCAAAAAATCCACCACCATTAAAGATACCCGGAGAAGGGAAAAGGATTTTACAGACTGATGCCAGTGATTATCACTGGGGAGCTGTTCTTATTGAAGAAGTTGACGGAGAAAAACACTACTGTGGACATGCTAGTGGTCAGTTTAAGTCTACTGAGTATCAATACCATACCACCTTCAAAGAAACATTAGCAGTCAAGTATGGAATCCAGAAGTTTGATTTCCACTTAAGAACTTATACATTTGAAGTCCAACTTGACAACTCCTCGTTTCCTGGAATGCTGAATTTCAAGAACCGAGTACCTCCAAATCCACAAATCCTCCGTTTGAAAGAATGGTTTTCTAGGTATGATTTTACTGTTAGACATATTAAAGGAAGCCATAATTTGATCCCTGATTACTTGTCCAGACCCAAGTCTGAAAGACCAGCCACCTTAATCTCCAGCGTGCATGAATGTCCCATCATAATGATGATGACAGGATCATCATCCTCAAATCCATCATCTCGATTTGAGAATTTTCCCCCTGAGATTAAAAGGTTCCATACTCTCAGTCCTGAAACCATAAAAGGTTTTGCAACATCTCACATGTTTCATTACCTTGCTAGACTCCTCCAAGAAAAGGGAGTCACACCACAGCCAACATGGTTTGACCCAGGAGCGCCATATTTCAATATCTATCCTATGCTGATGGATAGTTATCCATTTACAGAAATGGATATGTGGTACATCTGGTGTGTCACAGTCCTTTATAAATATCCCATTATATTTCCAACCTTCAAGATGCTGAAATTCTTGGAAAAGGAAACAGAAAAAGAGTCACCATTGTGGAATTGTTTGAAATGGTTCTGCCCCATCCAAGACTGGATAAAACAGATATATAAGGAGTTACATCCTTATAATATTTGGAAGTTTGACGATGATCAGTGTGAAAAGTTTATCTCTGTGGTGATACTTCATCGTCCCTATTTCAAACAGCCTCTCACAGGATATCTATATTCTCAGGAACACGTAGTGTTCTATATCACCACACCAGATATCAAAACATTCTCTCAGAATGCAGAAAGTCCAAGGTACCAAGAAGAACTGGCTCTTTTCTTATGTGAATTAAACAAGTATAAAACAGTGAGCAAAAGAACAGAAAATTCTTGTGTTACTGTAAAGAGTTCTCAGATTATGTGTTTTCCAAAATGGGAAGTTCCTGAAGAACACAGATGTGAAAGCACAACTCGAGCAATCATGCCAGAAATGAATGATCAGTTCAACACAGGAAATACTGCAAATGTTCTGTGGCAGGATGCACAAGATCCAAATGAAGGGATGGACATTGAAGGAAGACTTGAGCAGATACAGCTGGACGAGTGGGACAGACATATTGATCCTGGAGATATAGAATATCACAACATGTCCCCCAGCCACGAAAGCATCTTATCCAAAGGACAATCTTGAAGATAAGAATAGACAAAGCCACTTTAATAAAGCTACTTTATAAAAGGATGTTTATTGCTTTCCGTCAGTTAAAGTTGTTTACTTTAATTATGTGTCTGTAACTTTTGGTCAGATTTAGCTATATGCTTTACGAAAGTCTAGATTCCCGGTTAACACCCGGTGACCAGTTACTATGCTTGTAAGCCTATAAATAAGGCATTTGTGTTTCGTTGTAAGACAGAAGTGTGTAGAAGAAAAGAAATAAACAAAAGTTCTTTTCTCAATATGAGTAACTAAAATCTCTCTCTCTCTCTCGATCTGAAAGTCTTATTATGCCATGATATGATTATGTATCTCTTGTTTTGAATCATTTAAGCAGACTTAGTATGCTCTATGCTTGCCTCTTCGAGGATCCTGCATATCAGAAAAGTTCTGGAAAATCTATGATCCAAAGTATTACGAACTCTCATCGTTGTTATGTTATGCATCTGAAAGTAGCCAGAACTGGGACGAAAAGTAGTCATGGGGACGAAAGCGAAACCAGTTTGGTGAAATTAGGCATATGATATAATAATGATGGAGCTCTCGGCATCAGAGCCTTACGTGCTCTAACAAGTTTTCACTTCGTTTTCAAAACAGAGGGTGCATATGAAGTATCATGGTAATAATAGACGAGTAGGAGAGAGAAGGAGAGTCTTATACACAATGACAACCCCATACACTACCTCCGCCCCAAACTCTGCGACCAACAGTATAATAGAACATGTCTCCAAACTTTCCGTTCCAAATCTCTGTAAAAGAACCATGAGCAACAAGATAGACAATCTTGTTGAGTTCCAGTACATCCCTGAAGAAGCTAGAATAGATGAGTCTATTCCACCTTTGATGAGCCCGTACAACCTGTACAGACGAAGCAGATCTGGCAACAGCTGGATCTCTGCAGCAAAGAAGTTGGTATCTACCCCCAGATTGAATATCAAAGAGCAGATTCAAACCAACAAATTTGACCAGTGTGGTCTAAGAGCTACTGAACAAGAGCAATATGTTAATCTTCTCATCAGCAAAGAACTTATAAATCTTTGGAAACGAGAAAAGTATGTAGCACTTCACCTGGGTGCTATCAGGATTGTTCTTAGTTATCATGGCAGAAAAGGACTTCCGGTTACTGCCAGAATCACTTTACTTGACACCACATATCACAGATATGAGCATGCCGTTCTTGGAACGTGCATCACCACGCTCAACAATGGCCAGGCAGTCTTCACTGTCTTCCCAAATTTCAATGTATTGTTATCGGATCCAACACTCCCGAATCGATTCAAGATTCAAGTCCAAATCATAGGAGCTCCACAAGACGAAGAAGCCTTCTCAGCTTCACTCTGTCACCAGATGATATGGAGGATCCAAGACCACTGCTTTGACCTCCCTTCACACAAGGAGTTCTAGGAGAATGCATTAATGGTCATTGCTACAGACAGCAATGAATCCCCTTCCATTATCCAGGTCCCAAAACAGATTCCTCGCAAAGAATTGGAGAAATTGGTCCCCACTGATTGGATCACCAATTATGAAAATTACAAGTCAAGCCAAAAACAGATAGTTTCCACTGAGGCTCAATTCAGGAGAAACTCCGTAGATGGAACTGTCAGAACGGTATTCTCAAAGTCTGAAGGAGAAACCTCAACAACTCCACCCATCTTCCACACTCTGATGATCACTCTCGGAGAAAGAGAAGAGAGAATTCCAATCTCTCAATTTTACCCTGATGGAAGAGTTGTATACTCTGACAAGCTAAATGGACATTTCATGTGGGACGTAGATCCTTCCATGTGTGACGAAGGATGCAGCTGTGATGAAGGAGAAGACACAGATAATGACTATGACTCATCTGACTCTGAAGACGATGATGATGAAACGTGGAAGAAAAACCCATGCAAACCGCCACCTTCTCCACGGCGTCGCTCAAACCCAGAAAGTAGACCATGGATAGGAATAAGGAAAAAGAAAGAGCCTTTGCCTCTTTACCACGAAGGACTAAGATGGCTCAGAAAACAAGAACGTCCACCTCCACCTGAGGATGAGTATCTTGTCACATGGCCACCGCCAAGAAACTGCAGAAATTCTTACAAGGAAAAGACAAAGGTACAAACAGTACCCAGAATACCTTGTATGATGAACCAAGAGGAATTTCCCCCTCTTGAGAGACGAGATAACCAGACACGAAAGGTAGTTGCTAGACCTTTTGTACAACCAACAGAAGTCATGCCAGACGGAAATACAAAGCCTACTTCCCAAGCAGAGGAAGTGTTAAATTGGCAGACTGAGAATGCGCTTGCACAAAACTCGGCCCTTCAAAGAATAGAAGACAAAGTAGGTTCCTTTGAAGAAAAGCTCAAAGGATTCTCTGAAAAGATACAGAGGGCATATGCTGAGTTAAAAGGCCAAATAAGGTCTCTTGAAACTGAAGTTGAAAGCTCAAGACAATCAAGCTTCCATGAGTTTACGGCAAAAACACAGGAACTACAAAAGCTCGGGCAAAAGGTTGAAGAGCTCGAAACTTATGTCAAGATGCCTCGAAAACCCAGGACTGAGATCTCACCTCCATACGAGATTTCACCCAGAAAGATATGTCCAGGACTGATGTTCAATAATCCCATACAACATCCACAGCCATCTCTTCTACCGGCAATTATGCCCCACAGATCAACTCTGTTCGGCGAAAGAACCATGACAGAAAAAAGAAAAACAGATGAATCTGTTTCCCAATCATCACCAGAAAAGACTCAGAAAAGAGCTGACAAACAACCCGAACCGATGATGACAATCCAGATGAATTCAGATACAGAAGAAGATACTCCTCAAAATTCTGAGGAAGAAAGATCTGCCCAAAGTGATACAGAAGAAGATAAAAGCTCTTTTAATTCTGAAAAGGAGTTTGCAGATATCACCAACATTTTGATGGCATCCCATACGGACGAAGCATCAACATCAAGACTTCATCCCGATGAAAGGATCACGCCAAGTCCGCCATCTAAAACCACATATTTCTCACTAGATGATATCTTGCCACAACAGTGGGCAAAAAGATTAATTGAATTCAAAGCATGGATGGATAAGAAGATGGTCAAAGAAACAGATCGCTACAAAGTTATTGAAGAATTTTGTGCTGGGATGATCGGAGTCCTCAAGGAGTGGTATGAGAGTCTTGGTCATGTTAACCAAGATCTTCTCCACCAAGTAGAGTCCACTGATGCTGTGATAGCAATTCTTCATAGGGAATTCATTGGAGATCCTGACGTCGCAAACAAAGAAATAAAGAAAAGGTTCTACAACATGAAGTGTTGTTCCCTCGATGAAAAGGATCTAGCCAGACACTATCTAAGGATGTCACAATGTTACTATCGCCTGAATGGATACAATGATGCCAGTCTCAAAGAGACTTACATCAGTTCATTGCCAGAATCTCTTCAAGATGAAATGTACAGAACTGCCACAGCCCAAGACGTAAGTTTCTCTACCAGATCTCTTGGACAAATCCACCAGTTTGCTATGATAGCAAAAGACAAGATATGTGGAAATCAACAAATGTTCAGGAAAATGATGGATGATGAGAAAACTTTCTCCAAAGCCTGTAAGAAAAATTACTTGGAGATCGGATGCAAACAGAAAGAATGTATATGCAAAAGGAAGAAGAAGAAAGAGAAGAAAACTTCCAAGAAAAAAGGGAAAATGAAATTCTTCAGAAAGAAGAAATACAGGGGAAAAGAAAAAGGAAGAGACAGATGTTTCATCTGTGGAAAGAAGGGTCACTTCTCCCGAAATTGCCCAGAAAAGAAGAACAAGGCAGCTAAACTCGTTCAGAGTTTACAGCTAAATGAAGAAGACGATGTTGAATCGTTATATTCTGAACAGGAGGAGTTCAATCATGAAACGTCCTTTGCCTTGATCTTCAGTGATAGTGATGAGAGCGAAGGCGATGAAAATGACGGACCCCATTTCCCCATACTAGCATTCGAAGAAGCCAACAGGGTAGAAGAGCAGGCCGCCATGACTACCTCTCCACCATTGCCCAATGTGGAAATCTTCATCCTTCCTTCCAAATATGATGTGCCAATAAAAGCAATAGCCTACATGGATACAGGAGCCCAAAGAACGCTTATGAATCCGGCTATTCTTCCATCCTCATCATGGGAACAAGAAAAACATCATTTTAAGGCCGCTGATGGTCAGACATTCACCACAGAATTAATTACCAAGAAGAAAATTGGCATCAAATTCTTCCAGAACTGTATTCTGTGGACCAAGGTGATAGGAACAAGTCTCCCTGGAAAAGACATTGTCATCGGCATGGATACATATACACAGCTTGAACGACTGCAGATTCTTCCAAATGGAGTCAAATTCAAAAGATTTTTCAAAGAGTATGTGCCAACCTTAAAAATCTTTAGTCTGAAGGATACACCTCCAGATTTTGAAGAACATCGAGACAAGCTGCTAAAACTATGTGCAGACAGCCATGACATGTTCAAACATCCCAAGCCTTTATGGACAAATCCCGAATTCTTCGTCCACCTGCCATTTAAGATGAATGAAGATGTCAATCCAACAAAGGCAATCCACCCGGGAATGTCACCTTCAGACCGGGCTGCAGCCTATGATGAATGTCAGCAGTTATTAAAACAAGGGCTGATTGAACCAACCAAGTCAGATTGGGCTTGCCAGGCATTTTATGTTGAAAAAAGGTCAGAGAGAATCCGAGGAAAAAAAAGATTGGTCATTGACTACAGGCCGCTTAATGATTTCCTCAAGGATGATAAGTTCCCTTTGCCCAATATTAAATCTCTCTATTCATACATTAGAAATGCCTACATATTCTCAAAGTTCGATATGAAGTCGGGCTTCTGGAAACTTGGGCTTGAACCTTCAGAAAGGCCCAAGACGGCATTTTGTATTCCCAATGCCCATTATCAATGGACGGTCTTGCCTTTTGGACTGAAAGTGGCTCCATCATTATTCCAGAAGACCATGACCCGAATATTTGAACCCATACTGGATACGGTCCTCATCTATATTGATGACGTACTGCTATTCTCTCCTGATGAAACTAAACATAAAGCTTTGCTGAATAAGTTTTATGATATTTGTAACCAGTATGGAATCATGCTTTCCTCCAAGAAATCACAAATCGGAACAACAGAGATTGATTTTTTGGGAGCAAAGTTCGCCCAGGGAAAGTATCAGCCACAGCCTCATTTAGTCGAAAGACTTCCAGATTTCCCAGATGAAAACTTGACAAAGAAGGAGATCCAGCAATTTTTGGGAATTCTAAATTATGTCAGGGATTTCATCCCTAACACTGCCAAGCTAACCTCAAAGCTTTCAGCGCTGCTGAAGAAAAATGCCCCTCCATGGGGTCCTGAACAAACTGAAGCTGTAAAGAAGCTTAAAGAGGCAGCAAAAAATCCACCACCATTAAAGATACCCGGAGAAGGGAAAAGGATTTTACAGACTGATGCCAGTGATTATCACTGGGGAGCTGTTCTTATTGAAGAAGTTGACGGAGAAAAACACTACTGTGGACATGCTAGTGGTCAGTTTAAGTCTACTGAGTATCAATACCATACCACCTTCAAAGAAACATTAGCAGTCAAGTATGGAATCCAGAAGTTTGATTTCCACTTAAGAACTTATACATTTGAAGTCCAACTTGACAACTCCTCGTTTCCTGGAATGCTGAATTTCAAGAACCGAGTACCTCCAAATCCACAAATCCTCCGTTTGAAAGAATGGTTTTCTAGGTATGATTTTACTGTTAGACATATTAAAGGAAGCCATAATTTGATCCCTGATTACTTGTCCAGACCCAAGTCTGAAAGACCAGCCACCTTAATCTCCAGCGTGCATGAATGTCCCATCATAATGATGATGACAGGATCATCATCCTCAAATCCATCATCTCGATTTGAGAATTTTCCCCCTGAGATTAAAAGGTTCCATACTCTCAGTCCTGAAACCATAAAAGGTTTTGCAACATCTCACATGTTTCATTACCTTGCTAGACTCCTCCAAGAAAAGGGAGTCACACCACAGCCAACATGGTTTGACCCAGGAGCGCCATATTTCAATATCTATCCTATGCTGATGGATAGTTATCCATTTACAGAAATGGATATGTGGTACATCTGGTGTGTCACAGTCCTTTATAAATATCCCATTATATTTCCAACCTTCAAGATGCTGAAATTCTTGGAAAAGGAAACAGAAAAAGAGTCACCATTGTGGAATTGTTTGAAATGGTTCTGCCCCATCCAAGACTGGATAAAACAGATATATAAGGAGTTACATCCTTATAATATTTGGAAGTTTGACGATGATCAGTGTGAAAAGTTTATCTCTGTGGTGATACTTCATCGTCCCTATTTCAAACAGCCTCTCACAGGATATCTATATTCTCAGGAACACGTAGTGTTCTATATCACCACACCAGATATCAAAACATTCTCTCAGAATGCAGAAAGTCCAAGGTACCAAGAAGAACTGGCTCTTTTCTTATGTGAATTAAACAAGTATAAAACAGTGAGCAAAAGAACAGAAAATTCTTGTGTTACTGTAAAGAGTTCTCAGATTATGTGTTTTCCAAAATGGGAAGTTCCTGAAGAACACAGATGTGAAAGCACAACTCGAGCAATCATGCCAGAAATGAATGATCAGTTCAACACAGGAAATACTGCAAATGTTCTGTGGCAGGATGCACAAGATCCAAATGAAGGGATGGACATTGAAGGAAGACTTGAGCAGATACAGCTGGACGAGTGGGACAGACATATTGATCCTGGAGATATAGAATATCACAACATGTCCCCCAGCCACGAAAGCATCTTATCCAAAGGACAATCTTGAAGATAAGAATAGACAAAGCCACTTTAATAAAGCTACTTTATAAAAGGATGTTTATTGCTTTCCGTCAGTTAAAGTTGTTTACTTTAATTATGTGTCTGTAACTTTTGGTCAGATTTAGCTATGTGTTTTACGAAAGTCTAGATTCCCGGTTAACACCCGGTGACCAGTTACTATGCTTGTAAGCCTATAAATAAGGCATTTGTGTTTCGTTGTAAGGCAGAAGTGTGTAGAAGAAAAGAAATAAACAAAAGTTCTTTTCTCAATATGAGTAACTAAAATCTCTCTCTCTCTCGATCTGAAAGTCTTATTATGCCATGATATGATTATGTATCTCTTGTTTTGAATCATTTAAGCAGACTTAGTATGCTCTATGCTTGCCTCTTCGAGGATCCTGCATATCAGAAAAGTTCTGGAAAATCTATGATCCAAAGTATTACGAACTCTCATCGTTGTTATGTTATGCATCTGAAAGTAGCCAGAACTGGGACGAAAAGTAGTCATAGGGACGAAAGCGAAACCAGTTTGGTGAAATTAGGTATATGATATAATAATGATGGAGCTCTCGGCCATACGGTGGTATCAGAGCCTTACGTGCTCTAACAAGTTTTCACTTCGTTTTCAAAACAGAGGGTGCATATGAAGTATCATGGTAATAATAGACGAGTAGGAGAGAAAAGGAGAGTCTTATACACAATGACAACCCCATACACTACCTCCGCCCCAAACTCTGCGACCAACAGTATAATAGAACATGTCTCCAAAGTATAATAAATATAAAAAAACATTTAAAATTAATGAATGATTAAAATTAATAATTACAAAGTATAATAAATAGCATAAAATATAAAATTGAAGAAGTTTGAAGACTATCTATATAACAGAGGAATAAATAAATGGAAGATAACGTGTGATAGATAAAATTTAATGTTTTAATTTTTATTTTTTATCTATTTTTTAAGATTCTAATTTTTATTATTTATAAAATATTTCAACAAACAATTAATAGAGAAAATAAAACAAACATAATAAAATAAAACAGAATATAAATAAAAAATAAAGAAATGATAATAATAATAATAAAATACAGATAAACAAGTTAATTAAAAAATATATTTTTTACTGTAAAAAAATAAAAATAAAAGAACAGTGTACAATAGGCAAAATCAAATGTTCACAATATGCATACATAACTGCACATGCGTGTAAACCACCTAGCTAAGTCGCTTATTTATTTATCACTAACAGAAATGAAAAGGTAGGCTACATATAGTAATAATTTGGAGCTGATTTAGGTGGTGTTCCACCCGGCGATGGCTTTGTGCTGTTAGCCAAATTTCTAAGGATTTTGCTGTAACTAGAAATTAGATCACCTTGTCTATTCCATAGCGCAACTCCTGCATAGCGGGTTTCTTGGTGTGCTAAATTGGGAAGCACTTGATGAAAAAGGTCATCAGGTGGTATATAACCACCTTCAGCACTGTCTTTGGAAGCCGGTAGTTCCATGAATAAATTCTTGGTTTTGGGTGAAACATCGATGGTCCATGACTTCCAAGAGTTAAGAATCCGTCCCATAGAGGCATCAGAATATTGACATGATTTATCATCGTAGTAACGAACAAATATGTAATCAAAAAACTGAGTTTGGATAGCATCGTCAAGATAATCATCTGGAATAAAACATCCAGGTGCTGCAGACAAACGAAACTTACTCTTAAACACTTGTCTGATAATGAAGAGTTCCTTAACAAGGTTATCCCAGTGAAGGTTATCAGAACCAGTTTGGATGTCAAAATGAATGCCATCCAATGCTACTTTTCCTAGTGGGCCAGGTCGTTCTTCACTAAGGAAGAAAGCAAAAAGGTAATCGGCTAAATGCTTTGCATAATCCGCAGAGCAAGCAGAGTAGGATCCTGTTGGACCACCCAAAGAAAGAAACACTTTCACACCCTTTCTTTGACACCCCTTTATCTCAGATTCAAGAGTTGAACAATCTTTCTGGGCTTCACGTCCACATATACCCTTCAGCTCCAAATTTGGATTTCTAACATCACAACCGAAGTTGTTAAGGAAACTTATGAAGACAATGTTATAGTCTCCAGTTGCACATGTTTCCGCCAAGGACCCATCACCCTTAGTGCCCCAGTACACCGCAATATCTGTAGAACTTATGTCCGCCAACGACAATGTCCAGAAGGACACCATCGATATCACAACCATAAGGATCAATGCTTTCCTCTCACAACCCATCTTTATGTATATATCATATATCTTGTGTTTTCCTTTTTTACTCAACCACACACCTATTTGTAGTGCTCTTACCCTTATGGAACCACATTTTCTTTTTCATTTTCAATTCTAAACCCCTGGTTATTCTATGTGTATAATCAACATTTATATATAATAAATTATATGATTTAATATATTATTAATTATTATAATTTTTTTGAAAAAATATTTATTAACCTGGCTAGAAAATATTTACGTGTATATATATAATTGGTTGATATTTATAATAAAATTTAACTTAATTTCTATATTAATTAAGTCACGTAATATAAATAACAATGTAATAAAGAAAAAATATCATAGGTATAAATAAAAAATAATAATTTGATTATAGAAAAGGTAAAAAGATGAAATTATTTTCAACAAGTTAGGTCTGTAATTAATGAAATACAAATCAACTACTTACTAACATCATTATACAATAAAAAATACACATAAAGATATTTTATTTTATTTTTTGCCAATTGAATCCAACAATAAAATAACAAAACAAGAAAATTTAAATATCAGTAACAACAATTATTTTAACAATTTTCTACACTACAAAAGAATTAGCACTAGTATTTAAGTGTTGATAAAAAATAATTTTGATACAGAGCAGCATAGAACAGTGAAAAAAATAAAATAAAAAAATGAAATAAAGATAAAAATACATATTAAAATAAACAAACTTATGCGAGGAAAGATTTTGAATGTTGTTGTTATTATAATTGAAATTGATAATAATAAAAAAAGATATTTTTTTATAAATTAATTATATGGATTTGACATGTTTTTTTTAACTTTAAAAAATTTATTTCGCATCTTTTAAATTTTTAGTATATATGAATATGTAAATTTTTATAAAGATTAATATATACTAATATTTAGTTACAGATTCAATAAACTATATTTATCATTTAAGATTTATCAAAATGATATCTAGTGTATATATATATATTCATAAATTATATTTAAATATATTTAAATTTTTATATAGGAATTTAAATTGATATTTTATTCTGAAGTTCAAATTTAATATTTAATAAATTCTCATCATTATTAGAATGTTTAATTAATTAATTTATGTAGATCACATGCACAAATTTTTATAAGCATAATATATTTGAAAGTTAAACGCTTAATTTTAGTAGATTAGTATATTATGTTTCATTCACTTCTTTTTTAGTAAAAATTTAAATATAAATTTTTTGTTTAAGTAAATATAACAATTTTTATTTTTAATATATATATATATATATATATATATATATTATTTTTTATGCTCAGTTTTAAATTTTTTTGTTCAATTTACAATTAAAGATTTATTAAACTGATCAGAAAATATTAAATATATATATATATATATTAAAAATCATAATTTATATTATTCATGTAAATTTTTAATATATAATTGGTTGATATATATAATAAAATTTAACTTAATTTCTATATTAATTAAGTCACTTAATATAAATAATAATGTACTAAATAAAATAAAGATAAAAATAAAAATATTATAGGTATAAATTTCAAAATACAACTTGATTATAAAAGAAGTAAGGAGATGAAATTATTTTCAACAAGTTAGGTTTATACTTAATGATAGAGGACAAATCGACAACTTACCAACATCATTATATAATAAACAATATATGTAAAGATATACTTCTTTGTAAACAAATGAATCCGAAATAAAATAATAAAACAAGAAAATTAAATAATAGTCACAACATTTATTTTGACAATTTCTTACACTACAAAAGAATTAGTATTTGAGTGTTGATGAAAAATAATTTTAATCTATAGCAGCAAAGAACAGTGAAAAAACAAAATAAAAAAATAAAATAAAGATGAAAATACATATTAAAATATACAAACTTATACGATGAAATATTTTGAATATTGTTTTTATTATAATTGAAATTGATAATAATTAAAAAAGATATTTTTTATAAATTAGTTATATAAATTTGGCGTTTTTTTAGCTTTAAAAAATTTGTATAATAAAAAATTTATTTTGCATCTTTTAAATTTTTAGCATATATTAATATGTAATTTTTTATAAAGATTAATCTATACTAATATTTAGTAACAGATTCACTAAACTATATTTATCATTTAAGATTTATCAAAATGATATCTAGTTTATAAATATTCATAAATTATATTTCAATATATTTAAATTTTTATATAGAAATTTGAATTGATATTTTATTCTGAAGTTTAAATTTAATACTCATAAGTTCTCATCAATATTAGAATGTTTAATTAATTAATTTATTTATATCATGAATTTATAAGCATAATATATCACATAGTTAAGTGTCTCACTCTTTCACCAAGTGTTTAAAGTTGTCTCTCAAGGTCATCAAGTTCAGATTCCATTACCGTAGGTTTGCTCATACTCTCTATTTTCATCGGTCTTTCACATGCACACAGAAATCAAGAGGTCTTATTTTGGGTTGTAACGTGGCTTGGGTGCGGGTGGATGTGATTTTTAGGAAGGTGGCTTCAAGGATCAAAGAATTAAGAACAGTTGGCGTGTTACATTTGCGGTCACTACTTTCTTTGAGGCTTACTTTTTTCTGTACTTCTTTCTTTCTTCTTACGTTTTTTTGTGTTTTTTTTTTAGTTTTGTTGTTCTTTATTGTTCATTGACAGTGGTGTAATGGTGCAAGTGAGTATCCCATAATTTCAAACTTAGAATGTTGTTTGTCCTCAAGCAACCCCAAACTTAGGCGTAGACTTATTCTCAAACCATCAATTGTTTTCTCATTCTTTGGCCGTGTAACTTCATGGTTTTGCTGCTTGGCTAAGGCTGAGTTAATTATATGGAAATGAGTTTTTTTTTTCTCAAGGGGCTGTGCAAGGGTTAGATCTGTGCTAGGTAGGCTATTTGGTTAAGTGGGTGCATGCAAGAACGTGCCTCAATCATGATTATGCAGCATGTGTTAGTTGATCTCAACTAAGAAACTGGGTAAGTTCTGGAATAAAACATCACATGTGACTTAAACACACAAAATGGATATAATGTATGGGCTCAAGTGCTCACGGTGCGTTGACTACACGCTTAGATCATGCATCTTACTTGTCTCATTATCACTACCATAACACAATGAATTTCAATTTTTAATCACTCATACTGTATCTACTTAGACAATTTGTTCAATCTACTCATTACTCAATGCATATCACAGTAAATAGAAAAATTGAATGATGAAAGTTGGGATATTTTTGATACATAGAAGCAAAACCCTAAACTTATACAAGAAAAGATGTTAAAAACTGTTGTTATTATAATTGAAATTGATAATAATTAAAAAAAGGACTTTTTTGTATAAATTAATTGTATGGATTTGGGGGTGTTTTTTTTTAGCTTTAAAACATTTGTATAATAAAAATTTTATTTTGCATCTTTTAAAATTTTAATATATATTAATATGTAAATTTATGTAAATTTTTATAAAGATTAATATATACTAATATTTAATAACAGATTCACCAAACTATATTTATCATTTAAGATGTATTAAAATGATATCTAATTTATATTTACTTATAAATTATATTTAAATATATTTAAATTTTTATATAGGAATTTGACATTGATCAATTATTTTAAAGTTTAAATTTAATACTTAATATGTTCTCATCATTATTAGAATGTTTAATTAATTAATTTATTTAGATCACATGAATTTATAAGCATAATATATTCGAAAGTTAAACGGTTAATTTTATTAGATTAATATATTATGCTTAATTCACGTTTTTTTGAGTAAAAATTTAAACATAACAATTTTTATTTTAATATATCTATATATATATATATATTGTTTTTTATGCTTAGTTTATAAATTTTTTGTTTAATTTATGATTAAATATTTATTAACCTGACCAGAAAATATTTAAATATATATAAAAATATTTTAAAATCATAATTTATATTATTCATGTAAATTTTTAATATATAATTAATTGATATATATAATCAAATTTAACTTAATTTCTATATAATTATGTCATATAGAATAAATAACAATGTAAAAAAATATTTCATAGGTATAAATTAAAAAATACAACTTGATTATAAAAAAAGTAAGGGGATGAAATTATTTTCAACAAATTAGGTTTGTAATTAATGATGGAGGATAAATTAACAACTTACTAACATCATAATACAATAAAAAAAAATATACGTAAAGATATATTTTTTATAAACAAATGAATTCAATGATAAAAAAAATAAAATAAAAAAAATTAAATATCATCCACAACATTTATTTTGACAGATTTCTACACTACAAAAGGATTAGTATTTGAGTGTTGATGAAAAATATTTTTGACATAAAGCAGGAAATAAAGGTGAAAAAGAATAAAATATAAAAAATGAAATAAAGAATAAAATACATATTGAAAAATAATATTTTTGTGAAAAAAGGATTAAAATATTGGTTTTATTATAAATAAAATTAATAATAATAATAAATAAAAAAAATTTTAATATAAATTACTTATATAGGTTTGGTGCGCTATTTTTTTAGATTTAAATTTTTTTTATAATAGAAAATTTATTTTGCATCTTTTAAATTGTTAGTATATATTAATATGTAAATTTTTATAAATATTAATATATACTAATATTTAGTAATACAATAAATTTTTATAAAGATTAATATATACTAATATTCAGTAACAGATTCAATAAACTATATTTATCATTTAAGATTTATCAAAATAATATCTAGTTTATATTTACTCATTTATATTTAAATATATTTAAGTTTTTATAAAGAAATTTGACATTGATCAATTATTCTAAAGTTTAAATTCAATACTTAATAAGTTCTCATCTTTTCTAAAATGTTTAATTAATTGATTTATTTTGATCACATGCATGAATTTATAAGCATAATATGTTTGAAAGGTAAATGATTAATTTTTGTAGATTAGTAGATTATGTTTCATTCACTTCTTTTTGAGTAAAAATTTAAATATAAATTTTTTGTTTAAATAAATATAACAATTTTTATTTTTAATATATCTATATCTATATATATTGTTTTTTATGCTCAATTTTTAAATTTTTTTATTTAATTTACAATTAAAGATTTATTAACCTGATCAGAAAATATTTAAATATATATATATATATATATATTAAAAATCATAATTTATATTATTCATGTAAACTTTTAATATATAATTTGTTGATATATATATATATATATAATAAAATTTAACTTAATTTTTATATTAATTAAGTCACATAATATAAATAACAATGTAATAAATAAAATAAAAATAAAAATAGTATAGGTATAAATTTCAAAATACAACTTGATTATAAAAGAAATAAGGAGATGAAATTATTTTCAACAAATTAGGTTTGTATTTAATGATGGAGGACAAGTCAAAAACTTACCAACATCATTATAAAAAAAAAATATACGTAAAGATATATTTTTTTTACAACAAAATGAATTCAATGATAAAATAATAAAATAGAAAAATTTAAATAGTAGTCACAGTATTTATTTTGACAATTTTCTATGAATTAGTATTTGAATGTTGATGAAAATATTTTTATATATAACAGCAAAGAACAGTGAAAAAAACAAAATAAAAAAATAAATAAAGATGAAAATACCTAATAAAAAACACAAACTTATACAAAGAAAGATTTTAAATATTGTTGATATTATAATTAAAATTAATAATAGTAATAATAATAATAAAAGAGATTTTTTTTATAAATTTATTATATGGATTTCGCCTTTTTTTTAGCTTTAAAAAATTTGTTTAATAAAAAATTTATTTGGCTAAAATTTTCAAACTCAAATGGAACAACTGTTGTTTGTGTGCTTTTTATTTTATTTGTTTAGAAATAGATCCAAATGAAAGGAACATATGCACCAATTTAAATTTAATTAAAAATTTTGACAATTAAATAAACGATCATGCTTAATTTTTTTAATTAATATTATTTGATAGATAATAAATTAAGTTATTTATTTTGATAATTTTGAATTAATTTTTAAAAGTAAAAAAAAAAAAGAGTCTCTAAAACAAAATGAAAATGAATTTGAATTCAAACTAAGGAACGAAATGTGTTGACAGCATAACTAAAGCACGTTGGATTCGAAAAATTGAAACATGCTTTGAAACGGAAAGTAAAGAAAGAATATATGGAAGAAGCATGTTTATTGAAATGGAAATGAAGCAGGATAGAGAAGATGAGATTAGATTACATTACATATGCATAAGTGGAGATGCAGATAGACGACCACCTAGCGAAGTGGCTTATTTAGTAGTTGCTTACAGATATATAGATATATAAAAGGGTAGGAACTAGGAAGGATATTTTAATAAGTTGGAGGTGAATGGCATTGCTGTGGCGTTAAGATAACGTATAATGTTTTTGCTGTAACCATTTTTGACATCAGCATTTCTGTTCCATAGAGCAATTCCTCGGTAGCGGGTTTGAAGATCTGGTAAGTAGGGAAGTACTTGGCCAATAAGAGCAGAAGGTGGAATATAACCACCACCTGGAGCTGTGGCTTGGGAAGCGGGTAGTTCCAGGAATAAATTTTTGTCCCTGGGAGAAACTTCTTTGGTCCAGGACAACCAAGCGTTACGAATTCGCTGAATATTTCCAGTGGAATATTGGCATGATCGATCGTTGTAGAAGCGAACAAAAATGTAATCGAAATGGCCAGTTTGGATAGCATTGTCAAGATACTCATCAGGATGAAGACATCCAGGTGCTGCTGACAAAAGAAACTTACGCTGATACACATCTTTGATTTGGTAGAGTTCCTCAAGAAGGTTGTCCCAGTTAAGTTCATCAACAGGTTTTTGAATGTCGAAATGAATTCCGTCCAATGCTACTTTTCCTAGTGGCCCCTCTCTTCGTTCACTAAGGAAGTAAGTGTGGAGATACTCTGCTAATTCCTTTGCATAATCCGCACTGCAAGCTGAATAGGTTCCTTTTGGACCACCCAATGCAAGGAACACTTTCACACCCATTCTTTGACACTCTTTTATTTGGGATTCTAGAAAGGAACATGGGTTCCCTACACTAGGGCCACATACACCCTCCAACTCCAATTCTGGCTTTCTAATTTCACAACCGAACTTGTCAAGGAAACTTATGAACACAATTTTGTAGTTATTAGTTTTACATGTATCCCTCAACAGCCCATCTTCACTTTGGCCCCAGTACACCGCAATCTCTGTAGAACTTATGTCCGCCAACGACAATGTCCAGAAGGACATCATCCATATCACAACCATAAGGATCAATGCTTTCCTCTCACAACCCATCTTTATGTATTTATCATATATCTTGCGTTTTCCTTTTTTGCTCATCCACACACCTATTTATAATGCTCTTACCCTTATGGTACCACATTTTCCTTTCACAAATTTTCAATTCTACCCCACTAGTTATTCTATGTCTATATTCTATCATATATGATTTAATATATTATTAATATTAAATATTATTTTTTTCCTAAAGTTCTACTGTATGTTTTTAAACATATATTAAAAATTAATTTTTAAAAAATTATATACCTACTATTTTTATACAATAATTTCAAACAAAAATATCAAATAAATAATATAATAAAAATATAAAGAAAAACGTTGTAAAATAATATTATAGAAAATGTTATAATTAATATGGTCAATTTTTTTTTTATGAGAATTTTTAAAACTCACCCACTTCCATAGGAATATTTTACCAAACAAATGTAACTAAAAATATTAATCTTTTTAAATATTTTTTAAAAAATTCATACTAAATATAAAAAATTGAAAACAATCTTTCCACTAAAAAAATTTTAAAGGAAATTTTTTTTTAATAATTTGTATATTTTTATTAAAAAATTAGATTATGTTTTTGTTTTTAATTTTTGAAAAAGAAATGAAAAGGTAAAAGTGAAAATAACACATCTATATATATATATATATATATATATATATATATATATATATATATATATATATATATATAAGAATATGAATAATAGAAATCTGAAAATAAAAAATAAAAATGAAGTAAAGCTGTTTTTATTTAAAACTGAAAAATTATATTTTAAAATTTTCAAAAATTTCACTTATCAATTAATTTTTATTCATTTTTGAAAATAAAAATATTTTAAAATAAAAATTAAAAAAACTCTTAATCTCTAACTACCAACTATAAAATACTACACTAAGTTGGATGTGGAGTAAATAGTAATGAAAAAGGGAAAAAATAATTCGTTTTAGTATTTTGAAAGGTAAAAAAATTAAATTTTTATATCCTTTTAGTACATATATAATAGCAGATGAATAAATAAATGGTTAAATTTATTAGTTTAACATTTTTTCTATAATTTTTTTATCTAACTTCACAACCTTCATATGATTTTATTTTGTTGTTTTACTTTTCTCTCTCTCCTCAAATAATTTGTTTGAAAAGTTCATTTCATTCTTACAATTCCTTCCAGCCATTTACTCAATGCACTCCATTCCTAATAAATATTTCCCTTCCAAATTTATGAAAATTAGGAAAATAAAATATATACCCAAAAAATATTCTACAACTTAGACAATTTTTTAGTCTGGCATCGTAACTCTTCTATTTTTTTTTTCTTATATAATGATACTGTTATATACACAAACCCATCTTACATTTATCTATATTTTTTAAATTTAATAATTTATAATTTTTTATTTTAAAAAATATAAAAAATCATAAAATTATAAATTGAATGAAAATAAATATAATATATTTTTATATGTATGAAAATTATTTATTTATTTTTCTTATTTATCAAGGATCTTTTATACTCATCCGATTACATATGAAATTTTTAAAGAAATACTATATGTATTTATCATCTATGTTATATATAAAATAAATTATCTTTTTATTCTACCATTTAGATTTTAATTTTCATATATGTAAAAAAAAATTGTCATCTGACATGACAGTATTTCAAAATTAATTTTACCATTTGAGAAAAATACTTCTTTAACTTGAAGAAGTCACTCTACCAATAATTAAAAATTACTTCACATCAATGCGTCAATATCATGTAGTGAAAATAATCATTTCATATACATGGATTAAACACATGTTTTATATTAAATAATTAAATATATTTTTAATTATTATAAGTATAGTTAAATATTGTTATAAAAATTTTACAAATTAAAAATAATTTTTATTATCATTCAATAATAACATAACTTATATTTAGTCGTACTATATAAATAATTATTTTAAAGTAACATTAGAAACAGTATATTTAGATGCATGACATATTTATTTAATAATGATAAAAATATTAAATTTAGTTTTATTTATAAAATATAAAAATAAAATTTTCATTTTAAATATTATATTTATCAGTTTAGTTTTTGAAATATTAAATTCATTATTTTATTAACATATTATTGTTCATAGAGTAGTCAAGGAATTTCGTTATATTTTGATGTAGTCAATATTTGAATATAATCTTAAAATTTTCAAATATAAAAAATTCCGCAATGAAATATTATATACCACAATAGTAGCATTAATACTATTATGATATTACACTTTATATTATTGAAATTCAAGTATATTATGTTAATTAAATAATTAAAATTTAAAATAAAATTTTCTCATATCTTTCTTACAACAATGCAATTTTGCTTATTTTTCGTAATTTCACACTTTTTATGAAACATTATTTCATTCTCTATACAATTTTTTTGGGTAGCTTTTTTAATTTATAATTATGAAATAGTCTGATGAACTTTTTCCTTTGCTTTCTTTGCTTTTTATTTTAAAAAAACCTATTCAAAATTTTTTTGGTTATTTTTATTTCATGTTAATTCTTTTTAATCATATCATGTCAATAAATTTTAAAAATACGAAAATTCTTTCTATTCAATTTATTACCAATTAAAAATTTATTAATTTTAAACTAAATTATTTAATAGATATATTTATTTTTAAATCAAAATAAATTATGTTTCTTATTTATATATTTTAAATATTTTTTTAATAAAAATAAATATTGTACTACTAAAATAAAATTTTATTTAAGAATATGTAGGTTTTGAAAAATGCATGAATAAAAAATTAGCAAATATTTGGATTAATTTTAAATATTAAACAGAAAGATATGCATTATTATATATTATATTTTTTACAATATTTATTAAATGCAACATTTTTTTTAAAATATTATTAAAATTAAATTATAATATTTTTTAAATATTACTAATAATATTTTATGATATTTATTAGATATAATTTTTTTAAAAATATTACTAAAACTAATAGGTAATATTTTTTTATATTTTTTAAATATTATAAAAAATATAATATAACGTAATGATGTGTCTAAAAAATCATTGAAAAAAAAAGTGAAAAGAAAATAAATTTTAAACTAAAATATTAATTTATTCTACTAAATTATTATTATTATTTTTAATTTGATTATAAATATTTTAAAATTATTAATTTGGTTGACATATTATAATAATTAATTTAGTCCTTGGCTTTAGTTAAAAAAACAGATATAAATTTCAATATTAGCATTTCTTAGTAAATTGAATCATTCACATTGATACATTAAAAAAATTATAATGAAATAGGAAAGGTTAAAAAACCAAATAAAAATAATAATAAAATAATAAATCAATATTTTATTTGGTGAAAAAGTAAAATAAAAAATAAATAAAAAAAGCAGAAGTAAAATTAAAACAATAAAATATGTTTTTTAAATAGATAAAAAATTTACAAATAAATGAAAGAGAAGGTAAAAAATAAAAATAAAAAGTATATTAATTTAAAATAATTAAATTATATTTTATTTAAAATTTATTAATTAAAATGTTAGATTTGGTACAAAATAAAATGAAAGTCTTAACACTTTATTTTTTAATATTAATTTTATATTTATAAAAAAATTAATTTTATTATTTTTTAATGATATTTTTATTTTAGTTTTTAAAATTTTTTATAATTTATTATAATTACAATTTTTTCTAAAAAAACAAAAATAGTAATTTAAGAATTATAATTTAGAAACAAATAATAAAGATATTTTAGGAAATTTTAAAATGAAAATTTTAAAATTTTAAAAACCTTTAAAAATTATAATAACATATAAATTAAATTAGAAATATAAAAATCATATTAAACAAAAATTTAACTAATGCATAAAATGAGAATGTTGACGAGTGTCTTTTTTATGGTAGTATGGTGCTTCTTCCGCCGACACTTGCTTTTTGCATGCTGTTTGTCATGCTCATGTTCACCTACAAGTGTAAAGTGCCTAAATATGATCCAACCATGTACATATGAGCAATAATTCTCCTAAATTTACACATAATTATTTATATTTTTATTTAATACTTAATAGATTAAAAAATATAATAAATTTAATCTAAATATAAATGGATCTATCCTAAAAGGAATTCACATACTATTAGAAATAATTTCTTTTGTAAGGGAATATTTTTGTTACACGTCCATTTAAACGCTTCCATTCATATCTTTTCCATTTACTATGATTGGGGCTGCTTATCTCCATCACACCTATTTTGAAAAGATACCTCTTCTCAATCAACTTTGGTTAGTAATAATTTATCTTTATAACTTTAAAAATTCAATAAAAATATAACTTTTTTCTTATTTTTTATACTTACATGCATTTGAAATTGATAATGTATAATAATAATTTCTGTGAGCAGAGTGTTCTTCTGAGTGCGGAGATTCCAATTATTGTTCCATTTTTTTACAAGAAAAAATGACCGATGATTTTCTGATTCTAAGGATAATTATCTTTTTACAATGATATAAGATATGAAGTTGGAACTCAAAGTGGAAATAAATTGGATTTTATCATGTATTTCTGTTCTTTTGTGCTCTATGTTTCCGTATGACGTACTAATTGTGAAAATTGCACCAATTGCAAATGGTGGTGTTGCCGAGTGTGTAGCTCTCTGCAGCTTTATCTGCTCCATTGACAAGGATGAATGCTTTGCTTTTGAAAGCCACAATTTAGTTGGGCTACGTTGCGGTTTTCTTGTTTTGTTTGATGGCAATATGCTAACAATAATACATACAATCTGCTTATAATGCTGGATAAGACAAGATCATGGCACAACATCTTTCTATGCAGAAATTAGTATCTGTTAGGGATTGAAAATGCCATGTAGTGCAGCGAATGAAGACTAAACGGTGAGTGTGATGTTTCATGTTGCATATATGAATAGTGGTGGAATTAATTAATGATAATCATAATGAATTATCATTTAAAGATATAATTTATAAAATAATATATTGCATAAAATAATATCATATTATAACATATATATTGCATAATTCATTATTTATATTATTTGATGAATAAATTTTTATTTCATATTAAGATATATATTTTTTAATTTTGTGATTAAAACATATTTTTATAAAAATATTTAACATATATTTATTAAAAAATTAAAAATTATATATTACAAAATTTTTAAATCTTCATTTTAAAATTGAAGTAGTAATAATGCAATATAATTAGCTAAGAAAAGAAATTAAATATTTAATTCACATAATTTTTTTATAATTATGCTCATAATTATGAAAAATTATAATTTATATCTAAAAGAGTATTATAAATTTTATGCATAAAAATATATTAACATAAAATATACATAACTTAATTCATATATAGATGATTAAACTTAATTCTAAGAAAAATTACGTAATATGTGATACTTGTATATTATTAATTGAATAATTAATGTTATAAATTAATCTCTTTACTCCATACACATCTTGCAAGATTATATTTACGATAGATGAGTTTAAAATTATACAAAATTATAATAAATATGCTTAAGATATATCAACAATAATAATATGTAAAAAGAACATAATTAATCATGCAAAACAAACAATATTTAATATATCTTAGATCTAAAGTTAATTCATGCTTATAACCTAGTAACAACAAGAGTTTAGTATAACAAATAATATATGAAATGTGTAAAAAAAATCTAGACCCAAAAATCCAAGAGTATAAATGAGCCAAATAGATTAATTAACATAAAATAATTATGATACGCATAAACTTCTAAATTTTATGCCAAAATTACATAAATTTAAAAGATATAAATTTTAGAAAAAAAAGAATGGGCCTTGTAAGTGTTGTACTTGGGTCATGAGTGTGAATGACAATCAACTAGTGTCCAAAAACACAAAACAAAGTTCGATGGAAGATTCATAAGATTCATTTGCTTTTCTCAATCTAGGTGATGAAACATACTGATTTTTCAAAGAGAAATTCAACAGACGGGGATGAAAAAGAAGTTCCAAAACAATTTCTCAGTGTATCCAAAATTTAGAAATTTCAAATAAAAAAAAATTGCAGTTTTGCATCCCACAAACAAAAAGAAAGTTCAATTCCCATGGTTTGCTCAACAAAATCACCCCCAAAATACAATATGTTGATGGTAAAACTTGGGAAAAAAATATTCCTAAATTAATTTTAAGAACTGCCAGACAGAATTTTTTGTCTGAAATTCAAACATATACGTACATTTTTTTATTTTCAATTTTAAAATTAGGTAAGAATCGTTAAATGTATCTATCATGGTTATGATAACAATTGTTAAAATTAATTAATGATAATAATCAATTATCATTTAGAGAGATACAAGTGGCAATATATTTGTGTTTAAGAACGATAAATGTATATTTGTCATCACATTAGAGTATTTTCTTGGTGCTGCTTTTTGAACGTTAGAGTTACAAAGAAAAGAGGAGGAAAAACAGTAAGTTGCTTTATTTTTTATGGATTGGTTCAGAATATGCGTATCACAAATGTTACAAGATGCATATATTATTATTGAATGAAAAATAATTAATGAACCCACAAGCACAAGTTAAAAACTAACTTCACGGGTCATCGAAAGTTTGCATTCTATTTTGGTTTTTTTTTTTGGTCACAGCTGGAGCTGAAGTGAACTGTCAAGTTCATTTCAGGGGTTTGATGAGCGTTATTTGGATTATTGAAAATAAAATTTTAAAGACATAAAAAAATTAAAAGTTTTATATTAAACAAAATTTAAAATTCATTTTAAAAGTTACACATAAAAGAATAAGATTATTTCAATTTTCCATTCTTCTATGCAAAGAAGTACATTATCAAAACTTAACTTGTTTCCATCGTTGGTTGTTTTTAATTTGAAAGTAGAAATAAAAATAAATTTTATATATATATAATTATATTTTGAAAAGGATGTTTGTGAGTACTTATATATTTTTTTTAATTTTATTTATTTGGTTATAATTAAAATATTTTTTTTAATTATATATATTTTTTATTTTTTATATCATATAATGTAGATACATTATACTATTTTTCTAAAAATTTAATAAAAATATTAAAAATATTTTTATTATTAATTAAATTTTTATACTTAAATATCTGAACTATATCCACATTCGTATTCATCCTAAAATTTGGATGTTTATCCCTTACAAAATTAAGCTACACGTAACTACGATATTTAGTTAATCAATTATAAAAAATATATAATTGATTATAAAAACATATTATAGTTATTTTTATATAAAATAATAGTTTATTTATTTATATAATTAATTAAATATTCTTATCAATTGATAATATTCTAAATTTTAAAATATATATAAATGTGAATACTGTATATATGTTTAATAATAATTTTTATTATTGATTAAAAAATTTAATAAATATATTTTAAGTGTGTTCAATAATCAAATGAATTTAATTGAATAATAGATTTATTTTGATACTGTTTTAAGAATAAAATTTTATTTAGCGATTATTTACTAACTTAAATTTTGTGCAAAATAATATTTATTTATTTTAAATTATTTTAAATTCAAAAATTATTTTTTATACAAATAAAATATTAAAAAATCATATTTTAAATTTAAATTTAAAAATTTTATAAATATAATTTTCAAAATTTCTAAAAAATATATAATAGTTATTCCTTCAATTTTAAATTTAATACTTTTAATATAATCATCTTTTTCAAGTTCAAAAAAAATCTCAAGAATAATTTCTCTCAAAATTTTAAAATAAATAATTTTTAAAAATTCAAAAAAAATTTATATAGAAATTAAAATTAATCTATTTAAAATTTTTTAAAAAATATTTTTTATTATCCTTTATAATTATTTTTAATCTATATAATGATCAATAAATATTAATTAATTATTTATTTTATAAAAAATTATTGCTTAATTATTTATTAAGTTGAACTTCACAAAAAATGAATTCTTTTTTTTAAAATATATTTTTAAAAAAAATATTCTTATAGAAGGAATATAAATTTAATATTCATAAAAATAAATTTTTAACTATACTTAATAATATTTTAAAAAACTAAACATGTTTAATATATTTATAATTTTTTAAAAATAATTAAAAACATGTATACTGAACGTATTGCTAAAGTATAAAGTAAAATTCTGAAGTATATTATTATCAACAAATTAAAAAAAACGTTATAAAAACTAAGATAATATCATGACATTTGATTTTTTGAGTAATGTGTACGAAGAAAGAGACCAGGTAGAACCTTTCTTTAAAGCAAATTTTAGTACAGGTGAAGAGACCCACTTTGTTGATTTATGTAAGTTATATATTTATAACACAAACAGATTAAATGTATTGTAAGGAATAAGATGGTTAGTAACGGATGAAAGATTAAAGTAATTTTATATAAAAATTTTGAGTTTAAATTTTATTATTTCTGTATTATATTAAAAAATATTAAAAATATTTTATTTAAGTGAGATTAAATATATATTAGTTAAATTATTTATTAATTTTTATACAATTAGTTTAAAATTACTGAAATAATTATATTATTATCAAAATTAATTATTTTTAACTATAAAAGTTACTTTCATTAGGAACGTGAATTATAATGAGGGAAATTGATTATAAATGTTAGCCAAAAAGTCGTAACCGTATAGAATATTATTTTAATTTTTTTATTGAAAGTAATATTTTTTTCATATATTAATTATATTATTTTAAATTTTAAATTTAAAAACATAAATAAAAATAAAAATATTTATATTAAATATATTTAAATAATATATAAGTTGTTAAAATAAAATTATGAAATAAAATATTTATTTATTTATTTTTGTGTGAAATTTTATATATGTAAGAATAACTTTTAAATCAATGTTTAGATTAGTGAATTTGTATTTTACATTAGATTATTAAGTTTATGTAAATGCTAAAGTTTAATATCATTGGGATTCTAATTATTTTAAAAGTGAATTTAATTAAAGTTACTTTATTTAATAATTTTTATAAATAATTAAATTTTATCAATCTAATTATTAAATTAATAAATTATATTACTTTGTTATTAAATAAATTTAAATTAACGATATGATAGAAGATATATTATCCGTTAATTTGAATTTATTTTTTTAAATATCAAATTATTTTTAAATTTTATAAGAGTAATGTAAATAATAATTTATTAATTTAATGGTTGAATTAAAAAATATTTAATTATTTTTAAAAATTATTAGTTGAAATAATTCTAACTAAAGTTATTTCTATAATAACTTATATATAAGAGTTATATACCAACTTAATAAATTTTTATAGAATATATTATTTATCAATCTAACTGTTAAATCATATTATAATATTTTTATAACTACATATATTAAATATAAAAAAATTTAAATATTTATAGACATATTATTCAACTAAATAATATATTAGACGTTAAAACAAAATTATGCAATAAAAATGCAAGGTTGAAAACAAATCGAATAATATTGAATTAGGTTCAGTTCGACTTAGCTTGATAAAAATTTATGTAACTCGAAAATCTACTTAAGTTTAATATCATTTTTTTTTAACACGACTGAACTTGATTCAAACCGATAAATAATTTGGTTTAACTTACTAGCTTATTAACTCATCTCACATCAAACAAAAGTTAAAATAAATTAAATTTAAAATATTTAAAATTTGTAATTAATTAATATATTTTTAATAAAATTATTGTTTAATTAAAAAATATAAATATAATAATAGTTTCTACAAAATAAATAAATATTTATATATAAATTATTATTAATTAATTAATAAATTAAATAAATAATTTTATATTAAATATTTTAAATTTATATTTTATTCTTAATTTTAAAAATTAATTTTTTTAAATATATAATTTTTATAATATATATATATATATATATATATATATATATATATTCGTTTATAAATTAAATAAGTTAATACATAACTTAGCTTTAACTCGTTGAGATAGTTCGGTTCATTATTATTTATATAATATTTATTAATTTTATATATAATTTATTTTATAAATTTTTTTAAATTTATAATTTAATAAAATTTTATATTTTATATAAAATTATTAAATTGATATAAAAATTAAAATTTAGCATATAGAATCAATCTTAATTATATATATTAATAATAAATTTTAAAAGATAAATAATAATTTTTATTTATCTTATATATTTTTTAAAATATATTTATTAAAATATATATTTAATAATAATTTAAATGATATAACTATAAAAATTAATATATTTTATATTAATTTATATAATTTTGACAAAATATTTATAAAATATATTTATTTATTTTTTTAATTATATATGTATATATATAATATAATATAATATAAGATAATAAAAGGTAAATTATCATATATAATATTATGTATAATGTTAGTATTTTTATGTTTTAAAAATAATAATAAAATAGTGCCGACACACATAAAGAAAAACATGAAAGCTAACGTTTTTTTTTTAATTATAACTTTATATTTTTCTCAATAGAAGATACCTTTCATCGTTTAAATAGACATATTTATTAAAAAATATTAATTTATACCTATATATTAAATTAGAGTCCTTGTTTTAAAATAAAGAAACGGTTTTAAAAGATACTATTATTCTTATTAAGTTATGTAATATTTTTATATTAAATATTTTTTACTTATAAATTTTATTTTTTAAATTGAAATTTAATTTTAATTTTAAGAATTAATATACTATAAAATGTATTTATTTTTTAGATAAATTGAATTTTAAAACTATTATAAATTTAATTAATATTTAATTTACTTTTAGTTTAAATTTTTTATATATCAAATCAATAAAAAATTGTATCATAATTCTTTAAAAATTGTAATTATTAATATAATATTAATTAATAATAATAATAAATATTCACCATTTTTTTTATTTTATTTAATTTTTAAGATACCCGTGCAGTGTACAAAATATCTTAGTTATACAATATTTTATAAAAAAATAAAAGAAGACATAACAAGAAAATAATATAATAATGAGTGATAAAAAATTATATGTAATGTTATACAAATATATTATAGAAATAATTATAACAATCTCATACCTTCTTTTCTTTTTATAAAATAATACTTAAAAAAGATTTTTCTATTCTTATTATAGAATAATTTAAAATTATTATTATTATTTTTATTTACCTTTAATAAAGAAAGTAGATGAGAATATAAATTGAAACTAAAAAAATGTCAATATTAATAAAAATCAAAATTAGTGATAACAAATTAAAAGTTCATATGTTATAATATTTTTTTAAAAAAATGATTTTACATATTTTTATTAATTTGTGTTACTTTTTAAAAATGTTTATTTAAAAAAATCCAAAAGATTATATAATTTGATATCCAAAAACAAGATTATACAATTTATCCAAAATAGTAATAATGATATATTAAAAAAAGTAAACAGGTTTCTACAAAATTTTAATAATTGTATCATGAAGCATATGGTCAATAAGATATAAAATTAATGATATTATTGAAAAAAATATTTTAGATTAATATTGATAATTAAGTTTAAATTTATTAATTAAAATGTTATTATGTGCTTATGGTATTTTTAAAAAAATAACTATGGTAAAATTTTAGTCATCAAATTTAAAATCAATAATCAAAATTCATTCAGTTAATCACTTTTTAAATTATAGATGATCAAATTCAAATAATTTTATAAGAAATTTGAATCCAACAACGTTCTAAAAAAAAATTTGGTGAATTTCAGCCCTTTAATTTTAATTTATTGGCCAATTTTTTATTTTATGCTCCGAATTATGAGATTCCTTGTAAAGCAATTTTTTTTTTTTGTCAAACAATGAAATGTTTTAGATGTTCCGAGTTCCTCTCACCTTTAATGCAAGCATGTACTATGATAATACTTACAGCAACAAAATTAAAGATGAAATGTGTTATTTTTATTATAATTTATTGTATCACCGATTACATTATGCATTAATCTTCCTTTATTATCCAAATTATTATTCATATCTGAAGTTGATACATAATCCTGAAAAGAGAACATTCCCTTTCATATGGTGTAATATAGAATGTCCTTGCGTGCCTCTGTGACATCATCCATTCAATTCTGCAATATTGTATTTTCCATGCAGGATGTGGGCCCCACATTTGTCTTCTTTAACAAACCCTGACCCGCCCATGGCATATCGTGGAGCATTCTAGGGCTTGTATTCACCACCCTATTAGTAACCACAATAAACAAGTATATTTAAATATACTTTTTTTTTAATCTTTATGAGCTTTTAAATTTAATTTTTAACTTTTTTATGATTTTTGTTTTTATTCTTTATAATTACTATTTTAAATTTTCCATTTTTTAAAATAATAATATGGTTGATTAAAAATTATTATATATTAATTATTTGAATGATCATATTAATAAGATACCAAAATACTTAATTTATGTAAATATAAAAATTTAAATCAAATAAAAAATTTTAAAAATAAAAATATATTTAAATTTAATAGGTATAATTTATTATATGCATAGTGTAGTAAAGGATTTTAAACATATTTTTACAATGTTATTTAATCATGATTCATGAATTATCAAGTCATTAAAAATGATTAAATTTTATAATGGTTATGTTAAAATTATATTTTTTAATTTATAATTACTAAAAATTGTAATTTTTTTATAGTAATAATATGTTAAAATAAAACTTTAATAATATATATTAATATTCTGTACTCACAAAACTGTTTATTAATATAAACTTAGAATAGTAATAATAATACATCAATAAAAATACAAAGGTTTCTACAGACTTTTTATAATTATATCACGAAGCATGTGGTCTACAAGGATTTAGATTGATTTAGATTTGGAAATAAATAAATGTTTTAAATAGAAGAATTAAAGAAATAATGAATAATCAAAACTTATAATTTAGTAAGTAATTTTACATTGAACAACATATTTCTATATGAGAGAATGGACTTGTACATCAATTTGAAAATAAAACCTTAAATTCCTTGTCATATCTATCTATTATAATGATATTTACAATTTCCACCAAGTTCGACTCTTCATTTTCAAAGACATTTGAGTTGCTCTCCAATCATATATGTCACACGACAGTACGAAAAAATCATGCCAAATAATTTCTTTTACTTCCCATGACTAATGCTTCTAAACTGCATATAGAATTGTTCAACTTTGTTAGGCATAATCAATAGATATCCAAGTGAACAGAAAATTTCCCTCCAATCAAGTTCCATAGACTTTATCACAATTTTTACAATGGTGTAATAAGATTAATTATTTAATTTGTTTTTACAAAACTTCAAACTCAAACTGCACATTTCCTGTTTGTGTTTGTTTTTAATTTTAGAAATAGACCACAAATGAAAGGAACCTTTACACTAACTTAAACAATACATGTAGCAACCATATGAGTAAATTAAGTAGAAACAGCTTTATTGAAATGGAAATCCAGTACGATAGAGAAGATGAAATGTGCTTTATTGATTTGCCCAGGTTACATATGCACATATAACTGCACATGCATATAAACCACCTAGCTAAGTCGCTTATTTATTTGTTACTAACAGAAATGAAAAGGTAGGCTACATATTGTAATAATTTGGAGCTGATTTAGGTGGTGTTCCACCCGGCGATGGCTTTGTACTGTTAGCCAAACTTCTAAGGTTTTTGCTGTAACTAGAAATCAGATCACCTTGTCTATTCCATAGCGCAACTCCTGCATAGCGGGTTTCTTGGTGTGCTAAATTGGGAAGCACTTGATGAAAAAGGTCATCAGGTGGTATATAACCACCTTCAGCACTGTCTTTGGAAGCCGGTAGTTCCATGAATAAATTCTTGGTTTTGGGTGAAACATCGATGGTCCATGACTTCCAAGAGTTAAGAATCCGTCCCATAGAGGCATCAGAATATTGACATGATTTATCATTGTAGTAACGAACAAATATGTAATCAAAAAACTGAGTTTGGATAGCATCGTCAAGATAATCATCTGGAATAAAACATCCAGGTGCTGCAGACAAACGAAACTTACTCTTAAACACTTGTCTGATAATGAAGAGTTCCTTAACAAGGTTATCCCAGTGAAGGTTATCAGAACCAGTTTGGATGTCAAAATGAATGCCATCCAATGCTACTTTTCCTAGTGGGCCAGGTCGTTCTTCACTAAGGAAGAAAACATAAAGGTAATCGGCTAAATGCTTTGCATAATCCGCAGAGCAAGCAGAGTAGGATCCTGTTGGACCACCCAAAGAAAGAAACACTTTCACACCCTTTCCTTGACACCCTTTTATCTCAGATTCAAGAGTGGCACAATCTTTCTGGGTTTCACCTCCACATATACCCTTCAGCTCCAATTGTGGATTTCTAATATCACAACCGAAGTTGTTAAGGAAACTTATGAAGACAATGTTATAGTTTCCAGTTGCACATGTTTCCGCCAAGGACCCATCACCCTTAGTGCCCCAGTACACCGCAATATCTGTAGAACTTAGGTCCGCCAATGACAATGTCCACATGGATATCACAACCATAAGGATCACTACTTCCCTTTCTGAAGCCATCATCACGTATATTCTTCAAATGGTATATCTTTTCCGATTTTCCTTTTTAGTCACCCACCAACCTATTAATAATGCTGATCCCGTTATCAAACCACAATTTTACATTTACAAAATTAATTCAACAACTTTCTTTTTCACTTTTTTCTCTGTACCTATCAAAGATACCTTTAAATGGACTAAAGTTCAAAGTGGGCGAAAATTAATGAAAACAAATAAAATAGTTAGATTGTGGTAAATTCATGGATAAAAGTATTAAACATTTGGATTTTAAATATTTGGCGAAAGGCACGTGTCTCAGAAATGGTTGAAAGGGGTTGAGAAGTGGATGAACTTTAGAATAAAATATTAATTTATTCTATTAAACTATTATCTTTTATTTTGGTTATCGATATTATAAAAAATATTAATTTGGTTGACATATTGCTACAGTCAGTTCGGTCCTTAACCTTACTATAAAAAAATATAAACAAAAAATTATAATGAATTAAAAAATTTAAACAACCAAAGTTAAATTAAAAATAAATAAGATGAAAAAATAAAATAATAAAAATATGTTGTTGAGATGAATAATAATTTAAAATAAATAAATTTTTCTTTATTTATTTAGATAAATAAAAAATTAAAATTATTTTTTTAAAATAAATTAATATTTTAAATTTTATTATATCTTTCTTAATATACAGCTATTTATTTATTATATATTAATAAAAATATTATTTTTTGGCAATTAAAAAAAATCCCTCCTTTCCTTTCTATTTCACAGTTCGTGGAGATTGGAGAGGGAATTTTTATAATGTAAATTTCACTTTTCTTATTTTTAACCTTCCAAATAATAAAAATATAAAGCTATTCAATTACATGATGCCATTTTCGCAGGATTTGGATAATAGCATTGATGATGAAGATATTAAACGCAGAGTATCTGAAAGAGAGCTTGATAAAAAACAGAGATGAAAATTCATATTCCTTGACACCCGTTCACAGAAATAGATACCAGAACACATATATCTATTTCGTACCTATAAAATTAATCAAATATTTTTATTATTTTAAAAATATTATATAAAATTAATAAAATTATAAAAATAATAAATTATATAAATTTAAAAAATATATAATAATTTAATAAATTATAAAAATTTTAAAATTATATTAAAAAAACTAAAAATAAATGCAGAACAAATTTTCTCAATCTTACTTGATGAAAATAGAAACAGACACAAAATATGAAGACGATAGAAAACATGACACTCATCCTCAACCCCCATGTAAAGAAATCAGTCCTTATTGCTAAACACTACACTATCCATATCTGGATACACCTACGTTATATTTTATTTAAAAAAAAAAATTAAACGGTTAGATATGAATGTAAATAGTATATCTGAATATGATTAGTTATATTTTCCGTAAAGAAATTCAACGAATTTTGGAATTGGGTAAATCCTAGGATTTAACCTTTGAAGGATACGATGAAGAGGCCGTACAGCTACTGAAACTTTAAATTTTATATATTGTTGTTTTTAGTTTAATTTTTATATAATTTTACTATTTCAAATGTTTTTAAATAATATATTTTTAAAATTCGAATATTTTAATTTTTTATTAATTTTTGTATTTAAAATTTTATAATTCTTTTTCCAAATTTTATGAAATTAATAATTGAATCATCTTTTATTCAAAATTGATTAGTGAAATATTAAAAGTTGTTTATAATAAAATAAAGTCTAAAACTCTATTTTCTTTTAATTTAAATTTTATTTTTTATAAAGTTTATCAGTTTTTATTATAAATTTTCAAAATTATTTTATGTTCTAATATAATTATAGATTTTCTTAAATTTTTTTTAAAATAATAATTTAAAAAATTTTAGTTTAAAAAATCAATAAATTTTAAAATAAAAATAAAAATTGCTACAAATTTTAAAAATAAAATTAAAGATAAATTAAATTAAAAAAAATAAAAATCCAATTAAACCAAAATTTAAAAAATAGATAAATGAGGTTCAGCTATAAGTGGGAGTTTGTCATCTTTTCTTTCTGATTTTGGTTTCTTTTTGGAGTTTGTTGGCTACAAACACCTTTGGACCAGACCTGCTGCGTCAACAAATATGCTGAGGTAAGATTCTTTTGTTTACAATATTTTTGCTGCACCTCATTTTAAATGCTTTTTCAAATTATATTCTGTCATAACCGTAATTACGACGAGATGACGGACTCGCTAAATTTTGAAATGAATTAATTTGATTGTGGAGCCGCCACCAAATTTTATTTTTAAGGGAAAATATTTGGAAAAATCCTAACTTGAGGAAGAAAATCTAGGTTCGGGAGTCAGTTACGAGTAAGGAAGGTATTAGGCACCCTACTCGCCCGTTCCAAGGAACGGTACCCTTAAACTGAGTGTGTAATATTTTGAAAACTATTTGATCCCCTTTAAAATAGAATAGAAAATAAATAGGTTCATGAAAAATAACCTGATAGGACTTGATCCTGCTCCTACGTATTCCCGGGTGCAATGGGAAACTCAAGGCTTACGTAGTTCTGGTTAAGAGACTTGATCTCTTGGAGAAGAAAAGGGTGATCTTAGGTAAAAAAAAAATTAATGTTTCTTAAGAAAATACAGGATTTAGGGAAGCAGACATGCTTGCATAATCCAAATCGTCGTAAGCCGTATTTGAATTAGCACGAATTAAAATACGTAACAGTAGAGAATGCTACTTGCCCGTATCAGAATCCGTTTGCACAATCTAAGAAAAAAAAAACAGATGTTTTGGAAACAGAAGAATTTTTAGAAAAACAGACGTGCTTGCATAATCCAAATCGTCGTAAGCCGTATTTGAATTAGCACGAATTAAAATACGTAACAGTAGAGAATGCTACTTGCCCGTATTAAAACCCGTTTGCACAATCTTGAGAAAAAAAAAAAACAGATGTTTTGGAAGCAGAAGAATTTTTAGAAAAACAGACGTGCTTGCATAATCCAAATCGTCGTAAGCCGTATTTGAATTAGCACGAATTAAAATACGTAACAGTAGAGAATGCTACTTGCCCGTATTAGAACCCGTTTGCACAATCTTGAGAAAAAAAAAAACAGATGTTTTGGAAGCAGAAGAATTTTAAAAAAAAAAAAAAAGACGTGCTTGCATAATCCAAATCGTCGTAAGCCGTATTTGAATTAGCACGAATTAAAATACGTAACAGTAGAGAATGCTACTTGCCCGTATTAGAATCCGTTGCACAATCTAAGAAGAAATTGAAAATAGAGATGAAGATGAACTCAAAAATCCGAGGAGAACCAATAAAATTAAGCGGAATAAAAGGTTGGATTGAACCTCCATTGATGTTCCTTGTTTAATTGTCTCCAATCCAGCTTAGGTCATAAGGTCCACAGGTAAGAATTAAGTTAAGTTTTTTTTTATTTTGATTCAAGCAAACACTTAACTCTTTAGGTTCAATGACTTAATCATGCATGACTTAAGCTAGACTTAGCATATAGGATGCATGTATATGGTCATGCACTCTTAGGAATTTTTTTCAAAGGAGGACATACAAACACAAACAAATCAGAAGGAAATACATATAGAAGGATCAACACATGAAAAATAATACCTAAACAAGGTTAAAAGAACAAGATCTACTAAAGAACTTCAAAGACACAAGAGATTTTGGCGCCAAAATTTAAATTCAAATCTCAAAATTTTTCAAAAAATATTTTTCCAGAGATCTAAAAAATTAAAACCAAAACATTGAAAGATATAGATCATAGGAATCAAACAAAACAAATTTGACAAAAAAAAAGACAAGAAATGAGCAAGTTATGCACAAACCAAACAACATAGGTTCATTTTCGCACCAGGACAAACATACCTCAGTAATTCGGCCATAAAAACTTCATTTAAGATCCAAATTAGACAAATAATACCATTCCAGAAACTAGAGAGAAAGACGAAGAGAACGCAACAAAAAGAACCAGAATCGGAGATCGTTTGACCGATCAAAAATTAAAACGAAAAACAGACACGAAAATGAACCTCAAGAACACACAAGTTTTTGGCGCCAAAATTTGAATTCAAATCTCAGAATTTTTAGAAAATATTTTTGGTAGATCTGAAAAATAAAAACCGATCAATTGAAATATATGGATCATAGGAATCAAACAAAACAAGTTTGACATCAATCCAATCAGAAATGAGCAAGATATGCACAAATCAAACAAGCTAGATCAATTCGCGCACCAGGATGAACATGCTTCGGTAATCAAGTGATAAAGATTTCATTTCAGATCCAAATTGGACAAATAATATCGTTCCAGAAACTAGAGAGAAAGACAAAGAAAACGCAACAAAAATCACCAAAATCGGAGATCATTTGACCGATTAAAAATTAAAACTAAAACAGACACGAAAATAAACTCGGAAATCCGAGAAGAAGCAAGAAACTTAAGATGGATAAAATTCGGACCTAACCTCCATTGGAAGGTGATGAAGAGCTGATTCTATGGAGGCCAAGGGCTGAATTGAATATCAGAGAGTCTCTTAGGTCCTCCCTTCAAAGGTTCTGAAAATCCCTCCTCTAAGACTCCAAGTTCTCCTCCTCCCAAGAATTTCCAAAAAATGAGAAAAAGTCTCTTTTCCTTTCTTGTTTGTAGGTATATATAGACACATCCCTTCTTGGCAAGGGTGAAGCTCTTTCAAAGAGCCAAAAGCCAGCTTCCTCTCTCTTAGCAAGGGTCAAGTCCTTTCCCAGGGCCAAAAGCCACCCCCTCTCTGAGAGCCAAAAGCCAACCCCTTTGATTTCAAAATTTTTGTTCCCTATTTTGATTTTTCAGCTTTTTCTTTTTTTCAATTTTCATTTTTTTACCTTTTTTTTTGTTTTTTTTAGTTTTATTTTTTTCTATTTATCATTTTTACTTATTATTTAATTTTCTTTTTATTATTATTTATTTTTTTTATTTTATTTTTTTTGCTTTCTGTTTTCTGTATTTTCTGCTCTCTGTTCTTTCTGTTTTTCAGTTTTACATCTTTTCAAATTTTTAATTAAATTAACTTTTGGTTAATTTTAATGATTGGGAGCCTCGGACATAATTGAGTGTTTACATATTCCATCAGTTGTGTTTCGGCGAAAAATTTAACATTTTAAGAAATTTAAAATATTTTATTTAAATAAAATTAAAATTTAATATTGAAATTTTTTATTTGAATAATAAATTTTAAATTTATTAATTTTAAATTATTTTATATTTTTATTTAAATAAAAATTTTAATTTTTAATATGTAAAATTTTGCTTTTAAATATTTATGATGTTTTATTTTATTTTTAAATTTTTATGTATAGAAAATTTTAAAATATAAAATTTTTTATTAAAATATTATACAGTATATTTAAATAAAATAATAATCTAAAAAAATATAAAAAATATAATTAAAATAAAAAATAACATTACGGTTGTAATTATTAAGAACGTGTAATAAAAATTTTAAAAAAATTTAATTTTTATTTATTTTAAAAAAATAATTTTAACTTATCAAAATACTTTTTTAAAATTTAAAATTTAAAATTTTTTACAAATAAAATATTTTAATATTTAATATTTAAAATTATTTTGAATTATTTTTCCTTCTTTAAAACAGTTAATCCAAATATAAAAGTAGGATAAAAAATTCTATTTTTTATTTTTTAATATAATACTGAATTTTACATATATATATATATATATTATTTTTAAACAAACCGCACCGAAAGAATGTATAACCATTTGGGTAGGTGTCTATTTGCAACTGTTGACTTTGTTTAGCTCCATCACACCTATTTTGAAAGGATTACTATTCTCAATCAACTTTGATTAGTAATAATTTATCTTTAGTTTTAAAAACAATAAAAAATATAATATTTTTTCTTATTTTCTATACTTACATCCATTTGGGATATAATAGCAATAATAATTTATGTGAGCAGTGTTGTCTTCTTAGTGCGGAGATTCCAAATTATTGTTCCATTTTTTACAAGAAAAAATGACTGATGATATTTGTGATACTATGGATATGAAGTTGGAAGTGAGAGTGGAAATAAATTGGATTTTATTATGTATTTCTATTGTCTTGTACTATATGACGTACTAATTGCGAAAATTGCAGCGATTGCAAATGGTGCCGCGTTGCTGAATGTGTAGCTGGGGAACCAGCTTTATATGCGCCATGGATAACTATGATTTATTTATTGGACTATCCTGCGGTTTTCTTGTTTTGCTCAACTTCCGCATAAGAATAAAGACATGCTTGCTGCTGTTTATAAAAGCAGGTTTAATTATTGAATATATATATATATATATTTGTATCTTTTGGTTATTACATATCATATCATATATATATATATATATATATATATATATATATATATATATCATACTTTTTATTTTTATTTTAATCACTCCCTTCTTTTGATTTCATTTTCTCTATTCTTAGATTTATAATAATAATTTTTTTTTATAAAGATGGATAGGTTATGGCATAACATCTTTCAAACCAGAGATTAGATAGCGGCAGAGCGCAAATAACGGATTGTGTTCCCTTCCACGTATTTATTTTTAAATCTTTTTCTGTTTTAATTTTTTTTTAATTTTAAATATTTTTCTATGTTCATATATTAAAAGAAAAATTGATACTATTTTATTATATTAATTTCATATGTGATAACATTTAATATATTTTGTTTTAGAAAAAATTATAACATTCAAAATTTCAGATTGATCTTTTAAAAGTCGATGTTAATTTTTATCATTGAATAAAACATTTTTAAAATTTATGTAAACCTTTTATATAATTTTTTTTAATTGTTTTCCTTGCAAATGTTAATTTAATTTAAATTTTAAATATTAACACATTGTAAGAAATATAAAGTATTTTTTATTTTTTAGATAAATTAAATTTAAAATTACATTAATTTTGAATATTTTAAATTTTAATATATAAAATTATATTATAATTACTAATTATTTATTCATTTGATTTTTATCAATATATATTTAATATAATGCTTTTTATTATTAATTACTAATAAATATATTCAGCAACAATAAAAATATTTTTTATTTTAAAATTTAATTTTATTCAAAAAATTAATTTTATATTTTGATTTGACATGCATTAATTTTTTTGCTACATCATAACTTAACTTAATGCTCTCGTGATAGCTGTGTAAATACTTTCCTTATTAGAATTTCTTACACTAATAAGGAATTAGATTAATTTAATATATTATATTTTAAAATTAATTTTATATAAAAAATAATTCATCTTACCTTATATTTATAAGAATTTTATGAATAATTTTTTTAAATTAAATAAAAATATTAAATTTATAATATAAATTTAAAATTTTAAAAATATTGTTAAAATAAATTTGATTAAAATATAAAAAATTTAAAATTTAATTTATCTAAAAAGTAAGAATATCTTTAAATTTATCATAATATGTTAATATTTAAAATTCAAATTAAAATAGGATTTGGAACAACAAATTTAAAAGAATTATATATAAAAATTCATGTAATTTAATAAAAAATATTTTAAAAATATTTTTATCTCATTATAAAAATTTTAACTTTAAAAAATGTAACTTAAATCTTTTGTGCTTTGTTTGATTGGGATAAAGTAGAAAAAAGAAGAAGAAAAAATATATAATAAAATATAAAAAATGAAATAATTTTTACAGGTTTTATCAAATTTTATTTTTTAAAATTGATAAAAAAAATAAGAGAAAGAAACTTGTATTTTTTATTTTATATTATTAAAATTATTATATATCTTTAAAAATATAAAAAATAAATATTATATTAATAGAAAAATATAAAAATAATTAAATTTTTAAAGTTAAATTTTATTTTTTTTTAAATTAAATTTTATATTAATAATATTTTTTTTTTCACTCATACAAATAAAGAAATTATTTTCTTTCCACCTATTTTAATTTATTCATATAATTTTTTTATTTTTATTTTCTTTTTATTTTATATATTTTTTACATAGTCCAAACAGAGTATTAAAGATCAATCTAAAAATAATAAATGTTATATTTTTTAAAAATAAAAATATATTAAATATAACCGCATATGATATTAATAAAGTGTAAAAGTATTGATGTTTCTTGAATAGGAAAATAAAAAAAAATTAAATTTTTTGTATAGTTTTTATATTAATATAGACCAAATAAACAATAATCAACAAATTATTAGTTTAAATTGTATATATTTATTTATTTTTAAAGAATATTTTGATTTTAGATTTTGCATATAATTTATTTTCAAAAAATTATCTATTATACTAAATGTTTATTTTAAAGAAAACTTATCTCTATAAAAAATCTCTACAACCCCAAACTAAAAAAGTTAAATAAGTAACCGATATTGTGATCTCTCCAAAAAAAGAGAGGTTAATAATAATATGTTCAAAATATGGTAACGTAATATGATTTATATTTAACTAGATGTTGCTTTCACGCAAATGAACAGTGATAAAAACCAATCTTATTTAAAAAATATATATCGAATGAAGAGAGTCTATATCTAAATATAATACTAAAATTTTTATCAATAAAAGTATTATACAATACCTTTTACAAAAATTATATGATATTTTTTCCTTTTTATTTGTTTAATTTTTAAATTTATATTTTTTGTTTGAATGTATATGGTTTACAAAACTGCAAATATTAATCTAATTGGTTTGACAAGAGGTTAGTATTCAATATTTCTATGTGTGATTGATTGAAGATTATTTTTATGTAATTGTTTATCATTGAAGAATAAATTTGATATGATATGATCTATTTAAAATGTAAGAAGTTAATTATATATTAATTAATTGAAAAGTTTTGCATGTGTTTGATATTAATTATGTTATTTATTAATGAACAACATAATTTAATAAAATATGATATAGGATGCATTTATTTGCTAGTTATTTAGTTTATTTTAAATATTATTATATGTGTTGTTAGTTGTAATTTGGGAGATAAGTTTTATTATTTTTATAAATATTTGTTAATATAAATATTAAAATAATTAATCAGTCATATGAAATATTGTTATTATATAAAATAATATATGTAATTATTAATTAAATAATCTGTTATAATTTTTTTAGAATAATAATACAATGGTAAAAAATTAAAATAATATTATGAAGTATAAAAGTTATAATAAAATATATACTAATTATAAATAATAGTTATATCATTTTATTGTTATAAAATGAAAACTTGAGAAAAAAAATTATTCAAAATAATAATAAAGCAAATAAAATTTTAATGCAGTTGTAAATTATAAAATATAATTAATAAATAACATAAAAATTGAATTAATATTTTATTCTTCTTATTATTTATCAAATCAAAATACATTCTCTATAACTTTTTATTCAATGCTCATTTTTTTAATTAACATTAGACACGACAAGATTCATCAGTAAAATTTAATGATAATTTTTCCTAAATAGAAGTTATTTTTTATGAACTTAAATTTATCATATTGAACGTTAAAAAATATTAGCAACATATTTTTTTAAATATACTTTTCATGATTATTTTTTTTAATAATCAAAACACTTAACTCATAAAATAGTTTTTAAAATTAACTAATTATAATGTGTTTAAAGAGTTTATTGCTAACCTTTCTTTAAAAAAAAAAAGTGATCTTATGCTGGCACTAGTGGAAAATAAGCTTTTTACATCGGTTTTTATGAACTTTTTACATCGGTTATAAATGCGGTATTGAAGCGGGCGATACAGAAACTTAGACTTTCTACATCGGTTCCACAACCGATGTAGAAAATACACTTTCTACATCGGTTAAAACTTCAACCGATGTAGAAAGTCATACTTTCTACATCGGTTGTGATCATAACCGATGTACAAAGTCAACTTTTTACATCGGTTGAAGTTTTAACCGATGTAAAAAGTGAACTTTCTACATCGGTTAAACGACAACCGATGTAGAAAGTTTGACTTTTTACATCGGTTGTGGTCACAACCGATGTAGAAAGTAACTTTTTACATCGGTTATGGTCACAACCGAGGTAGAAAGTTTATATTTTTTTTTAAATATTATTTTCGTTTAAGGAAATTGCCATATTGTTTATTCACAATACCTGTGTATATAAACAGAATACCAGGCAGACAATACAGAAATTACAGAGTCTATATAATTAAAGTAAATACATCAATGTTTATTATAAAATATAATAAAAACAAACTAAAAATATAAAAATCCCATGAATTCAACCCAAATTGGCAACCTCAATCAGAAATTCCCCCAACGTCTCCTGATATCATCAATTTCTTCATCTAACAGAGGTTGAAGATTGTCAAATATCTATAAGATGTTTTTGATTAAAATTAGTGAACATGTCATGTTATGCATTAAAATTAAATAATTAATTGAAGACAATTGTAATTATCTGGTGTCAAGAGTTAACAATAGAAGCCGAGACAATGAGAAACATATGTCTCATCACATAATATCCACACTCGGTTCCTCCGGGTTGTCTTGGACACTTCAAAAAATAAAAAGAGTATGAAATATAATTAGAGATGTTGATAAAAGAATATAAAATAATTGAATAACTTTTAATAAAGTACTTACCTTTGAAATGATCCATACAGGCTTTTTAATATTTGATGGATGTGTCCCTTTTAACCGAAGTCGAGCATTCATTGCTCTACAGTAAAATAAAAAGCAAATGGATACCTTTGACAATAACAAGTTATATGAATATAAATACCAAAATCATAAAAACTTACAAATCTATAATGTCCTTTATGTCTTTCTTTGGTTTTTGCCAAGCAGAGCATAGAAATACAACTACATTCCGCTTGGGACAAATAATGATTAATTGCCAATGGGCCCTACAAAATAAAGATGACAATGAACAAAAATTAGGAATTTAATTGAATTCATGAAATAAAGCAATTAAGTATTGACTTACGATTGAAAGTAGGGGGCTAGGTAACAGTCTTTATCAGACTGCAATCTCCTTTGAAGATATCCTTGTATCTCAGCTGGCTTGTTCCCAGTTTTCTGCATATGAACTGGGTCCAGGAATCCATATAGGTGTAAGTTACCTCTTTCAGTGCAGATACGATACAGGTACCTAATATTGCAAATAATTTTCATATGTTAGCTTTTGATAATGAAATAATAATTCAAGTAAGGTTTAGAAATTTACTTACATCAACCATAATTGTAGAACTGTTACACATAGGAGATTGTTACCCACAACCAACTCTAATATATCCTTCTTAGTAATGAAGAAGGGGATAGGTGTGGGTTTCCCTATGATATCCGGTTCCATTGTTATTTGCAAAGTTTGGTCGCCCAAGTTCATGGCGATACCAAATAGACGTGTGAGCAAATCAACCTCATATTTCTTTGGAGAAGGCTCAGGAAGATCTGCTTTAGCACTTAAATCAATCTTCTTCCCACGATCTTCCTTATAAACCTACGATAAATTCACAAAATAATAAGAAATATATATATATAGACACACACAATATATATATTAAAAAATTAGTAACATAGGCTAAAATTATCTAATACCTGAGGTTGAACTCGCTGCACAAGTCTCCTCGGCCATATAATGAAATGGTTGGGGGCTTGCCCCACGACATGAACCTCCTGAGTAGGGACAGGAACAGGAGCATCTGCATCTTCAACCCGTTCAACCACCACTCTAACATGATCATCATCAATTTGCTGGTGATGGATGGTTGAACTCAAGGTGTAGACTTTCCCAATTGCTACCAGACGATATGGATCATCAACATATAACTCATAATCGTCTGCCGCTGCATCCACATCCTCTTCTCCCTGTAGTTGTTCCTCCGTCGGAGCACAGCTTCCCTTTGTGCTCCGCGCCTAGGAGAAGGTGATGGATGGTGACCCTGTGTCTGTGTTTGGGAAAGTCCCAAAGATGTAAGCTCCTGCCTAAGCTCTTGCCTAAGCTCCTGCCTAAGCTCCTGTCTGAGCTCTTCTCGAAGTTCTTGCCGCAGTGCTTGCCTCATGTCTTCACGCATGGCGTCCAACTTATCTCTAGACACCAAACCTTCTCTGGATGTCTGTCTAGAAGACAATCCAAAGTACTGTCTAAGGCCAACACCTTTGCCAACTGCACGAACACGCCCTGGATGCTCCGGTTGGCCAATAGCAGTACTTAAGATGTCATCCCGGCCAGTTGGAACAAAGACTCCTTGTGAGCTTTGTTCAACCAAAGAATCCTACAAAACAAAAAATGACCGTTATCAGTAATGTAAATGTTTGAAGATAAATAAAATGGAAATTTACAAAATTTTGTGATTACTTACAATCTTCTCAGCAACAATGCGAGAAGGCTCTGATGTGTACTCTCCAGTTGCCTTTTGGCGTGCCCTCTTCCATTTCTCATGGCGTGAAGGTGGAGAGGGTGGAGAGAGAAGTGTAGAGGGGTCTGCTTCAGATGATTGCTGACGTTCTTTCGACTTCTGGTCCATCAGCCTCTCCTGAAGCAACTCATAACCCCCACGAGATAATCTGTGGGGGTAAAAGTTCTTAGCAGAAATTTGTTGAGCCTTCTTTCTTTTCTCCTGTTATAAGAAAGCAAATCAGTTAATCATAATATTGCTTATATTAGTCAATTAAAAAAATAAAATATTAGCAAGATACATACAACGAATGCAGGATCCATTCGAGACTCAACAAATCTCTGCCAAGTGTCTTCATCAAGGAACTGGTACTCCTCACAAGGAGACACATCCTTGAGTGACCCATATATATATTTGCTGGTGAGATGTGTCTTGAAGCCCCTCCAGCGCTCACCAGCAAATGAAAGCCACTTCCTCTTCAGGAAGTTAGTGTTTGGTACGTCATATGTAAGCTACATAAAAGAAGATGTAATTGGTTAGTGAATGATAAATTTATGGAAAAACTTAAAGCTTTAAAGTTAAATACCATGATAGTCTCCCAAATTTGATCCTTGACTCGCATCTCAACATCATCCCAATCCTTCTTCAAAATACTGGCCTTGCTTCGTCCAAGGAAGGCCACATAACTCTTAAACTTTGTCTTGTTTGGCCCTAATGGATTCCCAGTGGCCTGATCAAACTCTATGGGAATCCTCTGCTCACCGCTCCGACTAAGGGTTAACTCCCTTAACCGTGTGGCTCGTCTTCCCTTCTTTTGCCGAGAAGAAGGGTTCTCAGACCCACTTTGTGAAGGAGGAACCTCTGAAGGGTCAGCCATGTATCTGTTAAAAGCAGAGAAAACAAATATGAAAAAATTATTAAATAGAAACAATAAATACAATTCATATTTATATTGCAAATTTCAACCTTAACACAAACAGAAATAGAAACAGAAACAGAAACAGACTAAGGGTACAGGAAAAACAGAAACAGGCAAAACAGGCTAAGGCTAAGGCAAAATAGAAACAGGCAAAACAGGCTAAGGCTAAGGCTAAGATTAAGGCAAAATAGAAACAGACAAAACAAAGACCTAAATAGAAACTGTCTAAGGCTAACAACAACTAATGCAGAAACAGAAACAGAAACAGAGATCTAAACAAGCAAAGGCTAAGGCTATCTACATCATACAAAGTAACAGGCAAAGACTAAGGCTAAGACTAAGGCAAAACAGAATCAGACAAAACAGAGACCTAAACAGAAACAGGCTAAGGCTAACAACAACTAATGCAGAAACAGAAACAGAGACCTAAACAAGCAAAGACTAAGACTATTTACCTCATACAAAGTAACAGGCAAATGCTAAGACTAATGCAGAAATAGAAACAAGAAACAGAGACCTAAGCTTTGAATATTAAACCACTCCTAAGCTTTGAATATCCAAATCTCCTTCGTTTTTATTGTCTTGCTAACAGATTCTAACTGACCATATTATCTTCATTTTCCCTCCCCAAAAACTCTTGCTCATATACACATCACCTCTAGTAATCTTCTAAACACCACAATAACCAATTGTAGAGACCTAAGTTGAACTAAACTGCCTCAAGCTTCAACTTATGCCATTCCTTGAATTCCAAAGCTCTTAGCACTATCTTTGCAATGCCAAAACAGTAATATAATCTATTCTGGTTTATGCAATATAATGTAATATGTGGAAACAGAGTATTATCTTTGCAATATAATATAATAAAAACAAAAATACATTTTATGCAATGCCAAAACAGAGTAACATGTAGAAACAGATAAGGCAAACGAGTAACATGTAGAAATAGAGAAGGCAAACGATAAGCTAACAGAGCAACATAGTGATTTAACAAAACAGAGAACCTAAGGCTAAGCACTAATGCAGAAACAGGAACAGAAACCCTAAGCAGAGAGCCAGAATGCTACATACCGGTGTAGACGACGACGACGACGACGTAGACGACGACGGTTGTTTCAGAGAACGACGGGGCTCTTCGCGTAGACGACGACGATGCTTTTCGCGACGACGACGATGACGGCGTGCTTAGGTTTACACTTGTGGAGGCTCAGCGATGAGTTAGGGCAGGAGCTCGTAAATGGAGTGTTTAACTTATGAGAACGACAACAGTCGCATCAGATAAAGAGGAGGGAAAACAGACTTTCTACGTCGGTTGTTTCAGAGAACTGATGTAAAAAGAACTTTCTACATCGGTTACACTACTCAACCGATGTAGAAAGTCTTACTTTCTACATCGGTTGCTTTATAACCGATGTAGAAAGTTACTTTTTACATCGGTTATAAATCAACCGATGTAGAAAGTGACTTTCTACATCGGTTATAAAGCAACCAATGTAGAAAGTTTAAATTTTTTTACTAAAATGTCACCGCCTATTTTTCTACATCGGTTATAAAGCAACCGATGTAGAAAGTGGCAAATTTATTTACAAAAATACCACCGCCTTTTTTCTACATCGGTTGGCAAATAACCGACGTAAAATCCCCTTTATAAAAAACTATTTTTACACTAGTGTGGTGAATGAGCTCCACGTTTTATTTTGAAGGTCAAATCTACTATTTTTAATACATAATACATGACATAGGAGGAATAAAACCTACTAAACGTGCTATTTATTCCAAAGATTAGATAATTACTTATAACCTCAAATCAAACTAATTAAACACTATTGGTAGCTTAATTAAATTGAACATCTGGAAAATGGACATTGTGGGGGGCACTACCAGTCTCAATGTCAGAGTTTCAGGCTAATTCAGCCTTCAATTTGGCGATTTGTACTGTATTGGATGTTGTGGATGATACTTGTAGAAAGGGGTGTGTTTGTGGAGTAGCATAGTTGCGATGAGTTCTGCATAAATATTATCTTATTGACCAAAGTTTCTTCGAAATTCCCATATATCTCATCTACGTTGACCATCACCCAATTTTCTGGAGTAGGTTTCCATTTGATCCAACGGAATTCATGAGATGTGACATTGATGGCCTGTGGGAACGTTTGAATTTCGAGCTTCATGTACCGTTGTGCTGGTAATTTAACAAGCCTTTCCCTATTCTAATAATTTTATCATCAACAACATTGCAAGTTCTTGTTAAAAGCTTTTCAAAGTTAATTGCAATTGAGTTTTAACCAACTTGTGCTCTACTAATAAAAACTAATTTGGTCAACATTAAAATAAAATAAAATAAAATTATACCACAATCCATTTATTTATATATTATTATATATGAAATAGAATCCAGCAAAATAGAGTTCATGTGGCATGCTACTGGTATATAATCTTTTATATATTAGGCTATCTTGATGGCTTTGTCAAGAAAATAAGATTTTATGTTTAAAATTTATTATCCTTTGCTAGTACTTTAATATTGTAATCTCTTTAAAATACAAAAATTATTATGGACGCTTTTATTTTGCCTATTTGTTTATTGGCTCTACATTTTATTGTTATAATAAATCTCTCCGCATCACTGTCACACATCAATTACTTCAGTTTTTGTTTCCGACTAATGTTTAATATTAATTAACCGGTTGATTTTAAACAAATAAAAATAATTTTATTAAAATATTAATTATGTTTTTATGTAATAAATACTTTTAATAAAATTGTATTATCCTTAAATATTTAAAATTACTCTAAACATTAATGTTAATAAAATGATTTTAATATTTCCAAAAAAAAAACTTGATCAGATGCTTTTGGCTATTTCTACCGTGCATTTTGCATGCAGTCAAATTTGGTCATGTCTGTAATTACCATCTAATAGTTTAGCTTTTTTATTTTTTTTATTTATTAATTTTATAAAAGTTGTAATTACTGCATCGAATCCATATCCTGAAATTATTGTAGCAAGAGTTGGACTTGGTGGTCCAGGCTGTAGACTCATGGATGGCACTATCAAATCAGATATGCACGTGTTAGAAAACGAAATCTTACTATATTTCTTCCACGAGATTGCATGCAAAACTATTCATATATAGAGGGAGATACATCTAGTAAAAAGTTATTTATATATGAGGTCGATATAATCCTGTATGAATTATTAAATTAAAAATTATTTTCACATAGAAATTCTCTCATTGAGTGTTTATAAGAAAATCAATGTTTTATCCTAATAACATATCTTTCTCGGAAAATAAGTGAGTATAAATTAGCAATCATAGACGTTAATAATATATATTCACCTGTCTTATAAAAAAAGTATTTTACACCTTTTAGCTTTTTGTATTTTAAAGAAAAAGTTGTAATTTACTAACACTTTTTCAAGTAATTGATGTTAGCAAATCTTACACGCATAGATGTTGTTTATATAGCTTTAGACCCATATGAAGATTGAGCAATAGAATTTTTTTACGCAAGTCCATTAGAAATTATTGGAAATTACTTGGTCAACATCTTTAAATGTATCTCTCTATCTTGATTCTTGATAAAGAAAAGAAAAAGAGAATAAAAAAGTAAAAAACATAAAAAATAATGATATTATAGAAAAATAAAAACAATAAAAATTATTAAATAAATATTAATATTTTTAAACATCAATATATCATTATTAAGAATGATAATCCAGTGGTGAAATTAAATCTATCTTGATTAAATATATTTCCCTATATGTTTGTGGATATAGGTACGCTTTTCTCCCTCCTAAGAAAAAAATACTAATTGTTTCTCAATTAAAAAGGAAGAATAGATAGTTTAGGAACATCTGAATTTGTTGCTCACAGAAAGAAGACGTTTTGGCAGACAGATAGAAGTTTCCCATTTTCTTTCGCTTTTGTTGACCTTATTTGGCACTTTCAATTTTTTCACTTGTAAAATATAGCTTATTAAAAAACTGACTAATTAAAAAATATATATTACTATTTCTCTTGTTTGGGTACCTTTTGCAAGATTAATAGTGCATAATAGAATGCAGAGTGTTACTAAAAAATGTTGTGCAATTATCAACATCGGTTGATAAATAATGCAGCTTTCCAATGAGAATCATTTCATAGGTCATCCTAGAAATGGTAAATTTGAATCCCTTCGCACCATATTCTGCTAAGTCCCTTGAATTCCTTCCCACTTCTCAGGCCTCAGAGTTAGTCCAAATATCATACATTTTACTCAGCAGTGCTACACTAGAAAATATTTTCAGCTTCAATGAGATTCTGCAGACTGAAAATGGGACCAATATTCCTTGACAAGCTTCCCGAACAGCGATCCTTCTCTCTTCATCAAGTTCATTGGTTCATCATATTCCACCAATTTTCCTGAAAAAAATACACTCGGTCATGTTATTTTCCTAGTAGATAATAACTAAAGGATGAGATGTGAGATCAAGTACCTCAAATTTCACATCATTATAATTTTGTGTGATCAAAGCTAAAGCTATACCCCGTTTTTATTACCCTCTCTAGCTAAGTATATTCAAGAAGAACCTACACAACAACCAACCCATGTCTTTTTGCTGATCAAACTATGGGGCATTATTTGTCCTTTTAATATATCTACTAATTAGCAAATGCTTGTTTCATTCATAGATCAGTTTGGAAAAGCATGCGTTCAATCATTAATGAGAATGATGAAGTAAAGGGTGGATAAGATGCATCTTACCATCACTGATGGCAAGAACCTTAGTGCAATCCATCACAGTTGGTATCCTGTGAGCTACTGTGATTACTGTACAATCTTCAAACTCGGTCCTAATGGTTTTCTGCAGAATCAAATCAGTTGCATTATCAATTGATGCAGTTGCTTCATCAAGCACCAATATCCGACTTCTCCTCAAAAGAGCACGCCCCAAACAGAATAACTGTCTTTGTCCCATGCTCCAGTTTGCTCCAGCTTCAACAACTGTATAACGGTTTAAACCTGGTCATTAGTAATTAGACAGGAATTGATCACTGCAAGGTTATAACATCAAAACTTGCAGTGTACCTGAAGAGTCTAATCCGTCTTCTTTCTCTTGGACAGCCTCTTGCAACTGACACTTCCCAAGAACCTTCATGTGGAAGCTACAATTAGTCCACATTTACCATGGAAAGTAGAGATAAATAAAGATATAAGACTTGGCAACATGCCGAAAAATAACATAGTATGCATTACCTCCCATATCTCTTGATCAGAATGTTGAGATAAGGGGTCCAAATTGTATCTTACTGTCCCATTAAAAAGAGTAGGATCCTGAGGTATAATACCAAAACGCGACCTCAAATCATGGAGTCCAATGGAACAAATATCAATGCCATCAACAATGATTTTTCCACCTGCTGGCTCCACCAGACGGAATAAAGCACCTATAAGAGTGGACTTTCCACTTCCTGTTCTGCCAACAATACCAATTTTGTGCCCTCCTTCAAATGTGCATGTGATCCCACGGAGTACTAGTGGCGCATCAGGCCTGTAACGTATCTGTTTTGATGTCAAGCAGCGAATTACGAGCTTCAGTTCAAGTGCTTTAAACCTCTAGTTTAGGATATTGTACAAGAAGTTTTAAAATAGTAACAGATACCTTCAATTCATTTATCTCTACTCTACCAGCAACCGGCCAATTCTTGGAAGGACGATTTCCTTCTATTACTTCTGCGGCCTCACTTGGTATATTCATATATTGATTTAGCCTTTCCACTGATATTATATAATTTGCTATGTTGCATTGATTTTGAATTGAAAATACTAAGGATATGTTAAGTGAAAGGCCATAGGAGAGAGCCATGCCAACAAATCCTGGAATAGCATCAATATGTTGAAATTATAATGCTTGCATTAGACCGAGCTATACTTTAAGTGAGAAAAAAAAAATTGATTTGTATGATATTAAAAGAACACTAAAGTGACATTTCAAAAGTAGCAATAGCAAAAGTCTCACCAGAGGAGAAAGTTCCAGGTGGAAGTACAACCATGCAAAGTGCCGCAGATGCAAGAACAACTGCACTTACTGTTTCTAACCGTTGAATCAACCACTCATTTGCTGCAAAACTATGGAAAAAAGGACTAGCATTGACATCAATTAGATCAAGATTTTTCCCAAAAAAACGATCTTCCTCCGCAAAAGCTCTTATTGTCACAGCTCCGGCAACAGATTCAGCAAGATGGTTAGCTACAAAGGATTTTGTTGTGCCATTCATCCGCATCAGTTCCTTTGCAGAGGCAAAGTAATATCTCTATATAAAAGAAATCAGTGGTTAGTATGTTTATTTACCATTAAGTACCTTTTGAATCAATGAAACATGATTACAAAGTTACCGAAAGGAAAAAAAGACAAGATCTTCCATGCTAAATAAGTAGTGTCCCTCACCCTTTTTCTTATGAAAGGTGATATTGAAACCTTGCTGCTAACATGCAATTGATAAACTCAATAAATCGGGGTACCAAACATAATTAAAACGTAAGTTTTCATTTGTTAAACATTAAAAATTAAAAATAGGTAGCATGCTTGTACTACTTTTATTACTTTAGGCAAATAGCAAGTACGAAAGGCAACATGTGCAAATATTGATTTTCTGTATTCCATTTATTTCTTTAGTGAATAGTGATTTTCGGAAACTATATTATTTTCTGGTGAACAGAACTTCCTCTGTATCAATGTCTGACTACCCCATTTCCTATACATATGCTTCTTTAATTTGTAAGTCAAACCCTGAGTGAATCATCACTTCTCACTTATTATTATAAACTTCAAAAATTTCCAGATAGAATAAATTTCAAAAACCTACACTGTCAAAAAACACAGGTATGGAAATCTACTTTCCGTCATGTATTCATCTGTTGTCAACAATACCATTGTGTGGATAAATAATGACATTCTCAAATAAATTTAAAAAGCAACAGCAAATTATCACTTCAATGTGATATAAAAAAAGCTGTTTATTACCTGCAGGCGAAGTGCAAAATAAATCATTGGTATGGAGACAAACAAGACTTGCCAAGTAACCACTGCTAAAACTGTAAGATTAGCATAGCAATTTGTAGTAGCTGCTACAGCAAAAAGAAAGCCAAATGGGACATCAATGTCCACAATGCTGAGATCTGAGGAGACCTAAACGAGGAAATAATAGTCAAAACATTAGTGCTTCCATTCATTGCATTACACTTTGATGTGAAAGGAAAAAACTGTTTAATATGCTTACCCTACTAAGTATCCGTCCTAAAGGAGTGGAGTCATAAAATGACATGGGGGCACGAAAAAGGGAGTTCAGTAGCTGGAAAAATAAAGACTTTGATGATTGAAGACCCAAAGCAACAGTAAGAAAACTTCTCAACAACAAGAATATTGTTGAAGTAACTCCAATCAACAAGTAAACTAGAATCAATTGCAAAGTGCTGACTCCAGGATTGTCAACATTAGCAGCCATCCATGAGTTTTGCAATATCTGGCCAACAACAAATATAAGCTGAGACAGAGCTGCCACAGAGAAGTATATATATCCTTTGCTCTGATTCAGGTACTGTAAGTAAGGTTTGAGCCCTGTGTCTCCTTTTTCTCTCTCTTCTTGCTTAATCAATTGATCACCTTTTGATGGCTCAGACTGCTGCTCCACATATGTTTTTTTTATTTCTCTAGCACTATTTGAATGTCTTTGGGAAGAAGTAACATCTACAAGCCGGCTAGAACCAGCAGTCTCTTTGTGAGCATTCACTAGGTCCTGAAATTCTTGGCTTGAGCTCAACAAATGGTGATATGGAGCAGCTTGTATGATTTCCCCATCTGACATCAACTATAAGAAAAAATAAAAATTGTTTACATGCTAATGTCCAGTAAGCTGAAGATAACAAGAAACAAAATCACATTTTTAACTCATTAAAAGTTTCCAAGTATTAATTATATGCAGAAAAAGAGAATAAAACAGGATAAAATATGTTTTAGTTCGTGTAAATATGACCATATTTGATTATAATCTTTTAAAAAAATTGTTGGTTTTGATCTCATAAATTTAAAAATTTTAAATGGTTTTGTTACTTCTTACCAATGACACCATCATGCATCTAAACATTGCACGTCATTTGTAACCTCAGAATATTCACTTATGTCGCATGGTTAGATACATGCCATGTCATTAAAAACTATTAAGAGGACTATTTTAAAAAAATAATAATAATTTAGGAGGACTAAAACTAATAAAAAATTGTAAAACTAAAATTTAAATTTAACTATATTTACATGAATTAAAAACATGTTTAAGTGAAAGGAAATAACAATGACATAATTAGTGCTTTAAGACGAATGAAATTACCAAAACAGAATCAAATGCCGGAAGGAAATCGACTTGATGAGTCACGAGCAAGACTGTCTTACCAGCAAGTCCTTCCATGATGTATTCCTGTGAAATTTCAAAGCATCTATCAGTAAAAAGCAAATAGTGCTACAATATAAATGTAGTGTTTGAAGAAAAAATAAGTTTTCATTACATTAAACAAATTTGTGGCAGTAAGTGCATCAACAGCACTGAATGGATCATCCAAGAGATATATATCAGCATTCTGATAAAGAGCACGAGCAAGTTGAATTCGCTGCTTCTGACCTCCACTCAGGTTAACCCCTCTCTCCCCTATTTCAGTGAGGTCACCATGGGCAAACAATTCAAGGTCCTTCACCAGTGAAGACCTATGAAGTGTTTCTTTATACTTTTCAGCATCCATAGCTGAACCAAACAATATATTTTCCCTTATTGTACCTGACTGTATCCATGCTGTTTGAGAAACATAAGCAAACTTCCCATAAACCTCAATCTGCAATTCAGAAAAGATAGTCAGATACCTATTAATATAATAATTAATAATGTTACTACTCTAATGAAGGACGGAAAACCGCACTCTTGTAAGTTGAATTTATTTGCTAGATATTATAACAACACTGACAGAAAGTGCAAATATCATCCAAGTTATAACCAATGAAAGTGTCACAATTCATAAAGTTTATAATAGCCAAAAAGGAATTAAATCTTACTGTTCCCTGAGTATTAGGAACTTCTCTGAGAATTGCTGCTAAGAGAGTTGATTTGCCTGAGCCAACCTCTCCACAAATAGCCACCTTTTGCCCAGGTCTAACCTCCAAATTTATGTTTCTCAATGTTGGCTTTGATGCATTATCTTCCCATGAAAAGTCAGCAGATTTGATCAAAATTGAACCCCTTATATTGTCATTAAGACACCTTTTCCTAGCATTTGCACTCTGCAGTTCAGGTGCCTCCAAGAATTTTACAATCCGGGCAAAAGCGACTTTGGCCTGAATGACCACCCCAATAACATCAGGGATGGTTCTAATAGGATCTTGAACAAGGCGCAAAGTTGCCACAAAAGTGAAAACATTATTTGCATGTAAAGGAACATTAAGAAAGTAACATGCCCCAAAGGAAGCAGCAGAGACCAGTACAGGAGAGGACCAAAACAGAAAGGTGTTGTATGCCTTTCTTAATTGCACGGCAGACACCCATTTGAGCTCCTCATTCCTTAATCTTTCTATAGCATTTTTAAAATTGGTTTCCCATGCATATAGCTTCAACACCTTCATATTCACAAGAGCCTCGGAACAGGCCTTCAATCTCTCATCTTGTGCAACCATAAGTTTGCTTTGAAACTTGTGCTGTAACTTTGCAAGTGGAGCATTGCAAAGCACTGTGATTACTATCACCACCAAGGAGGCAATTGTAGCTAGCCCAACAGCACGGAAAAGTACTACTAATGAAATACATAGCTGGAAGCTAGTTGTCCAAGTTTGGTGAAACCAATAGGGAAATTCACCAATTCTATAAGCATCCACAGTCACATAATTCATTATCTCACCACCAGAGTGCCTCAATCTAGCAGAATTGGATAACCTCAGTTGCTTTCTATAAATGGCTGCAGTTAGCAGTGATCTAACTTTCATACCAATAAGTCTGGAGCGGAAATACCATTGCCTTTGTGATAAGGATTCAATGATTTTTGCAAAGAAAAGTGATATGGCCAACAGAAAACCTTCATATTTGAAACTCTCATTACCCTCAGCAACCAATATAAAAGAATTCAGAAGTAAAGGTCCAGAAGATAGAGCAAGCACCTTAAGTAATGCAAAGAATCCTGATATTAAAATGTCTCTCCAATGACATAAAACTATTGTCCTTAAAACTGATGGCTGATAGAATGGATCCTTTTGTTTCTGTCTGTTCAATAGGTCTAGAAACATCAAATAACAAGTTTCCGCTCGATCCTCTTCCCGCAACCTTGGGATGTCTTCATCCTGAAGTGTTTTTTCCTTACCCTTTTTCATCAGCGTATTCAACCACCAAAATGACATTCTGCTGAAGAATCCAGCTTTGGCAAATAGGGTTACATAGCTAATAGAATCATTTTTATTGGACTCACCATTTAAAGGGGCATAAAAGCTTTCATCAATTTCTCTGTCAGTGTCCCTATACTTGGATTCCTTATATGTGCATAATAGCAATAATATTGCCCCGGGAAAAGATAGAACATCTGAAGCTACTTTAAGGGACAGCTCTCTGCTACTAATTGCATAAAACAAGGACAATGCACAGAAAATACCAGAAACCAAGAATATTAGAATAGAAAAAAGCCTTGACCATGCTCTTGGAAGTTGTTTCAACTTAAGACTTATTGTTACAGCCACTAGCAACCATGTCAATCCATTAAAGATTTTTAGCAGCCACCAATTCAGAGGCAACACAGTTTGGGTTCTCCTCAACTTCTCCTCCAAAATCCAAATGCCTAAGCACAAATGCACCAACCCAATAGCACCATTGGCTACGGCAGAAACTAGCTGCAAATTTGAATATCTTTGCACCCGTATTAGACCTTGAAATGGTTTTAGTGTTGACTTCTGGATGACAATGAGGAAGAGCATGACAAGCAGCAACACATCAAAGCAAGAGAGCAACAAATGGTTGATACAGGTGGAAGGATCAATAAGAAACTTCAAATCATAACTGCAAGGCTTTCTTGCATCTGAACAACCAGATTCTCCACAAAACACACTCCAAAAACCCGCCATTTTCCTTGTCTTCTCTTTGCTCTCAAACTCTGAAAAAACATAAACGGCAACATAGTCATGCATTTGTTGAGAAAATTTTAGTCCTAAAACTTGGAAATTAAAACCAAAAGATAATTTATCAACAAACTTTAGCAAAAAGAAACACACTTGAAAAAACATGTCCCTATCTAAGTTGATTTTTTAAGAGTGAAAATTCAAAAGATATAAAACATAGCCAATAATGAAAAGAAACAAAATATTAATTCTACATCTGACAATATGAATTATGAACAACTTTCTCTTGCTGGTTCCAATGAAGACTCTTACTCAAAGGATAAATTAACTTGGAAATACTAATCCACACCGACAGTGGTCACTTCTAAACCAACTACAAGGAGTAGTACATATGATCATGGGCAACACCGACTAACCGACAGGTTCTATGCAGTAAATTCTTTCAGAGAATTTTCAGTATATCATCCAAAGCCACAGGAGAACTAGTTTCAGCTTTTTCATCCAGTAGGGAAGTACTAGCTAGCATCATGGTGTCACCCTTCCTAATACAATCTTTATTATTAATCAAAATTTATTTGGACAATTCTAGATAATATTATTAATAATGAAGTGTATTAACTACTAATAAGTCTAAAAAAATTCAATTAAAAATAAAAAAACGAATTAGAAAATATACTATTGAGATGCTAACATTTTCCTACTGACTACTGAGTAAGTGGTTAAATGGCATATAAAACTGGTGTCGCACCTTTTAATATTCATAATTTAGTGATTAAGATTTAAGGACAAGATATGTTGATGAAACACCATCTGAAAATCAATAATAATGTTATGTATTTATACCTGAACATCTATATTTATACAACATATCTTCTCTTTAAATTTTTCTTTACCTTGTTTTTTTATTAACATCGCATCACTGATTCCGTATCTCACTTTTCTTTCTTCCATCATTTTCCATTTTACTTCATCTTTCTCAATATGTATCATATCACTTATCTCACATATTTACTTTCTTTTTCCTTTTTTTATCATATCACTTCCTGTACCCAAAAAATGAAAAAGTAAGTTGACTTTGCACATAAGAATAAGATGATGAGAGAGAATACGAAGATTTTTTGACGCACATTTCTAAAGAAACAGAGAAAATTGAACAAAAACAAAGAGGCGGGTGGGTGAAAATAAAAAGGAAAAACACAAACAAACAAAAAGAGGCTCTGTTGCTGTGGTTTTAAGTTGGACTGGGACAGACATTGATGAATGGAATAACGAGCAGTTGAACTATATTATCATGACAGAAAAAAAAAAAGAAAGAGGAAAGTATTTTAAATTAAATTCTTACCATTATTTATTCTAAAAGAATTCTCAAATAGGATGTAGAATAGTAATTTTCCTTTTAACAATACAAGAACGGAAAACGACTTATTTAATTTAATATAAAAAATAACATGAGGAATAAACAAACAAACCAGTGCCGTGCGAAGCCTGAAATGATCAGCGGCGAAAGGCGATCGAAGCGCTAACGTATTGGGTAATCTGAAACGCGTGTTTTCGTCTCTTAGCAAAAGCGCAATGAATAATCAACGTTTAAATAATATTAAAATGGATGTTATATTCCTCCTTCTTCTCCTTCTTCTTCTTCGTATTGCGAAACTGTTGTTCGTGAAGATACTGTACGTAGACGATGATGTTTTACTTCGGGATTGGAAAATGGTTCCTCGCGAAACGTGAAAGTATTGAAAAGAGATGAAGAAGAAGTTGGAAGAGAGAAGTGAGAAGTGATGGAGAGAATGAAGATTGGAGGGCGGCATTTGCATTAAGCTCATATATACGCTAATGGTAACTATCAAAGCTAGGCATGATGTCGTCATGGCTCACGTCTCTTCCTATGTTTTTTTCTTCCTCTCTGCACCCTAGTTTAAATATAATTTCATAAACTACAAATAATTACAATAATTTATATTTACTACAAACAATTATAATATTTTATTATTTTATATACTTTTATTCTGTGTACATGTTTATGTTTAATTTAGTTCTTCTACAAATTAGTTCTTACTAATTATGATCCTTACATACAGCGATTTTTGGTTTCGGAAAAAATATACATGCAATTGTTTTCAGAGTTATGTTATTTTTGGAACTTATTTATATAACTTACTTTTTTAATTTTATCTCTTTCAGTCATAATTTTTTTATAAAACTATTATACAAAGAGAGAATAGAAATAGTAGGATTTCTCTTGTCAATGTCATCCATGCCCTTACGAGATGCTGTAAGATTATTTTTTTTTCATATATATAAATATTAACATACAAATATAAATTTTAGATCTATTTTTTTATATTTATTAATAAAAATTTAAATATATAAATATTTTATTTATTTATACATGGAAAAATAATTACTGTTATAAAATTAACAATATATAACTGAATTGTTAATTTGTTATATTAAACTTATTAAATAAAATATATATTTTAAATTTTTAGTAAAAAGCAAAAGAATTTAAAATTTTAAGCTAAATTAAATTAATTAAATTTAATGCGTAAAATTCCATAAATATTAAAAAATAAATAAATTTTTATCCAATATAGACAAAATTTTAATTAAATATAACTTTTTTCCAACCTATGAAAGCCTGCCATTGGTATAGACAAGATAACTCATTTTGCTAATTCTTAATAAGTACAGACCTCATTAAAAATGCATTGACTCCATCAAACGACAATAGACTTAAATATGATTATATAAATAAAGAATGAATTGAAAATTTTTTTATTACTTTTTTATATATATAGAAACAGTGGCAACGAAGGAAAATTTGTTACTATTTCGGGAAAGTCGCACTTTGAGAAGAAGAAAAACTATTATATAATTGAAAAATGAGTGTGTTATGCATAACTAAAAGATATATTCTAATCAAGATTTTCCAGTAGAACAAGTCAACACTCAAATTAGTATAGGTTTATTTTTAATATATTGTTAATATAAAAAACTTATATTATGTTGGTTTTTATAAAGTTATGGATATTCTTTATACAAGATAATTTATTTGAATTAAATATATTATTGTAGATGATTAATTTTTTATTTTAAGTATTTAATATAATTATATATTTAAATTTAAAATCATCAATATATTATTAATTTATTATTTAATAATATATTATCACCTTATTTACTAAAATTGGTTTTAATATGTGATAATAGTTTTCATTAAGTAAAGTGTCATTATAAAATCAGATGATGTTAAAAAAATTCACAACTAATATATCAAAGATAAAACCATCAACTTGTTTAGAAATTAATATATTATTAATATTTCTTTAATGTATTATCAATATATTTTAATTAATACATTATTATTAATTATAATTTATTAATACAAACCAGATAGGTTTCACTCCTCATTTAATAAGTAAGATTTTTTAATACGTATTTAAATATTTTATAATAAATTAAAAGTTAAAATATTAAATATTATAAATATATGGAATTTTATGATGAATATAAATAATTTTTTATGTTTTTAATTAATAAATATATTATTAATTATAATCTATTAAAGATTTACAAAATTAAATACGTTTTACTCTTTATTTAATAAATATAGTTGTTTGATACGTGTCTAAAGGTTTATAATATAAATAATAATAAACAGTAATTTTTATTAAAAGTTGAAATATGTAATGTTATGCCTCTTATGATGAATATATATATATATATATATATATATATATATATATATATATATATATATATATATGTGTGTGTGTGTATTACGAGTTTTTATTGTTTATCTGTGTATATACATTAAAAATTTGTAATAAGTTTTTCATATAATTTTGACATAATAATTTTTAATTAATTATAAAAAAATTGTTCAAAAATTTGTTAAAATGTGTGATTTTAATTTTTCTACCTTTAGTGTATAAAAATAGTGGGGATACATAATTACATTTTTGTATGACGTGGGAAAGGTGTGTTAAGTTTGTACTGTGATTAGTTAAGTGAACTACTGCACAATATTATTGGTTTAGTTTATTTATTTATTTATTTATGTAAATTTCTAAATGTTAAATTTTGATTCATCGTTAATTTATGTTTAGATGGTGGTTCTTCATTGTTTAAAAGTACTTAATTTTAATGCGTATCCGTAATTTCTTTTTCAAAATCTCCTGTATTAAATCTATGCATTCTTTTCCTCTAGTGTTTCCAACGACTCTTCATCACCCTTTTTTCCACGTACGCGTATATACTTTTGGTCTTTCTTTTTTTTATTTACCCTTTTTTGTTTGTGGTTTTGAATCAATTTCATTGTTCGAATTCCAAAAACCATTTATTTACTTGATGATATTAGAGAAAATGCATTGCCTAAATACTCTTTTTATTGTAAATTATGAACTTTATTAAAGAATAAATAATTTATGTTAAGAAATGGAAAAAAATTATATCGTAAAAAAATATTATTAAAAATAAAAATTTAATAAATATTTTATATAACTTGATTTTTTAATATTAACACAACATCACACAAGTAATTATATATTCAGAATCAACATGTTAAAATCTCATAAAAAAACATCTAGAAGAATTTTTTTAAAAAAACTATAAAAATATATTCATGTATTTCTCTTAAAACCTTACACTATATTACACTTCATAACGGATGTAATAAATTAAAATGATATTATAATAAAATTAATATCACAGTAAACTATAATTATAACATATAGCTATAACAATAAAATATAATAACAAAAATAAATTATTATTTGCTGATGTCATAACAGTTAAAATAAATTTTAAAATTATAAAAATTAATTATTAACCATTTATCCAAAAAATTTATTTTTAATATTTTGTTTGAATGATTTGAAAAATAGAAAAAAATAAAAAAATTTAAAAAATAAAATAAAAATATTATAAAAAAATAAATTGTTTGAATAGATAGAAATATAAAAAAAATATTATTATTTGGATGAATGAAAAAAATAGAAATTAATATATTAATAGTATAAATTTTTATTTATATAAATTTTAAAAATTTAATTTAATTTTAAGGGAATTTAATTTTTTACTATATTTTTATTAAATAAGATATTTGTTTTTTTAAAATATTTTATAATTATAATAATTTAAAATAAATAAATAAATAAATATATTTTCTCCCGCACTATTTTCATGCATTCTTAGAAGAGAATTTTTCGTAAGTTTCAACAAAATTAATTTCATTCATCTATATAGTGCTGCTCAAAATCCCAATGCTCGATCTAAAACTGATTAAACCAGACCGGGTAAGAATTGGATGGATTTGGTAGGTTAAATAAGTTATCTAATAAATTATTAGAGGTTTATGACGATTGAATTTGGGTTAAATGGTTTTTTTTTCAAAACCCGAACTCGGCTAAATAGTATTTTTTTCATTTGGACCTATGAAGTAAGTGCAGTCTTGAACCCAGTAAGTAAATGTGAATTTCATGAAGGTCAAAAGACACACCCTAACCCTAGGTACCTTATTTTATTACTCATTAAAGTATTTCGTTTCAAATTTAAGATTTCTCCTTCTGCAACAATGTTGTTCTCGTCTTCAAACCTTAACAGCATAGCATAGCCAATGCTGCCACTTATTACGGTGACAGAGCTGTAACTATCTATTATTTTTACCTGTTCTCTCATTTGTTTCTTTTTTTTTTTTTTCTTACTTTGTTGTTTGTACTCTTTTTTGTCCTGGTATTTTTGTATGTTATCTTTCTCTTCTTTGTGCCTATTGCTTATGGTTGTAGCTTCTTATTTTCATCCCTCGTAAAAATTCACCCTAACCATTATTTTTTTATACTTATAAGTTAAAGTGAATGTCTATTATTGTGGGGAGTTGCTGTAAAATTTTTATTAACAGGTGATAAGCCCTAATTAGGGTTAAGAGTTTGTGAGAAATGTAATATTATGAAACCATAATAGGACCAACACACCCACTACATTAAAAAACCCTAACAACATCATTATCCAAGTTATTTGACAAAGATAACAGTTAAAGATAAATATTTATATGAATGTTTCTGGTTATTTCTAGTCTATTGTTTTTCAATCCAATTTTGATCAAGAACGAGTAATGAACAATTTTACTTCTATATAGATAAAATACAATTGAACAAAGACAAAAATAAGTGGATTTATTTTTTTTTTATAATGGAAAGAAAAACTGTTAAAGATTCAATTAGTCTATTATATATTTTTTATATAAAATTTTGATTTAAATTTAATAAAAAATAAACAAAATTTTAATATTATTTATATTAATTTAAACAATTGAAGATTTAAGATGAAATTATAACATAAAAAATTATCATAATTAAATATTTGAATGTTTATCTTTTGTATTTTTTTATTATTGTAAAAAATAGAAAGATAACAAAATTATATATATATATATATATAAACATATATAATGTGACAAAAAAAATGTATAAAAAAATTATCGTTGAAAAAAATTTAAATAATATATATAATGAATGATTTGATTTGATAACAAATTCTTTTGAAAAGATAGAAAAAAATAAAAATTCAATTAGTCTGATTAAAGATTTTATGTACAAAATTATACACTTCGAGGATTTATGAAGATTCAACCAGTTTATTTAAATATTTTTTATATAAAATTTTGGTTTAAATTCAATAAACATCAAATAAAATTGTAATGTTATTTTTAAAAATTTAAACAATTGAAGATACAATATAAAATTGCAACATAAATGGTTATGATAATTAAATCATTGTAATCAAAGATTTGAACTTATTATATATAAATTTATTTAAAATTTGTAATTGATTAATTTTAGATAATTTTAAAATTGATATTATTTATAATTAGTTTATTTTAATTATTTATAAATTAAATTAATATTTTAGATTGATTTATAATTTTATAATTTTTTTAAAAATTTATTATTTATTATTATTATTATATTTTATTTTAATATGAACAATTAAATTTTTTATATAATATAATTTAATTATTTAATATAAAATAAATTTTAATGAATAATAATATTTTTTTAAAAAAAATAATTTTCGTATAAATTAATTCTCTTATTTTTTAACAAAGAACTAACCGCTTCTTTAAGCATATCACGATAAAAATAATGTTTTCTAATTGATAATTTTATTATTCTTAACGTTACGTATTTCAATTCATTCATATATATTTATATATATATATATATAATAAATCATATTAGAAAATTATAAAATATTTATTTTTAAATTTGATATTTTAAAATATTATTATTTATATAAAATAATATAATATATTTTTAAATTTAAAATTTAAAATAAAGAAATTGTAATATTAAAATAAAAATAAATAACATATTTTTATGGAGTGACTGTTTAACTGCCATTTCATTGCCGATACTTTTAATTTAATACACGGCTCTCAATCTCATAGCACTCGTCTCTGATACGGCTCTCATAGTCACCAGTCAGTTGTCTACTGTGGACTCTATCCATGATCCAAGATACAGGTGCCACCATGCCAGAATAACTGTACAAGAACCTGTGAATATTTATGTAGTTAAATTAGAATAATTAATATTTTTAAACATATATTACAAATATTAATTTGATTACTTAAATATTAATATTTTTACATATAATATTTACTTTAATGTAATAGAAATATTTATTTGTGTGAATTAAGTGACATTTATATTTATCCTAAATTTTGATATTAAAGTAAATGACATGACGTATCAGAAATGGACAGAAAGACACTTGCAGCAACTCACGCCAGAATGTTGAAGAACTTTATGAGTTCAAGTACATTTTTTTGTGTTTTTTTTTGTTATTCCCTTTTATTATAAATTATTTTATTAAATAAAAGTATTAAATATTTTTTAATTAATAATTATTTTTAAAATGATAAAAATTTAAAAATATATATAAAAAATAAAACAAAGCTTTTGTTATTGTTTTAATTTTCATCAAATCTATGATAAATGAAATAAGAAAAAAAATAATTAAAATAATTGAAATAAAAAATAAAATAAAAATATATTTTATATAGATAACATTTAAAAATTATTTTTTTAACTTATTTAAAAAAATAAAAATAATATAACTTTTTATATTAATAAAAATTAAATTAAACTTAATTTTTAATATAAAAATATTAAAAAAGTAAATAAATAAAGTTCCTTTCCCTTCGTGTATATTGTAAGAATTTTTTATTTTTTTATTTTCTTCATTCTCATTTCTATTAAAAAAATAAATAATTCTTTTATTTTACATTAAAAAAACACATCATTGAAAGGCCATGGGCCCAATGATGGCAGAACTTTACTTCGATACGATTTCACATTTTTGTGCTTTCATGGAAACGTACCATTAAAATATATATAGCGAATTGTTAAAAGTCATACTTTTATACTATCGAAATGGAGCGAGCATATAATAAGATTTTAAATTTGAATAAAAATAATTTTAAATATTGAATATAATTAAGGTATATATTAAAATTGATATTAAGAATTATTTTAATTAAAATATGTATTTTTATTAAAAATATAAAATATTAGTTTGTTTAACTGTACATTAAATGGACGCTAAGTAGCTGAACTTTTGCCTCATCTAGTTACGCAAGGGTTTTATTAATGTGAATTTAAAGATATAGGCCAAAATATATATAAATAATATTTAGTATTTTTTGTTAATTATTTTAGTAAAACATATATTTTATGATATCAAATATTTTATTTTGTTTTAATTAATTATTTGAACCTTAAGAATAACCTTTTTTTCGGAACGATGGATACGTATTGAAAAAACCCTCACTATAGAAACTAGAAAGTGAAAAGGGAAAGAAGATTTTCCAAAACATTATTACATATTTCTTTTACAAGCAATTAAAAAAGTTAGTCCTTATACTATTTTATATTTTTTTAACAACATATCACATGGAAAAAAAACAAAAAACCGTAGCACCGTCACTGTTTTAATAAGTTATCCTCTTTATTTTTTTTTTAGTTTTTTTGGTCTTTTGATTGGGAATTGATCTCTTTCCCTCTATTCTTTCATACACAGATAATCCTAGTCCATCACCCTTCTACTTGTTCCTTTGCAACTTTGACTCCCTATGATCATAACACCTTGTCTTGAGAGAAACCTTTGTCTTCTCCCTCAAGCGTATGGTGTCAAGCTTATTTTCTCTTGCCTATACAAATGCAAGTAAATGAGAACATAAGTTTATCCTAATTTTTCAAAAATCTAAAACTTACATAACTCGACTTCTTCTAGAGCTTTATATTACTCTTTCGATTCGCTCATTGATGGAAGCAAATCTTAAGCTAAATTGAAATATTTATTTTTTCCTGTGTCAAAGCTAGTGGTTTTGTTTGTGAATGGGTATGGAAGTAGGTTGTGTCGACTTAAACTTTGAGTGTTATGACCTGTTTAAAAATTTTGATGTCTGAACCTGTGCATGTTACTTGTTAAAGGTTATTTTTTCTGTCAAGGTCTGTCATAATTTAAAGCTTACAAGATCTGTAAGTCTGTTTAAAAGCCTACATTATAAAAAAAATTAATAAATAAACTTAAAGCTTATATAAATAAATAATTAAAAAATCTTGCAAATTTAAAGTTTACAAGATAAAAAAAGCCATTAAATACGCTTAAGACATATATATATATATATATTATGTAAATAAAATATAAAATAAATATAATATATTAAAATAAATATAAATATATAACATATAAATATAAATAGGCTTCTGAATAGGTTAAATAAGTTTTTTCATAAGTCTAGGTCTGACTTGTTTTATCTAAAAAAAGTTTTTTAAGAAGCATGAGTCTATCTATTTATTAAACGAGCCGAGCTTAACTAGGCTTTAAACGAGCCGAGAGCCGTAAGCCTCTGTCGGACGACCTTATTCACTTCCATCCCTATTTGTGAATAGATCCAGCGTTGGTGATAAATTCAGCATCATTTCTTAAATAAAGTTTTTGGGAAGCTACTAGATACTAATAAAAGATATTCTCTAAAATCTATATTAATTATATATAATTTTATTAAAATTTTATATATTTTTAAATAATTAAAAATTTATATATATATATATATATAATATATATATATATATATATAATTAGAATCCGTTAATATCATCTATCAAACAATTTAACACTTTCCTCTACTTACTAACCTTATATAAAATATAAATTTTTATAATTCAATCATTAATTTAAAAATTTTATTAAATAGATCATATATATAAAATTTTATAAAAAAATTGATAAATACTTCACCATATAAATTAATTTTAATTATTAATATATTATTTAAATATATGTAAATATTAATAGTTGAATAATATATTTATAAATATTTAAATTTTTTAAAATTTAATATATATAATTATAAAAATATTATAACATAATTTAATGTTTAAATTAATAAATCTCACATTCTACATATACTTATTAAGTTAATATAAATATTAAAATTTAACATTTAATAAAATTATATATATTAGTAATAAAAATAAATTGAAAAACTTCCCACCTCTATCATTGGATGGATTTATATTGTTGGCGGTATTGTCTTCTTGGTGTTCAATGTGTATGTCTTTTAAGTATGAGATTAAAACTTTTTCAACCTTCACTACATTTTATTTGTATTTTTCCTTTTTGGCATTTTTGCGCTTTTTTTTAAAAAAATTTTGGTGGCTTAACCTCTTTAACCCACCAACCAAATGACTTAAGTTGAGTTGTCTAGTTTTTGTGTCACCGTCAAAGTGAGCTAAGCTGGATAGTTCATAATTTTGAGCTCAACTCATGTTACTTTGGTTTGTGATTGGAGGTCATTCTGACTCCGTTCCTCAAGGCATAAAAAAAACGGATAAGCATGAAATACCTAAACAAACAAGCCATTAATTAATTTGTCTAACAAACAGTGTAGAGGCATGCAAGATCCACCACGATGGTCTTGGTTGATGATAATTTGAAAAGGCATGACAAGGTTACCTTCCATGTGTCGCAAAAAGTTAAGATGTTTTCGGATGTAGGTTTAAAAAGATAAATATAAAAATTTGAAATTAAATTTCAATCCTGTTAGATTTTTTTAAGTAAATTTATAGATAATTTTTTATTTATTTTAAATATATTACAATATAATTAATTTTAAAAATAAAATAATATTTTTAATAAAAGATAAAAATTCGATGTATATTTTTATACCTACGAGAGTTTAATATCATTTCTAGCCAGCACGTGCAAGTTATTGCTCCTTTGCCTCTCGGGATGGGGGGGATGGGTCTAATAAATTTCACATGCAGGAGGTTTTGAAAAGTTAGAATTTTACAATTTTTTATATAAAAACTAAAAAATATAATAAAATAAGTAATATGATAGAATAAAAATGATTATTAAAATATTTGTTTTTTATTTTTATAACTTAATTAAAATATATAGATAGTATATTTTTTATATTTTCATTTTATTAAAAGTTATCATATCATATATATTATATTTTTAATTGATTAATAATAAATTTTTTAAAATTAATAATATATTAAAATTAAACTTTCTACCATTTGAGAAAGCTTTAGTTTTCTCATTTATGATTTTTTAATATATATTCATAGACATATAATAAAAACGACAGTAATAAAAATTAATAAATTATAAATTTTAATTAGAACTTAATTATACCATTTAATGCATTTAATTTAAAATTTGTAATAAAAAGTGATTGCATATAATTTTTTTTATTATTTATGGATATATATTAAAATTATTATTTTTATTTAAAATTTAAAATAATAGTTTTTATTTTATTATATTCTTATTTTATATAAAAAAGTGTATTTATGAAAAATTAATTAGTAAAAATTAAAACATAATAAAAATAGTATAATAATTTTAATATAAATAAAAATATTAATTAAATATTATAAATCTGTTAAAATAATTTTAAATCATAAATAAAAAGGATCAGTAAAAGTATGATTCTTAAATTTTTACAGGTTATACTAACTAACTAATTAAGGAATAATAAATATTAAAAATACGTTAAAAATTTATTAAAATAAAACATATTAATATTATTTCTATTAAGAATTTACGTCTAACTAATTTCTTAATAAATCCTGTAGGAAATTAGCTAACTTTTTAAAATTTTTACTAAGCTCCAGGATGGTTGCAGCGATACAGGATAACAATGCGTTCTTTCCGAAGGAAAATGATAGTTTCGGAAATTTGTTTATCTGTCAAGAAATGGAATAAAAAAAATATTCTTTTTATATATTTATTTTAATTTTTAAAATTATTAATTATTTTTAGATGCATTTATATTTATCAATTATAATAAAAAAAATAAACTATATATAAAATATAAAATAAATAAATATCTTTAAAAATTAAAACCGTGAAATAACATATTATTAATAAACAATTTATAAAGTTTTAAAAACGTGAAAAGATTAGGTAATGTTTAATTTGTAAAAATATTTTTATTTTTTAATATTTTGTATTAAAATTAATAAAAATAAAAACATTTTTTATTTTTATATAAAATATAAAATAATAAATAATATTTTTACAAATAAAAAATATTTCCATAAAGTAAAGGCCTCCTAAATTTGCACGGATTAAGACAATCAGAAAACACTACCACAATTAAGCTTCGATTGCTCTTTTCTATAAGTAGTTCCAGCAGTTAAACGTTGACCGAAGTTCACAAAAAAAATATATTATTTAATAAATTTTTAAAATACTATTTTTATTTTTAATTATATTATTTATTTTATACATAAATAAAATTATGTATTAATAAAATAATAATTATAATAATTAATAGTATCTTAATTTTTTATATAAACAAATAAAAAATATATAAATTAAAAAGCTTATTCGTGGTTACCAAATTGCAAAATCAAAATCCACATGGCAAAAAGTTTTAAAATGTTATTTAATATCATAAGTTTTTAACAGTTAAATTGATATTAAATTAAGATATTTGGTGTAAAAAAATAAGAAATATAATTACTTATTACTTATGTGAGATTTTTTTGTTAGTAAATTTTTAAAAGTTCATTAAGTAGTTTAATATATTTATTTTTAAAATCATATTAGTCTATTTATTAAGATTATTTATCGAAAAATATTATTAATTAATTATAAATAATCAATAATATAATTATAAAATATTATATATTTTACAAATCCATATGTCATATAGATGTAAAACCTTATTTAATATAACACTTGTTCTAATGTATGTTATTTAATAAATAATAAAAATATTTAGATATATAATAATTTTTTATTAAAATATATATAATTTAATATATTATTAATATTAAATATTATATTTTTAACAAAATTTTATTTATTAATTTTCTATTATATATCATTAGATATATAAAAAATTGTTAATATAAAATTTTCTTTATAATGATTTTCAATTTTCAATTTTTTAAAATTAATTTTAAAAATAATTTGTTAAAAATAATTTTAAATTAATTTTTAAAAATAATTTTAACTTAAATATAACTTTTTTTATTATTTTTAATTTTAAAATATTTTCATTCTTAAATTTAATAAACTTCATAACCACCATCACCTAAAATCATAATCACAATCATAACTATTACAATTTTTACCAAATTATTATTCTACCATCATTATTATTATCATATTACAGCTATCATTATCATAATTAATATTATTATTATATTTACTATAATAATAATAATAATAATAATTTTTTATATTATTTATTATATAATTTAATTTTTTATTTAAATAATTTATATATATTAAAAATAAAATAAAAAATATTATTTAATATATAAAATATATTAAATTTATAATATTATAATATATAAAATTATTATTTTAATAATAATTAAATAATATATAAATATAAATTTATATAATTATAAAATATTATTTACATTATAACTATTGTATTATTATTATTATTATCTTATAAATATTATTCTTATTTTTATTATCATTGTTATCATCATAATAATATATATTCACAATAATATATATCAATTAATATATATATATATATATATATCATAATAAATTTAATATAATTAATTGAATAATTTTATTTTTTATTTAAGATTAAAAATCTATAAAAAAAATTAAATTATTACATAAATAATAATTTAATATTCTAAAGTAGATAATTTTTAAAAACTATATATTTTTTATACTATACATTTTTAACAACAATAAAAATCCTAATCCCCTTTAATCTCTGATATTCTTCCTCAATGAAGGATTTGATCATCTGTCCTTCATCCTTCTGTGCAATCTCACTAACCTAAGAAAACCCACCACTTCTTGTGACCTTTGCTGATGCATCATGTTCCAGCTGATCACAAGCGGACATAGTGCCAATGGAACCCAAATAAGGTAAAAATCAATAGGGACATTGTGCTTAGAAATATTACCTTCACATTTAGAAAGATATACGTAAAAAAAGCATCACATAATTATAACTTAGAATATACATTTTATAAATATATATAACCAAACAAATCGGTCAGAATTTTAAAATGATTTACATCTTATTGAGTATATTGAGTAGATTATACTTTAGATATACAAGATATTTGGAGTAATCCGAATTCTCCAATCATTCTCCCAAATCAAAATCAAGACCGAGTTTTGTATAATAGGTTCTCTCACCAAACCATAGAGATTTTTCACTAATTAATAAAACGATATGTAGCAGCAAAACCTGATTTTACAAGGTTTTATTTTCTATGCTCAAACATTATGAACTGAGATGTCACTTCAACGACTCAGTTTCTATGCTTTTACAATTTTATTTATGGATTAAAAAAATCACAATTAAAATAAGAACTTAAGCTAGAGTAATTAATAAATCCATAAAACAATACTTTTATAAATTATAAAAAAATTGCGGTTCATAATATTTTTATTCAATATTTAAAAGAAAACTGTTATCTATGATAATTTTACATTACTTGAACACAATTACATCTGATGAAAGTTATACGTGATACATAGACAAATAAAATAAATCAATACACAGAAAATAACAAAAACGTATGCATTACTTTTATTTCGCATGCTAGATTGTAGGGATAGCAATTTGAATTTTGACCTTTGCATATCTACAAAATATAGTATACTGAAGAAGAATTACTTGCTGAATAAAACTGGATCTAAATAGAAATGTGTGTGGGTATGAATATTTTCCTATCCAACCAGTGTCATATTTGTACTTATTATTTAATATATTAATTTTTAAGTTGAAAAATATATATTAATTTTAAAACAAAAAAAAAGTATTTTATATCATTGAATCTTTATATAAATACAACTCATCAATCTTATTTTAATGAACTAGTCTTTGAACCTTAAAATTAAAACCCTAACTCTTTACTACTATCCTCATCGAAACATATTTTACACAGATCGGAACTCACATGCACGCAAGTCCAAATCGGTACTGTACCTGACTTCAAAGTTGGTTTGATGTGTTTTATGATCTAGTAAAGGGGATACGGATCTTATTAAATTGAAAGTTATTTTGTAGAATGAAATTTATCTTATTTTATATACTTATAATTCATCTAATTCTACAGCATGTATAACTTTTAATTAATTGATGTTGTCACAGTCATTCATTTCCTAACGACAGGGCCTTTTAATACTTTTTGTTTGCATGTCAATAAAACGTAATCTCATCCGCAAATAATTCTGGCCGAAAGCAGTGGAAATGTACTGGCCTCAACTATGCTCTTCTCTCTCTCCCTCCCTCCCTCTGCGATAGTGATTGATCTTATACATGCTATGAAGTGTAGGGCAACAGATTCATATGCATATGGACAACAATAATGACAGTTATATAAATAATATCAAGTTGGGTAATCTTAAATAATACCAATTATGATCATGTTACACTTCAATTAATTAAATTGCCTTTCCTCATTATATTTCATTTTTTACATTGTTAAATGTTAATCAACCTTAAATTGTCAAATAAAATTACTGACTTGATTTTATGATTTTAAAATCATATGTAAAAATATTATCTAATTAGTTAATGGTATAAAAAAATTAAACAAACAATATATTTAATTAAAATTAAGCTCTTAAAATGCTAAACCCTAAAACGTTATTAGAGTTTACACTAATTTTTCTCTTTGTTCCAGTATGAGGTATTAAGAGTTTAATTTTAATTTGATAATGGAAACCAGAAGTGGACATCTTGAAGAGTAAGTTGAATGTAGACCGATCAATTAATTAAGGGATGCGGTGGACCTGCAAGTATTGGAGGAGTGGTCCGTAAACGTAATTCACAAAGTGAGGTTGTGGGAATCTCTTCCAAACACATGGGAGTTTTCTGGCCATTTGAGGCCATTCTCAGTACTTTTATGCTTTCTTTGGATGGTGAATGAAATCAAAATAGAATAAAAATATATGATGAAAAAAGTATTTTATAAAAATTTGAATTATCAAAGCAACTCTTCTGCAGCTGTTGGGTTTACTTGCCAATCCAGATTCTAAACTTTGGAAACTTGATTCTGATTTCAATTTAATTGATATGCTTATATATAAAGTAAGGTGTTAGGGTACGGTGTTTCTCATATAATCAGGGAAAAGAACTTCATTGCTCATATATATGCTTGCCAGAAGGGATTCCGATAACACATTCTATTTGGACAACCTCTTTTTCAGCTTTTGATGTATCTTCCTCCTCTTCTTTCTTAATAAAATCTTGTTTTGCTCTCAGAAAAATAAAATAAAATCTTTTTATACTAACAACACATTAAATTAAAGTATATTCTAAAAATAGTTCTTCTTTTCAAACGGATATACCTGCATACCGTTAATTTAATTTTGTCAGATATTTGAATTCAAATCTAATACAATTATGCTAAAGAGTGTTTTAAATATAAGCATAAAATAAATTAATCTTACTTATTAAATTTATCTGAGGTTATGATTAATTCTTTTCATAGTTGATATTCTCACTTAATATTTTGCATTTTCTTTTTAGTTCTTTGACCATTATCCTTGAGATAATAATTAGCAAAAAAATATACACTATTGCTGAGAGTACGAATTCATTAATTAATTAATTTAATAAATTTTTATCGATGTTAAATTTTGCTAATTCATCTGTGAGTTGATTTTTTTTTAAGATCAAAACTTCAATTTTAATATAATTTAGAACTTGTAGATATTTCAGAAATTAATTTTATTTTAATGTATAATATATTTTAAATATAATCAAATCTCAGCAATAAACGAATAACATATGTTTTTAATCCCTTGCAAACACCTTTTTTTTTATGAATATTTGTGTTATTTTTGGCAAAAAGAAAAATCCAAAATAAATCAAAAAGAGAGAAAAGGAGAAAAAAAAGACTCCCATTATGTTGTACCATTCAATGGTCCATCTTACTAAAGAACTCTTTAACTCGTTCCTCTTTCAAATTAAACATTATCAAGTCCATCCAAATTAATTAATTAATCCCATAGAAAATCTAATTAATATTCAGTAACTGATCACGAATAACCCTATCTTACTCGAAGACCCCGTCTCCTATCTCCGGTAAAAATATATTAACTAATACTTTAAATTGGTTCTTAAAATTATATAAATATAAAATAATTTAATCTTTGACATTAATAGTATATCAGTCAATTTGATTCTTAATATGACAAATTCAATCGCTTTAATTTATAAATTTCCCAACCATTATTAATCTGTCCCTACTAAATAATCATTAATCAATTTGGTCTTTGACATTGAAAACCAAATTGATTAATACACAATAAAATAAAAACTAAAAAGACTTATAATTATCAAACTAAAGGTCAAATTGAAGGATTCTTAACATCAATAATTAAAATAGATGGCTAACATTTCGAAATTTTAATGATTTTTTTTAATAATGTAAAATTAAGATCATTAATAATTATAAGGTTGAGGATTTCTTTAATGAATTACTCAAATCAAACATATTAAATTTCCTATTTTTATCTATCCATCAACCTAAGACCCTAAGAGGTGTCATATATACTCGCCCGTTTAACGATAGAATTGAAAGGATGATAATTGATGGACCTGAATAGGATATTATAATATCTGTTATCACATTTTAAAAAATAACCAATACTTATTCCTATATTTGCGTAGACAACAACTTTGATTTTCATCTTTATATTCGTTGAATACCTAAATCTTCGTACTTGATGAATATCTAAATTCTCATACTTATTTCTATTATTCACAATTTAATTAACTGAAATACAATTTCTTGTCTTCCTTAACATTTTTCTTAAAAAATAATAAAATATAAATTTATTATAAAATCAAGAGCAATTATTAAATTATATGTCTAAGTTTTTATTGTTTAATTTCAAACTATCAATTTAATTTTAAATTTTTCTTTCAATTAAAAAAATATAAATATACATTTAATTTTTAATTATATATTTATTATTTATATATATAATATAGATAAATAAAAATAAATTTTATAATATTTGTAATTGTATTCATAAAATTTTTATAAATATTTATCTAGATCTATATTCAAATCTATAAAATAAATATTTAACCTATTTATTATGAATATTTTTTTGAGATGTCTAAAGGATATTAAACCATTGTCATCCCAAGACCCTTGCATAGCCTGTGGTACCTATTCCAAGAGCCATTCTTGTGGCCGAACAGTGCATTGCCATAACAGTCCTTGGACGAATAAAAGAGGCATATATATAGGAGGAGGGTGGGCAGAGTAAAGAATCATAGAAGATCACTACACTTTTGCGGTATCTCACACAAAATAACAATATCGGTTATGGAAAAAAATCTATTTACATTTACAGGTAGGTTGTTTGGTTTTTTATTTTTTTTTAAATTTGTCAGCGGTTCATTAAAAAATATAAATAAAATAGATGATATTATTTATACGTATAAAAATTATTATAGTAAAATTTAATTTTTAAAAAATTCATGCATTTGAATTTGAGCTTTTAAGATATATAATGTCTTCCTTAGCTCTAAATTAAACTAGCCTATTTGTAAAGAGGAAATATTCTTTTTATATATCTGTATTTGAGTTCCCGTATCCCTATACAGCATGAAATCAATCCTTGTTTATTGATGCAAATTTTGGTATAAAACTGAATTGGTGAGAAAATTTGACCATTTGATTAATTTGAAATTAATTGGGTCAAACCATTGATATATATATATATATATATATGTATATTTCTGGCTTATTTATTCAAGCATTAATCTGGTTTATATGCATGAATTTCTATTTTGCTTTGGAATGTTGATAAACTGTATATATAAGCTTAATTATATATAATTTTTAATATAAGTCTCGTGAGTTTATATAATTTTTTTCTTACTTTTTTTTAGAAATGACAATATAGAATCTAGGATCTCTTCGATTAAAGCTCAGCACATAAGTTAGATAACAATATAAAACTCTCTTGTACTATTGTTGCAAATAATTAGTACTCTATTGCTAATACCTTTCATACTCTAAAAATATTATAATATTTAAAAACTATAATTAGAAATTCCACAAAACACAAGATAATTAAATAAATTTATTAATTTCATCCAATAATAATATCTGTATCTCCATTCTCGGAGTAAAGGTAAATATTATTTTTGCTAAAAATAAGACGAATTTAAATGTTAGAAAGCTAATACAACTACCGTATAAAATAAAATAAAATATAGGATAAAATTTATCATTGTATTATGTTTCAACCAAAAAAAATATCAATTTTAAAATTTATTATAAAAATAAAGTATTTTACTATTTTAAAATGATTTTTGTTACGTGTAAATTATCTCTTTATTTTTTTATATTTTAATCAGATAAATTTTATGTTTTACAAAAGTAAAAATAGCAATAAATATATATATATATATATATATATATAGAATAAGAAATTTTGTATAATTAAGAATAAAATAGATTGAGTTGATATAGACTTTGAGTATTTAAGTTTAATTTAAAAATTTTGAAACCTAAAATTAAGTTTATTATTTATTAAAAAAATTTTTTTATTAATGTTTAACTTAATTTAAAATATATCAGATTTATAAATCTATTTAAAAATTAACATTAAAAAAATTAATAAATAAATTTAAAATCTATATAAATAATTGATTAAAAAAATTTATAAATTTAAAATTTATAAAATAAAAATATTCTTAAATAGATTAAAAAATATATATATTAATATTATGTAAATAAAATATAAAATAAATATTATACAAATATAATATATTAAAATAAATATAAATATATAATATATAAATATAAATAAATTAAAAAAAATTTGTTATAAGCGTCAGATTTATTTATTTAAAAAAATTAATAAATTTAAATCTGTTTATTTATTAAATAAATTAAATTAAGTTAAATTTTAAATAAATTAAATTTTTTAATCATAAGAATAATAATAGACTACTGTTGATACTAACCTCGTAATTTTCGACAAGTCAAACACAAAATTTTGCTGGCGATGACAGATGACTTACGATAAATATGCCGCAAGTTTCGTCCATGCAGCGTCAAAAACTGATGAAAATAAAAATAAAAATTTAATTTATTTTGTCTATCGATATGTGAAAGTCATAGAACATTGCCACATGGCAATCTCCCTACAAACTCCGCATGTAGTTTATGCAAAAAAAAACTGAAAAAAAGAAGAAGGAAACATGTTTGCCACGTGTAAGAAATATTGCAATCTTGATCTGCTTTTAACACGTGCTTATAATCCTCTTCCACGGAATTTTTTCAATATTATAAAAATATATACTTCCTACATAAAAATAAAAATAATATTTTTTATACAATTAATAATTTTTAAAATTAAAAAAAAATTATGAAATAAAAAATAATTATAAAAACTTAAATATTCTAATAATATTTAAAATTTACTGTTTTATTTTTATTTGACATCATATATTTAATAATTTTTTGATATTTTATTTAGATAATATAAAATTAAAAAATAGAAAATAGAAAAAAATTATGAGATAAAAATAAAATAAAAAATAAATTATTTGAATGAATAGAAATGAAAAAATTCTTATGTTAATTAAATAAATCAAAATAAATATATATACATTTTAGTTTATATAAATTAAAAATATTAATTTAAACTGAAAATATCTAATTTTTATTATAATTAAAATTGTTTACTTATTTTTCAAAAAATTAATAAATTAAATATTAAAATATAAAAAATAAAAAACACTTCCTTCTAAGTTCCTTTCTAATGTGGAGATGAAAAATTCAGAGAACTGGTCATAATTAATTTTTTTACCTTAATATGAAATAAATTGATCAAAATAAAAAAATTTCTTTTCATATTTTTTTATTAATTTCTTCTCCTATTGCTCTCATTTAAATATATCATAATTTAATATTTTGTTTAAATAATAAGTAAAATAAATATGATAAAATAAATTAAATTAAATATTTATTTGAATGGATAAAAATAGAAAAAAAATTATTTGAATAAAAAAATTAATAATATGAGTTTTATATTAAATAAAATTTTAAGTTTTTTTAATTTTTTATTTTATTAAATTTTTAGTAATTTAATATTTTTAATTTTAAAAAATATTTAATAAATTAAATATTAGAAAATAAATAAGATTCTTCACTTATTTTATGAATGTTGAGAGAATTAATATTTTAGTGAAACTTAAAAAAATCTTAATTCTTTCTTATTTTTATATTTATTTAATATTAAAATATTTTTATCTTCTATATTTTATTTTTTTATTTCAACCAAAATAAAGCATAAATATCACTTTTTATTTTTTGTTTATTTTTTTAAAATTTTAATATTTTATGTATTTTTTCTCTAATGTTTTACCAGATTTAATAACTTTTCTATACATATTTGTATATTATAATTACACATGTGTTTAGATGCAATGGAATACTAAATAACTTACTATAATATATATTAATTAATATGTATACTTTATTGTTAAGATATTTAATTAAATTTTACAAATAAAAAATTAGTTATAAGAAATTTTTATATATAATATATATAAAGTAATTAAATTTTACATTTAAAATGATTTGTGTAAAATAAAATAATTAAAATCTATGCATAATTATTTGGATGATTACATTTATTTTCCTATAACTTTATATATATATATATATATATATATATATATATATATATATATATATATATATATTAGTTGCTGTAATAAAAATAATTTGTGATAAATGAATTTAATAATTTTGTATATAATATTTCTATGCTTAAGAATAAAAGTGAATAAATAAATAAATTCAACTTATTTAATAAATAAATAAGTTCAGATTTATTAATAGATTTTTTTATATAAATAACTTAGGTTTAAGGTTATAAAAAAAGTTTATTTAGCCTATTTACTTTTATATATATATTTTTATAATATTTATTTTAATATATATATATTAAATTTATTTAATAATTTTTATATCTTATAAATTTTAAATTTGTAAATCTTATTAATCAATTGTTTATATAAATTTTTAAATTTATTTATTGACATTCTTTGGAACATAAATTTTTGAAGAGATTTGGAGGTCTTATAAACTTTAAATTAAAACATATTTTAAAAATATAAACTTTTAACATAATAACGATAACATGTAATAAATTTAAAATTTTTAAATAAATCAAACTTAAATACTTAAAATCTAGCTTCGTTTGTTTTAATTTTATCTATATTTTTTATCACTTATATACTATTGAATCAAATGATCCATTATGATTAAACTAGTTTTAATATAATTTTTTATTTTAAAATATTTTAAATAAATAAATATTTATTTATAATATATAAGTTATTATTATTAATAATTTATAATATTTTTTTTATATCAATTTAAAATATTTGTTAAATTAATATTTTATAATTTTGTATTAATTTTTATAAATATATTATATTATATAAATAAATTTTTTATTGTTATCAATTTGATTCCAGTTTAATCACGGGTTCAAGAAAGAGAGGAGGGTCATGGAGGAAACAAGGTTAGCCAGAGGGAAGCTTTTGGGTCGATGGAATGTGTCTCATTATTTGTCTTTTTTTTTTCCTTTTTTGTCTTAACATGGTTGAATCAGTATTAGGAGAGAGATTGGAGTTTATGAATTTTTAGGAAGATATGAAGTGGCATATATCATTCTCTCTTATTTTAATTGAAATGGTTAAAATAATACTTATGTGACAAATTTGGATGGTTTATTAATTTGTAGTAAATTAATACTGCAACTCTCTGAATTGTAACTTTTAACTTTCCGATGCATGGAGATGGATCTTCTTTTTGGCTTATATACCTTTCGTCATGTTCTTGGATTCTTGAACAGAAAGAGACACAAGGGTTATATCCAAAAGACTTTTCCAGCTTCAGTGTGATCCTACGGACTGCAAATGTGACCTGTAATATTCCTTGAAGTATCAATAAGTGGTTGATTTAAACTATACATGTTTGGTTTTATTCAAGTAAAGTTTAAGGTTTAAAACATATTGGATGGGAAAAACTAACTTACTAAGTGATAAAACATATCAGTAAGTGATAAATTGTAGATATTTTTTATTCAAATAAAATTATTTTATGTAAAAAATACCTGTAATTTAGATTAAAAGAATTCCATGACAATTGTCCAAAATCAATCCTTGTCCTTTCATCAAGTTCATTGACTCATCATACTCCATCAGTTCTCCTAAAGTACAATCATACAATTCTCTTTTCTTAAAAGAAATTTTGTCCACATTTTTATGTGATGGAAGTTTGAATGTGAAATCAACTAGATCATATCTTGATGGTTCACAATTTGTGTGTTAGAGGTTGAAATGTTAAATAAACTTCATATTTATCACCCTCTCTTACTAGGTGAACTCAACACACATGACCCTTTGCTCAAATATAACCACTTACTACCTGTCAAACCAAATAGAGGATCAGATTTTCATGTAGTGCAGGAGAACTACAATGTAATTCCACAGTATTCATTTACTAGATGAAGAAATAAATTAAAGGAACAAATATAATGTAAACTTCACCTTTCCTTGTTAAAACTAATGAGCTAAGCATTCATGACCTACAAGAAAAAGTCCTTACACATAGCATATATAGATGTCCTCTATAATTATGCATATAAACGTGAGCATGTAATGCCTATCAAAACTATTATACGTTTACAGGTTAAACTATATCATATATTTGCAATTTCACAGTAATTCACTTATTCTTTGCATCTTTTGTGACTACATCTAAGGCACAAGGAGTAGTATTTAGGCTGAAAATCATATAAAGCACTTGTCCAAGTAATAACAAATAGAAACACAACTAATCCCTTCTCACAGCAAGTAGTACTACTCATGCGATCCATAGCTAATTTCTACAAATGCAAAAATTAAAATCACTTAGTTGTTGGAGTTGATCGAAATAAATATCTCAAAACAAGAAAATTATAGATTGATCCATATAATCTTTTTAAGTTGTACTTGTTGCAAGTACTTTAAATTTGTATTGATTTTTTTTTTGTTCTAGAATGTTGTGAGGTGTAAATAAAAAGTTTAATTTAAAGAATGTGGATATATTACGACTAATTTTCACATAATATTATTTTCTATTATAGTTAGATAACGGTTATGGATGACAGTTTTTTTCTGATGTTAAATTTTTCATGTTATTTCTTGTGTTGCGATTATATTAGTTTTTTATTTTGAAGAAATTTCTCAATAAAATATGGTATTTTTTTCAACAGGTTGTTAAAATTCATATTTTTATTATCTTGGACTCTTCCTTAAATTCACCTGCAACTATGGGTTGAATCACCATCATTCTTTTAACTGGCTGAAACTTTTGCCATTACAGTGTCTAACTCATTAGGTTGGAAACGCACTTTGGCGCACGTACACATATCTAAGTATGATATTTCACTTGGATTGAGTTCGAACTGATTTTGATGGAAATTAACTTTATTACAAGGTCCTTTTCGTTTCATTTCCTTTTTTTTTTTCTTTTTGAAGATATATAACTGAAATTAAGTGTTTTTTTTTGCCAAACAGTTCTGATAGCCAATCAATTTTCTCTCTCTATTTCTTTCTCTCTTAATATTCCAAAAACAATGCGATGAGATAAAAATATTGGAGTTTATGGATCTTCAGTACAGTGTGACAAATCATCGTGCTTATATGTTGATATGGTTAAATAAATTTGAATAATTAATTTTTGCTTTATCAAAGTATCACTGATTAAAAATGTTACTGATATTTATTCAATGGTACTAAATATTGCAGTTCTCTGGTTTGTAACTCTTAAGTTCCTCAGGTATACAGGCCCAACTTTCAAGGACCTTGGGCCTATAAACCTCTTATTCTACATCCATGTTCTTGGATTCTTGTTAATGATAAAATTGAAACAGACACAAGAGCTTTTGACAAAAAAATAAAGAAGACACAAAGGCTTTGACAAAAAAATAAAAAAAAGACACGATGGCTGCATTAAAAAAATGAAAAAATCCCAGCTTCAGTGGGATTCTGCAGACTGCAAATGAGACCAGTATTCCTTAACAAGCTGTCCAAACAGAGATCCTTCTCTCTTCATCAAGTTCATTGGCTCATCATATTCCACCAGTTCTCCTGAAAATGCAGTCACACAATTACTTAGAAAAAAGCCAGAGAGGATCAAATGTTTTATTCACATAATTCTCATCTTTATGCTATAGAAGTTCAAATGTGAAACCGACAAGATCATATCTTCTGGGCTCACAATTTTGTGTTCTAGAAGTTAAAATGCTAAATCAACTGCCTCATATTTTATTACCCTCTCTAACCAGGTGAATTCAATAAGACCCTTATTTTAGAATTCTCATGCAGCATAGGACTATCTTATTTGTAACCTTGTCAACTTGCTAGAACAGGACTGTTTAAGGTCAAGATTAGCAAAATCCATGCATAATGAAATAAGAGGTAGTTAACTTAAGAAGCAACTTACCATCATGGATGGCAAGAACCTTAGTGCAATCCATCACAGTTGGTATTCTGTGGGCTACTGTGATTACTGTACAATCTGCAAACTCAGTCCTAATGGTTTTTTGCAGAATCAAATCAGTTGCATTGTCAATTGATGCAGTTGCTTCATCAAGCACCAATATCCGACTTCTCCTCAAAATAGCACGCCCCAAGCAGAATAACTGTCGTTGTCCCATGCTCCAGTTTGCCCCAGCTTCAACAACTGTACAACAATTTTGTCACTGCTCATTAATTAATTAGACATGGATTCACACTTACAAAGTTGTTTCAACAAAGCTTGAAGGTGTACCTGATGAATCCAAACCCTCTTCTTTCTCTTCAAGAACCTCTCTCAACTGACATTTCCCAAGAACCTTCACATGGAAACTACAATTAGTCCACTTCTGCTATGCAAAGCAAAAATAAAACAAAGAAGTAATACAGATGCTGAGAAGGAGGTATTGTTAGTTATTACCTGCCATATGTGTTGATCAGAGTGTTGAGATAAAGGGTCCAAATTGTATCTGACTGTGCCATTGAAAAGAGTAGGATCTTGAGGTATTATACCAAGGCGTGACCTCAAATCATGAAGTCCAATAAAAGAAATGTCTATGTCATCAACAATGATTTTTCCACTTGCTGGCTCCACCAGACGGAATAAAGCACCAATAAGAGTGGATTTTCCACTTCCTGTTCTGCCAACAACACCAATCTTGTGCCCTCCTTCAAATGTGCAACTGATCCCACGAAGCACAAGTGGGGTATCAATTCGGTACCTTATCTGTTTTCGTATCAACCAACAAATGCTGCACCTCAGTTCAACTCCCAATTTTTTACAACTTCATGCCACATAAGTAGTAAAATAACTTTTAAGTAAGGTTTAAACATGATTTTAGTCTTTATATTTTCTCGAGCTTTTTATTTTAATCTCTCTAAAACATTTTTTTATGGTTTAGTCTTTAATCTCTCTAAACTTTTGGACTAAGTTAATACTTAGTCCTTAATAACTCTTAAATGATGATGTGATTAATGAAAATACTATCATATATTGATTATTTATGTAATCAAATCATATTAGTTGAAGACTTGAAGGGACTAAAATATCTTAGTTGCATCCAAAATTAAAGAAAAACTCATGAAAATATGAAGACTAAAGCATATTTAAGCCTTTAGTTAATTACCTGTAAATCATGTATTTCTACTTTTCCTTTTGCAGGCCAATCCACAGGAGGACGATTTCCTTCTATCACTTCTGGGGCTTCACCAGGAATATGCATATATTGATTTAGTCTCTCCACTGATATTATTTGGTTTGCTAAAGTGCATTGGTTTTGAATTGCAAATACTAGGGCAGAGTTTAGCGAAAGGCCATAGGAGAGAGCCAAGCCAACAAAACCTGGAATAAGAGAGAAAATGTTATAGTTTGACCAAAAACATATGATTTGTAAAATATTAGAGTGACATTAGTTTCAAGTACAATAAAAACTGAAGTCTCACCAGAGGTAAAAGTCCCAGGTGGAAGTACCACCATGCAAAGTGCTGCAGATGCAAAAACCACTGCACTGATTGTTTCTAACCTTAGCATCAACCACTCATTTGCTGCATAGCTATGAAAGAAAGGACTGGTATTGACATCAATTAGATTAAGATTCTTTGTAAAAAAACGATCTTCCTCCTCAAAAGCCCTTATTGTGACAGCTCCAGCAATAGATTCAGCAAGATGATTAGCTACAAAGGATTTTGTTGTGCCAGTCATCCGCATCAATTCTTTTACAGTGGCAAAATAATATTTCTGCAAAATAAAATTCTTAGTAGGCTTTTATTTCCAAAACAAAATCCTAATTAAACAAACTTCATAAACTTGAATTGTCCAATGACAGTGGCATAAAGGTAAGTAAGTCTATATCATGTCTGTCAAACATAAGCATTGCATGGTTTGACATTAATTACAGAAAGCGGACACCAAATCCTTACAGCAATATAAATCAAAGAAGAATATGTTCAATACCTGCAAGCGAAATGCTATATAAAGCATTGGTATAGAGATAAATAAGACTTGCCAAGTAATGGATGCTATAACCATAAGATTTGTAAAACAAGTTAGAGTAGCTCCAACAGCAAAAATAAGGCTGAATGGGACATCAAGATCGACAATGCTTAGATCTGAGGAGACCTAAAGAAGGAAATAAAAGTCAAAACATTAGCACTTTCATTCCATTTCACTGAAAAAAAAATAAAAATGTTTGATATGCTTACCCTACTAAGTATCCTTCCCAAAGGTGTGGAGTCATAGAATGACATAGGTGCACGAAAAAGGGAGTTTAGGAGCTGTGAAAATAAAGATTTTGATGATCGAAGACTCATAGAAACCACAACAAGACTTCTGATAAGCAAGAAAAATGCAGATATAAACCCTATCAGCAAGTACACAACAATCAATTGCATTGTGCTGACATGAGGATTGTCAACATTAGAAGCCATCCATAAGTTTTGAAATATCTGGCCAATCACAAATACAAGGTGAGAAAGAGTAGCCACAGTGAAGTATAAATATCCTTTGTTCTGATTCAGATACTGTAAGTGAGGCTTGAACCCTTTGTCTCCTCTTTCTCTCTCTTCTTGCTTAATCAATTGTCCTCCTTGTGATGCTTCAATCTGGTTCTCCATGTATATTTTCCTAATCTCTGTAGCAGTATTTGAATGTCTCTTGGAAGAAGTAGCATCCACAAGCTTGTCAGAACCAGCAGTTTCCTTGTGAGCATTGACAAGTTCCTGAAATTCTTGGCTTGAGCTTAACAGATGATGATAAGGAGCAGCTTGTTTGATATCCCCATTAGACATCAACTGTAAATAAAGATCATGCCATTTCCATTCATAATTTTGAACAAGCAAAAGACCAGAAAAATGGTAGAGTAAATAATTATTTTGGTCAAGGAAAGATTTGGAAACGGTCACATTAGTCTTTAAAAGATGAAATGAAAGATATAAAATTTGTTAAATTCATTCCTTTTTCAACATCAGTTTTTTAGACTAAATATATCAAAAAAATTATTTTTTAGGGTGAAAATGGTGATTTCCATCTTCTAAGAACTAATCTGAGCGACTCCAAATCCTTCATGGATCAAAGTGGTGTTTCACTCGAAAATGCATCACCAATGGTTTAAGATAAGGAAATTACCAAAACGAAGTCAAATGCTGGAAGGAAATCAACTTGATGTGTCACAAGTAAAACTGTCTTCCCTGCAAGTCCTTCCATGATGTATTCCTGTGAAGGTACAAGACCATCTATTAGTTAAAAGCAAACACAAATATAGTATCTGAAGCAAAGTTGTTTTCTTTACATTAAACAAATTTGTGGCAGTATGCGCATCAACAGCACTGAATGGATCATCCAAGAGATATATATCAGCATTCTGATAAAGAGCACGAGCAAGTTGAATTCGCTGCTTCTGACCTCCACTCAGGTTAACCCCTCTCTCCCCTATTTCAGTAAGATCACCATGGGGAAACAATTCAAGGTCCTTCACCAGTGATGACCTATGAAGTGTTTCTTGATACTTTTCAGCATCCATAGCTGATCCAAACAATATATTTTCCCTTATTGTACCTGTTTGTATCCATGCTGCTTGAGAAACGTATGCAAACTTCCCATAAACTTCAATCTGTAATTCAGTAAAGGTAATCACACATCTATTAATACAATAACATTATTACTTAAATGAAGGATAAGAAAACAAAGGACTCTAGTAAGTTGAAACCAATTAAGGTATCACAAATTTTTGCAGTGTTTTCTATAACCATACAAAAGATAAAAACTTACACTTCCACGAGTAATAGGAACTTCCCTGAGAATTGCTGCTAAGAGAGTTGATTTGCCCGAGCCAACTTCTCCACAAATAGCCACCTTTTGCTTAGGTCTAACCTCCAAGTTTATGTTCCTCAGTGTTGGTTTTGATATGTTATCTTCCCATGAAAAGTCGGCAGAATTGATTAAAATTGAGCCTCTCATGTTGTCACTAAAATACCTCTTCTTGACATTTTCACTCTGCAGTTCAGGTGCCTCAAGAAATTTTACAACCCTTGCAAATGCAACTTTTGCTTGAATGACCACCCCAATAACATCAGGGATGGTTCTAATAGGTTCTTGAACAAGGCGTAAAGTTGCCACAAAAGTGAAAACGTTGTTTGCATGCAAAGGAACATTAAGAAAGTAACAAGCCCCAAAGGAAGCAGCAGAGACCAACACAGGTGAGGCCCAAAAGAGAAAGTTGCTATAGGACTTTCTTAATTGCACTACAGACACCCTTTTAAGTTCCACATTCCTAAGTCTTTCAATAGCATTTCTAAAATTGGTTTCCCACGCATATAACTTCAAAACTTTCATGCTCACAAGAGCCTCAGAACTAGCCTTCAATCTCTCATCTTGTGCCTCCATAAGCTTTCTCTGAAACTTATGCTGTAACTTTGCAAGTGGAGTATTGCAAAGCACAGTTAGAAGAATCACCACCAATGATGCAATTGTTGCAAGCCCAACAGCACGAAAAAGCACTACTAATGCAATACATAGCTGGACACTTGTTGTCCATGTTTGGTGAAACCAATAGGGAAATTCTCCAATTCTATTAGCATCCACATTCACATAGTTCATTATCTCTCCACCAGAGTGCATCAATCTTGCAGCATTGGATAACCTTAGTTGCTTTTTATAAATTGCTGCAATAAGCAGTGATCTAACTTTAAGTCCAATAAGTCTGGTGCGGAAATACCACTGCCTTTGTGATAGGGATTCTATGACCTTTGTAGAGACCAGTAATATGGCCAATACATAACCTTCATATTTGAAACTCTCATGACCCTCAGCAACCAATATAAAGGAATTCAGAAGCAAAGGGCCAGATGAGAGAGTGATTACTTTTAGCAATGCAAAGAATCCTGATATCAAAATCTCTTTCCGGTGGCACGTAATTATTGTCATAAAAACTGATGGCTGTGATGATGGTTCTTTCTGTTTCTGTCTGTTCAATTGGTCTAGAAACTGCAAGTAGCAACTTTCTGCTTGATCAGCCTCCCTCAACTTTGGGATGTCTTCATCTTGAAGTGTTTTCTCTGTACCCCTTTTCATCAGTGGATTTAGCCACCAAAATGACATCCTACTGAAAAGTCCAGCTCCAGCAAAAAGTGTGACATAGCTATCAGAATCAACTTTGTCGGACTCGTCATTTAAAGGGGTATATAGACTTCCATTATTTTTAATATCTTTGTCTCTATACTTAGATTCCTTGTGAATGCATAATAGCAGAAGAATTGCCCCTGGAAAAGATAGTATATCTGAAGCTACTTTCAGGGACAGTTCTCTACTACTAATTGAATACAACAAGGATAAAGCACAGAGAATACTAGAAACCAAGAAGATTACAACAGAAAACAACAGTAACCATGCTATTGGAAGTTGTCTGAGTTGAAGACTTGTATAGCCAACTAAAAACCATGTCAATCCCTGAATCAATTCTAGCAGCCACCAATGAAGAGGTAAAGCAGTTTGGCTTTTCCTCAGATTCTCCTCCAAAAGCCAAATGGCTAAGCAAGAATGTATCAGCCCCAGAGAGCCATTGGCTATGGCAGACACTAGCTTCAATTTTGAGTAACTTTGCACCCGGGTTAGACCCTTGAATGGTTTCAGTGATGACTTCTGGAGGATTGTAAATAACATCATGATTAACAGCAACACATCAATGCAAATGAATAGAAAATGGTTGACACACGTGGAAGGATCTTTCAAAAACTTAAAATCATAACTGCAAGGATTTCTTCCTGTTTCTGAACAACCACAAAACATGCTCCAAAATCCTTCCATTATTTTCTGCTCAAAGCCTCACTCTATATTCTGTAACATCAAAGAGCCAAAAAGAAAATTATGCTTTGGCTGAGAAAAAATTTCTCCTTAAACATAGAAAATATTAAACCAAAAAACTGATCGTCCATAAGCTTTATCAAATAAACACACTGGAAAACATCACGAATGAGTAAAAAATGATGTTAACATTGACAATAAAGGACAATGCAAGTCTATGAACAATTTACTCTTAGCCTGTTTGAATTTGCTTAAAATTTAGAGAAATTTTTTTTTTTTTTCAAAGTTCTCCCGTTAAGATTTAACTTATAAACTAGTTTAAATACAAAATAATGCAATCCAAACAACACACGCAATCAAGAACACTTAATTTGGAAAGGCACATTTTTATGTAAAGCTATACAGAAAGTACGAGGAGGAGTAGACACTAGACATAATATATGGTATGCAAACCTGAAACTCAAATTACAAGAACACTGAACACCGTGTGTTTTCAATTCATAACTTCTGAGAGCGTCCTTTTTATGCATGCAAAGCTACAAAAGAAACAGTTTCAGCTTCGTCACACTGAATCATTATGATCCATTCACTTGAAAAAGAAAAGGGTAGGAAGGGAAGAATTACAAGATTCTGTGAATGCAACTTATGGTAAAACCGTACTTCTGTGACATAAAAGTCAAAAAGTACGGGTGGTAATATTCTTTATACCTAAAATATAAGTTTCGGTATAATAAATTCAAGAGTTTGAGAAAATTTTGCCTATAACCTTCGGTGATGCAGCATAGAAGCAGAATCTCTCCTCTATAAATAGAGTCTCCTTGCACTTGTATTACCATCTCACAGTTAAATGACATTTTAAAGTTAGAGAGAAAAATTCAAATAAAAATTCTCTTGAGAGATTTTCTTAATTAGTGTATTTTCTTCTTATATTTAAAAGGACAAATTATAATTTCTTTGACTCAATGAAAATACTTTTCCACCGATACACGTGATTTTTTTCTTACCTATTAAGGATTTTTCACGTTAAATATTGTGTCAATTTATTTTATTTTTTTCTTTTTCTTCTCTTCTTTTAGCTGCATGATACTATTCCATTGCCCTGTTACCCAACAGATTCCAAAACGTAGTGTATGGCTGGATAAAAAAAAAGAGAAAAGAAGCTTTAACAAAAAGTGGTCATTGTGAATCAAAATGAGATGCAGAAAAACACAGCAAGTTTGTTTTGCATGATGGAAGGGAATAAAAAGGAATCAGAGAGACATAGACAGTGCATGACCATTGAAGTTTACTTGATGAGGTAAAACCAACGAATGAAACATTTAATTTAATTAAGAAAACAAGAATAATGCATTAATGGAAAATATATTTTAAAAAATATAGCATTCATACCTCTGTACAAATCCTTGATATTCTTGAAAATTTTGATGTGCCATAAACTAAATGTGTTACAATAATGCTTTTTTAAGAATTTGTACACAAATAGTATAAAAACTTCTTCTGGTTGAACCAGAAAACAAACTAGCCAGATACAAATCACTTGAACTTAGAGTAAAACTAGCGGTATATATAGAAAATTTGGTGCAACAACGATTAAAAATTAAAATAATAATAAAAAATATATTGTAACAATTTTTAAACAATTAAAAAAATAAAATAGTAATAAATTTTAATGGTTAAATAAATAAATAAATAATAATTAATTTTAAATACTTGAAAAATAAAATAATAATAGTTAATTATAAAATTTAAAATATACTACTTTTAAAACATAAAGAAAAATTGCTTTAACAAAAAGTGGTCATTGTGAATGAGAATGAGGTAAAGAAAAGCACAGCAAGTTTGCATGATGGAAGGGAATAAAAAGGAAAGAGGGACAGAGAGAATGCATGAGCATTGAAGTGTAATTAATGAAATAAAGACGATGAAGAAACATTTAATTTAATTAAGGAAGGAAGAATAATGCATTAATGCAAAGTTGTGTATGAAAAAACAAGAAGAGAGAGACAAAGCCCGAAATGACCGGTTGCCGCGTGGTACTGAAATTCTTCTGCATTCAAAAAACAAACAATAGTTGGTGTAACATTGCCCCTTTTTCTTTTTCGCCGATTTGTTTATATTTGAATGTGTTGGTTCTAAAAAACAAAGATCATGTGTTAATGGAATGTCCATTGAGACTTGATAACGAAAGCAATGATAGAAGAGAATGAATAGTTGAAAATAATAACATCTGTAATCCCATCAACATTAAACGGACTTGTGTTTTTCTTCCATTTACGTCTATATTCGTAACGGTGCCTAAAAGATTATGCTCATACATTATTTTATCTTATTATTATATATTTTAGCTGTGTTCTTAATTATAGATAATGTATTATTTTTTATTAAAAATAGACGCTAATTATAGAAAGTATTATTGTATATCTAAAAATAGATCAAATAATATAAATATATCATAAAAGAGAGATAAAAAAAGAAAATACATGTAATATATGCTTTATTCCTTTATCGTCACCGTCATCTACTTCCTTCATATATTTAGAAATGTTGGTGTTTGCTTAGGATTTATTCTTTTCTAAAAGTGATTTGAAGAATATATGAAAAATTATTTATATTTTAAAATTTTTATGAAAATTAAAATTATATTATATTTTTATAATTATAAAAAGAATTTATTTTATAAATAATTATAATTTTTAAGTTATTAAGAATAACTTGTCAAAATAATTTGAAATTTTATTTTTATACAAATTCCATATTTTAAAAAAAATTAAATGAACAATTTAAAAGGATTCAAGAATGTTTTTTTAAAAAATAATTCTGCATGAATAAACAGTATTAAATTATATTTTAGATTAACTTTTCAATTTTTATTTTTAAAAATGAAAATCTGTGAAATATAAAGTAAGTATAAAAAAAATTAATGCAAGCTATTAAATATCTTATATGATAAATCTATTGTTATAAGTACAAAATTAACACATTTTATTTAGATTCAATTGAACAGAAACCATTTGCTGCTCATTTGCATTTAATAAGTTTTTGAAAGATTTCCTTCCACGGATAGCAAACATTAGGACACAATCCTAATTTATATTAATAGATAATTAATTCAGGAGAATTAATTCTTTACCTTTATATTATATTTTAACATTTTAAAATTTTCTTTATCAACTTTTTTCCATTTTTAATTAATGTATTGTGCCATTCATAAGAGTCCTCATCACCTGCATTTTTTTACTTAAAATTGCTTTGATGGCTCTTTCAAATGATTTATTTTTTTCACCGCGTCTAAAATCAGATAACTGTTGAACGGTCACAACATTCCTAATTACGGCTTATTAATTTTCTTTTACGTTTTTCTATCCTGTGGTGAAAAAACTATTGAATTCAGAATACGTGTCATGGGTAATTTCTCTTTTTGAACTATGGACATCATAGTTTACAACTTAATATTAAGCATCTTAGTCTTAGCTCCCTCAACGTGTGTCAAGAATATTTTCATTTTATTCAAATTAACAAAGTATAAATACTTCAAAATTGAAGAGAAGAAAAAAGATCGACAAGTAATTAATTTAAATATTACATGTTTATTTTTTTAAAATTTTAAATTTAAGTTTTGATTGTAAATAAATTATATTTAAAAGGTTTTTTTATTATGTTTTAGATATTATTTGATTCAAATAAAATTGTCTTATAAAGAATATTTGTGGATTAAATTAGGAAGAGAAGAAAAAAAAATTGTTAACACCGATGCATGTAGGCACGTTTTGGTCCCTTTGTCGTTTCTGGTTTGGGAGGAAGCAAAGTACATCTTTACTAATGACTCTATACCTGTACGTTTGCGAATTTGAGTTACCCAAAAAAAGTTAACTTGGCTTTTGATAAGGACCACACAACTCTTATTTAATATCGATTGGTTTCAATTATATAAGAATTATGTTTGCACTTAAAAGATATTCGAGTCAAAATAATGAAAATATATCATTTTTGTATTTTCTATGTTAAAAATTTTATATTATTTTTTTGTTAAAATTTACTTTTATAATTATAAATTCTAAATATAAATAATTTTATTTGAAACTTATTTTTAACTAAAATGTATTTTGTAAACTTAAAATTATTCAAAATTATGGTTACAGACTCTACCCTACCCACAGGCTTATGCATTATTGCAGTCAAAAGATAGATGTTGCATTTTCCATCTTTAGAAGCTGCAAGTGAAAAGCATCTTCTTAGATCCATAGCATTGCTTATAAATTAATCGGTAATGATGTTTTCACTTCTTTATGATGTGTGGAACGTGAAAAGGAGACATAAAAAAGAGCAAATGCAAAAAATATGATTGATGATATATACTCTTATAAAAAAGAAAGATAAAAATAGAAAGGGATGTAAATAAGATATAAAAAAAAATAGGAAGTAAAAATATTATTACTGTAAAAAAAACTATACAAATAAAAGTCACAGTCACTTTTGAATTCCACATATAAAAGTTATACTATGAGTTGGGTTAGTAACTTTTGACTCTATTGACTCTCTTCAATCGCCCTCATTAAGTCTTTAATTTAAGATGTAATGATTAAAATTTATCAAAAGAAAAATAAAATTAATAAAATAGATGAGAGAATAATTTAATTACAAAGACTAGATAGTCCAACCCGGTAGATGATGATTCAGATTTAAATAACATGTAATCATTTTATTATTTAGATAATAAATATTTTTTAGAAAAATAAATAATTTTACTTGAATCGAAACTATGTAACAAATTTTGTTCAGATCAGTTAAAAAATTTACTTAAAAACTATATTACAAAAGATATATCGACGTATAAAAAATTATTAACATTCTGTTATATTTTTTATGTAAGTATTTAGATATTGTTTTCTTTTTCTTTTTTAGAAAATATCCAACCATTAAATTAAATACTCAGAGGATATGTAAACTAATTTTAATATATAATATTTTATTTAAATAAATTAAAAAAAAATAAAAAATAAATTGTTTGTTGTATAAATAAAAATAAAAATAAAATAAATCTTCTATTATTTAGATAAATGAAAATAAAAAAAATTATCCAACTTAAATAAACAAATTATTTGGCTCGTATTTTTTTAAGCAAATTAGCAAACGAAGGTTAATCTCACGTGCAGAGGAAAAAAATTCTCATTTAAAACTAATTCAACTCAATCTTATGCACGCGAGATTAGATCATAGAAACCCAAAAAATATGATAGTATATAAAATCTTCAGTATTTTTATTCCAAACAACGTAAAACTTAGTTTCTTTTAAAATATTATCAAGAGGTTGATAGTAGCATACCTGGTTTGGCACTTGCCATAGAGCAAGAGAAAGTTACAGTGTAGCCCTTTGCTCAAATCCGTACATTTGAATATTCTGTTGACTTTTTTCTTTTTTTATCACTTTTATTTTGCTGATTATTGCAGGTCGCATCAAAAAGTCTTTCGCATGAAGAGGAAATAAATTTAAATAAATTGATAATGGGACCATTAACGCAGTGACCTAATAAGTAGTAACTTTATTTTATTTTTAATTTGACTACTTGATGGCGTGCGCTTGTAGGAGTTTGGATATTTCTTCCACATTTTCTTCTTGTCTGCTTTCAAGTATTAGATTAATGATTTAATTTTTTAATTATTGAATCTAATATTTATACTAAAAATAAAAAAATTTGAAAAAGGATCTATTTATATAATTGTAGTAAGCTTGAACAATATCGGTTTCCTTTTCCTCCATACGTTCTTTTTTTACATTTTGTTTATATCCAAAGCATTCTATGATAAGCAACCAAATACTAATTTCTTATATTTTATTGATAATTTTGAGGAATATCACATTTTTTATTTTGAAAAATTGGATTAAAGTGATTTAAGAAGACATTATTTTTACTATTTTCTTACACAAATATTTAAAAATATGAAATAAAATAATGTTTTATGTTTCTTATATATATATTTGACTTTATATTTTTGTGAGGCAAACCATTTCGATTCTTATGTTTTAAACCAACCATACTAGCTAACGACTTAATTTGCCTAATTGCAAATAAAAGGTAGCCTATACTTGTTAAATAATTGCATGTTAATATCAAGCAAATATGTTACATTAATGCAAAATCCTCATTACAAATAAGATTGGAGCTGCTGTTAATTATATCTTTGTTCTAGCCCGCACCTAAGATTTATGAGCTTTTTATGACATTATCTTAGTCTCTGATCATGGCCAAGTTGTTTATCATGGCCCTTGAAAATGCTCTGGGCTTCATTGAATAAAGTCAGGGGAAAAAAGTATTTGGAATCATTGTATGTTATCAGTGTTCTGAAATTTTATTGGTGTATTTACTAATAATTACTCTCCACTTAACAGTCGTAACTTTCGATAAATCTAATATAAAAATTTACAAGTATATATTTTACATTTAAAAGTTAAATTGATGTTGCCATTCAGAGGTATGAAGATTTTAAAATAATATAAACTATAATTTATAAAAATTTTAAAATTTAAAATATAATACAGTTAAAAATAAAAAAAATAATATTTAAATAACATCAACACCGAATAAAAATTTTAGAGAACGGTTAACTGTTTTCCAATCAATTTTCTGATGTAATATAATTTTTTTTGAAATTTCTAATCATAATCTAATTCTCTCTCTCTCTTTGTATATATATACTCTCATGGTACTTTTCATAAATTTCAAAATTTAATTTCTAGTACCCTATTACCCTACGATGTTCGCTAGTTTTTAACTATATATACTCAAAGAAGATTCGGGAGGCTTTGTCTTTAAAGTTAACATTAAAAATTTGACAATCTTAGGATTATATTTATGTATGGATGGAGCAAAAGAATCTGCAAGGCCAGAAAATCAATACAGCAATTTCACTAAAGAAACAACTAAAAATGTACGCACATTAATTATGTCCTTTCATAACAGATTGGCCATCTTCCCTGAAGGAGATGCAGATTTTTGCCCCTATCATTCCTTGTCAATTATAACATTTCAGACAAATTCTAATTAGTACATGTAATTAAAATCAACTCCAAGGATTCACACTCTTTTTTTAACCATTATTTTAATGTCTCTGTGGTAGCCTATTCTTTCAATAAACAAGAGTTAATTAAAACTGCATCATTTAGTTGACAATATATTTTTCTTAATTGATGTTTTTTTAGCAAACATATCCTAGAGAGATAAATTTAGCAATATATTTAACTCTAAATTTGATTAGAATTAAATGAAATAAATTATGATTAAGAGTTTAGTATGGCATGTTAAGATGAAGGTGAAGGTGTAGGAAGATGTGTCCATAACCGAGTTGAGGTTGATGCAGTTTTGCTTACTAAATGTGATAACATCATTATGACCGACATAGTTTGGTTACCAATGCACTGAAAAGCAACTTTATCGGTTGAATAATTGCACTAATGTCCATCACACTGCCAAACAACTTAAACGCAATCTTCTTCGTGGAATACCTTCAGATCTCCTTATCTTTCCAGATTTAATCCAGTAATCATATTATTTACATAAGATACGGTCATTAAAATAAATACTAACCAATATCCTTAAAATATGGTTAACGAATTTTAGGTAAATTCTTATATTAAAAAATGTTATTAATATATTTTTATTATAATTTTCGATCTACCACAGCATAATTTCTAAAAAGGAATAATTATTAATTTTTAATAAATATTTTACAATACTTAAATACAAACTATGTTTGTTTATTTGATAGATATTTAATTTACATTATTATTTTATTTTAAAATAACTTTTTCTTACAAGATTAATACGTGTCACAACTTAATCTATTTTAATATAAATAAACTATCTAAAGTTAATTTTTCTCTTTTCATAACTTTTAAGTTTTAACATTATTGGCAATTAATTTGAACTCGAGTCTACTGTGATAAGTAGTATTCTAAGGACAATCATATGAAGTTTTGAAACATTATTTCATCTTCTAATATCCTAAAATTATTATTACATTGTTTAAAATTAGCTGCCACCAATGTTAGGAGTTGTAGAGAGCAGAAAAATTGCCTTCTAAAATTCATTCATGTTGTCTATTACAATTCATTATACTATAGTGGACTAAAGTGTTTACATATTTTAGCTCTTGCCAAAGAATCGTGTGATTTTAAAAATAAAAAAAAAAGTGTAATTTAAGTATTTATAAAAAATATAATAGACCCACCTCCCTCCCTCAAGAAAAAGGACACCGCGACAATTAGTTTTATTTTGTTGGCTTACTCTTATCTCCTTTGTTTTTTATTTTTTTATTTATTTTTCTATAATATTTTTTGAGAAAAAAATTGAAAATTTTAATGAAAATATTAAGATAAATTATTTTCCTGTTTATAAAAGAGTCGTAAATTACTGTTTTCTTACTTAGCATTATCAGCATTCAATTTGACCAATAATAAAAAAATATATATTTGTTTGATTTAAAGTTGAATAAAATTAATTTTAAATTTTTAAATAATTTTAAGATATGTAAATACTTTTAGTTATATATATTTTTAAAACGTGTGTTTTTTTACTAGAAAGTAAAAGAATTGATTCTGCAAAATAAAAGTGTACATGTCCGAAATTAAGTTCAGAGATATAGCTTTGTTTGACCTGCTTTAATAATTATAATAACAATAATTAAATAATCATATTAAATTTTAATATTTTATCAAAAATATTTTATTATCAAATTTATATTTTTAATATTTTTATATCTATTTTTTATATAATTATATAAAAAATATAATATATATGTATATATAAACTTAAAAATAAAATATACATTATTAATAGATATACCCGTCCATAATGGGATTAGAATTAGAATTTAACTCTTTATATCTAACTATTTGAAACCAACATTTAACTATATTTCTTTTTTTTTTTTTTTGCAAATAGCAAAATTCATCTTGAACTTATCTGCTTGACCTATCGAAATGTAAGTTCGTCATGTAGAATTAAATTAATTAATTTTGCGGTTCTTTAATTAAAACATCAAAACAATTCGATGTCATTTTTCAGCAATTGATCTCCTACACTAAAATATGTCGTTGTTAAATAAAACTCCTCAGTTTTGGAATTAGAAAATGTCTCTGTTTTTATTAGAGTACTCCAGTAATATTTTTTAGTTTATAAAAAAAATAGAATTAAAAAATCCACCTGAAAAAAGAAGAAGAAATAAAATTCGTACCAGATTTTGATCCATACACTATGTGTACTACAGGGTGTCAGTGTCGTTCTCAAAAGTTGGTCTTGATGTAATGCTACTTTGTTTCTATTTCGCACGTGATCGCACATGTGCGTTCTGGTACCGCCTCAACACACCGAGACTTACGTAACAGAATTTGCAAATTTAAGTTTATAAAAATTATTTTAATGTGAAAGTAAGTTTTAAACAACAGTGCAAGCTTACAGTAAGATTCAATCTAAAATTTTCAATTTAACGCAATTAAAAATTTTTAAAGTACAAAGTGCCCTCAACATCCAATGCAAAACAATTCAACTATACAAGAGAGAAGAGAAACTTACAATATAAGGCGTTGTTACTTTGATTTCTGTTTTTTATTTTTTTGTTAAAAAGCATTATTTGAAAAGAGTTTTCAAAACACAAACAATTTTAATGTTTTAAAAATCTATTCTTCTAGTTTTAAATTTTTTTAGTGACAATCTATTCTTCAACTTTATTTTGTTCACTTTTACTTTTACATTCATTTTTTACACCCTCTTTTACTTATGTCTTCTTTTTCTTTTAATCTTTCTTTTTATTGTATTACCAATTATTACACTTATTATTTTATCTTTCTTCTCTTTGAATTTCTATCTGTTTCACACGAATATATATTATATACACTCAAGAAAGGTATGAAATGAATAAAATGATTTTTATTGGAAGTTAAGAAGAAAGAATGAAAGGTAGCACAGCCTAACATTGGTCCCTATTCTATTTATGTTAGGCTGTTTGCCCAGGGCCCATATTCCGCGTGCCTCTCCGATTACACAGAAGAAAGGGAGTAAAAATATTTCTTCAATGATTGTCATCTTAGTAAAAAAAAAATTATTCATAAATTTTTCCCACGTCACTAATTGATGAGTCACATATTTTAATACGACTTACATAAAATTTACATAATAATGAAAGATATGTGATATTAAAAAGGATGTATGAAATAATGCCTGTGTTACACCATATAGCATTATTTATATGTGATGATAATGTATACATATCCATTACAATTGTTTATGAACTTACATAGCTGATTTTGAAGAGAGAACATTGAAACGGCGGCTATATGGAGGAGGGAGATGGTGGTTCATGCATGTAAATTTTGGACTTGGATTCAAAGATTCTGCTGCAGTTTTCCCATATTTGCATGATGGCAGTGCCCACAATACCACTACACCGATCAACTCCTTCACAATTGCTTCATTCCATTTAATGTAAGGATGTTCGCTATGCCTTCGGATTTAGATAAAATATATATATATATAAATATTTATAGTTTAATTTGATTGGATTGAAAAAATTAAAAAAATAAAAATAAATCCATCCTTTACGATTTGGTTTGATTCCATTTTTTTATTTTTAATTTATAACAATAAAATAACAAATTTTAAAAATTTAAAATAATATAAATTAAACATAAAAATAATAGTATTTATATTTAAATATGCTTCAACATAAACAATAATTAAAAAAATATAACAACTAACAATAAAAATGTCAAGTATATAAATTTTAAAATTATATAAATTCTACAGTTTGGTTTTGTAAGAAGAAATCAAACCATACAAAATTTTATAGTTTTTAAAAAATTTAATTTTTAATTTTTTCAATCAATTAAGCTGTTTAAATAGAATTTGTTCAATTTCTTAAACATCTCTAATTTATCATATTTAAGAATCATTACAAATTTTTAAACTGATATAAAAAACTAAAAAATACTAATAAAAACTAAAAAAATACTAATTTTTTATGTAATTTAATTCAAATTTTTTCCTTTTATTTTTAGAGCTAAATCAAATTTTCTATTCTATTCACATATAATTATTAACTTAAATTATATGTTTATAAAAATATTTATATTTTATTTTGTAATTTAAATTAAGTTGTGGTTTATCGTAGAATTTAATGCTTTGTTGGAGTTTTTTTGTTCAGTTTTGTTATATATTTTTATTTTTTTTATTTAATAAATATATTTTAAATGAAAAATTAGCCAATAAAAAATATGTACTGATTTAATACTCTATCCATACTCAAGGTGATAAAATTTCATTTGACTTACTAACAAAAAATGTTAACTCTTAATAAAATGAAGTAAAAATTAAAATAGCCAATTCAATCTAAAATAACTGCAATTTTCTATAATTAAATCAAGTAAATTTTGATCTCAAAAGTGAACCAAACTTACCCAAACACCTCTAATTCCAATGGGTATGTATAGAACTGACACATATTGGTATTCTAAATTGCTTGTAAATTCTAGAAAGTTGTAACCCAGCCCGGAGGCTAATCAACAGAGACAACCCGGATAGACACAAAATGTCATACTGCACGTAGAGCCCAAAGATTGGCACTGACTAAAAAATAAGTTCCAAAGACGTTCAGCATGTAATATATCACTATATTTGGATTAGGAAAATGTTAAGTAATGTTTTAAGGATATTAGTTAGAGGAGTTAAAAGCAAAAGAAATTATTAAAAAACATTATTAATGTATAACCATCATAATTTTCAACATATTCTGTTGTTATTTTCAATAAAAAGTATCATTTCCCCTTTCATTTGTCCCCCTAATTTAACTCGAGCATGGTTTGACAAAGCATTTTATATGCGCAGTCTAAGTAGGTATCGCAAATTGGAAATAATACTTGTAAGAAGAGGACAGTGTTTGAGTAAAGCAATGGAAGCACATTAAAGTTGCTATTTCTTTCACCCAAAAAGCGTCTCTGCTAAGAAAATTAATTGTGAAAATACGATGCTGCCTTAGTTCAGAGATGTTACTAAAAATCCTCAAATCTGTGGATCATATATGTATATCGTTGACATTGCAATATGTGTGGCATTGCAGTTGTTTAGAGGAGAAATTATTACCCAATTGTGCAAATCCATCACAAGGAGCACTTAACTTATAACCAAATGTTTTTTTTACCAAAAAAACAGATGTTGAGGAAGACAACAACATTCCTCTCATTTACATGATGCCACCAACAACCCAAATGGTAAGGGAGTTGGTGCAAGGGACAAATGTGAGCATGGTAAAAGGGATGAAGGAGATGGTCCATATCACATTAAAAATGATTGAGTTATATATTTACAGTAGTTTCATCCATCTATATTTCACTAATTAAAATGACTGTGATTCATTTCGTTTTAGATAAACAAAAAGAGTACCTTTTGGAATGAGTAGTCTCACTCACAACATGGAGGACTTGTCTAACAAACTATGTTTGGCCCAAAACTACCCAAAGGTCACGGGAATCAGTGAATGCATGCTATGATGTGCAACTAAAATGCCCATTTTGGTATTTCAATTCTTTATATATGCTCTGCCTACTGCCTTTAATTCTTTCAATCCATTCTTTCTTAATGGTCTACCATTAAGTAGCAATTGCATTTCAAGATAATACTAGCAAATTTCTTCACACCAATATAGTATAGTATGCACACTAGAACAATATATACACACACTTTCAGAAATAATCATACAAAAATGAAAGACGCACATTATTTTAGCATGTTCAAATTATTGGCATTTCATTTTTATACTTATACCTCGATCTCATCTCCCCTGCCCCGCCAGAACAAAAATATGCTTACAGGAATCAAATAATGCAAATAGCACCTGGTCGTTAAAAAAAAAAAAAAGGAGAGAAAGAAATAAAAGTCCCTAAATTCAGTTAGTTTTTCTCTAGTGTCTGAATTTATGTAATATTTTTTCAATACATTTCATATTAAGATATTCAATACCTGTTTGACTTAAAACATATTTTCCATTTTTATTTTTGTAAATAATTACAGAAATACAATATATTTTCACCTTATTTTGTAAATAATTATCATCATGATTTTACACAAATACCCCATGACATAAAATAAAAAAATAATGATATTTTTATAATTATAAATAAAAACAAATATTTTCTAAAATCGCCTAAGATGTTTGATTTCTATTTTTACCTTGTGTCTTCAATTTTAATTATAAAAACATCATATTATTTTACTTTATTTTTAAAATTATGTGAAAAATGTTTAAAATTAAAAATAAAGTAACAATTTTATAATTGTAAATATAAATAAAATAAAAATATTTTTGCACACTAAACAAACTCCTTAAAAAAATTCTTTTCCTCCTATCAACGTTTGGAAAAGGCTGATCAGATTTCACAAATTATATAAATTACATCAAACAAATTTATAAACCATTTTTTCCCACCTGATATGATAGCTTGCCCAACATAGATTCAAATGAGTCCGTAAATCTCCTGGTTCTTTTTATAACAAACTAATAATTAATTTATTCAAATAAATGAAAAATAACTGAAGCAATTAGCATATCATAAATTTACATTTTATTCTAAAATACTCAATATTAAATATTTAAATTGATAACATGAAAAATAGATGGATGTCTTGTTAACATAAATTCTATAATAAAATAAGGGTATAAAATAATTGATACACTAAAAAATGAGATTATATTTCTTATATTTAAGTCAAAAATATTAACAGTTATTTTCTCATAAATAAAACAAGGAATAATAGCTAATCTGTATATGGCACGGTTTCCACCTACTTATGCACATTCCTGTATGCATTGAACCAAAGAATTCAGAGATTCCATCATCTTCAAAATTTCTAAACAGCCTATAAGCTACACCAAATCCTTCCTGAAATATAAACATTGTGATGACTGATGAGAAATATTGTAAGTAGACCAAGACTATAGCAAATCAACACCAGGACTGTTGAACAAGCACCCCACCCCCAATGCTTGCTTGCTACAATCAAAGACTTCCGGAGGGAGAAAAAGGTAACACTGTGGACACAGTTTCAAAGGGTTTTTAGAACTGCACATGTAATGTTAGCATCTCTCTTTGAACAATGAAGTCACAAAATTGGCTGATCTCAAAAAACAAAATGAAGTCACAAAAAGGGTATCATTCCCACCCATCCCAACTCCAGCTTTTATCACATCCTATTCACTCTAAATTCCCATTCATGCGCCTGTTTATATGAATAATATATCAGTGACCAGAAGCATAGGAGTACCATGCATTAGAATCATAGCTAACTATTGCTCAAAGTATTCGTTGGACTATGGTTAAACAAAGTTTAGAGCTCTATCAACAGCAGCATTCTCTCTGCACACACCATCTGTTTTATGCAGAGTTTGCTTTCTTCTGAAGACACCCCACAAATAATACTTCGCTTGAAATCCTGCCCAAAGGATAACTCAAATTAAAATGTAATATTAAGTTCTATAAATAGATTGAAATGTGCTACTGAAGAGCTAAAATAAATGAAACTCACTCCAATGCTGGATTGGAAGCGCAGTAGAAGGAAAAATTAAAAGCTCCGCATTTTCAGCCACAAATCTTATGGCATGTTCAAGACGAATGATATCATCCACCAGCATGTCAAAGGTCTTTTCAGCTCTGTAGAGAAAGACATATTTAGATATATCAAATTAAAGAAAGAGCACAGTAACATAATGTAAAAACTGCCCAAGAAATCACCTTTCACTCTCAGGAAAGAAATAAAGAGCAATGCTCTTATCAGTTGGACCCCCATTCTTGAAACTTTTAGGCCACACCATAGACCTGGGAAGCAATTCTGCATGAAGCAACTCTGGTAAAAGTTTCATCTCCTCCACAACTTTGGAGCAGGCTAAATTCGACAAATGGGCAAGAAGTCCACCAACAGTACCAATAGTTTCATCACAGAAGTCCAACCTTCCCCTATTAACCAGAAAGTTCAACTTCAAATGATATTCACCAAAATAATTGTAGAAGTTCACCAATTCCAAATTGAAGGAAGCAAAACAACTTTCATACCTCCAGATTGGATCAATAATAGGCTGTGAAACATGACTATCTAAATCTACAGAACTCGAATCATCAGTTGTAGCTCCTTCAGAAACTGGAACAGATTTGGAAACTACATCAGAATTAGCTGTGTCCCTTGGAGCTGGTCCACACTCCTTTTTTAACTCATTTTCTTCTTCGCAGCTGATACTATGTTGAGGATGCTCATGCTCAAGCTCGGGTGAACTGTGACTATCATTTAGCAGGTTCTTTGTTTTAGCAACTAAGCCAGAGTTTTTTTTCCTTTTCTTCAGCTTCTTTTTAATCTTCCTTTTTTGCTGTGTATTTTTTTTCTTCACTCTCTGGATGCAATTTTTAAATTCTCTTCTGATTTGGATTGCATTGTTTTCCAAATTTACAGCGTGACTTGTCACAGATGAGAGATGTTTAGATTGGTCAAGAGGTGGCACTACTAGCTTTCCTTCACAATCCTCACAAAACCATGTAACAAGTTCAGTAAAAACCACAGGCCCGTCTAAACAGTAGCTGAAAAAAAAGGACAGTTAAGAAGTTAAAGGCCAATTAAGGCCTTAAAGAACATGAAATTGCAACTCTATAAGTTGTAAATTTTCTATTTTATAAAACATTAGCAGAAAAACTCACATTCAATTTAAAGTCCAGGGTATTAATACAGAGATTTACCCAAAACCAACTATAATGAGTGCACTCCCAAGTCTCACTTTCAATATCCCAACAGAAATTTTAAGATTGTCCATATGGAAATAAAAAGAGAAGCATTATCAGCTATACACTACGGATGGGTAGAAACTGGTTACAGAATTAAATCACAATTATAAAAGCACTTTTTATATTAAAAGTGAAAATCATATCTATGCTTTATATATATATTTGATGCATATAAAAATCACTGCATATTATGGTAAATTATATGATCAGGGTAGTAATACCAAGCAATGAGTATCATTCCAATCATTTTTTGGATTGTCCAACTATAGGGAGTACAATCCCACCTCCGGTACTCTCAAAAAGGAAGTTTTAAGGAATGTCCAAATGGCATTACCATGTTAGTGGTAGTGGCATCGGCGGCCAAGAATGACGACAAAAGCTTGCCACAAATGCATTCATGAAGGCAGCGAGAGGGAGTAAACAATAAATACCTATGCAGAGCGCAAGTCTCACACTCTGTGCAAAAAACCAATGCCTCCGGAAAACCTCTATTGCCACACTTGAGACAAACAGTTTCCTACAACACAGGTACAGAGTTTACCAAAATGGTTCATTAAGAGCAAAAGTACAGCTCCAAATATGCACACTTTCATAAAATATTATAACAGATGCATGCATATAAAAGCTGCATCACAAGTAGGTTTATCTATTGATTCATGTATGGGTTGCAAAAAACTAACAACGAGAAATCTCCAGAATGGTTTCTTTCCACATCAATAATTATTCAGATTTTAAGAAGTAAAACTAATCACTAGCAGAATTGTCGGTTTGTACAATTGGAAAATCCTGATTAGCCAAAACAATTAAATTAAACCCGAATTGATACAGTAAAGCACCTAAGAAGCAAGCACTTGTAGATTAAATAACACAAACATTGTATATTGTATAGGGCAAGCAGGCTTTGAACTTCTAAAATGACCTTATAATTGCCCTATCATGGATTTATAACATACATTACTGTTATATTTACTCAATATTAAGAGAATCAGAATAATGGCAGAATGAAGAAAACATATCAACAAAATCAAGAAAGAAACTTGAATCACCTAAAACCATTTTCCTTAGCGCTTGACAAGAAAGAGAGACCCACCAAACAAACACAATAAAGTTTCAATTTTTATTCATAAAACAAAAGCCTACAAAGATGAATCGCCCAAATAAAAAAAACTGACCATTGTGTTGTGAAAGTGGGAGCAAAGCGAAATGTAGGTGTGAAGGAACGTTCCAGTTTTGGTTTTATGTGAGTGTGAGTGAGATGCTAATGATTACAGTGTTCCATGTCCATATAAACCCCATTTACCCACACCGCTATATATGTATGTATGTAAAAGTTTGTACAACGAAACCGGAATGGAATGACCACCCGCGTTGGCTCAGCACAACACATTCATTTTGTGCATCATTTCCAGAACTCGTTTCATATCCAATGCAGTCAGTCAATTAGACGCTATCATATTTGACGGTAACCTATTAAACAGGTTAACCTCTCTGTTTTATTTATATTGCTAATGGAAATTACCTCAAAAGAATATTTTAATCGGAGACTCTTGATTTGTTTAGATGATTTGAAAAAAATAAAACAAAATAAAGAAGAATGAAAAAATAAATTATTTAAATAAGTTAAAATAAAAAAAAATGAAAGAATTTTTTTGGATAAATAAAAAAGATAAAAAATATATATTAATAGTATAAATTTTAAATTTTATTTTTTATTAATATAATATTTATTTTTTTATAATTTTTAAAATATATAATAATTTTAATAATTTAAAATAATAACAAAATTAAAAATACAAGTTTTTTTTTCTATTTTTTCATCAATTTAAAAGAAAAATAAAATCTAATAAAACTGCAATAATGAGTTCATTTCTTCTTGTTTTTATAGGCAAACAAACGGAAAATTTTTCTATATTCTTTTTTTCATTTCACCTCCTTTTCCTTTTTTTTTAAATCAAACAAAATATCTTATTATTCAGTTCATATTACTTTTTAATAAAAATATATTGAATGTAAATATAAATTATGGTTTTAAAAATTGATTAATTTAAATGTAATTTAATATAATCTAATATATAATAGTTTGAATTGAATTACATGATTTTAATTTTTATTATTTTTATAAATAGCTACCTTAGTAATTGGTTTGTTTTCTTTACCATATATATATAGAGAAGTAATTCATTATAAGGATCTACATTTGCTTTTTTGGACAATGGTGAAATTTTAATTTTTTTATAACACCTGAACAGCTTAAGACTTTAAATATCCTTAACTGCAATGTAATGAATGACATTGGTTTTATGGTTACTATGATTCTATAAGCGATGGTTTTTCAGTTTTATTTTAGTAGGATTAGAAGGAATAATAATAATAAATTATGAGATGCAATTTAGTTCACTCTAAAAAATAAGATTCGAAAACTAATATGATGTAAATAAAAAAGAACGTTTTCAGATTTTTAATAATTAGGTAAGTTGAAACCATTTGAATTGAAATTGAACACCTTTAATTTATACAGTTATGTTTAACTTAATACCTATTTAATAATTTGGTAGACCGCCGCCTTTTTTGCCTCTTTGGATATGCCAATGCATTGGCCTTTTAACTACGGAACATCAATACGATTCTCTGAGGAACCCCTCACAGTTGTTGATTTACAACTTTCCAAACGGTAGCGTTTTGGGGATATAAAAAAATTTACCAATTATTATATCCGTTAACATATTTTCAAATGCATAGGTAACTTAAAAAATTGTTTAACAAATAACATTTCCAATTTATCGATCATTATATCCATAAGCCAGGGTTGCCCATGTCTGACAAACTTCTTCCAACATTTTGTTTCGGCTTGCAATATCAGATTCTTTTCTATAATCATATCAAAATTCCAAATATTTTTAATGAAAAAATTAATTTTACGCAGAATTTCAAATTTTTTCTACTTTCTACTCCAAGATCATTTTATTCACAGTGATCAGTGCATATAATCCAAAAGTCACCTTTTTCTCATTAGGTGGCCCTCACGAAAAGCACTTTCAACTACCAAAATTAAAATTTACCTTTCAACTAATAAACAGACTCAAACTCCTTGGAGAATTAGAGTAGTATCTGACAAGGTTTAGCTTCTTACAGGATATATGTTCTGATGAATTAATATTTGTCAAGTTGAGTCTATCTAGATCCTGTGTTGAGCCAATGCACTAGTTTTGGTAGACCTTTGATGGATAACCATATGAAATGATATAATACTCGTTCATGCCCTACTCAGACTTAGCTTCCTTCGATTTAGCTGAATGGGTTGTTATCTCAGTCCACGTGAGCTGTTGTGCAGTAATCAGTGGCTTAGTATGATTGGTAACCATTTCCTTATTTCCTCATAAGTGCTTGGAAGATATGAAACATGTCATACAATAATTCATCATTTTACACACTTCTTGTAAGCAATGTAAGGTGACAGATTACATAATTGAAGTAACCATGCCTCAGCATGGCTAAAACAACTAGCAAATTATAGGAAATAAGCGGTAATTCCCAAACGGCTCTTGTTCACACCAACTTGAATCTCTAGAATGTAGATGCATACAGTCTAGTCTTTACAAGTTTGTTTTGATTTCTGACATAATGATATTTCATCAGTTTCTTGTGAGTTAGTTCGCAAAATCTTTGAATATGCTTTTCTAAGTTAATACATGTTTGAAAGAATGCCCATTCATGTTCATGATGCTATCCTTATTATAGGTTCTTACTGAGTCTACATGAGATTAAATGGTCTTTGATTTCAAAGCCAAAAAGCCCTGGTTGCCAATTTCAATTGGGTATTTGTTATTAAACAAGAAAACAAGAAAACAAGAACTCTTACTTATGGCTGAATGTATTACCAGACCTGTCATTATTTACATTCCTGAGCACAATGATTTTTCACAAATCAAGAAATCTAAAATAATCAGGACTTCAATGTACAAATCTTAGTAAAACTGGCTCCTAGGGGTCAAATATGGAGCCTCATCTACACTGAGCCAATCCCCAACATGTGTTTCAGGTGTATCATTTGGACAAATAGGCCTAATTCTCACCCTTGGTTTACTTGGAGGCAACATTGGAAGTGGTGCTTCCTTCTTAAGAATTCTAGCTGCATCTCTTACTCTTGGTCTTTTCTGGCTGTCAGGGTGAACACAAAGAAGCCCCACCTGGAGCATCCTTTCCATCTCAAGTGCATCAAACTTTCCCATCAATCTTGGATCAGCAGCCTCAATGAGTTTTTTCTTTTCCCACAAGTTCCACACATAATCAGCCACCACAGTGCCATCATCTTCCACAGGCTTCCTCCCAGTTGCCACTTCTAACACCACTACCCCAAAGCTATACACATCTGTCTTTACAGTAGGAACACCGGAATAAACATATTCAGGAGCAAGATACCCCATGGTTCCTGCAGGTATAGTAGCATCCCTTGTGTTAGAACTATGTTCATACACTTCTGCAAGCCCAAAATCCCCAAGCTTGGCATTGAAATCCGCATCAAGCATTATATTGCAGGTCTTCACATCTCTATGAATGATTTGCCTCTCACATTCTTCATGAAGATAGGTAAGAGCAGAAGCAACCCCCAGAACTATATTAACTCTTTGTTTCCATGGAAGCACAACTGAAGAATTGAAGTTTCTATGCAGAACCTTATTGAGGCTTCCATTGGGCAGGAACTCATAAACCAGAACCAGCTCATTCCCCTCACAACACCATCCCTTAAGCTGAACCAAGTTTTTGTGCCTCAAGTAACCCACCATTGTAGCAAACTCGGTGGCGAAAGGGTTATGCAAACAGTCCACATCATTAATTCTCTCAAACCTCTTCACTGCCACATCTCCTCCAAATGGAAGATTCCCTTTATAAACCTTTGCCGATGCACCTTCCCCAACAAGCCTATTCCTGTTGAACCCCATTGTTGCTGATTTGATTTCCGAAAGTGACAATCTTGTTGGCACTTTACTTGTCTGAAACCTACAATTTTGTCCCTCCCTAATCTGTCCAACAAAACCCTTTCTCTTTGTGAAAAAAACACACACCACAACAGCTGCTACCAAACCTGACACCAGAAATGCTGTTAAACCTCCCAATCCAAGAGCCATCTCTCCAACCCTTTTCCTCCTGCTATTTCCATCATTGTCCTTATTAGATGCGCTTGAATCCCCTTCAAAACACAATAAACAATCTCCTTCTTCCACCATATCCATAGGACTCACAGAATGAGAGTAACCAAAAGTTTTAAACTGCCAATGATGAACAAGGTGAATAGCTGAGCCCTGCCCATTAGAGGCAGAGAAACCAACATGCATGAAAGCCTTGAACCTGTCAGAAAGGTCAATCTGGGAAGCAAGAATTGGAGTTGGAGGTCTGGTTGATGAGTAACCAACCCACACACGAACCATTTTCATAGCATCCCTATACTCAATCCACGCAGTGATCATTCTGCCACTTTTGAGGTCAATTCCACGAGAGAAAGCATCGACAGAAGCAATAGAAGAAACAGCGTTGAAATCAATGGCAACATGGTTAGCATTGATATCACCAAGAGAAGGGTCAAAAGAGGTATCAAATTCAACAGCAAAATATGAGTCTTGTTGGTCAAAAAGGGGTGAGGGAAGACCCATATAACCAGCAGAGAGGGTTGCAAAATCAGTGGTTGAAGCAATGAGAAAAGCAATGCCATCAGATGAAGGACAAGAAGGGGAAGAAATGATTGAGAAAGAGAAACGGCATGAGAAAGAAACGGTGGAGTTAGTTTGAGGGTCAAGAAAGCGAACTGGGTAGACATAGAAAGCTCTTCCTGTAGAAGAAGAAGAAGAAGAAGAAGAAAGACATGTGGGTTGTTCCTTTGTCAGAGTGATGGCGTTTTGAGTGAAGAAGGCGTCACCATAGAGTGTGACATTGTCTGAAGGCAAGAAAGGAAGAGAAAGTGAGGGAAAAGTGAGAAGAAAGAAATTGAAGCATAAGAGTAACACACACTCACACTCACACCGCATTGTAAAAGACACTTTCTTGATTTTGGTTTCATTGTATTGCTATTTGCTGCTATCTACTCAATTCAATTCAATTCAATTCAACCCACTGCTTCATTTTCCTTCTTCCTACCTCATTGCTCCTCCATATTATTATGGAAAATGTTACTACTATATTTCGCAGCAAGCAACAGATAAAGTATTATTAAAATATAAACACAGTTATGATATATAATAATTAGAAATATATTATTATTATATTTAATTTTGTATTTAGATACTTTAGTTTTCGTTAGATTATTTAAATGTTGGTCTCTTATAATATTTTATGACAATCATTTTTTAATTTGAAATCTAAGCTACATTAATTTTTTTAAATAAATAAATCAAATTCTGGCATAAAAGTAAATTAGACATATTTAAAATAATGTCTAACTTAATTTGATTTATTTTCATGCATTAACAATTGAGTTTTACTTTGAGTTTGTATTATTTTAACATTAATTTATATTTAGAATGGCTGAACAACATAGGATACATCACAAAATTGTAGAATAAAATTCCATTATAGATCATTTAAATAAAGTTGTAGAATAAACTGTCAACATAAATCTTTTAATATAAACAATTCGTGCACAAATAGTCTAACTGTTTTGAATTAAAGATACAGTTAAATATTTAAAAGTAAAAAAAAAACTTTTAATATTAGATTAATTATGATAAATTAGCATGTCAATTATAATAAATCGTCGTAGAATGTGTTTGACTACCAACCCAATAAATACTTATTTTATAAAAAAAATTATTTGAGAACTTGGTGTTATAAATTTCATTAAAATAAATTTCAAATAATTTATTTTATAAGTATAAAAATAAATTATTTTTATACTTTTTATATAGGATTATAATCAAAAAATAATAAACGAACTACAGTCATTTCAATTCACAAGTTCACTACCTTCTTCTATTTGGGAGATGTTATCTTCTTTCTACCATTTATTTAAGTTTTATTTAGCTTAGTTAATATTAACATTCTTAAAAAATATCGTCAACTTTAAATCAAACAAAAACAAAACTACGATCACTAAAAAATTTATCCCAATAATCTCGAGGAAAATATTTTGGTTCATAGATTGGCAAACCAGACAATTTATTTGAGCAAAATTAAAAATATTTAAAAATATATTTTTAATTATTTTAAAAATAAAAAATATCATTTTTTAGCTGACCTATGAACTGATTTTGTTTAACAAATCTTTTAAAAATAATAAAAACAAAAGCAAACATATGAATTTAACGAGTCTAGTATATATCAAATAGTTAAAAGAGTTTAAGTGAACTCATTTGCATGTCTAATTTTCGAACAAATTAACATGTTTTTCGGTTTTTTCTTTACTAATGCTATTTTATAAGAATTTTGAATAAAGTGTTACAAATAATTTTTAATCAAGTAGATAAAGAAAAATATATGATTTAAGTCAACAAAAATAGTTAAATAGAAAATATTGTTTTGAGAAGGGAATTTTACACTTTGTGTTGACTGTACCTTTAAATCAAGAATAATTTTCTTTCAATTAGTAAACTCAACTAAATCAAATTGCACGAGATTAAATAAATCAAGAATGAATTTACTAGTTATCTCAAGTAATAAACCCAAACATGAATCAATTCAATCCAAGAACTTCACCAATTCTTTTGTTTGGAAGGTTGTTATCTTCTTTATCATTTATTTAAGTTTTATTCAAGTTAATTTTCATTTAAAAAACCAACAAATTCAAATCAAACCCGAAAACTTTACCCTAATAACCCAACAAAGCTTGAGGAAAATAATTTGGTTCATGGATTTGTAAATCAACTTATTTATTTATATAAAAAATAAAATTTAAAAATAATATTTAACTATTTTTAAATAAATTAACATGTTTTTTGTTTGTTTTTTTTCTTTACTAATGCTATTTTATACGGATTATTTTGTGTTACAAGTAATTTTTAATCAAATAAATAAAAGGATAATATTGGAATGATGTAAGAAAAAAATATTTTGAGAAAGAGAAATTTTATACTTGTGTTATGATGAAAGTAAGCTTATGTTCAGTTTGTTTTTTTTTTTTTTCATGTGAAATTAACAAGCACCGACACGTTAGTTGTTTTCGTCTTTCATTTATTTCCGAAGCATAAAAACAAGGAAGAAAAACGAAGCAGTAGACATTATTGGATTTGGTGGAATGGCCCAACCCTCAGGGATCTGTGGATCTCCAAAAAAGCCCTTTTCTGTTGTGGGATTGTGGCCACTTAGCTAGTGGACCCTTAAAAGGATTAAATGGCCCAATTCACTTATTTGTACATTGTGCTGTGTGTGCTTTGTCTATTTAATATATTTAAAAATTATAACATACAACCATTCCCCCATCAAAACTTTCAGTATCTTTGGCAGCTAATCCATTTTAAACCCCTAAATTATCTATTTATGAACTTCATCCAATTTTTTTAATTTCATCTTTAAAAGTTTCAGAGTTTTTATCCAGAATTTTGATCTAACTGCAATGATGTTGAGTCATAGAAAAAGAGGAAGAATTTGTTTTTAAAAAGGAATTAATTACATTAAATTAAATTAAAATGAAAGATTTTGATAAAAAATGTTCTGAAATTATTGGTAAGGCAAATAAAAATAAAAATAGTATAATTAACGTTAATATATATTAAATAATGAATAAAAAGTATCATTCATATCATTGTAGATTTTATATAAATTTCACTAATAATAAAAAAGTGTTACCATATCCAAAAAAAAATTGTATAAAAACTGCATTATCACTGCTTTTATATGCACTAAATTAATCCAACTTAAATGGAATCATGTGTATGCATATGTCACGAGTTGATATGTGAAAATGTAACACAAAATCTTGAGAAGGCATGCCTTCAACAGCGAATCATACAAATATTTCATAATAAAGTCCTCATCACTATTTGAATTTGACATGATGAGATAACAAAAGGAGCACAATTAACAAAGTCAAAATCACATATTTATTGTTTTTTCTATTGGCAGATAGCTAGATCAAGTTTGTTTCTTAACTATGTAGTGCGTAAAAAAATGTTGAAAAAACAATTTATTTTATAATCTTTATTTTTAAAATTAATTTTTTTTGTTAATTGGAAAATGTCCTTAATGTATATGCATACACTCAAAAATCATATAGGCCCAAATGATGAGATAATTATACATTTGACATCAACATTGCATACTTCAACCTATTTAAAAGTACTTGCCCTAAAACTGTTGAGTGGGATCACTTTAACAAAGTGCAGGGACAAGTACATATAATTGTGTGCTTGAACATTGTGAAACTGACAGTACTAATTTTAATTTTTTGGCTATGGTGATGGTTGATATGAGCAGAATAAAGGTAGGTGAGATGTTCCAACTAAGCTATGTGGAAGCCTCCCACTTGTAATTCCCGCCCCATATGGTTTACATGCCCCACCATTAGACCCATTTCATACCTTTACAAATAAAATAAATTTAGGGGATTATAAAAGGTTGACATAATAATGTTGAGTTAAATTTAGAATGTACTGAATAAGGAACAAGCTAAGCTTTATGTTATTATTGTTGACGATGACAACAGTCACCTATAAGTAAGACAACAAGAGGCAAAGGCTGCCAACCAAATTGTTCTTTTAAAGGAATAGGATTCATGTTAGGAATGTTGCAAGCAAACCTAGTTAGACCCCTCTCTTTGTCACTATTGGGTCACCAACTCAGGTGGGTGCTGCCAGCCCAAAGGCCCATTGCCAAAGTTTGTCATCTTGGATCCCACTTTTATGTTCCTATGTGTAAACAAAAATGTTGTTTCTATTTTTCGAATGGAATGTATTTCAGTATTTGGATGAAATAAAATGAGAAAGATAATATGATAGAAAATGAGATAAAAATTATATATATATATATATTAGAATAATTAAAATACTTCTGGGATAGATAATAATAACGATTAATGTGTAAATTGTAAGTATATATTATATTGATAAAAAAAATTGTTTCTTAATTAACAAATATTTTGGTAGAAGATTTTTTTTAAGTGTTTTAGTTTCTAATTAGTGAATGTTACTTTTCTATGTTTGGTACAGATATTTTTAAAAGTATTATCTATATTTTTTATTAAAGCATTCCTTTAAAAGAAGATAGGAATTCAAATAAGATGAAAAAGTTTCTACCATAATTATAATAACATTTTCAACAATTTTTTAAATATATAAAATATATTTATAACATTCTTAATAATTATAATTTTCAGAAAATATGTTTTTTTTTTAACATATGGTTCTCAGAAATAAATAAAAAAATATATATTAAACGTCCGTATCTTTAGGTTAATGGATTGACCTAAGATTAAGAACCTATCAGCTATATGCTTTTTATTTGTTATTTTTTGACAAGGCCATATGCATCATTTATTTGTTATTCGTATGTAATGAATGATAGCTAAAAGGAAAAGGCAAGACGAATATAATAAAGAGAATCCCGTGATATTCTTGTTTTGATTTTAGAGATAGTAGAAACTAAAAAGAAATTAAAAACAAAAAACAAAAAACACTTGCACACTCACTTGTATGTGTCCATTAAGTTACAATTAATAAATAACTTAATTATTAATATCTTGGATTCTTTAAAAAAGTCTTGTTTTCGAAATATAAATAAACAAAATTAGCTTAAACAAATTGGTGACTTGAAAGGGAAAGGAATAAGAAAAATGTTGTATCAAACGGTATGGTTGATCCTTTTAATGAAAATGGGTTTCATTTTTTTCCCCTTAAAATTAATCAAATAGGGTCCCATAAGCATAGCAAGAGACCGACCAAAGCTGGTTGGATAGTGTGATTGTGTTAAATCAAGTGGGGACCTTCGCCATATAATTTTGGCTTCTTGTCCCCAAAGCAAAGTCTTTGGATTTTGGAACCATCTTCATCTTCATCTTCATTCTCTCTTTCCCTCTCATTTCTTTTTTCATCATTCCAAGCTTTGCTTCTCTTGCATCGAGATTTTACTCACTTTTTCACCCACCAAAAATCATACCAAATCAACAAAGTCGGCTTTCAAGGTGATCATGTTCCTATTATTGTAATTGTGTAATTATTTCCATTAACCATCACCTCCCTACTCTACTACTATATCTATATGTAGGCAATGCCCAACATAATTTTTTTTTTTATCTTATCTCAGCAAAATTAATTAAGTTGGCTTCTTTTTCATCCTCTGCATGGCCTTTTCCTACATGTATGTACTTTGGTATCTAACTAAATCAAAATGTAGCAATGGCAATAGTAGGGGAGTAAAAGTTGTGGTTAAAATATGTGAATTTTATTTATTCTTTTATTTTTTTAAAAATAACTGCTTAATAATTTCTATCAATTTCCTACATGTATATGTTTGAAGCTTTATATATATGGATAAAAACTGAAAATAAAAGTACATTTATTTTCTCTTGGCCGGGAGGCTTCCCTCCTGGTGCGTAAGTAGATTTATCTTGATGATAACATAACTATCAAATATAATATTTTTTTAATATAACGTGAAAAATATAAAGTTTGAATTAAAATTTTTATATAAAATTATACCAATTTTATATTTTTATCATTAAATTAATTTTAATGGCTTAATTAATTTGAAAGTTAAAATTTCTTTAAAAAAACAATGATATAAAATTAACAAGAAAAAATTACACATTTTCTTTGTAGGTATAACTTATTAACATGGTTATTTATGAATTTATACGTGAGCATGATGCATTATACTTATTAATAGTATAATTTATTAATAATATATTAAAATTTTAAATAATAAAAACATTTGTTAATTAACGCATCATATTAATATAAACCTACAATATTTATATGAACACATTAATTTAAATAGATCAAAGTTATATTAACAGAGATAAATATATCCCCAGGTGTTCCCCGATACACACATGTTTGTGTATATATATATATATATATCACTTCTTTTATTAATTATATATTATTGTATTCCAATTATTAAAATCTAGTGACTAATAATTATTTATAAACATAAATAGAATAAGTTACTTATTTTTATTTATATTTTAGCAACATTAAGAATTTAATTAAAATATAATAATAATAATATATTTTTATTATTCAATCATAATTATTATATTATTAAAAAAAATTATTTTTATAATAATTATTTCAAAAATTATACTTATCATAATTTTTAATTGGTTGACAAGTTAAACGTAAAGATTAAAGATATAGTTATATACGAAATAAATATAGAATTTAATTAAGATACATTCTTAGTGCATAAAATTTTTACATTAATAATCATTTAGAAATTATGATAGAGATCATTTTTAAATTAATTATTATAAAAATAAATAATTTATAAATACATGACAAACTATAATTAAATAATAATGTAAAACATGATGGTATTATTAATGTATTCTATTTAAATTTATAAAAGAATACATTGGATTCAAAGGTTTTATAAAATAATACATTTGATTCAAAGGTTTTTCTATTTTCGGAAGTCAAGCAAAAAGGAAATTTTCTTTTTTAGAATTTTTTTAATCCTGGTATAGATGACATTCCTTTTACTAAAATGGGAATGAAGACATTTTACGTGTGTGAATTAGTTGAAATCACTATAAAATATTGTTAATATATTTTATAATAGTTTAAAATATGATTAATTTTTTATAAATTTTGGTTTATCGATTTTTTAAACTAATTTCTGTGAATAAATTAACCCACTCCATTTCTATTAAAACGTTTATATATTGTATGGCATTAAAAATTTTCTATTGGCGTTACAAGGCATTGTACAGAAATAATTTCACACGTATATGTATATATAAACACTCATTAGACAAATTATTTTGTGCCTATATAAAATATTATTTTTATCACAATATTAGTAGGATATATTGTATTATGAATATAAACTTAGAATATTTACATTGACAAGTTAATTTTTATTAAATGGAGACTATATTATCCTCTTTTCATATTATAAAACTCATTTTGCATATCCTATGAATTTAGTGAAAGGAAGAAAATTAAGGAAGGTTTGGATGTTAACATGGCTGATTGTCATTTGGCAATGTACAGTAGTTGAATTTGAGCAAAGTCTTGGATCTTGCCAAAATTATGTATTGGTCATGATTGCCTTCAAAGTTAAAAAATCTTTTTCAAAGGTGTAATAATCCTCTTCATTGTATATATGAAGGTGAATGTTTAAATTTAGTGATGCACAAATTTTTGTATCATGGATTGGAGTAATGCACTTTAGAAAATTTTTCATATTTGTTATATATTTTTTTTAAAGAGAGATCAATAGAGAGAATCTATATTAATAAAGAAAAACTCAATGTTTAGCCATTAACTAGTCAAATTTAAATTTTATGTGAATAGAAAAATATCATTGAGTGAGTTCCCTACTTTAGTGTTTGACTAATATTTCAGTTACAGAGTAAACCAAAAGTATTATTCTTTTATAATGGTTAGAAAGAATTTTTTTTTAATGTTTAACTTTTATATAGAAACAATAAAATTGAATCGGTAGATTACGTTTTTATACATTCGTTGAACGATAAATCACTAGTAGAGAGATACACAATTTAAATAACAAAAATTATAATATTTCAAAATAGCATATTAAAGTAGAATGGATAAACAATCAGCAATTAATAGGTGGAAACACAATATATAGGACGGCATGGAATGGCCAATTGGAGTGGATGGAATAATTTTATTTTTATAAATTTGTCCTTATTAAATAAAAAATTTACTAATTTTTAATTTTTAAGGTATATAATAAATACATTAACTTTTCCTTTATAACTTACTTTATAAAATAATAAAAATGTATATAACAAAACTGTAAAAAAATATAACAAATTCATAATTGTTATGTGACATCATTATATATTGCACTATATATATATATATATATGAAAGCCTCAAATCATTAATATTACATTGAGTTCAGACAATAATTCCTCTTGCGGAGATTTGGTCACCTACCAAATCACAAGATTTGGTCATTAATGGAGTGAGAAAAATAGAAAGAAATTTTAATCCTTTTAATTATCATACTGACTATATACTATATAATTTAAACGCAAGTTACACAAAAAATAAAATAAAATGAGTTAATTTATTAGATCAGATCCCCAACCATGTAATTTTTCTTACTTTCTTAGGTTGCATTTGGTGAACAGCCTTGGAGTATTAAATTGAAACCAGGCCTTTCAAAATCTCATATTTTGTTATTGTTTGGATTTGTTCACTCAATGGATAGGTAAAGAGGCTACTTCTTGGTTATGATATCTGCTTGATTTTGAGAAAGAATGTCACTAAACATGACCAAACCCAAAAGCCATGGAACATTGTTGGCGATCACCTACTATCGTTTGTACCTAAACCTAGAAGGCTGTCCATCAATGTCTTCTCCGATTCTTCTACGTTATTATTAGTGCTGGTTATGAATTTAATCTCTTCTCAAGTATTAAGGATATTGCATAGATGATTTCTTTAAATATTTTTTTAATTTAAAGTATCTAATCTTAGTTTTACAAAATTATCTTGAGTTATATATCTAATCCATAGTATTGCAAAATCATTTTAGTCCTGTATATATATATTTTTTAAATCATACTTATAAAATTTGAGAGACATATAGCATTTAAATTATATAAAATTTCTTTGATAATAATGATCAACATTAACTTTCTTTTCTCATGTGTTGGTTTTATAAATTATATAAAATGAAGTTATAATTATTTATTTCTTATAAAATTTGAGTGATTAAAGTGTGATATGTAAATGCGTGATACCCGCATCATATTGACTCGATGAGGATTTAATAGGGACAAATGGATAGAGCTATAGCCTATATGGTTGGATAGTTATTCAATATTCAAATTAAGGATAACAAAAGATATATCCCTCATTCCCTTTATATCCTTTTCTTCGCATATAACACAGTTCGCTAATTACCATATCTACTTTTACTTTTTCAAAATATAATATTTTTATTAATTTCAAAATCTTAATATTTAATAAAAATATTAAATAATTTTTTATTAGAAGCTCAAAAAATGTATTTTTAGTGATTCAAAATAAATATAATTTTTCATAATGACTATAATTTAACACAAAATTTATATTTTAACAACTTAAAATGTATTTAAATCACAGAATATTATTTATTAAAAGATGAGAAGAGATAGGCGGAGGAAAAGAATATATATATAATAAATTTAAATTATACATATGAAGGATTTGAATTATATACTAAAAATTTTAAATTATTTAATTATTTAAAAATATTATACTATTTTAAAAGATTATTCTGATGAAACTTAATTATTAATTATTAATTTTTTATTTTTATATAAAATAAGTTGTTTTTTTAGACGAAACGATAGTCCTTCATATTTAGAATACAGTATATTATTTTTTATTCTATTTATAATCGTTTAATTTTTTATATTTAAAAGATTATCAATTATTAAAATTTAAATATAAATGAATAAAAAATAATTCTTTATGCAAATTAATCAATATTATTTATTTAATGTCTCGTGGATATGTATGGAGGACCCGTGCGCATGTAAAACTACGGAAACTTTTACATATAATTAGTCGGTTTGTTTACTATGTATGGAAGTTTATATTTTAATTTTTTAAAGACACAAGCAGAATCATCAAACTCCGAAAAATAAGATGGAAAATGGTCAAATGTAAGTACAAAATTACAACAAATCATTCATACACATCTTTAATTTTAATTTTTTATATAAAATTATAATTTTAACTATATATATATATATATGTTTGGATATATATATTTATTTAGAATGTTATATTTGTAAGTATATGTATGTTTATAAAATATTACGGATATTCATATCCAGATTTAAACCTGTTAGATAAATATTTTTCTTATATATTATAATTTTTGCGAAAATCAAATAAATATAAGAATCGCTATCACCTTAATATATTCTAATTAGACAGAAGTTCATTTCACACACCCCCACCCACCCACACACACACACACACACACATATATATATATATATATATAAAATAACTTGTGCTTATAATATATATTATAATTTGTCAAAATTATATTGAAACAAAGCAAATTTTATTATTCGTATATAAATGTTTTCTTTTTGTAATAACATGGCATAAGAACTAAAAAAATATAAAATTAATATTTATATTTTTTATAAATTTTGTTATATAATTTTATATTATGTCTATTTTATTTTATAATTAATTTTTGTTTTCTTAATTTTTCATTTTACCTTTTCTCCTTCCACAATAATAATTTAAGGGTAAAATTTTAAATAAATCATTAAAATAATAAATATTAGATAATAAAAAATAATTTTATTAAAATAAAATTCATTATAAACCAGAAAAAAACATATAACTAAAATTAACTTTTCTTACTTCTCACATTTGTTTTGAGAAAAAAAAAATCAGTTAAACTCCCCCATAAATGATATTTTGGAGGCAAATAGAAAATATGTAATCAATGGTGGTGGTGCCCATTTCCCAGCCCTAAGGCCATCAATGTAGGATATGGGAGAAAGTGTTTTAGTTTTATGTCTATATCAAATTTATAAATATTATTTGTCTCTTAGAATGATAAATAGAAAAGAAACAAAATCCTATATCTTCCAATGGTTGTAGGTCCTTTTACAAACCATTATCATCTTATATTTAATATGATCGGACATGTTAGCTATCCTTAACTGGATATTTTATTTTGGTGATTTTATTAATATTTAATAACCTTTATGAGATTTTCAATCATTTTTATAATAATAGTTTATTCAAATCACATAATTAAAATTTAGATCTGTTTAACATATGCTTAAAATTATATAGTACAGAAACTAAATAATAATATTTTTATTAAAATTTATAATATTTAATATTATTAATATATTAAATCTTTTGATTTTATGAATAAAAATTATTATATATAATTTTTTATTATATGTTGTTAAAATATACAATAAACAGTATTAAATTTATTATAAATGATAATTTATTTATTGAATATTTAATTTAAAATAATTATATACTCTAACTTAAATTTAAGAATATTAATTAATCTAACATAGAGTTATGGATTTTTCCGTATAGGCAAATATATCGTGTCATTTATTGTTAACTCGTAAGGGTATTGCGTTTTCATTCTGACAAAACTATATAAATTTTAATCTCTTAAAATACACGAGGCATTTTTAAAATAAAGCATGAAATATAAATAATAATAATTACAAATTTAAGATAATAAGCTTTTAAATTTAAAGAAAAACATTAACTTCATGTTCAACTTTTAAGATTGAATTTAAATATTTAAAAATAATATTTCTATTAAAATGTTTATTATATAAAAATATATAATAAATAATTTTCCTCATAAAAATTTAAAAATGGTAGTAGTTATTTTAAAGATACTGGTTACAGTGTTGAACAATTAACCTTTTTTATTGAATATGATATTATTATTATTTTTGTTTTTTAATATATTTAAATATATTTTTAATAAAATTTTAATTTTTTATTTTTAACCAATATTTATAGAATACTGGTTAGCCAACTCATAAACTTTTACTATTTTTAAATGCTTGAAATCAACTTTAAAGATTAAAGTTACTAAAACTGTAAACTAGTTATTGAGTTTAAAATTCTAAGCTAGGAAATACCATGTTGTAGGTGTTTCTTTAGTTTAACCAATATTTTTAGAATACTAGTTAGCCAAACTCATAAAATTTTACTATTTTTTTATGCTTAAATCAACTTTAAAGATTAAGGTTAATAAAAGTGTAAACTAGTTATTGAGTTTAAAATTCTAAGCCAAGAAATATCATGTTCCAAGTGTTTGTTTAATTTAACCAATATTTTTAGAATACTAGTTAGCCAAACTCGTAAAACTCTACTACTTTTTACACTTAAAACCAACTTTAAATGCTAACGTTAATAAAATGGTAAACTAATTATTGAACTTAAAATTTTAAATTAATAATATGTTTAAAAAATTATTTCAGCAGTTAGCTTGAAAGGTAAAATTATTAAATGAAAAATTTGTTAATATATTTTGAATTTTGTTGATAAAATGATTTATTTTATTAATTATTAATTTTTTAGACGATTAATAATATTTTTAAAAAATTATTTTAAGTAACTTTTATTCATTTTAAATTTTAACTAAAATATTTTTTATATTTTTATCTTTAATATATTTTTATAATATCATATTTTATTTATCTTTATAAAATTAATATTATTTTATAATAATATTATTAATTTTGATTGATTTATTTTTATATTATTATAAAATATTACTTTTATATTATTATTTATTTTAATTAATATATTTTTTTATTTTATTAAAAATATTGAACTATTTGATAAAAATAAGATTATAAAAATAATTACTTTTTAAAAGAATTATTAAAAATGTATTCATTTAAAAATAAAAAAAAATATTTATCTAATTAAAATTTAATATATTATGATTAAAAAATATATCAAATTTATTATGCTTTAATCTATTTTTCAACTATGTCTTTATTTATTATTTTATATTTATAAACTAATTTTTAACAAATATTTTTAATTTAATTAGTAGTTTATTAATTTTTATTTTCATATAATTTTTAACTTTCATTTAATTTTATCCAACACACTCTAAAAATATCATATTTTAAATGTTTGATTAATTTAATTCTTAGTATAATTAATTTTTGATAAAATTAATTTCAAATGATTGGATATTTTTTACATGTGTAGAATTAATCTGAATTATATGTTTTTATTGAAATGTATACTTAAATTTAAAATTTAAAATATATATTCTGTATTAAAAAACAAAAATTAAGTGTTTTTTAATCTAAAATTATGTCAAATTGATTTTTTAAATTATTAAATATTTATATACATATAAATTAATCTAATTTATATGTTTTTATTAATATATATATTTTTTATATTAAAAATATAAAAATTAATTTCCCATCATTAAAATAAACAGAATCATATATGCAATTGTTGAATGGGGTATTGCATGAACAGTATGATATCTGTAGGTTTATTATCCGATAAAGATGCAAATTAAGTGCAATGCTAAGATTGAAGATAGATCTCATCAATAGCTTTGTTTTCGTAACTATATGGACAAAACTTATTTATCACTTACACTTCCCATATGCCACCTCATATTCCTTCACACCGCAAAGCCCATTATTATTATTATTTTATAAAAATGTTAATCCATGTTTTTAAGATAGCATTTTTCAATTTATATATGAACACATGGTATAAAATTAGTAAATAATATTTGTATAAAGTAATTTTAATAAAAACTTATTATATATTTATTTTATACACCTGAACATAAATTAAAAATTAGTTTGAAAGTTTTAAAAAATTATTCATGCAATTATACTATTATATAGTTAAAATTATTTTTAATATAATTTTTATTTATTAATTTTGAACCAATACCAGTAAGACACTTAAGGTGTCATTTTAAAAAGATATTTCTTTTACTGTCATGGGATTTCTATTTAAATACAGCTTAATTTAAAGAAATAAAACGAGAGAGGAATGTTAAACAATATGAAAGGGGGAAATATAAAACATTTAATATTAAAAGGAGAGAAAAAAATTGAATGTAAAAGATTTATTTATCCTGTTTTTCATACCAAATTTCTGAATAAAACAAAATTATCAAAATTTATTCTTTATATGTTTTTTTTTTAATTCTTCTTCAATTAAACAGAATGTAGAAGAATTTGGCAGGAATACATTAATGTTTTTAAAATTTTAAAAAATGACTGAAATCTGGCGTTTCTCTGAAACTAATTTATATATTACCATCAAGCATCACGAGATAAATTAATATCTAAGAAATATTTTTTTCTTGCCTGGAATTTTTAAGAACTGATTTCGCATGATTTTCTACCAAGTTCCTATATGATTTTAGTTTATCAAAATCATAGAATATTATTTTTTGAAATATATGTTTAAATTTAAAAACGGGTATCCCTATTTCATTATCCGATTACATGGAATTAAAAAAGTATGAATAGGATAATATATATTTAAATGATTTTTTTATGATGCAGAGGATATAAGTAAATGTTGTACGTGTAATGGATAAAAATTTAAGGAATTATAGCAACACACGTTTGTAAATATATTTATATTATTAGTTAAAATTTATATAAATTTTTAAAAATTATATAAGGTTCTATCGTTTTGGAAGTAAAATTTATTTTCAAAGTAGTAGGATCGATATAAATTTTAATTATAATAAATAACTGTTAAAAATATTAAGATGTGTGTTTATAATTTTTTAAAATTTATTAATATTTTCATAGTGAGAATAAATAATACAAACTAATAAATTAAATTATTATGTTATAATTATTAAATTTTTTTTAAGTCACTGTTTATTTATTTAATAGGTTGACCTTATCAGTATTATTTTTTCTTTGAAACACTGGTTAAGAAATAAATTTATTTTTTTAAAAATTTATATTAAGACATATTAAAAATTATTAAAAATGTATTTATAGCATTTTTATTCCAAATTCCTTAATCGATGCTTTTAGAATAATGTTTAACACTTTTCATATTTAATTACTTTTTTATTTCTTCTCTTCATTAATTTTTAAACGTGTAAAAAAATTAATAAAAATTAAAAATTAATACAATTTTACAATTTTACATAAACAAATAAATAAAAATACAATTTATTTTTTCTCTTTAAATAGGAATAAAAATAGAATATGAAATTATGAATTAGATATTTAAAGACAAGCTTTTTATACAATTTTTTCTTATGAAACCTACTTTGTAAACTTTTCCCCTCACTTTGAAGTTAAGCTGCTGCAGCATACTTAAATGTGTTTTTTTTTTTTATTATGACAATATCATTCATTAGAGAACACATATTTAAAATATGTAAAAATTTTATGATTGATGAAATTATTTTTTTTAAATATTTAATATAATTATGTATTTAAAAATTAAATTTAAAATTATTTATTAAATTAAACAAACTTTAACTAATTGACCCACGTACTTACTATTATGGCTAAATGTGTATAATACACTTATATGGAATATATGAAATAATTTGTTTTCCTCTCCCGGAGAAAAACCAAAATATAACTCAAGGACCTTTTTGCCATTCTCTCACTTATTACAACCTTAACCAAACATTAATACTTTATAACCTGCTTTGCCCCCCTTCAAATTACTAAACCATCCTTCTCGCGGTCTCACCTACGGACATAAAAAACAAAAAATAGAATACATAATTAAACCTTTTCATTTAATTAACCAATAATTTCAATTAACAAGATTTTACTATGAACCCAAAAAGTTTTTATTAATTATTGTCTTAGGTTAATCAAAAAATCGATAAATAATTTTTTTTTACAGTTTTGTTATTTTTAACTTTTACAACTAAGTTTGAACATCTAAAAAAGTATTTTTTTTTTATCAAAATCAATCTTAAAAATTTAGGGAAATATTTTAAAAATCAAATAAAAATATAATAATATAAAATGTTACCTCTTTTGATAAAAAACTATTTATTTTTAAAATAAAAACTATTTTAATTTGAAAAATAAAAATTCTTAAAGACAGTAGATAATAAAACCGATTAAAGAATAGGAGTGGTGGTTTGGAAATGTCTTCTCATTTCTTTTCAATCTCTCATGAGAGTTTCTGCTTTTCCATATTTAATTTATTTATAAATTAAAACTTTATTATTATTTTTTAATTTGATTTTTCCCTTCTTCATTCTTTCTTCTTCTTTTGACTAGTTGTACTTTTTCAGGCTCCGATTCTCTCTCTCTAAGTTCTTTCTCTCTCCTCTGTCCCCTCCTCCATCCCCCGCTCCGGCGACGCCGCCGGAACCCGCATTCTTCGCCGGAAATTTCCATCCGCCGCCTCGAAACGCCTTATTCCCACCCTTCCAAACGAACCAGGTTGTTCGAACCGGGTTTTTTTGCTTGAAGTCCCTGCATGAGTTGAAGAAGCGGTGTCTTTGACTTGGAATTGTGAATGGGGTTAGTGGGTTTCGGGTTTCTGTGAAGAGGGACAGATCGGCGAAGGTTTTTGGTGTTCCAGAGCGCGAATAAGAAGTGGGTTTTGATTTTTCAGAGAGAGAAAGTGAAGAAAGAGAGAGAGAGGTTGAGGTTTATGATGTACGGAACTTTGTGTATCGATCGCAGAGGGTGGTGGCGTTTCGGTGAATCTCTCACATGGAATGGCAGATCTTGTTAGCTACAGGAATGCCGACCGTGACATCGACCAGGTGGGTTCCGTGTTCTATCTCTAAGTTCTGATTTTTAGTCAAATTTTTATGCTTTGAAAGTTTTTGGTCAAATTTGACAACTGGGTTTTGTTGCTGAACGTTTTATTTTTTTTAATTTTATTTTTGGGTGGCTGGTAATGCTATGGTTATGATCAGGTGTTTGTTCTTTGCGTTTGTGTCAGTGTCTATGTGTTGTGTGTATGTTTCTTTTGTTGGAGCTGATTGGGAAATTTGAGGGGCGTGAGGATATTATAGTGAAGTCAGTGAGTGAATTTATGCTTTAACTTTATTTTGTTTTGGCATACTAAAATTAGGATAAAATTTTGATTAGAAATTTCTCCTTGTTGTCGTTGTGAAGTGGTTTATTTTTACCCTATTATTAAGTCTATTTTGTTTTCGGATACTAAAATTAGGGTAAAATTTGGATTGGAAATTTCATCTTCTTGTCGTTGTGAAGTGTTTTTTTTACCCTTTTGAAGGGGTGTAATTGATTAAATGTGGTTCAGTTGATTAATGGATTGTTGCTTTACTAACTGCCTTGGAGTGGGGTTTTTGAAAAGGAGAGATATGGCGTGTATGTATGTGTTTGAATGGAATGGACTGATGGACCATGGTGTATTGTGGCTGACTTGGTTTAAATTTCTAGCATTTGCAACTAAGTGCTAATAGGATAGGTATTTTAGTGATAAAATTTGATGCAACACCATATGAAAAGGTCTTGGATCGTTTTTGATAGGGATATTGAAGCTTCCATCAAGGTTGTTGTATTAGCTGTAGTAACTAGATGGAAGATGACTAAATTAGCACTCATATAGTGAAATTGAGCCTGCAATTAATGTTGATCACTTTGACAATGATGGTTGTGTTCCCACAAATATCTGTGGCATGTACAATATTTTCCAACCTTCAATCTGGGTCAAAATATTAAGAAGGAAGAGAGATGCTTCTCTAAGAAATGGAATGTTGAAAAACATTGCTGGATATCTGGTGAAACTTTCACAACATTTGTGCTATAACATGGCTTAGATCATTGTTGTTTCTCATTTCTCCGCACCTGCTGTATTTCTTATGTAAATAATTGTTTGTCTGCTTGATCTTTCCCACGGTTTACCACGTTACTTTTTCATTCTGCAGGCATTGATTGCTTTGAAAAAGGGTGCTCAACTGCTTAAATATGGTCGTAAGGGAAAACCTAAGTTTTGTCCATTTAGACTTTCCAATGTAAGTTAAAATGAAGTCCTTTTCAGGAAAGTGTCAGTGGATTCTCCAATCTCCACAAGGCAGTATTCTACTTTTTATATGGTCAATTTCAATTAATCTATTTAAGATAGGTACTTTTGTGTGTTATCTGATGTTGTACGAAAAATATGCTGTAGAAAGACTGCTAAATTTTACTATTAATACTAATATCTTCCCTAATATTACATGGTAAAGTTATTTGTTTGTGCTTGGATAATAGAAATGTAATATTTGAAACCATTAATAATTTTTTTTTGTAAATGGTTTTGTCAAAAGTTTGTTTGTGATAACTTCCTATGATATATGTAGCTGTCCTTACATGGTATGATAAGGTTATTGTTCTACTAATGATATCAAATGCAATTGAAGTTAGATTTCTGTTAGTGGGCCTTACTAGGCGCCGTTCTTTTCTTCCATGAGATTGAAGTTTGTCATGCTGCTGTGCTTTGTGTTTCCATGTCCTTAATTTTGTCAGCTGGGAGTGACTATTAAGTCATGATCCATAACTTCTTTAATGTATTGATTATACAGCCTGCTCCTAATCTTTTTGTGCCCATTTTTTCCCCATTTTTTGGGGTTCTAGCCTTGTTTACTGCATTTGGAATGGCTACGATTTCATATATTTTTATTTTATTAGTATGCCATATAAACAAGTGTGCTTCTTGGCTAAAATCAATACTTTCCTGAATCCTGAGTAAGCATGTGTATTTCTTTGGCTCATCACTGCTTCTCTGTGGAAGATTTTCTGGCCATTGTTTATTATTACTATTACTGTATATAATTTAGTGATTTAGCTCAGATTTTTTGGTTTCTTAAATAATGAATTAGAGTTTATGAGGTGTGAAGTAGTTTGTTGGTTTCTTATACCACATTTTTGGGTTTAGCATAATCAGTAGTTAACAAAAAATCTTTTTGTTTGATTTGGGTCAGATTTATTGACTTGTTACTAAAGTAAGTGGCATAATTTCCTCAGTTTGATGCTAACTAATGATGGTTTTGTAGCTTTAATGGTGGACACTTATGTTTCTTAGTTTGATGAATACTTCTACATTCTTATTCATGATTGTTAATAAGAATGCCTATTTTCTGTTGCTTCCTTGGTTGTAGACTAAAAACATAATGGTCGTGTATATAGTATTCTTGGATGTCACTCGTTTGAGTTATTTCTAATTGTACTCATTAGAATATCGGAAAACTGCAGGATGAACTGTCTTTAATCTGGATTTCAAGTAGTGGAGAAAGAAGGCTGAAGTTATCTTCTGTTTCAAGAATAATTCCTGGGCAAAGAACTGTGAGATTTCTATACTGTTGTTTTATATCATATTAATACGTTGGCACTCTTTGTGATTAACTAAGTGATTTAAGAAAAAAATTGTTCTATAAATTGTTTCTTCTCTGCTACTTGATTAATTTGTCTTATCTTCTTTGATCAGGCTGTTTTCCAACGATATCTGCATCCTGAGAAGGACTATCTGTCTTTTTCACTTATTTATAACAACGGGAAACGTTCTCTTGATCTGGTTGGTGATAGATTCTGAAACACCATGGATAACTGCACCATTATTTTGCTTCTATTTTCTGCATTTTTCATTATTACATGCTGTCTTTTATTTTGTTTCAGACTTGCAAGGATAAAGTTGAGGCAGAAGTGTGGATTGCTGGTCTCAAGGCGCTGATATCTTCTGGTCAAGGTGGGCGTTCCAAAATTGATGGATGGAGTGATGGAGGCCTGTATCTTGATGTAAAAACACCTACTTGTTGCCTTTGCAATAATTTCATTTTATTTGTTTTATGTGTCTTGTACTATGATGTATAGACTGGGAAAGGTGGTAGATCTTGCACTTGAGCCTGTAGTGTGTGTTTCACCATTTTCATTGAAATAAATATTTTGGATGAATCTTGATACCTTATTTGCTTGCTTCTTAAAAAGTAATTATTGTTTTCTCTAAGGAAAGCTAATATTTATTTTATGGATTAGCTCTTATCCTGAAAGGATTTATACTGCTGTTTCCTGAAACAAAGTGCCACTCACTCTTGCTCTTCTATGGTCACAATTTAGGAATAGTTGATTGTGGTGTTTGCCTATTTAATTTTTCTATGATGACATCATTTATTTGGAAATTATAGACTGCTTGAGTTTTCCAGATTCTCCTAATGCCGTTATGCTACATAATAGCTTGAATTTCAAAATACACATGTAAGCTGCATATAATTTTTTTCTGGCCCAATTACTTTCAGGACAGTGGAGACTTGACATCAAATAGTCCTAGTGAAAGTTCAGTTAGTGCTTCACGAGACATCGGTTCTCCCGACGTTTCTGTTAGTCAACCAAATACTTCTCCAAATTCCTTTCTGTCAGAGAATACCTTAAATATTGAAAGGTCACATGCACCATCAAACCCTTCAAATATGCAAGTGAAAGGATCTAGTTCAGATGTGTTTCGTGTTAGTGTCTCAAGTGCCCCCAGCACATCCAGTCATGGGTCCGCACCGGATGATTATGATGCGCTTGGGGATGTGTACATATGGGGGGAGGTTATCTGTGAGAATGTTGTGAAAGTTGGTGCTGATAAAAATGCCAGTTATTTTAGTCCAAGAGCGGATATTCTCCTCCCCAGGCCACTGGAATCCAATGTGGTTTTAGACGTACATCAAATAGCATGTGGTGTTAAGCATGCTGCTCTAGTGACAAGGCAAGGTGAACTTTTTACATGGGGTGAAGAATCTGGAGGACGCCTTGGCCATGGTGTTGGGAAGAATGTGGTTCAACCTCGTCTAGTTGAAGCACTGGCTTCTACAACTGTTGATTTTGTTGCCTGTGGAGAGTTCCATACCTGTGCTGTTACAATGGCTGGGGAACTATATACATGGGGTGATGGTACTCATAATGCTGGGCTTCTTGGTCATGGCACTGATGTTAGTCATTGGATACCAAAGAGAATTGCAGGTCCACTAGAGGGGCTTCAAGTTGCCTTGGTCACTTGTGGTCCGTGGCACACAGCCTTGATAACTTCAACCGGACAGCTCTTTACATTTGGTGATGGAACATTTGGTGTCCTAGGTCATGGAGATAGAGAAAGTGTTTCATATCCTAGAGAAGTAGAATCCTTATCTGGGTTGAGGACAATAGCTGTTGCATGTGGAGTGTGGCACACTGCAGCCGTGGTAGAGGTTATTGTGACACAATCAAGTGCGAGTGTATCATCAGGCAAATTGTTTACTTGGGGTGATGGAGATAAAAATCGCCTTGGACATGGAGACAAGGAAGCCCGGCTTGAACCAACTTGTGTCCCTTCGCTTATTGATCACAATTTTCATAGAATTGCTTGTGGGCACAGTTTGACAGTAGGCCTGACAACATCTGGGCACGTTTTTACAATGGGAAGCACTGTTTATGGTCAACTTGGGAATCCCCAGTCTGATGGAAAGCTGCCTTGTTTAGTTGAAGACAAGCTTGCTGGAGAATCTGTTGAAGAAATTGCATGTGGGGCTTATCATGTTGCTGTTTTAACATCCAAAAATGAAGTTTACACTTGGGGGAAGGGTGCAAATGGGAGATTGGGTCATGGGGATGTTGAAGATCGAAAAACACCAACTTTGGTTGAAGCCCTGAAGGATAGACATGTGAAATATATTGCATGTGGTTCAAACTACTCTGCTGCCATATGCCTTCATAAGTGGGTGTCTGGTTCTGAGCAGTCTCAGTGCTCTGCTTGTAGACAGGCGTTTGGGTTCACTAGAAAGAGGCACAACTGTTATAATTGTGGACTTGTGCACTGCCATTCATGTAGTTCTAGAAAAGCATTAAGAGCTGCCCTGGCTCCTAATCCTGGGAAGCCATATCGTGTATGTGATTCTTGTTATGTAAAATTGAACAAGGTTGCAGAATCTGGCAATAATAATCGGAGGAATGCCATGCCTCGTTTATCAGGTGAAAACAAGGACAGATTAGAGAAGTCTGAGCTAAAACTGTCAAAGTCAGCAGTCCCTTCTAATATGGATTTGATAAAGCAGCTAGATAATAAAGCAGCAGCTAAACAGGGGAAGAAGGCTGATACATTCTCTCTGGTTCGCACCTCACAAGCACCGTCTTTGCTACAGCTCAAAGATGTTGTCTTGTCTACTGCTATTGATATGAAGCGAACAGCTCCAAGACCTGTTCTTACACCATCCGGAGTGAGTTCCAGGTCTGTATCCCCTTTCTCTAGAAGACCGAGCCCCCCTCGTTCAGCTACACCTATTCCAACAACATCCGGACTTTCGTTCTCAAAAAGTATTGCTGATAGTTTAAAGAAAACAAATGAACTTTTGAATCAAGAAGTGTTGAAATTACGTGCTCAGGTATATTATGCTTTCCTCATTTCTCTCAAGTAAAACAAGTATAAAAATTAGCTGACTCTGATATTATAGCTTTCCTCCTCTTTAAGTTTCTTCCCTGCTTTAGGTCCGAGTCTGGCAAATAAACCATATAAGACATGAGCTTGTTTATGTGAGAAATGCTAATTTCATGTCTTTATATCTTTTCTTTTTGTGGTATCAAGATCTAACATAAATTCTGTTAGGTTGAGACCCTGAGACAGAGATGTGAGCTGCAAGAATTAGAGCTTCAAAAGTCAGCGAAAAAGACTCAGGAAGCTATGGCAGTGGCTGCTGAGGAATCTGCCAAATCTAAGGCTGCAAAAGAAGTTATAAAGTCACTTACAGCACAGGTTAATTGTTAAGCTAATATACTTTTCTTGGAGTCAGATGTCTTTCAAAACTTTATTATCATGTGCATGTAGTGATTTATGTCTGTAGCTTTATGTAATGCCGTGTTTATTTTATTTTGTCTTGTTTTCTTCTGAATAAAATAAATACCTAGATTAAACCACCTATTATGTTGGAATCTATTAAATTCTTTTTTTTTTAATCATAACAAGATATCTAGAATTGGTTTTTAAGCAACATAATCTTATTGCATGGAATTTTATTATTGGGTTAAATGAGGTGTATCTTTTTCTCCCTACTCATTCTGTTAATTATTCCATTTTCGGTTTTGTTTTGCTTTGTTTTTGGTTTCTTTATTATATTATACATTGCTCTATTTCATTTGGTGGGAGGATGGACTAGGGAGTAACATACACGCTCAGTTCTGAGTAAATACTGAATACTGTTAACTCTTGTCTTCTTTAAAGTGTAAAATTCCTGATATCCCCTTTCCTTGCTCCTTATAGAATTGCTGTTCTACACTATGCTTATTGGCCTGTCACATTGTTTCAGCTCAAAGATCTGGCTGAGAGGCTTCCTCCTGGTGTTTATGATGCCGAGAACATCAGACCAGCTTACCTTCCAAATGGCCTGGAGCAAAACGGCATCCACTATCCGGACTTAAATGGGGAGCGTCACACCAGGGCAGAGTCGATCAGTGGCTCCAGTTTGGCTTCCATAGGACTTGAATCTTCCCTGATGCATAGAACCGAGGGTACTTTGCCTGGTAGGAATGGAACTAATCTTTACCAGCAAAACCGGGGCCTTGTAACCTCTAATGGGGCAGATGATTACCCAGATGTTAAAATGCCAAATGGCAGCGGTGCAATTCAGGGAAGCAGCAGTGCGGTATCAGATACTGTTGACGGTAGGGATTCTGGACATTTCCAAGATGATGAGAGTGGTTTGAGATCAAGGAATGCTGCATTGTCTGCTAATTGTAATCAAATTGAGGCAGAATGGATTGAACAATATGAACCTGGTGTCTATATAACACTGGTTGCCCTCCGTGATGGAACAAGAGATCTGAAACGAGTGCGTTTCAGGTAATAAAAAGAATTCTCTTAATTTCCTGGTTAATTATGTTTATCTAGTTCTACCAGTATACATGATTGCCAACTGTAGAAAGCCTCCAATAGTTTACCAGCGGTAATTGTCAATGTTTGTTGGGATTAGGTGGGTTATAAAAATTCTATTTCTTATGCCAACTCTGCATGAGAGTATCTTTCACTTAGGTCAATATATTGGTTGGGCTGAGTTCTCGCTCCTGCAACTCAGTACATAATTATTGCAGCTTTAAACTAACATGTTTAAATTATCTTGCATGTGTAATATGTATGGTGGTAAATGTGTGTGCAGCCGGAGAAGATTTGGAGAGCATCAAGCAGAGACTTGGTGGTCAGACAACCGCGACAAGGTATATGAAAAGTACAATGTTCGGAGCACAGACAAGTCTTCCAGCCAAGCAGCACGTAGGGCGGAGGGTACTGGTTCACCTGTTTTATAATCTTAGGAAAGTAGATGGAGGGAAATTCTCCATTCAACACTTTTTTTTGTTGCAGTGAGCTTTGTAGGAAATCAAAAATCAATATGAAGGAACCAGTCACCCTTTTTGAGTTTTGTTGTCTATCCTTTTTCTCTCTACAATCTTTTTGTTCTCTCACCTTTTTTTCTTATGTTAAATGTCTTCCATTTTATTTGGGCAGGTGCCCTTTACATATCTGTTGTATTGTAGTGTATATAAAATCATCAATTGAGATAACCTTCCTATTTTCTTGGTTCTCCTCTTGGTGCACCGTTTTTCTTACCTCAATATGTATACCTCAGGAATAAAATGTATGCATGGTGATATTTGTTGTAAATTATTATTTAATTACTGCAATGAATACATTTTGTGCTCGATGTTGCTCATGATTGGTTGTGAAAAAAGATTACCAGTTATGAGTAGCACTTGTAGCTATGATCACCAAGAGCAAACATATGTAAGCGCTGCTATAGTGCTATGTTACCAATACATGTGAAAGTCAATAAAGGAAGTTTGTTTCAAATTTTATTCGTATTATTGCTAGCTATTTACATAGTTTAAGTCTTTGGAGAAGAATAGAAAATTTTAATGTGGAACAGTGGATGGTATGTGAGGAGGCTACACAAATTTCAACTGCGTAGCCAAAGTCATCTAAGTCCTTGTTGGGAAAAAGTTCCCTTTGAAATCTTCTAGATTTAGACTTCACTGAATTAACTATGCCATCACTTTCACTTTGAAATATTCTAGATGCCATGAGTTATCTGCGGAATCCCTTCAAAATATTCTAGATTGGAGTTTACTATGTCCTCCGAGGGCTTTGAGTTTTTTGTTTACCAAGTAGAATTTTGGAAGGAAAGAAAAGAAAATGAATAAGTATTTTCTAATTTGATGCTTTTGGACTGAGGGAAATATAATGATAAATTACTATAATATTACTAATTTTTTTTTTATTTATAAATATTATATATTTCTTTTAGTTTAAAAATAAAAAATATATTTCCTTTCCTTTTCTTTTTACATTTCAGCACCAATTTTTTTTCAAAACTAAACCGAATTCTTAAAGGCAGTTTGACAGGCTTGGGTCAGTTAGATCTTGATAGTTCTTTGGTGTCTCTAATCAGTCCATGATGGAGGCTAAGCAAATACCCCTCAATAAAGTGGATGCCAATAATATTAGCCACTTTCAATACTTACATTAATATGAACATTGAAATTTCGGACGGAAAACGAATTGTATAGGGTTTAAGCAGCTCCATAAATTAGGTTCAAGATTTTTCATGATGATGATGATGGGAATACTTGCAATGTCATTATAATATTTAAGTAGCAAAGTAATAATATATAAAATATAAATTTTATTTTATTAATGTGCAAGTATCTTATATATAAAGTTCAAATGCAGACAGATCATAATTAGAATAACAGAATATGTTCATGTAGTGTGACATGATAGGAAAGTCTTGTAACTACTGAATATTCTAAAATTAGTAATGTGGATAACATGAGTTGAGGTAATAACCTTGTATAAATGTATAGGAAATTTGTCCTTGCTATCGTAAATATTAATTTGAATCTCATATAACAATAAACTTTATATTAAAAAAATATTTATTAATATAATAAAAAAATTATTGAATAAAAATTGAAGATATCAATAAAATTGAAAAATCATTAAATAAAAGTTAGAGATATCAATGACAAAAGAAAAGTCAAAGACATCAATTATAAAAACATTTGCATTGACCTCTTTGAATGATCATCCAATCCCCTTTTTTTTAAATAACTAAAAATATACAATTATTACATTTGAGATTACAGTACGAATTAAGAAAATAAAATATAATTGGAGTGAGGTTTAACAAATTCCTTACCTGGTTGATACGTCATCCACTGCTCCACGGGAGAATCACCATTGTACTCCTCCTATTAATTAATTAGCAGATATCAAAGTTTAAGAAAGGATACAAATTTCAACCTATTAAGAGGATTTAATCATATCATTATATACGCGTCACTCGTATCTTACCAAACCCCAAATCTCCCACGTCAAACTTCAGCTCGAATAAAACAATAAATTAACTAACGAAACAGACTAATTAACAGATCTACGGTATATTACTACAGATTTGCTATTTCGTACCAAAAGTTTTAGTATAAATTCCAATATTTGAACTAACTAATCAAAGAGGTGTGTAATTAAGTAAATGGAAAGAAAGAGAATATAATTTCTTTATCAACCAAAATAAATAATTAAAATTAAGATAATTCAAGAATATTCTAATGCATGTAGATAAAACAACTTTTACAAGAAAGAAACACAAAGAAGAGCTTTTCAAATCCAACTTAAGAAGGAGAAGCAAAACCCCTCTCCCTATAGATTTAGTCCACATCCAAGATTTAACGTGTATCATATTTATGATAGATTAAAAATAAATAACTTGTTTTTAAGTATAATATTAATTTTGTGATTCTAAATGAAGCTGACAATGGAAAATCAAATTACTTTTCAAATATTTTAGAACTTTTTCTCTGCTCACCATTCTAAGGTGTTGGATAAAATTATCCATACAACTGCAGGGAAGAACCATTTCAAAACCAAACCAACTATAATAAACTTGTCATAATCTACCAATCACTTCTTAATTATACACAATACGAAATTTGTTTTTCAAGTATCAAGCATGTCTGATATTATTAAAAAAAAAAAAGAATATCATAGAGTTCAAACTATTCCATTTTCTATCGAATTCAGATATACAAACTAGTTGTTTATGCTAATAAGATATTGTAAGGTTTGAAATCTCCTTTTAACAACACCTCTATTGGTATCCGAAAGCAGATATAAATTTTTAATTCATCATTCATAGCAACGTGAAATCTTGAAAATCATCGTTTGTCTCTTTTGCTTGGATTATTGGTTTACTAACTAGATCGTATGAAAAGTTAAAATTGTGCTTCTATTTTATTCGAGTGGGTTTGAACAAGCACTTTATTGATTATATTTATTTAAGAAATAAAAAATGCTTCACCAAGTTTACACAGAATAATAGTTGAACTATTCAAGTAATTGTGCACTTTGAACGAGTATCTCATAATTGATAGAGAATAAAACAAGAGAGGGATTGAGGTGGAAATCATCCTGATTATTATTGGTAAGCAAAGCACCCAGATATAATATATAGAAATTAAAAGAGCACTACATAAAGACATCAAACAACACAACAAAGCTTTTCTACAAAGGTTGAATTTAAAATTACCATGCATTCTTTATCATTTCTTTGCATATGATTAAAAAAAAAAGAGTTGCTAATAAACAAGGCATAACTTTATGAGTTGAGTCAAGTCAAGTTATTATTTTCAATGGTGATGTGGCGGTCAAGGAAGTTCTTGACTTGAAAAGTAAACCTAATACTAAAAGATCATAACAAGTCCAGAGGAGCAGAGAAGTACTTGTATATAATGTGACTGAAGAAATGAAAAAAAATGAATAAAAATAGGCAAAGGAGACTATAAAATGTCATGGTGACCGGTATATGCGACTAATAAATGCAACGGAAGTTTCTAAAAATTAGGCTATATATAAAACATAAAGTAAATAAATCATAAGATTGATATAACTTTTCTAATTTCAACTTTTCAATAAAATTATGTAGGCTATGACAAGTAAGTAAAAAAAAATTAAAGAAAACACAAAATTTGAATGGAGGGAAGTAAGAACCATTTTAATGTGTGTATATATATAAACTTAATTAATAGCAAAAACCTAGTTTTTTTTACCAACAGAAACTGATTTAAATGATACATATTTGAATTTTTTTTAAAGTAAGGTACTAAATTCAAATCTTATATATGAAAAAGTTCAATAATAATGTTAATTGTAATATATTCACACAAAAGAATTCATTTAGAAATGTGTATTTTGAGAAAGAAAAAAAAATAGAATGCATTGACATTCGTTCTTTGATTTTGAGAGGACATTGTATTCAACAAGTGAGAAATTACTCATCTTTTTTAATAGCTAGAATTATATATAAAATACATGCTTAAACTGTCTAATAAAAAAGATTTATATAATCACATCAAGTAAGAATAGAAGTAAAGGCTCTTCAACAGATATTAATTTTTATGGTTAATATTATTTAATAATCTCAATAATTAAAAGTAAAAATATTTTAATATATATATATATATATATATTAAAAAAGACAATTAATATATAGAAAAACCTAGTTTCATTTTTTGTCATTGAAAAATGGTTTAAATACTGCATGTTTGATTAGTGTTAAGTAAGATTTTAAGTTCAAATCTTATGCATAAAAAAAGTAAAATAGTAATGATTTCACAAAAGAAAAGGTTAATTTATTTTAAAGAAGTGACTTATATACAAGTAATATATGATCATTATTATCGACAAAAGATGTATCTTAATGTAATTTATAGAAAACGTTAAAAAAAATTAAATTCGCGCACACGGGACACATATTCAATAAGTTATATTGTATGTAGGCGACATTGATACAAACAAATTGAAAGTACGCATGTATCATAAGTGCTTGGGCAAATTTCATGGGAATGTTGTGCAGTTCATTGGTAACTAGTGACAGAATCGCGATTAAATTTCTATATGTTTAAACAACATAATTATTTAACAATTATGCTTACTTTTATTATTATACTAACTTTTAGTTGAATATTACATTTAAATAGTTAAGAGAATGAATTATACTTACATTTTATATATAATAAATTTTATCTAATAATTTTTTATTTTTATATTATCTTAATCTTTTTTATGTATATAATTTTATAAAAAAAAAATAGGAGGTGTTAAAGAATAATACAATATAGTGTAGTTGAAAAGAAAATTCGATGTTATATATAAAAAAAGAAGTTTGTTTAAGAAAAAAAAATCAGATAAAAATTTATTAAATTTTAGAAAATATAAATATAAATTTTTCTAAAATAAAATTGATAAAGTGTTGTAGGAAAAACTGGAAATACTAGCCGCCTCCTCTGCATTTGGTGTTTGAAATTGACCATTATAATTAATGGGTTTCACATGGCTTCAAAGCTAGGTTTGTAATCACGATATGATGATTTGACATGAATTGAAACAATTTACCCACCCAACTCAATTATCATTTCGAGGGGCTAATTAATTTTTTCATTTGTCTTCTAACTCGAGAAAACGTCAACAAAAATAAGTCATAATTAAATTGAACATCTTATATTGTCATCTATTTTGTTTTGTCCTGTATATTAGCAATTAACATTTGTTAACTGTTGTGCACACGACCACGAACTTAGACATAATTAAATTCATTATCTGGAATCATTAAATTCATCACCGTTGAATACAAGATTTTCTTCCTCCTATAACTTTAAAGTACATAAAATACCAAACTTCTTAATAAAAATCAAATCTTCCCTACTTATGTCATCGTCGATCGATTCAAACAAATGAAAAAAAAAATTGGGACTGTGAAAAAAATCCTATTAAATATTTTTTTTAAAATTATCTTACAAAATTAATAAAAATAATTATTTATTTTCTTTAAAATGAATTTAACTAATTAAACACATTGTATTGTCTTCAATAAGTAATTACTTTTTTCAAAATGAGTTTCACTTCTAATCTTTTTTGCAGGTAACCAAAAGTGAAATTTGTTTTGACCCCTTTTATAATGTTTAATTTATAATATTTGTTTTACTAATTCTTTGTTAACAAATATTCTTAGTTAAGTAAAAAAGTATTAAATAAAATATAATTAATTAGATAAAAAATTTAAAAATATATATCTCAATAATATTAAATATAATTTAAAAAAATCATATACTAACTAATTTTTAATTTTTATAATATATATATATATATAGTACTAACAAGATAAAAAATAAGACAATTAAACTATTGAAGCAATATATAGGTGTAGTGTAGGATGATAGCTACGAAACCAAGGGTCCTCGTACGAACATTTATTTGCTACTTAATAGAATCAAATCAAAGCACAACAATGGACGAGTCGCACGTCACTTCCCCAAAGTTCATGAGAATGTATGGTCACTCTTAGCTACAGTTACTACCTTTGCTTTTTTAATCAGTTTTGCACGCATTAATTCAAATTTGAGATTTCAGAGAAATAAGTTCCAAGTTTATAAGAAGAACAATCAATAATATGTCTAAGTCCTAAGATAACATATATATTATTTATATATGAACAAAATTCATTGATAGTTCCATTTTTCTTTCTCCTAGAGGAAGAATAATGCCAATAATGCCAGCTTGCATGTGTTTACCAAACCAAAAGCTTACTTGCAAGAAACAGAAGCAGAAGTAGATACACATCAACTTTGCAAGGTTAATTTGTCAAGTAGATACACATCAACTTTGCAAGGTTTGTCACCTTTTTCTCTTTGCTTTCAAGTACAAGAGCTTTTATCTTCAAGCCAAGCCATAAAACATGTCTTGTTTTGAACCCTCAAGGGTATTCTATCACAAACTGTATGAAGAAAAGCTTATCCTGATGTATATCCTTCACATGTTATATGTGGAGAAGGTAATCTACCTATACCCTTTAACAGTTCATTTTGATGAAACTGTTTTGTCCCTAGAAAAATTATCTTGAAAATAACCATCAAAGAAGGAATTATAACCAAAAACAAGAGAAGGTAAAGACAAAATACAATTAAATAAGGCATCATATATATATATATATACACACACACATACATTACCCTTAAATTTTCTGTATAGAAGGAATTTATAGATCATATCCTCTATGGTTTCCCCATTGAGCTTTGTAATCCAAAGCTGTTGTGCTTCCTAGAAGGCCCTGAAGGTGGGATTGGCATTGCTTTTGGCAAGAAACCAAAGAAAGTTGGAGGCAAAGCCTTAGCCTTGGGCTGCACTTTGTATACTTGATGAGTGTGTCTAGAGCCATAACTATGGCCAACAAAATATATAAACAAAAGAAGCAGCACCAGCAACACATTGAAATGTCTTCTATCCATTTTTTCTAAAAGAGGGGTTTTAATTCCTTAATAGCAAGAAGGGAAAGAAAATGAGTGAAAAAGAGAGAGACACAAAGGTAGCTAGGGAGAGGGAAAATGTTAAAATAGGAAAGGGAAGGAGAATGAATGGTGCAAGCTACAAGATGGTTTCACAAGATCTTAATAAATGAAAGGAATTTATGGAGTGCTTTGAATGTAGTGGCTGCCAAGTATGGCTTGTTAGTGAAGTATGTGTGAAAAAATGGAAATAGTACACCAACAAAGAAGAACCAGACCCAAACATAGGGGGAGTAAATGCAAGGTCATGTGCTTTAGATTTGGCTGTTGGGATTGATATTTGTGTTAGGCTTTTGGTGGCTTGTAGCAATAAATGAGACAACATGAAGCAATAGTAGTTTCTTTTTATCCAATTAAAATAAAAAAGACTAGGAAAGCTTTTATGAACGGATCCTTAGGGTAGGATTGGGTAGGGTGTTCGGTGTTCTAAGTCGTACAAAATGTGATAATATTATAGAAACCATCCAAAGGAGTATTGCCAAATGAAAAAAAGAATGCACAAAATTTATATATATAAAAAATTGATATTCATATGAGGATATATACAATATATTGAGAGCAAAATTGTCTGGTTAGGTGAATCTGTGGGCCTTCATGGAAATTAATGGCCGACTAAGGAAATGAAAGTCCAAAACTATTGTGCCTAGTCTTACAACATGTAAATATGTCCCTCATCAATGACTTAGGGACTAAAATCTATTGGGGGCATTCAATGAGGTGATGTCATAGCTTCACTAAGTGAGAATTGGTTATTGTTCCAATTATGACAAAACTATATAGAAATATTTAATAATATTATTAAAATAAAATAAATATTTGAAAAAAATATTGTTCCTTTTTTAAAATAAAACTAATTTTATAATTTTCTTAAATTTATTTATATAAGTAAAGTTAGTTATTTTAAATGGAAGGTTCCACAGTGGCAGTCCACATAGAGAGAAGAGGGTATTGATGAGTGAGGCGAGCAGTGCATGAGCAGGGTAGGCAAAGGAATTGGGTTTTCTTAGACATAATAAAGAGTTGGACCCACTTTCTGTTTGGAAACAGAGGCAGAAATTAGGGACAGATTGATGAGAGTGTAGATTGTGTTGTAATCAGTGTTTGTAACATCTATGTTGAATGTTGATCATAGGAGAAAGGAAACTTAGTTTGGCTTAAAGTAAAATTTATTATTAGATGTTCATGGAGACATATGTTAAGTGTGTCTCTAAATAAAAATGGATTGTAGCATAGAAGAACAGTTCTAGATTATTATTATTATTACTATTATAATTCTTGGTGTCAGAATGCTGAGAAGGTATTTGGCTACGTAATTTGTCTTTCTTCTATGCATTTCAAGCTCTTTCTTTCAACCGGTGGTTTTATCAATATTGGTTTAAAATAAATAAATAAATAAATAAAACTTTATATTTTTGCTCAAAGTGCTTATTATTATACCAAAACTGTCTGACATTTTTTACTATTAATAATATAGAAATCTATAAAAGGGATAAAATTACTTTAAGAAAATTTTTATTTAAAGTTACTTTATTTAATAATTTTTATAAATAATTAAATTTTATCAATTTAATTATTAAATTAATAAATTATATTATATAAATTATTTTTATAAAATTTAAAAATATTTAATATTTTATTAAATAAATTTAATTAACAAATATTATAAAAATATATATTATTTATTAATTTAAATTTAGTTGTTAAAATATTAAATATTTTTTAAAATTTATAAAATGTTGTAAGAATAATTTATATAATATAATTTATTAATTTAATAATTATATTAATAAAATTTAATTATTTATAAAAATTATTAAATAAAATAATTTTAAATTAAATTATTCTTAAATAACTTCATCTCTCCTCTTTATATATATATATATATATATATATATATATATATATATTGTTTGTATTAACATCAGAAGACTTTTGAAACTAGCTTTTGTAGTTGGAAAAATAATTACTTTGACCCAAATGCATGTGAAATCCCGTAAACAAAGTTCAGATCCAGTAAAAGGCAATACAAATAAGGCTTTATATATATGCACAAAAATAAAGGACTGTGAAACTTAAGAAATTTTAGAAGGGTTGTATTTAAAGTCTTTTCATTTTTGTTTTTTTGGAAAATACCTTATTTTATTTGAAAGATGGATTTTAAATTTATAGGAATTATGTAAGCTTTTAAAATAAAAGCTATTTTTATACCTTTCTTGAATGTTAGAAATAATAACTTAAAAAAAGCTCTTAAAAAATTATATCACAATCATTTTTAAAAAACTTAAACAAATAAATCCTTAGGTCAGAGAGAGTTGAGGGGAGATTGCAGAGTCCCTTACAAATTCACGACACAAGCACGTTGGATATGGTGTTCTTTCAATTAAGGCTTGTCTGGATATGCCATGGAAGAACATAGATACATGCATCCTAGAGACACAAATTACTCTTAATCGTGTTGGAATGAAGGTGGATCCATCACGATAAGATATAAATCTAAACACTCACTTAAACATCAGATTTTATATTTCTGAAATAACTTTACTTTTAGAATTTTTAATTTTAAAATTTTAGATTTTGTCTCTATTTTTCAAATTATTAATTTTAGATTCTTATTTTTAAAATATACTAATTTTAGTTCATAAAATAAGCAATATTTAATACGTCAATAATAATAAGTTAAAATTAGCTTATTTTAAAAAAGAGAGAACAAAACCAAAATTACAAAAGTTTAGAAGAATTAAAAAAATATTTAATCTTTATTTTTATTATTTTGTTTAATATTTATAAAATATAAAGTTTATTTGCACATACAGTTTAATTATTCTTCACAAATGCAAAAAAATAAGACTATCATTTTCTTGCATTCCTTTTTCTTACTTTAGTTTAGTTGATTTTTTACCTTTTGTTTCCAAAAGGCAAACAAGGTTTGGGAACTAAAGAAAAGAACAAAATATTGGAACTGTTATAGATAGTTGTGTTTTGGGTACAAATTTGAACTACAGTTATACTCAACTGAATAATTATGAACCCTATTGCAGTGCTCCGGGATCAATAAGAGAGTACTGTAGCGTCCTAGAAAATAATGGGGAATATATTCCATCCAATAGAAGATAAAGAAAGAAAAAGGTACTGAATATTCTACTTTCCCTGTTACTCTTCATTTATATATTCCTCAAAAATTGGTACTATATATTGGACATAAGTATACTTTCACAATAATTTGCACTACATAACAATATCCACTAAAAAAACATTTACTAATAAACATAATTGTTAAAGGATTACTTTAACTTTCATTAATATATTTTTTCTTAACAAAAAATAAATTCATTTTAAATCTATATTAATAAATTATATATTATACGAATATTTAATATACTGATAGTATATTTTTGTATTCTGTATGTATTAATAAAATTATTTATTGATAAAATATACTATACTATTATTATTATTATTAGTTTACAATATTTATACTATTAATTTTTCTGTTAGAAAAACCTATATTCGTTGAGGCTAATTTAACGTAAAATTGTTGTGTGTGTATATATATATGGTTTGTATGAGCGCAATACAAGATTTTTAAGACTCATGTTTTTTTTCTCTTTTATTTTTTTGGTTAAAGGATTATCAATTAAAAATATCTATCGACACTTAAACATAAAGAATGCTAATATTGTAAGAGCATTACAACATTGTAGAATAAATAAACAGAAGAGTTACAAGCGCACGCACTTAAATTTAAATAGAAATTAGCAGTACTAAATATTTCACACACAAAAAAACTGAGTAAAACATAAAATAAAAATTCTCATATTTTTCCCGAATTTGTTAAATGAATTGCCTGTTTGTCTACACGTCTCTATGGAGGTTATAATTTCCAAAAGAGTTCAACCAGGTTTTCTCAAAACGCAAATACTGAGCCAAAAAACAATCAAGCTAAAAAAACTCAAAAGCAAGTTATTTTCAATTTATTTTATGGTCCAAGAAGCTAGGACCTTTCTTTGCATGTTTTTGTAAAACTGGAAACAATGTTTGGGCCTTTAAGAATCAATGTGGGCCATGCTTAGTTTAAAAGAAACCAGGCCATATTTGGGCCTCCGGCATAGGAAATGGGCAATGGAAAATCAAAGGAACCCCTTTCATGCAGTAGAGGTGGTGCCTATAAAACTAATAAATATGACATAAGTCTGATACTCGCACTGCTATGAAGATGATCATGATAATAAAAAGGTTTCAGCTTAATAAATTACTCCTGATTAAAAAATTAAAAATTTAATTTTTTTTTGTTAAAAATTGTGTTGAGAATATATTAAAAAATAATAAATATGTAGTAAATAAAAAATATTTTTTATTTTTGAACTAGTATATTAAATTATAACATTTAAAATTATGATATCAATAATAACAATAAATTTATAAGCTAATTATGTTGATTTCTTTTAAAATAATTCTAAAAATTATACATACTATTTTTATACCTTTAAAAATAACAAAATGAAAAAAAATGCAACAGACATTAATTTTCTAACTAAAAGTAGTGCAAACATAGGTAATGGGAATTTTAAGATCATTATTATTTTTATTATTTTTTTAGTGTGTTTGGATTGAAGAATTTTAGAATTGAAGATAATTTTCAGGAGAGTTTAAAAATACATACATTTAATAACATTGTTTAGATGATTTTGTAAGAAGAAATTAACATAAAAATCCAACATTTCATCAATTTTTATAGAAAATCAATGAATTTAAAATGATACTTCTAAACTGAGAATTTTTAGATTTTTTTTTTACTCTCATAATCAACCCAAATAACTTTGATTACTTCATTTCTACACACTCTAATTCTTTTTCATTGCCAACATTAACAGAGGAGTTGTAAATGGAGGCTTATACCCTAGAGAAGTTTGAATAACTTCGTTTTGTGTAAGGCACAGTATCTAAGGATGGAAGTAGGTCAAGCTAAGTTAGAATTTGAGTGTTCAAGCTTTATATGTTTAAAAAATTTTGAAATATGAACCTGAACTTGTTACCTGCTAAAAGTTTTTTTTTCTGTCAAAGTCTGGTCTGATTTAAAGCATACAAGACCTACAAATCTGTTTAAAAGTTTACATTAAAAAAAAATCAATAAATAAACTTAAAGTATATATAAATAATTGATTAAAAAAGTTTGCAAACTTAAAGCTTATAAGATAAAAATACCATTAAATAGGCCTAAAACATATATATATATATTATGTAAATAAAATATAAACTAAATATTATACAAATATAATATATTAAAAAAAATATAAATATATAATATATAAATATAAATAGAGTTTTTTATAAGTTTAGACCTAACTTGTTTATCTAGAAATATTTTTTAACAAATCTAAGTTTATCTATTTATTAAACGAGCCGAATCTAACTAGACTTTAAACGAGCTGATCCGTAGGCGCTGTCGAACCTTGTTCACTTCCATCCCTGATGCCATCCAACGAAATGAATTTTTTATTTTCAAATTTTAAAGAATTATAGTCTTTTAAATTTTAAATGTTGATCACTATATATATTTTTTATTTTAATTTCTACATTTTTAAATTATATTTATTTTAATTTTTATATAAAATGATAAAGATTAAAATATTTATAAAATTAAGGATTAAAATATTTTTTTATAAAATTAAGATATAAAATGACCGACCTTTTATAATTTTCGGGACTAAAATCTTTTCAATTTTAAAACCATAGCTTCCATCACCAAGATCAAGGATGGGGATACCTTATGCTGAGACAACTGCAAAGGCTTCTTGTGCTTCGTGGGGCAAAAGTGGTCCACAACTTAAAAAGAATAAATTACACTAATTTTGAATTATTTAATGTGACTTCCTCAACAAATAATTAAAACTTTTGCATAGTAAAGCAGTGAGTTGTATGTTATGATTGGTATGTTATTGGTTCTTTGTAGAGGCGAATGACTCGGGTGAGTCTAAATGAGATGATGTTGATGTTTTGGTGTTATTATCTAAATAAGAAACTTTAAAATTTATAGGAATTCCGCTAAAGTGATTGAATTGAATTGAAAAAGTTAACTGATACATTTCATAGGTCATACATAAGTTTGAATTCAGACTTATTGGTTGGAAGTGAGGTAAATATAAATAATTTTATCAGTGTTTTTTTGAACTCAGAATTTTTTCTTACTTTAGACATTTTTCCTTCCTATTTTTAATTAAAAATTAATTTAATTATTTCTTAATTTTTTCAAGCTCTCCGTCTAAAATATATAATTTTTAATTTTTTTTCTTTTTAAGTCTCTTGAAAAAATAATATAATAATTAAAGAATATTAGAAAAAATTATAGAATATCATAGGGACACTAACTAAAAATAAAAACAAATACTATTTCATATGTTAATTGTATATAAAATATTAATGATTCAATATTTTTTTTAAAGAACTAAACTTACTTAATAATATATATTAAATATTATTTAATTAATATCTTTTACAACACTTGCGAGCAGAACCTAAAATAACATAATAATATCTCTTAAATTTATTTCATTAAGCATGAAGTTTTAATATAATACTATATATACATAGTGTTTATGTAATAAGTTATAAGTATTCATAAATAGATTTAATAGTACAGATCATAAAGAAATTAAATTGAAAGTTAAAATAAAAAAAATCAAAAAGTAAAATATTTTATTAAATTAAGTTGAATTTCATATATAATTCAAAAACAATTTCAATTTTAAATTTTAAATTAAATTTATTTACGTCACTCGTCCTAAATATGACGAGAGGACTTGAAGCATTATTTTATAATTTTTAATAAAAATTCTGGTTTTTGTATATTAAAAAAAAAAACGAAAGAAAGAAAAGAGAACGGTTGAACATTTTGTCTTTTATTTGCAGAGGCGGGTCAAGAATTAGGGTTTGTTTTTTCCTTTTTGCGAATTAGGGTTTCTGATTGGATCCTTTTCTTCTCCACAACTCATTCGCCATCAGATCCATCAACTGTATCAACGTCTTCTTATTATTCTTCCTGTTTTTTCGCCATGACGGACGGTTTCTGGAATCGGCAACAGGCAATTCTCCCTTCTTCTGGGATGCTCAAACGACCTCGTACCGAATACGGTTCGCTCTTATCCCTTATTCGCTTTACTTTCTGTTGACAATGCCACTATTTGACATGTTCGATGCACTTTGATTCTTCCAAATATACCCTTAAGGCAACCGTTATTTCGAATTTCAAAATTAGATTTTGGAGCTAGCTGTTATTTATTTACAATTAATTGATTGTGGGTTTTATTGGTATAGTATTTGTTCAATTGATAGGATTCCTTTAATTACTTGGCCTTTCAAAATCGGTGTTTGATGTTTTATCAAAGCAAAGGATGACATGGAGATTGAGTGTGTATAAGATAAACTGGTTGGACAGACTAAGAATATAGATGCTCTTAGTGATTGATGTTCTTAGTGATTGTATTCTTATTGGGTTTAACTTGTGCAAAGAGAAGACTATCTTTGATTTGCTTATCACTGGCATTTTTTAGCCATGTTTTTTCAAATAGGCTCATCACTATCTGAGTGATAGCTGCATTGAGAAGATTCAAATTCAACTCTAGAATGATTGTCCATAAATATATTAATTGATTAAATTACTTTATATGATTTTTATGCTTATTATTGCCGCCTGCCTATAGTATAATCTCTTGTATTCCTTTGATTACCATATATTCTATGCAGAGGTAGAACTAGAATTACAATTTTGGGGCAAAAATAAATGAATAAATGAAAGGGCCCAAACTATTATCGCATAAAAATATAGGCAAATTTTCAAGGGGAAGTATTTAAGTTTTGGCTTCCTGCCACCCCCAATCTACAAGATAGGTCTACCATCCCTTGCTTCTGGACTTTATATAGATGTTTCTCCTATTCTGGTAAAGGTTATTTTAATATTGATGGTCATAGCCTCCCATGTTGTGGCATTTTCAATTCCATATACTGCGATATGGCAATCGCTCTTCAAGTAAAAGGATGTTAGTGGAATTAATCTCCCTTGCATTGCACTTGAATCTTTGCCCAGGTTTTGGCTTAGCTGCATGCTGTGTGAAGAAATAATCATTCTGTATTGTGCATGCAATCTGGGAAATGTTGAAGCCTTGGAAAACGTAAAAAATTGTAAGATTTGCCATCAATTAATCATTGGAGTCTCCTAGGAGCAGCCAATTTTTTGAAGGGTGGATTTTAGTAAGACTAAAGAATGGAGAATTTGTCTCCCAGTAAAATAGTGGGCTGCTACTGTGGTGCTCCAAGCTGCTACGCTGAAAATACTGCAATGACCAATTGAGGATGCCTGGGAACTGTTGGGGTACTGGGATCCCTTCATCCATTTGCTGAGTTGCTAGTAACAAGGAAGAGCCAAGTGGTATAGGAAGTGGAAACAGCTGTGACAGTGTTATCCTTAAAAGTAGAAACTAAAGCAAATGAAGCAGTTAATTAGATGTAGGTAAAGTAGTATAAGAGGAAATTTCCCTCCTAGCTAGCTGAACATTGTGAAGCGGATAGAACCCATTTGAACTAAAGATCCATCCTAGAGTACCTCACAACAGTTGTGACATTTGATTCAAAGTAAACAAAGTTGTCCCTCTTATGAAACATGGCCCTACATGGACACTTGATATGAGATGAAATGGTTTCTCTGACATAGCCAATGTCTAAAATATAGGATTCTGAGACACAATATACATACACTATACACATCACATGCACGTATATGTTTATAATTTCCTATGATACTGATCTTCACAATAGAAAAGAGTTATTATTTTACAATATAAGCACCTGTTCTCTTTACAAAAAAACCCAAAACAAGAAAATGAAATTATATCTTATAAAAGTATATTTACCTTTTTAAACCTACATGCTAAGTTTTATATTTTTTTTATGATAATGAGCTGTAAAAAAAGGGAGACGCATTATTTTGTAATATTTTATATTATATTATAAGCAAACTTATCTATAAGTTAAAAAATGAAGTTTTTGTAGTATACTAGTATGTGTCCATACATGTGATGGTGTCAGCTTACGTGTTTGAGTTGTATAGAAGTGTCGGTACAAGTGTTCAAGTGACAAGAAATAATTTTTTGATTGGACACTTAATGAGAAATGTTCGACACATGGCATACAAGTATCAAAGAGGTTAGTATCGGAAATGTATTTGACATGCTACTTCAAACAAGAGGTGTTTGTGCTCATGGTTGTCCTTTGCAAATTGACTCTCACTAACAAATTTTTTTAATGATGGATGGTACCAGAAGTAGATTATTAAGGACTGGGGTAGTTTGTGCCTTTATTGGTGATTTAAGCTTGGAGCTGCCAACAGAAGTAACAGACAGAGCTTGTCTATTGACCATTGCTTATCAAGATCTTACCAAAACCTAATAAGGCAATTTTGGGGTAAATTTTGCATGTCCCATCACATGGTCAGTGGTTTGAGAGTTTGGAAACCATGCTTGAGTGGAAAACCTTTCAAGTGTTGAAAGGCTGGAAGTGTGTGCCTCGTTTTAGGATATGGTTGGAGTTGAATGTAGCACTAAACTTAGAGACTTGCTATTGAGTATATGAAGGAGTAGAAGTATTCCCAAAGGTGGGTGCATCATGGGAACCAGCAGTAGGTGAATTGTTGAGAGCCAAAGCCGGGGGGGCATCCCATAGGTTGTTACTTCTGTGCAGAATAGTATGAAGTAGGGTTGAGGCACCGCGTTGTGATCAAATAGATGATAGCATGCCATGTCATCATGATTAAACTTTTGGCATAGTTGATGTGAAATTAAGACTTGAAAATTGGCGCACCTTGCACAACCTCTCATGACCTGATTGACCACCTAGGAAGTACAAAATAGACACTTCAAAATAGTACTCGTGCCATGCAACATAATTGACCACTGCTGCCTCTAAAAAATGAGCCTCGTGACCCTTATCCATAGGATTGATTGTAAAGCAAACTCTATTTATCACCACACAAAGTGAGGGTGAGAAGTGAGAACTACTAACTTGATTCCCATTGGGACCAAGTGGCAGATGGGGTGACTAGTCATATGTTGGTACGGAGGATTGAATGCTTAAAGCTGCAGCATCGGTTCTGTAATATTGAGTTTCATTAAAAAAAGTGCATCAGTTCTTGTCAATTCTAGCAAACAATGTCTCAACATCAAGCTATAAGTATCGGTCCTACTGTTTATAGAGGTCACAAAAGTGTCATAATTTTTGGAAATCCACCAAGGAATTAATGATGGCTTTAATCAAAGCAGATACTTGAGCTTTCTTCATGCTTCTGGGTTCAGATCTGAGTTGGTGGCTTGGTGCACCTTAGCACTTGTACCAATGAAAATAATTGTGGACTTCATATCAGATCTGCTAGGAGTTTGCACACCCAATGACTGGTCACAAGAGATTCTGTGAGGTTTAAGAAAGTAGTCATAGAAACAGCATCTGATTGGATGCTCCCCCTGCAAACAGGTCTTGCTTTCATGTCCAAGTGCATGATCTTGGTTGGACAAAATCCCTACAGTTTTTTTGGGTTCATTATGACTCTTTGTAGCCAATGTGTGCTAATCACTTCCCCCACCCACTGCTTCCAAAGTGGGAAAAATTTGTCATTGGGCTGCATCAAAATTGGATGCAAGAATGATACAGGAGCAGAAGAGTGGGTTGAAGTGGAAGATCTGCCTCTGAAGACTGAAAAGGATTAAGTGGTGAAGCCATGTCAGACCTAAGAAAAGTGTTAAGACTTGAGAAATACTCACACAAACTAGATAGCTTCATTGATATATTTTCTGGATTAAACCCGAAAAAGATTACAATTTACAATAGGTACCAGACAGCAAAAGAACACACAACAAAGTCCCTCATGAAGAGTAACCTCTCTCAATACACAGGCCGAGAGCCCTAGCAGCGTTTTACTCCCTAAATCGCACTCAAAATACAGTCCACACTGAATGCAGAAACTGACATGCCATATGCATAAGAGGCAACCAATTATAAAACAGTTACTAATCAAATAACTGCCCTATGGTTGCCAAACACATACATAACTGCCACTGTTCACGTAAATGTCCTATAAAAAAATTGATACAATGATAGAAATCAGAGAATTTGAATTTTCTGTTACTGAAAACTTACTAAATGAATTGACTTGTGTTGTGAGGAAGACCAGAGATACACTTATGGTTAAGAATATTAACTGTTTAACTACTAATCTTCTTTAGAGCTGTAGCTGCATGAGTCTGTTAACCGGCTCCAGTAACTTAAATACAGGTAGTTACTGTAATACAAAGTCAGATAACAATGGTTGACTTTTTTATTCTATTTGGCTTGTACTGATAGTTCGATGGATGTCAACAAACATGAGTGTGCTTACAGCCCAATCATATTTTGTTGAGTTTTGCATTTTGGAACCATCTATCATATTTGTTTCAACAAGAAATCTTTCTTGATCAATCCTTTTGCCTCCCATTCTTCAAGAATCAAAAAGATCCTTTTCAATTTTGTTTGGAATCTGGACTCTTCCACTACATTTTTATTTGCTTATATTTCTTTTTTTTTTCTTCCATCATTCCTTAAGTATTTATATGGTCAGTAATTAGCATTGTAGGGATGGCAATGATATATGGTATTGCATATGATGAAAACCTTTTTAGTACTGTATGCATTTTCCAGCTTTAGTGTTTTTTTTTTGCTAGAGAGGCAAGTCTTAACACTAGATTCTGCTACATTGCAGAGATGTCACCTTCTGGTCTGACTCAAGGTAATGAGATGCATAATTACATTGCTCGAGATGATGACCATACTGGTCACCGAATGCTAAAGGATACTAAAACTCTGGGGTCTGCTTATGATCGCTATCTTCAGAGCGCAGGGGTAACATCTTAACCTGTTTTATTTACATACTAATTGTGTGTGCATGTATTTTAACCAAGGTTTTTAAAACTGGACCGATCATTGAACCGGTTCAAGGTTCAATGGTTTAACCGTGGTTGAACCATGGTCGAACGTATTAATTAAAAATTATTTTTACAATATGTATAATATAATTATATTAAAAATATATAAAATATATATAATAAGAATAAAATACATCAAAATCATAATTTTTTACATGATTAAAAATTGAAAAGTACATATATTTTAATTTTTTAGATTTAAATTATACAAATAAAATAAAACAAAAAAAATTATTTTTCTTTTCTCTTTAAAAATATTAAAATAATATTATTTTTATGCAGAACCAGTTTTTGACCGGTTCAGCTGGTTTGACTGGCCGGTTCGGTCCGATTTTTCTAAACAATGGTTTTAACAGCTTGCTTCCTGAAATGTTTCCTTCTTTTTGGGTATGAAGCAGCTTACTTCATTTAATTCCGGGGAAGCCAGTGCAATTGGTGGTGTTGGATTGTCAAGGAGTGTTGGTGGATTGCCAGGTCAGTCAATAGCCGATCCTGCTGTAATGGGGCATCCTGGTGGTGGTCCTGATCTTGCACGAAATGGACGGAATGTCAATTATGGTGGTCAGATACCAGTAGATGCAGTTTCCAGACCTGGACCTGAGACAATACCACTACCCCCAGATGCTTCAAGCACTTTATATGTTGAAGGACTCCCATCTGACAGCACAAGAAGGGAAGTGGCTCGTATCCTTTTGGTTCTTAGATAGTACATTTTAGGAATTATATGATCATGATTTCAACTGTCTCCTGAGCTTAATTTAGTTATTGAAGTTCCTTCATGTCATCTTTAGATATTTTTCGCCCTTTTGTTGGATATAGAGAAGTGAGACTTGTGAGCAAAGAATCCAAACACGTAAGTGCACTGTTTATAACTGTTGTCTGCTTGTCCTTTTTTGTCTTGGTTTGTCACTGTTCTGCTTATTGGTTGAAAGTTCCTTTGTTCTCTTTATGCTGAAATGCTTGTTTATTGCAGCGTGGCGGAGATCCTCTAATCCTTTGTTTTGTGGATTTTGCAAATCCAGCTTGTGCGGCAACTGCTCTGAGTGCTTTGCAAGGTATCTCTTCTTGGTAACTGTTGATATAATAGGAAATTGTTTGATGTTTTGGTTGTGCTAGTCAATAGGAAATCATGAATCATCTCGGTGAAAGGTGACTTGGTGGAGGTTGTGAAAATTAAAGACTGTCCTTAGGTTTTTGGCCTTCTGAACAAAAATGTGGTTATTAAATTTTCATGAATTTTTGATGTTATAATTCTCAATCATAATGGATTTGGAAAACATTTCTAAATCGCACTGAAAAAAATTTCATAATGGAGGAAAAGCATTTCTAAAGTTGCACTGGAATTTTATCAATAAAATTCCATATAAACAAATGTAGTAGCATGATATGGTTATCAAACTCAAAATTACTCACCATTCCATTGAACTAAAGGATTTAAACTTGGAAAGAGGAAATCACTGTTACACTAAAAATATATATGTATGTAACCTGGGATGTAAAGGTTTGTGCATAAAGTATTGCTTGGTAATAACTGGGGGACAAGTGGTGAACGCATGAGAAACAAGTGCCAGCTTTCATGATTTCATTTGTTATCCTCTCTCAGTTAGAAGTATATAAAATCAACACATGGAACAATATCCATTCTATTAATCATCAGTATCAAATTTCACCATTACTTTCACCAATATCATGAATTATTTGAGGTCACCTAAGTGCTAAGCCCCAAAATTCTGCCATTATTATGACAGTCAGTCGTGCCTGTCAATGGGAAGCTAATTCCCATGTTCCTGAGTATCCTAGTCACTCAGTCTGTAGGATTTGAAATTGATTTCACATTATTGTACCCAAATTTCATGGTATTTGATGACATTGTGGTTTGATGGCACAGGTTATAAGGTTGATGAACTCAATCCTGAGTCTAGTCACTTGCGGCTTCAGTTTTCTCGTTTTCCTGGTCCCAGATCTGGACCTGGACCTCGTGGCAAGAGGTGAGCTGGTTCACCTCGTATTACCGTCTTCCTTTATCCAATATCATTCTGGGGTGAGAATATTCATGAATCAATGATCACCACAAGCAAATTTATTCTCCCTCCTGGACACAATCCTTATTAGAGCTCATGAGGTGCACATAGTATTAACAGGTTGAGATCAAACTACACTTGCGTTTGAGCAAAACTAACATGGGAGATTTTTGGGATGGTCCTAGTCAAATTTCCATGTTGTATTAATATTGATGATTTTAGTATGAATCTAATGTCATATCTTAGTGTTTGCCTTTTGTTGCCCAAATAAAGGTATAAGTATTTATTTTGTTTTCAATATAAGTGCTATCCTGGTTGTGTGCTTGTTGGAGCTGTTTGTAACTCACTTATTGTCATTGAGCCGTGGAGTTCTGGTGATATCTGGCATATATATAGGAACTGAAACTGGAGTTCTTTTGCTAAAGGGAAAACTGTATTAGCTTGGTTTTTATGATGCCATAGTTAATGGTTCAAAAGACCAGGAATATGATAGCTACAGAGATTGATCTTGAAAAGGATTGTTTCACAGCTCGCAGCATTTTTCATCGGTAAGATAGATATAATAATGTTGAATGATTTCCAAAGATTTCTGATGTGAATTGGTAGCCCAGGATTCGACGTTTACAGGGATTCGTTTTCCTTCGGATAAAGATGTTTTAATCGTTTTTATAAATTTATTTAAAATATTATCAATATTTTAAATATTAATAAAATAATGTTTTAATCGAACTATTGTACCATGGTTATTATGATACTGTCAGAAAACATTTTTATGATGTACTTGAAATACTTATAAATGGAATTGGTATGCTGCATTGGTGTGAGATTTATCATTACTATATTGTACGTTTGTATTGGTTATGACTTGTATTGGTTACTATAATTTTGTTAAATCTTGTAAAATTTGTATAATAACATTATAATTAATTTATTTTGTGTTTAAAAGTATATATAATCTTAATCTTAATGTATAATGAAATATTTAATGTTTTTCATCAAAATTAAGTTTTATGGATATAATTCTTGTAATAACATCTTTCAAGGTTATTTTGTAAAATAAACATATGATATGAAGTTAATAAATAGTCTAAAGAATAAATTTTACTGTATGTGTGTATGTATGTGCATATATAGATTTGTATATTTAACTTTGAATTGTAGTTGTTTATTATTTTAATGTGTTAAGTTTTATTAATATTAGAAAATAATAAAAAACATAGTCATACACCTTTTATTTCATATTTTGCATATATATATATATATATATATATATATATATATATATATAATCTTGATTTTAACGCGAACATTTCGTACAGTTCCTCTTGGTCCTGGCTGCGAGTTATTTGCTTGCTTTACCTTTACTCCACCTTACGTTCAACTTTGTCGTTCATTCCCCTTTGGGCCACTAGAAATCCTTTAATAAATCTTTTTATTATTTTCTTGATTAATACATGACGAATTAAAAGAAAAGTTTAATATTTGAAACCACAATGTTTGATTACTTACAATTTATTCTTACTGTAATCGACAAGATTATTTGATGATTCTGAAATTTTATAATTTTGAATATTGTAAGATGTAATTTTGATTTGGAAAATTTATTGTTTTGAGAAAGGTTTGTGGTTTTGAAGAAAGTAATCGTTTACGATTAATATATTATCTCTTTCAAAGGGTAACTTTACATTGACTTTTATGGATCCTCTCAAACGGTTTTATGTGTCGGCAGGTGGTCCATTCGTTCTGCTCTTTGACGTATAAAAAAACAAAGTGAAAGAGTGTTGTAAAAGTAAAAGCAATTATTGCTGGTGTCAGAAAAAATACTTTATTCACGTTGTTTTCTTGGGATTACTTTTAAGAAAATATTGACAATAATTTTTACAGTTCATTTTTAGTAATTAAAAATAATAATTTTTTCAAAGAAATGTGTATTTAATGTTGTATTTTTATATAATAACTTTTAATAAAAAATTATTTTAAATATTTAAAGTTAAATTTAAAAATTAATGTTAATAAAACTGTTACTTTTATTACAAACAGAAACTTTTTCATCTTATTCAATAGTATCATACAGTTCTACTCACCTAACTTTTTTAATTTTATGATAATTTAACCATTACAGATATTTATTATAATAATTTTAATTATTATTTGTGACATTTAAAATTATAATAAAATTTAAAAATAAAATAGATTAAGATATATGCTACTATGCAGTTATATAAAAATAATTATTCTATTATGAAAACAATTTTGATCTAATCATTTAAATTAAAAATATACACCAAATTGTATATAACTATAGTATAAAAAGTTGCCATGAAAGTTACAGGTTATCATATGGTTGGACCAAGAACCTGCAATGTTGCTGCATTTTTCTGGGCTATTGAAAAAAAGGAAATGAATTTAATCGAATGATCTGTTGTAGTGTTATTTATCTACCCAAATGGCATTTCTTACTATTAGAGAAAAAAATAATAATACTCGGAATGGTATTAAAAAAAGACTGAATTGAAAAGATGGAAAAGCTTAAAGTCCTATATTTATTAAAAGTAGAAGCGCTGGTTTAATCAATCTCTATCATTCCTTGGCATGATTTGTGAAGTTGGTGGCTGACTTTTCTTCTCAATTTCCTTAATAAGCACATTGCAAGTCTGTGAAAGCAATCCATTACAAATAAAAGATAATGAAATGATCATTCATTCCTGTTACCTTGCCTTGCCACCCTCAGCACAGATCAGATAATGTTTCCTTCTTATTCGTTGAGGAAATTACCGTGGGGTATTCCTATGCTCATTTGTACTACCACTCACTGTTCTCCCTTCATTTTCTCCAATTAAATGGGGATTCCTTACCCCTGTCAGTGTCCTTCATACCAGTACACTCTAATTCAGACCTCACCAGTTTAATTCATGGAAGATAATATCAAATGCTACCTTACTAATTATTTCTCTTAATTAATAAGTTTATTGATTATTTTTAAATAAATTATTCATCATTTCTCCTAAGTGTATTATGTTTTGTTTTTCATGCAATGCAATTGGGTTGTTTATCCTCTAAAATAATGAAATATATTTTTAATATTTATAAATATAATTAAATTTTATATTATCTTTTTTAATTAATTTTAGTCCTTATAATTTTTTAAAATTTTAAAGTAATCTCTATTATTATTTCATAATAACATAATATACATCTAGTTATATTGCATTAATGGTTATTTTAAGATGATAATCATTAATAAGTGATAACAAAAGTCAATTTTTAAAATTAAAAGCTAATTTTTTTTTTGAAAAAAACATATATTTTAGCATATTTACGCAAAATAAAATAAACCTAGACATTTGTTTCCGAGTTGAGTTTTGAAAAAGAAAAATAAATATTTTATTTTTAAATATAGGGAGTAATATAACATTTATAAAAATAAATAAATAATAGCGTATTAGTTTATGCTAATTTAATTATATTTTAAAATTAAATAAATTAAAAATATTTATTGAAAATAAAAATTATCCTCTCCTCCTTTTCTAAAAAAAAAAAATCCATTCCTATTTGGTGCAGTACATAGTCATGCAAATGATTGCGCTCAAAGCTCCTGGGCCAGGGATTAGGGGAAAATGGGAAAAGCTAATATCTAGATAAATCCCCCCTTGTCCCCATATGCAAAAGCTTTGTTTCAAATTCTATTTTTTTTCTTTTCTTTTCTTTCCTTTGCATGGCATCTTCAAAAGCATATACCTAATATCATTCTCTTGCCTAACTAATCAATTACGTGCATGCATACAATTTGTTTAAAAGCAAAATTACTTTTGTATGTCATTTCTTTTCAATTTGTAATTATACAATAATCTCCGTCTACCATAAATGTGATTGACTTCACATTAAGCGTGAATGAATACCTTCTGACTAGGGCATTCTCGTAGTTATTACGGTAATGTCAGTCTATTTATGAAATCCACACATTTATAGAACCATTACTTCATTAAACTTTATTTTTGGAACCATATGGGACTATTTATTTGGTGCAATTTTTTTATCTTACAGTCCAAACATTACAATGAATGTACTATATGGATGTTGCTTATAAAATTAAGAAATTATGTTATTTGAGGAATTGAAGCAAGTTAAAGTAGCTAGGCATTAAAATTAGAGGTGTGAAGGGCAATAAAGTGGAAAATCTTTGGATTCTTTTGTAGGGAGCAGAGAGTGGTAAATATGAGAGAGCTTAATTGGTACAGAGTGTTACAGAAATGTGGTCCACAAGCCCACATGACCGAACCAACAACACCATACCTTCATCACATACGTGGGGATTGGGAAAATCAGTATTCTAATATGGTTGGTTTTGGTTTTGGTTTTGGTTTTCGCTTTCAATATTTTTGGATTATTTTGTTTTCCTGTGTAATGTTGGTGACTGTTCAAACTAGGGAACCTTCAAAGAGACCAAACACAAGACACCAAAAAAGCTAAGACCTTGATGTGAAGCTACTTTGACTTTTATATATGTGTGACGTGGCGGATGCACCTAGTATGATCATTCACCCATTTTTGATAACTACATCTGATCAAATTGTGACCGTCTGATCCACCCCATGGTCATGATGGTGTATGCCTAAAATATACGGTGAATATCATGTTAACCTTTCTGTGTCGGTAACTGATATAATATTATAAGGAATTTTTCCCCCTTAAATTAACTAAAGGGTTATCTTCTTGTTTCTTGGTGTTTAGCAATTATGCTCCATTTTTCTTGCTTCCACCTGAGTACAGCTAAACAAGAGCTAAATATTGGTAATAATGCACATAGATATTTTTTTCACTTTGTTTTGTTCTTTTTTAGTACTTTTGATGCTTGTACAATTAATCATCAAAGTCATGCGTTTTCTTCTTCACTAGTATCCTATGTCCACATCTCTTGCTTTCATCCTTTTAATTGATTACATATAATCATTAGGTTCTCTCAATTTATTTATACATTTTATATAGGGATAATTATTAGCTTCAGAGCTAGTGAGTATTTGCAAACAGATATATGTATACATTTACTATAAAGAAGATAATTACATGTTAAATGTAAGTCTGAGTTTGAGTGCTTATATTTATCTTTAAAAAATATGAAAATAGGTATAAGTCTAGATACTTTATTAGTCATCTCACCTCATACTTGAATATTATTTGATATATTAAATTTTAAAAATAAAATTCACATTACAGTACTTCTACTCCTATAATTCATATAAATCTATTTACTCTTTTCAGCTCAAAATTGAAAATTATAACTTTATTTTTGTCACATCTTTGTCTTTGTAGCCATATTATGAGGTAGTTACAAGATTGTTTTTCAAGCACATTTGTTAGTCGCTTAATAATTACATCTTTATAATTATGATATGAATAATATTCTTGATAGACTAAAATATTAGTATTAAATCTAAACAAGTATTTATAAGGTACGTACAAAACAATGTTATCCACAATTTATATGGGTCCAAAAAGGAGAAGTACCAGAATACCCTATTCAAATGTGTCCAGATATACCATCTCTTTAATTTCATGATTGAGAATTCGTCTTCTACAGTGATAGGAAAATAAAACAAACAAACAATGACAGAAAGAAATTACATGCAAATGGTTGGGAATTAATGCTGTACAGCTAAATACTAGAAAGCTACAATTACCACTTTGGTAATAAAATTTAAACCCATTCAATAAAAGGGTAAATATATCTATTCACTTATATACTTTACGTACTCTAAAATCATGTGCTTTTTATAATCTAAAATCTGAAACAAAAATGTATGCATATATAATCATAATCTGCTATGTTTTTATGCATTATATGGAAGATTTGTAATTGTACAGAAAATGTAAAAAATAAAATAAAATAAAATCTTAAAGATCAAAACTATTTTTATATAATAAATAAATTAATTAAATATAAAATACGTACTAACATTTGAAATTTTAGATTTTGAATCTTTTAAAATTAATTAATTTATTAAACTGTTATTTTAAGGATAATGTATAAATATTTTGCTAATTGAAGAAACTTAATTATTAATTAAAATATTTAAAGAAATTATTTTCATTTATGAATAATTAAAGAAAATATTTATTTAATTTGACATAGAAATGTATAAAATATGTGTCACAAATTTTTGAAAAATAAACATGTAATTACATTTAAAAAATAAATATGAAACCTATCTAATTTGGAAGAATGATCATTTAAATTTAAAGAAAAATATTAAATTTAATCCTTAAAACATATTTTAAGTATTTAAAAATAGTACATTTTTATTATATTTTCAGTATTATAAACATTTAATTTTGTAATTTAAAACTATACATTTCGTGTATATGCTTAAATCAGTCTTAATAATTGAGGTTAACAAAATAAAAATTTATAATATAAAAAATTCATTTAATATGTCTAAGTGACCGAGAGTGTAAAGGAGTATATAGTTCTTTTTTTCAGCTGAAATTTCAAATACAACTTCCCACTGATATCACATAAATGAAATTAATTAATTCTCCCAAATAAGTGTTTGTTAATTGTTGTGACGCACATATGAGCGTTTATCTTATTCAAGTGACCATGTGATTTGTACTGCGTAATAAATACTTATCAAAAGATTAAAAAAAGAAAAATAAAAAATATGATAAATAATATAACATCATAAAAAAAGAGAGAGAAACTAAAATAAAATGAAATAAATATAAAAATATGATACAAATTGTCTAAAACAAAGTTGTATACAAGTTTATAAAAATCAGAATTCAGATTATATTTGTACTAATGCATAGATGATTTGGTACGAACATCTCAGAATTTGACATGCATAGTGTCTACACGTTTTAATTTATTTAGCTGTTGAAAGCCGATTCAAGTTTTAGATGCGTGGTGTCTAGTGGATTGTACACCCATCTTGCAGACATCCTGATTGATGATTTTCCAAAACCACATGCTAACTACCCTACCAATTTTATATTATTTTTTCCATTATCTTTTAAATAATTATTTAAACAATCAATCATTTATCTTATAAGTAATAATAGTAATAGTATATTATTATTTTAATTTTCATCTTCATTATGTACATGCGTGCATGTTGGCACAATAGAATATATATGGGCCAAAGATTATGGATACCTAACAAAAGTCTTCCCCAAATAAGCCAATCATGATTTTGGTGTATAAAACCAGAAATATTTTCAACAAGCTAGGTCGATCTGAGCTCCATTCTTCATTTTAGGTTTGGACAGGATTGGATTTTTGCTGTCTAAATTTTACTGCACGCGTTTTATATAACTTGTTTTCTAGATGTTATATGTGTTATTTTGGTTCTTAAAATTGCATATGTATGCAAATTGATCATTTTTAAAATACCAATTTGTTACTAAATTTAACTACTAACCTATTAGTTTATAAGTAGTTTTACCTCTCAGAGATCGCAGTAACACATAGAGGACATTCATTATATATCAACTCAATAATTTTATTTTATTTTTGTGTTCATAATAGGTAAAAACCAAAGCATAACACAACATGTAACTTTTTCTTTAAATTTTGTAATTTTTGGGTTTTTAACAATGCTTTTTATTCTGAAAGGTAAATGCTAGTAAAATCCTTATAATTCAATTATAATAAATGAAATTAATCAGATTCTTTGAAATCTTTTTACACTGCGTTTGGATCTATCAAGAAAAAATTATTTAAAATTAAATTCATTCTAATTTTATTTATTTTTTGGTGTAGAAAATAAATATACTCAAATTCAATATGCACCCACACAATTTAAATAATAATTAATTTGAAATCAAGTAAGTTCTCACTTTGTCTTTTCCATAAAGAATTTCGTTCCAAAATTGAATTAATTTTCAAATCGTCTGTTATCAAGTCACTTTCATTTTATATGTAAGTTAAAGAATTTATACTGAAACACAGCTAGACGAGCATTCAGGTAACTGGTGGTTGCTTGTTTGTTTGTTTTGTTCTACTTTCTTGGATATTTTCACTCCTACGACGTCCAAAGTCAAATTTACTTGAGGAAATGTTAAATTAATTTTTTCTAATAAATTTATTTTGACAAAAAATAAAGTATTGATATTGATATAGACCTTCAAAATTTATATTAATAAAATTTATTTTAATGACATTTTATAATAAGAAAAGAGATAGAAAGAAAAAATAAATAAATAAAAAATTATAGTATAAAAAATTTATGTAAAACATATTACTCAATTTACTGCTACTTTAAACTGAGGTTCATTATCATGAGAAAAGAAATTAGTTAATATTAGAAAGGGTATTACGAATGCCATTTGCTTAAGACAGTGCCATCTCTATATGGCTCACTCTAACATAATGAAAGGGACATGGAGTCAATGGGAATATGACATGTATCATGTACATGACATCAAGGGTCAAATATCTGATCAGATATATGCAGAGCTGGATCTGGAACCTTCTTTTTCTTTTAAATGTTTTCTATTTGGGATACCTCAGTTGCTGCCTTCCCTTTCCATGATACTCATACTTTTATTATTTCTTGTTAGGTTCATAATTAATTGCTTATACGCTATGACGGTGAATTATAAAATATTTTACTTTTATTTTTATGAACATAAAAGTTCTCTAACATGTTCTGTTTCGGTCTATGAATACTTTTTTTGTATTGCTAGCTAGCTGTTTAGTCAAAGATTATTTAAGATTAACCACCGTTATTACCATTTTTTATTTTACTAAACTACTGCAAGTAATCAACGAATTGTCCACTAGTTTTCCAAAGTATTTTATAAGATAATGTACCTAAATGAAGTAAACATCTATATTTTGATATATTTTATTTTAATTTTTTTACCAGTTTAGGTTATAGGTTAGTATGGGAACTTGCAAGATTGACATGTATATATGCCAGGTCAAGTGACATTATTGTTTTAGGTTATATATATTAATCAAGGTGTATGCTACTTAGTTATATGATGATTACTTAATACTTAGCTAATGACTTCAATTTTCTGTTTTGGGTACATTGAAACAAAAAGGTATAAGCTTATCAACCGCTAAGCATGGGCAAATGCTAACTACTATCGAATTTTACTAATCTAAGAGCATGCATGGAATAAGGTCCTATCCCCATTTTTCTTACCAACCCTTTATTGAACTCAGTGTTATATTCTTCCCATTGATCTCTCTACTTTTTTTTTTTTAACTTTTTTAGAATCTTTAACTCTTTAAAATAAAGCTGAAAAATATTCTATCTTTTTCAACTCTATCTCGTCAACCGACACTTTTAAGTGGTGTAAACTAATTAGTTATACTTAATATATGTTTAGCAAAATCACATTTCTATTTATAACTAAATTTTGATCCTAGAATTTGAAAAGAAGAAAGAAAATGTTAATTTATTTTTAATATAAATTTAATTTTTGTTCTGACTTAATACATTCTTAATTCCTTGATCCAATGTCATTTGAGGGGAAAATAAAATTTACATGGTAGATTTATCTAAATTATTTCATGAAATAAATAATTACATCTTTAATAGACTAATAAAACTTTATCTATAAAAAATTAAATAAAAAGTAGATACTACTTTCAAAATATTTTGGTCTCATTGACCCATTTAATTAACATAAAATTCTTTAATTTACGATATCATCTAAACATCCCCTAATATTGTTCATCTCCTTTGAGAGGTTTTTTTCCTTCTTACTAAGCACACGCAAGACCCCATATCGAAAGGGCGTTACACGCAACTTATGTTACCCCTGACCTTGCATGAGATTTAGCTTGCACATCTTTTATTAACTTAATTAAAACCAATCATTTTCTTCTTTACCATTGACAAAGACAATAGTTAATTGTAAGTTACAAATACTATTATGAAAATTTTTGGTTAACTGAAAATGACTTGTGAAACATTTGCAAAAATCCAATACAGTTCATTGTAATTTTATTGACTTGTTAAAAAACACTTATTTTAATAATTTTCATCATAATAAATTTCAAAATAAATTAAAAAAATTATAAGACAACTATAAACTATTATTTATAATTTATCTCTTACGATATAGATTTTTAATTGTTTATAAGAAATAAATCAAGTTGAAGAATCATTTCATAATTTATTTACTCCATATTAATAATTTATGAGGAGGGAAAATCGATAGTTTTGGTTCCACAAGATAAGTGCTAGAATTAAATAAGTTATCCATTGTATTTTAATTGATTAACTATATACTTATAAAAGCCAATCCTACTGGATGTATGTAGTAGCTAGTCAACGTTCTAAGATACGAACAATAATATATGAAATCTTATTAAATGGACTAGTTAATAATATTTGGACAAATGTCCTTTTATACAACAATACATGAACGCGCTTCATGTGCTGGAAAATTCACACACTTATGGTCTTATTTGATAATTACAACCGATCACATGATAATTAGTTAAGAAATCATTACATGTTTGTTTTTAATGTTGTATGTACTATATTAAAAAAAACCGAGATTCACTTATCTATTCACATCAAAATCATTAAAAATATTTTATTTATTAACATATAATTTTTTTAAAATATCAAAATAAATTTTTTATATAAATTTCAATAAAAATAAAATTATTAATATCTGTATTGAAAAATAGTATATTATCCCAATATTCAATTATTGATAATATATTAATATTCTGTATAAATAAAATTATTTATCAATATAAGATATTTATCTTTTAATATAAAATAAATTGATGATATTTATATTATAATAATATAATATTAAAGTTTTTAGCTAATAATATTTTCTTTTTGTAATAATTCAAATGCTTCCTTAATCATTCACTTTATTTTAAAATTTAAAATGAGGTTATAAATACTCGTCATATGACCTAGGATTAATTTAAAACCATAACATTTTTACGTATTTTTCAATAAAAAATTGTAATTTATTTTTTAATTTTCACATTTCATTGAAATAACCAAAATTAGTTATACAAAGGAGTACAAGAAACATTTGACCCGCATTTTATACCAAAGTTATATACTTTAGAGAGTAAAAAATTGGAAAGCTGTAAAGTAAAAGCAGTCATATATAGGGGGCTACTCTTGTCTTTATCCCAAAAAAGGACACTGAAACAATGCCATGCAAGATGTGCAAGCCGTAGCCTGGTGAAGACTCCACCCTCTCTTAAGTCTTAACAACAAGACAATAAATATATATAATATTTTTTATTTTTCATCTAACTATTAATTATATCTTACATTTTTTCTTTTTAATTTTTTTTTCTCATTTTATTGTTGTAAAAACTAGGAATACAAATGCCACTTGTCCAACAAGAACCGTAGATTGATTAGAGAGAGAAAAAGGGAAACAGATTAAAAATGATTGAGGCTGCTATGGGCCCTGCGGTTCAAGTCTTTTGAAGTCTTCCAATGGCAAACAATTATCACATAAAGTTAGGCAAACCACACATGCATTTTCAAATTTGAGCGAAATGTGTTAAGAAAAGAAATGACAAATTAGAAAGACTTAACAGTTTAATAAAGATGGCTTGGTGTTTGAATATTTGAAAATTATCAGCAAGATCTCCTAACACAGTTAAAATAATTAAAAGCGCAATGTCATATTCTAGCTACTTTATTCGGGTGCTGTTACTAATCTAGCAGCCAACGTCATATCCAAATCGCTACTGCAAACCCCACTTGGATCAAATTGGGCAAAATATAAAAATTGTTTATTTAAACATACATCATTTGTGTAATGTAAGATCTCTCATTTTATGAACATGGATCTTGGGGAACGTAGTTTTCTTTCTCCCTTTTGTAATTGAACATTAACAATTCAGGAAAAAAATAATTTAATTGACAACAATAGTTTTAATTTTAATACTAAGCCAAAAAAAACCATTTTTTATTTTAATAGTTAATTTTTGTGATAAATAATTGGCTTGTAATTAAAAAACAAGTGAGGCAACATGAAGGAGAAGAGGTGATTGGGACTTGTATTAGAGTAAGGTTGAAAAGAAAGTTACCAAGAAGATTAGATGGTGTTGAAAGGGTAAAGAAAGAATCTATATAAAGAGTGGCAATGTGTTCACAAAGAGCACAACTAAAAGCCACTTTGTAGTGAGGTTGAGGAAAGAAAAAATGGGGTCTCTGATGGCCTCTGCCACCCTAACTCTTGTATTGGCTATAGTCTCACTATGCTTGCCATCTCAAATCTTTGCAACGGACAACTACCTGTACTCATCACCTCCACCACCCAAGAAGTACCCTCCTCCGGTGTCTCCTCCATACCACTATTCTTCACCACCACCACCTCCAGTGTACTCTCCTCCACCACCAAAGAAGCCATACTACTACCATTCCCCACCACCACCAGTTGCTTCTCCTCCTCCACCAAAGAAGCCATACTACTACCACTCCCCTCCACCACCACCAGTCTACTCTCCTCCCAAACATCCTTACCACTACCCATCACCACCACCTCCTCAGAAACCATACAAGTACCCATCTCCACCACCACCAAAGGTTCCATATCATTACTCATCACCACCACCACCACCAAAGAAGCCATACAAGTACCCTTCTCCACCTCCACCGGTACACCCTCCCTACATTCCTCACCCAATCTATCACTCTCCTCCACCACCCTATAAGAAGCCCTACAAGTATCCTTCTCCCCCACCTCCAGTGCACCCTTATCCTCACCCTCACCCTCATCCTCACCCTAAACCCCATCCTAAACCTCACCCATACCCTCACCCTCACCCTCCCTATGTTCCTCACCCAATCTACCACTCTCCACCACCTCCTAAGAAGCCATACACGTACCCATCTCCTCCACCTCCCGTCTACCCTCATCCTCTACCTCACCCACACCCTCTTCCTCATCCTCATCCACTTCCTCACCCACACCCTCTTCCTCATCCTCATCCACTTCCTCACCCACACCCACACCCACATCCACTCCCACACCCTCATCCTCTTCCACACCCTCACCCTCCCTACATTTACCACTCTCCTCCACCTCCACCTAAAAAGCCTTACAAATATCCATCTCCACCTCCACCAGTGCACCCTCCCTACGTTCCTCACCCAGTTTACCACTCTCCTCCTCCACCCCCTAAGAAGCCTTACAAGTACCCATCTCCTCCACCACCGGTACACCCTCCCTACATTCCCCACCCAATTTACCACTCTCCACCACCTCCTTATAAAAAGCCATACAAGTATGCCTCCCCTCCACCTCCCCCACACTATATCTATGCATCACCTCCCCCTCCTTACCACTATTAGACCTAATGCTGGTTTAGTATAGCTCTCTATGGTAATTATTAATTAACATTCTTCATATAATCTACATTATTATTATTATTATTACAATTTAATAATCCCAACCTACACATTTCATAAATTCATTCCACACCTGCACTTTTTATTCTTATTATGTTTGTTTCCAAAAATGGGTTAGGATGGTGACATGGAAAATAATTTTACCTCGTTTGATTTTAGTGTAGGGAGCATTAATTATTCAATGACATTGACCGACACACTAATAATATATGGATGTTTGTATATTGTAATTTTGTAGGATATGAAGAATATGCGCAAATAAAGGAAAGCGATGGAAAGAAGAAACGCTCGTTTGAAAATACAGGAAAGAAAAGAAGGGAAGCAAAGTTTCCGCGTTTTGTCTTTCATGAGAAGTGTTAATTTATTTTCTATGATAGGATTGGTTTTTATGCTTCTTTCTTTTACAGTTGTAAAGCACTTCGGTGTCCCTGTTAATCAATAGTACAACCATGCTCTGTAGTTTTCAACCTGCTGCATTTGCAGGGGTTGCAAAACTCATCATATATAATAAAATAAATTATATTCTCTCTCTATCTCTCTAATTAATTTTTTAAAATATAAAACACTCTTTCTTTCTCTGTGCTATGATAAAAAAAAAGAAAGAAGCTAAATTAAAAAAAGAGAGAATAATAAATGTGGTGAAGGTCGAGATTAAAAAACTGATATATATATATATATATCAAGCTCTTAAATTATAAAGTGTTTAAATATATTTTAAGTAAATTTCTTTTTTATTCTTTTATGTTATAAGCGATGTTTATATTATCTCTAAATTTTATAAAATAATATTTTTTCTTTTATATAAAATGACAATAAAATCAGAGTAAAAAGTAAATAATTTTCTTAAAAAATTAATAATTATATTAAATATTTAATAAAATTAAAATGAATGATATTTATAAGTTTAAGACAAAATGATCTATTTAATCTATTTTGGTTCCGAATTTTATGAGTTTTTTTGTTTAAATTTTGTTTTTTTAACGATTTTAATTGTATATCTGCTATTATTTAAATTATATAACTTTTATTAGTTATGCTATCTTTTAATAATTATTAAAAAATATTGATTTAAAAAAATCATCAAACAAATTTATAAAAAAATTGATAATTATATGAAATTAAACTATATTTAAGTGATTACAACAAAAGAATGCATTATTTTCAAAATATTTTTTGGTAATGTATCTTACAATAAAGCGAGATAAAATGAGAATAGAAAAGTGAATATAAAATAAAACATACAACATTGTAATAATAATATAGAAATAAAAATAAAATTAATAACTTACGAATATAAATAAATATATATTACTATTTATATGAATTTTTTTTTATAAATTGTATTATCCTACTTGTAAAAATTAATTTATCTTTTTAAAAAGGTGTATATTTTATATTTTTGGTTAAATATTAGATTATTTGATTACTTGTTCTCTTGATGTTGTGTGTTCCCGTAAGTCAAGTTTGAATTAAGAAGGTGACACAAAAAGACCCGACAGGGAAAGTCGAATTGTGAGACCGGATAATATTAATAGACACCTAAAGGCCTATATTAGTGATTACGATATACGATATTGAAGTTTATGCAAGAATAAACTACATTTTATTTAATTTTAGTATAATATATAATATAAATTAGATTAAAATAATAAAATTTAATTTAATAAAATTAATATGATTTTCAAAATTAATTTATTCTTTTTTTATTAAAAACATATAAAAATACATAATTATTAAAAAAAAAATTATCTGTGTATAAATAATAATAAATATTATAATTAAAATTTATCTTATAGTAAGTTACAATTAAAACAAAATAAATTATAAAATTTGAAAACTATATTTTATAATGCGAGTTAAATATTTTTTAAAAAGTAATTTTTGTATAATACTCTTTATAAAAAATATTAAAATTATATTTATAAAAAATGAAATTAGTTGTTAAAATATTATAGAGCATATAAGATAAATATTAAAAAATGTTATCTAATCATATCTTAATCTTAATGATTCTTAATTCAGCATCCCCTCTAAGATAAATATTTAAATTACAGAAATAAAAAATAGTTCAACAGAATATATTATTATATCCTGTTAAGTTAATTAATATTAAAATAAAATAAATTATTCAATCTTATTCTTTTATTTTGCTCACCAAATAAATTTAAAAAATATTGATATTTTGAGCGAGAAATAAAATATATTTAATAAATGTTGATAATTAAAATGTTATTTCTTTTAATTAAGGTACACTTTTTAAAAATAATTAAATAAAAATATTATGATATATATTTTTATTTTTAATAAAAATATTTATCATTTTTTTAAATAATATCTTTAAGATATTCATTAACAAAATCCAAATGTTTTGCCTAGTTAAAGATCTTATAATTAATGTTAACTGAAATCAAGATAATAATAATAATAAAACTATCTAATATGTTCATACACACGTATTAAAAAATTGTAAATAAATGATTATATTAAAATATTTATTATATTAAAAATATAATTAATTTAACAGTTATTTTTATATAATTTAAAATATTTAATAAATATTTTAATTTTCACATCACTCGTAAACAAATAAAGCAAACTACTATTGAAATAAGAAACAGAAATTAAATTGATATACCTTATATAAATAACGATTCATTTATTATAATGATTTCGTGCCTTTTTCACCTATAATATGATATTACTATTTTTTTTTTTACTCACAGCTTCTAGATATACCTTTTCATTTTTTTAAAAGGATTTAAATAAGATTGTGATTCCTTAAAATATTCTGTTTTGCAATTTATTTTTGTTTTAAATTTTTTAATTGGTTATTTAAAAATGGTTTCACATTATCAAATAATTGTTAATCTATTTTTATTGCTATGTTAATGTTGACCTGACATCATATGAAAAATTAAATTAAAAAACAGAAATTTTTAGACGATAAAAATGTTAAAAAAAAATAAATTTCTTATTTTCTTATAAATTATAAGCTTAATAGGTTCCTTCTTTCTTTTATTATATGTAAAAAACAATATCAACTAAAAATTATGTTTTAATTTTATTTAATATTCTTAACCAAAGATACATTAATATAATAATTGAATATCAACATATATTACCGTTGAACTTGTCATTTAAAATCATCATAAACTAATTATATTGAATTACCACCAATAATTACATATACATATTAATTATATTATTATGTAGAATACTAGGTAATCTGTTATTTGTGGTACCTTTCTCCCTATCCTGTGATTGAGGGTTCTTTTTAATGTATGACTTGAGGAATGAAAAAGAAGAATATTAAGAGTATGATTTTACAAGAAAGGAAGATAATTATAATTTGTCTTGACTTAGGTAAGGTTTTGATCTTTTAAAAGTTCATGATTTTATTTTTTAATTTGGTCCCTCATATGATACCATTTCAATGTTTAATGGTTAAAACAAATGAAATAATTTTTGGAGGGTCAACTTAAAAAAATAAAAATATGAAATTAAATTGAAAAATTAGAATATTTTGAGAATCCAAAATCTTAAGCCTTTTAAAAGTGACTAGTAATTTGATACACAGTTATAACAGGGCTTATTTTATTTTACTTTTATGAAAGAAAGTTTAGGTGAGTTGAATTTTAAAAAATTAATTTATAAATATAACTAACCAAATTTTTATATTAACAATAAAATTTGAATCAACATTCTCACAAGATGAAAACCTTGTTATAACACATATGTTACTTGAGGAAAGTAAATGAAATTGATAAAACATAACATAAATGTGACACGTTATTTATTTGTATGCATTAAAAAACTATATAAAATATTTAAATAAAACTTAACAAAAATTATTACAATTTTTTATTTAAATATTTCATACATTTTTTGTTAATTTAAACAAATTAATCATATAGTATACTTCCATTATATTTCTATTAATTGGTAAGTAAAATTTAACATGAAAAACTTAATTGAACTAATTAAAAAATTATAAAATTAAATATAAACAATTAAAACTAGAATATTAAAATTACACAAATATTAAATATAGAAATTAAAAATACAATTAAAACTGAAATTAATTTTGATTGTTTATAATTTATATCAACTTTTCTTATTTGATACGTCCTATATGTATAATTTATTTTCCAACTTTTTTTTATCAAATTACTTAATTCATATTTTTCAAAATATTCAACATATATGTTGTGAAATTTATTTTGAAAAAAATACTTGAAGGTTCAAATGACATTTCTCAGTCCATCTTTCATCATTTAACATCTAGCATCATCTTTATGGTTCCAACGTTTAAAATTCAGCATCATAGTTTTTTTAGTAAAATATAAAAAATAATAAATTTAAATTTAGAATCTATATGTATAATTTTTAATCTTTTCCTACTATAATAATTTTAATAATTTAATAATTATAGCTTTTAAATCGAGAGAAAGAAGAACCACAAAATCATAAATTATCATCGAAAATTTTTACTACCATCATCGCGGCAATTAGAACAAGTCTAGTTGAGACCGATTATGAATGTATGAAATCAAATTTTTAAAGTTGAAAACCCTTAAGTTAGCACAATTGAACTCTTATTTTTAAAATATTATGGAGTCAAATAAAAGTCAAACTATGTACAAAATCCCTTCAGCTCACCCTTTATTCTGCTTACCTCAAATTCAAAGCTAGTGCAACAAATTCTACATAAGGATAATCACGCTTACAAGTTTTGGTTGGATTTGACACTTGTTCTGCCATGAGTTTATTTATGTAGATTTATCTTAATCTACACAGGTTACGTGAATGATACGCTTCTACATGTTTTTGTTAGAAGTTGTAAAAAAGAACCCACTTTATAAGTGAAAATTCTTTCTACGGCTTGATTAATTTACATTTGAGAATTAATTTTTGTGGTGTTTAATGCTAAAATAAGCATTTTAATAAAAAGAAATTCAAAATAATTTTTTCATTCATAAAACTTCATTTTGCAAACTGAATTCAAATAAGCTCTTAGTAATTAAAAAAGAATAAAAAAATAAATGATTGATTGATGAATTATATATTAAGATCCTATTGGTTAAGTTATTAAAATTAATTTAATAATAAAAATTGAAATAGTTTACATAAGATTGTAAATTCTAATTTTATCATTTTTATTATATATGTAAAACATATTCTACTGGTTAATTTACTACTTGATGGGGAATAATGAGTTTTTTAATACACCTTTTTAGTTTGCACCTAATTTTAATGGGTTAAATTACGAAATCATCATATGACGAGCAATAAAACAGAAATATATGAGAAACCATGGTTTGAAAAAATCAATATTCTATACACAACAAGTCTTCAATCGGTAAGTTTCATGGATAAGTTCTCTTCTTATATACGCGAATATCTATCTATAAAATTACGGGAACAAAAAAATATTTATAAAATGATTATTGTGCATCGAATATATATAAACAATTGTAAATCTCTCATTAATGCGAGAGACCATGGTTTGAATTGTACCTTAGTTACTTCTATTACAAATATATTAATGATATTCATTTTGTTTAGGATAATAGACATCTCTTATAAAAAATAATTTTATTTAAATTAAAAATATTTATATTATAATAAAGTAATTTTTTTAATTAATAAGTGATGGTTTAAGTGGTAGAAATTTGATTTATTTTAAACAATATCTTATTTCAAATTTTATGTATGAAAAAAAAAATATCCACATAAAAAAATTAACCTCAGCATGGTATAAATATTCTTAACTTAAATAAAATACCTCCAAACAAAACAATTTATAATTTAAACCAAAAAAAAGAGTTAACTCTTTTTGAATATCTTTATTTCTACAGAACCTCTCAAAATTAAAACTTTATTTAATTGAAATTAATCAAGTAATATCATCAAAATTAGTAAACGATAAATGATTTAATAATATTAATTTTTAGAAAATAATATTTAATAGATTAAAAATTTATAAAATTTTGTTTATAAGAAATCCTTTAGTCCGAAGAACATTAGTTTATGTTTGATTTAATGGGAGTTGGCGGTGTTGATGGGCAAAAGAAAAGAAATAGAAAGAAAGAAGTGCATTAAATTGTTGACAATGAAATATATTTAATTTAAGGAAAAAAGGGAGAGACTTGGTATGTGAATTGTGACTATGGCAAGTTTGTCACTTGCTCTTAGTCTTCCTAACACCTTTGGACACATTCTATCACTAAACATTATTGAGATACAAAGTCCCTACCATTCAACGTACCCTTTGTTAGTGTCCCACTTCACCCATACGTGTTTGGTCACTTTCTGATGCTGAGATTTTTGGCTTTGTCATTTCTTCTATTCCCTTTCACATGAATCTTCTTCTTTTCGCGGATAGATTTTCAAAACTAATTAGCTAAATATAACAATCTCTCTCTCCAATACCTCATTAATATGCATTAATATCTATCTTTCTAATACCATCTTATTATTATTTGTTTCTCATTTCATAATATAAAACATTTATTAATTAAGTAGATGCAAAGATATTATTAATATGATAATAAGTAAGGTTATTTTAAACTTTCAAATAAATAGACAAATAAAAAAATAATTTTAAAAAATGTGCAGGTGTTTACTAAATTCTAAACATTCAACATTAGCAACTAACATTGTTGAAAAAAATATCAAAATGAATTATTTGATTTGAATTTGGAGCTCCAACTAAACAATTTGGAATTTTCTTTTCGACCAATCGATAACAAAGACAGTTTTTGTGTGTAAAAGTAAGTATATTAAATTATTTATGCCAACTTTTGAGCTCAAGTCGAATGTATAATGGTCACATAGATTTATTTTGCAATTTTTATGCTCTAAACAACCTGAAATCATGGAGGAATCCATGGAAACATTTTTTTCCCGCCATTTTATCAAATCCTAACTCTCAAAGTCAAATAATTTTGTCACCATAGAGAGGGATGAAGAGTAAAAAAAAATTTATATATAAAAAGATAATTACTGAATTAGTTTTCTGGCGACTATGCTGCATAGCGTAGAGTTGGTGAATATTTAGAACTATTTATTTATATAAACAGAACAATTAATATTAAAATAATATTGTTACTTGTAAATATGTATGAAAGACATGATCAGTGATTGATCTCACGCAGTTCTTATGTGTCGTCTAAGCGCATACGAACGAAACTGTGTTTACATCTAATATTTACTCTTAATTCTGACAGTTTCGCTCTGCACAGTTTGCCATGTTTTGAAGTTCTTTAACATGCAAGATACTGTTGTATGATTTCTGACTTGTTATTCTTTTAGTTGTTTAGTTGGACCAGATTGAACGAATCTTTATCCCCAATTTTGAATATTACAAACAACTTTATAAATATCAAAATAAAATATTAGATTCGATTCCCACCCTCCGGATATTAGAAAAAGAATTTAACAATATACAATTAGATTTTTTTTAATAATTTTCACCTAATAATAAATAAAAGATTTTAAGAATTAAAGATATATATTTTGTCAACATCTTTTTGGTGAATATATGTCAAATATCATCATCTTAATATCATATAATATTGTCATGCATGTACTTTCTCAGCGTGAAAGCTGGTTGTTATGATATTTTAGCGATGTTTGGGGTGCAATTTGCAAAGACATATCTTCTTTTAGTCATATGCATGACTAATCGTTTGGAAACATGCATTTCTTTCATGTTTTGTTGTTACTTCTTGATATTAAAATATAATAATTAGAGAACAAGAAATAGAAACTTTATTATTATTATTATTATTATTATTATTATTATTATTATTATTATTATTATTATTATTATTATTATTATTATTATTATTATTGAATACTTACCTATCTAAACTACTTTTGTTACAAGTATCTGTTGATTTAAGTAATGAATAAATTTGATCTGAAGTGAAATTTCAAATTCAAATTGTGTACAAAAGAAAATTGGTGTTAAAAAGAGTTTTACTTTCTTTCATAAACTCGCCCTAAAAAGAGTTTTACTTTCTTTCATAAACTCGCCCAATTTGAACACGGATTCATCAGGAACTTTTAATTAACTGTAAAAATTTTAAGGGGAAAAAACTACTACTACTCATTTAGTTACACAAATATTTTAACTCCCATTATTTCTGTCAATTATATATCTACCATTTTTTTTTTATGCAAAAAGGGAACATTGTTACTATACAATGCAACTTTTTTCTATTTAAGTTTTTTTTTTTTAAGTTTACAAGAATGAGAAATTGAACCTATATCGACATTTAATTCTTCATTTAATGCTCCGTTGACATGAACTATCATTTGTTTCAAGTATTTGTCATCTGTTACTCTTTATCTTTGTGGAAGGAAAAGAAATATAAATAATAAGAAAACTAATTAACATTGTTAAAATTTTTAAAAATTATTTATTATTATTATTATTTTTAATTAATAATAATTAGATATATATATATATATATATATATATAATAATGAATTAATTTTCTTAAAAATCTAAATAACCTTCTTACAGAAACTATTTAATATCATTGGCTTTTCTGTGATATTTCATGTTTGAATAAACAATGAAGACCGATTAAAAAAAAACTGAGGAGAGAGAAAGAAAAGATAAGCGAGACATGATCTGATAGAGTAGGGTCGAGGGGCTCCATCATAATGTTAAAGCATGAACCTGCTATATATAGTGCATGGGACCCTTCATTAAACTAAACCGATCTTATTGTGAGGGACACTTTTTAAAATTGTTTATTTATCTTATTGTGATCCATCCTTCCATTCATGCTTCCGTGCTCCAAGTGTTTGGAAGACATCATAATGTGTAGCAAAATGTTAAAATGCACATATTATTCTTATATTTTCATATTTTTTATTTAATAATATTTAAATTTATGGAATTATAATACGTACATAATATAAAAATTGTGTCCATAAATTAATAGCATGATCATTCTAATTAATATGGGATAGAAAATACAAATTTATTTTAATATATAAATTAAGATGTATCCCATCCTACTTTTATGTTACATTTTTGTATGTCAAATAATCGATGAAGGACCCCGCCAACCAAAAATCACGTAAATTTCATTATGGGGCAGAAATAAAAAACTTCTGTCAAGAATTACACTTACAAAATCGCGTTTGTTTATTGAAAAAGATAGAAAGTGAACCGAAAAGTAGGTTTTCTCTTGTTTAGTATAATGGAGAAAGCATAAAGAAAAAAAATAAATCAAGTATTGGTCCCATTTATTTTTTAATTTTATTATTTTAATATATTAAATTATTGATATTTTGAATTTGAATGTTCTTTTGTTATTAATATGATAGAATGATTATAAAATAATTTTTTACAATAATGATTTTTTATGAATGTATAAATTATCAAAAAATATATTAAATTTATAAAAATTTATAATGATACTGAAAGTTATATTATTCGAATTATCATTAAAATAATTTTTGATGGTTAATTTTTGAAGAATATAAATTTATAAAAAATTTAATAAAAATTAAAATTGTCATTATTTATATTTTAAAATTATTATTATTAGTTTAGTAAACTATTGATTATATATGCATATAATTAAAAAATATTCATTTTAATAATAATTATTTTAAAATTTATGTTTATGAAATTTTTTAATTAATAAATATAAAAAATTAAAATTTAGAATTTAAAGTAAAAATTTAAAAATATTTTCAATTTGTAAGCAAATTTATACTTATAATATATCTCATTAAACTTTGAAATAGATAATGATTCAACTTCTTTTACTTCTACATAGTTAATTCACATGATTTTTTAATTTAATTAAAAATAGATTGATAATATAGTTTTTTATATTACTATTCAATTATAAGTTATTATATTATTACAAATTTTAACTTTTGTTATACATATCTACATTAAAACTGTACTTTTGTTTATTTTAATTAATTAATAAAAAATTTATACTAGTATATAAAAACATATATTTTTAAAAATAATTGGAATTTGCAGCCCCTTGTGATTCCCATGATATATTGATAAAAGAAAGTTTTCATATAATTTTTTTTTCAAAATCACGTAAAAATGCCAGTAAAAGAAAATCTAAACATGGAAAATGTTTTACCAAAAATCTTGCAACTTTGGGAATTAACATTTCTCAATGCACTTTCTCTATAACGTACCGAAGGAAATATCCAAATAAATGTGAACCCTTTGATCAGTTTTCTATTCTTTAGAAAGAATATATATATATACACAGATACATACAATAGATAATCCATCACAAGATGAAAGTTAATATGCTTTTACTTTTTGTTAATACTGTTAAAGAGACAAATAATAAAAGTGATGAGTGCCAGCTCAATATTTTACGGAAGGATAAGAAATCAATAAGCGATCAAATAATTGATACCTTTATTAATTGAGTGGACAGATTCAATCTGGATCGTCATTTTTGCCACATTGCCATTAAAATTCAGTGAGTACATTTTTTGTGCCATGTGATATGTGTGAAATTTGTCCCTTCCAATGTCTCATAATTCCTCTTGTCGTAATCCTCTACAACTTGTGACATTAACAAATTACAGTAGCTATGCGAGAAGAGAAGTATTACCTAATTTCACGCTATGAAAGAATATGATGATGGAGAAAAAAATATAGTGGGAGATGGGGTCTGCTTAATCCAAGAGCCATGTGATAGAAAGAGTATGAAAAGAAGAGAAAATAAAGACAAATTGAACTTTGTTGAAATCCAAAATCATATATATTGAAGAGTGCTCTCAATACTTGGTGACTTGAATTTTTCAGGAGGTCCACCAAATTGTTTCAGTTATCTCTTTTGTAGTTATATATACATTAAACAGTAATTGAATATTTATTAAAGATCCCTAGAAATGTTGATTAATTGAATGAAACTACTAATCAGTTCTCCAGCGAACGTACATTTAATAATTTTTGCACTTATAAAAATTACTTATCTTCAAACTTCTTAAGAATCGTTTAGTTTGTAAAAACATTTCTATTTTTATTTTTTATTATAAAGTTTATCTTATTTTTTATTTTTAAAAAATTTATATAAAACAGTAAAAATAAAAAAAATACTATTATATATATATATATATATTTTAAAAAATAAGATGAAAATTTTATAATTAAAAATAATTTTACAAACCAAACAGTTCTTAATCTGGCACAATGTCCATGCCTGCCAACCCTTGTGAGAGAGTTAGTTCTTTGTATAAATTCAATGTAGGCCCTTTGGTGTGTGTTGAAGGTGGTTTAATTTAATGCTATTCTCCATAAAAGCGAGAAGGTTGAAGAGGCGATTTTCAATCTTGCTTCTACTATCAAAAACTGTAACCTTCTTATTAAGTGTTTGAACAAGGCTGTTGAATGGAGTGGAGATTGGTTCTTTTAAATTGAGCGCTTTCAATATACTTAAGCAATGTAGTAATAGTTTTATTGAGAGTGGATAGCTAAAAGAGGTTACCTATTAATTTAATTAAATTAAAGTACAATGTATAAAATACTAATAAATGAGTAAAGTCATTAAAGGAAAAGAAAATATCACTAGATGGACACCGATTAAATGTCAACTTTGAGTATATTAAATAGAAAACTTAATGCGTTACTTCAGTCATAAAATTTCCTACTTTGTAGACTAATATTTTTCGTTGGACTCATCTCATATACTTAAATCATAACATTTTTTTTTTAAGTTTAATCAGCGTTTCTCATCATAACTTAACGCATCTCATAGGACAAGGGTCACGATACCTTCAATTTCCATATTTATTGAGTCACGAGTAACTGGAGAAGGGGTCAAAACTGGAATGAAAACGTGATGTGTTGTGTCATTGAAATCACTGCATGGAACATAATATTGAAAGCATGAGAAGGCTTGTTAGCGCTTTATGCCCTCTCTCAGTGTTGAACCGTTGATATATATATGGATGAAGCAAGTTAAATTGATGATGCACGCTACCCCTTCTTAAGGATAATCTTTCAGAAAACACATTTCTTCATTATCACAATGCATGACAATGGTACTCCTTCATACTTTTACGTACTAGATTAGTTGTTTTATAATATATTATTAATATGCAAGCCTTTCAACTTTACAAAAAATATTATAGAAATTTTCTTTCTCCAATTGGTTGTGCACAGTTGTAAAATTTGTGCTATATATGCTAGTATATCCTCATTTATATCTATTTTTATATTATAAAGTTGAGTCGTTTAAAAATTCCATTTCGTTTTATACAGTAATATGTTATCTTTGTTTTATGACATGTACTTCATTGATTTTTTTATCATATCAATATTCTCTCTGTCTCTCTCTCTGTAACTAGTTGTCTAATAAAATAGTTTCTAAATTATTTTAACTAAAACTTATTTTTTATTAACTACTAAATATAATGAAATATTTATAAATTATTATTGCAATAATATTATATTAATTAAAATAATTTTTAATAAATTTCAAACGTCTATAATTTTAGAGGTTAGTTACCAATAAAATAATACTTACTTATACATTTTAATTTTATATTTCTAAATTTCACATGTATTTACCAATACCTGTATAATATACCGAATGTTTGTTATTTTTTTAATTAAGGTAATGAGGTTTCTCATGCAGGCCATTTGTAAGTCAGACGGTGTATTCTATATTAATGGAATAAAATAAAAGAAAAACATGTTTAAGAAATTATTCTGATATTTAATAACTCCTGACCAGTGCTCAGCACAAACATGTCCACGTGGAAACACCATTAATTTGTCCCAGTTGGAGACCATCAAAATTTGACATGTATAAATTATCTTATTTTTTACTTATTTTTTATCTTCAATTTAATATATATATATATATATATATATATATATATATAATTAAAATTATACAAAGAAATGGTTTTTATTATATCTTACATTAATGTTCAAGAAACGTTATATTGTTTTAAAATGAGGCAGCCATCTATCATATTAAGTAGTTGTTTTTTCTTTTCGTTTCAACTGGCCCTTCTAATACTTCACATTTTTTTGGGCAATATATTTTGTATTTCTTTAATTAATCAAAGTAAGTTTTATAACATGGGAAAGAAATTAGAAAGCAATATTCAAAGTTGAAAGTGCTTGGCAATTGACTAATTTTGGTAAATAATTATACTTTTAATTTTTAAAATTAATAAAAATATAAAAACAATAATTTTTTAATAAAAACTGAATAAACATGCATATTGATTTTTTTAAAAAAAAAATAGATGAATGAAATTATACTCCAATTCAAGACACGAAAAATATTCAAAATTAAAAAATATATAAAATAACTTACATTTATATTATTAAAAACAAATAAATTTAACTTTAAATTAAATAAAAAAATAAAATTATTTCATATATATACCTAAATTAATTTGAACTAGATATTCATTAAAATGTATTTTGTTTATGAAAAAATATAAAAATTGATCTAATAACTCACAAAAGCGGCCTCTCTGTTATTATTTACATGATGCACGCGTGGTTCAGTATCGTCCACCCATGTGCTCCTGCCTGAATCCACGTGCCATATGAGATATTGCATTTCGTAGATTCGAAGTTTCTTCTCGAAAATGGAAGCCACGAAATTTTTGTCCGGGAAAAGGAAATGTTTTGTCGTAGTTCATATTTGTAATAGAATTTTAGTTTAAAATAATTGTAACTATTTGGGCTGAAAATCTACAGGTTTAAAAGTTTTTTTTAAATATAACTTTTTTATTTTAATTCTTATTTATATTTTATTTGTAGTTTTCTATTTAATAAAAATAATATATATTTCAATCCTTTAACATCTTCTCAATAAAAAAAACATATTTTTTGTAATTTCCAATATTAAATTAAAAACTAAACAAATACTACAATAAAAAACAAAATTTTCAGAGATTAAAAATATGTTTAATTTATATATATATATATATATATATATATTGAAAATATTAAATCACTATATATGATAGTAATTAATAAAGGGAGACCTAAAAAATAGGTGAGGGACAGGTCAAAAGTTAAATATATTATAGCGTATACTAATACAATTTTCGGGCATTGTATATGTATTTTTAAATTAAGAAACATTTAAAAAAATAAATTGAAATAAAAATATAAAAAAAACAATAATAAAGGAAAAGGGAAAATAAAATATAATAAGAAACAATTTTTATTGTCAAAAATAAGTATTTTATTTTGGTATGAAATAATATATTAAAAATAAAAATTTTGAAATTGATAAGTAAATTGAAAAAATTTACAAATTCATGCTCTAAAGATAAAGTTTTTACTAAATAAGTTTTTTTAAAATATTTAGGTTATCAAACTAATCTTTAAAAAAATTGTATTCATTATTATATTAGTCCTTTAAATTTATTTTTACCAAAATAATTCTTTAAATATTTAATTTGTCAATAAAATTAATCCTTGGAAAAGATTTAAAGGGTAAAAAAAATTAAAATTTAATTTAATGGTAAATTAAGTATTTAAAATAAATTATCTAAAATCATTATAGAGAACTAGGAAATAAAAAATAAATTTGATGAGAAAAAATTGAAAAACTAATATGATAATAATTTATTTTTAAATATTAACTTGGTAAGTTAAATCTTTTAAAAAAATATTTGGTGATACTTTCATTTTTAAAAATTAAATTTAGATATTCTCAAATAAAATATGTGTATTAGTAATTAATTTGATAATAAATTAAAATTAAAATTTATGAATTTTAAATTTATAGTTTCAAACGATTTGAGATTCATTAAATTTAAGTAATACAATTTAAATAAATAAAATATAAAATATTTAACGCACAAAACGTCCTATCATACTCTGAAAAAAATAGATTGAAAAAGTATACACTCTTAAAAATAAACATTCAATTTTTTATATATAAAAATTAACAAAAATTAAATTAGTTAATTATAAAATTATGTATTTTATATAAATATAATTTATAAAATAAAATTTGGGGAAGATTCTAAGAACTATTCTTGTATATTTATATCTATATTAACTATTTAATGTTTTGTTTAGATCACATTTAAAATAGAAAAAAAATAAATGGAAGAAAAAAAGTTATTTAAATAAGTTAAAATATAAAAGAAAATAATAATTTTTTTGTTTGTATGCATAAAAAAAATATTAGTAATATAAAATTTAATTTTTAAAATTTTTATTATATTTTTTATTAACATAATATTTATTTATTTTTATATTAAAAATATGTAATAATTTTAACAATTTAGAATAAAATAAAAAATAAAAATTTCTTTCCTTATATTTTTTATCAATTTATAAAAAAGTAAAATCTAATATAGTTCAAAAAAATTAATTTTTTATCTTTTATTTTTATATACAAACAAATAAAAAAAAAACCTATACATACCATTTTTCTCTTTCCCTTTCCTTTCTTCCCCATTTTCCGATCAAAGAAAACATAAATGCTTTTGATATGATAAATAAACTTGTTATTCAAAACTTCGTTGAACTATTTATCTTAAATTCCTAATCAAACATGACGCTCAAAACTTTGTTATTACTTCACTTTTGAATCAAATTTTTGGCCCTGTTGATCGAATTAGTTTTGATTTTTAATTTTAGTTTAAATTTTTAAAATTTATTATAAAAATAAATAAATTTATTTTATTTTAATATTTTATTAAGAATATATAAAAATAAATAATAATAACTAATTTATTTTAAATAATAAAATTTTAAAATTATTATTATTTATAACAGTAATAATAATAAAAATAATAATCATAATTATTATGATATAAAAATTATTATTTAATTTTATAAATTATTATTTTTATATATTATTTAATAATTATTATATAAGATAAATAATTTTTTAATATTTATATTTTATGAAATAATATATATTAAAATATTATATTATTAATAATTATATAATAAAAAATTAAATTATAATATTATAAATTAAATATAATTTATATATTAAATAATATTATTTAGTTTATTAAGAATCTATAAATAATAGATAATTAAAAAACTAACGAAAAATTAAAATTTTTGAAAATAATTTTTTGAAAATAATAAAAATTTAAATATAATTAGTTTAATAATTATAATAATAATAATATTAATTATGATGATAATATTTGTAATAATGTTAGTTATAATATAAAAAATATTATATTATCTTTTATTTTATATATTATTTAATATTAAATATATAAAAAAATAAATTTTATATTCTTTAATATTTATTTTTATAAAAAAGTATATAAATATTATAATATTATATTATAAATAATTATATAATATAAGATAATATTATAAATTAAATATAATTTATATATCAAATAATATTATTTATTTTATTAAAATTTATAAAAATAAATAATATAAAAATTTTAAATTCTTTAAAAGTTTAATAATAAAAAATATTATTATAATAATAATGATAACAATTGATAATAATAATAATAATGGTTGTGATAATATTAATAATAATTTAATAATTATAAATATAATAATAATATAGTCAGATAAAATTGAAAAAAATAATATTTTAAAATTTAAATTAATAATAAATTTTATTTATTTATTTTAATATTTAAATAAAAATTTTAAAATACATTAAAATTAATTTAAAATATTTTGTACGAACAAATTTTGTATTAAAAAATTTAAAAACTAAAAATTAAAAACTTCGTAGCCGTTCCGGTTAGATTTTTATATTATTTATTTTTCATCTTAAAATCTCATAAAAAATTTTAAAATATAACAAATCTGTTATACATTAATAATTTGTAGAATTTAATCAAATAAAAAATATAAAATGAAACAAAATTCACTTTTTATTTAATTTAAATATTTTATATTTTATTTTACGAATTTACATAAACTAATAATATATCGTACTTTTTATATTTATGTTTCAGATCAAATTTTAGAATAAAAAAACTACAATCACACAAAAGTTAATCTACGAAAGTAGATTTATAATTGCATCCAAATTATAAAAGAATAAAAATCATTCAAATGATTGAAATGAAAATGGACAATATGTATTTGGACAGAAGACAGGGAATCATTCATCTCATGCAATTAAACACCTTTATATTTGTCTTGATTTGAATTTTGAACATTGTAATTGGCCCAACAACTAAAATGAACTTAGACGTATTTTTGGTACCATTCTATATTGGTTACCAGTACATATTCAAGCATTGTCGACAGACCAAATGTGTTATTAAATTTCCATATTGTACATATTCATTAAAAATGTTGTTCATAAGTTATTAAAATAAAATAGAATATCAATTTAAAAATTTATACTACTAACTAATAAAAAAATTTAGATTGTGAACCAAACAACCTAAAAATCACTTTTCAAAATAAGAGTACTTTTCTACAATAAAAAACTATGAAATAACTTCTACTTTACATAGAATATTTATAAAAAATTAACCGATACATTGTACAACTTTACAATCACCTTTATTAAAAGATTAAAAAACAATCATAATTTTAAATTACTTTAAAATTAAAAATTAATTTATTTTTTATATTTTATATAATAAATATTTTTTTGTAACTAATACTCTTAATCAAGACAATAGTTAGCATGTACCAAATTTTTATAAGTTCTTTATTTTTCAAAGCCTTTAGCTTTGAATATTATGAGTAAGCATTGTGACTTCTGTATATAAGAATAGTAATTTCCTTGTAAAAACAACGTCTCTCTGCATAAGATTCTTCTTAATAAATCATACAAATTAAAATTAGATAATATATTAATTTAGAAATATTCTAAAATATTTAAAGCCAAACTTCACTATTAGCCATGACAATTAAATTTACTATTCATATAAATTTTGTATGAATATTTTTAAAAATTATCAATTATACATATAAAATTATATAAAATAACTAACTACAAGTTTAATACAAAATTATAGTAATTAAAACAATAATGAATATGATTATTTAAAAAATATTAAACACAATTCCATCATGAGCATCTATGACTCTTAAACCTACCATTAGCTATTTGACCTAGATTCTTATCGAAATTTTGTTAATTTCAGCAGACAAATCCATTTATTTTATTTAATGTACATAGTGATCACGAGTTTTGTTTATGGACTTTATTTCTTTTACACAAAAGAACTTAGTTAAAAGCTGTCTTGCTTAAAAAAAAGAAGTTAAAAGCTTTGTTCAAACATATATGTATTATGACAAGATAAATTATTTTAAATTGGCATAAGATTTGACGTTCTTACATCATTCAGTAGCTTTACATAGAGAAAATGAATTTATCAATCTAATTAATGAACTATAATTTTTCCATTCCTTTGTTGGAGTCGTAACTTGTAAAAACTAAATAACAATAATGATATAATTAAATGATTCCTATTTTCAACTATTTTGAAAGCATATATCATGTTAATTTTGTCGGATAAGTATATATATTGAGCTTAATGCAAATTTCATTGTCAACTCCAGAAACCCAAACATGGAAATCATTGACTGCATTAAACTTGATGACAAGACAATTGAAACCACAAATGGATTGCATACCACAAATAAAAAAAATACTATAATTTATGTGACAATTGTACATAATATATGCATTATGGTTAGAATTGAGTCACTTAAAAACAAAATTGCATTAGAGGCTTGTAGAGCATGGCCTCTACATACACCATTCTCCTTGGAATAGAACTTTCTGATTTAAAATTAAAGTAGGCATTAATTGTACTGCTTTCCGGGTGAAATACAAACTCCGAATTGCGCATTGCTGTATTTAAGTTCAGTTACCGTTGCTCTGTTCCTGGAATCTCATATCTGTGGGGAAGGTTCTGATATAAATAACAGTAGGAGTCTAGATGCTTGTAAGTTAAAACACATTCGAAGCAGCTCAATTTTGCTAGCTGAACTCTGCATTTTTGCTGTACAACATAGATTTTTGATAGGGTGTAACTCAGGTGAAGTCAGAGTTGCAAGTTGCTGTTCAACTAAACTAGATTACCTTTAACAGTGCAAAAGATAAGCAATGAGCCTTGCACATCCACCGATGGACTAGCAACCAGATAGCATGCAACGAACACACTGAATCTTCTTGGTGTTTAATATGTAGCCCGCTAGTTAAAAGTGCAAGACCCTTTCCCAATAACTAAGTCTTCTATCACAACCATACAGACAATAAAGAAACATGAAATCAATGAGATACAGCAATCGGTGATAGCCGAGGTAAGCATGCTGCGAATAGAAAATAAAAACCTTCGTGTACGACGAAGCTATCATACACCTTTGTTTCATAGGAATTTAACTATGTGTATACAAAAGGGTTAGGCATCTCAATCCATCAACGATTCTTCAACAACCCATCTTTTAACCAAAACCAAAAATTAACTTCAGCATAAGTTAAAACATTTAGTTACATTAACTGTTGAAGACTGATTTGTAGGAGAAAATTGCTAGCAGTCTTAACTTTTGTCGTTGGGTGAAATCAAAATGAGATGACTCCTATAGATCTCACATAAAATTCATCAAGTAATATACGTTAGAGAGTATCAACGACTACCACTAACCCCCCAGCACCAATAATAATTAGGAAGGCAAACCGACTACCACTTTGCAATTTGCATGCCAATCATTAGTTTACAATACGAAACATCAATGCTCAATACTTGACCCCAAAATTACAAACATTAATGCTCAGAATAACACCTCACTATACACTTCATTGGTTTTACGTCAACTGATTTTTTCTTTTTTGGTACCAGTTCACATCAATAGCCGCGTGGAACGCATTCCTCTTATCAAAATAATTTTCACAGAGAAGTTAGACGTGATTTTGACAGGAATATATATATGTTAAGAATTGTCAACTATAACATTAGTATGCCTCTTTTTTCTCACTTTATATTGGTCAGCTTCTGTTAACTCCTTTTTCCCTCGGTGCAACAAGGGAACGTGAAGAACTGCAGATATTTGAATAGCGGAGGAGGAAGGGAGAAAAAAGGGCAGATTCACCCAGCAGCCTAAAATAACTCGAATATATTAGTTTGTGCCGAAAATGTCAAGCGCCATTAACTTGTGAATCATTCTGCAATTTGCACATTTAAAACTATAATCAGGCTAGCTAAATTAAATGTTCAGCAAAAACAAAAGATGAAATAATCATCAGGGCATATTATATTTAAACTTAAGCAATATTGCACCTGATTACTCTCTCTGTTTTTTTTACCCTACGCAAACATTCTCAATATAACAACATAACAATGCGGCTCTTCCCATTAACATAAATACACCTCCACAATTTGTTAACTAAGGTCAGTCTGTGTATGGTTTAAAAGCGAGGAGGGAAATTATGTGCAATATAATTTGTCCTATTTTTTAATAAACAACAGTTGAAATAATTTACCTCCATTTCTTCCAAAAGTTTTTCAAGTTCAACAGTTATCTCATTAAAGGATGGGCGGTTACTTGGAATTGCTTCCCAACATCTTTGCATCAAATCTAATAGTTTAGGGTGCCCATGCTTTGGAAGTTCTGGTCTCAGTCCCTGAAAGGATGTACCACATCAAAGCTAGGTCAGACACAATGTGGATACTCCTAGTTGAACACCATGAATGTTGGCCCAACCTTAACTTTTACTACAATATGCTACTACAATATGCTATCATAAGCAGGCATTCACCGAGCTAAAGCATAATTATTTCAGTAAAAGTAAAAAATAAACTTTGATCTAAGTTTTATTTGTTGTTGGCATATTGAAGCTACAAAGTTAATAAATCAAAAACTTGATATGCTTGCATGATTACAAGTTTACAACTTGATGCGCATCTTCACCATTACGTCTTTCATCTTTGACATCCGTTTATTGACTATAACGGTATAACCTATGACTTCTATCATGTTCAAGCATTTATCTCTTCCAAGTAGAATACATTAGATATGATATAAGCAATTACCGAAAACAATTAAAGCGAGGAATCACATTTACTGATGGAAAAACTTACTCATTCCATGTATGCTATGTAACAGTCATGCAAAATAAAGTAGTAAGAAGCTTTTGCACAACTGATACAGGGTATAAATACATCAACAATTATTGATTTATGCTTTACCTTAGTTGATAGGAAAAAGGCTAATAAAATTACGTATCAGCAAACCCAGTTCAAGATTTACAAACAAATGGAGCAATAAGGTACTACTTTGTAGTTTGTAAAGAAAGAGGCATGCCTACTATTAGGAATGGTGTTGTCATGCAGTTCTAGAGCAGTAATTTATCAAGGTTTCAATTTTATGTATTAAATATTATGTTTGAACATTCCAATCTCACTGATAAAGAGCAAACCTGTCTCACACCCAAGGCAGCTTGTAGTGGAGTCATGGTATCATATGGTACCTGCCCGAGATGAAAAAAATATTGTTTTTATAAGGATCTCCTTGATATATAAAATATCATGCAGTCCAAGGAACAGAAAAGGAATAGAATAAGAGAATACAGTAATATACATCCAATTTAGGTTATACCTTTGCGGTCACTAGTTCCCATAGTACAATGGAAAAACTGAATACATCTGCTTTCTGATCATAGGGCTGATGGTTTATAACCTTGTGAGAAAATCCAGTAACAGTAAGATACTGAAAGTAAAACTAGAACAAAACAAAAATATCACATAGTAATTACGTCCAATGATAATGAGAAATCTAAAGAAAACAGATTCTAAGCGTTCATTTCTTCTGCTCATTTCCTTCCACTCTAGCATAGGTTTAGGCAGAAAAGATGTGGTGGGAATGTAAAATGTCTATTTATTATGTCCGTTATGATTAAAGCTTAAATTATCAGTAGATGACAAGTAAACCAGCATCATATTTTCTCCTAGCCCTCACTTAGTAATAATATTTTTGGTGTTGTTGAACCCGGGGTGGAAAAATTTCAAGCAACTTCTGATTAGCTTCAGAAATAGTTTGAAATAGTAATGAGGACAGTTTTATATTTATTATCAGATAGGACTGTATGTTCTCATTTTGGTGTTGATTAAGGGAATCTCATTGACAAATTCTCAGAGAAATTAGAGAGCTCTTGTATATTAATAAATAAATTTTTTCCATCATTTCTTTTCTAATCATTGTTCAAAGAGAATATCATATTCCCTTATTCTTTAGGACCCTTCTTCCCCTAATAAAATCTTTTTATCCAACTGTTAGGGTGGAGAAGAGGAGGGGGCTCAAGACCAAAAAACAATACCCTACTTACGCAAATAAGAGCTTGACACAACATGGCAGAAAACATGTAATAGAAAGAAATAAGAAATCCGGGCAATATTTTCTGAGATTTTTAGAAATATTATAGAACAAAGTATGTGTTGTCTTCATCAGATATACAAATTTGTTTCTGAAGATAAATTATTGTAATCCTAAGAGAATCTGTCATGGCTGACGTTGAAACTCAAGTAGTCAGCAAAAAGAAACATTTCGTAGTCATTATTAATTACTACTACCCCAGCACCTCTGGCTTTATAATGTCTATTACCAACATCCATACGAAAATAACAAAAAAGCACAGCAGTTTGTTTTTCTTTTTAATTACGAACCTCTGGTGCCATCCATCTATACGTTCCAGTTTCTGCTGTCATCACTCCCCCCTGATTTAGGAACCGAGCAACTCCAAAATCGGCCACTTTAACAACCTAATTGAAAAAGAAAAAATATTTATCCTTTATAAAATATACATAATGGAATGTCAAAAATGTTATTGTCAATCACATTAAACAAATTTAAAAGACTCGGCAGCAGCAGTTCACAAAAATAACAAGCAAGTCATTATCCATCAAATATATTATGATATGAAAAATGGTGCATGGCTTCTGAAAGCTTTATATTTGCCACAAATTTTGTAGCATGTTTTCAACAAATACAACTTGCATGAGTGTTCGACGAATCATAACAGCAAATGTTAGTTAAACATTTGTACTATGATTATAAAAGTTTTATTACTTATCATACATCAATAAATTATTTAAAAAACCTGTGGATAATTTGTCACACAATTACAGAAAAAATAAAAATAAATGATTGGGTTAAAAATACACACAACCAAAGATAATTGCTTAGATCTGGTTCATTAATGTTGGTTGCATACAAGGTAACACCCTAGCAATGTTGTGTAGACTAGAAAATTAGTAGTGTCAAACTTTCAATAAATTCTTACATTGTGTGTATCCATCAGCAAATTGGCTGTCTTCAGATCCCTGTGAACTATGTTGTTTCCGTGCAAATATTCCATACCCTTGCAGACATCAATTGCAAATTTTAGTAATTGAGACAGCTCCAAGACATTATGATTTTTGTGTAAGTAATCATACAGACTTCCTCCAGGCATATACTCTGCATGAAAGAACAAAAATTTTAAAATATACTTTGATATATTAAATTGAAAGAAAAGGCAATTTAAACAATAAACAGGAAAGGAGACCAAGTGATAGCTTTTCAAGTAATCAATTCACATATTCCTGAGCTTATATGAATTTAATTATCCAAAGCCAAATTAAGGCACATTCCTTCAAATAATTTGAACTAAAACATTCTTCCAAATACTTGAACAGTTGAACACACAAAAGGTCCAGAAATAGTACCACAAGTTGAAAAACTGAAGACAACATATAAAACCAGTAAAATGGTGTATTATATAAGTAAAGCCAGTTAACCAAAACTGTCAAAAGAAGGGAAATAGAAAATGATGTAGCAGCCCCACTAAATTTAACTATTTTTGTTTCACAGCCAATGTCATTAGGAGGAATTAAATCACAAATCATTTGGTAGGCTGAGTTCATTAGAGTTAATGAAGAATGTCCATGAAGTGAGCAACTTCAGAATGAATACATAATGGATGTTATACTTGCCCTGACACAGGTACAGAGGAATATAATCATAAGCTTGACACCCAAACATTAAGGACCAGTTTTCTTGATATCATAAAACAGCTATATAGAGGAAGATTGCATATGTTTATGACAATGGAGGATAACTTTGCATGACATCTAGCAATCTTCTAAGTCCTATAACATTGATTTTCATTTTGAACAAGTTGTATTGAAAATGTTGCAATGATCAGTGTTTTAAGCTAATAAATCCCCAGAAAAGTACTAAATGATGAACACATTAGCACAAAGTTAAGTGATCAGAAGAAAAAGTATACTACTCAAAACAAAGAGGCACTAGACATTTAAAAGAACCAACAGTTAAACTTGTGCAGATCCCAAATATAAATCCTGCACGATAAATTATTAACCCACAATTATAGGACTTATCATATATCATGACCAAACAATTCATGTGTTGAAGGAAACTAGGAAGTTTTTATTAAAAAAATATTATAAATGCATAACCACTGTGATTTCTAATGAATTTCAATGTCATTTTCAATGAAAACTTTCTACTTTTATTTCCTTAAAGAATGACCTTAGGGAACACTTAGCAAGACTCAGCTCTTATTATACAAGTGTGTCTACAGTGTAACTACATAACTTATTTATATAATTATATAGGACATGAAATACAAATGTATAAAATTGCAAATAACTTTAATAACTATATAGCACATGAAATAATGTTTAATAAACAATGAATCAATATATGACTTTATTCTACCAAGTACAATTGATTTATTTAACAAGAGAAAATATTGTTTAAAACTAAAGAATAGCTCTGACTAAAATGTGTACCACCCAATATTAAAAACTGAACAAATACAGAAGTGATTTGTAATTAAGAAGTGTAATGGAAAAAGTAATCAGAAAAAATAAGCACTCCTAATTAATATTCTCAAATCCTTTTAAATACCTGGGGAGGGGGTAACACATTAACAACATTTTGAGAAATATGTGCTGAAGTAAAAAAAAGCGGGTGCAGCCTGATATAATCACATATCTATAACTCTTGCACTGCTGCCAATGCCTTTGTTAGTCTTGTAAATCACATCATGCATTTCTTGCGATATTTAACATGTGGATTAAACTCTTAATCTGCAATTTCAAAATAACTTGGTTCACAAATTAACACCACATTGATGCAAAAGTTACCCGTGTTCATTGATCACGTAACAAATATTTTGAATCATGTACATCCATGAAATTTTCACAAAAAGTTGACAGAAGTTGTTTTAGGATCTTAATCTTAAAAGAATAAATTATACTTCGTTATCTTAAGGTTTGCCAAAATGAGAGGAAACTCCAAATTTAATAAAAAAAATACACTTCACCGCATTATTTAATCTTTGACTAACTATAGAATATTTCTAAAAAAGGAAATCCCCTTATGATCAATAGTTAAATATTCATTTTTGGTTTGTCAAAAACATTTTTTTATTTCCACTTACAAGTAACATATTTAAATTTTAAATAGTTCATTTATTTTAACAATGAATTTTTTATCAAAATAATTTAAAATACATAATAATCTAAATATCATCATTAAGCAAACAAGAAAAAACAAAATTAATCATTTTCTTAGTTCCTCTTTGCTTTTATTTTTTGTCTAATACTGTATAATAGCTCAACAGCAAAGATCCTTCCAATCAATTACAAAGGATGTTACCAACTAAGTTAACTAATATGTTCTTATTTTCTTATATTTTATTGTTAATTAGAACATATATACATATAAAAAGTCAATACAATTTTTGAAGAAAAAAATCTCTAATGTACCTAAAAAGAAAAAATTAAAAATTTAATTATTTGAATAAGAGGTATCCATCTAACTCATTATAAATTGTTTAGATTTCAGTTTACCTGAAAATTTTTATCTTAATTACATAAAAAATCTACCAATAAAGGATGCTTATTGATTCTAATAACAATAATATACAATGATATATTTGCAGAACCAAATGGACATATCTGTACCCGTTACTATGCACAAATGTGGACACATTGTACACGCACCAATGAAACGAACAACATTCTCATGATGCACCTGCCTGCATTCAGAAATATAAAAGTCTATTGTTAAAAGATTTTCAGGGAAGAGAAAGGTCAATTGACAGAACCTAAATCAGAGTGTCAGCAATGTATTTGATCTTTAAACTTATGTCCTAAAGATGTATAATTAAATCCTTGCAAGACTATAAATAATGTAAAGAAAAGCAATGAGAAGAAAAAATCAAGTAGCAGTTGTAAGGATGTTACAACTGATATCAATTGTCAAAAGTTTCTAGCAGACTGACATATCCAATCCTTTAAGGATTAACCACATGAACAGTTGTCAGGATGCAGCCAACTAAGCAGTTTTTTTTAGGTTGATAGTTTTGTAGCATGCTACACTTTATAAGACTTGGTACTCAAGTTGATATTTGAATTAATCCTTTACTGATTTAAATATGTATTCCTCAAGAAAAAGATAATTAAGAGTTTTAAAATCAATTTTACTGTACAACATGTAAGAACAAATGTTTGATAATCAAAAGATTAACCAGAAACACATACCATGCAGTATAATCTTGAACTATGAGCAACAAAATACAGACCTTAGAATTGCCACTTCTTGAGCAAACTCATCCTCTAAGGCATCATTCAGTTGCTCAGATCTCAGAACCTTTACGGCAACATCTTCACCAAGATAAACTCCACGATACCTAAGCACAGATCCCAAATCCAATTAGAAGCAAGAAAGATAAATATTATGTTGTAGAGAAGAAGAGAGGAAAAGATTAAAAAAATGTCATGAATAATTAATGGTAAAACAAAACAAACTCACAAATCTCCACAGGATCCAGATGCTATTTTTACTCCTAACTTCAGCAACCTCCTGTCTATTTCCCAATCTCCGGATTTTGCCTCAGCTGCTAAGGCTTTCGCCACACCTAAATGAGAATTTGAAGAACGAGACCATGACCCCTAGAAAAAGGAAGAATATTGATTACAATCTTGTCAGCCTTGATTATAAACATAGAGTATTACTGAATCCCAAAAAATAGGGCAAAATGCAAATTACCCTTTAACTTTGGCTAATGTATGATTTATCCAGGTTTTAAAATGTATAAAAAAAATCCACTGAAAAAGAGGAGCTTCACTAGATGTTTATAAATTGCTGCTCAATCCATTAAACATACACTTTGACTTTATCACTAGAAAATTCAAATGTGCTTCTCGTGATCACTAGAAACCACAAAATCTCTTGAGAAGCAGTGAAACTGCTCACTTGTTCAACCTCTATGGTGAAATTTTCATTCTTCAGTTTAATTATTGATTAATTATGATACGATATGATTTGAATGAAATTTTACACCCGATTTCTGATATTTTAAAAGCATGTTGGTTGCTAACATTTGTTCTTTTAATCCATCATCATGGTTTCAAGTGATTGAATGATATACACATTTTATGTTAATGAAGTGGATCTGATGAACAGAGAAGGCATTCTGCAAATTTGCTAAAGTTTGGGGGTTGACATATTTTAAATTTGGGGACATCAAAATTTTGAGGGAGGGTGCATCTTAAAAATTTTTGCTATTTGATAGTAAATTTCAAGTAAAACACAGGTTGGGACAGTTCTCAATATAGTTTTGGGAAACTGGTACTCAATAAAGTAATGTTAATATGTGTTACAAAGTCATAGGTGGCCTAACAAGGTTTGTTACTCCTAATGTTTCTGTTCAGGTTTTTGGAGATTGGACAATCATATTTTTTATAGAGGTTGCTTGGCAGTTTGGTGTAGACATTTTAGCATTTTGTATGAACAGTGAATTTCTCCAGCTTCTTTTGATCATTTTAAAATTATTCACCTTAAGGGCTTTGCAGTAGGAAGGATTGTAAATCTTTTGGCAATGGTGGTGGTTTTGCAGGTTTATGCTGTACATGGTGGTAGCAAAAACCTAGGGTTTAACCAGATATTTCTTCCTTCCTTCACACTTTGGCAATAGAGTACTCATTTTTGGTGTCCATGTGGGTATCAACTCATTGATAATTATTTTCATGGACCAGTTTGGGCCGGCAGGTGTTGTCCAGTAGATGTGCAGATGATCAGTCATTTTCTCTAAATCAATTGCTCTTTACCTAAATAAAATGTTGCTGGGCAGGGAAATTGCAAAACTAGAAGTTAACTGCTTTCCAGAATGTATGTTAAGCTTGTTAGTTATCAGCAGTCTATTTCTCCATATCCAGTTTTCCTCCCCTAGAGCCCATACTCATTAGCCATGCATGCTCAAGGAAGCTGGAGAGTTTATACATTTTTTCATAAGTACATTCCAAAAAATTCAAGCCAATAAACATCAAGAATCATTCATTCACACAAAACCAAGGAGACAAAATGCACCTCACTTCTTGCTACAGTTTTTTCCATTGCATCATACAAACCATCAGTTTCCTGAGCACAAGATTGCAAAGTCAGCGACATTTGAACTCAGCAGAGATCCCTGTCATAAGAGAAATATAATAACAATGCTCCTTAATAACCTACAAGCTTGACTCTGGATACTGACCTTTTTCTGGTCTGAATTAAAAACTCTTAACAAGAAAATATTATTTATAAATAATTATGATACAGATGCAACATTTGTGGGCATAAATAATTGTATTCTCACCTTATCTGTCATCACAGCTCAGATAAAGGTAGTAGAGTTCAACCCCCAGATACACAATTGCATTATCAATTAGAGAGTTATAAAGTGTTTGCAACAACACTAATGCCATTGTAAAATTAACACTAATGGACAACGACATGCTTCAAAGATACAACTTTGCAGAGGTATTCAGGGGGAAAGCAAATAGCATCAATTCAACATAAGCAGCAGTGTACCTCAACTGGCCATCCATCCACCACAAACACATCAAGGGAATAACCATCAGTTGTGGAGAAAACATGTGCTTCACGGATGTTAAGTCCAATATCAGACAGCAAAGCGGACAGCTAAAAGAAAATAATATCCATCAGAAGATCTAATGCCATCCATCAATTATATTCTAAGATATTAACAAACTAAAACTCCACACTTGATTATGCCAACAGAATGAAGCTATGTTTACACTTTATACTATGGAAAGCCCTGCTTCCACCCTCAAGCTCTTATGTAAAGTCCACTCCAGTTTTCAGTTTACACCTTCAAGCTCTTTTCTTTCCCAATGTTTTTGGATTATGTAAGAACACAGCAGCATACAATTATACAAATCACTTATCAAGAGAACGATATGGCAAAACTAGGCATTAAAATAATGGTATCCAATATCCAACATAAGCTTTCATACAGCTTCTATTGGCTTCATATGACAAGTTGACAGCACACTCCAAAACTTCTCAATAAAACTCTAGTTACAAAATACCTTTAATTTTGAGGAAAATTTCACCTTCATTTCACAAATAGGTTAACTCAGTAGACCTATGGAAAATAAACCCCTATATTTTGAGCGAAGTAGACTGAAAAAATTTAGCTAATTATCTTTTGGAGTTTCAAACTTTCAATTTATTTAGAAAATATTTAAATTTTAATAACAACATATAAGATAAACTTTTCAAACATACCTGGCTTAACAGCTTTGGCTTGTCAACAGCGGAAAATATTATTTCATGAACTGGGACACTTTGTTCATGTCTGCATCATCCATTTAATATTTAACTTATTCACCACAAGGATATATATCTAATTATTCAGGTAACATTTGGTATGCAAGTACTACTTCAATTTCAAGTATGGTTAGATACACGTATCGATCAAGACTCAAGATCAAAAGGTCCAATTCCTCCAACAATATGGAAGAAGGTTAAATTCTATCAGTCATAATAATGAATATATACCAGAGACTTCTAAATCAAATATAAATAACACAAACATGGGTACACTAGTATATCTTCCAAAATGAAAAAATTACGAACATTTTCAAAATAAACAAGTTCAATAGTACAAAATAAATATTCCAACCTCAAGGGATTACTCTATAATACTCATGATGCTTCTATTGGGGCCTCTTATCACTTAACTTCCCCCCCATTCCCCCCAAGATAAAGTTCTTTTCTTCCTTTAAGATACATGCATAGAAATGAGGAAATGTTCTAACCACATAATTTAGAAAATATGCTTTATTTAAACTGCTATCAACATTAATGCATCCAACACGGCTTTCTACTTCAACTTATAGTTTTCAATTCTAATAGATTTTATCTTTGTAGATAAACAGAAATATTAGATGCATAAATTTTGGCAATAGATACAGAGCGACTTTGCTGCTCTCCAAAGAGGAAAAATTTGCAGCCATGGCTGCTGGTTTTGATGGAAGTTATTGTACTGCTATTTCAAAAATCAAAAGAAAAAGGTAAGAAACAGCATTGGTACCTCTGGCAAAAACTGTCTGTGACAATTCTTTCCTCTGTCTCCTTGGAGTTCTTTCTGACATCCAAATTTAGGTCCTCAAGCTTTGAGCAAGGCTCAAACTCATTTGCAAGATCCCTTGTCATACTGACACAAATAACATAAATCAGTGATTACAAAAGGAGCAGAATTGATATTTAAAGCACAGTTACAGGAAAACTTCCTGTAAAATGCACATCATATATATAGTATGCTTCACAATTAACTGGATACCATACCTTTTATCAGACGGTACAGCTCCCCCATTTGTTGCATGAGAAGAAGCACCCAAGCCAGAATGAGTACTTAAAATTTGTTGATTTTCACCATCTGTTTGAGTAGAAATATTCTGTCCAGCAAATTGAGAGAGAAGAAAATTTTGGTACACAAGAAAAACTGAAAGAAATACAATAGACTAGTTCCTTAAACAAAAAAATCAGGTAAGTGAAAAGAGAACTGTTATCTAAATTGAAAAACATGAATTGTTTAAGAAAAGAAAAGATCAAGAAAGATGTATTAGAGAGAAACTAGGAGTAGCACCTATTGAGAAAACCAATAGAGGTCCCATTAAGAAGATTTTGTTAGATGGAGGATAGCCTATGGTAAAACACTTGCAAAAGATTCTCATAACAAAGAAGTAAATACACATATATCCCCCAAAAGATTAAATTATTGGCTGTATGCACCAATTAGGATGCTGGCAGAACAGCATCTTTACTTTCAGGATTCATCAAGTTATGTTTTCAGATAACGTTATTACCTGCTTCTGTGCTTATACCTCTCTTGCTACTTCATGCCCAGGGTAAGGTGTTCAAATATCCAGAATATATTTTCTTATATTTTTGGTATTCATTCATAATTACATTTACAGGTTACATCATAATTACTGATACAGCCATCAACATAGATCTTACGCTTTTACTAGTACCTACCCATGGGCAATGGCATAGAACACAACCTAATCCTCTTTTCTTATTATTAACACAACCAATGTGGCTTCTAGTTAAACGCACAATTCCTTCACGCATGGGAAAGATGAAGCATGAACACAACATAGACATGGAGATACAGTTACCAATACATGAATAAGACAAAATATTATTTACAAACCTAAATACATAATTATAGAAGCATGGAAATTGTTTTGAAGAAAGATCCCGTTAAATCAATTCAATCATCAATGATCCTAAGCTAGTTCAAGATAGCAATATAAATGGATTATATAAAGTTAGCCACAGCCAATTAAATAATTACTATATATATTTGGAATGACAGATAAGAGTATCAGTACCTCCAAGAAGCGTATATGGTAGACAGGGCGCTTGTCAGGGTCTCTTGCCAAAGCAAGAAGCCTCTGATGCAACAGAACATCTTCAGCTCTATCGATATTGACATCAAGTCCATAACTGAAACAACAGCAATAGATTCATTCCCCAGTTTGTTTAATGACTTCATTTACTTACTCCTCAAAATCTGCTACAACTCAAATATTAGCCTAGAAATCGAAACCTACGCAACACTTAGAAACACAGCAATCCAAAAAATAGTAATGGTAAAAGTAAAGTATAATTTGACGAGAGAGGAATTGATGAACCTTGGAGGCAAGCGATTGAAGTGAGCTTCCAACTGTTCGCGAAAGTCGGGATTCGAAACGGCTTGGTCGTGACCGGTTTCAACCAAGCGGTTGTAGACGTCGTTCTTCACGTCGTAGTTGCTGTAACCGGTGAAGGTGCGCGGGGGCGAGGAGCTCTCTCCCACGCCTTCGACCAAATCCATTGCTGCACCGCCGTTCGTTCTTGCCCCGGGGTCGCCTGGCGGGGAAGGGGTGAATTGCTGCAGAGAGAAATAGAGAGGATCTTTGAGTTGACTGTGGTGTGTGTGGTAAGAATCTGAGTGGAAAAGGTTTCGTGATTTCCACTGAAGATCGAGGGCAATTTCGTCCACTGAGAGGTTGCCTCTTAGCTAAGACACACAAGCGAGATTTTAGGAAACGGTTTTGAAAAGAAAGGAGGAGGAGAGGTAGTTACGGATGGGAAAATGTTTCATACATCCCATTTGTGATATACTGATATACTCGGGCCTGAAGAATAGAGATAAAAAAAAACAATAAGAAATATATTATTATAAAATAAAAATATAAAAATGAGATATATTAGCAGCTTTTTTTATAATTCTTTTTAGAATAAATGATGAGTCTAATTTCTCATATTACAACCGCTGTGGAGCTCCTTTTATATTTTTTGTAGAGTAAATGATGAGTCTAATTTTTCATAGTGCAACCGTTTGTTTTTCTAAATTCTTGTAAAATATTTATTTTAGTTCTTAATTTTTTATATTATTTATTTTACCTTCTCATTTTTCATATAAAAAATAACTATCATTTATAAAATTAAAAATTAACGTTAAAATTTTACAAAACTGAGAACTAAAATAATAATAACTGTTTTCTGATTCTTTTTAAAATTTAATTGAAATACATTAATAAAATATAATATCTAAATATAAATTTTATATTATTAAAAATATTAAATTTTATAATAATTAATTTAAAAGCTATATTTATCATATTTTTAATTAATTAATAATATGAAATATTTTATATTAACAGTGTATTAAAATTATAGTTTTATTTTTAATCAGTATACTATTTGTATGTTACATGATAAAAATAAATTTAAAGTATAAAAGACATTAAAATTTTTAAAAATATATTACCAAAAATAAATAAATAAATTATTCAGTCAATCTCTAACATTTGCTCGCTTTATCATAAATCTCTTGTGATATAAAAATAACATTTTAGTATAAGTTGTATGTAAAATTTCATACAATTAATCTCAAGGTATAGATTAATTTGATTAAATTTATACACGGTTGAAATTAATATAATAATTTTTTACATACAATAAGAACTAATATTTTACTTTACGTACCATAGGAAATGATGGAGACTAAAAATTGATTTGGTGATTCACTTATAAAAACTTAATAAAATATAAGATAAAAATATATTTGTAAAAAATACTGATAACTAAATACAACTTGATGGAGTAAAGTATAAAGGTGATAAACAAAATTTAAATAATTTTCATTTTTATCATAGATAAATTTAATTAGCATTTTCTTGTCTTGTAAATCAAAGCGTATATGTTAAGAAAATAAAAATAAAATTTTATTAAAAATTCAAATATCTAATAAATTTAAAATAAAAATTATTTAATTTTTATTTTTTAAGTTATTTAATATATCTAAAAATATATATTTAATATCTCTTAAGTTATGCATCAAGCATACATGATAGAAAAATATAAATTAAATTGATTATATTCTATAAAAATATCAAACTTATACTTTATCTTTAATATTAGTGAGATATATATATATATATATATATATATATATATATATATATATAGTCAAAGTTGACTTTTTATGATTTTATTTGATTAACTTTTAATATATAATCGCATATAATTTTCAATTTAAATAATGTAAGTAAGATTTTACCCCAAAATTCGTTTGACTTATTTATACTTTAAAATGATATCTCATTCATAATTAATTTTAATAAATAAAACTAATTACTTTTAAACATTGATAGTTGAGTAAATCGAAATATTCATAATGTAGTTTAATTAAATTTGTATATTTAAATTAAAATATTTTTATTTGTTTTTAAAAATAATTTTCATCCAGTAAAATAATTTATCCCTAATTAAATATTTTAAAATCCATAGGAATCAAATTAAAGGTAATAAAACATAAATATTATCTGATAATAAAATATTACAGAAATTATTTTAGAAAAAATATTACACTTTTTAAAACCTTTTATCATGTATGCATATACTTTTTCTTTTTCTTTTTTTAAATTAATATTTAAAATATTAGAAAAAAACCAAATAACCAAATTATAAATTATTAGAAAATGCAAATAAATGTAACTATCAATTATATTTTTAATTTTAAAGTAAAATGTAATGTCAAATAAATCTTAGAAAAATTATATATATATATATATATATATATATATATATATATATATAAACATAAAGGAAATATGTAAAATTTTAAAAATATTTAAGAATAGGATAAAATATAGTAAATATGATAAAGTGCAATATATGTAATAGATAATGATCATGAGAATTTAAAAAATATTAAATGACAAGATTAAAAAGTTTGATAGTTGTTACCAAATGGAAATTTCAAAATTTACATGGTAAAAGTTTATCATAGCAAAAAAATTGTACAATTTATTTTATAAATAATATTAATTAAAATTAAGATTTCACATCTCAATAATACATGTTTATTGTTAATTTTTATTGTATAAAATATTGGAATATAATTTAAATTTTAATTAAAATATAACATTTTTTTAATTATGTGCCTAAATTTTATTCTTTAACTATTTATAAGTTCAGAATTTTTAATTTTGTTATATTATTATCAAAGGTATAGTTGTAAAAATAATCACAAAATCAACATATCAAAATAAATTATAATAATACTTTTTTATTATTTATCTAAAATTTATTTTGGTTTATCTTTGTATTTGTTTATCATAGTAATCTCTCTCATGACAAATCAATATTTTTATTACAAGTCTCATACTATACAAAAAGAGCTACCAAAATAAATGCAAACAAGGCTTATACATAAATAAAAGAAAAAAAACATCTCTTACAAAATACAGTACAGAGTACGACGTATAGAGTTTAATTTCAAAATACATCATTTCTAATAAAACAGCTCTTCTACATCTAAATGATGAAGTGTATTAAATAAAACAACAGAAGGTATTGTAATTTCAGCTATTTCATAAAGATTTACTTGTTTTCTTCAATATATTTAAGCATATGAGTAAAATAATAAAAATAACATTTTATGTATGAAAATCTTATATATGTGTTAAAACTTTGTTAAGTCTTTAAAAATTTATTTAATACATATTTTTTTATTTTCATTTATATTTAAGAAAATTTTGATGAAATTTGTACGAAAAATATATATTTAAATTTAAGTTTTGAGACACTTGTATAATTATATTTTAGACTTAAAAAGAACTTATCTGGTGTAAAAAAATTTAGAAAATAAATAACCTGTCTGGATTAAAATAATGAGTAGACACAAGTTTTGGTTAATAAAAATAAATCATTATATTTATATGTAATCCTTATTTCTCTTATCTTATGCTCTTAAAATTATTATTCTAAATAAAAGGATCTATCTTAATCATGTATTATTTGAAAATTTTTCAACATATTATTTAGCCTCACTTTCATATGTTACGTGTGTTCTTGCAATAAAATTTTGGTATTTTTTATTATTTTATATATAAAAAGATATGATAAAAATAAAATAATATTTTACTTATTTATAAAATATAATTAAAATAAAATTTATTATTTTTAAAATCAAACATATCTAGATATTTATATTAAATTTTAGTTTGAAATAATATGTGAAGAGTGATTAACATAAGTAATTTTTGTGTGGATGAAAAAAATAATTATGAAACTAATGTAGTGTTAAAATTAAAACAAGGCAGCTACAATCATTAACCGGACCACTTGGTGTTACAGTCACATTCTCTTTTGTTTTTTTAATTCTTTTATTTTTTAAAAATTGTCAAATATATAAATAATAATAATATATATTTATTTTTAATAATTATTAAAAATTAAATAAAATATGTAAATGAACAAATAATATTGTTTATATATAGAATTATTATTATTATTATTATTATTTACTTTTTATTAAAAATCTTTAATATCTAATGCTCCTCGTATAATCTTTTATCATCATTCTTCTTGTATTCAATCATCTTTTTTATTGATATTGTTAGCATTGGAGGTAAAATATTTTTCACAATTTTTTCTTCACTCGTTGTGGTTGTTCATCATTTTTCTTCATACATTAATGATTCTATTTCCATTTTTTTAAATCAATTTTGGTGGTTCTTGATTTTTTGTTGCATGACCTTTAATATTTTTCCCTTCCTTTTGTACCCATGATTTTGATCTGACGATGAGTCATCAACAGTTTTGACATTGGAGGTAAAAAATTTCCTACAATTTTTTCTTCATTCGTTGTGGTCATTCATTAGTTTTCTTCATGCATTATTCACTCTATTTCTATTTTTTTAGTACTTAATTTTGGTGGTTCTTCATTTTTTGTTGTATGACCCTTAACATTCTTCTCTTCATTTTGTACCCATGACTTTGACCCTTAATGATGATAAGTCACCAACAATGTTAACATTAGACGTAAAAAATTATCCAAAATTTTTTTTTATTGATTATGGTGATTCATTACTTTTCTTTATCTATTTTTTTGGTAATCGATTTTGGTTGTTCTTCATTCTTTCTGCATGATATCTTTTCTTTTTGTTTCTTTATTTCTATTTTGTCCTAAGTCTCTACCATATATGTTTTCTATAGATCTTTGACCTCATCCACTGTAGTCATTCATTTATTATTTTTTTTGCTGCATATAGTGAATTTTTCTTCCCATATTTCAATTTTGCGTTAACTGGCTTCTCATCATGTTCCATATATGACTTCAATTTATTTCTCTATATTTTCTTCTTCATTCATTGTGATGGTTGATTACTTTTGTTAAAGTCACTAATGAGTCAATATACCTTATATGTATTCATCATTTTCAACCCTCCACATTTTTCATAAATTTTATGATGCAATATTAAATTTTCATGCATTTTGTTTTTATCATACCCTACATGTCAGGTAAATATGGTGTTCAAATGTTCACAATGGTACTCATGTCATAATCAACCATGGTTTGAAGGAAATTGATGACTATATGCTATGGTAGACAAATATTTTCACCATTCTTTCTCATTTATCAAATCATCCATCTAAGTTCATGTATGATTGAAAACTTTAAATAATGTCTATCTATATTAATAGAGTAAAATTATATATTTATTGGTTGTTATAACCATCAGGATTGTGGTCGTCCATAACTTTTGTTACATGCTTTAACCATTCAATATACGTTATATAGTTCAAACACTTTAATGCAGGCAACAACATCATGATTTAATCCTATTTCTTGACACATTTATACAGCGTGGGTACAGTACTTCAAACATTACCACAATATGTGAGACAAGTTTTTTTCCATATTGCCAAGGTTTGTCCATTCTGTTGCTTCAATCATTTTTTGCTCCATCTACCTTTTTTGCTCTACCAAACCTATAAAGGGCATACTCTACTATACTGACTGAATCAGTCAATGTGAAGCAACAAAAGACACCACACCAGAAATATCATAAACACACTATATTTCCAAGGTAGCCTAGAGCATCACAAAAATTATTTTTGCATTATGTATTTGTTCCATGAAATATAAATGTGACAAAACATTATTTACTTCAATATTATTATATATGTAACCCATATACATTATTCAATGAAGAAGATTTCTTTATTTTTTTACCTATGTCTCATCTTCATATGTAATAATTTAGTTTTGATTAGGTTTACATTATATTTACTATTTGAAGTTTTGAACTAATAAGAATGAAAATAAATTAACGTATGATAAGAATAAAGGAAATTAAAAAAAATTATTCTGCTAATAGCTATCGATGTTGACATCTTGTAGATCTATACAATATTATATATCTTAATTTTGCATCAAATTTGTGACGTGCTCATCAGTAAATGGAGATAAACTTGATAATATGTGTCATCTATCATGCTATCATGTACTTAGCTTTAAACTTCGTTTGTTTATTTATTACCGCAATCTTAAAAAATTATTCACTCTATAGTCATTGCCATTAAAAAACAACATTAACTTTTAACTGCATAATCAAAACTATTTCCCTATATAGTTACCTGTCTCGAAAAGATATTATTTAAAAGAGTTACTTATGACCTTGGATATTTTAAAACCTTCCAATTTCAAGTAATATTCAAAATCCTGCAACTCAAATGTCTCGTGTCCATTATAAAATGAAGGAAATAATTAATTTTCATAACAATTACCATGGTTCATTAATTAAAATATCAGAATCAATATTACTTATAATAAATGAAATCCAAATAGCATAAAAATGGCATATTAAACAATATTGTCATTAGTTAGAATAATAATTACCTATAAATTATATATGATCAAGCATTACATTACATTAGACGGTATATCATAATTACGTGCATATTGATATGAAATATTTATTTAGTCTATTAAATAATATTGCAAATTGAACACTTTCATTCAATTTATGTAATTTTAATATATGTTTTGCTTTATTTTTAATGTTGTTAAATATTTGCAATGGATGTGAAAAATTGAATATATTTAATAGAAAAAAATGTTGGTTAAGTGACACGCTCGTCGCAAACGCGCAAAAATAATTTCTAGATTTCCCCCAAACTATTGGTATAGTATAAGGTGCAACCTAGGTCATCTCCCAAAGACCATTTCAGATTCTTAAGCAAATAAGGAGAAAATTAGAACAAGGGGGTTTTTGTAAAGATGTGATATCAAATGCTAAATACAAATTACAGAATGAAATTAATTTCACTTAACAATTATCAACTCAAGGAATTCAGAGGTTATTTTCATAACTAATCATTGATCACTAAAATCATGCATTGTGTTTATCAACCTAGGATCATCTGGAACCCCTAAAATGATCCTTGAATTCTCTACTGAGAAACCTCTCAGAATTTAATTGATTATGATCAACAAGATTAGTAACCACTTAATCTTTTATCTAAACCAATTTCACAATCAGAATTCAGTTGAAGTAAGTAATAAAATGAAAACCTTCAATTCAATTACTTAATTTCTACTCTTCAAACTTTTGGAAAATGATTTACCAATCAAAAACCAATTATAAATCAATTATGCATTAATCAAAATACGTCAACCGATCAAACTTTGATTAAAGAATAAAATTGAAGAATATAGTGAAGCAGAGTAGAAACCACTTAATAAGCATGTAAATAAAGATCAAGACCTCAAAGTTAAAATGAAAATAGCTTGAATCCTTGAATTGAAACTACAAACCTAGCCTTCCATGAAGGAGGCAAACTAACAACAAAGAAAGAGGCAAACTAACAACAAATAAATCCTAAGCCTTCCATGTAAGAGGCAACTAACAACAAATAAATCCTAAGCCTTCCATGTAGGAGGCAACTAACAATAAAGAAAAACTAAGCCTTCCATGTAGGACGCAAACTAACAAGAAAGAAAACCTAAGCCTTCCATGAAGGAGGCAAAACTAACAAGAAAGAAAGAAAGAAAGAAAGAAAATGGTATTGGAGTTAATCTCCAAAATGGTGTTTCTCCTCTTGTAAACCCTTCTATTTATAGAGGATTTGTGAGGCATCATCTTCAGAAAGTCACCAACTAGGATAATACTTTTCTACCCTTTTATTGCTTTCACATGGGCTTTGTTGAAAATGCAAAACACTTTTGAATTTTTGTCATCAATTAGCACAACAATTTTGACTTTCTTGCACCGCAATTTCGGATGTTCACATGTCCGAATTAGAGCTTGACTTCTGAACAAAAGTTGTAGCCCCGGATCTTAGCTGTCCAACAGATTTGATTTCATCTCAATATGACTTCTGTATCTCAAGATATGGCCGGATCTTTGCACACTGTTCAAATTCCACGTCAGCAACACTATCTCATCTTTTGAGATAATTTCGGAGTCCTAAACATCACATTTAGAGTCTGATCTTGCTTTGTAACTGTGGACACTTCTTTAAGCTTTCATTCAAGACAGATTTCATGATTTTTAGATGTCTAAAACTCCTATTATGCTCAAAATACTATAATAGTGTCATTTTAATCGGATAAGCAAAGAAATTCAATTAAACTTCATATGAACCCAAACTCATAAAATATGACAAAGACCACTTAATTGAACATATAAGAAGTCTTAATGAGATAAAAGTGAGAGATAATTATTTATGAAATTTATGCTTATCATTAAGTTATAATTGTTAGGAAAGTTGACTACACAAAATATTATTCAAATAATTTTCTACTAAGTTTAAGTTTGGCTAATTAGTACTGAAAATGAATGCATTCATACAACACAATTATTGTAAGTGGAAGACATGTGTGGAACACTATCTGAAAATAGGATGAATATTATTGATTAAAAACATGAATCTCATTTGTCTATAAAAATATATTAACATTGTTTATTGTTTACGATACTATTGTTTTTGATTTATGATGACTATAAATCATGAATTTGATTAGTTGATCATAGCAAACAAACATTCATTGCCTCATTTATTTATATATACCTGACACAAGTGAATGATTGATATTAAGATTCTACAACTTGGGCTGCACATTTATTATAAAGGATACATGAAACAAGGGAATGATTAATGTTAAAACTCTACAACTTCAGTTGCATCTTTATGATTTACTATGAAAAGTATTAATCAGAACAAATGTATTAGTGAAAGGAGTGAATGATTAACATCAGGACTCTACAACTTTAGCTGCAAGTTTATGATTTATGATCATAATTTGTTATCAGAATCTTTCTTATGTCAATAGTGTATCCCGAAAATAACATGAACTATATTAATTTACTACTTTGGGTTACATTTTGCATTTCATATATCAATATATATTTTGCATATGACTCAATGAGTTATAATGTCATCACACATATGTCTTATTCTGCAACATTTATAATTTTATGCTATCATTAATATATTTTCATTATCATGCACCAATGTTTTCTTTTTCTATTTTCATAATCACATTTACACGTATGTATATATTTGAACAACTTATTGCAAAATTAATCTGCGCAACACATTTCTAATCTATATGACTAATTTTTTAAAACAACTTAATATGAACATTTTTCAAATTACTAAAAAAACCATGCAACGCAAAGGTCGAATAACTAGCTTAATTTTTTTCTTATCTCCTATTTTATTCAATGTTTTTATTTATCTTTTTTTTTATTTCTTGATTAACGAGTCTATATTTTCCCTTATTGATAAGTCCTTATTGCTTTTTACTTAGTCCTTTTTCTATTTCTGTGGTAGAAACTTGTTTGACTTATAAATTTCATTTATTGGTTGGACAAAGGTAATCATTGTGTAGTTGTTTTTTCAATTATTTTTCATATATTACCGACATTAACTCATTTCCATGTATGAATTGAATTATATTTTAAAATTTTTAATAAATTTTTCTCTTAATTTTTTCTATTGCTTAGTTATCAACTCTAACCCATTTTTATATATGAACTATGTTTTAAAGATATTTATCCTTGACCTTCTTTTCTGTGCCTTTGGACAATGATTACCCCATTATTTTTCATATATTGCTAACTTTAACTTGTTTTTTTAACTTACATGTTTATGAATATTTAATAATTTTTTATTTTTCATCTATTATTTTGTTCAACAAGTATTTTGTACTATGTCTCTTTTTCTATTACTTAGTGAAAATAGTTTTCAATAACATATTTCACTTCTTGATTAAAAAAAGTTAATCACTTAGTTATTTTTGCATCTAATTGTTTTTTCACGCGTGACTCCCTCTAATTTTTTTACATATATGAATTGAACTATATTTTAGAAATATTTAATAATTTTTTGTTTCCAATCTTCTATTTTGTTCAAGAAGTTATATATTTATTTTTATCTTTTTTTTATTGCTTTAGTGAAAAATAGTTTTTACAACTTCCGCTTATAGATTTCACTCGGTAATTAACATCTAATTATTTTTCACATGTTAGCAACTTTAATCTCTTTTTATGTCTAAATTTAATTATATTTTAAAAATATTTAATAATTTTTTATTTTTTATTTTCTATTTTATTCAATAAATGTTATTCTTTTATCTTTGCATTTTATTTCTATTCATTTGATAAGAATTTTCTACCCATATACCATTACCTTGCAAACAATTATTAACATTTTATTATGTAGTTTCATACTTTTATTTATTATATCTATATATATATATTCTATATTTACTATATATTATATAAGTCAATTTATATAATTTTATTTGTATTATGCATGAATATATTTTTTTTATATTTTTATTTTTATATTTTTTTAATAACTTTTATATTTATATATATATAAATTTTAATTAATTTTACAATATTAATGTACATATTCTAATTATATTATTTGTTATTATTTTTTAAAATAAATTAATATCATATCAACCATTATTAAATATAAAAATAATCATACAATGCACCTACCAAACCATTAGTAGTACTTTTTAAAAATAAAAACCAAAGCTTTGTTTCGAAGATAGAAAAAAAAAATATTTGAATGAGTAAAAATAATAATAAATTTTTTTATTTTAATAGATAAAAAATTATTAATAATATAAATTTTCTTTTATATAAATTTTAAAAATAAAGTTAACTTTTAAAAATTTAATTATTTTACTGTATTTCTTATGAATATAATTTTTATTTTTTTAAAATATATACAAAATTCAATATTAATATAAAAAAAATTAAAAATACATATTTTTATATCAATTTTTCATTTTATATCTTTCCGCCATTTAAACAAATGATAAATTACCTCAAATTCAAACTTTGACATACTAATTTGTAATTCTTTTATTTAAATATACATAACTTTTCACATGATGTGAATTTGTGCTATTGAAATTCAAATGGATTAGCTATTTATTATTTTTCCACATCCAACGACGACTTTTACTCGTTGAAGATGATGTAAAAGAGATAGAAAGAATTTATTTTTTAAAATTAGATAAATTTTATTTATTTATATTTATTTTATATAGAGGGATAAGTTTAGAATTAATGAGTTTTGTATAATTTTTTTATTTTTCATGAAAATAGAAGAGAGTAATTTTTTTAAAGTTTTTAAAATTATTAAATTTTTTTAAGAAATTATTAAAAATTTAAAATTTTAAAGTTAAATTTTACTTTTTAAAAAGTTACATAAATAAAAAATTATACTAATAATGTTTTTTTTTAGTTATCCAAATAATAAAAAAATTATTTTTCTATTCTATTTTTATTTCATTTTTTATTTTATTTTTATTTTTTACGTAATTTTTTTCTATTTTTTTAAATAAAATATATTTAGTGCATATAAAAGGACAAAAGAGTATAAGAATATGGTGTCACACGAAGCTTTGTTTTCCTCCACATATATCCTTTGGTGTTGGATTGATCATTATAAACTATTTGAAAAGGATTAACAAATATATGCCGTATTTCTATCTCTCTACATCTTTAAATTTTGTATTTAATAATTGAATATCATAAAATTATATATGTAATTATTAAAAGTTGACTTATAATAATTGATTATACGAAATGATAAAAAAATAATAATTAAATATGTAATTCAATTAATCATCATTTTCTATCCTTTTAACCATAATATATTTTTATAATTGATTTCTAAACTTTAAAAATCGATTACTAACAAAAATAAATGTGTATATGAATAAATTTATTGTAACTATATTTAAAAATATGCCATCAACAATTACGTAGCAGTACAATATAGTTATCCATCACTTCTAACAGGGAACAAAAATTCTAACAACAACCCATTTATCATTCGTGTAAATAGAAATATTAATTTGATTCATTCAATTATATTAAATTCTAATTTACATGAATTATGATCAGAATAATCTATAAATTTATATAGTTTATATTTATAAAATTTATAAAATTAAAAATTTATTAAATTTTATATACTAAAATCAGTCTATAAACTTAAAAAACATAATGATTTAAATAAATAATTAAAACTTATTTTATAGACTAACCCGTTACATTGATTAATTGATATAAATGTTAAAAATTTCGGTTAAATTTATATTTAACACTTTGATTAAGTTTACCATTAACAATAAGTTCAACCTTTTTTTATTAAATATGAAAATTTTACATTCTCTTTAATTATATAAATTTTCTTTTATCAATTCAAATAATAATAAGATTAAATATTTTGTCTGCCACATAATAAAATCAATATTTTATAAACTTTAATATTTTTTTATAATTTTTTTTTATCTTTTAAATTTTATTTATCAAAATTTCTCTCTCTTAATTTTTTTATAATTTTTTATTTTATTTTATTTTTCTTTTTTTAAATAAAATAAGGATAAAAATTTAAATAAATAAAAAAATTTAGAAAAAAATTTAAAGAAAGAGAAAAAATATGAATAGAAAAATAATTTTAAAAATAAAATAAATAAGTATATTTAAAAAAGATAAACTTAAAAAATGTTGAGAGAAGAAAAAAAATTAAAAAAAATAGACAAAAAAATATTCTTTTAGTGGAATAAAAAACCGGTATGCCAAATTTAAAAAATATAAAATATAAAATAAATTTATCTTATCTAATTTAAGAATTATATTGATTAAAATTTAAAAAATATTATTTTTAAATAAATTATACAATAAAATATTATAAAACAAACTTAGATGACTAACTCACACCTAAGAAACATGTTGATTTGATGCTGAATATGGATTTAACTCTTCTTTAATAAGATATATTAAATGACAAAGTTGAAATCTACGGATTGTTTGTTTGAATAATCAAAGCATTTTTGTGAACACAAACGAGTTTAAATTAACTGTAATTAACTTTTCTTTTTCTCACCTTACATTTCTCTTCTGGAAGAACATTAACTTGATGTCATGGTTCTCATTTTGGGTAACCGAAGGACAATTGAATTAAAAGCCAAAAGAAAAGTTGGCAGGTAAGTTTGGTAGAGAAAAAAATTGTTTTAGAATGTTACAAAAAATTAACATTTTAATATTTGATAAGCATAGATTTCATAAATAATTATCTCTCACTTTTATCTCATTAAGACTTCTTATATGTTCAATTAAGTGATCTTTGTCATATTTTATGAGTTTGGGTTCATATGAAGTTTAATTGAATTTCTTTGCTTACCCGATTAAAATGACACTATTATAGTATTTTGAGCATAATAGGAGTTGTAGACATCCAAAAATCATGAAATCTGTCTTGAATGAAAGCTTAAAGAAGTGTCCATAGTTACAAAGCAAGAGCAGATTCTAAATGGGATGTTTAGGACTCCGAAATTATCTCAAAAGATGAGATAGTGTTGCTGACATGGAATTTGAACAGTGTGCAAAGATCCGGCCATATCTTGAGATATAGATGTCATATTGAGATGAAATCAACTTTGTTGGACAGCTAAGATTCAGGGCTACAACTTTTGTTCAGAAGTCAAGCTCTAATTCGGACATGTGAACATCCGAAATTGCGGTGCAAGAAAGTCAAAATTGTTGTGCTCATTGGTGGCAAAAATTCAAAAGTGTTTTGCAATTTCAACAAAGCCCATGTGAAAGCAAGAAAAGGGTAGAAAAGTAATATCCTAGTTGGTGACTTTCTGAAGATGATGCCTCAAAAATCCTCTATAAATAGAAGGGTTTGCAAGAGGAGACACACACCATTTTTGGAGATTAACTCCAATACCATTTTCTTTCTTTCTTTCTTTCTTTCTTTCTTTCTTTCTTTCTTGTTAGTTTTGCCTCCTTCATGGAAGGCTTAGGTTTTCTTTCTTGTTAGTTTGCCTCCTACATGGAAAGTTTAGTTTTTCTTTATTGTTAATTGCCTCCTACATGAAAGGCTTAGGATTTATTTGTTGTTAGTTGCCTCCTACATGGAAGGCTTAGGATTTATTTGTTGTTAGTTTGCCTTTTTCTTTGTTGTTAGTTTGCCTCCTTCATGGAAGGCTAGGTTTGTAGTTTCAATTCAAGGATTCAAGCTATTTTCATTTTAACTTTGAGGTCTTGATCTTTATTTACATGCATATTAAGTGGTTTCTACTCTGCTTCACTATATTCTTCAATTTTATTCTTTAATCAAAGTTTGATCGGTTGACGTATTTTGATTAATGCATAATTGATTTATAATTGGTTTTTGATTGGTAAATCATTTTCCAAAAGTTTGAAGAGTAGAAATTAAGTAATTTAATTGAAGGTTTTCATTTTATTACTTACTTCAACTGAATTCTGATTTTGAAATTGGTTTAGATAAAAGATTAAGTGGTTACTAAATCTTGTTGATCATAATCAATTAAATTCTGAGAGGTTTCTCAGTAGAGAATTCAAAGATCATTTTAGGGGTTCCAGATGATCATAGGTTGATAAACACAATGCATGATTTTAGTGATCAATGATTAGTTAAGAAAATAGCCTCTGAATTCCTTGAGTTGATAATTGTTAAGTAAATTAATTTCATTCTGTATTTTGTGTTTAGAACTCAATATCAAATCTTTACAAAATCCCCTTGTTCTAATTTTCTCCTTATTTGCTTAAGAATATGAAATGGTCTTTGTGAGATGACCTAGGTTGCACCTTATACTATACCAATAGTTTCGGGGGAATCTAGAAATTATTTTTGCGCGTTTACGACGAGCGTGTCAAAATTTGGCGCCGTTGCCGGGGACCATTTTAATTTCCTAGGCTCATTTAGGAGTTTGTATAAAAATTTTAATCTTTCTAACAATTTTTTTTTTTTACTTTAGGTATATATTCTTGGATTTTCTGTATGAATTCACCTTTTTGTGTATGACCCGATCCAATCCTGAAAATTTATATGCATATGATCCTGAGATTGATAGAACATTCCACCATTTGAAAAGAGCACATAGAAGGCATTCATCCAGTAATAACCAAGAAAGTAACAGTAGTGATTTTTCATCTTTAAATTTTGATAGTTTTAAATATTTTGCTAAGAACATGGCTGATAGAACCTTAAAAGAATTAGCTGCACCTGATGTTGCTTATCAACCATTGTGCATTCAATACCCTGATGTTGATGCACCATTTGAACTGAAGTCTGGACTAATACATTTGCTACCTAAGTTTCATGGCCTTGCAGGTGAGGACCCTCATAAACATTTGAAGGAATTTCACATTGTGTGTTCCACAATGCGGCCACAAGGAATTCCAGAAGATCATATCAAGTTGAAGGCATTCCCTTTCTCCTTAAACGATGGAGCTAAGGACTGGTTGTACTATCTACATCCAACATGTGTTACAAGCTGGAATGATATGAAGAGATTATTTCTGGAGAAATTCTTCCCTGCATCCAGAACAGCAGCTATCAGAAAAGAGATTTGCGGCATCAGACAGAACTCCCAAGAAACTCTCTATGAGTATTGGGAGAGATTCAAGAAACTATGCGCCACTTGTCCACACCATCAAATCAGTGATCAATTACTGATTCAGTATTTCTATGAAGAACTCATGCCAATGGACAGAAGCATGGTTGATGCAGCTAGTGGTGGAGCACTTATGGACAAAACTCCTACAGCAGCTCGAGATTTGATTGCCAACATGGCAGAAAATTCTCAGCAATTCAATTCTCGAACTAATTCCTTGTCTAAAGGAGTCCATGAAATGACCACCAAGACAGACCATACACGATTTGAGAACAGAATTGAAGAACTAACCTCCATCGTAAGACAGTTGGCGATCGGACAACAACAGCAACTTATTGTTGTTGACAAAACCAAAACATGTGGCATCTGCACTTCTGCAGATCATCCTACTGATGCATGCCCAACATTGCAAGAAAGTGAGACACCTGAGGCTGCAGTAAATGGTATTTTTGGCACAGGACAACAATACAGGCCTCCTCAACATTATCAGCAACAGAAGTTTGAACCACCTTCTGGATCATACAATCCCAGTTGGAGAAACCATCCTAACTTGAGATATGGTCCTCCACAACAACAAAGGATTCAAACATCTAACTCCCAAAATAAATACCAACCACCACCATTCAGACAACAACAATAGCATATGCAGCAATCTATACCCTCTAATGCTTCTGAACCCTCTCTTGATGATTTGATGAAGCAATTAGCAACCAACAATCTTCAGTTTCAACAAAATGTAAGTTCTACCATTCAGGATTTACAAACTCAAATTGGGCAGTTGGCTACCACTGTCAACCAATTGAAATCTCAAGGTTCTGGTCAAATACCTTCTCAACCTGTCATAAATCCCAAAAGTGTGAATGCCATGACCTTGAGAAGTGGGAAGAAAGTGCAGACAGACCCTACAATTTTAAAGCAACAAAGCTTCAATCAGACTAATCCACACTAAAAATAAGCATTTATCTCCACACCTGGAGATATCTCTGATAAGCCATCTGAATCAGAGGGAAAGTCTGATGAAAAAAATACACCAGCCTTCGATAAGACATCGAATGATCAACAAAAAGAAGCTTGCCATAAACGATCTGCACTTGAAGCATCTGATGAGAAGAAAACCCCAAATCGTGCTGATCAAAAGGTATCTTTACCTTTTCCAAATAGAATGGTCCAATCCAAGCCCAATGTTCATGCAGAATTGGATAAGGAGCTTCTAGATACTTTCAGGAAAGTGGAAGTCAACATACCACTTCTAGATGCTATCAAGCAAATTCCCAAATATGCCAAATTTCTAAAGGATTTGTGCAGCATAAGAGAAGACTCAAAGGGGATGAGAAGATTAGTGTGGGACGCAATGTTTCAGCCTTAATTCAACCCAGCCTCCCTCAGAAATGTAAAGATCCAGGAACTTTCACCATTCCTTGCACAATAGGAAACTCTACATTTGGTGATGCATTGCTGGATCTAGGTGCTTCCATTAATGTTATGCCCTCATCAGTTTATAAATCTTTGAATCTGGGAGAACTGAAGCCAACTGGTGTGGTGATTCAATTAGCCAACAGAAGTACAACACATCCAGCTGGAGTACTTGAAGATGTGCTAGTTCAAGTGAATAAGCTAATCTTTCCAGCTGACTTCTACATTTTGGATATGGAAGATGAGTCATCCATCAATAGAGCAACCTTGATCCTAGGGAGACCTTTCCTCAAAACTGCAAAAACAAAGATAGATGTGCATACGGGGACTCTCTCTATGGAATTTGGAGATGATATCATCCAATTCAACATATTTGAAGCCATGAAGCATCCCATAGGGAATCATTCACTCTTTCAACTTGATGCCATAGACCTTCTTGCGGATGATTATTCTATTGACAATCTACTTTTTAAATTTTTTGATTTTGATTTAGATTACTTAGATAATTTTACTTGCACATGTGATGAATTTGATTCATGTATTGTGTGTTCCAGGATTAATGCTGCAGACCAACCTTCGTTGAAAGATGACATGTTAGATGCAAGTGTTGCAGACATTTCAATCTCAGATAGATCTCTTCCTTCCATAATACAACCACCTCCTTTGGAGTTAAAGCCTTTGCCTGAACATCTAAAGTATGCTTATTTGGGGGAAAATGAGAAGCTTCCTGTCATTATAGCAAAGAACCTTCTACCACAACAGGAAGAAAGGTTACTACAAACCTTAAAAAGTCATAAACAAGCAATTGGATGGACTTTGGCTGATATTCCAGGTATTAGCCCATCTACTTGTATGCATAGGATACTGCTGGAGGAAAACACCAGACCTGTTAGACAACCACAAAGGCGTTTGAATCCAACCATCCTAGATGTGGTAAAGAAGGAAGTAGGTAAGCTTTTGGCAGCTGGTATCATCTATCCCATCTCAGACAGTGATTGGGTAAGCCCGGTGCAAGTAGTTCCTAAGAAGACTGGCATGACTGTAGTCAAAAATCACAATGATGAACTAATCCCTACCAGAATACAAAACAGTTGGAGAGTGTGCATAGATTATAGGAAGCTTAACCAAGCTACTCGCAAGGATCACTTCCCTTTGCCCTTCATAGACCAAATTTTGGAAAGATTAGCAGGAAAATCTCACTATTGCTTTCTGGATGGTTTTTCAGGTTATTTTCAAATACATATAGCCCCAGAAGACCAGCATAAGACCACCTTCACTTGTCCTTTTGGTACTTTTGCCTATCGAAGGATGCCCTTTGGTCTATGCAACGCCCCTGGAACCTTTCAAAGATGCATGGTAAGCATTTTCTCTGATCTCTTAGAAGGTTGCATGGAAGTGTTTATGGATGACTTTACTGTATATGGTTCTTCTTTTGATGCATGCTTAGAAAGCCTCTCTAAAGTTTTGGACAGATGCATTGAGACTAACCTGGTTTTGAATTTTGAAAAATGTCATTTCATGGTAACAGAAGGTATAGTCTTAGGACACTTGGTATCTAGCAAAGGTTTAGAGGTTGATAAGGCCAAGATAGACATTATTACTTCTCTACCTTACCCCACTTCTGTGCGAGAAGTACGTTCTTTACTTGGTCATGCAGGTTTTTACAGAAGATTCATCAAGGATTTTAGCAAGATTGCACAACCTCTTTCTAAACTACTACAAAAAGATACCAAATTTGTGTTTGATCAAGCATGCAAGGATTCATTTGATGAACTAAAGAAGCGGTTGACAACCACTCCCATCATTCAACCACCTAATTGGACGCTTCCATTTGAATTAATGTGTGATGCATCTAATTATGCCCTTGGTGTTGTACTATCTCAAAGAGTTAGCAAGAGATCTCATGTCATTGCATATGCCTCTCGCACACTTGATGCAACCCAATCAAATTACACAACTACTGAGAAGGAGCTTTTGGCAATTGTGTTTGCATTAGATAAATTTCGCTCCTATTTGCTTGGATCTAAAGTTATTGTCTTCTCTGACCATGCAGCTTTGAAATACTTGCTGAAGAAGACAGATGCTAAGCCAAGACTGATTCGTTGGATGCTTCTGTTGCAAGAATTTGATTTAGAGATTAAAGACAAGAGTGGTGCAGAGAACCTTGTAGCAGATCATTTAAGTCGGATCCAGCAACCTTGTGAAGAAACTTCAATTGCAGATTCATTCCCAGAAGAGCATCTCTATCATTTGCACGGGAAGGATCCTTGGTATGCAGATTTGGTAAACTATCTGGTTGCTAAAGAAATACCCAAACACTTCACCAAATCGCAACTTTCCAAGTTGAAAAGTGATGCCAAACACTACATATGGGATGAACCATACCTTTGGAAGACATGCAGTGATCAAATCATTAGAAGGTGTGTTCCAGATCATGAAGTTCAGTCTGTACTTACCTTTTGCCATTCCCTAGCTTGTGGTGGACACTTTGGGCCACAACGGACAGCTAGAAAAGTACTAGACTCAGGCTTTTATTGGCCTACAATATTTCGTGATGCACACAGATTATGCATAACTTGTGAGCAGTGCCAAAGAATAAGGAGTATTTTGCGCAGAAATGAGATGCCCCAACAACCACTTCTCTTTTGTGAGGTATTTGATGTATGGGGTATAGACTTTATGGGTCCATTCCCTGTCTCTTTTGGCTTTGTTTACATTCTGCTAGCTGTTGATTATGTTTCAAAATGGGTGGAGGCAAAAGCCACCCGTACTGATGATGCTCGAGTTGTTACAGATTTTATCAGGTCTAACATTTTTAGCAGGTTTGGCATTCCTAGAGCTCTAATTAGTGACCAAGGTACTCATTTTTGCAACCGCACAATGGAAGCCCTACTCCGCAAATATGGAGTCATGCATAAAGTCTCCACCCCATATCATCCTCAAACAAATGGTCAAGCTGAAGTTTCTAATCGAGAGATCAAGAAAATCTTAGAGAAAACAGTTCAGCCTAACAGGAAGGATTGGAGCTTGCGCCTTGTTGATGCATTATGGGCATATAGGACAGCTTACAAGTCACCCATTGGCATGTCTCCCTACAGGATTGTCTTTGGTAAAGCATGTCATCTTCCAGTTGAATTAGAGCATAGAGCATTTTGGGCAGTAAAGAAATGCAACATGGATCTAGACCAAGCAGGAATCCATAGGAAGCTTCAATTGCAGGAACTTGAAGAAATTCGATTAGAAGCATACGAAAACTCCAAAATTTACAAAGAAAAGGTCAAAGCTCTTCATGACAAAAAGTTGGCAAGAAAGGAGTTTTCCGTTGGACAAAAAGTTCTCCTTTTCAATTCTCGGCTAAAGCTTATGCTTGGTAAGCTAGCTCTAGATGGATAGGACCATTTGTAGTTACTAATATTTTTCCTTATGGTGCAGTGGAAATAAAAAATGAGGTAACTGAAAAAATCTTCAAGGTGAATGGACATCGTCTTAAACCATTTTTCGAAGGTTTTCAAAAGCACACGGTAGAAGAAGTGCATTTGCACAATGCCACATACCTGCAATAAATTCAAGAGAAGTCTCTCTCTCCCTCTCTCTCTCTTTCTCTCTTTCTCTCTCTCTCTCTCTCTCTTTCTCCCTCTCCCTCTCTCACATTCCTCGCTTATAAGTTTCAACTAATCTCTCAACTTCCTTCTCCACCTCTTAAATCATCCCAACTATTACACCATATTGAGCTTGCAGGAATAATAACTTGAGTGTTTTAAGAAAAAAATGGAGAAAGCTCTCACCAGGATCAAAATTTTGTTCTCTACTCTCCCCAGAAATTTTCTTAAAGACATTTACAATTGCAGACTTGAACGATTGAGAGCATTAACACTCTTAGGCCTTCCAGAAGATGTCCGTTGGATCATTGAAGCTAAGGTACGTTTAGCAGGTGAATTTCAAGAATCATTTGTTAAAAACATGCCAGGTATGGGAAGAAGTTCCTATGCAAAGAAGAGAAGGGCAAAAAGAATTGGAGTTTGCTACAGGTGTGCAAGATGGACCTGTAACACAAGATGCAAGAACCCTGAAATGGTTTCAAGAAATCGAGAGGACAAAATTCAATTCATAAAGGATGGACTGAGTAAGGAGTCATTGGATGATATCATTCAGACTCTTGAGACGCATCCTAGTGGGCATGTACAAGGAGTCCTTCTTGATTTGTTTGAACTGTTCCGTAAGGAAAAAGCACGTTATAGTCTTGGGAATCTGACTTTAAAAGACCCTGTTGTCAGTTTACAAGAAAACTGAATGGGAAGCACATCCTCGACTCTTAGAAGGCGTTTCAGCCGTTACTGGACGTAAAACCAGAGGAAGATGTGAGCCACAATCACAACTACTGTTCATTCTCATGCGTGTATGTTTGTCATTTACATTGTCTTTTCAATTTATTGGGCCACCGTTTTTTTTGAAATTTTCATCCCTGCTTAAAGTCTTTCCCCTCTGACATTCACCTTTTCCTTGAACCCAAAATTCAAACTTTTGCAACCAAAATTCAAACTTTTGCAACAAAAATTCAAACTTTTGCTACCAAATCCTGATCCCGCACTATTCAAGCGATCTCCTTGTCTGATATTGAGTCCCTATAAATTATCCACCTCTATGACATATTTTTTCAAAAAAAAAAAAGACAGAAACACCGTATATGAATAAGATCAATACTATCTGTGTTTTTGGTGGGTCTAACCTTGGAAAGGATGGAGAATTTCAACATGCAGCTTCTACCCTTGGTAAGGCATTAGCTGCAAGAAAAATCAATCTTGTTTATGGGGGAGGGATTCAGGGTTTAAAAGGATGTGTTGCAGGATCTGCACTCACAAAGGGGTGTAACGTCTTAGGTGTTGGCTTAAAAAATGGGAGCACCTCCTACTTCACCCTGGGTACTGAATTGAAGGTTGCAACCATGCATGACCGTATGAGACACATGTTGGTTAATTCTAATGCATTTATTGCATTACCTGGTGGTCTTGGAACAATGGAAGAAATTTTTACCATTATATTTTGGGCCTATCGGAATTTTCATAAAAAACCTTTGGGCTTATTGAATATTAATGGCTTTTATAATGGTTTGATATCCTTTTTAGATCATGCAGTAGAGCAGAAGTTCATGCCACAATCCATGCGCAACATCATAGTATCTGCTTCAACTGTTGAACAGCTACTTGAGATTTTGCAAAATCCTACATCTGAGCTCAGTCAAGCAATGCAGCTGGTGAACCAACCAAATCAGGATGGCAGAGATAAAAGAGAACCAGATACCACTCTTCAGTTATAACTTTTCCTTACTTTGATGGTTTTCTTACATTTCTTTTCCTGTTATATGAAATTCCATCTAAGACATTGGGGACAATGTCTTGGATAGGTTGGGGGGAAGATGGTCCGATATCTAAAAAAAAAAAAAAAACCCAAAAAAAAAAACAAAAAACAAAAAAAAAATTAGGTTAGATTCATAAACTTGCTTTGAGTAAGATGGCTGAGTAAGGAGTTACACTTGACTCTTGATACGCATCTTATGATTTAAAAAAAAAAAATTTGAATGTGGAAGTATGTTTTTCTTTAGATTTCATAAAATAATTGAAGTAAAATGATTTACATTTCGAGATTAATTAGTTTGGCAACACATATTTGAACTGGATAGATTAGATTTGATAAATATATTACCTGTGAGATTTTGAGCCTTATTATTATTTTCTTTCTTGTGTGATTTTCATCCATGGAATATGTTACTTCAGAACTTGCATTGATTCTTTTTGAAGCTACATTTTCACATGATTTGTACAAAAATGATTGAGGCACTGTTTTTCTTGAACAAACCACTTGGCCAAATAACCAAACCATAAAATTTTATCCTTTGATCAGCCCTTTGAGCCGATTAGCCTTTTCTTCTTTTTAGCTCACCACAAATCAAAAAAAAAAAAAACAACTTTGTCTGACCATAGAAGGTGAGGAATACTGGATTTATCATACCATAAGTGTTTCAATAAGTGTGGGGGAGATTATTGTTGTGTTCATCAATATCATGGTTGAAAAAAAAAACTGAAGCAATAAATTAATAAATAAACTATTATATTGAAAAAAAAATAATAAAAAAAAATAAAAATTGAAGAAGTGATATCTGTTTCTCACACTTGCACTTACAATCAATTCTCAATCCTCACCATTTTCCTTGGTCTAACATTGTATCTCTTCAATATATCATTTCATCTTTCTAATCCCGTTAGAACCAAAATAAAGACCTCTTGATTTGTGCATTGCATGTGTACATAGTAGTAGAGAAGTAGAAGATATGCAAGCCTATGATAGTTCATCTTTCATGGATTGAATTTGAGAGAAACACTTACCAAATCAAACACTTGAGAGATTCAGAGTATATCATGTGAGGTTTTATCTTTCTCAATCTATGTTTTTCAAATTAAAGTTGCCTTTCTAAGTAATTTCAAAAATGTGATGAAAGAATGCTTCATGAAATTTTGTGAATTCTTGAGAAATCAACTCAAAACTTTGATGTTCTTTCAAAAAAAAAAAAGTCACCAATCCTTAAACTAAGTTTGCCCGAGACGTGCAAAAGATAAGTGTGGGGGAATTTGATAAGCATAGATTTCATAAATAATTATCTCTCACTTTTATCTCATTAAGACTTCTTATATGTTCAATTAAGTGATCTTTGTCATATTTTATGAGTTTGGGTTCATATGAAGTTTAATTGAATTTCTTTGCTTACCCGATTAAAATGACACTATTATAGTATTTTGAGCATAATAGGAGTTGTAGACATCCAAAAATCATGAAATCTGTCTTGAATGAAAGCTTAAAGAAGTGTCCATAGTTACAAAGCAAGAGCAGATTCTAAATGGGATGTTTAGGACTCCGAAATTATCTCAAAAGATGAGATAGTGTTGCTGACATGGAATTTGAACAGTGTGCAAAGATCCGGCCATATCTTGAGATATAGAAGTCATATTGAGATGAAATCAACTTTGTTGGACAGCTAAGATCCAGGGCTACAACTTTTGTTCAGAAGTCAAGTTCTAATTCGGACATGTGAACATCCGAAATTGCGGTGCAAGAAAGTCAAAATTGTTGTGCTCATTGGTGGCAAAAATTCAAAAGTGTTTTGCAATTTCAACAAAGCCCATGTGAAAGCAAGAAAAGGGTAGAAAAATAATATCCTAGTTGGTGACTTTCTGAAGATGATGCCTCAAAAATCCTCTATAAATAGAAGGGTTTGCAAGAGGAGACACACACTATTTTTGGAGATTAACTCCAATACCATTTTCTTTCTTTCTTTCTTTCTTTCTTTCTTTCTTTCTTTCTTGTTAGTTTTGTCTCCTTCATGGAAGGCTTAGGTTTTCTTTCTTGTTAGTTTGCCTCCTACATGGAAAGCTTAGTTTTTCTTTATTGTTAGTTGCCTCCTACATGAAAGGCTTAGGATTTATTTGTTGTTAGTTGCCTCCTACATGGAAGGCTTAGGATTTATTTGTTGTTAGTTTGCCTTTTTCTTTGTTGTTAGTTTGCCTCCTTCATGGAAGGCTAGGTTTGTAGTTTCAATTCAAGGATTCAAGCTATTTTCATTTTAACTTTGAGGTATTGATCTTTATTTACATGCATATTAAGTGGTTTCTACTCTACTTCACTATATTCTTCAATTTTATTCTTTAATCAAAGTTTGATTGGTTGACGTATTTTGATTAATGCATAATTGATTTATAATTGGTTTTTGATTGGTAAATCATTTTCCAAAAGTTTGAAGAGTAGAAATTAAGTAATTTAATTGAAGGTTTTCATTTTATTACTTACTTCAACTGAATTCTGATTTTGAAATTGGTTTAGATAAAAGATTAAGTGGTTACTAAATCTTGTTGATCATAATCAATTAAATTCTGAGAGGTTTCTCAGTAGAGAATTCAAAGATCATTTTAGGGGTTCCAGATGATCCTAGGTTGATAAACACAATGCATGATTTTAGTGATCAATGATTAGTTAAGAAAATAGCCTCTGAATTCCTTGAGTTGATAATTGTTAAGTAAATTAATTTCATTCTGTATTTTGTGTTTAGAACTCAATATCAAATCTTTACAAAATCCTCTTGTTCTAATTTTCTCCTTATTTGCTTAAGAATATGAAATGGTCTTTGTGAGATGACCTAAGTTGCACCTTATACTATACCAATAGTTTCGGGGGAATCTAGAAATTATTTTTGCGCGTTTACGACGAGCGTGTCAATATTAAACTAATTTCTATTAATGTAATTTTCTGATTAAAATTAAACTTTAACATAAACATTATAATTTTATATTAATAATATATTACATTATATTAAAAATATTAATATTTATATATTAAATATCAATATAATACACTATATTGTTATTACAAACTTATAATATTTATATTATAGTTTAACTTTAAAGAAACATACATGAATAGAAGTTAACTAAATATTAAATCGTTAATAATTTATAATTTTATTATAATATTAATAATAAAATGTAAAAAATTATATAAAAAAATTGTATTATGTAAAATATATTTCAATAAGATAATGTGTGAATAAGAGAATTGAAGATAAAAAAAGAAAAATAAAATAAAATAAACATATTTATTATTATAACGTAAAAAAGTTAAAATAAAAATAATAATAATAAAGTAATAAAAATTTGTTAAATGATTTTTTTAATTTTAAAATATTTTTTACTTTTAAATTTATCAATTTCTACCATTACTAATTATCATTATCATTTTAATGAATATTAAATTATTTTAATATTATTTAATATATAAAAATATTTAATTTATCATATTATAATATAATTATATATTATATAAATTTTTACAATATAATATATATTTATGTAAAAAAATTTAAATAATATAAAAAATTATAATAATTATATAAAATTATTTATTCTATATATTAATTATTAAATATTATATAAAATATAAAATTGTATAATTTTATATAATTTTATATAATTTTATTTTTATTATAACCATCATCATTATAATTACTATTATTATTAAAATAATACTATTTTTTATTTTTTAAAAATAATTTATTTTTTATTTATCTAATTTTATATATTAAAAATAAATAATATTATTTTAAATATACATTAAATTTATAATATTATAATATATTTTTATATTATATAATTATTTATAATATAAAATTATAATATATTATTTTTATATAAAGTAAATATTAAGTAATTTAAAAATATTATAATAATAATCTATATAATTTTTTATTTTAAATATTAATAATCAAATAATATATAAAATATAAATTTGTATAGTTATATAATATTTTTGGTATTATAATTATTATATCAATATCATTATTTTATAAATATTATTTTTATTTTTTTTATTATCATTATGATAATAATAATAATATTTTTTTAATTTTTAATTTATATTATTTGAATATAATTTAATTTATTAAATTAATATTTTTAAATTTATAATAAAGTAATAAATAAAATAATTTATTTTATTTTTATAATAATTTTTAAAAATTAAAACTAAAAACTAAAAAAATTATTTTTAATTTTTAAAATTTAAAACTTAAAATGCACCGAAAGGGGTTTAAGATGATATAATTGGATTGTTTTTTGTTTATGGTTTCTAGAGTTAGGAGTTGTGGTATTTAATAGCTACTTTTTGTATTACATATTTACTTAATAGCTAATTTAGACTAGTGTTAGCAAGTCGGCTAACCTGGCCTAATGTTATTGTTCCCGTGGCCTGCACAGGGTTGCTGTATCTTGTCCCTGTCCTTGTTATTGACATCACCAACGTGAACTGCTGCGTGGTATTTCTTAATGGACTGTGCTATTTATACATATCTACGGACATTCTAAATTTTAACTAATCACAATATATAATCATTTAATTTTTTATATATTATTTATCATATAAATAATTAATTAACTATATTTTAATAATTAATTTTCATTTCATTATTCATTCACTATTTATATTAACTCATTAACCATATTTTTATATCATTAATTATTAATAATTAATTATATTTAATAATTATTTACTAAATTAATTTCTTAATTTGTAATTAATTATTAAAATATTTTAATAAGAGAATGTAGTTAATGCATCGAATGTATATTTAATATTTTTTAATTATAATTTATATATAAAAAATAAATCATATAATCTTAGTTAATATATTTTAACAGTTTTTATCTTAATATATTTTTTATTTTTGTTTTCTATCATTTTTTTTTCAATATTTCTTATTTAGGATTCATACTGAAAATTTTTCTACATCCAATCATCCATCGGAACTTATGACTTGATGCCCAACCTCTATTTGTTACCTGCGAGGGAGGGTAATCTACGGTTTATTCATAGTTACATTTTTTCTCCAAAGTTAATGGATTGTCCAATTGTACTGAATTCCAAATTTTAAATACACAAGCCATGTAGGCAGGTTTCTGTCATAAAAAATATTTATAAATTTTTTAAAAAAAAACATAAATTTAATGTAATTCAACATTATTTATTTACATTCACAAAATATTTTAATAATATTTATTTGTATTTGTAATTTTTATAAAAAAATATAAATTCTTATTTATAATTTTTGACAACAGCTAGCAAATTTTAAATATATTCAAAAAAATTTATTGCAGTAAAATACAATTATCCAAATCATAAATAACTATATTATTTTGATTATAGCAATAAAAATCATATAAAATCTTTATATATATATATATATATTGAAAATATTTATTTAAAAAGACTTAAAATCTCATATAGCTAAAATAAGAATAGATATATATTTTATATACATGGATATATTATTCGTTTATAAATAAACTAATAAAAAAAAAGTCTCGTATACATGAAATTAGTCGATTTAGTTCAACCTGAGGATTTCCTCTTACACACGAGAAAATGATCTACACATTTTTGCTATCAAATATTTATAATTATTTTCAATACATAATCGAAAAACTCTATATTTAAATGATTTAATTTTAATTTAATAAAATTATTATTATTATTACAAATATTATTAAATATAATCATTCAATTTTTAAATTATCTTATTATTTTGAATTATTATTATATATTATTAATTTTAATTATTTTATTGACATAATTATTTATTTTTAAATTTATTTTTTACATTATTAATTTGCTCTATTGCATTATTAATTTGGATTAATCTTTCTAAAAATATCTCTATATGTTGTTGAATTTTATTTAATTTTATTATTGTTGTTAAAATTAAAAATTAATCTTTTTTTGTTTCAATTTTAATTTTTAAATTAAATTATAAATTGATTTAATTTTAACTTTTAAACGATCTTTCATTACCATTTATAAAAAAATAATATTTTCAAGAATTTTTATTTTTGTATAAAGGATATTTATCTTTTCATTTCGATATATTTTTCACAACTATTTTTAACTGTTGGATTTCTTTTCTCATTTTATTTTTTTCGTACCAGTTGTTTTCCTGCTTTCGCAAACGAGACTATTGAATCCTAAGAAATATTGCAAGCATGTATATAAATTTTTGAGAACAGTGCGGTCACACTTATCAACCAACTGGATTATTTAACCATCTAAAAGATTTATTTATGGTTACCAACACCGATCGTGCTGATTCCCAAATGACATCCACGCTGCTCGTGTCAATCTACATGCTTGATAAACATAAATCTCATAAATAATTATATCTCATTTGTAACTCATTAAGACTTTTTATATGTTCAATTAAGTGGTCTTTTTCATATTTTATGAGTTTGGGTTCATATGAAGTTTAATTGAATTTTTTTGCTTAACCGATTAAAATGACACTATTATAGTATTTTGAGCATAATAGGAGTTTTAGACATCCAAAAATTATGAAATCTATCTTGAATGAAAGCTTAAAGAAGTGCCCACAGTTTTAAAGTAAGACTATACTCTAAATGGGATGTATAGGACTCCGAAATTATCTCAAAAGATGAGATAGTGTTGCTGTCGCGGAACCTGAACAGTGTACAAAGATCTGACCATAACTTGAGATACAGAAGTCATATTGAGATGAAATCAGATCCGTTGGAAAGCTAAGATCTGGGGCTACAACTTTTGTTCAGACGTAAAGCTCTAATTCGGACACGTGAATATCCAAAATTGTTCTGCAATCAACGTTAAAATTGTTGTGCTGATTGGTGACAAAAATTCAAAAGTGTTTTGCATCTTCAACAAAGCCCATGTGAAAGCAATAAAAGGATGGAAAAGTAAAAAGCTGGTTGGTGACCTTCTAAAGATGATGCCTAAAAAATCCTCTATAAATAGAAGGGTTTATAAGAGGAGAAACACACCCTTGGATATTAACTCCAATACCATTTTCCATCTTTATTTCTTTGTTGTTAGTGTGCCTCCTTCATGGAAGGCTAAGTTTTTCTTTGTTGTTAGTTGCCTCCTTCGTGGAAGGCTAAGTTTGTAATTTCAATTCAAGGATTCAAGCTATTTTCATTTTAACTTTGAGGTCTTGATCTTTATTTACATGTTTATTAAGTGATTTCTACACTGCTTTACTATATTCTTCAATTTTATTCTTTTAATCAAAGTTTGTTCGGTTGACGACGTATTTTGATTAATGCATAATTGATTTATAATTAGTTTTTGATTGGTAAATCATTTTTCAAAAGTTTGAAGAGTAGAAATTAAGTAAATTGAATTGAAAGTTTTCATTTTATTACTTACTTCAACTGAATTCTGATTATGAAATTGGTTTAAATCTAACGAAAGATTAAGTGGTTACTAAATCTTGTTGATCATAATCAATTGAATCCTGAGATTTTTCTCAGTAGAGAATTCAAGGATCATTTTAGGGGTTCCAGATGATCCTAGGTTGATAAACACAATGCATGATTTTAGTAATCAATGATTAGTTAAGAAAATTGTCTCTGAATTCCTTGAGTTGATAATTGTTAAGTCAAATTAATTTCATTTTGTATTTTGTGTTTAGAACTCAATATCGCATCTTTAGAAAATCTCCTTATTCTAACTTTCTCCTAATTTGCTTAAGAATCTGAAATGGTCTTTGGGAGATAACCTAGGTTGCACCTTATACTATACCAATAGTTTGGGAAAATCTAGCAATTATTTTTGGGCATTTGCGACGAGCGTGTCAAAAGTTTGGCGTTGTTGCCGAGGATCATTTTAGTTTCCTAGGCTTATTTAGGAGTTTGTATAAAATTTTTAATCTTTCTAACAATTTTTTTATTTTAGGTGTACTATTCTTAGATTTTCTGTATGAATTCACTTTTTTGTGTATGACCCGATCCAATCCTGGAAACTTATATGTTTATGATCCTGAGATTGATAGAACATTCTACCATTTGAAAAGAGCACAGAGAAGACATTCATTCAGTAATAAGCAAGAAAGTAACAGTAGTGATTTTTCATCTTCAAATTTTGATAGTTTTAAATATTTTGCTAAGAACATGACTGATAGAACACTAAAAGAATTAGCTGCACCTGATGTTGCTTATCAACCATTGTGTATACAATACCCTGGTGTTGATGCACCATTTGAACTGAAGTCTGGATTAATACATTTGCTACCTAAGTTTCATGGCCTTGCAACTGAGGACCCTCATAAATATTTGAAGGAATTTCACATTGTGTGTTCCACAATGCGGCCACAAGAAATTCCTGAAGATCATATCAAGTTGAAGGTATTTCCTTTCTCCTTAAATGATGGAGGTAAGGACTGATTGTACTATCTACATCCAACATTTGTTACAAGCTGGAATGATATGAAGAGATTATTTCTGGAGAAATTTTTTCCTGCATCCAGAATAACAGCTATTAGAAAAGAGATTTACGGCATTAGACAGAACTCCCAAGAAACTCTCTATGAGTATTGGGAGAGATTCAAAAAACTATGCGCCACTTGTCCACACCATCAAATCAGTGATCAATTACTGATTCAGTATTTTTATGAAGGACTCATGCCAATGGACAGGAGCATGGTTGATGCAGCTAGTGGTGGAGCACTTATGGACAAAACTCCTACAGCAGCTCGAGATTTGATTGCCAACATGGCAAAAAATTCTCAGCAATTCAATTCTCGAACTAATTCATTGTCTAAAGGAGTTCATGAAATGACCACTAAGACATACCATACACGATTGGAGAACAGAATTGAAGAACTAACCTCCATCGTAAGACAGTTGGCCATCGGACAACAACACCAACTTAATGTTGTTGATAAAACCAAAACATGTGGCATCTGCACCTCTGCAGATCATCCTACTGATGCACATTGCAAGAAAGTGAGACACCTGATGCTACGGTTAATGGTATTTTTGCCACATGATAACAATACAGGCCTCCTCAACACTATCAGCAACAGAAGTTTGAACCACCTTCTGAAACATACAATCCTAGTTAGAGAAACCATCCTAACTTGAGATATGGTCCTTCGCAACAACAAAGGATTCAAACATCTGACTCCCAAAATAAATATCAACCACCGTCATTCAGACGACAACAACAGCATATGCAGCAATCTGTACCTTCTAATGCTTCTGAACCCTCTCTTGATAATTTGATGAAGCAATTAGCTACCAGTAATCTTCAGTTTCAACAAAATGTAAGTTCTACCATTCAGGATTTACAAACTCAAATTGGGCAGTTGGCTATCACTGTCAACCAATTGAAATTTGAAGGTTCTGGTCAATTACCTTCTCAACCAGTCATAAATCCCAAGAGCATGAGTGTCATCTCCCTGAGAAGTATGAAGAAAGTGCAGACAGACCCTACAATTTTAAAGTAACAAAGCTTCAATCAGACTAATCCACACCAAAGAGAAGCATTTATCTCTACACCTGGAGACATCTCTGATAAGTCATCTGAATCAGAAGGAAAGTTTGATGAAAAAAGTACACCAGCTTTCGATAAGACATCGAATGATCAACAAAAAGAAGCTTGCCATAAACGATCTGCATTTGAAGCATCTAATGAAACAAAAACCTCAAATTGTGCTAATCAGAATGTATCTTTACCTTTTCCAAATAGAATGGTCCAATCCAAGACCAATGTTCACGTGGAATTGGATAAAGAGCTTCTAGATACTTTTAGGAAAGTGGAAGTCAACATACCACTTCTAGATGCTATCAAGCAAATTCCCAAATATGTCAAATTTCTAAAGGACTTGTGCACGCATAAGAGACGACTCAAATGGGATGAGAAGATTAGTGTGGGACGCAATGTTTCTGTCTTAATTCAACCCAGCCTCCCTCAGAAATGTAAAGATCAGGAACTTTCACCATTCCTTGCACAATAGGAAACTCTACATTTGGTGATGCATTGCTGGATCTAGGTGCTTCCATTAATGTCATGCCCTCATCAGTTTATAAATCTTTGAATCTTGGAGAACTGAAGCCAACTGGTATGGTAATTCAACTGGCCAACAGAAGTACATCACATCCAGTTGGAGTAAAGTGAATAAGCTGATCTTTCCAGCTGACTTCTACATTATCTATTTGTCCAGCTAGAGTACTACACAACACCCCTAATACATCCATCCTAAGGTGGTTTATCTTAAATTAATTTATGCAAATTAATGATAATTTTAAAATGATTTATTTCACCTCTTTAACGAATAAACAATTTATTTTAGAACAAATAAATAAATAATCAATCAAATAAATAAATAATGAGATAAATACAAAGTTGATAAATAGAAAATTTATTTAATTAATAGTTAAAATTAAAATAAGCATAAACATTATAAAAAAATAATTTTGGCTTAACGATTTAATTTATACTCCTACGTATCCTATAATATAATAAGAAATACTCCTACGTATCCTATAATATAATAAGAAACTTAAAATTACGTAGTTTTCTTTAAAACAATAAAAATAAATTTTTATTTGATTAAATTTAATATTATATGAGACTTTTTAATTTAAAATATACGTGAATTCAAAAATATCAGGCTATGACATCTTAGGTGTCACAAACTATAAAAAAATGAATTTAACACAATGACCTTTTCTTAACATAAAAATAAATTTAAATTATTGAAAAGAGAAGCAAATTGAAATAAAAGCTATCAAGCTATCGTAACTCAAATGCCTATTATAAGATCAATGAGATTTCATGTCTAAAATGTCTCCATGGAGTTAAATTATTTACAAAAGGAAAACAATCTTAATTTAAATGAGGTATATGTCCCCTATTTTGTAGAGTTAAATTATTTATGAAAGTATTAAAAATTATAAGACACGTGAAAAAGAATATTAGAAGAAATATAATAAGAAAAAAACAACGTAATTAGTAATTTTAACAATAATAAAAGATGCATATAATATTGAACAATAACAATGATAAAAATAATAAAATAAAAAATTATAATGATAATAATAATGATAAAATAAAACAAAAGTATAAGAATAAATACTACATCTAACTATTTAAAGATAAAATTAACAAGACTTGCTAATGGTATATGAGAGAATAAAATAATTAATAAAAATTTGATTCATAATAAAAAAGTTAAATTAACTAATAATAAAGATAAAAAAAATTAAAAATAATATATACAACATCATATAATATAAAGAAATAATTATAAGTATAATAATAATGATAATAGTAATAGAGATAAAAATTAAAAATAAATAATAACATATGAAATAAAAAATAAAATAAAAAATTATACTTAATAATTTTAATTGATGAGAAGTAGAATATTAATTTTTTTTACAAACTCTTATACTAATTTATCTGATATTAATTTTTTTTACAAACTCTTATACTAATTTATCTAATTGTAAGATTAATTTAAATTGAGAACAAAAATATCTTTTACGAATAAAAACCACTATTCTAATTTGTATTGAAAATAAAAAAAATAAACAATATAAATAAATAAATAAATAAAAATTTCTATATATATTACAAAATTGGATTTTAATATATGGATATATCAAGTAACAAAAAACTATCATATATTCTAATAAAAAAATAAATACTGACATAAATATTTAAATATATATATATATAAAAGAAATATACGCATTATAACAACAAACAAGATTTTATTTCTATATATTATGAACATAAAAAAATATGATACATACGTATATACTATAAGGGGAAAAAATCTAGTATATACTATAAAAAAATAAATTATGATTTATATATATTATAAAAAAATTTATATAATATAAATAAAAAATTATCTTTAATATATATTATAAGTGAGAAAAAAATAAAAAATTTAATATATATATATAATATAAAAAATAAAGAAAGCATCTGGTATATTATATATATATATATATATATTTGTAAATACGAAACCGTTCACATAAATATATATTAAAAAAATAATCTGGTATGTATATTATAAACAGCACGAAGATCTTCTGTTGGATATATATTACGAGTAAGAAATAAAAAATAATAATAAAATAAAATAAAATCTGATTTATATATTATAAATAAATAAAATGGATATAACTTTATAGAAAAAAAAAATTCCTAATATATATATGTACCTGAAATTTAAAGATAAAATTAAACTAATTCCGTTCATATTCCTAGATGTCATTGGGTTACACAAGCTCAAGTGTAAAATTGTTCATGTCCAGAAATTTTACATAATATGTTTTTCTATTCCAATAAAAAACAGTGAGTGGAGAATGAAATAAAAGTAAGATTTATCGTAAGTGAGCAGTGTTTTTTTTTTAATGATTTTTTTATTCTTTTACTCTTTTACTTTTTCAGCTTTTTCTTTCACCTTCTATGTATATTTTTTTTTTTACTTTTTCATTAATTATTAGATCCCAGTTTTTTTAATTATCTATTTATTAATTAATTAATTACCAAAATTGTTTATATTTCTAATTATTTACCATTTTCTAATGCATCATCCCATTTTAAGATTTCTTGTTCTACTTAAATAAGTTTTTGCTGCCATTTGCCGGCACATTTTATGCTGATCAAGTTTATCGAGATAAGCAACAGTGATATATCTTTACAAGATCTCATTTTCCAAACAACAAGAAAAGCTATTTTTTTTTTTTCGGTTATAACCAATAGATAATGATAATAGTAATAAAATATAAAATATTTATAAAAATAAAATAATATAAGCATAATATGTATATGATAAAAAATAAAAAATAAGATTATATAAAATAGAATATTATAAATATTAAAAAATTAAATAAAATATAATAAAAGAATAAATTTAATATTCAAATATTTGTATTCATTTAGTATATAAAAATAAATAAATAATATATGTAAAAATTTAATATTTGATTAAGTAAAATATGATATTAATAATAATATTAGTAATAATGATAATAATAAAAATGATGATAAATAAAATATTAAATTAAATAAAAAGTAAAAAAAATAAAAATAAATTTATATTATGAAAATATAAGAGTAGTAGATAAAATTTTGTATTCAGTTTTATATTTTTATTTGATTTTTTAATTTTTTATGATTTATTTTATTGGTAAATGTAAAAACAAGAATTGAATAAAAATGATATATAGTAAAGAAAGGTTAATGATAATTAAAAATTAAATTAATGATTGAAATTGAGAATTAAAAGAAGATTAATAATGATAATAAAATAAAAAATAACTTGAAAGTAAATAAAATATAAGAAAAATAGATTTAAAAATGAAATTAGTGATTATAATTGGTAATTAAGAGGATACAAATAAATAAAAAAATTTAAATTTTAAGAAGATTGAGAAAATATTTATTTAATAGAAGAGTAGTATGGTAAACAAAATTTAATTTTTAATTTTTTAATTTTTTATCCAAATTTTTAATATTCTAATTTTATTATTTATAGAATATTTTAAATAATAAAAAAATTAAAAATAAAGACAATAAAATAAAATAACATACAATAAAGAATATAAATAAATACGTAAAATTACCTTAATAATAATAGCAACAACATCAATTAGTTATATATAAATAAATAAAATAAGTTGATTAAAAAATATTTCTAAACTAGAGAAAAAAGGACAAAATATAATACTTAAAAATTTTATATTCACAATAATTAACTTTCATACGAAGATTTGAGAAGGAGTAAGAGACAAAGGAAATAAATCTTATTAGAAAATAATTTGTATTTATATCTTATAGAAAATGATCATTTAACTTATTCTAAAATTATCTACTATTTTTATGCTCATTTAAAAAAAACTATTAAAAATAAACTTATTCTATTATGAAATCTAACCTATGAACCTATAATTGGTTGCAAGTGAATCTTTAAAATAAAATATAATACTGGTAATTCTGTTAAAAAATATAAAGCTTGTATTAAAAAATATAATATTGATTACTTTGATACTTTTGCACTTATAACTATAATTTCATCTATTAAAATTTTAACTGAATTAGCCTTAATTTATAAATTAATTATTTATTAAGTGGATGTTAAAACTATCTTTTTAAACGAAGATTTAAAAGAAAAAATTTATATGATACAACTTAAAGGAAAGGTGGTTTCTGGTAAAAAAAAAAGTATGTAAAAATTGATAATATCTTGATTAGTCATGAGTTTTTATCTACTAAAAGTATATAGATGAATGTGTAAATTGTATGCTTGTATATAGATGATAAACTTATCTTTAACACTTAGTGATAATATAGTGAATAGTACTCAAATCTTTATCTCTTCTGAATTGGACATGAAAGATATGGATAAACTAAATGTGATTTTGGATGTTAAAATCACGAGAAAATATGATAGTATTATTTCAAGAACATTATATCGAGAAACTTTTTAAGAAGTTTGGTCGTTATGACACAAAAACAGTAAATACTCCTTGTGACAAATTATCATTAAAAAAATTGAAGAAGAACCTATTTCACAAACAAAATATGCTCAAATAATTAAGAATCTATTGTACTTAATGAATTACACACGACCATGCATAACTTATGTTGTGTAGAGATTAAGTAGATAAATACAAAACTTCAATAATGGGCATTGAACTGCGTTAGTTAGACTAATGAAATACTGGAGAGGTATAATAAAATATAATATATTATATAATGGATTTATAATCAATTATGATATATCATATAGTGGATTTTTCGCTGTATTAGAAGGATATAATGATACAAATTAGATTTTAGATTCAGATGAACAAAATCTACCGGTGGTTATTATTTACATTGGAAGGTGGTGCAATATCTTAGAGATTAGCTAAATAAACCATTATTTCAAAATCTACCATAGAGTCAAGGTTTATTGTTTTGGAACCAGCTAGCGGTGAAGATAAGTTGTTAAGAAACATTTTAGCAACATTTCTTTAGGAATTAAATCAACATCTCTAAGTATCTATGCACTGTGACAATAAATCTGCAACAGTAATTATAAAAATAATTATTATAATGGTAAGAATCTATATATACGTCTAAAACATGATGTGATAAAGCAACGGCTAAAAAATGAAATTATTTATATTGAGTATGTGAAGTTAGAATTAAATATGGTTGATCCTCTCACAAAATTATTAGATCAAAAAATGATTTATAAAATATCGAGAGAAACGAGACATAAATCAATGATAAGAATTCAATATCTGTGATTAGAAAATTACATGAAGAATATTCATAGAGTAATAATAAGTCGATAAAAGTTGTGAGAATGTAATGTGATAAACAAGTTCGATTATAAATTTTAAATTTTTTTTATCAATATTAAATATATATATATATATATACATATATTAATATTAAAATTAAGATATACCTATAAGAGAGATAGATCTTATAAAAAATTTATATGAAAACGATAAAATATATTGAAATAATATAACTATATATAATAATTAAAGTTTAAAATTATATAATTATTTTAACAATTATAAAATTTGTATAAAAATTAATATGATTTTTGTGTTATATTCTTAACAATTAATAATAAAATTTAATTTTTAAAAATCATTCTTATTCTTTTCAAATAAATTTTTTTAATATGTTATCTTTTAATTTCACACTATTGATATAAATACATATGAAATTTTTTTAATTTTATACATTTCATGGATTAAAAAAATAAAAATAAAATTATTATATCAATAATAAAATTTTATTTAAAATAAATAAGTTATTGCATTAATAATAAAACTTATTTTTATTACATTCAAAATTTTATTTTTATTCTTTTAACTTAACCATCCACTAACTGCATAAAACAGAAAAATTAATGAACTGTTTAAAAAAAAATTAAAATGAAAATAAATAAAAGTTTTCAAACAAAAAAAAATTGACTAGATTAAACAAATATATATTTAAATAATAAAAATAGCAAAATAAAATTTCCACCACACAAACTGAAGAACCCAAAATAATTATTCTGTCGTCGTTGATAGGCGTAGCATACATTATTGATTGTTAGGTGATTACCTGTTTCCTACATGCTAAACCACCGTTCTTATTGCAATATCAGCTTGTATTGAGTTTAGTTTATTTTAAAAAAGAATTGTTTTATTTGTAATATCTTAAAAATATGTATATTTTTAAAAGAATAGGTACAATAAATGTTTAAAATTTATTTTTATCTGTTTAATATATAAATTTTTTTTTATTTATTATTTATTATGGTTGATAAATATAAAAATATATAAAAAATAATTAATATTTTTTTAAATAAATAAACATCTAAATAAAAATAATTTTTTTTAAAATATAAAAATAAAATTATAAAATTATAAAATTTTACAATTAAATACATAAATTATAATATTTGTATTATATATATATATATATATTACTTTAAAAGTAACATTAAATTTATTCTATTTAATAATTTTGATAAATAATTAAATTTTATTAATTTAATTGTTTAATTAATAAATTATATTATATAAATTATTTTTATAAAATTTTTTAAAAAATAAATTTAAATTAATTAATAATATACCTTTTATAATATTTATTGATTTAAATTTATTTAATAAAATATTATTTTAAAAAAATTATAAAATAATTTATATTATATAATTTATTAATATAATAATTAAATTAAAAAAATTTAATTTTTAATTAAAATTATTTTTAAATAATTTAATATTATATATATATATATGAGGAGAAAAAAATTATTTCGTTTAATAATTTTTGTATATAATTATATTTTATCAATTTAACTGTTAAATTAATAAATTCTATTATATAAATTATTTTTATAAAATTTAAAAAATATTTAATATTTTATTAAATAAATTTAAATTAATGGATATTATAAGAAATATATTATTTATCAATTTAAATTTTTAAAATTTCAAATACTTTTTAAATTTTTTAAAAATTGTCAGGATAATCTTACAACTTATTCGATTAAATTAATAAAATATAATTGTATATAAAAATTATTAAATAAAATAATTTTAACTATTCTTAATATTTTGATTTCTCTTATATATATATATTTACATATATAAATTAGTATCCTGAAGTTTTAGCTCTGTCAGACTTAAACTATGATATTTAGAAAACACGAATTTCAATCCGTGATATTTTATTAAAATTGATAAAGTCCATGCTATGAATAGCTCCCAGACTGAGTTGTCTCTTTCATTTGTATTGTCTCTGGCTTGAATTTCAAATTTTCGACAAACAGTGACACGTGATTGATAAATATATATATATATATATATATATATATATATATTTGTGGACATAATTTTGAAAATAAATTAATCATATGTTATTATTAATCATGTGACAAAATCTATCAACTTTTAAAGAAAAAAGTAACAAAACTATTCTACACGTGTTGAAAACTTCAAATATCAATTTTTTTTTTTAATTTATTAATTAAATAGCACATACGTCAAACTTCGTGCTGTTTAAATTTCAACTTTACACAATTTTCTTGCTACCACCCATGGCTATAAATGCTGATCGAGATACAAAGGACAAATTAAACATTTAGAAGCAAGAGCATCAGGAAGAAGAGAAATAAAGAAGGAGAATCCTGCGTCACATACAGGTAAACACTCTTCCGCTTCAACTCAACCTATATCTTTTGGTGTTGCATTCACATAATTTACTGTTAACTATTGAAGTTGGCACTCTACACCAGCAACGGTGCAAGCTAAACAACATTCCATACACCGATTTCTCACATAACCAGGTTAAGTGTGTTTGGTATGTTATTTTATTTAAATAAAAAATAAAATAGTTAACTAATTTTTTTAAATAAATTTAATTTATTTTTATATAATAACTATTTTGTTAATTAGGTTAAATAAATAATAATTTTTTAATGATACTTATAATAGTTTTTAAGATTTTAGTTATTATCTAAAAATGATTATTTATTTTTATTCTTTATATATTTAATAATTTTTTGTTTATTTTATAATATTAATTAATATTATATTAATTTAATTATTAAATATTTTATTTAAATATTTATAATAAAATATTTAATTTTTATTTTAAAAATTATAAAAATAAAATAAATATCTTTGTATAGAAATATGATTTAAAATATACTTATAAAATTTAAAATAAATATTTATAATTTTATATAAAAATATATTATAAATAATAAAATAAATAAATAAAATTATTCACCTCTTTTTTATAATATACAATTATTAAAATAACTATAAGTTTATATAATATATTTTTAATAAAATGTATAAAAAAATATTTTTAAAATTAAAATATTAAATTTATTTATTATAATAATTTTAATTTAAATAATATAAATATTAAAATTAATAATTGATAAATAATAAATAATTATAATATTTAAATTTAAGTCTACTAATTATATTTTTATTATTATTTTATATTTATTTGTTAATGTAATAGATATTTTATTAAATATTTTTAATTTTAATCAAGATATTTTTAATTATTAATTTTTTTTAATTTTACAAACATACTTTATATGCGAAGATGTTGATTTGATGAATTATATGTGCTTCTGCAGACATTTCACGTGTAACTGAAAACAATTAAATTAAATTAAAAAATAAACTAAATGTTGCCAGTTAAGTACGGACTAGTGGTACAAAAATTTGTTTAAACAATACGATCATTAGTAAGTGAAAAGAAAAACTAAAATAGTTATTGAAAAATATGAATTACATAAAATAAAAAATTAATTGTTTTAGTTTTTTAATTTAAAAAGTGAAAAAATATATTATTTTGAAAAATTTTATTCATTAAATAAGCTTTTTTAATTTTTTAACTGTAAAAGTAATTTTTATAAAAAAACAAATAAGTCCTTTATATTTGAAATTTGTTATCTCAATCCTTAAAATTAATTTTAAATATTTTAAAATAATAATTTTTATTAAAAATTATTTATATTATATTTTTAATATAACAAATACTTATTTTACCAATAAACAAAAATCTATCACTTTTTTTTTTACAGAAAATTAGGCTTTAATAGCTGCGTTAATATTTAACCTGCATATTTCCCTTTCCTAGTTTATAATGCTTCATTAAAATTCATGAATTGTTTCTTCTTCATTTTGTTGTCACCCTCAAACGCATATTAAGTGGAGAAGAAGGTGAGAATGTCTTTCAACATCAGCACTTGGACAGTAAATGCGACAGAGCGGTTAATTCCTCCTAGGGTGGTCAGCAATGGCAAAGAGTCAAGAGAAAAGAGAGTGAAATGGAAGAGAATGATGAACATATGAACCTTGCCTTACCGACTGCAACGGGGTCACAAAGGCCAATTTGTCTCAAATAATTACCCACTATGTCCAGACAGTACTAAACCAAGACAAATTGCATTTTCTCGGTATATATTCTCCTTTTTGTATATATATATTTTTTGAAACTGTAATCTTCATCATGTCAGACAATGTCTTTTCCGATTCACAGGTTCAGCTTTTTCTCTTTAAAAAATAAATTCATGTAAAAGACAAGGGTGGGAGACACTTATACTTTCCGTATACCAAAGAATTTTTTTACATATATCTATTTATATTTAAAACTGATGATATGAAAATATAATTGATTAATAATTAAATAAATAATTATTTTTTTATTTTTATTTATATTTAATTATCAAATTTTAAATAAAAATAAAATGAAAATAAATTTATCGTAATTATATTTGAAATTATTTTTCTCCACTGTATTTGTCTTTGGAGTTTACCCACGTTTCGTTGCTTTCCTAGTTTCACAGTTGTCCTCATGCCGTTCCTGTTCATAAAGCGTATGAGTTATTTGCTGTCATGGTTAATGCTTGTTGATTATTTTTGTAAGATTTTTTTAAATGTTGTAAAAAATATAATATAACATAGTGTTTGGATGAATATGAAAATAAAAAGTATTTTTTTATTGAAAATTAATGTCTGCATGAAAGGAAATGAAGTAGAGTTTTCTTTTCTTAATATTTAAATTATTAAATATTTTAAAAATAAAAAATTATATTAACAAAGAAATAACATAATAAAAATAGATTTTTCAAATTAAAATTAAATTTATATGTATAGTTGCAAGACTTTTACTTTAGTAATGACAAATATATTTCCTGAAACAGGCTATCCCACTAATCAGGACTTCAATTTTGATGCATTGGCACCGTTGTTGTATTTTCACTTAAACAATGCTGGTGATCCATTAATAATGAGCAACCGTGGTCTAAGTACAACAGAATTTGAAGTTTGCGTGCTTGATTGGTTTGCCAATCTATGGGAGATAGATAGGGGTGAGTATTGGGGATATGTCACAACAGGTGGTACTGAAGGAAATCTTCATGGAATTTTATTGGGGTATGTTTTATTGAGCTTCATTTCTAAGTACCTTTCAAATATATATAATTATTTATTAATTAATGTCCATGTATTGTACATAGGAGGGAAAAATTTTCAGATGGAATTCTATATACCTCACAGGACTCGCATTATTCAATATACAAAATAGCAAGAATGTATAAAATGCAATGCGTGAAGGTTCGTACGTTGGTCTCCGGCGAGATTGATTGTTCTGATTTAAAGGCTCTACTTCTTGCTCATAAGGACCACCCAGCCATCATCAATTTAAACATAGGTTTATATATTTACACGCATATATGCATAGCTTTGTAAATAATATATATATACATACATACATACACCTCGCAAACTAATTGAAAGATCTTTTATTTTCTTCTTGCCATATAAATATTTAGGGACAACTATGAAAGGAGCTATTGATGACATTGACCTGGTATTTAAAACACTTGATGAAAGTGGCTTCAGTCGTGATCGATTCTATATTCATTGTGATGGAGCCTTATTTGGAATGATGCTTCCGTTTATTAAACGAGTGAGTGAATATTTTTAACCAATTTTATTTTTGATAGTCTACTTAGCAAATAGTAGTAATATTGTAAAATGCTTCAAGAAGAAAGAATGGGAAGAAATGCCATTTTTGGATGTGTGGCACAAACCAACATGGCTTCTTATAGTAATTAATATAGTTTGGGTGATTGCACAGGCACCAAAGGTTACCTTCAAGAAGCCTATTGGAAGTATAAGCATTTCTGGGCATAAGTTTTTGGGATGTCCAATTCCTTGCGGTGTCGTAATGACTCGTTTAGAACACACCAATGCTCTGTCTAGAGATGTTGAATACATTGCATCAAGGGATGTCACAATCACAGGTAGTCGTAGCGGACATGCTCCAATATTCCTTTGGTATGGTTTGAAAGAAAGAGGTTTAATAGGACTGAAGAAACAAGTGGAAAAGTGTATCATGAACGCACATCACTTACTGGATCAACTACGTAAAGGAGGCATTGGTGCAATGTTGAATGAATTTAGTAATATAGTCGTCTTTGAAAGGCCTTTGGATGTTGAGTTTACACGCAAGTGGAGTTTGGCTTGCAACGGTAATATTGCACATGTGGTTGTCATGCAGCATGTCACTCTTGAAATTATAGACTCTTTTGTTGTTGAATTTACACAAAAACGATTGATTTGGCTCCAAGATGCATTACGAAAACCTCCATGCATTGCAAACGATATTGGTGAAGAAAACTGCGCTTGTGAATTTCACAATTCATAACTCATGGAGAGGAATGTTGACTAATATCCACTGATCGTTGTTATACTACTTATATTTGCTTGTATTTATTTATCATTTTAAAATTTTAAGGTTGTATTAGTTTTTATTTTCTTAATTTTATCTTTATATATGTAGAGATAAATAATTAATAGTTTAATTATTAACTATCAAAGTAATAAATTTGAAAGGAAAAAATTACCATAGTGATTCTATGCAATTTAAATAAGATTGTTTGCGGTTGTAGAACAAAATTACAAACAATAATCTATTTAAAACAATATTATTTATCTCAATGAAATAATTTAAATAAACCGTTTCTTAAATAGAAATTCATTCAATAGGTAACGTATATAATTGTAATGGTTATATATTAATGCATTTTAACAAATATATAGGATACAACTTTGCATATTTTTCATACTAAGTAGATTTTCTATAATAAGTAGCTAGCATTACTTAATGAATTTTATATTTATCCAATAACTAAACCAATTAAATTTATTTAAAAGATCCTACCTATAAAAAAAATTTAACAGTTATTTTTTTATTGTTGTATAAATTGATAAAAATATATTAAATTAACAAAAATTTATATTTAATTTTCTGATAGATTGTCCAAATCTTTACTAAAATACCTTTCGGATGATAATATTTGGTAAATTAATTTTTTAAAAATATTTTTAATAAAAATTAAAACTATCATTATTTGTTTTTTAAAACTATTACTAAAAAAATTTACTTTTATAGTGTAGTAATCAATGTTCTAAAAAAATTGTTTGAAAGAGCAATTTTTTATTAAAATAACATTAAAATGCTTTAAAAATTAAAGTAATATGTATATATAATATTTTTTTACTAAAATCTTTTTAATTTTAATTTTAATTTTTTCCAAGATCATAAAGATAATAGTTAGCATTTTCTTATTTAAATAGTTAATTGATTGAAATTGTTTCAAACAATCAAAATATATAAGTCTTTGTTAATTTGGTTCTCGAAGTTATACTTTTCATCTTGAGACTGGAACTCCCAATCTAATTACCTAATAATTTTTCTTTAGTTCTCTGAGCTTTAATTCAGCTACTAGGTTAAACATTCTCTTCTATTTCTTTTTCATTCATATATTTCGACACTCAATCACCTAATGCCCAAACTATTACCAAATGTCTTCTAAATATCTTAATTATTCAACTTAGTCCTCATATAATTTAATGGTGTAACAACCGAGAGATCTAAATGGTGATGAAATATAATATTAGCATTTAGAATTGATTTAATTACCACATAGAATTTAGAATATTAAGAAAGAAAAACCAAGCAATTTGAAACTTTTATTCTCCCACCACTAACAAAATTGATCCGTAAACACTTGCTACACGCGAGTCACAATAACCTTTTTGAAATGTCTCTTATACTTTGTTTAGGAATGTGTACGGGCGCATGATCAACATGTAAAGCTATACAACTTAAGCATTACAATATTATTCATTCTTAATTATAATACTACCTTCAATCTTTTTTTATAAGAAACAACCGTAATATTTTTAGTTCTAATTATAAAAATATAAATCTATTCTTAGATATATTAATTTTTATTTTTAACCTTACTTTATTTTGAATTTTATCTTAAATTCACCTACTTCTTATACTTTTAATTTAATATTTAATATTATAAATATTTTAAAAATAAAATTTAAATTTATAATATATTAATTATTTTAACTATATTTTTTTAGTCTTGCTATTGGTACAATGTTGAATAAGTTTAGCAGTAGGGTCGTTTTTGAAAGGCCTTTACTTTAAAAGATGATTTTGCCCGTAAGTAGAATTTAGCATGCAACGGAAATATTGCACTTGTGGTGGCGATGCAGCAAGATCCTATCGAAATGCTGGACTCCTTCGTTGATGAATTTATTCAAAAGCAACGGATTTGGTTTCAAGATGGAGGACATTGGTTATGGAAATTGTGCTTGTGATGTTGCATAATTAATTCTCATGGGGTGAAATTTATTTGACTGATTTATATGTGATTTTAAATAAATGACACAATCGATGTGTTCATCAATTCTACGACTAACTTATTACTAGTACTAGAAAACAAGATTATATTATATACCATATATACGCATGCATCATAAAAAAATAAACACTTATTACTAAATTAGTCACTCATGCTAAAACATATATATATAAGGAAGCAAAGGTTTAGCCACTCCACAAACAAATTGGAGATCAAAGCTGAATGTAGTTTTTGGGTTTTGTTAACCGATTGAACTTTGATTAAAAGCTAAATCCTGATTTCCAGGGCAAGTTTAACAAAGTTTGTGTGAAAGATAAAATTTTCAATTCTGAGCAATGGGGGTCTTGGGGAAACAAAAAGACGCTATATCATTAATGTGACGGTTATCCATTCCTTGTGTTCTAATGGATGACAACCCTCACAAAATTACAACCAATCTGTTTAGATTGTGGAAGGCTTTAAGGAAATGTGGGGAAATAGTTAATAGGAAACGAAGGTTTGAAGCCAATACAATGTTTTAGAGGCTGGGAGCTGGAAACCAAATTTCAAATTATGCAACTAAAATTGGACGATAGTGATTGAAATGGCACGATTTCCCAAGTACGCTAAACGATAGTGATTATTTTTCAAAGCACAAACAGGCCCTATGTCCTAATTCAATAAATATTTTCATTAACCAAATCCTTTTATTCTACATCTTCATGTTCAACTGCTTCTACTGCAGAACTGTAGAAATATAAATTCTGGTTTAATCTAAAAATGCAGAAGAATAGGCAAGTTCAAGCCTAAAACTGTAAAACATAAATAGGAATAAAGGAGTAAGGACACTGAAGTGCACTGTGAAATCCTTGACAAGCCTCACCCATTACACATATACACAAGATATTACCTGTGATTATTATCCCCCAGAACCAATCATTATACTGCTGCTATTATGAACTAGTTCAGCTGATTGAAGTTGAAATAGTTGGGAACACAATAGCCACTGCAGCTCTGAGCAGGGAAAGGAGGAAGAGGAGGAGGAGGCATGTAGAACTGTGGTTGCTGAGGCACCATATGCTGAGGCACCATATGCTGAGGCACCATATGCTGAGGGACCAGATACTGAGGGACCAGATACTGAGGAGCCAAATACTGAGGTGGAGGATTATGATGCTGATTCAGAGATAACTGGGAAGACAATTGAGATGAAAGCCTATCATCAGAAGAAGGATAACCAGTTATAGCAGCAACCCGTTCAGTCTCATTCCTAAGGCTCTCAAGTTCTTTCTTTATTGCTTCATTGAGAGCTGCAACCACAAAAGTGTATCCATCATAATAATCATTAGCTAAATTTATAAATCAGCAACACAATTCATCAACTTCAGGTAATAAGTTTTCTTCTGAACTTACAGATAATTTTCATGCATTAAGATTCCCCAATTTTCAGGAAAGTGGTAATTGATATTTGATAACTGTGTTGGTTTATGATATTGTTCATGTAACAAGTAGCGTAATGATAGAGGGAAAGCATAAGTTTGCTACTGTATGCATACACAAATTAATATCAAACCATACATACCATTCCTAATTTCTCCTTGTTGTCTCAGAGTATCTACGCGTATTTTGAGCTCCTGATTCTGAGAAGACAGGTCTGTATTGTCTCTCTGCAATGCATCATATGTGATATTAATATGTTTGTTCATATTCTTCTTTTTTTCTGATCATGTTTATAAATTGAATATTAATAAACATACAAAATCAACATAAGCATTTCTTCTTTTTACATGTCACATGCAAAAGCACCTGGTGAGCGGGTTTTACTCGTAAAACAGACCTGGATAGTGGAGAAAGCCAATTGACCCGAAGAATCATTTTATTGCTGGATATTTCAATTACTATATATCAAAGTCACTGTTATGTTACACATCCATTGAGCAAAGCATACCAATCTCTATCAATATCCAATGAAGACAACAATAAAATAGCCATAGCCAAGCGCCACAAAAAAACAAAAGAACAATGAATCACCAACCAAAGGCACCAAATCACTAAGTAATAGCAAACTCTGGGACTTGCATCTTTGTTCAGAGAAATGTTCCAAACTCTAGACCAATCACATATTCTCATAAATCATAAAAAAGTATGAACCGCAGACCGCACTGCTGTAAAACAAAAAATAAATATCTCGTTTCACAAAACAAAACAAGAATTTATACTTACTAAGAATGTGGCAGTATTTAACAGGCTCACATTTAGTGTCTGTTTGTATACATAGATAACCGCGTTTGGTGAATGCAAGAAACTTTCCTTTTAAAAGCATCAATGGTTTCCATATTCAAACAGTAACTTACAAGTAGTGCTAGTCAGTTTTCCATTTTCAAGAGAAAATGACTGAAATATATATATCTTCACTTGAACATAAATTAGTGGATAAAACAGTTGATGAATAATATCAACCAACAAAAAACTATGGGAACTGAAAATATTAACTAGTAGTACATGCATTAATCTAGAATCACAAATAGATTCTTGTCAAACATGAAATTTAAAGCTCGACACCATGGAATGAATAAAGAAATTGTTACTTTTGCTGTCTCCAGCGCAAAGACCATAAATACACAAATGATTCTTCTCGGGTATCCTAAAGAAGATGAACAAGAACCTAACTACAAGATACTACGATAAACTTATTAAGAAATCATGTCAGCCGTATATGCAAGTATTGAAAGATATGTCATAGGTATAGATAACATTCAAAAGGATGGTAATAAATTCATTATAAATTTTGGAAACCTTATCATTGGTCCTAAACCTTAAACCTAACAATTGTACAAGGAAAGAGTTGTTACCAGATGAAGAAGTTAATAATAAAACCAACTTAATTACAAACAAAATCATTTTGATCATATCAAAAGTAGGGCAGGTGTTTAACATAAAATACTTGGAAAGTTGATTCTATGATCATGCGTAGATGTATTGATTAATTGTTACATGACTGCCAAGTTTTTTGAGACGTCAGGTTTCCAAATACTAGTCCTCACATGCTATTCCAGTAATTGGAGAAATTCCAGATATGGAACTATTGTTATATCATTATACAAGTGAAATGCAGTCTAGAATTACTAAAAGTACAGCAGTTTTTACTTTACATATTAAAGCTGAGAACTAGAAAATTTCCTTTTACATCTTTATTATACCCTAAGGAAGCATGTAGATTTATCACATTTTTAAACTCCTCATGCAGGTTACAGTTCTTGCATGTGTTTTAGGTTACGAGGTATGGAACCAATGAACTCTATCCAAACTCCATATAGAAATTATCGATCTTATAGTATTACTCAGTTTTCTTTGAATCCCAATTTTTCTCTCTAGATACAACGTATATCTTTCCAGGAGCGAACTTTTCTCACCAAATTATTTTCTTTCAACTTTATCGGGTTTCTTATGTATCCATGACATACACTTGTGCATGCAGGCTTTTGATTCCAAATCGCTTTAATCAATTAATGATAGAAAAATATGGTTGCTTCAATTTATAGTTGGTTATAAGATGATTAATTAGTCAATCGTGGCTTAAATATGATGAGCTATTTCAAGCTTACAGTTGCCAATAAGAAAGTCAATGATTTGGTTCAAAGATAGCGCAGTCTGGAATAACGATTCACAAAATACAATTAGGCGGAAAATTGGCAATGAGTGCTGTTTATGATTACATGCAAAGAAAGACATATCTACATGCATGGTTGTATGAAAAATTGAAAATAATCGAAGACACAAGGAAAAGTGTAAATTGGGCATATTCTAATCCTCACATTATATTTTAATCAAATAGTACACTCAATTCAGTCAAAAGAAAGAGACATCCAAAACAAAAAAACCTATCTTGTATAACATAAACCTCCCCCTTTTTTTGTATCTACCAAAGCGTCCTTTTTCTGAAAATTGAAATAAAATTTCACGGGAGGCTGTGTAGGCCTTTTCATCTTTAAAAGGAAGTAAGAATATATGCTTATTATTTAAAAATTGTGTATCTATCTCTATCTTCATAGATGTTAAATAAGTGACGTATTATCAAAATTTCTCAATGTTTATAAAAATGAGATAGACACAATTGTAGAAAAAGTAACGTTATTTTAACAACACTTTCTCAAAACACCTATTATTATATGTAGAAAGCTACAAAGAGGAGAAAAGGAAGTATGCATGAGATAATAGGTAATACGAGGAGAAGAGATTGAAAGAATAAGTTGTGAAAATGTTGTAGAAATTTTAAGTAGAAAAAACATTACTTTTTCAAAATCAAGGTTTGTGTAACACACAATATGGAAAGGGGTTATTTTAATAATTAATTACACATTATTTCATCCTTCCTTATGGTGCTAAGGGCTAGAAGAATAGTTTTAAGAGAGATTTTAAGTACATGCATGATGATCATTCTTTCTTAGGGATAACTTATATACCTACCCGTGGTACCCTAGGTGTTGATGCTGGTACATTGACCCCAATCTAAGAGTAGTCTAATCTTATTATTAATTTTGCTACAAATACAAAATGAAAATTAAGTGACTATAATTTATGCTTTGTTTAATTAAAAAAAGAAAGAAAAAAAATATATAAATTTTTTTCATCATTTATCTGCACATAAAAATAGAAGTGAAAAAATCAATTTTAACATATGTTACCAGATTCTATTTTTTTTAAATTGAAGAAGCTTGTATTATTTTTTTTAAAATTATTAAAATTATTATATATTTTTTTAAAATATAAAAATAAATATTATATTAATAGAAAACATGATAAAAAATTAAATTTTTTAAAGTTAAATTTTATTTTTTAAAAAATTATATTTTATATTATTAATATATTTTTCTCTTTTCTACTTATCAAAATAAAAAAATTATTTTTTTCTTTTTTATTTAAACTCATCTAAACATTTTCTTCAGTCTTTTTTTCTCTTTCTTTTCTTTCATCTGATCTAAACAAAACAATAATCTTATTATCTCCATTTTATCGACCTTTTATTCCTAACTTCCCTCCTTTTTATACCTATGATTTTCACTTCTTTTTTATCAAGCAACTCATAATCAGAAGTAAAACAGATATACATCATTGTCATTTGTTAAGATACCAAAGTTATCACATTTATGAATATGTAGAGCCATGATAAATTGAAAAGGAAAACGTATACCTGAAGAATGGAAACATTTTCAGAAAGGCTACATGCTTGAGTCTTAAGCGCCAGCACCCTCTTTTCCAACTCACTTATATAACGCATTTTCCTCTCCTTTGATTTAGCTGCAGATTGCCTGTTTGCAAGAATCCTACACCACACAACCATTCAACTAATATCACTCTCACAACATCAAAATCTCACACCCCTAAACGTAAATTACCCAATGCATCTTTAGTTTTTTTTTTCTTTTTCAAAAAATCATTTACTTTAATTAACCTCTAAGTTTTTTAAAAAAATAATCGATTATTTTTCAAAAATCATTTTTAGCTAATTTAAACACATGCTAGAGCACGTACGTGGGCAAAGATTGGATCAGAGCAATTTAAAGTAATATTTGGTTAAATTTTTTCCGTTCTTCATTTTCTTGATATGCTTGAACGAGAGAAAAATAAAATAAAATCCAAATGTTATTAAAAAATAAAAACAATTTTAAAATAAAAATATTTTCTTTTCAATTTAAATTTTAACATTTTCTCTCTCTTCTCGTTTTCATTCGATTAATAAAATGAGAAAGTCAGAAACTATTTTGTTCATTAAAGAAAACTGCTTTTGTTTTCAAGAGGTTTTCCAAAAATTGTGATAGATCTGACATTTTTTCTCTTGAAAAGGAAGGTTAATAGCAATAGTTCGCATTTCAAATTCTCCGCTGAGTGCCCTTGACATGTATGTAATAATTATCGTAAATGTATAAGATTTTTAAATATTTAATAATTCAGAATTTTTTATAAATTTTTTAATTGTTAAATAAAAACATTAAATTTTTATATTTATAAAATAAAAAGTATATTATTTTCAGTCAACATTTAATTTAATAAAAAAATATTAAAAATAACATAATAAAACTCCATAAAAAATTAAAAGATTTTGAATTTATTCGAATAAAATAATTAAAATAAAAAAGAACAACCTTTTGGCCCTCTTGGGATCAAGTACAGCAAGTTCAGCCAGCTTTTCCGGGGCCATAGCTTTCTTCACCAAAGACGAAGGTTCAATCTCAAATGGCATCCTCAACGATCCGTCAACGGAATTGCTGTAACGGTGACGCCGTTCCACCATTTTCTCTCCGCCACTGGCCATAGCGTTACCGTTGCGGAAATTGGAATCCACCAACGACTTTTGGCCGAGCTCCGCCGGCCGAGGCATCGAATTCGAGCCGCTCGCTTGCTCCAAGGGCACCGAACCGACGGCCACTCCGGTGGCTGGCTTCGGCGGCGGCGATGAGAAGTTGGAGACGTTGAAGTTGAAGTTGAAGGGGTCAAAGTCATTGAGGAGCAGATCGTCGAAGCAGTTGGCGTCGCGGAAGGAGGCGTCGGAGAGGGCCCTCCGGTGGTTGAAGCTGCTCTGCGACGCCGGCACCATCTGATCAATGTCTGCCGCTTCTGGCCGAGCTACGACGAAGTTGGGTTCCATGATGAAAATTGAAAATTAATAATTATGTTTCTTAGGTGTGTGAATTGGATTTTGGTACTCTGAAAAGAATCTGAACTTGGACACTGAAATCCGGTTTCAGGCTGAGGTGGAGTGTGTTTAGTGTGAATTATTTTCACTTAAATACTGTAATTTTGACTTTATTTACTAAATAGGGACGTGTTAAATTAATGTGTTAACTCGTGTTTTTTAATGCTGACACGTGATACGCCATAACAATGAGTTAAAAGAAAAAATTAATTATAAAAAATTATTGTGTAAAAATATTAAATTCTTTAATACTTGTTTACCTGACGGATATGAAATATTTAGACGAAATTAGTGTTTTGATTTTTTAATTTTATTTTACGTTAAAGTGTAATTTTTAACATTTTTTTGTTTGAATATTTATTTTTTTTATTTTAATTTTATTTTTTCAGGACAGAAATTTTATACTAAAAATATGAAATTGGTTTTTTAAATATTTAATTTATTAAATTAATTTTAAAAATTTTTAATTAATAATTATTGTAAAAATTTAACATCAAAATAATCCTATAAATATTTAGACTAAAATTTAATTTTTATCATATTAAAGTAATCTTTTAGATTAAGATTTAGATTGTCATTATATTGGTTTTTATTGTACAATTAAATTTATAAATTTTGAATCACATATAAATTATTCCCACCATTTATTATTTGGTTAATCTTAATAGATTCATTATGTTGATTCTTAGAAAAATTAAAATAGTGTTAACTTGACGAATAATTAAATTTCAAAAATATTTTATAAAATCGATCAATATAAAAATTAAAATAATAAAAAAAGATAAACTTATGAGAACAATTTAATATATTTTTAATTTTTAAGGATTAATTTAATGGTGCAAATTAAAAAAATTTACTTGGTGACGTCTTTATTTTTAAAAGATCAAATTATAATTTTTTTAATTGTTTAATTTAAAAATGAAAAATATGAATTTTGATAAAAGAAGAAAGAAAGTGTTTGATTTAGTAGTTTGGTTCAAGAGAAAATATTGGTTAGCAAAAAGCGCGAAAAAAAAAACAATAATAATAATACGTTCTTATAAATATCAGAGAAAAAAGAAAGATGAAGTTGTAAGCATCGGTCTAATGATAAGAGATTGGTTTAGGATTTGAGTAGTATATATGAAATTATGTGTTAGACTTTGTCATTTTCTTGATTGTGTATCCAGAAAAAATAAACTTAAAATTATTCTTTCAAATTTTTTATTTGTTAAAAAATATAAATATGAAGAAATATAATTAATGTTATTAATTTTTTAAAAAATATTTATTTTCTAATTTACCGTTTATTTTGGTTTTATTCATTTATTACAATTAAATAAATACATAGATAGAAGATATTTATAAAAAAATAACATTTTCTTAAAAACTAAAAATAAACAGATAAATATGAACAATTTTTTAAAACAGATAAAAAATGAGAAGAGTAATAATTTTTTTTCTTCTTTTAAAACTCCTAAATGTAGAAGAAAGATAAAATTGAACGAAAATATCGAAGTTATTTTTTCTGCTTTTTATGTTTTGTTTTAAATTTTAATTATGAAAATATTATATATTGTTCTTATTTATTTTATTTTTTAAGTTTTGAAATAAATAATAAAATATTTTTCTATTATTTTTATTATATAAAACTTTAAAAATATAAAATAAAGTAGTATTTTATAATTTAAACTAGAAAAAGAACTAAAACTGTGGGCGGTAAAACTTGGTCAAGAGTTATGAAATACTGAGACAAAACATAGGGTATCGAAGAAGCGAAGAACAAGCTTAAATTCATGGATGCTTTGACCCTGATTCTAACTTCCTTTCATCCACTGCACCATACCAAAGGAAACGTTGCAACAATTTGATACATGCGTTTTTGGTTAGCCAAATTTTGTGTCAAGTTAAATTGAGAAAGGTAAAGATAATTGGAAAGTGGATAGATTAATTAAAAATAAAAAGCTAGTTGGAAGTTAAAAATAAAAATTGAATTATTTTTATAAAATTATTTATTAAATAATTTGATTAAAATTTGATACACGTGATTTTTTTTAAAAAAAATATTAAAATTTAATTAAGTAAAAATTTTATTTTTAAATAATACAATAATTAAACTAATAGCATAGACTAAAATAATAATGTAAATATAATATTTTATAATAGTATAAAATAAATATATTAAAGTTAATCATATTATTATAAAAAATTCGATGACATTAAATTTATACAAATAAATAAATAATAAAAATCAGATTATAAAAACATATTAAAAAATAAAAATATTTCAATAAAAAATTAGAAAATTAGAATGAATTAAAATAAAAAAAAATTTAAAAATATTATTAATTATTAAAAATTGATCAAATAAAATAAATATCTTAACAAATTTTAATTAATAAATTGTAAAATACATTTTTAAGCCCAATAATCTAAGCCGAAAAATCACTCGATCACTGAATATTTTATAGGATTGAAGACTCTTTTGGGAGAAATTGGAAAACTACAAATCAATTTTGCACTGTAGCTTTCGTTCATCTGTGTGGCAATAAGAAAATCAAGGCTCTATAAACAACAAAATTACGTTAGAAAATTCCTTGCAGGACCGAATTAATAGTTTTTACATATGATGTCGCATAGATATGCTTCCATATCTAAACAAGGCCTTTTTCAAATAGATAAGAGAAAGAAAAATTACATTAACAAATTATAAATAATTTTAATAAAAATGCCGGGAGGGATTATTTTAATTTATATCAATAAAAGACAATGAAATATTTAGATAAAATTTACAAAGATTAATAATTTAATTTAGCTTGTTTTTGTATGCATTAACAGTAATCATGTCAACACCTTAATTATGTTATGTTACGTGATGCATTACTATAAAATATGTACCTAACTTTTCTTTTTTCAAAATTCATTTTAAAATGAATTTGATATGCGGTTTGAGGAAAAATTATTCCAACTGATTATAAAATATATTTGTAATTTAATTTGATTAAAATATATTACAAAAATTAAGCCAAACTAATTTTGAGTGATTTGGTTAATAAATTTTATTATCTCAATTAACATATTTTTTTTCTCTACGAAATATGACCTTTATACACAATATGTGAGAATAGATTTTTTCATAATTTTGTAATTTTGAACATAATTATTATATTAATAAAAAATATAATATAAATATTATAAATATGGTTCAGTTAGATTTAGTGTAATTTAATTTAAAAATAAAAAAGTAAACTAAATTTGACTACAATGAAAAATATAATTTTTACAGTTTTTAAAATTTTGTAATTGAAATTATGTTTTGGTCATTTTTAAATACTCCTACTTAAGCATGCATTAAAAATATTGTTTTAAAAAACCGATTCAAGGTGATTATTTGACACCTTTGTAATGGGGCATTTGCGTTGAGAATGGGTGAAGACTTTAAACCGTAAAAAAGGAAACTATGTCCCCTTTTAATATTGTTAGAGTTGGAGTGGTAGGAAAGGAAACTGTTGTCATATGGATAACATGAATAAAAGTACAGGAAACAGTTGAGTTAGAGAGAGAAGTTGAAGTCAAAGAATAATGACTATCGTGAAAACACCCATAGTACACCTGACAATAATTGTCGCCATCCTTCCTCGCTTTTATCGATCTTCATTATTTGTCTTAAGTGCCACTTCAGCACTTTATTACTTATTAGGTTATGGGCCCGCCATAATTGTTTAGTATTTCTGAACAAAAAATATAAAAAATTTACAAAAAAGTATAAGAGGGTGTTAAGAGAAAAAATCACGAAAAAAGGATAAATCTGAAACAAGTTTTGTAAAACATAACCACCATTTATCACAGAAAAAAAATGGCAAATGCACAGGACTGAAGGTAGAAACTAAGAAAGAAAGGGCATTGGCTCTAAAAAATTACCACGTTCTAAACAGCTGGACAGTTTTATTATTGTATTAATAATAGTAGTAAATGAAAAAAAAACATTAAATACTGTAATAATAAATTGTAAGATTTAATAATATATCAATACATTAAATTTTTTTATATAGCGTTAAATATATGTTAAAAACATCTATTAAATATAAATGAGTTGAGATCAGTTTCAATTATTTAATGGATTTAATTTTAGTCAGATATGACTCCGAGGCAGCACAAACTTATATATGGGATATGTCATGTAAGGCTTTTTATTCCTTTTTAGATTTATTTAAAAAATAATTATTAAAATACAGATATTTAAAAAATAATGTTCTATCTGTTGTTGAAATAATTTGTGCCACTCATAATAGAATAACATACAAGTTATCTGTTATATCATAAAATTACTATATGTCGTATTTTGAAAATATAATATAATTTATATTATTTTTTATTAAATTTTTTTAAAAATTTTAGTTTAACTTTAAAAAAAATTATTTTTTAATTAAAGGTTTATTTTTAAAAAAAATTTGTATTTTTAAAATAAATAAAATTATTATTATTATTTATTGTAAAAGTAAAATAAATGAATAATTTTTTTATTATTTATTGTAAAGGTAAAATAAATAAAATATTTATGTTTTTAAATAAATAAAATTATTATTGTTATTTATTATATAAGTAAATAAAATAAATAAAATTATACATAATATGGATTATTTTAATTTTAAATAAAAAATTATTTTTTAAACATCTTTATTTTAATAATTATATTTTAAAATAATTCCAGAGGATGTAATGCATCATTCCAATTTTTTAAAGCTTTCTGAATACGAAAACTTTCTTTTTTTTTTTCGTAAGAAGAAAAAAAGGAAACTCTCACTTTCTTTTTGTGCCAAAGAAGAGTTTTGCAACGGGTAAAAATTACTTTGATTATTGTTTAAAGTTAATTCATATAAATTTAAAATGATAATGAATATTTCTATTTATTAAATTATTATATAACTATTTTTTATATAACTTTATTATTTTATCAATTAATATTTTATAAAAAAGGATATATTAGAAAAATAATAAATATTATTTTAAAATTATAAAATAATAATTAAAAATAATTTATTTTTAAAATAATGATAAATGATATAATTTGATCTAGATAAAATTATTGTGAACGATGATATTTTTAAAAAAATAATAATATAATTTACATATCTAAAACTTAATCTAAAATTTCAATTAAACTAAATTAACTTGCATAAAAAAATTTATATGTTTTATATTATAAAAATAATTTTAGCATTATTAATTAGTTCTTTTAAAATGGATTCATGTAAACATGTTAAAAATAGTAATTGTATATGAAAACTTTTATTTAAATATAGGTTATTTACCTATGAATCTATCTATACCTATGCAAGGTAAAATCATATCGATATCTTATAATGTATATTTTTTTAATAAAATGGAAATGATAAGATTTAAAATTAAAATTTTATATAAATTATTTAAATTTTAAATCATTTATTATTAGATAATTTTAATGATTTATTATATAGTATATTTAGTTTTCATACAAAATTTTAGCCTCTTCTACAACTAATTATATAATTTATTTATATTATTAATTTTTTTATTTTTATCAATTTGCAATGCCACAGTAATTAATAGTCTCTTAATTTATGCGTATTTTCATTACTTGATATTTTATGCCTATATCACACCATTACTCCCCTTTTTTAGCTTTTCATATTCAACGAGTATTCAAATTTAGATTAACATCTCATTTTTCACTATTGCAAAATTTTTCGCCAATAGATTTATGACTGATGGAGGAGTTTTGGATTCCTAAAGGTTGCATAGTGATAATGAAACTTTGGGCATGGAATGAGCAAGGAAGGTAGTGAGCATCATCGACGGAGGATGATAACAAGCATGTGGTGATGGCTCTATTTGGAAGTTTGTATTAAGGTGAAGATTTTTTTTTTATAATATAAAAAAGGATGATATTTGAACTTAGAATTCTATTCTAATTTTTAACTTCTCATTACTAAATTAATCATAGTGATTTACCCAGATAAAGATTAATTTTTAACTATTAATTAAAAATATGCTTATATATAATAATAATAATAATATAGCAATAGAATGACTCACTAAATTTCTTTTTGCCATATGATCACTAGCTAGTAGTATTTTTTTAAAAAAAATAACTTACTATTGCATGTTAAACTCCCAAAGAAAAGTTAACAAATTTGTCTAATCATGTACCAGTTACATATGACGGATTACAAATAGGCATTGAAATGCTGCTTGGTGAATGGTTACATTCTCCTCTTTCTATATTTGTTGCTTTTATTGCTTGCTCAATGCTTTGCAAATCCTTTATAAAATGATAACATCGAATTTTTCCTATTTTTATTCTCTTGTTCCAGAAAATTTAATTATGAAATTGTCAATATTTTTCATATTTTCCTTTTTTTTTTATTATTACAATTTTTTTTTGTTTGCATCTGGTGACTGCTTCAAAGTCTGGTTCCATTGAAAACCAAGAACCTATATTCTTTGTAGGCCCATTTTCAGCTTAGGTTTCTAATGCCATTGACACGCATTTAAGAACAGTTTCAATGTATAAAAACTCAACTTGAGAAAGCCCAGCGAAACCAAACTGATAGGCCCTTTGGGCTCACTTTTTGGTGACTGGCTATTAAAATGACATTTGACACAAAAAAGGGAATTAGAAGATTATATCTCATTTAATATATTTGTCTTGCATAAATAAGTAACTACCTCATTCAAGAAGATTGAAGGGTATTAGGACAAAAGGAAAGAAAAGAAAACAGCAGAATATTGATGGGTATGTTTAATTTAGGATAAAATCTGGGTATAGTAATTTAAGTATTTTTATGTTGTTTTAATTAAAATTAGAATTAGAATTTCACCTTAACAATTAATGTCAATTTTTATTATATGATTTATCAAGGTTTTTTATAGGAATAATTTATTGTATAATTTGATCAGATAAAAATTTAATTTTAATTAAAAATACTACACTTATTTTTTTATCTTTAATTTTAATTCATTGATGAAGTGATAATGTGAAAATTTTTAAATATAATTACTCTATCATACTTGAAAAAATACTGGTCAACACATGATTTAGTGATAATAGAAAAAAAAAATTGTACATGCAATATATTTTTAGTGAAACTAGCCCCCTAAATTAATATTTGAATCATTCAAATATTTCGGTTGAAATTATTATATTTAGTTCCTCTAAAATAATGGGTACATTTTACAAAATAAAGTGTAAAATTATAACAGTTGATGCGTTCTAATCTAAATTATGAAATATATATATTTTAAATTTATCTAAAATGATTTGATACCTCACTTTTATATATTAAAATTAATGCAATATATATTTTCAAAATATATAAAAGTAAAAATTCTTCGATTCATATATATATATCATGAAACAGTTATAACTTTACGTTTTATATTATAGAGTGTACCTAGCTATTTTAGAAGAACCGTATTTAACAACCAAGATAAGAGACATTAAAAAAAATCATTTACTAATAAATAAAATTTGTTATATTTTAAGATAGTACTTGTTAATGTAGACTTTGAAGATATATGCCAAAAAATATATTATACTAACATTTGATACATTAGTATTTTATATTAACAAAATTATTTGTTAATATAATAAACCATGCTAAATTTATAATATTTATATTAATAGTTTAATTTTTGTTAAAAATATATATTAATAAATGTTAATCTAATGTTAAACCGTTATTAAATAATATTTCTTATGAGAAAAAAAGTATATTTGAACCCTATTAATTGAAAACTAGTCGTGCATCTTGTCTCAACAAAGTGGTTTTTGGGTTGAAGTCAGTGGTGGCATTCTTCACCCTCTCCTGTCCAAACTTTGAAGTTGAACTTTTAGGTGTTTCAGCTAAAATTCAAACACCTATTTTGGTTCAACGTGGAATGCACATTAGCTAGGATTCAATCCACCAGACAAGATATAAAGGATATATAGCATATCTAAGGTGTTACCAACAAATATTTGTCTCTGTTGGTAGACTTGTGTGACCCGCATCAACAAAATGCATCTGTTATGCTCAACTCTGTACCTCCTGGTTACTACACAGCGTACTCATTTCTTAGAGAATCTGTATTTTTTTTAAAAAGAATTTTATAATGATATAAAAGAGAAAATTGGAAATAATAGTCAATTTCTCATCTGAAGAATTTTTTGTTTCTTCTCAAATTTGATACTTCCATTTATTAAGTAAAAAAAAAATTGAATTCTTTCAACGCACAATAAAAATGAAAGTTAGTGTCCTTTACTACAATTTAGTAATTATGCAAATTAAGGGGAGGGCAAGAAAATGCATAAAGTTAATGGGAATTATACATAAATTCTCAATATAAATTTTAGTTAATAACAAAATATGATACAATTATTAGATGGTTGACTCATTTTGTATGTTGACGGAGATTTAATTTTTAGTTGTGTATATAAAAAAAATTTGTTCAAGAAACCAAGATATATTTCAATAATTTATACACTTTAAAGAAAATTAGTATCTAATTATCGGCTGAAAAATACTCTTAATCTTCACACACACAAAAAAAATAGTTAAATTGTCTTCCTTTTGTAATTTAATCACGAAATAAATTTTAATATCATTAGAGTGCGTTACGTATTTATAAAACAAATTATTTCTATTTTTAAACATAGGGCTACTGAAGTTTCATCTCTCACCATCATTTTCTCTTTATCTTTTTCCGTTTTGAGCTTTTCTTATCTAACTTTTGGTTCTTTTAAAAGGGTTGGACAATTACGGTTCCATTCTTGACGATGTTAATGAATTTCCTTGAACAATAAAAAAAACAGAAGATGTGGTATGGGCTATTTAAGGCAATGGTGTTGTCCCCTAAGGCAATCAATGATCTTGAAAACTTCAATTCCTTTTCTTTTGTATACAAAAATAATACGTAGTGGTTCCTCCACGTCTGTGTTCAATTTTATATTTAGATTTTTTTTTTTTGGCTACTAAGAAAGGAAAGGAATCACAAACTTTAGATGCATGATGAATATTTGAAGGTTGCAAGCTTTATTGAAACAAATGTCGAAAGACAGTTCCAATCAGCATTTAACAACTTATTTATATCATTTTGAAATTTAAGTAACTACCATCTTTCACCATCACATTCTCTTCATTTGAGCTTGACCCACATGCACATTGTCTTTATTTCACCTTTTTTTTTCTTTAATTTTATCTACCTTTAATTTAACCTTTAAATTAAAATAGTTGGAACATGATAGGATAATTAATCATGTTTGCATCGATTGTTTGACCAAAACAAGATATACCAGCATTCTTTAGGAACTGGCAACCAATATAACTGAACTATTTTTTTTTCAATTGTAGATAAGACTTTATTGTTTGATTAGATGAAAATAACAGTTTTCACTAGTAGGAAACTTTATTTTAATTTTTAAAGATGTCTTTAATCTGTATTACAGTAATATTGTAGCTATGATAGATAAATCTTGATACTGCAGTTAAATGTTATAGAGATGTGTTACATTACATCTAACTAAATTCACAACACAATTTTAATTGACTCGAAATCTTGTGTCTCCTAAACAAACATTTTATATTGATATATTTCTTTTAATATAGCTTTTGGTTTTTATTAAACTTAACGTGGATTCTGATAGAGAGGTCTTGACGTATGATGCTTAATATACACTTTCTTTCTTCTTTTTAATAAAAATCATGATATATGAATTATATTAGCTATATTTTTTGAGAGGCATATTGTAGAATGGCATGAAAGAAAATCATAATGAACTGGGCAAACTTATTGGAGAATTTTCACCAGCTTCTAATCTTCGTTAACATACACTAATTATTTGATTTAGTACAAGTGTTCTGCATGCAAACAAAACAAAGAGAATATTAACCGGGAGAATTAGTTCCATTGTGTTGTAACTTTCCTAATTCAAATAATGTTATTTCCATTAAAGAATATTTATAGCCTAAATTAAAAAATAAAGAATATTTTGAAAAAAATACTAATTTATATTTTTGAAAATATTTTTTAATATGTGATTGATAAATTTTTTATATATACAGTTAAAATAATTTTAGAAAATAACTAATTTATGAAGCAAATATTTTAGTTTTTTTTTTTAAATGATTAATAGCAGTTTTACTGTTTGTTAATACAGATATACCCTATACTGCAGCAATGAAAAACAAAAACAAAAAGCTATAGTCTAATTCATTAGATGATTATTGAAAACAAATCATGATAATAATAAACCAAAAATGTTCACTGTATTGTTTGACAGGAATTCAACTCAACCACGCTATTTGTTAATGGATGTCACTATTGAAGTAGAATGCACCTTTACTTCTAGGGACTCTCACTTTAGTATTTTGGGCTTTAATGAGACAAAGAGTTGTGGACCTTGTTGATTTTTGCTCCTCATCAATAAACCAAGTTGGTGACCCAAATAATCACAGTGCATTGTTGGAGAGCATAAAAATGAAGACTATGGTTTCTGTCTCTGATTGGAAGAAATAATGCACAATGGTGGTCTTCGAGTAGGATGTACACTCTGTTCCATTATATAAATTATCCAATTCCCTACTCTTCCTTTTTATCACACCACTTAGTGCGTTCCTCTTCAGCAATCCATTCTTCCTTACCTTTTCACCCTTTTCATTCTACATTTACCTATGTTTCTCAACTTAGATTATGATGACTAATTATAATAATTGAATCTGGTAATCAAATTCTTAAGGTGCCAGTAGAAAATTTCACTTTTGTACTTAGCTAACAAGAGTGATTTGAGTGTGTGCGTGTGTGTCAATAATATACTAAATCAATAATTTCTCTTCATTCACTTTTCATAATCTTAAAATGTTTCTTGAGATTTTTTTAAAAGAATAAATAGTTGATAAACATAAATTTTCAATTTAAAATAATTTACTCAATTGGTTAATTAAGTAATATACGAGTTTTCATTAATCGCTTTTGAAATATTGTTAAGCAATGTAGCAGTTAATTGTTGCTAATTAGGATGATGAAAATATGTTTTCATACTAAAATCTCTTTTGTGGTAATTTTCTTATCTTTTTTCTTTTAATGAAGTAGACTGCCACTTGTTCTTGTGCTTTGTGAAAAATTAGTGTAATGTTATGCTGATAAAACCCAATACTTTGGCTCATTCCGCGATACATTCAATTTGATTAGATTTGATTTAAACATCTGGCATGGGTTTTAAGTTGCCATTGATTTCAGTTGGGTAAAATTTGGTTGTGGTTGCTTACATTACAGACAAACGTGACCAAATGCTGTTGTTAAATCAAATGCAGTAGTGGTAACTCTCAAAATCCCAATATAACAACCGCAATTGCCATTGCAGGTCAAAATTTTAAAAATAAAAATAAAAATTAGAAGAGTTTTATTTGCACAACTAACTCATACAATACATATTTTTTATTATCTTTTTTATTACATTATATATATATATATATATATATATATATATATATATATTTGTCTTTCTTACCTTTGTAGATGTTGATGTACAAATTAAATTTGTCTTTTGAAAATTATTTCACTAAAATGATATAAAAGTATTCCTCAAACTATTGTTGATAATGCCGGACTAAATCTTCTTATCTAGTTAAAACAACTCAACAATCATGGTATGATAAGTTAAGGGTTGGTATTACGAAATGCGCTACTATGTGTTCTCATTACTCAAATTGGAGGAGAATATACCTTATCTTATAACTGTGTCTTATTTTTAATTTACAGTTTTTTTTTCTTTGAAATCTTTGATCCCAAGGACTGGAGATATATTTTTTCAGCTAGCTAGAAATAATAGTTCCTTAGCTTTAATTTCCCAATTAATTTTATTCTTAAATTTCAGAAATGATACATGCTTGGTTTGAGCTGCATTTTTAGCTTGTTGCTGGTATAGCTAAATGTCATAAGTTATAAATGTTGGTAATATTTGAAAAGGGATTAAATTCTATATTGTTTGGTAAGGGTTTTTTTTAGTTTTTATATATAAAAACAACTTTTGAGATTAATAGATAAGAAAGAAAAAAACATGCTCTTATGCATATAAACTTGAACCAACTTAGAAATTTTTTTTTTTGTAACTTATAGGTATGATAGGCCCTTCCTAATTTCAACTCACTGAATTGAATCAATTCTATATGTATAGATTTTTTTTTCATTAATACATTAATATAAAAATATCATTTTCCCTAACAACATATTAACATGAACTCTGGTGCTTATGAAATAGAGTAGGCAGAGACTCACATCTTACATATCCTTACAACAACTAAAACTAAGAAAATGACCATCGCATATTAATATCAACCACAAAGAAACTATGTAAAGTAAGAATTTATATAGTTTTGATGCACATAATAACTTTGATCAGTTTCCCTACGCAGTACGAAATTGTTAGTGGTACTAGACCCAGTATTGTTATAACTGAAGGAACAAAGGTGCCTCAATAATATGCTTTTCCCTCTTTTTTTTCACGTGTCCTTAAAAGCAATTTCATTTGGTTATCTTTACGTTTTGTCCTTTGTTTGAGTCATGCCATAGTCATGAGCTTTTGGTCAAGTATAACTTCCTTCAAGTGTGCATTCCATTTTGCTTGCTTTTTTAATGGATAGATGATCTATAATTCTATATATGGTGGTCTCTATTATTCATTCGTGACACTATCACTACTTTAATTTGCTTAGTTTCGGATCGTTCTCCTTGGTCCTTATCATTAATTCTATTGCTTCTTTGATTCAATGATCAAAATTGTAAAATACTATTTTTTGTTGTTGGAGAAGCTTTTTTATCTGATCAACGAGTATGATTTTGGAAACTCAGTGAAAGAGGTGCTCTTTTTTGGGAGAACAAAAGCAGTGATATTACATTTTCATGAATATTTTTTCTGCCACTTGATTAGTATTGTCTGATGAGTATACTGAGGTTAATTACGAATGTTCATAAACATTTGGTGGGTTTCACTAATTTCAGCAGCTTAATTATGATAGCTCCTAATATAAATTATACACACCTAACTTTTAAAATGAATAAATTTGTAAAAAGGTGCATACACTATTAATTTAAAGTTAGTTATATTCTAATTGAAATTAACAATAATATTCTTTATTTTCTCAGCATATAAATTTGTTCATTTTAAAAGAGATAAATATAAATCATATATCAGTTTCTTTTCCAAGCTTCTGAGATATATTCTGAAGAATAACATCACATCTTTTTAACTCCCTCTCATCACGGCACACGTTGCACTAAAAGCATTTGACTGCTTTATAATGTTTTTGTCTGTTAATTATTTCCTCTAAAAAGTTTCATAAACACCCCTAAGTTACAACAGAAATTATGGTGGGATCAATGCAGAATGTACAGATTAAGTATAAACCAACCAATCACGTACTAACAATAACTTCTCTTGTCCATAATTAATTCATCATGTCCATTTATCAAGCCATTATAAAATTTTTATATATAAGGCTAAAGTCTCAATAATTTACCAAAAAAAAAACACAGCTTATTTGCACATTCAAAAGTACACATTTCATATTTGAACCCCCAAAAAAAAAAAGTTACCTTGTTTGACCCATAACATCCTTTTACCTATGTCACCATTGGAGCACACACTCCCCCAATTATTCCCCTCTTTTTCACACATTCTTTAATAAATGGGGCAAAATTAATTTACCTTAAAATCCTCTACATATTTCCGTATGCATTTGGTGAATATAAACTGTCTTTTAATTATTAGGTTTATCCCACCTTTACGCTCCAATAGATGCAATTTCCATCCATAAATACCGTTCTTTGTTAGCGTGTGTCATCCACACTTTTCTCCATACCCTTTGATTCATCATCCTCTATTATTACTTATCTCTTCCTCAAGTGTTTCACCCTATTTTCATGGCAACAGATCATCACTCATCTCTCAACCAAACCAAAGTTGTTCATCCAAACAACAATGACCTTGAGCAACAAGCAACATTGGAAGTGGTTGAAACCAAAGAGTTTGATTACTCAAAACGTTCTCAATGGCTACGTGCTGCTGTCTTAGGAGCCAATGATGGTTTGGTCTCAACAGCATCACTAATGATGGGTATAGGAGCAGTGAGGCAAGACATCAAGGTCATGATCTTAACAGGGTTTGCAGGGCTAGTGGCAGGGGCATGCAGCATGGCCATAGGGGAATTTGTGTCTGTGTACTCACAGTTAGACATAGAAGTTGCTCAATTGAAAAGAGAAAAAGAAATTAGAGGCAATAATGGGAGAGATAGAGAAGAGGAAGATGAGAAAGAGAAAGAGAGTTTGCCAAACCCTTTGCAAGCAGCAGCAGCCTCAGCTTTAGCATTTTCAGTTGGTGCAATTGTTCCATTACTTGCAGCCTCTTTCATAAGAGACTATAAGGTGAGACTAGGAGTGGTTTTGGGAGCAGTGAGTTTTGCTCTTGTGGTGTTTGGTTGGTTAGGAGCAGTGTTGGGTAAGGCTCCAGCATTGAGGTCTGGTGTGAGGGTCTTGTTTGGGGGTTGGTTAGCCATGGCTATAACTTTTGGGCTAACCAAGTTGATTGGTTCAAGTGGTCTTTAATTGGTTCATCCCTTCGTGAAACTGAGTTTTGCTAACTCTTCATTAAGTAAACTCTTTGTGTTCTCCACAGTCCTTTCATTTTTGTTTTTCACAAGAAATGATCGAGTGAGACTTGAATTGAAGAAAGGTTGCTTTGTAATAAGCATTAAACAAAGTAAGGTCTATTTAGAACCTTTTATACTTGTAATGTTGTTTTTATGTATGAAAACTATGTATACCATGATCAAAACTATGTACAAACTCTCCTTCCGAGGAAAACATGTAATCTTTTAGACCAAATGTTAATGAAATCATGAGAAAACTATATTGCAAAAAAAAAAAAAGGATCAAAATTTAAAATCAGTGTAGTTAGCAATGGCATATTATTTGAATCTTCTTAAATAAGAAAATGCTATTTCTGTTTTTTTCATAATAAACCTCTTGATAAGTGAGAGAGTAACATTTTAGAATACGGCGAAATGATAAAATAAGAACCCTTCAAAATTCAAAACATTGTTTTTTCTGTAGCATAAATTTCAAGATTAAACTCAAAATCACATGCTTAACAGATTTAAATCAGCACATGAATTCTCTTTTCATCTGCTTTTAATTAATTAATTGCAGACAACATATAAAATTTGAAGCTTATTTCGATTCAGCCAATCTCATTACTGCATATTGTAATTTTAATCACAGATTTGCCTTTTTACTTGCTTTACGTACAATTTCCATTATTTCCATATATAAGTGATGTTATGTTTTTCTACAATAAGTTTTATTAATCTTTCTATATTATAGTAAAAATGTATTACATAAATAATTAATACATTTGTTATTTTTAAAAAATTAAGATTTTTATTTAAGAATTTAATTAAAATATATACTGACAATATAAAAAAATTATATTGTCATCTAATCGTCGATTGGCATATATTTTAATTTTTTATTTCTGTAATAATTATTATAAAAGTGATATTTATGATTTTTTTAATTGGTTGACAATATAAAAATTTTATATTGATAGTATAGTAAAATTAACTGTTTAATAAATAAGAAAACATACAAAAATGTTGTCAAAAGATTAATAATTATTCAAATTTTAAATAACAATGTTGGTTTTGTCAATTGAAATAAAAATTCGAAAAGTATGTAACCTTTTTAAGCAATATGAATAATTTAATAAAAGGCTAATAAAATAGCTCAAATATTATATTAAAAAAAGTTAATTAAGGCATTGATTAAGGAAATAAATATTTAAAAAATATTAAATTGAAAATAAAATGTATTTAATATTTTATTAATAATAAAAATAATAAAATATATGTATTCGTCAATATTTTTAGAATATAACATATATTAACTCTATAATTTTCCATGTTCGATTACTAACATTTCAAATAATATTTAATTAACCCTTATAGTTGTACACCAAAAATAAATAATTACTTCTTATTCTTTCCATAATTCCATTTCATTTATCGTTGAATTAATGACACAGATTGCAAGCACAATATTTTGTGCTCATCTTAAAATTATTATCTAATTTTTTTATTAGCTTGTAGTTAATCCCTATATGTCATGTCATCCAATCATACCATCTCTTTTATAAATTACTTTCTTTCTCATTCTTTAATATTATTTGAATTAAAAATTATAATTAAAAATTTATTTACGATAAAGGTCTAAATAAAAGAAATAAAAAAATGCAAATTAAAAAGGATTATCTGCTATTTAATTCTTAATTTATTTTAAAATATCTATTAAAAATTAAACTTTAATCTAATTAAATTCAACTATCATAAAAATTAATTTATAAGATAATCCAAACTAATTTATAAGATCTAATTCATGATATTTATCTTTATTTGTATATTTATAATTGTTCTCATACTATATTATGTATTAGAGAGAGTTACCTGCCACTTAATTTTTATTTTTTAAAACATATGTCTATCTTTAACTCAACTTCAACATTGCTATTAATAATGTCTTTTTTATTTTTCAATATTATACCATTATAATTAATATTATCTTAATTAAAAATTATAGTTAAGAATTTAGTTACAATAAAAGTTTAAATAAATAAATAAATATAAATTAAAAAAGATTAGTTATCATTTAATTTTTAATTTTTTAAAAAAATATCTATTAAAATTTAAATTTTGTTTGTAAGATAAAATTTATCTTGTATTAAAAATTAAACTTAAATTTAACTTAATCTCAAAAATGATATTATATAATTAGATTTATATTCTCTTTATATGATCTATATTGGTCTTACCTCTATATAATGTGAAATGTCTAATACATCTCTTGCATATAAAAAAATAATTTGATATTATATTAAAAATTGTACTTAAATATAACTCAATCTCAAAATTTAGTGTCTAAAATAAGATTTACAACTAAAATATTCTTATGATTCATCTTATTTGTAGTCAACTTCAACATTTTAATAGCATTTATTAACATTAACTTCTTTTAAAAAGTCAAAATATATTACCTTAAAGATCCAATTCATCATCTGGTTTAAGATTAAATTTGCATCCATATTATATATTCATAATTCGTTTTACTTTTAATAAATATAAAATTTACAATAATATTTATTAACATTAATAATTTTAAAAAAATTAAAATATATTATTTTAAAGATTCATACTTATTTTATCTTTAACTAATATAAAACTTCTAATAATATATTTAATTAATATAAAATTTCTTTATATTAAAATTTTTAAAAAGTTAAAATATACCATTTCAGACATTTAGGAATAAATTATATATTTAAAGATACTAATCTTTAATTTTTAATTTTCATTAAAAATAAAAGTAATATTATCTTAAACTTTTAAAATAAAATTTAATTTAATATTTTTACAATATTAATCAATTAAAATAAATATAATTTTTAAAATGATTATTATACAAATTAATAATTTACAATATATATACCAGTATATTTCAATTAAATTTTTTAAAATAAGAGATAAATATAAATAATTTTTTAAAAATATTTTATACAGTTAATTAATTATAAATTATCTTATCATTAAAAAATGTTGATTTTTTATAAATTAATTTAAAAATTGTATCTAAAATATTATTTAATTAATTGAAAATGTAAAATTTTTTAAACTAATAATATATCAAATTTATATAAATTCTAAAAAATAAAAAATAATTTAAAGAAAATAATTTTGTTAGGCATTTTATTTGTATTTATTTAAAATTTTAAACAATAAAATTCTTTTATACGAGAATATTTTACAGCATAGAACGTCTAAAATCTTTACCTTTCTTTAATCACTAGTAAATGGACCCGCGTTGCACGGGATTTTTAATATTAACATGTATATATGGTAATTTATGAAAAAAAGGTATCATTGAAGATAATTAAAAAAAATGCATTGTATAACAATAATGTAATTATAATATAATAATAAAAGAAAAATAGCTATTGTGATGTTCGATAGCTATTCATCGGTACACAGTAATCTTCAAAATAAGCTACATATTATATTACGTTATTATAATACGTTATTATAATGTTAATATTAATAGTTTAATTATTAAATTAATAAATAATAATAATAATTATTATTATTATAATTATAATTATATTTATAATTATAAAATAATATAATACAATACGTTAAAATTACATTATATTAATTACATGATTATGATTATATGTTAACGTATAATATGATATATGTGATAGATATTGCTAAAAAATATATACACATTTCATTTATAAAAAATTTACGAACTCTTCATTCATCTATGTCATGGATAATGTATTGTAAATTGATGTACATTCTGTATTTGTACAACTATATTACATGGATATATATTATATAATGCAATCTTTCTATTCAATATTCATGATCCTGTATAATGACTTGGAAATAGATGTTGTTTATGACATATCTGGCTTCGTGTAATGGGAATTCTTCAGTTTGACGTATTGATCTTGCGAATATTGTACCATCTTGATTCTTTATGAATATCTTGTGTCTCTCGATTGGAAATCCTTGATGGTCATTTGCAGCTTGTTCATAATGTTGGTCTGCAGCATGAACAAATACTATAGAAATCCTGGATAATTATGTCAGTTTTTGAAAGATAATAGATGTTATCAGAAATATACATGACATATAAGAGGTATTAATTTCAAAAAATATACAACAACTAAAGATAAATATTAAGTCTACAATCCTTGAAGTAGCATATGAACGAAATAACAAACATAGTGTCATAGGATTACATAACTCATCCAAAAAATAATACAATGAAGCTAAGGTTTTTCCTTCTTGACAACCACCATACTCCGAGTCTGGGTGCAGGGTGTTTCTCCAATTTCTTCATGCAAATGTCCATGCAAATCAAAAGGCGGATAAACAACAGTGGGGGAACCTTTACTTAAGGGTGTTGCAGAGTCATTATCATTACAATGCTCCTAACATTAAGATATGGATACTTTCTTAGGAAATAAGCATAATTAAATTTATTCAATTTGATACCTGAACCCAAAAATTTAATTAAAATAAGTGCAAGAAATGATGTAAAATATATCTATTTACTTTTAAAGCATCACATGTTTGTTGTGCACATATGACATCCTGCAGTGAATTTTCATCCTGCACTGATGGCTGCGATACATATATATTTCATGAGAAAGAAATTTGACTTGAATGAGAAGTTCGTGTTAATGGCCAAGTTTGACATTATTGATGATATGTAATTCATAATAACCTGTGACTCAAACATGGTTTTGGTGGCTGGATCATCATCTTCATCAACATCCTATCAATACGATTTAATACTTGTAGTAGGTTTGAAAGTAATTACTGTAATGGAAAGTATATTAATAAAATAGAGTTCCCCAGTTACCTGCAATCCATGTTTGTCCTGAAACATTCAATGAGTTCAACATCGTCTGAGAAATTTTTGATCGTGAAATTCTGCCACTTACTGTTGCCAGTGCTTTCATTGACATGAATTTTGAATAAAAACATGTTTCCCTTAAGTTTCTCAAATTCTGTTGGACAATCCAAACACTATATACGACAAAATGACATCAACTGTAAATACATCAAAGAGCAATTAAAATGATGTATAAATATTATAAAATAACACATACCCCATCTTTATTCATTTTATTGAACATTTCTGTAGCTGACATATGGAAATATTCAGCTACAATGCGATCAAACAAAATAAACGACGCAAATCCAGTGTCATCAATAACACGTAACTACAGCTTATACCTAACATAATGATGCAACAAAATAAGTAACATTATACACTTGAAATGGATGTTTTGCAATATGAAAGTTGTTGTGTGATAACAAATTGTATCATTATTATATGACACCTTTTAATTGCAGGACATATTTTCGCACATTGTTCACAATAATGTTTATCCCCAACTGGCAGGACTTTTCTTAGGCACTTGGTGCATGAAACATAAAACCATCCACGACTTGTATCTACGTCAAATACTCTCGCAAACACGATTGTAATGAATTTCTGCATTTCTGCATATAGTGGAAGACAATATATGTGACCATGTTCATTAGTAATTGATTTGATGAAAATGATATCAATATAAGAATATGTGAACAACCTCTCAGCAGTCATACAAATCGGATATGAAGCACATTGGATTCAGAAGGAAGTCATCGTTACTGTTGGAAGTTGGCTGGTTACTAACTTGACATAACGTCTGAGTCAATGTTATCGAACTATCACGGTAACTAAAAAAATGAATGCTGGGTTTTGTTAGTTAACAATAAATTATAAATTATTTGTAAAAAATAAAGAATAACATAACATTTTGAAAAGTGTGAAATAAATGACATAGGTTGACAACACAATACCTCTGTCGATAGTCATCAATGTCCTGTACACCATGGTTTATAAAGACATATGTACCATTGTAGGCATTAGAAACACCATATTTACCTTAAAAGTTGGGTGACATTAAACAAAAAAATCATATATATTAGGCCCAGGTTGTAAATAAAATATATGTTATGTGTAAAATATATTAGTTAATTTAAGCATTGAAAGATTTAACTCTGCTGAGTTGCAAAATAACAATGACAGGATGTGGTGTTGTTGACATGTTGAAAAACTGCTCGATCTGGTCTGCATAAACACCCCACAGGGTGCACTCCAACCTATTAGACCTGTACCAAATGGACATTACCAAAATGAGAACAATACAACAATGACATGTCAAAATATTGAGTCTGAGACTATTACTGCAAATCCTCAAGAACAAAATCAATAAGCTTTGTCCTTTTTCCATTGACATCTGCCTCTTTCATCTCATATTTCTCAACGACATGACCAATAACATCTAAACATAGAAAGAGTTGCATATGAGGTGATAACATGTAACATTGTCATGTCAAAATAATATATGTAAGAATGAAATATCATAGAACGTGTTACCAATGAGAGACAATGCGTCTACGCCAGGGCATATGTTTGTAAAAGGACAAACGTCGAAGACATGTGGGGGAATGTTTTCGCCGCTATCAGGTAGCACCAAAGTTGTCCTCATGAAGTTTAACAGATATTGTTGTTTGTAAGTTCTAAATTTTGTGCTATTCTGGCCTACCAAGAGGTTTTCAATAACATATGCATTGCCCTCTTCAATTTGACGCTGAAATTGTGCTACCAAATTCTGCCTCACAGTACATAAACATCTCCCAAACTGGAAAACACACAATAGTAAAATGCCATATAAAAACGGTTTGTGTGCATAAACAGTTAAATACGTTGTTGAAAATATTATCGTTTTTTTACCATTTCATCTACCAAAATCATGTCAATGCTCCTTATTTGTTGGGGCTGACCATACATTGGAACAATCCACATGCGTGACACTCTTACCCTTATTCTCCAGTCTATTCTACTGACATCAACTCTGTGCAGATGAGTCAGAGGTTGAGGCATGCTGGCTGGAATACTATTGAGTAGATGGTATACACCAATTATGAATGTACATTTGATACATTAGGCAAACCATTATGAAAATTTCAAAAGGAAATAACAGTGGAAAGATAACATAAAATGGGAATAACCATACCAGTGTGGAAATGATAGTGGTGCAGTTGTTATACCTGTGTAATGAACGTTGTGGAGGTTCCCTATATATGGTCTCACTACTTATAGTGTTTGAGTGAAGTCATATTAGTACAGGTAGATAAATATTCATTTAATGAAAGCCTGTTACAACTGCAAGCGTCGCTCATTATTTTTCTGGATATATCTTTTTGCATAGATCTTCATACTGCTTAAGTTAAGTACTGCGAATTGTGTTTAATAAAGAGTAATAATGACAAAGTGACTGGTGGAAGACTGAGATGGGAAATGTGTCATTAAAATGACATCGACTGAAGAGTTACTTATTAGATGCAGATTAAGTCATCAACCACCACATTCAATTAATAGTACTGTGTGCATACTTTAACCAAACTGAAGAGGATACCAATTGACTGTTCGTGCAAAATACTCTTTAAACTTTACAATGGTTATCTAAATGTGTGTATTTCAAATAGCGAACCATGCAATAGAAACCGAACAAAGCACATGCTGGTATGAACATACCATGGCGGTCAATGGTCGTCATTAGTATTCATATGAAGCATATGATGAAATTAACTTACGATGGCGGATTGTAAGTATTTATTTCGATCATTTCCTAAATCATGGGCATAATTCGTGTTTTCTATTTCAACAATGCACATGATTCGTGTTTTCTATTTCAACAATGACATAAGCTTGAATGAAATTATACCAATACTTCCAGTCCGGAAGCTTTAGATTCCGTCAGTGGAAGGTTCAGCGTTACACGACCCCCCATCTGCATAAGGCGTCTTCGCATCATACACTTCCCCTAAATCATGGGCATGATCCAGACTTAATACAACATCAGTTATCATACAACCTTGAGGCATATTGAAACACTGGATAATCAATTTCAAAATACTAAATATTAAACTGTGTTATTGTCATATAATTGCAGAAATACAATGAATGTGTATTGTAGGGGGGGCATGCAAACCCAAAAAAGCAAATAAACAACAGATACCCGGAAAGAACAAGTAAAGAACAAACTCCACATATCACCTTTGCTCGCGCACTGGGATGCGGCGTGCGTAGACGTTGTTCCAGCATTTATGGCAGGATGCATCCCCTATACGAATGTCGACCTTTGAGAAAGATTAGACGTAATAGAATGAGACTTAAAACCGGTCGTTTAAATGGAAAATAGGAAAAATGTGTGAAATGCATCACAAACTTACAACTCATGGTGACGATGCTCTTTTACTGAAAATGTTATCTTTTTCACTTCTGAGACAGAGATTTAAAGATTGACGATGCAGACAATGTAATTGAAAGATTGACCATGCACACAATGTAATAAATCAGAGCAACAAACTAACAGCGACAACGTTCTTGGCAGAATATATACAGCTTTGTTAAAGTTCGATATGCGAAATGCAGATAAGTGAATCATCTTTGTACCTCCATTGATCTATGACATCCTCAAGGCACCTGTTCAGACGAAAATGGAAGGGTGACACGAATAGTCCCCAAAGCCACCTGTTCACCCGAACAGTCCCCAGCTACGCGTAACACATATGAGGGAAAAATACAATAATACCCTTAAGGTGGTGACAGATAACCATTGTAAACTTGGATATTACGGTAAAAAACAGTAACATAGAAAAGGTGCACAATAATGGACACATGTCATTTTTAGATTGACCTTTGGATGATAAACATTTTGGGCGGAAATAGTGTAGCCAAAAACTTCTACTTTATATGATAAAAGATAACATCGATCATGCCATGTCATTAACACGCTCAAAAGTCTATTTATTAACAGTTTTTTCGTTGGGTTTATTTTTAGTTAATATAAATTTTATTTGATAAAAAATATTAATATAAATAACTAAAATTTATACTAATAGTAATATATTTTATTAATAAATAATTTTATTAATATAAACAATCAATATATATTATTTTCATTTTATATAATTATAACATATTATATTTTATTATTAATATAAATTCACAGTAATTATTATGTTAATAATAATTTAATTTTTGTTAATAAAACATTATATCATCTAAAAAATTTAAACTATTAATTATTAATAAATAATTTATTTTTAAGTAACTGGTAATTACGTGAATCACAACCTATCATCTTTATAATATAAAATATGATTATGATCTTATAATCATATATGTTAATTTGTCTCCTTCAATCCTAACTTATATAAATTAGGATCAAAATAACTCATAAGTTTACAAAAATTCACATTTTTAAAATGTATAAGGTTAAAAGTTTATTAATTTCTAATGGTTAAGGTTGGTTAGTAGGCTAATTTTTTTCTCTTCAAATTTTTTCTTTTAATTTTTTTTTTCTCTACTTTCTTTTCCTCTCTCAAAATAAAATATGGATAAAAAATTAAAATAAGTAAGAAAATTTAGAGAAAGGGTGCAAAAATGAAGAGAAAAGATAATTTTAGACTAAGAGAGATAAATATATTTAAAAAAAAAAAAGAAGATAAAAGTATAAAAAAATGAAAAAAAAAATTAAGAGAAAAATAAAAAAAATAGAAAGTAAATAAATTCTAGATACAAATTATAAAATATTTTAGTACAATAAAAATATTAAATAAAATTTTAAGAAAGAAAAAAATAAAAAAGAAAGAGAGAAAAAAAATTTGAGAAGAAGAAATTAAAAAAAAACTAAATATAAAATGACATTGTAAAAATTAATTCACACATGTTTTATTAAATTTGAGAATTACGTGACTTAAAATTTTAAAAATTTTATTTTTAGATAAGCTACAAAATAGATAAACTAATCCACTTAATTTAAAAATTACGTAAGTTAATATTTAAAAATCTTATTTCTAACTTAATTACAAAATATAAGATTATAAGATAAAGTTAAATAGATTAACTTATATTCATTTTATTTTTAAACTCAAATGACTTAAACATTTAAAATCTCTCAACCTACTTGATTTAAAAAATTTATTTGTTGATAAATTATAAAATAAAAAAAATTAAATGAGTTAGTTCATAAATTAACCTACACTAAATCTTTTTAAACTAAAAATTATATCGATTAGAGATTAAAAAATTCCATTTTTAAATAAATTACATAATTTAAAATTAAAATTTAAAATCAAATAATATTAGAAACACCTAATATTTATATTTATTGGATATAAGTTAAAAAATTGGGAAAAAAATAAAGTTTGACAAAAATCTACACATGGTTTGTTGTTTAATTTTTCTCAACTAAATTCATACAGTAAATTTGTACGATGAACATTTTTCATGATATAATAAATATAACATACAAATATAATAATATAAAACATATTAACTTATATTTATAAAATATGAAAACAATACGTTTTTCATCAGAGATAAATTAAATCAAATAAATTAGCCAGTTCAATTAGGTTTTAACTGCTCTAAAATGATTTGATGTTAAATTTTTAATTATTAATCTCAAATACAGATCATAATGACATTAGTTAGATAATCTGGTCAGTCCTATTAATCTCAAAAAATGTACCGAATGAACTGTGAGAGTTTTAGGGAGATCTAGTAGCTAAGAGTTCTGAAAAATGGACACTAAATTACAATGTAATCTAAATGTTAGGGGAGAAATCCACAACACGGAGTAATTGGTATTTTTATTTTGGCTATTTAAGAAATAATTGATTTTTGAGTTCTTTTTTTTAATGATTTTATTTTATTTATTTAGTTGCTTTTAATCTTAATACGGTTTTAAATTTTAGTTATTTTGTAAGGTTTTTTATATTAAATTATAAAATAGCTTACAATGTTAAAACAAAGAAATTTTGATTGAATTTGAATTTAGAATAGAAAAAAAAGATTGAGATATATTTTTTATTTTTAAAACTAATTTCAAACTTATCAAAAAGTCACATTTATGCGAATTCCAACCTGCGCCTAATGTTCATTTGATTTTTTTTTTCTTGTAGTTTATAAAGAAAAAAAGAGTCTATTATGATTAATTGTTTATTATTTTTTATAATCGTAGATCGATTTAATTTAACACAAACTAAAAATAAAAAATTAATCGTAAAAACGAAACTTATATATAACTATTTACAAAATTAATTTTATATTATAAAATTATAATATGTAATTATTTTTTATAACTTTATCATCAAAGTTATACTTTATTATGTTAATGCGTTTATTTATAGTTTATTAGTTTTAGGTTAAAATAAAGTTGTTTTAGTGTCTCATATTATTTTATTATATAAATGTTATATTTAATTTAGAATAGTACTGGTAATAAATAAATTACCACTAACTAATTTAAAAATGAAAACTGTATTATTTAATTTAAAATGATTTTAATTAAATTAATTTTTGAATTTTATGAATTAATTTAAAATTTTATGATTTAATCGAATAATTTTTAAAAATTAATTTAAAATAAACCGTGAATATCTTATTATTTTTACCTTTAATTTTTTCTCTTTTCGATTATTAATTAATTATTAAGTATACGCAATAATTTTAAATAAATGCTAATTAATGACTTTAAAACATTAAATAGTAAAATAAATAAAATATTTAATATTTAAATTTAAATTTATTAAAATATTTAATATGGTATATTAAATACCTTGTATTACAACTCAGGTTCTTAAATATTTTATTTTTATTTTTATTTTTTTAACCGAATGTCTTTAAGTACAGTAATTAACATTTTGTCTGTTTCAATTCACTTTCTTATATTCCCAATGAGCATGGGAACATGTGAGCTTTCATCAAGTGGACCATGCCTTCATGAATTAAAATATTATTTAAAAAATAATCATTCAATTCAAAATAATGTTACCTCCGGCCGTATTTACAAGATTTTATAAAATTTTAAAATAGTTGTTATATTTGATCTGTTTTATATAAATATTAAACCTTTGTTTCTCTTTTATAACTAATATTATATTTTTTATTTTGTAAAGTTTTAAATATTATTTTACAATAATTTAATTGATATATATTGATCATATAAAATTTTACACTATTATTCAATTATAAATGATTATTTTATAAAATTATTAATTTTAAAAATATATCTATCATAAATTTTAATTATTAACAGTATAAAAAAATTATATGACAGTATATTAAAATTATATTTATTTTATTAAATTTATAAACAATTAATATTTTTATTCCAACATTATCTTTAACAATTAATCTATATTTTACTGTTCCAACACGAAAACATTGTAGTGTATTAAAGAAATCAAACCTGCACACCCATACGAATATAGGAAAGTTTTTTTATTCAATTATTAACGTAAAATATATTTTTTTATTTTTTATCCAATTATTAATATAAAATGCTAATTTAGATGATGATGTTTTTACATTATTAAATTATTAAACTGAAATAGAAAAATATCATATACATTTTATCCTACAAAGTATAAAATTGATACTTAAAAATTTTGAAATAAAAAATTAATAGTTAACATAAAATTTTAAAATAACTATAAATTTAAATTTTTAAAAATATAAAATAATAATAAATTTACAGGTTAAAATTTTTAATGAAATATATTTTCAGATTAAAATTAAAATAAATTTATAATTTTAAAATTATTTATGATCGATTGGTATATTGAAAAAGATTTTGATAACCTATATAATATTTTAAATTTATAAAAATATATTTTTTAAAATGTTGATGTATAAAATTATTATTATTTTATATTTTCTAAAAAAATTAAATTATTAGTAATATTTAAAATTTATATTAATTTTATATTTTAAATTTTCAAACATCAATTTATGATTTCATGATGAGATGTGCATGTAATTTTTTTATATAGTTTATAATAATTTAACAATATCAAAACACTATCATCCAATTTAGGATTTTACATTAATAATTGAATATAAAAAATTTAAATCAGCATTTTACATAAATAATTGGATGAAAATTTTATCGATCAACCACATTTATTTTTTTTAAAAATAGTTAATTGAAATTGAGCAACAAAAATATAGAGATCAAAATTATCCGGATACTAAATTAGAGGATACAAAATACAATATTTAAACCAATAATTTGTTTGTGAACCCAATTTTTTTACAAGTAATGAGAAATTTCAACAATTTTAGATGTGAAACTATTCCTGCTTAGATAATTTCGTTAAGGTGTTACTAATAATTGTCCTAAAAATTCTCGTTCAGAATAATTGCATGTTCTCTGTTAAATATTTATAATACTTTGAAAAGTAGGAATTGCATATTTTTATATAAATAATATTTTAAAAAAAATACTTTTTAAAAAATATTTGTATCTTTAAAATATTATTTATATTTATTTTTTAATAAAAAATTAATAATACCCTTTTTAGCACATTTTTAATAGTTTTTTATTACAAGAAAAATCATGTGAATCTCATTAAATGATGCATTATGATTTTTTATTTAATGGGCTATTTATTATTCAATAAAAGTCAAGTAAATGTTATTAATAATAAACAATATGTTTAAAAATTATATTAAAAATATTGTTAATATATATTTTTCTAAAGTCAACCCACTGCTATTACTAGTCAAAGATTATTTTCGGAAAATAGGGAGGACTAATTAGAAAAAGGTTGAAAAAAATGTACGTAGAATACTATATATATAAGAGAAAAAGAATATATAAATTAAAATTTATGAGAAAGAAATGAAAAAAATAAAGAAAAATTTCATCCATTTTTACTTGAGAATTCAAGTGGCAATGTGGTTTTGTGCCTTTTACCTTGCAATTCTTTTTATTTCTTGCCCCCATGAAGTAGATGCATTAAGGGAGCCTTTGAACTTTACGCATGCGAAGATTATCAAGGTACAACCCAAAACTGATTAGTTTCATGTCTCATACATTGATCCCACATGCAAATATAGCTAGCAAGTAAGCCCACTTTAAAGATATTTCAGATTTTAAACAAAAATTACTTAGATTCCGTTTCTAATTATTTTTAGTTTTTAATTTTAAAAAATTATTATAAAATTAAATCAATTTTTTTTAAATTATAAAATAAAAAAAATTTAACAAAACAATAAAAATATATTATTATTATTATTGTGATGATAAAAATAATAATAAAAAAAATAACGATAATAGCATAATTTTATGATAATATAGTAATGATGGTTAAGATAAATTTAAAGTAAATAATAAAATAATTTTAAAATTTAAAATAATAAACAAAATATTTTTATAATTTTAAAAATTAAATTAAAATTATTTTAAATATATATATTTAATTAATTTAAAATTATTTAATTATTTTTATTTTTAAAATTAATTAAAAATTAAAAATCTTCAACCACATTGTTCTTAATTTTTCTTCTTATGATAAAAAAAATAGCCATTAAATTTGTATAATTAACTTTAGAAATTATTTTTTAATTAATAAAATAGTTAATTATTCAATCTCTTTTAAAATATATTTAATGTAAATAATATTTTGTTAATTATATTTTTAAAAATCTATTAAAATTAGAGTAACAAAATAAATAATATTTTATAAACCATAGACGTATTTGGAAAATAATTTTTTATTTTTGAATAAAATTAGTATTTCTAGATGTGTTTTAATTTTTATGTTATATTTATATTTTTTAGTATGAAAATAAATTCTGAATTTATACTATATAAAATTAAAATTTGTTTTGGGTTCTATACAAAAAAGTGAAGGGTAGGCGTACATTTTAATAGTCTATGCCTTGGGCCGACCTTGAAATGAAGAAAAATATGTAAACGTGATTTTACATTTTTATTCCATATCTCAATCTTAAAATTTGGGACAATTGGGACAATGCCAACGGAGCATCAAGCTTGCGGAATATAGGCGATCGAACTACTTTATTATGAATATTTTTAGTTTTCTTTTCTTTCTGCTAACTATTTTCTGAGTTGCGGTATAGTATCTATACTGAATAATGATAGTTATATATTTGTATAATATTTTTTAATTATATCATATTTATTTTTATTTTTATCTATTTTATATTATTCTATCCTATATTATTTTGAATAATTATTATTATATATTATATACTATTTTTATTTTTCTATTTTATCCAATATATTTTAAATAAGATATATATACTTTGTTACTTTCTTTATATATACTAGTATATAGTTAGATGCAATCATCTCTTTCTCTGTCTCGTTAAATGAAAACGATTGGAAGTTATATTCTATTGTTAAAAAAACATGAAAGTGGATTTGGATAACTCTATAATTTATTATATATATATATATATATATATGCATTATATTATAATCTTAATTATTTTTTATTAGTTTAATTTTTATTATTAATAAATGATTATAATATTTCGATCAATCTTTTTGTTTTAAAGTAAATTATTTACTTAAAAAACTGAAATTCTTAAAATATATTTTAAAATTATTTTAAAAAATTAACTTGTATCAAAATTTTGAATTTAAGTAAAGTTCATAAATGTGAGATTTTAGATCTCGTATATTTGTTTGTAAATAAGTTTTTCCATTTTTTAAATAAGGAAAACCTTGATGTCCCTTGACTTTTTGTAACAAAGAAAAACTAAAGGTTTGTTTTCTCAAGAATGGTTGGGCATATAAAATTATTTAACAAAATATAAACATGCAGGCTATATATGGAGACATTTACGATTGCGTGGAGCTATACAACCAACCTGCACTTCATCATCCTTTGCTTAAAGATCATAAAATCCAGGTTATTAATCATATATCCAAAATTGTCCTGGTTTTTGGTAACTTCTTCCCCACAACTGCTAACACACAAATGGAAAAAGATAAGATTAAATTGTGAAATTTGTTTACACATATGAGACAAAAATTATATTTTAATAATATTTCATTAAAGTAAATTTTATTATCAATTTAACAATATATTAATATAATATTATTGTGATAATTATTCTTTTACTTTTTTTTTATAATTTAAATATTTATAAACATGTAATATAAAATTTTGATTTACTTATAATTTAATAAAATATTATATTTAAAAATAAATTAAATTTATAAAGTATCAATTTATTATTTTAAATTATATAAATTTGATTTATATTGTGATCATTTTAAATTTTATGATTAGATTAATAAAATTTATTTTTGATAAAAAAATTATTAAAATGTCGTTTTATTAAATTTTACATTCCATATCATTTGAAATTGTTTACATATATGAGACAAAAATTAAAAAAAAAATTATTTAAAAATGTTTTATATAAAAATACAAATAATTTAATATTTATTTTTAAAATAATTAAATATTAATAAATATATCAAATGCAACTTAACTAGCATTTTAACATGATATATCGATAAATTAACTCAATTATAATAAATTCATTCATATATTTTAATATGCTTAAATTTATACTGATCAATTTGTTATAAATATACATGTCAATTAGATGAGATCAACTTTTTCATTCCAAAAGAAAGATTCAAAAAAAATTTCAGCAAGTAAATCAAGATATGGATTAAAGAAATGTGCAAGAGGAACCGTTCCTATCAGAAGAATAACTAAGAGAGAACAGCATCAAGCTACAGCAATCTTCAATCAAAAATTTCAAGGATCAAATGGACAAGAAGACAGGGTAAGTAATATGATCATATAAATTTATAAAATTAAATAGATTTTATAATTTATTTGATAAGAATTTTTAAATAATAATTAAATTAATAAATTTTATATTCTATATAAAGTTATTAAATTAATGTAAGTGATATCTAATATTAATAAATCTCTCTTTATTTATATATATATAAATGATGTATGTTTTAAATTTTAAAAATTAATCATTTAATATTAATATATTTAAATATGTAAAAATTAAGATTGTTTTTTGTTGACCGTAGAATTTTTTTAAAATAAAATAAAAAATTCAAACAAAACAGTAAAATATTAGTTTAATTTTCTAATTTATCCTAACTGAACCAAACCAAACCTGCAAGTAATTTTTATAATTGATTGAGATTTTTTTTCGCCTAAAATAGAACTAAAGCGAACACCTCTAGTTCACAAGACAAGAAAATTTTGCTGTTACTGTCTAGCTTTTGGTTTCGGGGGGAGACGGTAAGCAGCCATTAGTTGGTGTCTTCTAATTTGGAAGTTTCAGAACATTTTTTAAAATTTTGTCTTAAATATTAAATTAAAAAATTTGTTGTATTGATTTTTGAAGGTGCATTATATATTTAGTTGGCGTGTAAACATGATTTTCCAGTAAAAACAAATAATAAATAGCAATTGATTTCTATTTATATTCCAGTTTGCTGGAGTTTCCATTACCGCATCGCGTCCTAATGGAAAATATCATTACATTGAAGGATCTGTTAGTACACACCAACCTCAAGTTGGCGGTGGACAACTTAGTGGTTCAGTGATATCAGTGGAAAGTGGAATACCTAATTCTACGTTCGGAGTCATACGCATTGGATGGATGGTAACTTTTTATTTAGCTTTGAGTTTTATAATATAATACTCCTTTTTTGTTTAATCTCCTATTATATATATATGCTTAACTTCATAGGTGTATCCGGATCTTTATAAAGGAGACAATCGTACCCGACTTTACACAGCCTGGGGTGTATGTACATCTGTTTAACTCATTTACTCAATTTTCTTATCATTAATTATGAATCTATCACCGCACTTCACTCTCTTTTTTCATTATTTTAGCAATTCGACCATAAAAGTGCCAAAGGTTGCTTCAATACATACTGTCCTGGTTTCGTTCAAGTAAATCGTAAGATACCACTTGATATGGTAATTGACCAAATCTCTGTCCCTAACGGGAAGTATGACTTCATCAAGCTTGAGTTGAGACAATTGGTATTGTAAATCTTGCTTTCTAATCCTTACAATACTTGGTTTAGTTTGGATAAACTTATCAACAAATATTGTTGGAAAAAAATTAAAATATAAAATAAATTAAACTTTTCTAATAATATAAATTCAATTTATGGATATCAATTTTTTTAAAGTTTTCTCATCTATCTTCTTTAAAAATTGATTCATGATATATTCTTAATTTTTTCTCTTCTAAAATGTTTGTTGAAAAAAACTATCCAAACTGAAGCTTGTTATTTTGGTGGTAGTTTTTCTGATATAGAATTGAATGCAGCATCCAGGGGAAAGTTGGTGGTTTATTTATTGGGACGGAGATAATGAAGAACATATTGGGTATTGGCCAAATGTTTTATTCAATAACTTGAAAGATGGGGCAGAGGTAGTACGTTGGGGAGGTTGGGTGTCTAGCACCACAGCAAACCTACCAATGATGGGAAGTGGCTTGCTAGGAGTACATGGCGGCCAAGTTAGGCGCATTTCAGCTACTAATGACTTCACTGCAAGGCTGAATGGAGCTACTAAGAATAGAGAAAAATATGTATATGAGCAAAGCAAGTGCTATAGGGCAGGACCTAACCGCTATCGGCACCCTTACTGGGGTGACAGCGTTTGGTATGGGGGCAATGCTGGCGATGTAAAGCACTGTCCCCCCTAACCCCAATTAGAGACGCACAACATTATATACCTCCCAACCATATAATTATTAAATAAAAATATTACTTTTATATATATATATATATATATATATATATATATTTGGTGTACTTCTTTTTGACCAGTAATATTCTCTGTTATGTTGGAGTCAAATCTAACCATTATTATGGGACAACCAAAATAACATAAAAGAGTAAGTAATTCTAATATTACAGGAAATAAACTTTCATATGTGATCAATTCTTAAGTTCCAACACAAATATTTTTCTACATTTTGTCTTGTATAAAATGGAGAGTCATTTTTTTTATTCATTAAAATTGAGCCCGGATCTATTATTAGAAGGTTTGCAAGTTTATTTAAAAATTTACATAATAAAAAAATTAATAAATAAACTTAAAATTTATATAAATAATTGATTAAAAAATTTATAAATTTAAAGTTTACAGGATAAATAGGCTTAAAACATATATATATATATATATATTAATATTATATAAATAAAATATAAAATAAATATTATACAAATATAATATATTAAAATAATATAAATATATAAATATAAATAAATTTTTAAAGAGGTTAAATAAATTTTTTTATAAGCTTAGACCTGATTTGTTATCTAAAAAGAATTTTTAATAATCCTAAATCTATCTATTTATTAAACGAGTCAAGTCGAGTCAAATTAGGTTTTTCACGAGTTGAGTTATAAACCTCTGTCAAACAACCTTATTCACTTCTATCCCTACTAATCATTTATCAACTTCGTTTTTTGTTGAGATTATACAAGCATAAGGTTCGGAAAACCCTAAAGGTGGAAACCCAATTTTTAAGCTATCCACTCTAATAAAGATTAATCATTAATAAATTAAAATAAGAACAAAATTTAAGTGCATTACTATACATACTTTTGGTCCTATTATTGAAATTTTGAATTTTTTTAGATGTAAACTTTTAGCTGATATAATTAATCGTTGTCATCTATATTTTTAAATATAAATGTTATTTTTTAATATATTTTATTATTTTATTATCATCATTTAATATTTTTTATTATTATTATTATTTATTATTATTATTAGTACGGTTTAACATTTTTTATTATTATAATTATCTCACACTTTCAGTATAATCATTATTATTTATCATTTTCTATTAATAAATTTATCAAATTTTCACTACCATCATCATATTTATTATTCTGAACCTTTTGTTGGCTGATGCAACAATTTTATAAGTAATAAATTATATTATTATAAGTATAATAACATTTCAAACGATTATTATACACATAATATGTAAATAATATTTAAAAACAACTAATTATTAAAATATTAAAAATTATTATTATTATTATTTAAAATGAGAAATTATACAATATAAAAATTTAGAAAAATTAAAATGTATAATTTTAATATAAAGGTTTAAAATTATAATAAAGTAGAAAAAAAATTAAAGTAAGATAGCATTAAAATAACATCAAATAAAAAATTAAAAATATTTTATTTTAGTAAAAGAAAATTATGATAAGATATTTAATTATAATGGTGATATTTATGATAAATTTATAAATAAAAATTAAAAATGATAACTATTTTTTTAATTTTAAAAATTAGATTAAAATTATTTTAAAAATTAACTTAAAATTATTTTATTTAAACAATTTTATTTTTATATTTAATTAAAAAATAAAAAGTAAAAATTTGCAACCATTGAAACCTAAATTTTTTTAAAAAAATTAATTGTTAGAGGAAGTAAATAAATTTTTATTCTATAGCACCAATTTAGGAACGAAAAATATTAGATAAATTACAACAATTAGAATAAACGAACAATTCAACTAAGCCTGATAATAAAAAATCAAACCGTACCGATCAATTTAATTAAAATTTGGTAAAAAATTTAACTAATTACCAGTTTAATAATAAACAAAATTAGTGAACAAAAACCAATAAAAAAACACAAAATCAGCCGAAAAACGTATACACTAAGCCAACCTGAACTTATAAAAAAATAAACCAATTTAAGAAAATATTACAAGTTTGAAAGTTGAATATATAAATGTTAAAATTTTTATCCGTAATCTCAAACAGAATTATAAAAATTCATGTAATCTCAATGGGGAAAAAAAACTACTGTTTAAAAGTAAATCATTTACCGGTTCATTAATCATTTTAAAACCTATCATCGAATGCTACAACTAATTATTTTATGTATCCTCTGGAATTTCTTCTCTTTATCCATCCATAGTTAGCCTAAAATCATACGGTGAATACCACACTTGATCAGATCAACAAACCATAGTTTTGATTTCAAGCTGATACTTGAATGCAATTCCTTTTTATTAAATTTCTCACCTGTTGACCAACGAAAAAACTACCATTTTACAGTTTTTGTTAAATTTGCCGCTCAAAAATTAATTTTTGCAGTTATCGAATTGCATCAATTGCGTTCAGTTCAAAATTAATTCTACTAAAATTTTGACGAATCCCAAATAACTCTACACAGAAAGGAGATGCTTTAGTCATAGAGTGGTAACCTACCACCCATTATTGATAGAGCTCCCAACTCTACACAGAAAGGAGATGCTTGGGTCATAGAGTGGAAACTTGCCACCCATTCATTAGTTATAAAGCTCCCAACGCAAACCAATGAGAGAAAAAGCCATGTGATTTGGGTAATCTCAACATACTACAATAAACATATATAGGCGGATAGAAGAACCCGGAATTTGCCCAAATATATAGACTACGGGTGGGTTACGGACAGGAAACTGCATATCTAAAATTTTCAAATACAGAAATTTCACGCTCGAAGAGGTTAGATTGACCTTTGCCATTGCTGCCGGTTTCGTAACCAAATACTTAGGAAACATTAAAAGGATACATAACTGGCGAAAAATAAAGTACCTCTCAGCTACAAATGAATTTTTTTGTACAAAAACAAGTTCCCTCCGAAACCACAAGTAAACATTCTTTTTCCATCAAATCAATAAATACTCCCGTAAAATTTTGCTTTTCCTCACTGAATTGCAAATTTGAACCGTTATTTGCTTCCATCATGTATATCACATGTGTATATATATATGGTATTAATTCACAAAAATTTGGACCATGCCAATTTTCCCCGTTCTCACCCATTTGACCTGAGCTTCCCACCTGACAGCATTGGAATTTCTTGGACGAGTTACTTGCCCCTAGTCATGCAGCGCCACCTACCTGAATCACTGCATCATTCTTATTGGTCTCCATGGTGGATCCAATCGCATCCTCACAAATTCCTCCAAGTTTTGTATAAAACCAAACTTTCATTGTATCTTGAAAAGATTCTTCAATTTAACAACCAGTCTCCATTCATCCATAGCTAGATCATCCTATATCAATCAACAGTGAAGACATTTTCAATTAAATCGATAGAGTTAAATACATGTTGCTCATCATGCTTATTGTTTATAAACTTACCCGATAATTAGTTTTGAGTATATCAATAGATCTCCTTGAAATATGGCTTACAAGTTCATCATCAATCTCAAAATGCCTCCCAAACATTTTCTGTTGCTCCTCAGGATTGCTACCAACAATCTGCAAACCAAATTGGAGCATATAAATACCAAAAATGTACACAAAGCAACAAGAAAATCATTCGATTTCACCCTATTGACCACCTCCTTGCTTTTCTTTCACCATTTTTTCAACATCCATATCTTATTACTGATAACTTGTAAATCATAAAAATAGATCATGGCATTTTGTCAATGTAATAGAAGTATTACTTCAAACAATTTTAAACAGGTATTAATGATCTTTTATCCTTTTCAACACTGCAACTTACAAGGTAAAAGCTTTCCCCTTCTTTTTTTAAAGATAAGGAAGGTTTTTAATCCATATTTTAAATTCAATTTTCATTGGAAGAGCTTTGTGAGTTCAGTGTGTTCATAACCAAGTCCAAGAACATACCTTAATGGCTACTTTCTGCCCCTTCTTTGCAGAATCAACAGGTTTATGGTTATTCTCAATGGAGGCAATGCGACCAATATCAATGAACTCTCTTGAAGGAATACAAATTGGAGTCCCAATCTGCCAAGTGGACCTTATTAGATGCAAGTTTAAAGAAATCCAAGCAAATAAATTTTGCAGAATGCACTGAACAGACATCCTAGCATAAAACGATCCTCAATAACAACATGAACCCAAAAAATAAGGATAGAAAATGGGGCTCACCATGACCAATCTGAAAAATAATGTCAAAGCATCTGAACAGGGCAAGTATATAAATAGTGATAAAACATGGGCACAAAATTAAACAAGCACAACAACATTTGGGGGAGGGGGACTGAATTTACATAATCCAAGGTTGATTGCTAATTTACTGGGAACTAGGAACTAGGAATCACTGATTTACTGGATGGAATTGTCATTCTGGGCAAAATATCCACCTTTCCAGCATATTTGATACAGAACTGATACAAAGGAATCCGCAGATAAATTATTTAGCTTGAAGATGACAGTCAAGCACAATATTCCAGTTCTATATTTAATTTTATACCGGTCTGTGTGGCAGCTCCACTAGTTTAATGTGCCATATCTAAAGAAAGACAATTCTAATAGGACAAATCCCCAAACTCAACTCCATATTGAAATCAATTATTTATTATGGAAACAAATTTAATCTCCAAGTTTCAAGTGTTTTTAAAGTCTTTCAAGTGTGATCAACAGCTAAGACTATTATTTGAGTAGGTGGAAAATGAAAATGAAATTGAAAATGACAATCGAGAAGTATACAAAAGCTTTAAATTCACCACATGTTGAGCTAAAGGGTTATAAATAACTTTCAGCTCATTTTCATCCTAAAAAGTGGCCCAAATTGGAGGGCTGGGGTGTGTGAACAAGTAGCACTACACTTTCACTCTTCCAATACTTCTGTTGTATCAATCGTGTAAAATCTTTTTTATTTCAAAATTTTCACCTCCCCATTTTTTAACTAGTCAAATAACCACAGCCAAAATTTATCCAATGGACAAGGAAATATAATTGTTAATTCCTCTGTTAAATATAGATCCAAAATGAAAATACAACTGATGCATAATTGAGTTACTCCAGGAAAAAAAACACCTTATATTGATTAAATTGTACTGCAGCCATATTAAAGAAAATCCATGAATTAAAAAAAATACCTTTGCCGTGCCTTCAAGGATATCAACTCCCAAAACAATTGGATCCTTCTTGTTGAAAATGCAGTTTGGTAGGATTTTAAGAACACATGGGAAGACTGCCTCATCTGCAGCTTCTCTCTTTTTTTCCTCCTTAATGTTATCAATATAAGCCTTAAATTGGTCAAATAAATGATAAATGATATCAGCAATAAATATTTTCACACCCAATTCATCTGCAAGTTCCCTAGCCTCAGGAGTGACTTTGACATCAAATGCCAATATAGCCGCATATTCTCGCTTCTTTTCAAGCATTACACTGGCCTTCATTACATCCTTTTTATGTACAGGGCCTATGCTTATACCGCTAACAGGAATACTCACTTCTGGAGTTTTCAAGAACTCCAGTAATGCTTCCAAGGAGCCAAGTGTAGATGCCTGTACACAAACACCCTCACCAGTCCTGTCAATCCTGCTCATGACTGACCGCATATCTTCCATAGCTGCTTCTTTAACATCTTCCAAATCATCATCAGGCTTCACCACATATAAACCAGTGCCAGCAATGGCATGTTCAAGACCCTGCAATAAAACACAAAATAAAACCAAAGCTTTACACATAATCATAAGAAAGACAATGCTGGATAAAAACTGGTATCAAAAGAAGTTGTATGAATATCACCAAGAAGTACCTGGGCAGTGATCTTTATACCCATTGCAGCTTTGATTTCTTTGTGATGAAGATATGTTCCCTGAAATTAGACCACCATTACTTAGTTGTGACTTGTAAAACATACTAAATAATACACTCTCTCTGCCTGGATGGAAATTGTTATTTGCGAACTTAATACAGATTTGTAAGACACTAAACAAATTATTGACATTGAAACAAAATAAAGAGCTTGACACAAATTATTTACATACCTAAGTTTTACAATGTATTTCCTTACTTTAATGGATACTTTATAAAATTATGTCTTAGGTACTTTTGAATAATAGTTTTGAAGAAAGTAAGGATTTTACATAATCAAGCTTACTAGTTGATTTTACCTACACTCTCAATGTTGGCAGCCTTGACCGCAAACTTAGCAACAAGAGGAGTGAGTATCAGCTAAGTTCCAGGGATAGAGCCCTCTAACAGACGATACAAGGGTTTTATTTGAACCAGTACTGATTATTTACACTTAAGAATTCAATCAAGCTCCATTTTGGGCATATGAATGAGAAAAAAAATTCAAATAGTAAGTGAATGCACTGGCTCAGATCCTCCATGTTAAGCATAATGGTTAAGATCTCATAATCCTTTGTTAGTTTCTAATATGTTAATATCACCAGAACTAATTAAAATTTCAACACATCTTTTTCCTAAGAAAATCATACCTTCAAATATAAAATCAGTAAATTCCAACCAAAAAATCATGTGTTCACATTCATATTTGAAAGTTATGTAGCAAAGTTCTAATTTTCTAACCAAGTACAGATGTGTACAAGTAATTGCAAAAGAGATAGCCATACCTTGACACGGAGTTCCTTCATTGGATGAGGTGTCAATAAAGCTCGAATTGTGGCAACAATAGGCCCCTAAAATAAAAAGTTCATTAGTCTGAAGTAGAGAGCATGTGCTAACAGATGACGCAGTGAGAGTTTGAGTAGCTTGCCTGCATTCCGCAAACAACTATTTGATCTCCTTCATGAAGAACACCATTAACTAAAACAACATCAATAGTCGTTCCGTGGCCTTCAACTACCTTGACCTCCAAAACCGTACACTGGTAGCCACAATTAAACACTAATTAGGTCCCTACAGTTAAATCATCATAAAGCATTCAACCAGCTTTAATATTACATTTAAAAAAAAAAGGCTAACCTGCACTTCTTCACTGTATGTAAGCTTCTCAACCATTGTTTTCTGGGTCCATTGAACCAACAGCAATAACAAATCAGGGACTCCTTCACCACTGACACATCAAATCCTCAAAATCAATACCACAGCAGCCAGATGAGAAGCATTATGCAGATTATGCAACAGTTTTAGGCAACAATATAATAGATAGTTTCTGCCCCAAGGCAAAGTTTTGGCAATTTTCTAGCTATGCTGACATCCAAGATAAATGGAAATGTCCACCCACTTTTCGCATACCCACCTTCGCCTTTTATGCTCCCACAAATCACCAATTTTTGGATAATTTTAGGTAGAGCTTCGACAGGTTGAACCCATTTTGAAACATCTCAAAGAGGTTGAGATGTTCTAAACCACACTAGAAAGTTGAAACAGTAAAGAGTGCGTCCTAATGGACTCAAACTTGTTCAAAATAAACAAAATATTTGACTTAGAATTTGGGCCCTTATAAAATGAAGACAAATGGTGTAATACTGTTTATATTAACATCAAAATTAATAAAAAATTACTTGTTAAGTTACAATTCAATATTTCATCATATACGCATTCTCATACCCATAATCCCATGCACTAAACTTTTCCTAGAAAAAAGAAACGCAGGCATCTGTGCCGCATACTCATGGTGTTGTCCCATTAGTATGCTTGGTGTATGCAGGAAAAAAGCTGCACATTGATCCTAAAGCATGACTATTTATTTACATTGTTCTTAATGACAAAGGAGACACCATCATTCATTGGAACAGAGAACTTGATCCAATGGCAACATTAACCATATAAAAGAAAGGAAGGCTCAACTAATGGCCTTCAAAACCAACCGCCTGTCAATTACCAATCCACAATTGTATTATTTTACAAAGGAGGGTGAGGCGGCACCATATTATGGCTACAAGGCTATGGCAATTACCTTATTGCACTTGTAGGTACAATGCTGAAAGTTTCTCCCATTTCTTTGTTTTTATAATATAACTCAGTATTGAGCCCCTGTTCTTTGAATTCAGTAACAATCTAACAATGAAACAGGAAAAGATTAGGGTGACAAATAATAACAGAAATTATCTGGTACAATTAATGAATAGAATAATCTTTTGCTACCTGAGTGAGCCTCATATGGAACTCATTTTGAACATCCTTAGACTGCTGCTTCATAGCTTTAACAATCGGAGAATTGCGACAAGTTTTCCACCCATAAAGCCTGTCAACCTGCAATGGTTCAAGAACAGTATGACAGACATGAATTGCCTATCAAAAAAACTCAAAAAAGTGCAAGGCATGAATACTACCTTATTCAGGGCAACAATGAATTCTGTATTCCTCATTTTTAATAGATTTAGTGATTCTTTTGTTTGTTGCTCCAACCCATGCATAATGTCAACAACCACAATAGCAATATCACATAGACCTGAACCCCGAGACCTCAAGTTAGTAAATGATTCGTGTCCTGGGGTATCAATAACCAGCAGCCCAGGAACTTTCAGTTTTGCATCAGCTTTCAATTCCTTTGTTCTTTCACGTATGTTCTCAGCAGGAAAATATGTTGCACCAATCTGTTGTGTTATACCACCAGCCTCACCCTCCTGAACATTCGTACCTCGAATACAATCCAGCAGCTTGGTTTTGCCGGTATCCACATGCCCCATGATACAGCAAATTGGGGAACGGAGGTTCTCATCACTCGGCTTAGGAGGCTCGGCAGACTTTTGTGGTTCCCTTTTGCTGGTATTTTTGTTTGCAACCACGTTAGCCTGGTTTTTATTTTCAACCTCTTCAGCCACAGACTTAGAGACAGTTTTATTAGTAGTACCTGTTGCATAGGAGGAAAGTAAACTATTTTTTAATTATTGAGAAAGAAGTTAATAATCAAAAGATTAATGGTTAATGGGGAAACAAAAGTATAAGCCAAAATCTTTCCATTCAAACCCTCAGGCACTTGGACGCATGCAACAGTCACAACCAAACACAAGCTACAGGGAGATCTACTTGGGTCAATAAAACACCATTGGACCTTGAACACACAAAGAATTAGTTTGGTGGCACATGCACACACACCAAAAGGGAGACCTGCCGCATGCTGTTTTCCTGTATCGCTATGCACAACAGCATTTTTTTTTTCAAATCTAAAGCAAAGGTGGATAAAAAATGCACTATTATCATATTTAGACAATAAAAAAATGCATGACACAGCCAGAGTGACAAGTTTGACACCAAGTCTTGTGATCAGCAGAGTTATTGGACCAAAATTCAAAGCATCATTAGTTTCTATTTATGTATACAAAAATAAATTCAAAGATGCATTTTCTATGCTAATTATTGTATAAGGCACCACAATAAGGACCAGAATTCAATGCCACAAAGCCATCAAGCTTGTTATTTTCAATCATCAAAGATATTTTATGCAGGATATCAACAAGCAAAAGAATCAATTAAATGCAAATCTCACCGGCATTCTGAGTAGGTACAGTATTTTTAATCTCCTTTTTGACAATAGGTTCAGGCTCTAAGTCAGCTTCTTCATCAGCAAATGCACCTTTGGTATTCAGATTAACATCATCCCAGCTTTTTGCATCCCATTCATCCTCTACATCATCTTCCACTCCATCCTCTTCAGCAGCTTCAGGAAGTTCAACTTTGTCTTCCGCAGGTGCTGACTCCACTTCTTCAACCTTTTCAGGTTCCTCTGACCTCAGATCAGCGATAGCCTCCTTTGCTTCAACACTTTCAGCTGTCTGAGCAGCAGCACCACCACCACCACCATTCTGATTTCGATGGTTTGGTTTTATCTTCTTGGACTGATATATGGGTTTTTTGGCTGGAGCACCAGATTCCCCAGAAGGAAGAGTCACACCCCCTGTGGTACTGAGAATTTGCCTCCTCATTGCCTCCAATCGGCGGGCCTCTTCCTTCTGCTTACCAGTTAATAACTTACCTTCTTGCTTCTTTTTCTGGAGTTTCTCCTTTTCTCTTTCCTTCTTTCTACGTCTAGCCTCTTCTGCCTGTCTCTCAAGTTCCTCTTGCCTTCTTCTCTCCTCTTCTTCCTTCCTTAACCTCTCCTCCTCTTCTCTTTTCTTCCTTTCCTCAACCTCTTTTCTTCGCGCCAATGCCTCTTGCATCTCCCTAACATGCTTTGGCACTTTCTTGTCAGCTGCTTTGGTCTTTGACTCATTCTTCTTGGATTCAATTGTCTCAGTTTTAACCTCTGCAGTTTCACTTTCGGCTGCCTTTCCAGCAGCAGCTGCAGCTGCCTTCTTCTCTTTCTCCTTTTCCTTTTTCTTTTTCTTCTTCTTTGCAGCAGCTGACTCTACTGTATCTTCTTCACCCTCCTTTTCCCCTGAAACCTCAGCAGCACCTACTTCAGGAGCAGGTTGCTGAATTTTATCATCCTGCAGTGGAGGAGTTGCAGGTTTCGCTGCAGCAGGGCCCTCACCAAGCTCTGCAAGAATCTTGTCTAAATCTTCCTCCTCCTGAGCAGTTCTTCCACTCTTCTTCTTGTTCTTCTTCTTATTTTTGGAAGTTTCAATGACGTCTGCACTCTTATTTACACTGCTGTGGTTAGCATCAGTACTACTAACTCCAACAGTGGGTTGCTCAGAATCAATGCCGTCTACATTCTCACTCCCAAGCCCAATTTCATCGCTCCCTTTGGCAGCACTACTACTGACTTTCTTTTTAGAAGATTTCTTCTTACCCGAAAATGCAATTAGGGAAACATCATCATCATCCTTGTCATGACCACCTTCACCAGGCTCAGGTACAGAAACATCATCCCCGTCAGGAAAAGCCTTACTCACAGCATTAACAGCCTTCTTTGAAGACTTTGATGATTTCTTTTTCTTACCTGAGAATGTGATCGGTCCAATGTCTTCATCATCACCACCATCTTCCTTTTCATCCTTGATATCCTCCCCATCATCAATCTCACCAAAACTAGCAGCCGAAAACACAGAACTGCCCATCTTTCCTTCCTTCGAAGACTTCTTCCCCGTGAAAGCAATAGCTGCTTCGTCAACATCATCACTTCCCTCATCCACAGAATTATCCACCACCTCACCATCCCCATCATCATCAATAGCATTCAAAGCAGATGCAGTGAACAAACTACCACCGCCCTTCTTCCCCTTAGACGGCTTCTTCTTACCGGAAAAACTAACTACAGGATCATCCTCCTCCTCACCATCCTTATCATCATCAACAACAGCATCCAAAGCAGATGTAGTGAACAAACCACCCCCTTTCTTCGAACCCTTCGAGGGCTTCTTCTTACCCGAAAAACTAACCACCGGTTCATCCTCATCCTCATCATCCGGTTCACCAGTTAACCCAGAGTTCTCTTCATCATCAGCACCATCTTCCTCATCACCAAGCAACCCAAAGCTAGAGGCAGCGAAAACACTGCTCCCACCACCTTTTTTTGATTTCCCCTTCTTTTTCCCAGCAAACACAACTTCAGGAACATCCTCATCATCATCATCATCATCATTCTTAGCTTTTGCATTACCTTTTTTACCTTTCTTCTTTCCGGCTGCGGCGGGTTTCTCCTCCGGCTGCGGCGGCGGTTCCTCGGAGAGTTCAGTTCCAATGGAGTACTCGTCGTCGTCGATGACGATCGCCTTCTTTTTCGATTTTCCACCGCCTTGCTGCGAGTGGTTCTCTTCATCCCTCGCTGACGGCTTCTTCCTACCCATGTCGGATTAGGGTTTTCTCTTCTTCGGATAATTAGAGTCCAAACGACGCCGCTTTCAAAAAACGAAAGTGCAAAATCGAAAGGAAAACTGAGTGGGAGGAAGAAGAATAAGATCGATTCGCACAAATTCTACAGGAAAAAAATGGGAGAGAGATTCGTGTACGGTGTAGCAGAAATAAATCTGATAGATGGAATGTATAGGAAAACTCTGATTGCGATTCCGGTGAAGAGGGGGACAGGTATGGTTCGGATACGATGGAGCGGCGGTGAAGGGAAAAAGAGAAATATGAGCCCTGATTCAATGTGAATCCGTAATAATACAGAGGCAAAATAATAGGGAAACCCACAACCACTGTAACAATGTTGTTGTTTGTTCTTCTTCCTCTAGGGTTGTATTGTATTTCCCTCTGTTATATACATCTTTTTTTTTTTTTTTCCTCTTGTTGCCTTTCCTTCGTCTGTGAGATTTCTTTTTTTCTTAACTAGTGATAATTTTAAAATTAAATAAAATTATGACTAAAAAATTATAAAATAATAATTTTTATTATTAATAAATACTTTTATTAATAGTCGGCAATAAATATTAAATTAAAAATATAATTTTTGAAATTAAATAAAAATTATAAAATTTATAATACAAATTTTAATTGATTAACTATTAAGAAAGATGTAATGATGAAAAACTTGAAATTATAGTAATTTTATACAAAGATTTTAATTTTAAATCTTATATTTTTCGACATTATAAAAAAATTAATTGATTTGATATATAAAAATTATATTTAAATTACTGATGAATTAATATTATGATAATTTAAGATTAGTTTTATTTACAAAAGAAAATATTTTTTAAATATTATTGTAGTGTATTAAATTTTAAATATTATTTTATATTAATATTTAGTTTTTTTAAAATAAAACAATATAAAAAATGAATCATGTAATTTAACGAGGATTCTGAAGTAATATGCAAAAATAGCTTATATTTTTAATAAATAAAATTAGATAAATTATCATATTATATTTTAATCCAACATGTGATAAGTTTATTTTGGTAATTATCTTATTATTTGGTAAGTGTCTTATCGTATTGGTCTCACGTAAAATTTATCTTAAATGAGATGCTAAGTTAAAATGACACGTAGAAAAATATATATTAGGTTAAAAAATAAATTTTTTTCTTTCTATGTAACAATTGTTGTGCAACTTGGTTCTCTTCAAACTTTTATCAATGTTATCTTTTAACAACCTTTCCACTTGTAATTTTATATTATTTACTATCAAATTATATTGTTTTTATTCAAACTTTTCCACTTTTCTAACTGTACCAACAAAAATTTATACATTTTACTATTTTGATTTAATACTCATCACACTGTTATTATTTAAGATACAAGAATGATAATGAAAATAAATGAGTATCACTTTTCTTGTATTCACTCTTATTTATTTTAATATGTACTATGAATATTTGCATGCATTTATAAATTTTAAAAAGTATTATAATTAATACCATAATATTTTATATAATTTTATATTATTTTAATATAATTATGGATGAAAAAAATAAAATAAAATAAAATTTTAAATATTTATATATGATCTATTTAAATTTTTTTATTCTTTAACATAGTTTTATTATTTATTATAAAATTTTTATTATTAAAATTTGACATATTCAAATTTTATTAAGCTTACAAATTTACTTAAAAATATACAACATGAAAAATAGACCTAAAATTTATATTATAAATGGCTAAAAAAAATTTATAAATCAACTTAAAATCTAAAATATAAAAATATTAATAAATGAATTTAAAGTATATATTAAAATAAATTTATATATTTAAATATACATCTAAATAAAATAAACATTTTTTATAAATTTAATTTAAATGTTTAAAAAAACTTTTAATAAATTATAATTTATTTAGTTATTAAACAAATTAAGTTATCTATATTCATTTTCATCCTTGATAATTATATGTTATCTAAAAATATAAAAAATTATAAAAAAATCAATTTATCTTATCTTAAATTTATAGAAAAATTATAGAATATATAATATTTAATATAAATAAATTTAATAGAATATTTTTTAATGTGTTTAATGGTGCACTATAAAAATTTAAGGATAAAATATTTTAATCTCTTAAAAATTTTGAAATTATAATTTTAATATCTTATTTTTAAAATAATGTATTTAATTTTTTTTTATAAAATAAGTTATTGAATCTTTAAATTAATATATATCTAATATATGATATATGTTAATATTTATTATGATGGTAATAAAAAATTAAAAATATTCTATTTAAAATATAAATTAAAAATAATTATTTTAAAAATAAAATGACTTAGATCATAATTCTATTTTTTTTAAGAAGATGAAAATTTAATTTTTCAAAAATTAATAAATAATAATGGATATCTTACATGTAAAATTATTTATTTTATATTCACAACTTTATTAGGCTATAATAATTTTTTTTTCTACTTCAAAAGCAAAAATGACAATGTACATCATTTATTCATTTAAATTTTTTTTATAAGTGAAATAGTATTAAATGAAAAAAATATAAGTAATACTCTTTAAAGTGTTGGGTATCTTTAACATACATAAATATTTACTATAAAAAAAAAAAGTAAGAGAGAGAAGTATTATTTACTTCTTCTTCAATACATCAAATCAAATAATTATTTGTATCAAATCAGACAATTATTTCTACGTGCAATTAAGAAAAATAATAGTTTTAAAACTTTTCTTAATTTGTTTTATCTTACCTTAACTTTTATTTCCTTTTATATATTCTAAAAAATTATTAATCTAACAAAAAGCTAAATACACAAAATTATTGTCTTTTATTTTTATCTATGTTCATCTTCTAATTTTTACCAATTTTATTATATCATCTACATCTAAAAGTTGAGATGAATTTTTTTTTTCTTATTAACCAAATAGACCAAATCACTGCGAATCAAATCATCATTCATCCACCTATTGCTTGTTTGGAACCATCTAGTAAGACATGAAATTATAGAAAGTGTTTTTTGGTATTATTTTGGAAGGGACAATAGTAACCAATCCAAATTAAGCACTTGTTCCAGATTTCTTCTGCTGTCTTGCATGTGAAAAAAATATCTTGCGTGCTTTCTTGTTGATGACCACATGTTATGTAAAAGATATAATTGTTGGGTAGGACTCATTTTTTGACAAAATTTACAGAAGAAGGTATCTTATCACTTATCACTTTTCAAGTAAAAGTATTTACTTTGACAAAACTTATTTGAGTCAAAAACAATTGAAAGTTTCCCTGTTACCATTTGAGTTTCATTACTCTGTATTAGTTTCTATGCTGATTTAACATAATAGTTTTTTAATGGATTGATTTTCTTGCACCACTTATATTTTATATTTTTCTGTGAATGCATATCTGAAACAAATTGTTGCAGTATGGTTAATTGTTCAACCTCATAATAAAAAAAGTCTCTCCTCCAACCCCAATTTCACTCCTTTATACCACTTGGTCAATTTCCTACTTCTACTACCTTTGTTACTTTAAAGTCTGAGATTTTGTACGACCTAAGAAAAATATTTGTTAACTTATCCTCTCTTATCCATACATCGTGCCAAGAGAATGTATCTTCTCTGTTTCCCATTTTTTTACACATGTACTTGAACAACTATATGTTTTATCAATATTATTTCTCTAAGAACCTATTAGGTGTAACTACCATTGTGATTCGTTTATTGGATTTTCTCTCTATTTTGTATCAACATTTTCATGCTTTTATCTTATAACCTTGCACTACAAGCTACTATTCTCAGTTAAAATTATCCATCTTGATTTTCCTAATAGTGCTAAGTTAAAAGATCTCATATCTCTAACTCTCGATCCACCTATCTCTTTGTCTTTACAGACTTTCTCCCATGCCACCCTATATATTTTCTTTCTTCCTCAAACTCATCCCACAAAAAACGTTTGAAGAGAAATTTAATGGAAGAAATGATACCTTTGGAAGTTTTGAAAAAAGAAAGAAAGTAAATCAGAAGGAAGTGTAGGACAAACTTAAGTAGGATGATTCTTCCACGAGAGGAACACGTCCTACTCTTCTATGTCGACAACTTTTCCTGTAACCTATCTAAGATTGATGGTATATAGGATTGTCTTCTAGGATTTGCTCCAATAGGTATCCATAGATATCGGAAAGACATGCTCCAAATTAAACAATCTAGAAAGCTAGTCATTGACTATACTCAATGCTCTTGTATGTTGATTTCCAAGATTTGACTTTTCTAAAAATTGACCTTGAAGCGAGAGGTCAATTCAAAGAGTTGTAGTAGTGTTTTCATAACTTTCACATTTACCCATGTTACTTTCATAGTGATCAATGTATCATCTATGTATTGTAGGTGATTAATCTGAACTTGATTTTCACCTATGTTAATTCCCTGAAATATGTTGATTTCTTCAACTTGTGTTATCATCTTATTCAACCCGTTGCCACAATTAAAAATAAAAATGATGATAGTGAATTATCTTACCTTGGTTCTCTTCACATACTGAACTTCTGTGTCGGGCTATCATGTATGTTTGATACATAATAAATATTAATAAAAGTACATAATTAAATTTGAATGCTTGTTTTTTTATTTAAATTTGATAGTTGTATTTGAATTTAATTTATCCAAATTCAATTAAAAACGTATTTGATAGTACATTTTAACTAAATAAAAGAAAAAAATGCATAGCTAATTTTTTATATTATTTTAACTTACTTTGTTATAATAATTATTTTAATAACTACCAATATTTTTTTTAAACACTACCTAATTTAGTTATAAAAATAATTCTTTCACTTTTGTATTATTGCTTCATATTACATTGTTTAGTTTAATTATTAATTATTTATAATTTCAAAGAAAATTATTTATTTAATATATAATTTTATTGGAAAAATGCAAAAAATAAAATAAAAAAATAAAATCATCAAACCTTTTTTATAATACACAATCGTTAAAATAAATATAAATTTAGTTATATTATCTTATTTCTTGTTTAATAAAAATATATGTAAAAATAGAAACAAAGTTAAACAAATTATTATACTCATTTTAACATAATAATAAAATAAATATTAAAATTTATAATTAATAAAAAATTATAATACTTAAATTCAAATTCAATGCTAATAATTTTATTTGTCACTTTATTATCAACTAATATTAATTTTACACAACATTCTTAATTTAATGAGCGAAATTTTCAACCTTTTTAGCTATATTTTTATCTTCTACTTAACCTCTTTCAGGTTCCTTATCCACTAATTTTATCAAATCCATCCTAAATTTGTCCGTGGAAGTTTGATTTTGTTTCTGATGACTTAATGGAACATTTCCACACTACTTAGGCCACCACTTCTGCTCTGATCTTGTTCATCAATTTTTTTCCAATCTGTGATTCCCTTCTTTCCACTTCATTCTCATTTGAACAATCACAGTACTGTGTAATGGGATCCGCTGACAAGCCATAGGCACTTTGGGGATTTCATATATCTTCGAGAAATTCAGGGATTCTAACAGAGCAAAATATCTAGCTTCCACGTATCTTGATGTGCCTTTCAGAAGCATTCTTCCACCTAAAACCATCCTCCCATCAAACACGTTCAGTACAGCAGTATCTTGATGCATCTTGAAAAGCACTAAGCAAACAATTTCCTGCATGAGTATTCGGGGGAAGGGAAGAATGGCGCCAATATAAAAAATATTCTGCAAGAGAATTAAATGAACGGCAGTGAAGGATAACTGCATTTTTCAAATATCTGTAAGAATAATTGGGAGGCATGACCAAAGGAGTGATAAGCAGAGGTAGCCTGGGATGGTGGCCAGTGTCAGCCAGAACCAAATCCTAGAAGAAAGTAAAATCATGTATGCAACAGCATGAGCAATTTTTAAAGAGACAATAGCAACCAATGCAAATTCACAATTACGCTCTGAAACTTGTAATAATTAAATTAAACTGATCACTGTTGGAAGTGATAGACTAATTATCTAAAGGTCAAAAATACCAAAAAAAAAGTGTAAACGCATACATACTTGGTACATAAGCTCCATTGCTGTTTACAGCTTAAAAAAACAAGGCAGCCTTCATTATAAAATAAGCTCAAATTTTAGGAAGACACGAGAAGATGGAGATACAAATTCTAGATCTGGCTTGGTGCTAATTCATTTCTCAAGCTCAAAGCTAAACAAGTATAAATTGCTGGGAGATTGGTACAGAAACCGACTTTAAGCAGAAGCAAACAAAGCCAATCAGAAATGAAACAGTAACAATGTGGAGAATGATAAGCACAGTGAATTCTAAGTATATATCAAAACTGAAACTTCCATGTTCAGACAGAAAATAATCTCCTCATTGTACCCTCTGATTTTAATAGATGTCCGGTTTAAGGTATTACACACTATTTTATATCAAATAAGTTTCATCTAGGTTATAAAACTGATGCAAAACATGGAAGGAGCAAGAAAATATTAACTTATGCGGCAAGAAACATTGACAAATTGGCAAATGGAGTTAACAATTTTTATAATGAGAAAGTAATACAGGAAATAGTTAAGCTCAAGACTTAATCTTTTCATTAAGTTCATCATCAGGGGAATTGCTCGTATGCAGTTTGTTGTCATTCTGACCTAATAGGAATTAGATTAGATGAAGAGCCAAATCAAGGGGCGTCCCCCACATAAATATATCCTGGGCCAAAACATAAAAAGAAATATGGTGACACAGAAAAACTCAGAAACCTTGAATGCCTCCGGGCTCCTAGTAACAACTCTTGACAGAGAACAAATAAATATACAAGTAATATAGTACAGGCCAACGATGGCTTAAAAGCTTCACAATCTACAAAGAATGAAAGTTCAAGGATTACAAACCTTCATCAGGTAAGCCCAGTTCATTTTCAAGAAATGAGGTATGAAATCGCCTTTTGAAACAAGGAGGGCAGAGTTGATATCCAATCTATGCAAATCAAACACACAATCTATACACCGAGGCAGAATTTCAAGATGCGTCATCATCAAAAAGAACTTTATAAAACCTTTTTCTTTCTTCAGGGTCAAACAATCCTCCCAGTTTATCTCCATCATCATCATCATCATCATCATCAGAAACTTCATGTCTTCTCCTTTTACCCTTCACATCATCTACTCTGATCAATGGAATGCCTTTCTTCCTTCTTTTTTCCACATTGAGGTGGCGCCGCCTTTGATTGTACTCATGAAGCCCCTCTTGCATCAACTCCCCAAATTTCTCCTTGACAAGCACCAAAGGATCTTTATCCACAAGCTGAGACCCAACATATGCTTCTCTAAGAAGAACAGTGTAAATTTGATATTTGTTCGAAACGTAGAAAATGCCAGGGTGCTTGAGCAACAAGACATTTAACTTATCAGGCAAAACAAATTCCCTCCTAAAATGACCCAACTTCACAATTGATGCCTTCTTCCAAAGAGTCAATGACAACAACTCATGCACCAAACCCACATTCCTTTTTTCCATCTCCTTAGAACCCTCCACCAAACCTCCCGGATCCAAGTAAGGCGAAATGTAAGGAATTGAATCGAATTCGCGGAACCGCTCCCACGATTTCACCCAACTGGAAGGCAAAGAACATGAAAAGCGGGGCAGGGTACCGAGCTTCTTTGACGAAGCTTCAACAGCAGAAACAGCAAAATCAGGGTCCCAATGCAGCAACTCAACAACCATGGAACTCCTTCTACCAGTCTCGTTCACAATTCGGAACAAATTAGGGTACTTAGGCACAATCCTGATTATGTAATCATCGGGGAACCCGAAATTGCGTTTGAATTCATTGATTTTGAGGACGCTAAGCCTCTTGCGAAGGGTTAACATGAGGAGTTTGGCCAAACGGCGAACGAAGAGGGGTTCCTGGGAATCGATGAGGGATTGTTCCTCTGCGACGAGGTTCATCATACGTTTGGTGAGGCGGCAACGGTGATCATGGACCTCAAAGCAGCAAGGGTACTTGTAAAGCCAGTTGAGTGCTTTGCCTTGGAGATCGAGGGTTTTGAATTTCTTCTGAAGGGTTTGGATTGGGATCTCGTTGTTAGGGTAGCGGAGGATGATGTTCTTGATCTGGTTGTTCACCACCCACCGCCGATTGCGTGACAGTGCGGATTCTAACTCCGGTTCCTTCTTCATTGACCACAGAGAGAATGTTCGAAGGATAAGCCATCGTGCTTGTTGTTGACCACCCTGGTGATGATGATGGATTCGCCTTGTGATCATCGAAGAGGCCAAGAAGAACACTGTCCCCTGACGAAATTGAAACTACATTGAGATTCTTTTAAGAAATGGAACCAAATCCTAACCCTAACAATTACAATTGCATGTTTTCTAACCCTAATAAATTTCACAATTCCCATAAAACATAATTAGACTTTAATAGATTTTCTGTTCGGTAGTTTTCTAATTATTCTCTACAAATTTTGTTAGTATTCTTATTAAATATCTGTATTTTATCCAAAAAAATATTTTTTAAAACGTGTGTAAAAATAGTTTTTAATATTAACTTCTTTCTATTAAATGTCGAGTTAGATGCGCCATCTAGTTAAAAATAATTAGTTTTAATCAGCAAACAAATGTTATTTTATCATCGATACGCTATTCCAGCTAACAAGTATTGTTATGCTACTGATCAACTATTTCAACAAAGATATATTGATTTTGTGCATAGTTATCCTAAAATTAAGATATCCTAAGTATTAATTTTAAACCTTGTGTACCGTTCACCTATATACTAAAAACTGTCAAAATACAAAGTGTGATGGGCAGACATGTACAAGTGGATTGTGTTTCACATGGAATATCATTCTCTTTAGTTAGTTTTTTTTTTTTGAATAATTTAGTATTTGAAACATTGAAAAGATTGAGGATCAAAAGGATAATAGGTATTGATCTCTAGAGTTTAATGTCATTTTTAATTTATTTATTTAATGGGCATAACATACATTAGATATTAACAAGTGATAAGGTTAAATAAGATTTTCATTATCCAACTTAGCACTTAAAAGGAAGAAAATTAACATAAAAATCTAATTTACATACATTTAGAAAGTTAGAGATTTAATATTAACAAAAAATATTTCAAAATTATCAATTTTTGTATGAACCAAAATATTATTTAAACCAGTTACCAAAAAAGAAAACTTATTTCAACCAATGTTACAATTTTCAGTTATGTGTGATTATTGTTAGGAGTATTTTAGAATTTGCCTATATTAATGTCAGTCACGTTGGTACCATGCAACCGAAGTACGAAATCATCAATCATATCAGTCATTTGTAAATATGATTTTCCTTTTTTTTCTATTTGGTGAATTCTGTTGGGTAAATGTGTCTATACATTATGATTGCTTTATTCTGTTTTAACAACCATTGGGATTTAGAATGTGAAAGAATATCTTAGTGATTTGGCTTATGAAGGCAAGTCTCCAGCAATACGCATCCTGGAATTCATATTTCCAACAAAAATGATCCACACCTTTACAAGGAAAATTCAAATTGCAGAATACACAGTGTGATCAACCCCTGTACAGTATAATAATAGAGTGGCATGCTGACAGCAAAGCATAATTGTTCCATCATTGACAGCTATGATAACAACTAATCAGAATGGCTATCAGGAAACAACTACTTAGATTCCAATATTCAGATACTTCAATTCAAACCCAGGAAAATTCTTTTGATTTGTGTATTCGACACACATGAAATAAAGATGTCGATCCTCAATCAGAAGAGTGAGATGTTCCACAGCAGAGGGTGCGATAGTATTGTTATGATTATTACTCGTTTTCTCCTACTCCAAAAGTCAAGCATGATTCTTTCACTATTACAACAATTTCAGAAACAAAAATAAATTTCACGTTTATTACTACCCCCAAGAGACCTATTCCTAATTGATGGTAATACATTTTTAAATGGATGGTACAAGTAGGCTAAATAATAAATCTCACATCCCTCTTCTTCGAGCCTTTTGAATGACAAGACAAAATCGAAGAGAATGTTGAATATACATCAATCCACATTATATAACAGCTATGCACATATTCGAGAAAATTTGGATATATGAGCTCCCCTATTCATGTGCCTCGAGGTACAACATCAAAGTAAAACATAGAAACTTGATCTGCTCTTTGCTGAACCGGTTGTGCTTTCCCTGATAAACTCATGTAAACACCACAAATGCCTCAAAATAAAGTCTCTCAGACTATGCTGGGCGGATCCCCAGACCAGCTGCAGACAGCACGGGCCCAGCGTGTCCTTATACAGTCCACCAAAGGTGCTTGCTGAGAAGGCTCTGGTTTAGATACTTCAGTGTCCTTCCCAGCAGACTCACTTGCACTAGATGCAGAGGAAACTTTCACATCTGCCATAAATTCCTCAGGCGTCCACCTTGGGAACTGACACTCTCAATTTTGTGAGCCGGGGTCTTTGCAGTGGAGTTTCACCCCCAGAATTTACTTGATTGCCATTCAGATCAGATTTAGCAATCCCATTAAAATGGTACAGATCAAAAATCTTCTTACCCATCAATCCTGATGAATCCTTCAAACCTCCCAAGCTTTTGTCTAGATCCAAAATTACTTGCCAGAATTCACTCCATACAACGAACCCTACAGAGCAAAAGTGTTCTAGCTTTTCTGGCAGAAGTTTGATATTTGTTTCTCTCAGGACTTGATTGAACCCTTCCACACTAATGAAACCACCACCTCCACTCTGATCTTGTGCATCAAAAGCTTTGCGAATCTGAGTTTCCCTTCCTTCCAGTTCATTCTCATTTTGGACGCCGAGGTCAAGAGCAAACAGTACCGTGTAATGGGATTCACTCCCCACAACCCATATAGGCCACTTTGGGGATTTCAGAAACTGACCAACTTTACAGAAATTCAGGGATTCTAGGAGAGTGAGAAATCCAACTTCCACTTCTCGGGATATACCTTTCAGAAACATTCCTCCACCTAAATCCATCCTTCCATCAAACACATTAGGGACAGCCTGCCCACAGAGCAGTAGGTTTACAATTTCCTGCAGCACGAGATTCACAGAAAAGACAATGTTATAAATTCTAGAATATTATTAACAATAAGAATCAGTTAAAAGGACAGTAGCCTTTATCAATTTATCTATAGTAGATATATACCTGGGACGCATGCCCAAAAGGTGCAGTAACCAGTGGTAGACTGGGATCATCCCGGTCACTTTGAACTAAGTCCTAGAGGAAAGCAAAATATTTCATACATTAATTTGGAGAATTTTTAAGGCATGATAACAACCAATGCCAAATCAGTTACCCATTGGAATTTATCACATCTAATTTACCATTTTACTCCCTTTGGTACTTCTTATAAAATCCTCCTTACCAAATCACAAATATTAAAAAAAAAAGTAATAACATTAATTAATACATTAATTTTTAAAAAATTAGTTAGTATAGTATTTTAAATTTACTCATTTAAAACAAAGCTCTTCTATTGTATATTAATTATATTACTTTAAAGTTATTAAAGTTACCAAGAACAAACATGGAAAAAAAATTATTCTAAAACTTGAAAAAAAGTCTTGTAATAAAGGCCATCAAAAGTTGTGTCAATGGAACTAACAGAATATGAGGAGTTATTAGCAGAATATTTGGTCATTTAAACCAGCAGATCCTGCATGATTGTACAACTGTACTTATGTAATTATCTCCTTAGCCCAATTTTATGATAACAGTTATTGCAGTATAGCTATTTTTAAGGGATGAAAAACAGATTGTATTAAGAATTCTCTAGTAGGAGAACACATAGTTTCAACCTACATTTTTTAGAGTTTAACATGGTATCAGTCTGGATTGCAATCCTATCTTAGCTTCGTCAAAGTTCTTATCCTCTTGTCTCTTCTGTCTCAAGTCTATCCTGGTCCAGATTAAGTTACTCTTGTTCCTGGTTCAACCCTATTTCTTTGGGACTATTTTTCCTTAGTCTCATGTCTACTGAAAAGTAAGATGTTTTATTGGTTGGTTTTAATGGAAAGAACTACCCAGCCAGGTCATTCCAGTTCCAGATTTTTGTCAAAGGTAAAGGACCTCTGGTGTTCATGTTGATGGTAGCGAAGTTCTGCTTGTGACAAAGAGAAACAGAAGGATGGATATGCCAACTGGGAAATCAAAGATGCTCAAGTCATGGCATAGATCACAGGCTCTATTGATCTGAATATTATCCTCAATCTTAGACCATACAACACTACAGCCAAGATGTGGGCCTACCTGAAGAAAATTAATAGGAAGAATAACATTACTCAAAGGTTCCAACTTGAGCATGATATTGTCACTTTTCAACAGGATAGACTCTATTTCTGAATTCTATTCTCATTCATGAATCACAAAGCTGCCACTCCAAATCAACCATCAACATCTCCAAGACCGCCTCCAAATCACTCTCTATCTGCTGATCCAGTACTCACTCTAGATCCAGCTCAGCAGGTCACGCGTTCATAAACCTCCCACAAAAGTATGTTTTTTCTTCTCCTTTATACTTGACAGCAACTTTAGCATTTGTTCCTTTTCCTTCTTTCTATAAATAGGCAACGGAACATATGTTGGCAGAAAACTATTGAAACAAAACTTCTAGCACCGGAAGAAAATCAGACATCATTACAAGGCTAGGCTGGTTGTTCTTAAAAATAAGCAAGAATTTGGCCTTGACTATGAGTTGAGGAGAGCTTTGCCCCTGTTGCTAAGATGACTACTGTCGCACTATTCTTGCCATTACTGCATTTGTATCTTGGCAACTACATCAGAAGGATGTTAAGAACACATTCCTTCATGGTGATCCCAAGGAGGAAGTTTACATCAAACTTCTTACAGCTATACCTACACTATCACCTAATGTCATTTGCAAGCCTTTGCATTCTTTATATAGATTGAAACAGGCACTAAGAGTATGGTTGGAAAAGTTTCAAACAACACTTGTTGATTTTACCTTCACACAAAGTCAATATGATCTGCCCCTTTTTATACAAAATACTTCTAAATGAATTGTGGTATTCCTTGTCTATGTGGATGATATTGTGGTGAGTGGTGACTAGTTTTGATCAAGAGGCTATTTTTACAATCAAGCAATTGTTGCATTCAGCTTTCCACATGAAAGATCTTGGTCAGCTCACTTACTTCTTGGGGTTAGAAGTCCATTATCAACATAAGGCATCTTTGTAACTCAACACAAATATATTCAAGATCTGATTCAGTTAATTGGTCTCTCCAAACTAGAAGATCCTGCATGATTGTACAGTTGTAATTATGTTATTATCTCCTTGATTAAGGTAGCCAGCTGTAGGATAGCCTTTACAGGCATGGTTGTACAGCTATAATTATGTAATTATCACTTTATTAGGATAGCTCAGTCGTAGAATAACATTTATTGCAATTTAGCCATTTTTAAGGGATGAAAATCAGATTGTATCACACTATTTATACGAGAATTCTCTAGTAGAAAAACACATAGTTTCAACCTACATTTTTCAGAGTTTAACATCTTGAAAGGGTCTTATAAAAGTGACGCAAGTATTTGCTAACATTTAAGAAAAGTAGAAAATGACAGACCCAATTTTTTTTTCTTCTAAAAACCATAAAATAGAACTCAAAATGTTAGAGGCATAGATACTAGTAACAAATGCTCCATTGCTTTACAAAACTTTGAACAACAAAGGCTTACTACATCAGCTCAACATTCAAAGGAGATCAGGATATTAACTAAGAACATACAAATCCTAGGATCTAGCTGATGACAATCCTCAAGCACACAAGCTAATGTAAGCCTATGAGGAAAGAAACATCATCCAGTTTCTTTTTCATTGCAAGTTTCCGAGATAATTTGGCACCTAAGATACTGATAAGAGGCTGTAACTGGACACAGGTTTTGTGATATGTTGAACAATCTAGGTTTGGTTGAGATGTGTCATGAGTTTTTGGTATTTTAAGTCTAAATCCTAACAAACTTCAAATGAATCGGTTTGAGTATTAGGATTATATCGTTTCAGGAGTCCTTTTATATTAGGAGTGTTATCGGGCTAAACATGTAGTGATTTTGCCACCCCTGTAATTGACCTAGAATCTTAATATAAATATAGGATAATAATGTCAGTAATTTATTATTACAATATAAACAATTATTTAGAGTCCTACTATTAAAATAAATTATATTCTCTCTTTCTACTTTTCCATCCAATACCTATAATTTCAACATGGTACCAAAGCAATACCATTCACCATGACCATGCTATGTCCATGGTGTCTTCCACAATAAAGTTTCCAAAATACTGAACAACTTAGCATTTCGTTTGTGTTTCTTTTCAAACTTAAAAATTTTCAGCATCTTTATTGGTTCTTAAGAATAAGTACAAGTACTAAGCTAATATTTTTATCATCTCAAGATAACAATCATTCAGTGTTTACTTTCTCTTGATCTCTTCTCTTATCCATTAAATCCCTATGATCCCAGTAGAATTCTTCCAGTATAAGCTTCTTGACTAGGTGACTTTTTAAAAACAATTTCTTGACTACACTCCAGATGTTATTCAAACAATTATTTGCCAGAAAAACCCTAACTCTATATTTTCCTTCAAGTTTATCAAACCATAAAGAATTGTCACAAGTATCAACCATGTCCAGAAAATAGCTCATTTGTGGTCAAAATAATACTTTATCTTCCAGTAAAATTTTTGAATTTAGAGAATTTGGCATTCAAATCAGAGAATCAAACCTGAACATTTTTTAGAATATGTTTAAGGAAACCTGAAAGGTGATAGAAAGACCTATGGCAAAATCATTAAGCACCCACCACCATCAGACCTCTTTGGGTGCAGGTAGCTCCAGGAGCTCAGGACCATATCCTAGGTCCTGAACAACTATGGAGCATGAAATGGGTGAGGTCAGGGGCAGGGGTGGGGAATGACATCAAGGGACCCTGCAAAAAATATTTAAGCCAACTCAAGCACATAAATTAGCTAGGCTCAGTTATCGGCTTCCTGCTAATTTCCAGGTAATATTAAAGACTCACATTCATATCTCAAATACATTGCACTTGACGATCCAAAAGACCTAGACAACCAAAAAAGCAAGAAAGAATTAAATCGCATTGCCATTGTTTTTAAATTGTTCGGTAGGCCATTCTAAAAACAGATATGCACTACTCCTTTCCATTACATGAATACTTCTACAGGAGCAATAAAAAGTACAAAACACAATCAACCTGAAATTGCATATTCAGCCAAAAAGAGATTGCATATTCAGTCACAAATAGCTTTGTCTTTATTGGAAGGATGTCTAACATATTTTAAACAACAAGAAAATAGAGGAAAAAACAGACCAAATTTTCTTTCTTTAAAAGACAGCGTGAACTCAAATGACAGTCAAATGCGATGTAAAGTAGATAGCAGAGCTCGAAGCAGGCTAACATACCAGTCCCCGAGAAAGTAAAGCAGAGATTAGGAAAAGCAAAGCCCCCATTCGACTTTGGAATAAGGGAAGATTTGCCTCAAGCCTTTGCAATGCAGTTGTCTGTGATGTGCATGTTTCAACTCTAAGAACCTTCTGCAGATCCAAGGCAGATTCAACAGAAAGACCTTTAAGTGACTGTGCAATAACCTGTCAGTTGGAGGAAGACTTGACTCAGCAGATAAGGATATCATAGGAGAATCACAGTAGACGACAACAATAACAAGATAGGTTCAATTTAATCTATTGCCCACAAGATACTACTACACAAATAACCAATATTTGTACAATAACAAAGGCACCTCATCTTCTGAAATCCCTTCAAAATGCTGAATATCATTCTTTGGAATGCTCAAAGTTGCAATCACAGCCCTTCTATTATTTCCGCAAGAATATAAAATTTCGCCCATACTTCTTACAAGGGCTCTGCCATGAAATCACAAACCATAAACATATCATGAGCTTAGCATATAGAAAACCATGAAAGAATACACCTAACAATATTAAAGACCAGTGAAGCACATAGAAGGATATTGGATAGAATCTAAAATTTATAGAGATGGAATTGAAACAGATGGAGATATACTAATAAGCAAATGAAGTCCACAACCAGAAAAACCTGAAATTTTCACCATTCAATAAGAAAAAATTGAGAAGCAGAGGTTAAGCTTTTAGGAAGAGATAAAAACCCCAAAATCTTGCATTCATACTAAATACCACATTAAAATTGAAATAAATAAATAAATAAAATGGAAGAATAAAGCCCACAAAACTTAAAAGCTAGTACCAAATACACCTCCAATGCTTAATCACCAAGGTGAGTTCGTGAAACAGAACAAAAAGAAAACTTATTTGGACATGCAACAAAAGCATCTTGTCTTAATGTCTACTCATTTACCCTTTCCCCTACGATAACCTCATAGTGAGACTCATGAGCTTTATCCTCCTATAATTTGCACAATTTTGTATATCTCCCTTGTTCTTATAAAAGGGGATTAGAATATTACTCCTCCATTATCCAGAATTTTCCTAGATCTCATACTTTGTTAAACAACTTTGTGACCAACTAATACCTTTCTCACCTAGACTCTTCCATACATCAATAAGTGTGTTATCTAATCCAACTGCTTTGATATTTGTCATCCTCCTCAATGGTCATTTAACTTTAGGCTCTTGAATGCTATGATAAAGCATATGATTTTGGTTTTCATCCCTTGTGTTTAGCAAATATGAATGGAACAAATAACGTATGAAACTAATTTTTCCACCTTTTTTCAATATCTTGTTTTGTTGTCAAGACTTTACCATTTTCATCCTTAACGCATTTCACTTGATCCAAGTCTCTTAACTTTTCTTTACTACTTTTATCAAGTCTATAAATACTTCTCTCCCCTTCTTTGGTGCCTATAGATTGTATTATCCATCAAAAGCTCTAACTCTCGCTGCATTAACCACCTTCCTGGTATCTTTCTTAGCTTACCACATGTTTTTTTCCATTTTTCAGCATTTTTACACGAGGCATCATTTTACAACATTCCCTCTTAACCTCATCTTTATCTTGCACACTCCATTCCACCAGCAAGATTCTTTGCCTTTAGGTATAGAGAGGCTCTTTTGCTACCTTCTTAATCTATTTGACTATCTTGTCCAACAAAGCATTCACACTTTGTATCTACCAACACTCTTCTTCCAGAACTCTTAGCTGAAAGCTCCTTAGTTTTTGCCTTTCAATTGCCACCACCTAATCCTTAAATCCAATCTTGGCCTTCTCTTCTTACACTATTCTCAATTTTTACATCCATGACCAAGACTCTGTGTTGGATAATCAAGCTCTCCCTAGATATGACTTTGTAGTCCATGCAAAGTTTTCAATATGTCCTCATACAGGAAGAAAGCAATTTGAGAGTATGCCACCCATTCTGTAGGTCATAGGTGCTCTTTTCTCTTCATACAACATGTTTAGGCTATTCTAAAAGCATATGCTAATGAAAAATTTAGAATAGACTTACCCTCTACATTTGCTTCTCCTAGGCAATAATGCCCAAGTGAACCCTCATATCCTTTAGATGCGCTCCCAGCATGACCATTTAGATCCCCATCTAATGGTTTTCCCTAGCCTTAAGTTTCCAAGTCTTCCCAAAATTTTATCTTGTAACTCCTCTAATCCTACCTAAGGTGTACAAGCATTGATCACACTAAAAGTCTCCCTTTTTTCAACTTCCTGAGAGAACTTTAAAAAAATAAACTATTAATTCTCTAAATTTAAGTCGAACCAACCATGCTATAGGTCCTCACTCAACTTAATGTTGCTGAACCACCAGCTACTACTGTTTTTTATTGCAAATGAAATGGAATAAATTAACAATGAACTCGATCCAGATTGAAATTGATTAAAGCATGCATATAAAAGACCATCAAAGGTAGAGACAACAGATACATAATTGAACCAATCAATATTCATGTTCATAATACACAAGAAAACAGGGTGCTGAAGATCAAAGAAATCAACAAACATGAAGTACAACGGAGAAGGAATGGAAGTCTATTATTTTATTATAATGAAATTTACCTAGCAAAACACAAATGATTGAGTAGGAAAAAGTTAATCACCTTATTTTCACAACTTCAGTAAGTGAAGAAAAATTATAGGATGGAACTGATTGACTTTTAAATGATGCATCTGTACCCTTTTGTGACATGTGTGATGCATCTTTCAACTCATCATTGAAGAAAAGAATGTATTTAAGCACAAATGCCTGAAAAAATAGAGAAAAAGATAAGAAAAAAATATGCTTCTGGAACTTACAATGCTCAATAGTAGATTACATGCTCACATATGAACAAGCTTGCTACAAAAATATATTTTATTCATTGAATTAACATATTCAACATTACTATAGCAGAAAAGTTAAAAACAATGAACAAATGCATGACAAAAATACTTGCATTCATAGGTATCCACATGGATTATCCGTGATGGGATGGGTGATGGATATCCATTGGGTGGGGGTACCTGCCCCATGGATACATGTTTACTTATAATTGTTACTATTATTAAATATATATAAACACATAATGATAAGAATTACACACACACACACACACACACACATATTATTCATGTAATAATTATTTATGTAAATTGATTATTACAAAATATATAAATAAAGTTGATGTATATTTGCAATATCATTTTATGTTTTAAAATATTTTTAAATTAATAAAGTTATATTGTATGATATTAATATTTTACAGTTAAAGCACTCATTTAGTGCCCCATAGTTTCACTCAAAATTCAATTTAGTCCTCACAGTTCAAAACCATTCAAAACAGTCCCAATAGATTAGGACTTTTATGGTAAATATTAGATGGGCTTGTTATCCAGAAGGTCCCTATTTAGAGTGAAACTATCAGAACCAAATATGTACCATTTGCATTGTTTGAAATAGGGACTTTTTTAGACGGTTTTGAAAAATAGACAGCATGTCACAAGTTCATAAGCATATTGAAAAATGTAGCCATTACTTGTATAGCTGCCAAAACGCCACAGGGGCCTCCTTCATGCTGCACTAGGCCCATTGATGTTGCAGGATCAGAGCTAAATCTATAATAAAGTGTTGATAGTATTAGCAATAAAAAGCATGCACATAACCTTATTCAAATTTAGAAGTAAGAGAAACAAATAATTCAAAAGTCAAAACATCTTTAAGAAAAGGACAATATGTACAAAAACAAAACATGCAGATGGAGAGTTGAACAGATGTTCCTGAATCCTGACTTCCTGTATATGTATGATTTTTCAGTGAATGAAATTAATCTGTTGATAAATTATGTTTCACATATGGAAATGTGCAGCAAAACATTAGCAGAAAGGTCAGAGCAGACATGATGCAGAGAAGCAAAAGTTACTAAATAAGAAAAGTCTGTCATCTAGTACAGGACAAGTTACAAAGCTTATGGCCAATAACAGACCTCCCTGGAAGCTCAAAAATCCAAACAGTCTCCAAATAACTAATAAATAATAATGAGCAATGATAGCACCTACATGACTTTGCTATGTAATTAAGAAATAATGTAACATCAGGTGAGCATAATCACCTAGTATAGCAAGGAATTTTGCTACTCTGCTTCATGCAGAAAGGAGTACAATAAATAGCTGTGCTGCATTTTTTTTTGGTAATTTTTCCTGTTGTTCTAATAGGAACTTTGTTCATTCTTTACTATGCAGAGATAACCAACCTTTTATTAGTCAATTATTTGATAAACTACTTCCCTCAAGCAATCACAGAAGAGCAGGCAGTACATACGATGATTGTCTAATACTAGTAGCACCTAAGAATTTTACCCATAGTTCCTCATTGAGTGCAATCAGGCTTTCACATTGGAAGTTCCAACCTTCCTCAATTGGAAAAAGGAGAAATCCATATCAACATTAAAAGATGCTTGGGGCATATTTGATTTTAGTTTTCATCTCCTGTTGTCATTTCCTATTTTCAGTTTTAACTATAACATTTTGAAAAACAAAGTGAAAATAAGATGACATTTTTTTAATTAAAACTGAAAACAGAAACAAAACAGGCCTTACTTTTGCAGTTTTACTTCTATTCCATCCCTATCACTTGATTAACTCTTATTCCATACTTATTTTTTGAATGATCACTACCAAGGCTCTAACAGTTAAGCCAGGTTTATAAAACCTGCCATATGTTTTCACAACCAGGAAATTGCACTATTTTGACGTTTAAATGGTTCATTTTTTTTCCTTGTAATATATTGCAATTTGAAATGCCAGAAAAAAACTAAAAATCTCCACAAACTTAAAAGGAAATTGCGCCTCCTGGTAGAGAGAGCAACAACAGAAGATTTTCAGGTTCATTCCATCATCTTAAAAAACAAAGCATGCAACAGAGGCTTCAAGACTTGGACATGTAAAAGAGTTCATGGCAAACTCTACACTTGGCATTTGACAACGTATCCATATACTTCAGATAATTTTAAAGGTAACTTAAAATTATAAATATACACATGTTGATACTTGTAAAGTTCAAATCATAAACTTGTAAAGGTAATATAAACATGGTGACACAACTTCAAGCCTGCCTAAGCCAGAATAACCGCATGAAAATGACTTCACATAATTCTCAATATTGGAATAAAACGGTAACCCAGTAACCACATAAGACACGCAAACAACATCAACAACAATCGGCAGCAGTAACTACCTTATTCCCTGATTGCTCCACTGTGCAAGAATGCCCTTTGAGACTTCATTCCCAAACACCATACCAAACAACTGATTAGCTTCTTCCGCAGACAGCTCCTTACTCAAGTTCCCACCTTTCAAACACAACTCATGCCCTTTCCTCCCCAATTCACTACCCTTCTTCCCCGCTTTACCAGCGGGTGGCGGCGAAGGCGAAGGTGAAACCCTCGCAGTCGCTGCCATCCGTTTCTCGGCGGCAGCCGCCATGAGTTCCCGCCGCCGGGTCTTGGATTCCGGCGATTCTTCCGGCGACCCCGAAAAGACTCCGGTGGCTGCGTCCCTCGGCTTGCTACGCTTCGGTTCCGGCGTCGTGCGCTGCATGCTCATCCGAATCGCCATTTGCAAATCCTCGTCTTCTCCTCGATCCGCCATTACCGAACGGATCCAAACCTTCAATCCCAAAAACACGCAGAGACAAAGAAACCCTACAAGAATAATTTTTAGGGCTCTGTTTCGCGGCGATCGAAAATTGAAGCTTCCGGATTCGAGTGTTTTGCGAAATCGAACTGCGATTGGTGCGAATTAGAAATTGGAATGGCGGGGAGGGGAAAAAATGGAAATGAATTTGTCAGGACAGTGAAAATAGCTGGTTTTGGCGAAGCTGGAAGCCGGCGGTGCCGCGAAGTGGGTGAAACAGTGTCGTGTGAAGAGGAATGACGAATGATGATGAATGTTTGTAGAGGTATTGTCTTACGAAATGACTGTGAAGCCCCTCAGTTAAAGGTTCAGCGTAGTGGTAGAGATAGTAATTTAAGTAAAGGAAGAGGGTACTGTGGGGATTGGAGCTTTCGTGATTTTTTGATTGTGTTCAATAGAAGCCACCGGCGATGCTTTCCTTTAACGGAGAGGAAACAAAACAAAAAGCGCTTCTGTTTTTCTGTTGAGAAAAGGGAAGGAATCTACTCATGGGCAAAAACAACAACAAAATTTTTAATGCTTATTGTTTCTTATTTTTAAAAATAATTTTCTGTTACTACAAAAATAAAAAATTTATTTAATGGGTAATTTTTTTTAAAATGTCATTTTTAAAATTTTTAGACTAAAATAATATTTTTAAGTTAATTTAATTTTTAATTTTAATTTTTATGATTAATTTTACAAATTCATTTATCATAAGTTGATTTACACTCCCTTAATTATTGTTTTTTAAAGAAATGTTAACTGCACTTTTCTTCCTCGTTTTAACGAAGTTTTACTTTTCGTTATAATTTATTACTTTATTTTTAAAAATGAAATATTTGTATATTTGATAAGTATTTTTTTCTTATAATATATGTATATATATATATATATTTAATATTTAATATTAATAAAATTTGTATATTTTAATATTTTTAATTTTATATGTCTAGATTTTCGCTTGCATGTCTCGGAACACAAAGTAATTACTAATGATAAAGTTGTTTATTTAGCTTTTAAAAGTAACGTTTATAAATGTTATTGACATAATATTATTTTTTTAAACATTTTATCTTTATTCTAATATATTATTTGCAATGATTCTTTTTATAAGATTTTTGAAAAAAGTCTTTAATGTAAATTTTTGAGTAACTTTTTTAAATTAATATGCATCTAACTTTTAAAAATTTAAATTCATCTCTAAAATTATAAATTGCCAATTAGGTAAATTTATAAATTATAAATTGTTACCATTTTAATTATTCTATCAGGGGTTAATAATTTGGACCGTTGGCATATCATGTTAAATGATATGTAAGATTTTAGGTAATCAAAACTGTATCAATTTTCACATAATTCTTTTGTTTTTATTAATATGTTTAATTCTTATAAAAAGAGATTAATATGATTAAATTTTACAAAATTTATAAATTAATATATTTAGTTATTATAAAATTAAAACTTATTCATCGAACCTTATTTTTTTATATGATAATAATCACTCATCAAATTATAAATAAAAATAAAATATTAATTTATTAATAATTATTATTCAATTTTACTTTAAATATAAATTTATCGTACTAGTTAATAATCTTTACCATCAATTTATATTATAGTTATTCAAGAACATCGATATAATTATTATTTTTATCATATTAAATTATGTTGAAATTTTATATTATCATAAATCTTTATTTTTAACAAAATTTCGATTATACAAATTTCATAACAACATATTTTCAATCATTTTAAAATTTATCATCACACTTTAATTAAAATGGACATCAATATAGATCGTTATATTTATTATTATTTTTTATCAAAATTACATCTTTGGAACCATTCTCACCATTATATAAAAAAAACATTTTCTTTTATTATAAAATAATTTTTGTTTTATTTATCTATTATTATGTATGAATGATGATGAAATTATAAAAAATAGCTGATAGTTATATTTAGGATAAAAATTATTATTTAATAGACAATTTTCAATTTTATTGAAATCAGACATAATAATATTTAAATTTTGTAAAAAATAAAATTAATTCATAATTTTTTTTAGAATTAAGTATATTGTTCTTTAAGATGAAAATAAACCAAATTATCCAATAAAACCATAAGTTTCACGTGTTTAAAGTTTGATTTAATAAAATAAATAAATTTATATTTGTTAAAATATTTTATTAAATAAATAAGTAAAATTTAAATTTAAAAAAAACATGTTTAATTTTATTTAATATTATTATTAAAATTTTATAATATATTATATTTTATAATTATATATTATGTTTATATTTATATATTCATTTATATATAAATGTAAATATACTATATTAATAAATATTATATAAATATATATTTATTTTTTTATTTTAATATATTAATTATATAATATAACTTTCAATTTTTTTACGGTAAGTTTTGAAGTAGATTCATAAATGTTATATATATATATATATATTAAATTTTTTTATAAAATAAATAATTATATAAACTTATAAATTTGATAGACATTAAAATATGATAAAATTTAACAATAAAAAAAATTATAACACATAACAAACTTAAATTGATTTAACAATTAAGAAGGTAGAATTTCAACCTAAAAAATTAACCTATAATTAACATATTTTTATCCTATTTTATATATGATATTTATGAAAATAAAACATAAAATGATATAAATTAAAAATATATATATGATAATTAATATAATATTATTATAATCCTATAAATAATCTTATGTATAACTTATATATATCACTCAATATAATGTGACATGTTGGCAACATTAATGTCATCCAATAATATAGATTAATATATTAATTCTTTAAAAACTTATAATATTTCATATTTATCGTTATTTAAAACACATTTTTCTATCACGTATTAATTATGTTATTTTACAAATATTAATATTTTTTAAAAATATACATAAAATAATAATAATAATGTTTAAAATCATATATTAAAGATCATATATAGTGTTTTTAAAAATATTTTATAAAAAAACTGGAGAAAGTAATTATTTTTATTCAACTAAAAATTAAAAATATAAACAAAGAAGGTCATTTTTAAAGGAACACAAAAATCCAACGATAGAATGCACGCTTAAAGCGTTCTTCTCTTACTTTCAGCATAGAATACACATTTTTTTCCTAAACATCTTTTAACAAAAGAACTACAAATAAAAAACAATATTAGTTATTATTCATTCGTGACATCTTTATAAAAAATAATTTTTAATATTTTTATTTTAAATATAAAATATAATATTACTTAGTAAAATTTATGATAATAAAATTTTTATTCACTTTCTATGTTATTAATTTAAATATTTAATATTATAAATATATTAAAAATATAATTTAAAATTATTATAAATTAATGATTTCAACTAATTTTTATTGGTCTTATGATTTTTTTAATTAAAAAATAAAAATAAATAACATGTAATTAAAATAAATTGATAATGTAAATATATTTTATATTATCATCTAATCATAAATTGATATAATAAAAAATTATAATAATTAATTTAAAATATATATATATATATATTTATTATATATTTTATTTGATGAATAATGTTAAACTTTTCATACTTATAATATAATAAAATTAAACTCTAATAATTAATAAAAAAAAATTAAAAAATTTAGAATGATTGTTAATTCAATTAGTTGATGATATTTAAAACATCAATAAGAATCTATTGAAATTAGATGTTAAATTTAAATATTTATATTAATTTAATAATTTTATATAAAATAAAAATTTATTAATTTAATCATTAAATTATGTTATAATATTTAGTAGATTTTGTATATAAAATTTTATATAAAATAAAATTTAATAAATATTTTATTTTAATAGTTCATATATTATTTAAATATATATATAAATATTAATAATTAAATAATATATCTAAATATTTTAAAATTTTTTAAAATTTTATATATAAAATTATATATACATTATAACATGATTAAACAGCTAAATTAATAAATTTTATATTTTAAAATTATTAAATTAATATAAATATTTAAATTTAATTGATATTAACGAATTTAATTCATACAAGATTATGTAACAAGTGACTCCGTAATTAACTATTTAATCCGCTAATAGTAAGAAGCCATTCATGTTATCGATTTCATATATATTAAAAAGTGTTATATGATCAACAGATTTTAATTATATTGAAATAATAATAAATTAATATATATTTAAGTCAATTAAACTAATAGTTTGCCTTGTGAAGATTGAAGATGATGATTGGCGACCAAGGAGTGTAGAGTATCTGTGATTGTTATGTTTATGTTACAACGACGCACTCGACTATCCGAGACAATGACAAAGGAGCTCAATGATGAAGAAACTGGCGGTAGTGATACAATTTATAAATGACCAGTAGGATCAACGTTCGAAGGAATAGCGAAGAATAAGGGTGGTAGATACTTTTGAATGAATTTAGTAAATTAAATTTGTAAAGAATACACGTCAAATATTTAAGATAAAAATAATATTATAAAAATATGTACAAAATAATTTTAAAAACATTTTTAAGACTAATTAAAAATTATATGTATCGTTTTTTAAAAGATAGATAGAGTCAATCTTAAACAATATGTAGAAGAAGTGAAATATTAGACATTTGTGGTTGATTAGCCAACTTTTCATTTTCATAAAATTTTATTTTAAAAATCCTATTTTTTTTATTATAATGGGAATTGGGAAGTCATAGGATTTGAGTTAGGATATATTTGTTCTAGATTTTAGTGAAATTGATTCTGAAACAATATATGCTAAAAAAAAGTGCTTGTGTTCTTAAATAATATTTTAAAATATAGTTTAAAACAATTAATTTTATTTTTAAATAAATTTGTTATATACTTATTAATACTATTAATATATATACTACTGTTAATAAAACTATCGACAAAATGATAACTATTAACAAAATTTAAAATGATAAAATTATAAAATTAAAAATTATATATTTACTGTTCTATTTATATATATATATATATATATAATTTAAATAGAATTAATATAGGACTAAGGGTTATGTAAAAGTATTATGTATACAATGAACATAAATAAAGAATTATACCAAAATTAAAAACATTTGTTTATTTTTTATATGAATTGTAGAAAATAATTCATATGGCATGATTAATAATTTTTAAAAAATATTAGTACTAATTGATTAAGTTCAATTACAATAAAAAAAATATCAATATTTGACAAAATTCAGGAAAAAAAAGAATTATAATATTCAATTTTATTTTTAGGTAAAAAAAGAGAGAAACTAAGATATATATATATATATATATATATATGGATAATTAAAAAAAAATTCATTTAAAAAAAATGTTTCGCATCAAAGTATAACAACCAAAAATCTAAACTAATTGAATGGTAGTTAAAAAAATAAGCGCACTTATATTAAAAAAACATTTAAAAGATTCTTAGAAGTAAAAAATTGTCACTAAATTTTTTTCTATGTTTATTTTTAAAACTTATATAAATTAATACAAAATATAATAAATTAATATAAAATATATTAATTTCTAACAGTTATACTGTTTACATTATCACTAAAAATTTTCTACGAGATAATCTATAAGACATATAGATTTGTTTTAAAAATATGATAAAGATTAAAATGTTTACTCTAAATTATTATTTAATTTTTTCTACTATGCCTATGTGCTTTATATTCAAAATTGGTGATATACACTTAAAATAAATTATATTCAAAAGTATAAAATATTACTTCTCTCATAATTAATTCTATTTAAAAAATTAATTTTAAAAAGAAAAGCTTTAGCCAAGAAATGTATGCTAGTTTTTTAACCTAAACAAATGTTTTAAAAGTTGGAAAAACATTTTTATTTAATATATTTTCTTTTGGAATTGTTTTAAAAAATATAAATATTAATTATAACAATATATCCTTATCAAACAAAAAAAATAAAGTTTTTAGCATATTAATTTTATTTAATGAAAAACTCTTAAACTATTAATTAATTCAAAAAAAATTATTTTTTATTTATTGCATTTCTCAAACATCGCTTGCTAATACATATAAAATAGTAATATTAAAAATTCATTTTATTTATTTTTTAGATATAAATTATATACTTATATTACAAATGTTGGATTTTTTATTTAATAAAATGGTATCAAGATTGTAAAATTTAAAACTCAATTTTTAAATGCAAGTAAGTATTAACTTAATTTAAGTAAGAGTATTTGAGAGTAGTAAGAATGTATAAATAAAATAGTAGTTTCTAAAAATAATTTTATCTAATATTAATAACTGAAATGTACATTTAATATAGAAATTTTGTTTGATATTAATCATGTTTTTCATCTATTGCGTTGGTATTTTAAGAAGAATAAAATGTAATAATAGATATTTTTATTATTAACAAGAAATATTATATTTATTATATATGAATAATTTAAAGAGATAAGGTTTTTAATATTGAAAAATAAATTACTTTAGTCACAATACACCGTCTTATATAGCATGTTAAAATTTAAAATTCCAATTTAAATCTTAAAAGTTATATTATCTAAGCAATATCTCAAGTTTGATATAACATGCCTTTGTTTTTAGTTATGCAGTGTCTCTATACTCAATTTTAAAATTAATATTCAATTAGAATTAACTAAATTTAAGTAATAATATAATTAAGAAAAATACAAATATAAATATAACAACATGAGATACTTAATGCTTACTGAACATTTTTTTCAAGAGTAATTATTAAATTTATAATAACCTTTGTATTAAAAATTATTAAATAAATTTTTTTATTTAAAATTACAATAAGATATATTAGTCACATGATTACAGTTATATATTAAATTTGATATCTTATTTATTATTATTAAAGTGAATTTTTTTTTATATTATAAAACATAACTTGTTATAATTTTTTCTTATTTGGTCCTTTATTTTTTATTTTTTTCAAGCACATCCCTTATAAAATATATTTTTACAAAAATAAAAATTATATTTTTTATTTGGTTCCTCTAAGTATTATAATTTTTCAGTCGGTCTCTCATTTAAATAAAATTACATAAAAATTCATGATATTTATAAAAATTGGTAATATTTAGAAATATCCAATAAAAAATTTCATAATAATATTTAAAGGAAACGGATAGAAAAAAAAATCACAAGAGGATCATTAAAAAATAAAAATATTTGTTTGGAAATTTTTTCTAAAATAAGTAACCATATATATTTTTTTAAAAATTTTTGAGAGATCAAATACTTAATTAAGCTAATTTTAAATTATAGTATAAAATGATATTACTGAACAAGTTACAACATATAAACAAACTAAAACACTATTTTTTTATGTTTCTACTTTTATAATACGATTTTTCTAATTTGTCTCAATAAGAATTTATATAGTAAAATTTTATAAAAAATTATGAATTCAATGTACTTATAATATTAAATGTTATAGTTTTTAATGTTTATTTTTTTGTATTTTCATAAATATATTAAAAATCATCAATAATAAAATGTAAATTATTAAATTTGTTTAGTTTAACAAAAGTCAAAGTTTATGCAGGAATAGCTCATTCAAAATGAGTTACTGAATATATTCACAACAATTAATAAATTTTTCAAGGATAATTACTTAAATTTTAATAAAAATTCGTTAAAAAATAATAAGTAAAAGATTTTTTAATAAGAGATTACAATGAGATATATTAGTAACATCATACTTTTATATTAAATTATAAATATTATTCTTGATTTTTATAAAATCACATAATTAATTTTCTTATGTTATGACATTATCATAATCTTTTAAATTAAATCGAATCAAAATCTGTATTAAGTTATTTTTAATCGGTTGTCTAAATAAAAGACATTTTTACTTTCCATAATTTTATTAATTAACATTTAAACTTTTAATTAGCATTAAATATAATAAAATATTTATAAATTATCACTAAAATAAATTTTTTCTTATTCATCCTCGCTTAACTTAGGCATAATTTTAGTCTCCTTAATTGAAACTAATCACATTTAATTTTTATAATTTTTAATTATTAAAATTAAGTTAGTATCTAAATGCTATCTAATAATTAATAAAAATATAAGAAATGTGTGATATTAATAAATTAAATAATAATTTTATAACATTAGATAACAAGTACCCTAAAATTGATGTAGTTCTTGGTAAACTAAAGAGTATGTCCATGATCCACATATAATATATTAATATTATATAACCTTGTACCTGAAAATTTGCATGGTGATGAATATTGTCGCATTTGGTGATTGATTGACGTATGAGGACGAAGAAGGGGTGAAGCCACAAAGATGAGGACGAAAATCGTTATCCGCCGTCATAACCACGAGCTCACTCCCTCTTCCTAAGCCTTCCACGTGTCATCCGAACTTTCTTTCCTCGCAGATAGATCGATAGACTCATAGACATAGCCACATCTCTCTCATTTCAAATATATTTCTAATTTGATGATATCCAATCAATAGATTATAAACTGAAACCATTTCGTTCCTTGAAAGTTGAAATTGAAAATATGGATCACAGTGCAGATGCCCAACGCACGGACCTGATGACCATCACCCGTTTCGTGCTGAATCAACAATCCAAACAGCCCGAATCTCGCGGCGATTTCACAATCTTGCTCAATCACATTGTTCTCGGCTGCAAGTTCGTCTGTTCTGCTGTTAACAAGGTTCCTACTTCCTACTATTTATATATTTCCCTAATTAATTAACCGCAATTCTTCAATATGTAATTTTCCTTACAACTGCCATTTCACTTGAAAGTAGAAACAAACATCTACATACCATACCAAAAACTTCAATTATTAGGTAAAAACACATAAATGCAATATATTTCACTTGTTCTTTCATATAAGTCTTTAAATTTGAATTCTGCATATATAATACATGGAACCATTTACTTTATATATACTAAAATTTATTTTGATGAATTGGTTTACTAGGTCTAAGAATTTTAATCATAACAACTGAATACGCAGGCGGGTCTTGCCAAGCTTATTGGACTTGCTGGAGAGACAAATGTTCAGGCAAGTTGTTGATAAATTATAAATCTTAGAAGTCTTCCTATATATATATTCTGACGTATGATGATTTGATCCTCCTTAATTAATATTTCTTATATCGGTGTCAATTTTTGTTTAATTTGTTAAAGGGTGAAGAGCAAAAGAAACTGGATGTCCTTTCCAATGAAGTATTTATAAAGGCTTTGATCAGCAGTGGGCGAACAGTAAGTCATCAGAATATGCTTTGGCTATTTATATAGTGGCCTTTGCTAATGTAATAATGTTGGGATCTTTTTTTCTCAGTGCATCTTGGTGTCTGAAGAAGATGAGGAAGCAACGTTTGTGGAGCCTTCTAAGCGTGGAAAGTTGTTAAACTATCCAGAGCCAATTAGTGTTTCTTCATCTTTCTTTAGCTTTGGTTTTATTTACTGAGTATAATGATTGTGCAGATACTGTGTTGTTTTTGACCCGCTGGATGGTTCCTCTAACATTGATTGCGGTGTTTCCATTGGCACAGTATGGTCCCCAAGTTCCTCTATGCTTCCCTCTTTTCCATTAATTGAAATCTCTTGTAATACCGCTTGAATTTATGCATATAGGGATTATTTAATTTTTTATTCAAGATTAAATAGAATATTTCGGTTTCAATAGAGTATGTTGTCTTCCATCTAGATTTTTGGGATTTATTCGGTGAAAGAAGACCGCGAGCCAACCATTGAAGATGTTTTGCAACCAGGGAAGAACATGTTGGCAGCTGGTTACTGTATGTATGGAAGCTCTTGCACGGTATAGTAAATTAAATATTTATCCTCTTTTATTGCTCAAAGATAGTTTTGTTTGGTGAGCCAATTAAGATTTTTATTTTGTCTTTTACAGCTTGTGTTAAGCACTGGAACTGGTGTTGATGGTTTCACGCTTGATCCATCTCTTGGGGAGTTCATTCTAACTCACCCTGACATCAAGGTATTAATCTGCTCATTCATGAATCACTATTGTAAATAGTTCTTCTCTCTGTAAATGCTCTTCTCTAGCGACTCAACTCTTACCAAAGTCCCCAAGGGCTTAATTTCAAATGTTCAGACTAAATTCCCACTCAAAGACTTCTCTTATCCTTGAAATTTGCTCACAGAGCTGACTTGTACACTGTTCCCACTTGGGTCAAAAATCTCATCATTTACGAAAGGAGATGGACGAGGCTTCATTAGGCCATATAAATTTATTTTGTTATCTTAATTAAGATTATAGCTCCACCTTTTTTTAGGTTTTGTTTGAAGTTTTTAGAAAGGGAGAAGTAGGATTATGATCCTCTTTTCTTATGTTGGTAAGATTTTTAAAAATAAGAATAGATTTTAGAATATGTCTAAAAACTTTTTAACTCCTTTTGTAATAATTTTTTAGGTCTAAATTATTTAGTTAAGTATCAGGTGATTGCACGTTTATTTTTTAGTTTTTAAATTAAATTTAAAAATAAAATTTATTTGCTAAAAATAGTTTAAAAGTTATTTTTAATATATTTTAAAATAATTTAAATTCAATTTTTAAACTAAAAAAATTTCTTAATTATTATTTACAATATTAAAATCTTATAATCCTCATCTTCATTTTTATTTATTAAATATAAAAATTATGGTTACCAAAATCACCACTATTATCATATTTTTGTTATTATCATTATTATTATCTTGATAGGTTTAAAATTTAATTTAATTTAAATTATTTATTACAATTAAATCTAAATTTATTAATTTTTTAAAAATAAACAAACTCAATTTTAATTTATAAAAAAATGTTAAATTTATTAAAAATAAATTTACTTATATAAATTTATTATAGTTTTATAATTTATTTTAATATATTATATTTATACATTATATTAATATATTTATTTCATTAAAAAAATTTAAACTCATATTTTTGATCATTTATATATATATGATTTTAATTGTACTATACTGTAAATTTTTAAATAGATTTATAAATATAATAATTTTTAAAATAAATTGAATCTTAATAAAAAAAATATTGTAGATATAATACTATCATTATTATTAAATTATTACTATTATCATTATTATTATAAATAATTTTTTTAATTTTTTAATTAATTTATTTTAAAATAATTATTTTTGTTAAATTTTTTAATTATTTATTTTTAATAAATTTACAATAAAAAAGTAAGATAAAATGAATTAACTATTTTTATAATAATTTTTTAAAATTAAAAATTAAAACTAAATTTAATTTTTAAATATTTTAAAACCAAAACATCAACTTGAGTGGGCTTTAAATTTTGAGTTTCTCTAAATTAAAAAGCTTCCCGTCATCGAAATTAAATATATATATATATATATATATATTCTTACTTTTCCTTCGAAACCTTCGTCTCCCTCGGCCTTCAGATCCTTCCCCTCCCTTTCTCTTCAAACTCTCAAACAGATCATTAGAAATTATTTGGAACTGAAAATTTTGAAGGAAAATAAAAAAAAGATTAATTTTTTATTATAAATAAATATTTTAATTTGATATATTTTTAAAATAAAAGTTATAAGATAGATTGATATAAATCTAATATATTAATTATTTATTTGATCATACATAATATACAATTCTCTTAATTTAAAAAATTAAAAATCCTTCTAATAGACCTCCTTCCAAACAACATGTTAAACAAGTATTTGATTAGTACATTTATTGTCGACTACTTAGATAATAGACAGGATATGGTCTAGTTGAAAATATGTCAGGGAAGTCATAAATAAAATTTTCTGAACCCTTTGATGCTAAGAATATAAGGCCAGATCCATGTGCAAAAAATCCTTCTAATAGACCTTTTATTGTCAAAGCAGCATTGATTGAGCTTTGGAGCTGTGACTGACTGATTGTTCTTAATCAAATATTTATCTATCTTTTAATGAGAGTTTAGTGAATGAACCTTCATGTAGAGTTTAAGGACACGCATGATCTTCATTGAAACTATCTGAGTCATACGTTGGTTGTTTGATATGTGGTTTCCGTTCAGATCCCAAAGAGAGGCAAGATCTATTCAGTGAATGAAGGAAATGCTAAAAACTGGGATGGTCCCACGACCAAGTATGTATGAATCAATAATGCTACAATGTTTCAGGCACTGTAATGCAGTGTGTGACACTTTGATTTCCTATCTTACTTCTGTTCAGGTATGTGGAGGAATGCAAGTTTCCGAAAGATGGTTCATCACCGAAGTCCCTACGGTATATTGGAAGGTATGCAGTACAGTGGATTCTCAACCCCCCAAGGCGTCTAATTTGCTTGGGTTGCCATTCATTTAGTCCTTTAATAGTTGGTTCTGCAAACAACTACCATGAAATAACAAGAAAGGACTAATAATGCTTTACATGTGATCCACACCCTGTTGCCTTGCAATAGATAGCTCTAAACTGAAGTGTACCATTTCTTCATTTAGGCCAATACAGATATAACAATCTTTGCCATTGAATTCTCAATCTTTGCTATATTGTGTATAGGTCCCTGCTCTTTTTGAGGTACATAGTTCCCTTTTCTTTTCTGTTAAAAATAATCACATTTTGTCTAGCTAATTGACCCAAAATTAAATCTCAACAGGGTAACCTTTTTCTTAGTTTAAAAGGTTTTGATAAGAAGACATGTAATATAATACATAGCATTATGTATAATCAGAAACTATTGCACCTGAATGTGGCTACTAAATGGCCGAGTCAAATGTGTGGTCGCCTCCAACAAAAATATGTATTTAATTTTTTACATTACTCTGTCTATGATTGCTGCAATTAACAGCATGGTAGCTGATGTTCACCGCACGCTGCTTTATGGGGGTATCTTTCTGTACCCTGCTGATAAAAAGAGTCCAAATGGGAAACTGCGGTATGCCAGTTTCAATCTCTCACTTATTTTCCTGAGTGTTTAAGGTTTATAAATTTGGTGGCATAATTATGGATTTACTTTGTTGGGTGCAGCGTACTCTATGAAGTCTTCCCAATGTCATTCTTGATGGAACAAGCAGGAGGACAGGCTTTCACGGGCAAACAACGGGTAATTTACTAATAAATAGCAATTTCTTTGATTGCCACTACTTTTGCACATAATTGGTGAACCCCTGCACGAGTAAATAGTAATGGTGAATTTGTGGCTTTTTGTCCTCTAACAACATTAGAAAAATAGGAGAATCGACGTGGATTTTAATTAGATTATAAATGCATACTTTGGCAATGAAAGTGATAAATATGTGTGTCAACAGGCACTTGATTTGGTTCCAAAGAAGTTGCACGAGAGATCTCCCGTGTTCCTTGGTAGCTACGATGATGTCGAGGATATCAAGGCTCTCTATGGTTCCCAGGAACAATTGGAATGAACCAGGAAAGCATTCTGTCTTTTGCTACGTGCAAGCAATTGTTGTCTCACTGTTAGACAAATACATGGCCATGTATATCTTAAAATAACTTGTTATTGTTTTGTCATTTAGAAAAAGTTATTTCATCACGTTATCTCAGTAATAATAATAATAATAATAATAATAATAATAATAATAATAATAATAATAATAATAATAATAATAATAATAATAATAATAATAATAATAATAATAATAATAATAATAATAATATCTATATATTGATAATAATTTCATTTATGTTTAAATTTATTTATATTATTTTTTTATTTTTAGTATTAAATATTATAATTTTTATAAATATAACATCATATAAATATATAGATAAAAGAATTAAATATATTTTTGGTTTTTTTAAAATTTTAAAATTATAGTTTTAGTTTCTTCTTTTTAAAATATTTAATTTTAATCTTCCATTTTTTTAAGATAGATTGGTTTAATGTTTCATTAATCAATATATGTCACATATAAATATCAATTTATATCATGAATCAAGTATAAGTTACTTTAAAAATTAAGATCTGTCTATTTTAAAACATAAAAATCTAGAATAATTTTTTTTAAATAAATAACTAAAACTTAAATTTTAAAAATTTTAGAATGACAAAAATATATTTAATCCTAAATAAAAAGATTAATTTTATAAATAAATTTATATATAAATAAACATAATTTGATTATAAATTAAATTGAATCATTCTTTAAAATTAAATTTAAATTTTGATCCGATTCAATAATAAAAAATTAAAATATTATAGTTGTAGTATTTTTTAATTTTAATTTATTTGATTTTTTACTTTTTATATTTTTCATTGAATTAGAGTAATTTATCAACATTTTAAAAAAAAATTGAGTCAACTTAAGCTAATTGAATTGTATTTGTGTTCTTAGTTTAAATAAATCTGAATTAATCTTTAAAAATATATGTATTGGTTAAAATTGTATACATTAAATATTTTGATTTTAATTTTTTAAATTAAAAATTTATAAATGGTTAGTCAATTTATTTTTTATTTAATTGCTATTATTTATTTATTAATAATTATTAATATGTAAAATTTTCTATTTGATCAAAATAATATCATATCAACAGTCACATTTTTTTCTTACATTATTAATATTTTTTAAGAATTAGTATGCCATATTTTATAAAAATAAAAAATTAATATTTTATAATAAACATAATTATGGACCATTTTTATTATCATCGCTCATATATGATATCTAATGAGATGAAATTTTTTTTAAAGTTGACAAGAGTGAAGTTTGATGATAATGGAAATAACTTTGAAAACGTAGTTTTGATAAGAAAGATAATGTAATTTTGATAAGAAAAAAATATATTTATAATAACTTGGATGTAAAATTTAATTAAAGAACAACCAGTTAATTTTATGATAAATAATTATAATATCATTATGAAATTTGCATGATAAAGATTTTGTTAGAAAGATAAAGATTTACGATGATAAAAAATCTTAATAAAAATAAGTATAATAGATAATAATAGTATTAATAATGATCTTTCTATGATAATTGTTAGTGTGAATTTTATAGAATGATTCTTTAAAATTTAGGTTAGTTTATGAAAATTTTATTTATAATTCAATTTATGATAAAAGAAGCAACCATTCAATATTAAATGATCTATTATTTCTATTGATTATATTTATAAAACAAATAAATATTTGATACATAGTTTTTAATTTTATAAGATTTATGAAAAATATAATAATTAATATAATATTATTATTTTTTTATAAACATTCAATCATATATATCATTTAACTTAACATATTAATGCTTAATTTAACTTAACACATTAACAAGTACTAATAGATGACTAAGAATAATTAAATAAAAAAATTAAATTAATCGATAATTTATACTTTCACAATAAATTTATAATTTTAAAAAAGTTAAAGATCAGTAATATATGATGCTTACAGTTTCAAAGATTAATTTTAAACTTTACTTATTTTATTTTTTTAAATAGAATAAATAATGATATTAAATAAAAACTAATTTTGAATGTACAAAAATCCTAGTAATAGATGAAAGAGTAATTATGAAACCTTCAAAAATGAAAATTATAACTATAACAATTTTAAGATAGTAAATTTTTTTGTTGGATAATTTCCAACCTACTCAAAAAGGCATAATAATGTACACAATATTATCTAAAAAAATATTTCTTAAAATAAATTGTCATTAAAATGCAAATTATTACACTTTGGAAAAAAAAAATCTTATGAAACTTTATTGCTCTTTTAGAATTAGTTTTAAGTTTTTTTTTCTTCACAGCTTTAGTGTAGAGTTAAGAATATTTCCTTTTAAAACGGTCTACTCTTCGGTGAAAAAACTATTTCACAAAATCGGAATTTATGTTAGAGTTAAAGACCAAGCTCCTCTTAAAAAGTCTTAATAACTGAGTTGTTAATTGATAATACAATAAAAAAACATTTTCACTATAAATCTATAATAAGAATAGATAATAAACAAAAGTTTAATTTATCATATAAATTATTGTTATTTCTTTGACACTAACCCACTTATTTACAACAAAAATGTTTAAAAATAATTAAGACGTTAAATTAACGCTATGTATTTTTTAATATGATTAAATTAAAATTTTATATTTTAAAAATTTTATTCATCATTTATAATTTCCTTTATATCATAACAAGGATATCATTCTATAAGGAAGTGCCTTCCTTAAAATGGGAAAAACAATAATTCAAAATATACAGTTATATACACAACATGCTATTTAGTACAAAAAAAAAATATGTATGAATGCTGCATAAAATAAAAAATTAAAACCGTTTAACTGAAATCAAGGTATGACAGAAATAATGTCATGTTATTTGTATAGGTCATTATTATTAAGTGGATGTTTAGTTTAATTTGTTTTTAAGAACTAATTAGTTTTTTAATTTTGTGAAATAAATTTTAAAATATAAATAATTATTTCTAAACATGCATTAATTTTTTGTACCAATAAATATTGCTATTATAAAATAAAGTTTAATTAATATTAGTATAAATTTAAATGTATTGTACAATATATAATATAGTAAAAAAAATTAAAAATATATTAATATGAATTTTAAATTACAGTATACAGTTTTTTGGATCATAATATTTTAAATTTAAATTTTTTTATCATAATATAATATTTTTAAAAAATTTACTATAAATTTTTATTGAATGTTTAAATAATACACAATTCATTTTTAATAAAAATATTTTAAGTCTCATTTATTTTTATGCTATTTTTGAATATTTATGTTAATTTACTTTTTAAAAATATATTACATTAACTTTACTTTCTCTTCCTGTTTTATTTTTCAATTTAACACTAATTAATTTATTAAAATTATAATGTAAAATATATTACTTCTGTTTTTATATTAAATTTAAATTTAATAAATTTTTTTATAATTATGAATGAATGTCAATTGATATTATTAGTTATGTTTTAATTATTTATATATTTAAATTAAAGAATAAATTAATCAAATATTAATTCGATAAAATTATAATAAAAATATATTATTTATATATTATACACTAATTTTAAATGTAATTTAGAATTTAAAATAAAAAAATACTTGAAAATTATTTTTGTATAATAAAAAATAATTTTTAAAATATATATTAGTATAAATTTAAAAATATTTTATAATATATAACCGCAATTAAAAATTAAAAATTAAATTATTAATATAAATTTCAAATTATAGTGTACAATTTTTTAAGTTGTAATATTTTTTAATTTAAAATTTCTTTGAATCTAATATGATATTTTTTAATATATTTATTATAATTTTTTATTAAATATTTTGATAAAAATAAATTTTTAATAGAGAAAAAAATTTAATAAATATTTATAGGGTAAAATTATTTTTTAATAAAAATATTTTTAATATCATTCTTTCTTCATTATTTTTCAATAATTATGTTATTATAATTTTAAATATATTACTTTTTCTTTATATCTCTTTTTTAATTTAAATATAATTAATTTATTAAAATTATAATATAAAATATGTTATTTCTATTTATATACTAAATTTTAAATTTTAAAAATGTATCATTATTAATAATTAACAATTAAAAATTAACATTATTACAAATATTTTAAGTATTATATATTTAAATTGAAAATATGTTATTTAAAATGAAAAAGAAAAGAATTAAAGAAGATAGTTTTCATAATTTTTTATTTAAATAAAATTAGGAAGAGAAAATTTATTTTAAATAGAATCCACATATATCAAATAAATTTATCCAGGATTAAGGGAAGAGGGCATATGAAATTTTTTATTCTTATATAAAAAAAATATTAAAAATATTTATAATCAAAAGTTTAACTTGTTCTATTTAATTGAGTTTTTATAACAATATAAATAATTTATTAAAAAATTTCATTGTTTTTATTTATTTAAATAAGTAATTTTTTATTTTTATTCATCTAACTAATATTTTATATTCTATTTTTTCCTTTTTTTTTTCTTGTTTTCCCCTTGTTTCATCCATATTTCAAATAAAGCATGAAGAGAAAATAATATAAATAGAAGAAAATATATATCCTAACATATTCATTTGGATTATTTAACATTTTATAAATCGCACACTTTTCATAGTAAACTTACTATTTAGTGAAAATCAAAATATGTTAAAATGGCTGAAATAGCTGTTAAAGAGGCATATAGGTTTAATATTCAATTCGTTCAAGGGTTGACCAGTAGTTAAAACTTAAAAGGTAAACTTAAATGTTTTTTTTTTTGTTCATAATGATCACTTTATGAAATGTCAAATGATTATTTCTACCGTGTAAGTGTGTACATATATTAAGTAATTTAAACTAAAATAAAAAATGTATTTATTATATTAAACAACAGAGTTATTTAATAATTATATTTTTAAGTTATTTAAAATATATAATATAATATATGTAATGATTTTGCATCATGTATTTTTCAACATTCAATAAAAAATTCAAAAGTTAAAAATATCTTTTTTTACTAAAATATCTATTATATTAAATATATAAGAGATATTCAGTGTATTATACACGCTTTTAAACTTTAAAGTAGCTTAAAATATTTAATAAAATATATTTAATATTTTTCTATTATATAAGCTATTATAATGATTTTTTTAATAAAAATTTGAATAGTTTAATAAAAAAGTTCGATACTCATATTTTTTATATTATATCAAAAAATTTATAAATAAAAGTTATAATTTTAATTTATTTTATAATATCAAAATCAATAAAATTTAAATTTAAATTTTTATATAAAATTAAAATAATTTTTAACTCTTTATCATCAAACCAATTTTAATAAATTAAATTAAATTTATTTATTTAAATATTAGATCCACATCAAAAAAATGAAATATTTAACTAGCCTATAAATGAATTAATTGTTTGTTTTAAATGTACTAAACAAATATGGGATTAGAAAGAAAAGAATTGTAACCCGAAATTATTAAAACGATTTAAAAAATTTACATCTGAAAACAAAATATTTAAAAATAGATATAAAAATAATATAAAATAAGAATATTATATACTTTTATCATATTTTATATTTAGGGTGCATCAAGGATAATTTAGATAATATTTTATTATATTTAAAATATATTAATATAATGATAAAATAAATATAAAGAAAAATGTTAAGACGTAATTATTTTGAAGATATTTTTTAATATACTTATTGTAATTTATAATTTTTTTAAAAGTGAAAGTGTTTATGATTATTTTTTGAAAATTAAGTATGTTACATAATATATTCAAATTATATGTCTTAGTATTTTTTTAAGATATAAATATATATATAAATTTTTTGATTAAAAATATTTATTTTTTGTTTTTAAAATTTAAATAAAAATTAATTAACATACAAAATATAAAAATATTAAAGTTATGTTTATAAATAAATAAAACATTATTACAGTTTTTTAAAATATTTAAAATTATTTTATAAAATAAATAAAAAATATTTTTCAAAGTATTTTTTTAAAAATATTCAAACAAAGTTTTCATAAGTCAATTAAAATTTTAATTTCATATTATTTAATTTAATTCATTTTAAAATATAAAATAAAATTTTAATATTGTCTGTTTACGAATGAGAATGAAACATTTTCAATGTACCTTTAAAAAAAATTTATGAGTTTTTTTTATTGTGTGATATGATTTTTACTGTATTGAACAATTTTTCCTAATTTTAAAATTTTAAAATATTAATTTAATTTAAGTTTTAGTATATTGTATTAAAATAAAAATATTTTTTAGATAAAATAAATTTTAAATTTATTATAATCTTAATTAATTTTAATTTTAACAAACTAGCTCAATAAAAATAACATGTCTTAATTAAAATAATTTATTTTAATAGTTTAGTTTTTAATAATATTATTATTTAATGAAATAAAATATTTATTATTAATGGAAATATTTATTATTTTCTTTATTTTAAAATATTTTTTATTTAAATTTAACTGAAATATACAAGAAATTTACTAGTTGTTATTAAAAAATTATACCACATTTGTCACCGTCTAAAAAGAAGGATTTGAAGATTTATTTTCTAAAACTTTGATTCCCTACAGTTTAGTCCAATAATAATGTACTATATGAATGGGTTATGATATTGTCCCTTCAAATTATATGGGAGAATCAATATATTTAAATCAAAAGCAACGCAGCCATGAACATGACATTGTTTTATGCCTAATTAAATCTCTAAGACTGCCAAGTTGCAACAAAAAGAGGCCCAAACAACAAAATTAAATAATTTGTGCCGACTATAATATTCCTGGCGTTATCTTCAATTATTCGTAACAAGTATATAATAATATATGTATTTTTTTGAATGTGACACCAACTTGTATTGGACGGACCCACAAGATCTGCCCATACATTGAACCTATTAAGGTTCTTTCCTTCCCTTGGCGTCTTATGTACAACAACTATTAAACTAATTTGACACATACCCACCTTTTTTTGTATTTTTGTTATTTAAAAAAAAAATTAAGGGTCACTCGCATTATTTTTGTTACATCATTTTTATAGCAATGAAGTAAACTGCCAGTGTTACGTCAAAAACATGAACTGTACGATAAAAGGAAATATTAATTAATTAATTCCATTTTTGTTAACTTTAAATATTAGAGTCAATTTCTAATAATTAATAATAATATTTTTTATTTTAAGAAATATTGATTATATTTCTATGTAATAAATATTTATTTTTTTATAAAAGTTATCATTTTTAAATATTTTAAAAATGGATTCTAAAAGTGAGGGGCTAATATATTTTTTAATTAATTTATTGTTATCATATTTCACTGAATAACTCAATAACACAAGGTGATTCATTAATTATATCAGACGTCTTTTCTGATGATGTTGTCCATGTTTTTGGTGGGGTTCTTTTCAGTTTTCGCAGCCTTCAACTCCTTCTCCGTGTGATATAGGAGATGTTTCTCGTGATCTTCAGCTCTGGATTTTCTGGGTTTGGTTGCTAAAAGGCCCTTTTTTGGCTTCTAAGGTTGCAGTTATTTCCAGGTTTCCCGCAGATAAGTAGCTTAGCTTCCTTGTTGATGAGCCTTGAAGGTTTTTGCTACTGTTTTTCTGCCCTTTTTGAACGTTTCCCTTTTGTTTTGCATCTGGGTATTGTTTTGGAACTGTGTCCCTCTGTTGGCATGTGAGTTTTTTTTTGTCTTTGGAATTGAGATATTGGTTTCTCTGAATTGATATTTGGATAGATTGATGGCTATTTTTACTTGAAGATCTAGAGGGGTAATAGGTTGGATTGAAAAAGAAGTTGAATGATTGAACAGAAAGGGGTTGGCATGATTTTAATTTGTAGAATAGTTGAAAAGGACTTAAAAAATTGGGTTTGAACTTGGATTTGAGGTGTAATGGGTTCATTGGTCTGATTTGAATTGTTGTTTTTTGAGAAGCAATGGAAGGAAATTTGTCTCAGGGAGGTATAATTCAAGGTAGCACTTCTTTTGGTGGCTTTGATTTGCCAGGATCAATTCGGGTTCAACACCAAGCACAGCATCCCCATACCATGCACCAACATCAAACTCATCCGCGTCAAGGTTCTTCTTCTGTGCATTCCGCGGCTCATGATGGTTTTCCACTTACAATGGGAACCCTACAGAACTGTGATCAAACCATTTCATTGACAGACTTCAGTAAAGGAGACAGAAGCAAAAACTCAGCAAGTGAAGAAGATGAGCCGAGCTTTACTGAAGATGGTGTTGACGGTCACCATGAAACGAGTAGAGGGAAAAAAGGATCACCTTGGCAGCGGGTGAAGTGGACTGATAAGATGGTTAAGCTTCTGATAACAGCTGTTTCTTATATAGGTGAGGATGTAACTGCTGATGGTGGCGGTGGTGGAAGAAGGAGATTTGCAGTTCTACAAAAGAAGGGTAAGTGGAAATCTGTTTCCAGGGTCATGGCTGAAAGGGGTTATCATGTTTCACCGCAGCAATGTGAGGATAAATTCAATGATCTTAATAAAAGGTATAAAAAGCTTAATGATATGCTAGGGAGGGGCACTTCTTGTCAGGTTGTTGAAAGTCCTGCGCTGTTGGATGTAATAGATTTTCTTTCTGATAAAGAAAAGGATGATGTTCGAAAAATATTAAGCTCAAAACACTTGTTCTATGAAGAGATGTGTTCTTATCATAATGGTAACAGATTGCATTTGCCCCATGATCCTGCATTGCAACGTTCACTGCATTTAGCTCTCCGAAATAGGGATGATCATGATAATGATGATATCAGAAGGTCCCATCACGATGATCATGATGAAGATGATCAAGATGTGGAAATGGATGATCATGATGACTTTGAAGAGAATTGTGCTTCCCATGGTGATAGTAGAGGAATATATGGGCCATTAGGTGGATCTATGAAGAAATTGAAACAGGGCCAATGCCAAGAAGATGCTAATGCTTTTGGTAATTCTTTAAATAGTCAGGATTACAACAAAAGTTCTTATCCCCATGGGCAGATGGTCCAATCTGATGTGCATCAAGTTCTACCTGAAGGCATGAGAGGAGCTTTGTTACAGAAGCAATGGATTGAATCTCGCTCACTCCAATTAGAAGAACAAAAGTTACAAATTCAGGTTGAGATGCTGGAACTAGAGAAACAGAGATTCAAGTGGCAGAGGTTTAGTAAGAAAAAGGACCGGGAGTTGGAGAAGCTGAGTCTAGAAAATGAAAGAATGAAGCTTGAAAATGAGCGTATTTCTTTAGAGCTGAAGCGAAAGGAAATGAGCACGAGCTTTAACTAGGTCAGCAGTCTTTCAAGCTTTGTTGCTATTGCATTACATACATGGTGCTCCATATTTTTTGCTGTCTTTGGTAAGATGTGATTTGTTTAGTTGAAAGTATGGGTATTTGATTGGGGAACTTTTGCAAATCGTTAACCCTCCCTCCTGCTTGTACCATTTAAGTTTGTTAATTTGACAATTCCAGATAGTAGTGCATAATGATTAGGCTTTAATGAAGTTTTGTTGCCTATGTTTAAAAGTGGGTGGCTGAAATCCCTTTAATCTTTTTATATTATATAGTTTGTCTTTTCATTTTTGTTACACCTTCTATATATATCCTTCTGCTTATTTTCTCTGTTTCTTTTTTTCATTCTTGAAACCATTTATGTCCCGAATTTAGAGGGAAAAAGTCTATTATCGTTTGATGAGAACATTTCTGAAAGAAATCTTAAATTTTAATTGTAGCTTATGAATAGGTTAATGTAGCTTTATCCATCTATTTTCTAAAGAGTATGATAGCAAGGAGTATTTTTATCAATTATATAATTTTCTATTCTATATTTTCAAATTATTTAGTGTTAATTTGAAAGAATAAATATATTCTCAGCAAAAGAAAAAAGTGGAATGAATATATATTCATCTGATGTTTTTCTTTTCTAGGGTTGCATTTCAGCATTCAGTTGGCTGATACTTGAAGCTAGGGGAGATTTATTTTCATATACTTCATAAGCTAAAAATGGAATCTTGTCAATCTTTAGTAAGACTACTTCTGTTGAATTTTCTTTTAAGATCTTTTTCCATTTTGTCACTTTTCACATACCTAGCAACTTTTTATTGGAAAGCTCCTTTGGAAGTAAGTCCAAAGTTCACTCTAAGGTCAAGTCTTACTCTTTTCTTTGGAAGGCTACTCAAAACAATTTATACCTATGATATATTGCAATAAATGTACCATATCTCCTGATGTGTGTGGTTTGTTTCTAATACAGAAAAGTTTTACATTTCTAGAAGCCAGTTACATTCATTTTGTGAAACTTCAGTTTGTCTTGTGGGCTTGTGGCAGCTTTTTTCATTTAGTTCAAAGGGTTGGGCAGAAGTAGGTGGACAGAGTTTTATGGGATTGTGCCATTGTATGCTCTTTTTTGGTGGTAATAAAGTGCTCAGAATTTTTGAGGCAATTTCCATTCTCTGCAGGGAACATATCCCTATTCAAGGAAAAAAGTGTATAAGATGGTTTATGAATTTCATATATGATGACATTATTTTATCTCATTGTACTAAACTAACATAAACCCAATGAAAAGAATGCAGAGTTGCATTCCTGTTTTATAGTTACGACATTGCATGTTATTGAGTTTGAACTGTGATGCCTACTGGTCCTATAGAATTCAATTTATAGATAGTTCCATTGCTCTATTTTTTTTAATCTTTTAATCTTAAAATTGTCTAAAATATTGGTGGCTAGGATCAAACCTGTAGCCACCATGGCGATGATTAGGTTCCGGCTTGGACATGCTTTTATATCTCTAACATGTCCATCATAGGAAAACCTTTTGGGCTTACAGGATGGAGAACAAGAACAGGCCCAACCTAACTTGTGCTAAAACTTTTAGTTTTGAAAAGTAGGAGTGCCAAGGATTGAACTCTTGATCACTTGGCCATAAGATTTTGGTACTATGTCGAGGACCAAATCTTCCTGAAAGCGTACACTATCAGGTGAACTACCCAGAATATCTATTATCCAACTGTTCATGATGTTTCTCTCTCCTAGTTTAATTTTAATTTGGTTCCAAATGTCGCAATTTAATTTGTTACTGAGGAAATATTTTGAAATCTTCTTTATATTTGGAGTCAAGAATAAGAGTGACATAATTTTAGCAAGAGAAACACTGAATTGTGTTTATACTTTGTAGTCTATTATAGCCAACAGTAGATTTTCCGATAAAGTTATAACTTAGTGCACAATTGGAGAAGATTAAACATTGTTCCAGAAACTGCTTGTATTTGGATTAAACATGTTTATGTTAATACATTTATGTGTGCAAGATGACCTTGTGAATTTATCATCATAGAGACATTGTTCTGTTGGTGTATGCGATGTAAATGCATTTAAGATATCATAAAGGGTGTATTGATGCTTTGTGGCTCTTGGCCTTGGGGTAAATGCCCTGTGTTCAACTTATTGTGAAATTAAGTTCAAATTCATACAGGGAGGACAAATGTGTAATTTGGAACTAAAAGCTTACTTTTGCAGCAGATAATTGTTTTCTTCTTTTCCTTTTCTTGTGTACTGACAGTGACAATGACAATGCAACACTGACATGAGAGTAATCACATGATAAGCTATGTGTGTGTGTTTTTTCAAAATATCAATTTGAGTGCAGGGTATAAATAGGCGTAAGTCACCCATTTAGTGAACTTATGATTTTCCCTACTCAGATGTGGATGTATGGGTGAGAAAAAAAAAATACATTTGAAGGGAATGTGGTTTTCTTATTTGCATGTGCAATAATGATTCTCCTACACACAAATAGTGTCATTTACCCATCTACACCTTAAAAAAAATAAAACAGATTCAACAACCTACATCCGGATGTAAATGAATGTATGCTCCTATTTGTATGTGTGAGAAGTTTTTCCCTTGCATGTGTGTGCTCTTTGTATGTTTAGAACTTTTAATTGAATACCTGTATAAATATTTAAAGTAAGGACAATAATTTTTTATTCTTTATATATAAGGAGTTTGCTAAAAGTATCCTTAGGATACTAATTAAGGAAACAGAGTAAAAAGTATTTATTGAAAAGGAAAGCATTTATTTTATTGCAAATGGTCAAAATAGTTTAATACTTATTTTTTTAAGTAATTTTAATCATTATTAAATACTCCTTAACCAGTATACCTAGGTATACAACTCTATTATTTGGTTGATATGTGTTGCTACTATGGATGAAAAAGAATACACCTGAACGGATATAGAGAGGTTTATGAAAATGTCTTTGTTATTTGGATATTGGCTATGGAGGTTGACTCCAATCTAAACCTGACCCATTTCCTTCCCTATTTGAATAAAAATTGACTTACTCTGAATTTCAAATAAAATAACTACAGAGAAAATTTCCTTTTGGTAGGAAGTGAGTAAGAACTAATTAAAACAATCAGGAGAGAGTTTGTTTAGCTTTGGTGGTGGTAACTGAATGATTTTATTTTTTCATTGAAGTGAAAGACTGTGAGAGATGTTCTCTTTATATTAGTGTAGATAAATAGATACAACCATCCTACTTGTAGTCTTTTACTGCTTTATTTGGAGTTAGTTCCTCTGTGTTTGTTTGTGAATAAATTCTTTATGATATTTGAAAATATCACCTAGTTACTGTAAGCAGCGCTTCAGCATTGTGTAGGGTCTAACAAATGCAAAGGGAAGATGTTTATTTGTTTAATAGTTGACAAAATTATCCTTTTTAATTTGGGTTTAAAGGTATGCAAATGGGACTCAAATTATGTCATCTGGCTATGCTAAAATGCAGATGGCTTTTAATCGACAATAACTTAATTTTAGAAATTAAATAAAGCTGATGATATTCATAAGTCTGCTTGGCACCAATTTCTTGCCTCTCTATCTTATTCAACAACATACTAAGATACTTGGCTCTTGTTCTTATTGTCATGGTGGGTGCCATTTGTCATTTGAGTAGCTAACAGAAACATTTGTGCTGCATAGATTTGCTTTCCTCTTTATGCTTGATGGAAACAGCCACAGGCCTGTGACCTTCTATCTTCCATACAAACTAAAATCCATTACTACCCTATTATGAGGATTTATTTTTGGCTGCAACAAATGGTGTCCTGAATCTGTTATGAGAATATATTTACTTTGTCCATCAATATTGATCATTGGAACACTTGCTCTACAGAGGACCAATGCCTTTGCTCATTACTTGTACCGTTATATGGAAACGGAAGCTTCTTTTTAGTGTCTGACCCTCAAGAAATCAAGAGCTTGAATTGATAGCCTCAATGGTTGGTCTTGAAAAAGAAAGAAGAAAGAAAGCCTCGATTAAGGAAGGATGCAGTACAATAGGTGAACTTGTTTTCTAGTTGTATAGTATTGCAGACTTACTAATGCTAAGAAAGTTATTGGAATTTACCGCCTGAGATTTATTTGGATTATTGGGGTAAGTGAGAATTTGGGTAGAAGTTCTTAGTTCAAACCTTTTTAACTTTCCAATTCATCAAGGAAATGAACTGTTGAAATTTTGAAGAGCTACTCAGTAGGAAGCTTAGAGGGTGGATAGCCGACGATATTATATTTTATACATTGGCTACATACTTACATGTCGCAACTATTTATATCTATACTAACAATCCTTCCTCTGCCCTATTGCCTAAATAATTGTTGTTGAGTCTTTAGGTTAGAATAATATTTTTTTCACTTCATATTCTCACAACACATTCTTTTTCTCTATCTCTTTCTATGGTATCATCTGTTTTATCTTACACTTTTCCTCTCTTCTTTTTCCTATCTCTCCTCTAAAATATGTTAGAGATTATGAAGAATAGCATTAGACTTTAGGCTAATTTATAATCTATAATATAATAAATCTATTCCCATTTTAGATAGGCGTGAACTTCTTATCCAATTTATTCCGCCCTTTTGCTTTGTTCTTTGTTGCTGATAGGGCAGTGTCATATGTGTAACCAGATTGTCTAAGACGAGTACATTCTATATTTTAGTGCTACTGTTTTGATTACAACTTTGATGAACTAATAAAAAAATCTTAACTATTTTCCAATATGCACTACTGGGTTGGGTGTAATTAGTCTTGATAATGCAGCAATTTGTAAGGGGAAAAGGTATCATCAACACCAATATTTCTCTGGTGATTGCATATGCATTGTTCTCATTAGTTTTATCTACCTCCCCCCTCCCCTTTATCGTTTTTGACAAATACACTGATGTTTTTGCAACTGATGTTAGTGGTAACAATTCATAGCTGGATTATATGATATCCATGCTGTAATGCTTGCTATTTTCAATGTTTTTTTGTACTCTATATTTAATTTTAAGGCCTTAGGTATGGTTTCTCAGGTTCGGTTCCTTTTCAGAATGCAAAATGTGATAAGTGAATAAACATTGTGAAGGGTAAAATTTGGGCCAACAAAAAATGGCATTTTGTCTCACTTCCCTTAGAGGTTGGTTTGGTAAGAGAAAGTGGTTTCTACCAAATTGAAGAAATTCTATCCTTGTAAAGTGTTTGGTTGCAATCATGAATGAGAATGAAGAATCGTACCTCTCCATTCTCATATTTCGTCCATAGAATGAATGCGGCGTGATCAAGTTAGGGGGGAGGGAAACATAATGCAGCATGCATGAAATCATTATTTCCACCCATTTGGAGGCAATTTTTTTCTTCTTTCTTTATGAGCAAACTTATTTAATGAACAAGTGGGAATTTTTTTTTCATCCTTTCTTTTTTACCCTCCTTCCTTTTTTTTTTTTTAAATTTTACCTTTTAATAAATACATTCTGCAAATTAGATTTGCGGAATTTAAATTTTTAAATTTCACAAATTAATTTACAAAATATAAAAATATATTTCATAAAATATATTTTGTAAATTAGTTTTTGGAATGTAAAAATATATTTTATAAATTAATTTACAGAATATATTTTTTATATTCTGTAAATTTATTTACAAATTTTATATTTCATAAATTAAATTATAGAATATATATAAAAAAGGTAAAATAAAAATAACAAAAATTTAAAAAATAGAAATGGGTGTGAAAAAAAAAATGAGAATGCAAAAAGTAAAGGCCACAATCTGTACAAGAGTTCAGAAGGTAAAAAAAAACCCATTCGGAGGAAATGGTGACTATAGTTTTAAAATTTAAGGTCATAATGCAATTTTTTTGTGCTGACCTGTGATCTTCCCTTAATTCCTCGTAGTTCTCGTGCTTAGTTCACACAAATTACCCTCTTTCTCTGTATTATTAGATAATAATTAGTTCTACTTATTTATTTATTCCGGAACTTATAAAATATAAATTGATTTGGCATCCAAATTCTTATGGTTTTAGTTTTGTACAGATAAAGGGTGCACATAAATATTACCGGATTTCAGGGACATTTTAAGGTGCAGAAGTTGTCTTTATTAGATTAGTCATTTTACCTTACAATAGGTAAAACTAACAGACCAAAGGATCAGATACAGTTTAGGCGTATCATCTTGCTGTTTGTAAAAATAAATCTTATTTATTGATTTAGCTATTTGGATAGAGAAATTTGAGAATATTAAATTTTATATTTTTAAATGATAGGATTTTTTTTAAAAATATTAGAGATTTTTATTTGAATAAATTTTAATCAAACATAAAAAAATTTAAATTATTTTTATTTAAAAAGGATTTTTTAAAATTTTCTGTTTTACTAGTTTCTTCTAAATTATTATTCATAATTATTTTTGTATTTTACTCTTTTTTAAATGATTATTCATTATTTACTTACAAATTTTTAGAATTCTAAAATTTTCTATCCAAACATAGAATTTAATTGATAAACACATGTAATGTAAAATTTATTATACTGTTATTTAATTATAAATTATTTATTTTTATAATAATTTTAAAATTATGTCAAGAATATTTTTTAATTAATTTATCATCTAAATTATTTATTTATAATATATTGAAATTAAACTCTTTATTTAATGATCTATACAATTTTAATTTTTGTATTAAGGGAATTAGTCAAACGAAAAAACTTGATTGTTATGAAAAATGAGATTGACGAATATAGACTAGTAAATTGTATTTAAATGATTAAAATTAATATATATATATATATATATATATATATATATATAACTTTTTAAGTGATACTGTAATCATTTTGAATAAAACAAGGGATTGGTTGACTAAAAATCATAACAAATAGCGAAAGATATAGGTTTAATGAAGTTTTGTTCTTTGTTTTATATTTAATTGTGGTTTCACTTATTATTTTTTTTTATTGTGATGTTGATCTCTCATTTTATAAAGTTTGTTTATTTTTTTATCTTTACCATTATTTTTTTAAAATTTTAAACGTGTTCAAATGTATAATTTGATTTTTGAATTTTTTTACTCCTATTTAGACCTTTTAGGTATTTGATTCCAAAAGATACCAATTTATACATTTTATATCTGAGTGTACTAATTCTTTTTAATATTTTGTTCATATATTATTTACACTTTTGTAAAAAAATATCAAATTATGATAAAATTAATACCAATTATAAACATAAACAACTAAAAGTACAAAATGCAGCTTTGAGAAATTAAATTGTAGTTTTACTTAAACAAAGTTGTCATTTAATAAATCTTTTTAGTAAGAGATCAAAACTAATAATTTATATAAAATAAGAAACTAAAACAATAAAAAATGTTACAATAACTAAAATTACAAATAAATATAAATTAAGAAATTAAAAATTTTATTTAATTTAGATATATAATACACAACGTCAGATTAAATTTTATATACGGATGACATTTAAGCTATTGATAATATTTTTAGTGTTTATAATCACAAATTATCTAAATCTTTGTAGAAATGTTTTTCTCGAATATATAGAAAAGTAATTTGAATGAATTTGGAAATCATTTTTTCACGTTTAAAATTGGATTTAATATATGATAACACAAACTGATTTTATTTTATATATTTGTATGTTAAATGACTTACAACAAAGAAAAACAACAATTTTAAAAAAATAGAACTAAATTTTTTTTATTATTACTTTACTTATTACAAAATAATATATCCATCAACCACGGGTGGAAAATAAGCTTTTTACATCGGTTGTTATGGATTTTTTACATCGGTTATTTAGGCGGTATTGAAGCAGGCGATATAGAAAATAACATTTTTTACATCTGTTCTGGAACCGATGTAAAAAGTACACTTTCTACATCGGTTGGACTTATAACCGATGTAGAAAGTCATACTTTCTACCTCGGTTAAGGCCATAACCGATGTAGAAAATGTACTTTTTACATCGGTTGGACCTATAACCGATGTAAAAAGAGTACTTTTTACATCAGTTATAATCTTAACCGATGTAAAAAGTTCATTTTTTTTAAATGTTCGTTTTGTTTAGGTATCCTACCGTATTATTTATTCACAGAATCACCAGACAGATAATACAGAATTCACATAATCTATATATTTAAACTAAATACATCATTATTTATTATCAAATTTTAATTTACAAAGGAAATAACTTAAAATTACGTCAAGCAAGTGTTGAAAGTTGAAAAAAAAAATGTCGTAACCAGCCATGTACCTGTTGAAAACAGAGAAAAAATGGTTGAGCGGTGACCAAACGGTGTCCTAATGGAGGTACAACGGTAGTCGAACGACAGCACAGCACAGTGGTAACTAAATAAGAAGCTTGAAAATTATACAATACAACAAAAACAAATGTAAGTTTCAATTATAATAACAGAATGAGATGTATAAATAATAACAAAGATAACTTCAAACCTTAGGATGCGCGACGACGACTTCGAACGGAGGAAATGGTTGCAACGACAACGACAACCACGTACGTAAGAATGGAGTGCAACGACGAACAACAGGGACGACGACAATGGCTAAGACGTAAACGAAAATAGAGAGAATAAGCCGAAACGATAAACTAAGGTTTTGGAGAATGAGGTTAAAGACGACTAGAGTCGAAAAATAACTGAGAAGGGAAGACATTCTACATCGGTTGTTTCTTAGAACCGATATAAAAAGTAATTTCTACATCGGTTGTTCTGTAACCGATGTAGATAGTTTAAAAAAAAAGTTCACTTTCTACATCGGTTGTTATGTAACCAATGTAGAAAAATACTTTCTACATCGGTTGTTTTGTAACCGATGTAGAAAGTTTGAAAAAAAATCCACTTTCTACATCGGTTACAAAACAACCGATGTAGAAAATACTTTTTACATCGGTTGTTATGTAACCGATGTAAAAAGTTTAAAAAAAATCCACTTTCTACATCAGTTCAAAAGAGAACCGATGTAGAAAGTACTTTCTACCTCGGTTCTTTTATAAACCGATGTAAAAAGTTTACATTTATTTACAAAAATGTCACCGCATTTTTTTTATATCAATTTCTAAACAACCAATGTAAAAACAGAAACCTATTTTTATACTAGTGAACACATATTGATCTGAGAAACAAAATACACACTTTTCTCTAAACAAAATCTTGAATTTAAATATTATAAACTACGAAATTAGATGATGGGATAGTCTATCTTTTAAATGGTGGCTGACTAAATTAATTTCAATCAAATCTGAAAAAACATTTTCCTGTCGGTTTGATTACTAGTTTTTAAAATTAATTTTTATAAACTTGAATAAAAGCATACATTTTAATAAAAAATTATAATTAAGGGTTTAAATTATTTTTTAAAATTAAAATTAAAATTAAAATTTTGCTTTAATTTTACTTAACTTTAATAATTGGATTTCGAACTGAAAAGTTAAAAATAATTTATAAATAAAATCAACGTTAAAAATAATGAAAATAATGGATATAGGGTGACAGGTGTGGCGTTGCGCGACAAGGTGGTATTGTATGGGCACCACGGCCGCGGGGTGGAGCGTGCCATATTGACAAGACCCTCTTTGTCATTACTTCTTTCTTCTCTCGTTTTCCAAAGTATGAACTCCTTCTCCTTTTTTTGACAATTTTGCTTATTATTCTCCTTTAAATAATATTATTTGTCATTTCATCAATCATTATTCTATATGCTTATCTTTACCAATAATTAAAACATGAAATGTTAAAAATACTTTACTCATATTTCAGTAAAAAATAATGATTGGTGTACAGTTTTTGGATGTAGACATACCAAAAAAGATAAAAAATAATAAATATAAATGACAGTAATTTAATATAGTAAAATATTAAATAAATGATAACACTGTTAATATATATATATATATAAATATAAATTACCATTGTTAATAAAAAATATAATAATAAACTCCCCTCTTCCAAATTATATAATCACATTTCTATAATAATTCTTTGCCCAAAACTACATTTAAGTTAGACACCAAAAGGCTAAATTATCCGCATAAAGTTGAGCTGTTCTGATTGAAGAGTCAAGACATGACCATTTGAACAAAAACATAAATAATAGATAATGATGTTTGTAGTTTGTTAATAATGTTAAGTGTAAATTATATTTTGATCCTAAAGTTTTATATGATATATTTTAATTTTTATAACATAATATTATTTTTTATAATATAGATTGTTTTTTATTTTAATGTAATTATATAAATAAAAAAGTTAAAATAATATTAAAAATAAAAAATATTAGGGTTGTCTTCCGTTGAAGGAACTATTGTTGTCTATCCGTTGAACTTGTTTTCTGCTTAAAACTTTAAAATAAGAACATATATTATGTGGTTAAAACTTGGGCAGAAATACCTTTCATATGTCATTGTACTAAAATTTTGACTTATTAAAAAAAAGAAAATGTATAGCGTAAGATATATGAAACTAAAGAAGAATGTGCATATGTACATTTATTTAAAATCTGAGAATAGATTAAATTATCTGGTTTAAATGAGTTCCACTATATTTTTGTTTTTTATTATATTAAAATTTGATCTTATTTTAACGTTATACACGTGCAATTTTAAAATTGATGGATCGATGATATTTGACACAAAAATATCAACTTAACCTTTATATTATTTCAATAAACGTCTTTTAAGTATAATTATTAAGTCATTCATAAATAATTTGGTAGAAAAATTATTCCTTCTACAATCATTTTCTATTAATGTTTGTCGTTGATGTGTTAGTGCGCGAAATAACAATTATGTTGGTTCTTTATTTTCAAGTTATTTATAACTATCATTCAATGTTTTCACTATGTCTTGTATCATGTTTTAGGGTGTGTTTGGTTTGGCACTAGGGAAATAAGATCTTAGCCTGTAGGACCCGTTTTTATTTTCAATTAAAATTTATAAGTATTATTTGATAATTTTGAGTCAAAATTAAATTTTATTTTGGCTCTCCTAGCATGAATGTAATACTTTGTTAATTTGACATTGTGAAAACTCTCATTTATGTGTGTATATGTATAAAAAAATATTTTATTAGAGATTCATGGATGTCATTTGATATTTAATGTTGATTAGAAAAATTTAAACATTGACTAAAAAAAGAAAAATAAAATTTTTTTAATTAAATAATTTATTAAAGAGAACAGAAATATTATTTTGATATGAAATGCCTAAGGATATTTTACAAAAATGAAAAATAATCTATTTAAATGAGAAGAAATATATACAAAAGTTATTTTTATTTTAAAGTGGAAATGATTGTTTGGTAAACACTTAAAATCAGTTTATTTAATCATGATATATATATATATATATATATATATATATATATATTAATATAAAATTTATACTTAAGATTATTTTTTAAAATAGCGATAAAATTTCAACTAAAACTTTACATAAATTATTTTAATCTTAAATCTGATAACATATTTTAATATTTGATATTGATTTAAAATACTTATTGCGGTTACATAACATTTTTAAACGAATTCTAACAAAATTAATTTTGTTAACTTTAAAATAAATAAATCTAAATAACAACACTCTAATACCGCGAAATGTCAATGCCTAATCATGCAAAGAAACATTCAAAATTAATTCTTTTAACTTGGAAACAAACGAATATAATCAACAACCTCTGATACCTAAATGTCAATTACTAATTAAGTAATAAAACACAAGTTGTTACATGAGATTTTAGAAGTAAATTAAATTAAATTTATTAAAAATGTACAATGCATTTTAAAAATATTAATATAAAACTATATATTTATTTTCAATTAATTAACAGTTGATATTATGAGAATCTTATAATAATACATGAGAATTATTATAATTTTAATTATTAATAATCTTTTAACTAACAGTTATAATTTCTTATTTTATATCTTAAAAGATACACACTTTTGAATTAACTCATTTAATTATCTTGCAAATCTTAGTCTTTAATTTATTTAAAACTTTGATTCTAAGCTATCATACAAGCTTAGAGTAGAGTATCTCGAATGAGGTACCTTTGTAAATTGTGTAAACATTACTTTTTATATGGATCTCTTAAAGAAATTTTATTTTCTACAATTTAATAATCCATTTTCAATCATAATTTTTTTTAAAAAAATTATTCAATAAACTTAAAAAATTATCACACATTTTAATATATTTTAACATTTATTTTTATTTTAAAATTATTTTATAAAAGTTCTGATAGAATTGGTCTAGTTAGTAAGGAAGAGTAAGAAATTTTACATAAAAATTTTAAATGAAAAATACTTAATTAAGCAACGTTGTCTAAATCTCCTAACCTGGCTGCAATCAATTCCAACGATGCTTCTTTTAATCAAAAGGAAAATATTATTTTGACTTATGTAAATGTTAAATACTTAGATAGAAACAAAAAATAAAAAAATAACAAATATGATAAATGATACAACATAGTGAAAAAATAGTGTTAAATAAATATTAATATTTTTAAGGTTAAATAAATATAATACTTTTAAGGTAACAAGTAAATCACAAACGTCGGAGGTGGTTTTAAATAGTATTAACATATATTTACTTCTATATAATTACTGTTAACCAAGTTTCTTTATATCTTTTGTTTTGAATTCGTGTCCCATATTTTCAATAAAACACTTTAATCTAAACCAGTGCAAAGTCAAAAGTAGCATTGATCAAATATGAATTATACTAACTAATCTGGAATTAATTTCAGTTGGTGGTGCTACTGTTGGGATGTGATGATCTCCGTCAATAATGTTGCTTCGATACAGTGAGGAGATTGCTCCAAAAAAAATAAATTTGCATCCAAGTTAGAAGTGATTTTGACAGAGTTTTTGTTAGATTTTAGATATCATACCTGAAACTTAAATGCATCTTGATTTATAGGAGTGAGTTGGATGTGATTAGGTATATATATTACATGAGATAACATAAGCATCATCATCATTCATCATTCATCATTTATTATAATGATGGTATCAATCTTGTAATTGCAGGATAATCAATCGTGTGATATCAGCGGTAGATATGTTAATTACGCTGATAAGTCTCCCGGTGCACGTTAGCAGATATTCACCCGAATCACTAATACTAAATAATCAATAATATGAGACTCTCACGTGGTTTCCTTTACCCTCTACTTTTTAACTACAACTTTTGTTATATCTAATAACCAACCCATTAGTTTACCAATCTTGCTTTGAATTTGAATTGTTCCATTTTGTCCAAAACAGTAATCAAATATGTCTTGCAGATATTAATTCAATGCCAGAGGCCAGATAATTGGAATTAATGAAGTCCCATAAGAAGACAATTCCACTCATTTAAAATGCACCCTCTTCTAGTTATCAAAATGTGTGAAACAGTGACGACAAAAACAAAAATAATAATAATAAGACACTAGCAATGGCGGCACTAAAGTTAGACGTGGCTGAAGAACAGTGATACCTTTTTGCTGCTTTTATCTTTTGTTTCAACTTTATTTTTATGGTATTTTGTTTCCATCCGCTATGACTTGATCAATACTATATAAACTCTGCTTATCTATATCCTTGTTTGGCTCTGAGATTGATGGTTGATGTTAAATCTTTGCTGCTAAATATATATCTCTACATATGGGTCTCGTATTATTGGAGTTCGTGAGGTTATTTTCCTTTGTGGTCCGTTAGAATGATAACGGAGAGAGAGTTACGAAACACATTTATGTAAAGTCCATTGCCACATGCTTATCCAATTATCCATTTGAGACTTACATCACAGAAGTGGATGAGTGAAAAAAAAAAAAGAGAGAAGAAAAGTTAAAAGAAAAAACTCAAGCCATTAAATTAAATAAACAAATAAAATAAAAGAGCTAAGAAGTGGACGTGAAAGGATGTGTTTATTTGTTACGTAGTACTCTCCCTTTCTTCCCCCCTCTTGTAAATTGTTGTTTGTGGGGACATGGGCCCTCCCACCCTTCCTTGCTCAATATGGGCTTTTTGAGTGCTTTCTTTCTCAGGGCCCACATTGGGGCCCATTTACAGCGACATTCTTCTTATATATGTGGTTCTTAATTAGGGTTAGCAATAAAAAAGTGTTTAGCAGTGGTAGAGATTGAGTAATTGTAACAATTTTATATATGGTTCATTTGTTACCCCCAGAAGCGTTAATAGAAATAATAGTAAGTAGCATTGGGATCGCAAAGGATTTTGTTTATGACCCTACGTGCAATATGCACATGGTTGAGGAATAATTTTACTATAACTTGTAAATAAGAGCTGTAATAAACAAATAAAATTATCACGATGGACCAAATCGTTCGCACATGGTTATGATTGCTTGCAATTTACTCCTCACTGCCATCTCCCCCTGTTGTTAATTCTATATTACAGACTCAAACCTAAATAGTATACACCAAATTACCGAAGGAACCTTTAAAGCAAACTATTGAATTTAGAAGAGAAGGGGGGGGGGAGTGGTAGTTAACACACCACTAACTTATAAAAGAATTTTGAGGGAAAATGGTCAATTAACCAAGTTTATTTGGTTTCACATAACGGCTCAAAATCCTTGTTGGATGAATCATTTTAAAGTTTATTATAAGGAAAAGAGAAAGAGGCAAGTGTCACAAGTTTGTGAAAAGTTAAAGAATAATGGTAGCGTTGTTTTAACCCATCATGCTTCCTCCAAAATCCAACAATTATATCGTCAAAAAGAAAACGGAAGGGAAAAAAAAAGGGATCAAACTAGCAAAATCAATAATCACCCTTTTTGAGTTGATTAGTCCTTGGGATAGTGGTGCATGAGTGTCATTTGCTACATTTTAAAATAACTTGGAGAAGATTATAAGGAAAGGAAAGGGAGAGAGAAAAGAGGGGAACGGGGTGAGGAGGAAAAAAATTAAAAAAAAAAAAAAAAAAAAAAAGAATAAAATTGGTGGATTGCTTAGCTGGTGACAGATAAATGTAAGGGTTAATCCACATGGTAGACAGAAGATGTAAGTGTACATTCACATCACATGCACTCCCCATGTGAAGTAAACCTTTTGTCTACATTGTAAAACTTTTTCTCATATGGGTCCTGTAAATATAAAGTCATTCAGATCCATAAATTGTTACGTATTTAATGACTGCATATGCATTTCTAATATCTTTTATTATTCCTTTTCCCCTTATCTCAGCAACTACAATTCTCATCACCTCTTCCCATTTTCCCCTATTTTCAGTAATTTCCTTGTTTGCAGGGTCGCTCTGCTGTTTCTATCTTTCTCCTCCTTCTTTTTTTTAATTCATTTTTTAATTAAGGAAAACTCATTGACAGAAACAAAGAATAAGGTGGGGTTATACATCCTTCTTCGCACCCTCATACCATCAACGCTGTATTTTTTTTTACCACACACATCATGGAAAATGTACCATAGAAACATGTTTCTCTTCTGTAAAAGACAAACTGACACACACAGTAAGTCATCCACATGTAACGTTACTATAGATTCAAGTTTTATTCTCCATTCATATAATTCTCTTTCAATAATTTTTTTCTATGTAAGATTAATTGCAATATATATGCAAGTTAAAGCCAATTTTTTCAGTATTTTTTTAATTTAAATTTATTTATTCATGACAGTTACTTTGCCGGACATATTGTGTATATCCCCTAGCTGTAAAGTGGAAAAATCATATTCATATTTTCTTTTTACTTGTTGTGCAGTTTTATCCTTATTATTAAATTATTGTTATTAATAATAATCATCTAAATATTTAATGATATAAACATTTTTCAGTATATACACACACCTTCCTGAAACTTAAAACGTATACAATGTATACATTTATCCTAGTTTATAATCATATATCAATGATCAAAATTAACAAAATTAAAATCGCATTATTATTTTTTAAAAATATAATTTAATATTTAATAAATTATTTATAATAAAATTTAATAATCAATGTTTACTTACTTTTTACATAAAATAAATTTTCTCATATAATACGTCTTTTATGTAAAATTAATTATGAAGAAAGATCTCTAAAAAGAAAATTAAAATTACAAGGTTCGGAAAAAATGTTGATTTATTTTTGCAAGTTTCAATCATTCGAATTGAAATTTCTAGCATATATTGACTAATTGTAAAAATACTATCATTACTGGTTGAAAGATGTCATCAGCATGTTTCCCCCATCTACTTTCAATCATTATAACTTCATTATTTTTGAAAGACATATATACCACTAGCGTGTGCATTGGTTACATTTAGACTGTGGCCTTTGTGAGTGCCTCTGCAAGAAAAAGTTTTCCATTGATTAAATGTTGTTAGTCTTTTCTTTTCACTATCTCTTTCGTTTTTCTGGTATTCACATATTGTTAAGTACTGGCATGATTTGCTTTTCAATATAATGGCATATATGAATTTGCTTTAATTCACACATAATGTAGTCAACATGTTCCATCACAACTTTCGTGAAAATAAAATTTCTGGTAGAAGCTGCCAATATCATTGCATTATGTGATTGCATCCAATTATATTATTGCGCACAGGGTGCTATTAATTCTCGAAGATGCATAACCTCCTGAGCCATATAATATTACACGTATAATACATAGTGAATCTACACACAGAAATTACACTCGTAACAAGCGCTGTGCTTAAAATACCAAAAATGTTGGCAAGGGGATCTTCTCTCTCCTACACACGAGAGATCAATTTAGTCTACAACTAAGTCTACAGTAGTTTATATATTTTATTATTAAATTATATTTATAAAATTTTATATTTTATAAATTTAAATTTTATAAACATAATTTATATAATAAAAAATATTTATTTAATGATAAAATTTAATCATTTAAAATATATATCAAGTAAAGTAATTTATAATAGATTTTTTCTTAAAGTAAGTTAATCTTTTTCTATTTCTTTATCTCTATATAATTATAAAAATATTGTGATTTGATATTTAATTCAATTTTTATTAAAAAATAATTCAAACTGAAAAAATAATATATGATTTAATTTGAATGTAATATTAAAATTAAAATAATATTTTACAATTTAATTTAAATTAGTTTGTTCAGTTTTATTTTATTATTTATTTATTTTTGTATAATTTTTAATTTAGATTAGAAAAATGCTATATGAAAAAATAAAAATTGAAGCAATTTTATTGCAACAAATAATAGCATCATATATACGTTAGTTAATGAGTAAAATTATGAAAAAAAAATGTTGAATTTATTAATAAAAAATGAAAATAAAAAAAAAAGGTGAGAATATGAGAGTATAGCAAGAAAAGAAAAAAAATGGCATAAAAGTTTGAGGATATAATATCAAAAGCAATATAAATATGTTATATATGCGGTTGAATTTGGTTTTAATAATAGGAAACAGAAACTAAACCAAACCGTAATTAAAAGTGTGATTTTCAGTTTAATCATTTTTTTTATATTTTCAGTAGTATGGAATTGGTTTGTTTCAATTTAAACATTCTTAGTTATAATAATAAATAAAAACTAAATCTAGATTATATACACAATCATATATAAATAATTTAAATTTAATGATCAAATAATTATTTTAAAATTTTATTATTTTTTAATTTTGATCATTTAAATAAAATTTAAAATAAATTATACTTTACCTTCTATTAATTTCACCCTTTTTCAATTTATCTATTGTACTTTCTTTTTACTAAATTTCTATATATGTCTTTTTTTGCATTATTTAATCTTATAATTTAAATATATTTGCTAAAATATTTCAACTAATTAAAAATTAAAATTGTTAATTAAAAATTTATTAAAGTATTTAACTCTATTTGATAAAGGAGTTTAGTTTAGTAATTATTAGTGTTTTTGAAATATTTATTGATGTTTTTTATATTTTTCAGTTTCTAGTTAAAATATGGATTTTTTTATCTTAATATATTTTAATAATTTGATCTTTTATTTATTTATATTTTTATAAATTTAATAGGGTTAAATATATTTTTAGTCCTTCTAAAATGTTTAAATTTTGGTTTTGATCCTTCAAATTTAAAACCTTTGACTTAGGTCCCTCATTTTTTAAAATATATTGATTATAATCCCTATATTAACTTAAGTTATATTAAATTAAAATACATTAATCATGAATAAAGGATCATAATCAAGATATTCCATAAAATGATTAAAATTTTCTTCAATAATAATTGATCTAACTTGATTTAATGTAACTTAAATTAATATTAAGGATTATAAGCATGATATTTTAAAACATAAGGGATCTAAACCAAAAATTTTAAAATTGAGGGACCAAAACCAAAATTTAAATATTTTAGAGGAATTAAAAACATATTTAACCCAATTTAATATTATCTTATTCTTTTATGATAACATTACTAGTTTTTCATATATTTATTTTTATATTATTATAAAGTATTATATTTTAAAATATTATTTTAATATATACTATTTATTTCAATTATTATATTATTTATTTTATTTTATTAAATAAAATATTAAACCTTTTCTTAAAATTTAGAATTATAAAAATAGTTACTTTTTTAAACAGTTTTATTTAAAATTTATTTATGTAAAAGTCAAAATAAAAAATTTTATTTAATTAAATTTTAATTTTTAAAAGAAAATAAATATATAATTTTTTATCAAATTTTAATTTATTATTTAATTATATTTTGATTATTATTTTATATTTATTAATTAATTTAACCAATAATTTTATCAAATATTTTTAATTTAATTATTAATTTATCAGCTTTTAACTTTCGCCTAATTTTTTAATTTTTAATTTTTATATTTCAATTTTTAACTAATGTATTTGCTAGTTTTACCAAAAACACATTCATCAATAGGTTTATTATAAAAAAAATATAAAGGATAAATTAAAAAAATATTATTCTAAAAGAAAATAAAGTATGATTTCTTCTCAAATTTGATAATTTATATTTATTATTTTTAATTTTTATAAAACAATTTATTTTCGTCCACATAATTTCTTATATATATATATATATATGTATGTGTCTTATCCAGCTAAACGAAAGCTCTCCGCCAGCGAAACAAAGAAGACATATAACTAAACCAGTAAAATTTAATTTGATGTTTTGCAAGACAAGCAATGTGGTTAAGAGATTAAACAAAAAAAAAAAGGAAAAGAGAAAAAGTATTTTGAAAAAAGGGATGTGGCAAATGTTATGATGAGATGCCTACTTTTGTACATGAGTTCCTATCCTTCATTCACAGTTAATATTAACCAATCAGATATTCCATCTCACATGTTCAATGAATGAAGGAGAAGAGAGACATATGCATGTGTGATTGTGTCTTAAAATTTTTCTTTAGCGAGAAAAATTTAAAAAAAATGTTTTTGGGATTTACTTTTTTGAATTTGAAACTGCTAAAAAAAAAATGACTTTTGGATTCATGTCTGAAAAGTATGCAAGTTTATTTTAGAATTTTGGATTTCATTTTGTATGTCTAAATTCTTGCAATGTTGCAAAATAAGAACGTGTTTAAATGTATTTTTCCTTTATGACAAAAAAAAAGCGTTTTTTATTTGTGTAATCATTTGTGTGGTGTTAAATAATTAACATGTTTTGATAAAATACAACAGATGTATAAGGTAGCCATTGAATAAGGTAAAACAATAAACATTACTGATCTATTTAATTAATAATTAAAAATTATATATAAAATCATTTTTAAAAAAGTAATCTGCCAGTTTAGCTTGTTTTAACCTAGTAATCCTATTTAGTTAGGATCCAACCTACAAGAATGGTTTCATAATATCCCCATAATGAAAATAAGGAGAAAAATTGCATCCACAATAATTTATCAGACAAATATAGAAATATTTTTGACCAAACTCTCCTGTGGTCCTTAGCCCTTGCATAATATCTAGTATGTGATTTCTATACGTTCTTTTGTTTTCATTTTCCAATATTTTCTTTTATAAATTATGAAAAATATATTTTCCAAGTTAAACGATAGTTAGAAATATCCAACATAAGTATTGTTTAATTTAAATAACTTAGGTCTCTATGTGGTTTATTTATTTATTTATTTTAAATTAAGTTAAAAATAAATTTATTTAATAAAAATAATTTTAAATTAATTTTTAATATATTTTAAAAATAATTTAAATTTAAAAATAAATTTATTAATTATTTTAAAATATTTTTACTTTAAAATTTTTAAAATTTAACTACCATCCTACTTATTATCATCATATTACAACCATCATTAACATTATTATCATAACTATCAATTTTTTTTAATTTTTATTAATAATAATAATTTAATTTTTATTATTTATAAAAATATTTTATATAAATTTAATTTTTATATATTAAAAAACATTATTTAATATATCAATTATATTAAATTTATAATATTATAATACAATTTTATATTATATAATTATTTATAATGTAATAATAAATATATTATTTTATAAATATAACTAAATAATATATAAATTATTTATCTTTAATATTTATAATTAAAAATATAAAAAATAAAAATTTATATAATTATATTATAACCATTATACCACTATCATTATCTTATAAACACTATTTTTATTTTTATTATTAACTACTATAATTATAATAATAATATTTTTTATTTTTTAAAATTTAATTATTTTTTATAAATTTAAAAATAAATAATATTATTTAATATATAAAAGTTATATTTAATTTATGTTATTATAATAAAATTTATATTACGTAAATATTTATGATATAATATATAAAATTATTTATTTATATATTGATTAATAATAACATATAAAATATTTTTTATATTATAATTATTATTATTATTATAATTAACACCATTAATATTTTCATAATAATAATATTAATTAATTTTTATTTTAAAAAGTTCAATTTTATTAATTTTTTATTTATCTAAATTTTATATATTAAAAATTAAATATATTATTTAATATATAAATTATGTTAAATATATAATATTATAATATAATTATATACTCTATAATTATTTATAATATATATTATTTTTATATAAAATAAATATTTTAATAATATAAAAATATTACAATAATAATATATAAATTTATTTTTTAAATGCTATTATTTTTATATAATAATAAAACATATATAATAAAAATTTATATAATTATAGAATATTTTTTATATTAAAATTATTATATTATTATTATTTTTATCATTATCATTATTACTATTACATAATAATAATAATAATTTAATTATTTTTTATAATTTAAAATTTATATTATTTTAAGATAATTTAATTTGTTTAATTTTTTAAATTAATATTTAATTTATAATAAAATAAAATAACTTAATTTATTTTTATAATAACTTTTAAAAATTAAAAACTAAAATTTAAAATTTAAAATAAAAATTAATTTTTATTTTTAAAACTAGAAACCATATCGTATTTTGATCTTCAAAATAAAATAAAAAAACAGTAACATTTTATTCTCGGATAAGGACGAATTCAACAAATTTTCGAGTTATCTAATCTGACCTGCATGCATACATTTTCAATTTTTTTCACAATATTTGTCTTACTTGACTTAATATGTTTATTAATATTAAATTTAGTAATTTTAGCGGTTATATTATATAAATTAAATTTAAAATTTTGAAAAATTATTTAATATTTCATAAAATAATTTTAATAACACGTAATGTATAATTTAAAATATAAATAAATACCTGTTATTCTTTTATTTGATGATAAGAATAGAATAATAAATAATAAAAAATAAAATTTAAATAAAATAAAATATGAAAAAAAGATATATTTTTATTGTATTCTATAATATTAAAATAATAAAACAGATAACATTATATTATTACATTTAAATTTTAAGATGAATAAATAATAATAAAATAAGATAAAAGTTATATTAAAATATAAAATATATTTTAATCAAAATAAGTATAATTTTAATATTAATTTTGAATTTCATGTTTTAATTAAAATATATAAAAAATAATTGTTTGTGTAAATAATTTAAAAATTGATATAAAATATAACAATATCATAATTTTTCTATAATTAAAATTTAAATATCTAATATTATAAAATAATTAATATATTTTTATGAAAAATATATTTTAAAATATCAAAATTATATTTTATAAAATAATTATTTATTTTTATTAAATATTAAAGAAGATATGAAATAAAGGTATAGAGCGAAACATTAATTTATCCCATCATAATGAATACTAATCTAGCATCTTTAAGGATAAGAATTTGAGTTAAAAGAATATGATAATTCAACAAAATAATAAAATATATTTAGGTTGATGAAGAATTTTGTTTTTGTGATTAAAAATTGAGGAAAGTGTAGGTACAGGTTTAAAGGAAGTGAAAATAAAAAATTAAAATTTAACTTTAATTTTAATTTTATCAGATTTAAGTAAATTTTTGAGAATTTTATATATTATTTTTTAATATATATATATATATATTAAATAAATAATATATTAAATATATTTTAATTTAAATAATAAATAGTACAGATATTAAAAAATAAAATATAAAATTTAATAATAAAATTATATTTTAACAAAATATGATAATTTAATATTTTTATTTAAATAATATGATAGTTATTATAATAAGTTCAAAACAAATTTAACCTTATTCTTATAAATTAGATATGCGTGTTTAAAATTAAAATAGATCGAATGAACACTCACAAATTTAAATTCTATTATCATATCTAAAGAAGATGAATTGTTTTATTTTATTCTCTTATCCTTCCATCAAGTAAGTTCTATAAAATAACGTCCATACATTTTTAACCTTTTCACAGTTTAGTATACATTATCATTATATTAATATTATATTATTTAATAATTAAATTTATTAATTATATATTTTATAAAAATATTAAATAAAATAAAATTGACATAAATTACTTCATGTTGATCCTATCCTAAAAGTATATTTGTATTCTATATTACACATGTTAGAGGTAAAATTATCATTTGACACAAGATGCATTAATATCAAATTAAGCTACTTTTAATGGATTGATTCAAATTAAATGAACTGATTAATTGATTAGATGAAATAGAATGGTTCAAACCACTTTATTATTGTATTTAATACAATCTTTGGTCAATACAATTTTCATCCTACTTTAATTTTAATTAGACCCTTTTGTATTTGGGTATTCTTCAGAAAGAATGATTTAAACGACTTGATAATTTTATTCAATACAATCTTTGGGTCAATCCAATTTTATCTTGCTTAAATTTTAATTAAACCCGTATGTATTTGGATATTTTGAAGTTTTAATGTTGAAATCAATTTTAAGTAATTTTGACATGATAAAAAAAATCATAATAAAATAAAGAAATATCCATCCTAATTCAACTTGTAAAGAGAAGTAACCTTATCAACAGTTGTTTAGTCCTTAAATTAATTTATTACATTTTTTAACAAATATTAATCTTGCTATATATCATGAGTTGGCTACCTATGATCCCCTTTTTTCTTCGTTTTATTCTTTTTGTTTTTGTTTTTTTATAAAAGAAAGTGGTGATAGAGGGGAGGGGGATATCCATTCCTTTTGATGTCAACCGAACTTAACTCTACCTGCCATCACCAATTTACCTAGATGCCCCACCATTACCCATTGCCTTCTGTATTGTTTATATGCTTTGACTAAATTGTCCTTTGCACATGATTCGCAGGTGCTTTGTAAATTAGATTTGTACAACTAAATAGATCTCCAAATAAAAAGCTAATCTTCGATGATTATATGCATTAAATGGTATATTGATTGAATGGGCCCCGCGTCCTTGCATTATATATATGTGCTTGCATTTCCCTTTGTTTGTTTTAGACTCAATTATTGACTTACTGAATTGATGGCAGAAAATAAGGGAAGTAAATATATTTTCCCAATTTCTATTCTCCCTGTTATCTTATTTTCTATTTATATTAATAACTATTTCCAATTCCTTTAACTGTGGGGGGTTTCATTTCACCCATTTTTTTTTTGCCGCAAACATTTACTGACATCAAAGGTACACATAATTAAGAATGCATTTCTCCCCAGAAAACAAATGATTTTGTAAACATTTATTATGGTTACTAATTATAAGCAATACTGTCTTTCGAAAGAAATAAAAATTTGTCTCAAGCAAGGTTCGTAAAAAGGATTCCAATTTGACAAAAATACACACCCAATATAGAAGAATACAAAATAAAATATATAATAAGTAAAATAAAAATAATTTCTTTTTTCAATATTCAACAACAACCTTATCACAATATCAAGTCATTTTCAAGCGCAAGTGCAACGATCAAAGAGGTTTGGAATTTAAAATTCGAAAGAGAAACGCAACGTTCACATAGCATTGCACAGCGGTGGTGCCATAATTGTAGATGGGTAGGAGCCATTGTCTTTGATAAAGAATATATATAAATGGGAAATTATCCAATAAATCACACCATCGCCAATGACTACATGTTCCCTGATCTTTTTTTTTTTTTGGTTTAAAAAATAGCACAGTAATCAGTTTTTGAATAGACATTTCTAAGAATAATTCTACATAAATATTTTTAATAAATGGTTTTAATAATTTTTATTTTATAGTTAGAAGAAAATATTATATATATTTAAAAATTTTATATTATTATTTCATGATTTTTACTTTCATCATCATGTAGTACCATTTTCTGTTTTAAAATAGTAGGAGGATGTTGTGAGAAAATTGCATCACTCGATTTAAATAAGAAGGTTTTAAATCTTCCTAATAAACAAAGTTAGTAATAATCTTAATAATTACTTAGCTGGGGAAAAATATTAAAATGTTTATGTGTTTTTAAGAAACTAGGTCCTCGCCTGTTTTAATATCTAGTATCTGAATCAACTATGAAAATATATTATTTTAAAAAGTTACCGTGTATAATTAATTATGATAAAACTAAAATTAATTATAAGAAACTACATCATATATAGACATGTTAACAAATAATTTATTTTAAGATAAATGAGTTTTATTTCGAGAGCATAAAAAATCATTTTTATACATTATTAGAATTAATAACAGATGTAGAATAATTAAAAAAATAATTATTTGAAGGGAAAATAAAAGATATTTTTATTTCAAAATTTCTTTAATTTTCTAAAATTATATTTAAGCAAGAGTCAGAGTGCTAAAAAAATTAGTTGATTGCATTTTACCTAAAAAAAATAAAAACAGTTTATTGAAAAAAAAAGGCGAAATAGTACTTACTCTTGCAGTTTTTCCCTTGTGTCCAAATATGTTTCCAGAAATTTTGGGGGTTGAAAACGGTTATTTTAGAAATAGTTAAATAAGCAATTCCACTTTTTTTAAATAAAAATAATAATTCCTAACATGTTTTTGTTTAACCAATTAAAAATGGGTTCAGGATGATACTACATTAGTATTCCTTGAATTATCAAAGAAGAATTGACTGTTGGTTCTTACAGTAAATATTTAATTTCATTAAATATAAGAACTATCAATTAATAAATATTTAATATCCTATCAAAAGATATTAATAAAAAATTCTATATCCTATTATGAAAATTATTTCTTATATAAATAAAAATCAATAGGTTCAAGTTATTCAAATATTAATTCTTTGATTTTTTTAGTACTTAGTATTTAATTAATTAAAAAGATGTTTTTTTTTTTAAAATAACACGATTCTAATAAAAAAAAGTACGGTGGGTTGATAATACATTGAAGACTTTAACTAATTTTATATGTATGCACATCTCATTAGTCATTTACCAAGATATTAAGTCCTCTTATGGTGTTTAAAAAAGATTCATGATTTCTTAAGTTCTTAAAAAAAATCAGTTACTTTAATTTAATAGGGTACTTAACATTTTGATTCTTTAGCCAAAGGATGAAGACACTAACATAAAAAAAATGTTGGGCAGTGGGAGTAGCAAAGTACTGGATGGAGTAATTAGTTTGTTTAATTTGAAGAAACTAATAATTCTGCTTGGAATCACACATGACGCACACTATCACGGCCATCAAAACTTTGACGCCATTTATTACGGTAGGTCACAACCCAACAGAACTGGCCACCATTTACTTCTGTTCATAAATAGATTGGCCTAATAATATGACCTCCTTCAAACTAGTTCTATTCAATAGTGGTTCCCACTAATTAAGAAATACAATTTTCTTCATTATAAACTTTTCATTTACATTATTTACACTTTTTTTTCTTAATCACAAACCGAGTTTGAGTACAAAACACCGCCTAGAATCACAAAAAGATATTTTAAACCTTCATTTTTTTTTGTCAATTTTCTTTTTTATCAGGTATGTGAAGGAAAATTTGTCCAAATTGCAATTGTCACAATCACGGTAGGACCCCAAAGGCCACATGTAGAGTACCACAGTTCTAGGCAACAATTTGAAAATTAAAACCAATACCCCAATGTTTGTTTGCTTCTTTCTTTTTTTTCAGTTAACAAAATTTAATTAAAAAAGAAGGGTTTTTTGGGTAACTCATAGATCTACATTGCCAAAAAAAAGGATCAAAATAAAAAATATAGAAGGTGTGAAACGGAGGAGGGACAAACCCAGATCACAAACAAACTGATGTAAATAAAATATAGGATAGATTAGCTTCAATGATTAAAGGTCAATGCAGGAACCACGTTAGGGTCTGTTTGGTCATTTGACATCTCAGTATGCCCAACCGCCACTGAAATCCAAAAAACACATCCCAAAAGAGAAAGCAACAAAGCTCATCTTCATCTTCATCCTAAGAAAAGGAAAATAATAATAATCATAAAATTCAGAAAAAATAAGTTACAAAAAATTTTAAAATAGAAAAAAAGAAAAAGGAAATAATTAAAAAAGAAAAAGGAAATAATTAAAAAAGAAAAGAAAAAAGGTGACCTACAGGAGCCGGCCTTTAACTAAATATAGCTGGACAGACAAAAACCAACAATTATCTCCATCGTCTCTGTGAGCAGCTGTTCAAAAATCTATGCATCTATTTATTATTTTCATAAATAATAAATAAATACAAATTAATAAATACCTGTCTATATTTTTCCGTGCCACTTTTGTTATCACTCTATATCGAAAGAGCAAAGTCAGGTGAATTTACCGAACCCGGATGAGAAGCGATAAACAATACTAAATTTTAAAAATAAAAATAAAAAAGGGTGAAGATTCCACAGATTAAAAAAGAAGAAAAGGGGAGCATGTAAAAGTTAAACAATAAAAAGCAAAAACAAAAGAGGGAAATATTTATTTTCTATTGCAATTTTTATTATAGATAAAAATAAAAACAAAAACAAAAATAATAATAATAAATTAACCTCGCTCACACTGCATAGCAATTAGCAAGGGATATAGAGAGAGAAAGAGATTTCTTACTTACATATATACAGACACATATACAATACATAAAATAAAAACCCATCAAAAAATTTCAAAGAATTCACCACCTTTTATTCTGTTTATATTTTTAATTTTTCTCGTCGTCTCAGCTGCTGTAATTGCTGTGTTGGAGAGAGAGAGAGAGACCCGAAAGAGACTATGCTTGGGGACTCTGCTGTTTTGGGAGGAGGAGGTGGTGGTGGCAGCGGCGAAGGTGGCAGTGGTGGCTCCGGCGATGCAGTGGCGGCGGGAACTCATGATGGGGCGGTGGCGGCGACAGGTGGCGGAGTTGGATCAAATTCAGGGGATGATGAGAGGGGAAGAATCGAAGAAGGTGAACGTAGCTTCGGTGGCAACCGGTGGCCACGACAAGAGACTATGGCTTTGTTAAGGATACGGTTAGATATGGACGTGGCCTTTCGAGATGCAAGTGTTAAGGGTCCTTTGTGGGAAGATGTCTCCAGGTGACTACTACTTAATAGTTTTAATCATTCTTCTTTTTAATATTATTTTTTTAAATCTTTTAACTTTCTCTTGTTTATTCTCATTCAATTCACTTCACTCCACTTCAATTCATGTCAATTTTGAGGGTCTTGGATATCTTTTTCTCCAAAAAATAATGGGGGGTGGAGATCTGAGAATTGGATTTTGCTTTGATTTTTATTCTCGGGAATGCATTCTTCCACTATCTTCAACTTCAATTCCATCTTTCTTCTCTATTTCTTTCCTGTCATTTGGATTTTGCTTCATTTTTCCGTTCCTTTTGTATTTTTCTTTCTCTTAAATCTTCAGCGCCCCTTTTTTTTTGTTCTCTTTTGGAGTTTTGACATAAAATTTTTATAAAAGAATTTAGATGTGCAGCCTCCATCGCCATGATTTGGGTGTGATTTTGCTTTTCTGACATTCACTTTTGATTCATGTGTCCTATTTCCCAAATAAGTTACCAACTTGAATTGAGTTATCAAAGGCGAGATTTTTCTTCCCCCCTTTTTATTTCGGTTACCCACTCCTAAGGGAAATTAAGTAGAAGATTATATCCATCAAATCTTCTAACTTGGTCATGTGTTTTTCATGGGGAGACATTTCTGTTCATCAAATTCATACGATTTAATTTGTTATTTAAAAGCACTTCAATTACATGCAAGTCTGACATTTTCTCCCATCTTTCTTAATTTCACTTAATTCCTTTCCCTTGCATTCCCATTACTTGATTAATTCATCTCATCATATATTTTTATTTTATGTTTATCCCATGCTCCCAATGCTTTCTATATCTCAATTGTCCACCAGCCGAATTTCATAAGATAATTATAAGATAAACCCAGAATTTTTTTTAAAAAAATTTGTCTTGTTTTTTGGCGTCAGGAAAATGGCAGAACTTGGGTATCACAGAAGTTCAAAGAAGTGCAAAGAGAAATTCGAGAACGTGTACAAGTACCACAAGAGAACGAAAGAAGGTCGAAGTGGGAAGCCAGATGGCAAAACATATCGTTTCTTTGAACAATTAGAAGCCCTTGAGAACCACCCTCCAACCTCTCATTCCCCCAACCCATCATCAAAACCACCACCACAGTCACAAGTAGTAGCTACAACAACAGTGTTACTACCAACAACTAGTACACCACCACCAACAACAACAACAACAACAGTGCCAATGCTACAAGTGCCTAACACCACTCTCACTAGTGTCCCCAATATCACTGTTCCATCGACAACAACAACACTTCCTCTAGGCATGCCCCAAAGCATTAATGTGAGTACTACCCCATCCATAAACCTCGCAGCCCCTTCTTACCCTCCATCAAATTTCCCACCACCACCATCAACAACAAACACCTCTTTCCCCACCCAATCATTGTCCAATTCTAGCTCCTCCTCAACCTCTTCCGATGACACATTAGAAGGGAGGCGCAAGAGGAAGCGAAAATGGAAAGACTTCTTTGAGAGACTAATGAAGGAAGTGATTGAAAAGCAAGAAGAATTGCAAAAGAGGTTCTTGGAAGCCATAGAGAAAAGAGAGCATGATCGAATGGTAAGAGAAGAAGCGTGGAGAGTACAAGAGATGCAAAGAATCAATAGAGAAAGGGAAATTCTAGCACAAGAAAGATCCATAGCCGCAGCCAAAGATGGAGCCGTTATGTCATTCTTACAAAAAATTGCGGAACAACAAAATCTCGGTCAAGCATTGAGTAACATCAACATCATACAATCACAACAACAACCACAACCACAACCACAGCCTCAGCCACAACCGCAACCAAGTGTAGGACCAATGCAACAACAACAACCACAACCACCACCGGCGGCACAGCCCGTGGTGCTACCATTACAACAACAGGTGGTGAATATGGAAATAGTGAAAGCTGATACTAATAACAACAATGCGGAGAATTTGATGGCCTCAAGTTCTTCAAGGTGGCCAAAAGTGGAGGTTCAAGCATTGATAAAGCTGAGAACAAGTCTTGATGCGAAGTATCAAGAGAATGGGCCAAAAGGGCCTCTGTGGGAGGAGATTTCAGCGTCAATGAGGAAGCTTGGGTATAACAGAAACGCGAAAAGGTGCAAAGAGAAATGGGAGAACATAAACAAGTACTTCAAGAAAGTGAAGGAAAGCAACAAGAAGAGACCACAAGATTCCAAGACGTGTCCTTATTTCCAGCAGCTTGATGCGTTGTATAGAGAGAAGAACAAGCTTGAGGTAGTGAAGCCGGATACTTCGGTGGCGCCGTTGATGGTGCGGCCGGAGCAACAATGGCCACCTCAACAAGACACAATGAGAGGAAGGGAAGTGACAATGGAGGATGTGGGGAATGAAGAAGATGAGGAAGAAGAGGAGAGGGAGGGAGAGGAAGAAGAGGATGATGATGAAGAGGACGAAGAAGGAAGTGGTAGTGGTAACGGTGCTGGTAACTACGAGATAGTGCCAAACAAGCCTCCTAATAATGTTGCTACTTCAGTGGGTGCTTCCGTTGAATAGAAGAGAGAGAGAGAGAGAGAGAGAGAGAGGCGTGTGAAAGAAGGTAAAACAGTGTCAAAGAGAGTGCAGGGGTTGTCGGAAAAAGTGGGTGGTGGTCATGGTGGCGATTGGTGGCGATCATGGTGGAGAAAAACTTTGAATATGCACGTACGGTGTAATGGCACATGGATATTGAGCTATGGCAGATGGTACTTTGTTGTAGCATATAGTCAGTAAGATTATATGTTTTTTCTTCTCTTTTCTGCTTTATAAAATTTTTTATTTTTTTGGAATAATAAATAAGTCCAACCAGAGAGGAAATTAAGACAGACACCAATAAACAAGAGAGAGACCTTAATTAAGGTTGTAATTTTTTTCTCCTTCCCTTCATCTTTGTTTATGTTCGTGCTGGTGTAAATGGGAGAAGATTAATTGGGGTTTTTTTTTTCCATGTTTCAATTTTGACATTTTGTTACTTCTGAGATGACTGTCATTGACTTTTTTTCCCCTTCTTTTCTTATTTTACCTTATATTTTGATATAAAACATAAATAGTGAAGTTTCTTGTTCACGTTAGTTAAAGTTTAATTTTTAATTATATGCGTGAGAAAAAAATTATTAAAAAACTAAAATCATTTTCAATAATTATTTTCTCAAATCAAAGGTGACGAATTAATTTCAGCGTTTTCGTTTTACACTAATCTTTGGCCATTTGTCAGAAATCAGAATAGTGAGGCAGAAAATTATGAGACTTAACTGTGCGCTGAAAAAATGGGAAGCAAAATAAGGTTTAAATTTAATACAATTTACTAGTTTTTTATTTTTTTAAAATAAGTTTTTTATAAACATTTTTTGGTTAATTTTAAATTTTCATCATTGTTTTTAAATTTATCTTTAGCATTATAGTAGAAATAGTTTATATGATTTAAAATAAATAAAAAATTTATAAAAATTTTAAAAGTAAGAAATTAATTTGTATTATTCTTAAAAATTAAAAATCAATTTTATAAATTTTAAAATAAGAGTATAAATAAGTCAATTTAATATTAAGATGGCCAGAGAAGAAAAAGAAATGGGTAAAATGATATTAAAGGAGGTTTAAATTGTTGAGATAACGGCCCCACGTTGTTGCATTGCAACAGAGAGGGTTGTGAAAGAGTGAAAGCAGAGAATGCCAGCATCACACATGGAGTCATAAACCCTTGAAGGAGGGTCCACAATGAGGAATCTTGTGAGTTGTGAGTAACCTCACTCTGAAAAGAACCTAAAACACTACACTAGCATGCAGTTCTTGTCTCTGCGCCACTGTGCACGCAAGGTGATGTGTTTCTCTTCATGGGTGTCAGTACTAAGAAAGAGATCAACCTTCATCATCATCTTCTAATGGGTCAACTTTTTCTGCTGTTAATGTCCTTTTTTTATCACCATCTCAATATATATCTATTACTTACACTCTCTTTTCATCAAACAAATCCTACTTTCTAAAACAAAAATAAATAATAAATAATTTACTAATCTAATTTCTTTAATTTTTCTCTAAATAAAATTTACATATTGATTGGCTTATAAGTAACCTAATGGAAAAAGAGATTATGTGTGCTTTTAGTATATTATATAAGCACATATGAGAGATTGCTATAATGGAGGAATTTTAATTTGGAATAAAACAGGTCATTATTTTTCTTTGATCTTATAAGCACAATCATTTTCTGGGTATCCAATTCTCCTCTTATACACTTTCAGTTTTATTTTTCTAGTTATTTTTTTTAACTCTTTGTTTAGATTGACTGTTGCCACTATACATCATACTAGAGCTTGATTTCCCCGTGTTAATTCATCATACATAGGCCATAGTTTTCCTTTGAACTTTTCACAAGGATAGAATTATTAGAGTATCAAATTCTCTTTCTTAGATTCTTTAGTTTTATTTTTTTTAATATATATTTTATATTTTATTCTTTTGAATTAATGAGTTTGTACTATAAAAAATATTTTTTACTCACAATTTAACATTAAATTAATCTTTGTTAATGTAGATTTTTTAATAAAAATCAAATTTAGTATAAACATTATGAAATTTAACATGTATTATATTGATAAATAGTTTATTAATATATTAAATTTTAATATAATATATTATTTATTAATATAATTTTTTTTTAAAAAATCATACTAATAAAATATCTATGTTGGTTTGATAAAAAATATTGGTTTATTGGTATAAAAAAATCTCAAATTTAATTATTCTTCATCCATGAATGCGTCACGAAATGATGGGAAATAATTTTTTATTGGTAGCAAACATAAGATAGTTAGCATGAAGAAGTACAAATTACTACCATGTGGATATCCAAAACACAAGTTAGGAACTGTGTGAGAAGGTAACTTTCACGATGAAATCCAGAACCTGTATTTGATTTCACAAGGGAGAATCAAACTAGTGCAGAGAAAGGTTGCTTGGGCGAAACAGTAGCAGAAGATATGAACATTGAAAGAAACTAGTTATAATTAGTAGTAGGGTGGTATTCTCAATCTTATTGTTTTGCATCCCTTATGAATATGTAAACAACTTTTTCTTTTGTCGTGTCTGGTTTTAGGTCCGAGAGAGAGAGCGTATGTTGTTCTTTATATGTGGCGCTGCCTCTCTTTATTACTTTCTTTTGTTTGTTTAATTTAAATTGTGTAGGGTAATCATTGTCTTTCTAGATGCTGCAGATGCATATATATCTATATACATACACATAACACATGCTGATGGGTTGGACCGAATGAATGTTATTGCATCTGAAAAAGGTGGGTGGGAAAACAAGCAGAACAGAATATTAATGTTGTCGATGGATGGACCATAGGGATGCTAAAATTCAGCTTTGGATTTCAGAGTCTAGCTCTTGACCTCTTATTGCCTTTTCTATATATAGTGCATATATGTGTAAAAATCCCATACCCACATAAATTTTTGCTGCATCAGGAATCCAAATTTCCGCATACTTTTCTTTTAATTTCCGTGTCTATGTTATTTGCACCTTCCATCATTTTTCTTTTTGAAAAATGCTATCATAATGTATAATAGACCTCCTATTGACAATTTTGAAGACAAAAATAACAACATAAGATTTGTTATTACATGAACAATCAAGAAGAGCGGAACATGTCATTCCTTCTAATATATTACACAAATACCCAACAAACGGATATATTAAAACATTCAATTGAAAATAAAAGTTATTTAAGTACAATTGTATAAAAAAATTCTATATATTATAAGTTAATTACCGCTGATTTGTCTTTATTTCTAAATATTTTATCCAATAAAAAATAAATTATCAACATAAATATCATAAATTTACATTAATAGATACAGTAGATTAGTAGATAATTTTGTTGACGGAAGAAATATATACCATTAATGCATTGCACTATTAATATAATATATCTATTAATATAAACATAATATTTATATTAATAGTTTAATTTTTTTTTTACACAAAATCTATATGTACTATCAGGGAGTCAAACCATCAATAGTTGGATTTTTCTAATACAGTGGCAAAATCTTACCTTAAAGAACTCTAGAATTGTCCTTGTTCATAGCACTTTCTTAACATGTTAGTTAAAATTCATATATGACCTATTAAATTTAAAGTAAGGCCTATCGTTAGGTTTGACACAATATTAGTAATATATAAAAATGCACAAGAATATTTTATACAAGTATCAAAGCGATCTATATATCATCTATTTTTTTCAAGATCCAAAACTCTTTCTAAAATTGTAGTTAGTATTCAACAGTTTACAATTTCTTTTTTTTTTTTTTAAATCCAAAACCTGTTGAAAATGATTGGGTGTTAAGAGTTTGCAAATATTTTACACAGAAAAAGTAAAATCCAATTCATCATCATCATTTAGGATTACTTTGGATTAATTTTAAATTTATAGAAACTTTCAATTTAAATAAGTATTTGTTTTTGTAATAAATCTATTTGTTTTGTTTTTTAAAATTAAGATACGTATTTCATTTTCAACTGACAAAAAAATATTTTAAAACTGTATAGGTACTTTTGAAGGAATTAAATAAAAAATTTAAAATTTTGAGGTATGTAAATTAATTTTAACTTATATATGTGAGAAATTGTATTGAACCTACCAATGAACCCTTGACAAATTCAACGGTTTTTTTTTTTTCAGATTTCTAGACAAATTTACTGAATCAAAAGAGTGACTAAATCATATCCGACTTTTAATGTTCTAAACAAAATTGTTGTCCCTAATGGAAAATTTATTATGTCTCAAGCACACATGAAATTGGTTCTATAGATGAAAATCTTCATAAAATATAGGAGTTAAAAGTCAAGATAATCCAATTAATTAGAATATGGTAACTCTAGACAAGTCCTTGGACATAATTATATTTTCTTTTTCACAAGAAACCTAGGCACCTAAAATCCATGAAAATAATGAAATCTTAATAAATTATGTCATGATGAGAATATAATAGAATCCAAATGAAGTCAACGATGATAATATTTTTTGCTTATAATATAGCATATGATGCAACAAATTATAATAAAGGTAATCTAACAATCTATGTTAAAGAATGTAAGCAAAAAGGTGATTGGTTAAAATGAAATGACGTAACTAAGGAAAATTAAACATGCTTGCAAAGCAAAAGTTATGAATCAGCCATCAATACATCTAAAGGTGAAAAGAAAGTTTGATACAAATTTATTTTTGCGCAAGAGTGAACCAGAATATTGAAAATGTAATATACAAAGCATGACTTGCTACTTAAAGGTTTTTGCAAAAAGATAGGATTAAATATTCTGAACCGACATATATCATGGGTGCAACAACTTTTTGATATTTAATACTCTCAACATACGTTAAAGACATGATTTATGTTTAATAAATATTGTTACAGCCTATTTCTAAAACTCACTTGATAAAAATATATTTATGTATTCTCTCTGTCTCTGTATTTTCATGAAAAGATTTAAGTGACTCAATTAATTATAATTGCTATTTATATCAATAACTTAAATATTGTTGGAGCTTGTTCTAAAAAGTTATTAAAAGTATTGAATTGCTGAAACAAAGAATTTTAAATATAATATTTGAGAAGAAAAACAGGTTTGCCTTAATTAACAAATTAAATATTTGAAAAACAAATTCTATACATTAAGATAGTTTTATATGAAATAATCACATTCATTCGTTTGCAACAATTGCATGGTCATTAGATGGGAATAAAGTTTATTTTAGAACTTAAAAAAATTATGATGAACCACTTGAACTTGAAGTGTATCTTAGTATGATAGCATTATAATTCGATATATCTTTCTTCATCTGTATATAAACATTGTAATGGGATTAAGCATATACCTTGTTATCATAAAGATGTTATGGATATGGATTTGTTTTATAAACCTAAGTTAGATCTAATTAGTTATATTGATGTAAGATATTTGTTTGGTCTACATAATGGTTGATTAAAAAAAATATTTGTCTACATGTAATGGTGCAACCATTTTATGATGATTTATGATAAAAGCATAATAATAGTTACATCAAAGAAAACCTTAAAATTACTTGAAGAAGAAAAAGAAGAATACTTTTGATTAAGATCAGTTACAACTCAATATATATAAGATGTTTGTGGTTTATTTTCAAAACACATAACTCTAATTATTTTAATTATGTGAAGATTAATATTGTATATATTCTTTAAATAAATAACTTATTCAATAAAGATTTGTTAATAACTAAAACACTTTTTGATGCATTATTAGAAAGCCTTGTTCATAATGTTAGAGTTCATTGGCTCAAAGATATTAACTATTATTAATTTATTATTATATGCATTGTATTCTTTTTCTTTAACTAAAGTTGTTTCTTATTGGAGTTTTACGGTAAGATTTTTAATGAAATAGTATTTAATAACATATTAAAGAATGATGTACTTTTTTTTATTAAAATTACATTTGGGATAATTTTTAGTTTTTGATTTTTTTAATTTTTAATTTTCAATTTTGAAAAAGTTGCCGTGAAAGGGAGTTTATTATATTTAAAATATGTTAAAATAATAAAATTAATTATTATTATTATAATAGTGATAACAGTGATAGTTGAGATAAATTTAAAATTGAGAATGAAAAGATTTTAAATTAAAAATAATAATAAAATTTTAAAATTTTAAAAGTTAAGTTAAAATTATTTTTAAAATAAGTTAAATATCAACTCAAAATTATTTTATCCGAATAAATTTTATTTTTAAATTTGAATTAAAAATCAAAATTTAAAAACATGCCACCATCCAAATAGAACTTCAGTTTTGGTCTGAAAATTGTGCGAGTCAAACAACTTAATATATATTTTTTAAGTGATTAGAACCATTATTAAATGCTCCTTAACCAGGATACCTAGGTATAAAACTCCATTATTTGGTTTATATGTGTTGCTACTATGGGTCAGAAAGAATGCACCTGAACGGATGTGAAGAGGTGTATGAAAATGTCTTTGTTATTTGGATATTGGGTATGGAGGCTGAATCCAATCTAAACCTGACCTATTTCCTTTCCTCTTTGAATCAAAATTGACTTGCTGTAAATTTCAAATAAAATAACTTCAGAGAAAATTTCCTTTAGGTAGGAAGTGAGTAAGACTAATTAAAACAATCAGGAGAGAGTTTGTTTAGCTTTGGCGGTGGTAACTGAATGATTTTTTCTTTTCATTGAAGTGAGAGATGTTCTCTTTATATTAGTGTTGATAAATAGATATGAACATCCTACTTCTAGTCTTTGAATGCTTTATTTGTAGCTAGTTCCTCTGTGTTTGTTTGTGAATTAATTTTTTATGATATTTGAAATTATCACCTAGTTACTATAATCAGTGCTTCAGCATTGTGTAGGGTCCAACGAATGCAAGGGAAAGATGTTTGTTTAATAGCTGACAAAATTATCTTTTTTAATTTGGTTTAAAAGTATGAAAATGGGACTCAAATTATGTCACCTGGCTATACTAAAATGTGGATGGTTTTTAATTGATAAAAACTTAATTTTACAAATTAAATAAAGCTGATGATTTTTGGGATTCATAAGTCTACTTGGATGCTTGGCACCAATTTCTTGCTTCTCTATCTTATTCTCCAACATACTCAGATACTTGGCTCTTATTCCTATTGTCATGCTTGGTGCCATTTGTCATTCGAGTAGCCAAAGGAAATATTTGTTCTGCATAGATTTGCTTTCCTCTTTATGCTTGGTAGAAACAGCCACAGGCCTTTGACCTTCTATCTTCCATATAGACTAAAATCCGTTACTATCCTATGATAATGATTTATTTTTGGCTGCAACAAATGGTATCCTGAATCTTTTGTGAGAATATATTTACTTTGTCCATCAATGTTGATCATTGGAACACTTGCTCTTCAGAGGATGAATGCCTTTGCTCAATACTTGTACGGACACAGACGCTTCTGTTTAGTGTCTGATGCTCAAGAAATCAAGGACTTGAATTTATAGCCTTAATGGTTGGTAATGAAAAAAAGAAAGAAAGCCTCAATCAAGGATGAAGTGCAATAGGTGAACTTGTTATCTGCTTGCAGAGTATTGCGTACTTACTAATTTTCCATTCGTCGTGGAAATGAACTGTTGAAATTTTGAACAGCTATTCAGTAGAAAGCTTTGAGGTGGATAGCCGATAATATTATACATTTGCTACGTACTTTCAGGTTGCAACTATTCTATATCTGGACTAACAATCCTTCCTCTACCTTATTGCCTAAAATATTGTTGTTCAGTCTTTTAGGCTAGAATAATATTATGTAGAATAGCATCACTCTTTAGGCTAATTTATAATCTACAATACAATTAATCTGTTCCCATTTTAGATTGGTGTCAACTTCTTATCCAACTTATTCCCGCCCGTGTTTGTTTGTTCTTAATTTGCTGCTGTTTTGAAGTTGGATTTGGATTTGGATTTTTTACACGTGAAGGGTTTCGGCCTAGTTTTTTTTTCCATATACAGCACCTGGTTACTGCTATCCAAATCCAGTTGATTGCTGATAGTGCAGTGTCATGTGTATCTAGTGTAACCAGATTGTCTAAGACGAGTACATTCTATATTTTAGTGCTACTGTTTTTGTGAGTACAACTTTCATGAACTAATCAAAATCTTTACTATATTTTCCAATATGCATTAGTGGGGTTGACTGTAATTAGTCTTGACAATGCAGCAATTTGTAAGGGGAAAAGGTATCATCAACACCAATATTTCTCTGGTGATTGCATATGCATTTTTCTCATTAGTTTTATCTACCTCCCCCCTCCCCTTTATCGTTTTTGACAAATACACTGATGTTTTTGCAACTGATGTTAGTGGTAACAATTCATAGCTGGATTATATGATATCCATGCTGTAATGCTTGCTATTTTCAATGTTTTTTTGTACTCTATATTTAATTTTAAGGCCTTAGGTATGGTTTCTCAGGTTCGGTTCCTTTTCAGAATGCAAAATGTGATAAGTGAATAAACATTGTGAAGGGTAAAATTTGGGCCAACAAAAAATGGCATTTTGTCTCACTTCCCTTAGAGGTTGGTTTGGTAAGAGAAAGTGGTTTCTACCAAATTGAAGAAATTCTATCCTTGTAAAGTGTTTGGTTGCAATCATGAATGAGAATGAAGAATCGTACCTCTCCATTCTCATATTTCGTCCATAGAATGAATGCGGCGTGATCAAGTTAGGGGGGAGGGAAACATAATGCAGCATGCATGAAATCATTATTTCCACCCATTTGGAGGCAATTTTTTTCTTCTTTCTTTATGAGCAAACTTATTTAATGAACAAGGGGAACAAGTAATACCCAACAATCTGTACAAGAGTTCAGAAGGTAAAAAAAGCCCATTCGGAGGAAATGGTGATTATAGTTTTAAAATTTAAGGCCCAGAATGAAAATGCAAATAATTTGATAATGCAATTTTTTTGTGTGTATGGTAAATGTAAATAAGACTTATCAATAGTTTTTATACCTGTGATCTTTTCTTAATTCCTGGTAGTTCTCTTGCTTAGTTCACAGAAATTACCCTCTTTCTCTGTATCATTGGATAATAATTATATTCCACTTATTTTTTTTATTCAGGAACTCATAAAATATAAATTGATTTTGCATTCAAATTCTTATGATTTAGGTTTTGTACAGATAAAGGGTGCACATAAATATGGCCAACTTAATTTTTATTGCTTATTACAAATTATATAAAAAGCAAAGAAAACAATTTAAAAAAATAAGATAAAATTAAGAAAATAAGTAATAATAAAATAAATCAATTTGTTGGATGTACGTTAACTTGTTTTGGTTATGTTTTTGAAATGAAATAAAAATTAAAAAATACGTTGGAAGTAGAATTTTAATTAAATAAAAATGAAAAAATATTAATAATACTCGATCCAATTAAATTTGTCTTAACATAAAATAAAAATACATACTTTCTTCTTCAATTCAGATTTTTTTTTTTTTTTCATTTTTCTAATAGCGTCCACTCTCATGCTTTTTTTGCTAAGACACGCACTATATTTTTTTCTCTCTTTCTATTCCGTTAAGGAGCACATAACAAGGTAACGTCACGCCCTTTACATCCCTCAGAGAGGTTTTCTCTTTCTCTCTCTCAAATTTATATAAGAAAAATCTCACTACACCATTCTCTCATTTCTTTGGAGATCTATTTTCACACGCTCACTATTCCCACACTTCACTCACCTTCTTCGGCTCTCTTCTTCAGGCTCATTCACACGCGGAGGGGGAACGCTCCTCCCATTACAGAGATCTCTCTCCTTCTCGAGTCTGAACACACAATGCTCATTCAAATCATCCCAAAAAGCACATAGCAAGCACTTCCCTACTCTCTCTCTCTCTAACATCGCACAGAACATTCACTCTCATTTTTTCACACATTGAAGCAGAGCGTCATCACGTTCTTCTCGCTACGTCTCTGCTATTTTGTCACCACGTTCTTGCTGCTGTCATGGCGGATCTGAAATGTGCGTTGGTAGCTTGAGATCTTAAGAAGCAGTGCATTCAGCTTCCTTCCGGCACGAAACAGTGGGCATACTCAACCATGGGTGGAGCATTCAACTTTAGAATAATAGATTTAAATGCTGCTGCTTATGCACTTCAGTGTTTGGAGCACACACAAAATCCGATGAAATCTGTACTGAAGGCTGCTATTGAAGGGGTCAACAAAACTCTTGTGCTGGGTGGAAGATTTCATCATTGGTCAAGGTGCTCTCACCAACTCCCATTTCCTTTTCTTTAATATTTAATTACATTCACCTTGGTTGCTTTTTCTTGTTCCAAGTTATATTTCTCTTTCTTCGGTATAAGCATAAAAACATCAATGCTTGTTATTACCGTTAATAATAACCGTCATAATAAAGATAATTATTTTGATTTAAATATTTAAATTATTTATTTATTTATTTATTTTACTTTTGATATGTTCTGTATATTGTGATTATTTATTATTTTATTTTTAAATTTATTCATTTACTTATTATGTAAAATTAATATCATATATCCTTTATTTTTTAAAATAAATTTTAACTATAAATTTCACTCGAGTTTTGAATTATAAAGATGTAGTTTTTTCGATCATTTTAGGTCCGTTTCGAGAAAGGCAAGTTTTTAGTTTTTTATTTTTTAATTAATTTTAAAATTAAAATTTGTTTAACAAATATAGTTTTAATGTAATTTTTAATATATTTATAAAAAAGTCATAATTCAAATTTTGAAATAAAAAGATAAATTTATTAAATATTATTTTTAGTTTTATAAAAATTTTATTCTTAAATCTACTTGATTATATTATTATTATAGTTATAATTACCATTAAATTATTATAATATTATTTAATATATTAGATTTATAATATTATAATATAAATTTTTATTATATAACTATTTATAATATAATAATATATAATATATATTATTTTTATATAAAATAAATATTTAATAATATAAAAAATATTATAATAATAAATAATATGTAAGATAAAATTTATATAATTATATAATATTTTTATATTATAATTATTATTAATACTATTTTTAGTTTTATTATTATTATTAAATTTTTGTTTTTATTATTTAAAAAAAATTAATTATTTATCTATTTTTTATTAATATAATAATATTATTTATTATATAAAAATTATATTTAATTTATAATATTATAATATAATTTTATGTTATATAAATTTTTATAATATAGTATAATATATATTATTTTATATAAAATAAATATTAAATAATATAAAAAATTATAATAATTTATATAAAATTATTTATCTTATATATTAATTATTAAATAAAATATAAAATTATATAATTATATAATATTATTTATATTATAATAACCATATTATCATAACTATCATAATAATAATATTTTAATTTTAATTTTTTATATTTTCTATATTATGATCATTACATTATAAATATTATTATTATTATTATTATTATCGTAATTAAGATATTAATAATAATATTAATTTATTATTTTTAAAATATTAAATTTATATATTTTTAATATAACTTAATTTTTTAATTTAGTATTTTTATATTTTTTTAAAATTTATAATAAAATAATATGATAGAATGATTTAATTTATTTTTATGACAATTTTTAAAAACTAAAAATAATAATTAGTTTAATTTTTAAAAATTTTAAAACTTAAAACTAAAAACTATTTCAAACAAAACTTTATTATTTGTTAAATTTAAAATATTTTTTTAACATAAAAATTATTATTTACTTAATTAATTACTATTTAATTTTAATTTTATATTTTATATAAAAATTTAAATATAAATGTGTCATATTTTTTTATCATTTTATTTTTAATAATAAAAATTTACCATACATCAAACATTTATTTTAAACTAGATTTAGAATATTAAATATAAAAAATTAAAACTATTTTCTTAATATAAATCATCAAAGTATATTTTTGTAATTTATTTTAAATAAAATTTCTTGAAAATAATTTTAAATTAATTTTCCATGAAGATTTTCTTTTTAAATAATGATTCAAATGTTAAATATCATAAAATTGCATAATTTGAATTTTTCGTTGTATAAAAATACACATAGGAGTAGAGTTAAATATTTTATGAGTTATTATATATATATATATATATTATTTTATTTTTTTAGTTACGTATATTATATGAATATTTAATTTTTATTTGAAGAATCAAATAGTTTTTTAAAATTATCTTATAATTACATATTTAATTTTAAGTATATTCTTTTAAGTAGTTAATCAACCTTTTCTTTTTATAATTTATTTTTCAACTTGATCTTTTCAAAAAAAAAAATTAAATATATTTCTTTTAAATAAACTTTGACATCAATTTTTTTTTTATATCTTTTAAACATAACTTACTTTTATAAATTTATCATTTTTTCATGATTTAGATTATGATTGATGATTCTGTTTGATATATTTAAAATGTTAATTTTTAAATTTGAATGCATAATTTTATGATTGTTTTAAAAAACATGTTTTATTTTTTTTTTTATATATAAATATTTATTTTGTAAATATCTAAATAAAATTCTAAGGTAGAGGATTGCTATAATATATATTATTTGTTATATCGATATTTTCAATTTGGATACATGTCCTATTTGATCGTTGCAAAATTTTCAAATATAATGTATCCTATGATCTGTGGAATTTTCTATTGCTATGAGCTCAAGCAACTTTTGAACCTTTACTACTATAAATCCTCGTGTGCAAGCTTCATAGATAGAAAAGTCTTAGGTAAGAATCATTGGTTATCCTGATCAAGGATATTAGAGAGGACGTACTCTCTTTTTATATTTATCATTCATGCATAAACGATTTATATAAATTATTGGATTTAAATAGGATAAAAATATAAAAAAATAAATTAAAAAGAGGAAATAAAAAAATAAAGAAAAAAGATTGATGAATCCTATAAATCTAAATATTCATATAATTTCATAAAATTTCTATTCCTCCAAAATGTGTATTTTAATTTTAAAATATTTCTAAATAACAAAATATTATCAATGAATTAATGATTCTATCTTATATATTAAAAATTTAAAAATTAAATAAAAATTCTTATAATATGACATGTTTATTTTTTTATTAGCATCACATTCACATACATAACATTGTAAAAAATAATAAACCAAATGTATATTTTTATAAACATGATATTTCTTCATTTTTTTTAAATTTTATATTTTTTACCTTTACACGAAACTCATGCATTAATCATGTAATATTATTTTATTTAATAATTAAATTTCATATTTCATCTCATTTTTTATAAAATTAATATAATTTTTGTCATTAAAATTATTTTCTTTTAAGTATGTTTTTTTACTTGTTATGAAAAAATTTAAATTTGTGATTATTTATATCTTTTACAGGTTTTCATAATAAAAAATAAATAAAATTTATGTTTATTATATTATTTATAATATATTTTTTATTATTATGTTATTCTATCACTTCACCATTCATCTTCATATTTTGCTTAATAAAAGAAATTATATTATTTTTTCACATCTATAATCTAAAAAAATATAATAATAATATATCCATAGTTCACGATGTTATCATTATCTTCATGTTAAAATTTTATAAATAAAGAATAATAAAATTTTTTATTTATACCTTTAAAAACTATTTATACACTTTTTTTAAAAAAAAATATTATAGACTTAAAGATATGGGCCTTTCACTCTCAATTTTTACATTTTTTATTAAATATTTAAGTTTTAAATACATAATTTTTTATCCAATTTTTTTAATAAAAAAAATTTATCCTTATTTTTCAAAGTATAAACTCCTTATTTATTTATTTTTTTGACAATTTTGCTTATTGTTTTTGAAGAAAATATTATTAATCATTTACATATGATTATCTTTATCAATAATTAAAATATGAGATGTTAAAAATAAATTAGTGATATTTTAAGAAAAAAAATAATTTCGGTATATATATATATATATATAATTTTAAAAGGATAAAAATAATAATAAATACAATGAGAGTAACTTAATGTGATAAAAAATTAAAGAAATCATAATACTGTTAAAATAAATATGAATTATTATTATTGATAATAAAAAATCATAAAATGATGAACGTCCTTTCCAAATTATATTATCACCTTTTTATTACTTTGTTTACCAATATCTACACTTGGGTTAGAGAAAAAGTCTAAATTGCATTCATATCTTGGAAAGGTGAGTTGTTCCTATCGAAAAGTCAAGAAAGACATTAATAACACCGATAATGATACTAGTTGTTTGTTAATAATTATATTTTTTTATAGTAAAGTTTTGATAAAATTTTATATAATGTTATTTTTATATATAATTTTAAATACCCATGTTCCGACAACTAGTTAAATAAATAGTATATAGAGAAGCGTTTTTATTCAAAGTTAAAATGCTTGTTTGATAAACATCTAAAATCAATTTATTTAATCTTGATTTACATTTTAATGTAAAATTTATATTTGAGATTAATTAAAACAAATATTCCAATTATATATTATTTTAAAATTTTATTAAATTTAAAATAAACAAATCTAAGTAACATTCCTTTAATAATGAAAGGTCAAATAACTAATTATAAAAAAAATTAAAATATGCACCAACAAAATTTATTCTAATAACTTCAAAACAAATAAATCTGAGTAACAATGCTCTAATACCGAAATGTCAATTACTAATTATGCGAAGAAGCATAACTTTTCTAATAAGAGTATAAAACTAAATTAAATTTAACTCATTTAAAATGTATCACAGTTTTAATAAATATAATACGAAATAATAGTTATTTATTTTAAATTTATTAAGAGGTTATATTTTAATAATCTCAGAATAATGAATGTGAAATATATTTGATCATAATTTTAATTATTAATGTCTTAGACTAATAATTACAATAAAAAGTCTTTTACTTATAAAAATAATGGTCTTAATTTAATAAAAAATCGATTATTTTAAAAAAATCGGTTGAATCAGTAGTGACTTAAATTGGTGGATGCAAAAATCTAGTCAAAAATGGATTTTATAATGGTTGGAATTGGTCGCTAAAATAAAAATATTTGCGACTAAAATTATGAGGTGCTAAGTTGAAAAATATTGGTTATTGTTAATCCTCGTGTAATCCAATTAGAGATTAATTTTACGATCATTTTGTTGCAAAATTATTTATAAAATGAATTATTGAATTGGAAGTAAATGTCATTTGTTAAATTGGTTATAAAACTAGTAGCCGGTATCAGTTGCAAAATAAGTTGGTCAATAAATCAGTCACAAATATTTGGACTAGAATTTAAATATTTTTTAGAGTAATTAAAATACAGTTGTTTTTATTAATCCATTTATAACAACAATTAAAACTAAAAAAACATGAATGATAAAATCGTATAATGTCAAATAAATTCAGTAATCACTATGATAAATTTCATAATATTGAATCAAAGACTAGTTTTACAATTATAAAAAAATGCTAAAAACATTGAAAGTCCTATTACAAAAGTGAAAAATCCATACAAACTCAAAAAATTAAAAATCAAATAGAAGGATTATTAATATCATAATAATCATCAAATGAAATGGTTAGAAAGTTTATTCTTAATGAGACAAGTAACACATATTTTTAAATGTTGTATAATTTAAGAATTATATGTGTGGTTGTGATTTTTTTTATGTAACTTAAAAGATTACATATCATCGTGATGATTAATGATGATCTATTGAACATCAATCCAAAAAAAAAGTTGTTTATTACTACAAAATAAAATTAAATATGAATGTTTATAATAGATTAATGTATAATGAATTATTTTTAAATTATATTGTTAATGGTTAATGTGAACATGTATCTCATATTTAATATTTTAAAGATAATTAAATATTTTAAATCTTAAAATACATCATAAAATTTTGTAAGTTTTGATTCATTAAAAATTATTTAAAATTAGATTAAATAATATTAAATATTAAATTTAATAGGATTATTCTTTTAATAATTTCTAAGAAAAATATATTTTTTAATTAAATCATATGATACTATAACTATTAAATTTTTATGATTTAAATATTAATTATTTTTCTAATAATTGAGTAAATCATATTATTCTAAGTTTGGATTAAAGTTTAAATATTATAATTAGATAAAACTATACTTAATGAATCTAAAACTATTATTAATTGAATTAATAAATAAGCATAGAATTTAGTAACATAAAAATTTATAAAATGATTAAATAATAAAGTACTAAACAAAGTTAAATAAAACAGTAAAAAATTACAAAAAAGTTAAGTATAATTTATTCTAATAGCTTAAAATTTTTATTAATGTAAATTTTGGTTGGAATAATATCTTAATAAATTAAAATGGTAAGAATTTTTTTTATAAAAAAAACCATAAAAAATTTAATGTTTCCTATTATAAAGAATTGCAAAACATTTTTTAATGGTTAAGATTGAAAATAATATCTTAAGTAAGGAAGAGATAGAGTTGAAACTGAATGATAATGAAGTTAAATATATTAATGTATTTGAAAGATTTGTGGAGTGTTATGGGACTTGGAAGACTTGTGAAGTGTCCTTGAATATGGAGAGATATGTAAGATGATGTGATACAAATTAAGGAGATTAAATAAAATATTTATTAAAATAATAAAAAAAGATAAAATAAATAATTCAATTATTTTATTAAAATAAATAACTAACTAATATTATAAGTAATATCATCTATTATTTAAACTTTTTGCTCAATCATAAAAAAAGAAATACTTAATCCGCATAATAATATTATTGAATTAAAACATGAACCGAAGATTTTTATGAATTTAAATTACTAACATTATAAAAAATATTGACAAGATAATGTTTTATTTAATAGAAACTTGAATGTCTAATTCGTTACCTTGCTTATACAATAACTATTTATACGTGTATAATTATTAATATAGAAAAATTATGATTATATTTTAATAGAATTTTTTAATTTTTAATATAAAAAAATTATTATAAATTTTAATAAAATTTATTTATAATATAATTGAAATCTTGAACATAATTTTAATTAAATCTTAGTTAAATAATTTAAATAAATCCTAATGAATTAAAAATTAATATAAATTATAATAAAATAAATAACATATTTTTTAAAATTTTATATTCTTTTATAAAGATCTTTTTGGATTGAATATATAAAGATCACGATCTTATTTATTTAATTTTTTTAAAATATATTTACGTGAATCTTAACTATTTCTTTTAATTTTTATTTTTTAATAATTTTTTTTAGGTTATATTATTTTTTAAACGAACTTGATTATGTAAGGTGTATCTATGTCCATATCATTATATAAACCTTCACATCATAGAATAAATGTGCTGTAAACAAAATAAAAAATAAAAAAACACTGACTTATCAAAACATAATTAGACAAACTAAATTTAATTAAAAAACCATGTGATTAACTAGAATAATAATAAAAAAAATGAAAAATGAAAAATGAATTAAAAATACATGAGATTGGCATACCTCTCCAAATATGATACACATGATGATGAACAAAAAAGAGGGGAAGAGCTTGGTATGGCCATAATAACGCCAGCAACATATAGTTGAGAAGAATAAAATAACAAAATTTTAAGGTGAAATATAGATGCCATAGGAGATAGAGACAAGTTAGATATATATATATATATATATAACCACTTTCAATAGAATTAAAAATGCTAAAGTTACTAAGAGACTTCGAGAGAAATTTTTAAGTCTCTTCATAAAAAACACTTAATAATATATGTTTTTAAGGATCTTAAGTCAAACGAATTGATTTATCGATGTTAGGTTTATTCTTAACCTATCAATCCTAAGAGATTACTAATCAAAAACTATTTAATATTTTTAAATTTTTTAGTTACATATTTTACACTTAATAAAAATTCAAATTTTATAACATTATAAATATATGCTACTATTTATAAAGTAACTTTGTTTTGTTGGGTAAAAATTATATAAAATTTGTTTGTTGTTTTTTAGCTGCTTATTTATTCTTTCATTTATTGTTTAGGTGGAGCTGATTAAAATTATGTTGCAACAATTATATCGATGGTGCAAGATATACATGCAAAGATGCTAGCCTAACATGAATGTGCAATCTTATGAACATGTAACAAAATTTCATTTTTCTTATTTTTAAATTAGCCTTGTATAGAGAAATGAATTGATTGAAACCGTGGAAAAGGATTAAGAATATGCATAATTATATGTGTCATTTCTTTTTTAGTATGCACTATGTCAAGGTTTTGCAAAACCAAACTGTAAAGGTAGCTCTAGTAGGTTCCATTCATAGTTAACACCTCCATTAACGATGGTATCGTCCTTGATAGAAACTGGCCTTTTCTAGCAGGCCTATAGAATCATGATAGTTTCTATAGGAAAATATTCTTTGTTCCAGAAGTTAAAGAGAAATATATTTTAATCATGATTGAAAAATAATTTACATAATTATTAACCAACAAAAATAAAAGTAGAATTGATAAGATGTGATAGAGACAAACAAGGATATGGGAACACCAACTTTAACAAAACAAATTAAGAATATTTTAAGTACCAATCAATCAATCTTATCTTATCCTATATTAATACTTGAATAAAATGATAAATTAAAAGCATATTAACATTAATATTAATCAAACTTAAATTATATATAATAGATAAACAAATAGAATAATATCCCTTAATAAAACGAGAATTTGAAGAAAAACATTAAAGTTTACCACTCAAAACTTAACAACGATCTTGAAAAAAGAATTTATACAAAGAAGCACTCATCAAAATACATATAATAAATCTTATATTGACACTTCAAAACTTATATAACTTATTTCTAAAATTGATCATGAATTTAATACTAAAGAAGCATCTGAATATACAAAAATTAATCTAACATGAAATCAATAGAATGCAATTTGTATACAAGCAAAATGTAAGTGAACAAAAAGTATGGAACTAGACAAGCTTCAGAACAGGAAAGCAACTAAGTAGAAGATTCCACTTAGAAAACTTGCTCATAAACAAGCTACAACAAACTACAACCATTGAATTTTTTTTTTTTACCAATTTTAAAAAATAAATAGTAAATTTTTTTTTAATAAATTTATATATTTGTTAAAATTATAGATATTTTAATAATGGTTTGGATGACAAAAATATCAAAATTAAATATAAATTATGTTCATTTAATATATTTTTATGAATTTATACACTCATCAAAAAATAATTATCGTTAAAATTTATTTTTTTTAATAAATAAATCCAAATAAAAAATAAACTAGAATATCATAAAAATATCACGAAGTGTAAAATACAACAAAAATAGAACATAGTAAAATTCAACACAAGACAATTATATCTATAAACTAGTTACATTTCTAGGAAAGAAATCTAGGATATCCAAACTTATAAAATCTTAAGTGCTTCTATATATAATAAATAGAAAAGACAAGTTTAAGAACCGGTAAACCTAACTTTAAGAAATTATTTCAATCCCAAGCTATTAATTATAACCTAATTATAGCTATTTGATCATAATTTCGTATTTCATATCTTGAAAAATACATTTTTTCAATTAAATCATTTAATTGTCTCAAATCTTACACTTCAATTTATTTAGAAATTTGAATTCAACATATAGGACAAGCTTATAGTATCTCTAATGGTGTACATTTATAAGTTGTGTGAACATTATTTTTATATGGATCTCATAAAGAATTTTTTATTTTTTATTTTTTACAATTTAAACAATTCATTTTTCAATCATAAACTTTTAAAATATTTATTGAATAAGCTCCATAAATTATCTCATATTTTAATGTATTTTTAACATCTTTCGTTTTAAAATTATTTCATAGAAGTTACGGGTTTCTTCCATACACCGTTGGAATCCAAAAAGTGAGTTAACTAAGCAACATTGCTTAAATCTCTTAATTTGGCTGCAATAAACTCCGGAGATGCTCTTTTATTTAATCAAAAGAAAACTGTTATTTTGACTTCTTTGGATGTTATATACTTAGAAAAAAATAAAAAATAAATATCATAAATGATATAATATAATAGAAAGATAAATATAAAAAAAAATCAATATAAAAGATCTTAAATAAATATTAATATTTTTAAGGTAACAATTAAATCACCAATGTTGGAGGTGGTTTTACATGGTATTAACATGTATATATACTTCTCTATAATTATTTAACCAAGTTTTCATTAAATCCTTTTTTTAATTTTTGTCCCATATTTTCAATAAAACTTTAGTCTAAACCAATGCAAAGTCAAAAGTAGCAGCAATCAAACATGAATTATACTAACTGATCTGGATGTAATTTCAGTTGGTGGTGCGCAGCGACTTAGTGTGATGATCGCTGTCAATAAGGTTGCTTCAATACGAAGTGGAGATTCCTCCAAAAAAAAGTCTTTTACACCAAAGTTAAAAGCGATTTTGACAGAGTTTTTCTTAGATCTTAGATATTATACCTGAAACATATATAAATGCATCTACATTTATTGGAGTGAGTTGGATGCTATTAGATAGGTATATCACATGAGATAACATAAGCAGCATGTTTATTCACCATTTATTATAATGATGGTATCCTATTGTTATTTTGGTATCAATACTGTAATTGCAGATATTCACCCGAATCACCATTTATAGGAGAGAGGGTTACGAAATACCTTTATGTAAAGTCCATTGCCACATGCTTATCCAATTATCCATTTGAGACTAACATCACAGAAGTGGATGAGTTAAGAAAAAAAAAAAGAGAGAAGAAAAGTTAAAAGAAAAAACTCAAGCCATTAAATTAAATAAACAAATAAAATAAAAGAGCTAAGAAGTGGACGTGAAAGGATGTGTTTATTTGTTACGTAGTACTCTCCCTTTCTTCCCCCCTCTTGTAAATTGTTGTTTGTGGGGACATGGGCCCTCCCACCCTTCCTTGCTCAATATGGGCTTTTTGAGTGCTTTCTTTCTCAGGGCCCACATTGGGGCCCATTTACAGCGACATTCTTCTTATATATGTGGTTCTTAATTAGGGTTAGCAATAAAAAAGTGTTTAGCAGTGGTAGAGATTGAGTAATTGTAACAATTTTATATATGGTTCATTTGTTACCCCCAGAAGCGTTAATAGAAATAATAGTAAGTAGCATTGGGATCGCAAAGGATTTTGTTTATGACCCTACGTGCAATATGCACATGGTTCCACGTTCCAATGAATCTACCGTATAACACTTGGAGGAATAATTTTACTATAACTTGTAAACAAGAGCTGTAATAAACAAATAAAATTATCACGATGGACCAAATCGTTCGCACATGGTTATGATTGCTTGCAATTTACTCCTCACTGCCATCTCCCCTGTTGTTAATTCTATATTACAGACTCAAACCTAAATAGTATACACCAAATTACCGAAGGAACCTTTAAAGCAAACTATTGAATTTAGAAGAGAAGGGGGGGAGTGGTAGTTAACACACCACTAACTTATAAAAGAATTTTGAGGAAAAATGGTCAATTAACCAAGTTTATTTGGTTTCACATAACGGCTCAAAATCCTTGTTGGATGAATCATTTTAAAGTTTATTATAAGGAAAAGAGAAAGAGGCAAGTGTCACAAGTTTGTGAAAAGTTAAAGAATAATGGTAGCGTTGTTTTAACCCATCATGCTTCCTCCAAAATCCAACAATTATATCGTCAAAAAGAAAACGGAAGGGAAAAAAAAGGGATCAAACTAGCAAGATCAATAATCACCCTTTTTGAGTTGATTAGTCCTTGGGATAGTGGTGCATGAGTGTCATTTGCTACATTTTAAAATAACTTGGAGAAGATTATAAGGAAAGGAAAGGGAGAGAGAAAAGAGGGGAACGGGGTGAGGAGGAAAAAAATTAAAAAAAAAAAAAAGAAAAAAGAAAAAAAGAATAAAATTGGTGGATTGCTTAGCTGGTGACAGATAAATGTAAGGGTTAATCCACATGGTAGACAGAAGATGTAAGTGTACATTCACATCACATGCACTCCCCATGTGAAGTAAACCTTTTGTCTACATTGTAAAACTTTTTCTCATATGGGTCCTGTAAATATAAAGTCATTCAGATCCATAAATTGTTACGTATTTAATGACTGCATATGCATTTCTAATATCTTTTATTATTCCTTTTCCCCTTATCTCAGCAACTACAATTCTCATCACCTCTCCCCATTTTCCCCTATTTTCAGTAATTTCCTTGTTTGCAGGGTCGTTCTGCTGTTTCTTTCTTTCTCCTCCTTCTTTTTTTAATTCATTTTTTAATTAAGGAAAACTCATTGCCAGAAACAAAGAATGATTTTGATTAAATATTTCCTTGAAAATTATCAAAGAAGAATTGACTGTTGGTTCTTATAATAAACACTTAATTTTATTAAATATAAGAACTATTAATTAATAAATATTTAATATCCTATCAAAAGATATTAATAAAAAATTCTATAACTTATTAATAAAATAATTTTTAATTAAATAAAAATTAATAAATAATTTAAGTTATCGAAATTAATATTAATTATTCGATTCTTTAATCATTTTAATTAATTAAAAAGATATTTTTTCAATAACACGATTCTAATAAATAAATAAAGGTACGGTGTGCGGACAAATACATTGAAGACTAACAAATTTTATATGTATGTCCATCTCATTAGAGTCATTCACCAAGATATTAAGTCCTCTTATGGTGTTTAAAAAAAAAATTCATGATTTTTTGAGTTCTTAAAAAAAATCAGTTACTTTAATTTAATAGGGTACTTAACATTTTGATTCTTTAGCCAAAGGATGAAGACACTAACATAAAAAAAATGTTGGGCAGTGGGAGTAGCAAAGTACTGGATGGAGTAATTAGTTTGTTTAATTTGAAGAAACTAATAATTCTGCTTGGAATCACACATGACGCACACTATCACGGCCATCAAAACTTTGACGCCATTTATTACGGTAGGTCACAACCCAACAGAACTGGCCACCATTTACTTCTGTTCATAAATAGATTGGCCTAATAATATGACCTCCTTCAAACTAGTTCTATTCAATAGTGGTTCCCACTAATTAAGAAATACAATTTTCTTCATTATAAACTTTTCATTTACATTATTTACACTTTTTTTTCTTAATCACAAACCGAATTTGAGTACAAAACACTGCTTAGAATCACAGAAAGATATTTCAAACCTTCATTTTTTTTGTCAATTTTCTTTTTATCAGATATGTGAAGGAAAATTTGTCCAAATTGCAGTTGTCCCAATCACGGTAGGACCCCAAATACCAAATGTAGAGTACCACAGTTCTAGGCAACATTTTGAAATTAAAATCAACACCCCAATGTTTGTTTTTTTTCCCCAGTTAGCAAAATTCAATTAAAAGAAGGGTTTTTTGGGTGTGTCATAGATCATCATTGTAAAAAAAAAATCAAAGTAAAAAATATAGAAGGTGTGAAACGGAGGAGGACAAACCGAGATCACAAACAGACTGATGTAAATAAAATATAGGATAGATTAGCTTCAATAATTAATGGTCAATGCAAGAACCACGTTAGGGCCAGTTTAGTCATTTCACACAGCATGCCCAACCGCCACTGTAATCCAAAAAACACATCCCAAAAGAGAAAGCAACAAAGCTCATCTTCATCTTCATCCCAAGAAAAGGAAAATAATAATAATCACAAAATTTAGATAAAATTTTTAAAATAGAAAAAAAAGGAAAAGGAAATAATTAAAAAAGAAAAGAAAAAGGTGACTTACAGGAGCCGGCCTTTAACTAAATATAGCTTGACAGACAAAAACCAACAATTATCTCCATCGTCTCTGTGCGCAGCTGTTCAAAAATCTATGCATCTATTTATTATTTTCATAAATAATAAATAAATACAAATTAATAAATACCTGTCTATATTTTTCCGTGCCATTTTTATTATCACTCTATCAAAGAGCAAAGTCAGGTGAATTTATCAAACCCGGATGAGAAGTGATAAACAATACCAAATTTTTAAAATAAAAATAAAAATAAAGATAACTGAAGATTTCACAGATTACAAAAGAAGAAAAGGGGAGCATGTAAAAGTTAAACAATAAAAAAACAAAAATAAAATGGGAAAATATTTATTCTCATTACAATTAATTATTTTTATTAGAGATAAATATAAAAATTTAAAAACAAGAATAATAAATTCACCTCGCTGACACTGCATAACAAGGGATAGAGAGAGAGAAAGAGGTTTCTTACTTGCATATATACAGACATATATACAATACATAAAATAAATACCCATAAAAAAATTTCAAAAAATTCACCACCTTTTATTCTCTGTTTATATTTTTATTTTTTCTCGTCGTCTCAGCTGCAGTAATTGCTGTTTTGGAGAGAGAGAAACACCCGAAAGAGACTATGCTTGGGGACTCTGCTGGGTTGGGAGGAGGAGGAGGTGGGGGTGGCAGCGGTGAAGTAGGTAGTGGTGGTGGTGGTTCCAGCGATGCAGTGGAGACGGGAACACATGATGGTGCGGTGGCGGTGGCAGGTGGTGGAGTTGGATCAAATTCAGGAGATGATGAGAGGGGAAGAATCGAAGAAGGTGAACGTAGTTTCGGTGGCAACCGGTGGCCACGACAAGAGACTTCGGCTCTGTTAAGGATACGGTTAGATATGGACGTGGCGTTTCGAGATGCAAGTGTTAAGGGTCCTTTGTGGGAAGATGTCTCCAGGTGACTACTACTCACTAATTTTAATCCTTCTTTTTTATTAATATATTTTTTAAAATCTTTTAACTTGCTTCCCGTGCTTATTCTCTTTCAATTCACTTCAATTCATGTCAATTTTGAGGTTCTTGGATTTTTTTTTCCAAAAAACAATGGGGTGTGGAGATCTGAGAATTGGATTTTGCTTTGATTTTTATTCTCGGAAATGCTTTCTTCCACTATCTTCAACTTCAATTCCACCTTTCTTCTCTCTTTCTTTCTTGTCATTTGGATTTTGCTTCATTTTTCCGTTCCTTTTGTATTTTTCTTTCTCTTAAATCTTCCGCCCCCTCTTTTTTTTTTTTGGGTGTTTGTACATAAAATTATTTTAAAAGAATTTAGATGTGCAGCCTCCATCGCCATGATTTGGGTGTGATTTTGCTTTTCTGACATTCACTTTTGATTCATGTGTCCTATTTCCCAAATAAGTTACCAACTTGAATTGAGTTATCAAAGGCGAGATTTTTCTTCCCCCTTTTTTATTTCGGTTACCCACTCCTAAGGGAAATTAAGTGGAAGATTATATCCATCAAACCTTCTAACTTGGTCATGTGTTTTTCATGGGGAGACATTTCTGTTCATCAATTTCATGAGATTTAATTTGTTATTTAAAAGTACTTCAATTACATGCAAGTCTGACATTTTCTCCCATCTTTCTTAATTTCACTTGCTTCCTTTCCCTTGCATTCCTATTACTTGATTAATTCATCTCATCATATATTTTTATTTTATGTTTATCCCATGCTCCCAATGCTTTCTATATCTCAATTGTCCACCAGCAGAATTTCATAAGATAATTATAAGATAAACCCAGAACCTTTTTTTTTTCCTAATATTTTGTCTTGTTTTATGGAATCAGGAAAATGGCAGAGCTTGGGTATCACAGAAGTTCGAAAAAGTGCAAAGAGAAATTCGAGAACGTGTATAAGTACCACAAGAGAACGAAAGAAGGTCGAAGTGGGAAGCCAAACGGCAAAACATATCATTTCTTTGATCAAGTAGAAGCCCTTGAGAACCACCCTCCAACTTCTCATTCCCCCAACCCATCTTCAAAACCACCACCACAATTACAAGTTGTAGCGACAACAGTGGAATTACCAACTACTAGTTCACCAACCAAAACAACAACAATAGTGCCAATGCTACAAGTGCCTAACCCCACTCTCAGTAGTGTCCCCAATATCACTGTTCCATCAACCACCACGCTCCCTCTAGACATGCCTCAAGGCATTAATGTGAGTACTACTACCCCATCCATAAACCTCCCAATCCCTTCTTACCCTCCATCAAATTTCCTACCACCACCTTCAACAACAAACACCTCTTTCCCCACCCAATCATTGTCCAATTCTATCTCCTCCTCTACCTCTTCCGATGACACATTAGAAGGGAGGCGCAAGAGGAAGCGCAAATGGAAAGACTTCTTTGAGAGACTAATGAAGGAAGTGATTGAAAAGCAAGAAGAATTGCAAAAAAGATTCTTGAAAGCCATAGAGAAACGAGAACATGATCGAATGGTAAGAGAAGAAGGGTGGAGAGTACAAGAGATGCAAAGAATCAATAGAGAAAGGGAAATTCTAGCACAAGAAAGATCCATAGCCGCAGCCAAAGACGCCGCCGTTATGTCATTCTTACAAAAAATTGCGGAACAACAAAATCTCAGTCAAGCATTGAGTAAAGTCAACATCGTACAATCACAACAACCACAATCACAACCACAACCAAGTGTAGCACCAATGCAGCAACAGCAACAACCACCACCAGTTCCACAACGCGTGGTGCTACCACAACAACAACAGCAACAACAGGTGACAAATATGGAAATAGTGAAAGCTGATACTAACAATAACAACAATGGAGAGAATTTGATGGCATCAACTTCTTCAAGGTGGCCAAAAATGGAAGTTCAAGCATTGATAAAACTGAGAACAAGTCTCGATGAGAGGTATCAAGAGAATGGGCCAAAAGGGCCTCTGTGGGAGGAGATTTCAGCGTCAATGAGGAAGCTTGGGTATAACAGAAACGCGAAAAGGTGCAAAGAGAAATGGGAGAACATAAACAAGTACTTCAAGAAAGTGAAGGAAAGCAACAAGAAGAGACCACAAGATTCCAAGACGTGTCCTTATTTCCAGCAGCTTGATGCGTTGTATAGAGAGAAGAACAAAGTCGAGGTGGTGAACCCGGAGACCACGGTGACGCCGTTGATGGTACGGCCAGAGCAACAATGGCCACCTCAGCAAGACACGATGAGGGGAAGGGTAGTGACAATGGAGGATGTGGAGAATGAAGAAGATGAGGAAGATGAGGAGGGAGATGAAGAAGAGGATGATAATGATGATGATGAAGAGGATGAAGAAGGAAATGGTAGTGGTAACGGTGCTGATAACTATGAGATAGTGCTAAACAAGCCTCCTAATGTTGCAACTTCAGTGGGTGCTTCCGTTGAGTAGAGAGAGAGAGAGAGATGAAAGAAACAGTGTCAGAGAGAGTTCAGGAGTTGTCGGAAAAGTGGGTGGCGGTCATGGTGGCGATCATGGTGGAGAAAGAATTTGAATATGCACATACGGTGGAATGGTACAGAGGCTGTGGCAGATGGTACTTTGTTGTAGCATATAGTCAGTAAGATTATATGTTTTTTTTTCTTCTTTCTTTTTTATAAATTTTTTATTTTTTTCGGATTATAAATAAGTTCAACCAGAGAGGAATTTAAGATAGACACCAATAAATAACAGAGAAACCTTAATTAAGGTTGTAATTTTTTTCTGCTTTCCTTCATCATCTTCATTTATCCTCGAGCTGGTGTAAATGGGAGAATATTAATTGGGGTTTTGTTTTCTCCATGTTTCAATTTTGACATTTTGTTACTCCTAAGATGACTATTATTGACATTTTTCCCCTTCTTTTCTTATTTTAGCTTATATTTTGATATAAAAGATAAATGGTCAAGTTTCTTATTCATGTTAGTTAAAGTCTAATTTTTAATTATACATATGAGAAAAATTTTATTAAAAAAAGGTAAAATCATTTTCAATACGTTTTACAGTTTTGAAGGAAGAGCTTAATTTATTATTATTATTTTTAAATTAATTATTAAAAAATTTAATAATATTAATCTATATAATAATTAATAATTGAATAAAAATATAAAAAATATCTATACTGTTAATATATTTTAAGTAAATTTAAAAAACATAACTTTTTAACTTCTAATGAACATACATGATGAAAGAAATAAATATTAATTATTATGTCTAAAATATAGTTAAAAATATAAAAATAATAAACTATTTTTTTGTGATTTTCTACGTATCACATCATAATTTTATTAAAATATTTATATTCTCATAATGTTTTATTTTTTTATTTTTTATCTATTATTTAAAATTAATTTTTAAAAGCATATTTAATATTTTTATTTGTATTAGAATTTGTAAATAAAATTTTCTTATAATTTTAATTTATGTTATTAAGTTTTTTATATAATAAAAATAGTAAAATTAAAATTTAAAAGTTATATAAACAATTCCAACCTTTTATTACTAAAACAACTCAGCTGACTTAATTTTTCTTATTAGTTTACTTCTCTCATTAATTAATATCCTTACAAGAGATAAAGATATAATATAATAAAATAATTATTATTATTATTGTCATAAATTTTAGATAATAATTAGTTTTTTAAAATAGTAATGTATAAATAAAATAACAAAAATATATTTTCTAATTTATAAAGTAATTATTAAATAAAAATACATTTGTTTATTATCTTAATATATACAAATTAATTAATATTTTTATTTATTAATAAAAATATTATTATCAGTTCAATATAAGCACCTAAATGCTCAACTTGTAGGAGGTTAATTTAGCTTAATTAATAATTTTATAGATTGAATTTTAATTATATAATTATGTTAAAATTTAAAAAATGTAATTTATAATAATATTATTAACTTAATTAAAATTATTTTTAATAAAAAATTCATGATTTTTGAAATATATATATATATATGTGTCAATCAATAAGAATAATAAATTTTGTTAATATTATTTGATTTATAAAAATATTTTTTTTAATTTTTTTAAGATATTATATTGTTTATATTTTATTTTTAAAATTTTATAACTAAAACCACAAAAGCAAAACAATATGAAACAGAATAAAAATGATATGGTTCTTGTATTCGTTTTTATCTAACTAAAATTTAACAATAAAAAATGTTTTAAAAAATATACTTATATTTATTTATTAAAATAATTTATTTATTTTTTAATTTATTATAATAACTAGATAAATATTAAACTAATTACTATTATCTTAAAAAAAATATACAATTAAATAACTACAAAATTTTTACCATCTTTTAAAACAAATAAAAGGAATGGGAGGGAATAAAATTTTTAAGAGTGAAAATCAAAGAAAATAAACAATTTTTTCAAGTAACTGCAATGAATTAAATTCCGCGTTTTCCGTTTTACACTAACTTTTTAGCCATTTCTCATAAATCAGAATAGAGAAGCAGAAAATTATGGGACTTAACCGTGATGCTGAAAAAATGGGATGCAAAAATAAATTTAATAGAGTTCATAAGTATTTTATCATTTCATTTATATAATTTTTATAAATGAAATTTTATTTAAAACTTTTTAAATTAGTTTTAACTTTCATTATTATTTTTTAAGTTAGTTTTTAACTTTCATTATTATTTTTAAAGTTAGTTTTTAATATTGCAATTAATTTATATTGTTTAAAAAAATTTAAAATAAGAGATTAACTTTTTATTATTTTAAATTAAAAATAAATTTATAAAAAATAAAAATTAAATAAGTCAATTTAATATTAAGAGGGTGAGGGAAGAAAAAGAAATGGGTAAAATGATGTTAAAGGAGGTTTAAATTGTTGAGATAGCGGCCCCACGTTGTTGCATCGCAACAGAGAGGGTTGTGAAAGAGTGAAAGAGTGAAAGCAGAGAATGCCAGCATCACACATGGAGTCATAAACCCTTGAAGGAGGGTCCACAATGAGGAATCTTGTGAGTTGTGAGTAACCTCACTCTGAAAAGAACCTAAAACACTACACTAGCATGCAGTTCTTGTCTCTGCGCCACTGTGCACGCAAGGTGATGTGTTTCTCTTCATGGGTGTCAGTACTAAGAAAGAGATCAACCTTCATCATCATCTTCTAATGGGTCAACTTTTTCTGCTGTTAATGTCCTTTTTTTATCACCATCTCAATATATATCTATTACTTACACTCTCTTTTCATCAAACAAATCCTACTTTCTAAAACAAAAATAAATAATAAATAATTTACTAATCTAATTTCTTTAATTTTTCTCTAAATAAAATTTACATATTGATTGGCTTATAAGTAACCTAATGGAAAAAGAGATTATGTGTGCTTTTAGTATATTATATAAGCACATATGAGAGATTGCTATAATGGAGGAATTTTAATTTGGAATAAAACAGGTCATTATTTTTCTTTGATCTTATAAGCACAATCATTTTCTGGGTATCCAATTCTCCTCTTATACACTTTCAGTTTTATTTTTCTAGTTATTTTTTTTTAACTCTTTGTTTAGATTGACTGTTGCCACTATACATCATACATAGGCCATAGTTTTCCTTTGAACTTTTCACAAGGATAGAATTATTAGAGTATCAAATTCTCTCTCTTAGATTCTTTAGTTTTATCTTTTATATATATATATATATATATATATATATATTTTATTCTTTTAAATTAATGAGTTTGTACTATAAAAAATATTTTTACTCACAATTTAACATTAAATTAATCTTTGTTAATGTGGATTTTTTTAATAAAAGTTAAACTTAGAATAAACATAATGAAATTTATACTAACAATAAGATGTATTATATTAACAAATATTTTGATTGATATAAAATATTAATATATTATCAATATATTAAATTTTAGTATAATATATTATGTTAATATATTTTTAATTTTTGTTAAATAAAATTATATTAATACTTGATTATTAGTAAATGATTTTTTAGTATATATACCATATTGATTTGACTTAATTATTTATTAAAGAATAAATTTGCTTGTTTTGCTTGAGGCACTCGAAATATGCCCAAAAGATGAATGAAACTGTCTTTGAACCCTAACTAATTCAAGTCTATTCACATAATTAGTTAGGGTTCACTGGAATAACATAATTTAATTGTTTACTCTAACTTATAGCGTAGTGCTTAGCGCTTAGTGCCATCTGATCTCTTTATCTCTCTCCATATATATGGTTTTAATAATTTTTCATTGTTAAAATGATCACTAAAAATCTGAATCACACCCTGTAATCCCATAAGTTATTTACTTATAAATAGCAGTACTGGCAAAAATAGGACAAGCAATGAATAGCAGCACTGACAAAATTCCCACTTGATGACCTCAAAATTGAAAAAAAAAAATTCTTCCGTTTTATTTTGTGTGAACACTTTGTAAAAATAAATAGTAATTAAAAAAAAAGATAGAGAAAAGTTTGAAATGGGAAGGGTAATTTAGAGGTGGTGTTATATTGGAAAATGTGGATTTGGCAGATGGGGGAGTGTTGGGCATGATGGTGCATCTATTTGACTTATGTATGCCCTACAATTTTGTCCATTTTGATGAAAATGGTGCCTATTTGCGCGTTAAAGATGTACCCCACAGAATTGATTGGCCTGCATTTACCTCCTACGGATAGGAATAATTATTCTGTTACACAGCAACAGTTGCAGTACCTTCTTCATTCATATACGTGCATGCAGAAAAGTCTACGGACCCTATTCCTTTGTCGGAACCAAAACAATTGATGCTCTCACACACTCACACATCTTATTAATTGCCATCAATCACTGCACACTAAGCCACATGGGATTTCGAAATTGGAAACTCCATCTTTTATCTAACACACCCCTAACCCCTTCTGCCTTTCCCATTCAACTCCTTCTTCTAATTCTATTTTACCACCTGAAAAACGTTATTTTTTCTTTTTCTTCTTATATTATATTTAAATAGAATTATTTATTTGTTTATTTAATATTAATAATTTTTTTTAAAATAATAAAAAATAAACAGATCTAATCATTTATATTTTCATATAAATAAATATATATTATTATTTGTATTAAAAAATTTCAGTCAAATATTCATTTTTTTTCATAATTTTTAATTTTTTTAATTTCTAATCAATGGAATTATTTTTTATTATTAAAAGATAAAAATAATTTTTGAAAATAAATTAAAATATTATAAAATTGAATATTTTTAAATTTTCAATAATAAAAATATTTTTTTATTTTTAAAGTTAATATACTTAATTCTAAATTTTCAAAAAATTATATATTATGTAACATTTAGTATTATTAATATATTGAATATTGTAATTTTCAATAAATTTTATTATAAATCCTTTAATATATTAAGAAAACCTATATTAAATAATTTATTTTAAATTTAAAGGTTACTTTATTTTCTCGTAACAAAATAATTTTTTTAATCTTGACATTGCAGTTCCTCACGCACGTTCATATGTGTTATATATGAGTAGGCATGAGAAGTTCTACAGTGAAGTGGTTGCACATTAACAAAAATACAAAATGTGTTGTCAAGATTCGTACGCTCTCAGCTGGTGACTCGCATATCAATTAGAACAAGAATTGGCCCCTACAATATTTACACTCAACCTTTAGTGGTTCTTTATATCACTTAATCGTATTTCTTAAATCTTCCACTTGTTTTTATATGATGAAAAAAAATAATTATTGGAGCAAAACTAACTTTCTTTATTATAACTGTGAGAATCTTGCATTTCTTTATTATTAGGACTTTGTTGTCAGGGATTATTAATCAAACCAATTGAACTTTAACTGAAATAAAAAAAAATTATATGAAAACATTAATTAACCTGAATTGATATTCATATTCAGACTTAAAAACGATTCAATCCAAACTCAAATTATACATGTTTTCATAATATTGCTTTATAGCATAAAATTTTGTACTATTTATATTTATTCAGGAGGAGCATTTTTCTTTATTGTATCTCAAGTCAAATTAATATCATCTTTTGAATTTGGAAATATTATGAGATTAACAATTATTAGAATTATATTTATAATCTAGATTTGTTCTTTATATAAATTAATAAATTTATTTAAACTAATTAAATTTTTTGAATTTTGATCAATTAGATTAAGTTGGTTTTTATTTTTTTATACAATTTGAGGAAATTATATTTCAAAAAAAATTATATACCAATAAAATAAAATATTTAAAAAATTGAATAATTAATTTAAAATAATTTTAGATGTCATGGATATGCATTGGATTCAACCTTTATACTTCAATAAAAACCAATCAAATAATATTCATGGGTGGAAAATAAGCTTTTTATATCGGTTGTTATGGACTTTTTACATCGGTTATTTGGGCGATATAGAAAATAACATTTTTTACATCGGTTGGACTTATAACCGATGTAGAAAGTCATACTTTCTACCTCGGTTAAGGCCATAACCGATGTAGAAAATGTACTTTTTACATCGGTTATAATCTTAACCGACGTAAAAAGTTCATTTTTTTTAAATGTTCATTTTGTTTAGGTATCCTACCGTATTATTTATTCACAGAATTACCAGACAGATAATACAGAATTCACATAATCTATATATTTAAACTAAATACATCATTATTTATTATCAAATTTTAATTTACAAAGGAAATAACTTAAAATTACGTCAAGCAAGTGTTGAAAGTTGAAAAAAAATGTCGTAACCAGTCATGTACCTGTTGAAAACAGAAAAAAAATGGTTGAGCGGTGACCAAACGGTGTCCTAATGGAGGTACAACGGTAGTCGAACGACAGCACAGCACAGTGGTAGTCAAATAAGAAGCTTGAAAATTATACAATACAACAAAAACAAATGTAAGTTTCAATTATAATAACAGAATGAGATGTATAAATAACAACAAATATAACTTCAAACCTTAGGGTGCGCGACGACGACTTCGAACGGAGGAAATCGTTGCAACGGCAACGACAACCACGTACGTAAGAATGAAGTGCAACGACGAACAACAGGGACGACGACAATGACTAAGACGTAAACGAAAATAGAGAGAATAAGCCGAAACGAGAAACTAAGGTTTTGGAGAATGAGGTTAAAGACGACTAGAGTCGAAAAATAACTGAGAAGGGAAGACATTCTACATCGGTTGTTTCTTAGAACCGATGTAAAAAGTAATTTCTACATCGGTTGTTCTGTAACCGATGTAGATAGTTTAAAAAAAATTCACTTTCTACATCGGTTGTTATGTAACCGATGTAGAAAAGTACTTTCTATATCGGTTGTTTTGTAACCGATGTAGAAAGTTTGAAAAAAAATCCACTTTCTACATCGGTTACAAAACAATCGATGTAGAAAATACTTTTTACATCGGTTGTTATGTAACCGATGTAGAAAGTTTAAAAAAAAATCCACTTTCTACATCGGTTCAAAAGAGAACCGATGTAGAAAGTACTTTCTACATCGGTTGTTTTGTAACCGAGGTAGAAAGTACTTTCTACCTCGGTTCTTTTATAAACCGATGTAAAAAGTTTACATTTATTTACAAAAATGCCACCGCGTTTTTTTTATATCGATTTCTAAACAACCGATGTAAAATTCTGTTATAGAAACCTATTTTTATACTAGTGATTATAAGAAAATCGAATAAATGGAATTAATTGATTTTGGGTTAAAATATTTTAACCCAATCTATAAATACTCACCGGCACATCTGTGGCACATCAATGAGACGGTTGTCAAGTACTAATCTGTATCTATAAGCTCATCAAGTCTATAAGATGATTGCTGGCATCTCTCATCATGATACTAACAATAATTAATTAATTGATTAAATATGATTAACGATATTCATTTGAAAAAGTGAGGTGCAAGTAAACTTTATTAGTCTAAATTAAAATGCTTTTCTCTTGATTGAAGCATATAAACGAAACATATTAAACGATATATAATTGTCATCATATAAAAGCAGTCTCATCTGAGTTCAATTAAATAAGTAATTGAAAAAAAAACATAAGAGACGTGTTAAGAGAAGAAAGAATAATGGTACATTTTTATACTATTTTGGTGTTAGTCTATTTAGTATTTATATGATAATATATATTTATTTTATGTGAAGAAAAAGATAAAAAGAGACTTAATGATTGAGAATGAGATATAACCACTGATTGAAGTGACGGCTGTAGTCATATTGTTGTAACTTCTAAGCAATAAATGATCGTAATTGTTAATAAATGATTAGTTTATTTTTCATAGAGTTTGGATTAATATATATATATCATAGAAAAACCCTAAAATTACATTGTAATTTATTATATTGAATGTTATCTATTAATTATATTTTTTGTATAATTTTGTATTAAAATTAAAATGTCTTAAAATTAATATTTTGAATTTGAAGTTAATTAAAAAAGGATTGTTATATATTTTTTAAAATTAAAGTCTAATAGGAATTGTAAACTAAGTGTATCACTATTTTATATTCCATCATTGATATACTATCTTCTCTGGAAAAAAAAATCTGATACTACCTATTAATTCTTTTATGGAGTATAAAAGAATTTATATCACAATGAGAAACGTAAAAGAATTTATATTCCCCTTCTCCTTAACTTTAAGTTAAAACAAGCTCAGATATTTGAGAAATAATTAATTTAATTCTTTAAATAGACCCTTTTTTTTTGGGTGAAACGGTGAAAGGCCTTGGAATCTAATTACCAGCCAATTTACAACTTTAGCACGTGCACTTGCCGGATACGTGGTCAGCTGCAGTTTCTCTGAATTACATAAGCAGTTATAAGCTAAATATTAAAGTAAGCAATTGGTGAGGAAAAAAAAAATATATATATATATATATATAACATTAAAATCAATTGTTAAAATTAATGTTAAAAAATTAAAAGTAATAATTTTTTATAAAAGAAAAAATATTCTATTTATATTTCAATGCAATTAATATATTCTTTTTTTTTTTTAACTAAAATCTTACTAGGCTTAGCTAATTATAACGAAACTTGTAAAATATGGAGCATTCTAAAATTAATATGGATCCAAAAAGGGAATATTCTACAATATTGCGGAGGATAATAAATTTACCATCCGTTTGGAAGAGTGTGCAAAAAATTGATAAATTGATTTATTTATTTTTATAATTTTTATGTATAAAATAAAATAATAAATTATTAAAAATATAAAATTTAATATGATTAATGTATAGTAATTTATAAGTTTTTAATAAAAATTTATTATGTATATAGTCGGTATTATATATTTAAATATATATTAAGAACTTGTTTAACTTATATTAATCCATTATTTAATATAACTTATTAAAATAAGATTTTTATAATTTACTCTAATAAATTTTGTTTAAATTTATAACAAAAATTATGATATAATAAAAGTTTATTCGCCTAACACTAAACAAAGATGCTTATCCAAATGCATACTTATTCAATTGAGAACCGGCAGAGTTTCAATGAAGCTTTTAATCATAAAGTGACAAGATGCTATTGAAGAAAAGGTTTGGAATCTCAGGATCAATGCTTAACATCAGAAATGATATATAAAATAAACATGGAGCTGTATCGATATCTATTTGTCTATTGGTATAGAAAAATATATCTTATATATAATTATTTTTCCTCAGTGAAAATTGTCACCAAATGAGGGGAATAATTTTTTATTGGAAGCAATAATTTCATAAACGATAAAGCTGGAATAATTTAATCCTTATAATTGAAACCAAACATAACATTGTTAGCAAGAAGAGGTACAAATTACTATCATACGGATATTCAAAACACAAGTTAAGAAACTGTGTCAGAAGGTAGCTTTCATGATCAAATCCAGAAACTGTATTTGATATCACAAGGAAAAATCAAACTAGTGCAGGAGAAGGTCTCTTGATGAAAACCATATAAGAAGATATCAACACCAAAACTAGTTATAATTACTGGCACAGTGGTATTCTCAATCTTATTATTTTGCTTCCCTTATGAATATATAAACAACTTTTTCTTTTATTGTGTCTCGTTTTATGTTCGAGAGAGCGTATGTTTTCTTTATATCTGGCGCTGCCTCACCTTTATCACTTTCTTTTATTTGTTTAATTTAAATCTGTGTAGAGTAATCATTGTCTTTCTAGATGCTGTAATTAATATATATATATATATATATATATATAAAATAAATTATTCTGTTAAATATATTTTTTGAATTGTTAAATTTAATCATGGTTGAATTAATAAAATTTAATATGTAAATTATATGTATAAATTTTATAAAATTTTATAAAATTTTTAAAATTTTATTATATATTTATTTTAATAAATAATTTTTTTAATATATATTAATTTAAATTTATTTAGTTAAGTATTAAAATTTTTAAAAATTTATAAATATAATATATAATAAAATTTATTAATTTAAAAATTAAATTGATAAAATTTAATTATTTAAAAAAATTATTAAATAAAATAATTTTAAATATGAACTAATTTAAAAATAATTTAATTCCATTTTTTATATTTTAAAAATAATTTATGTTAAATAAATATTCTTATACCTAGCGTGTAACACTCACTTGATAACATTGTATTTATATTAAACTTGCCTGTAACTTGCGCAATTCAAATTTTTGAGATCCTATCTTTCTCCGTTTATGTATTTTTATGAGAAGACTTAGGAGACTTAATTAATTATAATCGCTATTTATATCAACAGCTTAAATATCATTGAAACTTCTAAAATACTTTTGAAAAAAATATTTAAAATAAAAGATTTTTTTTTTAAAAAAAAAGCTTTGCATTAATTAATAAATTAAATATTTAAAGAATGAAATTTTTATATATCAAGAAGCTTCATTAAAAAAAATTCCTATTATATGAAAAAATCACATTCATTTGTATCACAACCATTATTGTTTGTTGGTGATGATAGTGTACATGGTCTTGAAATGTATTTTAGTGCAATAAAAGTACAGATGTATCATGCTACATAATCCAATGTATTGGGAAGATATAACTCTTTATCTGTACAAAAAGTACTGTAACTGAGTTATGCATATGTTTTGCTACTAGGAAAATGCTGTGGATATGAATTTGTTTTATCTCTAATTGATTGATAAAAGATTTTTGTTTGACCTACATACATAATGGCTGATGACAAAAAATATATATTTATCTATATGTAATGGTACAATCATTTTAGAGGGATTTATGATACAAACTATAATAATTACATTATTTAATAAAAAAAATTACATGAGAAAAAACAAGAATACTTTGATTAAGAGTTACAGTGCAATATATATAAGATGTTTGTAGTTTATTTTCAAAATACACGATTCTAATTATTTTAACTATATAAAGATTAACACTGTATATTTTGTCCAAACAACTAAACTATTCAATAAAGATTTGTTAATAACTAAAACAATTTTTTATGTATTATTTGAAAGCCTTGTTTATAATATTAGAGTTCACTGACTCAAATATCTCAATTGATATTACTATATGCATTGTAATCTTTTTGTTTAACCAAAGTTATGTTTTATTGGAGTTTTATTGTAAGATTTTTGATGAGGCAGTATTTAATAACATATTAAAGAATGATATATTTTTTATTTTTTATTAAGGGTTTGTTCAAGATAACTTTTATCTTTTTATTTTAAAATTTTAAAAAGGTTAAAATTAATTTTAGGTTTAAGCTGTAAATTTTAATTTTTAATTTTTAATTTTTAAAAATTTATTGTAAAAGTAAATTTATTATAAATTTATAAAAAAAATAAACTAAACTTATTAATTAAAAATTAAATTATTTTAAAATAAAAAATATTAATTAAAAATATTAATTAAAAATTAAATAATAATAATAATTATTATTATTATTATAATGATAATAATAACAACTATGATGATAATGATGATTGAGATAAATTTAAAATTAAAAAATAAAAAATAAAAAATTATTTTAAAAAATTAATTTTTTTTAAAATATATATCAATCCAAATTCATTTTAGCTAAAAAAAATTTTAAATTTAATTTAAAAATAAAACAATAAACTTCCAAACATCTCAAATATATATTGATGCCTAAATTTTTGTTTTAGAACTGAGTGAGTCAAAACAAATTTTAATCAACCATGAATTGAATTAATCCAATCAAATTCAAGTTATTTTGTGTAGGGTTGTTGGAGTTTTATATTTTTATTTTTATTTAATGAAACATAAAAATAGAAAAAAAAGTTGATTAACTGTACATAGATTGTTGTTTAACTTTTTAGAAATAATGGTTATTAAAATTGACAAAACAAGGTAAAAAAGAATTAAAGAGATTGAAATTTGGTTGTGTTTAATGGGGTTGACTTTACACGACTTAAATCTCGACCTAATAATTGATAATTCTTATGCACTCCTTTTAATCTGTTTTATTGTGAATATTTGAATCAAATAATTATTTTTCCATTTTAGGTCGAGTTGATGAATTTACCCAAATTCGCTATCATCCTTAAATGCAAAAGTCCAAGAAAAATATACATATTTATATTGTTTGAAATTTGGGTTAAAACGTGGAAGTTCTTAATCTTTGGTCTTGCTGAATGAATGGTGATAACGAAACTGGAATACAGATATCATACTCAAAGGAATATTTGAAGGCAGAGTGGAGCCAATGAAAGGAGTTGACTCACTTTTTATGTTAGTGAACAGAAATAGATATTACGGGCAGTGGTGACCGACAAAAGAAGCCCAATACCACGCCCATAACTTGGGTGCCAGGAAAGTGAAACAACTACATTTGTGTGGTACATCATTTATTCTAAGATCAAATCATAAAAGTAGTAGTTGCAAACCAAAAGTGTCTTCAAAATTCTCAGTATATGTGCTTCTCTTGTTCACTTATCTCATGTGGTCTACTTCTGAAGTATCTTTCACTATTTAAGCTGAAAATATTTAAATTAATTATAACAGGATTAGTGAAATATAATAATATATTTATTATTAATTATAAATGTTTTTTATGATCAAATAAAAAATTTTTTAAAAAAATATTTGCACAAAAATGACAATAAATATGTAGGAGTAACATTAATTACTCCTTTTTTTCTCTCATTGTTCGAGTCTAATTATTATTTTCGACGGGTTTTTTTTAAGGCCATTTAAAAAATATAATTTTTAAATTTTTTTTATAAAATTTATAAAATATTTATTATTTTTATAAATATTGAATTTTTATAAACTTGTATAATTAATATAGTAATAAAATTTAATTTTAAAATAGAGATAAATTTGAAAAAGGTAATAATTTTAAAAAAATAATATATTAAATAATTTTAATATATTTATAATATGTATAATTTAGTTAGAATGACTTTTATAAATAAGATCAGAATAAATAAGTTCTTTCTATATTTTGGTTAAAAAAAGTGTACTATAGCTTTCTAAAAAGCTCTTATTCTTTATGTTAAAAATGAAAATTCATTAATTAGGAAACGTGGACAAATCAGAGAAAAAAAGCTCAGAAATAAAAGCTGGAGTTTCTTCTGTCCAAATGCTATAGTTATTAGAAACAACAAAATTGGCCAGTAGATGAGATGCATTATTTCTTGTTCTATAAACATGTTAAATGACATTGTAAACGAGTGTGCACAATCTGCAACCATTGCTTCAAAATAGGTGGGCCCTGAGACTTTATTTCTAATAGCTGAAATAGCCACCAAGTAGTAGTCTAATTCTACAATGATGTCAAAGAATTCCAAATCAAGAGCTAGTAGGAATCCAAATAGAACACCAATTGCTTCAGCAATTGTTGACTCGGTTAGACTTCGAATCTATATTTATTTTGTAACAAACTGGATGTGGAGTCTTCCACCTAGCATTTTACATACACATCCCTTCCGGATTCTGCACAAAGAATGTACTCTAAGAAGTTAATTTATATACTCATATATAGGATTGTGCAAGCCTTCTCATGCACTGGAATAATTTTATTTTCAAAGCACTTTTTTATTTCAGTTAGTTCCACAAGTACCTCAATCATATTTGGTTTGATCCAATTTGAGAAGGTAAGTGGGCTGTGAAAGTAAAATTTTACTCACAAATTAAGGTAATATAAATCATGTTCTCCTAGCGCATGCACACTATAAATGCATGATCAATGCACTCAAAAGCAGCTTCACAATTCGGACATGTAGCTAGGCATGTAACTCCCTTACTCCTAAATTTTTCTCTTATACTGGGACATTATGTATCACATGCCACTTAAAATGAGCTTGCCATGGAGGAATTTTGAGTTTCCAAATTCTGGACCAAGGCTAGTACTGCATCATTGCTTGGAATGAGTTTGGTACAAGGATTCCCATTTTTTAATATTAAAAAGCCTATAAATAGAATGAGCTGTAAAGATGCTATTCTTCTCTTCACCCCACAAGAAATGGTCCTTTTGTGCTGCTTCAAAAGGCAAGAAGTCTGGTTGAATAGTTGCACATTCCACGCCCTCACACTCACTATATAATATCAATAGATGAGACACCATTTCAACTCCCTCCAAATTTGGATTTGAACTCCAATGTTTGTGGCCATTTTGTTGTTTCAACCAATTTTCACTCCAAATGTGGATACCCTCACCATTCCCCACCTTCCAAGACCGGCATGAAGCATGATGAACCCTCCATGTAAAGCTCAGGTTATAGTCTTCCAAAGCATGAAGAAAATCAGCTCTGCCAAAAGTATTTAAGCGACTAAAGAAATGGTATTAGATAAAATCCTCCAACCCATCTTAGAAAAGATTTAAAACTTCTAAAGCCCTTCCCACTCTCCTTCTTTGATTTGCAACACACACATGTCCCATTTAAAATGGGGAAATGCTAAATGCACACGCCCAACAGTCTCATCAAGTTACATCCGCTTAAAATATTTTGGTAATTGATTATAAATTGCATTATTACTAATGATTAATGATATAAAAAATATGATTAATATTTTAATATAAATAATACATAAATAACATAATTAATAATTTATTATTAAATATAATTAATCAATTAGCTATATAATTGATAATATAAAAATAAATAAATTAATTAATTAATTAATTAATTAAAATTTAAGATATAAACCAATATAGTTACAGTACATTTGTAGGAATAACAGGACTCTTTAAAATGTATCCATTGTTCCTGTTGTTTGATATCCCACCAAAATCTACTAACATACTTTTTATTTTTTGTCATAGATGTAATTGGAAATGAAAACATTAGGTACACATCTATAACGTAGGATTACACCCGGATACATTGTAAATTATGATAATTTTTAAATTTTATAAAAATGAAAACTTATAAAATTTAAAAGTAGTTACAAATTTAATTTAGTTAGGACGTATTTGGATAGAGTTTCATTGTCTAGGTATACAAATATTATGAAAAAAAATAAAAATTATCTTAATTCGATCAATGTTTACATTCTAATAATGCATCTATTTTTTTATATTTTTTATCATATTATTTATTCTATTTTATTTCTCTTTAATTTTTTTTATCTATCTATTTTTTTAATACCTAATACATTCTCTTTCTATATATATATATATATATATATATATATATATATATATATATATATATATATTAATAGGAGTTATTACTTACCTAGCTGTAGGCAAAGAAATAGGTTAGAAAAGCTCATTAGGTGTTTATGATCTCATCCTGCCTTTAAGTTTGCCCATAATTTTTTAGTTATTTAGTTAAAAATTGATTTTTTTAATGAATTAATTAACATGTACTTAAACACGTCAGTATGTTTAAAAGTTTAGATTTATTTATCTGTTTTAAAAATGTATTTAAAAGAGGTCATTATAAATTAAGTTTTTTGGTTAGATTTTTAAAACATTAAGTTGGGCTTTAAAAAATAAGTTAAGTCAATTTAAGATAATTTTTTTAATAATTGATTATTTCTTGAGATAAATGGATAATCAGTTACCTTGATCACCTGCGTGTTCTGTTTTTTTAGTCAAAATCTATTATTAAAATCAAATAACTGATTATTTTGTCATCTCAAGAATAGGTTTGGCTGTGGAAGCTTGGATAATCAATTAATTATCTGCATGAAAAATTGATAATCCATCGCGTAAGAAATTTGGGTTTGTAAGTTTGCAGATAATAACCGATTAATATGACTGGGATAATTAGTTATGGTCGAGAATGAAAAATCGAGCTTTCGGCTGTTACGAAAAATTTAATGTTGGTTGTTTTACTAGTTTATTTGGATAAAATTAAAAGGGATAAAAATGATTTTTAGTAGGATTCATATAAAAAAAATTTCTTTAAAAAATGGAAGGAGTTGAGAGAAGATTGTTGGATTTTTTTTAATTTTTATATAAAATAATCTTTCATATAATATAAAAGTAATATTAAAAATTTTTAAAATTACAATAAAAAATATTATAATAAAAATTTGAAAATTTTTATTAAATTAAATTTTAGAAATATTATAAATAAATTTTCATATACTTATTTACTTTTTCATTTTCTTTTGAGTATAGAGGATATTTTTATTTTTTTATTTTTATTTTTAGTGAAATCCACATATAAAATTTTTAAAATTAGAAAAAATGAAGAAAAGATTGTTAGATTTCTTATTTATATTTAAATTAATATTTTCTATAATATAAAAATTAAAAAAATATTTTTTATAATGAAAAAGAATTAAAATGCAAAAGTTAAAATTTTTATTAAATTAATTTTTTATTTTATTATGAATGTTTTTTATAGTTACTTATTTTTTATTTTCTTTTAAATATAAAGAATTTTTATATTTTTTCTCCTATTCTTAATTTTATTTATTCAAATAACATATTTTTATTCTATTCTTAATTTATTTATTTTTATTCTATTCTTAATTTATTTATTTATTTTCTATTTTATTTATTATCTAAATAAAACATTAGAAGTTGAAATCGCCTTTGGGAGCTGGGAGACCGATCTTAAATAATTTCCCTCACTCCTACATGTGTCCCCATTTTTCGTTAGCTTTTGAATGAAAATGGAGATTTTTTGTTACAAGAATTTTTAGTGTATGAAAAGACCTAATTTAATGACAAGAGAGAGACAGGGAGTGACTGAATTTCAAAAAATTCAACTCTTTAGTTCAATCCTGTCCAAGTGATTGATGTTTAACTTATTTTAGGACTTAAGTTTAGAACAAATCAACTTAAATTAGGGTTAATAAATTAAAAGTTATGAAGTGATTAGAAGTTAATAATTAATAAGATGAGAATGTTTGTAATCAATTTTAAAATTTTCATAACATTTTTTTTCTCCTAATTATTAATGGAAACTATTTATTATTTTATTTTTAAAATATTGCATATATTTTAATGTCTTTTTATAAAGTTTTAATAAAAATAGCATTAATTACTTGAGCTAAAGATAACTTGATTGACATTTTTTAATGAGTAAGGCTGTTCCAAGCAGCGTGAGTAAAACATAAAAATAAAATTGGGGTCTTGTCCTTATTACTGCTTTATTCAGTACTTCATGTTATCAAAAGGCATGTTGGCTAAACTTTCCAAATAAAAGTGAATATTCCACTAACTTGGTCAAGAATATAACAAAACAATGCAATGATTCCTTTTCTTTTTTTTTTTTTTCCGCTTTCCAAAGTCTTTCCACACCTTATTTACCGTCATCTCGGGAATGATTGTTCACAAGTTATATTTTCATATAATAAAATTATGAAAAAAATTTATATTTATTATCTCATTGTTTTTTTAAAAAATATTATCTCATATAAAATATCCGTACCTATATTTGTAACTTAAATTCATAAATAATATTTTTAAAATTGTGTAAAAATATATGTAATTTAATAATTAAACAAAATTAAAAGATATTACTAAATAGTATTTTAAGATATTGATTAAAAAAAATAAAAATTATATTAAAAATATAATTAAATATATGCAGAATATATTTTAATAATTTTTTATTTTTATTTTTTAACTAATATCATCTTGATTAGCATTTTTAAAAATTGAATTATAAGAAATAAAACAACCCTTAATAAAAGATTGCTTCACTTTGAAATCTCCCACAACATCAATTAACTTTTAAAGCTTCTTTGTTGATTACAATATAAAAGGTAATAATTAGATGACATTATTTTTTATCCAGTGTTTAAGTTGAATAATAATTATAGAATAGTTTTCTTTATAAAAAAGAAGTGTTTAATTAATAATGTAGGGAGTATTAAGGAAATTCAAAGTGATTAACGTTCTCTAATGCTTTAGGTAACCTCCCCTTTGGAGCGCTCTTTCAACCTTCTAACTTTCTTGACACTGCTCCAAAACAGAGCTTACAAATATATTTTCCCCCTCCCGTGTAAGCTTTTTTTATGTTATACTTGATTTCGATTAACATATAAAAAATTTATATAATTCTACTGGTTGAAATGAATGGTTGAAGTGTGAGAATTAGTTATTTTTTATTAAATTTTAAATTTAAATATTTATTTTTTGTATTAATTAAAATTGATTAAGATATTCTTCTAAATGTTAGGATACGATCGGTATTTTGTATGATTATACCAACTAAAATAAGAGATTGAATTGAATTTTTTTATTATTTATTTTATTTTAAACATAAAAATCTTCATATTTTAAATTAATTGATCAAATTTGTAGAAATATTTTTGTCATTAACCCACAATCTTTATTTTAAAATTTTATAATATTTCATAACCTATACATGAAAAATTATGTGAATCAAGCGGATTAACTTAAAAAAACCTATAATTCTGCAACATTTTATTTATAGATAAGTTATCAAATCTTTATCTTAAATATTTTACATATTTATAATGTGATGATGAGAATAGTTAGGATTATTTTAAAATATAGTATTTTATAATTGTCTTAGAATTGTGTTTTTACTTATAATATTATAATTTTTATGAGTTTTTTAAGAATTTAGGTTTATAAATAATTAAAATTAAAATAAATTTATTTTATAATTAAAAGTATATGCTTGTAGCATGGCATCATAAGGTTTTTGTGCTATTTTTTGTTAACCATAAAGGTAAAGAGAAGGGGAGCATTATTCTAACATCAATATTATCCTCAATATTCATGGTCTTTGAGAATGTCATATTGTTGTTCTATATCTACACTACCTCATCATCTGCATTAATACATTGTCTTGGAGGATGTATTGTTGATGGGCTAACTTTGACACTCCATCACCACTACTCCAGTCTCTACCACATTGGCAAAATGATGAGGTTAATATTTGTTATTATTGATGGACCATCCATTAGCTAAAAACAAGTGTTATTTTATTAATTGTTATTTATTTATTAATTACATAATTTATTATATTATTTTATTTTATGTTTTGTCTGTCTTAACAAAGGTTATTAGTTGTAGTTTTAGGATAAGTATCTGAGTTAGGTTATATTTTTTGAAAAACCAAAAAAATAAAGTTTGATGTCTTCAAAGTATTTAAGAAAAAAAAGTTCTTTGGCTGTGTATATATTTTTAATCTAATTTTTATCATAGCATCATGTTGTTTGGTATAAGAAGGATGAGGACAAGGTCCATGCCATTTTTTGACCATTGCAGGATAGATCATCTCTCAAACATGTGCAACTAGGAAGCATAATATTAAAATGGTAAGTCTACATATGTGCGCTTGCAACAACACGGAGAATCAAATGAATTGAAGCAGTTCTTGAGGGTAGACCAAGAAGAATCAAACATAAAAAAAGGATGGATCCTTTCATACTTGGTGCTTCATTATACTAGTAGATCACACACTTTACATGCTACATATAGATTTCTTTTAAATATTATTCAATTTTAAAATAACGAAATATTATTTTCCTAACAAAAATTACTTTACAAGTAAAAGAAGTAGGTAAAAAAGGTCTACATTTACCAAGTGTTTCGAAAAATTCATAAAAAAATATTTCAATAGTTTGTTGAGGAAATTATAAAAAAACTACAATAATTAAATTTTAAATAATTTATTTAATTTAAATTAATATAAACTATGTAACTAGTTTTATTTGATAATAATTATAGAAAAAAAAAAATTGAGCAGAGGAAGTGTTGGTCTTAACAACCTTTAAGTGGGTCTTTCCTTTGATCCAAATCAAAAAGAGCAAGAGTGATCCAATTTGTAGGTGGAGGTGGTGATCTCATTAAAACTTACCATATGTGTCTAACTTTAAATGCAAATTCAGTTTTTAGATCAGATTAATTAATTGGAAGTGTTCCACTTGCATTCAATGATGAAAATAATAAGATTATTAGATTTATCGTACAGTTTATTTAAAATTTAATTTAATTTAACTTATTTAATAAATAAATATATTTAAATTTATTAAAAAGTTTTTTTAAATAAATAAATAAAATTTAAATTTATTAAAAATTTAGTTTATTTTATTTAAAAATTTATTTGTTTTTATATATTATATTTATATAATTTATTAAAAATTTTAATTTTTAATTTTAAAATTTAAATAAATTTTTTTTATATTTATAAATTATTTTATATTTATTAAAAAAATTATGTACATTATTTTTAATTTTAAAATAAATATTTTATATTTAATTTATTTTTATATATATTTAAATTTATATAACTCTATTTTAAATACGTGCTACAATACGTACATATAATATGTTTTTATATGTTATTATATTTATAGATAATAAATATTTAATATATATTTTTTAAAATTTTATAATTAAAATTAGCATTCTTTTTATCTTATTAATTTTAAATTTTAAATTTTTTAATCCATCATTTATATAAATTTTAAATTTATTTATTAATATTTTTATATTATAAACTTTTAAGTATATTTATAAATTTTAAAATAGATTAGATTTTGATAAAAGTAAATTTATCACAAGTAACAAAAAATCGAAACTTAAATTTTAAAATTTTTAATTAAGTTAAATTAATTTAAATATTTAAAATTTAGTTTAATTTAATTTTTTTAAAATTTAAATTTAATAATTTTTAGAGAATTTAAATAATTTTTGAAATAGAAACAATGTTAAAAATAGTATCCTTCTTAATTAATAATCACAATAATTATATTTAGTTCAATAGTAATTATGATTTGTTTAATAATAATTATGATAATAATTTTTATTGTTTATTACAATTTAGATTTTTATTTTTTGTTTATAATTAAAATAAATAATTTATAAAAATTATGATAAAAAATTAATTTTAAAAATAAACCATTTTTAAAAAATTATTATTTTTATCGAAACTAAGTAATATTATAATTTTAAAAAATAAAATTTATCTTTACTAATGACTTTTGTCGGATCATGCTCTCAACAATTACCGAATGCCATTTTCCCTAAAAAAAAATTTAGTGGTTTCATATCAACTAAAATACCGATTGGTAATAATTTATAGATATCACAGTTTTTTACTGATTTTACGGCATCATAATAAATAATAATTATAAAAGGTAAAAAATTAAAAGCTAGAAAACATATACATAAAAGAAATGAAAGATTAATATAATTAAATAAAATGAAACAAAAAATTAAAAAATTGAAATTATGAAGTAAATTAAAATTAAAATTTATATCGTACACGGGTAAAGATTAGTTATAAAAATATATTATAACCCTTTAAAAACTAATTATCAATTGTATTGAGTTAAATGAAATAACGTGCCTATTTTAAAATAAGAAAAGGTAAAATTATGGTACTTACACATCTTAGGAAAGGTAACTTGATTTACTTAAAAAATTATATTAAAGATTAGTAGTTTAATTTACTTTTATTAGTATATATTTTAAAAAATAAAATTATTAAGACAAAATTATATATTTACACTCATAGTATATTTTTTTATAAACCAAGAATATTTTTCAATTAACGTTTCTTGAGAAACTGTCAAAAAAAAAAGATTCTTTTTCTTTTCATTCATACAATCTAAATTTAAATTTTTATTAGTATACTTAAGAAACATAGATATGTATATATATTAATAATATAAATTACCAATCATATATATATATATATATATATATATATATATTAATATCCTATAATTAATAAGAAAATTCTATGTTAATATATGTTATCACAATTTTAGCATATATTTATAATATTTATACCTGATTTTGTAATAATTTCTCTTTCAAATTAAAATTGATAAAAAAATATTAGAAAATAAATTTTAGAGAAAATTAATTTTATAAAATTAAAATCAACTAGAGCCAATTTGCAAATAGTAACCTAAATACAATAAAAATCTCCTTTATACATCACCAAAATTGGGTCAGTGCTAATTAAGTTACAGGTTGCTTGTCACATGTGATATTCTTCTTTCTAAAGGACGCATATATATTTCAATTTTCTGACCATTTTCAAAGGAAACTAACACAATCTTTTATTTCAATAATCAATATGTAACTCAATGTGTAACGTTGGTCATCTCTTGTCCTGAATGGTTCACGTTCACTTCGCTGGCATGTGATCATCATGCTAAAAATTTTGCATAAAACCTCCAAACATTTAAATTAAAGCGTTAAATTGATCAAATTTATTTTTAATAAAAATGATTAAATATTATTTTATTTTTAAAAATATAATTTTATTAAATGTTAATATTTAATTTTTTATTTTATTTATAATTTTTAAGAGAATTTTGTATTTTAAAATTTAGTATTATATAAAAATTTAATATAAATTATATTTTTATAAAAATATTATTTTGAATCTAAAATATTTAATAAATTATTAAAATTTAAAAACATTAGTCTTGTATATATAATGTATTTAAAAAAGTAAATATAAAATATATAATTTTATATGAATGATTAAAATTAAAATATTACAAATATTATATACTTATTCAAAAATATTATGCAAGTTTTAAAAAATTTATATTAATTTTTTATTTCAATCTTAACTACTTATGATAAGGTTAAAAAATTTGGTTGTAGTAAAAAGTAAGAACAATAAATATACATTATTAACATTTTTTAAAATAATCTAAATAAAAATAAAAATATATATGTCATCTTAAAATAATTATACAATTATTAATTAAATTTTAATTTTTAAAATTTATATATTGATTTACATTTATCATTTTTATTCTTTTACTTAATTACATATCAAGTATTCTCACATATATAACATATTTTTTTCATATATATATATTTGAAATGTAAGAAAATAAAACTTTTTACTATTAATTTATTGGTTCTAAAATATTATAAGGTTTAAAACAAATAATCAAAATAATAAATATTATAATTTAATGGCTAAATTAATAAAAATATATTTTATATAAATTATGTGTAGTGCAAAACTTAATATAATTTATATTAAAATAAATTGAACTGCCCCTTCTCTCTAAATATAATAGAGATCATTCCAACATCATAACTCTTTTTTTTTTGTTGGGAAACTTCACAACACCCACTGTTTGGAAGTGACCACACAAATTTATAAAAAAAAAATGGTGCTGAATTGATCACCGAGGTCAAGCCAAAGGTTTCATTACAACCAGCAAGGTAGCAGGACTCCCTCGAAGGTGTCTATGATCTTTGGATGCAGTGCTAATCAGGACCACAAGAATTAAGATAAATTAATTCATATGCATGCTTGAAGTGGGAGAAACATTTTAAAACAAATTTCGTTTTAATCAAGTTATGTCATATCACTTTGATTTTGTTTGTTGCCCAGCTTTAAAGTTCACCTAAAAGTGTGTTGTCTTGATTCCACACTAGCAAATACATGTATGTATATATAAAATTCAAATCCATCTCAGAAGAATCTTTGAGGGACAATGCTTCGAACAAACTTCTTTTAAACAAGAAACTGAAAAACATTAATTAAATAGGAGAATAATCTCAATCCGGAAGATATTTTGGATTAATTTCATTGGATCAATCTCAAGTTTAATGTAGACAAATTTTTCAAAGAGAAAATAGAAGAGCCAAGGGGTCAAATTTATAGGTTCCGTGTAAGACTTGCATATACATTTAGCCAAGAGCTTTGTCAAATTGGAGTGGCTCCAGAAATTATGGGTTCAATCACTTTTGAAAGAAAGTCAAAAACAATTAATATGTTGCCACTTAGGATGCATGAGATAGTCGTTGGGGAAAGGAGGCATATCATTTAAACATTTTAAAAATAAATAGATTAACTTTAAGTTGTTATTATACATTTAGACTATCAATTTTTCTAAGACGATGCAATTTCAATACAATAGTATTATAAACAATTGACTAGAAAAATATTGATAAGCACGCGCATGAGTTTGAGTTTGACATAAATAGATATATAAATTTATGAAATTGGACAAGATTGAAACAAGCATGAAGCCCAAAATCAGATGCTCTTCCAGAACCACTAAGGTATAATTTATCTGGATATTGTGGTCCAACTGTGATTTGATCAGCTCCAAGAGACCAAATTAAGGTATGTGTCTATGTTTATCTTTGGCAGAATGTGATAATCGCTCCACAAAACTAGAGAAAAGACGCTGCGTCCCTGTCATTAACTTTAGCTATCATCATTAGTCACTAAGTAATCTTTTTCATGGCCACAAGATCGTCAATTTGTCGAGTAATGGGAGAATTTCAATGTTTAATCAAAAAGAATGTGAACACTTTTGGGAGTTGGGGCAATAAAACTAATCAAGACTTTGGGATCAATAAGTAAGCAAGGATTATGTTTAATAAAGTATGTCTTAATTATCTGAAAGCGACACCTGTTGTTTTATTATTTTTATAATGATAAGATCTCGTTTTTTTTAATCAATTGGCGTGTTATCTTTATTTTCATATTAGTCAAATTGATGTAACATGATTCTTTTTAAATGTTGTACAAACATTAAAAATCATGAATATTAACAATGATAAACTAGCAGTCATTTTAAAATTTCTTTTACTAAAGTAGGGAACATCACACATTACTTAATATATTCTTATATTTAATTTAATTTAATTTAACTGTGGAGTTGATCTGCAACTTAAGATTTTTTTTTTTCAATTAACATTATGTTATATTCATCAAACACGGATAGGGAACCAAATTAAAAGATAAAAATTGTATAAAAAAGTACAGGCTCGAGACACATCTTTAAAAAATATAAACCATTATTTTTGTTCATAACATCTCTTATAATAAAACCAAAAATACTCATCCATATACAATTTCATCTCTTAAAATTATTTTCTAGTTTCAAATTTTATTTACATTTTCATTTATTAAAATAAAAATAAAAAACATTTTTCAAATCAAACGTCCCCACATTTTTCTTTTCACTCTAAACCTCTTTCCTCTTCCTTCCTTAAATTCTTTTTCTTTTTTCCCCTTCAAACTTTTAAATAAAATTTTAGAAATAATTTAAGTAGATTTTATTTATTTTAACGAAGCATTATTTTTATATAGGTTATAAGGTTTGCATCTCATACATCATTAGAAATTTGTTATTTTCGTGTGAACTTTTCTATAAATTTAGATATTTATGTGTAGATAATTTATCATTGAAAAGAAGTAAAAAATGTTAAAAAAATTTCTATACTATTAGAAATTTTACATTGGTTATAAAATCAATTATGTATATATAATATGAAGGTAAATTTTATCATATAAATTAATTTTTAAATTAAGTTAAATTTAAATTTTAATTTTAATATTATCAATTAGAATGATAAATGACTTGTTTATAATTTTTGAGATTTAATCTTAAATTTATTATTTATCATAATTTTTTATTATTATCAGAATCTAGTTTGTTTAAGATTTATAAGATATATAAGTCCAAATTTATTTAAAAGTTTATAATATAAAAAATTAATAAATAAATTTAAAATTTATATATAAAAAAGTATTCAAAAAGATTTTTAAATTTAATATATTAAAATAAATATAATATATATATTTATGTCTTACATACTATATATTAATATTTATATATTATATTATATAAATATAATTATATATATTATATATTATATATCTTATATTTTATTTTTTATATCTTATCTATCATAATATATACTAAAATAAATTATAAAATTATAATAACTTATAAATTTAAATAAATAATTAAATAAATTAAACATATTTTTTTTATAATTTTAATTTTAATTTTTTATTTAAAAAAGTTTTTAAATAAATTTAAATCTATTTATTTATTATATGAATGAAAACAAATTTTAAAAAAGTTAAACAGTAGATTCCTGTTAAATGATCTAATTCATTTTCATTTTTAATTTTAAATTAAAAATTAAAAGAAGAAAATGTTTATAAAATTATCATGGTATATTATTAAAAAATAAAAAATAAATTTTGTAGACATAATTTAACAAAATAAATATTTAAATATTACAAAAATTTCACTATATTTTAATTTTGTATTGGATTTCTAATTAAATATTATAAAATAAAAATAAAATATAATAAATAAATAAATAAATATTTTAAAATTTAATTATAACATGATATTTTATACAAAAAACATTTGGTTGAAATATATAACATTCTGATAGAAAATTGTAAAAGTTAAATTAAATTATAATAAAATATACTTAATTTAAAAAGTAAATAAACAATAAAATTTTTCTATGATTTTTCCTACATACCTTGTTGATAATCAGTAAATACTATTATTTCTAAATAAATATCCAACAATTAAAATTGAAAGAAAATTCCTATGAAATTTCATGCAAAATTGAAATTAACTTAAATTTATGAAAAAATTTCTGTAAGTAAATAAGTTTATCTATTGAAAATTAATTATTTTTAAATAAATTTTCTGAAAATTTTTCTATAACTATTTTATGTAAATTTTTATACAAGTAAATTCTTAGAAACATTAATTTTCCCCTACTTATGTATCCATGGAAAAATCCACATCAAGTTTTTCCTGCTGTGAGAAAATTCGCAAAGAACTTGTTTTTTTTTGTGAATTTTCCTCTGAATTCAAGTTTTCAAGGAAATAACCATAAGTTTTCTATATTCATGATAAAAGTCACAAAAAAAAAATTACTTTATAAATTCCGCAAGAAATAGATAAAATTTCAGTTATTTTGAGGTGTCTCTGATGTCCACAACTTCAGTAAAAAATAAATGAAAAAAAATGCTACAAATTGTGGTTGAAACCCATAACAATTTTCCATATTTTGTATTATTTTTTAAAAAAAGTTTGATGTTTGTTGGGGAGTGTTGATTAAGAAGGCTTGAGTTGAGCCCCTTTTGTGATGCTGTTTGACATTGAACAATAAAACTTTTATTGGATCAACACTGTCATCATCATTTGTTGGATCGGGATCCCGTGAAGATACAAGAGGGATTGAACAGAATAAAACATGAATTTAGTCTTTAAAATTAGTATTGCTGATTAAATTAATATTTAACTTAAAAAATAGTCTTGATTTTAATTTTGCTATGTGGCAGTCATTATAATTCCTAATATTAACAATCAATTGACTCATAATTATAAAATTTAGAAACTAAAATGATTCATCTGATAATATTATGTATTATATTCATAGAAAGTATCAAATTCATGAACTAAGTTAATTGACATTGTCAAAGTTAGAAATTAATATATATTTTTTGTAACATTAACTATTAAATTGATAGATGATACCAATTTTGAAGATAAAAGGGATGTTTTATTCGTTAAAGCTTCTTGAAATCAAATTCATGAACTAAGTTAATTGACATTGTCAAAGTTAGAAATTAATATATATTTTTTGTAACATTAACTATTAAATTGATAGATGATACCAATTTTGAAGATAAAAGGAATGTTTTATTCGTTAAAGCTTCTTGAAAATTATGGTTTTGGCCTTTAAGTATTACTAATATTTTTGTACTCATAGTTTTAGTTTCTAGATAGATGTGATATGCCTTTTCTCTTGAGGACTATTATGTAAAAAGATAAGATTAAGAAATCAAAACATACCTATATTTTGGGGATTAAAATGTAAATTCAATGTAAGTTGTTGATGTATTTAACATCAAAAAATCAACGGCTTATATGCAGAAAGCATAGGAGCATCCTAATTAACATGCAAGGCATGGACTGTAGAAGCAGACTGAACTATACTTCTAACTGCATCACCATCAAAAAGAAAGAACCATACTTCTAATTGTGAATTAGAATTTTTTTCATTTTAGTGGTTCACTGAGAATGAAATATATAATATTCATCTCTATTAATTTACTTGGTAAAAAAAAATTCACTGTTTCCATTATATGTTCTCTTTTATATCTTTCAAATAGAAAAGTACTAACAATTAAGAGAGGATCTTACATTTTAAAGAGGGATAAATTTTTCAATCACGTGCGATTTTTAAATTAAAAAAAAAACACTGGAAACACAAGATATAAGTAATTTTAATTTCTATTTTGTACATCAAACCAAATATCTAGCAATACCACGCCTATTGATCTAAGTAATGAATTTCATTCTTTATAAGTAAACTTTTGAGTTTGAATTTTCTAAATAGAAGAAATAGATGTTGAGAGAAATTTGTCCTTTTTAATGGGTATATCCGATTTCAGTCAAATTAATCAGGGAATTATATAGCTTCTTAATAACAAAGGTCACACAGAAAAATTATAAAAAAATTAAGAACAACGTTATCGCCCTTGATATGATATTTAAGTTTAGAATGTGATGATAATGTCACTAACTTCTAGTTGTCTCCCTGTTTTGAGAATTGTAAAGTATGTGTATCTTTTATATATAACTAAAATAAGGCATAATTTAGAAATGATTTTAGATAATGCATGGGAGCTTTTCAATTGAAAAAAATATATTGTGTTAATATTTTTTTTAATTAAGAATGTGAAGTTCTTATAAATTTATAAGTATGTATGAAAAATATAAATAAGTGATTTTTAAAAATTAAGTTCCAAAATTTAATTTAAATTTCCAGTAGATATTTTATTTTATTTTCTAAATTTAATTTTTTTTACAATTATTTCTTAAAAAATTATCTTTTTGAACCGTGTAAGCACCAAACTAAAAGTTTAAATAAAAATAACAAGTTAAAGATTTCAATCTAAATAATTAAGACAAATAAAATTACTAAATTATTTAAAAAATTAAAATTGCATATATATATATATATATATATCAAATTAAAAAGATTAAAAATATATTATCTAGGAGGATGTATACATACCCTGTCCAAAACTCTGCATACATTTTGTCATATATACCCTGTCCGAATTGCATTTTGTAAAAAAGGATATTACAACTTTCAGTAGTGTAGTGCTAGTGTTGTTTGGAATGAAAGCTTTGATATGAAATTAAGTATTATGAACTAATGTTTGTTATTAACCGATCATAGTTGCAGAGGAAACAAATAAAATTAAAAATTACTGATAAAATATAATAAGTTTCTTCTTTTCTATTTGTAAGTCAATTCATCAAAACTTATTCGAACTATATATTTAGCATTAATGCTCTAAAATGTTAGCGGCTGTTTCTTAAATTTTAAGTTGTGCCGTCCTTCATATACATGCTCATTGTTGATCACTCATGGGGACATTGAAATTATTGATCACCCTCAATTATATGCAAATTTACAAATACTAAAGTATCAACTTCAACTCAAATAGAGTCATGCACATAGTGATATACAATATTGACTAGTCCAATGGTTATTTTTATTTGTAGTAATTCATTATTAAAAGTATTTTTAAAAATGCGCAATCAATCAATATCCTTTAGCTACTGAAATTATCTTGTTAATAAAGGAAGAATAGAAATCCTTAATATCATTATTTACTTACCCGTTTATTCCTTGTGTTATGGTGAATAACATTTTCAACCACCGCACGAGTGCAATAATGAACTTGTTGATCTGGAGAATCCCAATATACATGTAATAGATGCATAAAAGTCAAGACGGACTAACATAGAAAAAGAATATTGTAATCGAATGGCTTAATTAATTTTGAGAGCACATGAGTCATAAGATTCCTCTCTGTGGAACCTGAACAGGATGGCTCTTGCAAAGTTGTCATGTTGTAGCAAGTAGCTAGGAAAAAGGGAAGAGAGGTGTTGTGCAGCCACTATTTTATAAAATATGAAAGCGGCATTAATTTTTTATTTTATATAGGAATTATTCCTTCATACATATTAGCTCTTTTAATTTATTTTTATTGTGTATCATAAATATATGGTAAAAAATAAAGTATTTAGTATATAAATATTTCTACTCTTTTATTAAATTTAAAGTATTTGATATGACACATTTAATATTTTATACCGTGTATCTATCAACCCACAATCCAAAAGGTCCTTTTTATTATGATTTTACACTTTTACTAACTATTAAAATAATAATTTAAGAAACTTAAAAAAAAATTCATAAAAATACTGTTAAAATATACTAATAACATTGAATATTATATTTTCTTTTATTCTTTAACCATTATCTTAAAAACAATAGTTAAGGAAATTGTGTAACAAAAAATAGATAATGAAATTGTTACACTTGTGTATTATAAACAATAAACTAATGTGACTTGTACAGCATTAATTGACATGAAAGGACACCTGACGAAGCTAATACCAAATTTAATATATGCCCAATCTTCCGTCACTGAACCACATCCCTTCTCAACAAACTCAACATTTTTGTCTATTGCAGCATTACATAACTTCCGGGTTGTAAAGTCAATGCTGAAAATTTAACGAAGTCCTCCTACATTCAGCTATTTTTCACACAACTAAAAAACTTGCAAGAACAAAAAAAAATTGAAAGCAGCAATACACAGTGGTTCCGTGACATATAATGAAAGTAAACGGAAAATTACAAGACTTGCATGTGACTTATTTTATTTGATTTGATTTTATAAAAATCCTATGGGACCTCATATTTCTCTCTCTGTCTGTCATGTTCAATTTACACTTTACACATAAATTTATGAGCCTAAAACATGTACACCCACTATAGCTTCTGCTTTGCTGGCCCATGTGAACTGTTCTTAGTGTTAACAATGTTTAAGTCTCTGATCGCAGTTCATGGCGGCCGGAATGTGACCCACAACTCCAATGATCTGCTTTTAAGCTGGCCCATGATCAGAAAGTGTGTCAGATAGGTACCTTGTGCAGCACCATATGCTTTTATAGATGGGTCATTATTAAAGAATTGAATTTTATAGTGCAGGTGTTTGTGCCATGCCCCCTTTACCCAGTGACTATGATCTGCTATGACAAACTTTCAGTGACATCTCCTAATTCCCAAATTGAAAAATTAAAATCCCCCAAAATAAAATTAAAAATTAAAATTAAAATTAAAAATTAAAAATAAAACCCCCTCCATCCAATCAGAAACTTCCTTATCTTGTCTCATTCAACGGTGTCCACTGAAGAAAGTTTATTTGTCGCAATCTCATAACGGTTACCTCCTTCATCTTCCACACTCTCTCCCTCTCCCTCTTCATCATCAACATCAACGTCATCGTCATCTTCTTCTATCTCTTCCTCCTCTCTTTCTCTTTGGTCTTTTGTTTCATTATTCTCCTTGACTTCACTCTCTTCATACTGAGAGGGAGGTCTCCATTGTTGTTCTGGTTGCACCATCAACGGCTCCATCATTTCATTAGGCTTCATGTTGTGGAATGAAGAGCCAAAGGGGTTGTGTGTTTTGCTCTTTTCTTTGTACAAAACATCAAGTTCGTGAAAATAGGGACATGTCTTACTATCCTCACGCCTATGCTTGTTACTCTCCTTGACTTTCTTGAAGTACTTGTTGATGTTCTCCCATTTCTCTTTGCATCTCTTGGAACTCCTATTGTAACCGAGCCTCAACATCCCTGCTGATATATCCTCCCACAGTGGAGCCTTTGGTCCGTTCTCTTGATACTTTGCTTCAAGACTCGTCCTCAACCTTATCAGAGCATGAACTTCAGCCTTTGGCCACCTAGATGAAGAGCTCAATGGAGTACAAGTGGTGGTTGTGGTAATAGCACTGTGACCATTATTCATTTTCTGAATTTCAATGTTGTTATTGTTATTTGACATCACCAATGGTGCTTGTGCAACTTGCTGTTGTGGTTGTACTTGTGATACTGTTGGTGGTGGAGGTGGTGGTGGTTGAAGGAAATTGGAAGCAGCCAATTGTGTTGTGGGATTTTGCTGTTGACCAGAAAGTTTTTGCAAGAATGCAATGACTGCTGCATTTTTTGCTGCTGCTGATGATCTTTCTTGGACAAGAAGTTCATGTTCTCTATTGATCCTTGCCATTTCTTGCATCCTCCAAGACTCTTGCTGTACCACGTGTTCTCTATCCCTTTTTTCTATGGCTTCCAAAAACCTCTTCTGCATTTCCTCTTGCTTCGCCAACACCTGCCTCGTCAGCCTCCTGAAGTAGTCCTTCCACTTTCTCTTCTTTCTGTACTTCTCTTCCAAGTCTTCATCTGAAGCAGTGGAAGAAGAGGTTGAAGTAGTTGAGAAAAGGTTGTTCATGTTAGGCAAAGAGTATGGATTGTTGTTGTTGTTGTTGTTGTTGAATTGTGGTGGATTTCTAGGGTTGGTTACTACTGTTGGAGAAGTTATGGTGGTGGTGGTTGGTGGTGGTGGTGGTGGTGGTGAGGGAGATATGATTGTAGGGTTTGTGGAAGGAACAGTGGTGGTGACATAAGAGATTGGTGTTGTGTCACTAGGCTTTGTTGTTGTTGGTGGTGCTGGTAATGGCACTGTTGTGTTTGTTGTTGTTGCCAAAGTGGGTTGTGGTTTCTGCGGGTAAGAAGTGACAGTGAATTGGTGGTTCTCAAGGGCTTGTAATTGATCAAAAAACTTGTAGGTTTTCCCTTCCTGTTTTCCACTTCTACTCTCTTTGGTTCTCTTGTGGTACTTATATACATTCTCGAATTTCTCCTTGCACTTCTTTGCGCTTCGCTGATAACCCACTTCTGCCAGTTTCCTACACATGTATAAATATATAGAGAGGGAGAGAGAGAGAGAGAGAGAAAGAGAAGGAGAAAGAGAGAGAGAGAGAGACAATGATCAAATTTTATTATCATATATATATATATATAAGTCCAATGATAATTGGAAATTTTGAAAAAACAAAACAAAAAATAAAGCTACTGCTTTTCACGTAAAGGAGGGTAAAATTTTAGACGGTTTCGCCGTACTAATAATAAAAACATGAAGGTAGTTAATACCTAAAATAGTGTGAACAATAAATAAGACACAAAATGATTAAATGGAAGGATGAAACCAAGAAGAAAGAAGATAATAAATTCAACAAAATTTGACTGGGCAATTCTTATTTAACTAACAGCATGATTCCTTGCAAATATGGATTTGTTATATTTCATATATATCGCTTCATCCCGAAAGGATATTAAGCTTTATAACACAAGATTTAGGTAGAAGAAATCCAGCTGACTGATTTCAATGACATATGTAATATTATTCCTGTGAAATCTAAGATGATAATGAATTAATATTTATTTATTCTCTCATATATAAGATATGTCCAATTGATTCATAATATTTTTGTTTAGAACAAATTCCAGTGACATCAAACTGATTGGTTAGGGAATTGAAAAAGAATTCATAGATCTTCATGCATGATGTTGAAGAAGCTAAGTTGGCGCTTGTTCAAAGCGAGGGAAAAAGAAAAGCTGCAAAGAGAAATTAAGACGGAGAAGCTGACACATAGAGCAAAAAGAAAAGAAAACATATATATAGATTAATTTGTGTATATATGTGTATGCTGAGTATGGATGTACCTTGCAACTTCTTCCCAAAGTGGACCCTTAAGACTTGAATCTCGAAAAACAGCATCCATATCGGACCTTATCTTCAAGAGAGCCAAGGTTTCTTGGCGGGGCCATCTGTTTCCAGCGCATGATGAGTTATTGATCTTGTCACCTTCTTCTTCTCCTAATTCACCACCACCACTCCCCTTCTCTTCACCACCTGAATTTGCATCCACCATAATCACCTCTCCGCCGTCATGCGCCGCCACCGCCTCCCCGGAGGAGGTCTCCATCAGTACCGTCGAGTCTCCAAGTTGCTGCATATAGCTAGCCACAAAGAGAGAAAGGGAAGGGGAGAGAGAGAGAGAGAGAAAGATGTCCCTACCTAGCTAGCTAGCTAAGCAATTACAGCTTGAGAAAAAGGGAATATATCAGAAAACAAAGGGAATAGTATAGTCTCTCAGGGTTTTTATTATGCGCATGGAGAGAGAGAGAGGAAGAGAGAGAAGAGATGCTCTGGTCTGGGGGGGTGAATTATATTTGTTTATTTTTAGGTGGTGGGATCTGTCAATTTCATCTTAGAAAATTGGAAATTTTTTGCTTTAATTAAGCTCGCTTAACTTTTTCTTTCTGTATGTGTCCATAATAATTATTGTTGTTATTATTTTAATTTTTATGATTAGGGGTGTGGAATCTCAGGTTATTTTTTATCTTTATTTTTAATGGTGTTCGATTGAAAAAAGAAAGACAAGGAGGAGTCGCTTTGGGTTCTCTCTTATGTGTGTCATACGTAAGTGCTGCAAAAAGCAAAAGAAAAGCTAAGGGATACATTATAACATATATGGATGGTTTAAAGGGAAAATAATTATGATAGGGAAATATAATAAAAATGGAAAAGATAATAATATTAATAATATATTTTTTCTATACGTATATCATATATATTTTTGACAATTTTTAACAGATGTAGTAGTGGGAACAGCCTGCAGATAGCGACGATGGAGATGATAAGTTGGGCCATGTAGGTCACCTTTGCTCATTAGGGGCTTTTGGATTTCAGTGGCTCAAGCTATTTTCAAATTACCATCTTGCCCTCCACATTCTTAGCATTGACCTTTACTTAATCATCCAACTTTCATTTAACAACGGTTTAATCACCTTAGCCTTCAGGGGACCCTTTCATTAGCTGCTTTTCCCACATCCTTCATAATACCTATTTGAAATTATATTAGACATGTCTAAACCTACAATTTATATTGCTAAAGAGGATTATATGAATTAAACAATTCTTGGAATTTATATCTACAATATTATCTCATAATTTTTCAATTTTTCAAAGAGTTACTCAAATTAAATCCATATTTATATTATTATTTTTTTGGTATTTTAACTTAATTATATCTACTTGTTTAGTTTATCTAATTGTTTTTTAAGGTTTTTTGTAAAATATTCTTACAAATATATTAAACTAAATTTTAAAAACACATTTTAAATAAATTATTAAAAAATAATTTCATATGAAACATTGTAATTTGACGAGCTTTAAGTTTAAATTTAGTTTAGAAATACTAATTAAGAGTTGTTAAGAAGTATCATTTAATATTTTATTAATATTAAAATTTATATTCTGTATTTTTGATACACAGTTTTCTTAGAACCCATCTTTAAAGTTAATTTTAAAATATTAAAAAATAATAAGATTTTAATAATACAAAATTTATTATATTAAAATAATTAAATATAATAAATATTTTCAATAAAATATTATTATTAGATGCTTAAAATCAATCCTAAAAATTAATATTAATTTTTTATAATATAATAAATAGTTTTCTTTTTAAAATATTTTGGTAACATTTTTTTAATTAGTGGTATTTGAAGGAGGAATCGTTAGTATTTATCATACTGATTTTAATCTAGCTAGTTAGTTGATAATGTTGAATTCATCATATTTTTATATGAGATGAATTAATTACTTGTGGTTAGATAGATTGTAGTTCGTAGATATGTAGGTGACTTTGTGAAGGCAAAGACCATTAAAGAAGGAAGTAACCGGTGACAAATTCAGTTAGCTTCAACCTAACATAATAAATAGAATGAATTTTTTGATAACTAGAAATCCTCTAACTCCACATGTTTCACCAATTATTCAATTTTTTATTAGGGACCATCCACGACGGTGTGCACAATGAAGTGACTGTGTGTTCAATGGTCATCACTAATTATATAGAGTTATTGAGTCAATTCTTCCCTTTTTCTCCTTCAATGTAAATAAATGTTCAATTAGATGTAAAAAAAGGAGAAGGTGATAAAGTGGGCTTTATTTCTCTTTATTTTTGTATTTTTTGGATCTAAGAGTTCCATTAACTTGTAATGACCCCACAACGTGCTTCAACGTGGTGGACTTTATGAGCCAATATTATTTTAATTGGCATTTTACCGGAAAAAAAAAATTTAATGCTTTCAGAATTTTGAACTTCAATCAAAATGACCATTTTGTTCAGTTAGTCTTCCATATATGTAATGATCAAGTATACAAATGTATTAGTATTTGTGTTTATATAAAATTGAAAAAATAAATTATAGATACATATATTTTGTTAGATAGAATTTAAAATATATATCTGAAAGAAAAATACTAAATATTATAAAAAATACATGCATAATTAATTTAAAATAATTTAAATTCAATTTTAAAAAATATGTTAAAAAATGTGTTGATATTTAAGAAAAAAACTACTAAAAGTTAAGTTGTTTTTAAAAATTATACTTTATTTTAATATGTATGAATTAATTAATTAATAGATATTATATCAGTTTTTCATTTATAAGAAAAACATGATTATCATTTAATTATAAAAAAAACTTTGTCGATCATATTTTTAAATATCTATTTTTTGAATTTATAAATATGGAATTAACCGGATTAATAATACATAACTCTTTAAAAGATGAAAACGAGTGTTTACTTTGTTTAAATGATATCTATTAAGATCATAAGGTATATGTAAGAAGTGAGTGTGTATATATATAACAGAAGAATAGTAACAAACCATCTCTCTTGTACACATAACATGTAAGCCAAATTTTGGGTTTCGAGAGAGGAAATTACCAATTAAGGTGAAAAAAAACTAAATTACATTGTTTTGGTTTGTTAACCTCCTCTACCATGAACTTCTAAGTAATTTTTAGGCAAGTATATATGACTTTTCATTGAAATAATGTACGTATTCAACTATCCATATGCACACAAAGCACGAAAACAAAAAATCATTAGAACTCAATTATTGAATGGGTGACAATTGGATCAAGGTAAGATATAATGCCAAAGAGTGGGACCCAAATAATTCATCATTTATAAATGCATTTATCACCATTATTATGTTTTCTTTCTTTGTTTCTTTATTTTTAATATATAGGTTTGTTTATATATAGTTATTGTTATCGCGGAAGTATAATATGTTTATAGAATTATATAATTTAGAAAGGTAAAGAGAAAGTAAAAGGATAAGCTAGAAAAGGGTAGAGTAGTACTTCATGTTGAAGAGTGGGAGGTGCAGGGGGAGAAGTAAGGTAGGTAAACATCTATCCAATGATGCAAGGTGACACCGTGTTAAAATTATTGCTGTGAATAATGAGTTAATAATTTAATTAAAGTATATTGATAGATTATTATTTAATAACTAATTATTATATAATTAAAAATATTACTTTTTAATTGATTGAAGTAAGAAAAAAATATAGTAATAATATATTATAATTAAATTTATAAATTAATTAATGATTATATAATTGAGAAGTTTGTGGGTGAGAGATCCCATTTGTTTTGTTTATGCGTATGTTAGTTGGTTTGTTTAGTATTGTCGAGGCTCTCTTGTGCGCTGTAAATACATAAACAGAAAAGTTGCATTGCCATTATTCTCTGTGGCTTCTGGAACCTCTTTTCCACTCTCAATTAGCCCCTTGTTTTATCTTTGAACCACCACCTGCTATCTATCATGCTTCTATAATGTCCATGCATATGCCACATTAATTGATGGCAAGGAATCTACTAAAGTTTCGTGGCAGCCAAAAAGAAGCAACTAAATCATAAGAATATTAATGAGCCCATCGATCAAAAAGGAGTTTAGGCAGCAGAGAAATTATTTTGGTTCAAAGTGTGAAAATAACATGCATCCTAACACATCAAAAAATAGCAAGGATGGTATATCAACCAACATTTAAACAAAAACAAAAAACATATTTTCGGAAATTAATGGTTTATGACCAAAATAATTAATTAACCTTTATATATTAAATTTCAATATCCAATCTTCATAATAGAATTTTCTCTCAATGTACTCCCTCTCAATGAGCATATATCTTCTTTTATACATATACATATATATATATATATATATATATATATATATATATATATATAATTGATCCAATTGTTAATACCAATAAAATTGTTATAAATTTAATATTTATACATTTAAATTATGACATTATATCTAACTTAATATTTTTTTACACAATTTATTTTCCTTAGTTTATTACTAAATTTCAAATTTTTAAAATTTACATAATAAAATAAAATCGACATTTTTGAAAATGAAGATAAAAACACTTCCCAGTAACTAATATGTAATGTGACTGTGAAAGACAACTCAACCACTATTTAAGGAAGGAAAAGTTAGTTATTAATTACTTAAATAACAATCTTGTTTTTCTATATTACATTACATTATATAGTATTATATTATTGGTTAATATTATATATTAATTTTGATATTTATATTATTTAATATTTTTTTATAAAATATATTATTCACTAATTCCATCATTAAATAATATAATAATATATTTATAGTCATATATTTTAAATTTTATATAGTTTAAATATTTATATATGTATTATTAACAACCGATGTTTATTTATATTTTAATAATATATTGTATTTTAAAATAAAACTATATAATAAAATATTTATTAAATTTTATTTTTTATAAAATTATAAATATAATTTATTTAATAAAAACCATTAAACTAATAACAAAGTTAATAAATTTAAAATTAACACAATTATTAATAAAAATTAATACCTGCGATTAACTTATCCAAATCTTATATTGTATTATATTATATTATATATATTTTCAGCTTTTTTCATCTATTTTTTCCGTCTATTTGTGTGGTTCCTCCTACTATTAGAATGACTTCTTTTTTTGTCTATGGGTTTTTTCCTGCTTATTTAATTTTTTTATGCCCATTTTCACATCAATTTTTTCCATGTATTTGATCTGCTTAACCGTTTTTAAACTATTATTTTATCTTTCTACAGTAAATTACTCTAAATTTTCTCCAATGTCAGTATGTTGCACTTACTATAAAAAATGTCATCTATTTATAATTTTTATATAAAATTTATTTTATTTTATAAATATATCATACTTAAATTTTAAACTTTTTTAGTCTATTGATAAAAATATTTCTACGAAAAATTTAAAAATATTAAATAAAACTTCTTCTATACATTAAACACTATATAAATGTCTTCTAATTTTTATATACTTTACAGATAAATTTAAATCTAAGAATTTGAAATAATAAAATTTTAAAATATATTTAAAATAGCATAAAAAACCATTAATAAAATAAATTTTATAATTATATATGTTTAAAATGATAAATATTATCTTAAATTCATTTCATTGAAAATTTTTAAAAAAATTAATCATGAAAACTGGTATTTATTTTTTGAAAAATGATTTTAGTTTACTGTTTTTAAACTTTTTAAAAAAATTATTTTAATTAATTAATATTATTCTATTTCTAATAATTAAAGTGATTACATTTTTATTAAATTTTATCACAAATTTTAATTTAATCATATTATTTTTAAGAAATAAACTATAATTTATTTATTATTTATGTTCTTAATTTTTAATAATATATTAAATTTTATATTTTAAAATTTTAAAAAATTTAACTTTTTTATAAATTTGGTGTAATGTATTTAAAAAATAAAAAATTATATAATGTATCAAAAATTTATAATAAAGATATTTTGGTAAATATAATAAAAATAAAATATAAATGTAATATAGTTATAAAACAAAAGATATTTTGTTTAATTTATTAGGTTAGAAAACATTTATATAATAAGTACAAAATAAAATAGAAAGTTTGAGTAATTTACTCTTTTTTTTAATAATAATTATGTATTGTATATAAAATATAGGTAGTCAAGCTGGGATTACATGTAGTATTATTTAATGAATTTTATTTGTAAAAAATATTTACAAATACTAATATATATATAATTTTGAAGACTTTCTATGAAGTAAAATGATTATCAGTATCAAACCGTGCGGTAACGCTACTCACATAGAAAAATTAGTTTTATTACATTAAAAGGAACTATTCATCTTGTGTATATATATATATATATATATATATAAGTTATACTTTTTAGATATTTTTATCAATATATTTAAAATTTTATTAAATTATGAATTTTTGTGCATTAAATATTTAATTATATTTTTATTTGTAATTTATATTTTAAATAATATTATTTTAATTTTAATTTATTTTAGTTTTACTATATTATATCAAAATTAAAGATATTTTAAAAAAATAAATTAAATTTTAAGATTATTCTGATCTTTATTTATCTCAAATTTAAATTTTAAATTCTAATATATCATAAAAATTTAACATTAATTAAGGTTATAATAAATTAAATATATATAAAGTGAGAATAATTTTTATCGTCAGCTAATTTTAGAGATTAAATTAGATTTAAATTAAAATTTTAATAATATGAACATAAAAATAATATATTTTGATTATTATATTTTATTTTTATATTTTTTTAATTTTAATTTTTTTAATTAAATATTATTTAACATAATTAATTATTTATTATTAATAATAAATATGCTTATCAGTTTAATTATATTATTTTAATTTTTTTAAAAATTTTAAAATATTCATGCAACTTGCTAGTAACAAAATATATTTTGTTTTATACAACTTGTACATAAATTTGATTTTAATTTCTATGTCGACCGTTGTAGGTTTTATATATATATTAGAAATGTTTGGGATCCAATTTGATTCAGTATGTGTCATTTTTTATATAAAAACTTGTTGAAATCAAATATAAAAATAACATGTGATAGGTTTGAATAAAATATTAAAATTAAATCTTTTTATGATATGATTTAAATTAATTTATTTGGTTTTTAGTTTTTATTTATTTTTATATAATTTTTAATTTAAAATAAATAAAAGGTTGATATATAAAAATTTTAAATTTATTAGTACAGAAAAATAAAAGTTAAAAAGAGAACCAGAATATAAGAATACATAAGAAAAAAATGAATTTTATATAAAAATAATATATTATAGAAATAATTTAGTTTGGTTTGATTTTAACAATAAAAACTAAAAATTAAACCTAATATATTAATAATAATAATAATTTTTCAATTTAATTATTTTTTATTTTCTTAATTTGATTTTACTGTTTAAAAATATTTGGTTCAATTTTAAAAACTGCTAATATATATATATATATATATATATAGACATAAATATGTGCCACGCTTTTTTTAAAAAAAATATTGAGAATAATTTGTTTATTATTTATTGTTGCGTATATCTTAATGACAAATTATAAAAAACACTGGACTTGTATTCTAAAAGACTCCGTTGTTATGAGTAAAATAGAAGATATATCCACTACTGATTCACTCCAGTATATATTATATTCACTGTAAATTTGATTAGATGAACATAACGTTACCCTTAATTAAAAAGATTAGTACGTAATTAAGAATTTCTTACTTGATAGGTGAAGAATCCCAGCAGGCATGAAGCAATGCTAGCCTGGAGAGTTGCATGGCACAACTAGTACCTGAGATGTGCCTTGCTGGCTCATGAGAAAGCTCCTTAACGTGGAGGGCATGTGAATGCCCCCTGCAAATCATGTCTACCATGTGGTTTAACCTTCAAATTTAATTAATATGCCTCTTACTCGAAACCCCTTCCACCCATATCCATATGCTTTTAATTCTATTTTTCTTTACTTCTAAATTATTCTTGTCAATTTTCTATAACGATTGACTGATATATTGTGGTGAACATGTATAACTAGCAAGTAATTATTAAATTCTTAAAGCACTTACACGTTGGATGATTTGTTGATCCAATCGCATTCGTCACTATATTATTATATAACCCTAATCACCAGGATCGGTTATCTTTTCGTGAAGGAAATCTTATGATCGTGACCCATTAACGAAGGATTACATAAACAAATGTACTAATATTATAAATTTATCTCAATCTTATAATGGTTATTAGGGAAACATATTTTTTAATGGGATAAGTAACCAGATCCTAAATTTAAATATTTATATCATTTAATAATTTTTTTATAAAAGACTACATTTATAAATACTATTATTGATTTAAAAAAATTTATTAAATAAATTATGTTTATAAAATTTTGAATATATTTAATAAAATTAGCAAATAAACTAATTTAAGATTGAAAAATTTAGATAAAAGTTAAAATAAATAAATAAAAACTGAAAATTTTACTTATTAAAATAAAAATATTTGATAAAATTTATTACAAAATTAAATTATTGTAGTTTAAATATTATTTTTCTATTAATTGTAGATTTCAATATTTTTATTTAAATTAAATTATTATATGAAAAATAAAGATGATATTTTTAATTTATATATATATATATCTAATAAATAAATTTATAGTTATTTTTAAAAATTATATATTATAAAAAACTTTGATGATTATTTATTTATTTTATTATTTATGTTGTATTTTTTATAAAAATATATTTTCATTAAATAATTTTTTGTTAGAAATTAAAATATTTATTTTAATTTTAATAAATATTTTTAAATATTTTTTTATAAAAAGAGTATTGGTTTTATTTTTAAATTTTTTATTATAAATAATTTAAATGAAATATTAAATAAATAAATTAAATAATATAATATTAAATAATAATAATATTTTATAATAAATAAAGTATTATAAAAATATTAAAGATAAAAGTAAAAGAATGATTTTCAACAAATAAATAAAATCTTAAACTAATTCAGTAAAATTTTAAAAAATATTATTTATTTTATCTATTTCTTAAAATAAATATTATATTAAATAGAGTCAAAATCATTTTAAAAATATTTCAGTTATTTTATATTTTATATTTTATATTTTATCTGATTAAAATATATTTTAAAACATAGTTTTTATATAAAATAAAAATTAATAAATATTTTATTATATATCTTATTTTAATATATAATATTTTATTAACATATTTATACACATTTAAATTATTTAAAATTTAATATATATATATATATTAATTATAAAAAAATATTATTATATTATTTAATAATTAAATCAATAAATTTTATATTTTATAAAAAAATATTAAATGATATGAATATGTAAATTTAATATATTAATAAATATTTAAGTTATTAAAATTTATATATAATTATAAAACTATTATTATATAATTTAATAATTAAATTAATAAATCTTCTATTTTATAAAAAAATATTAAGTAATATAAATATATAAATTTAACACTGATATTGCCGAACCTTGAACCTTCTCGAATATGTAGCTTTATCATACAAAATAATCAATCTATTTTTAATTAAAATTATATAATTGGCCTAGTGTGACTTCAGATTAATCATTAAACCATGGAATCAATGGGTATCAGTAATGCGCGCGAGAATATATAGACTATAGGTCAAACTCAATACTGTACCCAAAAGTAAGATAAAATTATAGGGATATTGTCTTAAGATAAAATTAAGATTGAAGAACATATGATAACATAAAAAATTATACAATTTTAAATTTTAATTATTCATTTAAAATTTAAAAATTGAGTATTTGCGGCAGTTGACCCTAGCTATTAGCTGAGCCTGTATAAACCCGCCAATTAACATATAATTTTATTATAATATTATAGTTTGGCCAAGTTTTTAATATATAATTTAAATTTAAATTTAATTTTTATTATTTTACATCATTTAAATTTATCATTTTAAAAAATTGATTTTGATCTTTTTTATTAAAATCTTATATATTTTAATTTTTAAAATATTGATATGTACAATTTAATTTTAAATATGTTTGCTTACTATGTTTTTATCCTTTAAAGGATTAATTAATCTCAAAATTAAATTTATATAATTTATGTTTTTAATATATTAATTTTATTTATATTTAATTTACTCATATTTTATAAATAAAAAATTAGAATATAACCAGTTTAATATATTCAATAACCAAATGTACATACAAACAATTTTGAGAACGAAAAATTGCACAAAATGTAATTATGAAAAGTTAAATTGCATATTTATTCATACAATATCATTACTTTATTTAAAAACTTTAATAATAAAAATTAAAATTAATTTTTTTTAAATAAAAGATTAAAATTATAAAAAATAAAAAAATTAAATGTAAAACAAAAGATTAAAATATTTATTAAATCTGACATTATTAATTATTATCATATATTATATACAATTGTATATTAACTCCTAATCCAATTGAAAATCATTTATACTTATAGCATATCAATGCAAGTAGACATTTGTAAACGGAACATGTATTAATCACACATAATTTAATTTATGACCCTGGATGGGCATCTAATATATTTGGACATTTCATGTATGTCCTTATTTTAAGTAAATCCTGCACTTGAAAAATATATAAATAATAGTTTATAATGAGAGAAAATTGTTATTAAAAGAAAGTCATATACAAACGGTTTGAAGTGGAATTAGCTACAATTTTTTAATTCATCATAAAAGTTTAACCTATAATGGCAGTTCTTTAACTGCTATAAAAAAAATCATAAAAAATTTCTTATAACGCTTAAATATATAACAGTTAAAAACTATTACAATAAATATTATAAAATTATATTAACAAAACAATTTATCGAATTAGAAATTAAAATAATTTTATATAAAAATAGTGCATTTAAACCTTATCAAATTTTTTAAATAGTAAAAAAAAATCCATCATACTAATTATTAATTATATTAAGTTAAAAAATTATATATAATCAATATATTAAATATTAATGTAATACGTTATAATATAATAATAATTTTATAACATTTATAGTGACAAAGTATTTATTTTTTAATAAAAATTATATTAATTAGGATAATCTTAATGTTCAACATAAATTAATAAATAACATTTTTTTATGTGCATCGTAAAATATTTGAGGATTTAACGGAATTGCATATCTTCTAGCTTCTAATTCGTTGTCTATGTATTTTATTTAATGGAATTTTAAATCGTTGATTTTTTTAACAAAATTATCAAATTGGAAGTTGATTATATATGATCTGGAATACATCTGGTTCCTCAGACCTTTAAAGTGAATAAATAAAAAAACAATGAATCGATAAAAATATTCAAAACAAGCTTTCAAGAAATATAGAAACAAGTTATTGTCAGATAGTGAGAGAAATTCATATCCAGACGTCCGTTATTTTACGAGACTCGCGCCTAAAATCATTACATACAAAAAACTTAATATATTATCAGTATAATTTGTTTACAGTTTCATTTAATTAAAAATGATTTGAAATATATTATTTAATTTTATTTTTAAAATTAAATATTTTAACTATATAATAATATATAACTAATAACACAATTGTTTATGCAAATCAATGAATTTAATAAAACTATTAAAATTGATTTTGTTATAAAAAATTAGAATAATTTGCATAAAATGTTAAATTTAAATCTCACTATTTTTATGATAGGAAAAAACAATCACTAAGAGTTTAACATATCAAAACTTTGCACATGATTTTCGAGAAAATAATGTGAAATCATTGCTGTAATTAGATGAAGAAGGGATGGGAGTTTCTTTTAAGTATGAAGGAAATGTTTGTTGTTTTCACGTTGTTATTTCCATATCAATTTGAAATTGTTTTGTTTTTTTTTTTTACGAGTATCTCTATGTTTTTGTATAAATATAAAATTAATTTATGATTTTAAAAATTTTGCACATGTATAGATAAGCTTAAAGATGAAAAAAAAATGTAAAAAATCAAAAGCTTATGAGCAAATATGAAATGAAACCCAAGTTTTTTACAAGAATTTTAAGATCACGAAGTAGAATATAGTGGAGGGTTGCTAGGTCAACTTAAGATGAGGAGGACGGTGAAACTTTAAGCTCAAACTAGCTCCGTTTCCTTGCCTAGCAGGTCGAGAAAAATGGGATGGTGAATGTGGTTGAAGAGAAAGTGAAGCTTTGATGAGAGGGAAAGACACTCGATCAGGAGAGAAAAACTTAAAAGAAATGAAAGATCTGAGAGATAAATTTAGAAAAGTTGGCAAAGAAAAAAAATGTGTACCAGGTTGTGGAAATTAAAGGAGTAGGAGATAAAGAATAAAATAAAATATGTGAGTTAGTGGAAATTGTTTGAATTGTGATAAGATAATTTCAACTAAAACTTAATTAATCACACATCTATGTTTTTTTAAATAAATATGATGTTTGGAAAGATTATTTAGAATGAGTTAAGAATAAAATAAAGTTCCTAAAAGAACTTAAAGAATTCCTTTTTATATCTCTTTATACTTTAATATAAATAGAACGGAAATTATTATATACAATTTTTTATATATATAGAGAAAAAATAGATAAAAAGTTATTGTAAAAATAATTAAGTTAAAATTATTCTATTTAATAATTTTTATAAATAATTAAATTTTATTAATCTAATTGTTAAATTAATTAATTATATATAAATTTTTATAAAAATAATATTTTATTAAATAAAATTTAAATTAATAATATTATTAGCTAAAATTATATATATATATATATATATATAATTTAAGAAGATATTTTAATAACTTTTGAAAATAAAATTCATCATAATATATTTAAATAATTGTATATATTTAATTTAATAGAAACAATAATATCAATTATTCATACATTAAAATATTAATAAAAAATATTCAAATCAGTAATTCAACACATATTAATAATAATAGAAACTTATACGATAAATTAAGTGTTAGAGATAAAAATAAAGATTTATTCATATATTTACTATATATTTTTCTTTCTAATATACTATATTACATGTAAACGTAAAAGAATGGATCTTTTATTTTATTTTTAGGTCATTATTTTTTTCATTCTTAATGCTTTTTTTAAAATCAAACCGGACTAGATAATCTAACTTTACAGCTTTATCATTTTTGCTATTTGGTGGAGAATTAATCCCTTCCACTAAACTCAACTCGACTCCTATTGATAAATATATATTATCTCTCTAATAAGTAATCACTTACCTATTAGTCGTTTACTATTATAAATTATATATATATATATAATAAAAAATAAAGTCGTGGAAATTAAGTTATTTGATGAGATGAGTCCCGTTGGAAGTAATTTAAAACGTCATAATTAAGTTAAATTAGTATTATATAGACAGCACCGCCCAGCAATTCAATAAGTCCCATACTTCATCCTCTGTATAGTTTTTTTGGCCTACCTTCAAACACAAGGCGAAGTGCCACCCAATGTAGCCTAACAAGTACAAATGTTAAAACGTTTGTGTTTAGCCTACATTTTGCGTTTACTCATATTAAGTTCAATCCTAATCTACCTTTAAGACGTTTGCGTATCCGCCAGATCCTCTAAGAAAATCAACTTTCCTAGATGAAAACATTTTTTTTATGTAAGAAATAATAAATTTTTACAATCTGTATAACTTAACTTTATGTATCAAACTCTAATGTAATACCTTTTTTATTAAATAGATATATCTTTTGTCTATTTGTGTATCAATAGGAGATAAGGTCAAATAAAATTCTGTATCAAATTTAGTAAAATAACCTGCAATTCCTTTTTTAACTGCATAAGTCACGACCTTTAATATATATAAATTTGTATTCAACTAAAATATTTAGAAAAAAAATTGACAGGAAGAATGACTGCTGCAACTGCAAGGGATCTGTACCGATTGTTCATTTTAAGTTTTGATTTTTTTAAAAAAAACTAAAACTAGTTTTCTATTTTATAAGTTAATTTTTTAAAACCTTTTGAATTCTAATATCAAAATTTAAATTCAAACCATAAAAATTACTTCAGATAGTAATAGTGATAAAAAAATATAATAAATAATAATATTGACGGTAATAATTATGATTATAGTAATAATAAAAACATGATAATAATAATTATCATATTTAATTTATTATAATAAATGTGATAACAAATAATAATATAATTATAATAATAATGATAAAATAATTATAGTATAACTTTTTTTTAGAAGAGATGAGAGTTAAATGATTTATTTTTATAACTACAAATGATCAATTTTTTTAAATAATTAAGTTAAAAGTGTTTAAAAAGTTAAATAAAAATTAAAAACTTTATTTTGTTCAAATATATTTTTTAAAAAATTAACATTAAAAAATTAAAATTGGAAACTTGTGCAACAACCTTAATAATTCTTACCAAGTTTGATATATGATATTATTTTATCCGATTTTTATATACATATGTGAACTGAATTAATACTTTCAATAATTTTATATTAAAATTAAATTATATATAATTATAATTAGAACAATTAAAATTATATATAAATCAAAATAAAAAAATAAAAGTATGACTAAATCTATTTTTTTACACCATTCCTATCCATATAGAAGTTTTACAAAATTATATTCATAATTATTTAATTTTTTATTATAAAACTGTATTTTCATCCTGTATAACCGATAGAAAAACATTAAATTTAAAACAGTGCTAAGTATAAATTGATTTTTTTAGTTTGGCAAACGTCTAATATAAACTGATTAGTGATTACGAAATTGAAAAAATTTCAATAAAGGACGGATACAGTACAAGTAAGCAATGTTTCAAATATCAAATCATGCGGTTAACACATGCATGATTGAATTATACAATATAAAATACTTTCCGAACATAAAAATCAGCTAGTATATAAAATTACTTCATCTTAATTAGAATATTAAAATATAATTATATTAAAATTTATTAGACAAACTTTTTCACTCATAATAATTTTATTTAAATTCAAAATAGATTAATCAAGATGTCTAACACAATATCTGAATGTCAAGTTGATAAGCAGAAAAAACAAATTGAAGTATGGTGGTTCAACATGGCTTAGACTTTAGACAAAAGGAGATAACCATTCGCTTTAATACTAATTTCCTCTTCTTAATTGAAGAGCAAAATTAATTTCAAGCTCTCTAATGACTGATAGATATTTATTTATTAGCGGTGGATAATATTAGCTAATTAATACCTTCAGTTATGCGAACTCTATCACGTAGCTATTTTATTAAAGCTATTAATAACTGCCAATTAGAATGTGTGAGAAAATTGAGAAAGATTATTTTTTCAAGTTCAGGTTTCAAAAGGTGAGTACGCTGTACACATCAACAGGGATAGGAGGGAAGTCAGATTTAAAAAAGAAATAATGAATAGAAGAAAAAATAACCCGAGGGAGCAAATTGCCCATCAAATGTATGCGCTTTGAATCTCAATTACTATTATTTTAGTTTGAGTCTTCAATAAGCATTTAAAAGCAATTACTTCTCCTAATACATTACATTATATATGAGATGCTTATTGTCCAAAAACTGACCTAATATTGAATTATCATGAAAATAATCCTATCATGTAAGAATGAAAAATAAAAGGTAAAAAATGTTAACTGGAAACTTTATAGTATTAATTAAGGCTCTGTTTGCCATGGTATTCAGTTATAAATTTTTAAAAAATTAAAATCAATTTATAATTTTAGTTTCAAAATTTTCTTATACTTTTTAGCTTTTAAATTTTGATACTAAGTTTTAAAAAAATATATATATAAATTATTCATTATATATTTAAATTTATTTATATTAATAATATTTAATAAATAATTACAATAATGGTTATAAACAACCTTAATATTCAATGGTGATAATAAAAATGATGATAATAATAATAATAATAATAATAATAATAATAGATAATAATAATAATAATAATTGTAATATATAATTTTTTAAAAAATAAAAATATTTAAGGAGTTAATTTTATAACTTAATAAAAAAAATTATTTTAAAAATTAAGTTAAAAATAATTAGAAACTTTTAACCATTCCAAAAAAAATTAAAAATTAAAACTAAATTATTTTATTAAAATTTGATTAATATATGTTTATCATAGTTTCTAATATCTTTTCAATGAATTTTATAAAAACAATTTATATATTTACTTTTAATTTAACCAATATTTTTAATGTATTATTAATTAAAAATATATCATTTTAAAAAGAGCCAAAATAAAAATAGGGGCAAGGATTAAATTAACAATCAGAAAAGTTACTGCCATAACCTTTTGGTGACAAAATAAAATTATTTTATATAACATTTATTTTATATATATATATATAATCAAAATTTATTATTAATATTAAATTTAAATATTTATATAAATTTATAATTTTTATAAAATATAATTTTTATTAATATAACCATTAAATTAAATAATAATATCTTTATAATTATATATTTATTTATATTTTAATAATATATTATATATTAAAACAAAATTATATGATAAATATCTATTAATTTTTTTATATAAATTTTATAAACATGATTTATTTAATAAAAAAATTTAAATCAATAATTAAATTAATAAATCATATTTTATAAAAAATTATTTAATAATATAAATATTAAAATTTAATATTTAATGTTAAAAAATCTTAATTCATACATGTATGTATGAATTATATTTATAAATATTTAATATAAATTATTTAATTTTATTTAAACAATAAAAAATTTAAAAATATATAATATTTTAAAGTAGTAATATAATTATTAAATTTGAATCTTTATCATTAATATAGAGTTGTATAGTTTAAACTTTTCATTTTGATTATATATATATAAGACGAAAATTTTTATTATTATTCTTTGAAAGAATAAAGTAATTGATGATGAAATGTTGCACATGCGCCTCCCTTGCGCTCACCAACTGTCATAAAACAGGTGCATATACGCATGTAGATGTGTACCTTGTAATTTCACCAACACAACCCCTGCATCATTTATTTGTACCTTTCAATAGCATGATTATGCAGACGAAAATTAATTATACACACAAATAGTTACGGCACTTGATTATGCTAGTGAGATAGCATTGCTTTTGTAGCTAGTGTTTACATAATTTAAGGACCTCTACTGCATGTTGCTATTTTCTTCCATTCACATAAATCACAATAGGTGGCATTCTCAGCTGGTTGAATTGGATTTTTGTGGTAGATCAAGGGCAGTGTCCAACAATCAAAAGCTTCAAGGGACCATTTTACTGTTTAGTTACCATTTCAGGCCAAACCAGGAGTAGGTCATTGCTAGGACCCATCCCACATGATGAAACTCTGGTAGATATATATTCTGGTCATGATGTGTCTCTTCAGCAGTCACTAATATATATATATATATATAGTGCAATTTCATGCCAACTTGAACAAGTAATTTTCAGCTACCTTAGTTAGCAGGCCTGTGCAACCACACCCCACACACGCATTCACTCACAGAGATACGGAATTTAATGCCTGATAATATAGAAGAGAAAATGACGTTCTATATCTTCGCTCTCGTTTGGACTTTGGATTATATATATATATATATATATATATATATATATATATATATATATATATATATATATATATATATATATATATCCATCTATCCAAATGATTCACATGAAATACTAATCATAAATTAAACCTCCCTCGCACAACGTTTAATCTAATGTCGCTTCTAAATTTAACTTCTTTTATATTTTTTGAAATACACGTCTTGCTTTTTTCTTAATTATGTGTCATCATTAAAGTAATATTAAAATTATTTAATTGATCTTTTAAATTTTCATCTAATCTTTGACTGCCATGTGATTAAAAAAATCAAATTTTGTAATATTATTATAAAAGTTCTATACGGTAATTTTTAATTAGTTCATAGTATACATTTTTATATTACCAGTATATTAAAAATAAAATCTATATATTATAGAATTTACTTTTAAGTTTAGTTTTAATATACATTGTTGATGTAAAAAAATTTACATCATCAATCAATTAAAAACTAATTAAATTCTTTACTTTTTTGACTAAATTGTATAAATTTACTCAATTATTTTCCTCCTATTTTAGAAAGTGGTTGACAGTTTTTTATTTCTTGCTTGCAAAGACAAGTATACCAAAATAAGGTGTGAAAAATAAAATATTCAAATAAAAGGTATTATGATAAAAATAGGTTAGGCAACTCGTAACAAAAGAGCTTAACAATTTTTTGTTAACACAGTATGAAATTTTTTTATATTCTTATCTAATTATAACTTGTTAAGCTATTAATTGTAAATTTTTATAATAATTAGTTCAAAAGTTATACTATTTGTAATTTTCAATTTATTTATCATTTAATCACTAACAATATTAAAATTAAACTATTTTTTAATTAGAGATATTTTAACTTTTGCATAATAATATACTTTATTTTTATATAGTTAATGGAAAAATTTTATGTTATAAATTAATAAAAATTACTATAAATATAATTTTAAAATAATTATTAATTATATATTAATTAACAATTAAATAACCATGTAAAAAATCAATGTATTGAAATTAAATTCTAACAATAAATGAATAATTGACTAACTCACAATTGGTAAAAAATGTTTGTGTAAAGTTAAAAAAATAAAATAAATTACATTTAAAAGGTATATTGTATCTCTTGTTTTCATGGTGTGGATTATTTGCCCAATAACCAGTTATTTCTTCTCTTTTTTTTTTTCTTTTTTTTTGTATGTGTACGCAAGTAACCTGCACTGAAGTTAAATATATCAATTCAAATTTTGTACCAAAAAGTTGTCCATTAAATACTAAAACCACGAATGAAACCCAAGGATAAAAGGGCTGAACTCTACAGTAATGGGTCACAAAAAAACTTGGGTTGTGGGGTATGGACCAAGAAAAGGGACCTGTTTAAGGAAATATGATTCTAAGAAACCCATACATCAGCTGAATCTTTGAAAATTGAAGCCCAATGAATTCCATACACCAATTGAGCCTTTGAATGGTTTTTCTCTTTGAGGGGGAAAAAAAAACTAATGATCTTTTGCGCAACCTTTGGATGACCTAGAGTGAAGAGTAGGATTGGTCACCAATCAGTTTAGTCCAACATGGTGTTCCATTTCAGCTAATGTTTGTCCCCAACTGTTGGAGTAATGTCTAGAAATCAAGAAGCAATCTTTTTTGTTTCACTGGATAGGCCTGATAGTGGGCCACTTGTATCTGGAGTTTTTTTATTTCAGACCAAAAAAAAAAACTGTTTTGAAATGATTATCTTCTTTCAGAAAACCTACAAGACACATTGTATGCAAGGTATTGTACTTAGTTGTTTAAGGCTCCGTTTGTTATCATGTTAGATAAGTTAAAAATGATTGTAGAAACCAAATCAACGATACTGATATTTTTCTGCTCGAAATTGATTCTCCGATTTACACAAACAGATGCGAAGTGTTGGCTTACTTCTCTGTAGGCTTGGAGCAAAAACGGTTTTGGACAAAACAAAATTTTATATCCGTTGTCCAACGTTTTTGGGAACCATTTACTTTAACCCGTAACGTTTGTAGTTGCCGCTAACATGAAATCAAACAAAGCCTAAGTGTTAAAGTTAAGTAGAATTAATTTTAAATTATTAAATATAGGATATATTTGTTTAAATTTATAAAAATAGTGATTTTAAGAATATGTAAAAAGGTAATGTATGTAGCATTCTCATTTTTATTATGAACGTAATATGTGAATATGCACGGAATGTGATAAATTTAAGATAATAATAATAATGAGTTTTGTAACTACAATATTGTTATTATGAATTTTACCATCTTGTTATGATAATGTTGTTGCTATTAAGTTGAAATGCGTATAATTATTTAAGTAGATGATGATTAAAATTATTTTTAAAAGCTACTAATTAATTAGCTCATCAAATATATATATAATATGTTTTAAGGCATAATAAAATCAGAATCAGAATGGAAAGATAATTGCACTTTTTTTTTTCATAATTTATATATGTGTATAATATGTTTCAAGGCTGAATAAAATAAGAATTGGAATGGAAAGATAGTCTATTTTTTTTCTTTGTCGAAAGAAATCAGAAGTTAATTAAGTCATATAGTTAGAAAACTTAAGTTTAGAAAGTTGGTTATCATTTTTATTATTCTATCAAGTTATAATCCTTTGTTGATCATTTTTTTTCTTCTTTTTATTTCAATACTTTTTTAATTTAAAATGTAAATGGATATAAAAAAGATTTCATGTTTTTTCTACAAATCTTATTTTAATCCTAATTTTTCCTAGATAATTTTCATAAGCATTATATTATTCACAAAATATTCTTGTGTGATTAAATTGTATTTAGTTAAAATTTTATAATTATAATTTTATTTAAATTTCATCTTTTTATATGTTTTATAATTTTTTATTTTTTTATTTCTTTTTTTCACAAAATTTTTCACATTCCTTTTCTCATCATCTTGTATTTTTAATCTTTTATATTTTATCCTAACTTTTCTTTATTTTATTTTTTAAATTTCTTCCTTGATAAAATTTTCCTTCCTCTTTAACCATTTTTTTTTTCTTCAAACATCACATGCAATCACACTTTTTAACCTATTATAATCGACTATGTAAATAAATGAAATTAGTTTAAGCTCAAAGTTCCATCATCCTACTCATCTCTAGTTGGTTAAATAACCCTTAAATGTATCCCGGTTCCATCTTTAGAACTATCATCTTTATCTCTCACGTGTTTACTTACTTTGGAACAATTTTTTTTTTTTAATATGCCCAAAATCCTAGCAAAGGTAAAACCATAGTTCCATTTTTATACTCATCCAAGTGTATGTATGGTTTGCATGTGTGTATTTATGTTGAGTATAATAAAGACATGCATTAGAGATCAATCTATGGAGTCAAAGGTTAAATCATTATCTAAAGTTTTATCTTGTCAACATCATTCGTTTCCACCTCATCATGTGATTTCTTACATTTTAGGAGACTTATATCCCTTTATACTTTGTTTGAGTAATTTGAAAAATAGGATAGAAAAAAATAGTAAGGAAAGAAACATGAGGGTAAAAAATGAAGTGAAAATATGATAAAAAAATAAATTATCTAGGTTGATGGAAATAAGAAAGAAATAAAAGAAATTTTTTTTATTGTTTAAATGTATGAAAAATAGAGTAGAATGAAACATTAGTAATATAACTTTCAAAAATAAAATTTAGTTTTTAAAAAATTAAATTTTTACTATATTTTTTATTAATTTAATTTTAATTTTAATTTTTAAAAAAGTTTAAGAATTTAAAATGCATAAAAAAAAATTCTTCCTCCTCATTCTCTCACCTAAGGAGGAAAAAAATATTTATTGTGGATCTTACAAATTTTTATTTCATTCCTTTATATAAGATAAATGTAAACAAACAAAGATAAAAAAATGAAATCCATTCAATTATACAAAATAAATTATTTTCCTTTTCTTTCTATCTTACCGAACAAAGGGTTAGGAGATAGTTCCTAAGCTAAAGATTGCTCTCTTGTCTCATATGGTAAACTCGATTAATAACATATAAAAAAAATACATTCCTTTTTATATTATTAGAAGTTAGAATAAAATAAAATATTTTATATGTATCAAAATTATTTAGATAAGGAGAACATGGATGTAGATGATGATAGCTTATAAAGACATCAATTGAAAATCATAAATTCTTCCTACTATAATTAAATAAATAAAATTGTTGTTTCATTTTCATTTCATATTATTGATAGTGAAAAAATGAAAAATAAATTTCTATTATGACTTTTATTTTATGTTTTTGTGGTTTTAATCCTATATTTGGTTTTATTTTAATTATGTTTTATTCTTTTAATTTTAGAGACATAGATTACTTATGTTATAATGTTAAAGTTCATTTCATTTTATTTAACGTGTATATTCATTCCATTTTATTTAACATCTATATTGTACATATTTAAGTTCAATTATCTTACATACAAATTGATATTTTTATGCATACTATTATGATTCAATGAGATAATGTTAAATAATATTAATAATAATAATTTTATCATTTTAAACACACACATATATATATATTGTAAATTTTTATGTTATTAAATGATAAAATTTTAAAAATCTAAGTTTGATAGTTTATATTTTGTAAATTTTATAAAAAAAAATAGCTCTATTTTGTTAATTATTATTAGAAATTTTATTTAAATCTAATTTAACTTTAAAAGTTATCTTCATTATCTTGATTAATCATATTCTTAGATAATATAATATTTTAATAATTTATAAATATAAAAATTTATTTTTATTAAAAAATATTTTTATTTTTAAAAATTTATTCAAAATGGTTTTTTTAAAAGTTACTTTTTACATGTTTAAATAAATAAATTTTAAAAAATGAGAGGTAATTGTTTTAGTATTTTTTTCTACAAAATAACCGTAAACTAGCAAGGCCATAGTTGAGATATATATCTCTAATACTTTCAATCATAAATTTTATATTGAAATGCGTGTACAGAATTTATTTTAGATGTAAAATAAATAGATACTAAATCTGCGTAGAAGACGTAATAGTTTTAAAATTAAAGACATGTCTAAAATGAAGAGACTTTAATCCTCATAAATAACAATAAATTGGCCAATTTGATTGATGAAATATATAGTTTAATAGCCTATATTTGTGTGGTTTAAATTTATAACTTTATTGAAACAAATATTGAGAGGTTAATTTGATGGTCATAGTCATTATTACAATCAAATGTTATTTTTTAAAATTGTTTGTAAATGTTATAAATTACGGATAGTCTTTGACAAATTTGACTCGTCTAAACTCAAAAAGTCTACTTAAACCCTTCATCCACAGTAGGGTGAACGTTGGGTGGGTTCGGACTGGAAAACCTTTATCTATCAAAAATTGCCGTTCATAAAAATTTCTATTTACATAGTTGAGTTGGTCGAGTTCGGATAAAATGGATGGTCGGTTCAATCAGATGGTTAACGACTAGTTTAAAATTTTTTAGATTCCGACAATCAGCAACCATAAAATTCGACAAAAAGATTTGAAACAACTGCAATTACGACAAAAATAAGAATGCAAACTCAAACATTAAAAGAATAAGATGATTTTATAAACTTTAACATGATATATGACAAAGAAACTAGGGACTCCGACAAAGAAATCATAGATTCCGGCGATGATAATGGTTATTTTCGATTTTCAACGAATAACGTTTATAAAACTCATCTCCGACCTATTTAACCGTATTTAACCGTTTCTCTTTAACTGAAATAACTCATTCTCTTCTTCAACCCGTCCAACAACGACTTAATGGTAAGGCGGTTTTCAACAAATTTGGACATAAACGAATTTTCAGCTCACCCTTAATCCACATTTACAAACCTTAGTCAACAAAAAATCCCATTCTCTAATTAATTAGGTTGACATATAATGTAAATTATATAACTAAAATTTACATGGACGTATAATCTGGATTATACAAGTATTATACATTTCTTACCATGCTTATAATTTATTATTTATTCATATTTTATATATAAAAAAAAACAAAATGATAGCCAATGCATTAACGAATTACCCCCACAGAAATTTCTCTCGTCGTGTTAAACGTCTCAACGGGTGTGTCGACGCCAGAAACCAAAATTTGAAACATCTTTCCTCTTTAAAAATTTGCAATATATATTCATGTAAGATTCGTGCTTATCTTCAACCTAATATAACGGTATGATTAATGATGGGTTTCCTCATATACATTCTTAGATGACATTGTTCTATGATTCTATCATATAAATATTGTATAAATGACAAGAACATAAATAATCTATAATATAATTTTATATATAGATTTAATTAAAAGTCAGTTATAAAGTCACTATTGCATGTTTTTTATTTTTATAATCTTCTTAATGTTTGAATCCCCACAAGTTGACTTATTCTCTAATATGTTAAAGAGTTCCTTTAAACATTTTTTTTAATTTCCAGTTGTAATGTGAAAGGGTTACTTTGTATGTATGAATTCGATCGACCAGTATGCAGTTGACTTTATCAACAAGATGGTGTGATTAAACTAACGGGATCGTAGGATCAATCACGGTCCCGTAATACAAGTTGCATTGTTATTCCTTTTTTTTTTTATTTTAAATAATAATAATATATACTAATCAATATTTGAAGATCATCTCCAATTTGATAACTTTAATTTATACTTTAAAGAGCTTAAAATATAATAGCGTCTCGAGTGCAGCTCCAACTCTAAGACCGTCTCCGCTCTCCCCGTCATGAAATCATTTGCCCAATCCAAAACGCAGTAGATGATAAAATTGACTATACCAAATTATTTTTCAAGTAATGAAAAAATTATCAATGATGTTAATTTCAATTTCTAAAGATAATTTTATATATCATCGATTTATAAATATTTATCATATTTTAATAAATAAATATTTTATTTTAAAATTAATTCTAAAATTTTAGATTAACAATTTTCGTAAACTGTAGAGTGTAGACCCAAGTTTTAATTATTTGCATGTTAAATTTAACTGGACTTAAATTTTTAACAGCGGTCAAGCTGTATCTTCTGGTCACTATCTCTCAAAGTTCTGATTTTGCACATAAAAATAAAAAATAAAAAATAAAACTGATTTTGTTCAAGTGTACAGGTGAATTAAATTGAGAGTGTGAATATTTTTATATTATAATTTAATTATAAATAATTTTATAATTAAAAATAGTTAATTTCTATAAAAATTATTTTAAATACTATATTAAAAAAACTTAATTAATTAATAGTGTAATTTTTAATATTAAAAATATATTGAAATGAAACTTATAAAAATATATTTACTATTGATTTGAAAATAAAATTATAATTTTTTTTTATCAAAGATAACCTCAACTAATAGTTAGGCATGATAACAAAATTGAATCAGAATAGATGTATCCTCTCTATCTCTGTCACACCAAGAGTTAGGTGCGGGTTTAAAGGAATTAAATTTAAAAAATTAAAATCTAACTCCAATTAAATTGGTAAATTTATAAAAAAAAATTTATATTTTACTTTCTTACTTTTTATGAATTGGTTCTTTAAGTTTCTTTTGCAAAAATAAAAAATAAAGGTTTGTCTTGATATTTTTATAAGATCCAATTCATACTAATTGTTGTATTAATTTTGTTTAAATATTTTTAATTAGGTAGTTAGTGATTATTAAGTAAAATTAAATTAATTAATAAGATGAAAAAATTAAAATAATGTATTTTATCAATATTAAGAATAATTTTAAAAATACAAGTTAAGAATAAATTTAATTTATTAATTAATTTTCTTAATTCATGTAAACTAGTTAATGGATTCCTGAATAAAAAAGAACGAGAGTATTTTACTTATATATATATATATATTTAGTTTAAATAACGTATAAAATAGATATTATTAAATTTTAAATATAAAATGTGGGAATTTAATAATTTTATTATTTATTTTCTATTATTATTATTATTATTATTATTATTATTATTATTATTATTATTAAGCTAGATATAGGATGAGACTAGATGGAATATCCATATTAAATTTAATTATATCTTTACAAATTAAGTTTAAGGTTAGATTGAAAATTTAGAATAGATTTTTTTAATATTGTAAAAACTATGTTAAACATCAATTCAGCTAAAGTTTTGAATTAATATATCATTAACTAGATGAGTAAGTTATTAATTTAACACATTTATATCAAACTTTATAAAATTTATATTTAAATTATTTTAAAAAATTAACATATCATTTATGAAATTGAAACATTTCTAAATTTAAAAACTAAAATAGTTATCATTACTTAAGTGTTTGATTAAATAATAATAATTAAAATCACAAAAAAATATATATAAGTTCAACACATAACGAAATGGTTAAAAATTTGAAACTTTACTAAAATACAAATTTATAATTTTGTATAATCTATATCAATTTAGTCAATCAATCTATCAAATAATATTATAGAGCTCATGTGACATTTCTAATATCAATTTTTTTTTATAAAGTAAATATAGTTAATATCAAGATTTTTCTTTAAAATTAAATATAGTTAAATAAAAAATGTTAAACTTTATATTATAGAACTAGTAGTTACAAAATTCTTTAATGATGAGCTTATACAAAATTAAAAAACAGTTAAAATAAAAGTTTGATATAAAGATCACAATTTGACGATTAAAAAATTAAAAATTTACATTCAAAATTTATTTCAAATTTTTATATTTTTATTATTAATATCAAACGATATAATTTTTAAAATTTTTTTTATCAACTCAACCCGATGATAGTAACTTAACTAATTTATTGGTTTTTCTTTTAAAAAGGTCAAGTTAAACTGAATTATACTATATTTATAACATATTTAATTTAATACATTATTTAAGTAGTTAACTTATTAACTTTGTTTTTTCTATTTAAATTAAATTTGATTAAGTGAATATTAAATCATAAATTTAAATTTAATTATTATCCTACCAATAATCAAAGACATCTTCTAAAATGTAAAGATGATCAAAATAAAATTTACATCCTTTAAAAAATTTTCTTTACACATATCAACATTTAAAATACGAGATATTATCATTAAACATTGGATATATCTATTTTTTTTAAAAAAAGAATTAAATGCTGTGGCGTCATGTACCACTCCGCACGCTATCCGACCCCCTTGCAGGCAAAGCGTGAAGTGTGAGCACAGACACCCCCACGCTTCGTTTAGTGGGTAACCTTTTATAGTAAGTTGCAAGAAGGTCAACCGTCACCGTTAAAATTGTAATTTCATCCACTGTCGGGAATTAGACCAAAAGACTATAGCAATAATTAGTGTTAATTTTAATATTAATCTCAGCTTCGTTAATTATTAAAAAATAAACATATAATTTTAAGTAAAGAATACTATAAAAATGCTTAAAATAATGAATGTTTTGTCCTAATATTTTTTTGAATAAGCATATTTCCTTTAACTTACTTTTACTATTTATTTTTTATTTTTAAAATTGTTTTCTATATTTAATGTTGATGCTATTTCAAACATAATATAAGATTTAAAAGCAATAGTAATAAAATAGAGTGTAACAATTAGTATAATTAATAATTAAGCTGTTTTATTTTATCTGCTTTCGGGGTCGGATTTAATGAAGGCATCGCGTCCGTGACTCGTCCAGAGTCAGCGTCTGTGCTTGTGTGAGAGAGAAGAAAAAGTTAGAGAGAGAGAGAGAGGAAGAAGAAAAAGTTGTGATTTGTGTAGCACAGGATCTAAGCGTGTTCTATGATAAGACTTTGGAATATCATGGTCAGCTACCTCTTCATCTAATCTATGAACCCTTTAATGCTATGTCTATGAATGTTCCTTTGTTCTCTTAAATTTCTAGTTCTTTTTGCAGCTGAATTTTTTTCCCCCTTTTTGTTTTGTCTTGTTTTCTTGTTTCTATTTTCCCTTCTTAGACTGGGATGTGTGAAACATCGAGATCCAGAGTGTGATTGGTAATTTTGGATGCTTCCTCTTCTGGGTTCTTTTTGTGGCATTCGGAAGTTTCTATTTTTGTAGTCTGGGGCTCTGGGTTTTGTGGAATTTATAAATGAGCAGTGGCTAGATTTTCTGTTGTTTTTTGGGTGTAATTTTGGGTATTTGCAAAAATAAAAAGAAAAGGATGGTTTCTGGGTTCTTGTTTTGTGGTTGAAATTCTGATAATAGGAGGGTCATAGTGGAGAGCTCTGATCTATTTTTGTGCTCTTTACAGATCTTTTATGTTCTATGATCTAAGCGTTTTAGAGAGAGGACTCTTATTTATCATTGAAGTTTGGTATTTGAGGTTTGTTATCTCACCTTCACCTCATATTCTTTTCTTTTTATGTGCTCGTGTGTCTCTCTGCTCCTGTGCGTGTGAGATGTATTTGATTCGATTCCTGGGCTTGTAACTTCCCGAACAAAATAAAAGAAAAAGAAAGAAAGATTCCCTTTTACAGTTACATATAGTTAAAGTTAATTCAAAATGGAACCTTCTGTATGTTCTTTTATTTTGGTTAGATTACCCGTAGCTTCTTTTAGTAAGTCTGATTGAGGAGGTTCGAGATCAGGTTTAAAACCCGCCAAAAAACATGTCTCTGACAAAAGTATGGAATTTCAGGCTGCTTTAGCCTTTAGGTCCATGTGGGGCTTTCTTTTATGAGAATCTCTTTTTTCCCCCAGTTTGTGCTTTACCCTATCTGTCTTCCATCTCTTTTATTTCTTGATCACTAAGCATTGAAGATGGAATTTAAAATAAAGTTTGGTTTATTTGCAGCTCTTCACTCTTCCAAGATTTTTGAATTGAGTTGTGGCATCTAAGTAACCAGAGTGGAGCATTTATTTTTCTCTTAGTGGCGCTTTGATGACATATTAAGTTCTGGGGCTGTCAGTATATTAGAACAAATGTCCTTCCGCAGCATAGTTCGAGATGTAAGGGATGGATTTGGAAGCTTATCAAGGAGGAGTTTTGAGGTAAGGCTTCCTGGGCATCATAGGGGCAAGTCACGGAGTTCGGTCCACGAGTTGCAGGAACAGCAGCCAGTTATACAGAATAGCCCATGGGCCAGCCTTCCACCTGAGCTTCTTCGCGATGTTATTAAGAGATTGGAAGCAAGTGAAAGTTCGTGGCCTGGTCGTAAGCATGTTGTTGCTTGTGCTGCTGTGTGCAAATCCTGGAGAGAAATGTGCAAAGAGATTGTCAGCAGTCCTGAATTTTGTGGGAAGATTACTTTCCCTGTTTCCCTGAAGCAGGTGATATATTTTTGTTATTCTATCCTGTGTATAAAAAGATATAAGGACCATGACCAAATTTTACATTTTTATGCTTGGTTGATTTTTGTCTGCAGCCCGGGCATAGGGATGGAACCATCCAGTGTTTCATCAAGAGAGACAAATCTAAGCTGACATACCACCTCTTCCTTTGCCTTAGTCCTGGTAGGTGTGCTCTCTTTTGTTGACACCTAATATGTATGAGTTTCTCTGTTCATCTTGTTTTTGGGATTTAATTGAATTTTCTTACCGCTTAACTTATGTACCTATGGCATTCGATATGTTGATGACTTTTCCTCTTATCAATCCAAGTTGAGGTCATCTTTCAGTGTAGAATTATCTATGTTTGTTTTTAATTCTGCCAAATTGCATACGATGTTTATTTCTTTTAGGCAAAATGAAGAGTTCAATAGCATTCTGGTATGGTTGTTGACCTGTATTGATATGTCCATGAAATGAGAATACAAATTTACTTAATAAAATGTAAGCTTTGCTACCATAAACTAGATCAAACTATGTTTCCATGTGGCAGTGGGAATTGTTGGCCCAAATTAAAACTACATTTTTGTTTGTTCAATTTAGATATCTGGCTACTATCATATATGATGGTCTAGTTCTTTGCTGTGGCCCTCTTGTGAGTTCCTTATGCAAATTTATGGAAGCTCTAATGTTTTAATTGTGTAATACGTGTCTGTGCCTAGGTTCACTATATTAATGAGTAAATACCCCTCGAAGTCTGTCTTGCATGGTGTATTAGTTCAATTGTTTGCTATGCTGGGTTGAATATTTTTAAGTTGACAATTGCTGTTACTACATGCTGTATAATTGTATAAATATTTATTTAGCAATTTTATATTCCTGCCTGTCATTGTCTTTGGGACATTTTCTGAGCTCATAACTATGTTCCTGCAGCCTTGCTTGTTGAAAATGGAAAGTTTCTTCTCTCTGCAAAACGGACCAGAAGAACAACTTGCACAGAGTATATTATATCAATGGATGCAGATAACATATCAAGATCTAGTAGTACTTACATTGGAAAACTAAGGTAAGATTTATTTCTGGGGCTTCTTGACATTCATTACGCCAATGGTCATGGTGTATGACTAATTTCTGGTTTTGATTGACTTGTATAAGATCCAAGGTTATGCATAAATTGTTTTCCATCATCCAAGAAATAGTGTGCTAGAAATCATTGTCTGTACTTCCCTGTCATATGCACTTATGCTCTCTATTCCCCTTTGTTTCAGATCAAATTTTCTTGGCACCAAGTTTATAATATATGATACACAGCCCCCCTACAATAATGCTCAACTATCTCCACCAGGACGTAGCCGAAGGTTTTATTCCAAAAAGGTTTCTCCAAAGGTCCCTAGTGGCAGCTACAATATTGCTCAGGTCACCTATGAGTTGAATGTCCTTGGTACTAGGGGCCCACGAAGAATGAACTGTACTATGCACTCCATCCCGGCATCATCCCTTGAGCCCGGTGGCGTTGTCCCAGGCCAGCCAGAGCTTCTTCCTCGCTCCCTTGAGGATTCTTTCCGGAGTATATCGTTCTCAAAATCAATAGACAATTCAACCGAATTCAGCAGCTCTAGGTTCTCAGACATAATGGGAACTGGCAATGAAGAGGAGGAAGGAAAGGAAAGGCCCCTAGTTCTTAAGAACAAGTCTCCTAGATGGCATGAACAACTGCAATGTTGGTGCCTCAACTTCAGAGGTAGGGTGACGGTTGCATCGGTAAAAAATTTTCAGCTGATTGCTGCAACACAATCTGCAGCTGGTGGTGCTCCTGCAGGAACAGGACCTACACCATCTCAGCCAACACAATCTGACCATGACAAGATTATTCTTCAGTTTGGGAAGGTTGGCAAGGATATGTTTACCATGGACTATCGATACCCCCTCTCTGCATTTCAGGCTTTTGCCATATGTTTGACAAGCTTTGACACAAAACTGGCATGTGAATAGTTTACAAGAGAAAGTAGGATTTAATCTCCATTTTAGATATTCATAGGATGTTGAAGCTTCATCAAGTCATTGTTCTCATAGTTAAACTGTAAAGTACGAACAATCTGTGCCCATTGTATTTTTTTTATTATTTTCCTTTTTCTGCTATTTCCCTTTTTCTTTTGAACATGTTCCTTTTTTGTTGCCATTGCCCTTTACTTTTGAACACTCAATTTAGTATGCTTTTAAGTTTGAACTATCTTTGTCAAACTTTGTTGATGTAGACTTCCATACTTTGTATGTTAAAGATGTAATGAAAATGTAGCAGCATTCAGTTTCTGTTTGGTCTAATGCAAAGAATCTTGATTTCTTTTTGGAGACTTGGACCGGTACAAATGCACCTTGCCAAATTCCGAAAATGCCTCTAATTTTAGTTCTGTTATGGCAATGGAGGAGGCTATACAGCGAATTGGTAAATCTTTTCAAATTTAAGTAGGTAAAGTTAATTGAAATGCACTTATGCCTTTTTACGCCAAAGGTTAATCATGAATTGATATATCATTAAAATTATTAGTTTTTTGAATAATTATTTTAAAAACTATTTATTATATTTTTTAATTAGTTAGTAATATTAAAATTTAAATTTTATTAATATTTATATTAGTAAAATAATTTTTTGTCATGCTACATAAAAATATTCTAACAAACCATATGAGAATGTTTAATTATATATGTAAATAAAAATACATACACATTTTACTATTTTACATAATGTTACATTTTAATATTTTATAATTATTTTACTTTGTCATAATTTTTTAAATTTAAACTTTTCAGTTATAAAAATATTTTATTTAAAATGTTATATTTTTATAGTTTTCATTAATTTTTACGTATTTATGTCATGATTATTATTTTTTTATGTAAAACATAAATTTAACTTTTAAAATTGGTAATTCTAGTGATGCATAACACCTTGATTTATACATGATTATTTTTTTATAGCGTGAAAAATAGTGATATTTGAATTCATATCCTTATATAAAATTATTTTAATTTTCAAACTCCTTACTACTAGGTCATGTTAGTGGTTTTATACATGGCTGTCTTGTTTTTTAAACTAGTTTTTAATGTATATTTTAACATAAATAGTGTTAATACTAAATTCTTTTACTAATAAATAAAATTTGTTGATAAAATAAATCATAAAAAACTATACAGTTTTTTAAATATATATTTAAAGATACAAAACAAAAAAAAATTATTAAAAATTATACCATTTAATATTATTAGTATATTAGACTTAACTATATTTTTTAATAAATAATTAAAATATATATATGATTCTATTATATATTTTTTTAATACATTAAAAAAATATAATTTATAATTGTTCATATATTTTTAAAAAATATTTTTTTATATATTTTTTAATTTATATAATATAATTACGTCTATTGTATAAGTTATCATGCTAGTAAATATCATATTGTGAATTTAATATTTTTAATAAATTTTGTATATGAATAATTAAAGTTTAAACTTTTATTAATATATTTAAAAAATATAATTATTCACCAGTTATATTGATAATAGTAAAATTAATAGTAAGTGACCTTAGACGTTGAAGAGAAAAAAAAAGTTCTAAAATTTTTTTATTTAAAATTGTTAACCTCTATTGATAAGTTCATTAACTAATTGCAACACATTAATATTTGTAAGAGAAAAAATTATAAATTTTAAAATAACACGGAAAGATAATATAACTTATGATTATGTCATGAGATAAGAGTACATTTACTCCAACTTTTTAGTCGTCAGGAACATTAATATAAGTTTTCATCAAGTGTGGACAGTTTATTTTATTATATAGTATATATGAGTAATTCTGATCCTATCTGAACTGAATATGTATCTTATCAAGTTGTTGCGCAATAATTTTTTTTCAAGTTATTTGTTTCCTGCTATGTCAGTATGTCAAAATTTGGTACAATATTTGGCAAATAATTAGTACGGGTCATAATTACTTCGTTGAATGTATACATGGCCACCCACCTATAAAGTTGTCGACATCTTACCAACATACTGCTAAGATATGTCAACAGGTCCATCCAAGCTGATACTGTGAAAGAAAACTAAAGGACAAAATTATATAGAATCTCATTCATCTGAGATAACACTTGGATTGGTCCCTTTTTATTTATTTTAATTTTTTAAAAGTATATTGTGGAACATTATTAAGTAGCCTAACTAATCCATTACATAGTAATCATAAAAAAATCTAGCCTCTAATAAAAAAAGGGGAACAAATCTAACCACCAACAAACTTTAGTATTCAGTCATGGAAAATCTTATTTTTATATGATTTATGCAAATTATTTTAAAAAAAAAAACTATTTTGCTCACCAATTGTATATTATTAAAAAGAACATACCACAAATGCATCTGAGTGTAGGATCACTAAATTATATTGAGCTGGACCTCTAATAAAAAGGGTCAAGAAAGGATGATTCCTATTTCCTATAATTAATAAAGAGATAAATTCAAAATATGTCCAAAATCTTTTAAAACATCAACATCTTATATAGTAGATTCATTGATGCCACCATATATTATTAATGCTACAAGAAAAACAATGAAATTGACTGTAGAAGCAATCTAATACTTATTACTTACAATCTAATACTTATAGACTCTAATACAATTTATACAAGTGTTGCAGAGAGATGAACGTAGGTTGATCCAGGGGATTTAACCCCTTGACAGATTTATGAGAAGTGAGCACTGCTTGCATATCACCCTTGCTAGTTTGTAGTAATAATATATGATGTGTGCGCTTCATGTGAATGCAGAAGATCATAGAGGTTGATATGCATCCTTGTTAGTAGCTGGAAGGTTCTTGATCAAACAATTTGAAATCAGAAACGTAAGAATTATAACTCACACAGTTGGAGTTATAACTACGGAGAGATATCTTTCCCATCTCCATTTCCCCCTCCCTTATCTCACTCTTTTCTTTGGTTCAAAGTGGATGTAAGGTACACCATATATAAATGTAGTGCAAGGCCACCTGGCTTGACGGGGTTGAGAGCACAAAGTAGAATGCGCGTCTTAATATGTTAAACTATCATACAAAAAATAATTTAAAACATTAAAAAAGTTATGGTTATCTTAGAAGTTAGGTTAACATCATTTACAAGGATTCAAGGAATCTCCTCTAATTATGAGTTATGTATAACAATTTTCACGTATTTTAAAATTATTTCTAAACCCACTAAATCACACATATTGATCCTTAACAAAATAAATAAAAAAATTAAATTAAACATATTATTTTTTTTATAAATGTTATCTTACATTGATAGTAGTTAAAGTAAGTGATATGATTTTTGAATAAGTTTATAAATAGAGATTTTTGAATAAGTTTATAAATAGAGATTTTTGAAAAAAAATGATAAATATAATTATTAAATTACAAATAAAATCTTCACCTCATTACTATTAGATCAATCCAAATAGTTTAATTAGTAAATATTTTAAAATTATAAATATCGATTGTATAAGTGGTAAATGTAGATATTATATGTAAGATTGTATAAAATATGTCTTTATAACTACAGATGTAATTTAAATTTATTGAAATTGACTAAAATGCTCAGTTAATTATTATGGTTAAAAAAGTATGCTAATACAAATTAGATTTAAACCTAAGTATCCTGAAAATCAGTTGAAACGTACATTTTAATTTTAAAATCAATATATATTAAATAAATAACTATAAATAATAAAATTAAGTAAAAAATTTATATATTTTTACAAATATATTTTATTTTAATTTTAAAATAAAATATTTAAAATATATGTAAAAATATTCTTTGTAATTTGTCTTATATTTTAAATATTTCCTCCTTATCAGTGTCTTGTTTCTGTAGAATAGAAGTTTATGAGCAATGCCTAATAGAATTATTAATAATATATATATATATATATATAAATATATTTAATGTATTTTATAATTAGTTGATTTTAGAAAAGTAAAATATTTGTCTTATAAAATTATTATTTTTTAAAAAATTAATTATATAGAAAAAGTACGTTACAAAATATGTTACTAATATTTTTTAGTAATAAATACGGTTGACTATCCTGTTTTTAGTTTCTGCGGTCTTACAGTTATACGTTCGATTTAAATTAGTTTGAATAAATAATTGTTTCCTTTTTCTAATACTTTGAGATTTCTTTAAAAAATAAGCAATTACATTTTAGAATTTTAACTACTCCAAACAAGAAATACGTAGAGCATGCATACAAAAATTATGCTTTAAGGATTAGAGTTTTTGTCTTGTTATTTGGACAATATTTTATTAATATTTTAAATATAAAATTATTATATATCTGTTTAGTTTGAATCATTCAATTTAAATTTTAGTTTATAAAACTAATGACGTAAAATTCCGAACTTAGAAACTACTTCTGATAACGTTAATATATATATATATAAAAGAAAAGTTATTCCAAGAAACAACATTATCTATTAAATTTTAACTGAAATTATATTTTCAACACTAAAATTTAAAATTGTTAGTTGAAATAAAATAAAAATTAATTAAATGACCTATTTGTTTGGCAATTATTTATTATATCCATGAACTCCTACTTTAAGCTGGTTGCTTTTTTTAATAAATATAATATAATATACAAAGAAATTATATGCATGTTATCAAAAATGAAAAAGGGGGAAATTTGTAATCTATTGATTATTGACCATAAATAAGTATGTATTGAAAAAACTTAAGAAAAAAATAATACAATAATGAAAGGTACTATATGACGCTGGCGGCTTGTGGATTTCCTGTTTAGACATCTTATGATCCTATCATTCCAGTTTTTGGAACAGATGGTGGTTGGACGATCAATGTCATCAGAAGCATTCTGAACATATAGTTTGTTCCTCCAGATTTCTGTCAACGGGGTATTTAAATATATTTATTATTTTGTTCTTTAAATGCTAATGTATATATATAGCAGTTTTTTTTAAAAAAATTACTTTACAGTTTAAAATTAATCAATATGCCAACAAGTTAATTAATATAAACATATGTTTAGAGTTTGTTGTGTTTTATTTTTGAAGTTTTTTTTTCACTGAAAATATGTTTGAAAATTTTATAATGGATAAAATAATATCTTCTTTATAAACCTAAAAAAATATATATTGTAAAATTATGTTTTTAAACATAAACAAATAGATTTTAATTGATTTCATTATATTTTAACTAATTTAGTTGGTTTAAAATGTTTTTAAATTTTATAAATATACCGATTTATATTTTTAGTTTATGTATATTTTTTATTTTTTATATCTTTACCATTAACTTACAGTTAAATTTGTTAGCCTATTTAACTGTTGTTTAATTAAACTTTACCCGAGGTATTAATTTATTATACAAAATTTGTTCACAAAGTATGCGATAAAATGAGTTGAGATATTAGTCAAAAGTAAAAAAAAAGTTGAAAAAAAAAATTAAATATTTTGTTCGAAAACTAATCAACTAACAATTAAATTAAAAATGTTTGATAAAATAAGTTATTAAAATAAATGATAAATATAATATAATAAATAAATAAATATACAATTAATTAATAAATTAATATTTGATAAATATGATTTTTGATTAAAATATAATTAAATATAATTTATTTTTTGAAAATAATATATATATATTTTTAACTTCCATGTAAATTTTAAATAAAACTTTAAAAAGTAATCATTTTAGATATTTATAAAAATTTTAATATTTTTATTTAAAAAATAAAATAATAATAAAAAATAAAATATATTAAAATAATAATTTAAAGTATAATATTTTATAATATAAAAATAAATATATAAAAATTAGTAATAATATTATAAAACAATCATATAATATTATATTTTTTTTAAAAATAATTAATTAAGAAATTGAATTATAAAACATATTAAAGATGTGAATAAAAAATATTTCAATTAGAAGATAAAAATTTAAAAATCATTTAAAATAGTATTTTAAAAAATGTTAATAACTATTAAAAATAATTTATTAAAATTATAATATTTTAACAAAATTTTTAGTTCATAATTTTATCTTTTAGTTAGCTATACATTGCTAAATACTTTAAAATTAAATTCTAATTTTTATCATCAGTCATATAAAGGATCATCTGATATTTTTTCTAAATCAACTATTTAAATTTTTTAATATATACGATAAATTGATACATGTAATTTTTTTATTTAAATATATATTAATAAAATTAATAAATATTTAATATCAAATTATCCATAAAGATAAAAAATAAAAATTTAAAAATCATAAATAAGAATATTTTTTTTCTTAAAAACTAAAATTAAGGCTTACAGATTAAAAATTTATTTAAACCAATTCAGCATATCAAATGACAACTCATAAAAATTGTGGGATCAGACTGATCAGCAGGCATAAATATAAAAAACGCTCCAGGAAATTAGTATAATTTAATAATGGATATTGCTTTAAGTTTTTAAATTTAACTTCCTACGTTGTTGGATATTCCATCCTTCTTCACATTACCTTTCTTCTTTTTTACTTCCGTATCTAGATACCAGTTGTGTGCAAATCTAAAAAAGAAAGCAAAAGCCGATTAAAAAATTGAACAAAAAAAATCACATCTACTTTTCTTAATATGAAATAAAAATAATTTGGTTAACCAAACTAAACCATATTGTTCTCTATTATGAACAAAACTTTCACGTTTTTCTCTGCATTTGCAATTGCACTTCCATGGTAGTTAAGAACTCTCTCCTATCGCCTTGCATTGCACTGCCTGTATGATATTGACTTCTGATTTCAAAGGAACCAAATCTGTGAAGCAAATTTCATCCTCGCTGGTTAATTAGTCATAAAAGATTTTCAAGGATTGATAATGTACATGTTAATGAAAATGGTTTAAATATAGAAAATTTGATGGGTGTTGATATCTTAAGATGGATGATATGTTAGGACTGGATAGAACAATACGTGTGGTATTTATTTATTTTTAGTGTACTTAAAAAAATATAATATAAAAGAAATTGATCTTAAAAAGTAATACATCTGATAAAAAAAATCAATTTTATAATTTTAAAACTGGACAACAAATGCCTGATCAATTTGAATCAATGTTAGGTAAATTATTTAAGATGATAAAATTTTTGTTTATCATATTTAAATAAAACTATATCTAATAAAAATATTTATGGTTTTATAAAAAAGAAGTTTTCTTAACATCCTTTTTTTTTTGTCTCTTCATTAATATTGGGTCAAGTTTTTACTAAAAACAGTCCAATTTCTTTTTACTTATATCAAATTGTTTATTTACTAGATTTCCTATTTAAAATTGTAAAACTATTCTTTATTTTAAAAAATTTAAATATCAATTAACTTGTGGCTCAATCATTACATACATACATATATATATATATATATATATATATATATATATATATATATATATATATATATATATAGACACACATATACTAGGGTTTAGGACTAACGTGTAATGAAAGTTCAATCATTAACTTTGCTACTTTTCCATCTTCTTGAATCAAATACTAATACTATAAATTAGTACAAACATATGTGTGGGTCTGTATGTGAAGACGATATAATACATAATGCATATACAAAAGTAAAATTTACATGGATGGAATCATAGACATCATGAACCAAAACTTGTTGCAAAGGCCAAATTTCTAATTCAACTATAAAGCAAAAAGGTGAATCTTGTATATCATATTTGGGTGGATTGTGAAATAATTTGTGGTCCCAAATGAATGGCATGCGCACACAAAGACATATATGAAGGAAGAATTAAAGAAAGAAACTTTTTGATGTTATGGTCTTGGTTGGTGGAGCACTAATTTGAGAAGTAGATTTTATATGCTAATGATATGCTACCCCGACGCACAAAACATCCTGAATTGCATTGGATTTGGACTCAGACAGTGGTCATGTCGATCTTCTTCGGTGGTGTTGCACAGACGTTTTGGAAGGTAATGCTATCATCACTTAGTTGACACTTTCCCCTTCCACTAATAGTAGGAAGCACTGAAATGGACATAAAACAAATCATCTACATTGAATTGCATTTCACTCATTGGGTGAAACCTAATAGTAAAAAACGTGAAGCGCATCGTGTCAATTTTAAAAACGTTGTAGATTGTGAACAAATCATCCAAGTACCTCCTATTGTGAGGGTGCTTGGTAGTTAACATGGTAAATGTGGTTTGATTTCTTCATGTTTTGAAATTATAAAGAGAAATTTACTTTATGCAATAAATTTAAACAATAAAATCTAGGAAAACAAGAGAAATATATATATATGAATAGAAGAGGAAAAATGGTTTTTTATTAACTGAAAATATGATCAAATCTTTTTTATAAGATATGTACGCTATTTTTTTATGAGCTAGTTTTTTAAAGTAAGTTTAATCTATTTCTAATAACAAACATACCATAAAATTATAAATATTATAAAGAGATAGAAAAAAAAAACAAAGGTCATAGAAAGTATTGTAAAAATTTAGATTTCGTTGTATTTTTATTTATCTAATTTTGATATTTATGTAATTTTAATCCTTTAATTTTTTTTAACTCAATTAAGTTTCACTACTTTTAAAATTTACCAAATTTAATCGTCCATCAATTTTGTTTTATCTAAAATATTTTAATTATTTTTTTCCAACTCAAAATCTCTACAAATTGAATTGGTTTTATATTATCTTTTATTAAAAAATTTAATTAAAATATTAAATTTCATCTAAAATAAAAGAAAAATATAAAAAATTCTTCAAATCCTAATATCATATTTGTATAAAAATTCTATATTTTATCAAAATTTTATAAAATTTTTTAGTTATAAACTTTTTAAATTATTTTATATTTTAATACCATTATAAACTTTTCAAAAGTTTATATAAAAAAGTAATTTTAAAAAATTAATAAAAAATCAAATTCGTCAAATTTTAAAAGTAGAAATAATTAATTTGCTTTTAAAAAATAAAAGACTAAAATTACATAAAATCTAACTTAAAAAAATAAAAATACAATTAAAATAAAAAATTACGATATAAATATTATTATTCTTACGAAACACATCTCAATACTTACATTTGATTGGTGTGTCCTTGCTCTTATGATCACGTTTTGGTACTCTAAAACAATTTAAATTAATTATCCGCTTGGTGTAAAATCCTGTTAGATCTTATTGTTGATTCTTCTCTCGATAAAAAAAATGTCACTTACAAATTGTGACAAGTCTTAATGCGAGTAATGAGTACATTTCTTATATAAACGATGCAAAACATACTATATCTTTGATGGCTAAAAATTTAAATATTAATAAAATAGATTTATAATGATTTTAAAATATAAAAAATTAAATAATTTTTAATTTCTGTAAATATAATCACCTTCATTTATATATATATATATATATATATATATATATATATATATATATATATTGCTGTTATTCTTAAATTTTTTTAACTTTTACTTTTAGTTTCTATAGTTAGATATTTTGGCTAACTTTCATCTCCTCTCATTATATTCAAATTCTATGACAAAGCCAATTTTTCAACCTTGTAGAGTCTTATTTCATTTGGGTCTTTATTTTTGTGTTCCAATTCTTCTTCTTATTTATTTTCCAAATATGTGTTGTGTTGTTTTTGGTTAAGAATTGTTGTATATAGCTTGAGATGGATTTTGCGTTATATTTTTTGAATTGAAACATGGGAGTGCATTTTTGTAAGGAACATTTGGAAATGTAAAATTATGTTTTCAAAATTTAAATTTTCAAAGCATAAAATTATATTCTTAAAATTTATATTTTAAAAACATATTTTATACACTAACAAAAAGATAATTTTAAAAATAATAAAGGAAAGGCATATGAGAAAAAAGAAAAATATAAAAAGCAATTGGCTTAAAAATAGGGAAGACGGGCACTGAGCGCAGGCTCCAGGAGATGTTGTTACAACCAAACCCATACTCATACAGGCCCGAAGGGTGGAAGCCCAAACGAGCCGAAGGTTAAAGCCCATGCGACCTTGCGAGGAATTCCTCCTCTCCGTCAAAACTCAAACCCTTGCGTCTTTACCCTTTATCTCCTTTCATTCTGCTGCGCTCTACAACATTTACTGTGACATTTTTTTCTTTTTTCAATAATTTTTCTGTCATTGCTTTAATATTTTCATCTTCTTCTAACAATGCACAATGATGCACAACTCAAATTATGTTGAGCAGTTTCTCGATGGTTCTTGATTTGCCATTGGCTTTTCCCTGATCACCGCCACCCTCCTCCCCTTTCACACTTGCATACACAGACTCATATTTTCTCGCTATTGCCTAACTTCACTGTTTTTATGCTAAACATATGAATTAGGATGGGTAAAGATTCTCTCCATTTCATTTATTCTGACCTCTTTCTATATTTTTCTCCCTCTACATCCTCTCTCCGAAATGGATCCTCCATTTGCTGGAGAGGATCCGGGCTCCTGATTATGTGTTTCGGTTTTAGCATCACGTTAGACTTTGGCTTCGCCATCTTCGTCATTTCTTTGGTGACTTTTACATATTTTGTTCTTTCTCTGGCGATGCTTACTATTGACTGAGACAATAAATAGTTTAACGGTTGAAATACCACTTAAAAATTTGTGAGATTGAACAATCCGTAGGGTAGGGGTTTTGTTTGATAGGAGTGATGCTGTGAGTGACCGAAATTTTGATCTAGTGACCTGATCTATTTATTATGTTCAACGAGTAGTGGTATACTAACTATTTTTTTACTTTTTTGTTTTTCTCTAGGGGATTTTGAGCTTATAACATGCTTTTTTTACTCTTTGAACGGAACTGGTGAAAATGTAGCAGGTTGTCTTCCATACTGCCCAATGATGGAAAAATAGACTATTGAACGACTGCATGGTATTATTGTTCATAAACATGCACCATTCTCTGTGTGTGTGTGTGTGTATAGTAAATGGTGCAAGAAGGCAGTGAATGAAGCCAGTGGCAAAAGCTGTAGATAATTTGTATTTAGCTCTGAGATATGAGGGCTCTGCATTCCTTTTTTATGGACAGTATACGCTTTTTTTTTTTTTTTTGAGGATTTTACTTCCATGCTACAGTACAAATATGCTTGCACACCTTTTTTAACATCAGAAAATCATATGCTATTATATATAGACTGCTTTTCTTTCAAGTGTTTAGTGGGAAAGCCCTGAGGAGATACGATATGACATAATGTGCCAAATTTCATTCAATTTTGCTTTGAATTTTCTCTCTGAGCAAATGTTGGAACTTCAGAAAATTCTGTCTTTTGCATTTAAAGTTGACCAGTGACATGTATTTTTTCCTGCTTTGCTGTGTTTTCTTAGGATGGTAATTGAGGAAATATATTGATTCTTGAATCAAATTCCTAGGAATATTTTTGCGTACCTTGAAACAAGCACATCCTATGATATTTGTCTCCATTAACCATGTATCCATTTGAATATGATATAGGTCAATGCATTGGCTACTTGTGTTCTTAAAACTATATGTTTGCTGTGAATGCTATCCATTCTGTAGACTTATGTTTAGGTAAGTGACATCCTAATCCAGATAAGTAGGTAACATAGGATTGCTACTTGTGTGTATATCATCTGAGTTGATAGGTGCTTGAAACTTCCTCCAGTTATCTGAGGTAGGGCTTGAAGCTTTTTATTTCTTAGTTTTGAGTGCCATTCTATAGCTGTCATCTATGCTTACCAACTAGATTTATTTGAATGGTTAAATTAGGTGTCATTGTAGTTATGGCTGTGTTTTACCCTTGTATATTTTCAAAGTTATTGGTTAACCAATGCATTATTTTCTTGAGCAAATTTACCTTTTTGCTTTATCTTAAACTTTGTCCTTTAAGTTGTATGTTGATAGTTCTCATTTGTAATAGATATCTTTTGTTCTGGAAGAGAGCCAGTTAGTGTATTCAATTTCCTCTGTATGAATTGGCTGTTATATTTCTTTTGGATATGGCCAATGACGAATGCTTATCGAGAGATATTGTATTCTGGATATTATCTAAGGTCTTTCCATCCCTTCTGCCTTTCTGCCCACTGCCATCTCATGCTGCTGTAATGGTAATTGTTATTGTTGTTGTTCTTCTTGCTATAACTATTGGTGCTATTGCTACTGCCACCACCACCGTTTCTACTAATGGCAAATTGGGTAGGGATGGTAGAAGTTGTGCGGCTATTCTTTTGTGCACCGCCTTGGTGAATGTTGAGAGGCTTTTATGGATGTTGAAAGGTATTCATCTGCAATATCTGAGGACATAGTGAGTTTCCTAAATTTAGAATTTTATGCTGTGTTTGGGGACATAACTTTTATATGTTATACATTTTTTTAATATACTTGTGTGGAACTACAAAAATTTCTAAATTCAGGAAACCAACTGTGGCCTCAGATATTGCAGATCAGTACCTTTCAATATCCATAAAAGCCTCTCAACATTCACCAAGGTGGTGCACACAAGAACAACCACACAACTTCCACCATCTCTACCCACTTTGCCATTAGGACCAGCCTTGTGTTCTTTTCTTCCATGTCTTGGGTTTCTTTGAACATAGTTATAACTATTTGTTTTAAGGCTTCTTTGACTTTCTTTGCTCTTGATCTCTTCCTAAGACCTCCAAGCCTTTGTAGGAGATCCTTCCCTTTATTTCCTTCATTTTTTATCATTATTCCTTCGTGGTTCTTATCAAAGGGGCTTTGTAGTACCCCCTTGGGTAAGAGCTTGGTTTCAATTCTTGTGCTTGGAGAAAAATAGCATTCCCTTAAATGGATCTAATTCAGCTCAATTCTAATTCATAAGTAATGTTCAGATACTGGGGTCTAAGAACAATTTTTTTATTCAAATATATCCTAATTTTACTGCATACTAACATGAGGTGTTGTATATAATATAAAACTAAAAGTATGGAAGGATTATTTATTCAATTCAAAAGAGTAAACAATTGGAATCCTTTTTGCCAAAATGAATTAGCATTGCTATTAACTTTTAGATAGTCGAGTGGTCTTAAACATTTGTGGTAACACACTAGCCTCAGGCTGTATTTCTCACTCAAGAAGCCCGAACCGGCATGAGTTAGAGCCAACATGTGCAAAGAATGCTTCCATCAAACCCTTGTGTCATCTATCTTAGTTCTTTCTATTCTGCTTTCTGCCTTTCTGTTTCAATTCTTTCTCTTTCTAAAAAATAATAATGAAATTGTTTCCTTGGTTAAATATTTTCATCTTTTTCTAACATGATGGTGATGCCTGATGATGCACAACTCAAGATGTAATCAGCAGTCAGCAGTCAGCAGTCAGCAGTCAGCAGTCTGTCCATGGTACTTGGTATGTCACTGGCTTTTCCCTAACTGTCACTCCACAGCCACTGCCCCCACCTTTTCTTCCCACATGCTTACACATACACTCACACATTTAATATGTGGTGGTTTGTGAAAGCTTTTGATGAATGCCATTGGCTTTACACGTAGTGGTTTGTTCTTAGCTATGACATACGAGGGCATTTTCCAGCTATTACCCCAGTTCACCTTTTTTTTTCTTTCTGTTGTTAAACAGTTGAAGTAGGTTTTGTTTTGTTAATTGCATGTGCCTGATGATTAACACTGTATACTCTGTTTCCTGGATTTCCATAGACCCTTTGGCATCACAGACTTTGATTTTACCATCTTCATTATTTTTTGGTGATTTTTACATCCTTTGTTCTTTCTTTTTACAATGGCGACTACTTGCAGATGCAATGATAATCTGGTGGACAAAACACTGTTCAAAACGGAGTGGTATATCAACCAAGTGGCCAAAATTTGACTCTAGCTATCTCATCTATGTATGTCCAATGTACATCATCTGTTCGACTAATTTGTTGGTTCTCTTTATGAGATTTTCTGAGCTGACAAAGCATATTTGTTACGCTCTTTGAAGTAAATAGTGAAAATGTAGCAAGTTGCCTTTTATGCTGCCCAATGATGGAAAAATAGACTATTGAACGGCTACATGGTTTTGTTCATAACTAGACCTGCACCTCTCTTTCTTTCTCTCTCTCTCTCTCTCTCTCTACATGTTTTTGGGTGTATCTCTTTCTCTCTCTCTCTCTCTCTATATATATATATATATGTACTAGATGGTGCAAGAAGGCTGTGAATGAAGCCAGTGGCAAATGTTGTAGATGATTTGTATTTAGCTATGAGATCTGAGGGCTATGCATTATTTTTTTGGCAATATAAGTCTGTCTTTCTTTTTTGGTGAGAACTGTTCAATGATACTCAGATATACAAATATGCTTACGTACTTTTCATTAACATTTGAAAAACTTACTGGCTTTATATGTTTGATGCTCTAAGAACGCTGACTAATTTTGTTTCGAATAATCAGGGTAGGAACCCTGAGGGGACATGATATGCCTTAATCTTTCAGTTTCCATTGGGGTTTGCTCAAAATCAACTCTATGAGCAAATGCCAGTACTTCAGCAAATTTTCATCTTTCACATTTAATGTTGACCATTTAGGAGTTTGTTTCTTGCTGTTTGCATAGGATAGTGTTGAGGAAGTATATCTTAATTCTTGAATTGTCTCGTGCATAGTTAGGGAGCTTGCCCTTGTAGTTTACACATAACCTTCAAATTTTTTCTGCCTTTCACAATGTTAATATCAGACAAATCTTGTGAGTGTGCCCAATGATGAATTCTTGTTTACTATTGTGATATCTTTCATTCTGCATTTTTTATTCTGTTTTATGCATCCTGTACTAACATCCTCTTCATAACTGTTGATGTTGCCTCTGCTGTCTGCTCATGCTATATATGTTTTAATCACCTTTCATTATTATGTATCGATGCAAAATATTATTTCCATTAGCATGTAGGTGTTGAGCTGTATGCTTCTTTACTTTCCTTTATCTTTTATTCTATAATTTCCAAAAGTTGTGCATGGAAGATTTGAGTCAGCATTTTGCTGTCTCGTCAAATTTTATGTCTTGCCTCCTGAATGGATTGTTATAATTCAATCCTCTATGACATCAACTGATGGACAAATTGACTAGTGAATGTCTGCTCTGTTTTGTTCATAACCAGACAAGGGACATCCCTTCTCTCTGTTTGTCTGTCCATCTATATGTATGTGTGTGTGTGCCGAGATGGTACATAAAAGATTCAATGAATCCTTCTGTATAAGCCATCTGTAATTTTGCACTTTGCGATTGAGGGCTACGCATTTGTTTCTCTCTTGCTCCAAACCTCATAATGCTTGTGAAAGTTCAATATCCCTGGTCTCATTGACCGTGACAACTCTATAGTCTATGGTCCTGTTTGTGTTTTTTAAAGAAAGAAGTGCTTTTCTTTTGAAAGCTGAAACAAACACCCCCCAAATCAGTTCATTTTGATGACAATGCTTGTACTAGGATATTGATATCTTTTAAGTCTTTATCCTCAAGTCTAATTTCACCAGCAATCTCTTCCTGCTCTGGGAGCCTGTGTTTTTCACAAGCCCTTTGGTAATGGCTCTCTGATATCAGCCATGTGAAACTTATGTATCTTCCATTGTTTTCCTTTTCTAACCTTAGAGACTCACATGCACACATACACTCAGAGGTTGCACTTCCCACTCCACTTGCTTTATCCGTCTCAGTGGTTTGTTTATCTCTAATCTTCTCTCTGTCTATGCATTTTCCTATTTCTTTATATGCACTGTTCTTGCAAGACTTAATGTCATAGTTGGCTACTGCCTCACCTATTTTGTCCTGGAAAGAGTTCTTGTAATTAAAATTCTGAACTGATATGGAAGCACTATCTCTGTTCATGTCCCCTTAATCAGCTGAAAACTCTAGATCTTAGATATTTCTGACTCAAGTGATTTGATGTTGTGTTTTACAGTTGATTCTATTAAACTTAGATTATTGACTAGACTGAGTTATAGTTTCAATTTAAATTATATTAAACAGATTATGAAAGATAATGTGCTCAAGGTTTTTTTCATTTGAAAGGTCATTCAAACAAGCTAAAATATAACAAAAGTGCTTTATTTTAATCTGTTTAATCGAGAAAAACTCCTCATAAATGAGTACTATAAGCTTGCTATTATCAATTAGCGACAATGGTCTGATATGCATTTTGTCTTCTTGCTATTAACAACTTTGTGGATATTTGTAATTGGAAAGATTTGTATAGAATGCTAGAATTACTGTGTACGTGAATTACTATCTTAATCTTTCAATAAAAAAACTTAGGTGATATTTGGTGTGTGAAAACGTTTTTGGTTTTACTTTTATTTATAAAAATATTACCTTGTTTTTTATTTTATTCTGTTTTTAATATTTTGTACAAGAAACAATTAAAATTATTAATGTATTTCTTTCCCTCTCTTTTTTATCCATCCAAATAAAAAAAAGTTCTTTCCTTTTCTATTTTAATCCATTCAAACAACTCATTTTTCTTTTTTGTTTTTCATTCTCATTCTTTCCCTTCTTTTTCTTTCCCTTCCCTTTTTTTCCTTCTTATTTTTCATGTGATGCAAACGAAAGATTAGTGAAGGTAGGTTAGGTAGCTTTTTATTTCTTATTTCAGTGTTGCTGTACAGCTTTTCATTTCTTATTTGCCTGAATAGATTTTATTTGGCTGGTTAAATTTAGTTGTTTTGGCAAATTACATGGTTGTCCCAATGAATTATTTTTATGAGCAAATTCACCGTTTTACCTAAACTTTGGTTAATTCTTTAGGTTTTATGTTGCTACTAGGTTTCACTTTTCACCGTTCGTTTCTAGTAGATTTGCTATGTCAGGGAACAGTGCCAATTAACTTCTTTAATTTCCCCTTGATGAATTGACTGTCATATATATTCTGGATATGCCCAATGATGAATGCTCATTGTGAGATATGTTACGCTGAATAGTATTTAGATCCTTTCCATCCCATCTGCCTTTCTTCCCACTGCCATCAGTAACAATGTTGCGGTTCTTTTTCTTCTTCTTCTTCATCTTATTTTTATATTATTATTATTATTATTATTATTGGCAGAGTGGATAGAAATGGTGGAGGATGAATGGTTGTGCTTTCGGTGCACTACCTTGATGGATGTTTAGAGGCTTTATGGATGTTGAAAAAGTACTAATCTGCAATATCTGAGGGCACAGTTTGTTTCTTGGCTAAAAATAATTATCAGTGTTTGGGGACATTGCCTCTAGATGTTATGCGTTCTTAGTGTACTTGTGTGGCATTGGTAAAAAATATAGCTCATTGATAGATCACGATGAGATCATTGAGAAGTTCCTTGATCTCTCTCATCTTCCCTTCCTCCTTTCCTGTATTTTTTCATTTGTCTATGTCTTCTTACCGAATCGTGTGATTTATTTTGGGCCATTCCATTGAAATAGCAGTGAAATAAGATGGGATAGTTGTTGATTGTGGGCTGTGACTTTTTGGACACTTGTCCTTTTAATTCAATTCTAAGAACTATGATAAAAAAATAATAAAATATAACGTTTCACTATTTCAACAGACTATAAATAGCAAGTGGTGGGCCGATAAGCACCATCTTTTACTAGAGAGATACCTGAGAATCAGAGTAGGCTTTCTCTGCATGTCTGTACCTGTTTAAACAGTCAGAATCTCATACAAAAAAAAGGAACAAAGTTCAGCATCGTGATTTACCTTTATCATGAATTGTTGCCTCATATCATGGAAGTTCTTTTCTCTCGTTATCTGGAACTTAGGTTTGTTGTCTCCCCCTTGCTTTTGATTCCCTGGATGATGATGCGGGTCAACTATTTTGGAGTTGAGGTGGGTGAGACTCCAAATTTCAATCTCCTCTTTTATCTTTATTCCGTTTTTTTTTTTTAATTCATGTGCATGATTGTCCTGGATTTAAGCTAAGAAATTCAAATTTGTACTGTGCACATTGGAATATCTGACTGATGCTTTTTGTTTTGTCCGTTGTTGAGTGCTTCCATCCCCGGAATCCTTCAAAGGTGAGGTCAAGGATGCATGCTACTGATCGGATGGTAAAATTGAATAATGCTTTCTTGTAGTGGAATTTAGGGATAGGTGAGGTATTATGGTTGTGTAGGAGGCAAACAGGAGAATGGTACCCCACCATTAAGACTTCCGTATTTGAAAGATAACTAACCAACTGCCCATTGAAGACTTGATGGAAAAATGATCTACGGCTTAGTCTTGCAACATCACCGCCCTCTATGGCAGAAAAATGGGGCATCAAACAGTCAATTTCATTTCTGCGCATGTATTTGCATACATAATCACTGTTGTAGGATTATTTGACAAATAGGAATGGATAATGTTTACATGGTAACTATTGCAAATAGATGGAATGGAAGCAAGGTGATAGCTGTTATAACGCAGGAGAGAATGAGATGGTTTCTAGCATGTTTTTGTGAGAGCTGCAACGGACAAGAATGTAATAAATACTTTATATCTAGTTAGACGGCATTATTTGATAATTGATACTCTTCTTCTGGGGGGGAATAAAATGTAATAAATATTTTGTTGATTGCTTATTTTTTTAAAATAATGAATTTAACGTAATGAATATTTGATGGCTTTTTTAGTTTTAATTCTATTGCATTTACAATTCAAAGCCCCGTCAACAATATAATAGATCTTGTTCACTTAAACTAGCTTGGGCATTATTAATTATTAATCCTCTTTTACTTGTGTGATTTTTTTTCAGTTTTTGTACTTTATTTTTTTTTTTTGCTTAGTTTTAATTATTCAAATTTTCACATTTTGTTCTGATTGTTAAAATTAATTTCTATTAAATTTTCTTATAATTGATAAAAATAATTTATAGAAATGTAATATAAATTTGATAAAAGAAAATTTAGCAAGTGTTTAAATTAGTATTGTTAGCAATATGTTTTTTTAACATTTTTTTATGAATGATTAGCGTTTTGATTAGTTAAAGTATTTATAATTATTTCTTAAAAAATATTTTAACTTTTTAAGTAAACCACTTACGGAAAATTTAAAAAGGTCGATTTATGTATTTATTGGACAAATTATGTTATATAATATTTTGATAGAGTGATCGAGGATGAGTTATCAAGTATCAATTGGATGTTAATTTCAAATTAATCACTGTTGCCAAAATGGGACATGATCAGTTAGTTTGATTAAGAACCAGTCAAGTAATGGGTTCTCATAGTCCCTTAAACTAATTAATTCAAGCATTGATCAAGCGTCGGATAAAAATCGAGTATTAATAATCATATGTTTTGTATTTTCACCTGAGTAAGCTTACCTAAGCAATGAACTAACCTATTAGCCACGGAACGTGTGGGTGATATGCATGCAAAGACCAACTCCTTGATCTCAGGTTCTGAGATGTATACAGATTGAAAGTATTGGCCACCACTCCATTCACCCTTTATTGTTATTTTCACCTGAATAACACGCACATTACAATTTATCTTTTGACTTCAACTAAGATACATCCATTTATTTTCAGAATAAATAACGGTGATCCACCGCATTTTACCTTCCCATGTGTTTTACGACCTTAAAATGTTCTTGACTGTCAATATAGTGACTGAATCTAGACTGTTTGAGGTGTCATCTCTCGCTGCTCCACTCTTGCTATGTGAGGAATGGTCAAAGTTTTTAAGATAAATTATATTGGTATTTTTAATTTTTAATGAAATTATATATGATATGTTTATTTTTTTTACAGTTATATAAATCTTCTTGATTGTATTACATGGTATATTATTTCCTATTGAAGAAATACAGTTAATAATGTGACAAATTAATCATATGATTTGCACATGATTTTTTAATAATTTTTTTAAATATCACAAAAAGTCCTTCCATTTTATAAATATATTATTATTAACTATTTTATTATATAAGAATTTAAAATTATTAAATCATTAGATAACAAAATTCTAAAAAAATATTTGGGAAACTTAAAAAAGCTTAAATATCTTTGTTTTATATTCAAATAAAAAATATTGTTTACATTTTTATAATATAAAATTTAAATAAAATGTTAACTACGTAAATAATTAATAAGATGGAATAAAACTAATTTTTAAAAAACTACATAATAAAAACTAAAATAATATTTTATTAATTATTAATAATTCCCATTATTAGTAATATTTTTATTATTTATTTTCTTATATTATCTTAATGTTAAATTAATATTGTTATTGTTTAAATATGAATTTAAAATTTTCATTATTATATAGTTATTCAATTGTAATGTATATAAAATAGATAGGAGTTTTTTTTATAATGTCTAAGACATAACATTTTTTTTGTGTAAATAATCAAAATTGTAATAAGTATTTTTTTTTTTGTAAATTTAATTTTAAACTACAAATTTTGCGTTTAATTTATCATATTTATAAAATAGAAAGATTTTTCATGTATATTTTAAAAATAGAAGAGGTTTTATGTAAAAAAAATAAATAAAATAGGAGGAAGATTGGAGTAATTTACTCTAAATAGGGGTTAATTTTTTTCAGAAGAATACATCAAATAATTCATTAAAATGATCAGAAAGATTTTTTTTCAAAATTTAAAACAAATACATTAAATTTTTAAAAAGTATTTTTTTTTCAAAATAAAAGTAATTTTTATGAAAAAAAAAAACGATCGAGCTTAAGGTTTAGCATTTAATATGTCACGGGTTTAAAGCCCAATTATTTCCTTGGAATGAGATAATTGTAAATAATTTTTTAGTTTGGAGGTTCTCCTTTCTTGTATTAAGAGGAGATATTTCATTGACAACTTGTTAGACAATTTCCTCTTAATTTAAAGGTGTTCTCTAAACTTCTAAAAAATTCTCCGCATAATAAATGAATCAAGCCGAGTATAGTTTTTGTTCCAAATAATCTTTGAAAGATAATTTTATTTAATATTCTAATCAAAATTAGCAATAATCATGATTTCCTTTTCAAAAATATGGAATCTTGAGTTTTCACCGGGACGACTTTTGTGACCTTTGTATGATGAAGCAATGAACTAGGGCTACAATCAGCAGTTATCTAATTGCAATGCAATTATTGCTCTATATAATGAAAAGTTTAAATTGGTCGTGTCCAATGAACAGTAGCGAATCTTCATTTCTTGCGGCACCTATTTCCTCTAGAGGCATTCTTTTCAAACTTTTATTTTTTTAATTAAAGAACACAAACTATTTCCACTTTAAGCATGCGATAATTTGTTGTTGAAAAAAGTGTGCAAAGCAGAAAGAATTTGACCTATTAAAAAGTTTTAAATGGTAATATTGAATTAAAACTTCCAATATAAGAAATACATTTATAAGCATGACAATTAATATCATTTTTATTTATATTCTAATTATATAAAATGCAAGTATCAACTTTTCTTTTTCTTTATGCCAAATTTTTGAAGAAAAAAAAGAAGAAGAGAAAGTATAAGGGGAAAAAATCACCTGGAAAAAGCCAAGCATGTGCATGTCATCAAGTGTCCCTTTAATTATTAGTTTAAGGACCGCAGCTAGCTTAATGCTTAATGCTTAACCTCCAAGTATATGTTAAGAGTACAATTATTCCAGTATGCATGTCATGATTAATTTAAGGGGTAATGTTTGATAAGGGATCTTCAGTATCTAATTAGTAATAATGTATAATCATATATTATGTCAAACAACTCAGGTTTCCAAGTAGATATAAAAAATCAACAAAAACTATTCATCATGTTTCTTCCTCCATATTCATAAAATTGGAAAACAACTAATGGATGCTAAAGTCTACAAAAACTCAAACACTTGGGGAGTCAACCTTCTGTTTTCCCATGTGCAAAGACATGACCTTTGTGCATTGAGATTTACTTGTGTCTAACAAAATGGGATAAATTTATCATATATCAATTTTTTAAAATAAAATAGAACTAATTTTTTATTTTATATTAACTAAGATCTCATATTAAAAATATAGTTAAAATAATCTTTACGAGGCATGACGATTTTTTAATAGAATTGTTGGCCTTAGGCCAGTGAATGAATATATGTTTTATATGAGCTTTCGTCGCCGGTGATAAACAATATTTGTCTTGGTTTACCTTGAGATCAGAAAAGTGGAGTTGTCAATTTTACTTAATTGACATTTGGAGATCACATGGCACATTTAATGGCAATTTGTTCATAGCTTAAACTAGAAAAGGCACATCTAGTTCAAGGACAAAGCCATGTTTATCGATTCCATAACCAAAGTAAGGGCAACCCACACGTGAGGATTGTTTAATAATCAGAATATTGTTTTCTTATTGAACCATGAAATGTAAAACAAAGACCAAGGTTCCCTTTTGAGCTTAATGCTCTAATTTATTTCTCCTTCTAATAATTGAGGTGCTCCATGACCATTCAGTTACATTAATCCTTTTTCTAATTTTTTATATCCCATTTATTTTCTTCTCTATAGCATAAAATAAATATGAAGATAAGGTGCCATTCGGCACCAACTAAGAGCTTGCTGGAAGCTGTAATAGTCAAAGATGAATGTCCCTGTCAGAAAATTTAAATTGAATGAACCATAATTCCTCAGACAATGAATTATGTTCAGCTTTTAATTTTCTAATGGCAACTTGTAGATCAGTTTTCTCTTTTAAGAAGAGGGTCTGACCAAAGTGTATTTCGGCTTGAAATGCACATTAATATTTGAGCTTCCAGAAAAGGACTTAATTTAATTAGCACTATAATTTCTTATGTATTATATACATGATTAATTTTGGTTCAGTGTGCTTTACAGTTTCGTCAAATAATATATTATGACATCACTAAAATAACTTGATTACAACATCGATCACACGAGAGATAAAAGATTAATGTCTGGCCTGTTGGATTCAATATAATTGATCAAAACGGTAAGAGTCGGTTGTGCCATCACTATGTTAAAATTACTCATTTAATAGATAAAAAAGCCTTTTAAAAAATTTTGTTCAACTTTAATAGCTACTCATATAGCGACAAACCCCCCAACATTAGTTAGACCCAAGTTTGTCAACATCGATATTATCCATTTTGGGGGGACTGAAAAGGAAACTAAAGTTACATTAAATCCTCTCATTGTGAAGAGTATTAGTGGAGGAGATATATCTTCCAGAAAAGAAAAAGAAAAAAGAAAAAAATATGAAAAGTGTTCATCTTGCTATTTCTTCTATTTTAATTTTCGTTATTATTTTAAGATTGTCGGTTAATACGTCAAGCATGCGTGCATTTTTTTAATGGGAAACTAATATTGGTTAATTATATTTGTTTTTATTTATGAAATATACTTTCTTAATCTTAAAAATTCAATATTGGTTAAATATTTATGATTGCTCTCAAATCTTTTATACAAATAAAAATATTGAGAGAAATCACTGTTATATTGACGGCGATGAAGGACTAATTATCAATCATTTTGTTCAACAAAGTGCTTAGTGAATTAGCACTAGTAAGTATATTGGTGTCCTTGTGCCAAGTGTTGGTCTCTATGCTCTTTCTCTCTGTTCAACGTAGTACTTAGTGAATTGGCACGTATATATATTGTGACCTTATTATGCTAAATTTTGGTCTCTCTCTCTCTCAAGCAAGATAGTTTTATTTTTTGCCCTCCCTGGTCATCACCTATTTCTTGTACCAATTACGAAAAAACAAAAAAAAAATTATTGGTTTGGGCCAAAATCCCCTTGAACCTGTTGCTGCTTGGGTTAGCTCTAATTTTTAATATTCCTAATCACATCTAGTATTAGTCACGTTCTTTGGTGCATGTATTTATCAACTTTAGAAAAACGTATATATTTAACTCAAGGACTAGATTCTTTGTATTGTTGGACTCAATATATATATATTTTCCATAAATATCAACTACTCAGACCATATCTAAAGCGTTGAAATATGAACCTTTAATAGAGTACCCAATCCATCTATATAGAAATTTCTGCTTAGTCTTAAGAAACACAAGAAGCATGCAGTTAAAAACTTTATTTACCTACAAAATTGCAAATGGCAGGAAGATGAGTAGCGTAAATTAAAAATAATTTACTATGTACTAAAAAGTATTTTACTCACAGGGAAAGATATTAAGTTTGTTTCAATGTCTGTACCCGTAATTTGTTTCTTTTCTTCGTCTTTCCTTTTTTGGTAAAAAAATTATTTGAAATTATTATGTGAATTTAAATTTTTTGTGATAAAATTATTAAGGAAATACAATTTTATTCTTATCAATTAAACATTCAAGCTTCAGTAAAAAATATTAAAAGACAAAAACAATTAATAACAAAATATATAGCGTGCATGTTCTAAAATCTTGTTCCAACTGATAAATAATATTAACACATTTTTTTATTGAAGTAGGTATTTGATTAATTGTCGTCATAAAGATAAGATTCTTAACTAATCCATTTTAAAAGAAAAAGTTGTAATTAATTATCACAACAAATTAAAGTTTATGAAGAATACTTTAATTTCTTTACCTTATAAGAAGATATACTCGGATACATCATTCCAAAGTTAAATATGCTAAACCATGATACAATAACTTTAAACAAAAAAAAAAAATCCTTTTGAATTAATTTTTAAAGAGGGGTGATTTTAATATGTTTATATACATTTTTTGGAGTATACAATTCTTTAACTAACGAATTTTATGGCTATTTTGCAATTTCATTATAAAAATAATAATCATATTTAAAGTTGATGTAACATGTCGTTGCCTAAGTCATCACTTAAAATCCCTTATCTAAATAAGAAAAAAAGTGAAATAAAGATTTAAAAAAAAAAAGTCATGATCGATAAGAGTTTAGTGTCACATCACATCTATCAGTAGAAACAATAATACAAAATGTATATGAATGAAAGGGTCCAACCCTACCAATAGGTTGCTTGGCCAATCCCTATCTCCAATATTCAAGAGAGATTCATTGTACTTTTGCACCTTTGAAAGTTTTCCAAATGGGTATATTCGTCAATTCAATAAAGGAGCATCACACTCCCATTTCTTTTTCTAGAAAGAAGCGAATAATATGAAGTTATGAACAGACCCAGTCCCTCACGCGCCAACGTAGACTCGGTTGTATCAGCCACGTGTACCACCCAACAAAGACTCTGTCTTTCTCTACCCATTACTTTTTACACTTTGCTTCATTTCTTTCCCTCTTTTTTTCAATCTTTTTTGTTTTCAAATTTATAATGAAAAACAAAATTTAAAGTACTTTTGATTCTTTGGACATCAAAACTAAAAATAATTTCTAACAACGATTCTCATTTAAAAACCCTCTAAGTTAAGTGATGATGAAATTAATATTGGGATGAGTCATGTTATTGGTGTCATAAAAATATTAGTTAAGAAATATTGAATGCTTTTTATGGACAATTTTAATTATTTAAAAATTAGATTTTATTAATGTTGTGTTTTTATAAAAATATATTAATATTTTATTTATTTGTTTAATTTAAAACGAATACTTTAAAATAATTAGTATTTACCTTTAATGATAACGTTATGTATGTTCTTGAGACAAATAATTAACCGATTATATTGTAGTTACACTGATATTACTGAGAAAGAATTTAAAACATACAATGCTATTATCTGAGACTCAATCTTATATTAAGTTTTATATTTTATTTAATGTCTTATTAATTAGTTTCTTAACAATGTAAAAAAAAAGTCTACTAAAAAAGTTAAATACGTTAATAAATAATTTTAAAATTTTAAAAACATAAAAAAATTATATTTTGAGAGATAATAATTTTTTTTCTTAATCAGTTATCTTATCATTTACTTCTTTTATTATTATTTAAGATGTTTGTACTTTGCATGCAACGTAATAAATATACGGTTGTATTAATTTTAATCTTTAAATTTGGTTTAAAAACTTGAAAATAAAATTTTTTATTAAAAATATTTATTACATTTTAATTTAAATATTTAAATATTTATTTTTAACTAAAATTATCAGTTTTTAATATTTTGAATTCCCAAAAAATTGGAATTAACATTACCCTAAAAATAATAAACCTGCCATCAAATTTATGCAATCAATATTGGCTATAGTATTTAAATCTTAAATGTCATATTGATGTTAAATTTTTAATCTTTCAGTCCTTATTCTCTTCCTTTACTTTAACACTCTATTTTCTTTGAGAATAAACTTACATTTTATTTATTAAAATCTTAAATGTTAATAATTTTAATTTTATATTTTATAATTTTATTTTAATTATTTACATACAAAATTTAAATTGTTTATTTTTCAATATGGTCTAATATTAAAAATATTAAAATGGATTATGTCTTATAAAATCAAAAACTAAAATAAGAATAATTTAAAGTCAAAAATTAAAACAACCAGCCCTTACAACTTTAAAAATTAAAATTAAAATTAAAATTAAAATTAAAATTTATTTGTATTTTTAATTTTCCATTATATTTTATGTATTTTTAAACATTGATTTTAGTATATATTTCAAATTTGAAGGTCATTAACTATTTCTAAACGGCCTTAGTAGTTATTTATAAAAAAATAAATTATTGAGAGGAACTAACTAGTAAATTCCAAAGGCTAGCAAGCAAACCTTCACACACAATTTGTTTGTAGCAGACCCCTCAATGAGCCAATTGCTAAAATCACTTCTGAACGAGACACATTTCTCCACGTGCCTAAACCTGACCCCACGTGACACCAAATCACAGCATTCCACCACGTGGTGCCTCATATATCGCAGTTGCAGAACTCATTAGGTCACAGCCTCACAGGCTGGTAGCCTTAAATTCCCCTTCCTTCAGGTGGTGTCGTACAGAGGAGACAATCGAATTGTCACTAATTCAAAAATCAACGGCGCAGATATTATCCGTACGTGTTCATTGGGATCTACGCCGCTAAACTCAGAATCTCGGTTCTTGCCACCGTGTCCCATACGTGTTTGGTGCGTGTTCAAGCTTCCTCCTCAACCTTAATTTTTTCAACTAATTAACCAAAGATTAAAACCTAAAACTCTTTATTACTTCTAATTATGGAAAATTATTTTTCTTTTTTTTATTTTTTCTTTTTGCGTATTTACTAGTTCTTTTTTTTTTTTTCAACAACCATAAAACGCGGTCCAATTGTCCCCAATATAATCCCTCTCCTTCCTACTAGGGTTCCATGCCTCACTTCTCCCCGCATTTCTCCCTCATTCTCTCTCTCTCTTTACCTTTTGAAATTTCCTGACTGTCCTTCTTGATCCTCAATTCGTTTGGTTCAAACTCAATTTCTTTTCCTCTCACTTCTGGGTTTTCCAATTTAGGAGATAAAGATTTCAAATTGAAAGGGAAAATTCGGTTTCAGGTTGTTCAATTTTGAATTTCTTGGAAAATTTTGGGTATTCGATTCCCGGGTTTTCAGACTGAGGTGGCCGAAGTTTTCGAACCGGAGATTGTTTATTTCAATTTAAAATTGGGGTTTCAGTTTTTAATTTTCAAAATTAGATTTTGAGGAATGGTTCTGTGAAATACGGTTATTTGATTTCTGGGTTTTGAAATTGACGTGAAAAGGTTTGGAAATTGGAGAGATTTTGAGTTCTTGCGGGGTTTTGGCAACTGGGGGAAGAGAGAGAGAGTGAGAGAGTGAAGTTGTTGCGTTGTGTGTGAGAATGCCCGCGACGGACTATCAAGGTTCGTCTCCTTCATCGTTAACCCATTTTGGCCGTTCAATTCTGAGTCTCCGTCGCGAACAGGTTCACTCCATCTCCATGGAAGGTTCAAGCTCAGAGGCTGAGTTGGAATCGTTCCAGCAACACGTCACTGAGCGGTTCCTTGAACTGTCTTCGGTATCTCAGGATGATTTGCTTTCACTCTCATGGGTTGGGAAGCTCCTTGATTGCTTCCTGATTTGCCAAGAGGAATTCAGAGGCATTCTCCATTCTCACAGGGCTCAGGTGTTGAGACCCCCTTTGGATCGGATGGTATCTGATTACTTTGAACGCAGTGTGAAGGCGTTGGATGTTTGCAACGCAATTCGCGATGGAATTGAGCAGATTCGCCAATGGCAGAAGCTTTTGGAGATTGTTCTCTATGCATTGGGCCATCAAAGAAGCATTGGTGAGGGACAATTTCGTAGAGCCAAGAAGGCCCTTGTTGATTTGGCAATTGGAATGCTTGATGATAAGGACTCCAATGCTTCAATTGCCCATAGAAACCGGTCTTTTGGCCGCAGCACTGGCAGAGATCATAATCATAATCATAATCATAGTCACAGTCATAATCATAATAACAGTAACTATCATCATCGGTCTTTGGGGCATTTTCGATCACTTTCATGGAGTGTTTCGCGAACTTGGTCTGCTGCCAGACAGCTCCAAGCTATTGGAAACAACATTTATCCCCCTAAGGCAAATGACCTTATGGCTTCTAATGGCCTTGCATTGCCTGTGTTCATCATGAATTCCATTCTGTTGTTTGTGATTTGGGCTCTTGTGGCTGCAATTCCATGCCAGGATCGCGGATTACATGTCCATTTCACCATTCCTAGGAACTCCTCCTGGGCTGTTGCAATGCTCTCGCTTCATGAAAGGATCATGGAGGAGTCTAAGAAGCGCGAAAGGAAGAATTCTTGTGGCCTGCTCAAGGAGATTTATCAAATTGAGAAATGTGCTAGAATGATGAATGAATTGGCTGATTCTGTGCAGTTCCCGTTGTCTGAGGAAAAGGAAGGGGAGGTTAGACAGAGTGTGCAAGAGGTTTCAAAGGTTTGTGATGCTTTGAAAGATGGAATAGACCCTTTGGAGCGCCAAGTGAGGGAGGTTTTCCATAGAATTGTGCGCAGCCGAACTGAAGGGCTTGACTCTCTTGGCAGGCCAAGCTATGCTGAGTAACTTGCTACCCCCATTATTTATTTGTGGGTGCTGAAATGAAAATAGAAGCTGGGATATTATATAATGGCCTAATTTTGCTTCCATACAAATATAAGACTACAAAGTGAAGAAGCAAGCAACCTATGGGGATAAGAAGAGGAAAAAAAGGCAAGGCTTGTGATTTGAAATGAAGATTATGCCAAAAATAATGTGGTAAGGGAGAGGATTCTTGTATTTAAAAATCGTATAAAATGTATAGAATTTAGGATATTTGATGTGGATCCTTATGGTCTGGGCTGTTTGTTTTCCTCCTCTCTTGTTTTTGTCCTGTAATGTTTCTATTGTATAATCAATTTTCTCTGCAACTTGCTGCATCCTCATTGTAGCTGATTTTGTTATGAATATGTATTAGATAAATCTCCTTTTGGTTCATATACTTACAATTGTATGTGGATGAGCAGATTATTGCAAAATCTTGCCATCCTTTGGAGTCCGATGATAGTTTAATTTTCATTAACTGTAGAAGACATTAAACATAACCAAATTCTGAGGAATTTCTGTCAATTAGACTGTATTCGTTCTGTTTTTCTTATCCATTATCATTTGTGTACTTAAATTCTGAATGGATTGACAAAAATGATCATGTGTTTTGTTCTGTTCTATCCCTACAGTTTGTATTCGGAAAATATGCTCTTAATAAGATTTTGCTTAGAACATTTGGGCTTAAGAAATGCATTTGATGCAATCAAAATTAAATTTTCACAGCAAATAATGTGCCAGTGTCTCTTACTCAGACTGAGCCATTCAATCACAGGTACTCTTTGGAATTGGGAATGTGACAAGTTAATCTGTTATTTCTGTCTTATTTGGCCCATTGTTCGTTTGTTAAAATTTCAGTCTTTAATGCATTTGAGTAGTGATACATGAATATACTTAATGCGTTTGAGTTTCCAGTCAAGTCATTGGAGTGGGTGGACTTTGACCAGGCTTATTGCCATCCGTATTTGAATTTATTGGCAAACGACAAGGTGAACTAGTTCCCTGGTCAAGGTAAAACTTGTTGACCACATGTCAATATTTTCTTTCTTCCTTATGACCTCTTATAAAGTCATCAAGATTTGCCTTTTTGGGTAACATTTGTGTTGGAACTCAAAAGTGTTTGCAACATTTTCTAATGGTTTCTTCTCATCTTCTGCTGTAAAATGTCATGGGTTTGGTTCAACGGGTAAAGGTAAATACTATATGGATACATGCTTCCAAAAACATTATTATTATTATTTGATTTAACATCAATTTTTTTCTCTTATAAACTGAATAATTGCCGTCTATTTTTGTCTTTTAAGTGTCATTGAAATAATATTATTCAACCATTAAAGCATGCAGTTTATCTGTGGATAGTACCTTCATGATAATTTCTACATCTTTATCCATCTGTATGCACGTGTTGTGTCTGCAACTTGTGCGTAGGTTTAGAAGAATTGATGATTTTTGCTTCACTAGCAAACTATTGTCTTTCCAGCTCAATACAATGTGAATAAATTAAGAAGGAAAAAAAAGAAAGAAAAGAATGCTCTTGAGTCTAAAATAGAAGAATAAAGTTGAAGGTAAACCCACCTTACTTTTTATCTAGCAAGTTGATGTTATAGCAATCTGCTTTTTAAAAATAGCTTAGTGCCCACCTTAGTGTTTGTTATGCATATATGGTGGTTGGACTAGGTCCACTCAAGTCTGGATATTGATTGATGAATCAATCAATCTACTCAACGCCAATTGTTTTTTTGTGCCCTAGTTTCCAAAACAATCTATTTTTATTATAATGATAAAGAAATTCAACCCAAAAATTAAAACCTGACTACGTGTTATTCAAGGAAAATGTTTATTTCAAAATACACTTTTTTTAGTCATGTCATCATCTTACCCACTTTAATAATTTCGCATATATTATTTAAGGATAATTTGACCTAATATCGTTATAAAGTCTTTCTACATTATTATTTTAGCATATATTGACACATCATCAAAGAATTTGATTTATGTAGAATTGTAATAATAGTCAAATTCTTCAAAAACAAAAACTAGCCAAACTTACTCGTGTTTGTAACTTTTTTCAATAGAAACACGTGTAATATTTTAAAATTATTTTATCTTCTTTTTAAACTAAACTGTTAAGCTCAAAAAGTGAATGCTATTGGTTTTTTTTTTTGTTTCACTATGTCGTCATTATACAGGTATTTTTAAATATAGATAAAGTATTAAAACTTAAATAAAGAAGCTTAAAAATTAGTTTAATGGATAAAAGATCCTTTTTTATAATAAAAATATAAATTAAAACACAAAATCAGTGCTTTTAAACAATTTAATTTTGAACATATCATTGTAAAAGGTTATTTGTTGTTGATTGAAGAAATTTAAGTATTGATTAGATGAATTAAAGAAATTTAAGTATTGATTAAAGAAATTAAATAAAATAGAAAATATTATTTTATTGAATAACCTAATTATAGGGGAACTAATGATTTGACATGTGTCCTAAAATGATGAAGATATGTGACAGCCTGAAAAGATAGCACATACAAAAATCTAACTTTCAAGAATAAACACTGAAATATATAATCTAAGGATGAATTATTAAGTGACTGACTTTAAGGATAATTGTTAAGAATTTAAAAACTAAAAAACATGAACAAATAAAAGTAAAATTTATAATATGTCATGTTATATTTTTATTAAATACTTTTATTTCTTAATGTTTAATTAATGCATTCGAGATACTCATTAACTGCACCTTTTAAAAAAATTAAATTAACCTAATTTAGACGAGATGTCATTGTCATTGCAGCAGGAGCCCTTTTTCTTTGTCCAAAATGTCTTGAAAATTGTAAAAGAAGCCCATAATCCTAGTTAGTAGTTGCCGTAGATGGGCGGCAAATATATATGGGGGTTGTACAAGAGTTCTAGGCCCACTTTTGGGCCCATTGTACTTAAGCTTACGCAACCCAGTGGCCCAAGTTTGATGCGCAAAGATGGACTGAGATAACTTGTGAAGAGTTTCATGACCCAAATAAAACCTGTGTAAAAGAAGCGTAAATATGGATGGAAGGAACTAAAACTGAGTCATTCATGTGTTTTTACCTAATTATTTAAACTTTTGAAATAGTTAATTTGTGACATGATATTAGAGTTTTCCTTTTGGGATAACTAATTCATAATACATGAGCAAAATTATATGCAAGAAAATAAGGAGGGATTTTGAATAAATTAAAATGTTTATTTAGTAGGGTTGTTCAGTAGTTGCATATTTCGTTTTCCGATAACATCACAGAAGGGACAAACAATTTAAAAGGCTTGTTTAGTAAAAGATAGAAGAACTTATCCTATTTATTTTTATTTTTAATATTTGTTAAACTATTGACATATGATAATTCATTTTATGAAACTATCTTCTTATTCTTTTAATTTAAATTTTATTTCGAAAAACTGTGAGGTTAAAAATTATTATAAGATAATTTTCTTTATATTCTATATTATTTTTAATATTTATAAATTTTTTAATAAAAACATTTTACTTATTTTATAAAATATAGTTTTAAAATATTTAATTTGTTTTTGTTTTAATTATAATAATTACAATTATTTAAAATATAATTAAAATTTACCATTTGGTTAAAAAAATGGTTTTTAAAATTGGTTCTGGATAAAATTGTCTCTGAAACTAGTTTCAAGAACTAGTTTTGAGCCAAATCTGATTCTAAAATCGATCGAGTCAAAGTCGATTTTATCCACAAATGGGTCATGAAATGGTTTTATATAACCAAACTGGTTCTAAAATCAGTAAATGATTTGGTTTTGGAGTTCTATTTGCATGGCTGGTCTTAATCCAGGCACACCCCTAACTTCAGGCACACAGCCATAAACCTTATCAAGAGTCAAGATTGATTTCCACAAAAATGGTAGCTTCAAGTTTGTATTTCTCAATTTTACAAAATTTTACGAGGGGCGTAGGATTGATGAGAGAGAATCCCATAACATAACTAGTGTATTGAAGTACTAATATATCATGCCAGCTTAAATGTAGTCTCCATAAGCATCTGTGGGGTACATAAAATATTCTTCATATGTAGAGTACCAAAGAGGGGGAAAAAAAACATGTTTGCATCAACTCTTTCTCACTCTAATATAGTGAATTACAAGAAAGATAAGAGATACAAGCAAAGTTGATCCTCCAAAAAATAAAGGAGGACAAGGCTTCCATGGTTTAGGACCTCGCTTCTTCACTGGAGGTGGTTCCTCTTGAGTCTTATCTGCTACATTTTGCTCTACTTCTGGTTCTGGTTGTGGTGGTGTCACACTTTCTGGCACACTTTGCTTTGGTTCTTCCTTCACCTCTCCAATGCCAACCCCAGACATTCCTTTTCCCGTTTTTGGCATCACAATTGTCAACTCTGCATCCTCTTCCTTATACTTAGCCTTGATCCGATCCAAAACCACCCCATCAGGGATTTTAAACTTCTTTACAAACTCTTTGATTTTGATCTCTTTCTTGAACGGTATCATTTGCATTTCCTGCACCTCCTTTTCTCCACTCACTGAAATTTCACTTCCATCTTTACTTATACTGATGTCAATGTTCTCTTTCTTGTATCCTGCATTTGCATACTAACATAGCATTAGTATACAAAAGGAAAAACAGAACTTTCCAAGACTTGAGAGTGAACAAAAAACCTTTAAGATGTGCAGTGAGTATGAACGTTGCATCAGTTTCTTTAGACAAGAAGACAGGTCCTGTTCTGTCTTTGGCAAACTGAAAATCGGAAATGGAAGTGGTATCATCTCTGGTTCTTGTGATCTTGAGCCCCAATTCAACCTCCATGATCTTTAATTTTTCCTGAAATAACCAAAGCATATATATATATAAAAGGAAAACGTTTCAATTTTTTGTATTTCTTTGAATAGACATGATGGTGAACTACGTTTAGAGTATCCCAGTGCAGTTTTGTGCTTCTAAAAACAAAACTGTGCAAGTAAAGCATATATTCATTTCTTGGCTACACTGTATATTGTATATATGTGCAAAGCGGCTATAGCGTTGCTCAGTTGCTTTGCTTTTCTGATGTCTGTTACTATTCCTATTTTTTTAGTGAGTTTGAGGGAATCTATTGCCTTTAGTTAGACACTTAAACGTGTAACATCAAAGGAGTAGAAAACATGGTTGTCGTAGAATCAAAAATATGTTTTCAGAGTCAAACAGTCATATGCATCATCAAAAATCCAAACTAGCAAATATATGTACATGCTGGATTCCCTTGATTTTTTTTGGGCCCCAAAAAAAAGGATAGACAAGGTGTATATTGGACTTTTGATGCCCAAGATTTGCATTTTATTAAGGACCAACAATGCAATGCACAGAAATTTTCTCAAATGTTGGTCCAATAATCAATATGTCCGAATTTGGTTGGGTGCATCTTCCCATGAATCATTGAGGTTCTGCCCATTCACTAGCTACTGGCGAGGGTTGCAAAATATTATAATGATACAGTGGTCGATTACACAATTTCAGAAAGGAAAATGCCTTTGATTTTGGACTATACGTAACAACAGTTTCATTGGTGTTAGTAGTTGTCCCTTATAATGTTATTAATCAATGCTTTGATATTAGTTAAATCAATGAACTGTGACCTAGCGTGTTTTTAAAGTCATAATGCACCTTTAACTCACAAGGTTTCCCCAATATATGGGAACACATCCAAATATGAAAGGTGTCCCAATCAGTGGGTGAGATGTATCATTTATTGCCCCAACTAAGACCAAAGGAACCTCTGTAATCTAAGGTCCTCATCCATTTTAAGGTTCATGTGGTGTTTTCAACTTCCATTAATATCCAAGTTGCCTCAACAATGTGTAAAAAGAATTGTGGCACACGTGTCCACAGCTTGCTGAACCATTTACATGAGTGGTTGGCAATCACTTCTCCATCACTTTCCTGTGAACGCTAATCGTGGAATGGATCGATAAAGGCATGTTTCATAAAATTTAAAATTTTTCAGAATTAATTAAAATGTTTCTAGTACTGAACTTTTGAATTACAAATAAATATTAAATTTATAATGTTTGAAGAAATACTATTGGTACTTGATATAATAAATGCTTATATTAAATAAATTATTTTATTTAATGATCAAAATGAATAAAAACTTGTGGCTTGAACTTGACGATATCATCCTTATTGTTAAATGTTTTCTCAACTTTTTAATTTAATCTCAATCCTTCAAGCCTATGTAATATTCAATCAAGAGTAGTTGATTATTTTTCATAATTTAAATTGTCTATATTGTTCTTGCTTGAAGCCTGGGTTTGTAGTTGTAGTTGATAGACTCCTTCAAGTCAATGCATGTAAAAAAGGTTGAAAAATATTTAGAACCTGTTTGGATCGGCGTTCAGTTTATATGAACCTCCATTGGCCCTCCCCAGCTCCGTTTGTAAAATTTACAAGAGTGTTGGGGTGTAAATACCATACCAACAATAAATGAAGTTATGCTGCCAAACCTTCGTTGGAGAAAATAGAAACTGGAGCTGCTTTTGCATTGTACTCTGCAACTCTGTGAAGAAGTAATATTAAACATTCGTACTTTTTATCCTTTTTAACATTTTACATAATATTACAATATATCTATTTTGCTAATTTCATTTATTTAACGTGGTTTTGTTTTATTTTTTAAATAAAATTATTTTTTTTAACTTTCCTTTAAAATATTATATCCAAATATGAATTTATATTATCAAAAGTAATTTTTTTAATTTTAAATCAAATGGACTCTTACATTAAAAGTAATATGACGTAAAAATAAATATGTTTATTCTTATTTATAAGAATTGAAGTTGCTACGGTGTGCATTGTTTCTTTTACTTCGCTGACATTAATTATTAACTGAAATTAGTATTTTCCTCCATTGAATTTAAGACTATTTTTTTTATTTAATTTAGTTTTTAATTTTTATTTTGTATTATAGTTTTTACCCGTGACTGCCAGGGTAACTATTAATTATTAAAATTATTAAATATTTTTTTAATAATTATTAAAATTGATTGAGGTATTTTTCTATATATTAAATATTGAGTAACATATCAAAATTTTGTATAATTGTATGTTAAAAATAAAATATTGAAGTGTGGATATCAAAAATTATTTTTATCAAACAACAATTTTAGCGCTTATTTTTGTTAATAATTATTGAAATTGATTGATAGGTTTTTCAAAAATTTAGGTTTCAATCAATATAAAAAAATTATATTACTTTGTTGAAAAAAATGAAAGACACCATCAAAACATTTTTATAACTTATATTATTTTAAATATAAATTATTTAAATTTTAAAAATAAATTAAATTTTTTAAACTTATTTTTATCATTAACATGAAATCTCCATTCTAAATACTGTGATATTTAATAGTTTATAAAGAGAATTAAATAGATCAAAACAACTTCATTTACAATTTAATATAAAAAATATATTTTTAAAAAAAGTGTTATGAAATTTAATAGTATTATAATAAAATAGCTAATTTGATATTAAAATAAATAAAAATTAAAAACGGAAAAACAATATTAAAATTAACATTAAATTTAGACCATGAAAATATTAATTTGATCTAATTATTGTACTTTGTTATTGGTATCACATATCTAAAATGACGTTTTTGTTAGAGGAAGATATTCCGAAATGAAGGAAGAGAAGATTCGGTGGCAATATCATGTATGGATAATCCTAGCGATTAGGTGGAATAGATTCGGTACACTCAATCAACGTGGTGGGCCAAACGTGATAGGAACTCGATTAGTTTAGCTTATTTTAGTTTTCAAAATTTTTATAAATAAATCATTCATTTTTAACTTTATCAAAAGATCTTTTTAATTTAATTTTATTTTCACAGTTCCTTTACTCTAAAAAATTAAAAGAAATGATATTTTATAAAGTTAAAAATTAAAGAAGGATTGTTAAAATTTCATTGACTAAAATCTTGTCTGTTTTATAATTGAAAGTTTAATTTTTTTATATTTTTTACTATAAAATATATGGTATAATTAGTTTATATGAACATATCAATTATACTTAACAGTTTAAATTTAATTTTATTAAAATACATTTTATTTAATTTTAAATCATACAAACACTACAAAATTTCAATAACTAGTTTAGATATTTGCTTCAATTTATAAATCAAAAACAGTTTCTTACTTTTTTGGCTTTATATATATACTAGGCTGGGTATTCTGTGTGGGTAAACTAATTATTATCTTTTTTGCTTTTATGGATTCCATACATTATATATATATATATATATATATATATATATATATATATATATATATATAATATAAACAAACAAAAACTAATTAACTTTTTAGTAGTTAACGACGCACTAAAAAAATATATTTTTTTAGTTGTTAATATAAAATGAGTATATTAAATATTTACTTTAATGATTTAATATTGATCTTTTATAAAAAATTTATTTTTATATGACATTTATTTTTATTCATTTAAGTTATATATTAACATATTTTTATATTTGATAGAAATATTTGTTCTTGTTAGTTAAACATTTATATATTTATTTATGTAATTTAAATTAAAATAAAGATCATGGAAAGTTTTAATGTTTATGTTTTAAACTGAATGGTGAGATTTGTATTTGTATATAAGCATTCTTTCAAGTAAATAGTAATGATTGTCAAAATATAAAATTTTCAGTTTATATAATAAATATCTAAGAAAATCATACTCAGCACTTTGTATTTATTTACAGAATACATGAATTATTATTTTTATAAATATGTCTAAAAATGTCCTAGTCATAAAAATCATTTTGCTTCCTAATCTATAACAAAAATTGCAGTTACTAATTAGTTTTATTAATATTTAAATTAATTTATTAAATATTTATATTTATTACCATTAATTATATCAATAATTTTCATACAAAATTCATTCCTCTGAAATATATAAAATTACTATTATATTTTATGTATTAATACAGTTTCATTGAAAGTTTGTATTTTATGTGTACTATCGTGGTTGAGAATTTAAATATTTATTTGTTTAATTTTTTTTGTGCTTTTTATAACAAAAAATTTAGATGAATTAAATTTTAAGAAATATTTATAAATCATTAATCAATAAAGTCCTCTCTCAAATTAATAGCAGAATTTGACCAATGACTATAAAAATCACAAATTCAATCCTTACCGACATAATAATATTAATAGATTTCCATTCAAAATTTTTATCTTGTGTATTGTAAATATTTACATGTATAATTTAGATGTAAATATTCTTTTATGTTAGTTTCTATCATATTAAGTTATTTTAAATTAATTATAAAAAATTAAATACAAAATTAAAAAAATTCAAATTACTTATTTAAATAAAAATACTATTACGATAACTAAATTATGTATAAAACATAAAAAATGCTTAAATTTTAAATTAAATTACTTTAAATTTAAATTTTAAGATAGTTTGATAACTTCAAATTAATTAATTCTTATTTTCGTCCCTAACGTTTGAAAAAGCAAACTTGATAAAAATATAAATACTTATAACATACATCAAATTAATTCTTAAAATTCATGATATTTATCAAATTAATTAATGTTTAATTAAAGTAATAAAAACTCCTAAGAAAGTTTAAGAAATATAAAAATTTATCACATTTTTTAATAATTTGATATGTTTTATTATTTTAAGGATTAACTTGATAGTTACTATCAATATTACAAACAAAAGTAAAAAAAAAATATTTTTTTATAATATAATGAAATAATAAGTCTAAACATAATATTTTATCTTAATCATTTTAATCTTTTATTATTATATCAAATTTAATAACTTTTAAAAAGTTTTTATTATAAAAGAAATATTTTGAATAAAGGCAAGAAAAAAAATTAGATCCTTGATTGACGAAAATTTAAGAGAAGTGGGTTTATTCCAAATTAAGACATATCAACTTTAACAAGATGACTCACAACAATATGTAAAGAAAATCAACCAATGAATATTCACCAACAAAAATGAACCAACTACCTTTGTCAACGCTATTCAATCCAGTGAGCCCCACCTTTGTTGTCGCTGTTCTTCCAATTTTAATTACCACTTCTTTGAAATTAGTGTTGATATTTGCGTATATGTGACTCTGGATTTTCAGTGGGATTACATTTTATTTTTATGGCCTTCTGCATGATTACAGAAAGCAGCATTTTCCATCCTAATAATGATGGTTACTAGTCCTTTAATTAACAACAATCTAGCCGTGCCAAATTACACTACTGGATGATTTAAGCTTAATAGACAATAATATTCATATTAAAACATATACTAAATATAGTGACTTCACATCATGCAATAACAAAGTAAATTGCTATAGATATATTTCTACCGTTTTTGTTTATAAAATCTTTATGATTCTTAATATAAAAATATTTTTCCATTCATGAATATTAAACAAATATAATATTCATACAATTAATATGATAATAGAATTTGAGTTTAAAAAATAAAATGTAATTTAAAAATTGTAATAACTTAAAAAAACAAATACATTAGATAATTTTAATTTCTCTTAATTGTATGATTTGATTGAATAAAATAACAATTCTCTTCTTTTCACATTTATTTTTATTTTTATTTTTATCTTACAGTTTACTTTATTTATTTATTTACTTTTCATTTTGAGCTCATGACATAACTGATCACTTTTTTGTCTTGACATCTTTCTTTCTTTTCAAAATGTATACACTGTAAGAAATATAGAAATATAGAAATATAAAAAAAATGTTGTTGAAAAGATAAAGTCATCTCAAATTATTTTACAATATTATTATTTGTACTTAACACAGTACATATACATATATGAAGTACCATATATCCTGGAAACATTCTCCAAACCATACTAAAAAGCAAACTGATGAAAGATGGACAACTTAAAGACACACATAGATATAAGCCAAAAACATAAAAGAGAAGCCTGGTAGAATGAATATCTGTAATGCTTGTGTGCTTAATTATACATATATATATATATGTTCAGCCAAACAGGTGGTGGTGCTTCTTTCCATGTGCTTCCTCATCTTGTTCCTTTGCTTCCTTTTTCTCATGATGCTCATGAAAGGCAAAGCCACCAGCTCCCACTGCAGCCGCTGCTGCAACCTCCTCTTCTATCTTGTGCCTGTGACCATGCTCTGGGTCTTTCTCTGACTTGTGCTTCTCATGCTATATATATATTTCAAACCATTTCACCAAACAAGCCATATCAGTCACTTTAAATTTTGCTTTCCAAGTATCATAAGGGCAAAATTTAAATTTAGCATTTATCTCACCTATTTAATATTATTAAAATAGAGATTAATACAAATTTTAACATGATAAGATTTATTTCTGTAAAATTTTTATGCCTAATTTCACGTATAAAATATAAGGGTCTTGCCAATATATGTTTTAATAAAAAAAATACATTAGGAATACAATGACAATATACTAATGATATTTTTTAATAAAGATGGGTATTAATTTTTTAATCAATATGTTTACATATTGATTTTTTTTGGGATTTCTTTAGAGAACTGATTAGCCCTTTTCAAAATATAATATGACAAATATACGAGATTTGAACCTGAAGGTGTTAGTCTTCAGTCACGCAGGCCTCTATTAAACAAAAATTAAGAAACAAATGAAATATTGTTTTGTGCCATGTAAAACATTGAAGTGCTTAGATTAATTGACATCCAGTCTCTTTCACTTTCACTTTAATTTGTGAAAATATTTACTATTTATATGTAATCGTAATTAGAGAAAAAAGATAGGAAATAATAAATATTAGTAAAGAAAATTACCAAGGCATAAGCACCAGCTGCTGCAGCACCTAACTCACCAAGGTGTTCAAGATGCTTGTGGTGCTTCTCCTCCTTCTTATAGTCAACATCATCACGTCGATCACTATCATCGCCATAGCCACCACCGGCAGCATATTCACCGGTTTTTTTGGTGTAGGCACCACCAGTGGTGTCAGAGTATCTACCACCACCATAGCCAGCAGAAGGCTCATCAGTGGAATAAGCTGTTTTGTTGTAACCAGTTTCATAGGTACCACCAGAAGAATCATATGATGTTTTATTGTAACCAGTTTCATAGGCACCACCAGAAGTGTCATATGATGTTTTGTTATAACCAGTTTCATAGGCATCACCAGAAGACTCATACGATGGCTTGTTGTAACCAGAGTCATAGCCACCGGAAGGTTCATTACTAGTGTATGAAGTCTTGTTGTAACCACTCTCAGTTTCTATAGGCTTATCCTCGTCCTTGTTGTGGTGGAAGAGGTGGTGGTGGTGGTGGTGTTTCTCTTCAGCCATGGTGGTTGAAAGGGATAATTGATGGATATTGATGAATCAAGTGATGAAGAAGATCGAAAGCGATTACTGAAATGGGTATAAGGTGAGATGTGATACTTCTGAAGGATTGGTTACCTATTTATAAAGGGAAAATATTTCGTCTACATTTGTTAATTCATCTGTATATCTAGAGAGTGATGGTAAAATAAAAGAGAGAAATAATAAATATTATAAGTAAAGAAAAACATAAATAGGTAATGAAATATGAAATATATGAATATAATTGTTCTTTATTATAAAGTGATGATCATGTTAGACATGCTGATTAAGTTTCTGCTTTTTTGGTAGGCTTTAAATGATCTCGTGGAAGATAGCAAAATATAGGTCCTCCACATACTTTGTGTGTTTAATTTCTTTGCAAAAACATTTCTACTTGTACTTGAAAGAAACGGTTCCAAATTTTGTTGAATATACATTTGCTTTGAAATCTTAAAGAAAGTTTAATTTTTAATAATTTAATTTTATTTAAATAAAATTATCTTTAATAAAAATCTATAATTCCGTATCAAAAGATTGTTATAATATATTATAGGAAAACAAAAAATAAAAAAGAGTGCAATATAAAATATAATAAATAATATGATAATAAGATATATAAATAAAAAATATATTCTATAAATTATTATATAAATTTAAAATACAAATTTTGCTACTCCTTTTTCTCCTATTATTGAAAGAAAGTGACCATGATTTTAGTTTTTAAAAAATTTATGATAAATCATGTGAATTTTAAAAAATGTTTTTTTAATTTTTAAAAGAAAAATATTTATTTTAATTCTTTGTAACAACAGGTATAAATGTTTAAAAATAATTATTTTTTATCTATTAAAGAAAACGACAATGTCACCATTAAAAGTTAACCCATTTAAAAAGGTTAATTTATTATAATTATTACAATTTTAGTCAACCTGTATTTTTAAAATTTTTAAATATAAAATTATTTATTAAACTATTACAATCCATTTAATTTATCAATTTGTTTTTTTATAGATAATAAAATTAATGTATTTAATCTTTATTAAAATAGTATTGATTTTATATGCAAAACTCATTTTAATAAAAATTATTTAATATGAAATAAGTAATAACATATGCGTCTTAAGAATTAGATTTAAATAAATTAAATAGATTTAATCTAGAGATATTATTATAAATTTTATAATAATATAATATAATAACACATTTGTTTTCGTCTGTTGTCTTCTTCTTTTACTTTTTTTTAAATGATGTGTCTTAACTTTTAAATATTTTATCATTAACTAATCTAATTAATTCGAATAACGAAATTTAATGATTACAAAGATTCATGTCTTTCTTTAAACTTCATGTTGATTACAGAATTTGTTAGGTGTGAATGTAAAAATTAATAAAAAATACTTTTATAATATATATATATATAATGATTTTTATCTTTTAAAAATATTAAAATTATATTTTAAATCTTAATTTTACAATTATAATTAAGACTGAAAATAAATCAAATCAAATTAAATTTAGTTCGATTTGATTTGATAAAAATTTATTTAATTTAAATTTTAACTTAAGTTTAATATGAATTTTTTTAACTTAATTCAAATTTATGTGTAACTTTGAAAAGTTAATTCAAATTACATAAATCAAAAATTAAAATAAATTAAATATAAAATATTTATAATTTATAATTTTTAATGTATTTTTAATAAAATAATTATCTAATTGAAAATTATAAATATAATTAAAATTTATATAAAATAAATATTTTTATTTTTATTATTATTAATAATTAATAAATTAAATAATTAATTTATCTATTAAATATTTTAAATTTATATTTTATTACTAATTTTAAAATTAATTTTTTTAAAATATATAACTTCTTATATTAATAATATATTATAATTATGTTATATATTTTATCTATTTTATAAAAAAATATAAATTTAATCTATATATAAATAAGCTGATTTTATAAATTAAAATTAAGTTAGCTAAGATTCAGTTTCTTACTTAATAAGTTTATTTTTTTAACTTAAATTCAGTTGATTTAATTTATAAATAAAGTTTAAAAAATTAATTTTTAAATTGATTTGATTAATTATCAATCATAATTATTATTATCATAAATTATTTAAACATACTTTCATTGAAATATTAAAAAAAAATTACATGAAAGTCAACGTTTTCAAATAATTAGTAAGTAATAGAATACGAATAACTTCATACAAGTTGATAATTTATATAAAATTTTAAATATATATTTATTATTTTTATTATATATAAAAATAAGATTATAAAATTTAAAATTTATGCATATAAAGCTATGTTAATTTGAAAAATAAAATTATTTTCTAATAAAAATATGAAATTAAATTATTTAAAAGTTTAATATCATTAAAAAAATTCTATTAGAAGTAAATTTTATGATCTATTCATTTTATACGTATCATCTAATAAAAATTATATTCTAAATATTCCTCTATATAAAAAAAATTGTAAGCATTAACTTCTTTATCAAATGAACTTTTGAAAAATTATAATTATTAAAATTATATTAATAAAAAGATAACGTTACAATATATAATTATTTTTATATATTAAATATTTATTTATAATTATGTTAACATTAATTCATTAAAGTGATATTATTTTTTATTTTATACAAAAATTAAAAATATACGTATGTGAAAAGGGTAGGAGATCTTCTTCTAATTATGATTTTTTATATTTTTTAATTTTTTATTTAAATTTCAAATATTTTTAATTGAAGATAATTGTATTCAAATTTAACAAACTAGACAAAAAAAATTATTCTTATAAGATTATTCCATATCACATGCTTATATTACTTTCGAATTTTAAACATCTAAGTACACAATAAAAATAATTTAACAGATATTCGTTTTTATTTGTATAAAATTTGTCTGATAAAAATTAATTAATTCTAACATGTTATTGGTAAAATTTTATATTATTAATTAATTAAAATTTATGATAAATATAATTTTAGAATATTTATTAAAAAATAATTTTTAATAATATACTAACATATAATCGGATTATAATGCAAAACTATACTATTAATCTATTTTAATTAAATTTTGAAATTAACCAAGAAAAAATTAATAAATTATCATTTTTAATAATACTTGTATTTTAAATTTTATAAAAATAGTCCTATCGATTAAAAATTATAAATTCTAAATATACATTCTAATAATATTTATATTTTAATATATTTATTTTTTATACTTTTCTTACCATATTATATTATATGTTTTATTTTTTTATTTATATTTTAATATTTATTCATATAAATATTATGACAATTTTAATATATAATTTTGAGAGTATATGCTGCAATATATTTTAATTAGTTTGGGATTAAAATTATTATTTAAAAATTATGTTAAAATATTTTAAATATATTTAATAAAATAATTTCTTAATAATCAATAATATTTTTAAAAATATTATATTTTAAATTTTTTACTTTTATATTAATTTTTAAATATATTAATATAATTTAATTATTTATTTATCTATTTATTTTTATAATTTTAATATTATTTAATTTCTTTATAATACTATAATTAATTTTAATATGTTTATCATTTATATTTTTATAAAATATTATATTTTAAATTATTATTTTAATATATAATATTATTTATTTTATTTTTAAAATAACAACTTAATTTTTATAAAAACTGAAATTTTAAAAATAATTAACTTTTTTAAAAATTTTAACTTAAAATTTATTCATATAAAAATTATAGAATTAAATATATTTTTTAATTTTTTTAAAAATTTAAAATTTTAACTCTAATTCTTTATTTTTAAAATGATCAATTTTGATTAGGAATGATAAGAAAATTCCTATCATCCATCATAATTTTGATGTTAAAAATCTGAGTTAACCAGCTTAGAAAACAGGAAAAGCTAAAATTCGATTTTTGCAAACAAAAATAGGATGGATATCCTGGAATCCATTTTAAACCTGCCTTGTTATTATGTTTAATTTTAATATTTTATTTTTAAAAATAATTATTTTTAATTTTTCATTATTAACATATCAAATATTAATATAAATTATTTTTTAAATATTATTTATTTTTAAAAAATAAAATAATGTATTTAAAAAATTAAATTAAATTATTTAAAAATAGAAACTAAAATAAAAATTTAAAATTTGATAAAATTAAAATCATATTTAACTTAAAATTAAAAATAATTATTCTTTAATTTTAATAAGTATGTTTTAAAAAAATTTAATTTTAAATGTTAAATTTGTTTTAAAAAAATAACAATTTTTGTTACAAAAATGGAACAGAAAAGTAACATAGAAACAATGTCGAGCATAAAAAGGAAAGATAACATGGACGGTGATGGGACCCATTTGAATGGCCGTTGCCAATTGAACAGTTGTTGGTTAGTGTCGGCAAGAAAGGATATTCCATTTCCAAGGGTTAAAGTGTTTCCTTTTCAAAAAATTATCATGTGATGAATTATATTATTTATATAATATTTTTATCATGTTATCTATTATATTATTTATATATTTTTCATTTATTATCAAATAAAGTTTTTAAAAGAATTATGTAATAATACATAAAAATATGCTAAATGTTAAAATAATCTTTGTTGATATAAAATTTGTTTAGTAAAATTAAATTATTAGTATCAATTTAAAAATTTTGTTAATATATTATCTTAATATTTAATATATTGATATTACATATATATTTTATATTAATAAAATTATTTATTAGCATAAATATTTTATTATTAATATGAATTTATAATATTTATATAATAATTTAATTTCAGTAATAAATTGGCAACAATTTATGTTAAAAAATAATAATATTAAAATGTTAGTAGATTTGAATAATCTTCTTTTATATTATCTCTTACCAATATCGATATGTTCCTTTGGTTACATGTACAAAGAAGGAAAGGTTGTCTACGTACAATATGATTTACTGTTGTTTATAAGAAAAATTTAAGATTAAATGACAAATCGACGTTAAAAAAAACAAAACAAACATTAGGTTGCAATTTGTAACACAAACAGTCTAAAACGGATCACTGTGAGATTAATCCAACGGCTCTTTAAGAATGCGACATCGATGCATCCTTTTCTATCACTATTACATTTTCGAGAATTAATAATTTAACTTAATTTAGTTTCAATCAACATAAATTAATTTTAATGGAATGATGATATAATTTTTATATAATTATTTTTTATTAATATTATCATATGATTGGAAATTTTAAATTAAATAACAATTACCTAAACTATTAAATAGCAGTATTTTTTTCTTTTTATTTGATTTTAATTTAATTTTTATTATTATTTTCAAATTTTAAGATAATATTTATTATATTTTTAATTTATATAAATATGTTAATAATAAAAGATTAATCAATGAAAAAAATAAAAATATTTAAAAATTTATTATATAAATAACGTTAACGACAATAAAAAAAAATTGGAAAAAAAACAAAGCTAAACGATATAATAACTTGAAATGAAATTTTTAAAAAAATACAAAGAATAAAGATAGAAATTTTATAATAAAATTAAAAAATATAAAAATTTAAAGAATAAACTACATAATAATTATATTTGATATTTTTATTTTTTTAAATCGATTGAAAATTCTCTAATTGTTAGAAGTTAGTTATGTATTTTATGTATGTTTATTAATAAAAATTTATTTTAAAAATATTTTTATTTTCAATCTTTAACATTTTTTTTATATTTTCTTCTCCTAATTTTTTATTTTTATTTTTTTACTTTTTATCTCTTTTACTAGCTTTACATCTTATTATTACAAATTTAAAGTTTCACAATTTTTTTTAATGCTTAATTCCTTTTTTAGGTTATCTTTATCTATCTTTTAAGACCTTTTCATGATACTATAAATTTTTTGACCATAAAAAATAATGAATGTTTTCATTTTTTTTTATATCCTTACGAAGAATCATAAATAAATCAAGATTGAGAAAAGAATAATTTATATTTCATATCAATTTTGTGTTGGGTTGGATTGGTATAGGGTGAAGATACTCTTCAGTATACAATTTTAATATATTTTTTTATAAATATTGTTGTAAGTTCTATTTTATCTTTTTAATTAGGATAGTTATAAATGTTGGATTTAAATTAGTTTTTTAAAATATTTTTTACTTTTTTTTTTATTTTTTTTATTTTTTATTATATAGTATTTCTGATGAATAAAATAAATTTTTTGAAGTTCAACTCATATTTTAAATGATTTTTTTAATGCAAAAATTATTTTTAAAGTTAATCTATTCTCAAGTTATTTTTTAAAAAAATTCTTATTCTAAAATATAAAAATTTACTGTTAAGATCAAAATTTCTACATTACGTTATAGAAAAAAAAATAAGAATTTTTTAAATAAATAAAAATAAATAAAAGAATATAAAAAGTTAATGAAAAGTTATTTTTTTAAGTAATTAAAAGATATAAATAATTTCTATAATGATAAAAAGAATAATTCAACCATCATAATAAAATTTAATATTATAATTTAGTATTGTAGCCAAATAACATCAATTAAAAAATTATTTTTATAATAATAAAAAAATATGAAATATCAAATATAATTACGTTGTAAAAGTCCGAAAATAATAAATTTAAACAAACAAGAGTGGAATAGAGCGTGATGGATGGACAATTGGATAGATTAGGTGGCATTGGGAATTAACCCGCGTTTGAGATATTTGGTACATAGTTGTGACATTTGATTGATCATTCAGTTGGATAGTACTATGTGCTAAAGTAGAACCACATATATTACTTCATCACTCAAACAACAATGATGAACAGTGAAATGGAGATTCTGGTTGAAGACAAGCACAGGCTCATGCTTTTCGTTGCCATATAGTATAAGACACAATGCTTACGCTCTCTTGGAAGTAAGAACAAACATCTCCTCTTTGTCCCATAGTTCATTCAAATCATCAATCTTACATCCTTTTGTAGAAAATCCATACCTTATGGTAAACTTAACCATATCTAAGTTGCGTTTCTTGTTTACTTAAATCAACAACATCGTTAAGAATGTATATTCCTTTTGGCATTTTTATCAACAAACATTTAAATTTTGAATAGTCTCCTAGCTTATTCGGCTAAATGTTCTAATTTAGGTTAATAAATCTTGAAATCCTTAATTTCCCATGACTAGCCCATTCATTGCCACTTTTTTCTCACTGAATAGAAATTTTTGGGGAATTTAACTATATTTTTATTTTTGTGAAATATAAATGCCTATAATGTTATCTTGGTATTAATCTATCTCTACCAGAAGAACTTTGATGAGAAGTAATAATCTTATTGAACTTTAGTTTTAGCCTATTAATTAATTTTTTTTATATACTTTTATAGTGAACTAGCCAGAGGACGTTGTTTAATGTTTTGGGGTTGAAGGACTTTCAAGATCCAAATCATAAGGGATTTACTAACCTCCTCTGGCAATTTTCTTCTTTAATTTTTTTGCCTATTGCATAATTTTCTTTAATTATATCCTAATTTTGATAAAAAAAAACCATTATATTTGTTAGCAGGGGATTTTCAAAATTTCAAGGGCATCTCCTTCTATTTTTTAAATTTTATTTTAATCTGTTTTACTTTTGTATACAAATTTTGATTCAATTCAGCGAAGATGCTTTGGATGCACCTATCAACATTGTGAACTTCTATAAAAGAATAGATCTTTTTATGATAGTTAAAATATCTTCGTTGTGTCCCACTTTCTAGTCTAATACATTCTTAATTTTTCTAATTTATTTCTTTCTGTCCTTTGAATAGTAATATCATGGAAAAATTTTATATTACTATCACTTTGTTTAGCCCTTTGCATTACCATTATTCTCGTCTTCAATATCTTTCTTCAATTAAAACCTGGAAAAAAAATATTAGAGATTAAAAGAAAATAATTTTTTCCTAGATTATGATCATAAAAAAAATATAATTAACAAAAATAAAAAACATGGTCTCAATAATCAGTAGTTTAATACTTAGCTATATGACAAAATAAGAATAAAATTATATTAGTCATTTAATTAAAAGTGAGATGCAAAAATTAATCATTATCAGTGTATCCTTTAAAAAGGATTTACTTTTTTTAAGAAAAAAAAAACCCTCCAATAACAGGTATTACGGATCTGACCTGACCAAAACATACCAGTCCTCAAAATTGAATCTATGAAGTAATAAGTTTTTATTTTTAATTCTAGGTTAAATTTGATTTTAATATTTTTAATATTTTGAACTTTTAGTTTTAGTTTTTTAATTTTTAAATTTTTTACTTTATGTTTGAACAGAACATTTTAATATTTTTAAAAAATTGAAATATTTAGAAATTTAAATACTTTTTATTTAAATATTTTTATTTTAAAAATATTTTATTTGGAGAAAAGAATTTAAATTTGTTATATTTAAATTTTTTTATTTAGATGATAAATTTTAAATTTTTATTTAAATTAAATAATTTAATTTTCAATATATAAATGTTATATTTATATATTTATATATTTTTCTTAATTTTACTCCTATTATTTTTGTTTATCAAAAAATTTAAATATATAAATATTTTTATTATACAATATATTTAAACAGAATAATAATATAATAAATATACATAATTAAAATGATAATTAAATATGAATAAATCATTTGATATTAAAAATATTACATTTAAATGTGAAATAGATGAACAAAAGAGAATAATGATAGAATAGCATGAAGAAATGATAACTAGAGAGCTAGATATATGGATCAAAGTTTGTAGGCCGGCTAGTAAACTCACAAGTTATTATGTGAGTTTCAACCAATGAAGTTATTAATCCATTTAAATGTAGACTTTTTGATCTTGGTCTATTTAATCTTTGAGTTAAGTGGATTGGACCCACGGGTTAACGAGCCATCATATGAACCATTTAAAAAAATATATTTTTTTTATTAATTTTTATATTTTTTATAAATATTTTTTAATTATTTTAATAATTAAATAAATTAAACGGTCTGACACGTAAATTTGCATACAAAAATGGGTTAAACACGAGTCATCATTTTTCTTGGTCTATTGATTTTGTAAATTTATCGAGTTAGCCCATTTACATAATAAGATGAGTTGAGAGATTTTAAATTCTATCTATTTTAAAAAAAATTTAAATTCTCTTATTTTAGTATGTTAAAATATTCTCTCAAAATTTATAAAATTAAATTTTTTTTAAAAAAATTTAAATATAATCATTCAATTTATAAAATTTTAAATTCTTTCAAAAATTACATTCTCTTTTTAAAATAAATCATCCAAACAATTACTTAGTCTCTCATATTTTATAATTAATTAATTTTAATCTCTAAATAATTCATGTTTGATATATAAAAAATACCAATATTTAATACATGACATATACTCGATAATAAAATATTAAAATTAATATATTTTAAAAAATAAAAATAAAAATTAAAAATTTTAAAAAAATTAAAATTATATTTAACCTTTCAATTTTTTATAATAAAATAAAGTTTTTTATTGACTCAATAATAAAATAAAAGGTCAAGCAAAACAATGCATATTTGGACTACGGAGATAATGCCCACACAAAATTGGGTGAGTCAGGCCCACGACGAAGCTAAGCCCAGCCCGAGAGAAAGGTTAAAGGAACTCTGTTCTGATACTTTGAGGTTTTAGCCTAGGAGCCGTGTTCATCTGCTGAGAGCCGCATCAGTTCCCTGAATCCTTGCATTCAACATGGTACTTTGTTGTGCTGTTTCTCTCTCTCTCTCTTCCTTCTTAATTCTCCCCGTTTGTATTCATAAGTAGACTTTGTTTTGTTGGTGTTTTAATGTTTTCAGTTGTTTGTTTGAATGATGATAAAAATGTGAACTTTGTTAGAATTTGTAGCTTGTGATTTGAAATCAATAATTTTGAATCTCACCCTTATCTTGTATATGGTTACATATGGTGTAAAGATTGTGTTTTTATAATTTCGGTCTGTTTTTTGGGTCGTTGGGGGGGGGGGGGTGTTACAGTCTCTGGTGGCAAACGAGGATTTCCAGCACATACTTCGTGTTTTGAACACAAACGTAGATGGGAAGCAGAAGATAATGTTCGCACTTACCTCAATCAAAGGTATTGGCAGGCGATTCGCTAATATTGTTTGCAAGAAGGCTGATGTTGACATGAACAAAAGGTTTGCTTTCATTTGCCAAATTCTTTCTTTTGTTTTGTGAGTTATCTTTGCTTATTGTTACATAGGAGTTTTTTTTTTCACTTGGTATTTGCATATCATACCTGATTATTTGATTTTTTATGTTTTGTACTGAAATGGGTTTTGACAATTTTGTTCTCAGAGCTGGTGAGCTGAGTGCTGCTGAGTTGGATAATTTGATGACAGTGGTTGCCAACCCTCGGCAATTCAAGATCCCAGACTGGTTCTTGAACAGGAAGAAGGACTACAAGGATGGGAAGTATTCTCAGGTGGTGTCAAATGCACTGGATATGAAGTTGAGAGATGATTTGGAGAGACTCAAGAAAATCAGGTAATTAGAATTTTGATTTTATTTTTTATGGAAAAAATGTTTAGCTATAAATGACTCACTATAAATGTTGACAGTGTTTTGTGCAAATCAACCTGTTTAGTCTTATAATGGTTGTGATATTGTGATTCATGTTAACTATTTTTGGCCCTCCTCACAAACAGTTAACATACTAATTCATCCAAACTTTTTGAATTTGAATATGCTGAATGCCTGCTCTTTCCCTCTACATTTTCTGAAGTTCAGAACTTCTGCATAAACTTGTGTTGGAATTGTTTCCAAATGACTACTATGAAATGCATAAACAGATATTTTATTTAATGGATACATGCACAATATGGCACATGTAGCTTTTCTTTTGGTCACTCATCAAATACAAATGTCATAAATTGCGAAGGTATTGAATGATGTGTATGAATTTGAATACATAGATTTCTCTTCTGCATTGTCTTCAAAACGTAGCTTCAGTGAAATGTATTCTCATTTAGAGTAGGTTCTACCTCATGACATACAAACTAATACCTGTATCACTGAAAAGAATTTACAAACATCAGCTGTTGATACATGTTACTTATCTGATGTTTTGCTTTGGGTTGACGTTTGATGTATAACACAGATTGATTTATGTTGTTTGCCTTCAGCACTCTTGTCTGGATGTCAGGGTGTTTTTGGTATCATGGAGGGAAATATAATAAAAGAGGTAAAAAATTGACAAGAAAAATGGAGGAGTCATCATTGCCTTGTTTGGTATCATCTAATGAAAAACAAGGGAGGTTTTCTTTATTTTTAATTGGTTCCATAAAATGGAAATATATATAAATAAATGTCAATTTTATTTATTACTCTTATCTAATAAAATTGATTTACTTAAGGTATGTTTTGGAGTGGGAAGGGATTTTTATCTTTAAATTATGAGTTATGTAATGTTTGTAAAAATAAACAAAGGATTAAGACATTAAGTTTATGTTCCTCTATCATTTTATTTCTTTCATTTTAGAAAATATCAAATTAGAGATTCTTTATTAGAAATAAAAAAGTTGTACTCCCTTCCATTTTCCTTCAAAAGCTCACTTCCTCGGCATACCCTAACCGCGTGTTTGGATAGAGAATTTTAGAATTATAAGAATTTGTGAATAAAATATTGTAAACATTTAAAAAAGAATAAAATATAAAAATAATGATGAACGATAATCAAGAAGAAGCTAACATAAAGGATATTAGGAATCCTCTGTAAATAGTTTAAAATTCTTCCTATTTGATACAAAAGCAACTCAAATAAAAATCTCTAGTATTTTTTTTAAAAAATTCTTATCATTTAAAGATATAATATCCAGTAATCTCAGATTTCTCTATCCAAACACAGGATAAAGGATTTATCCAATCATTGAAGTATGAAAAACAAATGGGATTCTTCCCCTCCCCACCTTACCAGGGAAGGTTGCAAATAGTACAATTTTTAAGGAGTTCGACCTTTATGAATGTGATACTTAGCAGGGAAAGTGAACGTGAAAAGTTATTCACAGTACTACAGCCTTTCCTTCCCTTCCTGGATCAGAGGAACCATCTATGGACCTTGGTTTTATATATTGTTGTCAGCAAGATTTTGGGCAATGAAACATAGTATTGCATTGCATGCTAACATTTTATACTTGGATGCAGGAACCATCGAGGTTTGAGACACTATTGGGGTCTTCGTGTACGTGGCCAGCATACCAAGACCACTGGTCGTAGGGGTAAAACTGTTGGTGTCTCTAAGAAGCGCTGAGCTCTTTCTTTGGTTGTTTTACCGTTTTTCAAGAATGAGATATATCAGTTGTTTGGATAATGCCAAAAAGAAATTATTTTGATAATGCATTTGGGTTTTTTGTTGCATTTGAATGTTACTTGAGGTTGAGTTCGTTGATTTGATATTTAACTTACGAATCCTATGTGTTTTTGGTCCTATTTTGTGGTGGAGGCCATGTTGATTTCCATTAAATATCGTCAAACCTTGAGGTAGATTAATGGTTACAACCCAACACCTATCTTAGAAGAAGCATAATGTTTGAGTGAAATAATTGTTATGCGAGCATCATGTTTATAAGCACAATTAATAAGAGTACAAGTTATATTAAAATATTGAGAAAAGGCAATAATGCCTTTATTGAAGTTAATTAAATACTATTAAGTTTTTAATTGTTTTTTATAAACACTAAGAATATCAACAAAAGAAACATTATATAAAATTGATTTCATTATTAATTTCGCTCGAGTCTGTCCAACCTAATCCTAGTTGAAAACATTAGGGTCTGCTGGTAAATTGCTTTGTACTAAAAATATTTCATAAGAGAAATAAAATTGTCTGACAAGTACTGTTTCTTCATCGACTTTCTTTACACCTCTTTTTGCCGTGTTGTCAACCAAAGGATGATCATGTACCATTTAACTCTGGCCGACTCTTATATCTCTTTATAGTGGCCGGAGCCACTAGATTTTTTCCTCCATTATAAATCAACTGCAGACCATCGTTAGTCTTGCAACAGAAATGGTCTACCAGAAACTCTGTCATCAAACCACTTAAGAGTTGCTTGTGTCAATCTAAACTTGCGACCTGCATCAACCCAAACCCACGACGCAGAGCATCGGAAGTTATTTGTTTCACTAAGCAAAGTGAATTTTGACGTATGATTGATAGTGCCTCATGAGAGGTTCCCATCCAGTGGAGGATAGTGCCCCCCAATTTAAGCTTACAATTAGCCATGGTTACAATCGTGGAGTTGTCTCAGTGTTGTCGATGTTGAGCTTCCATTTCTCATCAGAGTTGCATGTGTTGTCGATGAGTGTTACTTGGGTTAGAGAATAGAAGATAACAACAAAAAAATCTTTTTAGTTCTCAAATTCAATAGAGATAATGTTTTTGAAAGGTATTTTCAGGAAGTCGTGCCATCAAATAAGTTTTCTTTGTGCATGTGTTGCACATGCCTCTAACCATGCACCACACAAGTAATAATTGGTAACAAGAAAGGTGCTTATGCTAGGCAGTGAATTGATTCTGGGAAGAATCACGTCTGGCGTAGAGGGGTCATTCAATGTGACTTCACGTTTTACCCAAGCAATTCAATCAGTTCTTGGCACACAATAAACCAGCTAATAACTATAATCTCCATACACTTGGAACTGTTTCTAAACCTCAAGAACTGAAAGTATAGATGAAGAGGACGGAATAAAAAAGAGACAAGAATTAAGGCATTAAGGAAATCACTAACATTACTAGGTTTACCGGTGAATTTTTTAAAAAATGCCACTGCTAATTAAACAACAAATATTTTAGGGCTGAATCTTAACATTCTCCAATTTGAATCACTAACAAAGTCTAAATGAAGTCGAAACAACAGGGTGTCCTCCAATTTGTATGTGATCGAACATCCAATAGACAGGCTTCTGTGTCTTCATTATAATGGCTGAAAAAAGGTTAAAACGATAAGGAATTTTGAGGACAGGTTAATACAATGACACTTAATTAAACAGGGTAACAATAAGGACTCACTAGGGTTATTGCTTAACTTGGAGACCGGTTTCTATGCGTTCAATGAGCTGATCTGCAGTCAATGCTCCCTCCTGAAGGTCATTAAGAGCAAAAATATTTCTCACTTAGAAAGCGAAGTTAACTGTTAAAAATATGGAGATGATAGTTGTTAACATAGCAGTCTAAGTCTTTGTTTTGTTTTGTCAAATAAACAAACATTAATGTAGCTTTACAATGAAAACTTTTTAACTAAATAACAGAGTTTGCTCAAGAGAATCTGTGTGTAGCATTTGAGACAAAGGTAATGAATCATGACAATATGTTTATCCCAAATGAGTGTTAAAAGATTTCACATTAGTGACAATTCAGAAGAACAACAAAGAAAAGGCTGCAAACAGCCAAAAGACCAGACCATTTCAAGCTATATATACCTTTGCTTATTCAATTACGATAATGGAGAAAGCATTTGAATTATCAAATGAAAGAGTCTTAAGCTACGCTATTGATTGCAGACAAAAGTTTTCATTTCAAACATCCTTGAATTGATATGCCAATTAGGTTCTATATATTATAATGAAAGCAACCTCGTTTTCAATTTCATCATGTCAAAGTCAACAAGCCTAAGTGAACATAAAGGAGAATGTGCCAGCATCAGAGTTTTAATCAAAATTAGGAATTAGATAATTCCTCTACAAACTGTTGTCAAGAGCTAAGTTAAAGCAGTTCCCAACAAGAGGCCAACATGATTACTACTACTATCCTCAGTTGGCTTAGCAATCAAATGGAGCATTAAAATGGCTTGTGACCTTCACATCACTTCAAATTTTGAACAAAATTAAAGACCAGAAGCCTGCTTAGTTTTATTATTAGCATATCTCAGAACATTGCAACATTGCTAATGCAAATCTGGTTATAAATAGAAAGCATCAAAATCAGTTTCATGATTCAAATCTAAATGCCATGCAGTGAAATTTTAGCTCAAATGTCTCTGTTAGGAGTCCACTGCACAAGCAGAAGATGAAACTTCCATACATATAAAGTGCCGAGACACAGTTAAACACCAGATGCAAGGAAGTCATAATTCTGATAAAAGAAAATACATCTAACTTACAAAGCGATCGTAGGGTTTTCCATCCTTAAACATGATGAAAGTTGGCAACGCTTCAATTCTGTATTTGTCAGCAATGCTAGGATACTTCTCAGTATCAATCTTCACTACCTGTATCTTATCTTTAAGTCGAGTGCTTACTTCGTTGAGTATGGGAACCATGAATTGACAAGGACCACACCTGTAAACAAAGCCTTGGGTTACTCATTAGAAGATGTTAAGACATACATAGCTAACAGAACTGTTAACCTGAAATATTATCAGTTAACAAATACCGGCATAACACCCAACATGCAGATAGCGAGAAACAAGATAAAACATAGTTACCAGGTTGCATAGAAGTCAACCAACACAGGCTTTTCGGAATTGGCAAGCAAATCATCAAAGGAGGAATAGGTTTGTTTCTTTGCTTGAGCCTGCAGAAAACAATATACCAAAATGCTTGTCAGTTCTTAATTGGGTATAAAAGTTGAAACTCATGCCACACACATTGACAGAAGCACAAAAGTAAAGTTTAACAAGTAAATAGTCAAATTAGTCCTTAATGAAAATTATGTTTAATGTCCTAGAATCTGCACATCTTCATTCAAAATTCAAATTAGTCCTAATGTCACAAATTTTGAGGATCAACTTGACTAATGACATACACATTCAGAGTCTAATTTCACAATTAAATACATAATTACATATTTAGGAACGGCAAATGTAATTCCAGCTTTGAACTAATACAATGGAGTATGTATTTTTTAAAGAACTAATTTGACCATTTACACATAGTTTAACATGCGTCAGTGTTAGCAAGGATGGACGTGGCTCATCGTTCTTAAAATCACAGTCCAATAACAATAATAAAATTAGAACAATTACATGGTGTTCCTTAATTGACTAAATTCTGAAGAAGCTCGTGAATCTACGTACAAAGAAAGCTCTAACTAAACTCAACAGTTGCTATGATAAATGAAACCAGAAATTACGGTTTTCGTTACCAGAGGAAGGAATCGAGGTCGCGACGAAGTGGGAGCGCGTGCGTTCCCAATCCGAAGAAGGCGAGTGCGCAGCGGAAATTGCAGCGAGGAAAGCTTTGAGTAAGAAGATGCAGAAGCAGAAGTGAATGAGGCTCCCAAACGCGTGGAGCGTTCAGGGTTCAAAGAAGGAATAGTGGAGGGCGCTGAAACTGAGAGCGACATGGGAACGACAAGAAACGAACGCGTTTCTGCTGAGGAAGAGGAAATGTAGATTTAAGGGTCTGTTTGGATAATCAGAAAAGGATACCAATCCAAAATATCTATTTGGAATGGGCCGACAAATATCCAAAGCAGAAAACGAGCAAAGGAACTCCCAAGTGCCAACGGACTATCCAACCAATTCCCTTTGCCAAGACTCTCTCGCTTTTCTGCCTTTTTAATTTTATTTTAAGGTAGATTGCTCCGGTGTCTTCCTCCCATGTTTGGTTGGGTATGAGGACGCTGATGACATGATTCCAATCACTCTTTGACACGTGTCTTTCATCAATTTATATTATCTTTTTAAATATATCTGAAAATTTCATAAATTTTAAAACTTCAAATCTTATTTTACAATTTTTTGTAAAATTTTAAGTTCTAGAAAAATATTTAAAGCTTGCAATGGAATTTATGAGGCATTTTAACAAAAGTTTCTCTAAGATTTTGTTTGATTGAAAAAAATAGAAGAAAAAAAAGATTATTTTCTGTTTGGATGGATTTTATTTCTTTTATTTTAATTGTTTGTATTTATTTTATATAAAATAAAAAAATTTATATAAAATTTATGAAATTTTTTTTTTAAAAAAAGGAAGATTAATTTTTTTATTTTAAATTATTAAAATTATTAAATAATTTTAAAAATAAAAATTATATCAATAAAAAATACTATAAAAAAATTAATTTTTTAAAAGTTAAATTTTATATTTTTAAAATAGATGTAAATTAAAATTTATATTATTAAATTTTCTTTTTTTATTAAAATAATTTTATTTTATTTTATTTTCACTTTAATTTTTATCCTTTTATTTTTTTTTCATTTTAATTTTTTTCTTTTTATTTTTCTTTAGATGATCATCTAAAGACAGCATAGATAATAAAATATGCTTTCGAAAAAACACATGTTGAAACACATTCGCTAACAGGTTTTTTCTGAGTAACTTAACTCGTTTCTCAAAATAAGCAACTGTTTCTTTGATATTTGGCTACTAGAATTGTACAAGTTGATACAACCATTTCTTTCTTCAAGAACCGTTCCAAACCATCAAATATGAGTCTCACCTTGCACAGCTAAACAATTTTTTTTTTTTTTAAAATATCATATGAAATGGTAGATCTTAGAAGTATCATACATTTGGTTGAGCTATGACGTTGGACTATTCAACGGTGAGGGTAAGTCTTTGCAACATTCTTAAAATATTTATTGTTATTTATTCTTTTGTATGTTTTAATTTTTTCAAATAATAAAAATTAACATAACTAAATTTATTATATTTATAATATGTTATATTTTTATGTTTTTATTACCTTAAAATTAAAATATAAATGAGTAAAATTCTAATTTTTAAGTTAAAATAAAAATAAGAATAAAAATGCGAGATAATTTAGAGAACTTATTTAGTAAATTTGTTAGAGTTGTACTATTAAAAAAATGTTTAAATTGTACAAAATTAAAAAAAAAATCTTAACAGAATTCATAAAAATAAATTTAAATAACTCAAGCAAATACTATAAATAAAGTTATTATTTTAACTCAACTATCAACATCTTAAAGCTTTTTTTAAGACTTAGTGGGGTTATAGCAAATAAACGATTGATAAAGGGAATATAAGTGATCTTCCATATAACAAAGTTAAAGATATTATTATTTAAGAATGAAATTTAATTATTACTTAAACTCGTAAAATATAAAATAGTATGAGAATTAATGGATTTATGACTCTTTAGTAGAACAATATTTTAATAGCATTATAAAACTTAGGAGCTAAATGGACTATATAACTTAGAAAGGTTTTAAATGAAGGAAGCACACAAATGTTTATATATTAGAAAGGGTTTTCAATAAATGAAGATTGAGGATACTCGACGTTTTGAGATCTTACTCATTTTATAGTATGCTTTTAGATTAACTTTCTCTCAAATCAATTCACTTTCAGACTTTTGTTCTTTTTAATTGATTACTCTATATTCTATCTCTTTTGCCTAACTATTACAGACATTTAAAATCTTACAAAATATGATAAATCAATATGAAACAACTATTAAAATGATTTGATGCTTGTAACCATCATCATTACCTTTTTACCTATCTTGAATCAAGAAGCATACATACCATTAATTATGCTTGTGAATAAAAGAAAAAAAACTAAAATTTGCTTTAAGAGAAAAAAAAAATTCTTTGAAGCATATACTAAAATTATTCTCATCTTTTTAATTTTTTTTTCTTCCTCCAAAATTTCTCAAAAAATTGTCATGATTTTTATTTAAAATCTGTATACTTTGCACCTTCAATAACATGTAGTTAAAATTTCGAAAATTATATGGAAAAAGACACCTCAAATAAATCTTCTTGAAGAATCTATCATAAGTATTTTATTGTTTTTATTAAACTATAAATTTTACAAACTACAAAATCTCATTTATTATAAAATATTTTTTTAACCATTTTTCTTAAATCTTGTTCGAAATGTCCAATAAACATCTAAAAATCAATAATTAAATAAAATCATGTTACATAGAAAGAAGGTAGTTTTTTTTATATCTTTGTAAATTTAATGATACATACTCAAATCAATATTAATCCAACATTTATATGAATTTATTTATTAGATTCAACATTTACTTTATTTGTATGTTATTTATTTTTATAGATCTTTAAGTTACAAAAATTACAGATTAATCCTTATGTTTATTTTTCTTTATATATATATATATAAATTTTATTATATTTTCAATCTATTAATAATTTTAATATACTTTAGTTTTAACCATAATAACTTTCCTAACCTTTCCCTCTCCTCAGAGTTCGGCCATCCTTTATCGGAAAACAAAAACCGTTAAGGATGCCCAAATTACAGTAACCAAAACGAATTGGCAAACGTCATAAATGACGCCGTTTATGATGATCACTAAGATGAAAATTTACTATAATTGCCAATCCGTAATGGAATTTCACGGCAATGACTCAACAGTCTCTAACAAACTCGAGGAGGGATCCAAGAGCGTTTGGAGTTCTTCGCATTCCCCATATCCATCACTTTCTACATGTACGTTGAAGTCATTCTCTTATTAATTTTAATAGATTAAAATATAAATAAGAATAAAAAACAAGAATTAATCTGAATTTTTATAATTAAAAAACCCATAAAAATAGACATATATAAATAAGGTAAATATAGATCCTAACATATACATTCATTCATATCTCACATTAATATTGGTTTCTATTCTTAGATTTACAAAGATAAGAAACCACAACCTAATAAAACCATGAAATTAATGAATTGATTATTCACTTTGGTCTCCGCACCACCAACGCATATATTTTCTTCCCAAACACCAAAGACAAGTAGGCTGGGACTCGGTTTGCACATTGGCAAGCACATGCAATACTACAATCTCTGTTTTCCATCCGTGATAAGTTTTCAATTCTTTTGGATAATACAATTCATTCACACAAAATAACTCACATGTCTAGTGGTACAATCCGAAAACAATGATCAACAACAATCGTAATAATTACACTACAAATCCTCGCTTTTGGGGCATTTGCGGTTAGCCTCATTATGCGATATACATAATTGCAGTTAAAAAAATTCTAAAACTACTGCTGATAACACCAAAATACGTCTAAAATTCGTACAATAACTTTAAAACCATGCGTGGCATTCTAAAAAATTCGGGTTGTGCGAATATCATCCATCACTGGTTAATATGAAAGCCAGAAGAACAATGGTGAGTGCGAAGGCAATGGTGGCAGAACGAAACAACCGTGAATATTTAACTGCAGACTGATTCTTGTTCCCTTCACTGCCTAACTCAATCTCTTTGAGGAGCTCCCTCACTTCATCAATGTCTGAGTCTTTTGAGGCCTGGATTAGTCTGCTTTGAATCTTCTCAAGTTTAGTCAGCCTCCTATCACTAGATGTGGCTTCTCGAGACCAGATAAAACCTGTCATCTTCCACAAGAGGATCCCCACATAGATGGCTACAACGCAATCTACAGAGTAATGATGGCGTTCTCGTACTTCTCTTTGCGCACTATGCATTACAAGAAGCCATACAAGAGCTGAACTGAAACCCCCATAAGCTTCCTGCAATGATTGTTAAGAGAGGAAACTAAAAAATTAGGTTCCTACTTTGAAATCAAATACAAACAACCACGAGATGATGATAAGACAGGGCAGTCTTTGCAATGAATTTCAAATCTTACTGTCCAAGCCATGGCTGTGAGTACGGCAACAAGCATGTGGCCACTGTATAGAAGGTCATTGCAGCCACCTCCAGCTTTCTTTAACAGACTGTACCATGCAGGTCCTTCGGAGGCAGTTGGTCGCAGAAAATCAATAAGAAAACTCATTGAACCCCAATCTGGCTGGTAGTCACCAATTGGTTTTCCAATGTCAACTAAGAAAGAAGAGCATGTTAATTTGCAGGACGGGTTCACACAGATGCAGAGGAAGGCATTGATGGTAGACATATTCGTTGTCCGGTTTTGAGAATAAAAACTTTAAGCACCCTCAAATTAAAACATTATATAGTATGAGAACAAAACATAGCAACTTACTTTCTCCAATATTATAAGATTCTCCTTAATAAATTATATATATTAAAAAATATATAGTAACATTAATTAATATATTAAATTTAAAAATTAATATAATATTTTAAATTTATCCTTATTTAAAATCTTTAAAATTAAGAAAAAAATAAATATGAAAAAAATAATAAATACTTTGAAACTTCGCAAAGGATTTGATGTTAGAGAGATTACTGAATTTTTTTGATAAAATTTTATAAAAAGAACCAGAGGAAGTAAAAGCAGTTACTAGCTAGAACCCAGTGGAATTATATTCTGCATACCATAAGCTTTATCTTGCTTTATCAACTGGTTGATAGCATCATGCTCTGAAGCATAGGGAACATAATATTTCTGAGCCCAACGATGAGGATGTCCTGGAACCCTGAACCGAAAACCAGCACACCAAGGACGAGCAGATGGCAGAATCGTAGATGCAAAAGTTATGGCACGAAGGAGGCGGCCAACTGCCATGGTAAACATGTACCTAGCACCTAGCCCGAGGCCTGGAGCTTTTACAGAGTCAAATAGCACAGAGAACGCCAGCATCATAAACAACATCAAGAAATGGTGCAATCCAATGATTCGAGCTCTTAATATCTCAACAATTGGACTAGGAAGTTTCTCATTTAATGCCAGGAGCAACCATTGACCAGTGTCTGGAAGAGGAGGTGTATTCCTGTCAAAACAAAATAAGTTTTCATTTTCCAAACAGAAACTACAACAGCTGGATGGTGTTATACGAAAACAAGCCAGATAGTAGCAAGTAGTAATCTAGGAAGCATGTGGATACAATACAACACAGGATACAAATATAATTAATTTTAAAAATATACATCATGATGCAAGTATAATATTAATCTGAAATTAACATAAAATAAAAAGTTTAAATCACAAAAAAAAAATGCTTTTTAAAAATGAGCATGAATCATTATACATTTATCAACTAAAAAAATGCTAAAATTTATCCTGTTCTTGTGATGTCTTAATCCTTAATCCTTATTACTATAAATTTTTAAAAAATCTAGGTTAGAAATTATGGAAATGCCTGTGAAAGTATTCATTTACAAGTATCCGTTTCATAGCTAGTAATTATACATTAGTTAAAACATGGCACTGGTTATTCCAGTTGAAAAATCTCATCACAATATTATAAACAGGCTACCGGGGTTTTAAGTAGTTCTCCATTATAATTCTTGGTTTAACCGATCGAACAGAGATTTCAGAAGCTACCATCAAACCTAGCAAGCAGAGATCTGGAACATCAAACTGTCCTCATCCAATGCCTATGAATTAAAAAATAGAAACAAATATTAGCTCAAAGAAGCGAATGAAGTGAACCATGGCATACTGTGCTAACAGAATCCAATAGTTCAGATCTCCTTGCAACATAGTTCATTTACTACCTCAAGATTTGCATTTAAAACCTACATTTCGAACAAGATCCACTTCCCAAAATCTCGCCAAGATCAATATAGAATCACATGAAAGGAAACAATGTTGAGCCACGCATCACGATGAATAGAACAACAGAAGAAGAAGAAGAAGAAGAAGAAGAAGAAGACAGTTACCGGTGCCAGTCGAGGCCGAGGACGGCAGTGACTGACCGAACGGAGAGGGCTTCGAAGAGGAGGGCGGCGAGCATGAAGAGCATGGAGGCGACGAAAGGAACCGCCGCGCGGAACTCCGCTGACCAGTGGCGGTAGGAAGGGACGCGGACGACGGCGGCGAGGGCGAGGAGGGACCACAGGGCCGGTTGCAGCCGCGAGTGCCACGCGGGGGACAGGTGGCGCAGGTAATCAATCGCCACGTAGGACATGGCGGCTACGCCGAGGCCGGCGTTCTTCGCCGGCGGCGGCAGCCACCGCATGGAGTGCGAGCGAGGGAATCGGAGTGTGAGTTTGAAGTGAAGATGAGATTGGGTAGTTGCCGTAATTTAGGGGAAGTTGGTATTTATGGACAGGTCCCACTTTGCTTGCTATTTTTATCACCCACTTAACACTGCAGTTTGCACAGTTTTAACTATATTGGTGACTTATAAAAACTTATTGATAAAACAGTAATTAAGAGAAATGTTAAGTATTTAATACAAATATTTGTTAGAATAAAAATATAAAAAACATTATATATTTCTTCAAAATAACTAAAAGTAATTATTAAGATCATTAAATATTTCTTGACTGGCGGACTAATTATTAGTTTAGTAATTGATTCACTGTTTAGTAATTAAAATTTAGTTTATGTATACATGTACAATTTTTAAATTTATATTCAAGGATATATAATAAAAATTTAATAGATATTTTTATTACAAGTTATAATATTTAATATTATCATTGTATTAAATTTTATAATTTTTAATAAAAATTATATTAAATTCTTATTATAAATCTTTTGGTACATGTTAGAAAAATTAATATATATATATATATATATATATATATAATACATGTTTAGTTTAAATTATTTCGAAAAATTAATCATTTATTTTTTGAATTTTTTATAAAATAATTATTTATTTAAAAAAAACTTTATTAAACACATACTTCATAAAAAATTATATTATGATAAATATTTATATCCTTTTTATGATTTTGTGTATGTCTTTGTATGTTTATGTTTTTTTTTTTGTGAGCGTTTGTATGGTTATGTAAAAAAGGAAGAGTATGAAATTTTTTTATTTGGACTTCGATGTATTTTTTTTTGTTTGTTTTATGTAAGTTTTCTTGTCAATGTAAAATTGCATAAGAAATGCTATTTCTTTTTATTAATTTTTCTCATAAAACCGACAATCCACATAAAATTGATACTTGTTGATTGTTATATTTGTAAACTATTATGTAATTTTAATCTCTTAACTTCTTTTTTTAAAAAAAAAAAACTTGCTCCGTAAACCATATATTGTTCTGATAATTTATGTTGAATTTTGTAAAAGTTATATCAACATATTATTTTGGAAACAGGCCTAAAAATGGGTTCTTAAAATTCTTTTAATAGACTTAAATGATTCAGAGAAAATAAAGGCAACGATAATGGGCCAAACATTGTAAGCAATGTTGCATCATCAATGTTGCTTTTCCATCAATTTGGAAGTGTTCCAATAGACACCGCCTCTTTCTCACATACAAAAACTTCAATTCTGCAAACAATTACAAGCGCTCGACTAAAGGTGATCAATGTGAGTTTGGTCGAATTCGGGCTGAAGCAAATTGATCATAGTAAAATAAGACTAATTTATTATCTTTTGAGCTATCGGATTGGATAAGTCAGGAGGGTTGAATCGGATTCAGAAGATAGAGGGACGAGGTGTGAGAGAAAGTAGAAAACATACATAATGTGTGAAGGAGAATTGCGCCAGGCTTCACTAAGTCTAGTCTAAGATTATGAATAAGAAACCTCAATGCATAGAGAATAGGGATGGATGTGAATTTCTCAAGAACTGCATTATTTGTCGCATCAAACCATAATTACATTTCACCAAGCGTATATGAGAACTGCTAAATAGTAGCACAGAACTCAAGTACAAAATGTTATGAAGCAAGGTGTTGTCATGCCATTGGCTAAATTTTAAATTGAAAAAAATAAAAATAAACAGTTAAGATTGGCAGAAATCACGCGAGTTATTGTTTAACTTCCGTTTTGTCAACAGCCAATAGGTACTATCCAGCAATTTTCAATATATAAACCAATGTTGGTCAGTAACATGTAATTGCAATCCTTCTTTTTTCTGGTCAAAGTTTTTTTTTCAAAGCTTGCTATTTGTTCAAGATTCATTTCTTCATCTCCATCACAATATTAACGTGTGATTCAAGTTTGAATTTGATTACATGACTTTGTTAACATTATAGATATTACTGCTACTATTATTTGAGTGCAAACTAAATTATCATGTCAATATCATTTTTACTAATTGTTGCTATCCGAAATGAGAAATGATCTACAGGCACACAACTCCATAAAAAATCCAATTGAAATGCTGGCATTAAATGCTAATGGAATCAACAAGGAAAAAAATGGATATAATTGAAAAAAGTAAAAGTTTGAACATAAGCGAGTAAATAACTCTTTTCAAATACGCACTACAGTAGAAATCGTGCCAGATGAGTACAGAAAGCCTATTCCAAAACTCCAGCTGCTAACGTTAAAAGGCTATGTGAATCAAAGGACATATAAAAGTTTTCAAGTTAAAAGCCAATACAACTGTCTAATTTTTTTTTCTACCTACGTGCTTAGGCATTTTTATTAACTTTGTAAACTATTTAAATGCATGCAGTTTTTGAGTTATATACCCAAATTATTTAGATCTCGATGGATCCTTATACAAGTGCAGTAAGAAGTGTACAAACAATTTATTATTCCCTTTCACTCTGGTTGGAAATTAATTCAAGCATCGAAGGGTCCTTGCAATAATCGATGACAGGCTTAGAATTTTCCGAATGAGCTTGTAATAATAGATACAATAATCGATGTATTTCACTTTATTTTTTGGACATCATTCTTACATTAGGATCAGTAATGTGAACTTCACATCTATAAAACCGAAAATATCTCCGACCTTAAAAGCCCAAGATAAATTAACAAAAGAAAAACAAGGAAGGCAATTACACAAAATTCTTATATGACATTATCAACTATCAAATTCAAAAAACATATAGACGCAAACTTTATTTGGAGCAGCCGCTACATCATTTATGTTAACCACCTCTTTATATCTTAATCTATCACTAATGACCACCTATAAAATAACTAGTCAAACCTTCACATTAGAGACTTAAGAGAATGAATGAAATACCAAAGCAAAACACTATGCAACCATTCTGAAAAAATGGAAGGCCCCTATAAAATGTAATTCTATAATGAATAAAAGAAAATTAAAAGAAAAAAAGTTGATGCCGAAAACCTACACACCACCACAAGGCGCACAACACTTTGCAACTTGGAGAAAAAACCACTGCAAAGGATTTAATTGGTCTTCCTCCGCTGGAGATGGAGTTGGCAGTGGTAGCTCATCAGGCAGATGGCGATGAAATGCATCAACCGCTGCTGCAACACCATCCTCATTCTCAATCAACTTGGCAATTTCCATAGCTCGAGATTTCACCTGAAGAGTTATATCCCACTAACTGTCAATATTATGCCAAACCATGACAATGTTTGCATAGCACAAGTATTACATTACGCATATAAAGTATGCAGGAGGAAACAAAAAATAAGCCTGAGTCTTTTATTTTTCAATATCCTTACTCTTTGAAAGTACACAAGAGGATGGTAAGAACGGGACACCTAAAAAGAGGGGTGGAATAGAATTTAAATTCACCTCTGGCTGGAGCATGAATGCTATGGCATTTGATAAATTCTCAACATTGAGCTGAGATATTGGGATTGGGGCTGGTCCCAACTCTTTCTGATGTATTCTATCTCCCCAAAAGAACTGATCTCCAAAGAATGGAACTATAGTCGTCGGACACTGCAAGTAATGGTATTCATATTAGAAAAGAAATGCAATAAACTGTTTTTTTTTAATTATTACCACCACATTTATGTCACTAAAATCCTGATTTCTGAGACATTCAAACAAATCCTTTGGGAAAAGAAAAATATCTCAGGAGATACTATTGAACATTCATTACCCCAGCTTTTAATCCTGTAGCTGTGGTTCCAGCTCCACCATGATGCACCTGCAATTTTAGGCCAAACAATCTTTCAGTTATTTCATGCCCATATCTGAGTGGACATTCCATACCAACTCCTTTTAAGCTAAAGTTTGGGTAGTGATATTAAGCATTAAAGTAAAGGCTTAAACTAGCAATGAGTAAACCATTGTGACACCCTCAAGCATTTTCTTTCTTTCCCAATAAACCCACAAAAAACAAATTGCAGCTCACCACTGCAGAACATTGAGGAAAAAGCCAATCATGAGGGCATTCCTCCAGAAGGAAAACATTGTCCGGAAATTCTTCCACTGCATAATGAAAAACATAATGCAAATGAAATTAATGTCAATTACCTAAAATTCACAGAACAAGATGCATAATTTTCTCAATGCATATCACAAGACATATTATGAAAAAACTTGACAGTTCTTTAAAGTTAAGATCATCAAAATGCAGAAAATTCTCACTAAATCAAGTTATTAATGGCAAAAAAAATCAACCATGTTAAAGAAAATATTTCATTATCTTGTCATAATAAGGAAGATTTTGCAGGAATATATTAGATACACAAGTAACATAACATACAGAAACATATTTAAGACGGTTGACATTAAGGCATATCAATATAAACTGAAATATTCAATCTTTAGCTCATATTTTTGGAAAATTATAATTTTGGGCGAGGAGATGATGCCCTGTCCAAGACAAGGAAAATCTCCAAACTCAAAGAGCACTTATAGAAGTTTTACATTTAATTCACCCCAAGAAGGTGAGCAAGAGCTGGAACCTATGGCTTGTCAAACGCAAGACCCTGTCTTGCTCCTCCCAACCAACCCTTTAGGGTTCAATGTCTATGTTACTTGCCAATTGGCAGTGTGATATATAGCCTTTCGGTGTCCATTAGGAAGAATATTTATATGGAGATCCTTTAAGTTTATCCATCCTTTAGCTCCTGCAAAGCAAAATTATGTATCATCTTTTCCATCAATCCCATAAATTTTATTTTGGAATCTCGGCCTTATGATTTTCCTGGATTCATCTTTGGGATATTAATCAATTCCTCAATAATCTAGCTAACATAAAACAGGGAATATTCTCATTGAAAGTAATCTGGAGACAGAGTAAGTGAATAAAAAGAAGGGGGGAAGGGGGTATCATTTCATGCTTAATAATTGTTTTTGAATCAATTAATAGAGCCAGAGCATGTGATTAGACAATTTCAGAAAATTTCCATCAGAGCATATGAGAATTTTTTTCATAATATTTCCTATTATTGTATTTTTATCCCTTGCTTAAGGGCAAAAAAAGGCCCCAACAGCTTGTAGAATCACATGGTCATAAAAATCATCCCGCATAGATAACTTCTAAACTACAAATTATAAAAGAGCAGGACATAGCAGAATGAGAATATCAATTATATAACTATAAAATGTAAATTTCTCAGGCATATTCATGTATGCTAATTCAAAAACACTAATTAGAACTAACATTAACACAACACAATGTCACTAAGAGGGCAATAGTGGTAAAGGTTTCGGATAGTTTGCATGAGGTGATGGTCAAACCTAGTAATAAACAATGCATTTTCACTCATTCATTGACACTGACATACAAAAAAATAACAGAACATGAAACCAAAAGCTAATTATAACTTCCTCAACAACAATGAGTATTTGAAGAAAAAGAAACAAATGAGTACGATACAAACTTGGAATAAAATACTTACAATTCCCTAGATTGCCCCAACCCCGGTCAATAATTCCCCGTTGTTCTGTGGCTTTTAGTGCCTCCAATATAACATCTGTTGTTCTTTCAGGATCTTCAAGAGGCTGATAAAGTAAAACACAGTCACTTAGAGGACTTCAAAAATTCTTTTTAAAAAAATTGCTAATGGTGCCAAGTCATGCAATGTCAAGTTCATTGGCTTATGAGTTTAGCTGAAACAGTCATTCATCATGAGAATATACATCATTATACTGATTCTATTATAACTACAAAGCCTTCATATAGATCAATATGACATGTAATAAGCCTACCATGCTCAATCATAGATTACTGCAATTCACTTATGGTCATGAAAATAATTGAAGAAAATTATCTTGATCACAATAACATCTGTGCAAAAACTAGTCTAGACAGGTCAGGATGAGTGTGTACTGTCATATTTTCTGTACAGACCAAATATTTTAATCTAAATGAAAGAAAAAAAAAATTAATCATACGCAGACTCAAAGCTCAAGGAAATGTTTTCTTCAAGAAGAGAAATAAGACATTAGGGTTTATAATTGGGGATATACAGATTTACTATTAATAATTTGAGAATAATAGTTGTTACGGCTTTTGGATATCTTGTCAGAAGGATGGAGTAGAACTTTTATCCCTTATCCTGGATTAGGATTTCCTGGGTTGCAAGCTTGTCTTATGGATTCCAGAATTATGATTATTTGAGTTCTCTCCCTACAAGGCAGATTATTTTAGGGATTCCAGAATTCAGCTTCTACTGAATATCAATATTGAGAATTTTGAGTACCCTTTCTCACTCTGCTCAACTCATGATTAATTCCAGATTATCTTATGAATAATTGATCAGCCATTCAGATGAAAAAAGTGAAATTAAACCTATATTGGCATTACAATCCAAACGTGTAATGAACAAAACTGCATTTTCCTGTTCTTGAGTATCATATGCGTCATGTCTTATAAGGCAAGAGCAACCGATAGATTTTTGCATGCAAAACTCATCATGCTTCTTTTGCTTGAAGTAAAGCTTTGATCTTCTAAGAATGCAACCAACACTAACTATAGGTGGTAGTGAAATCCATAAAATCCAAACAGAAAAGCTAACTTTCAGGAAAAAAGTTACTGATCAGAGATAAGTTCATAAATAAATGATTGTAATTCAAGTGAAATTGCTATACCATGCTTCCAAACCCAAAATACAAAGGAGGTGGTCCTTTTTGAATCCATCGGACAAAATCTTCCCTGGGTTCGTACTTTGATGCAAGGCTCAAGAAACAGTAACCAACAACATCAACTAAAGGCCCCCAGTCTGCAGATTTGTAAAATGCCATTAGTTCTAGTACACATTTGGGAGTCCGAGCAAAACATGTCCCTAAGCATGCAAGATGGCTACTCTTTACTCTCGAGGATCATTTCTTCTGGAAGTTCAAGGGAAGGGTCATCAATGATTTTATGTCTCAAACATTTACAAATAGTGATATATCAACATAAAAAAAGCGTACTGCTCTTCATACAGAATACATATTAAGTCTCTACATCTTAACAGCTTAGATAAGATTTGAGTGGAATCTGATTTGAACCAAAGCAATTAATAAGTGTTCCTTAATAAATTTATATACAATATAATAAAATCAGTTTAATTATTTAATTGAAGTAGATAACTTTCTATACTCACAATCCAAGGCAACAGTTAATGTGCATTCAGCTCTAGACAGTAACAACTATTGAATTTATTTGCTACCTCAATGACTTAAATGATAAAATGATTCCTCGTGTAAAAAAAAAATACAGAGAGGGCATCAAATGATGTAACTAATAATTGGATCATTGTCCATACTCCATACCACTTGGTTTCGGAACAACATGAGGACTCCACATATAGCCAGTTGGTAAGTGAGATATAGATCCCCGGTACATACTGAAGTAAGCAATAGGAGCAAGCTTCAATTTTGTTTTCCTGAACCCATTGATAATTCCTCTCATTCCCCACCATATCAGTAGATCCACAATTATATAGGACAGCTAGAGACAGCAAGGAAATATTGAAACAGGCTTATTCAAAAGGTAGTCCAGAAAATATTGATAAGATTATAAAAATCAGATTAAAAGAATGTTGAGTCAGCAAAGAACATACCCAATAACCAGCACTTTGTGGAACACGTGCCAAAGGGTGGGGGAACTCATACGTTGGCCTGAGTATGAGAAAAAAATTAGCAGGTGATCCCAAAGATATAAAGAACTAAGGATGATAAAGAAATGTTGCATTTATCTGAAAATTTGAAAATGTTGTTGTTCCTGCTTTGAATTAAACATTTCTGTGCGTTATGAATATTTCAATTCAAGAATTGCAAAGTTATTTATATTTAGTTATGAAACCTTATCTTCCTAACATGTAAAAAGTGAGACAACAGTTATGACACTTAAACTCACGTCCATGGCATTGTGAAGAAGATATGAAGGGGCACCCCGAGGGCTTCAGCAACATGTACATGTCCTACAAGTTGGAATCACAAGATATAATTCTATCTATTTTATTTTTAAAAAATCATGTAATCAACAAATACAGGCCCAGGCAAATTTGTTAAACAACTATGTAATAAACAAACAAAAATATTCTGCTAAAAAGAAAAGATTTTCTTTTCCCTAAAAATATTGCATTTCAATAACATTCTAATGAATTTGGTAAGCAGATACTGCAAAAATCAATCCATTATTCTTCATGCATTGGATGGGAAAGCCCCTGAATTCATATTTCAATGTTGGTAAACAGACAAAAATAAACAGATTCAGCTAAAAAGAAAATATTTTTTTTTCCCTAAAACAAACTGCAGTTCAATACCATTCTAATGAATTTGGTAAACGAATTCTGCAAAAATAGATCCATTATTCTTCATGCCTTGGATGGGAAAGCCCCTGAATTTCATACTTCAATGTTTGTAGTCACTCCAGTGGTCCAAATATTCCCTTTTTCCTTTTCCAGTACAATGTAAAAACACTTGCTATTTAATATAAATTTGAGTGCAATACACATGTAAAGTTTCTTTTTTTAAAAACAGAGTGAAATATCTTAATTTTTCTTCAAACAGTTTATGCTCCCAAACTAATATTGATTGTCACTAAAAATTAGTTGCATGTATATATGCAAAATCCTGATGCACTTCAACCTGTCAATATCAACTAGCCAAGTCTGACTCAAACATCAGGGTCAATCATTGGAACAGGTCTGGTAATACATTACTATATCCAGAGCACGGATATTGTTAAGTAGTGCTCAAGGTAGCAGAATTAAGTTCTACTCTACAGGTACATAGAGTGGTCTCAAATATCATAGTTGCAAAGCATGTGATATGATTATCATGTTACAATAAAAGAACTTTGACACGTAAACCTTAAAAAGAAAATCAAGCGTCACAAGAAAGATATTAAATGAAGAGATATACATATATTGATCTCCTAACCACTCACCATATGCAGGAGGATTGGCAATAATAGCTTGGGCTCTGAAAGGAACACCGGTTTCCAAATCAGATGCTGTGCATGCTGGAAGGAGGGAATCAATGATGGCCTTCAGCTGCTTTTTTTGGATGGATATTTCAGTCGGACCAGAAGGGATTAAACCTTTATTCCTTGCCATATCTATTATTTAAATAACTCATTTAGTATATTCATATATGCATATGCAACAAGTAGGAGTGACAATGGAATATGATTAAAACAAAAATACATGATTGTTTCAGCACATTTCAAAATCAATATAGGAGAGACTGAGCCAAGAGTCGAACAGGGTCAATATTTGAAATATCAGAGTCATTGTGCAAGTTATCTTGATCTACAGTGCAGGCAGCAGGCATGTTTCGCAAATGCTTAGCTATTGGAAAATGATGAGAATGAAATGAGAATGTTTTTGAGAATTTTTAATTATCTCACAGCTTGCTATTGAAAAATCCACATGACCATGAATACAAGATCATTATACAATACTCAACTCTATATAAAAAGAGAGATTATAAGGCTTCAATAATTTTGATCGATTTGTATGACTTTCTGGGATTGGAGTTTCCTGAGAGAATATTTATGGGTTTAAATTTTTATTCAGTTCTATCAACTCTCCTTTCTTTACCTTACAATTCAATTCGTTATTTAAGATGTTCTGATTGTACTTGAAAACCTTGTTCGAAGAGCTGATTTTTTTTTTCCTGGGTAGTTATTATATCATACATTCCTTATCCATTGCAGGTCTGTTTTAGGCAAATATGCAGTTCTAACCTGGAATGATATGTTAAAGTATCTATTTTTACATTGTTGAGCCTGTTAGTAATGCTGACAAACAGTATAATTAGGCTGACAAGATTTGGACAATTCATTACATAGTAGCAGCTTGAGGTATAAAAGCAAGATCTTCGATACTGCTTCTTGAAAAGTATTTATAAAATATTTTAAGTTGGCCATTTCAGAAATTAACTCTTCAAGGGAAATTAAGTACCCTTGAGCACCATGCAATATCAGTACATTGGAGCATGCTTCTAATGTAAACACCAAATTTAATGGGTGAAGTGGTGAACCATGAACCAATATAAAGAAGCTAAAAGAGGACTATAGTCAAGCAAAAAAGTACAAGTAGACTGAATGTGAATTATAGGATATTAATAAAAGTATTAAAAAAGAACATCTTACATCCTGCCAATACACGAGGATCACCTCCCAGGGGATAGAAATCTATGCCAGTTGACTTTACAAATGTTTTGAAATTAGCATGAGTTGCCAGCCTAACACGATGACCATACTCCTGCAAGTAAATATTAGTTCATCTATGAAAGCAAGAAGCTATGAATTCAACAAAACGGCCTGCTGAGATGTACAATTCATTAACAGTACTTAAAATCAAGATTTTGCATCGTTTCAAATAGATCTGCAGTACAAATAATGTGACAGCAATCTAAGGGTTTTCAACTTAAATAAACTAAAGCTAACTAAAGTTGCAGGAGACCATAATAAGGGCTTCTTTGTTTTATATTAAGAATCGATTCCCCACATCATGCACTCATTACCATGTAAAATAATCTGTGGCTAGGATTAATTTGGGCACACATCCATATCATGTTCAAAATTCAAAATTAATTCCATCCTACTTTAAAACAAATGGGTCATAAGTCATTCCTAAATATTAGAAATCTTATTAAGAAATTCAGGGGAGAGTTGTTATCACCAATGCCAATATGGCCATTTATCAAGATACCAATACATTATAAACAGTATAAAGCTTTTTCTTCAGAACTAGACAAATAAAAAGGAAATCTATATATGATGTAATTTCCAGGAAGACTAATCCCAAGTTCTCATTTGGGCCCCATATTAAAGTTAATCACAAGATATCAAGATATTATTAGGGAGTTCTACACCATTAGATATGCAAGAAAGAAATAACAAAAATAACAATGACTCGATGGTGCAATTCTGATGTGCACCAAAATGAATTGATTCAATTGAATGAAATATCGAAACATGCCTGAAGTCTCTTTGCAATGGCCAGAAAAGGTTGTACGTCACCTCTAGTTCCAACCACAAGGATGACAATGTGTAGTGGTGGAACAGATTTTTTTGATTCAGAACAAAGACTTCCGCTCACTGCTGACTCTTCAAAAGATTGCAGCTCTAACAATTCTGAAGCAACAGATGCACTCCTTTCGAGATCAACTTCAACAGTTCCATCATTTTGTATCTTCACTAGGTTAGCAATCAGTTGTTGCTGAGTAGCAAAACAATAAAGTCTTATGAACATGCAAATGACTTGGAAACTCTAATGCATTAATCACAGACACAGACCACAAGTTCAAGAATAAAGCTACAAAGACATAGCTAACCACATTTTTCAAATAACCCAACCACATGTCAAAAACACAGAAGAGATGTCCAGACAGAAGAACAAACAGCACTGTTCCAGATTCCATCTTTTGAACAAGACTAAACAGAACAGCCAAACAAATATTATTATCTGCATTATGGGCGTAATTTACTCCAACTAGAATAAAAATACATAAGCATAGGTTTGAAATTTAAGATCACCCACATACAGTAACACTTGCGTATACCTTCTCATGCTCAGACAGCCGGTCCAATATTATATCATGCCTAGGGACCCCCCTCTTCTCTGTCACTGATCTAGAAAGCATAATCTCATCATCAGCTATAAGTGGGTTTCTCTCAGGTGCAACGGGGGCTGTGATGCAATGTTCCAAACCTTCATGGACAAAATTTGACATACAAAATGTAAATTAATCTTTCAACAGAAGCAAGTTAGAAACAGTAGTGCATGGGGACAAGACAAATAACATTTAACCAAGGTAGGAGACAACCACACAATAAATTATTTTTTAAAGGAAATAAAGCTATTAAGGTTGAAAATAATTTAAATGGAATTGGGCTTTTAAGATTTAAACTTGCAAACCGGTTAGAAACCAAGACAAAAAAACAGAAAAGAAAAGATAGATTTAATTTCTAGAATGAAAATGAACAGAACTGGGAGAAAGATCTCTCCTCCAAGAGTCCCCCCTTCACACAAAGGGTTCTCCTTCCTTTCTAAGCAGAGCTAATGCTTAATTTTCAATAGGCATTAATTCTATAGACGTAAGACATATTGATTAGTTGCATATGAATCTTCATTCTCTTCCTTCCTCAATTGAGAAGATCAAAGGCAACTAAATTGGCAAGTTTTATAGAATTATACAGTGCTGGAACTAGATAGGGAGCCCAGGTGGGACAGACACTGGCCCAACCTGATCCCTCCTTCCCCCTTTCAATAATTCAATCTTTTCCCCTTCTCCATTTTTCAACCAACGTTTCTCTTCAAGTGCACCCCTCCCTACTTTCAGGTTAAATCCCAAAGCAAAACAAACCGCACTCCACAGGATCGAAAGGGGGGAAGAAAAGACCAAAACTATAAAGCATTCATATGATAATAAAAGAACTCAAGGACGTAATTAACATACTGAAGACACTTTCACTATTAACAAAGCACAGCACAATCATACCAATGCCTATGACACTGTCATCAACTGATTTAGATAGAACTAATGGGCACAAACCTCTCCTTGACGAAAAAGTAGCTTGTGATGACTTCTTCAAATCCTCAGCCTCCTTAGAAGAAGCTGTATAAAACTTTTCACTTTGAGACTTGATGTCCATTTGCCTGAGATCTTTCTTCTGTTGGCTACCAAAACCTTTTTCTAATACTTGATTGGACAAATATTCAATCTCATTACTACCCATCCCCAGAACCAGTAGTTTCAATTCTTAACACCACCAATTCATTACTTGTTGCAGAGAATACACAAACAAAGCCCCAATCATCTCACAAACTCAGCGGAGTTGAACAAATAACAGTTATTGGGAATCTGATTCTCAACAGTTGCAGCTCCCTTCAACTTCTGTAATAAGCACAGGTACCAATAAACACGTGGACCCAAACAATAATTTAATTAATAACACAAAGCATTAGCAACGAAGAAAACATAATTGACACACAGTCACAGACCCACCAGCCATCCAAGTACAAGAACGTTTGGTGAACCAAAAGTTCAACCCTTTTCCAACCCAGTTCAACTATCAAGGGGTAGTTCACGTTCGTCACGAAAAGCAGTTCAAAGTACCTAAAGCCAAGAAAACACAAAACTAAGAGCGCTAGAACGTGCCCACAAAAAGCTGTCTGCAACCGCAACCAGAACGATTGAAATATGGTTTAAGCTCAGAATAATTTCAAATTATTGTTTTATTAAAAAATTTGACTAATTATGCTTATACATATGGCAAGAATTGTTTAACGCCAGAGCAATTCTTTCAATCTCAAGAAAGGTCTGTATTAAAGTGTGTGCTAAAATTATTTAAATACATTTTAAAATTTAAGCATCGTGTGCTTATGATAATAATGAATTAACAATAGATAATTTTTATTAAAAATATATAAAATTCTCTAAGGCTTATTTTTAAATAATTTAAAATATATTCAATATTTTCATATCATGTCACAATTTAATTAAGAAGAATTAAATTACTATAATCGCCTTATTTATGGTTCAAACTAACCGTTCCACCCACAAAAATTAATGAGTTTCAAATGGTACAGTTGATTTGGACACAATTTTCTTCACTTCGGAAACATAACTAAAACGAATAAGAGAGATAAAAAATATGTAATAGAATAAATGAACCGATAAAATTTAAAAATATTATATAATTTATAATTTTCTATAATAACATATTTTAATTAAAATGAGTTGAAATAGAATCGGATACAGTTCAACAAGGTGACATGTGTACCAATTTTATTGACATAGGCAAAGGACGGAAACATCCAGAGAGACTGAGTTTGATTTCCTCTTGAAAGAAATGATAAGTCATCATAATTTAGTTTTTTAATTATTAAAATTGCTTTGTCATCAAAATCATATAACAGATAAACTAAATTTATGGTGGTGTATAATGATTAAAAAAATTAAAACTAACATTACTGTACTATATCTAAGTTTAATGTCATTTTATAATGATTGGCCATGGGGAACATGGCTAACGTTACGGGGAGAGACAGCTTCGTTGGCTGAAATTGCAACGTCCAATGTCCAAGGTGGTCAAACGGAATACTATAATACTCGTACTGTTCATGAATTTTAATATTTTATTATAGAACTGTAAGAAGCTAACAAGGATAATAATGAAGATTGTTATGATTGTATCTCGTCGTGCTGCATGCCTATATTCATGAGTCACTCAGAAAGTTACATCTGAAGTAATCTAGCTTATGAGGAATCGGTAACGATTGTGATTTATTCTAATAATTTAACATTAAACAATAAAACATGTTTATTTCAATTGAGATTAATAGGATATGGAAAAACAATCAAGAATACATTTTGAAGTGAGATTTCGCATAAAAGTGAAGGATAAACTATTTTATTAAATATTTTGAGTTGATAATTTTTAAAAATAATATATTAACATAAATTTAAAATAAAAATGTCCTCTATTTTTCTTCTAGATTTGAGGTTATATTTTGATACATTATTCTAACAAGTTTCTGCATTATTTAATTTTAAGTATTATCAATATAAATATTTTAAAAATATATTTGATAAAATATTTCAATTAATTGAAAGTTGAAATAATTATATGGTATTTTTTTTAACATCATTCCACTGTTTTTGAAGATTTTAGCCCAGTTCAAAGTTATTATTTCATTTTTATATTTATTATATTTTGATAATCCCTCATTTATTGTAAATTATTACTTTTAAGATTGTTTAATTTTATATTATTTTATTTATTTAAATTTTTTATAATTAAATATTTGATTTTTTTTATACAAATTAAAAATAAAATAAATACTCTTTTATTAAAATATTAAAAATAAAATTAAAAATTAAAAAATTATTTTAATTTCGAAAAAATATTATTTTAAAATACAAATTTTACTAAAAAATACATAATAAGTAAGAAAATAAATAAATAAGTAAAATCATTAAAAATTATTATATATAATTGTTAAAATAACTATAAATTATTTATATATTTTTTAATAAAAATAAATTAAAAAATATTATCCTTATTTTAATATAATTATTTAATTTAAATAAAATATTAAAATTAATAATTAATAAAAAATTGAAATACTCAAACTTCAACATAATATAGTATTATTATTTATTATTTTGTATTTATGAGTTAATTTAATATTTAATTTTACGAAATATTTTTTTTACTTTTAATAAATTTTTTAACTTTTAACTTTCAGCCAATATTTTAATTTTTACTTAATTTTTAAAATTTTAACTAATTTATCCGATAATTTAATATTCTTTTAATTTCTATCTTTTAACTTTCTGTTAATTTTTTAACTTTTAATTAATTTATTCATTAACTTTACCATACATATGCTTACTATATGAACCAATTTGAATTCGATCGGGATACACATGACTTGTGAAATAGACTACATTCTACATTCCAAAGCTAAATTCTATCTCCATTTTGCAATTGTAAAATTGATTTCCTTTTTTAACTTTAGTTTTGATTAGTATTTATTAGTACTTCATACTTTTCTTTCACGTCAATTATAATATATATTATTCAATTACCATATATATATATATGAAAATTAATTTAGTTATTATAATATTTTCAAATAAAATAATCATATTATAATATTTAAAATACTTACCTATAATGTATTAATTAAAGTACTTTCTGTAACAAAATAAAATATTTTATTAAATTAAATATACAATTGTATACGTACATTTAATTATAATATTATTACATCAATATAATACTAAAATATAAAAAATAATTAATATTTTCTATAACAGAAATATCTTATTAAATTAATAATCAAATGGCTCAATTAGTTACTTAGTTCTTTTAGTTATGTTATATTTTTAATTAAGTTTTTATAATTTAATTTTTTAAATGAAATCATCAACAATTAAAACTGTTAAATTTTCATTAACTCTATTTTTCTATCTGGTAACCTTAATATCTTTTTTATTTATAATATCTTTTTTAAAAAGTATAATTTTTCAAAATTAATTACTTAAAATTCCTTAACATCAGTGATATCATGTAGTAAGAATCAGTACCCTTACATGTTATTGGTTGAATAATAAAAACAGAAAATATTAGATATTTTACAGAAATCGCAGTTAACGGTGTAATCGTTGTCAGTAACAAATTCACACTCTCCAGTATTTTGCAACCTAAAAGATTTCAGAAAAAAATTAAACAGAGACAAATGAGTTCAAGAAAACAACCTTAATTTTTAAAAAACGAAAACAATAGAATGATTAAAGATAAATAACTACTGATGGTAGTGGAGCAGAGGAAGAGAATATATGCATGAGGGATTTAAGGAGGGTTTTAGAATGGAGTATGAGTATTTTTAATTAAGTATGCATATCATTTAAATATAAAACTTGATATTTTCGGGAGAAAAATTTATTTTTCAGCAAGAAAATAAGAATCACAGAGAATACTTGTGAGATTGTTCACCGTAATATGATAAATTTTTGGTAGAGCTGTTCAATTCCACCATGGATATGAATTTTTGATTGGGTCTCTCACTTTTATCGTTTGTATTTTTTGGTTAGAAAAATATTGGTCTCTTTATTTTTGATATGTTATACTATAAATTTGTTAATAGAAAATATTTTGATGATGTTAAGTTTAAAGCACCTAATTAAAAAAATTGTTATAAAAATTTAATCGAAGGTTTTAAAATTATAAAATTTTATTAATAAATATAACAAAAATATAAAGATTAAATGATTAATTTGACGTAATCAAAACAAAGCTTTGCTATTGTATATATTATTTTGTCAAATTTTTTTTTAGAGACTACATAAATTTACAATTTATGTTTATTACCATAAGTATAAACAAATATATATAATTTAACTATCATAATATTAACACCTCATTAGAATATTGAGAATAAAATAATATTTTTAAAACACTTAAATTTAACATAATTATTTAATCTTTTTCTATAACATTTTATAAAATTTATAATCAAAATAAAATTTTGTTATTATATATTAATTTATTATTTAAATTTGTTTATGATTATTTTTATCATAAGATTTTCAAATCTTTATAAAATATCTTTCTTTCTATAGTTCTTTATTGTTATTTCTTGTTTATTCTCATCATTATTATCTTGCATGATCCGTTTATCCATAATTTTATCTGTCCATTTTTTTTCATGGTTGATGCCTTCAATTTTATCAGTTCTACACTATCCATGTTAACTGGAGTGTCTAATACTTTTCCTTCTGCCACTTCTATCTATTAGTACTCTTCAACTATTTTAATCTTTTTACGCAAAAGTTAACATTTCTCTCCACATAAAACTTTCATTATTCTCTTTTTCGTATGCATTCCAAATAAGGGATCATGGAATTTTAAACCCTTGTCGCTTTCTCAGTCTTTCTTTTCTCCCCTTTTCAACTAATTGCCAATTATAGTTAAGATTATGCTTTATTTAATTAAGTAGCTGTACTAAAAAATATGTGCTGAATAGTATCAATTTCTAATCATACTTAGTAAGAAAATTTATTAAGAGAGGCAAAACTGATGATGCATATGTCCCAGACGATATTATTATAAAAAAAATTACTATAAAATCAAATTTCTTTTTGGTCCATAAAAAAAATATTATAAAAGTTGGTGAACTCATTGATATTAATGAGGAAAAAGAATCCTCTTCCAAATCAGAATATACGAATATATAATCATATTAGATAAGACCAAGTTAATGTGTACAAGGCATGCATAGTTTCCTAACTCCAGTTATCTAGATGACATTATATGGATTTTTTCATTTCCTCAATGACCAAAGCCCTTGCCTTGTTTATTGTTACAAGGCACAAACACACACGTTCTTCAAGTTCTTCCACTTGTGTCCTGAACCTAACATCACTTTTCTTAAGCTCCTTCACTATCTGCAATGAGAATTTATCCTCTTTCCTGTCCAAACAGAACTGCACCATTGTCCTGTTATGTTCAATTTCATCATGAAGCCGAGCCACAAGCCTACTTATTGTGTCAAAGTCTCTATTCAATATATAAGTTCCCTTGGCTGCTACGTCAAGCTGATCATAAACTTTACCAAGATACCCACTTCTTGAAAGTTCATAGCTTTGAAACTTCTTCTTAAGACGCTTAAATGGGAAACTGAGAATTGCTGGCCCCATGATTAGTGCTGTTAGAGCATGTGTTGCTATAACTATGGCTGCAATTGCTACTAAGCCACAGGCTGCTGTGACACAAATCGTAGATGTCTTCTTCAAATACTTAATCAGCTTAACTTTTCTTGCCACCTTTTTTCTAATTGACCTTAGGTGGTGCAATAATGATGAGTGCTTGTCATTGATTAGCTTGAAGTCATGGTTTTTCAGGTCTGAAAATGGGTTATTTGAATAGATGAATGAGTTTAGCTCAAAGATGATTAGTTCAAAATTTTCCAACGAGTCACCATCCTCAATGTCTAGTGCTCTTTGAATGAACTGATAATTAGAGTGGACTTGGTTGATGCTTTTGAGAAGATGGCTGCAAACATGTGAAGCCTCAGCACTAATGTCAAAGTAACTTAGCATAAGGTTTTTGAGTTCTGGTGTCTTTGAAAGGGTTACTGAATCAACAATGGAAGGTATAGTTTCTTGGCAAGGTTCTAGGAGTATGTCTGAAAGCTTGTTATTAATGGAAGGCTGGTTTGCAAGAGATTTAACTTTATTGAAGAAATCAACATAGGATTTTGTCCTTAATGCCCTGTGGTACTCCTCATGGAAGTCAATGCTTTTTGGGGAATCTCTAGACTCCTTTACATCTGAAAGGAAAACAGAAAATGTCACTCAAATGTCAACATAATGTGATATCAAGAAGCTAATTTCAGAATAAAATGCCACAGGGCATGATACAAACTAAAGAAACAAATTGTCAAAACCTATATGATGCAATATACAAAAGACATATTTTAGGAAATCAACTCGGTCAGAATACATATGGTTTGGACTTGGAACTAGGCAAAATTAATGCAAGAAACAGAAAGCTTGATTGTGTGAAGAAAAAGGATATAACTTAAAATTTTGAGAAACAATAAATACCAAGCTTTTTCCATGTAACCTGTCACGCAGCTGTCTTGATTAATGTATTTTTGAAAACTCAGGCATCATTTGCTTGTAATAAAAAAGGGTGCTGATTACAAAAGGAAAAAGATTTTGGTCTAGCAAAGGCTATCTATTTCCATTTCGTGCTAGGAAATTTTCTCTCCTCGGTCGTACACAATAAATTAGGACTCATCTTTTCTTACCTAAATAAGATAATTGATTTTTTCAAAACTTTATTCACCTTTTTCGCTGTTATGACAAAATAGGGCACGTTACACTATACACTGTACTAATTGATCATGTTACTTTAGATTTCCCTTGATTTCAAAGAAATAGGGAATTCTAAAGCCAAATGAAGAAAGCTGAAATCATAAGAACATACCTTGGCTGGTTTTCCAAGCTTTTAATTTTGCAAACATGTTGGTTTATCTTGTGAACAAACTCGATGCTGCAAAAGCTAAACAGGAAACTAATATTATATACATGAATAAACTTAGTTCTCAATCACATAATTAGAAGGAAAAAGGGATAGCTGTCATACAATTTCAGGATCCCAATTAATTGTAGTCCTTATGTAAACAAAGAATGGCTATCCATATAATGATATAATGCTAATGATTGAGGCTAGGTGATCTGTTGAAGTTGGTACATGTTAGCTTATAAAGGCTCCTCTTGTAATCAATTTCAAGGATTCAAATTGAAGCTTTCTCTAAGATACAAATACTCTAATCTCATCCACGGAGATAGATGATAGTTGCTTTGTCAAGTTTTTGCGAGCTTTAAGCCTGAAAATGTTGCAGATCACTTTTCTCTGAGAACTTTAACGCATCTTCTGCAAGGCTCCTTTAATTGGATTTCCAAGCTTACACCATTTTGTGTTTTTTACATTTTAATTTCGTAACTTTGCGAGCTTACACCATTCTGTCCTAAAATAATGGTAAATGACCGTTATACCTTTGTAAGTTACTTTTTCATGTCAGCATTTTAAAAAAAGTATTACAAAGTTTATAATATTTTTATTTTTCTATAATAAATTTTTTAATTAAAATTTATCATTTTAAAATAAACTATAAAACTTGTCTGTTTTATACTGATCTGAACTATATTTTTTAATAATATATAAAGATAAATATTGTTTTACCTAATGTATTTTAAATTTAACAAATAAAATTCATTATAGATTCAATATAACTATGTTCTCATAAATAGATAGAATAAATATACATCATGATAGATAACATGTTTAATATTATTATTCAACCTAAATTGTTTTAGTTATGTTATATTTTTTACATAATAATATTATATAAAAATATAAATTTTAGCATATTTTTAACAATAAATACAAAATTTCTTTTTTGCATCATTGCACAAAAATGATACTGTAAATATACATAACAACTCACAATAATGAATGCAGATATATGAATGAAAGGTCAAATATGTTTATGTTTGGGATTTTTTTTTATCCTTAAATGAGAAGGAACCTAAAACTATGATGCACAAAAATGGTATTGTAATATACATAACAAGTCACAATAATGAATGCACGTATGTGAATAAAAGGTCAATTATGTTTATGTTTGGGATTTTTTTCTATCCATAAATGAGAAGGAACCTAAAAGTATGGGGTTTACCTCTTGATTGATGCATGGCCCATCTCCAGCTATTGGTGAATCTATGTCTCAATAGCTAAACAGAAGAGTTTTCCAAACGTTACAAACAATATTAATTTGGTTATAGTCTTATTATTATGTGTATGCACAATGCTTCAAGAAGAAAATCCTTAAATATATAGTCCAGTAATACATTTGTCAACATCATTATAAACCACTTATCATTTTCAATCATTGGTTTATTCCTTTTGAGTTTGAATATCCTTTTGTCTTGATTAATTGATCATCTCATCTACATTGTCCTTATTGTAGCTATATGGACCCCTAATCATGTTCTGTTGTTATGCCTTCCCCGATTGAAATAGGCATGCGTACAAATAGAAGTCACCGGGTATAGCATAAACCTGGCTAGTTTTAAGAAAGCAGCAAGTCTTATCCTTATACCCCAAGCATGAATCAATTGTGAACATTCTCAAAGTTGATAACAAACAGAAAAAATTGTTACGTTGTTACGTTAATTACACGTCATTTTGAAATATATTCTACCCAATCGTTACCAAATATTTGCTCGAGGCTAGGGCTAATGTCAAGCAACCATTTCACATGATAATTAAGCTTCATGCTTTTTCCCTTGAATGGGGAACTTTTAACAACAATGAAAACCTATTTTTACAAGTTTACAGCTGGGATCCGTTATATGGAATCTGGTTATCTTTATATTACTAAAAAAAATTGTCCAATCACTTTTTGAATGTAATTTCACACATAAAACAAGGAAAGAATATGAATCACATACATCCAATTCATCCAAAAATCACAATATAATAATAAAAAAATGATATAATATATGTATTTATTATTATTCATAAAATAACATCATATACATTTTCTTATTTTTGCATGAAATATATTATTCTACTTATATTTTTTAATTATAGCAGTTGATTTCACATAAATCAAAATTATACCTAAAGCCAAATTATATATGAAATTAAACCCAGGCACAATTTTCTCTCTTATTCCTGTTTTGGTGCCAAGCTTCTTTAACAAAAGGGGAAAAGGAGATGGAAAGAACAAAGAAAATATATGCTTTAAACAATTGAGTTGGAGCCTCCACGTATAAAGAGATTACTCACCATTACCAATCAGTAAACGACATGAGTGTGAGTCATGCATGAAATTAGAAGGTCCTATGCACAAGATACTCAACCGCTTATAAAGATTAAAGTCCTTGAAGATATGCATATGCGTGCAAAGTTCAATTTCTGATTGGGGGTTTTAGGTACATCTGATTCCTTGATTCCCTGATTCAATGCTCTTGGAATATTCATTCATTTTCCCTTTATCAAATGACAAATGCTTTCGTGTACTTCCATATGTAAGGTTCTCTCTTTATCTCTCATCTTAGAAACATCATCTTTTTTGTCAGTTACCCAATGAAATGTATATACCAAACACGCATAATAAATACAGGATAAATCATTACAATCACATGTATTTTTTGTCAAGTTTTCCAGATTCAACACGGATAGTACGGATTCGACAATTTACCAATGAATTATTTGATGTATTTTTTTTTTGTGTAATAATAATATTTAAATGTAATATTTTGTGATACGATCTAAATTGTTTATCATTAAATAATTCTAATCACTTATTAATCATTTATTTTTGTCATTGGTAAGCTGAACAGTCTAAACATATTTATTATGGGATTGGTTCATTTATAAATTTGATAAATGACTTGCACAATTTATTGACATTCATAAATTAGTATTAGTCCAGTGAAGCTTTATTACATTTGAAAACAATCTTTCTATTGATTCTAGCATTAGGTGCATAGATTAAGAGGCTAGAAATGCTTTTGTTAAATAATTCATTGCATCAATTATAGAAAAACAAATTATTATCTATACAAACACATGTTCTTCAACTAATAAATAAACCTTTTTAAAATAAAATAAAATCACAATAGGAACTTATAAAGTAATAGCTGATTTTAAAATAAGACTCGCCAGGAAGATTTCACTTTTTTTTTCTATTCAAATATCTTTAATTGATAATTAAAACTAATTTCTTTCGAGAAAGAAAAGTTGTCGATGTGAATATGATTTTTTAACGTGTGTAATAAAATATGAAATGAATAAAATGTGTAAAGTATGGTATATATATCATTATGAGCATCCATTTCTGAAAAATTCAAGTCACATATAAATTATTCCCTTAAATAAGGTTATTTTAATTATGAAAACTCATTAATCTAAAAATTTAATAAAATAATAAAGATGACATTAATTTAATGTGTAAATAAAAAAAAATCAACTTTCTTAAAATTTACCTTCATTATAAATTTACATTTTAAACTTTAATTTAATTTCAGTTGATGTTTATATATTTTTATATTTTGTAATTAAGTATCCTCAAACTTTATTTTACTATACAAATATTTTATTTATTTTTATTTTTATCTTCCATATTTCTAAATATTGAAATATAGTAACAATTTAAATATGAAAAAAATACAACTAAAAAACTAATGAAAAAATAAACAATATATGCAATATAATAATAATAATATTTTTATTATATTTTATAAATAAATTTATATATTTTTTCATTTATCAATTCTATTTAATATTTAAAATGTTTAATATCTTATTCTACTTAAATGTATTAGATACATTATATTCTTTTTTGTAAAATATTTGTTTTAATATATTATTGATAATAAATATAGTTTTTTACATCACAAAAATATAAATATTAATAATAATAATAAATTTTATATTACTATATTTTATTTTATAATATATACATTAGATAAAAATGAGAACGATATGAGAAAAAAATAGAGAAAATTAATGTATATAATCTTATAAAAAAAATAGAAAAAATTTACATATATTTAGATGTAAGTACTATTTGTTTATATGATGATAATTTTTTAATAATAATATATAATATATGATGTAATAATATTAAAAATAAAATAAAATAAAAATGAATGAATAATTAACTATCAATATATGTTATGCATTTATTATTATTATTATTATTATTATTATTATTATTATTATTATTATTAATTTTATTATATTTTGATGTTTAGAAAAATAAATTAATAAACCATCAAGGTTACAGGTAAATAAATTATTAATTATTTATTTACCATTGTAATTTAATCTTAATTTATTTTGAAAAAATTATTTAAAAAATGAAATTTTAGGATTAATTAAAGCAAATTTATATGTTAAAACATCTATTTGTAAAAATAATAAATTTTAAGAATCAATTAAAATAAAACTGAAATATATTTATTTACAAAAAAATTAATTTAAAGGGGTTAAATATTATTTTTATAAAAAATAATATATTTTAAAAACATCCCTTTAATATATTTTTATATTATTATATTCTTTCTTTAAAAAATCAATCCAATTGCCTTTACAGATCACCTTTTAAACATATGTGAACTTGTTTTTAAAAATAAACAAACAAGATAAATGTGTTGAAAAATATATTATAGTAAGTTAGTAACATAAGAGCATAAGATAAAATATTACAAAATTTTTTCTATTATATTTTTTAATATAATGTTATTATTTATATAACTAAAATTTGATATTGTATATAATATCGTATAACATTGTATACAATTTTTGTTTTTTGATTTACATACATTTGAAAACATTCATAAAAAATTATTTCCATAATTGTAAAAACCTTACTTCCCTTTATTAATATTGGATGAAATCAATTCAAATCTTACAAAATAGGGTGAAAGACTTCCTTTACTGAATGAAATCACGTAGATTTCATTCAGTATTATAAAAATTTATGAAAAAGAATATATTAAAATTTGTGTCTTTTCATTAGATATTGATTAAATTTTATCATATATTTTAATTATTTAAAAGTAAAGTTTATTGAATAATTTTAATTTAATATATATTAAAACAAATTAAATTTAAAATATTTAATAAAATTTTAAATTTTTAGATTTGATGAAATATTATAAATTTTATTTATATAATAAAAAATGTTCATTACATAATAAAATATTTTAATCTAATAATTTTATTTATAAATTTAATATTTTTAAAATTTTTAAATAATTTAATTTTAATAAAAATATTTATAAAATAATTAGATCTTCACCTTTAAATAATATTTTATGGTTTGAAGTTTTTAAACATATAAAATATTTCTAAACAGTATCTTAAGAATATCAATTAAAAAATAATGTTTTTATTTTAAAAATGTTATTTATATATTGTTAATAAGTTTTTAATATATTTTAATGTATTTGTTTGATAAAATTTGTAATTTTATTAACTAATAATATAAAAATATTAGTTAGCAAAAATTTAAATGTTTAACTTAAAAAGTTGGTAAAAAATATTAAACTAATTTTTTAACATGTATTCGATAATTTACTATAAAAACTTAATAATTTTGTTAAAAATATAATATTTAAATATTATTAAAATATACTATTTTTATAATTTTTTAATTTATGTATTATTGCATAGATTAAAAATTTAAATATTAAATATTTTAATATACAAACTTTTAATATCTTTATTAAAAATCATGCCATTTAATACTAATAATATTATAATTTAATAAAAAATTACTCTATTTAAATTTTTATTGGATATCATTGACACATATTTAATTAGAAAAAAGGAAAGTATTAAATAACATTGGGTTGTGGGAAAAAAACAAAAGCAAAAAACAACCGGCAAGAAGGCATTGGGGTTGGGGGTCTCTACTCTGCAGCTTCCACTCCCTAACAAGTAACAACTTCACTCCCAAATCACAAAACCCTAGGAGAGAGAGAGAGAGAGAGAGAGAGAGAGAGAGAACTTGATTGATTTGATTGATGGCGTCGTCGAAGCTGATGGCGTCTTCGAATTCGAGAAAATCTGAGCCATCCCCTTCTCCTTCTCCCAAGCCCCAAGTCACCGCCACCAACTTCATACCCATGCCCGACGTCGCCGCTCCCAAAACCGTCGACGACGTCTGGCGGGAGATCGTCGCCGGCGAGCGCCGCGAGTGCAAGGAGGAGGTCCCCGACGATGAGATGATGACCCTCGAGGATTTCCTCGCCAAGGCCGGCGCCGTCGATGACGACGTTGACGAGGTCAAGATGCCAATGCCCCTCACCGAGAGACTCGGCAGCACCGGCGTCTTTAACTTCGATCCCGTTCCGACGACGCCGTTTCAGGGATTAGAGAGCGTGGAAGGGTCGGTGATAGGATTCGGGAATGGGGTGGAGGTGGTTGAAGGTGGAAGAGGGAAGAGAGCGCGTCCTGTTTTAGAACAGTTGGATAAGGCTGCGCAACAGAGACAGAGGAGAATGATTAAGAACAGAGAATCTGCTGCTAGGTCCAGGGAACGCAAGCAGGTATATATGTTATTGTTAATATTATCATGTTGAAATTTGAAATTTGAAATTTGTTTTTTTATTTTTTTTATTTTTAATGTGTTCTGAATTGTGTGTGAATTTCAGGCTTACCAAGTAGAATTGGAGTCCTTGGCGGTGAAATTGGAGGAGGAAAATGACAAGCTGTTGAAGGAAAAGGTGATTGATATGTTTCTTGTAATCATCACAGAAGACAATATCTTTTGCTTTATGTTGAACTCGAGCCTGTCATGTGCGGGTATTTTATTTCTCATGTGCTTCATACTTGGTTGTGTTGTGTTGTGTGTGTGTGTGTGTCGCCGTTTTGAGTCAAAGAAAGCTGGGTCCTTGGTAACGTGTAGATGTAAGTCTTTACTTCTAGATAACCTTTCATTGTGCCGTATGGCTGGTTATTGATTAACTTTTTGGCCTCGTCTTGTTCTCCAAAGTATTTTCATTTGTCTGCTGCGGGCTTCAATCTGGGAATATTTAGGATTGCATTGCTGGGCTTTCCTGTAAATAACAAGTTTGCTGCTCCTCTTTCTCATGGCATCATCGTAAATGGGTTTAACAGTATCGTTCTTATCCAATCACAGCAATCCTTGCTGTATTGCGTCCTATCTTCTTTCTAGGCATCTGATATAGTCAATATTCTGAAACCGTAGTTGTTTCTAGCTGAGGTATGTCTGATACTGAGTCAATGCCTGAACTCTGAATGCTGGTGCTCTTTCTGCTTTCAATTTTGCATCCAATTCTAGTCTATTTATTTCCTTTTCAGTTTAGACTAGTTTCTGGGGTGAGTTTACAAAAATATGCTATTTTGATAATTAATAAAAAACCTTTAACCATTTATTGCATATAATGCTCTTATCTTGAACTTTTAATTAAACGGTTTAATTTTTATATGGTTTCACTTTTTAGAATTTCTGTCGGTACTTTGAATGTCATATTCCTATACCATTTTATTACAATTTGCTGTCTATACGACTAACTTGTAATGTGATGTACTTTTTTTATAATACTTTGTTTAACCTTTGACAGTTTGTCAAGATGCACTAATTATTGTGCATACCGATAATTGTAATTAGTGTGCTAACTATTGAAATTCTCGTAGAATTGGGTCTGTGCATTAAACTTCAAGCAATAATGTTAAATCTGCACTCTACCAAGCAAGAAGCCTTTGTTGGGATGAGAAAATTTTTATTTCTACCTCAAAGGATTCAGTCTCTAAATCTGACGTTCTATCTATATCAGAGGCATGAACTTCATATTTCTATTCTCTCAATACATTCTACTGTGCTTTGTTTCATATCTAGCATGTTTAAATTTGGAAACGTTGCTTCATGCATTTTGAGATGCAAACAACCCATGTTTTGGAATGAATGTTCCCAAACTGGGGATGGAGGGGTTTGACTTTGAGTGTAGCATGTAATGCAAGTTCAACTTTTCTCTCTCTCATTTCTTGTAGCCTTTCTGCCTTCCCAGTTTTTAGAGTTTATTAGGGATTTTCTCCCCCTGATCTCTTACAGAACATATTCTTGTGCAGGCTGAGAGAAAAAAGGAGAGGTTCAAGCAGGTACTGATCTGCCCTAACGTTAGTTTGTGTTGGACATTTTGGTAAAAATATTTGTGACGCTAATTCACATATTGCTTCGAAGAAATCGTTTCCCAGTTGATGCTATAGCCGAAGACTACAGGTTACTTGCTAGTTGCTACTGACAGAATATGCTGTCAGTAAATATTTTTCTGTTGATTTTTTGCTATCACAACATGATTGGTAATTAATCATGAATGCACCTATATTTTATTGATTCTTGAAGGTTTTGTTTATGATATGAGATGTCAAGAGATAGGTAAGTTACTGAATGATTTAAGAGATATGCAAAAAAATTGACATGTGGTTTTAAAAAATATTTTTATTTTTTTTATAAAAATATTATCTTATTTCATGTTGTTTAATGTTTGTATAAAAAATTTTAAAAAAAAATTATTCTTTTCTATACAAATTTTTTAAAATAATAAATAAAATGAAAATAAAATAAAATTTTTATAATTAAAAATAAAATAAAAAATATTTTGTCAAACCAAATGTTTCCTTAATTTGCCAATTAATGCTATTTGACCTTGTTGTTTTGTTTCACGAAGCTTGTTAGCATTGGATTTTTAGCTATCATTAGTCTTTAAGATAATATGGATTACAGAATAGATGTTAGCTATAGAAAGTATTCGGATTACAACTAACCTGGACTGCTTTTGTTCAGCTAATGGAAAAGGTAATCCCTGTTGACGAGAAGCGAAGGCCACCACGTTTACTCCGTAGGGTTCGCTCCTGGCAATGGTAGATCAAATTATTAGTGGTGCAGGACGTGTAACTGAAGATCCACCACATGGATGATGGGGGAATTAATAAGATGAGCAAATTAATCATCATCTCTTAAATTAAAGTTCTCAGTGTAACGGTTAATCTCTAGAGCAATCATGGTTAATGATATGAAGAGAGAAGGAATTGGAACCTGAGACGGGAAGGAAAATTCCTTATTATGTAAGAGACAGCATTCGCTTTTTCTTTGGAGATAAAAGCAGTAGTATGGAGTTGGACCATGTAGTTTAGATAAGTAGAAATCCTGGTCTCTCCCATATGCAGAATGCCAATGTATACTAGTAGGCGAGCAGAGGAGACTTGTAGACGAGTATATATTGTAACCATGGCTTAGACAGATTTTTATTTGGAGAAAAAGTATATAGAAATTGTTTATGCATATGTCACTGCGTTTTGGTCTTAAAACTTCTGTGCTTCTGAAAGATAATCACTGATGTGTGCAGAATCTGCAGATGCGTTGGTATTTCAGCCTTACAACCCTGATCTTTCAAGACATCTTCCATACCGAACGTTGGCATGCTGGCTTGTTACAGTAATCTGTTTTATCCACATGCCTCTTCTCGAAAACCAAATATTCAAAATGCTTATATAAATTGAGAGTTTTGGAGAAGTGAGAAGGAAACGAGGTGAAAATTTTATATAGACAAAAGACAAGAAAAATGATGCTTCCTTCTTGTCGTTTTATCCTTGTGGTTTCGTTTTCTATGAGTTGGACCACTTGTTGAGATTAACAAGTGAGAGTAAAGCTATCGTAGGGAAAGGCATCGAGTCCTACATTTGACAGCCCCTCCTTCCGTGGGATTGTACCATTCTACAGCAATAACACTGGTCACCATCTAGTACCAAACTTAAAAATTAATCTTCTGTTATTGTTTAGGACCCTGGAGACTGGAGTTCAGAGCTTTAACAGTGAAAGAGTTAATAATAATATAGTCTGTTAAATGAGCGCACCAATCAGTTAAAAAGAAAATGGATCATGTGGCAGAATGTTATTTTTCAAACTATTGGTGTGATTAGATTTGAAGCAAAATCATGTCACGCTGTATTTGAAACTGCAAGGATCTTAAGATTCCCAAGATACTGAAACAAATAAATGCAAGTATTATCTAGTTTTCTATTACTTGCCAGCTACATTAATAGTTGCAGCTTAAGTAGTATTTAACTCTATTAAATGATTTAAGTCTCATAGATTGAAGGTTATTTATCAGATAAAAAAAGTTCACATCATGATAAATCAGATATGCTGACAAATTTTTTTGAAAAACTGAGGTCATATTTAAGTCTTCTCACCCAGAAAAAGGGAAAGTAAAGTCATTCATAAAGTATTTAAAGTAAGACTGGATGAAGATAGGGAATGAAAAGCATATTACTTTATTAGGCCTATTTATTTTGCATAGATTTGTTATTGTATAATGGCATTTCATTCTCTGACTAATTGTGGCATGTAGGTTTTCCTTTGACCATTAGTCACTTCATGGAAATGAAATCACGCATAAGGACAAGTATTATGGATATGAGAAAGAACATGAGTCAAGGATTATATGAATTGACCATACATCATATTCGTAGTTGAGTGCTTAATGCAATTCAAAGGAGGCACGCCGACAATTCTCGCAGTATCATTATCTAAGATTGTATAAATATTGTATTTAAAAAGTATATTTTTTTAATTTTAAAATTTGAAAAATAATATTTATTTAATTTTTTAGTCAAAATTAAAAATATTAAGATAAGTAATTGTTGTTAACGGAAGAAATTAAAAAGAAAATTTTAAACATTTAAAAACCTGAAATTCACGTCCCATATAATCTTGATAATTGATGGGAGAATTTACTTCTTAGTTTGTTTTTTCCTCCTCTCTTGGTAGTCACATTAAATGACATTTGTTAGCTTACATTACATGCAGGGGGGAAAATAGGATAGTTTGAAAAAAATATTCCGTCTTGCATCAAAGTATGAGCAACATTGCGTTGTACAATGTAAGGGGCCAAACTTTATTCAAAATAAATGGGGTAAAGGAGAAAGGCAATTTTTATCTCTCACAACCCTAGGAGAAAGGTTTTGGAATTTAAAAATGAAATCGGCATTCAGTATATTATTGACTGCAGGCATATAATCACAGCACTAATCATTTTAGAATTATAATCCCCATCATCATAATTCAGAGCCCCAAAAATTTTGATTGTGATTGTGATCCTGCATATTTTTTCAACTTGTTTTGTTATAATTTTGAGGATGGATTTTTCAGAAACAAAATCATACCACCTTTTGCTGTGTAAAATAATAATATCATCACACCATCCCCAACACCCATGTCTGGCACCCATTCAAACTCTTCCCCATCAAAAGCCAAACACTCCTGACAATTTAACAGTCTCTCTCTCTCTCTCTCTCTCTCTCTCTCTCTCTTCCCCACACCAAACAACACAGTTTTCGAAATCCTTTTTCTTTTGCTATTCCATAATTACCCAGAGTTGGGCCAGAGATAAATATAACACAAAAGCTACAAACCCTCTCTTCTACTTCAACCTTCTCCCTGCAAATTTTCCTTCAAAAGCAAACCACATCCATCACAATGTCCTTTCCCATTTTCCTTCTTTTTCTCCTTCCTTCACTGTTCAAGCTTTCACATTCCACTACAATTCTAGTAGATGGATCTTCAGAGTGGAAGAACCCCGCTGTTTCAATTGGCGATTCCGTCAGTAAGTACTAAAACCCAGTAACCCAAAAAAAAAATGGAATCTTCAAGGTTTAACATTATTCTGCCTCTCCTCTGTCTCAGTTTTCAAGCACAAGCAGCGGTACAGTCTCTACATTTTCAAGAACCAGGAAGCCTTCAAGCTCTGCAATTTCACTCAAGCTACTCTCCTCACCAACTCCAGCACCACCTCCTACACGGTAAACCCCTTAAAACGTCACAATTCTTTATCTTGGTTCTGCAGAAACAAGATGAAAGAGATAAACTCTATAATTTTTCTTAACCAATTCTCATGTTAATGTTGTCAGTGGCATCCATCTCGCCCTGGTTTCTTCTACTTTACCTTCCGTAATGAGTCACTGAAAGCATGCCAAGGTTCTGAAAAGCTAGCCATAAAGGTGACTTCTTCAACAATGGCTCCAGAGCTTTCTCCAATGGCAACACCAGCTCCTTCTTCTGGTGGAGAGGTACCATCTTCACCTTCATTTCCATGGCCTTTCCAACCTCACCAAGCAGTTTCACCTGGTCCAGCACCGCAAGCAAGTTCACCAGTGACAGTTCCATTAGTACCAGACAAAGGTGGGGGCATGCCATTCATTAACAGTAACCCTGCAGTTCCTCTGCCTACTGGTGAAGTTGACTCTGCTACCATACGCCCCTTACCCACCTCTGGCCATCAAGGACAGGTGCCCATACCCCAATACCCCCTCTCTCTCTCTCTCTCCAAAAGCATGCACTCATTTAATGTATTGTATTTCTGCTTTTGTTATGTTGTAGAAACAATAAATGTTAGACCTTTTGTTATCTATTAATAGATGTTAATGCACCTAATTGTGCGCGTGTGTGTGTGTTTTGGTGCTAACTGCAATTTAATAGCTAGAGACGTGCATACATGTCATAAATGCTATGTTATCTTTTAATTGATGTTAGTACACCCAAATGTGCGTGTAGTGTACCTTGATGTGTATCATATATGTGTTTATTTGATGCTGGTAGAGGGATTGATGCGTTACTGATTGGGAGTTGAATTCTTTTGTGTTTGTTTGTGGTTGTGGATAAGTGCAGGTGATGATTGGATCGTTTGGATTTCTTATTGCTGTGCACACCATGGCTTTACTGCTGCTGTAAGGAGGAAGAGAAAGAGAGAGTTGGAGCGCAATTTATGTAAAAAAAAAAAAAAGTGAAAAGAAAAGGAGAATGGGGTAGGGAAGGTAACCCAATGAGGTAGCACCGTAGCAGCATGGAGTGTGGATTGAGTCTAAAGTAGCTTTAAGAGTGATGATTATACCATGTATTAAGATGCTCTTACATTCTACTTTGGAATGGTTGCCACTTTTTGTTCTTTGGATTAGGAAAGCAATTGATTGCCACATTTGCCTTTTACTTTTCCCCCTCTAATTCCCTATTGCTTTTCATATTGATGGTACATTATGAGCAGTGGTGGGGGAGCTCTGAGGTCAGCCCAGTTTCTAAAGCATGGCTGACTCAGTTACAGATAAATTTGTTCGTCTAAATTTAATCCAAAATCATTTTTTTATAACGACAACTTGCTTGGTCCCATTGTGCAAATACTCTTCACAAATCTCAAAACTTGGATGGCACATGTTAAGAAGAGAATTTAAAATAGAGTAACAATAATTTTACATTCAAAAAGTAATTTATATCTCTATACTTTGATTTAACGGTTTAACCAAGATGTAAGTCACACTTTTGATTTAACCGTTTAATCCTGATGTAAGTTACACTTTCATACGTAGAAGTAACTTTTTTTTAAAAAATATTATAGGTTAAAATGCTTTTTGATTAAAATATTTTAAATTTAAATACAAAATTATGATTAATTAAAATTTGAAAATTGTAAATTTATCTAAATAGATAGAATTTCATAAATTTACTTTTCATAAATTCTAATAATTCTTTCATATCTTTTATAGATTATATCAATTTTGAAAATAATTTTTTAAATAAATTAAATCAAAATTATTATAGTTATAATTAATCTCAACTTTAATTTAGTTTTAAATTTTGATATATAATATTAATATATTATATCATGATTGTAATAATTTTTAAAAAATTTTATTTTTATTAATATAATAGTCATTAATAATAATATTTTATATTCTCTTTAAATTTTTATTTATAAAATTTATTAAAATTAAAAAATATTTGGTTTGTAAGTAATACTTGGTTTGTTAGTATATTTCAACTGTGTAAATAAATTTATTTAATTACTGCTATAAATTTAAAATAGAATAATTTAAATTAGTTTGTCTAAACAAAGTACTTTAAAGATCAAATAAATTTAATTAAAAATAATTAAATTTATTTATGTTTCAAAAATTTTCATTTGTTAAAAAATTTCATCCATATGCGCAATAAAAAAAACTCGATGAACATGTGGTGTGAAAATTTTCATTTAGAGAGAATGAAAATTATTCTATTTTTTATTATTTTTATAATAAAATTATAATTTTTTGACTTGAGACAATTCGATTCTATAATTATGATGAATAAGAAGAAAAAAAACTATTAGATGAATAATTTATGAATGCTAAAAGTTTACTTTAAGTATATAGGAATAAGATCACGTGAATAAATATTCACTTTAAATATATAGTTGTCAAAAATACCAATTGTAGAAAGAAAAAATTACTCACTAAATAAGTCTAAACATGGGTATTTTTTTACAACTACATAGATAGGTTTAACCGTTTAAATATGGGTATTTTACTACCCAAATTATCCCGTATCTGTAGTTATTAGCATATTATTTTTAGAATAAAAATTAATATCACACTTGTATTCATTTAACTTTTACAAATCCTATTTGGATATTTTATTTATTTTGGGTCCGTTCAAGGTGATTACAATTTTTTTTTAAAATATTTTAAAAACAAAATATGCTTTTGATAAAATGGATCTGAATTAATTTAGTTTATTCTAAAATATTTTAAGCTTAATTTTGAAGACTAATTTTTTAATTTTTAATTTTAATAACAAAAATAAACTATGTCATGTATTTCATTTTTTTAAAAAAAAATATAAACAATTATGAGACAATTCTTACCACTACCAATTAGTTATTGACAATTATCACTACTTTCAACACTTTCATCATCATTGTCAAGATATTTTTTTATAAATATATTTTAATTAAATATTTTTAAAATAAAAAATATAAAAATAATAGACTAACATAAATTTATTTAATTATTATGGTTAACAATATTGATTCATAATTTAAAAACAAAAAAATCATCTCTCCCTTTTTCTCTTAAAAAATCTCCTCCTAATTATTCTCTAAGTCAATTAGTCGTAAGTAAATATGTAAAAAAAATTGCAAATAAACAAATAATATTATTTGTCTCATGTTTATAAAAATATCAATAAATTCATAAAATATACAAAGATTTTTTTTTTTTGTAGTCAAATATCGAAGCTTTTATTTTTTGGTGGTGATCTAAGGAAGTTTAGAAGTCATAATAAGTGTTTTTTTTTTTTTTTTGGGTCGAAAGAATCATAATATGCTGTTAGCCCCTGGCACAAAACGAGACTTGTCATAAAATTTGCAAAAAAAAAAAAAGGGAATGCGAGATGCACGAAGACAATAGACAGTTGAGGCCCAAAAGATGAAAAATGGGCCTATAATGCTTGTTACAACTAAGAGAAGCGCAGAATGTTGACAAAAATTAATAAGGTTGATAAGCAGAAACTTATTCGTAAGCAACACTAGAAAGCAGAACAAAACAAGTACAAAGCCATGTGAAGAAGATCTGATATAAGAGTGTACCAAATCTATCTGGATACGAATCTTCAAGCAACCGACAAAGCCCAATAACGAAACCTAAAAGCTCCCTTGTAGTGGACGTAGGCCCTGCTGGAAACTTCGAATTGAAAGCACCATTATTAGCATCCAAATGTTTATTTAATAATCACAACTTTCAAATTCCGTTCTTATGTATTAATAGTCCAAGACAACCACGATTTTTTATTTTATTTTTTTGTTTTTCTGCCCCCGTTTCTGCTCCCTTATTGCATTTATGATATCTTCATTTCTAACAGTTTTTATTTGTCATAACAAATAATTGTCACACCCAAGAGTTTTTCATATTCTTGTGAATGGAAGCCATTTTTGGGAAGCACCATATTTAGAGAGATTCTCTGATGAGTCCGGGAAAGGCAGGTTGGCCTTATATAGAATTCTCTGGTGTAAAAATTGATGCCTAAATGTAAAGTATTGGTAAGAAAAAGTCAAGGGACTCAAAATCGCTCATTAAGTGGTGTCTATTTCATAATGCTAAATATATTTATTAAACCATTTTATTTCTAATATATTATTTCATTTATGATATTAGCTTCTCTGTCCGTTTTTCTTTTGTCACAGTTGAAGAATTACCACAGAAAGAATATCTGAATGAAGCCATATTTTGGAAAAATGTTTAGAGATTTTCTTATTAGTTTGAGAAAGATTATGCTGGTTGTCTTTATATAGAATCCTCTATAGTAAGAATTGATGACTAAATGTAAGTATTGGTACAAGAAGTCTAGAGACTCAAAACGGCTCACTAAGTAGAGCCTATTTCATAATGCTAAATATATTCATTCAAATTTTTTGTTTCTAATGTATTATTGCATTTATGGTGTTAGCTTTTCTATCGATTTTTATTTTATGTTGTCCAAAGATCATAGAAGAACAAACAGAACAAAAAATGAGGCCCAAAGTTCAGCCCAGAGTACAATGTGCCCTGCCCAAAAATATTTAAACTTCAAAGACATGCAAAAAAAAAAAATGGCCTATATTTTTTTGAGATATAAAAATTATTAAAGTGATATTTTAATATTTAAAACAAAATAAAATTCTTACTCAGTTAAAAATTAAGTCCTGAACAGCCTACTCAAGAAACTCAATAAATAAGTTGTATATAAGTATCAAGTAATAAAAGCAGCCCTAATCAACATAAGGTTTGGTTGAACTAACAATTGTAGCTTTTAAGTTTTAATTTAAAACAGAGAATTTATATAATTATTGTAATTTTTTTATATGTGCTTTAATTTATTTCTTTATATATATATATATATATATAATCAATATATAAATGGTTAAATACATAATAAATAAGAAAAAAAACTTGTTTTAAATGTTAAATCTCATCATAACTTACAAATATTATTTAAATTACAAATTAAAAGTTAAAATAAATCTTCATTCTTTAGAAAAACATTCAATAAAATATATTTTAAATTAATATTTATATAAGAATAAAATAAAATAATTAATATATTTATAACTTGATTTAGTTCGATTGAGTTTTAAAAAATAAAATAAAATATCTAAATAAATGGCACAATTTTTTATTAATAATTTTTAATCAATTTAACATTTTTAAACAGTTTTAAACACCCCTATCCCAACCCACTTATATGATTATTGCTTACGACAGTTCCCAATGAAGGTATTCATACATCGATATCTATCAAGAGACATGAACTGTATCATAATTATGCTGCTTGTAATGCTTCTCATTTGGTAAAGGAATTAGACATCGCATGTGCTCAGGGATGATTAATGATTAATCGCCAATGCATGTTCAATTTGCAGCAAATTTTGTCACCTTTTTCTTTCATTATGGTTATATATATACTACTCATATGGAATGATTACCGTACGTAGATGTGAGAGATATGTGAATAATCAGTAGATGCCATCAATTAGAAAAAATTGAACTATGTTCTTAAAACTTCAGAATATTTGATATTTGTATAAAGTAATCACGTCGGAGTAATGTTGAATATCCATAATTAACCACATGACCTGTTTATTTTTTCACTATCAACAAAAAATTCTTACGCTGATGAGAAAAATATTAAATATATAAAAATCATATCTGTTAATATCTTATGTCAAATTTAATATTTATATTAATTTTATAATTTTTAACAAAATATAAGATTTATTTATCTAACTGTTAAATTATATTATAATATCATTATAATTATAAATATTAAATTTTAAATAATTTAAATATTATAAATATATTATTTAAATATATATATTTAAATAATATATTAGATATTAAAATAAAAATATTAATTTATATTTTTTATTAAATTTTATAAATATAATTTACTTGATAAATACTTTCATATCAATAATTAGATTAATAAATTTTATAATTTATAAAAAATTATTAAATTAATTTAAATTTTAACATTGTTGTCACCCTAAATTTGAATTTTAGCACCAATAGCCGTGAACTATAATGTTTTTGGTAGAACCTGGCGTGAGAAGCATGAGCTTTAGAAAGCTGAGTGTTCTTAAATGAGGTCAACCCACTCGCTCACGATGCCCAATGCGGTGAAGCCTTATTGGGCTTAGCTTAGATCCACTCCATCCAAAACATTTATATCAACTGGAGTTCCTGCTCCAATAAAAAAAATGAAAATTAAATAAGATTATATTGCTAACTAAAATTAAACATATTTGTGTCAAGAACTGAAAACCTGCTATCACGTAACATATGAGTCCATGCAAATTATCAAAATTTCTATGTACCAAAAAAAAGTTTATCTAAATTTCTTGTTACTGGCCCATTTCTGAAAGTTTTGAGATATGTAGATTAAAATCTCATCATATTAATCAACATGATACCATTATTATATTTTTTTATATAATTTGTGATACATTTTATTATCATGATCATTTTTATTTTTATAGTATGATAAAGATATTAAATTTAAGAAGATTGTTATCCCAAAATATCATGCCTAGTCATTGGACACGTGTCCTCAAAGACCCGTACTATGTACAATATGGAATAATCCCGGACATGCATGTTATGTAACGGTCACTACTAAAGTACAATTTATAACTTCCATAGATTGCTTATTATTAACAAACATTTCCTATTAATATAAGTATGATATAAATCAATAATTATCTTAACCTATAGATGAAATCCCAACATTGTCGAATGAAATATCCAAATGGGAATGATAGTACGAATAGGAATTTCGTAAAACAATAATTCCAAATTTGATTGGTAAAATATATATTTTTGTCTTCCATGTAATTTCAATCACCAAAGCCTAATCGGTTGATCTTTCCGTTCTTACAACTCATGCTGAATGTATTTACCAAATAGCATGGCTTATATCCAAAAGAAAGAATGTTAGTGTATATTCCATATAGGCGCAGATTTCATCCTAAAATACAAGAAAATAAAAATATAATGATGATGTAACTAGAAAAAAATATATACAAAAGATAAAGTATAAAATGAGATAAAAAAAAAAGTAGATATATGATAATAGTTACTTCTATCTAAAACGTCATAAAAAATCTATTAAAATCAATTAATTTTGATAATGTTTTCGGAAATCAAACATAATAATTATTATCTAAGAAAAATATTATTAGAAATAAACTTTTAAGATGTTTAAAACTTAAATAAAATATTATTGTCATTATTATTCACAATATTTTACTTTTACTTTACCTTTTCTGTATTTTTTTAACAAGAATATATTGAATTAATAGTCAGAAGTTAATTTTTTTAAAACAAAAATTAATAAAGTAAAATTTATTTTTCTCAGCAATCTTCTTTAAGTTTTTAATATACATAATATTAAAAATAATAAATTTTAAATTCAGATTCTCATATAAAATTATTTTAATTTTAACTCATTACCGTTAATTCCCATGCTTAAAAGATATGATCCTCCGTGTGGTTGGATTGCATTCCTTGTACTTTTGAAGGCTATTGTTCAACCATTTTAGTTATTAAATTAATTTTGTATTGGTTATACAATTTTCACCCTTTTATTTTGTCTCGTTGATCACACTTTGATGATGATAACAGGTTTGGTTTTCCACCGACGAAAACAGTATCCCTCTCCATATACGGTGTCACAACTCACACACTATCCCCTTCCAGAAATGTCTTGTGGGTCATCCATGAATGCATTTTTCATTCACTCACATTTATAAATGGGACCCACCACCAGTCTGCGTGTCCTCTATATTTAGCCCACGTGGCATATCTGATATCAGTAAATAAATACTGCTATAATTTCCAATCATTATCATTTTAATTAACTACCAGTATTTACTTAATCATGATGCGGATACACGCTCCACACTGTTAAGCTTGTTTCCTTCAAGCCACGTGGTGTGTAGCAGGCGCCCTGAAATATGGACCCTAATTTTATTTTACTCTTCTTTAGTAATAAATTAGTAAACAATAAAAAATAATGATATATAAAACCTAGACATGATGTAAGGTTCATTTCAGGTGTATAAATGTTTTGTTAGCAAAAAAGCCTTGAAGGCTATTGGTTCGTTTGTTCTTTCTTTTTTTGAAGACAAGGTTGGTTACTTACTTTGGAGTAACCCTGTGGGTAAGATTATCATAAGATGCTAGCCACGTGGACAATTGGATGATGAGAGATACCAGAATTAATATGATTCTGTTCTCAAATTATCACAATTTTTGTATCCTTTGATTAGGTGAGGCCAATTCTTCAATTGCCCATTGATTTTGGTGCAAAATTAAACTTTACCATATATTTAATTAGTGTACCATCCTACCTAGCTAGCTTCACCACTTGCAATTTGATGGGTTGAGATTAAATACATTACCATAAATAATGACTTATAAGAAGATCATAGCTAGCTAGTGCCGTAGTGCAATCCCATTAATTTGATGAATTTTCTTCAATTAAAAGTAGAAGATTATTAATTTGACTATGAAAAGGTTTGCAATTGATTTATTTCGGAGATCCAACAACTGGAGTATTGCCTTTCAGTGGAAACTTGCTCAGTCTCTCATATTCCTCCATGCACTCGAAACTTCCTTGAAAAACAAAGTTGGATGAATTGAGTCGCAAAGAAGAAACCAAAAAGCCAAACTACAGTAAACCACACTCATGCTCTTTGTTGTTTAAACCTTTGGCCACATACTTTACAATTATTGTTCCTTTGGCCTTTGTTCTTTAAACCTTTATCTTTCCACCTTTGCTTTTTCTACCAAGTGTTTCAATAAAACATGTAATGAGAGTCACGTTGGCCGAAACTTGCTTTTAATATGCATCGTTGCACACATGCATATAGTATATACGCATGGAATTGACTTCATGTTGGGCCAAGTCCTTCCTGCATATAACAATTATAAAAAGGAAATTATAAGAAATAACTTTCTGATGCAGAGAACTAGTTCCTTTTTGTGTGCAACAAATGACTTAAATATCATATTATAAATATTTTTATTCTATTAATGTAGGACTTTTTACTATACCTTAATTCAAGATATCAAAACTTTTTACCTTGTGAGTTCAAATTCCGAGAGTGACAAAATTTTACCTTCTCCATATGGTGTGAGATCAAAAGCCAATTAAACAAAAGAAAAAAAGTTAAACTTATGGTTTGCAATTATTATGAAAATCAAAGCATGAAATCTAAGTTCAGAGCATAAACTATAATCCAAAGTCCAAACAAAATGTCAGGTCATTTCATGAATATAGAAATTTGAAAGAAGCTAATGCTAGTCTATTTCATACTTCTGAGTTTACATATCTCCACGAAAGTGACAATTCATGTAACTTTGATGACATTATTCATTGGTGCCCCATCCAAAAACTTTGTTTTGCATTCACCACCTAATTAAGAAACGCAATCATAGACCAGGAGAAGGTGACCTATCCCAACATTAAAGACCATATGGTCCCCTATTTTGTCTTTTAACCAAACTCACTCAGTTAATGCTAATCAAAATAATTACTTTGCGTATGTTACACCAAAACTTATTGGTTAAGATATCTACATACAATAGTTCTTTCGTTAATATATACTATATAGCACAGATAATTAAATTAGTAGTTAACTAAGTCCAAATTTAGTGGGTAGTAGGTTCATTTTAAGCAATAATATACCTACCATACCTGATCTCTCAGCCATCAAAAGTTATGTTTAACTGAAATCAATGTAGGGCTCAAATACAATGAGACTTGATTAGTTTAGAAGATTAATTGGATCTTCCATAATTTATTCCAAATTTTTCGCTTATCAAGAGAGTGGCAATGTCAGATACATCTGATGCTAATAAATATTCACGGCATTAATAGATGGGTACAACCTGCTATAAGATAAAGGAATTATATATCTAAATTGGCCCACTTTCTCTGTGCATGTCTGAGTGACAAATCCTCTTAGTTGAAAATATCTATAAAATTCTTCCTTTGTATTCTTTATCATTTTAAAAAAATGCTAACAACATATTTTTTAAATATATTTTTGTGATTAATAAGAATTTAAAAGGTTAAAGTAAATTTTTAAAAATGATCAATTAATAAAGTAAGTATTTTAATTTTTTTAAAATTAACTAATTAGATAAAATATATTTAAAAGAATGTGATGTTATGACATATGCTTTGTAAAAAGAAGGGTATATTTGAATATTTGGTATAGAGGAAGTGATAATAGTGGGGTTGTTCTAGCATATTCAGAGTATTCGATGAGTCAAAACACTTGGGTCTATAAGGAAACATATGTCAAATGATGTTAAAATAATGCCTTGTCTATTTCTCAGTGCAAGATAAAAGGAAAATAATCTTGTATTTTGTTGCGGTTGCTCAATCACTTTCATAAGCTATGGTCTAATCAGAACAGATATAATATGCAGTTATTTCCTGTATATGTTTCACCTTTCTTTTTCTTCAATTTTTCTTTCTTTGAACGATATTTTTGTTTTCAGTCACCACATTCAAAAAACCAGTCATGAAAACAAAATTGAGTAGCATGGTTCAGGAAAGTAATACTAAATTGTTTGAATGGATGACCTAGTAACAATGGTTGTACCCAACACTTCAAAATTTGGGTAAGAGTTTACACAGCTTTAATTCTATATTTGATAGGATAAAATGAGAGACTAGAAAAAAAAACTGAGATATTTTTTATCAAACAAGGAAATTTTGATGCTGCCAAAATTATTCAACCTTATTTAAATATTGAACTTGTTTAATTAAAAAAACCTGAGTTTTGCAGACCCTGCTGTGCTTGAGGTCCCAAATGTTGGTCATATAGAACTGTCGGCAGAAGCAGGTTTATCAACATTGTAGCAATATTTCTTGTGATAGGGTTTGCCTTAGTATAAAAACTGAAATGTACATCAAATTTATTCTAATAATACTTATAATGCCATTTTATGTTATCTGAATGGATATTCATTTTGTCTTCTGACCTCTCTTCTTTTTATTTTCTCCCTTATATCACTTTGATCATGATTCATGATCGATTCCTTTCAAAGATTCAAATTAAGCCAAAATCAAAATCAAGCATGTACCCAGGCATTGTGGAATTTCATGCATTAAATCAAAGATTCAAATCTAATTCTGAATTCATTGTTTAGCCATTAAATCATAACTTGGTTTTCCATTAGAATTTTTTTTAAAATAAAAATTATTGCTACCATTTCGACACAAGTTCAGGAAAATAGTTTAACTCAAAATCATAGTCAATACTAAAGACAGGCACTTGCACTTCCAAGTGTAATTCAATTCACTTCTTTCTTTCTTTATTTTAAAAATATATGTAATTTTTTGTCTGCTTCATTTTATTTAGGTTTTAAATTTTTTTCATTTAATTTATTACTTAAAGCTAATAAAAAATTAAGGGAAAGAAATATTATGACACTTTACAGAACTAGAGACTAATAAAACTTTTATAAAATTTAAAATTAATTAAAATAGATAATATTTACAATTTTAAATATGAAAAAGATAATTTATTCAGGAAAAAAGTATTTCCTTTAGTAATATGGATCAAACCCTGTAAGAGGTTTACAAGCAACATGCATATCATTATTAAGGTCTAATACATATAGGCATAAAACTAAAACGATGGTGATACTTTCATATTGTTTTTGCCAGCTCGTGTTAGGTAAGGTTTAAATGAGATTTAATATTCACATGCTTTGGTACCTTTTCATCACAAATTTTTACCTATATTATAATATTCGGTTTTTTTAGGTAAAAAGAATTGCAAAAAGACTATTGGTTATCTTAATTATATGATTTATCGAAAAAATATAAATTTATATTAAAACATCGAACCATCCAAACACATACGGTAAGTAATAACTAACTTACATACAAAAATTAGTTTATATTTATCTACATCTTAAATCTAATTGGTGATATTTTCCTATTTTTAAAAAAAATGATATGTTTAAAAATAAAAATAATATACTTTTGATACATATAATAATGATTTGGCCATATGCCTAACCCTGGGTTCCAAATGGCCCAATGTACCCTCCTCCTACTACCGTTACCGTTGCGAGTTGCCACGGTGGGGTTCCACCGCCAATGTCACCATCAACCAATGATGGGACCCGCCAAAAGTTCCAAACCAACCCCCTCCCTCCGGTTTTATGGGGTATTAAGTTAACTGATAACACTTTACACATCATAGAAGTCACACTGCTACACTTAGATTTATTAATTATTATATAACATTGTATGTATTAGCATAGAGTTATGAAGCCAATTACATTCCTAAGCAAAATATAAAAATGGATCCTGTTCCATTCTGATTACCCCACAGGCACACGCACACTATTTATATCTCTCGGTTACAATTTGTAACTTGTTTTTTGTTGTTGCAGGTTGCACTGCAACCTCGTGTTGTTGTGTTTTTTTTCAACTTTTTTTTACAGCGAGACTCCATCTGTTACATAACTTGGTTTCTCAAGAAAAGAATAATTTGTTTGTTCATTCATTATAACCACCAAAGGAAATTGCTTTCTTAATTCATCTTCCAGTCAGCTTTAATTACACTCTCCAACACCCCCCACCCACGCCTTTATATTTATAAGTTTCCTTCTCTCTCTCTCTCTCTCTCTCTCTCTGTGAGTGTGTCATTGTTTTGGGTACTATGTATAATAGTTGTGTGGGGTGTGAATGTGATGGGTGGCCGAGGGTGTGGGGTGTGTGTGTTTCTATGTAAAGTTGTGTTCTGTGTGGTTTTGTGGGGATGGTAGAGGGGTGTTTTTGAAGATTGAGGTGGTGGTGGTGAGTGCTGGTTTCAATGGATACCAAGGGGAGACTGATTGCAGGGTCACATAACAGGAATGAATTTGTTCTTATCAATGCCGATGAGACTGCAAGAGTGAGTTGTAGCTTCGTACCCTTCATAATGTGTCTTTTCTGCTTTTCTTTTTCTTTGTCATGGATTTCCATGCTCAATTCACCATACACTCTGCTTCCCTGGCTTTCTGACTACTTTATTTCATTCTCGAGGACACTTTGTACCTGCATACCAGTGTTCTGTTGTTTCTTGCAAATAGTTTCTCAAAATGTTTTCTTCTCATCACAATGACTGTTTTTCAAGCAGCTCTAAGTCTACCAGTGTTTTTCTTCTTCTTTTTTCCCTCTTTTTTTTTTTTATCGATATTCTGGGAATCATCTTTTACCTTTTTAGTTTCCTTCCAGCTTCTTGGTGAAATAAACAGGAAAAACTGTTTCAGCCAATTGGGTATCTGAGGGTCAACCAGGTCCCTTTTTCCCTTTGTTTCTTTCTCTTTTTCTGTTCTACTACTTTTTCTCAATTTCAGTGCTGGCAATTAACAGCTCCAAGTTTTTCCACTTTGATGTTGCATATCTTCTGCAGTGAAAATTGTGTGCACCATCTATCTTCTTTTAGTGTACTCAACAGCATATTTTTCATGATCTGGTCGAGGTCAACATTGCTCATGTATATTATTTGCAGGTGAATGATGTTAAAGAGCTGAGTGATCAAGTTTGCCAGATCTGTGGGGATGAGATAGAGATTACAGTGGATGGTGAACCCTTCGTAGCTTGCAATGAATGTGCATTCCCAGTGTGCAGACCTTGCTATGAGTATGAAAGAAGAGAGGGGAACCAAGCTTGTCCTCAGTGCAAAACCAGATACAAACGTTTAAAGGGTAAGACTACAACCAACTTTGACTTTGATGTCTTTGTTATACATGGTGACATAGATTTGACTAACAATGAAACCATTATCAGGTAGCCCAAGAGTTGAGGGTGATGAGGAAGAGGAGGACACTGATGATTTGGAAAATGAGTTTGACATTGGAAGCAATGCCAAGCATGGCCCTCATCACATTGCTGAGGTTATGCTCTCTGCTCGCCTCAATATTGGTCGTGGTTCGCAGATGAATGCTCCCGGGATCACCACACCATCAGAGTTTGATGCGGCTTCTGTGGGTGCTGATATTCCTCTCCTGACATATCATCACGAGGTTAATTGATTTTTCAAGTCTCATGCTTGTTCTTGCCTTGGTTATTAATTCTAAGGGTCTTGGTTGTCTAATTATGGTTTTTGTAAATTAAGGATGTTGGGATTTCAGCTGATAAACATGCTCTAATTATTCCCCCATTTGTGCCCCGTGGGAAACGGGTTCATCCTATGCCTTTTCCTGATTCATCTGTTCCAGGTATGTTGTTTTGGTTTGCATGTGCACAATGTTTCACGTTATGTGCCTTATTATAACCTGTTATATGTTCAAATACTTTTCTGTATTCCCCTTTTTTTACACAATTAATGCTGGTGGTGATACAGTTCAACCCAGACCTATGGATCCTAAAAAAGATTTAGCTGTTTATGGATATGGAAGTGTTGCATGGAAGGAACGAATGGAAGAGTGGAAGACAAAGCAGAATGAAAAATTTGAGGTGGTTAAGCATGAAAGGGGTAACGATGGTGGGAAAAATGTTGACGAGCTTGATGACCCTGATTTGCCAAAGTAGGTGCTACTGTTCAATTCTTATCATTCCTAAGCTAGAGGCTAATATGGGTTCTTCTTTTTTTATAATTGTTATTATATGAGCTTATATCCTTTAGATTACTTAATACCACAACTAAAAGTGCATCAATTGCTATCAAATCCTTTCCATTTGTTTGTTTTAAGAATATTTGATTTGTGTTAACAGAATGGATGAAGGCAGACAGCCACTGTGGAGGAAGTTGCCAATTAGTCCAAGCAAGATAAATCCGTATCGAATTATAATTGTACTCAGGATTGCTGTTCTTGGCCTCTTTTTTCATTATAGAATTCTCCATCCAGTCAATGATGCTTATGCATTGTGGCTGACATCAGTTATATGTGAAATCTGGTTTGCTGTGTCATGGATATTGGATCAGTTTCCAAAATGGTGCCCAATTGAGCGAGAAACATACCTTGATCGTTTGTCACTGAGGTATATATCTTTCTGTGTGCTTTGGAGATTTTTTGCTTAATTTTTTCATAGCTAATTCTTTACATAACTTAACTAACAGGTATGAGAAAGAAGGAAAGCCATCTGAGTTAGCTGATATAGACATATTTGTTAGTACGGTGGATCCTATGAAAGAGCCTCCACTTATAACTGCAAACACAGTTCTGTCCATCCTTGCTGTGGATTATCCAGTGGAGAAAGTTGCATGCTATGTCTCAGATGATGGTGCAGCTATGCTTACATTTGAAGCTCTTTCAGAGACTTCTGAATTTGCAAGAAAGTGGGTTCCATTCTGTAAAAAGTTCAGCATTGAACCCCGGGCTCCTGAGTGGTATTTTGCTCAGAAGGTTGATTATCTGAAAGACAAAGTGGATGCAGCTTTCATCAGGGAGCGACGCGCTATTAAGGTTTGAACTTCGAACCTGTTCTCATGATGGTTTTGTTTTAACTTTGTAGCCATTATCTCAAAGCCAATGATAAATTGCATTTGGTGTTTTTAATGTTGTTGGCAGAGGGAATATGAAGAATTCAAAGTGCGGATTAATGCATTAGTTGCAATGGCACAGAAGGTTCCTGAGGACGGCTGGACAATGCAGGATGGGACTCCATGGCCTGGAAACATTGTCAGAGATCATCCTGGGATGATTCAGGTGAGTATGATTACTATTATATGATATTATAATTAAGGGTATAAATAAATTGTAACATTTGTGGATTAATTGAGCTCAGCTCATTAAATGTTTGTTTCTTTAAACAAACAAATTCAAACTTTAAATTTTACTTGTTTCTTTTCCTCTACACCCCTAATTGTGATACTATTTTGGTCTAAAGTCTAGATTGTGAAAATGCTGTGTCAGTTTGGATAAGTTCAACTGTGATGCACTTGCACAGGTTTTCCTTGGTCAAAATGGTGTTCGTGACATTGAGGGGAATGAGTTACCTCGTCTTGTCTATGTGTCTCGTGAGAAAAGACCTGGATTTGAACACCACAAAAAAGCTGGTGCTATGAATGCCTTGGTAGAGTCTCTCCTCTTTCACACACAAATTTTTTAGAATTATTGTGTCTTTTCCATTTTCTGACCAATCTTGATGATATTCTCGTTGATTATTGTGAAGGTGCGAGTCTCAGCAATCATATCAAATGCTCCTTACCTACTGAATGTCGATTGTGATCACTACATAAACAACAGTAAGGCACTTCGTGAAGCCATGTGCTTCATGATGGATCCTACATCAGGGAAAAAAATATGCTATGTACAGTTTCCTCAAAGATTTGATGGGATTGATCGTCATGATAGATACTCAAATCGCAATGTTGTATTCTTTGATGTAAGTAAGAATTCATTATCAATTTGGGATTAGATTTGCTTGTATTGTTCTTCAAAGGAAAAGCTAATCTGGGTTTGGATATGTTATATAGATCAACATGAAAGGTTTAGATGGCATCCAAGGACCAATATATGTGGGAACTGGGTGTGTCTTCAGGAGGCAGGCACTCTATGGATATGATGCCCCTGCTAAGAAGAAACCACCAAGGAAGACCTGTAACTGTTGGCCCAAATGGTGCTGCCTCTGTTGTGGATCTAGGAACAAGAATAGGAAAGTGAGGTCAGGTCCAAAAAAGAAGATAAAAAACAAGGATGCTACAAAGCAAATACATGCACTAGAAAATATTGAAGAAGGAATTGAAGGTACATGATTCTCATTTTGACAATGCCTTTCATTCTTCAACTTCCAGAAATATTCTAAAATACTACCTAGTCCTTGGATGTGCAGTGCAGTTGATTGCATTTTGTGCTACTATTATAATATATACGAATATGATGCATACTTTAACTTGTTTTGCATGCTGATGAGACTTGTTTGTGTTTCTCCTGAAATTGCAATCACAGGAATTGACAGTGAGAAGTCATGGTTAATGTCACAACTAAAATTTGAGAAAAAATTTGGGCAATCATCTGTTTTCATAGCATCAACGCTTATGGAAGATGGGGGCATTCCAAAAGGAGCAACCTCTGCATCACTCTTGAAAGAGGCCATCCATGTTATTAGTTGTGGTTATGAAGATAAGACAGAGTGGGGGAAAGAGGTATGACACATCTTTTAGCTCTTAAGCTGGACTTCATTATATGTATATATTTATATAACACTACTAAATTTCAATTTTGTTTCAGGTTGGATGGATATATGGTTCTGTTACAGAAGATATATTAACAGGTTTCAAGATGCACTGTCATGGTTGGCGATCTGTGTACTGCATGCCTAAAAGGCCTGCTTTTAAGGGTTCAGCTCCCATCAATCTTTCGGATCGTTTGCATCAAGTTCTTCGTTGGGCACTTGGATCTGTTGAGATCTTGTTGAGTAAGCATTGTCCTATATGGTATGGATATGGTTGTGGCTTGAAATGGCTGGAGCGTTTTTCTTACATAAACTCAGTCGTTTATCCTTTGACATCAATTCCCTTAATCGCATACTGCACCTTGCCAGCTGTCTGTCTTCTCACTGGGAAGTTCATAGTTCCTGAGGTAGGATCAAATCAAGTATTGGTTGTGTTATTCTGGATTTGATGGCATAATGAGTATTCTAGATTAAGTGCAATTTTATAGTCTAGGAATCCATAGACATTGAAAGTTGTCATGCATGGTGTGGAGCTTTTAGCTAATGCTTCTCTATCTTGTTTACAGATTAGCAACTATGCTAGTATCATTTTCATTGCACTTTTCATCTCTATAGCTGCAACAAGCATCTTGGAAATGCAATGGGGAGGTGTTGGCATACATGACTGGTGGAGGAATGAGCAGTTTTGGGTCATTGGTGGAGCCTCCTCACACCTCTTTGCTCTCTTTCAGGGTTTGCTTAAGGTTCTGGCTGGAGTTAACACAAACTTCACAGTCACATCCAAAGCTGCAGATGATGGAGAGTTTGCTGAACTCTACATCTTCAAGTGGACATCATTGTTGATCCCTCCTTTGACCTTGCTCATCATAAACATAATTGGAGTTATTGTAGGCGTTTCAGATGCAATAAACAATGGCTATGATTCATGGGGTCCTCTATTTGGTAAGCTATTTTTTGCTCTCTGGGTCATTCTCCATCTCTACCCATTCCTCAAGGGAGTTATGGGAAAACAAGAAGGTGTTCCTACCATCATTTTGGTCTGGGCTATTCTTCTGGCTTCAATTTTCTCTCTTCTATGGGTCAGGGTCAACCCATTTTTGCCAAAAGATGACATTGTGTTGGAACTTTGTGGGTTGAATTGTGACTAGGAAATGCAAGTCCTATATGCTTAGATATATTTTTATATAGAAAATGACTGCAACATGCACAAATTTTTGGTCAAACACATCCTTGAATGCAGTAGAATCTGTTGGTAGTAGCCATAGCAGCCAAAAGGGCAATTGTAGTGGGTGTATGTAGATACAAACGACAATGGTCTGACACAAAAAAAAAAAAAAAACAATTTTAGAGTTTCATTATTCTTTGTTATACGTGTGCATTCTGTTGGTTTAGAAAGATTGAATCCGAGATCAGTAAGGTGGTTGTAATTTATGATTTCCTTTTAAATAATGTGTCTCGTATTTGTAATAAAAGAATTCTATATATTGACATACTTTTCTAGTATCTGTCTATGTCAACTAATCAAATAATTGATTTATTGAATGCTTCAGTGGTCATCTTATTGTTGTGTGCATTGAGTGCTTCCGAGAAAATAAAGTGTATGTTGGATGCTTTAATGGTGGAAACGAAGTTTTTGGAAATCATGGCCATCAGAGCTTTCTGTGAACTGCCAAATTAAATGTCTGCAATTTATTTGTTTTCTTTCTGAAAAGTATTTGGACTGTTGCTTATCTCGTGAAAAGGATTTCTATAGCAAAACTACACCTCTCTCGTGAAACCAGGATCTCGTTTGATTATAACATGTTGTTTTATCAAACAAAAAAAAAAAACCTTGTTTAATTATTTACAAGTGCTGATCAATACTCTTGTTAAAACGGTTAATTAATTAAAAAAGTATTTTTTAATTAAAAATACATTATTAATGTATATTTATTAGATTTTTTCACTACATTATAACGTAATTTTTAATAATGTCTTTATTATTATTTGTTCCAAAATTTTGTACTTATCATTATTTAAAAATATTTATTTTTAATATTATTTTAAAAGTAAGATAATATTTTTATTTATTATTTATTATATTCTAACTTTTTATGGGTATGATCTTTAGTTAACTTGAAATTTATATATGAAAAAAATTATTGCCAAAAGGACAAATCCAACAATATTGTTGATGTTGTAGGCTTGAATAAAATTATATTTCGTAAAGGATAAAAATTTTTAATAAAATCATGTGTTTATGCTTAAGATTTTTGCCATGGTGATGAGAGGGAAAAAATTTTATAGGAGGTTTGCAATTTTCCTCTTCTCCTTTTTTCATGCAAGTGTTATATAGAATAAAAATATCATGTAAAAAAATGTTAGGAAACCACTTAACATTAATGAATTGGTTTGATAAGATACGTAATAATATTAGAGTTGAAATAAAATATTAAGATGTTTTATAGAATATTTGTATATATTATTTTTTAAGATATTTTTTTTATTATGCAGTTAAATTAGGCATGAGTGTGAAGTGGATTTTATGTTTTTATTTTTATTTTTGACATCTTGTGTTTGTTTTCATTTTGTTTTTGATTGAAATTTGAAAAAATTCATCTCGCATCTATTTTTGGTATTTTTTATAATTTTTAAATTATTATATATATTTTAAATTTATATAATTTATTAATTTATAATCTTATTAATTTTAAATAATATTTTAAAATAATAAAAATATTTTGATAATTAAAAAATAGGACAAGTTTAAAGATGAATTATCCATACTTAATATATTTTCAAAAATCAAATTTTAACTGACTATAACTCAACTTAATTTTTTTTTAAAATTAAAAAAAAAATAGCTAAAATATATATAAATTTTTTATCATATCTAAACCAAATGACTTATAAATATTTTTAGTTATGTTTAATAACCTTAAAATTTCATCAAAATGATGCCTACTTTAAAATTTTCTAAGCCATAAAATCAAACAAATAAAAAATCAAACCCAACTACCCTCGATTACTTGCCCCTTAATCTCCTTGATCCCACTTTACTTGTTTTCCACTTGTTCCAACATACTATCCTTATATAACTAGGATCAAATTTGTTTTAGACTTTAACCATTCAATCTCTCTAAAGCTAAGCTTGGACTTTATTACAGTCATTAGATTGTAACTATTCAATCTTGATAGAAACTATTAGATTGTAAACATTCGCATGGCTAGCAATATTGTCTACCAAGTTTGAAAGATTATAAACTCATTTATATATCAACTATAAATAAAAGTCGCATTGATCAATCTAAAAGATATTGTATTTGGAGCATCCATAATTTGTTGATTGATAATATTTAACATTGCTATTCGGTTCATTAGTTTTCACAAGAGTAAAATTTTATATTGATTTTTGAAATTGTATAGGTCGTATATTTTAATCATTGAGATTTTAATTTTTTTAGTTCTTGACTTTAGAAAAACAGACATTCGATTAGGTCAATTTAGTCTAAAACAATGATAATAAATAATAATAAAAATTATATTTTTATAAAATCATTAATTAAATCAAGAATTTTTAAATTTCAAAGACTACATTCTTGCATCATATAATCTTGAAAATTGATTCAAGGGTTTTAAAATCAGATGCATCTTTATCACTAATACAATAAAAGGTGGTTTATACGTTTCATAACTGCCTGATTGGCATGGCCCAAGACTTTCTTTTTCCCTATGTTCATGTGAAACCAACGAAAAATGAATGTTTTTGCCAAATTTAAATAAATTCTTTATCCTATATTTTTCTTGATTCTGCGGTCAAACCCAACAAAGGATATCGAGGAAAAAATAACATTTTTATTAATTGAAGAAAGCAGGTAATAAGTTGACAACATAGAGAATCAAACAGAACGTATCTGCCATTTCACTGTTCTTCAATTTCGCAGGGGTGCCATGTTTCTTACACAAGGACTGTAGTTGTTTTCTCTTCATATCACGACAATCCATATGTGCTCTCTGCTTTTAATAAAACAAACACTAAATTAAAAAATATATATTTATACCAGATAGAATTTTCTAGGAAAATTATTGTAAGATCAAAGGTGCAATAACAACTACATAGTGACTAGTTATGGCTTTTTTTTTTGGCTGTTGTTAGTATAACGGAGTTACTGAAAAAAATCAATCAACGAATGAAATAAAACAAAACACGTTGTGAAGTAGTTTCATCGGATTTATTATTTTTTTTTTTGTTTTTTGCTTTGGGAAAAATCGATTGTACTACCTTGAACGGTTTTACGAACATGTTATTAGTATCTTTATAAAGTTATATGACAAGATTTTAGCATAAGGTTGTTTGGTTAAGACAGAAGTAAGACAACAACTACTTCGGGTTATGTTGGAATTTCATAACTATTTTGTTCTGCACATTTTTATTGTTCCAATATGTTGAACAATTTGAGGATGGTAATAATATAATTACCAAATCAGATATATTAATTACGGTTACTTCAACTTCAATTATGTAAAGGACGTAGTTGAGATATGTATAATTGTTATCACATTAAAATTATACGTTTTTTTTATGTTTTTTTAAAAATATATAAAAAAGAAAAAATTACTTACAAGAAAGAAGTAAAAATAAGTGTATTATTCTTCAGTAGAAAGATAATTTCTTAACTCATAAGTCGAAATTAAACATCGTTTCATAAATATAAAAAATAGAATAGTTTAATTCATTGTCGACTACTTATACTGAAGGTTTAATATATATCCATAAATTTATTGTATATATAATTAAAAAACAATTTTATAATTATATTAATAGATAAATTTTGTAGTATTCTTTTTTTATGAGCAAAATAAAATAATAACATTAAGAGGATACAAAGGTTATCTAACCCATATTTGTACGTAAACCGAAAGACATGCAATCATGTAATTTTCTAATTTAATCAATAAAAAAAAAAATCTGAAGCCCCTTACTTTACATCTATCCCAATTAATTTTTTTATATCAAATTAAACATTTTTTTTGACAACATAAGGTATGATTTTTAAATAGAATACAATTCTTAGGGTTCCATATTGTACAAACTTTACAAAACCAAATTTCTTTCTATAAAGGTATACATTTTTTTTTGGACAGAACTTAGATGTTGATAAAAGTGTCCAGAACACAATTTATAGGAAGGACCATATATAAATCCAACCAGTTATAACAAGTTACCCATGTAATATACGAGAAATGATATTGAAAAAATAAATGAGTTGATGTTTCTTCTTGACTGTTATAAGAGATGTGAAGATACTGATTATCTTTAGGTAGTATATTTTTTACCTTCAACTTTGCAATGTTGGACTTCTTTTCAAACATAATTTTCAAACAAAAGTGTGTCACCTTTAGATAAACAATATTTGTCCATAAAATTGACCACACTCGATCTTCATTAGCCATCAACATCTGTGAGTTTTGTAAGATGGAGTATGTTGATCACATTGAAGTGCCATATTTATCCTTTTTCACCATCAAGAATCTTCTTTCCCTTCTTCTAATACAACATTGCTTAACAACTGCAAAAAAATAATAAAAAACAAATAAATAAAATCTACAATAGGCCTCTCCCAAACAAAAGTTTCTCCTCCATCTAAAATTTCAACTCTAGATCTCATTTTTCCACTAACCTACCTCTCTCCATAGTTTATAGTTATCTTCCAACATTTTGTACAATTTGTTGAACTTCTTACTTAGTCTCCCCTCACCATGCCACATATCTTCCCACATTTGATTATTCCCTTCATCTCCTAAATTTGTCTACAAGTTCCTTTCAAACCATCCCCTCCTACCTCCACCCCACACAAAGACCAAGATCCTCCCACCACATAGATCCCAAGTCTAGCCCCACTTTGTTTTCAAGACCAAAATGAATCTTGTATTTTGAGAGAGACACCTGACACTAGAGACTATTTGTATCACCTAACATCCTTCACCTCCATTTCCATGGTAAAGCTACATTAAATAATATAATTTTTTTTATCCCTAGACCACCCTCTTGCTTTGACCCACAAATCCTATCCCTATTCGTCCCTATCCAAACATTCGTATTAGTATTAATAATAATATTCATAATTATTTTGTTCCACAATCTGTTATTGTTCAAATATACCTATTTTCTTGAAAAACTAACTAGTAATCTGGTACACGTTTAAAAATGTTTTTCTATTTCACATTTAAAAATATAAAATATAATGAAAGTAAAAGTATAACCATACATAGTTTTAATGAAAGTAAGAGTAAATTCCATTAATATTCTTTACTTCAAAATTTGTACGTCTTTTCTGTACCATATATATTTCCTCTTTATTGAATGAAATTAATATAAAAAATTATTTAATTGGATAGTTATACCTTAAGATAAATAATAAGAAAAAATATTATCATTTTATTTTTTACTGAATAAAAGGATAAGAAAGAAAGCTTTTTCAACATAATTAACTTATGAATTTACCATTATTTTATTGCATATTTTTTAATTTTCAAGTTTTTTTAATTAAATAGCTTGGTAACTACTCTTTTTAATGTTTTAAAATTTTAAAATCATGATTCCATTTTGTTGTGATAATTATCCGGAAAAATATAAAATAATATAATATTTTTATAAGTAAAAGTAAAAACATAGAATAAAAATAAAAATATTTTAAAACCAAATAACTCCTTAGTTTATAAAAAAAAGTTTATATTGATAATAATCGATAGATGGCAATATACCTTATAGCTTGCTTTGGGTCAATTGCATACGTTCCTTTTTTATGTTTTTGGTAGAGTGTTTGCGTGTTCACGGTTTGTTATGAATCTAGGGCGGGCTTTTACTCAATGGCCCAAAATTTTGGCCCATAAAATAAAAAATGAAAGGCCTGATCTATAAAAGGCACAGAGGAGGTAGGGTTTTAGGTCAGTGCTTCTGGACTCGGGATTTCACTCGCCGCAGCAGGAGCAGCTTCAGGTTCTTCCTCTCTCACTTCTTTCTCTTCCTTTTTTCTTCGTTGATTCTATTTTCCATTGATGTATCTGCCTTCTTGTAACGTAGTATCTTGCATTTCCGAACCTGAACGTGATAGTTATCGCAATAACATCAATGATTTGTTTCTTCAGTTTTTATGTTACATTTATCACCGGTTTGTCATTCTCATTTCTTTTTATAAATTGCTCACGTTTTGTTATTTGTGATTTCTTCTAAAAATATTTTGAAGGAGCAGAAGGATGTCTCACAGGAAGTTCGAACACCCCAGGCACGGGTCATTGGGATTTCTCCCCCGGAAGCGTGCTGCTCGTCACCGAGGGAAAGGTTATTATTATTGTTATTATTCTTTACATGTGTTTTTCAATTGTCTCGAATTGGAGTTATGTATTTGCTGAGCAAAACAAGGAATCTGTTATGAAAGTATTTTTTATGTGATCTCATAAAATATTCGGTTTATATTGCTTGTTGTGATTATTTTGAACCCCTGGTGTTGTTGACTGTTGTAGTTTCCCTTACCCATTCAGTTTAGGTCTTTCCACTTTTAAATTTTTTTGAATGGGTTTCATCAAATATAAATGTGTTGTGTAATTTTTTCTCGTGCAGTGAAGGCATTTCCCAAGGATGACCCATCCAAGGCACCCAAGCTCACAGCTTTCTTGGGTTACAAGGCTGGCATGACTCACATTGTCCGAGAGGTCGAGAAGCCCGGATCAAGTGAGTTCTATTCTCATAACCTTTATACTATTTTGCCAATTGATATTGATGGGTGTTTTGTATGTTAGGTTGTTAACCATGCATCATACTCAAGCTACTTACTTGATCATCAGTAGCGGGACTGTTATTGGTTACTTGTTTTCCCAATGATTTTTACTAAAATGTTTCCCTGGTTTTTAAATGTGGAAATTATTTATTGGATCTATCAAAATGCAGTATTTTTGCTATTGGTGATGATTTTTCCCTCAAATTATCAGTGGATTAATGGTAATTGAGTTATTAGTGTTTTGAAATACACAGTTCCTTTCTGTATTTACTATGTAGAATTGTCCCACTGCAATAAATCCGAGTTTTCAATGTATTCTGGCTCCTTTAAAATGCATTTTAACAGCTAAATCTTTAGGTTTTTGAGTTCTTCTAATGCTAAAAATATTGCATTTATTCATTATCAATTTAAACAGTTATTTGTGTTCCATTAGAAATATTTATCATGTTATCTTTTATTTTATTTACTTATAAAATGGATTTTTTTACCTCAGAACTTCACAAGAAGGAGACTTGTGAGCCTGTTACAATTATTGAGACCCCTCCAATGGTTATTGTTGGTGTTGTGGGTTATGTGAAAACTCCCCGTGGTCTGCGCACATTGAACACTGTATGGACTCAGCATTTGAGTGAGGAAGTCAAGAGAAGGTTCTATAAGAACTGGGTCAAGTCCAAGAAGAAGGCTTTCACCAAGTACTCAAAGCAGTATGAAACAGAAGAAGGAAAGAAAAACATTGAGGCACAGCTTGAGAAGCTGAAGAAGTATGCTACTGTTGTGCGTGTATTGGCCCACACTCAGGTACTGACCACTTGTTAAAGTGATTGCTTAAATTTCTTTATTTTCCTTGCTTCATTTCATCTGTATTAAAGGTTCATTCTAGATTTGGTTTTGTGTGCATCACATTCTTCTCACTCTTAAACTCAACTTTGATGCGTTCTTTTTTCCATTGTGAGATGAGAATGATGAAATTCTTGTGCTAACGCAGTGCCATTGTATTAGGTGCTATGAGCGGCACTTTCCACACGAGATTTCTGACTCTAATTGTTTCTAATTTCTTTTTGATGCATTTCATCCCTAAGTGAAATTGAGGGAAAATGTAGTGATTATTTATTCATGCAATTTATTGCTTGTGTGGGTTGAATTTTATATTCAGAATCACTTCTAATTATTATGACTTTTTTGAGGCATTTCTTTTCTAATGTAATACCTGCTTGCCATAATCACACAGATCAGGAAAATGAAGGGTTTGAAGCAAAAGAAAGCCCATATCATGGAAATTCAGGTTAACGGTGGGACTATTGCACAGAAGGTGGACTTTGCATACAGTTTCTTTGAGAAACAGGTTCCTATTGATGCTGTGTTCCAGAAGGATGAGATGATTGACCTCATAGGAGTGACCAAGGGTAAGGGTTATGAAGGTGTTGTAACTCGTTGGGGTGTTACTCGCCTTCCCCGTAAGACTCACAGGGGTTTGAGGAAGGTTGCTTGTATTGGTGCCTGGCATCCTGCCAGAGTTTCTTTCACTGTTGCCAGGGCTGGTCAGAATGGATACCACCACAGAACTGAGTTGAACAAGAAGATTTACAAGCTTGGCAAAGCTGGAGATGAGTCTCACAATGCTCTTACCGAGTTTGATAGGTGAGTCACTTACTAATCAATTATGGTTACATGCAATAAATTATTGGATGACAAGAATTGCGTTGGTGACTTAGTTACATGAAAAATGTAAGTCAAACTAATCCACCCTATGTGTTTTCTGTGCCAGGACTGAGAAAGACATTACACCAATGGGTGGTTTCCCACACTATGGTATTGTGAAGGATGATTATGTCATGGTGAAGGGATGCTGTGTTGGTCCCAAGAAAAGGGTTATTACATTGCGCCAATCCCTGCTTAAGCAGACTTCTCGGGTTGCATTGGAGGAGATCAAGCTCAAGTTTATTGACACCTCTTCCAAGTTTGGGCATGGCCGCTTCCAGACTACCCAAGAGAAGCAAAAGTTCTATGGACGCCTCAAAGCTTAATATGTTAATTGAAATGGGAATGCTGGAACGTATTTCTAGAATTCTATTCGTGTTGCCATCTTTAAACTTGTTAGTGTTCCGTTTGACGTTCTCGGTCCTCGTTTAGTGAGTTTTTTTTATATAAACCGGTCGAACTTTGTTTCAAGGGAGATTGATTCTCAAAACACCTCAAATTTTGTTTATTTATGATTTGTACCCATTTTATGATCTTATATCGTTTTCAGGGAATTTGCATCATGATTTGATTTTTCGTTGAAACTAAAATCATTATGTTCGATACATGACGGCTAGTTTTAAATTTTGATCCTTTCGGGGGCATTTGAATGATCAATAACAGGATTTGGATTGATCCCTGCGGTGTTTTGGATGGGGAAAAGGGGAAGGATGGATATAAGGAGGAACTAATTTTTGCAGATTTTATTAAATTTTTTTGTCAAATTCGTGAAAAAAATAAGGGGAAGATTTTTTCAAATTTTATATATTTTTTTAAGTTGTTAAAATTATTATATATTTTTAAAAATATAAAAAATAAATATTATATGAATAAAAAATAATAAGAATTTAAATTTTTATTCATTTAAATAAAAGAAGTTTTTTTTTCTATTTTATTTTCATTCATTTAAATAATTTTTTTTTTATTTTATTTTTTCCTTTTATTTCTTTCTAAATTTTAAGGAAGAAAGGGTGGGAGAAGTAATATTTAAGGTTAAACGAATATTTTGGTTTTTATTCGTTAAGTTGTCTGAAATCTTTAATATAAAAAAGCTGATTTTTGTTATTGAGAGATGCGCTAAGCTATGAAGTTGGGGAGGGAAACAACTGATGTGGATTCCACAACTTCAGCCTTTGGCGTGAAATTGAATGGACCTTGCATACTGATTGCGTACGGATTTTGTTGAAAAAACGAAAATAAGACGAAAGAATTCATATAGAAAAAATTGTATAAGTAATTTTTTGAATTATTTGGTGTGAAAGAGATATAAAAAAGTGAAGAAAAAAATGTGTAAATTTTTGGAATAGACAATTATGTTAAATTGAGTTTTATATTAGGGGATAGATTACTTTATTCCAAAAGTAATATACTATAATTATTCCTATATTATTTGTATAACTTTTTTTTAAGAATATGAATATAATAAATTTCTATTTATTTATATTTAAAAAAATATATATCATATATAAAATTGATATTATTTGATGAAATATTAAAGAACTTAAATTTTATGATACTTTGTAAACTTAATTTTTATAATAAAATAATTTTTTTAATTTCATAGTTTAATTTGTTAAGTTTTCATCTTAAGTTAACAAAATTATTTTAGCATGAATTATTTATAAAATAAGTTAATCTATTTTTATATTATTTAAAAATTAATATAATATAATATTTTTGATTTGGCAAATTACCTTTTTATTAAGTAAACTCTAAGTTCACACATAAGTTCAAGGATCACACCAGATTGCGATATCATGAGGTAAGTCATTTAGAAAATGCTGTATAGTTGATTATGGAAAAAATAATTTTAAACCGTTAAACAATTTTAATATATATAAAAATTATCTAAATAATTTTTTTTAAAACTTATGTTTTACATTGTAAAATGCAAAATTAACTTTTTAACTTTAAAATAAGCAGGCCAGCAGTTTCATTCCTGGTTTAAACTTTAAGGGTTGATTTATGCTTCAGATAAAGTCCAATATTTTATAATAAAGTAACATAGAAACTGGAAATAATTTGGTTATATTGATTTTTTACCGTAGGTGGAATGCAAAAATGAGTTGAGGTTCTGGTATGAGTCATGAATTCAAATTCTTTATCAGCATGATACGAAAGAAATATATTTAAGAGAAAAATGATTTTATTGATATAAAAATATTTTATTAGTAATCAAAATTAAATTAAAACATGAAGTTGCAAAAATATAAAATTTGATCCAATTTTGTAAAATTTGGTTAAGACTTGCTTGTAAATTTAAAAAGGTATCGTAACATGACAATATCATATGATGATTGAAAGATCCGCAATAATTATAGTAACACTTACTATTATTTGTACATGTTATATAAGTTTTGTTTTCTTGTCTTTTCCTCTTATAAAATGACATTGACATGTATCAGGGGATTTTAGTATGATAAAAAAGTGTTTCAACTTATAAGCCTCATGCGTTAATTTTACAACAAAATAGACTGTGAATTTTTCTTTTTTCGGAAAAGAGCTTGGGACAAAAATAGGTTGCCTCTTTCAAGATAGTTTTAAGATGGAATATGTTGTGAAAATTGATTCTGATTTGAACTAAATTTGGTTTCGGTAGGCCCAGTTATATACAAATTGTGAAGACTTCCTGATTAAAAAGTATATAGAATTTGATTATTTGTTCCAAAAGCAACCTGTTAGTGGAAACAAGAGAATTAATTAAGTACTCCAAATGCTTATAAAGCCAAAAATTCATGTATTAGTTTTCTAATAAACGTTGGTGATTTTATGTCCATAGCTCAATTTAATTCCTGTCTTTGCAACAAGTCAACTCACCAAATTACCACGCATTGAATCAATAACTAGATCAAGTTCATGGCAATAACAAACAACATCAACCCATCCAAAGGGTGTTATCCAGAAAACTAGCCAATGGAAGAACATATCCCATAACCCCATACGTAGTTTCACCCCTGAATGTGTGGTTCTAATTAAAAGGATATATTCCTTTTATAGGATATCTTGTCTCTTTGCTGTGTCTATTGATATTGGACTTGGATATATATATAAAAATTTCTTTTTACTAATGTGTGTTTGCATCAACGTTAACAAACTTAATATTGTAAAATTATTTTTAATTGAAAGTGTATTTAAATAAACTGACTTTAGTAAAATAATGTTATTTGGATATATTAATAAAAATATTTTAGATATATAATTATAAATAAAAATGTGCAAAATAATATTAAATTATGAGGGTTTTTTACAATACAAATGAAATGGAGGGTTTTTCACAACATAAGAAACAAAATATTGATTTTATTAAAACCATAACTTGAGATGCAGACTTGATCTTGGTCAATTTTACTAAACCTGCAGAGAGATAATTATCAAATCCCGTTTGAATGCACTTAATGCATTTCAAACATCTCTATTATTTTTCTAAACACACGCCATACTTAAATTATATTATTTGCACTATAAATTTAAACAACATATTTTTTATTATTTATTATATCATTTATTATTGTATAATTTGTAGTGCCCAATATCCTAAAAATAACATTTTTCCCCTTTTCTTGGTGTAAACTCAATATGTTAACACTATAAATGAATGAAATTTGTGTTTAGTTCAGTTTAAGATTAAATAATTTCTAAACATGTTATAATACTTTTTTTCTTAAATTTACATGAAATGAAAAAAAAAATGGTTGGGTAGGGGCAAAGTGTTGGCCAGATAAGCAGAAAATGGGACTTGAAGAAAAGATGGATAAGCATAAGTTTTGGTAGTGGTTGAGTGTGATGAGACCAAAAGCAGGAGGGAGCAAAAGCTTCAAACTTGCAACCTTAAAATTCAATCAAAGGTTATCTCTCCTCATATAAAGCCCAACTGAGTTACATAATCCATAACAGTTAAACAAACATACATAGGGTAACTGATACACGACATCATGCGTGCCACTCCTCTTTAACTCTCTCTCTCTTCTTATTTTTCTTTCTTTGTCTCTCTCTCAGCCTCAGGCAAGTTCTCTCTCTCTATCAGCTTCTCAGTTTTGAACGGCGGAATGTGTTGTGTGTTCTATTTGCTGAGATGTCACGATTTATTGCAACTTTATGGCTCTGAGTTGGAATTTGGATATACCCTTTTTCTTCTGTTTTATTTTGTTTACTGCTCTTTGTTCTGCACATTCCCTAGATTCGGGTTTTCAATTGGGTATGCGAGTTTCATGAGTTTGATTCAGTGTGAGATAAGAATTTCTTTTTTTTTTCTTCTTATTTCGTGATTTGTGTTTCGTCTGTGAAGCCTCTTCGTTTTTACGATTTATTGGCATCGATCGTGATTTTGTCCAATTGGGTTTTGCAAAAAAAAAAAAACAAAAACAAAAATTGGATCGGATAATACGTTTTTTTGGCTTTTTTGGGGTGTTATTCAGAGTGTCGGAGTGAGAATTTTCAAGCTTGCCAAATGTGAACTTTTACTTCAGTTGCTTGCTTTCAGATTGATTCAGACTAGAAAATTGTTGGGGTTTGATGCTATCCATAAATTGAACACGCAAAATAAAAAAAAAAGTTGAAGCTATTTACTATTATTAATGTTGTTATTATTTTATTTTATTTTATTTCCTGCTTTATACAGGTTAATTTGCAATGACTGAACCTTCTAAGGTCATTCACGTTCGAAATGTGGGGCACGAAATATCTGAAGTACTCTCTCTCTCTCTCTCTCTCTCTCGTTGGATGTCTTTGTGGTTTGTGCCTGTTTGTTTTGGTATTATGATAATGTCATGGCTATGCTAAGCTATGCCTCAATTGCTTTGAGTTTTATTTTGAAGTGATGAGAACTATACATTGGCCAAGAGGGTGAATGAAAATGTATCTCTGGAAATAACTGTTCTTTAAACTTCGTGTAAATGGGTCTACAATTCCATTTTAATTTGTGATCGGAACCCTTTTTTGTTAGCTCCCATGCTTGTTCCTAAACTAGATTGATTCTGAACACTGTGTGTGTGAGAAAGAGTATATCATAGAAGTTGCAGGGCTATCTTGTCTGAGTGGAGTTGAATGAATATTTTATTTCATAATTATAGATCTTAGTATCTGTTGTGTTAGGAGGAGAATGAATTCTGTTTCCTTTACAAGTTATGCTTTTACTTTCAAAGTTCTTGAAAAATTTATAATTTTTTCCTCCTTTGATTGCAGAATGATTTACTTCAGCTATTTCAGCCTTTTGGAGTCATAACAAAGCTTGTGATGCTGCGTGCAAAAAATCAGGTTTTCTTTTCCCTGCCTTTAAAATGAGTCTGTCTGTTTTCCTTAGAAACTTCAGGTTGTTTTGCTTCATCTTTTTTTATTTGTACAATCTGCCATATTTGCAGGCTCTTCTCCAAATGCAAGATGTTCCTTCTGCAGTTAATGCTTTACAATTTTATGCAAATATTCAGCCAAGCATAAGGTACAACTAGCTTATTTATTTCTGTCTCTATAATTTACACTATTGCATTGACTATTGTTTTGATAACTTGATCTTTGCTATTTGGCTTCGTATTTGGAGCTTTGTAATTTCCATCACCATTAAGATTGCTTTGGTGATATAACTATAATTTGTTCTATTCTAGGGGGAGAAATGTTTATGTTCAGTTTTCCTCACATCAAGAACTAACCACAATGGATCAAAGTCAAGGACGAGGAGATGAGGTTGGCATTTTTCATGTTTATATTTTGGGTTGAAAACTGTATTTTTCATCCATTTGATTGCTTACAAAAGAAGAGAGAATAGATTGGCCCTTTTATTGGGCATCTGTGCCTTTTTTTGCTCTCATATATGACATTCCCCCTATATCTTTGTATTGCCATCTTAGACTATTCCATTTCAGTGGGGTTAGTGTGTTAAATTGTTTTATTTTGTAGTTTTCTTTTTCTCTTTATCATGTACTTCTCTATTTATTCTCCTTTCTCTCTCTCTCCTCTTTCTCTATGCTGTCCTGCTGTTGCGGACTCTGGATGCACAGCCGAACCGAATTCTGTTAGTTACAATTCATCACATGCTGTATCCTATAACAGTGGATGTGCTGTATCAAGTATTTTCTCCCCATGGAACTGTGGAAAAGATTGTAACGTTTCAGAAGTCAGCTGGTCAGATTCTCTAAGATTTCTTCCTTTGTCTTCTTTCCTTCCCTATTAAGTTTTTTGTGCTTCTTGACTTTAATTAGGTGGGTTGAGGTCATATTTTGGTCATGCAATAATTTGTTTTGAAATTCACAAATATATTTTCTTTTTTATGTGAATAGCAAAAAATTTTGCTGAAAGTTTTGTATTTGAAAGCGCCAATCTCTTGATCCATGTAAGCATCCCACATAGAAGGATAAAACTTGGTGGTTGTTGTGTGTAAATGGGAAAATAGTGGCACAAGGTTGTTTAATTTTAAGGAATTTGGAATGGCTCTGGTTTTTTATGTGTTGGGGATGCTTCGTTTTCAGCACATAATGCATATGCCCTTGCCCTGTAATCAGATATGAGGACTGTTATTGCATTTTTTTATGAAAAAAAATATCATTATATTTTATTTATGCATGTATAGTTAGTGTGTATATGTTCTGCTAATTGTTTTATCATGCATTTGCAAACTTTGTAGGCTTTCAGGCTCTTATCCAGTATCAATCACGTCAGAGTGCTGTTGTAGCAAGAAGCACACTTCAGGTTGTTCAGTGTTTCCTTTCAGCTTGGATCTTTACTTGGTTTGTTAATTCTGATACTGTTTCTGAATTGTGATTGAGCTTTTGGAATTTTCTAGGGACGCAATATTTATGATGGTTGCTGCCAGCTAGACATTCAGTTCTCGAAGTAAGTTAAATTTCATCTAAGCTATTTTGTTGTGTATTGGTGTGCAGGTTTTTAGAACTTATACTATGCTTGTGTTAGAGCCACTTCTACCCCCAACCCCTCCCAACTTGAAACAGTTTTCTTATATTGAAAATTTCATGTTAATTGCAGCCTTGATGAATTACAAGTGAACTACAATAATGACCGTTCAAGGTGATTCAGTCAGTTCTTGTGTATCTATTTTTTGTTCACTTGTTAATCTCTTTTTAATATCTTATGATTCACACTGTTGCAAACTTTATCCCTCATCTTTCACAGGGACTTCACAAACCCAGATCTCCCAACAGAGCAGAAAGGCAGACCTTCACAAGTATGTTCTGTTTGGTTTTTTATTTATTTATTTATGAATCAAATCTTCTAGTTGATCTTTGTGATGTCTTTTCTAATATATATATTTATATATATTTCCCTTTCATCTTCTGTTAAGCAGCCTGGATATGGTGATGCAGGAAACATGTATGCAGCTCAAGGTTCTGGAGCCAGGGCAGGTGCTAAATATTTTAAACTTCTTTGGTTGGTTTGGTTTGTTTGTCATACTGTGTTATTTTTAGTGTACTGACCTTTGTCCCTTTTCTCTCTGTTCCAGTTGGATTTCCACAGGTTGGTATTTTTCACATCAAGTTGAAGTCCTGATTCAATATTCTTGCACTGTTGAGTGTTGAATGTAATGAGAAGTTATTATCATTCAATTTGTATCTTATGAAAGTAGCATTAGAGATGGGTGATGGTTGATCTCTTCTTCTATTGATCTTTCTAAAATATAAAGGTATGGGACAGCAAGTTTGTATGATTGTAACCAACCAATTTCTGGGAATTTTTGTTGATCTCACGACAACTTCATGTCAGGGCTTTGTTTTTAAGTTGATTTTACTTCTCAAATTGGATTTGGTTGCAGAAGTAGGAGTTTGTGTGTTGGAATTTTGTTTCTTGAACTGTGGGATTTCTTTTGATTTTGAGATAAAATGACATGGTAATATGAACTTATTACCATGATATTTTTTTAATAATCTAACTACAGACATGCATGAACATGAGCTGTTTTCTTTTTCTTTCTTTAAAAAAAACAATTTACTTATTTATTATTATTTTTTGAATTATAGATCGCCAATGCTGCAGCCATTGCAGCTGCCTTTGGAGGAGGTTTGCCTCCTGGAATAACTGGTACAAATGAAAGGTGTACAGTTCTTGTCTCAAATCTTAATCCTGATGTAAGCACTTTGTCTGCCTTCTTCTACAAAGCTCTCTCCATTTATGAGTTTATTGAACTTGAAATCTGTTTATTTCAGAGAATCGATGAGGATAAACTGTTCAACTTGTTTTCCATCTATGGGAACATTGTAAGAATTAAGCTTCTCCGGAATAAACCAGATCATGCACTTATCCAGATGGGAGATGGTTTCCAGGCTGAATTGGCCGTACACTTTCTGAAGGTCTGTTTCATGTATACCTTTGTGATTGTATATTATGATACTAAATTTTTGTGACATATATACTCAAGTTAGAAATAATTGTTGTTTTCTACATTTGTTATGGTTGTCACCTCTATATATCATGTGTATATTATTTCAGTAAATTTTCATCTACAATTTCAATATTTATGTCTGACAATTCACCCCTAGTTTGCTTAGTGATTTTTACAAGTTTGAAAGAAAATGAAGAAAGTTTGATAAGATGAATTCACTTTTCTTTTTCACTGGTTTGATTCTCATTGTCAGTTCTTAATTCAATCTATATTTTAGGACAGTTTCCCTTGAAATTTAGCATATTTTCATTATTCTGGTGATGTTAAAATTTGTTCAAATCAAAGTACGTTCCCCCCCCTCAAGGAACTTGCTACCATGTCTTTGGCATTGTTTCCCACAGTTTGAAAATCTTTTACCCAAGTCTTAGAATTAATTTCATTTCTTGGTGCTTTATTTTCTTGATGCCACTATTGTTGCCTGGAACAAGACTGAAAGTGAAGGATCTATTTTATAAGGAGAGGGAACTTTTATTTTATCTATTTTTTCTAGAAAAATTTTCACTATAAAAAATGTTGGCCTGTGTGCTATATTTTTTGTTCATTGGTAATTTATTTGTGTTGTTAGTCATGCATTGATTCTGTTGTATAATTGGTAATAGTCCATTTTTTTGAGATGGTGGCATTAAATTTACTGTTGATAAAAAAATCAATGTTGAATATCCTGATTAGCTGACATTGTTTATTGTCATCAACTTTGACAGCTAAACTTTGTTATATTGATTGATGGTTTGTGTTACATTAAGATGACGTGAAAGTGCATAATTACATTGGATTCTTGTTGAATCCTCTGATTATCCTTGAAATTAATCTCTATACCTTCTTTTTCTATCTACTCAAGCTGATCAAAAATTCAAAACATTTTCAACTTTGAGATGTAGGGAGCCATGTTGTTTGGGAAGCGATTAGAGGTCAACTTCTCCAAGCATCCAAACATAACTCAAGGTGCTGACACGCACGAATACATCAATTCAAATCTCAATCGTTTCAATCGTAATGCGGCCAAAAACTACCGGTATTGCTGCTCACCAACAAAGATGATCCATTTGTCCACACTGCCACAAGACATCACCGAAGAGGAAATTGTGAGCCTAGTAGAAGAACACGGAACAATTGTCAACAGCAAAGTCTTCGAGATGAATGGAAAAAAACAGGCTCTAGTTCAGTTTGAGACTGAGGAGCAGGCTACTGAAGCACTTGTGTGCAAGCATGCAAGCTCACTTTCTGGCTCAGTAATTCGTATCTCCTTTTCCCAGTTACAGAATATATGAGACTTTGTTAAAGGCTTGTGGACTCTGAATTTGGGAAGAATATTTTTTATGCAGATGATGATCATCTTCATTATCTTGTAATGGTTGGTCGCTTTGCTTGCTAATTTACTCATAAGAAATGCTCTTTGATTTTTCCCTTTAATCATTTGTCTTCTCATCTCCATTGCTCTACTAGTTTTTTAGGTCCCTAACATAATGTAGATTTTGTGATTGCGGGTAGGTTGAGTCTTGAGGAATAGAAAGGAGGGAAAATCACTGCATTCTTATTGCCTTTATTCAAAATCATTGTTGTATATGTTTTGTAATTTTGGCTAAGTAGGTCTCTTTCTATTGTATTCTCAATCCATATAAAAATTTTCTGCTCCAACTAAACAAGAAGCTACTTTTAGTCTACTCTCCTTTTCCATCTGCATGTTTCCTTCCTCTTCCTCATCTCTATCTTCAACTCTTATTCTTCCTTCTTCATTGTATGCACATGGATTGAGAACAAGTTCATTAATTCTTCTCCTTCTCCTATGGATGCTTTTCTCAACCCTTTTCTTCCCCTCATTCACCACCCTTTATTATGCCCTTGGCAATTGTACAGGTGAATTTATGTTATGAATATAGAAGTTTTTGCAACAATTTTTTTTCAAAATATTTTAATACTATTATTAGTTAAATCTTAAAAAAGTTGATACTTGTTTTAAAGGGAAAGTTATATACAAAATAAATAATTTATTTTTTTAGAAAATAAAATTAATTAAATGTATTAAAAAGAGTGTTGTTAACAGTATTCATAGGTGACATGTTTTATATATATATAAACAGACTATTTATTTGTCACGTCTGTAGTGGGAAACTAAAAAAAAAACGCATGACATGGTTGTCATTTACACTGACGATGGATATGGTAAAAAAAATAAAGAGATAAGGACAAAGGACAATGATATTATACACCAAAAAACAAGGACAATGATATTTACACTCGGAAATAAAAGTACCAATGCAAAGCTAACTTGCAGGAAGCCAAAATTTCCTTCATATTCGGGAAAACCATGGAAAGGTATCTTTACATAATTTACATGCTAAAAAAAGGTTCTAGTTATTTAGTTTTGCAATGATTTTGTACAAAATCAACAAAAGTTTATCGTACATTGTATGCTTTTAAATTTAAGTAAAATTTATCAATTTAAAAAGAATAATAGATACTTTATTATTAATAATAAATATTCTATTATATTACATAAGAATAAATTAAAGAGATAGAGCTTTTGAAATAGAGAAAGAAATTATGGCAATATATATATATATATATTGTGTCAAAATTCAAATTAATGTATTAAAATTTAATTATGACAATAAATTATTGATATATTTAATTGTACCAACATTATTTTATTGATATATTGTGCCAAAATTATGGTGATAAATAATTTATATCTTTAATTTGATAGTGTATTGTAATTTAAATTTTAAATTAATCAAATTAGAATAATAATATTTAAAAGGATTAAAAAATAAAATTAAATATTTAATATAAAAATTGCGAGGTTTAATATAGAAATAACAACACTTATCTTAATTAAAAAAATAAAGACTTAAATTTATAATATAGGAATGGACAGATTTTGTTTCTAATGCTTTTATTTTAAACTCTAGTTTATCATTTGTTGCAAGGATGGCATCATAGTCATGCTCTAGGATTTGTTTAATACTCGAATTTTGATCCATATTGACAGATAACTGATTGTCGGGCATTTGAAAAAATTTAGAGTTTATTTGGATTTATGAAAATAATTATGGTTTATATAAATTTTTCTTTAATTTATTTCAATAAATTTTATGATCAAATTTTAAATGATTTTTGTATGATGAAAATTTATTGAATAATCATTTAAATAAACTATTTAGATGTGAGACTCTTAGTTTAGCTTATTGTTGAGGTGGACATTTCAAAAACTTATGTTATATTTGTAGTAAACAGCCAAGTCCAAATTATGTTCTATTTTGTTTGGTTAGGTTTTATTTTTATAACCTTGAACCTTGTGTACAATTTTGGTCTTTGAAAAGACTCACCAATTAGGAGAACTTGTTCATGTTTGTCACATGGTTTTATAATTAATCTTGTCATTATCAAAGAGGAGCGCCCTGTGATCTCCTCTCAAAATAGAAATTTGAACTTTGAAATTTTTTGCTTCTTCTAGTGGCTGAGCATGACACTAGTTTGGTTGCTTTTGATATGAGCTAGAACGAGCCAAAAAATAAGGCTCATTTTTCAATCTTAACTCCTTCTAAGAGAGGAGAGTAATGGGTAGAAGGATATGGTGAGTTAAATATTTTGTTCTATGTTAAAGGTACCCTCAAATAAGCTTTCCCGTTAACTAAGTCCATTTTAATCAATCGTAAGGTCAAGGCCTAATGCATTTAAGCTACTAATGTTGCCCCAAAGTTCAAAACAGAATAATGAAAGACCAGCTTCGCAGCACATCTTTAAGGAAATTTTTTGTATAATTTTTAGTTGCTTCCCTTATTTTTATATGTATTTTTTAGAATATGGGTATATGAAAAAATATAAAAATAATAGAACTCTATCTTCAACCATTAGTACAGTGTTATTTTTATACTAATTTCTAACAATGTTTTTTTTTTAATCTCTTTCCACATTTTATTAAATTATTCATTTTATCTTATATTTCTCTCTCATTTTCTTCCCACACCTCTCTTTATTATAGAAATTGTTTTGAGAACAACGTTATTCTAAGGATTATAGGCCAACCCTCTCTTGGCTGTTGTGAGTTGTAATTGATTTACACAGGATTCCTTGGTCCCCTGCTCCCGAACTACATACTTTCCAATTTCCCTTCTTTTTTTCTTTTCTTTTCGAAAATGTTGACTTAAATGAGTTCAAAATTTTGAATCTTTAACAACGATTGGGAGAAGTTCAACACAAGGGCTCATTTTGTCCACCAAAATACCGACTATGAAATACTGTATTGCTTTTCAATTAGTAGTTTTGAAAGTCAAAATCAGATATGGATACTAGCAGATATGACATAAAAACTTTAAAAAACTTCTTATTTGTGAGTTCAAGTGATACAATGATCTTCCAATCTCTTTTAGACGTTCCTGTGGAAAAAAGGACAAAAAAAATAAAAATACACAACTTAAAATCTTAAATGCATTAATACCTCGTATTAATTTATCTTTCTTGTCATTTGAGGCATACAAGGCCATGTCCTACGCAAAATGTTTATAAAGATTTTATAATCAAGAAATTCATTAAGCAATTTTATTATTTTTGGAGAGAGATAAGATAGATTCTTAATTTTATAAAATTTACTTAAATAAGTAACTAGGTCTTAACAAAAGTAGGATTAATTTAATTGTTAAAGTTAAAAATAATAAATTTGAAGTAATTTGTAAGGTTTATTTAAAAAATTTAGTCAGTTTAATTAATTGTTAACTTGGGATGTATATAGTTTGGAGTTTGGACAGCTAAAGTGTTGTTAGAAGCAGTATTTTTGTTCTACTAGAATTTTATGGATTTTTATTTCTCGAAGCCATAAAAAAGTGTTTATAAGCTGCGATGTCAAAAGTAACTTCAATTTTGTTTACACACGGCCAGGTCTCACCAAAGTGATAATTGAACATCGATTATGTTACTGTCGGCAAGTTCCACGTGTGGTTTCAAAATTCATTGGAAGTACTTACGATTATGGAAGGTAAACTCCAAAAGGTATGGTTTTTAAAAAAATAAAGAAAAGTTATCTATATACTAATCGCAATTTTGGCTTTGTCAAAATAAATCATATCGTTTTTCTAACTGTTGTCTACCTTGCTGCAGGTTCTGAAGTGAGTTCACCACTGTATATAGGTGAGTTTTTTTTCTCAGCATTACCGCATTAATTAATCTATATGATTTCTCAGCATTCCGAGTTGCTAATCTAGATGTAAAAAAATATTATTTATTAATGATTTAGTGTTGACTTAATTGTTATTAGTTATTAGTATACATATTATAATTTATATTAATATATTATATCAATAAATAAACTTTTAATATTTCTTTATTTTTTTATCTGTCCAAAAAATATTTATTATTATTTATTTGTCCATTTTAATTTTTTTAAAAAATATATATAAAGGTTAAATTAAATAATAAATAATTTTTTTAAAAAATATTAATATTAATTATATTTTTTAATATATATTTTAACAGATAAAAAATGAAAAAAATATTAGTATAATACATTATATGTTAATATAATTTTTCAAAATTTATATTAATTTTATTATAAAAATTATATTAAAAAGGACTATCTTACATTTAATAAACTTTTAATTATTAATAAATGGAACTTTTTATGTAATAATGTCTTTCAGTCCAGGAAGGAAACCAGAGACTTCTCAATGTCACAAGTCACAGCCGCATGCATAGATTATGATTATCTATTACAAGATGTTGCAGACTTTTGTGTTCAGAATGGTCTTGTAGAACTGAATAAAAAATGTGTCACAACTTACAAGTTCGATTAATGATTAAACGTGAAGACACCGAAAAGCAGAAATTGCAACACTCTTAACATATGGCTTTTTGATGAGGATTCATGATATTGACATTAGAATTTATGTGGGAGTTACGTTAAAACAAATTGAGAAAGTGAATTGTTGGGTTATACCTTAAGTCTATCTGTCAAACAACTATTTAATATTTGAACTCATACTCCTCTAATTTATATACTTCTTTTATTTGTTTTTAACCCATACATTGGATTTGTTCTTCACATTTCAGTTCAAGTTTAAGTAGCTTGTTCCTTCTAATTGTTACTTGTTTTTCATTTATTGTAAAAAATAAGTGTTTTGATACGGTAATCGAATGAGGTGAATCAAGAAGAATTAAAGAAGGATGAGATTTAAGAAAAAAATAATTTTTCATACGTTTTTTGTCTTTATCCGTGAATCATATAGTTTTGTGTTCCTTTCTCTTTAGCCGTGAGTACGAGAGGAAGGTGAGGGAGAAATTTTTTTATTTATTTTAAATCGTTAAAATTATTATATATTTTTTAAAAATAAAAATTATATTTAAATAAAAATAATAAAAAATTTTAATTTTAATTTATTTTTTAAAAATTTATATAAAATAAAATTTATATTATTAATGTATACATTTTTTTTATTCATACAAATAAAAAAGAATATTTTTTTATTTTTATTATTCAAACAATTTTTTATTTTTTTTATTTTTTCCTCCTATTTTCTTATGATCCAAACAAAACTAACGAGAGAAATTGGGATATGTAGTTATGTTTACCGATGGTTCTACCACGTAGATTATGTGGGGAAGATTTGTGTATGAGATTGACTTAAACACTTTGTACCTGCCACGCATGACAGTGATATAGTGAAAATAACTCATCTAACGAGATCAAGATTTGGATTTTAATAGAAGAAAATAAAGATTTCGTAGCCATACCAAAAATAATAAGACCAAAGGCTTCTAGGAGTTGGAACCGAGTTTTACGGTAGTTTTTTTTTTAATTTTTATTAATAATATTTTTTACGATTCTTTCTTTATTTTTTTTCCATCATATCATTTTTATTATCTTGTATTTCTCTTTCTTTTTTATTGAAAAAATTGTTGGAATAGCATTATTTTTATTTTTTTTCGAAAATAAATTATTTTACCGGCCTTGAAGATTTGAAAAACAGGATAGGACAATGATCGAACTTGTAAGCAAAAATTGTGGCATGCAGAATGAATAGACTAATGATAAATGAATATGGACATCTGTCTGATGGAAACAAGAAACAAGATAAGTAATTTCTTACAAAATTAATAAATGTGTCTTTTATCGAAAAAAATTAATTACTCACCGATTAAAAGAGAATAAGAAAGGTGAAGGATTTTAATGTAAGAGTAGATGAGGGGAAAATTTTAATAGAAAAAATATTTTATTTGGTTTATACATGGAAAGGATAAAAATAAATAAATTTATTATAATATATTTAGATTATCAGATAAAATTATTAAATTAAGGATAATTTTAAAAAGTTAGTTATAATTAAAAATAAAATAAAAAATTAAAACAAATAAAAAAATAGAATGCAAAAGATAAAAATTTAATTATGAATGAATTTAAAATTCTAACTTCTTTTATAACTTTATCTTATTTTTATCTTCAATTTTTTATAAATTTTATTTTAATTAATTATCTATCGTTTGCATTAATTTTATAATTATTTAATTATTATATAATAATAATAATATTTTTTCAAAATTTATTTCCAATAATAATTTAAGATGATGGATTAAAAAAAATAAAAAAAATTATAAATTATTAAAATTTATCGAATAATAAAGAATTAAAAATTTTACATGAACATGCATAATTATTTACAATCATACTTAGAGAGATCAACTTCATCTTTCAATTTTATAATTTTAAAATTTTTCTACTATTTTTATTATCTTGATATTTTCTATTTTTGATATACTATATCTTAGTTGATTTTTATTTATGTAAGAAAATAAAAAAATATATTAAATTATATTAATTAAAATATAAAATTATTAAAAATAAAACATTTTTCATAAATAAATAAATTGATAGGATAATAATTTATCAAATCAGATATAGATACATCTACAAACAACCAATTAATTATATAAAAAATTTTAAAAAATTTAAAAATCAAATTGAGTCGAAAAAAATGAAAATTAATTTGAATTTAAAGGATTAAATAAACTACAAAATAAACCAATATAAAGTATACATAGATGAGAAAAGTTTTAATTTTGCCTTCTTTTTACATAGCACATGCTCCATTGAGTAATGATTATATTCTTCTTCTTTTTTTTATGGTTGATCCCTTTCATTCACAACATCTCGGAATCGATTATTTGGTATGCCTCCACGTTTTGGTCCCACATCAGAAGGTTTTAAATTAATCACCGTCAAGTTGTGGGTCTCTTTTTTCCGGGTTTGTTATGGGACCCTTTCCCACGTTACCATTGAATCTGACCAAATTCTATCACATCCACCCACCAAACTTATATTAGTGCCTCTTCCCATAATACTCCTATGTAAAATTATTTCTCACTTTCTGTCTTTATAAAATTTATAATTCAAAGCAAATTTAAATATATATTATAATTATGCTTAACATTTTAACATTAGATATATTAAATCTTAAAATTAATTAATTATTAAATATTTCAAGAAAATATTAAATATATTTTATGATATTAATATTAATATTAATAAAAATGAGCTTAAATATTTTAATAAAATCATAAATTAACTTATTTACAAATATTTTTTTAAAAAGTGTAAAATATGTTACTAAAATTATTCGTTATGTCTTTTTCAATTTACTACATCAATTTTATATAAAAGTATTTTGTAATATGTTGAATTTTAGTTTCACTTTTTAATATTATAAAAGTTGTTTGAGTCTAAATTAATTTTAAAAATTGAGATTCTAATATACTACAAAATTTTAAAAAGTTTAGATATATTAAATTTTAATATTATTTTAATATTAACTCATCTTTATTAAAATTTAATTTAAAATTTTAAAAATTTAATAATATATATATGTATAAATAATGAATCTTGATTTAAATATTTTATTTTTATTATTTTTAGTCTTATCTATCTCTTTTTTTTATATTTTAAGTCACCAATATAAAAACATATATTATATTATTTATCCTTATTTTTAAATTTTCTATACACAGGGAATTACTTGCTAGTTTATTTTATAATTTTATTCTTTTACTTTTAAAAGTATTAACTTATTAATTTATTCTTATTTAATAAATAAAATATTTATTATCAATAATGAGATATCTAATATTTTATTTAGTCTATTTTTGTTTATAAATTTTATCCAAATTCAAAAATATTTGTACAATGCACAAAAGACTTGCTAATTCTATTTTATGTTTAAAATTTATTCTTCTGTTTTATACAGTCAAGCATTTATTTTAAAAATGTAATAATTGTATACAATTTATTTTTTTCATTCAATCACATGTCTTTTTTTCAATGAAACATGGCATAAGCATTTGTATCAAAGCACTCATAACAACAGGATAATAAATTAATAATCAATGTCACAAATAATTCATGGATAACCCAATATGATGCGAACCAGATTAACCTTGCTTCTCTCCAAGAAAAGGAACACGTGGGTCACAGTTTCCTCTGCTTCTTCACACCAAGGGCAATTAAGAAGTATCCATATTCTTTCATTACATGGATACCATTTAAAACTACATCGAGGTATAGATGTCACACGCCAAATCTTGTTTTGAGAATTTTCTTCGCTTTATTTCTTTTATATTTATCTCTATATATATTTTTATGTGTTACATATATATTAAATTTTACACATATTTATTATTTTTTCCTCTTACCAATAAAACCTCTAAAGTTAATGGAAAAGATCGTTCCCGTATTGAAAATTAGATAAAGAGGAACCTGTGTGCATGAGAGAATCAATTAATAAGTTTATTAGGGAGATAAGTATGTAATTTCACTCCTCGATTATAATGTATTATACTAGTTATTCAACTAGTAATCGCATCTCGTTCTTTTATAAATTTGTTTCACTTATTCGGTCAAACCATGTACCTTAGCGGGTTTAGCGGTTCATTTAGTTTTTCTTCAGATATCTCCTACTTGGGAAATAAAAAAGTAATATTATGAAACACAGTCAAACATAAAATTAAAGGCAGAATGAGTCAATGGTAGAATGTTTCTACTTATTCAACAAATAGTTACACGTCTCTCTTTCTTAATTGCGTTTCACTCCTTCGATCAGCTAGAATAATAGCTGCACGTTGATACCTCTACTCTAGTGTGTCCCGTTTAGTATTATACCTAATATCTCCTAGGTGTATTCAACATTTAATCCAAATTATTTCAAATTGTCAAACTAATTGAAAAAAAATTAAAAAATAAATAGTTAATAAAAATCAAAAACCAAAAGTATACTTTTATGTGATTTTAGTTCAGTTTTCAATTTTTATATATTCAAAACTTAACTGAAGTATAAATTTATTAAATTTATGTTAGCTTTTATATTTTTTATATAAATATTGATCTGAAATATATTTTATTGAAAGTCATTATATTTTTTTTTATAAAATTGTATATATATTTTATGAAAAACAATCCTATTTAAATTGGATTAGATTATTGGGTGGAAAATGTTTCCTCTAGTTGAACAGAAGTTACACAATTGCATTTATCCAAATGTAATGGTATTTAAAATATTAAAATAAAAAATAAAAAAAAATGATATTTTTATTTTAAAAACATCTATTATATTAATTTCATATATATTAAGGGAAGATAATAAATAATTTCAATAAATATATGATTTTGCATATATTTATTTAATAAAGTATAAAAATGAAATAAATAAATATGAATTATATAATTCTAAATAAATAAAAATAATTAAAGTTATATAATTAAGTTTAAGAATTATTTAATTTTTAAAATCTCAAATAATCATTATATTTTAATTTTAACTTTTTATGATAACATGTAATCGTTAAGGTATTTAAGTTATGGCTTTTGTACGTTGAAAGCTTTTCCTCTACAGCTTTCACACATTTTGATGTGCGAATTAATCATTCATATTACATTGCATTAATTAATTATACATTTTCGCGTTGGTTAGGCAGAAGAGAAAAATCATTTTCAATCGCTGATTGAACAAAAGAAGAAAATTCAGAAAGCGTTTTTGTTCCGTGACGCAATCTAAAAAGCAATGAATCAAAGAAATGTATTTACAATATTAATGATGAAATTATATTATAAATAAAAGAAAGCATATGTATCTAGTCATTAGTGAGTTAAATACTGATCCCATCCAATTGCAATGCAGAACCGAGTCAGGTAATCCGCAAAAGAACAGAATAGGTTAAAAAGGACTGAATTGTTCCTTCAACGAATTTGGTGATTTTGCCCAATTGACAATAGTCTTGTAGCAAATGGCTACGACTACTTTCCTTGTTTCAACTTTAACAGTCTAACATTTTATATATAATAAGATATTTTTTTTTATCAACAAAAAGGTTACGTTGTTCTATTTCATATGAAAAAATCTTTTGAACAGTTGCAATTCAGGGGGGAAAGGAAAGAGACAAAAGAGGGCTCCAAGACTTCTGTTAATAAGATGGTGTTTGAGCCAACAAGCATGTGTAGATGCAGCTAACTTATTGCCCTATAATTCTAATAAAATTTCCTTTGCTCTAAAATAAAATGTGTTTAGATTCACTTTTTTATCTTTGGATTCACATTTTTCTTGAACCACTTAAAATAACCTACAAATCCCAAACGCAAAGTTTACAAGTTTTTTACGTCAATTCAAATATGCACTAATTAGCATCTTATAATTAGATTACAAAGAGAATCTACTAGTAATCCGGTATTAAAATTTACTATTATATTATAAATTTGAATTATTATTATTGAACAAAGTATTTTAAGTTTTTTCTCTTAGTAAATTGTATGAATTTTTTTAATTAAGTATTTAAGTTTAACTTTTTTTTTTCAAATATTAGTTCTAAATCATAATTTAAAGGATTTTAAAAGAACACTACATGTCTAAGATTAAGGGGTCTTAGTAGCTAACCAATGTTTGAACTTAACTCTCTTCTCAAAATCTTTGAATGATGTTTTGGAAGGATTAGGTGATAGTAGTTTCAAACCTAGCTTGATTCTATGCTCCTATGTTCATATCCAAGGGGGAAGGGGGGTTTCAAGATCAAAATGAGAGTGTAGTGAGGGCTTGATTTAGGGGCCACTGTTTAGAAAAAAAAAAGAAAAAAAGAAAAAAAGAAACAGTGAAGGATGAAAGATAATAATAAAAGGTGTGAAACAAGGAAGGGGAGTTGAAAGAAAAGAAAAAAAGAAGAAGAGGTAGTAGATGAAAAGGAGGGTTTTCGTGTGACGAAAAAGGGGGACATTGAATGAAAGGGGTATCATGGGAGAAAAGAGGAAAGAGAACAAAAATGAAAAAAATAAATTATTTGACAGAGTTTGCAAAAGTTGTATTAAATAAGCCATTAGAAATTGATTTAGGATGAGTGATAATAGATTAGAATAATTTTACTGTAATTATTTTGAATTTAAATTTTATTATTTTAAATATTGCAAAAAATTGTATTAAATATACTTACAGAATTTTGACTAAAAATGATTTAAAATAAGTAAACATTTTAATAAACATAATATTTAGAAACATTATGTAGAATGAATTAGGATTAAAATATAATTCTTAAGAAAAATTTAAGAAGCCTCTTTTTATGTTTTTTTATACTTTGAAAATAAAAAAATACAAATACATATTTAAATTTTATTTATAATTAAAAATATTATATTTTTAAGAATAAATTTTAATAAATTTATTTTTAAAAATTAATATAATAAATATAAAATTTTAAAGATTGAAATAATAATTTATCCACTTAATATTTTTTCAAAATAAAATTCCAATAAATTGGAAACCAGCTTCTATTTTAATTTCATAAAATATAAGTATCGTTAACTTTAATCTTGTCTTTTAGAAAAATTTTATTTTAATTTCTAGTTTTATAAAATAATATTTCTTTTAGTTTTTCTGAATGCAAAATAGTAATAACAAAATACGAAATAAAATAGATATTATTTTAAAATAAAAAATAAATATAAATATTTTATAAAATTAAAAATTAAAATAGAAATACATATTAAAAAAAATAGAAAATTTACTTTTATAATGATATTTAACTTCGTATATCTTTTATCCTTTGTTTAATAAGATAGAACAGAGGAAAGAAAAAATTTATTTTTTATAATCGGATAAATTTTATTTATTTATATTTATTTTACATTAAAAAATTAGATTAAAATTTGTATATTTTAAAAAAAGTAATTTTTATTTTTTTAAATAAAAAATATGAAAATAAAGATGAAAGTAGGTTAAACTAGTTAAATTTTAACTATTTAAGTATGATCTATTTAAAAAAATTTATATTTAAGTTATTATTTTTTTTAATCAAGATTTAATTTACTTTTATCTTTATATAGAAGAAAGATTTTTTTTTATATTTTAAATTTTTAAATATTTTTAAAAATATAAATAAAAATTAAAAATTACATCAATAAAAAATATTATAAAAAATTTATTTTTAAAAATTTATACTATTTATATTTCTTTTGACTTATTTAAAAAATATTTTTCTTTTTTATATTTTTATCAATGCAAATAATTTATTTTTTATCATATTTTTAATCTATTTCTTAAAATTTTATTTCTTTTTCTCCTATTTTTTTATATTATTTTTTAATTTATCCTAGCAAACAACACAATAAATAAAACACGTGCTAAAATAGCTAAAGAAAAGAAACAAAGGTTGAAGCTAAGCATAATGAATGATTAATTGATGATATGGATTGCAATGAAATGCACCAGCACGATGGTCTGTGGTGGTGAAAGTGAAAGAAAAAGCAGGCACGGTGCACGTGTCGGGTAGTCGGTGCTGGAGTGACCGGTGCAGTTATTTGTCTACATACAAAGAAAGGTCAAAAACAAAAGTAAGCCACCACTCTGCGTTTCGGTGGTTATACCAGCCATTTTGCATCCCTTTATTTGGAAAACTCTGTTTCGCTACTTCTCTGTCAAACACCTTCATATTTTTAAATCCTTCTAAGGTTATCAAAATTAGACATACATCTATATACATTTCAATTTCCAATATTTCTTTCATAAATATTTTTATTTTTTAAATTTGATAAAAGTTTATAATAATAAATATTCATAAAATTTTGTAATATTTGTTTATGTAAATAAATTCTTATAAAGAGTAATTCAACTTGATATTAATTTGTCTATTTCTTTTCAACATTATTTTAAATTCTTAAAATTTACAAATATACATGTCCATTTGTTTATTACCCCATGAAAATCTTAAAATGAATACCCACCACAAAAATAAAAGTTGAGAAGCATTACTCATGCTGCCTGCCTCTATGCCATTCTTTTTCATGACTCCTCGTATGATCATATCAATTAGGTAATGGTATTTTTCACCCAACTAATTGGTGTATGCAAGTAATCATAGTAGACAGTTAGTTAAAAGTGAATGCACTAAGTCAATAGTCTTTGGCTTAATCAACCTTGTTTCACTCTAAGGATCTCTTAATGTATCTTTGAGAAACAACAAGGTTATAATTTAAAATAACGTCTGTAATAACTTTAATTTCTAGTATAGAAACAAGGATTCGATCTCATAACTAATTGAAATTGATAAATTGTTACTATGAATTCCCCTCAAGATATTAAAAGAAAAAAAAAGTTGGTCTATGAAACCAAGCATATTGACCCCTAACAAGGAAGGATGTTATTCATAAAATTTAAATAGGATATTACAATACCTATATTTATGCATTCTAAAAAATATTTTTTTAAAATCTATAAGAAAATTGTTTTTTATATTCTTTAAATTTTTTTTCACCCTTACATATGAAAAGATTAAAATATTCCTAATAACTATAATATTATATATATTTATTTTCTTTCTTCTCTTTTTTTTCTTTCTATTTTTATATTCTTGTTTCTTCTTACTCCTGCATTATTAATTGAACGTAAATTGAATTTCTGTTTTTATAAGAAAAAAAACTAAAAAAAATAGCATAAAAGAAGAATCGGAGAAGACGAAGGTGAGCTGACCATCGAATTAGGATTTATATTTCGTAAACTAATTTACAAAATATAAAAAAAATTTCATAAATTAATTTGCAGAATACATTAATGTATTTCGTAAATTAATTTGTTGAATATAATTTTTGTGTTCTGCAAATTAATTTACGAAAAATAAAAAAGTAACCTTCTATAAATTAGATGTATTTCATAAACTAATTTGTGGAATATATCTAATGCATTCCGTAAATTAGTTTGTAATTTGTATAAGTTAATATTCCACAAATTAATTTACGAAATATATCTTTCACAATCTAAATCTAACTTGCGGAATGTATCAATGAGTCATCTTTTACCTTAGGATGTACTAGGACACAATCACTACAAGTTTAAAGTGCTACCTCTAACCTATCCAATAAATTATAAATTATAAATGAGATACTAATCTAAAAGTTGAAGCTTAGAACTTGAATATCTATTTATTTAATTGAGGTTAAAAAATTGTTTACAGAGAAGACAAAGGAAAAACTTATGGAAGAGATGAAAGAAATTTTTTTTAAGGAAAACCGAATGAGAGAAAAAAATGTTAAAGGTAGAAAAATAATAAAAAAAAATATTAAAAAAATAAACCCCAACCTATATTCATGAGGACAACAGCCTTATTATCTATTTCTGTATTATATGGGCCAGTATCCAAAGTATCAAAACACCCAAAGTGGAATTCATTATTTTAGTTAAATAAAAAAATACTATATCATATATATATTAACAAATTTAATAAAGTAAAATAATTCATACCACTAACATAATGATGGACACTTAAGGCAGTTTAAGTGAGATGATAAATTTAAATTTTATTATTTTTATTATATGCAAAAATAATAATAAAATAAATTTAAATAAAATGGTTAAATAAATTTAAGTAAAATATAATAAAATCATTAAATTAAAACACTTATATTTTTAAGATTCCTAAAAAAAAATAATTTAATTAAATTTAGCATACTAAATTTATAAAATAAATAAATTATAGAATTTATAAGAATAATTTTGATTTTTTAGTTTAACATATTTAATAATGTACAAATATAAGACGCAGTAAGTGTTAAAATATCTATGTCAGTATTCATTTCCATCATTGTTTTACAAATAAAAACTGTATCTAAAGTCAAATCATTGAGGGGATTATTCTCTTCCTAACAAAAAAATTTATTATTTATATTTTATTTATCTATTTATAAAAAATAAAAAAATATGTAAACCAAAAAATTTAATCATTATATTATAATTATTAGATAAATTTTTTCAATATATCATTTATTTGTTTAATCACAACATTTTTATTTCTCCTTTTTATATATTTTTTTATATGAGTAAAAAGATAATAATTAATATTATCTCAAGAAACAGATTAATTGATATTATATGTTAAATTTGTATGATTACATAATTTAATAAATTTTTAAATATATAAATTTATATAATTCATTAAATTAACTGATATTAATTTTATAATTATAATAGTTTTAAAATACTTATTAATTCATGAAATGAAATAAAGACTTTAAATTGAAGTTAATAAATAATGTTATAAAATTTATACAAAAAAATTATTTAAAATTTATACGATATATTTTTATTTTCTCTATAATACTACATATGTTTTATCTTTTATTTCTACTTCTATTTATTATATTTTTTTATGGAAATAGAATTTCTCAATAATAGTATTTGGTAGAAATTTCATCTAAGAACAGTAAGTACAGGCAGCAATGTATGTAAGGGGCGGTGAAGTGGTGAACTTTTCGTTTCTCTGAACAACAAAAAGACTTCGTTTTCAAACACAGCACACGTGTAAGGTTTGTTCTCCGAATTTTAATTGACATTTTCATTAAAATAAAGGGCTATAATATTTTCTGTTAAATATATTTTCGACGTCTCAAAATATCACATTTTAATTTTGGTTTTATATTTATATTTTTAATTTTAAAAAATCATTAAAACTATGTGCTTTTAATCTTTAATGAGAGATCAAAATTATACAATTTTTTGTTAAATATAAAAATTGAAAAATATGTTTAATAAGAAATAGAAAAAATATTCAAACTTATTATGTTTATATATACTTTTTCACAACTTATTTTTCTTATCATATCATTTATTTTAAGTTAAACTTTTCTACTCTTTTCATTTGTCTTAATAATAAAAAGTTATAAACTCGTAAAAATAGAATTTTTAAAAAAATTATGGAAACCTCTTATATATATATATATATATATATATATATATATATTAATCATTTGGTTATCTTGGGTAGAGAATAGGGTGAGGACGCGGGGTTGTCTTCTTCTTTTTCAATGATGGGTTCATTATAAGGACAAGCCCCACCGATTCGTCTAATTCCAAACAAACACTCTCTCAAACAATATAATCCACACATTATTTACGTACATTTCATTTTAAATCCGTATAACTTTTATCATTTAATTATAATTTATTTTATTTTTATACATTTCCTGTAAAAGTTATATTATTTATATAAACAATTTATAGCACTTTTTCTAACTTTTTGTTTTCTATTTCAATTTTTATTGTATACATTCTCGTATTAAATTCATGTACAAGTCCAATTTGTCTTCCCGAAATATCACTATCTTATTATTGTGTTGAACGATGAGCGCAATACATTACCTCTAAATTAAAAACCTTCAGTTAAAGTTCAACAATCGGGTGGTTGAGTTCATGCCTAACTCAGCATGTATAGATTTAACCCTTACCCTCCCCTTCCTCTTATATTCCCAGCACCCATAGGTATATAGATTGTAGGTCAAATGCTATATCATCTTTGTTTGATTTGAACTTGACCAACAGTATTATACAGACATGCATGGAATTGCTTTCTTAGTTAGTTCCCTTAGAGCCGTGTTTTGACCATACAATCAGATTCCTTCAACAAGTTTTCCGTAACTTAATTTGCAAGATTAACTAATCTTAAATATAATTGGACAAATTAAATTTCAAACATTTCTTATATATATATATATATATATATATATATATATATATATATATATATATATATATATATATATATATATATATATATATATATATAATACATTGCTTTCCTAGAGGCAATAAGAATGAAGACGAACACTTCAGCAGTGATGCCCAACCTAATCCACAATAGTTTACAAGTTAAGCCTTATCTTATCTCTTATTTACCTTATTTAAGCAAATGGGTAACATTCACTCCCTTGTTGTGACTTAATCCTCAGCTTATTATGTGCTTTCTTTTTCAATCAGACTCATTATTAGTTTACTAACTACGGGCTAATCACAATTCGTGGAGCCCAAAATAATTAAATTAACCCACCAATATCAATGGGTATGTGCAAGTATGCACATGTATGTATAAATATATATATAAATGTTTTTTTGTTTTTTGTTTTTTTGGATTTTGACTGCTTATGGGTATAGAATTCAATTCAAAGATTATCACCGTTTGCTTGTTTCTCCATATCTCAAAAAGGAAACCGACAATGGTAAGGATTAGCAGAATGGAAGGAGTCAGTCCCATTTTGCATATCCTCCATTAATTGTGAGTCAAAACCTCTTTAGGTGTGAACTTCACATGCCAAAATCATCACAGAGGCGGCAACCGTATATTTATTTATTCATTGGTACAGTATTTTTCATTTTTTGTCATTTATTTTGGAAGAATGAAAACAAAAAAAGAATATCTGAATCTGGAATATTAATTTTTTCAGAAAAAGAAAATTGTATGAGAAAGGTAGTGGGAGTGGTGTGTGGTTAATTATGTGTATGCATGGTGGAAGGTAGAGTAATAGAGGCGCAACAAGGTGAGTGTTGTTGTGGGGGCGAGCTAGGTAGCTCTTATCATGTTCTATTTGGCTTACCCATCTTATATATATAGAATCGTGTTTCTTCTCAGAAGGAATCCAGTGTGTGGCTCTTATTTCTGACAAAGAGTATCGAGAAGAAAACTCAAAGCGAGATTAAGGTTACATGTGCTTACTAACGGTGGCGCACCAAGGGGATTCAGGCAAGTTCGTGAGGTTGACGACGGAGCAAGGCAGCGATGAGGAAGAAAGTGGAAAGTCACAAAGATTGAGGCAAAGGGAGGTGGCAATGCCTTCAGGGAGTGTGGTTTCTTCGGTTCCGAGGCATATGGTGTCACAGTCTGGGTCTGGACATACCTACACGGAGTGGGTCCCTGGAAGTGGTTTCCCTAAGATGTCAGGTTTTGCGTGTTTGTCCTCTTCCTCTTCCTCTTCCTCTTCCTCTTCTTCTGCCCCTGTTCTAGGATCTTCTTCTGCTTCTGGCTCATGGGTTGGACACAAAAGAGCGCGTGAAGATGACACCTTCGTGGCTGCTTCTTCTTCTCATCACTTCACACAAGATGTGACCACACTCTACACAACAACCACTCCTCACTTCACACTACCTTCCCAACCCCACTCATCATCAGGTGCAATTGCTTTTCCCTAACATTCTGTAACCATCTTATTATCATATAAATTATTTATCTCTATCAATTTTTCATAACAACCAATTCTTTTATTTATCATTTTTTCTTGTCCTACTTATGGATCACCTTAATTTTATTTATTTTTCTACCATCACCTTAATAATTAACACACCCTTATATTCCATTGAAATATTTTCAATATTATTATTATTAGTTAATATAGCATTGGCTATGGAACAGTGTTGCAAGGATATACAAAAAATTATTTCGGTTCTAACTGTTTGTCTTCAGTTACGGAAGAAGCTTCTAGCGCTGCCGCTACGACGCAGAGTGAAACGGCGTCGTATGAGGAAAGCGGTGAGAGGAGGAGGAGGTACAGAGGGGTGAGGCAGAGGCCTTGGGGAAAATGGGCGGCGGAAATTCGTGATCCTCACAAAGCGGCCAGAGTGTGGCTTGGAACATTCGATACTGCAGAAGCTGCCGCAAGAGCTTATGATGAAGCTGCACTCAGGTTCAGAGGGAACAGAGCCAAACTCAACTTCCCCGAAAATGTTGCGCCGGTTCAACCTCAAATTCACGATTTTCCGGCGAGTACGGTCGTCGTTTCTGCTTCTCCAGCGAGTCATTTTTCGCCGGCGTTGGTGCAGGGGGCGCCGGTTCAGGGTCCCTCCGATTTGATGAGAGATTACTGGGAATATTCTCAGCTGCTCAAGGGCACAGGGGACTTCCATGGACTCGAACAGTGGTTCTACGATTCGCAAATGGCCGCCATTCAATCTTCGTCTTCGTTGTTATCTCCTTCGCCTTCTTTGTCGTCTTCTTCGTCACAAACTGCATTTTCGCCCGTCTCTGCTTCGTTTCCCCTGTTTTCCACTCAGCAATTGGAGTTTTTCCGGCCGCCGGGAGATCCCTCTCATGGCGCCGGAGACGGTGGTGGCGGGTCAGAGTTTCCACCGTCAACATGGTCGGACACCGGTGGCTATCCTCCTCCACCTGGTTGACATGGAATACACAACTTCCTAGTTTTTTTTTTTACCTACTATTTTTTCTTTCTTTCGTAAAAAAAACAAAACAAAAACAAGGCTTTTTTTCTCCACTTTTCTTTCTAAAATGATTTGGAGTTCCCTGAATTCTTATGTGATTTTGGGTTAAATATTATTGGTTGCGATTATTGTGAATAAAATTGTTTGAAGATAGGGGAGACAAAATAAAGGTTGAGGGGATGATAGAAGGGTAGAGGTAGATCAAAAGTTAAAGAGGTACAAAGCAACATTTGAGTTTGAAGCTTAGTTTGAAGATAAAGACAAAACAGCATTTAGTTTTGAAGTTCAGTTTATTCCAAATTCTCCATGGATTTGATGTTAACTTTTTCTTTCCTATCCACGCAAAAGTGTAGAAACCAATATCTTTTAGAATAAGCACTTAATTGAGTTAATTCTTTCAAAAATATCTTTTGGCATAATTTAGTTCTTAGAGAAAACATTAAATGGTTTCTTAATAATATAAACAAATATTTTATTTTTAAAATTATTTTTATTCTTTTTTAAATATATAATTATTAATTAATCTCTAAATTTAAAGTATATGTATGCCGATAAATCTCTACAAGATTGTTAATAATCTAAATAGGTTCACAGAAAATAGTAACTAAAATGAATCATACATTAAAGTATCTCATATTTGTAATATTGACAGATTATCTTTTTAAGGATTGTTTGAGAGGAAACTCGGAAAAGAAAAGAGGTTAAATTTTTTATTTTAAAATTAAAAATTATATTTTGTTTATAATAATAATAAATTATCAATATATTAAAATTTTATCAGTCTGCTATTTATGTTTTTTCTAAAAAAATTTTTTAAAAATATTTATTTAGAATTAATAAGTTATTTCCTTCTTTTTCTCGAAACTTTTTCCCCAAATAGCTTCTTAAAAATTAAATTAAGTTCAATTATTTTAAAAAAATAAAATTGAGTATTTACTTTAGCTTTTACAAAAGCTGTCTTTTAAGGAACTATATAACCACAACTTTATTAATAAGATGAAGGATATATTTAGAAAATAAATATTTAAAACTATAAGCGTCAATTAATAAATTAATAGATTAAACAATCCGTAATAATATATATATATACATAATAAATTACAAACTATTAAACTTTTAATAATTAATTTTTATTTAATAATTGTATCCTTTTAATATGTATTTCTTTACTTTGAAAGACTTCAACTTTTAAAACGATTGTTTGAATTTAAGATATTATTCATTTTATATTAAGTTTTCATCATTAAAGATATTATTTATATATATATATATATATATAATACGAGTTGAATTGATTTATTTTAAAATATTAAATTTAAATATTTTAATTATAAATTAAAAAATTTATTATATAAATTTATATAAAACTTTAAATATATCTCTTTTAATATATTTCAAATTATAATTATTTAATAAAATATTAAATATCTTGTACATTTTATAAAATGTTATAAATTTGATTTGTATGATAATATTTTTTGAATGATGATTAAATTGGTGAAATTTAATATTTTAAAAAAATAAAATTTAATTATAATATCATAAATGTTTTTGGTACCATTTTATCTCAACAATTAACATAATAAATGTTAACATTAAATATCAACATCAACTATTAAAATAAAACTCTACTTTTAATGTGAAAGCAAAACCAAAAATACCTATAATACAATACCTAAATTTTTTTATTTAAAAAAATTAGGAAACTATCATTAAAAGAAATTATTGTAATTTATATATTAAATGAGTAGAGCATGTAAATAGTTATAAATCATTTATATATATGTATAAGAGTAAATAGTAACAAATTATATTGAATTAAACTCTATTGGTGTAAGTTTTTCTAAAAAAAATAAGCTGTTTGTATAAATATTATGAACTTATATTAAAAGTATGTTATATTATAATAATAAATAATTCTATTAAAATATAAAATTATTAATATTATTATCAATATATTAAATATTTTTATAATATATTATTATTAAAAATAAATTATTAAAATTATAGTAAATTTTAATTTTTAAATAAAATTATACTAACAAATTCTATCCTAATACTAATAAGTTTTGAGTTATTTATACATGCATTTCTTATAGTGATTAAATACAATAAGTTATTCTGTCAAGAAGTTTATCTGTTATTAGAAAGTTAGTTATCTTGCTCATCTATATAAAACCCTTGTAATTGATTTCGTGACTCAATATTGAAACCACTCCTTTCACGTTTTTCTCTCATTCTAGGAGTAATTACTTGCACCTGTTTTATATTATTTTATTTAATTTTTTTTTATCATTTCAATTGAATCAACTAGTTTAGCTAAACTAGAAACTGATATTTTTTAGGATCATTTGAAGGCCAGAATTATTTTGAAAAAAAATTGATAATAAATTAGTAAAATTTATCAAAATTAATAAATCGATACAATTAATAAAAAATATCTATATAAAATAATATTATTTTGGTATTTAAAAAATTAATATTATATTTTATTTAACTTTATATGTATAACTTAAATTTAAAAATTTAAAATGCTATATAATTTTTAGTTATGTAAAATTTTGGTAGTAACATATTATACTTTTATAAATAATTTTTATATTTTAAAGATATTATATATTTTAAAATTAATATTAATTAACGTAAATTCAATCATGATTTAATTATAATAAAATCATTAAATAATAAACTAATATCTTAACCAATTTAATGATTATTTCAATTTTAAAATATTAATTCATATATATGAATTAGATCAAGACAAATTTTTATATTTAATAGTAAGAGCATATACTTGAAAATAAAGATTGGTTGACATCTTTAATAGGTGTACATTCAAAGTAATAGATATAATGAGATTTGTAATTGAAAAAACTAAAAAAGATGCATAAATAAATATAAAAATTAAGTATAAGAAGTTCAGATTGAATATTTAAATTTAACTATTGTTTGTTTCAGAAAATTTTTCTAAGCGTCAATTAAATTTTTTTTATATTGAGATTTGATTCCTTTAAAATTATAAGATATATTTAAAAGATAAAATATATTAGTAAGTGTTAATTTAAAGATTAATTAAAATTACAATAAAAATTAAATATATTTCATAACTTTTAAAATTTTAATCAAAAAATTTTAAACTATTATTACTATATTTTATCTTTTAAATTACTTTTTCTCATTTTAGATTTGTACAATCGTTTATACTGATGTTTAATAATCAACTTGTCTGAATATATATGGTTGTGATTGGACTTTGGACTCTGCTTAACGCATAGTTCATACATTTCAAGGCGTTCTTTGAATAGATCAAATTTTGGACCAACTTTACACAGAGAACGTTGTTTTTGAAAAATAAAATTGTTGGACTATTACGTGGAAAGATATATACCCTTGAAGCAATAAAGTTGTCGTGTTTTCTTAACAAATTTGGTAACCAAAAACGAAGCTATTCCTAAGACTTTTGGTTTAGCATAATGGGGACGAATTGTTTAGGGTTTTAAAGTAGGCAGAGTTTCGGAGAAATTAACTTTAAAAAAGGTAAAGATTCAATCCCTGATAATTAAGGATATTGGGTTCCAACTAATCTCTTTATTACAACCTATATTTTGCGTAATTTGACCTCTTTTATATATGTATTTTTAAAAAATAAAGTGTAAGTTATAGTTTTCGATTGAAAATTAATAATTAGAATTATAACAACTCTGTCAATAGAAAACTAAAATTGATTAGTCATTTAAGGTGTACAGATCATTAGGTGATGGACGTCTGACATAAGTTGTAAGTGATGAGAGAAATTTATTATTTCAAAAAATTAGGTCTCATTATGATATGTTTAATACACTTATCACCAATATATTATTCCATTAGAAGGGACTGAATAAGAAAAAAAAATATTGTCAAAATTCCTTATTTAATTCATATATTTTTTAAAGTTGAATAGATCAAAATTCGTCTCCACTAATATTTATCTCTCCTAATTCAATATCAGAAAATTTTGATTTGCCCCTTCTAAATTTTTTTTTTCATTAAACTCCTTCTCTCATTCTCCTTTCTCAAATCATATAATTTTTTTAAAAAGTTTAATCATGAACAGCTAGTTACTTAGGCTTTGCTTTACTTATCTGTTGAAAAATTATTTTATATTTAAAAAATTAAAAAAAATATTTGGAAAAAAAAATTCTTATTCCGAGTTTCAAAAACTAAAAACCATAAATACTGTCTAACATATTTTCAAATTTTGTTTTGCAATATTTTTTTTACAATTTTGTAAGAAATGAATTTTTCTGTCTTTTCGTTTGAAAAATAAATTTTTACAGTTGTTCTAGCAAATATATTTTTAACACCAAAACTTGAGTTAAAAAAAAAAAACAGGCCTTAGTTTTGTATTTTACCCATAATGTCCATTACCTATACCTATATAGCATATAAAAGTTGTTTCACCTAATATTTTTTAATTTTAATTTATAATTTATAAGATAAACTAAATGAAATTATATAAATAATAAAAATAGTTAATTAATTTATTTTTATCTTTTTGAAATTATCATAATTATATTAATTAAAATAAATTAGTTACAATTTACGATTAATACTTTCTTCATATCGACATGAATTTAAAAATCTATAAAAAAAGACAAACGATATTTTCAATTCTTATAAATATAAATAATTTTAATTTTAATTTTAATTTTTAAATTTTTTTTAAGTATCATAAATTTCAAATATAATTTTTTTTATTATTTTTAATAACATGATATATATTTAAATATGTTAAATCATTTATATCATTAAAGGATGATTAAAATTAGTTTCTTTTTTTAATTGATTTTGACCCAAATTTTAAAAAATTAAAAATTAAATTATATTTAATCAGACTAAAAATATATTTAAATTTATAAAAAGATATTATTTCTCAAAACAAACAATATTATTTATTTATTTATTTATATTTCACTTAAATACTTTTTATATATAATAAATATAATGATATTTAAATCTAAAACCTTATACAACCAACATTTATATCCATAACTATGAGAGAATCTATTATGTGTGCCACTACGCAAGTAGTAATAATTTACATTTGAAAGTGGAGTAAAAAGTTAGTGGAAACAAAAATAATGTTGAAAAGTTATTTCCCTTATTTTTTATGTTAATAATAATATGTTAATTATTAATTACAGCATTAATTCGAGAAAAAATGGCATAATAAATACGACTCCTGATATTTTGGCATTAATTCCTCTTCTCGCTCTTTTCCCTCAGGAAAAAACAATTTATCTCCCTAATGTTTGAATCAAGGATAAATTAGAGCTTCTTTATTTTAAAGTTTAAAAATTATTTTTTGTATTTTTTAGTATCAATACACGCTTTAAAAAATATATAACTTAAATTAATTTGTATCTAAAACTTAAAAATATTCAACAGTTCAAAATTAACTTTGATAAAGTTAATTCTATAATCATTTATAAACAGTGTAGAGAGCTTGTGTTGGAAAATCCATTAACTCTGTCCAAAGGAAGACAAGAGTTGCCGATGGTCATATTAATGGCCAAAAATACTTATTTCAGTATTCTAATAAATATTTCTTTTATTTTTAATCAATATTTTGATAACATTGATTAGCATTTAATATTATTTATATAAGTTGAGTGTAAGATATGTATATTGATGTTTATTCTCGGTCAATTTAATTATTTATGTACTTTTTTGAACTCTTATAATATATAATTGTGTTTCTTTCATATAAATGTTGATTAATTTAATTGCCAAGTCATATTTTGGTGCTTGCTTTAATTCCCCGTTTCGTCTGCCTACTGCTAACAGAAAAAAATATTAAATATTAGATTGTTTCTATTTATACATTTATTGTTTAACTAAAATTAAATTATTAATAAATATTTTGAGTTTACATGAGTAATATTCTTCACGGAATTCTTCTACAGATTGAAACAAGGTTGATCAATAATCTTTAATATAATTGATAAACATGTTGATAGGAATTTAAATTCTGATCATATCTATAAAAAAAACTTTTATTAAAAAAGATAAAATTCATTTTAATAATTTTTATACCTTAATTTCGTATTTGGATGAGAAATTTTTAAATTTTAGTATTTTTTAATAAAAATAAATAATTATTAAAATATGAATGAAGTATAATAAGAATTGCAAATAATAATTTTAAAAAAATAAAATAATAATAAAATTTAGAAATTTTTCTAAATAAAAATTATTTTAATTCTGGTAAGATAATGTTAATAAAATAGTTTATATATCAGTACGTTTAAATTAATATAAATGTTAATAAAATTGTTTATATATTAGTACGTTTATATTGATATTTTAATTCTGGTAAGATAATGATTATATCAATAACCAAAAAAAAAATAATAATAGTAAATGTAAATGATATTATAACTTTGTTGTTGTACGTGTTATAACGTTTTCTAATTAGTAAGTACTTAAATTTGGAATTATACTGAATGTACCTAATCTCTGCTTATTCCGTACTGGAATTCTACTTTGTCTATTTTTTAAAAGCTGAAGTATGCACTAAGCAGTGCATGAAAAGCATTTATCCACCAAGAATCCAATGCATAAATCGCAAAACATGAAACGACAGTAATAGTATTGTTATAATTTAATTAATGAAGATTAAACTTGCTAGTTGGCAGTTGCTAGGTGCATCTCTCTTCTTCTTCTTCTTCTTTTAAATTTTTTTTAGAGTGTCTTTTATAAAACTGGGTGCATATCTTTATTTTTATCCCTTCGAAGATTGTGAAACTATTAAATTACATTGGGCAAAAGAAATATTATAATACTAATCACAATGAGATTACGTGAGATTAAGGTTTACGTCTCGTCAGAAGTACCAAACCCCAAACGGCAAACGTCACTTTCGCTTTCCCTTCTCCAACAACGTAAAATGAGAGGGAATAAAAATATCTTCCTTCTCTTTGTCCAAATCTCATTATTCTATTATATATATATATATATATATATATATATATATATTATGTTAAAGATATTTTTTTAATTGGAGCCGTAGTTAGAGATTAATATTTTTTAAAATATAAAAATTATTTAAATAAATTTATTTCTTTTTCAAAATAATTTTATACATATAGTTAAAGTTTGAACATGTCAACATGCTTAAGAAATCTTCTCAACATATTTAATAAATCTAATTATATATACGGAATTTTATTGGTCATTATATTATAATTTTGCTTTGGTAGCAAGTGACATCACTCGCTGCGTGGTTTCAGCAAATATTCGAGGGTCTTATCGTACATGCCTTTTGTTGTTTTTATCCTCATACTTTATTTGGAAGGAGTGAAAAAGTAAATACATATAAATTTTAAGTTATTTGAACTGAGAAGAAAAGATAACAAAAGATTTTTATTAAGTGTTTAATAATAAAAAGTAAGAAAAAATAAAATTTTAAATATAAGAAAAAATGATAAAATTTTAAATTATTTTAATTTCTAATCTTTTATTATTAAATACTTTATTTTATTATAAAACAAAACATGCTTTGTTCTTTTTTAGAAAAGTAAATTATCTCCAAAAATCTCATACCATAACTGAAAGCATCCTCAAACTTTTCACAAATTATTTTTGATCAATTATTCATTGTTTCTACTTTAAATACCTAATAAATACCATAAAATTATTATTATTAATGAAAGTCTGACTTCTATCATTATCATTATTAATCAACTTAACTGTAAACTTAAATTTACATAAAAAAATAAAAAAATATCTTTTAAATTAATTATTTAAGTAAAATTATACAAAATAACACAAAAATATAACATATGGAATATTAAATTTAATAAAAAATAAAGAACTGCACTTCAGTCTAAATTATATTTGAAAGATCGATTTAAAATAAAATAAAATAAAATAAAACAATAAAAACTGAATAAAAAACTAAATTAAAGTTAAAAGGTAAAAATTTTAATTAAAGCTAAATAATTTATGGAACATAGGAAGAGATAATCGAGATCCAATATATCTCTCAAACGTGGAGGGTTTCAACGAAAGAAAACGAATACGTATTAATATAATATGGCTTAAAGTGGAGTGGACCATTTTGGTGGCTTTTGAGTTTTGGACTTTGGTGATTGCTAGGTTACCTACCATTTTGGGTAAGCAACAGGGTAGGGTTTGGACTCACTTGTGTTTAGATCTGCCAGTTCCATTTACCCACTTCGGATATGCCATATCTGTATATTTTACAAAAAATGGATAATTCACATAAATGAGGTCATAATAAAACTTGAGTAATTAAGCCGGTTACTGTTTGACAATTTGCTCCAATGAAATAAAATATGCGTTTGAGATTAAGGGAGATAAGTATTGAATATGATGTGCATTTCAATTCGATGTCACGTGAGATCATGGTTTGAACGCTATGTTTCAACGATATCATTATCAGAAAATGATGTAAGATTTGTTAGTCTCGTGATTTCTATCCTGCAAAGCTGACTGGGACATTCATATTTATCACCCTCAAGTGTATCTAGCAACATACCAAATTTAATAACTATCTTGCACATGTATCAATTAATGGAAACTGGTTTAGTAATTATTGTACATAAGTATCGATTAATAAGAGTTAATTTAATTTAACAAAAATCTTGGATTATGTTATGAATATATAATTATATTAAAAATTTAGAAGGAGAATTTCTATTTAAAATGACCCTAAATCAATACACAAAAGTAGAATTAGGAAAGAAAATTCAAAAAATTTATGTGACTTCTTCACCGTTTTTATTTTTCCTAATCATCATACAATCATGTGTTTTAATGCTAAATACACATGCATCATTTAACAATCAATATTTGGTCATCTTAATTATTGTGACAATATCAATCCATATTATCCATCTTATTTCAAGACAAAAATTTAACAGTCCGTTTCGTAGAATAGCAAAACTTCAGTGCTTTAGGCAGCCTCCATTTTTTGTGCACTTGGTCCTTACTAGTTAATTACAATTTTATAGAATGACAATGTTTCAGCTTCAAAATACTTATAATGCAAACTAGCTACCACTGCCCAAATTAATACTAATAAAAGGGGATTGATTGTATTGTTGTAAGATGGAACCAAACAAAGTTCTCAAGATGGGGTTACCCTGATCAAGTGCAATACGTTATGGATATATTACATTCCATCCAAATATTATAAGAAACAATATTAATAGCACTAAACAAAAAGTTGGAAATCTGGCTAGTTGGGTCCTAAAAGCAGCTTCTACTTGCTAAAATAAATTTGATGATTCGTGTAGGTTGAAGCATAAGATAATATTATTTTTACGGATTTATGTTTTTATAATATAATTTTTTAAAATATAATCTTTTTTTAATGATTTAAGAAATAAAATTTGCAAAAAATATCGATATGTCGATCTAGTAAAAAATATTTATATATATAAAAAATTTAGGTGTAACTAACCATTAACAATTGAAATAATAAAAATTAAATTTATAACAAAAAAAAATTATAATAATTTTTTAATGGTAAAAAAATCAGAATAAATCTTTAACAGATAAATAAATAATTTAAAAATTAAATTTAAAATAATTAATAATAAAATTTAAATATTTTAAAATTATAATAATTATAAATTATTTAAATATTTAAAATCAGAATAATGTTAACAATAATTATTAGATTTAAATTTTTTTAAAATATCTAATTTTTACACCAATTTTTGATATATTTCAAAAGATTTTAAAAAACTTTCAATAAAATAAAATATAAGAAAATTTGTTTACTAGATTTATATATTGAATGTAAATGCATTAAATTCGATATCTTTTGAAATGTGACCTAGAACTTTTATGAACCAAAAATATTTTGGTTTAATTTAAAGGTTCACTTCTCACATTACATCCTCTTTATTTTCGTCGATGCTGTGTCTCAATCTTATACCAGCGGCTTCAATTGACATTCATATAGATAACTTCATTAAGTGTATTATTTTACACTTCATATACCATACATAAAGGATATAATAATCATTAAAAAAATTAAGTTTAATCCTTTATTCAATGCAATCTAACATTCTTTATATCATAAATATGAAAATATTAATAGTATTTAATCACAAATGTTGAGTTCATATCATTTGATTTTGTTTTGACTAAAATCTCATTTTCCTGAATGTCATTTACTAAATTTTTACTTCATAAATAGTCAAATTAATTTTTTTACATCACATCATTAATCATTTCATAAAATTTTAATGTATATGTACATATCTTAAATTATATTTGTGAATTACTTTTATTGTTACTTTTTAGCCTTCATAATGTATGTATATACGAAATATAAATTTTTTTTATAAAATATTTACTAAAAGATTTCTTAGTACTTATCTTTAAATGTCTCCTAAATAAATAATAATAACTTGATTTTTATAATATATTTTATTATATATTTAAATAATTTAAACTACAATATCTCTTTTAAGATTAAAATAAATCTATTTTTAATTTATTAATGTACGAATCAAATTTATTTATTATTACTATATTATTTTATCCTTTCATACTATAATTAATGATATCTCTAAAATGTTTTAAATATCGAAGACACAACAAAATATTTTACAACAAGCTCAATGTTTTTTTATGAATAATGAATTTCTTAATAACTTGAACATACTCAATAAATCACTTATATAACTTTTTATTAAGTGTATACATCATAAGAGATTATTAATAATATAATTTTAAGATATTAAAACTTCTCAAAAAATTTTCATAATATTATAATTTTATAATATTATTATTCTAACACTTTTTTTCTAATCTAAAAATACTTGTTACACATCTCTTGCAAATTTTTGACATGTGTAAAATTTAGTCTATATAAAAATTTTAAAGATCACACATTATATTAATATAGAATTTATATTTACTACATAAAACATGAATCCCATCAAGTAATAATCATTCACTAAGAAGTCTATTTTATTACCATATTACATATGTGATTTTATTAAAAATTGTAATGTAATAATATAATTTTTATTTCAATCATTATATACTTTATAAGAATAGCATGTCAAGATATTCAAATATTTTATCATACATGAGAATATCTTAGTTACACAAAAATCATTTCAATGGTCATCCTAAATTTTTTTCAAATTTAAAATATTTATATCCAACGTTACAATCAAATAATCACACTTATAAGCTTTGCTAACATTTCATAGTTTGCAGCAAAATAAAACACAAAAAATTACTAGACTCATGTATACATATATCAATAGGATTTTGTAAAATTTATATATATATATCATATAATCAATAAAATATAATTTTATTATTATTATTATTAGACAAATGGTTAAATATATTTTTTATTTTTATAAAATTTTAAAATTTTGATTTTAGTCTCTAATTTTTAAAATTTTTGGTTTTAGTCTCTTATATTTTAAAATAGATTGGTTTTAGTCCCTAAAGTAATTCATGTTTGACATGCGACATATACTCAATAATAAGGGTCTAAAGACTAAAACCATCCATTTTAAAAAATGAGGAATTACAACTAAAATTTCAAAGTTTTAAAAAGACTAAAAACATATTTAATCTTTAGACAAAATATAATATACATAAGTGAAAATGGAAATGAGAATTATTGAAAAAGAAAAAAATCAATGCTTACTTAAATATAAGAAAATATTTGGGCTTGCATTATACATATTTTGGTTAAATTCTCAAATTTTATGTAAAGGTTGTTCTAAAAACTATTTAAATTGTATATATTTCCACATCTAGTTATATATTTATTTTCATTAATAGAACTTATTATAAAATTAAATAACAAGATAAATTTTATTATTATTATTTTTCAATCAATTTAGATAAGTTTAAGGGTATGAAAATTAAATGTATCCATCTCAAGTATAATCATAAATATTCAATAAAAAAGAAGAATACCAAATTCTAATATATCTTAATCTAAGATAAATAATGATAATAAATCTATTATTCAAATCATATATTATAAAAGTAGATGATTTAGAGTATAAAAAATTAAATCTCATCAAATATCATGATTATATGTACACATTAAAAGTTGGATGTACAATGAAGTTTTGAACCTCAACAATGTAGCGTTTTAAAAATAAGTGAAACTTAAATATGAATGTTAATCTATATATTTTAAGATGCTAAGTTAAAATTAAATTAAAAACGAGAAGGCAACATGATAAAAAAAAACATAAAAGGTTATTAATTGAAAACTACTAGATACATACTTAAAACATTATAAATGATATTACAGAATAAAAATTCTCAAATCAATAATTATAACATGAAAATATGCATAAGTTTGGACTTTGAACTCTTAAAATATTCATAAAAAGTTATATGCATAAACTCATAGGCAACAAATTAATAAAACCAAAATTTAATAACTTATCTAATTTGAATTTATATTTTAAAATATCAAACCTTTTTCAAATTTTATAAAAATAATATATATAATACAATTTATTAATTTAACGGTTTGATTGATGAAATTGAATCGTTTACAAGAATTATTAAACGTAATAATTTTAAACAAATTACTTTTAAAATAACTTGATTCATATATTTATATAAAAAACTTATATGCAACCATCATTTAGGAATTAAAATTGTAAAAATTAAATCCATAACGACAAAAGATAAAACCGTAATAATTTTTTAATGATAAAAAAATAAAATTATAATATATCTTCAACAAACAAATACATAATTAATTCATAAATTAAATTTAAATTAATTAATAATAAAATTTAAATATTTCAAAATTATTATTATTATTATTAATTAATTAAATGTTTAAAATAAAAATAAAAATATTAATTATTAAATTTTAAATTTTAAATTTTTTAAAATATCTAATTTTACATCAGCTAATATTTGCTTTTGGATTTTTTTAGTTAAAAAAAAACCATATCTCAATGCATATACTTGAGAGTCGAGTAAGCACCGATCAATTTACAACATTAATTGCACACCACTGGAGGTGAAGTAAGTTCAACTCCTAATTAAAATAATTTAGCTTTTACACTTAGTATTAGTTATGCCCGTATCTAGGCCTAATCAAAACTTCAATTCTGGTCAAATTAGAGGACTGCTTGATGATCTTCTAGTACAGATTTTTGGGTTTCTTTCTCAAACATAAGTCTATAGACCATTTCATTTCTATTTTTTTTAAATATGATTAACCTTCAGTTTACAGTTTAGAATCTAAAATTTAGAGTTTAAGATTTAGGATTTCACTAAACTCACATTAATATTGAGTAATACCTACTTTCACAAATGTATTCAAAGAAAATGATCTATTTTGTCATAGATATTTTACACAGTTTCCTTACAAGCTTTCTCCTTTACACTCTGATTGGGATTGGAAAGAAAAAAAAAGAGAAAAAAATATATATTTAGAAGAGAAACTCACGAGAAAATGAGTAAAGTTTTTAAATTAATTATTATTAAAGAAACATAAAAGAGAATAAAGAAAAAGAAAAGTGCATATAATACGAAAGAAAATATTATTATGCTTAATGGCATGTATAGTCTTGTATTTTTATCGTGTAGCCCACTTTCACTTTCTTTGGTCAGGAATCAGAAAGGCCGAAATTTTACATGAAACCCAATGCCAATTTTTTTTTTCTTGGTTGTTTTTCTGCTAACCAAATGGCTGGAAAAATGCAATTTCTCTTCAGTTTCTCTCTCGTCATTTTCCTTCTTAAAATGTCACCAAAATTTGTGTATTGATGGATTAATAAGATGTGAATAAGTGATAATATCATGTGTTTCATTTTGTTTTCGGTACTTTAAGTAGCCAATGTCGTTAGTTTGTCTAGAATCACTGACTTCTATTACCAGAAACAAATAAACCCAAAGATGAAGAATGGAGTTTGTGTTTTGCTCATACACAATGCTCTAAATTTTTTTAAAAATATTCTTAGAAAAATATGTAAACAACACACATTATTCGAAATAAATTTAATAGAAAAATTTTAAAGCTGCTTGATGTATATAAAGTAATAAGATGTTTGGAATGGATTAAACTTGAGAGAATTTATTTGAGAAAAAAGTTTTAAAAAAATATGTCTGGCAAAATAATCAAAGGCGAATTGTTTTTATGAAAAAACACAATTTTAATCTTAAACATAATTTTAATATTTATAATTAAAAATTATTAACTTATTTTTTAACTAATTATTTTTAAAATTTTATTTATAACAATGATTATTTTAATACAAAAGTACTCTTTTCTAGTTTTTTAATAAAAATATTATTTTACATAATTTAAATGATATAAATTATCTTAAAAATAATTCTTGACTAACATACGTAATCATAAAACCTATTTCATACACTAATATAATAATTTATTATTAATTTTTTCTTTACAATTAATCTAAAGTTAATATATATAATGAACATTAAATATATTCTATTTTTTTTAAAGTCACCAATACCTAAAAAATTGTGAATCACTTTGGATATACAGCTTAAATAAAATAATAGAAAATAAAAATATAATTTTTAATAAAGTAAAAAATAAAAAATATATAATACAATCATATTAATTAAATGACATTTAAATTCTGATTATATAACAAAATATATTTTAGAGAATAGTATTTTTATCATTTAAATATTTTTTCCTTTTTTTTTCTTTTTATCTATTAGCTTGAAAAGAAAGTTTTATATATAATTTTCTTCTTTCTTTTTTATTAATTTTAAATGATTTTTTTCTTTTATCTTTCTTTTTGAATTCCTTCTTATAAAAATATTATCATTCAATGTATATACATATAAACTTTTTATTTGAGACAAATTTAAAAAATGTTTGTCAAAAATTAAAAATTGAGATGAGTTGAGTGGTACAGATTTTGTTAATGTGTCTGTATCTATTCACTCTCTTTCATATGATTGGAGTTTTTTTTTTCTATTTTAATCACATATTATATGATCTGACTTTTGTTATGATAAAAATAGTTGTTTAATTTTAATTCATCTAAAGTTAAATTTTTTTTCATCATGTTATCTTTCATTAAAATTGATTTTATAAAAAAAATAAAAAAAAATAATAAAATTTAATAGAATAAATAGCAATGAACTTATATTTATTTTATAAAATTATTCTTTATTCACCCAAAAGAAGACCCCAAAAATAAAACAGTATCTCACACAATTTTCTCATGCCATTGCAAATAAATGTCATAAGTTGTCTTAAGGGAGTTTATCCGTAGCTATGAATGCAATATTGCTAAGTAACTTAATTTGGCGGTTAAGAGCAGAAATATCAGGATTAACAATATATGCTGAAGCTAAGGCTCTATCGCAACCATCGGTCCATCACCAGCAACTTTGGCATCATAATTTGCAGTTTCAGGATCCTCTTCCAACTCCTTCAGGGAACTCCTGAATGATCCAATCATCCCATCATAATGGAAGGTTGCACATTCTTGAATGGCTAGAACATTGTTTGTTTGCACCAACCCTTTTAGAAAGTTCTGTCCTTCTGTTCCCTTGTTCAAGGCCAACTCAAGGATGACCTATGAAAGTTCAACAAAGTTCTTAACATTAAGAATTCTAGAATCTGATTTCAGAATGTTCGTGCAATTCACCATGTCTTGCAAGGTATCCTTGCAAACTTGGGCCATCATGTCAGGGCCATTACCATGATGATCTTTAGAATTTACTGTCAAAGTAGAATGAGAGATGAGGATCAAACCAAGGGTGAACAAAAAGGATGAAGAATTCATTTTTTTTGGGTGGAGTTTATTTTAGGGGTCCCTTGGTTGATGGAAGAGAGTGAATTAATTGTTCAAGATATTGATTTTTTATAAGCACTCAAATTCTAATTTAGGCTGGTCATTCATATTAATATAAATGGAGTCACTTTAGGCTTAGTCACCCATATTAATAGGAATGTAGTCACAATTATGATGCATTAAATAAAAATTAAATTTTTAATAAAATTAAATTATTATGATAAAAAAGTTACATAAGAAACTCACCTTATAAATAATGCTTATATTTTTTTTTTACTAAATCTTGTTTGAAATTTGAATTAAATAAACAATTTTGGTGTTAATCTATTTAAGTATCTTAAATTAAGAAATTTATAAACTAAAGTTATGTTTGGGATATTTTTATTTTTAATTTAAAAATTAAATTAAATTTTAGTTGAGTTTTTAAGTATAATTTTTAAAAATTATTGTAAAATTATATTAAATCATTTTATTTATAAAAAATAGATAAACTAAAAATATTAATTTAAAAATTAAATTTTATTAAAATTTTAAAAATAAATATTAATATTATAATAATAACATGATAAAAAAAACAATTTTTATAAGATAATGATATATTGTAGCGATTATAATAAAAAAATATATTATATAATCATATAACTTTTATTTTATATATTATTTTATAATCAAAATATAAAATAAAAAATTTTAGTTTTTATTATTATAATATTTTTATATTATTCAATATTTGTTTTACCTAATATATATATATATATATATATATTATAATATCATATTATAAATAATTAAATAATATTAAAAGATTATAAATTTAATATAGTTTATATATAAAAAATATTTTTTATTTTATTTTTAATATATAAAAATTAGATAAATAAAATTAATATAATAATAATTATTATTATTATTATAATATAAAAAATATTATATAATAATATTATTTTATATTTTATATATTATTTGATAATAAAATATAAAAAATAAATAATTTTATATATTATTATAATATTTTATAAAAATAATATATAATTATAATATATTATAAAATTTTATATAATATGAAATATTATAATCTGTAAATTAAAGATATGCTAAATATTGTTTAAACTTTGAGTTAAGTGAACAATTTGGATCTTAATCTATTTAAGTATCCTAAATTAGGGTGGGCATGTGTTCATGATTTTACTAAAAATGAATTATGCGAACTTAAAATTGTCATCTGATTGGATTGGGTTGGATTTTGGATAAATCAGGTGTAAAATATAGTTTTTATTGATTTGGATTGATAAATTTATTTTATTGATGTCTGTTAGAACTGTCAAATTGGTCCATGATATATGGGTCAACCCTTTAAACCTAAATTCTAACTTTATATTATGTAATCCACTTAGAAGTAGGATTTTTTATAGTCTAACTCACATAACTTTCAATTTAAGTGCGCTTAGGATGGGTTGACCTTATTTTGTAATTTGTCTCTAGGTATAATTTTTAAATACAAATTCATGGAACCTCGAAGCTAAATGGGATGAGTGAGGGCTAATTTATCTAATCCTATCTTATAACCCTTTTACTTCATAACTTATTTAAAAGTAATATTTTCTATACCTTATTCCAAGTGACCTTCAAATTAAGTGAGAATAATATGAGTTAACTCATCTAACTTTATCTTGTAACATTATGTTTTATAGCTAATTTAGAAGTAAGACTTTTTAAATCCTAACTCTTAAATTAAGTGAAATAAGTACAAGCTAACTCATTTGTTTCTATCTTGTAACCCTTTATTTCATAACTCATCTAAAAGTAAAAAAAATTAAACTCTAATCTATATAATTATCAAATAACTGGGATGAATATAGACTAACCTATATAATTATAGTTTACATTTAATATTTAACTCTTTTTTTTTTTTTACAAAATTTCATTATTTCTCTTAATTTTTTCTTCCATTTCTTTATTTAAATATTCTGCTCAATTTTTTTTGTTGTTCTAAAATATTATTTAATTTTTTATATTATTAATTTTTCTTTAAATACTTTTTCATTTATCTCTAGAATTTTCTTTCTCTTTAATTCTTTCTTTTTTTTTCTCATTTTTTTTACACTTTTATCTTTTCTTTATTTATTTTTTCTAGTATATTTGTCTCTCTATCATAGGTGTCAATTTAACCCATCCAACCCAACCTAACTCAACCTTAGCCCACATGGGCTAAGGTCAAAATGATTTCCAAACCCGCATTTGTAAAGTTTATAGGGCTAAAAGTCCATTAAACCCTAAGGATTAGGGTTGATCCGTAGGTTTTATTTTTTTTCTCTTTTAATTTTAATTTTTTTATAATTTTTTCTCTCTACTTTCTTCCTTTTCTCAAAATAAAACAGAGATAAAAAATTAAAATAAGTAAGAAAATTTAGAAAAAGAAAGGAAAATGGAGAGAAAAAGATAAGTTTAGGGATAGAAATACAAATATATTTAGAAAAATAAAAAAAGATAAAAGTATAAAAAAATTATGAAAATTTGAAAGAGAAAGAGAAAAAATTTAAAGAGTAAGAAAATTTTTAGAGACAAATGAAAAAAAATATTTAGAGAAAGATAAATTTTTTAAAAAGAAACATAAATAAATTAAAGAATATTTTAATAAATAAAAATATTAAATTTAAAAAAATTTAGAGAGAAAAAAATATAAAGAGAGAAAGAGAAACTGAGAGGAAGAAATTTTTAAAAAAAAAATCAAATATAAGATAGTATCATAAAAGTTAATCCATATATATTTTAGACAAATGACAAAACAGATAAGTTAGTTCATATTCATTCCATTTAATTCGAGAAATTCTTGAGTTAAAGCTTACAAGTTTTACTTCTAACTTAACTACAAAATAGAAGGTTATAAGATAAGGTTAGATGAATTAACTTATATTCATTTCACTTAATTTAAAGATTACATTAATTAAAGTATACAAAATCTTACTTTTAAATGAGTTACAAAATAAATAATGATAAGATAGTATTGAATGAGTTAGTTTGAATGTTACGTGAGTTAGGATTAGGGATTGAAGTGAACATGGCTGACTCGACTTACTTTATATATTATATATTTATATTTTATTATATTTATAATATATATATATATATATATATAGGTGTGTTTGAAAAGAATTTTAGTTTTAACAATGGTCCTGTTCAATGATTTATAAGCTAGCAATTTAAATTTTATTTCTTATTTTTTAAATAATTCTCAAGTGTATCACTAGTTATTTAGTTTAACTTTTTTTTAAAATAAACTTTATATGATATTACCAATAAAGGACAATATCAGTTAATGAAATCAATTTTATGATTATATTTCGACGAATCATTTTTTTAAAAAGTAATTTTTTACAGTGCAATTATCTTTGAAATATTTTTTAACTGACATAATCATAAAATATGTTTCATATAAAATAATTTATAATTAATTTTTCTTCAAAATGAATCCAAACTTAAAATATATAACTAACAATAAATATATTCTATTTTTTAAAAATTACCAATACCTAAAATATTGTGAATCATTTGGTCTTTCTTTGGATAACAACTTAAATAAATAAAAAAAATTCTGTCTCAATAAATAAAAAAATAAAAAAAATAATATATATATAATACAACCATGTTAATTAAATGACATTTAAATTCTTATTATGTAATAAAAATATATTTGAGAAAAGAGTATTTTTAACGTTTAACTATTTTTTTTCTTTTCTTTTTTTCTTTTAATTATTAATTTGTAAAACAAAATTATATATATAATTTTTTTATTTCTTTTTATTTTTATTTTTTCATTTTTTAAAATTAGATTTTTATTTTTCCTTTTTTAATTCCTTTTTATAAACATATTATCATAGTGTATATATTAAATTTATTGTTATTTGTGACAATTTTAAAAAATATTTGTCAAAATTTAAAAAATTATATAAATTAAATGATATATTGTTTAGATATCTGAATCTCCCCACTTTCTTTTCATATATTGATTATTCAGACTAATTTTTTTAGTCTTAATAGCATATAAGATGGTTTGATAATTGTTTAATTTCAAATTTTTTAAAGTTAAATTTATTTAATTATGTTACTTTTTATTAAAATTATTTTTATGAAAAAAAAGTAATGTTTATTTTATGAAATTACTCTTCAATCTTCATCCATTTAAAAGGAGATTTAAAATTAAAATATAGTTCATAAAAAAATTTTATTTTTAAATTTTTCATTGCATAGATAGCTCATAAATTGATTTATGAGAGTTTATTTGTAACTTAGAATGCAATATTAGTAAGTAATTTAATTTGGCATGATTTTCTTTCAAATTTTTCACAACAATTCTAAACGATTCAATCACCCCATCATATATTTGCATATTTTTTAATCATCGAAACATCATTTGTTTGCACCAACTCTTTTAAAAAATTCCATCATTTAATTTCTTTGTTCAAAATCAACTCAAGAATCACCTATAAAAATTCATCAAAATTCTTTGCATTAAGAATTTTAAGATCAGATTTCAGAATGCTTATGCAATTCTTCATGTCATCCAAGGTGTCTTTACAAGTCAAGACCATTACCATTTTTTATAGTCTTTATTGCCAAAAGAAAATAAAAAAAAAAGATGAATAAATAAAAGAGTTGAAGAATTATTTTTTTTTGATAAATTTTATATCAAGAGTTTTTTAGTTAGTTGAAAAGAATGAATTGATTGATTATGACGTTAGTTTCTTTCATAGACACTCATATTCTAATTTAACCTAATCATTTATATTAATAGAAATATAATTAGTATAGATTAATCATCTATATTATTAGAACTGTATCCACGGGTTATGATTTATTGAGAAGAAATTAAATTGGATTTGCATGGTAAAAAAATCATATAATTAACTTACTATTTAAATAATGCTTATATTTATTTATTAATTTAAACACTCAAATTTTAATTTAGACTGATTAACTATATTAATAGGAATGTAACACGGGTTATGATGCATGAAAGATAAGTTAAATTTTTTAATTAAGTTGGATTTTTATGATAAAAAAGTTATATAACAAACTTACTTTATAAACAGTGCTTATAGTTTTTTTTTACTAAATTTTGTTCAAACTTTGAATGAAGTAAACAATTTTGATCTTAACCTGTTTAAGTACCTTAAATTAATAAATTGATCAACTAACAAATTAGAATTGGATTCAAAATTTTATGGCTAAGTGGATCAATAACCACTTAAATCAATAAAATAATTTAAATTACTAAATTTAAACCATAATTAACTAGTTTTTCTTTTCATTTTTTCTTTTCTTAATTAATTTTCAAAGTAGATCACTAACATATTTAAATTTTTATTATGTAATAAAATATATTTGAGTGAAGGATATGTTTATCATTTAATTATTTTTCTTCTTCTCTTCTATTATCTATTAGTTTGAAAATAAACTTTTATATATAATTTTTTTTTTAATTAATTTTAAATTTTTTTTCTTGAGTTCCATTTTGTAAACATATTATCATATAATATATACATCAAATTTATTTTATTAATTTTTTATTTGTAATAAATTAAATGGTATATATTTTGAATATGTATAGGAAGGTATTTCAGATAACCAAAAATTTCAATTACTAGTTGAAATTTTTTTTAAACGTATTCACTCTATTTAGTAAAGTGATTTATTTTAGTAGTTACTAGTTATTTTTAGACAGTTACTGATATTTTTGAAAAAGTTATTTTGAGTAACTTTTATATTTTTAGCTTATAATTAAAATATTTTGTTTATTTTATTAATATATTTTTATAATATAATATTTTGTTTATCTATTTATTTCATAAATTTAATATTATTTAACTCTTTCATAATAATATTATTAATTTTGACAGATTTATTTTTATATTATTATAAAATATTATATTTTAAATTTTTTAATAAATATTATTTATTTTAATTATTATATTATTTGTTTTATTTTATTAAAAATATTAGATAGTTTAATAAAAAGTTAAAATTATAAAAAAATTATTTGAAATTTATTTATGTAAAGATTTATAAAATATATTTTTATTTTTTTAAAAATTATTTAATTAAACTTTAATATATTTTGTTAAAAAAATATAACATATTTATCATATTTTAATTTATTATTTAACTATGTATTTATTTATTACTTTTATATTTATCATTTAAGTTTACCAAATATTTTTTATTCAATCGAGGTCATTTCTTAGCTTAGCTAGCTGTTAGTTTTTGATTGGGTTTTTTTACTGTTTTAATAGCATATCAAAAGGCATAACTATTCTTATAAAAAAATAATTGTTTAATTTTAATTCCTCTAAAGTTAAATTTTAATCATGTTACCTTTCATTAAATTTGTTTTTATAAATAAAAAAAAAGAAAACAAGATAAAACTCAATAGAACAAATAACAATAAACTCATGTTTATTTTATGAAATCACTCTCCCATCCAAAAGAAGATCCAACAATAAAACATAGCCCACACAATTTTTCTATTCTTAGTTTCTCATTGCAAAGAAAAACCATAAATTGGCTTACGGAAGTTTATTTATGGCTTGGAATGCAGTATTGCTAAGTAACTTAATTTGGCGGTTAAGAGCAGCAATATCAGGGTTAACAATGTGTGCTGAAGCCAAGGCTCTATCGCAAGCATCGGGTCCATCACCAGCAACTTTGGCATCAGAGTTTGCAGTGTCAGGATCCTCTTTCAACTCCTTCAGTGCACTCCTGAATGATCCAATCACCCCATCATAGTGAAGATTTGCACATTCTTTAATGGCAGGAACATCGTTTATTTGCACCAACTCTTTTAGGAAGTTTTGTCCCTCTATTCCCTTTTTCAAGGCCAACTCTAGGATTGCCTGTGAAAGTTCAAGATAGTTCTCTGCATTAAGAATTTTTGGATCCGATCTCAAAATGCTCATGCAATTTATTATGTCTGGCATACTCTGCCTACAAACTTGGATTCTCATGTCAAGGCCAAGACCATATTGACCTTTAGCATTTACTGCTAAAGGAGAATGAGAGATTAGAATCAAACCAAGAGTGAACATAAGGGCTAAAGAATTCATTTTCTTTCTCTCTTTTTTGTGGGATGGAGTTTATTTGAAGGACCCCTTGGTTGGTGGAAGAGAGTGAATTGATTGTTCAAGATGTTAGATTCTTTTATACGTACTTAAATTCTAATTTAGACTAGGGATCCATATTAATAGGAACGTGGGTTGAATATATGGAGGAAAATTAAATCTATTTTTAAGTAAGTTAGATTTTTATGGTAAATATAACAAATTCAACTTTTAAATTGCTTATATTCTTTTACTAAATTTTGTTTGAATTTTGATTTAAGTGAAGAATTTTGGTGTTAATCTATTTAAGTACTTTAAATTAATAAATTCAATAATTAAAAAATAGAATTAGATTCAAAATCTTGTTGCTAAGTAGATCAATAACCACTTGTATTAGTAAAAAAAATTAAATTATTAAATTTACATCACAATTAAGCTGAATGCTGGCTTACTTTACATAATTGTTTAAATTTTTTAAATCTTTTGAAATAAAAAATTAGTTTTAAAAATTATCCTTATTTAATAATTTACAAGCTAACAATGATTAAATAATTTTTTTTTATCTTTAATTACTTTTTTGAGTGGCTCACTAACTTATTTAGATTGATTTTTTTTAAAATTATCCAACATGATAGTACTATAATAAATTGGTGGAAGAGAGTGAATTGATTGTTCAAGAAATTAGATTCTTTTATAGATACTTTAATTCTAATTTAAGTTGATCTAGACTAATCATCCATATTAACAGGAACCTAAGTTGAATATATGGAGAAAAAGTTAAATCTTCGTTAAACTAAGTTATATTTTTATGGTAAAATAAAATTTATATAACAAACTCACCTTTTAAATTGCTTATATTTTTTTATTAGATTTTGTTTAAATTTTGAATTAAGTGAAATTTTTTTGTTTTAATTAATAAATTCAACAACTAAAAAACAAGAATTGCGTTCAAAATCTTGTTGCTAGGTCGTAGGTAGATCAATAGCCACTTAGATCAATAAAAAAAAATTAAATTATTAAATTTAAACCATAATTAAACTGAGTGTTTGCTTACTTTATATAATTGTTTAAATTTTTTAAAATTTTTTGAAAGAAAAAAATAGTTTTAACAATTATCCTTATTTAATAATTTATAAGGTAACAATAATTAAATAATTCTTTTTTTTAATTTTTAATTAATTTTTAAAGTGGATCACTAACTTATTTAATTTAAAGTTTTTTTTAAAAGTTTAATATAGTACTGATTAGGGTTAACATTTATTTGCAAAGTCAATTTTATAGTTATGTTTAGATGAATAATTTTATAAAAAAAAAATTAGAAGAGGAGTTTTAAACATGTAAGTACTTAAACCTAGTTATTTATATTAATATTAATGTAATCACTTTAAACTATTTATCCATATTAAAAGGAATGGAGTTTTGGGTTACGATGTATGAAAAAAAAATTAAATCTTTTTTTTTTACTATATTAAATTTGTATAATAAAAAAGTTATATAACATACTATTTTTTAAATAATACATCATTATTTACTTAATTTTTTTAAAACTTTGCATTAAGTGAACAATTTAGATCTTAATTTATTTAAGTAGTTTCAATTAATTACCAACTAACAAACTGAAAATGCTAATGTTAGATTTGCATTCAAAATCTATTTTCTTAATGGACCAATAACCCTAAAATCGATAAAAAAAAATTAAATTACTAAATTTAAACCAAAATTAAATTGAATACTTTACTTACATTGCTTATGTATTTAAATTTTTAAATATTTCAAAAAGAATTATCATAACAATGATTCTCCTTCAAGAATTTACAAGCTAATAATAATTTAATAATTTTTTATTTTTTAATTAATTCTCAAAGTGTAACATTAATTATGTAGTTTGAATATATTTTTTAAGTGAGTTCAACATTATATTAACATTACATGTTAATATTTTTTGAAGAATCCAATTCTATCATTATTTTTGAATAAATCACTTTAAAAGAAATTTTTTAAATAATATAAATTATCTTAAATTAAATTCAATTATAAACAATAATAATTTATTATTAATTTTTCTCCATAACTAATCTAAATTTAATACATACATACATATATATATATATATATATATATATATATAAAACATTAAATATATTTTATTTTTATTCAAAGTTACCAATATTTCACTTATCGTTGTGTAGATATGAAACTTAAATAAAAAAATAGAAAATAAAAAAATATTATTATAATAATAGAAAAAAATTAAAAAAGGTATATAACGTAATCATTTTAATAAAATGGCATTTAAATTCGTATTATGTAAAAAAAATATTTGACTGAAGGAAATGTTTATGATTTAATTTTTTTGGTCTTTTTTTATCTATTAGTTTGAAAATAAAATTTAATACATAATTTTATTTTTATTTTTTTAATTAATTTTAAATTTGTTTTTTTTCTTGTGTTCCATTTTTGTAAACATATTATTATCACACAGTGTATACATCAAAATTATTTTATTAATTTTTTATTTGAACCAATTTTAAAAAATATTTATCAAAACTTAAAAATTAGATAAATTAAATGGTACATATTTTTATGTAAGTGTGTGTCTACTCATTTTCTTTTTCTATATTGACGATGAAAGGTTTTTTTTTTAATGATGTTAATTGCATATCAAATTATTTAACTTTTGTTATGCAAAAAATAATTGTTTAATTTCAACTATTTTAAAGTTAAATTTGTTCAATCATATTATTTTTTCTTAATATTTTTGATAAAAAATTAAGAAAAGAAACGAGATAAAATTTAATAAAATAATAATAAAAAAGTGATATTTATTTTATAAAATCATTCTTTATCCATTAAAAGGGAGATCCAAAAATAAAACATAATCCACATAATTTTTCTATTCTTGGTTTTTCATTACAAAGAGATTTCATAATTTGGCTTATGAGGGTTTCTTTGTAACTTGGAATGCAACATTACTAGGCAATTTAATTTGGCGACTAAGAGCAGCAATATCAAGGTCAACAATGTATGCTGAAGTTAAGGCTCTATCACAAGCAGAAGGTTCATCACCAACATCTTTAGTATCGAAGTTTGCAATGACATATTTTCTTCCAACTCTGTGAGGACAGTCTTGAATGATCGAGTCATCCCATCATTGTAAAGATTTACACATTCTTTAATAATGTTAATACAATCCAATACAATCCACTGTGTCTTGCATGTTGTGCCTACAAACCTAGATTCTCATGTCTAGGTTGGTAACATAATGATCTTTTGCATTTACTTGAAAATGGAAATGAGATATTAGAACCAAATAAAGGATGAACAAAGGGGTTAAATTTCTTTTTTTTGGGTGGAGTTGATTTAAAAAATTCCTTGGTTAGAGGAAGAGGGTAAGTAGATTATTCAAGATGTTCAATTTTATAGGCACTTAAATTTTAATTTGGGCTAATGATCCATATTAATAGGAACATAACCATTAATTAAATATATGGAGGAGAAATTAATTTTTTTTAACTAAATTAAATTTTTATGATAAAAAATAAATATAACAAAGTCACCTTTTAAATTATTTGTACTTTTTCACCAATTTTTTATTAAACTTTGAATTAAGTGAACAATTTTGATTTTAATATATTTAAGTATCTTAAGTTAATAAATTTATCAACTAATAAACTAGAATTGCTTTCAAAATATTGATTATAAGTAGATCAACAACTACTTACATCAATATAAAAAAATTGAACTACTAAATTTAGATCAATATTTTGCTTACATTACATAATGATTTAATTGTTTAAAATCTTCCAAAAGAATTTTTTTTTATAATTATCATCGTTAAATAATTTACAAGTTAACAATAATTAAATAATAATTTTTTATTTTTTAATTAATTTTTAAAGTATATCATTAATTTATTTATATATTTAAATTTTATTTTAAAGAAAAATTAATATAATATTATGTGTAAGGACGATATTTTTCTATGAATGTGTTTTGGTGAATCTTTTAAGAGAAGAAAGTAATTTAATTAAAAAAATTTTAAAAATTACATGTATATATTTTTTATTTTCACATTTACCAGTTAATTTTACTTTAGCTTTCATTCCTTAGCTTTGTTCGCCACTGGTTTATCGTTTTATGATTGGAGGTATTTTTTTATAGTTTTAATAGTATATCAAACGGCATAATTTTTCTTATAAAAAACATAATAATTGTTTAATTTCAATTCCTCTAAAGTTAAATTTTAATCATGTTACCTTCCATTAAATTTGTTTTTATAAATGAAAAAAAAAAAGAAGAAAACAAGATAAAACTCAATAGAACAAATAACAATAAACTCATGTTTATTTTATGAAATCACTTTCTGTCCATCCAAAAGGAGATCCAACAATAAAATATAGCCCACATAATTTTTCTATCCTTGGTTTCTCATTGCAAAGAAAAACCATAAATTGACTTACGAAAGTTTATTTATGGCTTGGAATGCAGTATTGCTAAGTAACTTAATTTGGCGGTTAAGAGCAGCAATATCAGGATTAACAATGTGTGCTGAAGCCAAGGCTCTATCGCAAGCATCAGATCCATCACCAGCAACTTTGGCATCAGAGTTTGCAGTGTCAGGATCATCTTTCAACTCCTTCAATGCACTCCTGAATGATCCAATCATCCCATCATAGTGAAGATTTGCACATTCTTTAATGGCAGGAACATCGTTTGTTTGCACAAACTCTTTTAGGAAGTTTTGTCCCTCTATTCCCTTTTTCAAGGCCAACTCTAGGATTGCCTGTGAAAGTTCAAGATAACTCTCTGCCTTAAGGATTTTAGGGTCTGATCTTAGAATGCTCATGCAATTCATTATGTCTGGCATGTTTTGCCTACAAACTTGGATTCTCATCTCCATGGCAGAACAAGATTGATCTTTAGCATTTACTGCTGAAGGAGAATGAGAGATTAGAATCAAACCAAGGGTGAACAAAAGGGTTAAAGAATTCATTTTCCTTATTCTTCTTTTTTTGTGGGATGGAGTTTATTTGAAGGATCCCTCAGTTGGTGGAAGAGAGTGAATTGATTGTTCTAGATGTTAGATTCTTTTATACGCACTTAAATTTTAATTTAAACCAGGGATCCATATTAATAGGAACGTGGATTAATATATGGAGGAAAATTAAATCTATTTTAAATTAAGTTAGAGTTTTATGATAAGAAAAAAAAGTCATATAACAAACTCAACTTTTAAAGTACTTGTATTTTTTTTACTAAATTATCTTTAAATTTTGATTTAAGTGAAAAATTTTGATCTTAATTTATTTAAGTATCTTAAATTAATAAATTCAACAAGTAAAAAACAAGAATTGAGTTCAAAATTCTGTTGCTAAGTAGACCAATAACCACTTAGATCAATAAAAAACATTAAATTAATAAATTTAAACCATAATTAAACTGAATGTTAGTTTACTTTACATAATTGTTTAATTTTTTTTTAAATCTTTTGAAAAAAATTAATTTTAACAATTATGCTCATTTCATGATTTACAAGCTAACACTAATTAAATAATTCTTTTTCTTATTTTTTAATTAATTTTTAAAGTGAATCACTAACTTATTTAGTTTAAAATTTATTCGTAAAAGTTTAAAAAGATAGTACTAATAAGAACCAACATTTATTTGAAAAATGAATTCTATAATTATGTTTAGATGAATAATTTTATAAAAGAAAAGTAATTTAATAGAAAAGTTTTAAACATGTAGCTACTTTAAACTAATTATTCATATTATTACAAATGTAATCACTTTAAACTACTCAACTATGTTAATAGGAATGAAGTGAATTTTAACCTACGATAGATAGATGAAGAAAAAGTTAAATACTTTTTTAACTTTTTTGAATTTTTATAATAAAAAAATTCTATTACATATATTTTTTAAGTAATACTTATCATTATTTACTAAATTTTATTTGAACTTTTGCATTATGTAAACAATTTGGATGTTAATCTCTTTAAGTAGCTTCAATTAATTATCAACTAACAAACTGAAAATGCTAGTGCTAGATTTGCATTCAAAATCTATTTTCTAAATGGATCAATAACCATGAAATCAATAAAAAAAATTAAATTATTAAATTTAAATTACAATTAAACTTAATATTTTACTTACATTAGATATGTATTTAAATTATTTTCAAATATTTTAAAAGAATTTTTTTAATCATAACAATGATCCTTTTTCAATAATTTAAAAGTTGATAATAATTTGATAGTTTTATATTTATTTTTAAATTAATTCTCAAAGTGTAACACTAATTATGTTGTTTGAATATTTTTTTAAGTGATTTCATCATGAAATTAACATTACATGCTAATATCTTTCGAAGAAGCCAATTCTAACATTATATTTGGATAGATACTTTTAAAAGAAAAAAGTAATTTTAAATAATATAATTATCTTAAAAATAATTTTTAGCTAACATACGTCATCATAAATTCTATTACATACAATAATAATAATTTATTATTAATTTTTTTCCACAATTAATCTAAATTTAATATATATATATATATATATATATATATGTATAACAGACATTAAATATATTTTATTTTTGTCCAAAGTTACCAATATCTAAAATAGTATCAATCACTTAGCTTTGTGTAGATATGAAGCTTAAATAAAAAAAATAGAAAATAAAATTATTTTATTTTAATAAAGGAAACAATAAAAAATAGAGAAGATATAAAACACAGTCATGTTAATTAAATGATATTTAAATTCTTATTATGTAGCAAAATATATTTTACAGAAGGATACATTTATCATTTAATTTTTTTCTTTTTTTTATTTATTAGTATGAAAATAAAATTTTATATTATAATTTATTTTTATTTTTTAATTAATTTTTAATTTTTTTCTTGAGTTTCATTTTTGTAAATATATTATTATCACACAGTGTATACATCAAAATTATTTATTAATTTTTATATGCAAAAATTTTAAAATATATTTATCAAAACTAAAAAATTTAGACAAATTAAATGGTACATATTTTTGTTAAGATGTGAGTTTAATCACTTTCTTTTCATATATTGATGATGGAAGCTTTTTTTATTATAATTTTAATTACATATCAAATGGCCTAATTTTTGTTATGAAAAAAATAATTGTTTAATTTTAACTTCTATAAAGTTAAATGTGTTTAATCATATTACCTTCCCTTAATATTTTTATATAAAAAATTAAGATTAAAAATGAGATAAAATTCAATAAAATAAATAATAAAAAAGTAATACTTAATTTATGAAATCACTTTCTATTCATAAAAAAGGAGATCCTAAAATAAAACATAATCCACACGATTTTTCTATCTTTGATTTTTCATTGCAAAGAGATCCCATAATTTGGCTTATGAGGGTTTATTTCTGGCTTAGAATGCAACATTGCTAAGAAACTTAATTTAACAATTAAGAGCAGCAATATCAACGTCAACCATGTGTGCTGAAGTCAAGACTCTATCACAAGCATAAGGTTCATCATCAACATCTTTAACATCGAAGTTTGCAATGACAGATCCTCTTCCAACTCTGTGAAGGCACTTTTGAATGATTAAGTCACCCCATCATCGTGAAGATTTACACATTCTTTAATAATGTTAATACAATCTACTATGTCTTGCATCATGTGCTTACAAATTTGGATTTTCATGTCTAGGTCGGTAACATAACATAACGATCTTTTGCATTTACTTGAAAAGGGGAATGAGATACTAGAACCAAATAAAGGATGAACAAAAGGGTTAAATTTTTTTTTTGTGGGGTGGAGTTGATTTAAAAGATCCCTTAGTTGGTGGAAGAGGGTGAATAGATTGTTCAAGATGTTCAATTCTATAGACACTTAAATTCTAATTTAGGCTAATGATCTGTATTAATAGGAACATAACCATTAGTTAAATATATGGAGGAGAAATTAGATTTTTTTTAACTAAGTAAAATTTTTATGATGAAAAATAAATATAACAAAGTCACCCTTTAAATTATTTGTACTTTTTCACCAATTTTTTTATTAAACTTTGAATTAAGTGAACAATTTTGATCTTAATATATTTAAGTATCTTAAGTTAATAAATTTATCAACTACTAAACTGGAATTGCATTCAAAATATTGATTATAAGTAGATCAACAATTACTCACATCGATATAAAAAAATTGAACTACTAAATTTAGATCAATATTTTGCTTACATTACATAATGATTTAATTGTTTAAAATCTCTTAAAAGAATTTTTTTTTTTATTTTGACAATTATCGTCATTCAATAATTTACAAACTAATAATAATTAAATAATAATTTTTTATTTTTTAATTAATTTTTAAAGTATATCATTAATTTATTTGTATATTTGAATTTTATTTTTAAGAAAAATTAATATAATATTATTTGTAAGAATAATATTTTTTGACAAATCAACTCTGAATATATTTTGGTGAATCCTTTTAAGAGGAGAAAGTAATTTAATTAAAAAAGTTTAAAAATGGCATGTATATATTTTTTATTTTCACACTTACCAGCTAATTTTACTTTAGCTTTCATTCCTCAGCTTAGTTTGCCACTGGTTTATCCTTTTATGATTGGAGGTGTTTTTTTATAGTTTTAATAGTATATCAAACGGAATAACTTTTCTTGAAAAAATCAAAATAATTGTTTTATTTCAATTCCTCTAAAGTTAAATTTTAATATGTTACCTTCCATTAAATTTGTTTTTGTAACTGAAAAAAAAAAAGAAGAGGAAACAAGATAAAACTCAACAGAACAAATAACAATAAACTGATGTTTATTTTATGAAATCACTCTCTGTCCATCCAAAAGGAGATCCAACAATAAAACATAGCCCACACAATTTTTCTATCCTTGGTTTCTCATTACAAAGAAAAACCATGAATTGGCTTACTGAAGTTTATTTATGGCTTGGAATGCAGTATTGCTAAGTAACTTAATTTGGCGGTTAAGAGCAGCAATATCAGGGTTAACAATGTGTGCTAAAGCCAAGGCTCTATTGCAAGCATCGGGTCCATCACCAGCAACTTTGGCATCAGAGTTTGCAGTGTCAGGATCCTCTTTCAACTCCTTCAATGCACTCCTGAATGATCCAATCATCCCATCATAGTGAATATTTGCACATTCTTTAATGGCAGGAACATGTTTGTTTGCACCAACTCTTTCAGGAAGTTTTGTCCCTCTATTCCCTTTTTCAAGGCCAACTCTAGGATTGCCTGTGAAAGTTCAAGATAACTCTCTGCCTTAAGGATTTTAGGATCTGATCTTAGAATGCTCATGCAATGCATTATGTCTGGCATGTTTTGCCTACAAACTTGGATTCTCATCTCCATGGCAGAACAAGATTGATCTTTAGCATTTACTCCTAAAGGAGAATGAGAGATTAGAATCAAACCAAGGGTGAACAAAAAGGTTAAAGAATTCATTTTCCTTCTTTTTTTTTTTTGTGGGATGGAGTTTATTTGAAGGATCCCTCAGTTGGTGGAAGAGAGTGAATTGATTGTTCTAGATGTTAGATTCTTTTATATGCACTTAAATTCTAATTTAAACTAGGGATCCATATTAATAGAAACGTGGATTGAATATACGGAAAAAAATTAAATCTATTTTTAACTAAGTTTTATGGTAAAAAAAAAGTTATATAACAAACTCAATTTTTAAATTATTTATATTTTTTTACTAAATTTTCTTTAAATTTTGATTTAAGTGAAGAATTTTGGTGTTAATCTATTTGAGTACCTTAAATTAATAAATTCAACAACTAAAAAACGAGAATTGAGTTCAAAATCCTGTTGCTAAGTAGACCAATAACCACTTAGATCAATACAAAATTTAATAAATTTAAACCATACTTAAACTGAATGCTAACTTATTTTACATAATTGTTTAATTTTTTTTACATTTATTAAACAAAATAATTTTAACAATCATGCTCGTTTAATGATTTACAAGCTAACAATAATCAAATAATTCTTCTTTTCTTTATTTTTTAATTAATTTTTATAGTGGATCATTAACTTATTTAATTAAATTTTTTTTATGAAAGTGTAAAAAGGTAATACTGACAAACGTCAAGTCAATTTTATAGTTATGTTTAGATGAATAATTTTATAAAAGAATAGTAATTTAGTAGAAAAATTTTAAACATGTAGCCACTTTAAACTAATTATTCATATTATTACAAATGTAATCACTTTAAATTACTCAACCATTTTAATAGGAATAGAGTGAGTTTTGAGTTACGATAGATGAAGAAAAAGTTAAATACTTTTTTAACTTTGTTAAATTTTTATAATAAAAAAGTTTTGTAACATATTTTTTTAAGTAATACTTATCATTATTTACTAAATATTATTTGAACTTTTGCATTAAGTAAGCAATTTGCATCTTAATCTATTTAAGTAGCTTCAATTAATTTTGAACTAAAACTGGAAATGCTAGTGTTAGATTTGCATTCAAAATTTATTTTCTAAATGGATCAATAACCATGAAATTAAAAAAAATTAAATTATTAAATTTAAATTACAATTAAACTTAATATTTTACTTACATTAGATATGTATTTAAATTTTTTTAAAATATTTGAAAAAAAAAATTAATCATAACAATGATCCTTCTCAATAATTTAAAAGTTGATAATAATTTAATAATTTTTTTATTTTTGAATTAATTCTCAAAGTGTAACATTAATTATGTTGTTTGAATATTTTTTTAAGTGATTTCATCATGAAATTAACATTACATGCTAATATCTCTCGAAGAAGTCAATTCTAACATTACTTTTGGATGAATCCTTTTAAAAAGAATAATTTTAAATAATATAAATTATCTTAAAAATAATTTTTAGCTAACACACGTCATCATAAATTCTATTACATACAATAATATTTTATTATTAATTTTTTTCAAAAATTAATCTAAATTTAATATATATATATATATATATATATATATAACAGATATTAAATATATTTATTTTTTTTCAAACTTACTAATATCTAAAATAGTATGAATCACTTAGCTTTGTGTAGATATGAAACTTAAATAAAAATATTTTATTTTAATAATGAAAAAAAAACAAAAAACAAAGAAGATATATAACACAGTCATGATAATTAAATAATATTTAAATTCTTATTATGAAACAAAATATATTTTACTGAAGGATATGTTTATCATTTAATTTTTTTCTTTCCTTCTTTTATATATTACTTTGAAAATAAAATTTTATATATCAATTCCTTTTTATTTTTTTAATTATATATATATATATTTTATTTCCATTTTTGTAAACATATTATTATCACACCTTGTATACATCAAAATTATTTTATAAATTTTTTATTTGCAACAATTTCAAAAAATATTTATCAAAACTTAAAAAATTAGATAAATTAATGGTACATATTTTTGTTAACATGTGTCTACTCACTTTCTTTTCATAAATAATGATGGAAGATTTTTTTATTATTCTTTTAATCACATTAAAAATGACCTAACTTTTATTATGAAAAAAAAATAATTGTTTAATTTCAACTTCTTTAAAGTTAAATTTGTTTAATTATATTATCTTTTCTTTATATTTTTTTATAAGAAATTAGGACTAGAAATTAAATTTGTTTAATCATATTACCTTTTTTTTAATATTTTTTTATAAAAAATTAAGAATAGAAAGGAAATAAAATTTAATAGAATAAATAATAAGAAATTAATATTTATTTTATACAATCACTCTTTATCCATTAAAAAGGAGATTAAAAAATAAAACATAATCCACACAATTTTTTTATCCTTAGTTTTTAATTGCAAAGAGATCTCTTAATTTTACTAACGAGGGTTTAGTTGTGCAATACGTCATTTTTTATTTTTTGCAATATTTAAAAAATATTATAAAAAAATAAAAATTGTTACCTATTGTGAAAACTGAATTATGTCCGAGGATAAATTTAAAACCCAAAATAAATTATTTTGTTTTTTTAGTCTAAAATAAAAAAAAATAACAAAAAAAAAGAAAAATTGAAAAAGAAAGAAAAATAATTTTTTAATTAAGAATTTAGTTAGAAAGTTAGTTGGATTAGCTAATGATGGTTAAAAATTAGTTAGAGAAAAAAGAAAAAAAAAGAGAGAAAAAGAAAAAGAAAGAAAAATAATTTTTTAGTTAAGAATTTAGTTAGAAAGTTAGTTGGATTAGTTAATGATGGTTAAGAATTAGTTAGAGAAAAAAGAAAGAAAAGAAAAAGAAAAAGAAAGAAAAATAATTTTTTAGTTAAGAATTTAGTTAGAAAGTTAGTTGGATTAGTTAATGATGGTTAAGAATTAGTTAGAGAAAAAGGAAAAAATAACAAAATAAGAATAGAAAAAGAAAAAAAAAATAAAAATAAAGAAAATAATGAAAAGAAAACAAAAAAGAGAAGAATTAGAAAACAAAAGGGAAAGTTTCTTTACTTCTAGAAAATTTTTCCCTTTTTCATTTTTTCCTTTCCTTTTTTGAAATTTTATCTATAAATAGGGACTTTCATTTAGTTGGAGGGGGACTCTTCGTTTTCTTAAAAATATTCAGAATTTCTAAGGAGGGAGAGAGGAGCACTTTGAGTCATTGAAGGGGAGGCTTTTAGATTTTTTTTCTAGGAGGAGCACCAAAGAGACTCTTGAATTCTACATCTAATTAAGCACCTTCTTAGTCTCCATGGAACCAGTTATTCATCACCTTCCAAGATGCTATCAAGTGGCATTGAATAACATCAATGGAGGTTAGATCTTGCTTCTATTTCGTTTAATTTTCTTGCGTCTTCTCGGATTTCCGAGTTCATCTTCATCTCTGTTTTCATTTTAATTTTTGATCGGTCAAATGATCTCTGATTTCAGTGATTTTTGTTGCGTTCTCTTCTTCTTTCTCTCTAGTTTCTGGAATGATATTATTTGTCTAATTTGGATCTAAAATGAAGTCTCTATGACCAGATTACTGAAGGATGTTCGTCTTGATGCGCAAATGAACTTAACTTGTTTGATTTGTGTATACCTTACTCATTTCTGGTCTGTTCTTTGTCAAATTTGTTTTGTTTGATTCCTATAACCTATATCTTTCAATTTTTTGGTTTTAATTTTTCAGATCTACCAAAAAATATTTCTAAAAATTCTGAGATTTGCATTCAAATTTTGGCGCCAAATTTTCGAGTTAATCTTCGTCTCTGTTTTCATTTTAATTTTTGATCGGTCAAACGATCTCCGATTTTAGTGATTTTTGTTGCGTTTTCTTTGTCTTTATCTCTAGTTTCTAGAATGGTATTATTTGTCTAATTTGGATCTTAAATGAAGTTTTTATGGCCGAATTACTGAGGTATGTTTGTCCTGGTGCGAAAATGAACCTATGTTGTTTGGTTTGTGCATAACTTGCTCATTTCTTGTCTGATTTTTGTCAAACTTGTTTTGTTTGATTCCTATGATCTATATCTTTCAATTTTTTGGTTTTAATTTTTTAGATCTCTGAAAAAATATTTTTTTTGAAAAATTTTGAGATTTGAATTTAAATTTTGGCGCCAAAATCTCTTGTGTCTTTGAAGTTCTTTAGTAGATCTTGTTCTTTTAACCTTGTTTAGGTATTATTTTTCATGTGTTGATCCTTCTATATGTATTTCCTTCTGATTTGTTTGTGTTTGTACATCCTCCTTTGAAAACAATTCCTAAGAGTGCATGACCATATACATGCATCCTATATGCTAAGTCTAGCTTAAGTCATGCATGATTAAGTCATTGAATCTAAAGAGTTAAGTGTTTGCTTGAATCAAAATTAAAAAACTTAATTCTTACCTCTGGACCTTATGACCTAAGCTGGATTGGAGACAATTGAACAAGGAACATCAATGGAGGTTCAGTCCAACCTTTTATTCCGCTTAATTTTATTGGTTCTCCTCGGATTTTCGAGTTCATCTTCATCTCTATTTTCAATTTCTTCTCAGATTGTGCAACGGATTCTAATACGGGCAAGTAGCATTCTCTACTGTTACGTATTTTAATTCGTGCTAATTCAAATACGGCTTACGACGATTTGGATTATGCAAGCACGTCTTTTTTTTTCTAAAAATTCTTCTGCTTCCAAAACATCTGCTTTTTTTTCTCAGATTGTGGAAACGGGTTCTAATACGGGCAAGTAGCATTCTCTACTGTTACGTATTTTAATTCGTGCTAATTCAAATACGGCTTACGACGATTTGGATTATGCAAGCACGTCTGTTTTTTTTCTAAAAATTCTTCTGCTTCCAAAACATCTGTTTTTTTTCTCAGATTGTGCAAACGGGTTCTAATACGGGCAAGTAGCATTCTCTACTGTTACGTATTTTAATTCGTGATAATTCAAATACGGCTTACGACGATTTGGATTATGCAAGCACGTCTGTTTTTCTAAAAATTCTTTTGTTTCCAAAGCATCTGTTTTTTTTTCTCAGATTGTGCAAACAGGTTCTGATACGGGCAAGTAGCATTCTCTACTGTTACGTATTTTAATTCGTGCTAATTCAAATACGGCTTACGACGATTTGGATTATGCAAGCACGTCTGTTTTTTTTTTAAAAATTCTTCTGTTTCCAAAACATTTATTTTTTTTTAGTATTTTATTTTTCTCAGATTGTGCAAACGGGTTCTAATACGGGCAAGTAGCGTTCTCTACTGTTACGTATTTTAATTCGTGCTAATCCAAATACGGCTTACGACGATTTGGATTATGCAAGCATGTCTGCTTCCCTAAATCCTGTATTTTCTTAAGAAACATTAATTTTTTTTTTTACCTAAGATCACCCTTTTCTTCTCCAAGAGATCAAGTCTCTTAACCAGAACTACGTAGCCTTGAGTTTCCCATTGCACCGAGGAATACGTAGGAGCAGGATCAAGTCCTGTGAGGCTATTTTCTATAAACCTATTTATTTTCTATTCTATTTTAAGGGATCAAACAATTTTCAAAATATCACACACTCAGTTTAAGGGTACCGTTCTTTGGAACGGGCGAGTAGGGTGCCTAATACCTTCCTTACTCGTAACCGACTCCCGAATCTAGATTTCTTCCTCAAGTTAGGGTTTTTCCAAATGTTTTCCCTTAAAATAAAATTTGGTGGCGGCTCCACAATCCACAAAATTCATTTCAAAATTTAGCGAGTTCGTCGTCTCGTTGTAATTACGGTTATAACACCTATTAATTTTAATAATATTTTAAGAAACGTTGCATCTGACTCAAGTTGCAAAATATTATTAATATCATTTAAAAAATGTTACAAAAATATAAAAAAATATTACCTATTAATTTTAGTAACATTTTTAAGAAGTGTTGCATCTAATATATATATTGCAAAAAGTGTAATATGTAATAGTGGTGGCTTGGAATGCAACATTGATAAGCAACTCAATTTGGTGATTAGTAGCAGCAATATCAAGGTTAACAATGTATGTTGAAGTCAAGACTCTATCACAAGCATAAGGTCCATCACCAGCAACTTTAGCATCGAAGTTTGTTGTGACAGATCCTCTTTCAACTCTGTTAGGACACTCTTGAATGATCCAGTCATCCCATCGTAATGAACATTTACACATTTTTTAATAATGCTAATGCAAATCCACTATATCTTGCATGTTGGGCCTACAAACCTAGAATCTCATGTCTAGGTCTTTTGCATTTACTTCAAAAGGGGAATAAGATATTAGAACCAAACAAAGTATGAACAAAAGGGTTAAAAAATGTTTTGTAGGGTAGAGTTGATTTGAAAGATCCCTTGATTAGTGGAAGAGGATGAATTGATTGTTCAAGATATTCGATTACATAGGCACTTAAGTTCTAATTTAAGCTAGTGATCCATATTAATAGGAACATAACCACTACTTAAATAAATGGAAGAGAAATTAAATTATTTTGTAACTAAGTTAAATTTTCATGATAAAAAATAAGTATAACAAAGTCACCCTTTAAATTACTTGTACTTTTTTACCAATCTTTTATTGAACTTTGAATTAAGTGAATAATTTTGGTCTTAATATATTTAAGTATCTTAAGTTAATAAATTTATCAACTAATAAATTGGAATTGCTTTCAAAATATTGATTATAAGTAGATCAACAATTACTCACATTGATATAAAAAAATTGAACTACTAATTTTCAATCAAAATTTTGCTTACATTACATAATGATTTAATTGTTTAAAATTTTAATTCTTTTTGTTTTGACAATTATCGTCATTCAATAATTTACAAGCTAACAATAATTAAATAATAATTTTTTATTTTTTAATTAATTTTTAAAGTATATTATTAATTTATTTGTATATTTGAATTTTATTTTTAAGAAAAATTAATATAACATTATCTGTAAGGATCATATTTTTTGTCAAATCAACTCTATGAATATGTTTTGGTGAATTCTTTTAAAAGGAGAAAGTAATTTAATTAAAAAAAAGTTTAAAAATGGCATGTATATATTTTTTATTTTTCACATTTACCAACTAATTTTACTTTAGCTTTCATTTCATTCCTCAACTTAGTTCGCCATTGGTTTATCCTTTTAGGATTGGAGGTGTTTTTTATAGTTTTAATAGTATATCAAACGACATAAATTTTCTTGTAAAAATCAAAATAATTGTTTTATTTCAATTCCTCTAAAGTTAAATTTTAATTATGTTACCTTCCATTAAATTTGTTTTTATAAATGAAAAAAAAGAAGAAAACAAGATAAAACTCAACAGAACAAATAAAAATAAACTGATGTTTATTTTATGAAATCACTCTCTGTCCATCCAAAAGGAGATCCAACAATAAAACATAGCCCACAATTTTTCTATCCTTGGTTTCTCATTGCAAAGAAAAACCATAAATTGGTTTACGGAAGTTTATTTATGGCTTGGAATGCAGTATTGCTAAGTAACTTAATTTGGCGGTTAAGAGCAGCAATATCAGGGTTAACAATGTGTGCCGAAGCCAAGGCTCTATCGCAAGCATCAGGTCCATCACCAGCAACTTTGGCATCAGAGTTTGCAGTGTCAGGATCCTCTTTCAACTCCTTCAATGCACTCCTGAATGATCCAATCACCCCATCATAGTGAAGATTTGCACATTCTTTAATGACAGGAACATCGTTTGTTTGCACCAACTCTTTTAGGAAGTTTTGTCCCTCTATTCCCTTTTTCAAGGCCAACTCTAGGATTGCCTGTGAAAGTTCAAGATAACTCTCTGCCTTAAGGATTTTCGGATCTGATCTTAGAATGTTCATGCAATTCATTATGTCTGGCATGTTTTGCCTACAAACTTGGATTCTCATCTCCATGGCAGAACTAGATTGATCTTTAGCATTTACTCCTAAAGGAGAATGAGAGATTAGAATCAAACTAAGAGTGAACAAAAGGGTTAAAGAATTCATTTTCCTTCTTCTTCTTTTTTTGTGGGATGGAGTTTATTTGAAGGATCCCTCAGTTGGTGGAAGAGAGTGAATTGATTGTTCGAGATGTTAGATTCTTTTATACGCACTTAAATTCTAATTTAGACTACGGATCCATATTAATAGGAACGTGGGTTGAATATATGGAGGAAAATTAATCTATTTTTAACTAAGTTAGAGTTTTATGGTAAGAAAAAAAAGTCATATAACAAACTCAACTTTTAAATTACTTATATTTTTTTACTAAATTTTCTTTGAATTTTGTTTTAAGTAAAGAATTTTGGTCTTAATTTATTTAAGTATCTTAAATTAATAAATTCAACAAGTAAAAAACAAGAATTGAGTTCAAAATCTTGTTGCTAAGTAGACCAATAACCACTTAGATCAATAAAAAAATTAAATTAATAAATTTAAACCATAATTAAACTGAATGCTAGCTTACTTTACATAATTGTTTAATTTTTTAAAAAAATAATTTTAACAATTATGCTCATTTTATGATTTACAAGCTAATAATAATTAAATAATTTTTTTCCTTATTTTTTAGTTAATTTTTAAAGTGAATCACTAACTTAATTAGTTTAAAATTTTTTTATAAAAGTTTAAAAAGATAATACTGATAAGGATCAACATTTATTTGAAAAATCAATTCTATAATTATGTTTAGATGAATAATTTTATGAAGGAAAAGTAATTTAATAGAAAAATTTTAAACATGTAGCCACTTTAAATTAATTATTCATATTATTACAAATGTAATCACTTTAAACTACTCAACCATGTTAATAGGAATGGAGTGAATTTTAAGCTACGATAGATGAAGTAAAAGTTAAATACTTTTTTAACTTTGTTGAATTTTTATAATAAAAGAGTTCTATTATATATTTTTTTTAAGTAAAACTTATCATTATTTACTAAATTTTATTTGAACTTTTGCATTAAGTAAACAATTTTGATCTTAATCTATTTAAGTAGCTTCAATTAATTATCAACTAACAAACTGAAAATGCTAGTGCTAGGTTTGCATTCAAAATCTATTTTCTAAATGGATCAATAACCATGAAATTAATAGAAAAAAATTAAATTATTAAATTTAAATTACAATTAAACTTAATATTTTACTTACATTAGGTATGTATTTAAATTTTTTTCAAATATTTGAAAAAAAAAACAATTTAATCATAACAATGATCCTTCTCAATAAAAGTTTATAAGAATTTAATAGTTTTTTTTTATTTTTGAATTAATTCTCAAAGTGTAACACTAATTATGTTGTTTGAATATTATTTTAAGTGATTTCATCATGAAATTAACATTACATATGCTAATATCTCTCGAAGAAGCCAATTCTAACATTTATTTTGGATGAATCCTTTTAAAAGAAAAAAATAATTTTAAATAATATAAATTATCTTAAAAATAATTTTTAGCTAACACACGTCATTATAAATTCTATTATATACAATAATAATTTATTATTAATTTCTTTCCACAATTAAGCTGAATTTAATATATATATATATATATATATAACAGACATTAAATATATTTTATTTTTGTTCAAAGTTACCAATATCTAAAATAGTATGAATCACTTAGCTTTGTGTAGATATGAAGCTTAAATAAAAATATTTTATTTTAATAAAGGAAAAAAAATAAAAAACAAAAAACAAAGAAGATATATAACACAGTCATGATAATTAAATAATTTTTAAATTCTTATTATGTAACAAAATATATTTTACTGAAGGATATGTTTATCATTTAATTTTTTTTCTTCTCTTCTTTTATCTATTAGCTTAAAAATAAAATTTTATATATAAATTCTTTTTTCTTTTTTTAATTATATATATATATATATATTTTGAGTTCCATTTTTATAAACATATTATTATCACACCTTGTATAAATCTAAATTATTTTATAAATTTTTTATTTGCAACAATTTCAAAAAATATTTATCAAAACTTAAAAAATTAGATAAATTAATGGTACATTTTGTTAACATGTGTGTCTACTCACTTTCTTTTCATATATTATTGATGGAAGATTTTTTTATTATTCTTTTAATCACATATAAATGACCTAACTTTTGTTGTGAAAAAAAATAATTGTTTAATTTCAATTTCTCTAAAGTTAAATTTGTTTAATCATATTATCTTTTCTTAATATTTTTTTATAAAAAATTAGGAATAGAAGGGAGATAACATTTAATAAAATAAATAATAAAAAAGTAATATTTATTTTATGTAATCACTCTTTATCCATTAAAAAGAAGATTCAAAAATAAAACATAATCCACACGATTTTTCTATTCTTGATTTTTAATTTCAAAGATATCTCTTAATTTGACGAATGAGAGTTTAATTGTGCAATATGTTATTTTATATTTTTTGAATTATTTAAAAAATATTATAAAAATATAAAAATTATTACCTATTAATTTTAGTAATATTTTAAGAAGTGTTGCATCTGACTCATGTCGCAAAATATTATTAGTATCATTTAAAAAATGTTACCTATTAGTTTTAGTAACATTTTTAAGAAGTGTTCATCTAATATATATATCGCAAAAAGTGTAATATATAATAGTGGTGGCTTAGAATGCAACATTTGTAAGCAACTTAATTTAGCTATTAGTAGCAGCAATATCAAGGTTAACAATGTATGCTGAAGTCAAGACTATCAAGGTTAACAATGTATACTTAACAATGTATGCTGAAGTCAAGACTTTATCACGAGCATAAGATCCATCACTAGCAACTTTAGCATCGAATTTTGTTGTGACAGATCCTCTTTCAACTCTGTTAGGGCACTCTTGAATGATCCAGTCATCCCATCATAATGAAGATTTACACATTCTTTAATAATGTTAATGCAATCTGTTATATCTTACATGTTGTGCCTTCAAACCTGGAATCTCATGTCTAAATCGGTAACATAATATTTTGCATTTACTTCAAAAGGGGAATAAGATATTAGAATCAAACAAAGGATGAAAAAAGGGTTAAAAACAAATTTGTGGGGTGGAGTTGATTTGAAAGATCCCTTGGTTGGTGGAAGAGGATAAATTGATTGTTCAAAATATTCGATTCTATAAACACTTAAGTTCTAATTTAAGCTAATGATCCATATTAATAGGAACATAACCATTACTTAAATATATGGAGGAGAAATTAAATTATTTTGTAACTAAGTTAAATTTTCATGATAAAAAATAAGTATAACAAAGTCACCCTTTAAATTACTTGTACTTTTTTACCAATTTTTTATTGAACTTTGAATTAAGTGAACAATTTTAGTCTTAATATATTTAAGTATCTTAAGTTAATAAATTTATCAACTAATAAATTGGAATTGCTTTCAAAATATTAATTATAAGTAGATCAACAATTACTCACATCGATATATAAAAAATTGAACTACTAAATTTAAATCAATATTTTGCTTACATTACATAATAATTTAATTGTTTAAAATTTTTTAAAAGAATTTTTTTTTTGACAATTATCGCCATTCAATAATTTATAAGCTAACAATAATTAAATAATAATTTTTTATTTTAAATTAATTTTTAAAGTATATCATTAATTTATTTGTATATTTAAATTTTATTTTTAAGAAAAATTAATATAATATTATCTGTAACGACCATATTTTTTATCAAATCAACTCTATGAATATGTTTTGGTGAATCCTTTTAAGAGGAGAAAGTAATTTAATTAAAAAATATATAAAAATGGCATGTATATATTTTTTAGTTTTCACATTTACCAACTAATTTTACTTTAGCTTTCATTTCATTCCTCAGTTTAGTTCGTCATTGGTTTATTCTTTTAGGATTGGAGGTGTTTTTTATAGTTTTAATAGTCTATCAAACGGCATAAATTTTCTTGTAAAAATCAAAATAATTTTTTTATTTCAATTCCTCTAAAGTTAAATTTTAATCATGTTACCTTTCATTAAATTTGTTTTTTAACTGAAAAAAAGAGGAAACAAGATAAAACTCAATAGAACAAATAACAATAAATTGATGTTTATTTTATGAAATCACTCTCTGTCCATCCAAAAGGAGATCCAACAATAAAACATAGCCCACAATTTTTCTATCCTTGGTTTTTCATTGCAAAGAAAAACCATAAATTGGCTTACGGAAGTTTATTTATGGCTTGGAATGCAGTATTGCTAAGTAACTTAATTTGGCGGTTAAGAGCAGCAATATCAGGGTTAACAATGTGTGCTGAAGCCAAGGCTCTATCGCAAGCATCGGGTCCATCACCAGCAACTTTGGCATCAGAGTTTGCAATGTCAGGATCCTCTTTCAACTTCTTCAATGCACTCTTGAATGATCCAATCACCCCATCATAGTGAAGATTTGCACATTCTTTAATGGCAGGAACATCGTTTGTTTGCACCAACCCTTTTAGGAAGTTTTGTCCCTCTATTCCCTTTTTCAAGGCCAACTCTAGGATTGCCTGTGAAAGTTCAAGATAACTCTGTGCCTTAAGGATTTTAGGATCTGATCTTAGAATGTTCATGCAATTCATTATGTCTGGCATGTTTTGCCTACAAACTTGGATTCTCATCTCCATGGCAGAACTAGATTGATCTTTAGCATTTACTCCTAAAGGAGTATAAGAAATTAGAATCAAACCAAGGGTGAACAAAAGGGTTAAAGAATTCATTTTTCTTTTTTTTTTTTTTGTGGGATGGAGTTTATTTGAAGGATCCCTCAGTTGGTGGAAGAGAGTGAATTAATTGTTTGAGATGTTAGATTCTTTTATACGCACTTAAATTCTAATTTAGGTTAGGAATCCATATTAATAGGAATGTGGGTTGAATATATGGAGGAAAATTAAATCTATTTTTAAGTAAGTTAGATTTTTATGGTAAATATAACAAATTCAACTTTTAAATTTCTTATATTCTTTTACTAAATTTTGTTTAAATTTTGATTTAAGTGAAGAATTTTGGTGTTAATCTATTTAAGTACCTTAAATTAATACATTCAGTAACTAAAAAATAGAATTGGATTCAAAATCTTGTTGCTAAATAGATCAAGAACCACTTGTATTAATAAAAAAAATTAAATTATTAAATTTACATCATAATTAAGTTGAATGCTTGCTTACTTTACATAATTGTTTAAATTTTTTAAATCTTTTGAAAGAAAAAATTAGTTTTAAAAATTATCTTTATTTAATAATTTACAAGCTAACAATGATTAAATAATTTTTTTTTATTTTTAATTACTTATTTGAGTGGCTCACTAACTTATTTAGATTGAATTTTTTTTTAAGAAAATCCAATGTGATAGTATCATAAGATTCAATATCTATTTATGAGATCAATTCTATAGTTATGTTTGGATGAATAATTTTATGAAAGAAAAGTAATTTAGTAGAAGATTTTTAAACATATAGCTACATTAAATTAGTTATTCGTAGTAATATAAATATAGTCATTTTAAACTATTCATCCATGTTAATAGGAACGTAGCTTTAGGTTACAATGCATTGAAAAAATATTAAATCCTTTTTTTTTGCTATGTTAAATTTATATAATGAAAAACAATTTAGATTTAAATTTATTTAAGTAGCTTTAATTAATTACCAACTAACAAATTGGAAGTTCTGGTGCTAGATTTGCATTCAAAATCTATCTTTTAAATAGACCAATAACCCTAAAATTGATAAAAAAAATTAAATTACTAAATTTAAATCAAATTAAGCTGAATAGTTTACTTATGTTACTTATGTATTTAATTATTTTTCAAATCTTTCAAAAGAATTTTTTTAAATCTTAAAAATGATCTTCCTTCAATAATTTACAAGCTAATAATAAGTGAATAATTTTTTCTTATTTTGTAATTAATTCTAATAGCGTAACACTAGTTATATAGTTTGAATTTTCTTTTTAATCGAGTTTAACTAGTAACATTACATTTTAAAGATTTTTTAGTGAAATCAACTCTAATTATTTTTGGATGAGTCATTTTAAAAAAAAAGAATTTTAAATAATATAAATTATCTTAAATATAATTTTTAGCTAACACACATAATCATAAATTTTATTACATACAATAATAATTTGTTATTAATTTTTTCTCCATAACTAATCTAAATTTAATATATATATATATATATATGTATATATATATATAATATGAACATTAAATCTATTCTATTTTTTAAAGTTACCCATATTTAAAATAGTATGAATCACTTAATTTTTGTTTCGGTATGAAGCTTAAATGAGAAAATAGAAAATAAAAATATATTATTTTAATAAAGAAAATATATATATATAACAGAGCCATGTTAATTAAATAATATTTAAATTTTTAGTATGTAATAAAATATATTTGACTAAAGAATATGTTTATCATTTAATTTTTTTTCTTTCCTTCTTTTATCTATTAATTTAAAAATAAAATTTTTATATATAATTTTTGTTTTCCTTTTTTAATTAATTTTGAATTTATTTTTTTCTTGAGTTTCATTTTTGTAAACATTTTATTAACAAGGTGTATACATAAAAATTATTTATTAATTTTTTATTAATTATAATTTTAAAGCATATTTATCAAAATATAAAAAATTATATAAATTAAATGGTACATATTTTTGTTAACATATGTGCTACTCACTTTGTTTTCGTATATTGATGATGGAAGGATTTTTTTATATTTTAATCGCACATCAAATGGTCTAACTTTTGTTATGAAAAAACCAATTGTTTAATTTTAATTCCTCTAAAGTTGAATTTGTTTAATCATATTATTTTTTATTAAAAAAATTATAAAAAAAAATAGAAAGGAGATAAAATTTAATAAAACAAATAACAATAGACTCATTTATTTTTTGAGATTACTCTCTATCCATCTATGAGGAGATTCAAAAATAAACATAATCAACACAATTTTTCTATTCTTAATTTTTCATTGTCAAGAGATCCCATAATTTGGCTTATAAGAGTTTATTTGTGACTTGAAATGAAACAAGAGCATCAATACCAGGGTTAACAATATGTGCTGAAACCAAGGCTCTCTCACAAGTATGAGGTCCACCACTAGCAACTTTGGCATCAGAGTTTGTAGTGGCAGGATCCTCTTCCAACTCTTTTAGGGCACTCCTGAATGATCCAATCATCCCATCATAGTGAATATTTGCACATTCTTTAATGGCTGAAACATTGTTTATTTGTACCAATCCTTTTAGAAATTTTTTTCCTCTATTCTTTTTTAAGGCCAACTCTATGATAGTTTGTAAAAGTTCAAGATAGTTCGTTGCATTAAGGATGATAGGATCTGATCCCAAAATGCTCATACAATCCACTATGTCTTGCATGTTATACCTACAAACTTGGATTCTCATGTCAAGGCCAGTAACATAATGACCTTTAGCATTTACTTCAAAGGGAGAATAAGAGATTAGAATCAAACCAAGGGTGAACAAAAGAGTTAAAGAATTCATTTTTGTTTTTGTGGGATGGAGTTTATTTGAAGGATCCCTTGGTTGGTAGAAAAGAGTGAAGTGATTGTATAAGATGTTGGATTCTTTTATAGACATTTGAATTTTAATTTAGACTAGTGATCCATACTAATAGAAACATCTCTAGTTAAATATATGGAGAAAAAATTAAATATTTTTTTCTTATTTTTAATTAATTTTTAAAGTGCATCGCTAATTTATTTAGATTTTCTTTTTAAGTGAGTTTAATATAATATTATCCATAAGAATGATATCTTTTATAAAATAAACTCTATAGTTATGTTTGGGTGAATCATTCTAAGATGAAAAAATAATTTTATAAAAATTTAAAATTTTAAAATATTTTATTTAAATATTTTTTATAAGAATTTTAAATTCAATAGAATTTTAAAAAGAATTTTAATAAATTTAAAATATCACCAAAACAAGCAAAATTTTAAAAATTATGTTAACGTTTCAAACAGTATCAGGATAAACCAAAATTTTTAATACAATTCGTTATCTGTTCTATATCTATTATCTATTATTTATTGCATTTGTTTCGTTATATAATAATAACTTTTTTGAATATATATTAGTTATATTTATATTTATTATTTATATTAGTATTAATTTATTACGAGGAGGGATCAAGTTATACCAAGAGAGTAACTTTACTTAAAGTTACTCTGCTTAATAACACTCGTATATAATTATATTTTATCAATCCAACCATTAAATTAATAAATTATATTATATAGATCATTCTTATAAAATTTAAAAAATGTTTGATATTTTATTAAATAAATTTAAATTAACAGATATTATAAGAGATATATTATTTGTTAATTTAAATTTTATCAAATATTTTTAAAATTTAATAAAATTTTGCAGGGATAATCTATATAATATAATTTATTCATTCAACGGTTGGATTGATAAAATATAATTGTATATGAAAACTATTAAACGGAGTAATTTTAAACAAAATTACTTTTAGAATAACTTAATTCCATTATTTTAGATTATATTTATCATCTAAATAAATGATATAGATTTACGATGAATTTGGCATAACTTGCTAAAAATAATTATTTGATACCTTAACCTTAACTTTGGTATCATATATAGTAACTCGAACATGCTGATAAGATAACTCAACCGAATCGCATTTAATGATTCAACGTAGGAACAGAAAGCACCAAGTCTTTGAGGAATAATAGTCATACCGAGATAAAGAAGAATGCTCCAGATTGTAATTTAGGAGAAAATTTTGCAATTGAGTGATACCCAATTTTCGCTTTATTCATTTTAATCTTTTCAGCAATGATTAGAAGTAAAATGGAGCAAATGGCATATCAAATAAATAGCAAGGAGATTGAATTTAGCAAAAGGAAATAATTCCTTACAAAATGGCAACTGGTGGTTCAAATTTCTGTTGAATAAGATACTTATATTTAATGTACAATAATACCCCGAGTAAAATTACTTCTTTATAGAAATAACATTTAAATTTTATTCGCTTCAATGATTAAACCCCCATGCAAAATGACCAGGTACCTTAGTTTCATTTGCTCAAGAAAAATAGTGGAAGGCAGTATATCCAAGTCCAACACATTATCAATGCAAGATGAGTAATAGAAATTCCAGTTCTTCAATAGGACCATATCCAAATGCAGGGATAGCAGAAGACCAAAGATTTTCATTTTTCCCAAGCCGTACTAAGTTACTAAAATATCATCAAAGTTGCTATCACATTAATAGTAGAGATAAAAGTACTTCCAATAGAGGACCCACTTTTACAATGCCTAAAACGCAGTATATGTTGAGAATCTTTTTCAGTATCACAACTGCTATTTACACAAAGAATAAAGCCAAGTAAAGATGAGATCCACATATTGGACAGTTAGAAAAATGAAAAGAAAAAAAAGTCTCCCAAACAAATTACAAACACACATTTCTATCATTCTATGCCTTCCCAAAGAACTAGGATTATCACAAAAAGGTGAGCTAAGTTTTTATACCAAAGTTCCACCCAATTCAGCTCCCATTTCCTTTTCCATCTTTAGTATCCAAGCAATCCCACTTCATATATGGTTGCCACATCTATAATATGGTTGATGCCATAAACATATCAGAGACAAACCACACCCCTCATTGGCGCATTTCCTTCGAAGTAACATAGTTTCTGCTTTCAATGACATTAGAATTTGCAAGGACTTCTTGTGCAATCTCCCAGTTTCCACTCCTTTCCCAACTTGAGTGCCTAGCATCCGATCGAATTGTTGGAGCTCGATGATCTGAGGACAAAATTGAGTCAGGTTCGGAAGCATTATGGGGTGGTCCATTGCTCCCTCTGCTCCGAATGTCCTCATCAAGTTCTTCAATATTCCTACGCTGTGATATCTTCAATAGGTCTTCACCAATATCTAGATCATCTTCAACCTTAGGACGGCGATCACTCAAGTCATCTGGTTCACGTTCACGGACAATGACTGGAGCTAGGGGCCTTGGTGCCCCCTCTTGAAAAAAAGCCCTGAAATTGTTCCTTGAGGGCTTTACTTTTGTGCAAAACACTTCCAGGAAATTATTTAAACAGCCCCGATTAAAAACATTGATCCTGCCATCGGCCCTGTACCGGAAGTTTTCATAGGTAGTCTGCAAGACAAGAGGTATAAATTTAGGTGATGAAGATATTGATGTAAAACAAGAATTCGTGAGAAACAATAATATTACAGTTAAGCTAAATTTGAATATGGACATGGTTCAGCTTATATCCTACAACACACCTAAACCTAGCAAATACTGAAATTTGGCAAACCGGTACACCACTCAGTTGTATGTGTCTATATCTATATTATATATTCCATAGCATGAAAAACAGTTGAGAGGATGGCTTTCTCTTCACATCAGGAAATAAGTGAATCAGGCTTACGTTGAAAAGAAGAAAATAGGGGGAAAAAAACTAATGAAAGAAAGAAAATAAATTGAACTATTGTCTTTGCCAAAAATATAACATAATGTGCATTAAAAAGATCTGTCATCATTAGGCATATTAAGTTTTTTTAAATCAAGCAGTCTGCAATAAATACCGTCAAGATCATCCCTCTTAACATTCTCTGTTTCCAGTTGGAAACTGGTCTATGGGTACACTAAACAAGATATTAAAATCAGAAATGTAAAAAACAAATTGACAGACCTGGTTTGTGCCTATAAGGTACAGATGAAAACCAGTTAGTCCACCAACAAACCAGAGAGAGATGAAACAATAGGCCATGAGTATCACAGATGCAGGGGATTCTTTCATCGCCTTCCAAACTGTGCCATCATAATTATCCATCCGAACCTTGATGTAAAAAGCTGAGAGAGAAAACACGTAGATGCACAGAATAGTTGCTGAAGAGACAAACATAAAGAAGTAACGATAGTTCCTCTGCACATTGGAAAAGTACAAAGATGTATAAGAACAAAGCAAGTAGCAACCCAAGAACATCAATGCAAAAAACATGTATCATAAAATCAATTAATATCATCACAGTCAACTATCATACCAGACCAATGCATTGGCCCACCCAAGGGCAATGGTGATCAAAACGCTCAACACAGTTGTTGCAAATGGAGCAATGCGAGCAACGAGGAGGACGATACAGCATACAAGTCTCACAATATTTCACCCTTACAGCAAGGCCATTGACCATGACTTCTTTTGTTCGAGGGAACTGAAGGCTTGGTGTTTGTCGTCCAGCTCCCCCAGCATCAACAGAAACTGAAGAATCATAACGAAACTCTTCTTCTGGTGGATGTGAGTTCCTTGGAACAATGCCCGGATCACGTGAGGAAGTAAGAAAGAGAAGCACCAGGACCTAGAAACATAGACTGTGAGATTATGTTGTGTCATGTTATATGAGAACACTAAAGAAGATTATAGAAAATCAGCTTCTTAATAACGAAATGCTATCACCAAAACAGCTCCCAACCTTACTTTAGTAAATTAAAAAATTATTAGGAGAGAGAAAGGCACTAATAGATGCATCACGAATTGATTCGCTATGCTAGTGACATAGTTAAATAAGCCACCCTTCCAGTTCTCGGCATTGGCTCATAATAGGTATACAGGAAGATGGACAGAGTATAGGGTGGTTCCTGAACGGTAGAAAGCATGTTATGTGACATATTACTTACATTACATTTGGACCATGGAGCTTATAAACAGACCAAGCTCCAACTAAACTACACATACAAAAGGATAAAAAAAAAAAAGAAGTAATAGAGCTTACATGAATAGTAAAGAGAATTGCCACTGCTAAAATAGCATATCCTGAATTATATGAAGAAAATTCATGCCGAAGATGCCTGGCTACAAATACACAAAAGATTATAACTGGAACGATAATCAGCAACAAGGTGACAAGCAGGGACCTAGCATCAGGCCCAAATATCAGCCTCCCTCCAAATATGAATTTCTGCAGAAGATCAGCAGAAAAGTACAAACTATGAAGTAAAATACAAGTTAACTATGGGGAGAAAATAGTTCATGACAAGTAAACACCTCTAAAATTAACCAAAAGAATGCAATATTAACAGAATGCTGCCATTATATAAGGCATCAACCAAATACACTAGAAAACTACATAAACTACCCAATTGCATATAATTTTGCAATCCTTATTCCTTCCAAAACCTTTAAGGCATTTAAAGAGAAAAGCTCCCATGTATAATAGGACAAACTCACTGTTGACTAGGAACCCCAAAACAATTCAGCAGGTGCACCATACAATTGGCATATCTATAGTATTAGTATCAGCTTATTTTAGCTTAGTTATAACTATATCTCTCTATTTCTTTATAAACCTCAACAATTCAACTACCATGTGGCATATGTTCATGATTATATAATTCATTATATCATTCAGACATTAGAGGTTATTATCTCTTTGGTTTCTCATCTTGTTGCATACCTATGAGCCATAGACTATGAGGTAAAATAGGCACGAGACACCAAAAATGCATGTGAAACAAATGATCATCCATTGTTTGTAGCTAGCTGTGCACATTGGAATAATCAACAATAAGATTGCAGTTGCAGTCAGTTATGTAGCATCAATCATCCAACCAACAATACCACCAACTGTTAGTAGCTGTGCAGATTACTACTTCATGTGAGTGTCAATTTACCAAAGATTGAAACTAACTTAAGTGGCAAAGGGGTGGGGGATATCAGTTTCAGCATATCTTGAACAGCAATTAGTTTGAGCACAGAAAATTCCTCATGCTCAAGCCATTAATCAACCTTACGGCTTACGCTTAATATTTCTCTTTCTTCCAGAGTTTATTCCAACAGAAGCCACTTGATAGCATGCACCTGTCCATGCTGCTCAAGTGCACCATCCCATATTATGCCAATCTAACCCAATCAATAACCAGACCTACATCATATCTCACTCATTCAATAATCTATTCACAAACTTGGCAATTTTTGTTTAACCAGGATTCACCTCACCAGGAGAATATGAAAATCCTCGATGACAGCTCTATTCAAAGCACAGAGTCACCTAAAAATATCTGGCATGAACGTCATCCTTCTTCAACAAACATCAAGAACATTAATAACAAGAAAAAGGGAGCTACACAATAATTGTAATCCTAATGAAAACTATCATTGTATCATTCAAAGATACAAATTGAAAAGTGATCAAAAGCTCAAACTCACTATACTGTTCAATTCTTCCTACATAACTTTCCACCTAAAACCACAATTCGAGCAAAAGTTTTAGCAAAACAAGAAGGAAAAAATGCTAAATTCTGTATCTTCGTAACTTATTATCCCAAAAGATAAATCAACTCGATTGAGCGGCTTAAGACTTCGAATTAGTTAAGAAGACAAAGATTAGACCACATAGTTGAGTATAAAACCAACTGTAATCAGCTACAGCTCAGCATTCAAAGCTGTGTATTCCCAAAAAAAAAAGGAAAAACACAAAACCTCATCGCACTGCCAGCTAAACATTCAACACACACAAAACTTATAATTTTCCAAAAAAAAAAAATCCAAGATGAAATTTTTCCTAATATACTTGCACATTTCATGAACCAAAACTGCCACAGAAATTGAAAGCCTTGAGCATGAAGCAAATCCAGAGCGCACCCAGATGGCACAAGAAGCATAAAAACGCTAATTGGCAAGTAAGAAGAGGAAAAGAAGTGAACTTTACATTACTTCCTTTCCAAACTTGGTAGACGCGCTTTGCAGCCATGAAATGAAGAGTCGTTGCTGTTTGACTCACTAGGCAGGGAAGAAAGAGAGTGAGAGCCGGAACTGACAAGTGTTCATCTCACTCTCATTAGTTCGTTCATTCATTCATTCATTCATTCATTCAGGTTCCAGTGATTCAGAGATTGAGGGTCAAAAATTGTGGGCCTTGTCTGGAATGTGATGGAAAAAAGGAAAAAGAAAAAGAGGAGAGAGAGAAAAGGGGTGTGATCCCAGAGATGGCGGTTTTCGAGTTTGGAATTTTGGATTTGTGCTGATGAAAAACTTGTGTGGGAGCGAAAACAAAATAGAGGAAAAAAAATGAAATTTTTGAAGAAGAAGAAGAAGAAGTTGCCCTTGTTTGTTTGTTTGTTTCATTTCATCTTCTCTTCTCACGTCACTCTCTGTGGTTGTGACAGTGAAATTTTTTCTCTGATATTCACTTACCTGTTTCACCACTGACACGTCAGCACCCGCGTGGGATCCATCGTTCATTGACACATCCAACGGTTCTGACCGAGATACTCCTTTCTCTGTCATCGGGTTAGGTTTGGATTACTCACCACAAAACAAGTCAATAAAACTTTGATTCAGTGGAGAATTGTTTAGGAGAGTTTGAATAAAGTATTTATTTAAATTTTTAAATAAAAGTATATATAATTTTTAAAATATAACATTAATATTATTATTATTATTATTTATTTAGATAGATAAATCTGTTAAGTTTTAAAAAAATAAATGGCTCAAAATCTCACCCCTACAAATAGGTTAGAAGATTTTAGTATGGCTTATTTCATAAAAAAGTTTACTCTGGTTTAAGCATGATATAAAATAGGTTATAGGTTATAGGTTCTCAACCAGTAGCCTAATTTATTTCCCTTCTTACTTCTTAACTTTCTTTAATTTATTGAAAACTGAAAAGAAAAAAAAATCTTATATCCTTACAATAGCTGCACAAAAATTAGGAAATGCACCCCTTGTAGTAAAAAATTATGCCTCAAACCCTATGATATCATTTTAGATAACAAATATTAATTTGATTGCTAACATGAAACTGGAATTTAAAAATACATGTTTTTGTGTGTGGGAGAGAGAAATAAGTTAATGATGTAGAATTAAGTTCCACAAAACTTTGTTTGTAAAAGCTAATCTAATCACACATTTTATTTGTATTGGTATACCATTTTCTCTTTACATCAAATCTTGCACTCTTTTTTAAGAGAAGTAAAACAAAAGAAGAAAACAGTTTCAAATGGCAATGCATGAGTCCAAAAAAGCATAGGAAGCAAATGGACAAAAGAGAAGTTCCAACCTGGCTTTGCTGGTTTTGGCTTGACCATGCCAGATTCAGATGCTTTAACGCCCCTCCCATACCAAAAATTATTGCTTTTCCTAATAATAATAATGATAAATATTCCATGCCCAAGTTGTTCATTAAAGCATTACCGAAACCTAGGTATTCTCCTTGCAAAGTCAGCTTTTTAAGCATAGCAGATCTTTGATTCTTAATTGTGCCTTTCTTGTTAGGCAATCTGGACACAACGCACCTACATGTTTTCGATGGAATAAAGAAGCACGCTCTTCCTTTTATTTACACTACATTGTTTGCATCAATTAAAGTGGATACGAATCGGAAGGCAAAAGAAAGTGAACAAAATTTTGTTGCTCTTCTTGTCTTGTAGTTATAATCTAATAGTAAAGTGTAAATTTGGTTTCTTGTATTTATAAGTCACACTTTTTTCTCCTCCAGTTCATACATTGAGTATGCTTGGAACTTTTTTTCTCATAATACTACTAATATGGGATTTTTCTCATTGTCATCAAAACAATCATCTACATGGCAATGGGAAAATTTTGTTGACTTTATGCAATAATTAGTTACGACTTACAATCATTGACCACCTCGAATGGGTTATTGATTACAAAACATATGGCCACCCAGCTGTTTATTTTAATGAACAGACAGAGTAATAATTAAAAAATAAATACTGAATTAGTAAATACTTCAACTCATCGTTTATTTTGTTCAATTAATCTATTATGTTTTTTCTATGTATACAAGTAAAATTAATTGTAATTTTATGTTAAATATTACACTTGTTGAATATAATATATAATTAACTTAAATAATATTATTAAATATATTATATTTGGGGAGGGATTTAGAATAATTCATACTACAGTTAATTTGTTGGATAACTTTATATATGATACAAATTTAATAAAGTCAACTATCGAATTATAAATTATTATCATGTAGGTTAAAGTTATAGAATTTAAATTTTTAATATTTTATCAAATAACATCAATTTAATATATTATACCTTTTGAAATGTAATTAAATATTAACTATAAAATTATGTGAACTAACATTCTAAATTTTTTAAACATTTTGTGTATAAACAACATATTACTATCATATTATTTAATGACTTAATTTTTAAATTCGTATCTTAAAAAAATTATCGAAAAAAGTAATTTTAAAATGAATTAAATAATAAGATGGTATCTTGTCATTATATTTATTAATCATAATATATTTATTGGATAACTTTTCATATTGATAAAATTTATTCGCAAACATTATTGCTAAAAAATTATCATTACAAAATTCATATATAAAAATATATCATAAAAATTTATTTTATTATAGTTGGAATGAATTTAGTTTATAAAGACCTCCTTAAATAAAAAAATAAACCAAATTTATATATAATATAATCTCAAACCTCGAAATAATGGTTTCATTTAATTTGTTGTTTGAAGTTTTATTATTATTCTTAGTTCACATGAGTTTGATTTTAAAAAAAAAAAAAATTATTTGTTAAATCATATCATATTAATAAGTATTATATTTAATAAACATAACATACAATAAAAGGTAATTAAACATACTATTTATTGTTTTATTATTTTAAAAATAATTATTACTTTAGAAGTTTAAAATTTTATTAAACATTTTTAAATTATATCGTTAATTAATAATTATATGTAAACTAATTACAATTATTTTATAATCCTTTTTTCATCTATACCATTGACACCGAATATAAAAATTAGTGAAATGAAATTTTTATATTGAGTAGGTGAAATTAAACTCTATTATAATTTATTAGATATAATATTATATTTCTAGTTAATATTTTTTCGGTAATCAATTTAACAAATCTCATAAAGTTGATAAGTTTTTATTATTATTATTATTAAACATTCATCATATATTTAATTATGAGAAATTTTGAATGTTTTTGGTTGGGAAAGAATTTTAATAGCAGTGTTCATCGAACTTCTCCGAGTACAACTCCACCGTCATCTTTTGCTACATTACAACTGTTCTTCGCCGGAACCCTAGCCACCCGCACTGCTTACCGGGAACCGAGCTGTAGCCGGAAAAAATCTCCTCTCCAGTGCCGACGAAGGTCTTCTCTTTCCACCAAGAACCGATAACCGCATTGGAAGTTCGTCGATGCACGTTTTTTGAAGCACAGGTTTCACCCTTACAATCCATTTATCGCTTCTGCAATGACTGTTGAACTCGCTATATTGACTATGCCAAATTCTGATTTTCTTAGGCGAATCTAGCCCTACCATTGCTATTGGCTATTGTTGTTATCGCTGGCTCAAATTTTCTGATTCCCTAGGTTTTGGGCTTCTAATAAAAACTACTTTAATTCTTTATTAATACTAACAGTTAAAACTTATCCGTAGCAGCAGCATTGGAATTGTGAATTTGTGATTCAACAGGGTGAATATATGACCTATTGATTTTAGGTTAGGTAATCTTTAACCATCTTATCCCTTAACTTTTACTACATTTGGTCTTCAAATGTGATAGAGATAACACCTATCCATATAGAAGGGAAAGAAAACAAAAGGAATGGCAAAAATGCTGGGTGCAAATTTGTGTATTATGTATAGGCCTACTAGAGAAACTTCTACTAACTCTCTTATTTTCAGTAGGTTCACACTCTTTCAATTCTGCTGTTGTTTTGTAGGATTAAACTGATTTACAAGTAAAATATATGTTCAGGGATTGCTTCGAGGGAGGGGAGAGAGCTATTTCTAACCCATGTCTCTAATGGTGAAAGATAGCTAACTGTGCCTGCTCTTTCTGTTTACCCTTTTGGAAGGCGAATTTGAAAAACTTTGATTAATTTTTGACAAGTTCCTTGAAAAAAAAAAGAAAAAAAAAAGGATTTTAGTGATTAGTAAACTGAAGAGGAAAAGCTGTTCATTGATATTCTGTGTGAGCATTTTGCAAGATGCTGATGCTTATTTTGATTCTATAACTTTGACTTAATTTCGTAGTTAATTGCTATCCGTGTAAAGCTATCAAAGATTAGGCCTGAACATATTAATTTATGCCCTTCACACTCTCTAAAATAATGCACCTTTCCTATTTTTTCAGGTTATCCAATACAACCATTTCTCAGATGGTAATTTTTTGTTATTTTAGTTTTTGCCACACTTCCTCTATGTCTATTGTTTTTCAATTTTATTTATTATTATTATTGTTGTTGTTATCACTATCTGAAAACAATATTGTTCATGTTGTGTGTTTGAGTCAAGTAACAAAAACATTATGAATTTGAAGGATCCTCATGCTGAAGAGATGCCTCACTACGTACATATAAATCAGAATGAATTTTTTATGCGAAGGTTAGTAATTTCCTCATATGGTATTTCCTTAATGGTGTCTTTTTTTTTCACCTTTGTTTTAATCTCCAATTCTCTCTGATCATAGTATATTTTGATGGAAAATACATCTTGAGTACGAAAGCTAATTCATACTCTGTATATTGTTAAACTTGATTGTCCACTGATTGCTCAATGACATTTCCCTCTCATACTATTAACACAAAATACACATCCTGATTGGTTGTCTTTAACTTCATGATATTTTCGTATGAAAACCGTTTGTGTGATTTGGCAATGGTGTATTGTGATTCCATCTGGTAATAAGTTAAGTGTGGTATAATTTATTTTGAACTTGCTATTTTGTGCTTGCTGGCATTTCTTTTGTTATCCTTATTTTTTGGTTGTTTGATATACTTTGATATTTGAATGTTCGTCTCAACTCTCAATATCAACTCCCCTTTCCCTGACCACAAGAAGTCCTTCGTAATACTCTATTTCCTTTGAGCCAATCCCAATGGAAAGTGGGACAATGAGTGTAGTTGAGGGTATGCAGGACAAAAATAAAGTAAGAGTAAGCTGAGTGTCATAGGAATAGTAAATTTTCTTCCAGGTATCCAAATGCATAGAGAACTTTGCAAGGACAGGATTCTCAAACAAGTAATCCGAGCAAGGAACAAAATTGGTGCTGTTATGATTGGAATATACTTTGATTCTATAGTTTAGTAATTATAGTTGTCATTATATAAAATAATTCCAATCCAAGCCCGACCCCCTCCAATTGAAGGAGAGGAAAAGTGAAGGTATGAGATGGAATGGAGTTCATCCACTTGACCACTTACATGACATTCCACCCTTTTTAGAAACCCAAACAGTGGTTTCCATTCCATCCATTACCATCAATTGAACATGGGCCACATTACAAGGGCCAAGCCAGAAAGAAATGTGAAATCAAATGAAGGACTATTATGTATCAGAACTCTGGACAAACCTTTATAAGTCATATTAATTTGTTTGCTTTTCTCTTTATTTTTGTCCAGGCATAAGAAGCAGAAGGAGGAGGACATTGCTATATGTGAATGCAGATACGATGCTGATGATCCTGATAGTGCATGTGGGGATAGTTGCCTGAATGTATTAACCAGCACTGAATGCACCCATGGTTATTGCCCTTGTGGTATCTTATGCAAAAATCAGGTGAAGCTCATGTTTAGATCTGTATATGATGATATATGTTATGTATTTTGTAAATCCATATGTATGTGTCAATTGCAAAATACTATTAAAGATACAATCTTTTTTTTACTATAACCATCCTGCAGGTAGTTGAATGTTGATTGTGAGAAGTTATTACTTATTAGCTCCCAACCCATGTCCCCGAGGGAACTTTACTTAAGTGTTGCATAGTTAGAATCTTCTGTTTTAGTAAATTTCTTAGTACCATTCCAGAATGCCCTTCTAGAACTTTCGTGTTTCATAGCTTTTGAGCTTTTGGCCTATTTTATCTTGGATGAAGCTGACATCAATTCTTTTACTTGTGTCCCGTGTATAATTGGTTACAGAAATTTCAGAAGTGTGAATATGCAAAAACAAAGTTGTTTAAAACTGAAGGCCGTGGGTGGGGTCTCTTGGCTGACGAGAACATTAAGGTAATCATATGATGAATTGCTGTGAAATTTGGAAAAAGAAAATGGGACTTTCTTGCTAAACTTGATGGATGTCATTGCTTTTTTCTGCTTTATTATGGGTATAGCTGATTATTTGGTCGCTTCGTAATACCACACTTTTATTGATTTCATACAGGCAGGACAGTTTGTCATTGAATACTGTGGAGAAGTAATATCATGGAAAGAAGCCAAACGTAGATCCCAGGCTTATGAAATTCAAGGTCAAATGTCAATTAATTCAGTTTTTCTGTATGATTGGTGTTCAATTTTATGTTTTTGTAAAACTTTTGTTTGCCTTGTAGGTCTTAAGGATGCATTTATCATTTGCCTTAATGCATCTGAATCTATTGATGCAACCAGAAAAGGAAGCCTTGCCAGATTTATAAATCATTCCTGGTAATCACTTCAAACAAAAAATGCAAAGATTAAGTAAAATGAATCTGCTAGTATGCCAATATGGTAGGCATATTTTTTATTCCCTTTGTTTCCCATTAACCAACATTTGACATCAACTGAGTACTTTTAAGTTTGCAGTCAACCAAACTGTGAGACAAGAAAATGGAACGTGTTGGGGGAAATACGAGTTGGAATATTTGCCAAACATGATATTCCTATTGGAACTGAATTGGCATATGACTATAATTTTGAATGGTTTGGAGGTGCAAAGGTTCGCTGCCTCTGTGGTGCACTCAAATGCTCAGGATTCCTTGGAGCAAAATCTCGCGGTTTTCAGGTAAGCTTTGACCAAAATAGTTTTAACCTCAAAAAATTAGGTTCTTGAGTTAAGCTTTTCAAATGGTTAGGCATGGTGTTTCTTGTAGACCATGAACTTCTAAGTCCCGCTGATAGCTTGAAAGGTGCTGGATAATTAGGTGTTCTTTACTCTTTTTTATAGAAGATGATTGGATATTAAACTTGAATAATGCTTAAAATGTGGTGCAGGTAGGCTTGATTTAAGAGCTGGGTTCTTCTATTTTAATTTGATTATAAGTTTTGATTTATTATAGAAAAAATGGTGGAGAAGATTGCTAGAGTCCTTAGGCGAGTAGATCATATGGATGGTAGCCTACTGCTAGAGGTAGAGGGAGCCCCAAAAAGACTATAGGCAAAACCATTGAGAAGGATTTAGAGTTCAATGATTTGTCTATAGAATACTATAGCATCATTTGATCCTTGTAACCAAGCCTTTAACCAACCTCACCTAGTGGAAAAAGGCTTAGTTATTGTTATATCAGTTTTGATCTAATGGTCTGTGCTCAAATGATCATTTTATTAGAGGAAAAATAGTGGTTGTCATGCTTGGAAATAACTTGCTGCATCTCTTGTTCAGGGATTTTTTGTATTGCTTTATTTCTTTCGTTTTCATTTTCTTTGATTATTATTGATTTTTAATCATCTATTTTTCCTCATCTTGGGAAAACTATGGCAGGAGGATACTTACCTATGGGAAGATGATGATGACAGGTAATTTGTAATTTAGCCTATTTTTGTTATGCATTCATAAAACAGCATTCATTTTCTGTTAGTGATCTGCTAGACACCACTTGCAATAAGCCACATCAAATGATTCAGTATTGAATACTCGAAACTAGTGTCATCATTTCAAAATATATTAAGTTATATCAATATGTGTATGATACACCTAGATACACATCCAAGTATCTCATAATCTTTTTAATTTTTATTGCCATTACTTTGATTCCTTTTTCTTGTGAGGTTTTGGTGCATAAATTTTTGTTGATGTTATTGGTTATAGGTACTCTGTTGAGAAAATCCCTGTATATGACTCTGCAGAGGATGAACCGCTGTCAAATGCTGATGGACAAACCGAACACTCTTTGGATGTTATAGTTAAAGCTGAACAACTATTGGACTCCACTGCTTTTCATGTTCAACCACTTGATTTAGTTCAGATGAGAGGTTTAGATGTCAAGAAGATTAAAACTGAGGCAGTAGATGAGGATATGAACTTGTACTCCCAAGATTCTGAACAGGCCATTTCACAAAAGAATGCAATGATATCACGTATTCGAAGTAATACTGCTGGCAGAAACTATCGCATTGCACCTAGGTCCATGTCTGCCAAAAGATCAAAGGCATATAATGGTGGAAGGTTTAAAAATCTCATACAGAAGAAAATTGATGCAAAATTTGCAGCTGGCCTCTTAGCGTCCAAGGAAGCACAAGAGGAGGTTTTGAATTATGAGGTACAAGCAACTTTAGTTTTTTCATTGCTGCTGTTTGCTGAACATTATAACTGGATTTTTTTTATTGACGGACTTAATCAAAGAGGAGGTTTTGAATTATGAGGTACAAGCGACTTTAGTTTTTTTATTGCTGCTGTTTGCTGAACATTATAACTGGTTTTTTTTATTAATGGACTTAATCTTGGTTAGGTAGGTATTTCAACTTGCATAGATTGCTATACTGGTGTAGTCATGAGTTTCATAGTTGGATTCGGAGGATCGTTGTTTTTAAATGACTAAGAATCTAGATCTATCATCTGGAAAAAATCAAATGCAGTTTAATTTGAGGTGGAAGGCTGCTTTGTTTGGAAGATTTGAAAAATAGGAAGGAAAGAATTAGGTGAGAAGTAAATAGAAGGATAAGAATTGAAGGGAAAGTAGAATGAAAAAATAAGTTGTTTGAATAGAGTAGAGAAGAATGTGAAAAGAAATAGTTGTATAAATTTTAATTTATATATATTTTAAAAATACGAAATTTAATTTTAAAAAATTTAATTTTTTTACTATATTTTATTATTAATATAATTTTATTTTTTAAAAAGTATTTAATAATTTTATAATTTAAAATAAATAAAAAACAAAAAAAATTGCCCCCTCCCCCCTTGTTTTCTCTCCTCTTCTGAGGGGAGAAAATATTTCCGTAATCTTATAGAAATTAATTCTTTCTGTCCATATAAGTAAATAAACTGAGGAAGAGAAATAAAATTCATCCAACTCCAGCAAATGAATTCTTTTTTCCCTACTTTCCTTGAATCCCCAAACAAAGGGAAGAGTTTCACTAGGAGATGGCTGTGCATGATTTAGTACTCTTGTAATTTCAAAAAACTTTGATTTGATGTCAAAGATGAAAACCCACCCAGATGTTATTTTTGGTCTGCCCTTCCAAAACAATTTTTTTCTCCTTCCAATGACTGCTTAATGCACATACCATTATATGATTGTCACAATTAACGGGAATATATCAGCGTCAACATCACCAAAATAGTTGAATTGTTAGACATGGCATATGACAATTGCCACAAGGGTTGGTGCTTTATTGTTTATGCAAAAATGCTCTATTGTCATTCCATTATGCTGTGTAACAACATGCAATTGCCATTTATCTCCATGTCTAGTTCTGTGTTCATCTCTTATTTAAAGGTCTCCCTGCAGAAAAGAAAGGATGATGCTACCGCTGCTCTCGATTCCTTATATGATGAAATACGGCCTGCCATTGAAGAACATGAGAGGGATAGCCAAGACAGTGTATCTACGACAGTAGCAGAGAAGTGGATACAGGCTTGCTGCTTAAAATTGAAGTCGGAGTTTGATCTTTACTCGTCAATTATAAAAAATGTTGCTTGCACTGCTCAAAGGACCCCTGGCCAAGCAAAACCTACTGAAGTAGATAACGAAAACGAAATTAAGCTTTTGACAGGTTGAAATTCTTACTACAATTTTCCCCCTCTATAATCTGTAATTTACAATTTTTTAAAATGGCTACTTTGAGTAAACTTTTTGAAATTCATAAAATAGAGAATCCAAGACTCGGTGAAAAAAAAATCATTGTAATCTTTTCTTTTTTTTTTGTTTCGTTGTGCGTCTGTCTAGGGTTTTTTTTTTTTTTTTGTGCGGGGGAGGGAGACTCGTGGTTAAGATGAATGGAAACAAATAGGAGGGGTTACCTAGAAAAACATATGCGAGGAACTTTATTACCATTTTAAACCCGGTTCAGTTTAATGTGACGGATTTATGTTCATAGCGTTCCATTATTTACACGCTCTATAACATCATGAAAAACCATTCCATAGGCATGGAGATATCTTTACTAAAATTAAGCGGGCATCAGCCATAAAATCAAACTCCATTATCACTCTAAAGTCATAGCACAGCGTACAAGCTCCAGCCACGCCAAACGCAACTTGAAAATTAAAGCTTTCACACCTCCATTCATACCCTGATTGCAACAACCCGACAGAACGGCTGGTGAATTAATTGGTTTGCACCATCTGTAAGAATATATGCACATTAAATACAGAGGAGATCCAGAGTCCTCACACCAGTCGAGCGTTACCCGTCTGGATCAGGTTGGTTGTGTTGAACAAATAAAACTGTCGGACTTTATCGATGTTCATGTGGCGTGTAATCTGATAGGAAACTGGGAGTGTTAAATTTTCTGCGTGCCTTTGCTATCTAGTTTGGACATAGATCATGTAAATTCATGGTTATTGTTGATGTTTTTGTTGTTGACGCCTTTGAAAGTATTTTTATCATGATTTCTTTTATTGGACAAATGAATAATGTGATCAGTGTGGTGATTGAGGCATTGAGCAGAGCAGGGATAAACACCGTCCAAAACATGCCTTGAGCTTCAGCATAACACAAACGGGATATTCCTGCATCCACCAATGATAGTTTAATTAATTATTTGCCAGAGGTCACTGTCGGGTTGAGTGGATGCAATGGAACGTTCCAAGAGGATGACATATAAGCTCGGATTTCTGCGACACGTTTTACAGGATAACATGGCTTATATGTCAAGAAAAAAAAAAAACAAAGGTAGGAATTTATTGTAAATTCATATTTTTAACTTATGGAAATGGTTTGGTTTGGGTTTGAGTGAGAGGTAACATGAATCCAGGATGAGCGGACTTGGAGATAATAAAATTGAAAGTGGCGCAGCAGCAGAGATAAAATGTATGGAGTTGCAAAATAGCTGATTCCCAACAGACGATAATGAAGTGAGAAAACAATTGTAAGTAGTAACCCCTCCACCATCTAAAGTCAACACACTACCCACGGATACATTTGAAGAAGTCAACAAGAGTATTGAGATGGCGATTAGCATATAGTGAAGAGTTAAACAAATCCGTTGACTGGTCTCCCCACAACACCTTCCGCGAAACCACAGTCACACTTTCTATTCAATTCCATTCCATCCCCATCCCCATCCCATCATTCATCCTCTCCTTTCCCTTAATCATTTCACTTTACCTCTCTAAACACATTTCAATCCCATGGATCACGCCTACCAAGCCATCGTTGCTGCCGTCGCCAGCTTCTTCCTCGTCACCCTCCTCCTAGCTTCCATCCTCTTCCTCTGCCAGCACCGCAAATCCACCAAAACCCAAACTCAAACCCGAACCATTCAGATCCGAACCCGACCCCTTCCCGATCGCAACACCTCCCTCAGCGATGCCGCCTGGTCCTCCGACCCCAACCTTATCATCTCATGGGAGGAACTCGCTCGCGCCACCAATAACTTCTCTCCTCACCTCATTGTCGGCGACGGTAGCTTTGGCCTCGTCTACAAGGCCCGCCTCTCCACTGGCGACCTTGTCGCCGTTAAGAAACTCTCCCCCGACGCCTTCCAAGGCTTCCGAGAATTCGCCGCTGAGATGGAAACCCTAAGCAGGCTCCGCCACCGCAACATCGTCAAGATCCTAGGCTATTGGGCCTCCGGCCCAGAACGCTTACTCGTGTACGAGTTCATCGAAAAAGGAAACCTGGATCAGTGGCTCCACGAACCCTCCTCCAACAACGAGGTTTCTAACGACCTCCTTCGCTTACCCCTCTCTTGGGAAACCCGGGTCAAGATCATTCTCGGCGTTGCCAATGGGCTTTGTTATTTGCACGGGCTTGAGAAGCCCATTATTCACCGCGATATTAAAGCTAGTAACGTCCTGTTGAACTCCGAGTTCGAGGCCCAGATTGCTGATTTTGGGCTTGCACGCAGGATTGATAACTCGCATTCCCACGTGTCCACGCAGTTCGCCGGTACCATTGGATACATGCCCCCTGAATACAGGAACGGGGTTAATGTGGCGAACAAGAAGGTGGATGTGTATAGTTTTGGGGTGTTGATGATTGAAACGGCGTCGGGCCATCGGCCCAATTTGGCCATGAAATTGGGCGAGAATGATATTGGAATGGTCCACTGGGCCCAGAAGATGATGGAGCAAAATGCTGAGATAAATATGCTTGATGTGAATATTTCGAGAGAAGGACTGAGAGAGGATAGTGTTAAGGAATACGTGCGCATTGCTTGTAAGTGCACCAGTGAGTTCCAGAAGGACAGGCCCGAAATGCCGGAGGTTGTCAAATTCTTGGACTCAATGCCACTTTGAAATCTCATCTAAACCATGTAAATATTTACTGCTTACCTACAACCTAGTAACATTACTTCCGTTTATAATGTAGCTCTATTGCTATAACATTAATCAGTTTACATGTGGTTAATAAATGTGATAAATTCCTCACATTTTCTTTTCTTCTAGTTGCCAGTTCAGTTGTGTAATGAACTCCGCAAGGAGATGAGCATTATAAAGGTAACAGGCCATACCAAAGCTCTTCAATTTCTACTTTGTATATACTGTTTATAAACATCTTGTTGTTGATAGATAGAGCATAGATGTGTTTTTTAAGCATGCTAACAAAACTACCATATGAGTGTCTATGTGGAAAATAGTCTCTAAGTTCGATATGACTCTGTATATGGAAAATATTCTATTGAGAGAGACAAAATTTATTTTGATGATTTCTACTTTACACAGGAAAATTAGTTTTTAACTATCTATTGGGAGATATCTTTGAAATACATAAAAAAAAAAATTAAGATTGACATTCAGGCATGTGTTTATTTATTTATTTTGCACTTTGTGGCTTGTAAGGTTATGGACATGACATTATAATATAAGTGGGTGGCTTTTTGCATCGATGGATCCTGAAAAAGTAAATTGCCTGCTGTAAAAAAAAAATTTCTCAATTTTTGATGTAGCTTATTTCACTATTTACTTTATAGTTTCTCAATTTTATTAATTTTTATTTAAATCTTTTGGGACTATGAGAGCAAGTTCGGTATGTTATTTGAATTGATTTATTTACTCGAAAAAATAATTGGCAAATCAAGAGTGTACAGTTTACTTTATTTCTTATGATTCAAACATGTGAAGAAAGTTATCAACAATGTTCAATATAGTTCGTCAATAGCAATGTCCTTTAAGCATAATGATAGGGATTTAAATCTTGATTGGGTATGAAGTTTTTTTGTTGAAACAGGTAAAATTCACTTTGGTAATCCATGTCTCAAATAGATTAGACTTTGGGTGCCCAGGAATACTCAAAAAACACATGAAGAGTGTCTAACATATGAGACTAATTCATTAGGAGGGAAAGTCTCATGACTTAAGTACTAATTAAGCATCTTATTACAATTAATGCGACACATAAAATTGTCACATTTCTTGATCATCTTGTAATGCTCTCATAGTTTAGCATCCATTGTTATGAAATGTTGAATATATTTAATTAATGATCTTTCAATTGAAACAACATATTATTATTTTTATTTAACATGAGATTTTGATGTAAATTAAATTAACTTTTTTTGAGTTCATTTATTTGGATAAAAAAAATAGGTATATAGCATAAATAAATTATAATTATAACTTTAATAATGGTAAGAATAAAAGATAGAAAGAGAGAGATGAAGAAAAACATCTTGTCCTCAATTTCATGGAGAAAAAAGAGCGATAAGTTCGAAATAGAATCGTTATAAGAATATGAAAAAAAAAAATTATAAGATCGAATAATGATTTTAAGAATCCTACAACGGCACATAAGCTTTTTTGAGAGGTAATGTCCAATTTTTTATTATCATTAAAATTGTAAAAATTACATAAATATTTATAATAAAACTAAAATTCTAAATGTTTAATAGCTACTAAAGTTTGATCCACTAACATAATGAAATAAAAGTAAACAAATCATAAAAAATGCTTAATAACTATTATGACCAAATCCATTAACATAATAAACTAAACATATATTATTAATTATTAAAGTAAATAAAAATTCAAACTCTAAATATAAATGAAATAAGGATTGAATTAAAATATGTTAAATTTAATTCTTTTATTTCATATCTTAAATTGTCTTAAACATAGTTATGATTATATGATTTAAGATTTTTTTAACTTTCTTTACTTTTGATTTTGTCATAAGACCTTTAAATTCTAGTTAGAAATCTTGTCTATTTTATTCTTTATCTTTTTTTTTTTTTCATATCATCTTCTCATTCTTTAAATGAATTCATCTCATTCTTTAAACTCTCTCTAACACATTTTTTTTTTCTAATAATTTCTTTACTCATTTTTTAATCTTCTTCATCTCTTGAGGATTATTGTTGTATGCAGGTCTATTTGGTGTAAAAGCAAGAGCAAGATTTATTTGTTGGTCTATTCTCCTCATTTCTTACAAAGTAACAACAACACTATTAGATAAAAAGTTAGTCTTAGAGTTTAAGTTAAAATACTTACACAAAAGAAGTAACAAAGACTGATTAGCCAAATAAGCTTTTTCATCTCACCTTTATTAACAAATAAATTCTATACTATTCTCTCTTTTTTACTTTCTTCCTTTCTTTAGAATTTTACACTCAAATCAAGGGCCTTTTTTTTTTTTTCACTCCCTTTCTTCTCTTCCTTTAAACTTTTGATCATCTTGCTTTTATAACAATTATGCATAAAAAAAATTTGTTAGAGAGCTCATTGTAATGAGCGCATTTATCAAATTGTCAAAGTCTTCTAAGAAGGATGCGACTTGCTTCTATGATAATAACATCACATAGAACTTGATATTTATATTTTCCTAGAAAGAAATTAACCATCACTTGTTAATTTATTATCAATTCACCATTATCACTTAATCATTGGAGTTTATATGGTTTTGGACAAAGTGTAGTCTTTAGGTTCAATTTGATGACCAATTTAGGACTTGTCACCTTAGTACAACTTTATCTATCAATAATCATGGAACATATATTCCCTTGGACAACACAACATATGTGAAAGATATTTTTTGGTTGGTCCTCCTCATGTTCCTTAACATTAACACTTGAAGTGTTTGATATCTTATTTTTACAAGTAGTTGTAGTAGGAATAGATTTTTTAGTACTTATTACTTCGTATTAGAGAAAGAACTTTATTTCTTTTATTTATCCTTTCAACTCGAAGAATAGCTAGAAATAGATGATTTTTTCATAGATTTCTTCAAGTTTCACGTAATGTTTACAACTCTACAATATTTGCAATGTCTTGGTTTACACCATTAAGAAATCAAGTCATAGTTGTCTCCATATCCTCCACAATATTAGCTCTAATCAAAGTCATTTCCATCTCCTTCTAGTGTTCATCCACGTTCATACTCCCTTGTATATGTCTTTATAATTTATTATGTGAATACCTGTGACAATGGGAAGACACAAATATTCTCTATATCATGGTTTCATTTTATTGTTGATAGGATGCTTTCTAAATTTTCTTTTGTCGTTTTATACTTTGATCCCACTAAATTAAGGCACAATCAGTGAATTCAAGGATAAGAAAATATTTTAAATCTTCATCTCTCAGTTAAGGTAAGTTTTAGGATTATTCTTCCCTTCGAAAAAAATGTACTTTGAATTTCACGCCTCTAAGTTCGTCTCATTGATCACGATCTCTTCTATCTTTTTCATGTTTTCTCTCTTTGTCGTGTTTTCGTTCTTCTCTCCTTTATCTAGAGGAATCATAAAAGTTGTTACTTTTATGAAACAAACTAAGTTGTTACTTTCATGAAATTTAGATTTTTATATAATATTTACTCTTGTCTTTTATTATTCAAGTATCATTCAAGTTATTAAATTAATTCGAAATCAACCTAAAAAAATATATACGTACAATCTTGTAAACAAAACTACGTACAAAACTTAAATGTCAAGAATTAAAGTAAAAAGAAACACTCTAAACAAAATTTATGAATTAATAAAGATAAATAATAAAAGTTAAAATACTTTCGCTAATAATGCCAAACAAGATAATTAAAAAATAATAATTTTTAAAAAATTTTGTGATAAAATTTAAAAATAAATAAATATTTACTATAAAATAGAGCATAAATTATTTATTACGATTTTTTTATTTTTTAATTTAATACTATATATCAACATTTTATTTATTAAAATTGATTACATAAATTAACGTAAAACACGACAAAATGAAGAATTAACAATCTAATTTTTTGAAATCATTGATGAAAATATAATACGTTAACAAAGTAAAAGACGAAAATCACACTTCAGTATAATATTTTAAATTTATTTTTTATTTAAAATTATATTTTTTTTATATTTATTGTAAAAATGTTAAAAATATAAAATTGATGAATGAAATATTAATTACTTTTTATAAGTTTATAAATATTTTATATTAGAAACTAAAAAAAATTTAAAATATCATCGGAAGTAATATTTAGGATAGAAAAAAATTTAAATTCAAATCTTCTATATAAACTATAAAGAAAATTATTTTTGAAACAGATTTGTTTTGTAAACAAATTCATTCGACTTGCCAAAATTAATCAGAATTTTAAAGTAGTTTTTACATATCGAAAATTTAAGACAAACAAATTATTATTTAATCATAGAATATAATTTGAACTATCCTCAAATGAATTTAAATATTTAATGGCTAGAATGGAAACACATAATTTGGAGGAGCTGCATCAGAAATATTTTTAGTTCCTATTTCTAGTATTTTATAAATTAAAAAATTATTAGATAAAAAGTGTATTTAAATATTTTGAAATATAAAAATATTCAAAAATATCTTTATTTGATAAGTTTGAAGGTTACTAATATCATTTATTCTTCATATTTATAGTAAATGCAACTTGATAATGTTTTTTTTTTATTGAAAATTATTATTTTAATAAATATTCTAAAAACTATTTAAAATAATTTTTAATTAATTGGTAATATAAATATTTTTTACTGATAATATATTAAAATTAAAGTTCAAACATTAATTCAAATATATCTTACATATTTTTTATGCTATTCTTGCGTAAAAACATAATGTGTATTAATCTTTTTTAAAACATCAATTTAGAAAACTTTAAAAAATGATTAATTGGCTTAAAGGGAAAAGAAATGATAATTATATTACAAAAAATATACAGTAATTGATATAATAAAAAAAATAGGAGTTTAAAATGTGATAAATAATGCAAGGATAAAAGAAAGCAGTGGGTCATATAAATTTTATAATGTTAAAAATATATCTCGAAAGATAATGCATACCTGTGATACATTTGTTATGAAAAACTCTCAAACGTTTAATAATTTCTTTTGTGCATACTAAGGATATTTTCTTAATAAAGATAAAGATTAATTTTTTAAAATGTAAAATAATTGAAGTAAATTTTTTTTTCTTCTAACAATTTCTTTTTATATTAGAATTTAAATTTTATCAACATAATTAAGGGACATAGCTTTCTATCAATTAGGATTTTGTTAGTTATCTAAATTTAGTGACATTTAAACTTAAACAAAGGCTAAAGTGCGCCAATTAATTAATATAGCTTTCTATCAATTAGGATTTTGTTAGTTATCTAAATTTAGTGACATTTAAACTTAAACAAAGGCTAAAGTGCGCCAATTAATTAAATACAATACCCAACGTTTGTAAATTTAACTTGTCACTTATATAGATGTTTAAGATCGTGTTTTTTTTTTTTTTTTTCAAAAGTTAAAATCCTTTCCATTAAACTGGGAGATCTGTTTGGAAAATTGAGAGATCCCTTGGAAGATAGAAAGGAATTAATTATATTATAGAATCCAATGTATATATAAAAATAAATAAATGAAAAGAAAAAATAATAATTTTTATCGCTTTTCAAAACTATCTTCTTGTATAATTGGAGTTTTTTTTTATTTTGGTTATAAAAAAGCAATATCTAAAGTAGGGTTGATTTTAAAAAAAATATTTATAGAAGATTAAAATAATATTTATTATGTATAATTTTTTATGTATGATACATTTATTAATATATTTTATCTACGTTATAAAGCATAATAAAATGAATCATATTTACATGTATTTTATCATATGTTAAAGCATAAATAAAAGTATGATGCATCACGTATTTACTATATCGTTAAATCGTTAAATGCAATCCTAAAAATTTAAGATATTTTTTGTTTAAAAATTAAAAAAATGTATGATAAAAATTATAATAAAAAATAAAAAATAAAATATAATAACTTATATGATTATCATTAATTAATTTAATCAGGTAAATCTATTTAAGAGAAATAAATCTACCTTATTTTTTACTTACAAAATTTACATTTAAAATTTATTATTTAAAGAATAAGCATATCTTATCATTTGAATTAATATAAATTTGTAAAATATATAATTAATTTATTAAAAAAATTAACTTAAAATATAAAAAATATATGAATTCAAATATTTTATTTTAAATTTAAATTTATTATTGAAAAATTAAAACAGTAATATTATATTATAAATGAAATTTTTACGGTTAAGTAAATGAAATGAAATTATTTTATTTTTATTATATTTATAAAATATTACTGTAACTTTTATTTAAATATTTGATAGTAGATATATTTAGATAATAATTTAATTATTATATTTTTATTTATTATTTATTTAATTTATTCCATATATTTTTAAATTTAAATAAAACGATCAAAGATATTAATTTTTTATTTATTATTATATATTTTTTAATTTCAATCATACTTACCTCTTAAATAAATTACATAATATATAAATATGCATCACACACTGTTTCGATCTAGTTAAAAAAAACTTTCAAACCACTCCTATCTTGAATATATTTTTTTAGCATCAAAAAACTTAAAATTGTACTCTCAGATCTGTCACCGCCGTAGTTCCAGTTCCACCTTATTTACCCTTGTGCAGACACCGAGGAACGCCAATAGCTTTCATTACGAAAGGAAAATATTTATTATATCATTTATTTGAAATGTATTGTGTAAGATAAAAAAAATAAAATATGATATATAATTTTATAAAAAATATATTAAGATAAAAATTATTATCGATGTATAATTATTTTTATTTTGATTAAGATGTTTTGGTTTTTGTATGTATAAAAACTGAAAAAAAAAAAAATGTTAAACAGAACAAAAAGAAACGGGAAAGTGAATAAAAAGTAACTGCATGGGTTGCGTTTTGTTGTGCTATGGTAGAGTGAAAAAGAAGAGGCCAACAGTGAAGTCCCATATTGATTGAATAAAATGTCTGCTGAGTATTTATAGAGAGACGAAAGAATCAACATGGAGGCCATGTTTGGCACCTCGTGTCTGTAACTCGATTGGCGAATTAAAAGGTGACCGAGAAGATATCAATATTTGTGGGTCTGTTAAGGATCAGTTTGGATCTTGTTCTCATTTGCTTTCTCATTTTCTTTCTATATTTTAAATTCAAATTTGCTTTTCTAATTTTTATATTTTAAATACAAATCGTTATATTAAAATATATATAGTACATTTTAGTTCGTTTGCAACAGAGTTGAAAGATGGTACAATTATAAAATAAAATATAATTGAAAAGTATAACTTACTTAGACAGTAATTAAAAAATAAAAAGTAATAGTTCTATTTAAAAACTCTTAAAAGAGAAAAAAGTATATTCACTTAAATGAAAATAATAATTAGAGAGACATTTTTTTTTTTCGTTGAAGATATTTTAATTCCTAATTGTGAAAATATCCCACACAAGATGCACAAGTAAACCGAATAATATACGAGCACAAATCTAAACGTGAGATGTTAAACACAGCTAATAGTATTGTTAGTAACAAATTAAAATTTGAAAACATAAATATTGCTTCATTGAACCGCCACAGCATCGGTCCAGATAAACTCTATCCTACTTCATAAACACAAGCCCAGACGCGTACAACTGAAATGGCATAACAAAGAAATAAAAAAATTCAGATTCAAAGTTTTTTTTCCTTCTCATCAAACAAATTTTTCATTCCTCAATTTGTCCAAAAATTTGTTTTAAAGAAAAATTGGAGGAAAAAAAATTAGTTAAAGAAAAAATAAGGACATTGTATTTTTATTTTAACTTAAACATGTAAAGAGTGTCAATCTTATTATTTTTTTTTTCAATTTAAAATATGCTTATTTTTATATATTTATTTTGTGTAAATAAAGAAAGCTCGCATAATTCAATAGATCTCAGGATTGATGAAAAAATTGATATTTTGTTTTAAAAAAAATTGAATAAAATAACATACAATGATGTTTATAATGAGATCTCAATATTTAAGTTAGTTTTTATTTTAATAGAATATTAATAGAAGAAATAATATATAATCATTCAATAATTTTTTTATATAAACATATAATATGAATAATTTTTCATAAAATGAGGGCATGGTCTCTCGTTCTTTATAAAAAAAACTTCCAAACAGTTCTACCATCAAAGATTCTAAAACAATTTTATACACGAATCTATTAATAGTGAACTTGTATATAAGTTAAGTTGAGCTTAGTTCAAAATTTTCAAAATCTAAAACATATATTATCTTCTTTTTTCTCATTCTTTCATCATATTTTGTTTTTTATTTACCTACACATTCAAACATAAAATAAAATTTTGCATGGAAATAAAAATGTTGAGAGTACCCTTAATTTTTACACAATATAACTAAATTATCGTTTTACTTTGTCAACACTTTATTGTTTCACTCAGTAAAGGTATAAAAATTAAAATAAAAAACTAAAAATCTAATTTTGAACAATAAATAATTTAAAATTAAATAAAAATTTTAAAATCAATAATATTTTAAAATAATGAAACAATTTTTATCTAGCTTTTTTTGTACAATGTTTCATCATAAACAATATTTTTAAAAAATGATATTATTATTGTAACCTAAATATATAGGGCCCGCAAGTATGCACTATAGTCTATACTGACTCATCATGCGCACTGGTCTCCTTTTCGGAAGGGAGGGTCTGTATTTCATAATGCTGAACGCCAATTTAGAATACTTTTTCTTTCGATAAATCATTACTGTCATGATATCTCTTTTATAACGTGTTTTTTAGAATAAAATGTTTCTTTCCCTAAAATTATAATCATTAACTATTTTAGAATTTGAAATCGTGAAAAAAAAATTAAATTATTTAACAACTATTGGTTATTTTAGTCATAAATGTGAGGGTCCATAATTACTCTATCAGAATATTTAATGTAACACATTAAGTGAATATGATATCCACTTATCTATAACATTTAAAAGCATGTCAAATTAATTCTTAAAATATATAAAATAATTTATATAAGTTCTTATAATGCTTAAAAATATTTTAAATTAGTTCCTAAAATATATAAATAAATTTAAACAAACTAGTATAATTAATATAGTAATAAAGAATTAAAAAATTTATATGAGAATTATGTATTTAAAATTTTTTGTTTTTTAAAATTATAACTTCAAGTAAGTTCTTACAGATTCTTATTTAGTTTGATAAAAAATTATTATTATTATTATAAAAAACATATTTTTTAATAGTTGTATAAATTAATATAAAATATATTAAATTTTGATAATTAAATCATTTAAATTATCAAAATATTTTTAAACAAATATAGATTCGTCAATAAAAAATATAATAAAGATTAAAATCAATATTATTTATCTTGTAAAACTGTTACCAAATCAAATTTTTTTATTATATGAAAAAAGATTGTCTAAATTCAACCGCCATATATATATATATATATATATCCTATATGCTACATTTTGAACATATTATTCTAATTAATAATATTTAATACATTTAACAGCTAAGTAGTGATCTGTTACTAATTTTGTCAATAACAAAGTACCGTGATTGATTTAAAATTTTATCTTGAGATTTAGCTGTTTTAATGGGAAATTTGGAATCAATGATAAATAGTTTCATGTTGTAAAGCAAAAATTTGGAACCTATAAATAATTTAGGCAAACACCTTGAAGCAAATGAAAATTTTGCATCTTTACATCCTAAACATAATGTATCTTTTTTACCTAATATTTTTATAGGTGTTTTCATATTTTTTAAAAATGCTTTAAACCCTTTAAAAATTCAAGTGGTATATTTTGTTCTATATGGGGTAAAATGATAAGTTTTAAACTATTAAATACCTGCTAGGATTATCTTTATTCTGCATTTGTATCTTTAAAGATTACTGTGTATTATATATTATTTGATTTGATAATCTATAATAACTAAATTATTTTAAGAAAGTAATTATTACTATTTTTAAGAAAATAGATATATATTTCTGTGGTATTAAAAAAATCCAATAATAGGAGTGTATACTTTGAATAACGTTTTATTTTGTTTAATAAATAATGAAAAATTATTTTTTTCTAAAAAACATATAAAAAGTAAAAATAAAAGTTTTAAATTGTTCAATCTGTTTTTAAAATAAATATTTTAAATATATAATATTTTATAATCAGTTAAAACATATAAAAAAATTTAATTTTTTTAAAAAAATATCCATACCTTCAGATATTACATTAACTATGAAAACCAACATTAACCGGTAATGATTTATTTCTATTGATCTTTTCACAATTTATTATTATACTTAACATAACCAACCAATAATTAACCTTTTTCAATCTATATCATCTATTATCGTAATAATAAATCTATACCTTAAAAATTAGGATAACCATGCATTGTAACAAAATTCACGGATCATTTAAGAATTGTCGAAACCCAACAAAACAAATAAAAAGTAGCTGTGTGGGTGGCGTTTTGTTGTGCTAAGGACAGACCGTACAGTTCAGTGCATATTTGTTGTGTTTGGCAAAGTGAAAAGAAGAGGCCAACGGTGAAGTACCACAGAGATTTGAACAAAAAGTGATGAAAGGATGGGGTATATGTAACCCTAGTGGGGTGATAAGGTGGCGGAAGATGTCAAAGTATTGTTTTGTTGGGTTATCTAAAAAAAAAAATTAAAATTAAATTGTTTTGTTGGACTATTTAAAAAATTAAAAATTAAAATTAAATTAGAAAATAATAAAAAATAAATTATTTCTCAAATTTAATTTTTTTAGTAATTTAATTTTTATTTTTTAAAATTATTTAATAATTTGAAATAAAAAAGTTAAAAATTAAATTATTATTTTTCTTAAAAATATATTTCTATAAATTTTATAAAAATTAATTCTTTTCTTTCAACTAAACGTAAACATAAAAAAAAAGTTATCCAACCCTATAAAATAAATTTCTTTTCCATATTTTTTTACTCTAAACAATGCGTCAGACAGTGTTCCAAACTTGGGTGCGTTGAGGTATCGAGTTAAGTTTGGTCTTGTTGAAAAATTTTGAACTCTAATTTCTTGTTGAAAGTTTTTTTTTTAGTTTGATTTAATTTAAAATTTATAAGTCTGTTTAAAAATTTACATAAACAAAAAATTAATAAATAAATTTAAAATATATATAAATAATTGATTAAAAATATTTATAAACTTAAAATTTATAAAATAAAAAAATTATTAAATAGATTTAAAAAATATATATATTAATATTATAAAAATATAATATATTAAAATAAATATAATATATAAATATAAATAAATTTTTGAATAAATTAAATAGATTTTTTTATACGTTTAGATTTAATTTATTTATCTAAAAAAAATTTTAATAAACGATCTTATTCACTTCTATTTCTAATAAATTTCAATACTTACTTTTTTCTATTCCTTCCAAAATTTAATAATAACTATCATTTTTTTATATTATTTTTTTTAATATTTTCTTTTTATTTTCTTTTTCTCGTTCACATTTAAATAAATTTTAAAAAAATTAATTTAATAAATAGAAAGATATTAAACGGTAGACATGAAATATAATTAAAAGGATATAGATTTACTCACGTTCAGACATTCAGGATTCTTTTTTAAAACAATTTAAATTAATTTATATATCCATAAAATTTGTTTAAGAATTTAAAATAAATTTATTACTCAACTTTAAACCAAACAGAAGATGTATTAATATGGCTTAAGAATTTATAAGAATTACCTGAAAATTCAATTTGTCTCTTGTGAATGAGCTAAAATTTACAATATTTGAATACAGTTCTCTGTAATAAAAATTTAAAATATATTATTTAATTTTATATTTTTAAAACGCGTGTCTTTTATGTTTTTATATTTTAAATTTAAATCATTTATTAAATAAATTAAAATATAATACATTTTATTTCGTCGCAAAGAGGGTAAATGAAAGATAGTATAATTTAAAAAATTCTTAAAATAGAAAAGTATATTTTTGCCGAGCAAGTAATTAAAAAAATAAAAGTAGTAGTTTAATTTTAAAACTCTTAAAAGAGAAAAGTATATTTCACTTAAACAAAAAATTAATTAGAGGGACATTTTTTTCGTTGAACATATTTTAACTCCTAGTTGTGAAAATATTTAAGAGAAGACTCGCAAGTAAATTGAGGAAAACTTGTACGAGCACAACTATAAATGTGAGATGTTAAAAACGAGTAACAATATTGTTAGGAACACATTAAAATTTTAAAACATAAGCATAGCGTTGCTTCAGGGAACAGACGCGTACAAAACAAAGAAATAACAAAATTCAGATTCATATTTTTTTTTTTTTTTCTCATCAAACACATTTTCATCCAATATTCCTTAATTTGAGCAAAGTTCGTTTCAAGGAGAAACTGGAAAATGAAAGTTAGTAAAGGGAAATAATAAGAATATACTTTTTACTTTATTTTTATTTTAATTTAAATAAAGAGTATCCACTTTATTTTTTTTAATTTAAACAGGTTTAAAATATCTTTTTTAATATATTGATTTTGTATGAATAAAGAAAATTTCATATCAATTTAAAATGTTTTAAGATTGATGAAAAAAATTATATTTTATCAAAAAACTTGAGTAACAAGTTATGATATTTAAAATAACATCTCAATATTTAAATCAGTTTTATTTAATAAAACAATAATAGAAAATTATAGAGATATAATGTAAATAAATCTCCATGAAATGAAATAATAGTTTTCTATTCTTTGTTGAGAAACTTTCAAGCATTTCTATCGCCGAAAATTCCAAAATTACTTGAATATTACAAACATAACTCAAGTTGTTTTCCTGTTGCAAAATTACACCAAGTCTTTTTTATTACTTAGATAGGATCTATTAAAATTGATCTTATACATAAGTTGGGTTTACTTAAAAAAATTTAAATCTAAAACACAAATTATCCTTTTCCATTTCTTTTAAAAATATTTTATTTCTTATTTCGTTGCACATTCAAACATAAAATTAACGCTTTGCAATAAAATTAAAAAAGTCGAGAGTATCCTTAATTTTTACACAATATAACTAAATTATCATTTTACTTTATCAATAATTTATTTTATTTCATTCAGTAAAATTATCAAATGATAAAAAAAATCTAAAGTTGAACAATAAATAATTTAAAATTAAATTTAAATTTCAAAATCAATAATATTTTGAAATAATAAAACAATTGTTAACTACTTCTTTTTTTTACAATGTTTCACATTAAACAATATGTTTAAAAATTATTATTATTATCATTGTAAGATAAATATATGGGCCTGGCAAGTATGCAGTATGCACTATAGTCTAGACTCTGACTAATGATGCGCATAGGTCTCTTTTAAGGAACAGAGGGTCTGTATTTCATCATGATAAAACTTTTTCTTTCATTGACCTTGGTGTCTCTTTATGTTAAGATGGAAGTGAACTTTTGAACAGAGGTTTATAGTTCGTGTAAGATCTAATTTAATTTAATTTATTTAATAAACAAATAGATTTAAGATTGTTAAATTTTTAAATAAATAAATTAAATTTAGATTTATACAAAAATTTATTTGATTTATTTAAAATTTAATTATTTTTATATATTATATATTTATATTTATTATAATATATTATATTTATATTATTTTATTTTAATATATTTTATTTGTATAATATTAATATATATTAATTTATTTAATAATTTTTTATTTTACAAATTTTATAATTAATTATTTATATAAACATTAAATTTATTTATTAATTTTTTTAAATATAACTTGTGAACAAATTAAATCAAATGAATCTTTTACCAAATAATAGACACAGGTTGATATTTTAAAATTTGTAAATTAAAATATTTAAAATTTAACTCAAATTAATTTATTTTTATCTTTATTTATCGTATATCGCAATAAGGATAATTTTTTAATTAGAATAATTTTTTTCCTAAAATTATAATCATTAACTATTTAGCTTCTAAAATCATGAAAAGGAAGTTGTTACGAATTCTTATTTTTCTTATTGTTTGATACGAGAACTATTATGTACCTCTTAAGGTAAAGTTTTGACTATTATTCTCCCGCTTTTTTTTTTCATATACATACTCCTATATACTACATTTTGAACATATTATCCTAATTAATAATATTTGACACAATTAGCAGCTAAGTGGTGATCTGTTACTAATTTAGTCAATAGAACAAAGCACCATGATTGATTTAAAATTTTATTTTGAGATTCAGTTATTTTTTTGGGAAATGTGGAATCGATGATGAATAGTTTCACGGTGTAAAAGCAAAAATTTGGAACCTATAAATAATTAAGGCAAACACCTTGAAGCAAATGTAAAGTTTGCATCTTTACCGCCTAAACATGATGTATCTTTTTTACCTAATTTTTTTATAGGTGTTTTCATATATATATATATATATATATATATATATATATTAAAATGCTTTAGACCTTCTAAAAATTTAAGTGATAGATATCATTATCTATGGGGTAGAATAATATATTTTAAACTATTAAATACCTACCAGGATTATTTTTATTATGTATTTGTACCTTTGAGTTTAAATCACATTAATATCAAGTCGGAACTAGTTAGTCTATAATTAGTGTTTTTGTTGGCTCTGAGGTTAAAATAAAGTCCTATTTGCCTATAACAAGCATTTCCTACATTGTTTACTATAACATATCAACTTCCAAGCCTCATGCTACCTATGCTAGAGATTCTATGGCATTCTACCATTATATATCTTTAAAATACTCGTTAATCTGACTTATACATTTTTTAAAAGAACAACGAATGGACAATTAAAATCATCATATGGGACTTGATTAGGATACTAGCATGTATGCAATATTTTTTCTTAAAATTAAGTTTATTTTTTAAATTAATTAAAATAATTTTTATATAAAATTTTTAAATTCAAATCTCATTACTTTACATGTTTTAAAAAAAAATTAATTACTACTATACTTTCTTTTTCTTTGTAATTTTATATATATACAAAAAATGATAACACACAAAAAAAATTAAAAAAAATATACGTCACTCTCTAATTTGATAGAAAATATAAGCATGTTAAAAATAATCATAATATTCATACATATAAAGATTATCATCTATCTATTTATATGCATTTTTAAATTACCATCCATGTGTATTCTTTGTTAAATAGGTGATAATTATTTAAAAAAATAATAATAATAAAATATAGATTCAATAATATACATGTAACATATATATGGATATATGTTACTATGCTAAAACATAGTAAAACATGCTAAACCCACGATACCACACAAACCTCTCGATCCTTCTATAAATAATAGTGGATGCTACTAACTTTCAAGCATCACTAAGCAAAGCAATGATGGGTGGAGTTAGTGGTAGCAACGCGCCTTTTTACCCTTTGGTGTTCATTTCTTGGTTACTTTTTGCTTGCTGCATCCATGCCTCCTCCTCTGAGGCACTTGCAAAGCCTCCAATTGTGAATGGATTGTCATGGAATTACTATTTGTTGAAGTGTCCCAGACTTGAAACGATAGTGAGGAACCATCTTCGGAAGGTGTTCAAACAGGACACTGGTCAAGCTCCTGCCTTACTCAGAATCTTCTTCCATGACTGTTTTGTTCAGGTAAACAATTGTTCACTACTATTTTTATTTTTTACTCAGAATTAAACTTGCTAAAGTAAATATACTTCTCTCTCTTTTTTATCCAATATCCCATGTCATTTCCTATGGTTTATTATATGATCTTTCTAAAAAGAATTTTAATACATATATCATATATAATATAACTAACAAATTATTTTTTATTTTTGTAAAAAAGGTTAGGTTAATGTATATGAAATAGGATTGTCTAAATTATTACATAAGATAAATAATTTTATCGTGAGTAGACTCATAAGATTTAATAAAAAGTAGATTTAATTTTTAATATATTTTAAATTTATTCATTCATTTAAAATATGGTCATTATTTATTTAGATAAATCTAAATAAAATTATGAGTTAAGTTCATGCATTTATATTTGTAGATATTAACTTCTAATCTTAAGGAGATAAGTACTTAAATATTTTGATAACTAATCAAGCATCAATTTTTAAAAAAAAAGTTTTCATATAATAATTTTTTATTATATCATTTAATTTTTTACATTTTGATGTCTTAAAAAGATGTGTTAGTAGTCCTTAATTCCTAACATATATAAGAAGGATAATAGGTGTGAAAATTAGTTGTTTACAATCTTCATGAAGAATGTTTTGTAAAAATTCCAAGAGGTGTCTATATATTTAAAGAAGAAAGAGAGAAAAATGATTAATATTTGAAATAGATTTTAACATGATTAAGTATAAAATAATGATATATAAATGTTTATACAGGGTTGCGATGGGTCTATTTTGTTGGATGGAAGTCCAAATGAAAGGGATGAACCAGCAAATATAGGGATAAGGCCAGAAGCGTTGCAGACCATTGAAGATCTTCGATCTATCGTTCACAGGCAGTGTGGAAGGGTTGTCTCCTGCGCTGACCTCGTTGTTCTGGCGGCACGCGAAGCTGTTTCTCAGGTAATTTAATTTCCACCATATTTCCTCTCATCAATCATTATCTGCACAACAATACAGTACCAGTTAATTACTGCTACCTCTCATGTATATCTGCACTCTGCGGCAATTATTCGGATTCCCATCACCTTCATACATATTAACATAATTTTATAAATATAAGTAAAGATTGAATGGTTAATGGTTGATAATGGATAGTCAGGAGGCCCAAACTTTGCAGTTCCACTGGGAAGAAAGGATGGCCTAACATTCAGCATAAACGGAACAAACAATCTTCCACCACCCTTCTTCAGAACTGGTGACCTCCTTCACACCTTTGCTTCCAGAAACTTCGATGCGACAGACGTGGTTGCACTCTCTGGTGCTCACACCTTCGGGCGGGCCCACTGTCCCACATTCTTTAACAGAATCAACCAATCAGACCCACCCATTGACCCTTCCTTTGCTAACAAACTGAGCAACACGTGTCCCACTCAAGACTCCACCAACACAACCGTCTTGGACGTCACAACCCCCAACGTCTTCGATAACAAGTACTACATCAACCTTCAGAACCGCCTTGGCCTCTTCACCTCCGATCAAGACCTGTTCAGTGACTCAAGGACCAAGCAAATAGTCAACTCCTTTGCCTCCAACCAGAAACTCTTCTTTCATCATTTCGCCAATGCTGTTGTCAAGTTGAGCCAGTTGGATGTATTGACTGGGAATCAAGGACAAGTTCGTGCTAAATGCTCCCTCCCAAATACCAACAACAAATCTTTCCTCACTTCTTTCGTCCAAGAGATGCTGGATTTAAGTGCTAACGTGTAAATCTAAGGAGTGTTAATTAATAAATTAATCATCAAGTTTAGTACACTTTTTAGTGAGTTACCTAAACCCGCTTTTACCCCTGCATTATTGCTACCACCATGTCTTCCTTTCTAGATATGTTCTATCGTGTCCGTGTACTAAGAATGAATGATAGTCAATAATATGAGTCACGTGTGACACATGGTGCGCGTCATTTTTATTTCCAGTGCTTTCAATTTTATATTTTTTTATTTACAAAATCTAAATTTAAAACCTTATATAAATTACTCTAATTCCGGTTAATCCTAATAGGTTTTCCAATTTTATGAAATCATTTACCAATTAACAATACAAACACATGCATTCAAAGGTATAATTAATATGTTTTTATTTATATTAAAATTATTTTTAAACTTTTTGAATCATTTGGACACTTTTAGAATTAATATACAATTAATGTTCTGATGCTGCTACCTTCTTTTCCCAATCTGGTACCATCGCTAGCAGAGTTTTTTGGGCCTTCATATGACCAATAACTTGGGCCATCTATCGTAAGGATTTTCCTAAACAGACTCCGAATCTAAGTTACAGGCTGGTCCAAAATGGATGAAAAGAGTGGTGGAAAAACATGTAGAATATGGACGAGTTTCGTATGTGAAATAGGATCCAGTTCCTCTTGAGTCTTGATTGGCCTTGTTTGTGCCAATATTTTTCTCCCCTTCTGTCACAACTTTTTAAAGGATTGAAGACTAACTATAAGCCTTCATCACACCAATCAACAATGTGTGACCAAGGTCTCAATAAATGAGTTGGGTTTAGTTGACAATAAATTTTCTGTGTGGAACCTTCTCAAAGTATTGACAAAGGTGTGTTTTAGAAAACAGATGGAGTTACTTGCAAGATATAAGCTAAGCTGAACTAGTGATAGAGCTAGCAATACATGAGCTAAAGGAAAATTCGGAGGATACGGTGTTTAATTTTAAAAATAATGTTAGGAGTTTTTTGCTATTAATAAAAAAATAAAAGGTCAAATATTAAATACCTAATTGAGGAAGACTTGCCCATTATTGATGTGGATGGAGATTAAATGACATCTTCAAGTGAAGTTTCTACTTTTGGTAATAAATATACATGCATATAACATATAGGTTATTGAATTCAAGTTATATTGTATGTGGTATTTAATTAATTTTATTTGTAATTTTTTTAATTGTTTGTATTGATTGGATAATTTATTTGCATAAAATTGGTGTAAATTTTAATGTATAAAATGAATTTTGAGATTTAACTTTTATCAATGTTATGGTGAAGAAAGTTCTCAGTGTATGCTTTTAATATATACTTTAATAAATAATTAATAAATGACTGAATCGTACTACGCATGATTTGATTAAACTGCTGATGGATAATTTTAGAGTAGCATCCATTTTTCCTTATTGACTGTCGATCCAGGAGTATCGGAAAACGTTTGTGTCGATATATATACTCTAACTGGTTGTGGTTGAGCTCTTGATTGCCATGGTTTTCATGTTCACTTTCTTTCCTTCCTGTTATGGTTCAATTCCATGGAGGGTTTTATTGATTTTAAAGTTAAAATAAAATTAATTATAATAAAAATTAATTTCAACTGTTGAACATTATTAAGATATAAACTATATATTATTAAAAAATTTATTTGAAAGATATGAGATGAATTCTGCAATAATAGATACTAAATCTAATTATTGGGCGTGTCTCCCATAAATTAAACTATTTAAAATAAATGTCATTGTTAATTTTTTCTTTTTGGATAATCGAGAAAAGCCTTATCAACTCCCTGAAAAAGAAGAAGAAGAAGAAAATGACAAGCACTATTAACGTCGGCGAATCTGATTTTTATGAACATCTTTATTTTCCTTGGATCAAATTAATCTCAAGAGAAAACGACAGAGGTTCCATCGCCGCCTAGTAAAATGACCAGTTTCTTAACATAATAGGGTATTGTGGTTTTTTAAAAGAAGTGGTATATAGGTAACTATGGCTCATATATTGGAATCTTATCTATACCAATTATGTGGGTTTAAGTCGCAAAGAATATCCTTTAAATATATCATCCATATAATAAAGTAGCCACTTACGGTTCTCCTGATACATGCAAGTCCCAAGTGCTGCTGATATGGTCTTTCAGTAAAGGAGAAACAGGCATATAAGGTAAAGGAGGGAGGGATTTGGATAAAGACAAAAGGCCAACATGCTTTTGTTAGTTAACTGGGATTTTCAAAACTTTTAAAAGTCCAAAGTTTAATTATAATAAGTAGTAAAAGATGTTAATTGGTTTCGAAAATTCAATGGAAGGAGAACGTGCAGGTAAATTAAAAGTGGAAAATGCTAAATATTGCAATTGAAATACTGGATAAAGAATCAAAAGAAAAAATATTTGATTTTATTAAATTTTTTATCTTTTTTTTGTGAAATTTATTATTGCATCCATAATATTTATTTTACTAATGACTTATTTACCGTTACTAGTCAATAACATTTTTCGTGCCTTTTTCTCCTTAAAAGAAAAGATAAATCAAATATAATTTTAAAAAGAATCTTTTAAAGATAAAAGTTTTTTTAGTGAAAAAATGTGAAAAAATAAAGTTAATTAGAAGATTTTATTTTTTATTGTTTTTTTTTTAAAAAGAAAAGGAGAAGTTAACAAGATTAGATCAAATAGTACCTAATGGTTGGTGATTGCCAAACAAAAAAACTCATACTTAGAGGTGCACTAAAAAAGACATCATATAATAATGGAAAAATAGTTTTTAGAATTATATTCACCTTTACTATGACGAAAATTAATTTATTAATATAGATGTTGTATATTTAATTTAACAGAATGATATATTATATTAACATTATCGATATTTACCAATTATATGTATCAATAATCTATAATCGAAGAATTATGTTTTTAGTATGATGCATTATATTATTATTTGAAACTTATAATGTTAATATAAATAATTTAATTGATTCTTGTGAAATAATAATCTCACCAATAAAGTAAACCTAACGCCCAACTGTAGTATATGATATTATTTTCCATAGTTATCTGTGTATATGCAGAACACCGTACCTTTTTATGATTTACGTTAGTAAAACTATTCATTTTACTCGTAAGATATAAATAAATTCATCGGTGTTTTAAAAGTTAGACCCCAGCCCTGGGTAATAACATACATGACCAACTACCAAAATCATTTTTGAAAAAAATGTTTATTAACTTTGAATATTGATTGTCAACGTTAACAATAAAATAAATCCAAATTTACTTTACAATATATACACAGTAGGAATTAACCCAACCATTGATGAGGGTATGCCTTTTCCTATCCCTATAATTATAGACAAGCGTTGGTAGGAGATAATGGTGAAGAGTTTGAAGTAATTTTGCATGAATTGGAAGTTCAAAAATCCCATATGATATTGGTATAAAAAAAATTCTGGTGTCTTGTGTTAAAAGAAGTTGAAAAACAGGGATAACTAAGTGGCTTCATGGCCATCAAAATTGAATTGAATTTATATATTCAACATTATTGAAATGCACGTGGCACTTTATTGTAACTTGTGCCATCTATCTTGTTAAAATTCAACAAAGGCAGTTAAAAGCACTTTCAACATTTTGCAGCCTACTTGCAGTTGCACTAAAAGCATCAGCCTAACCCCCTGGGCTGGGGTTGTGCTCACCACGTGACCTTCTGCTTATCCTCCATACTCCATTTCACTACTATTCAACAATAAATACCAATCTACATCCAATCCAATGATCCTTATGTTTTATTTAGATATGGAGAATAGGATGGAAAGAAAAAATAAATTATTTAGATGAATTAAAAATAAAAAAATTTATTTAAATGAATAAAAATATATATTAATAATATAAATTTAAAAAACATAATTTAATTTTATTATTATATTTTTTATTAATATAATATATTTTTTAAATTATATAATAATTTTAACAATTTAAGATTTTTAAAAGTTTTTTCTTTTATTTTCTTTCCTGTTCGAGAAACAAAATTTTGATGGAATTGAATGCTTCCTTCTCCATTTTCGTACACAAACAATTAATAATTTTTTTTTGTATCTCCTTTTTCTATTCTACTCACTATTTTCTTCCTCCTTTCTGTCAATCCAAACAACCATAAATGCTCCTTTGCCAACGTCATTGTCTATTTTGCTTCCTCCTTAGACGCCCTTCAACCAACACCTGGCTGCTCAGAACTCTTCAGTAAAGACACTGTTTATTTTATTTTCATTTCACTTCTGCTTTATTATCCGTTATTTTAAAATTAAAATTAATTATTAACTTTCTTTTACTTAATTTTAAATAATTTATATATTTATAGTAAAAGAGAAATAATGATATTTTGATATAAATAAAAATATTAATTAAATTTTTTAATTTACGTGGTATATATCCTTGTATGTTTGGCGAAGTCAATTTATATTAACACGCTAAAGTAGCAAAGGAATTTATGAATTGGTTCACACACGATGGTCCATTATTGTCATGCACAAGTTGATGTACATGTACATGTACATGTACTAGGACATTGTCTTTCCTTATCTTTAAATACGAAAGGTGCCTCTATATCCCGAGTCATTACCTTTCTACATATGATGATGATGGGTTATGCGTCCCACAGGAGTGTTTTCTTCACCTTTCTTGTGATCTCTACCTTTGTTTGGGTTTTGTGTGAGGCACAAGGCAGCAAGGGTCCAATAGTGAAGGGGCTATCATGGACGTTCTATGAGTCAAGCTGTCCAAAATTAGAATCTATTATAAGAACAGAGCTGAAAAAGGTGTTCAAGAACGACATTGGTCAAGCTGCTGGCTTGCTTCGCCTTCATTTCCATGACTGCTTTGTTCAGGTAATACTAATAATATTAATTTATTATCTTTGGTAATATTTGGATGAATAATATTATTAAAAAGTTACAGGGTTGTGATGGGTCCGTGTTATTGGATGGATCGGCAAGTGGGCCGAGTGAGAAAGACGCACCACCAAATTTAACTCTGAGGGCCTCATCGTTTAGGATCATCGAAGATCTTCGTCGTCGTGTGGAGAAGAGATGCGGAAGAGTCGTCTCTTGTTCTGATATCACTGCCATTGCCGCGCGTGATGCTGTCTTCCTTGTAACTACCCATCTTTTCCTTTCAACACAGAATAAATGCTCCCCCTTTCTATATTTTACTTTACATTCATTTTTTTTAATAATTTTTATAAATATTTTTATTTTTTTATATATTTATATTGTGTTAATATGTATCTTTTTAAATTTCTATATTTTAATTATTAAGTTAATTTAACTTTAAATAAAGATAAATGGAAAATATTTAACATTTTTTTAAAATTTAATACAACAATAAATATTATTTAATTTTTATATTTTAAATAAAATGATCTTGTGTATAAAAACAGAGAAAGTAAAATTTAGGTATAATTTATTACATGCTAGAAACTGATTAAACTTAATTAACAGTTTTAAATTTACATTCCAAGTATGTAATTATGTTAAATATTTTATAATAATCATATTGATCTCTCCAACATAACTTCTTTTTATAAAAAGAACATATAATTTTACATAAAAAATATTATTCATAATAATATATTTATACAATAATTCATATGATTTTTTTTTCTTCTAAATTTATCTCCATCACACTACTCGTGATACTTGTTGTGTATGCATAAAGACAATGACAAAAGGCAAATTTCTGAGTTACATCTAGACTAATAGATGTAATATAGTGTTAGCTCCGGTCCTTTCTCTGATATGCAGTACATATATAATTTGATTTTATTTCTTGTAAAACCAAATAGTACGGTACAAAACACAATCCAGTCTTAGTTCATTTTTTCTACGGAAATTAATTTTTATATATTTTATTTGAGATGTATTAAGTGACATGTAAGATATAGAGAGAAATAAAAAAAAAATATAATGTAACAAACGTGTATGATATATGATGTTGCAGTCAGGAGGACCGGACTATGAAATTCCGTTAGGAAGGAGGGATGGATTAACTTTTGCCACAGAGGAAGTGACATTGGAGAATCTTCCACCACCATCAAGCAATACCACTGTAATCCTAGACAAACTTGCCACCAAAAACCTTAACCCAACCGATGTTGTAGCCCTTTCAGGTGGCCACACCATAGGCATAAGCCACTGCAGCTCTTTCACCAACAGGCTTTTCCCAACCCAAGACCCTGTAATGGACAAAACCTTTGGCAAAAACCTCAGACTCACATGCCCCACAAATACCACTGACAACACCACTGTTTTGGACATCCGAACCCCTAACACTTTTGACAACAAGTACTATGTTGACCTCATGAACCGCCAGGGCCTCTTCACCTCTGATCAAGACTTGTACACTGATAAGAGAACCAAACCCATTGTCACTAGCTTTGCACTCAATCAATCCCTCTTCTTTGACAACTTTGTCTCCGCTATGCTCAAAATGGGTCAGCTTAGTGTCTTGACTGGAACTCAAGGGGAGATTCGTGCCAATTGCTCTGTCAGGAATAAGGACACCAACACCTTCCTTACTTCTGTTGTCGAAGATCTGCTCCAAGATTTCATACAAATGTAACCTTCTTATGCATCTATGTTGTATATGTATGTTATGCACATCAATAATAATCAACCCTTGTTTCTTTCCAAGGGTTTTTCATAGGATCATATTAAGGAATCATCTACTGTTCCTATCTGAGTCACAACTTTTCGTTTTCGTATATACGACTTGTCACAAAGTTTGGAAAAATTAATAAACCTGACCAAACTTTTGTTTAAATGTTGTTAAATATGTTAATATACAAGTTTAGAATAATAAATGTCAAATAGTCCTTCCTTAAATCTGAACTTGATGATTTGAATACACAGCATCTTAATCAGGATTGAATATTCGACCGGTTAAGGCCTCATAATCCGTTCATTGTACTATGTATACTGCACAAAATATTTTCTTATTTGGGCTTGAGACCTTTTTATGATTTATTCTTTTAACTTATTCCACTAAGCTTCACAAACAAATGATAAATAACCTCTCATTTAAGTGCCGAACTTGTTCTAAATAAATAAGTAAAAAAGCTTCAATTCTCATACATTAATCATGCCAAGTTTGAGCACATAAATGACTCAAATTTATGACTATATATAGTAACGGTATGCCACCACATTATTAATGTAGGAATAACAATAATAAACAATGAAGGCGCGCGTTGCTTTCATAAAACAAGATGAGACACATTAGTCCGTTACTCTAATGTGGACATTCACAATTCACAACACAGCACTTTTTGTGGATTGCTGATTTTCTTTGGGCTGAGCGTATAATCCATTGAGACCAAATCTGTCTTTGCCATATTTAAATTTCTGCTTTTTCTTTTTTTGCATTAACAAAATCATCACGACCCAAATGAATATCATATGAAACCCATATGGGTAGGTCCTGACACTTCTTCCTGCAGATGCTACATGAAAATAAATTTATAATTAGGACAGAGAAATGAAAAATGCTAATATTAGGCCTTGGAAATTTTTATAAGTATGTGTTGAATCGTATTGATTTTCTGAGAGGAAGCTAATTGTATTAAAGTAGTACATATCCTTGCAGAAAAATAATACTTTGCTGATTCTTTAGCTAAACAAGGGTGCTTTAGATCCACTGATTTTTGGGCTTTCTTTTTTTAGTTCGTAAGGCTGTTGATTATGCACCTTTTGTTCTCTCGCTTGAGGACATTTTTTTATAATGATTTTTTTTGCTTCCCAAAAAAATAATTAGGACACAGAAGCTTGAATGCCTATTTGTATATTCTGTAAACGTGGTTATATAATTTCCGAAAATTTGTTTATTAAATGGAAAGAAAAATAAATTTTGAAAAAATTCGTCTGTTATTCAATACAAACAGGCACAATAAGTTTTGATCATCGCCCTGAAGTCTCATATTCAAGTTCAATGGGGCGACACAATTAATGACCAATGGTTTTTTTTTTTGTTAAAAAAAAGTTACGGTCAAATATTCTGAAAGTAAAAGAAGATAAATTTTTTGTCCGCAACGTAAATACCTCCACAAGTGATTAAAATAAGCATATAAATAAATAATAAATAACAATGCTATCATAAGAAAAACCAAATTTGTATGAAGAACAGACTTCATGTCTTTACTTCAAACAAGAACGCGGACCTATCTATGCTGCAGAAATTTAGGTGACCTTTGTTTCAAGATAAAAAAAATGCATTAATAGGAAAAACATTTTCAGAAATATTATTATTAAAAAGTTAATTTAATATATTGAAAGTGTCAATTTTTTTAACATTCCTAACTAATTAAAAATTACAGCAAATATGACTTTTGAAATAATTATTATAAAAATTAACATTTTATAATAATGTGAAAATTTATAGAAATAAATTAATATAAAAAAATTTACATTCCCAATGCATTTCAATTAAATATTGCTAAAAATATTACTATTGAAAAAATTAAGAAACATATTTAGTAAAATTTTACTAATATTTCTAAAATATGTTTTGAAATTTAAATTATAAATGATAAATAAAAATATTGAGGTGCAAGATAACTTTTAACATTTCAATAGAAATGCTATACTCCCACCTTTCATCATGCAAATGAAAGTCAATTAAAATATAAAAATAATATATTCTTATAAATTAAATATGTTTAAGATAAAATTAAAATTTATGAATGTTTGTGATTTAATTTAAAATAATTTTTTTATAAAAAATCCCCACATCCAATTATAAAAATATCTTACAGTTTAGTTTCAATAAAATTTAAAAAACATAAGTCGATAAAATAATAATAATAATAATAATAATAATAATAAAACGGTTAATTATTCCATTCTATAATATACAACAAGAAAATTAAAAAGATTTTGAAGGTAAGTTATTAAGTTTAATTTAATAATAAAATATTAGAATAATTTACATTAAATTTTAAATTTAAATCTCATTAATTTTATCATTATAAAAAAACCTTAAATATGGTTCAAATCATGTACGAATAGAATTTACATAATAAAATATTCTTCAAATACAATTTTGGAATAACAATTAAAAGTTGTCTCTTCGATTTTGAAATGTATTAATTTCTAAATATGTATATAAAAAATTTAAAGTAATAAAAATAATTATATAATATTAATATAATATTAATATAATATTAATATTTTGATATTCAAATAATAAAAATGTTCTTTTTACCTACCATTTCTCACACGCATTATCTCATGCCATAAATAGAGATGAAATTCTAGGGCCCGGGCAACAAGACAAGAAAGCCTCTTTTGTCTTTTACGGGTTAAAATCACATATATTTGAGTTGGGGAGAAATGTTAGTAACATAACAACGAAAAAATACATTTAATTATTTTTTTTAAAACTAATAAATATTGAGTCTTTTTTTAAGACAATTTTTGAGTCGTCGTTGATACAATATATAATAGCAATTCGAACATCATTCTAAAAGTATCTTCAGAAATGTAAATATTTTTATTCATGATAAGATAGAGTTATTATTTAATATTATATTTTTTTTATTCTTATCGTAAGATATTTTTAAGATAAATTTAATAGTTTTTAGTATAAGATTCTTTTCAAAGTTTTAAAAATATTTGTTACTTTTTAATGTTTTATTCTATATAACTTTAATAGCTTTAAAATAGTATAATTAATATATGATAGAAAAACTATTTTTAAAATGGAGTAAAATTGAAATATAGTGATAATTTTTAAAAAATAATAAATAAACTAATATTATTTTATATATTTTTAATATGATGATTTGATGAAGAAAATTTTATAATTAATAATTACCATGCTTATTGCTCCATTGATCTCTTGATTGTCAATCATTGATTAGTAATTACCATTACTTCTTTTCACACTCACCGATTATCTGGTTTAAAGAAGTGAAGAAGAGAGATTTCATGGAAGTGAGGGAAGAGGTGGAGAAGAGAAGAGTGTGAGAAAAAATCGCCTTCTTTTTATTTGGAAAGATTTTAAAACATTTTTTTTATTTTACCAATTGGAGAAGGGGGTTGAAGAGATTTTAAAACAATTTTTTTTTATTTTTATTCTTAAGTTATAATCTTGGATCTGACAGGATATTTAATTGACCAAATTATTTTTCATTCAAATTTTTCTATTTTAGGAGAGGAGTCAAAAATTAAGTTGGAAGAAATTTTAACTTCCTTCTATTTTTTTTTTCCTTTAAAAATTTAAACCAAACAAATCAATTTTAGAAAAAAAAAATTCTCTTTCTTTCATTCTTCTTCTACCGTGAATATAAAAAATATTTAAAATAATTAATAATTTTTTTAGTTTATTTTAACAATTTTCTGAATATAATTTATCCAGATGAATCCCTTTTAACTTATTCTAATAAGTTTCATAATCAATTATAGTATAAGTTATCATATGATAAAAATTTATTAAATAATCACTTAATAAAGTTGTTTACCTAAAATGCAGCTCAAATCTCTTTCTTGCACAAGATCCTCGAATGACCATACATGCATCCATTTTTTTTAATATAACGGTGTCATTTATATGATGTATATAGAAAAATGTTAGGTTGACATCTAATAAAATATTATATAAACTTTGAAAAAAATAAAAATAAAAAATAAAAATCGTGAATAGTGTAATATAATAAAAAAAATAAAAATAAAAATATTAAATAATTATATTGAAACGTCTTCATATGTAATACAATATAATTTTAAATAATTCAATAAATTATTGTATGTACATTTTTTTAAAAATATTGATCTTAAATCAAATTATTTACAATTTTATTGAATAAAACTTTAGATTCTCATTTAATCGATCAACTTAATTGTGTATTAATTAAAATAGTCTAATATAGTATTCTTAGTCCTAATTTGATTTAATACACAACTACCTCATCCTGAAACCATATTGAGCTATTAATAATAATTTTTGTATGTCTTTTTGGAAACAATTAACTTATTTTAAAAGTAATTTATATATTATAATTATTTTACTCATTAATTATTTATAAGATACAAATTTAATAAATATAAAAGTAAAATTTCTTATCATGGAAATTAAATTTATAAAAATTGATGTATATAACAAAAAATAGCTATAACTCAAATAATTTTATTTAAAATATGAGTATCTATTTAATATTTTTAAATTTTTTATTATATTACACCACTTATTATATGTGTGAAATTTGTTTTTGTATTTGAAAATATAAATAGTTGAAGAAGTGAACCCGAAATATTTTGGTTTGAGGTTTACTGAGAGTATAATGAATGGGTTAGAGGTAATGGAGTTAAAGCATTGGAGAATTGGGTGGCTTCCATGTTTGGATGAAGAAGAAGTGAAGAAGTAGCATCAAAATTGGTATGAAAATGAGCAATAATAAAGATTTGACATTAGTAGAGGAAAGTGATTGAAAACAAGACAGGGAAAGGTGCAAGACATGTACAAGTACAAACAAACAAGGTGGCTGACTCTCTGTTTAATAACACTCTACACACATCCCTAAAATTGCACGCCTTCTACCCACCTCACATATCTGCTCATCATCCTATTTTTTGATCATTCGTTTTTTTTTTTATGTATTTAGAAAGAAAATATTTTTGAATATTAAAAAATTATAATTAATGATATTAATTTTTAGTAAAATATTTATTTATTTTTTATATATAAATTTTATTTTTATCTTTTATTTGTTTATTATAGTCCATAAAATATATATATTTTTTAAAATTAAAATAAATTGATATAAAAAATATTTACTCTATTTTTAGATAAATAAAAAGCTTTTTAAAAAATTTATTATTTACTTTATCCTCAAAAATCATAATATTCAATCGAGATAACTTCTCATCATTTTTTAATTTTAAATTAATTCCTCTTTTCACATATAAATAATTTCTGTAAAAACATATGGTATACATACATTAAATCTTAAGATCATTATAATTTTAATCAATTTAAATTTAAATTTTAAAAAATTATTTATTTATTTTAAATATAATATAATATTTATTATTTTAATAATTTTATTTATGAATTTTATTCAAATTTATAAATAATATACTAATTAGATCAGAATTAATTAGTTGTACCCATTCAAATTATGATGGTAATTAACAGTATTATATGGAATAGATTTAATAAAATGTTAACCTAAGATATAGTGCGTTGAAATTATTGGGGCGTTTAGATTGTACTGTGTAGCTTGCACTTATCCTATTTTTTATTTTTTATCACGTGTGTCATTACTAAAATAGGATCACGTCATCATGCTCTAAATTAGTGATAGGCATACATTTAAAAAACAATGAGACGTTGATATCATTCATTGAATTAAAATGTATAAACTTTAATTAGAATGTCGTGAAAGTAAAAAAATCTCAAATAATTTAGGATATTTTTTTATTTAAAAATTTAAAAAATTAATTCACATAAAGATAAAAAATTTTTTAAAAAAAGATTATTATTTATCAGAATTTATTTTAAATTTTTTATATAAAAATTTAATTGATCTAAACTAAAAATAAATAAAAATTCTTAAATTTTTTTAATTAAATTACAAAATAATTTAAAGATTATAGAGTAAAAAAAAATTATTATCAAAAGAGATCAAAGCAATATGTATGATAAAAGATTTAATTTAAAGATGAATTCTCTTGAGATAGAGAAGGATAAAAATCCAATTAACCTCTTTATAGATTTTTTATATGTAATTTTAAAATTTGATTTAAGACAAATCTTTTTAAAAAGAAAAAAAGAATGATAGAAATTTATTCAGCATGTTTAAAAAAAATTTATATAAAATTTTGATCTAAAGTAAAAAAATAATAAACAAAATCTTAATATTATTTATACAAATTCAAAGAAGATTCAAAATAAATATAATAATATCATAATCAAATCTTTGAATTTAATATATATAAATTTACTTACAATTTGTAATTGATTTATATTAAACTATCGTAAGATTTGATATTGATTGAAAAATAATTTATTTTAATTATTTATAAATTAAATTAAGATTTTAAATTAATTAAATTTTTTAAGATTTATTATTAAACTTTTTTAAATTTAAACCAATTAAATTTTTTTAATGTAATAAAACTTAAAAATTTAATGTAAGATAAATTTTAATGAATAATAATATTTTTTTTAGTAATTTTTATTTTTGTGTGAATTAATTTCTTAATTTTTTTTAAAAAATTACTTTTTGATAACATGAGTTCTTCTAGCATATAAAAAAAATATCATGTTTTTTTTTTTTATATAATTTTGATATTATTCAATAGATTGCAGTTTATATTAAATTCTTATATTATCTTAATTTTCAAAACATTTAATTTTCACTTTTTTACTTTTTAATTTATTCAATAAAAAATAAATTATATCACGGATATAATATCATTTTAAAAAAATATATAACTATGATAACCAGCCACTAATTTACAATTATATGAGGTGCAATTTCAAAATGAACTGCAAAGGATCCTTGCCCACTAAAATAGTAAGAATTTTCCATTGAAATTAATAGACGAATTATATCATAAACCTGTCCTTAAGTGAAACTAAATGACGACACGCATACAATAGAAAAGGTTACCCAGTCGCTGATTAAAAACACAAGTTTAAGTGCCCATACAAAAGAAGATAATAATAATAATAATAATAGCTAACTACTAATTAGCTATGCGATTGCTGGTTGGCTTCAGGGTCGAGTCCCTTGTGCTATGTTTTTTCGAGAAATTAAGAACCTGTATGAAAAGTGTCTTGCTTTGTTTTTTGTTTTTAAAAGCAAAATAAAAAAATTCTTTTGATTTCGCAATAATAAAACATTCTAGTTTGGATATATCAATAACAGATGTCCATACTAAATAATAAGAACATTAATAATGTACACTAAATGAATAAAACATTTTAACAGATTCTAACAACAATCCTAAGCAACTTACCTGAAGCCACTTTGAAAAACAGTTTTGCCAATAGATTTTATAGAGGTCGCAGTGACAGGGATGCACTTCAACAGATTCAATTGTAGTAACAGAACGATAAAGGTAAAAGGGAAATACCATACGCATATCTTTATAGTATGTTTATATGTGTATCTGGCTTTTTAACTGCGACAATTATTTTTTTAAAATATTTATGATTATTGAATTATGATTATTAAGATAAATAATATTATACATATTTACAAATATCACTGTTGAAAATAAAATGGCTAAAATAGTCTAAACAACAGGGTTCTATAATTAAAAAACCGTAAGTATCTTAAACTGAGCCTAATTACTAATTTAAAAGGCTATTTTTTGTTTTTGATAATTTTGGAGATTAAAATTACTAGTCCTTATCTACTCTTACAAAATATAAGTTTTTAAAGATGGATTCATCACAGGGAGCATATTCAATACTCACCTATTGTTTGATAATTTGTCCCCTTATGTAATGATCATAACAGTGTAAAGGGAAAAAAATGGCACTACTGCAAGACATGATTGCAGTTTGCAGCATATTTACTCCACTCCTATGAAGAGCAATTTATGTCATGTGAAGTCTTTATGTGCATGCCTAATTGCCTGGCACTAAAGGGGGAATCAAGCTGAATTAATTTAACATAAGTAAAAATAATCATTATTGGATCAGAATAGGTGATTGAGTAATGGAATGAGGATCAATCAATGCTATAATTAACTGGCATAAGTCATTAATTATTAATTTAAGGGATTAGTTTTAAAAATCACGAGTACTGCATGCCGAAATGGTAAGGGATATGTAGCATTATGTTGTCTTTAGATAAGAGGGCATTATTCACCCAACTTTAGTCAAAGCAAAGCCATGTTAATTATCAGCTGCATCTTTGCTTTCAGCATGAAACTTATTCGTACTTCCGAAGGAGTGTTCTTATTGTCTTCATTTGAATCAATGAATTGTGGTCCACAATAATAATTGCTGTTGCCACACTAGACAAAATTACATTAACTTTTTTACGAGATTTAGCATAATCCACATCTACACGCCAAATTAGATTAATGTTAAAACACTCACACACAAACGGGTTTACTAATTTTACGTGTCATCGCTAATTATTCATTTCTTGTTGGTGAAGGATTTCATTAAAGTAATTAGTAGGAAATAGCAATCTTCTTTCAATTGATATTCGTATATCTGAATAGTATTAACTATTTTAATATATTTAAATTTAACAATTATAATTTTTTTCAAAAAAATCCTACACATATAGATACACTGTGAGGATCTTTCCTATACAAAAATATGAAGTTTGTAAAACTATGTACTACCTATGCTTCCAGCTAATTTTCTTCTTCGTAATACACACACAATCTTCATCACTCAGAACTATTCTGTCTAACACTCTTGAAGACTTCCAATCATACCAGTAGTGTCTGTGACTTTAAGAAATGACATAAGCTTAATTAATTAATGTAAAAATTTGCTCAAACATGTCATTAATTATCTCAACAAAACTATATCATCATTTGACATAATAACGAGAAAAAATAATAGGAACAATTTAAGAGTTGAAATTTAAAATGAATAATGTTAAAGTAATCATGTATTTTAATATAGTTTAATTTGATTGTAAAATATAAATTAACTACGTTATAAAAGTAACTATACTAACGGACATGGTTGATTGTTTTGTAAATATTTTTTTCTAGCTTAAATAGTTTAAAACTATCGTTAAAATTACTATTTAATATTGATTAGGTAATCTTTATAAATTATCAAAGAAAGTTAAAAACACACATTCTAATATATTCTTTTTAGTATATCTTTTATTATTGGTTAAAATTTATTAAAAAATTATAAATAAAACTTATTAAATAAAGAATGAGACCCACATAGTTTCATTATTTTCAATTCAATGAATTTTAGTTAAAACTACTAAGTTGCTCATTAACATTTCTCCTGTCAAGAATATTTAAACAAAGTGCTTACATGTAAAGTTTTTTTATTTCAAATCCCCAGTATATGAAATGTAGGATAAGGCATTTAGAATATTCAATAGCTTTGCCTGGAAAGTGAAAAGGCAAAAGTAGCAAAAGAGTTCATAAACCTTCCTTATATTGATGCATAAGTTGCTCAATTGATCCATAAATCATGATGTTATTCAGGAATCAGCAAGTTCCCTTTTCAGCATCTTTTTGGTAGAGGCTTGCAAGGGTTTTCTGGGTTTGGATTCTGGACAGCAAATTGATTAGAAAGATGCTTATTCTAAAAGAATTCAGACCATATTGAGACTCAATTTTTTTCCTTTTCCATTTGCATTTTCCTGTTTGCATTCTTAATTTTTCAACTTTGGAAGATTCATGAAGATGCTGATTGCTGAAGAGACCAAATCGACCAAGTGATACAGTTAAAAGCTACTAATATTTTGGAGTCTATAGGAATAGGGAGAACCAAAACTTTTATAGGCGAGTTGATTTGGTACTCATACTACAATACATGCGGGTCTACATGTAGGAGTCTTTAACTTTCAGTGTTCTAACTTTTTCAATCACCACAGTTCTACACTAATTAAGTCATAGAGACACTCTGCTTTCTCTTTGTATTTTAACAAATCATTATTATATTGAGTTTCATTAATGAAAGTTGAGATTTGAGCAGCTTGATATACGATAGCACAACCTAATGACTCCCTCAATTATATGTTAAAAGTTTATTATGTTGGATAAGATTTAGTGGTCAGTTTCTAATGAAATGGATTTATGATACTTATTCATAAAAAAATTGATCAGAAAATGTGGAGCATAGATGGTTTTGTCCCATTTGTGCAACTAATAATAATTCTAATTTGGTCAATGATATATAGCAGAAGATAATTGCATTTGATAATTTCTCTCTTAAAAGCAGATGGGTGAAGATAATCTTTTTCAATCTTTTATCTACATGAAAATGAAAGGCCCACAGAGCACTAAGCCACTGACTTTGACATAAAGTGGGAGATGACTCCCATTTTCTTTTCATTAAGAAATGGTTGGGACACTAGAATTTCCCCATGACCAAACAACATAAATAAATGTGAATGTATCATAGGTTGCAAATGGCAATTCAGCATTTGTTCAAAGCAAAGGCTAGCAGTGCCTTATCTTGGTATCAAAAACTAAATAGAACAACCTACTTGGGCCCCCCCCATTATAAAGGGAGGGTCCATAACCCTGCCATATGAAAATTCATATTGTGGCATCTCTTGCTTGTACAAGTGTGTGTGTCCCACTTCCCACGGAACCAATGACCCTCATGATTCTCAAAACCCAAAAGGGCACTATCCAACATCACACATGGGGTGCCACCACACTGGATCATGATGTAGCCCCTCCCTCTAAAAACCCACAACCAGCTTGTCCCATTTGTGCTTTGTGTAATACAAACATTTTTCTGTTTCATGCATTGAGGAGATCAAAGAGAAGGTTTCTTTGTGAAACTGGGTGGATTTGATCATGGAGAAAAGTAAGTCATTCCCTGAATACTCCTGCTCTTACACTGAATTTGGGTTCAGAGAACGGTCCAACTCATATAATTTTAATGGGCCAAGCCAGAAGGGAACTGGGTTTTGTGCATCAAATGATCCAGAGCTCAAGAGAAAGAAGAGAATCAAGGCCTATAACGTGTTGACAGTGGAGGGAAAGCTTAAAACAAGTGTCAGAAACAGCTTCAAGTGGATCAAGAACAAGTTCAGTGACATTCGTTATGGTGTGTGAAATATGACCAACCATAAGAATTGGCTAGCAAATGTTCCGTAATATCATCTTTGAAGGTAAGACCTTTATGAAGGAAAATATTGCAAAGGTATATTTTGTGAGGTAAGATGTTATACATAAAAAATGAATGAGAGAACTTGCTGGTTGGGATATATATATATATGTTCTGCAATCAAAGTGTCATCAAGGGTTTCTTTGCTGGTCTTTTGTAAGAGCAAGAGCAAAATAGCATGCTTTGTATCAAACAAGCTAGAATTCAATTTCTAAATTGTGATTAGTAATAAATTCTTATTCTTATCTTTAGATGTTATGCTCTATGTTGATGACTTCTTATCCAATGATCTGAAATGGTACAAATCTTAATATGTTTTCTACTTTATAATTTTAATAATGAACCTTTCCTTTATGTCTTTTCTAGATTATAGATATCTGAGACCTAGCCTATAGAGCTAACGAAGTAACTTAAGGCATATTCATTAATTTACCGAGACATACATCAATTTTTTAATTCCTTGTCATGAGCTTTGGAGATGTTATTTGTCAAGTTCCAATATCTGCAATCTAAACTCAGTACTTTACGGGCTTCAATTTCTGATAACTTTTTAAAGATGCAGACAGGTCTAGCCTAAATCTGCCTAATTTAACTTGACCTCCCACTGAAATATTCTCAAGAAGCTAATAATTTGTTTTCCCTTTCATACAAGTCAAACATGCCTCTAAACGAAGGTAAAAACCTGCCTGTTACAATTTGGACATATGTGCTTGGATTTGATTGTTGGAGGTTCACTTAATGTTCAAACTTCCACACATCACAGGTGGTTCAAAATGTATATTTGATTTAATTTATGATTAAAAATAAAAATAATTTGATAATTTTAATTTCAAAATATGTTTTCAAATCAATCTTAACCATAAACATATCATGATATGTAAATTTATTTTAGATGGCAAGCACACACCTAATTGCTTATTTTTATTAGTTTCCTATAAATTTTTTGAAAATTAAACTATTTTTTGCTGTAAAGTTAAGATTAAAAATTAAACTATTATTGATGTGAAGTTAAGATTAAAAGAATAACACACTTGTGGTGTAGATAAAAAAGAAAAAGAAAAGCATATACACACATTAAATGGATGTTTGATTTTTTTAATTTACTTAAAAAAATAATCCTTTATTTTTGTCAACTTTTTAAGAAAACTTTAAAAAAATAAACCACTATTTATCTTTAAAAAAGAAACTAATCCAAACATGCATTGGTGATTAGCAGTTCTCTAAAATTGATGCCATCATTGTCTCTTTGCCGTGCATATCCTAAAATCAGCGAATCCAAATTGAATGGCTGAACTCTTTCAACCCATTATGTAGCAGAAAACGACAGAGGAGTAAAACAAACAAGTAGGAAGGATTATAGAGATTTAGAATAGACTATAATAGAATGTGACACCCCAACTCACACATGCCATGTATGACGTTGAAAACTAAAAAATTACCTACCCTTCATTATCATATGAATAACCAAATACTTACCTTAGTAGTTAATTATTGACACAGCCGTGGAAAATAATCAATTACAATTTCCAATGCCAATTGTTTGTCTCCAGCTCTACATTTCATTCGTTACTTTCTTCGTTCTTCCAAGTTGCAATATAAGAGGTCAATATTTGACCACATAGTAACTAACTGTTTTGATTCTTTCACAACATCCGTTACAAATTGTATAAAAAAAACATTTGAACGTTTAGTTCTAGTTTCTTGCCACAAAAATTAAACAAAAATATTTTTAATTCTTTCGTCGATGCTTGTTTTCTATGACAATAATGCTAGGTACACAGACTTGCAGTTACATTTGTTCATACTTGCAAAATGCAGAGTTTTCAGCATCTAATTGTATTTAGTCACACCTGAACAAAAACACACGCTGCCAAACATTCAAGATTTCAGGTGATGTGCACCTAAAATGTGTGTTCCAAGAAATATTATTCTTTTTACAACAATTTTATTATTTTAACATGAAATAATTAATATTGTATTTAATTATTTTTATCTTTCATTTCTTTTATATACCAGTATCTCAAAAATATTCCTCCAAAATCATAGGAAAATACAAAAGTTGTCACACTCGCAAAAGAAATGATATTACAAGGAAAAAAGCATCTTTCTTCCTAATAAATACTAAACCTTGTGCAAAATTTTATATCTACGAAATGTATAATACATAAAGTTCATTTACAAGCTAATCAAAGAGATTTCGACAAGCATGCAACTTGGGTTGATGCTTATTGAAAAGAAGAATCATCGAAATGTTAGGTAAATGGGTTGACAAAGCAGGTGACACCAAGAGGGTAAAGAATATGTAGAGCTTTCAGAGTACATCAAATGATAAAATGAAAATAACCGTTTTTGGGTTTACATAATCTCAGATAGCCTAATCATGAATTTCAAAGAGCAAATGTTCCTCATGTTTTAAGTATCTAAATTCTCTGGTGGAAGCTGACCTGAAAAACTGGTCTGGTCTGTATCTGCTGTCACCTTTGTTGGTAGCATTTGGTTTTGACTTGGGTAATGGAGGAAGGTTCTTGATGCTTTTTTCACCAACATTAGCATGGTGATGGAATTTAGGAGACAGTTTTTTATCTGAAGCCCGAAATGGAGATAGAAAGAAAGGTGAGTGGTCCTTAGTCCCAGCTGGGTTTACACTAGAAGAGGTGCTACTTGTGCTATCCAATTCTTCAGTTGGAACATAAATTTCAGGTTTAGCATTCCTCATCAGTTCCTGAAACCATTACATCAATGTACCATCAAATTAGTTGTCATAGTACCAAAATGATAACTTTAAAAAGAAAAAGACCAAACATCACCCTTTATATATAGGATGATATTTAGCACAGTACAGCATCAGTAATTTTTAATTATTGATGTATTTGTCTTTTTCTTTTTGGTGTTGTGTTCCTGGAGACACAGCACCAGCTTTATCATGTGGTCTCTACTGTAAACAATATTCCAACTGTAACAAGCGTGGACCAAATAGATACATTAACATCAAAAGTTGCTCCAATCAAACACTTCTTCTTGGCTAAGGTGAAACAAGTCAACATAACCAAGGTTTTGGGAAACCGACCAGAAGGAAACTTAGCAGGGAAGTCCTTGGTTCTATCTAAAGGTGGCCAAAACAAAAAATTTAATCCAACCCCATCAAGCATGAGAGTGAGCAATTTGTCACTGGTCAAAGGTGTTCTAAAGCACACAAGGTTTGATACTGATACCTCTTTAGACGATACAGAATGCTCTATTGGCTTCTTAGATGCTAGACTCTTACGACGCTCGAGATATGTATGAGAACGCCTGATTTTAGAGTTCATGTACCTGTAAATATTAGTGAAGCAATAAGATATTTTTGCCTGCACTGAAATAAGAATCCAAATCTTTTAATCAATTTATTTTTTATATAATAATCAAACTAAGAAATATAAATATGGATTAGTTGTTCAATGCCACACGTTCAACAACAAAATTCCATAGCATAAACATGTCATCATCACCAACCCAAGTAAAAATACTGATATAGGAAAAGAAACAAGAAACAAATTATATATGAACTGAATCAAGTTGATATTTTGTGATGGTTTTTTTTTTTTGGGTGGAGGGGAATAGAAAGGGTAGGTGTATATCAATAATGAAAAGGACTGTTTGAGTATGGAGTTTCATGCATTTGGCATTCTTGCTTTCAACTTCTAGCAAATTCATATAACTGCATTTTATACTGCTTCAATGAACCAATACTCTGCTCAATGCTGAAAACAGAATTGTGCATATGGCACAATTGTCGCTATGAAAATAAGAGATATACCATTAATCACTGTCACATATACATGTACACATATATGATGATAGAAGCATATGTATTTGTGTAACAAATTGACAGGAGCCATTCTCAAAACCTTTTATAGATAAAATGACTTACTTGATCTGTTCATTGGCTTGAACAAGCTCATCATCCTCACTGGAGGTTACAGGCAAACCAGATAGGTCACAGGCCAGTGGGCTAGTAGAGAAAAACTGCATCCAAAAGACACTTGTATGTGGAAAGTTTGGAATAATTTAGGCATGTAAATATTTCCAAGTTGTTCATCAGGAATTGCATGCTGAACTTAATATCATTGCACATGCTTGTGTATAACTTTCTAAATCTATCAGTGCCACATGATCATGAGCCAATACTGAATCATCATGAAAACATAAAATCTATGTAATGTACTTTTCACCATGTAAATCATAAGTGAAATCAAAATGTAAAAAGTTGTTAGACCATTAACACACAAACTCATATATATAAGATATGCATTCTATTAAGTAGCAATGGGGAATACAAAGTGGTAAGCAAAATTGCAAATTCACAGACAGCAAATTGCAACTGGAAAAAAAATTTTCAATCTTCATGGACGAGTATTGTGCAGTGCAAAGAGCCATTGTTTTCTTCACTAACCTGATTTTTAAGAGCTTTACATGCACTTCCACGAAATGCAGGATCCAAAGCAAGCAAAGTGCATAAAAGACCTAAAGAAGATGGAGGGAGATCCCCGAAAGTTTCTAAAAGGCTGGGTCTATAAGACTTTGGAGGTCTAAAAGTTGTAGAAAGTTTCAATTTTCTCCAATACTCCTCTGATGGAGTGCCACATAGCCTAAAAATTTTATGAAGCTGCTCAACCTGGAACCAGGAAAACTTCATGATTAGCAAATCTAGAAGATTGAAGCAAGATAAGCAGACAACATAACACAATTATACTGAGTAGCAATAAAAAAACAGCACAAAAAGAAAGAATTTTCACAAATAGCCAAAGATACTCAAAGTTAAAAGGCAACTATCATCTGAGCAGTATCACCTCTGTTCTGCCAGGCATGACTGGAATTCCTTTAAACATTTCTGCTAGGAGACATCCAGCACTCCATAGATCAATACCGACTCCATAATCTGTGGCACCTAACAACAATTCAGGAGCTCTATACCATAGTGTCACAACCCGGCTTGTGAGAGGCTGGCGATAACTAGGACCATAAAAATTGGCAAGCCCAAAATCTGCAATCTTAAGCATCCCATTTTTATCAATCAAAAGGTTCGATCCCTTTATATCTCGATGCAGAATTCCCCTATCATGGCAATGCTGCAAACCTGAAAGCAATTGATGCATGTAGCACTTGACCTACATTAACTTTTTAAGATCATTAAGGAGAATAAGGGTATCCAAATGCTAAAATGTCCAAGGCATCAAAGAGAATCTTTTAACCTGTGGTTCGGTTAGTCTCTCATCAGGACGAGCTATAATTCTTGCCAAATCTGTTTGCATGAAGTCGAAAACTAGATATATACTGTACTGCATTCTTGAAGTGGCTAATCCTTTAAGTTTTACCACATTGGGATGATCCAGTCTCTGTAATATCATAATTTCTCTTGCCATAAATTTAATGCTTTCAGGCTCTGATGTATTGAAACGAACCTTCTTCAGGGCCACAATTTCTCCTGTGTCTCGATCCAGAGCTTTATAAACATTGCTGTAGGTTCCTTGCCCTACCTGCAAAACATAACTAACAATAGTCAATTATCCTGCTCCCTTCTTCCCTTAATCTGGTAGGATAACCTTTCAGTTTTGGCTATTCGTAAATACACACTATATTAATAAACTTTGTTAAAACTTGCATACCAGATGGTCAATGATTAGGAAACCAAAAAACCTAAGTTGAGGTTGAATATCATCCCAAATAATAACTTTTAATCTACATAGAAATCAATATCACGATTTCATGATAGCTTGAAGTTTCCATAATATAACCTACTGGATCCTTGATTACAATTAGTACATACTTAAAGATTAAGAGTGTTTCCAAAATGATCATGCATTATCCAAACAATCAGAAGTGTCTGCTTGCACCTCACATTGCAAACATTAATCTCTAAATTCAAATCTCCTATTCTCTGTGTAAATGTAGACACTTAGATTCAAGCAGAAAAAAATATAAATTGCTAAAGACATCATGAAAAATATTTGGAAGCATTTTTAAATAAGATGTGGCATATGACATGGTAGAGCTAAACTATCTGCAGTATGCTCAGAAAAACCAAACAATCTTGCAAGAAAGACTTTCTAAAGGCATATTTGTACTTAGAAAATTCCATAACCCTTCATCCTAGCCTTTCCTAAATCCGCAACATAAAACACTTATACAGAACAAAAAAGAAAGACCTTATCAATCATTTTGTAGGATTCAGCACTCTTGGGGACCAAAGCAGCCAACATCTGCGCAGGAACATTATCAACCAACCACTTAGGCCACCCACCAAGCATCTCATCCTCATGAAAACACTTGTTTGACACCTTCTTACTCTTCCTCTCTCTACTAACCAAGTTACCCTTATGACCCGCCCTCACAGCAAGACCTTGCCTTTCACCATTGCCAACAGCAGACTCAAGTGTATGCTTTCCGGGTGGTTGTTGTTGTTCCCTCTGATGCAGCCTATGAGACTCATGTCTTTGACCGGTGGATCTTCTATGAGCAACAAAGTCAGAACTTGCAACATACCCATTATCCAATTTCAACCTCTCTAGGTTCTTGTAATCCGAACCTTCCAAATCCAATGACTTAGCCTGAACACAGCCCATAGTGGCACTTCAAGTTCTATGGGTGAAGAAGGTCCTAAGAAAAGGAGAAGAGAGAGAGAAAAAAAAAAGGAATGATGAGAGAAGCAGACGATGGACGGCACATTTGGAATGTTACTGTGGGTATTGAACACAGAAATAGAGAATGGGACGTTTTCTTCTTTGGTTTTTCCGCAGAGAAAGAAAATGACTGCGTGCTTCTTGCTATTTGGAAAGGAAAGTGAGAAGAGCAGAATGAGATTGGCATTTGGCACAGTTACACACACAACGCAACATAAGCATGGATCCTGTAAGGTGTAGTGTAGTGTAGTGTAGAGTGAGTGTGTCGTGCGCACGTGTCTGTCTCTGTCTCTGGCAGTGGCAGAGATGTAAACATCTTTTATTCTTTTTTTTGGTACTCTAGCCGGCAACACTCTGTCATTCTCTCACCATACCAATACCAAGCTAGATTCCATAGTGCTAACATCATATTTTTCCATATATTGCATTTATACCATTCATGTAAATCAAACAATCTAATTATTATATTGAATTAATTTTCTTATATATCTTTTATTTATTTATATTTTTTAATATTTATTTATATAAATAAAAATAATAATTAATATTATCTTCAATAATTTTTTTCTTGCATACAGATAAAAAGAGAAAAAAAATGCAAAATGTAATATATAATGTTGTAAAAAAAGTAGAGAGAAAAATGTGTAACATGAATTGCAGTATAAATTAATAGTATATTTTAGATTGAATATAATTATTTATTAATTATTTAATAAAAAATTATTTTACTCAATCTGGGTTGATTTAGTTGATTGAAGACAGGTTAGGGTGGTGATATTGGGGTATATATTATGATAATATTTTTTTATTTTAAGATTGTGAGTAATATAAATCTAGATTGTATAATTATATATAAAAATTTAAAATTTAAAATTTAAAATTTAAAATTATTTAATAACATATGATTAATTACAATACTATATCTTTTTCAATATATTAATAATTTAAATAAAATATAATAATTATTATTTTTTTATCATTATCAAATATTTTCATAAGATATTATACGTGTGTGTAGAGGTTAAAAACGTTAAAAACATAAATAAAATAGGATAATATTTTGAATAATGATTTTACTAAATATTTCTTTCTGTTTTTTTATCTGTTCAAGAATATATATATAAATATTAAAAATATAAATAATATTGTTTTTTTTAAATATATTTATTTTTATAAATAATTTTTTATTTTATTCATTTATTACAGTTGATAAATATAAATATATACTTAAAAAATAATTAATATTCTCTTAAAAATTAAAGTGAATAGATAAAAAATATAAAGTGACTATCATTTTATTAAAAAACAAAGGACCATCATTTATTTTAAATTAAATAGTAAGAAATAACTTTTATCCCCTCACAAAAGTATAGAAAAAAAAATCTTCTCTTAACACCTTTCTTTCTTCACAACTCCTTTTTATCTATTCTTCGTAAATCCTAAACATAATATAAAAGCTGTTCACGTTTTAAATACATATATATAAGAGGAAGGGAGGGAGGGATATTTTATTTAAAAGTAAAAATAAAGAAATTTGACTGCTAAATTTATATAAATGATTAAAATTAAAATATTAAATTATATAATTTTTTAAAGTAATTATGTTTTTTTAAATAAATAAATTTTGAAATGATTTAAATATTTTGCATCTGGCAAAGACATATTAATGAAACGAAAAAGAATTAATCATGATTATAAAATTATATACAACGAATCAATATTATTTTATTAAATATAGTATTGATTAGTCATTTTAATTATATTGATCCTTTCATGCTCTCATTTGTCACTATAATAAATAATACACTTGGTGCAAATAACACATTAACACTTCAAAAAATTCGTGACTGACTGTTCAGAAAATCATCAGAATAGCTAGAGGCAGTCTTTTCATCTTCCCTGAACTGTCGCATTAAAAACCATTCTTTGGTAATCCTTCTCAAATTGACGTAAACTCAAAAATGAATATTCTTATGGCATTGCATACATGGCCATTAGTATCATTACTCGCCCCTTTATGTTTTTGTCCAATGTCTATGCCAACAAAATTCCAGCAAAATTTTGTGGTTTACTATAATATCATTTATAGATAGTTCTGTCTTCTCGACAACAATGTAATTGAATGTCATTTAGCTCCCATTGCCATTTCTCTTGCTTGTTAAAATAATGTATAAGATGTTATGCATTCAAATATCATTTACCATTTTTAGAAGAGTAAAATATTATTTTAATTCCTAAAATATTTGGAATCAATCATTAATTATTAAAAGATAAAATTTACTACTGTTTTTTGTAAAAAATTTATTAATTTAATTTTTTAATATAATTTATTTTATAAAAAGAATTGAATTAATCAAAATTTTTATTTTAAAAAAAAATTAATAATTTTTATGTTTCAATAATACGATCAACTTTAAATTTTTTATCTTTCATATCTTTCATGATCCAAAATATTTTTCGTTAATCTTCCACAAGATAAATTTTCGCTCTTTTAATTTTAAACTAGTCAATGCTTGGACATCTCATAAAATTTGAATTGTGAATAGATAATATTGTATGTTGGGGGTAGGGATGGAAATGAATAAGGTTATTCAAACATGTTAAAAAATCTTTTTAGATATAAAAAAGTTTATTTAACCTATTCAGGAACGTATTTATATTTATTTTAATATATATATATATATATATATATATATATTTTAGGCCTATTTAACGACATTTTTATTTTGCAGGCTTTAAGTTTATTTATCTTTTTTTGGTTACATAGGCTTTTAAACAGGTTTGTAGGTCTTGTAGGTTTTAAATCAGGTTTGATAGAAAAAAAAAAAGATATTTAACAGGTAATAGGCTCAGGTCTCGAAATTTTTAAAGTTAATATTTGAACACTAAAAGCCTAGTTCGGATAATATGATAAGAATTCTCAAAACACAATTTCTATATCTTTAATTTGGATGATATATTTTAGATAAAAAAATAATTTTTAGAGAAAATTTAAAATTTTAATAAATTTTATAAATTTAAAAAAATATTTTAAGCAACTAAAATAAAAGAATTTTAATTTTTTTAAATAGATAAAATTTAAATTTTTTTTTAAATCTTTTAACTTATTCTCGCCAGCATTACTTACTCTTTTATTATTTTTTATTAGTTTTATTTTTCTCTTATTATCCTTTTATTATTTTATAATAAATCATCTCTTTTATGAATGTATGAAGTAACATATGATGACTAAGAATTCATGGATAAGAACTCTTGCTCTAATACCATCTAAGATATCAGCTTGAGCTTTTGAATAGAGAGAAAAAAAGAAAAGAACATAAGTTGAGAAGAGTAATCTTTTAAATTTTGTTTTACATTATGAGTGAAAGTTTACATTTATAATGAATAATCTTAATAAAAATTAACTACAATTATAACCAATTACAAATAACCAACTATGTTTTCTTTATAAAATATATAATCATATTATTCTTTTACTTATATATATTTTTGTTGGATTATTATTTTAGTTAAATATATTATATAGTAAAAATATTTATATATCTAGATTTTTTGATAAAAAAAAATAGAAACAAAATTAAGAAAAATTTATAAATATTTAAATATAAAATTTTGTATATAGTAAAAATTAAATTATTTACCATCCAAACAAATAATTTAAATATAATAAATTTAAATTTTTATCCAAATAATATATTTTTAAAATAAAAATATTTAAATTTTTTAAAATGTTAAAATGCTCCATCAAGTAGTTGATGCTTCGATTGAGACTATTACACATCTGTCTTATTTTAACTGCAATGCACTTTAAAGGCTCACCATCTCAATAGATAGAGTTAGAGGAAAAGGAAAATCACATTATTGTTATTTCATAGAAGTGAAGACAACGCAAGCTTGCTTGCCATTTATGGAGATGAAACAAATTGATGAACGTTGTTTACAGAGGAAAAGCAACAAGTAACTATTGACAGTATATAATTATTCCAAATCTACTATCCCAAAATTTGAGAGAAGGATCTTTACTTGATCAACAAAGTCTGAGCCTGTTGCATACTCTGTTAGCAACCCAACGGCAAAACCAAACATTGCCCATCTGTAGAAACAAAAAATTCCATATTAAAAAGTCAAATAAATAGGCATAGAAGAGCAAGCATAAGCATGCAGATATTCCATACAAGTGCAAAGGTATCGTCTCAAAATAAGTAAACATTACAAGTCACTAAAAAGATGCTTCTTTGAGATGAGCTTAAGCTTTGGAATATTGGGTAATTAACAGCTGTAATATCACAGAAGGAGAAAAGAATCCTTCAAAATCTATATCTGCTTTCATATTTCATATATAATAAAAGCACATCAGAGACAAAAAGCTTCTGCCTCATGCCATTATTTTAGGAGGGAGTGAACAGGAATGTTTTTTTCAATTGGAGTTATTACTTTGATATCGTATGTTTCAACTAAAAGACAAGGATGCAGATGAATGATTGAGGAAATTATTCATATGACTGATTAACTGCTTCTGTTCATTTTCATCTTCACACAAGGAAACTATACTGTATAATTTTTTTTAATACAATGTCATTCACCATAACTGATCAGAGTGGCAATTTTGAAAGCAAGTTAATACAGAATTTGAAAATGTCAGGAAATAGATTACAAACTATACTAATCATTCGACAAGGGTACTTACTTATCTTAAGTCAGATCTATAACATTTATCAAAATGACTTTTCAACCAGTTACTAACTGATGAAAAGAATCTTAAGTTGGCCTGTCTTTCGTTATGAATTCTGCTGGACTTGCCTTGAAGGTTTTCCACTTTATAATGAAATAAGAAATCTTGAAGGACAAACATTTAAAATTTCTGCCAAAGAGGCCTGAAAAGGCTCACAGCACAGAGTTGAATTCCCTCTGGACCATCCTGGAGATTTCAAATGGATTCTGTTTCCCTTAATTTCTCTTCACTTGTGAAACGATTCAATACAGAATGATATTTAATTTCACTGCCAGCCTGACATATGTATATGATTTTGCTTTTGCTGGGTTAGATATATAAAATTATTTATGACCCTTCACCCAATAGTTTCAGGTTTTGAAAAAGATTGTTTTAAATATCAGAGCTTCTATAATCAAATAGTCAAGAGTTCAATCCTTGCCCCACTCATATTCTTCTAAATAAAAGTTGAATTTCAGTATAAGGTACGTGAGCATGTTTATCTTCCATGCTTCAATCCCAAAAGACTCTTGCATAAGTATATAAAAAGTGAAAACCATCCATAGCCTTCACTAATCAGTAATCAGCTAAAGTTTTTTGGTATAATTGCTTTATAATAATATGCTGAAAGGTATGCTAGGTGATTTGCTAGTCAAATAGTTAGGACATAGGTTACAATTCTGAAATTGAAGCATCTACATATGTCAATGAGTTATTGTTTCCTATGACTATATGATGACTACTCTCAATCACCCATCATAGATGGGTGAGCTTTTAAGAAACAATATATTCAGTTTTCTGAACCTTGAATAATTGTTCCTCAAAGAATCACTACAAAGGGAAAAGTTATGGCACCCATCAAAGTCTAAAAGATTCAGGTGTGATGTGGATGTTCAAGGTTCAATCCTCCACCAAGCCACCTTTCTCCTTCCTCTATCTGGGTGCTTAAATATACTATGTAGCCCCCCCCCCCCTCCACCCACACCCAGGGCAAGTTGTACATGCAATCTGATTAGGTTAAGATATCTCTTATGAAAGAGGGGACATAAAAAATGTCCATAGTTTCAATTACTTCATAAGTTTGCTTATGTAAGGACTCAAACGAAAAATGTTTGAAATTTTTAATTTATAATACAATCTAGACCTCCATTGTTTGTATTAATTTGTTCTCAAACTACCGAACTGTTTTAATTTTTTCCCCTTCCTTTAGTAAGCAATATCAGTAATAAGTTACACTATATCAAAATGACCATTATTTGTAGAGTTACAAGAGCTGCTAACTCAAATTCTATCTGTGAAACTTTTTGTTAATTACTATAATGATGGAAGGAAATGATTGAAAATAGTAATTCAACGAAAAATTGGAACAAAATTAAGTTTAATAACACAATAGAATATGGATAGAATATTCATGGATAAAAAGTATATGTCGATTCTACATCTGCATAAATTTTTTTTCCATACCAATTATATGGGAAGAAAAGACATAAAAAGGGTCTAAAGCTTCAAATTTATCATAAATACCAGCTAAAGTGAGTTCTTTTCATCATCATCCTTATTTTCCTTCTTCTCTATCATAACCACAGAACAAGGATTACCATCACAATGAACAGTGAAGGCGGCTATTGCTTTTGAGTTGGATATTTGTGACAATGAAGGGGTGAAAGGACCTGAATGTAACGAATTTGGAAGTAATATACCTTGAAATTTGATACCCTATCGTCACAACAGCACAACACAGATTTGTGTGTTTGATTTTGGGTTTACAAGCCCTCAAACCTAAGTCTGCTGGACAGCAATGAATTGTAGCTTCTATATGTTGGTACATTGGAATACATAGCAAACATAAAAACAAACACTCAAGGTTCATCCATTATTTTGATGAATAGCACATCACCCCAACATTAAACCAAATAGTAGACCACAATTAACTAGTTCTACCAACATAAAGAAAACGAAATTAACAAAAACCCACATAAAGAAAAACTCCAAGTTTAATAGGTCCCAACAGAAAAAACTTTACCTTCCATTGTTAATCTCATTTTTGCCAATGAAGCCAAACAAAGGACCTTGATCCGCTTCATCAAGCTTCTTCTGTTTGAAGTATTCTTGCAACTCCTTAGCCTTTTGCCTTTGAAACTCTAATGTAATAACATTCTTATCATCCCCAACAACAGAATCAACCTTCTGGGGTGGAGGCTGAGAAGGAGGCGAAGGCTTCAGGGGCTGAGGGACACTACTGGAAGGTTCTCTCACAGGAGGAGCCACAGGTCTTCTCAGAGGCCCGTCAGTTTGAGAGTTCCTTATAGTGACAGCACCATAAGGCTTGGAAGAAGAAAATCTGAAAGAATAGGATGAAGTTGATGAAGATGTGCATGATGGAGAAGAGGAGCAGGTTGGGATTTTGATGCATGGGAATGAAGATGTCACAGACATTTTCTTTTTGCTTGCTGATACTCACAATCCTCAGATTTTATTTTTGTTATTTTTTTCTTCTGCTTTTAATTTTTATTTTTATTTTTCCTACAATTGGCTTTTGTTTGGATCTGGGGACTTAGAACATGTCTTATCAAAATCAGAGGGTAGGTGTGTGGACAAGGTTTAGCCAAGTTTCCACTGGAAGATGGCTCCAGTTCGGTGCCTTAACTTGCACCATGAGTGTCGTATATACCTAAATGTCAACAACCATTGGATTTTGGACAAGGGTTTTTTTACCCATTAGGTGCAATTTTTTAAAAATATTTTTTCTGGTACGATAAATTAATACGTTATAATTGGTAACGCATTTTATTCTACCTTATATGGTAAATAAGATGCATATAGATGCCTCTCATGGTAGGTTGGGAGTGTTTCCCAATTGGGATGGATGAATATCGCATATATGTATGTGTGACAGTACGTGTGATATAAAAACTAATGTGTAATGAATATGTTTAAATAAGACTTAGGGTTGAGAATTAATTTTGAACGTATGAGAAGAAAATAAGTGGGTACATTTGATTTTTAATTTTATAATTGATTAATATTTGTTTAAATTTATTTATGGTTTAAAAATTTATTTAAAATTTATCAAAATTATTATTTGTATAATTTTGAATTGTGAAAATAGTAATTAATTTATTAATCTATGAAATTATTATTTTATTTATTATTAGATAGTATGAATGAAATTATTATTATTATTTTTTATAATAGTAAAATATTTGAAGATGAAAAAGGTTCAATCTTTGAAGAAAAATAAAAATTAATTTAAGTTTGTAAAAATGTAATTTTAAATGAGATGAAAAGAAAATATTTTAAAAAATTAAAATGATCATCTAATAAAATAATTTTTAATTTAATAAAAAAATTTAGTGTAATTTGAAGAAGTAAAATATAAAAGATTTTAAATAAACAACAATTAAAATGTTAAATGCATTGTATGTTGAGATTATTACGATTGTCCGTTTAACAAAACAACAACCATTATAGATAATAGAACCATATATGGAAAGATATGTATTAGATGTATTATTTAATAAATTAATGTTAGAAATTTAGTTTAAATATTTTGCAAGTTCTATAAATATATTTGATGATAATGGTTAAAATTATTATTTATTGATAATAGATTAATTTAATAAAAAAAATCATGATCTAAATAAAAATGATCTAGATTAAAAAATTTAGATAGCACTAAATAATGATGAAAAAAAATAATATTAAGTGAAATTTTATATAATATTTTGTTTTACATCACGTAGTATTAATTTTATGATATCAATTTAATTAACTAAGTTATTAAATTTTTATGGTTAAAATCTAATTAAATACTTTACTAATATTTTATGGTTAAATTTTAATTAACTAAATTACTAAATTTTTATGGTTAAAATTTAATTAATTAAGTTACTAAATTTTGATGGTTCAAATTTAATTAACTGATTTACTAATATTTTATGGTTAAAATTTAATTAACTAAGTTACTAAATTTTTATGGTTAAAATTTAATTAGATAAGTTACTAAATTTTTTATGTTTAAAATTTAATTAACTAAGTTACTATTTTTTATGGTTAAAAGTTAATTAACTAAGTTACTAATATTTTATGATTAAAATTTAATTAACCAAGTTACTAATTTTTTATGCTTTAAATTTAATTAAGTTACTAATATTTTATGGTTAAAATTTAATTAACTAAGTTACTCATGTTTTATGGTTAAAATTTAATTCAATAAATTACTAATTTTTTATGCTTAAAATTTAATTAAACAAGTTACTAATTTTTTATGATTCAAATTTAATTAAGTAAGTTACTAATATTTTATGGTTAAAATTTAATTAACTAAGTTACTCATGTTTTATGGTTAAAATTTAATTCAATAAATTACTAATTTTTTATGCTTAAAATTTAATTACACAAGTTACTAATTTTTTATGATTCAAATTTAATTAACTAAGTTACTAAATTTTGATGGTTGAAATGAATCTTAAAGATTTAGTATCGAGTTTGACAATCCATAAATTTTATGTAGATTAAATTTTGTTTCCTCAATCATATTAGAATTAGTTTCCTAATATTTTTGTTGCGCTTTTGGTTTACTTATTACTTCTGTTAATGGTTATATTTGGTACAATAGCTTATCCATTTATCAATTCCTTGTTATCTGTGTTGTGATTAAAACGAACTAAGCTTAATTAGTTAAACAGATTCATTAAATTAAAAGCTAGCAACGAAAGTATAAATTATATTACGTATATGGCGTTAAAGGAAAACGAAGTAACCTATGAAGAACCAAAGAAAATCTATTTTTAAGCATTTTCTTATTCACCCTTCAAGTATTACCCAAAAAATAGTTAGTTGCCCCTGCGGAATTCAGACTACTTGGTTTAAGGAATATTACACTACATACAAGAATCCCCTTTTAAAGGATAGCATTAAAAAGTTAAGATGACGATTAGGAGAAAATAGGTCACAAATGACATTCCAAATCCAAACCCCAAATTTTAAAAATAGGGTTCATCCTTTAGACATTATGGATTAACGTTAATTTTTTTCCCTCACAAACAATCCCATCCAATAAACAGCCTATGAAGCAATCGCAAGAACACGAGCTTTTCTTAATACTTTGTAACAGCTAAAGCTTAACAAATCCTAGTCTCATCATAAGTTTGTTACCAGGTTGCCACACTGAATTTTTTTTACAGAATCTTACATTTGTATTATGTGATAACGGCAGAGCATAGAACGAAAACTTTGTTAATCCATATAAAAATAAGAACATAAAGTAGCATAAAAATGATGAATCAAAGGCAAAGAATTCACACATGACAAGAATTATACAAATTGATGAGGGGCAGAGGAGCAAAATTTAAAGCCACAGCAAGCAATGAGACACAATCACTCGGGCAAAATGTTGGTGAACATATCCCCATACGACTGAAAAATCTTTTGCTTCTTTTGCCACAAACCGAGTGATGGATTGTGTTGGCCGTGAATGACCCGATGAATGACCCTATCATCTTAATGAAACTCCAATTTACATAATCGCACAGGAACAAGTTCTGTCATTTCCACTATCAAATTCATCATCCGATCCATCCACTTCACTGCATTTAAATGACAAATTGCATCTTGTTACAGTTAGGCAATACAAAAAAAAGAAATGTGTTAAACTCATGAGTGTACACACTAAATTGGTATGCATTACCGGAAACAATCAGGATTTTAGGCCAGAATTACAAACAGAATACAGAACACAAGATTTCTCCCTAACAAGGAATCTACTCCTTCTGCATTAAGCAAATAAAAATAACTACCCAATGAATAACCACCCCCAAACCCCATACATCTAAAGAATTTCACACTAACTGTCACAACATTCTATGACTGCATGAAGTCAGAAATAATACACAAAAATAACATTTCAGATCCATAACTACTTAAAGAACAGCCTATAGACACAAATACTACACTAACACTATTAATTCAGGCTTATTAAGTATTAAGTCTCAGTTTGCTTCTTATCTCTTGTGATATAAACTTGCCAAGATATATCGCTATCAACATGACAAGGAAAATGGTTAGAGAAACTTTCATCAGAACCAGCTCATAAGCTTAATAAAAGGTATCACAGCAGAATACATAAAATAAATGGTTGGGAACCAATTAGGATACTAGGGATGACAAATTTCATGTCATCCGGGGATCTCTGCAAAGGCTACCCCATTTAGGGCTCTGAGTTAAGGAATTTTTCTCCATTGGAACAAATCCCCCTTCCCTCAAAAGTATACTTGGGGACAGGGAAATACTCCCCATCCTGTGGAGTTTCCAAATGTTAAAAATGACAAAATCAATATTAATTTCATATACATACATGTTGGTGACATGAGAGAGAGAGAGAGAGAGAGAGAGAGAGATAGTCTAGTATTTTCCTCAATATATAATTTAATATATCAATGTGTTAAAGGAGACCTGAATTTGTTGAATACCTACATTTTTATAATTTATTTCATCCCATTATTTTACAATTCTAGGGTCCTCAGAATGACCTGCAAGGAATCGAGGGAATTAAGGTTGGGAAAAAATTAACCCAAGGCAGGAACTGAGGATGGGATGGGAGAATAACAGGGTGGTACTTCCTGCCTTAGTCTTTGTGTGGGTGCCATCTCTATGTGATACAAGACTGTGGTATGGCCTCATTTATGATATACTTGTTTAATAAAGTATAAATAAGAATAGCTAAAAAAATAGAGACATAAGTTCACGGTTTCCTGTCACTGCAATATGCTTGAGATGATATTGGATTAAAAAAATAAAAAAACAAAACCTAAAAGTTTTAATCCCTACAATTACACGTAGTTTAAGTAAGTTTAACTCCTTAACCCCCCTCCCCCTGTGTCCTTTTCTATTGAGTTTCTATAATTGTTTTCCATTGGATCCTGACTTAAGTAGAAGTAACAACACTGCCAAAATTTGCTGACATGGCATATGGAATGTCCATAAGTCCACATCAGTAACTTTTTCCATGTCAACACTGCATGTGAGAACTCAAATGTTTTCATCACTCAAATAGAATTAACTGAACATCTAAACATGCTCAGCTCCAACAACCAAAATAAAGTGCCTTTGTGGAGTCTCTGGTGGATTAGATCACTACCCAGTTATCTCCTCTAACCATAAAGGTCAGCCAGGATATCCACCATAGATGCATTATCTGCCATATCTATTATCCAGTCTACTAAAAATGTCATATCCACTATGGCCACCAGGGCCAGAAACAGATGCACTGGATTGGACCAATTGTCATACTGAAAGGCATAGACTTCCTAAAGTCGAACCCACTATGAGTTGTTGAACTGAAACCAATGAGAACAAAAAACAAGACCTTTATCCTTACAAAAGGAATAGCATTCTACTAGGCTGAAAAGGGAACAATGGTAATTAGGAGATGTGTTTACTAATCAATGGCATTAGAAGTCTAGATGGGACTATTTTCTGGGTTGCGTGGATTGCAGACAGATTCCATCACCAGAAAGTCAACAATGGTGCTGAAGGCAGCAAATCAGTACTGAAGAAAATACATTTTACCCAAATAGGACCGCAAATATTCAATGATTAGAAGTTGTTAACATTGGATTTTAAATTTCAATTGTTTTGTGGAATTGAACCAAGGGCCAGAAAAAGCTCTACAGGAGATGAAGAAAAGAATTGAACCCTAAGATTGAGTATCAACATGGAAAAAAACCTTAACAAGGTTTACAAACATGTGGACATCCATTCAGTGCGTTAGTGCTACCTTGGTAATTTTTACTGGGTTATAGATTCTACTGATGGCATGGACCCAATTATAAACAGAATACAACTGTAGGAACTCAATTAATGGGGGAAAGAGCAAGGAAAAATAAGAATTGAACTGAAGCTACAAGTATTAGAAGATTTATTTACCCCAAAAGACAGCTACATATGCAAAGTGAATGCCAGTTAGAGATTCAATTTGATCAATATTGACCCAGAGAAATTACTACTACTCCTGAGGAGAACACAAACATGCTATGCAAATACATGCTATTTGGAATACTATGATCATATGTAGACCAATCATGCAAGGCCAATAAATTCAAAAAAGAAAAATTGCAGGCTTTTGCCTCAGTAAGCCATGATTTAGCCTCCTAAAAGTATTGTTGTATAAGAAAGGTCCACAATTTGTTTAAAGAGTGTGCTAGAAGTGGTTTGGTTGTATACAGGTTAACAAGGTGTTCAGTAAAAATTATTGCAAAACTGTTATGACTATCTATAGTATCAAAGGACCTATCAAAACAGGGTTTGCAAAATTGAAAATTAAAATAAGAAAAACATCCTAGCATGTTCATTTAAAATACCAAAACCATCAAAACAGAGATGTTTCTAAATATATTTCTAATTTTCAACAGTCATGTGGCATTGAAAAAAATCACCAGTGCTTATCATAAGCAATTGTGTATCTTAAGAAATCACCCAAACAAATTTATCAAATACAAACTTGCAGCAAAAACACACTGCCATCAAACACATTTCCAAGCAAGGACTTGACTTCTCTAAAGTGAGGAGATAAACTTTGGAAGATAAAGGGCAATTATAACCATTGGTTCAAAGAATCAATGGTTGAGATTGTGATAAAATATATGCACATGAATAACAAACCATGAAATTGTTAAAATTTTAACTGTTAATTTTTTAATCAACAGTTATAATGGCACTTTATCCTCTAAAGTGCACCCCTTTACTTTAAAGGAGTTAAATCCCTAAAGTAAAGTCTGCCCTGGACTGTATAGGATCAAGAAGAAAAGCAAAAGGTGCAATGAACCGAGGAGCATTTCCTTACCAATCACTGTATCCAACATCTAGACTCAATAATGAATTGCTTTTCTGTACCAAAGAAAAAAAAAAGTTGTGCATTGCTGTTCACAAAATATGCAAAAGATCTAACACAAGTATATGCTTCCAAAGTGACTCTATGACTCTTTAATCTTTATATTTCTCCAACATTCATGGTATCAGATATGGAAATTCCAAAAAATTTAATCTTGCCAACCAAGATGCAAATTACTATTTACATTCTATGCCAAACCAGCAACACATAAGATGCCCACAGATCAACCAAAGAGTAAAATATCTATTTATTAATAGCAAAAGGTTTCTTCCTTTTTTATATTTTTTTATAAGGCAAAAAAAGCAATGTTGAACATAATTAGTGGAAATCTTCAAATAACATAATCATGAAAGATCACAAAAGTAATACAGGTTGATAAGCTAAATAAATAACTAAAATAAGCATATGGTGTAGAACCTTGTATAGGTTATGTGCATATACACAGAAATTTCCAGAAAAGGAGAGCGCAGCCAGCTGTGTTTAATAATAATCAATAAGATTGTAAGATCAAGATATGAACAAAACGATAAAGTGCAAGAAATGAAAATAGTAGAAATTAAGTGATTGCACCCCCCAAAAAGATACAGTAAATGAGGAATCTCTTATTTAACATACTTCATGTGGACAAAAGAATAAATTTGATCATAATAGAATGAAGAAAATGATAGAGAGTAAGGCATACTCTTATAAAGGGTCAAAAAGAAAAAACAAAACAAAAGGGGGAAAATCAAAACAACATAGCAAATCCTTCCAAGCTCCAAACCCATTTCATATAGAGAAACCACATTACAATAGTCATTAACCAAACATCATAGGAACGCAAGTGTAAGAAATGCAGAAATTCCCAGAATATTTATCAGTTTTGTCCAATTAAAGACACCAAAAAATTTAAAAGGCATGTTGATTGTTGGCCACAGAACCACTAGGGCCACCATCCCTTATTCCATCAATAACATCTAAAATTAGCTTTAAAAGAAAATAATCTAAGGACCCATTTGTTTAAGCTTAAGAAGAAGTGCCTACGTGAAACATCTTTTTTTCAGAAGCTATTATGTTTTACTCCTGAGAAAAGCATTAAAACAGATTTTTTTTTTAACTTTTTGCCTTTTTTTCTCCAAAAAACTTACATAAGTTTTTTAAAAAAACATATCTTTTAATTAAAAAAACACATCATCTTTAAAAAAAATCAAATACATATCCCCAAATTTGCAAGGCAAAATTAAGTCATACCACCAAGTATCGTATAAGTAGAAAGAAGCTAAACAATGCAAAAACAAATGGCCTTTAGCATCAGATTTTTAGAAAAACACATAACACATCAGGAAAGAGTTTTGGAGGCTTCCTAATTGACAACAAATCTTTAGTACTATAACTAGACTACAGCAATCCAAAGTAGAAAGACCTCGACTTAGAGGCTACCATTAATTTTCAAAGAGAATTCACAAGAAGACACTTTTAATTATTTGAGAACTGAGTTTGATTAAAGAAATTACTATCAGTACATAGCACAAATGATCATTCTGTAAATTGCCTGACATAAGAACCTGGCCAAACAAAGAAAAGAACAGACTTCTAACATATGTTGAAACCTTAAATAAAGCATTAAGAAAGGACATGTCCTGGGCACTAGACATTATACCTCTCTAGGATTCCATACTCCATAGAACTAGAAATTTAGAACCCCAAGCATAGAATTCAACCAGATATCCTGACATCTTTCTAATAATTTGAGTAAGATAATTGATTCTAGAAGTGTTCTGTACTCTATAGGTCATATTTTCAAAATAATCTTTCAGCAATTCCCAAAAATATGATTGAGCCTTACGAATTTTTAGATTTTCCCCCTTGATTATTTAGGGTGAGCTTGGTAAAGCAAAAATAGAAGGCATGAATGACAGTCTTCAAAATGTGCATCTGAATGCATCCCACATTTTCATTCAACCATCGAACACCATACCAGCTAAGCTTTCAAAATACCAGTTGGACCTGACAGCACTTGGAATGAACAAATGTGAAATTCCTTAGGGCTTAGAGAAACCATAGATTGATGCACCTTCTCTAATCAGAATTAAGGTCACACTTCATTTTGCAAAATTGAAAACCTGTTTCACTCAATTCATCCTCATGCCAAAATGCTAAAAGCTTCATACATCATTTATCATGATAACAAATATTTAGGTCATTTATAATAAAGAAGAGGAAAAAGGAAAGGGTCATCCAAGCATATCTGATTTACTTGTGTCAATCACACAAAATTATCAGGTACTCCCAATCTGATAAACAATTTGCATTCAAACAATGAGAAAGATTCCTCCTCTAATAATAGCTGGTACAGAAAAAAAAATTCAAATACCTGGGCTCAAATTCTCGTATTTCGACAAGATCGCTACCACAATTATCTGTCCACTGCACTTTCCTTCTCTCCACTTGACCACCAGGATTCTGACCACCTGATGCTTCACTTTCATTAACAACCTCAACAGGAACTGATTTACTTTGTGGCTTTTTTATGCTACTTTTAAGGGTAAGTTTTCGGTTATCATTTTCATCATCTACATGTGCGGAAGGATCCTTTCCCTTGTTGGAAACCAGTGGCCCCGGTGAGACATCATGCTGTTGGGCAGGGCCCACTTTAAGAGGAGATGGAGTATCAAGCCCGGCGGAAGTGCGACCAAAGCAAACAAAGGAGGCACACCCGCGGGAGTGGCGGTTCTTTGTGGAAGCCAGCTGGAGCTCGGGGTCAGATTCTTGGTCTACCAACTGGTACTGATTCCACGGCGCAACTCTCATGGGTTTATCCTCATTCCTCTGACCCAAGAGGAGAAGGCTCAGGCCCTTAGTATACCCCGAAGCCGAAGCAGAGAAGAATCCTCCTCCTTCTACTGCCAATAACATCAGTTCTGCTCATTGGCACACCATAAATGATTTCTATATATGGCTCCCTTCTTACCGAAGAACCAACGTTACAGCCTTTTCCAAACAGAAGTAATCAGAGATCAGAATGATTTTCAATAATTCCAAAATCTTTCATTTCATATCTTCTTTAACAATATTATCCATTCCATTTATTACTTTCAACTACTAAAAGAAAGAATACGCTCAGTTGAACAAATTCAATGTTGATAGGATAACAAAAGCACATTTCACAGTAAAGATTTAAAAGCCTTAGGAGTTAAGACAAGGACAATTTCACAGGACTTGAACTACTTTAAGAATTCCTCAAGCTTCCAGATGCTCCAAATGGTGGTGAATCTGTTGCTTAAAATAAAAAATCAAAGCAGCTAAAAGAGGCCACAAAATAATAAAGTTTTGTTTTGCGGAAATCATCAAAATATTTACACAGACAAAAGTTCAAGATAGAAACATCACTCACTTTATCAATATTCCCAACATCACTTACTTTATCAATATTCCCAGCTATCTTATGTAAACCTTCATGCATATTTTCTGACCAACCTAATGAGCATGCACATGATACACACAAATTAAAAATTCATGTTGATTGGCCATCAAGAGAGAGAAAGGGAGAAGAAGATCTCTGCTTCAATGCAACCACTCCGAGCATATATATTAGCGAGAAATTTCTCAAACACAATCTCAACTCCAAGAAAACAAATTAAATTGCAAAATCAAAAAAAAAAAAAAGAAAACTTCTCAGTTGCTTGCAAATGCAAAAGAAAGAAAAACAGAAACAGCGACACCAAGCCCTGGCACACTGAAATCACACTCAAATCGAACAAACCAAAGCGAGATGTCAAAGTGTCGGTTCTCCCTCACTTTCTAGGCAAATCTTAGATCGAAGGAGAAGGAGCAAGTTTACAGTACCAAAACGGTGCCGAAGAATCAACAAGGAAGGTCACCGGCGCGTGGATCAACGGCAACGATTAGTGGCATCCACGGCCGCGAGTCGCGAGTCGCCACCAGAATGAAAAACTCGGCGAGGAATTGAATTGAACGATGAATAAGAAGGGGGAAAAAACGGTTCTGTATATTTTTCTTCTGGTTCCAATTATTTAAAAGGAGGATAGGATAGTGACCCACACGGCGCATGATAGTGACGTGACCCCATTCTTCAATGTGCGCAATGGCATGCATTGCTTTTTTTTTTCTTCGTTCATTATTTATATTTTATTTTTTTTAATACAGCGATTTTAATCTACTTTATGTAAATGTGAGTATCTACACGAGAAGATTATTTTTAAAAGTTATTCTCATTTTTATTAAATTGAATTTAAAATTTTTATCTATATTTATAATTTTAAATTTTTATATATTATAAAAAATTTTAAGATATTTGTATTTAAATAAAATAAATTTTAAAATTATTATAATATTAATTAATTTAATTTTAAATTTTAATATTTTATCAATAAATATTATGTATTATAATTTTAAAATTTATTTATTAAATTTTATTCTTAATTTTAGTATTTTTATTTATATTTTTATTAATATAATATAATATTTATTATAATAATAATAAATTCTTTAATTTAATTTATTTTAATTTAAAAACACACATGTAATGCATGGATAATATATTGATTTCTAGTAGTTAAAAGATATACCAGCTCTTCTAAAATAAAATATTTTAAAAATTAAAATATCTAACAAAACGCTAATTAATAAAAAATCAAAGGTTAAACTTATGATAATACTAAATATATAAACAATAAATTTTTAAATTAATTATAATCTTAATAGTTAATTTTTATTAGTTAATTTAATCTTTTAAAATATACATTTTTCTCTTTTAAATTTATTAAGTCTTAACAAAATAAATAACTTTAATTGTTTGCATAGGATTTCTTTCTTGAGAAAAAATTGTAACGACAGATGTAGAAAGGAAGGTTTATAGATAGCTTCAATAGTGAATACATTAGTTTCATTATTATGTTTGGAAAATTCTAGAGAAAGAAATAGCTAAATAGTGTAATTACACGTCTTTTTAACTCATTTTGCTTTTTGTGTGGTGAATCTTAGGGTGAAGATAAGACGTCAACACTAAAATGATAGACATGATGAAATTGATATGTTTGAAGTTGTAGCAAGCAGCTTTTTGACAACAAAAGAGGGATCAACTTGAAGAAAGATGTCTTCCTTCCTTAATTCGGATAAGTCAATATATGTTTTACTAAAGAGAACTTCAGGGAGCCAGTTGCAATGGATACGAAGTGTCTCCTCAAGTACATCATAAACTTTGACATTTTTATATTTAAATCGCATAATAAAAACTTTGTCAAATTAACTAACGTATTCTTAGTGGTCAGATTCCCCAATGGGTAAAGTGAACATTTATTGTCATTAAAAATTAATATCTCAAAAGTAGGCTGAACCAATTATTACAACAGATGAATTTAAATTGTTTTTAAAAGGAAAGTTAATTAATTGGTATTTAATTATTCAGCTAGATATAAGCATGACCGTAGAAGAAGTGTATTATAAAAGGTAAGCTGTGTAACCATAGGTAAAAAAATTATTGTACCACATTTAAAGAGATAAAAAAAAACACTAAAAAAGGTTATAGTTTTTATCAGAATAGGTAACTTCATTAAAAAAAAATTGTTCATAAAGGAAATTGCATGGTGGCAGTGTATATACATAAAATCCCCCCACTTGCACATTGGCACATGCAAATGATGCAATCACATTGTCATTCATCTTACCTAGTCCGAATTCCAAGTCCAACCAGGAAAACGTTTCAAAAGTGCGTTTCTGTGGAGTTCTTGGATCCAATTTCAGAACAAAAGGTTAGCTTCTAAAAATGCACACACACAAGAGTGACATTTTAGAAGCAGTGGTAGGGTTAGGAGCAGACATTTTTTTTCTTCTGAGAATATTTTCTAATTTTTACAAGAATATATTGGCACTTCATATTAGGCAAGCTAATAAGAAGTGCGTGGCACGTTCACTAGTTCTAATTAAACTGTTAGCAGTGGAATATATACCGAAAAGCAAAGGTCCAAATTTGGCACTTGGAAATGAAAAGCAAGGGTCCAAAATAGAGTCACCTTGAAACAAGCCTATGACGTTGGGATCTATAGACTTTGACCTCGTGAAGAGCATATTGGAGAGAGATTTCCCTCTACGATCGAGGAGATCTCAGCAGAAATATATGGTTCCCACTTCCCAATTTTCATGCAACACAACTTGGTTACCACGCAAGCCACCAAAAGTTTGTTATCTGCACTCCCTTCCCATTTCTCTTCAATTTCTGTATCCTCAACGTTGAAGGTTGTGTGTGTCCATGTTGTGTGTATTAATCCAGATAATTTTTGTTTCTATTAATTTAATTATTTGGTCAGTTTTTATATTTTCTTCCTACACCCTTTGGCCCTACACTGCACTAATAACCTTGCAAAATTGTCCCTTTCTTTAATGTGAAATATTAGATACCCAAAAATTAAGCACACATAACTCCCCTTAAAAGGATAGGTGTTTGTTCTTAAATGTCTAAGTCGTACCAATCAAAAGTTTTTTTCTCGCTTCGTAATGTTTTCATGTGGCGCTGGCGAGGGTTTTGTATTTATTTATCCTATTCGTCAAATATTTGTCTTGTAATTTTATTTGTAATTTACAAAATACGTTTATTATACAAGTTTTAATGCAAAAGTTAGAAATTAGAGGGGTTCGATTGGCACTTGAAATTGGAATTGTGTTTTAGATCATTGTAATTCTTTGTCTAATCATGCCACGATTAGAATTGTAATTCTAATTAGTTATATTTAAGTTGTACAAAGAATTAGAATTTAAAATTGTAGTTTTAAGTTCAACTTTAATTTTATCAGTCGTTAATTTCAACTTTTTTATTAGATGTAACAATTTTTTTTATTATGTAATCTTGAGATCTATATACATAGCTTTCATAGCATATTAGAATTTATTAGGAATGAGAGAAAAGAAGAATCAAATTTTTACTTAATAAGGAATGATTTTTAATTTAAAAAGTTGATGCAACTTGGATTAAACAACCTGTATATTATAAGAATTAGAGTTTCATATTATAATATCATCTATATTGACTAATAAAGTTATAAAAATAAGTCATTTAATCTTTGAATGAAATGAAAATAGTTCAATTTTGATTGGATGAAACCGTTATTGATTAAGGCTATAGAAAATTTGATAACTATTAGTAGGAAATTTGGCAAAGTTCATATATGAACTTATTTAATTTGCATACCATATGTTATTCTTGACTTTATATGGTCAAGAACCATGCTTATATATAATTCTTTAAATAAATTATTTAAGGAAAATGTTGTTAACATTTAATTGGAGAAATTTTCAATCTTTGACGCAACTAAGTAAGTAGATTTTCATTAATTTCAGCTTGTATCACATACATTTTTACCATTAAACAAGCATTGAATTTGTCTACAATATTTCGTTTACTTTAGTTTTTACTTTATAAATACATCTACATCCAATAGTGTGTTTTATAAGGAAAAGGAACTATAATCCATGTGCCGGTTTCCATAAAAATTATCTTTTCAGGCATGGTACGTTGCCTTTGAGTATTTAACATTCTGATGATAAAATATAGGATCATACACAGATGTGATATTACAAATAAAATTTTGGTATTTATAAGAAACATTGGAATAGGACAAATGATTAGTAATGGGATAACTAGTGGTGCATACATAATTTTATAAATGAAATGGTGGTACATTGACTTGAGAAGATCTTCTCATGTTGGTGGATGAAGTAGATTGAGACAAGGAAGGAAAAGGAGGGATAATGGTGTTTGGTATAAATATATGAGATACAGTGTCAAGAAAGGGATCAACCAAGACAAAATATGCATTAATGGTATGAAAAAACAAAGACAAATTCTTGAAATTTGACATCTCTAGAAATTATGAAGATGATTGTTTGTAAATTGTATAATCTCTATCCTTTATAGCCTAAAGAAGATCCATATGAAGACACAAGCAAAAGTTCTTGGGATGAACTTGTCTCATGTAAAAGGTGAAATGGATGCAAAATCTAATCATCCAAAGCCCTGAGATCTTGGTAATTGAAATCTTTATGAAACAATAGTCAATAAGAATTTTTTGTCTTAAATTTGGAGCTAGTGTTTTATTGATGAGGAAGACAACAATCCTAATCTATTTTTTCCCCAAATAAGAATTATGTAACAACATTTAATAAATGTTGATATTTTCTCTCAAGAATTAAATTCTGTGGATTTATTTTAACACAATTGAATTGGTGAATTACTTTTTTTTGAAGAGAGATAGTTATGCAAAACAAATTCTAGTGCATGATCATTTTTCAACCATTTGATGGTCCAAAATTCACTCTCAATCAAAAAAAATTGATCATATTAGCAACTTCAAATTTGTACTTCAATAAATATATCAAAGTAAATCTATTTTGATCATTCCCTAAAGTGAAAAAGTATATTTTTTAATAAAGATTTAATATAATATGACCTCCAAATATCAATGTATTAAATTAAAATTAAATTTTAAAAAATATTATCCATATAAATGATAAATATTTTCGTTTGGATGGAAACAAATATTGTAAAAAGAAATAAGTTTAGGTTAAGAATACAAATGAAATTCATTATTAAAAATTTTTGCATACACTTGGGAGATATGTTTCAAATGACACCGTTCGATTGGCTCATATTAAATTTGGATATCAACTTTGACATAAAAGCACTTCCTAGTACCAATTTTAAATCCTTATTAGCCTAGTTAGGAGTCATAAACATTTGTTTTCTAACATGAGGAAGAATATTATTACCCGTTATAATAGTTAATTTTAGTTTTCTGTTAATTGTTGTTAGTTTCGTTAACAACTTTTTCCTTCCTAATTATGTAATTTCATAATTTTTTATTGATTTATTTTTAAAAAACAGCGTGATATAAAAACATTAATTTATAAAGTTAAAAAAATTAAATTAACTAGACAATTAAAGGATAATTTATATGAAAAGAATATAAAGCATAAAAAATATTTGTTTATTTTATGAATATAAGTTAAATATTAAAAATATTTTAAAATAAATTATTTTACATGATAAATTTTTTTATAATAATAAAAATATAAATCAAAATAAAAAACATTTGTATTGAAAACATTCTTTTAAAAAAAATAAAATTTATTTTAATTGATAAAAATATTTTATTAGTGATTTATAAATCTTATTATATTTTGATGGACTAATTAAGAAAAAAAATGTTGATTTGATATGAAAGCATAGAAAAGGTGCTATGAAATTAAAAAAAAAAAAAAAAGACACGCGATTATGTAAGAAGAAAATATATATAAGAATTATCTTTCTCTAAAAATTAAATTCAAATTTATAATCTAAGTAAATATAACTTTTTATTTTTTAAAAATACTGTAAGATGAGGTACTGCTTATATTCACAAATGGAAGAGAATCCTAAGAAAAGAATAACAAACAATTATAAATTCTCTTTGTGCCCATAGCTTATATACATAACAATTATAAAGGCAAAGAAGACATTTAGATGAAAAATGTTGAAAAATATATCAGAATTTAATCCGTAAACTATTCACTCTTTAGATACAAAACTTTTACCTAGTTAACTATATCACTAAGTAAGAAAACAGATTAATTTTTTATTTACGGTTATGCCAATGATATTTTTTACAAAAGATAATTTTTTCAGTCTGAAATTAATTCTTTCAATGGAATTTTACAAAACATATCAAAACTTGCTTAAAAAAATGACTGGATTGATTTGACTAATAAAATTGTATTCGCTAAACAATTTTGTTTTACTCTAACACGAAATGAATATTAAAGATTAACTGGCACTGTTAGTGTAGTTTTTATTTAACAAAAATATTATAAACAATTGAAATACCAACTGTATAGTAAAATTTAAAAAAATTAAATTAATAATATAGATATTTTGATTAATAGTATGATATTATATTAACATAAATTATATGTATTGAGAATATTATATATCAATTTTCTATATCAATAACATTACCAGCATGATATATCATATTATTGGTATAAGATTGTAATATATATATATATATATATATATATATATATATATATATATATATACTAATAATTTTTTATTAGATAAAAATTATATTAATAGAAATTAATCCGATGTTTAACTGATAGTTTATGATTGTTTTTAGAGATGATATCTTACCTTTTGAAGTTTTGATTGGAATTTGGGATATAGGAACGTGCTTGGACTTTTTACGGTAAAAATTGCTTGAACCAAGGTATGAACAAAACAAGTAGTTAGTCTCCTTCGATTAATTCAACTTGTCAATAACTTGTAACTGGTATCTTTTATTTTAAAAAATGATAAGATTCAAATCGGAAATCAAATTTCTTACCATTAAATAATCTTAATGGATTAAGTGGTGTTTTTAATTTGATTATAAAAAAGAATATGAAAGAAGTCTAAATAGTAATTGGTTAAAATTAGTTAATATCAATTTACTCAATTTTAAATAAAACGTATAATAAATCTAAAATAAAATTACTTACATTCGTAAAGGATAAATGGGTGTAATATACGTAATTTAGATCCGAACAAAATTTGAGATTTCAGTAGTGTGAATGGGAAGTTGGGAACGATACTTGATCAATTAATATTTAAATGGGAGAGAATGGGGCACCAACTACCAAGCAAGCACTATCAATAAGATTATTTTGTCAATAGATTTAGGTTTCAATTTTAATTCTTCTTTAGATGAAAATAGTTAATTGAAACATGGAAGACCGATTTCTAAATCCTCTGAAGGTATCTAAGACTAGTCATTAATTACCACCTATCATTGTAAACACTGAAAGCAAGGTTTCTTAATCTTAACATTTTATAAAGTTTTTGGAAAATATCTGTGTGGCACTGCCTTATAGTGAAACATTCTTTCAAATTGTTGAAGTAAAATAAATTAGTCAGAATGGGTGTGCAGGTTCATTGTCTCCGTCTAAAAAAGGTAACTAATTATGAATTGGGCACAAGACCACGTGACATTAACTCAACCTTCCGCGTTTAATTAAGTTCATAAAGTCCCATTTGATATGGTGTTTGTTGACTTTGTAGTAAGTGTTGTTAGCATTTAGTACTAAATATTTGAAAATAAAAATAGAATTTGGTTAGAAAAATAAGTGTTGGCTTGAGAAGAAGCAGGAAGTTTGTAGCATGAAACATACTAATCATCATCGTACCTATGCCCCTTTCCCCTTCCTATTAGGATCTTGTTTAATTTTTTGCTCGGGTTGTCCAAAAAAAAATTTAAAAAAACTTTAAAGAGTAATAATACTTTTGTATATTAAAAATATTTATATCTTCTTATTTACATCTCTAATTTATGAAAAAAAAAATACAATAACTTATATTCAAATATAATCGAATTTAAGTCATTCTTAATAAATGAAAAAAATATTTATTAAGTAAGATAATAATTAAGAAATTAAATAATAATTTTTTATTTAAAAATTATACTTGGGTGTATTGAATATCACCCCAAGGAAATACGGATTATACTTTGTGATAAAAAAAATTACTTTTGATCGAATTTCAATTTCTTAACAAATATCTTAATAAAAGTTTTTCCACAATCTTAAAAAAAAAGTTGGTGTTACTGAATTTTGAGATGTATTAAAACATGAATTTTTCATAAAATGTGATGATGGGAATTTTGAATATAATTTAAAAAGAATAATCTTATTCATTCTATCTATATATATATATATATATATATATATATATATATATATATATATATATATTTGTGCGTTAATTTTTGCTTTGATCTATCTATATTAAAACTTTATATTTTGGATCTTATATTTAAAAAATTAAGTAATTTATTAATATTTATTGAAATTATAATGAATTTGAATATTTGGGGACCTACATACAAACTTAGCAAATGTCTAATACTATTATAATTTCAATAAATGATGGAAACTAAGTAACAATACTTGAGTGATTCATATATTAATTTCTTAAATGATCTAATTAATCATTGATTAATATATTATTTTATTTAACTGGTCAGTTTATTTTTACAAGTCAATTTATTTTTTAGAAAAAAATATAAATTTACTTTAAAATTAAGATCCTGTACAATTTAATCTCTAAAAATGTATTTTATCTCTTAATAATGTTTAACATATGCAGAATAACTCATTCATTAATTTATTTTAAAAACTATTACTAAAAAATATAAATTAACATCTTAAACTTTGAATTTGTACGATTTAATCTATAATTCATGTGTAAGTTTTTAAATGTTAGAAACTATATCGCATATTCAAACATCAAGGTGTTTAATTTTCATTTTTAGGGATAGCTTTATAATTAAATGAGTGAAGAAGTTATTTTGTACAAATTAAAAATTTTAAGGATCAAAATATATCTTTTACAAGTTCGAGAACTAAATCATATTTAACTTAAACCTCATGATACCTAAGTACTTTTCCCATTTCTTTATATTAAGCTATACCAAACATTATTACTATAAACCATTACAATGGGTCAGGATTTTAGAGTGGAGCAAAAGATCCACCACCTCCTTTCTTAATCCACAACTCACATTTTTTATGCCTTCTTTTATAAAGAGACTTTTCATCTTATCATAACCATTAAGATGAGAATAAAGTTTGGATCCTATCATACAAATATGTTAAGATGGGAATAGAGTTTGGATCCTATCATACAAATATGTGACTTACTAGCACCCTAACTCCATGCATACCTCAAATTTAATTTTATCAACTTATGTAATATGCTTCATTACTATTATTATGCTATTCAATTATCATTTATTTTATAAATTTGTAAGTACCAACACCCACTCCCCACATACATATTATACCACTTGAAACTATTGAAAGTAGGAATACCGTTGTTGATGAAAAAATCTTACTTGCGAAACAAGTCCAAAATACAAGTATTTATTAACAAGATTACTCAATCAGGATATTTAAAACATCAAAAGGGTCATTGAATTGAGGTGCACGTGGGCTGTGGAATGCATTAGTTTATTGGTGCATGTTACTTCGCGTAATTTATTTTTTTTCAATTTATCCAAAAATATATATATAAATATTAAAAATATAATTAAATGTTGTTAATTTTTTATTAAAATATTTATTTTTTAAATATAAATTTTATTTTTATCTTTATTTATTTATTACAGTTAATAAGTATAAAGATATTTATAAAAAATTAATATTTTTAAAAATTAAAATAAATAAATAAACACAAATAGATTTTTTTCATTTTTTTAATAGATAAAAAATTGATAAAATATTTTTTCTTTTTTATTTTTCTACAAAAATAAAATACAAAATATTAAAATATAATTAATATTTTAAATTTTAAAAAAATATTTAGTTTTTTAATTTATTGTTCATAAATTTTATTTTATATTTCTTTATTTATTATAATATTAATTTTTACATAAAAATATTAGATTTAATAATTTATTAAGATTGATAATAATTAAATAAATATAAAATATTATAAAAATAATAATTAATACTCTTTTCAATTTAAAGTAGACAAAATAAAAAAATAAATCTTCAATTCTTCTTCTGAACAGGTAAAAACATACAGAAGGAATATTTAACAATCGCAACAGCCGCTCTAGAGTTAAATACAACAGTTTGTATCGTTGTTCGGAATAAAAATACTTCGTTTTTGTTTATATAGATGCAATATAAGTCTATGCTATCATAAAAAAAATGTCATATAATAATAAAAACTATGCATTACGAATTTTTTACTGGTAATCTTTATTTAATCAAAATTTAATTTATATAAATATTATAAATCAATGTTAACAAAATATATATTATTATAATATAATATATTATTTTTATAAAGTTACAATATTTAGGATAATAATTTAATTTCTTCCAGAGAATTAAAGGTTGCCCTGATAAGAGGAAAACCAATGCCTAATAATTGGTATTTGACATTTATTTGGGTAGTGGGCATATGTGTAACTAAAAGAAAGTTGATTTGTTTTCTTAAATTTAAAGTAGATGAGATCAGCACTAGTTTTTAAATAGAATATGACGTTAGTACTAAAATTCTAACAAAACTCGAGAATGATTAAACTATTTAAATTCGCTCAATCCATTAGATAAGCGTGCTGCGTGCTCTGCCTTGAACTCTTTAAAATCACATCACATATGTGTGTGTGTGTGTGAGAGAGAGAGAGAGAGAGAACAGAGTGAGAGTGAATGAGGGAGAATGTGTGCGTGAGGGTGGTTTTAATGTTATTTCAAAAGAGAATAATGATACATAAAACTCTGTTAAAATAAGGAATTCCTATGATAACTTGATTTGCGTGGGGCCTAAAATGAGTTTATTATTATTATTTGTTAAAATAATTATATATAACTAAATGATAATTTCATAGTAAATATTTTGAAATTTTATTTAAAATCATTAAGCGCCAATGAAATAATTAATGGATATCCTAGTTGAGGGGGAAAATGATGAATACCGAACAATGTTCTACAATAATTTAAAACATCTATTTGCCATGAATAACCCAAAAAAAAATTGAAAAATGGTATATTGCTGGTTCAGAAATTTTAGGTGTCTTCGCTTTTACTCTAACTTTTTTTTTATCTGTTTATAATACATAATAAATAATATAATTGATATTTTTATTTATATTAAAACATATAAACAATTTTTAATATTATTTTTCTCTTATTTATTACGATAACGCAAAGTCTTTAAAGATTATTATGTAGAAAGAAGAACGTATTTGAAAAATAAAATTAATATTATTTCAAACATCTAAATAAAAATGTAATCAATTGTTTTTAAATAAACAAAACAAATAAAGTTCTTTTAAAAGTTAACAAATATAAAATGAATGAATAATTATGATTAAAATTTTGAAACGATCTAAGTTTGTGCTATTTCTTATTCATTGCTCAATGATTATCATGATGGCCTAATTCAATCTGTAATATTTGGGTTTTACAACAGTTCTAGGAATACTAATTGATATATTAATAAATATTTTTAAATTAAAATATGTCATCATTGCAATTATATTAAAAAATACAATAAAAACATATTAATAATTTTTAACCAATATCATAAAAATATTAATTAATATTTATCATAATATTTAAAAGAATGTCAAGTTTGTAATAGAAACATGGCGTGAAGGCTTGAAACATGAAAGTTCCGATGTGAATACTGAATACCCTTTTTTCGCATCCATGTAATGATTGTAAGCACATACCCTGTTGCATAAATGATTGAACGGTCATAAAGTTCATACCATGCCGTTCATATTTTGCTTTCAATCAAAGTTATTCATAATAAGTATTCTTAAAATATTAGATAAAAAATTTGAAATAATTTTTAAAATAATATTAAAGTGGATAAAAATTATAAAAATATATTGATTGATAGTATTTTAAATAAAAATTTATTTTTAATTTTTACTTAATATACTAAAAATATTGGTTAGTATTTTGAAATAAATATTCGGATCAAGTTATCATGTTGTTCAAATGTCAACAAAAGGAGGAAAGAATTCTATGTTGAAAGAGGCCATGCTAACTTTAATGCACAGGGAATTAGTTATGTTTTTATCTGTGAATTTCTTTTCCAATCACTTCTTATAATATGTCTTTTTCTTTTTTATTTTAAATATTAGATTTAACGGTTAAAAAATTAAATAATTAAACCAATAGTTATAAGCAGGAGTTGGGGAAGAAATCCACGTGAGAATATCTAAACTATCTCTTTATTTTCATGAAACAACAATTTAGAATCGTACTTTATCTATTTCTTTCGAATACATACTCATGCCTGTTTTGTTTGATACTAACGCTTTAAGGATTAAATTTTAAAATATTTCTTTCGTTTTTTTATCTGTTAATTGTTTAATCTTATTTTATACAAATTAATAAAATTGATTAATATTTTTATTTATATTAAAATTATTATAGAGTTATTTATTATACATTTAATCTCATTTTTTAATAAATTTAATTAATTAATATTATCATATAATATACTGATACAATAAAAGATAATCAATATTATTTTAAACTTCTATAATAATAAATGATAAATATCTGAAAAGATATCAGATAAAAAAATTAAAAAAAATACTAAATTATAGAAGTTGTGAAACAATCTGAAAAACTTTAAGTATTATATAAGAACATATAAAGAATTTGTACATTACATATTTCTCATGTGATATTTTATAACACATGCTTTGGGATTTAAAAGCACCAATGAAATGGACCAACATTCATGATTTAATGCAACACATCATATCATCTTCTCATCTCCTCGGATATGAGAAAAAATATTATTTTTAGTATTAGACGATAATAACTATTTTTATATATATATATATATATATAAAGAGAGAGAGGAGAAATAAATATTCTAATATTGATTCATGAAATCACGACCGCATCTTATTATGAGACTAAAATAAATGACTTAATATAAAGTGTGAGTTGCGGGAAGCCTGTGTGTTACGCTGCTACCTACCATCACCTTGCTACTACTACCCATGACTACATCAATTTTAATTTCTACAACCATATACGGTGGTCCATCCCAATTTTATCTTAATTAACTATTATCACCTATGAGTTTCGGTATTATGTTCAAGTTTTTTGGTCTTTGGATATCATATATTGTGAAGTCTTATCAATAATTATATATCTTAAGACTTATTCTATCTTGTTCAATGTTTCTAGTCTACACTTGTATATGGATGATAAAAAAAGTAGATAATAACTTATTCTACGACATATGATTTTTAATATATTATTGCTCAATAAGTTTGGTATGAATCATACTAAACATATCAATTACCACCATTTTTGCAAGAAAAATATATATAATGACATTTTAGAGCGGCAAATAATGGAAAGGCTATTCGCCTCCTTCGGATCCCATCCACAATCTCTATGGGCACACTGCCATATGCTTTAACTTAAACAAAAATCTTCGAAAACGATTGTTCCACATAATTACATTATCAGTATCGTGCTATATCATAATTAATTGGTATAAAAAAATTATAATTAGATATATAGAAAAGAGAAATAATTGAAAAAAATAATTAAATTATATACGAAAAATTATTTATATTCAAATGTAATAAGTTATTTTTTTTATGTCATCTAATCATTTTATTATAGAAAATATAATTAACTGTTTAATATAAACAGTAAATAAAAATTTAATTATTAATTAATTAATAAAATATAATTAAATAATTATTTTTACTAATTATATAAAAATTATTATTTATTTATTTATGATTAATTAATTATTCAAATGGTTAATTAATTAATAATTAAGATATAACTGGATGTAATTATTATATATACATGAGAATATCAATGTTTCTGAATTTTTATACCACCGAGTAGCTGTATATTTGTTTTTTATTTAATTCCTAATCATTCAATTATACATGTAAAAGGATAAATTTTATTATGTGTATAGATACATATCAGCTCTTTATATAATAATAAAAAAACTAAAATACTAATAAAAAATTATTTTTTATATTTTTCTAAATTGAAGGGTACTAAAAAATTTTCCTTTACTTTAATCTAATAATAAAATAACATGTATTATCATTTATGATTGATTTTTAATAAAATTAGATTTTTCTGATAAAAACTTAGATGTTAAAACATGGGTGGTTCTCGATCAATAAATTGAGAAAGAAACCTTGAAGGGTCTTAACTTTTGGAATTAGGATGACAAATATATGATTAACACTCTCCTCCAACGATATTGTAAAAGCTCCCATATCGTCTTTTTGATTTAAAGTCTGGCGAGAACTATTTTAAAAAATACAAATTTAAATGTTTGTAAGTGATAAACATTATATACATATCATTTTATTATTAAATCAAACTAAATAAATACGGATACCTTCTAATTTAAAAATACACCTAAGAAAAAACCAATAAAATCTCTTTATATATTTGTCATCTTCATGTTTGTATTATATTTTTTCAAAATATATTATTATATTAATATGACTAAATATCTAACTTAATGTCAATAATACAGGCGATAGTAAAATTAACATTCAATAATATAAACACAGGGTTAAAATATGTTTTAAAGTTATATTAAATTAACCTATTTAATTTTTTCATCTCTAATTTTGAAACCTTGATAATAATTCTGGACAATTTTATTTCCTTTTAAGTTGATCCTCATTCATTAGAAAAGGTTACATGATCTTGATGGCTTCCTCTATGTGGTCCTTCTAATACTGTAGGGACCAGGGATCAAGGTTAGATGACAAAAAACAAGGAGGCGGCAACCTTCAACTTCAAGCTCCCCCACCAACTTCAACTAAAGGGTGAATAAATTATATATATATATATATATATATATATATATATATATATATATATATATATATAAATCACATGAATCATAATAAAAACTAATATCATTTGAAATGAATAAAATTGTTATAGTCAATTTTTTTAAATATTTAAAATAGTTATATATTTAAAAATTATTATTTAAACTGAAATAGTTTTTTATCAACTGATTTATATGTTTGGTGATAAAGTAAACATTTTTAGGTGGGCAATATTGCATTAACTGATTGTGAAGGGATGACTTATTGGGATCAATGGGTAGGAAGCAATTAAGTTTTATGGTGAAATCTTCTAAATCTTGACCTTTAAGAAAAATTTGATTCGCATATTTTTTTCAAATGATTGAACTATAAATCAGTTATTTTATATTAGATATATTTTTTTTACTATGATTATTTTATTTTTATTTTAAATTTATTATTTCATTTATTTTACTTTTATTAGCTTTATTACTATCTATTGACTTTATTTGGTTAGTATATTTTTAGGAATTGATGTGTTTAATTTTCCAACTCAGCACCAATAATAAATGCAATTTCTTAAATTAGACATGACTTTGACAAACATTATAAAAATAGATAAATAAATGCAGCCTTGCATTAATTATAACTTTTGATCCAACTGCTGATGTTAAAACTTGGACATGGATTCAAATCTCCAAACGACACTTAGGAGGATAAAGGAGATTGTGGGCTTTATTTGGAGCGTGTCTTTTTAAGTTAGATGCAACCGTGACTCTGAAAATTTCGAAGGAAATGAGTTTGTACCTTTACCATTATTAGTTATCACATAATATATAAATTTTTAATTTTTAATTTTAATTTTTAGAACTTTCAAAAATTTACAACTATCTTAAAAAAAAATTGAAATGGGAATTGTATTTTTTAATAAATTGTAAAATAAGTGCATGTTATATCACCTATAAAAAACTGAAATAGATAAAATACATTATTTCATAATTTTAACTTTTCAATCTTCTATTTTTAATAATGTTTTTGAAAAAATAAAATAAAATTACATGAATTTTTAATAAATCATAGAAAAAATATTTTATCACATTCATTGATCACAAATAAATAAAAATAAAAAGTTATATTAATACAATATACGTTATATTAATATAATAAACAAATATATTTTATGTACTAAAATCTGTTTAATCAAATATCCTATTTCAAATATTTTGATTATAAGTTTTAAAATTAGTTATTGAAATATGAAAAATATTTATTTATTAGATAAAAGTATTATTATATAATAAATTAAATACAATGTTATAGAAAATTCATTGAGATTTTATACAATACTAAATAATTATTATATTAACAGAATTTAACATGTTAAGAATTATTTATATATTTAAGTTTGATTATGATTAATAATAATTAATCAAAAAAATTACCTCTATTTTTAAATTTGAGCATGTATGGTAAGAGAACTCGTTTACCTCAAATATTTTCTCGACCTTCTTTCAGTTTTGATAAGAGAACTCGTTTTAACCGAATCTAATAAGAACTTAAATCTAAAATCAAACTTGTAAAGACAATCAATTTTAGAGGTACAATTATTTAACATAATCTTGTTTTAATAATTATAATAAAAGTTTAATAACATTATTATATTTCTATATTTTGTTAAAAATATAAGTATATTATTAATTATTTTTAAAATTCTTAATATCATGATTATCTATTATTTATTTTTAAAAAATATATATAAGTAAATTTTTTACAAAATAAAAATTATATGATATCAATTTTCTACAGGTCTATTCAAATCTCGAGTTTAAATTTATTTTTTTTATCCCTATTTTTCATTGTATTTTCATCTCTAAATTGGAGTGTTTATTTTGAAATCAAATTTTTCTGTGTGAATCTTTCTTATTATTATTAGCTGCATATTTTTCCAATATTAAAAAAATAATTTTATTACTTATTTATATTTTTAAATATAGATTCGAGTTGAATTTTAAATATTGATATACTATAAAAATTTAAATATAACTTATTTGTAAATAAATTAATCTTAAAATTACTATAATATTAATAAATTTTGGTTTTAATTTTTAATATATTATATTAATATATATATATATATATATATTATAATGTTAATATTTTGTTTTCTGAATTTCATCTTCAATTTCATAGCATAAAACAAGAAATATTACGACTATGTTTATACAAAAAAATTAAATTTATTTTATTAATTTATTATAATAATTAATTTTATCATTATTCGACTTAAAAAGTGATAATAACTTATATTACAATATTTCAATAGTTATTATTATTATTTAATTCTTATGACTATAGTTCAATTATTTATGGTTATGATAATATTTAATATTTATTATTTTATAATTTTTATATTAAGAAAAAATATTTTTTACGTTTAATTTATAAAAATCATTCTATTATTTTATTTATTGCTTTAGAAAATTTTGTATTATCATTTTAATTTAGTTCTGTAATAGTATTTTTTATTTATGTAAAAAATAATCTTATTTTTCACAGTTTTAATATTATCCTACAAAATTGTTAAAATATTAGTTTATAATTATCATTAAATATTTTCACTTTTATTTTTATAATGTTATTTTATAATTATATTGATTTTATAATTTAAATATTTATTTTCCTTTAATATTATTATTTATTTTCATCTTGTAAAATTTTAAATAAAAAGGTATCAGCATTAGAAAAGTATTGTACTTGTAATTTTATAATATTTGTAATATACATTTTTTTATAATATCATTTATGTTACAGTAATTTATAAAAAATATTAGATTATTATAAGAATAGAATATACATTTAGTATTAAATCTAGTTATTATAATAATATTGATAATTAATCTAAAAGCATTACATAAATTTAATATATTTATGCCAATATAAACTAATAGATATTCTATTATTTAATATAATATTTTCCAACAATAAAAGTAATAAATTTTAAAATGGAGATTTTTTTTATCATTAGAATAATTTTACTTACTTTTAGTCTGATTTAAATCATACTAATTAAATCTAGTACGATTTAATAGAACTATTTGTAGTATTTTTTTTAGTCTATATATATTGTATATTTTTTGGATAAACTACACTTACATTTCTATATTTGAACAAAATTACATATCATATTTCTACATTTTTATATTTATAAAAAATTAATTGTTTAAATTTGGTTGCATTGTGTATCCCTATTTATGTGGATATATAAGCTATATGTCATTTAATGATTTTTCTTCCCATAATATTCCTAAATTCAACATTTGATATGTTCTAACCATGTTTCTTCCTCTTTCCATAATCCCAATTATCTTGTTTAGAACATTGAAGAATAAAACGAAGGAAGTTCAAAAATAAATGTCTTAAGCTAAGTCCATGCTTCTGATGCTGAGATTATTTGGCGAGCCCTTTATAATCCTTAGATTATTTGTGGATAAGTTCAGTCTTTATGAAAAAATTAAAATCTCATGCTGAGACGTCCTAAAAAATGAATGGAATCCTAATTTTAAAAAAGATAATTTTATTTTCACAAAAAAAATTTAACATTGTAACCAAACGATATATCTTCTATAAATATAAAAAGGATAAACATATTATATGTAATTTCATTAAAATAAAAAATGCAAGTATAATTGATTTATTTTTTAAGATAAACAATATGTTGTATAATATCATGAAAGATTGATATATTAAATTAAATGTACTGTTATCCAATATAAAGTGATAGATAATATTTTTTATGCAAACAAATGTCTTCAAAGCCGTCAAACAAATCTGCAGCTAGCAGGTCAATCCGGTCCGTTTAAGTCAGATCGTTTTAAGTATGATATAAACGGGTGGATCAGATTGATTTACAAAATAAATGAATAAAAAAATATATATAATCCGTGTTCTATCCATTTTTATCTGCAGATTAATAAACTAATTTATTTAAATTATATAATTATTAAAATATACTAAAATGATTAAAAATACTTATAAAAAATATAAAATTAATAAAAATATATAACATTTTATTTTATTTTATTTTTTAAATTATCTACAAATTGATACTTAATTTCGTAAATTCAACCCATTTAACCTACGAATTAAATGGATTGTTTAAACAATTTATATTTAAATGGATCAATAATTTTATTTGTTCAAATTCAACTAATTCGTAGACTTTGATCTATATATCCAGTTCTATCAATAAGTTATATAAAATAATTTCAAATCATAGAAAAGATTAATGATAACTTTTATAAGATTAATCTTTCATGTAACTATATTAATATTAATGATATTTTTAATATACTTGTAGCTTTTTCTTGTTTGATGTAGGTAACTTTTAACATTATGAGATGAATTCTTTTAAAAGAGAAAAAAATGATTAAAGCATAACCATTGTCTCAAACAAAAATGATTATTATGGGGCTCCAATAACTTGAAGTAGGATGAAGCATGTGAAAATATACTTTAAAGATTCATTATATAGGTTCAAAAGTGGTATAAATTGATACATTCATGTAATCAAAATGGGTCACTTTTACTAATCATATCGAAGAGAAGCTTAAATTGAAGGACGTTTGTCTTTAACTTTTAATTAGGTTAATGTTAGTTTAAAAATTAGTAAATAATAACTTTTTATTTTATTTTATGAGTTCGATATAGATTGATGTAAATTTAGGATCTAATCTTAATAAAATTTTTATTGAATTTATATTATATTATTTTAATGTGGATACAAGTTTGGTATATTTTTTTGGCTTATATAACTTTCAGCATATAACCTAAAATTATAATATCCTAATAATGATATTTATTATATACTTAAATAGTATTATAAATTTATTATTAATTTATTACTTCTTGATACGAAACTTATTTTATAAAATATGTGTATTGAAAAATATGATTAATTTTTTTAAATAAATAAATAATGATCCATGTTTTATCTATTTTTACTTGCACATTAATGGGCTAATCTATTTAAATGATTTAATTATTAAAATATATTAAAATAATTAAAAAATATAAAATTAATAAAAATATATCAAATTTTATTTTATTTTAAAAAATTATCTACAAATTGATCTGTAATTGTAAAGATTCAATCATGTGAATTAAATGGGTTGTCCAAAAAATTTATATTTAAATGAATCGATAATTTTTTTTATTTAAATTCAACTAATTAATAGATTTTAATCTATATATTTAACTTTATTCGTAGGTTATACAAAAAAATTTTAAAATTATGATCTCTATATTTACTTTTAGTTACATTAATCTATAATTTTGTTTGAAAATTTTTTTAAAAAAAAAAAGAAAAATAAAATTTTAAAAATGATAATTTTTTAGGATTAAAAGAAGAGGTAAATTCTTCCCACATCTAAATATGCAAAGATTTCTTAATTTATAAAAATTAATTTTTTATTTTTAAAATACTTCGAAATCTATCCCTATTTTTAAAAATCTTTTAAGTATGAAAAAAGAAGACTTAATAATCGTCTTCCTCTCCTTCCAAACAAAATCTAAAGATCTAATTTATCTTGCTTAATAGTGATTAACCAGTGATAGAGTTATATATAAAAAGAAAAAGAGTCTTCCTAGCTATTTTGTACCAACCATATAGATCAAGCTCCGTGACTACAATTCGAATCTAAAACTTGTTTCTAAAAGATGCTAGAACCATATTATGGCAAATCTTATCATCATATCATTACTCGGTCACCTATGTGCTGTCCTTAGGATTAGCATCATCTCACTTAGCTATGAGTCGTAGATGGAAAATTTTTATATAAGGGGATTCCTTGTTCTTAACTCATATGTAGAAACTTCTTCACATATGCAAACTCTACACATGTATCCATTAACATAAATATTGTGATGCCTTTACTAGACTTCTCATACAGAAGAAATTAACATTAAGGTTGCTTTTGTTTTAGGAAATTTTTTTTTTTCATTCCTAGATATAAGATATATCAGATTTCGAAGAATGTTATTTTAGGAATGTTTGATAATATTTACGTTTGGTATTTAAAAATATATTTCTAAAAATATTTAATCATAAGATAAAAATATCTCTAAAATTATGTAAAATTTCATTCATCCCGTCCACTACCTATCATTGCTCACTATCCAATTTGTAAATCTTCAATTATTCTCATGAGAATGAATTATTCCCACCTCCCTCTATGTGTATAAAATGATGATAGGGATGCTTAAAAAGCATGTCTGGAAATGAGTTTTGCAGGAGAATATATTTCAAAACTTGAAATAAGTACATATTTTATAAGTACCTCAACATTCCCGAGAATTAAAAGACAAATCTTGAAACAAACACCTCCTAAATTCTAAAATCAACACTATATAAAGATAGATATGTTTAACGGGACATTGAAGTCAATTCAACCTCTGTCCGTACCTTGTTGGTGTCCAAATTGCCTCAAACTTCCTATTGTAAAGACATATCGCTTCATTTGCTGCAATTCAAAACTATATCACAAGAAGATCCAAGCTATTGCTTGCAACTCAAATTCCGGCCAAAATCAAAATGCTAAGATTTAAAAAGTTTATTATTTTATTTTTAATTTAGTTTTTAAATTAAAAAAAATGTTGAGGATTAAAATTAAAATATTAAAATTGTCTTTGAATTGTGTAAACATTTTCTCCGAATAATAAAATTTTCTTCAATGGAAAATTCTATTTAGTACCCTTCAGATGGTACTCAAGAAATTAAAAAAAATTATTAAAAATTGATATTAATGTACCTTTACTGCAATTTTCAGCATGTGTGATTTCTAATATAAAAATTATTTTTAATTCTTTAATTAGTATTTTTTTAAGACACTTTTTTGCATGACTCAGCTTTAAATTGTGTCATCAAATTTGTCCATAGCATAGACTACAGGTATTAACTCCAGGTATTATACAGATTTTTATAAGGAGTATTGCACTAACAAGGAATTTAGGAAAAGAAACGGGAGGCATAACTCGGAGGACCAAACTAAGAGTCCTTAGTGAAGCAATTCTACATATAGATACAATCTTAACCTTAGCTTCAAGTATACCTTCTCTGTCATCACATAAACACAACACCACAAGCAATTCAATATCACCCTTTCCAAGGCCCCAATTAGAAACACATTTCTTCCGTTGTTTCTTTGCCCCTCCTTTTCCAATTCCATGCTTTAAGATTGTGGTTTCAAGTGTCGACCCTTTTCTTTTTCTATTTTTTATATATCTTAAATTGATTCCCCTAGAAATATCAAGCCTTGACCAAGCATATACCATAATGCATCGTCAACTAGGAACTTTGTTATATTCATCCTAAAAAAGCTGTATGAATTGCATCCAAAGGATTGTCTTTATTCCCTCTCCTAACAGTACTACAAACAAAAGAAGAGCAAGCAGACGCAAAGAAATCACAAAATAGAAATGAAAAGCAAAGTGATAAACAAAAGATACCTGAAGTTGTAAATTGCGCATATAGAATCTACGAAAAGGACAGATTTACATAGGAAACTTCAGATAGAAGCAACCCCTACATTGAAAAAGTTGTCTTTGAGAAAGAGGAGTGGGGGAGACAATCAAGGTACAAATTGAAATGCCTTTAAACTATTTCAACAAAAAGCTTTACAAATAACATTTAAGATCCAAGCTATCACTCGAATTACATAAGCATTTTAATAAGTTAATAGAACTGGTTCCACCCTGTTGCTATTTGTTGTAGGATGCAACGATCAAAACCAGATATGGCCTACCATTGGTTCTTTACTTCTTTTGCAGGTACTGTAGAAGGATGGTCAAACAAAAATATTCAGTAGATAAAACAATAGGCAGGACTAGTCTGCATGCATGTCCATAGCAGAGTCATTGGAACTGAATGCAGCACAGTCCCTGATTTGCTGATGAAGAAAGCTGGGTTCAGTGTTCCGGTTTCCATTCCCCATTGAGAGACCACTTGGATTGTTCCCTCCCTCACTAATTTGATAATGCTGAAGACTTCGACGAACAGGGCTTGACAAAGCATTTGAAAACACGGAATTCTTTGATTGATTATCACTGTGCTCAGACCGGATTCCATGCCCCATAATTGTTTGGCCAGAAAATCCTGAAGTTACTGGAAAGCCTGAACCAGTCACATGCATTACCGGTTGTGATTGTTGGTGTTGCGGCGGAGCCCTAGGCGACATGGATGGCTCCTCACCACAGTAATCCAATTCATTCTGCTACCGCAAAAGTCAACTTTCATAAATGGACTTTGCAACTAATAACAACATAAACCAATATTACATTGACGTACAAAGGCATCCCAATGTAGCCCAACAACTACCATGTTATGAACCACCTTTTTCAAAATTACAAAATATCTAACTAGCCACAAGCGCACACATGTTTCTGAAGCAATTATAAATTCTGAAAAATTGTCAGTTCTACAAATCTTCAACATGGCAGAAAAAAAGAGCCATCCTTTTTACTACTATGTAATATAACTTCAAGAATCAAGATAAATAGCTAAACTGCTACAAGAATCCTAGTTATAAATTCATACTCAGCATTTCAATTTGTGGGAAGTTGTCTATTCTACAAATCTTTAATAATGTCATAAAAAGGTACTTGTGATTGTCCTTCCTACCTCTCTTTGGCAATCAGCAGTCCCCAATGTAATTCTGTAACTTCTTGAAGCCTCCAAGGGGAATATGAAATTCCAAATACTCATTTTCACAATAATTTAAAATAGCAATTGCACTAATTGATTCCAACATTTCAATAATTCTAGAAAATGATAATTAAACAAAGAAAGGATCACATAAATGCAATATCCATCAGACATATCAAAAAGGCTTTATCCCACTTACTTTAACCCGATTTTTCCAGATCTTTTCTAATTAAATTTATTTTTTATTGAAAAATTCACACCAAAATTTTTAAGTTTTAACGAGGGACAATTAAGAAAAATTTCCCAGATTCTCTGTCATAACTTACACATAGGCAAACAAAACTCATTTCCTCAACGTGGTTGCGAGTTCATTAACAAAATCACCAATAAATTGAAAATAAACTCTCTAATTAAACATTCCATAAAGACACAATGATAAGAAGGTAAAACTGTAACACTAACAGAACAGAAAACAGAGGACAATGAGTAAAGGCAAAAGCCTGAAGACCAAAGATGGTGGCTGACAAATCGGTCTATTCATTGATCTTGCCAATAGAAACAAAACACACGAGATAAACCCAGTCCATGATAAGGTGAATGGCCAATAGTCCACCATTTGTTTGAGTTATCACTAACTTGCACCAATCTCTTTAAAAGCGTGTTTTGCACGCACAACGGTTACGATTAAGAATCAGAAGAGGCATGCATAGCATAGAATTATGAATGAAAGATATGCAATATAATAATAGAGAGAGAAAAGTGGAAAAAACCTGAATGTAGTTAAGTATATCAAGGGTTGCAACACGTGATCCAGCCTCTTGTTGTCTCCAGATCCACTGATAAAGTTTTTCCTGAAATCAGAAGAAAACCTCAGCACATGGTTTAATGAAAAAATAGGTGGATTGAAAGGGTTTATTATTAAATATAATATTATTAAAAAAAAAAAGGCATTAGATTAAGGAATAATTACGAGGGAGTGGCGTTCACCGGCTTGGAAGGAGAGTTTGTGGTGGTTCATAGTCTGAGTGTAGAGGTGAGAGAGGGAATTAGCGGCGGTGCAGAAGGAAGCGTAGATGGTTCGATCCACCTCCTCGAGGCTCGTCGCTATGGACTTTCTCTTCTTCCCCATCGTTGCCTGTGGCTGAGGCCAATGGAAGAAGATGTTGTGTGTGTCTGTGTGAACCTTTTATTTATATTTATTTATATGCAAACTACAAAATAATAATTATGATTGTGGATTGATTTCAGTTTGAAGAAGGAAAGAATGAAGAAAGAAAGAAAGGAATGGTAAATAAATATATGAAAGGCGTGCGAGGCACGTGATAATAATTGGGAAAGAGCAAAGAAACGAAAGTCTTGGGTTGTGTTCTGTTGTGGTGCGGTGTCTCCATGTCTATGGTAGGAAAAGGAAGGAGGAGCATGTGTGTGCGTGTGGGACTGGGACTCGCTTCGAGTTGGAGGGAATTTTTTTTCATCTTTATTCTTAAAACCCAACCAACACCTTTTCTTTAGCCAAACAATATCTTAATTTCATTCATTACATGTATCATTAATGATGTCAAATAAGTTTTATTCAACTGCTTTTAAGATAATATATTTTATTTTAATTGTTTACACTAATTATTTTTAAAATAGTATTCAGAACAAAATATAATGTTATTTATAGGACTTAGTTTTGTATTCAAGTTGATTAATTATGCTTGAAGATAAAATTTAAGAACAATCTAATGACGGTTAACTAAAAAATTTGTTCTTTTTTCATCATTAAAAACCATTTTCTTTTTAAATTATAACCTTAGATTATAATTTAAATTATTACATATATTTATTTCAAAATTTAAATTTAATCGTGAAATTGATTTTGGTCGACGTTTATTTACTTATTGGTCTATAGAATTCAGTTGTATGAGATTAAATTATTAAAGTAACATATCAATTCAAGTTGTATAATTTTATTTTGTGTTTATAATGTATACAATTTCATTCAAATAATTATTTGAATTTAAAAATTTCTTACTGAAAAGGCTAGTCCCATCTTTTTATAAATATTCTCGACTCAAGTAAAATTATTTTTTAAAAAATACTTATAATTTACACCAAAAATGTTTTACTACATGTAAGTTTAATTATACACTAGCCACTTATTATACCCTTCCTCTGAGCTAGTAGTTGTTTAAATCAAATATTTATAACTATATGTTTTTGTTTGATGAGAAAATATTTATTGTTTACTTGAGTTTATTTATTTTTCTTTTAAACATCTCAATAATATAGAAGAGAAACTTATATAAAAATTTAATAATTACATTATATAATTTTATTTTATCTGATTATAATGATATTTAGGCTTTTTTTAACTTTATATAAAAAATAATAAATAAATAAATAGGTCATCATATTTAATTTTACATGTTAATTGGTTTTTTTAAGATACGCAACATTTTTATAGTTGTTATTATTTGTTTTTATTTTACAAATTAGTTTTTTAATTCACTTTTAATTAATTTTAATATTTTTACCTTCAATACATTATATCCAGGTAAACTTTTCATATACTAAGTCACCTTATATACATTTATATATATATTTTTTAAATTTTATGCTGATATTATTTATATAAAAATATTAGTATATCATCACAAAATATATATAAATTAACATATTTTAAATAAAAACTATTTATTTTGAGCATGTGATATCAAACCTTCTACTCTCTCTATTCTTTTTTTTAAAAAAAAATATTTGTTTTAATCCTTTTACAAGACCTTATCCATAATTTTTTAACGAAAATATTTTCAATTAAGTAGAATTTTTTTTAAAAATCATTAAGAATAAAAGGCATTTTAAAATTATATAAAATCGATGATAAATTTATCTCATTAATTAAATTAACAATTTTTTAATTCTTATAAGTTAGTTAAATGGTTATTATATATAAAACTAGAAAGAGTAATAGAGGGTAGAATATAAGAGGAAGTAAGATGAGAATAACACACCACACCAGGTATGCACTTCAGTTTTGTCTATGGCTTTCCGCAATTCCAAATTCCTAATAAATTACGACGATTCTGAATGGTGGAGATCAAGTTAGTTTTACCACAATTCTTAGTGTGGGTTGCATTTCAAGGGTACAATTCACTGAAAATATGGACACCAAACCTTTATCTGCTTCCTCACAAATTACCGTGATTCTGAATGGTGGGGGTGGAGTTCGTTTTTATTTGACTTTAGTGTGGGTTATACTTGAAGGGTATAATTGGACAAAAATGTGGATGCCAACACATTTTTTTATAAGAAACAATCTTGCCTAATATATGGTCGATTGTTAAGTATAGATACTTATTTTAATAAGATTTCATTTGTAATTTTTCGGTTTATGAAAAATTAAGGTTTATTTGATTTGTGAAAATATTTTTGTTTTAATTTTTATTTATAAAAAATCATTGTATTTTTATTTTAAAAATTTATATACAGAAATTGGTAAAAAAAAATTCATTATTTTTAATAAATTTTAGAAATAAAAAATAAAATTAAAAAATGATATTTTATAAATAAAAAAAATATTTTTGCAAAATCAAATGATTTCTTAAAATATGTTTGGGTTAATTAAAAAAATTATTTTAATGATCAATTATATATAATAATTTTTCTTTTAAAAAAATAATTTTAATATAATCTAATATTGTTTAGATATTATAATAAAAAAACTATTTTACATAATCTATTTTATTTAGATAATATAACAAATCAACTTTTTACATTAAAATTACCAAAAAAAAAAAAATAAATAAGCCAAATGCAAGTACAACTTATCGGTTTAAGTTCAAGATGTGAAGGTTAACATGTTGAACATTTTAAGTTTAACTTATAATAAAAAATACTCAAATGTTAGCTTATCCAACAAATTTTTTTTTCTTTACTTTCAAAATCATTTTAAGATTTTTTTTATACTAATTCCAAACATATATAAATAGTATTTTAATTGATTTTAATTTTATCAACTCTAAAGAATAAAATCTAAACACATACACTAACTCCTTCCCTTATTATGAATCAAAATAATCTGAAAAAATAACTCCTCCCATTATTCTTAATTCGGTTGATAGATGTAGTTAAAAGTTGAAAAATGGTTTTGTATTTAGTTCAAATAATCGTGATTAATTTTTGAATGTAAGATCATAAAAAATGATTTTATTTAAATTAAATATTAAAATTATTAATTAAACTAAATCAATCCGAAGGGTATAATGGTGATTATTTAGGAAAAGTAAGAAATAAAAAGAAAAGAAGGAGAAGACATTACATAGGGTTAGAGTTACTTTGTTTGTACCAAAAGGGAAGTAAAACTGAGAGAGAACGTGCATGTTGGGCCATACCAACTAACAAGGATACGTGAAGGAATCAGAAAACATGGTTCCTCTACCATTACCATTACCATAGCACACCATAACGTGCTTCTGCTTCTTTTCTTCGGTGCGTAGCGCGTGTCACTCCTACTGCAATCTTCAAACTCCACCTTTTATTCCCTTCGTTTCCCAACACTCTAAAGCTGCAATGCCTTCTCAATTCACGGTTAGTTTTTTTTATCTCTCAACCCATTTTCCCCTCACATTTTCAATCCTTCAAAAGGTTCCCCTTCTTCTCCTTTTTTTTATTTGATTAATTGAATCTTATCTGTTTCTTATTTGAAGAATTGAAGCGGGGAAAAAAAACCGGTGAATACCAGCTTTCCCTTGTTTTTGATCTCTCCTATTATCATTTTTATTTATTAATATTTATTGTCACTCTTCTGGATCTGAGTCCCTTTTTTGGATCTGTTTATGATGGATTTGAAAAACAAGATAGGATTATTTATTTATTTTTTAAAAATTTCCCCCATAGAGCGGAGACTGTTTTGCATTGTGAAATCTTATGGGTTTGTTAGGTGATGGATTGGAGTTCAGTTTATTTGAATTGGTTTCGGATGATATAGCATCCAGGTAAATTTAAGAGTTTTGTTTTTGACAAGCATCACCCGGTAAATCCCTTGTATTTGGAATTGGGCCAATTGGCGTTTCGTTCAAACGGGATATAATGTCTTCAAGGTTGCGATTGTTTTAGTATCCACCAAGAAAATGAGGGAGGCACTTTAGAGGCAGTTGCCGTGTATTATTAGCGCAGAAATGTACTTCTATGTTACTTTTGGGTCCAAATTGTATTCATATAGATAGTTCATTTTTATCATTCTTCAATTGGGTCTATTCGTTGTCCTGTTAGTAAACGGACAGAAATTAGTTTTGGTCGTGTTTTTTTCATGTTATATATGAAGCATATGAATTTCCGCTGATTCTGTGTCTAAGTTTAAATAAATTGTTCCGTATAACTTGCGAATGATATTGATAAATTATGTTACAATTATCACGATGGTTATTGTTAAAGATGACAAGTTGCATACCAATCCTTTGGTTTGCCAATTGCCACTTTCTGACCCTTTTGATGTCCATAAGTGACTTTAGGTTGTAATTTTTTTTTTAATTTCAATATTCATTGCTCAATCATAGGATTTTTATGGTCACATTTCCATGTGTTTTCTTTTTACTTAAATATGATAATTTTATACCTTCCCCTTTACCAGGATTTGTTGTTTGTTTAAGTGGGTTGACTCCTGGACATCATTTGAATGGAAATTTATGGGGGCTAGTTAGAAGAGATCAGTGTTAAATTGTGAAAAATAGAAAAGAACATGGCCCCGGCTAGCAAGGCTGAAAAGAAGGCAGCAGTGGATGTAGCTGCATGGGTGTTCAATGTTGTCACTTCTGTTGGAATTATCATTGTAAACAAAGCTTTGATGGCCACTTATGGCTTCAGTTTTGGTAAATTCCCTTTCCAATTTATTAATGATATTTCTGTTCGTGGGTTACATTGTCCCAGTTAGCATATTATCATGTTCTGATGTTAATTTCTTATCTTCTTTTAAGTATGATTTGCCTTTGCCTGCAGCTACAACATTAACGGGTCTTCATTTTGCTACTACAACTTTGATGACTGTCATACTAAGGATGCTGGGATATGTTCAGGCTTCTCATTTACCGTTACCAGAACTTCTAAAATTTGTTTTATTTGCTAACTTCTCTGTTGTTGGAATGAATGTCAGTCTAATGTGGAACTCAGTTGGATTCTATCAAGTGAGTTGGACTGATTTTTTACTACTGGTCCATTAATGCATTCAGAAATTAAATTTACATTTTAACCATCGGCAGATTACTAAGCTGAGTATGATCCCTGTATCCTGCCTGCTGGAAGTTGTTTTCGACAAGATGCGGTATTCAAGAGATACAAAACTAAGCATAGGTGTTGTTCTTTTGGGCGTTGGTGTTTGCACTGTTACTGATGTGAGTGTTAACTCAAAAGGTTTCATTGCTGCCTTCATAGCAGTGTGGAGCACTTCTCTGCAACAATATGTAAGTGTGACATTCCACTGCAGGTGACATACTGCATCTCGTTCAAACTTTAGTGGCATGATTAAATCATAAACGGATTCATGCAAGCACAAACACCTGCATACACAAGAATATTAAGAGAGATATAGAATCATACAAACATTTGAAATATTATTTGCATTGTTATAGTGTTTTGCTTATGTGTCCATGAGTGCATTTTAGAAAAATTCTGGTATTATGGAAGTTATCATGTTTCAGTGCTGTCAACAACTCCTGTTTTGTTAATTAGTGTAAGGAGTCTCAATCTGATTTGCTTTTGCTGACTTATAACTTATGAATTGATTTTTCTAATCTCTCACGTGCAGTATGTTCATTTTCTTCAACGGAAGTATTCACTAAGTTCTTTCAACCTTCTGGGACATACAGCACCTGCACAGGCTATCTCACTACTGTTATTCGGCCCTGTTCTAGACTATTGGTTGACCAGCAACAGAGTTGACAAATATGCTTATAACGCAGGCTCTTTGGTAAGTGCTGGATCACAAACTGATATCAATTTCAATGGAATAATTTAATTTCTCCCAGAAATTGAGCGCACACATTTGTAGATTCATATGGACTTGCATGTTTTAGAGGATGGCCTGATGTGTTAAATGGACACTGATTTCACCTACAAATGTATCTAGACAATTGCGCATATGCTATATGTGGTCTTGTTTGTATGCCTGTGTTACATGACTATTATTTATGCATGCACATTGCTTTAGATCTGTTTATCAATTTGCTTGATTTGGCTCAAATACATTTTACATTTATTGTATATTGCTAAAAATTTGTTTAGCTCTTTTTATTTAAAGGAAATTAACTCCAATAAGTGGATTTCTTCTTTTTAGTTATTCTCATGACAATTCTTCTTTAAATTTAGTCTGTGACCTCCTCAATAAGTTTCTAAGTTTCACTATCTATTGCCTTTTTAGTTGAACTTGAAGGCTATGACTTTCCAACATTTTCTTTATGTATGCCAACCAATTAATTTGATGTCAATATGTTAGTTTATGTAGGATGTATTTATATCCAAAAAACAAGGACGAGGAAGGATTGAAACACTTAAACTTGTATAGAAAGGTTTGACTGGAATGGGGAATTGAATTTTCCTTTTTCATCCAGCTAAACACCTTCCTACTCAAAATCAGAATATATTTAACTGGAAGAGATATCTTTTCTTCTGAAGTTTCAAGGTTTTTTCCCCTATTTTTATTTTTTGTGCTAACTTTGTCTTTCGACTGTTTCATTTGTTTTCCTTTCACTACGGCAACAGAAGTAACTGCCGGAAACTTTGCTCTACTGATGTTGTGAGCATTTATTTGTAGGTTTGTGAGAATATCTGATGATTTTCATAGAAGGATTAGTCTGACTCTCAAATGTTTGAAAGTTAAAATGAAACAAAAAGTTATTGAACAAAATTAAGCAGGGAGTGCAAAGCGAGCTACATACTTTAGCAGTAGACATTTGAAGTATTTTACTCAGCCTATCAATGCAGATAAACACAATAGATCATAAGGATTAATGTATGATGATCACCTTTTGTTACTTTTAACTGTCGTATGAGTTGATATTGACCTTCACCAAGTTTCTCATTTTTTGTGCTGGCTTTGACAGATGTTCATAATTTTGTCATGCACTATTGCGGTTGGGACCAACCTGAGCCAATTTATCTGCATTGGCAGATTTACTGCTGTTTCTTTCCAAGTTCTAGGCCATATGAAGACAATACTAGTTTTAATGATGGGGTTCTTTTTCTTTGGGAGGGAAGGTCTCAACGCGCACGTGGTTTTAGGGATGATAATAGCAGTGGTTGGAATGATATGGTATGGCAATGCCTCATCAAAGCCTGGTGGAAAGGAGCGTTTGAATCATTCTCTCCCCACCAACAAAACAGACACCTAATAGTTTGACCACATTCGCTCGTTGTGGTGATTTTATTTGATAAAGTTGAGCATAAGATAGGTGATTGTAGGAAAGTATTTCATTATTTTAAATTAAATCTTATTGGTTCCATAATTATCTCAACCTCATTGGCAATTTATTAAATTTGATTTCTTGTTTTCATTTCCGGTGGATATTTCCGTTTTCCATGACACTATTTTCGACTCATAATTGTAATGTGCTTTGATGATGGCACTTATTGGTGACGTTTTCGTGCTGAGAAAACAGCAAATAGCCATCTCTGCAGGAACCATATAATTTAAACGTTACCTCCTAAACATCACATTTTTTTAAGGTGTATCAGGTTTGGCAGAATTATCATGCTGAGAAGAAATCAAGTTTTACCAAATTCAAAGCGAGTTGTGTGGCTTTAATTTTATTTTGATTTCTTCAAACCAAATTTCAGCAAACCTAATGGAGAAACAGGGGAGCACTAATAACCCGTGAATTGCAATTTCATTGAAAAATATGGAAAAAGGAAATCAGAATGCAAGCAAAACCTTTTATAAAAGATGTTCTTAGAATGGAAAAATATCAGATTGAGATAAGATACAGATCAATCCCAGCCACTGCCTCCGTTCAATTTCTCGTGAATGTCGGGTGCTCAACGACCACCACAGAAATTTGAGTACCTCTCTCCCAATCGTTTTCCACCAACGTAAACACAAAATTAGAGTAATTAAATTTCTCCATTGTAGTTGCTGTTTATTGCTAAGAAACCGCAAGTATACAAAACAGTTGGAGAAGATTTGCCACAGAACATGCTTAATTGACGGACGGGTTGCATCCTAAACATGTAATATTATCATTTTCAAGAGTTAAGAATATACAACATTTTTTCCCAATACCTCTGGAACCAAGCATATCAGTAATATCTCAGAATATGAAAATGTACAAAACCACGTGCAAATTCAATTACTCACCAAGTTATAACTTCTTCCGTCCCTATGTTTTTGCTAACATTACTTTAATATGAAAAAGCAGCATTTTCCTTCCAGGAACAAAGTAAATACGTAATTTCATCAAATAGTATTTAAGGTTCTCTACAACTAAGAATCCCAACGTCATTAAAGTAAACAGAAGTGCAAATAACAAACAAAATTGAAATTGTCACAGCATTTAACAACCAATACAAAGATGGTATGTGAAACATGTCTAATATACTTAAAATTTGCCTCCTCAACAAAATCTAATCTCAAGCCATAACATAATAGCTTAACGCTTCTTAGAGACACCAACAGTTTTCCCCCTGCGGCCAGTAGTCTTAGTATGCTGACCACGGACCCGAAGACCCCAGTAGTGCCTCAAACCACGGTGGTTTCTGCATTATAGTAAGGATGTGAGTCTCAAGTATTATCACAGCAGCCAAAATTTTATTGTTCAGACAATGCATAAGCTTTCCTAAGAAATGCTTGAGTATGCTGGAAAATTCATAATTTGACTAGTGAAAATACAAGTCCATGTCTCATGAACCATGTCTTCATGTAGACATGGATATCCCATTAAGGGCAATGCTATAATTGTAACAAAATACAATAAACGATTATAGATCATTATCCAAAAGCACTATTTCTATATTTAACAGTTACACTGACATCTTCAATAAATGGAATAACATAAAAACAAAGACAAGCTACTTGACCAGAAGCCAGCAAACTAGTCAAAATGGCTCCTTTTGAAGAGATAAATTCGTTTGAGATTAAGATAAATATTGCTACAAGTTAACGAGAACCATTCCTTATCAGATATATATAAACAATTACATCATCCTCATAACATGAAACAAACAAGCTACCAAATGTCAACTTAAAATCCAAATCAGTTAAACAGATCTGCATCTAACATACATCTCATGTTGCGCCTATCAACCAGAGGCTGCATACATGTTAAATAGAAATCTAGCACTGCTAGTCATCTGACTCTGTCAACAAAAAGTTTTTTATTCCGATTTTTAACAAAAAATATCATAATTTCTAGAAAAACAATTTGAACAAGATAAAACTATGAATAAAAAGATGGTTAATAGAAGTGAATGAATGACCTGATTTTCTTGAGTCTCTCCAAGTCATCTCTCAACTTCATGTCAAGTGCATTGGACACAACCTGAGAGTACTTTCCATCCTTGTAATCCTTCTTCCTGTTCAAGAACCAGTCTGGGATCTTGAATTGCCGAGGATTGGCAACCACGGTCATCAAATTATCCAACTCGGCAGCACTCAATTCACCAGCTCTGAAAGTGCCAACAGATCAGAACAAAAAACCCCATTTCAACAAAAAGCAAAAAAAAAAAACACTTGAATCAACATGCAATGAAACTGAACAAAAAAGAACACCTTTTGTTCATGTCAACATCAGCCTTCTTGCAAACGATGTTGGCGAATCTCCTTCCAATACCTTTGATAGAGGTCAGAGCGAACATTATTTTCTGCTTTCCGTCCACGTTCGTGTTCAGCACACGCAGAATGTGCTGGAAATCCTCGTTCGCCACTAGAGACTGCCACAAGCAAAAAAATAAACTCAGTTACCATTGTAGGGGTTCCTCAAAGTTGCACCTTTTTATCAATCAACGTCGGACACGTAGAGGTGGAATCGATGTGATCGGAAAACGTACCATTTTCGTTGCCGAAGTGTTGTTGGAGAGTGAGGGTTGCCGCCGAAGCTGTTGTGTTGGCCGATTTGAGGATCTGAAACTCTAGGGTTTGTAGCGAATCGATGTTATATAGTGTGCTGCGTTCGGGGGTCTAGGGTTTTGGTTGTGTGTGCCGCAGAGAGTGACGTGTTACAATACGACGTAGTTTAAGTTTCCGGAATTTATGGGCTCGGTTTCGGTTCCATTTGCCCATTTCTTAAATACTGTCTAACCTTCCTCGGCTTTTTGGGCTTTATTTTGTTGTTTTTTTTTCTTCAAAAATATGGTTATTGGTGCGAGCAACAAGCCGAGCCCCCTCTTTTTTTCTTTTTTCTTTTTTTATGAAACTAAGACCATTTAAAGAAGGGTTAAAATTCGACCATAAGAAAAAGAAGGGTTAAAATAATGTTGTTTTGATAAACTTATGAACTAAACAAACATGAAAATGAAAAGAAAAAGATTAAATTTATTCTATTATTTTTATTTTTTAGCATGATGATTAAAGCTTAGTCCAACGTTTTCATTAGGATTAACCAAAACAAAAGATGCAATGAATGGAAAAGATTTCTTTCAAAGTGAATTTATTTCTAAATTGAGGAAATATAAGTGTATTAAGGAGTTAAATATCAGGATGTACTTTAAATTAAATTGAGGAAAATACATCCTACTTGCTAAAAGACAAGTTCACTGTGAAGGAACACTTCTAAATCTGTTTCCAACTTAAGTGAATTTGAAAGCATGTAGTACTTTTGGTGTTTCAGGTTTAACCCCTAGTGGTGGATAGGTGAAAACATGCATACATGTTTTTTAATGTTTCAAGATGGCCTTTGAACATGAAAAACTGTAGATTCCCATAAAAAGTTATAGTTGCATTCCTATAAATATTTATAGCTACATTCATTCATAAATTTGGATGTGGAGAACGTTAACCAGTACACCATAACTTTTAATGCAATCCGATCATAATTTATAATAAAAATTATTTTTTAAATAATATGCGCTTATGAATAAGATTCTTTCTATTTGCACTAAAAAATTAGTAATGAGCTAAACATGTAAGTGGTACCGTAGGTCACAACGATTAATTGGAATATGAATTTGTGTCAGAAAATATTATAATTTAACAAATAATATTATTTTAACACCTAATATTTATAATATTTTTTACAATTTTTTTCTATCTTTTTCTGTATCATCATTTCATCTTGCACTTACATCTTTCTTTATATCATCATTCTAGTTTGCCTTTAGATCTTTCCTTGTAAAATATGTTGTAATAACTGGTTGTTAACATGTCATTATTCTAATTTGACACCTTACTTTTTTAACATTGGAAAGGCATGATTATGGATAGGAACATTTTTATGGTAGATACACTTATAATCTCATCCGCTGTATAATTAATTACATAATTAATCACCAACAGTTAATAGTATAAAAAAAATGAATGATATAATGTAAAGAGCAAATAGGTAACTAATTAATAATTAATTATCAAATATGGTTAATGGTATAGAAAAAATTGATTAATAATTAATAATTACATTTAATCAATTAAAAGGATGTAAACTGATATAATTTGTGTATATGTACAAATATCATCACCTTTGTAGATAACAGTACACAATTTTATGCATGGCTCATTTTTTTTATTGAACACTGAGAAGGTATAATTACAAACACTACACATGGACAGTAGTTGGCAAACAAAGCATGATTTGATGAAAGAGCAACGTTTTAACACGTGATTGCTAAGTTATATTCCTTTCCAACCAAAGAGCAACTTTTAAGACGATTATTATTGCTATTATTTTTTATTTTTAAAAATAAAAAATTATTTCTTTTAATCCTTTTATGTTCTTTCGGTTATTTATTTTAATTCTTAAAAAAATATTAAAATAGATAATTTTTATCTTTCCAAAATAAGAATGCTAATTTTCATATTTTAAAAACTAATATAACCAATTCTAAAATTTCCAAGACAAAAAAAGTATTCTTTTTCATTTTAAAATTAAGAAAATGTTAAACTCTTTTTTTTTATATAAATTTTATCCAGTCTCTTTCATTATATGGAAGGGAAAAAATTAATAAAATGAGAAGATATTATTAAAATTTCTTAAACTCTAAATTTTGACAAATATTCATGAATTAACTTAAAACACCTATTACTAAAAATTAGAATATGAAAATATTAAATGAAAACAAAACTTTATACACTTTTATTGTATTAGATATTATACCTTTAATAAATACTCCTGATTTTTTGTCATCCCGTGTCTTGATCTATGTACATTCAAGACTAACTCTAATGCAAGACTAAGTTGGGTGAGTTGCTACCAAAATTAAGATCCGTTGCTGTTTTTACTATTAGAAAACACCTGCGGAAGCTGTATGAAAAGTAAGAGTAGCTCGTGGCAGCAACAACATTTTAGGTTGCTCATAGTAATTTTTTATTTTCTTAAATGATATATAAATATATTTTTATATCAAACTAGAGACAAACAATAAACTATACAAGTACGAAGACACTGGATAACCTTACAGTTATTATCATGCAACACACAAAGTGTTTATATCTGAATGTAAACCACACAATATGTCATTTTTTTCATTTATTTAGAAACGACCTGCAGCCGTTGACTTGCCGGATGAATAGATTTTGGGAGCTATTTAATAAACATTCTGAAGTTATTGGGTTAGAATAACAAAATATTTACTTTAACTACAGTAGTAAAAAATGACGTGACATTATAAATAAATATAAAACATTGTTAAAATTTATATTTAACTCATGAGTATTTTTGTTTGAGGTGCTCTAATTCATACACAAAACCTTAAATTACAATTATTATTTCTGTAAACGTTATGCACTCGTATTCAACATGTCTTGGTTCTAACAAATGATTGATTATGATCCTTATAGGAATAAGGACAATTAAGATCTAAGGTATATCATGATAGGAGATAACAGAAATAAAGCGGTCCATGGATTGGCTGATTTAGCTCAACAAATTGTAATTAATCAAAGCTTCCATACATACATACACACACATAATCATATACAATTTGAAAGCAAAAGAAAAAACACAAATCTTAAGTGAAAGATTAAAAGTCCCACAAAATTAAAAAAACAGATGAAAATAAAAACCCGCTTGAACATACATTGGTCTAACAATTAGAACTGAATTTCATTACAAGCTAAATGAACATAAGCATAAAAAAAAAATGAGACAATGATGAAAAAAGAAGACCTGGTTACAGCCTCGTCTCTCGTTACTGTACAAGTCTGTTCCATTGAGAGCACAATCATGAGCAAGTTCATGGGGAAACTATGCTCAGGGCTTAGGTACAGCACATGCATGATACAAGATGAGCTTTCTATAAACATACTAGAATTATGACTGCGGCTCTTTTAACAGGACTAGCAGAATGATTTTGCTTATTTGCAAACCCGTTAGTTCCAAAAGCATAAATAACGTCTGTTTTTGTTTTTCTATAAGTTTAGTAAAAAATTGTCACAGACTAAGATGGTTGGTTCTGCATGGTTTCATTTCATTTCATATGGAAATAGTGCAGCCTAATTCTTTGGCGGCGGTATCAAGAAACTGAATAGACAATCCATTGGAAAGTCGGCTGTGAGCTTCCCATGTCAAGCATTTTTCTATGTCAGCTTGCCAGTCAATGACATCCAAATTGAAGTACTGATATGAGGGGTTGTGGATGCCACTTATTCGCCGTGGTTTAGGATTAGATCTGATTGAACCGGTATCCAAGATGTCACGTAGAACCGAAATGCTCAGAGCTCGCACATGTGCACTAGGATGAGAAAGACATCTAATAGTAGCAGGTAGGCGACACTGCATGTGGTATATTCCCAACTCAAGCATATCAGTCAACAATTTTATAGAAACTAAAAGAAAAAAGCACATAAATTGCATTAGTTTTGCACATGACGGCCCTTTCACAAATATGCACTAGTCTCATAGTATGAATGAGATTTGTGATGTTTAAAGAACATATTTCATTCACCACAGCCCAGCTAAATTACAAGTTTCAAAAGGGAGGTTTATTTACCTTTAAAAGATTTGAAAGACCATCTGCCACAGGCAGTCCAGATTCTCCAAACTCAAGCACTGGCTGAACTGCTCTAGCTGTTGCTTCCAAGAGCTGACCGTCATTATCATTGCAATACAAACATCAGTAAAACTAAAGTTAAAAAGAAAATATACGAAATACCAAATCCTCCCTTTACAGTGCCACTAATTGCTGCTCAAAATATCAAGTTTGTTAGGGTTAGAAATTAGGAAATCATAGTGTATCAGAAAGCTGGCTCATAAGATTCATAATCTCAGTCACATTTTGACTTCTGATATAGCTTTCTTAGTGAGTGAGGTAAATCATTTGAGTCCACTCACCCTGTGCTGTTTCGGATATTTTGAAAATCTAAAATGAGCTGGATGAGGTATATTGTATAGTGATCATGATCACTGAGGTAGAAGCTTTATTAGATGTAGACTATGCTGGTTGTCTAGAATGGAAAGGACCATGGGGTATTGTAAATTTGCCACAGAAGCCTGGTTTCTGCAAAAAATAAGAAGTAACATGTAGTGGCATGATCCGGTGTAGTATCGGAGTATCAAGCTATGGCTAAGATTACAAGTGAAATTGGGTGGGCATCACTTAGTGGAATCAACTTCGAAAGTACTAAGCCTATTAAGTCACTGTGATAGCCTAGCTATCATTCATCTTGTGTTTAGTCCTGTTTTCAGGAGCAGACAAAACATGATGAAGAAGATTGTCACTTAGTGAGAAACTTCGGCGTTGGTTCATGTCTACTAGTTATGTGAGGAATGAGGAATAATAACCTGATACTATGGAACTTTGTTGAAAGAGGATAGATTACATTTGTAGCAAGCTGCACAAGCTTAAGATATCAACTCTCCTTAGAGGGGAGTTTTAGGACAATGTTTCAAAAACCAGATCGATTGTTAAAGTTGGTGACGACAATGAGTTGGATCATTGGTCCAACCGCAGTTGAACTAAGGTCAAATCAACAATATATATTTTTAATATTATATAATATATTAAATAATAAATTAATAAAAACACATTTGGTAAATTTTTAAATAAGCATAAAAGGACCAAATCATGTTCAACAAGATAAAAAATCAATAATAAAGGTTAATAACAGAACATATGTAGACCTTTATATATACACAGGCCTTTATTCATCTCAAAATATAGTTTTGAGTGAAAAATTTTAACAAGTGAAAATAAAATTAAAAAGAATTGTTCAAATTAGTTTATTGCCATTGATGTTCATTAGTTTCAAACCGGTTTGATTGGTTTTTCACCAGTTTTTTGCTCCCCTAATTTTATGGGTTTTTCAGTGCAATGACTTGACTGATCTACCAGTCATTCAGTGAACCAGCTGGTCTGGTCCAGTTGTCCAATCTATGGGTACAAGTTGTATTACTCTTGTACCATGTACTATTTACTAGTACATGGGGTCTATATAGTTAAAGTACATAAAATGAGGAATAATTAGGGATTAAATGATAATAAATACTATTATGTAAGTAAATGCTAAAATAGAAACACTAATATGCAAGTGTAACCGAGAAATGAGGCAGAATTAAGTTAACTCAGTAAACAAAGAGAACTTGGATATTTATATAGAAGCTAATGTTGAAAGCTACTACCTCGAGCTGAGGTAAAGTGCAAGCTTCTCCATCGACCAGCATCCCATCAGTGGCACGTAGTAGTAAATCTGATGCACTTGCCACAATTACCAATGATTCCACTGCACTCTCATGATTCCTCATAAGTTCCACTATCAATTTTACAATCCGCTGGTTGATTCTCCACATCTTCTGACCTAGATCATCGTCTTTGGCAATCCATGGCTGCAATTCCCTCTCCGCCTGACAAGCAAACAAGCCCAGGAAAGTGACTAAACAAGTGAAATGTAGGACATAACAATAATAAAAAATAAATACAACTAGATGAGATCTTCAGCATCAGCTATTGAACTCAAGATGTTAAAAGTCAATTCCTTAAATTTTGGCAATCTATATAAGAAATGGTAAATTTTTTTGGGAGTAAAATGGTAATTGTTCTTGCTAACAGGATGAAAACATTCATGATAAGACGAAATTTTGGACCTGAAGAACAACTGCCGTGGTTGCTTTTGTTGGTGAGGCTGATACAACATTGCATAATGCATCAACAACCTTCATAACATTAAATAACAATTAGTCAGGACTGAACCTTTTCAGTGAAAATAAGGATTTAAACAAGATATTTGGATCCATACAAATACATTGCACACACATACATTTGTAACTATATCTTATGTGCTCAATAGGGTAACTCTTTCATCTCACTAAACCTTCAATAATTTCTTCTTTTCCTTTTAAAACATCCATCTCCCCATGTGTAAAGTTGAGTTAGATGAAGAGGCTCAGTTTTCTTCAAAAATGATTCCTACTCCATCTTTACCAATTTGTAGCATTTGAACAAAAATAAAAATACTAAAATGTGAATTCTTCAAGTTACATCCAGTATATCTTCTTGTAGTGGTAGATCGTCTTCGCATGATCTTAGTTTTTCCAGTTTAATGTAGTTTCTTTGACTGGAGCATTATGATCAGCTTTTGATGAGAAAAGTTATTTTCAAAATGAGTTCCTATGCTTGTGTTAAGGGATGTTGCTTGCTCTGGTTATTAAAATTTCAGGTCACAATTTTCTGTGTGTTGCTGTTTCATAATTTTGGTTGCATCTTTCCTATGTTTCTTGTGTACACGGAATACACCTATTTATCCTCATCTGCAGTTCTTGCTTTATAGAACCTTACTTCTATGATTAACAACAACTTAGCTGTTCCATCGAGGAAATTTTCCTCTCAAATTGTGTTTAAGGTTAAAAACAACCATTAGAAGAAAAAAGAATAATAAATTGTCAAAAAAAGAAAAGAAAAGAAAAGAGGATAAAGTTGCTGCAGTATAACTTTTGTATTTATACCTGTCTCCAGCCTTGTTGGGCAGAAGTGCTTTCTGCACAAGGTTGAGTTTCAGGAGATGCAATCAACTTGTGCCACAGTAGAGAAACTACAGAGAAACATAACTCTTGTTTCTCTGCAAGCATGGATCTCAGAAAAATTTGTGCATTGCAACTCAATCCTATATGCCTGTCCATTGTGAGGAAGTTGGCTAGATCAGAAGCATCCAATGAGAAACCTGTGACACCTTTACCCAAGGTACATCCTGATGCTTCATTTGAACATGGAGTTCTCTCAGAATTTTGGTTAAGTTTTGATGGAGCTGAATCTCGCAAAGGTACAACAGATGTTTGCCCAGGGTCAAAGCAGCTACTATTTTCACACTGATTCTGTCTTCTACCATCAAAACAAACAAGGGAGTCCTTCCAAATAGGTGCGTGAATTAGGGTTGCTTCTAATGGCTCTGCCTTGTTCACTATAGATGCAACAGCTTTGCTGTGAATATCTATGAGATTATACAATGATGATGCCCTGGAGTGAATTTCATTGTCCCATTTGCAACGAATCAGAACAGACAGAGCATGCATGCAAGCTTTTGACCGTCTAAATAGTTCAGAGACATGTGCAGCAACCATGGCGGCTGCAACTATCTCATTTGAGCTGTAACTCCATGGGGTGCCAACAGAAGATGGCTTCAGTGAAAACAATGCCTCCAAAATTGCTAAGATTCGGTGAGTATGACGTACTGCTGAATCTAAGCCATTCCGCAATTCATGCGAAGATCCATTTAGTCTAACAGCCTTGACTACATTTTGCACATCATTAGACACTGAATGATTATTCCCCCGTGAAATCAAAGGGAACAACTGAAGCTCACAGGCAAGAGCACAAACAGCAGCCAGAACATATGAATCAAATGCTGCTACAGGACCTTGCTTCTTCATTTTCCTATTTTTTGTTTCTTTCTGGCTTTCAGATGTTGTTTGTAATTCCTCAATGATTTCCTCAGCTGAATGCTTATCTTCACCTCTTGGCCTCTTGCTTCCATTGAATTGGGCTTCATGACTGACGCAGACAGTTAAGACAACAAAAAGTAAGCGAGAAGCAAGCTCTACAGATGCGCATGATTCTAAGAAAAGTGAATGAACCATCGTACGAAGTTCTGCCACAGCAAGGTTTTTAGAGGCAGAACCAATGCCAGATAGGTATTTTGATTTTCTGTTTTGTTCTCTGGTGGACTCAGGTGGAAATGTCCTCTGAAGAATAGCTTCAACTGTAGCAGCAAATATTTTCATGAGACATGCTTCTGATGGGCTTCCACGAGGAAGATATTCCAATACCTTAAGTAGGGGTATGTACAAATTCCATGACAGTATGGGAGGTTGTAGTGGGGTTGCAACTATAATTTCTGGAAGATCAACAGCTGAGGAACTTGTAGGAATCAGGCCATAAGCAGCTTCCCAAATGGTGCAAATTCTCCATTCAACCTCTGGACCATGGGCACAAAGCATTGATGCAATGCCTTGGGCAGTAGCCTCAATAGAGGCTTCAGCTGCAGGAACTTCTATCTGATCATCAACAAAGATTTTAGATCTTCAGTGTACAGAAAGAATCTATCTGAATAACTTTACAAAATAAAAAAAACATAAAAAATAAAAATGTAACTAATAAAGGTGAACACAACCTGCTTTTTGTAGGAAGAAATATAACCACCCAAAGGTTCATGCTGAACTTCAACTCCATCAACTTGCCTAATAGGAGGAAAAAGTAATGCAGGCTGTGAAAGTATACGAAAAAGCAGAGCAGCTGCAGCATCTGCTGCAATACCTGCTCTCATGGACATTGCGGTCCCTATTGCACGCAAGAAATGCAAATGCATCCAATTTCTAGGAAGCTGCATTAACATATAAAACATATCAGTCAATTAGTTTTAAATCTTTCACAAAGTTACTTCATGTGAAAATATCTTAATGCACAATAGTATGACATCCTGTAGCTAGTAATCTCATTGCAGTACACATAAATAATTTATAATGTTGCATTTGTTCAGAAATAACAAAATAGGAACCTCTGTTAAATTCCCTCAAATCTTAAGAAGTTATAAAGGTGGTATACGCCAAAGAGGCACAAGTGCTATTGCTTTTCTCCATAGTCAGCTGAGCATCCATAATGTTAAAGTAAAGTATAGGTAGATCAGGTGTCAGCCAGGACACTTTATTAAGCCTGTTGAGCAGGCAGTTGTTTTAATTTCTGTTAGTAGTTAGTTAATCTTGTACTGAAGCTCTATAAATTCATTAGTAAATCCTTGAGTAGGAGACAAGGTTTGTCCATTACTTCAATCGGTTGTAGATCCTTCTAGTCCCTTCTTAGTCTCACAACTCTCTTACACTCAAATTTATTTCTAGTTCTAGATATTACAAATTTAGTCAGTGTTGGTAAGTTTCCTTAGATAATTCAGTATTCTTTTGAGTTTCACCAATTTCATTTTCTTGTCAAATCTGAGGGATAGAGTGAAGCAATCCTAGAGGGCACACTTGGATCTAATGGGTTATCCAAGCACTCCAATCTTGTTATCCTGAGATTTGTTCTAGCAACTGCAAGTTCAAGTGTTGCACTGCTCCATACAAGCTCCTATTTGATCTGTTTTTACAACAACTATACCTACTTCCATTTATGTCTACTTCAAGTAGGAGTAGCTCACAAATGACCTCTATAAATAATTCTTCCTCAGACGCATCTAGTACTTATTCATTATGGTATTGTAGACTAGGGCATCCTCACCATGAGGCTCTATGTGAAGTCTTGCAAATTTGTAAAATTCCTTTAACAATAAAATGTTTACTCATTTTTGTGCTTCTTGTTGCCTAGGCAACACTTTTTGTCTACTCTTTTCTTTGTCTACTAATATGCCAAAATATTTTTCATGTCCTAAAAGAATTCAATTAATATGCCAAAACAAATAAAGCAAAACCAAAACATATAATTATAAGTTTTACAAATGAGTCTTTATTATACTTTATGAGGTTATATGTTTAACCGAACATTATTTTTAAATATTTTCATTTTAATGTTTTCTTAAAGGAAAATGAATTAATTCAAATATGTGTGAAATATTTAGCCATTAAATAAGAAGCTTATCACTATAAGCATTTGATTTAAACAGCCTGTGGTCCGTGGAATGCAGGATACAATAAATAGTTTTAGGTATATTAATTTAATTGTTCTTCCAAATCCAAAAAATCTAATTTATCCTCACTAGTCAGAATATTTGGTGAAATACAATCACTAGTTGAAACTAACAAGAAACAAAGAAACAAAATCATACAATTGACAAATTCAGGAAAACTAGCAGAATCACCAACTATTAACAAATATAAAATGTGAAAGGTCGTGAAAGACTAAGCATTCAACCATGCAAATGAATCAATGCACAACATGAGTCAAGCACTGCTTTAACTCCAATGTAAAATTTGGTTCTAAATTAGATTGGATAATTTCTTTTACTCATTGACAACTATCTAATTCAATTTCATAACATTCACTTAGAAATTTCATATGAAAGCAATAATAATGAAGTTGCAGGTTTACATTATTTCCAGTATCAGTTATTCTCTGTCTATCAAGATTATTCTTACCCTTATGCCAGATGCATAATCTTCAGCAGCTCTAAGAAGCTCCACAAGCTGCACTGCAGCATCCAGTGCATCTGGAGCCCACGATGGGGGTGCCTCTAGAAGTCCAAGAAGAAGTCTTTGTGTTGCACTAGGAGTAGCAATTGCATAATATCTGCAAAAGTTAGGTATATACATTTTCTCAGGCAGATGAAGTCTATGAACAATTAAAAAGCAAGAAAGTTATTATGTTCAAAATAACCTATGAAATAAGCGTGCGTATGGTTCTAGAGCTGGTAATCCAGCAACTAGATGCTCATCCAGAGCTGTTGTTGGAGGAGGAAGCAAAAGGGCAGGGACAGCAGCAGCTGTTAACGTAGCAGTCTCATTACGAGCAACCTCATCGTCACAAACACTTAATATAACACCAGCACCATTGGCAACAGCCCATCTTGGAGTCGAAGGCACAAGTTGAGGATGTTTCCCAGAACCACGGGAAGCTAAGATAAAAAACAGTCATCTCCTCATTATATTAAGAACATTAACATAGGCATCAATACAATAGTGAAAAATGATAGTCTTGTCAAATAAAATTATTGATGATTTTTTTATATAGCTGTTCAATGGAAAAGAAGAAAATTAATTCTGATTAGTGCAGAGCATGCTCAATCACTAGAACCACACCAGAAGACTTGCATTAAGAATTAAACAAGTTTCATCAGTAAGTGTGCTAAAAAATCCAAAATGATAACTTAAATAATCTAAGAGCTCATGTTTTCTACATTGCATTCAATTATTATATTTTCCCATTGAGGTTCTACTATTATATTGGCTAACAGAATGCAATAGTTTTAGTACTTGTGAAATTATTTAAAAATATCATTTGAGTTCAAGTAGGCCATGCTCGGATCCCAATATTTAAACAGAATGGCTGCATGCAAAAAAAACATCATCACTAAGGATGTAGATTGAGCTTCACCTTTTTTCAAACAAAGGTCCTAAAGAGGTTGGAACCGATGCTATTATCACAACTTTCTATTCAGTAATTTGTATATTTTCTTTACTAGACTGCCTAGTTCCCTGTTTTATTGCTATCCTGCATAGACCTTTCTCTCCCTTCCCCCTTATTTTTGGGTGCCATGAAAAAGGAATGTATCTTTCAAAAATGTGACTTGCATGGCTAGATTTTCAAACTGCATTTATTTGTTTAATTTAAAAAGCCATAAACCAAATTACATAATCATTAATAAGACTGCAAGTTTGCAACATAAAATTCAGCTTTAAGTCTTAAATTGAAAAATGACTGCTAACCTCATGCATATCCAAATGAGTTTTAAGCAATTGAATTAGATTAACTATATAAACTTAATTGGCCAATAAGCTCTTCATTTCACATTTGGATTAACTGATAAAATGGTGGGTTGAGTGATGGAGGATAAAATGTAAAATTAAACCCAAGTTCATATGATCAAAAACCTTTTAAGAATAAAAGTAGGTGAAGTATATTTTAAGTGTTACAAGATACCGAAAATGAACTTACATCTTAACCAAACTCCCTATTATCTGAAGAAATGTCTAAATATTTTTTATAAAATTCTTCACACAACATTGTAGATGAACATCATTTTAAAATAATAATAATAACAACAGCATTCTGTATTAGGTAATCAAAACTTAACGTACCAGTAGATGGAGGCTTGAGTTCTCCTGCAGCATATTTACCCATAACACCACTGCACCTGTTAACATTAACATATGGGATAATCCATTGGCTTTAGCAAGTATATACTTGGTGCCCAAAACATTTCAAGATAATTGAACATGTTATACTATGATAAAGGAAAAGTCAAAGCAAATCAAGTAAGCTGTTTCTTTTATCAAAGATAAGAGGAAGGTATAGTATAGCCATTCCAGGTAAGTTGTTCTAATTTGCACTATTGAGAAAAATATGAAATTACATTCCAGTAAAAGTAATCCTTGATGAACATGAGTTCAAATGCTTTGAAAGGTAATTATTTAGCTCAATCCATAGAGAAGCTGCGAACAAGCTTGTAGCTCAATTGGCACCTGTTGGGTCCTTTAAAAGTGATAATTGTTGAGAAAATAGAGAAATGACAGACATATGATGAAATCCTTATGTCTAAACTATGCATTAGAAGTAAATTATATCAATTAAAAGATTAAAAAATACATAAATTACAGTTACCCTAATTACATAATTAACACAGCCTATATGATGAAAAATATACTCTATTTAAATATTCTCCAACACTCCACCTCAAGCTAGAGCATATAGGTCATACACACCATGCCTGTTACATGCAAAACATACTCAAGGACCTCCCAAGGACATAGTAAAATCATTTGTCACCTGGTCAAATGAATTGAAAAAGTAAGTGGCAATATCTCCAGATAAGACATTTTCTTTAATGGTATGGCAATATTTCTAAATGTGTTTGGACCTCCCACAAGGATTTCTTGTCATCTTTAAAAGGAAGCTAAGCTTTTGAGTTTTGATCAACTCATAATCTCATTAGCTAATCTTTAATTTCATATTTAAGAGTTTTCTTTGCTTTTTATCCTCATCATTATTAGAGGATTTATTGTCCTCTCCTTTTCATAGTGGAATTACTCTCTTGATTGTAGTCTCTTACCCTCATCATGTCCATGAAAAATTAAAAGGCCAACTAGATATGCTGATGATAGTTAAATTACTCATGCATTGTTTCTTGCACAAGAGGTAAATGACAAAGTTGAGCCTACGAATTATACTGAAGTTGTTTCTTGCTCTGATTCTTCAAAATGGCTAGTGCCATGACGAAGAAATTGAGAGTCTTCATAAGATCATTACTTGGGTTTAACACAGCTTCTTAAGGGAAAAAGGCCACTACAATGTAAATAGTTTTATATGAAGAAAGAAGGCTTTGCCCACAACCAAATGAAAAGATAAGTGTATTTCACACATTCCTTATGCTAGTGCAGTTGGCAGCCTTGTATATCCTATTATGTGAACTAGGCCTAATTTAGCATATGTAATAATTAGCATGGTGAGTCAGCAATGCATAATCCTGGTAAAGATCATTGGAGTGTTGTAAAATGGATTTTTTTGATATCTAAAAGGTACTTTTGATATTGACTTGGTGTTTGATAGAGGCGAGGCCATGACCACGGATGTAGTAGGTTTTGTTGATTTGGATTATGGTGGTGAGATTGACCAAAGAAGATCTCTTTCAGATATATCTTTACTCTTTGTAATTGTGCTATAAGTTAGAAAGCTACATTTCAAACTATTGCTGCATTCTCTTCAATTAACGTAGAATATATTGCAACAACAAAGGGTGTAAAAGAGGCTCTTTGGATTTGAGGTTTGGTTAATGAACTTCATCTAATACAGGACATAATCATTATGTTTCTGTTATAGCCAAAGCTTGTTCATTTGACCAAGAATTATCGTTATCACAATAAGACCAAACACATCAATGTACAACATCACATTGTTTGAGATTTTGTTGATGTTGGTAAAGTTGTAGTAAAACAGATTTATACATCTGATAATCAACAAATATGTTTACCAAGCCACTTTTAATGCCAGGTTTCATCATTACTTGGATTGGTTGGTCTTTACAGCACTTGCGCGCCCTACATATCATTATATGGTAATGAGCAACGCATCAAATTTCAGCCGAGGTGGAGATTGTTGGATGGCTCAAATTTCTTTAGATTTTCTACCATTGATATTCAATGGTCATAACTTTGTTTTGCTTCTAACTACAAACTCTTTTAGTGTTTAGAAGGATTTCTTGTCATCTATCAAAGGAGGCTAAGCATTTGTGTTTTAATTAACTAATCAATCTTGTTAGCTCTTTGATTTCATATTTGAGAGAGTTTCCTTTGTTATTTAGCCTCATCATTATTAGAGGATTTATTGTACTCTCTTTTTCATAGTGGAATTACTTGCTTTCATTCCATTTGCTTCTCTTTAATTCTCCAAATTGATGATCTTGTGCTTCCACATATCGCATATACCATAACATGTTGGTTGACGGCAAAGTTGAGGTTGATCACTTTTTCAAGTTAGACACAATGTTTGGAGGAATTAGGTCAAATAAGATCTAGTAGGATGTGGATCAAATGGAATTTTGGAAAACACAAGGTTATTTTGGAGGAATGCTTAAGGAATGATACCAATTGGTCAGAGAGAGCTAGTGTTCAAGTACAAGAGGCCAACACAGGTTGAACAAGATTAGCAGTAAATTGAACAATACCTGGAGAAATATCTAAGCATGATGAAGGTGCAAAATAAGACCAAAAATGTAATGGAAAAGTACGCTGACATACAATGCCAGTAATGAACACAACCTAAGGTCAATGATCAAAAGTGAAGTATCAAAAGCTTTGATACCAACTTGAATGAAAATAGAATAATGTTGTCTCTAATAAAATAAGTGATACAAAGTTGTACATAACAATAAAGTTGATAGGAACTGTGTTTACTATGGAACCAAAAAAATGAAAGCTAAAAGCACAAGTGAGGATTCAAGAGAGACTCATAGTATTGAAAACAAAAAAGATAAGAGGAATGTCTCTGCCCTGTAGCTTAAGCTACCCCTAACCCCAGTGATTGCATGCCTGCTCTTCCTCTCTCTTCCCTCTCATATTCCCTTCCCCCCTCCCCGCCAGCCACATGTCCCATTGATTAGGATTTAGATTTCGCATAACAGAATTTGACACATCATTTCCTATGCTACCCTCCTAATTCCTTCTCTTTCTTCTGTGGTACACTGTTATGGGAGGCCCATTAGGGAGCCCATCAAAAATATATAGGCTAGAATAGTTACTATTAATTCCTTGTCCAAAATAAGACTCAATTTATGGTAACTAATAAACTATCCTTGCAGTACAACAATTATACTTATTACAAAGGAGACAGTGGGACTATTACGACTTCTTATTGCTCTTAGTGTATATTTTTTCTTTCTCTTCTCCTATACCCAAAAGGTGAGCCTTGTCAAAGCGATAAGGTTTTTACTTTGTGACCTCTATAGGTCACAAGTTCTTATCCTAGACATGGTCTTTATGCTTGTTGGAATAAAACTGAATACATCTATCCTCCTAAGGACCCACTAGGAGGGAACCTTGCACGTTGGGTTGCCCTTTTCTACTCCTTTACATTAATCCTATAAATTCAACAAAATTGGTGATGATGGTCTGCAAAAATAAAGGGAAAGGAACTATGTGGTGCTAGGAATGATAGCATTGGTGAATGTTGAAATGATAAATCTCACTTAAACAAGGAACTAAGAGGACAAAGAGAGAAAGGAAGGAGGCGAGAACACACATTAAAGATAAATTTCCATGTGCTTGGTATGACCATGCAGAACTAGATTATAGGAGAGATACAATACTCTGTGTCACATAGAATAACAAGTGTCTCATGTGGGATGTATGGTTTTATGAGAAGAGATTGAATCCATAATATCTTAGTAGTGTTGGCCATGTTGTAGTACTCAACTTTGTTTGTTTCTTGAACCATCGCAAAACCAAATTCAATCCCAAAATTGAGTAACGATCATTGGCATCAGTATTCTAGTAAGCATTACAATAGGCACAAATAGAGAGGAGTGTAGTGCTAAAGAGGTTGCAGAAGTAATGCATAAGAGATAGTGCCCCTGAAATAGTGAATAATGCCTTTACTAGCATACTAAAGGGCATCCACAATGGAAGGACCAAGCAACTTGTGGTGATCAAATCCAAATTTAGAGAGCATAAAGTTAGCAACCACAAGGGTAGAATACCTTTTTGCATAAATCATGAGAGCCTTAGCTAGAAGGTCCTGAATACATTCGAGTTGAGTGAGTAGAATGGACCCATTAGGCAAATGTTTAACATCAAAATCTAGGAAATAGTTCAAAGAGCCTGGTGGTTTTAGCACAAAGGCAAAATTTAGCTTAGTAAAGAGATTGTTGAAGAGATCAGAGGAAGAACCAATAATAATAATAATGTCATCAAAACATATAAAGGCTAAAAAGATTATGATTGTCCCTATTGAAAACAAATAGAAAAGAACCACATTTGTCAAGACAAGAGTCAAATTGAACTAAAGTAGACATAAGGCATTCATACTGGGCACATAGAGCCTATTTCCGACCATACAAGGCACACTGCAAGCTATAAACCTCTGCAACTTCAAATCTAGCGATTGAGTCATACAAAATTCTTCATCAAGAATACCATTGAGGACCACATTAATAATAATTTGTTGTATTGGACAATCACAAATACGGCTAGTGCTAACGGCACGAATGGTTATAACGTTACAAGTTTTATCTCTGCCAAAAATGTCTATATAATCAAACTCGAGGCCTTGATGAAACCCTTTCGCCACTAAACATGCCTTATACCTGTTTCCTGAGCCATCAAGATTCTCTTTGATCCTGAATATCCATTTGCAATCAATGGCTCGACACTTTGACGGAAGTGGAACAAGAGGCCACATGGAATCACGCATGAGGTGCAATGTACTCATCTAACATAGTAGCATACCACTTGGTATCAACTAGTGTTTGCTTTACAAAACTGGTTCTAGGTGAGAGAAAAAGATTCGAGGGCATAAAGAGCCTCTTCTAGATGAAATGAGATGAAATGAGCATGGGATGAGACAATTGCAACAAAGAAGTTGATAGAGAATATGAAACAGGTTTTGAACTAGAGGAATCTGAGTCATCAGATTATGGGGGAAGTATTTGATTTTGGCCTTGAAGCAGAATTTGAAGAGGAGGAAGGTGGACAAGCACAAATAGAGGCTCAAGGGTTGGGAGTCATGAGAAACCATGAATATGAGATGAATTAGAAGAGTTATGCGCAGATGAACATTAAACCAAAAACAAATCTAGATAAGGAAACTAGTATTCATTAAACAAAACATCAATCAAGATTAAGAGACGACCATCAGAAGCCAAGCACTAATATCCCTTGTGATTTGGAGAGTAGCCAAGAAAAATACATTCTTTGGTGCAAAAATCAAAAGTGTTTCTTATAGGGACGATGGATATCAGGCACAACCAAAAATATGAAATGTTCATAATCTAGAAGAGTATTATATAACTTGCTAAAAGGTATAACAGGACTAACAATAGTGGAAGGTAGACGATCAATAATATAAATTACTGTGAGGAAACAATGACCCCAAAAGGTTCTAGGAAGTAATGCAAGTGCTAGAAGGCACAACCCTGCATCTAAAATTTGTCTATGTTTGTGTTCAATAGTTAAAATCTAATAATGCGTATGGGGCCATGTGATATGATGAACAATAGCTAATTTTGCATGGCACTAGGAAAAAGGACGATATTCTCCCCCTCTAATTCTGAATAGCCTTTATTTTGGTTGAAAACTAAACTTCAGTGATGGTATCAAATTGCTTAGAATAGTTATAGCCTCTTATTTATGTTTTAAAAGATAAAACCATGTTTATCTAGTGTGTACATCCACAAATGTCATATATGAAGAGGCAACTAGCGCAATTCCCCATAAATCAATAAATATAAGCTTAAAAGGCATAGCATTATGGTGGTAGACAATGATGAGTGAAGCTTGTGTGATTTGCCCATGCAACAAAGTCTGAGATGCTTTTAGTACAAATTGGAATATTACAATGTTGTAGCACAATAGGATCAATGTGAGCATGTCCTAGGCAACAATGTCAAGTATTATATGTAAGGGTGTTTAAGAACCGAACCAATCCGATCTAATCTAAAATGCTTAACCGAACCGAAAATATCGGAAATTGAAAAAAATTGAAATTTTCAAAAATTGCAAAATTTTATACAATTTGGTTCGATTTGCGGTTCCCCTTTACAAAACCAAACCTTTACAAAACCAAACCGAACTACAAAATTTATATATTTTGTTGATATTTTTTATTATTAGCTATTGTTTTTTTAATTAATTTTTTACATATAGGATATCTAATATTTATGTTGAAGCATATTTAAGTATAAATACTATTACTTTTATTTTTAATCCATGCTAGTTTTAAATTTTTAAAAATTTGTTACTTTATCTTTTTTTTATGGACTTATTTTTATTGTTAAATTTTTATAAATAAATAAAAAAAGTTAAAAAACCGAATCACAAAAGATTGGTTTGATTTTTTTAATTTTTTCCAACTGAACCGAACTATACCGCGAATATTCTTTGTATTCAATTCAGATGGTTTTTTCCTTCAAAACAAACCAAACCACACCGCAAATACCTATGAACTAGAAGTAGATTCATTAGTATTTACAACAAGAAAGTGAGAGGTATCACCAGTGTTATTATACAAGTGCCTTACATTACCTATCTTATCTCAAGTTCTCAATGTGTTCCTCACTTTTTCTTTCTATCAATTGCTAAGGGGTTGATTCTCATTATGTTACTTCTTAGAAGCTGCTAAGATATTTTATCGCCTAACCAATCTGTGAAATAATCGCATCTAGAATGGTGAAACCAAAAGCAGCCCATTCTCAAATCTGCTGATTTTGCTTTGAATAAAAAACAGGATGGGAGTTGAAGGTTTAGCATGGACTACCAGGTCTTGAACAACATTTCCATACCCAATAAATTCCATATCCCAATAATTAAAGACTTCTGGATGAATGGGGGAGGGAGAAGATATCAAAAGAATAGCATTCTACAGTCCATACCCATGACAAACACCATGAATTTTGGCAATGCCCTTTAGTTTACCAACACCTTCCACTTTCCAATCCTTCGTTGACATCTTTAACCCTATCTTAGGAGATCTACCTTATAGCTTCATAATAACTTCTTAATAATACGTTTGTATATAAGGACAGGGTCTAACATATTAAACAATAAGCAAAATTCTTTATTTCCTAACTGCAAGAAGTGTAGTTCTGAGCAGTCAAAATTATTTGGAGGGTTCAATTTCAGCCAAAGTGGTGGCAGCAGATTCAGCTCTGGTATGCCCAAAGATATTAGGAGCCAATAAGGACACCTCGGATTGACCAGGAATTATTTGAAGTGTGTGAAAGATTACACAAAGGTTTCCCACTCACCAACCTGATAACTCAAGAAAGATAGCAGATAGCTTTAAGTGGAATGCAGAGGGTTTGTTCATGCCTTCAGAGACCTCAAGGAAGCTTTGAACAGATTACCACTTTTGTTTGTGTCTGACTTTGATAAACCTTTTACGGCGGAGACAGATGCATCTGGCGCTGCTTTAGGGGCTATTCCAAATCAAAGTGATAGACCATTGACCTTTATAAGTCAGGTTTTGTTGAAGAAAACCAGAAATATATCAGTCTACAAGCAGAACCGGTAGGGCAACTGATCTGTCCATATCTAACATCACTAACCAGGATATGTGGACAATATCAGAAGGGATGCTGAAGCATGAGAACCTAAAATGATGTTTCAAGACTTGCTATAAAATTTGAACTCCCATCCTGACTATACTATTTCTAAATGGTCTTTGAGGTACACAGGAAGGATACTATTGCCCCAAATCCCAATATCGCTGGTTGAATTCCTTTCCTCTCATTGAAGGAGACATTCCAGAGCAGCCATCCTTATACAGGAGTAGTTGTAGTTCAATATTGGAGTGCCATGAAAATGAACATCCATGCTTTAGTAGCAAGTTGCATAGTTGCCAACAGAATTAGTACCAATCCCTAAGATGGATAGTTACACTTACAACCATTACTGATAGGTTCTTTCCTACTTTTCTCTTCCTATCTTAACATAAAGGATGACAAAAATCATTTTCATTATGCTGTTTTCACATGAGCCTACCATTTTGCCAAGAACATGATTCCATAAACTTTAGTGATAAATTCCTTAGCAACTTCTCTAGAGAAATAGTCTTTTGGGTTCACTATTTTCTCTCCTAAGTTGGTATCTTTGTAGCTTTAGGAGGATTCTTGATCCTCTTGTTTGTAGATAAATGAATTATTGTTTTATTTAAAGATGTATTGATGTTTACTTACTTTACATTCCTAGGGCAATTTGACAAAACCTTTTAAAAGATTTAGGTATTCAGAAGGTACTAACCAACCTGAAACACCAATAAACCAGGGTTGGAAAGTGAATCAAACCATGATTGGAGTGAACCATGAAATATGGTTGATTTTGAGATAAAACCTTAAAATAGAACAAAATTGAACCATGACACCCATAGGACTTGCAAACAGAATTAACGGTTACTAACTCACAATGTATATATTACTAAGAAAAACTCACCACCGGAAATAGTCACTTCTAATGCCTACCGGTGCAGCCAACAAAATATCAGTAATCCAGGGAGACAAGGGCCTTATAGGTTTCTTCTCTTGCTGTGTCAAAGAATTATGGCCAGATTTCACATCAGCAGGGTCACTAGTAGTGGCATGGCTGCCACTGCTGCTTCTTTCTGCTTCACCATTTTGTCTTTCCGTTTTGTAAATAGGACGATTGTAATGAGTTAAAATTCGCAAAATTTCACCACATGCCAGAGCCCATTGTTCTGAATATTCATTCTGCAAAATTATACACAGAAGAAATGAAAATGATAGAGAACCTCATTGCAGATGCTGATGTTGAATAAATGCTATACTTATCAGTTTAGAAACTGAGACAAAAGGCAACAGACTTATTTTGTTACAAAACGGAATTATATACAAAAAAAATCAAAGTATCAGGAAAGAGTCATGCTTATACCTCACTTTTCGGGCAGACTAAAGATATGAAAGAAGCAAATGGAGGACTAGCCTTATCATAGACTAGCATACCATCAATAATGCATGAAATAATTGGAAGTACAACTGCATGCCCATGCTCTGGATGATGAAGGACAAATGTCGCTGGATGTACAAGTGAACACATAAAGTTATTACAAAAAATAGAAATAAATTCATAATAACAATATTCAAGTTGAGTCAACCATGATTTAAACTAACATGGGATAAAGCATAAATACCCAAAACATCATCAAAGAGAAGAATTTCCTTGGATGGATAACGGTTCCGGATCAACTGTCAAAATAATACAGAACAGTAAGTGACATTTGATAAAAACTCTTGGATTTAGCATATATAAAAATGCCAAAAAAATTGAATTCATGAACATAGTTTGTCTATATTTCCATCTCCAGGTCACAAGGTTTATCTTTAAGTCTATAAATAAGGGTGCATATACCATACCTCAGCAATATCATCAGCAAATTGTTCTGATGTAAACTGAATGAAGTACTCAACATATGCAGCAATTTGATCCTAGGGAAAGCAGAAATAATATGATAAAAACCAAGGAAATGGAGTTACAGTGAGTTTCTAATATGGCAGAAGATGTAAATATGTTTACATATAAATCGAGAAGTAATTATTTTTTGCATTACAATTCACCAAAAGACTAATGCTTCCTCACAAGTATCACAAGTGAAAAACAACCCACTTAATATGGGTACCAGGAAAACATGTGTGAAATTACATTGAAAAAAAGATTGCAAAATTATTTATTATATCATCTCATTTCAGGGAACTTTTCTTCAATAGAAGACATATCATTAGAAGTACACATCCAGAGAATATTATCCTCAACAGAGAAACTCAAAACAAACAAATAAATAAAAACCATGGCAAACAAGAGGTGCACATTAAGTGAGCAAAGCTCTCCAAGTCTATCTCAAGTCCAGCAAGGAGATCCTTAAAAAATAGAGATTAGGTGAGCTAGCATAAAGATGTTGGGGAGGTCATTTATCCCATAAATTATGCAGCTGGGAGAAAAAATTATCATTAAAAATTATGGCACTCTTGTCCAGCCACTAGTAATATAAAAAGTTAAGACAAATATTTTCAAAGTATTCAAATACATAAACAAAAAAAGCATCCAAATGCAATCTAATGTTTGATATAGGAATTTATGTAAGAAAAAAATCCAGAAAAAATCTAATGCTTTGCAAGAAAAATATTCCAGATTATACTGGAAAAGAATATCATAATTTTTTATTAACATCTAATGGAAAATATATAACTTCTCGCCACATAATAATAATATTATATATTCTGACAAGGACATTGCAACCGTCAATAGTGCCACCTGTCATGTTATGAAGCTTCAAAATGCATATGCTTCCACCAAAATCTTTGCGGCTAGATACTTTCAGAAGATTATATTACTTTCTCATCCTAATTATTTATGATATTAATCCACCTCTGCTTCTGCATTTATGCATACATACATACATACATAAAATTTAAAATTTATGCATTAACATGACATTCACATTTACATTTTTTGGACTATATTAGAAAAGAAATCATAATTTCTTCCTTAATATTTGATAGGAAATATCATATTTATCTCCACAAAATAATAAATTACATACTCTCACAAGGACATTCCAACAGTCAACAGTGTCATATAAAACAACTCTATGTTTAGCTAATGGTTATGAGGGTAGATCCTAAGCAAACAGATGTGTTTCACAAAACTTTTGCAAGATGACATCTCTTAATAAATGAAAAAATCCCAGTTTTTTATGCAAAAAACTATTTTGCTTTACTTGAAGATTTTCCATGTCCAATTGGGTAGAAAATATTAAGGTAAAGCCCTTGGTGCATACACAATTACTGGTATGAAAGATTCTAGTAAATAGATAATAAACACTAAATTGATAAAACAAACCAAAAGGTGCCCATCACCAAATAAACAAATGAAACAATTTCCAAAATAAAAATAGTCTGGAAAATATGCATCCTTTGATTATATCACATGGCAATGTGTTATTGATGCTCCAAATATTCCATTTTATTAAAAGCACATGTATGAGTATGCACAGTCCCATCGTCTTCAATCCTTAAACAATATTGGCTAATGATTTTTTCTATCATACTCATCAAGCACTAAATATTGGTTCGGTTTAAAGATCAATAAATTGATTTTGAACCATTGAATAATATTGAAATATGTAAATAATTAATCTGAACTGCATATTGGAAAGTGCGAGAATTCATTTTGAATGTGCATTTCTTATTAGAACATGTATTTTTATTGGAAAGTGTGAAAATTAAATTTCCAAATGCTAAAACAAGCAAGTCCTAAACAGGTTAAGGGGCGTTAACAATTACTTTAAAAGGCAGCACTAAATGTTTTTTGTATTTCTAGTATAATAAATAAATACTTTCTTTTCCAATAACTTACCATACACCTAGTGCGTTGAATAGAAAGATTGTATGCATATGCTAATTATGCATTCTTAGAGAATTTCCATTTATTAACTGCTTAAGTTCTGAAAGCTTTGTTCCAAACATTGAACATAAAACAAAATAACAATAAACAAAGATAATGATGATTCAAAATCCACAAAAGCGTGCAACTGACATGCAATACGCTGGAGCCAATTAATTTGGAGAGACATTAAAGAATGGGAAAAAAATAGAATCAAGCTTAAAATGGCACCTTTCTTTGTTGACCGTCTGGTGGGGGAGGCCAAAACAATGAAGAGAATTGAAGGCGGTCGATCCACCTTTCACTGGAAGCAGCCATGGAAGAAGAAGAAGAAGAAGCCATCTACTTTGAAGGTATTCCCTTTTGCCTCTGATTATCAAATAGAAATTATCCAAATTCCAGCCAAAACATGCTACCAATCAAGAATTAAAATATCGTAATTCACCATTCCCTGTGTACCATGCCCAGATAAGTTTTACCTTAGTGACCAATCCATCACTAACATTTCATCATCCACCAAAACAAATTTCAGGAAAAGCTTAGCTTTTGACTGAAAGCAGGGACAAGAGAACAGACCCAAATACATCTCAAGAAAATTGTAGATATTTCCTAAAACAACTAGGTAGCCCTATGTAGCTTGAAGCTATGTACTTTTCAATTTTAAATTGGTGATTTCTAAGTTTATTTTCACTGTAAACCCGCAACAAAATAAAATAAAATAAAATAGTTTTTAAATGAAAATCAGAACAGAGATAAATCGGAAACAGAGTCCTACCAAACAGAGCAAAATAAAATTCAAAAAAAAATTAAAAAAACCAACTGAGAAAAACAAATACTTTTGAGAATGAGTTTGTACGAGAAATATTGAATTTTCCTCAAGGCCAAAGGGTCAACCAATATTCAAAGGCTGGTTCTAATAGTAAAAGATAAATATTTTTTAAAAAATAAAAAGGCCCTTAAATATCTAAACAACAACTCAGATTCACCACAGAAATAAAGTAAAAAAATGAAAAATAAATAAAACGATCAAACACTCTTCAGAAATTAGCACAAACACCAAGAACAAAACATGAAACACATAATTATTTTTAACAAAAAAAAATACCAAAAATATCCAAACAAAAAAAAAAGTGTACCTGATCACTTGAGTTTACAGAGCCGATTTCTTTGAGAAATAAAAACTCGCGATTTAGCTGGTGAAATAGCTGTGAGTGAAAAAATGAGGAATTTGATAAATTTTTGGCGTTTTATCCAAAGATTTTCATGATTTAAGGGGTGGTGGTGGTTTATGGTGGGAGAGACAGTGAGAGAGAGAAACGCAAACACAACAGGGAGAGAGAAAGAAAGAGAAGATCTTTAGGAGCTCTGAGAAGCCTACATTGAATGCATACGTGGCAATGATATTTTCCTCTCACCTCAGAGACCGAGTGTCACGTCATGTTACTCTACACATCCATGCATCTATGTATCCACATCATCCATATCCATCCATCCATCCATCATCGTTACACATATCTTTTACACCACCCTTTTTTCCGCATATTAAATTCATACACTTGTTACTTCAATTTGTTAAAGAATTTATAAATAAAATTTTTTATTAAAAATATGTTAAAAGTGTATCATTCAACATTGTAATAAGAATGTATTTTAAAAGAGTATTTTAATTTTTTAACTAATATTTTTTAGTATTTATCTTAATTTCATGCTTTTTTTCAATAAATTAGTTTTGAATATATATTTTTATGGTAAAATTAACATTAAAAATGCGTTAACATAACATGTTATTAATACGTTTTATGTACTAAATTATCAAAATGAATTGTATTGGAGAGCTGGGTAGGAATAAGTTGATTAATCATTTGTTAAAGATATTTAATTTTCGAAAAAGTATCTTTTACATTCGAAGTGTTGGATTTTTTTATTTTTTAAAAAATATTCAACCGTTAGATTAAAAATATAAAAAAATTGTAAGTTATCTTTTTTACGTAAAAATATAAAATTATTTTCATACAATATTTATAAAGGTATTTTTGTTAAAGAAAAAAGATTAAATAGTTAAAAATTAATTAATTAGTTATTACGGTTCTGTATAAGTTTGTGTAAAATTTATTTAGACAATCATTATTTTTCTAATACATTGCATCTCTCTTAACTTTGTTTCTAAATAATTTCAAGGTGGATTCCAAGTTAACCAGTGCATTCAAAAAGATTATTCCCTTTAGAAATCAATATTGCAAAGCTTAAATGGGATCAATAGTAGTCAACGTAGAAACAACACACTTTTTACCATTAAGATAATTTAAAACTTGATGTCATTTGAGCCAAAAGAAAAGAATTAGGTTGAAAATTTATTTTCATACTTAATAGTAATCAGCATGAGGTTTATTTATTTTTTATATATAATATTAAGTTCCATTTAAGAAACGATCTTGTTTTTTCTGCAGCTTTGTTTTACAAACTCGATCACTTTAAATAATAATAATAATAATAATAAATGAGTTGTTATTCTGGACTGAGACAGATTCATGTGATTAGTTTCATCACAACTCATTGCTTAGTAGCTATTTTTGAATATTAAATATGGTATATTAAAATGGGAGGAATTGAATGAAATTACGAAGATGTCCTGAGCGTGATGAGTAGGGTGAATTTTATATTGGGTGGTGTTGGAAAGTTGGAATAATTGGAGGAGACGGCGGTCAATAAAATATTGGGTTTTTGGTGTGTTGCGCTGTCAATTATGTTAGATATTTGTGTCCACCCTCTGCCACTAATCTCAGGTCATTAAGGTCACGTTCCTACTAATTAGGGCTTCCAACCCTTCCATTTTTGGGGTGATCGTCCTATAATTCTTAAGAAAATAATTTATAATATAATTACATTTAGATATATATATAGGTCGAAATCTATTTTTTATTTTTTAAAATTATTAACTGTTAAATGAAAATATTAATAAATGGATGATTGTTTATATATAAAATTTTAATATTGGTTTTTAAATAACTTCTGATTTTTTATTACTTTTTTAAGAAAATAAATTAGGTCAATTTTATTTTCATTAATCATATAAAATAAACACAATTAATATTTTTATTTTTTCAAACAATTAAAAAATATATTTATTCTTTTTTATTTTTTCTTTCAAATTTTATTCTCTCATTTTCACGCTAGAAGACCATCCCGAAATTAATATCTGACTGGGTATTGTTTAGTTGTTGTCAAGTTTTCCTGTGCTGCGTTGATATTTATAAGTAACATAATATATATATATATATATATATATATATATATATATATTTAAAAAAAGGGTTATTTTATAGTAATGAAATTTAAAATTTAAATATTAAAATTATGTGTATTTAAAAAAAATAGTTCAAAAATATCAAAAAACAGTTTAATTAATGAGATGTTGTTTTAGTGATTATTTACAAATATACTTAATATTAATTGAAGAAATTTATTCATTACTTAAAACAATGAAGAAGGTTAAAAAAATTCTTTAATTTTGATAACTATTCTGAAAAACATTGATTTGATGAAATAAAAAAATTCCTAAATATTTACATCGAGAAAGATTAGTGCATAACAATGAATTATATATATAGAGGTTATTCACTTTTAACAGTGAAAACTTAAATTTATTTTGAAAATGAAGATATATAATTGAATTGCGGCGACTATATTCAAGTCAAAATTAGTTGAATTTTGTTTGATTAAATTGATTCATCGTGTGAACTATATTACTAGTTAATTGATGTTGAGTTTAGAAAACGCAATGTTTTTTTTTTTCATAATTTTTATATTTTGTAAGATAAATTACTATTGTTAGTTCAATCAATGTTCTATAAGATGAAATATTATGGTGTAGTACTTTGTAAATGTGCAAGTTATGCTAGTATATTTTTTATTTTCAAAAATACCACACTTTGTTTTCTTGACAGGTTAGTGCATTTCATATTTTAATCCATTTAAATACAGATAATCTTTTTCTTAGTTACCACACTCTTTTATAAATCAAATTCTTGGTGATAGTCAAAATTCAACTCCCACAATAGCCATGTTTCTCTTCAGCAACTCATTGACAAAGTACAATGAATGGATACATGTGAATGATATTTTTAACACTTGAGTCCTGAAAAACTAAACAGAATGATAATAATTAATAATAATATTGGATAAAAATATGTATCTAACCTAATTGAGATCATGATATTTATAAAGTTAAGGTGCTAGCAAATCAAAACTAGATGATATCAATTGGCTTACATGATCACTTCTAACTGCCCCATAAATACGAAAGAGTTCTAATAGAAAGATTCTTTGGTAGAAATTAAGGTTAAAGCACTTTTGAACCTCAATACTTTAAGCATGACTTGATTTAAACTCGAATCAATTTGATCTATCATTTACCAATGGTGAATAAAAGGATACGTCAGTTTATCATGTGGTGTATGAGTACAAAAAAAAATTCTTTTTGTATTTTATTTATTTGAAAATAGAATGGAAGAAAATAGAAAAAAATAATAATAAATATTGAAATATTTTTTAACATTTGGATGTACATAAAAATCAGATAAAAGAATGTATTTTTTATTAGATCTTTTGGAATTTAATCCTTCTAAATAGGAGAGAAAATTGAAGGAGAAAAACTTGATTTTTAATATTTAAATTATTAAATAGTTTCAAAAAAGTTAAAAATTAAAATAAAATATTATTGTAATAAAAAATAACATAATAAAAATCAAAGTTTTAAGTTTAATTTAAATATATTTAGTTAATATAAAATACAATTTACACTATTAATTTATTTTTCATTATATTTTTACTCATATAGATAAGATAAAAGAACTTTTTTAATTTTTTTTTATTTCTATCTATCAAAATAATTATTTTTTATATTTTACTTCTTAATTATCTTCTTATTTCTTTTTATGAGATTTCTTTCTTCATATTTCATCATTCATCCAAATAAATTATTGGAGTAAGTTAATATTTTTTTATTAAATCAGTCTTCCAACTATTTAGCATTGAGAGTAGAGCATAAATTTGAATAAGAATAAATTGGATCAGCCAAGTACATGTGAAGGATATTAGAACCTCAAGGTATGGTAGTGGAAAGGGTTCTTCAACAACAGCAGTTTCCGCCATAATTAGGGATGGTAAAAATACGTGAATCCATAAATACCTGTAGGTATACATATAATATAATTAATACTCATATAGTCATCAAATGAATGAGAACATGCATGCTTTATATTATTCATCCTTAAATATTTACATGCTTAATTATAAAATATAATTTTTATTAAATGAATTTAAAATATTCAGAGCTCTTATCATTTACGTTGAAATAAAATTCATTTTATATTAATTTATAACAATATTAGTTTGGTCTAATCAAGATTTGGTGTCAAATATGGCATAAAGATGTGATGAGCAAGTTAACCCATTTTCATCTCGTGAGGCTTGCATCTTACTAACACAACTAAACCAAAGGTTATAATTGTGGTCTGTTTTTTTATTCAAATACCCTACCAAACTTACAAACACAACTGAAGGCTACAATTGTGATCTGTTTTTTTTATTCAAATACTCTACCAAACTTACAAACAGTGATTGTTCAATGTTATTCTAGGAACTATATATATATATATATATATATATATATATATATATATATATATATATATATATATATATATATATATATATAGAGAGAGAGAGAGACGTCTAGGACCTGTTTATTATGCTTGAAATGCATGCAATTTGTGTTGCCCAGTGTAAACAAATTAACACATGCTTAATTACTTAATCTATCGTAAAAATTATGATCTGTTATACAACATATTTGATATATATGGCTTCCAAAGTTTGTCATTGTTGAAACAATAAAGTTGAGGGATAAAAAAATAAAATAAAATAAGTGAAAGAAAAAAAATTGATTTTTTTTAAATAAATTTTCTCATCTTTTTTAACATTTTCTCTTCCAGTAAATAAAAAATAAAACATTATAGAGCTCTTTTATATTTTCTTTCATTTTATCCATATATTTGTATGGGAACCAAGTGCTTGTGGTGGGTATTCTTCTGAAAAAGAATTGCTCAAAATGTTTCTGGTGAATTCTACGGAGTCAACTAATGTTCATTAGCTTGTATGGGAACCAATTAGTGTTTAACGAAACTTTCCACATCCATATTTTTGGAGTGAGCATTGGGCTAACTTGGCCATACGTGGCATTCAGAGCTTGTCTTGTTGCCAAATTTGGCAAAGGCTATTAGGTTCCTCCTTTTTGGTTGACTTAAATTTATTACATCTCACCCCTTCTCCTTTTCTCTCTCTCTCTTTCTCTTTATATATATATATAAAAGCTATTTCATGAGATGAGACCATTCAGTTAACTTTGTTCCAAGTGCATAAATATTCATTAGTAATGGCTAGTGCTAATTTTATATTTTTTAAAAGTAGTCACGTTAGTTGGTGCTGGTTGAAAGATACCGCCACTATGCTACTTGACGAACGTGATTCTTCTTTCTCTAAAGTGGTTTTAATATATTAGTTTTTTATTAATTTTTTCGAATAATTGTAAATTACATGAGTTTTTTTTTTAGATTTAAAATTTTCTATCAGTTTCTAAGCTTACAATACATATTTAATTTATTTTTTATAAAATAATAATAACCTCTTATAAAGACAGAAATTATTAATTTTTTAAAAAAATACGAAAGATTAAAAAATTTGATTCATACAGTTTTTGAAGACTACAAAATCTTAATCGTTTACCCAAAGCAACGTAAAATAGGTTGATTTTCTCTTCTCAATTTTATTTTTATTTTTATTTTCTCGTGTCTCATATGCACCTCCAACAAATACATTCTATGTATCTGATCCCATGGAACAGGGGAAATGGTTTTCCAGTTGCGGTTTTCTTTCGTACACAGGCTTAGGAAGAGATATATGCCAACGAGCATATCCCAAAAGCCTCAACATCATTATGTAACTTTTATTTTTTATTATTTAATTTTCACCAATTCTATCTTGCACTCATCTGATTCACTGTACCACTTTGTCCGTTTCTTGATGATATGTCAACGCGTTTGCTTAATCATTGTAACCATATGGTTTTACTTTTAATAAAATTAAGATAATTTCTTGCTGAAAAGTATTAAAATATGCCCTAAAAAAAGGAACATTACATACGTTTATGACATTGTTAATGATTTTATAAAAAAAACCATTTTATTACAGTAGAATTTTATGTTTATTTCCTTTCATATGAGTAGTTATTAACATTCTCTTAAAATTAAAGTAAAACGAAGAATTAACATTTTATGATTTGTTGAAAGGAAATGTTTAACGACCCGAACAATTATTAATATTTTAAAATCAATGGTGAGGGCATCCCCTAGCATTATCTGATCGACGTGTCAACTTAGAATTAAACAGTGCAATTCTCTAAAACTAAAATACTATAACTCCCCATCTTTCGCAAATGTCTTAATAATGATTATTTAGCATTAACTAGTTTAAGAGTAACTTTCTGTGTTGACGATATATAATTATAAGTTTATCTATAATATAATAAATTGGTCTAAGTTTTGAACAAATGTCAACTCTTTATGAAATTATATTATCATCGTGCTTTTGTCGTCCACTGGAATTGGATTGAATCCCCAATACAAAACATGTGATTTGGTTCTAAATTTTTACCTCAAAATTAACTATCATGAAAAAAGTATATCGTTTCTTTCTTAATTTTAAAAAGGAAGAAGTTAAAGTAGAAATCCTTCACTTATATTAAAACCGAAATCTCATTTCTTTAATGTGTAGAGTGCATTTTAAAAAATAAAATTGCATCATATCATTGTTAAAAAATCAAGGATATAAGTTGGTAAGATGTAAAATAAATTATAAATTATTTTTTACAATTTTTTTACACTTTATTTTTAAAGTGTTCCTTGTACTTTGGGGGAATTATATAAGAAATATATTGTTTCCAAAAAGACCCATACTAAGTCGATATACTATAAGAATATATATATTATAGTTTTCTTCATATTTTATATAGAAAAAATTTAAATGAGAAAGTAAACATATTTAATATTTTGTAATGATAAAAAGCATTCAATATTTTTGTTTATTAAGTAGGCAAACTAATAAAAATATAATGGAGAAGCTGAATTTAGAATTATTCTTAAGTAACCAGTTGAAAAAATGAATAATATATTTTTCAACATATTTTTTTACCCATCTTTTATTATTAAGAGAGTACCTGGTAGAAGGTTTATTTTAATCTTTTTCAAAAATATTATTTTTGAGTTTTCAGTTTCTTATATTTTTATATGAAATTTTAATAAATATTTTTTTGAAAATCAGTATTTAAAAAAAATTAACCATACTTTTTACTAAAAAATTTTTAGTAGACATGATTAAAATATAACTTCTTTATAAAGATAAAAAAAAGTCTAACCATACGTATTATAACATCTTTATAAAATGTTTAAATATATCAAACTCATTTTTAATATTTTTAATAATATTAATTTCTATAAAATATAATTTAAAAAAAATATTATTATATATATAATATAATATATATTTATTTACATCTAAATATAAATTATTGAATCTGTTTCTATTTTTTATTTTATAAAAAATTATCAACCGTTAAATAAAAATATTGATAATGAATAATATTGTTTATGTGTAAAGATATTATAATTTTTTAAAATAAAAATTATATATTAAATATTTTTTATATAAAATTAATATAAATTATATTAAATATCGTTAAATGAAAACTTGGAACTCGCATCAATTACTGAATCACTAGTGTGAAGTCACGAGTTTGCTTGAAAGGATAGCAAGACCAACATTCCTTCATTCCACAGCAATCATCTTCCATTACAAAATCCAAGAATTGCACAAAAGGTCATACACATTTTTTCTGAACAAACAAACAGGGTGCAATGGAACTTCCGTTTGGGTGATTCCTCGGAGATGTTCTTAGACTGTTCTGTGGACATCAATGGTTGGAGTATTAACAGAGGCTTCAGAGTCTTTCTATTTTTCAAAAGAAATCATAATTTTTATTAAAAGGCATAAACATATAAAAATTAAATAATAAAAATTTTAATACATTTATAAATCCAAAACCCTGAATTATAGTATGAAGTTCAGGCAAAAGAGAAGTACTGTGAGGGACAGTTGCTGTTCGATTCCTTTATTACTTTGATTTTTAAATAAAAAATAACTGATTGAAAAAAGTCAAATGGGTATAATATAAGGTACTCACATCAGAAGTTGGAACTAATTTTATAATAAAAAATATTTAATATAAAAGATAAAAAAATATTATTAAATAATATAATTTACGTTCCAGAGATGTTATAAATTATTTTGACATTAGAATAGAAAATAAGTACATAGGATGTAAATAGAAGATAAATAAAAAATATATTATTTAAATGCATTGAAATGTGAATAAAAATATAAAAATTATCTTTAAATTATTTAAATAATTAGGAAAAACTAAAAATGAATAAATGATATAACTAATTAAGCTTAAAACACGTTTTTTTATTATTTCTTTGTTAATGCTATATTTTGATATTATATATATATATATAATATCTTACTATATATTTTATTTGTATTTTTAAAAAAAATTCTTCAAAAAGTTTGTTCAAATTCTTCTGTTGAATGTGCATGAAAAAAAATATATTACAAAATATGTTCCTCTAACATTTTTCAATTTAGTCTCTACCATATCCTCCAAATCAATTTTAAAAAAAAGAAATTAGAAGAAATACATTAATCCAATCCAACACTAAAATAAATACTTATTATTGGTGATCAATCTCAATAGCTTGGCATTATATTGTAAGAATCATGTTTTGGTATGCACAAATTAAAATGACAATTTGGGGTGTCTTTTGATGAAGTAAAGAAAAGTAAATGATATGATAGAACATGTTCAGTTTCCAAGCACAGGTTTGAAACACAGCACGCAGCAGTTTGGCAATACAACGTGGACACAGGATCCGATCCAATCAAAATCAAATATCCAACTATTCTTCTAAGTTCTAACCTTTCTGCCCGTATGCCATGCCCGGAAACGCATCGTGCCACCATGTGAGGAAACGTGGCACATTAGTGGCTGGGAGCGATCGGGCAGCATTTCGGTCAGCTAAGAAATATCTGGTGCTAAAGACGCGCAACCTGGAAGATATTTATTTTCTTGACTCGGAAACGAGGCGACCGAGTTGAATCGGTGATACGTGGCCCAATGAGGATGCAACTTTTGATATACACAGATCTAAATCTAATTCTCATCCCGTGACCATGCTCCAGTCCGTTGCTTCCGGCATTCAAATTTTCAACCCCAACTTGCACGTTGGTCCCGCGTGGCCTCCAACAACATCTTCATTATCATTATGATGCCATGCACCCATCTGATCCATCATCATGGTGGTGCTTATCATCCATCCCCTAAATTTTTGTCTTTAATATTTAATACCCGTAGGGTTAAGGTGGCGGATTTTCATTGGTTCTGTAAAGTGATTTGTCTTCGCCTGTGTTGGATGCTTACTTTTTTGGAATCGTGTTGCTGTTTTCATCGAATTCACGAAAGCACCCTTTTTATGTTCATCGTCAGTTTAAAAATTTAAATCTTCATTTATACTTTGTAAAAAGAAAGTTTAATAACTTTTTTAGTTTCTTAATTTATATATTTATAATTTAATTTCTTCTTTTATAAAATTATTATTTTTATTGTTAAAAAACTTTATAACTAATAATGTTATTTGAAAATATAAAGTTTATCCTTCAAAAAAAAATATATATATATATATAAAAATCGTGAAGGTATATAATTTGATTTAAACTTGATCATGTTTTGCCTATTCATCACAAAAAATGTAGATAACATATGAGGAAAATTTAAACAAATATCATATTAATTAATTTAATTAATTAAAATATATAAATAATTTTTAAAAATTAAACAGTTTATTAAAAATTATAATATAAGAAATATATATTGGTATTTTAAGATTAGCATTATAGAAAAATTAATGATAAAAATTAAAACTGATTAATTCTATTAAATAATATATTAAACTCATTAAAAATAGAAACTAAAATTAAAATTAAATATAAGAACAAAAACATTATTAAGAAAAATAATGAAAAATGATCCCTGCTATGAATAGCTTACATTTATTTTCTGTTCTTTTAACAGAATCACTTTAAGTGAAAATAAATACATGGTCCAAAATTTATAAAACCAATATACTGATTCCATACCATATTTTAATATTTATTTGGCCCCTAGACAACATCTTGAATGTCGTTTTGCAGCAATAATTGAGCAGAAAGGTTTAAATAAATTTTAAGCAGATAAAAGCCGTTTAACTTCCCTATATGCCTGTACGTATATACATGTATGGTGTGTGTGAGAGATTTCCTCTTTCATTAAGTTGTTTTAAAAAAAAGTTAGAGCAATGATTCATCAACATTTAATGTATAAAAATATTTATTTTTCTATTCTTATTATATCATATAACTTATTACATCTATTAATTTTCTTTCATGTTTTTTTTTTCTCAAGATAAATATACCTTTTAGATATCCTTCAAAACGTTAAGTAAATGTTCGTTACACTATCAATGAATGCTACAAGTATGTATACTAATCAACATTTTTTAGCAAATGTAATAAATAATTTAAACTGAAAATAACTGAATAAGTTAATTATCTATTTATGAAAAATTCAGGTACACCTAATCTGTTTGTTTTGCTGTAAAAACTAATATTTTGAAAACTAAATTTAACACATTATTATAATAGCTAATCTTATGCACTTAGACATAACACTAAAGCTATCAAAATCCAAACCAACGTGGTTAATTTCATTTACTAATTGCTGTAATTAAATCAAACAGTCTCAGTCCAATTATCAACTAACAATTATAAAATTTATTTTTATATATTATTAGTGTAATCATTTTTTTTATATTGATAACTAATTAAAAATCATAATAGATATGTTTTTAAAAATAATTATTATAAATCTCACTGATTTTTAATTAGATAGAAATCCATGATCAAGTGATAATGTACAGTTTTTTTTTTTTACATTGACAGAGTATTTTAATTAAATTTATTGCTATACATTATCTTATCTTATTTTTTAAAATTATTTTAATTAATCTATAAAAAATGACTAAATAGTTTTTATAATTTTAAAATAATTAATATGTATATTCTCTTATTTTCCATTTATTTTATAAAATAAAAAAATATATGCAAGAGATTAATTAAACTTTAACTATTCAGATATTGATTATTCTAATTAAATCAATATATCTCGTATTTATTAATTTATTATTATGGATATTTAATTCCCATGTCAAGAACTAGAAGGTATATATGCATCTAACCGTATAACTTACAAGTTAAATAAGTTTAAATTAAATAAAACATAAAATTATTTAACTTTACTTTACCTAATTCGTTTAAAGTAGAGAACAAAGGGTTGCATTCCATGGATATTTTTTAAAATATTATATATATATATATATATATGTGTGTTTACTTTTACAAATTTTAATAGAATTTTTATTTTTAAATATTTGACTAGTTAAACATATTAAATCACTAACCTGCATACAGAGTGACTCAAATGAAAACGAATAATTTTATGGGTAATTTTTCATGAACCCCTCAAGCTGACCCATTAAATGATCGTTCATTGCATATGAAATTTGTAAGACTATAGTTAAACTGGATATCAAACCTTCACAAAGATATATAAATTAGTAGTCATGTCATGCAAAGATTTAATTTAACATACGTTTACACTACAGTGGGAAGGGATTATGTCTAGCAAATTTGAGAACTTATGCTAATTTGTATACGAGGTAAAGCGTAATATATATCCATAAATTCTTATTTTACTCTTCTAATTTATAATTTGTAGAATTTTTTGACAAAATTCCAAGTTAAAATATTTTTTATATTTTAAATAGACAACAAAGTTAATCTATTTAATTCATTTTAGTACTTGATTAATATCAAGTAAAAATTGTATAATTTTATTTTATTTTTAAATCAACGAAAGCTTGAAAAAATATGAATAATATTCTGTAAATAATAAATGTATTTGGAAAAATAATTTTTTATATAATTTAACACTTCTAATTAAGACTTTCAACAGAATGAAAATAATTAATATATTATCTGTATTTATACATATCCATCAAAATTAATGAATATTGTTTGATATTCATAGATATAATATAATATTATATAATATAGCTTGATATTGTATTATAATATTATTATGGATTATTATATTAAAATATTATTATAAAATAATATAATATACATTTATTTTATTATAAAATAATACTAAAAATATTTAAATATATTTAATAAAAAATTATGAATATACAAATATCATGTGATAAATATATTATAGTATTTATTCTTGTTTATTTATTGACGTGGATATATCATGTACACTAATATGTGAATATATCTGCAGATATCTTCAAATACGGATTTATTTATTATTCTTATTTTTAATAAATTATTATTATTTTTATTGAAATTTCTATCAATATCTTCAGTTTTCAACATAAATGAGAAATTATTTGTATTCGATAAAGGAATTAAATTGGAAAATCATTTTAAGTCTTCAAAACTTCAATGTCTCTGTAACACACATGATTAATTGAATTGTTCACTTCTCAATTTTTCAAATGAATAGGAAACAAAATAAATTACTGGAATGGATGAGGCGAATGATAACATCTTCGGCAAAGTTTTCAAAAATCTCTAAATAAACACTTACAGGAAAAAATAAAAAATAAATTAATTTGTTCATAAGTTAAAATTAGTTAATGTATGTTAATTTGAACCCAGAAAAATTTTAGTTCATTTCACTTTTTTATTTGAATTTGCCTATCTTATAGGTTCAAATTATTTTTTCTATTTTTTCATTTTATATTTATAAATAATTGATGAAAAATCTATCCAATTTACACTTTAATAATAAAAACAAGTTATGAAGACAATGTTATTTATATTTATAAATAACATTGAATTATATATTGTAATAAAAGAAAATATATAATTATTTAAATATTAATAAAGAATGTATAACATATAAATGGAAGTTATTCTTGGTTTTCTTAGCCAACACACATAAATACAAATTTATAAAATTTAATAGACTTAATTTATATATACAAAAATTAAATTTAATAATTAAATTTATATTATATAAAAAATTATTCAACAAAACAGCTACAAGAGTGATCAATCTGAGAAGTTAATATGACAAATTAATTATGGGTTTGCGGCTTTGGGCCTATTATATATGAAAATTTAATAAATATTATTATTATCAATAAAATAAAAAAACTGTGGCATTCTCTTCTGATCCATAATGAAGTTATACAGTAAATACTTAAGTAGGTTAGGTTAACATAGCGCATTGTTACAAAGATATACAATAATTCAAGAATCATTATTTTTACTGCTCTGAACAAGTACAAACCTCTGTAAAATTATTCTTTCTTTGATTAATAAAATATATCATGAATTGTTAATAAAATTTAAATTTATAGCTCACAAAATTATAAGTTCAAATTCACATGGTCGATATGAAGACTTTGTTATAAATGATATGTAAATACATATTTTTAATGGAATATATAAAATATTTTTTATATGTGATAAATAGAGTTTGATTTCAAAGAGTTGTTAATTTAATTGAAAATTTAAATTTATAATATTATAATTTTATTGCAAGAGTAGTTTTTAAACTACAGTTGTTAATAGTTTTTTATATGATGAACCGGTGAGTTGGACAGGTATCCCTTTTGTTATTTAACGTTGTGTAACATTTATATGTGTTTCTAGTTCCACAAAATATATATTTAGAAGTTCATATCTAACTATTTATTTTGTACATTAGCAAACTCCTTGAAGATTGTTTATTCAATGATTCACTTATTTGGTAAATAATATATTTATATATATAAATAATATTATTATCCATCTACATCATTCATTTAATAGTCGATATATTTAAAAAAATAAAAATTTTAAAAATAAATCTAATAATTTAGATTTAGATACAACATATTATTATAAATATATATACGAAATTTTTTTTACTTTGGTAAAATGTTGAAATGGAAGGATTCTGATTTCGAACTCAGTCTGACCCTCTGTACCGTCACCTCGTACCAACGAATTGTTGTTGCTGCACTGTTGCAGGGTTTTATAGAGATATAAATAAGAAAAATGAAATGAATAATTAAATTCATTATATTTGTATGTTTATTGTATTTCCATTAAAAAATTAGAAATATTTTTAAAGAAAGATTTCTTGCGTATTTTTTTTTTTAAAAAAAAGGAGAAAACGTGCTTATTTGTATAATTTCTAAACATAGGATTTGGACTATTTTCTATTGAGAACAATCAAGTTATACATTAATAAAATTATTAGGGTTAATAATTTTCGTTAGTGAAAAGTTAGTTTATAGTAATTTTTTTTTGACAAAAATATTATTTTTCATAAATCCATTGTTGTTTCTTTTATATTAAGAAGAATTCATTTTTAGGTATGAGGTTAATTGGATAGAGTAAACTAACGTTTTGTTTTGTGAAATATTTTAAGTAATGATCACATTAGTTTTTTAAAAATAAAAATCATACTTTTTTAAAAAAAATATCGATTAATGGTAGTTCTTGTTTCAAGAAATAAATTAATATTAAAAATAAAATTGAACTATTCTTATCTTTAATAATAATAATAATAATAATATTTTTGTCTTTAAATATTAATGTAACAGATAACAAAATCTCCATAAAATCAAAACATTAAATTTCTTTGAACAAAATAAAATATTTTTAACTTACATTTAAATATTATTCACAAACACAAATAAATTTCTCTAAACTCAGTTCTTTCAAACTTAATTCTTCTAAAATTATACAAACAGAATCTAACTTATTATGATTGAGAGACTTTGCATCACCCCGTTCGTGTAAACAGTAATATCATTGTAACAGGCAACATGTGAAAATAATTTCATCCTCCTTAGGGGAAATTTGAAAGGGTAACCCAGTAATTGAAAATATCCAGTGACCCGGAATTATGACAGTTGAATAGAACAATCTAGAATCATGACGTGTAATTAAGCTACCATATTAAAAGGAAGTGGTCGGCTACGCAATCAGTTACCTAGAATCATATAAACCTATCTCATTGGTACGCCTGTCCATTCCAACGGCCAAACAAATTAATTACCTAGCTTTACTTATTCCATTTTACAATATAATAACCCTAATCCTTTTTTTTTACATTAAACAATGGCATCGTGTGACACAAACCGTACACGTGTCTATATTAATTATGTTATTTAGGTGCTTTTATCTTTTATGTGGGTTCACGTGCCTCTATTGTCACTGTGTCGGCAAGTTATATGCTATTATAAAGTTTTTGGACGGCTTCCAAGGATGGATATATATAAACTACTTGCGTGATGTAACATCACACTGGCCTTCCATTAATAATCAAAATCCAATCACTCCTCGTTTTTACTTTGCTTTTTGTTTGGTCACTTTAACTTTCGCATCAATTAGCTTATTTGTCACTGTTCTGTTTTTTTTAGCAGTTATCCTTAATTGATAAATACAACAAATATAGATTTTCCTTGTAAGACAATTTTTTAATTCATTCAAATTTTCTACGCAAAAATAGTGAAGGAAAAATAAAATAACATTTAAGGATTAATATTTTATTAATTTTATTTTTATTCAAAATTAAAATATATCAAACCAAGTTAGTTTTAAATATTTAAATTTAAACTGTTTAAAAATTTTAAATTCTAAACCTATGTTATTTGTTAGAGTTTTTTTTTTAAAAAAAGTTTAATATGATTTAAAGTTTACAATAAATAAATTTAAAATCTATATTTTACAAGATACAAAAATAATTAAAAAGATTTAAAATAAAAAAATATATATATCAATATTATAAAAATAAAATATATTAAAATAAATATAAATACATAATATATAAAGATAAATAAATCTAAAAAGATAAAATAATTTTTTTATAAATATAACTATAATTTATTTATTTTAAATTTTTTTTAACCAACTCTATCCTATCTGTTCATTAAACAAATTAAGCTAAACAAATTGAATTATAGATTTCTATTAGATGATTTTATTTACTTCTATTTTTAAAATACTATAAATTAATAAAATTTGTTGCATTACTCCACTAGCAAAAACGTTCTATTAAGTAGGATAGAATGAATGTTGAAAACAGTCTACATCTAATGCATAAGTATAATTATTAGAATGATGTGTAATAAGTAATAATTATAAAATTTACAGATTTCAGACTTTGACATGAACAAACAATTGAAAACCACACTAATGTGGGAAAAAGAATACTTGTATAGGACAATTGTATTTTCAGACCAACAACAATTCATGCTGACTCTTGTAGAACAATGCGATTTGATTATTTCCATTTCTCTTCATAGTTCCTCCTTTCCCTCCAACCCCCACCCAGATGTAGACATGGGCGAAGTAGAATAAAAAGTTTACACTACATATACTTCATTCACCTGTAATGGAGTTTTGATAGTATCAACGGGGTATAAAGTTGTTTCTACAAAGACACCAGCAACACCTTCGGCAAAGCAACCCTCTGCAATAAGTGCAATATTTATAAGTAATGTCATACAACAAAATATTAATAGTACAAGACACTAGGGATACATGGTGAGATGCAACTTATGACCAGTTGAGTTCCAATGCCAGATATATACCAGATCGATCATGAAAGTTAACTATCTATAGAAATAGAAACATTGTCGGCCATTTTCTTGTAAGAAATGAAACAAAACATCGAAATATGCAGCTAAGAACACAGCATCACCCATGAAAGTTACATGTAAAAAATCCATTACGTATGATTTTTTATATATATTTAAAAAAAAAACGCTTGTCATTAAATTTAAGGTATAAATAGATATAAGATGATTTTAGTATATAAATCAATTATTATTCTAAAAATAGTTATGCTTATCAATTTTATCAATTCATTGTGGTATATAGAGAAGTGAAAGAAAAGTATATAAAATAGAAATTACAATTTAAGGTTTTAAAATTTTCAACATCCTACTTCTAATTACAATAATTGTTTTCATTATTTGTTATACAAACTTTTGGAGGTAGTCAATAAAGTGAAAATTTGGTGACATTTTTATAATTAAAAAAATGAAATCATAAAATATTTTCCCAAATCAGAATCGGCTCTTTTTATGTCATTGATCTCATAGTCTGCACAAAGTGTGATATAGACATACAAGTACATAATGCCATGGCAAAGCATACAAGGCCAACTGGCCAATTTTTAAACACCAAATGGTTGCAGTTTTTTTTATCCACTCTTTAATACAATCTTCAACTGGAATGGCAATACTTACCACATACAGCGCGTAAAAAGTCAAATGGCTTTTTCTCTCCTTCAGTGATGGACATGAAGAACTTATCTGGATCCTCTTGAGCAGACATTTTATCTGGAGTGGACATGAAGAATTAACATTTTATGATTCGTTGAAAAAAAAAAGTTTTGAAATAATAAATGACTCGAGAATTATTAATAGTTTAAAATCAATGGTGTGCCCATTGCCCTGGCATAATTTGATCAATGTATCAACTTATAATTAAAATTGCGATTCTCTAAAGATAAAATATTCATCTTTGGCAAATGTCTTAATGGTTATTTTGCACTAACTGGTTAAAGAGTAACTTTCAGTCTTGACGATAACTAATATATAATCTACAATAAAATAACATAATCTATAATATAGTAAATTTGTCTAAGTTTTGAACAAATGTCAACTTTTTATGAAATTATTTCTCATCGTGTTTTTTTTCCCACTGGAATTGGATTGAATTCTCCAACAGATTAACTGTATGGGATTTGGTTCTAATTTTTTACGTAAAATTAACTGTCATGAAAAATTTGACAATAAAAAAAGAAAAGATAGTTTCTCTTTAGATATCTTAGCAAGCAAAAGTATATGGTTTATTTCTTAACTTTCAAAATGAAAAGTTTAAGTAGAAACCTTCTCTTATATTAAAAAGGAGAGTTTATTTCACTAATGTGTACAGTGCATTTTAAAAAAATAGACTGCAACATATCATTGTTAAAAAATATCACTTGAACTCCTGTGTTAAATTATTTTAATTTCCAACCTTTTACTATTAGAATAATTTAATAATTTAAAAAAAAAACTAAAAAGTATAAATTATTAAGATGTAAAATAAATTATGTTTTTTTATCATTATTTTTACACTTTATTTTTCAAAGTGTTCCTTGTATTTTAGGGGAATTAAATAAAAAGTATATGATTTCCCAAAAAAACCCACAACAAATAGATGAATAATTTTATATATATCTTCTTATAATATATCTTTCTATCAGTTCTCTTTATATTTTATAAAAAAAATTAATTTAAATAAGAAAGTAAACATATTTAGTACTTTGTAAAGATATAAAAAATATTCATTATATATATATATATATATTATTTATTAAGTAGGAAAACTAAAAAGAATATAATATAGAAGCTGAATTTAGAACTATTTGTAAGTAAAAAATAACAATATATTTCCAACATATTTTTTGTTGCACAGATATTTTATTATTAAGGGAGTGTTTAGTAGAAGGTTCATTTAAATTTTTTTTAGAAATGTTAACTTAGGATTATCAGTTTTTTATGATTTTTTGCATGAATATTTTAATAAACATTTTCAGGAAACTAATGTTTTTAAAAATATTTTTGATAAAGTTTTATAAAAATAATTTTATGAAATGAGATGAGAATATAAATTCTACTGCACCTTTTGGGTATGCGTCCCAGGCATTATTCCGCTGCTCATAAAAACCTCAAATCTGTTATTGTTTCTGTTTCTAAAAAATTGTTGTAATAGTAAAGTATTATACTTGGCTTATGAAGTATGAGAAAATGAGTAATAATCATAATAATACTATCACACACTCTGTTGTGGAACATCTCACTCTTCTTCCTCTTCTGATTGAGGATGGGCATCTTTATTTCACTTGTGGAGATCACACAAATCAAAAGCATTTTTCTGAAACATATTTTCCAGGGCTTAGGATTTGAAGTATCTGAATATTGGAATATAAGTAGCTGTTTCCTAAGAGCCATTCTGATTAGTTGTTATCATAATGGTCACTGATGGAACAATTATGGTTTGCTGCCAGCATGCCACTCTATTATTATACGGTACAGGGTGTGATCCACTATGTATTCTGCAATTTGAATTTCCATTATAAGGGCGTGGATCATTTTTGTTGCATATTGCTGGAGACTTGCTTCCATAAGCCAAAATCACCAAGATATTCTTTCACATTCTAGATCTCAATGGCTGTTAAAAAAAGAATAAAACAATCATATTGTAATAGACACATTTACTCAACAAACCACCAATTAGAAAGAAAAGAAAATTCATATTTACGAATGAATGGTATGATTGATGATTTGATACTACCAACACGACTTACATTTATGTTTTAAGGGAGTTGTGAAATTTAGGGTTAGAAATCATGCAATCGTAATTGTTAGGGTTAGGATTTTGTTCCATTTCTTAAAAGAAACCCAATGTAGTTTCAATTTCACCGGTGGACACTGTTCTTCCTGGTCTTATGGATGATCAGAAGACGAATCCATCATCGTCATCACCAGGGTGGTCAACAACAAGCACGATGGCTTATCCTTCGAACATTCTCGCTGTGGTGAACAACCAGATCAAGAACATCATCCTCCGCTACCCTAACCTAACAACGAAATCCCAATCCAAACCCTTCAAAAGAAATTCAAAACTTTCGATCTCCAAGGCAAAGCACTCAACTGGCTCTCCAACTACCCTTGCTGCTTTGAGGTCCATGACCACGGTTGTCGCCTCACCAAACTTATGATGAACCTCGTCGCAGAGGAACAATCCCTCATCGATTCACAGGAACCCCTCTTCGTTCGCCGTTTGGCCAAACTCCTCATGTTAATCCTGCACAAGAGGCTCACCGTCTTCAAAATCAATGAATTCAAACGCAATTTCGGGTTCCCCGATGATTACATAATCAGGATTGTGCCTAAGTATTCTAATTTGTTCCGAATTGTGAACGAGACTGGTTGAAGGAGTTCCATGGCCGTTGAGTTGCTGGATTGGGACGCTGATTTTTCTGTTTCCGCTGTTGAAGCTTCGGCAAAGAAGCTCAGTACCCTGCCCAGCTTTTCGTGTTCTTTGCCTCCCAGTTGGGTGAAATCGTGGGAGCGGTTCCGCGAATTCGATTCAATTCCTTACATTTCGCCTTACTTGGATCCGAGAGGTTTGGTGGAGGGTTCTAAGGAGATGGAAAAAAGGAATGTGGGTTTGGTGCATGAGTTGTTGTCATTGACTCTTTGGAAGAAGGCCTCAATTGTGAAGTTGGGTCATTTTAGGAGGGAATTTGTTTTGCCTGATTAGTTAAATGTCTTGTTGCTCAAGCACCCTGGCATTTTCTACGTTTCCAACAAGTATCAGATTTACACTATTCTTCTTAGAGAAGCATATGTTGGATCTCAGCTTGAGGATAAAGATCCTTTGGTGCTTGTCAAGGAGAAATTTGGGGAGTTGATGCAAGAGGCGCTTCATGAGTACAATCAAAGGTGGCGGCTCCTCAATGAGGAAAAGAGGAGGAAGAAAGGCATTCCTTTGATCAGAGTAGATGATGTAATGGGTAAAAGGAGAAGACATGAAGTTTCTAATGATGATGGAGATAAACTGGGAGGGTTGTTTGACCCTGAAGAAAGAGAAAGGTCTTATAAAGTTCTTTTTGATAATGAAGCATCTTGAAATTCTTCCTAGGCGTATAGATTGTGTATTTGATTTGCATAGATTGGATATCAACTCTGCCCTCCTTGTTTTCAAAAGGCGATTTCATACCACATTTTCTTGAAAATGAACTGGGCTTGCCTGATGAAGGTTCGTAATCCTGGAACTTTCATTCTTTGTAGATTGTGAAGCTTTTAAGCCATCGTTGACCTGTACTATATTAATTGTATATTTATTTGTTCTCTGTCTAGAGTTGTTACTAGGAGGCGTTCAAGGTTTCTGAGTTTTTCTGTGTTAGCATATTTCTTTTTATGTTTTGGCCCAGGATATATTTATCTGGGGGATGTCCCTTGATTTGGCTCTTTATCTAATCTAATTCCTGTGAGGCCAGAATGACAGCAAATTGCATACGAGAAATTCCCTCGAAGATGAACTTAATGAAAAAGATCAAGTCTTGACCTGAACTATTTCCTGTATTACTTTTTCATTATCAAAATTGTAAACTACAATTGCCAATTTGTCAATGTTTCTTGCCGCATAAGTTGATATTTTCTTGGTCCTCTCATGTTTTGTAACCTGGGTGAAACTTATTTGATATAAAAAAGTGTGTGATGCCTTAAACCTGACATCTACAAAAATCAGAGGGTACAATGAGGAGAGTTTTCTGTGTGGACCGGGAAGTTTCAGTTTTGATATATACTTAGAATTCACTGTGCTTATCATTGTCCACATTGTTACTGTTTCATTTCTGATTAGACAATTAGTCTGTCACTTTCAACAGTGATCAGTTTAAAATTAAATATTACAAGTTTCAGAGCATAATTGTGAATTTGCATTGTTGTTATTGTCTCTTTAAAAATTGCTCATGTTGTTGCATACATGATTTTACTTTGTTCTAGGATTTGGTTCTAGCTGACACCGGCCACCATCCCAGGCGTCCTTCTTCCCTTTCCCCGAATACTCATACAGGAAATTGTTTGCTTACTGCTCTTCAAGATGCATGAAGATACTGCTGTCCCTAACGTGTTTGATGGGAGGATGGTTTTAGGTGGAAAAATTAGTGGATAAACAAGCTCAAAGTTGAAAGAATAAGTAGAAGCTGAAAATGTGGTTAAAAGCTAAAAAATTTGCTAAATTAAATTAAGAATATTTTGTAAAATTAATATTAGCTGATAAAAATAAAATAACAAATAAAATCATTAGCATTGAATTTGAATTTAAGGATTATAATTTTTTATTAATAATAAATTTTAATATTTAGTTTATTTGAATTAAATTATTATATTAAAAATGATTATAATAACTTTTTTAATTTGTTTCTATTTACATATATTTTTATTAAACAAAAATGAGATAATATAAATAAAATTTATAATTATTTTAACAATTGTATATTATAAAAAAAGAATTGATGATTTTATTTGTTTATTTTATTATTTGTTATGTATGTTTTTCAATAAAAATTATATTATTAAATAAATAAAATTTTTGTTTGAAAGTATAAATATTTAATAATTAAACTAAATAATATAATATTAAATGATAATTAAAAACATAATATTGAGAATTAATATTAAGGATAACAATGAAAAAATGATTTTATAACTGAATTAGGTAATGTTTAAGAAAATGTTAATAATTATTAAAATAATTATCATAACAAATAAAGTTCAAATAATATTAAAAAAATAGCAAGACATTTTTATCTTCCATTTAGTTAAAATGAATTATCAAATACGCTCTTAATTAAATTTGGATAAATTAAATTTAAATATGACTATTAAATTTGAATAAAAAATAAGCCTGCAAATTTAATTATGTAATTTTATTTATATTTATTATGCGTTTAGACTCTTTCTTGTTTTTATTTGCATTTCCTTTTTTTTGCAATTTTTGTTTTCAAATGTTTTTTTTTTCAGTGTATAATTTTTTTTAAAATTTAAATTTTAAAAATATTTTTTAAATTTAAATTTTTATACTTTTATAATTCAAATTTGGAAGTATATTTTGAAATTTAAATTTTAAAAGTAAATTTATATATTTATAAAAGGATATTTTTAAGAACAATAATTTTAAAAAAAATTAAAAGGGATGCACATAACCAAAAAATGTAAAACTCATGTAAGAGTTAAAAAGGGCTTTACTTTTCGCATCCCTTTTTTCTTTTTGCACCCCCTCAAATTTTTTAAAAATTTTTTATTACTATTTTACCCTTCATATCTCCTTATCTCTTCCGAAATTTTTTTTCTCTTCCGCAAATATTCATGTTTTCCGCAAATTAATTTACAGAATGCATAAATGTATTCCGTAAATTAATTTGCGGAATGTAATTTTTTATGTTCCGCAAATTAGTTTACGGAACGTAGAAATGTAACATTCCGTAAACTAGTTTGCGGAATATAAAACATTACATTCCGTAAATTAATTTACGGAATACACTGATGCATTCCGTAAACTAATTTGCGAAAGGTGTTTAAAGTTCCGTAAACTAGTTTGCGGAGTATAAGTCCGTCGTTCATCTTCTCTGATACTCCTTCGATGTCTCACGTTCATTTTCTTGATTTTTTTCTCCAACCAAAAGCAAAAGCAGAAACCTAATATAGATTTAGTTAATAAGGAAAAAAGCATAACAACGACGAAATGGAAGAAGAAATGAGAAAAAAAAAAAAACAGGAAGAGAAAGAGGAAGGAGGAAGACGGGAAGGAGGAAGAAGAAAAGACAGGAGCAATTTTATCTTTTCTTATGCATCGGGTGTAAAAAAAATTTAGGAGGTGCAAAAAACAATCCCCGTTAAAAATTGGATTCATATACCTTTGCTGAGCCCAACGAAGGTCTCCCAGCGGAAAAAAAAAGGTTTAATAAGTTTCATTCTCATTGTCGGAATAAGAAAAAAAAAAGTCTCAAACTTCACTTTTTACAAACATATTATTTTAAAATATGAACACAAAATAAGCTAGACATAAACAAATAAGAAGAATTTCAACTATATTTATAATGTTTTCTATTGAAATTAACTTAAATATTTAAGTATTCTTACAATTATTTTTATCCTATTCCAATCGGCCGATAACTATTGCTGTTATCTCTTCAAGGGCATAAGATATAAAATAGTTGTATGGTAAGAACTAAATGCAATCATATTTTTATATTTAAGTTTAATTTAATAACTTGAATGTTAAGAAACATGTAATTATGTTAAAATAATTATTACAAATACAGATAAAATATAATTTAGTCCAAAATTAAATAATATCTATGTCAAAAAGATATTGATATACTAAACTTTTTCAAACTTTTTATCATTAAACTAATTTTAATAGTTTAAATAAACTAAATTTAGCTTTATAATAATGGATAAAAAATATATAAGTTTAATTAAAAAAATATAATAATAAAATCATATTTTTTATTATATAAATATAAATATATGTATATATTTATTTATCTATTTTTATATTTATAGGAAATATATTTTAATTAAAATAAATTTCAATCATTAAATCTTTTATAAATAATCAAAATTAAAACATCTTCATTTCCTTCCTTTTCTATTTACACATATGTCTGAATAGATAAATAAATATAAATATTTTAAAAATAATCACAAAGTAAATACCGTCAATAAAATATTTAATATCATTTTTATTTTTGAAATGTATATTAAGGTAGAAAAAAAATTGTTACAGTCTGACAAAGTCATGAATATTCAAATAAAGTAAGATATCATATTTTTTATTAATTTTTAAAAAAATATATTTTTGAGATTTTTAAAAAATATAATTATGATTTAAGTCACTTAAATTTCGTTCGAAAGCTTAGAAATATTTAATTTTTAATTTTTAATTCATTTTTTAAAATAAAATATCTTCAATAAAATTTAAATTAATTTTTAATATATTTTAACATAGTTTTAATTCATATATCAAAATTAAAACAGTATTGATTAATTATTATTTTTTAATTTTAAAATATTTGTATGTTTAAATTTATTAAATTTTACTATTATTATGATCATTATCAAATTATTATTTTCATCATTATAAACATTATCATTATCGTTCTTATTATATTTACTGTTTTTATAATTATAATAATAAAGATAATATTTTTTTATTATTTTAAAATTAATTATTTATTATCTAATTTTTATATATTTAAAAAAATAATATTATTTAATATATAAATTATATTAAATTTATAATATTATAATATAATTTTATATTAAATAAATATTAAATATTATAAAATATAATAATAATATATAAAATTATTTATTTTATATATTAATTATTAAATAATATATAAAATTTAAAAAAATATAATTATATAATATATATCACTATAATTATCACAACCAATACAATAATCATAATAATAATATTAGGTTATTTTTTATTATTTAAAAAAAAATTGTTAAAATTTTATTTATATAATTTTTATATATTAAAAAATAAATTTATATAATAAATAAATTATATTAAATTCATAATACTAAAATATAATTTTATACTAATAATTAATAATATTAAATATTAATTATTAAATAATATATAAAATAAAAAATTATAAAATTATATAATATATTTTATATTATAATCATCATATTATTACCATTATCTTATAAACATTGCTCTTATTTTTGCTACTATTACGATTATTATTATTGACATAACTATCACCATCAAAATAATAATATTTAATTTTATTATTTTTAAAATTTTTAAATATATTATTTTAATATATTTTTTTGGTTATTTTTTAAATTAATGTTTTTATTTATAAATTATAATATTTTTATTCTCATTTCTCATTAATTTTAATAGTTTAAATAAATCAAAATTTAACTTCATAATAATAATGGATGAAAAATATATAAGCTTCGTTAAAAAAATATAATAATAAAATCATAATTTTTATTTTTTTTATATAAATATAAATACATATATATTCATTTATCTATTTTTATATTTATAGAAATTATATTTTAATTAAAAAAATTAAAAAAATAAATTTTGTATGAATAATCAAAATAAAACATAAAAGTTATGTAAATTTTAAAAAAACTACATAACTTTTAATTATCTATAATTTTTTAATAAAATATTTTTATTTTCTTCCCTTTATACATATATATTTGAATAGATAAATAAGTATAAACATTTTTAAAAATAATTATGGAGTAAATATTATCGATAAAATGTCCAATATCGTTCCTATTTTTGACGTATATTTACATCAAAGTAGGAAAAAAATTGTTATAATCTAACAAAATTATGAATATTAAAATAAACAAATGCATGTGTAAGATATCATATTTTTTTATTATTTTTAAAAAATATATATTTTTGAGCCTTTTAAAAAATATAATTATAGTTTAAGTCATTAAGTTTCGATCGAAATGCTACGTAATTTTTAATTTTCAATTTTTAAAAATAAGACATCTTTAATAAAAATTGGTTTAAATAAATTTTTAATATATTTTAACACAGTTTTAATTTATATATTAAAATTAAAAAAGATATGAATTAATGTTATTTTTTAATTTTAAAATATTTTTATTTTTAAATTTATTAAATTTCACCACTAATATAATTACTATTAAATCATTCCTACCATCATAAATATCATCAATTACCATATTAAAACCTTCTTTATTATTATATTTGCTATTATTATTAATAAAAATAATATGTTTATTATTTCAAAATAAATTAATATATTGTTATCTAATTTTTATATATTAAAAATAAAATAAATAACATTATTTAATATATAAATTATATTAAATTTATAATATTATAATATAATTTTATATTATATAATTCATTATAGTAATATTACAATATATTATTTTTATTTAAAATTATTTATCTTATTTATTGATAATCAAATAATATGTAAAATAAAAATTTATATAATTATATAACGTTTTATATTATTATCATTATCTTATAAATATTACTTATATTTTTATTATTACTATTATTATCATTATTATAATAATAATAATAATAATAATAATAATTTTTTAATTTTAAAAGAATTTAATTATTTAATATATTTTTTACATATTTATAAATCTATGATACTATATAATATATAAAATTTATATTTAATTTATAATATTATATTATAATTTTATCTTATATAAATTTTTTATAGTATAATATATATTATTTTATATAAAATAAATATTAAATATTATAAAATATTATAATAATAACATATTAAATTATTTATTTTGTATATATTGATTATTCAATAATATTTAAAATATATAAATATATAATTATAATATATTTTTATATTATTATTACTATCACTATCACAATCAACATCTTCATAATAATAATATTAGTTTAATTTTTATTTTTTATTGTTTTTAAAAAATTTAATTTTTTGTTAAATTTTTATTTATATAATTTTTATATATTAAAAATAACATTATTTAATATATAAATTATATTAAATTTATAATAATATAATATAATTTTATACTATATAATTTTTTATAATAATAATATATATAATCATTTATTTTAAATTTTAATTATTAAATAATATACAAAACATTAATTTATATAATTATATAATATTCTTTATATTATAATAATTATTTTATATATTTTACTTTTATTCTTACTATTATTACGATTATTATTATTGGCATAACTATCATTATCATAATAATATTTAATTTTATTATTTTTAAAATTTTAATTATTTTAATATAATTATTTTTTTACACCTTTTAAAAAAATTAAAAATAAAAATTGATTTTAATTTTTAAAATTTTTAAAATTAAAAATAATTTTAAATAGAATTTTATTTTTAAAATAATTAAGTTATATTTCCATTTTTAAAATAGACTATTTTAATCCTTTATTATAAACTAATATATGTTATGTATTAAATATAAATTAATTAAAAATTTAAAAAATAATCTAATTTAAAAAATAAAAATCAAATGAGTTGTTTTAAAATAGAGGATTAAAATTATAATTTAAAATTTTTTAAAAGATTACAAAATATTTTATTCTTAATTCTATCGTGTGTCATTAGAAAAGTATTTTTGTTAAATTTTATTTGTATTAATTATTATATATTTTATAATATTTTATAATTTTAAGATGAGATAAATTGATTTTTATTATTTTATAGCATTTTTAAATAAATATATAATTATACATAAAGATAAAAATGAATGAAACTATTTAAGAAAAATTTATTATTTGATATATTTAAAGTTTTGTTTGATTTTAATCTATTTAATAAATAAATAAATTTAAATTTATTAAAAATTTATTTAAGTAAACAAGTTAAATTTAAATTTTAAAAAATATAATCTATTTAAAAATGTGTTTAAATATATAAATTTATTATAATTTTATAACTTATTTTAATATATAATATACTATATAAAATATAATATATAAGATATATATATATATATATATATATAATATTTGTGTAATATAATACATTAATATGTAAATATTAATATATATGTTATATTTATTTTAATACATTCAATTTATAAATTATTTATATATATAAATTTTGAATTTATTTAGCAACTTTTATATATTTTAAAATTTAAATATATTTATAAGTTTTTTTTAATGATATATATATATATATATATATATATAAAGTGTGATTTTAATTTTTTACTTTGTTAATAAATTTTATTTTAATTTTTTAACTTAGGAGAATTAAATAACTAGTCCATGATTCTATAATCCGTTTTTTCATGTTAATGTTTTTATTATTTTTACTTAATTATAGAAATAATTTGATCTCATTATATATATATATATATATATATTATTTTTTAGTTAATATTGTTTTTATAAAGAGTTATATATATTTTTCATTATTTTTAAAAGAAAATGAGGTAGACACTTTGTTTTTTACGGCATAAATTTGTTGACAAGTTTGTCTATATTAACAATTTTATAGATACATCATTTTGATTTTTTAGAAGTAAATTTTTTTGGTACCCATTTAAAGGAACATAACTTATTTATGACTTTTAACATTATTATAATATTTTACATGTATATTATTATTCTACGTTTTCAAATTTTGTATAATTTAATATAATTGTATAATTTTATGTTAATTTTTAATATTTTATGTTTATTTATTTTATTGTAAAATTTATTAATATTTTAGAAAATATTAAATTAAGTTCAAAAAGTATCACTTTGATCTCATCTTTAAATTATTTATAATTAATATATGTGTCTTTAAAATCTTATATTAATAAAGTTATTAGAATTAATTTAATAATAGAGTTAAAGATCATAATAGTTTATATATTTAATTTTTTTAATTTAAACATTATCATTAAAAGTTAAGATATATTTTTGGTAAGATTAGGAGATAAGTGTACTCATTCTTATGTATTTTCTGCTCCAACCATTCATTCCTCTAGTATACCAAACTACAACCTCAGAAAGAATATTCTTGCTTTATGCAGATTATTATCTGTTCAATATATCAAGCAGGACCAAAACGATTGCTTCTGAGGTGATATATAACAGCGAATTTTCAGTTCTAATCCTAAATTATGTCTTAATTGTGCATACTGGTGTGTTATTCTCACCTTACTTCCTCTTATTTATTATAGTGTATTACTTTGTCTAGTTTTATAAATAATTATTTAACTAATTTATCTGAATTAAAAATTTTAATTAATGATTTAAATTTATCATCAATTTGTGTAGTTTTTCAAAATGTCTTTTATTATTGTAAAAGGTTTAAAAAAGCGAGAGAGGAAGATTGGACATCACATGCTACTTTTTTAAAATGACATTTTATTTCTTTTCTTTAAGATAACTATTTAACTTTTCATTTTCTTAACCATTTTTTAAAATAACAATTAAAGTATACTAATATTTAATAAATTAAATTTCACCTTTTTCTATAAGATATACATTGGTAAAAAGACCTAACTAAGCTAATTTTCACTAATTTATAAGTTATTTTATAATTTTAATTTTATAGCTTTAGTAATGAGAATGCTTGAATAAGTCTAGATAAATGTAAGATACCTTCATTAGTGAGGTTGTGAGGCATACAATAAAAGTATGTAATTTTAAATCATGCAGTATATGTTTAGCTCTTGCTTTGTAAATTTTTTTTGTCTGGCTCGGCCCTCCCTTACATAAAAAAAAATTAAATAGAATTTTTATTTAATATTTGTTAGTTGATGTATATTTCGTGATGATATGCGTATATTCTTTATACATATAATATCAGCATAAAATTTTCCAATATATATATATATATATATAAGGTGATTCAGTATATACAAAATTTACTTGGCATATAATGTATTCAAGGTTGAAATATTAAAATATAATTAAAAGTGAGTTAAAAAACTAATTTGTAAAATAAAAAAACAAAGAATAACAACTATACAAATTTTACATATCTTAAAAAATAAATTAACATGTAAAATTGAATATGATGACTTATTTATTTATTTATTTTTGCATATAAAGTTAGAAAAACCTAAATATCATTACAATCAGATAAAATAAATTATATAGCGCAATTATTAAATTTTTAATATAAATATCTCTGTTTAAGTTTATATTATTATAAGTATGTACTTAACACTTTTAATGAAATATTATTTTAAAAAACTATTTTGACTTGAAATTTTTAAAAGAAAAATAGATGAACTCAAAAAACAATAAATAGTTTCTCATCAAACAAAAACATATAGTTATAAATGTTTGATTTAAACAACTACTAGTTCAGAAGAAGGGTATAATAACTGTTTAATGTATAATTAAACTTGCATGCAGTAATTAAGATGATCATATTTTTTTAATAATTTTTTGCTATAAATTATAAATATTTTTTAAAAAATAATTTTACTTCAATCGAGAATTTTATATAAAGAAGAGGGTAGCCTTTTTAGTAAACAAATTTTTAAATTTAAACAACTATTTCAATGAAATTGTATATATTGTAAAAAGAATAAAATCATACAACTTGAATTGATATGTTACTTTAATACTTTAATAGTTTAATTTTATACAACTGAATTCTATAGGCCAATAAATAAATAAAGGTCGGCCAAAATCAATTTCACGATTAAATTTAAATTTTGATAGAAATATGTGTAATAATTTAAATTATAGTCCAAGATTATAATTTAATAAAGAAATAGGTTTTAATGATTAAAAAATATAAATTTAGTTAAATGTCATTAGATTGTTTTAAAGTTTTATCTCCAAGCATAATTAATCAACGGAAATTCAAAACTAACTACTATAAATAACATTATCTTTTGTCAATATTATTTTAAAAATAATTATTTTAAATTATTGAAATAAAATATATTATCTTAAAACCAGTTTAATAAAAATTATTTCACATAATTAATTATATTTGTAATGAATTATTTGAAATAATTTATAAATTAAGATTTTCTTAGGCTAAAAAAGTTGTTGGTTGGGCTTTAAGAATTATTATCTATAACAATTTTATCCATTTCAAATGAAATTAGTTTTTATTGATGATACATGTGCATTTCACGTGATTTCACAATATACATACATATTCACCTTTAGTTGAAGTTGGCAGGAGGAGCTTGAAGTTGAAGGTTGCAGTCTCCTTGTTGAAGGACCGCGTAGAGAGGGAGTCATCAAGATCATGTAACCTTTCCTATTATGTATAATAATTAACTGAAAAGGAAATAGAATTGTCCAGAATATTAACAGTGTTTCAAAATTAGAGACGAAAACTAAATAGGCTATTGTTGTACAGTTTTAGAAATACAGAACTCAGTTATCTAAGGCATTTACAGCTGAATAAGTTGGCTCACTACACTTCAAATGGCACCCAAAATTTGTCACTTAAGCTAATTGAGTAGTCCCATTTTTTCTGCATGAAATTGTGCGGATAATTTATGAATAAGGAGAAAGGAGCATTTGCATAAGGTTGATTTTAAAGTAGATAAGTAAAGTAATATATTTTTTAAAATTTTATAAATTATGACCAAGACACAGTTTAAATTAAAACAGATACTTACCTATTATCCGCTTCGATTATAATGGATAGAGTTTAAGTAGGGTACTGCAAATGTCCATTTCTATACATATATTTTAAAAAAGGTCATGTACTCAAACCTATATATATCTATGCCTCTTTTAAAAGGAAAATGCTAATGAATATATTAAGAACATTATTTAAATAATTAAAAGTAAATTTTTATTAAAATATTATCAACATATTTATTTTTGTGATTTTGAATACAATCTTTACCAAAAGAAAATCATTTTTTATTCTTTAACTAGAGACTTTAGGATATTTATTAGCAAGATTTTTTTAAAAATATAAATTTTATTATAATATTAATATTATAAAAATAATAATAATAAATAAAATATGTAATGTAATTGAAAAATCTTCAAAAGTAATATAATTCCTAATTCGGGATACCAAATTTAGGCATTATTTAAAAAAACAAAACACCTCTTTATTTTATCTGTGTTTCTTTCTTTGTACGAATGAAACAATTCACAACTTCTTCAAGTTTTAATAAATACACTTTTCAAGAATAACCTCATTTTTTTCTGGTTAATAACACGATTGTAAATTAATCATGTTACCAAATACATATTCATTTAAATCACGTAAGGATCTCGCTCTTATGCATTTTCTGCTCCTGCCATTCAAAGTTGGAGATGCTTAACAGGTAAGTTACTCGTTGTCTGCAAGTAATGTGTATCACACTAGAAAGCACAGTTACATTTTAGGATAATTAGATGAGTTTAACTATAAATTGCAATTTCTATTAAATTTTTATTATTGTACCGCTTGCACATCTAATGTTAGCATTGATCTATAAATGAAATCAGATCGACGTATTCTTTGCCATGAAAACTATATGGGAATGCGCACTCATATGTTGTTGATATGGAACTCAATAAAGATAAAGTGAATTGAAAATATATTTCAATGTTTAAGAAATGAATAATATTAATCTAAGTCTCTAAATGATAAATATACATAATTAAATCATCACTTTTTGCTTCAATATAGAGTTAAAAAATTGAATTAATATTATTTTTCAATGTTAAAAAATTAAATAAATTCAATTTCTTATAATTGAGGGAATAAATTAATTTTATTTATTACTAATTAAAATATTAAACCAATATGATTTTTTAAAACAATAAATTGGTTAGTTATTTTAAAAAAAATGTTAATAAAAATACAATGAACTAAAAATAATAAGACATTTGAAGTTTTATAATTCGTTACAGGGAAACTATAATACTTATAAAAGATTGTGCATAACCCAAATTTACTTATGAAAAATTTAGCATGGGACATATTAATTTTTAATAAGATAAAAAATTTAACATTAGTTCTTTACGAACTACATATGCTTGTATTAATTTTATAAACCAATTTTTTTTTACAAATGTCAAGTTATATCAATTCTTAAGTACGGGATATTTCAATCGTTAAAAAAAATTAAAATGGTCAGCATTGATAATTTTTGGAGACTAAGGTGAGATTTTTTTCATTTTTATGGATTAATGTGCTTGTCAATATAGTTTTAGAGATGAATTTGAGTATTTATTGTATTATATTAGAATATAACGATGTTGTATTTTTTTTATCTACTTTATTTATTTTATGATAAAGACTATGTAAAAATAATATGTTTAATGTTTTAATAATTCTCCTCAGTTTATTCTTGAGAAATTTAAAGATAAACACATTATTGATTTTATTTTAAAAAATTAGCGCATTAGTTGCATAGGAACTAATGACCGACGTATGCGATCTTTAACGATGAAAAGGTATGTATTTTATACCATTTAAATCTAATTTGTTCCACATTATGTTTTTTAAGGATGAATTTTAAGTTTTACTCGTATTTGAAAAATGAAAAATATCATTATTTTATTTAGTAATTAAAAATATTAAAAATATTGTAAGTCTTATTAAAAAAATCAGAAAACTATTAATCGTTTAATTTTAGTAAGAAAGTTAGATGATATACATACAAAAAATTTCAATTTTGTTTTTTGTAATAGCTTGATTTTTGCTATCTATATTTTTTTATTGATTAAATATTTATTTATTCTCATTAATTTTGCTTAGCTGATAAGATTAAAATCAAATATTTTAAATAATAATTTTATATTAAAATATACTTATTATATTGTTATATTTTTAATATAATAAATATTTTTTAAATAGAAAATTATTATTTTAAAATATTTAAAAAATGATAAAATTAAAGAAAATCCTGATTATTGTATGTATATATAAATCAACAAGGTTTCTATTTTAATATATTGTAATTCATTTTTAATAATATACAACATTTTTGGATAATCTTTGAGTATAAGTTACCTACATAAAACAATTTTATAATAAAAAAAATCGGTCAAATAAACATCAAAAAAGCAAATACTCGAGCTGGCTCTCAGGGGCTAAGAGTTGTCTTTCACTCTACATGCATGTCTTTGATCGTTGACTAACATTGAGGTGGTGAACACATTAAAATTTATTTTCAAAAATAGAAATACCAATGGTGAAAAATAATATTCCTGCCAAAACGAGTTGCTAAGAGTTGTCTTTGATCAATGACGACGAACATTAACGTGGTGAACACACGAAAATTCTACTTTACTTTGATTCCAAAAGAAGAAATACCAATGCTGAAAAATCAGATTCATGCCAAAACGAGTTGCTAAGAATTGTCTTTCTTTCTCTATAAACATGTCTTTCATCATTCATCAGTGACAAAGAACGTTGGACAGTGAACACACTAAATTATACTTTACTTTGTTTTCAAACAAAAACAAAAAATACCCGCTCTCAACTATCAAATTTATGACCACATGAGTTGCCAAAACTATACAGCTGAAACTCCCGAATCATCCCAGCCATTTTCATACCTCCCGAATGAACTCATCCTTAAAATCTTTCTTAAGCTTTCGGTGAGGTCTCTTCTTCAACTCAAGTGTGTCTGCAAATCATGGAACAGCCTAATCACCGACCCCAAATTTGCTAAAAACCATCTTGAAGTTTCAACAATGTATCAAAACATGATCCACCAAAAATTGGTATTTTGCACCAATGATGACGACCAATGAAAGATAGCATCTTGCTCTGTCCAGTCACTGTACCACAATCCATCAACCCATGCTGAAACTCTTGGCGGGATAGAAAGCAAATGTTGCATTCTAGGTTCATGCAATGGACTGTTGTGTTTGTTGGATATGTCTGAAAATTGTTTCTGGTTGTGGAATCCTTCTACGAGGTTGACTTCTGAAAGAGTCTCCGTTCCTTTCCATTATATTCATCATGGTTTTGGTTACGACACGGTGAACGACAAATACAAGCTGGTACTGTTTAGGGAACATGATACTGGAATATATACTTTTGGTGCAGATTCTTGGACACGGACGTGGACATCCGCTCATTGGCCCACTGATAAATTAGGTATATTTTGTAACGGAGCTCTTCATTGGCTAACTGAGAACATTCTTGGTGTTCATCAATGGCTGATTCTATCCTTTGACCTTGGGAAGGAAGCTTATGCTGATCTGGTTCTGCCTCGGCAGATTCAGGATGATAGGCACATTCTCAACAACGTGCTAGCAGTCTTGCATGGTTCTCTTAGTGTATGTTTATTTGACTCCAAGGAAGCCCATTGGGATATGTGGCTTATGGAGGAGTATGGGATTCCTGAATCTTGGACTAAACTGATGGTGATCCCTCTTGTGGAACCGGTTATGATGTCTCTATCCTTTCGCCCCCTGTACATTTCCAAAGATAAGGTTGTTCTGTTTAAAATTTACCTTTCTAGACTAGTTCTCTGTGATTCGAATAATGATAACAGGAGTTACCCCACGATTTCAGACGAACTTGAGTACCATATGGAACTTGCGTTGAATTGGCATCTTTACCATGAAAGTTTGATTTCACCTCATCAACAATAAAATAAAATCACTGCGGACACTGATGTTATTTCTATTTGAATAATGTAGAATGTGAAGGTCTATGTTCTTTTGATGAGCCTCACCTTGTCATCTCTTATATATTAGTGATGGTTTAGTGTTGCAGTACTGGGCTCAAATAAATTTATTTTCACTTGTAAGACTAGAATTTTGTCTATAATTTTTTGTTCATTTCGAATTCACATTGTGGCATTCATTTTGGTAGAAAAATTAGATCTTCGTTTCTTACCTGTAATCATCTTTTGAATTAGCTTTTCCATTCATCGACATGTAAGGTTTTCCTATAATTAATTTAGAAATATGAAATCTTACTTTTTATTTGGAGTTGGAACTGGTTCCAAGGAAGCACCTTAGGTGTTTGTTAATCTTGCTTTGATTACTTTAATAGAGGTGTGCAATGACTCGCACTAAAGTTGTTTAAAACTTTTTGGACCACTTGAAACCGCCCTATCCAAAGGCTGGGGTGGACGGGTCAGTTTGGGTTAAGATGGGTCAAAGTTGAGAGGGAAGGATGGTTTGTGTTGGATAAACGAAGGATGTATTGTTTTCTAACCTCCATTTACATCCTTTCCACATTTCCCTTTCCTTTGTATTATCTTTTAACCTTTAAACTGTAATTTATCTCTACATTTTCCTATCGTCAAAACCTCTTCAACAATATTGTTCGTTTAATACCAAGGTTTCTTTAAATATATTTTTTTATCCCTTTTTGTTTTCAAAACTATCATTTATAGTCGTATGTACTGCGATTTTATTACGTGTGAGGGTAATATTGTCTCCGTCATGATTTTTAGTGCTAACATTTTTAATTTTAATTCTTTTTTAAAAAAATTGATTATGTTATTTTAGTTTTAACTTATTACCCTTTTTTCGATTAGAGTTTGCTGGTTAATATTTATGATTGGTTATTTGCTTTTTAAACAAAGATTAGATTGTGTGAAGTGAGAGAAATTATTGAAGATTGGTGGAGGTGTAGTTGAATAAGGTAATAATAACTCTTCTTTTGATTTTTTTTAAATTCTTTATTTATATGTTGATGGCAATGCACGTGCTTCAATCTTTATGTATTCTTTTGTGTTAATGTAATACTCCGTAATATTTGTAATTTTTTTGCGACAGTGGATCTATGGTTGATGTTGGCTGGGTGTGCTTGAACTTCAAAAAGCTGAAATAATTTAAGGGTTAAAAGTCCTAATCAGATTTCATTACTACTTTTTACAATGTTCGTATGATGAACTTTGTTCCTCATCTTGAGATTATTGGTTGAATTTTGATTCTCTATGATAATTGATGAATGAGAAAATGTGAGATCTTTTTATTTAAGTTCTCTTTTTTTTCTTTGTAAAGTTTTTAATATAAACATGTTTAGATTTAATAATAATTTTTTGAGATTATCTAAACTTTGCTTTTTATATTTATAAAACGTGAAGCTTTTTTGTATCCATCATTTCTGTTATATTCTTTTTTATATTTTTGAGATAAAATTTGACCTTAATTTTTTTTTTCAAAAATGCTATGATGAAATCCTTAAATTGATAAGATGAAATCCTAAACAGTATATCTTGTTAGATGACAAACTCATCCAACATTTTAAAGTGTTCAAAAAGTAGACTATTTTAGCATGGCATTATATTCAATCTTCTTCTGTATGTCAACTGCATTTTTACAAAAATATTATAAATTAGTAAGATAATCTTATTTTTCAAATATCGGTTATTCACTCAAACAATAAACTTATACATTAATTATATAAGTGAATAATCTAATTGAAATAATTAGTTTAATATATCTAGATTTTAATAATTAATTTTTTATTTAATAATCGTAATTTCTCACCCTATCTAAACCTAAAGTATATTTGAGAGTTAAGTTGAAGTAAGCATATAATTAAAAATATACTAATTAATGTTATCTTAAATTAAAATAAAAACTGATAAAAAAATAGAGGTAATACCGTTAGCAAAGAAGGTTGCGGCTCCATACAAATTAGAAAATCCAACACAGTTTCGGTCAACATTTAGCTTAGTTTGGATAAATTTTTTAACAATTATTTATAAAAAATAAAACAATTAAATAAATTATTTTTATAAATTAAAATTAATTTATATAACCAGCTTTTCAAAATTAAATTAATAAAAAAACTAAAACAATAATATTATAATTTGATTTTAACTTATATTAAAAATTGATTTATTCAATTATTTTATCTTTTTTATTTTTTTATAAGTATATCTAGAAGAGTCTATCCCATCTAAAATTTAAAAATAACATTCTCTTTTATGAATCGACAAGAATTATAAAGCAGGCTAACAAAATTTTCCTTTGGAATATCATTTTACTTTAGTCCATAAAAATCTAACACGTGATATGTTATGGGTTCGTTTGATTTGCTCAGACTCAAAGGATTGAACAAAAGTTGTGGTTTCATACTTGATTTTAAAAATGGCTACCGGATAAAATAAAATTCACGATACAAACAATTTAAAATTTTAAAATGTTATTCTTCATTAAACAAATAATTTTTTTTCTTAATTAATAGATAAAAATAATTTTTTATTAATTAATAATAATACTTTTTCTTTCATCAATTATTTTCTATTTTATTTCTCTTTCTCATCACTGTGTTTACTGATTTGTTGATATCAATATTTACATCATATTTATAAAATTTTATAAAAAATAAAAATTTATAAATATCTCATGATATAACTTTATTTAAACGTATAATATATTATTAAAATATAAATTATTAAATAATATAAATAATTATTAAAAATATCTAAATTTAATATAAAGTGTTAATGAATGTTCTGTCACACACTGTCATATATATATATATATATATATATATATATATATATTGTAAATTTATACTAATTAATAATTTTATTTAACATAAAATTTAGACTATCAATTATTAAATAAGTTTAACAAATTTTATATAAATAAAAAATTAATATTTCATCATATTATTTTAATTTAAAATATAATTATATACAATATAATATTATAAAAAATAATATGTTATATGTTTAAAATACAAATAATATATGTTATCAAGTAATATAAATATTTAAATTACATAATATTTTATATACGTAACTGTAAAGATAATATTACTTGAATTTATATTTAAAAAATTATTAATCAAACAGTATAAATTTAATATCTAATATCAATTTACTATGTTATTATTTATTTATATGTATATAAAAAAATATGTTGCAATAAATAATATATAAAAATATAAATAAAAGATGTTGCAATAAATAATATATAAAAAATATTTGTATGGTTCATTGCTCATTAAACAACATAAAAATTATAATTTTATGATATAACTCAAAACATTTATCCTGTATTATTCAACTTATCGTGCACTCAAAGTTTATCAAGCCAGCTTATAAATTTGTACAATAAAAATTTAATTGTACCAAAAATACCAGCTTATAAATTTTCAGATTAAATAATTAATGCTCCACTTCCGCTACGTCCAACGGGTTTATTGGTGGTTATTGAACACAGATGCTAATTACTAAACTTGAAACACCTCCTTTACTTAAATTAACACAAGCACAGTGGGCATTTTTAAAGTTAAATAGAAATAAATTTTATTATTGATAATATTATTATAAAATAATAAACCTTATATTATGCTAATAAATATAAATATTTTTATTATTGATAAATATTTTGATTATTAATAATGAACATATATTAATAAAAATTAAAGGAATAATATTTTAATATTAAAGATAAATTTAAAATAATTTAGTTTTAATATATTGTGAGTATAAAGTATTTTTTACTGTTAATTAGTTATAAATTACTTTACCTATAATTTTTCAAAATAATTATTATAAAAAGTAATTAATTTATAATTATAAAACAATTTATTAATTATATGATAATATTTTTTATTAAATTAAAAAAATTATTAAAAGTATAATATAAATTTTTAGTAAAAATTTAAATTTAAAATTTAAATTCAAATTATAATTACAATAATTTTAAATTTTAATTTTATCTAAAATAGAAATATATCTTTTAGTTTTTATATTATATTAATATTTTCTAAATTAACATATGATATAAATATAAATTATAATTATAAATAAAAAATAAGTATTTAATATAAGAACAAATATGTAATTTAATAAAAAATTCTAAAAAAATTATTTAAAAATAATGTTTCAAATTTAATATATAAACGTATATTAGATCTTAAGGAGTCATTAAATTTTTTCTTCAATGTTTCGCATGCTTCATGAATCCTGGAAAAGCATGTTGGTTGGCAAGTGTAATTATTTTATTATTTTCCGGGTTTTGCAGCAGTTATTAGTTGTTCCTTCAATCATTATTTATGATTTGAAGCAAGAATGATGCAAACCATAGAATAACTCAATGGAATTCAGAGTGTGGAGTGGGTTTTGTTTATTCAAATTAATGTATTTAATTTCCCCATGTAAGGCACACAAGGACAAGTAGTTGATCAAAAGCTTCACATATTAATCATCATCAAAAGGAGATGCCGTCAGATTTGCTCATTCCTCCTTCTAACTATTATATTAGTTTCTGTATTGAACACTTCTCACCCATTTAAGTATAATAATTAATATTTTTTTTATTAAAAGTTAGATCGTGAAAAGATCTATGTATAAGTTAAATTAAAATTAATCTATCAAATATTCATAGATGATTAAAATTAATCATCTTTTAAAAATAAGAGATTTAAAGTGGTATTTAAATTTTGAAACTCTTTCACAAGTATACGAAATATAGATAGAACGAACGTAGAGACTCTCCCAACCGAGTTTTGCGATATTTGACATGTTTTGTTAAAAATGGCCGGGTTATATTATGTGCATTTGGTATATATTTAACAAGTTAATATATATAACTTTTTAACTAATATTATGGACATTATCAATTTATTAAACTGTCACCTAGGTTAATGTAAAAGGTTAAATATATTTTTGGTTTTTTAAAATTTTTAATTTGTTTTTTTATTTTTAAAATAGATTAATTTTATTTTCTAAAATAACTCATATTTTACACCTCAACAAAAAATTAAAATTAATCTATTTTAAAAAATAATAAATTAAAATCAAATATTTAAAAATTAAAATTAAAATTAAAGTTTTAAAATTTTAAAATTTTTAAAAAATTAAATATATTTAACCCTTATGTAAATTACCACATACTAATAATGCTTCTCCATTCGCTGTTACTTAGATTTTTTTTTTCCGATCCTCTAAATCTAGGTAGCAAAGTCCATTTACTAAATAACTAATAGTAAATTAATACTTATTCAATCCATTTAATTTTGACTTAATATTTTACCATTTATTATATATATAAAAAGAACGATTAAGTTATTTAAAAATAATTTTAATTAAAAGTATTATATTTAATAATTTTTTATAAACAATTAAATTTTATTAATTTAATTATTTTATTGTGTAAATTATATTTATAAAATTTTAAAAAAATAATTTATTTTATTAAATAACTTTAAATTTAATAAAATATATTAAATATTAAATTTAAATTTATTTAATAAAATATTACATTTTTTTAAAATTTTACAAATATAATTTATACAATAAAATTTAATTATTTATAATAAAATTATTAAATAGAATGGTCTTAACTAAATTAACTTATTTAACTTCTTCTCTTATTATTATTATTATTTTATATATATATATTTATTGCAGAAAGAGACTTATTAATTTCATTATTAGCCCCTCCAGCCTTATTGAACTCATCTAAGTGGAACCCACTACGGCACCAAAGTTGGGATACACCAACTTGGAATTGAAGAGCACCACCACTAAATCTGGCGAAACCATCTCTGTTGCGATGTGGAGCTTTGTTTTCGCTCCGGAGTGGGTATAGAGAGAAGAACGAGAGGGTTGTTGATTCAGCAAAGCTTACAATCCATGCAATGAAAAGATCCAAGGTGATTCAGCAAAGCTTGTAATAAACCTCCTACCTCGGCCCTCTTTGAACCAATTTCCATAAATAATAATAATAAAATAAATATTTTAATTTTCAAAAATAAAAAAAATCATATTAATTTTAAAAACAAGGTATTATTTTTATCTATAAAAATAAAAATTATTATTATTATTTATCTTTTAAAAATTAAACACAATTGAAACTAACATAACCGAATTTAAATTTAAAATAATTTTTAAAAAGAATATTAATTATTTATCTTTTAAAAATTAATATAATTGAAACTAACATAAGAGAATTTTAGTTTAAAATAATTTTTTATTATTTAAAACCAAACATAACCAAATTTTAATTTAAAATTATGATAATCATTTACTTTAGAAATAATAATATTATTAGCTGGGCTATTAAATTTTTAGGAAAAGATAATTTTTTTAAGTGTGTAAAAGATTACAAGCATATAATTTTTAATGATATTTTTTATTTTTTTACATTTATAAATTTTTCTAGAGTCACTTTCCAACCAAATTTATAAAGAATTTCAAAAAATAAAGATGTTTAAAGAATTATTTTGTAAAATATAAATTTAATATATATTTAAAAGTAAAATTAAATTTTAGTGTATAAAAGTTGACTAACATTAAATGTAAAAAAAACATGTTAAATTACTATTGGAGTAGATAAAAAAAAAATTGTTACCTTCAGATTTACGGGATACGGAAGAAAATAATTTATCCTTAGGTAAAAAAATAATAAGTTGAAGATGTTAGCAATATATTTTCAATATTTTTTTTGCGCATCTTTTATTATTAAGGGAGGGTTTAGTAGAGGGTTATTTTAAATTTCTTAAAAAATTTTAATGTCATGACGACATGGTTATTTTGCATTAGCTAATTAAAGAGTAACTTTAGTCTTGAACACAACTAATATATAATCATCAATAAAATAAATTAATCTATAATATAGTAAGTTTGTTTGAATTTTGATTTTTTTTAAAATTACACTACTGTATATTATATATTTTATAACATATATTAAATCTAATATTTTTTAAAAATATTATTAAAATTAATAAATAATATTGTTTTATATTTTTATAATATTTTTTAAATGTTATTAATAATATTTTACGATATAAATAAAATATAATATTTTTTAAAATATTACTAAAATTAATAGGTAATATTTTTTAAAATATTATAAAAATGGTAATATGATGCAGTATTATTTTCATTATATTTTTTTCACATTAAAATTAGATTACCGTATGGGATTTGTTTCTAATTTTTTTTAAGTAAAATTAACCGTCATAAAAAGTTAGATAATAAAAAAATAAAAAATAGTTTTTCTTAATAAACAAAAGTATATAATTTATTTTTTAACTTTTAAAAGGAAAAACTTAAATAGAAACCTTTCTCTTATATTAAAAAGAAGACTTTATTTCTCTGTTGTGCACAGTTCATTTTAAAAAATAAACTGCAACATATCATTGTTAAAAAAATTAAAGATATAAGTTGTTAAAATGTAAAATAAATTACTATTTTTTACCATTATTTTTACATTTTATTTTTTAAAGTGTTCCTTGTACTTTAGAGAAATTAAATAAAAATATATATGATTTCCAAAAAAAACAACAACAAGTAAATGAATAATATTATATATATATATATATATATATATATATATATATATATTCTTATAATATATCTTTCTATTAATTCTCTTCATATTTTATAAAAAAAATTTAAATAAGAAAGTAAACATATTTAGTATTTTGTAAAAAGAAAAAAATATTTGATATATTTTTTATTTATTAAATAGGCAAACAAATAAATATATTGCAAAAGCTGAATTTAAAATTATTCTTGAGTAAAAAATAACTAGTTGAAAAAATTAGCAATATATTTTCAGCATATTTTTTTGTTGCATATCTTTATTATTAAAGGAGTGTTTGGTAGAAGGCTCATTTTAAATATTTTTTATAAATTTTAATTTAGGATTGTCAGTTTTTATGATATTTTGCATGAATACTTTAATAAAAAAATTTAAAAAATTTAATATATTTTTATTAAAATAATTTTATGGGATGAGATGAGAATGTAAATTCTATTACACCTTTCGGTTATGTGTCTCGGGCATAATTCTGCTGCTCATATAAACGTGAAATCTGTTCTTGTTTTTGAAATTGTTTTAATAGTAAAGTACCATGCTTAGTTTCTGGAGTAGGAGAAAATGAGCAATAATCACAATAATACTATCAAATCCTCTGTTATGGAACATCCCACTATTTTTCCTCTTCTCATTGAGGATCGGCATCTTTATTTCACGTGTGGGGATCACACAAATCAAAAGCACTTTTCTGAAACATATTTTCCAGAGCTTTGGATCTGAAGTATCTCAATATTTGAAGTATTTCAATATTGGAATCTAAGTGGCTGTTTTCTCAGAGTCATTCTAATAAGTTGTTACCATAATGGTAAAGGATGGAACAATTATGCTTTGTTGTCAGCATGCCACTTTATTTTACATGAAAAAGAGGTTGATTTTCGGTAAAAATTAAAAGCAAATTCATCTTATCATTCTTTATTTTTAAAAGAATGAAAGATGATTGTTTCTACAATAATTTGGTTTAAATAATAAATTTTTAATTTTTTTACTATTTAAACTAAGTATATATAGAATTTAATATTGATGTAAATATAAATAAACTATAAATTATAAATTCTATTTTTAAGAAGTGAGACTCAAAGGTAAATGAAGATAATCAAAATAGAATTTAATAACTATCAAACAGTTAATGTATAGAAAATATAATACTTAATTCACAAAAAGATAACACTTAACTTACAATACAAACATATGAAAATCAATTTAGTATAGGGTTAGGGTTAGAATTCACTTAGTCTTCACCTAAACAATCCTAAATTGTTACTCTAATTCAAGTTTTAAAAATAAAATTAAAGATTGAATTCACTAAACTAGTTGAAGATCAATTCCTTAACTCATCAACCATTTTTCCCAAATTAAAAACCCTACTTCCTTGACAATTCCTAATTAGAGCAAGCATTAAGTTTGAGAATCCTTAAGATCTCATAATTATTGATCTTTATCATAAAGTATCCTCAGTTATATTGTTCACCTTGGTTTCAATTCCTACTCTAATTTTTCAATTGTGAATAAAAATCTAAAATCAATTTACAAGTGGTCAATTCATAAAAGCATCAAAGACAATGAAGAACAACCAATTTAAGGAAATTGAACTTGAATTAAGGCAACAATTTCATATTACAACAGGTTCAGACTCAGATCCCTTGTTTCCTAACTAAGAATCTAGTTACACATGGTGAAAATGAAGAAAACAATAGAGGAAGAAGAAAATCTCATGAAGAACTCCATGAAGCTGCACGAATCCTGCACTCTGATCCCTCAAATCTGCAGATTTCTCGCTCTAGGAGTTGAACCAGAGAGAAGACGAAGGAGAACTCGAATTGTAACTGCCAAAACTACCAAAAAAACTAAAAAGAAAACTGATTTGATCTGGATATCTAAGCTATTTATACTTGTTGTTCTGTATAATTTGTGTCCAACGTATCTGCAATTGCGTTGCCAACGTAAAAATGACAAAATACATCAATTTTTCAGGTTTTTACGTACTCAACGTGACCATTTTTTCATTTCCAACGTAAGCATTTCAACATAGTGAAAATTACCTCAAAATTGAAAAGTTTATCACAAAAAGCTTTAAAAATGTATATTTAAGATTTTATAAAGAATACTCAATTTTCACTTATTTTTCTATGAATTTATGTTCATTTATGTTTCAAATATTTGTTGTTTCTTCAAAAATAACACCAAATAAATGTCATATTAAACATTTATTATTGATCCACTGTATACTCTGCAATTTGAATTTTTCTTATAAATGTGTGGTCCTGTAGATCATTTTTATTTGAAATATGAATTCCATAATGCATATTGCTAGAGAGAGTTGCCTTCATAAGCCAAATCACTAAAATATATATTCTTTCACATTCTAGATCTCAATGGTTGTTTAAAAAAAAATAATTATATTATATAGACATATTTACTCAACAAAATTCAACAATTAGAAAGAAAAGAAAATTCATATTTATGAATGAAGATGATTTCATACTACCAACACGACTCATATTTATGTTTTATGGGAGTTGTGAAATTTAAAGTTAGAAATCATGCAATTATAATTGTTAGGGGTTAGGATTTGATTCCATTTCTTAAAAGAAATCTTATGTAGTTTCAATTTCACTAATGGACATTGTTCTTTTTTATCTCTTGGATGATCAAAAGACGAATCCATAATCATCACCACTAGGGTGATCAATAACAAGTCTTTGTGGTTAATGAAAAAAAAATCGGAGTTAGAATCCGTATTGCAATTTGCATGCAATCGGCGATGGATGGTTGAAGATGATATTAAATAATATTAGTATGAAATATATTAAATGACAATAGTAAAATATAATGAAGAGTAAATTGTCACTTTAGTCCCTGAAATTGTTATCGAGTTTCATATTAGTCCCTGACTTAAAAAAATTAACTCGTTCGTCTCTCACTTTTTAAACCGTGATTTACGTTAGTCCCTGGGGTCAATTGTTGTTGACGGTTTGCTGATGTGTAGTGTTATACGATGTTAAATTACAATGTGGCCAGCTAGGTGGACCTCAAATGCTGTCGTTTTGTCTCACACATAGATTTAAACGTTTAACAAGTTAGTTTCAGTTTCGTATCAAATGGTCTGAGATTTGGGATTTTAGGAAGCACCCCTATTTGGAACCCTAATTTTTGCAATTGATTTGTAATTTGTAAATCCAACCTTCAGCCATTGAATTTATTCGTAGTCAATGTTAGGAGTGAATGATAGAAGGTGCATACGAAGTATGGAGTCAAGAATGTCACATACAACAGAAAACGGAAATGACGTCCAGAAATGTCATTGTAGATTGCGATGCGTGATAAAGGTTTCAGGGTCTGAGAAGAATCCTAGAAATTGTACTATGGTTGCCCAAAAATAAAGGTAAATGGGTTTCATTTCCCACATTGCTGTTTGTATGCTTAAAAGAGTTTATTTAACACTTGAATCATATATGTAGGTGAATGAATGTTGTGAATTTTTCATGTGGTTTAATGCTACTATTGAGGGAGACAATGAAACTATATCAGTGAATAATGTTGAAGCTATTGACGAAAGATGGATGAAGAACATGTCAAAGAAACTGAATGACTTAGATTGTGAAGTTAACAGACTAAATGTTATAGTCATTGTAGGGGTGGGGTTAATGGTTTTTTTTGTTTCATTTTTTATGGGTTTCATCTTGAAGAACCAGGTTGGGATCAATGAGGGAGTTGATTAAATGTAATAATAACTCTGTTTCCATATGTGAAGTATAAATGAACAATGAGATTATTGACTTTGTTGAATAAAGTTGTTTATGTTTCATGGTTTATGCAAAATTTATCAGCAAACTTTATGTTATCAGCAATCATGTAATGGTGACTAAGCTAGCAGGACAGTTTGGAGAGATCAGGAAACTTTATGTTATCAGCAAACTTTATTAGCAATAATGTAATAGTGACTAAGCTAACAGAACAATTTCGATAGATCAGCAAACTTTATCTTATCAGCAAACTTGAATCATATATGAAAATTTCCCTTTAAAGAGATCATCATTCGACAACTCCCTTGTATATTAACCAAATTCCATCTGTTGTTTAATTATTATTGTAAACTAACATTTGGAATTCTGCATGGGAGTTAAAAAGTTGATATGATATGAATGATAAAGGATAATTGCTTTATTTGTTTTTGTTGCTTTCTTTTGGTAGCCAGTAATCTATTATGAAGTTTCAAATGAGTTTGTATCTATGAATTAACTGCTAAACAGAATAGGAGCAGTTTTTATCCCCTTTTACCGTTTTCAAACTTTGTAATTTTTGTGAGCAAAGATAAAATGGAAATAGAGCAGAATGATTAATACATGGCTAGTTTCAATTAAGCTGCACTGCAAAATTAGTTGGCCTATGATTAATACAACATAATGATTGATACATGTGAGAATCATTACTTAACATAAATTGTTAGAAAGTAACACAGTTGGTTTATGATTACCAACATCACTTGTTAAGAAAACAAAATAAAAAAGCAATACATGTTCAAGCATAATAGAAAGCAAAACATGTTCCAGCAGTTGTAAATTAATGGCCTACCAGTGGCCTACAAAAGAATTCTGCAAAAATCTATCATCACTAATGTCTTGGATCCCTTAAAGTGGGTGTTGGCTTAAACTTAGCAGCAATGTTAGATGCATCAATGTGTGGTCGTGTAGAATTTGGATGTGGGCTGCCTTGTTGAGGTTCAGAAGTATCCTTTGGAACATGTGTTGAACCTGTTGCACATGATGACCCAACCTTCCTAATTGTCAATTTTAGCCTGAAAAGGTTGGTGGCAGATAAATTTTGTGTCTCCAGATACTTTAGCACCAACTTCACCTAGCCCAATATCAGATACTTCAGTTGGCCCAATAACTGTTTATTCAGATGGCCCAATTGCAAACATCTGAGGTGCCCCAGCAGCAGAGCCTTGTCCTGGCCCAGGTGGAACTTCAGTTGACCCAGCATGTTGCATTTGTTCCAGCCTTTGCCTCTTGGCCACATGGCATGTTTGCTTATTATGATTTTGTTCACCACAAACACTGCATGTAAATTCCTTTAATTTCCTCTTAAGTTTGTGTGGGGTGACAATTGGTTCGCTGTCTTCCTTTCTTCTTTGTTTTTTAGGTCTTCCTGGTCTTTTCTTAAAGCTTGGTGGAACCAGTGGTGTTTGTTCTGTATGGCCCCAATATTCTTGTTAGGCAATGCCTTAATATGATTTGCATAGGTTGCTTGATAGGAGGTCATTGTGAGCCATGCATGACAATGGTCCTCAGGTCTCTCATTTTTATATGAAATAGCAGCTATTGCATGTTCACATGGCATTCCTGGGTAAAATGAGATTAACATTTTCATCAAATATCATTCATTGGCTGTAAAATGCATTTATACATAAAATGTAATTAACCAATTGACTTGTCAGCTCCCAGAAACGACATGTACAACTTTGGATTCCTATATTAACAGCCACCCTATGTGGCCAACAATAGACTTTAAACTTGTGTCCATCATCATCCCCTACATTGTGAACCAATAATGTAAGTATGACATACATAAGGATAAATTATAGAATATGGAGTAATACTACCTGACCACGTTGCTGTCCATTTATTTGATTCCTTTTTCAACTTTTCCAACCTGCTTTGTTGAATTAGTGGTAAGTGTCCATAATGTCTAGCCAAATTCAACTTGTTTGTGGTGATGGTGTTGAAGATCATCATCCTAATTTCCTCCAGCATTGAGATTATTGGCTTTTCCCTAGCTATTATGATTTTTGCATTGAAGACTTCACAGTTATTATTGCAAATATTGTCAACTTTTGGCCATGGTGAAAAGTATGCCTTGGTTCAAGCTTCTTTTGGTTTTTCAGCCAAATAGTCATGAGCCTTTGAGTTTTTAACCTTCAATGTGTTCATATTTCTATTGAATTGGTTAGGTTCTGTTGATCTTGCACAATCCCCTCCACCCTTAACCCCCTCACCAGTTTCAAAATTTTCACTTTCCACTTCCTCACCACTTTGTATCAAAACTTGTGTTTGCAGCTTCATTCACAGAATGCTCAAAGTAGATATCCATTTTGCAGTCATTTATCTTTGCTACTTCTATCATATTTAATAAATCAACATCAAGCTCTAAAATCTTAATGCCATCACGAAAACTCAAACTGGGATCCAACCAATAAACACTTTTCACATTATGGTAACCAAGAGAAATACCAAATTTCTTGAAACTAAAAACATCCAAAGTGTCCTCATCACAATCCTCCCAAACGTCCATACTGCCCCATTTATACTTCATTCTTCCATCTTCCTCAACAAAGTTTCCACCATGATGTATAAATAAAGTTAAGTACTGCACCAAAAATAAATAAATCAGTTTTACAATGAATGACCACTATAATAAATGCATTTTAAAACATGTACCAACCAAAGATAAAGGACTCAGGGGCATCTTTAAACCTAACCAATCAAACAATAAAAAATGACAGACTTGGGGACCACAACCATTTTATTAGTAACAATATCAGTCGGGAATCGAACACAGGGTCCACAACTATTTCATATAGTAAGGACAAAAATTGGGACCACACGAAAAGCACTCTTCCAATAAATAAAGATTATCATTCAGCAATGTCGAAAATTTCATTCCTAATGTTTGCATAAAAAATTACCCCAAAATTTCCAACATTCCAAAAAATTCTAACCTACACAAACCCCATGATAATGGCCACAAAACACACAAAATTTCATGTTTGAAATTGGCGCAAATACCTGGTCCATTTCCACTTCAATATCAGCAACACCAACCCCTAAACAGGAACTTCTTTCTTTCTCCCTTTCCAAAAGCTGATATAACAATGCAACCGCCAATCTCAAAATGTGTTTTCCCTCCAAGGAATTGTTAAACGTTTAAATCCATATGTATGACAAAACGACAGCGTTTGAGGTCCACCTGATTGGTCACGTTGTAATTTAACGTAATGTAACGTTACACATCAGCAAACCGTTAACAACAATTGACCCTATAGACTAACGTGAATCACAATTTAAAAAATGAGGGACGAACAGGTTAATTTATTTAAATCAGGGATTAATATGAAACTCGATAATAATCTCAGGAACTATAATGACAGTTTATTTTATAATAAATGATATAAAGTTACGACAACAGAAGTTGTTAAATGATAATTGAAATTTGAAAAAGATCTCAGTTAAATAGTGACTCTTGGATAGATAAAAAAAATAATTTTTAATCAAATATATATTATTATTACCTATCATTTTAACTTAATATTTCATTCAAGATAAATTTTACATTAAGATAATTAGATAAAATAATTACGAAGATAAATTTATCTTATTGAATATATGATACGATAATTTATGCAATTTTATCATTTATGCTACACTAATAAATATATTAAATGTAATATTTATTAAAAATATAACTTACATTTGCATATTAATTCAGAAATATCCTTTAGTCACGTAATTTATTTTACATCATGTTTTAAAAATTTATAGTTTAGTTTTTAAATTTTAATACACTATAATAAGATTTATTTTTTAAAATAAAATTAACTTAAAAGTTATCATAATATTAATTTAGGTTAATTTAAATTTAATTTTTAATTTTAAACATTTATATATTAAATACGTGTTTAATAGATTAACGAATAAGTTAATTAAAAATTAAAAATTGATAATTGAAAATTGAAAGATAAAAATTGAAAACTAACAAAGTTAGATGAAATGTAAAAATTGATAAATTATTAATATTTGATAAAATTAATTTTTAAATTATCTAATAAATATAAAATAATAAATAAATAAATAATTAAACAATAAACTAAAACATGATAAAGTTAATATTTTTTAATAATGAATATAATAAAATTTAATTCAAATATATATTTTTAATTTTTATATAAATAAATTTTAAACCTTTTAAAAAAGTAATTAGTCTTATAATATTTTTATTAAATGGTTCAATATTTTTTAATAAAATAAATTGTATAATATAATAATTAAAATGAATAAAATATATAAAATAATATTAAAATTAATAATATTAAGAAATAATAAAATAATATTAAACTTATAAAAATATAGATAAATAAAATATTAGATTATAAAAGTATATTGAAAATAAAAATAAAAAAGTTATTTCATTTAAAAGGTAAAATATATAAAAACTACTCAAAATAATTTTTTTAAAAATATTAATAATCGTAAAAAATTTAATAGCTACTTAAATAAAATACTTTAAAAAATTTAAAATACATAACAAACTTTTCATCTAAAAGTTTAGTTTTGGCAATTAAAATAGTTTTTAAATATACTTGGAATCAATCAAGATTTTATGTTATAAGTTTAATAATTTATTTATTTTTCAAAATTATATTTTTAATTTATTATTAATATAATATTATTTAGTGCTAAGTATTAATAAATATTAATAACAATTATTATTTTATATCTTTTGTATTCAAAATTTTATTTCATATAAAATTATGTTTTAAAAAATATATTATTTAAAAAAATTGAAAATAAGATCCATTATTAAATACATCACATATAATATATAAAAAGTTATACATAATATGAAAAAAATAAAAAATATTAATCCATTTATTGTAATATTAAAAGTGTTCAATATGTTTCCATTTAAATTTAGAAATATATGATAAAAGTTATAATAAATAATAAATAAAATAATATAATAATTTAATGACTTTACTTTGATATAAAAATAAAAAATTATTATTTATTACACTAACAATTATGATTTTAAAATTTCAAGATATTTTTATTTAAATTTTAAAATACACGATAAAAATTAGAACAAGTAATAAATGAAAATATAATAAATAAATTATTATTTAAATATAATAAAAAATAATTATATTACTTTTACTTACCCATAAAAGATTAATTTTATAATAAACGTTGCTATTTTTATTTTATAAAAATAAAATTTAAATTTAAATGTTAAAGTTAAATATTTAAAATTATTATTTTTTAAATTTAGAAATATATAATAAAAATTACAATAAGTAGTAAAGAAAAAAAAGTAACCTTATTCTATGGTTAAATTTTTTTTCATTAATTTGATTGAATAAATTTATTTAGAACATAAGTGCATTTTATTTTTAAAACATAAAATTTAAATTTAAAATTTATTATATTAGAAATAAATATCTTATCATTTTAATTAATATAAAACTTTAAAATATACAATTAAGTAATTTTATATTTTAATTATATTGTTAATATGTTATTTTTAAGGTAAATAGTTATTAGCTTAAAAATAAAATATATATGAATTTAAATATTTTTATAAAATTTAAATTTATTTTTATAAATTAAGAAACTAATATTATATTATAAATTAAATTTTTATAATTAATTAAAAATAATAAATTATTTTATTATTTATTATATTTAAATAATAATTTAAATATTATATAATTTTTATTATTTATTTTAATTTCCATCACATTTCTATTTTTAAATGGAAACCATAAAAAATATTATCCTATTTATTTATTATTATATTTTTTATTTATTACTCATTTTATTTTTTACCGTATAATTTAAATATATTTTTTATTATTTCGTATCATCACGCATAGTAATCCATAGCTTTTAAGATTATATTTGTGAATGTATACACTTTTATTTTTTTCACATCTGTGATTTATTATGCGTTTAATAATATTTCAGACTTGTCATTAAGATTATATCTCTAAGGGTAAAATGTATTTAATAATATTTTTGACCTGTCATTAAAATTTTATTTGTGAGTGTAAATCTTTTTTATTTTTTCACATGTAGAATGTATTATGCAATTAATAATATTTCTGATCTCTCGTGCATCTTAGTCACTTTTTGAATTCCTAAAGGGAATCTGTACAATCTTAAAAGTTTATCAGTTTGCAATTTAAATTTAAAAACGTGTAATAAAAACTACAATATATACTAAAAAATAATATAATAATTTTATATTGATAAAAAAATAAAAAATATGGATACATTTATAATACTAACAAATGTAATCTTAAAAATTTAAAATATTTTAATTTAAACTATAACACACATGATAAAAATTACAATAAATGATAAATAAAAATATAATAAAAAAATATTTTACTCAATCACAAAATATTAATTTATAGTATAATATTATTATTTCAATTTTTAACCAATAATAATGTTGTATAATTAAATAATTTTCATTAATTTAATTGAATTAAATTTACTTACAACATTATTTTATTTTTTTTATTTACAAAATTTAAATTTAAATTTTATTCTATAAAAAATAAATAGCTTATCATTTGAATTAATATAAAACTGTAAAATATACAATTAAATAATATTATATTTGATTATATTATTAATATGTTATTTTATAGATAAATAAGTTTTTAACTTGAAAGATAAAAATATATAAATTCAAGTATTTTATTTTTAAATCTATATTTGATTATTTAAAAATTAAAAGAATAATATTAGATTACAAATTAAATTTTAGGGTTAAGTAAAAATAATAAATTTAATTTTTTTTATATTTAAATAATAATTTAATTTTTATATATGTTTTTATTATTTATTTTAATTTTTATCACATTTATAAATTTAAATGGAAACCACAAAAATGTTATATTTTTTATTTATTAGTATTATTATTTATTTTAAATTTTATCATATATTACTATTCTTCAACTTATTTTTTAATATATATTTTTATTATTCATTAAATGCCCTCAAAGTTCTTTAAGAATACATTTTGTGAGTGTAAGCATTTTTTATTTCTTTCACATCTCGGATGTATTCTACATTTAATAATATTTATGGCTTGTCATGCATCTTAGTCACTCTTTAATTCTTTGAAAAAAAATTTTACAATCTTAAAAGTTCATCAGCTTGGAATTTAAATTTAAAAACACATGATAAAAACTATTATAAATAATAAAAAATATTATAATAATTTATAATGATGAAAAAATAAAAAAATTTAAATGCATTTATTATACTAATAAATATAATCTTAAAAATTTAAAATAGTTTTATTTAAACTTTATAACCCATGATAAAATTACAATAAATAAAAAATATGAATGTATTTATTATACTAATAAATGTAATCTTAAAAATTTAAAATAATTTTATTTAAAATTTAAAATATATGATAAAAATTATAATAAATAAAAGTATAATAATTAAATTATTATCTATATGTAAAAATAAAAATTTTACTACTTTTACTGAGTCATTAAAGATTAACTCATAGTATAATATTATTATTTTAATTTTTAAACAATACAATTTAAATCTAAAATTAAAATTAAAATTTATTATATGATAAATAAACAGTTTATCATTTAAATTAATATAAAACTGTAAAATATTCAATTAAATAATATTATATATTTTTATTATTAATATATTATTTTTTATATAAATAATTATTTAACTTAAAAGATAAAAATATATAAATTCAAATATTTTATTTTTAAATTTATACTTTATTTTAATTAAAATTAAAACAATAATATTGGATTACAAGTTAAATTTTGTAGGTTAAGTAAAAATAATAAAATTGTTTTTATTATATTTAAATAATAATTTAATTTATATATATTTTTATTATTTATTTTAATTTTAATCACATTTATTATTTTAAATGGAACCATGAAAGTGTTATTAATTAATTATTTATTATTATTCATTATTTATTTCTTATTTTAATTTTTATCCTATATGTCTATTTTAAAATTATTTTTTATTATTCATTAAATGCACCCACAATTTTTAAAGATTACATTTGTGAGTGTAAGTATTTTTTATTTTGTTCACATCTAAAATGTATTGTTCAGTTAATAATAATTATGACCTATCATGCATCTTGGTCACTCATTGGATCCTTGGAGGAAATTTTACAATCTTAAAAGTTCATCGACTTACAAATTAAATGTAAAAACAGGTGATAAAAATGATAAGGAATAATAAAAAACTAGTATAATAGTTTTATATTGTTGAAAAAATAAAAAATATGTATGTATTTATAATACTAATAAATATAATCTTAAAATTTAAATATTTTTATTTAAATTTAAAATGCATGATAAAAATTACAATAAATAAAAATAAAAATAAAATAATTAAATTATTATTTAAATAAAATATGAAAATAATTTTACCACTTTCACTCAATCATAAAAGATTGATTCATAGTATAATGTTATTATTTTAATTTTTAAACAATAAAATTTAAATTTAAGAATTAATTATTGATTTTATTATTTGGTATTTAAATTTAACATATGTGATGGAAATTATAATAAAAAATAAAAAAAAGAACATAAACATATAATTAAATAAATTTTCATTAATTTAATTTAATAAATTTACTTAGAAAATAAATTCATCATATTTTTTATGTATAAAATTTAAATTTAAATTTATTATATAAGAAATAAATAGTTTATCATTTAAATTAATATAAAACTGTAAAATATACAATTAAATAATATTATATTTTAATTATATTATTAATATGTTATTTTTGGATAAATAATTTTTTCACTTGAAAGATAAAAATATATAAATTCAAATATATATTTTTATATAAAAACTGAAACAATAATATTATATTACAAATTAAATTTTATGGTTGAGTAAAAATAATAAATTTTTTTATTATATTTAAATAACAAGTTTATTTTATATATGTTTATTCTTGTTTATTTAAATTTTTATCATATTTATAATTTTAAATGAAAACCATAAACACATTATGTTTTTTATTTATTATTGTTTATTACTTATTTTAATTTTTATAATATATTATTATTTTCAACTTATTTTATTATATATCTTTTTATTATTCACTAAATGCGTCTACAATTTTTTAAGATTATATTTGTGAATGTGTGTGTGTTTTTTTTTCATATCTAATATGTATTGTTCATTTAATAATATTTATAATCTCTTAGGCGTCTTAATCACTTTTTGCATCCTTGGAGGAAAATTTTACCATCTTAAAAGCTTATTGGCTTACAATTTAAATTTAAAAACACATGATAAAAATTATAACGAAGTAAAAAATAATATAATAATTTTATATTGATGAAAAAAAATAACAAATCTTAATGCATTTATAATACTAATAATTATAATTTTAAAATTTTAAAAATTTAATTTTAAAATGCATGATAAAAATTAAAATAAGATAATAGTATTATATAATTAAATAAATTTTCATTAATTTAATTTAAGAAAATTACTTGAAACATAAATTCAAAATAAATAATTTATCATTTAATTTAATATAAAACGGTAAAATATACAATTAAATAATATTATATTTTAATTATATTTTTAATATTTATTGTTTAGATAAATAATTTTTTAACTTGAAAGATAAAAACATAAAATTCAATTATTTTATTTAAAAATTAAAGCAATAATATTATATTAAAATTTAAATTTTTATGGTTAAGTGAGAATAATGAAAATATTTTGTTATATTTAAATAATAATTTAATTTTATATATGTTTTCTTATTTATTTCAATTTTTATCACATTTATAATTTTAAAATTAAACCATAAAAATATTATTTATTATTTATTTTTATTTTTGTCATATATTACCATTTTTCAATTTTTTTAATTATATATATTTTTATTATTTGCTAAAATGCGCCCACGATTTTTTAAGATTTTTGAGTGTAAGTATTTTTTATTTTTTTCACATCCCAGATGTATTATGCATTTAATAATATTCATGGCCTGTCTCCATCTTAGTCACTTACAAATTAAGTTTAAAAATACGTGATAAAAATTATAAGGAATAATAAAAAATATAATAATTTATATTGGTAAAAAAAATATGAATAAATTTATTATACTAATAAATATAATATTAAAAATTTTAAATTTTTATTTAAATTTTAAACACATGATAAAGATTACAATAAATAAAAAATATAATAATTAAATTATTATTTAAATAAAATATGAAAATAATTTTACTACTTTTACTCAATCATAAAAGATTGATTCATAGTATAATATTATATTTTAATTTTTACCAATAAAATTTAAATTTAAGAATTAATTATTGATTTTATTATTTTCTATTTATATTTAAGAATATGTGATGCAAAATATAATAAAATTAAATAAAACTGAATGAATTTAATTTAATAAATTTACTTGGAACATAAATCCATTAGATTTTAATTTATAAAGTTTAAATTTGAATTTATTATAAAAGAAATAAATAGTTTATCACTTGAGTTAATGTAAAACTGTAAAATATACAATTAAATAATATTATATATTTTTTATATTATTATTATATATGTTATTTTTTAGATAAATAATTTTTTAATTTTAAAGATAAAAATATATAAATTCAAATATTTTATTTTTAAATTTATATTTTATTATTTAAAAATTAAAACAATATTATTAGATTAAAAATTAAATTTTTATGGTAAATTAAAATAAAAAAAATATTTTCTTATATTTAAGTAATAATTTAATTTTTATATATGTTTTTATTATTTATTTTAATTTTTATCACATTTATAATTTTAAATGGAAATCATAAAAATGTTATGTTTTTATTTATTATTACTATTGCTATTATTTATTAGTTATTTTAATTTTTATCATATATTAATATTTTTCAAATTTTTTTATTATATATGTTTTTATTATTCAGTAAATGCGTCCACAATTTTTTAAGATTACATTTGTGAGTATAAATGTTTTTCATATCTGGGACGTATTATGCATTTAATAATATTTATCACGGGTCTTAGTCAATGTTTGGATCTTTGGAGGAAAATTCTACTATCTTAAAAAGTTCATCGGCTTATAATTTAAATTTAAAAACACGTGATAAAAGTTATTGACAATAATAAAAGTAATATAATACTTTTATATTGATGAAAAAAATAAAACATATGAATGTATTTATAATGCTAATAATTATAATCTTAAAAATTTAATTTTTTATATTTTAAAACGCATGATAAAAATTACAATAAATAAAAAAGAAAAATATAATAATTAAATTATTATTCAAATAAAATATGAATATAATTTTACTGCTTTTACTCAATCATAAAAGATTGATTCATAATATAATATTATTATTTTAATGTTTAAACAATAAATTTTAAATTTAAAAATTAATGATTGAATTTATTATTTTCTATTTAAGTTTTAAATATGTGATGGAAATTATAATAAATAAAAAATAAAATAAAATAATAATATTATATAATTAAATACTTTTTCACTAATTTGATTTAATAAATTTACTTAGAACATAAATTCATCATATTTTTTTATTTATAAAATTTAAATTTAAATTTATTATATATGAAATAAATAGTTTATCACTTAAGTTAATATAAAACTGTAAAATATACAGTTAAATAATATTCTATTGTATTTATATTATTAATGTTATTTTTTTAGATAAATAATTTTTTTAATTTTAAAGAAAAATATATAAATTCAAATATTTTATTTTTAAATTTTATTATTTAAAAATTAAAACAATAATATTATATTACAAATTAAATTTTTGTGGTTCAGCAAAAATAATAAAATTATTTTATTATATTTTAATAATAGTTTATTTTTATATATGTTTTTATTATTTATTTTAATTTTTATCACATTTATAATTTTTAAATGGAAACCATAAAAATGTTATATTTTTTATTTATTATTATTATTACTATTATTTATTAGTTATTTTAATTTATCATCTATTATTATTTTTCAAATTTTTTTAATAAATATATTTTTATTATTCAAAAAATGCGTCCATAATTTTTTAAGATCACATTTGTGAGTATAAGTGTTTTTCATTTTTTTCATATCTGAGATGTATTATGCATTTAATAATATTTATGACCTGCCATGGGTCTTATGTTTGGATTTTTGAAGGAAAATTCTACTTTCTTAAAAAGTTCATCGGCTTACAATTTAAATTTAAAAACACGTGATGAAAATTATTGGCAATAATAAAATTAATATTAATTTTATATTGATGAAAAAATAAAAAATATGAATGTATTTATAATACTAATAATTATAGTCTTAAAATTTTAATATTTTCTATTTTAATTTTAAAATGCATGATAAAAATTACAATAAATAAAAAATAAAAATATAATAATTAAATTATTATTCAAATAAAATATTAATATAATTTTACTATTTTTACTCAATCATAAAAGATTGATTCATAGTATAATATTATTTTTTTAATTTTTCATACAATAAAATTTAAATTTAAGAATTAATGATTGAATTTATTATTTTCTATTTAAATTTAAAATATGTAATGGAAATTATAATAAATAATAAATAAAATTAAATAACAATATTGTATAATTAAATAAATTTTCATTAATTTGATTTAATAAATTTACTTGGAACATAAATTCATAATATTTTCTATTTATAAAATTTAAATTTAAATTTATTATATATAAAATAAATAGTTTATCATTAAAGTTAATATAAAACTGTAAAATATACAATTAATGAATAGTATATTTTAGTTATATTATTAATATGTTATTTTTTAGATAAATAATTGTTAACTTGAAAGATAAAAATATAAAAAATTAATTTTTATTTCAAAATTTATATTTTATTATTTAAAAATTAGAACAATAATATTAGATTACAATTTAAATTTTTATGGTTAAGTGAAAATAATGAAAATATTTTATTATGTTTAAATAATAATTTAATTTTTATATATGTTTCTTTTTTATTTTAGTTTTTATCACATTTATTATTTTAACATAAAACCATAAAATGTTATTTTTATTTATTAGTTATTTTATTTTTTACTAAATGCGTCCAGAATTTTTTAAGATTACATTTATGAGTGTAAGTGTTTTTTTTTTCATATCTGGGATGTATTGTGCATTTAATAATATTTATGACCTTTTATGCGTTTTAGTCACTCTTTTGGATCTTGGAGAAAAATTTTACAATCTTAAAAGTTCATTGCCTTACAATTTAAATTTAAAAATACGTGATAAAAATTATAGAAAATAATAAAAAATAATGTAATAATTTTATATTAATGAAAAAATAAAAAATATTAATGCATTTATAATACTAATAATTATATCTTAAAAAGTTAAATATTTTTATTTAAATTTTAAAATGAAAGATTAAAATTACAATAAATAAAAATACAAAATGTAATAATTAAATTATTATGTAAATTAAATATGAAAATAATTTTACTACTTTTTACTCAATCATACAAGATTGATTCATAGTATAATATTATTATTTTAATTTTAAACAATAAAAATTAAATTTAAAAATTAACTGTTGAGTTAATTATTTTCTATTTATATTTAAAATGTGTGAGGAAAATATATAAATAATAAAGAAAGAAATATAATAATATTATATAGTTAAATAAATCTTTGTTAATTTAACTTAATAAATTTACTTAGAACATAATTCGTCTTATTTTTTATTTATAAAGTTTAAATTTGAATTTATTATATAATAAATAAATAGATTATCGTTTAAATTAATATACAAATAAATAATGTTATTTTTTTTATTATTTATATGTTATGTTTTTAGATAAATAATTTTTTAACTTGAAAGATAAAAATATATAATTCAATTATTTTTTATATTTATATTTTATTATTTAAAAATTAAAACAATAATATTACATTACAAATTAAATTTTTATGGTTAATTAAAGATAATAAAATTATTTTCTTATATTTAAATAATAATTTTTTTTATATGTTTTTATTATTTATTTTAATTTTTTTTATTTATTAATAATATTTATTATTACTTATTTTAATTTTCATTATATATTTCTAATTTTAATTTTTTTTATCATACGTGTTTTTATTATTCACTAAATGCGTCTATAGTTTTTTAAGATTACATTTTTGAGTGTAAACGTTTTTTTTAAATTTTTTTTTATATCTTAAATGTATTATGCAGTTAATAATATATTTGACCTGTCATATATCTTAATCATTGTTTGGATCCAAATTGTAGAATTTTAAAAATTTATCTGTTTACAATTTAAATTTAAAAACGGACGATAAAAATTATAATAAATAATAAAATAATTTTATGTTGATGAACACAATAAAAATATGAATGCCTTTATTATACTAACAAATGTAATTTTAAAAATTTAAAATATTTTTATTTAAATTTTAAAACGCATGATAAAAATGAAAAAAACAAATAAATTTTTTTAGTAATTAAATTATTATTTAAATATAATGAAATAATAAATTTAATACTTTTACTCAATCATAGAAGATTAATTTATAGTATAATATCATTATTTTAATTCTTAAACAATAAAATTTAAATTTAAATATTATTTGAATTTATTATTTTCTATTAAAATTTAAAAATATGCGATGGAAATTTTAGTAAATGATAAAAAAAGAAGTTAATAATATTATATAATTAAATAAATTTTTGTTAATTTAATTTAATTAGTTTTCTTAGAATATAAATTCTTCTTAATTTTTATTTACAAAATTTAAATTTAAAAGTCATCAAATAAAAAATAAATACTGCCTCGTTTAAATTATTATAAAATTGTAAAATATAGAATCAAATAATATTATATTTTAATTATGTTATTTTTTAGATAAATAGTTTTTTAACTTGAAAGATAAAGATATATAAATTTAAATATTTTATTTTTAAATTTAAATTTTATTATTTAAAAAATAAAACAGTAATGTTACCTTGTAAATTAAGTTTTTATAGTTAAGTAAAAAGAACAACGTTATTTATTATATTTAAATAATATATTTTTTTACATATATTTTTATTATTTATTAATTTTTATCATATTTATAATTTTAATGGAAGCCATAAAAGATTATTTTATTTATTTATTATTTATTACATATTTTAATTTTTATCATATATTTTTAATTTTTAATTTATTTTTGTTATATATTTTTATTATTCACTAAATACGCCCACAGTTTTTTTTATTATTATTCTATCATATATTACATGTGTAATGTATTATGCATTTAATAATATTTGTGACCTGTCATGCAGCTTATTCACTGTTTGGATCGGTGGAGGGAAAATTGTTTTGAAACTGATCCCGTTTAGGGAAGGCCGGGAAGGAAAGGCAATGATCCGTTTAGGAAAGACTGGCAAGGAAAGGCAACAAGGAAAGGCAAGGAAGAAACGGCAACAAGAGGAAAAAAAAGTATATAACACAGGAAATACTAGGTTTTCAGTACTATGCCTCTGTATAATTACCTGTGGTTCTGGGTTTTCAGTACTCATTGCCTCTGTATTACTACGATTCACATTCAATCGGGGCTCATCCTTCTCTTTCTTCCTTCACCGCCGCTCCATCCTATCCGAACCATACTTGTCTCCCTCTTCACAGCAATCACAATCCGAGTTTTCCTTTCCCTTCCATCTATCAGATTTATTTCTGCCACGCCGCACACGAATATCTCTCCCTTTTTTTCCCCCTGTAATATGCGAATCAATCTTATTCTTCTTCCTCCCACCCAGTTTTCCTTTCGATTTTGCACTTTCGTGGTTCGGAAGCGGCGTCGTTTGGACCATACTTATCCGAAGAAGAGAAAGCTCTAATCCGACATGGGTAGGAAGAAGCCGTCAGCGAGGGACGAAGAGAACCATTCGCAGCAAGGCGGTGGGAATTCGAAGAAGAAGGTGCTCGTCATCGATGACGATGAGTATTCCATCGGAACCGAGCTCTCCGAGAACCCGCCGCCGCTGCCGGAAGAAAAACCTTGCGCAGCCGGAAAGAAGAAAGGTAAAAAAGGTAATGCAGAGGCTAAGAATAATGATGAGGATGTTCCTGAAGTTGTGTTTGCTGGGAAGAAAAAGGGGAAATCGGAAAAAGGTGGTGGGAGCACTGTTTTGACTGCACCTAGCTTTGGGTTGCTTGGGGAAGAGGAAGATGGTGCTGATGATGAAGAGAACTCTGGGTTAACTGGTGAACCGGATGGTGAGGAGGAGGACGAACCTGTGGTTAGTTTTTCGGGTGCGAAGAAGCCCTCGAAGGGTTCGAAGGAAGGGAGTGATAGTTTGTTCACTGCTTCTTCTTTTGATGCTGTTGATGATAAGGATGGTGCAGAGGAGGAAAATCCTGCAGTTAGCTTTTTCGGTAAGAAGAAGCCGTCTAAAGGGAAGAAGGGTGGTGGCAGTTTGTTCATTGCATCGGCATTTAATGCTATTGATGATGATGGTGAGGTGGTGCATAATTCTGCGTATGAGGGCAGTGATGTTGTTGATGAATCAGTTATTGCTTTTACGGGGAAGAAGTCTTTGAAGGGAGGAAAGATAGGAGATTCTGTCTTTTCAGCTGCTAGTTTTGGTGAGATTGATGATGGAGAGGATATTAAGGATGGAAAGGAAGATGGTGGTGAGGATGAAGACATTGGACCGATCACATTCTCAGGTAAGAAAAAGAAGTCATCCAAGACTTCAAAAAAGGCTGTTAATGCTATGAGTAAGGCTTTTCCTGATGAGGATGATGTTTCTGTACCTGAGTCTGGTGAAGGTGGTGATGACAAAGATGAGGATGATGTTTCCTTAATTGCATTTTTTGGTAAGAAGAAATCTTCTAAAAAGGAAGTCGGTAGTAGTGCTGCCAAAGGGAGTGATGAAATTAGGTTTGGGAGGGTGAATTTAGACACCATTGAGCCTGAGCAACCCACTGTTGTAGTTAGTAGTACTGATACTAACCACAACCGTGTAAATAAGAGTGCAGAGGTCACTGGAACTTCCAAAAATAAGAAGAAGAATAAGAAGAAGAGCGGAAGAACTGCTCAGGAGGAGGAAGATTTAGACAAGATTCTTGCAGAGCTTGGTGAGGGCCCTACTGCAGCGAAACCTGCACCTCCTCTACTGCAGGATGATAAAGTTCAGCAACCTACTCCTGAAGTAGGTGCTGCTGCTGAGGTTTCAGGGGAAAAGGAGGGTGAAGAAGAGACAGTAGAGTCAGCTGCTGCAAAAAAGAAGAAAAAGAAAAAGGAAAAAGCGAAGGAGAAGAAGGCAGCTGCAGCTGCAGCTGGAAGTGCAACTGAGAATGAAACTGCAGAGGTTAAAACTGAGACAATTGAATCCAAGAAGAATGAGTCGAAGAGTAAAGCAGCTGACAAGAAAGTTCCAAAGCATGTTAGGGAGATGCAAGAGGCACTGGCTCGAAGAAAAGAGGCTGAGGAAAGGAAGAAAAGGGAAGAAGAGGAGAGGTTAAGGAAGGAGGAAGAGGAGCGACGAAGGCAAGAGGAACTTGAGAGACAGGCAGAAGAGGCTAGGCGTAGAAAGAAGGAAAGAGAAAAGGAGAAACTCCAGAAAAAGAAGCAAGAAGGCAAGTTATTAACCAGTAAGCAGAAGGAAGAAGCTCGCCGATTGGAGGTAATGAGGAGGCAAATTCTCAGTACCACAGGGGTTGTGACTCTTCCTTCTGGCGAATCCGGTGCTCCAGCCAAAAAACCAATATATCAGACGAAGAAGTTAAAACCAAACCATCGAAATCAGAATGGTGCTGCTGCCGCTGCTGCTCAGACAGCTGAAAGTGTTGAAGCAAAGGAGACTACCACTGATCTGGGGTCAGAGGAACCTGAAAAGGATGAAGTGGAGTCAGCGCAGGTGGAAGACAAAGTTGAACTTCCTGAAGCTGCTGAAGAGGATGGAGTGGAAGATGTAGAGGATGAATGGGATGCAAAAAGCTGGGATGATGTTAGTCTGAATACCCAAGGTGCATTTGCTGATGAAGAAGCTGACTCAGAGCCTGAACCTATTCTCAAAAAGGAGATTAAAAATGCTGTACCTACTCAAAATGCTGGTGAGATTTGCATTTAATTGATTCTTTTGCTTGTTGATATCATGCTTGAAATATCTTTGATGATTGAAAATAACAAGCTTGATAGTTTGGTGGCATTGAATTCTGGTCCTTATTGTGGTGTCCTTACAATAATTACTGTAGAAAATACATCTATGAATTTATTTTGGTATATATTAATAGAAACCAATGATGCTTTAAAATTTGGTCCAAGAACTCTGCTGACCAAAAGACTTGGTGTCAAACCTGTCACTATGCAGTGTCATGCATTTTTTAATTGTCAAAATATGATAATAGTACACTTTTATCCACCTTTGCTTTAGATTTGAAAAAAAATGATTTTGTTCATAGAGATAAAGGAAAACAGCATGCAGCAGGTCTCCTTTTTGGTGCGTGTGCGTGTGAGACCAAACTAATTCCGTCTTTGTGTGTATGTTCAAGGCCGAATGGTGTTTGATTGACCCAAGCAGATATCCCTGTATGTGTTTGGTTGTTACTGTTGCATGCGTCCAAGTGCATGAGCGATTGAATGGAAGAGTTTTGGCTTATACTTTTGTTTCCCCATTAACAATTAATCTTTTGATTGTTAACAACTTTCAATTTAAAAATAGTTTATTTTCCTCATATACAACAGTTACTACTAAGAAAACTGTTTCTAAACCTGTGGATGAAGAAGTTGAAGATAAAAAGCAGGCTACCGTTGTGGTTGGCAACAAAAATAAAAAGCATGATCTTGATTTGAAAAGGGAACCCCAAAAGTCTGCCGAGCCTCCTAAGCCGAGTGATGAGAACCTGCGTTCCCCAATTTGCTGTATCATGGGGCATGTGGATGCTGGCAAAACCAAGCTGCTGGATTGTGTTCGAGGTACGAATGTTCAGAAGGGTGAGGCTGGTGGCATCACACAACAGATTGGTGCAACATTTGTTCCTGCTGAGAACATACGTGAAAGAACAAAGGAATTGAAAGCTGATGCAAAACTTAAAGTTCCTGGGCTACTGGTTATTGATACCCCAGGGCACGAATCATTTACTAACATGAGGTCTCGGGGTTCAGGTCTATGTGATATTGCTATTGTGGTTGTTGACATTATGCATGGGTTGGAGCAACAAACAAAAGAATCACTAAATCTATTAAAAATGAGGAATACAGAATTCATTGTTGCCCTGAATAAGGTAGTATTCACGCCCTACACTTTTTTGAGTTTTTTTAATAGGCAATGCATATGTCTGTCACATTGTTCTTGAACCATTGCAGGTTGACAGGCTTTATGGGTGGAAAACTTGTCGCAATTCTCCTATTGTTAAAGCAATGAAGCAACAGTCTAACGATGTTCAAAATGAGTTCAATATGAGGCTCACTCAGGTAGCAAAAGATTTTTCTTTTCATCAGTTGTACCAGATGATCTGTTATTCTTTGCCACCCTAATTTTTTCCTGTTTCATTGCTAGATTATAACTGAATTCAAAGAACAGGGGCTCAATACTGAGTTATATTATAAAAATAAAGAAATGGGAGAAACTTTCAGCATTGTGCCTACAAGTGCAATAAGGTAATTGCCATAGCCTTGTAGTCATAATATGGTGCCACCTCACCCTCCTGTGTAAATAATATAATTGTGGATTGGTAATTGACAGTGGTTGGTTTTGAAGACCATTGGTTGAGCGTTCCTTTCTTTTTATATGTTTAATGTTGCCATTGGATCAAGTTCTCTGGTCTGATGAACAGTGGTGTTTCCTTTGTGATTAAGATTAACGTAAATGGATGGGTCATGCTTTGGGACCAATGTGCAGCTTTTTTCCTGCACACGTAAAATACTAATGGGATAATACTATACGAGGGACAGATGTCTTTGTTTTTTTTTTTTCTGGGAAAACTTAGTGCATGGCATTATGGGTATGAGAATGCATATCTGATAGAATATTGAATTGTAATTACTTAACAAGTAAATTTTATTAATTCTGATGTTAATATGAACAATATTACACCATTTGTCTTCATTTTATAAGAGCCCAATTCTAAGTCAAATATTTTGTTGATTTTGAACAAGTTTGAGCCCGTTAGGAGGCATCTTTACTGCTTCAAACGTTCTACTGTGTTTTAGAACATCTCAACCTCTTTGAGATGTTTCAAAATGGGTTCAACCTGTTTGATCTCTACTTGAAATTGTCCAAAAATTGGTGATTGTGGGAGCAGTGGGAATGGCAAAGGTAGGTATGGGAAAAGTGGGTGGACATTTCCATTTATCTTGGATGTCAGCATAGCTAGTAAGTTGCTAAAACATTGCCTTAGGGCAGAAACTATCGATTTTATTGTTGCCTAAAACTGTTGCATAATCTGCCTAATGCTTCTCACTTGGCTGCTGTTGTATTGATTTTGAGTATTTGATGTTTCAGTGGCGAAGGAGTCCCTGATTTATTATTGCTATTGGTTAAATGGACCCAGAAAACAATGGTTGAGAAGCTTACATACAGTGAAGAAGTGCATGTTAGCCTCTTCTCATGTAATATTAAAGCTGGTTGAATGCTTTATGATTGTTTAACTGTAGGGACCTAATTGTTGTTTAATTGTGGCTAGCAGTGTACTGTTTTGGAGGTCAAGGTAGTTGAAGGCCACGGAACTACTATTGATGTTGTTTTAGTTAATGGTGTTCTTCATGAAGGAGATCGAATAGTTGTTTGTGGAATGCAGGCAAGCTTCTCAAACTCTCACTTCATCATCTATTAGCACATGCTCTCTACTTCAGACTAATGAACTTTTAATTATAGGACCCTATTGTTACAACAATTCGATCTTTATTGACACCTCATCCAATGAAGGAACTCTGTGTCAAGGTACAGCTATCTCTTTTGCAATTTACTTGTACACATTTGTACTTGGTAAGAAATTAAAACTTTTCTACATAACTTTCAAATATGAATGTGAACACATGATTTTTAGGTTGGAATTTACTGATTTTATATTTGAAAGTATGGGTTTCTAAGGAAAAAGATGCATTGAAATTGTAATTAGTTTTGGTGATACTCACTCCTCTTGTTGCTAAGTTTGCGGTCAAGGCTGTCAACGTTGAGAGTATAGGTAAAACTACCAGTAAGCTTGACTATGTAAACTCATTACATTCTTCAAAACTATTATTAAAAAGTGCCGCAGACATAATTTTATAAAATATCCATTAAGGTAAGGAAATAATTCATTGTAAAACTTAGGTATGTAAATAATTTGTGTCTAACTGTTTATTTTGTTTCAATGTCAATAATTTGTTTAGCATGTCTTACAAATCTGTATTACGTTCTCAAATAACAATTTCCATCCAGGAAGGGGGAGTGCATTATTTAATGTTTTACAAGTCAACTAAATAATGATGGTCTTATTTCAGGGAACATATATTCATCACAAAGAAATCAAAGCTACAATGGGTATAAAGATCAGTGCCCAGGTACTTCTTGGTGATATTGATCTGACTTCTTTTGATACCAGTTTTTATCCAGCAGTGTCTTTCCTATGATTACATGTAAAGCTTTGGTTTTATTTTGTTTTTTATTGAAGGGTCTTGAACATGCCATTGCTGGCACTGGTTTATATGTGGTGAAGCCTGATGATGACTTGGAAATTGTTAAAAACACAGCTATGGAAGATATGCAGTCAGTCATGAGCAGGGTTGACAAAACTTGTGAAGGTGTTTGTGTACATGCATCTACACTTGGCTCCTTGGAAGCATTACTCTTGGAAGTGAGTGTTCCTGTTAGCAGTATAAGCATAGGCCCTGTACATAAAAAGGATGTAATGAAGGCTGGTGTAATGCTTGAAATGAAGCGAAAATATGCTGCTATATTGGCATTTGGTGTCAAAGTTGATCCTGATGCTAGGGAACTTGCAGATGAATTGGGTGTGAAAATATTTACTGCTGATTCCATGTATAATCTATCTGAGCAATTTAAGCCTTACATTGACAATATTAAGGAGGAGAAAAAGAGAGAAGCTGCCGCTGAGGCAGTCTTCCCATGTGTTCTGAAAATTCTGCCCGACCACATTTTCTACAAGAAGGATCCAATTATGTTGGGAGTTGATATCCTTGAAGGCACTGTGAAGGTATTTTTTTTCTAATTCACAGATTTTCTTTAATATGGCAGTGTCTCTAGTGAATAGCTTTTTTCTCAATATAAGTTGCTTTTTTCCTGGAGTAACTCCATTATCCATCAGTGGTATTTTAATTTTGGATCTATATTTAAGAGGAATTAGCAATTATATTTCCTTGTCCCTTTTGGTTAAATTTAGGCTGTGGTTGTTTGACTAGTTGGAAAATGGGGAGGTTGAAATTTTGAAATAAATAAGATTTTACACTTGTTTGATACAACGAAAGTGTTGGAAGAGTGAAAGTGTAGTGCTACTTATTTACCCACCACCCCTACAATTTGGGCCACTTTTTAGGATGAAAATGAGCTGAAAGTTATTTATAACCCTTTACCTCAACAGGTGGTGAATTTAAAGCTTTTTTATACTTCTCGATTGTCATTTTCATTTTCCACCTACTCGAATAATATAGTCAATCTGTTAATCACACTTGGAAGACTTTAGAAACACTTGAAACTTGGAGATTAAATTTGTTTCCATATTAAACAATTGATTTCAATATGGTGTTGAATTTGGAGATTTGCACTATTAGAATTGTCTTTCAATAGATATGGCACATTAAACTAGTGGACCTGCCATACAGACTGTGCTTGACTGTCATCTTCACGCTACATAATTTATCTGCTGATTCTTTTGTATCAGTTCTGTACCAAAGTATGCTGGAAAACTAGATATTTTGCCCAGTAAATCAGTGATTCCTAGTTCCTACCCCTTTATTCCATCCAGTAAATCAGTAATCAACCTTGAACTATGTAAATTCTTTCCCCCTCCCCCAATTGTTGTGCTTGTATAACTTTGTGGCCATATTTATCAATATTGTTAGTGTTAATTTTATATATACTTGCCCGTCAGAGGCTTCAACATTATTTTTCAGATTAGTCATGGTGAACCCCATTTTCTAACCATTTAAGATTCACTATATTTTTGGTTTTATGATGTTAATGAGGATCATTTTATGTTAGGATGTCTATTCGGTGCATTCCACAAAAGTTATTTGCTTTGATTTCTTTAAACTTGTATCTAATAATGTCCCCTTGGCAGGTTGGGACTCCAATTTGTATTCCTTCGAGAGACTTCATTGATATTGGTCGCATTGCCTCCATTCGGAATAACGATAAACATGTTGATTATGCAAAGAAGGGGCAGAAAGTAACCATTAAGGTATGTTCTTGTACTTTGTAATGAACATCTTTGAACTCACAAAGTTGTTCCAATGGAAATTGAATTTTAATATGGATTAAAAAACCTTATCTTTATAAAAAAGAAGCGGAAAGCTTTAACCTTTTAAGTTGCACTGTTGAAAAGGCTAAAAGATCATTAATACCTATTTAAAATTATTTGAAGTAATACTTTTATTACATTGACAGAATGCCATTATTCATTTTTATGATTTACAAGTGATCAGTAATAAGATATGGATACTGAGAAAATGGTGAAAGAAAAGCGAGGAGGTGGACAAGAGGGTGAAATCGAATGATCTTGTTGCTTTGTGTACATTTTTTGTATTTATATGCTCCAATTTGGTTTACAGATTGTTGGCAGCAACCCTGAGGAGCGACAGAAAATGTTTGGCAGGCATTTTGAGAATGATGATGAACTTGTAAGCCATATTTCACGGAGATCTATTGATGTACTCAAAGCTTATTTTCGGGTAAGTTTATAACAATAAGCATGATGAGCAACATGTATTTAACTCTATGGATTTGATTGAAAATGTCTTCACTGTTGATTGATATAGGATGATCTAGCTACGGATGAATGGAGACTGGTTGTTAAATTGAAGAATCTTTTCAAGATACAGTGAAAGTTGATGTGGGCAATTAAGTATTCATTTCAGAAAAAGGTTTCAGCGAAATGTTTGGTTTTATTGAATAATTTCTCATTTTAAATAATAAGATTGATTTTTTATAATTTTGATTTTAGGTGTTATTTACGAATAGTGTGTATAATGATTTTTACTTTTTTTTTATAGATGATAATATAATTTATCATTTATTATTATTTTTTATTCTTTTTAACATAAATTTTTTAGTTTTAAAATACTTTTAACATACTTTTGAATAATAATAATAACGATAAAAAGTGAGCAATAATGGCAGAAGAATGTAAGATTGTTCAATTGGTGCTTGGCAATGGAGTGTCAAACAGTTGCTATGGTGGTGGTTGGGAAGGTTTACAACGTTGTCAATAGAGAATGTTAGGTAATCACAACAAATGTATGTCGAACAATAGTGATTGTAGTTGAGATCGTGAGATTGAGACGATAATAAAAAAAAAGTTGCTTAACAGTAATAATGATAATGAATGATAATGAATAATGTTAGATGATAATAATTAGAGATGGTGGAAAAATCATTATTATCTAAAATTTGACGGTAACCGATGAAGAAACATCCGGATTAGATAATTAGATAAGAGTTGGGTTGTGATGGTTTTTGACTGAATAATTGGTCGGTTGCAGGATTGGAAGAAAAAATTTAATAAAAATTGAATTTGACTGATATGTTTGATATTTATCTGTCATGAATGTTGGAGTTTATGATTTTCAAACTTTATATATATATTTTTTTGTTTATTTTTTGGGTTTTTGGTCATTTCTAATTTTTAACATTTTTTTTAATTTTTTGGTCATATTCGTTTTTCGATTTTTTTTTTGTTTTTTATTATCTCCTATTTTTAACTTTTCTTTTTTATTATTTTTTTTTCTTCTTTCTCTTCTTACTTTACATTTAAAATCGAAATTACCCACCTAATTATCCGTAATAACAGCAATAAGAAAATTGATCAAACTATCATATTTTTTATCGGAAAACGGTTTTAATCATTTCCAACATCAATTTATGACGATTTCAAATTTTCTCACCTGAAACTTTCCGAAACCCACCCCTAGTGATGACAATAGGAAATATTAGACAATAACAATAATAATAGAAAATATCATAAAAGATCGCAGTTGTGGTGAAAGACTTTAAATAATAATAATAATAATAATAATAATAATAATAATAATAATAATAATAATAATAATAAATATTAACTAAAGGTTAACATCAATTATTAATGAAATTCTAATTTTAAAAAATAGCATAAAAAATATATATAGTGATCCACTTAAATTTTGTTCTTCTTTTAATTCATTAGATGACTTATCTTTATCATGGTGCACACCTTAAAAATTGGAGAAATTACTTTTTTTATTTTTATTTTTTTTTAAATTTTGATATTTTATTTTATCTTTTTTTAATATGTATTCTGTAAATTAATTTATAAAATATATTTTTATATTCCGTAAATTAATTTATAAAATATATTTTACAGAATATTTTTTTATATTTCGTAAACTAATTTGCGAAATATAAAAATATATATTCCACAACTTAGTTATAAAATGTAAAAATATATATTTCACAAATTAATTTACAGAATATAAAAATATATTTCATAAATTAATCTCTAAAATGTAAAAATTTATATTTCGTAAATTAATTTATATAATATATTTGCTAAAAATATATTAAAAAATAAAAAAAATGTAAATAGAAAAAAGGAGAGATGGAAAAAACAATTTCCAAATTGAGTTTCCACCTTTGGATCTTTTCATACGGTGTGCTTGGGTAATCTCGACAAAAAAAGTTGATCAATGACTAGAAAAAAATGGCTCTCCATTTTTTGCAAGACAGGATAGGATGCAGAAGAGCCCGTGTTGGAATTTCGGAATTGATCATATATAAAAGTTAAGTTTTTGTAATATTAGACTTCTTTGTTATATTATTTCTGATTGTCCCATAGTATTGCTTAGAAAATGAATCCTACGTAACAAGGAATATTACTAGTCAAAGAAAGTACAAAAGCAGTGCAACCAATATTATTATATAAGTAATATTATTATTTAATAACTATATAGTTGAGAGCTATATAATGTTCTGCGTCTCTAATTGGGTTTGGGGGGACATTGTTGTACATCACCAGCATTGCCCCCATATGGTACGCGTCCATACTTTTGCATCTCTATTTTTTCTTTTTACATTTTTTTAAATTTTTATTATTTTCATTTTATTTTTTAATAAATATTTTGTAAAATGATTTTTAAAATATAAAAATATATATTTTTTATAAATTAATTTATAAAATATATTTATTAAAAATTAAAATTAAAAATAAAATTTTAAAAAAAATAAAGGAAGATGAAAAAATAGAAAAAAAAAAGAAGGGATGAAAATGCAATTCAAAGCAATTCCCTACCAAAAGCTGTCACCCCCAGTACGGGTGATGATAGCACTCACTTTGCTCAAATACATAATTTTCTTCTTTCTTAGTTCCATTGGGGCTTGCAGTGAAGTCATTAGTAGCTGAAATGCCCCTAACTTGGCCGCCAAGTATTCCTAGCAAATCACTTCCCATCATTGGTAGGTTTGTTGTGGTGCTAGACACCCAACCTCTGCGCCATCTTTCAAGTTATTCAAATGAAACATTTGGCCAATACCCAATATATTCTTCATCATCTCCCTCCCAATAAACAAACCACCAACTCTCCCCTGGACTCTGCATTCAATTCTAGTATCAGAACAACAAACACCAAAATAACAAGGTTTAGTTTGGATAATTCTTTTCAACAAACATTTATAAGAGAAAAATTAAGAAGATAAAATGAATCAATTTTCTTTCATAAATTAAAACCAATTTATGTACATCAATTTTTAAAGATAGATGAGAAAAATAAAAAAATTATATAAATAAATTGAATTTATATTATTAGAAAAGTTTAATTTATTGTATATCCCTAAACCCTGAGCCACTAAGTTGTCCAGGGCCAACTTGAGGTTGGTGTGTACTAATATATCCTTGAATGTAATCTTATTTTCTATCATGAAGCCATGCGGTAATGAAAGATCTAGCAAACTGGAATATAAATAGGAATGAGTTGGTATCTATTGTTCTCTTTTATTGGAAAATCATGTTTACACGCTCACTAAGTATATACATCTAAATCTAATAATAGATAAAAACAGAAGCGGTATATTATTTATATTAAAAAATATAAAACTTATTTTCTATTTATTTCTTTTTAATGATATTATCTATATTGTCATTTTTTTTCTCTTCTCTTTGTACACATCTCTTGCTTATAATAAAAGTTGTAAATTTTTTAGTAGAAATATATTTTTTAAAAGAAAAAAGATATTATAAATAAGATAAACTATAAAAAATAAAAATAAAATAAAAAAAGATAGAATTTTTATACGCATTATGAAAATTATTAATTATTATTTTTTATTTTGGTAGCCATATATACTTCCTCATCAGACCTAATTGATCTCACTTACTTCTGTATCAAATAATATTCATTACTCAATTTTTTATATTCCTCAACTTTAATCTATATATATATATATATATTATACAGCTTTAAATTAAATATAACAAATTCTTTAGTTTTATTTTTAATTGAATATTGAAGATAAAAATAAATAAATAAATAAATAAAGTTTTGAAACCTCCAAATTGCAAGACACCAACTAATGGCTGCCGGTGCCCACCGTCTCCCCCAAAACCAAAAAACAAAAAACAAAAAAACAGAACAACATAATTTTCTTGTCTTGTGAACGCAATGTCAAACATATTCTTGCTGTGTGTTTTTTTGTCCTTTCAATTAAAAAATTAACAATAAAATTACTAGTAAAATATTTGTATTTTAAAGAGAAATGTTTTAAATTTGTATTATCTTTTTAAATAGATTTTAAAAAAAAAGAAGAAGACAGTTATTGTTTCAATCCCTTATAAACTTCTCAAGGAAACAAGTTCAAACTTTCCCTTTGCTTTATATAAATTATAACTATTTTTAAACAGAAAATAATTTTATTTATGAAGCAGAATATCAATGACATAATTTATTTTTTTACATATAATATTTAAATATGATATTTTATTTTAAAAATTAAATATATATTACTTAAATTAACCATCCTTCAATGGTTGAGATTATTCTTCTGCATTGTTATGTAATAATTTTTAATGTTAAAGATTGCTTTAAATTAAAGGCATCTCACAATACGTTTCATTTTAATTTTTTTATTGTATCCTTTCATAAATAATTAATTCATTTTTTTTTTGTTGACTTACTTTCAGAATAATAATAAAATGCGATTTGAAAAAGACTAGCGATAACTAGCTCCTACACTAAGAGTATGGATAATAAAAATTGTTTGTTGTAATAATGAAGAAGAATTGGTTTTTCAAGAAAAACTTTTTCTAGCCATGTCAACAAGTTGAAGGAATTTGGTAGGTTTCCACGCTCATGTTACAATCCATTTCTCTAAATATTTATCATTGGTAATTTGGATTTAACTATTTTTATAAGTAAAAGATAGATTGTAAAGAATGAAATTAATATAGGTATAGATATTAATTATAAAATTAATAATGAGATTGTAATAAAACATATCTGCATATTCAACACCACATATGAAATTATTAAAATGTCAAGCACTTTATAATATGCATGAAAAGGGAGTTAGTACCAAAATTGTAGATTGAAACTAAGGATAATGGATTTTCTCTTTCATATTGGTTTCTTTATCCTTCAACTTCTGTTGATTCATCTTTTCCTCTGGGATGTGAGCATTGTATAGTTTAGTTTAGCCTTGATCCACTTGAAAGGCTCTACACTCTAGACTAGTCAAACCTTCATTCTATCTGGTTTTATTGCTCTTGTTTTACACTGTAAATTTTTTTAAACCAAAAACTTTGTTTGCGGATAAATGATAAATCATGGTTATTAGATTTTAAAACACGTTCTTGGTTAATATTATGATCATGTATTAGAGTAGATGTTTGGGGTTATAAAATAAATACTGTCTTCCTTTGTTAAAGCTAGTGCAACCCGCAACAAAATATCCAAATCTATTAATGTGGTGAATATTGTAATGGAATTTAGATATTTTCTTTTGAAAAATACAATGTTGTCCACTTTAAAGGCAGTTTGGTATAAAAAATCTTCCAAGTTGAAACCACAGTGTAATCAAAACTTGTGATTATCCTAATTATCCGAGCTTATGTCATCTCAAGCATTTCCACATGTAAAAAACAATCATTTAGCGGCACAGCTTATCAAACTTAGAAACCCTTTTAGATGACATATTCAACTGCTAAATCAACTTGCCAAGTTTAATCCAACGACATAAATCGATTCTAAATTTATCTGAAAGCTAATAAGAAAAGACTTCGAAATTAAATAAACAACATCATTAGACATGGCTAACCGGACGGGATACGTGGATGAAAATATAGGTGAAAAATCATAAATTCAAATTATGATTACAGTGCTTGCTAGAACAACAGAATAAAGATCAAAAGTCATAATTCGACTCTAAGTATTTGTTTAGATAATTAAGAGTAAATAAAATATCATATAAAAAATCTGTTGTGTAATTACTTTGTTTAGATACATAACTTAATAATTCATTTTAAGAAATTTAACATACTTACTTTTACCTCTTTTCTACATCAAGGATATATTTTAGTTAATAATCAATGACTAATTTTTTCAAGATATAAAAATTGTTAAAATAAATTTTTCTTTTTTCAACAATATTTTACAAATACAAATTTAAACTCTACTTAACTGCTTAAAAAAGTCAACAATCTACCAATCTTGCTATACTTTATTAGTGCTTTTACCTGCTATGTTACCACAAAAGAGACATGAAATGATTAAAAAATTATTTAATCAATGACAAAGTAGTGTTTATTTCTTACGGTTGTGAAATAACCTCTCTATTGTTACCAGATTATTAAACGGTCAAACAATGGATTTTTTTTTTAGAAAAGAAAAACTGTTTCAGTACAAAAGTTATCTGAACAAAAAATTTTTACTTTAATAAGTTTTGGGAACTAAGTTTTTCACTTTCGTTTTTTCTTTTTACACTCCTTCGTATCTTGTAATTTTTTTAATTATATTTTTTAACAAATATATTTTGTAAACTAAATTTTTTATATTCTATAAATTAGTTTATAGAATATATTTTTACATTTCATAAATTAGTTTGGAGAATGTATAATTTTATATTTCGTAACTTAATTTACAGAATATAAAAATTTATATTCCACAAATTAATTTGTAAAATGTAAAAATACACCCCGTAAAATATATTTCGTAAATTAATTTATAAAATATAAAAATATATTCCGTAAATTAGTTTACAGTATGTAAAAAATACATTTCACAAATTAATTTTTGAAATATATTTTTTATATTCCGTAAATTTATGAAATATATATTAAAAGAAAAGAAAAAATAAAAATATTCAGATTTAAAAAAAAATGTAAAAAAAAAAAACGGGAATGCGAAAACCTAAAACCCTAAGTTTTTAGAAAGTGAAAATAGTGAGAATTGCTTTTTACACCCTCCAAATTTCTTTTTGCACCCCCCATTACATGTGAAAATACAAAAATACCCCTGTGATTATATCTCATCAGCACCTCCCTCTTCTTTCTTCATTTTTTTTTTTTCGTTTTCAGTTGCCATTGTTGTTCAATGAAGAGAACTCCAAAGTTGAGTTTGCGGAATGCATCAATCGTCTTGTACTTAGGTGCACCAGAGAAACTAACCTAAACCCCTAATCCATAAATCCCTACATCTGGCCTACCAATAAACTACAAAATGTTAATGGATATTAACATGAAACTTGGACCATGGAGGTTGGACCTTGAAGGTGCTTGCGGAGAAGACGAATGCACCTTGCGGAAAAGAAGAGGTTGATTGGGGGAATGCACCTTGCGGAAGAGAAGAGGTTGATTGCGGAAAAAAGGGAGATGCTAAGGGTATAATTGAAATAAAAAAGTTATAAAAAAATTAAAGGGGATGTAGAAAGAAAAAAAGAGGGTGTGAAAAGTAAGCCTCGTAGCTTTTATGATATGAAAAGTTGATTTTCCAAATAATAGATCAAAGCCTGATGGGCCTTCAAAGCCCACAAATGGCTAATCATTAAATGACCCAACCCATATATAGTATGAAGTATTATCTTCCTTCTAAGTTCCATTTACAACCCAAAAAACAGAAGTGGAAACTTTGCTTGAATATGAAAATTTCGATTTTTCACGTCACGTGAGTAGTGCCACCGATAAATCAGAACAAACAACCTCCAACATCATCATCCTCCATGTTTATGAAGATGAAGATCAACATGCTCCTCTTTATTCTCCTTATCGCTTCCGCACTTTCTTTTTCTCTTGCCAGAGGTTCCTTTCCTTTAGGTATCCTGTCTGTTTCTTTGCATCTCAAACTATGCATCAATGCTTATAAAGTTTTTTTTTTGTTTAATAAGGAAAGGGAAAGAAATGGGTTCTAGTAAATTTGAGTTTTTTAATTCTTGGCTTAGCCCAGTCTGAAACTCATTGTTGAAGGTGTAATCATATTTAAGATTTTGAGGTTTTTAGTATTTTTTAATAGGTAGAGTTTTGACCTTTTGATGTTCTGAATGAAGTGGAAATTTATTTACCCGTTTTTCTAACCAATGATTCTTGGCTTGCATGTGGAATTATATTGTCAGTTCATTTTTATTTCAATTGTTTGCTTTAGGAGTTTGAAGTGAAAGTTAGATGGTTGTGATAATTAGCTTGGTTATGTTTGCTATTTAGCTTGAGGGATGGAATTTTGAATTTGAAGTTTCTAACTGCATGTTTATGTTGGTGTTAGGAGAATTTAATAACATTAGTAACGCAAGCCGTACAAGGCATTTATTAGAAGATGATGGATCTCATGTTCAGACAAGGTAATTAATCATCATGGATCTTCTCCTGGATAGCTATGACGTAGTTATTGTTATGCTTTGTTCTGCATTTAACTTTAAATAGTGTTTTTTTATAATCATTTATTAATTTATTTAGCAGTGTTGATTTGGCACAAGGATATATGACCAATGCTGAGCTTGAAAGGGTCATCAAGGAATTTGGACAAAGATGCAGTAACATTTCTAGGATATACAGGTGATTCCTCATACCTGTGCAATGCTTCTTTCTTGATTATCTATCTCAAAATTATGGCTCAACGAAGGAAATTAGAGCATAATGTTTGTTAATTCTGTCTTTCATGAATAAGTGATCTTCTCAAAAGGTAGTGCTTCTTGCAATTTCTAAACTGACTTGCAATTTGTTTCTCTCTTTGAGGGATTCTTGGAATGGCTATTAGTATTGGGAAGAGTGTAAATGGATTTCCACTGGTAATTTTTTTTATCTTTTGAAATTCATTCATAACTTAGTTTTGATAAAAATAGCTTCATTTAAGTGAACATTGTCTTTTGTTTTCCTCCATTCCTAGTGGGTGATAGAGATTTCTGACAAGCCAGGAGAAGAAGAGACTGAACCTGCATTTAAGGTGAGCATTTGGCATCCAATACCAGGGAAGCAACTTGCTTGTGACGATGCTTTATTTTAACTTTATTGCTTTTGAAGTTAGAGTATGATAACTCATTGAGAGGTGGGAATAGACACAAAAATATTGAAATTACTCTTCGACTCACTCTAATCCTCCGAATTCCCTTCCCTTTTTGCTAAAGTTGAATATTTCATTGAAAATAGAAAAGCTGTAGCATTATATCAGAATACCTCTTTATCCAGTGACTATAACTTAGGAATTCATGTTCATGACTTCTCTTCAATGTGTCATTGTGTCATATGGGATACTTGTGGTGATAATTCAATGTTGGAGGTGATTTTGCAGAGATTTGTGTGTTGAATATAGATTTCAAGATTGTGATATTCCAAATTCTTTTTGTTCTTTATTAGGAACACCAATGCATTCTGCATGCATCAATTTTCTGAACTGGCAGGAGTTTATTGGGGTAAGTGGTTGAATAATTCAAGGATTTGAAGCATAAAAGAAATCACTGGCTTATAAGTATATAAAAGAGACATTTATCATAAGAATTCCACTCGATGTGCACCACCCATCTAAAATAGTGATCTCAACTAACTTGTAAAATCCCAGGAACTACTAGCCAATTATGCTTTTTTTCTTTTTTAATTTTGTGTTTTTGCACATGAGATTTAGTAAATTCTGTCTGCATTTTCTCTCAATAAATTCTTTTCTTGGATTTTTTTACTCATATGTGGATTAGTAGTTTTTTGGCTCTGATTTGTGTGATTGTATGCCATTGTTATACTTCTGCTTTGTCTTAATTAATTCCCTCAAGAATATTCTTTAGTTCTGTATTCAGCTAGTCTATGACCAATATAGTGTAATACTGATGCAGTATATTGGAAATGTGCATGGAGATGAGCCTGTGGGCCGTGAGCTTCTTATATTTTTGGCCAATTGGTTATGTGATAACCATTTAAAAGATCCTCTGGTACATTTCTTTCCTTTATGTGCACAAAAATATTCTGATTTTTTCTCCATGTTTGTTGTGCATGACAAATATGTGCCTTGGCTGCTATTTTATTGATACCGGTGATAAATTTTTTATTTATAAACTGTTGTGATATCTACTATTGTGCACAAAAATTCTAGTGACTGGCTCAAAGAAAATTATTCTACAGCCTTATAACAATCTCTTCGTTTTTTTCCTGTATTGAAACTTCTTTTATTAAGTAGAAAATAGAAAGAAAATCATCAAATCAAGGCTTTTCCATCCTGCTCTATATCCACTAGTCAAATTTTATGAAAAAGGCCAGAGAAAGAAACGCTCCATTCACATCAATTTTGAATTTCAAATTTGTCGGTGACACTACTGTTATTTTATGATTCAGTTTTTACTCTTACAATGTCTGATTTTTAGTGAAATGTTTCAGGCGACGTTGATTGTGGAGAATGTGCACCTTCATTTACTTCCATCAATGAATCCTGATGGATTTAGTTTAAGAAAGCGTGGTAATGCAAATAACATTGATCTGAACCGGGATTTTCCTGATCAGGTATATTGTTGTACTAGTAATCATTATTGATATCAGGTATATTGTTGTACTAGTAATCATTATTGATTACTAGTACAACAGTTATGGTGAAAGATTGTTAGAATACCTGAAAGATTTTACTATTATAGTTATAAGATCTTATAATACTTTATTTACATTTATAAATGTCATTGCATCAAAGTTATGTTACCTTTTGTTGATGATTTTAATATTAGAGCCATGAGCTTTTATTTTCTGGATGGGGATGTATACATGGTTTTACCTTTTTTGCATTTAAATTTAATGTTACACTTTCTATATCTATGTTATTATTTGTTATGATTATTTCTAGTTCTTGCTATAGACCATCAGATGATCAGAGTATTAACCTATGATGTCTCTCTCAAATGAAACAACAGTTCTTTTTTATAAATGACGATGAAGATTCTCGCCAACCTGAAACAAGAGCAATAATGAATTGGTTGAAAGATATACAATTCACAGCATCTGCCAGTTTGCATGGGGTATTACTTCTTTGGAATTCACATAATAGTTATCTTGATTTATTTATTTATTGTGATGTCTACTCTGGGCTGAGCTGTTTATTTCCAATTATCTTTTACCTATGGGGATCCTGCTATACACCAAGGAATTCGATCCTTGCTTTCATTCTACAATCTTTCTATTTCCTCTATTAGAAGAAACATAGTGCTAAAGCAGGATTATATGATAAAGTTAGAATTTGAAGTTAACAAGTTTCAACTTTCAAGTACATGCTTCCTGCTTTTGGAAATTCTAGGATTTTTTTTTTGGGTAGTTTATTTTATTTTGTATTTCTTCTTTAATCAGGAGGAATTTTATATTCAATCTGGAGAGAAAAGAAAAGAGGTGGAAAGTATAATTTTAGAATTTTAAAAACTCTATTGTTTGGTTGAAAAGAAAGTAGAGAGAAAAGGAAACTCTATTGTTTTGTTTTTTCTTCATTCTTCATTTCAAAATTTTCTCTCTTCCCAAAGTTTTGTCCTCTCATCCAAACATTATTTAAATGAAAACTGAATTTTATGAACTTTGCTGCACATATTCTGCCAGCATTTACATAACTTGTGTTCATTTCTTCACGGACAAACTTTTCTTGATTTTCATTCTATGGTTGAAAAGGCCAACCTATGTGAACTAACCCTGAATAGTTGATCTTGTAGAATTGATTATAGCTTGTCTTCATTAGAAATTATCACATTTAGATGCAGCCTTTGTTCATTAATGGTGTCTCTCTTTTTTTCAAAAAAAAAAAACTCAGGGTGCGCTTGTTGCAAATTATCCATGGGATGGTTCTGATGATAAAAGGTGGTAAATTATTTTTTCACATTCATTCCACACATTTTAATTTTCATTTTGTGCCTACTTTGCATCCTATTTTGTGGGTTTCGTATCATATTAATAAATGCTGTTTGACATGCTCACCATTTTTTTCTACTTAAAGGAAAATTCTACTGCATAGCTATAAGACTTGCAATGTTCTATGGAACTGAATGCTAGGTTGTAAAAAGCTAACATGAGAATAAACTCAATTTAGTAGAGATGAGAATGTCACTCTGAATGAGTGGAAATACTAGATAACATAAGATTGGGAACCAATACTTTAAAAAACAAGCTGAAGTAGCTCCTGTCGTTGAAATGATGGATGGCAGAAACCTGCCTTATGTGGTTTTAGCACATGTGGAGAAGACCTGTTGAAACCCTGGTACAGAGAGTAAATCAGATGGAAGATAGCCCAATCACTAGAGACAGAGGGAACCCAAGAGAAACTATAGGGGCAAAACTACTAAGAATTATTTAGAGGTCAAAGTTTTTCTATAGGCATGATTTACAAAAGAACATTTGGCATCATTGTGGTGATGGTGGTTGTTGTTCCACCAAGAGTGCTATGTTTTAATGTTATACTTGTTAAGCGGTAATGCGGTTGCCAATCCTTGTTTCCTAAAGCTTTCTTGTTGGATGTCAAATCTTTTGCTATTTTAAGTTATTAACATTCTGTGAGTGCTTTTTTTTTTTTGTTATTAAGTTGGAATATGGTTTCTAAGTTATTAATTATTCCATTAGATATCATGACTTACAGACCTTATACTAATGTCAGCATCACCAAAGGAAATATGACTTTAGGGGACATACATATGTCAAATATTGTTTGTCTCTTCTTACTTTTGGACCATCTTCTGGTCTCTCTGTTGAATTTGTCCATTAATATGAATACATTGCAGGACAAAGTACTATGGATGTCCCGATGATGATTCATTCCAATTCATGGCTAGTATATATAGTCACTCCCACTACAATATGTCTTTAAGCAAGGAATTTCTCAACGGAATTACAAATGGAGCAGCTTGGTATTGTTGTCTAAAACTGTTGTGTAGAAGTTCATAACTGAAATCTGTTTCCTTTTAATATATGCACAAATTACGATGATACTCACTGCAGGTACCCTTTATATGGAGGGATGCAAGATTGGAATTATATACATGCTGGCTGTTTTGAGTTGACCTTGGAAATTAGTGATAATAAATGGCCTAGTGCTGCTGAGGTTAGCTCTAACTTCTGAATCTGAGCAGTCTTTAAAGTTACGAATTTCTGTGTGTCTGCAGAGTTTCCTTTATTTTCCTGCATTCTTTTTTCTTTTGTGATTTCAATCTCACTAAGATCCACCTCTGTGTGTAAGGAGCTTGGTTCCATTATTTCTACCCTAATATCAAGTACCTGTCAGATGCTTGGTTTGAATGACAGGCATCTACAAATTATTTGTTACTTTTTACTAGGAAAAGTTTCTTATGATGACACCTGTTAACTTTGTTAATGTGCAGCTTCCTATTCTTTGGAGATACAACAAAATGAGCATGCTTAATCTTGTGGCAAGCCTTGTGAAGGTATGCTGTTTCTGTTTAGATGCTTTATGTCTAAAGAACTAATATCATATATTTATCCTGTCCTTTTGCTTCAGAATATTTAGAATAACCTTGAGTGGTTCTTGTAACATATTCGTGAGAAAGGATGTAGGAGACAACACCCTTCACAACCTGGTGTACAAGTGTATAGCATGGGAACTCTGCTAATACTACTATATACAATAAAGAATTACACAAACATGTTTTCTTTTTGACCGTTGAAATTACTTCACTCACAAGGTCACTTTTGTGCACAAGGAGGATGCAGATAGAGAGTGGCTGAAGGCAGAAATAAGAAGTAGGAAATAAGTTTTTATTCTGAAATTCTCCTCAATGGAATTAACATCTCATGTATCACTACAATTATGGTTTACCCTATAGTGTGGGACGTCAAAGAAATTACTATACAGACTCCATTCTAAACGAAAACAAATCCAATACATATTTAGGCTTTGCCAATGTATCCTGATAAGGTAGAACATAAGCTTCTGTGAATTCTTAGGCGTCATAAACATGTAACTCCTGAGCTACTGTTTCATTTCCCCTTTACATTATTAATACCAATCACCAAGTTAATCAGGCTGTGAAGCCTTTTTTTTATGTTATTATCTGCTCGGAATATGTTTGAAGGGCAATGTGCACAATGAAAAGGGAAGGTTCAAGGAGACTTCAGCACCCTGAGCTGCTTTCTATCAACTGCTACCGTATGCACATTATCCTTCAGCCTACACTGCTATTTCCTTTGATTTCCAACACATCCCATTCTTCCTGTCAATTTTTACAGACATTGAAGGAAACTTGAAACATTCAGTTTCAAATTAGTTGCTGAATGCTTGAAATAAGATATATTATTTTTTATACCAGTTCTATATTTTTGTATATAGGGCGTAATTGTATTTAATACTTTCTGATATATTTTATTAGGTTAAAAAATAACCTTCAGTTATATTTGAAAATATATGTAAATCAGTTGGAGGATTCTCATATTTGCCTATTCTGTTGTTCCTTGGTCCCATTGCTTTTATTGGTTTGATTAGCTATTTGTTTTCTACTCTCTAGACAGGAGTGCATGGAAGAATATATTCTTCAGGCGATGGGAGGCCATTACCAGGCTTTATAACTGTCAGGGGAATAAATTACACTGTATGTGCGAAAGTACATTTTTTTTGCCATCCCCGTCCCTCTCTTAAACTTATTGTGGGTGTCTATCCCCCCCCCCCCCCTTCTTCACCACGACATTTTCATGATAAGTATGTATCTGTGCATTTTTGTTCAATTAGATAATTATGTCAGAGTTTTCATGAATTCCTAGTCATGCTACATCTTTCTACTTTATTAAATGTTCTATGCCCGTGTTTCTTGTGTATCTTTGAATAGACTTTGTTCTTGAAAAGAGAAGGATTCTGATGACAGTGAACGATGAATCTTTATCTGTTGTCCATGGTATTCATGCTTCGCATAGCTTGATAGAAGTCATAAATTAAAGAAAGCCTGTGGTATTTACGCAAACAATAATTCTCATTCATATACTGTGAAGATTAGAAAATATTGTAAAAGGGAGGGAAGATGAAAATCAGCTAAATGGATGATAAAGGAAATAAAAAATGAGCACAAATATATGGGTATTTTCAAATTTCTAGCAAAGAATTTTTTTCCTTCTTACTTTAACCTTTTTACAGGCTCAAATCTACAGGGACTTCTGGACGATAGATATCAGGATTTAGAAAGTGAAAAAATTCTGACATTTCTTTGTTTAATAAAAATTGAAAGCAGTAAAGGGCAGTCACCAAAATTTGAGCACTTGACTTCTGTAAAATTCTTTCCCGAGCATTGCCTTTTCTTACAATGCTGATCGGATATTTGATGATTGACCTATTGGACAATAATAATATATTGCTATTGTTAGCCCATGGATTATTTTGTTCCTCTGCTATAATTCTTGATATTTCTTGCCATGTTTTATTTTGAGCTTCACTTTCATGATGTAATTCAGGCCTGTTAATTTTCTGGACTAACAGGTGAGAGCTGGAAAAACTTTTGGTGACTATCATCGTCTACTTGCCCCCAGAGATAGATATGAAGGTATTGTAATATATCTCAGATTATTTCACTATAGCAGTATATACCGAAGCCTCCCCTGAAGATGTTCTGAAATAATTAAATAGTAAAAATGATTGATATGATGGAAGCTAGGTGGATTCTGAAGACAAGTTAAATTACATCAAATAAAAATGCTTAGGAAATTTAATTCCCTTTTATTCCAATAAAGTGAATTCATGTGAAACTGAGCTCTAAATTGGTACACAAAGGGAATACAGATTGCACTTTACATAGGTGACAATTTCTTGGATAAAATATAGATTTCATCACCACACAGGTGACAATTTCCTGGCTTTTATCTTAAATTTACTCAATTTTATCTTTGAGTTTGTGCCATCAATTTCTCAATCTAAATTGCAGTTGTGGCAACCATGCCTGGCTACAAGTCAAAGAATACATCTATTTGGTTGGATGAAGGACCTATGACATTGGATTTTGTTCTTGACCCTAAAGTCAATGTCAAAGGGAGTGTACTACAAAATGTCTATGATTGCAACTGTAACAGTAAAAGCAAACTAGAAATTGTTCAGTTTCTTGGGGGAGCTCACCTGGAAGTTTACTTTGTTTTCGTTGTTATTTTAGGATTTTTGTGCTTATTATTTCAGAGGAGAGTAAAAGGCAAATTTTCCACAAGCAGACAGTCAGCAGGGGCAAAAAGAACTGTTGTGGTTTGAGGCTATTGATAGGTTATTTGTGTTAAATTTTGTTGTATATTAAGGTGGGTAATGAAATGAAACCTTTTTTCATGTAAAAATTTCTTCATATGGCCAACATAAATTCAAATTGCTGGATGCTTCTGTTCGAAGAAATTAAAATTATTTCCATATAATCATTTGTGCAGATGGATGCTGTTAGTTAATATTACTGTATGTATCAATTCTTGAAATATAGCCCACTTTAGTTCTAGAAAGGAGGAAACACGGATGAAAAAGGAAAGAAATTAAAGAATATTGCCCAAGAATATATATTCAATCGCATTGACACCTAAAAGCATAATATATTAATGAGATTAACTGTATGTTGGTGATGATTAATTTCGTTCAAAAAAGGAATTTCTCAGAAAGTTATGAAAACAAAAATTATTTTATCTAAATAAACTAATGGATTCACATGTTAAATGGAGTTATTAACTACAGTGCCAGTGCTATGTTGCATGATTACATGAACCATTTTGGAGAAAATTGTTGAAACTAGAGCAGATACCTAATCAAACAAACTACTCGTCATTTTCGAAGTACCGATTCTCCATTTGAGCAGAAAAAATATATAGAAAGTTAGAAACGTGACATGTTAATAATTGCTGGAGAGTTTTATTATGTTATATGTTACAAGAATTCAGACAAAGAAGGACGAAAAGAGGATAAAATTATAATTTTAATATATGACGTATTACAAGACGCTAATGTGAAGTTCAAGCAAAAAAAAAAATTTCTACTGAGCAAAATCAAATCCATGTAAAAGGTGATTTTTTTGAAACACTCAAAATGAAATTAATTTCACCGACTGCATTTTGCAAAACATCCAAATAGGACCTTAAAGAAAACTCTGGTACCTTTTGGAGCTTCAGAATAAACTCATTCATTCTTTCTTTGGATTAAATGTTTCTAGTCGTTATAAATATACCAAGTTTTGCTTTTAGTATGTAAGAAAAATTTCTATTTTCATTCTTAACTTTTCTAAACTTGTTTTTAATTATTACCGTTATTTGCCATTAAATATTTATTATCTTGATTAATTAACTAATTCCTATATTGAACATTGATTCATCGATATTAAATTTATATTATTAGTACAAATGAATTTTTATTTATAAATCGTACAAAAAATTATTTTACTATTTTGTTCAAATCAACTACTTGAATAACTTTATTTAAAGTTATTCTATTTAATAATTCATAAATGATTAAATTTTATCAATCCAACCGTTAAAATAATAAATTATATTATATAAATCATCCTTACAAAATTTTATAAAAATTTTAAATAAACTAATATTTTATTAAATAAATTTAAATTAATAAATATTATAAAAGATATATTATCCGTTAATTTGAATTTATTTTTTGGAATATCAATTTTTTTTAAAATTTTATAAAATTTTATAAAGATGATCTATATAATACAATTTATTAATTTAACAGTTGAATTGATAAAATTTAATTATTTATAAAAATTATTAAGTAAAATTATTTTTAAAGTAATTTAATCTCTCCTTTATATATATATATATACATGACAAAATTTAGCTAAATATTTATTAATTAAAACAAAATATTGATTAGCAGGTTAGTAGCAAAAACCAAAAATAAAAATGAGACTGAGGAATGAAAATATTTTTTTTACAATTAAAAACAAAACTTACTTTATTTACGAGGATTAAAAACATTTAAACCCTCTCTTTTTCTCTATCTCTAATTGGAAAATGAGCACCTGTATATTAGCATACTTTTAGAACTTCACAATAAATTCTTTTTTTTTTTCTCTAACTCTAATTGTAAAATGGAACATGTAGTTTGATTTTGAAAAGTTTGAAAAAATTAAATAAATTAATAGCTTACTATAAATTAATAGCGTCCATTATAAAGGTTCTTTCCCCTCTGAAAAATACCCCTTAAGCTATATCTTGAAGCCTTCCACTTCAATTTCAAATCCTCCATGCATGAGGTTGTACAGGTCCAAGATGTACAGATATCCTAAATATATTAACTTTATTGTTTTTGCTTCCTTTAGATATCCCTATTCTTTCTCTATAGTTTGGTGTTTGAATGAAAAATAATAATTTTCTGCAGAAAAGAAAAGATAGAAAAAAATGTAAATCAACACCTGTTACAGACTACTTTGTCAGCCGTTTTAGAGAAAGCTCCAGGCAGGCCCAGATTTTATTTAGGCTTTATGACAACAGCCCAAATTTTTAAGAGGCCTTAATTTCCAGGTCCTGGCATGTTTTGAGGTGGACACTCTCAGGCCTGGCATCAATTAAGGAATGTAACAGGAAGAAGCTGAACAACAAATCTGGCTCAGTGCTATCATGAAATTAAGATAAACGCCCATTGCAACATCATCAGTTTAATCCTGCTTAGAAGAAACTCGCTTCTGAGCCTCGGCTTGGGGGTGACTCGTAGCAAGAATTTGCTTTGTCTTCTCAAGAACACCAAAAAATATTGAACCTCCGATTCCTATCCACAGAACTCTTGGCCCAATACCCTGCAGAACAGTGAAAATGTAAAAAAGTTAAGGGCTGTTTACTCTGAGAAAATATTTTGTTCTATGTTTTTGAAGACTTATATACAGTAAAAACAATAAAAAGTAATTTACACTTTTCTATACAACTCTTTGAAAACAGTGATTAATATAAAAATAAGGTGATATTTTTGTAATTAACAAAAAAGAAATGATTTCCCAATACTCTTATGCCGTCAGTAAGTTATTTGGTTAAAAGTATACTAAGAACAAACAATGATAAGTGTTACTCTGAATTTCAAGAAATGACCATACCTTAAAAAGAGCATGAGTTCCTTCTTCTTTAACTATCGTCCTCATGCAATCAAAAATGCCTTTGTAATGGGTTTGTGATCCCTGGTGTTTCAGAGGAAGAGAGAATGTAAGATTCAAATCAAACATGTCTGAAAAAGGAGGAATTTCAAATAAGCAACTTCTATTAAGAATATTTCCCATGACACAAAAATAACTGCAACAAGAAGTTATTTGTATAGTATTCATAGTTATTAAAATTGGATCGGATCAGTAACCAACTGGTTGGTCATATGTCCAAACAATTTAGAAAACTGGTGGGAAAGAATATCAATCAAGAACTGACCAAAATTGGTTAAATCCAAGTAAGAACTGGTGCAGATAACTAATTTAAACCGGTCTTTTATTTATTTTATTTATTCTGTAAATTTTTCAAATAAATAAAGGCTCAGTGTGTATAGATTGCTATTATTTAATTGTTTATTATGAACTTTATTTTCTCATTGGGCATGTATTATGATCCTTCTTCCATGCTAATTTAAAATTTCACCTAAATTTTTTAATAATTTTATATTAATTAATTGCTTCATATATTATAAAGGAGTTCCATTTTGAAACTCTCCCAGAATTTCTCTTTAAATAATAACAATAAAAAATTAACTATACCTGAACCATCAATCTAGTCTTTACTACATCAAGAGGAGTTGTAACTGCTCCACTTATGGCACCTATAAGGTATAAAATTTGCAATTCAGTCTTCAAAGAAATTAAGCTGGATAGGATACTATTTGAGCATGAATAAATAGAACATTAAAAAAAATAAAGACTGATTTGAAGCTAATTTGGCTATAACAATGCTTCCTTATGGTCTAGTTATTTGTTTAATTTAACCTTTTTTTGGGGAAAGGGTAGTCATTAGTTCAGCATATCACTAATTGTCATACCATTTTCCATTTACTGGGACTTTTTACTAACTTGCAGGCCCTGGGATTATGAAATAGTTTAGCTTTTACAGCAAAAATTATGGCAAAGATTAGGAAGTTATTTAGAAAAATAAGGACTAACAACCAATGTGTACAACAAAATTAAAGGCAACATTACTGGTCATGATACCTTAGCTGAAAACAAAGGAAAAGAATAGAGAATCCACATGAATTCAGCAGACATGTTTGTCATGAGTTCCAGGAAGAAAACAGTAACATGTACAGACAGTTGAAGAACATCAAAGAATCATTAAATATTTCAATAGAAAACATTTAATAGATATATAGTACCAGCCAATGCCCCAAGCATAGCATTCTCTGGATCATTCAGGTCTCTTTTTGCCTGTAAAGAAACAAAAATCCAGAAACTATCAAGTACCTCTACAGAGCTTTTAGTTGTGGTTAGATAATAGAAAATTTATTAGGCAGAAAAGATGGCTAAGTATGAAGAGGACAACATATAGTCCAAATAGAGAGGTAAAAAAGAAACATACAGTACAACAAATCACATCTAAAGACTCAATAATGTAGTCAAGCTGTCCAATCTCTTTGAATATCAACAAGAGAAACTTGCTGGACAGCCAAGAGCTTAACACCAAAGAGAGCCCACAAAATAATACTATCCCTTGAAAAATATTAGGGGCAGAGACACCCATAGACTAAGGATGCAAGAAAAACTAAGCCAATAGCAACCTCTAACCACATTATACATGCAAGAATTTCACTCCGAAAACAATAATTCCTTGTGAAAAGAACTGAAGAAAATAGAGAGAACATTCACAAAACTATCTCTATCTATTTCGAAAATAAAATAGTGTCACACAGAAGATAGAGAAACCATAATTCCTTGTGACAAAAGGCCTCTATTAATCACCCCGGAACATAGAGAAACACTAGCAACGTATTTAACACATTTTTCCATCCCAAGTAAATTTCACGAGTCCCACTGAAAAGCGAGTGAGCACCAAGTATTTTAGTAGGACCCAAGAAATTTAATATTCATCACAAAAATTCTAATGTGTAACCTTACAAATTTTATGCAATACTTTCTCCAATCCACACAAATGAGATATATAATTTTACATGGCATAGAATGCCTCCTTTTAAAGAGATGATTTAGAACCAATGGGAACTTATATAAACATACATATAAATCAATAAACACTTCAAATATTAAGCTTACCGCCAGCTTATACCCAATACGGAGTTGCTCATAAATGCATAATTCTATAGCATCAAATGGTAAATCTCGCAATAAGAAAGATCCATATCCCTACAATCTCATAAAAACAAAAATAGAAGTCAAGGCATGTAAAACAAAACAACAAAATATCCCTACAATCTCATAAAAACAAAAATAGAAGTCAAGGCATGTAAAACAAAACAACAAAAAGTTGGTATGTAGTATATACATAATATTCAAACAAAAATGATTCTCACACATAACTACAGTAAATCCACCTATCTACATCTCAAATTTTACTCTTAATAATCGATTACACATTTTCAGTAATCAATTACGTAACCAGTTACATATCTAAGTTAACCATCATTTTCTATAAAGTTAACCATTACATTTTTTGGTAATTGATTATCCAATTTTTGTAATCAATTACCTGATTTTGTAATTGATTACAAAAAAACTAGTAATCGATTATCAAAAAATGTAATGGTTAACTCTATAGAAAATGGTAGTTAACTCAGTTATATAACTGGTAAGTAATCGATTACACATTGTTGATAATCGATTACCAAGAGTAAAATTTGGGATGTAGATAGGTGGATTTATTGTAATCATGTGGAAGAATAATTACCTATTCAAATAGCATGTAAAAGGGAAAACAAATAATGTAAAAGCATTATGATTTTGATCATAATCTTGCAAATGTCATATCTCCTCTCTCTGACATAAAGCAACATAAAACTTCATCCCAAGGTTCTCCAAATAAAGAGCACCCGAAACAAAATTCTCAGCCAGAAACCATATGCTACCTCAAAATTAAAGAATAACTATTTGATGGTCATTCCTAGGATATGAAATTAAGTAATACATACCGCATAAAGACCTTTAAAACCCTCATTAGCAACAATAAGACGGACAGCAGCTGGGGCTGATTTAAATTGCCCAATTTGCATCCTTTGCTTAATAACCTAGAAAGTCATAAATCAATTCCAAGTACAAGAATGCAGAAAATATTTGGCTATGTAAGGAGTAAAGCTACTTACCTCTGTTGGAACACGAACAAGAGAAGAAGCTAAGCCTCCAATAGCACCTGCAGTCTGTATTCAACTTCAGAATATCAAAATAACACAAAAAACCAAAAGAAATGTCATCCTCAGCTCTAGGTCAGGGTGCCAGGCTAAACAGCTTGTGTGTCAATCATGCATGTTGGACTGATCAACATAATAGCTCACCAAAAAGTTCAGTTAATTAATCATTGATGTTTCATACCTTTTATTTATCTGTATCCATCTATGTGTATTCTGATGTTTTTTCTTTCTACAGCATAAAAGCTAGTGAAAAATTATGCCCAAGATACAAATTGATACGCAATTTAAAGCACAAACACGTAAAAGGTACACATAACACTCAAAAATCTCCTTTCAAACCAAGCATAAGCCTAGACACAAACTCTTTCACTATTCAGACTGAGTTTGGGCAACTAGATAATGACTCGAAGTGTGTTGAGTGTAGACTGAGGATTTTATGAAGTGGATCTACTGTCAGTGTGGCAGACCATTGCAAATATTATAAAGCTGCTATTTGTTTGGATTGATTAATAGAAAGTTTTGGTGAAATTTCTTATAAATCTGGTGAATAACTAAAATTACAAAATATTGGATATCATGATAAGTCTATAAGGCATTAAATTAGAAAGGGCAGACTTTGGGGCATAGATGAATATCATCTTTGCAGTGTCTTCCCCTTTTTTGTTTACAAAGGTTGAAATGTACCTACAATATGCATATATATCTAATCAGACAAGTTTGGGAATGTGCTTTGGCGGTATCTTTGCACTTCAATATCATATGAAAAAACTATTGTCTCGTTTTGGTCATGCACTGACCTCGCTTCCACTCCTGTTGGTGTATCCTATGATTTATCTAAGTTACTAAATGCTCTGAAATCAGCGTATTGGTATACAAACATAAAAGAATAACCTAAAAACTAAGAATCCTGAAAGGGGCCCACACAGATAATTTGAATGAATTGTCTCTTTTTCAATGAAGAGAGCCAACTTACAAAATGAGCAACAGCACTGAGATTCTCAGGCAAGGACTTTAGCAATTGCCGCTTTGTGGGTTCATACACACCAATAAAAATTGCTGAAGATCTGCAGCATCAGATGAATAGTCGATCAGGCAGATGTACTGCACAAATTAATAAATCAACACCCAATTTATTTTACAAAAATTGATAGGCCATGGAAAATTTGTGAGAAGGAATAAGAAACAGAGTTAGACTTGCTTGGCCTGAATTATTAGTGTGTGTAGTAATTTGTATTTAGGCAGTTATGGATTTGAAGTATTATTTTTATGCATTACAAGTGAAAAGACAGGCACTGTGTCTATCAAATAAGTTCACCACAGAAAAATATAGGTGAACAGCAGAGAAACAAGATAAACAACAAAAAACCAATTGCCATAAGAACTGCAAAGGATGAGGTATATATGAAAAAATAGTTTACTCACGGTAAGACACCCACAAGATTTCCAGACAATCCAGAGTACAGACCCTTCAAAACAATTTTCCCCCCATCACGAGCAACCTGATATAGGATGGAAGATGATATAATATCAAATTATAATATAAACAAAAGGTAGATATTGGAGAAGCAAGCCCAAACTTGACAAAAGATTCCATCCAAAGATCAAAACTACAAGCCTATTTGTTTTACAATGTGGGCACTGCAACCAGAGAAAAAAAAAATACATCCCTAGGTACTTTATACAAATGATTTTCTTGTAGAGGTCAAAGTAAAACACCATTTAGTGGCTTATACAAGCAGGCACTACACAAGAAATGGTGAAGGGAAAATGGAAAAATATTCAAGGACTAATATTCTATTAATCTTATCCCCATTCCCTGGGAAGATGAAATACCACAAGTTAAGAATGTTAGTTGCATTGCTCCATTAGCAAAAAAGTTCTATCAGATAGGATAGAATGAATGTTGAAAAAAGTCTACATCTAATGCATAAGTATAATTAGAATAATGTGTAATCAGTAATAATTATGAAATTTACAGATTTCGAACTTTGACATGAACAAACACTTGAAAACCACACTAATGTGGGAAAAAGAATATTTGTATGGGACAACTGTATTTTCAGACCTGCAACAATGCATGCTGACTCTTGTATAACAAAGCAATTTGATTATTTCCATTTCTTTTCCTAGTTCCTCCCTTCCCTCCAATCCCCACCAGACAGATGTAAACATGGACGAAGTAGAATAAAAAGTTTACACTATATATACTTAATTCACCTGTAATCGAGTTTTGATGGTATCAATGGGGTATAAAGCTGTTTCTACAAAGACACCAGCAACACCTCCGGCAATGCAACCATCTGCAATAAGTGTAATATTCATAAGTAATGTCATACAACAAAATATTAATAGTACAAGACATTAGGGATACATGGTGAGATGCAACTTATGATCAGTTGAATTCCAATGCCAGATACTTATGATCTATAGAAATAGAAACATTGTCAGCCATTTTCTTGTAAGAAATGAAACAAAACATCGGAATAAGAAACTAAGAAGACAGTACCATCCACAAAAGTCAGAAAAATGATTATCATACATATCAAAAATCCATTACACCAACTTTCATCTCATTTATGATCATACAATCATTTTTATATTTATTTAAAAAAATAAAAAATTGTTAGCCATTAAATTTGAAATATAAATGAATTTAAAATAATTTTAGTATATAAATCAATCATTACTCTAAAAATCGTTATGCATATCAATTCATTATGGTATATACAGGAGGGAGAAGCAAGTATATGAAATGGAAATTACAATTTCAAAGTTTTAAAATTTTCAACATCCTACTTTTAAATACAATAATAGTTTTCACTATTTTTTATACAAAATTTTTTAAGACAGTAAATAAAGTGAAAATCCGATGACATTTTTATAATTAAAAATAAAAATATAAAATGAAATCATAAAATCTTTTCCCAAACCAGTCGGCCCTTTATATGTCACTGATCTCATAGGCTGTACAAAATGTGATATACACATACAAGATATAAATAATGCCATGGCAAAACATACAAGGCCAACTGGCCAATTTTTAAACACCAAATGGTTGCAGTTTTTTTTTATCCATGCATCAATACAATCTTCAACTGGAATGGCAATGCTTACCATATATAACGCGTAAAAAGTCAAATGGCTTTTTCTCTCCTTCACTGATGGACATGAAGAACTTATCTGGATTCTTTTGAGCAGACATTTTAAGCTTCAATGCATCTGTACAGACAGTCAATTGTTCAAGATAAGAAAAGCAAAGCACAAGTATAAACTTCAGTGAATAAATTGACGCTGCAATTGTCAAGGTATTGCTTTTAAAAATAACAAATAAGCAACTAAATAGTTAAAAAGTCCTTTTTGAGCCTGAGACTGGCTCCATTAATTACTCACTATTCAACTTCTCCTTCTAGAGAAGAGGAAGAGAATGAGAAACGAAAAAGCAGCATGAAGAATTTTTAGGCTAACAATGGGATCAGAATGAAAATAAAGTGAGAAAGCAAAATTGAATTCTGAGGAAAACCCGTATGAAATGCGATCCAATAACAGCCATCTGAATCATAGTTATCGAAAATTGTAAAGTTGAGGAGGGAAAGGAATAGCGAAGAGTGAAAACCTTCGGAGTTCATGGCCAATGTGCAAAGATCAGTTTTCTATGGAAGCAACCAATTTTGTGGGAGAAACAAGCTTAACGGCCTCCCTCCCAAATGCTTGAAGACTGGAACAGAGAAGGGTTTTACCTGGGTTTATTTATTCCTGTTACCCAAATGCTGTCCAAACTAAAATTTTCACTTTTATTCCGTAACAAACATGCTTACTCCATTATTTCATGAAAATTCCAATAATATCCTTAACAAACAAAATTTTGACTCAGGATCCTATCAGAGGTAAATTTCGGCAAAAATAAAATAAAATAGAGAGCTATGTGTGCTAGCTACTGTGCATATATAAAAAAAATCAAAAAAGGATAGAAAGAAAAAAAATAAAAATAAAAATAAAATTATTCCAAATTTTTCTATCAAATTCATTAGAAATATCAAGTTTAAATTTTAAAATTATAGCTGTATTAAATATTTAAATAAAAACTAATCCAATTGAATCAACCAATATCACCTTAAAAAATACATATGTGATGTGTCTTATAAAAAAAAACTAATTATATATCATTAATATTTATGAATTTTTTAATAACTACATTAGAAAATATATCTTATATTTATAATATTAAATTGATATTATTTAATTAAATACTAAATAATTTTATAAATTTAACTTATATAATATTTTTTAATTTAATAGTTAAATTTATATTTTATAAAAAAATTATTAAATAAAATAATTTTAACATATTTTTTTTATAATAATTATTCTTTCTTTTCTTTTTCATTATTATTATTATTATTATTATTATTATTATTATTATTATTATTATTATCCGTTAAGCAGCACCGTTAGTAATCACGTTAAGGAAGTGGTTATTATAATAAAAATATTAATTGAAAATTTAATAAATAAATATTTATCTATTTGTCACTATTATTATAATAATTATTTAATTATATATTATAAATATAAATATATATCTTTTAAATCTTATCATTTTTACTGTACATCAAAGTGACAAAAATTTAAATAAAAAAACAGAAATCAACAAATAAACCACAATAACAAGTTAACAACAAATTTTAGTTTGTCGATTTTTCCATGCATTTTTAGAAATTGAGCTTGAAGAGTACTGATATATTCATGGTTCTACCTCTAAAAAATTGCACTAAAAAACCACGAGCTCATTAACCCACATATATGTCTTGTGATCTTTTTGGATGCCTAAAACATGCCGAAAGCATTTTCTAACGTAGAAAAAGAGTAGTTAGAAGAGCTTGAATTATTATCTATTGTGAGACTTGTAGATATGGTTATTTCTTATCTTCTGTTTCTATCTTTTCAGTAATTAATGCAGTTCAGTTCGAAAATATTGAAAACAAAAAAACGAAAATCAAGGAATGAAACACCAATTTGTATCCGTACCATTCAGCAAAATCCCTATATTTTATTCTTTTTCTTGTCCATTTTTATTTTTATTCTTTCTAAAGAATGCCAAACTTATTTATTTTTCAACTATTTCTTTTTTTTTCTTTTGAAAGAATTAAACCACTTATATTTTTAATTTTTTCGTTTTATAATGTTAAAAATAAGTATTTAAACAAGCAAAGTGATTTTAAGATATTTATATCATATATAAATTAATAATTTATGATAAGAAAATAATTTAAATTATATTAAATTTTAAATATTTAAATTTGATGGATTTATAAATTTTTAAATATAAGATTGGATTCGTTATTTATATTATAAACTTTTTTATTAAGATTTGATTTATTTTAAAATTTATTAAATTAGTTTAAAAAATTATAAAAAATAAATAAATAAGATTAAAATTTATATAAATAATTGATTAAAAAAATTTATAAATTTTAAAATTATAAAATAAAAATATCAATAAAAAATTTAATACATATATATATAAAAATAATTTATGAGACTCATAAATTTAAAATATTTTATAAAAATATAATTTAATGATATTTTTTTTAAGTTGTAAAATCTCTTAAATTAATGATTACCTGTATTCTATGGCTTGTACAAGAATAGTTTTATTTATTTTAAATGGAAATGATATTTAAAAGGTTTATATCATTATAATTTAAATTTTTTTAAAACATATATATTAAACATTAATTATATATAAATATAATAATATATAAAAATATATAATGTATGCATAAATAAATTTAAATATAAATAAAAATAAAAATAAAATATAAATTATTTATCATAAAATTAAAATAATGTACATAATATTTATAATAAATATTAAATAATATGATAATAAAAAAAAATTTGTAACTATATATTTTAAAATATTACATATTAAATAATATTTTATATATATTATATTTTTTTATATAAAAACATCTCAAGAACAATGAAATTATATTATTAAACTATATTTTATTAAAATTTAAAGATACGTGAAGTAGAGCTTTAAAACATTAAAGTAGATGAAAATTAAAAAAAAATTAGAATAAATTTTTTTTTTAAAATTTATTTTGTTTAAAATTAAAAAAAAAATTAAAATAAATTATGTAAATATATTAATATTATATAAATAATTTTATAAATATAATATACTAAAGTAAACATAATAAATATAAATATATATTATATAAAAAAATAAGTTTTCAAATAAGTTAATTTTTTAAAAATTTAAATATTACTTATTTATCTAAAAAAATTTTAACAAATTAAAATCTATTTATTAAATAAGTTAAGTTAAATACAATTTTAAATAATTATTATATATTTTTTTAAATAATTTTATTCATTTTATTTATATTTATAATATAAGAGTATGTATGAATTGTTTAAAATAATTTAAAAAAAAAACTGAAGCTTATCTATTTTTTTTTACAAATCTATTAATTTGATTGTAAATCTAAATTTGATCTAAGTTTAATTTGAATTAGCCTCTAACTTATTAGAAATTTTCAATTGCAAAATATATTATTAAACTTTCTAAAGGTGAAGAATATTGAATTCTATTGAGTTTGAGGTTGTTTTAACGGGTTTATAAATGTCAACACGAACCAAAAATTACCTTTATCCCCTCCTCCTATGAATGTCAACATGAACTAATGAATCTCCTACCTCTTCCTATGATTTTTTTTTTTTTTGCATCAATTCCATGCTTTGAACAGTTTCCTCTACCTTTCTTGTTCCCTCTTTGGCCGTCTTTTTCACTTTCTACTTATTTTTATTCTTATATTGTGACAAGATGCCTAAATTGATAGAAAAAATTAAAAGTCTTTTGATTGACGTTTAAAATGAATACAACAAAAATATCTTTAATACTTTACTTAAATGATCTCAAAAATAAAAAAAAAATAAATTAAATGAAAATAAAAAAATTAATTGTTTGAATGAATAGAAGAATAAAAAAATTATTTTTTATTTGGATGAATAAAAATAAATAAATAATATATTACTAATATAATTTTAGTTTATCTAAATAAAAATAATAATTTAAACTTAATTTTTTAAATTTTAATTATTATTTTTATTAATATTATAATTTTTTAAAAATACTTCCTCTCTCAATCCTATCCCAATGTAAAGGATTATAGAGATATAAAAATAATTTTTATATAAAATAAATTAATTCAAATAATAAAAAAAAAAACTTCTTTTTTCTTTATCTTAATTTCTCTTATCCAAAAGATACTATAAAAGACTAATCCGTTTTTTAATAGTATTAGTTAATGTTTTAAAATTTTGATCTAAAATTTTAAGTACCCTCGATAAAAGGTCACCTATAAGAGAAACAAAGTTGGTGTTACCTTTTACTATATCAAAATATAAATGTAACTTTTTTGTTCTATTTTTTACGAGTCAATTTTACAGTCTATGAGTAGGGATGGAAGTAAATAAGGTCGTCCGACATGGGCTTACAACTCGCCTCATTTAAAGTCTAGCTTGACTTGACTCGTTTAATAAATAGACAGGTTTAAACTTGTTAAAAAAAACTTTTTAGATAAACAAGTCAGACATATGTTTATAAAAAAAGGTTATTTAATATATTAAGGGACTTATTTATATTTATATATTTTATATTTATATTTATTTTAATATATTATATTTGTATAAAAATTATTTTATATTTTATTTACATAATATTAATATATATATATATATATATATATGTTTTAGGCCTATTTAATAACTTTTTTATCTTGTTGACTTTAAGTTTTAAGTCTATTTATTGATTATTTTAACAATGTAGGCTTTTAAATAAGTTTATAGGCCTTTCTAGGCTTTAAACCAGACCTACCTTGACAGAAAAAAAACCTTTAACAAGTAACAGGCTTAAAGTCATGCTTCAAAGTTTTTAAACAGACCAAACTTAAACGTTAAAAACTAACTCGACCGGTCTATTTCTATCCTTATCTATAACTCAAATTTAACGTGTCTTTATTGGTTTATAGACAGTTTCGGGTAGAGTAAATTATTAAGTTGTTACAAGACATCCACAGATTGTAAACCACCCCTGGTTCATTAACCCATTACTTTCTTCTAATAAAACTATAAATGTTTTCCATTAAAAATATTTATTTAAATTAACAATAACATTTTTCTTTTAAATATTTAATATAACTACTTACATATAATTCCAATTCAAAACCCCTAATTCAACATGTACATCTCTATATGTTATTTCATTCGGCTTGTTTTGAGCTCTGATTATTGCATTTTAATGATGGTAACCAGTATTGAAGTATAAAGACACAAAGGCACCTTGTGCTAGTTGTAAGTGTATTTTATACCCCATTTCATTTGTATTTAATTTCATGCATATAAATATGAGTTATGAGTGTAGAGAACCTAACTTTACAAATGCATTCCTTTTAGCAGAAGAACGGATCGTATTTTACCAAAAGAACGGATCGTATCCCTTTTCTCTCGTTGTATGGTCCATTGTATATCATAACCAATGAGCCATCACTCACAACCTTTCTTTCACATTTCAGTTATTCTGTCTTCTCTCTTCTACTCATAACTATAGGACCCACATTTTTGTTTTGTTCTTTTGAAATTAAAAGAAAGTAGCATAGAAAAACTCTCATTTTGTCCTTTTTTATGTCACACATTGTCTGTTTATTTTCTCTTATGCCAAACAATTCGAAATGTACTCATTCTTTTTTTACATTTTTTCTCAGGATTTCTTCTCTTCTCCATAACAGTGTTTATTTTCTTTCAAATAATAAGACTTGTAGTGTACACCTCAAGTGAAAATTAAAAAAATAATAATGATGTAACAGGTAACAAAAAATTAAAACATATATAAAAAATACAAAATTAAGATCCGAAAAAAATTGCCATTATTTTTTTTAATGATATCCTTTCCTCTCATTTTCTTTTGTTTGTCACATCAACTATTATTACAATTCTTATAAAAAAATAATATTTTGATTTTTTATATTTATATTCCCTTACATATTTTATTTTTTATTACATTATTTATCTTTTATTATTTTTTAATTTTTTATTTATTTTACATTTATGAAAAGGGTGTGCGAAAAACATTATTATTTATACATTTTTTCCGTGAAATTATTTATAATATTTTTATCATGCTATATCGTGCCTCAGGAAGAGCTGTGTGGCAATTGACATTTCATGTAAATGTAGAAATAAAAATTATTAACAAATACATATATAGTAAATATATTTATTTATATCTCAAATCTATCAATTACATTATACAATTAAATTAATTATTATTTTATATAAATATAATCATTATATTTTTTAATTTTGTTTATCTTTTAATTTACAAATAATAATCGATTAAAAAAATATATAATCAATTACATAAAATATCATAATTTTACATAAATTAATGATTAATTTAATTATATAATTGATTAAATAATAATTACACATTCTCATGTAATCAATTAATGCTTTACAATTTTTTAATATAAATATGCTTAATCTGTGTAAATATGTATCAAAATTGATAAAAAGGGAAAAAAAATTGCAATTATAAATTGACTAAATTGTTCAAACTGTTGGACAAGGACAAGTGGTTAATTTTCAGATATATGTTACTATGTTGTTCCATCAAGGAGTATTCAGGGTTGTGGGGACATATATAGATAAGAGCAACAAACCTATGATAAGTGTAAATGTTCGAGTTATACAGTTCAGAAGTTGCTGACGCCTCTCACATGTGCACACTATTTTCTAAGCTTTTCATTTGCATTCTTTCATACTGTGACTTGTTAAATGGGTAACACTTTGTTTCAATAATATTTATAATGAACGATGAATAAATGACATAAAAATATATAAAGCCAACTATTATAAAAATCAAATCGATTTTGCAGGAAGCGATTTGAATCAGTGTAATGATAAAGAGTTGAAAATTTTATAAAAAAATTTTGGATTTAAATTTTATTATTTTTATATTTTAAAAAAATTGATTTCCCAGTTATTATATGAGAAAGAAGCCACGAGCAATTAGAGAGATACAAGCTATGTAGATACAGTATCATGTTTCAAATGTGATATTGCTATTTATTATATGTTTAATATATAATGTTCACACATGAACCTCATTATTTGCGTTCTTCCGAACGTATGACCAGTCAAGTGATGGAAACCAGACATTTAAAAAAAAATAAAAATAAACAAGTAAATTTTGTCCTACCTTAAAATAAAATATATAATTTGGAAATAGAAATAAAAATTATTTTAATTTATATTTTTATTCTGAAATTATTCTCATATTTTTAAATTTATTTTTTAATTAACTATATTCATTTTAAATACACATGACAAAATTATTCTTAATTTTTAAAATTATATAAATTAATTAATTAATTTTAAAAATTTAAAAATTAATTATTTTATTTATTTAAAATAATATAAATTAATCACTTTACAACAATAAATTTATAAAAATAAATAAATAAATAAATAACTAACTAACTAATAATTTTTTAAATAAATTAGTAACCAATTTACAATATTATAAACCATAAATAATATGAATTTGTCTATTTACTTTTTACCTGTTTATAAGATAAGAATTTAAATTCAACTTTCACCGTGTAATATGATATTGATTGAAGATAAAATGAAATGAAAATATATTTTAAAGTTTAAAAAATAATGATAGTTTTAAATGATAAAAATACATAATTAATCATTTTTTTTCTTGAATATAGACTTAAAATTTGAATTAATATATTTTTCAATATTAAAGAATTAAATAAAATCAATTTATTATAATTGAGAAAATAAATTAATTTTTTTTATTACTAATTCATATATCAAATCCATATGAATTATTTTAAAACAATAAATTAGTCAGTTATTTTTTTCAAAAAAAAAGTTAATAAGAGTTCAATCTTTTATCGTCAACTTAAAATAACAATACACTCGAAAGATTTACAATTCTTTACAGGGAAGCTATAAAACCTATAATATAAAAAAAATTAGCACGGGACATATTAATTTTTAATAATATAAAAATTTAACATTAGTTATTAGAAACTACAAATGCTTGTCATATTAATTTTATATAATTTTTTTTACAAAATGTTAAGTTATTTAATTCTTAAATACAAGATATTTTAATTGTTAAAAAATTAATATGATCAACATTTGTAATGTTTGGGGAGGTAAGATTTTTTTTTTTCATTCTTAAAGACTAATGTGCTTGTCACTATATTTTTTAAAATGAAATTGAGTGTTCATGTATTTGAATATAATTAACGATGTTATATTTTTTATAATAATTTTTCATAACTTTTTTAGTTATTTCATAATAAATATATATAAAAATAACATATTCAATGTTTAAGTACATCTCCTAAATTTATTTTTGAGAAATTTAATAATAAACACATTAATCATAACAAAAGTTAAAAGTTTACCTTAATCTCTAAATCATGTTGATTTTTTTTTTTATAAAATTAATGCATTACTTGGGTTAGAACTAATCATCGATAAATGCGAATTTTAATAATAACAAAATATGAGTATTTTATATAAAAATAATTATTTTATTTTATTTTTTATGTAACAAAATATTAAGATTTAACTACCTTATTTATATTATTCTAATCTTTTATCGTTACATCATCATTAATTTATTTTAATTAAATTTTATAGGGATGAATTTGAAATTACACGCATTTTTGAAAAAATGCAAAAAGTTTTAGAATTATTTTATTCCAAAAACAACGAGGAGCAAATCAATAACGCACAGAGAGACAATGATATTGTGTGGTTGTGAGTTTATGACATGTGCTGGTAGGCCCACCGACATACTTGAGTTTTGTGTTTGCACAGAACCGTCCAAATTCTTCACAATCAAATGAAAAATAAAATATTGCCATAAAAATTATGACAAATCCATTTAATTATTATTACACATTTCGTCATAAAATTTTGCTTTCTGTTAGTATTAGTTATTTTGATTAAAATATCTTAAGATATTATCCAGTGGAATCATCTAAAAAGTAACTGCTATATCATTTATAATACTATGCCAAAATCAACCGTCCATGTCCATGTATTTGTTTTAAGTTCTAAACGCTAATAGCCGAAAAGGCAAAAGAAAAAAAGATGCGACATTGTAATCGTTACCTCATCCATATTCATTACAGTTCAAGAGTGCTCATTGTTTCGTCTTACACCTAAATTTATTTATTTGTACTTTTTGTATAAAATATAAACTATTTCCTTAAAAATTAATAAATAATTGATTAGAATAGTATTATTTAATTTTTTAAAATAAAATATCAAATCCAAATTATATATATTTTTTAAAAAAGCATATAAAATATAAACGTGATCGAATGAAATAATTTTTTATTAAAAAATAGGTGCAATCCAAACTAAAATACTATTTCTTTCGAGCGTGTAAGCCATTCGGAACGGAATTATTTCTGTCTTCAATTAATTTACACGTCTTGTGGAGGACGCGGTTCATGTTAGAGACAGATTTGACCTTTTTTTTTTTGGTGGGTGTGAAAACAAATTTGACCTTTTGTTTTTTGTTATCAACTTGCCCGTTTGATTTTTCTTTGTTTTTTTTTTTTCATATTCATAAACCCCAATTTTTATATATAATTTTCGAGACAAAACTATTTAAAATTAGGAACCTGAACTTTTTCCATAATTTTTTTTACAAACGTGATCTTGTGGGTGTTTTAAAGTCAAGGAAAATTAAATGAGAAGACCCTACAATGTTTTATATCCAAAAGATCAATATTATAATGTCAAACCATATTAAGTCAAGACAAAAACAAGACCCATTAATAAGACAAGCTACAAATGAGACTACTTGTGTGTCAATTTGAGAAGCATCCAGAATGGATGTGTTCCAATTGTATAAAATTTTCTCATGCATAAACTTGTAAATTTTAATTTGGATGCATATTCATTTTAAAAAACTTGTAAGTATTATTACTATAAATTTGAGTATTTTATGCTATAGAATTTTCATTACTGCTTTTGTTAAAATTTAATGATAAAAGTCTCACTAACACTTAACTTTATTTTTGAAAAATATCCGTAATTTTCGCTAAAGATTTATACTTATATTTTTATATAATTTTAAATTTTTATTAAAAAATCACGAAACTATTAATTCATTTAATTTTATCAAATTAAATTTAAAAAATTAGATGACAGTAATGTACCAAAATTTAATATTTCATTTTTTATTTCAATAGATTGATATCTTTCTATCTATATTTAATTTTTTTATTGATTAAGTATTTGTCTATTCTCATTGATCTTGCTTAGCTAATAGCTATCAGCAAGTTTGACTATTAGGAGTAAGGAAAAATTTATTTTTAACTTTTAAAGTTAAAATTAAATTTTTTAAAATAATAAATTTATATTAAAATATATTTATTATATTGTTCTATTTTTAATATAATAAATAAAAATTATTATTTTAAAATATTTAAAAATCTATAAATATTAAAGTTTACAAAATGATAAAATTAAAGAAAATTCTAATTATTTTATGTATACATCAACAAGGTTTCTATCTTACTATATTGTAATTCATTTTTAAATATACAACATTTTTCGGTAATCTTTGAGTATAAGTTACCTATATAAAAGAATTTTATAATAAAAAAAAGCTCCGTGGTCAAACAAACACAAAAAGGCAAATACGCACTCTACATGGTTAAGAGTTGTCTTTCTCTCTATATATGCTGCAAAGTTTCCAACTTCACACAAGCAAATAACATTAGTGTCCGTGTTAGAACTAAGCTCTAACAAGTAACTTCCACAACTTGACTCTGCTTCAGCATCTGCTTCTTTGGTCAGTTCCCAATTCTCTAAATTATACTTTTCCTCTTCTTTCTTCTTACCCTTTTATCATTCTTCACGGATTTTTTATCCTCGATGATTCTCATCAAATCGGTTCTTAAGAGTTTCTGTCTTTCACACGCAATCTTCGGTCACAGCATTCCCCTGTTTTTAAACTCTGTACTTCTATGTTTTTTGGGTGGTGTTTTGGAACACGCTAAAATTCTACTCTTTTTTTTTTATTCTATTCTATTCTTTTCCAATTATCTTATAGAGGGTCGTCGCTTTATGTTTTTTTCTCGAAATGGTTCTCAAATTTTGTATCTTTCTCCGCGTATTTGTGCATGCAGGAAAGTACTTAACCAAACTCTGTTTCAGATTCCCCTGTTTTTCAGCATAAGCCTCTGTTTCAGCTTCCTCTGTTTTTCCGTTCAACAAGGATGGCCATAAAGACAATTGAATTGTTGAAAGGGTGTGCATCACAGGAAGAGATAATGGAAGTGCTTGCTGCGGTAGCTTCGGATTTGGGGGATGTGATCGATGATCTGAACACCTTGCAGGTGATTCCTTTGAAGGGTGCAATGACCAATGAGGTTTTTCAGATAAACTGGCCTAGCAAAAATGGTGGTGATCTCAGAAAGGTTTTGGTTCGTTTATATGGGGAAGGTGTTGACGTTTTCTTTGACAGGGAAGAAGAAGTTCGAACCTTTGAGTGCATCTCAAAGCACGGTCAGGGTCCACGCCTTCTTGGAAGGTTCACCTCTGGCAGAGTTGAGGAGTTCATTCATGCCAAAGTATGTAACTCTCCTTTTTTGCTTCTTTTATACTTTTTCCTTTTTTAAAAAATGCAAATAAAAATTCTAACATGGTAGTTACATGTCCAGAGAGAATTATCCTTGCTGGGTAAGTTATATAATTGGAGTTAAATTTTAATCCCATGTTTGAGTTAAATTTTAACGTCATCACTAAATCATGATTCTAATTTTTAACGGTCATCCTATCTTATGCAACAAAAAATATATATGTTTTTTTAGAAATGAAAATATTCATTAAGTTGAATCTGCAAAAATTATTTGTTACAACATTTTCCTTTTTTTTTTTACTCATTAATCCAAGCGCTTGGTGTATTGGGTAGAAAAATGGGTCATGAATTATGTCATCTTAGAAAACTTTGATTTTATATTTAGTTATTGTCATGTTTATCTTTTTAAAATGACATGTGAATATACAATTGAAAGTGAGTGAAAAAGAACTTCAATAGAGAATAATAAATTAATAAAATTGTGTGCAATGGTGAACAAGTTGATAAGGACGAATTAGTCAACCAAGTAAGACGTGTTTCAGATACTGTTAGGCTCCGATGTTGGCAGGTTATCTATAAAAATATCATATAAACTCTGAGTATGGAGACCTGTTTGATCCCAACATGGAACAGCCAGCGGGGACTATAAATTTTAGCTTTTTCCCCCAAAAATTGGTTACTGTGATTATTCTAATTCATGCATGAGCTTTAGAGACTATATTCTCAGTTTTAAAGTTAGTTAGCTTTTTCTTCTTCTTTTAACTTTATTCTTTAGTCAAAAAGCTTTTCTTTTGGCTGCTACTTCCTTTTTCTTATTTTATTCCCTATCCTTTGGAGCAATGGAGGGTTACCATCATCTGCTAGTTCTTTGGGATTAATTAGTTTAGAATCATCTTTCAGAAGTTTAATTGAATGGTGTTGTGTAAATGGGATGGGATCAGGTGCTCTTAAGTGCTACTTTTACCTGTCCTTTTTTTTTTTTTCTCTAATTCCTTTCCTAGATGTTATTTTTCTATAAAAAATAAAGAAACATTATTAAACAAAGGTGCTAAAGGAAGGGCATATGGAATTTTTTATGCATACATGGAAATATCAGACTTGGGAGGTCTTATATATATGCCGTCTATTTCACTCATTAAATGCTCATTCATAAATATAGTATTTGATAGTTGATTTTTTTATGTGTCCAAGGACATGTAATAAAAATCTATATGCAATAAGTTTTTGTTGAAAGTCACATTATTCAATAGATTGATGATATTAAATATTATAATTTTCAATAAAAATTATTATTTATTAACTTTTTATTATGTGCGTTTGAATACATACTAGAAAAATCATTTGATAATTTATGCAATTAAGTAGTTGCCAGCATATATATATTTCTCTTCTGGTTGGGTTGAAGAGTTGAACCCAGGGGGAGTAGAGGGCAATTTAACCTTATGATCTCCTATAGAGGACTCTGAAAAACATTACATAGATGCTATAAAAAATTAAAGACATTTTTATAAAAACACAGATGAGATTAAATACTGTTGAGTTAACATTAATTAGAATTACATTTCAGCCACTATGACTTGGTAGGCCTCATTAATATATCAACCATGGACTATGGTATTGCTTGAGGCTATCCAGTCAGTGATTTTATCTTCTGTTGATGTCACTTTCTGTATCCCAAAAGATTAAAACCAAATGAAAGAATGCTAGAAAGCAAAGATGATGAATTATGTATAACGTGTTTTTTCCTTTTCTTATTTTTTGGCTTTCTAGACTCTCTCGGCTGCAGACCTTCGCGACCCCGAAATATCTGCTTTGATAGCATCTAAGATGAGAGAATTCCATAATCTTCATATGCCTGGATCAAAGAAGGCTCAGATTTGGCAGAGAATGAGGTAATTATAGATCAGGTCAATCTTAAATTCCTTTTTCATTGTTCTGCTGAATATTGAAGGCTCCCCATATGTTATTTACTAGGAAGTGGCTTGGTCAAGCCAAAAGTTTGTGCTCCCCAAAAGATACAAAAATTTTTGGCTTGGACAATCTGGATGAGGAAATCAATATCCTTGAGAAGAAGTTATCAGAAGGATATCAAGAGATTGGTTTTTGTCACAATGACTTACAATACGGTAACATAATGATGGATGAAGAGACAAGATCAATCACTATAATTGTAAGTTGTAGTTATATATTCTTTGCCTCTGTGTATTTGTTGTGGTCTTGATTTTTTTTAAGTTGTGCTATTGCCACAATTTGAGTGCTACCAATACCCATGAAAAGTTATGCTTGGTAAACTTATCTTTTATCCCTATTTTAACTCTCTTTAATGATATAGGATTACGAATATGCCAGTTACAATCCTATTGCATATGACTTGGCAAATCATTTCTGTGAAATGGTGGCAGATTACCATAGTGACACACCTCATGTTCTTGACTATAATAAATACCCAGGTAAAGTTTTTGTTTGTAATGCTTTCACTGCCCCAATTACATTTCCACAATGATTGTTAGCTATTTTATATTCATTAAGATCACTTTAGATTACTGACACACCAAGTTGTATATTGTAAACCAGGACTAGAGGAGCGTCAAAGATTTGTCCGAATCTACCTGAGTTCTGAAGGTTAGTCCTATGACCTGTTCACTTCCTTGGTACATAATAATATTGTGAAAGATCAGAATGTGAATAATTAATTGCTATTAATCTATTCCCGGCTTAGAATTCTTTAACTTAGCACATCTTAAATTATCGATTAATGGTCTTTCATTATATAGTGCTTCCATGCATGTGTGATGTCTCATTCACTCTTGAGCATGCCTTGTTAATGTAGCTCTAAGAAGTGTTTCATGCTGACTTAATTGATGTCACATTCATTCAGTCAAAATCATGTTACAATAGAAGTTGAAATCATTTCTTGAACCACGTAGCGCTTCTGAATCTTATATACATGTCTCAAATTTATTAATACAACTCCTTGTACACAGGCAAGAAACCAAGCAATGCTAAAGTGAACCAGTTAGTGAAAGCTGCAGAAAAATACACTCTAGCAAACCATCTATTTTGGGGTTTGTGGGGACTTATTTCGGTAAGTTCTTTTTTAAAAATTATTTTTTCTGGTTATTCCAAATAAGTAGTTGCTTGTGCCAGCCAACTAGGTATGCTTATATAGATGTTTTACATGTAAATGCAGAGTTACGTCAATAAAATTGACTTTGACTACAAGGAATATTCAAGGCAGAGGTTTCAGCAATACTGGTTAAGGAAGCCTACTCTGTTGGACTCACCAAGCATCCTTTCCCAAGATGGAATTTTGAATGGATCGCTGCCATCCTTCACATGATTTTGTTTGCGTTTGTCTTAGCACATGTTTGGATTCACCTGTACTTTTACTGGATCCTTGCTTTCTTAACGTTATCAACAGTAACTTAAGAAAATTGGATCCACGTCTGGCCATTTCTAACGCCAATTCAAACACTCACTTACTGAAGTTTAGTCTTGTTATATTGTATTTGTTAATGACATCTAATAGCATGATTTGCAGCATCATATGTGATGTAAATAATATATAATCACTAACAATGTGTGATGAGATTTTGGAAAATTTTAATTAAGATTTGCGAATCAATCCTTCTCTTTTGGGATTGAGTTGGGGTGAATTAGTTGATACTATTTGCAAGTGGTTTTCCGATACATTTGTAAATTTAAGAGTAGCTACCTAAATCAATAATATTTTAACATATGACATATTAAATGTTGTCAACATTATTTTATATCTTTCATATTTGCTTTAATAGATTTTATAAATAAAAAAATTATAAAACAACCCTTGAATTTATTTATAATTTTATAAATAATTTTGTATTATATTATTAATATATTCATAATATTTTTTAATATTTTAACTTATATATATTATTTTTAAAATTCTTTTACTATATGTAAAAATTTATTTAATTTTTTTGTTATATTTTTATTTATATCATGAAAAGAATTGAGACATAATTCTTTATTACGTCGAAAATAAATGTTTGCTACTCAAACAGCTTGAGAGCAATTTTTGCCACTCTTTGTTTACGCAAAATTTTTAATATATTTATATAGTTATCATTTTTATTATTCTATGTATAAACTTAAATCAACAACTTGTAAAATTATATCATTACTAATTATATGGGTTTTTTATTTTATATATTATGTAACCAATTCAATATTTTTTTATTATAATCAAATATTACAATACAATGTTTTGCCTAAATTATTTAAAATTGGTTCATATTTTTAATAATAAATAAATAAATAAAAAATAATTTGTTAATTTATACCTATCGATGAATCAAACAAATTATTAAATGGTATTCAAATTATAATCTTATTTATAGTAAAAATCAGTAACATTTTGGTAAAAAAAATCATAAACATATTAACAAATTTTTGGAATAATGGAATAAAAGATTATTCAATACTAATATTTAATTAACTTAAATTTTATGAATTTATATATATATATATATATTTAAGATACAAATAATAATTACTTTAATATATATATATATATACTGAAAAAGTACATAGCAGATGAACATGTAAAATATTTTTAAATTATTTAAAATTCTAATTTTTTTAATTTTTAAAATTCATAAATATAATAAATATTATTGATATAATAAAAAATTACATTTTAATTTTTTTCATGATATAAACAAAAACAGACTAAAAATTAAATAAATTTTTACATATATCAAAAAAGATTTGAAAATAATATACATAAGTAAAAAATAATTTAAAATACATTAATAATATAATAAAAAATTTACTATAAAAACTTTAATAAAATTATAAATAAATTGAAAAACTGATTTATAATTTTTGTATTTATAAAGTTTATTAAAAGAAAATATGATAAATATAAAATAGATATTGAATATGTAGATAGATATTAAAATATCATTGTTTCAATTATACTATTCTTAGATTTACAAAAATACCAAAAAAAATTTATCTATTTGTAATAATACGAGATAAACATAAAAAGGACGTAAAAGATTTGTTCTCTCATCTCTACACATTGAGCGGATTAGGTCAAAAAAATTAGAGTAATATAATATTTGATTATTTTTATAATTAATTATATAAAATAAACTTTATATTTGAATAAAATAATCTATTTTGTTTGAATTGTATTAACGATTTTTTATAATAAAGTTATAAAATAGTAATAAAATTATTTATAATACTATTTTATATTTAAAATAATTAGTTATTGAGAATGAAATTAAGAAAATAAAAATTAGTTAGAAAATAAATTAATAATTTTAATTAAATATTAAATTTTTATTTATCTTAAAATTTGTTTTTAAAAATAAATAAAAATAATAATTTTTATAGTACACTATTCAAACATATATAAAATAATATTTTTTTAATTTAATCTGCTGAAAATAATCACATTTTGTTGACCAACTTGCATTGTCATCATAAATGTGGACTTTATCAAGTAACAGGTAGAGACAAGTAACAATAATCATCTCTAAGTCAATATTATTAATTGAGATTGAGAAAGTGTTGACTTCAATGAAAGAGTAAGTATACTTCCCATCGTTTTTTATTTTTTATTTTATTTATTCACTTACAAATATTTATCTATTTATTTAGAAATTAAAATTATTCATTTTTTATTTTAAATTTTTATATACTTTACATAATTACAGTAAATAAGAGAAATAATAGTTGCATTACAAAGTTAAAAATAATTTTAATATAAATAAAAATATTGATTATATTTATTTATCAACTTAAAAAATGGTTGAACTTTTGATGTGATATTGGTGACTCTAACTCCACTTGTTTAATGGTGCATGAATTGTATTAATGAAATTTAATTTTATTTGTTTTCTTTCATGGTCAGTTAACAAGGTCGGTCTCTCTCCTCCTTTACTCCTCCTTTATTGATATTGACTTTTATTGTTTGGACAAACTACAAGCCATTGCTTTGAAATTTATCAAACCATGGACAAATTTTAAATTTGACTATAAATTATACTTTATTCCATTTTTTACTTTGTCTTCCAATTTTTTATTATCTATTTAAAAATTATAAATATTAAAAAATATAATTAATATTATTAATTTAAATTATTATATATTTATTATAATTAATAATAATTGTATATATAAGAATATATGTGCACAAATAATTAAATTTTAAAATTAAAATAGATAAATAAATAAAAATAAATTTTTTTTTTTAGGTAGATAGAAAGACAAGAAAGTAACTTTTCTTTTACATTGTTAAGTAACTTAAATCACATAAGAAAAGTAGTTTATAATTATTTGTTTGATATTTTTATATTAAAATAGTTTTTAAATTTAATAATTTACCAATTCTAATCAAGTAAATAATTTATATATCACCCAGGTTTGAAAAACAATTGTACTATTATTTTTTTATTAATTTAGTTCAGATATTCATAAATAACAAATATCTTAATTTTTTTCTATTACAGGTAAGAATAGCTATATTAATCAATTTTTTTAAGCCAAACTTGCAACTGTATTAAAATTTAAAAAAATTTGTCATCCATAAATTAAAGTTAATAGTTAAAAAAAAAGAAATGATGAAAAAAAAATAAAAGGTACTAATGTTCAAAAAATTTAAATTAAAAATATTAATAATATATTATCAGCATAGTTTTTAATATATTTTAACATATTTTTTTAACTTTTTAATCAATATATTTAATTATTAATAAAAATTTAAAAAGAGAAAGAAACAATATTCCAGACAACCATGGATATTATTGTGATTAAGCACAAATCCTATACTCCTCCGTTAGCCACATATTTCAATAGGATTTTCTTAGAGTCAAATAAACATGTGCAAAGAGAATTACACATGAAGAATCATCCACAGACAATGTTCTAGTCTCAATGTGAATGTTTTGAAACTACAACCAGCTTGTACTTTTCATTGACATGATCATAGCCAAAACTGAACATTAAGTGCATTAAGATGGACGAAGAATCTTTCGCATCTCAGTCTATCAAAAGGATTCAATAATAGGACAAATGGTTAGAATTATCCAATAAAGATACTATCTTGCATTTGTTATCGTTGATGCAGAAGATCAATTGTGGATGGGTCATGTTTGTCTCCACTGTCAAGGTGCGAGTGTGGTACTCCACAAAGTTGGGGTTGATTTCAAGCGAATTCATGGTTAGTAGAGAATGAGATTCAATAATAGGACAAATGGTTAGAACTATCCAACAAAGATACTATGCCTCGGTTATCGTTGATTCAGAAGATCAATCGCTGATGGGTCATGTTTGTCTTCACTGTCAACTGAGAGTGTGGTGCTCCACAAAGTTGGGATTGACGATAAAGGTTTTTCATGATTACACGCATTTGAAGCGAAAAAGAGACTCTAATGGAAGGCCAAGGAGTCTTTAAGTTGAGTTTGTTGGGGAGAAATAGTTAGGATGAGGTGAATTCATGGTTAGACAGAATGGAATTCGGACCTTTCACCTATGCTACCTTGGTAACTTATTTTCAATGAAAACACTATTTGTCGCAAATGAAATTTATAAGTGAAGAATGCATGCAACAAACACCAGTACAGAGAATAAGGTTTGGGCCTCTCAACGGTGCTGTAACTTATCCTCAATGAAATCACTGTTTGTTGCGAAATTTTGTTTAATGAATGTTTAAAAAGTAGAATCACAGTCAAATATTTACGAGAAAATAGTAAGGATGAGGTTTGGGTCTCTCAGGGGTGTCTCCTTCCAACTCGTCCTCAGTGAAATTGCTATTTGTTGCGATTACAATAATTTTAATGAATGTTTGAAAAGTGGAGCCATCATCAAAATTTACTTATGAGAACAAATATTTATGGTTGGGATAAAATGAATTCATGTTAGTAGGATTACAAGATTTGGATCTCTCAACGCTGTTAACCATTGTAGAAATTTGAATGCATGTTTAGAAAATGGAGCCACCATCAAAATTTAATTTTGAGAAAAAATATTTATGATTAGGGTGAAGAGGATTCATGGTTAATCAGATAATGAGGTTAAACGGTGTTGCTTTGATAACTATGAAATTGCTATCTGTGACAAAAGAAATTACAGTAAAATAAAGAATCCACGGAACTTTAGAAATTTTAATGAATGTTTAGAAAGTAAATCCACCATTAAAATTTATTTTTGAGGAGAAATATTTAAAAATATGGAATATGATAATACTAGTTTATTGCCTAGAATCTAGAATATAACATTACTTGTTAATTTAATTTATTATTATTTTTTTAAAAAAATTTTATTAAAAAATAAAAAACATTAATTAGAATATGAGATTCCAACATAAAAATGATAAAGAGATTTATTATACCTATGGTTAAGTATGGTTAAGCGATAGTGGTAGATTAGTGGTGAATTAACAAGTTATTAATTTTTTTATGAAAAAAAATATGAAGATTAAGTCTTTTTTAAAAATTTTTGGAAATTTGATAAACATGACTCTCCAACAATTTTTTTTTATTCATGATTGTTACAAAACAACAATTGTGTTTTTATTTTTTAAATTTTTTTTTGAAGGATCAAATAAAAATCAAAACAAAAAGAGAGATGAAGAGTTTGTAGGTAAAAAAAAAAGTGATAAAAAAGTTTTTGATTTAAGGGTAAAATAAAAAAAAACAAAAAAATAAGTAGAAAGTCTATTTACTAATAAAATTGAAGTGAAAAAGATTTAGTTGACTGATCATTCTTATTCCTTCTTTTGTATAAGGATTATTACTTAGATTCTAACACTAATTTTTTATCTAATAATGTTGTTGCTATACTTTACAAAAAGTTCATTATGTTTTGCCTAAAGAAATGTCTCATGATTTGCCATGGGTAAGGGAAATAGAATATCAAATAAATTTACTTCTAGTGCTTCTACATCTAATAGACTTGCACACAACAGTGCTCGACATAATATTTAAAAACAAGTAGAGGAACTGTTAAAAAAAGATGGGTTAGAAAGAGTTTAAGTATTTATGTTTTGTGTATACACAATCTGTAGAATCATTAACAAAATTACAATTAAAGCTCAACTTGACAAGAAAATTGAACATTATGTTCAACATGCCAACAAGAATTGAAAGAAATCAATATTTAAACCTAGAGATTGTGTTTGAGTTCATTTATGAAAGAAGCGATTTCCTTTATAAAGAAAATCAAAACTTAACATGAATCTTTCCAAATGTTACAAAAGATCAATGATAATGTCTATAAATTTAATTTGCTTGGTGAGTTTGGAATAAGTGCAAGACTATAATTGATATTTTTAATGTTTCTAACTTATATCTTTTTGAGCGTAGGTGACAAAAATGGTAACTAGAGGACAAATTCACTTGAAAAATGAGAGAATAATATGAACCAAAAAGAGATAATGATAAAAATAAAAGAGAAAAAGAGAAGGATCTTTAATAAGGACTTAAGAGTTTTATGATGAAATTAAAGACAAAAATAAAGAAAGTCAAAGAAATATTAAATTATTTGATCATAAATATGTTTAAGATAATTTAAGATATGAAAGAAAAGAGTATAAGATTAGTTTATTATATTTAAAATAGAATAATCAAATTTAACATATTTTAATCCAATACTTGTTCATTTATATTTTGAATTTAAATTTTATATTTATTTTAATAATTAATAACATATATTTAATTTATTATGTTAGAGCATGTTAAAACTTGAAAAAAACTATTGTTTAAATTTTGTCAAAATATTTTATATTTTTATAACAATTTTATACTAAATCTATTATTCTCTTTTCTTCATCACATTAAAGTGTGAAACTTTAACTTATTTCTTCTTTTTTTCATTTTCTATTCTTACAATTTTTGAAATCTTAATTTTAATTTATTTCCATTATAACTTTAATTTTAATTTGTTTTGTTATAATTTTATTTTTTTATCTAAATAAATTAATTTAAAAAAAGATTTATATAATTCATATTATATTCAATTTAATTTTAATATTTATAAATATTATATAAATAAATTCTTTTTGCATATATTTTTTATCATAAAAAATATTCTTAATAGAAGTTATGCATTTGAAATTTCTCCCTTTTTTTTAACATTCACTCGGAAACACAGCATGATCATTTCTTGAAATTCAGAGTAAGACTTACCATTATTTGTTCTTAGTTTCCTTTTAATCAAATAACTTGCTGGCCTAAGAGTATTGGGAAATCTTTTTCTTTTAATTAAAAAACATACCTTATTTTATATTGATTCTTGTTTTCAAAAAGTGATATTGGAAAATGTGTAAATAACTTTTTATTGTTTTTATTGTATACAAGTATTCACAAACAAAAACAAAATAATACAGTTAAACAAAAACGGAAGGATTCAATATGTATTGGTGTTTTTGAGAATATAAAGCAAATTCTTTTTGAGAATAATACAGTTTCTGTGCCATGTGTTTTCCTAAATTTTTTTATTATTAAAGTTTAAACTGGATAAAATTTTCAACAATTATTTATAAATATAAAACAATAATTAAAAATTAATTTTAACTTATAAAATAAAAAAAACATTGTAGTGAGAGTGACTGACTGTATATACTATCATGAATTGGAATGTATCATCATCGGGACATCCATAGTACTTTGTCCTGTAATTTATTCGTATCACTGGACAAATTCAATACAGAGACCAGAAGATGGCCCAAAAGTAAGTAAAAAGAGATAAACAATATTTGATGTATGTATGTCCTAAAGTCATATTTCCTTTGGCGTTGCCGACATTATTAGTGTAAGGTCTGAAAGTCACATTGATATCTAATGGAATAATTAATAACTTAGAATAGCAAAAAGATTTTACATACATCAAGAAATATTCAAGAAATAAAGCTTGGTAACCATATTCCATCTCTATAACAACAAAAAATAGCAAAAGATCTGACATCTAAGAAAGCTTCATGAAACAAGGATTGGCAACCACATTACCACTTAACAAGTATAACATTAAAACATAGCACTCTTGGTAGATGAACCACCGTAATGATGTCATAATGTTCTTTCGTAAATCATGCCTATAGACAAACTATTGACTTCTAAATTCTTCTTAGTAGTTTTGCCTCTACAGTTTTTCTTGGTTTCCCTCCACCTCTAGTTATTGGGCTATCTTCTTCTGTCTGATTTACTCTCTTTGCTGGGGCTTCAACAGGTCTTTTCCACATGTGCTCAAATCATGTAAGGCAATTTTCTTCCATCAAATTAACGACAGGGGCTACTACAGCTTGGTTTTTAATGCATTCATTCCTAATCTTATGTTATCTAGTATGTCACTCATTCGACATGACACTCTCATCTCTACTACATTGAGTTTATTCTCAAGTTGACTTTTTATAACCCAACATTCAGTTCCATAGAACATTGCAAGTCTTATAGCTATGCAATAGAATTTTCCTTTAAGTAGAAAAAAAATGGTGAGCATGTCAAACAGCATTTATTTAAATGATCGGAAACACAGAATGGACTGCAAACTTGACCCAAAATGCAAATTAAAAACTGTGTTGAACAAATACGAAAAATAATTTACCACCTTTTATCATCAGAACCATTCCATGGATAATTTGCAACAAGCACACCCTGAGTTTTTTTTAATAATAAAAATGACACCATTAATGAACGAAGTCTGCATCTAAATGTGTTAATGTCTAATGAAGACAAGCTATAATCAATTCTACAAGATCAACTATTCAGGGTTAGTTCACATAGGTTGGCCTTTTCAACCATAGAATGAAAATCAAGAAAAGTTGGTCAGTGAAGAAATGAACACTAGTTATGTAAATGCTGGCAGAACATGTGCAGCAAAGTTCATCAAATTCAGTCTTCATTTAAACAATGTTGGGATGAGAGGACAAAACTTTGGGAAGAGAGAAAATTTTGAAATAAAGAATGAAGAAAAAAACATAAAAAGAAAATATTGAAAATTTTGTTTTTTGAGTTTCCTTTTCTCTCTATTTTCTTTTCAACCAAACAATAAAATTTTTAAAATTCTGAAATTTTACTTTCCACCTCTTTTCTTTTCTCTCCAGATTAAATTTAAAATTCAGCCTGATTAAAGAAGAAATATAAAATAAAATAAACTACCTGAAAAAAAAAATCCTAGAATTTCCAAAATCAGGAAGCATGCGATTGAAATTTGTTTACTTAAAAAATAATAATTTTTATACTACAATATTCAAGCATGTGTAAAATAATTATTATTTTTTTAATTTAATCTGCTGAAAAGTCAAATAACAGGTTGCGTATGCCCGCTCTACCTTTTGGTTAGCCCTCTAAGTCAACATTATTAACTGAGAAAGTGTTGACTTAAAGAAAAGATTAAGTATACTTTCCCACCATTTTTATTTTATTTATTTACTTACGAATATTTATCTATTTATTTTAAAATTAAAATTTTTTATTTTTTTATTTTTTATTTTTATATACCTGACATAGTTATATTAAATGAGAGAAATAATAATAATAACTATATTAAAAAGTTAAAAATAATTTTAATATTAATTATATTTGTTTATCGATTAAAAAATGGTTGAGCATATGATATTAATCACTCTAACTTCGCTTGTTTAATGATGTATAAATTGTATTAATGAAGATTTAAATTAATTTGTTCCTCTCATACATATGCGGTCTCTTTTGTCCTTTATTAATGTTGACTTTTATTGTTCGAATAAACTATAAGCTGCTTCGAAACTTATCAAAATAACGACAAATTTTAACTTTGACTATAAATTCTACTCTATTCCATTTTTTATTTTTAATATTTTTTTCATTTTTTATTATCTATTTAAAAAAATATAAATATTAAAAATATAATTAATATTGTTAATTTAAAAATATTTTATAATTTAGTTTTAAATTTTATCTTTTTTATTTATTATAGTTAATAATAACTATATATATAAATATATGTGAAAAAATAATTAATTTTAAAAAAATTAAAATAGATAAACAAATAAAAATAAACTTTTTCCTTTGGAAAGATAAAAAAATAGGAGAAGTAATTTTATTTTATTTTCTTGACATTGTTAAGTAACTTAAAGCACCTAAGAAAACTAGTTTATAATTATTTGTTTGATGTTTTTATATTAAAATAGTTTTTAAATTTAATAATTTACCAATTCTAATCAAATAAATAATTTATATATCATCTAGGTTTGAAAAACAATTATAATATATTTTTTCTTTGAGCAATTTAGCTCAGCTATTCATGAACGAAAAATATGTCATAATATTTTTGCTTATGACCATTAAGAATAATTATATTAATCAGTTTTTTTTACAAGTATTATGATAATTATATAAATTATTGATAAATTTAATACCATTGATTAAATTAACCAAATTCGCAACTGTATTAAAACTTTTAAAAATTTATCATTCATAAGATCAAAGTTAATAGTTTGAAAAATAAAAAAAATAAAAGATATCACTGTTTAAATAATTTAAATTAAAAAATTTTAGTAATACATTATCAAGATAATTTTTAATATATTTTAACAATTTTTTATTAACTTTTTTAAAAAAAAAAAGAAAAAAAGAAACAACATTCCACCGAACCATAGATATTATTATGACTATTTTTAAAGTGCACAAATCACAACATACATAAAGCACGGCTATAGTAGATAAAAAAAATTAGATCTACAAAACCATGCATATTATTACTATTAACTTTAAGGTGCACAAATCATAACATAAAGCACGGCTATAGTGACATTATTATAGAAATTAAAAAAATACATCCATAAAGCAAAGTTGGCATCACATAGATGATTACACAAAACAAAGTAGAGCATACAAACTTAAATACAAGGAGTCCCCCACATCTTATTTAATTAGGTTTTACACATAACATGAAAGGGGTGGATGGGGGAGGAGAAATGTGATTGGTAGAACTAGCGACGGAAACTCCTAGCTTGTCGCGGCGGTTCACCATCCTTGTCACGCAGCTTTACAAGCGTATAAACGCCAGCACCAGCGAGTCCACCCAGCGTAGGAGCCACCAAATATATCCATATATGCTTGAAATTTCCTGCTGCAACTGCTGGACCTAAGGTGCGCACCGGATTCATCGAACCACCGCTTGTTGGCCTAATCAACCATGTCACGCCATTCATTCATTATCCTCCTTACTTTCTTCTTAAATATTTGTTATTTATGCAATTCAAGGAGAAAATTAATTTCTCTATTAAATATGAGCTTTAAAAAATATCAGCTTTTTTTTTTTTTTTCTGTTTTTATTGTTTTCTGTGGAACTTAAAAAAACATTTTTATAATAAAGGTGAAAAAATATAAACCAAACGACTTCCTAATTTTATAATTAGCTCTCCTGAATTTCTTCTCCTTCGCATGTGGTTTAATTTCTTCGTTAGTCGTTGGCTATTTCTCAAATTCTTGATATTTAAAATCTGACAAACTCATGATATTTAATTTAGAGAATTTGAATAAAAATATATTAATATTTATAAAGAGTAAAAAATATTAAAAAATTGATACTTAACTAACAAAATAAAATAGAAGTTACCGGACACTATATATATATATATTAAAATTGACTTTTCTTTCTCTTTTTTCCTTTTTAAAATATCTTATCATTAAATTAGGGATATATGGGTGAAACATACTTTTCATATGTGCAGAAGAATCATTGTTGATATAAGAAAGAGATAAATTTTGGATGAACTAAATTTTTACAATTTTTTAAAATTAAAAATTAAATAAAAGCTCATAATCGGTAGAGATAAAAATATATTGAAGGTTTAATATGCTATGCCTATGCATATAATACTAGGATTTACGGATGAAAAAAAGAAATAAATTAAAATTAAAATATTTTATAATATCATTATTAAATTGAAAATTAACATATTTGAGAGTTGACAGATTGTGAGTAGTGTTGATTTTCCAAGAGCAATATCCTTACCCTGATATGAGAATGTTGAGCAAAACTGTAGCCCCAACAGCAATACCTGCCAATTCACCAACCTGAATGGGAGGAAGAATGATACAAATGGTGAAATTGAAATTGATAAGGAATTAACGAACGAATGAATGAATGAATGAATGAACTGACTGACTAACCGCACGAGTATCGGTAGCAACAGCAGTGACGACAAACAAGAGATTAAAAGTGATAATAAACTCGGTTGCAAAAGCTTGGCCAATGGTGACAGAAGGGATGGTGACACCACCAGAGAGGAAAGGATGGTAAACAGCTTTGAGAGCGAAACCAGCACAGATGGAGGCAGAGACTTGTGCAGCTACATAAGCAGGGACATGGACCCAAGGGAAATGTCGAAAAGCTGCAAATGCAATGGTGAGAGCCGGGTTGAGATGTGCACCTGAGATGTGGCCAATGGAGAGAATAATGAACATTACTGTTAATCCTGCAGTAGCTGCATTCCCTAACAAACCCTCTGCTCCATTGTACTTGTTGTTCACTATCGGTCCAGCCGTTGATGCAAATATCAATATGAATGTCCCCACAAACTCTGCTCCAATCTGTTTTCATATATCCTAACCATCTTTAATATCCATTTCAATTTCAACACATTCAATTCCTTTCTCTTTTTCACCTTTATTTCTCGAATCTAATCCCAAAAAGGTATTTTATTCGTATCTCAAATACGGTTAGATATAAGGGATATTGTCATTCAATACATTTATATGATATGTTATATTTGTAATTAATATCAAAATATTATTATTATCCGTTAATAATTTTATCTACTTTAATATATTTATTTTTAAAGATATTTTAAAATTATAATATACAAATTCATCCTTCTGATAATTATTAATTAACTAATTGTTTATAAATTTTAAATTTTAAAAAAACTCTTTTATAAGCGAGAAATCGGTTGCTAAAATAATAATTTTTAAAAAATTAATATAATTTAAAATTTATTAATAATTATTAGAGTGGTTAGTTTGCAAATTATAATTTTATAATATCTTTAAAAATAAATATATGAAAATATGCAAAGTTGTTGATTGTGTTAATTAAATTATATCCTGCTAGTATTAATTACAAGTATAATGCATAACATCTATCCTTAAATTTAGAAAGGTATAAAAAAATATTTGTTAATAATTTATAATTTTAGAATATTTTTAAAAATAAATATATTAAAATAAACAAAATTATTAACCATATTAAGTATAATAATAATTAAAAATATAATACATGATATAAATATATTAAACTACACTATTAATTATCATACTATTAAATTTATAGTTGTACCAAATAAAATACCTTCCAAAAAATCTTCCTTAACTACCTATGTATAAACAAACAGGAAGGGAAGGGTACATTAACAGTATTTTATACTCAAATTATTTAAAAATTTATAATATATCTTTTTTAATATCAATAAATATCAACTATAAAATTAAGTGTTGAAAATTTTAAAAGTTATTGAATAACTTATTAACAATATTAGTTTAAATTATAATATTATATACTTGAAAATTTCATTTTTTTTTAAAAATTAATATATATATATATATATATAATCATCATATTAATATTTATTATTTAATAATTAAATTTATCAAATTTATATTTTATAAAAAATTATATAACAAAATAAATTTAAAATAAATTACTCTTAAAATAAATGAATCTTTAGTTGGATATATAAATCAACATAAGTTATTTAAGTCTGATATATTGATATGTTATAAACAAATTAGGTTGAGTTGATATATAAAATAAATGGATTAGAAAAAATATAATTCACATTTAAGCTATTTTAATTCGTAGATTATTTAATTATTAAAAAATATTTAAAAAATAAAAATTAATAAAATATTTTAAAAATAAAATTTATTTAAAAAAGAATTTATTAACCAACCAAGCTAATCCACTTAACTCATTTAATTTATAATATTAAATATATCAATAACATTTAAATTCATCTAACTTACAATTTTAATTAAACAGTAAAAAAATCACATTTAAATAGACAATAATATTTTTATCTAAACTTGCCTAACTCGTAATTTTACTATCCGACCTGCTAACTATAACTCGTGTATATATATATATATATATATATATATATATATAATATCCACTTACTAAAACTATTAATATAAAAAGGTCAATTTAACATGTTTAATCATTAAATAATAAGTTATTAATATGATGATTATATATATTAAATTTTAAAATTTATAAACATATAATTTTATATTTTAAAAATATATTAAATTAAATAGTTTATTAAAAAATATTTTTAAAATAAATTGATCCATCATAATTTATCATATTTTTAAAATAAAAATTTAATGCATAATTTTGTTTGTTTCAAAAGCATCGAAGATAAGAAATTGTAACGAGAGACATTATTAAAGAACAATAATAAAATATCAAATATACATGCTAGTTGCTACGGATAAGTTTATAAACAATTATAATAATTAAAAACTTCAATATACTTTTACAATTTTTTTACTTTAATAATTCCGATTTATTTTCAGATTTTTTATCTCTATATTTCTACAATTTAAATATTTTAATCTTTCACTACCATGCTTACATATCATTGATATATAGCAACTGTTTTATTAAAGACATCATTATTTATTAATTATTAAAGATAAAAAACATAACTCATAAAAATGTTTTAAAAATTAAAATAAAAAACCGTAAAAATGTAAAAACGAAAAAGATATATATATTTAAATAAAAATAAAAAGGCGACACCTAGCTGTTCTTAATCTTATACACGACCGCGCGTTCGTTTATTTGTGTAATAACGACAATGTATGATTGCACACACCTCAATGAATATTAATTGCACGCCGCCTTCGAATTCGTATAACAGAAAAACGAAAACTTCTATTTTGCATTTTTTTTACTACTATTCCATATTCCATTTCATGCATTTTTCATCAATATCATAAAAAAAACAACTCAATTATGAAAATTCTATCTGGAAATCAAATGTATATACCTGGCTCTAGAAAGAAAAAAATTCTGAAAAATGAAATAGAAATCGTTGACCAAAACAGAGAGAGAGAGAGGGGTGGGTTGTTTACCTTCTGAGTGAGAGATACATTGGGAATTGGAACCCCAACTGAGAAATCGGTGAAGCAGGTATGACCTTTGGTCGGCAAGCACTTGCACCGAGCCTTTGCAAACGAGTCACGTTCGTGTGATAGTGAGTCAACTCGCAGCGACGTGAATAGTGGTCCTCCCGGAGTATCCGGCGTTGCCGGAACCGACGCGGCCGTCGGCGTCCCTATCTCCTCGTCCGGCATTTTTTTTTTGGGAAATTTCTCAAATATAAACAAAACAAAACTATAAAAGAAAATAATTGGATAAATATACCAAAGGGTACACACTACATGATTTTCCAAAATAAGGAGAAACAAAGATTTTTATTTTTTTTTGGGTTGTATTTAAGGTAGAAAGGGGAAGTGTTACATAATTGGAAGGTTTTTTTAAAAGTGTTTTTAAGGAATGGAGGGAGAGAAAGGACCCAGGTTTGGAAAGTTGGTAGTTAGAAGGAGGAGGTATGGGATTGTGGGATTAGGAAAAGGATCATGTGGGTTCTTGAAGAGTTAATTTGGATCAAAGTTGGGTGTTGTTGTTAAGGTTGGAATGGAATCAGGGGAAACCTATGATAACGGTTGTGATCCAACTTCGAAGTTGGAGATTAGAGAAGAAAAAGCAAAAGCGTTGTTGAACGTGGAGGGGGAAGTGGTCGGAAAATTAAAATGGGTGGTCAACGAGTGAGGGGAATGGAGGAGAAGTGAGGAGTTGTTAATATATAGATTTTAATAATCAATTTATGAAGTCCTAAGAACAATGAGTCGGCGCGTTCCTTGCATAATACACGAAGGAAAATCGTCACTATACATTCATAAGGTGAATGTATCGGGTGAGGTATAAGAAAATGATTAAAAAAATTGGTTTTTTGATATTTTTTAAAATTTGATAATAGAAATCCTGATTATTTAATAAAGTTATCATTATTTTATTATTTAACTTAAACAATAATTAAATAATAAGATAAGATTAACTATATTAAATACAAATAATACATAAACGGTAGTTAGAGTTTAGTCTCTTTAATTTTTTTCATACTTGTAATATATAAACTATTCGAATTTTTATTATTAAATTAATCTCAATAATTTTATTATCTATATATTTTTAGAAAATATCGTAGAAATAAAAAGATTGTGATAAATAATATATATAATTTTAGTAAATAAAATAAAATAGCATTTTGGTTTTAAAAAAATAAAATTGATCATATATTTTTTTAATTTTTTTTTAATAAAAGTAAATCAATGTGAATAAATAAAATATGTTTTTATGTTTTTAGAGATAAAAATAATAATTTTATTCTTTTAAAAATTAACTAATTAAGTCAAAAAAATTAAAAAAATAAATAATAATTTACTTATGAAAAGATATTATATATATATATTATTATCAGATTAATACAGCGCATATCATAATAAAAAAGTCAAAGGTTTCGCATTATTGCTTTTACTTTCCTCTTCAGGTAATGATTGTATACTATATGTTTTTTATATTGGTAATAAGCATTTTATTCTTACGTTATATTATATATTATACGATGTTAGTTGTTTGTTTTCTTTTCCAGCACATACTAGTTACGCCTTTCTATATTTTTAATTGCAAATATTGTTTTTAATTATAATTGAAGTTCATTCCGACACGATAGTTTTAAGCATCGTGCGTCATTTATAAAATAACTATATATATTGTTATAATGTTAATGAAGTTACTGAATTTTTAATTTAAAATTAAAAAATTTTAAAAACTACAAACACTTTAAAATCTCAACTTCAAAATGCATGTTCTTTTGATTAATAATTTATTTAAAAATATTTTTTCACGTAATAACAGTAATTTTTTATTTATATATTAAATTTTAATATTGATAATCAATTATTAAAAATATATAATTGATTATAATAGATATTATAATTAATATATAAAAAATATTGGTTAATTCAATTATATATTTAATAAGTAATTAATTATTAAAAATATATAATTAATTACTATAAATAAAATTAAAAATTTAAATAAATAATTTTATTGTATTTATGTGAAATAATTATTTTTATAATTTATTATTTAAACAAGTTTTTTTTCTAATTTAAAATTACTCAGAAACGACGGACGCATGTTACTGTTTCTTAAGTTTTAATGAAGGTATTTTTCTGCTATATTTGTAAATCTGAGTTACAATATCTAAGTTGATGTGATTTAATATGTATTTATGTGATATATAATACTTGTAATTGATGTTATAAAAAATATAATTAATACATCAATAATTTTATTTCTTTTCATATATTTATTTTTAAATATTTTCTAAAATTATAAATTTTAAATTGACTCTTATAATTATTAAATAAATAATTATTTATAATTTTTAAACTATATTAATATTTAAAAAAATATATATGACTTTAGTAACAAGTTTTGAGATGCAGTATGTAGTTTGACTTGTGATGAAAATTTTCCTAACCTAGTTCTCTCAAGTGATGGTTATTTAAATTATACCATTTTTCTTATGCTAGTTCTAACAGGTAATGTGATACACAAAGAGATAGGGCAATAAAATTCAAAACCATAATTATCTATTCAACTTTATCTTTGGCCTTAACGAAAAAATTAGCTTTAATTAAATTTAAGAATATATCTCTTATCTAATTATAAATATGGTAAAAATGACATTAAATTTGAAAATATAAATATTTATTTTATTTTAAAAAAGTTGTAATAATTATAATATTATTTAAATAATAGTAAATTTTATATTTTATTGAAATATAGTTTTGTTTTTAATTTTTAATATTTTGTTATATTATATATATATATATAATTCATAATTTTTTTAAAAATTAAGATAAGATTTACTTTAATATTACAAAAATATGATAAAATTAAGATTAAAATTTAATTTTATATTTTTATTTCAAATATTCATTTAAATATAACTTAAATTTTTATGTGATATTTTATGCTTCATCTATCTTGATGTCATGTTTAAAAAAAATATTAAAAAAATGTAAAAAAAAAATAATTATAAAATAAAATATTTTTAATAAAATAAAATAATAATAAATATTATTATTATAATAGTTGTAAAATGATAATAATGATGGTTATAATAATAATAATAAAAATAAATGATATTAATGATCATATAAAATTATGATATTTATATTTAAAAAATAAATTTATAATTAAAAATTAAAAAATATTTTTTAATTTAAAAAATTATTATTATTAAATTAAATTAAATTATTTTTAAAATATTAAAAAATAAATTTATAATTATTTTAATCAAATAAATTTTATTTTTAAATTTGACTTAAAAAAAAAATTCAACAATTACCAACGAAGCCTAAAATACTTAAATGTAAGATTTAAATTTGAAGATTATCAAATATGTTAGGTGACCACATTTAAGATATTTAAATGCAAGTTTTATAGTTGAAACTTACAATATCCATTGTTTTCAAATCAAGATCTAGAATATTCAAATACAAGTTTTAGGATTCAAAATACCTTGTTATGAGATTTTATTTTATATAATGTTTTGTATTTTTTAATCTTTTCTATTTGATTTGTATTTTTACCTTTCTAATTTATAAATAGATCAACCTGTCAACCAATTATACATTTGTAATACTTTAAATAATTACTATAACTTATTAAAAATTTATTTATTATCTAAAACAAGAAAAAGATGTGAATACGAATCAAAATAAGATAAAATTTTATCGTATCTCACATTTAATTCATATAAGAATAATAAATTAAATAATATTCTATTTTTTATTCAACATTCAAGATAAATAAATAATAACATATTATTTATGCAATATATGGCTATCAAACAATTATGTGCAATATATGAATATTTTCAAAATTAAATGTTTTATAAATAAAATTAATTAATTAAAAATAATAAACATTTAATATTAAAATAATATTATATTAAAATTAAATTACATTGACAACATTTTAAAAAGTAAAATAAGAAAAACAAAATATTAAATTGATTTTATATGTTGGTATTTAAAATTAAAATCAATTAAGATGATAATAATCTTATAATATAATTTATCTAAATATTTACTTTTAAGTTTGTTACAATGTATTTTTATATAAAATTTAAAAAAATAATTTTATAAATAAAAAATATGATTTATTGAAAAAGTCACATGACTTAACAGAAAGAAAGAGATCCCAATGTGATTTTTTTAAGAAGAAATATTATAATTTAATATATAAATGTATATTAAAAATGTTTTTAATTTAAAGTAATATTAAATTCTATTATTTTTTCATTATTTAAAATTTAATTGTAAAATGAAAAATTAAAATTTTTAATAATAAATACATCAAAACCAACTTAAATTATAAAAAATATATTTATTTTATAAAATAATTAAATGCAAATTTGATAATATATATATATATATATATATATATATATATATATCGACTGATTTTTTATATATTACAATCATAATGGTGACTTATATAACGATCCATATCTTCATGCATTATATATCAAGTAATTTACAAAAATATTATATAATAAATTATTTATTTATAAAAAATAGTAATTTTTAATCATAACAAAATATTATATATTCTAAATAATATTTATCTATTATAACATATTAAATAAAATAATATAAATTTAGAATAATTTTTTAATTTTTTATATTAAAAATTAATATAAATTATTTTTTAAAACTATAATTTGATACATTCATTTGATAATTGTATATTAATATTATATAAATAGAATATAAACTAAATATTATATAAATATATAATATATAAATAAAAATATAAATAGGTTTATAAATATATTAAATAAATTTTTTTATAAATAAAAATTTGATTTATTTATTAAAAAAAAATTAATAAACTAAACTTATCTATTTATTAAACGAATCAAAACAAATTAAAGAGTAGACCACTTTGTTGATTTCCACTCCTAAATTAAAAATTTTACATTTTCTATTTTTTATTTATTATTTTTATTTATATATATATATTTATTTATTTTATATATTTTATATTTTTTCTCTTATTTGTTCAAAAAGTAGATCCACAATATCTCTATCTCTTTGATCTCTCCATTGACCGGAGAGGAACCGGCTCCCCGTTGGATTCTAATGCCTTGTCAACGCCCGTACAAATTAAAAAAAAAAACTTAATAATTAACATTATAATATTATATCAAGTATCAACCGTAAAGTAATCTATATTATCATATGAAAGAACTTCCAAGTTTTATGTCACGTCATGTTCAGTTGCAAATCGATTTGTTCTTTTCATTTCTATTATTATATCTAAGAACCTAATAACTATACCAAAGACTCATAATTTTTCTTTTGTGAGGGCTACCAAAGATCTTTAATGGTCTATATAAACTTTTGAAAATATAACACTTTTCCAAATACCGTGGATGTGGAAATCATCTTCTATCTTTTTCACAATTATTTTATTAAAAATTAATCCTAGATCCAAATTAAGATGCATCAGTATCATTAAAAAAATATTACAATGCATTAAGGTGAAATTTAGGGAAGAAAATTTTTTAATCACAAATAAATTTTGTAATATTTATAATAATAGGATTTTTAGGAAAATTAATATAGAGTGTGTTTAATAAAATCAAATATTAAAATAACTGATAAATATAAAATAATAAATAAAAATATAGTTAAATAATAAATTAAAACATGATAAGTATGATATATATTTTTATAAAACAATTAATTAAATATAATTTTAATTAAAATTTAATTAAATATAATTTTAATTATTTGTAATAAAAATATTTATTTTTAATTTTACATAAATAAATATCAATTAATTTTTGAAAAATTAATTACATTTATAATTTTAATTTTTCATCAATTTAATATTTTTAATAAAATAAATCATGTAATAATTAAAATAAATAGTATATATTAAAATAATAATTTAAAATATAATATTTTATAATAATATAAAAGAATCTATCAAAATTATTAATATTATTATAAAAAAATTAAATAATATAAAATTTATAAAAATAAATAAATAAATAAAAAAATAAAAGATCAAATTATAATATATATTAAGAGTAACAATATAAAAAAATATTCAGTGAGAAACTTAAAAATATAAAAATTATTTAAAGTATTTTTATAAAAAAAAATAACTATCTACAAAATGCTAATAGTTAATAAAATAAACTATTTTGTCCGATAAAATTAAAATAGCTTAATAATTTTTTTAGGTAATGATAATTTTTAATTACTATAAATAATTTACTAAACGCACTTATAATAATTTTTATTATTATTTCATTTTTGAGAGGATGATAAATTTGTGGTTTATTATCATGGAAAAGTTTAGTGCTTTTATTATTATTTATTATATAGAAGTTTCATTTACTATCAAGTACATAAATTAATTGACAAGTAATTAATTCAAATTAATTAGAAATTTTAATTTCAAGTTCTGAGTATATAGTTGTATTAAAATTTTGAAAGAAATTTTTTTATGTATATAATAATTCTATCGAATTTGAGTATAGTTATTTTTTATAAAATTATATACATAAAATTTTTATTTTCATCCATAGAGTGATAAGTTTTATTTTCAATTATTTACAAATTAACATTTTAAAAATATTTTATATTTGAAAATTACTTTTATTATTTTCTATTCAAATATGAAAAACTTTTATGTTGCATTAACATAAATAAGATTATGTTATTTGAAAGCATATATTTTACTATTAATATGTATATTTATATTAATAACTTAATTTTCAAATTTCTAAGTATATATTTATAGATAAATAATAAGAACTTACATAATAATTTTTTATTAAAAATTACTGAATTCTATATATAAATAACATTAAATATTACTGTTTTTTATAAATAATAATAATTATTATTCATTATAAATCTAACTATATACGTTATAAGAACCGTTTAATTTCTGTGAGATGGATGTTATATTAATGAAGTAAATTTAATGTCTAGTAATTACTGCGTGCACTTTTCTTAATGACGTAAACAAATTAAGTAGAAGATTACTTTAATTAACTTTCACTTTATTATATTAAACAATGTTTCGCGCTTAGGAGAATTAATAAAAAATATAAATTTAATTTTAGTATATTATTAATCTAAACATTTGCAGTATTAATTAATTATAAATTATAATGAATACAAAATAATTAGTATTACAATCAATTTATAATGATATAACAATTTCGCAAGATGAATTGAAATGAAAACATATTTGTTTTAAAAATTATGATAAAATAAAGGAATCTATAAAAAATGACAATATATTAAAAAATACTGAAGTTATTAAGAAGGGATATGATTTTTACTACGTTTTAAAAAAAAGTAACATATATAGAATAATTCTTTATTTAAAAATAAAAGAATCAGCTCGATTAAAAATATTATTAATTATAAAAAATTATATTAAATTTCTAAATTATATTTTATAAAAAATATAGTTAAACCTATTATATATAAAAAAAACTCAACTAAACATAAATAGAAACTTAAACTTTTAATAAAGTAATCCAAAATTATTCTTAAATTAATATTATCTTAATTAAAAATAAATAAAAAATTTAATTATTATTAAATATAAAATTAATATTAACTTATTAAAAATTAGAAAAAAAATTTATCAATTCAACTCTTCAAAAATATAATTATATAAATTAATTTATGTTTGAATTAAAGTATTTTTTTTAAAAAAATTTTTTATGAAATTCTAAAATGCTTATTCTTTATATTTAATCTTAAATCTTACATTTTTTAAAAAATATTTTTCAAACGATCATTTGTATTTAATGTAATCTTTATGTTCACATCGCAATTTATGATAGATAGATAGTATACAATTTTTTATATTACAATATATTTTAAATTTAATATTTTATATATTTTATTAAAATTATGTAATTCAATATATTAAAAGATTAAATATTATATTTGCAATAAGAGTACTATTTAGTTGCTATTTTGTTAAAAATAATAATTAACAGTAGAAATGAGATAAAGAGTGTTATAATGGTATATAGGGAATTAATGTGGGGTAGATACAAAGAAGAAGGCGAGAAGAAGCATTGTCAAAGAATGGTTCACCGCTGTTGACAAATGTTGGCTGATTTGATGATTCGAGTAAATAGCTGTGGGACTCTGCGAACACCCACTGGGCCTTTCCTTCTCTGCAATATGCAAAATAAATAAAATAATTATGATCATGGGTCATTTATGTAAAAATTATTTTCATTTTCTCTTCTATTTTTTATATTTTACTTTTCTAAAATGAACCTATCCACTAACAGGAGACACTTAGCTCACGCAAGTTGGCACCACGTTCCCGGGCCACTTCTCCTGCATCATCATCTTACGCATTCTAAAATTCATTTTGTTTCAAATTAGGATTGGAATGTAGTATATATAATGCCTTCACCATCTTGTTTATTATTCTATTCCAGTTTAGTAGGTAGGATGATGCTTAAGTATTATCCTTTTTTTCTTATAAAAGTGTGACTAACTTTGAAGAGTTACCATTTATTTGAGTAAACTTTTCCATTTCTCTCTCTCTAGTTTCGTCATCTTTTAATTGAAAAGCTCCACGCAGTCAAGCTGTACAATATATATATATATATATTGTTATTATTAGTGGATGTCCAACTTTTCCACACTATTGTTATTATTCACCCTTTTCAATATGATTTTTTATATAAATTCTATTTATTTAGTAAACAAAAATATTTATGTGTAATATTTATAAATTTATATTTTATTTAATTTTAAATTTTACCATTTTTAAATATTAAATATTTATTAAAATAAATGGTATAAATAATGTATTAGTTAAAATTAATAGTACAGCATTAAAAAAATGGATAAATGAAACATTTATTAAATTATTAATAATAAAACAAGAAAGTATAATGAGTTCTAAAACTATAAACCTAAACACACTTCAGGTAGGGTCCAAAAAAGTGTTATAGGATAGTAAGATAATCTTATTTATCAAATATCTTTAGTCAAGACAAACAACAAGCCTATTAGTTATGTAAGCTAATAGCTAGTTGAAATAAATAGTTAATATATTTAAATTTTTTAATTGTTAATTTTTCAATTAATAATCATGATTTCTCATCCTATCTAAACCTAAAGTATATTTGAGATTTAAGTTAAAGTAAACATATAATTAAAATATACTAATTAAATAAAACTGATAAAAAAAATAGAGCTAATATCGTTAACAAAGCAGGGTTGCGACACCATAAAACTTTTTAAGAAAATCAAACACAATTTCAATCAGCATTTAGTTTTAGTTTGGATAAAAGAAAATTTAACAATTATTTATAAAAAAATAAAACGATAAAATAATTTTTTTTATAAATTAAAATTAATATGATACGAACTTTTGAAAAACTAATAAAAAACTTTAAAAAAATAGTATTTAAAAGTTGATTTTAACTTATATAAAAATTTTGATTTATTTATTTTTTATAAGTATCTTTAGAAGAGTCTATCCCAACTAAATTTTAAATAACACTCTCGTTTATGAATTGACCAGAATTATAAAGCAGATTAACAAAAATTTACATTGGGATATAATTTTACATTAGTCCATAAAAGCCTAACACATGATATATTGTGGGTTCATTTGATTTGCTTAGAAAGGATTCAACGGTATAAAAGTTGTGGTTTCATGTTTGACTTTAAAAATGGTTACCGGATAAAACAAAATTCAAGATACAAAACAATGTAAAATTTTAAAATCTTATTCCACGTTAAACTGAGGGTCAACTTCTTAATTCAAGAATCAAAGCTTAATTAAAGAGATAAAAATAATAATTTTTTCTTAATTATTAATCATATTCTCTTTCTTCCACAACTTTCTCCTCAATTAATCTCCCTCTTCATCCAAGTCTTTTATACTAAATATATATATACCTATAATATTTAATAATTTTTATATAATGTAATATTCATCCATTTAATTATTGATTTAAAATTTTTATAAAATAAATTATACTTATAAATTAATTTTATTCGTATAATTTTATTTTAATATATAATATATTATTAAAATAGTATAAATATATTATTATATAATTTAATGTTTAAATTTATAAATTTTGAATTGTATAAAAATTATTAAATAGTATAATTATCTACGTTTCATACATATCATCGACCGATATATATATATCTATATATATATATATATATATATATATATATATATATATATATATATATATATATATATATAGGATCTATTAATATTGTATCACAAATTTTAATCTCACCAATTAATACAAAAAATTTAGATCATTAAATTGTTAAATTAATATTTTTAAGAAATAAATCAAGTTTAACAAATTTTATATAAATACAAAAATAAACTGATATTTTATTATATGATTTTAATTTAAAATATAATTATATATAATATAATATAATGTTATATATTTAAAATACAAATGATATGTGTTATTAAATAACATGTTTAAATTATATAATATTTTTATATATAATCGTGAAAATAATAGTAAATGATTGAATAGTTAAATTATCTAAATTTATATTTAAAAATTATTAATCAAATAGTGTAAATTTTAAAAAATTAATACTTAATATCAATGAATTATATTGTTATATATAATTATAAAATTATACCAATTATATGAAATATATAATTATATATAATATAATGTTATAATATATATTTTTATATTTTTTTAGTATGGAATAAAGATTGTACAATATAATTAAAAATATATTGCAATAAATAATATATAAAAGTATTTGTACGTTGATTTATCATTAAACAACATACAAATTATTGTTTTATGATATGACTCAAACATTTATACTGTATTATTCAGCTTATCGTGCTCTCAGAATAGATCAAACCCTGCTTATAAATTTGTACAAAAAAAATTGATTGTACCGAAAAAACCCAACTTATAAATTTTCTGATTAAATAATTAATGCTCCACTTCCGCTACGTCCAATGGTTAATACTAAACTAGAAACACCTTCTTTACTTAAATTACAACCAGCATAGTAGGTATTTTTAAAACTAAATAAAAACAAATATTTTTATTGATAAATATTATTACAATTAATAATAAACCTTATATTATATAATAAAAATAAATAAAATTTATAAATAAAAATAAATATGTTTATTATTGATAATATTTTAATTACTAATAATGAATACAGATTAATAAAAATTAAAGGAATAAAACTTTAATATTAAAGAAAAATAAAAATAAAAATATTGTCAGTATAAATATTTTTATCCCATTAACTAGTTAGAAATTACCTGACCTATAATTTTTCAAATTAAAATAAACAAAAATAAAAATAAATTATACTTATAATAATTTTAAATTTTAATTGATCTAAAATAAAAATAAATCTTTTAATTTTTATTTTATATTAATATTTTTAAATTAACATTTGAAAGAAATATAAAGTATGACTATGAATAAAAATAAGTATTTAATATAAGAAAAAAAATATCTAATTCAATAAAAATAAGAAAATTGTAAATATAAAAGCATATTAGATCTTAAGGAGTCATTAACTTTTTTCTTCAATGTTTCGCATGTTTCACAAATCCTGGAAAAGCATATAGTTCAAGCGAATTTGGTGGCATGTTGTTTGGCAATTGTAATTATTTTATTATTTTCTGGGTTTTGCAACAGTTATTAGTTGTTCCTTCAATCATTATTTATGATTTGAAGCAAGAATGATGCAAACCATAGAATAACTCAATGGAATTCAGAGTGTGGAGTGGGTTTTGTTTATTCAAATTAATGTATTTAATTTCCCCATGTAAGGCATACAAGGACGCAAGTTGATCAAAAGCTTCACATATTAATCATCAAAAGGAGATGCCGTCAGATTTGATCATTCCTTCTGTTATGAGTCTTACGATAAATAAAATAAAAGGTTTAATGCGATACATAACTTTTGGAACTTCTAACTATCATATTAGTTTAAATACATATTATTTTTTTAACTAATATTATGAACATTAATGTAAAGTACCACTCTACCACTGCTCCCAATTCACTATCATGTAATATTCAATTGTGACAAATTTTTCACTTTTCACTTTCCCCATTTTCTCTCTCATTCTGTTTGCTATTTTGTCGTTGAATTTCATAATAAAATCAAAGTATTAAACTTATGGACTAAGCCATACAAATGAACTAAAATTAAGTTGACAGAGATATACAGCACCGGCACTTAATAAAAAAAAGGTAATGATTAAACCTCTTACATATGAAGGTTTTGACTGTGACAATTTTGAAAACTAGTATTCAATTAGTTATCGTATCTGATCTAAACTCTGAATAATGATACATTGATGTAAATATTATACCATATTGAAATTCTTTAAAAAATCTGGCAAAAAGCTAGAAGTGGGCACAATATGTAAGTATTATAATTCATGGATATAGATATTTTTTTAACAACAAAAATTGATAAACATTTCTTATATAATTAAGACCAAATCTTTATCGTTACAGTCAATGAGAAAACAGAATAAGAAAGTTCATCTTGTGCAACATGCATCTGTATTAACTGAATACTATCATAAATGAATTAATGGTACTCTTTTCCATAAGTCTAATACCATCATACTATACAAGTAAACAAACAGATGATGAACATTTGCAGCTTTTTTTCATCTTTAAAGGAAAATAATAAAGAATAAATTAACAAATGAAAATTGGAGAACCCATATTTCAGCAAAGCTGTATTGTAATGACGAGTATGTCAAAATTGGAGAATCAATCAAAGATCTTAGAGAGATTTGCGTTTTATTTATCTTTACTTTCATACAGAAATTTTCCCAAGAAAGGTCTTACATTCCATGCAAATCACCCTGCAGCAGTAAATGAATATGCTGGATATAGCCAATCTATAAATAAAATCCTATTCATAAATTTAGGCCGCGAAGATTATGTTGGCAACTTCTGTCACTGAAAATAAATTAATGTTCCTTTTACTTTAAATTATTATAAACTTTCCTGCAAATAAGGAGATGCAGGTGCAAATATTGTTTAATGACATGTGACACTTCAAAGCAAAAACCAATTACTTTTAAAACTGGTTAGTCCCAGTTACTTTTTTGTGACCATTGCAGAAAACTTCAATGAAGTAAAGGAAGAAAGATAAAGAAAAAGAAAATAAAACTAAAGTTTATGAAGGTGGACCAAACTCCCAATTCCTTGATCCGCCCTAACCACTTGAAATATAGAAAAATAGAAGTTTGCTTAACCTTCAATTTCGTTATTAAAATAAATGGAAAAGTGTTATGTAACATGTGTAAATAAATAACAGCAATATTTTAATTAAGAATATGAAACTGCTAATATGAAGATAGGTAAATAAATAAAGAAAGAAATAAGTATGAAGAGAGAGTGGAGTATGAAGAATAGTAATATAATAAAGAAAATATTATTATTTTAAAATTTTAAAATAACATATAATAAAAATAAAAATAACAATGGATAAAAAACGGTGAGAGTAATAACTAACCAGCCAAATTAATAAATGAAGCTAATTTGTTTAGGCAGGCCACTTGGAGTTTCAAAGTTTGACAGACAAATGCTTTAAAATTTGAAGGGAAATATTCCATCTAAGGATTTGAGTATATGACAAATGCAACTTTTATAACATTTGTTTTAAATGTTTATAGTACACCGTAAATTCGCATATATATATATATGTTTTCTGTTTTTTTTATATATAAGTAAAGATTTGTTTTTTAAGAAATAAAGATTATCAAAATAGGTTTTATTTTTAATAAAGCTTTTTATTTATATGATTAAAATTTAAATGCTTGTTAACATGCTTAAAAAATATGATTATCTAGCAATTGTGAGAAACTTTATTGATTGTTTTCTACGACTTAGTAAACATATGTAAAATTTGAATAAATTTTTATTATAAATATGAAATTTTTCTTTATATATGAATGAAGTACATGGACTTAAATAAGATTTTGATTCTTAATTTTTATTTATTTTTTATCTAGATTAATTTTTCAAAAATCATTTTATATAACCAAATTATTCTTTTATTGGTTTTGCATTTGCATTCACCTTAAATATTAATACGCCATCATATCATATGATAAATTAAATTAAAAAAAATACTATTTTTTAGGACTAAAACCTTATTGAAACTTAAATTTTAAGTATATTTCTTTTTCATAAGCAAAAAATTTAATATTATTCCTATTTATTCTTTAAATTATGAAAAATAATATCATTGAAACTTACAATTTAACTTTAAACATCTTAATTAAAGATACACTAACATAATAATTAAACGTCAATCAATATATATTAACATAAATTGAATTTATCTTTTAAAATTATAAAAAATAAATTATTAAATTATTGCCAATATATTAACTTATTATCTTTATTCTCCAAAATATTAATTTACTAATACTGAATCTTGATGTTGGTAATTATAATGCAAGCAAATTTTAAAACAAAAAAAAATACGTAATTAAATTAAAAGATTACATTACCTACTTAGCCCAATTAAAATTTCCTATACAATACAAGAACTAATAATAAATATTACGATGACAAACAATATGTCATTTATTGCAATGCTTTTCCTTCTATCTTTTAAATAAGGTAATTATCAATTTACATCATAGATATTAATATTTTACATAACAATATAATTAATATGTTAACGTGTAATTATTGTTAACAAACTAAATGTAATCAATTTATGATGTTTTCAAATGGTAAATTTAACATTAATTATATAAAATGAATTTTATATACAGATATGTTAATAAAAAAAAATTTAGAATGATCTATTTTATGTAAATCATATAAAAAATTATTTTATAATAAAATAGAATTATTTATGATAATTGATTTTATATTTAATTCTTAAGGATAGAAGTAGATTAAGTCAAGTTAAATTTTAAATGTTTAAATTTAATTTATTTAAAAATTCTAAAATAATATGAATTTATTATCCATAAAGTTTTTTAAGATTTAATTTGATTTATAACCAATAAGATCTACGAACTTGTTTTAAAAATATATTATAAAAAAATTAATAAACAGATTTTTTAAGTTTATATAAATAATTAATTAAAAAAATTTATAAATTTAAAACTTACAAAATAAAAAAATTATTAAATAAATCTAATATATATATATATATAAATTATTCAAAAGATTCATAAATTATATAAATATAATATATTAAAATAAATATAAAAATAAATAAATTTTTAAATAAGTTAAATAAATTTTTTTAAGTTTAAACATCATTTATTTATGTAATTTTTTAAAATAAATATAGAACCCATTTATTTATTAAACAAATTAAATTATAAAAATAAATATAAAAATAAATAAATTCTTAAATAAGTTAAATAAATTTTTTTAATTTTAAACATCATTTATTTATGTAAAAAAACTTTTTAATAAATATAGAACCCATTTATTTATTAAACAAATCAAATTATAAAAATAAATAAATTTTTAAATAAGTTAAACAAATTTTTTTAAGTTTAAATATGATTTATTTATGTAAAAAAAAGTTTAATAAATATAAAACCAATTTATTTACTAAACAAATCAAATTATAACCCTCTCAAGCTGGATGCTCACTTCCGTCCCTACCTGATAGTCCCTACGTGAAACTGCGGTAATCTTTCTTTTCTCCCGCACTCAATGTAGATTAATGAGTAAACCAGATGAAAAGCAAAAGCTAGTCAATTAATGAGTCTGCAATGTAAAAGGACAGGGGATCACATATTAATGTTGCATTCGTTTACAATCTAATTGGTTGAACAATTGACCAAGAAAATTAGGAAATGAAAAAGAAAAGAATTGATGATTAGATAAAATGACCCCACAACTAGAAGAAATACTTGAATGATATGACGTGTAACAATTCTTAGACCCCAACTTTGAATGAAGATACCAACCCCCAGATACCCCAGTTGGGAGAAAAACATATTGGGGAAGGTCTCATAAAATGATCCTTACTATATATTAAAGCTGGAAGATAGTTAAACAAAAAAAAACGACTAAAATGGGAAAAGGCCAACTTTTTGTTACTCCACTTTGTGACAAATAACTGCAAGTTATAATCATAAAATGAAAGAATGACTCTGAAATCTCCAACTGAACTATAATTTCTTGACAAAGTTATACAGCACTGATACTTGATAAAGGAAAGGGGATGATTGAACTTTATACCTTCAACGGATTTGACTGCGAGTTCTTGATAATGATTCATTGATGTAAATATTACAAGATACTGAAATTATTAAAAAAATATAGCAAATAGCTAAAAGAGGGCACAATCTCTTAAGTATTATAATTTATGGGGTATACTCATCTTTTTATTACAACAAAATGATAAAATTTTCTCATAACTACGATCAAATCTTTATAGTTACAGTTAATAAGATTGTTGATAATAATGTGTAGTTATGGTTTTGGAATAAAATAAATTAGTAGTTATGAAGTTATAATTGTGTAATAAAATGAATTAGTAGCTCATAATATTTGTGGAGATGTTACGTATAACTTTTGGACTCCTAGAATTATTGTGTAACCTTTAGTCTCCTTGAATTATTTTGTAGTAACTATTTCATCTATAAATTGATGTATTGTATGACTTATACATACAAGAAAAAAATACAAAAAGAATTACTCTTCTTCCTCATATTTTTCCTCTAGAATACCACCAACAAAGTGGTATCAGAGTTGTAGATCCCTGCAGCTAGTACAAAAAAAAAGTGAAAAGTCATGGCTTCCGCAAATACTTCAACAGTATCAAACAGCACCATTTACAGCAATGTTCAAGTTCCTTTATTTGAAGGAGAAAATTATGATTTTTGGGCTGTGAAAATGGAGACACTGTTCACTTCCTTAGATGTCTTACATTTAATCAAAACAGAAGATACACAACCAACAACTACAATTGTTTCTACGATTGTTGAAAATGAAGAGTTGAGGAAAAAGAAAATTGTAGATGCTGGAGTTCTTGGGATGATTCAAAGAGGAGTCTCTCTTACCATATTCCCAAGGATCATGAGAACAAAGACGTCCAAGGAGGCATGGGATATTCTACAGCAAGAATTTGAAGGAGATTCTAAAGTGAGACTTGTGAAACTTCAATCTCTTAAAAGAGATTTTGAAAATGAAAAAATGAAAGAAAATGAAAGCTTGAATGAGTATCATAATCGATTGTCGGAGTTGGTGAATCAAATGAAGTCACATGGAGACACAATTGATGATCGTAGAGTTGTTGATAAACTTTTGATTAGTTTATCTGAAAAGTTTGATCCAATGGTAGCTATTATTGAAGAAACAAATGACTTATCAACTATGACTGTCCAAGGGTTGATGGGTTCATTGAAATCGTATGAGCAAAGATTGTTACGACATATTGAAAAAACCGTCGAAAATGCGTTTCAATCTAAGCTCACTATTGATCCCAAAAATGTTGAGAATAATTTTTCAGGTCAAAACAGAGGTGAGTCTTCTAGAGGTGGCAGACATGGAAGAGGTCGAGGAAGAGGAAGAAACTCTCGTGGAAGAGGTGGAAGAAGCTATTTTGGAGGACAAGAAAATGATGGTGGATCAAACAAATGGTGCAAAATTTGTAAGAAGAATAATCATGATGAGAAAGATTGCTGGAACAAAGAAAAACCTCAATGCTACACTTGCAAGAGGTTTGGCCATTTACAAAAGGATTGTCGCTTTGGCAACCAACAACAAGCTGCATTTACTGAAGCCGAAAATAGCGGAAGAAGCAATGAAGGAAACCTTTTCTTTGCTTGTCAAAAGGCATTTGAAGAGGAGAAAAATTTATGGTACTTGGATAGCGGTTGTAGCAATCATATGACAGGAGATAAAAATGTTTTTCTTGACATAGATTCTTCATTTAGCTCAAAAGTTAAATTGGGCAATGGAGAGTATGTTAAGGTTGAAGGCAAAGGAAGCATTGGAGTTATAACAAAGCAAGGTAACAAAGCTATTCATGACATTCTCTATGTTCCGGCACTAGATGAAAATTTGCTTAGCATTGGACAACTTTTGGAGCATGATTTTTCTCTTAAATTTGAGAATCGAGAATGCAGAATTTTTGACTCCAAAAGCAATCTTGTTGTGACTGTTAAAATGAGCAATAATAGAAGTTTTCCTCTCCTTTTTAAATATGACAAAAATTTCAGCATGATGGCTAGAGAAACACTTGACTCTAGTTTGTGGCACAAAAGACTTGGGCACTTGAACTATAATAGCCTCAAGTTACTCTCTCAAAAGAATATGGTGTACGGGTTGCCAACAATTGAAGAAAAATCTAGCTTATGTGAAGGATGTGTGCTTGGCAAGCATCATCGTCAACCATTCCCAAAGGAAGGAGCATGGAGAGCCAAACAAATGTTGGAGTTGGTACATACCGATGTGTGTGGACCTATGAGTACCTTATCTCATGCAAAAAATAGGTATTTCATTTTATTTATAGATGATTTGACTCGCATGACATGGGTGATTTTATGAGGCAAAAATCTGAAGTCTTTGTAATATTTAAAAAATTTAAAGCATTTGTTGAGAAGCAAAGTGGCAGGTTCATAAAAATTTTGAGAAGTGACAGGGGAAAGGAGTACACCTCCAATCAATTTGAAAAATTTTGTGAAGATGAAGGAGTGGAAAGACAGTTGACCGTTGGCTATACACCTCAACAAAATGGAGTGTCAGAAAGGAAGAACCAGACCGTGATGGAGATGGCCAAGTCCATGATGTTCGAGAAAGGGATACCAAAAGAATTTTGGCCCGAAGCAGTAAACACAGCAGTGTACCTGATGAATAGATGTCCAACAAAAGCCGTATGGAATAAGACACCATTTGAAGCTTGGAGTGGAAGGAAACCTTCGGTAAACTACCTTAAAATTTTTGGGTGTGTTTGCTATGCTCAAATTCCAAAGGAGAAGAGGACAAAGCTTGAAGAAACAAGTGAGAAGTGCATCTTTATTGGCTATAGTTCTATGTCAAAGGGCTATAGACTTTACAACTTGAAAAGCATGAAGGTGATTATAAGCCGTGATGTTGTCTTTGATGAGAAGGCTTCTTGGAGCTGGCAAGAAAAGAAAGTTGAGTATGAAACTGTCTCAGTTCCAATCTTACAACAAAATGTAGCAGCTGAAAATGATCAATCAACCCCTTCAACACCAAACTCTCCATCCTCAACATCAAGTTCTCCCCCATCATCTCCAAACTCAACTCCAATAAAAGTGAAAAGTTTAATTGATATCTATTCTAGATGCAACTATTGCATTGTAGAACCAGAAAATTTTGAAAAAGCAATGAAAGAAGATGTTTGGAGGAATGCTATGCAAGAAGAGGTAGATGCAATTGAGAAGAACAAAACATGGCAACTAGTTGAAAAGCCAAATGGTAAAGAAGCTATTGGCGTGAAGTGGGTGTACAAAGTGAAACATAATCCAGATGGTTCACTCCAAAAAACCAAGGCTAGATTGGTGGTGAAAGGGTACGCACAACAGCCTGGAATAGATTACAATGAGACTTTTGCACCTGTTGCTCGGTTGGATACCATTAGAGCCATTATAGCATTGGCCGCTCAAAAGGGTTGGAGTTTATACCAACTTGATGTAAAATCGGCATTCTTGAATGGAGAATTGAAGGAAGAAGTTTATGTGCAACAACCTCAAGGCTTTGTGATTAAAGGCCAAGAGGAGAAGGTGTACAAATTGAAGAAAGCTCTCTATGGGTTAAAACAAGCCCCTAGAGCATGGTACAGTGAGATTGATAGCTACTTCATGGAGAAGGGATTTCAGAAAAGCAAAAGTGAGCCTACTTTGTATGTCAAGCATCAAGGTAAGGTTGATATACTTATTACAGCTCTTTATGTTGATGATTTGGTTTATACGAGTAACAACAAAAGGATGATTGAAGATTTTAAAAGGGATATGATGGCAAAATATGAGATGAGTGATCTTGGTTTGTTGCATTATTTTCTTGGTATTGAAATTTATCAAGATGAGTTTGGTGTGTTTATTTGTCAAAAAAAATATGCTGAAAAAATTCTGAAGAAGTTTGGAATGCTTGGTTGTAAACCTGTTGATACTCCTTTGGTGGTGAATGAAAAGTTTAAAAAAGAAGATGGTGGAAGATTGATAGATGCAAGTGTGTATAGAAGTTTGATTGGAAACTTGTTTTATCTAACTGCTACAAGGCCTGATTTAATGTATGCTGCTAGTTTACTCTCAAGATTCATGAGTAATCCAAGTCATTTACATCTTGGAGCAGCAAAAAGAGTGCTAAGGTATATTATGGGCACGATGAAGTACGGAATCAGATTTGAAAAAATTACAGAGTTAAAATTAAAAGGCTTTTGTGATAGTGATTGGGCAGGAAATGTTGATGATATGAAGAGTACTTCAGGTTATATGTTTTTCCTTAGTTCTGGTTTAATTTCTTGGTGTTCAAAAAAACAAGAAACCGTGGCACAATCTTCAGCAGAAGCAGAGTATCTAGCAGCTGGATTAGCTACTCAACAAATACTTTGGCTTAGAAAAATTATGGAAGACATTGGAGAAAAACAAGAGGAGAGTACGCAGCTTTATTGTGATAATAAATCTGCTATTGCTATGGCAAAAAATCCAGTCTTTCATAGTCGAACAAGACACATCAATATAAAGTATCATTTCATAAGAGAAGTAATTGAAGGAGGTGAGCTGAAGCTGATGTTTTGTAGTTCACAAGAGCAACTGGCTGACATTTTTACTAAAGCACTGCCAAGAGGAAAATTCCAGCAAATCAGAGAAGCATTGGGAGTCAAGGAACAACACATTAAGGGGGAATATGTTGATAATAATGTGTAGTTATGGTTTTGGAATAAAATAAATTAGTAGTTATGGAGTTATAATTGTGTAATAAAATAAATTAGTAGCTCATAATATTTGTGGAGATGTTACGTATAACTTTTGGACTCCTAGAATTATTGTGTAACCTTTAGTCTCCTTGAATTATTTTGTAGTAACTATTTCATCTATAAATTGATGTATTGTATTACTTATACATACAAGAAAGAAATACAAAAAGAATTACTCTTCCTCCTCACATTTTTCCTCTAGAATACCACCAACAAAGATAAATAAGAGTTTATCTTGTGCATTATGTATATGTATCAACTGAATGCATGCTGCACTCAGTCAAAAACAATTTCACTCAAATGAAATGCATCTCTCCATAAAACTATTACTGTCATACAACGAGGAAACCAACAGATGATGAATATTTATAAGATTTTTCTTATTTAAAGGAAAATAATAAAGAACAAACAAATGTAAAACCTTGAGAATCCATATTTCAGCAAAGCTGTATTTTAGTGCTCTCTATTTTGAATTGAGAAAGGAGTATGTCAAAAGTCAAAACTGGAGACAGCATCTTGAACATGGAGAACCAACCATTGATCTTTAGATAGATTTGCCTTCTATTTATTTTTATTACCATACAGAAAGCTTCCTATCAAAGGTCTTACATACAATGCAAATCACACTGCAGCAGTAAATGAATATGCCGGATACAGCCAATCTATCAACATGGTTAAAATTTTATTCGTTAAGATACCTTATACACAAATCATACAATTATTTTCTCTACAAGTAATGCTGTCAAAATAATAATAAAAAAAAATCTAATGAAGAAATCTAAAATCTAGTAGTGGCAGTATGAATTTGAGAAGTTGCAATGCCTATCTTTGTTGCTCCTTCAAATTCAATAAATACTTCATTCAGAACTCATACAGTGGCCCTGCACCAGAAAATAAAGATTAAGGACACACCTCAAGAGTATTATGTTATAGATGTTCAATATACTGAAGTTAATAATTATGAGGCCGGCCTAGACAAGTAGTAGTTGTGGCAATCCGATGGTAACAACTGAATTGGACAAGTCATAACAATAAGAATATGTAATAAGGTATATCTGGTAACTTTTTTGGTCATTGGTGAAGATTTGATTATAATATGTGAATAAATTTGTCGATTTCATGCAAGCCAGTATTTACCATAGAACTGTATTAAGTTGTAACAGTTGGGATCCAATGGTAACTGAACTAGATAATTACAAATGCTTCAGTTTTAGAAAAATATTATATGTGGAAAGAAAAATGCTTTTGTCTCCTGATCAAAAAGAAAAATACTTTTATCTGAGTATTGAACTCTAGCCAATATTAAGGCCTAGTATGACAAGGAGAATGAAAAGAAAATATGATACTTCAGGTTTGAATGTCAAGAACTTGAGGAATTGGCAGTAGGAGCCAGAAAGGCAGAAATTGCCAGCCTATTAGCTGAATTAGTATAAGACTTAATGTTGGCAAGGTCCTCCCTCCTAAGAAGGGTAAATGGTTAGTAATTGTAAAGCCATGCTCCTTCCACTATGTAATGAAGAATATAACTGTCAGCTAAGACAGTACAAAAAGAAATGAAAGGCAAGAGGCTCCTAGACTTTAAATCCAATTTGGACAAACTTCTTAACAAGTATTTATAGAAAAAAAAGATAAATCAAACTTTTTATATAAGTTAAAATCAACTTATGTACCCTAACTCTTTTTTAGAAGTTCTCTCATTTAACTTCTTCAAAAGTCAAAGTGCATAAATTGATTTTGACTAATAAAAAAAGTTTAAAGAAAAGGAGAGCATGTTCATTTGAATTTCAGGCAAGCAAGATATGCTTATTTATATAAAGCAACCTGACACAGATTATGCAGCTAAATTCCAACTACCTAAAGTTGTTATGACTTCTTCATTTTCAATCTCTGCATCAGTGAAAGTCAGGGCTTTCTGTAGTTTCCTTGGGGAGAACACCTCAACCTCAGCCATGTATGTGGCAGTCACAGGTCTGTGGTCTGAAAACTTGAGTTCAGTCCTTCCGTAATTCAGTAATTTTATTCCCTTGCCATATGATAGAATACGATCACACCTGCAAGGTAATTGCAAATTTTATAAAGAATAATCATTTACATAAAAAAAATATTCTAGCAAGTGACACTGGTTAAGGAACATTAAATACACCATATCAAATACCTTTGTATTTTCCAATAAAAAAGGTTTTAGTTTTGTTTCCTTAACCAATGCTTTAAGCAGTTGCCTTTAAAAAAATATTTTATATCAGATAGCTCTAGTCTTCACACCATCAAGGTCTCAATAACTCTCCAAATTTTGTGTATTCATTGCATACTAGAATCACACACACATGGACACGCAACATTATTAATACCTGATTTTTCATAGAATAACTCAGTTTATAAATATGAGAAATCAATGGTAGTTTAAAAGATAGATAAACATAGACTGGCAAATGTTGAAGCAGAATCTCAGTTCAAACAAACTCAAGCATACCATGCAGGCGTGCGCCTCCCAACCTTTGGGTCCTCTCCATAGTACTTCTCTGAATTAGCCTCATACTTGTAAGTTGGAGGGAAGTTTAACCTGCCTTCTGACCATCCATCAAATACACCTTTTCCGAGTTCTTTCATAAGCTATTATAATAAAGATGTCAATGAACTAAACATCCAGAGTCCAGACTAGTCACTTAACAACTTGAATTCTTTTCTAGTTTTTTTTTTTTCATGCAGGTGCTTTTCTCATTTCGTGGAATCAAAATAAACAATGACATGGACTATAGAGCATAGTTATCTAAATTGGTCCAATTAGGAAGCATTAAGAATGGTATAAATAACAGATCCACTACAACATGGATACTGGGATACTGCTGCTTTTACACACTACATTATCGAAGTTAAGGTAAGGATATGTTGGTTAAGGATGAATATGCAGTTTTATTTACAGAAAATTACTAAAAAAGGCCCTAACAGAGACAAATACTCCCTTTTAGGCAAAGTATGTTAACACAAAAAAAGGAACAAAGTTCACTAGATACCCCTCTTTTCTTATCCTTCAGAAACCTCCCCTAGTTTCCCTAATATACCCTTCTTGATTTCGCAGACCACACGTGATTTTTTATGCAATTATATGAACAAGGAAGTCAAAATAGTATAAAAAATGAGAGGCATATTAGATAAAATTTTGTTAAACCTTAATTTTCCCAAAAAAAAGATTTAAAATTAAGACCAAAGTTTTTAACTAAAAAAGACAACTACAACGATTACAAATTCAGATCCTCAAAATTGGGGGGAAAATGACAAACTACAGTCACCAGACCACATTATCTCGAAAAGATTGTCAAGCAAAACAATAGGGTAAAATCAACTAGATAAATATTGAGAAAACTTTATATGAATATAACACTAAATATTTTACACAGTAGTTTAAAAAAAAAACTTTAAAAAGGTTGGCTACATCAGTAACAAAGGCTTACTAAACTAAGCCTTTGATCGGATGTGGTTTAGGCTCTCAGTATCATATTTCTCATCAAAGAATCAGATTGGACCATATGAATTATACTGCAAAGGATGGTTCTTATGAAGTACATATCTAAAGTAAGAGTTTCTATATTATTACCTGGTCTTTCTCAATCAATTTTGACCATTGCTTTTTTGAGATAAAATTTCTTGTTTTCTCATATGACAAATTGATACGGTAATTCAGATCACCCAACCAAATTATTCTTCTGCAAATAAATTGGAATTGATTAAGTGATTATAATTCTTTTAGACAGAACATGTAAATACAGAATTAAAGCAACCAAACATAAAACAGAAGGCAGATTAAAATGCTCCACGCCAACTGAGGGAATGAAACATGATTGGATAAATGAGTTACTTTTCTGAACTATGGCCCTTAATTCCTTCCCATCCTTTAAACACAGAAAATGCTTTAAAAATTTTGAATTATGTGGTCATGCATGTAATTGCCTATATATTATGATTCAACGATCAGTTTCTTTATCAAATAATAATAGGTTAACATTTTAGAAGGAACAATATAAGTTTAGGATATTAACCTTGAGAAGACTGAGACCTTTTTTTTATTAAGAAAAGAAATTTGATTACGAAAGAAGAGAAGAGAAGTAAATAGGCATAGGAAAAGATATTCCCTTAGAATGAACAAGAAAAAACCAAACAGAAAAAGAATAAACTTCAAGAAATTAATGTCTGCGTCCCACCAAAAAATTAGATATTCACATCCTTTCGACAAACCAATAACTAAACGCAAAAGGTATAAATAACGCTCTCCTTCAAACATTAATTCAGTTATATTAAACTCAGTAAATGAAAATTTACCACCTATGAATATGTTCCTTAACCGTCGACTACTCTAATTTTTGTCTATTATATCTTTATTTTTAGTTCCTATTATTTCTTGAATATATCATACATTTTGATGCGTGTATCTAGAGCTTAAAGTGCAGCATATATGAAGATGCAGAAGCATGTTATTTGCAACGGGTGGGAACAGGGGAAGAAAACAAAAAAAAAGGACATGCAAAATACAACTTAGCATTTGCTTAAAGCAAAACAAAAGTGAAAAGGCATCTCAAAGTGCTGATAGTATGCATCCTATGACACTATGATCACAAAAAAAGATTTGTTGTTAGATAACAGTGATGGCTATATTGTTTGACTGAGCCGTGTCACAGAGTTGGGCTTGTACTAGTTCCACTACAGATGTGTTTGTACTAATTTTCTATTACCAAATAACAGTTCTCTCACTTAATATTCTTTTTCACTTATAACCCTTACTTTTGGAGAACAAATCATTTTGGTTTGAGAGAACATGACAATGTCAACACCCATGTCCTTACTATCTATAAATATTTTGGCATGATATAATTCAAAGATATAGAAAATATGGAAAACTACATAAATAATTATGCTAAATTAAAAAACCTACAACCAGATAATTTAGTGCACCGGGTAAGCAGCCAATGTAGGGGGGAAATGTTACAGCAGTTTCAACCAGGAGTAGAAAAACATTTTAGTTTATCTTAGTATTTAAAACATGAATGTACTCACTCATGATCAAGGATCCTTCTGGGAACCCCAATATCAGAAAGAGAATAAAAGTGGGTTCTTTGATGTATCTCACGGACATCAGCATTTCTTTTAAGTTCATCTCCTTCCTTTTCACCTGCCGTAAGGTGGGTGCATATAAAACAAAAAAGTGTCTGATGTATAGACATGCTAATAGATATTGATCCCTGAAAAATAGAAAAAAAAAATCTTGTTATCTAATACGTAACTGGAGTAACATTGATCAGATGGTTATCTAATATATGTTATGTATGTGTATAAGAACCTAACATCATAAGGGAGTAGTGCAGAAAACTATATACAACAAAAGGGACAAGAGGAAGATATGTTATCATTGTCATATCATAATGATAATGTAATGATAAAAAATGCAAATTCAAGTAGTGAAAACAACGAATGAAAATTCTAAAGAATGGGGAAAAGACCTTGTTACCAATATAGCCCATAACACCAACACCAACAGTTGACACCTTTAAATTCTGAATATGTTTGCGCAAGCTACGACGAACCCAAATGGTGATGAAAATCCCAACCATCTGTTTGCTCACTATCCTTACATATGATGAGCTCCTCTTCCTCTTCATTAAAGCTTCAAGGTCAATTTCAGCAAGCAAATTTATGTCATCTTTGGTTGACTTGAAAGAATTGCATGTTCTGAAAGGCTGTGATGCTTTGAAGGATCTGATAGGTGTAAAAGAAGTTGGTCTATCCAATGCTCGCTGTGGTAGCAAGTGCAGTGCTGGCTCTGGCCAACTCAAACCAATCCTATCAGAACTACTAATCATTCTGGATAGCTTACTGGCCTGTTGAGAAGATGATGATTCCTTATTTTCGGGTGAATTTTCATCACGGAAACAATTCAGCCTATTCAACCTTTTTGGATAAGAAAACTGTCCCTCTAAATCCTTGTCCACCAGCACTTGTCTGTTGATAGCATCTGAAGCCAGTGAATTTGTTGTATTCAAGATTTGTTCTTCAGCAATTGGTTTATTTGTTCCTCCATCATAAACATTGTGTTCTTCATCCAAAGGATGGACTTCCTCACCAATATCACTATCACTTTCAAATGACATTTCTTCTTCAATGTCTGGGACATCATCTGCTGGCTTAAACTTTGATGGAGTTGGAGGATCACTGAAGGATTTCACCTTTGGTGCTTTTGGTCTAACTCTATTCAGTGTATCTCGAATAATATTTTCCCATTTCGGTACCGGCCGAGTATCCTCAGCACCAAAAATGTTACCAGGATTTAAAGGTACAATCTCCTGAAGACTGCAATATTTATAATGCAAACATTTTAGTCAAACAAATGGGACCAATATCCAATGCATGAAAGGAAATTGATTGAATAAAGAAAATGTATTAAAAGTGACAACAAAATGGCATTGTATTCAGGTGTATGTACAATATTAGAAACCAAAAAAAAAAGGTTAGTGTACAACTTACCCAAAAACATAGATATCAGCTGGGTTGTTGATGCCTATCCAATCATCAATATCTAAGTCATCAGGTGGAAGTTTTCCTCCAACATTCCATGTTCCAACACATACTCTAAGAGACAAATAAGCATCACAATCCAAATATGAGAGGCTTGAGCATCACCAACAAATAAACTTTGCTTTCTACACTTCCAAGTTATTGCAATTAGAGTGTTGCTAAATAAACAAGAGGGGCAGTGCCTCACCTCAGTTCCTTCTTGTTTATATACTGATTCCTCGAAGTTAATGACTTTTGCCTCCTTAACCTCGGAAGAAATTCTGCAGTTCATTGCAATTTTAGGGGTGTGATGAAAAAACTACCAGGAAAAGTAGTATACCAATCTTTTAAATTTTCCTAATAGAAGCAAATATAGAAACTATAATTTCACATATATAAAAAAAACCATTTGATTCGGTTGTAGCCTGTTCTCTTCTGCTGTCCCCAATCCATGGCTGTCTTTCCCACTCTGCATAATACAATCAATTTCAAATGAGAAGATCACAAAAACAGCCAAACTGAAAAGGAGTCTTTAGTTAACAAACAGTCTATAAGTGTCCAAAACAATCTCAATTCTAAATTTGCAGATCGTTTGTGATAAACCATAATGATCAATTCTCATATTCTAATAAAATTTAACACACACAATCACAAACACAAGCACACTCATATAACAATAGAAACATTTTTGTAGAATCACCTTCATTGTCTGAGCCAGTTTCAGACTCATTATCATTATCATCATCATCAGGGTCAGCGCTGTAATCAGGGTCGTTGCTCCCCATGTTAAGCCATTTGCGCATGACCACTCTTGCCCATAAGAGCTGCATGCAATTAACACCAACCCAAAAACCATACTTAAGTTCAAGTTCTCTGCATTTTGCCTCAGTTTCCCAAGATTAACAAACACCATAGATACGGCATGCACAAACAAGCTCGGTAGGAAAAGCGATTCAGAAACAGTACCTGTTGCTTATTTGCTGGGTGTTGTTGCTTCATCACTCACAAAAATGGCTATAAACGGACAAAGCAGAACAAGATAATGAAGACAGACACTCAAGTAATGCCTAGAAAATGAAGAAAAAGATTAGAAAGAAGAAAAGCAATTGAAGTAGTTGCCAACGTTGTCAAATCATCATGAAGGAGAAACAACGGTGCTATTATGTATGGTAGATGAACTTGAAGCTGCAAACTGGGTTTTCTTATTAATCATTTTTCTTTTGGTATTGACTGTGGAATTAAAGTAATAATTAATAGGGTATTTTGATTTGATGACTTGTTGAAGTTTAAAAATTCAAATAGAGGATAATGGTTTCACTTGGAATTATTAGCCTGAAAAAATAATAGTTATATTGATGACTTAAATAAACATTATTATCTATATACACTGTTTGACATTCTGCAAGAGAGCAAGAAGTGGGTCCGTGCCATAAATCACGGACCATGAACAAGTTGCCAGTTGGAGTTTAGCTAATAAATTAAAATATGCCGAGCTAATACGCATATTAAGTTATATTAATGATTCCATGGTACAAAATTAGCTAATTAAATTTAGAGAAATCATATTTAATACAACTAAGATGAACAATAAATATATAATAAAGAGAGAAAAGGAAAAAAACAAAAAAAGATAGATCTGATATATGAGACAAGTGTATATATATAGATATGATAAATTGTAGTATGTATTTGTTAAAAAAAACATATATCTTAACTTAAACTTATTTTATTAAAAAATATGACTTAGTTTCTTCTGATGAAAACTGATTAAGATTCTAATGTGACTTCAACTGATCCTCAAGTGAACTCAAGGAAGAAAGATAAAAAATTTTACAAAAGAAAAAAAGACTAATGTTCATGAAGGGGCTTGGGATTTTTTTTCAGCCCTCGTATAGATTTCTTCCTTTAAAATATAAATATATTTTTATATGGTTAATTTTTTCTACTTTATATTTTTAAAATTAAAAAGAGGGAAAATTCCAAATTAAAAAAAGATATAAAAAATTTTCTCTTTGCTTGGTACTAACCACCACTGGTCCACATGCATAATTTTTAGAATTTAATTTTATCCTTTGTTTGATAGAGTGAAGAAAGTGAGGATAAAAAAATTAAATTTAAATTGAAAGAGAAAATAAAAAGATATTTGAAATTTTTTATAAAAATTAAATTTTTTAATTCCTTTTTTTTCTTTGTTTTACTTAATATAGAATAATATATTAGCTATTAAAATAAATACAAACATCAATCCTAACGGCTTCTCGAGAAACAGTTTATACCTAAGTATTTAAGTATCTCAAACGCAAATTTTACAGTTGTTAACACCTATCTTAAATGTTTATATAGGGCCTGTAAGCTCACATATATAGAAATAAAAATAGTTTGTTTATTGCTAGCTAGTAGTACATGTTTAAAAACACAAATTTAAATAAATAATTGTTTGTTTTTTAAAAAAAATTATAAATTTGATAAAAATAAATAAAATCAGACAAACATTATAGTTTATTTCAAATATGAAAGATTTGTAAAAAAAATAGACTCTCATAAGTATTTTTAAAGTATTTTAATAAACTTTTAGGTATAAATTATTAAAATAAAGTAATAAATTGTATAATCAAATTTATAATATAAATCATTATATAATAAAAGTTGATTTGAATAAATAATTAATTAAATTATCTACCCAAATACATTCTTAATAAACATAAGTAAAAGTTTGAGTAATTAAATTTATATTAGAAATACACTTATATCTCTAGCTCAAAAAATTTTCTTCATATATGAATGGAATGCTTAACTATGCTTCCATTATCTAACAATTTACATTCATATTTTATATAGTAATTATAAAATGGAGAGAATAACATGAAATATGTTTATGTTTTACATTATTCTTTTATCCCATCCAGTACCTTAACTTCAAATGAAAAATAAATAAAAATTATTAAAATTAATCTAATAATAAAAGATTAAAAATTAAAATAATTTAACATAAGAATTTAAATTTTGATTATATTTTTTACATTGTAAAAAATATATGGAAGGAAAACTCAAGGCTATTAAACTGTACGGTACCTTGTGGGCGTTCCTGTCTTTTAGCTACAACAGGGTGATGTCGTTTGGGTCTTGTCGTCACTCGTTTTATTTATCTGCCATTTTCAATAGCATACATTAAACACCTTTCAAACACTGGTACCAATCAAACATTAAATTAAGTTAATGCAGCATATACATATCTAAAATTTGGTTAATCTTTTCTCAGCACTAAAATATGTGGATCAATGAGTACACCACGTGAAAAGCTAAAGATAGCCCAATTAATGAGTGAGGCTGTGGTGTAAAAGGACAAGGGGGTCACATATTAATGTTAATTGCATTCTTTTTCAACCTAATTGGTTGAACAATTGACCAAGATAATTATGAAATGACAATGACTAGAATAAAAAACTGAATGAATATCACGTGTAACAATTCTTGGACCCCAACATTCAATGAAGGTTACCAACCCCAATACCCCAGTTTGGAGAAAAACTATTGGGGAATGTCTCAGAAATAATCGAGTAATTAAATATAAGTTAACCTGGTAAAACAGAAAGCGAATAAAATGGAAAAGAAAAAGCAATTATTACATATATTTAAAAATAGATAGAATGAGATGGGAAGATGAGATAGATTAGAAAAAAAATGATATAAAATATGATGCGATAAAAAAAATATATTAAAATAAAATTACTGTTAAAATATATAATAATCAGAATTTAATGAAAAGAGTGGTTTTTCTTACCCACGTTTGGCACAACTGTAAGTTATAAAACAAAAGAATGACTCTGCAATGCGCATTTTTTCAAAGAGAAGTGATAAGATGCCTGGAGAAACAAAAACCGCAATTTATCATGTGTGCACTAATTCTCTTTAATTAATATATCATTTCTGCTTTCAAATGAGTGTAGATGATCATTTTGACTTAGCTATATGCATAATTTCATATTTAATGGCAGCTACATCTTGAATAGTGTTTGTGATTGCATCTAAATTTGAAAGAGACAAGATTAATTAACCCCTAGTATAATAACTTTCCACATTAATAGTACAGTTATATATATATATATATATATATATATATATATATACACATATACAGTGCCTCATATTTTAGTTTGAGTAAATATGACGACAGCAACGACCATTATTTTTGTTATTGGCTTCTTAAAATACAGCCCTACTTACTCTTTGGAGTATAAAAATAGAATTACTCAATTAAAATCAATGATGAACATTATAACCAATTAAAATAATATTAACTATTAATGTTAATTATATCTTTAAAATTAGTTTTTTTTCGCTTCTCACGTTTTTGCTAAACATGCCGCATATATATATATATATATATATATATATATATATCCATGTTCTCATTAAATATAATGATAAAAAATATCTCCTTTTTACTTTTCTATGGTTAATCAAACAAATATAAAAAAATTTGTTAACATTTTAATTTTTTACTTATTTAATTTTTATCTTTAATTTTTAATATAATATAAATTAATTTTTTTATTTCTAAAATTATACAAATCATTTTTATTTATTTAAAATAATATAAATTAATTTTTCTATGAATAATATTAAAAATATTTTTAAAAAGATAAAATTTTAAAAATAACAGAAAAAATTTAAATAAAAAACTAATTTGTAAAAGTTAAATAAATTTTAAATGAAAATACTAAAAATTAAATATAAAATTAATTTTTTCAATTTAAATAAAATAAAATATTTTTCATTTCAATTTTTTGTCCTTTTTGTTTATTTTTTCACTTTTTTAAATTTTATTTCTTGAAATGGTATGAAAAGATGTTATATGAAAACATTAGAAGTTGATAAAAAGAATGAACAAGGATAAGATCTAATCATATACGGTCACTGACAAGAAGTTGCAGACATGCAAACATGCAGACACATGCAAGCCCGTGAGAATGACATATTTTATTTAGCCACAAACAATCATTGTTTCCCAAACAAAGCATTAATTTTTGCCCTGCACACTGCTGGCTTGAGGTGAAACTGTGAAAGAGTACTGGTTTCTCATCCTTTTTTTCTTCTTCTTTTGATGATAATTATCGTGTCTTATTGATTGTGAAAGCCAAAGGTTATTTACAAACACTTATAATATCCTCAAATATCTGGTTATTATGTGGGATATAATAATAATAATTAATAAGAAGAAGAAAAACATAGGATGGACATTTATTTTGTTTTGTTTGGATAAGAAATAAAATAGAGAATAAATAAATAAAAATATATATTATTTGAATGAATAAAAAAATATATAAAAAATTTTATCATTCATTTGAATAAATAAAATAAACATAAAAAACAAATTATTTAAAAAATTATTTATAATACTCAAAAATAAATAAATAAGAAAATTAAAATTCTTATCATAATTTTTTTATTAATAAAAAATTACGTGTAATTTTTATATTATATAAAATATATTAATTAAAATAAGATAAAAAAAACCTCCCTGACCCCTTTTCACTTTTTATCTCTCCTTTTTCTATTTATTTAAAAAAAAAGTTTTTTTTAATGGATTTTATCTAAAAAATTTTATCCTTCATTACTTTTATTTAATCAAATAAGATAAAGATTTTTTTTTATTATTTTTATTTAATCAAAATAAGATAAATAATTTTTTTTCCTTTCCTCCAAACTTCAATCTTCTAACTATAAGTAAAAAATATATTTTTAAAATAATAATAAAAATATATATAATTACTAAAATGCCAAACAAAAAGAGAATGGAGAAAATATCTACTTTAAAGGTCCGAGGTTATAAATATGGAATCATGATTATTGAATGTGGGAATTAATGTTTCTCGTCTTATCTTTTTCTCTTTATAACACAGGTGATTTCATTATTATTTAACAGGAATCCTCATTTTTTTTGCTTAAATTTAAGATATATTCTTGCAGTGCAAAAAATATTTACTAGTGTGAAATTAAAATTTTGAAAATTTTAATCGGTTCATCGTCTTATTCAATGAAGTCGTAATTGGAGTCTCAGGTATTTTTCACAAAAGGAAGAAAAAAAAAAAGAAGGAGATAGCGAAGCTTGACAAAGCGTCCCCCTACGCAATGTTTAAAACTTTCTTCAATTTCATGTGAAAATTTATCAAAGAAATAACTTATGAGGTTAAATTCCATGACAAAAGTAATAGGAATTTAATTTGGGGGAGAGAGAATGAGAATGAGAGAGAAAAACTAATAGTAATTTTTCCAAAAGTACTTTTAGGAAAATCCCAACTCTGAAATATAAAAACGAGATTAATTGATATTAGCTTGAATTACTTTACTAATTAGCTTATTTGATATTAATTTTATTAAAGGGTCTTATCTGTTTTTCATTCGTTATTTCGTGAAACATCTTTACTTCCGAATTTCCTTCCAACGCATCCCGGTATGAACTAATTCAATAGAAATAAGAAGACCATGGGATTCATTGTTTTAACTTCAAATTATTTGTTATATTTTTATCCAATCTTATATGAATATACTTCAAGACTTTGACACTATCAGTTTTAACATACGGTTTCTTGAGGCCTTTTCTAATTGTTATATATATTATTCCAATTTCAGCATCTGCTCTGATGAATGTTTTTAAAATTGGAATAACTATTGATTCAGTAAAAAGCATGAATATGTGATTCATCCATTCAATCACAATTGAACAATGATCAAATCAATAATGTATATATATATATATATATATATATATACACTTTAAATATTTTATATATGTTTAGCAATAAATTAATATAAAGTCATATAAAACAAGCAATTTTAAAATTATATAAAAATATTATATTATATATTTTATAAGATAAAAAATATAATAAAATACTTAAATATAATATATATATAAGCTAGCTTTTGTTAATTTTAAATAATTTAGAATAATTTAAAAATTTTAATAAAAAAACAGCTAAAACTATTTTTTTAATTCTTGCACTTTTTTTTAATCAAATTTGGCTGATGCTTAACCGGTTTCTTATATTATTTTGATTTTTAATCGATTCTCAATTTAACCAACCAGCTGAATTTAATTTTAGTAAACTATGACTGTAATTATACATGTTTCCTATTCTCAATTTAATTTAAAATAACATGTTTTGTAATTAAGGGAGTGTTTGATTTAGTTTTTCTTAAGGAAAAATTATTTTAAGTATAAATATGTTTAAAAGTTTTATAATAATTATATAATTTATTTTTAAAAAGGTTAAACTTTAAAAAATAATTTGAATGTTTTTTGTCTGAATTTAAAAATGGTTGCTGCTACAAAAATGAGCTCTGCATAGGGATGGAAGTGAACAAGACCGTTCGTCTGACAAGAGTTTCGTTTGTTTAAAACCTACTTTGTCTCGGTTCATTTAATAAACAGATAGACTCGGACTTGTTAAAAATTTTTTTTAGATAAACAAGATACACTTAGACTTATAAAAAAATCTATTTAACTTATTTAGAGACTTATTTATATTTATATATTATATATTTATTTTAATATATTATATTTATATAATACTTAATTTATATTTTATTTATATAATATTAATATATATATATATGTTTTAGATCCATTTAATAATTTTTTTATATTGTAAGCTTTAAATTTATAAGTTTTTTTAATTAATTACTTTTAAATGTATTTATTATTTTTTTGTTATAAAAAATTTACAGATTTTATAAATTTTAAATTAGGTCATATTTTAATAAAAAAAAATTTAATAAATAACAAGTTTAGATTTTAAAATTTTTAAATAGAACATATTTAAATACTTAAAATTTAATTCAATTAAGTTTACTTCCATCATAAATTTAAATGAAGAACAAGAAGAAAAGTGAAACCTAATGAAAATTTTCAAATTTAACTCTCAGTGGAAAGATTTTTTACCCAACTGTATACCTAGACATAAATGGGCAATTACCACATAATTAAACTCAATTAATCCTAAAAATAATATATTATAAGTGTATAAAAATATAATAAAACTAATGTGACGATAGCATTAGTGACCCATAAATATTGGGGATTACCGACAAGAGTACGTATCCACGCGTGATTGATATAGATGTGACTGTGATATTACCCTTTCTTTTCACTTTTTTTATTTGTTTGATTGATTACTTTATTTCAGACCGTACGAAATATATATATATAAAAAGAGAGAAAGGTGTTTATGTTTTATAATCGAGGTTTTTAAAATTTTAAGTGATGTAAATTTGTTATAACGAGCCAAAAGAAATGAAATTTATTATTTTAAATAATGATGATGATAGTATATATTAATAAAAATATGGAAGATATAAATTAAAAGTCACCGACTTAATACTAATAATAATAAGCGTGTAAAAATATTTTTAACTGAATTTGTGACCTCATTAATAATATTTTTCAACAAATATCTTTCTTTCAACATTACATTCTCGTTTAATATGAGGATCAAAATTTAATTCTCATCGTACTAAAAAAAATTTAAACTTTATATTTAATAATAATCTGTTTTTAGTTCAATGCTAACGTAAAATTTTTTTCTTTAAAAAAAAAATTGATTTATGTCTGACTTTTTATTTGTATTTTAAAAAAATTGTTCCTACTATAATTTTCTCTTTTTCTGTTGCTTGTCCACCATAAAAAATATTTAAAAACATACTTACACGTATTTACATTTAAAATTTTAAAATTGTAATTAATTATAAAAAATATAATTAACTTAAATATATATGATAAATAATTAATTATTCAATATATTTAATTGATAATGTAATTATATGTAATCGATTACCTATATTTTATTAATTGATTGTATTATTCAATTAATTATATATTTTTAAATAATCAATTATTTATAAAATAGGTAACTAAATTAATAATATTTTTTATAATATTAATTATATTTTTTTTTCAATCGTTAATTATGTAATCTATTAATTTTGGTGTAAATATATGTAAATACTCTCCCAGTGTTTCCAAATCATTACTGGTGCACCATTTTGCTTAATTCTGTTGCTTTACTTCTTTTCGTTTGAATCTGTTGAACCAAAGTATAACATGGATCCACTTTTTTTACAGGAAACAATTGCTTATTTAAAGAATTATGGCTTAATTTTTTTTCAAGCTCAACAAGCTCTCATAACAAAAAGTTAATAAGCAATTAATGCTTAAGTTTAAAAGCCAAATAAGCACCTCATGTTGAACGTGCTCTCAAGGGAGTTTTCATAGTTGCTTTTCCTTATCTACTTTTGTTGCTTGGGTAGCCTCATGTTTTGGTTTAATTTACTTTTAAAAAGTAATTGCTTATTTATTATAAAAATAAAAATAGTTTTCTGGTTTAAGTTAAACTAAATAAAACATAAGTCTCGTTAAATGGCAAAATTTTAAGAATGTAATTAATAATATTAGCAGATAAATTAGTTTAAAACTTAAAACTTAACTGAAAATTAAAAATAAAAAAATTAAATATGATAAATTAATAATAAATTAAAAATTTGATCAAATTAGTTATTAAACTGTTTAATAGATATAAAATGATAAATAAAATTGTATAATTAAATCATGGTTTTGAAGATTTCATTGTTTTTAAAAATTGTATCAGAAGTTGCAATTTTTTAAAAAGTTACTTTAATTTGTAATATGATAATTTTACATGTTATGAAAAAATTAAAAAAATTTATGTAAATATAAAAAAAATTATAATTATTTTATATTTATATAACATAACAAAAATTAATATATAAAAATATTTCAATTTTAATATATTAAAATAAAATTAATGACAAAGTCATATTAGGTTTAATAAAGTTTGTTAACTTTTTTATTTTAAGCAAAGGTAGAGGATAATGTAGGTAAATTATAAATATGTTATAAATAAATAAAAAATATATTTAATGTATATATATATATATATAGAAAAAAAAAAGAAGAAATCAAGTTACTTCAGTAGTAATTATATTTAGAATTACTCTACTTAATAACTCTCAGAAATAATTAAATTTTATCAATTTAACTATTAAATTAATAAATTATATTATATAGATTATTCTAAAAAAAATTATAAAATTTTTAAAAAAATTGATACTTTAAAAAATAAATTTAAATTAACGAATAATATAACTTTTATAATATCTATTATCTTAAATTTATTTAATAAAATATTAAAAATTTAAATTTTATTAAAAAATTTATAATAATTTATTAATTTAACGATTAAATTAATAAAATTTAATTATTTATAAAAATTATTAAACAGAATAATTCTAAATAAAATTACTTTTTAAAATAACTTAATTTTTCCTTTTATATATATATATATGAACAGTTTGTGATAATTTTACGTATTCATTCTATAAGAAAAACTAATTTCTTTATTTGAGAGCTGCAGAATGGTAGAATATTTTCTTCTCTTATTAGCTCATTAAAAAATCGAACAAAATTGAATGAATTATATATCTATTTTGTTTAAATTTCAAAATGTTAAAAACAACTTATATATAAAGGAAAATTACAAGATAATTCCACGTACATTATTTAAGAAAATATTGTTAAACCAAATTATTTTTTTCTTGTAAAAAGAATAAATTATCTTTTAGCACATTAAGATTTTTAAGTGGAAGTCAAAAAAAAATTAATCTATTTTGATATTAAAGAAGGTAAAAGTGGACATAAACGTTTTCTTTCTGTTTTTGTGTTCTCGCGGGTCGCGGCAGATTATATATAAATGAACAAATACATAGCTTGAGTTATCCTCCTATTTTACAAAACAAACAAAATGTACCATATTTGTCTTGTAAGAAAAGCAAGAGAGAGAAGGTAAGACAACTAGAAGAAAACAAAAACTATTGTAGATGTAAAATCATCCACTCATAATTTATATTTCACAATTTAATTAACAAATTAGTGTTTGCTCAATTTCACATTCGTTTGAATCAAATTCAAGTTCATCCAAAAACAATATAAATTAAATAACTTCCACGTTTTATTTCCACCATAATAAGGGACGAATTAAGGTAACGGTTAAATATATGTTAAGAAAAAAAAAACACAACTTACAAAATTCATCTTTTCCGTATTATATATAAAATTAACTGTCTAATTAAATTTCCCCAACTCAAAGTCATCTTCATGTTCAATTTCATAAAATTAAAGCATCCTGTGTATTATTCACTAATTGCTTTACCGAAAGTTAAGTTATAAAATTATAGATCTTGGAAATGCATACCAATTATAATATATCTGGAAGTGGAGAAATAAGAAAAGAAGATTAAGAAGAAGAAAATAGAGAAAACATCATACCTCTGTATATGAGATTAACAGAGTGGGTAGTGTATTTGATGTTTCTTCTTCTGCAGCTGCTACTCTTCAGGGAAAAGGAGATAACAAAAGTAACAAACTATGCTACCTCCATCTTTATGCATACATGAAGCTGAAAAATAACACTAATGTCTGTACCCAGCTTCCTCTTATGTTTCTGTGTGAGAGAAGAAAATGTTTCTCTTAATTATTCACTAATTGACTGATATATAACGCAGTGGGAAAAGGATGCAGCATCTTTCCCTTCATACATGCATCTTGTTTCACCCAACCTTGTTGCCACACGTGGCCTCTTTGTATTTGTCATATGATATATACGTCCCTGTATAGAGATAAATTAAAAAAAAATAAGACTAATTAAGAAAATACATTACTTGTGGTAGGTGTTGTATGTGGAATGTCAGGTATCTGAGTATGTTCCATGAAGGTAGAAGTTTCAAGAGATACATGTAATTTCAACACGCAGAATATTTACCAAGCTTTTCACCTTATTGTTTTTTACTCCACCATTAATTCACAATTGACCAATGTATATTTTCAGTTTACATGTATATGTATAAGTGTATAAATTTACAGATTAATATGAAAAATACATTTAAAATTTTTTAATTTAATTGATAAAAATATTTTTCTGACCTAAAAATAAATAATATTTATAAATATTGCATAATTTTTTCGCTTTTTTTTTTCTTTTGCATGCCGTCCATGACTCATTTCTTTATTTCTGAGAGCTCTCTGACATAATTGCTTATTCTACCTAAAAATCTTTTACTACATATTGCCTTAAATTTGAGAAGTTTAATCTAATCGCTTTGTGTGGTTTACATTGCTCCTTACAACTTTGACCATATATATGATCCTTCTTATATATCTCACAGATCGATGATGGCAGCAAATGGGAAACGTACGCAGAGAGCAATTCCGATGTAATTTTTAAATTTAAAAATAAATGATTTTTCACCCATAATAGAAAACAAAAAATAATAAATGAAAACATTTAATCTCATTTTTATAATTTACTGTTTAGATTACAATACGTAACTAAGCTATTATTATTATTATTATTGTTTGCGATATAATAAGGCTGAGTTTGGCGTAATCCCGGACACAACAACAGATGCTGTTTATTTTATTAATTTGAAATGAGGGAAAAGAATAAATTAAGTTTCGTCGTTAACAAGTGTCACAAAGCAAACGGCTTTCCTCCTTGTCCAAGTTTTAGCTCATTTTATAAATATATGGAACAATTTGTTTGATCGGAAAAAAATAAGAGAATGTTTTGTTTAATACTTTTTTGGATATGACTTCACATTGGCCCTGGTTTTGAAAATTGTGCTTTACACAAATCTATTAATTAATCTTGTATTCGTGCCAGGTGCCACAAAGAGATGTTTCAATTATTTTTTTAGATCACGGCATTCTTCGACATAACATGTGACAAAGTCAAAGATTTCATTATTCTTTGAAGCGCCAATAAAGGATTGTTTGTTCTGGGATTGACTGTCAAAAAAAATATTGGATACTAGAAGTGTTTGTCTAGTGTTTTCTTTTTGTTTAGTTTAAAATGAGTAAATTTAATTTTAGTAAGATTGATTTTAAATTGTTAAATCTGTTCGAAATGTGGGTATTAAATTATAGATTTTTATTAAAATATATATTTTATTTAAAATTAATAAAAGTTAATTTTTAATCGTAAAATCAATAAGATTTAAATATTTCAATTATAGTATAACTAGTTTAAATGTTATTTGATTTGTAAATTTTTATTTTATTTTTAATTGTAAGTATAAAATATTATTTTTTATTTTAAAAATTTATACAAAAAGTAAAAAATGTTTTTACTATGATATAAAAAATAATATTTTATAATAAATAAGATATTATCAAAATATATCTTGAATAAAAATAAAATGATAATTTTTAATTAATAATTAAAATTTTAAAAGATAGTAGGAATACATTTAAAAAATATTAATTATTTTATCTAATTATTAAAATAATTAATATATAAAAAATTTTAAAAAAAAAATTAACTAATTATTTTATCTTTAATTTAGTTGACATACACGGCTAAACATACTCTTAAAATACACATTTAATTTATAAAATATGTTTATTCAATTTTCTATATAAAATAAACTTAAAAGTTGAATATGACTAAGTTAAAAATATAAATTTTAAATTTATTTTTATTTGGCTCTCCTGTGATTTAAATATTTTCTCTTATAAATTTTAAGTAAATTTTTATTTTTAATTTAATATTTAACATACATCCCTTCATTGAAAGATGGAGTAAAAATAGAAATAAATATAATATTATATTTATAAAATTGTTTAATATTGAAAGTAAAACATTTAATGACAAATATGAAAAATTGTACAAGGTTGGTATTCATTTATTTAAAACATGTCTCTTAAAAGTTAGAATTATGTAATATATAAACAATAAAAAATATATAAATTTGAAATAAACTTATAACTTGGAAAGCCTAGCTAAATTTATTCAAAAAATTTTAATTATAAAAAATACATTAAAGGGATAAATATCAAAAAATGAGTACAAAAAGAAATAAAAACAAGAAAGGGAAATCACGGTGCGCAGGACAGTGCAAATTGTAAGAAAAAAGACAAGCCCAGCGAGATGAAAGAGAAGCATCACAAAATCCAAGAATTGAGAAAGACATGATGAGGAAAAAATGATCATGGCCATATTATTGACATAAGAAGATTCAGCTGAAACAAATTCAGTGAGTGTTTGCCAAATTGGAGAAACACAAATATACGCACCAATGTGTTATGTGGTCGAGGAGATAAAAAAAAAAATAGCGAGGAGAAAGATAATTAAAAAGCTTAATTATCTTAAAGTAAAATGACATGTTAAATAGATGTTTAAAGGTTTTTAAAATTTATTTTTTATATATTTTTAGAAAATTAACCAAAAAATAATAATTATTTTTAAAACAGATTGAACCAAGCATACATTAAAGATGAGTTTGGGTAAATACTTTAACTAGGTACTTATTTAATAAGTGACAGTAACATAATAATCTATATAATAAATTTAATCATGAATGCTATTAAAATTAGTTTTAAAAATTATTAAAATAAGTTTTAGAAAAACATAAAAATCATGGATTTCAAATTAATTTATATAAACTTTTCTAAATTGCTAATACATCTTACACAAGAGTTTTGTCCCTTTTAATGCATTCATCAATTTAGTTGTGCTCCATTATACTAATTAATACCCTAAAACAAACTTTAACTAAGAGGATTTTATCATTTTCTAAATTAACTTTTGTGAAAAATTGATCATATATTGCTATTGTTCTTACTGCAAGCAACTCAGAAAATGAAATACTTATATGTTTATTCATTTTTATAATAAGACCAAGTAAAGTTTGGTATCATCATTAAGACTATGCCGAAGATGCTAATTGAAAAATTAAAAATAAAATATTTCTACTTAAACTTATAATAAAAATAGAATGAAAATAATATAGGTGTTGTTATGTTTTTTTATTACTTTTTAGTTAATATTTTAAGAATATTTGTTGGCGTTTTTTTTTTAAAAAAAATCTCATTTGATTTTCCACCATGAATCAACATGATTCAACAAGATAAAGAAAAATCAGACGTCATGCTTTGAATGCACCTTCTCCAAGAACCCAAAAGCCACCAGAAAATGGGGAATTTCTTTTTTACCCTTTACCCTTCCATTTTTTTAAATTTATCATTTAATAAATATATTTTATAAAAATAATTCATAGAAGGTAAATTATTATATTTTTCAAATTAATTTATGAAATATATTTTATATTTTGTAAATTAATTTATAAACTGTAAAAATATATTCTGTAAAATATATTTTATAAATTAATTTATAAAATATAAAAAATATATTCTGTAAATTAATTTAAGAAATATACTTTTTTACATTCTGCAACTTAATTTATAAAATGTATATAAAAAATAAAATAAAATAAGAATAACAAAAATTTTAAAAAAGGTATAAAAAAAAATGGAAGTGCAAAAGTAAGGGCTCAAAAAGGCTGCGACAAAAGCCGTTTTCAGTTTCATATCCCACTGAGTCAAATCAGCTTGAACCCCTGAGAAGCTTGGGCCTACTGTAGAGTATATCTCGTGGGCCGAACTCTTTTATGTCAAACTTATTTTATGATTAGTACTGTCTATGATAAAAAAAGTGATTGGTTATTCACTTTGATTATTTTGTTTTTACTTTACTTTCATAGAAGTTTGTATTTATTTATCATGTGATCAGACTTTTATTTTAAGAATTTTCAATACTTGAATGCATTATTTGTGCATCAGAACCAAACGAATTTTATTATTTTTTTTAAATTTCCGCTTTTATAGACAAAGTTCCTTCGAAAAAAAATTGCTACGTTGAGAAGTAAATTATTCCAGTTGTGACGGCAAATTTGTAAATAGTTCTTGTATTCAATAAGAAATTTACGTAAAATAGTTTTAATTACAAATAATATTAAATATTATATTTTTATGAAAAAATTACTATTATTTTATTATATTATTAGATATGCATTAAAAAAAATCTAAAAATCAACAAATTGCCATCATCTTTGTTATTCAATGCATGTTTAGTTTAGTTTATTTGAATAAAATAATCGTTTATTTTTAGTAATTTCATACAAATATTTTTATAAGATAAATAATTATTTATTATAATAATTAATTTAAACATAAATAAAAATAAAAATATATCAGGTTAAGTTCGATATTAAATGTTTAATTTTGACGGACTTAAGAATTTTAAAGTCTAAATTTAAATTTATTATAAATTATAAATTTTTTTATTGTCAAATTTTGATTTATTTAAAATCTATCAGTTTTATTGATCCGTTTAAATTTATATAATATAAAAAATTAATAAATAAATTTAAAATTTTCTTTTTCTTTTTATATATATTTAGATTTATTTATTAATTTTTTATATTATAAGATCGTATAATTTTTAATAATATATAATTTTAATTAGTTAAAAATTATAAATTTAATATATTGAAATGAATAATATATATTTATATTTTCTATTATATTATATAAATAAATATATAATATATTTTATATATTATAATATATTAAAATAAATTATAAATTTATAATAAAATTATAATTTAAATAGATGTCTAAATAAGTTAAATATATTTTTTATAAAGTTAAATTTAATTTATTTATTAAAAAATTAACGAACTTAAAACTATAAAAAAGTTAAACAAATCAAGTGATAATCATCTATTAAATAGATCCACTGATTTCCATTTGGATGATATAATAGGGTTGTATCGTAATGAAATTGACGAGTGTTAAATTACAGTTCAATGTCGTTGCTGTATTAACTTGAAAGGTAATTATTTTGATTAAACTTTACAAAATGTCAAATGAAAACGGAAGAGAGAGAGAAAAAATCTACATTGTGGGACAATCTATCAGAACTTGTTTCAAATTCTTTAACAGCCACACCCTCAAAAATGTATTAAGAGTAATAGCTCTTCATTTTTTATTTTGATAAAATTTGATATTAAGAGTATGTTTGACAGAACTTAAATTTAGAGAAATTATTTATTTTTTAAAATTGATAAACATACATTGTTAGTCTATTATACATTGTTAGTCTGGGATTTTTCTTGTACACAAGCTCTGTATTTACTTCTCTCATCTCAAATTAAAATAATTTTTTCACCTAATATGTTTGCTTATATATTCTGTTAGTAAATACTTATTTTCTATGGATATGCTATTGAATTGCAACTTTATTTTTGTTAAAATATTCGTATAGGTATACATACCAAGACATGTTTCATTTTCTTAAAAAACAAGTAAAAATGTCTCTATGTTTTTCCAGATATTTTATGAAAAAATTATAATTTTGATAAATGAATAGTTTCCTATCTATAAATTAAGTTTGATTTTTGTTTATCTATACCATTTATATATAGTTAATAAAATGGATTTCTACATTTTAGGTAGGATATTTTTTTTTCTTAAGATATATATTTTGAAAGAATAATTTTTTTTTTCTTAAGATATATATTTTGTAAGAATAATTTTTTTTATCTACTAGCACACAAATTTTGATGAAAACTTTGATCAAATAATAGCATAACTAAGTTTTAAATTTATATGTATATATTGATAGTTTTTATATTTTGATTAAACTTTTAAAATGATTTTTGAAACTGAATCTAATAAAATTTTAAAAAAATGTTTTAAAATTAAAATTATGTTTTAAAAATATTACAAAAAGTATAAATGTTTTAAATTGTGAAAAATTATTTTTGTAACATATAAATAAAGTAATTGAAATATTATAAAAATTAGTCAAATCTTTGTATTGAGTTAACTATATATTACTAGAAAGTTAACTAAAATTTATACTTAATTAACCATCCGATATAATCAATTATCAACTAATAGATTTGATTATCAAAACATCATAAAAGTTAAATAATCGATTAAAAATAGTTTTTAGAGTTATAGTAATTATTTCTTAATAAAATTAATCGATTATAAGAATTACAAAATACCTTAATAATTGATTATCAAACTTAAGGTTTGAAAGTTTCAAAATATTTTTTATTTGTAATAGTTTAAAATCAACCTATTTTAAAAGTTACCATCAAAGTTTACATATAAATATTTGTTTTTATCTATTTTTTATAAGAGAAAGAAACAAAAAAGAATAATAAAAGAAAGAATTTTCAAATTTTATTTTGTGAGAATTTTGATTCAAAATATAAAATTTTTATCAATGTTTATGATTTTCATTATATTAAACTTCAAGAAAGATTGTATTTTGATATTTTACCACTCTTCTTAATCTTAGTTATTGCTCTTAAGAAAAAAAAAATATTATATTTTAAAAGTGATTATATTTACGTAAAATAAATGTTCTTTACATGATTTTTGTATTTCAATGAGTGATATTAATGTGATTATTATTAAAATAATTATGTAATATTTTTAGAAGATGATAAAAATTCTAAAAGATTATTGAAGATTAGATATCACTTTATAGTTGAAAGTGAAACAAAATAAGTTTTTTAATATTTTTATTTTTTTATATTTTTATATTTTAACACTTAATATACCTTCTGCATTATCTTTAATTATTAGTTAATTTTTATAACTTAACTTTAATATTTTTAAATTAATCACTAAAATTATATTAACATTATTTACATTATGTAATTCATAAATTATATTTAAATTTTTTTTATGATTTATATTTTTAGGTTTATTATTTTTTAATTAGTTGATAAATTTTTTAAAAAATATTAATTTGATTTCTTTGTAAATATGTATTTATTTGATTAACGTACTTTATCAATAAAAATTATATCAATTAAAGTTAAGTTTTTATTACAAATTTTTATAAAAATTTTTTAATTTTTAAGTTACATCTCTTTTTTAAAAGATTAATTATTTTTAATATGGTTACTTTTAATTTTTTAATTTTTTTATAAATATCAAATGATTATCACTTTTAAATGAATTATTTTAAATATATTATTATATATTAAATTAGTAAATATTTCATATATTGTATGCCTTTTCTAATTTAAGTAAAAAAATATAAGTAACTTATTAGAATTAGTGATATAGATAAATTGAAAAATATACAATGAAATAAGATTTGAAAAAAAAACATAGAAAATTAATTTTTTATTTAATTTTTTCTTTCTAAATATTATTTGATTATTACTCTTAATTTTTTTAAAATTTATCATCAACGATTGGATTATAATATTTTTTTAGATCACCTTAATTTTTATAATATGTTTTAAATTTATTTAAATTAAAAACCTATTATTGCAAAAAATACAAATAAGGTTTATCTAAAGTTGCAACTAGTTTAATTTGTTGACTATAATGAGTACAATATAATTAAAGTAAAGTTGAAATTAACCTATTATAATTGATTTAATGGTAATATATTTAAATTTAAAATAATTTTATATAAATTTTTTCATCACTTTCCACTTATAACAAGATAAAATATAGTTAAAATTTATATATAAGTAATTTTTTTTATATATGATCATCTTGTTTATTTTATAAATTTAAACTATATATAGCTATTGTATAAAAAAGAGAAAAATATTTGTCAAAAATTATATATGGTTGAAAATTAAATGTAAATTATACTTCCATCCAGTTCGATAAAGATTTACTTGGATATTTTCTAAAATTGAATTAAAATATGTTAATTTATATTATCATTTATTATTAATTGCTACATAATTAAAATAATTAATTATTAGAGTAATTATTTAAAAATAATATATACTATAAAATTTAATTAATTAATAATATAAAAAATTATATTAACAATATATCAAAAATTAAATTTATTTTATTTGAAATTTATATTATTTTATATGACTAAACTTTATTATTTATGCCACAAATTTATTTTATTTTTATAATATTGATTATTTTAAATTGGTTTAAATTATTATATATTTATGAATTGAAACATAAAAAATTATTTTAAAATAAAATAAATACACATTAAATATGTTAAATATTTATTTTTACCAATGATTTTATACTTTAAAATTTTATGAGATTAAATAGATTATATAAAAAAATTAAAACTAATTATTTTTATTATCTAACAGATGAAGAAAAGTCTTATTATTTAAGGTAAATAATAATAATAATAATTGTTGTTGTTACAATCGTGTTTGATTTTATTTAATTTCATATTTTTATAATATCTTAAAAATTTATTTATTATTTTATTTTTCAATCATATTATTTACAATCATTTAAAATTTTAAACTTATTTTGTTTGTATTCTTATTTTAAATATCACAAATTAAGTTATTGTTGCATTGAAAAGTCAATGTTATTTAAAACTTTACCTATTATATTATTGTAAGAAAAATATAACATAATTAATAAACATAATAATACAATTTTTAAAAAATACTGACAAACCTCCTTAATTCTTTCCAGTATTGTTGCTAATTATTAAATCATACTAATAATTTGTTCTCATATAGTCGTAGTAATAACTATTTCTAGTACAATCTTTCTGAGAATATTAATTTATTATAATTTTAAAATTTTATGCTATAATATTGTTATTTTATATAAATAAATATAAAATAGTAATAAAAATATTTTTTTAATGTCTTAATAATTTTAATAGTGTTTAAATTTGTCTGTCATAAATTTCTATTAATATATAATTTTTTTTAAAAATTATTATTTTATCTTTTTATTAATTTATTTATATTTTTATAAAGATTATAATATAGTTTACTAGTACAATTTTTAAAGTATACTTTAACGATTTTATTTATCATTATTTATATTTTATAATAAAAATATTATGTTCTGTTATATATATATTTGTATTGTTATTTTAAATATATTATTAATACATCATTGTATCTTTTTATTTACAATATAAATAATAAAATTTAAACTTCCAACTTAACGTAAATTACTTCAAATTTTTATCATTAAGCTAAATCTAATAGTTTAATATTTTATTTTATATGATTATAATACTAATCTATCTATATTACATATAAATATGCGGTATCCAATCAAATATTTATCTATATCATAATTCTAGTATTATATAGTTTTTATTATATTTTAAAATAATATTTATTTAACTATAGATTAATATTATTGACGCTTATTAATCAATATTTTTTAAGGACACCAATTTAAAGTAATTTTTTTTTAAGTTACTTTTAAATATATTAAAATTTTTAATGAAGATATATTTATAATATTCTTTAATATAATTTTTTATTTTTTAGTTACAATGTTATTTTTATTTGTATATTTATAATATTATTTTTATATTATTATATTTTATTATGACTAACATTAATATTTTATTTTATAAAATTATAATGCTATTTTACTATTATTTATCATTTTTAAACTACTATATTATTATCCGTTTATTTATTATTTCTCATTTTTAATTATTATATTTATATTTTTTAAGTCATTGTATGCAAAATTGGAAATAATTTTTTACTTTTTATATATTATTTTATTATTTTTATTATTATGATTAATTGAGAAAGAGAAAGAAATATTATACCTTATACAAATATATAAATAAAAGGGTTAAAATAATATAAAAAAAACATTAAATAAATTTTTGTTAAATTTAAAATATGTGAATGTAATTTATCCATAAATAAATGGTTACAAACCAAATAAAGAATTAAAATGATAAGACGCTAATAATTTCCCCCTTTTTTTTGTTTCTTTACATAAAATGGTTAATAATTTATGCCTAAAGAAACTAATAATCAAGCCTGACATTTAAATAGCTTGATGAAGAAACAAAAGAAATCTTTGAGATTTTGGAATTGAACTAAAAATATCAACAAGAAGTGCAGGGAGCCAGACACAGGAATCTCAAAAGGATAAAACAAAAACCAATATTCTGGTGTCTGTTTGAAAACCAAAGGTGATGCTGTGTGCAGCAGCATACCAAGATGCCATTTATTCTTCATCCCTGTAAGTCCCTTTGCTTTCCCAACTGCACAAAACCTGTTAAGTATATCAGTGTTTTCAGCAGCACCTTCCCCAAGAAACCTCAAAACAATCCCACCAAACTCCCATTTCTAACACCCCCAAAGTTTTGTTCTTCTGTTCTTTGCAATCCTCGTGCTTCCATAATCTCCAAGAAAGATTCAATCTTGGGTGATACCCACTTCATATTTTGCTCCAGGAATGATGGGTTTGATGACTTTTCCAGTGATTTATCTGGAGAGGATATTGGTGATGGAACCGAAGAACATGAAAAGCTTGAGTTGCTGAACAAACCTTCTTCTGTGGGTGTTAGAGAAGGAGGGTCTTCCCCTAAAGTTGAAATAGACCAAGAGAAACCTTCCGAAGAGGAGGCTTTGGCACCTTTCTTGAAGTTTTTCAAAGGCAATGATAATGTGGAGGATGATGAAGAAGATGGTGAGGTATTGGGAGTTTCTGAAGAAAAAGGTGATGATGTGAGTGATGAGATTAAAGAAGAAAATAAGAAGGTAAATGTTGAGTACTATGAGCCCAAACCTGGGGATTTTGCGGTGGGTGTTGTTGTTTCAGGTAATGAGAACAAGCTTGATGTCAATGTGGGGGCAGACTTACTAGGTACAATGTTGACCAAGGAAGTGCTTCCTTTGTATGGCAAAGAAGTGGAGTACTTGTTATGTGATGTGAACAAGGATGCAGAGAGTTTTATGGTTCCTGGGAAGATGGGAGTTGTAAAGAATGAGGAGGCATTAAGTGGAGTACCAGTGCCTGGAAGACCCGTTGTAGAGACTGGAACCATCTTGTTTGCTGAGGTTTTAGGTAGAACACTCAGTGGCCGCCCATTGCTTTCTACAAGAAGGCTCTTTCGCAGAATTGCCTGGCATCGAGTGAGGCAGGTTTGTCTCCTTCTTTCATTCATCTTTTCCCCATCATTATGTTTAGTGGAGCAGATATTCCAACTTCCATTCAGAATTTGTGCTATGAAGCATCAGTACTTGCATTTGCTTTATGTATGATGTGTACCCAACACTTCTTGGATACTCCACCTATATGCATCTATGAAATATCCAAGTGTTCTTTGTATTTATGCAAATCTGAGGTGGCTGTATACTCCTCAATACAACTAGTGAGGGATGCAACTCTTTCTACCTATATCAACACAACTATTCTTTTCTCTTCTTTCGTGAAATCAATTATAAGAACTTGGTCTAGACTGCACATGACAAGCCAAACATGGAAGCTGTCATTTTTATAAATGATAATGAAGGAGGAAATCGGATTCATACTATTCCTGTTTGTATGCAATAGACAGTGATTTATGATGACACTAATCACAATTTCTATTTTACTTTTAGTAATGTCCAAGAAACATGCTCTTAGTGTGATTTGCAGAACTACAATTAAATATGTATGTTTTATGAATTTTTATGTATATATCTATATATGTATCCAGCACATATATCCTATATATTTTAACAATAGTCATATCACTGTATCAGGTACAGGATTCAGTACTTCTTACAATTACTTAATTGGGAGAATATAATATTGAGCATACACTAGTTCTGGTCCTCCAATTATATACACAAAATTATACTTGTCCTCCATTTATTAGTGACATCAGATTAGTCTTCTATGATAATTAATGCCTTCAATTTCATCTTGCAAGGGTTAATTTCTGTCATTTTAATGATCAATTTGATGGCAAAAATGTGACATCGAAGGATTATTTGGCACAATTGAGGAATAATACGATGTCACATATATGTTTGGAGGACCAAAATAGACATTTAGTCTTTATTATTTTGTACCAACATGGTAGGCAAATGTTACATCATATTTATAATGAAATTACAGTCGGAAAGAAAATATATTTTGTACCACCTTGTTAGCAATGTTTAACTCATGTAAAGTCAAATAACATTTTTCTAATGCTGATGAGATTTAAATTTCCAATTTTTAATGTTTTGGGCAGATAAAACAGCTGAATGAACCTATAGAGGTTAGATTTACAGATTGGAATTATGGGGGCCTGCTAGCAAGGATTGAGGTCTGTGCCATTGACCTGAAATTTATGGTCATGTGGCATTTGAATAAATGCTTATCTCTTTTCGAATTTGGATGTGCAGGGGTTGCGTGCTTTCCTACCAAAAGCCGAGCTTGTAAAAAGAGCAAATAGCTTTACTGAATTAAAAGAAAATGTAAGTTGCAACCTTGGAGCTTTCTTCCTAGCTTGGTGTTTGATTAGTGATTAAGTAAATAGCCAAAAAATTTACTACTGCATAGTGAATAGTAATTAAGTATCAAAGGAAGTTCTGATCATGTAGTCTAAAAATCGTGCCTTCTCTTGTTGTAAGATCTCTTTGTTTCCTCCCATGCTTACTATTTTTTTTGGGGTGGGGGTGAGGGGGAGGGGATTCCTCAGGATTATATTGTTTTATGCTGTTCTGTTTTTATGACCATACCCCAGTCTTGATTTGAATTCTTACAATATCATGATGGGGTTCAAAGTATGAAAAATGATGATCTAGAAAGTGGTCTTGTGTAGTACTTTATCAATTTATGAGCTTCCTTTAGATAAATGAATGTAGCATATTTTATGATTTTAAGTGTTCTGCAAATTACCTGACAAGATTCTGCTCTTCTTCAAAACATCTTAACTTCCTATATTTATGGTTTCTTTATGCCTGGAAGACTCCTGTTAGTTTGACAGAATACATTTATTGTTGCTATCATCAGTCTTTATTTTGTCTTCCTAACTTCTTACTACTACTTCATTATAATGATGTAGGTGGGGCATCATATGTATGTACAAATTACTCGAATAGATGAAACTAAAAACAGTTTGATACTTAGTGAAAAGGAAGCCTGGGTTAGTATTAAATCTGTCTATTTCATATTGTTCCTTGCTTCATTTCTGCATGGTGAGTTTTTAAGCTGTTCTTTCTCCTTTTTGTCTTTTGAAATTTCTGCTGTGCAATGTGATGTTGCAGGAAAAGCTATATCTTCGTGAAGGAACTCTTCTAGATGGAACTGTAAAAAAGATCTTTCCATATGGAGCCCAAATTAAGCTAGGAAAAAGTAATAGAAGGTTAGTGATTGCTTGGGTATGGATTGCAAACTTGTGTTTTTTCCCCTTGTTTGGGTAAATGACTACTTTATTCAAAGGCATTCTAGTAGATGTAATTCTTGCTTCCAAGTGATAATTCCATCTTAGGAGTATCATTGGATGTTTCCAAATGCTTTGATTTGCCACTTATAAAGAAAAGAAAATTTAATATAAGTTGGTTTCCTACCAGGGCTGATGGAAAAGATAGAAAATTTACATAAATCAGGCATGCTGACATCTAAGTGTTTTCTTAACACAAAACCGATTATTTGCCTTTGAAATTGATGGTATCATTTGAGCTGCATTAACATTAATGAAACAAATTGGTCAATCATTGCTATTAAGCTATTTAATAGATTGTCACTATGTTCCCTTTTCATTCCTGGCTGCAATGACATTTACAACTGCTGAACGGTTTTGAGTAGTGTTTTACAACTGTCAATTTGAATATTCATCTTTTCAAATATTGACTCAACCCATTGTGCTAGAGGCTTGGACACCTGGCCAATGAGCTCTAATAACATGTTAAAGACAAATTCTACCAAAAGCTAATATTAGGTGCATGTACATACATGAATGGTTTGATGTCTCTAACACATCTTTGCCAAGTTGAAAATCAAGTCCCTCCTTTTTATTAGAATGATAAATTTCTTCTTACTTACCATGTACATTGGCACAAAAATACCTTCAAAAATTTCACCAGTTACTGTGATTTTACTCCACTTACTCAAATTTTGCTAGATTTTGGGCACCAAGATCAGAAGTCGGATCACCTGCCATGGTGAAATTACAGTACTCCATTCTGAACTTGTATCACTCTTGTAAGAACATGAAGGAAAAACACAACAAACTACAAAAGGATTCTAATTATCCAACAAGAAAAATGAGAAAACCAATTCTATTTTTGTAATATGCTCTCAAGCATCTCTTTGCTTTCCACTCAATCCCTTTAGGAGTCCAAATTATGATTGACTTGGCATTAGGAACCTCTTAATTATTAATTATCTTAATGTATCAGTAAGTTTGAAGTTGTTTCAAAATTATGGTATTGGAGTTAGCATAAGTGTACAAGATAATGACTAGGCCCCGGGGACGGAGGAAAGGGGGCTGGCAGGGCTCATGGTCCCCAAGACTCAAAAACATACCTTCAGAAGCTTTAATTTGTTTGAAATTTTTTTGTAAGTTCTATATATATTTTTAATGGTTTGGCCTCTCAATAAATGTTAGTAATATTTGGCATCCTCCATATATGAATCCGCTCTGCTTCAGATAATGACACATTATGCTGGAACATATTGATCCAGGGTACTAATGGGGGAATAACTCAAGAGACATTTCCTGACCAGACCCTTAAAACGAGATCTTCGATGTCAAAAAATGAATATCACAAACTTAGTACACCCTGTTTTCCTGGTCCATGAAATCTGTCTAACAAAGGTAGTCCATCCCCCTTCCATAACATTACGCTCTTTCCGAACTCAATTAGATTTGAACTTGGGGTGTCTACTTAAATTATCTGATGCTTAACCTTTGGGACATGTTGCTTCCCTTTGTCTAAGGATTCTTCACAACCTAACCTGTTCAAGAAGAAATTCATGCCTCAGAGCCCAGTTATACCTTATTTAAAATAAATAAAAAAGCATATAAAACCTTGAACTCTTATAGGAAAAAAACATATTTTATCCAGTAATAGCATGATTGCAGAATCACTTTACATAAAAAAGAAACCATTGAAATTCCCAAAGAAACATTTGAAGTTTTGGGAAGCGCCAAATTGGTAACTAGTATGCAGTTTTAGGGTTCACACATTCTATTTTGTAAGAAGTGTTTTCCTTTAAATTTCAAAATGGCATAGAGTGATTAAATGTTTCCTCAATTGTCTGCATTGCTTTTATGTGGACCATTTTTAGTATTTTATTGTTTTAAGCCCAAAAAATAGTCGGATAAATTCTAAATTTAGTAGGTATTGGTGGAAATTACATTGAACTTTGATTTTCTTGGTAAACATAGTTAACAAATATAAGGTGCATCCATCCTTGTTACTGCATAATTTTCTATATTATTTCCCTACCTATCATAGTTTTGATATTCCCCTGTATTATGTCTATCCTTATCATTGTTTCATCATCAGACATTCTGGTTTGGCTGCTTTGCTGTTGAGAGGCTTTATAGGCATTTTTATCATCTTCAGGATTTGTATATATCAACTTTATGAGCTTAAATTGGATTAAACCTGTCTATATGCTTCAACCTGACATTTAAAATGTAATCTGTTGGATGTCTTTCAGTGGATTGTTGCATGTTTCAAATATCAGTGAAGCTGAAGTTACATCTGTCAGTGACATACTCTCTGTTGGTGAACATGTTAAAGTTCTTGTGGTGAAGTCAATGTTTCCAGATAAAATTTCTCTGAGGTAATGGATTACTGACTTTTAGCTTCTGTAATTGTTAGGTACATTTAGTTTGTTCCTGTTTAATTGGCCCTATTTGGGGAACCTAGATGAGGCCTCTATTTCTACCCTGCCTACAAATAAGCTAACTCCTTACCAATTGTAGTTTTTCAATTCGAGGAGATAATTTTACCTTATAGCATGGTAGACCAAACAATGGAATTGAAGAAGTTTGAACTAATTACAACAAAGACAAATATGGGATCTTTTATTTAGTCTATAATTTTTTGTTTTTACCTGACTTTTTCAAATTTTTATTTTTGCTCCTTATTGTTAACTTACAATTAGATCTTTACTAACTTAACTAACAGCAGTTCAGTTAAACTTTGTCACATGTATCAACTGATTTGAGTGAAATATCAAAATGATATTTTATGCAACTCTGATGAAAAACACAATTTACACTATTTATGTGAAATTTTTTTAATATATGATGGGTTGATATACATGGCAGAGTTTAACTAAATAAAAGTTTGCAACATTCAAGGATGAAAATTTAAAAAAATTAGGATTAAAAAACAAAATTCATAATATGTACAGGGACTGAAAATATATTTAAACTTTACAACAAATTAACAGCAGAAATAACCCCCATGGGATGGCGCAGTGGAAGTAGGCTGTGTCTGAAGTACCCCATGTAAACCCTGTAAAGAGAGGTTCATATTTGCTTTCAACCTAAAGGTTGGCCATCACAACATTACTTGAGTTCCTGTGTTAACACAGTTCAGATTTGTCTTGTGAAACAATACCACTTTATACCTTGACTCATCACACCATTACATTGGTTTTTGAGTTGAGATAAAATCAACTATGCCAGAAGGGTTGCTTGTCTTTATTTGGGCTCACCAACATGAATGCTCCACAGTACATTTTCTTGTTCTTTACCCACTGGACATGTTTAGTTATAACCATTTTTTCCTGCACTCCTCTGTTAAAAAACTTCATTTTATTAGAGTATAACGTTGTGCAATAAATTGTTGCTGATTGTAATTTGCTTTTCATGCCATGCAGCACTGCAGACCTTGAAAGTGAACCAGGCCTTTTTCTATCAAATAAAGAGGTATATCTTTATTATTTTCCTATTGAAGTTTTTTTTGGTTTTAGTTAGACTAATATTGATAGATGCTTTAATTGCCTTTTATTTTATTGTTTTTGGTCATAAAAAAGAAAGTATTTCTGGAAGCTGATATGATGGCAAAGAAATATAAGCAAAAACTACCACCTGCTGTTATCACTCAGCAATTAGAACCCCTACCAATCAGTGGCCTGCCTTTTGAAAACGAAGCACTTTATGCAAACTGGAAGTGGTTTAAGTTTGAAAAATAATGCATGAAACAAGTTGACACAAAAGCCTGAAATCATTCACTGACTGAAGCTCAACTGAGAGAACTTGACATTGCATGGAGTGTGCATTTTCTGGAAGAAAACATTAAGAACTTCGAGGGGTTTTTGTATTGGTGCAGTCATTGTTCTCCTGATGGGTAGCATAAAGATCACAAGCCATGAATATGCTGTGAAAAAGATCAAAGCATAATTGACTTTTTTTTGTCTACAAAAAAGTTTTCCTTTTCCTTTATCTTAAATTTTCTGGAGACCCCCCTCCCCAGGCGTCATTGTATACATAGCTTCATGTAGTTTTTTTGTTGTTGTAAATTCTGGGATATATTCCGAGTTTACTTTTGATTAAAGCTAGTAAAGTTTTTGCACTATCATCAAGTTAGAAATTTTTTTATGTTCTAACTCATTACTGATAGTGTAAAAGTTTTACGTTGAAGAGATCAAAATTAACTCCAAATTGTATTACATTCATTCACACAAATTTTGATGTATTTTTATTTCTTGATTTTATTCGTAATTTTTCGGTTTGCTATACTTATTTTTAAAGGGTTTGGACAGCATCGGCTGCTTGTTTTAGTAGCAATATAGCTAATAGGAATTGGAGGCTGTTCCTGCGGCTGTTCTAACAATTGATCAGCTCTTCTAAGTTTGCCAGCAAAGTTCGTGATCATTGTAACTAGCTTTTTAAAAAGTTAAGAGTGCGATCACTGGAATAGTACGTTTCTAGACTAGGGAAAAAATCCTAAAAACATTTACTCTTTTCGTTAAAATTATGGCATTTAAGATGTACGGTCATTTTATTCAAATCATTTTAAAGATAAAAAAGAAAAAAATTTCAAAAGAAAAACAATAATTGACAAAGGAAGTATTATAAATCATTTAGTGAATGTCCTCGCATGAAAAGGCGGAAAAAAGGAGGAATGAATATTTTTTTTGGTTTACATTGTGATATTTTCTATTAGAGGTAATTTTAAAAGATTATTATAGATGATAAAAAATTTTCTCCAAATTTTTAATATAATTGTATATATAATTCAAAATCAATTATATCTGATTAAGGATATCAATCTTTTTAATTGATTTCCATGTAAATCAAAAAATAAATTTAATTAAAATAAATTATAGTGCTTATTGAAAAATTGAAAACAAAAGGTTGTTTGACAATATAAAAAAGACAAACTATAAATAAGAGGAGAATATCAAAATAATAAATAAATTATATTTTTTATGTACAAAAAATTGATGTTTATTTTTAAAAGGATAGAAATTAAATTGTTCTAAAAATAAATTTAGTCAAATTTACTTTTATTCAATTTTTTTTATAAACATTTAATTTTATATCTCCATCTATCAAATTAAAAAAATTAATATAAATCAAATTTATAAAATTTTATAATAACTTTTTTAAACTCAACTATCAGATTAATTCTTATGATATAAATAAAGTTAACAAAAGTTTAATAAAAATTAAATTACTTAATATTTTATTTTAACATATAATATAACTTCTAAAATATAAATAAATATCAACAATAAAATTACACGTACACATGCACACACACACATATATATATATATATAATTTTATTCTATTTAAAATTTAATATTCACAATCATCATATTATTATATTATTCAATAATTAAATTTATATAATTCAAATTCTACAAAATATTATTAATTTTAATAAATTATTCATGAAACTAACTTCCACCATTTTATAACTATTCATTTGTTTTAAACTTTAACTTTATCTAAATGTTACCTTATATAATATATCCGTATTCTGTTCTTCGGACAGTGCTAATATTTAGCCTACCTCTTTTTGACGTGTCATTCGTATCTCCTGTCATCCATATTAGCTTTCTAAATATAGTTTATCAATTTTGTACATTCCATTCTTTTCCTTTCCATCCAATCAAGAAAATAGAACTCGACCATCTGATTAAATTTTCCTTATTTCATTCCATCTCAAAGCACTACGTGCTTTATCGGGAAGCTTATGAAGAAAATTATAATAGTAGGAACAGGCGAAAAACCATCTAGCTTGAGTCCTGAAGAAAATGTGAAACTCAAACAATTTGTATCCAAAACCTTTGTTTATACTTCTGACTAATTCTCGACTGCACCCTCTCAACCAACATGACTCGTTACTCGCAACAGATACATTGTAGAATGAAAATAACAATAATAATAGACCTCCAAGACCCCGAAAGCTCAACGCTTCAACCAGTCAAGCCTCAAAATTCAAACTCAACCCTAACTTCGCCTGCTGACAAAAACTCAAGAGGACACAAACAGCTCAATTCAGTGACACAATCCGACGACTATTTAAGTATGAGAATATCCCAATACATGCCATGGGCGGCAAAACATTAACCACCTAACCTTGTCAGATTGCCAAGTAGTAGGGTATGAACAAGCAATACTCAAGCTGAGGATGCAGGCTCTTCAACTTTCTTATCTTCATCCGGCTTACTTTCCTTCCCAGATGCAGATTCTTGCTCCACAGTTTTGCCCTCAGACTTTTTTTCATCTTTCTTCCCCGCATCAGCCTTCTCTTCAACACTCAATTTCTCAATAAGACCAGCTGCTGCTGCAGATGCATCCTTGTCTTCCTCTTGCTTCTGACTCTCAGCAACTTCTTGGAATGTTTCCATGAAGCTTTTGCAATCTAACAAAAAATAATTAAATATATAAATCTGAGATTATGGCAACCATAACAAAATTACTTGTCCAGTGAAAATGGACATTCATTTAAAAAATTATCCCCCATCCATCCCCACAATATTCCTACATATCTCTGACAAATAGAGTACAAAGGAAAGATAAATAATTAAATATATAAAGCTGAGATTATGGCAACCATTTAATTGTCCAGTGAAAAAGGACATTCATTTAAAAAATTATCCCCCATCCATCCCCACAATATTCCTACATACCTCTGACAAATAGAGTACAAAGGAAAGATCATCATGAGGAAATAAAAAGTTCACATGCACATCATTTTGTATCTTATCCAGAGAGTGGATAGGATAACTGGAAAAACCATTCACTTTGAACATTTGACCCTGATGAGTAGTATACACTGAATCCTAGAAACTGAATCGAAAGTGGTTGCCTGTACCATAATATCAACAAAAGCAATTTTTATCCAGCCAATATACTTATGACTGGAACCTAAAATGAAGTAAAACCTCTTTTAGGGGGCATAGAACAAATTGTGCCTAATGTAATTTTTAATTCTTGCAAGTGAATTTCTAAAATAGAATTGACACATGGAGTTGTGCTTTTGAAGCCTTCTGAGGAAGTTGAGAACCAAAGATCATGTAACACAAAATATAAGTCATAGTACATTAAAAAATTAAAAGAAAATTCATAAAAGTGACCTACCATATGTGGGCCATTATAACCAATACCATATCATGGATGACTAGAACTTCCAAATCCAAAATTCAATAAAACTAAAAAATTGTAGAGATATCAATCACAATTGAATTGCAGTAATCAGATACACAAGGGCCGGTTGAATATCCATTGTTCTGAATATGAACTATGAAATACACACACAACTCCCCCGTCCCCCTTTCCCAATCCCACCTAACAATTCATTAAAATTAACAAAATTTAAAAGGTATGATATGAAAGAAAATATGACACATTCAGATAGCATTTTATAAACTTACTGTAAATAATTTCCTATTACTAATAAATAAGTCAGATATCCATTTAAAAATGTAAAAGATATCATGATTACATGCTTTCACTAGGAACCAGATCATATAATATCATCAGTGCTTGAAACTTATCAAAACATTTTAGATGTGTAATTGTAAAGGCCAGAAAAATGTACCAAATTCACTTTTACTGATCAAATCACATCATGAGGTTCTTGTTGAAACTAGGCACATGCAGATCATTTCACTAAATCAAGACACTACACAAGACAGATGCATTATCAAAAAATACTATGGCCAACTATGTAAGAGAACAGATATCAAAATGGCAAGACGATGTGATGATGAGAAGTAGAACATGTTAAAGCTAGTCTGGTCACATTCCTATGAATCTGCATCAATGACCAAGAGTCCGGTACATTTTTTCTAAGAAATCTTGCAAACATAGTTTACATTAGGGTTGGGTAGACAAGGTCCCCTAACTATAATGCCTAAAATTACAACTGTTTCCCATCTCATTAGTGTAAACACATACATCAAACCCTGAACTCACCACAAGACTTCAAGGACACTTAGCAAGGCAAGTGTTCTAACATAGATTCATCAAGAGCAACCCTGTACTAATATTTCAAGGGGCCGCCAAGAGTAGAATGAAATACTGTGCTTAATTGGTTCGAAGTTAAAACTGGGATCAAAATGGAGATAATAGCAACTTAAAATAGACATCGGAGCAGAGGAACTTAACAGATTTGCATGCCACCACATCAATTGTCAAACAGAAATTGGGAAAACAATGAATAACAGCTAAGTCAATCAAATTCACCTAAATCAAAAGAACACAAATATCAAACACATTAGAAGCACCTAAAGGAAGTTATCTTCAAATTACATCTTGGAAACGCATAGCTTACTCTCAATAGAAGGAAAACGAATGCAGAAAAGCTCATCCTTGAGTTCACCATCAGCAAAGTCCCTAGCATGCCAAACGCAAGATTTCTCGTTGCCAGCATGTTCTTGCACAGTCATCGTAGGCAAAACTGCAACAATCCGGAATTATCAAAACAAAACCCAAAAAAATTGAAATTCCGAAAAGACGACGAAGATGCAGAGGCAGTCAAAGAAAATGAGCACATACTGAGATGATTGGCACAGATCTTGAGAGTCTTGGATTGCCTCATGAGAAGCCTAACCTTGCCAGTAACCTTGTGCTTTAAGAACTTCACGGTGCCCGCGCCTCTCTCCTTCCACTGGTTTCCGTCCTTGTCGAACCGGTAAAGCTTCGATTTGCTGCGATCAGAGAAAAACAACACAACGTCAAATCCGTAAAAATCGAAAATAAGAGAGGGAAATTAGAGAAATAAAATACATACAGATCTAAAATTGGATCTTCGTCCTCCTCGCCAGTGGTGACAGCAACCTCCTCGAGTTTGACGATGGGAGCAACATGTGCTCCGGTATCCTCGTCATCACCGGCGGCTGGTGCCTCTTCCTCTTCCCGGTGTTCAGGATCGGCGCTCGACATGTTCTAGAGAGAAATTAGTGCCGGCTAGGGTTTGGAAAGTGTGTGAAGGTAGTGTGGTGAGTGTTGCGGAGTGGAGTGTGTGTTGTAACTTGTACAGAATAGACTATAGAGGGGTTGTGTTATGCCAAAACAATGATGGTGGGTCGAGTGGATCTCTTTATCATCAACGGTTAGATCATTGCCACGTCCCTACTTTCTGTTTTTTTCTTAGTTAAAATAAAAAACTTTCTTTCTTTATTAGTGTTATCTTATTTTAATTATTTTCATTTCTAAGCGTATATAAAACATTTATTATTATATAAAAATATATATTTAAATTTAGAATTTTGTATAAATTATCCAAACATCTCATATAAAATGTTTTTATTTGGAAGATTTTTAATTTTTTACAAAAAAAAAACCAAAACACTTATGCAGATATAAAATACTTAATATGAGATGTTTGGATAATTTATACAAAAATTCTAAATTTAAATTGAAAAGTATAATAAATAATAACATTAATTTATTTTAAAAAATAAATTGTTGTTATACCATGAAAAATACTAATTTTAATGTCAAAATATTAATTAAGAATTGAAATACATTTATTAAAATATAATATTAATACACTATAACATTCAATATAGTATCATGTAAATTCCAATAATTTTTTTTAAAATTTTTAATCAATAACATTGATTACCAAGACTCTTATACCATTTAAGAAAATTCAAAAAATTATCGTGCATCATTGTTATTAAAACTAGGTAGGATCTATTTCTTTGATAAGTTGGATAAATAACTAATTATGTTACTTTGGTTAATTGAGAAAAAATGATAAAAAAAAAAGTCCGCCAAAAGTAGGTAAAAATGTTAACATTGAATGAACAAATCTTTTTAAATTTTGATTTTTTTAATTAATATTCTAATATATTTTTAAATATAAAATTAGTTTGTTTAAAATGTTTTTATTTAATAATTTATTATAAATTTTTAATCTTACAAAATATATAATGTGATTTTTTAATTCTAACGTAAAAATTAAGCATCATTTTTAGTTTTATACATTTTATTATCTAATAAATTGTACAATAATAAATATGTATTACATAATTATTGGGTTGAAAGAATAAATTATGAAATAATATTTTTCTTTTTGGATTTAGATTATTTGAACTTAAACCTAATTCACTCAAACATTCATTCTCTCTCTCTATATAACTTTTATCTAGGATTTAGGCCATTTACATTTTTTAATTTAAAAATATTTAACGGTTAACAAATTTATTATTATATTGAATATTTTATACCAAGATATTTTTTTTATTATGGTGATCTACATTCAAACTTCATATTAAATATATTTAAATGTTATAAAAATGAATTATCATTTCATATATTATTATCTTGCTAAAATATCCACTAACTTAAATATTAAGATATCATTATAAATATTTTTGTCTTTATTGTTCAAAATTTTGATAAATAATAGAATCTGTTTTTATCGTGAGAGACTTTAAATCTAATTTGTGATCTTATTAATACTACGTTACATATGTATTTTTACTAATCCAATGCTCAAAATAATTTGAAAAACATTTCCAGAATAAAATAATACATCAAGTTAAAGTGAACCTTTTTAACCGGATATTCAATGCTTAGAGTCTTAAACAAGGTTTGGTTAACGGTTAGTTCATTGCAATCTTATACCTTTAAATTTGTAATCGATAACGGAGAGTTTTTTTTTTCCACAATAGAAATTTGTTAGTATTTAATCAAGATATTTTGGATTCACCTTTTATTTTATTTTTTTATCTTCATGATGTGCATCGGGTCGCTGCTTAAAATAACTTCAATTTACCGATATGTTCATATGAAAAATATTTAATAAATCACAAGAAAAAAATACAATATCAAGTTATCAACTATGAGGGACGAAGAAATAACAGAAAATGTGGATTGTTTAATAGTACGAATTAATCTTTTTAAAAATTAGTACGAATTTGCAAGTGATAGCATGTAACGGCCATCTAAATGACCATAATCCGTAGGCCCACTATTTAATTTGAGGATTGGGCTGAGTTTTATACACAGTATGACACAAATCATCCAATTGAGTCCATTTAAATCATGGACAGTTTCGCGACAAAAAATAAGATATCATGGACAATTCTTGAATCTTGACCACGAAAGAAGTCATGGATAATCAATACGCCATTTTTTCTCTTCTAGATGGAAATTCTCAAAATATTTTGATAAATGTTTATTTATTTATTTTTATGAATTATTTTGGATAATTATTTAAACTTACCAATCCATTAAATCAGGGTTAAGAAGCCAACTGTCAAATGTACAGCTCATTTATTTGTTTCGAGAGTATGTTTGTCTTTTTTATTACAGTACATTTACATTAATTGAATTTTATTTTTTTTTACATTAATAAAGAGACAGCATAACCCGAAATAATTATGATCTATTTTTATCCCATTTTTTAAGACTTTTTTTTTGTTTTATTTAAATTCGGGACAACTTAGCCCGTTTAAATATAAAATATATGACTGGACTTGGTTTAGATTTTAATTTTATAGTTTGCATAAAAAGATGGGTCTTTTTAATGTGGATTCGGACTTATATATCTTCCATCATCTTTCATCCTATTGTATTCTACTATTAATTTGAAATTCTTTTTTTAAAAAATGAATACTTTCATAAAAAAATTTAAGAATATATTACATAATTTAGGAGAAAATCCTAACAACATTATTTTGAAACGTATCAGCAACTAATCTATGATTATCAACATTCAGATTTCTATAAATAAAAGAAAAAGAAATGTCTTGAATTCCTTGAGTATAGAAAATTTTACAATCTTAAATAATCATCAATTCTGGATGAATAGAGTGATCCAACATAATTTTTTAACTTGCAATGAGATTGTCCCAACTTTAATATGAGAGATTCTAACTACAAATGAAACAAAGGCTCCAAAACATCACAAGACACCAAGCTAAAAATGTTTCTAATGTGTAATTAACATATTATATTTTGATTTATTCCTATTATTTATATTTTATTATTTTATTTTATATTATTATTATATTTAAATTTACTTATTTATTATGTTTTATTATATTTAAACTTATTATAAGTTACCTCATTTCAGATGAGTTAGAATGAATTGACCAATTTTTTTATCTGTACTCGTTAACAGTTTTATAAAATTTAAAAACTAAAAATTGAAACTAGAAATTAAAAAATTAATTTCGATAAATAATAATGCAAATAAAATATAATTAATTTGAAATGTTGAAATAGAAAGCAGAAATACAAATGGTTAATAATTTGCAGATTAAGTGCATGTTAAATGAAGGATAAACCCCGGGAAAAAAAAAGGAAAACTTGGAAATTAAATAAATAAAGCTAAAAAAGGATTTATTTATTTATTTTACATAAAATGAGAAGGTTTTTACTTTCATTATCCTTAATCATATTATAATTATATTAATTGATTCTATGTAATTTTAATTAGCAGCTAAACATAAAGAGTTAATTAATTGTACTTAAATGACCATAACACATGACACATGACCCATGACCCATGAACAGAATCTTTGTATTTAATTGTACTTAAAATGGAGGTTCTGTATTTTGCTTGAAACCCTTGGAAAGAAAGCCATGATTCAACATTTTTTTTTTCTATATATCATCAAATAAATTCATCACCAATTGTTTGGTATATATTTATAACATACATTAAAGTGTTAGCCACTTTCTTCTTGTCACTTTGAACTTCCTTCTTCTTGTTTTTAACAAAATCTCGACTACCAAACTGCGATAGAATTTTTTTTAGTATAAATAAACGTGTTATAAATTTTAAAAAGTCTCTAAAAAAGAAATTTTATTTTTTGATTTATTCTATCATTATAACTTGCACTTTGATTAGAGAGGAATGAACGGAAGTGGATTTGTTTTAAGTTACTTTGTTTACTTTAAGTTTTTGGAGAAAAATAAAAATAAAAGACGTTAAAACTTTTTTTACCTTGATTTTGGTTCCCTTTTAAAATATGTGAAAGAAAAATAACTTAGATTTTTGCAATGTTTCTGAGTTTTGAGTTTTTAGCATTAATTAAAAAAAAATTGATAATTTGAAAATAATTTTTAATATATTTTTAAAATAAATTTAATTCAGATCTTAAAATAAAAAATTACGAAATATTATTTATATAATAAAATATTTTTATTTTTAAATATATCTAAATCTATTATTACTAAATCATCATCCAATAATAATAATAATAATATATTTTATTATTTAAAAAAATTATATAATAAAAATAAAATAAATAATATTATTTATATATACATTTTATTAAATTTATAATATAATTTTATATTATATAATTATTTATAATATAATATTATAATTATATTATTGTTATTATCTCATAAATATGATTTTTTTTATTATTATCTATATCACCATTATTATTATATAATAATAATTTTTTTTTTCAAATTTTAAAAATATTTAGATGTTAATTAATTAATTTCTTTTATACATTTATAAATAAATAATATTATTTAATATATAAAAATTATATTTAATTTATAATATTATAATATAATTTTATGTTATATAAATTTTTATTATATAATATGAATTATTTTATATAAAATAAATATTAAATAATAAACTTTTTTATAATAATAATATATAAAATAATTTTTTATATACTAATTATCAAATAATATATAAAATATAAAAATATATAATTATATAATATTATTTATATTATTATTATCATTATCATAATAATAATAATTATTATAATATTATAATAATTTATTTGTTATTATTTTGTAAAATTTAATGTTTTATTTATCTAATTTTTATATATTAAAAAATAAATAATATCAACTATATATAAATTATATTAAAATTAAAATTATATATTATATAACTATTTATAATATAATATTATAATATATATTATTTTTATGTAAAATAAATATTAAATAATTTAAAAATATTATAACAATAATATATCTATATATATATAAAAAATTTTATATCTTAAATATTAATAATTAAATAATATATAAAATATAAATTATAAATATTATTTTCATTCTTATCATTATCATTATCATAATAATAATAAAAATAATAATATTTAATTTATTTTTAATTTAAAATTTATATTATTTTAATATAATTTTTTTTTTAAATTAATATTTTTATTTATATATTATTTTATAAATTCATAATAAAATAATGTAACAGAATAATTTATTTTTTTAATAATTTTTAAAAATTAAAAATTATAAACTAAAAATAAAACTAGTTTTAATTTTTAAAATTAAATATTAAAAACTATCTTAAACAGAATTTTAATTAATTAAAATATTTTTTTAAAATTAAAATAATATTACAAAAATAAAAATAATAAAAATAAATTTACTTTAAAATATATTTTATATACTTATAAAAATAATTAATTTTATCATCCGTTATCTTCTAATCAAACATCATCATAATTATTATTTTTATTAATTTTTTTTTAAATATATAAAAATCAAACCTTCCCAATAACAAAATTAAAAGAAGTTAAGATATTAGTTAAGTAAATTTTTTCTAATATTTATATGAAATTATAATTAAATTTCATCAAAAATGCCAACTTAGTTTAATTTACCAAAAATAAAAATTCCTTTACATAAATAAAAATATATTTTCATACTAAAAACTATTAGCTATAACAAATGAACAAATCGGCATATTCACATAGGTATAATGATAATTGAAAATTTATTTAAATATGTTTTTAGAATAAATATTAACCAATATCCCTAGATTAAATAAATTTATAAGTACCAGTAGTTTTATTATTATTTTTTAAATTTTCATAACTTATTTTTTAATCAATTAAATTTTAATAATTTTAAAATTTATAATTATTTCTTATTAATTATTATCTAGTATCTTTAACTTTTTGTTAATTACAAGTGATATGATATTTTTATTTAATAATTTATTTTTTCAATTATTAATTTCTAGTATGTATATATATATATTAATTATTTTTCTTCTATGTATATTTTTTTCTAAATTCTTATTTTTTATTTTTTGCACAAAATAGAGGTAGTGGGTTGTGATCAAATGAGAAAAATTATTAATTTTTCAACCTACATGACTATTATCAATAGGGAGGAATTGGTGCTGCATAAAGGAGTCTTGTCGTCTTTACACTCTCATAGTTTATAGTACTTGCAGAAATTTGACGATGTTGACTGTTAAGAATTTAATTACAACATTTTTAAATTAAAGATTTTAATTAAAAATTTAAATCATAAAAAAATATTTAAAAAGTTTATATAGTAAAACTATAAGAATCAAGATATTAATTTAACCTAAAAAATTATTCGTTCATTTCCTAATGAATGCATTTAGGATATCGATAGGCAATACCTTATTTTTAAATGTAACTTTAATTTTTTATAAATCATTTTAAAAGTGAAAATGTCATCAAGTAAGTTGTTTAAAGATCTAGGTTATCAAATTAATCTTTTTAAAAATTTAAATTATTACCATATTAGCTTTTCAAAAAATTTTTTATCACCAAATTAACTATGTCATTACTAAATTAATCATTTAAGAATATAATTTGTCACCAGGTTGGTTAAAAAATGACTAAAATAGTAAAAAATATATTTAGAGTTTAATTTGATAAAAATTAAATATTTAATCAAATATAAAATTTCATCAAATTAATCTCTATAAAGAACTAAAAAGGTAAAAAAAAAAGTAATTTTGATGACAAAAACTTTAAAAAATTGATGCGTGATAATTTAATTTTTTTGAAAGATTAAATTATAAATTTTATTTTTTAAAAGATTGGTCGTCATCATCAAATATATTTTTCGTTTTTTCACTATATATTTTCTTAAGATTATTCTTAAATTTCAATGTGTCATAAAATATTGCGGGGAAATTTTTTTTAGCAACCTATTTGCTATCATAGTTCTTTATCATTAATTCTTGATAATATGTAAAGCAAAATAAAATACACTGAGAAAATAATACAGTTAACAATTTATTTAGTCGTAAAGGATTAATTTAAATTATTTTAAAGACAACAACAAATTAACAAAAAATCTTATAACATTTTTTTCTATGTATACTAAACTTCAACCTAAACTCTATATTACAGACCATTTGATTTTAATGAGTAAAATGCTATCAATTATCTGATCCTAGTTTTAAAAGTGGTATTATCATAAACAACCCATTTCCTGAACTACACGTCTTAAGATGTGGTACAAGAGATCATCATGAAACTACAAATTCAAAAGTTAAAAAGTCTTTACAACACGACACTGGTGAATTGTTTACGCGTATATTTAAGAATTACGCTTAAGTCGATCTCCTTTGTCCTCTTAATTTAGAATTAATCTACTTGTTTAAACACAACTGCAAGACGTGGACAAATTGATGCAAATAGAATTGATCCTAAAAGAATCCTAGAGTGATCAAATTGACAGCATTATAGGGTTTGGGGCTCTATGAACTCAACTATATATGATTAGAATATACATGCTCATCAAATAATGGTAATGAGCATTCAAAATATAAGATTGCCAGTAACATACTCGTAGGAGGGACTACGCAGCGCATATATACTAATCTCCTTTTTCTCTTCTTTTCTTTTTGACCCTTAATGTATGAAATAGGACCCCTAAAGCAAGGGAACCCAATACCCACTGTATACCCCACTTCTCAATTCTCTAGTTAGGGTTTTAATATCCTTTTGTGCTTTCTTTGAATAAGTGAAAAAAAAAAAGAAAAAAAAGTTGAAATAAAAAAATTATTATTTTTATTTAGATAGATAAAAAAATATATTAATAATATAAATTAAAAAAAAATAAAAAATTAATTTTTTATTATATATTTTTATATAATTTAATTTTTTAAATATATAATTTTTTAACAATTTAACATAAAAAAAATTTCTTTCCATATTTTTTTCATTCCTTCCCATGTCCATAACCCATCCAAACATGCTATTCTATGTGTGCTGCTTAGTATAAAGATGCTTATATACTTGCAAGGATATGAAAAATGTAAACTTGTATGCTAAAAATAAACCACCGAGTTTTAAATACAAAGCTAATAAAATAATAGGTACATGTTCCCTGTCTAATTCACCGCAGAGTGCAAAGGCCTAGGTTTGTCTTTGGTTGCTTTTAAGTCCAGCTTCTTATCTTTATGGGTTCACTCATGTTCAATCAGGATATGCCACATAACTCAATCAACAAATTTTTTTATAGGCAGGAGTTATATCCACCATTATTAATCATAATGCAATTCAAATAAAAAAATGTTTCGTAAACTATTTTTTGTGTACAAAATTGTTAATCAACACTACCATTTGTATATATAGCGGCGCATTAAAGTAAACTTAGAAACTTTTTTCGAGTGACTCTTTGCTCCTCGGACTGCCTAGTTGCAAGGTCAAAATATTTTCCCTCCTAAATTATTTATTTTATTGGATAATCCTTATTTAAATCGGCGTAGCCCTGAAAAAGGGGAAAAGAAGACGATATGTGTATTCTTTACCTTGATTATTTATGAGATGTAATTATGATATACGCAAATATGAAGATCTTGGTATACATTATACGTTAAAGGAGGGACATGCACTTTTTTAAAAACTGTTCTCAAGAAATAACCATACCATTTTGATATCTAAGATCAATCCACACACTACTGTCTATGATACTTTCCCCTTAAGAAATGCAAAAGGGTGCTTCAATAACCTTTATATGTATGGCTTTCTAGTGGAGATTATAGAACTCGTCGATTTTACATTTATGTTGCAATTTTTTGAAACACTTTTCAATTATTTAGGAACATCGACTTAGATTCAATATTAATTTGCTACGTGTAATTATGCCGAAATTAGTCCAGTAACTAAAATTTGGAGAAGGGAATAGCCAGAGACATCATATTTTCTATCACATTTTAATAACTGACTAATAGTTAATATGCTGAAATAGTTCACAGTCCACATACTTACACCCAAGCCTATAGGTGCCTAATTAAATATAAGTTATATGAAAAAATGTTTAACAACTCTTTTACATATTATTGCAGTTCTTTTATCTAAACCATAAAGATATTTAATATGAGACAAATCTATTCAAATATAGTTGGAACATCCACAGCATAATGGAATTGACTTATTATCTTCCAATGAATATATATTTTGATTAAAGCATGTATATATATCATTTAAACCAACAATCTGCTGATAACCTAACTACAATTTTGATTTTCTTCACTTGAATATCTTGAATTTAATCGTCATTTTTAAATTAACTTAAGTTTCTTGCCAAACCATTTTATCCAATAATTAACATAAATATAGCAAAGATATATATGATGTATTATTGATTATTTTAATATTTTATATATTTTTTCTTTTGTAATTTGTACAAAGTAATGGTATGCTATATTTTGTTATATATTTCTTAATTTCTATTATATAAATTTAAAATAAAGGACTTAATTTATACAATTAAAAATTATTAAAAACTAAATATGAGAAATTAAAATTTAGAGAAATAAAATCATATCTAAACTAAATTATGAAAATAAAGAATACAATTAGAAAATAATTCATTGCATTATGTAAGATTACTTTTTCCGTCTATTTGGAATTGTTCAAAATAAGACCATCATTTTGAATTCGTTTTTAGGTACTAAACTTAAAAAATAAACATTTATATATAATATAATTTGGAATGTAAAGACCTTCTTATTAGTTTTAATTTCTGTTGCCAATTATATATATATATACTTTAAAAATAATAAATATATATTCGCAATATATATTTTTATTTTAAAATGAATAAACGTGTCCCCTTACTTTTTAATTACTAATTTTTTTCTTTCTATAATAAAATTTAAAGACGTAGGCTTTGAGAAAAATAAAAAATTTAATTTTTAGAACTAATTTTAAATACCTAAAAATAGAGATTTTATAAAAATATTATATAAAATATAATAAATACTTAATTTTAATAAAATTTTATTATTTTCAAATATTTACAATTAAATTTAAGTATTAAGGTTAATGAAATTAGCCAGAAAGATGAACAATAATTAAATTCTTTAAAAGTCCAAGAATATGATAGGTACCATTCCGAAAAGTTCTCAATTCTAAAATTTTGTGACATTTATGAGAGGTAAGCCTCGTGCAGCTGCAATGTACGAAAACAGTCAAAACCTAAACCTTAATAAAAACCCTAATCGTTACCTGTGCCCTAATTTATTCCAAAACCTTCTCTCTGTCACGTGACATACAATTTTTTTTTGCTCCACTCCCAAAACAAACCCACCTCCTCTTCCTCGGTAATCAAATCACTCTAACCTTTCTTAATTTCACCCTCAAAATAGTAATCACGCAGTTAAAAAGTACAAACAAAACAAAAGTAAAACTTAAAAATTTACTCTACCAATTTCGTCCCTCTATGCACCATGTTATTGCCCCTCCTATGGGAATTCCTCTATAACTACGCTACCTTACACTCCATGTCCTTTTTAAATACTACTAATAAGTGCTTAAAATCAAGGCCACGTTTAAGGATGCTTAGTTTATGCAAAGAAAAAGACATTGAAATTGTTTTGCTTACTCTAACTCTTTAACCTTTCACAATCTCCCAAGCTGCCTCACTCCTTATATTATCATCAAAGTGCTCTTTCTGTTCCCAATAAGGCAATCTTACAGAGTGTGTCATGCCAAACTCCATGGACACATTTGCCCATAAACAAACAGCTCTGAATCTCTTGCATTGTCCCAATTGGAGCCCTTACAAGCAGGATTGAGATAGTGAAAACTTATCCACAAAGCCCAATTTTGTCACATTGATGCAAGTACTATTTTTTTTTTGTTTTTACATTTCATAGGACCTTGATTAATTCATGCTAGTCTACAAGGCAATTTTGTCTTTATAGGCATTGTTTTATTTGGACTAATATTTACACCAAAGTTGCTCTCACATAGTCACAGGCCTCACAGATTTCCACTCATCAATATACATCACTTTATTTTCTCTCTATTATTATTTTTTTTAAAATTCGTCTTATTTATTTATCTTAAAATTAACAATACATGAATTGTACATTAGCAAGTAATTCTCTTTATTTTCTGCTCAAAGTCTCTTTGTCAATAATAAAGGCAGGTTCAATTATAATTCATATGAATATAGATATCCAGCAAGCAATTCTATCAATTAAACTAGTAAAAAAATTATAGGTTGTGGTTTACAGGAAATTTGGACTGTTTGATAAATCAATGACTAAAACATGCAGATACAAGAACAAACAGGGAAGCCCCACTCCTCCCTGAATTGTAGATAATGAAAGGGGAAGAGATAATGCCAGTGACAGGAGAACACTTGTTGTATGTAGACTCTCAACATTGTCCTCATTCATACACTCCCTCTGCAACTTATTGACTAAATAGTGATGGTCAATTTGGTAAATGTACATAAGATCGAATACAGCCAAAACAATGAAATAAAAACTAGCCTAACTATTTAAATGTATGGGAGATATTACTGGGAGGGAGGTTTTCAAAGTGCATTGAACTCAAAAAAAGCTCAGCCACCGCACTACCACCGTTGAGCTAAACTCTTGTTATTATTACCTGCAAGCAGCCACGCGAATCATGGAAACCAATAATGGTGCATCTACCAAAAGTGGCAGAACTTAGATGGCTATGCCACCGTTCCCACTACCATTAGCATAGCACCAAAAGTTGTGGAACAGCAGCAAAGTAAGCATCATCAGAAGCCTACCATTTGGTAGAACAAAGAATAGAGCTATTTTCTGGTAAGACACAGAAATAGGTATATCACACTCTATTCATTGTCCATCTCAGCTGTGTAATCTTCCTTCTGAAAGATACATACATGACACAGTCTCTTTTGTTTCACATGCCAGTATTGAAAACGTTAGTGTGAAACTCAAGCAATAGAAACTCTGTTTCACATGCATTTGGTCTCCTAGAGTGGACTTCTATTCACGTTCACCAAATAACCAATCACCACCATCTTCAATAGCTGGAAGACTCACAAAGTTAGTGACTTACAACCAACACCTCGTTCCACTCAGTTCTTAGTCTCTAACACCAAGTCATTTTCACAATCCAAATGGAAAACAATGTTCCTCATAGTGTTACCACTTGGTTATTTTTCATACTGTTCTTGTGCCTCACCCTGACAAAGATAGAAGTCACTTGTCTCTCACCTGATGGACAAGCCCTTCTTTCTCTTCTGTCCGCAGCTGGTCCCGCTGCAAAATCCTCACATTCTGTTCTCTCCTCATGGAATCCATCAAGCTCAACACCTTGTTCATGGAAAGGCATTACCTGCTCTCCGCAAGGTAGAGTCATTTCCCTCTCTATTCCAGATACTTTCCTCAACCTTTCTTCATTGCCTCCTCAGCTCTCATCTTTATCAATGATACAACTTCTCAATCTCTCTTCCACCAATGTCTCTGGCTCCATTCCTGCCTCTTTTGGTCAACTCTCCCATCTTCAACTGCTTGACCTTTCTTCAAACTCTCTCACTGGTTCCATACCTGCTGAACTTGGAAGGCTCTCTTCACTTCAGTTCCTTTTCTTGAACTCCAATAGATTGACAGGAAGCATTCCTCAACATCTTGCTAATCTTACTTCACTTGAAGTTCTATGCCTCCAAGATAATCTTCTTAATGGCTCAATCCCATCACAGTTAGGCTCTTTGACATCTTTGCAGCAGTTTAGGATAGGGGGTAACCCATATCTCACTGGACAAATCCCATCCCAGTTAGGCCTACTCACAAACCTCACCACATTTGGTGCAGCTGCCACTGGACTTTCTGGTTCCATTCCCTCTACATTTGGTAACTTGATCAATCTACAAACTTTAGCACTTTATGATACTGAAATTTCTGGTTCAATACCACCAGAACTTGGGTTGTGTTCTGAGTTAAGAAATATGTATTTACACATGAATAAGCTCACCGGCTCTATCCCTCCTCAATTTAGTAAGTTGCAAAAACTTACTAGCTTGCTTCTTTGGGGCAATTCATTATCTGGTCCAATACCAGCAGAGCTTTCCAACTGTTCATCACTAGTTATATTTGATGTCTCTTCTAATGAACTGTCGGGGGAAATACCCGGGGACTTTGGGAAGCTAGTGGTTCTGGAACAGCTTCATCTATCAGACAATTCACTTACAGGTAAAATACCATGGCAGTTGAGCAACTGTACAAGCCTTTCCACTGTTCAGCTTGATAAGAATCAGTTATCAGGTACAATTCCATGGCAGGTTGGCAAATTGAAGGTTTTGCAGAGTTTTTTCTTGTGGGGTAATTTAGTGTCTGGAACTATACCATCCTCTTTTGGAAACTGCACAGAGCTCTATGCACTTGACCTTTCAAGGAACAAGTTAACAGGATCTATCCCAGAAGACATTTTCAGCTTGAAGAAGCTGAGTAAGCTGCTGCTTCTGGGAAATTCATTAACAGGAAGGTTGCCACCAAGTGTTGCAAATTGCCAGTCTTTGGTGAGGCTGAGGGTTGGAGAAAACCAGCTTTCAGGACAGATTCCTAAAGAGATAGGCCAGTTGCAGAATCTGGTGTTTCTTGACTTGTACATGAATCATTTCTCTGGAAACTTACCAGTGGAGATTGCCAACATCACAGTTCTCGAGCTTTTAGATGTGCATAACAACTACGTCACTGGGGAAATTCCATCTGTGATAGGGGAACTTGAAAATTTGGAGCAGCTTGATCTCAGCAGGAACGGTTTGACAGGTGAGATCCCTTGGAGCTTTGGAAACTTCAGCTATTTGAACAAGCTCATCCTCAACAATAATTTACTTACTGGATCAATCCCAAAATCCTTTAGAAATTTGCAGAAGCTAACTCTACTTGATTTGAGTTACAACAGCCTCTCTGGTGGTATACCCTCTGAGATTGGTTATGTTACCAGCTTAACCATCAGTTTGGACTTGAGCTCAAATGCATTCACAGGAGAAATACCAGACTCAATGTCTGCTTTGACACAGTTACAATCACTTGATCTTTCTCATAATATGCTTTATGGAGGAATTAAGATTCTTGGTTCTCTCACCAGTCTCACTTCCCTCAATATCTCCTACAACAACTTCTCAGGTCCTATCCCGGTAACTCCATTCTTCAGAACTTTATCATCTAATTCATATCTTCAGAACTCCCACCTATGTCAGTCAATTGATGGGACTACATGTTCTTCAAGTCTGTTCCAAAAAAATGGTTTAAAAACTGCAAAAACCATAGCTCTGATCATTGTAATTCTAGCCTCAGTTACTATAATTCTCATTGCATCATGGATTTTAGTAACTCGTAATCATAGTAGCTACAAAGCTGAGAAAACTTTGGGGGCATCAACTTCTACCTCAGGACCTGAGGATTTCTCTTATCCTTGGAGTTTCATCCCTTTTCAGAAACTAAACTTCACCATAGATAATATATTGGATTGTTTGAAGGATGAAAATGTGATTGGAAAGGGTTGTTCTGGTGTTGTGTATAAGGCCGAGATGCCAAATGGGGAGTTGATAGCAGTGAAGAAGCTTTGGAAAGCAAACAAAGCAGACGAAACTGTGGATTCTTTTGCTGCTGAGATTCAGATTCTTGGGTACATTCGGCATAGGAACATTGTGAGGCTCATAGGTTATTGTTCTAACAGGAGTACTAATCTTCTTCTCTATAACTACATCCCAAATGGTAATCTTCGACAGCTTCTGCAAGGTAACAGGAACTTGGACTGGGAAACTAGATACAAGATTGCTGTTGGATCAGCTCAGGGTCTAGCTTACCTTCATCATGATTGTGTCCCAGCAATTCTTCATAGGGATGTTAAGTGCAATAACATACTTCTAGACTCCAAATTTGAGGCATATCTTGCAGATTTTGGCCTTGCAAAGCTAATGAATTCACCAAATTATCATCATGCAATGTCCAGAGTTGCTGGTTCCTATGGTTATATTGCCCCAGGCAAGTGTACTTGACTTTATTTACACCTTTTTAAACCTTATTTAAATACTTATATTCTTTGCATAATTTACAAAATCAATACCTTTAGATTTGTTGATTTCTAATGAGTTTATGACAAATCAGTTCTAGCTCATAAATACTTGGGAGAATATGGCAAGTGGTTTAAATTGTAACCAAGTTTTATGATCAATGCAGAATATGGCTACTCCATGAACATAACAGAAAAGAGTGATGTGTATAGTTATGGGGTGGTTTTGCTAGAGATATTAAGTGGGCGTAGTGCTGTTGAATCCCATGTTGGAGATGGACAACACATAGTTGAGTGGGTGAAGAGGAAGATGGGAAGCTTTGAACCAGCTGTATCAATACTAGACACAAAGCTCCAAGGTCTACCAGATCAAATGGTGCAAGAAATGCTTCAAACACTTGGAATTGCTATGTTCTGTGTGAACTCTTCCCCAGCAGAGCGCCCCACAATGAAAGAAGTGGTTGCACTACTAATGGAAGTGAAGAGCCAACCTGAGGAGATGGGCAAAACCTCTCAGCCTCTAATAAAGCAGTCCTCAAATCATACTTGATTTTTCCACTTTCTTTTTCTTTCTTCCAATGTTTAATGGTTGATTTTTATCTCTTCCCTGATGAAAACAAGATTATGTCAATGTGGAAACTTGAGGGTAGGAAGCTAGAGAGGAACTAATGTTTCATTCAAGCGGCTATTGTTGTACAGTTTTAGAAATACAGATGTCAGTTATCTGCAGCATTATGTCATTGTGAAGTAGCAGTACTCGTGTTTCGCCACCTTTTACAGCTGAATAACTATGACCATTTGCTTCTTTTCAAGTTGCTAATTTATATCATAATGATTTGAAGCTTGAATAAGTTGGCTCAGTAGACTTGAAATGGCACCCAAAATTTGTCACTTATGCTAATTGAATAGTCCCAGTTTTTCTGCCTGAATTAGTTTATGAATAAGGAGAAAGGAGCATCTGCATAAGATTGATTTTAAAGTAGATAAGTAAAGTAATATATTTTTTAAAATTTTATAAATTATGACCAAGACACAGTTTAAATTAAAACAGACACAGTTTAAGTAGGGTACTGCAAATGTCCATTTCTATACTTGTACTTCAGAAAAGTGCACGTATTCAAACCTATAAATATCTATGCCTATTTTAAAAGGAGAATGCCAATGAATATATCAAGAACATTAGTTAAATAATTATAAGTTAATTTTTTTATTAAAATATTATCAACATATTTATTTTTGTGATTTCGAATACAATCTTCACAAAATTTTTTTTTTTTTAATTCTTTAACTAGAGACTTTAGGATATTTATTAGCAAGATATTTTTAAAAATATAAATTCTATTATAATATTAATGTTATAAAAACATTAATAAAAAAACAAAATATGTAATGTAATTGAAAAAATATTCAAAAGTAATATAATTCCTAATTATAAATTTTTATAAACAGAAATTTAATTTTATTAAAATTTTAAATTTTTTAAATTATAACTAATATAAAATAAATATAGTATGCAAATATAAATATGAATAAATAATATAATATCTATATTTGCATTTAAGCCTATAAATTTTTTTTAGTATTTATTTATACCTAGACTTAAACTTATAATAAGTAATTAATACCTTATTCATTATAAGTATTTATCATAGTTGTATCTAATTAGCATCCCTACTGCCACCACCTACTGGTGTAAGTGGTCAAAAGCTTGATTTCTTGTAAGTAATCATAGACACATTCTTGAAAATAAAGAAAATAAGTGCTCTCAAAATCTTGTTCCCTAAAATAAATCCATTCAACTCAATTTAAATTTGTCGTGATTGATGTAACTTTTGAGTATAGTTTTTGGGCCAAAAAACACACACATTTATTTATTTTAAAAAATACCTCAGATCTCATCCAATTCTACGTCAATAATTTCTTTGGCGACATTAGGTTTCACATCGACAAAAGGGTACACAAGAGAGCCGAAAGGTATGAGGTTGACAAGGAAAAATACAGAACCTGCATGGCCCAGAAGTTCCCTTGGAAAACAATAGTGGCTGGAGATCAAATGCATGCCTTTTCTACAGAGTAAATTAATGTTTTTATAATGGAAAAATTGATTTCTTTAAGTCTACGTTATGTCATCACATTAATTAAATTTCATTCAATTACAACTCAATTTTTAAAAGATACCTATTTTACTTAAATTAAACTTGAGGAATATAAATTTTTTTTATAAAAAATTACAACATTCAATTATTGATGCATACAGTAAATTTTTAATAAAAATCTTATTAACTTTAAAAAATGATATAACTAAAATATATGATGTGGACACTGACGCTTATAGATACAGTAGAGAAATGTAATCATTGATGCACATGCCTTAAGCCTTATGCCTTATGGAGAGAGGTTCAAGTGTGGTGGGGGCCAAGATTGCAGTGTGTTGGGAGACAAACCATGCCTCCCTCTCCTTCCTCCATGACTTATTTGACATTAAATTTCCTTATATACCGCGTTTGGTTTTTAAGACAGCGTTATTGGTCTAAAAGCAAAATACTCATCTTCATTACTTTCCTCTCCGAATCTCCCTTCTTGAATCACATTCATTCACTCCAAGGATCTCCAACTGTTTGTGCTTAATTTGTGGGGTACCAAATTCTGTCATTATTTAAAAAAACAAATACCTTTACTTTCTCTTTGTTTCTTTCATTATCCAAAGGAAACAATTCACAACTTCTTCAAGAATAACCTCAATTTTTTCTAAGTAATAATATGGTTGTAAATTAACCACGTTCCTTCTAAAAAACTTCTTCATGTGTGTGGCACGATCTGTCAAATCTCTTGTAAGGGGTTGTTACTAAATAGATATTCATTTAAATCACATAAATTTACTCGTTCTTATGCATTTTCTGTTCCAAACATTCATTCCTCTAATATACCAAAGTACAACCTCAAAGAATATTCTTGCTTTATGCTGATTATTATCTGTTCAATATATCAATAAGGACCAAAACGATTGTGCTTCTGAGGAGATACATAACAGCTAATAAAGACGTCCGTATGAGATTAAACATTTTCTACATAAATTTTCCTATATTGAGAGTTCTCTTGTTCACTTGTATCCTGAACCTCGACCTATAAAATAGTTAAATAAGGTGAATGGATCGCATGTAGCAACAAGTGACTCTAGTAGTGCAGCTATTTGAAATATGGTTCATATATTCATGGAGTGCAGTTCACATAACTGCTATAATAAAAACAGATAATCTACATAAAAAATTAGGAGATGCTTGATAGGTAATTTATTTATTGTCTACAAGGAATGTGTCACTCAATAGAAACAGACAATGAAGTAAGAAAATTCTTTGCCATGAAACCTATCTGGAATGCGCGCCCATGTTGATTACTCAAACAGCTAACCAGAATTCGAACGCAGTTTCTTGAAAGGCATTGACATGCTAAAACTGAGAAGGATCTCATGACAATTTTTCTATATAAAAAAACTCCTACTTAACAACTTTCCGCTTCATGTATATTTGACATTTAGGTAATTATATATCATTACAACAATATAGTCTTTGAATATAGTTGTGTGTAAAAAATTAAAAAATAAATTTATAATTATATTTGTGTAAAAATTATAAATAATAACAAATATTTTTAAGATATTTTATAAATATAGGAAGACAATTTTAAACCAATTGAAACTTGTATATTTTTTCTTTGATAGATTACTTTTCACTACTCAACACATATTTGCATGCAATATTTTTAAAAAAAAAACATTTGAAATTAGCAATGAGATATGATAAAAAAAAGGCTAAAACAATTTAAGTAAAAAAATTATGAATAATAATTATAAAAATTAGATATAGTTAAGAAATTTTAAATTTCTCTCTTAATAAGTGTCATTTTAAATTTTTTTTATTTGACATAAAATTTATCCAATTAAATTTTATAATTATTCTTAAAACAATTTCCTTTATCATTTAAACATATATGGTCTAATATTTAAACATTTTTCAATCCAAATAAACCTCATGTTTAGATGATAAGTAAAATAGAAAAAAGAAAAAAAAATTAAATATGAAGAACCAAAATAAAATAAAATAAAAAATGTAATTTTCAAACGAATAAAAAAGAAATGAAAATATTTCTTTTTTTTTATTTCAAAGAGTAAAAAATGTAAACAGTAAAAAATATTATATAAATAAAAAATTAATATAAACTTAAACTTTTATTTTTTATTCTATTATTTTTATTAATATATAATTATTTTTGAAATTTTAATATAAACTTTAAAAATTGTTTATTTAAGGTTTACAAAAAACTTCCCTCCTCCCCTCCAATTTCAAGGGTAAGTGGAGGAAATTTTTGTTTACCGTGGGATTTATCTTAAAAATTATTATTTTTTACTAAATTTTAAGTCAAATAAGTAGCAAAAATGTCTTTCCTTTTTATTTCACTCTTTTGTATTTTCTTCCTAAAAAAACAAACTATTAGGGTTAAAGCACATGGTATATAATATAATACAATGGATCACATTATAGCAAATATTTTGGCGTACATTTATCTTATTATAATTCCAGTTACTATTCTATTACAAAATCAAAGATTCAAAACAACTAATTTGCAAAATAAAAAATAAAAAAATTAAGAAGATAAATACCTATCAGGTTAGGAGATGCCGAAAGAACCTATAATCTTGTATTTGAATAAAATATTTAATATTTTTTTTAAAAAAAGTTAAAATTTTAAGAATTGAAATATTAACATTCTTTTAAAAAATAAATTAAATTCTATAAATTTTTAAAAAATATTTTAATAAACTAAAATAAAAAAATTTAAATTTTTTCTAAAATAAGTTAAATTTAAAATTTTTTAAAATTATCTTCTGTTCACATTCTTTTTTATTATTCTTTTATATCTTTCTCTCTTATATCTTAAGTCTTATCTTTAGATACAATATTCTAATATTAAATAATATAATCATATTTTGTTATCTTTTGTTGGATTATAATTGTTTAAATATGTTACAAAATAAAAATATTTATATATTTAAATTTTTTTATAAAAAAAATAATAGGAGCAAAATTAAAAAAAATCTATAAATTTTTTAATATAAAATTTTATACATAATGAAAATAAAATTATTTAATTTAAATAAAAAATTTAAAATTCACTATCTAAATAAAAAAATTTAAAATTTTTTATTCAAACAAAATATTTTTAAAATAAAAATATTTAAATTTTTAAGTATTTCAATTTTTCTAGATGTTGAAATGCTCCATTCAAGAATAAAGCAAGAGATGTTGACAGTCTCATTGTATTAAGGAAGGGGTCCTCTAATAGAAAGAGAGAACGGAGTAGGAAGGAAAAGGAGAGCTCAGGCAGATTACATCCTCTGCAAGCAATGGCGTTGGCAGCCTCGAGGGTTCTGGCAGAAGGGAAGTCCCTATGCAAAGGATGGAGATGCCGAAGGGGAAAAGAAAATGGAAGAAGCTAACGAGAAGGAGTTGGAACCTAGAGGAAAAACGACCCAGAGAACTAATCTATATGTTTGAGAAAGCATAGGAGGCTGTACATGTGGGTCTAGGGTAATTTTTTATTAAACACTACAAGGGCTTTGTTTAGGGTATTAAATACTGCAAGGGCTTGGTTTTGAACTCAAACAACACATATGAGCACCACAAGAAATCTTGCAACAATAGTAGTGTGGCAAGGTCTTGTCAACAGCAATATCACTTTCATTACTAACAATTATGACTTACACAACATCTTACTTTCTTCATATTATCAACCATCAAAAACATTAAATTGCTCCATATAAAAAGTAATTCAGTCCAAGTAGCATCTGCCAAACTCAACTGAAATCAGATAGGCCATGAATCTGTGGCCAGCAGCTAAAGTTTATTGCTTTAAGGAATGAAATAAATCATAGGGAACTGAAGTAAGATTAAGATTTCATGTTACTCACACTTTTCTTTCTTTATCATGGAATTATTGGACTAAATCTTGCTAAATCCTACTAAAATTTCGTGCTGTCTTATATGGATAGTACCAGCACCAGACCACAGAACTTCTGCATATATAACAATTCGTTCACTCCCATTGTTTGGATAATTTCAATATGGTAATCGTAGCATTACATCAGTTAAGTAGCAGCAAACTAAACAGCTACAATTAGCATGTGTGAAGACTTGAATCTAAAAAAATGTATGGCTATTTATTAGCACTACGGTGAGTAAAGAAGTATTGCCTTTTAAAATGATCTGACTTCTACATTGACAAAATTTTAAATGCTGATCTGTTATAAGAAGATTAGCCAATTTTAATCCCACAGCTATATCACACTGGGTGAAAGAGATGTAAACAACAAGTGAAGTTATTTACAGGGAAAAGTGTCAGAGTATAGTTCCTAAATTAGTACACTGATTGTCACTTTCAATTTGTCCATTCCTATATTATATTTCCATCAACATGCTCCTTCACCTGTTTAATAACTATCAGAAAACCCGAGTTGGAAACTACCATTCATCCAATGTATGAATGATGTAATCATGTAAATGACTGCCATATCAGATCAAGAAAATAAGTGCAAAGGCTGTAACTACAATGCTAAAAGAATAACAAAACCTCTTTAAAATGAGAAGAACTTGATTAATCAATCCCTAAAAATAGGTCATCAGGAGGAAGCTTCCAAGTTCCAATGCAATTATTCAAAATTACAGCCAATAAAATTATAAAGGACAATACTAAGGTGCAGTAGTGCTTTTCATGTTAATCTCCACTTAAAATGAGAGTTTCACTTTGATTGACATCAGTTACCGAAATTAAACGAGAGCAGCACCACAAGCACCTTATGGTCCTATACTTAAGTTTTATCCAATTATAGAACACCCTAAAATAAATCTGTCATCTAACATTCTTGAGTTGAACAAATCAAAACCATCAAATAAAACGTTCCCTTACTCATCCAATTGTTGAAGTTCAGCCTTCAATTGTTCAATTTTAAGACCCATAGACCTCTGCAAAGCTCCTCTTTCCCTCTCCGGCAATTTGGCTAGCAACCCCTCGAACATGGCTACAACTTCATTGACGGCAGAACGGGCACACTCGGCTTCTTCATCGAAATAGACGGTGTCTTTGGACTCCAACGCCATCTCTATCTCTTCCCTTGCTTCTGCAAACTTGAGATTGATGGTGTCCACTTCCTTCGTATGATCCAACTCGCCGGACCCACCACCGAAACTCCTTAGATCACGCCGAATCGCGAAGTGGGTGCTCCTGATATTGGAAAAAGAGTGAAACTTTGAGGTCGGCACGAGGTGGGTCGACGGAGTAAAGGGAATAATCGGTATTGGGGATTGGCGACAAGGGTGTCTGATTCTGAAGAACGCGTTGAAGAGGGAATGTTTCGCACGTCGACTCATTTTCTATTGTGTTCGCAGAAACAATGAAAGTTGAAGTTGCAGGGGCGACAGAAAGGGATGAAGTGGCTATTAAACCTCAGCAAGGAAATTCCCGTGAACTAATATTTATGCTGATGCAATGTCTATGAAAAGTTAAAAATGTATATTAGGGAAATAATAAAATTTAACTTTACAATTTTATGCCTATTATTCAAATTTTTTTACTACACCAACTTTAAAGATTCTTAAACATATTTTTTCTGAAGTTGAAGTATAAGTATAAATTTTACATATAATATTTTTTTATATTCTTAGTATAGTTACTCACTTTTAAATAATTTTTTAAATATATAATAGTTAAAATAAATTTTAAAAATAAAAATCTAATAAATAATAATATAAATTATATATAAATAATCAAATTATTCTTGTAATGAAAATAGTAATGAGATGACGGTAAATAATTAAAAAATCTTATCTTTTCTATTTTTAATTAGTATTTTAAGATAATTTTTCAAGTAATAAATAAGATTCTATAAGTTAATAAAATATGTTTATCTTAACTTATTAACTTATTAAATAAAGTTCTAAAAATATTTTTATTTTATACTGTAAAATTTTATTTGGATTTATTAGTTAGTGTAATCAGAAAATAATCATATTATTAATGAATTTAATACAAAACTCGTTAAATCTGAAATGAATGCATAGTCATAGTTTGCATATCAAATGCTATAAAATAATTTAAATATATTTTATATATAATTTTTTAAGTAATTTTTATCTATTTTCAATTTTTGAATATGAAATTATATGATTTTAATTGCTGTTAAATATATTGTTTTTGCATAAAAATATATTATTTTCATCAAATATAAAAATAAAAGTAAATAAAATTTATACAAAAAATGAAATTAAAAATAATATTTTAAGGGAAAAAATAATTTAAGCACTTATTTTATTTTGTCATGAAATAATCTTTAAAGATCAATTTTAAAAATTATCTATTAATTTAATTGAATAAAACTTGACTTATTTTTAAAGAGAAATTATATTTATATAAGGCTTATAAAATTATAGAATAAAGAAAGATAAAAAAAATTATGAAATAAAATGATCTGATATAATGAAAATAAAAAAAAAATTACGTAAAATGTTAAATGAATTTGAAAGGAGGTAATGAGATAATTAATAAGGGAGTTGAATGGTTTCTCAGTCTTTTTCATTGATTGACAACTTAGCGGAATTTTTAATCAGACAACCAAAAGATAAAACATTTAACAGAAAAGAGAAAAGAGATTCACACCAAAATATTGTACTTGTTTATCTTTCGAAACAAATAAAAGATTTCATTAAGCATAATAAATTACACAAAGATTTATTATACATAAACTTTTTTTTTTCAAGTATTCTTTATCAAACATCTTCGTAGGTTTAGAGTCATGTATTCATTAACAAACATTTTTAAATTAACTTCATAAAATTCATAAGAGTAGAAGAAATAAATTTAATCTTTTAAAAAATTTACAAAATTTAAATAGTGATAACACAAAGAAGATAAGATTTGATAGTGTTTTGAACGCACAATTCTCTTTATTTTTTTCGAAGTTTTAAGTCTTCAATTTATACGTGAGCTTTGCTAAACTCTTAATACTTCTTATAAGTCTAATTAATTAATTAACGTCTAAGTGATTGATAGAAGTAAAAGACTAGAGTTATTGAGAACTAACTCTTACAATCTTATATGTAAACCTCGTATGTTTTAATTTTTTAATTTGTATCTACAATGCTTTGATAGTTTGAAATATCTTCTGTAACGTAATTTTTTATAATATTTTAGAACAATTAGTCAAATCGTATATTGAAAATGTAACTTTGACTTTTGTTGATTATAAAATAATCATTTTATTTAGACATTAACATGAGCTGTTAAGGCATCTTTGAGTCTATCACACTGTATATCTTTTCATCTTTGATTGTACAAGTTTTAGGAAAAAAAAATTACACATTAGACTCTATCAATTCAATCTCATCATATAGTATTTACTTTCATTACTTAAATAGAGTTTAATTATTAATAGTTTAAATTCTAATTATTAAATTTTAATGAATTTAAAATCATCAAAATTTTGAGATACCAATTATCTTAATTTTAATAAAAATTATAATATAAATAATATTTATATAAATAAAATTAATTTTTTGTTTAGACAACTAAAATAAGTTAAGAGTTTTATAAATAAATAAATAAGTTGTATATTTTTTTTTTCTTTTGTTATTCTTGAGCTCAAGGATTTAGAAGAAAAGTTTTGAAATTGAAATATTTAAAAATGATATAATTTGTTAAAAATATAAGTATTTAGGGCACTTATATATATATATATAATGTAATAAATATTTTTTTAGAAAATTAACGCTAAAAAATCAAATTCATGTGAAACTAAAGATATTTATCCAAATGGCAAATGATGAATCAATAGAATCCAACTTTTCACTACTTGGCTATGCTCGAACCATGTTGAAAGGTATGAACTTCATTCTCCAACTCGATGAATTTATTTCACTTCACGCCGGTCATTGCTAGACCTTATTGACAAATTGATCTTTGAGATCTTTCTTCAGCTTCCGATGTGGTTGACAAATCATGGAAAACCTTAATCTCTGAACCTAAATTTGCCAAAAACCACCTTCACATGTCCATGACTCATGTGAGCATTACCCCACCGGCGATTGGTCTCATCCCTCAATGATGACCAATCCAAAATAGTATTTTGTGTAGTCTTTGTTCCAAAATTGGTCAACCTACATAAAAATCATCGGCATCTGGAAGAAGGAAGAATACAATATTTTAAGTTATTACTATGTTTCTCGGATAGTTATGAAGATTCTGTATTATTATGGAACCTTTCTGTCAGGTTGAGATTCGAAAGATTCTCCATCGATGTTTGCCATCTTGATAGCCTACCATGATTTTGACTATGATCCTGTGAATGACAAGTACAAGTTGTTGCTAGTTAATTGTGACCAAATACTATATATCTTTGGTGTAAATTTTTGGATAGAGATTCAAAGATTTGGATGTAGGCCCACTACGAAGTTAGGAAAATTTGTGATGGAATACTTCATTGGATATCTTGGAAAGGTTTTGGTGATCAATGGGTAATTTTTTGTGGTGATCCAAGGATAGAAAATTATTGTGAGATGTTAATGTCGAAATGGGATGGTAACAAGATTGACCATCATATGCAAGAAGTAATGTATAAGTGTCTTTGTGTTAGTTTCTTTGACGCTAAGAAAACTCATTGGATTATGTGGCTAACGAAGGAGTGTATGGTTCTTGTGTTCTCGACTAAACTAATGGTGGTGATTCCTCATGAATCATGATGAGCTTGAGGATTGTACATGGTCTCACTTCCTTGGCCCCTTGTGCATTTCAAGAGATTATATTGTTTTTTTTAGAAGTAAATTCTCCATAACAATTTTGTATAACTCAGAACGATGGTTTTGTAGGAATATTCAACGATTTTGGATGAACTTGTTAAAAATAAATATTTTAAAATTTAAACTAAATTATTATTTAAAATGTAATTAAAAATTACTGATTATTCGTTTAAATTGTAATAATTAAAATTTTAATTATAAATTTTATAATCACTTCTTTTATTATCAAATTTAATTTTTATTCCTTTTAAATCTTATTACATTCTTTTGAAACAAAATATGAATATATATATATATATATATTAAATCTTATTAATTATCAATTTTTAAATGTTTATTTATTTTTATCTAAATTTTAATTTTAAATTAATTTAATTATAAATTTTAAACGATATTTAACTATATTTGTCAACAAATTAAATTTTTGGAAAGTCTCATCTTTATGTAAAGGAGATTTCTCTTTTTATCTCTAAGTATTTGTATGCTAAAAAATCACTAATATTATTTAATTTTTTAATTTATCATTTTGTTATTACATGATTTAATCTATAAGATGATATTCAAATTTTTCAATAACAAATTGAATATGCATGTTTATCATAAAAATTTAGTTTCACCTCAATGTCAATATTAAACTTACGTTTATCTCCATTATTTCTTCTTTTACTTATATTAGGTTTTGATTATTCCAAACTTTTGAGCACTATTTTAATTTGAACAAAAAAAATATAAAAAATATCTAATGTAAATTTTTTATATTGTTATACATTAATGATGGTTATAATGATAATCAATGTTTTAGAATAATTTAACTAATATTAATAATGATTAAAGTGGAACACTAAGAAAAAATATTCTCTAAGTAATCTAAAGAGATCTAATCCATACGTTTGAAAAATATGGGAGGATGGAGCTATACATATAAGTTTAGGGTAATTCCTTATATACTTTAAGATTTGGTTTTAAACTTAAATAATACATATACAAGCGTTATAAAATATTTTGCAACTCTAATAATGTTCCAAAGTTTGGTCACAATAATATTATTTGCCAAAAATAATTATAATATACATAATATTTTGTTTTTTTTATATTATCAACCATTAAACACATAAAATTATTTTATATATAAAAAATTTAATAATAATAATTGTAAAGATATATTGAGATATGACCAATAAATTATAAAAAATTAAAATTTTATGTTAATTATATTTATTATAAGTTAAATCTTATCAACCCTCATGATCATAGAGATATGTTGCAAGTATAACTCTAGCACCAAATCACATAACTAAATAACAGAAAAATTGATTAATATTGTAGTTATTACATTACATTAGTAAAGTAAAAAAAAAACTAAAAAACTAAACAACTAGAATGATGTAAATGAATGTCATTGAATAAATAAAACAAGTGTAAAGGCTGCAACAAGAATACCAAAAAAAATTTAAACCTTTAAATGAAAATAAATCAAGTAATAATATATATAAACAGGCCATCAAAAGATGACTTCCAATACATTTATTTAAAATTAAAATACCTTAAAATTAATCTATTATCTAACATTCTTAGTTTCAACAACTCTTCACAATCAAATAATAAAATTTTTTATTCTATAATTATTAAAGTTCAACCTTCAAAATTTTAATTTTTTAATTATAAATAAAAGGTAATAATTATATAATTTATTAAATTATCTATAAGTTAGGTTTGATAGGTTATATATATTTTTTAATTATCTATACATCAATTTAATAATTCTATATAAAATATAAAATTTAATAATTTATTTTTTAAAGTATATAATATCTGATAGATTATATATATTAAATTTTAAAAAATTTAAAAATCTATAAATATGTTATTCAACTATTGATATTTATATATATTTAAATAATATATAAATTATTTAATTAAAATTATGAAATAAAATATCAAATAATTTTTATTTTATATAAAATTTTATATATATAATCTACTGATGTCAAACAGATATTGATTATATATATATATATATATATAAAATTTAAATTTATTAGCAGATATCAAATTTTAATATTTAATAATTTTATATAAAATATAAAATTTATTAATCTAATTATTAAATCATGTTATAGTATTTATTAAATTATATATATAATTTTACAGAAAAATTGATAAATATTTCATTTTATAATTTTATTTTAATAATTTATATATTATTTAAATATATATAAATATTAATAATTGAATAATATATTTACAAATTTTTAAATATTTTAAAATTTAATATATAAAATCTACTAAATATTACAATATAATACAACAATTAAATTAATATATTTTAAATATTTTATATAAAATTATTAATTTAACGTAAATGTTTGACACCTCATTTTAACAGAATTGAATTTTATATATATATATATATATATGAAAATGCGGGGGATATACATCTGGTGTTTGTGATGCAGAATTGGGAGAATTAGGTAAGCAAGGAGTTATCCGTGGCCTAGACTATCAAAAGGGAACTGTATGTGCTCACCTGATGCTCCAAACCACAGGCAAGAGCCTCAAACGTCGTGGCGATGATTCTCCTTCATGCCGCCCACCACCACTCTTGCCCGATGAACTCATATTCGAGATCCTTGTTAGGCTTCCGGTGAGATCCCTTCTACAGTTCAGATGCGTCTGCAAATCATGGAAAACCCTAATTTTTGATACCCAATTCACGAAGCAGCACCTTCGCATCTCGATTGCGGATACAAACCTGACCTACCAACGGTTGGCATCTTCCATTATCGACAACCACTGCAAAATCGTAACTTGCTCCGTCCAGTCGCTGTTCCAAAACCCATCAACCTCTGCCGAAACCTTTACATTCAGGATGAGTCGCAAGTATCATATTCTAGGTTCCTGTAATGGCTTACTCTGTTTGTTTGATATCTACGATGGTTATGTCAGATTGTGGAACCCAACTACCAGATTGAGATCCAGAAGATTCCCAGTCGGTGTTTGTTTTGACACGGTAATTACTTATCATGGTTTTGGTTACGATCACGCAAATGACAAGTACAAGATGCTAGTAGCTGTGGATGATTTTCATGAAACTGTCACCAAAGTATATACCTTCGGTGCAAACTCTTGGACAGTGATTCCGAATTTCCCCTGTCATCCTACCAGGTGGTTAGGAAAATTTCTGAATGGAGCTCTTCATTGGATAGCTAAAAAAGATGCTTGTGATGAACAATGGGTGATTCTTTCACTTGACCTGGGGAAGGAGACTTACGGGGAAGTGTTGCTTCCAGACGGTGACGGTGACAAGATTTGCAATCCTGTACTGGAAGTGATGCGTAACTGTCTTTGTGTTTGTTTCTTTGACTCCAATAAAGCTCACTGGGTTGTGTGGCTAATGGAAGAGTACGGGGTTCATGAGTCGTGGACTAAATTGACTGTGATCCCTCATGTTGAGCCCAGAATTTGTAGATGGTATCACTCCTTTGACCCATTGTGCATCTCAAAAAATGGTGTTGTTCTGTTGAAAGCTATATTTTCCAAGTTAGTTCTCTATAACTCGAATAATGGTAGGTTGGATTACCCAAGGATTTGGGGAAAACTTGGGTTGGATCAGCATGTTTACCATGAAACTTTAATTTCACCTCAATGTTAAAATCACGTTTGTGGAACCTTTGCTTTTGTGGTTATACAGATTTGATTAAAACAAGTCCACTGTTTGCTTCAGAGTTTTCGGACATTTCTTTTATTTGAATAACATAGAATGTGAGGTCATTACATTGATGATGTATATTAGTTATGGTTAAGATTTTCAACTAATATTTATAGTGTTATTTCTATTCTATTCAGAAAATATATTTATGCTACCTGGATGGGTATCATACCTTTGTGTTCTTACGTGCACACTGAATTATTTAACACACAGAACATTGGTAGAGAGCTGGAATCATGTATTCATAAGATGTCAGAGATAAATCAAGGAAGTGAGGCGTTGAACAAAGCCTTGAGTGAGAAAAAAAAAAAAGGAAAAATAAGTCATGGGAATTTAGAATTGGTAAAAATAAGTAAGGTCTACTGTGAAGGTGAATGGTAATCTCATTGATCTCACTTGGCTCTCATTTTGTAATTCTATTTGCACATTATTTCTATTATTATTTTACTGATTAGATGCTATAAGGAATTGAGAGGCCGCTAGATAAGAGATCTCAAGGGGGACGCTGGTAATATGCTTCCTCCCTTTATAGCACGGCATGATTATATTGATTTTTTTTAATCTTAATACATTTTAATTTTGTTATACAGCGATGCTTATTAGACTATTCGGTTCATTATCGAAAGATATATTTGCTTTTTATTTATATTTTATATAGAAAATCTTATTCATCCAAATAGGATAGAGATGTTTATCCCATAAAATAACTTAAATCACCCCTAAAAAAATAAATATATTAAGTATCTATTCATTTTAAAACTAAATAAATTAATTTTAAACCATTAAACGTAATTAAAATACATTTAAATTAAGTTCAGTCATAAGTTTACATCAAAACATTTTATTTTTCATTAAAAACTAGGAAATTATCCTTCTTAACGCCAAAACAATCAGGTGCAGATCATACCCACACATAACCATGCATGTTGGGTATGGAATTAATTAAGATTTTCAAAACAGCTGCAAAACAATTGCCACTAATAAATTATTGCTTTTATCTTGTGTTGACATGCACTTTCTTTGTATAAATTATTCAATCTTCACTCGATAGTTATTTCAATTATTTGGTATATATTTCGTTAGCAATAAAGAAGCAAACATCTTTTATTTCAACCAATAGTCACATGTCACATTAAAAAGGGAAAGAAAAAAAAAAGACAATGAGAAGAATAATAAAAAAAAGCCTTGGATTATATCAAAGGTTTCCGTATTTCTTTTATATTAAATTTAAAAGTGTGATCTGTTAGGCCAATAAACTCACACCACGTTGTTCAAATAAGATAATTGTAAATAAAACTGGAATCTGAAGTACAATTTATAATGTCATGATAGCATGGAAAGCGCACAGCAAATCCATCTTATTCTCTTCTTTATTTTCCACCTGCTACTCTTGGTTCATTCCGCGAATCAAGTATAATAATCGAAAGAATGCGTGCCAGAAAAACTAAGAAAACCATGGTTACGGCTTTAAGGTTCCATGTGTGCCAAGTGCCAACTAAAAATAATCAGATCACTTGTAATGCTCAGGCTTCAAGACACCAACGTAAGGCAAATTTCTGTACAGTTCCGCAAAATCCATTCCATAACCTACCACAAAATAATCGGGGCACTGCATCCAAAAAGTATGTAAAAGAATAAGTAGATATCACTCCAAATCACTACAAATTATTATATGGTCAGAACTAATCTCCATATATGACAAAATTTAACAATTCAGAGGAAAGAGCTAACGGTTCAAAAGAGTAATTTTGCCACGTATCATATGAAAGAATAGACGGGACTATGGACACTTGGTGTTGCTGGACCATACAATGATTTCTCCCAACTCACATTGCTTAGTAGTCAGACCATAGCACTTCACGTTAGTACCACACAATATAGACACGGGAACCAAAAGAGTCCTTTTCATTTAATAATTTAACTTGTGAAAATATCAAGTCAATAAAGAATAAAAGGAGAGGGAAATCAATAAATATCCGTTGAAGTAATTAAGAAAATGACAAATCAAAGTGGCAACTTAATTCCAAAAGTTACAGGAGGTCCCTCTCTTTCCTCAGACATTATGTTCACTTACAGCACCTATGAGACATGTAATCAGCCCATGTGGCATGTATTGGAATGAAGAAAAAATTACCACAAACCCAAAACGTATAAAAGCGAAGTGTAGAGCAGTGGGAGCATCATACCTCAAATCCCCGGTAGAATTTCCCTTCACCCACCATATGAAAATCAACTTTTCTCCCCGATGGTTTATCAAGGAAAGTGCATACAGAGACGGAGGATGCTCCTTTTGATTTCAAGTGCGGAATGACTCTGGATAAAGTATGTCCAGTATCTACAATATCTTCCACCTAATTATCAATGGAATCTTAAAGATTTATAAGGTGTATAACTATATAAATACATACATAAGTCTATCGAAGACGCTAAGACTTGAATGGTGTATAGCTACATAAATAGATGAATAGGACTACCAAAGAGGGGAGGGAGAAAAAACAAATATCGACATAATAAATAAGTATATCAGATATTAAAACTACAGTGCAATTTTTTTTTAAAAAAGGGAATTTTCTTTTTTCAATTTCCTTAAACTCTACTCTTCATGGGATCATGACAATGTTACAATAAGCTTCTAAAGTGCAAGATGAGCCATTTAAATGGTATGTTTTCGACCGAACTGAATTGAAAGCATAACACTAATCAGATACAATAATAGACTGAAAGAGAAAAACCACTTCTGACAAAGCTAAGCACCTTGGAGGAAGAATTATCGTAAGGCTTTAGATTATATAAAACACATGCATATATGTAATACAGAATAAAAAGCCAAAATCTTGTCCATTGATTACAACTTCACACTTTAACCCTTACGCCCAGTTTGTTTCTGATTTTTGATGAAAAGAAAACAGTTAAAAAAATTACTTCTCAACTTTTTAATTTTTCGTTCTCAAGCTTTTGAAAAATAAAATTCATTTCCTATGGTTTTAAAAAATTGTTTTGAAATATCTTTTTTTTTTAAATTATAACCATTTTCTAAAATAAAAATATTTTTTATATTCATAAACAAACAAAATATTATTTTATTTTTTATAAAATTTCTGAACTATAAATCACTTCATACGTTCTTAAGATAACTTTTCGTTAAAAGTAACTCTTTGTTTCCCAAATAATCAATTGTAATACTTTTTAATATAAAACACATATTTCAATAAAAATATTTAATTAAAATTAATTTATGCAAACATGTCAAAACATATTCAACTGTTCAAAATTAATTTTTATCAAAATCAATTCTACTCAACTTTAGATTAGCCGAAGCAAACAAAGTAAGTATACCTCAACATGGATTGACAAAGTGATGACATGTATTTTATTTCAGTTTTAAATACAGGAAATTGACACTCAATTTTCAAAGATAATAGAAAATATTCTTAATTTGAAAAAATAAAAATAATAAGTTGATAACACTCTTAAAAGAGTGCAGTGTTGTGTTGAGTGGGTAAAGGGAAGAATACCAAAATTACATGGCGGGCGTTGATGTCGACCTTCAAATCCAGGGAAATGGTGGGTGCGCCATTGGATTCAGTTCCGGAACCGTAGGATTCAGCTCTGATAAAATCAACAGAGATAGGGAGTTCGATTTTGCGAACTAGGTCAGCCAAGAAAAGGAACGCACCGGTGGCCACACCGACGACCACGGGCACCGAAGAACAACCGCGAAAATCGTCGGAGATTTGGGCGGCGAGTTCGGAGACTCGGGTAGAAATTTGGTGGTCGCTCCACAGGATTCTGTCAATGTGGGAATGCATGATTAGGTCAAAATAGTTTATGGGATGGACCAGTCAACCACCACCAACGCTAGGGTTTTTCTCAGTATCTATTGGTGTCCCTACGATTTCATTTATGGATTTTATAACCTTTATAAAACTTTCCATCACAAGAATATTTTTAAGATTTATTCTTCTTTTAGTTGATTACTTACGTGAATAAGCCATTAATTAAATATCTCGCAATTTAATTTTGTATATTTTACATTCTTTTCAAATATTATTACTTAAATTTTATCCAGTCCTGGAATAGACACCAAAATTTCCCATTTAAATAATTCATTTATTTTTATAACTTTCTTAATTTTAGAAATTTCATCTTTATAATATTTATTTAATAAAATAAAATCTTCATTTTGATAATAAAGACAAATTTTATTTATTTCATTTTTTAATAATTAATTTTTTGTTCTCATGTGATATCTATATATGTGTGTTTTATTTTTACGATTTCAATTTAATATCATACGAATAAAAGGTTATTATACCATAGTAAACGTTTGGATTCTAACTCAAATCATATTACTTCGATAAAATAAAAGTTGAATTAGATAAATCAACTTTGTTTACTGTACACAATTTAGATTTGTAATTCTTATCTGGCACGAAAGATACGATTTATTTTTTGGTACAAATACGATTTAATTTGTAATATTCAAAAAGTTGTTTGTTTTATTCTTCAAAATCCTTGCTTGTTTTGGAGTAACAAATTTTAAGTATAATGGACTTCTACTTTGTGAAAAATAACGAGGTAAATTTTATGTTTTTAAATTTTTTAAAAATAACTATCAAGTATGTTGTTTAGCTTACGCAATCATTACATAACATTTAATATTTGAACCATTATTTAAAGCTGAAAATACTATCTAAATATAATTTGATTGAATACTGTTGTGATTAACAGCAAAAATTATACCCATCTCACCAATGAAATTAATGCATAGCAAAGGGGATTGACACTGTAGAATTTTATTCTAAATCCAAATTTGTGTAAGCGGCATATATTGCATGCTCAAATAATTCAGCATCTCCTTTTAGATAAAGAAATTAGAGAAAGAAAAGTAATGTATTACAAGGTTTAAAATTTTAAAATTTAAAATAACTTGTTTTGAATATTTTTATACAAATTAAATTTTAAATATTTAATATATTAATATAAATAAATTTTAAATTTTACTAAAAGTATTTTTTATAATTCTTCTTTCTCTTTATCTTGTAACCTCTCTTGTTATCTTATTTTTATTTCATATATTTTCAATTTTAGAATATATTATAATTAAATTTAATTATTTTATAAAACATAATTTCAATATTTTTATATAAATGTTGTATAAAAATTATTTTAATAATATTTTTAAAAATTTTAAAACTGTTTTACTATCTATAAAATATAATTTTAACATTTTATAATTTATTTTTATTTTAATTATAGTTTGTTATGAAAATACTTTAAATTTTACTTGTGAAAATAAATTTTAAAAAATGATTAAAATTTTGACATCAAATTTTCAATTTTATTTGTATAAAAATGTTTTTTATTTATTAATAAATTATACTTTTTTATATACTTATATTACACATAAAAAATTAAATTAAAAATTATATTAATTATATTATATAATTTTTTATTACAGTATAATTTATAACTTACCACTATTTGTTGATCTCAAATGTGAAATCCAAGATAACACTGTCCAATTTATTATATTAGTAAATAACATCAAACATAAAATAAAAGGAGATAAAAATTTATCATACTTTTATCATATCATATCTTATTCTTATCTAACATTCATATCTTTTTTTTTTTTCTACATTTGGATGGAAGATTTACGAAAGAAAAATTAATTTATTATAAATTTTAAATTTCAAAATATCTTTTTGGATATTTTTTTATAAAGTTCTAAATATTAGAAATTTTAATAAAAAATTCAATACACTAAATAAATAAATTTTAACTTTCATCAAAAATAGTAAAAATTTAAAAATTCTCTCATCATCCCTCCTCTCTACGAAACCTCTTTCTCTCACTACCTTATTCTCGTTCTTTATATTTCAAATCTTAGAATTTCTTAAAATTAAACAAATTTTTTTATAGAAAATATCAAATGAAAATTATTTTATTTGAGATTAAAAAGTGAGAAGGGATGCCAACCGGAACCCTATTCTAAATAATAATATAGGTCTATAGAAACAAAACTGTTGTCAAGGCTAATAAACTGAATGCTCTGTTGCAAACTCAGTCCTAAATGAAATATAATCATTAAAAAGTCGGAAGATACTAATATTAAACTGCTAAAAAAACTACCAAAACAAATCCTTGAATCCCTCCATATCAACTCAAAAATCAATAATTCCGCGAAAAGATCATATTACCGTGACAAAAACTAAAATTGCAAAAGACTCCAGAGAATACCAGCTTGTTAAGCCAAAAAAAGGGGCTCATGTATGACAACATGCAAGATATCTACCACTATAGCTGAGATTACTTCACTCACTCAGTGAAAACGGGCCAAGCTGATCACCAACTTCAGAACCTGAGGCAGCTTCATGCAGGACCTGCATTGCTTCCGACACTTTTGCCTTCAGGGTCCTCAGGAGATTCAATGAGATGGATTACCTCTGACTGGTCCATTTCCAGCAACATCCACATCACCTTTGCCGTATGTTGGTTTGGTGTAAGACGTTTCACAAGGGATATAGATGCTCAACCAACGTCTGTTAATTTTAATCAGCATATACCAAAGATTACATTTCTCACACAATGATCATAATAAACTCAGTGAAGTGTCATCATACCAGGTTGACCCTGTCTCTGGAGGGGGTAAGGTGTAATGAAATTACATGCGACACCAGCCACATTCCATGCAAGATTTGCTGCTGGAAACCAACTCCAGCAGGTTGTGGTGGCATGAAGCCCGCAGTGCCTAGACCAAAATACAACTGTTGAGGGCAAGTCTTGGCCCCAGGATGGTAGCCAAGAATTCCCCAAGGCAAAGGTGCCATTCCACCAGGTGCTTGGATTTTGAGCAAAATGAGCCTGCAGACAGGTCATTGTTGCACCACCAATCAAGTTTAAGGAAAAACTCCTAAATACAATCAAACAACTCCATACTTTCTAGGCTTGAAATTATAAAAATAAAAGTAAAGAATACTGTCCACATACCTTGCAAGATGTTATAGTTCCAAACTCAAAAAATAAATCCTTCAACTTTTCATCACTGAAGCTGTCATCAAGGTTTTTCAGGTACAAATTAGCACCTTGTAATTTCTCATATCTACTAATTCTTTCCTGCTCAACTTTGGCTTTCAACTCATTCTCTCATTCAGCTTTCCTCTGGGCTGTCCCCACATATAAAACCTTGTCATCTTTGATAGTAGTTCCATTTAACTAAGCCACAAAATCTGTAGTCTGGAAATTCACAAATCCAATACATCTAGACTTCCCATTCAATCTTTAATAACCATTACACTGGTTATTGTACCATATGGGCCAAATAGCTGTTTAAGGTCCTCAAAGGTATATGTTTCAGGAAATTTTTTCATATATACAATAGTGAACTTTGGTGATCCATTTGCTCAAGACCTTTCCGGCTCTGAACAAAGGGTCCAAACATAGATTTGTTTATCATTTATCAACATGCCATTCAGCTGTTTGATTGCATTGTAGGCAGCCTCTTCATTGTCAATCTGAACAAAACCATGTCCTTCTGAGTGACCATTGCTCTCAATAGCCACCTTACAATAAAGAACAGAAGGTGGCAAAAGTGTCATGTAATTCTCTGTTATTAATAGATGTGTCCAGGTTCTTAATGAACACATTGCCAATTTTCCATATCCACTTTTCCAAATGCTTGGATCATGTTGACAAAACATAACTCGGAAGATGTGATACATATTTCCAAAGCAGGTTTATTTCAGAAAGAAATAAAAGAATCTTAGCTGTTAAACTCACCTAGTATCAATACAAAGCATGACATCTCATCAATCAATATGCCCAACTAACAATATATACAAACATCAGACCCATTACACCAGTGAGTCCATGAAGCGCTTCATATTCTTCACATCTTTATCACTTTCAGGGAACTTTTGGGGTTTGAAGAGTTCCCACAGTCCAGCTGGATGCTTCCTTTTAACCCGAAGATCCCTTGAAAACCTAGCATATATCTTTTCACACTCAGGGTAAGGCTTTACATAAAGATTATAAAACTTAAGCCTAGAGGGCTTGATTAGGTCCTTCAACCCAACTTCAAAACCAAGTGCACCTTTTGCCTTCAAATACTCCACCACATTGTATCTAGGAACAATCTGTTTCTCAAAATTTATACCCAAGTATTCAGGAGCCTCAGGCAAACAATCCACGTTATACTTCATCCTATGCACCAGAAACTCAATCTTCCTCTCAACATCTCCCACTTCATAAGTAATCAACCTCGGTTCCTTCCACAACACCTTAAAAGCATCCCTACGAGTCAAACCATGAGTACACAGGCAATCCACTCTCAGCTTCACCTCAAAACATGCCCTCACCAAACCCTCGCCAAAAACCCTCTCTTTGATCGCTTCTCTGCACTTCAAAGTCTCCAACAATTGCAAACACCGGGAAAATTCCCCAATTTCCATCCCCAGAATCCTGGGATCCCTCACAATCTCTGTCCTAACCTCACGCATAGAAAATCCCAATCCCCTAATTTCACAAATCAACGGTTTCAACCTATCTTCAACACCAAGTCCCAAAACCCTAGGAAACAAGCGAACAACTCGATCAATCTCATCAGTGGGGACCCCATATTCCAGGAGAAACTGAATTGCACTAACGATTTCACCCTCACTCGTAACGAGCACCGAGGGGAACCCTTCTAAAACCCTAGTCACAGTGGTATCAGAAAACCCTAAATTCTTGAGAGTATCGAGTTTGTGAGCAAGTTGAAGCGGATCGAGATGGAACCTTCTAGAAGATTGCAACAAGTTAACGAGGATGGAAGGAGAGGGGTTGGGGAAGCAGGATTTGATTTGTGAGAAACGCGACTCCCAGTTTTTGAGGAAGGGGTAGTCCAAGACGGAGGGGCAGTCTCGGAGGAGGGAGACGAGGGCATTTTGGGGAATTCGGAAAGAAAAAAGAGTGGCGAGGGATTTGTGTAGTTGGGGAAGATTGGAATGGAAGAGGGAAGGGTTGTGGGAGAGGAATGAAGGAAGAAGGGAAGAGGGGAAACCGTATTTGTGGAAGAGATTGGCCAGGGAAATCTGCTTCCTGTAATGAGATTCAGCCTTCGACAAACTCAAACTCTTGCTCACAACACGCACCTTTCCACTCGCCATTGCTCCTCACTGTTGCTCCCAACAGCCAACAAAGCCATACATTAACTGTAATGAAGATGTCAAAGAATACTGATTAAAAAATTAAAACAAAACTATAAAAAAAATGTTATAAATGTTTCACTGGTTATAGATGAATTTTGTATTTTAAAAAAACATTAAATAATATAAATATGAAAGATTATATAAAGGATCTGTTCTATATACATGTGTGTAAATACACATGTTTATATATATATATATATATATATATATATGAAAGTTAAAAATTTAAATGAAAATTTAGTCGCCATTATTTTTAGTTTATGTTAAATCAAAATATGCTTAAACTGCTACTAATAAATGAATGGTTTTTTAACAAAAAAATTTAAAACTATTTACTGAAATGAGATAAAATTAAAATTATTTAGTAGGTTAAAATAGTTTTTATCAGGTAACATATTATCATATTATTTTAATATAAAATATTATATTTGCATCACTTAAATACGTAGATAAAAATTAAAAAATATACATTAAATGTCTCACTTTATTTTTTACAACACAAAAAAACATTAGATCTTCTTGCCCGAGACTCTAAAACAAATAATAGGAAAAGCAATCTCATTCTTATGCTTATGTACAATTAAAATAAATCCATCCATTATCTTTAAAAATTAATTTTTAATAATTGATTAACGTAAAAAATTATGATTAATAGTATAAAAAATATAATTAACTTCTTTATATATAACATTTACGAAATTTACACTAGTTATGTTTATTATTATTTTTGTAAGAAAAACTAAATTTCGCACGATTTCTACACGAGACTTAAAAAAATTAAAAACTAAATTTTGATGTAACGTTTCTGAGCTTCATCTATCAGGAGTGCGACGAGTAATATATTTTTTGAAAAAGCTTTTTTCTCTGTTGCATTGTATTTGAACAATACAGACTTGACACTTTATGTTAAAATAATATTATGGTCAACCGAGTAGTAAAAACTATCCCAAATCAATAAATAATTTTATTTTTATCTCATTTTAATAAATAGTTTCAAAAAATACATTTTTATCAAAGAGCCACGAATGGAAAGATGCTTTTGATATGAACCTTTTCTCTTATTCTGACGTTTAAACTTCATAATTAAATGCAGTTATATAGGGATAAATTGAGCATTTATAAACACAATATAAGTAGAAATCAAACATTACTACGTTTCGCTTATTTCTAGGATAACAACATCATCCAGCTGCCAGTAGTGTTTGCAGAGACAATTATCTCTAAACTATATCTATTCTAGTATGTTAATTTTGTCTTCGAGTGTTACAATATTTGTTCAGGGATTATCTGATTCCCCTCCTTTTTTTCCTGCAATTATCAACCGAAGTAAATGCCAGATACTAAGCCTTAAAGGCTATCCACTTCGAGATTTGCAAGAACATACCACATGAGTCTTAGATGTCTTTGGTTCATGAACACCATTGCTATGTTGCCTCACCTGAAAGCCCCTTATATTTGCTTTCTGCCCTATCATAAATAATGATCAACGTTTCTAAGCAAACTATAAACAGTGAAACGAAGATAGAGAAAGGCTATGCAAATAAGGTTGGATGGCCTTCATTCTTCCGTTATCTGTTAAAATGGTGAGGTAACTAGTGATAACAGTCTCAGTAAAACTGAACACCAACTTAACAGTTAAATTCTACCACCCCAAAAAAATGTTACTTCAGGCCTGTTCAAGTCCCCAATACAATTGTTCAAGAATCAAAAGAAACAAGTGCTATATGCTTGCCTGTCGCCCTTATGTACTAAAACAAGGTATGCAGGATCTTGAGAAGATATCTGGAACAGCTGCCACGCAATGTAAAAGCTAGTAGTAATGCTGGAAGTTTGAAAAGCAAATTACAGTCAACCACCAAAAATCAGGCATTAGATAAGCAATAATTCATGGAATATTCTAATAACTAAGCACTAATACATGGTATGACAATCTTTTTATTATACTATATAAACCATACGTTATTTTGTCTAGAGAGACCAAAATTTGATCTCCAAATCAAAGAATAGTTGAAAATAATATAAGTTGCTCGTTAACTTGGAAACTGTCATAAAACTAAAATTAGTTAAAATTCTTGATAAAGGAATTTTCAAATGATAATTAGTTTAATCACCAATCAATAAGAAAAATTAAAGTTGTGAGAACAAACCTGCCAAAACATATCAATAGAATTATCCAAAAGACTGCAGAAATCCAACTAGATTCTTTGTAGGCAACCCAGACCTGATATTGTATGAATAGTTATACATCGAGACAAAACAAACATGCTGAAATTAAAACTCTATTCTTACACGGTATTGAACATAACCTTGCACGCACAATGTTTCAATTTGGATTATCTCAACCTCGTTTAGTGGTCAGTAATCAAATAGATGTTTTCGCAACTAATGACCATGAAAAATTACTACTCCTTAAATTATTGAAATCTTTCTGCTATAGCTCCAGAATGCACTGGTAGTGTATATTTCACCAATGCCGGCATAGATGATTAGCTTCTCTGGGTAAACTAATGTTAGTACATGATTAATGCATTAAAATAGGCAGTGCATCTCTTTGGTTGAAGACAAGATTCTCAATCTATGGAATGGCCTGAATACTCCTTAGAGTGTCACTTCCTATTTGCACTCATCATGAGATGTAGAATATATGGAAGGTATTGCTGCTATATAAGAGTGATTGCATTAGGCTACAGTCAATGCTTACACTGGCTCAAGTACAACATTCTAATGATAATGAGTCTTACAAGATATTTTAAGCTTCTTAGCCATAAACAGACAGCACCTATGTATATTTTGTACCAAAGCTTGAAAATGACCCTAGTAGAAACCCCATTGCACATAACTTTACTGGATCAAATGGCCTCAAATTAGGAAATTAGAGCAAACATCCTACCCACAATTAACTTATGGTTTCCTGAAGGAGGAAGAAGGATCCCTTCCTTACATTCTCTTGCATCTTGCCCCATCTTACTACAGAGAACATAACACTACAGTAGAATCATATGCACTCAGTCTTTCATTAAAGCTAACAACAGAAAACCAAATAACAATTTGGCAGGTTCAATGATCATATACTCTGCAAGAATGAATCCAATTTCACTAGAACATGACATCTAAGAGAATGTAACCCCAATGGGGTGCCCTTGAAAGTGTGATAGTAATTAAGAGTTACTAAGAGTCCTTCGAAACTTAATTCTATAGAATGATATTTGTTTAATTAGTAAACATTGAGAATATACCTATTTTAATGACATGTCATTTTAGTACAGAACAGGGTGGCCAACTATTTATTACTCATCAATAAAATTTTGCATATAAAATCCTAAACTTTCTATTATAAAAATGTGAACCCAAGCATATAAATGTAAAATATATTCAAAATTGTTTTGCCTCCTTGAACCATAATCCTTCAAGTTAATGAAATAAATTTATATTTGGTACAATTTAGAGCTGCTAAGACGAAAAAATGTAGACATACTGCTAGAGCCACAACATTGATGTAGAAGTCAACTAGTGTTGCTGCCAACCACCTGCAAACATTTTGAAGCTTATGATATTCACTTAAAAGAAAAATGACTAGTTCAAGCTGAAACTTGGGAGAAAATTTATTCACATGAGCATTCAAAGTTGTAAACATATACTTTGAATGAGAAACAGAAAGAAAGTACATGCTTTGGTCTTGGCGAATGTTTAATTTAGGAAAATGAAGAATAAAAAGCATGCGGAATGCAACTTTCAAAATCAATGGGTCCACACCGCATTCTATGCATAAGCTTTCAAATGTTTCTCAACAGATACACCGCATATAATAGGAGTAAGAAATTTAGAGGTGCATTATTATCTGTATTTGGATTTTGCTGAGATCAACTCAGGCACTTGTTTTCCTATAAAGTTTGGAATCCAAATATTTGAAATGCAGTTAGTAATGACAGCTGTGCATTTGGCACCAAAGTCAAGCAATGAAGACTGCCACCATTCAACCACAACTTTATCCTCAGCCTCTGCAAACAATGGTTTTTCTCAGGCCTGAGGAGGTTCATGGCGCATGATGATGTACCTTCCCTAAAACTGAATCCATTACATCATAATGAGGGGGGAAACTTGCCTAAAGAAGAATAAAGGCATAGACAACATGTTGAACATAGAATAATTCAATCGAAGACAACACAAAGAAAGTGATGATGTGTTATATAACTTCTCCACCCATGCAGCTCGTGCTTAAATATGAAGGGTTCAATCATTCTTATATTGACAACAAGGATAATAACATCACGAACAATGCTAGCAATAACAAATATGAAGCACTTACGGAGTTAGAAGCTCTATACGGAAAGGAGAACCATCAGTGACAAGAGTGTACACCAAAGTTGCAAGCATGACAACACCCAAAATGATGAAAAGTATTCTTAGAAACACAACTAAAGAATAGTCTCTTTCTTGTGCTGTGCCATTCCTATGTAGAAAGATTTTCAGAGTCAATCAGAACTGATGATGAAAGTCTAGAGATTATATAAATCATACAGCAAAGTAGACCATGAAATTGGATTTTATAAATATCGTCCAGCACCTTTTCTTCATATATATGTATTGAACTATTCAACACTGCGGGAATAGTTCACACAACATGGATAAACAATAATTTAGATCATAAAATTTAGCAACAGGTAGAAAAAAAATGAAGTTATACCTTAAAATTCATAGATTTCACGAATTCCCCAAAAAATAATTAAATCCCTCCAACATCATATTACACCTATGGTTGTAAGACCTTTTATCATTTTTTTGCTTCTTTAATACGAAGAAAACTTCTCATATTGTTGATCAAACTCAAGAAATCTAACCATCCACTACTGTTTAAAGGAAGAAAATCAATATATTCATTTCAGAATCAATGGCAAGTAAACTGATCAATCTCTATAATAATTAATGAAAGAGAAGATGTATGCAGGAGCATAAGCTAGATGGCAAGTAGAGTGGCACCCTTATCCACGGATCAAGAAACTGATAAAATTTTAAAAAGAATGGAAAATGTTGAGAAAACTTGACTCTATAGTAGTGTTTCTGTGGACATACTTGTTTGGATGCCGCAACAGAACATAATACATAGGATCCTGTGAAGATTCTTGACCTGACAGCTTCAAAAATTGCACAACAATGTAGGCAGATGTAGTAATGCTGAAACAATTGAAAAAATGTCAAAAAAATGGTGAAAATAAATTAGCACTTCCAAGATTCCTTTAAATGATCATAAACAAGACAAGAAACAACTTGGAAACTCATGATCTATTACCAAAGAAACAAAAGTACATAATTTCTTCTCTTATGAGAAACCAACTTAAGTAAGAAATATGAAAAGATAATTACAATGTGACTTTCTGTCGGTATAGCACACCAATAACCAAGATTAACTAATGTTTACATGAATCATGAAAAATGTTTTGATGAATTACATAAATTCATTTCAAAGATGAAGTGTATAGCATTATCCGATCCCTGCATCCACCGGGACTGTGCCATATACAATTATATAGCACTGAGAGCAACTATATTTTAAATTACACATAAGAAACCGTGACCTTTGATATCCACCTGTACAGTGCCATGCACATTTGTATAGCATTGGGAGCTATATTTAAACTTAAAATAAGAAACCATGACAATTGTAGCAGGACAAGGTAACATAACTCGGGAAAAATATAATAGAAAAGAGGCAGAGATCATCTTGTCATAAAGTTTCTACTCATAAGCTCAGATGATATTGGCTTTATAGTTTTAATATTTTCCTCAATTAAGAAAAGTTATACACCTTATTGTTCAATTAAAATAACATCAAACCATGACAGAAAATGATACCTTCCAAGACAGACAAGCAAAATTATCCACAGAATAGAGCTGATCCAATTTGATTCCTTGTAAACAACCCAGACCTGATGTGATAAACAAATGTCCTTCAAAGTTTATGAAACTTCGCTTGAGAAGTGATTTTGACATGTTATCTACTATGCAACGTTCCGTTAAGCATTAATCATGTATTATATGATTTTAAATTTGAACAGTTACGGGTGGATTCTTTAGAAGAAAAGCAGCAGAGTACATCGCGAAATTAACCAGGAAATACGAGTCCCTTCAACTTGACTTATAGTCCCATGAAAAATTATAAGGGCACATAGCACAAGTAGTGATGAGTTTCCAGCAAAAAAAAACTGCACCAAACTTTGAGAGGAAGTTGCGCGGTTGAAATTCCAAATCAAAGTACAATTAAAACAAGACATGAAATGTCAACTTTATTTCTCAATCCAAGCCTCTAGCGACTAGTCATGCGTTTTCTGTATCTAAAGCTGATTTTGGTATATTTGCATCACTAAATATCATTGTATATTCTGTCAATGCAGTAATTACTTAAGGTCATTGATAAGAAAACACCGATATTCAATTAAAATTAAAAACGTGATATGGATATTCTATCTAAAATAGTGAAGAAAATAAGGAAGTTAAGTAGTGGTTGACTTACACCCAAAGCTACAACGTTGATATAGAAATCAATCAGAGTTGCAATCATCCACCTGAATCAAATAAAATGTGTTGATGACGTATTTTACAATGGATGTAGTAATAGAGGGAGAGAGATTACTTACGGTGTCAAAAGTTCTTTGCGAAAGGGAGAACCATCGGTGAAGAGAGTGTAAAGAAGGGTAGCAAGCATGAGAGCTCCCAAAACAGTGAAGAGAGTTCTCAGACCAATCGCCAATGAAATCTTCGTCATTGAGAAATTGAGAAGGAGAGAGTATGGCAATAGCAATAGGAAGGAGCAGAAGGGAAGAAGAAAAGGATGATGATGATGATGAGAATGGTTTATGGTAGTTTAGGCGACACGGTATCACATTATGACCAGATGGGTCTTCGTCCATGGCAACTATTTGAATTTGGCTCAATCAATACAATAGATAAGGTACGGTAATATCAATTCCTTATCAAATTAATGGTTCAGAGTTGAGACTTTTGGTTTATGCTTATGTAAAATAATAAGTATTTAATATATGTTTTTTAAAATTTAAGTAATAAATATAATGAGAAGAAAATGTATATAAAACATGTCTTTATTATCAATGTTTAGTAATGAAAATTTTATTTTATTATGAGAATAAATTAAATAAATTAGAATTTTAAAATATAAATAAATTGAAATTTTATTTAAATTAATTTTAAGTATGAAATTATATATATATATATATATATAATTGATGTAAGAGAAGTTATACAATTTTTTTATAAAAGTAAAATAAATAGATTAAGAAATAAATAACTGATGCACCGAATAGATAATTTTAAAGAAAGATAATATATATCCCAAAGTCAGACAATATATAGAAATTGTTTATGAAGATGGTAAAGTTTAAGAATTGAAACGGTGATTGGTACACATTTTTAAGGAGTTGAAATTATATAAGTTCTCATGAAATTATTTGTTCATACTAAAATCTGGATGTAATATTTCAATAATATATATATATATATATATATATATATTATGCATAAATAAATTATAAAACTTTTAAAAAAATTTTGATGCTTTAAATATTGGTTAAATTATAATTTTTATTCTTTGAATTTATGTTAAGTTTTAGTTCTATCCTACAGCTTTCTAATTAATTATTTTATTTTTATTTTTATTTTAAACTAATCCTACTGGTAGGATGGTGTTTAGTTTCATAAAAAAAAGTCAAATTTAAAATGTAAATTAAATCATATTTGACCTATTTAATTTTTTTATGTATAAATTATTAAATATTACAAACTTTTAGAGTGAATATCGTATGTTAATGGGAAGAATAATTTTTAAAAAAATGTTGATCAATTATTTTTAAAAATGAACGTTTTATATTCAAAACAAAACAAGTTATGAAGAAATATCTAATTCAATCTGCCATGTTAGTTCATAAAATCACAAAAATATTGATATGTTAGTAATGTTTCAACGAATAAAAATTGTTTCAAACCTTAATAAAATTCAATAATCATTAAAAAAATTTAAAAAATAAATGTTCTAAATCAAATTTAACGGAATCAACTCTTCTTATTTTAAATAATAAAATTATATAAAATTTTAATATGCTAATAAAAATATTACATGAATTGAAATCAGATTGGGACGATTAAAAACGTGTTTTAAAACCAAGTAAAATAAAATGTTCTAATGTCTAATCTGAAACATAATTAACTTCAAAATAATATGACTTACTAAGACGGGACATGTTTTGAATAATTATCATGTTACCAATGTTTTTACATCAATTTATTCTTTTATATATATATAAAAATAAAAATAAAAACGTTAGTAAGGTCTAAAAGTGTATTACGGTTCGAAAAGTCAGTGACCTGTGGTGGTAGTATTTGAATGATTGGCGAAGATCCACCCAAAGCATTGCCTAAGGTATACGCAAAGAATTCATTTATATGAAAACTATTTATCCATAGTCCCGCAGCGCTACGCCAAGGATGGAATTAAGCACACGAGTCCTCTCAGTCTTTAGAAAAAGACAAAGATATATGTGTATTTAAAAGAGAAAAATATAAAGATATAAAAAAAATAAAAAATTATCCTGAATTAAACCTGCTTCCAAGGTGGGTTTACCATAGATTTTATATATTTTTATCTTCATTTTTAAAAAAATATAAATTGAAAATAGATAGATATTAAAAATTAACATCTCATCCCAATTTTAACCAATTCAGATAAATCTACAAGTTGGTCAGATTTTTTTAATAAATATTTATTTATATGCATGCTTTAATTTAAATAATATAAAAATATTTAAAAAAGTAATAGATGTAAGATATAAAAATAATTTTTTCAATCAAAGTTGAGTGAAATTAGGTAAATACCTACAAATTTAGATTTAATTATAGCACCTTGGTTGAATCATTAATACTAGGAGATTTCACACTTTTTAAGTAACATGTATTTTTTTCAGCTTCTCTCAATAATTATAATCTCTATTCTTTAAAAAATATGCATATTTATGAATGAACGTGTATTTAACAGAATCTTTTCAATGCTCCATTAAATTTTGTAATCTTTGATCATCCACTTAAAATTAATCATTAATTTTATAATAAATTAAATATGTGGTCTAAATTTATTTGAGTAACGTTGGCTAAGTTACTAAAATAAAACAAACCAAGTTATTGAAATAAATCCAGGACAATAGTTTTTAAAAATTACAAACTGGTTCCTTATCAAAATTTTATTTAGAAGTTAGGTCCATAATTAATTGTTATAAACTTTATTAATAACTATTTTGATTTTAAAATTTATTTCCCTCTTTCTCTTTCACTTTCATGCTCTCTCTCTCTCTCTCTCTCTCTCTCTCTCTCTCTCTCTCTCTGAGACTTCTCTTTCCCTTCCTCTCTTGCCTCCCTTCCACTCTCCTCTAGCTATTTTTATTAATAATCTTATATTTTATTTTATTTTATTTTAGCATTTTTTTTAATAAAGATCACATTATAATAAAAGTAACAACTATAGAGTAAAAACATCTCAAATGCATCATCCCTTACGTTAAATACAAAAATATATATTGCAGATTATTTTTTTATGGACCATTAATAATCGTAAAAAAATTTATATTGACTATTCCCATAACAGAAGTTTGTAGCACCGTCCAGGTCATCGGATGCGATAACCATCAAACATGATTATTGATGATTAATAATCAATTTGGTATAAAACCTTAGTTATACAACTAACTTAAATGACGAGGATTCAATCAAACACACAGAAAATGATTTTTTTTTCTTTTTTAACATTATTGGAAATAAAAGCGGACTTACGCTTAAAAAGGAAAAAAAAAATGAAAGATAGTTGTTTCTAATTTTAATTTTTTAAAATGAATAATTTGTCTGCATAGTCTTATCCAAAACTATTGGGCCAATGGAAGTGGTCTATTATCATTTTCCATTTTCATTTTGTTTTTGCATGTCATATTTTCCACCAAATTTATTAATGGGTGATAGGAACCTAACTTACACAAGTCAAAATCTTATCCAACAATGATTAATCATGTCAGAAGTAAATTGTGATTCTATATAAACATTACTTATAACATCAAGGATTTGAATCTTCCAATTATCATTTTGAAAGGAATTTTATTTAATCTGCCTTACTTTTAACCCAAAATTAAGACAATATGTCTAAGAATACCCTAGTTAAAGACTAAAATAGCAGTCAAAATCATTAGACATAAAAAGCTAAATCCTTTTCTTATCATCATTATGAGATGATACGATTCTTTTATTAATTAAATACTTCTAAATATTACTCGACCGTTTAATAATTGTATTCTACTTTTTATTTACTCATTGCTTTTCTATTTTTCATTTTTTTCTCTTAAATTCTCTACAATATAATTAATCACATTAAACAAATTATTATTAACCATACAAAAATTAGGTATAACAAGTATTGGTAGTCAATTTAACAATTAAGTAAATAATATAGCAATTTTAAGTATTATTTTACAGAATTAATTGTGCTTAGTAGGAGTCAAAATAAACAAATAAAGCAAAAAAGATGAAAATGTATTTTTACATGTTATAACCAAGAAATCAATCATTTTTAATGTAATTTAAGAATGGGGAAAGTCAGATATCAGATATTATCAAAGATGACACTTTATATTAAGCCTAACAAATATTTAGATAATTCTTAAATACAAACTCCAAATTACGTGTCATGAACGGTAAATCAACTCTGAGCAACAACCTCTATTGACATGAAGCATGAGCATGTAACCTTCACTAAAGCATGCTTCAAAAATCTACTCAAACTTTTTTTGGGGCGATTAAACCTATTTCTTACAGCACCCAATTTATTGTCAGTATCTTAATTTTTAACCCTTAGCAGGAGAGGTTACAACCCTAACCTCTAGTCTCTACAAGGTGCTGTTATCATCAAACGGTTTACATTTGTTAAATTATGTTTGAAATCTCTGTTTTTGGTTTACATTTGTTAAATTATGTTTGAAATCTCTGTTTTTGGTCAACAAGTACACAACTTTTTATAGTTGAGATCAACATATTTTTAAAAAATTGCAGATGATCCCATCTTATCACAAACACAAGTATTATCAATAACGTTTCAATTTCCCTTTGGATGCAAATTCTAAGCCAAATATTAAGGATGAAAACTAAATTAAACATGACAATTACAAAAATCATACACTCAAATTATGCTCGTTTTGCTAAGAAAACCAAAAATATTCATCTATGTAACGCAGCACAAAGATTGATGTCTGCTGAGTACCATTCAAACAGTATAAACATTCCATGCCACATCTCAGTTTGACAATCAACCATAAAAATTATTTTAAGCCTATACAGGTCATAGTTCATCAATTGAACATGCTTTTCCTGCGAGTGCAATATTCTAAAGCTCATCCTTCCAAAAAATAGGACTAGAATAAATTGTACAATTTATCAAGATGGCAACCTCAAGGTACACAATTTACTCGCACAATCATGGCATACAGTGTACACTATATGACCAAAAAGAATTTGAAGAGTTTGAACTACAGCATTGAGGAGAGTGGATAAAATTATTCAGCATTTCCATATCAGCATGCACATCCACCCCTCTGCTCAGTCTCTGGAACCGCCTCAGGAATCCCTTGAAAATATCTGCAATTGAAATTGAAACAAAGATTTCAGAATTCAGTCAAGCAGTTATGTACAAATGGTCTAATAGTATAAAGCTCCCTTCCCATTAAACCCCATGCCACACAAACATACAACCATTCAAGGTTACATTGGAATCCGTCAGATTAAATGTGACTTGATGAGAATTGAATTGAATTGGAAATCAAAACCTATGTTTGGAACTTATTAAAGAAGGAATTAATTCAATATCATATTATCATTTTACAGTTTTACCCTTATAATATAATCTCCCTAGTTGTGAATAATTAAAAGTATATCCCCGCCCCCGGTCTCCTCACTCAATAATATAGTAAGAGATTCATCAAGTTGTCTATTATAAAATATATACACATCCAATTTCCTAAACTAATAGTTGACATTTTGCATGTATATACATATATGCTTTTTCCTCATGTTGAAATTAAGAATATAACACTAAACTGAAGGCTGTTGTTTTGATTTTCAAGCTGAAAAGGCTAAATACACAAACAGGACATGTAATTTTGTGGAAGCAAACACTAACTAATTCGTCTCACTCTTTTCTATATGATTTTCATCTCAGACAGAAAAAATAGAGCAGTGGCTGGAATTCACAATCTAGATTGTGGAAAAGATTACTATAAGAATCAAGTTTAAAGTAGAATGTCCAACCAAAACATATGTATCCTCTCAAAAGAATACAGTTTGGGATATTTAATAAACTATCAGGTGCAAAAAGAAATAATTCTATTAGAGATTATGACTCCATGAAAGACCAGATAATTTGACCATATATCTATCATAGTATTAACCAAGTTTCTTGCTTCAAAAACAACAGAACATCAAACTGAAAATTGCATTTAGGAAAGTGAACATCAAACATTTTACAATATCAACTGAACTGAACATTTGGTAACATTGGAAGTTTAAAGACAAAAGAAGCTTAATAGAACTGAATATCGCATTTCCTTAGCAACAAGCTAGTCTACATAGTTATGGCTTACTACTTATAACAATTACAAGATAATATCTCAGCTGTGCTTTTGGCATTGAACAAGCATTGTTAGCATGTTTAATATAGAGAAGTCATAATAGCTAGTATCACACAAATATATGGGGAACATATCAAGTGAGAGGATTATGTTATGGTGAGAAGTGAGAGGATCAAATCTTGACTCTTGGACATTGTATGAAAGATTGAATTTAAAACTTAAAAGGTCAGTAGGTCACATGATTACTTAAAAGAGTTGCATGACTTCTAATCTCAACCATACATGTTCTATTCTAATTTCCTAGAAAACCAACTTAGGCATAGATGACCAGTGAGGGTAATAAATGATAATTTGATAAACCACAAGAAAATATGGTATCACATAATATTTCATCTAAACTCATAAGTTTTAGAATCTTCACAACTTCTCTTCAATGTTGACAATTAGTTTTGCGTTGCTACTACTTCAAACAACTACAATTTCCTTCATTGTTGTTGTAATGTCTTGAATTCCTTCAATATTGATGTTTGCAGTAAGAGTCTTCCTCATGACTACATTTTGTAGATGCATGTTGATTTGAAAGAGAATTTGCTAAAGATGATCAGATTTCTTCACAATAGCTACCATTTTCATAAAATGGATTTAATGCCTCAAAGTTAGTAGTATCATTGAAATCAATGTCTTCAATCAAATTGTTCAAATTATGGTGTTTTAAGTATAGAGGGAGAAAGAGACACAAAAGAATTGACTTCAATCAACTTGTCATTCTAACATGTATTTTGAGCCTTTCCATATTTGGTAACTTTTCACCTTTGCTTTTGCACTCTCACATTTTCTTTCACACTTCATGTCAAGTTTAAGTTTAGTAAATTGGCAGCAGGTAAGGTGAGTCAACCCCCTAACTACTTTTTTCTTTTCCCTAATTTTAGGCATGCTAAACTGCCTAACCCCTATTAAAAACTGACAGGTTGACCTATCAACCCATTAGTATTTTTTTAAAGGCAGTTGACCAGTTTTTCCATCTTGAGAATCCATGCATCATATCTAAATGGAAAAACTGTTTCCCATAAACTAACTCCATTCTTCTTTTTGGCCAAGCAAAGACAGAAGCAAAAATTAAAAGAAAGCTAGTTTCATATGTTTTACCTACATAGTTCCACCCCAAACTCCAGACTCAGCTTTTATTATCTTTATAGTGTCATTCTATAAGAATCCACTGTCTCAAACGGCTAGGAGATAGAGATTTTAGTGGAATGACATTACAAAGTCAATACAAGTAGACCCAATTTAAGATGCAACTATAAAGTAGCTCAATGAACAAGATAGATCTATTAGTTCAAAAATTGAGTCAAAAGAAAATGGGAAAAGGTGACAAAAGCATTGAATATTTTCTATTCTTTCTATTATTTATTTCCATTAGTTTAAATACTATTACTTTAATATAAAATTTTCAATGAAAAGTAAAAAACTATTTATATAATTAATCTATTTTCAGTTGTTATGATACATGCTAGAGGAAATGTCAACATTGTTAGCAAATTCTCTTCCAAAGCAATCTGCAACTAGAAAAGATTATCAAGAGAAAGGCTTCCATTGCGTACATCCTTAATGAAGGAGTTTGGACATTGTAGAAGTCATGTGCAATAGTAGCAATTCAACAGGTTATCAATGTTGAAGAACAAGTTGTGGAAAATCTAAAAGAGAAGGGGTTAGAGGGAGATATTCTTTTTTATGCTATGGGTTTTCACTTTTCATGTAGCCAATCAAGTTCTAGTGACATCATTTATTGCCTTTAATAGACATCTTAGTGCTAATTGGCTTTTTAAGAAAATGGATAAGAGTTAACTGTTCTTTTATCCATAGTAGTTACTTATGCTTTCTAAAATCTTAATGAACATATCAATGACTTCATATCAAGCATGCTGATAATGCTTGTATTAATGCCAAAACTACAGCTGAGATGCATTGACCTGTACAAACCACTGATGTCTGGAAGATGAAAGCAGGTTTAGGAATTTCATCATTAGATACAGATAGTGACTCCATAAGATGGCGCCAAAATTGAGATCAAAATTATCAGATTAAAAGTCTTTTCAAAGATCTTAGTGGCAATAGCAATCTTTCATGCTTTCGAAGGTGGTTTGGACCAGAAAATAACCTCAACATCCCTTTCCATATATGTAGCAGCTAATGAAGGAGCTTTTTTAAGAGAACTTCAAGCAAAAGATTTATACTCCAAAGTAATATTGCTTACATAAAAATTTGGATTCGGTAAGAAAAGTGAAATATTTTACATTAAGTAAAAACTTGGGCAAAAAACAGCAGTATGTGCCATGCAATGCAAACAGTGAACCATCTTCTACTTCTAGCACTTCATTGACATTCTAACAGTGAGTGCCTGTAGATATGCCTTATTGCATGCCAGTTGTTAATTAATCTTAAACCACATGCAGTACTAGCGCTTTACACAATAATAGTACAAATACATACTTTTCCTTATTAAACAAATTAGAGGTTCATACATCATAAATACAGTTTTTTTATATAAATGTTTTTACATCTTAATTCACAACAATAGTACTATGTCTTTCTCTAACTTCAATTATATAGCACTACAACTTATATTCATATCATAATGAATATCTGCATACAAATCCGAAGTGAAACTTACATGTCTTGTTCATGCTCGTTGGCTAGAGCAGCCTTAGCAATACACAGGAATGCAGCATCAACATTGTAATCCTCTTTGGCAGATGTTTCAAAGTAGGGAATATTCCCTTTTGAAGTGCACCAGTCCTTTGCTTTCTTCTCAGAAACCTGCATATAAGATAAGTAAAAATTTATGTGGATAAAATAAAGAAACTTAGAAATGTATATTATCTACCTACCACTCGACTATTGCCACCATCTATATCAACCTTGTTTCCAAGCAATATAAATGGAAATGTCCTTGGATCAGGAGGGTTTGCCTATGTCACAAAAAGAACATAGATTTCAATAGAAAGCTTATCTAGCAAAGTCCAATATTGTAAAAATGTACCCAGGAGCATGCACTAATTAATAGTACAATCGGTAAGAGATAGAGCATTAACACAAGGTTACAAAAAGCTGGAATAGTGGAAGTAAATTACAACAAGCCTAAAAATTCTGCATTTCTATTCAGTTAATCATGCCAAGGTTCTGACTTATTATAGTTAGAATACAAGCTACGATGGTAATAATATAAAAGTCATAATGATTAAATTGAGCAGGAGTATACCTTTTTTTCATAATCATAAACTATAAAATATCATGAAAATATTACATGCCGAAACAAACATGCAAGCTATCACAAACCCCACCCAGCAACAAATGCGGTGCTTTGAAAAAGGACAAGAACAACCTGTTTGAGAAACTCCTCATGCCAGTTGTCAAGGGTGTCAAACGACTTCATGACATTAACATCGTACACTAGAACACAGCAATCCGCCCCTCTATAAAATGCAACTCCAAGACTTTGGAATCTCTCTTGCCCAGCAGTGTCCCATATCTACCAATGAGACATACATACATACAGCACATGGAAATAAATATACAAAATTTTCATAACACTTTCAAAACAAAAAAACAAAAGAATACTGAAATACCGTTGAAATAGGAAACCCACTTGTAGAGTGACAAGTTTGTCGTCAATCTGGAGTTCTTTGGTGACAAAATCAGCACCAATCGTTGCCTTATATTGCTGACTAAACTTCTTGTGCACATATCTATACAATTAGTTAAGGTCCACAGAGGGCTAAATTCCAAAAATGAAAGAAACAACCATAATAAAAATATCATCAAATTGACCAATCGCAAAACTTAGAAACTTTACAGATGCACTGATTATGATTATAAATAAAGCATTATAAATCAAAGTCAATACTAACAACAAATAACTTCAACAAAAAGCAAATACCAGAAAATCCCAAAGTCAACCATAAATTAAGGTTAAAATGCAAAATAAACACGCCAACAGTGTTGTTCAAAATCAAAACTCGAGGACGCGGGCTTCGACGATGGAGAGAAATGGCACAAACATAAGAAACAGCAACGCAAGCGGCGCGTGAGGATACTGATTCATCAACGAGGTTTTTCCCACCCTGGCAATGGCAACGAAGGAAAAGAGGTGAACTAAGATGTTGCGTTTCCAAAAGCGGTGTTGCTGGGAAAATCCAAAGAACGTACCCGCTATCGCCGAGGACAATGACCTTGAGCAAGGTTCGCCTGCGCAACGACATAGCTGCTTACGGTGGGGATGCAATGGATTCGATGCTTTTGCGTAGAAGCCCCCTTTGGTTTGGTTTCTCCGCTTCTTTATTGGGTGATTCGGTTCGGAGGTCAACTGCGAGCACAAAAGGGAAAAAGGGACGCCATTTTCGATCGCTTTCTGCACTATTCTTGTACTCGACAGATTTCACCAAAAACAAAAAAGTAAATATAAACGGGCATGCAATTTTTAATTTATGTAAACGTGCATAAACTTTATTGACTAGCAATAAAAGAATTTAGCTTAAATAGATCCACAGTCATCTAATTATTGATTGTCAAATAATTATAAATTATTATTATTTTTATAAATAATATTTATCATAATCTTGAATTAAATGCATTAACTATTATCAAATTATTATTTTTTAAATGAATAAAACATTAATTTTTATAATTTTAATTTTAAAAATAATAATTATAATAACTTCTAATTAATTAATAATATAAAAAAGGTAGATGTTAATTAAACTCATAAAAAAAAGGTAACCAATAAATTCTTTCCGGTTTTGTCTATTTCTCGCTGGGCAGATGTCTAAATTTTAAATATTAATTGTTTTGAGTTAATATTAGATTTTATTTAGGTGGTGCGTAGTACGGCTATAAATCGTTCATGAACGATGGGATACCCTAACAAAGTTAACAATATTAAGTTGAAGTTGTTCTGAGAAAGAAAGTGTATCAAACTATGCGGTGAAGATTTTTTCTAATTCCAATTTATTCAAAACCTTTTCTATAATAAATAATAATTGCTTGTTAACTAAATCGATATATTAGTACCAATTAGTAAGTAAAATTATTTATCATGCATTCTCTATCTCAAAAATAATCACAGCGTGATATCTTAAATTTATCAAAATGTCACGTCTTTCGTGCATCATTCGTAGTTCAATTTTTATGCCGTGTTACCCTTGAGAACAATTTACAAGATTACAGCATAACACATATGGATTAGATAACTTTGTGATGGAAAAAAAAAATTAAATAATAAAGTATTACTAGTTTTAAATTTAATGACTAAAAGTTTATTGTATTTATATTTTATCATTAAATCTTAATCATTGTAATAAAAATTATACTATTAAATTTAAAAATAATAATTTATATTCATTAAAATCTAATAATTTTTTCTCCTAAAAAATTATCCAATCCAAATTCAAATCCAACATATAAAATAAGCCTATGATAACAATAATATCCATGTAAAAAAAATACTCACAATAGTATATTTATAATAAACTGAATTAATTTTATATTTAACTTGGTAACTAGCTTAGAATTTTTTTTTAAACTAAAGTTTTAGTTGGGATGATTTTAATTTATTTTAATCTTTTTATAAATTTATCAAAATTAAAAAAATAAATAATATTAATTATAGAATTAACAAAAAAAAATTATACAATTTTAAAAGAAATATTATAATAATAATAATAATAATAATAATAATAATGGTTAATGATAGTAGTAATAATAATAATAATGTTTGTGAAATAAGTGGTGATTATGATGATAATATATGCAATAATTTATTTTAAATATTATTTAATAGTCAAATTATAATTAATAAATTTATATTTTTATTATTGTAATTTTTTATTTATTACTTAATATTTATTTTATATAAAATAATATATATAATATTACAAATGTATAGTGTAAAATTATATTATAGTATAATAAATTAAATATAATTTATATATCAAATAATATTAATTATTTTATTATAATATTATTATAATAAATTAAATTATTAATAAATAAAGTTATTTTAAAATATAAAAAAATTATTATTATAATAATAATAATGTTGGTAATAATTATAACTATAATAAAAATAATATTATATTATTTAATATTTATTTTATATCAAATAATATATAAATTATAATGTTATATTACAAATAGTTATATAATATAAATTTAAATCATAATATTATAAATTAAATATAATTATATACCAAATAATATTTTCATCTTTATTATTATATGATGTGTTTTAAAATCTATTAGACTTAGAACTTGTTTAAAAGTTTAAGATTTTTAAAGTTTATAGAAATAAATATTATTAAATAAATTTAAAATTTATATATATATATATACAAATTATTTAAACAAATCGTATAAATTTTATTTTGAGAATAAAAAAGGTTATATAAGATTCATTTTGTTTGAAGTTCTAAATTATAATTTTTTTAATAAAATATATTAATATTATATAAATATAAAATATATAAAAATAAATAGATTCCTAAATATGTTAAACAAACTTTTTTTATAAGTTTAAGTTTGATTCATCTATCTAAAAAAAATTTAATAAATCTAAATCACTTTATCTAATAAACAATTCGAGTCAAATTGAGTAATAAGACAATTCATAAACTTTTATCACACAAACTTACTCATTCCCATTCATACAAGTAAAACACATCATATTAACCTAGTATGATAAATATTCAACCTAATCAACCGCTCTTGCCAAACATAAATAATTTAATATAAAATTTATAATTAAGAATAATTTAATAACATTTCACTTGGATATAATTAAAATTAAAATCCAAAAACAAATGAGTCATATATCTATTTATATTTTAAATAATATATTATTTAGTAAAATAAAATAGTGGTATAATATATTAAAATTTTAAATTATATACCAATTTATACATTTATTCTATTTTATAAAACAAATTTGCAATGAAAAAAAGTATTTGTATATGTAATTTTTTTATCATAAAATAATGTTATGAAAATTGTCATAAATATGACTGTGATCTAAATTAAGGGTGGACTTCATACTAGTTAGATAGTTTCAAATTCAAAAGTTTTAAATCAAAACAAATAGACATCTTTATTACATAAATTTTTTCGTTTAGATTACAAGTTAAGATAGACAAATTAAAGATTTGTCAAATCACGAGATGTTGATTTTGATTTAAAATATGATTACTAAACATGAAACAAAACCACCACCTATAAAAGCATGGAAAGAAATACAAATGGAAGCATATAACTCAATATTTTAATATGTTTAAAATTTGGTAGACTAACATTACAATTATTTTATCATCCGCTCAGTCCTTATTTTATGTGCATAAAAGTTTTATTAGATTATTTTCAACTATAACTCACCACAAAAGTTAACATGTCTTCTTCTATAACATCTCTAATATCTTATTTAAATATGTAAGTTTCAGATGTTAACGAAAAAAATTTGACACTTAAATTTGTCTGCATATATTTATACATATTTTTTTTAAATTAAAACAAACTAAAAACTTGTGCAAAATTATTATTTTCATTCTATTTGATCGATTTTAATTCAAATCAAACATGTTTGCTCATTCCTAATCTAAATGAGTATGATGATAATAATGAAAATATGTGATCATTACACTCTAACCTACTAACTTATAAGTATGTTTGATGATATTTTTTAGTTAAGTGAAAACTTAAATTATGTTAAATATTTTAACTTTGTTTGATAAAGTAACTTATTTAGTAGTTATTAATTTTTTCTAGACATTTATTAATATTTTTAAAAAACTTATTTTGAGTAACTTTTATATTTTTATTTCATAACTAACATATTTTGTTCATGTTTATTTTTAATATATTTTTTATAATTTTAATATTATTTGAATCTTTCATAATAATATTACTAATTTTGATAATTTTTTTTTCTATTATCATAAAACACTATATTTAAATCATTCTCTTAATATATACTATTTATTTAATTATTATATTATAAAATATTAAACCATTTAATAAAAAATAAAAATATAACATCATTTAATTTTAATTTTTTATTTAAAATTTATCTATATAAAAATTAAAATAAATATTTTTGTTTAATTAAAATTTAATATATTTTTATTAAAAAATATATCATATTTTAATTTATTATTTAATAATATCTTTAATTATTATTTTATATAATTAACTAATTTTATTAAATATTTTAATTTATTCAATAATTTATCAATTTTTATCTATCTTTTTTACTTTTAATTTTTTTATCTTTTAATTAACTTAACCGTTAATTTAATAACCACACATTATATAAATTATATAAGTTATAGAATTGCTTTTCTCTTCTTTTTCGGATCTCGTACGGTACTTTTAATGTCTCATTGTTATAATGATTTTTCTGATAATAAATTTAAATTGTTAAATATTTTTAAATATATAAAAAATATTTATATATATTTATATTAAAAATATAAAAAAAAAATTCAACATCATTATAAATAGATCATTAATTATAAACAAATGTTAATAATATTTTTAATATATATATATATATATATATTACTTATATAATTAGTTAATTTTTTGAAAAATAAAAAAATCAATATAATTACTAAGATAGGAATACATTATAAAGTAATTATTTAAATTTTAAAAAATCTTGTTAATTATAAAAGTATGTTGAAGAATATATTTTAGTAGAAAAAAAAATACAAATTACGGTTACCCAAGGAAGGAAGGAAGCCAGGAGAAAAGCAAAGCATACTGAGAGGGAAAGGCATGGAGGAAGAAGAAGAAAAAACAGCGCTGTTGAGCGAAATCGTGGAAGAAGAAGAAGAAGAAGAAGCGGTTAAGGAGGTGGAGATCCACCTGTTCTGGCAGGGTGAGGGTCCAATTGCGATATTCAAGTCGAAGCTCGGTGGTTACGAACACAACCAATTAGAGGTCCGTCACATCCTCCACAGCCACTCCCTCAAATCCATATTCGCCTTCAATCCCCAATCTGGACGCGGCGTCCCCATCCGCTCCAACCCTAAAACCGGAAGGTCCTATCTCACTTACCGAAACGGCGCCGTTATCAACGTCGATGGCGAACCCAAGGTCCTTCTTCTTTCTTTCATTCATTCCTCTTCAAATCAATTATTTATCCTCTTTTCAGATTCTCAACTCAACATTTTTTTAAAATTTTGCTTTGCAGGATTCGTTAATTAAGCCGGTGAGCAGGATCTTGGTGGGGGTGGTGCTCATAGCAATTATGATACTACTAGTTTCGAGGGATACTGCTGAATGGATCGACAAATTAAAGGTTTCCGGTGTGAACTTCCCTCCCCTGATCTTGGCTTTTGTGGTTATAGTCTTCAGCCGCATTAGGAAGCAGGTCAAAGATTTTCTAAAAAAGCTTGGTTTGTGAATGCTCTCAGGTTGTCATAAGTGACATCTTTTTGTGATGCATTATAGGCTTATTATCGGTAATGAACTGCTTAATCGTTGCTCTTGTTCAGTTCTTCTGATTGGCTGTATACTATTTCTCATTTTTTTTGTTTTTGTGTTTGTATACTTTAAACTAAAAGCATGTCTAATTAGAGTGAGAAAAATTTGTATGTTCAGTGGGAATCTTGCGTAGCTGGTATCACGCCATTCTGAACATAACAAGCTGTTAATTTGGGAACAATTTAAACTAGGAAGCATTGACAAGTGGTGCTGATGATATCATTCACGGTTCTTCCAAACTATTGATGATTTTCGGGTCGACGTGTTGCCCCTCTCGGTTCATTTTCTGTGAGCATGATGGTTAATTAAATATTAAGTTTTTATTAAAAATAAATATTTAATACATTGAAGTATAAAAATGTAATAGATATTTTTAATTTTTTTTTTTACATGTTTAGGATCGGTTTAATTATGGATAACTTACTTTATCCTATTTTATTTTTAAATTTTATTCGATTGCCAGTATTTGAATAGTTAAGATATGATAATATATTTTGTTAAATTATTTTTTATTTAGTAGTTTAAATTCTTATCGGAATAGAGATGTTGAATTAGAAACCATTAGATAAGATACATTTTTCTTTTTTTTTTATCTTTTACACAGTATTATCATTAATATTTTATAAAATAATTTAATTATTTATAAAATTTAATTTTATTAAAATATTGTATGTTTTTAAAATTATGCAATATAAGTCTTAATTTTTAATTTTTTTAATGAAAAATTTGTTTAAGAAGAAATATTATAATTATAATATCAATTTTTAATATTATTATACATATAAATAATTTTTAAATTTTTTATACCTTTTTATATATTTTTAATATATATATTTTATTAAAAAGTTGGAAATTTAAATTCAAAATTAGGTTTTAAAAAATATTATTTTTGATAAAACATAGGTAAGTTTATTTTTAGTATATATTTTATCGTCTAATTTACTAGCTTAACATAAATTAAACATAAAATAAATAAAATAAAAAATTATTTATAATTTTATTATATCTTATTTTTATTCAATTTTTAAATAATACTTTATCCATCCAATAATTTCTTAGGATGGCAAAAATTAAAGAGATTCTTCGATGGGTTAAGAGATAATAATGACTCACACATGAAACATGATGCAATTTAAAATTAAATGAAGTTTTTATAAATTTAAACGAATTTATAGTCATCAATTTTTAAATTTTTTTTCTAATTTCTCTGTTGATATTTATAAGCTAATTTCAACTTCTATGTTTATAAATTTCTTCTATAAATTAATTTGAATGGGATGTTGTGAGACGATTTTCCGCATACTGTGTCGATGAATCTTAAGATTTATTATTTTAATAAATCAACCATAACGAGCCACAGGTAACTTTTAAAGTATATTATTTTGGTAAACTAACTGTGATATTAGTTTATAAACCGTGATAAGACAAAAACTTGATATTAAAGTATATTAATTCAGTAAATTAAATGTGATATCATGAAATAATTTAATAATAAAATTATGTAAGAATAATTTTAGCAATTTAATTTAATATCCAAATTCCGAAAATATTTATCATAAAATGAGAAATATATGCGATTAAGTAAGAATAAAAATATATACAAAATATTTTATATGTTGAAGAACGAAAATTATTATATAAAAATAAAAATGGATAAATTGTGAAAAACTAAAAATTAAACTCGTGGAATTAATATATTTTATAAATTAATTAAAACTCATATTTGATGAACTCAATAAATTTAAAAAAACCAAAAATATCAATCATTCCAACCCAATTTGATTTCAGTCAGAAGTCGAGTGCATTTTAAAAGAATAAAAATCACGTTTAATATTATATATTTTGTTTCCGTAAGACGGTAACCATTTAATATAATATTTTTTTTTCTTGAGGTTAATGTTATATTTTTTGTCAAACACTGTTAATATTGGATCAATGGATATTGTTTTTCCACCAATTAAGCACTGTGATAATTCTGGCAAGTACTCGGAGAAGGTGTTGTGCACCTGTGCTTGTTTGTGTTTTATGAAATTTGAGAACAAAACCTAACAGCAAGTAGAGGTTGTTTTTTCCCCATTCCATTACAATTAAAGGTTTGAAAACTGCATCGAACGGTATAGTGTTTATGTCTTGAGCATGGCGACGCAACTGAGCGATGCCGAACTCATAGCCAGCTTGCAAGGCAGGGTCAAGGTATTTTCTTTCAACGTCGATTCCAATTTCAATTTTCACTTTCTTTTCATAGAAAACCGGGGGATAAAAGAAAATTGCTGGCATTTTTTCATGACTTTCTCAGTAGAATGATTTTTGGATTCTGCTATTCGGTCAGCGTTTCTGCAACTACCTATATCCTTTTGCATTTTTTTTTTCCTGTTTCTAGAAGCTGAGATCACCTTGAATAGAAAAACCAGTTTAGTTGGTTTTGGTTTGCATCTTGGCGAGGGAGTTCTGGATTTGAATGTTTCGTGTGACCATTATGAATCTTCGAAAGTTATACTTGGGATACTGCAAAATATAGAGTTCTTTGCTTCTCAAGCACTGTAGATTGTGCTTGTTTTAATATGATATCAATGTAGGTATGTAAGATATGGAGTATTTTACATGCTGGCGTGAAAATGCCGGCATGTCAAATGACCCCTGTGTTAGAGTGGAAGAGGAGGTGAGCTATATCTATGTTAAACATGACTTTATCAGTGTCAGTTTTTAAGTAAGTCTGATGTTCTAGGCTGAAAATTATTAATTGTGCTTAAAGTTCTGCTGTTATTGTTTTTGTTTTATTGGATGTTGTTTTTCCTATTGATTTGTGATTCATACTATCAGGAATTAGAAGCTGAGAATGCAAAGCTATTGTCTCAACTTACTGACTGCCAGAGTCTTGAGGTAAGCTAGTAAACTGTTTGATAGTTTCCATAGCATTTTTGGCTACCTGTTTTATCTTCTTGGGCATTGGAGCACAGTGATAGTTTTTAGCCTAAAAAGATTAACCAAAGAAAAAGAAAGAGGAAGGGGAAAAAGCTTCATTCTTCGAAGAAATTTGTTTGAATCTGTGATGTAGATGGAGAAAAAATTGTACGGCCCAGATGAGGAAGGTATGAAATCCAAAAAATGCTCCAGGAAATCTGAAGGGAAGATAGAGAAAATGCCAGGTTCTTTTTTCTCAATATCTTCTTTAGGAGACTAGAAGTGGCACCTATGATGTGGATGTTAAGAGAAAATACATATTGTAATACATGATGACATGATATCTCTCTCATGCTCTCCCCCCCTCCCTTTTTTTTTTCAAAACATATAAAATTTGAAGGACTTCTTCATGTCATTGATTTCTTGATTTATATGCAGTGTTTCTGTTTTTCAGCTCCAACAGCATTTTTTTGGGCCTGCTGTTCTGTGTATATGATATGGGTTTCTCCTGTTTCACTTATTATAGCTTCTAATGAAATTTAAAGGACAAAGAAACATAATTTATTTTTAATCTTGTGAGAGATACCACTATAGTAAAACAGATCAATAGATTTAAATTAGCTTTTCTATCATGATACAGGCTATAACACAAGGTTTATGAGTCATCATAGCAAGAGATATGTAGCTTTAAAAGTCATGTACTTTGGAAAAAGGTATATACTATCACTGCAATATCTGGCTTTGTTTTCTATCTTAACAATTTGTCTCATAGCTTGTGTCTGAGTTATCCAGAGGTTGAGAGTCAAGCCTTTCACCCCAGCCTATGTATTTCACTGGAAAAAGGATTTTATTGTTATTTTCCATCTTAATAATTTCTGCTGAACTGCTCATCTATGCTGAGAAGGCAGCTTTGTATATTTCATATAAATTATTTTCTTTATTACATACAGAAAACATATTATAGAATTTTGATATTTCAAGTTCATCCTACAATCTCTCAATAATAGATTTCTATTTTAGTAAGCATTTTATATATCTTAAGAGCTTGCTTTGTGGTTAATGTTTGATAGATCCTTATTAATCTGAATTTCCCACAATCATTTAATTTTTCCTTAATTGAATTAAAGTTTTTTTTTTCTGTTTTTTATCCCTTCATGTCATTTCACTGTTTGGTTCTTTACTCTTTTGGTGCTTATTGAATTAGAAGTATATAAATTCCATGTGATGATTAAATATTAAATTTTTCTGACTACCTACTAAATACAGGTTCTATGGTTTTGCTTCAGAGGCACAGATGGAACCAACTATTGAGGTTTGTTTTTTACAAAGACACAAGCCAATAATTCTCAAATTCTACATAAATTGGTTATGATGTGAGTACCATGAAGCAGAATTTCCATACTCATCACAAATTATTATTTGTGTGGGATGAAGTATTCTGGTTGTCAACTGTGAGGATAGTTTTGTAAAACCATTGCATGGCATTGTATGCAAATGCCTCTGTTTTATTTATCATTTTCTTTGTGCAGTCTGAACTTTTTAAAGCTCTTGAGAAAACAAGGCTATTGGTTGGTGATAGGAAGGAGTCACAGTATTCAAGATGTGGTAGAACAGACAAAGGGGTTTCCTCTGTTGGACAAGTAAGTTGACGGGGAAAAGGAAAAATTAAATGCTTTCTATCAGCACTGTGTGATACATAACCTGATTAAGAAAAGCTGAATGGCAAATAGATCTTTCCCATTTTTATATCCAAAACCTCCCCCCCTCCCCCCAATTAATGATCATTGTGTTGCTAAAGAATAAAGACCTGTGGCAAATGCAATGCAAGAAAAGATGAGGTACTTTTGCGGAGTGCCTCAATGGAGATAAAGGGGATTAGATAGGAAATGTAAGTTAATACAGTCACAATTAACAGAGTCTCTTTCTCTTTTGGGAAGACCATTATATTGGGGATTTATCTTTTGCTGAGGTTTTCTTCACCTCCATTGACTTACCTTCCATTCTGTAACTCACATGGTTCCATCATTTCTTGGGACCTTTATTTTTCCTGAAACCTGAATGAAAGACAAGTACCTGAATTGGAATCTCTGTTATTGCTACCAGACTCAATTGTCCTGTATTCTTTAAATGGACAGAAGAATTTGGATCCTTGATTCTTTTTGGACTGTATATGTGTAGATTCTTTTTCCAATTTCTCACTCAGTTCCCAAAAACATGAGAAATTATCCTTAAGATAGCCCCTTTGGAAAGACACAGTTCCTTCTAAGGTTTTAAGTTTTTAATCTGGGCAGAAGTTCTCAATAGAATCAATATTAATACTGTATCAGTAATAATACATTGCAGCTCTATTGACCAAACATGGGTTTATCTATAAATAAGTGTGTGATAGCTTTATTGTAGGTTCAAAATGAAAAAATACTTACGTCCACACTTTCTAGTGTCTAGACACCCGATAGTCAGATACACTTGCAGGCAGTTTGATATGTTTCATAATGGGTATTACCCATCAGAGCTTGAAGCTTTTCCTTTTATTGAGTTCAGGTTTTGGTCAGAAAAGAGAGCAAAAAAATGTTGTGGTAGTGTGCTTTATAAGCTGCTCTTCAGTGCCTTTGGAGGATATGTATTCTCCTCGTTCTATCGTTGTACTATTTTCCTCTCTCGTGGATTATTTTTTCATCTATTTAATACAACAAGACTTAAAAAACAATGATAAGTGTATCATGCAATCCTTAATATTTTATGTTGTTTGGAATCTGTTATTTGACAAAAAGATTGGAAGGTTATTTAATTGTATGGGATCATTGAAGTGAGTGGGTTAAATGTCAGTGGTTTCAAAGCATATATTATACTATTCTACTGTTAATTTGTGGAGCTTCATTTAATCTGTTAATTCATTATTTAGTTGGTTCTGATGATGGCAATTTTTTAAAGCAGGTGATAGCTCTTTTCCTAAGATCAAATCTCAAGATATCTTCAGCCAATAATGGAAATTCTGGAGAAGTTGTTTTAGATGAGCAACATGGTTAGCAGAACAATATTTTCAAAATAAAGCTTTTATTTGTTTCTTCTGATATTCACCATTTTCTTGAAGGATTTAATCTTGTTTGATTTTCATTTTTGGCAATATACTGGTTGTTTCTTGTCATACACTGGTTGGATTCCTTGTTTGCTCACTTTTGCATCTTAAAGTGAATCTGTACTCTTGTATAGGAGAAGTAGAAAGGAGGGTGGGCCCAACAATAAAGACTTTCAAATTTATGAGAGAAGAAAACAGAATGATATTATGGGAAAGGTAGTGGAAGATTTTGTTAGAGGAGAGAGGAAAAAGGAGAACAGAATTGTGATGCATGGCATGTGGGTAGTGGGGCAGGAAATTCAGGTATCATTAGAGGGAAAAAGGGAAGTGACAGACATTACATGGGAGGAGTGGGATATAGAAAAATTGGTATAGGTTCTGGGGCTAGACTGCACAATCTGTGTGACAGTCTTATTTTCTTTATGTTCTGTTTCAGAGGTTTACCTTTGTGTAAGAAGCCTTGCTTCCTCTCTTTTCTGCTAATAATACGCAGAATTGTCAGTTTCTATCAGGGTCACATTAAGTCAATGAAATGAGTGAATGCTTGTGAAAATAGACCTGTGCTGCTGAAACTGATATTACATTAAATTATAGAGGATTTGTTTCATGATTTTCCCCCAAAATTTTGTATAATAACTTTGGAACTAAAATTCAAGTGCTGGGAATGGGACCAAACAATATAAATCTGTATACAGTCACTCAATACTAGTTGTGTACTAATATTTGATTTGAAACAGATTGTAGTTGTATTTATGTGTTGGTATTAATTCCCCATTTCTTTTGTCTCATCTATGAAAGATTAAAGTTATCAATAACACTAAGTACTTATTCTTAATGCTACTTCATAATTAATGAAGTCCTTTCTCCAAAATTATAATTCCGACATGGTTCCTCCTAATACAACTTAAATAATGAAAGTCTTTTTTTTTTCTTTTTTCTTCTCTGGGGGAAAGGGTTCAATTCAGTAAAGTAATGAAAGTTGAGCTTTTCTTAATATTTGGATCTTTACTTCTCTGATCAGTTTTGAAGGTTTTAAGAGTATAACAATTTTGAGGGGGCTGTAGTTTAATCTGTTGTCAATCTGGATTGCAGAGAGCTATGATTGATAATCCTTTATCTTACTATAATGATTTGGAAATGTCAGATTTCACAGTTTTTTTATTATGGTGCTATTAATGACAGTTATGCCATACTGATCAGCATAGAGCAGTGGATGTTACTGTGTTTGGCCCAAACTTTGCATGAAATCTATATCTTATTTTTATTAGTACAGACACATCAGGGCTTGAGGTATAGTTAAAGCTTCATGTTTGGAGGCGGTAAAAATGGTTGCACAATGATAAATATTTATTCCTTTTGGGTTAGCTAATTCCCCCCCCTCCCCCCTTCATTTCTTAGAGATATTCAATTGTATAATACTAGTAACTAGTAATAAGAGATTTTGTGCCTCATGCAGATATCAAGAAAATTACTTGTTTGGTAGGCTTGTTGCTATAGATTTAGGACCTGGGCTGGTAATAGGGTATATATTATTCAGATTCATGTCCATTGAGTTGTATATTTCTGATACAAAAATTATGGAGGTGTCTTATGGTTTTAGCCAATTTATAATGTAAATACAAAATTGTAATGTTTTTCTGGCAGTTCTATACTCATCAATCTATGCTTTTAACTTTTTACAGTATCCTTTACCTCATTAACATCTGTGTGGAAAATTATACAACTTTATTTTCCCCTTTCATAAAACCAACTTTTTGTTGTGTAGAAGAGGAAATTGATTATGTGAGGGTGCTAAATCGAGTCCTTCCAAATGATATTCGAATACTGGGCTGGTGTCCTGTTCCTGTTGATTTCCATGCGAGGTTTGTATGCATTCTTTCAAACTTCCTCTTCTCATATATATATATAATGATTAAACTATACAAAGAATAATGATAACAATAAGCAACGATAGACAAGGCAAGCTGAATTGTCTGAATTTACTAATACTAACCTTCATATTGCAAACATCTTGCAATAAATTAAGCTTGATATTTTGAACTATTCTATTTTATTATCATGTTCCTTGGTTGCTTTGTCAATACAGGTTCAGCTGTTTAAGCAGGGAGTATAAATATTTCTTTTGGAATGAAAATTTGAACATCCTGGTAGGAAAACCATTTTCCTAAGCAGTTTCTATAATTTCTGTTTCCAATCATTTCAAACATTTTACATTCATGTGAATATAAACACTTCTCATTGATTCATGTCCCATTAGGCCATGGAGAACGCAGGAAACAAATTTGTAGGAGAACATGACTTTAGAAACTTCTGTAAAATGGATGCAGCAAATGTGCACAACTACAGGAGGCATATCTCATCGTTTGAGATTTCTGTGACAGATGTAAAGTTAAGATTGGTAGACAAACTTTCTTACCCTTAGGCTTGTGTTTATGTGCATGTTTTCTGGCAAGAAATATGTAGGAAACCATCACTTGAAAAATTTATGTAAATTGGATGTAACAAATGTGCTCAACTATCGGAATGTGGTAGCTTATCACAATATTCAATATATCCTGTACTTATTTGAAGCCAGCATTTTTCCATTTACCTGCAGGTACAATGGCAACCAACTCTGGGTGATTAAAATAAGAGGTAGTGCTTTTCTATGGCATCAGGTTCGCTGCATGGTTGCTGTTCTATTCATGGTTGGCAAAGGTCTAGAATCACCAGATGTAGGTGCCTGGCACCCTCTTATTTAAATCATTAAATTTTTTTAGTTGTTGCTTTATTGGTTGGTCCTGTAGGCTTTAAAAGGTACAACAGAATTGGTGTTGTGATCGGTGAAGACTGCATGCATCTATATGACATGTTTGCCAAGTTTACCTCCTGAAGGCAATTTCATTAAGGATCCGGTGTTAAAATTATATTTGTTGAATAACAAGAGTTTTATGGGGCTAATGGAGTCAAGTAGTCAACACTTATCCAACGGCTGTTTTCTCTATTTGCTGCAATATACAAAATGTTGCTATTATAATAAATTTTCGGTTACTAGTTACTATTGTAGAACGTAATTGTTTTTATCATCTTGGTCTATGGATAGAGATTTTGATACCCCTCTCAAACTGCTGCAATCACATGAAAAACTTGTAACATTTGCACTATCAACCATTGGGAGAGACCTTTCCTATTGAAAGTATTTCCATCCTGCATCTCTCTCTGATTCTATGCTTTAGCAAATCCTACTACATTATCAGAGGGAACAGCTTAATCATACAGGGGATTGTCTTTTTTAAATCTTGGTCAGGAAATTGTATTTCCTTCTTGCTTATGAGTTATGATGGTGTCATCTTGTCTCTTATTTATTTTCTTTTTAATCTTTGTATCACATGTAATTTTAAATCCTACTATCCTAGGACTACTCATCTCTATGTACGGATATCTTAATTTGTAGTTTGAACTAATAAGTTTAATGCTTAAATTTGAAGGTAATTGATATACTACTGGACACTACTAGGACCCTAAGGAAACCTCAGTACGCAATGGCTTCAGAGATACCATTGGTTCTTCAATCCTGTGAATTTGATGATATTAAGTTCACGTGTTCATCAGGTATTTCTAATTTGTAGGACTTTTAAGTACGGCGACCGACTGTTTAGTTGTATTTCTTTCCGGAAATCTTGCACTAGTTAGTTAATATATTAATGCCATAAACTTTGGTCGCATCCAAAATTTCAATTTCTTCTTTGCTTGCCAATTGGGGCTTTTCACTTAGAAAAGTCTGCTAACTTAAATTTATTTAATTCATTGCATATCTAGATGCAGGAGAAGCCCTGCGCGTACATTTGGTGAATGAATGCCAAATTTACCAGCTTCAAGCTGCCATCTTTCATGAAGCTCTTCTTAATTGTGTGCCTGTATCAAATGGTGCTGCAAATGCGTTTGCTTAATTAATTTCCAAACACCTTGGTTACTTTGTTTAAAGTGATCTATTGTGCTGATAACCCTTCCTTTTCCAGATCAAAGCTTGCTGCCTTTTCAAGGATCCAAGAAGAAAGTAGTTTCCCATGTCCCTCTTAGGTCGCGACCAACTGAGCGTGAGTTCCACAAACATTACTCAAATGCATGCTATAAGTGGAGTGTGATTGCATTGTTTTCTTCTAAGCTCCACGCAATGATTCACAGAATATACTTGTCTCCTGCACCCTGACTGAACTGCTTTTTTATTCTTGTTGAATTAAATCCCAGCATCATATGAAGAACGCCGTGCCAAACTCAACTCAAAAGCATGAAGATTTCATTGGTCATCTCCATTATATAGAATGTGATTGGGTAAGCATTTGGAATTTGATTTTGGATTATCAAAATTCTATAAAATTGATTTTGGTTAAGGGTTTGAAGTGAAAATAAGTAACCGGATTTGGTTATGTTGGGAAAATTACATTTTAGATGTGAAAATTGTCAATAAAGGGATATCTAAATACCGTTTAAGTAATATTATAATATTAAATTTGGAAATATTTTTGTTAACGCACCAACTGGGTTTTTCCACTACAGAAGTGGGGGAAAAATGATGCTTCCATCAAAACCGTGATTTGGTGCACAATTTTACCAAATATGTTGGTGAAATAATCAAGGCTAGTTTGCATGAGGTGGATGGACTTCTAATGCTCCCAATGTTTTTCCAAATACACGGTGCTTGTTTGTGTTGGCGTTCCTAAGCTTCGCAAGTAGAAAGGAAATAATTTTTACTTTAGAAAAATCATGTTAAAGTCTCTCGTAACTTGGGCCGCCAATGAAGGTTCAAAAGTTGGGGTTTACTTTTTGTACCCCTTTTTTCTTTTTACATCTTTTTTTTTTTATATTTGGATATTCTTATTTTATCTTTTTCTTTTTATAATATACATTCCGTAAATTAATTTATGAAATATATTTTACGAAATATATTTTTACATTCCGCAAACTAATTTGCGGAATATAAATTTTTACATTCTGCAAATTAATTTACGGAATGTAAAAATATATTCCGTAAATTAGTTTACGGAATGTAAAAAATTTACGTTTTACAAATTAATTTACGAAATATATTTGTGAAAAGGTACAATTATAAAAAAATTTACTGAAAGTGAAGGGGTATAAAAAGGAAAAACAGGGTGCACAAAGCAATTTCCAAAGTTTTACAAACAGGCCTATAGACTTCTGCAAAGGCTGTATTATTAAGTTATCACTTTTTCCTTAAATAAATTTGTGGTTTGTTTTTTTGATGTAGAACGTGCTCGTTTGACGTATTCTAGCCCCCCACCCCAGATGCCGATTGTGAACAAACTTCTTTTTTTTTTTTTTAATTAAAGTTAGTGTGAATGTTTGTGTTATATTTGTCTTGTTGAATTGGGCTTGAAGAAAAAAGGCATCCAATTCGAACCTAAATATAAGATTTGTCTTGATTTAGATCGGTTTACATATAATATAAAATTCATTCAAATTTAATTTAATTAAAAGCAGTTTTGATTGGATTAATTATTTGTTTTTTAACACTAGTATTGGAATGGATTTAATTTGATTTTGTAAATCAATTTTTTTTTATTTGGAATGTTAATTAATATGAAGGAATGTGAATTTAAAGTCTTGTGGATTCCATTGCTTTTATTTTTCAAATTCTGCTAAATTTGATAGGAATTGATGTGAATTTATTTGATTTTAACTTGAATTGTATGGATTGATTACTTTATCCTACTGAACAGATTATTTTTTGGCAATTTTTTGTCATACAATTTTTTAATTTACATAAAAATATAATACGATATATCCTTTTGAACTATACAAATTTTTTTTTATAAAATTATATACATGAGAAAAGTTAAAATAATGTAAAAAATAAGATAAGTATTAAGTGAAATTTCATTAAACTTTAGAGATTTAAGTAAAAATTATCTTTTTTCTGTTGGTATTACATTATGTACAACGTTTGTTCGGTTGGTATTACATTATGTACAACGTTTGTTAAAACGGTTTACAGTAAGAAGTCATCGTTAGATTATTAAATAGACCATTTAATAAGATAAAACTGAATTAATTATATTTTCCGGGAGTTCTAAAAATACAATTTTATTTTTAAAACAATTGCAATTATATTTTTTTTCTTAATATGTTCAGAAAATAAAGTTTTTTTTTAAGTCAAATTAAATTAATTCAAAACATTTCCTGTCTTTAAAGATCTCGAACAACGTAACTAGTTATGCAAATTACTCATCCCAACTTCCAATTTACTTAGATTCTATTGTCACAAAAAGAACAAGATTCTAGGTCTTACATCTTTCATTGTTTCATCTTTTACAAGGAAATGGGATGGTATTGCTTATGATGGGCTTGTTTCCATTGATGACCGATTCATGGAGATGAGCAATCTAAAACAGCTGAAAGTGGATGAACATTAGAGCTGAGCGATCGTGTATACTAGATCATATTCTATTTATTAGAGGATATTTTAAAATCTTCTTTGGGTTCCCGGAAAAAAGAATAATTTTTATTGTTTATAATCACTAAATATTCTACTTCTGCTTATTTTTATCTGTTATAGTTTTTAAAAAAATTATTATTTTAGAATTTAAGTAATATTTATTATTATTTTTCATTATAACCTTACTCTTCACAAAAGTATTAATGGATAAGAGAAATAGACTAGCGAGAGAGATTAAGAATATAATAAAAACTATATAATAATTTTAATACAAATAAAGATGTTAATTTTTTTTAATTTGTATAAAAAAACTTCAAACAACACATAAAAAGAAACAGAGGGAAAAATGCACAAAATTTACAAAACTGTCAGTTCAAAAAAATCATTTCAATCTATCTGGAATTCAGACTTGCTGGGATCATTTTGGTAAAAGAGACAAAAGCTACTTAACAATACTTTGCTTGTCCATGTCTCCAATCCCGGGTGCCTTAAAACTAACTCCTCTTAATCTGGCAATCACCATGTGGGAAAAAGTGGAACCACCAAAACAACTCAAGCCTTTTCATACTCTTTCTCGATGATGGTAGGTCACTTAATAATGGCCCTATGCTTGTTATCAATATATATGTATAGGCATGGTCACAATCGCCTACTATTCATTCAATTTGAAAATGAAATCCATTAGTATCAAGAATGATTGATTAGTGGAACCCATGTCCACCCAAAAGTTCAAAATTTGAGATTAGAGTAACATTACTTATGTAGTATCTAACGTCTATAAAAATAGTTTTTTTTCCTTAATAAATTTACCATGAATGTGTTTGCCAAAATCAACAAATAAACTAACTAAAAGTTAAATAAATTTAAATAATTAGTTGTAAACTAATAAACTAATATATTGAATTGAAAATATTTGGGAAAAATAACAATAGAAATCATCAATAAATATAAAATGATATAGTTAATTAATAGACAAAAACTTGATAAATGTAATAGAATCTTTTCAATAAAAAATATTAAAATTAACTAAATTAATTTTATCTTTTATAAAGTAAAAATATTTAGTTATTAAATTTTATATAAATAAGTTTTTAAAATATTAATTTTATTAATAAATATAAAATATTTAAAATATATGGAATATTAAAATGATTATTCAAAAATTTATAATAATATAAAAAATGTATAAAATTAGTAATATTAATACAAAGAATGAGGTAATATTAAAATTATAGAAATAAATATATAAATAAATGATAAAATTAATAAAAATATATCAAGAATAAAAATAAAAAATATTTTAACTAAAAATTAGAAAGTCATTTGGAGTAGCATTTTTAAGATGCTGGTAACTATCCAAAATTTTAAAAAAAAAATTGTAACTATTAAATAATTCTATTTTATAAAACAAAGATAAAATCTTTTAAGAAATTATTTAACTAATAATTTCAACTTTTATAATAGAATTGTTAACAAACTTTTAAAAAAAATAAATTTATCGTAAGTTTGAGTTTGTAGGTTTTATCTAAAGAATATCTATTTATTTTTTTAAAAAAATTAACTAAACTTTTGGTCCCTGTATTTTATATATGATTTTAATCCATCTAATTTTAATTGTTTGTATTTAATGTTCTTAATTTTAATTAGTTAAAATAAATCTTTCATCTTAAAAAATTTCAATAATTAACAAAAAAGTAACAAAAGTGTGACATATTATTGATTTATATAAATATGTAAAGAAAAAAAAAACAGTTATTTAAAATTTCTAAAAAATATATATAAAATATTTATGAAAATTAATTTTTCTGTTTTATTTAATTATTTTATGTATTTTTTTAATTTCGGAAATCTATACAAATCATATTTATTATATTTTTTAATTATTGAATGAAATTGTAGGATGAAAAATTTAATTGAAACAATTAAAAATTATAAAAATTAAATATGAGCAGTTAAAAATAGAAAGATGAAAATCATATATAAACTAGAATATGAGAACGAGAAGTGAAATTAAATCTTATAAAATAAAAGCTCCATTGCCAAACTAAAAATTATTATTTTTTATTTTTCTTGGCTTAAATATTAGTTTAAATTAAAAGGCTTTAATCAGAAAACAGATAACTTCCAAAGCTTCACATTATTAGTAAAATTGAAAAAAAAACATTTTTAAAACTTATATTTATAAAATTAATTTTTAATTATCGGTTGAAAACTATTTTTGATGTAAAAATAAATATTTTTTCTATTATTTGAATTTGATGGTTTACGCGTGTAAAAAATGATTGTAAGGAATCTTTGCTTTTGGCATATAACAATTTCAATATTTTATATATATATATATATATATCAGAGTGTATTATGTAAAATATCTAATTATAATAAGAATGAAATAATAAATTTATATATAAATAGTAAAAATTAAAAATTATATAATTATTTAAGAAATTTTTATCTATATTTTAAATTTTAACTATTTAAATAAAATTTACTGATGTATACTCATTATTTTTATTTTATTTTTTATAATAATTAAATTTTCTTATGCAATACACCTATATATATCAGAAAAATAAAATTAAAATATTTTATTTTTTAATTTAACATTCCAGCTTTGCAGTGAACATTCTTCTAATTTAGTACCTAAGTCTTTAAATATTTAAATATTTTATTCTTTGGTTATAAGATTTTGATTGAGAGAGAAGGTGGAGGGAAATTGGGATAAAAAAAATAAGAGGAAAGCCTAAGATTTAACAAACAAAAATTGGTTGAGGCATTTTCTCTCTCACCGGCTGTTTGTGTGTATGCATCGCATCATCATATTTGTAGGGTGTGAGGTGAGGTAAGGTGAGAGAGAGAGTGAGAGAGAGAGAGAGAGAGAAAGATAGAGAGATGGAAGCTGCGATGGGACTGATGCGGAGGATTCCGCCGAAGCACACAGAAACAGCTCTCTCTGCGCTTCTGAGTCTCATGCCTCACCATTCTTCCGATCTCCTCTCTCAAGTCGATCAGCCCCTTCAGGTTTCTCTTTATCTCTCTCTCTCAATTCCATTATTCTCGTTTTCAAATGAAAATGGGAAATTTCATCAATTTACGGAATTAAATTTCGGGAAGGAAATAAAACAGGAAGGAAAATAGTGTTGGTGGGGAGGTTATTGTTGTATTGCTGTTTGCTTTCAATACTGGAAGTTTTATTTATTATGAAATTTTGAATGACGAAGTAGGTTTTGTGCGATGTGGAATGTGGAAAGGAGTTCATACTGTGTGAATATAACAGAGATGCCGACTCTTACAGGTTAATTTTTCATCCCTACCTATCTCTGGTTTCTCCTGGATGGAATATGCTTAGTGTTTATGTCTTTGTTGTCAAGCATGTTTCACTATTTTTTTTCTTTCATGTCTATCCTAATCGATGACCTTTTATTTCCTTTGAAGCAAAATAAGACATGACCTTTTATGAAGTATTACTGGTCAATTTTTTTATTGCAATAATCACTGAGTAAAGCTAAAACATTGGTATAACTTTTCATAAAACCTCGAACCATGTTTGGTATAGCATTTAAATTTAAAACATTGGTATTTAAAAAAAAAACTAAGAAAGGGAGGGGGGGAGGGATTAATGTTTATTTATATAGAGGTAAAGATAGAGCAAGTTGGTAGTGTCTGGGAGAAAATCAGAGAGAGGGAAAATAAAAAAAAAATTTCTACCATGAAAGATATGGTTAGTTCTATGGTTTTTAACAGAAGAAATAAAATTGAATGTATTTGCTGGCATTTTGATAAATATGGATGGCTGCATATTATTAAAAAAAAACAGCATATTTTATGTAAAACTTAATATTGATATTGGAGACCAGTACAAATATTGAATTATTTGTTGCCAAGTAGTTCAATTGCTGTGGACAGATCCATGATTTATTTATCATGAGTCCCCACACCCCATTTTCCTCTTTTAATGTTTAGTATTCAAGGACAGACAATTTTAAACATATTGTTGTACTGTGTGTATCTGCAGATCACCTTGGTCGAATAAATACCATCCAGCACTAGAAGATGGGTCCCTCCCTTCTTTAAAGTTGAGGAAGCTTGAAATTGAAGCAAATGACATATTTGCAATATATCGTGACCAGTGAGGTTCTTTACTTACCTCATCTTTAGAGTTTATGTGCTTTTCTAGTTATCTTATGTAGAAATCTTTCTGCCGAGTAACTTACTGCCTAATTTCTGTTGTGTCAAAGAAAATCAATTGAAGATGGATCATATTATGTTTTCTTCTGGCTATCTATCTGAATACAATATTAGCTATTTTGTTTTAAAACAATATGCACCATTAATGGATAATGTCATAGATATTATGAAGGTGGCATTTCATCAGTTTACATGTGGGAAGATGACAATGAAGGTTTCGTAGCCTGCTTTTTAATCAAGAAAGGTGAGCGTGTTATTTAAGTTAACTCTAATAGAAAACACGTCTCATCCTTTTGATCTTGCTTCTAATGTGATACTGTTTGCAATTCCGTGATTAAAGATGGCTCCAAGACAGGGCAAGGTCGACGCGGATATCTGGAGGAAGGAGCATGGGATGCTATACATGTTATTGAGGTAAATTGTCTGTCAGTTGAAGACTAAGCATTAATAAATGCAACTGCATAATGACCTTTAATATATAAACATAAAACATCTCTCTTTAGCTCTAATTTTCAGATTCTTTTCTTGCAAGTTGATTTCAGTAATTCTATGTCATGCTCTTCTTTTGTTAATTTAGGTGGGACCGGATGAAGAAGAAAACACCAGTTATCGACTAACCAGTACAGTCATGCTCACTCTGACCACTAATAATGAGTCATCAGGAACATTCAGTTTGTCTGGATCAATTAGACGTCAGGTACTTTCTATCAAGGTTTTTAAGACTGAACCGGTTATTGAATCGATTAAAATACTCATTTAAGGTTCAATGATTTAACCATGGGGAAGTGTGGTTGATTTAAAATATTTATAATATAATATATATATATATATAATATTAAAATATAATAGTATAATATCATAACTTTATATGATTAAAAATGGAAAATTATATACCATTTCAACTTTTCAAATTAAAAGTTACACATGCAAGACTAAATAAAACAACATAATTTTAATTCTTTTTTCAAAAAATGACCAAAACAAAATCATTTTATACAAATTGATTTTTTACCTGTTCATCCCATTTTCCTTGTTTTTATTGGTTCTACCAGTTTTTTGCCTAAACAGTTTTGTGGTTCAAATGGTCTGGAGGGATGCCCGATTTATGGTCTCATCAGCTTGCTAGGCCCTGTTTTTGAAACAATACTTTTGATTAAACTTTGTTCACGTTGACAATTAGATCGATCAGTTAATGCTTGCATGCTAAGTTTGATTTTCTTTCTTTCATGAGAAGCCACATTATGAATAATGCACCTTTATTGATTATTGAATTAATTATATGATTGTTGTTTGACGAAGTTCAAATATCAAAATGCTTTCTTTCCTTTTGCTTGAGTCAACTTTTTCAGTTTTTTTATCCTAAATTAGTTTTTTCTTCTATTTTAGATGAGTATGAAGCTATCAGTTGCTGATGGCCATATTTGTAACATGGGAAGGATGATTGAAGAAATGGAGAGTAAGCTCAGGAACTCACTAGATCAGGTACTTCTTGTATTCAAGATTAGTTTTTTTTACCTTCTCTTTTACCCGTTCTCTGGTTGGGGTTAAAGATCAGGTGATTATTTGGTTCAGTTTATTTTGAAAAACTAATAGCTTATTTTTTAAAAAAAATTAGCTATGATTTCTCCAATAAGTGATTCCAAACATGCACCAAATTGTCTTTTGGATAATTATCAAATTTAAATTCCTTTCTGTCTATGACATTTCAAAGTTCAAACTACAAGGCAGTGTAGTTCATCTTGTCGATCATCTGTGTGTTGGTGCATGTTACAGGTATACTTCGGGAAAACAAGAGAAATGGTTTGCACACTGAGACCACCGTCTGAAGTGGTGCAGATGAGGATGCCTGAGAGCTGATTTGCTGTTACTTGGTGTAGCAGAGAGAATTTTACTTTGTTTTCTTCATATGTTTTAGCTTATTGGCTGGTAATTTGTCACAGGATTTGAAGTAGATAAGTACAATTGGTGGTTCAGATGGCCATCGTTTTACAGAGGTCGTTCTGTTTGTTGTTTGAATGTCAATGTTGTGTTCTGTAGTGGATAAGCATCATGTTTGTTGTTGATACTTGAATGATGATGATTCAACCAGACAGTGGAATTCCAAAACTGGTGCCCTGAGCTCATCCGTTTTCTGGGAAATGACCTTCCAAATTCCTTGTGCCATTACATAGTAGATTATTGTTTTCATCATATTGTTATTATTGAGCAGAAGATAACATAGAATTGCAGAGGAGCGATTCAGGGTACAAGTAGCAATTTTGATCCCTATCTTTAGACTCCATCGATTTTTTACATATTTAGATATGAACTATATTTAAATTTTAAGTAAATGGTTTTTTTTAATGTTTAGTATTTTTATTAACTAATAAAGCAAGAATATTTTAATGTTAAAACTAGTTTTTTTCCCACACCATCCATGGTCTGTTGAGATGATTTCTTTTTATAATAATATGTAAAAATAAATATGGATACTTTAAAACTTGTTATTTATTCATGGTCTACAAATGTTATATTTTCAATAAATTTTGTTGGTATTTTAATTTGGTTATTATATTGGTGGTTGAAAAAAGAATTATCTAGTATAAACATTGCGAAAGATATACGTTTATATTCAATTTTGAAGCTAAATATGTATGTAACAAAGGTATGCATCAACGTGAGTAGATATAAATGTTATATCAAGGTTTAAAACACCAATCTTATATATAAAATAAAAAATCCTGTTGAAGAATCAGCTTTATCATATTATGAATTCTTTATATATCTCATGATTCATATCTAAAGATTAATCATTAAAAAAAAAGTGGTTTGTTAATATATTTTCCCTTGTCTTATATAAGTTTAATACAATTGAAAAATGTTAATATCAGCTTTTAAACTTTATTTTAAGCAATTAAAATAGAAAAATTTTATTGAAAAAATATTTGCTATATTTGCTATATTTTAATATTATAAATAACTTCATTCCAATAAAGTCTTACTGCACTTAGATGTTAATTTAATTTGAAGAGTTTATTTTAACAAAATTGGGGAAAAAATTATACTCTAGAAGTATATGCTTCTTTCATTAAAATTATAACACCTGAAGTGTATAATTATTTTTTTTATTCTTTCAGATGAAAATAAGAGAAATCTATCAAATTATGAGTATTAATTGCAAAAGGAGTATGTAATATAGAAGTAAAAAAAAACCTCATTAGTAAGCTAAAATTTTAAAAGTATTTTAAAAAGGGACTTTTTTTTATTGTTTCTGTTGTATACACATGGTAAGAAGTTAAAAATAGAACAAAATTATTTAAAAATATTTATTACATAAAAATAATAAAATTATTTAATGCTTACTTTTTTAAAAGTAATAAAGTAAAGGATCTAATAGATCATATTTATTGTTCCTTATCATTTGTTCACCGACACACAGTAACCTTCTAACAAATCTGAAGTTTTTGCTAATATACCATTTTTTTCATTGTTAATACACTCGTTTTAAAAACAAGATATGTTACGAAACTCCTATAAATAATAGAAAAAATGGCATAGAGGAAGCAATTATTTTAAAATAAAAATGATGTAAAACTAGTACATAAACTGTATTTCGTATTGGCAATTACAAGAAAGATTAATTGTTTTAATTGCTTAAATGTGCAGAAGAATAAAGACAAGAAATGTAAAGTTAAATATGAAATAGTTATATGTTTTCTTATTAAATCAACGGCCTGTTTTACATTAAGAATTATTTTCCCACATTGTGTACATACTCCATTTTAAAATATGATCGATATTGTGTCGTAAGTACACATTTCAATTATATTAAATGATTTGAAAAATTCTATTTAACTTTAAAACTTCTATAATTATTTTAATGTGATCATCTAAATATATCCTGTCTGTAACAACTTTATCTTTTTTATTAATTTACTTTATACGTTAACAAAATGAATAAATTTATTTATTGAATAATAAAAAGTTGAAGGGCTATGGAATAACTAAAAATTAAAACCAAAAAGCTAAGAAAAATATTAAGAAAACATTTTTTAAAAAACACAGTTTATTACACTTTGTTTGATTGGTTAAATTTTAAAAAAATTAAAACAATTTTTAAAAATATATTTGACATATATACATTAAATTTTTTTAAAATGTCAAGATACAAAAAATATATTAAAAAAAACATGTTCCAAAGAATATGTTAAAAATCAAATTTAACTAAAAGAGCAAATAACTAATTTTGGCCAAAGGCTAGAATGTTGGAGGAACCCGCTGCCCTGTATATAACAAGTAGCAACGCCCTTTTTCCATATACCACGGCCAGAACAGCAGTAGAAATAGTCAAAACTCAAATTCTCTTCCGCCGCCATGGTTGAGGTTGTGTCAAATATACAAAATTCCAAAATAAATAGAAAAGGTAAATTGAAACCTCACTGAAAGACGGTTAAAAAAAATGGGGATCGAGGCCACGCAGCTTTACCTGCGCCATGACCAATCTTCATCCTTAGCCTTCCCTTTGACAAAGGTAAAAAATAATTGAAGGCCATTGTCTCCGCAATATGAAGCAATTTATGTCTCAGATGGCAGATTCTATTACTATTAACGTATCGCCTTGTCTCTTGGAAGAGAAAACAGAACTAAAAAATGCCGTGGCACTAAAGGACATTAATTTTTTTTATTTTCAATGTTCAAATCACAAAACTTGTTTGTATTAAGAGGTTTGTGTCGTTTTTCGATGCTACTTCAGCCAAAAATGATTTTTTCGAAGACCGACCTTAACCCAAATAAAGGCACATAACAGTCTCATGATATTATATATATTGCCAACTCCTACACGCCTAACTTTTCTCGTTAAAAAATAACTCAGGCTAAAATTAAACATGTCAGCAACCTAAAATCACAATAACCCAGAAGGCTTCTCGCTGAGCAAGCTTTGAAATACTTGTCCTACAGTAAAAGCTATGATAAGGTTTACGATTCCAAGATTAAGCTTTGGCATCAGATGCAGCACTAGGAATGCTGCTGGCTGTCTTTTGCGTCAGGTTCATTATCATCGGATGCTTGTTCTGTGACTTCCTCGTCTGTGTCACTCTCATCATCTGAACAAAAGATCAACAAACTCGAGTTAAATACAACTAAAACAATAAATTGAAATTCATAAAGAATTTAAATCACAATAAGAAGCATCAACCATGCTGCATTTTCATAAAGAAAATAAAAGACAGGAGGTAGATACCCTTACCATCATCATGGTCTGCCGCATCACCATCCAGTTCCTCACCACCACCCATGCTCAACTTCTGAAAAAAAGAGAATAATCGTGTAAGAGATCAAAAACCAAAAATATAAGTATTAACTATCTTGTGTTTTGCTACTTACAGAAAAATCAAAGTCGCCAAAGTCCATATCAGCTCCAGCTGAAAAAACAATAAGCAAATGAGACAATTGATGCAAAATGAAGACCTTATATATTCTGAGAAACTTAGTAGATAGAATCACTAACGTTTATTATCGTCCTGCTCCTCCTCCTCATCTTCATCAACCCACTTGTCCCAATCTACTTTCAGAAAGACTGGAGGTTTTCCACCCTGCTTTAACAATCTGCTCCACCATTCGTTCTCAGCCTTTTTCACAATGTAGAAGATATTTCTAGAACCAACACTAGCTTTGCTATTCTGAGAAGAAAGATTTTGACAGAAGTTATTAGAAAACTGTTAAAAGATATGATTACCAAACTATAACAAGATTGACAGCATTCTTACATTTACATCAACCTTGTCAAACAGGTCAATGTTAACTTCATAAGGAATCTTTTCTGCACCTGTAGTTGCAGAGAAGTAAAATTTTCCTTCAGGCTCCAATACAAGCTTCACATCCTGGGCATCAGGCAACTCAACAGTTATGTAGAGCTCATCAGATCTCTGAGCCCATTTGACAGGAGGATGGCGGCTGCAGTTAAAAAATTTAAGAAATTTAGGGATCTAGAATACTGAAAATCTTGCTCAATATAATTTCCCCAACTGACACAAGAACATGGCATGACTTATTTTCAAACAATAACTTTAATGCAAGCATCAAGTCACAGGGCCCCAACAATAGCATACAGAACCAATACATCATAATAACAATCATTTAGCTCGTTTATGGTAGAAGGAAATTTCGTACAAAAAAGAGTAGTAGAGAAATGCAAATTTTTAAAATATAAAGAGAATTACACTATAAAACAAGAAAAATAAAATATGAAGGATATCTGTCCAATCTTTATACACGTCTGAAATGGCAACTCCCTTGAAATAGCCATCAACAGATCAAGAGACTACTAGATAAACTGTATCAGTACAGTAGCCACAAAGGCATAACATACAATACTGCATTGATACTGATTACTAAAAATATTCAAAGCAATCACAAAATTCTGAAGCTCACATTTTATTTTCAAGAACGAAGACAAATAACAGAATCACCATAGTTTCAGAAAAGTTTACCCTATAAAACTTCTTCTAAATTATTGATTCAAAGGTATCCAAACTTTTGCTGCAATGGAGCACTAGAAACCTCAAAATAACTCATTGCACAACTACACAATAAAACAAAATTCAAGTAAAAAAAATGAAATCATGCTGACCGACTTCCATGTAACTTATTGGCTTAAATTAATTAAAACTATAGTGGAAAAATATCTTGATTGTAACAAATTTAGGTCTATCATATACAAATATAGAAGAGATTCTATTCTAAGACATGATTTTGTTCTAATTTTCCCCCTCAAACTTCTAATTCAACATCAATTTGTCCTTGATTTTATAAGCATTAATATAAATAACAAACCACATGAATTTCTTTAAAACGGAATGCTCATATCAAACAAAAACTGTCAAATTCCAGATTCATGCTAAGCAGTGCCACACATGTAACATGTGCGTCAATCTTATGCGCATTGTTCTCTGTCAATATGTATAAGAAATTTCCATCACACGCATCACCAATCGTCCAGTCAGGATAGCCTTTGAATGTGAAGTCAAAGCAAAAAACACACTTAATGAGACCACATCAAAACTTATGCTGCAGAAAATGGATGCAACTGAACACCAACTATAATTGAGAAAATTTCACATTCCAATACTTGACGAAGAAAACAGTGCAAAAATACTTCATCTGTTTCTCGAGAAGGACACAGCAAAGAAATGAGAGACTGATGAAATAGACACACACGAAAAAAAATCCAAGAATGATAAGCAAGTAACCTAAGCCCTACAATCAACCGAAGAAGCCATAAACAAACGATACGAATATCAACAATTAAATGTTGTAATCAACCAAGAAACATAACAGAATCTAAAATTTCTTAAGCAAAACGCTACATCCCTAACTTATGTATTTATTTTTAAATCAAACTCACAGCAACAGAGAGCAATAGAAGAAATGGAAAAAAAATATTCCATAAAAGTAAAGTGCTGTGGAATTCATCCAAACACCCAAAAATAGAGAGAATATCGACGAAACGGCACGAAACGCAGTGTACAGTCTTAAATTTTGCGTTCCGGCACTTTCTCGAGAACCTAACAGTATAATGTGGGTGACAGAAAAACGCACCTCATATCGGAAAAACTGTGTAAAATTGTTGCGTAACGAGCAGTGCTTTGGGTTTTCTCAGCGACCAAAAATGAGGTGATAGGCAACTGAGACTGGTAGGGCAATGCTTTCAGTTTTATAGCACCGATCGATAAAATATGAGAAATTGTTTCTTTTTTTTTTTTTCAAAAACACAATAAAACAATGTGATATATACAAAATAAAAAATTATTAATATTAATATTTAAACTGATTTTAAATAATACAAATAATAAAATTTATTTAAAATTTTGTATTTTATTTTTATATTTAATATTATAATAACTTTTAGTAGCTTATTATTATTATTATTATATGTTTAAAAAAATTGTTATTGAGAAAATCGATAAAAATATGCAATTATAATTCTAGTATCTATTATTTTCGTTTGCATATGTTTTTTATCTCTTTAATTTAAATTATTCGTATATAATCTTTCTAGTTTTCTATTTGTTAAAATTAAATCTCTCATTTCAACTATTCTCAAATAATTAATAAAAACATAATGTACGTGTAATATTTATTTGTATAAATTGACAAATAACATATATAAAAATTTAAATAAAATATAAAATATAACAAAATTTTATTTTTTCATAATGTTTATTTAAATATTGTACACGGTTTTCTTTTACTAAGTTATGCAAATTAATGTCACTCATTCGTTATATTCCCATTAATTATACAACGGGATTTGGAGTCAGGACTTAGTCCGCATAACATTTATAGATTTTGATTTCAGTTTTAGTTTAATTTTTTTAGTTCTTATATTTAACAAAAGTATAATATTTTTTAGTTCCTTATTAAGAATTAAAACTACTTAATTTTTGTATTTTGTAAAGATAAACGAGTAAAATTTAATTAAAAAGAAAAATTAAAATTACTAATTTTAAAAAATTAAAAATATATTTAACCTTAACGTTTAAGATGTAAACATTTTTGTAATTTTTTATTGGCTTTTTTTTTTCAAATTTTCCCGCACTTAATTATTTATTACAGAGGAACAATCTTTCTGAAAATACGAAAACTAACAAATATTAATGGTCAATTAAGTATAGTGATAACGAAATTTTCAATCTATGTTACTTTTATGCGTGAGCGAGATCATTGCCCTCTTCTTAGGGGGGAGGAATTCAGCAGTGCGTAATTGATATTTAATGAAAGTCCTTAATGGAAATATTAAGTTAATAAACATATAATTTCATATTCAAAAATGATAATTAATATTAATTAATTTTTTTAAAATTGAAAAGTTTGCTTACATACAACTTAGTTTTCAAATATATATATAACCAACCACAAAATTAGTCTACTTTAACTAATAATTTTTAATTTCATATTGTAGGAATGTAACTGCACCAAAAATTCAACAGAAAAACTTCACCATTCATAGTAATTATATCCAATCTAAACAAAATTATCTCATTAAAAAATACTTACAATCTTGTAACAAAAAAAATATCTTCTAATATATAAACTTCATGGCAAATTCATTTTTATCCATCAGCTTCTCTAATTATGACATTTATTTTCCAAACTAGATCTACTTCATAAAAAAAGGAAATAATTTGTTATGAAATTAATAAATTTGAGAACCAAATTGTATTGACGTTAACCATCAAGGGCCAACGCACCAAATGTTGCCACTTGTATGTTTATTATTCTTTGCTTTAGCCATTCAAAAGTAAATGAATTGAAATGACAGCTTCACCCGAATGGTCCAAATGGTTCAAAATTACAATAAAAGTTTAAAATAAACGGTACAAGTGAATAACTAGTAGAAATAGGAAATTATGGTAGCGTAAAAACCTGGTACTCTTTTAGCAACTTACATCTTCAAAAATGTTTTTTAAGTACATAATAATAAATAATGAAAAGCTCCATAATCACATCATCATAGTTATGCTACACAATGTGGGTTGGCAAACCTACTGTAACAAGATGAATTGAAAAAGCCAGTAAGCTCCAATCAACTTGAGAAATGCCTAAAGTAAAGCCTCTGGTCCTAAGGAAAAATGGTGCCATCAGATGTGAGAGTTTTAACAATTAAAGTGTAACTAGTCCTTTGCTGGCCTTGCTTCAAAACCCCCTCCAGGCCGTGTTACAAGATTGAAAGGCATGTATGTGCCAAGAAGTTTGTCCCATATGGAAAAAAATGGCTGAGAATAATTGTACTTCAGCCCTTGTAGTTGATGATGAATGTCATGGTAAGCTGTGTTGTTCTGGAAGAACAAATGGAAGATGTTACCAGGCAACCACAGTCCACAGTGATCGTCAACTGTTTTCATAACCGCAAAGCAGAAGAATACAACGGCAGTTCTCGCAGTCATCCTTGAAACAAGATATGAGATGGCCCCACCCACAGTGTCAAGCAGAAGACCTTCGATGGGGTGATTGTAAAGGGCCCCTATTGCATAAGGAACAATCAGCCTATGATGCTGGGAGTGGATATGGCGGTATAAAAACTTGTTCTGATGCATGTACCGATGCACGAAGTATTGCCATGTATCCATCACAAACATCGCAATAAGGATTTGCAGAACTTGCTTGGGGATAGAAGGCTGCACTATATCCCCAGATGCATTATTCGTTGTAGTCAACTACAAAATTGTAGCAAGCATATTAGTCACTCAACAACAGCTAAAGAGTTTGCAGAAAATTATTTGACTTCAGATGTAACTGTAATTTCCCTCTCCCCCATGCATTCAGTATGATATGACAACTAAAATCTTTTTTAGGCATCTAAAAAAAACTTCCAGTAGTTCATTTCAATATTCAAAAAAGCAATAGCCAGGTCTATTAATATATTGGTCCTACACATAATTCAATTCCTTAACCTCTTTATGTATATAGCAGCTAGGCATGTAACTGATTTCCATGAAAGCTTCATCAGTTTGTCAAACCAAACGCAAAAAAGCTAGAGTACTAAATAGCCAATATTAAAATGAAATCCTATCTGCGCAGCTGACACTGAACACAGCAACCAACCATTATCCTATTAGGTAATGAAACTTTTTTAATAAGGATATGCAAGAGGCAAATTACTTAGGAGGTGTTTGATTTCCTTTTAGTTTTTAGTTTTTAAAAACCATTTTCAAAAACTGTTTTTGAAAAAGAAGTGAAAGGGAGTAAGTGGAAATTTAAAAAGATAGAATAATTCATGAAAAAACATGACTAACAAAAAACTGAAAATAGAAAATTAAAACAACTTTCAGAAATATTGTTTAAAAAAATGCAATAGTGTTTTTTAAAAAAGTTTACAGAAACTTCACTCATCAAACAAGTTTTGGTTTTTTAATTTTGAAAAACAAAAAACAAACAAGCCCATGAAACTTAATATACAGATTAGCCTAATTTTAAAAAATGATGCTGCTTCTACAGTTAACATAATAAAGTAAAAGGGAAGTTATTGGCCAACATATCAAGCATTTGTTAGTTTCAAATAAAAAAAAAGGGACAATTCTTTTCCCATGAAACGCAAGCATAATTGCAGAATCCCGCATGGTCAGCAAATAAGCTATCAGTGTCATCAACCCAACAAACTATACATGGCTTATTACCAAATATGAGTACCAAGTTCAACGGCATTGTGCTGTTTTTGCAGTTCTACGGTGTATATGGTCGAAATGTCTACACCCTAAATCTGTTACATAATAACAGCCCTTACATGGCTTCTCTTTGGAGCTCGGCTCATGGTTGTTAATAGGGAATTCTTGCTTCTAATATACAAAAAGATTGGATGAGCACCTTCTTGCATTTTGAGCCATTTTAGCTGGCTGCTTATAGATTATCATTTTAAGAGTTTCTTATATTGCTTTCAGATATCATTTCTCTCCTTTTTTCCTAATAATATTATTATTCTTCTTTGCCAGGGATAGAAAGGTTGAATACAAATTCAGGCCAAAATTTAGATTAGAGTAAGCCAAAATTCTCATGAATGGATGTTTCCATCAATGAGCCAGTCACTCAAATAAAAGCCAAGCCTAGTTGAAGATAAAATATTCAACTAACAAATATAATTGTAAATTAATTCTTCCAAAGAGTCAACTATTTTATTGCACAGCAAAAATTCTATAAAAAAAAAACACTATTCACATCAATTAACACCTCCACTGTTGACATGCTACCTAACATGTCTAAATGGCAGTTCATATGCAACATCAATCATTCACATATCAGCTATTGGATAGATCAACCATGAATATGCTACACCATTCAATGTGGTAGATCATGAATAACATTGTTAAAACTCAACTACATTAGGAGTGTCCAACTTAAAAGACTAATCCATTAGATGGAAGAGCCCCATAGCTTAGGTACAGCATCAGACTTCTAATTCTATTCAATATGGGTCTCATAACAAACATCTTTTTATCAAAGGCAGAAATTTTAGCTTTTTATAACTGATGCCATGTCGTTTTGCAAGTCATACAAAAAAGGGCCTCACGCTAAACATTTAAGATAGAAAAGGGAGAATAAGAAAAAGGAGGGCTACTTATCCTAAAAGCAAAAAAGAAGATGAAAAATAAAGATAAAAGTGTACACAAAAGCAACATGAATCAGGGATAAATGAATGAAATAGAAACTAGAAAATGGAATAACAGTTTCATTTTAAAGATGCTATAGCACCAAATGTGTAGAAAAGCAACAGCAAGCAATGCAGCACAATCTTGAAAGCTAGAATAAGTTTCTACTAAAAAACTCTGTTAACTACAATTGTGATTTGTGAACAAACGTTATTAGAAGAAATTAACTCAAATGTAGAAGGACTGACCAAGAAGAGTGCAACAATTGCCTGGACAAGCTGCTGAAGCAAAACACCCTTCACAACAGTTGAAAAGGGCACCAAATTCTTGTTTTCCTCATCTTTCCTAGTATGCAACCGATACTTATCTAAAGGTGGGAGCAAGTGATAAAATCCAGCATAGACCCAATAAAGCACAATAGGGGCAAATGTGCCCATCACTTCATCGCTCACATATTCTTCCCAGAAAACCATCATATAAATTTAAAAGTGGAAACAAGTCAATTTTAAGCAAAAATAACCCAACCCCGAAACAAACTCAGCAAGTCAAGGATGCATTACAGCTCAAGATCTTAACTTGGCCAAGCTCCATCACTCCCTGAAAAGGAAAATCAAAACTGTTTAAGTTATTGGGCAGACAAAAAAGGAAATAGAACAACAACTGAAAAGGAAACCACAACTTCTACCATACGTTCGCATGATTCCTAAACTTTGCAAAATAAAAAACCCCAAAAAAAAAATAAGAGCCAGAGTTTTGCATTAGACCACGTTGAATTCCCAAAAACTGAAAATTAGAAGATTTTGAGAGCTCCCCTGAAATTCTGAGGAACCGAAGTCAAAGCATGGAACTTTCGAACAATACAGAGGGAACCCAGAATAGAATGTGGCACAATGGCTTACCAGGATATCCAGACGATCAAAACGGTTTCAGCCACGAAACCCTCCTCAGCTAGAAAAGCGTATTGTTCGATCAGATCTAGGGCGTAATTTGAATGGATAAACACTGGTGACAGTTGTGAGATTCCAAAAATCTTCAAAAGTCTGAATTTTCTTTTGTTTTTTGCCCTTTATCTTCTCTCCCTTCTCTGTACCTTCTCCCCTCGGAGAAAAGAAACGTGTTTGGGAGACAAGAAAATGATTGAAGCATTTTCTTTTTGGCCCCTCCATGACCTAATTTTGTTGTTCGAAAAACGAAAGAAATTTAATGGATACACGTGTTACGCTATCAAGACTTTGATCAGACTTTCCTTCAATCGCCAACGTTCAAAAAGTTTTATTCCATATTTCCTTTTTTTATCGTTTTTCTATAAATAGAAAAATACCAATACATTCTTAAATATATTTTTATTGCAAATTAAAATTTACGTATTATCTCTTTCATAAAAAAATAATCCATCGAATCAAATTTAAAACTTTCATTTGTATTCATTTTATATTTAAATGTATCTTTACTTGTTATAAATTCTAATTTGACTTATTTTTTGGGATAATTTTCTATATCACCATTCATTAATATCATAACATATATTCAATTGTATCATATTACTGACTATTTTAAAGTAGCATGTCTAATAACATAACTAAATATATATTATATGATGGAAGATTTTTTTAAAATTATATTTTTATATAAAAACAAGTATCCTCTATAAAAAAGTAGTTGTATTTAAATTATAAATATCTACAAAATAATAAATAGGTTTTTCTAAATAAATTGTACATAAAATTTAAACCTGAAATTATATTTTTAAAAATTTAGTATATACCAATTAAATTGGTTACCCATTAGTAAATTATAAAATTTATTAACATCAAAATTAATGTTTTTTTTTAAATAGATAAAGCGGTGTTTATATAAAATTTTAAGATAAATATTTCACTCTTATATTTCGTATTAATCTTATTTGTTAATAAATATATATATATATATATATATATATATTAAAGTATATTTTAAAATCTATAATAAAGATTATTCATAAAAAAAATTACTAAAATACTAATATTTTAATCTTATGTTTGAACAGAATATTTTAATATCTTTAAAAATTAAATATTTTTATTTTAAAATTATTTAGTTTGAATAAAAAAATTAAATTTTTTATATTTAAAATTATTTAAACCCTAAATTTTAAATTTTTTATTTAGATTAAATAATTTAATTATTAATATATACAAAATTTTATATTTTAATATATATGAATTTTTCTTAATTTTATTTATACTTTTTTCTTCATCAAAAAATTTAGATATATAAATATTTTTATTATACAATATATTTAAATATAATAATAATCCAACAAATATATATAATTAAAAGAATAATAAAATATGATTATCATTTATTAATAATAATAATAATATTATTATTATTGTTATTATTATTATATCCACGTACAAAAAAGTAATGAAGTAATGAGAAAAAATAAAATAAAATAAATAATAAAAAGAAAATATTGTTTATAAAATAAGTTAAGAAAATTTAAAAATTTTTAAATTTCACCTATTTAAAAAAAATTTTAAAATTTTTTATTTTATATTTGGATGAGGTATTTTAATAATAAAAATAAATTTTTTAAAAAAATTTTAAATTTATAGAAACTAACTCATCCTATTTAAATTTGATGTGCATAAGATTATAGTAATCAAAAACTAAATTAATTTAAACTAAATTGATTTATAAAATAAATTGACTAATAAAAAATGATAATGCATATTTTGATCTATGAACTAATAGGTTAATGTGTTTAATTTATTTAATTATTAAAATATTAAATTTAATAAATTTTTTTAAAATAATTAAATAGTTGACCTATTAACGCATGAGTCAAACTCACTTAACACAAAGATTAAATGGATTTAGTTGAAAAAAATACACATTTAAAATGGATTAATAATTTCATTGGTATAGATTCATCTAATACGAAGATATTTATATGTATATTTGTTGAATTATTATTCTGTTTAAATATATTTAATAATAAAAAAATTTATATATTTAAAATTTTTAATGAACAAAATCAGTATGAGAAAAATTAAATATATATATATATATATGTGAATATTTAAATATAAATTTTATACATTAAAAATTAAATTATTTAATGAAAATAAAAATTTAAAATTCAATAAATTAAAATATATCATCCAAATAAAGAATTTTTCAATATAACAAATTTAAATTTTTTATTCAAATAAAATATTTTTAAACTAAAAAAATTTAAATTTTCAAGTATTTTGAATTTCCTAAAATATTAGAATACTTAATGCAAACACAATGTTATTTTAATTTGTTAAATTATTTTTATCAAAATTCATAAAATTTAAAATTTCTTTTAAAGTTTTTTCTCAAAATTCATAAAATTTAAAATTTTTCTTAAAAATATATCAAAAAAATATATTTTAATTTATAAAATTTCATTTTTTATCAAAATTTATTTTTTCCCTTAAAATATATCATCCAATTACAAGAATTATATCATATTTCAATATCTTGGAAATTAATCACCTTTAAAATACGAATTATTTATTGATTCTTCATATAAATGTTTCAATCCTAAAATACTTGCAGGTATATATTATATATATAGATAATTATTTTTAATAATCTATTTCAGTAATGTTTTTATAATTTATTAAAATATTTTCCAATTTATTTAAATATTTTTTGTAATTAATTTTATAACATAGAATTTCATGCAATAAAAGTTTACTGAAAATGTTTAATTAAAATATTTATCTAAATATAACTTTAACTATGGTTGATTTATTTTCACCCTTTTTACGGAAGCTTTTATTAGAAGTATTTATAGATTGGATAAATTCAGTCGATTTCTAAAGTAAAAATAACAACACAATTCAAAATTTTAACTTAAAATAATTTAAAATTTGATACATTCAATTATTTAGATCTGTTATCAAGTTTCTCACCATCCAACTCAAGCAGATAAATGTTCTTATTGTTGTAATTATGTTCCTTCATTCATACATGTATGTTATAAACATTTGCAGGTACATCTGCCAAACAATTTTGCCATTTGCCAGTTGGCAACAATGTTTGACCAATGACTTTGTGTCATGGATTTGTTTTCCTCCACGCTAAAAGGCTACGTTGGAGTGATTTTTTTCCTTTTATTTTACTTATTTAAATATCTTGAAAAATTTATACTACATAATTTAATAATTAGATTAATAAAATTAAATATTTATAAAAATATCATTTGTATCAAATTTAACACGCTATATTTTTTAATATTGTTCATGTGAATGTATGCGAAAGAAATATTATGAGTAATTAATATTAAAATTTAAATATAACATGATATTTTTAATTATTTATGTGATTCTAAGTAATTATTTATTTTATTTATTAATGAATGAGTGTACTATTAATATTAGGATCATTTATTTATTATTTATAAACAGTAATTTTAAGAATGTGCAAACAACATTGCTTTTAGATATTTGTTTTGGTTTTCTAATGAGAACTTCAATTTATTGAAAGACAAAACACAAGTGTGTTTAAGCATTTGAAAAATCCAGAATATAAAAATTTGACTATTTTGAGAAAACAATTTAAGTAGATTTTTAAAAAATACTAAAATTATAACCAACTTTTAAGATAATAAGTTTTACAATTATAAAAAAACAAATATTTTACATAAAATATCCAAATATCAAATTAATTTTTTTAATAATATTAAATACCCCTTTAAAAAAAATCTTCAACAAATGAGCTGAGATTATTTAAAAAATACTTGTTATGAAAAATATTTTAGAAGTTGATAATACAAACTTATATAAAATAAAAATAGAAATTGAAAATAATCAAATTTATTTTTTTAAGAAACTTTTTGAAATAGATTTGTTTGATTTGGATTTAATTTTTTAAATATTCGTTTATGATAAATGTAAGAAAAAAAATAGAAAATATTTTTCAAGACAGCATTTTTATTGAATTTAAAATTTTTCCTATTCTATATATATATACATATAAATGCTCAATGTTTTATACTGTGATTTTCAAAGAAAGTAATTATTAGTTAATTTTTTTAAAAAGAATTTTATTTTAAAAGTTATTTAACGAATAAAACATTAAAAATTACAAAAATTAAGCTTTTTTTTTCATTTTCTCTTCTATTTAAAAAATTAAAAATTTAAGAAGATCTTAGAAAAAAAATATTTATTCCTATTTTTATATGTGTTTAAATGTTTAAAAAAATTACCATCTTATTCATTTTCTCTTTTTATTATTTTTCCCCTATTTTTACTTATTTCGTCTCCTCCTACTCTCTTTATCGATTACACCCTTTCTAGGACTTGAAGAGTTGTTTTCTTCAACTTGGACTCCGTTCCTTTACAGCAAAGATGAAGCATTTGTCATCTTTTACCCTTTGAAGCATTGATGGAGCTACATATGCTTGAAAAAAAATAAAAGAGAAAGCATCCACAAAGAAGGGAAAAACATTTCAATTTTTTTGCTGTGAAGTCTATGGTTTGTTGGAGCATTTAGGTTGTTGTTTGGTTCTCTCTAGTGATATTTATTTCAGCTAATTTTGAAGTGAACGTAATATATTTTATAATATTTACATGTTTTAACATTGTGGTATCATTTTCTATCACATAGTTGCTGTTGTAAGCACTATTTTTTGCTATCATTAACCAAAAAAACAGAATCGAATTTACAAATAAGTTTAGCCCTTAATTTCATCCGATTCCAAGGAAATCAAATCACGTATCTTTAAAAAATATGTATTAACTTACAGAGTCAAGATTTATTTTATTTATTTTTACACTGAAGAATAGTCAACAATAACTATTCTGATCTGCACAAGTGTCCAGATAGGCAAAGTATGATTTGGAGTGTAGATGCCAATTAGAAACCAATGTTCACACCCATTCAATCACATATACCCAAACTCACGTGAAACCATTGACCAGACCTTAAACCCCAATACCCTAATCACCATTCGCTGTCCCATAATCAAAGCTTGAAAGCCACGCAACCACATCGTGCCAATGAGCTCACACTCTCACTCCATCACTCAAAGGCACTGAATCTCCCTTCAACGAAGGTTCCCAACTACTACTATTAGCTTCCTTCTTTGACCACAACACTATCCCCGACCAAAACCCCTTCTTTCCCTCACAATTTCCCTCATAAACGCGTTTCCATTTCAAGTTCTCTCTCCGCTTGGGTTTTCTGTTCCGCAATTTCAGTCTTCGAATCCTCTTATCCAGAGGTTCGAATCGTATCATGTAGTTTTGGATTAGGGAATTTTATTTCTCTAATTAGGGTTTTTTAATTCCGGAAATCAATCGCGGTTTGTAAAACCCCGGAGGTTCGAATCGTATCATACAGTTGTAGGTTTTCGGTTTTGATTAAAAAAGTTTAGGTTTTTGGTGTTGGGTGGTTGAGGGTTCTTTGTTTTTTCTTCCGATCGAGAATGGGTGAGGTTTCGGAATCTGCTTCCACTGATTGTTTCAGCAAGATGATGTCGTCGATGCCGGGTTTTCGCTTTCATCCCACGGACGAGGAACTGATCATGTACTATCTGAAGCGGAAGATTTGTGGGAAGAAGCTGAAGCTCAACGTGATTTGTGAAACCGATGTATACAAGTGGGATCCGGAGGACTTACCTGGTATTTGATCTTGCTCTAGAACTCTTATTTCATCACCCCTTTTATCCTTTTTACTTGCTAGCGATTGTTATGGCGTTGACTTGGGTTTACTTCGATTGTGGCTTGCGTGTTGTTTGAGTTCTTCTGCTTTTGTTTATTTGATCGGTTAGAAGTTGTCCATTTGAGTATGAATGTTTGGATCTTCATTTTGTAAATTTTGATTATAATTTATGCTTATTTTTGATGAAGTGATACTTTGGATGTGTTTTTCAGGTTAGAGTACAAATCGTTGACTTGGGTTTGCTTCAATAAGGTGTTGTGTGATATTTGGGTGCTTTTGATTTGTTGATCTAAGCAATTCAGGTTGTGATTGATGTTGATTTGATGGGTTGCGCTACGAATCTGTTTGTTTTTCTGTTAGGGTGTGTTTACAGGTGTTTATTTTCCCTGCCTTTGAGCTGGATATAAGACTGATCCCCCACCTTTCCTTTTATGGCCTGGTTTCATTTACACAGCTTCATCTTTTTTTTTTGGTTTTTTTTTATATCTCTCTGTTTTTATTTGGTGCATGGCCATGTCATATAAATTGAATTTTCAGTGTTGTCAATGCCTTGGAGTTCTAAATTCTAGCTACTCTTATGCAAAATTTATATAGATAGGATATGATGCCTTATCTTATTAATTAAATTTTGACTACCCTTCTCCTTCTTGTTTGATTACGGATTAATAGCTTGTAATATTTTGCAGGGCTATCTATGCTGAAAACTGGAGATAGGCAGTGGTTCTTTTTTTGTCACAGAGATAGGAAGTATCCTAATGGTGGAAGGTCTAACCGGGCAACCAAACATGGGTACTGGAAGGCAACAGGAAAGGATCGTAATGTAGTATGCAATTCCAGGACAGTTGGAGTGAAGAAGACACTGGTTTTCTATATAGGCAGAGCTCCCAGTGGTAAGCGGACCGATTGGGTTATGCATGAATACACCGTGGATGAAGAGGAGCTTAAGAGATGCCAAGGCATTAAGGTATCACTTCAAGTTGTCATTTTGTTGTAAATTTTATGATTGTTTGTTGTTGTTACTCATTTTTCTCATGGATATTGTATTGTTTACTGACTTTTGGGTTTTGGTATAAATTCATTCTCAGGACTATTATGCACTGTACAAGGTTTACAAGAAAAGTGGACCTGGTCCTAAAAATGGTGAACAGTATGGTGCCCCTTTCAAAGAAGAAGAGTGGGCTGATGATGACATAGTAGATTTTAATAACAACACAGCTGATAGTGGGGCTCCAAATGCTGTTGCTGAGATTGTGAATGGGGAGGCTCCAAATGCTGTCACCGAGACTGTTGTTGATCAATTGCAGCCTTTGTTCGATGATGAAATTGATGACATCATTAAAGGAATTTTGGATGATGAGCTTGTCCTTGACCAGCCACTTGTGAATGAATATCCTGACTTTTCTCAGGTTTGTGATCATCCCAAATTTCATTCCAAGTTCTTATTGATTTAGTTCTACCTTTATTTCTTTTTGGGTTATTGTGGTGTGGGGCATGGGCATAGGAGCCTTTATCAGTGGACACCACATATGTAATCATTTCCACCTTTTCGAGTTTTGATCTTGTTATCTATGTACTGGCATCCATCTGGCAGCAAAAATTTGCAGCTTATTAAGGGGTTTTAGTGGTAATAATTCTTGGTGTTCAGTTAAAATATGTGGAGAGCAGCTGTACTTGTGATTTTAGACCTGTGAAAAATAATGCTATGCATGATACTGCTATTAATAAAGGAACTGGAAGACAGTTTCTCCTTTAAATGTACACACAAGTGTCTGCTAATCTCTAGTTTTTATTTCTTGCAATGTTGGTCTTCCCTTTCTTTTTTCTTTATTAATTTTTTTCCAAAGCTGCTAAGGATTTGTTGCTCATTTAATTTCTAAATGTCATTTAAACTCATTGACTAACTTTTTCCCTTAAATCGTGTAGGTTGTTACGGAAGAAACACAAAGTACTGTTGTGGATCAATTCTCGTTCCCCGAGCCAAGCGGAACCTTTGATTCTGCCAGTCAGTATTATGATGTGCAGCCCAGGTTTGACTTCAATCAGTCTGAGACTTCTAATTTGCATGTTTCTGAAGTATCTGAGGTCTCTTCTGCTCCCAAGATTCAAAGAGAGGGACTTGACTTTCATGAGGATGGCTTCTTGGAAATTAATGATCTCATTGAGACTGATACTACATTGTCAAATGTGGAAATTCCTGTGGAGAACATGCAGTTTGAAGATGGGTTAAGCGAACTTGATCTGTACCAAGATGCAGAGATGTTTCTTCGTGACTTGGGACCTATTCTTCATGAAACAAATTCACATGCATATACATATACCCCTGGTCATATTGAAAATCAAAATCAGCTGTTGCTGACCAATCCAGAGGATGCCAATCAAACTGTTGATGAATTCTGGATGCGAGGTGAAAGGAACATCCTGAGTCCATCAGAAGGCTTTGTTGATTCTTTCTCTCTATCAACCCCAGGTATAGTCATCAGCACAAGATACAGTGTTGCCCAACTGCCAATTAATGATTTTATTTTCTTTCATTTGGATGAAGATGCAAGCTTCCCATCTCATTCGTGCTGAACTCTTGCTGAACTCTTCACAGTTTACTGCTCCTGGTTGACATGCCTGCTTATGCATGGCAGAAACCTTTCTGGAGTGTAAAATTTGTGTCATTTTGAGAACTTTATAAACTCAAATTAAGATTTCTGATCATTTCTTCCCGATGGGAAATGAGATTTGAGCCAGTTTCAAGTGGCTTTTTTGTAAAAAAATAAAAAAGTCCTAGGCTATCCCTAATATATGCTAGTTTTTTTGGTCATGTTTTAGGTGTTGTATGTGAATCTGTCAACCTTCCTACCGAAGGCAATAACTATCAAAGTAGCACTGTGGAAGATGTTGCTACAAGTAGATTCTCCTCTGCTCTCTGGGCCTTTGTTGAGTCAATACCTACTTCTCCTGCATCAGCTGCTGAAAGTGCCTTAGTGAACCGAGCTTTGAACCGAATGTCTAGCTTCGGCAGGGTGAAGATCAAGCACACTAACGTTGCTGCAGGTAAAGACACTGCCACTGTGAAGAGAGCAGGCAGAAAGGGACTTTCATTCCTTTTCTTCCCGATTTTTATCGCCATATGTGCTTTCTTGTGGGTTTCTATTGGAAATTTAAGACTATTATGGAGATGCATCTCTCCTTGAATATGTATATCCATAGTTTTGCTGCTAGGTATATTTTGTCTGGGATCTCCCAGAATGACTCTTGTCTGGGATCTCCCCAGAATTACTGAAAGCAGCGCTGTTCTAACATATTCTGAATATATATATATATAAAAAAAAAAATCTTTGTGAATATTAAAATCAAGATAAGGTGTAGGATAAGCCTAGTCAACCTTAATTCAAGAGAAGGGGCTGTTTATAGGCGAACCAGCCTTAATTCTCCAAGTTGTTAAACTTGTCTAACCTTATTTTTGGATTAGTTTATTTAGTTTGTTTTTTGGGCCCCATTGGTTATCTTGTTTGATTAACCTGGAGAGCACTTAATTTGGAGTTTGATTGTACATGAATAAGATCACATTTTGTGAATGTGTATGTGAAGATATATTTATACGTCTATTTTTGTAATGATCTTTTGTTGTTTGTAACGCCTTCATTATTAGCATTTATAGTTATCGTTAACAATTTTTGATAAATAATCATGGTGTGTCCTGAATCACTGATGTATATGTTTAGTTCTGAAAATTGAACCCAATTGGCTGTTTCAAATGGTTGGATGGAGGATCTGTTAATTCGGCCATCCAGACAACTTGTGAAACTGGTAGATTAGAAACTCGTCAAAATTAAGTATGAACCAATGTAAATAAATTAACAAAATATATTTTTTTGGTTTTTTATTTTTTGTAAGTATTCTGTTTTTTTAATAATGTTTATACGGATGAAGTATGTGTGTGAATTGTTATTGTTTAGGTATTTATAATGAATTTTATATTTTATAAAATGCATATGATTTTATTATGTTAATTTAAGGTTATATATATTTTTTTACAATTTCATATTATAAATAGTTTAATTAAATGAAAATTTTTAAAATCCATTGGTTTTTATTAAAAGGGTTCCATTTTAAACTTGCTGTTTTCGGTTTATTTAATGTTTGCCAAAGATGAACTAAAATGTTTCGTGGGTTTTGTTAAGGTGATCCACGGTCCAAAAATTGCATTTTTTTTCCTTTGTTTTTGGGCTAATGAATTATTTTTATGTAACTGAGTAATCAGTGTGCCGACCCGCTATGTAATTAAGCAAGGAGCAGTGTGTCTTGAGTGCTAAACTGCAAACCAGTTGAGTGATCCTTTTCTGCGTTATTTTGTTTTTCGTTTCTATATAATGAGCTAAAGCAATAATACATAACTAACAAATCATTCTTAAAATCAGTGGTTATGATTCCTTTCCTTTCCAGTTCTCTTTATCTGTCTGATAGAAGATTGTAATCTGAACTATTGAAAGTCTGAATTAATTGCTGTGTATAAGTAGTCTCTATTGTGAATCTTGGTCGTCTGATGGTGAACATAACTTTTTAGCCAATCTAAAGTATATTATTAATTTGGTGTAAGTTTTTAACTTTTTACCAAATTAAAGCAAGTCGTATATAGCGAGTATGATTTATCTCTACTTTTTTTAAATAAAAAGGTAACATATATATTACATATTCAACTTTTCTGTTTCTTAATTTTTTTTATATTAAAAATATGTTTCCCGTTTCATCATTCGTCAAGCACGTCTCTACCGATCCGATTAGCTCGTCTTTGATCAATGCAAAAATCTTCCTCCTGATAGAAACCACGTAGAAAAATTGAGCCACAAAAATAGATATGTGAATCTAGATACTCTTGATTGAAGCCAATGAATAATTGATAGTGAAGAATTTTATATGCCGAATCATACAATGTTATTGTAATTATTACGTTACTCTTTTTTAATGTAAATGATTAGGTATTGTTAAATCAAAATAAATTAATCATTCGTAATATTTAATTTATAATCAATATGTCTTTAAATTTTAAAAAATAGTATATGCCAATATAAAATAATTCAATAAGTGCAAATTAATTGTTAGATGAATTTTTGTAAATTTAATATACCTTGTTATGAAATTTAATATTTATAAGAATTTATCTAATGATAAAAACAATCTAGTCCTACACCTAAAGCTTAACGTTTAATATATCATGTTAACATGATTTATGTTTTCATTCAGACACAGCAGCAAGAGCCCTTTGTACATGATACACATTCCGATCGAGAGTAAACCTGCGATGAAAAATGACCTGGGTAATTTTGAAGCTTTATTAGCAAATGCTGGTTTTCCGTGTACTACTGATGGATTAACCTCTTCAAGTAGACAACATTTATAGTTATCTTTGGTTTCCCTCTTTTTAGGTTACCATTTCCTTGGTGTCACAAAAAAGAAACCAAAGTATATTAATCTAACAATGCGAATTCATGTATTGTGTCCTATATAATATTATCATATAAAAAATATATTACTTTTAGAATATATAATAATTTATCTCAATTAGTCCATGTGGCATTGTTTTTCCTAATGTAAGATTTTTTTTATATACTTCAAGGATACAAAAATAATGTCAAAAGTTTTTTTTTTCAAGTATTAAACATGGTCTTGTAAATGAATATTGTATATTTATTAATAATCAGAAGCATTAATAAATTCAGAAAAATATTTAAAAAGTATTTTTTGCAAAAAATACCCAACTAAATTATACTAACAAAAAAAAAACAATAAACCTATTTATATTCTAAATAGAAATAAATTATCACAGATTCTAAAATTTAGCTTTTATTAAAAAATGTTTCCTTTTAAACAAATACTAAGTAAAATTGAATAATATATATAATATTCCTTTTTTTTTATATTATCAAAAGTAAATAATCGATTGCGAATACCTCTTTTTCTCTTGGAGTAACAGTCTGGTTGTCTATGTTCAAACCGGTGCAAACTCTGTTTCTAGTCTACCATTTGAAAAAATAATAATCGTGCAATCACGTTTCATATTATTAGCAAGCAGAGTTAACTCTGTCACTTTATGAGTAACAGAATAATATAATATTTGATGAATAAACAGTTAATGCTTATATTAACTATAAACAAAATAATTTCAATATTTGATTACACATCGGTCATGACAAAAATAATTTTACGTTTGGGCTTATTAACAAAAACTGAAAAGTGAATTTAAGATAACTTTGTTGAATTTAATTTTAATGCATACAAAGTTTTACATATCTAATAACAAGTTATTATATTATTATTATTTTTAAAATGCACCCATAAAAATTACATTAATAAATTTTCATTAAAATTATAAAATTTAATATATTGATAATATTAAAGGTTATAATATTTATAAAAAATTATTATTTATTTTCTTATAGAATATACATTAAAAAACTGGATATCACTTAATAAATTTAGTATTTAATGTAGTTGTTAATACAGTAAAAACGCATTTAATAATATGCTAAAACAATATTGGTTGACAACATAACAATTTTTACATTTTAATGTATTAAAATTTTATTATATTATAAAAAATTATTATTGAAAAAATTATTAATAAAAAATTTAAAGCTTGTAAAATAACTACATATCACTTCTTTCGTCGTAACTCATGAGACATACAGTTAGATATTTTTTATTGTAATGACATAGATTTCTTTCTTTCGAACTTAATTATATTTTTATTCACCTACTTTAGATTATGTCTAATTTTAGTTTTTTATTTTTTTTAATTATTTATGATTTTATTTTAGTAATGTATCAGTTTGTTCCTTTTGCTTATTTTATTTTATCTAAAATATTCAATTTTCTATTTTTTACTTAAAACTTTTACAAGAGAAATAGATTAAATTATTTCTAGCTTATTTTAATCCAAGATAAAATTGAAAAGATTTTGTTTCTTTTCAAATATTAACTTTATATTTATAAAATCCTTTAAATTTATCTCATTTTCTTACTTTAAATTTTTTATAATTATTTTATATTTCAAGCCTATCATAAAATTTCAAATATTTGGATATAAAATAACAACATAAAATTATTTAAGTAAAATAAAGTTAATAATGGAACTAAATTTGCTTATTATTAAAGATATCAAAATTTAATGGGTGAAAAAAAATTAGAGAATTAAAATCACACATGGTCTAAATTACAAGGACTGGAAGAATAAAAATATATTGCATTCCTCTTTTCTAAAATATACTTATATTATATTCTCCTTTTATATTCTGAAATATATAGTTTTCTGCTGAAAGGTAAATATATTTTATATTTAAATATTTTAATATAAATTATTTTTTAGAAAAAGATTTCTATTATAGTAATTTCAAATGCGGTTAATAGATAATTTTTCAAGTTCTAGAGCAAACGAAATTGCAAAATCTCAAGACAAACGTCTCGATTGGTAGCCCATAAAACCAACAACACTTGAGACCACTCCACTAATAGTTCATGAAGATTGATTTTCTCACAAGAATTAGATTGACATACTTCATTTTTCATTCTTCTTTGTTGGATGAATTGCTAAATTATAATTATGATTATAATTAGGGTTTTGTCCTTGAACATGCATTTCTAATTCCATTAATTTAGGATTTAGAAAAAAATTCTATCTACATCGTAAGGTCGTATTCTATTTAATTGAACTTTTTTGTTTTAGATTTAATTATGAGTGTTCATAAAGTTTCTGGTTGTGCTAGATCTCACAATTACATGATCATACCATTTGAGAAAAAGGATTGAAAGATGAATTCTAAAGCCAAAAAAATTTCAAATTAAACCTATAATTTAAATTATAAAAGTAGATTTAATTTTTTAGAAAATTAATTAACTTATTACATAACATAACAAATTTAATTAATTTCAATTATCACGAAAGTAAAAGTTATTCTAATTAAGAATATTATTATATTTAAAAAATAATAGTTACAATAGAATACTTTTCCTTCAAAACCGAGAAAATCCAACAAATTAAATAATTTAGTGATTCTCGTTCATATGATTAGAGATCAACCCAAATTATAAATGTTTTTTATCATTAAATTCAATCCTATTATTCCACATCTTTCCTACTTTTAATACATTTCTAGCTCATTTTATTTACTGTTAAATTCATTCTATTTAAATAATTAGATTGTGATTTGTGGTATCTAACAAAGTTTTTGTGAACAGGATCTTTTTATAGTACCAAATAACCAACCATTCGCTTACGCCTAATCATGCTACCCTCGCCGGTGACATACCCTCCTCCTTAAAGTTGGGGCATTGTTTGGGTGTGCTTTGAGGATTGGTGCATGTGGGAATAGGGAATCGAATTGAGACATGTGTCGTCTCGTGATACAAGAATGCTTGATCTTGAAGTGGCAATTTGTCTTTGCACCATTATCAAGGTCATTTCTTAATTTGAATATCTTCCCTCTTCTTGCACTTCATGTCTTAATCATTTGGGAACATTCCTCCTAGTTTTGTTTCTCCACCTCTCCAGTCTATCCAAGCACTGCATGAGAATAGAGGGAGGTTTGCATATAGAGAATTGGTCACACTCATCAAGTAGTCGCAATCAATACGTTGAAAGCCTTTTGTAGTTGAATTACTTTATTTATATTAAATATAGAAAATTATGCCAAAAAAAATATGAAATTAAACCAAATTCAACTCATGGTATCTAAGCATAAACCCAGATAAAACAAATGAAAAAAATGAATCAACTACAGTTAAAAATAGACAAAACTAGAAACCAAACGTGCAAAGAATTCAATATTGACAACCTCGATCAGAAAGATAATATCAAGTAAGACTGGTCATAAGTATAAGTATGGGTTCTTTCGAGTGTTGAAAAACTAGGAGTCAAATCACTTGCTAATAAATGCTACCCCAAGAAAACAAACTTAGAAGGAGACTAAAAACATTGAATTTTCAACCGTGAAAAAGAAAAAAGAGAAGCCAAAAAATTGAGAATGATATCGTATTGAATATTAGACAGTTTAGATCCATTTTCAATCTAAAACGATGTTGTTTAGAAGTTACATAATATTCCTTATTATATTTAATGTTCTACATTTCAATGACAAAAAATAGTAGCTAAGGATGGATTTGGATGCCGAATTTATAAGTTAAAGATTATCAAATGGTTTATTTAAAGATTGATTTATATCTTAACTCAAAGTTAAATATACTTTTAATTTTTTTACATTTTTAAATTTTAATTTTAGTTGTTTGTTTTAAAATAATTAATTTTAATCTTTTATTTTTTAAAATAGATAATTTTTAGTTTTTAAAATAACAAATGTTAAACACATGAAAATAGTCTATTTTAAAAAGTCTAAATTAATTATTTTAAATAACGAAAGATCAAAATTTACAATTTTAAAGTTAAAAAAATATTTAATCTAATATAAAATAAAAAAATGTAGTTAAACTAATTTTAATATTCTAATCAAACCTTACCGGGAGCAACGAACGACCAGGCTCCTCAGAAGTCAAATTAGGCATAAGTTGATTTATGAAAAGTTAGATTAGGAGCGATATATTTAAATTTCACCATCATAATTTAATGTAGAAAATTACTGAAGCCATTAAATTGACTTTCTTTTATAGTTTTGGGCTTATTCAAATGTGCTAGTTCGAGACGAGTGCGAAGAAGTCGTATAAAAATAAGTGTCAGAGAGAAATATATTACAGTTGTGTTCATAAAATAAAATAAAAATAAAAACCCTTCCACTAACATACATAACAGTGTCGTCGCTCGCTGGAGAAGAAGATCGAATCGAAACGCAAAGTTCATTTCTCTTTCTTGCTGAACAAAGAATGGTACTGAGGAGGAAGAAGATGGAGCAGGGCTTCACCTTCTTCTTCTGTTGATTTCATGGCCACCTCTCAGTCCCAGCATCGCTGCGTTTTCGGTATCCCTCTCCCTCCTTCTCTCTCTCTCTATACATATACTCGTGATTTATTCTCACTTTTCTGGTTATTGAGTTTTTGGGTACTGGGTAATGTTGGGTGGTAATTCAAAATCGAAAATCTTTTTATTGCAATCTTGAATGTTCTTAGTTTCAATCAGATTGCAATTTGTGATATTTATGGCCATTTGTTATTGGGTTATGACAATCTTTGTGATTCTGTTGCAGTTGGGAATATACCGTATGATGCCACGGAGGAACAGCTTATTGAAATATGCCAGGAGGTTGGCCCTGTAGTTTCATTCAGGTAACTTTGAACAAAAATAAAGGTCCTCTTTTTATTATGCACGAATTTACTTAGATTTGATTATTTGTTACTAGTTACACCAATTCATGCTCTCTTCCAATCTGCAATTAAGGGGTTAGTTCTAGACTGGAAGTGGCTTTCCAAGTCTGTTCTGATGGATAAGGTTCATTATGAGAATTTGATCTGGTTGAAGTGTTTCCATTTTCTTTTATCTGCAGATTAGTTATTGACAGAGAAACTGGGAAACCAAAAGGTTATGGATTCTGTGAATATAAGGATGAAGAGACAGCTTTGAGTGCTCGACGAAATCTTCAGGGTTATGAAATTAATGGCAGGCAATTACGTGTTGATTTTGCTGAAAATGATAAAGGGACGGATAGAAATAGAGAACAGGTCTATTGCCAAAACTTCTTGAAATAATGGCAATTTATTTTCCCAAATCTTTGCTATGTTTTGTTTAAAGAAAGTGCAGTAAATCATCTGAAAAGAAGCTCAGGTCTGAACTATCCATACCAACATACACCCTGAAAATCATGTATAATGGATACACATTGCCTCTCATTTATATTTACTTATTATATTTAAATTTCTTTCTTCAAACCATAATATTCGATCAAGGAAACCAAAAGGATTTTTTTTACTTATTCAGATATTGTATTAAACTATTAATGCCACACTGATCGATGTCTTTAACTTTTTAACAATCACATTTTTTACATTTTTGACCAAAAAATTATGTCATCCACAATCACTCAAAGGAGTTAAGCTTTTACACTAAAGTAATGCGAATATGTTAAAATTCATCATTAATTTCAAAGATGTCAAAGGCATTTAAGACAATGTAAAGATCTTGTTGCTTTTGTTCTCCCCCCTATTTCTTTTTGCTTGCATATGTCCAAATAGAGGAATCATGTGCTAAATGTCAGTTTCATCATGGATTAAATTGATTCTTTTTCTCTTGCTGCAGGGTCGTGGTGGGCCTGGAATGGCAACAAATGTTGGTTGGTTCTTTATGCTCTCTCTGTTCTTATATGCTGTGATAAGTTATCTCTTGCACATGTAATCACTGCATTTTCATTTTTGTCCTGTGTTATTCATTTTCTCCTTTTATTATTAAAGACCCTCAGAAACAAATAGGCGGCCCAGCTGTCCATGGGGAAGCTGTTCAGCATCAACCTATTGGACTTCACATTGCCATAACAGCTGCAACTGTCATGACAGCAGCTCTAGGTGGTGCTCAGTTTGGCATCCAGTCAAATCAAAACAGTTTGCAGGGTCAGTCAGCGTTGGCACATGATCCCTTAACTCTGCACCTGGCCAAAATGTCCAGGAGTCAGCTGACTGAGATTATGTCTGAGCTCAAGGTAACTATTGGGTAAAGCCAACTTCACCTTCCTAGAGAACCTTCTCTTTTCTTGACTTATTTGTTTTGTTATGATGGAAGGGAATGGCTACACAGAACAAGGAATTGGCTCGCCAGCTGTTGCTTTCAAGGCCACAGTTGCCCAAGGCTCTTTTTCAGGTCTGAACTTTTCTCCCAAATTAATTCCTTTGTGAATTTGTGCTAGCACAGTATTCTTTGATGACAAACTTGTCATTTTCTACATGTGCTTATATGATATAGATGTCCTTTATGGTACTTTTAGCTACTCATTCCTACAGAATACTTGATATCAAGTTGTGTAACGAAGATGATACATTGATTTCACCATATGTAACTATGTTGAGTTGAGGGAATGATAAAAAAATTAAGATAGTTGTTTAGTGAAGACTGGAGAATGATATAAAATCTGACTGATGGGCTGGAGACATTTTCTTAGGCAAAAGAAGAATGAATCACTGGATGACCTTTTCTCATATTTTCAATTTAAATAAGATTATGAGCTGTGGGTCTGATTTTTTTTTTTGTCTTATATATCATTCATAGCAGTTTTGTTAGAGATCTTTATACTTGATAGAACTGCAGTCAGATGGTATGAAGACAAATGACTCTTTTTTTTGTCTTTGCTACATTTTTTTATCAGAGGGGTGAAGGGTGGGGTTTGTTTTGCACTACTTGGTGTTTCAATCCATGAGGTGTGAGCTTCCTGCTTTTTCACCTTGTGCATGATACATGGTGATTGGCTAACAATGTGGTTACAATTTCCTGGTTGTTGATTCAACATGAAAGGTTTAATTAGTTTGACAAGACCAGGAACATAACACTGGCCACAGTTAGTCCCATATTTATGCTATCAGTTGTGTACTATCAAGGGTTGCTTTTTTCAGGAACATAACACTGGCCACAGTTAGTCCCATATTTATGCTATCAGTTGTGTACTATCAAGGGTTGCTTTTTTCTGGAATTTATATGTTATGTCTTGGTTGTTGCAGGCTTTGGATACATGGAATTCCTATTGATTTTGATATGCATGATTTGCTTTACTGTAGTTCTTTTTGTAATCATTCTTTACACTTCTTAAAGTTTAAAAACTCAGTTAATCATTTCATTGTGTATACTTGCACTGCACCAACAATGATTCAAAACAGAGTCAATCCTAGCTTTGTGTGGCCATGGTTTATATGATATTTAAGCACTACTAGGTTCCTACTACTCTTAACATCTCATCGAACTAATAACAACTTCATTTCGTTTCATTCATATAAAAGATGTTAATGATGATTTGTGATAGTTGGTGGGTAAATTGTGTCACTGGTTGCGTTGCTTGAGCATTCATCTATGTTTGAATTGTTTCCTGTTATGCTTTGAGCCTTCAAGTCAAAGGAATTTTCTGCCAAAGATGCTTTGCCCACACATTTTTATGGGACATTGGTTGGGGTTTTGTTTACAGTTTTGGCTTATATGCAGAAAGATTAGAAGCTGCATCATCACTTCTATGTAGTGGTCATGTGTGTTATAGCTGTGTTGGATATGTATCTGTGATGGACATTGCACAAACACTTCAAGTTCTTTTAGTTGCATTTTTATATATTTTTTACTTTTATTTTTAAAATTTATATACCTGGACAAATTGGACTACCACAATAATTAGTTAAATTTTAGCATTTTATTATGTCTATAATGACTCATGCTTATTTTTAATTCATGAATTCTCTCTTATGATTTAAAATGTTTATTTCATGTTAGGTTTTTAGATTAATTTTATACATTATATTATAATTGTCTCTTGTCTTATGATTTTTAAAATTTGCTGTATCCCTTGTCCGTGTTGTTTTGTATCTGTATCTGGTGTCATGTTTATGTTTCTAAGATTAGAAGGCTTTTATTATGGCTTAAGTGCATTTTCTCTTTCTTTTTCTTTGTACTTTCTGTTTTGTTTAGTATTCCTTAGTCCTTATTCTTGATTCTTGTATTTCTCTCTACATAAAATTTCATGTCTAAAGAAAATTTATAAAATATTCAGTGTGTGGGCTGTAATTTTAAATCTTTCAATTTGGTGTGTCTATGCTATTCTATGTCTTCATTTTCACAGTCAAAGCATAGCTGATCTCTCTTCCCTTCAAAGTTACATCTGTTGGTGTGTTCACATAGTGATATAAGGCTTATGTTGATGTTGTTCTATAAATTGAACAATATTTGCTACTTTCTAAAAATATAACCTTTGAGTTATTTTGTGCTTCTCTCCTCCAAATCTATGTTTTTGTGTTGTTTGATCTATATCTTGAGAATTGATGATTTGGGTAATCTTTTTGATCTTATGTTCACAATTTGCTGTATTTGCAGGCTCAGATAATGCTAGGAATGGTGACCTCCCAAGTGGTTTGTTTCATTACCTTTTTGCTTGATGTCCCTTCCACTTATTTTTTATGCCAAATCCTTGTCATCCAGAACTAAGATTTGATATAAGGTGCTAATAAATTCCAATTTCCAAAGCTGTAAACTGAACTTATGAATTTGCAGATTAGGGTTAGCATGTTGTGAGACAGTTTGAAGCAAGTGTCAGCTAATATTTTGCTATGATGCACAGATATAATATGCATATTGGATATGATACATATCCAATATGGTGATACCACTATTGTGCAAGATGCATACCTAGATATATATAAAAATTCATAAAACATATTAACATAATAAATATATAATTGCAATTTTGCAAATCCAAATTAAAATTGCAGAGGACATACTTCTTTTGACACTACTAAAAACAAAATAAAAATTATAAATCATTGTCATCATCAATTTCTGTCTATAGCCTACAAATAAGAATGATATCAATCTCATTTCCTTCTAGAGCATCATCCATAAAAAAAATTCTGTTTTTATTTTATCAAGAGATCATCCATATTTCTATCTTATACATTCTTCTATTTCTCATATCCAACTATATTAAGTTTTAAAGGCTAGGATACTTCACAAATACATATTGGTGAAGTATTTGAGAGTATGAATATTGGATATATATCTGATATGATATGTGAAACAAATGGAAGTATTGGTGTTTCATAGGTATTTTGTTTATACAGCCTGTGAAGAACAACAGGCTTAGCTCACTTGGGCAGGTTAAAAAAGGAGTGAGAAAGGGAATAGATGTTGTGAAGAAGATTAACCTACCTCTACACATGTTCTTAAGCAATGAGATACCTTGCATGTCTTGTTGGTGGGAATTATGTGAATATGAACTCTTTACTCTTAATTTCTTGGACAGCTGTAAACATCAGTTGTATAGGACCAGTAAAAAAACTTTGAGGACAAATAGTCCAAAACTTGAAGTCCATGTTCAATAATTACCCATCAATAAATAAAGCCCAAATGACTAAAACAACCTAAGGAAATTGGCATGAAAGCCCATTCGGCAACATGCTTTAAATACCTGATTATAAAATTACTAAGATACTTGTAGGACTGAAAACATAACATCAACTAAAGTATCAATGAAAAACTCTAAACAATTATGATCTTTTAATGTTTATGTAATATCAAATTTATATCAGACTACTGAGATCTTTTGTTCCATAAGATAATTCCTTCTACCTCCATTTTTTGTCTTTCTAATTTTTTTTTCATAATTTTTGCAGTTACAAATGCCAAACCTTAGGATGGTTTCAGATCAAACATCACAGTCTTTAATGAATGATGGCCAGTTGAGTCAGCTAGCATCAGTTCAAACTCTATCTGGCCTTCCTCCTCATAGGCTGGGCAAGCTGCAGTCTGGTTTGCCACCTTATGTTCCAGAAGGCCAAGTCAGCACTTTACCTCGTAATCCTTTGGGTTCTAATCAATTAACTGCTCATCCAAAGCCTCCAGTGCAGCCTCGAATTCCCCTTCAACATCTGAGCAACCCTGTACAGCCGGGAACATTGTCAGGGCAGTCTAATTTAATGCTTCCTTCTGCGCGGCCCCTGTCTTTGGGCAGTTTGACTGTTAGGCCACCAATTCAACTGGCAACCTCAACTGCTCTGAACCAGCAAATGCATGGCTCTTTGCTACAGCAATCCGTACATGTTGGAAACTCAACTGTAGGACATAATATTCAAATGGTTCGTCCAGATGCAAGCTTTCAGGTGCTAAATTTTGCTTGTATTTTTTATTTTCTGTGTTCCGCATATTTGAATATTTTTAAAAAATCTATGGATTAGAAGTTAAGATTAGAAAGTACAATGCGGTTGAGCTCTACCTTTCTTTCCATTGGAAGATTATTCCTGCTTTATGCACTTTGTTATTATTATTTTGACATAGCAATTTGTATTAGAGAAAGAAAGTAAAACTCTGTAGCACAGAGTAATAGAAAATATCAAAACTAGACAATTGGAGAAAAACACCTCAACCAAGTAAAGCATTCCATTCCTTCTACATATCTGTCATGAGAAGAACTTGCCTTTTTAGTCCATTAGTTGACCCCCATAAGGATGTCCACTATATCACTTTATCCCATAAAAGTTGTACATAAGAATATTTACACTTCAAAATCCAGGGATTACTTATTGTATGGTTATGAAAACTTTCGGTACATGATAAGAGGTACCAGGTGTATAATCTCTGTTTTATTCATACAATGCTGTAACTCTTGTTCTTCTACTGATATTGAAGAAGGATCACGGAGGGAGATGAAAAGATACCCTCAAAAAAATGTGGAACAGAGCAGAAAAGGGAACAATGCAGAACTTTGATGGTCTGCCTTCTCCCTGTCCTAAGGCCCCAATTCCTCACTCAATAATTGCTTCCCTCTCCACATCTTGCCCTCCCTTTTATCCTTGCTGTTAACTGATCCTCCCAAACTCCTTGCCACTTAGGCAAAGTTGTTACAGCTCAAATTCCACTCCTGTCCTTACTCATTGTCCTCACAGTAGTAATCATAGGAGGCCAAACACCTTGGTATCCTACACATATTGTAGGCTTGCAACACACAAAGACTTTGAGAGTTTATATGGCCTGCTTGCAGCTGTTCATTAATATTAATCTTGTTTTGAGGTTGTCAAACTTGAGAGTATATGTAAATTCATGGAGGATTTGTAGACTCAACATGGAAAGTTTATCTAATACAAAAATAATAAAATACCTAATTATAGCTTTCAAACAAAATATAACATCACAAATTGATAAAAATCCTGCATTCCAACTTTCAATAAAGCTAACATAATAATAAAATGTGATGGTACAAGTTTAAATCATACACAAGTGTCACAGATTCAGTCACATATTCTCGATTGTCGACTAGTAGTGCAAGTTCATACAAGAAAAAGTAACTAATGGAAAAGGAATGGCCAAACAGGATTGTGTGTTGTCTTGGAAGAAGGCATCTTGTTCACTCTGGTATGTTATTCAGTCAGTTTTTAGATGTGCAGCCAACCAATCAAGCAGCGGCCAGAGCTAGTTGCAGCTGCAGCCAAGCAACTAAGCAACCAAGCTTGGCAAGTAGTTGTCACAGATTGCTGATTTGCAGATGTGGTTGCTGAGCAACTCACAGATCCTAAGACTTCAGCTTCATTGCAAGTCGTGAGGGGCAATCATTGTTGTTAGTGGCCGGCTGGAGGAACACAACTGAGCAGGCTGAAGGAGAAGGACACATGTTTTGGGCAAAGGCAAACAAGTGTCATGAGCAGGGGAACCAAAATAGGGATAAACCCCAATAGAATGGCACTGTATTTGGCCAATTTGCAACATATTTCTGCAGCGAAACCAAACTTGCTAGCTTGTTTGTAGAATCTCAAGTTTGAACAAATTTGTCTGGTCTTAGCTGAGTCTACCCAAGTTTGAACAGCTCTAAGTTTCCTGATGACTTGGCTTGATTTTCCATCTGAACTCTCTTGTTCGTGAGGTTAACAAAATGACTTATAAAAGAATAATAATCAAACCAAACACTTACCCTTTGAGGGAGCTATATCTCTCCAAAGCTGCAAAAGCAGTGTTGCAAGTGGAATGATTTCAGATTTAAAAGTGAAAAATATGGAAGAGTCTTAAATTCAGCAGCCCTTTTTATATTCTATGGTTATAAACAGGTGGTTAGTGACTTAATTCATGTTCTTAGCCCCCCCCCCCCTTTTTCTTGTATGGTTTAGTTTTCTTATCCTCTTGCATTTGTATCTCTCCTTTCTTTTTCAATAAATTCTTTGTTTATTAAAAGAAAAAAGCAGTTAATGAAGAAGAAAATCACCAAAGCACCTGCTATTGAAGCATCATTGACATCTTTATAATGTTTTCTACATTAGTTACCTTACATTGAAAATGTCATGTTATTGCTTGAGTATAATTGACTATGTGCTTTCAATTTAAGATGCTGTGGAGCAGATCACGTATAGAAACTTATTTTCTCTTCACTTCTGCTGAACTGGCTACAACTTCTAGTTTTTTTATGTGCTTGTATTTCTATAAGCCAAGTATCTAAATTCATTCATTAAAACAGCCTGGCCCCTCCATATCACCAGCTAATTCTCAGTTAATGAGTAAGGAAGCTGATAGATCTTCTAAAGTTCCTGAGGATTCAAACTGGGCCAAGAGAACTGGTCCATATTCAAACATGCCTTTAGGAGTAGAGAAAGCAAACATGGTTCGTGATTCTTCAGAATCTTTTACTCGGCCATCAAAGCTTATGAAATTGGATGAGGGAAGGAGCTCCTCTCTTTCGGCAGGGATTTCAGACGTGCCTGTCACCGATGGATCATCCCATGTCCTTGGAAGTAGCTCATTGCCTGTACATGCAACTCCTAAAGCAGAAGCGCGATACTCTGAGCAACAATCTTCTCAGGTATGTGTAACTTGACGATTCATAGATGACAAGTGAAGGTGAATAATTTTCTTATGAATTTATTTGATGATTCATTATTGCCTTGTTTGAATTTGGATGCCAAAATTATTGTATGGTCATCACTTTTGAGGTTTTGTATTCTGGATAGCCTTCCATATGGTTGCTGAAAAAGCTAGTCTACGTTGTCCAACCTTGTAGAAAAGGATGTCCAGAATATATTTCGGAATTACCTAACGTTGCCCATTGATATTAGATTATGCATATACTCCAAGAAAATTGGACACCCTTTGTGGATGAACTGAGGTGATAGACTACTTTTAATATACTTTCAAAATAAAAATTTACATCTGCGAAGGTGATGGCCCTGCTTACTATTGCTGATATTTAAGGATTTAAATATGTGACATATTACTAAGTGGATAAATTTATGCTTTGTATCCATGGCCAACGAGCCAAGTCTCTTAATTTAATATTTCAGAAAATATTCTTTTCTTTAGGAATCATGCCAGTGTGACCTATAGTTGGTGTGGAACTAATGATTGATCATGTCTGTCTGTACTCAGGGATCATGTCAACCTGGCTCTGCCTTGATTATGAGCTTACAGTCTGTCCTGACCTAAATTTTGCACTAATAGAGGGATTTTATATCAAACGCATGTCTCTTGTATATAAAAACCTTATGTTTACTCCAACTTTTTTTTAAAAGTATAAAACCTCTGTCTGCCTAAAAATGCCTCTAAATGTTTCAGATTACATTTCTGTTTTTTGCTGTTTCAAATTTTTTTTTTTATTCTTTCACCACAATGGAGACTGTATCTTGATGAATGTTGCCAGTAATTTCGGATATATAAATAAATTATTCTTATTTTCTTTGCCCAGTCCCAACTTCCACCTGATGTGGAGTCTGTTTTGCTGCAACAAGTATTGAATCTAACGCCGGAGCAATTGAGTTCCTTGCCACCAGAGCAGCAACAACAGGTCATTCAACTCCAGCAGGCTCTTCGGCGGGACCAGATGCAGCAGCCGTCATAAGAAACAGAACTCATCAACAGTTCTAATAGCCACAACATATTGTATATTAGCATTTGCTGTAGATTAGGTTCAGAATATCTAAATTCTTTTCAGCACTAATGTTTTTTTATTGTAATTTGTTTTCTAATTCCTTGTCCAAGTATTTGATGTAGCAGTGAGGAGCTCCACGTGGCCGCATAAGAAATCCTTTAGAAGAGATAATTTGTACAACAATAATTTTAACGATAAAAATTTTGCCGTTGACATACCTTTAGTTTGAGCTGGAATATCTTTGCCTGGTCATTTGAACTATTATAATTTGTAATATCTTGCTCTTGCGCTAAGTTGCGTTTTATCGCGGATACCATTTCATTTAGACAACAAAATATTTAAATCCAGCATGTCAACTTTTGTTTCTTTAATTTTCCGTTATGCTATTTACAGGTAATTTATTTATTTTTTACTCTAACCGTCTTCCTTCCCAATCTAGTACAATAGGCTTGACTTTACTTTTGATAAGATTACACATTGTGACACAGCCGTTTTTTTCATAAGATGGCATATCAAGTTTGTGTAGATTTGAAGACACCCTTTACTGGCTCAATTGTACATGTTGAATTTGAAAACAGAAGATAAAAAGGAATTTTCTCTCTTTTTGTCCGCATGCAAATGCCTGTTTGTCGGATTTTTGGGGTGTGAAAAAAATCTTTCCTCCAATAGAGATGCATGATACTGATTTAATTTTGTACATCCAACAAGATTGGATTGAAAATTGTCATTCACAAAGTCCAAATATGTAAGCTAATTGACTTGTTGTGAAAGGAGAACTAGTAATCCTTGTGGACCTACTAATATTTCGTTAAGAAAACTGATCAATCCAAACCAGACCACAGGAGTAACGTCCACACCAGCAAGAGGAGGAATCACTTTGCGGGTAGGAATGAGAAGTGGCTCAGTGGGAGCATAAGCTATTACATATGGAAATTTTCCCACTGGGAGTTTTGGGTACCAAGACATGACTATTCTCAAGATAAAGAGAAAGCCAAATACTGAGAGGAAAGGACCTAGAAACCCAATAGCAAACTTTGCAGTAGCAGGGTCAAGATCAGCAAGAACCAATCTTGTCATGAAGTCTGTGGAAACATGCAAAGTTTCTGGTATGCTAAGCTTGAGAATATTTAAGTCGATATCTGAATCAAGAAATTTCTGTGTGGTAGCTGCATCCAATAGGGAGAATGCTGTTATGCCTGCAGAAGCTCCTGCTTCTGTGTAACACGACCAACATTGCATGAATCGAGGATTACTATTGACCTTTCTTTTAGTGGGATACTTCGAACTTTTCTGCAGCAATCAAAACCCCAAATTAGGCTAAGATAACATATTGGAGAATGTCTGTTTATTTATAAATAAGGCTGACTACAAGGAATATTTTAAAAAAAAAAAAAGTCAGATAAACACAAATGAAACTTAGGCATATCCTATAGAAACAGTATTGAGATATTAACTGTGTCAATTGTAGCAGCATTAATCAAGACATCAACATTTAAAATAGGCACGAAGCCAATTTAAGATGAGTTCATCGGTACAGATCTACAGGATGAAGGAATTTCAAAAATATAGAAAAGATAGAAGAAATAAATAATCATGAGCTAAAAAATGAGTTCTAATTCTACAAAGAAACCATGAAAACAGCCTTGTTCAACAAGTACAAGGGAAAGGAATTGCAGAAATCTTGAGACGCATTAAACCGTAGCTAGTAGCCATATAAACCACCATAAGCTGCAATTAGGAGCGGCAATGAGTGGATACTCCAATATTGTTCAACTATCTGAATCCAACTCCTGGGAAACTACCCAATATTTGAATCCTCCCATTAACTCAAGAATAAATTTACATTTGTCCAACTTAATCCTAAATACCTGAAACATCCATTCAATAAGCTACTGGTATTGGCAATTTGATTGAATTTCCCTTTTTTTATTGATAATAAGAATAATAATAATGCTTTTTATAAAACACAAAAACGCATATCAGAGAAATGATCCCACATTAACCCAATACAAGTTGTGATTATTAAATAATTATGACCAGATTTGGGAAATACTCTTATGCTGGTACAGCATCAAACAAAGGTCTATTATATATTTCAATCTTGTCCCTTGAACCGTAAAATTTAAATTCCTTACTTTGCTGGGGCATTTTATCATATAGAGCATGTACACTTTCAAAGTATCTTTCCAAACTCGTTAGAATATATCAATAATAGAAGGAACCCTGGGTCCTATGATGACACCACTACATTGTATATTAATCTACTCTTGCAGGAACACGCAAAACTAATCTATCAATAATTGAAATACCAATAATCTATCACGTGGTTTCTCTTCTCATTCTCACCAATTTCAAGTCAAACATACAATATAAATTTACACCTCAACTTCATCCAGTTTTGATGTCATTTAAAACCATCATACTTGTCACCGGGATCCATATATGAATAAATTCTAAGGAGTAAAAGATTTTAGCCATTTGAACCATGCCTGTGCTAAAAAATGCTATAATAGCTATAACCTGGGGATACATTATCTATCGGATATCCATGTCAAATTTTATCTTTCTTTTTTTTTTTTTTTCCTGACTTTCCTACTTAACTGGTTCAACTTACTTTAAAAAAATATTTTTTTTATTAATTTTAAAAATAAATGACTGTTTTTTCAAATTTAAGCATTTTCAAACATGGACTTGAATGGGTATGCCAAACTTAGCTAGTGGAAACATTCACATGAGAAATTGCAGATAGTAATGCTTACCCAGACGCCAAACCCAAAACTGCTAGGCTTGAATATCGAAGTTTGACATTGCCATCCTACAAAATAGGAAAATTGAAACAACAAAATGTGTGAAGCGAGCTATGGTAGAAGAATGGGAAGCATAAGAAAGTTGAAAAGATACCTGTGATTGGCGCATGAACATGAAAAGAGTTAAGGTTCAGAAGATAAGATTGCGTTGCCATTCAACCAGATAATGTGGGAACCTTACTATCCATGTGCCTCGCTGCTACATACTAATAATAATTTATTACTTTTTAATTCATAATTCAGTTTTTTAAGCCACGTGTCCATAAAAGTAACTTTTTTTTATAATATTTACTAAAGTATCAAAACTTTAAAAGTAATAAAAAATATAAGAGATTAATTTAATAATTTAAATTTTTAATATTTTATTTTATTTTTAATTTAAATTTTAAAGGATCATTTTTTAAATATCTTTATATGTTTTTGAGTTAAATTGAATGCTTTTTTTTTTTAACACGTACTCTTTATTGGGTCAACTTTTAGTTATTTTAGTCATATAACATTTTTATTTTACTATTTTGTCAAAAAGAAGGCACTTTAAAAGGAAAACATATTTTATTTAACTAAAATGCAGAAAATTAATAAAATGAAAATGTGGAAAAAATTATTCTAACACATTACCTTAATCATATACATTCATTAACATTTATGAAGAGTAAAGTGATAGTATAAATGATAAACTTGATAATTATTTTATATATTTGAAAAATTAATTTCGTAACAGAAACTAAAAAATTAGCGTGATATTATGTTAATATTTAAAAGATTAATTTGATAAAAAATATTATAAATACTAAATATTGGAAGATAAAGTTAAGAGCTTGTTATTTAAGGTCGTATATAATATATAAGAAATATACATATCACTTTTTTTAATAAAGATTTTGTTAACGGATATATAATAAAATACTTGTTAAAAAAAGATGTTTTAAATAAAAAATAATTATTAAATATAATAGAAATTGAAAATATTATTTTTTGTTTATTTTTTAATTTATTTATAATATTTAAAATATTTGTTAGCAAACTCTTAAAATACTACCGGGGAAGGAATAATTTTTGTCACTAAATATTGACTTATTTTATAGAAATTTAAGAAAAATAGTTTTAAACTTTAAATTTGATTTTTTTACGAATATGAATTTTTAAATTTAAATTTTATTACAACTGATCTTAAACTTTATTACTTTATAATAAAATATTTTAAATTTTAAGTTTGTTTCAATTAATACTAAATTTTATCATATTTTACAAATAATTCATTCATTAAATTTTTTTCTTATTATTATTTTTTAAATATTAAAATAATAAAAATTTTAAAGTTAGGAAAATATAAATTGAAAATAAAAATATATACAATATAATAATAATAATAATAATAATAATAATAATATTATTATTATTATTATTATTATTATTATTATTATATGATGTGATAGTCTAGAAAGAAGAAATAAAGCAAAAAAAATCATTTATACCATAGTATCCTTTGTCAATGTCGATTCTATATTGATATAAAACAATTTCAGTTTCATATTTCTTTCCCTAATAAGAGATCCAATATTTAAATACGTAGATGCAATACTATTAACACATACATACTTGGAAGTCTACCATATTAATTACTTCTTAATTAACTAAATTATCATTTATTAATTAGCTTATCTCTTCAATTAATCGTGCTTTTTTTAGTTACTTATACACCAAAGTTCAAATATTTAATTTACTTTAAAGAACATATTTTTATATTAATTAAAAATATACAATCCCAAAGAAAAAAAAAACAAAATGTTGAGAATATACATTCAAATTTGCAATTAAAAGAGGAAAATAATTGATTTATTCAAAAGTTTGTGATTCTCTCTTGCATATATAATTGCTATACTATGTTCTTGAAAATAATACTTGACTCTCTTCTTGGTTTATTTTATATTTTTCACTATTTCTATCCCATTTAAATAAGCTTGTTAAAATAACTTCAAAAATATATAATTTATTTTGAATTTATTTGTATAAAGTACAAAATGAGAGTGGCATACATATAAGCCTATACTTTTTTTTTATGTTGACATACAAGTCTATACGTAGTATAATAACTTAAAGATTGTTTATCCAAACAATAATTAACTTATTTTAAACAACATTTATAGCAGGAACTTGTTTAACAAGTTTTAGTGTAATAGACATTATTTCTTAAACTTTATTGCAATGCGTGTAAGTTTAACCCATCGCCTTCTTTATAGTAGCAGCCAATTCATCATATGCTATTTCCCAGGCATTGCTCAATTCATCATTCCATCCATCTCCCACTGCTTCCTTTATTGTCTTCAGCAGTGCTTCTTTAACCACCTAAAATCATTAACGCTTGGTTTAGCCTTGATATTTTTATTTAAAATTAAAATCTCATAATCAGTATAATATTATTGATATTCTCATGATGTCAATTTATTGCTTGTATTTACATAATTTTTTAAGTGAACTTTAATTAAATATGAATAGATAAATAAAAACAAGGTTCATCTGTCTATTTATATCTATGAACACATAATAAACAGTGAAAATTAATTTAAAAATAATTATTTATTATATAAAAAACTAAAAAATTAGTCAATGTTCACTTTTTTAAATAATTTAAAGCTGCCGACCCCAATCCTTAAAGCACACGCCAACAAAACTTTAATTTATATGAAAATGAGAGGCAAGAAGCTTATATATTGCATTATTAAATTGGCTTATTTATTTTATATTTTTAATTTAATTTATGTATAATTTAAATTTTTAAAATTTAATAAATTTAGTTTAATGTTAAATTGTTTTACCTAAAACTTTATTTCTCATTTTCTACTCAACTTTTATAAACTAAATTTATTGAATTGTATTTAAATTAAAATTCATCAATCAAAATATAAAATTTAATCTAAAATAAAAATCTTAATTTTTTATTCTTTAATCTTTATCTCACAATTTTATAAAATTCTTCAAAATTTATCAATTTTAACAAAAAAAGTTCCACTTTTAAACTTTAAAAAGTATTTCATATTTCAGTAACAATATAAATTCTTTCAAAAATTTAGATAAAAAACAATTACTTTAAATTTTTATTTTGAAGAAAATGGCAAAGAAATTATCATTACGTCATGTCACTTAAGGATGCCTTTATCCTAACATTGTAGGAATATATTATTTAGAGTAATGATTATAGGAATCTATTATTTAGAGTAATGATTCGTTTGGGTACAAATTATTTCACATTCATTTATATTTTAACTTTAACAGAGGATAATTTTTTATTTTTTAAAATATAAAAAAATTGTATAACTATAAATAAAATAGAAATAAATATAATGTAGTTTTAATATATATTACAATCACTTCACTGTTATTTATCATACCAGGAACTGAGCATCAGTGACTCCTTTTTGGAGGTGGACAGAACCCAGATGCTTCAGCACTGCATCAGCTATCACTATGCTTCCCTTTGCTCGAAGTTGAACGGCTGAGTCGTGCGTCTACAATTCCAAAATTATCATATGACACCATGGGATCATCACTCATGACTTATTATATAATCAGGAATACAAATTAAATAATTTTTTAGATTTTATTAATATGTTTACATTTTATTTTAACTTTTCAAAAATATTTTTAATTGTATCATTATTATTATTTTTAATGATACGTCAAACATGTAGCCATACACATGACACTTTAGCATAATTGTTAATTTGACATAATTAAATAGATATAAATGCTAACAGAGATTATTTTAAAAAATTTAAAATTTATGAAAAATAAAAAATAATATTTTCTTTAACAAAAAATTAAAATCAAACTTAACAAATTAAATCCAGAATTATGTTGAATTAGTTAAAAAATAGAAATTAATATTGTAATCGCATAATTAATAGGTATAATTTTATGTTAGCATTCACTTACCATTTCAAAAACCTTTTCTGCATGGGCCTTGAGCTTAGGATTGTTCTGATCCACTCCATTAGCTAGAAATGAGAACAGGTTCTTTGCTGCGGGCGCTTTCTCCAGTATCCTATATAAATATGAATATCAAATCAAAATCGAGAGAGAGAGAGAGAGAGAGAGAGAGAGAGAGAGAGAGAGAGAGAGATCATACAAGGTGTAGAAGACTGCGCTGTGGTGAGGAAGGTTTTGCTTGAATGCTTCCCATGAGCTATTCACTAAAGCCTCTTGTTTCTCAGTCAAAGCACCCATATTACCTTTTTATTATTTATTTACTTACTTTCTGTTATTTGTATTTGTTTGATGAAACAACTTGGCCACCCATACTTGTTTATATAGGAGCCTTGGAGAGTGAGAAAAATTGGACCTCATTTCCTGTAACTGCTATTGGGATTATTGTCTCTTGGCTTGTGGTTGCTGGAAATGGGCTTGATTAAGAGGTTTATGTTAAATAATACAGATTTATTATCTTTACAACAGCGTAAAGCCACATTTTATTGATTAAATAAGGTTTATAATCAATTTAATATTTAAAATACATAATATAAATAATTTTTTATTTTTTTAATTTAACTATTATAGTTATTTAATGTAACAAATGTCAAAAACAGTACATTTTTTATATTTTAAAACTTTCATTTTTTTATTAAATAAATAATATACTAATTCTAATCATGGAAAATGGATTCAGGTTGTTTAGTTCCCATCATATAATTTTACCAAGTTGGCTTCTCATGCTTCTAATGGCTGTTATTCGTGTTCGTACGTGACTCCAGCTATGTTAACTAGGGATTGTTTATTTCAGTGTTGGAAAATTAATTATTTTAAAAAAATTTATTTAATAAATACGTAATTTATATAAATATCTTAATTTTATTTTAAAATTTAAATTAATGTTATTAGAATCAATTTTACTCGATTAAACTAAAAGATACTTATTTAAAGTCAATAATATTCGTTTTATACTTTTTAGGATAACATTTCTTGTATCTTTAATTTGTTATTAACTTTTCTATCTAAATGATAACATATGTTAATATTTTTAAATATCAAATGACCATTATTAACTATGCATTATATAATTTTTTAAAAGATACAGATATCATCATTTGATAAAAAAAAATTAATGATAAAAAGTATAAAAAAATTGATCTGATATTTATTTTATTTTATTTAACAAATATTTATAAAAAATTATTAGTAAATATTTAAAATAATGCTATTTATTATCTACTTAAAATATATATAGTAAGTTTAAACGAAAATCTCTTGGGGGATAGTAAAAGATGTTTGGCGTAATGCATTTATGCAAGACAACTCTTATATTTGTGTGCTGGTCAAGTAAAATTGGGTTGGCTTCTAATTAATTCAAATTTTCAGTGATTGAAAACAATAAAGATTTGATATAGTATTAAAAATTGAGATTATAATTTATAAATTTTGATAATATTCAAATAGTGATTAATAAAATTATAGGTTCAAATTTTCTGTTAATGTAAAGATTTTATTGATATAATTTTTAAGTATTTTTCTAATTGCTTTTTATTTTTAAAAAATGTTCTAATTTTAGTAAATTTTTAAAATTTACTTCACCTGATTTTTTATATAATTATTTTGTACTTCAATTATTGCATATCAAAACTATTACAAAATAAATTATTAAAATTAATTTAATGGTAAAAATAATTAAAATTAAAATAATTTATGCAAGATTCAAAATTTAAATCTAATTTTTTTATATTTCACTAAAAAACAATATAATATAATTTTTTAAAATATATAAAAATAAAAACACTTAATTATATTTTTATAGTGGCTCAGTTTTGATAAAAGTTAACATATATAAATAAGATAAATTATAATTATAATTAAATTGATTACAAATTTCATTATATATAAAGTTATTGAAAATGTAAATTTTCTATAAATACCCATCATATTCTATAATTAAATAGTTAAATCGATAAAAATCATATTTTGTATAAAAATATTACATTTAATGTAAAAAAAATGCATATTACATTATTTTTTATGTAGAAAATTAAAGTACAGATATTTCAAATTAATTTAAAATTTTATAAATATATTTTATATAATATGAATTTTTAATGTAACGATTAAAGATTCTTAACATTGAACTGATTAAAACATTAAATTTAAAGTTTAATAATTTAATTATGATTAAATCATAATTAGATTGATATTAATTAAAGATTACTTTTAAAATATTTATAATATATTAAAAAAATTAAAAAATAAAATAATACAATATCATAATGTTATATTATTAAAAGTTGTAAGTTAATATCGTTTTAAATTTTCAAATTCAAATAACGTATGTAAGATTAAATAAAATATAATATAATTTTAATTTTTTAAAATTAATCAAAATGATGCAATTTATGCAAATTATTTTTTTACCAATTTATCTCAATTTACCTTCAATTTTTATCAGTTTAACCAATTTTGTATTAATTTTTTGTCTAAAAAGTTCTATAATATAAATGATCTAGAGAAGTGATTTGATTCGATAAATTCAAATTATAAACCCATGGTATAGACCTATAAAATTTATATTAATAATTTAAGCTGAGATGTAAAGTCTATACTGAAAAAAATTATTTTAATATTTGAAAAAATTTTGTATGTTAGTAAATAATTTTTTAGTGGAGAATTATGATTAAAAAGATTTTAAGTCTCATGATCATTTAAAAGGTTACTTATCTTTTTAAATTTTACATAATTTGTAGATTTTAATTTTAACCATTCATAAGATCTAATAAAAAAATTTATTCATATCACTCTGAGATAATATATACCTTTTTTATTTGATATATCTTTTATAAATTATTAAAATTGTTTAAAATCACAACCCTAATAAAATTTAATAGTTAAGATATATTTTAATTATCTCATACTTATTTAGTATATTTTCTACATATACATGTAGAGAGATATCGCATTCTTTTCTTTTTAAAATATGAAATGATTAAAAAAAAATTATTAATATTGTTGTGGGCATATTTGATGGATGTGATAGAACAAATTATTCTATTTTATTTTAATTTATTATTTTTGATAAATTATTTAAAAAGGTATGAAATTTTTTTTTTGAGAAATTATATTTTTATAAAAAATTATATTGTAACAAAAAACAAATTATATAATAAAAAATTAAAATATGATAAAAAAAAAGGAAAAATAAAATGTGTAATATAAATTACAGTATAAATAACTTATATTTTCCTTTCAGCCCTCATTATCTATTATTATTTTTATAATTATTATTTCTTCTTAGTTTTATAATATAATAAATTTGATACTTTTCTGCTTTATTGAATGTTTTTATCTATCTATACATTTTATAATTTGAAAATTAATAATGTATAAAAATAAAAAACAATTTTAATACTTTTTTTGTAATTTATATAAAATCTAAATATTACTAAATTTTTAAACATAAAATAAAATAATATATATTCTATCTAATATATTATCTATTATATATGAAATACTTCATCCATTACTTTTTATCTATTCACATATAAAAAATATAAATGTTTAGAAATATAATTAATACTATTAATTTTTTAAAATTTGTATTTACTTTCTAAATTTATCTTTTATTTTTATCTTTTTTATTTATTACAATAATTAGATAAATATAAAAATATATGTAAAAAATAATTAATACTCTTTTAAAAATTAAAAATAAATAAATAAATAGGAACACATTGTTTACGAATTAAAAAAAGTATTAATAATTTTCTTAATATTATCTGTGTTTATTCTATTTCAGTAATCAAAAGAGCCTTCTATATATATTACTTCTTAATTATACTTTTGATACCTAATTTATTACATATTTAAATTTTGGATCTATTTAATAATTTATTAATATAAACTAAAAATACACGATACTAGAACGAACGCATGCATTATTAGTAAATAAGAAGCATTTTGGATCTGCGTTATTCTAGTTTTTTTGCATATAACATTATTTATCTAAATTGTTGGAGATAAATTATTTTAATAATATAAAATTTATCCTAAAAAAGAAGAAAGAAATATTTTGATATAATTATTGTTAAAATTTAGAAGAATTGTGTAGACTCGGTTCACTTTTATGTTAAAAATTAGTTATTAACTTTTTTTAAAAAAAAAAAACTGTTTCTAAAAAATGATTAGTGGAAAGAATAATACTTTTGCAAAGAAGACACTGTCCAGTGATATATAAAGGTATAAAAGGGAACATTTTTCTTACCAGATTAGAATATCTGCTGTTACTGCTGTCGCCTTCCATTTTTAACTCTATTACTTACTCGATTAGAAGAAGTACCAGAGCTATTTTTTTTTTTTTATCAATTACGAGAAACCATATTTATTACTTAACACACTTAACCCACCCGTAACATATTTTAGCATATTTATCACTTAACATACTTAACCCACCCGTTTTTTAGTATTTAAATTTAAACATAAAAATATATTATGAGACAGTTAGATAGATATTTTTATTGTTTTGCACACACATTTCAAAGTAAAAAAATTATCATCTAAAATCTATTTTGTGAAAACATTTTCCTGAAAAGAAGTGGCACAATTGCAATATTCTATAAAGTTTTGGAATTATTCAAATCTGACCTCTAACGAGTACCAACTACTAGACAATTGTAACACTCTCACTGCTGAACTCACTTTGACCCAAAATGGCTGAAGCTCTCATCCAGATCGGAGTGATTGGATGCGCCGACATTGCCCGGAAGGTCTCACGCGCCATCACACTCGCCCCCAACGCCGCTCTCTGCGCCGTCGCCAGCCGCTCCCTGGAGAAGGCCTCCGCCTTCGCCGCTGCCAACGCCTTTCCTATCTCCGCAAAAGTGTACGGGTCCTACGAAGCTCTTTTGGAAGACCCGGACGTGGATGCTGTGTACATGCCCCTCCCAACGAGCTTGCACCTCCGTTGGGCCGTACTGGCGGCCCAAAAGAAGAAGCACCTGCTCCTGGAGAAGCCTGTGGCGCTTAACGTCGCTGAGTTTGACCGCATTCTGGAGGCCTGTGAATCCAATGGGCTGCAGTTCATGGATAATACCATGTGGGTCCATAACCCCCGCACCTCTGCAATGGCCCACTTCCTCACTGATGCGCACCGTTTTGGTAACCTCAAATCGGTATACTTACCATATGCCTGCCACTCATTCACTCACGGCTTCTTAACTTCTTATATCCTGTTTACTTTATCTTTTTAAATTTCTCATTCAAAAACAAGATGTTTCTAATTTATATAAAAACTATATTACATAAATGATAGTAAGATTTTCTTTTATATTTTTTTAAAAATAAAAAATTATTAACAGGTAAATTTAAAGTTAGATAAATTTAGGATAATTTTACTATGTAAATCAATCATCCTCCATTCAAAATTGTGCTTTTAAAAACACTCCACTTATTGGTTAGAGTTAAAGTTGCAATCTTTCACTCCATTTTAAAAAACCTCAAAGATTGAATTATCCCATTAATTGAATCATCTGCACGTGACATGCTGAAGGAGGAATCACAGGCCAGAGACTTTGGTACTTGAATCATTTGTTACCAAATGTTTTTACAGTAGGGGTTTCAAAGAGAGAGAGTTGGAAACTGAATAATGGAATCCTTACAAGTATTAGTCATGTTAAGGCCTTGTTGTGATATTTGTTGGAAGGTCTTGTTGACTCATAAATCTCAAGTTTTTAGCTGGAATTACCGCATTAGTTGGTTTTGTCTGTGTTCTGGAATGTGCAGGTTCGCACCTGTTTTACATTTGCTGCTGATGGTGAGTATCTTGAAAATGACATTCGTGTGAAGCGGGATCTTGATGCTCTTGGTTCTCTCGGTGATCAAGGGTGGTATTGTGTTAGGGCAATCCTGTTGGCTGCTAACTATGAATTGCCCAAAACAGTAGTAGCCTCTCGTGAACCTGTGCTTAATAAAGATGGGGTCATATTGGACAGTGGAGCTTCTCTATATTGGGAAGATGGCAAAGTAGCAACCTTTCATTGCTCCTTCTTGGCAAACTTGACTATGGATATAACAGCTATTGGAACAAGAGGAACTCTACATGTGCATGACTTTGTTATCCCTTATCATGAGAAAGAGGCATCATTTTTTGCTGGCACACAAACCAGCTTTAACGATCTTGTCACTGGGTGGGCTAAACAACCAAGCAAGCATACGGTCAACACTGATCTCCCTCAAGAGGCTCTTTTGGTTAAAGAATTTGCCCGGTTGGTGGGAGAAATCAAATTCAAAAACTCAAAGCCTGAGAAAAAGTGGCCTACAATTAGTAGGAAAACACAGCTTGTTTTGGATGCTGTGAATGCTTCAATTCGGAGGGGTTTTGAGCCTGTTCAGATTCAGGACTGAATAAACAAGTTTGTACTCTACTTGATTGTGTATGCCACTGAAGTGAGATCATTTTTTTCAATAAGAATTCATTCGTCGGTGCATGTATTTGTGACCTATTCTTTTCTACCACGTGGTGGAAAACCTTCCCAGTCTGTAACACAATCATTCTAACTGTTAAATGCTCTTTCTTCAAGGATGGTGATCGATAACCGAGCATAAGTAGTTTTGTCAACTGCTTTTTAGCATGTGTTGTAACAAATTGTTTACCATAAATAGTTGCTTACTTTTTTTTATTTTTATAAAATAAATAAAAACACGTGATTATTATCTTAGGAGAAATGTTAATGGGTATTGTAAGGAAGATTGCTTCATAAATATATTCAAAATGAAAAATCTTAATAGAAAATGTTGTTTTAAAGTATATCTATTATAATATTAATATTATAGCTATTAATTATGTACAAAGATATTAATCGGTTAGAAAAATAAATTTGAAAAAGAGTAAAGATAAAATAGAAAAATATATAATAATTTTAACATAAATAAAGATAACAACTACGATTTTTAGTTACAAATTTTTTAATTTTTGTTTTTCAAATCAATTTTAAAAGAAAATATGTTTAATAAAAAAAAATTTTAAATTAATTTTTATTTTTATTTTTAAATATTTTTATTTGTATATCTATCAAATCTTACCATCATAGCTAAACTATCACCATCATTATTATAATTATTATTCTAGCTAAATTAAATTTTGAAGTCTGAGTATATTAGTTTTAAATGAATAAACTTAAAATGTATATATATAATTGATTAAAAAAATCTAAAATTTAAAGCATATACATATAAATAAGTTTAGATACACATTAAAATTAAAATAAAATATAAAATGCTTATTCTAAAATTAAAGTAAAATACCTAATCTTATAATAAATATTATACAATTTCATAAAAATATATTTTATTTTGTTTGAAATTAAAAATTAAAAATTTTAATTTTTAACAAATTATGTAAATATATGAATATTATATAAATATAATATATTAAAATAAATATTATACAAATATAATATAATAAATACAAATATATAATATATACAGATAAATAAATTTTTGAATATGTTAAACAGATTTTTAATAAGTCTGACCTAAGCTTAACTTATGTTTATTTTAAAAAAAAATTTAATGAATCTAAATTTAAATCTACCTAATAATTAAACAAACCAACTGAGTTGTAGATTTCCATCTCTAGTAACTACCGTTATTTCTTTTGTAACCACTATAAAAATAATAATAATAATAATTAATTTTCTATTATTGAAAAAATAATTTATTATTATTATTTTATTTATCTAATTTTTATCTATTAAAAATAAAATAAATAATACTATTTGATAAATAAACTATATTAAATTATAATATTATAATATAATTTTATATTATATAATTATTTATAATATAATATTATAATATAAATTATTTTATATAAAATAAATATTAAATAATATATAAATATTAGAATAATATATAATATTATTTATCATGAATATTAATTATCAAATAATGTGTAAAATAAAAATTTATATAATTATATAATACTTTTTATATTATGACTATTATATAACTATCATTATCTCATAAACATTATTTTTGTTTTTATTATTACCATTATCACTATCATAATAATAATAATTTTACTTCTAAAATTTTTATTATTTTAAAAAAAATTAATTATTTATCCATTTTTATAAATTTAAAAATAAATGATATTTTTTTATATATAAAAATTATATTTAATTTATAATATTAGAAAATAATTTTATGTTATATAAATTTTTATAATATAGTATATATTATTTTATATAAAATAAATATTTAATAATATAAAAATATTATAATAATAATCTATAAAATTATTTATCTTCTATATTGAATATTAAATAATATATAAAATATAAAACTATATAATTATATAATATTATTTATATTATAATCACTATCACTATCATAACTAGCATCGTCATTATTATTATCATTTATACTATAATAATAATAATTTGTTTTTTATTTTTTAAAAAAAATTAATTTTTTTGTTTATTTTTATTTATTTGATTTATATATAATAAAAAATAATATTATTGAATATATATTATAATATAATTTTATATTATATAACTATTTATAATATATATTAATTTTATGTAAAATAAATACTAAATAATATAAAAATATTATAAAAATAACATATATAAATTATTTATTTTAAATACTGAAATAATATGTAAAAAATATAAATTTGTATAATTATATAATCTTTTTTATATTATAACTGTCACACTATTGTTATTACCTCATAAATATTATTCTTATTTTTATCATTACTGCTCTCATCATCACGGTTATTACCATAATAATAATATTTATTTTTATTATTTAATAAAATTTTAAATTTGTATTATTTTAATATAATTTAATTTTTGGATTAATATTTTTATGTATATTTTTTTATAAATTTAAAATAAAGTGATTTGATTTAGTTTTACAATCACTTTTAAAAACTAAAAATTAAATTAAAAACTGAATTTAATTTTTAAAACTAAAAATCATTCTCACATAAACTAGTTTTTTTAAACCAAAAGAAATTACCTAGTAGGTTAAAAATTGAAGAAATATTTCATACTCTTTATTTTCTCTCTTCCTTTTCTGGTTTTATTTAATAGGATATCTCTCTTCCTTTTCTGGTTTTATTCAATAGGATACTTTGCAAAAGTATAAGACAGTTTGTGTAAGTAAAGTGAAAAGTTGATGACATAAAATTATTATTATTATTATTATTATTAAAAGTGTCAAATCGATCAGCCCTAACTTATTTAGTCATAACCTTATAGATCAGGGGTAAATAAGTTTATAGGAATAAAAAGTCCTAAATATAAAAAGTTATAGGACTAAATGGGTGAGTGCTAGTTCATGAGTCAATCTTTGCATAAAAAATTATTACTATCTTAAATCATTAACTACAAATTTTGATTCAAAAATAAAAAGGTTACTATATGAAATCATGAACATTTTTGAAGATGGTTCTAACGAAAAAAACACTTCAAGCAAAACAAAAGAACATGTTTGAAGTGAAAAAAAAATATAGTTGATACCATATCCTTCATTTGGTGAAGATTATGAAAATTAAACATTAAAAAGGTATAAATGATAAGCAACGTATAATAAATCCAAAGTAAATTACAATTTTAAAAGAGTATTACTTGTACAATTGTGCATGAAGAATCAAAATAAATTTGTTATAGGAAAACACTGACTATGACTAATGTTATAAGATCAATTTATCTCTAATAATTTTCTTCGACCAAAATATTATATCTAATATGGATGGACAAATTCTCCTATATCAATAAGTTAGGTAAAGTTTGTTTAATTTTATAAATTTATTTAATTATATTGCTTATTCTATCTTTCTATCAATTTCACTCATCAAATCCAACCTACTAGACCAAGGTTAAGATGACTCACAAGTCCACACTATAAAGCCTATAAGGCTAAAAGTCCATTAAATCTTATGCATTAGGATTAGCTTATGAGCTTCATTTTTTTTTTTCAATTTTTTTTCGTTTCTAGTTTATTTTTCTTTCTTAAAATAAAATAATAATAGAAAATTAAAATGAATAAGAAAGTTTAGAGAGAGTAGTTAGAAAAAAAATAATTTTAGAGATGGAGAGATAAATATATTAAAAAAATAAATAAAGAAAAGATAAAAGTATAAAAAACTTGAGAAAGAAGGAGAAAAAAATTAGAGAGGAAGAAAATTTTAGAGACAAATAAAAAATAAAAAAAGAGAAATACATTAAAAAATATTTTAATATAAGAAATAATATTGAATGGAATATTTAAATAAATAAGTAAATAAATAAAATTAATAGAAATGATAAAATTTCATAGAAAAAAAATGTTTAATATAAACTAGAAATACATGAATTATCCACATTTATTCCGCTTAAATTGGTAATGATATAAGTTAGAGTTTAAAAAATCATACTTTTAGATGAATTACAAGACAAATGGTTATAAATTATGGATAGATGAGTTAGCCCATATTTATTCTACCTAATTTGAGGGTTATGTGAGCTAGAACTTTTTAGTTATACTTCTAAATTAACTACAAAACAAGAAGTTAAAAGATAATGTTAAATAAATTAACTTATATTCATCTTACTTACATTGAATATGACGTGAATTAAAATATAAAAAAATATTACTTTAAATAACTTATAAAATAAAAGGTTACAAAATAGAATCGGATAAATTAGCTTGCACTTATCCTATTTGATTTAAAAATTACATAAATTTAAATTTAAAAATCTACATTAAACTTACTAAATTAAGAGTTACATAAATTATAATTTAAAAAATTTATACCTTCAAATACAATAGGCAATATAAAATTAAAATTTAAAAATAAATAAAAATTTTAGAATCATATACCAATTTAACAACTTTAATTATTATTGTAGAAAATAATTAGATGTTTTGACTTGTTTATTTCGTTTAGAACCTCATTTTTAGAATGGATTAAGTGAAATCATTTTAAATTTGTTATTGTTTATTTCGTTTAGAATCTCATTTTCAGAATGAATTAAGTGAAGTCATTTTAAATTTGTTATCGCGCGTGTGTGCCTCGATATTCTTACGAGGGTTTAGGGTTAAATATTCGTATTACAAAGGGTTAAATATGTTTTTATTTATTTTAAAATATTTAAATTTTGGTTTTGATCCTTTAAATTTAAAATTCTTGATTTAGGTTGCTCATTTTTTTTAAATATATTGATTATAGTTTATATATTAACTTAAGTTATATTAAATCAAAATAGATTAATCATGATTTGAGGATTATAATCAAAACATTTGATAAATAATTAAATTTTTTTTTAATAATGATTGATTTAATTTGACTTAATATAACTTAAATTAATATTAAGGATTATAATTATAATATTTTAAAAAATAAAAAATCTAAACCAAAAATTTTAAAATTAAAGAATTAAAACCAAAATTTAAATATTTCAGAGAGATTAAAAATATATTTAATCCTATTACAAATTTATATAATATAATTTAAACCACGTTGCTAGTTTGGTTTTTTACCTAAAGTAGTTTGGTTTGTTTATCAATTTAATTTTAGAGGTTTTAACTTTTAAATGAGGGGTCAAACACACTCTCAACTTGTCATGCGGCTGATGGTCAGTGCCGCAAACCACTCGCGGCAGTTGGAAGATCATAAAGACGAAGCAGGTGACCTTCTTCATATATATTTACTCCTAAAATATTAAATAATACATTAAATTAATCTCGGTTCAGTTATAAATTTACTGTATTTGCGAAAGTAGGAATATATCGTTTTCAGGTAAATTTGAAGATTGATTCTTACTTAATCCACAAAATAATATTACTAAAATAAAACAAAAATAGTTCACTATCAAATTACAAGTTATTGATTATTTTTATCTTTATTTCTTTGACCTGATGGTTATAAAGTTAATGACAATAATTTTTATTTTTTAAATCACATTAAAAATACATTTAATTTAAAGTGAATTCTCTATTAGATAGGATAATCAAAATTGTCGCCACGTTAATTGTTTTAAATATTTAACTTGTTTTTTTTTTTAAACATTAGCTTAGTACTCCACCATGATAAACATAACATTCACATGTATGGCTTGCTCAAGGGAGCAATTCTTGTTTATCCACGTGTATGCTGGACCATAATCCACAAAGATGAGATATTATAATACACCACAAAGGAAGTAGCCTAACGTAGCTGGTAATTGTGAGAAAGTATATTTTTACGGTAAATATATTTGATATTTAATTTTTAATATTATAGAAAGATATTTTTCCTTTAAAATAAGAATACTTAATACAATTAAAAATGTACAATATCATAAATAATATAATATATTTCTAAGTGGGATGATGGCACTTGGAAGATAACTCACTCCAATGTGTTCTAGAACAAGGCTGGAAGGCCTCTGTTAGTCATTTTGTCTTCGAGAATTAAATGAACAGGTAGAGTTTCTTACTTGACGAAGTTCTGGGTAGCAAAGAAAGATCACCCGTATGCTTCTCCTCCTGAAAAACTTCATCATGGAGATTCATATCTTGCTTTTACTTGTCACAATATCCCTTGTCATCGCCCGATTCTTTTTGAACCGCCACCGTAAAAGAAACCAAGCCCCCGGTCCAACCGGGCTCCCCATAATCGGAAACCTCCACCAATTGGGCCCAAAGCCCCACTGTTCTCTCTCCTCTCTAGCCCAAACCTACGGCCCAATCATGTCCCTCCGCCTGGGCTCCGTCAGCGTTGCCGTTGTCTCTTCCCCCACTGCAGCCCAAGAAATCTTCCAAAAGAACGACCAAGCGTTCGCCAACCGCCCGATCCCGGAATCCGTGGCGGCCCAGCCTAACGTGGCCGACACCCTCGCCTGGGCCCCCGCTGACTCACGGTGGCGCAACCGCCGCCGTATCTGCACCACCCAAATTTTCACCACTCAACGCCTGGACCTCCTCCAACACCTGCGGCAGCGCAAGGTAAAGCAACTGATTGAACACCTTGAGAAGCAAGGTCGTAGCAGAAAGGTGGTTGACATAGGAGAGCTTGCGTTCGCGACGATGTTGAACCTGGTGTCGAACACGGTGTTTTCGGAGGACTTGGTGGACCCGGAGTTCGAGAGTGCAGGGGAGTTCGAGGAGCTTGTGTGGAGGATCATGGAGGATGCTGGGAAGGTTAACCTTTCGGACTATTTTCCGATACTGAAGAGGTTGGATTTGCAGGGCGTGAAGAGACACGTGAAGGTTTCTTATCTCAGGTTGCACCAGATTTTCGATTCCTTGATTCGGAAACGTGTTAGGGACAGAGAGACTTCGCCTGGTGGGGCCAAGGGTGATTTCTTGGATGTGTTGCTTGATCATTGTCAACAAGGAGACGCCTCTGATTTCAGTGTTGAAAGTATCAAGCCTCTCATTCTGGTAACGCAATTATTATTATTCAGATATTAAACATATTGTTTTTATTTAAAATACAGAGAAATAAAGTGGAGAGATTAGTTACGAGTAAAAACAAATAGAAAAGAGATATTATTTACAGTAATTAATTATTCTTAATAAGATTCTTTTTTTTAAAAAAGTTGAGTTAGTTGAAAGAGATTTTTAGTAATTAGGCTTAAGCTAGGTGTTTACTAATCTTAGTAGATGCATATAACTATGAAAGTTAGGACATCTAATAATGAAAGGTTAAGATAGAAGGTGTGAGTGAAAAGGACAGATACCCTCCGAAGAGGCCTATGTCGGAGATAGTTTGAGATAATAGGATATGAATGGAACTAGTAAGTGAGAAAAATGTAAATATAAAGATAAAAGTAAATAGAAAAAAGTTTTGTCGGAGTGAAAAAGAATACACATTGGTGATGAGAGCTGAATATACGAAACAAACTATTACGTGGACCAAGTATGTATTAATTAGTATTATCGATTCGCAAACCTGCTGTTAGATGAGTTTCAATCAATAAAATTATTTATTTAAATTTAATTTTTTTATCTAGGCCGTCTAATGTGTGGATTAAATGAGTTCAATCTCCAGATTAATATGTCAGCATGTAGACTAATTTTTCTTTTTTTAAAAAATAAAAAATATTTTTACTAATTTTTTATTTTACATAAATATTTTTAAAATTTTTTTAATATATTTTATTAATCCACATGTTAAAGTAGAGCCCATGCAGATTACCATTTTTTTTTTAATTTATTTATTTTACGGGACAATCCGACACCCTGCATTTGTAATTGGCAAATACGGATCAGACTTAAAATAGGCGGTGTTGGCCTGGTGGTGGATATGGAATATAACGAAAAAGATAAACTAGATAGAGATTCAGAAGATTCCCTTACTGGATATACTGAAGTGACCCGTAAACCAAGATATAGATATTATGTTACCTACCTGTGTATTCCAATCCTAGCTGGTGGTTTGTGCTGAATATGAACCAGCACAGCCAATAACCATGGCTCACATTGAGACCCTTGGGTTTATGAACAATGAATATGATTTAAAACCTTTGAATTAGATTCAGAGGGAAATCAATAAATTATTGAATGATCGAAGACGAAAATATTGAAATAAAATCTTAATGTAGACCTGTATTCATTGCTTGCAATTAATGATGATCTTGGTTTCCATACAGGATTTGTTTATTGCAGGAAGTGACACTTCGGGATCAACAACAGAATGGGCAATGGCAGAGCTTCTACGCAACCCAGAAGTAATGAAGAAAGCAAGAAAGGAACTGATCCAAGTAATTGGCTCATCCAATGAAGTCAAAGAATCAGACATTCCTAGACTTCCATACATCCAAGCAATAGTGAAAGAAACCCTTAGGCTTCATCCACCTGTTCCTCTTCTCTTGCCTTATGTTGCAGGACATGATGTTGAAGTAAGTGGCTACACCATTCACAAAGGCGACCAAGTTCTCATTAATGCATGGTCTATTGGTAGAAACCCTCAATTTTGGGATGCACCAATGTTGTTTCAGCCTGAAAGGTTTCTTAGATCCAAAATAGATTTCAAAGGCAGAGATTTTGAGTATTTACCTTTCGGTTCTGGTAGGAGAATTTGCCCTGGCTTGCCACTGGCTAATAGGATGATCACTTTAATGTTGGCTGCATTTGTGCATTCTTTTGAGTGGGAGCTTCCTCAGGGTGTCACTCCTCAAACGCTTGACATGACTGAGCAGTATGGAATAACATTGAAGAAGCTTGCTCCTCTTTCTGCTATTCCAATATCAGTATAAATTACTCGCAAATATGAAGAAATTAAAAAACAAGTCCGTGACTTTTAAACCTTCTTTTATTGTGGCCATTGTATTTTTATTTGTTTGAATTTTAGTTTATTTTTATAAGTTAAAAATTTATTTATAGCATATAAGAAGTACTCTAATACATGTATTCAAAGTCAATACATATATCAAACTTGTAACAACTTTGCTGAATACAATGTGATATATACAGCAATTAGAAAGATAAAAAGAAACTCTTAACCTCAACTAAAAATCAAGATGAGGATCTAACGTTTTATCCAGTCAAATAATTAAGCCTAAAACATCTTCCTAAAGATAACTCCACCACACATCAATCAGAGAAACCATAAGTGACATGAGCCTTTTAATGTCAATGAATAAAAAAATACACTGCTGATCCGATTGGGCTATAAGCGGTGTTCTCCTGGAAATATTAGTCTAGAAATTTTATTCATAATAGTGACTTAACAAGAGAATGCCAAGACCTTTCCAAAGGCGCGTAACAATTTTTGTAACAGATTCCGTGGTGTTTTGAGGAAGCGAAAATATCAAATGCCAAAAACGTATAATAGAACTTTAAATGATGTTTGGTTAGAGAAAATATTTTTTATTTTTATTTTTATTTATAAAAATATTATTTTGTTTTTGTGTTTATTTTATATTTTTAAAATTTTATATTAAAAAATAATTATTTTTTATTTTTATCATTTTCTGTATATAATATTAAAAATAATAAATAAATAAAAATAGAAAATATTCTCTAGAATCAAATACTATCTTATTTTTTTACCCGAAAATAAAGCTTAAAAGCTCTAATTTTTTAAAAGCAAAATAATATTTTTATAATTAAAAATAAAAAAATATTTTCAGAGATCAATCTATTCTTTTTTTTTTGGAATTTTATCCATAATGACCAAACAGAATGCGAAAGGTTGGGACGACCGCTCCTAAATTGAACATTCTTTTTTGGTTACAAACTCAATGAAACTTTGATGCATTGATTGGATTGAGAATTTTAAGGAAAAAAAATTATTTAATGAAGTTGGATTAATTTTATTCTTTTTATTTTATATAGAAAAATAATTAATTTTCGTAAAATTTATAAAAAAAATTCTCTTTTAATAGGAGAAAAAATAAGAAGGATCAATTTTTTTATTTTAAATTATTAAATAATTTTAAAAAAATAAAAAATTATATTAATAAAAAAATTAAAAAATAATTTTTTAAAATTAAATTTTATTTTTTAAAATATATATATCTATTAATATTTTTATTATTTTTTTCATTTTATCAAATTTTTAATTTTTGTATTTTTACTCTAATTTTTATTTTCTTATTTTTTTTAGTTTTTCTTCTTATTTTTAAATCATCCAAACAAACAAAACATGAGGATGGAAGCAAACTGTCAAACCTAGATTTGGAAGAACAAATTTCAGACATCATTTTTAAAAATATCCAAAGAAATCAGCCGCAACAAGTTTTGGAATTCAAGTATTAAATTAAGTTTCTAAGTGAAATAAGATACTTCTCCAATTTGGAAACCATTTTCTTTTTCTTCCTCCATTAGACCAAATCTTGAGCTATCCAATCAACTTTTTCTTATCATTGGAGATCTAAAATAATTTTCAAAATTGCTCCTGCAAATTGGTAATCCATCACACGTGGTCCCAAAATTTAGTAATTTGTTTTCTTTTCCTACTTTTTTCTTCTAGCCGTTAAGTAACGAATCATTTCATCACTAAACACAACCTAATAAAGGGGTAAATGTTCTTTTGTTCCTATCTCTCAAAAGGAGGACGGCTGTTGAAAAATCACTGCCTTAAAAATTAAATTTCGTCCAACTTTTAGTTAGTATACAATTTAGTTTCTGCTTTACTTTTCAAAATCAAGACAAAAGTAAACTGTACATTCTGAATATGTTTGAAGTTTTATGCAACAATGTATACAAGGTAAAAATTTAGAGAATAAGAACTTATTTATCTTTCAATTTTAATTCGGCTCATGATAAAAAATTAATATAGTAAATAATTAAATTTAAAATGGTAAAAAATTAAAGTTACAACAATTAAAAATTATAGTATAATAATATTTCAACAATTTCTCAACTACAAATAAGACTCCGATAAATCCTCAATATTTTTTACTAACACAATTTGATTTGTCTTTGGATCTTAAAGTCAACTTCTTTAATGCCTGTAGGCACACTGTAGTGACATATCTCATATTCCCAGTGAGATCAAATACAAGGAAAAAAATCCACTTGACTCCCTATGATTTAGCTAGGAAGGTGCGAAAGAAACTGCTTTCTTGGTCTAGAAAGAATCTCACTTTTGGATAGCACATTATTCTCGTTAAAGTTGTACTTTCTTTGATTATATCTATTTGCTTTCCTTCTTGACTTCAAAAGGTTATCCATTTTTGAATCTCTTGGTAGAAAATTTTTATGGGATGGGCGTGATGGGGGAATAAAATAGTTGGGTAACTTGGAACAATATTTGCAAGGAAAGAGAGGGGAGGGCGTGGATGTAAAAAATTGAGAGCTTTCAATTTGGCTTTGTTAGGGAAGTGGTGGGTGGAGATTGAAAAGGAACAACAGTAGAGAGCTTGTTTCCATTAATAAACGATTCATTCCTTAATCTTAATATGTCAACTTCTCCAATCTTTTCTTTTCTTTTCCGCTTCTTAACTTTAAAACACAGAGAGTAGAGAGGTGTTAAGTAAAAAATGCTTTAACTTGATGGGAGGATACAAATAGGTTAGTAGTGGAGGGTAGTGAGGCACCATGATGGTGTGAGAGTATAATTTGCTTGAAGAGGTAAAGGATGGCAAAAACACAATGTTTCTGAAGGGGAGTTGGATAGAGGACAAACCTTTGTGTTAAAGCTTCAATAGGTTTTTCTCGTTCAAAATACATGGATGCAACCAACAAAGGTAATGGGAGAATATTGGAATTTGGAAGTGGCAATGGAATTGGAAAGGGCCTCTTTTTTCAATGGAACTAAACTTGCTTAATAATGTGTCAAGTGTTGTTTTTAGCAAAATTGTAGGCTAACATCCCATACAAATTGAGTTGGTTAATATATTCAAGTGGTCTCTACCCGGCGATTAACATACAAGGAAATCAACAGGACCAGGGATATCATATTACCAAATATTTATTTTTCAAATTATGGGATAATTAATGTATGGTACCATTGAAGGTCAATGCTTTCACATGAGGGATAACCATTGATAAAATCCCCTTCAAACTTAATTAGCAAAGCGAGAGGAGTGCTAGAAGAAATTGGAACAACATGTATAGCTTGAGCTACAGCAGAATAAACCTAACAACATCTATTTTTTGAATGCCTCGTATTTTCCAAACTATAACAGAAGTGTTTAAACTGGACTGGAATTTCTGCAGCTATGCACATCAACAACAACAAAAAACATTTTGATCAATTTAAGGGTTTGTTTCAATGTTGGGCTAAATCTATGAGGACTTGTTTGGCTTGCAGTCATATGGGTCAGTTTGGATAGTTAGGAACCGATCCATCTTTGCATTTTTTGTGGTAGACGACACATCAGAAATCATAGAGTTAGTTAAATTAAGGACTTGAATGGATCAAGTCCAAATATTCATCCTTTGCATTTTTGTTAGCTACCTGGCTGTTTAACCCGTCACACTATGAATTCATTCACATTAAAGGAAATAAAAACAGTAGAGCTTGTGGAATACAACAGCTCTTAGTTTGGGATACAATAGTATAAGGAGCATAAAGCCAATGCTGCATTGAAATTATATGTGTGCAGGGGCATTGTTTTGTATCGATACATGCATGTTTATACTGATGTGAGTATTCCTAGTATTAATTTTTTTTAATAAATTTCTCTTTTCTTGAGTAAAAACAAGAGTTTATACAACTTCACTTGAGTCAACTTATTTTATTTTCACCTTTTCATAACAAAAAAAATTCTTTTTAAGCCATAATTTATTTGTGAAGAAATAAAGCATTATTAATTAATTATTCAACTGGAATAACTACTATAACATAACACGACCCAAGAGTTGGCAAGTAATGGAAGGATTTTTTTTTAATTAAAAAGCATTGCCATATAGTAGAACTTTTCGTGTTGCTATATATATAATGGATTCTTTAAGTAATGAATTGAATCTGAATTTCGATTGATTTCCATGTTAAGGCTCTAGCTAGTTTTAAGATGCCACCCATAGCTCACATTAAACTCCAATTTCCCGATTGATTGGCATAAATATCAAATTTTTTAATGTGTTTAGGTATATAATAAATAATAAATAATAAACTTTACTAAAAAAATTAATTTTTAATATTGTTAATACATTAAATTCTGTAATTTTTAATAAAAACTATTATATATTAACTTTATTATATATCTCTAAACTCAAGGTAAAAAAATCAAATATCAAAACGTACCTAAATACAGACTATTATTGAAAATTAATCACAACTATGGATAGAAATTATTGTTTTTATGGGGAAATGAGCTGGTTATGTGTTAAAATAACATTCTCTTGGATATGCAAGGGGTGAACCTTACTTTTGGCGCTAATCTGTAAGCAAATCAACTATTTTAAAACGCGTAAATCAAGACCATACGCAGCTTGATCGCAAGAAAAGTTCGGTTTGAATCTTAATACGTACGATATGGCTTAAGAGAGATAATTAAGCACATGAAACAGTAAAATTTAAGAAAGCATTGTTAGTAAATTTTAAGAACAGCAACGTGTTTGATTCAAAAAAAAAAAAAAAAACAGTTACGTGTTCGATTGTCAGCCAAGCTTTGAGTTTGGATCAATAATTGCAATTGTGTCATTTTAATTAGCACTTCTCAATACATGAAGATGCTCGAACACTTTTCTTTCTGGTTTTATCCTTTTAAAACAGGCAAATGCTAGTAAGTGTTCTGAGAAGTTCGTTAAATAATAAAAAAATATTTTTATTAAAAGGTGTAATAATGTATTTTATTTAATGATATCTTAATTAATGTCTTAAGAATAGCCGTTGAAAGAACTCTTTAAAATCTAAGGTTTGTATGTTATGTAAGAAGATGGTGTAAAAATATTAAATACTTATTAAAACATTTAAATTTATTAAAAATAAGTCTTAAATAAATTGTATTTTTAATGTATATTTATTTATTTATTATGTTACATAAATTTTATAAATAATTGTTTTTCTCTTTTTTAAATTAGTTATATGTTCTTTATCTCTAATTTATTATTTTAATATTTTATACATTGTTATCTTTTATTTTTAATAAAAGTATAATTGAAAAAATAATAATTAATATCATCTTAAAAATTTAAAATGTCAAATAGATAAAATTAAAATTTTCTTTGAAGGTGATAAATAAAAAAATGAAAATAGTATTCTCTTTTTCCAACCATATACAATATATTGGATATTTGCCTCCATTTTTTTACTGTGCTCATCAAGTAGGTAAGAGTCTGGTTTTTTTTAAGGTGAAGGTGTAAATTTATGATTTGTTTAGATAATAGAGAAAATAGGAAGCAAAAGAAAGAGAAAAAAAAATGAGTTGTTTGGATATGTTGAGATAGAAGGAATGATAAGAATTTTTATTGTTTGGATGAATGAAAAAAAAAAGGAATGAAATATATTAGTAGTATAAAATTTAATTTAAAAAACTTTAATTTTTTATTATATTTTTCTATTAATATATTATTATATTTTTTATATTTTTATAAATATATAATAATTTTAAAAATTTAAAATTAAAAAAAAATACAAGCTTCTTTCCTTTTTTTTTCTCACCAATTCAGGAAAAAAATAAACTTTGGTGGAGTCTGCCCATAGATTTATTCCTTTCCTTCTGTTTTTTCTATCTAAGTAAACAACAAAAAAATCTTTTTATACTTCCTATTTTTTTTTTATTTTTTATTTTCTCCTATCCAAACAAATTTTTAATATGATAGACTTCAGCATAAATTTAATCTCTTATATTTCCACCAACACTTTTTAATTATTTTTTTTTTAATTGAGTATTTCAACAAGAATAATTGTGACCAACATTTGGCCTTGGATCGGAGGGAGGATAGTTAGGTCATCTCCTTCCAAAATAAGAATTCCAGCATATTTCTAATAACAATTTTGGTATTTAACATATATATATTTTAACATTATTTTTTCTTTCAAAAATTTTATTAACAATATTTCAAATACTTATTAAAATTATATTAAATTATATCGTAAATGATTGAATTTATTTCTTTTAATTAAAAATTATAAAACAAAATTTATTCACCATTTTTATAATATATATATATATATATATAAACACCATTAATTATCACCTCTTATATTATTTAATAATTTTTTAAAATATAAAAGAAAATAATTTAATTATTAAATTATCTTATACTATCTTTATGGTTATATTTATATATAATTTTATATAATTTAAATGGTTATATATATATATATATTATTTAGTAATATATTGATTTATATTTTAAATAATATATTGTATTTTAAAATAAAATAGTAAGATAAAATTTTGTTTGTTTATTAAAAATTTTTAATTTAATGTTTGAATATCTAAATTTATGTTTTAAAAAATGGTTATTAAATATTATAAGTTTTGATATCCGACATGAATTGATATATATATATATATATATATATATATATATATATATATATATATATATATATATATATAATTATTTTAAGAGTAATTTTATCTAGAATCTGTTTAATAATTTTTATATATAATTATATTTCATCAATTCAACCATTAAATAAATAAATTATATTATATAGATCATTCTTGTAAAATTTTAAAAAATTTAAAAATGTTTAATATTTTATTATATATATATATTATCTCGTCTAATCTAAAAGTACTAATAAAAAAATTTTAAGATAGTTGATTTCTAAATAAGACTATTTAAATAATTATCAACGTAAAAGAAGAAATTCTTAGGTAAAGATATTTATGACATTAAGCAGATTGTGAAGACATTTTTAATTTGTAAGTGAAAATTTTAATATCAATTATACAACTTATATACACATATTATATTATGTAACTTTACGCATGGGTAATGCCAGTAGATAATGTTTTTTAAGTTCTTTAATTTGAGAAAGATTGTTTGTGGTTTTTTTTTTCCAATATAATGTAATGGAGTTCGAATTTAAATTTTTTATGTAAAACTAATTTAATTTTAAATTTAACATTTAAATCAATTCTAATTATTTAAATTTCAATGTATCTAATTGATAATAAAGTATCGCTAAAGAAAAAATTGAAATTTTTGTATTATAGTCATAATTCTTTAGAAAAAAATTCTATCCTAATTATATATATAAAAAAGTAGTTATTAGAAATATTTATATTAATATAAATATTTAATTTTAATACAATATTATTGTAAAAGTTTTCATATTATCAGATAATTGAAAATATATTAAAAATAACTTTTTAAGTAATTGTAACAAGAATAACTATTTTTAATTATTAATAATTTGTAATTGTATCCCTGTGAAAAAATGTATATAGTTAATGTATTTCAATTTAATTTATAGTGTAATTAATTTTTTAAAATAATCACTTAAAAAATAATTTAAAATATCAACTATAAATGTTTATATTAATAATAGTGTATTATATTAATATTATATACTAATAAAATCATTTATTGATGTAATATATCTTAATGTTAGTATAAATTTATGATATTTATATTAAAAATTTACTAATAAAATTACTCTAACATTAAAGTTTTATAATATAATTTTTAATAATAAACAATGATAAATTTTCTGCTTCTGCTTAAAGTACATCCTTTAATTTACATGATGGAGATGTATAATTTAAAATATTTTACTTAATGGATACTCTTATAATTTTAATTAATTTTTTATTCATCTTAAGTTTGAGTAAAATATTACTACAAAAGATAAGGATATGAATCCTCTCCAGTTTGAGATAACACAAGAATATGTCGTTACTAATTCACAATCATTAATAAAAATTAGATGACTTAACTTTGTCTTTTAATCCCTACGATAATAAAGAAATTAGATTAATTTAAATTATCCAATTTTCATCCAATGTTTCAAAAAAAATTAACTATTTTATGATGATTTTATAAATATTTGTTTTAATAATGTGCGAAATTTTTACAACACGATGTAATTATTAATTTTCATATAGTAAAAATAATTTAATTTTAATATATTATTAGAGTAAAAAAATTTATACTATCAATAAATTAAAATTTTCAATAGATATAAATTTTTTTTAAAATTATTATAAAAATTAATAATTTTAATAATATAATATTTAATAATTAGATGATAATATTAATTTTTAGAATTATTAATATCTTTTAATTATTTTTTTATAATAATTATTTAAAAAATTACGTTCATGATAATTTTTAATTGACTGATAATGTAAAATATATAATAATGCGTTAAAAATATTTTTTATACAATTTAAAATTTTGTATACCTTTTTATTACTTGTTACTAGGTCCTTCTAAAGATAATCACGATTGAAATTGTAGTTAAGAAACATAAAATATATAGTTAAATTAAAAAAAATAATTTTAATAATTTTTTATAAAATATGATAAAATAAATAAATTATGAAAGTGAGAAATTACGCAAAAGATAAAAATATAATTGAGGAAAAAGTGAACGTTGATGTTTGAAAGTCCGATTAGAAGGCACAGGAAGGTGTATCGGCTAATAGGTATTGGGGTTGTGAGTAATAGATTTCTTGAAGAGCCCGTAGCCACGTGAGGCGAGGCATCGAGCAGCGTGTAATTGGGAAGCGCACACAGATGCGCAACCTCGCTTCCCGCCCTAACACACGCATTAGTATTACCTCGAAAATAAGACTCCCACATTCAAGCCCACGTTGCCGGATATTATTCATATTTCAGCTCCAACATCACCCATCACTCTTTACTCTTTACTCCAATATCTTTCACACCATAAAAAAACTATATGCATCTTATTATTACAATAAATATATAATTTTCTCTTATATTTTATCTTTGAAAGTATCGTTCAATCTAAATTTATTTCGGCATGTGTCAATTTATCATAATTTTCTTCTTCTATATACGACGTGACAGATTTATTGATAAAACATATGGATCATGCACACTTATCATTAAATGACACTTAATTAAAAAATTCAGTTCCTTTTCTTTATAATCAAACTAACACTTAAAAAAAGGATAAATTGTTATTTTACAAAAATATTACGCATACACATATTAATTATAAACATTAGTAAGAGAATAAAAAAATTATAATAAATGATATAATATAATAAAAAAATGAAGCGGAAGAGGTACATATTTTATATATATATATAAGAAAATGCTACTTATACTTTGGCCATTGCAATTCCAGAGAAGTGAAAGTAGTTGATAGCAAATAAATAAGAATTATAATCATGCAACACTTTTTTATAAGATTTTCTAGATAATTTGATTTTTCTATTAAATTAATCATCTTATTTTCTTTATTTTTTCTTTTTAACTCTATTATACAAAAGATTATATAAAAATAAAATTGTAGAAATATAATCTCAAGAAAAATTAATAAATATAAAAAAATATTGTATGATGGAGACTACATATTTATATATATTAATAATTTCAGCCAATCTTTATAGTATATATGGAATCTTTAAAAAAATAATATAAAAATAGTTTTATGATATGTTATGCAAACATTAATTGAGATTATAAACACCCAAATGACACTCCATTCTCAAACCACATACCCCCTCTAACCTCACTTACAAGCAAGACACTTTTTGGCCTATTAAAAATACAAAACTACCTTCAAAATTACCATCCAAACCTAATTCCAATGCGTGCATGCACAACTATTTATACCCAGCTTCCCGTGCCTCTCCTCTGCACTTCATAACCTTCCTATCTTTCACTCTCTCTTGCTGATCTCTGCCTCTGCCTCAGCCTCTGTTTTCATTTCTGTACCTATAATAATGGGGTTACCTTCAACACCGTTAGACAGCACTAGCTGGTGGGTGTTTACACTTCCGGCCATAGCAGGAACACAAAACTTGCCTGACAACATGGTCATCCTAATATTTGCACTTCTTCTTTCCATTGGGCTTGTAGCATGGGCTTTCCCAAGAGGAGGAGGAGGAGCGGCATGGAGAAATGGCAGGAACCAAATGGGTCGGGTCCCTATACCAGGGCCCAATGGACTCCCAATCTTCGGCATATTATTCAACTTGAGCCATGGCCTACCTCACCGTACCCTTGCTTCCATGGCTTCAACTCTAACCGCCACAAAACTCATGGCCTTCAGTTTGGGGTCCACCCCGGCAGTTATAACTGCCAACCCTCACATAGCACGTGAAATCTTAAACTCACCCCACTTTGCTGACCGTCCCATTAAACAATCTGCTAAGAGCCTAATGTTCAACCGTGCTATTGGCTTCGCACCAAACGGAACCTATTGGCGCTTGCTACGCAAGATTGCTTCAACCCATCTCTTCGCGCCGCGGCGCATCGTAGCCCATGAGGCCAGTCGCTTGCTAGACTGTGCAGCTATGATGCACACCATAGCTGACGAACAATCCATACATGGATTTGTTTGTTTAAGGAAACACCTCCAAGAAGCAGCTCTTAACAACGTTATGGGCACTGTTTTTGGAAGAAGGTACAACCAAAAAGAGTGCCACAATATGTACGAGGTTGAAGAGCTGCGTGAAATGGTGAGGGAAGGTTTTGAGATTTTGGGAGCTTTCAATTGGTCTGATTATGTCCCCTGGATTAGCTTATTTTATGACCCTTTTCGTATTCGTGAACGGTGCGAGGCTCTTGCTCCTAGAGTTAAGAAATTTGTGAAGCAGGTTTTGGACGAGCACCGAATGTCTCCATTCAAGGGACTTCGTGATGGGTCCGACTTTGTGGATGTGCTTCTCTCTCTAGAGTGGGATGAGAAACTCCAAGATGATGACATGATTGCCGTTTTATGGGTTTGTGTTTTACTCCTAATTAAGTCCTAATCTTAACGTTGCCAACTTTGTTGCCCATGCATATCTTAACACGTGTGTTTATACGTTAGATGTTAACCACAATCACAACAGTTATCATCATTTAAACACTCAAAAAAAAGTTTTAATAATTAGTTTGGTCCCTCTTCCCCAGTTAGCAATATACTACTAGTTCCTTTAGGATTAAAAATTATTTTTGTATTAGTTGTTTCTGGTTATATAAAGGGTGAGTTTCAACACAAACTTAATATATATATATATATTAAGCTTCTATTAGCATCTGGTACTTAGATAAAGGGTTAGTTTTGACACAGCTCTAAATAATTTAGCCGTTTGATGGTATGATGGTCATAGGTTTATTTTTTGCTCACATGTTGGAAGAACTTATTTGTACTTAGCAAATTAAAACTCTTTGTTAATTTATTTTAAAAAAATTTATATACGACGAAATTTATTTCATAAGTTTTTATCCTAAAACTATTGTGTCAAAAATAGAAATATTTCATTAAGTAATGAGTTTGGTTTTGGTTACGTATAACTTGCAGGAGATGATATTTCGTGGGACAGATACAACAGCACTTCTTACTGAGTGGGTAATGGCAGAGATTGTGTTGAACCAAGATGTGCAGACAAGGCTTCGCAATGAGATTGAGAGAGTTGTGGGAGACAAAAAGGAAGTTACAGATGCTGACGTGGCAAAACTGCCATATCTGGAAGCCATTGTGAAGGAGACATTGCGACTGCATCCAATTGGGCCTCTCCTTTCGTGGGCCCGCTTGTCCACGTCAGATGTCCAGCTCAGCAATGGAATGGTGGTCCCAGCGAACACCACAACGATGGTGAACATGTGGGCCATAACCCACGACCCCAATGTGTGGGAGGAGCCGTTGGTGTTCAAGCCTGAGAGGTTTGTGAAGAGTGAAGGAGGGGTTGACTTGGATGTGAGGGGCGTTGACCTTAGGCTTGCACCATTTGGGGCTGGACGAAGGGTTTGCCCTGGTAGGAACTTGGGCTTTGTGACTGTGACCCTTTGGGTGGCTAACTTGGTTCACCAATTTGGATGGTTCCAACACATGGCTAATCCGGTTGACCTTAATGAGATGCTCAAGCTGTCTTGTGAAATGAAAAACCCCCTCAAAGTTGTCGCTATTCCTACTAAGCTTGCTTGAATTAATTAAGTCCAAAAATTACTCTAAGGAAATTGGTGTATGAGATCTAATGTCATACGGGTGTTAATTATAAATATTTAGGAACTTGTGTTTTAGGAAGATCACGAATTTTCCTAAAGTTGTGTGAGCGTGACCGTGAGGATTATTTATCTAGTTTTTATTATGTATTGTGTTACTATATTAATATGATATGATGTGACTACTAAATAACTTGGCATTCTTTGCCTCCAAATGCATATATGTAAGATAAATATCCTTTGTTGTATTGTAATAGCACTTTTGTGTATATATTTACCGATTCGTATATGCTAATAATTAAGCAATATTCAATATTCAATATTCAATATATAGTATGTTTGTGTTTAATTAATTCATCTTGTGTTTAATTATTATGAAAACGAGTGCTTAGATTATTTTTTTCAACATAAGGTGTCCATCATTAAAGATACGAAAAATATAAAAGATATTTTATATTTTTTAAAATATTTATAAAATAAAAAAATAAAAGAATATATCACAAAATATTTCAAATAAATATAAAAGATCTTTTATATTTTATATTTTTTAAAATATTTATAAAATAAAAAAATATATCACAAAACATTTCAAAAGAATATATTCATAAAATATTTTAAAAATATTTCTATTATCACATATAATTTTTGTAAGAAAAAAAATTACAAATTATTTTTTATTATTTTTGATACACAATCATTTACGTTTTAAATTATTTAAAAAAATCATTGTTGTAGTGATATATAACTATTTAAATTTTTAAAAAATTATATTATTATGATTGTGATAATAAAATTTAAGTAAAAAATTTTTATTTATAAAAATATTTATATTTTTTTATTCAAATTATTTAATATAAAATTTATCTAAATAATATTTAAACACATATACATATAAAGTAAAGTAAAATGAGTAAATAGATCTCTATAATTTAGGATAAATTAGAAAGGAAAAAAATAAAGATGATAGAAAATATTTTGTTACATTTGTTTGATCATAAAAATATTAAATAAAAAATTAATTTTTAATAGAATTTGAATAAAATTAATTTGTCCCAAACAGAAGAGAATTGGACAGAAAAAAACTACTTTATTTTCTTTGTTTAATTTTTTTAAAAAAATAAATAAAAAGTTATCATATTAATTAAAAAATAATATAAATAAAAATAAAATTTTTAAGTTTAATTTAATTTTTTTAATTTTTTTTCTATCAGTAAAATAAAAAAAAATTATTTTATTTCTATTTATTTAAACAATTTATTTTTTTATTTTATTTTAACATTATTTTTCATTTTTATATTTTTTTCTTATTAATTTTTATAATCCAAGCCAAATAAAACATAAAAGGTGAGAGAATTTTTTCTCCGTTGGTTATTAATAATACCTTTTAAAAGAAAGTTCAAATTTGTTAGGAAATCAGAATTAATGGGCTAAAACATCCAAAAAAAAAATTTCTATTAGAAGGTCATATACCAAATACATAAGTGAACTTGACATCACATTCAACCTAAAGTCTTAAAAATGTGAGTTCTCTCCACATACTTGTTGCATAGTTTACGCTTTTCTATCTAACAAAAAATTTCTTTACTTGCCTTTACGTTAGTTTAATAATCTTTTTCTCAAACTTTTTTATTTACATGATGTGATTTTTTTTTTTTCAAATAAAAGCTTTGTTTCTTTCATCCATGGGTATCAGATCAATAATAAAATAAGATTTTTGCTTGAAAAAAAACTCACATTTTAAAAAATTATTGGAATGACAAATATAAATAAAAAAATGGGACAAATTATAGTAACATTTTTTAGAATATATTAAAAAAATATTTAATATATTTTATTTTTAACATTTCTTTAAATTTATATATATATATATATACTATTATAAAAATTAAAAAATATTTCTGTAAGGAAAAAAAAATAAAAGAGTATAAGATGTATTTTCAATAAAACTCAGAATATCAATGCAATTTGCCAAAAAAATATCACATTAAATAATAATAAACTAGTTAAGTAACATATAACATACATTTAATATCTTAAAATCTAAAACTAAATATATAATGCCAACTTCAATTGTGCATTCACTCGTACCTTGTAGATATCTTTTCAATATTTTAACCTCCTTGCATTTTCTATCAATTTTAAATTAAAAATGATGTTTCATCCAACATATATAACAATTATTTTAGTACTACATGATCCAACATTAAAAATGTATTTAAAAAATTTAATAGATAAATTAGTTAAAAATTAAAAAAATATATAAATTAAAAAATTAGCTGAAAGATAAATTAAAAATATTTAATAAAATTACTATCAAACTAGTTAATAAAGATAAAATGATAAATAATGACATAGTTATTGGATACAAATTTAAGTATTATAGTTTTTTATTATTTTATTTTAATAGTTTATTTGATTTGAATTAATTATTATATTAATAATAACAATAATAATTTTTTTATTTATTCCTATTTAACAAAATCAAGATAATATAGATAAATTTATAGCTATTGTAGAGATTGTATATTATAAAAATATCTTGATAATTTTTACTTATTTATTTATTTTATTATTTATGATATATTTCTAGCAAAAATTATATTATCAAATAAATTTTATTTTTTTAAAATAAAACTATTTATTTTTATTTTTTAGTTACATTTTAATTAATATTTTTATAAATAAAAATATTTATTTTATTTTAAAAATTTTATCAACAAAAGATAAAATATTTTATTATAAGTAATTGAAATAAAATATTTGATAACTAAATTAAATATTATAAATTTAAATAATAACATTTTATAATAAATGAAAAACTATTAAAATGCATCAACAATAAAAGTAAAAGATAACTTTTAATTAATAGCTAAAATTTTGAACACCAAAGATCATGTTTAATAAATGTTGATAATTATTAAAATACTTATCATGTTAAAATAATCTTAAAATATTTCAATTTGTTATTTTATTTTTAATTTAACTGAAATGTTTTATAGATACACTCTAAATTGATTTTATGCAAATAAAAAAATATTAATTATTACCATCGAGTTTTCGTAAAAGAAAAATGGTACAGAAGTATTGGATTTCAAATTATATCAGGTTGCTGGATTGATCTTATTAGTAGTTTTTCATTGGTACAATATTTCACTAAAACTTTGTGCAGTGTGTTGACTTTAAAGTGAAGAAAATATTTATTCACTAAACTTTATTAAAAAAAAGTTTCTCATTCCCAAATACAACGTGGTTAAATATACCATGCATGTAAAATCCATCGCCATGCAAATTGCCTTATAAATAGAAAATTAAAATAACGGATCAATATAGCATGTGCAGAAATTATAATAAAATAGAAAAATATCAAAGACAATTTTTTAAAAGATTAAAAATTATTTTTAACTACAATGAACAAATATTCTAATAATCAGTAATGCGATAAGTTTTATATTTATTCATAAAATATTTTCATTTAATATCACTTTTTATTTTATTTTTTTACGCTCCAATCACGTGATAAAGAAAGAGATTAGTTTTTGAACGTGCCTAGAGGAAGAAGAAGAAAAGATGATGTGATCACCTAATGATTAATTTACTAAATTCTCTGTGTAATTACAATAATAACATAAAAAAAATGATGTGCAAAATCCTTTTCACATTGCAACTAATATCGTGTTTGAATTTTTAAAGTTTAACAGTAGCCGACACCATAGAATTCACGAAGCTTCTACAGTTGAAATGATTAATGAAACTTGTGTATCGAAATGGCCGTTAAGCGACGCGTCAACATTAGGCGAACCTCAGTAACGTGATCGTTTTTGATGCGTGCAAGATCTTTCTAGCCATGCTAGCTAGGTCGGTTAAGGATTGAATCTCTCTCTAATTAAGTCCTAACAGAAAGTGAATGCCCTAACATTCTCACACACTTCCACGAATAAATGTAAGTACTAGGAAGCGAGTCTAGGAATATATATATATATATATATATATATATATATATATATATTTATTTGACATTGTATCTTGAATCATTAATATGAATAGGGAAACAAATTAGTGGAGAGTACTAATTAAGTAGATTTGTTTCCTAAGACGAGAATGTAGTTGGACCATGCCGAATTGTTTAACACAAATCACATGGCTGTAACCAATATCTAATATATAGTTCAAGGACAAGTAACTTGATTCTCGTTGAATAAGGTTTTCAGTTGGAATTTTATGAGTGTATGAAAAGAGCTTTGTCTCCCTATATAATTTTAAATTGCTTATAGCCCATATGAATCAAACTCTAATGTACGTGACTTTCAAATATCAATAATTTAAGGGGACAATGGAGATAATTGTAAAACTAAAATTGAACTATGGTACATTATTCCTTTGGATTGCATTAGAGCAATCTGGAAATTAAGAAGCTCGATCAGAAGAATTTATAGGAAAGGTATAGCTCACTGCTCTCTTAGAGAATGCATGTGACACAAATTTAAATTAGCTAGTATTCTGGTAGTCCATTTCTTAAATGTTGTTATGCTTATGTAAGTGGATTTGGCATGAGATTAGATGGAATGAGCTTAAGTTAAAGGATTTAGCTCTACTAAAACAGGTAAATGTGTTGAGTGAGAAAGTAAAAATATATTTATTGTTGATTTTAATTAATATATTTTATAACTTTAACTAATTTTAAATCAATAGAAAGTATATCATTAGTTTTTTACATATTTATTCATTTTAAAAGAATTAATCAAATCTTAAGTTAAAATTTCTTTTATAAAAAACAAAAATATATAAAAACTTAAGCTAAAACTTCTACCTGCAAAAAATCTGTTTTGGTTAATTGTTTACATGAGTCCCTGCAAATGATGTTTCTAAGGATGGTAACTTGATCCATCCCCGTCCCAAATTTGACGAGAAAAATTCGAGTTGCCTGAGGTCGAAAGTGGAAATAGGTAAAATTCAATTTTTGAAGGAAGGGGCAGGGTGGGTACGAAGATATTTATACCTGTCTTGTCTCCGTCTTCGAACTCGACCTGCTTTTAAAATTATTAAAATATTTTTATTATTTTAAAATATTATATAAAATTAATAAAGTTATAAAAATAATAAATTATATAAATTTTAAAAAATATATAATAATTTAATAAATTATAATAAATAATAATAATATAAAAAATACCAGAAACAGGTATGAGATGAGTTTTCTCGAACCTAAGCATAGACGAAGATCGAATTTAATATTTTAAACCCGATGTAAACAGGAATGGACACGGAATGTTGAAAACGGAACGGGGGATGTGAAACCCGCCCCATTGTTATACCTATATTTCTTTATGGTTTATTGTTTTTGGGTTAATCTAATGTAATACTTGCTAAGTAAAATTGTACATTTGCTTATGGTATTCATATTTTTCTTTGTTATTTAAAAAAAAAATTGATGTGTCAATCAAACCGAAAACTAGACGACTCAAACTCTCCTACTAGTTGAATATGCTTATCTCTCTCTCCCTTACTTGGTTAAATATGCTAAACTTTTTTTTATACTAATATAGAAGAAAATGTTAATTTGTTTAAAATTTGATCTAATATAAATAAAAAAGTTTAATATATAATATCATAATGCTAGAATATGATGGAAAAAATGTTACTTTTTAAAAAAATTTAAGCATATGCGATGCCTGTAATAATAATTTAACACTATATTAATTTCAATTTTAACAAAATAATGGTATATAATGTGTGTTTCCATTTGTAATGTAACCTGTTTATATAAAGAAAAAAATACGGATATCAATGTTGAACTATCTAGCCGTTATAATTTTCAAATATTTTAAATATGAATCATACAAGTTAGTAACTTGTATCAAAATATATATATATATATATATATATATGAATCTCATTTTATTATTTAGGATATATGTTGGGTTTTTATTGAAATAATTGATTTGATCATGTTAGTTTCTTTGTTTTGAGTCTAACCTAATAAATTTTTGACACATATTAGAAATAGATTATTTTTAAAAAATATTTATTTATATTTCAAAATAATGTTTTTAAAAATTAGGCTGAAATAAATATACACTAAATTAAGAAAAATAGTCAATTAGTGTGAAAAACCTATACGCTCGTGGGTGATGCATGTTTGTAATACATGTTTCCCCAATGTTTCTTCAGAGGGTGTCGAAGAATGATATATTAAAAAGAGAATCCTCGTAAATAATTATTTTTAAATTTTTAGGTTATATTCTCAACATTGTCGGTGCCACGAAATTACGACAACCATTGGCGACTCTTTATTAACGTGAGATGGACGTGAGACTGCTACTGCCTGATTTCATTTCATATTCCAAGTCAACTCAGCTGCGAGATGATGTATAGTGAACATCTTATGATTAAAACCGCATTTCATTTGCTGGTTTCATGCATCTGATTCAGGACCTTTTTTTCCTTTTCAAAACCCAAGTATCAGTAATCAGGGACAGTCATCTTTTTGTTAGGATGATTTGGAAAATAAAAAATAAAAAAATAGAAGAACAATAAATAAAATAATAAAAAATAAATTAAAAATTTATGTTTAGTTCTAAAAAGTATTTTTTTTGTTTTTAATATTTTATACAGGTAACAATAAAAATAAAAAATAATTATTTTTTTATTTTATGTTTTATTATTTATAGTAAAAAATTTAAAATTTAAAAATAAAATAAAATATGATAATATTTTTAGAAATAAAATTAAAGTATAAAGTGAGAAAAATGTAATTTTTTAAAACCAAAAATTATTAAAAAAATGTTTTTGTTGTTCCTTGAAAGAATGGAAAAAATAGAAAAAATATTAATAGTATAAATTATTTTAATTTATATAAATTCTTAAATAATAAAATTTAATTTAAAGCATTAATTTTTATTAATATAATATTTATCTTTTAACTTTTAAAAATATTTAATAATTTTAAAATTAAAATAAATAACAAAAGAAACTCTCACCGCTCATTTTGTTACTTTTTAAGGAGTAAAAAAATTTTGCAGGTTAATAAAATTTAATTTTCCTTTTTATATAAAATTAATATAAATAAAAAAAATTTATATAAATTCTAAATATAAACTCTTCCTTTTTCAATTTCTCTAACCAAACAATAAATTAAAGAGTTTATGATATTTGTTACATCCATAATAATTTTCTTTTAATATAACGATAAAATTATAGATCTATGTATAGATAGATTTAGAAAATAAATACGAAACCGGTTAAAAGGTAAATAGATTTTATTTTTTTTATTTTTATAAAAAATGATAAATTTATCAAAATTAATGAAATATAATTAAAATATTATATATATATATATATTAAAATATTTATATTATTAAGTATTTGATTTGATAATATAAAAATTAAATAAATTAATTTTTACTTTTAAATATAACCTCTATTATTTTTTCTATGTAAAATATTTAAAAATTAGTTATGTAAAAATGTGATCAGAATTAAAAATTTAATAATTAATTGTTAGTAACCGTAATTATAATGAGACAACGAATTCATTGAAATTTTTAGAAAGAATTTAATTGATTGTGGAGTTGCCACCAAATTTTATTTTTAAAGGGAAAATATTTGGAAAAATTCTAATTTGAGAAAAAAATTTAGGTTTGGGAATCGGTTACAAATAGGGAAAGTATTAGGCACTCTACTTGCCTGTTTTGAAGAAGGTGCCGTTAAACTGAGTGTGTGATTTTGATATTTTTGAAAACTGATTGATACCTTTAAATAAAATAGAAATAAATAGATTTGTATGAAAATAACCTAACGGGACATGATCTTGCTCCTATGTATTTCCTGATGCAATGGAAAACTTAAGACTATGTAGTTCTGGTTGAAGACTTGATCCTTAAAAAGATTTTGTAAAGAGTATGAAATCTATGTTGAATGAAAAAGCATTTGGATGTTTTGAATGTTTTACTTTTGAAGAAGAGGGGAAAGAACACCCTTGATCCATATGTACCGAGTCAAAGACAAACGAAGGTTGCAGTGCGATTCATAAGACTCTTCGAATATTGAAAGACAGGGTATGTTGCACTTTCAAACTCGAAACTCATTGCGTGAGATCTAGGATCATTTGAAACTTTGACAAGTATTTGGAAAAAGTAATTTTTGAAGAAAGATTGAGAAATGAAGATCTTTGACCCACATGCACATAGTCGCAAGCAAGCAAAGGTTGTACTACGACTCGTATGATTGTCTGAATGTTGAAAGACATGGTATGTTACAATTCCAAATTCGAAGCTCATTGCGTGAGATCTAGGATCGTTTAAAACTTTGACGAGTATTTGGAAAAAGTAATTTTTGAAGAGAGATTGATAAATGAAGATCTTTAACCTACATGCACAGAGTCGAAGACAAGCGAAGGTTTCACTGTGACTCATAATTGTCCAAATATTGAAAGACAGAGTATGTTGCAATTCCAAATTCGAAGTTCATTACGTGAAATATAAGATTGTTTGAAACTTTGACGAATATTTGGAAAAAGTAATTTTTGAAGAGAGATTGATAAATGAAGATCTTTGACCTACATGCACAGAGTTGAAGGCAAACGAATGTTGCATTCCAATTCATATGACTCTCTGAATATTGAAAGATAGGGTATGCTGCACTTTCAAATTTGAAGCTCATTGCGTCAAATCTAGGATTATTTGAAACTTTGATGAGTATTTGGAAAAAATAAGAAAGATTGAAAAATGAAGATCTTTGACCCACATGCATAAAGTCGAAGGTAAGCGAAGATTGTACTACGACTCATATGACTCTCTGAATATTGAAAGACAGGGTATATCGCATTTTCAAATTCGAAGCTCATTGCGTGAGATTCAAGATTAAAATATATCCTTTGAAATTTAATTCCTTATTATCCTATTTTGTCTTTTTATCCTTTTTGATTTTTTTTTAAAAATGATTGGATAAGTTCGAAATGAATAGGTTGGACTTGACCCAAATTAAACAAGGAATGAGCTTGACCCAAATTAGAAATAAAAGAGAAATTGAAGGCAATAGAATTGACCCAAATTCATTGTAAAAGAGAAACAAATGGACTTAATTTCAAAATACTAAAAACAAAAAGAAATTGGCTTGACCCAAATTAAGAAAGAATGAATTTGATTTCGAATAATAAAAAAAGAATTAGGCTTGACTCAAATAAAAGGAATTAGGCTTGACCCCAAATTGAAAAAAAAAATAAACTTGATTTCAAATTAAAAATAAGACAATTGAGCTTGACCCTAATTTAAGAAAATGAATTTAATTTTAAATTAAAAAAAGAGAGAATTGGGCTTGACCCAATTTAAGAAAAATTGATTTGATTTCAAATTAAAAAAGTAGACTTAATTTCCAAAATAAAAAAGAATTGTGCTTGACAAAAAAAAAGGGATTCCAACTTGATTTAAATTATCAATATTTCTTATTTTAAAATTATGAAAAGCGCTACCATTTATAAATTTAAGTTAAGTTAAGTGATGATAAGCATAAATTTCATAAATAATTATCTCTCACTTTTATCTCATTAAGACTTCTTATATGTTCAATTAAGTGGTCTTTGTCATATTTTATGAGTTTGGGTTCATATGAAGTTTAATTGAATTTCTTTGCTTACCCGATTAAAATGACACTATTATAGTATTTTGAGCATAATAGGAGTTGTAGACATCCAAAAATCATGAAATCTGTCTTGAATGAAAGCTTAAAGAAGTGTTCATAGTTACAAAGCAAGAGCAGACTCTAAATGGGATGTTTAGGACTCCGAAATTATCTCAAAATATGAGATAGTGTTGCTGACGTGGAATTTGAACAGTGTGCAAAGATCCGGCCATATCTTGAGATATAGAAGTCATATTGAGATGAAATCAACTTTGTTGGACAGCTAAGATCCGGGGCTACAACCTTTGTTCAGAAGTCAAGCTCTAATTCGGACATGTGAACATCCGAAATTGCGGTGCAAGAAAGTCAAAATTGTTGTGCTCATTGGTGACAAAAATTCAAAAGTGTTTTGCATTTTCAACAAAGCCCATGTGAAAGCAATAAAAGGGTAGAAAAGTAATATCCTAGTTGGTGACTTTATGAAGATGATGCCTCAAAAATCCTCTATAAATAGAAGGGTTTACAAGAGGAGAAACACACCATTTTGGAGATTAACTCCAATACCATTTTTTTTTTCTTTCTTTTTTGTTAGTTTTGCCTCCTTCATGGAAGACTTAGGTTTTCTTTCTTGTTAATTTGCCTCCTACATGGAAGACTTAATTTTTCTTTATTGTTAGTTTGCCTCCTACATGGAAGGCTTAGTTTTTCTTTATTGTTAGTTGCCTCCTACATGGAAGGCTTAGGATTTATTTGTTGTTAGTTTGCCTCCTTCATGGAAGGCTAGGTTTGTAGTTTCAATTCAAGGATTCAAGCTATTTTCATTTTAACTTTGAGGTCTTGATCTTTATTTACATGCTTATTAAGTGGTTTCTACTCTACTTCACTATATTCTTCAATTTTATTCTTTAATCAAAGTTTGATCGGTTGACGTATTTTGATTAATGCATAATTGATTTATAATTGGTTTTTGATTGGTAAATCATTTTCCAAAAGTTTGAAGAGTAGAAATTAAGTAATTGAATTGAAGGTTTTCATTTTATTACTTACTTCAACTGAATTCTGATTGTGAAATTGGTTTAGATAAAAGATTAAGTGGTTACTAATCTTGTTGATCATAATCAATTGAATCCTGAGAGGTTTCTCAGTAGAGAATTCAAGGATCATTTTAGGGGTTCCAGATGATCCTAGGTTGATAAACATAATGCATGATTTTAGTGATCAATGATTAGTTAAGAAAATAGCCTCTGAATTCCTTGAGTTGATAATTGTTAAGTGAAAATTAATTTCATTCTGTATTTTTGTGTTTAGAACTCAATATCAAATCTTTACAAAATCTCATTGTTCTAATTTTCTCCTTATTTGCTTAAGAATCTGAAATGGTCTTTGGGAGATGACCTAGGTTGCACCTTATACTATACCAATAGTTTGGGGGAAATCTAGATATTATTTTTGCGCGTTTGCGACGAGCGTGTCAAGTGAATATGTAGAATTATGCAGAGCCTATGATTTATGCAGATTATGCAGACCACACTTCCCATTTATTTATGCAGGATTATACTATCAGGTGCCCTTTTGCCAAGGTATATGTTGTCAAGTGGTACTGAATATTGAACATTACTATGATAAATACAAGAGAAACACTTAAATACTTTTCTAACCTTTGTATGTTTTAAGGCTCATGTTTTTGGCACACTAAACTAGAGCCAATACTAACCTTCCAGTCTGAGTTTTATTTCAGGTTGGTTTAGCTCCAATTTCAGCAAATCCTATCCTAATTAATGGCTCCTGCATATAGAGCCTGCAAAAGCACTTGTAGCCATGAAAGACTTGAAATGATGAAAGCGTTGTTAACTTAGGCCTTGTTTTGCAAATACTGGTTTCAAACATGAGTTGTAGGGGTCTGTAATGTAGGACTAATCATATGGCATAACAGCTGCCTGGTTTTATGTAAACTCAGGTTCTATATATGCTTTCCAGGACTTGTCTTTCTTCATTTTTCTGTATTACCCTAAGGCTGTTCATTTTTATTTGTCTTAAAGAACTTAAAGCTACATTTGATGCTATGACTAGCTAAGGACACCCTTATCAAGGCAGGTCTGAAAATATGGACCATGTTTCCTCCCAATTCAGAACCTGTATAGTTCAGCATTAAGATAGGGGAATTCTCCAGCTTTCTCCTTTAATCTCCTTTGGTTGACTTATTTAATACTTAGCTAAGGTCCAACCAAGCGCATGACCAAACACTGAGGTTATCATCATGGCTGATCTAGAAGTGTAAATCCTGCTCTCACTAGTTCTACCAAACCAAATACTGCTCTCACTAGTTCTACCAAACCAAATACTAATCTTATAACTATGACAACTTAAATGTCTAATTGGTTCATCTCTTATTACCTTTTTCAAGACATGTTTTTCTCTCATTCTTCCAACCCTTTCATAATTCACTCAATATTTCTATTACACTGATTCGGTAACTATTCGGCAGTTGCCTAAATTCCCAAATCTCAAGCTTACAGTGATCACATTCTTACCTTTCCCTCTTGGATCTAATTAGAGTCTCGGTACTAGATATATTAACATGCAGAATCATGTAGATAACCATAGAACACCTGCTCTATTAATTCTATGGATATTTGAGTATGCCTCTAATGAACAAATAATCAAGTGAGTTAAAATTTCCTATCCTCAGGTTGATATTGATCCTATTAGTTTTATTATCACATGAGCTGAGCAACTTATCTATAACTCGAGTATGTGATCTTCTTTTACTTGTACACTTATCAAGTTACGACTTTTAAGACTACTGTTATTGATCTCTAGTTCTAATAAAGGATTTCCTACAAAACCAGTCAGGTCTTCAGTAAATAGCAAGAAAAGGAATTCATGCAAAAGTAATTAGTTCAATGAGTCCACATAGAAACTAAGCGGTTTACTGATATAACTATGCTTATTTCCTTATCGATCTTCGATCAGTTTTGTCTTCGACCTAGGATCTGTGTCTCTTGGTTAAACATGTAGTTGAATTAAGAATTATGGAGCAACACATATACAAGTGAAAGTCAATCATTGATGCAATTTTTAGCTAAACTTCTATCTAAATTAACAATGAATTTGTGCTTTCTTAGCAATTGAACTCAGGTTTTCAAGAGCAAGAATGACATACCTAAAAATTACAAGTTTTTGAACAGAGTTTTGATACTGTTAGAGCTCTAACCTTCGCTTTTCTACTAAGATGATGAAGACCTAAATGCTTCTTGCGATTGCAGCCAGAGCAAGCTTTATGACTAGTTCTTGGAGACGAAGGAGTTGGTTTTCATCCAAATTCGCGATCAACCCAGCAAAGAGAGACTTTTAAATGCTCATGAGAATTGAAGAAAAGCTCCCAGAAAACCAAAGAGAGCCTAAAAAAATCTCTCTTGCGAAGATCAGTCCTCTCATTTTATATTAAAGGTTCCTTTTTTCCTCCTTCTTTTCTTGTGTTTTTTTTTTCTTTCCGCCTCCAGAAATTATTTTTCATTTTTATTTTTATTTTTTTTATTTTTTCTAATTAAATCTTAACTAATTTAACTAACTTTCTAATCAAAAAATTTTCTTTTTTTTTATTATTTTTATTTGTTTTCATATATTATTTTTACTTTATTTTCTTAATCTTTTTTTCTATTATTATTTATATTTATTATTTATTTATTTTTATTTTCTAAATTTGATCAATTTAAAAAATAATTTAATCTTGAACATAATTTAGTCTTCACATTAATATTATCTTAAATTTATAAATGGATATATAGATTAAAAAAATATTTTTTGAAAAAAAATAAAATTTACCTTTAAAGGATTAACTAAAAAGAAATTCAATAAATATAATTATATTAATTAATATTAACTTAAATCCTATAAAATTTATAAAGTTTTATATAAAATTAAGTAGTGGAATAAATTTAGACTAATCTAAGTTAAATGTACTTTATTAATAAATTTAGATAAAACATCATTTTCATAAATCTTAATTTTAAGTTATAACTATATATTATTCAAATTATTTAAATTGAGTCTTGTTAAAATTGAATAAAAAATTATAAAATATCTAAATTATTTTTATTTTTATATTTTAAAAATAAATTGTATTGAATTAATTGATGCTAACGACATATTAAATAATTTTGTTATAAATGTCTATAAATATAAATTTTGTGATAAATATTTTAAATCTAAGATAAAATTATTAATACAAAATAATGATATAGGTATGAGTGCTTACACTGGTTTAAATTGATCCTTCCAAAAATATTGATTGAAACATTATATTTTTTATTTTATTTTAACATGTAATATACTAATTTAAATATAATAAAATATCTATTAGATTATTACTGGAATAACAATGTGAATATTTTATGAACATTATGTATAATAAAAAAATAGTTCCATAAATATGTCATACGGATTTTTTTTTAGTAAACTTTGGAAGCTAAAATTGGTTAGAAAATTTTGAAATTGTCAAAAATGTTTGTGGCAGTTGGTAAACTACCAGAAATGAAAAAAATTACCCCTATTTAATAATATATTTTAAAATAATATAAACTTGGCAATTTGTTTTGAAAGTAATCAATTAACTTGGTCTTTAAAATTTTTATTAGATCCGATTTAGTATTAATTTTTTTTAAAATAATCCCTGAAAACTTATTCCATGAAACATTTTAGGAACCATTTAATTTGAGAAAATGGTTTTTGTTTTATTTAAAAGATACCTTATCTTCACCTAACCGATTTGCCTACGAAATTTGCTAATTAGTTGTTACGACATTTATAATACACAAATTAAATTAATAAAAGACTAAACAAGTGCGGTGCTTCCTACATTTTTCTGGCATAGATGATAACATTAAAACATTAATCTAAATTAATTTATTTCTTGCCAATCTTCTTCTTTTAAATGTAAAAAAATGCACATAATTTGTGCATAGGTATAATGATACTATGGAATACAGATCTAAAATGGTATTTAAGATGCAATTAAAATTTGAAAACAAATAATATGGATTTATTTTGATCAGAAACTTTTTTTGAACGGAAACTAAATAATGTGAGTTGAAACAAAAATAATATAAATATAATTACAAAATATTTAAGAAATCTTATAGAGAATGCTTGAAAATCACTTTATATAGGACGAAAATTACAAATATTATATCAGCTAATTAATGGATCTCATATTTAATTTAATTAAGTTAAAAAGAATCTTTTAACAGAAGGAGTAACATGTCTTATTGAGAAAAAAATTAAAATTTTTATAATTTTAATTTTTTTTTTCAAAAACTAAATTAAATTTAGCAATTTTTAAAAATCCATTTAAGTATTTAGTCTTACTTTTAAAATGTATAATTTTCCACAATCTTCCATGATGAGTATTTTATATGAAGCTTTTAATCCAATCCTCGTTAATTTTGTTGTACACAAAATATTATTTTATTAAATATATTTCTATGTTCTTTGATTAATTGTGACTAATCCCTACTGCTCGATCTCTTTTCTGACGCCTCCATCTTTTCATCTACGTCATTTCTATTTCAGATATCATCTGTTAAGACGTAAACGCCCATATTTGGGAAGATTGTTTTTCACATGAATACTTTAATTTGCTTTCATTTTTCGTATTTTCATTATTAAAGTCATATGTCAAACATTTTCACGTTACAACTTGGCTTAATGCATACTCTCTCGCAGAAGCAGACACACTTCATATCAATTTAAGAGACTCTCCGACGTTTGACAAAAATAATATAATTTTTAAAAATAAATTAATATTATTTTGGGTTAGGGTTTAGAATATATTATTGAATTAAAATTATTTTCTGTTAAAATAATTTGTAGCAGTTTCTAACCCCAAAAAATCTTAATTTTTCAGCTATAATTTCATAATATATTTCTGAACTATATTGTTTTAATAACTAGTTTTTAGAAGTATATTATTTTGATCCATGATACTTGCTCTGAAGCCATTCATTTCAAAGAAATTTGAGTTGGCTAAGTTTGAAGTGTAGCAAAGTTCTGCTTCCCAAGTGATTTTACTTAAAAAGACAACGGGAAGCATCCATATCTTGAGCCGAAGTAGACTATAGCTAATGCTAAAATTAAAAAAAGCATTTAAATATAAAAATATTAAGAAAATAGTAATACTCTTACTTATAAACCACTACTCTCTTCTCTTCCTACAATAATAATCTAAAAATTAAAGTATTAGTTGTTTTAAACTAGACAAAATATATGGCTTATTAATTTAAATATAACCATATCATAATTAAAATATTAAAAATTACACATAAAAATAATTGAAACATAATACGGTATTTAAACTATTGATCATCTCTAGAATTATTAAATTCTAAATATAGTTTATCATAATAATAGAATTTTAAAAACAAGTTAGTAAATTAATGATATTTTAAAACATATTATTGGAGTAGGCCTGTTTTGTACAAAAAGAAAAGTAGGCTTAAATTGTACTATTTCATGCGGTTTGTAAAGCAAGAAACATTTGTTATGGATTATAGAAATTCTCGCTGTGTCAGGTGTAAAGAGTTGAACGCAGATTAAGTTTTTTTATTTATTTAAAAGTTTGAGGTTTGAATTTGAGTTTTTTATATATTATAATATTTTGTTAAAATTTAGTGTTTAAAATTTATTAAAAATTTATTAAATATATAAATATATTTAAAAGTTTATGATATAAAAAATTTAAAAATTTGTTTAAAATTTACAACATAAAAAATTAATAAATAAATTTAATTTTTTTATATAAATAATTAAAAATTTATAAATTTAATATATTAAAATAGAAATAATATATATAGATATATATCTTATATATTAATATATTAATATTTTTATATTTTGTTGTATATTATATTATAAAAAATTTATATATTTAAATAAATCACTAAATATATTAAACAAATTATTTAACAAAATTAATCTATCTATTTACGTTTAACTATATTTTAATTATATTAAGTTTTTATTAAAAAATTTAACTCGTTCTCCTCCTAATCCAACGTCTAAAAATTATGGTGAAAAACAACTAGAACAAATTTGTCGCCATTTTATTTTTTAGCCACGATGAAACAAGAAAATGAAGTTTATATCTGTTTATATTTATGACAGATTACCAACCTTAAATTGATAATATATTTTGAAATAATAGTTTAATAACTTTTTTATAGTGAAAGATAATACGTTTTATGAGCAATAGGATGCTCCAACATTGCTCTTAGTTTAATAATTTTTTTTAAAACTTTATTATTGTGATAAATCATTTATATTTTAAGTTGATTTTAAATATTTCTTTGAATGACTGGTTTTCTAAAGTATAGAGGTTACACTTAGTTTAATAATTTGTTTCTAAATTTTTATTATTGTGATAAATCATCTGAATTTTAAGTTGATTTTAACTATTTTTTTGAATGACTGATTTTCTAAAGTATAGAGATTAGACACTTAGATGGATTTATATTTATATTTATATTTTTTAAAAGAGATAATTTTTTTTATAATTGTCTATTTTAAAAGAATTGATCATCGGCTTTTGATCAAAAATATTTTTGTTATAGAATAACTATGTATATACATATTTGCAAACATATGAAAGTAAAATTTATTATACAATAATATTAAATATTATATTTATTAAGTATTATATAGGAAATTTTATATCAATAAATTTTATTAACAAATTAATTATTCAAAAAATTTAATATCTAAAAATTCACTAAAATATATGATATTTTCTTATAATTTTTTTAGAATTTGGTTATAAAATATTTTAATATAAAAAATCAAATACATGTTAATACAATACATGTGATAAATATATAAAAGAAGATTTAAATATATTTTTATATCTTGTAAATATAGTGTGTTTTGCTTTTTGTTACTAAAAAAAATTTTCATTCTTAATCTTTAAAAATTTTCTTTGTTATTCTATGTCGTTAACTTGTTAAATATCTGCTAATTTGGAAGATATATGTTTAGCTTAATTATGACACATGTATAAACTCGTGATATATGTTTTTTTTTTAATTATAAATAGAACAAATTATAATTTTTTTCGTATAAAAAAATTATCTTCGTATCGTTCTAAAACAAGTTGCTTGTTATATATATATATATATATATATATATATATATATATATATATATATATATATATATATATAATTTGTTATAGATGGCAGAATTTAGATGAACATATATTAATTAATCAAGTAAAAATTTAACAACAAATCAACAACAAAGATAAAAAAAAATGTCTGGAATAAGTTAAGAATAAAAAAAATTTAAAATAATTGAAAATAAAAGTTATTATATTTAGATGAAATGTATCCTATAAAAATATTTGGTGTTATATATTAATTGTAGATAATACAATTATATATGGATGATAAACATTATAAATTTATTAATGATTATATGATCATTTGAAAATACAGTTATAATAAAAATTACATAAGAACAATAAATATAAATCATTAAATTTTATTTAATAATTAAAATTAAAACAAAATACATAATATTTTTAAATGATCATATAATTAATTAATAATTTTAAATTATGTATATATATTTATGGTCAAAATTTACTGTTCTTAAAATTTTCATATTCTTAATATATAAATAGATAAATAATTAAATAGAATGATAGATATTCAGCCTATACATATTGCCTCCTATTTATTTTTGGTTCCCAACTATGTGTTGCATCACCACTGCTTTTAAGATATATAGGGATTAATAAAAAATTCAGTATAATTGAACGTTTTTAAAAATAGCACATATAAATAGGTATATACGTATGGAATTTAATTTATTTTGAAAAAATAATTTTTTCAATTGTTAGTAGCTTGAGTATATTTTAAAAATTGGACTGGTTGATTTGACTGTTGGACAAACCCAAAACTAGTTAGATATTCAATTATTTCAACTCAAAAAATTATAATATCATGCAAAGTACATTGGGGAAATGGATTGGATTAAGTACATGGTTTTATTTTATTCAAATAGACCATTTTTTGGAATTATAAATAAATTTAAACATATGATTCATAAATATTTATATACTTTTGCATAAGCAATGAAAAGATTTCTAATTTAAGTCTTTGGTAATACTTTTCAAGAAGAATTTTTTTCGTTCTTTAGTGGACGGTCTTCAACCTGCGAGAACGAATCAAGAATCATCTTTGAATATTAATTGTTTTTTCCAAAGGGATCCTCCACCCTGCCTCCTTTGAAAACGGGGTAAAAAAGATCTAATGCTTTGCACATATTTGGCAAACAGTATTGAAATCATAGGTAACAGAGATTGAAAAAAAAACTCATAAAATAAGAAATAGATTTTTTTTCTTTTTTCTTTTTTTCCTCACCCACCCAATATATAAAATTTCAACAATTTTATTTGGGTTTCTTTCCCATAGTCATGCAAAGTGTTCGATGAAATTTCCCTATCTATGATTTGACAATGTTAGAGCTTTCCATCAATTCTGACTTGGACCTGTAGATATGGCAACAGTCATGGGACGATTTCCCAAACAGAGACAAAACACCAAAAACCGAAAGAAAATCACAAAGGAGTGTGTTATACTATAAATTTCTGATGTTGATTGAAAAGCGCAACAATAAATTAAAGTGTCAAAAATAATGAAAGGCTGTCAAATTGAAATGCCAAATTATGATAAATAGCAAAGTACACGTGAGAACTTCTTCTTTCTCCAATTATGGAAATAAATGCCGTCTTGAAACAGAAGGTAAAACAAATATGTAATTCATTATTTTCAGTTTATCATAGTTTATTACTAATCGGGGAAATTCCAGAGTACTCTTCAACATGGAGGCATATCTGGCGGTGGAGGAGGTAATATTGCATTTAAAGACTTGCCATTCTTCACAATAAACACTGTTTCCATGCCCCAAGATTGGTGCCTTTCTAGATGACAGTGCATAAACCATACTCCTGGAATTACAAATTAATGAGTTGTGAATTTAGAATATGAAAAATTAAAATAAAACACAGTTAAATATAAAACTATAGTATTCCAATTTCCAAGTCACCACGTACCAGGGTTGGTAGCCACGAACCTAACAACAGCCCAGCCATTTATAGGAACAATCACTGTACTCAAATAAGGAGGATCAACAAGATTGAAATTCAAAGGGTCCTTGCTTGCATTGAAATTGCCAAATCCATATCCAACAACATGGAAACTGAATCCATGGAGATGCATAGGATGATCTATCCCTCCAACAATATTTGTCCCTTGCAAAACAATTTCCACTGTTGAGCCATAGCTCAGAACATTAACCTTAGTCCCTTGCCTAGGTACATTAAGAGTTAGAGGCAAAAAATCAGCAGTGTAGTTAAACACAAACGGTGGAAATATTGGAAATCCTGTTTTGAATATCCCATTGATGTGGTAATAATAGGCTTCTAGTATATCAAAGCTAGGTGTATCAAAACTAATGTTGTTCATGCTAGCAGCAAAAATGGTCCCATTTGGTCCCTGGCAGGTTTTTCCATTTGGGCATGGGAAAGTGTTAATAGAAAGAGTGGTCACAATTTGAGTAGTGATATTGGTTGGGACCGAGTGAGGGTATTTTTCAGGTAAGCCTCTTAAGTTTGTAATGAAGTCAAAAGCTGCTTGTGTGTCATTAAAATTAGGAAGGTAAGGTAATGAAGGAGATGAAGGTGGAGTGTAATTCCCATTATACTCTACTCTTGCAGTGGTTGTGGTGTTATCAAAGGCTACACCATCCCCACTTGAATATGCACTTGCAGCTAGATAATAATGGCTTGGTTCTTGGTTGGCATGTAACAATACATCCATTGTTTGTCCCGGTGATATGCAAATGTATTCCCTTGTCAATGGTTTGGTGTACATGGCATCAGCACCAACCACAGTGAGGTTGTGTTGGGAAACAGAGAAAAAGAGGATGAGATTCATTGCCGCATTCACAACACGGAGAAGATAACTCTTGCCTTTCTCTACATTTAACTTGAATGTTTCTGAAAATGTTTGAAAAAATAAATAGTTGGTTGACACCATGAATCATTCATGCTATAAACTTTTTAACTTCACGTTTGGAAAATGATTATCAAAATAGATCAAAACCGTTATGTCAATTATTTTAAAGGAGAATTTTGGTGCCTACCTGATATTGAACAAGGGTACAGATCCCCAGGTTGACCATTTATAGTGAGAGCATCTGATATATTTGGGGCTCTTCCAGTCTCAACAGATTCTCTTAACACCTCGTTCACTTCATTCTTCCACCATTCTCCTGCGTATAAATAAATAAATAAAATTTTATATTTTTTTGCTTTGTTTCTAATTTCTATCATTGATCTATTCTGGTTATTCAATAAAATGTAATCATATTCTGACTACTCCTTTACAATACTTCTTAGTGTATATTAAAATAAACAATATAATAGAAAAAAATTTATAAAAAAGATTGTAAAAATAATGAATGAGAATAATATTACTCTTGAGATAAATGATAGGGACAGTACAATTGTAAAATATTTTCATACCAAATATGATAGGAATCTCTCCATCAGGTTTGGGAAAAGGGTAGGTAGTATGCTTTTGTGGATAAACAAAGATAGCCCCATAGACTGTGGCTCTTGCCCAATTACTATGCGCATGCCACCATATGGTTCCTTCCTCTGTAGAAAAAATCAACTTTTGTCTAAATTTCCTTCCAGGTTGGATGGGGCACTGAGTGATGTATGCAGGACCATCAGTCCATGGATTCCTTGGTTGCTTCACTCCATGCCTGCACATAAATCAGTTATAGTTAGGCATTTAATTTTCATCCATTATGTTATATTTTTCCATAGGTCATCAACATTGCTAATGCTGAAAACTCAATACCAGTGTAAAGTGATATTGTATTTGCCCTTGTTATAAACATTAACAAAGATTGTGTGTCCCTTGCGGACTCTGATAATTGGTCCTGGAAAATTTCCATTCACGGTCAATATAGTTTTTGTGGAACAGAGTCTTGTATATTGGGCTTCTCTCACCTGCATATTGATCAAAGTAGTTTAATTAACATCCTGCTGGCATAATAATATAGAAAAAGAATATGAAAATGAAAACAATAAATTCCAATGGTAAATAAGGTTAGCATATAATAATAGTAATAATAATATAGTATACCCACCATCATTGGTGGGTCTCTAATAACTAAATGGAGTATTCATTATGAAATGAATAAAATAACATCTATTTAATGAATTTAATCACCCCAGAACTTTTAAGTAAGGGTTAAAATTGGTATTAACAAAAAATAAAGAAAATGATAAGGAGGAAAAATCATGCAAAATGCAGCGAACTAGATTTCAACAAATTATCCCCTTAATGCTATGCACGTGTTACTACAACTTAAGATACTACTATATGTAACATATAAACACGTACTTTAAGAAGAATTACATAATAGCCAGTTTCATGCAGCAATAGTTAGGGGAAACTAAAAGAAAAGGTTGAAAAATTATATTTATGAACGCTATGGAGTAGAAGGAATCTGTAGGATGCGATGGGACTCACAACAAATCTGTAATGACTCCGTGTTTGGGAACTAAGACTGATCAAGGAAAAACACCACAGAATTTGAAGGAACAGCTTCATGCTGAACGACATTTTCATGAAAGAAAATGTTATTGTTCCAACTACAATGCTATTGATAATAGTTTCTGTATTGTTTATAATGGTACGTACCGGTAATAGTTTCTGTATTATTTATATATATGAAAGCTTTTCGATCGATTTGTACTTGCCGAGGAGAGATTTAAATAGAGGAAGATTTTGAGGTGCATTAAGTAGTTTTAGTCCTCAAATTTTGGTGCGGTTTCACTGTCATATGGTTATCAGGATAAGTCAATAGGTCAATCTAGCAATTTAATTCCCCAATGGACAAAAATTGTAAGAGAAACTGAAGAGGGATTCTTCAAGCAATTTGAGCTGAAGGTGGCGTATAGATTAGAGCTTGCCAGATTTAGTGAGGTTGCTATCAATTGAACCTCTTGGAAAACACTGCAAGAACAGCTTTACTTAAAGCCACAATGAATTGCTAACTTTAGATGATGCTATCCACGGAACAGTTAAGATTGTTTAATCAAAATTAGTGCTAGCTTTTGATTATTTATTTTTCTTTTTTTAAATTCTAGCTTTTCGTTATATTATGGTTTGTATATATGCACACGTTCGCAGGAAGGATAATAACAAATTCTTGCCTTCAGCTGATACCCTTCTTACATTATTATTGCTAAATAATCGTGTGGAAATTCATTTTTAATTTTTAATTACACCGACTTCAATTAAACCTAAGATTAGAAGATTAAATATTGTCCCTAGATGTAGTATATATGAATCTTTTCTCTTTCCAGATTGTTTGCTTATTTTGTATAAAATAAAAAATTATATTAATATTTTTGAGATTTATAAAAAAATATTTAATATTTTTATCTTACACAAATCTCTTTTAATTTATACAAAACTATAAAATCATATCATTTTTTATTATGTAACTTTATCTAAATAGTTTTTAATTTTTTATTTATATTATATGTATAAGAAAATTTTCAATAAATTTTAAAAAATATTAATATAATTTATTTTATAAAAATTGTGTTACAAGAAGAGTATGTAAAGATTGATATAAATATAAGTGAGTCGATTTAAGATTTTGGCATTATAATCATAAAGAATAGTTTTGTATTTTTCCTTTTTATTTAGAGAAGATCATAATCATCTTACTAAGTAACAAATTTTAAACTTTCTATTATATATATCATATTTGTTTTTGTTACGATTAATATTTTGATATTTTTGTTTAAGTTATACTTGTTTTTCATTTTTTAAGTATATAATTTTTTTTAATTTACATATATTAAAGATGGAATTAGTTTATGTTAAATTAGATTTTGAGTCTTTAAATTTGATCTGTTTAAAAATTTTAAAATTTAAATTGAGTTTGAACCTATTATTTATTATATAGATTTTTTGTTGCCAATGTCTGATTTGATTAAAACCTACAAAATTTATAAATCTGTTTAAAAGTTTATAATATAAAAAAGTCAATAAATAAAATCAAATAATTAATTAAAAATACCTAAACATTAAAGATAAGATAAAAGATTCGTAAGTTTTAACTACATAATTTTAAAGCATGTATATTAAACATTAACTATATACAAATATAATAACATATAAAAAAATATAATACATATATATAAATTTAGATACACATAAAAATTAAAATAAAATATAAAATACTTATTTTAAAATTAAAGTAAAATACCCCACTCTTATAATAAATATCAAATAATTTCATAAATATAAGATTTATTTTTAAAATTAAAAATTAAAAATTTTAATTTTTATAATTTATATAAATATATTAATACTATAATAATATAATATATTAAAATAAATATATAATATATAAAAATAGATAGATTCTGAATATGTTAGACAAAATTTTTAATAAATTTAAATAGATTTATTTATTTAAAATTTTTTAATAAACTTAAATTTATCTATTTATTAAATAAGTTAAATCAAGTTAAATTTTATATATATTTAATATTTAAATTAAATTTATTAATAAGTAAAAATTAACTTGATTAAAAAAATAAGAAATTATTCAGATTTATTTACAAAATTAAAAACTAACATTATTACTATTATTATCAATACAAATATTAATAAAAATAATTTTAATAAAAGATAAAACAATAATTTAGATTTTAAAATGATATTTAAAAGTGAATTAATAATGATTTTGTTTAATTGATAAAATATATTTTTTTAAAATATAAAGATAGGTATGTTTTATGCATGTCATATTTAAAATCTAAAGTAAATTTTGTAGTCTCTCAATTTGTAAATGTTGTTCACTTTATTTCTTAATTTTATAAAACATTCAATTTAATTCCTTTTAATTTTTATAAAAATTCATTTTTAATTTTTTAATTTAATTTTTTATTAGCAATTTATATAAAAAAACAATTGAAATGAATATCATTTTATAAACTCAAATTAAAATAAAAACTTTACAAAATTAGACATTAAAGTGAATGATGCTTACAATCTCTAAAGCTAAAATGAATACTTGAAAATAAATTGTTTTAATGATAAATTAAAATTTTGAATTTTTCTTAAAATTAATTTTACCTACCGCAAAATTTATTAAAAATATAAAAGATTAAGAAAACGTCATCCATTTATTTGCAACTGATTCCTTGTTTGTTGCGGCAAACAAGATTTGGTGGGTAGTATTACAGGGTAATTATAGTTGATAAACTAGGTTTTGTAAAGTACGTATATGTATTGGCCTTATTCTTTTAAGGCAAACTGATTTAACTCCTAGTCCCTACCACAAAATGCTACCGTTGAGAGGACAACGACTACGTAGTGATAAAGATTACTTGCCCAAAATGATTACAACACTGAGCATATGACTTTCAAATTATAACGATTTCGATCTCTATTCTTCTCTCTACGATATATCGTTTTGCAACCAAATGCTGATTTCAAATACTTTTATACAATTTCATGAATTAAGCATTGCAGTTCTTGGGTTTAGCTATAGGCCAGCCCTACAGAAGAGGAAAGAACCACCCCGCCCCGTTTAATACAGATAGGCATCAAAACCATATGGATATGTTTTAATTACATATATATATTGAGGGAAAGAGAGGAAGGAAGAATTAACTTATTTAAAAAATAACTCACGTTAAAAATTATGTTTAATAATTTTTTATATAATTAAATTTTATTAAATTAATTGTTAAATTAATAATATTTATGTGTAGATTAAATTTACAAATTTTCATAATATTTAAAAATTTAATATTTTATTAAATAATTTTAATTTAATTTATAATATACTTTTTCTATCATGCGCTAAGTTGAAATTATTTAATCAAATATTAATTTTTTAAAATTTATAAAACTTTCTAAACCTGATTTAGATAATAAAAATTATTAAATTGATAGTTAAAGTAATAAAATTTAATTATTTAAAAAAATTATTGAACGAAATAATTTTATAATAAATTAATTTTTTTTTATAATATATAATAAATAAAATATAGATAGATATAAATATAAATATTGATATCGATTATATCTTATTACCATAACATATATGGTAATCAAAAAAATATATTTTAAATTTATCTTATGATAATCAAAAAGTATTATATTGATATTTATATTTTTATCTATCTATATTATATATTTTTTATCAACAAAAATATATTTTTTACTTCCTATTTTTATAATAAAAATAACAATTTTCTTTCGTTACCAAACATACACTAATAATTTTAGTGTGTGTGAATTGAAATAGATGGGTAAATTGGTTTTTTTTTTCTTAATTTACCTCTCACCTGCATACGTAAAAGAATTAAAATTTCGTTTAAAAATTATAGTGCATGTTTTTTCCTGCTAAAGATATATATATGGCATCGCTTAGGCCTTTCAACAGAAAAAGAAATCATTTCGAAGCCTGTCAAAAAAAAAAAAACCATTTCAGTTCCTCAACTGTACAAAATGACATTAAGTTATTTTAACCTTCTTTAAAATTAGTTATTTTTCTATTATTATTATTAGTTATTATTTAAGTTTTGTCAGTGGTTGTTTAAGTCAGTTATAAGTTACCGACTGATACTCAAGTTTATTTATTATCAGATTTTTTTTATATATACTTCTTCTCATTGCAAGCATAAACATAGTGACAAATTATCATTTCATTCAAAGTTATTATATTATGTTACAGAAACTTGAGTACTCTGAGAGCTGCAGCTACTTCTAAAATTCAATGGCTCGTATATCTTTTCATTGATCTTTATATGCAATTTAAAACTTCAATTTTATTATATTATGACAATAAATCAATCTTTCATATATAACAGCTAATCCAATTTTTCAAAAGCATACTAAATATATTGAGATTGACTACAATATTGTTTGCGATAAAGTTCGTTTTGGATTACTCCATATTCTTTTCATTCGGTCCTCCTCTCAGATTATTGACCTGTGTAGTAAAGCTCTTCCACCTAAACACACAGACAAATTATCATCTCATATGTATTACATGAAATCATATTTTGTTATCTTGATGGGATGGATTGCTAGACAAAATTGATACCAACTTTTAATTTATGATAATTAATTATTCTCGATATATTTTTGAAAAATTAGTATATGTTTAAAATACAACATTATAATTACGTAAAATAATCATTTTTATTGTAATCTTTCATAAAATGCTCAAAAAGTTATTCTTTCAAAGTAAATTAATCCATACACGCATTATAAGATAAGTGTTCACTCAAACAACTATTTGCAATTTCTGAAGCGGGCTACCTAAAATTACTAATATACATAATAATTAAATACCCATAGTCCCAACCTATATGTTAGCAAATGATTTACAATAACAACTATAATTAATTAGAAATATTCATAAATTTATTGTACATTTGCATTATGTACTTTCATATATACAGTACAGAGCTTTCCCAATAATGGACTTAGCTGGGTCATCAAAGTGTAGGTCTAACGTTTTACCTGAAAATAGCACACACTTATTAGCTCAAAACCAAAATCATTCATTGAATGGTAAGGATTTTTTTTTTGAACCGGAAAAAGGGTGACTTACAGTTAATTTCACTGATGTGAAGATTATGTCATAAGTTCATGAGAAACCGCCTAACCTATTCATATTCCCATATATTTACACATTTTCCATGTTCTTAATTGTAATGAAAACAAACAGATAGCACTGGATTACTTTAGGAGTTAAACTCATCAGATTCGTAAGCCTCTTTGTTTGGAGGCAAATGGGAGAAGATAGAGAAAAAAAGAGATGTAATATTTATATTATAAAATTATACAACAGTTAATATTATATTCTATTGCTTTTGATCATATTGTCTATCATATTTTATAATATAAATTATTTTACTATTTTGTAGTATAAGTATAATTACTTCTTTTTTTATGTAGTTAAAAATAAAAAAAATTGTTTTACATGGTTTTATAATTTTTAGTATAATAAAAAATTGGTTAATGGATGGATGAATTAATTATTTGTCCTTCTATCTAATTTTCTTTTATATTTTTTCTTTAAGAAGAAAATATCTTTTGTAAATCCTACTTGTGTTTTTTTAATTTCTTTTTTCATCAAAATTTTTCCTCTTGAATTTTTTTTATGAATCCTATTTAAGTTATGATATAATAGAAAAAGATAAAAATATTATATATATATATATATATATATATACTAAAATTGTTATACAATTTTGTAATATAAATATCATATTTTATAAAAAATTCTTCAACAAAATAATGAAATAAAAGAAACTTTTATCCTTTCTTTAATTCTTTGACTTTTTATTTTATTTTCTCTCTACGTCGAACCATAAAAGTTTGTGGTGCACTATTGTATTGCTTTAATAAAGATTAGTTTCATTCCGTTACCAAACAAATTGTTCATGTATCACTCTCAATGTTTTGATCACGATCAAGTTGGGTTCCATAGCCATATATTATATAAGATATAGCGTAGAAGGTTGAATAACACGACTCCGTAAATTGGTCAAATAGAACGCGTAGTGGCTTTCGCTGTCTCTCATATTTCGAAACAGAAATACAACCTCAAAAAGTCAAAAACGTCTTCTAGAGACTCTCAAGGTGACAAGGATGATGATGGATAAAGATTAGGTAAAATATTATATGTTTCCATTCACCTATTTTAAAAAAATATTTGTGCTCAGACTTGTATTCATATGCTTAATAATTTTAATATCTGTGCTTTTATTAGTCAGCTAACTTATTTGAACTTATGAATTACAATACAAACATATATATAAAAAACTATTTTTTTCAACCTATGAAATGTCATAATATTTCCCATAGCATTTAGTTTTATAAATTTATTCGAATAATTTTTTATTAATTTGTTTAATTTTATTATTTCATTATCAATTCTCATAATATTGTCTCTTTTTTATACATAAAAAAGTAAACTTGGTAAGAAATATATGTTGATTTTTTAAAAATGAAATTTCTATATAAAAGTATTTTATCATATAAATTTAAAATGTGAAATTTAAAAGAATAAATTTAGAAAATATTTTGTCAGTTGAAGAATAACATTTTATATGAGTGCGATTAAAATTACTTTAAAAGGTAATATTTTAGTTTGGGGATCAAATATAAAAGTAACCAATTAAAATGAAATAGTGCTATTCTTTAATATTTTAAATTTTCAGAAAATAATAAATGAATATATGCTAAAATATTTTTTTAAAAACATTTTATTAAATTGATAGCGTATGCAACTCCTTATATAAATAATAAAGATACAACTGAAAGAAAAAATAATAATAACTAAGAAATAAAATAAATAAAAAATAAATATTAGAAGTACAATATATGTGTGAAACTATGCAGGGATTTAATTAGGATTTATTACAAAACAATTATTTCCAAAATATGTGATACAATTTTATTAAACTAGTTGAGGACTAATGCAAGAGCTTTGTGTGTGCATGTATTCAGGTCAACTCATTTTTTTCGCCTAATAAAAAGAGCGTTAACTCAGCACGAGGTGTATAAGCGAAGTCAGCAAAATCCCGTTTGGATTAGCATAATATATTTTCTGCCGCGTGAATTCACATGGCCATGAAAACTAATTCGAGTAATTGTAACGATTTAATTTCCATTATATATAAAAACGATATGCAAAATTATTTAGTTTACGAAGGGTTTCATAACAACGTTGACATTGATTTGTCAATGTAGTAGTAGATCCCCAAATTTTAAAAAGGGAGCGAGATCGAAGGGCATTTGAATTTTATAATGGTGAATAAATAATTGAAATTTATTTATTTTAAAAAAGAATTAAAGAACAACTAAGAAGAATGAAGATGATTACATAAATAAAAACACAGATGAAATGAGTTGTGATAGCTTTTGCACAACTAATTTATACAATATAATTTTTTAATAATAGATTGTTTTATTAGATGATGGATCACATCACACCAGATGCTCTTCAGGGAGAGGAAGGATATATCATATTTATTTTAAAAAGAATTAAAGAACAATTAAAAAGAATTAAAGAACAGTTATAGATTTGGTTAGGGAAATTTGTTGCTTGTGAAATGGAATTGAGATTCATTAACAACGTGGCATGTGCGGTGGGGGTGGGAGCATCTGCTCTTCAGGGAGGATACCATTTCTGACGATGAAAGTCATGGCCATACCCCAAGTGGCATGACGTTCTAAGTGGCAATGCATGAACCAAACACCTAAAATTGAAACAAATTAATATTTTTAATTAGTCAGAAGAAGGCAACAACTAGTTTTGAAATAATTATAACAAATTAATTATTAAAATTAAAGAGCATATGTCAAATATAATTAATAATTAGGTGATAAGGAGGATCAACAAGATTGTAGGTGAGGGGGTCCTTGTCCTTGTCAAAGTTGCCAAAACCCCATCCCACAACATAGAAACTGTGGCCATGTAGGTGCATAGGATGCTCCGTACCTGCAGCCAATTAGTTCCTTGAATAACAATCTCCACCGTTGATCCATACTCAAGCACATTCACCTCTGTGCCCATTGAAGGAGTATTTAGAAATGAAGGGAGGTTGTTGGCAGTAAAATCAAATAGTAATGGTGGCACATCTGGAAAATTTGTGCCATAAACACCATTAATGTTGTTATAGTAAGCCTTCAAAATGTTATTGCTGGATGGCAATTCAAAGCTTATGTTATTCATGCTTGCTGCAATGCGTGTTCCATTGGGGCCAAGACAGATTGAACCTTTTGGACACGATAATGAGTTAACAGAGGTTGTGAAGAAGAGGTTGGTGTTTATGTCTAAGGGCACATTAATTGGGTGTTCATCATCAGCCAAGCTTCTTAGCTGAGTTAAGATGTTAAGAGAAGCAATGGTATCATTGAAAGCTGGAAGTAAAGGCATCAAAGGGGTCCTTGAAGATGGAATATGCTTTCCCTTATATTCCACAATAGCAGTGGTTGTGGTGTTATCAAATGGAAGCCCGGGAACACTTGAATAAACTTTAGCAGCCATGTAATAGCGATCCAATGGTTGGTTTGCTTCTAGCAACACATCCATTGTTTGTCCAGGAGCTATTGTTATGTAATCTACCTTCACTGCCTTCACATACGCAGCATCACTTCCTACCACCGTGAGTTGATGTTTGGCAATGGCAAAGAACATAATGTCTTGAACTGCTGCATTCACTATTCTCAAGAGATACGTTTTCCCATAATCAACCCTCAGCTTGAAGGTTTCAGCAATTTTATTTATTAATTATAAGAATCAATGGCATGCACTCAAACATGTATAATTATATATATTTTAGATTATGTGGCTCCATGCATGCATACCTTTCTTTGAGCATGGATGAAGATCACCAGGTTGACCATTGATTGTGTAAGCATCAGAAAGAGCGGCATCTCCTCCAGTTCTACGAAGATCATTGTAAACCTCAGCAACATCTTTCTTCCACCATTCACCTATAAATAATTTCCCATGCATTAATCAAAAGAGTAATATCACCAATGATAATGAAACTTTTATATTTAAAATATATATAGTTACTGCAAACTCATGATGTAAATTTTTTTTACTATAATATAATATATGTACCTAATATAATAGGGACTTCTTTGTGTGGTTTTGGAAATGGATAGGTAGTTGTAGGCTTGGGTTTGATGACAATAGCCCCATGAACGGTGGCTCGAGACCAGTCACTGTGAGCATGCCACCACAGTGTACCTTCCTCTTCAGAAAATATGACCTTTTGACTGAATTTTCCACCAGGTCGAATTGGACATTGAGTGATGTATTCAGGACCATCAGACCATGGATGTCTTGGTTGGTTCACTCCATGCCTGAAATTATTAGCTACTTATTAATCACAAACTTAATTAAAGTGATTCTATCAATATATAAGAATATGCAATATATATCAATGAGCTCGATCGGTAGCATATATATACCAATGGATGGTGATGTTGTAGTTAGCCCGGTTATACACATCAACAATGATGGTTTCTCCTTTGCTAGCATACAGTGTTGGTCCTGGAAATTGGCCGTTTACGGTTAAAATATTCTTTGTGCTGCACAGTCTTCTGAAGGGGGCATCTCTCACCTGCAATATAATAATTGTTTTATTGAAAATGAATCGGTACTGTTTTTATGTGTGTATGTATATATATATATATGAATAACACATATCACAACATGTTAGTCATTAACTTTTTTAGCTGGATGAGCTGTTGTTAATTCTAACTAATCAAAAACTACCATAAATAACTTACCACAAACTTATGATGCTTTAATGCCTGACAACTAAGGAGAACATTCAGGAACAAAATTCCTAATATTTGAATGATAGTGATTTTCATGGAGAATCTGAACTTTAATTTGAAGTGCTTGTTGATATGCTAATAGTCAGTTTTAAGGATTGATAAGAATGTGTGAGGATGAGTACCTTATGCATGCAAATATATATAGTATTGCTTGGCTTTGACATGGCTAAGATTACGCGTAAGCTAGAATATATTATTATTCAATTGGGGGCTTCTTTTGGCTGTTTCATTCCTTTACTGCTCTACCTAGTCGTCTCATCCGTTTGATCAAAATAATACGACTTATATGGATTAGATAATTCAAATTAGCTAGCACACAGAAATTAAAAGGACAGAGACGTAGTGTATGCATCATCAAATGATGAATATCTTCGCTCATATAAATAAATGGTGATCCAATATCTTTCTATGATTATGTGTTATGCCTTTTGCATTTACAATTCAATAAATCAATTCGCAGGTGCTAATAACAACTGCAATAGTGATCTTGACTTGGTTCCTCTTCTTCTCCCTTCAGAACAAAATTGAAGATGTACTTCGAAAATTTCTTCCAATTTCAGGTTTGAACTTTGATCAATTTAAGAAAGTCAACTCCCAAAATAAGATTAAGTGGGTTTGTTAGAGAGGTCGGTCACATTCAATACTTATCAATATATTAAATACCACTAATTCAACTTTTTGTTCTTTTATCTGCAAAATCCTTCCGCACATAAGTGAATGTATCTGAGGGTTACATCTAATTCATCATAAGTTTTATTTATAGTTAATGTTATACTCATCTTAGTAATTAGTAATTTACTATCGCCACCTATTCACAAGGAAGGCTTACATATTCAAGGAAGGCATGGAAGTTCATTTGGAAAAATTAAAAAATTATCGTGCTTCAAATTTATTTTAGGTAAGGCATGAGACTAGAGTAAAGTACATGATTAGTTCTAAAGTCACTTGTTCTAAAATAAAATTTATTAATTATGTAATAAATTTAGAATTCAGGTTTAATTATATCTAAATTTAATTATTTACAGGAATAGTTTTAAAGTTTTCTTACTCTGAAATAGAATTTTATAAAATATGTGATAATTTTAAATTTATTTGGAACTATCTTTAAATTTAAATTTTAATATAAACAAAATACTATATAATTATAAACTGATCAGATTGAGTAGGAGTTAAATTGATCAATTATAGGTGAGAGTGTGAATTACGTTAATAATTTTTGTAAGTATTATAAAATTGTATACCTTTATATAAACTATATAAACCGTTATAGTTAAATCTTAGTATAAAAGAATAAAATATAAAAATATTGGAAAAAATTATATCTATAGTTAATTTATAAAATTATTATAATTTATTAGATTATTTTCTGATTAGATAGAGTGAAAATAATTAACTTTACTTTTTCTAAATGTTTTTCTAATAAATTAGGAAAAAATAAAATTATTAATAATTTAATTTTATAATTTTTAAGAATAATTTTTATAAAATTATTGATCTAATTTTTAAGATATATTTATTAGAGGCTGGAAACTTTGTTTAATTTAATTATTATAAAGTACATAATTAAACGTGAAATATATATATATATATATATATATATATAAAGAGATAGAGCGAGAGTTAAACAATAAAAGAATTAATTGAGAACTATAAGGACCTATTTTTGAGAAGAAGGCAAGTCTTTAAAGTGTGATGGATATAGAAATTAGAATAATTAGTTAACATGCATCATTTGCATAAAAGTATTTTGCAAATTGTAATGGAAGATAATAGCCCTTCTATGAAAGGAAGTTGAGAAACCTAGACTCGGTTCACATAAAAATAAACCAAAGTTCATAATAATGGGAACGTCCGAGTCTTGGGATACATGAGCTGAGTTTAAGTCTACCAATGACCTAGGGTTGTTCTTTGTAGTCGGGATTGCTCTAATCAGACTTAGCCGTATCAACAAGACACTGAAAACTATCATTACCAGTAGAGCAATTTTGAAACATTGAGAAATGATGAGGAGGATTTTAGTGTTGTCAAAGGCACACTGTGATTTGAAATTTGATCCCGGTACCCCTATTATTTTGATAAAAGGTATGAAGATGTTTGAACCCACCTGCATTTGCATACTGTAAAGATGATCAACTTTAAATTAGTATAGATTATTGTGGCACATGACACAATAATCTCAACTTATTCTTGAATCTATTATTGTAGAAACTTGTAAACTTAGGGTAGGACGATGATATTAAATTAGGTTAATTGCATACGAATCAAAGTAGCTCATGGTAGTTATTATGTAATGGATTATATTATGTTTACTACTATACTATACTACTCCTTAATATATCTTACTTGAATGAAATGTCTTACTCCTCTACCATTCTATTTCTATGTATGTTATGAGATTACGCGTGAACCGTCCATATCTCAATATAGAGATTGAAGTCGATAGAGGGAACGAGAAGTGAGTTCGACACCCACCCAACATTAGAGGTCATTATAGAAATACGAGGCAGAGCAATCATATGGATGATCGATGCATCTTTTCCAATACATCCTTCAACAGGAGTTCCTATGGTCATGCTTGCAAATATTACCATACCTATCCCTCGGCAGATATACCGTAGGAGGATGATCCCACTACCTTTATCTACGTCATCCGGGGACACTCCTCCATATCATGGACCACCTTGCTCGTAGGGGATACCTCATCTACATCAAACAACAAAGAAATCAACTTTATGACAACTTCTGCAAGTTGCTCCACATCACAGTGAACCAGGTTCTTCTCACACACACCTGAGACCTCAGGGAAAAGGATATGATAATGAGATAGTAGATGTAAACGGAGGGGAGGATAACGATGATGAAGATAATGTAGATGAAGACCCCTCTGAGACTTCAGATTTCTCCCTTCATCAATAGGATGATGGATCACATCTCACTACTGAGGGCGAGCTTGGGATATAGGGATTTCCTATGGTTACACATTGATGAGCTAATTTAACTTTTATGTGATTTTGTGTAATTCCTTTATTTTGTACCTCACTGTGTTATTCTGTTATAGTTCTTCAGACTATTTACATTCCAAAATCATGTTAAAATTTGTACAATTAAAAATAATGTATATATTTATATATGTGTACGTATATAGATATGGTTAATTATTTAGTTCAATAAGTAATTTGAATCTTGATACACTTACTATTAAATAGTGTATTAATACAACAAATGAAAAATAAATAAAATAAAAAATAACATAAATAATTCGAAGAACTTTAACATAAAAGTATAGTTTTTATTAGAAAATATTAAACTCCTATACAGAACTATTGCTTGACAAAATTAATACAATTATTATTGGATGATAATATGTGATGACATTATCTAGCTACTTAAAATAATTATTAAAATAAAAATAAAAATCAAATTATTATAATAAAAATTATTTATTTAAAATGTATAGCTTCCAACATTTAGAAGAAACTATTGTAATTAATACATTAAATGACTTTTGTGCCAGTAATATATCTTAGTTGAATTTACTACTTTTTTACTTCAAACAAACTATAACTCCTCAATGTTAAGGTGAATGTTGATCACAATTTGTTTTATCAATGGTCACATAGGACCTGGCAGGATCTTTAGTGATTCATCGGTAAGATGGCTTTTAAATTTTTGTAATTTTGTAAGTATATATAGATGATGTTTTTTCTTAAAAGAAAAAAAAAAAACTTGTAATCCTTGAACAACAATTATATATCCCTCTTTGTTTTATAGTTTTAAACACTTATTGATAAGAATTATTGCCTAGAAATGGTCAACTTTTTTTTGACAATAAATTAAATTTAAACTTTCACACTTACTTCATCCTCATTCAAAAAATTATTATCTGACTTTATAAGAATTGAAACATCATATATATCCTCCATATTTCTAAGAATACAAAAAAGGTGGTAGATAATTTGGTTAAAATTGGAGTTCAATATAATGTTTTTATGCGAGTTTGATCTTCCTCTTTGATAAAGTGTATTCTTTTATCTTTTAAGGTATATTTTTCTGTTGTTCTTTTATTTTTAATTATATTTAAAAAATAATACTTTGAAATTATTCTATATCAAATAAATACATTAGTCTATAAAATTATATATGAAGAAATATGTGGCATTGAAAAAAAAAGTAATATATAAGAAAGTTAAAAAATCTAAAAAAGAAGTTTCCTCACGATGTTACGAAGTGGTCAAGAGAATAAGTAATTAAATTATTAAGTAATAGTATATTGTTCATGATATCCTAATATTTGACTTTATACAAAATTAATACTAAAGAAGCTTGAGTTTATGGCTGTAAACCGTATATATGGTATAAACTATTAAACTCGAGAAAATTGCGATTCCCTTTTAAAGTTCCAAGTTGGGAAACCGCATACTCATTAATTATTATTAAAATAAAGATTTTGCAGACTTTGATTAACAAATTAAAAATCAAAAATATTAACAGTGCATTAAATGTATTGAAAATTATAGAAAAATATATTAATAATATTTTAAAAAATTATTTTAAATTCTTTAACCAATGTTTATGAAATATTGTTAACATTCTTTTTATAACATTCCTATAATTCCGTCGATGTGACTGGCCTCATTAACAAAACTTACATTGTTTTGTGATTTGACCTTATTCCTGTTTCATTCAAGGTTTATGATGTTGCTAGGACTCTTCTGTCTCGTGTATATAAAAATATATGTATTGAACTGATCAACGAATTGATCTGGTTCTCTACCTTCAGTTCCTTCTAGGGAAACCAATAACTAATAATTAGTTTCAACGATGCGGCCTTCCTAACTAATCAAACCAATCTTATTTTTTTGGAATTTGACATTCTTATTCTTTCCTTTCGTAAACCTTGATTTTGGAGGGAAAATTTGAGATTATTAAATTTTATATTTTTAAATAATAATATATTTTAAAAATATTAAAAAATTTATTTGAGTAAATTTTAATTTTTATATTAAATAGAAAAAATTTAAATGATATTTATTTAAAAAAATTTATAAATTTTTTATTATATTAGTTTTTATTATTATTTATAATTTTTTATTTTTAAATGATTATTCATTTTTTATTCGTAAATTTTTAAAATTTTCTATCCAAATGTAAGACAAGAATAATTTTTTATTGCTAAGAAATTTTCAACTAAAATCTTCAATTTTGCTTAAAATGGAAGAATAACAACCAAGTCAACATCACTTTTCCAGTTGTTAAATAGCACCTGAAAATTGATTTATTAAACCATATACATAGGCAAAACATAGATATAATCATCATGTTCATGCGAAAATATTCAATATGGTTTGATTATTCTCTCCCCTTTTCTGTGTACTAGTTAATTAGAATTATATATTGATCAAGACATGGACAACTAGGTTGGGCAGCTAAGCAAGCAAGCGGGCCAATAAGCCCCAATTGAATAATAATATTCTCACGCGTAATCATAGCCATGTCTTAACCCCAAGCAATGTACTATATAAACTTGCAAGCATAAGTTACTCTTCACACATTCATATCCAACATTATAACTAATTATTAGCACATCAAGGAATTCAGAGTTCATATTCTTTCATTTTTTCAAGGGAAAAAAAGTTCAGATTCGTCATGAGAATCATAATCTTTCAAATATTAGGAATATTGTTCCTAAACGTTCTCCTTACTTGCCAGGCACTAAAGCATTACAAGTTTGTGGTATGTTATGGTAGCTTATTCGTTACAACAATAACTCATCCAGCTAAAAAAGTTCATAACTAACATGTTGTGATATGTGTTATTTCGTGCATGCATGTCTTCATATATAAAGTAGTACTCATTAATTTTCAATAAAATAATTAAATTGCAGGTGAGAGATGTCCCCTTCACAAGACTCTGCAGCACAAAGAACATTTTGACCGTAAACGGCAAATTTCCTGGACCAATACTGTATGCTAACAAAGGACAAACCATCGTTGTTGATGTGTATAACCGAGCTAACTCCAGCATCACCCTCCATTGGTATATAAATCACCTAGCTCATTGATATATTTTGCATATTCCTGTTGATAGAATTAATTAATTAATTAATTAAACTTTGGGATTAACTAAATAATTTCAGGCATGGAGTGAACCAACCAAGAAATCCGTGGTTTGATGGCCCTGAATACATCACGCAATGTCGAATTCGACCGGGTGGAAAATTCAGCCAAAAGGTTATATTAACTGAAGAGGAAGGTACACTGTTGTGGCATGCTCACAGTGACTGGTCTCGAGCCACCGTTCATGGGGCTATTATCATAAAACCCAATCCCGGAACTACCTATCCATTTCCAAAACCACACAAAGAAGTCCCTATTATATTAGGTAAATATTATAGTAAAACAATTTACATGGGTTTGGAGTAATTATTTTTTCAATATAAAAGTTCCATCATCATTTGTTGGTTACTATATTAATATTCTTTTAACGAATTGGAAATTATTTATAGGTGAATGGTGGAAGAGAGATGTTGCTGATGTTTACAATGATCTTGTTAGAACGGGAGGAGATGCCGCTCTTTCTGATGCTTTCACAATCAATGGTCAACCTGGTGATCTTCATCCATGCTCAAAGAAAGGTATGCATGCGTGGACCCACATAATGGATAATAATCATGTTTGAGTCTGATTAATTCTTAAATATTTTTTTATAAGATGCTTTTAACTAAATTATAGGTACAAATAAAAATAGTTAAAATTAATAAATTTTTGGATCTCTTATAAAATAATATAACTTGTCAATTTTTCATTTAATATTTTTAATTTTAACATATTAATCAATATTTATCTTTATTGATTGAATTTAATACTTCATAAAATTATAAAGTGTTCTATACTTACATAAAAGGTTGAATTTAATTAATATATAAAATTGCAGAAACCTACAAGCTGAGGGTTGATTATGGGAAAACATATCTCTTGAGAATAGTGAATGCAGCAGTTCAAGACGTTCTGTTCTTTGCCATTGCCAAACATCAACTCACAGTGGTAGGAAGTGATGCTGCGTATGTGAAGCCATTGAAGGTAGATTACATAACAATAGCTCCTGGACAAACAATGGATGTGTTGCTAGAAGCAAACCAACCATTAGACCGCTATTACATGGCTGCTAAAGCTTATTCAAGTGTTCCTGGGCTTCCATTTGATAACACCACAACCACTGCTATTGTGGAATATAAGGGAAAACATATTCCATCTTCAAGGACCCCTTTGATGCCTTTACTTCCAGCTTTCAATGATACCAATGCTTCTATTAACATCATAAGTCAGCTAAGAAGCTTGGCTGATGATGAACACCCAATTAATGTTCCCTTAGATATAAGTACCAACCTATTCTTCACAGTCTCAGTTAACTCATTACCATGTCCAAAAGGTTCAATCTGTCTTGGCCCCGGTGGTGCTCGCACTGCAGCAAGCATGAATAACATAAGCTTTGTATTGCCATCAGGCAATAACATTTTGAAGGCTTACTACAACCATATTAATGGTGTTTATGGGACAAATTTCCCAGATGTGCCACCATTCCTATTTGATTTCACAGGCAACAATCTCCCTGCATTTCTAAATACTCCTTCAGTGGGCACAGAGGTGAAAGTGCTTGAGTATGGATCAACGGTGGAGCTTATTCTTCAAGGGACTAATGTGGCTGCAGGTACGGAGCATCCTATGCACCTACATGGCCACAGTTTTTATGTGGTGGGATGGGGTTTTGGCAACTTTGACAAGGACAAGGACCCCCTCAATTACAATCTTGTTGACCCTCCTTATCAGAACACTATTACTGTACCCACAAGTGGCTGGGTAGCCATAAGATTTTGGGCCAAAAATCCAGGTAGATAACTTGGTTTCTATATATATATATATCATTCATTTCCTAATTATTAATTTGATACATGTTCTTTCATTTTGATTCTAATTCAAAACAAGTTGTGCTATTCTTCTAACCAAAAGTCTTATTTTGTTTCATTTTTAGGTGTATGGTTCATGCACTGCCACTTGGATCGTCATGCCACTTGGGGTATGGCCATGACTTTCATCGTCAGAAATGGTATTCTCCCTGAAGAGCAGATGCTGCCACCCCCGCCACACATGCCACGTTGTTGATGAACCCAATTCCAAGCAAAACCCAATTTCAATTGATCATGCAATGAAAAAATATATATAGAAAAAAGAATGTTATGTGAATTACCATATAAATTGATTAGTTGTGCAAATAACACAACTCATGTCATTTGTCCTTAATTATCTATATGATTACCTTCATTCTTTTTAATTGTTCTTAAATCTTTTTTAAATAAATGTTTCGGTTATTTATTACTATTACAAAATTGGAATGCCCTTAGATTTCGCCCCTCTTTAAAATTTGAGGATGTACTACTATATGAACAAATCATTGTCAACGTTGCTCTGAAAATGTCAAATAAAATAGATAATATCGCTTTCATTTGTATAATGGAATTTAAAGCATTTACAATTACTTGAATTGGTTTTCATGGCTATATGAATTCACGCGGCAGAAAATATATTATGCTAATCCAAATGACTTTCGCTTACACCACTTGCCAAGTTCCTTCTTATAAGGGGAAAAAAACTCTGGGTTGACTTGAATATAGATAATATATATATATATGAAGTATTGACTTGAATATAGATAAAGATATATATATATGTTTGTGAAGTATTCCATGTTCTTGTTATACAACTCTAAGTTACAATTAGTCACTAATTCTGACTGAGCAATCAGGACTCATTCCAATTATCCGTCAATGATCATTGCGATTTGAACTCATAATCCTACTTTAAAATAAAATTTAATTATTTCAATAAATAAAAAAAAAAAAAACATTTAGCTTGGTTTCGTGTATGCAGGGGCCGATCGATTCAGAAATCGGGTAAGCGGAGAATCGAAAATAAACATGATATTATATATTTTTTGCTTTAAGGTATATCTAATTGATACAGCCTCTCCCTCAGTCAATATGTTTAATGAATCAATATCTTCTCAGCGTGGATGTTATATCGAGAGGAATACATTATCAAAATAAATATAAAATATGTTTAGATAAATAATTTAATTAAATATTATTTAATAAATTTTTATTACTAGCAGATTTATTGCATAAATTTGATTACAAAACTTTTTTTATTATACCAAAACTTTTATTAAAGTAGGTTCAAAAATATTTATGAAAGCTAAAAACTATTCTAATAAACTTTGCAAAATAACTCTTATGACACTTCAATTCAACCACATCAATAACTCATTGTTAATTATATGCAGCAAAATGAGTAACAAGCTTGGTACTTTCTGCTGTAAAATCTGTAGTTAATTTCAACCTTTTGATGCAACAAAACTTGAGAAATCCCTCCCCTTATTTACCAAACGGCTTGAATATAACAAGAAGTACCTAGAGTCCTAGGCTTAAATAATTTTATGCCTATGCTGGCATCCTAGTTATAGTCCAATTACTCAACATTCTCATCCATGAAAGCACAATGGCAAGAAAGGTTCAGCATATTATGCAGGTGGAACAAATAATAAATACACCAAAACATGGAAAAGAAGAAGAAAACAACCCATTAATGCAACACAAGCAAAATGTGATAGACTAAATGGTTCAAACATTTTATTATATCGTTTATTTACATATGAGGAAAAAAAACACAGGTTAAAAGAACATCCTAACACCAAAATAAGTGCAGGATGTCACAGATTGGTAGTTCAAGCATTTTGACAAATATGCAGGCAGCAGAAGAAAATAGCATGAATTAGACAGAATATAACTGAGCTGAAAATTCAAGGGAACCTGGGTCCTCAACCTATACTCAAGCCTATTGTCAGGGTGTTATAATTTAGAAAACAGTAACTGAGTTTATTGATGCACATTTGGATAGAGTAGTGGAATAAGAGAAATAAGTTCAACAAGAAGCTACATATTTAGCTCTAGGGACTTTGCTTCTAAAAATGTTAAATCAGAATCAGATTTGAAGGACTAGTTGAGCGTAAAAATAACAATATATAAAAACAAATCAGTAGCAGAAAATAGAGGTGCAAGCTCAATAGAATTCTAGTTAACGATGTTAAAATATCAATTACGAAGGTAAAGCTTCTGCATAATTTAACTGAATTATATTCTCAAGAAGACTATTGATTTGGACGTGTTTTCAAGTGCACTAAGAGACAATAAAGTTTACAACAGGAGGCAAAAACTTAAGATCAGAAATCAATAGAACATCTTCATTAAATGCATGTTTGGATTTTATGTAGATCCAGGTTCTCGTGAGTAGCTTCTACGTTGCTAACGCGCATATAGCCCTCCTCAACTGATAACCAAACTCGCTATAAGCAGATGCTTAAAGAAAGAATACTTTGTCAAAGCTACTGGGACGAAATTCAAATTATCACAAAATCAAGGATGAATGTATGAAGTGTGATTCTGTGCCGTTCAGAACAAGATTATTAACAGTGATAATGGTGTTAAAATTGCCATTGGTGTTTGTAGATTGACTACTGTTGAATCTATCATACAAGTAGCAATAATCACTATACTTTGTTGTCCACCGTTGGCTATGCAGGTTTGAAATTTTCAGTGTTAGCTGCTAATGATTTTTGTATATACATCTTATCTATAACTAGAAAAGAGATGAAAAATGAAGGAAGCAAGAAATGAGAAAGAGATAGCGGCATCTGTTTTTTAGTCATAAATAGGATTGACATATGAAATTGGAAACTGCCAATGGTGGAAGGTTCACCGTAGTACCAAAGGGAGGCTTCACCGCACTGTAGACTCCACCTATGCAACTTTTAGACATTCGTTCAGTAAGTGCATTGTTAAAATTATAATTATTACCAGAGTAATAGGACGAAAGGAAAGGCAAAAGAAATCAGAAAAGTACTTACCCTTTTGGAGAGAGAAAGAGGGGATCCGGGTTTGTGCAATCTATAATATAGAATTTTGATATGCACACATGCAAAATAGTGTTGCACAGTATGATATATCCGGACATATACATTGGTGCATATGCATTATATATAATAAAAAAAAATTATATAACTTATTTTAATAATATTTTCAATTATTATGAAAAAAATGTTTTAATATTTTGTTTTATTTTAAATTATTAAATATATTTATTTTCTGTCGATTACATTCTTTATCAAATATTTTAAAAATTATTAGAAAACTATTATGAAGTAATATAACATTAATCATCATATTAATTATTAAAACTTTTCATTACTAAATTAGTTTTAACATATTTAAAATTTTATTGTATTTATTTATCAATTATTTTATCTTCAAATCATCTCCTAAAATATTTAAAATATTATTATATTTGTTATTATAAAATATCAAATTTACATTATAAAATAACTAACCCTAACATTAAAGGATGATTTTGATTTTAAATGTAAATTTTAAGGATGAATTTAATACCAAATATTTTATCCGTGAATCATTTAAGTGGATAAGAGTATCAAAGTTGCACTATAAAATAACTAACAACATTAAAGGATGACTTTGATTATAAATTTAAATTTTAAGGATGAATTTAATACTAAATATTTTATCCGTGAATCATTTAAGTGAAGAAGATTTGCTAATTCTTATAAACACATTTGTTTCATTAAATGCCTTACACCATGTGATAACGGACTTTCTTAAAAATTAAATTAACTTAAATTAATTTTAAATTAGATTTGATATCCACTTGTGTTAAAAAAAATTTAAAAAAAACAATCATATATAATAAAAAATTATTTCTACAAAAATATTATATTATATTTTTATTTTTTAAATTAACAATATTCTCTATTTTAACCGTTTGAATAAAAACTAGTTTAAATAACATTTAACAAAAACAAAGGTAAAATAAAATAATAATTTTATGATTATTTTTAAAATAAATATTTTACTAATCAAACAAACTCTTTTCAGTATCTTGAAAAGATAAAAATATTATAACAATGGTTTTTAATTTTTTTATTGAATTGATCCTCAAAATTTTAATTTATAACCAAAGGTCCAAAATCATCCTTTAATGTTACAATTAGTTATTTTGTGTTGCAACTTTAATATTTTATAATGACAAATATAATAATATTTTAAATATATTAAAAAATGATTTGATGATAAATAAATATCATAAAATTTTAAATATGTTAAAACTAACTTAGTAATTAAAATTTTTAATAATTAATGTGATGAATAATGTTATTTTAAAAAATTAAATTTTCTTAAAATGATTAATGTTATATTACTTTATAATATTTTTCTATTAATTTTTTAAAATATTTTATAAAGAATGTACTCGATAGAAAATAAATATATTTAATAATTTAGAATAAAACAAAATATTAAAAACATTGTTTTTATAATAATTGGAAAGATTATTATAAATAAATTATATAAAAAATTAATTTATTTTATTATATATAATGTATATGCACCAATGTAAATTAATAAATCTATCTATAATAATATATCTAAAGGAGAGTTTCTAAATAATTAATTATATGATGTGTGACTTTATAGAAAATTTGTTTTTTTAAAATTTTTATCTATTATTTTATCAATTATTTTTAGATCAATTATTTTTAGAAAAAATTATATTGATCTCTTATTTTATAATAAAATTACATTCGATATCCTTTCTTTTATCTACATAATTTTTTTTAATTTATAATTTTTTTAATTTATATAAAAAAATAACTTTGTATATTTTTTTTAATTTTATAATTCAATACAGATTTTTTTATTTTTTATGATTTAATTTTATATGTATAAGATAGTTAAAATAATAATAAAAACAAAAAGTATATGTATTTCTTTTCATAAATCTCATGAAACATGGATGTAATTTTTGCTGATTTTATTATAATGGTATATGATATAATTTGAATATGCACTCAATCTTCAGGTTCTGCAGGGAAAAGGATCCTAAGCCACTTTCTAATGCTTGCTGGTTAGTACTTTTTGCCTGTTTCACTTTGCATTATACTCATTTTGTAATTACCATCTTGGTTACTAAGAAGGCTGTGAAGTGTAGCACCAAAGCAAACATTGGGACTGCAAATATGATTGTGAGGCATACTAGAAGAAGGTGACAAGTTGTTAGTTTATATTTTTAGTACTAATTTTTCATCATACAACTCTGTTCAAGATCCCTTCATAATGAGTCAATATATGCATGGTTTGATAAGTGGAAGGAGTTTAGTTGAGTTTTGAACTAAGTGTATTAACCTCTAAGTGATTAAAATTTCTTGTGTTTTAATCTTTTCTTAAGCAATAATTCAATATCATCTCTTACTAATTGGCTACGGAGCTATATAATAGAAAAGCAACAATTTGTAACTTTAATTGCACCAGGCAAACACACTATTATGCAAGAAGCATGGGAATGAAGTATGGACCAGGGGATGGGATATGTTTAGTTTCACTTTTATTTTTAGTATCAAAAGTCTAAGTTATATTTTTAGTTTCATTTATATAATAATTTTTGTAAGGAAAACTAATCATCACATCATAGAAGAGACATTTATCTTCAATATCATCATTCAGATCAAATCAACAAACAAGCACCTATAAAAAATGTACAGGAACTGTGTTTCAATGTCACACCTTAATTAGTCCCGCCAAACAATGCACATTCAATGCTTTGTGGGACCACTCTCAAATTCAGTAGATTCCAAACATGTTCCTCTTGACAATTGTTTGCATTAATTCTGAAAATTCCCTCTCATTGCATGCATAAATTCAATATTTTAATCCTGCAAGACTGTTAAAGTAATTTGAAACAACTCTTGAAAAAAAAAAAACAAGTCCACATCAATGAGCTAGTAATGATTAAAATAATAAGCAAGCTGTAGTAATTTGAAACCAAATCCATTCATGTAAAATGAAAAAAATTAATTACTATCTTAATAAGATTATGTCATATCTTATCTTGCATTACGTTCAAACGGGATTTTTACTTGAGGGACTATTCTCTCCCATTTTATGCTTTCTGCTTGAAAATATAAAAGAAATAATAATTATATTATCAAAATATAGATACAATAAATAAAAGAAAAAAATGTAAAATATGATAAACGATATAATATAAATATCATATCTCAAAATATAAAATTATAGGATAAGTTATCCGAATGTAAAGAAGTCACAATACAGTAATTTTGAAGAAGTACCCAAAATCGTTCAAAATCATATATCAAGGTTATTATGATATTGGCATAATAAACCATATGTTCAACTCTTGTGTCATCAGTCAAATCCTCAATTTTTTTTATTGGATATATTGGCACTTAATTTGTTGTATGTATCTTTGGGAACCCACTGGAAGCGGGAATCAATGAATCAATTTTCTTAGTTTCATGAATAAAAACAACAACAAATTTGTTTAAATTGATTCTTCATTATACTGTCAATAATGATAGGAGAGAGAGACAGAAAGAGAGGGATTAATTGGCAAAAGGTGTGCAATATTACATTAGCAGTAGCACTGATTTACGCATTATATGCTGACATTAATGATGTCAGTTGTGAGGAAAACAGGGAAATGAATAGGAAGAAACAGCCATTTGAGAAACAAATCAGCAGCTAATTGTATATTATATACTCCATGATACCTATGCTTCTTACCTGCCCCACTCTACCAAATATTAAATCATATAAACACAATATCTTCTTGCACCATCCTACATTGTTCCGTTTCCACATGCTTATAGTGGAAACTTGGACTGTAATATTTTTCATCAATTAAATTATGTCACCTCAATCATCCTATCAATTATATAAATCCATCATCATTTCCATTCTATCTCTCAAGCAGCTACCCCAAGTTTCCAAGATCAAGGCAATGGAAAATCTTTCCCAATTGATTTACAAACACCCCATAAGAAGAACCTCTAGACGATCTACAATGTATCTTGGAGTCAGAAAAAGGCCATGGGGAAGATATGCTGCTGAGATTAGGAACCCATACACCAAAGAGAGACATTGGTTAGGCACATTTGACACTGCAGAAGATGCTGCCATTGCTTATGATCTCTCTTCTATCAAGATTAGTGGTATTCAGAATGCTCGAACTAATTTTCATTACCCTTTTCTATATCTTCCACCACCTCCTTTGTCATTGCCTCCATCACCACCACCATCTACCACACAGTTGGATCCAAATGTTGGAGTTAGTCCAGAGATGAATGCTGCTTATGATGATGATGAATCTCTGGTTATTGCTTCCATTTTGCAAACTTTTTCCAATTCTTCTAACTGTTCTTTTTAATTTTGAGTTCCGCATGCCCCTTCATGAATAGTTGTAGGACCAATAATTTAAATTTTTTCCTTAATATATTCAGCAGTGTTATTTTAATTAAGGATTTTACCAAAACCTCTGCGTATTTAATTGCTTGTACTGAACTAAAATGGCTAAATATTCTATCTATTAATCCTATATATAATTTTTGTTAATTTGATTATTTAAGAAATACCATACCAATAACAAGTGGTTTATTTAGTTTTCTTTTTTCATATATATTTTGCCCATATTGAATGTCAAGAGTATACATTTTGGTTTTGTTACTGTCTACCCGTATTATTTTAAGTGGTTCAAATTATTCAATATTATCTACTCTAATAAAGCGATAACATATGAGCTGTTTATTCTGTAAGATCCGAATTCAAATGATATAAGTGGATTTGCTGAAACATAATGCTGTCTGATACGAGAATATTATATGAATAAATATGCAATTTCTGGAGGCATAGTTTTGACATCCCCTTCAAAAATTGTTCCTTATGAATTGTTTGAAAATAAATAATAATAATTTATATATTTATTTTCTTTTATAACTTTTTTTATTTTTTTCTATTATATCATTTATAATTTTTTATTATTTTACTATTTTTTAAAATATATTCTACTTAAATAGATATTCAACATTCTCCACAAAAATAAACAAATACAAGCAAATTTAACTTATAGACTTAATTTTAGTGCTCTATACATACACACAAAAACAAGGAAGTATCTTTTATATAATAAAAATAATAATAATATACGTTGAACATTAATGCACAAATGTTCTATCTTTTAGATCCACCGCTTAGTAGGATGGAAGTGAACAAAGTCGTCCAAAAGGGGTTTAGAGCTGAACTCAGCTCGTTTAAAACGTTTGGCTCGTTTAATAAATAGATAAACTCAGACTTGTTAAAAAGTCTTTTTTAGATAAACAAGTCAGACTTGGTCTTGTAAAAAAAGCTTATTTAACCTATCAAGGGGCCTATTTATATTTATATTTATATATTTATATTTATTTTATATTTTATTTACATAATATTAACATATATGTTTTAGACCTATCTAATAGTCTTTTTATCTTATAAACTTTAAGTTTGCAATTTTTTTTAATTAATTATTTATATAGATTTTAAATTTATTTATTATTATTTTTTGTAATGTAGACTTTTAAATAGGCTTACAGGCCTTGTAGATTTTAAAACAGATCAAACCTTGACAGAAAAAAAAAAAAAAAAAAAAAAAAGTCTTTAACAGGTGACCGATCCAATTCAGACCTTAAAATTTTTAAACAGATTAGATTTGAACACTCAAAGTCTAGCTCGGCTCGGTCTACTTCCATCCCTACCGCTTAAATAATATACATTGAACATTAGTCATCTATCCAAAAAAAAACAATAACTACTTCTCAAATGTGTTTTAAATTGTAACCAGCACCAAGATGAGATCACCACTTTATCGAATATTGGAATGAGATCCTATTCTCGTTTTTTATATATTGTATAAATAATATAGGTTTTTATATAATATTAATAATATAACTTTTTTTAAATTGATATCTGACTCAAAAGCTATATTTACTTGTATACAAGTTCTACCCGTTCCGTCATCTAACTTGAAATAATCGTTTATTTTAAAAAAAGGTCCTGTCACCGAAGTAACAAATAAGTGATATAATTTCTTAAAGTTAAGCATAACCAAACACATTCCATCCACTCCATTGAAATTCTAGCTGACAAAATAAAACCAACACAATTTGCACCATGGCACTAATCCTGGATTGACAAACCAGCTTCTTTCTACTACCTCAGACTTGGCAGTCTTATATCTTAGGTTTTTTTTTTCTATTTAACCCTCCTTTGTACGGAAAATAAAAGGTGGCATAAAACTATATATATATATAACACTGCAATGCTATACATGAATATTTAAGTCCCACACAACATCCAACTCTCTCAAAATGACAACTAATAAAGAAGAAACAAAATAGGAAAGAAGTAATTACAGAAAGCAAAGCTAGGACAACTAGCTAGCCTCCTTTTAGATTACTTTAGACCAACTAAAAGGGAAAATTTTGCATAAAAGTATTTATGATCTGAAGGCTGACCATTCAGTAGGTTCTGCAAAAGAAGGTAATATCATTGATGAATTAACTTAAAAAAATGCAAAGATTTTGATATCGAGATTAGAGAAGTAGGAGAAGCTTACTAACATTTGAGAAGTTGAACTAGCATAAAACAATCAAGAGTAAGCTCATGCCATAGGTTAATTATGTTGCGAACCTGAACCTGGGGTAAGTCCAGACCTTCGAGATCGAGGACCAGACCTTGCCAATAAACTTGCATTCTGCACAAAGTGTAAACCCATTATATAAAAGAAATATTTTGATCATTAATTAAAAAAATGTTAACGAGTGTGCTTGCAATATTAGTTAAATAATAAAAATAAAAAATCATAAAAAGATGTTATTTATTCAACTTCTAGAAAAAATTTTGCTACAATTAATGCTTGAAAGCACTAACAAGGATTAACAAGTTTGGAAAGAGAAAGAAAGAAGGTAGCATACAATGCTTTGATTTGCAGTTGCTGCATCTTGGGAGCTTTTGTGGGTGTTGCCTGGAAAGTCCATGATAGGATGTGCAGTTGAAGGAGGTTTGAGCAGTGAGATTTTCTCCTCTTTTGTCTGTGAACAGTTTTTGGTTCCAGACTCAATACCAAGGCACCTCAAGAGAGCCTTGAATGCTTCTTCAAGAAAATAGCATGGATGGTACACATAGAAAATCGCTGTTCTCTCTTCTTCATGGGATGATGACCCTTCCATTCTTCTTCACCTTACTTTCTTCTAGTATCTCTCTCAATTTATCTTAGGCTTTTCAATCCATCTTTCTGTTGCGCCCTATAAATACACTCGCTTCTCCAAAATTTGTAATATGTATAGCTTGATACTTGATATTTCATAATTAATATTTGAATACATGAAATGTACATATACATAAAGTAAATTTCTAAATTTATCGACTTTAGTTTCTGATTTTATAAAATTTTTATTTTAATCTTTGTTTTATAAAATAATATTTAGTTTAATCTAATTTTTATATAAAATGATAATGAAAATGAATTATTTTTATAAAGTTAATAATTCAACTAAATATTTTATTTATTAAAAAACAAATGATTTATGTTTACTAATTGAAAAATGATGATTTATGCTATAAAATGTGTTTAACCTCGTTTTGTTTGTATTAATAATTATAAGTATTACATTATCTTTTATTTTTTAATTACTTTGCAAATATTACTGTTGTTGGTTTGGGATTGGACCGTCAAAATATTTGATTTTAATTAAAATATTGTCCACAGTCCACAATTCACAGGTGGAACTTGGAAGTAGCAATTAATGCTGCTAAATCAAATGAAATGAATTGAATAGTTATAAAAGCTATGCTACCTACTCTTGTGAAGATGTCAGGTGATATGTACTGTTAACCCAGTGAAAGTAAATGTATCTTCTTGTCCTTATTGCACCTAATCTTTTTTTCAATTAACTTTCTGTTTGAATTGTGGTCTCATATACATTAGTCATACAATACTTGATCCATAGCCACGTGGTTAATTTCTCTCTTCATATGATAGATGAGGGCATGTTTAAATGAGAAACGCGTAATTTTTATAAAATTTATTTTTCTACTTTTAAAAATAATTAACACATAAAATGTCACTTATATATTATATTTAAAATTGTCAAAATCAATAGCTCGATCTGATCTTGTTCAGCTGGATATGGATAGCAGATTTTTATCAATCATGCTAAAAGAAATTTGAAGTATATTTAAGCTTTTATCAATCCAAATTTAATGTTATGCGGAATTGGAAGCTGCATATAGATTGATATTAAATTTTAATTTTAATTTTTTTTAAATTATTATTTAACAAAAATAAAATAATTTTTTTTTCTATACAAATTCTTAGAAATCGAGCAAATTTTTAAATGTATATCCTTTTTTTTTTATGTCTTGCATTTACACTTTCCTTTCTTATCCTTTACCAACACCAATTTTAACACACTTCCAGATAGAGTTTTAGGCTGTGTAATTCAGAAATTTAAGTTTCTACTTGAGAAGCATTTTCAATTATTTGAAAATATTGATCTAAATTTTTAGTTGGGATTCTATAAGTCATTTATGCTGCTGAGATTTGGAATCCATTTACCAAAGAGAGACAGGTTATGCACATTTGACACTGCAGAAGAGGTCATCATTGTTTATGATCTCTGAGTTGGAGTTTGTCGTAAGATAAATGCTGCTTAATATGCTGATGATGAATGACTGGTTATTGCTTCAGCAAAGCTTTTCCAATTCTGATGACTGTTCTTTTTAATATTTAGTTTCCCATGCTCCTTAATGAATAGTTGTAGGATCAATGATTCTAACTTTTCTTCTCCGAGTCTAATCGTCTAAACGGACTATACGGTTGTATTATTTAAAATTTAATTTAATTTAGTTTATTTAATATATGAATAAATTTGGATTTCTTAAAAAAATTTAGATAAATAAATTAAATTAAATTAAAATTTAATTTATTTATTTTTGTAAATTATATATTTATATTTATTTTAATATGTTATATTTATATAATATTAATATATTTATATAATTTGTTAAAAATTAAAAAAATATTTTCAATAAAGATAATTTTATATTTATAAATTTTTTTAATGTTTGTTATAAAAATTATATATATTATTTAAATTTTAAAATAAATATTTTATATTTTATTTTAATTTATATATATATATATATATATATACTCGTGCATGTTATGTGTATATGTTATATTTTTTATATATATTATTATATTTATATATATTTAATATTTAATATAAATATTTTAAAATTATATAATTAAGTTTATAAATTTTTTATTTATTGATTTTTTTTATTGTATACTTTTTTAAACAAATTTATAAATTTTAAAATAAAATAAATTTCAATAATAAAAAATATATAGATTCATGTTTCAAAATTTTTAATTAGAATAAATTTAAATATTTAAAATCTAACAAAATATTTATTAATAACATTAAAAAAATTATAATATATTATTTTAATAACATTTATATAGTAAATAATAATATTTATATAAAATATTACAAAATATTTAAAAAGTTTCTAAATATATTCTAAATAATATTATAAAAATATTATTAATTTAAAAAATATTGTCAATATTAAAAAATTCTAAAAATATAAAATAAAATATCTTAAAATATATTTAATTTTTTTAAAATTTTAATTATTTTAAAAATATATTGATTTTATGATAAATAAAAAATATAATAAATCATTTAAATAAAAATATTTTTAAAATTATATTAAATATATTTCATTGATTATATTAATTAAAAAAATTTAAATAATTATAAAATAAATATGTGATGAAATTGTTTACTGTTAATTGACACTAAACAGATAACATCATGCATTCAGATTACATCGATAACCGTTATAACGGAGATGTAATATTATAATGTAAATAAAATTATTCAAAGAATCAACAAAAAAAAAATTATACAAATAGAAATAAAAGCAAACATCTATTTATTAAAAATTAAATGTACAGGTCTGTAAGAAGAATTGAAAAAATAATAAAAGAAAGGGCATTGTAAAACTGGTCCTCTTGATTACATTACATTTATAAACTTAACATGTGGCACCACTTCTTCACAAACATCAGGATATCTTTTCTGGCCAGTGTACCTCCAAGGTCCTTGCACCCGAACACAGCCAAGTTAAATATCTCATGAAATTCGAATTTGGGTTCAATGATCAGTTATATTGTATATAAACTCGCAGAAACATAGTCCACAGTATGGCCAGCACAAGATTGTAGACCTTAGGAATGGGCTTATTATTTGTTGAACTGCATGTTCAAGAAATACAACATAAATAATACAGCATGACGCAGTTATTTATAAACAATATAGCATAATGGGCCTATTTAATTAACTAATTGAGCATTTGGACCTGGTGACTCGGAGAGTTTCAAGGAGGTGACAATAGATGGCGGGATTAACCGGTTAAAACTATTATGAATAACAAATTTTTATTCTAATTATTTACTACACATAAATTCAAAATTAATAATTAAGTTAAATAATCTCAACTGATTTGAATCTTTAATGATCAACTTATTTATATTTTTAGATTCTAAAAATAATTACTTTTAAATATTAATAGTTAAATAATTAAATTTTTTATCTAATAAAATAATATGATCTCAATTAAATGTTTAAAATATAAAAATTAATCAAATCATATATCATAAAAAAATTATTCAATGTTTTATTATTATTATGATATATATAATTTTGACACCTAAAATTAAAATATATTCTTAATTAAATATTTAAAATTAAATTAAATATTATTCAGTTTTTAATTAAAATATATAAGAATATTTTCAAACATAAGATCTTTTTAAAATTGATTACACTATTAAAATCTAATGATTTTTGAAAAAAAAATTACTAATTATAAAGTACAATACTAAAACAAACATAGTGTTGTTGAATCTTTGAACTGTCCTCTAATTCTAAGTATAAACTTTTAAGAGCTTTTGATTAAATTATTCCGTCTCTATTTTTGCTTTAGTCTTCTTTTTTTTTTTTCATTTTTTTTCCTTTTGTTACTTGAAAGCAATATCCAATATCCAAAATATTGGACAATAATAAATGAACACAACCTTTCTTCAATTCCTGATTGTATAAAAATATAATTTTGATTAATTTTAATTTTTTTTTCATGTTGGTATTTTTTTTCTATTTTTTATTTATACTTTCTTTGATCTTAGACTATTTTTTTTTCTTGTATAACGGTTCCATAATTTTTACTTTATTTATTATTTGTTTATTTTAATGATTTTTTTAAAACTTAATATTATCTTATAAGTTATAATTAGCTTTGGATTTAGTTTCAAAATCGTTTTAAAGTTTTAAAATTTTTATTATTGTTATCATTTTTTGAAACCTCAAATTAATTTTTTCAAAACTGTTTCATTATTTTATAATTAGTTTTGGATTTGGTTTCAAAATCATTTTAAAACTTTTATTATTGTTTTCATTTTGTTATATTTCAAGATCGTTTATTGTTTAAGATATTTGTACCTCTTTCAATTAATTTTAAATTTTTCAATGCATATTTATGATACGTTTAGTTTATTATTATTAAGAATAAAAATAATTAAATTGTTTAATAGAAATTTATGATTTAGTTTGTTTAAAATTTAATTTAATTTATTTTTTTAATAAATAAATAAGTTAAGGTCAAGTTAAAAAAAATTAGATAAATAATTTAGATTTAGATATATTAAAAAATCTGTTTAGTCTATTCAAAAATTTATTTATTTTTATATATTATATATTTATATTTATTATATCATATTTATATAACATTAATATATTTACATAATTTGTTTAAAATTAAAATTTTTAATTTTAATTTCTGACAAAATAAACCTATATTTATAAAATTATTTAATATTTATTATAAAATTAATATACGTTATTTTAATTTTAAAATAAATTTTTATATTTTATTTAAATTTTTATATATATCTAAATTTTTATATGTTACGTATATGTAACATCTATGTTATATTTTTTCTATATGTCATATATAATTAATATTTAATATATATATTCTAAATTTATATGATTAAATTTACAAAATTTGTATCTTATTATTTTTAAGATTTAAATTTTTTTAATCAATTATTTATATAAATTTTAAGTTTATTTATTAATTTTTTTTATTTTACATTTAAATAGATTTATAAATTTAAAAATAAATTAAATTTTGACAACAACAAAAATTTATAATAAATAACAGATCTAAATTTTAAAATTTTTAATCAAACCAAATTTAAATATTTAAAATCTAATTTAATTTAATTTATTTTTATTTTTAAATATAATATATCATGATAAAAATTAACAAATCTTAAAAATAAAATAAAAAATATTTAAATTCAACTTGCATCAATACGATATAAAAAATAAAATTTTCATTGATAATGGTATTTGTACAAATATTATCGCCAAAATCTAGCGTATAAAGATGTGACTATGAGATACACTAGATTTTAATTCTGTAAGTAAAAATTAGTATCTAACATTTTTCTTGGTCATTAGAAATTTTAAAAATAAAATAAATATATTTTGTATTTTTTTATTTATTTTTTGTTTGGAGGCAAGCTAGTGAATAGAGTGGTCGAGCAACACAAATAAAAAAATTTTATTGTTATTTATCATGTTTCCATACAATTCTTTTATTTATTTTTATTTCATTTAATCTAATTCATTGAAAGGCTTCAACAATAACTATTTTTTTTTCATGTTTTTCCTTTCTTTTATTCTTTTATTAATTTGGTGCAATTTTTATAATTATTTTATCTAAATGATGCAAAAAAAATCCTAAAAAAATAAGATATAAAATGTATGCAAGACATTAAATATATTTATTAACATAATTTATAATTATATGTAAAGATAAAGGATTTAAAACTTCTTAATAAAAGTTACATTGGAAAAAAATTTGTCAATTAAGATATAAAAAGAAAATTTAAAAGTAAAAAAAAAGTTGAAAAATATGTAATTTTGTTTTTGTTCTACCCAAAAATAAATTGTCCTGATCTAGCATAAGAATATGCACATTTAAAAATACCAAAGTTCAATCTACCTATTCAAAAATTACTTCGGTTATAATTACTCTAAAAATAATTTATTTATTTTAAAAATAACTTATATAAAAATTATTCCATTCTATAACTATTTGTAGTAATGATAGAACAAATTTTCATTATTTTTCATAGTCTAATAGTTATGTTAAATTATTAATTACAAACATAAGTATACCAAGTAAGCAATTAGGCTTGAGTCAGGCTAAAGTATGGGTCAGAGCCCATTTGTTGTAAGATAACAATAACAAAGCCCAATAAATTTTTTCCCCATAGCGTAAACAACTGCCCTTTAGGACCCTAATATGAATGTATATTAACACAATAAAAACAATATTTGTTACCAAAGGCTAACTTTTTAAAAGTTTAATGTACAAAAAATTCGTTTTAGGTGTAATAGAAATTACTTTTTTTTTTCTTTGCCAGAAAAATTCGATACATTTTATGACTATAAAATGAGACTGACCAACTTTGAAACATAACTTCAAAGGCCAAGATAAATGAATACAAATGAAACATAAGGCTGGTGACTTTGGCAATCACTTATGGCATTTGTTTAATAAAAATTAAATTTAAATTACACATAAAAGTTTGTTAAAATAAATAATAATAATGGTAATAGAAAAAAAAAACAACATGAAAATATAGACACGTGTGAAGATATAAGCAGCGTTTGGGTTAGGCCCAAGTTGTAAATTAGAGTAGTCCATTTTAAAAAGGGAAACGACTTTTTCATGGGCCCCTCAGACGAATGTCTGGTGATTGCGACCGTTTGGTATTTTTATATACAACAAAACATTATTTATTTGTAATGCATGAAGTTCCAAACGGAAAAGAAAAAATTAAAAAACTCACACACGTGGGACTGGGAAAGTACCTCTCTACCAAATCAACCACTTACATAAAAGTCCAAAATTAGTGGGTTTGGATATTATTATTTGGTTTGGAATTAAATTGGATGGTGTTAGGCAAATAGATGGATGGGTACATGTTATGTAACTAGGAAAATGTCTCTTTCTGTGAACACCACAAACTTCACCCTTTGTGTTTGTCCTCATGGTTGGAGGCATCCAATATCAAACATTTATATATTTTTATTATCCACGGCTTTTTTATATTTTTATTTTCTCATTTTCATACATAAAAAGGGTGATCAAATTAATAATTCTGTTCTGTTTTTGTTTTAAGCAACCTTTTCCTGGATTTTTAACCGACGGTGTTTTTTTTCTGCTCGGAAGAATTTAGGGATAATGTTAATTAGAATTAAAAAAAATAGTTATAAAATGGATTTTATTAGAGAAAAATGTAATTTCAATGTCTTATGAAATATAAATTTAATATCAATTTTTTTTTTAAAAAAAAGATGAAATATAAAGTTTGAGAAGATAATTAATTAGCTACAGCTCAAAGGATGAATTTCATAAACAAAATTTATAAAAAAAACTGTCATTTTCTGTGCCGAAGTGAATTTTATTTTAGAAATCATAACAAAAGAATAAAATATGAAACATTTATTAAAATGTTGGAATCGACCAAGTTTTTATATACAATCAATCTCAAACCTCAATATAACTAGAAATTTTAGATAAGTATACCCGGTTTAAATTATATATAAAATTATTAATTAAGTTCTTAAAAGGTGTATATATATTATAAAGGTTAATTATAATATGTTATCAATCTAAACATTTTTACAATGACAACCAGTTAACAACTATAATAAAGTAACATTTATAAAGATTAATAATTTGTAGTAATATAATATTTTATAATTAAATAATAATATAAAAAACTTTTATACTGTCTATATGTTTCAATTAAATTTTATATTATATTTAAATGTTTAATGTTATCGATTAAAAGTTTTAGAAAACCACGATGCACAAAATTTATCATAAAGATGCCGATCTTAAAAGTAGCATATAGTAGGTCGCTTACACTACAGGCACAGAAAATAAAATAGGTTTGAATTTTTTGTTTTTTATGATAAAGTAATGTTTGTAAACAGAGCAACTGTCAACTCTGCTTGATGAAAAGAATTGACTTGTACTTCAACCTCGATGATATATATAACCATTTTAGTTTTAATAATTACTTTATTTATTGTGTATATTCATATTTTATTTTAATTAGTTTATAAAATTAAAAAAACTATTTAACTACCAATTTTAACTTCGATTTTTAGATCTAAAATTTTAAAAATTAATTTAAAATGTCAAGAATGATATTTTATATATTTTTTTATTCTATCTAAAAATAATAAATTTTGGTTTTAGTTATATAATTTTTTATTGTTAGTTTTGAAACTTTTAATTTGTTATCGTTTTATTAATTTACATTAGATATTTATTTATTTCGATAACAAACATTCAGCTAAATTTTAACCACGTATACCACCTTATTATATATTAATGGTTGGTTTGAATAAAACATTAAATTGATCTTTTGTTTAATTCCATAATGAAAACTATGGTTTACACAGTTTATATATAAATATTTTTTAACATAAATGATTATAAAGTGGTTATAATTGTTATAGTGGTCAAATATTTAAAATTAAATTTATTTATTTAAAATCTGGATTTGAATTTAGTAGTTTTCATATTATACATTAAAAAAAAGTTGATCTACATATAAAACTTAGCTAAATAAATCGTTTTTATATTATATATTAAAAAAGTTTATCCACGTATAAAATTTAGCTAAATAAATATATATTTATAAAAAATATAATTAATATTGTTAATATTTTTTAAAAGTTATTTAATTATTTAATTTATCTTTTTTATTTATTAAATATTATAATAATTAGATAAATATAAAGGTTGTAAAAATAATAATAAATATCCTTTTAAAAAATTAAGTAAACATATAAATAAATAAAATTATTTTTTTCTGAACAGATTAAAAATAGCAACAAAAAGTGATATGTAATCTCATTTTATATTAATTCAAAGTTGATTAAGTTTTGTTGATTGATAAAATAATTAAAACAATAATTTCTGCTTGGTTTAAGAACATAATTGTATATTTTTTTCTATTTTTTTATCAACTTTAAATATAAAAATATATAATTAAACTAAAATTATGAATTAATTATCATTTTTATTTTATTATTCTAAAATAAAAATAATAATTATTTTTATCTTAAATATCATTAATATTTAAAGTTAAATAATATATTTATACATTTTAAATTTTTTTAAAATTTAATATATAAAATCATAAAAATATTATAACATTATTTAATGATTAAATTAATAAATCTTATATTTATATAAAAATTATTAAATTAATATAAATTTAAAATTTAACATTATATATATATATGATCCTCTGTTGCGCCATGCCCCTGCGCTACTCTACTACCCTGCTGCATCTTACGTTTCAAAATTCAAATATGATATAGTTGACTTATAATAAAATCTTGAGTGGAATTTGTTTAATTAAGCACTTGATAATAATTTTTTTTAATATAGAGGGTGTAATTTTATATTATAGTGGATAAAATTAATTTTGCGTCGAGAATAATTAATAACAAGAGAAGAGAAGTATAAATTTTCTAACTTTTTCAACACAATTGCTATGGATATGAGATTTGTAAATTAAATTTTATTTATATTTAAGATAGTTTTATCAGCCAACTAACATTTTTTAATTCACTTATAAAATTTTATATTTAAATATGAAGCAATTTTCCTAAAAGTAATTTTATAAAAATCAGCTTTAACAAAATATAAAATAAACAGACTTTGACTCCATTGCTGGCATTCATGTCAAAAAATGGTTGGTCAGCCGTTCTATCAATGACTATAATAAAAAAAATATTGTAATGTTTAAATTATAATAAAATTAATAATTATAGAATAGAAAATAAAGCATATTTAATAGTTTGATGTTGACAAGAGTTTTTAAAAAGTACTTTTTCTTTTTCGAAAATAAGTAGTTTTTTTAGTTATGTCAATTTAACTTCGCGTGTTTTTTTTTTACTTAACTTTAATTTTTTTCCTTATTTAGAATTTTTTATTTGACTTTGTTTTTTTAATAAAGAAAAATGTATTGTCAAATTAGAGGATGGTAATTTTTGGGGATATTAAAGAACCCACCCTGATCATTTCAAATGGCCGAATCAATAAAAAATTAAAAAATTAAATAAATTGTTAACAAAAATTATTATTATTATAGTATTCAACTATAATTTTAAACTATATGATTAAAATCAAATTATAAATATAAAATTTATATTAATTTTTTATTTTTATCCTGATATCAACACTAACTTAAATTATATTTTATTAAATATATTTATATTTTTAAAGAAGAATATTTATTTATTAATTAATAATTTAAATTATTGTTGGTGATTAATAATAAAATTTAAATACTAAAACAATTTTGTATTTATACTATATTTAAACATCTATATATTAGTTAGAGATTCTATTTATACTTAATTAATAAAAAATTTGTATTTGTTAACAAAAACCATTACATCTATAACAAAAATTAAAATAATTGATTAAATTTATTTTTATATTATTTTTAATTAATAAAAATCAAACTGTAATTTTTTGATTGAATTATATAATTTCTATTTTAAGAACCAATTCAAATCGAAATGCAAATATTTCTAGTAATTTTTCTCTAAAATCCATGAAACTTTTACTAAAATTGTCTCATTTAACGACTTGAAGTTGTAAATTCTTTTTGTGAGAATCGGGCTAACTCCCAACATTTTTGAGAATTCCCAACATTTTTGAGAATCCTTGAATCGTACTTTTTATTCCACGGGATCTTTGTCTTTAGAAAACTACTAAAATAACCTTAATCTTTCTATTTTTAAAAATAACAATTTTACCTTTATGATCTAAGTTAAATGCTTAAAATGTGAAAATATTAACTGCATTTTCAATTTGTAATATTAGTTAAGTCACTTAAAAATTGTTTATTAGTAAAAAATTAAGAATTAAAATAATTTAATATAAAAATTCTAAATCCGAATATTATATTTTTTATATTATATAAAAAAAATTGCAATATAAGTTTGAATATTTGGAAGACCCGTAGGAAACAGTACATATTGACTCAGGTGAAAAAAAATCTTAAGATAAAAATTACTTCTTTCAATTTTTTTATGTTTGATACTTCTTGTTTTATTTAATTATTTATTATTATGAAATCATTTTTTCAATTTTATCTTTAATAATTATGTATTTTATTAATAATTTATTAAATAATCAATGATAAAAATATATAATAAAATTGATTTTTTAAAAAATAAAAAGACTAATCAATTTATTAATTTTCATACATAACCTTAAATGGTAAGCAAATAAAAACAAAAGAAACAGAGATGAGAATGAGAGACTAATTAATTAATACACGAGCACGAAAAACAAGAAAGTACTCTCCACTCTTGTCTTACGTAGGAACTGTCCTAATCAAATTGATTAATTTTTTGAATAATATTTCATGTCAATACTGATAAAGATCGAATATGGACAGTATATAAGGATCTGATTGTTTTTTTTTTTACATGTAGAATTGAAAAAAAAAAAAGAAACAAGATAAATTTAAAGAATATTAAACTAAGATATGAAGTGAAAGATTTTTAAAGAATTATTAAACAATAAAATTATTTATGATGATTAATTTTATATTTAAAAAATTCATTATTGAAAATAAAAAATGAATTAAAAAATAAGATAATAAATTTTAATTATAATTTTTTATTGAAAAGTAATTATAATTGTAATAATTTTAAATATTTTTATACAATAAATGTCGAACATGTTTAAATAGTTTTTAAAAAGTTTTCCAAATCAGCTTTTAATTAAGAAAAATAATTTGACCCATTTAGGAATTATTATTATTTTTTAATTATTTAAAAAATATAAAATTATTATTCTAAATTAACTATTATTTATAAAAAATCAATTTAAGTTTTTTATTATTTTTATAAAGGAAATGGTAAGGTAGATAAAATTTTAAAATTTATAATTAAAAACTATCAATTTATTTTATATTTTATATTTTCCTATTTTAAATTTAATATTTAAAAAATAATGAATAACATCAATTAATGTTCTGATTTTTTTTATAAATTTAATATAAAATAAAATTCTTCTATATAATGGAAATAAGATAAATTATTTTAAAATTATATTGTATCCAATATATTTAAATTCATCAAAAACCTATTTTATATAATCAATTCTATCAATAATAATTTTAGATATAACGGATCATTGAAATAATCTAAATTTTCAATTAATTTAAACATAAATTAACTTAATAAATTTGATTTAATTTAAACATAAATTAACTTAATAAATTCGAAAAATCAAATGAAATCATACCTCATGTTGAAATTAAACAAAATTAATAAAACTCAGCTTCTTTAGTTTGAAAATTGATTTTGATATTTAGATTTCGTCTATCTGTTATCCAAATATCTCTATTTTTCTTTTCTTTTTCGTTAAGATGTATAATATGACGTAACTTTGATTAAAAATAATTATTTAAAATAATGAAATCCAATTTTTACTTTTTTTTTTTACTTTTTTTTATATATGATTGGGTTTATTTGAAAAAATAATTGTTGAAATGAGTTAATTTAAATCTATTTTTATTTTTAAAATAAAATATATATCATATTTGACGAATCAAATTAAACCAACCTAATTCTTATTGAATTGGGTTAATTAAGATTTAGTGTAAAAAATTATAAACCAAATGAAACCCATTTATTTTTAATTGGATTGAAATTCATAATTTCTTAAAATCGAACTAACCAACCCGGAGATGCAACTTACCCTAAACAAGGCACAGATCAACCTGGCTTGATTTTTTTTTTCTTTTATGAAAAAAGTAACAAGCGTTTTATACAAACACTTACAAATTCATGTTTTTAACATAATGAAAAAAATGAAACTTCAAGTTTAGCAGGTCTTACAAATTATTTAAATTTCATGAGTCCCTTCCTCGTAAGTAATAGCTTTAAAATAAGTACGGAGCTTTAATGCTACGAATTAATTAGGAAATTAGTTCTTCGTATATATTGTAACTTTAAATTCGTCTTTAACTTCTAGACTCATACAAATAAATGTTTATTTTTAAATTTTTTATAAACTAATTTTAATATTTATTTAAAATAATAAAAATCAATATTTTTAAAAAAATAAATTTACAAGATAAATCAATAAATAAAAAAATTGAAAAAAATAAAAAAGTATTTTACAATACCATAAAAAAGGATAAATGAATTCCTTTATTCTTAATAGTACTATAGCAAAAACTGGTGGGGAAAGTTAGAATAGAAAGAATGTAGGAATAATAACAGAAAAGATAAATGAATTGTATTACAAGTGTGGTGGTGGAGTGCAATTAGTGGGAGTGGGCCACTTAGAGACTTTAAGTCACATGGTATAGTAGCTCCTGATGGACACGAAAAGATCACGATCGAAATCATTTATCCCTAGAAAGTAGTAACCAGAAAAGGTTAAGTTGGGTGGCCAATTTAGAAAAAATATGATTAAAAAGTTGTAACATGAGAAGCTCTCCACCATTTAAGCTCCCCAAATAATGGTCAACATTGAAGAATAAAGGATAATATGGCGGAAAGGATACAGTGTTGTTTGCACCTAAACTTTTACTAACGTGGCTGACACAAATTGACATTTGATAAGGAAAATTGATTGGTATCAATAGTCCCATTTTTTTCGCTTTTTAAGAACGCCCAAAGCTTTGTTGCCTCATTTAACTGATTTTTCTTCATAACGATAAAGTTGGGTATTTCGCCTAAGAAAAATAACACCCTCTCCCACAAAAGCTAAAATGCACATCTGGCTAAATGATCATGTATTTTTCCCTACCTGGGTCTCCAATCCACCCTTCTTCGTCAACGCCTTTTATAATGACATTTATCAAAATAATTACAAAATAAAAATAATCTCTCTAATACTTTAAATTCTTTATCAAATTGCGCGAGAATGTTAACTAATTAAATCATTATATTTTGTTTGGTGATTATATCTCTTAGTTCAGTGTCTTTTAGAGAATGCCACGTATAATTCTTAACTTTCCTTTTTTAAAATTTCTAAATTAATTATCCATCTTTATATAATCTCAAATGATTCAATTTTAATTATATTTAAAAATATCGTTTTATTACATGCGATAATTGCCAATTTAGTATAAATATAAATATATATTTGTATGTAAAGCAGGGTCGTTCTTTAGTACATTTTACACAAATAAAGTTAAATATATGATTTGATATTTAAAAGATGTTTTTTATGTTATTTTAGTTATTGTCACTTGTAAACATTTGCTTATACAAAAAATGTTTCTTTTAGAGAGAGAGTTAACAGTTTTTTTATCCACAAAGATTGATATCTTCGAAAAGAATTTGACTTATAATCTATAAAATTGCAGGTAATGTTTGTAAGTATATAGATTCAAATCTTATTGTCCATGTGAGAATTTTGTTAGTACGTAATTTGTAAGTATTTTCTTAACTTTGTCATGATAAACTTCCAAAATTTAAGTTATTTAAACTTTTTGTTAAAAAACAAGTTTTGACAACTTTTTAAAAACCAATATGTGTGATAAAAACTTTCAAAAGTGAAAGTAACTAAGGTAACATCTTTTTGGTTCACCAAATTGTATGTTAATTTCGTATATAATATAAAGGCTTATTTTTTCATAATTAATTAACAAAACAATAAATACTAATAATATAATATTTTAAACGACTTTAAGTGTGGTGTATAAAAACTTATATATTATCAACTAATTAAAATTTAGAATAAGTATAATTTTTAAAATAATTATTATGAAAGTTAATAATTTATAATGATACAATAATTTATGATTGGATGATGATATAAAAATATTTATACTGTTAATACATTTCAATTAATTCTTTTTATATAATCTTTTAAATAAAATTTTTATAATTGGGGTAATTTTATGAGTCTAGTTAATTGAGTGGGACTCACAATTTATTGGGTAAAATATAAAGTTCACTCAACAGCAATAATAATAAATATGTATCTTATTCTATAAATATGATATAAACTTGTGTTTGAAAATCATGAATGGATAAAATGGGTTCAATTGACTATTTCACGTTGAATTTCCTACGTTGTTGTCCGTATTCATTTGAGGATTGGAAAATTGTCACTCTATGATTTTTTAAGTCCTAAAATGGAAATCGTTAAAAATTGTTTTAATGCAAACGTATGATGTACTCGAACAAATATTTACATATCCGAGCATGCGTCACTTTCAAAGATTGTGTGAATAGCAAGAACGTTCATTATATATTCTACGGAACATTTTCTGTTTAAATAATAATGTCACTTTCTGATACTGATGTTGAAAAAGTATGCAAATGGAGCATTAAGTAAAAATTGGTTCCCCAATTATAGTCTATTTTATTTTATTTTTTCGTGAAAAGATATTCTTTACATCGCATTGGTTACCTTTAAATATTTATTAATAGCATGCTTTGCTAGTTAGATACCAATTATTATTGAGATCATCGGTAATGGATTGAGGTGAATTATGGGTAGCTAATGGATTCGCTAAATATTTATTAAATATTCAGTTTATAATAATCCTCAATTGCCTCGGTGATTTCAACCAAATTAGTGAATCGATATGGCTATGGCAATGTGTACCCCCTCCCTCATTGTTATCTCTGTCCTCATTTTTTTGTCATCATTCGAAGCTTAGCATTAATCTTTGAAATTTTGAATCCTTAATCGGATAAAGCCAGAAACAAAGAAACCATGTCTATGGTGAAGTGTTTGTACTACTGCAGCGGTTTCGAGAGTGAAGAGAAGGAGTATAATATCCCATTTATGGGAGAAAGTAATCATATACACCGATCGAAATCCTCAGAAATTGACCACCCTCAATATTAATAGAAGATGGTAATGGATTATAAGAGTTAAGAGTTGTTAGAAACACTTAAATTAATTATAAATGGATTCTACAAATAATATTTATTGAAAATTGAAATTCATCAATGATATAATGATTTGTTTAATTTTATAGTTATATGGCTAAAATTTATTTATTTTATTGAATTTTATGATTTATTTAACATATTTCATGGTTTTATTTTTTTAAAATTTTTAAAGTTATCTTACCTCTTAAAATTTTAGTTTTTATCTTCGTTTTTATTATGAGGACATTTCTCAAGTTTTTTTTTATTAAATTTCATGATAATTAATTGTTGAAATCTATTTTTTTTTTATTATTATCTTCTATCTCAATCTGTGATTAATCATCTAAATAAATCAACTATTTATTATATTTATATCCAACAAACACGATGTTATAAATGATGAAAGAGTATAAATATTTTTATTTTTACGAATAATTGATTTTCAATTAAATTTTTTTTAATTCAAATTTATCTAAATCCGTCCGACAAACACTTATATTAGCATAAATATAGTAATTTTTTTTATTTGATAGAAATAGTTAGAAAAATGATTGACTATAATTAAGAAAGTAATTTTTACTAGATAAAAAGTAATTACAGAATACACGATTGACGAAATATTTACTGCAGAACAAAACTCAACATAAATAAATAAAAAATAATGACCATCAATGATAGAAAAAGGTTGTATTACACGTGGAAAATAATAGTTACCACTTACCAGTCATGGAAAAAATTTATTGATGAAAACCCAACTCCAACTTTATTAACTATAATTAATTTCAATGAGTTTGCCACGGTATATATCAACATTCTTTCGCTCTCCTGATGCCATGCCAGTCACATTTCCTAAATTCCAAAGCCAGACTTATGGAATGTAATAATCCCCAATAATTCCAATCATATAAGAAATTATATTTGTATATATTTTTACACTAGGAAAATAAATAAATGACATAAAATAGTTGTGATTAATGTCATAAAAAGAGACGAGAAAAACGTTAACTTCAACTCTTAAAGTTAATTTTTGACATAAAAAACAATAATTTTCCTTAAATAATAGTATTTATTATATAAAATTATTTATCTCTTTAATGAAACTTTCCTGCTTTTAAATAATTTAAGTTAATCCTAAAAATGGGATTAATAAAATAAATAAATTTAATCTATAAATTTTTACATAATTTATAAATTAATTGATAGTTAGATGTAAAGCACAATCATGGTTGAAGATGAAAAATCTCAATTAATATTTACTTTGTTAGTGACATTAAATTTATCTAATATTATTAATTAGGGTTTGATTTAAATCGTATATAATTATTTTTAAACGTTTTATATTCAAAAGTTCATGTTCAAAAAAAGAACTTATTAAAAAAGCTATTCCCACCATCCAATCAACATTTTTAACTTCAATTTTGTTGTGTGGAAAAATACTTATAATCTGAGAAGAAAAAAAAACTGCTGGATAATACGTATTCCTGCTGAATATATCAATCATAATTCTCCGTTTATTTCTATCAAACATAATATTTTGTATATTTTAAATTTAATATTTCTTCAATCCAACAGAAAGAAGTGACATCATGCAAAAATCATAGCCGCCTTCGTACTGAAAAACAGTTCTCAAAAATAAAATAAAAAAATTATTCAACTTTATATTTAATTGATTCAATATTAATTACCCAGCATAGGGAAAGAAATAAAAAAATTGACAAATTGTTGTTGGCAGGGTGTCTCTGATCAATCACAAGTTTATTGAAATTTGCCTCTTGCATTTCACATTCCTGGCTAACACATATTAGAAGCCACCTTCCCCGGGGTTGATTCACAGAATTTGGAGAAAATAGTGTAATTTTGTTCCGATGCGTTAGAGTCAATAAATGATGCTAAAATAATTTAATTTTTATTGCATACAATAATTTGTAGTAGTAAAATTATAAAAAAATTATTTGTAATATTTAGTCGTATATTTAATATAGTAATTTATTAAAAAACAAAATAAAAACTAAGTTGTTAATTTTTGGCTATAAATTTAAAATTTATTTTTCTTAAATAAATTATTTTTATTATAAAACAATTAAATATTATAAGATGAAAGTTGTCAAATAAAATTGAATTATATATCTTTCAAATACATAGTTAGTAAAATAACATATTTAAATTTTTTTAAAAAAATAAATATTATTAATTCAAATTTTAATTTTTTATAAAATATAATAAGTTTATAAACAATCTAAAAAATGAACGACTTAAATATATTATTTTAGTTTTTATAAATATAACTAAATCGATTTCAGTGTTATACTTTTTAGTTTAGTTATCGTAATTTTAAATTTTGTTAAAATAATTCATATTACCATTTGTGACTACATGATATAGATTTAATTATGCAATATTAATAATCATTTTTTAGAAGAAAAAATATTTTTATTAAAAAAAATCTTAAAAACAGAGTATATGATTTTGAAGAAAATCCCATCAAACATGATTTTAAACCAAATCAACACTAGCATATTAACATATAACTGCAAGCATTTAAATTTTTGCTAATAAAAACAAATGATATATATATCCTTTTAGTATAAACTTCAATTAAAATATCGATTAAAGGCCGAGGAACTTATTCCGAATAATTCTAATTTTTTATCTTCTACTTATGTAATCCTTTTAAGTGTAGAAAAATATAAATGTTTTTTATTTTTAATGTTTACTTTATTAAGTAGAAAAATAAAAGGATAAAAAATTATTTATTCAATATTAACTGAAATAAAATAATTGATAATAGAATTGGTCAGATTCAAGTGGATTTTGTTTCTGTGTATGGATTTACTAATAAAGAAAGAGAAGATGCCCCCATGATATTAGTTCTTGGCCTTTATAGGGAATCAAAGTTTCAACAAATTGTGGTAATAAAGTACCACGGTGCACTACCTTATCATATATCATATCATATCATATCATGCATTACCCAAGCATATATGCATTTGACTAATCAGGCTATTTAATGTTTTCATTTATGAAGAGTAATCAAATGTGTTATTACCATTATTCTGTGAAAGAAACAGATAGAAGCTTTGTAGGTGGTGTGGTGCAATAAAATAAAATAGCTTAAACAGACAGATTGATTAATCTATCCTCTATTGCTTGGATACATTATTTAATGAAATTGGTGCATAATATTACATAAATTCTTAGATTCCAACGACCCATTTTAATTATACGGTGAATGGCTTACGAGAGATAGACCAATTTTATTAATTATTAATAAAATTTATAGATTTTGAATTTAAGTATTTGTATAGCCAATACTAATGACCAGTACTAAGACTATATGTATTATTTATTAGATTTCGCACTCCTTTAAAAAATAAAATATAAAATAATAATCGCTAATTTACATGGTTGACATTTTTTAAAAATAAAATATTATAATCTTATATTATCTAGACATGATCAATTATGTATAAAAATATTTAAAATTTTATAAATTAGGTTTATTATCAGAATATTTATAAATATTTATTCCTACCAATTTTAATATAATATTAAAATCTTTTATTGAAATATTTAAATATATATATGAAAAATAAATTATTTTAGAAGTAATTTTAATTATAATTATTCTGTTTAATAATTTATAAATAATTAAATTTTATCAATCTAATAGTTAAATTAATAAATTATATTATATTTTTTTTTACAAAATTATATAAATTTTTTTAAAAAATTATACTTCAAAAAATAAATTAAAATTAATAAATAATATATATATATATATATATATTCATATAATTGGTTCACCTAAAAATATGTCAACAATAATTTTTTTATGAAAATATAATTAACTAAATATATATATGATATACATTCTAAGAATAATATTTATTTTACGAACTACATTTTAGTATAGAATTAAATTCTATTTATTATATTAGTGACAATAATTATTATTACACAAAATTTATGTTGGAATTAAGTTAAATTTAAATTTTATTTTTAAGATAAAAAATAAAAATATATTTTTTATATTTGATAATGAAAAGGATATTTTTAGAAATTTTAATTTACTTTTTTATTTTATTTGGTTAACAATAAATAAAATAAAGAAATAAAAAATGTTAAATTTTAAATTAAAAGATATTTTTTTACAAATTTATTTTTTATTTTGATCAGACAAAAGTATATATATATATATATTCTCTTTATTTTTATCCAACTAAATTTTCAATAAAAATTTAGATTTATTCACTCAAATTTCTTTCTATTTTCTCCGTTTAAAGTCTTAGTTGTTAATTTTATATATAAAAAATCTGAAAAATCTTGAAACTTAATTCATCGCACCATACGATAAATCTCAATTTATGAACCTTTTCAAATAGTTAAATATAAAATAAACTGCAATTTATATTATTATTTATATCATAACCTATACAATGCATTTTTTTATTTCTTGTTATTATTCCACCGATCTCATTATATATATATATATATATATATGTGTATATATATATATATATTCTTTCAAATGTTTAAATTATTCAATTATTTATTTATAACAACAAAAATTATATTAATAAGAATAACAGTTAATTTTTTAAAATATATTTAAGAGTATAAAATAAAAAATAATAAATAAATAAATTTTAATTAAAAATATAATATTTAATTTTATTAATGTAATAGATCATTGTATAATTTTTAATAAAAATATATGACATATGAAATGATCCTTAAATAATGATATAGTAAATGAAAAATTATTAACAACGGCTTAAATGAGTGTTCTTGGAATAGTGGGTCTGATCCCGAACATATGTGCCTACTACAACTTTTCTGTCTAGACTTATGTACATTGAACATCGTTAATTTGAAATTTTTTAAATTTTTATTATATATTTTATATTATATATTAAAAATTTAAATAAACAAAACATTTTAAAGTTTAAATAAATTTTAATAAAAAATCATATTATTTATTTGTTTCTTTTTATTCCCTCTGCTATTTTTCATATAAGTTAAGAATTTTTTTTATCTATCTATATATTTGTATATTTCTCATTCTATTTTTTAATTTATACCTCTTCTAATTTGTTTATTTATTTTCTTTTAATTTTGATATTTTTAAAGTACTATATTATTTTTTATAATATAAAAATAATAAATATTTTCAATAAATGTTATTTTTATTAAAAATGATAACATTTAACATAATTATTATATTTAATTTTATATTTTTAATAAAAATTATAAATACTTTCTTATTTGCATCTTTTTAGCACATAATAATAAAAAAATGTCAGATATTAAATTTAACATTTTTTATAAATTATTTTAAAGTTTACTATTATATCAATTTTAATAAATTTTTTGTTATTTGTATTTTTATTTTTATGTGTAGAAGAGAAATAATAACGTTCAAATTTAAAATTTTATATAAATTATTTTAATCCAAATGTCTCATGGTTAGATTAATTTCAACCTCTTCTTATCATGTATCTTTAGATATATGTTAAAAAAATTTAAAAAAATCAAATTTATAAAAGTTTATTTATTTTTTATATTATTTATTTTTTATATTATTTATTTTTTTACTTTATCATTTATCAAAATAAAAAAAAATTCCATCCCTCTTCATTCTTAAATTTTTAATATTTTTTTAGAATTCATATGTGTACATAATTTTTTTCACCATTTAAGCAACGTTTTAGCCTTCGTTTTTATAGTAATCAAGCAACTCACTAAATTTTTTTAAATATATTCCACATATTCTATATTCAATATTTATAATAAATTTTATTTTAAAAATTATTTTATTATTATTAATAGTTTTTTAAAAATGTGATAATTTTAATTTTTGTAAAATATTTTTATATATTTAAATATATTCGATTTATTTTAAAATTATTTAAAAATAAATAAATTATATTTAGCTATTTAGAAATAAAATAAAACCAATTATACTGATTAAAAAATATTTAAAATAAATATAATTTATATTTAAAATATATTATTCAATAATAAAATAAATTTTAATTTTAAATATTAAAGTATTTTTTAAATAAATATATTTCAATACATGTCTAAGTCTAAGTAACCCTACCCACATTCCTTCTTTTCTCTTTTAAATTTTTTATTTTTTTTATCTTTTCTTCTCCTCCGTTCCTTTTTCTTTTTCATTCTCTCTTCTCCGTCATCATTCCTCTCTTCTCTCTTCCTCTGCTGTTCCTTACTTTTTTTCTTTTCCATTTTTATCTTTTTCTTCTCATTTTGTTTCAATTTTTGTCATTTTTAGAACTTTAAAAAATTTATTTGTTCATTTTTATTTTCACCTGTTTTCGTTATTACGCTGAAATTGTTGAAAATTTTGATTTGGCTGTACAATTTTTTTGTCACCCTGCAAAAATCTGTTCAAGAAATAGATGTATTTTTTTAATAAGCAACGGTTGAAGAGAATTGCTTATACTAACTCTTTTTTAAAATATTTTCTATTTCATCAAGCTCTAATAAAAAAAAAGAAGAAGCATTGATGCTTAAGTTTATAAATTCCTTAAACATCTTATGTTAAAGATGTTCTTATTTATTTAAACAATATTTTTTTAATATGTATGAATAATATACAATAAAAAATATTAAATAGTATTTTTTATTAAAATCTATAATATTAAATCATCAATACTTTGAATCATACTATTTTTTAAAATATTATATATACAATTTTAATGTATGTTTTTAATATATATTAAAAATTTATTTAAATGATATATTCTTTGCTTTAATTTTTTTATTTCTGTGAAATAGAAAGATAGGGTTAAGTTATTGTAAATTTTCTTCCCCTGTGTGACGAATCAAAATGATTAGCTGGCTTTTAGTGTCTTTCCATATTTTCTGCTAACGTTCTAACCGATAAAATGTTCTCCACCCAATTTTTGTCGTTTTTACTTCTTTTTTTTTTTTCACTTAATTTGCGGAGAGATAACACACGCTTTTGGCTCGCTTTTGGCTTTGGCCTTCAAATGTATTTTGTAATTTTATGTTGTTTGGGTTACGAGTTAAATAAGAAGGAAATAAAAGAAATTAAATTAAATTGTATGAATAGTTGAAAAATAAAAAGAAAAAATCGTTTATTTAAATAAAAAATTATATTATTAAAATCAATTTTATTTTATATAATTTTAAAAAAATTAAATTAAATTTACAAAAATTAAATTTTTAATATAATTTTTATAAATATATAATAATTTAAAATAAATAATAATAAAAATTTTCTTTTTTACTTTTTTTTCATGATTAAAGAAGAAAAATAAAAAATTATAGAACCACATAAAATTAATATTTTCATTGATTGAAGATAAAATAAACCAAACAAAATGTTAAAAAGAAAATCTTTTGTTTATTATGTCATTTGGACATTCATAAAAGATACAGGCACATTGATAATTCATAAGCTGCTTTGACATATATATATATATATATATTAAAATTTGAAAATAATATTTTCACATACGAAAATTATTCACATCCCATTATATCTATTAAAATCATTTTTTATATGTAAAAAAATATAATTAATGGTATAAAAGAATATAATAAATTATTTAATATAAATGGTAAATGAGAACATAATCATTACTTAATTAAAAAAATATAATTAATTAATTACTTACATAGTTGTTGATTAATTGATTGCTTTAGATGTGTGGTTGAACATAATCATTACTTAATTAAAAAAATATAATTAATTAATTACTTACATAGTTGTTGATTAATTGATTGCTTTAGATGTGTGGTTGAATATAATTATTGTGCATATTAAAAAATATCCGTGTTCATTGAAAATACATGGATGATGCTTCCAATTTAGTAAAAGCAAAAAACAACAAAAATCAAAATCACACTATAGAAAGTTTATATTTAGAAATATTGTTACAGTATTTAATAAAATTAACTAAAAAATCAAATTATATATAAACTAAAATGATATATTAATTTTATATAAATATTAGAATAAAAAACAAAATAATATAGAGCAATGATATTTATATATTTTAAAATTTTATTCATCTATTTTTGTATTTTATTTTTATTATATTTATTTTATTTTATTTCATATGTATGCATGCAGACTATATATAAAAACACAATTTTTTCCTACTTGCGTGGGCCCATAATAATCTTAAATTGGGAGGCTTTCAGTTACCCTTTTATTCAATCAATACCTAATTTCTTCAATTGGGAGTTATTTTCTTCTTAATGTTGTAACCTAACAAATCATATCTAATTTTGTATCAGAACAAATCAAACATCCGATTTTACCTAAAAAAAATACGCATACTCATGCCAAAACAATCTCAAACAAGCTTGATCACTTTTAACAAAAAATAGGACGAATAGATGAAGTGTTTCGTCAAAACTCTCTCCTAATCGTTTGCATTGACAAATGGCAACCTCTCCACGTATAGAAACAATGACATTAATGGCAATTAAAAGACATTAATACTTTACAGGAATCCATTAACAAAGTTTTCATTTCTTTTTCTTACCAGAGTTATAATAACCTCACAAGAGACGAGGAAAACAGAAATAAGAGAATAATAATAAAAAAAAGAGAGGATAAAATTCAATGTAAGATATTAAATATGTGCATTCAAAATTTATGTCCTCCACTGATTGAGCTGAGATCCGGAGAAGAATTTACATGTTACTTTGGATTAGAAATTTTAAAAGCATTTTTTAATTTATGAAAGGATTTAGAATATATTAAATTAAAATGTTTTATATATATTAAAATGTTAGAAATTATGATTAATTAAAATATAAAACTACACAATTTCATTTAAATAGATAAAAAAATTTAAATTTCTCTTCACATAAATTCAATAATCTTTTCGTGTTTTTTATATTGTAATAATTTAAAAAATTATTTTTAAGATAAACTAGATTCTAAAATTATTATAATTTTAATCATTTTTTATTTTTTATTTTTGATATATGATAGAAATAAATAGTATATATTGTTATTTTAATGTTTTTTCATTAATTTTATACTCAATTTTGAAAGAATGTTATTCTTTAATTTTTATTGATAAAATAAAATATTTATTGTTAATAATAAACATATTTATAATAACATTTAATTTATTTTTATTTATAATTTTATTTAAATTTAAAAATATCCATGCAATGCCATATGAATTTAAAATATCAAATAATTTTATTTAGTCATAGAAAAAATTTAGAATATAAGAAATTTAAATTTTTCTATCAAAATAAAAAACATTCACAATATTTTTTTATTTGTTGCGATCTAATGGTATTTTTATTAACAAACAACTTTAATATTAAATTTATAATAATATTTTAATTTTGGAAATATTAAAAAATTTATTTTATTTGATAATTAAAGTAATTTATAAAAATAAAGTTATTAAAGAATTATTAATATTTTGATAAAAAATAAGTTACTCTATCAAAATAACAAATTAAAATACTAAAGAATTTACTTTTTCTTTAAATAAAATATTTAAAATAAAAATTATAATTAAAAAAATTAATTTCGTATATTACAAAATTTTGAAAATGTTAAAATCTTCTATATAAATACAGGGTTATATATTTTTACTACTGTTTTTTAATTAAAATTTTAAATGCTACAAACTTAAGAATTTTTCTTACAGCGGTGTTCTTTATATTTAAATACAAAACATCTATCAAGTTTTTCATAAATGTCTCTCGAACAATGGAAAAGGATGAACTATATCATTCAAGAAAGTATAATAGGTAATTTATCATGATTTTATTGGAACATGTCACATTTATCTCTGTACAATAAAATTGCAGAGCTGTAATTTTCAAGCTTTTTTAATATATACCATGTATTTTAAATGCTTGCTGGTTGTATTTTATTTATGTCGAACAGAACATATGGACGTATTAGTTTAAGGTAATGCTTGTACTTTCCATTTATAGAAATATCTTTGCTTATCCAAAAAACTATATGATTTTTCATAATCAAGGTCACCATGGAATAATGAATAAAAACGGAAAATAATAGGAATTTATCATTAAATAAAATTAGAACAGTGAAAGGGGAAGCATTTTGAAAGATTTATTAAAAAAAAAGTTTGACAAACTTTTTTTTATCTTTGGAGGAATTTTGAAAACATGTTTTTTAAGCTTTTATACTAAGTTAACTTTGAAACAAAAAATTGATTTTTTAAATTTGTTGAATTTAATTTCACAAAAAATATTTTTGATTTTTTATTAAAAATGTTTTATTTTAAAATTTGGGTAGAAGGTATTTTTGAAGTTTTTTTTAAATTCAAAAAATAATATAATTATAAAAAAATTTAATTTTAATTTTGAAGAAAAATTATATTTTTATAACTTTTGAAAGACTAAGAAAACAAAATCATTACTAGTTATAATTTAAGTTAGTATTTCACATGTCAGCAGGATTGGTCATGAAAGATTTCAGCTTAACGTAACTTTATATGAAAAGTTTGAAATTTAGTATTTTACTATTTAACGAATACTTCTAGTTAATCATGTTAAAAATGATAACTACACGGATAATATTATAACTGCAATAGTTTTAAATAATTTTTTATTTACAAAATAGAAGATAATAAAATTTAAATTATAATTTATTATAATCCTTAATCATACATTATTAAAAAAATTCTAATGACTTTTAGACAATTGTTTAAGAACATGTAAAATTAAATATAAAATTTTAAATAAAAAATCTTTTATTTTTTTAAAAATATAATATGCACAGATTTAAAGTTAATATATGATATCTTATTAAATTTTTTGATAACAGACAAAAATATTTTAAAAAACAATAATCCTTCTCCTTTTTCACGTATAGAAGGGTGGGATTGTTTTTGATATGGAACCTATTTTAAAAACAATTTTCTTTCTCAATTTCATTCTAAACAAATAACTGATATAATATTTTTTTTTATTTTTATTTTTCGACAAACAAAGCATGAATGATATAAAAAAATATATCTTATAAATATAAATAATAACATCCATTAAATTATTATAAATAGCTGATTTTATTTTATTTTAAAAATTATAATCATTTAATGAATAATATAAATGAATGAATGATATAAATAGATAATATTATTAATATATAAAAAATTATTACTAATGATATAATTAGGAAAAAAATATGAATAATTACTTTATAACTTTGTTTAATGGGATATAGAAAAATATTTTTTTGGTTATTTTTTTAATGTTTGTTTGGTCCTAAATTCAAAAGGTATAATTTTATTATTTAGGGTATCAGTTATTAGGTTTATTTTATATTTTTGCTTTATTATAAAATGTGAGATTTATATTAACGAGATACTTATGTATTATTAATTTAAATATTTAATATTATAGATATATTTTAAATATTTTTTATAACATATTAATTACTTAAATTGTTTTTAATCTTAACAGATAATTACTTGTTTTTTTTTTAAAAAAATGTTTTAAAAAAATAATATTAAAGTAGGGAAAAGATGAAGTAATTAAAGTGCAAGTAATTGGTTATATATTTTACTTTGTTTGATTGTTTTTGTCTTATACTTAAAATTGCTTGGATATATTAGGAAAGTCCATTAATATCCATTCTCGCTTATGTTGCAATTATCATGTTACTTTTTATTATATTTTTTATTTATTTTATATTGATTAATTTTGTTCATATTCAATACTCTTACGTAAAATAATACTATAGTGTAGAAAAAGTCAACATTATCTTCAATTTTAAAGTAAAAATTAAAAAATAAATAAAAAAGTAATGGATTAAAAATGAAATAAATGAGGTATTTAATAAGGACATTTAATAAAATAAGTTGTTTTCGTATAATAATTAGTAAAATTAATTATTTTATTAAAATATGTATAATAATACTTAATAACTTGTGAGATGGATTACATATTACGACTGTGATTAACATTACATTTTATGTAGTTAAAATCTAAAATTATTTTCTAAACAATTTGTTCAAATATTTTAGTTTTATGTGGTAAAATATTATCTAGCTTTTAGTACAATTACTAATATTTATTTTTTGAAAAGTTACGTCAGGTATCTTTTAAATTTTCTAGCTTTTAGATGAAACATTCAATTTTTTTAATCTTCAACATATTTTAATAATTTCATTTTTATTTATATATTTAATATGATTTATTTATTTCATACTAATATTATTCATTTTGATATATATATTTTTATATTTTATAAAATGTTATATTTTGAATTAGTATTTCAATATAAAATATTTATTTTAATTTTATATTATTTAATTTATTTATTTTAATTAAATATTAAATTTTTTGATAAAAATAAAATCATAAAAAATAGATAATTTTTTTTGAAAAGTATTAATTATAACATATTTATGTAAAATTTAAAAATAAATATTTTTATTTAAAATAAAAATAGGCCATACTTGTCAAACTTTAATCTATTTATTATTTGTATCCTTATAAATATATTTGTCATTTATTATCCTTCAATTTCCAACATTTTTTTAGTTTTAATCTAACTTATCCATATATTTTTCCAAACACATTTTATAAATGCGTTTCAAAATACATTTTAGCAATAATAAAACTTTAATTATTAATTAAAAAGCTTATTAACATCTTTTAAATTTTGTTTAATATAATTATTTTTTAATAACTACTAATATTTTTTAAAGTGTGACTAATATTTTTTAAGAAGCTATTTAAGATAGGTTTAAGTTTTTTTAACTTATATTTAAAATATTTTTATAACTGGATCACTTATTTATCTTACTAATTTTAAACTTGTTTTTATTATTATAAAATATTATATTTTAAATTATTTGTTTAACATATCTTATCTATTTTAATCATTATATTAATTTTCAAATGGTTTTGATTATTATGATAAAAGTTAAAATTATAAAAACAATTTTTTAAAATTTTTATATAAATATTATTTGGGTTAAATAAATGTTTCATTTAAAAAATAAATTTTTATTTAATTAAATTTTAATATATTTTTATTTAAAAATAAATATTATATTTATGAAATTTTAGTTAGTTAGTTAATTATATATTTTTATATTTATATTTATAGTTATTAATTAGTTTAATAATTAATTTTATTAAATATTTATATTTAATTATTAATTTTAATTTTTAAGTAATTTTTAATTTTTACCTGACTTACACGTTAATATTATCAAACAAATTATATATATATATATATATATATATCAATTCTTAATGCGTATATTAGGAGATATATTAAAAAATAATAACATATTTAATTCTCATTTAGAGAGATAGAGATTTAAATGCAAAATAAAACAAATGCAAAACACCTGTATGAAATAAATAATAGAGGAAATGTGACATGGCAGCACCCGAAAAACAAAAGTAATGGTTGGGCCCACCAAACTCACTCGCATTTTGACCAAAAAACGGGGTTTTGCCCCTCCATGTTAGAGTCACGTCACTTTCCACGATTTAGCGCGAGGGCGTTTTTGACTGCGTTCGGGCAACGGTCAGCACCGTTCGGGCAGCCTCATTTCCCTTTCTCTCTATCTACACTCTCACTCTCTCACTGCACGCCTCACTCAAAAAAGATAACACTCTCACCCGCTGACAGAGAAAGAGAAAGAGAAAGAGAGAGAGAGAGATAGATAGAGATAGAGATAGAGAGAGAGAGTATCTGTGTTGTTCTTCTGAAGCTAGCTCGAGAGAAAGTAAAAAAAGAGAAAAAAAGTTTTTTTTATTTTTTTTATACATAACTTGAAGGAAAAAAAATAAAAGTGGGAAAAATGTTTTAATTCTTTTTGGTTCCTGAGAAAAGTTTGTGTTGTGTTTTTGGGTTGAAGTTCCTGGGTTAGTCTGAAAGAGTTATGTTTTGGTGAGATCGGGTTCAGGGTGGGGTGTGGTGGGTGTTAATGGTGGAGATTTGCAGTGCTTGCATGTGAGATTTGGGAGTTAGGGTTTAGGGTCATTTGGGGTTGTTGTTGTTGTGGTGGTGGTGGAAGAAGAGTGGGGTGGTTTTTGTGATGGTGTATTGGGGTGTGAGGTATTGTTTGGATCTGAGGTTATTGGCTACATAGTTTGATGGAGAGAAAGTTCTGGGCTTTAGGTTTCATTTGGTGGGTCTTGTTGGTTCATCCACTATGGCTGATTTCCGCTAACATGGAAGGTTTGTCTGAAATGAAATTATTTGTCTGTGTGGCTAATTTATTTATGTTTTTGCATACCAAAATATATAACAAAAAGGAACTGCTTTCAAGCTTGTTTGAGGTTTTGCTTGTTGCTTCTTTGATTTTGTTGAGTAGGATAGATGAGATTCCTTTCCTTTATTTTTTTTTCTTCATTGGCTACTGGTTTCATGAAGGGGTTGTGTATTTTGACTAATCGTGTTTGTGTTTGTTGGCACTGCTCTCTTTTGGTGTTTCAATCATCATCCTCTTTGTTTGTGAGTTTGCAGAGAGGATGCTGTAGTACTGATCAGATGGAATCTTTATTTATTTACTTATTTATTTATTTATTCCGATATAACAAGCCCTCAAAGGTTTTCCACCTCTTGAGTACCTGTTGAAGGCAATGCCTTCTTGCTGGCTACCTTATCAGGTGCCCTGCATATGGGTTATGCTTTCTGCAATTCAAATAAAGTACTGAATGATTACTTATATGGGTAGTAAAAGTGTCAATCATGGAATTTTGCCAGACCTTCCTGATTAAGATCGCCTCTGTTCTGGCCAATAAATCCTTAGTTGTAATCTACTGGACGTTTTAGAATACACGGGTGTGTCTTAATGAACCAGATTCACCAGAATACACATCTGTTCTGGTCATTAAATCCTTAACTATGATGTACAGGATGTTTTAGATTACACGATTCACCAGAATACACATCTGTTCTGGGCAATAAATCCTTAGTTGTATTTTACTGGCTATTTTAAAATACACGTGCATGTGTCCTAGTTTACCGGATGCACCAGAACATACATAAATGTTTGTGTGGGCGTGCTGGCGCATTACCTGATGCACCGGATCATAATTGTCTGTGTGTGCGTGCTAGCACATTACTGGACACACCGGAAGGTCCGGAACATAATTGTTGGTGTGTGCATAATTGTTTGTGTGTGCATGCTAACGTTACCGGATGCACCGGAACATAGTTGCTTGTGTGTGTGCGCTAGTGCATTTGTGTGCATTTATTAGTGGTTAGTGAATATTTTTGTATTTTATGATCCCTTTTTTGGACTTGAAGTGTATTGCTCCAACCTATATGGTTATTATTCTACTAGCATGCAATTTCTAACTGCCTTATCTTGCAACTTTACAACCAGAGATGATCATTGGTGTGGCCTTGTACACAAGTGTATTCTGATACTTACAGGACCTGATCATATGCTCTTATGTTTTGAAACAGGTGATGCTTTACATAGTCTGAGGACAAATTTACTGGACCCTAACAATGTTTTGCAAAGTTGGGATCCTACACTTGTCAATCCATGCACATGGTTTCATGTAACATGCAACAATGATAATAGTGTCATCAGAGTGTAAGCTGCTTGTTCCTTGATACCTGTCACACATGTGCTCATTATGTCTGAACAGCTTCTTTTCATAGAGAATGACTTCTCTAATGTTTGTTTGTGATCATGACTTTGGTCTGATGTCAGTGATCTGGGAAATGCTGCTTTGTCTGGTCAGCTTGTTCCACAACTTGGACAGCTCAAGAATTTGCAGTATTTGTATGTTACCCCTTGATTTGATGTTCTTTTTCTTTTTGTCATTGGATTTTTGTATAGGCTTTGTTAATGAAGTGACAATGACCATAATTGCTTAACTTTCCTTGTTTATTTTTTTATTTGATACTTAAAACTTCTATTACATAATAGGGAACTTTACAGCAATAACATTACTGGCCCTATTCCAAGCGACCTGGGGAATCTTACTAACTTGGTGAGCCTGGATCTGTACCTAAACCGATTCACTGGCCCTATCCCAGATTCTTTGGGCAAGTTGTTAAAACTGCGTTTCCTGTGAGTTCTTCGATATCTATGTTGTGGATACTTTTAAGATTTTTCTTGAGTAAATAGCTATCATTTTTCTAATGAAGGGTACAAGCTTGTTTTGGTGTTTGTTAATCTCTTCGTTCTTGATTTTGGGTATTAGGATAGATCTTAATTCTGTTTTCCTATATATTTGTGTAAGGATAGCCGGCTTAACAACAATAGTCTGACGGGTCCTATTCCCATGTCACTGACTAATATTTCGTCTCTCCAAGTTCTGTAAGTGCCACTTCTTCGCAAAATATGTATATTATTTGTCTGTTTATTATTTGCAAGCAATGCTAATGATTTTGCCTCAAATGCAGGGATTTGTCTAATAACCGTCTATCAGGACAGGTTCCTGATAATGGCTCCTTCTCATTATTCACTCCTATCAGGTTTGTTACTGAACTTTGCACTATTGTTGCTTTCATTGGTTTTGATTTGTAAATTTTTTTCTGATCGTGCTTCCTATCTTCTTGCAGTTTTGCAAACAACTTGGGTCTATGTGGACCAGTCACTGGGCACCCTTGTCCTGGCTCTCCTCCATTTTCTCCTCCTCCTCCTTTTGTCCCTCCATCCCCAATTTCTGTCCCAGGTAATCTTCCTTATTTTGCAATTGCTATTAGTTATAAAGGTCATTTCGCAGCCTAGATTGTAACATAAAGCTCATGCTGAGGACTATTTGTTGCATGTTTTTCATGATTGCTGTTGGTTGTCTGCTAAGTTTTAAAGATTAAGTTTTTTATTGACCCATTTGGAATGGGAAATCATTGGTCAGTTCTATTGTCCAATAGGTTTGATATTTGCTTGTGTTGCTGCATCTACATGGATTTTATATTTATATTTACATATGTGATGGTAAACATGAAGATTAAAGAAACAATGATGATCCAACCTTCCTCTATATCTAATTGCAGGAGGTAATAGTGCCACTGGGGCAATAGCTGGTGGAGTTGCTGCTGGCGCTGCTCTATTATTTGCTGCACCTGCTATTGCATTTGCTTGGTGGCGTCGAAGGAAACCCCAAGAATTTTTCTTTGATGTTCCTGGTGAGCGATCCTAGCTGAGTGAGTGGATCAATTGGTTAAACTCGTTAAAAGGATAGAATTTGACTTCCTTGCATATATTTACAGCTGAAGAGGATCCTGAAGTCCATCTTGGACAGCTTAAGAGGTTCTCCCTACGGGAACTGCAAGTAGCAACTGATAGTTTCAGCAATAAGAACATTCTTGGGAGGGGAGGATTTGGTAAGGTGTACAAAGGACGCTTGGCAGATGGTTCATTGGTGGCTGTGAAAAGATTGAAAGAGGAGCGCACACCTGGTGGGGAGCTTCAGTTTCAGACTGAAGTAGAGATGATCAGCATGGCTGTGCATAGAAATCTCCTCCGTCTACGTGGCTTCTGTATGACACCAACGGAAAGGCTACTTGTTTATCCCTACATGGCTAATGGAAGTGTTGCCTCATGCTTAAGAGGTAGATCTTCTGTTTTTATTGTTTCATGGGAAAGCCACTAGGTCTGTGAACAATAAGATTTGAATCCTTTTCTTATATGAAGGTGCTTACTCTTATATTTTTGCAATTAAGTGTCTGTGATTTTATGTTCTAAGATGCCAATGAGTTAAATGTAATCATCTCAGTTTGGCTTTTTATACTTTTTAGCAGTTGTTCATGACCTTTTGAATTCTCTTATTTCTTTCATTCCCTTCTTTGGGCCCTGCTGGGGACAGGGTTCTCATGGTCATTGTTACTATTTCTCCCATAGTTCAACTTCAGCCTTGCTTGCAGTAGGTATGAAAGTAGTGTAGTTGATGTCTGAGCTGTGGCACATTCAATTAATAACAATTAAAAGAGTAACAAGCTGTATAGTTGTATACCTGTGGTTCGGCCTAGTATAATACTTTCATCACTTCTGGTTCTAAAGGGACTTATAGCTCCCAAATACCAAAAGGTCTTTCTTAGGTCTAAAACCTTGGGGTCAACTCTTTTCCTATCTTAATTATGGCCATATCCTTCAAAGCACAGGATTTTGTCTATAATCTTATTTTTTTTAATCAAACGTTAACTGCCATTAACTACTATTTAATTTGATTATCTTTCAGCCAAGAAAAAGATTCTCAAGTTTATAAATTTGGAGTATTTTCCAAAAATTCCCACACTCAATCCTAAGAGTAAAAAATGTGAAGATTTAAGAAACTAGGCTCATTTATGGAATGGTATTAGCTTGAATGCCAAACTTTGGGAAGCCCCAGGTGCATAGTGAAACATTCTATGCCCTTATGTAAACCTTGCTTGTATTATTGACCCACCTATACTGGTTATATTCTCCATCTTTCAACGTTATTATTGTCATAACTCTTGTATTTGCTTTATTTTAGAGCGTCCTGCCCATCAAGAACCGCTGGATTGGCCGACCAGGAAAAGAATAGCTTTGGGATCAGCAAGGGGTCTTTCATATTTGCATGATCATTGTGACCCTAAGATTATTCATCGTGATGTGAAAGCTGCAAACATATTGTTGGATGAAGAGTTTGAGGCTGTCGTTGGAGACTTTGGATTGGCAAAACTTATGGATTACAAGGACACCCATGTGACAACTGCTGTACGGGGCACAATTGGGCATATAGCTCCCGAGTACCTATCCACCGGTAAATCTTCAGAGAAAACTGACGTTTTTGGTTATGGTATCATGCTTCTGGAGCTGATCACTGGACAGAGAGCTTTTGACCTTGCTCGGCTTGCTAATGATGATGATGTTATGCTGCTCGATTGGGTATGTTTAGTGGAAAAGTATTTCCTTGTGCTTTGGTTAATTATAGTTTACCTTGCAGTTACATTTCATGCAATCCTTCAAATATGGGATATATGTTTAGTTGGAGTGTTTTTCTTTACAATACTACCAATTATCCTGTTGACCTATGCAAAATGATTTTGTCCATTTATGGTGCACAAATATTTGCATATCGTATGAGATATATGTTTTTGATATGGCAATATGGCTATTCTGAAAATATACAGGATATGATATGTACTGAATATGTACGTAGACATGTTTTGTAAAATTTATCACAATAAATATATAATTCTGTAATTCCAAACTAGGAGCATAATTTTGTAAATATAAGGAAAATACAAGAAAAATAATGTGACCCACTTTAACATTAAAATTTAACATAGTATATTGGTAAAATATCCTAGAGCATCAGTATTGGGTATGTATCTAATACCCCGATACAAGGAACAGATGCTAGTATGAAGTGTGGTGTTTCATAGTTTTCCATAAATGGTTGGGAAAAGGGGGCTGGAACACGTCATGTTTTGCATTTCCTCTGCCACCATAACATTTTACATGTTTTGAGAATACGAAGGAATAGCTCTCTTTTCCTTTTATTGAAAAGCACATTAATGTCATTAAATTTCATATGTCGGTAGCTATTGACATGGAAAGAGGGCTGTTGCCTGGATGAGCATCCTTCATCTGATTTTGGGATGAAAAATTATTGTATACAATGATTGGAAAGAAGGATGGCAATTATTTAGAACATTTGACATTTCTTTATTTAGTAAAAGTATGCATTCAAGCTCTGTCAAGACAAGAATCACAAATATTCAATTATTATTATGATTTCGGTTGTTACTTGTTTATATGAATAGGTGAGCACGATCAATGGATGTATTTTTGCTAAACAAGCTTTCTTTCCTGTTTAAGGTTGCCTGGACAGTATTGTAATGTATGCCCAAATCTGATACAGCTAAATATTTTTATAGGTAAAAGGACTTCTGAAAGAGAAAAAGCTTGAAATGTTGGTTGATCCTGATCTACATAACAATTACATAGAAGCTGAGGTAGAACAGTTAATCCAGGTTGCACTGCTCTGCACACAAGGTTCCCCTATGGACCGACCTAAGATGTCGGAAGTGGTTAGAATGCTTGAAGGTGATGGCTTGGCAGAAAGATGGGATGAGTGGCAAAAAGTGGAAGTTCTCCGCCAGGAGGTGGAGCTGGCCCCTCATCCCAATTCTGACTGGATTGTTGACTCGACCGAGAAACTACATGCAGTTGAGTTATCTGGTCCAAGGTGACCTTGGCATAGTAGTAAGTTAAAAAAAAAGAAGAAAAAAGAATGGAATTATTTATGACTTATTTTTTAACTATAAAAGTTTTCTCACCTTTTTTTCTTTTTGGTTCCTTCAAGTACCATATCCTGATTACATCTCCTGTAAGTCCTGCATTATATTCATTTACATTTGTGCATAGGGGTCGCTTTGTCAAGTTGCAATTTGTATCATCTGCTGCATTTGATGAAGTGATGTTTACTTAGATGAAACAATGACAACTTAATCTTTTTGTACACCCATGTTTCATACTTGTTCAATCTATAATTTATACTTTAATCTCATTGCTGAGTTATGAGAATACTCCCTCCATTTTAAAATGACTGTTTAAGATTTTTTCATAAGGATTAAAGAAAGTAATAAATCATTTAATGAGGGAACAGATTTACTGACTTATACTTATTAATTAACCATATGTTAAAAAAAAAATTTACTACCGAAAAAAGGTTATGGGCAGAATTGAGAAAAAAATTTAACATTTCATTGAAATCTTAAAATGACAGTTATTTTGAATAAAAAATATTTTACTGAAATGACAATTTTTTTGACATGGAGGGAATAGATGGGAGTGGATCATCCCTAGATGCGTGCGAGTTATAGTTAATTTCAGACTGGTTCTTGGGAAACATCCTTTTCAAACGTTGATTTTGTTCTGATTATCACTTAGCCGTGTCCCATTCATATGGATGCGGTCAATGTAATATCGATGTTGACAAAATTTGAAGCTATAATGCCATATTTTGAATTTATATCTCTGTACACGTTTTTTCATGTTGAATATTTTTTTAATTATAAATAAAACTTTGAACTTTTTTGGTAATAAAAACGTTGAATAACGAACATCAACACTAGAGTTGTAAATATCAGAAGCTCATCAATTAAAAGAATTAAGGTTTTAGGTGACGCGTGTCAATCTTGTGAGAGCGGAAGATGTGATGTATATTATATAACTTGTTTGGCCAGAATATAATTTTAGTTTATAAAAAAATTAAAGATTGGGGTTTCAAATGAGAGATAGAAGTGCTTTAATTTCTCCTTTCAAATATATTTCAAGATGTGTATGGCATGCAAGTTAGAGTAAGACGAGATTGAATATTTGGCATATTTAAAAGAGGAACTGAATTGAGATATATGATTAAAAAAATGGATTATTTTTTTATTTGAAAAACATGAACTTAAGTGAAACAAGTTAGAATATTTTATTAATTTTTTATTAATAAAATTATTACTATTTATTAATTAGTTATCACATTTTGGTTTCTTAATAATTTGTTTGATATTTCAATTTTTAAATCTAAAAAATACAAAAAAATTGTTTGTATATATATATATATATTATCTTACATTAAGTATTTTAAACATATATTTATTGTTTTAAAAAAAGTTTATAACTATCAAACACAATATATAAATATTCTGTTTTATTACATTTTGTTCTATTCAATTGCCAAATACTACCTAATTACATGCTACTTAGTCTCCAAACTAGTGCAGCTATTGGAGGAATATGTGTTTTTACTTTTGAAAGTAATAAACAAAAATCTTATAAAATAAAGAGAGTAGAATAGGGTTTAACAAAGAAAAAAGCACCTATTAAGAATATTGCAGGGATTTAATTACCGTTGATTTAATTTACATAATAAATTCATATTATAAGTGCCTAAGTAGCAGTGACGTCTGTTGAGATATAATATTATCACACAAAGAAAATTTTTACATATCCTTTTTTTGAATACAGAAATTTTCACTTGATCAACATTGATGAATCAGAGTAACGTTACTAACACAATATTTTTAAAATCCTTTTTAAAAAATTATAAAAATATCAAATTCAGTTATTTCAGTTTTCATTCCCTTTTTATTTTTTTGTTCTTACGTTTTTCAGATTAAGATTATTATTATTATTATTATTATTATTATTATTATTATTATTATTATTATCAAATTAAGAATTCCATCTTACAAACAACATTTCTAACTTTTTTAATAGTTCATATTGTCACACACATGAATAAATATATTATAGATATTTATTGATTGAGATAATACATTTTCAGCGGTTTGAATTTTTAATATTGTGTTGAGCAAATGGGTTACATCTTATAATATACATAGAAAAATGATCCTCAACCACTGACAGTTGCTTATACCCAGTTTAGGATTTAGGATGTGTAAGTTGTCTGATTATGTATTTATTTATTTATTTTTAAAAAAATTTCAGTCGTCCAATCGTATATGTAAGGGTGGATTGCACTGTACAGTGTGGGAATACCATTTCTCTTATATATATATATATATATATAATAAATTTTGTGGATTGATTCGAACTAATAATTAGAAAAATAAAAGATCGCTTTAATTTAATTTTTAATTGAATTGATTTAAAAAGAATTAATGTTAAAGAAGGTAAATCATTTGTTCACCATAGAGATTTTGATCGATGTTCTATTTTATACCTAACTAAATCCTTATCATGATTCGATCTTAAAACTCCTTTATCGTGCGAGAACTAACGTTGTCCATCAAATATGCATGTCTGATCAGATTAAAAATTACTTCAAAAAGACATCGCATGGATGGCTATAATGAATTTCAAACACAAAAATTGGAAAACTAGAGTCAATAAACTCATAGATATGTTAAAACCTTAAAATTTGTGTTAGTCATATTCAACCAGCAATACTCCAAGTCAAAATGTTCTTCAACCTGGTAGCAACTACTATGGTGGAGGTTGTAAATTTTCACAATAAAAACTGTTTCCATGCCCCATGAAAGGTAATGGTTAAGCAGGCAGTGCATGAACCAAGCTCCTAGCATAAAGAGCAGTGTGAATTATCAAAGGAAACTATTTTTTTTTTTAAAAAAAAAATAGTATTGAAAAACAATGAGAAACTAACAGTTGTTGTACTTAGAGGTGTTTCCTATGCTAACTACCTGGGTTGGTAGCCTTGAACCTAATGGCAACCCAGCCATTTTTAGGCACTGGCACTGTATTCAAAAGTGGAGGGGAATTAGATTGTATTTCATGGGGTCCTTGTGTTTGTCAGATTTGCCAAACCCATAACCAACAACATGGGCGCTATAGCCATGTAGATGCATAGAATGGTCTATTCCTGAAACCATGTTTGTTCCTTGGAGAACAAGTTCCACTGTTGAACCATAGTTCAAAACTTTAACCTTAGTACCTGGCTCCACTATCTCTAGAATTAATGGCAAGCACTTTTCTATTAAATCAAATAGCAGAGGTAGGAGAACAGGGAACTCCTTGGCTAATACCCTAACAATATAGTAGTAACAGGCTTCTAGTATTTCAAAATTTCCAAAACTGAAGTAGTTTAAGCTAGAAGCAATTTGGTTTGGTTCTTCACGTGAATGACCTCGGAGGCATGAAAAGGTGTTAGTAGAAAGGGTGGTCACTGTTTTAGTGGTGATATTTAATGGTACTTTGTGTGGGTATGTTTTTGTTAGGCCTCCAATTCTACCAAAGAAGCGAAAAGCTCCATTTGTGTCATTGTGAGAAGGAAGAACAGGTAAAGGATGAGATAAATGTGCAGCCATATAGTAGTGCTTAGCCTCTTGGTTGGCTTACATCAATGCATAATTGTTTGTCCCGGAAATATACAAACGTAACCACTTGTCAATGGATTGATGTAGCTTGCCATCAGCACCAACAACCATGAACTTGTGTTGAGAAATGGAGAAGAGAAAGTGGTTCAATGCAGCATTTACAAAGCGGAGAAGATAGAGCTTCCCTTGGTCTACATTTAACATGAATGCTTCTGAAATTAGAGATAACTCTGGTGTTAGTGTGACAATGATTGTGACAAGTAAACCCAAATAAATTAGAACAACAACAACAGAGATTGTGAAATGAAATTTGATGCATACCTGATTTTGAACAATCACACAGACACCAGGATGACCATTTATGGTGATAGCATCAGCATTATTTGGTGACCTTCCAATTTTAAGAAATTAAGTGTAGACCTTTTTGACATCCTTCTTCCACCATTCTCCTATAAATAAATAAATAATTTACCTTGTTTCTTGTTTTGAAAATATGATCTGGCTATTTGATTATTTAAGGAGAAAATGACAACTGCAAAGGATTTCATACCCAATATGATTGGAACCTTTGTATGTGGTTTGGGAAAAGGGTAGGCACTATACTTTCTTGGGTAGACTATGATAGCCCCTTGTACAGTGACTCTTGACCAGTCACTATGAGCATGCCACCATAAGGTCCCTTCCTCTGTTGAAAAAGTAATTTTCTGCTTGAATTCTCCTATAGGTTTGATGGGGCACCCAGTCAATGGTTCAACGCCATTTGGCCATGCATTCATTGGCTGTTTCATTCCATTCCTGCTAGCAAATCAGCAATAGTGAAGCAATAGAATTATTTTCTTTGATTTTATTCTCCAAAAGATATAAAAACTCCTGAGATTATGAAATAAATACCAATCTGGAGTGATGTTGTATCTGCCTTTGCTATAAACATTGACATAGACAGTGTCACTTTTATGTGCAGTTGTAACTGCCCTGGAAACTTTCCATTCATAGTTAATATCCTTGTTGTGTGGCAGAGCCTTGTATATTTTGCTTCTTTTACCAAAAGATTGTTGGCATTATGAACTATCAGTGCTAAATTCATCACTTTGTTAATAGAGACTCAAGAATAAAGATAAAGCATACAAATATATACAAACAACAACACATGTAATTCAATTAATAAAAACATCAAAAGACAAAGGGATCATGCAGTATGCAGCCTCATGATACAAGGCTAGGGGAAAGTAATTGTAACCGTTTATTTTAGGTCATGATTATAATGGCTTGGTATGTTTAAGAACTGCTCTTTGATGTTGTAAGAAAACTTCGGTTAGTGTTTTAATTACAACAAATCTGTAGAGTTTGAGTGTTTTGGAATGAAGATCAGAAAAGAAAGAGAACCATAAAATCTGAAGGAAGATAATTTTCTTGCCAAACCACAATTTCATAAAATGAAATGTTGAACTTCCGTGTTAATGCTACTTGTTTCTGACTTATGAAGTGCTTGCTAGAACATGAAAATTGAGAATTTTACATGACGATATTGTTATTTATTGTTTTGTCTCTTGCTTAATCACTTGAAAGAATGTGATTACTTCATAGCTAGAACACAGAAATGAAACTATAGCCATTTTAAAGTATGACTCGTTTGGAGGCCATTTCTTAAAGAAATATAGGATTCATGATATAGTTATTTGATGTAAAATCATTTATGAATTTTTACCAAAAAAAATCTTTTGCACAAAGGCTATGGGAAAAGAACCCCAAAGAATCCTCACAAAGTGACAGAGGCCATGAAAAAAAAAAGAAAAGAAAATATGGATAATCATGTGAGGTTAGTTAGATATTTGTTGTGTATGTATATCAACTATTTTTGCTTAACAACTTATAGCATGTTTGGATGGGAGAGCTCATGAATTCCTAAAATCGAGCTTGGAGATGTAAATGCGGTTTAAATCAGTACCAACATATTTGATAACTCCATAACAAAATTGATTTTGTCTCAATTTATGTTTAGACTAACGAAATAAATTGTAACTTAGTTGAATTGAAAAGTTTAAAAAGGTTAATTTTAAAAGAAAAGCTTTTGAATATAAATCAAATTTCTTTAAATTCACTTTTAAGCAAATTAATTTTACAAGATCAAATTCATTCAAATTGAAATTTGTAAATATTCATCAAAACACACACTTAAGCTTTTGAGTTAATAGGTTTTTGATAGGGATCAAGCCATTAAATTTTAACTAAAAGTAAGGTGGGTTTGTGTATTTTTCATCTTTCAAACTACAGTGACTCATGTGTAATGAGTTTGGATCTAATTTGGTGCCAGTAAATATAATTTTGACATCTAAATTAGACAGTTGAAAAAATGTTAATAAAATTATTGGCAATTTTTTCCTTCATGTGCATATTTTTTATCAATATATTTCGCTCTAGCTTATTCTATCACTTTTTTTTTAAATACCATATTCAAAAAAATAAAACAAATTTCATTAATCATCAATAACTGTATATTAGAGAGCAAGAATATTTTTTTTTTCTAATACACAGATAATTAGAAACTCATCTAACTCACTAACTGCTTAATCAATTAATCATCAGTGTGATTGTGTATATAACTTGATCAATTTGCTTCTCTCTACTACCATTTTTCATAGATGCTGCATATTCTGAAACGAGAATAGCAGATTATTTGTTAATTGTAACTTAGCATAACATGCCAAATGATACACATATTTAATAGGCCTAGCTCAACTATCATCAGACATGAATAATAACTAACAAGCCCAATGACGTGACACGCATCAAATTTAACAAAGAAATTAACATAAGATTTGACACTGTAATCTGCATCAAGGTTTACTATAATTACATATGATATGGCTTAGGGCCGCCGTTATTTTGCATGGTAAAGCATAGATCTGCTACTTTCTGTGAAACAATAATCACATGTAGAAAGAAGCATGAAGTTGAATACTACAAAAGAAAGAAGCATAGATCTGCTGCTTTCTACATTTATTGCAGCCACAGCCACCAGCATACCACAAAATAATTCAACATCAACAGGAGGCTTCTGAACTATTTAGCAAATAAATACTCACATTTATTGCACTTTCTCTTTCATCATGCAAAACCAGCCATATGTACTATCTCGACCAAAATTCAATGAACTAAAGCAAAATTTAAAGTAAATTATGCAGCATATACCCACTCATCAGCAAGACTAAAGAGTAGAAAGTCATAAGAAAAAATGTGTAGTTGGATGAGAATTAACTCGGTCACATATCACAATCATAACTGGTATGGCTATTGCCTATTATCTGAATGTATGAGATCCAACATTAGAGTTTGTTGAGGCGAACAAGTTGGGGTGTGAGAAACCCGAGTCATCATCCAATGCAGAATGGTTGGATATGGAAGTAACAAAATTTTCATTGAGTGTGTCAAATGAAGGAAAACTTGATGAATGAGAGCGTGGGGAGGCATGATGAAGTTCCATATCATTTATGGCACCACCATCAGACTCATCTTCAGTATTTTGTTCAGTGTAATGTCCTCTTTTGCCTTCAGATTTATTAGCAACATCTGCAGAGAATGGGTTCTCAAAGCTGCTATCAGGTACATGGTCACTATTTTTCTTGTCAAGTTTACTTTCACTTCTTGTCCCTGACAAGAAGGGTGGTGAGTCATCAAATCTCTCAGAAAATAATTCAGATGATACTGATGGGTGGTAGATGAATGGCACAAACTGTTTACTTTCCTTTTTACCAAATGGTCCATGTGAGCTAGAATGGCTTGATGAGTGAAAATCAACTTCATTGGGTAGAATAGCAGGAGAAGGTGTAACCACTTCTGGAGCTGTGGCAACATTTGTACTTGGCCACACCGATACCTTAGGAACTTCAGAAGATTCTACTGTGCCAGAATCAGAATTAGGTTCTTCTTTATGACGGGTCAATTTTGACTCACTAGAAAACTGGGTGGTGCCATTTTGACAAGGAGAGAAATATATAAGATAATGATGTATGAAAAAGAGAAGCAACAATACCATAGTCTTTTTTTATTTGTTTTAAATTTGGCTAGTAAATAGTAATACTAACCAATACTTACCAGTAAGTCCTCATGCTTTTTAAAGAACTTGGTTGCTGAAGCAGTTGGATCCCAATGTAACTTATGTTCAACAGCAACTTCTTTTAGAAGGTTCAGTTTCTTTTCCGGTGAAGGAGCTTGAACTAACAACAGCTCTATTAACTGCTATTGCAATTAACAGGGAGAGTGTCATTGAAGAAAATAGTATATAACCTTGCTAATATGAGTATGTGTAGTTTTAATTTGTACCCAAAAGATAAAGACTCTATAAGATAAAAATTCATGGCACCTGGCGATTAACACCACAGTCAGGAGTGAGATCAGTTGCTGCAGATACAAATTTCTTTCCGTATTTGGTGGCAAATAGCAACTGAACCTGCAACAACTCTGGCAGATCAGCGCATCTTGGTGCAGCAAAACATACACTAGATATTGCTTCCTTCAAATCAAGGGGACATTCCCTGATCAACATTCAGAGTTTGGATTAATTAGAAAACAATAGCTTTTTTTGGGAAACCAGTGGTTGGATTTCAATAATGCATATAGATAACTTTAATCAGCATTATAATTTGACAAAGGTTTGCAACACTGGTCAAATCAAATAACAGTCAAAGCTGCTTGAGTTACTGCAGCAATCAGCATCTTGAGCCAGAGTGTTAGATGATGGTTTTCTTTTGATTCTTCAATCCTCTTACTTATTATATTAATATTCGAAGCTTACGATTGTTACAACACTTGCAACATGGAAGGAAAGTAAATAACCATATTAGAAATATAATATATATGTGTGTGTATATATATATATATATATAGAGAGAGAGAGAGAGACAGAGAGATTTGGTCAAATTCATATTAGGAATATTCTGGAAGTTTTTTGTACTTTTTTTTTTTGGTAATAGAAGCTTTTCTTTCTTCAATTCTCATCCAGTTTCTATCACACACACTAACATAAGATTATAGGATTAGTTTTCCTATTTTCTTATTTTCTACTTTTCTAATCATCTTTGTGTGTGGGTATATATATATAGGTGTGATTAATCTCTTGTAAATGCAGAGAAAAACAAATCAGTCAGTAACAATAATACATACTATTCCCCAATATTTGCTTCTTCCTAACTTCAACATTAGATATTTGCAGATTTAACAACTCTTGAATCTCGGAAATGTAATTTTTTTAAGAACTCTTCAGAGCAGAACAGAGGATCAGGAACGCTCCCCTGTTTACAGGAAACAAATTGAAAAGCATGTTGATCATTCATATACATCGGAGGCTTTTATCAATGCATGTGAATGTAGTATGATTGTTGTCTATGGCATACCTTTGTGATTGAATTAGGGGAAGGCGTACTACAATAATTTCACAAAAGAGTTGAATGATGTCTTGAGCAGCCATCATGTTCTCCTCTCTGATAACATGCTCCACCTGTATCATCGCCAAGAACAGCACCACACAAAAACGGGTTTTAAAATTCTGAAACAAACAAGTCACGACTCAAGAGTAACGTTAAACAATATATATCAGAAGAAGATGAGGGATATTATACCTCAGTACAATTATTTGAACATAAAAAATAATCCTTATTATCATTCATCTAATACTGTATACATCTTATTTTTCTTACTATCTTTTTTTCTATCTCATAATATTTCTTTTTTTTTTTCTTTTTATCTTTTTCTTTCTTCCATCCGAATACAACCTATTTGAAATGTACATTCAACATTTTTCTATAAAAATTATCATTGTTTATGACATGGTATATGATTATCTCTATCTTCTCACTTACTTTTTATCTTTTGTTCATGCAAGCATCATTAAATTACACTCTAAAAATCTAAGGAGACAACTCATTTTGATGATCAAGAAAATTTTCCTAATACCTGAACGTGAGCCGTGGCTTCTTGACCAGCCTCAAGTAGCTTAGCAATGTCCATACGCATCTGCCTCAACTGAACCTCTCTTCTGTTTCTCAGCAACTTTATTCGGGGAATTGTGAGTTTCAGCAAGGTTGCACTGAAAATGGAAAACAACAAATCACTTAAATAGACACAGAACTATTGTGCAGATGAAGAATTGAGAAGATAACATAGCATATCAAGTACCATTTGGAGGCTTTAAAGGCTTTGTTGAAGAAGCAATGAAGCATTGGCATGTTGAGAATGAATCCGTAGATAATTGCAGTGAGCTTAGATTAACATTGCAAAATAGAATGGCAATTTAATTCTAAGATGAGAGACCCTTTGCTCCCTTTCCTTGCTTAACAAGCAAGAATCTCATTTTACATTGTAGACTCAGTCCATGTGGATCAATGTGGGTGACGGGTAGCATTCAGATTCATTAAGCACATCCATCCACATCATTACCTTCTTCTGTTCCTACTTCATAATCATATTCTCAATGCAGTTGCTTTTTTATATTTTTTATATTGTATGCATGGGATGAATTTGGGTTAGGTGATAGGTTTATACCTTTCTTTTTTGGATTTTATTCAATGATAAACGGATCAAAAAACATATTTTTCACTCTTCTGGAGATGTATACTATTTTGAATTTCCTGTACCCAGAAAAGTCATTGCACAGAATTTTCACTTTCTACTGTTAATTTTATTTTTTATACATTAAAGTTAATAAATTATAAAAAGTAAGTCTTATTTTTTTTTACTACAAAGTATTTAGAGAGAAGATAAAGATAAAGATGAAAGAAAAATAAAGTGATAAAAATAAAAGAAGATGCCATAAGAAAAGAAAAAAATATATAAAATGAGTGTAAAAAATAAAATGTTAAAGATCATGATTGTAAACAGAGAGCTCTCCATTTTTTTTTTGGTATAAAGGAGGGACAAGGTTCCAAAATTAACTTAAGACCCTATGACATCATCATTCATTTTAAGCTTTGTTTGAAAGATAGTATTTAGAAGGAGAAAAAAAAGGAAAGAAGGAGAATGATAATTTTTTTTATGTTTATGTTTCTGCTCATGCTATCCGAATTCTTACCGGGCTTTTCATTAGATTGAAATCAAATCAGATTGATCAATTTATGTTCTTTTTTATGTTTCTTTTTTTAAGTATAATGTTAGAGCTAAAGTAGACAGACATAAATCAGGAAGGAGATGCTTAGTAGGAGAATTCTTTTAAATTTTTAATAAATCTCAAGTAGGAAATGTTATTTTCTTATATAAACTTTTAAAAATAAAAAAATATATGATATTTTTAGAATTAAAAATAAATAAAACAAAATAATAACAGAAATAATATTAGTAAAAATCTTTAAATATACGAAATATATTTGTAAAATTATTGTTGGATAAAAAAGTTTCTTATTTAGGTCGATGAAAAAATAATAAAATTTTTCAAAAGGTATTTTTGGAATTTGGGTTAGGCCCAAACCTGATAGGGTAACCATGAATCTGGGCCAACACCCCCATGACTCGTTTTCAGTCTTCGACAAAGAAAACCTAGTCGCTGCAGGAAAGAAGACTGAACTAACAGAACAGAGTCAGAGAGAAGCAACGCGCCAAGGACAAGTGAGGCCCTCAACCGATATCGTCTCGTTTCTTTCACCTATTTTTATTTATTTTTTTCTCTCCTTCTCTTCTTTCTTGCTCTCTATTCCAAATATGATTATGGTTCATGAGTCCTTAATTAACAATTATTTGAAGTTCTAAAATTCAGCATTTCTCTTGACTTCTGTCCTGTTTTCATATCGATACTTTTGCCCTTATTTTTCACATACTATGGGTAGAAAAAAGGAAATAATATAAAATTTAGTTGGAAAAAGAGAAGTAACAATTGAAAGTTAAAAGTTATTTATTCAATGAATTTCTCCTACTTTGCGACAAAGGTTTAGAGAGTTGATAATTGAGCCTGAGCTAATACAATGAATGCCCTTGGTCCCGGTTCTCCACCTCCTCATGATGATGAAGACGATAACAATGATGTTTTCCTTGACGGGGCTGACACCATCCATGAAGTTACCATTGACAGTGAAGATCTTCCCGATGCAGATGATGCTTCTGAATATGAAGATGGTACTCACTCCTTCTAAACGCCAATTTCAATATTATTTCTGTGTCAATATAATGTTAATATACTTGGTAGTTATATTATTTTGTCAATTTCAGAGGAGGTTGATGACGATGATTATGTGCACAAATTCACTGCTCATACTGGTAAGATTTCTACTCTTCTTCAGTATCTTGATTCCTACTGAGCCTTTAATTAGATTGAAATCAAATCAAGGATTCGAACTAGCCAGATATTCCTCAAGGTTTTATTGACAAATTTATATATTCTTTTCCCTGTTCTTTTTCCAAACTTGAAGTACGATGCACGCAAGTTGTTTCTCTGGAATTTAGGATATTTCCATGATTTCTTGAATTATTGTGTAGGGGAATTATACTCGGTTGCCTGCAGCCCAACAGATGCGAGGTTGGTGGCTACAGGGGGCGGTGATGACAGAGGATTTCTCTGGAACATTGGCCAAGGAGATTGGGCTTTTGAGCTTCAAGGTATTTGCATGTTACTGGAGTTATTTGACGGATGGATATTTTCCTATTTAGGATAAGTGACATGCAATAATTGGTAAGGTCATTATCATGTTGCTTGCAATTTATTGAATGTCCAAATGAGTTTGTTAGTAATACTGTGCAGGTCATAAAGAATCTGTAACTAGTTTAGCTTTTAGCCATGATGGACAACATCTTGCATCAGGAAGCTTAGATGGAATTATTAAAGTCTGGGATGTATCTGGAAATTTGGAAGCTAGAAGACTGGAAGGTCCTGGAGAGGGCATTGAGGTTAGATTCTTAGTGAAAATAGGTAGTGTTTTTGTAATTATCAGTAAAAAAATATCAACTGAAAACAAAAACAAAAACCAAACCAAACAAACCCTTAGTTTTCTTGCCTTTTCTTTTGTAAATAGTTACTAAGTTAGATGCCATGAAATCTTTCAGTGGCTCCGGTGGCATCCAAGAGGACCCATACTCTTAGCTGGTTCCGAGGATTTCATGGTTTGGATGTGGAATACTAATCATGCTGCTTTGCTTAATACATTTGTTGGTCATGGCGGTAGTGTAACTTGTGGTGATTTTACTCCTGATGGTATATTTTCTCTTCATCTTGGTGCATTTTTTGTTAAATGCTGTTATTTGTGTTATATCATTTTAAACTCTTCCGTTTCCTTTTATTTGGTACCTAAGGGAAAAAAATATGTACTGGTTCCAACGATGCAACCTTGAGAGTATGGAATCCAAGCAGTGGAGAAACCATTCATGTTGTGCAGGGTATGTGAATTGCTCTGTATGTGTGTGTGTATTTATTGTGTTTGCTTTGTATTCCTCAGTAATGCATTTTGTCAATTACTCATAGTTCCAATCAAAATAGTCTGTGGTCTTATAATTCTCCATGGTTATTTTATTTTAGAACACATTCTACAATTTTCCATGAAAAAATAACACAAATGGGATGCTATTTGAGCAATTTTTAAAGTCAATTCAAAGCATCTTCACATGTATCTTTTATCTCTTTTCTCAATATCAAGTAGAGACAACATTCATGAGGTGAAACCTGATGTGTATCCTGTCATGATCATAAAATATTGATGTCTAGTAGTTATATTTTCATCTGCAGATTTTTTTTTCCCTTTTTTTGTCCTCCTTTTTTGTTTTTGGTAACCAACTAGAAGAGTTTGGTTTCTAGGTCATCCATATCATAATGAGGGATTAACATGCTTGGCAATAAATTCAACTTCAATGCTTGCTCTTACTGGTTCCAAGGATGGATCTGTCCATATTGTGAATATCACCACAGGAAGAGTATGTGTTTTCATTGCATTTGATATTCACTGCATTATTTTCTTTAGTCTACTTGTCTTGTCTTGTCTTTGCCTTTCAGTATGACGTCTCATTATTTTGTGAAACCTTTGGCTGTGTCTTGACTCTTGAGTAATGTTTCTAAAATTTGGGTCATATGATTTCAAATTTTCAAGTTCTATAGCCTACTAAAATATCAGACAATAGTTGCTTCGAAAAAATTTGAGTATAAAATCTTCTAATACAGGCTTGATGCTAAATTTCTTAGAATTTATTTAAAGAATGATAGCCTCCAACATCAGTTGCAAAATAGAATTTTTGATGGATTACTGTTGTTTCCTGAATTCATCTTTTCTGTCATGGGCTAAAGGGAACAAGCATGTGAACATGTAATGGGAATCAGATCAAAGAGCATTTAGCAAGACTAGTTTCAGAGTATATTGTATCTTAAAATTTAATTTTCACTTTAGCAAGACTAGTTCAAGTGATGCTCAATTCAACAGTAATTCAACCGCCATCTTTTCCCCAACATGGATCTAGATTGTTATATTGTGTCATGCTCAAGTATATGGAGATAATAGTTTCTTGGTTGATTTGTGTATGGAATTTGACCAGTTAGAAATTTGGCTTGGTGGATCTGTGACCTAGCAGAACTCTGAGCTTGAGAATGTTGGCAACTTTACTGTTTTTGTGTTTTATTAAAGAACATAATTTTTCTGAGAATTTTCTTTTCATACTATAGCCTGTCTGGCACTGCTGTAAGACCCCAGACCCCAACACTTTCACCACTTTACATTGTGCTAATTGTTCCACTTGTCTTTGCATGCTGCAAATATTATTTCCTTGTAAAGCGGTTTGATTATATAAATTTAGCTTTATGCTTGGCTCTAAGAAACATGAGTATCATGGTTGACAGGTTGTTGATAATAATGCCCTTGCTTCTCATTCCGATTCCATTGAGTGTGTTGGGTTTGCACCAAGGTATTTGTGACAATTAACAAACTTCTCATAGTCTGTCTATGTGTGCAATCTTGCACATTTTCATGTACTTGTATGTTTCTGAGTTTATGCATGTGCACAACGGAAATTTTATTTTATGCAGAGATAGTTTTAAGGCATGATGATGATAATAGGTTCACCACTATATTGTTACTGCCAAAGTTATAGTCTTATTGGTAACAGGCATAATATAGTAAAGATTTGTTAATGAAGATGAATAAAAACCAAGTGTCATGACTCAAGGTTCCCATTATATGTTATTAAAGTTGCTTGACCTAATCTTCAGCGACTAAGTTTATAGTATAAACACCATTTTAATAAACAATTGTACTTATTTCCAAGGAATAAGTAACAGCAAAATGATGCAAACCTTGCTTAAATATGAATAATTTATTCAAGTGGAATTATGAATAGTTTGTTCTCTTATATTTGATGTGAGCCATCATTAATTTTGCCCCTTAAAATTGTATGTGATAGTGATTCATGGGCTGCAGTTGGGAGCATGGATAAAAAACTGATCATCTGGGATATAGAACATTTCTTACCCCGAGGAACTTGTGAGCATGAGGTTTGTTGGAATCTTGCCTTATGCAAGTGTCAATTTTATGCATTCAGAGACTAAATGAGTTCCGGTTACAATTATACTTTGACTTGAAATTGTAAATTTGTGTTCTTATATTGGATGCTTTAAAGGAATTTTGGCATGTGGACAGGATGGAGTGACATGTTTGACTTGGCTTGGTGCATCATATGTGGCTACTGGTTGTGTGGATGGCAAGGTGAGATTATGGGATAGCCGTTCTGGTGAATGTGTGCAAACCTTCAAGGGGCACTCTGATGCCATTCAGTCTCTTTCAGTGTCTGCTAATCGGGATTACCTTGTCTCAGCTTCAATTGATGGAACAGCTTGTGTTTTTGAGGTTGGAAATTTTCAGTAAGCAAAGCCTCTTGTATCATTCATAGGATGAGGTTGTCAATCATCTAAGCAAAGCCCTCTATGTTTATATCCTTGGGGTCGGGGTGTTACTCTACTGAAGCCAGATTGTTATTTTTATGATGAAAGTAAAAACTGCAGTAGTACAAGGTTTTCCAGGACTGGCATTATAGAACATAAAATTGAATTTTTTTGGGATTGTTTTTCCTCTTGGTTTTGATGCTCATTCTAACTAAAATTTTGTATTCAATGGTGGCGGGATTTATGCGCTACCGACTATTATCATATATACAAGTTTTTTTAAGGGAATATTTTATGTACAAGTGAACATGCTTTACCGGGAAACAAATAATGAATTCCCCTAAAAGATGCTCAGGCACTTTGTTGCACTTAGCTGTCCAGAAAATAACTAGTTTGTGGCTGTTGTCTGGTGACTTCGCAGATTAAAAAACGACTATGTTAAAAAATAATAATTCCAAGACACGAGTAAACCTCACAATACACGTTTATGTAATTCGATGGGCTGTCAAACTGTGGAAGAGGAAATTTCAGCTAAAGTCCGATGAATGCTGTTGGATGCTCATCAATAGTATGTAGAGGTTGAGCTGATGGTGGATATCTGATTAAGGGACTTTTTGATTGTGTTTTTAGTTTTTAAAATATATTTTAGAAACTTTTTGAAAAAAAATGTTGGATGACATTATTTTATGTAGTTTTTAAAGGGTAGAGACGCAGCTCAAAGCCTTCTTCCCCACTATTTCCAAGATCCTTTTGCACACTATTTCCAGCATCTTTCTCTGAATCCTTCGACAATGACCTATCACGAGGCCTGATAAATTATCCTAGAAGATACGTTTTGCCGGCAAAGAGCTAGAAATTCATCAACTCTTTGATTGAATGAAGAGTGAAAAAAGAATGAAAATAAAATAAAAATAGGATAGGAAAGATGTGTTATTTGACAAAAAAAAATATATTGAATGTTTAGTTAAATACAAAAGATAAATAATTTGTATATAAAAGCTTTTATGCTATTTAAAAAAATGACCCAAAAAATTAAACTTATTCAATTACTTTTTTTAATATAAAATTAATCGAAAGAAATTATATTTCACTCAAGTGTAATGTATACTCAATTTCAATTATATATGTTAATTTAAAAATAAAAATATAGTTTAAAGATTTTCAAGAAAGATAAATATAGTTTACTCAATTATTTATTATGTATAAAAAATTAGTTAATTTTAATAAAATGAAAATTGAAAAGCAACTCTCAGCAGAGATTTTTTTCTCTTGTAAAAAGAAAATTTCCCTTCCTATTTCGCTACACAGACACAAAAGTTAAGAGGCCGTTTGATTTGTAAAAATAATTATTATTTTCTATACAAACTTTTAAGAACAGAAAATAAAATAATATTTATAATTAAAAATAAAGATAAAATATATTTTTCCAAATCAAACAATCCGTATTTTCATTGTCGTTGAAACGTAATATAAACGGAATTTTCCCTTATGTGGTGAGAGAAAGCCAAAAACCCACCAATTATCATGGTAATGATGCTGCGGTGAATAAACTCCATGGTTCATTTCCTTGCCTCAGTTTTCAAAATTGATGTTGCAGCTACGGTTGGGAATAATGATGTTCTTATTTGGAGGGTTTATTTTTCCTGGAGTTACGTCATTCAATTGTTGAATTAAGACCAGCAGTATCGTTTGGAATTTAAAATAAATAAATAAAGAACGGATGAGATGATTTACGAATTTATTATAAAAATTCCACCGTGAAGATAAGTGTGTTTTTGAAAACATATTCTGAGGGGGTTCTTGTTTTTTTTTTTTTTTTTGTTCTTGAAAACATAATTTTGTAAAACGTTTTTAAAACTTCAAAGAATACAAAATTTCATTAAACAGGTCTTTTTGTTTTCTATTTTTGAAAACAAACAACTTCTTTTAAAAAATAAATAAATCAATCAAACAAGCCCTAATATTCTCATATAGAATTTATGATTTATTTTACATTTTTCGTTTGAAAAGGATAAAAAGTTAAATATTAAGCTTTATAGGTAGAATCTCATATCTTGTATACAAAGAAAACGACTTCTTGTTTTAAGCTTGTATTTGAAGTCTGTGCCTTATTTAACTTGTTTCTCACTGTCTCTATTTATTTATTCTTGAGACAGTTACTTGTACATAAGTTAATTAGTTGTATGTGAAAATCCATGCCTTTAAGTTAGTGTTTGATTCATATTTGAATCGTTTTTCTTTTCAAGAGGAAAAATATATATGTCAAATATAATTTTATAAGAGCTCCAAAAGACAGGAGGATTTTTTTATTTTTTTTTCTCCATCTCTTTATTTTAAATTTCAAAAGTATACTAATTAAAATATTTTTTAACTCGAAAGTAACTTTTAAGCTAGAAATTTTAAATTATCAAATAATTTTAATTTGAAATTTTTTTATTTTTAACTTTAATTTTAAAAAAATTAAATACTACCTAAATTAACCACTATTCCAACTTGCATTCCTCTTTAAGCATGAAAAATTGAATTAGAACTAACGTATATTTCACAAAAGATATTTATAAAGTGTAGAAAAATAATCCAATAAATAAATATGGATTTAAGTTTAGTAATTATTCGTAAAAAATATTAGAAATGAATGTAGGTATGTGCATCTTAATATCCAATTCTTCTCATACCAACATATTGTTAGACATATTTGTATTTATTGAAACTATATATACTCAACTAAAAAGAAAAACTCATCTTAATGAAAATTTATTATTTTAAATTTAAATGATTTTAGTTGTTATAAATATTTTATGTATGTTATATTAATTTAAATTTAATAATATTTAAGGCATGAAATGTTTTTTTTACTCAAGCATGGATAATAAAAATAAAAAATTTATCCATTTCAGGGAATTTGAATATACATAATTTTTTTAAATATAAAAATGCACATTATAATACTCTACTCAAATACGTATGGTTACCATCCTATTCTCCTTTGACCATTTCATTGGATTCTTATTCTTATTCTTATTTGAGTGTCACTTAAAATACATACTAATTCAACTTATATAGTTTATAGATTGCCATAAACAGATTGATGGTGACAAGGCAAAGGACAATGAGGCGTAGATAGAGGAATTGAGATATTGAAAGTTTGAAAGCATACTTCATATCCCAAATGGCGGGCAGTGTGCCTTGAAATTGACAATTATGTCTTTTAAATTATTAGTAAGGTGGATATTATGCAATACAACAAATACCAAGTTGCAACCTTCAACTTTTCCACTATCCCAACATAAGTTTGTTGACATTTAACTAAACCACATTTATGTTAGGAAGATTTTGTCAAGTATTCAATGATGCTTATCAAGACTATCTCTATTTCTATAGGCCTCTCGTAAGTTCGTATGTTATTGACTTTTCTTTTCACAATTTTATTTATCCATTTTACTCATCTAAAACTTTGTAAATTTTTTATTTTATATTATTCTTTGGGTTGTGATTAATCTATACTGACATATATCCTGGTACATGATAATAACTATAGTCATGATAGCATTGTAGGTAAAGTCCACCCAGATTGTAATTTAGGTTATTAACTAAGTCATTCATGGTAATTATTATTATTATGATATGCATATATTCACTATTCAGATCTTTAAAAAAAGTATATGTTATTGATGTTTTTAGTTTTCTTTTAATTTAAAAACTAGCTATACTTCAAGTTTTAATTTTTCACAATTTATTTAACTCAGTAATTCTATTATAAGCAACGCCAGAACCGTATACAGAAGGTATTACTACCAACCGAAAATACTGTAGTTAGCATTGGGCCGTTGAGCATAACAAGTATATCGTTATCGTACCAATCGTTCTACATGTATGGAACATCACGCAAGTCCAATAAACGTACATTTTTATATTAAAAGCAATTTATCCTGTAACACCTCAAGTCTCGTATTAGAATTTATAAGTGTGTTTTGTAAGATAAAAATAACGTTCTAACTTTGTTATTTTTAGCTTCGAAAGGATAAATCTACATAGGTATAGTAATTTATATTATCTGACTAAAAACCTTTCAATAATTGATTAATAGTTGAATAAATTAATTGTAGTTAATAGTATATAAAATATTAATTAATAATTTAATGTAAATGATGAGTAAAAAAATTGATAATTGATTAATAAAATATAATTAATCAACTATTTATATAATTAATTGAATACATGCATGATTAATTTATTATTTGTAGAATTAATAATATAAGAAAAATTAATTAATTGATTAATTATTACAATTAATCAATTATCAAGTATAATTAATTAATAAATAATAAAAATGTAACTAGATATTGTTAGCCTTTAAATATGAGAATAATCTAACTCTTTTAACTCAAAAGAAAACTTAAATGATAGCTATCTTTTCAGAATAGAGTATCTGTTGCCATTGGGAGGCTCTCCTCCCCCATTGTAGGGTTCTTTATCTGTATTAGATAGGTTTAATTTGGAGATTTTTTTTTTTATTTTCTTTCTTTTTCTTCAAATTTTCTTAGCTCTTTGACTTAATTACTAACTTTCATTCTCACTCACTTTGCTCTGGTCCTTTTATTACCATTTTGTTGTCATATTTCTATAATCCATTCACGTCTTTGTCATGGGAATAATTTTTTTCTTTTATTTTTTTATATATCTTTTTTTTTTTATGTATATACTAAGTTTTGCACATTTTTTTTATTCTCATTCTCTCATCTAATAAGCCTCTCTATTTAACATAGAATATTCACTTATCTATAACGTAGTTTCGTTTAACTGGTTATTGAATTTTGTGCTAATCCAAAATAAAAATAAAACAGAGAATGAGAACCCTTTTTCATTTTTCATAACTTTTTCAAACTACTTTTTGTAAGAGGATTGGTATTTTTTACTTTATATACCTTTATATAATGTAAATATTAATAATATATTTTCTTTAATGTAGTGCATTCTTTATTATATACACAATAGCACACACATTTTCACTTGACTAGGTGATTTTTTTAGCATAAACACTTATGTTTAATTTTAACTGTTCAAAAATAAAGAGTAAAAGACAATCTTGTTATTTATCTATTTATTTAAATATTAAAATAGTTTTATATGTGTATCTAGTTATAATAAATCGTTGCATTTAATATATATATATATATATATCTTTTAAGTAATAAATGAAGAAATATAAGAGTAAAATTTATAAAGAAAAAATTAAGAAAATAAATAATAATTTTTAGAAAAATAATAATATGAATTATATTTTAAATATATATTATCGAATAAATAAATGAAATATATTATAATATTTAAAATTTTACTATACATTGTATTAATTTATATCGTAAAGAATATTAATTACTGTACATGTACATATTGTCTGAACAAGTATATATATATATTTTTTTTAAAGACATTTATATTTTTAATATTTTGAATTGTAATATTTGATAAATAATAATAAATGGGATAAGATCAATTGTTAACTTCAGGCAAGATAAATAAGATCAAATGTCATATTTGAATTTATGGGGCCAAAGGTTTGCCTCCCTCCCGAACAATTTTTTCATAAAATAAAAAATCATACATATAGAATTTTAATATTTTTTATAGTATGCGATTTTTCAATTTATTAATTATTTTTTATATATTGAAATTAAGCACTTACTCTTGAGGGTAAAAATTTATGTCACCATACTTTCTCTCAATGCATTATGTCTCATTTTACTCTATTATTTAAATTTAATTAATCTTTACTTATCCTATTATATACAAAACTTTTTATATTTACATATTTAAATTTCAGCATATCATGTCAAATTAATAATTGGTCATATATTTTATTTTTATAATCTTTTTTTATTTTAAATATATTTATTGTTAACAATAAAAATATCTTTTCTTATACTTTCCTTCTTAAGCATGGATTTGCCTTAATTGCCTTTGGATTTGCCCTTGAGTATGGGCCTATAATATCTATATAGATGATTTAATTTTCAGTATATATTAACAAAGACAAACTTCACGTCTATTTAACATAACGAAGTCTCTGATTTCTTGCACAATTGATAAATTGTTGAATTTCTTCAACAAATTTTGATTTAAGTAGCCTTACTAGGATAAAATCTGTTAAATATCTAAGTATAATTGAAGGATAATAATCCCTCTTTTATCAAACATAACCATATACAACAGAAGGTGTTATTTGATAAATAATGTAAATAAATTGTTGTGATAAATAATTTAATTAAATATTTATTTAATAATATTTTATTATTTGAGATTTGTATTATAAATTTGATCATGAAATTTATCAAAATAAATTGAAAAAATTATTTATTTGATAAACTTTACCTAGAAGTTTATCAAAGTTAAAACTAAAAAAACTTATAAAATAGGTTTAAAACATTCACTGATATACATTATGCATATGTTAGTAGACATTTTTTAAAATAATATTATCACAATAAACAAAACAAATATTTTTGTTTAACTTAACTATTGATTTTTTCTCATTTAGTTACTATTACTTATCCAAAGATTATAATTAAAAATAATAAAAATGTCAATAAATATTGGAAATATACATGTTTTTTATTATCAATTTGATATTTAAAAAATAAAAAATTATTTTAATTATTTTGACAAAGTGAGCGGACTTAATTATATATAAAAACTAGTACATTATTAGTAAATTATATGGATATTTTTAAATTTAAATAAAATTTATCATAAATAATAAACAAGATAGTAAAGTTTCATTTTAATAATAAATATTATATTATGTTATAATAACAATAAATTAAAATTATAAAATTAAGAATGAAATTAAAAAATTTAATTATCAAAATATAACATATAATCATTATTGATATAATATATAAAATTTAAAATTAGATTATAATTATAATTATAATTATTTTAAAATTCAATTTATATAAAAAAATAAAATTTGATATAATATCTCAATATTCATAATTAAATTAAATTTTAACATAAAAATAATATTTAAAAATAAATAGATAAATATATGAGTTTAAATATAGATATATAAAAAGTTATGTTACTTAATAAAAAAATGAAAAATATTTTTGTTTAAGAATGAAAGCTAAAATTTAAAATATAGATGTGACTAACTTAAACAACAAGTTCTTTATATGTTGCATAAGTATTTTAAAATTTTAATAAAAACTATGCATTAATTTATTGATAAATTTTGATATGCAGTTGATTGTTTTATCATCAATTATATTAAATTTAATTATTAATAATAAATATTTTATTCTCATAAGTTTGTTATTATATTACATATTAAATTAAAATATATTAGGATTATTAATTAGAAGATGTTAATTTAAAGTAAAAATTTAATTTAGATATAGATGTTAGAGAATTATTGGTTTAACATTTAAATAAATATATTAATATTTAGTTACATATCTAAATTTAAGTCATGAAAAAAATAATTTTTAAAATTAAAAAAATAATAAAATTCTTACTTTCACATGTTATATTTAGAAATCATATTTTATGAAAAATATAATTTATAAAAATTTGATAATTAAAAAATTAATTTCCATTTTTTAAAATAATAATTATGATTATATAATAAAAATTGACAGTTTTTTTTATAAAATTTTTTTATATTGAAGCCTACACTTATTTTATTGAATATCATTAATCAATTATCAAGGGTCTACTGACCGTTATTAATGGATTACTAAATTAGCAAAGCTCTAAAACCATAATTGATTATAGTGCACAAGAGTTATTGAAAATGTAAAGGTCCGTTTGATTTCTGAAATTTATTTTTTACGTTTATTTATAAAAATATAATATTTTTAGTAATTTTATTTTTAAAAATTTATTAAATTTTTTATTTTTTATATTAAATTTTTAAAAAAGACATTTTTACAAATAAAAATAAAAATTAATTTTCAGATCAAACGATCTCTGAATTATTCAAAATTTATACTTAATGTTATTAACAAATTTTATCCCTATATATGTACTTGTACGTTCAAAAATCACTACTTTTAGTAGTTGGTTTCCAATTTATTACAAATAAACTGCCCTTTTTATTTTTGGGAATTTTTTTTCTCTAGCGAGTCTAAAATCATACCTTCTTTTTATTGTTATTTTATTTTTTAAAAGTAAACTCTAAAAGGAAAAGAAAGAGATTTATGTTGTATCGATCGATAAAGGAAAAGAAAAAAAAAAGTTAATTAGGGAGGGAAAAATACATTGAACATGGCATTGCAGAAGACAGGAGGAAAGCATGACCAAAAAAGTTTCTCACTTCAGCTGTTGTATCTTAGCAGAAGCATGCGACAGCAATGGCACTTTGAGAAGACTGTTGTCACCAAATAATTGAACCAAATTTCTATATTTCTGAAACTTTCTAGGTAACCGATTTTTGGGCCATGCTGCACTTCCAAGACCAGATAAACCATCAAAGTTTCAAAATTAAAGGTTCAAGTTACATAATCTTTATCTTGAATTATGTGCAACTTTGATATTTTAAATTTGTTAAGCTAATTGTTTATTTTGTTTTTCGATGACTTTTTTAAGGCTTTGATTTTAATTTAATAAGATGCAAATAATTTTATATAGGAAAATTTTGATTTTTTTATTTAGATGAAATTTGATAATTTGATTATCGAGTATTGAGAAAAAAAGTTTAAAATAATTTAACTAATCCAAATTGCAAAGACTTTAAGTATAAAATAAGAATTCAAAAATTTTAGATAAAAAATTGAAAGAAGAAAGCAGATTTGCTTAATTTTAATATAGAAAAAATTACTTAATTTAAAAAAAACTTAAAAACAAAAATTACATATAATCAAAATTAAAGAGATAAAAAATAATCAAATTAATTTTATACCATCAATAATTAAACAGCTCACGACTGCAATATATAGAACCAAAAACCATATTAAGTGAGGACGTAAAATGTCAGAAGTGTTATTATCATTTGATTTACTTAAACAAATAAAATTAAGTTTATTCAAATTTAATATTAATTATTTATACGAGAGACTTATGAATGATAAATAAAATAGGAAGGAAAAATAATATATATATATATATATATATATATATAAAGGATTGAGATAAAAAAAATAGAATAAAAAGATTAAGACCAAGATTAGTTCTTCTAACCTTTAATTAGGTGTCTTTGTGTGTATATGTGTATTATATATATTAATTTTGACGCTAGCAAATGTAATGTGTCGCATAAAGTGGAAATTAGGATATCTGTGCTGAAGGAGAATCCGGATTGAATTGTAGAACATCCTCACCAACTTTTTGGGTATTAGATATCGTCCCATTCTTGGACTTAGTGGTTTGTTCAATGGCCGGTTCACTTTGCCTGGTTATCTGATTATATCATATCCAATTTTCCAATATGAAGATGAAGGGAACACCATGACGGCACCGTGGACCGTCAATTATCGTTACTTTTCCAATTTCATGCCATCATATGAGAAATTATATATGTTGGAGAAAAGTTATAAACCCAAATACAAACATCTCCAAACATTAAAAAAAAAATAATTAATAAGACGGTGCGGTTTTAACTTTTTATTATAATTTTTTATTTATAAAAAATTATCCATCAAATTATATTTTAATGATGATTTAAATAGTATAATTGTTATAATCTAATATATTTTATATAAAAATCATAAAAAATATTTGTAAAAAACGTTTTTAATAAAAATAGATAAAAAATAGAATATAAAGAGAAAAAAAAATTAATTTATTCTAATGAATTAACTCACACCGGTTAATGCAACTTTTTTCTTCTCTTAACCTTTCTAACTACCGTACGTACTTTTGCACAGATTCGATCACTTCCGTCTCATAAAGTTTATATTTATCACCGAAGTTTAACTTTCTATTTTAATTGCATAGATAGCGAAGTAAAACGCATAGCATGCGTATATTTATCACTGTTTCTGCTATATCAATCGATAGGGGAATTTGGACACTACCCAAAAAAAATATTTACTAATAATTAAAAAATGTTAAATACCAAATAAGTTTTGTTAGTATAATATTTGTTTAATAAAAAAACTGAATTGTTAGTATAAATTTTAAAAATTAATACTAGTAAATAATATATTATATTAATATTTAATATATTGATAATATATATTAATGCTTTATATTATTAAAATTACTTGTTAGTATAAGTATAAATTTACGATATTTAAATCAATAGTTTAATTTTTATTAAAAAAATCTATACTTATAGTAATAAATGCCAATCCAATATCAAAATATAAGACTTGCTAATCAGTTGAGAAATAAATAATAATATTATCCAAATATATTAAAAATAATAGAAAAACATGTATTATAATATTCAAAAAATATATTTTAAATTTTTTTAACCCCCTATCATAAAGAAACTGATTAGCATTTCTTGTAATGGGAAAGCCGTGAGTAACCATTTACCGAGACCTTAAAATCTTAATGTATGAATATATACATTTTTTATGGGCATGCGTGTAGGCTGTTATGATTATAGTCTAGCTTGTTCCAATAAATTAAAATCATTTTGTGATTATTTTATCCATCTTTATCCATAACTGCCCATAATTCAATCATGAAGATACTAGAATATATTTATACACTATGATTTTATAGTATATTGTACGATATGGTCTGCGAGAATTATATAAGAGATTTAGAAGAATATATGATGGGATTCAAAATAGTTGAAATCATTATATCCGCTTCCATTCTAACTTTAATCAATTAATTAACTGATTTTTTATATCATTTACTATATAGATAATTGTTTAATTATATTTTAATGATTGATTACTAATTATATTATTTATATTAAATTATTAATTATTTTTTTATATTGTTAATCGCTAATCAATTACAAAAATATTTCAATAAAATATAACAAGATGAAGATACTTTTTATATATGCGATTAACATTACCTGCAGAAAAAAAAGAATATAAAATACTGAGTTTTTGGATTTTCTTTAATCAATTTCTCTTTAGCTTTTTTATTTTTATTTTTCTAATGTGATCCGCTGCCATTGATGCAGTAATGCCAACTTATTTTATCATAATTAAAACTGAAAAGATTTTTCTGTGATGTTCTTCTTTAAAATTTGATTTTGGTGCTGACTACATATTATTTTTCTTCTTATTTGTCTATTAAAAATATTATCTTATTTATCTATTCATATACAATTTTAAGATTATATTAATTATTTTTATTAATATTTTTTATCTGTATAAAAGATAAATAAAAATAATATAATTAAATAAATAAATGATATATTATACAGTTTATCAAATAAATTCAATAAAATGATTATTATTTTTATTCCATATAACTTATTTTTAGACAGATAAAAAAAATATTATGTGTGTAAAGAGTTTATGCAGCCTTTTTATGCATACTTTTATACATAAAAAGACAGCATTTTATAAAAATACTTGATCACAGTCAAATGAAAATTTTAAATTTTAGATTATATAGTCATGCATAAATGGATAGGAATGAAAGTTAATAAATAATTATATAATTACTCCAGATGTTGATCTTTCTTTTAATATTAACCACTCAAATGAAAATTTAATAATATATATTTCTTATTATCATTTCTTATAACAATTGAGTATTCTCACATAAATATTTTGTTGTCTATATTTTTGTATTCATGTGTATGTATCATCACACGTGAAACTCATTTATATATATATATAATATTTGTTATCCATATTATTATTTATTATCCAAAATATATACACTATACAAATTTAATTAAAATATATTGATAATATAAAAAATTATATTATCATCTAATCATAGATTATTAAATTATTAAGTATTATTTTTAATAATTATTTTAAAAACTACACCTCTCATAATTTTTAATTATTTAATTAACAGTGTAAATATCTTGTGTACAATCAAATAATATATATGCGGATGTTGTTAACAAAATACCTTAAGAATTATTTAGTATGTTTTATACAAATCTCTTAGTTAGTTAAAGAAAAATATAAATGTTTTTAAACTTTAATATATCAATTTTTTCCCATTTATTATGTATATTTTAATTCATCAACCCTTTCTTTAAAATATACTTTTATATCCTAACTTTGAGTTTACATCTTAAATAAAAAAATTTAAAAAAATTATTCTCAAGTTGTTTTTATCTTTATTAGTTTATATAACTTCTAAGTTCTATCATGTCAAATATTTAAATTAATATATTAAATTAATTTTTAAAACAAAACAAAATAAAAAATTATTATAACTTTAATTAATCTTAATTTAAAATATTTTTAAATTTTAACCTGTTCATAAAAAGGATAATATAACTTGATTTTAATAATTTAATTTTGTAACTTCTTCAATTTAAAAAAATATATATCTTTAATTTAGTTCGATGTAATATAATAAAATTAATATTAAAATAAAAGTATATTACCATTTAAAAAATTTGTTTATAATTTTTATAAAAAAAATTTAAAATATTTATCTAATATATTTTAAAAAAAGAAAACTTGCTAGCACCATGAAGGAATTCATGCTCATAAAATACATTGTTTTGGTCATTCATCTTAATCTTATATTTTCTAAACAAGGCGATTCTTCATATATATTTTTAAAGAGAATCGTGTTTTATTTAGTTATTTATATTCTTTGTTACGAAGGAATGTTAAATTAGGTGACAAAATTAGAGTGGCCGGAAGTCACTCACAAATAGCAATTATGGGAGCAATCATGTACTTCCATTGAATACACGAAAACAGCCCCATCCAATTGAATTGTTCCATCTCATAATCTAATATCATTATCTTCACGAACTCTTTGCAATAATTCAAGGATAATATAGTCCTCTAATTCCACGTGGCCAGCCACCTGTGTGATCTCAATCATGAAGCAAGACAACAAATCAGCGGTTCCTCGATCTCAGATACTGCTCCAATTACCAGACAACAAGTGGACCAATCATCAGTCCCCACGTCACCTACTCTCAATATGGTTCCAAAATTCTCCTCAGCCACCAATTACGTTTACCACATTTAAAGGAATCAGCGATTGCTATTCAAATACGATTATATTTTTTTAAATATAATTCTTGATTTTTAGATTTTTTGTTGAGTAAATAATTTTTTTTATATATGAAAGCTTTTGATATTTTAAAATATTGTATGAACACATGTAAAAATAATTTGATAAAAATATATAAATATATTTGTATTTTTTAAATATATTAATAGAAATTAAAATTTTAATTTTGTTTAAATTTTTTTATTAGAAAAGATAAAATTTTCTTTTATGATCCTTATAATTGAAAGATTAGTCTATATATATAATTAGATCTATTGATATTAAATGTTAAATTTTAATATTTAATATTAATTTAATATTTTTTATAAAATATAAAATTTATTAATTAATTATTAATTTAAAATTTTTATTAAATAAATTATATGTATAAAATTTTATATAAATAAAAATTAATAAATATTTTATTATTTACTTTTATTTTAATATTTAATATATTATTATATATATTAATATTTAAATAACATATTTATAAATATTTAATTTTTTAAAAATTTAATATACATAATCATAATAATATTATAACGTAATTTAATAATTTTTATAAAAAAATAATAAATTAATATAAAATTTAAGTTTAACATTTAATATCAATAAATCATAACTTATATAAATAAATAAATATATATATATATATAATATTTGAACATAATATTTATAGATATGTTTAATTAAAAAATAAAACAACATTAAAATATTTTTAATGTAAATTTTACAAAATTTTGATAATCATATATAAACACCGTCCTTGGAAAAAAAATTACTATTTCACAAATTTTGTTTTAAAAAGTCAAAAAAATTATTTTTAAAATATTATCATGTTTGAAGTGAAAATATAAAAAGGAAAAAAATAGAAAAAAAATTAAGTTAGTTGGATTAAGAGGAAAGGAAAGGAAAAAAGTTAAGATGGTTTGATTTAAAAATATTTTTTTATCAGTTTTTATATAAATTTTTTAAAATATTAAATAAAAAATTTAATCAAAAATAAAAAAAATACTTTCAAACCATTTTAAATATAATAGAAGTGAACTATTTTTATTAAATTTTAGTCTAATACCATTGAGATTCTCAACTTGTTTTAGAGCAAAAACTTTTGTGCAACTTGTCAATTAATTGCTAGACAACATGAGAAAACTTGATTAGAATGAAAGAAAAAGATTATATTTATCAAGATTTTCAAATTAAGCCGATAAAGTTTGTTTAAGTTCATATAATGCTTTATGAAGTTTGTAAACCAGGAATTTGTTACCAGATTTAAATCTTGGGGACTATTGCATGAAAGCATTTTTATAAAAAGTATCATTGAAAAAGATATTGTTAACATGTAGTTACTAAATGATTAAACTATTTATAAGGGTTAAAGTTAAAATATATAAACAATGACTAGTTTTACAATTGGTAAAAAGGATTTTTGTACCCACATTATTGGTGAAAGTCTTTTGCAACTAGCAAAACTTTGTAATTAAGAATGCTGTCATTAGGAGTTTTTTTTTTCATTTTTTACATGAAAAATCTATTTAGAATCTATTTTCATTCAGTTGGGTGAAAAGTAAGAGAAGATTTTAGGTTAAATTTCACGGTAGAACAGTAAATTCATTATGTATGGTTGATTTTTAATTCTTATACATTTTAAGAATTTGCTAAAATATTTAAATTGAGTAAGATGGAGTGTAGGATTGAGCTCAAATTTAACTATTCCAAACTTGGGCTCATTCTTGGTTGAACGATTCAGAAAAGGAGATAATGAAATCGAGTCGACTTTGTGGAAGGACTTTGATTGCTATCATATTAAGAAGTAGGTGTGGTAACGGAGATAAGATTAAAAGAAATAATAGGAAGTACATAGGGATGCTATTGACCAATGTCAGAGGGAGAAATAATAAAATTAAGGCAAAAAATATATATACTTATCAAAAATCACATCTTTAAAAATAAAAATGTTACCATCATTGTTAAGATATTTGTAGCCTTTGTGGATGAAAGAATATCGAAGACGCATTTAACGAATTTAAAATCTTGTTTGTGAGTGTTGCATTTTGATATTTTAAAAAAATTAAAGTAAAAAAATATATTTCTTTTTATTTAATTTTATATGCATAAATTTAATTTTAAAAAATAACACATATATAATTTTTAATTTTTATTCATATAAAATTATAACATTAATATATTTTATTATTATTTACATATATTTATATATTTTAATATAATATATATTATTTTAAAAACAATATTTAATTAATGTTTGTTAAATTACTATTTAACTATTAAATTTTAAAATATTTAATGACTAGTTGAATTTAAAATTTTTTTATTTTCTTACAACTAAATTAACTGACCCACATTTTAACTGTGACATGCATGTAAGTAATATCCGAGTATATCATATGATTTTTTTTTGTCAATTCTTATCAAAATTGTCTTATATAAATTCTTTATCTGAATATCTCATGTGATTTCTTTTTGTCAATTCCTTTTATAAATTCTTTAAGCAGGTACGGAAGTGATGTTTTGAAAGAAAAAATAATTTAATTTTTAATAAATAAATTTTAATTTAAAAATTTTGAAAAATAAAATAATAAATTAATACAAACTTAATATTTTAACTTTTTTATAAATATTATATAGCTTTATTAATTTTAAAATAAATTTCTTCCTTTCATTCCATTTTATTTCTCTTAAAATCTTACTTGTAACCATATATTTTTTTTATATACTTTTTTTATTTGTTTGATTTTATGCTCATACTTTATCCTTCATCTAATAATTTTTTTTTAAATAAACCCTATATTAGATCAAAGATAAATTGATTGATAAAAGTGAAAAGAAAAACTTGAAATTCAATTTTTTTCCATTTTTAAAAAACTTTTATTTAAATCATACATTTTTTTTTCAAAATTTAATAAAATTTTTTCTTATTTTTCCTCCCTCAACATTCTTGCTTCGGTTTTCCCTTAAAATATAATGGAGATGCTCCTTAAAAACCAGGCCCAGTAAATTTGTGGATTTACCTTAATTTTGAATAGAATAATTCTACGCAATGATTCTTGTGAAATCAGGCGGTGTCTTGCTGGCTCTAATAAATAAAGAGTGTCAGAGGGAATTAAAATTTTGGAAAAAGTTGAAAAGGAAACAGACATGTAACCTCGTAGATGCAAAGACAATGCCAACGCCGTCTTTGCAAAATCAACTCTCATTTCGGTTTCAGACCTTATAACACATTTAATTCAAATTCAACCCCTCAACGTTAAGACAATTGCGCCTCACAAACGCTATCAATGTGAACGCCACACTAATTTTAAAATAAATATAATTTACTATACATGTTTACATATAATGTTATAAATATTTTTTATTTAATATATATCATAATTTTTTTACTAAAATTATATTTAATTTTAAAAATTATTTTTTAGTCTATAAATAAGTTACATATTTATTTAAAATTAAATGTTTGTAAAATAACAAACTGTCTCTCTCTACTATTTCTCAATAATAGGAAGGTTCCTTGTTTTGCCTGTCTATCTTTCTTACCACGATGGCTCCCATTCATTCATACATTTACAATATAATCGGTCAATTCTAAAATAAGTTTTGATATATAAATAGTATTATTTTTATCTATATATTTTATTTAATGTTGAAAAATTAAAAATAAATAAATTTAACTATTTATAATTAATGTAAATAGATGTATACTACTATTTATATATCTAATAATTTTTGTTCATTTTTAATACAACTATTTATATTTAAAATTTTTTTAAAACTATTTTATCATAAATATGTAATTTTTTATTCTCAGAAAATTTCGGTGGATTCACACCAGTGTTTATTAGATATTAACCTTTTCAATTCTCGGATTCAAAATGAAAAATTTGAAAAAAGAACTCTTTAAATAATATACTTGAATATAATACAATTTTTTTTATTGTTTTTTATAAATAAAAAATAGTCTAGAAGAAAAAAGAAAAAATAATAAGATTGAAAAACAAATAAATTGTCAAAAATATAAAAATGTATAATAAAAATAGTACTATATCTCATAGACGCCGATGATAGTATTTTAAATTAAAAAAATAAGTCTATTTTTTTTGCGAAATATTGAATGTAATAACAAATGGTTATATCTAAAATATTATTAGTAGTAAATCTGTTCAGAACTTGTGTATTTATTAATTGTTGATAAATTGAAACTTTATGGTTGTTTTAGAGAAAATAAAAATATGATTTTTCTTCGTGCATATATACATATAAAATTGATTTATTGAATATTATTTAAGACCTTTACGACTATACCACTAGCTTATCTTTATGACTTATATATGAAGCCGTCAATCAAACTCAATCAGCTTCGGAATTTGAAACGCCAAAAAAAGTACCAGATTTAGTATTCCTCCACCCCTGCTAGAAGAGTATTATTGTTATTGTTCAATATTTATTTTTAGAAGCTGATACAAGACCTACATGCATGTACATGACTCAAAAGGTACAGTTAGTGGATAGTTAATGCAAGAGACAATAAAAATACTAAATGCGATTTTCTTTTAAATAAACTCGGTTTCTATTCTATAGTTTGACAATGGATTAAATAATTTTTCCTAATAAACTAATCATCAAATTGCATACGGCCAACCGGTACTTAATGCATAACATACATACATGTTTTCAAAGGTCAATAAGTTCTCCGGTAACCGACAAAGTTTTATTTATTTTATTTCAAAGGGCCAACATTTTTCAAATTCAATTTCAAAATTTTAAACACTATTCATTTCAAGTTTATTCTATTTTATAATGTGTGCTGCATCCAGAACCAGAGTATTGGCTACGATATGCATGCATGGTAATTCAAATTACAAAAGCTAAATTATTGAGAATAAAAAATAAATCTATTTATGCTCGCTATTTTGAGTTTAAACTGGGTGATAACTTTCACGTTGTAATTTCAATATTTTAGTAGTTTGTCTTGACTATTTACTATATTTTTAATAAAATGTGTAATTTCAATTTTATTGTTTAATTATTATAATTTATTTATTTATGATAATTATAAAAAATAGGGTGACAAAATAATTAAAACTTTACTATAATACATGGATTTTTCATTACGTTTGGAGTTAGATTTCTGAATCCACCCGTCCCTTGCTCTCGTTTTTGTACACCAGGAAAAACACGAACTCGGTCAGAATAAAATTTCATGGTCAAACATTAATTGTGGTTGAATGGTTAGCTGGCTACTATAAAGTTCAGATTTAATTCATATGGCATACTAATTTTTTTTTATTAAAAAATATAATATTAGGATAGTCTTTATTAGTATAAATTTTATATGATAAAAATTTTAAAGTTATTATAATTATAATTAATATTAATATAATTTTTGAAAATTTTAATATATCATATTAAAAGATATATAATATATCATAATTTTATAATATAATAGTTTTTCATTTATTTGTTTTTATAAAATTTACTTAAATTTAAAAATACCTATACAACACCTGATAATAACTTATTAGTTACCATTACAATCTTAACAATTCAAACCGAAAGGTATATAGCCTCAAATCATCAACTAAAATAAAAATATCTAAAATTACAATAAAATTTAATTAAAGAATAAAATTTTGAAAAAGTAATATATATATATATATTTTATACGATAAATATTTTTTTATAAAAAATTATCCTATTTAAGTCAAATAAAACTATTATGCATAAAAATGTTTATATATTTAAAATTTGAATTCAAATTTTTTAGTTAAACTTAATTAATTTTTTCCAATTAATTTACATGTTCGGAAGTTAAATATTATAATATTTTATTTATTGTATGGTAATTTTTAATTCTAAAAGTACAAATAAAAAATTATTTAGGAGATCAAATATTTAAAATTTTTAATTGTCTTTTTAATCCTTTTAGTTATAAGATTTAATGATATTGGTTTTTAAATTTTTTTAATGATTTTTATCTTTATTATTTTAAAATTATAGAGTTTCCATCCTTTAAATTTTATCATAATTTTGATATTTTTGTTAATTTTTCACCCAACAAGTAATATGTTTTGTTTACTTTTTATTCAATTTAAATAATTAACTATTAAATTAAATTTATTTTAGACTAACAAAAATGATAAATTTAATTTAATTTTATATAAAAATTTATCAACACGGTAGTTATTTGATAAAAAATTAAGAAAGGAATAAAAATTATGAAATCTCAAATTTTAGGAAGCCACAATCATCAAAAGTAAAGTAGAAAAGACTGAAGTTATCAAATTTTAAAATTAGAAGAACTAAAAATATAAATAAAATATTATTTAAAATTATAAAAATATAAATAATTAATTCATGTAATTTTAAATATAAAATATTTAAATAAACAATAACATATATTTGTTAAAATAAAAATTTAAAATTTAAAAGAAAAAAATCATGATATAATTGTTTGACTTATGAAAGCATGACTTACGTGGCAAATGATAACAGCAAGCATGGTTTAATTTTTCTATGTTGATCTTTTGAATCTATCTGGAATATGTTTTTATTTTATTTATTAATGATTTGAACTATATGAATATTGTTCCAGCAGTTTTTTTTCCCCATATCAAAGCACGCGTATTTCCATATCTATCTCCGTGCATTGTTATGTTCATAAAAATGACAACTTTCAGAAATTATTATTTTTGTTATAAGTTCGAAAGTAGATAATTAAACCTTAAAAATATCTGTTGGCACCACCCTTTTGGTCCCACTTCAGCATTACTCCAAGTGGCTACTGCATTTTTGAATTTCAAACTTAAATCTTGTTTAAGTGTGGATCCATTTCAACAAATATGCGTGTGATGTATTTTCATTATTCTCGCTCTCAACTTTTAAGTCTTCAATTTTCAAGTCAAATCATACTTAATAAAAAAAAAGGAAAAAGCGAAACGAAATTATAGAGTAAAAAATGGACAAAAAGAAGGAAGCAATCACCATATAAAATTATTTTTTCTCTCTTTGCCTTCTTAAATGGTCATACACCCCTCTTATTAATTATTTTCTTTTTCATAAAAAGAAACTTTTCATTGTATATGATCTGATGCCAGAGGAAAACAATGTTAAGAAGGTAATCAAACAATTCCCTCTAACTAATTTTACAGTAATATAGTGTGTATACCTTATATTTTTCCAACAATTTGCTGTATTTATTGTCATATATTAATGAAACACGGAATTAAAGAAAGTGGGCGAATCTTGAAAATAAGAAAACATTTGAGGGCCAGCTTGCAACAATACGAAGTAAGAAAGTACCTTTCACCTTGTGACGCGTACAAAACCACGTATTTGGACAAAGATTACTCCCAAAATCTAGCGTATAAAGGTGTGACTACAGGTACACGCGACCCTGCAAGTAACAACTTAGTATGTAACATTTTTCTTGTTCATCAGAAATTTCGGAAATAAAATAATTTATATATATATTTTTTGGAGGCAAGCAAGCGAATAGAGTGGGTCCCAGCAACACAGGTGAAATTTTCTTGTGTTTTCTTATTCTTCTTCTCCATCTCTTCACACAGTTCTTTTACTTATTTTTCTTCCATTCAATCCAATCCATTGAGAGGCTTCAACAACAACAACAATTCTTCCATTCTTCGTATCTCTCCTTTCTCTTGCTTACCCTTTTCTCTTTCCTCCCAAAAGATTGCGACTTTGCCTATGTGGCTTCGTTTCTTTGACTCTTGCACACCAAATTCTTTGCTTATTCGTGAAAACAGTGGAATTTTGTGGGTTTAGGAGCTGGGATACATTTGGGGGTCACATCCATGTATTTGTTCTTGGATTTGCTTTGACGGTAAGCTGTGCATTTCTTGCTATTCTTTTTTAAATTTCAAATTATGGGGTCTTATTTTAGGCCTTGCCTGAAGTTGAAAATGGCACTTTTCTTCGATGAATCTTGGTCTGATATGGAAAGATTTGAAGGGTTTTGTATTGGAAACTGATGATTTGATTGAGGACTATATCTGATTTTTGTGGATCAGTCTTATGTGGGTTCCCTTCTTCTATTAAATTTCTTTCTGCTTCGAGCTCTGATCCATTTATTCACCGTTTCAAAGTTATGTCTTTCAGTCTGCAGTGTTTCCCATTTGATAGGTTCCAATACAAAATTTTGGCTTTTGGGTTCTCAATCCCGTGTCATTCAAATTTCTGCATTTTTTTATTATTCTTTTTTTTGTTATTGTGTTGTTGGCACGAAAGAATGTGTATCTATAATCACTTTTTCTTCTCCTTATGGTTTTGTCCATAAAAATATATTAGAAACCATTTTAAATCGGCAATTGTAGTTCTTGGTTGAGTTTTATAGTGTCTTGTATTTTAATTTCTGCGTGGCTAAATAATCTGGGTCTTCTAAGCTGTTTGTGCTTTGGTACTGATTCTTTTGATCTTGTATAGGTTATTGGCTTTTATTTGGAAATTGATATTGCTAACATATCACCTTAATTGATAATACTTTTGTGTATCCACATAAAATAGTTGTTTTTCCAGTGTTAGGTGCGCTTCTTAATATGATTTATCAAATTTTCTGTATTCCATGAAAAGCAACACCTTATATGATACCAAGAGGCTTCCTTTCCCTCTCTCTATAAAAAAAGTAATTAGCATAGGCAATAATTTCTAATTTTCTACGGTCTTTTTACACTCCATCAAAACAGGATCTTAAAGAAATTGTTTGATTCTCTGATTATATAAGAAAGAATATCTGTTTGGCATTGAGTGCTATTGTGAATTTTTGGCTGTTGTTCAGGCAGATGATGCTTTTTCTTCTTTGTTTATGTACACATTATTTTAATTTGAATATGCAGTGTTTGATAAATATTACTTTAGTCAGAAGGGAAAATGAACTGAAATTGAATTTTATGCATCTATAATTTTATTTTTGTTTGGAGGATTTGATTTATTCTAGTTGGTCATTATAATGGAATAAGAATATTAGCATATTAACTTTTGGGAGTTTTTATGAATTAGTTCAATAAAGAGAGATAATTTCAAAACTCATTCAGTACTATGTTACTTCTTGTACCAGAATAGGTGATCAATATCTGGCCTCTTTTTGATATAGTTTCTGGATTGGTGTTGGATCGGATGTGTAGTATGTGCCATTATTGTGGTGCGGGCTTGGCGCAATCAAATATTGACAACAAGAAACAGGGAGATTGGAGTGATTTAAAGTTGAATGGTAAAGTTTCCATTGGGCCTTGCAAATTTTGTGGAGAGAAGCTAGAGCGAGAAAATGTGAAATGGAATAGTAATAGTCCATATGTGACACCACATATCAGTCCTACTACATCACTGTCAAGTACGGAGAGCTGTGTCTCTACTTGCAGTAAACCATTATCCCTCTGTCTTTATTTTTATATTGTTAATGATGTTTTATATTACAAATGGTCTTTATGTAACCCTGTCTTTCTTTGATATCTGATATTTCAGGTGAGTTTTCAGTTGATGTAAACTCGTTTGAAAGGTACTTAGCTATGTCCACATAGAGGTGTGAGTATGATGCTTAACTTAGCTATCCTCAAATACTTGCTTTGTTTTTTCTATTAGGAATAGTCAAGAGGAAAGTACAGTTGAAGGTGCTATGGACAACCATGATTACCAGTTGAGTGGTTCACAAAAAAGGATGGAAAACAATTGCCAAGAAAGCAATAACTACAATGAGGATTACACGGTGAGAGATGTAGAGATTGCACAAGGACATACCTCTCATGATGCAAAAGCTGCTGGTTCTGAAGACCCTACTGCATCCTATGCCGAAGAAACTGAATATTCTCTTCCTGATGATTTGGATATCCAAACTTGGGAACCTCCTGAGCCAGAAAACCCTCAGGATGACATGGACAATAGTGTGACTTGTAATGATGATGATGAAGACCAAGGCCTAGGGATTGCAAACTGGGGTGAGCCTACCTCTATGAGTAGTTCTGAGGATGAATTAAGTGGGAGCTATAGGTTCAAAGAGGAAAAACAAAGAGCAATGGAAAAAGTAATGAATGGGAAATTTAAGGCACTTGTAGGTCAGCTTCTTAAATCTGTGGGAGTTCCTTCTTCTGATGAAGGTGATAAGAGTTGGGTGGACATAGTTACATCTTTATCTTGGGAAGCTGCTTCTTTTTTGAAGCCAGATGCTATTGGAGGTAATGCAATGAATCCTGATGGATATGTTAAAGTGAAGTGCATTGCTGCTGGTTCCCCCAGCCAAAGGTACAAGAATAAGTCCATTCCTTAAGATTTTGTTTGTGTCTTTTTATTTATCCTTTGTATGTACTTGTACTAACTGGTTGGCATATGGTGGTCTTTTTACTTCAGAGAATTTTAGTTTCAAATGCATAATGGTTTTAGGGTACCATGTTTATGCTTACAAGAAATCATATCATATTGTGTGTTTATCAAGGTGGTTTTCCTCCATTAGTTATTTAAGAACTTTTTTATTATTTATTTTTCTATTGAACCACATAGAGTTCAATTGTTGCTGATCTTTTGTTTGACATTTGCTTTTTAGCAATAGGTTTCATTTTGATATTCTTTTCCTACTTTTGTGAACTCATAGGAGTCTTTCCCGTCTCATAAATATTTAAATGGAAATTGAGCATATAAAATTTAGGGTGCAATTTCATGAGTCATAATAGCAAACTTAAAGAAATATTGTGTTGCAGTCAACTTATCAAAGGTTTGGTCTTCAAAAAACATGCTGCTCACAAGCATATGCCAACTAAGTACAAAAATCCAAGATTGTTGCTGATTAGCGGTGTGCTTGGCCATTCTATTAATGGGCTGTCCTCATTTGACTCCATGGACCAGGTAATTTAATTAGATTGGAATCTGTCCTTATGAACATTACCATTCACTAGCTGATTATTTCTTTGCTAACAGGAGAAAGATGATCTGAAATCTAAAATGGATCGTATAGAAATGTGCCATCCAAATGTTATATTGGTGGAGAAAACTGTTTCTCGTGATATACAGGAGTCAATTTTGGCAAAGGGAATGACACTAGTACTTGATATGAAGCTTCATCGTCTAGAAAGAGTTGCGCAGTGTACTGGTTCTCCCATTCTATCATCTGATGATTTGAATGGTCAAAAGCTAAGACACTGCGACTTTGTTTATTTTGAGAAGTTTGTGGAGGAACATGATGGTGCTGGGGAAGGAGGAAAGAAGCCCATCAAGACTTTGATGTTTATTGAGGGCTGTCCTACACGTTTGGGTTGTACGGTATGCCTTTAATTGTAACTTGAAATCTTTGTTTTCTTATTTAATTTAACTCCTAATCTTCCAAACTATTGAGATGGGTTTTTCATCTTTTATGACACCGCAAATTTCTGTGTTCGACTTACTTTTGAAAGCACACATGCATGTATACTTGAATGCTTAGTCTCTTTATTATACTCTGATTTTGAAGTATCAATGTAGGTGTGGATACCATAATACACTTACAGGTGCACTGTTTACGTGTGTTCTAATGCTGGTTTTCACTTTGAAAGCAAATATAATATAAAACCCTTTTTGTATCCTCCCCCAATAACTTAAGCCTCATAAGGAGTATATTGGTTATTTTCTTAATCAATGTGAGAACATCTTAATAACCCTTCCAATGCCCAAGATTGGACACCTAGAAGAGTATGATGTTTGTAGGACTAGACATTTGCAAAGTGGCCCTTAATGCTAGATAGACTCTAATATAAATTTGTTCGTATGTCTTCACCTAACCATTTAAGCTTGTGGGATGGTTGGTTCATATAAACTGTATGATTGTTAGATACTATGTAGCATACATTACAAACTAGCTATGTTCTCATTTTTCAATGAATGGCTGGCAGCTGTGACTTTGGTACAAAGGAAATTTTAAACATTTTTTGCTTGGTTATTTTCAGCATGGTAGTCAGTTAAAATTGAGTAGTAATCCTTTTTTTTTTTCCAAACTGCTCCTACAAGATATTTTTTTCACTATCTTGTGCTTCTGTTGGTGTATGATGTCTAGTATTGATTTTTCTACCATTATCTGCCAAGATATGAACATGAAGTTATAGTTTATGATCTTTCTCTAGAAAATGATTTTTCATCTGGAGTTTTGGATGTTATTGACTTTTTCATTACCTGCAATTGCAGATTTTACTGAAAGGAATGCACAGTGATGAACTGAAGAGGATCAAATGTGTTATGCGGTGTGCTGTTGTCATGGCATATCACTTGACCCTTGAAACCTCCTTTCTTGTTGATCAAAAAGCAATGTTCTCTACCATTCCTGCTGTGAGTGTAGCAGATGTCTTGCCAACCAATAAAAAATCCCATGATTCCGCACCGATTAATTCAAGCATTTCATCTCTCGAGTATTCCACTGAAAATGGAATAATTAGTACTGATATTCCCATCTGCAATGGACTTAATGAAAAAAGCACCAACAATTTGAACTTAGAATCTGAGGACTTTTCCCCATTTTCTTGTGAACCATATAATCCTGCTGTCTTTTCTGGATTCTCAGCTATTTCATCTTCTCTGAAGAAAGTTATGGGGGACAGTTTTCCCTTCACATCCTCTGCTCAGTATCAATCTTTATCAGCATACTTTGGCTTCAATGGAAGGAAATCTGATGGTCAGGTTAACAAGTCAATTTCTATTTTAGATTCTCAAGAGGCTGATGAAAATACCATGATCGATGATAAAAATCATTCTAATGAAGTGAAGTTACTTAAAGATGGACAATCCCTGCCTTCACCTGTGTACTTGGATTCCAATGGGGATATTAGTAAAGATGGTGATAATGATAGAAAAGAACTCCAAAGTAAAGATGAAATCAATGCAGTGTTGGATTCTCAGAGTATTTTGGTTTTGATGTCTAGCCGGAATGCCTTAAGAGGGACTGTATGCCAGCAAAGTCATTTTTCTCATATTATGTTCTACAAGAATTTTGATATTCCACTTGGAAAGTTTCTGCAGGATAACTTACTCAATCAGGTTTTCATTGCTTTTTTTTTCTCCTCCTTAATTGCTTTATTTAGTTGACTTAACGCTAATCATGTAATAGAGCATGATTCTAAATAAATTCCTTTGGTGAATGTATTGTCAAAAGGTAGCAAGTATGTTCGGAATGATGTTTTTGAATGCAATATCATTTTTGTGTGTATTTTCTCTGCAAAATGAGGTTGAACTTGGACTAAGTTTATGTTCTGACTGATTGTTGTTGCTATATATACAGACAAGACTTTGTGATACATGTCAAGAATTGCTGGATGCTCACTTTTATTATTATGCCCATCACAATAAACAGCTTACTATACAAGTTAAACGCTTGCCCCAGGAAAAAAGTTTGCCTGGGGAGGCTGAAGGGAAACTTTGGATGTGGAGCTGTTGTGGAAAATGCAAGTCTGGTTCTACAAAGAGAGTGTTGATATCCTCCACTGCCCGTAGTCTATCATTTGGAAAATTTCTGGAGCTTAGCCTTTCTCACTATTCTTCTAGCAGAAAATTGAGTTGTGGTCATTCTCTTGATAGGGATTTTCTCTACTTCTTTGGGTAAAATGATATACATATCCCTTTTTATTTTATAATCTGCTGCACACTTATTTTATGTTAATGTTGTGCAATCTGCTCAGTACTTGATATACTTGATATGGAAAAATGTTTTTTAAATTTAGTAACAGATGTATTGTTTCTTAGCATGTCTACCTTGACTTCAAAATTCTATTGATTGTAAATTACGCTATTAAATAAGATTTAGTTGATTTCATTTGGTACTATTACATATTTAAAGCACGGTTAAAATACTTTTAAGATTTAGGCATGCTCCTTGTTATGCTTATTTGCTTCTTGTGCTCTGAATAGAATCCATGTCTTGTGGCTAATAACTTCAGGAGGGTTGGCAGTATCTTAACCTTGTATGTTTATCTATTATTGATATTAGGTTTTATTGTACATTTCCTTATCCTGCAGATTGGGTCATATGGTTGCAATGTTCAGATATTCTTCTGTCACCACATACACTGTGTCTATGCCTCCTCAAAAACTGGAGTTCGGTGGTGCAATTAAACAAGAGTGGCTTTTGAAAGAAACTGAGAATGTATGCTCCCTATTAGACTACTTTCATGTAGATATTTTGATTTGTGCTGGCTGAAATATAGTATAAATGAGTTATGCATAGTTATTTGCTCAATTCTCATACATTCCCAGCAATAAAATACCTTTTCTTTTTTATGTTTTAAGGTGTATCTGAAAGGCATATCATTATTTACGGAAGTTGCAAACTGTTTGAAGAAAATACAGTTTGATGGCCTTGGAGGATCAATAAGAGATTTCTCTGAGGTTGAGAAGATTTTGAAGCAAGAGCAAGAAGAGTTTGAGGTTAGCTGTCAGTTTGTACACTATTTGGACATTTCTTGTGACATGGAATCAACTTAAATCCTAATTCGAATGTGCATCTAAAAGTTGCAAGCCCTAAATCTCTTTTCTCTCACTATAACACAGTATAACCTTTAAATTTGGATTTTATTTGTTTAATATGATTTTCCCTGACTTACTGAAAACTATTCTCGATTATACATTAAGAATAGTGAAAATAACATACATAATAATACATGGAATGAAAGTGATATAAATTCTGATAGAGGTAGCAGTATATAAGTTTAAAATTTGATATTGCTTTTACCAAAGCTCTAATCAGAAGTTTCATTGCCAATGCAAGATTTATTTTTGGGGTAGGGGGGGGGGGGTTTGGTATAGGGAACATTTCATTTCCATTTAAATCACTTTCCTAGAAATGTTATTCCAGGGAATAGGATTCGTGGAAATTTTATAAAATGTTTGATTATCACTCCATTTTCCTAAGAATAATATGTTTCCAATCAATTATCATGAAAAAGTTTTATTCCCACCTATGAAGGTGGGAAATTCTTATTCCCCTCAATTCACAAATTAATACCCAGGAAATGTTTTTCTTTTACCAAACATGGGAATCCTTTATTCTCATGTCACTTCCGAGGAGTGTTAAACATTTCTTGTACCAAATGCCACCTTAGTTTAACGTATAATGTGAAAAGATTTTATTGTTGCTACTTGCTAGTGATACATAGTTTTGGATTTTCGTTTCTTTTAATTTCAAGTTTTTTATCTTAATGAAAGCTTTGCATATTGTGATTTGTATGAATATTAATGTCTTCTTCCCTTGACTTGTGTTATGATAACAGGCAAACATCAAGATTGCTGTTGCTAAGAAAGGGGATCCTGACCAGGTTGCCTTCAAACTTCTCAGTCTAAACCGATTGATGTGGGATCTTTTGATTGAATCCTGTGTGTGGGATCGACGTTTGTACTCATTACACTCATCTGATCGTTCAAGACTTGAGTGTGATGTCTCTGAGAAAGTTATGCAAGAACATGATTCTTCAAAAGTGGAAGGCACTGCTTTTAGAGAAACTGGGTCAATGGGTAATTTTATGGAAGATGGGGGTGCCAATGTAACAAATATGTCAGACACATCTGTGGAAGTAAATGAATTACCACTAACAGAAATTCCTATTAGTGGACCCCTTCTAGAGTGCAATGAACAGGATGGTCCATCTAATACCTCTGATGTCTCACAGAATGTGATGGTACCAATTGCTGATGATTTGAGATGGAAGAGATCTTCTGACCAAAAGTTGAAATTGAGTCTTGATGTTCCTACTCGGTTCCCTTCAGCAGATGGTAATCACCAGGAAAAGGCTTTTGTTATACCCAACCATCTTGAAGTACATGAGAGCTCTCCAGTTTCTGCAGATATTCAAACTAGTCGTCCAGCTGCTGATTCAAAGGTATTAAACAAGAGTACTCCCCTGCATTCACCAGTTTCCAACTTGCAGGATTCAAATGCTTGGTTCTGGAAGCCATTTACCGATATTCGGCAAATAGGCATAAGGGAATTCCAGAAAAGATTCTTGCCAAAATTTGAAGCTGTAAGCGGCTCTATTGTGGAATATCTACCCACAGCCAATCAATTAATAACTGAGGAAGGTACAAGGTTGCACATCCCTCTCAAGGCTGATAATTATGTAGTGTCTGACTTTGAGACCGAAGTCTCAAGCATAATTGCTTGTGCTCTGGCCTTGTTGAAAGATGCATCTGAGGTGACTGAAGTTAATGATGAGGATGATATAAATGGAAGCGGAATAGCTTCAAACACAACAGAAAGTTTGCATGGTGCCACCTTAACTTCACACTCATTTTCAAGAAGTTCTTCAGATGCAGACTCTGTGCATTCTACAGGAAGCACTTCATCAGAAGAGTCACGGGCCTCTCGTGCTACAGATAACCACAGCATAGAGATTGCAATGGGTTCTGCAAAATCACTTGGGAGGGATAAATATTCAGTGATTTGTCATAATTTTAAGCAGTTCCGTGAACTTAGGAATTGGTGTTGCCCATCTGAGATTGATTTTATTGCTTCTTTAAGCCGCTGTAAGAATTGGGATGCCAAAGGTGGAAAAAGCAAGTCTTTTTTTGCAAAAACACTCGATGACAGGTTCATCATAAAGGAAATCAAGAAGACAGAACTTGATTCATTTTTGGGGTTTTCTTCTCTGTATTTCAAACACATGAGAGAATCATTTGAGTCTGGAAGCCAAACATGTCTTGCAAAAGTCTTGGGGATATTTCAGGTTGGTGTACTGCTGGATACAAATATTTTTCTTTTCCATTTGCCAACTTTGTCGCCTGTTTTATTGCTTGCTTCATGGAATTTTAAGCATTTCAATCTCTATGCAGGTTACTAGAAGGCACATCAAAAGTGGAAAAGAGGTTAAATATGACCTCATGGTGATGGAAAATCTTACCTATAATCGAAATATTACTCGCCAGTATGATCTTAAAGGTGCGCTTTATGCTCGGTACAATTCTGCTGCCGATGGTGAAGGAGATGTTCTTTTGGATCAGAACTTTGTAAATGACATGAACTCTTCCCCATTATATGTCAGTCACAAAGCAAAGCGTGTTCTACAACGAGCTGTTTGGAACGACACATCTTTTCTCAATGTAAGTCTTTGTTGCAAGCATTCTTCCTTTGAGCCTAATTTTTCTCGTTCTAGTGTTTAATTTATTTTTTTCTTATTCGTGGTTTTGGATTTCCAAACCAATTTCTGTGCTGATACTTGGGAGAATGGAATACAAGGAAGGGACTGAAATTAAAATTGGCAATTTATTGAACTTGATCTATATTTTAAAACATGGGAAATTCTCAAAACATTTCTGGTAGCATTCCTCCCATTTCCACTCTACTAACCCACCCTTAATCCATGACCAGTGCTTGTTCCTAAATTCTTAATAAACAATATATTATTATGCAAATTGTTGCCCTTATGTTCATATTTTTCTTGAATTTGTTCTTGTTTTGGACTTCATTTCCTGGCTATCTTACATAGTTCGTTTCATTGCCTGCTCAATATGCAGTCAATCAATGTGATGGATTATTCCTTGCTTGTTGGAGTAGATTCACAGAAGCGTGAGCTCGTCTGTGGGATCATTGATTATCTCAGGCAGTATACCTGGGACAAACATTTTGAGACATGGATGAAGTCTTCACTTGTTGTGCCCAAGAATGTGTTGCCAACTGTAATCTCTCCTAGAGAATACAAAAAGAGGTTCAGAAAATTCATGTCTACATATTTTTTGAGTGTTCCAGATCACTGGTGTTCTCAGAAACCCGCCAACCCTTGCAAACTTTGTTGCTCAGGGGAAGATGACTCTTCCCAACAGAAGCCCTAGCAAGAGTGCCAAGTGGTTTCTCTGCCCAAATCTTTTGATTTAATTTCTCAAAAATTTATACAAATTTGAGAATTTATGCAACTTGTTAGCACTGTATATAGACAGCCAATGTTGTTTATAAACCTAGCCCTGCTATTCTGCAATTTTTAGCGAATTTCTAGGGATGCTGTCATTTACAGGTCTATCCTGTTCAGCATGAGATGAGTAAATTTTTGTAAAGCCTAAGGTAAAAAATGTAAAGGTTTACTTAATCAATGAAAGCTACACTTACTAGCTTGCCTATATAACCCCTGCTCTCTTTCTTTATTTTTAGGTGCTTTAAATTGTTCATTTATTTATTTTATCAGCTTTTTATTGCTGTAAATTTAAAACAGCAGGGTATCATGGTAAAATAAAAGAAGTTAGAATTTGCTTGATAGGAATATGCTAATAGATTAGATTGGATAAAGTGATGAGAGATAGGAACTAATATTTTAATTTTTAATTTTGTCAAATATTTTTTACATTGATACTTTTCGTGAATTTCTATTAATATCATATAATAAAATTGCTTACTTAGTTTATTAACTTTCAAATTGATTTGTTAAAATATTATGTCATACTAAAACAATATCTTTTAATACTAAAGAGTAAAAATTATATTTAAATTTAATCCTTTTATATAAATTCTAAAGTTGTCTCATTTTTTTCTTCTTCTCAAACTTCTATTATTGTTCATAAGCTGAACTCCAAAACTTGAATTTAATGAAGAGTGATAAAAATTGATCTCAACTTGTTTCATCATAATATAAAGTAAGCTCCAATAAAAATAGGTTTTCTATACATTTCAATTGATATTTAAGAAATGTTATAAATGACTTACTTTAAATTTAATAATAAAAAATTAAAGTTTTTAATGTTATATACATTATTTATTTTAAAAAAATTCACTTCCCTTGTCCATTCCTCCTTTGATTATTTATCTAAATAATTTTAAGTATTTTCATTTGAGATTTTTTGGTATACCATATTTGAATTAAATTAAATGACTATTGTAACTTTTGCACATTCTTATAATATATCACCATTTTAAAAATTTTCTCCTATTTGTTGAATTTTTTTTTTCTCATAAATGCCATACATAATCTATGATGAGTAAGTGTTTGAAAGTAATTTAATATTCATATCTTTAATCTGTCATAACTTCTTTGAAAGTAAGTGTTAGTCTCGGAAACAAACAAGAAATATGTATAAATATAGTTGATACAAAAAGAATTTATTTTATTCTCTGTAAAATCATTTTTATTCACTTTATACATTATTAAAAATAATTTAATTAAGTTTTGCATGATTAAAGATATGAATATTTATATATTTGAGATAAAGTTTCATCATCCTTTCTAAAATTATCAAAATTTTCATATAAAAATGAAAAAATCACTTTCAATTGTTTTTATTTTCCACATCCAGAACTAAATATGCAATGATATACATGTATTAATAGTATCTTATCTCCTGATTAAACTAATTGTAATTATTTTTCATAATATCCCTTTTAAAATACCCTATCCATGATACAAATCATAATTATTATATAACAAATATATAAAATTTAATAAAATAATTATAACACAAGAATTCCAAGATGAAAATTAACATCAAAATCACACGTACATATAAACATATAATTTTGGATTAAATTTTTTTGATAAAGTCAAATTAAAATGCTGTAATTTAAAAGTTAGGAACTAAAATATAAAAAAAAGAATTACAAAATTAGGAAACAAAAATGATAATTTATGAACTTAATTGTTCCAAAATAAGAATGATTAATTAATAGCTGAAATGTTTCAATTTTCTTTAAAGGTGAACTTTAGAAGAATTTTAAATCCCAAAGTAATTCCTGTAATCCTTACATCAAACCTTACGTGGGCTCTCTCTCTCTCTCTCTCTCCTTTCTAAAATGTTCTGTTTAAATTTTAAATTAAATTTTAATTTTAATTTGACGTTGTCTTTCAGTCAGATTTTAGCCATTTAAACTGATCATTCTTTGATCTTTTTTTCAGGCCAGGAACTGATCACAAAAAATTACATTGGGTTGGGCTAATTAAAATCATGTGTTTTTTTTAGACTAAAACTCCATAAATTTATTATTATTTTATTAATTTTTTCAGAGCATTAAACATATTCAATCAAGTTATTTATTTTTGGGAATTTTCACATTCCAAACACGTCATTTTCATGTTACTACTATGTCAGAAATTTCGAATTATTTGAACTCTCCTGTGTGGTAACAAAAATATTGATTTAAAAATTAAAATTAATAATGTATATAAAAGTATTTTATTAAAATTTTAAAATATTTGAATAAAATAGCAAGCAAAGTGTTCTTCACATAATTTATCTATAGTCGCAATGTCATTTGTATGAAATTATAACCAGCCATGCCCAAGCACAAACATTGCCCAAGTTGAAAGCAAATTCTGTCCAAAAGTTGTTGCGGTAGAAGCAAAGTATATTCCTACAAGAATTTTCATTCTAAAGGAAGGAACCCCAAAATAAGGGCCTAGAAAGACATAGAATAACTTCTTTCCTTTACTTAAATATTGAACATATCACACATGCACTTTAGGACTGTCCCAAATTTCCTCTCTTCCACATGTCTCCTTAGCCTGTTTTTTTTGGAATTTTGGTAGCTGCTGTATGGAGATTAACAACTCAACCAGCCAAGAGATGGTTATTCACTATGATCAGATTGAGGATGATTATTATGATCTTGATGATTATGACATGGATGAATCTTACTACTTCTATGTTATCAATGCAATACTGAGTGGCACTGCTAGGCTCAATGTTCTCTTACCCACAGTCACCACCCTTGCCTTTACCATTTTTGCACCTATACTAACAAATGACGGCGAATGCAGGACGCTGAATCGCTGGTTGACCGGCATTTTTCTAACTATCATGGCAGTGTCTTGTGTCTTCTTCACCTTCACTGACAGCTTCAGAACAGCCAGTGGAAGGTTGTACTATGGGGTGGCAACATTCAGAGGGATATGGACTTTCTGTGGAAGTAGGAAGAAGCCATGTGTGCCATTAGATTACAGGCTGACATGGGCTGATCTTTTCCATGCATCACTATCCCTCTTCTCTTTTCTTGCCTTTGCAGGATTACACTATGATGTTGTGAAATGTTACTATCCAGAAATGCCCAGAAGGGTTACCAACACTCTTCCCCTTGTAGTTGGTTTTGTTGTCAGCATCTTTTTTGTGGTGTGTCCTTCAAAGAGAAGAGGGATTGGCTACCCTTTCTTGCTGCAGCCGGACCCCATGTACATTAGACGTTGAAACACCTTTTTAGATCATGCAGAATTAGAAGCCCGAGCTCTACCTCTCTAAAAAGAGATTTGAGAGCTTGTATGATGATTTAATCACAGACTAACACACATCCTCATTAATTGGAAAAGGCCTATTAATGGGTTGAGTAGGGTATCCTAGCGATCATTCAAGTTCCAGCTAACAACAGGCTACATAAGGTTTTCATAATATTTTGATTATAGTGCTTAAATTTATATACACCATTGTAACCAGTTTGCCTATGTAGTTCCATAAATCATTGTACAATTGTACCCAAAAATGAAAAGAAAAAAATAGCTACACGAGCAAGTCCATCTATAGTTAGATAAATTGCATCCAAAACTTTACGGAGAAATTTTTTAAGAGAGATTGGCAACTGGAATGGTAAAACAGTAACAATTGTCAACCAGTATTTCACTGTGATAAAAGTTATCAGACTACAATACATAGAGAACCATAAATCAATTCAGATGCAATGAGTACTCAGTCAATGGCAACTAACTTTTCCTGTACCATTCACATAAGAATCCACTTCCAAAAAAATCCAAAAAAAGAAGAAAATCACCACTTTAGTGCAAAATTGAACCAGACATTAGCCTATATCTCTATCCTCTGAAAGAAGAGAAACAAAAGAACTACTTAAATTCAAGTGCATTGACAACGCCTTGGAACCAAAACACCAGGTGGCTTTCTTTTCTCTCGAATTATGGCTTCTTTTATCATTGGCAGTTTTTGGTGAACTTTTTTCCATATATGATTCACAGCACCATCCAAAGGTATTGGTCCAATACCACCTGGATGACCATTATCATAGACAAAGATGGGCTGTACTTGAGCCATATTTTGGCGGAATCTGTTTTTCTGCTCTTTTGAAAAGCTTTGAAGATGTTTGACCAACCAGGTTGGTTTCAGTGCATCACCAACTGCCACAAAAACTGCAAATTCTGAATAATCCACCATACCTTCAAACGGGAGCTCAATGTTGTCACTGACAATGACAGGTATACAAAGACTTTGAATAGCATCAAAAAGTCTACATGAAGTTGGTGTGTCCCCAGCTGGATGCAGGCAAAATTCTGATGTTCTCATCCCTTTTATTGATTGCTCTCGCCCAGTAGCATTAGGGAAGCCTTCCTCTATTATAACACCAGGCTCATTAATCAATAGGTCCCATAACTTCTCTCTTACAAGGCCCCCCTGTAAATTGAATAATTTTGTCAATGTCTGTTAAGATGAGTATACAAATATTACCGGTATCTATTTACAATAAAACACAAAGTGGAATTGACTTTCCAGTTATTTGTTGAGCAGGAATGGATTAGCTTAGATCTCATATTTACCACGAGGAAAAAATCAGAGAATTCACTCCCAAGGATGTCAAATATTTATCATCAACATTATGCTATAGGCATTTTATGACAATGAAGTCTTTCAAAGTAGATCCACTGTCCTCAACATGAAGGCAGTGATAAATAAAAAAGGATTACAAATTTAGACATATTTTCATTAAGTAAATTTCACAGGTCATATCAATCAATAGATTAATAACTTAGTTCTTAATACAGTAGTAAAAACCTAAAAGGAATTGTCATAGGCTATTAAACAATTGATTCATGCAAAAATAAATAACTTTGTAGTGTCAAAATATAATGCATGAGTTAGGAAATGTTGGCTTACTATTTTCAAACAGTTCTCAAAGGGAAAACTATGCATGTACAACAATGAAAACAATTCCATACTTCCTACTAACAGATTTTTTAGTAAATAAAAAATGCCATTAAGTAGTCATGAATCATATTAGCCTGGATGACAGATATGATTAATACTTCCAGTGTATGAGTGAAATGTATATGATGAAAAGTCAAAATCATAGTGTTCATATTGCTAATGTAAGCAAGCATTATATTGAAGAACTAGTGAGTAGTGGCATATTCCCCTTTTTGGGGAAGGAAGGTAGAGTAATGTCACAGGTATCATCAACTTCACCAGCTAGTAGCCGAGGAAGTGACCAAATAATTGATGTGTTTTGGGAATAGGGACACTGAGATGATTAATTCTTATTACAAGGCATGTGCAAAACACTATATGTGCAATCAATGCAATTTTTCCCTTCTTGTTTTTTCTTAAAATGGAGAGACACGCCTGTATCTGCTTGAGTTTCTAGTCTTACCCAATGAAATTTCAATATAATTTTAAGTCATTAAAAATAAATCAATTCATTGGTAAGATGAAGATATTGCTACATCTCTGATGGGAAAAATCCACAAAGAACAAGTTCAATGAGACAAAAAGAACATCACTAGATCAACAAATTTGATTAGTGAAAACGACAAAGTAGTCAAAGAATTCAATTATAAGTCGTGAAAGATGAAACATTGAAGTTTGAAAAATGTGAGAAAAAAGAAGCACGGCTACTTCAAAAAGAAACAACACTAACCCGGTGTCTATGTTTAGCTCCTTTAAAATACAGAAGGTTGTGGCGCTCCTTGTTTTCTGACAAGTGCAACCTGGGAAGAAGATGTGTGTATGGTACGATCACATCTTTAAGTACAGAAACTTGGGTGTGTTGAATCATATCAGGTGAGCTACAGTTGGAAGATCTGTCAAGTTTGTACCAACCTCCAAAATCCACAACAAGAAGAATAGCTGGGGCAACCTCATCCTTAATATGCCACATTGCGACAGGGTCTGCCAAAGAATGCTTCAGTTTTAATAATCTGACAATCACAGACTAAATCATAAGCTGGAAACAGCATGCTACTGAATTTTCTCCTTTTAAATTTCTATATATGCATTGTATTATTCTCTTATTGTAGCCAAAACCATCACAGCCAACATAAATCAATTTTCAAGACATGCAGCCAGAAACTCAGGCATCAAAAGCAAATACATAAAATACTTTGGGCCACAGAAACATGACTACCTCTACCTATATATGCAGATCAAACTTCTATTCCTAAGTTAGTGTTCAGTAGGCGAGTTAAAATGGAATGGAAATAACATAAAAGGTTCTATTCTATGGTACATTTTCAAAATAGAACATTACTGGACATGAGATGAAGAGGTGAAACCAAATAAAACAGAATTTAAAAAGTCTACTTCGCATACCGTTTGCTGCCTAAATGCATTAAACAAACCTTTATTCCAGCAAAAGACAGTGTGCAATCAACATAACATCTTAAACGTTCTTTCCTGAAAGCTTTTTACCAAATAGTCCTCTTGTAATTTGTATTTATTTTTAGTCTTTTTGAATATTATAAAAATTATTATTCAATGCTTCTAAATATTATAAATTTTTTATTTGATCCTTATAAATTTTATAAATTTTTCATTTAATCACTCTGAAATAAGCAGATAAATGAAAGACTCTGATATTTAGAAGATCAAGGAAAAAAGATAAGCAAAAAATATTATGTTACAATGATAACTTTTCCAGCACTACTACCTATTCCTTACAGTTATGTAATTTTTTTAATTTAAAAAAACTAAATTAGTAAAAAGCTATCCTTATAAAGATAGTTATTTCTATTTAAAAAAAACTTACTAACATTTTAATCTTGATTTATTTAATTTTTATAAATTTATCCTTATTTTTAATTGATCCTTTATTTTTAAAAATTATACAAATTAATTTTTTATTTATTTAAAATAATATAAATTAATCTCTTTGCAAATTATAACAAAAGACAAATTTTAAAACGGTGAGAAAATTTGAAGAGACAAATTTTTTAAATAAAGGACTAATTTAAAAAACCTATTTTTTACACAAGTTAGAAATTAAAATACTATAAACACTAAGGAAAAACTTTGTACCTCTGTGGTACTGTACATATTTACTTTTTTTTTTAAAAAAATATTATACAAGGGAGCTGTTTTTAAAAAACTAATAAAGAGGGATTAAAGAAAAAATTGGGAATTTTGGAAGTACTAAAACTTAATTAAGCAAAATATATATGAATTGATGAGCCGAGTCGATCAAAGCGAGTTGACTCACTGACCCCAAGAATAAGAAGCAGAGAGAGAAAATATACCGGTGAGGACAAACACGTGATCTCGTCCACCAGAACGCTTCCAAGGTTCGGTTTTCTTGATCAAATCCATGATCTCTCTCTGCCTCTGGTAATCCTCATTCCCAACCTTCTTCCTGAATACGCCTTTGGCCATACCCAGTTGCAGTTCGGCACTCAGAGTGGCGAAGAAGGGAACGAAGATCACGTCCGATTCACGCGGGTCATAAACCCGTCTCGCGAAGGAGCCACTTCGGTGCTGGGGAGGGGTCATCAGATCCCCCATGATCCAGTACTCCGCGCTGTACTGCTTTATCAGTGGATTCTCAGGGTATGGTGGAAATTCTAGGGTTTTTCCCGAAACCGAAGATCGAATCTCGCGATCCGAGTCGCTGCCAAGTCGTGAATCGGTGTTCCAGGACCAATAGCGATCGAGGAGGCCATAGTTGAGGGATCTGGGAATGTCGGCGACGTAGACGTTGATGCTGGATTCGGAGGAAGATTGAATAGAGAGAGAAGAGTGTAAGGTGGTGGTGGTGGTGGTGGTGAAGAAGAAAGCGAGGTAGAGAACGGAGAGAAGGGTGAACAAGAGAAAGAGTTTGGAAACAGAGGAGGGGGCATTATTGTTGTTATTTTTCACTATCAGAGGCATTGGTTTGGGTTGGTTTTGTATGTTACTTCAGTCATAAGGCTATGTTTGTATGCAAAGCAAAGAACTCCGTTTTCCTACTACCATGAAAATTTTTTCCCAGCTATTGGACGTGTCTAAGAAAGTGTGCACAATAATCTTAACCGTTAGATTTGTTTAGGAAATCGTGCAAATGCCGATGAGTCAACTTAGAAGAACCAAACGGAGATGATGCGATTCAGTATCAGAACTCAGAAGGAAGGAACCGGCTGCAAAAATGGAATTGAAATCGATGATCCCCTATTTTGGAAGTAAACACAACACAACCTCCTTTTTTGGCAGCAACTCCGTGAAGAAGAAGAAACTCGCGGGGTGGTTCCCTGTATGATTCTTTTCTTTTTGGAAAATTCAATTTATATTGGTTCCATTTTCTTTTTACAATAAAATCATACATACAACTGTACAAGTTATTACATTTAACTGCACCAAATATTTAGCCTTTGTGATGTATTTTCAAGGTTATAAAAGTTTTTAAGAAATTTATGGGAATAGCTTATAATTTTATAAATTTATTTCGATACTTTTATATGTTTTATTAAAAAAATTGATCTTATTTTACTAGTTTTTTTTTATTAAATTTACAACATAAACTTTTGCATGATGAAAATTTATTAATTAAATTATTTATCAAAAGACATCTTTTAAATCCAAATCTAATTTTATTTTGTGTTAAAGCATGTTTTTGTTTTGTTGTCACCACAACTTCTACGATTGAAGAAATAATTAATTAATTTTTTTAAGATAATTTTAATTTTATTTGATATAATAGTTATTTTGATAATTAGATAAAATAGTTAATATTTGTTAAATTCTATTTTAGTTATAAGATTTTATTTATTAGTTGAAGTTTATATTTTTATTTTTAATATATTTTAATAATTTTTATTTATTATAAAATATTTTTTATTATTATTTAATATTACAGTATTTAATTTAACTATTAAATATTTATTTAAACTATTTTTATCAAATATTTAACTATTATTGATAAAATTGTAAAGATAAAATAAATATTTTTATAAAAATATTATTTAAAATTTATTTCTCAAAATAAAAATAAATGTTTTTTAATTTTATATAAAATTTTATTATTTAGGAATATAATTTTTATTAAAAATAATTATAATTAATAAAAAAATAAATAAACAAAATTATCAATTTTTTATAATATATAATTTTCAAAATAACTATAAGTAAATTAATAGTATTATCGTTACTTTTATTATAATAATTAATTTTTTAATATTAAAATATTAATATGTATAATTAATCAAAATTTTATAACACTTAAATTTCAGTTTAATAATTACATTTTTATTTTTTATTTTTATAAGTTAATCTAATCTATTTTTTTTATCTTTTGACAGTTTTTTAATTTTTATCTATCTTTTCAATTATTAATTAATTTATTAACTTTTAACTAATTTATCCACTAATTTTACTATATATACTAAGCATATTTACAAACAAGCAGGCTGATTTTCTTGCCCACAGTGTCAGATTTGATTATTTAGTTAAAAAGTAGTTCTTGAAATTGTAGGTAGGTTAGTTCATAATTTACCATGGTAAAATGCCAGAACGACCTTGGACAGCCTTTTAGTTTTAAAAATTTTGAAAATTGAAATCAATTTTTTTTAAACAAAAAAAAATCAAATCACTCTATATTTTATTATAAATTTATAAAAATATTAATTTAAAAATTACATTATATTAAAATAATATAAATTTTAAATTTTTTAAAAATATTAAAATTAAAAAATATCATTATAATTATAAAAATAATTATATTAATAAAAATAAAAATAATATTTATAAAATAACAGTAATAATATAGTAATTATAATATAAATAATATTATATAATTATATAAATTTTTATTTTTAATTTATTTAGTTATTAATATTTAAGATAAATAATTTATATATTATTATTATATTTTTAGATTATTTAATATTTATTTTTCATAAAAATAATATTATATTATAAATAATTATATTATATTATAATATTATAATTTAATAATTTATATATATCAAATAATATTATTTTTTAATAAATAAAAATGTAAATTCTTTAAAATATTAAAAAATAAATTATTATTATTATAACAGTAATAATAATAATGATTATAATAATTATAATATAAAAAATATTATATAATCATATAATTTTATATTTTATTTAATAATTAATATATAATATAAAAAATTTTATAACATAAAATTATATTATAATATTATAAATTTATTTTTATATTATTTAATATTTATTTTACATATTATTTTATTATTAATATTTAAAATAAATATTTTTATATATTTAACATTTATTTTATATGAAAATAATATTATATTATAAATAATTATATAATATAAAATTATATTATAATATTATAAATTTAATATAATTTATATATAAAATAATATTTAATTTTATATTTAATATATAAAAATTAATAAAAAATTAAATTATTTTAAAATAATAAATAAAATTATTATTATTATTATTATAATAAAAATAACAATAATAATAATTATAATAATGATAATTGTAATATAAATAATAGCTTAGAAATAATTATAACGGTGAAGGTTAAATATAATGATAATAACTATTATGATTAAATTTGGTAAATTTTAGAAAAAATATTTAAAAATTAAAATAAAAAATTAATAAACTTTTTTATTTTAATATTTAAATTAAAATTATTTTAAAAAAATTTTAAAATTAATTTAAAATTATTTTTATTAAATAAATTTTATTTTTAAAATTAATTTATAAACTAAAAAATAAGCTCTAAAATTAATTTATAAACTAAAAAATAAGCTCAAGCCCCCGAAGAAGCTACGTAGCAAGAGAAGATGCCAGTGCAATATAAAGTCCAAGCTATCCCAGAGTTAAGCAGTTGGCAATAGTATGTCACACAAGACGCCTGGCCCTCACGATCTTTCACTTGCTACTTATGCCAAAATAAATTACTGTATTAGAAGCCAAAGTTTTTGAATAAAAATTTTCAAATGAGCTTATGCATAATTCCGCTCCTTGAGATTGGGATATGATTAAAGTAAGGGAAGGATAATAAAATCAACACAACCTTCAAAAAAATTGTTTAAAACCGTCAACTTCTTAAGCTAAATTGAATATCAGGTATCAAAGTAGCACCTTGGACATAGAACTTCCTTGTGCCCTAACTAGTCCATTCTTACGAGGAAATTGCCAGTGAGGTATTAGACATGTTATTTAAAATCGTTACTTGAGCAAATCTAACCTCGATCTAAATTGTCACTCAGGTTTCAATGTGAATTCTCCATAAGTGCAACATCTTGACGCTATATTATAATGTATTCATAAATATAAACATATAGAGGGGGCAAAAAACAGAGCTGGCTTGAGATCTGCTTGTTATGTGTGTATTATTTTCTATTTTTTGTTTTCTCTTTTAAATACATACTGAATCATGCATACGTTCATCTTTTTCTCTCTTGACATGAACCTTTATAGAATCCCTGCTCTTGCTAATGTATTCCTTTCGAAGGAATATTGATATTTGACACTCGGAGTTGCAAGGAGATCACAAACAAATATGTTCCATGCTGCATATATGACCATTGTTGTTGATCGACATATTTATCGATGATGTCCTATTCAATGTAATTGATACAGATTGAATTTACGGACATTTAGGCATTGAGAAAAGACAGGGTATAATAGAGATTAAATAATCTGAATTCTATATTTGCAATATAATATATTTTGTTGGGTGCATTATATGATATATCATGTAAAATAATTTAAGTGGAAGAGATTACGTTTGCTTATAATTCCAAGATTGTTCAGACTATATAAGGAAATGAAAAATTAGTTAACAAAAATTGGTTTAGTTAGTTAGGATTATAACCATATCCCATACAAATTTGAGTTTGGATTTTACTGTCAAAGTAAGGATCTCGTGTGGGAACCATTTATAAATTCTTTTGTGAAATATACAGATGAGTGCATAATAATTTTATTGAAATCCAATTTGAATTTTTCAGCTGCATCACTTTTTCATACACACTGTTTCGGACTAAGCAATGCTTCCCTTGTGCTATGGAATAATTTAATTAAATTTTTATAATGAAAAATAATAAAATTTAAATTTATTATTAAATATAAAATATTCTAATATTTTATTATTAAATTAATTCTAATAACTTAATTTAAATTATATTTGAATTGATTAAATATAATAAATAAATTTAAATGAAAAGAGCGAAATGGACATAATAGGTTGAAAATTTTATTTTATTATTTGGATATATTACGATAAAATAGAGCTATCTTTTATAGTTTGAATAATGAATAAAAAATATATTTTATTTATTAGTTATTTTTATTATTATTTAAAAATATTTATTATTTTAAAATTTTTAAGATAATATTTATTATTATATTTTTATTCTTCATAAGAATATTAATTGATAAGAGAAATTAACTAATAAAAAATTGATGCTGCAATAGAAAGTTACCTAGCAATTTTAATATAAATAAAAATATTAATTAAATTTTTTTAATATATATGAAATAATCTTAAATGTCACATAAAAAAAATAGAAAGTAAAATATTTGTTTCTATATTATCCTTGTTTTAATTTTTTTTAATATTTTTAATCCCCGTTAAATTAAAATTTTTTTTAGAAAATAACGTAAAAGTGATACTTGTCAAAAGAAAATCTTTTTAAATAAATATTTACAGATTAATCACGTTGATATCTTTTTATGCTTAATTCAAAATATGATTTGGTCTATTGTGAATTTGTGATTATCCTATGTTGAACACAGTTTAGGAGGACTTGGAGTCAATATTGATTCCTTAGTTAGTGCAGATGTGAATGACACTGTTCCCATGGGTGAATAAGTCTCCTTATTAATGTAAAAAATAAATAAAAATAACAGAGAGAGTTTGTGGGAGAATACTTCAAATCGAAAAAAAAAATCATAATAAAAATGGTGAACTAAAAATGAGAGAATATTAGAAAGAGTAACAGTAACAGATGGAGGCGGTCAAGTTGCACGAGAGCAGTATGCACGAACAAATAGTCAAAGATAATTTAGTAATACCAAAATTAAAAGAAGAAACTAACGTGCAGATCCACTTCATACGCATGGATTTGGGGGACATTGATAAAAATTTATGGTATTTGATAGGATGAAATTCATTATGTTTCATTCCATTTTATTCCTTTCCATTTTTTAATTTACAATTTAAACAATGAATTGAATTAATTATTTTCATTTTGTTTTTTATGAGATAATATTTTAAATTTAATAAATAAATGAAACTTTATTTAATAGAATAAAAATATTCTATCAGTACAAGGTGTTATTAAAAATTATTTAAAATATTTTAGAACTAATATATCTTAAATTAAAATTATCTAATAAATTAATTTTATACTCTATGTATGTATTGCAAATTTATTTTTAAATTTTAAAATAATATAAATAAATTTTTAATTTTAAAAATCTTATAAATTAATCTTTTTATTTATTTAAAATAATTTAAATTAATATATGTACAAGTATAAATTTATAAAATTTATAAAATGTTAATTTATTATTTTAAAAGTTAAGAATAAAATTATAATATATGTATAATACTATAAGAAAATATAAAAATAATGATCAATTTTTGTGATCGGTTATATTCAGTGGTCATTAAAGATAAATTTGATCATCAATTACATTTGAGACTAAAAAAGTGAAATTAAATTTTTAGCTATCAAATTTGTTGAAAGTTCAGTCACCAAATTATAAGAATTAAAAAGTGGCTAAATTGGGTGGGTAATAGTGTAACACAATGAAATAAAAAATTATTTTACTTTTATTTGCAACTAAACTAATGTATTTCATTTCAGAAATTTAACTTGCGCTCCTGGTTTCCCTCTCCCAAATTTATTTTCATAAATCCAAATAGAAAACACAAAACATCTATTCCTTCTTCTTTTCACCAAATTAGATATATTTCTTTTACAATCTCAAGTTAATTTTTTTGATATTTTAATTTCAAATTTTAGGATTTATCCCTTTTCAGGAATTTTTTTTTTATACAAAATTTATACATGCTACGTAATCAGGAAATTTGGCAAGTAAAGATATGAATGTTGTGGATTTGAGGTTGAAATTGGATTTTTTATTACTTGTTTGTATAATGTGGATGCTGCATTTAGATTTCTATGTATTCCATGGTGTAAACTAAAATTCTATCTTTTTTTTTTTCTTTTTTTAGATTTTGCATTTTCCTGTCTAGATATGAAAAGGAACAATTAAACTTTCATTTTTACCATAGATTTTTTTATTGTAAGAAGCTTTATGGTTGTGTTTTATCAGTGTAGCTATGTTTGATTATTTTATAGGCAGATAGTGTATACTTTAGGATGAACATAAGAGATTAATAGTTTATATAAAAAGATTAAAATTAGCTTTATTTTTTTATAATTAATAGTTTAGGGAAAAAAATTAAATTTTTTATCTTTTATAATAATACGTTTAGCAGAATGTGAACAAGTTTCACAATGTTTATTATAATTAGAGTGTGACCAATATCCTTTCCCCCGTTTTCAGAAAAAAGCCAAGTAACCTTACTAAATTTGGGTGTTGAAGCTTTGCTACTAATAACAATTCATTTTTAAATTTTATATCTCCCTGGCCAGAATTCCTGAACAACCGTTTGAAAGCAAATTCGCCATTGGGAAGTCTACCCGGAAAATATACAAGAGTTTTGATAAGTTAGACCCCTACCAAATACCTGTTTTTGACAAATAGGTTATATTTAGCCCAATCTTATATCTTGTAGACTAGTCCAAATCTACCTTATCCAAGCTTATTTGCATTTGAAAAGTTATTTGAAGCATTTATGATAGTTTGGAAATCCAATTGCAATGTCTCACTGGGTTCATTTCATCGCCAGCTTCAAAGTTACTTGGAGGATGAAGGTAAACGAGTTCTTTATATTATATTCAAGAGTGGGGTTGCAGAAATTTAGCAAGGATTGTTTTTTCTGATCATTTGACTCAGATTTTATTTAGCATGTACAATTTTGTTTTCTTAATTGATACAAAGAAGTATTATAAGATTGGAAAGAAAAGTCTATCATAAATTATGTGATTTCCAACATTAATACCGAGCAATTATTTATCTACAATGTTAACTTTATTAATGAACATGTCATTGCCATTACATAGGTCTGTCATCATAGTTAACAGTTAAGGCTAATTTTTTAATTAATTTTTTTAAATTATTCTAACTATATTGATATCATAAAATATATTTTAAAATCATATTTAATATTATTTGAGATACTTTATGATGTTTTAACTTATGATTTTTCTAACGTTAAAATAACAAAAAATTATAGATAGTTTGTTATGCCTTACAATTCGATTTAATTTATAATATTGATTGAATCACACTAAATAGAAATGTATTTTTTGGAATTTTAATTTTTATTAATAATTTTTCATTTTATTTTATTAATAAACTCTTAAACATTTTTCTTTTTGGTGTGTTATACGCATGGACACCATTTCGATAAATTAAATTATATCATTTAAGTTATATTGATACAATTATATTATTTATAATTTTTTATTAGATGGTTATATTTATAAAATTTCTTATTAATCTGAAAATATTTAATATATCATTATATATGTCAATTATTATTATATATACATTTAAAAAATATATAAAAAAACTATTTGTTTCTAGATTTATTATTGTCTAAATTTTATAAAATTTGATGCAGATAATTATGATAATAAATAATTACAATTTAATGATTAAAAAATTATTTCATAAAAAGCTATAAGTTGATCTAACTTTATCAACGTAGTTAAATAGTATAATTTAGTTTTTCTTCATTTTTATATATTTGATATATCAAATTTTAAAAATTAAATTTGAAGTAAGAATGATTAAAATTATAATATTTTTAAGAATTGTTTATTTAAAAAATGTACCCTTTAAATTTATTGCAGTGTGTCAAAATTTTAAATTAAAATTAAATTGGTATTTAAAAATAAAAATTTAAAATTTTAATATAAAAACACTATGTAAATGAATAAGAATAAGAGTAGATTTTAAAAATATCTAATTTAAGAATAAAAACTTTAAATTAATGTATAGAATTAGAGGTAGGTTAAGCAAAGATGGATGGCATGAGATATCAAAGAGGTGCAGGGGCAGGGGTTCACATATTAGCGCAAGACATTAAGTAAAAGAAAATTAAATACAGCCAACAAGAAAAAAAAATCAAATCAAGTAAATAAAAAATAATCAATCAAGTGTAGTACTGATAGATTTATTTAGATTATTCAATTACGATTGGATGCTAAAAACTAAAGTAAATAAAATGTAATTTGTCAGAGATAATAAAGTTGTTAATTGAAGAATTCAAAAAACCGAGTAAAAGAGTTGTCATGGGTCGATTAAGATGAAATAGAAAAATGTTTACGTGTGAAAATAAAAAATTGAGATTCAATTAATTAATAATATTATTGACAAAATCAAAACAAGTCGACTGACACTTTGAAAATATAAAAAATACACCTTCCTAAAATTTGATTAAATAAAGCATTCAATTAAGTAAAAAAAAATTTTGGGTGGCAGGAGCCACAAATCGATTTTCAGAAAGAAAAAAAAAATGCTAAGTTCTTTTTCTTTTTTTGGGTGGCGGCATATTGATTTGTTGTCCTCGAACAAATTCGCTGTAACAACGAGAAAAAAAAAAGGCATTCTGATCTTATGCTATACATTTGAGATAACGAAGGAGATTACACGGATTTATAACTTAGGTAATAAATTAAAATTAAAAAAGCCCATTTAAACAGAAAAAGGATCCAGTTCACAAACATTATTACATATTATATTTTTTAAATATATATCAAATATTATTATATATTATATCTTTTAAAATATATATTAGATGCAACATTTTTAAAAAATATTATTAAAATTAATAGATAATATTTTTTTATATTTTGATAATATTTTTAAATATTACTAATAATATTTTACGATATAAATTAAATGTAATATTTTTTAAAATATTATTAAAATTAATAGATAACATTTTTAATATTTTTGTAGATTTTTTTAAATTTTATAAAAAATATAATATAATATAATGAAATAATAACAACATTTGCAATAAAATAAACATCAGTCAAATTCGACAAATTGATTTTTTTTTTTAAAATTGATGGGGCAACTCGGGCTTTTGGTATTCGATTTTTGAACAATTGGAACATACAATGTGGAACTATTTGTGGAACCTATTTAGAAGATTCTTGGAACAATTTTCATGACTCCAAATGAAAACCAAGATTGAACATAATGCAGCATATACAAAACTGTATCATGACGTTTGATACTCAGTGATTATATGATGATCATTGATTAAAAAAAAAAATTAGAGTGGGGTTTTGCTCTAAAATTTTCTTAAACAGTACTAGTTTTTGCGGAGCATTCATCCACAACCCATGCATCCTTTTTAATTTAATAGGAATTGGAGAATGCCTATACTCTCCAACATTCCAGCCAAATTCCACCACTCTCTCTCTCTCTTAGCTATCTTAGGTTCCTATCACTATCTCTTTAATTTTCCTTTGTAGACATGACTCAGGTAGCGAAGAACGTTCTTGCAACCATTCTTCTGGAAATGTTAGTTGATCATGTTGGAGTCTTTTTTGAGTTATCATTGATGGGCTTTGAGCATTGGCTTCTATTAAAGCAGCTTCATTCACTTGAGACTGCCTCAAAGCTTTTGTACCATAGGGTTCGTTAGAGACTTTATAACAAAATCAGTACATAATACTATAACGGTTGGTGTTCCTTCTATATTCTTTTTTGTAGCCCAACCATTAGTGAGATCGATCTACTTTATAGTTTGGAAAACAAAGACCAGTTTTTGAAGCTCTCGTTCTATATATATATATATGTTTGAATCAATTTTTTGAGATATACTAACATCTCGGTTTGATGTTGAGTTCTCATCATCTGAGTCTTGACTTTGATAAAATATATCTTTACCTTTTTCAGCAAGACTCCTTAATAGATTACGCGTTGGACTTGCATGGATAAATGCTCAACAATTAATAAAGATGAAAGATGGCATAAAAATTGAAAGAAAAGGTACTTACCAAAATAATATTACAACAGAAAGATAAGTTGCATGGACGTACAATATTGAAGTAAAACAAGAGACGCAACAAGAAACATAAATGTAATCAGATCATTATTTCCACAGTACTTTTATTTTAATATATATATTTTTCTATCATTTCACTATTTTTGTTATTTTTTACTTTATTTTAATTATTTTTGCACGTACGTCATCTATGCTTTTAAATAGAGTAGTTTCAAGAGGGAAAATATTTTAGAAAGCAGGAAATATCATGCGTCAAGCGTGGCGAACATTCAAGGAAAGTAAGACACTAAAAAAGAAAATGAACACATCAGTAATTGATATGTGATAACATTAATATAAAGAGACAATACATGAATTGTGACTTCTTGTGTTTTGATACTGACTAATATTTAAAAAAAGAATGATCCAAATTTGTAAATTTGAAATCAACAGGATATAGATGTTTATTATATTTCCAAATCGAAATTAAAATTTGACTGTCCAGTTGTGAAATATGTGTAGCGGGAGAAGATTATGAGGCATTCATCACATAAACTGCAGTGAGTTCAATTGTGAGTCTGGTCCTCAGGAGATGTAAAGGGAGGGCAGGGAATTGCGCAACCTCCCCCCCCATGGCCCCGAACGCAACAACCATTGGCTGTGGAGAATGCTGCAAAAACAAATGAACCATTAATAAATGGAATGTAAGAAAGTATTTATATGTGAATACGAATAATCTTTAATTCAAAAATGGTTATGAGAATATAAAAAGAGAATGCATGATAACCGATGCGATCGCCATTTTTTCGATTAGAGAAAGCCGGAGCTAAGTCCCTTGCTGGTGCCACCTCTGAGGAGAATAGAAGGAGCATGGCCAACAGGCCTAGGATCAGTGTTTCTCTCTTAGAACACATTTTTAAATAGTGAACTGCAGCAGATCGATTCAGTTGAGATATATTTGGTTCTTAAGGATGAGAAAGTTAGAGGGAAAGAATGCATTATATACAGAAGGGTTAAGCATGCTGATTCAACCAGTACTGGCTGAAGCGAAGTTGATTGGTATTGAGGTGGGACAAGACGTTACACATTTCTCATTGACAAAGTAATAAATTACATTTTATTGCTATTATTTTCAGCTTGTTCGGACCATTGATGAAGTTTTGTGATATGTTAATAAAATAGAATAAATCTGGGCGAAAATGAAATTGTAAGAATTGTTTGGTGATTGTGACGTGTCTAATTAAGCATACGATGACTTCAACCTTTTTGTTATAACGTGTGATAGTTATACTTTGGTGCATTATGAAGTCTCCTGTGAATCATACAATGAAATGTCTTATGTTTTCATATGCCTACCCTTATATCCTAAATCAATATATGAAGTTGCGGATTTTAAGCCATCGTTTGAGGATTAGATACTTGAAAACAAATATAAGAAAAGCATATATATATATATATTGTTATTTTAAGTTTAGTTTTCATAATATCAATATTTACAATTCCATCACTTTATCATTAATATATAATCATTTTAAAAAGTTCAAAATAAAAAGTTGTTTCAAGAAGTAAATAGAAAAAACATAATAGAGAACGAGTGATTTTTATATCAGTCTTTATTGATTATTTACATTTCCATCTTGGGTAGACTTTATCATTAATATATAATCATTTTAAAAAGTTCAAAATAGAAAGTTGTTACAAGAAGTAAATAGAACAAACATAACAGAGAACGAGTGATTTTTATATCAATCTTTATTGATTATTGGAATATCTTTTCTGTTATTTTTTTATCAATGATTTTTTTTTTAATTTTATCCAGTGATATTTTTATAAAATATTTTTATGAAGAGATAAATCTTTCATCTATTTAAAAAGTTTAGTAATATGATTTGAAGATTGATATTTAGTTTTTAAAAATTATTACATGATTGCATTTTTTTTTAACAATGAATTCTTATTTTACAAATGAGATCTCACTTGAATTAGGACGAATAAAATTTTGAATTTATTTCCACAATTGTAGTGATACATCAATATTTATACTTTGATTAAACTGAAATTAAAATTAATATCTTAATTCTTAGTATTTTTTTATAAATTAAATTTAGGTGATTACTTAATTTAAATTTGCCAATTCACAAAGTTATGATTTTGGACATAATATCCTGAATTCAATGATGGGTTCTACTACATCTACTTAAATTTTTAGTTAATGATTTCTTTAATCAAAATTTCTTTATATATATTATGTGTTCAATATTTTATAAATTTCTAAACTAACTTTATTTTTGTTAATTCTTTAATTTCCTTAAGAAATTCAAGTGATACTTAAGAGATGACATATACTGTGTCTTATATTATGTTTTACTTGTAAAAATCTATAATTATTTTTTATGTGTTTTCAATACTCATGTCACTCATCTCCAATATGTTAATGACATAATTATATTGAGGAGGGCAAATGTTCATAATATCATTGCTATTGAAAAGAATGTACAAGTGTTCGAATTATGCTCTGACTTGAAAGTGAACAATGACAAAGGTTTTATAACTGGGATCAACGTATTTCACCATTGGTTAACCCTATGCAACGAATATTTTACAGTGTCTGTATTTTTCTATTAACGATAATCCATGAAGGAAAAACATGTGGCAACTTACTTTGGATATTGTTAGGAGTATATTAGTCAGCTGGAACATAAGATGGTTAACTATGTGCTGGAATTGTGTTGCAAAAATCTATCATATCCTCTCTACCAATTTACTTTCTTTCCCTTTTTAAGATCTTCATAGGTATTGTTACTTCTCTTTGCTCTACCTTTAACCGTTTTTTTTTTGTTGAAAAAGTGAGTTACAAAAAAGACTCTCTAGATCACCTCTCTACCAATTTATTTTCTTTCCCTTTTAATATCTTCATACCTATTGTTACTTCTCTTCGTTTTATCTTTAAATGTTTTCTTTGAAAAAGTAAGTTACAAAAAGAAAAACTTTCTAGATCTCTTGGAATGATGTTGGCAAAAGAAAGAAGAACGAAAGATTTAGAATAAAAAATACAATGTTACTAAAAAATTCTTCTTCTTCAAATATTTGAACTCACCAACAATGTTTTTACATTGGCGGTGGAATTTGTGATTCATATAAAATTTGAACCCATAATTATATGGATCACAAACTTAATCCTAAGTGCACTTTATTTAGTATATTTACTTATTTTAAATATTTGAATAAATATCTTTAAAATTTGTTAAATAATAAATCCAGTTCTTCTTAAAAAACTGAGTAATTCTTTTAGCACTTAAATTGTCAAAAATTCTAAATCTTGGAGCGTGGCTATCCACCAACATTTTTTTTATCTTTGATTACTTGAACATTTTGAACCCCAAGACCTGAGTAGATTTAAACATGAAAACCTCAACAATCGATAACATTAAAGAAACCTTTAACATACACATTCATGCTTTTCATATATTAGCAACATTTTAAATGAATTGTATATTTATCTTTTTTGAAATATTTGAATAATTTTTATTAAATTATTGGTCTAAACCTGTACAGAGAAGACTCATCAACCAATATGCTTCTAGTTTTACTTTGTGATTCTTGAGTGTTTCAATTTTTTTATCCGTTTCTTTTAGGTATGGCAAAGGGGTGAGTTGGGTGCTGATTTTACATTTCCTGTCTCCGATATTTGTGCCCATCTCCATCCCCATCCCTATCTCCGTCAGATTTAGGATATTAAACCTGATTTTTGTCTTGTTTGGTTTGAGGAACCCACCTTGTATCTGTTTTTGATATTTTTATTTTTTTATAATTTATTAAATTATTATATATTTTTTAAAATTTATATAATTTATTATTTTATAACCTTATTAATTTTATATAATATTTTAAAATAATAAAAATATTTTAATAATTTTAGAAGTGGGATGGGTTCAAAAACGAAAAAAAAAAAAGTATAAATATCCCCTGTTTCCGTTCCCACTTTTAAAAATCGGATCTTAGCATCCCGATCAACTAGGGTTTTCCGTGAAACTTGGGGCAGGGTTTATTTCACCATAGTTACACGTCTTCTGGCTTTTTATTTTTGGTCAAGGTCTTCTCGCTTGAGTAAAGGAATTTCATTGATAACAGTAGAGTTCGACTTTACCTTTTGGCCTCTTTTAATAGTAAATAATGGATGATGTAAGAGAAAAAAAATAAATGTGTTATCCCGCCCCATTTTTTAAGAGGATTGATCCAGTATTATCGATTTGATTGAATTTGCAATCTATTGTACGGTCAAACTATAATGAAGTTATGAACCAAGTTTTTAATTTAATAATGGTCCACATATAGAAAAATGGCATATGAAATCGATTTTCATTGCCATCAAAATATCCAAGTCATGCAAGATGGACTCATCTTCGGTATGAACATGAATTATATATAATAAAATCGTCAGTAGAAAAATGACTTACGAAATATTTTTGAGTGTCAATTACAACGTTAAAGTCATAAATAATTGTCCGTGGACAAATGACTCACGAATATTTTAAGTGTCAATTACAGCGTTCAAGTCATACATGAATTATATATATAATTTGTCCATAAAAAATGACTTACGAAATATTTTAAATTGTCAATTACAATATTCAAGTCATACATGAACTATATATAAAATTGTCCGTAGAAAAATGGCTTAGGAAATATTTTAAGTGTCAAATACAATGTTCAAATCGTACACGAATTATATTAAAAATTGTATGTTTTTTGTCAATGACAACGATCAAAACATATAAGTCGGAGTGATCTTTGGGCCGCAGATTAAATGTTGTATTTGTCCCTTAAATTTGACTGGTTGAGGTGTTTCTAACGCGTTATAGATTAGTCACAAGAACCAAGGAACAGGAAGATATTTTAATAACTTTTGTCAGAAAAGATCCAAAATTCAAATGAAGGGATCGAAAATAGATTTTCATATACATAATTATATTTTTTAAGTACAATTTTTTTAATTAATTATTGGAGATTATTTTTAAAAAATATATTATCTAAATTTTTTTGGTAATTAATATATTTAAATTTAATATTTATTAATTATATCAATTTTACTAATATATAAATATATTATTAAATTTTATAATTATATATAATATTTATATATATAAATAAAAAATCAACATAAATTATATTCTATATTACATTATCTAATGAATTTTTATTAGGTAAATTTATCTTAAAATTATTCATTAAATTAAACATATTCATATCATATAAATTATATATGTAAAATTTAAAGTTATTTATATTTTATTTAATTATTTTAAAATTAATATATTATAATATATAAAAATAAAATTCTTTAATTTTATATTAATAGTTATTTAATTTTAACTAAATTTAACGCTGATAATCGAAGTAATATATAATTATAATTTAACAAATCAATTGATAAAATTTTTTTTTTTATGAAGTTAGTAAGGATATAATATTTGATATAATTCAAATTACTTTATATTATATTTAAAAATATATAATAAAAATCTATAAATAATAAATTTTATTGAAAATTATAAAATTTATATATTGATAATATTAAATAGTAAATTTTTTAAAATTATTATTTATTATTTTTTACTGTACATCTTTTGATATACATTAAATATATATATATATATTTTACTTAAGAACATATAATAAAAATTTATATTTATATATTGATAATATTAAATATTATAATTTTAAAAAATTATTATTTTCTAATTAATTATTTATGTATTTAGATATATTATAATATACATAATATTATAAAAATACCTAGTTATAATTGAAAAATTAATTAATAAATATATACCATTAACTTTTATTGGAATAATAAATTTTTTTAAAATATACACAAAATATTTTCTAAATGAACATATAATTAATAAGTAATTTACACTTTCAACTATTTATATATACTTATGTTATTTTGTTTATTTTTTCTCATTTTATTGCATCTGATGCATCCATCTATTATTTTTATAAAGTTACTGATCAAACCTTACTACTGTTGTACATAAAGAATCGAATTAAAAATTTTATTGTTTCAATAAAAATTGAAACACAATTAAGTGATAGAGTTTTGTTTATCAAAATTAATATCTTAATATCACGTATATAAAAAACTAATTCTGATAACGAAATATCACGTAAGGAAAGAATCGAAATAAAATAAATTTCAATATTTATTAATAAATTTTTGTGCATTAAACAAATATTTTTAACATTGGATAACATTACAAATATATGCAATTAAAGTAAAACTATATAAAAATATCATCGGTTCCAAACAATTAAGAAAAATAAAGTATAATTGAAGATGTATTATCGTCGAGAATAAAGATTTTAAAGAAATAAAAATTAAAAAATAAAGAGTAAATTGTGTAAATTAACTATTAATTTTACATGATGTATTAATTAGACAGGACAACTGTATAAAAAACAAGGTGAATTAGTACCGTAATTAGTGTGATTTATTTTTATTTTTCACACAATATTACACATTTCTAAGGCATATCAATTCATTTTTGTTTACTTTTGTAATGTTGAAACTCCAAAGATTAGGCGTAACTTTTTTCCCCTCTATTTTGTATCGCCTATCCGTTAGATGAGACTCTGTTCTATTTTTGTTATTCTCATTTCAGGAGATGAGGAGACATCTGCAAAAATTACAGATTTGGTTGAGTTTCACACAATCCTTTATTATATACAATAAAATTTAAAATTAAAATTTTATATAAATAATTTTAAAATTTTACTGTTAAATCAGTTTTAGTAGGTCGTCTCACACAATTTATAAACGAGATATTTGTTTATTTATTATTGCATATTTTTTAGGCGACACTATCATTAATTTTCTTTTAATTTATACAATATCATTCCACATACGAATAATATTGTAACAAAAATAATAAAATAATCGATAATTAGTTTCGTTGTGATCATATTTTAATAATTAATTGAAAAATGCATTTTTTTTTGTTAAAACATATTAAACACGCTTTCTTTATTATATTTATTTTTTGTTTCGAATTCATTGCTCGACACTCAACGTTCTATGTTTTTTTTAATTCTTGCTTATGTCCTGGACATAGCGAGACAATTTCCAAAGTTGTAGATTTGACTCAACCTTATTGCTTTTGGTTTTGTTTCTCTATTTTTTTTATCTCTTATCCTTTGGGTGAGACTTTTATTAATGTTTTTTCTAATCTTTTGGCACCATCATCTCTTATATACGATATTGCTCTAGCAAAAATCAATAAAATGGTAGATGATTTGACACGTGGAGAAAATATTTCCAAAGTAATAATTAATTTTTTCATAAATAATTTAAAAAATATATTTTATTTATCAAGATGTCCTTAAAATCAAATTGGCTGGTTTTACTAGTTGAATTGAAAACTAGCTAGTTTACAAGCCTCGATAATTTAAAAAATTAGTAGATCGAAGAAGAATCAGCCAGAATTGATCAAAAATCAGCTAGAATTAGTTAAAACAGGAAAAAATTAATGGTAAAATTGAATCGATTTTAAAATAAATTATTTTTTCATATTTTATTTTAAAATATTTCTAAAATAAATAAAAACCCAAATCTATAAAATAAATTAGCATATAATCATTCTATGCTAATTTAAAACATCAATTAACTTAATTTTTAATAATTTTATATTAATATAATACTTAATATATTATATAATATTAAATATATTTTTTATTATTATTGATTCAATCATAATTTAATTACAGTTAAACTAATAAGTCATAAACTAATATCTTTATTAGTTAAAAATAAGTCAATTTTAAAATTATTAGTATAAACTATTGCATTCATCAAGAAGAAAATACAGAAGAGATATAATACGATTACAAACTACCATACCGATAAGTATAATACCATCTTTCAACCTAATGAGGAATAGATTAAATTTTTTTATGAAGGCATTTACAAAAATACTAGAATTTGTAATTATATGATTTCGATCGCTCCTCTAATTTAAAATATATTATGTAAACTCAAAACGTTTGGAGAACTGTGCATCGAAACATACCATACAACAACGAAAACAACTCTGTTTTTTTTTTTTTTTCCAATCTGGTAAGTATATAAATAGAGTTCCCCCTGAAGTTGAACCATACTTTGCTATAGCCCTTGGCAATTAACTGGAGTGATCATGGATACATGTTCCTACCAATATACAATAATTTTTGCATGGTTGTTATGCACAGTGATGCTCCACACAGGCATCAACAGCTTCAATATCCATTGCAATGAAGAAGACAAAAACGCTCTCTTAAACTTCAAAAAAGGAGTCATAGATCCATCAGGAATGCTCTCTTCATGGTCTACCAAGCAAGATTGTTGTGAATGGAGAGGGGTGAAGTGTGACAACACCACACGTAGAGTCACTGAGCTCACTCTCCCATGTTCAACAACTCCTCCAACCTATACCGACAAAGTTGATAAATCACACTGTCTCACAGGTTCCATTTACCTATCTTTGTTAGAATTTGAATTTCTAAATCTCTTGGATTTGAGCAACAATGACTTCTTGGTTCTTCAATTTGATTCTGTGGACAATCGGAATTCTCATAACATATCTGTAGGTCTAGGTACTACTACTCATCAATGTGTCAACTCTTCAAATCTTCGTTATCTTGATTTATCAGAGAATGAAAATTTTGTCACTAATAATCTTCAATGGTTTTCCCGTGTTTCATCCTTGGAATATCTCAACCTTGGTGGCATTGATCTTCGCAAGGAGACAAACTGGCTTCAATTGGTAACTATGCTACCATCACTTTCAGAGCTAAACTTGTATGATTGTCAACTTGAAGACCTTAGTCCATCTCTTGAGTATGCTAATTTTACTGCACTCAAAGTTCTTGATCTTTCCGAAAATAATTTTGACTCTGAGTTCCCTAAATGGTTATTCAATCTTAGCTCTCACATCACAGAAATTTCCCTTCGCTATAATTCTTTAAGAGGCCAACTACCTAAGCCGTTGCAAAATCTTCGACTCTTGGAATTTTTAGACTTGAGATACAACAACTTTAATGGATCAATTCCAGATTGGTTAGGTCAACTTGAACATCTACAATATCTTCATCTTTCTGATAACATGTTTTCTGGATCCATTCCCTCAAATTTAGGAAATCTATCATCCCTAATTTCCTTGTTTGTTGAATCAAATCAAGCAACTGAGGCTGTGTCTAAGAGAAATTTTGCCAAACTCTCCAAGTTAAAGTTTCTGAAGATGCTTTCATGGCCGCCACTAATATTTGATTTTGACTCCAACTGGGTTCCACCTTTTCAACTTACACAATTAATTTTAAGATTTTCCGGTCCTAAACTTCCTACATGGTTTTATACACAAAGATCTATTGATGCTCTAACTATTTTCAACTCGTCATTTGAGGCTCCAAGTGAATTCTGGAATTTTGTATCTAGAATGAGCCTCCTCCGTTTAGAAGGGAATACCATAAATGGGAACCTGTCAAATGTGTTATTGAACACTGAACACATACTTCTGACATCAAATGATTTGAAAGGTGGCTTGCCTGGATTATCATCAAATGTTAGTGTTGCTGTGATATCAAACAACTCATTATCAGGAACTATATCTCCTCTCTTGTGTGATCATAACATGTCAAATGGAAAAACCAATTTGTTGTACCTAGACATATCTCAAAATCATCTATCTGGAGAGCTTACAAATTGTTGGAAAAATTGGAAATCATTGGTTCACATTAACCTTGGAAGCAACAATCTAACAGGAGAAATACCCTCATCAATGGGTTTGTTGTCTAATCTTACCTCACTGCATCTGCATGAGAACAAACTATATGGAGAGATACCTTCCTCGTTACAAAATTGTCACTCTCTATTAGTTTTTAATGTTCGTGAAAACAAATTTTCTGGAAATATACCAAGTTGGATACCGCAATCGGTAAAGGCTCTTCAATTAAGGTCCAATCAATTCAATGGTAATATTCCAGTGCAGATATGCCAAATGTCTTCCCTCATAATTCTGGACATTGGAGATAACAGAATTTCAGGACATATACCCAGTTGCCTAAATAATATCACAGCCTTAATTTTCAACAATGCTTCAACGAATAAACTTACATTTTTCTTTAGCTTATCCAGTATTAATGCATATTTCTTCTTCGAAGACAGTCTAGAACTGGTTATAAAAGGTCAAGGATCACAATATGGGAGAAACTTGCATTTTATGAGCTTAGTTGATCTTTCAAATAATCATCTATCTGGAATGATACCTCCACAATTGTTTACCCTCGTTGGATTGAACTCCTTGAACTTGTCCTGCAATAAATTACTAGGAAGAATACCAAAGGTGATTGGCAACATGAAAAAGTTAGAGTCCCTTGATTTTTCAACAAACCAACTTTCAGGGGAGATTCCTCAGAGTATGTCAAATTTGTCTTTTCTTAGTTACTTGAACCTATCATTCAACAATTTCAGTGGAAGCATACCATCAGGGACACAGCTTCAGGGGTTTACGGCACTTAGTTATATTGGTAATACTTATCTCTGTGGAACTCCGCTTTCTAAAACCTGCTCACAGGATGGTAAATATAAAGACAAACAGCCTATGGATGAAGATGAAGATGAATTTTTATCTTGCTTTTATATTGGCATAGAATCTGGAACTGCCACCGGCTTTTTGGGAGTTTGTGCTGCCATTTTCTTGAATAGGAAATGGACACATGCTTACTTCAAATTTCTTTCACGCTTAAGTTATCGATTTAGATCTAATTAATATATATATATATATATATATAAATAAATAAAAGTAGGTTCAAATTACTTAAAAGTAATTTTTATTAGAATTATTTTGTTTAATAATTTTTATATATAATTATATTATATCAATTAAACTGTTAAATAAATAAATTATATTATATAAATTATTTTTATAAATTTTAAAAATATTTAATATTTTATTAAATAAATTTAAATTAATGGATAATATAAAAAGTATATTATCCATTAATTTAAATTTATTTTTTAAGATATCAAATATTTTTTAAATTTTATAAAATTTTGCAAAAATAATTTATATAATGCAATTTATTTATTAAATAGTTAGATTGATAAAATATAATTATATATGAAAATTATTAAACAAAAGAACTTTAGATAAAACTTTTGAAATAATTTAATTCTTCCTTTTATATATATATATATATTATATTATGAATAATATACATAAATACTGATAAATATATTGTGTAAGTTTTATATTGAATATATCAATCATATTAACATTTTTAAAATAATCAATTGAGAAATATGATTAATATTTTCTTTTTTGGTGATTGAAGATTAGGGTATTGTTAGAGGAGTGTTGATGAATGTATCATTATATAGAGCCGTATATCGTTTACACGTGATTTTCATTATGTTTTTTTATTGTATAACAAAAGAATATGACTCACTAACGGCTTCATAAAATGGGATGGAATGGAACGGATGATACTGTAGGATGGTATGATCAAACATTTTTTTGATACGAAGATGTTCTTATTTTTGAGTATGGGTTTGTCATAAAAAAAATAACGGGTTTGTCGTAAAAAAAATAAGGGCATTGTTATGGATTTATCTTTAAAAGATTATTTTTTATTTTTTATTTATTTTTAACTAAAAAAAATTGTAATTCGCATTTTTTTTTTCAAATAAATCATTAAAATATCACGATTAACCTAAAGAATAAAAAAATATAAAAAAAAAATAGTTGTCATGTGTATTGTTAGTAAATGAGGTAGAGCCTGGCTCACTTACTAACAATTCACTTTTCTTTTAAATCCTAATTTTATATTTTATAAAATTATTTAAATTTTATAAATCTTTATTAAATATTTGACTTTAAAATTATTTTATATTTTAATACTATTAAAAAATGGTCTAAATTTTTTTTAAAAATAATTTAAAATTTTTAATTTAAGAAAAATTAATGTTGACTAAGCATGTAAAATTTAGAAAAAGGACTTGTTTTATTTGAAAATATAAAAAACTAAAATTATATATAATCTAAATTAAAGGAACAAAGTGTAATTAAGTCAATAATTTTTTATAAATCTTTTGATTGAAATCTATATATCATTAGAAAATCCACTTATGTGATATGGGATACTATGTTTTACCACAACTCTCGGAATCAATAAATCTGTTTTAGGAAAATGTTTTATAGACACTTTCTAGATGTCTAAGTTTTAAGAGAAAAAAATGATAGAATGATAAGTAATATAATACGATAAAAGAAACAAATAAAAAATGTTAGATAAAAATATTAGTACTATTGGATGAATGAAAATCATGGTTGAATATATTCCAAGTACAGAAAATCTACTGTTTAATGGTTTTATGGTGGCAACCAAAATACCATGGTGCTAATAAGCTAAATAGCCAATCTAATGTTAATGAAAACCATACAGAAAATGTTAAATTCTCACTCTTTTAGAAAGGTGTGAATATAAAAAAAGTTTACAATGATTATATAAAGACCATACATTCAACACCCTTCTCAAATTCTAATTGTACGAACAAATCTTTACAAATTTGAATTAGAAATTGCTATAATTTTTTTTCCCTAGAGTTAGTAAATTTAGCAAAAGCCTCAATCAAACAACTTCTTTATAAATTAAAATTAGAACTCCATTATTGTCATTAACAAGTTCTGAACAGAAAATGAACATGCTCAATCCAGATTTGCACTTAAAAAGCATTTATTAATAAATAACCAATTTAATTTTTTAAAAATAAAATATATTTTTAGTCCATATTAATATGTTTAAAGTTTATATGAATCCTTCAAAAGTCTGTTAGTTTTGGATCTTATAAAAATTTAAAAATTTTAAGAAATTTGTTTATTATTAATAGCATATCATACATCTAAATATAGTATATCACTTAACATTTCAGAAACTTGATACAAAAGGATAACATGGATGCTTTTAAAAAAAATTAAAATTAATATGAACTAAAATTAAAAAAAAATAAAAATTATATTTATGTGGAATAAAAATATATTTAACTTTTTAAGTGTTAGAAAATATAATAACTATATGTAAGAACTAGAAAACGGTAAAGCATAAATCAGGATACTTCTTTTATCCATAACTGAAGAAAGCCTAAAAAGTTAGAAGATAGAGCATTTATAAGAAAGTAAAATACAAAGATAAGCAGATATAACTTGCAGTATTATTCAGTACAACATATTTGGTACAGAGCTTAGCTTCGGAAAGGAACAGTAATTTTCTCACAAATTGTACATTTGAATAGGCTCACATGTAACGGCTAACACCAACATATGATGCCTCTTAGAATCTATAGTGCCGCCAAGGATTGAATCAATTTTCAGTCCTGCAATGCAAGGAATCTTGTCCTTTTCTCCTTTCTTTTGCCTTAAAAGCTGATCAAAATAATAACTTTTGCTGTAGCTAGTCTTCTTTTTCAACATGCCAGTTAATTTGACATGATTCATTAAGTGGAGCATATCCTGATCATACTTTTCTGAATCTCCTCCTCCCAAATTTTGAACTTGGGGAATTGTAACAATTTCCCTGAGTTTTTGTTTCGATGAAATCATGTGGATCAGAAATTGCTGCAATATTTTATGGTAGTTTTAGACTTCAATGCCAGAAACTGGCAATTGAGAATTTTTTGTACAATTTTGATGACCAATTTTGAACAACTTGAACAAAGGTCAACAAATGTGGAACTGTTTGGGAACTAGTTTGGATGATTCTTGGATCGATCTTCATGACACCAAATGAACCAAGATTGTACAATTTTGAATGAAGGTCAACAAATGTGGAACTATTTGGGAACTAGTTTGGATGATTCTTGGGTCAGTCTTCATGACACCAAATGAACCAAGATTGTACAGTTTTGATGACCAATTTTGAACAATTTGAACAAAGGTCAACAAATGTGGAACTATCTGGGAACTAGTTTGGATTATTTTTAGTTCAGTCTTCATGCCACCAAATGAACCAAGATTATACAAGTTTTTTGTAAAATTTTGGTGACCAATTTTAAACAACTTGAACAAAGGTCAACAAACATGAAATTGTTTGGGAACTAGTTTGGGTGGTTCTTGGGTCAGTCTTCATGACACCAAATGAACCAAGATTGTACAATTTTGGTGACCAATTTTGAACCACTTGAACAAAGGTTAACAACCGTGAAACTGTTTGGGAACTAGTTTGGGTGATTCTTGGGTTAGTGTTCATGACACCAAACGAACCAAGATTGTACAATTTTTTTACAAATTTGGTGACCAATTCCGAACAACTTGAACGAAGGTCAACAAATGTGGAAATGTCTAGGAACTGGTTTGGATGATTCTTGGGTCAGTCTTCATGACACCAAATGAACCAAGATTGAGCATAATTTTGACAGTATAGGAAACTGTATCATGCTTTTTGACAATCAAAGTGATTATACGAGGATTGGTCAAAATTGACAAAAAAGGGTCTTGATGCAAATTTGATATTTTGACAATAAAAGTTGAGATACCTCAGGAGGGAGTTATCTGATTTTGATTTATGTCAGGTTTTTGGTAACCGATTTTGAACAACTGGAACAGACAATGTAGAACTATTTGTAGGTTCCAGTGGAACCTGTTTAGAAGGTTCTTGGAACAATATTCTTGACTCCAAATGAAAACCAAGATTGAACATAATGCAGCATACCAAACTGTATCATGCCTTTTGATAATCAGAGTGATTAAATGATGATCATTGATCAAAATTAACAGAGAAATTTTTTTTGGAGTGGGGTTTTGTTCCAAAACTTTCTTAACAAGTACTGGGTTTTTGCAGAGCATTCACCCACGACCCAGCATCCGTTTTAATTTTAATAATTTTGAACACAGTGGGATTTGATTTTCCTTGACACAGATGAGGCGTGACATCCTGTTTCAAGGTTCTTAAAACATTAGGAGTTTTGCCACAAATTGTGCAACAACTCATGGGAGATTTTGTTCATTGGCATCTTAGAAAGTGTCATTTTCTTTGCTGATATTGTATTGTCCACTTTTGTTTTAGAATTTGAAAATTTGGTTTTGATAAAATCGAGTTTTCAAGCATGTCAATTTTGGCACTCTTCTTGCACCTTTTGGATCAGTCAATGGGATCTTCCCTTTTGTTTGAAATATATCAACAAATCTCTAGTTGAGATTGTAGATAAATTTGGAAATACTGGATCCATCAACTTAGTGATGCATTGATCCAGGAAATATCCATGTTTGAATCCTCCTATCTTCTTAAAGAAGTAGAAGAACTTGATTCAAATGTGCTGTTTGATGTTATTGTTTCCATCCGAAGAATTACACCACCAGATGGAGTTTCAATTATCTCTTTAAATCTCCTTTGCGTTAGTTGCTCAGGTGGCGAACAATGTTCTTGCAACCATTCGTCTGGAAATGACACTTGATCATGTTTGAGTATTTTTTGAGTTATCATGACAGGGTTTTGAGCATTGGCTTCTATTAAAGTAGTTTCATTCATTTGAGACTGTCTCAAAGCCTTTGTACCATAAGGTTTGTTAGAGACTTTATAACAAAATCTGTACATAATACTAACGGTTGGTGTTCCTTCTATAAGCTTTTCACTTGGAAATTTTATGTCCAAGACCAAACATTTTGTGGTCACACGATTTGTGAGATCTACTTGATAGTTTGGAAAACAGTTGAAATATGCTGGTCCACTCTGAAGATCTGATTCAAGAACTTGTATGACAGAGTCATGAAATTTTATAAATCTTTTGTCTCTTAAACAGATTAAGATAGGGAAATTCGACCTTAATATAGTAAGAGGTTTTGCAGCTACCTGAACTAATCCAAAGTGTACGTAATGATACTTTCTTATGTGTTGGCTTACAATGCCAGAATCCAGAATGGCAACACTTTTGTTGTTACCTTGGACTACAAAACATTTTTCTACTGTTTGGATCTCATAATCGGGCTTTAGTTCAAAGATTGAAGTTTTATAAACTTGGTTTGTTTTGAACTTTGGCATTGACCAGTTTTGAAGTTTTTGTTCCATGTTTGAATTAATTTTTTGAGAGTTAATAACATCTTGGTTTGATGATGAGTTTTCATCATTTTTGTCTTGGTTTTGAACTATGACATCTTTACCTCTTCCGGTAAGACTCTTTAAAAGATTTGCCATTGAAATTAGAAATATTTTATTTCTAGAGATCAATTATTCAAGTAATAAATTATGCGCTGGACATGCATGGATAAATGCTCAACAATGAAGATGAAAGAGATATTGGAAGAAAAAGTACTTATGGCAAGAATGTCAACAAGAGAAAAATAAGCTGAAAGGACTTACAATATATTAAAGTAAAAACAAGAGACACGAGAAGAGACTTTGATGCAAAGCTTAGGTAAGGAACAGAGAAATATTTGTAAACTGTGGAATTGTGAGTGTGGTTCCAATTGGGATGTCTCTTTGAATGTATTTATTGAAGGATGGGGGGAACTTCATGGTACTTAAAGTGATGATGAAATCACAATTATTGTGTCGGCCACCAATGAATTATTTGTGTTCACTATTACGTATCACAGTTTTTCAATATAGATCATATACAACATATTTTTAAAATATTATTAAAATTTATAGGTAATATTTTTTAAATATTATTAATAATATTTTATGATTAAATTAAATATAATATTTATTAAAATATTATTAAAATTAATAGATAATATTTTTTAAATATTAAAAAAATGTGATATGTAGTAATGGTTATGCAATAAGAATGACCTTATCCGTATTACTGTAACAAATTTTGTTGGAACTGGACAACATCATTCCAATACTTTAATTTCAGAAACTGTAATTTTCATGTATTTTAATCACATAAATAATTACATTAATTATTCGTTTGATTCACAAGAAAAAAATAAAGGAAAAAGATTTAAAATTTAATAAAACAAAAAGAAAATTTTAAGTATTTATTTATAAAAAATTAAGATTTTCTGTTTTTATTTTATCTTTCTAACTACATAATAAAAAAAATACATTGTTAATTGTATTTTTATATATTATCATTTAAACAAAATATAAAAATAAAATATTATATAATATACATGATGTGTTAGAAAAAGAAAAAATACAAAATATATTTTAAAAAAGTATTTGATAAATTATTGTAAAAATGATATTATTCTTAATTTAATGCATCATTTGAATATTTTAAGGAAGAAAGACACAAATTTAAGGAGAAAACATAAAGTAACTTATTATGTATTGATAATTTGGAAGAAAAAACATTGATATGACAAAAATAAAAATAAATATTTTTATTTATAAATATATCAAAATAAAAATTATAAGAAGAAGAAAAAAATTATAAATACTATCTACATCTATTTGTGGATGGAAACTAGAAATTAAGAATATTCTTAGAATTTTATTTGTAGTTTATTATTTAGATAAAATTCAATTATTTGGGTTTAAACTTTTTAAGTATTTATAATATAATTGTAAGATTCTAAAATTTATTATTACAATAATATCACATGCATTAAATATTGATCAAATTAATAAAACTTATTTTTAATGAAAAATATTAAAAATATCATTTTCTAAATGTAATATTTAATATCATTTTTACTATTCGATTTAAATTCTTTAATTCATATCTTTATCTCACCGATCATAATTCTTGCACAAATTAAAATTATTAAATATATACACAATTTCAAGCATGTTTGAAGCATATCAGGTACTTATTAATCAAATTAGTCAGAATTTTATTTGATGGAATAATTGTAGTAGAAGGCATGTCAAATAATGTAAAGGCTGGGCTATCAGCAAGACAAAGGTTCTCACTCATATGACACAAATTTTAATCCAATCTTTGCTTTTAAAAATCTAATATTAACCATTAGACTAAATTAAAGGGAATACTTAAGATTTGATGTCAATGGATCCCATTTCTCTTTTATATATATATATATATATATATATATATATAGAGAGAGAGAGAGAGAGAGAGAGAGAAAAAAAGAGAATGGAAATGAAGAAAATAGAAAGAATTTTACCCTTCTAATAACTATAACGATAATTTTATCATATAGACCTTCTTTGGAAAAAAAAAAAAAAAACTCTGAGCAATGTGAATCATTCAACTGGAATCATGTTGTACCTATATAGGTAGTAGATATGACTCTACAATTGTAATTATGAAACTTTCAACTAAGAAAAGAAAGTAGAATTTAGTTCATAAAAAAATCAAGGAATGTTTGATGAACATACAACAAAGAATGATGCAAATGGTGAGTAGAAGTAGATGAACACGCTTCGAACACACTGTTTTGAACGGCTTATTATACAATAAATAATGTGGCGTATGAATATCCGTTGATCATAATCAACGGCTGGATCATATTCCACTTGGACGGGCCAACAGAAGATCCGAATAGAAGCCTAAAAAGGTGGCAACTTTCGCAGAGGTTTTTTATTTTCAATGTACTTTGTTTGAATGTATCCCACCTATTGTTTTAGTCATAAGTGCATGCCACCTTTGTTTTTATATTTTTTTATTGTGAATGGATGCCAACTTTCATAGCTCACATGTTACCATCCCATCACATTGGGCTGCTTTCTCTTTTGGGCTTGTTGGCCTTTCAATTCTATTGCATTTTTAATATAAAATATCAATAGTACACGATAAAAAGAAAAAATAAAGCAGTAGCAACACTTCTATACTGTTTTATTATGCTTTTTTTAATATTATTTTATATATTATATAATTTTTAAAAAATATATAATTATTTTAATTATTACCAATTTGATTATAATTAAACATACATTAAATCTTAAATTAGTAATTTGACTGATTTAATTATAAATTCAATTTTAATCACAATTAAACGGTTAAATCTTAAACTAATAGCTTGATCTGTTTAACTGTGAATCCAAATTTAAAAAATATAATTATTATACAATAACTCAATAAGATTATGGTAAGGATAGATGATAAAAAATCCTCCTGAAACAAAAAAGATTATAAAACACACACCAACAACAAAAGTGTTCTTGAAAGAGATCTCAAGCCACATCTTTGTAGAGATTTTTTTTTCTTCTTGCAAGATATTTTTATATTTTAGTTATACGTTTTTATTATTTGAACTATAAACATATTGGTATGCATATATTTTTAAACTGGCACAAGAGATGCTAATTTCTTTCTATTATATATTATATGAACAGCATTGAAACTTTTACAAATATTCTTTATCATATCTTTAATTGATTATCAAACAGAAAACATTTTTAGTAGAATTTCAGATGAGTTTTAATTTATGTTAATTATGGCAACTCTAACCACGTAGAGTACGAATTTAGCCATATTATACATTACAGGTTACATGCTGGTTATATTAATTATCTCGCACTTTTCTTTCTCTTTTATTGTTACAAAAATTATACGAATGCAATATCTCAAATTAATAATAATGATGATAATATGGGCAAAATGAAAAGTGACAGGATAGGGAAAACTAGCTAAATGTTATACTATTCACACTTATGCTCTAATCATCCCACAGACACAGAGATGCATTATTCAACACTATTTTGACTTGTGAAATATCTTGTGGCCAGAGTCTGTCCTCCTTGCCTGGTATCCCACGCCTCTCATACGGGAGATTTTTTTTTTTCGTGAAATATGTGAAATAATTAAGGAGTATATTTGTATTGGAATTTTTTAAAATTATAAACTTCTTTATTTTAATTCATAAAATTTTACTTTTAATATTTAATTTGCAAATGATATTTTTTTTTTCAAAATACAGAATAAAATTAAAATAAATAATTTAAAAATAAAAAGCTAGCATAAATATTTTATAAAGTTAAAAATAAAAACCAACATGGTTATAATTTAAAAGAGTAAAAGAAAGATTTATCAGTTATGAGTCTCTTGGATACTTTGGGGAACGGCAACTTGAGCAGAGTGAGAGCAGCAATAACAGGGTTCCCAAGATCGCTTTCCAAAAGAAGGACTGCAACAGATATAAATGCAATCTTTTGAGGATAACTTTCGACTAAGAAAGCCGCCACCATAACCACCGCGACCTGGGAAGGAACCACCATATCCGCCGCCGCCGCCGCCGCCGCCATATTTGGCGTCACCCACTTCAGTTGCATCTTCCATATCCTCTGCTGCAAAACGCATGAACCATTAATAATCAAACCATGCGTTTCCTAATGTTTCATAACAAACTTTAGATATAGACAATCCAGAACATTATTTTAAAAGTTTTAAAATATTAGATTAGAAAATCATTTTAAAAACAAGAATTAAATCCAGAATTTTATTGTTAAGTTGGTTAAAATTCAAGAGTACCTTTTACTTCAAAATGATTATAAGAATATGAAAGGAAATTAAAATGGATGATAGCTGACCCTCTTTGTTAATAGACGAAGGGTGAACTAAGTCCCTAGCTGCCACCTGTGAGATGAGAAGAAGCATCACCAACAGGTGTAGGATAAGTATTGCTATCTTCAAACTCATTTCTTCGGTAATGAACTATAGCAAATCGATTTGGATATTCTATGTTTGGTAACGAAGGTGAGAAAATTGGTGGAAAGGTAACTCTATATATACACAGCCACAGGGATGAAAGAGAGAGAACTAAGACACCTTTCAGCAGGTGCGTTGTTGGATTTTTATGTTTGTTTGGTTGGAAACAACAGCCGGATAAAATAATTTATTTTAGAGTACAGAAAAATCGATCCTTCATTTTTTTTAACATTTTTAAAATTAATTTCTGTTTTTTTAAAAATTGATTAGTTAATCTTCCACTTATTTCGTTGTCTTTTACATGAGTTCTTTTTTCTATATTTCATCAAATTTCTGCTAATTTCTCACATTATTTCTTTTTGTATTTCTTCAATTTATTCTCAAATTTCTCCATTATTTTTTTCCCTTTCGTTATTTTATTTTACATTATTATTCTAAAGGAAGTATCCGGTTAGAAATCCATAAAATAGGATTTTTTTTTATCATTATTTTGTACTCTTTTTAATATTTAACAAAATATTAATTATTTTATAAATAACTTTTAAAATATAAACCTATTACATGAATTTTAAAAAAAATTATAAAAAATTATTTTACTTATTTTATTAACTATAGTTTTAAATTTTTATAATTTATTTCTATTTTAATTATAATTAATCATAAAAAACTTTAATTTAAATAGTAAAAATAATTTCTAAAAACTCATAAATTTAGTATCAGTTTTTTAATATCATTTATACAAAAATAAATTTTACATTTAAATTTTTGATAATTTTTATATTATATTAAAATTAAAAAATATGTTAATTTAAATTTATTATTATTTTAATATAATTTATATCTTATTTTATCATATTCATCTTAAATGTTGATAATATAATATTATCTATTTTACTATGATAATATAGGTCAAATACATAGGATAGAATAAAAAAATTATCATATTTTTTTATATTCAACTTTTAAAATAAATTTATTATGAACTATTTTATTTAATATTTTTTTAAAATTATTAAATTTTAACTATCTAAGTTTTAAATTAACAAATTTTAATGTATGAATTATATTTATAAAATTTTATAAAATTTAAAAATATTTTATAATGTATATTAAAAAATATATATAATCAGTTAAAATAAAATAATATACTAAAATATTAATTTTTTTAAAATTCTAAAATTTATATAATAAATATATATAAATTTAACAGATAAATTAATAACATTTATCTATTTAAAAAAATATTAAATCAAATAATTTATGATAAATTTATTTATATATATATATATTAGATTTATTGACATTAAATATCAAATTTAATATATATATATTAATGTAATAATTTTTTATAAAATAAAAAATTTATTAATTTAACTGTTGAATTATATAATAATATTTTTATAATTTAAATTTAAATTTAAATATTTATATATATATATATTTAAATAACATATTAAAATATACTTATAAAATAAAATATTTATTAATTATTATTTTATATAAAATTTTATAAATATAATATATTTAATATAAATTTTTAAATTAATAATTGGATCAATAAATTTTATATTTATAAAAAATTATAAACTTAATAACAATTTTAAAATTTAATATTCAATACCAAAAGATTTTGAATATTTATTATAAGATGATTAGATTAGATAGATATTCTATGACTTCATAATTGTAATTATGAAACTCTCAACTAAGAAAAGAAAGTAGAATAAAAAAACCAGGAATGTTGGATGAACATGCAAATAAGAATGATAGATATCGTGGGTGGAGAAATTAACGCATTGTTGAATCCAGATCGTTTATAGTTAAAAATTTTTGTAATGTCGAATTGAATTAATAATAGTTTTTGGATTGATATCAAACAATTTGAATTTAAATTAATATTTTTATAATAAAAAATTTAAATAACTATAAATTGTTGGATCTCTATTGAATAGTTGAAATTTATTAAACAATACCCGCACCAAAATCAAAATGAGGAGATCCATTTGCACATATTGCGTATCCAAATTCAAAGTTTTGTATTTGAGCACAAGTTACGGGGAAGCTGGAATGCTTTGTTATCCTCTAGCCTTGTTTTTCAAACTTCTACTCCCAGTGGTAAGTAGAAGTAGATGAACACGCTTCGAATACACTGTTTTGAACGGCTTCTTATACAATAATGTGGCGTATGGATATTCGTTGATCATAATCAACGGTTAGACCATATTGCACCTGGACAGCGCACAGAAGAGGATTCAAACCTAAAATGTAAAATCGGTAGCTACTTTTGCATGAGCATGGATCTTTTGGAGGTCAATTTATGAAAAAAGTAAAAATAAATGTATATATACATAACTCAATTGTTATCATAAAAATATAAACAGTAGCAACACTTTTACAGAATTTTATAATGTGAAAGTATATATATTATTCATTTTTTAATATTATTTTATATTATATAATTTTTTTAAAAATATATATTATTTTAATTATTACCATTTCAATCAAAATTAAAATATTAAACCTTATATCAGTAAATTAATTAATTTAATAATCAATCCAATTTTAATAACAATTAAACAATTAAAATCTTAAACTAATAACTTAATCAGTTTAATAGTTTATCCAATTTTTTCAATTATTATACAATAACTCAATAACATTATGCTAAGGATAGAGGATAAAAAATCCTCCCAAACAAAGAAAAAACAAAAGAATATAAAACACACACCAATAACAATAGTGTTCTTGAAAGGGATCCCAAGCTATATCTTTCTAAAGGATTTTTTTTCTTCTTGCAAGATATTTTTATATTTTGAGTTATACCTTTTATTATTTGAATTATAAACACATTGGTATGCATATCTTTTTAAACTGGGAAAAGAAGTGCTAATTTCTTCCTATTATATTGTATGAACAGCATTGAAAATCTTACAAATATTAACTTTATCTATAATTTATTATCAAACAGAAAACTTTTTTAAGTAGAATTTCAGTTACGATTGACAAAAAATAATTCATGAAAATGAGTTTTAAATTAAATTTTATTTTTTGAACTAATACATCTTCTTTTATGCCAACACAAACCACGTAGAGCACGAATATAGCCATATCATGCAGTACAGTACAGGTTACATGCTAGTTATATTAATTATCTCACACTTTTTTTTTTCGTCACAAAAATTATACAAATACAATATCTCAAATTAATAACAATGATGAAAATATGGGCAAAATGAAATGTCACAAGACACAGAAAACTAGCTAGAATTTTCCACTATTCACACTTTTGTTCTAAAAGTAAAGATTATTTCAATAACAGGACAATATTATTTATATTTAATATATTTATTTTTTAATATTTTTTAATTTATTGTATTATATATTATTTTTATTTTTTATTTTTCTATTCATTTTATTTTTATTATTTTATACACTTAAAATAAGGTGGAAAAACATTAAAATTCTTTCTTTGACCGTTCATTAGTTACATTTGAATCAAATGATTTAAATTTATATTTATTTTTATAAAATAAAAGATGATAAAATTTGAACTTAAAATCTTCATATGAAATTCTAAAATTTTCACCTCCTAGTAGCAGCTTAAACTTGTATACATTTAGAAGTAAAGTTTGTATGATAAGTTTTTTTCGTTGTTCGAATCAACATAGACACAGCGATGCATTATTCAACCCTATTTTGACCTGTGAAATTCGCAAGAAGGATAAGGATCAGGGTCTGTCCTCCTTGCCGTGTATGTCGATTCTCTCAAAAGGGGATTTCTTTTTTCATGAAATATACGAAATAATTAAGGAGTACATTTTTTAAAATGAAAATAACAATTAAAATAAATAACTTTACAAAAAAATAAAATCTAAAATAAATATTTATAAAGTTAAAAATTAAAATGAAGATGGTTATAATTTAAAAGAGTAAAATAAAGATTTATTAAGTAGAAGTGCAGTGTATCAGTTGAGTCTCTTCAGCAGAGCGAGAGCAGCAATAGCAGGGTTGCAGAGATCCCTTTCCCTCAAAACTGCAACACCTATAGCACTCTTTTGACGATAACCCCCCACCATCTCCACCACCACCGCCGCCATGGTAACCCCCACCGTCTCCGTGTTTGCTGTCTCCCACTTCAGTTGCCTCTTCAACAACCTCAGCTGCAAAACGCATCAACCATTCATAATCAAACGAAACGTTTTGTCATATTTAATAAGAAAATGTATATATATAATTAGAGCTTGTATTTTAAAATTTGAATCCGAAGTAACTTAAATTATTTTAACTCAATCAAGTTCAATCCAAACATCACTTTAAATGTTTAAAAATATTATATTAGAACATAATTTTATTATTAAGTTCGTTAAAATTCAAGACTACCTTTTACTTCAAAATTATTATAAGAATATGAAAGCAAATTGAAATGGATGATAACTCACCCTCTTTGTTAATAGAGGAAGCCTCAGCTAGGTCCCTAGCTGCCACCTGTGAGATGAGAATAAGCATCACCAACAGGGGTAGGATAAATTTTGCTATCTTCAAACTCATTTTTCAGTAATGAACTATAACAAATCGATTCAGATATTCATATGTTTGGTAACGAAGGATGAGAAAATTAGTGGAAAGGTACTCTATATATACATGGGGATGAGAGAAAGAACCAAGACACCTTTTTCTCAACTTGAGACAATAGCCCATTAAGTCAGCTGGTGCATCTACTGTTACATTTTTATATTTGTTTGGTTGGAAATAATGGCAGGATAAAATAATTTATTTTTTAGTACACATTTGTCATTCACTTTTTTAACACTTTTTAGTAAGAATTTTATTTACATTAGGTGTATATTTAATACTATTTTTAACCTTGATTATTAAGCAATGTCAGATATGTTTCAGTATAATTATTCATTTAATCAACTTCAATACCGAAGCTTTACTACTTATTATCAGCTATTTTGTTAATATTTTTAACTATTATATTTGATATATTAATTCATATTTAATTAAAAGTTAAATAAAAAAATTTCTCATGTTATACCAAGGAAGATATTTATTTTTAAATTTATATATTTATAAAAAATTTGATGTTACTTCTATTCATATGATTAAATAAATAAAATTAAATATATTATTATTGTAAGAGAACAAATAAATTAAATGAATACTCAAATATTATTTATTAAAATTTTCATGTGTTCGAATTCATTTTATGTTAATACATTTTTACAAATAAAATTAAATATTATTAATCAAATATAAAATATTAAGTTAATCTGGTTATCCAAAATATAATTTGCTACTTTGGACTAATGACCATCTTATTTAATTTACTCTAATAAAAATAACCTTTGACCTCCTTGCAACCCTCATTCTATGATTATGATTTTTTTTAAAAGAAAAAAAAAAATGATCGGATGATCTACATGTTATGCAAGCCACGGTCGGACTGGCTCCTCATCATTTCTATTTTAGTTTTGGATAATGATTGATTTATCTAAAAAAATATTTTATACATATAATTGTATCCTGAATTTTATTAATGATAATTTTTTTATTATTAAAAAATATAAAATAAAATTATACGATTATAAATAAAATGAAAATGAATGTCATATATTTGTAGTGTGAGCATTTCGCTTTCCGTTTGTATAATCTTTAGCTGTGTGATTCTGTTTAGCTGCTCTAACTCTCCGTATTATAATTCTGTTCTGGTTTGTTTGTTTGCAAGTTTCCTTTCGCAGTTGTCTAACTGCTGAATGTTGTTCCCGTTTTCAGGGTTGAAGGCATGGCTCAATGGGAAAGTTTTAGTATACATCTCAGATATGAGTAATATATACATATAGTATGTGATATAATAAAAAGAAAGATATAAGTAAAAATATATTAAAGTAAAAATATTTGTTAAAAGTATAATAATAAGAATAAACAATGTATTGGATATTATTATATACTATAACAATATTCTCATCGTAATAATTTTTTTTTATATTTTTTTCTAATCATATTTTTTATTTTTTATTTTTATCTCTTTCTTCTTTCTATTTTATTTTTATATGTGAAATAATGATTTTTTTAATTTTTTTTGTTACATAGTAAATAAATGATTTTCCTATATTATTATTATTATTATTGTTGTTAAATATATTTTAAATTTTTTTAAAATTCTAAAATTTTGATTTTTAATCTTTTATTTTTAAAATAAGTGATTTTATTTTTTTAAATAAACTATTTTTAATATTAAAAGTAATTAATATTTCACATATGACATATATTAATGTTTGACACGTTAATAATGAAAGATTAAAAATTATTTATTTTAAAAAATAAAAATCAAAATAAATAATTTAAAAAGTTAAAATTTAAGATTTTAAAATGATTAATTATATATTTAATCATTGTTATTATTATAAAATGCAGCCAAAACAATATATTAATAAAGTTTTTGTATCAAATCTAAAAATATGGCTAATTATTAATATTCTCTTTTCACGAAATTTTAAAAAATATGTATCAATTATTAGTTGATGATAGTAATTAAAATAAATATTCAAAATAGAGTTTTAAGTTTATTTAAAGAATAAATACGTTATCATTTAATAAATAAATTTTTAATTTTTTAAAGAGTAAGCTTCTTTGTTTTTTTTTAAAAAAAAATAGACCTATTTTTTTTTAATTAAAAGCTTCTTATTTATAAATTTGCTTCAGGCTAATATTTGCATTAGGCTGGGAGTTTCCCAACTGGCAATAAACCATTTCCCTTTAAGAAGTTCAAACCAAATCCTTATAAATAATAGCATATGCTTCAGTACAACTACTGGAGTGTCAAGTTGATGGATGCCCAAGTAGTTTACAAATTGCAACTTGCAAGGGTAAATAATTTATCAAGTTTTGTTTCTCAAATTTGAACATCAAATATTATGGGATCAATAAAGTACAAGTACATGCCAACTTGTTTGTTCATGACATATTTTGTGAAAAACTTCAACGACTCTTCTGTTTTTATTATGGCACTTTAATCTCTTTTCTCACGAACTCATTCTCCCAAGATTGGTTAAAACAATAGCTTTGGTATCTTCACTGTCCAAATATAAGAGAAATATAGGATGATGTAATGCAATGGTTTTAAGTCTGCATATAACATTTGGCAGGTTATGAATGTGTATAAAATTTTCCTTGATGCAAATTATTGAATGAAATGGATCTAGTTTGTGAGAAAGTTGCCCATTGCATGCAGACACAGACTATTAAATTCATTCATTTAAACTCAAAAAAATTTTAAGGAAACTATTTTCTTGATTAAAGTGGCACAACTTTGCTATTCCCAGAGTTTGGAAGAGTATTTTTTAAAAAATAGTGTATATGAAAAAAATAATAGTAATAGTAATAATAATAATTAAAAATTATATAGAGATAATTTAATTCTATTTTTATATTATAAATCTAAGTCGTCCATGATAAAGGGAAGCAATTTTATTAGTTATATTTTTTATTAAATCATATGACTTTTCTTTTTTGTTTATAGAGAAAGAACAATATATTATGTGGAGTAAAACTACTGAGTACATAATGACTTTTCTGTCTATTCTAAAGAAATAATAAAATAGAAAACATACACTCAAGACAATTACGATTTACATACCAGTTATAACATAAGACAGCACATACTAGTGATAAGACTACAACCTACATACTCAACAATACAATCCACTGTGATGTTAATCGAATGATATACATGATAGACAAACATAGCACTGATCCACTTCCAAGATCCAATTTGTGTCAGCTCCAAAATCTCTGCACTACCTGTTGTTTGTGAATTAAAAATACAATGGCTTCTTAGCTCCAACGACTTTTCTTACTTTCAACATTTTATTTATAATTATTTTTATTTTTCTTAAATTTAAATACCTTCGTACACTAATTAAAATTATATCAAATTAAAAATATTTTTTAAACAATTAAATGCTAATATCATTATAATATTAATCAATCTTAAGTTAAATTAAATTTTAAAATTTTGAATTTTAATACATCATATCATATCATGCCAATAAAACTGATATATCTTGATTCAAATAATTTATTTTCACAACTTCCACTTCAAATTTTAATTTTTTATTAATAAAAATTCAAATTTTTTATTTCTTTAATTTATTCTTACATATAGAATATTCGTTATTAATATATAATTTTTTTATTTTATCTAATTTTTACAAATTTTATTTAAATTTAAAATATCAATGTAATGTATGAAAAACTTACTGTTATGTATATAGTGTGAATTACAGTATCAATTATTTGAGGTTCAAATAATGTAACTGAGAATTTTAAACTTACTTGAAAATACCGTTCCCTTCAAATGTAAATTGTTATAGGCCTGCAGTAATTAAATCAGCGTTCAATTGATTAGATGCTATAGAAATAGAACAAAACAAAACAAATTGTTCTAAGAGTACAATCTGTTATGATTCTTTTCATCTGATATTAACAGATAAATAACTCTATATATATATATGTCATAACCGTAGTTACGACGAGACGACGGACTCGCTAAATTTTGAAATGAATTTTAATTTGATTGTGGAGCCGCCACCAAATTTTTTGTTTTAAGGGAAAAGATTTGGAAAAACCCTAACTCAAGGATGAGATTCGAAGTTCGGGAGTCGGTTACGAGTAAGGAAGGTATTAGGCACCCTACTCGCCCGTTCCAAAGAACGGTACCCTCAAACTGAGTGTGTGATATTTTGAAAATAATTTGATCCCTTAAAATAGAATAGAAAATAAATAGGTTTATAGAAAATAACCTGACAGGACTTGATCCTGCTCCTACGTATTCCCCGGTGCAATGGGAAACTCAAGGCTTACGTAGTTCTGGTTAAGAGACTTGATCTCTAAAAGGAATACAGAGTGATTTTTTTTATTAAAAAAACGTTTTAATAGAAATTTATTGGAAAAGATTAAAACAGACATTTTTTATAAGATTTTATTGAAAAAAAATTTCCAAAAATTCATGTTCGTGAGATCCTAAATCGTCGTAAGCCGTATTTGGATCCCACACGAATTAAAACATGACACGGTAGAGAATGCTACTCGTTCGCGTCAAAACCCGTTTTACATGAATTTCGAAAAAATAAAACAGACGTTTTTTATAAGATTTTATTGAAAGTAAAAATTTCCAAAAATTCATGTTCGTGAGATCCTAAATCGTCGTAAGCCGTATTTGGATCCCACACGAATTAAAACACGACACGGTAGAGAATGCTACTCGTTCGCGTCAAAACCCGTTTTACATGAATTTCGAAAAAATAAAACAGACGTTTTTTATAAGATTTTATTGAAAGTAAAAATTTCCAAAAATTCATGTTCGTGAGATCCTAAATCGTCGTAAGCCGTATTTGGATCCCACACGAATTAAAACACGACACGGTAGAGAATGCTACTCGTTCGCGTCAAAACCCGTTTTACATGAATTTCGAAGAAATAAAACAGACGTTTTTTATAAGATTTTATTGAAAGTAAAAATTTCCAAAAATTCATGTTCGTGAGATCCTAAATCGTCGTAAGCCGTATTTGGATCCCACACGAATTAAAACACGACACGGTAGAGAATGCTACTCGTTCGCGTCAAAACCCGTTTTACATGAATTTCGAAAAAATAAAACAGACGTTTTTTATAAGATTTTATTGAAAGTAAAAATTTTCAAAAATTCATGCTTGTGAGATCCTAAATCGTCGTAAGCCGTATTTGGATCCCACACGAATTAAAACACGACACGGTAGAGAATGCTACTCGTTCGCGTCAAAACCCGTTTACATGAATTTCGAAAAATTAAAACAGACGTTTGAATTTAGAGAGTGAATTAAAAAAGGTTTAAGACAAAGACTCAGTGAAAACAGAATCGTGAACCAGAAAATTAAAATGAGAAAGCATGATGATATATTCTCCCATTACTTGTTTGGTATAAAATCTACTATTTCTCTTAGTCTTCCGAATTTTCTCCGAAATGCCATTGTACCTCTTAAAGAAAGAACCTTATTAAATCAAACAGAGTCAAGGAGTAATATAAAACTATGGTTCCAGTCTAAAAACATAATTCTGCCAAAATCTGGTATATATGGACTCCCTCAAGATATCTTAGGAATCATAGGGTGTATGACCTGGAAATAAACCTGAATTATGGGACCTAGGAGGGATTGTTTTGTAAATTTACATAAGTCAGGTTTAGACAAGCCCTGAACATAACCTGAAACTGGGTGTTGTTACTAATTAGCAGAAAAGAAATTTTTAACAAGCAGAGACATACCAAACTTTACTGACTTTAGCAGGCAAGATTCTGGTTTTTGAATTCATAGTTGGTATTAGCTTCAGTTCTCAGATTTATGCTCTTATAGACTGATTCGAAGTCTTTTAAGATCTGATCTTACTTATTTCTGCTGATAATGATTTTAAAGGACCCTAGGCTATTGCAAAACCAAAACTACCTTACTTGACACCAAGTGCAGCTCTCTCTAGAAGGCAGGTTCTGATTTTAGTATGTTGTTTGGTTTATGAATCATAAAGCTCAAGTCCTAGATTTGGCCTAATAGTTATGACAGTAGCAAGCAAATGACCATGCAGATTAGTGATCTATCTTAAATTCCTAATCCAGGTCTTTGCTTATTTTCAAGATTTGATGCAATATACAGAACTGTGTTCACTTTTGCAGTTATAGCTAACTCTAGGATTGGCAGTCCTAAGTTCAAACTTTAATGACTGAGTTACCCATCATTTGGTTCTCTATCCTTCCCTAAATATGCAATATACCTCTTAGTGTAATTCGAACCAGGTTCGGAAGCTTTTCAATCCTTATTCCTAGCATAACAGAACTACAACCAAGGCAAACACAGAATGTAGAATGAATCTGCCATCCTGAATATGCTTTGGGATTCATATATTGCCATCCTGTTTATGGTCCTTATTAAGCCTTCTTTTAGTTCATCAATCATGCTCCTAACCCATACATGGATTCCTATAGGAGCTGTACCAACCCTATTGCCCCAAAGATTCTGGGTTTTGAATCTGCTCATCAAGATACTACCGTATGCTAGGAGTGACTCAAGGCCAGATCCTCACAAGCCTACTGTACTGAACTTATATTTTCATTCCTGAGTTTGTAAGATGTATGCAGGTTGAATCTAATCTACTACCCCAAGACTGATCTAAACTTGCTTGAAGTAGGCTCATAAGGCTTGAAGAAGTGAAACTAGACAAATGCTGCAATGAACCCTGGTTTCATCAGAAGACTGTTCCTTAACTCTTAAGTAATGCAAAATGGATGGTTATTGCACTCCTGTTCTTGTTACCCATGGTCTGATAATGCCTAGTCCAAACTCATTTCCCAGTCTAATGCTCTGCTTGAACTATACAATTCCTGATCTAAACAGATGTTTATGGTGACTCTAGGTGAAGGAAAAGAAACTGAATGCTGTGTCAGGTATTATTCCTAGTTCCATCTATATGGTGCAGGTAGCATTTTGACAAAATGGCCTTCAAATCTGGCCTATGAGACTCTTATATGCCTGACAACTCCTCTCAATTGGTGTTCAATCAGTTTCAGATTCTATCAGCCTGATGCAAGTTATGTGCTTAACTAGTTCCTGGCCTGATTATTCTAATACAGAACCTGAAGTGGGCAGGATCAACATCCTTTTAACGGGTATATTGGACTTTACCCTATAGACCTGGTTCCATCCCTGTTGGTTCAGCATGACAGACATCCCTCTGCAAGGACTTGCTTCAACCAGTCCAACTCATGCTCCTAAACTTCCCTAGTATGTTAGGTTTGAAAACTGCAAGGATTTTTCTATGTATGGTCAATCAAGGGCAGGTTGCAATGAAACTGTTTCTGGGGATAGCTTAGGGATGATTTGTTTGCTGCACTGGACAACCTGATTCTGGAATAAATATATCAGAATGGAGGCCTAAGTTCTGCTAGCCTATGCTGGGATAGAATTCAGAGCATTGACCCCTTTTCTGGTATTAACTAGTGAAGACTGATTTTTGACACAATAGAAGATGTTTGGTGAACTTTATTTTAGTTTAGGTTCTGTAATGACAAGTTGCTGGTTTAATTAGACAAGCGTGGATCTATCACAGGCTGGAATCAAGTTTTAAGTTTTAGTTTTGGATCCTAGAGGTATGAATCAATCTATTTAGAGCATAATAGCAAACTGGTATGCAGCAATTCTGTTTAGGATAATGACAATATGTAAACCCACCACCTAGACCATGCAAGTGTCAAGTGTTCACTCATACTTACTGAAACTTCCAGTCTTGTTAACCAGTTCATTAATACTGAGTACATACTAGTTTGGAGGATGTTAACCTTGGTTATTTGAATACCCTGACTAAACCTCTTCTCATAATTCTTACTTATCAGCCTATTTTGACAAAACTGAGGGCAGAGGTTCTCTGACTGCTTACAAACTTTTCCTGCCCAGTCACAGGGTTGAGGTGATCTTAGGTCATGAAAGCATGATGCCATGGCTAACCTATGATTGGTTCATCTTATATGCCTGCCACAGGTGCAGAAGTGACTTGCTGCCTATGACCCTATAGTCTAGCTTGGCCCTAAATACGTATCTGTTCAGTAATCAGCTTCTATTATAGTCCAAAATTAAACCTTGAGACTCGGGATCTCAAGTTAGTTACTTCTCAGGCCATTCACTCAGAGGAAACCACCTAATTTGAGAAAAGTGCATGGTCTCTAAGCCTGTATCAGATGCCTGACTTGGTTTTAGTTTCAGTGACTCGAGGTTGGAGCCTTAGTGGCTTGCTGCCCTAGACTTGGGCAAGGATCCTAAATTTGGTCAAACCCAGCTGACTGCCAACTTTGATTTGTGACTGGAACCTCTGGGTATATGCCTAGTTGGCTCCTGATCAGAATAGCCTTTTGGTCCTTAAGCCTGACAGTAGTTCAGAATCTTAGTGGCTTGATCTGCACTCAGCTGAATCAGAACCTGGTTGTTCAACCAAGCTAACTGCTGATCTTGGTTTGATCTTCCATTACCTAAACCTCTGAACACATGCCTAATTGACTCTTAATCTCAGTAATTTCACATCAATTCTGAGATGGATGTAATCCAAATCTATATATCTGAGTCTGATGGGAATTGGCAAACCAGTTTATGCTTAGTCTTAAGTATGGTTATGGTGACAAAACTGGTGGGCAAAAACATCAGCCAGGATAGTAACCAGAGTGTGCATTTATCCAGAAGAAGAAACTGGCACCAGATCTGATACCAAGTCTGTCTTGTTACAAAAACTATACATAGGAGCTTTGTCTTGCAGCTCTCTAATGGACATACCTAGACCCAAGTTAAACTCCTGATTCATGAATTAAAATCGATACAGTTATGCATCTACAATTCTATGTGTAGAAGTCCTGTTGCGTCATACCTCAGCATCCTATACACTCATGCCAGAATAAATCAACATCACACCACTCATTGTGTGATCAAGAAATGTGGATGCAGAAATAAAATGCCTTCCTATAGATTCATCAATACCAAAACACAATTCCCCTATTCATGACAGAATTATTCTTATGATCCAGTTGGAATCTTAGCCTCAAAAGCACTAAATCATAGGATTGTATAGGCCTGCCAGGTATGATCAGACCTTAGTCTTATGCTATTTTAGGCTGCTTAAGTTTTTATCTGCCTTTAGCAATTGGATAAAGAATTTACATATTAACCCACAAACCTCCTGAATGATCTTGAAACCAAAGTGTCAGGCTATGTGGGAAGCTTGTGACAATTAACAGATTATCCAATTTCAACAGGATGAGCATGCAGAATTACAGACTTGACTAATCCCCTGCCCTAACCTGAAACCTGAAACTTTGACCTATTGCTCAAGCTCATTAACCATCTAATTTAAGCTTCTAATACAGGCAAGTAGGCTGAGAACATAGGATTAGTAAACAACATGAATGCTGCCACAATTTCAGAGAGAGGGAAGGTAGAAATATCCTAGTCCAGTATTCTGTCAAGGATACAGGCTTGAGTTCCTGTATTTGGGGATTTTTCATCTAATGACATAATCTAGACATGGTTTTGGTTGACACTGGTCCAAGATTAGAACCTTGGCAACCTGTTGTCCATGATGCTCTTGCTGATTTTTCTGTACATACAGGGATCAGGGGCCCTTTTGAGGAATATTGAATCTCGGATTCCCTATGTCCTGTCTGGATACTAAATCATAATATTGGCACTCTGTGCAATCTAGAGCAGTATGCCAAACTTAAGGGTCTAACTAATAACTCCTGTTAACGGCAGATTCATGGTATAAGTTGTCTAGCTTAGAGTCCAATTAGGAGTGCTGGTATGCTTTTCCCCATTCTGATCCTTCTTATCCCTATGATATAAACCCTGGAACTTCATTGATTAAAGATAACGCAAGGCCAGAACCTTAGCCATCTGCTGTACTTAAGCTTGGACCTGCATGTTTGATCAAGTCCATCATCTTAAGACTGATCTAAACTTGATCAGATATCTGAACTAAATGATAATAGAGGCAGAACTGGGAGGATTAGTGGTTTCTGTTTCTGGATTTAATTTGGCCTAAAATCTGTGGGATTAGCATAAAAGCCAGGGAATCATAGGCTATCCGTCTTTGTGAATCCATTCAATACCCAAATTCAAACTTAAAGTCACTTTACTAAATTAAGGTCCTCCAGCTTTGGCTCTCTACCAAACCAAAAATCTATATGAGCAAGCTAAAACTTAACAGGGAAAAGGCTGAACCACAGATATGGATGAGATCAATTTTGGTACAACTGGATCTCCCTCTAAACCAGAAACAGAATTTCTGGCTAACCCCCCTCATTACCACCTATTCTTGATCTAGATCTAGCCTGTAAATTGGGCTGATTGATCATGAGAACAATGTCCCCCTCCTTGCAGGTGCTCAGAGCCAAACTGAAAAGGTTAGGAACAAAAGCTTCTATTGTGGAACTTAATTTGACCCAAAGTCTGTCATACGAATTAAAAGACCAACCAGATATCAGATTATGTGGAGTCAATAGTCCTAGGGAACTTTTACTGAGATAGGACCCTTTGGCTCTTGCTCTTTGTGATTCTCAACACAGAACCGCAATCTTAGTGACAGGAACAGCAAGCTTATAAACTTTCTTATGCAATGCTTCTTTACAGGTCAAAATTGCTTAACACAACATCACTAACATCTATATTTTCAGGCCAATGCACAAGGCTACCATAGCCATCGCCTTCGTATCTTAGCAGATCATGTGAATTTACCTAGCTAAAGTCCTAGCAGTACGTAGAGGTCTACTTGCATTTTTGTTAACAAAAAAAACAGTTTCATGATTCAATTGATTCAGTTCAATCACATTGAGCAATACATATCAGCAAGCCTTACAACTCAGTGCCAAATTCGTCAATTAATGCATGCAATCCAGAGAATCGAACCAATTCTAATCAAGTTCAGATACATTTGATTTGGAAAAGCAAGAAGAAAGCCTAGAATTGACGAACCTGTGCAGAGTTATTGCTGAAAACGAAAGAGGAAACGAAATTTGGTGATTCTACTTGCTACAGAGAAATAACCAAAGAAACCAGCTCCACCTTCCCTCCAAATCTCCCGCAGACGGTGGCTAATTGCTAGAAAACTTGACGAAAATCAGAAAGTTCAAGAAATTCAGAGAGCGAATCCTCTTCTTGGCCAACTGTTTCTCAATTCTCCCTACCAGAATGCGTCCTCCCCGCCCCCCCCCCCTTTTTTTTAAAATTCCATTTATACCCCTAGCTTAACCATGGTTCTTTAACCCAACTCAAGTTACTTTCTAACCCTAGGCTAACTAACCCCTTAACCAACTCTCAACTAACCTAACTGAATTTTTATTATTTTTTTATTTTACTTGTTTGTTTAATTTTGCATCTCTTTTCCTTTTTTAACAATTTGACCCTTTTTCTCCTTTTTATTATTATTTTTTTAAGGGTATTTAACAAATTAACTAATTAAAGAATATTTTTCCCCGGACAAAAATTGGTGCTCACAGTTTGCCCCTCTTTATCCAATTCTTTATTAGATAATACAAGAGCACTTCTTGTGTTATCGAAGTAAGAAATGGGAAAAGACATGAGCCAATTTTGTCCGGCTTTATTATATAAAGGTAAATCAAGTCCTGTAGAAAAACATGCAGGGCCTTATGTGATAAGCCAGGATGGAGAAAAGCGCCTGATGTGACAGGCTTGAACAGAAAATTTAAATATGAGGGGCCTGATGTGATAGACCAAAATGCAGGAAATAAAATGCAGTGCCTGATGTGATAGGCTTGGGCAGAAATTTAAACATGAGGGGCCTGATGTGATAGGCCAAAATGCAGGAAATCAAAAATGCAGTGCCTGATGTGATAGGTTTGAACAGAAATTTAAACATGAGGGGCCTGATGTGATAAGCCAAAATGCAGGAAATGCAGTGCCTGATATGATAGGCTTGAAACAGAAATTTAAACATGAGGGGCCTGATGTGTTAGGCCAAAATGCAGGAAATTAAAATGCAGTGCCTGATGTGATAGGCTTGAAACAGAAATTTAAACATGAGGGGCCTGATGTGATAGGCCAAAATGCAGGAAAATAAAATGCAGTGCCTGATGTGATAGGCTTGAAACAGAAATTTAAACATGAGGGACCTGATGTGATAGGCCAAAATGCAGGAAATTAAAAATGCAGTGCCTGATGTGATAGGCTTGAACAGAAATTTAAACATGAGGGGCCTGATGTGATAAGCCAAAATGCAGGAAATGCAGTGCCTGATATGATAGGCTTGAAACAGAAATTTAAACATGAAGGGCCTGATGTGTTAGGCCAAAATGCAGGAAATTAAAATGCAGCGCCTGACGTGATAGGCTTGACACAGAAATTTAAACATGAGGGGCCTGATGTGATAGGCCAAAATGCAGGAAAATAAAATGCAGTGCCTGATGTGATAGGCTTGAACAGAATTTAAACATGAGGGGCCTGATGTGATAGGCCAAAATGCAGGAAATTAAAATGCAGCGCCTGACGTGATAGGCTTGACACAGAAATTTAAACATGAGGGGCCTGATGTGATAGGCCAAAATGCAGGAAAATAAAATGCAGTGCCTGATGTGATAGGCTTGAACAGAATTTAAACATGAGGGGCCTGATGTGATAGGCCAAAATGCAGGAAATTAAAATGCAGTGCCTGATGTGATAGGCTTGAAACAGAAATTTAAACATGAGGGGCCTGATGTGATAGGCCAAAATGCAGGAAATTAAAAATGCAGTGCCTGATGTGATAGGCTTGAAACAGAAATTTAAACATGAGGGGCCTGATGTGATAGGCCAAAATGCAGGAAATTAAAAATGCAGTGCCTGATGTGATAGGCTTGCACAGAAATTTAAACATGAGGGGCCTGATGTGATAGGCCACAATGCAGGAAAATAAAATGCAGTGCCTGATGTGATAGGCTTGAACAGAATTTAAACATGAGGGGCCTGATGTGATAGGCCAAAATGCAGGAAATTAAAATGCAGTGCCTGATGTGATAGGCTTGAAACAGAAATTTAAACATGAGGGGCCTGATGTGATAGGCCAAAATGCAGGAAATTAAAAATGCAGTGCCTGATGTGATAGGCTTGAAACAGAAATTTAAACATGAGGGGCCTGATGTGATAGGCCAAAATGCAGGAAATTAAAAATGCAGTGCCTGATGTGATAGGCTTGCACAGAAATTTAAACATGAGGGGCCTGATGTGATAGGCCAAAATGCAGGAAAATAAAATGCGGTGCCTGATGTGATAGGCTTGAAACAGAAATTAAAATGCAGTGCCTGATGTGATAGGCTTGAAACAGAAATTAAAATGCAAGAAAACTTGGTTTGGAGAGATTTTAATCTTTATTTATTTAGCGGACTTCGAACTCACAGCTTCCTTATAGCACGATTCTTATGACCCTTTAGAATGAGCTAGAGCCTGCAACTGGCCTTCCCTTTCTGGTTTTGTTGGCTAAACTTTATGCATCACATTACTTATTCTGCGGAGAGAAGAATCATTCAATGTTATTAAATGACTATCAATTGCGAGATTCTCGTTCTAACCATGATTCAAACAGTCTTAGTATTTAATAATTGCTGTAGTATACTTAATTCGATACATATGCTTGATCAATGAATACAATTGAATCAATAAAAGGGCTAAATTTCAAAAGTAAACAGAATGAGGAATTAGATGAGTATGTATTTGGAGATGGAATTTTGGATGGTCTTGTGCCTTCGAGACGATCAATGCTAGTATTGTATTTCCATAATCTTTCTTGTCTTATCACTCATGCTTATTAGGAAACAAAATTTTGCCCCAGTATCAGCCTACTTTGCCCCAGTATTAGCCCAGTCTTATTCTGACAAGCTCCGAACTGATTTCAATATTGGCCTATTTCACTTTTATCCGCTCCCTGTCCTTTCATCAATCTGCTCCAGTATTTACCCAATACTGACCTGACTGCTTTTGAATCAATCTGCTTTTTATCCTTTGCCCCAGTATCACATTCTGGTTTCCACCTATTCTTGAGGGTCATCTTACGACGATAAGAATTTTCCTCCCGTTTGTCTAGGTCGCCCTTGTGGGTTTTCAACCTAGCGCATCTTTTTGGATGCCCTAATTTTTGCCTAGATCGCCTTTGCGGGTTTTCGACCTAGCGGGCTTTTTGGATGCCCTAACTTTTGCCTAGATCGCCCTTGTGGGTTTTCGACCTAGCGGGCTTTTTGGATGCCCTAATTTTTGCCTAGATCGCCCTTGCGGGTTTTCGACCTAGCGGGCTTTTTGGGTGCCCTAACTTTTGCCTAGATCGCCCTTGCGGGTTTTCGACCTAGCGGGCTTTTTGGATGCCCTAATTTTTGCCTAGATCGCCCTTGCGGGTTTTCGATCTAGCGGGCTTTTTGGATGCCCTAACTTTTGCCTAGATCGCCCTTGCGGGTTTTCGACCTAGCGGGCTTTTTGGGTGCCCTAACTTTTTCCTAGATCGCCCTTGCGGGTTTTCGACCTAGCGGGCTTTTTGGATGCCCTAATTTTTGCCTAGATCGCCCTTGCGGGTTTTCGATCTAGCGGGCTTTTTGGATGCCCTAACTTTTGCCTAGATCGCCCTTGCGGGTTTTCGACCTAGCGGGCTTTTTGGATGCCCTAACTTTTGCCTAGATCGCCCTTGCGGGTTTTCGACCTAGCGGGCTTTTTGGATGCCCTAATTTTTGCTTAGATCGCCCTTGCGAGTTTTCGACCTAGCGGGCTTTTATTAAGCATAATATTTCTTCACAGCGTCGGCATTGGTTGGGTTTTCCAAGTCATTCCCATCCATATCAGTTAAGATTAACGCCCCTCCTGAGAAAGCCTTCTTGACTACGTATGGCCCATGATAATTTGGGGCCCACTTCCCTTGTAGCGCTTTTTGAATTGGCAATAACTTTTTGAGAACTAAATCTCCTTCTTGAAATACTCGGGGACGGACTTTCTTTTCGAATACTTTCCTCATTCTTTTCTGATATAACTGTCCGTGACACAATGCTACTAATCTTTTTTCATCAACCAAATTTAACTGATCGACCCGGGCTTGAACCCACTCTGCCTCTTCCAACTTTGCGTCCATTAACACCCTTAATGAAGGGATCTCTACTTCGATGGGAAGGACAGCCTCCATTCCATAAACAAGCGAGAATGGAGTTGCTTCAGTAGAGGTACGAACTGAAGTACGATATGCGTGGAGGGCATAGGGGAGCATCTCATGCCAATCTTTATATGTGTGCACCATCTTTTGGACAATTTTCTTGATGTTTTTATTGGCTGCCTCCACTGCTCCATTCATCCTTGGTCTGTATGGGGAGGAATTATGATGCTGGATCTTGAACTGGTCACACAATTCATTCATCATTTTGTTGTTAAGATTGGTACCGTTATCTGTGATGATTTTGTTGGGCAAACCATATCGACAAATTATCTCTCTCTTTACAAATTTCACAACCACACTCCGAGTTACGCTGACGTAAGAGGCAGCCTCGACCCACTTGGTGAAATAGTCAATGGCAACCAATATGAATCGATGCCCGTTAGATGCCTTAGGCTCAATTGGTCCAATGACGTCCATTCCCCACATAGCGAATGGCCATGGTGAAGACAATACATTCAAGGACGTAGGTGGCATGTGGATGTTGTCAGCGTATACCTGGCATTTATGACAAGTCTTAACATACTTGTAGCAATCAGTCTCCATAGTCGACCAGTAATATCCTGCTCTGAGGATTTTTCTTGCCATCGCGTGTCCGTTAGTATGGGCACCAAAAGATCCCTCATGGACTTCTTTCACAATTTTTCTAGCCTCTGCTGCATCTACACACCTGAGCAGGACCATATCATGATTTCTTTTATATAAAACTTCCCCATCGAGAAAGAAACTGGCAGCTAATCTCCGTAACGTTCTTTTGTCATTTTCTGAGGCATGATTGGGATACTCTTTGTCTTTCAGAAAGCGCCGGATATCATGATACCAGGGTTGCCCATCCTGTTCCTCTTCAATTGACTGGCAAAAGGCCTGTCGATCTCTACGTTGAATCTGGATGAGGGGCATATCCTCCTCTTTGCTTATTTTAAACATGGAAGAGAGGGTGGCTAGGGCGTCAGCCAGTTGATTGTCCTCTCGAGGTATATGTGAAAAAGTGACATCCTCAAAGTGCTCCAACAATTCCGTAATATAAGCCTGGTATGGGATCAACTTTGCATCACGAGTTTCCCATTCACCTTTAACCTGATGGATAACTAGAGCTGAATCACCATAAACCTCCAAGTTCTTGACATTAGCATCGATGGCTGCTTGTATTCCCATGATGCAAGCTTCGTATTCAGCCACATTATTAGTACAATCAAAACCTAACCTGGCTGTGATAGGTACATACTGTCCTTCTGGGGAGATTAATATGGCTCCTATGCCATGACCCATCATGTTGGACGCCCCATCAAACAACATCGTCCACTTTTCTTTTACTTCCTGTACTGGCTCACTAAATACTACCATTAGATCCTCATCCGGAAACCCTTGTCTCATCGGCTGATAATCACTTAGAGGCTGTTGAGCCAAGTAATCTGCCAGCGCACTACCTTTAATTGCCTTTTGTGTAACATACAGGATATCATATTCTGATAACAAAACTTGCCATCTGGCAATTCTTCCAGACAAAGCAGGCTTTTCGAAGATGTACTTAATTGGATCCATCCTAGAGATTAACCAAGTAGTATGGCTCAACATGTACTGTCTCAAACGATGAGCGGCCCATGCCAACGCGCAACAGGTTTGTTCTAACAAGGAATATTTTGCCTCATAATCAGTAAATTTTTTGCTCAAATAGTAAATGGCATGTTCTTTCTTTCCAGTTACATCTTGTTGACCGAGCATACATCCCATGGCGTTGCCCGTTACTGTCAAGTATAGAATTAATGGCCTCCCTGGGACTGGAGGGACTAAAACCGGAGGGTCTTGTAAGTAGAGCTTAATCTTTTCAAAGGCTTCTTGGCAATCCTCATTCCAACTGATGGGCTGATTTTTGCGCAAGAGTTTGAAAATCGGTTCACATGTAGCTGTCAATTGGAAAATAAACCGAGCGATGTAGTTTAGCCTTCCAAGAAACCCTCGTACTTCCTTCTCTGTTTTTGGGGCTGGCATTTCCAAGATTGCACGGACCTTATCAGGGTCAACCTCAATTCCCCTTTCACTAACAATGAAGCCTAGCAACTTTCCTGACTTCACACCGAAAGTGCATTTAGCTGGGTTCATTCTCAACTTGAACCTTCGAAGGCGTTCGAATAGTTTTTGCAGGTTATTGAGGTGATCCTCCTCAGTCCTCGACTTGGCGATCATATCATCCACATATACTTCGATCTCCTTGTGGATCATGTCATGAAATAATGTCACCATAGCCCTCTGATATGTTGCCCCAGCGTTCTTCAATCCAAACGGCATGACTTTGTAACAAAAGGTCCCCCAAGCCGTAATAAAGGTGGTTTTTTCCATATCTTCTTCAGCCATCTTGATCTGATTATATCCAGAGAAACCGTCCATGAATGAAAAGTAAGAGAACTGGGCAGTATTGTCAACCAATACGTCGATATGAGGCAAAGGAAAGTCGTCTTTTGGACTGGCCCTATTTAGATCCCTGAAATCTACACACATTCGTACCTTTCCATCTTTCTTGGGAACTGGTACTATATTTGCGACCCACTCCGGGTATTTTGCTACGGCCAGGAAACCTGCATCGAACTGCTTTTTTACTTCTTCTCGGATTTTTAAGGACATCTCAGGCTTCATTCTTCTCAACTTCTGTTTCACTGGTGGGCAGTCAGGTTTTAAAGGCAATTTATGTTCCACAATCGATGTGTCCAATCCTGGCATATCTTGATACGACCAAGCGAAAATGTCGCTATATTCCTGTAATAGTGACACTAATCGAGAGCGATTTTTGAACGCGCCTATTTTCACTTCTTTTTTATCCTCCTCAGTCCCCAGATTTATCAATTCAACAGACTCTTGGTGAGGCTGTATCAATCTAGATTCCTGCTCAACCAGCCTTAATAATTCCCCAGATGGTTCATATTCAAATTCTGTGTCCTCATCCGCTTGATTAACAAGACAGTCAAAATTATTTAATACAATACTAGCGTGATCGTCATTAGGCGAGTCGTTTTCGGATCTGCAAATATGTGAAAAAAGTAAGATATATGGATGTATTGGAGGAAGGAAGAGAGTATTTCTGAAAGAGTTCAGTGGTATTTATTGATCAATCATATGTACAAAATATTGTTTATTCACAAAATTTTACAGCAATTACAAATTACATGTAGACTGAATTTAAAATCACGGGAAGCTCGATGGTTTCCCAATTGTTTAGCTCATGCCCTGGTGGACAAGCTATCACCAAGTCATTCATGTTGAGCGGCTCTTCTTTATCAGCTGCCGCTATCACATCTGGAGTCTCGAACCCAGCACTCCAAAAGCTTTCTGAAATGTGGAGCAGAGGGACCCTCTTTATCTGAGGCTTTCGCTTTTCCAGTCTAGCCCGTTTCTTTTCTTCCATTTCTTCCTTAATTCTTCTTCTTTACTCCTCAGTGGGTTTGTACCCTAACCCAAACCTGTGCTTGTTCTTAATCAATTGCAAAGGCTGAGTTAATCCTCCATTGTTTTGCCCCAGTTTGTCTCCGGGCTGGAATCCATTTTTCAACATTATTTTAGCCATCATTAATAGAGCTCTCGAGGGCCGATGCTGGTCCACCACCTCTCCCTCCTTAATAGTGGTAACATTAGCAATTTCTAGAGCCTGGAAGTGAGTTTCCAAGGCTTCCTCAGCAGCCTCGATGTAGGGAGTATCGGTGGGTTTACTGACCAGAAAATCCTCTTCAGCAGAGACAATTATCAGTCTATCATCTACAATAAATTTCAATCTTTGGTGAAGAGTGGATGGCACCGCTCTAGCAGAATGAATCCATGGCCTTCCCAGGAGACAACTGTATGCAGGCAAAATGTCCATCACCTGGAAAGTCACCTCAAAAATAACCGGGCCAATCTGTATTGGGAGATCAATCTCTCCAATAACTTCCCTTCGTGATCCATCAAAGGCCCTAACCACTATTGAACTTGGCCTCAAGTGGGATGCTTCATAGGGTAACTTTGACAGGGTCATTTTAGGCATTACATTCAATGAGGAACCATTGTCTATCAAGACCCGGGCTAAGATATGGTCCCTACACTTCACTGATATGTGTAATGCTTTATTGTGCCCAGCCCCTTCTTCAGGGATTTCGCTGTCGGTGAAGGTGAGAAAGTTATTGGCGGTTATATTATTCGCAATCCCTTCAAACTTCTCTACCGAAAGGTTGTGCACCACATGTGCCTCGTTGAGTATTTTCAGCAGCACCTTTCGATAAGGCTCAGAATTCATCATTAGTGCCAATAGGGAAATTTTTGCTGGCATACGGTTCAATTGTTCAATTACTGAATATTCACTTTGCCTGATCATCCTTAGAAATTCACAGGCATCTTCTTCAGAAACAGGCTTCTTCAGTTCTCTTCTTTCTTCTTCTTTATTTGCTCCTGGCTCAGGACCAGCCAAAATTGCCTCCCCGCAGGGCCTTCCTCTCCTCTCTTCCATGGGGGAATAAATGCGACCGCTCCGGGTCATACCCCCGATTCCAGCTATATTCACCACGTCAGTAGTGGCACTAGTGGTGACTTCGGCTTTTTCTTCCTTTGTCTTGCCCCCAGATACCTCAGCATCATACTTCCAAGGTACCTCTTTGCTGCTTTTATATGGGAATGGTCCCGGCACCTTTATAGTAATCGGTCTTAAACCGTTTGGTGTTGGGACAGCCGGCTCTTCAGAATATCTGATAACTAAAGGTCTTGGACAACCGGGGAAGGCCTCATTAAGCATATTTACCTCAAACTCCACCTCTAAGCAGTTCACCGTTGGCCCCCCATGATTTGGCAGAGGATTATTGCCTACATTAGGAGCATCCTTCTCAAAATTTAACCACTTGGCGTTTATCAAGTTTTGGACTTTATGCTTCAAGCCTTGACAATTTTCAGTGGAGTGTCCCACAGCTCCGGCGTGATAATCGCACTTAGCAGCCGGGTCGTACCATTTGGGAAATGGTGGTTCCAATGGCTTCATAGGACATGGTGCGATTAAAGAGTTCTGTATTAGGCGAGGTAAAAGCTCAGTATAGGTCATAGGGATAGGGTCAAAGTGTATAACTCTTCTTTCATTATTTGGCCTTCTCTGAGCTTGGTTAGTGTTTGGGCCAGGGTTTTGACTCCAGGCTTTTTGTGGAGGTTGGGGTATGGTTGGTTGTGGTTGCGTCATGAGCGGAGTTGTTTGCTGGAAAGCTGTGGGGGATGTGTAAGGTGGTTGGTAGTTAGGCTGTGAGGCGGCCACCATCTGAGGGTAGGGTGCATACTGAGGGTGGTAAGGTGTTTGGTAATTAGGTGGTGTAGGTGTGGAGCGATTGGGATCATATGTGACATGATGGGTTTCCCCTTCCCTCTTTTTCCAGGAATTATTGATTGGCTTCTTCACATTCACATTGCCAACCGTATTATGCACAATTCTTCCGCGACGCAAACCGCTTTCAATTCGTTCTCCAATTAATACCATATCGGAGAAATTGGCCGAAACGCTGCCCACCATTTTATCATAAAATGGCGCAGGGAGAGTGTCCATAAACATCCCGATCATCTCTCTTTCTAATAGAGGAGGTTGAACTTGGGCTGCTAGTTCCCTCCATCGTTGAGCGTATTCTTTAAAGGTCTCATCTTCCCTTTTGATCGTATTTTGCAACTGAGACCGATCTGGTGCCATCTCTATATTATATTTGTATTGCCTAAGAAAGGCATCTGCCAAATCCTTCCAGGATCGGACGTGGGTGCGTTCCAACTGAGTACACCAGTTGGCTGCAGCTCCCGTGAGACTATCTTGAAAACAGTGGATTAGGAGCTTATCATCATGTGCATATGAAGCCATCTTTCTACAGAACATGGTCAGATGACTTCGAGGGCACCCCGTTCCTTTATATTTTTCAAATTCGGGCATCTTGAACTTGGGCGGGATTATCACGTCAGGGACTAGGCACAAATCAGAAGCATCTACTAGTCCATAACCGCTTCCCTCAATGGCCCTGACTCTTTCCTCTAGGTGTTGCCATCTACCGCTGAGAGGGGTCTCCTGACTAGGAGTATTTGACCACTGTTCATTCACTACTGGTCCCGCTGTATGAGGCCCCACAGGTCGGATAGTCTGGCCATAGGCATTTGGTAGAGGGAAAGGTGGTTGTTGGGGGTTTAGTGGGTAGGTAGTCATAGGGATGGAATTGGCGGGATTCTCTATGGTAGTGGTGTTCATGTATGTATAGTTGGGATTAGTGTTTTGTGGGTAAGAAATTGACGGACCCGTGTGTGGAGGATAAGCAGTAGGATTTGTGTTATAGGTAGTTGGTGGATTTGTATGTGGTGGGTAGGTAATATGATTTGTATGGTAAGTAGCTGGTGGATTTATTTGTGGTGGGTAGGTAGTAGGATGATTTGGGTATTGGGTGTGAGTGAGAAGGTTCTCAACAGGGTTCGTGGGAATACCCTGTGCTGAGGGTGCAAACCCAGGTGGTATCCCGTAAGGAGGCCACTCACGATCAATTACCACCTGCACAGGGCCTGATGTGTCTGTCACAGCTGCTGTCTCTACCCCAGAGGGTCCCTCTGCATTCTTCTCTAACAGCTTCATGACTTTTGCTAGCTGATCTCTCAGATCAGCAACTTCATTTCTCAGCTCTTCATTTTGTGCTTCTAGCTCATTCATCATTTTGGTTTTTGAACGCGTGCTATAGGAATGCTGAGGAATGCGTGAATCCGCTATTTTGTTTTCTGGAAAAATTCAATATTTATTAATTAGTATTAAAGAAAAAAAACAATCTCAAATTTTAAGACATAAATAAAATATCGGGGATCAGATATCTCGATAAATTTGTTATTGGATGAACTTGCTTGTGAGACGAAGTATGAAATGGAAATTAATGTGACATCAAGAACTGTAGAGAGAAGTAGTATTCTTTATTCATAATATTCATGGTACACCATTTTCTTCTTTTTCAACTAGAGCAACATATCGGTTCATTCTCATGATTAACTCTTTACAAAAATTGATAAACTCTTCAACTTCGGCCGGCGTATGGAGTGGATGAAGTGAAGCTTCCGCTCTTCTGAGCAACTGAGGTACTTCGGTGATAGCAGTGTTAGCCAAACTAGCTAACCTCCCAAAGCATCTAGTCCAATGATCCGCTGTGTCTTGATACCATTTCATTTCATCTTGCAGATCACTTATCCCCCTTTGTTGCATCCTAATGACTTCAATGACCTTCCATTTTTCTTCGTTCACTTCATTTTCGCATGCCACTAACAAGTTCTCTATTTGTTGTTTTAACTCCTCTACCCATCGGCGTAACTCATTTCTTTCGTCAATCAGTTGATTCTTCTCTGCCAACTCTCTATCCCTTTCTCCCAAGGCTTGACCTTTCTCTCGTCTGATTTGGCGAATTCGACTTCTCATTTGTTCAATAGCGTCTCTCATTGCCTGATTTTCTTGGAGGGCGGCATCTCTTTCTTGTGCTCTCAATCCCAGCTCCTTATTAGCAGCCTGAAGGCTCATGTGGACCCTAGCTGCATGCTCTCGCTCAGATTTTTGCTGTTGACGAATTCCCTCCAAGGCGGTATCTTTTTCTTGGCCATCTCTCTTAAGCGCGGCAATTTCCTGTTGGGCTTTTAACAACTCTTCCTCCAACCTGCTGTTTTGGACAGTCATGCCCTCCAACTTTGCTTTTAATTCTTTGACGGCCTCATCTTCGAATATTTCAGGCAATGGTTGACTTCCTGAAGCTACAGCTTGCGTTTTGAAGGGTAACTTGATTTGTTGCACCCGTTCCCTTACCCATTGTCGGTATTCTTCCTTTGCTGCACAACTTCTGACTCCTAACTCTTTTCCTTTTCGTGTTACCACCTCCCAAGCTTCTCGCACCTTTCGAAGAGGTTCGGCGAAATTCCCTTCATAATATATAGTAACAGGAGTCAATAACTCTTGGGCTGGAGGACTTCGAATAGGATAGGCTAATTGACGTTGCCCCAGTATGGGGTTATAGCTGATACAACCCCTTGTTCCCATTAGAGGGACATTGGGAAAACCTTTGCAATGATAAATGATCGTTGTCTTTTGTTGCCAGGCCGGCTGCCATCTAATCTTCTCCTCCGTCAAACTGGCCAGATATTCTGCCCATTCTTTTCCAGTCATGTTTCTGATTTGGTAGCACAACAAATCTGAGATGGGACATTGGACTTTTACCTCTCTTTTGAACGCATGTGCCGTGATCCAGATATAAAGAATTGGTAGACAACATATCAGTTTTTTCTTTTTCCTTTCATAACAGAGATTCAGAGCACAATATGTGTCAGCAAGTATTGCAGTGGTAGGATTCTCGGACTTGTTTTTGCGAGATAAGAATGCACCAATGGCCACGGTGTCTATGAAATCATCAACCTGAGGGAACAATATCAAACCGTAGAGGACAAGAGCGAGCGTATTCATGTAGGTCTCCCATTTGTTATTGTCGGCCAAATGTTGCAAATGCCTTTCTAGGAAGTCCCTTGTAAAGCCTTTGCATTGATATTTTTCTTGGAAATCCGTGAGGAGATCACTGTGTTGCAACCCTATAGATTGAATCGCAGCTCGAAATGAAGGACTATGCTCAAGATGATTGTATGGCCTACTTCCCTCCATTGGCAGGCCTATGATTTGTTCGTACTCTTCTAGCGTGGGTGCTAACTGAAAGTCTGTGAACGTAAAGCATCTCAGTGGAGGGTCGTAATACTGGACAAAGGCAGTGATGGCTTCTTCTTGTACTTTGATTTTCAATAATTTCAGTATGTTACCATATCTTTTGGCAAAGGCCATCTTTTGTATTGTTTGTAACCTTTCGGCGAAAGATTCTAAACTTGCTAGATCCATCATTTTTGCCCCGATTCTCCGTTTCTTTCTTAATTCTGATCCCACATTAATTTCCATTTCACCTCCTTTAGACATAAGTGAGAATCTGATCCCCTTAAAAGAGAAAAACATAAAAAGGAAAAAAAAGGAAAATCAAGAAAATAAATGAGTTAGTTATTTGGCAGAATAAACAATTATAAGGCATGAAATTATGTAAATTAAAGCATGATGCAAGAATGACAGCAATTTGAGTAGGATACATTATAGACTAAGGCAATGCGTGGTATGATACATTTTTTTTTAAAATGTGGTATAGGTCATATGCACTAAGAACATGATTTTCGGAACAGAAACCACAGCGATCTCTGGGTATCTTTTTAGTCGTCACCCTCTTCTCTTTTCTTTTTCGTCTCTCTTTTGTCCTTTTCTTTCTTCTTCTTTTTCTCTTTTCTTTCTCTTTTTTTTTTATATTTCTTTTCTTCTTCTTCTCTTTTTTTTTTTTTTTTTTTTTTTTTTTTTTTTACGTTCCCCTATTTGGAATAACACAAGCAATATATGCACGAATCAGTACATGTCATAGAAATGTATACCCTTTTGCGTGTCCTAATCCGAGGTTACCTGTCCTATGGATCTAGTATGTCTATTTTATGTATCTCGCCAAAGGTAGGTCATAATCCTGGGGTATAAAGGTTACTAGAGCCAAGTTCCAATTCCCATAGTGTTGACTGCAACCGTAGAGAACGCTACTGGTTACAGGACACTAGAAAAGGACGCACTCTAGCTGGGGTTTTCATGATAGCCTACCGGGATGTGCATCCCTGGTGGCACCACTAGACCCCTCTATTCCTAAGTTTCGCTCAGACCCAGGTACAGGGCCCCACTCATGATTATGCATGCATGTGTAGTGTGTGAAGGGTAGACAGACCTTTTGGGGATACCTGCAATTGGGGAACTTTTGCAAACATATATAACAGTTTATCGTTCGTCTATCCTAGGGTTATAAAGTAAACATCCAGACAGATAACAGATAAATAAATCATTTAAGTAAACAGGAAAGGGATCATGCAAACAAACGAGAAAGGATCAGTATGGCACACTCAATTTAGATGGGCTTGACTCTCTAAAATCCCCAGTGGAGTCGCCATCTGTCATAACCGTAATTACGACGAGACGACGGACTCGCTAAATTTTGAAATGAATTTTAATTTGATTGTGGAGCCGCCACCAAATTTTTTGTTTTAAGGGAAAAGATTTGGAAAAACCCTAACTCAAGGATGAGATTCGAAGTTCGGGAGTCGGTTACGAGTAAGGAAGGTATTAGGCACCCTACTCGCCCGTTCCAAAGAACGGTACCCTCAAACTGAGTGTGTGATATTTTGAAAATAATTTGATCCCTTAAAATAGAATAGAAAATAAATAGGTTTATAGAAAATAACCTGACAGGACTTGATCCTGCTCCTACGTATTCCCCGGTGCAATGGGAAACTCAAGGCTTACGTAGTTCTGGTTAAGAGACTTGATCTCTAAAAGGAATACAGAGTGATTTTTTTTATTAAAAAAACGTTTTAATAGAAATTTATTGGAAAAGATTAAAACAGACATTTTTTATAAGATTTTATTAAAAAAAAATTTCCAAAAATTCATGTTCGTGAGATCCTAAATCGTCGTAAGCCGTATTTGGATCCCACACGAATTAAAACATGACACGGTAGAGAATGCTACTCGTTCGCGTCAAAACCCGTTTTACATGAATTTCGAAAAAATAAAACAGACGTTTTTTATAAGATTTTATTGAAAGTAAAAATTTCCAAAAATTCATGTTCGTGAGATCCTAAATCGTCGTAAGCCGTATTTGGATCCCACACGAATTAAAACACGACACGGTAGAGAATGCTACTCGTTCGCGTCAAAACCCGTTTTACATGAATTTCGAAAAAATAAAACAGACGTTTTTTATAAGATTTTATTGAAAGTAAAAATTTCCAAAAATTCATGTTCGTGAGATCCTAAATCGTCGTAAGCCGTATTTGGATCCCACACGAATTAAAACACGACACGGTAGAGAATGCTACTCGTTCGCGTCAAAACCCGTTTTACATGAATTTCGAAGAAATAAAACAGACGTTTTTTATAAGATTTTATTGAAAGTAAAAATTTCCAAAAATTCATGTTCGTGAGATCCTAAATCGTCGTAAGCCGTATTTGGATCCCACACGAATTAAAACACGACACGGTAGAGAATGCTACTCGTTCGCGTCAAAACCCGTTTTACATGAATTTCGAAAAAATAAAACAGACGTTTTTTATAAGATTTTATTAAAAGTAAAAATTTTCAAAAATTCATGCTTGTGAGATCCTAAATCGTCGTAAGCCGTATTTGGATCCCACACGAATTAAAACACGACACGGTAGAGAATGCTACTCGTTCGCGTCAAAACCCGTTTACATGAATTTCGAAAAATTAAAACAGACGTTTGAATTTAGAGAGTGAATTAAAAAAGGTTTAAGACAAAGACTCAGTGAAAACAGAATCGTGAACCAGAAAATTAAAATGAGAAAGCATGATGATATATTCTCCCATTACTTGTTTGGTATAAAATCTACTATTTCTCTTAATCTTCCGAATTTTCTCCGAAATGCCATTGTACCTCTTAAAGAAAGAACCTTATTAAATCAAACAGAGTCAAGGAGTAATATAAAACTATGGTTCCAGTCTAAAAACAGAATTCTGCCAAAATCTGGTATATATGGACTCCCTCAAGATATCTTAGGAATCATAGGGTGTATGACCTGGAAATAAACCTGAATTATGGGACCTAGGAGGGATTGTTTTGTAAATTTACATAAGTCAGGTTTAGACAAGCCCTGAACATAACCTGAAACTGGGTGTTGTTACTAATTAGCAGAAAAGAAATTTTTAACAAGCAGAGACATACCAAACTTTACTGACTTTAGCAGGCAAGATTCTGGTTTTTGAATTCATAGTTGGTATTAGCTTCAGTTCTCAGATTTATGCTCTTATAGAATGATTCGAAGTCTTTTAAGATCTGATCTTACTTATTTCTGCTGATAATGATTTTAAAGGACCCTAGGCTATTGCAAAACCAAAACTACCTTACTTGACACCAAGTGCAGCTCTCTCTAGAAGGCAGGTTCTGATTTTAGTATGTTGTTTGGTTTATGAATCATAAAGCTCAAGTCCTAGATTTGGCCTAATAGTTATGACAGTAGCAAGCAAATGACCATGCAGATTAGTGATCTATCTTAAATTCCTAATCCAGGTCTTTGCTTATTTTCAAGATTTGATGCAATATACAGAACTGTGTTCACTTTTGCAGTTATAGCTAACTCTAGGATTGGCAGTCCTAAGTTCAAACTTTAATGACTGAGTTACCCATCATTTGGTTCTCTATCCTTCCCTAAATATGCAATATACCTCTTAGTGTAATTCGAACCAGGTTCGGAAGCTTTTCAATCCTTATTCCTAGCATAACAGAACTACAACCAAGGCAAACACAGAATGTAGAATGAATCTGCCATCCTGAATATGCTTTGGGATTCATATATTGCCATCCTGTTTATGGTCCTTATTAAGCCTTCTTTTAGTTCATCAATCATGCTCCTAACCCATACATGGATTCCTATAGGAGCTGTACCAACCCTATTGCCCCAAAGATTCTGGGTTTTGAATCTGCTCATCAAGATACTACCGTATGCTAGGAGTGACTCAAGGCCAGATCCTCACAAGCCTACTGTACTGAACTTATATTTTCATTCCTGAGTTTGTAAGATGTATGCAGGTTGAATCTAATCTACTACCCCAAGACTGATCTAAACTTGCTTGAAGTAGGCTCATAAGGCTTGAAGAAGTGAAACTAGACAAATGCTGCAATGAACCCTGGTTTCATCAGAAGACTGTTCCTTAACTCTTAAGTAATGCAAAATGGATGGTTATTGCACTCCTGTTCTTGTTACCCATGGTCTGATAATGCCTAGTCCAAACTCATTTCCCAGTCTAATGCTCTGCTTGAACTATACAATTCCTGATCTAAACAGATGTTTATGGTGACTCTAGGTGAAGGAAAAGAAACTGAATGCTGTGTCAGGTATTATTCCTAGTTCCATCTATATGGTGCAGGTAGCATTTTGACAAAATGGCCTTCAAATCTGGCCTATGAGACTCTTATATGCCTGACAACTCCTCTCAATTGGTGTTCAATCAGTTTCAGATTCTATCAGCCTGATGCAAGTTATGTGCTTAACTAGTTCCTGGCCTGATTATTCTAATACAGAACCTGAAGTGGGCAGGATCAACATCCTCTTAACGGGTATATTGGACTTTACCCTATAGACCTGGTTCCATCCCTGTTGGTTCAGCATGACAGACATCCCTCTGCAAGGACTTGCTTCAACCAGTCCAACTCATGCTCCTAAACTTCCCTAGTATGTTAGGTTTGAAAACTGCAAGGATTTTTCTATGTATGGTCAATCAAGGGCAGGTTGCAATGAAACTGTTTCTGGGGATAGCTTAGGGATGATTTGTTTGCTGCACTGGACAACCTGATTCTGGAATAAATATATCAGAATGGAGGCCTAAGTTCTGCTAGCCTATGCTGGGATAGAATTCAGAGCATTGACCCCTTTTCTGGTATTAACTAGTGAAGACTGATTTTTGACACAATAGAAGATGTTTGGTGAACTTTATTTTAGTTTAGGTTCTGTAATGACAAGTTGCTGGTTTAATTAGACAAGCGTGGATCTATCACAGGCTGGAATCAAGTTTTAAGTTTTAGTTTTGGATCCTAGAGGTATGAATCAATCTATTTAGAGCATAATAGCAAACTGGTATGCAGCAATTCTGTTTAGGATAATGACAATATGTAAACCCACCACCTAGACCATGCAAGTGTCAAGTGTTCACTCATACTTACTGAAACTTCCAGTCTTGTTAACCAGTTCATTAATACTGAGTACATACTAGTTTGGAGGATGTTAACCTTGGTTATTTGAATACCCTGACTAAACCTCTTCTCATAATTCTTACTTATCAGCCTATTTTGACAAAACTGAGGGCAGAGGTTCTCTGACTGCTTACAAACTTTTCCTGCCCAGTCACAGGGTTGAGGTGATCTTAGGTCATGAAAGCATGATGCCATGGCTAACCTATGATTGGTTCATCTTATATGCCTGCCACAGGTGCAGAAGTGACTTGCTGCCTATGACCCTATAGTCTAGCTTGGCCCTAAATACGTATCTGTTCAGTAATCAGCTTCTATTATAGTCCAAAATTAAACCTTGAGACTCGGGATCTCAAGTTAGTTACTTCTCAGGCCATTCACTCAGAGGAAACCACCTAATTTGAGAAAAGTGCATGGTCTCTAAGCCTGTATCAGATGCCTGACTTGGTTTTAGTTTCAGTGACTCGAGGTTGGAGCCTTAGTGGCTTGCTGCCCTAGACTTGGGCAAGGATCCTAAATTTGGTCAAACCCAGCTGACTGCCAACTTTGATTTGTGACTGGAACCTCTGGGTATATGCCTAGTTGGCTCCTGATCAGAATAGCCTTTTGGTCCTTAAGCCTGACAGTAGTTCAGAATCTTAGTGGCTTGATCTGCACTCAGCTGAATCAGAACCTGGTTGTTCAACCAAGCTAACTGCTGATCTTGGTTTGATCTTCCATTACCTAAACCTCTGAACACATGCCTAATTGACTCTTAATCTCAGTAATTTCACATCAATTCTGAGATGGATGTAATCCAAATCTATATATCTGAGTCTGATGGGAATTGGCAAACCAGTTTATGCTTAGTCTTAAGTATGGTTATGGTGACAAAACTGGTGGGCAAAAACATCAGCCAGGATAGTAACCAGAGTGTGCATTTATCCAGAAGAAGAAACTGGCACCAGATCTGATACCAAGTCTGTCTTGTTACAAAAACTATACATAGGAGCTTTGTCTTGCAGCTCTCTAATGGACATACCTAGACCCAAGTTAAACTCCTGATTCATGAATTAAAATCGATACAGTTATGCATCTACAATTCTATGTGTAGAAGTCCTGTTGCGTCATACCTCAGCATCCTATACACTCATGCCAGAATAAATCAACATCACACCACTCATTGTGTGATCAAGAAATGTGGATGCAGAAATAAAATGCCTTCCTATAGATTCATCAATACCAAAACACAATTCCCCGATTCATGACAGAATTATTCTTATGATCCAGTTGGAATCTTAGCCTCAAAAGCACTAAATCATAGGGTTGTATAGGCCTGCCAGGTATGATCAGACCTTAGTCTTATGCTATTTTAGGCTGCTTAAGTTTTTATCTGCCTTTAGCAATTGGATAAAGAATTTACATATTAACCCACAAACCTCCTGAATGATCTTGAAACCAAAGTGTCAGGCTATGTGGGAAGCTTGTGACAATTAACAGATTATCCAATTTCAACAGGATGAGCATGCAGAATTACAGACTTGACTAATCCCCTGCCCTAACCTGAAACCTGAAACTTTGACCTATTGCTCAAGCTCATTAACCATCTAATTTAAGCTTCTAATACAGGCAAGTAGGCTGAGAACATAGGATTAGTAAACAACATGAATGCTGCCACAATTTCAGAGAGAGGGAAGGTAGAAATATCCTAGTCCAGTATTCTGTCAAGGATACAGGCTTGAGTTCCTGTATTTGGGGATTTTTCATCTAATGACATAATCTAGACATGGTTTTGGTTGACACTGGTCCAAGATTAGAACCTTGGCAACCTGTTGTCCATGATGCTCTTGCTGATTTTTCTGTACATACAGGGATCAGGGGCCCTTTTGAGGAATATTGAATCTCGGATTCCCTATGTCCTGTCTGGATACTAAATCATAATATTGGCACTCTGTGCAATCTAGAGCAGTATGCCAAACTTAAGGGTCTAACTAATAACTCCTGTTAACGGCAGATTCATGGTATAAGTTGTCTAGCTTAGAGTCCAATTAGGAGTGCTGGTATGCTTTTCCCCATTCTGATCCTTCTTATCCCTATGATATAAACCCTGGAACTTCATTGATTAAAGATAACGCAAGGCCAGAACCTTAGCCATCTGTTGTACTTAAGCTTGGACCTGCATGTTTGATCAAGTCCATCATCTTAAGACTGATCTAAACTTGATCAGATATCTGAACTAAATGATAATAGAGGCAGAACTGGGAGGATTAGTGGTTTCTGTTTCTGGATTTAATTTGGCCTAAAATCTGTGGGATTAGCATAAAAGCCAGGGAATCATAGGCTATCCGTCTTTGTGAATCCATTCAATACCCAAATTCAAACTTAAAGTCACTTTACTAAATTAAGGTCCTCCAGCTTTGGCTCTCTACCAAACCAAAAATCTATATGAGCAAGCTAAAACTTAACAGGGAAAAGGCTGAACCACAGATATGGATGAGATCAATTTTGGTACAACTGGATCTCCCTCTAAACCAGAAACAGAATTTCTGGCTAACCCCCCTCATTACCACCTATTCTTGATCTAGATCTAGCCTGTAAATTGGGCTGATTGATCATGAGAACAATGTCCCCCTCCTTGCAGGTGCTCAGAGCCAAACTGAAAAGGTTAGGAACAAAAGCTTCTATTGTGGAACTTAATTTGACCCAAAGTCTGTCATACGAATTAAAAGACCAACCAGATATCAGATTATGTGGAGTCAATAGTCCTAGGGAACTTTTACTGAGATAGGACCCTTTGGCTCTTGCTCTTTGTGATTCTCAACACAGAACCGCAATCTTAGTGACAGGAACAGCAAGCTTATAAACTTTCTTATGCAATGCTTCTTTACAGGTCAAAATTGCTTAACACAACATCACTAACATCTATATTTTCAGGCCAATGCACAAGGCTACCATAGCCATCGCCTTCGTATCTTAGCAGATCATGTGAATTTACCTAGCTAAAGTCCTAGCAGTACGTAGAGGTCTACTTGCATTTTTGTTAACAAAAAAAACAGTTTCATGATTCAATTGATTCAGTTCAATCACATTGAGCAATACATATCAGCAAGCCTTACAACTCAGTGCCAAATTCGTCAATTAATGCATGCAATCCAGAGAATCGAACCAATTCTAATCAAGTTCAGATACATTTGATTTGGAAAAGCAAGAAGAAAGCCTAGAATTGACGAACCTGTGCAGAGTTATTGCTGAAAACGAAAGAGGAAACGAAATTTGGTGATTCTACTTGCTACAGAGAAATAACCAAAGAAACCAGCTCCACCTTCCCTCCAAATCTCCCGCAGACGGTGGCTAATTGCTAGAAAACTTGACGAAAATCAGAAAGTTCAAGAAATTCAGAGAGCGAATCCTCTTCTTGGCCAACTGTTTCTCAATTCTCCCTACCAGAATGCGTCCTCCCCCCCCCCCCCCCCCCTTTTTTTTTAAAATTCCATTTATACCCCTAGCTTAACCATGGTTCTTTAACCCAACTCAAGTTACTTTCTAACCCTAGGCTAACTAACCCCTTAACCAACTCTCAACTAACCTAACTGAATTTTTATTATTTTTTTATTTTACTTGTTTGTTTAATTTTGCATCTCTTTTCCTTTTTTAACAATTTGACCCTTTTTCTCCTTTTTATTATTATTTTTTTAAAGGTATTTAACAAATTAACTAATTAAAGAATATTTTTCCCCGGACAAAAATTGGTGCTCACAATATATATATATATGATATAAAAGGTAAAAATTCTTAATAAAAACCGACAGTGTTATTTACAGCACTTCGTACGGAAAACAACAAATATTAAAGGAAACAAGAATTATAAAATATATGTAAATCAAATGAAACCATTATAAAAAGGTTTTACCTACCACAGGGAAGTTGCTAGATTAATGGAGGGAGTTTATCTTTCTGGCTATGAAGACATAAAGTCGGTCTTTCAAGTCATGGAGGAGTTTGAAGTAAGTATGTCTCAGTTTTTTATTTAAGAAAATGGCAACACAAACTCCCACAAAGCTCATGACAAATCCAGATTCTATACCAATATAGAACCATAACAAAAATTTGTCTTCATCCTCATCTTCATCTGTTGATTCTGTGTCCTTATTTCTGATGTCCTGCCAGCATTTTTTGGTAAGCGGAGGTCCACAAAGATAAGGATTGTCAGTGTAGCTGAGTGTAGTAAATCCCTGAAGTTGTGTGCCTGAGGGTATTTTGCCTGTGAAATTGTTGAATGACAAGTTCAAGTAACTGAGAAAAGACAAAATGGACATACTCTCAGGAATTTCCCCCCAAAGTTGGTTTATTGAAAAATCAAGGGATTCCAAGTTTTTCATGTTTCCAATCTCTTGTGGTATTCTTCCTGTCAATTTATTGTGGGACAAGTTCAAGGAGTTCAATCCACTAAGGCTAAACATCTGTGGAGGTATCACTCCAAACAAATCGTTACATGAAAGATCAATTAAGCTCATAAAATGAAGGTTTGCCCCATACTGTGATCCTTGACCTTTTGTAATTAGCTCGAGGCTATCTTGAAAGAAGTAAAATGAATGAATACTAGATAAATTAAAGTAAAAAGTAAGTTTATTATGGGAAGCATTATTGAGAACTAAGGTTGTGATATTATTTAGGCAGTTGGGTATATGTCCTGAGATTTTGTTATCTCCAATATCCAAAATAATGAGAGAAGACATTTGGCATATCTGTGATGGAATACTACCACTGAATTGGTTGGACCTTAATTGGAGAGCCTTTGTACTCTGTGGTATCCAGTTTGGTATACTTCCTGAAAAGTTGTTTTCACGAACATTAAAAACCAACAAAGAGTGACAATTTTGCAATGAGGTAGGTATTTCTCCATAGAGCTTATTCTCATGCAGATGCAATGAGGTAAGATTAGATAACAAGCCCATTGATGGGGGTATATTGCCTGTTAGATTATTGCTTCCCAAGTTAATGTGAACCAATGATTTCCAATTCTTCCAGCAATTTGTAAGCCCTCCAGATAGATGATTGAGTGATATGTCCAAGTATATCAAATTGTTTTTTCCATTCAGAAGCTTATGATCACACAAAAAAGGTGAAATGGTTCCTGATAATGAGTTGTGTGACATGTCTACAAAGGCCACATTTGATGATAGTTGAGGTAGGCCACCTTTCAGATCATTTGATGACAGAACTATGAATGTAGAGTTCAACAACATGTTTGATAGGTTCCCATCTATTGAATTCCCATATAAACGAAGCTCGGTCATTCCTGATACAAAACTCCAAAACTCACTTGGAGCCTTAAATTGTGAGTTAAGAATAGATAGAAAATCAATGGATCGTTGTGTATATAACCATGTAGGAAACTTAGGACCCGCAAATTCAAAAACTAGTTCTTCAAGTTGAAACGGTGGAACCCAGTGGGAATCAAAATCAAAGACCAACGGTGGTGATGAAAGCATTGTCAAATACTTTAACTTTGACAGTTTGGCAAAATTTCTCTCAGACACAACCCCATTTGATTGATTTGTTTGAACATGCAAGGAAATTAAGGATGAAAGATTTCCCAAACTTGTGGGAATGGAGCCAGAAAACGAGTTACCAGAAAGAAAAAGACCCTGTAGATGTTGAAGTTGGCCTAGCCAATCTGGAATTGGTCCGTTAAAGTTGTTGCACTCTAAGTCCAAGGATTCCAAGTATGGAAGATTTAACAATGTCTTAGGTAGCTGACCTCTAAAAAGATCATAGCGAAGGGTAAGTTCAAAGAGGCCAGAACTAAGATTGAATAACCATTTAGGCAATTCTGAGTGGAATCTATTATAGGAAAGATCAAGAACTTTGAGAGCAGTGAAATTAGTATATTGAAGAGAAGGACTCATGCTTTGAAGATGACAATTAAATAACATCAACTCTGAAAGTGATGGTAGCATAGTCACCAACTGAAGCCAGTTAGTTTCCTTGTGAAGATCAATGCTACCAAGGTTTAGATATTCCAAGGAGGAAAAGTGGGAAAGCCATTGAAGACTATCAATTCTGAGATTCTCATTAAATGACAAATCAAGATGATGAAGAAGTGAAGAGTTTACACATTGATGAGAAGTAGCTACAGAGAGGTTTCGACAATTCTGAGTAGCCAAAGAATGAAATTGGATAGTTAAGAAGTCATTATTGCTCAAATCCAAGTAATTTAGAAATTCAAAGTCAGAAGATAGGTAAATGGAACCTGTGAGGCAATGTGATTTATCAACTTTGTCATTATAAGTTGGAAGAGTTGTAGAACATGAGAGGCTAAGCTGAGTGACTCTACTTGTGATGTTATCACACTTCACTCCTTTCCATTCACAACAATCTTGTTTAGTGGACCATGAAGATAAAACACCTGATGGATCTTTCATTCCTTGCTTCAAGTTTAAAAGAGCGTTCTTGTCTTTCTGGTTGCAACGAAACTCAAAGCTGCACGTGCCTGTGTTGAACGTGATTGCACATAGCAACCATGCCAAAATCACTGCATATTGAGTGGGAGATGAATTCATCATTAAGCGATAAACGAAGCGGGTAGGGACGAATGGCTTGAGCTTCAGGGGAACTCTGTTTATCCTTTATCTATCATCAACAAAATTTTATTAATTAGTCTTCCAACCATTTGGACACCCATTTTCTACCATATATTAGCAATATGTTTTTCAAAACACTTTACTTAACATATTTTTTTAGTTGATTTTCTTTAAAAGTTAAAATAATTTTTTTAAAAATGATAAATTTATAGAGAAAGCATTTTAATTTTTAATCATTGCTTGTTATTATCTTATACATAATAATAAGAATATATTTAGAAAAAAATAGTGATAATAACATTATATTTTGAAATATTAACATTTAACATATTAGGCACAGGTCGTAATTTTCGATTAATGAGTGCATATCTATTAGTTGAACAGCAAACTTTGGAATGTAAAAAACTTACTGTGAAGTATGAACATTTTAGTTTGGGATAGATTTGTGTTAGTCACCCTTTGGCATTAATCATTTTTATAAATATTTTTAAAAAATAATGACCATAAAAACTGTTATAAAAATTTATATATAAAAAATTCTTTTTAAAATATATAGCAGCTAAGATGGTAAAAAATTAGTTCTTGAAAAGGATTTAGGAAATAAAATTTTAATTTTTAATTTTTATCTTTTATCTTTTTAGAGTTTAATTTTAATATAAATTTTTTTACATTATCAACCAATTGATAAAAATGATAAATATAAATTTTGAAATAATTATTATAAATTTTAATAATTTCCAATTGAATAAAAAATAAAAAAAAATATTATCAGTAATTAAATTTATTTTTTTAACCAAATAAAAAATACTATTATCTATATTTTTTTTGTTTTTTATATTTTTCATTCATTCAAAAGACTATTATTACTATTTTGAAATTAACTCATCTTATAGAAAAAATTCTATAACAATTTTGACATCTTCAGATAAAATTAGAAGAAAATTTTGATTTTCTTCGTTTAGTGTATTTTGTTTTTAGTAAAAAGAATGCAAAATGAGAGGAAATTTTATTTTATTTTATTTTATTTCAAATTATTAAAATTATGATTTTTTAAATTTTTTAAAATTATATTTATAAAAAGGTATAATAAAAAATAAAATATTTTAAAAATTTATATAAAATAAAATTTATACTATTAATATATTTTTATTTCTATTTATCCAAACTAAAAAAAATTATTTCTATTTATTCAAAAGAAAAAAAAATCAGATATGCAACACCAACCGTATATAACCATCGGTAGTCGTGATAAAGTTTGTTTAGATATTATTGTCAATATATTGGGAAACGACATTATCAATCCTTTTAATGTCAATTACAAATCCAAGTAATTTCAAGATAGATCTCTCCATTTTAGACCTTTCTTAACGAATTCAACAGTTCAGATAACTTTTGTAAAAGACTAAACAACAAGAATAGCTATGTATTCTGAAGATTTAGAATATATCGTTGTCCATAGATAAATGACATGAAATCGTTTTCAGCAACGTTTTTAAAATTGAATTAATTATTGATTAAAATATTAGCTTAAAATTTAATATAATCGAAGTTTAACAAAACTGATATTAATTAAATATTATATTTAAAATATTTATTATATACAATAAATTAAAAATAAAAACATAATATTATAATTTTATATTATTAAAAATTTTAAATATATTATTTTAAGCTTTTAAATTTAAGTCATATTATCAAATTAAATTATTTTTTTATAAAAAATAATTAAAACAATGTCATTTTATACAGAATTTTTTATTAATTGTACCAATTTATCTTAATTTATCAATTTTTTTTACCTATTTTACTGTTTTACTACTAATTTTTTAACTTAACGGTTTAATGATTAAAATACTAATTTTCAGTGCCAATTACAGTGTTCAAGTCGCACAAGGAAGAGTGAGCTTCGAGTGTGGAACTTTGATTTATTCCTTAAATTTTACTACTTAAATAATTTGACAAGTAATTGGTGGGAATTTTTGTGATGTAGTTTCGGATAATTTTAACAGTGAAGTGCATAATAAGAAGCAACTTTAAACCAAAACATTGCCATTTAAGAAACATTTTTCTAAATTAAGAAATAAAATAAAAGTAGAAGAAAACATTGACACAAAAATAAAATAAAAACGTTGAAGACTCAATTGGATTGAAGAGAAAACTTAAATTTAATATAAAAAAGAATAAGTTATAATTTTTTAAAAAGTAACATTTTAGTTAATAACTTTATATGATTAACCCTATAGACTATAGAATTACTTGAAAATTTTTAAACTAACTATATCTTTTGTCACTCATCATGTGACTATTGGCTTATTGTTTTAGTGTTATATAATATCCATTTAATTTAAAATTAAGTAAACAAATTTTGAGAATTTTGATTTTAAATTGTTGAATTTTTAATATATCCATAAATTAATTTTAACTATTTTTTTAAATAAATATTTTGCTTTGCATTAGATTAATTTTCACATATCTAAAAATGGAATTTATGCACAAGTATTTTTTGTTATATTAATTAAAATTATTTAATAAATTATTAAATATTTTTAAATTTTATAAAATTTTACATATTTAATCTCTATAATATAAATTTTAAACTTGATAATTGAATTGATAAAATTTAACTTTTTAAAAAAACTATTAAATGAAGTTAGTTTACTAAAATTACTTTGAAAGTAAATCCATCCTAATCTATTATTAATTATACTATATACATAATAGTATATTTTAATAATATATATATATATATATATATATATATAAACATAAGTATATTATAATTATTTATACAAATTAGAAAAAAATAAAATTTAAAAGTTAAACATGTTATATTTTCAATTAAAATTTATTTGTAGATATAGATTTTGAATCCTAAAAAATTTAAAATATTTCAAAATCAACCATCACAAGTTAACTTCCTACTGACTCATCCATGTACGTATTCGCAACTAAATCACGGTAGCCTTCTCTTGAAAGTATATTATTTATTAATATTTTTATTAAAAAATTTTAAACATATATTCAAAAAATCGTTATGAATATTATATATATAATATTTATCATAAATATATAATATAGTATGCATAATATATAGATATATTTTGTATTTAATTTTAATATATAATGTGATATTATATTATAATTGTAGAATATTATTAATTAGATATATTATATAATATTATAAGATATAATTTTTTGTTTAATTTTAGTGTAAAATAAATATTTGTATATTATAATAGATATTGTAATAAATAATATATAAAAAATTATATGATGATTTAAGTATATGTTATGTGTGATTGTGCTTATCATGTTTCGCAGAGTGCATCAAACGTATCCTATAGGTTCTTCCAATGCAAAATTAATTTATATAATTTGGAAATGATTGTTAATAAATAACAATATGATGTTATCAACATCAGCTATAAGAGATTGATTTTAGGTACATGTTTAGCTTAATTTATGATAGACCATTATTTATTTGTTTTAGTTTTCTAGCAGACACTTTCTACATTGTGCTTGATAAAATTAATGTATAAATTAATTTTAAAAATTGAAGCCACAGAGTGGTTAATGAATATAAAAAATATTAAAAAAATTATAAATATAAATTCAAACGTTTCATGAAATAATATTTTAAAAAAATATTATAAATTAATAAGATATTAAATAAATCTAACTTAAAAGCCTTTTTAAACAAATAATCTTATTTATTAAACAAATAATCTTATTTATTAAACAAATAATTTTTAAACTCAATATAAGGTTTGTGAATATAGTGAAGAGCATGATCTGCGAAGGAATGACATGGACGGATGCATCTTGCAGGCGAGGAAAAAGGCAACATCGACGTTGAAAAGACGAAGTCCAGATCTGCATGACATGCATAGAAATTCAGCTCCGTGGCAACATCCTTTGTGGGCAAGTGAGAGGACATTATTTCAAAATTTAGTGATGAAAATTACTATTCGAATGTTTTCTTTAAGTTGATTTATATATTTAATATGAAACTGTGGCTATCAAATTTTTATCATTTAAATTCTTCTAAGTATAGAGAAACACATATACGAATCAGTATGTTGTAAAATAAATCGTGATAAAATCTTTAAATTATATAATGGAGAATATGTTTAAAAAAATATTTTAATTATTTTAAAGTTAAATTTTTTAAATAAAAAATTTGTTAAAAGATTTTAATTCTAATAAAGTAATTTATTTTAATAGTTATTAATGTTTTTTATAAAATTATTAAGATTTTTTGAATAAATTAATTTAAATAATTTATACTTTTTCATCTCATAGTTAAAATGTTTTTTTATTTTTAATATATTTTTATAATTAGATTTTTAACTAATTATTTATTTTATAAATTTAATATTATTTAATTCTTTTATAATAACATTATTAATTTTAATATATTTATTTTATATTTATTATAAAGTATTGTATTTTAAATTTCTAATTTAATATATTTTATTTATTTTAATTATTATATCATTTATTTTATTAAAAGATATGGAATTGCTAGATAAAAAATTTAAATTAGAAAAACAATTATTTTTCAAACGAATTATTGAAACTTTATTTATGTACAAATTTAAAATATTTCATTTTTAAAAAATAAAATTATTTAATTAATTTTTAATATATTTTTTGATAAAAAATATATTATACTTATCCTATTATAATTTATTATTTAATTATATTATTATTTATTATTATTTTTATATAATTAAAAAAGTAATAAGATTCAAACTTAAAACCTTATATAAAACTATTTTAATCCTCATTTTTTACCATTAAACTAATCTAACGATTTATTTTACTTTTATTATTTAGTTTAACAGTTAATTTTATTAAATATTTTAAATTAAATTGATAATTTTTATGTTTTCAATTTTTATATAACTTTTTAATTTTTAATTTTTTTAAAATTTATTATATTTACTAATAATAAATTGAGACATAATATAAAAAATAAAATCTTAAATTTAAATTAAAAAATATTAATTTCAAGAGTTAGTTTTTTTACAATGCAAAAAAAAAAGTTTAAATTTAAAACTTTATTCTAATCTCCAATCTGTCATCAATAAATTAATTCTAATTATCTAAAAATCAATTTTTGAGTTGTTTAAAAAATAATATAAAAACACTTATTTAATATATATTTATTAAATAAAAAATAAATAATTTTATCAAACGAGTGTTTATTTAATGCATATCAATTAACTAAAATCTAAAAACTTATTGGTTGAATGATTATTTCATGCATATCATTTTTTTATCCTGTTGTGTATTTAATGTAGTTTTTTGTGAATTTTTTTTATTTATGAATTCTTATATTAAAGAAATTTAATTTAGCGATAAAGAAGAAAAAATTAACAAAATTATAATTTCGATTATGGTTCTATTATTGTTCAAATTATTTTATTTTTTGTATTTTAAAAGTTAATAATAATAAACTTTGTCATGAAATTTTAAAATGTAATAATTGATAAAGTCATCCGAAAATTAATACTTAGAGGTATACTGTATATAAATTGACTTTTCCCTATATACCAAATTTAAAGTTTAACTTTTACGTTCACGTACATAAATAAGGTAAAGACGTGCATAAACTTTTTCTTAGAGGTACTTAAAATTGTAGGTACAAGTGCGCATCCACTTCTACCTTCACACGTAAAAAGTTGTATAGATCATACAGATTTTCACTTATAGGCATATAAAATTAATGGTAAAAGTATTTAGATAACTGATTTATAACCTTTAACTACAACCACAATAAATCATAGATAAAAATATATAACAATAAATTACAGTGATATTTAAATTTTCATAATTATTCATTTCTTATAATAGACATAAAATGTATCGTAAATTTATGTAAAATAAATCTATCCTTATGTATCGTTTATATTTAATGATAAATTTTATCTGTCATTACAATTAAAATTATTTCAGTGTTAATTTTATTTAAGAATAATGTAAAAAAAATTACTCATTGTATTTTAATTAAATTCTTATAAATGTAATTAAATAAATATAGATCATTAAAATATAATATCTTTGCAATAGTATTCCACTGGGTTTCTTGAATGGACACTTTGATTTGAGCATTTTCTTTTCAAGTTCTCCTCTTAGTTGTTCCATAAAAGTCATTCACGCGGTTCCTACCATATTAGACCTTAGAAATCTACTATTCTTAAACATGACTTTGCTCCTGCAACTGTTTCTTCGAAAGATCAATTACTTAAGTTTGCTTCCTCATCATTCCCTTTGAAAATTAGACCTAGAGAGTTAGGGTTTAGGGAAAATCTACTTTGAAAACCTTCACATTCTCTATTTCTTGAAACTTTCCTTAAAAAAAAGTACAAATTTATTATAGTTCAGTTACACGGAATATTTTAAAAAAAATATTATTATATTTATATGTTTTGTATCAAAAAATTACAATTTTTTCTTATAATTTTTAAACAGACAAAATTAGAAGTTATCTTCTTTATAATTTTTAAACAAATAAATTTGTAAATTCACTCCTAATATATAACTATTAAAACCTCAAACAAATTATCGTGGTAAATAAATTTATGCTATATTTGTTTATTTATAAAAATTTTGTATTCCTTCTGGCTTCAAATTATTTGATATGACACTTATATAAATAATACTGGTTTTCTCATAACAGTTCCAGCATTTAATGCATAGCATATATCTCGCTGTCGGTCTTCTTACGCAAAAATTGAGTTTCTCCTGTTGATGTCTTCATCTTCTTGTTTATTGTCCAAATGCTACATTTGTCAAACTTTCTTCTTCTGATTTTCTTCCTTATCATTTGCTTTCTTTGAACTGTTGTTGTTCTGTTGGCTAGACAAAGCCCACCTAATGGACATGTTTCTATGGCCCACAGTTGACCCATTTTTTGTCACAAGTAAATGGCAAGAGTGATGACTATCCTACACACTTAAAAGAAAAAAAATGGATGGACGGATTCCCAAAAAGGAATTATTGGTGTGGCATTTCAGTCATTTCCAATTGTTGCGTATGAACCAGACGACCCGCCTCATGTTGACGACAAACCTTTTCTGCACGCAAAGTTGGGGGATTCATTGATTTTGATGCAAGTGTTGTGGAAAATAGTTCCCTTATTTTGATCAATCAAAATGAGGAAGGGTGGAAAATAGTTCAGTGAAACCCACTGGAAAAAGTTGGGGATTGTTTTTAATATATCCTCATCTTATTTTATTTTTATTTTATTTTACAAATCCTATATCATACGCATTTTTTATTATTTTTCACAATTTATATCATAAATCCTTATTTATTTACTTTTATACATTCTCTATCACATACTCATTTATATATTTATTCTCATCTTTAATAATAAACAAATAAAATGATTAAATTAACTTAAATAATATAATTAAATATTTATATTCAAAGTAAATTTTTATTTCAAACTAATTATTTTCATTAAGATTAAATAAATGATTCAAACTAATTATCTTTTAATATTTACTTATTAAATTAAATTTAATGTTTTATGTAAAATTTGAACATGTAAATTATCTGAAAAGCCATCATTAAGTAAATTTTAATGGATTATCTAAATTCAATTTTGTATACATCCTTTTTATAATTTTAAATACTTATCTCTTAAATACTAAACGTTTGAATTATATCAAAACTGATTATCTTATAACATAATTTATAATTAAATTATTTATGTATATACTGTTATTGATATATTATTATCTTCAAATTTAAATTAAAAAACCCATTCAGTTTTATGTATTTTTAAAATTTAATTTTGTTATAAATATTTAATTATTTTAAAAACTAATATTATTCGAATTTATTATTTAAATTTTATTTATTCGTATAAATTAATTTTTAAATAATAAAAATAAAAAAATAAAATTATATGAAATACGATATGTTAAAATTAAAAATAAATAATATCAAAAATACAAATTTTTATATTTTTAATAAAAATATATTATATATATTTAGACATATATTACAAAATTAATTGATATAAATCATATGTTATTTTAGAATATATATATATATATATATATATATATATATATATATACTTTATATTAAAAAGCCTAAAAATTTATGTAACAAAAAACTAAAGAAGCCGATTAGCTCAATCAGTTTGAGATAGTATTTTGAAAAATTGACTGCACCGTTACGTTCAAAAGCACGGAGTCGCTTTGGGTTGAATTTCATGACCTAAAGGTACTGAAGGTGGTCCTCACACGCTTAGGTAGACCCAAGGCATGTGACATCACACGCCACTCACTTTCATAGTATCGTTGACCAAGTCAACCGTAGATCACCACATCACTCACTACACCATCAATGTTTCACTTTCACTAGCTTTGCCACATGTCCCCATTACCTCCGTGTTCCCTCTTTAACTTCAACCGTCATTATCGTTCTCTTTCATTTCAACTCACGTTAACTTTCATCCATGCTTCTTTTTTAGGATTTTTAGTCCTTTTATTTGCAATTTTCTGCTTATTTTTTGCAATTTAGAGACTCTACCAAGGGTTTTGGGGATATTTTTGTGTTCTTCATGCCTCGGATCTTCAAACTAAAGTACATTTTCTTCATTATTGAACTCTGCCTATTTTTCTTGCCATTGAAGACTTCAAATAATTTGTAATAGAAAATTTGAAGTTGTGTTTGGCCAATATTATTAATATTGTGTTTGCTTCTTTTGTTTTTTACTTGTTATATAATTTTTTTATATTTTTAAATTTTATATAAAAAATTACTTTTTTTTATAAATATATCATACTTAGATTCTAAATTTTTAATTTTTAATCATATTAATAAAAAAAATCCTCATAATAAAATTTGAATTAAACGTTACATAAAACTTCTTCTATATAATAGACAGTATACAAGTTTTTAATATTTTCTAAAATATTATAATTAAATTGCTAATTATTATATATATTTTAACATAACATTAAATAAAAATATAAATAATTAAATAAATTTAGTTCATATCTTATAAATAACAAATATTAGTTTAAAATAATAGCAATAAATAAATAAGCGTAATTACTTGAATTATTAAAGATAGAATAAAATTAGTTTATTAAAACAATTTTTATAAGAATTAAAAAAAAACAAAATTCTTTTGAGGAAAATAAACAACAATTTATGTGATTAATATTTTTTAAATTTTTTATCATAACAAATTTAAGAAATTATTATTTTTTAAAATATATAAAATTATAAGTTATTTTATTAAAAAATTTCTTATGATACTCTAAAAGTATTTCTAATTTTTTGTATTTTAGAAGTAAACACATGCCGTTATATTGAAAATTTGGCAAAATATTGTTCATTAAATAGTAGAATATGTACTAATCGACTAAAGCATAGTATTTTTAAAAAATATGTCAACGTTTAAGATTTGTTTATTTAACATATTATATAAAAAAATTTAAAAATTATTTAAAATATAGTTTACTCAAACGTACTTATACTCAAAATTATTATAAAATTCTAAATGAGTTCAATTAGTGCATAAAATCTTTACCATCGTTGGATAAACCGAGTTAGCCTATATAACTAAATAAGGATATGTTAAATTTCCATCAAATATAAAAAGATTATATATCACATTACAGCAAGTCAACAACAATAGATTTACTATAATCCATGTTGCACAACAAAATTAGCATCCTAAATTTATCGTGCCTGAGGCTTGAGTTCCATTATTATCAAAATAAGAAGATCAATGAACATGTTTAGCAGGTCATTTTTTGAGAGTTCTACCTAAAGAAGTTCTGTCAACATCTTCATAGAATATCTCCTAGACACAAAGACAACGACAATGTGTATTATTATCTCCCGTATCGATATAAAAAAAAATTAAAAACATTTAAAATTAATAAATGAAAATATAAAGAATACTAAAAAACTATAAAAAATAATATAGAGAGAGAAAATTATTTACTCCATAAAAAAATAAACCTCACATTTCAATCATTTATCCAGCCATTTATTGTTTTTATAATATATATATATATATAGTGTTACTATACTTTTTAAGAATTAAAAAAATAATTAATTGAAATTAAAAGTTACTCTTTCATTATTCTAATATCAAAAAATCTATAAATAAATATTATATTCATAAATCATTTATTTATATCACCAATGATCATTAAAATAATTAATTTTATAAAATTAAAATTGTTCAACTTTTGAGAAAACATAATTCTACAATTATTTCATAATTATTAACAATTATTTGTAATTTATAATTATTATAATATATATATATATATATAAAGTAAGATTTAGAATTTTAGGGTTTTGAATTTAGGTTTAGGTTTATTGAAATGTATATTTTATTAAAAATGTAAGAATTAATTTTTCTAATATTAAAAAAAAACCTTTAGCCCATATTTGAATAAAAATTTATAAATTTTGAATTTAATATAATTAATTTTATTTAAATATAAGTTTAAAAACAATATTTTTATATTTAAAAATTTTCTTTTGAAAATAAGTTTTTATTAAATATTAATTTTATTTTTTTAATTAAATATAAAAGCTATAGTTTATTATATCGATGAAAGTATAATATTTTAAAAAAAATATTTTAACATTAATTTTTATTTAATGCTAACTAAATAATATTATTATATTTTAAAAAAATGAATAGGAATATATAGTCTTTTATTTAAAAATATAGTTTACTCAAACGTATTTACCTTCGAAATTATTATATACATTCTAAATGAGTTAAATTGGTGGATAAAGCCTTTACCATCGTTTGATAGACTGAGTTAGCCTATAATTAAATATGAATACTTTTAGATTTTTAAGATATGACACCAATTTAACCATTTAAAAAATTGCTCCTGGGGGCAAAAATTAAGCATAATAATTAATGGATAAATAGATATAATTGTTCGGCCAAAAATAAGTTTAAAAGTATTTTCAATTTTATTCTCCAATTTATCTAATATAATGATTTGAATTGTTACCAATTCGGATAAAATTATTATAGATTCTTAAGTTGGATTTGTAATGAGAATCTAAGATTAGAGTATCAAGAAAAAGAAGAGATTAATAAATAAAGGATAATTGAAATTGCAATGTAGAAAGATAAGAATGCATACTAAGATATCCTTTGAAATTTGAGTTAGCTCAATCATGAAATTGTTTGAAAAGAGTAACATAAGTAAGTAAATTTATATCTTTATGACAAATATATAAAAATGACCAGATATCGCTTGTTTATAAACATGTATTTAATAACAGTAAAATTTTAAAAACAACACGTATCTCTAAATTACGTAACACAAGAAACATGTATATACAAAAAGAAAATTATCGATAATTACTAAAAAATACTTCCAATATCCTTTGTTAAAACATTTTAAAATACTTTGTTTAAAGGGTCAAGTCTAGATCAAACTCATATATAAAAATTGATCCTCTAATAACTCATCCTATCAACTCGAGATATTCTTTTCACACTTATGCTTACTTCGATCACATTTTAGACATTTATTACTAAGGCCTTCTTCCATGGCATTTCACACTTATGCTTTCTTTGGCCTTTATAAAAATCTTACAATTGTTATTGGTGAAAAAAGTTTGCGCTACGCCAACAAACATGCATTAATGAACTATGACAATCATATTATTTATTTTGTTTCTTTCTTTAACTTGTTATTTTTTCATCTACATTTTCTGTATATTCGGCTTCTATTTTTTTTTCATCATCTTAAAAAAATTCAGTAGTTCCGAAAAGGTTTACTTTTTTTATTTTCTCTTTTTTTTAATTTGTTTTGGGTTGGTATGTAAATATTTAATTTATTTGAGTAAAAAATGTCGTATTTGTGTCGAGATCACTGGGAATTAATAATGTACATTGTAATTATATTTGTGTATAAAAAATATATCCTGTGAAGATGTTGAAAGAACTCCTTCAAGTAGTGGGACTCGTGCCTCTCACGCAACAGGTTCCGAATGCTTTTGTTGTAAAATAAATGAATCTTTCTCACTACTCTTGTTATTGATTTTGAAATTATAAATGTTTATGGTTTAAATATTTTAGACCATCTGTTTCATTCTAAATTGTTTCGGTGCATGTTCGTATATTCTTACTCAATTGAAAGGGTTCCTTTTCAAGTTTATTAACTATTAAATAAGATTTCTTTTGCTATAGAAAAAATAAGAAGTGAGCGAGTCCTTCAACTGCTTCAACAAAAATCCTCAGGCGTTTTTGCCAATCAAGTTTTACCTTGAAGGAACCAGACAAAACATTATGGTATGTTTAGATTACAAGTGAAATAGGATGAAAAAGTAAAAGTAAAAATAAAATAAATAATAAATTATTTAGATAGATTATACATTGTAATTGTCTTTGTCTCTAGGAGATATTTTGTGAAGATGTTAACAGAACTTCTTCAAGTAGAATTAATTAGTTAGATGAATGATTAGTTTGAAAATATTTTTACGATTTTTTTTAATGTTAGAAGTTATTAAAAAATATTGGATATAGATTTTGATTATATAATTTAATTTGTACTCGATCAATTTGCATGTGTTTTATTTTAAAGTAAATTGAAGTTAAATTATAAATAGAAGATTGGAATATTATATATTTGTGTGTTTGGATGAGTTATTTAATGGAATAAATTAATTTTAAAAAAATTAAAATTTGAAATATTAAAATATTCTGTTTATATATATTTTTATAAAATTTTAAATTTTATAAAAATATTTTAATAAATTAAATTTTTTTAAAATAAATAAAATTTAAATTTTTTAAAGTCATTTTACTAAATCTTATGAATAAGAGTTTTTTGTATTATTCTTTTTTCATTTTCTTTTTTTATGCTATTTTTTTACATTATTTTTTATATTTTCTTTTATATACAATATTTTTAATATTAAATAATATAATTATATTTTATTATTATTTTAATTATATAATTTTTTAAATTATTATTTATTATATCTAAATATGTTATACAATAAAAATATTTATACATTTAAATTCTTTGTTTTCGACAAACAAAAAATATAGAAAAAAATTAAAAAAATATTTAAATATTTAAATATCTAAATATAAAATTTTTTATATAATAAAAATTAGATTATTTAATTTAAGTAAAAAAATTAAAATACAATTTTCATGTGTTTTATTCTAAGTAAATTGAAGTTAAATTATAAATAAAAAATTGAAATATGTGTTTGAATGAGTTATTTTAATAAAATAATTTTTTAAAAAAAATTAAAATTTGAAATATTAAAATATTCTATTTATATATATTTTTTAAAATTTTAAATTTTATAAATTTTAAAAAGGTATTTTAATAAATTAAAATAAAAAAGCTTAATTTTTTTCTAAAATAAATAAAATTTTAAAGTTTTCAAAATCTTTTAACTTAATTTCATGCATAAAATTTTTTTTTATTATTTTATTATTTTTTCTTTTTATATTATTTTATTTTGCATTGTTCTTTCACATTTTTTTATATTTAACTACAATATTTTTAATATTAAATAATATAATCATATTTTATTATCATTTTAATTATATATATTTATTAGATTATTATTTATTATTTTATTTAAATATGTTACATAATAAAAATATTTATATATACTAATTTTTTGTTTTCGATGAACAAAAAATATTAAAAAATATTTAAATATTTAAATTAAAATTTTGTATATAATAAAAATTAGATTATTTAATTTAAATAAAAAAATTAAATATAAATTTAAGTTAGTAAATTTAAAATCTACCATACAAATAAAAAAATTTAAATATAAAATTTTTTAATTCTTTTATTTAAATAAAATATTTACATTAAAAACATTTTAAATTTTTAAATAATTTAAATTTATTAAAATATTAAAATTTTCTATCAAATACAATCTAAGAGTTTATAACCTTATGCTATAGTACTATATTAAATTCACATATAGGAACATGGTAAAGTGATTCTTGTTTTATGTTATCAATCATAGTTAGCAAAATCATAGCAGACCGGTCCAACGAGAACCAGATCAGTCGCCAGACCGGAATAACCAGAAAATCAAAGGACTTAAAAATCGATAAAAAAAAATTGGAAGAAAAAAAAAGGGTTTCAAACCGAATTTTGGTAAAGAGTAGCGGTTTAGGATTCTGGTATGAAAATGTTTTTATATTTTTAGTTATGAGTAGATGCCAACTTTCATACCTCATTAGCTTGGGCTGGTTTCTCCTTGGGCTTATTGGCCTTTCAACACTACCCAATATATAAATAAAAAAGGCGGCAGCAACACTTCTGTTAGTTTTATAATGTGAAAGTATATATATTGAGTTTTTTAATATCATTTTGTATTATATATTTTAAAAATATATATTATTTTAATATTATTAGTTCAACTACAATTAAATCATTATCTTAAATCAATGTATTTATTAACTTAACGGTCAATCTAATTTTAAAGATCATAATTATTATATAACATTGACTATCATTATGATAAAAACTAAAAAAAAAATTAAATAAAAGTATAAACATACATCAAATCACAAAAGTATACTTGAAACGGAACTCAAGCTTATATTTCTAAATGATTTAATTTATTCTTCAATCAATATCTTTTTATATTTTCAGTTTTACCTTCTGTTATTTGAGTTATAAATATGCTGGTATGCATATTTTTTAAACTGGGACAAGGATTCTAATTTCTTTCTATTATATTATATGAACGGCATTGAAAAATTTTCAAATATTTTTATCACATATTTGATAAATTACTAAGCAGAAAACATTTTTAGTATAATTTTAGAACTAATTTATGAAAGATAAATTTTTATTTATTTTAATTTTTTAACTAATATATCTTGTTGTATGCCAACACACACAACTTAGAATACAGTACGTACAAATTTAGCCGTATCATATAGCACATGTTACATAACTCGGTATATGTATTTATTATCTCACATTTATTTTCTTTATATTTTTCATTGTTAAAAAATTATACAAATACAATATGATCTAAAATAAATAATAATGAATAATAGAGACAAAATTAAAAGTGACAGTTTTGTTCTAATCATCAGTCATCACACAGAGACAGCGATGTATTGTTCAACATGATTTAAAATTATAAAAATTTTATTTGAATATTTGATTTTACAAACATATTTATTTTAAAGGTCAATTGAGTAACTAAGTAGAAGTGCATATTAGTTGTGAGTCTGTTCCATAATTTGGGGAACGCAGCTTCACCAGAATTCCAATAAAACCGCAACAGGGCATAGCAACCATACAAAAATGATTGCAAATTGGGAGGGACCTGTATTCAGCTCCAGGGCATGCAACTCTGCTCATGTGATTAATCTTTCATATATCTTTCGTTTATAATAAGCAAAATGTTGCGTTGAATAAGAAAAAACACAGTTCCAATTATTTAACACGCAAATTTCCTCGCACTGTGCCCAATAATATTTTTTAAGGTTTCAGGTATTTTATAAAATATTTTATTCTTCTCAATGATTAAGAAAAATTCTGAGCCAAATAAGATTTTCTCTTTATGAAAAATATCTATGATTTAAAAAAGTTACAACCACTATAAATGAAAAAGTTCTGCTACAAAATCTACTTTTAATATATTATAGATATTCTAACTTAAATAGAATTGTCTTAAAGAAAGTTACAATGTACGTTGCAATCTCGATGGGAAGGCTAATGATAAATAAAAATGAAGAACAAATGAAAAATGGTAAAAAACGATTGTGCAGCTACTATTTATTCCAATTGAAAAAATATTGGAAAAGGATAAAGGAGAAGAAAAGAAAAAATAAGTATAAAAAGATTTTTTATGGATTGTTTATATATAGAACTAGGAAAGAATGAATTAATATTTGTGGTTTTAGATTATTTTTAAATTGGTAAAAAAATGGAGAATTTTTTTTTTGTATTTTTATTATTTTATTTTAAATTTTTATATATTTTTAAAAATATAAAATTTAATATTATATTAATATAATAAAAAATTTAAAATTAAATTTTAGACTACTAATATATATTTTTCTCTTTTTTTATGCATCTAAATAAATAAAAAATTCTTTTTATTTTAATTTTCTAAACAACTTATTTTTATTTTTTATTTTTTTTATTTTTTTTCACGTGAGCATAAGAGAACGTATCTTTAAAAAAATATTAGATTGAAGAGTTTTTTTTTCACAGTAAAAAAGATTGACTATATTATCAAGAGTACTCGGTGTACTCATATTAATCGTGAATTTCCATAAAAAAAATTGTTAGCATCCAACATCATTTATTTTAGAATAATTTTCTCGAATTGATTTGTAAATTCATATTAACTATAAACATATTTAAACAATTCCAAAAAAATGGTAGGAGAAATTATAAAATAAAAACAATTATTTACATAAAAACTATATTATAAATAAATAAAAAATTTGGAAAGATTTTACAAGAAGGAATTTAGTTAAAAATATAATTTCAAATTAGGCAGGAATTAATATGATTTTAATTTAAAAAAAAAAAGATAATTTTATTTTGCCTTTCTTAAAATCAATTTATATTTTATAATATTTAAGATGGCACATGCATATAAACCCTTACAATGCATAAGACACATGAATAGAAAAATGAAATATTAAAAGATAAAGAAATTTGTTTTTCTTAAAGAATAATTCATATTTATTGAATAAAATTCTGTCATTTTGTATTATTGTTTTCATGCTAATATTTTAATTTTCATATTTCTTGAAGATTAAAAAAAAAAATCCATGCGTACATGAAAGAATACAAAACGACTAGCTTCATCTTGTTGGAGTTTTCTTTTATATATATATATATATATATATATATATATATATCAAAAATATATATGTAGTAATGAAGAATTGGTATCAGAGCCTTGGAAGTTAATTAATATGAAACCTTTATCCCTTTTGCTTTTTAGATTATACGATCACTGTCGTTGCTATAATTTTACTGCATAAATTATCTCTATTTAGTCTTGCTTTCTTTATATGCTCAGAACAAAGAAAAAAAATAAAAAGAGAGATAAAATCCATAAAGGAAACCTTAAAAATATTAAATAGACCAGAAAACTTAGATCTAGAAGTTATAAATAAATTGAAAGAATTATTAAAATATTTAAAGGAAGAATTAAATGAATAATTTAAAAATAATCGAACCAAGAATGTATGGAATTAATGAAAATGAATTACCAACAAATTCTTTCATAGAGTATAATATTATGGAAAATTTAGATGGCTTATTAACTCATTTTGTCTTGCGAGGAGATGGAGATAATACTTTTAATCAAATAAATTGGGTTAACATGTATTTAATGAAGCAATTAGGATGCTACATAAATAAAAATATAAAAGAACAACTAGAAAATTATAGTATAGAAGATGTATTAAAAAATTTATCGAAAGAATTAAAAGAAATAATAGAAGATGAACCCCAGAAAACAAAAATAAAAAGATTAATCGAATTTTCAAAACCACTAGAACAAAAAATATATGAGTTAAAAATAGATATAAAAAATAATAATAAAGAATTGCAAGTTATAAAAGAAGAACTAAGACAAATAAAAAATGCACTAGGAATTAGTAGACTAGAACCTATAACAAACAACCCTGTAATAAAAATGATAAAAATTTTAGATGAGTTAGAGTTAAATGAAAAACAAATCAGACAACAAATAATGGATCAAAATATAAAACAAAATAGAATTATAACTGAAGAAATAAAAAAAGGATAAGAAATAATAAATAAAAATTTATGGACAATTTTTAATGAAATATAAAAGTTAGAAAGAAAAAGATACGAAAAAAAACATGGAAAGACTATAGTAGAAACTGATGAATATATACAAATGGAACAAATAGAAAATAGTAAAGTTGCAGAAATAGCGTGTAATATAGGATCCGAAATGAATATACTATTAGAAATAATTAAACCAAAAGAAGTTACAAATATGTTAAACATAAATGAAGAATATGATGAAATTGAAGAAATAATGGGAAAGGAAGAAGAAGACTTAGAAAATATAAGAAAAGAATTCAAAGATATGATTAAAATACAAGAATACGACGATAGACAAATTAATGTAGATCAAGTAAAAGATGAACCAAAAAATAAGGGAACGGAAGGAACAAGTGGAACAAAAGATGGTACAGTTATAAATGAAAATATAAATGAATATTTCCATAAGGAACCATTAAAAAATGTAAAAGAAGATTATGAAATAAATTATAAAAAGGAGAGAAATCATCCAACCCCATGGAACAATATGAGATTAGAAATATACCAAATACAGGAATTTGATTAGAAATAGACTGTAATCTAGATATAGAAAGATGTATCGAAGAATGGAGTAAAAGTCAATTAATAGCCTTAATAAGTAGAAATATAGATATAAATGTTGCAAGTATGTTAGTAGAAGAAAGCTTTAAACAAAATTGGTGGAAAAGTAAAACCCATGATTTTAGGGAAAATGTAAGACAAGTAGAAGACCCTTATACAATTAGAAAGAGAATTTTATGATTTATTAACACTAAATGAAAATACAAAGATAAAAAAAGCTATAGAAAAATTGCATCAAATAGAAATTTGTTCTTTAAACCCAAAACATTTGAATGGATATATATGTGAATTTAAAAAATACTTTTATGAAGCAAGATTTGAAAATTATATAATTCAAAGATTTTATTTAGAATTATTTTATAAAAAATTACCAAAATTAATTTTAGAAACAATCTTAATAGATTACAACAAAGCTTTTGGAGAAAAACCTGAACTAATGATATATTTAGATATAATGGGAAAAAGAGAATTTTATTTAAAAGAGTATCTATTAGATAAATGTAAACAAGCATGGAGAAATTTAAAACATTACAAAACTAATAAAACCATTTTAAGATGTAGAGATATAGAAAAACCACAAAAATGGGGATGCAACTATAAAAGTATAAGAAAAAAACATTATAGACCGAAATATAAATTTAAACGATATTCGAAAAATAAATACTTTAAAAAATATAAACCCAGAAAGTTTTTCCAAAAAGGAAAGAAAAATATGAATTATAAAAAATCTCCTAAGCAATGTAAATGTTATAATTGTGAAAAAATAGGACATATAAGTACGGAATGTAGAGAAAAAAAGAATATAAAAAGAATAAATATATTAAATGTGGCTTATGAAAATGAATTAGAACCAATAGAATTAGAAAATCCAAAATTTAGCGATATAGAAAATGAAAACGTAGAAATATATAAAATAAAAGAAATAGAAAGCTCTCAAGAGGAGGAAGAAGAAGAACATGACTATATAGATGAAAATTACAAAATATATATGATGAAATCCATAGAAGAACCCTCATCTAGTAATTCTGAATACGATGAATATGAAGAATATAGAAATATAAATGAAGCATTAATTCAGAGAATAATTACTTTTAATGAAGAGCAATATAATAAAATAAAAGACATAAAATTAAATTTAAAACCAAACGAAATAGAAAATAAAGGATTTATGAAAAAAGTAAGTAGATTATTAAAATCAAAAAAGAAACAAAAAAGTGCCTGTGTAGTTCTAGAAATAAAACACCCAATAGAATCAACACTAACAGAAGGGATACTTAGAATACCATTAATAAGTAAAAATTTAATAGAAAGAGAAATTGAAAAATTACCCTTTAAAGATGAAGTTACCGAAATTTATATAGCAGGAGTGCAGTTACCAGTAAAAGCTTATTTTAAAGAAGGAATAAATTCTCCAATAGAATTACTTATAACGGATGGAAGAATAATAAGTAGTGTTAACGACAGTGTCTTAGGAATGTTAACTAGGAATTTAATATACCAAAAATTAAAATTTACTCTAAATACAAATTTTGCTATATTCAGAGCAAACGAACATATTGATCAATCCATCTTAATTTACCATAAACTAAATGGAATCAATATGTTAGAATTAGTTTTTACAAACGAACATAAAATATAGAAAAGAATTTCTTACCAATATTAAAAGAATTACCAATAGAAAGAAAAAATATTACAATTCCTGAACAATTACAAATTGAACTCGATAAAACTATAAACTATAAAAACTTAATAGAACCAAAAAGAATTATTACAAATGATGAATTAGGAAAACGAATGATAAGAGTAAATACACCTTCAGTAAATATAAATATTAATCCTCGAAGAAGTATAGATTATAGATCAAGATCACCTGTAATAAAAAGTAGATCATTAAGTAATATAGATCAAAGAAATTTATTAGCAGAAATACCAATAAATTCAAACTTAACAGCTATAAGATCAGAAATATATCAAGAACAAATTTTAATAAAAATAGAAATAAAAAAAGAAGCAATATGGAAGGAAGTTATAGCATCAGTAAATCCTGAATTACATAAAAGTTATATTGAGGAAAATTTAACTGAAGATAATCTGGAAATGATAGAAGAAGGAATGAAAACAGTTTCCATTATAAGATTTAATAAAAGAGACATAAAGGAAACAAAATTTTGGGTAGAAGAAAACACAAATAACGAGGTAAAATTAATAATTGGAAATGATATATTAGAAATATTAAAACCATACAGAATCCATAAAGATAGAATAATGATAACCATAAATTACCAAGCTTTAATAATCCCAAGATATCAATGAGTAGACAATTGTTTTACATACTAGTCAAATTTAACTATAAAAAATATAGGTCTAGAAAGTACCACGCCTTAGTAGATACTGGAGCAAATTTAAGTGTTGCTAAATATAATGTATTACCACAAGAATTATGGAAAAGAAAAGAAAAAATTTTAAGAATGGAAAATGTAGGAAAAGAAATCCATATAATCGAACAAGAATCGAAAAATGTAAAAATACAAATAGGAGAATATGAATTAATTATAAAAGAATTAAATCTATACAATGAACCAACTTGTGATATTATCTTAGGATTAGATTTTTTAAGTCAATATTACCCAATCCATTTTATACAAAGAGCTATACTTCTTACAACACCATGTAAACATGAAACTTGGGGAATAAGAATAACTAATCCTTATGGAAGAAAAGATGAAGCTTTCCAAAGGAAACAAAATGAAAACGAAGTTCAATTTTTACCAATTAATAAACCTATAGAAATAAAACAATTAATGGCAGTATTAAATATTCAAACAATAAAAAACAAAACCATTGAAGAAAGAATTACTAAAAATTATAGTGAAAATCCTTTAATACATTGGGAAAAATCAAAACCTATGGCAAAAATAGAACTAAAAGATTATAACAAGAACGTAAATAGTAAACCATATCCTTGGACTATGGAAAATAGAAAAGAATTTGAAAAACATATAAAAGAAATGAAAATGTATAATCTAATTAGAGAAAACCAATCTAGTTATTCCTTGCCGGCAATGATAATTATGAACCATAATGAAGAAAAAAGAGGAAAGTCAAGACTAGTAATAAATTACAAAAAATTAAATGATTTAGTTATAAGAAATGGATACCTAATACCAAAAATGGATCTATTATTTAATCTAATAAAAGGAAAAAATATATTTAGTAAATTTGATTGTAAATCAGGATTTTTTCAAATAAAATTAGAAGCAAATAGTAAAAAATTTATCGCTTTTAGCACATCAGAAGGATTATATGAATGGAACGTTTTACCCATGGGTTTTCATAATAGCCCAAGTATATTTCAAGAATTTGTTTCAAAGATGTTAATTTCTATAAGAAGCTTTGCTGTCATATATATAGATGACATACTAATATTCTCAAATAATAAAACTGAACATGAATATCACTTGGAACAATTTGTAAAGATTATTGAAGAAAAATGCTTAAATATATCACCTAAAAAAATGGAACTAAGAAAAGAAAAAATAGGATTTATAGGACAAAATATTACATCAAATGGAATAGAACTCTAAGAGCATATAAGTAAAAAGATTTTAGATTTTTAAAATATAAAAAACAAAAAAGACTTACAATCCTTTTTAGGGTTAGTAAATCATGCTAGAAATTATATACCACATTTGTTAAAATTAACTTCAAAAATATCAAAATTAGCTGGAGAAACAACTAAATGGGACTGGAATGAAGAAAATAAGAAAATAGTTGAGCAAATAAAGTTATGTCAGAATTTACCAAAACTAAATATACCAATAAATAATGAGGAATGGATAATATACACTGATGCCTCAGAAAATTATTGGGGCGCAACATTATATTATAGAGACAAAGAAAACAATGAATTAATAACCAGATATGCAAGTGGAAAGTTTAATGAATCCTAAACTAAATATCATTCAAATTGGAAAGAATTTTTAGCCATAATAAAAGCAGTAGAAAAATTTGAGTTATTTATAGTAGGAATAAAATTTATAATAAAAATTAACAATACTCAAGTAAAGAGCTGGTTAAACAAAGGAATAAAAAATAAAAAATTATCAAATAAAATGTTGATTAAATGACAATCTGATATGTTTTATTATGATTATGAAATAGAATTTATTAAAGGAAAAAATAACCTTGTTGCTGATTTTTTAAGTAGATGAAATCAGATAGCTCAGTAATTCAGCCATGTAAAGTTCCTCAAGAAAAAACAAGTAATCCAAATGATTCATTCTTGGAACAAGTTGGAATGAAATTCCAAATTATAGAACTAAATATAAATTTATAGACAAAGCAAGTAACTGATAATTTTACAAAAATCTTTAGTCATTTAGAAAATTTTCAAACAAGAATAGAAAAATCGAACTTTCCTTGAAAGGGAAATAAAACAGAGATTTTAGAATTAGAAGGAAAGAAGAAATTTAATGAAATTATAAAAAACCAAGAAATTAAAAAGGAAACTGAAAAGGTTATAAAGGATCAGTTTAAACTAATTGATAATTTTACCTATTTTCAAAAGTTAATAAATAATTTAAACCAATGCAACATAAAAATCCATACTTTAAATTTTATATCTCATTTTGCTATAAATAAAGTAGTTATCTATCCAGGAACACCACCAAAGCTTGTAAAAGCACTTTTTCAATTTGGTCTAATTCAATCAATTTACCCATCAAATATTATGGAAGAAATTTCAGAATTACCTGAACCCCTAAAAAAAACTGTAAAAACCTATTTTGGAATAGTAACACAACATAATCTATTTATTAGATGTTATTCAACTATAGCTCAAATAAACCCAGACAAATTTTATCAGCCCATAAATTTAATTAGGCTAGGAACTACAAAAAAACCATTTGAATATGAACCCGAAGTAAAAGAATTAATAAGTGATGACGAAGAAATTTTAAGAACAATATCAAGAATTTGAGCACAAGATTATAATATAATTTTTCAAGAAATGGTACGAATAATAGCAAATAATGAAGAAACTGCATGGATATATTTTATGAGTCCAATAACTTTAATCTATTCCTCTGGAAGAACACCAAGGAATTATAACTATTTTAATCAATTTCATGACAAAATAAAAAATAATAAAATGGAAAATTCACCAAATACAAAGAAACGTGTCTGCCAAAGTTTATCAGAATACCCAGTACATCAATGTAATTACTGTGAAGAAAACAAAGCAGACAAGTCATCATTCGAAGATTTAGAGATTGAAGTTATCGACAACATCTGAGACGCATGCATCCTATCCAAACAACATCTTATCAAACAGAAGCTTATGTTACTTTTACTGTACAATTGTCAGAAAAAATCTTATCTTATCGTCCTTCCTCTCAAATCTTCTCTTTATTATTGTAATTTTATCTTTTAATCAAAACGAATGTAATGATTTTGAGATCCGACCTCTGTAAAAGGACTCACTTTTAATACAATAAGATTATCGATCTTTTATCACTACATTACTATATCTCTGAAACACTCTTCATTACTCACCATTCTTCTTTACTCTACAAGCGCGATTCGAAAGTTACATTCAAAAGCAAATGTTGTAAGTGTTTAATTATTTTTAGTCATGAGTAACTAAATTTTATAAAAAGGGATAAAGGTGGAAGATTAATTATCTGATAAGGTAATGAAACATAATTCATTACTACATATAATTTTTTGTTACGTCTCCAGTAAAAAATGAAGGAAAACTGTGTTAAATATAATCGAAGGATGAAGAAAACACTGTTTGAAACAGTGTAGTTCTAATATGCATGAAAGAGGACATGTATATATATATATATAAACTTTTGCAAAAAGAAAAAAAAAACTACAAACCAAACTTTTTTTTCGATTCAAACACCCTCTTGAACATCATATTTTTTAAAATGACTAATAACTACGAGGATTCTTAATCTAAGATTCCTGTTACTCCATGATTTATTGTCTAATTGTTTTTAGTTAAAAAAATAATATTTATCAATATAAAATATATTTTAATAAAAAAATATAATTAAAATTAATTTATACATATGTTTTAAAATATTTAATAATTTTAAGTGAATTTTTTCAAAATTAAGTCTATTTAACCTTAAACGAAACCAACACTTGAACTATAGCCAACCTGGATTGGCAAACAGAAAGTTCTGTTATTCACACCAGGCGGGGACAAACAAAACAGTGTCAAAATCAAAACGCAGAATTGAAAAGTTACCAAGTTTGAAAAAGTTGATTCTTTCTAGTTTCTTCATACCCTCCGCGAATACCGGTCCTCTTAAGTCAAATTCTTTTCTTTACTTTTCTTTATCCTGCTTAACTTCCACATCTTCAATCCCATAATATCTAAAAGCAAAAAATAAAAATAAAAAACAAATGTAATGAAAAACATGGGGCTCCAAACACAAGAACAACCTCAGCTACTGTCCTTTGTCTTCTTCTTTGCCGTCATCTCCACCATTTCAGGAACCACTACCATCTCACCAGGCACAATTCTCTACGTTTCCAACACAACCCAATCATGGTCCTCTCCCAACAACACTTTCTCTCTCCACTTCCTTCCTCTTCACCCCCCAACTTCCCCTCCTTCCTTCATCGCCGCCATTGTCCACTCCGGCGGCGCACCCGCCGTCTGGTCCGCTGGGAATGGAGCCACTGTGGACTCTGGCGGCTCCCTCCGGTTCCTCCCCGCGGGTAACCTACGTCTGGTTAACGGGTCGGGTTCCATCTTGTGGGACTCTGGAACTTCCAACATGGGGGTCTCCTCTGCCACGCTTCATGACAACGGAAACTTGGTTCTTTCCAATGCCACCGGTTCCGTATGGTCAAGCTTTGACAACCCCACTGATACTATTGTGCCTTCTCAGAACTTCACTGTTGGTATGGTTTTGCATTCTGGGTTGTACTCTTTTTCTGTTCTTAGGTCTGGGAACCTCACCCTCAAATGGAGTGACAGTGTGCCTTACTGGGATCAAGGCTTGAACTCTTCTATGAGTGTGGTGAATTTGAGTTCACCTGTTTTGGAGTTGCATTCAAGGGGAATTTTGCAGCTTTTTTATCTGAATTTGAGTCTCCCTGTGGTGGTTGCTTATAGTAGTGACTATGATGAAGGGAGTGATGTGTTGAGGGTTTTGAAGTTGGATGGTGATGGGAATTTGAGGATTTATAGCTCTAAGAGGGGTAGTGGGAGCGTCACTGTGGGATGGGTTGCTGTTGAGGATCAATGTGAGGTTTTTGGTTACTGTGGGAATAATGGTGTTTGTAGTTATAATGATTCTAATTCTAGCCCCATTTGTGGTTGTCCATCTCAGAATTTTGTGATGGTTGATCCTAATGATAGTAGGAAAGGGTGTGAGAGGAAGGTAAGGCTTGAGGATTGTATAGAGAAGGTGGCTATGTTGCAAGTGGACCATGCGAGGTTCTTGACATATCCTCCTCAGTTTATGATCAATCCTGAGGTGTTTTTTGTTGGTATATCTGCTTGCAGTGGAAATTGTCTTGCTGCCAGTTCTTGTTTTGCTTCCACTTCTTTGTCAGATGGAACTGGACTTTGTTACATAAAGACATCAAAATTTATTAGTGGCTACCACAATCCTGCTCTACCTAGCACTTCTTTTATCAAGGTTTGTGGACCATTGGCTCCAAACTCAGCACCTTCGTTGGAGAATGCTGGAGTGGAGAGGGAATGGGGGCTACATGCTTGGATAATAACTCTTGCTATTTCGAGTACCCTTGTGGGTTTCCTTGTCTTTGAGGGTGGTTTATGGTTGTGTTGCTGCAGAAACCGCCCAGGATTTGGAGGGTTTGCAGCTCAATATGCACTTCTTGAGTATGCTTCTGGTGCACCAGTTCATTTCTCTTATAAGGAGCTCCAGAGGTCAACAAAAGGGTTCAAGGAGAAACTAGGTGATGGGGGATTTGGTGCTGTTTATAAAGGAAATCTTGCTAATCGAACTGTTGTTGCAGTTAAGCAACTTGAGGGCATTGAGCAAGGAGAGAAACAGTTTAGGATGGAAGTTTCTACGATAAGTAGTACCCATCATCTGAATTTAGTGAGGCTGATTGGTTTTTGCTCTGAAGGGCGTCACAGGCTTCTAGTATATGAGTTTATGAAAAATGGATCTCTTGATAATTTTCTTTTTGTTAATGTAGAGCAACAGTCAGGAAAATTGTTGAACTGGAGATATAGATTCAACATTGCCCTAGGTGCTGCTAGGGGCTTGACATACCTTCATGAGGAGTGTAGAAACTGCATTGTCCATTGTGATGTAAAACCTGAAAACATTCTTTTAGATGAGAATTACAATGCAAAAGTCTCAGATTTTGGCCTTGCAAAGCTCTTAAATCCAGTGGATCACAGGCACCGAACCTTGACAAGTGTGAGAGGAACCAGAGGGTATTTAGCTCCTGAGTGGCTTGCAAATCTTCCCATAACTTCCAAATCTGATGTTTACAGTTATGGTATGGTTTTGTTGGAGATAGTGAGTGGTAGAAGGAACTTTGAAGTCTCAGAAGAAACACGTAGAATAAAGTTTTCCATCTGGGCTTATGAAGAGTTTGAGAAAGGTAACATCATGGGAGTTATTGACAGAAGATTGATTAGCCAAGAAATCAACTTGGAGCAAGTGAAAAGAGTGCTTCTGGCATGTTTTTGGTGCATACAGGAGCAACCATCTCAGAGGCCAACTATGGGCAAAGTTGTGCAAATGCTAGAAGGTGTGACAGATATTCAGAGGCCACCAGTCCCAAAAATCAATAGCAATGCCACAGCTATCTCTACTATTGCAACTCCATCAGTTCCAATTTGCTCCTCCTCATCTTCATCTCTTTTGACTTTTGAGGCTTCTCCCTTGGCTTTAGAAGGAGCACAGAGAACGTGATTTCATCCCTCTGAATGTCAGATCCATAGCATTAAGGATTCTTAATCCTTCCTCTTTTACTGTAATCTTAAGGATTGTTTCTAGATCATTTGACATGTGCTTTATCTGAGCTTGATTCTGCTCTATTCTTATGTAGCATGTATAACCGTCTTCTTTTGGGAGAGTAATGTGCTAGTATTTTTTTTTTCTCTTCGGCTCTTGCAACTCCTATCCCAGTTGGTGCAGTTTCAGAATAAATGAATGCTAGGAATTTTCTGAAGCATTTGTATTTGTAATACAGAACTGGAATGCATTTATTCTGATTACACAACAAGTGATACTTGTAGTTTTCAAGAGTTTCGTGGTCAAGTGCTTGCACTTAGATAAGGTTTTACAGTCCAGTCATAAGAAATTTAAAATAAGAAGAGTTTACTCTTGTAAATATGGCTAATGTGAAATATAAGTTCTACCCAAAGTTTATTTAAAAATTGTATTGAAATTTATATGGATTGAATTCAGTGAAAATTTTTTAATTAATTAATTAATGAAATGTAAGTTCTACCCAAAGTTATTTAATGACAAATATTAAATGAAATAATTGTGTCAAATGACTTATTTCATGAGAATTATATTCGGATCTATATATAATAAAATTCTTTTAATTTAACATTTATTTTATTTCTAGTTTAACTAATTTTTAAAACTAAGCACATGTGAAAAAAGATTTTATTTTTATAAATATTAACGTTAAGAGCTCATTATTTCTACCTTTTTATGTAGAAATTACTTTTATTTTGAAAAATAAATATTTTTAATTTATTTGTTTATACATATGATTGCAAGTAAACAGAAATGTATAAAAAAAAAGTGTTGAATATTATGCGGAAAGTATGTTAGAAATCACCGAAAAATTATGTTTATCTTTTTAATAAAAAATATTATTACCTTTAGTTTTTTAACCAGTATTTTGATAACAAGGTTGGCAGTTACATAAAGATTTTCTATTACAAAATGAATGATATTTAATTATATTGCAGAGGCAAATGCAAATATGATGATGATTATAGTACTTTGATTGCATAAGACCAGCGAATAATAGCACAAGCTAAAACGGAAAGACGAAAAGCATGGGGCTTAAAACGGCACTCACTTGTTGCGTCTACTGTATTCCATATCGTAGTGTGAAGTAAGAATAGAAATCCCCTCAACGTTACGCTACGCTACAGGAACTGGGGAACCTCGTCTCTACCCGCTCTCGTCCCCGCCGGAGATCCGCCATGGCTGGCAATCCCGCATCAACCACCTCCTCCGCATTTTCTCCCGAGAAATTCAATTTCTCACCTGATTACCCTTCCCGAATCCCCCTCACTTCGGATCAACTCAAGCACTGCACCGAAGCCCTCTCCTTGTTGAAGGAGAAACTCCACGCTCCTCACAGGATCACTCAGGAATTCTCACACTTGCAGGTTCGGTTATCAGTTCTCCTAATTCATCATTTTGATATCAAAACTCAAAAAGAATTAAGATTGAACTCGGTGTGCTGTGTTGTGGTTTCAGGCGAACAGGATAACACCGAGCGAGATGAGGAGAAGATGCACCGTTGCTCTTGATGCTGTCAATTTGAGCAAAAACCGATACACGGACGTTTTACCATGTAAATTTGCCACTTACCATACACTGCATGCCAAGGGTTTATTGTGTTATTGTATTGTAAGTGTTGGAGAAATTGAAATTTGTCATTCCTTTTCAGTTGACAAGAATAGGATTGTTCTCAAATCAAGTACTGATTATAGACCTGCAGCACTGGGGTATATCAATGCAAGCTTTGTCTCGGTACAAATTTATTTTGTGTTTATTTGATATGGTATTCAAAAGCTCTTGTTCAAGTTGCTTTGATTGGGTGATTAAATTGTTAGTATGACTGACCCTTGCATGTGCCTCTTCAATGTACGTAGACCTCCCCTGGAAATGTATCCGAGTTTATAGCCACACAAGGTCCACTTCCACACACTTATGAGGATTTTTGGGAAATGATTATCCAACATCACTGCCCTGCAATTGTCATGCTTACTAGGTTGGTTGACAATTACAAGGTACTTGGCACTTGGCCATTGCTTGCTTACACTCAATCAATTTGTCCTTCCTCTTCATATGTTTTTACTTTTTTTTATAACTATTTTTATAGATGGTAAAGTGTGGAGATTACTTTCAAGCGGAGGATGGGCCTAGAGAAGTTGGTAATATCTCTATTATCGGTAAATGGATGAACACTACTGAAACTTCCCTGGTGCTGCGCCATTTAGAGATCAACCATAGAGGGGTTAGATGATTTTCACTTATAATGATTGTGCTGGTTATGTTATATATCTTTCGTCACACACTGAAATGGGTAATAATTTGTTGATGGGAGGTCAGATTTGGGGAAAGGCCCATCTTTTTTGAAAACTTAATTGTTCCATCTAACTCTTGGCCTCTGTTTTAAATTGTATTGCCAGAGTACATCTGAGGCCACTCTGAAAGTCTTGGATATCGGACCTTTTCTTAGATGCCCTGCACTTTAATGCTAAACCTGAATTCTTACTCAATAATGTATCTCTCAATTATTCAACTGTCACTGTAACACCGGAAGCTGAGAGGCCACTCCAAATTTAAGGATGCAAGTTTAATGGAATGATAGATTGTGCTCACGTTGTTCTAGGGAAGGGGTGGTTTCTTGAGCTAGATTATGGGGCTGTTTGTTTAAGATTTTTTTTTCATGAGAAAAACACTTTTTTCTTTTAAAAAAATCAATTTGCAGTTTTTTTAGTTGTTTGTTTAAGCTTTAAAAAAAATAGATTTCTAATTATTTTGAGAAGCTGTTTTGTGAATAACTTTTAAAAAAAGACATATTATAACTATCTTTTAAAATAAAAGATGACTTTTCATGATTGTAAACAAACCAATTACAACCTCTGCTTTTCGTAAAATCTAAAATATAAACCACTTTCTATACATTCTTAAAATCACTTTTTTTAAAAGCTTAAACAAAGGGCCCTATTCTTAAAATTTAGCAGTTAACTCTTTGTCTTGTTTTTGGAGGTTTAGGATGTTTCTTTGCACACAAGTTCAAATATATTAAGATAAATAAAGATGGGTACTTTTATCGCATGAAAGAAATGACACCCTTCGAAGTGATTATTTCTAATTATGAAAGAATAACACAGCTTTGCAAAGTTTGCTGGTTGAGTTACTAGTTCTTCTGCATATATAAATCTTCCAGGAGTGGGTGATGTGAGTCAAAGTTTGAGGAAGGGCTAGTACCATAAGCATGATGAATAACCTTTCTTTCTGTTTTTTAGTTTCTTCTAATTTGGAGGATTTTTTTTATCCTCTCCTTAGTTGTGTATTCTCCCATTTCTTTCAGATAAATTTTCTTTTTCCGTAAGATAAAAAATCCTTCCACTTGAGGTTTCATCTTTCTGTTTTTAAATGTTCTGCATACCAAGTGAAGTAGGGTGTGGGGTGTCTGCTTTGTTTTTTAATATTGGATTGTGGCCATAAGATGGTAATTTGGTGCTGTGTTACCTAGACTCAAGCAACTTGAATGAAACTATTCATTCTTGATCAAAATCCTACTGGAGTGGATATTAATGTAATGAAAATTGTTTTGCCAATTTCTAATTTGGTTTAGGCTGATGAGAGCAATTGCATCAATACATATCAGCCTGAAATATTATTCATCTCAAGCTATATATCAGGGGTTTTCCTCTTTGCAAGATATCCCTATTTTTCCCCTTAAGAAATTTCATTTTCTATCAACTTTTTGTTTTAAAAAAATCACATGTTTTTGGTACATGTTTGGATTAGCTTTTTTTTAGACAAATAATGCTTATGTTTCAAAAACGCTCTCACAAAACAGGCAAAAATAAGCAATTTTTTCTTTAAAATAATTTGAACCCAACATGTTCTTAGTTTTCATTTTGGAAGGGGCTCAAAGTTTATCTGCACCATCAAGGTGTATACAATAGCATTCTGGTTCATGTTAATCTTTGCTTATTGTTGCAGGTAGAAGATGCGCCATTATCTGTTTTGCATATTCAGTATCCTGAATGGCCTGACCATGGAGTTCCTAAAGATACGTTTGCTGTGCGTGAAATGTTTAAAAGATTATACCTTTTACCACCAAATCTTGGCCCAATAGTGGTGCACTGCAGGTTCATCTCATTCCTTCTTATTCTTTGTTTATTTACTTTATGGTTGTGATGGCAATAAATCACACGAACATATGTCTGAGACAGGCTCTCTCTCTCAGTGCAGGTATTGGTAGAACTGGAACATACTGCACAATTCACAACACAGTTCAGAGAATTCTTGCTGGTGACATGTCTGCTGTAGATATTGCTAACACAGTAGCTGTGTTCAGGTCCCAACGTATTGGAATGGTTCAGACCCAGGTATCAGGATTTGATAGTTTAATATCTAAATATAATTAATGAATATACTGATTTTGCATGAAATGCCACAGATTTAGTTGGACCACATATAAATTAAGTTCCATTTCTAAAGTAAATAAAAAGCCAATAGTTTTTGAAAGAGTGAATTGTCACTTTCGTCCTCCACTCTGTTAACGTGTTTCATTTTCATTCCTGCTGTTAGTCTCTCATTTTGTCATTTGTCTTTCACGTTAGTCCTTGGGATTAATTTTCATAAACGGAATGTTGATTTGTAGTGTTAAATGTTACGATGTCAATTCAGATATATCTTAAGGGTCAACCAAAAAAGATCAAAGAAGTTCCAATGGTGAAGGTGGAGCATTTGGAATGTTATTTATCAAAACCATTGGAACAAGGATGAGGATGATGATAGGTATAATAGAATGAATGAGGTGAAAAGGTCCTTAATGTATTATATGATATTGTTTAAGTATATCTAGACGTTCCATGTGGCGTTTAACGGCATAAATCAACACGCCGTTATATGAAAATTAATTCCATGAACTAACGTAAAAGACAAATGATAAAGTGAGGAGGAACTAACGTCTAATTTTTTTAAGTCAGGATGAAAATGAAACACGTTAACAAAGTGAAGGACCAAAGTTACAGTTCATGTGTTTTTGAAATCTAAGAACAGTGATGGTTTGATGGTAAAGAAGGCAGGTTGTTGCAAGGAACTTGGCTAGGTAGTTAAGCTAGGTGTACTTACAAATTAAAAGTTTGAAAGAACACCAGAATCCTTCACTGGAGAATCTATGAATCCCTTTTTGTTGACAAAAAAGGAAGTTTTTACGCAAAATGGAAGCTCCTACATACCAGTTTCTGTTTCCAAACTAGATAAAAGTAAAAAGCCAGGAAGCTTTTTAAATCTATGAAAGGTGGTAGTATTGTGGTAGGTTTGATGGTAATGAAGGCAGATTGGTGCAAGGAACAAGGCTAGATAGTTAGGAAAGGATGTCTCATCGCACTGTCACTGTGGAGGAACTATGTCCTCCGAAATTATTCATCCCTATCTTTCCATTTACAGTTGTTAGATATTGCGCTTATATAAGTGTGCACTTATTTTAAAGTTGGATAAAATTGATTTGAAATTACTAAACATAATTAGAACATGTACCTAAATTACTTTCAATTGTAAATTTTTGTATTGAAACATACAATGAAAGGAATTAGAAGTAAAATAAACAAGCTCTAAGATGTGACTTAAACTTTGAGGAAGGATAAATACAATAATTATGATCAATTAGATTTTGTACCAGTGTATATATATATATATATATATATATATATATATATATCATAAATCTTTAAAAGATTAAATTAGTAATTTATTTTTGGAAAAGTTAAAAAAGTAAGTTTAAGTTATAATTTAAATTTTGTCTCCCTATCCCATTGTTCCTTCGCACCCTTTGTACCATTAACCAAAAGTATGTTTGTTATTGTTAGTTTTTATTATTATTGTAATCTGGTCCATTTCTTCTGTATACTTGAAGTATTTGAACTTTTTGGTGATTTTTCTGCAATTTATCAGGATCAATACATTTTCTGCTATAAAGCTATCATAGATGAACTGGAAGACCTTGTATCTCAGCAGTAATAGGAGTAGAAGGGTACGTAATTTACTTCTGTTCCCTTTGTAGTTTTTCAAATATTATAAATCGTTCAGCTCCTGAAATTCTTTTATATAGGATAGGATTTGTATGTCGTTTTCTGTATTCTTTAATTCTATCATATCCTTGGCGAAAATATTATTTTGCTAGCTTGATAAATTGCTGTCTTTGTGTGATGTAAATCCAGTGCTGGGCCAAAGGATGTTATGCAGCTTGCGTCATCTTGAAGCTGACTTTTTATTCTTTGATCTTTTGTTTGGTTCCTACAATGCTTATGACTTCCGTCGGCTGAGTCTGAAACATTAGCATTCTGGAGAGTTTATGAATTTCACCGGACTTTTTTTTATTCTCTAGCTTTCATGTATAATTGCAGGCAGGGGGAAAGCTAACAAATATTGGCATCCTTTTCATTATCATTAGAATTCTATTGGGAAATGGAAGGGTATAGGGAGTACAATAATCAAAGTCCATTATCCTCTTGTTACTATTTTCTTTTTTATTTTTCGGTGAAGAATACCATAGGCTTTAGTGCATAGAGCTAATTATAAAAGCATTCTAGTGAAGTTGAATAACCCCACTTAATGAGTGTAAGCCTTGAGGTAAATCAACTTAAGCCAATATCTTAGAAAATTAGTAAATTTCTCAGCCAATGTATGGTTAAACATCCTTATACTTAGGTAAAATATTTTTTTAAAAAAATGAATTGAAAAAAATATATACTAGAATATTGTCAAATTGTCATTTTCAAGCAATAGTAGACCTACAATTCTTAATAAAAGAAGTAAAATAAGATATGTTTTCATTGACAAATGAAAATTTTATTGTTATAAGAACTAATAATTATCTTGCGTTGCACAATGTTTTGTTTTAAATAAAATTTAAAACCATAAAATAAAAGTTCAAACAATAACATATATCTGCATATTTAATTAAAATAAATAAATGAAAAATCAATAGTTTATTGACAAATAAATGAAAACATAAGATATGTTTTCATTGACAAATGAAAATTTTATTGTTATAAGAACTAATAATTATCTTGCGTTGCACAATGTTTTGTTTTAAATAAAATTTAAAACCATAAAATAAAAGTTCAAACAATAACTTATATCTGCATATTTAATTAAAATAAATAAATGAAAAATCAATAGTTTACATTTTGGGAAAAGAAAGTAATTTTTTATAGAAAAAGAAAAGAATAACTTGTGAGGGTAAATGTTTGTGATTTGTAATGAAAGAATAGGAAATTTAATGTAAAAAATAAAAGTAATTAAAATTTGAAACGAAATTCCTTACGTAAAAGAAATAAAAATAATAATGCTAAATTATTAATAGAAAATAGGGCTGAATAAAAGTATAGTCGCATATCAAACGAAGATTGAAAGAATCATAACTGATCTCTTTATATTTAAGAATAAAAGTTTAGATTTATAATATAGGGATTTATTTTAATAAATAAAAAAGAAATTTTAAAATTAAAGATCAAATAAAAGATTGTGTTAATTAATTATTAATTTAATAGATATATTAAAGTTTAAATTTTTAAAATCATAGTTTACAGTTTTGAAAATTTTGGCATTAACAATTGTAGAAATTGTGATTGACTGAATTTAATATAGTTTGAGAAAAAGTAATAAGTAAATTATGTATATCAAGTATTAATTTGGTGTAAGATGTATTTGATAAAATAAAATTATAAATAGATAAGTTAACTAAAAAATAAAATTATGAAAATTAATTAAAAAATTAACATATTAAATTGAAAGTGTTTAATAAAATTAGTTATTGATTTAATTAAAAAATAAAAAATAATAATATAAAATTAATATGATAAGTTTATTGATAAAAAATATATTAAAATTTAATTAAATATATTTTTATCATTTAAAAAGTAAAATTTGTTTTTTTAAAATTATATAAAAAAATTATAATAAAATTAAGAAGTAAATTTTTATTAATTAAAATAAAAAATCTAATAATATTAAATAGATAAATAAAAGATCAATTATAAAATATATTAAGGATAAAAATAAAAATAAAAATATATTTTAATTATAAGTTGAAAAGTTTAAATTTAATTCGAAGTAATATTTTAAAAAATTAGTAACTACTAAAAAAATTACTTTATAGGATAAATCTAAAATTTCTATACAAACTTTTTAATTAATTATAACTTTTAACTAATTGAAATATATTACGAAACATTCCTACAATTCAATTCCAATTATTTTTTATATTAACATCAACAATTGATAAATCATGTGACTTGTTGATTAAAAATAGATTAATCTTCACTTTAGATAATAGATGACCAGAGTGGCAATAGTCACTCCTTTCTTTAAAAGTAAAACGGAACTATTTTAAAATATATATATATATATATATATAATTAAATAACATTTAAAAAAGTAATTATTTTTTATAATTTTAATTTTTATCAATAAAAAATAAAATATTGTATTTGAAAAGTAAAAAAGTCAATATAGTAATAAAATAAATGCTGCAATATTAAAACAATAATCCAAAAAATAACAAAATTTAATTAATTAATTGATTATTCTAAAGATTTTATTTTAAATTAATTAATTTATTATCATAAAAAATAAGGAAATATATTTTTGTCAGTTTCTTAAATATTTTAAATAAATGAGTAAAAAAAAAGTTTAAACACGCACTTAATTTTTTATCAAGCCAAGCTAATGCAACAAATATATAAAAACCCAAATTAAAATAAATATTGAAGTGGTGAGACTCTTGATTGGTGATTTAATTTGGTGAATTTAGTTAATCTGTGGTTTAACTAGATTTTTTAATATATGTTTAAGAGGTATATAATAAAAATTAATAAATATTATTATTTTTATTAAAAGTATAATATTTAATGTTATCAATATTAAAAATGTATTAGAAATGTTCATAGTTCACTTCAATTCAATTTTTTTTTAAAAAAACTATTTGAACTTATTATAAAAATATTTGTATTTTGTTTGGTTTAGTTAAAATATATTATAAAAATCAAACTAAAGCAAACTAATTTTTGAAAACTTGATTTAATTAAATTGTTTTTATTTTAAAAAATATTTAAACTTATTATAAAAATATTTTTGGTTTAATATGATTTGATTAGAATATATTATAAAAATTAAACTAAATCAAACTAATTTTTAATGTTTTAACTTTTTAGAATAAGTTAATTCGATTTTTAAACTTTAAACATCTATAATGAATACATTAAATTATGTAATTTTTAATAAACTAAAAAGGTTATTTTTTATTAAAAAACGAAACCGAAGCCCCAACTAGCTGATATTAAATTCAATGATGATCGATTTACAAATTGAATAGGTCAAGTGTCCGCTCTAGTCTCATTTATATAATTTTTTTTGGAGGGTCAAGTCTCCGTTCTATTTATATGATATTGAGTAGAGGTGAAAAGAATAACTTTTGATCTGAAATTTTATTTTAAATTTACCAGCAAATCCATTATTGAACTTCGTTCTCTGGCATGGCCATGGCCAAGAAATTGAATTTGTGGGTGGATTTCCTATGACAGAGGCTCAGATCGGGTACAAGAAAAATTTACCATTATCTTTTACAGTGGACGAAAATAGGATTATCCTCAATGGAAGAAGTCCTATCTCGGTAATTAAACATTTTATTTTGCATGTGATGTGAGTAGCTGTTAAAGACGGTTACTGCACATGGAAATGTATGGGAGTTTATAGCCACACTACATGTATGGAAGCAGTCTAGGACCACTTCAATTGCACAATTGAAAAACTGGATCTCTCAGTGCATGTGTTGGTAGAACTGAAACTTATTGCACAATTCACAACACAATTCAGAGGATACTCGCTGGGAATAGAACTGAAACTAAGTTCAGGACTCAGCGTCTTAGAAATGGTTCAGAAAGCGGTACATGGATTTGCTTATTTAATATTTAATTATGATTAATGAATGTTCTCATTTTGCATGAAATTTCACGAATTTAGTTGGACCAGGTATTAATCAAGCTCTGTTTCTAAACTAAATAAAAAGGCAAGAGGTTTTGAAAAAGGGTTTATTTTAATACTGTAAAGATTTTTACATTCTATATATAACTTTTAATGCAATTGTTTAAAGAGTTAACAGGTTTAATAATATGTCAACTTATGATTGGTTGTTTGTAAATTTCAATTAAATTATTTGAAATATAGGAAAAGCAATGCTAAGGCATCATGGTAAAGAATGCAGGTTGTTGATGGGAACTAGGCTGTATAGTTAGGCAAAAATTTAATTACAAATCAAAAGTTTGAAGGTTATTAAGGCAAAACAAAAAAGCGAGGAGGCTTTCCCAATCATTAGTACTAGTAAGAAACAAAATGGGGTACAAATTGCTTTCAAAACCAAGAATGGAAAGAGGGGAAATAAGCTTGGAGGTGAATTTCCAAATTCCAAGGACTTCATGCCTGAACAGAGTTTTTTTTTTTTTCTTCATGTTTTTAAAAGATCTGGTGTTGAATAGAAAGTGAAGATATAAATCATGACAACTTTATGTATTGTCTGGTTACATTTACTTTGATTTGTTGGAAACAAGATCAGGTTCTGACCAAGTAAGTATGCATTTTCCACCAAAAATTGTCATTGGTCTAATGGAATTGAGATTGCTGAGCCCAATCTCTCTCATCACGAATGAGGTTCTTCATGACATGATTGTATACAGTAGTTCTGTTGCAAATATTATGTAGGTAGTTTTTGTTTAAATTTGAGCTTGGGGATATAGGAAATTTATCTATGAGCAAATTAGTCTAACCTCCTGTTTCTTGTTTCAGAAATTACGTGACCTATTTCAAATTCTCATCAGATAAATACATCCCCCTATTTCTTTTTATAGTCACATACTCCCTCTTGTCAGGTCAAAAATCAAAGAAAAGGGAATTTCATCTAATTTTTTTAAAAAAAATAAAAGGAGAGGTTAGTGTAATCAAGAAGAACCTTTAAGAAGATTACATTGTAGTCTTGTTGCCAGCAGGCCTTAGTTTACCAGAGACTCTCCACCTCTATAATTTGTACCATTCACAAAAATTGTTGTTTGGCCCTTTTCTTTTATATATTGTCTATTTGAACATTCTGGTGACTCTTTCTTCAATTTACCAGGATCAATACATGTTTTGCTATAAAGCTATAGTAGATAAACTGGAAGACCTTATATCTCAACACAACAGTAATAAGAGTAGAAGGGTACTTACTTTACTTTTGTTCCCTTTGTAGTTTTGCAAATATTATAAACCGTTCAGCTTCCAAAATCCTTTTATACAATGATAAGAATTTATATGTCAGTTTTCTGTATTCTTTATTTATACTATAACCTTGTTAAAATTATTCTTTTGCTAGCTTGATGATTGCTGTCTTATGTCACAAAAATCCAGTGCTTGGCCAAAGGATGGTAAGCTACTTGCCTCATTTTGAAGCCAAAACTTTCAATTATTTCACGTTCTATTTTGGTCCAGCAATGCTTATGTCTCCTTGCAGCTTAGTTGGAAGCATTATTTATATTGTGGAGATTTTATGGATTTTTTTGAACTCTGTTATTCTCAAACTTTCATGTATAATTGCAAAGCTAACAAATATCAACATCCTTCTCATTATGTTAAGAATTCTGTTGGGGGAATAAAAGATGTTAATGGCTAAAATATTTAAGTCTATTGTCCTCTTGTACTATTTTTGCTGCTTCTTACCCCCCCCCCCCCTCCCTTCTTCTATTACTCTAATAACAGCATCCTACTGAAGTTGACTATCCTCAGTTCATGATGTGATGTGATGTTAGGCATCACACTTTCTACCCTCAATTTATTATTTGTGAACTCTTCTATGTTGTCTAAGTGACATGTGTAGTTGCCCTCTGCATGAGGGTGAGGGGCTATCTGATCTTCCCAATGTTAGGTATATATGATACAATCTTAATTACCATATATTTCAACAGTATTTTCATTCCAATATATTTTATTTTATTTTATTTTGTCTCTATCTCTCTTTCTATTATATCATATCTTTCTCTTCCTTTTCTTCTTCTTTTTATTTCTATTTGTTTGTTCTTTCCATCTCATTCCACATATTTCCATCTGTATAACATTTTTCTTAAATTATATGTATGAAAACTGGGCAAGATTTCCATTTCCCTTTAAGGATGATTACGTACATGCAAGGTAATCAATCCTAGTTTGCATTTCCTACAACCTGACCAACTGCAATTTTATAGGTTGACACTAGACTCCCTAGGTGAAGATTTGAGGACTTTCCTTGTGAGGTTCATGCAGTTGTTTAGCAATTTAAACAACTACCAAACCATTTTGGAAATATTTTCTTAAAATAAAAAATGACCATTTTTTAAATAAAATTGTTAGAAGCATATAAATGTAATTTATTCTTTCAAAAGAAAGTTAATCCAAACAGAGAAGTAACAAGTTCAGACAAATTCTGAAACTTCTAAATGATTGTTATTTATTTACTTGAAAATCTTTAACGTGACTTCTCTTATCGATTACAGATATTTTTGGTTGTCAATGGCTAGATATGGACAAAATATGTATAAAGAAATATTAACATCCATCTATGGATCATCGGTTATAAAGTAGTCTAGAGTTGATTTTAACATAATTAATTTTTATTTGTTGAATGATAATGGGACATGTATTTAAATTAATTTCACCTACAGATTTATATTAGAATGCATGATTATCCAAGTTATTCTATAAACGAAACAAATCCATTCTAAATAGATAAGGAGAATTTATTTATGAAAAATTAAATAAAAAATAAGTATATTTTTAATATAATATCTTAATTTCATTAGTTCATTTAAAATAAGATTATTTGTTTTTCATTAAGAATAATTAATTTTGAATGCTAAAACAACAGGGTTACATGTAGAAGCCCAGTTTAGCGAAGAAAAATTTGAAGGCATTTGGAATTTAACAAACTGACAAGGGCAACTTCACATGGAGGAATAACACTCCATGTTCAGGCCAAATAATTGAGAAATAGTTTTCTCCTTCTTTTCTTGGTTTTGTTTTCTCATTAATTTGCAAGAAACTTCCTTGAAGTTTCACCACGTTTTCTCTGAAATAAGTATCAGAACAAGTTGTTTTAGTACGTTGGAATATTTGTTGAAATCACTTCTGCTAAGAAGTGTGTTTCATTCAACTTGAATTTGCATTGTTATATAGAAATAAAGGAAAATAGAAAACAAAGAATTGCATTGTTTGCTACAAATAACAAATTGAAAACCGAAATGCCCTTACGGAATTTGAAAATAAAGGATAAAATTGCCTATAATTTCAATTTTAAATTGTATCATACAAGTTGATACTTTTTTTTTTCTTTCTAGCATTTAACAAATTCTCAAAATGATTCCCAAACAAGAAACTGAGCACTATTTGAACAATATATTAAACTGTAAGGAATTTTTTTGTTTATTTTATTTTATTTTTATAGAGATGTGATTACATAATAAGTGTTATATTAATGAATTGTTGGTTTAAGTGGTACGATTGATTTCTTTTAAACATGATTTCAGGTTTAAATTTTATATGCAATAGATTTTTTATTAAGAAAGTTAATTTTATTGAACTATTGTCACAAAAAACTTTATTATGCTATAAATGTTTTAGTCCAAAAAGAATCATCTATAAGTAATATTGTAGATCTAATTCTTAAAAATACAAGTTTTTAATAATTCTTTATACATATAATAAAAGTTGTGAACTTTACATTTAACATCTTACACAAATTATTCAAATATTTTATTGTTAGATTAATTTTAATAACTTTAAAATATAAATTTAATAACTAATACATGTTTAATTTTTCTTAAGTAGAATTTTGCATTTGACCATTGTATGTTAAAAGAAAATATATTGAAAAAATTAAAGTGAACATATTGTAAATATTTGTATTTTAAATAAGCTTATCTCTTTAAAAGATACCTTTAATTCCAAACTAAAGTATAATGTTTAATAGAGATACATTTATGAGTTTAAAATGCAGGTACTGTGATGGTGAAAGGAAAAACTCTCCAAAAATGAACCATTGGAAATTAAATAAATTACTACAAAAGCACAGTTTAAAAAAGAAGAAGAAGCAAATTCTGGCATAAAGGAAATCAAAGATGAAGCGATGGAAAAAAAAAATATTAATTTGCAAGTGAAGCTAAGATAAAGTGGCGTTTTTAAGAGATTTTGCACCATTAAATGGATTAAATAATTTTAAAAAGTAACTCTATATTATTTTTGGTATACAACGCAATATAATGAAGATTAAACGGATGAGTTTATTTTAAACTATTCAAATAATTTAATATTAAACTAATCGTAATGATTAATTTTTATATTATAATTTTATTTATTTTTTAAATATAATATTTATATTTCAGTATATAATAAAATTTAAATTTAAAATATTATAAAACTATTTAAATCTTTTATTATTAGATCGATTTGATCGGTTAGAAAGTTCTTATACTTATTTTATTTTTTATATTATTATGTATATTTTTCAGTTCATGACGCATTTTTTATTAATTTTTATATTAAATTAAAGAAATGTTTTAATTAGTTAAAAAATTAAATAAAATTTATTTTTTTAAAATTAATTTTCAAATTTATTCAATCAATATTAAGTATAATGAAATGTTTACATATTATAATTATGATAATATTTCATTAATTATTTTTTATACTTTTATATTTAAAAAATTAAAAAACTTATATTTTAATTTTATATTTTTATTATGAGTAAAATATTTCTCTTTAATTTTTGAAATTTAACTTTCTTAACCTACGTTTATAATTATTTATTCAATAATACTTTTTAAAAACTGTAATCCTGTATTTGGATGTGGTATTTTAAAAAATAAATGTAATTTTTTTAAAAAATTAAAATTTTTAAAAATTAAAATATTTTATTTGGATAATTTTGTATACAAAATTTTAAATTTTAAATTTTAAAAAAATATTTTAACAAAAAAAATATAAAATTTCTTCAAAATAAATAAAATTTAATTTTTTTTTAAATTCTTCAATTTATCCTTATAAACAATAATTTTATCTCTGTTATTTTCTTTTTTATTATTTTATCTTCATGTTACTTTTTTTTATTGTTTATTTTTTATTTCTCTTTTACATTTTTCTCTTCCATCTCTTATCTTTTAATGTAATATTTATTTTTAATATAATCACATTTTTACTATTTTTTATTTGTTAAATTATTATCCTGTTTAAATATGTTATATAATAAAAATATTTGTATATTTAAATTTTTTAATAAATAAAAAAGTAGAAAAAAAATTAAGAAAAATCTATCAATATTTAAATATAAAATTCTGTATACAATAAAAATTAAATTATTTAATTTAAATAAAAAATTTAAAACATACAAATATAAAATTTAATAATTTTAAAATTGATTCTCTAAATAACAAAAATTTAAATTTTTTATTCAAATAAAATATTTAAAGTTCTTTAAAATATTAAAATATTGCCTCCAAACATAAAATAGGAGATTATTTGTTTTCTTAAAAAAAAAACCTCTAAGATGATTAACATGATTATGATGTTTTCTCAAAGATTTTTAGTATAATTACATGTTTACTACAAGGTATATTACACATCTAACTGACATGATTAACATGTTTTCTCAAAGATTTTGAGTATAATTTCTGCCACGTGATTTTGAAAATGGACAATCTTGTCTTTTATGAATCTTTTAATGAAAAAAAAAAAACTCTCACCTATCACAATAAATTGTTTTGATTACAAAGGTGATTCTTGTCATTTGGAGAGCACGGGTGACAAAAAAGATGAACCCAACCTTTCAATTCATTGCTAATTCTTTGTATATACAGCTAAAAATTGTTATGACGTGCGATATTTTGTACAGTTATTTTTTATTTTCTTTTATAAACATACATTAATGCGGTCAAAACGGGTTATTCGTCCTGTTTAGGAAATTCTAATTTGGATTTAACATTCTATTAAATCATATCAAAACTATAAAAATGTAAGAATTTACATTTTACACATAATGAAGTGGATCAATTTGGATCTAACAAAAAAATTTAAATAAGTTATAAAAAAGTTCAAATTAATTTATATCTATAATTTAAAATTGTGTCAATTTAATTTTAAATTGAGTAAAATTAATTTTGATAGAATTGATTTTGAATCAATAAATAATTTTAAAATAGATACATAAATTAATCTGAATCTTGGAATTTTTGGAATATGTGTTTCATATTGGCAGATATAAGAATTAATTTTCAATAGTTTAAAGCAAGCAAACTCTTAATCTCTACATTTTAACAAATTTAGAATGTATTTATTTTAAATTTTAAAAATTAATTATCACATTTTAAATACAAAACTTGTATTTCAAATAAAATATATAACACAGACATATTTTAAAAATATTTAATAATTTTAAATTAAAATTTTCAAAATAATTCTATCAAATTTAAAATAAAAAAAATCACTTAATCTGACCAATTTACCATCAATAACATGCTTTCTAGAAATAGAGTGAAAAATAAAGCAAATACAAGGTTGTAAAAAGGAGAAAAAAAAACATTTGTGTTTGATTAGGTATAGTTGGCTTGGCGGTGGCGAGGTGGAAAAACATTTTAATTTTTCACAGCAGTCAAAAGAAGGATAATTCATAATTGGAGTGTGAGTAATAGTGGAGTTGTGGTGTGTGTGTGTTTGTGTGTGCGTGTTTTGACCATCACTGAAAATAGAACAACACAGGAGAATGGAGAGAGAAAGAGAAGTGAAGATTCTGCTTCTGAGCCTTTGAGTTGCGTGTGGCAGCACTTCCTGTTCCACTTCCTCAGAGCACTCAAAGGAACGTGTGTGTGTGTGTGTGTGTCTGTGTCTGTGTGCGTTTGTGTGTGAGAGAAAGACATCACTCACTCAACTGCTCTCTGTGCTTCTCTCCGATCCCTTTGGCTTTGAGCCTCATTGCTATTTATCTCTTTTTCTTCCACATCCTTCTCTCTCTCTCTCTCAGAATGTCACCTTTCCAACTTCTCACAGATCTCTGCTCCTGGTACCCCTCTACCCCCTCAACTATCTATATTGGATCCACACCTTTATTCATTTTTCTACAATACCTTTGATTCATTTTGGGAGGGTGGAGGGTGGAGGGGTTCTTTTTTCCCCCTTAAAAAAACCCCATTTAATCAAATTAGTTAATTGGGTATTTCTAATTTTCCACTGGATGTTGCTGGTGTTGTTTCCTCATTTTTCTTGTGTGTATGTGTTGTATTTTTTTTTTTGGGATTTTTAGAATTTGTGGAATTTTAATTTATTTTTTAATTCAGATTTGGTGACCTGAGGAGAGTTGATGGACTGGAGCTGTAAAGGTGATCAGAATTGGTATAATCAAAATTTGTGCCTTGACTATAACATTCCTGTGAACTGAAGGCAGTGTGTTGAGGTTTTCTTCAAGTGTTGTATGGACATTGTGTACAGAGAGTAAAACAAGCTAGCAATTGAACATAATATGGGTGGCATTTGCTCGAGGTCATGGAAAGCCACTGTGGATGGTGTAGCTGTAGATAATGCACTTAGTGAAAGCTCTAGGCATGCTAATGGTCATGCCGATAATGAACCTCCCAGAAATATGAATTGCAATTCAACTCTGCCTCCTGATGATGATGATGATGACGACGACTTGGATAAGCATCAACGAGAATCATTTTCTTTTACTGGACTGGAAAAGGTTTCATATGAGCCAAGTGCAGATGATATCAATGATGGGATTCCTCGCCTGTCCAGGGCTTTATCACATAAATCTAGATCAGCTAAGTCCAAGCAAGCTGCTGTTAAGTTAAGTTACCTTTCTCATGTTTGATCCTTCTATTTCTTGCGTGTTTGGATGAGCTTCTTTTGTATTTGGAAAAGCTTATAATCAAAATGCTGCAAAGATGCTTCTGGCTGAAAAGGTGTTTTTCTGTAAATATTAAACAAAGCCAGGCAGTTTTTTAATAGATAAAATAAAGGGGGAAAGTACTGCTGGGGAGAAGATATTATTTGAAGAAACAAAAATTTATTAAAGGATAGAAATCTAGCATTTCAATGAAACTGTCTGCATATTAGAAATGGAAGCTATCTTGAAAAAAAAAAGGCCATGAGTAGAGCACCTGAGTGAAGCCATAAACAAAATCTCAAAGCAATTTCAGTTAGTATACACTCCACTCTGTCAAAGATCAAGTCTCCCAAAAGCTTAAACTATTGTGGGAACCTAGTAATTATTTTTGCATATCTAACACACAAGTTCAGCTTTATTTAGAAGAATGAGGACATCAAGGATCAAACTTTTGAGCACTTGGGTATAGAGGCTTTGGTACGATATCAAGATTGTCTCTCCAAAAAGCTTAAGCTATTGGGTCGAAGCTCATAATAACAATCTCTGATTAAATTCACCAGAGAACTGCAGAATCTGCATACTACCAACATTTTGATTTTTACCTCTGTTATTCTGCCAAAACCTCTAAACTGAACCAAGAGAAACTGCTCCAAAGTGAGCAAGGCTTACTGATGTTTGTCCTATACATAGGATGAGTTATTCCTATGGAAAGTAGCTGCCTCATAATGTAAAACTAAACGGGCAACTGTTAGCAAATATGAGAAGAAGCTGTATGGGGCCTAAGTGTCTGCATGTTTGTATTAATCTTGTTGGGTGCCACTGGTCATATCCCATAGACATGACTTGATGACCCTTATATGAAATTGAAACCACACTAATCCATAGGTGCCTTGATATAGTTTTATCAGAGTTTGAATATCTAATAGGAATCAGGCAAGGACAGAACCTGAAGGTCACAAGGGAGTCAATAGTACCTGATGTCTGTTTGAACTATGATACATGATGGAATGAATGTAAATATTTTGCTTCAGACATGGAGGTTGTAATCATTTGATTTTATACTCTGACATCCTTGGAAGTTGGAAGCTTTGGAATATGTTGTTTTCCTTGCTTGGGAGCAATAAGTGCATTTTTAGCTGTGTTTGTTATTTATAGTTAGAACATAGTGCTAGAGTTTCTAGATAGCAATCTCAGCCATCGCAAATTCACAATTTATTTTCTATAGACTTGTGTTCTTGGCCTCCTTGTGGATAGATCTATTGGCTTATTGTGGGAGCTTTCTTTACTAGTTTTGCAAAGTGAGTGGACACCTTATCTTCCTTCTTTGTACTCTCTCTTGTAAATTTTTCTTCTTTTATCCCCTAAAGAACAAAAATCTAGCATTGAGCATTATTGTAAATAGCCCAGTTTTAGGACATATTCTTTCCTTTTTTCTCTCTACAGATTTATTGCATTATTTTTCTCAGGACATATTTGCTTCCAGTAGCATAACTCTATTCTAGGCTAGTCATTAGCTTAAGCCTACATAATGTAAATCTCTAAACAAAATCAGGCAATAACATTCATAAAATCAGGACCTGTTTGGTTTGAGAAAATAATTTTTTTCCCTTTTCTGTTTTTGCTTTTAATTATCAAAATGGAACCTTTTTCATCACCATTTGTTTTCATAGATTTGCATAGGAAACAATGATAATTTTTTTATTTTATTGTTTCCTACATAAATCTTTAAACAAAAATAAAAATAATGTAGCATTTTTGAAATTAAAAGTGAAAATAAGAAACAAAAACATAAAACATTTTCTCAAAGTAGACAGGCCTTTTATTCAGTCAGGTTGGTTCATAATCCTTAGATCTTCAGATTTAAGAGCCTCTTTGATGCATCCCGGGGTTAGCATACTTGGAAGGGTAAATGTATCTATTAGAAGTCTCACGTTGGCTAGAGGTAAGGCCAACCATGGATATATAATATGGAGGTAAACCTCACCCTATGAGCTAGCTTTTGGGGTTGAATTAGGTCCAAACACACTTTCTAATAATATCCTATTCTCAAGTAATAAATGGGGTATTTGAGATCCTGAGTTATTGTCCTATAAAGATTGTGGTACTAAACATTCCTAAGTTGTTTAGGAAAATGAATGGGCAAACAGTTTTGAAGAAAAAGTTAAAAAGGAAAACAATAAAATAATAGTGTAATTACAAAGGGGTTTCTACTATGAATTGGTTCACTAAGGTTCAAGTCTTACCATGGGGTATTAACATCATTCTTATTTTAATTCTAAATTGGTTAGTTATTTGTTGTAATAACCAATCACCTATTCCAATATGCTAACATGAATGGTGTTGCCAGAATACTCACTAATGCTAACCTCCCTTATAACCATCATCCTTAGTCCCGCATAAGATTTTAATTAAAAAGGGTTGAAATCCAATGGATTATTAATTCAATTAACAGATTGGACACCTAGAGATCTGTCCTTGTTGATCATAAATCCTACGTTTTGTTTACCTTGCGAATGTAGATCTAAAGCTCACCTTCCCAAATCTTGCAAGTTTATATTTTTTCTATCCTTTGGGAGTTTGTTAATAAGAATTGAAATTCTAATTAACCACCCAATTTTGCTATTAAATTTGAATCAAGTGCAAGTAAACAAGACAAACACAATTATGAGCAAGATAATATGCCAATTAAGATCAAAACAAGAATTTCATTAATTTTATTAGGAAGTCCTGCATTGGCTAGAGGTGAGGCCTACCATGGGTATATAATGTGAAGGTAACCTTCACCCTATAAGCTAGCTTTTAGTGTTGAGTTAGGCCCCAAGCCCAATTCTAATATGGTATCAGAGCCTACCCTAGGCCTGTTGTTAATGCACCACCTAGGCCTGTTGTTAATGCACCACCCGCAAATGTCCACTCCTACAAACTTTACGCTCCAGATGTCCAGTTCTGGACGTGAGGGAGTGTAATAGGAAGTCCCACATTGGCTAGAGGTGAGGCTTACCATGGGTATATAATGTGGAGGCAGCCCTCATCCTATGAGCTAGCTTTTAGGGTTGAGTTAGGCCCCAAATCCAATTCTAATAAATTCCCTAGAGGTTGCCATTGCCCTAGAGGTTTCTAGTTAATAATGACATAGAGATAGATACATGTCAAAGTTTATGAGAAAAACATCATATATTATTAATTTAAGATCAGAAAGATGAAACATGTAAGGCAAAATTGTTCTTTGCCAGATGTACAATTCTAATTCAAAAGTATAGATCCACCATGATGCTATGTGTTGGAGTGTTGAACTAATCCTATTTTTAGAGAGATAGTATCTCTAATCTAAAAGGTTAAAAGTGTATAATGTGATGGATCATCTGCTAGTATTTTGGACTTGTCTGTCTTCCTTCATGTGCTCTCTACATGACTTCCTTGGTCCTCTAATAGTTATTTGAGCTTTCTATTAGCCTCTTGGACTTCTTTGCTTCTTTTCAAACTCAATCTGCGTAAAATTTGCCTGCTTCTTGCCTCTTTTACTTCATATTGGTCTTCCAAGCCTGCATTGCCATTCTTGTTAGAAAATAAGAGAATTTAGGTGAAATTATAAGAATTAAGATATTAAATAAATATAAATTCTGCCTAAATTCTTGCAAATAAATTGATAGAATCACATCTACCCAATCTTCATCACATGTCTTTATTCCTCGTGTTCCCAAGCTTCATTAGATGCTTGCAAGAATGTTATTTTTAGTGAACATTTCATGTACCTATACATGCACAACTCTGTGCTGGGAAATGTAAATTATTACTACTTGGTTGACATTAGTTCACCTCATCAAGACATCAACTGCCCTTGCTTTCTTGTTAATATCCCCCAATTTTGTTTTAGTGTTAGAGACTCAAATCACCATTGTTGTGTTGGTGCTCTTGTAGGCCGTAACTGCCACCTTACACTTTATCCTATCTTAGTCTTAGTTTAGAATTCAGCATAGATGTTATTGAGCCAGCCATCTTGACCATTGGGTAGTCCACATCTCCAACATCCACCCCACAAACTAGTTCCATACTTGCCACTCCTTTAAATCCCAATGACCTCATAGTCTTGCATCCAACTTATTGCCTCAATGAGAAAAATTATGTATAGTGGTCCTATGTCATCTGTATTACCCTCAAGGGCAATAAAAAATTGGACTATATTGAGATGACTACTCTTGAGAAGAATAACCCTCAATTTGGGACATAGGATGATGAGGATTCCATCATCATTGTATTGTTGCAACATTTGGAAAATCCATCAAACATTTTGTCTTACAATAATGGAAAGGAATCAACCTAATTTCTCTAAAGTTATTAAAGAGCATGGTATTGTTCATTAATTCATAAGTGTTGATACTCTTCAGCAAAATGTTTTGTAAAAAGTTTAAACCATCACTTTACGTGAAATCATTAGAACCTTACTATTCCAAATGTATATTCCATACTCATGTAGTCATGGTACATATTTGATCATTTGAAAATACCATCTTATGTTCTAAGTTATGTGAGTCCTATTCAACTCATGACATCTTTTCACTTTCTTTTAGTTCTAATATGGAGTATTCAATCTCATATCTTATGTTGTGTTGCCTTTGTTCATCTTCATCATTGGCACCATGACATACTTGATTCTCATGATATCAAATGTGTTTTCTTGGATTATGCTTCTAATAAAAAGTGATACAAATGCTACCATCTCTTTGAATTGTCATTTCTTTGTTTTCATGTATGTCATCCTTGATGAAAATGAGCGCTTCTATTCATCCTCTACTTCAAGGGAAGAATAGTGTAAAATATTGATGAATTGATGATTTTATTTCATGAGAAACAATGGATTACACAATAAGTTTAAATATGTAGTTACATGAATCTAAAAAAAGGAAAGAAAATAAAATCATATCCCTATAATAGAAAAAATCAGCAAGGGTATGACTCCTAAAGAGATGTACAAATCATTCCTAAAATACATATTTACAACTAGCTCAGGGTATATGCTAATAATGGCATAGAAATCAATCTATAATTAATTTATTCTATCCTTAATTACAGTATCCAACACTCCCCTTCAAGCTGGGCAGTAGATGTCTATCATGCATAGCTTGGATCTTAAGCTCTCATAGGTTGTCTTATGAAGAGCCTTGGTGAGTATGTCTGCAGTTTGGTGACATGAAGGTGTGTACTCTAGTTCAATGATTCCATTGTCTATTTTCTCCTTTATAAAGTGTCTTTTTATCTCCACATGTTTTGTCCTATCTTGGTGGACAGGATTCTTAGCAATGCTAATAGTTGCCTTATTGTCACATAAGAGTCTCATTACTCAATTTTTCAACAGTCCAAGTTCCTGAAGCATTCTTTGCAACCAAATTCCCTCACAAATTCCATGGGCCATTGACCTAAATTCTGCCTTTACACTACTCCTTGCCACCACCAATTGTTTCTTATTCCTCCACATGAACAAATTTCCCCATACATATGTGCAATACCCATTGGTTGACTGACGGTCAATTTGTGAACTAACCCAATTAGCATTTGTGAAAACTTTCACCCCTCTTTTTGAATTCTTCTTGAAGTGAAGGCCTCTTCTAGGTGTCTTTTTTAGGTATTGAAGAATTCGGTTAACAGCTCTCATGATCTTCATTTGGATTGTTCATGAACCGACTTACCATGCTCACAGAATAACCAATGTTTGGTCAAGTGTGAGTTAGGTAAATTAATTTTCCAACCAATCTTTGGTATCTCTCCTTGTCGGTAAGAGAGCTATCTTCCCTTTCTACAGGCTTTACATTAGGTTCTATAGGTGTGTTTGCTGGCCTACACCCCAACTTGCCTGTTTTTTCTAAAAGATCCAACACATATTTTCTTTGAGATATGAAGATTCAATGTTTGGAAGCAACCTCCATCCCTAGAAAATATTTTAGGTGCCCAAGGTCCTTGACTTCAAATTCCTTAGCTAGGACCTTCTTCAGCTTGTCTATTTCTTCTTGATCATCCCCTGAAATTATGATGTCATCCACATAGACTATAAAAGTTGCCATTTTTCCTTCTTTAGAGTGCTTGACAAACATGGTGTGGTTTGTTTGGCACTGGCTAAAGCCATGATCCTTAACAACACGGGTTAGTTTATCGAACCATGCCCGTGGAGATTGCTTAAGACCATAGAGAGACCTTTGAAGCCTGCATACTTTTCCAGCTGTCTTAGAAGTTTCAAGTCCAAGAAGGGGTATCTTCATGTACACGTCTTCTTCAAGTTCTCCATTTAGGAAGACATTTTTAATATCTAGTTGGTGAAGAGACCAATCTAAATTTATTGCTAGGGAGAGGATGACACGTACAGAATTAAGTTTTGCAATTGGCACAAATGTTTCCTCATAATCCACCTCATAAGATTATGTGAAGCCCTTGGCCACTAGGCAGGCTTTGTACCTACTCTCACTCCCATCTGCACTATGCTTAATTGAGAAAATCCATTTGCATCCCACTGGTTTCTTCCTTTCTGGTAGCTCCACATACTTCCATGTGCCACTTTTCTTCAAAGCTTTGACTTCCATTGTAGCCTTTCATTCAGTATGTTGGACAACTTCTTGGACATCTTGGGGGAGTTTTATATTGTCCGAATTTGTGATGAATGCCCTATATTCCTGTGACAACTTTTCATAAGACACATGATTGCCAATTGGGTGTTGAGTGCATGATCTCACCCCTTTCCTTAAGGCAATTGGCAGGTTAAGATCATTCTTATCTAGACAGCTATCATTATTAATTTGGTAAGTATTAGGCTCAGGAGAAAAATTACCTGGTGGAATTTCCAAGTATTGAATTCTGGTTAGATTTTGGTTTAGCCTTGGGGATGTACAGATTTCTTCCTCCCTTCGAGTTTTGTTCTTCCTTGAATACACCAATAATTCTGTTCCTCCTTGATCAGTGGATTCAATTTCTGGTGTTGGTTCAGGAGCTGTTTGTTCTGCAACTACAGGTTCTGCAATTGCTGGGTCTGTAACTATAAGTTCAGTTGCTGGTTTTGTAACTACTACAGGTTCTGGTTCTGCAGCTGCCTCCCAAAAATTTTGCTCTTTTTCCCAAGGTTGGGATTAGACTAAGCTTCCTTGTCTCTTCCCTTGAATGCCAACTTTGGGGTAATAAGGTTGGTTCTCAAAAAAGGTGACATCCATCGAATGGTAGAATTTTCGTGTAGCAGGGGAGTAGCATTTATATCCCTCCTTGTTGGGTGAATAACCTAGGAAGATGCACTTCAAGGGGTTTGGTTCCAATTTTCATTTTTTGGGTTGGTGATCATACACAAAGGCCGTGTAGCCAAATATTTTGGGAGGAATAGAGGATAGAAGTATGGTGTTTGGGTAAAGAGATGAGAGGGTTTGGCTAGGAGTTTGGAAATTGAGGGTTTTCGAAAGCATTCTGTATATTAAGGAGGGTGTTGGGAGGACAGCTTCTCCCCAAAAAGGGTGTGGTACATTTGATGATAGCATAAGGGACCTTGTAACTTCCATTAGGTGCCTGTTTTTCCATTATGCAATCCCATTTTGTTGGGTGTATCCACACAAGTGGTTTGATGCACTATTCCATGTGTGAGCAAGCATGAATTGAGGGATTGGTGATCGTATTCACAGCCATTATCTGTTCTAAGGACTTGGGTTTTGATTTGGAATTGGTTCTGTATCATGTTATGAAAGTTCTCAAAAAAATTTCCTACTTCAGATTTTTCTCTCATTAGAAACACCCAAGAAATTCAAGTATGGTCATCTATAAAAGTCATGAACCATCTTCCACTAGTTATATTTTTAACTCTAGAGGGTCCCTAAACATCACTATGAATTAAGGAGAAAGGTTTGGATGGTTTATAGGTTTGTGAAGGGTAGTGGCTGCGTGAGTGCTTGGATAATTGACAAATTTCACATTGAAACAGCTTCGAACTTTTATCGAAAAATAATGGAAACAACTCCTCAGGATACACAAACTTTGGGTGTCCTAAATGATAATGCCTTCATCACTGAATGCTATAGCATGGGCTGTAGTGTTGCCTTTCTTCTTGGGATTATTAACTTGAAGGAAGCAGATCCCTGTACATTCCTTAGCATTGCCAATCTTCCTCCCTGAATCCAAATCTTGAAATTCACACATGCGAGGTAAGAATTTAGTGATACAATTTAGGTCTTTTGTCATTTACTAATGGACAAAAGGTTACAATCCAAATTTGGAACATAAAGGACAGAGTGAAGAGTGATGTCCTGAGAGATAATTATAGAGCCTTTACCAGCCACCTTTGTGTTTGTGCCATCAACTATCCATACCATTAAATTGTCATTGCAGGGGGAGTATTTATCAAACAATGAAATATCCCCAGTCATGTGATCTGATGCATTGGAGTCAACAATCCATGAGTTATTTTTTCCCTTTTCAACAAATAAGGCGAGCGAGGGATTACCTGTTTGGGCCAAGGCAGTAGCAGAGTGTTAGTATTTGAGTAAGTCTCCTTGGCAGCATTCCATATCTCTGCACTTGTGCAGTAGTACATAAAGTTTTCCCCTGTTTTAGTGGTCATTGAATTCAGATTCAGTAGCCAAGACATGACTAAACTGTTTTCGAGTTTCCACTTTGGGTGGCCAGGATCCATCTTCTTTGGCTCTGTAGCCTCACCAGTGATATTTTCTTCCTTTCCCTTTTCTAGAAGGAAAATCTGGACAGTTCTTGCCAATTGGGTGTAGTTTTGGCCATTTAATTTATAGCTTGTGATGGATAGAATGGTGTTGTCAGTCAGACTGATAGCGCCACCAGTTGAAGTTTTTGGGTTTAGGTTTGTTACTAGGTTATTTTCTTCAGCCATGGAGGAATGTGTTTCTTTCCTGGATCAAAACTGCTCTGATATCATGTAAAATATTGATGAATTGATGATTTTATTTCATGAGAAACAATGGATTACACAATAAGTTTAAATATGCAGTTGCATGAATCTAAAAAAGGAAAGAAAATAAAATCGTATCCCTATAGTAGAAAAAATCAGCAAGGCTATAACTCCTAAAGCTATGCACAAATCATTCGTAAAATAGATATTTACAGCTAGCCCAGAATATGCTAATAATAGCATTGCAATCAATCAACAATAATTTATTCTATCCTCAATTACAGTATCCAACAAATAGCAATCCAAAAGCTAAAACCTTTCCTGAGTCCTCCCTTCCCTTGTTAATTCACAAGTTAGCTCCTTCTTCACTTGAACTAGCCAAGGCCAAGACTAATGCACATAAATTAGTGTATCAAAGGAAAGGAAAACGTAAATTGGCCCAATTGCAACTTTATGCATCTTCAACTCAAAGAGAAGGATAGCAATCCAAAAGCTAAGACCTTTCTCGAGTCCTCCCTTCTCCTGTTAATTCACAAGATTAACCCTTTCTTCACTTGAACTAGCCAAGGTCAAAGCTAATGCACAAAAATTGATGTATCAAAGGAAAGGAAAACCCAAATTGGCCCAATTGCAACTTTATGCATCCGAATCTATGGTGAGTATTGAAGATACTAATCCTCGTGTTCTTAACTTTCATAATATTTTTGATCCTCATGATTCTAACTCATTTTGAAATTGACACTTCAAATATTTCTCTGGATAATTGCGACCCTAACCCAGATGTCTTGCCTACTGCATTGAAGAAAGGATAAAGGTCTTGTACTGAGTACCATATTTGTCAATTTGTCACCTCTAAAATTTTTTCCATCGCCAAAGTTTCATTTCAGCCATTGACTTTATTTGAATCCTAACATCAGTCTATGAAGCATTGAAGGATAAGGACTAGGTCCAAGTTATGAACATGGAGATGATAGAATTGGAGAAGAATTGGAACATGAAAGATTATTGAAAGATCAAGAGACAAAAGGCCAGTGCATAATGGGGTGCAAATGGATATATAGCTTGAAATTTTAGTCTGATGTGATGGTATACTTGATCAGTATAAAGCATGTTAGTTGCAAAGTAGCAAAAATGAACACTGCGATAATCTTACTTCCTCTTGCTGTATACTTTGGGTGGGAGTTATATTGGTTTGATGCTAAAAATGTCTTTCTCCATGGAGACTTGGAGCCTAGAGGAGGAAGCGTACATGGAAATTTCCCCTAGATATAATTCCACTGGTGGAAGAAACAATGTTTTCATTGTAAGAAAAACTTTATACATGTTAAAACAATCTCCCTATGTTTGATTTGGAAGATTTATAAAGGCTTTGTTGTCCCTAGGGTACAAACAAAGGTAATGTGATCATGCTCCTTCAAACATTCACAAGAAGGTAAACTCACTATCCTACTTGTGTATGTTGAGGACATAATTATAAATAAAATAATAACTTAATTGAGAAGTAACTCCTCAAGGAGAAATTAACAACCAAGTTTGAAATGAACAAATTTGGAAGGCTAAGGTACTTCCTTGGAGAAATGATATACTATAAACAAGTTATCTTCATTTCTTAAAGGAAATATCTCCTAGATCTTCTTGATGTGTCTTACCTGGTAGTAAGATGCTTACAAGTTGTGGATTGGATTCTACAGTATCTTAAAATTGCACTTGGAAGAGGATTATTAAGAAAGGGAGGAAATTTATCCTTGGATGTGTACAAAGATGCTGCTTATGTAGGTTTAGTTATTGATAGAAGATCAAAATTAGGTTATTCATTGTATGTTTTTGGGCGGAATCTAGAATCATGGAGGAGTAAGAAGTGAAATGTAGTTGTCAAATCCAGGGTAGAGGTTGAGTTTTGAGTGGTGTTGCAAGGAGTTTGGGGAGTTGTTGTGTTGTGGATGAAGATCATATTGCATAACTTGAAAATAAAGTATGAAGCTCCTATAAAACTAATTTGTGACAATAAATCAGCCATCAACATTGAACATAATCTGGCTCAACATGATAGGACAAAACATTGAGATAGACCGCTGCTCTGCGAACGAGAAATTGGACAATGGACTGATAATCACAACACAGGCTCCTTCAGGATACCAATAGACAGAGAGATGTATTAAGTAAGTGACTACACATGAGGTGCCTTTGGGTTCTTTCTAGAAAGTTGGGAATGGTATATATCTATTCACTTGCTTGAGGGGAAATGTTGAGCACTGCTGTAAATAGTACTGTTTTAGAACAGGTTATTCCTTTTTCCTCTGTACAGTTTTGTTGTTTTATGTTCTTTTATTAGGAAAGACGTGCTTCCTGTGATATAGCTTTATTCTAGGAAAGTAGTTATTTGCATAGGTCTATATTATGTAAATTAACTTTGTACAATCAAAATCAAACAATAATGTCCTCATTTTTATTTTATTTAAGTATTAGTTTTTATCAAGCAAGAATATTAGTGTGACATTTATTGAGGAGAAAATGATTAAAAATCGGTTAAGGTGGTTTGGACAGGTGCAAAGGAGACCAATGGAGGTACTGGTGAGGAGACTTAATCGCATGGTTTTTAGTCCTGTTAAGAGGGGTAAAGGATGCCAAGGACTTTGGAGGAAATTATTCAAAGGGATTTCATAATAAATAATATCTCTGAGAATTTAGTTTTTGACCAAGCCTAATGATTTCATGTGATCCATGTACCGTGTCCTTATATAGTGGGATAAGGCTATTGTTTTTATATTATTTTAATTCTTTCCCTCCTTTTTTTTCCCTCACTAGTCTATATTGTGCGGCTTGGTCTCTAATAGTTGCTGGTCTTTGTCTCTATGATAGACCACCGTTCATTCAATAAAAAGGGTGGAGTTTTTACAAAAAGATATATTTGATTTTGTAGATAAGTGTTTACATATCTTATGTTCTTAATTATATTGATTGAGTTCCCTTTTGCTACTGGGCAAATATCTCTTATGGTACCAATTACCAAACATTGGTCTTAATAACTTGTGCTTGTTCTAATGGGTTCGATTAGTTCTCCATACTCTCCTTTCCTTTCCATTCTCCCTTTTAAGGGCTTTAAGGCTTCTTATGAACCCAAAAATAAAAAACATTAGATTGTCTTTTTGTCTTATCTTTTGGTGTATTATTACAGGTATCAGAAGTGAGTTCACTTTTGGGTAGAGCTGGTACAGCTGGGCTTGGCAAGGCAGTAGAAGTTTTGGATACACTAGGTAGCAGTATGACAAATTTGAATCTCAGTAGTGGTTTTACATCGGGCGTGACAACAAAAGGAAATAAAATTTCAATTTTGGCCTTCGAAGTTGCAAACACAATTGTTAAAGGTGCCAATCTGATGCAATCTCTTTCAAAAGAGAACATCAGACATTTAAAAGAGGTGGTTCTACCATCTGAAGGAGTGCAAAATTTAATATCCAGAGATATGGATGAACTCCTAAGAATTGCTGCTGCAGACAAGAGGTAGATTATTATGGATATTTACATGATCAACTAAATTAGCATTCTACCTTTATTTGGAGTTTACTTTCTTCAGCTACTTACTATACTTAAAGTTTCACTATCTTGTTGGCAGAGAAGAACTGAAAATATTTTCTGGTGAAGTTGTGCGTTTTGGAAATCGTTGTAAAGATCCCCAGTGGCACAACCTGGATCGCTATTTTGACAAGTAATTGTAGTTGAAATGATTTAATCTTACCTTATATTTTTCTTATAACATCCAACATTATGTTAGTTATGGTTTTCTGTCTTTGTTGATGTTTAGGTTATGTTCAGAGCTTACACCACAAAAGCAATTGAAAGAGGAGGCAGAGATGGTGATGCAACAACTAATGACCTTTGTTCAATATACAGCTGTGAGTATGCCTCTTAATAGGAACAGTGTATATGCTTGTCATCGTCCTCAGATTTGTATGCTGAACTCATAATTCTTTATATCTTCATTGAATTGTGCATTTGAGTATCACATAGTAATGCAGAATGTGGCCAACATATGGTCTTGTGCAGAACTGAGGAAAAAATGCGTGCTGGTTCTACTATTCTAGTTTAAAATTCTTTGATCATCCTTATTCCCTTTATTAGATGTCTTTACTTCATATAGCTGTCCGCATAAAAACAATACTTCAAGTAAACTACAATTATGTGAAGAAATTAAAATTGTCTCAATTGCTTGGTAGTCGAATTGCATTTAGTTGATTTGCTTGCCTTTTTGCTGCAGTCATGTTACATTGCAGGTAGCTTGTCTGAAAAATACACTAATTCACTGCACCCTTAATCTTTAATTGCATATAAGTTTTTCATTTGTGAGATTTCTTAATTTTCTGTTAGTATATTTCCGCTTTATAGCTGAAGCTTTAATCTTAGATCTCTTTTCTGTTGTACAAGTTGAAGTTGCTAAAACAGTCTGTATGACATTACTTGGTACTCAACAATGAGGAATAATGTGTATCAACAAGTTATCATATTTGCAAACTGAGATAGATAAGTAGTTAGTTGGATCCTTTTCCTTTGCTTTCTGGCTTTTACATTCTTAAATTTACTGTTTTATTTCCTCTGTGTGAAAGTTTTTTATAAGTATGCCCTTGAGATAGTTGATTCTTATGCATCTTAAGAAACCCATCAATAATTCTTGAAGACTCGTATAGAATTTAATTCAAACTTGATATCCGAATTTGTTTTCCGAAATGCGAAGACTCTTGTTTTTTTTATTAATAAAAAGGCAGTTTGAAATCAAAAGTAAATCATGAATCAGATATGGACAATTGAGTTATGTAATGGTCAAGTAGTTTGAGATAAATAATGTGTTTTTTGTCAGTAAAAAGTGTTTGCATTGTCTTATTAGCTTGTTCTTGTGATTTGAGATAAGTATTTTTCTTACTCCTTTGTGGGATATGAAATTATCCTTAGAAATCTAAACTTTTGGCAATTTTATCCGCCATATACCTCAAGCTACTCAGATGTGGCATTCAGCAGCCTTTTATTTTTCTATTCAACTTTGAATTCAACAAACACAAGCACGCACATGCACCCGCACACTTGTTTGTGTATATGAAAACCAAGGGCAACATCTGTGCTATTCAACAGATATCAATTTTTCATTTGGGGTTAAATAACTTGTCACTTTAATATTTTGAGTTCCTTACATTCTTTTTTTATTGTATTTGTTTTAGTTACATGCATGTAGAGTGTTAGGGTCAATAACAACAGTAAGCAAGCTTCTGGAAGATGATTTTATTTTATTATATTATTGATAAGAAGAAATTCATAGACCAAGAGAAAAAATTACAAAGAGAAGGGAGGGTAATGAGTCTTAGCTAAAAAACAGAAACAACAAAGAAAAAAGAAATGGAAAGGGGTCTTTAATTTGGCAAAATGAGGCATGATCTGATTCTGACTCATCTCTTCCCTTATTCTGCAAAATAGGAGCTAAAACAGACATCCTGATGGAAAGGGGGCTCTTATTTTTGTAGTCTGAACAGCTGGTTTTATTAAGACCTGACTTAAATTAGTTTAACAATTTTATTTTATTGCAGGAATTATATCATGAATTGCATGCCTTTGATAGATTTGATCAAGATTATCGACGCAAGCTTCAAGAAGAGGACAATTCAAATGCCACCCAAAGAGGTACATGTTGGCCTCAATTTACTCATACAAGTGTCATTAAAATCTCACGTTCTTGTATTGTGTCTTTGAAAATAGTTATTCTGTTAAGATTCGATATCCTATTTATGGTAGTTCTGCACCAAAAATTTATGTTGATCATCTTGCAGTTGTTGTAAACATGTCTTTATCTATGAAAGAGAAAAATTATTTGAGTAAAGAAAGGTAAGGTACAAGCCTCAAGTTCCTCCTTTTAGAGTGGCAATAAAAAGAAAACAGCAAAAACAAATAATATCATCAGTGCTATATATCCCTTGAATCCTTCTTCCTATCTGACTGTTAGATTCTCTTGAAGAAGCAATGGGCACATCACCAAAGAAAAAAAAAAGAAGACTATTTTTTCATAACAGTAGTAAGGATAATGAATAACACTGGAAAATATGAACATTCTACTCCAAACTGCACACCACCTCTAAGTTTTGTACTGCTTGCTCCCTCTAAACTCTAAAGTTCATCATTAGGTACTGGAACAGGCTCCTTGGTATAGAGGGATAGAAGATCAAGCATCTGTCAAAGAATTAGCAGGATATTGTGTAAATTTTTTGTTCTCCACAATGGACAATGAATTTGGAATGTATGGTGTCATTAGACTTTGTGTACAACTGATCAGTTTTCTGTTTACCTTTATAAGTTCAATATGTTGCAAGCCCTAACTCTGGAACATAAATCTTAGTCCAGATGTCCCAATCTGACCAAGTATTTATAATTCAGGAAATGAATGTTATAACTATGCTAGTCTTTGTTATCACAATTAGTATTCATATTTTTAGGTGATCAACGTTTATAAAATGTGTAGGAGACAGCCTTGCAATTTTAAGAGCAGAACTGAAGAGTCAAAAGAAGCATGTAAGAAATTTGAAGAAAAAATCACTATGGTCCAAGATTTTGGAAGAGGTAAGAAGACAGTATTACTATAGATTTTTATGAGTCAATGAAGGAAGGTGATTATTATAATAGAAGTTCAAATTTGAATATAGGATTTTTTTTAGTTTAGTCCTGTACTGTTGGTAGTTTGGCATCTGATAAGTGTTATTTCTGAAATCCTTGAATTTTTTTGTTTTTTTTTAACTGTTTCAGTTTACCTCCTAGTTGTACTTGCCCTCTTCTTCCCTTGATAATATTTCTTTTTCTAATTCTTTTCACTGTCTTTTTCTAAGCAATTTTCTTATCATACAGATATAAAATTTAATTGTTGTACATGTAGGTGATGGAAAAGCTTGTAGACATCGTCCATTTGCTATACTTGGAGATACATGAAGCATTTGGTAGTGCTGGTATACTTTCAAAAATTGCAAGGATTATTATGTTTAGCTAGGGGATATATGCTTTAATTTTTGTTCCGAGTATGGATAATGAGGTAGCGGAGATGTATCTAGTTTTTCCCAGACTTGTTTTTGTCAAGCATGCCAGAATTTATTTGTAGAAAAGAGAATTCTATTTATTGATGAAAGAAACTCTGGGGCAATCATTATGACATAAAATTCTGGGTATGGTATTCAGCAAAGGGCAATGGAGCCCATTCATTGGTATTGTTATAATTGGAGGGTTCATGTACTTTCAATTCTTTGATATTAAGTTGTGTGTATAAATTTGATGAAATAAAAATTGCATCCATAATTTTATTTTTAAATTATCCTATACTTTATTTTCCTTTTGTAAATGAATTTTCGGATCTTGTCACCTTGTCCTGGCCTTGTTTTCTTTTTACTTTAGTCTGACTTAATTTAATGGCTGTTCCTTTCTTTTTCCTAACAAGATGTAGATCGTCCTTTGCTGTTGTTAAGATGCCAGATAAATAAGACATGTCTTTTATACTTGTTTTTCCTCTACAACCTTGCAGATACTGAGAAGCAAGGGAAAGATTCTCAAGGGAACCATAAGAAGTTGGGGTCAGCTGGTCTTGCTTTGCACTATGCGAACATTATCACTCAAATTGATACTCTTGTGAGTTAAAGATTTTACTTAAATTACATGATCTGTAATATTTGTTGTTGTCTTGGAAGTTCAACTTATCCTAGTCTCTGTCAAAAAACATGGTCGTATAACAAAATTTGAAGAAGGGGAAAAAGGCAGGGAAGCAAAAACATCTACACAAACAGGGTTAATAATATTAGAAAGTCTCACATTGGCTAGAGGTGAGGCCAACCATGGGTATATAATGTGGAGACAATCCTCATCCTACGAGCTAGTTTTAGGGTTGAGTTAGGCCCCAAAAATGTTCAGTCCTGCAGATTTCATGCTCCAAAGTCCAATTCTAATAAGTAACAAGAGAAAATTTTCACATCAAACTCAGCTTCCTAATTATGGCACTATTGGGATATGGTGGTATCATTGATTCCACTTGGTTCGCTACACTATTTTCTTGAAATGAAACCATTCACCCAAATCTGACCATTGCAAGTTCCACTTTTCATCTAACCCTCACTGTCTTCCTCAACACTGTTGCCTTCTATGAATTTCTGTTCACAACTTAAATATTGGGAATTTTTTGTATTTTAGTTCTTTGGGGTCACTTTATTTCTTTGCTGTGCTACATTTAGAGGTTGCTTAACCTAATATGCTGAGGAATAGGATTGCTATATAAGCTACAGTAATTGTCATTTGAATAACTGAATCCAAAATATTCCCCTGATGATTGAACCTTGTTTTCTCCTCTCTCTCTCTCTCTCTCCCTCCTGCTTTATAAAGATGGTGTTTTGCATCTGAAAAATGATAGCAAGACAATTGTGATGGTGGCCCTGAGTTGACATTTTAATTTAATCAGGTCTCTCGATCAAGTTCTGTGCCTCCTAATACAAGGGATGCCTTATATCAAGGGCTGCCACCTAATGTGAAATCAGCATTGCGCTCAAGGTTACAGTCTTTTCAGGTTAAAGAAGAGGTGCATATCCCATTTCCATCATACATATTATTAGCTGCGTATGCATGCCATGAACACTTTAGTAGTTATTAACCCGCGTTTTTGCTATGCATAGTTTTTGCATATTTAATTTAAGTAAAAATTACATTTTTCATATTAAAATAGTATCAAATTTAATTAAAAATTTATATTCTATAATACCAATCAAAACAAAAATTGAATACATATATCTATTATGCTAAAAAAAATTTACTGAGAAAAAAAATTATTTATGATATGTGCAACTTATCTTCTTATTCATATTCCTAAAATTCTAAAACAATAATGGGTGTACAATGGTAACAAGCGAACTTTCATAAAATAATAAATAGATAAAAAAATCATTACTAACCCCAAGTCTTACAATATCGAAGTTGGTCCAAAAGTTACATATAACAAGATTAGTAGTTTAGTACTTTATTTATTTCAACTAATTGTTATTCTTACAAGTATCACATCTTAACACTCCGTAGCACTCTTCAGTGAATGGAAGAATTTGCAGCCAATCTTTTATCATTGAAAAGCCAAAATAATATATTAAAAAATAAAAACAAATTGGCAAAACTTAATACATGTATCTTTTCTATTCAACCAAGACTTCTAAAAAAAATATGTATAACTATAACCATAATTCACTTCGGGCCTATATTTATATCTAATAAAGTTGATATATCCGCATTATAGCCAATATAATGATAAAACTTTATCTATTGCCTATACCTATGACAAAAGGTAAGCGAATGGTTGAAGAAAACATACTCAATTAGTAAATATATAGATTAACATATTTCCCCTGAAATTTTCATTTGGAAAGATTAAATCTAATTGGAATTTTATCTTTTCAGGGTTGCACTTTCTTCCATATTTTCCCTTTTACGCATGTCAGATGCATGAAAGAATTTAAATTAACTTAAACATGGGGGGAAAACTAGACACTGATTTTTGTTGTATATCACATAATATTTGCATGTTATAAGTACTTCAAACTTGCATGCATGTTATCGTGCAATATTAGTATAAGAGAAAGAGATTTTAGAATGTGTTGTATGTCTAAAGCAGACCACACAGGTAGTATTTATAGAGTCTTATGAATAATTACACATATTCTATGGTTACTAACAATTAGCTTTCTTTATGATATTCTCTTAAAATATTCCACATGATTTGCTTAGAAGAATTTTTACTGTACGTAAGTTTTTCATTTTTAGAATTTAATTTTTCCTCAGAATTTTCACGTTAGGACTATGATTACTTGACTATTATTTAGAACCGATACATGACAACAGGTTTTATTTTAAATTCATTAAATGTTTCTTGTTAATAATTTGCTCGGTTCCATCTTTTAATGATGTTTATTGATCTTCTTTTCTGCCAAAGCAATTATACTGAGCTTATGTTGCATTGCCAATTGTGTCCACATTTTTAAATCCAAATCTGAAATGAAGGAAACATGCTTGCAGCTTACAGTCCCACAAATCAAAGCTGTAATGGAGAAAACATTGCAGTGGCTCGTTCCTATTGCCACCAACACAACGAAGTATATTTGCTAGCCCTTACCCAGCAATTCTTAAAAATACTAGTATTGCATTTGATACAACACATTTGTTTAAATTTGCTTTCATAAAGAGCAATTCAGGTTGCTTTGTTTGTAAACCATTGCACATTTAGAGTTGCTCTAGCCATCTTACTATTAGCTTTCATGTGTTCTCTTCTAGTATTTAATTACTATTAACCTCTTTATGTACTATTCTCAAATTTAATTATCTCTTTTCCAATTCGATTAATTCAGAGCTCATCATGGCTTTGGATGGGTTGGAGAATGGGCAAATACAGGGTGAGGCCAGAATGCTAGATTTGTTTCCTCTATTTATTTATCTTTTGTTCTTCTTATGGATTCTAATGCAAGTTTATATAGGTCTGAGGTCAACCGTAAACCCACGGGCCTGGCCGACTTGTTGAGAATTGAAACACTACACCATGCTGATAAAGACAAAACAGAAGCTTACATACTTGAACTGGTTATCTGGCTTCATCATCTAGTCAGCCAAGTAAGAGTTGGTAATGGAGGAATAAGGTCTCCGGTCAAATCGCCAATTCGTTCTCCTAACCAAAAGACAGGGCAGTTATTTACGCAGAAAGCCTGCGCTTCTTCTCCCATGTTAACAGTTGAAGACCAACAAATGCTTCGAGACGTTGGCAAGAGGAAACTAACACCAGGCATTAGTAAGAGCCAGGAGTTTGACACTGCCAAGACAAGGTTGAGTAAACATCATAGGCTAAGCAAGAGTAGTAGTCATTCCCCAATCAGTGAAAGTAAAACTGATATATTCTCTACAAGGAGGCTACCTTCTATTCCTGTCATTGACTTTATTGATCGGATGAAGGCCTTGGATGTCATTGATAGGGTGGATACCATTTGAAGTTCATGGTTGTGTGGCATATCTTGTTGATATTAAAAATCAAGGGGGGGGAATGCTATAGTTAAATGAATTTGTTGCCTTCTTCAAGTTGGGTGCTCCCCTATGTTTCTTGTGAGCCGTGAGAAATGTTTGTTGATTTCATAGGCAAGAGTGATGTGATGTAAGCCATAGTCTTTTTGAGATTGTTGTAGATGATCATGGGAAGGGGACAAAGGGGGTCACAGTTTTCATTAGATGTATATGTACAGATTACATGATCATATAATAATTGTTCGTCTATATGTTTTCTCTTCTATCAGTCTTGTTACGTATGTATATGAAATAATTCTCATAACAGACTGGGCTAAAAGTATAGATAGGTAATTAATAATGACATTGTGATAAGCAGATGAAGAAAAACGGGCCTTATTAGCAAATAATTATATAGAACGATATTTATAAATTGCATGCTAGATACTTCCACCAACAAAATGCTACTGAGAGGAAATAAATTTAAAGGTGCTATTTTTCTTTTTCTTTTTATCTAAATGTATAGTACATGTTTCTTATAAAAAAGAAAAAAATCTCACATATGAACATATTTATTTATACTTAATTATAAGCTGATGAATTTGTTTTATTTTTTTATTTTTTATTTTAAAATTTGTTTATCGTTAGATGAAATGTATAGATAGATGGATTACACTATTTATATGTAAAGAATCATTATTATTTTTATATCTTACACATGCAAGTTACAATCATTATTATTTTTATATCTTACACATGCAAGTTACAATTATCGGAATGTATACATAACAGAAATGTTTTTTTTTTCTATGCTTTTTGTGCAAGAAAAAATGAAGTTTATATAAACAAAGGAAAAAATTATTTCATAATGCAGAAAGCTGTGATAATTTGTTTTTATTTCTATAAATTATAAATTACAAATGTGTGATGGAGAAACTAATCCTTGTTCCATAACGCACATTAAATATATAGAATTCATTAAAATTATGTGTGTCAGGTAAGGTAGAGGGAGCATTTTAATAAAATATAAAAAACATGTTTTATCAATAAATGTTAATTCAATTAATATAAGTCAATCAAAAATATTTTAGATATAGATCAATCATGCAAAATTAATAATATAGGTTAGTTAAGCTCAATTTACAATTGAGGTACACTAAAGAACTTTATCATCAATTTTCATGTTGATTCTTAAAATTTTTTTTATGTTTTATTAAGTGTTACTAAATTTGATCTGGTTATTAATTCGGTTGACATATGAGATCATTAGTTCATCCAATTAGTTATATATCAAGTTTGTTAAACTTCACATACATAAAAAAAAAAACGCGATGCCACAATTAAAGTTATTTGAATTAATTATTTAATTACAAATTCAAGTCTTAGGCATGATTTTTAATATACTTGAAAAATCAAATTTAATTCTTATAGATTAAATAGATATATTCAAGAACTACATCTAAAACGTACAATTAAACTAAACCAAATTAAAAATTAAAAATTTTAAATTTAAAAAATTGTATTTTTTACGGTTTGGTTCAATTTACAATTTCTCTTAATAAAACCTAATCGAACCAAATTAAAAAATATATAACTTTATATATTTTAAATTTTATATTATTAAATTGTTATCTCTTTAATCACTTATTTATTTATAATATTTAAAATTTATATATACTTTATTAAAAAAATTTATTATTATTTTTTATATTTTTCTAATTTATTTCTAACATAAGAGATTTTGTATTTATCCAAATTTTATATTTGAAATATGTTTGAATATAAATATTTTTAATCTTTTGCGTTTATTTAATGTTAGTTTTAATTTTAAAATTTGTTACTTTACCTTTTTTAATTAACTTATTTTTTTATTAGATTTTTCTTAAAATAAAGTAAAAAATTTGAAACAAATTAAATCTTACAAGATTTTTGGTTTTCCTAATATATTTCAATTTCACTGAACGAATCACTTACAAATTTTATAAATCGGTCCAGATAATTTTTGTTTTTTACCTAAAATCGAACCAAATCACACTAAAAACATCTCTAGATTTAACTAAATTTTAAGTTAATTCAATCTAATTCAGTTCCATAACTGATTCAATAATTTATTTGGACCGGTTATCCAAGTATAGTTTATTGGTTAAATAGTTGAACTTGAAACTAATTTATAAATATAGTTTTAACTAGGCTTTAGTTGAGCATGATAGTTTGGCATTAGAAGAAGAAGAAAGTGAGCATGACAGAGCACTTAACATGTTATTCTTTTAACCTATCCTTACATCACATGTTTAGATATCTGCATGATTCGAATGAGTCAATTGCGGGTTTTAGCTACTTATATACATTTGGGCTCCAATTTAAACCTTTGACTTTTGAGGAGAAAATTTCCAGCCAAACAGTCCTTTTGAAGAAACTATTGCATATATATATTTAGAATCCGTAGGAAAATAAGTGATGTATAGATGAGTAGATGAAGATGGCATAGAAATACTTAGTTCCTAAGAAATGAGTATTCAGGTCTTCTTCATATGGAAGGCATCCAACAATAATGCGCTGCGCCCACGGTTAAGAACCTGATACGAAAGAAACTAAGCTCAGACTCCAATTATGTGATGGTTGCGACGTGAGACAGATTCTTCTTATGTCAAATCTATGTGCATATGCATACTTAATTGTACATCAATATCAAACCCTATTCTACTTCCAACGTACAGATGCTACCATTATTTCATCTCACCCACAGTATATGCACCCAATAATTTCTTGTCAACATCGTATGCCATAGGAAATAATAATAATAATAATATGGTATTTATATAAATAAATATATATATATCATCCTTTCATCACAATCGACGTCTCTCCTCTCTGACAATTTGATTCCAATATTGATGATAAGAATACCATTGATATGCTCAAACCGACTATGTACCCCACAAATATCGTCAGAGAATTTAAAAGGATCAATTTATGATATTTATGTACTAATCAGTCTCTGCCTGTCGCCGTTAGATCAATTGCTAAAGCATTTGCATGAATCCCAGCAACCCACAGTTGTTTGCAACATAGACACCTTGTGCCAAAAAAAAAAAAAAAAACCTATCCATACGTATCCTATAATTCATTGTAAATGTTCCTTAAAAGAAACCAAACATTAATATCAATTTATTGATAATCTCTACCATTCTTCTAACCATGTGTTGTCGATGAAGAATTTAGAACGTTAGAGATTGTAAAATTAACAGTAAGTGATGATTAAAAAGAATGTTAAGTATAAAAGAAGTTGAAAATGATAATTACAAAAAATTAAGCATAACAGAAGAATTTTGAATTTTTCTCTAATTGATATAAAATTATCTAATTAAAATTCTATAACATTTTAAAAAAAATTCTTTTATCATTTAAGTAGATATAATTAATTATTTCAAACTATTTTATCCCAATATATTATTATCGGATTAGAATAAAGTTGAAATCTAAAATGATATATAACTTAAAATAAAGAGTAAATTATCTTAACATTTCCCTATGTTCACCTGTTACATAAATTTTTCTCTATTTCTAAAACCTACATAAAATTCATTTTATTTTATAAATACGTTATGCTTAAATATTAAATTATTTTTTTTATCATAGTGACCAAAATTTCTCATGGTAATTTTTAACACATCACACAAAACTTCTATGTATTAAACACTGTACAAATTTTCTTCTATTTTTTTAAATATATAATAATTAAATACAGAAAAGTTAAAATTTTTAAATATTTAAAAGATTAAAAATTTGAAGACAATGTTAAAAAAAATAAGAACATAAATATTAAAATAAATTATAGTTCACATCTTAAAAATGATAAAAATTAGTTCAAAAAATTCAACAAAAATATAATCGCATGAATTATTAGAGAGAGAATAAAGCCAATTCATTAAAACAAATTTTCAAAAGTTAAAAAACAAAAAAAAATGAAATCAATATTTAAACAAATAAATAACAGCTAATGTGATAATTATTTTTAAAAAAATTCTAGTCTAATAATTTAAGATGATTCTTGTCATTTAGAACATTTAAAATATACTTGCTAAACCAAATAACTTAAAATATGATCAAAAACATATTTAAACGAGGAACATCCAATCATATATTAAGTGTTTGATTGTTTTTCTCTGTTTTCAACAAGAAAACACGATTTCTATTTCATTTTTACCGAAGAAGAGAAAAGTGTTATTTTAGGAGAAAAGAGTTTCAAAGCTGGTCAACATAAAAATAAAGCAAGTCTAAATTGTTTAAATTAAAATAGGATATATATCCCTCATGATAAATGGACTCGTCGATATATAGAGGAATAGATGAAAAGAAATGGCATTCATGCTCCACGTATTAATTGTATTGATCCATAAATAAATTATACCATTGTAGGACCATATTCTTCGATTTTCCTCCATATAGTCTACCTAGCTGATCAGCATTATCACCAAAATCCATATAATTTAAATTGTGAGATTAATCTCTTATCCACTTCCCACAGACATTCTAAAATAGTCAAAAATTGGTAATGTGTTTCTCTAGAGTATTAAACTCTACTGATTATTCCTAGCCTGAGAGGAAATTAAAAACATTATCCAAAGTGATGAAAATCTTGAAGATTGCCAACTTTGAAAAATCATAACTGTGATCAACAACAACACCAAATGAAATTAACTCTCCACCTTCGCAAGAGACTTCCACGTAACTGTGACTTTGACAACATGTACATATATATATGAAATATTTTTAGGCTGTCCAAAGATATGTTTTTATTCTTATTTTATTTTAAATGTTAATATGATCTTAACTCGGACATTAACAAAATAATTGAAGTAGTTGACAGTTATAATATAGATAATTGAGATATATTGGATAAATTTGATAGTATATATAGAGCGAGAGAAATGTGTGTGTATACTTGATGAGCTCATATATCATTCATTATTATGAAAAACTTTTGACTAGTAATGAAAAGTAGAAAAAGTGCTATAGTGCTCATAGAATAAAGTATGAATTAGTATGGGGGTGGCGATAGATATTGACAAAATGATGAAATGGATATAAACGCGTTAACACCGACTTAATTATAAGAACAAAATTGTAATTTGAATTTATATAAATGTTTCATTTGTTTGGTTGTTTCTTTGTTTGATATACTTTATCCGTTGAAGATATATAATTAATGTGACATTTTTACACGCTTTAACTCAATTTGAGAAGAGGAAGCATGCATATTGAATGGTAAATTACATTATAAACAAACAATATATAAATTAGGTAAGTTTTCCAAATCAAGATCCCACGTTCATGCACTTAGGGTAAGGAAAAGCAATACGCTGCATGTAAATTAAAAGGCAAATAATTATTCTACCAACCTCAATCCATTTTCAATACCGAGCACATTCAAAAAGCTACGAGGCAGGTCATTATGCCGGCTTTGTAATCAGATCTAACTCCTAGTGTTCAATTTTAACTCTATCATTTCCAATTTTTTAACAATTTTTTATTCTTAATGAAGACTTTTGTTTTTGGCCTCTCCAAGTTTCGGTCATGTTCATAACAGTGAAAAAAAATAATTTAACACAATGATTTTTTTGTTGAATATAAATTTCAAGCTTCTAAATCAGATACACATGTGACTAATTTACTTGTTGTTCAATATGTGTATATACCTATATTATTATAAATTAAATAGTGTTATTTTTTTTAAAATGTCCAATTTTTTATTAATCTTTATTATTGTTATTGCCCTAATAAAACATTTATGCATTCAATTTTCAGATTAAAAATAAAGTTATAACTGTTAATCATTAAATATAATCATTTCTTTTCCTGAAAAGAATTTGATTTTCATTTTGTCATTACCATTTCTACTTTATATATAGTAGGTCAGTTTTGATTCCCTTTTTTTTTCTTCCTGCATTGGGTTTGGTAGGCCACTTTTATAACCAAATGATGAGAAATTAAAGTCCTCTTTAACCTACCCACGGCTTCTTTCTAGAATGATTAACATAAAACTTAAATAATTAAACTCCTCATGGAATAAATATACTTTTCAATAAATGCCTAAATCGGCAAGGAAGATTGATTCAATTGATAAAGTGTAGATTTATATTTTATAAAATCATGAATTTCAATTTTATTAAGAGATAATTTATAAAAATCTTTTTAAGTATAACACATATTTTGTAATTAAGTAGTGCTGAATTGAAATTAATGATAAAGGTAATTGCACCAGCTAATTATTCTCCGTAATAACACAAGTACTGCAGGCTTGGATGTTCTAAGGTGTCGCATATACATCTGTATTATTCTTTGTACCAGCTAACAGCATCAACATTTGTTTGGCGACCTTTAAAGTATATAAACGTCATTTAAAAGCAATCTTATTATGTAGTTAAAAACAAAAAAGAAATCTTATTATGATTTATAATATTCTAGTATATCCACATGTACGGTTTATTCCCGAATATTTATTAGTTGATGACTCAAATCCTGATTTTTATTTTTATCTTTTTTTTTATGATGACTATAAATTGATCTCTGAATTTTGTATCTTATAATAGTCTCAGAGCTATGTTTGGGAAAATAAAATGTATTTACATCAATATAAATTGTTTGTATTATTTAGTTTTGCGTTATGATATTTTCTTAATAATCATGACAATTTTGTAAGGTTATTATGGCGACATATATAAAGAGTGTAGAGAGATCATCGGTTGAAGCAGAACAAGTTCCGAACAGATTTTACAGGTTGCTTGTTTCTATCAGTGTATATATGCTCCACACCTGATTCTCTTCTACTTTAATAATGTATGAAGAACATTCATTCGAGAACTAGAATAGGAAAGTTTCATTCAAAAGGTTAATCAAATGGAATTTTTTTGATGTTACGTTCATGGGAACCAAATTATCTGTACTCATTTCCTGTCTCATTTCATGTCCTTATCCTTATTCAAAATTGGAACATGACAAAAAAATAAACACCAGAGAAGATAATACTCCATCCCATCATTTTTATAAATAAATAATTTATCAAAATAAATAAAAAATTGTTAAAATAATATAAATTTAAATTAATAATATAATTAATAAATAAATATCTTGTTAGTATAAATTTTACAGTAAAATAAAAATATACTAATAAACAGGACCATATTACTTATATTTAGAACAAAAGAAAATAATTGCGGCTAATTTTTATAAAGAAAATATTATTTGTTAACTGCATGTTATTTTACAATTATAAGCATAAACAACTAATATTAGCCCACGAATTATATGTATACATAAGAATAATAATTCCATTTCTCTGGTGGTTCATTTTTCTCCTTAACTCTCTTTTGTGACATCATGTTATTTATTATATCCTTTCTCTAATTTCTCTTCTCAATGTTTCCATCACCTGGTGAATGTATAGTATTCATTTTGCTTTCAACCTGGCATCATCCATATATAGAAATAAGTAAAAGGAATGCAAGTTAAGGTAAGACTAACTTCTGAGGATTGAAACACTACACAAAATTGATAAAGACAAAACAAAAGCTTATATCCATCTAATCAACCAAGAAACATTATTTGGGTAATGACCCCTGTATTTCCTTTAATATTCCATATTTGTTGGCCTGAAAATTAAAATTAAAAAAAATGTTGGTAAGAAAGGAATAAGGTCTACAGTGAAATGTTCTTCTAATCAGAAGAGAGGGTAAGCATTAGCTAGTAAAGGAAAGGAAATTGGCGCTGTAAGACTTAGTTGAGTGTTGAGGAAGAGTAGTAGTAGTCATTCTCCAATCAGGTAAGAGTGATGTGTTGTAAATGATTATGGGATGAAGACAATAGGGTCACAGTTTTCATAAGTTGTATGTGCCCAATTGCATGATCATATTATAATTGTTCTTCTATATGTTTTCTAATTTCTCTCAATCTTGTTACCAACATATATGAAACAACTCTGTAAGTCTTCAAGTAGCATATCCGGAGCTGCAATTTGAATAAACACAGATACCTTCACTCTGATCACAAATCAGAGATATTGAACTCCAAGTTTGGTGTCTATTTTTCTCATATCCGATCCACTTGAGTCAAGCCACTATTTTGTATGATCGGTTAGAATTTAGATCAGATTGTACAAGTTTTTCATAGGCTAAAGGCTCCCTTAAGGATTAACAGTATATGAAAACCGGAAAAAGATAATAAAAAATAGATTCATGGTTTGGTTCTACTTTTTTTTTTTATCAGATTAATTTTGTTTTTAAAATGAGCTTTGCGGGTAATCTCTAGAGGTTAAAATCTATATATCCATTTTTAACTTTCTCTTTCATCTTATTCTTCACCTATTTTTTCTTTTTATCTCTCTTCATTCACATTACATCATCTATTATGCCTTTTATTTTCTCTCTTATTTTACTATATTTAGGAATACAATCTACCAACCAAAAATGTATCCTAATATTTTTCCTTTTGTAATTTGACATTTAATATTATACCAACCGTTGTGAAGGGATCTCACACTTTGATTTCAATGTACTATTATGTTTTTTCATGTTAAGTAGGATTTTCTTTATAAAATGGGTCATACGAGGCCAAAAATAACAGACTTTCAACCATGTGAACTGCTCAGTCCTCTTCTACCTTTCTAGCAATGGTTTCTTAATTTGTAGCTAAAATTTTAACCATATATTACACTTTCTTTTGTTTGTAATTGGCATGCAATCACCAATTCATCCTGTGTGGGTGTGTGGCCACCAGGTTCAGAAAGCATGTTGGGGAAAGGAAGGAAGATTATTAATCAACAAATGAGGATGACAAGAATAATCCCCAGATATCATGATCCTTTTATTACATAATAATAATAATGATAATTATAATAGAGTAACTATTATTCAAATTAAATTAGAATGTCTTATCTACGAATTGTGTATTATATATAGATTTCAAAACCAATACTAGTTCACAAACCAACTCGCACTGATTATGGTGTGTATTTAATGTATTAAGTTATTTGAATCGGTTTTTTTTTTCTTCCCGCAAAGAAAATTATTTATTCATATTTGGAGTACAAGGCTACTCGGTCCCTTACATCAGCTTTTTATTGTTAAAAGTTACCTGAATCGGGATATTTATTAAACTAGATTAATTTGACTAAAAAAATAAAACTAATTTTAGTTTTGTTACACAATTCAGTGCAATTCAATTTAAATTTATTAAATTCAATTTTTATGGATATAGTTTTTAGTTTTATATTTTTTAAATCAAATTAATCTAATATATATACAAGATTAATTCAGTTTAATTTGATTTAAGAAATTATGTTTCTTTTAATAAATATAATTTAATTGATATTTTAAATTTAAGAAATAATATTACTTTTTAATAACATATTTATGTTTTTTATATTTTTAAATTAAAATTATGTATGATTTCAACAATCTGAACAAATTAGTTCAATTTTTTATCGGTTTGGTTTACTTTTAATTTATTAAAAAATTATATAAATTAAAATGAACTAATAATTAATTTTGATTTATTTAAATTCCTTTTCACTAAAATGAAAGTAAAAAAACATGTTTACATTTAACTCTATAATTATGAATGACTTGGTGGTAGAATTCTAACCTTGATAGTAGAAGCAAGGAGATGATTGATGAAGTTTAGGCATAGAAGTAAGTTTGGTTGGTGGTGTGTGAAGACTGAAGAGGTAATTAAGAGAGAAAGATAAGATAAGTGATGCAGAGTTCAAAAAATACCTGACTTAGCTCCTAAGAAATGGCCACTCATCAATTCATCAACTCTTCAATCTTCATATGGAAGATAATGGGGTGCGCCCACAGGCCACAGGTGAGAACCTGATACGAATTAAGATCAACGTAACATAGATTCTAATTCAATTTCCATACACTATATCAGATGCTACAATTTATATATAGTATATACACGTATTGTACCAAAGCCAAGAGAATTTGATGTCAACGTACAGAACCTGCTTCTCCTATGTATTATGTATGCCAATTGACAACTTGTTCGAATCAGATCTTCAATGGCATATCTATGTGTAACCTTACAATTCCTTCACGTCTCTCTGCCCTCAATCTAACACTACTATATTTTGGATTTGATTCATCATCATGAGAATACTATTCTAAAGAATGTTACCTATCTGTTTCCTTATTTTTCACATGTACTTCAGGGATACACATACACTATGTAATCTTTATTTCCTATGTCTTAATCATCACCCTCCACCTCATCTTTTACATCAACTAGTTATAATACCCTTTATATCCATCCATCGCTACCATTCCCATAACCCCAAAATTCTTATAATTTCTGACATATGTCCCATACCTTTTTCACTCATCCTACCTTAGCTTTCTGTAAATTAATGCTCGTAAATATCAATACTTTATTCCCTTGATTAAATGCTTTTATTATTAATTTCAATATGGTCAAGTTTCTTGTGCGTTAATTAATTGTTACAATATGTTTTGGTTAGTAACACAGAATTTCTTTTTCTAATTTTCGGGTTCATTGAAACTACAGATCTCTCTTCTTTATGCAGTCCTAAGGGCACATTTTATCTGCGGTATAAATCAGAAACTGAATTATATATATGAAATAGCTATCTGAGAGACTCAACATCAGAAGATATAGAATAGCTATTTGTAAAAGAAATCTAACTGCCAAATCATGAATATATTCTTAATTCTTACTGTATAATCCAAATTAATCAAATATTTATAACTAAAACAGAAGACATTCTCTTATATTTTATTTATTAAAATAAAATTATACTATAAATTATCAATTAAATTTAAAATTTTAAGAAATTATAAGTTTTAATCCACTGTAAACTTTCAGTTCAATAATTAAATTCAAGTAATTCAATGTTAAAAGAAAAAAATGTAATTTTGACCGTGATCATGTCGTTGGATTTGATTATTATGATGGAATTTCACCAGTTCTTTTTAATCTTAAATTTTATATATATATATATATATAACTTTCACATACGCGCTAAGCTTCTAGCAATTTTTTTAATTTACTATTATTACCTGCACATAAATAACATAGGTTCTTCACAAATTAAAGAGATATGTTTGCCATTCAAAATAAGAATTATAAGGACTAATTTTTTATCCTACCGAAGATTCCACGTGTATTTTAACCTGTGAAAAAGAACATTTTTTTCATTTTCTTAATTAATCCAAGTAAAAATTCTAAAACTGATAAAGATTGATTCAATTAGTAAGGATGGATTTCTGTTTAAAAAATTACAAAATTTAAATTCCATCAGAAATATAAAAAATTTGCCAATAAATAATTTAATTTATAAGTAATCAAGTATTTATATAAATACTCTTTCAATCTTAAGATATTTCATGATCCATATAGGATTTAAGATCTGAATCACCTACATTTTTAGTACCAAAAGTAAGAAAGTAAAAACTCTAAAACATTTAGAATTCTTCTGCTTTAATTCTCCTAAACTTTACCTCACGGAAATACTAAAGATTAATTAATGCCCATTTCCTAAGTTATGGTTCGTTTATTCGTTTTCAGAAACGACGTCGTCCTTCTAAGATATTCTCACGCTGGTTAACCTGAATTATCTTGTGGGGTTTTATACTTGAATTAAATTCCCTCATACTCCTGTGAAGCCACACACACACAAAAAAAACCTACCATGCTATCCATATGATTCGTAGAGCTAATTTTCCATGTTTGGTGCATCAACAAAATTCATCCTTCAAGAGAGGATAATAACGTGCCACTTTAAAAAATCGAAAGATATTATTTAAGAACAATTATGTAAACCATGCCACTTCAAGATTGATCCTTTCCAAAATAATTATTTCAATGGAATTTTTTTTTATCTTTTTTGCTGAACAAAAACGTTATCTTATTAGATGAACTAATCTCTACCGACAATATGTTTTGTAGAATTAAATATCCATCTTAATATTAAAAACTATACCTACTAGTCAAAAGGCAAGTTAGTTTATTGTAGCAGCGACCAATTACATAGGTGGTGCTCTTACAATGAATGTTGGATCCACACTGACTTATTGTTCAAAGCCGTGTATTAAGAAGTTAATTACGTTATCTCCAACAGTATATATTGTTGGATCCCTCTCGTCATAATTAATTAATTGATACATTGACAAGTGAAAGGTAACTGAGACAGATCGAAAGAGAAATGGCATTGATGTTCCACGTATTTGTTGATTCATTAAAATAATTAAAGTATAGCATTGTAGGACCATATAGATTCTGAATTTCACCCTCCATATATATATTGTCACCAAAACCTATAGAAATTGTGTGATTAATCTCTTATCCACTTCTTACCGACCAGGCTAAAATGGTCAAAATATAGTGATGTGGCTATGAAGAGGATTATAAGGAGCATTGATTGCTAGCATAAAAGGAAACAACAACATCAAATTTGATGATGAAGAGTTTGGGAGATTACCAGATTGGGATTCAGCTTGAAAAGAAGGTATAACTGTCAACAACAGCATACATTAATTAACTTTCCAAGATCCTTCCAGAGAGACCTAATCCCACGTAACTCCCTTTTGCATTCTATGCCACTCATAAGCATATATATGGCCTCACATGACTCAACATATGGGATTAATACTCTGTCTCATGCCCACTCTTTTCTGTACTTGCCAAACAGTTGTGTGTATTAATCATACCTCATCAACTCATAAATATTTTTTCTTAAAATTAACAATAAACATTTTTTTTTCAATTTACTAAAATTACCAAACCCTAGAAAAATACTTGAGTATTGCAATGGATAAAACGTTTTCTTGGTATCCATGTGTGATTTGGTCATAGTGAAAGTCAAATGTGATCTGCACCAATTTTACTCGCAATATAAAGGATATAAATCTTAAAAGGAATCTTAATATTTACACTTATACATTTTGATATATTCAATTTTTAATGGTTACTAAAAAAAAATTACTTTTTTAACAAAAAAAAGTTGTAACAATTAAAATCACTGCAATCTGGTATATACTAGGAAAAGCATGTGCGTACACAGATTTGCGCCCACCATTTTCATGCTAAAATCATCACTCTAAGAAAATTTTAATTATTTAACTTTTTTACGAAACAGAGAAAAAATCAATTATAAAACATAAATACGTGAGAATTAATATCCCTCTGAAGAGCGGATAATTACAAGAATTTTGATCTTATCTTTGTGAAAATTTTCTTCCAAAGACAAAAGGTTAAACCAAGGGAAAATTCAATTTACTTATATATTTCAGGAAAAGAAAATTACAGATTTTTTTATTTTTATTTTTGTTGTAATGAGACCTTACTGCATATTGAACTCGGAATGGGGTGATAAATGATGAATATGTACATGGTGATGGATCTTAATCCTAGCTAGAGAAAATGAAAAGATTGATAAGGAGCGTACAACTAACTAAACGCGTATAAACCGACTTAATTAACGAGAGAAAAAATGCAATTTGAATTTGATCACATGTATCTTTTGCTCGTTTGTTTGGTAGTTTCTTAATGTGGTATACTTTATCTGATAAAGATATGTGCACGGTTGAGAGAAAACAATTGTAATGTGACATTAGACTCATTTAACTCGAGAAGGAATATAAGCTGATAATTGCCTCAAACTTTTTAAAGTGGATTGTTATTTATATACCTATGCTTCTGTACAAAGAAGATATTCTTTCTTATCATATCTTTCTTACATTTCCTATTCCTATTGTTTTCCAATCCATAGGAATCGGATTCACATATATATAATACAAAGTGTGAAATAAGAAATATAGCAACTTGTTTGATTTAACAAAATTTTCATTTTATTTTTATTAAATATTTACATTAAAATGGTAAAAAATTATTATTTTATTCTTTAAACAATTAATTTTTAAATCAATAAATAAAATAATAATATAAACCTTATAGTTTATAATTTTTAAAATTGTTTGCTATATTTAAAAATGAATAAAAATCATTTACGGTATCTAACTAGTTATGAAAGTGATTTTTTTAAAGAGTTATGAAAGTGATATTTATGTAGCTTTTATTTAAGTTTTATTTAAAATATTCAAAAGTTACGATAGATTAAGGTGCAAATTAGTATTTTAGTTTTTTAAGATTGATGGGGCAAAGATTAGAGAAAGGAAAAGTTTTAGAATATTTTTAAATATTAGATATGTTTTTAAGTTAATGGCATTAAAGTAATTTAAAGAGTTATTAACTATTTTTATTTCGCAAATATGCCTACGGCGTCATATTATGGTTAGAGATAATTGTGATAAATTTATAATTTTACCTATGGTAAATAATACCTATAAATAGATGTTTTCTTATGTATTTAATATATATATATATATATATAATAAACGTATATACAATTATTCAAAAAGTTTTATGATTAACAAATGTACTAAAATCTATCAATCAATTATTTTAATTCGATAAAAAATAGTTTAAGTATGCATTCTTATATTTTTTTCAATTTTTTACTTCTTAAAATTCTATTATTAATAATTAAAATACTCAACTTAAAAACTGTTAGTATAATTTTTAGAAGTAATTAGTAATTTATCTCAAAATTTCATTGAATAATTTGATATTAAATTAAAATTTATTTTTAAACTAATTATTCTTATTTACTATTCTCTAAATCACAATTTCTAACTTTACTCTTACATTCTACAACTATTTTCATCATTGCTAATGTCACTCCTCCGTGTTGCCCTTATTTAATCCGCCATTATCAAGGACAGGCCTAGAAACCGGGGCACACGCTCCCCATTTATTTTAAATTTTTTTAATAATATTATAATGTTGAATTATTATTTAAGTTTACTTTTAAAATTTTGATATTATCATATTTAGTTTATCTAATTATATTTTTTATATAAAATAAAAATATTATATTATTCTTATTATTAAAATTTTATAAATTTATATTTAATAATAATATATTATTATTATCATTATCATCACACAATTATTTTTATTATTATATTTTCATTATCAATTATTACTTATATCATTATTATTATATATTATAAAAATTATTATTTATATTTTATTTTTTAATTTTATTTAAATTTTTTAATTTATATAATATTATATTTTTAAATCATATAATTTTATATAAAAATATAATATTATACTTTTTAATCATATAATTTTATATGAATATTTATTAATTTTTTATGATTTTTTAAGCATAAAAAGAATAAAAATAATATAAAATATGAAAAAATATCATATATTTTTAAATATCAAGAAGTATCAGTATGATTTTTTTTTATTGAAATCAAATCAATGTGACTCTTTTAAAATTGTTTGTAATTAAAAGTATTATAATGAAATTCAAATTCATAAATATAATTAGAATTATAATTTTATATTTCAATTCTTTACATAATTTAATTATAAAAATTATAATTCTAAATTAATATATATTCTAATATAATTAAAATGAGAAAAACAAAGTTGACCTATAATTATAATTTCAAAGTAAAAAAAAAAACTTCTAGAATAAATTATATTTTTATTTTAAAATATGCTCAAATTATACTAATTTTTTTTATTTAAAAGTTATATCTTCGTGTACAGAAATGATATCTATACATAAACTAATATTCCAAAAGTATTTTGTTTTCTCAATTTTTAATTAAGGTTATAAACGCTTTTTATTGTAAATGCGCCAAAAATTATCTTAGTTTCTTTCAACTAAAATTTTAGTATAAAATTTGACCTATATCATCTCTTAAAGATTATTTCAAGCTTCTCAAATAAATTAAAAGAATTAAAAAAATGATTTGATGATAGTAGAAAAATAAAAAGAAAATGTAATTAAAAAATTAAATTAAAAAAGTATTGATCTTAAAAATTCAACTAAATGTGGTAAGATTCATCATTAGTTTCAAAAAATTATATTTAAAATTATATTCTATTAATTATTAAATTTAAGTTAAGCAATTGTTTATAAATTAATTAATAAAAGATAATAATAATTAAGATCTTAACTCTAAATTAATTAATATTAATTTAGATTCAATTCAACTAACGTAAAACTATAGATCAACAAAACTACTATTGTTAAGTTGGATAAACTGCAATTAATTAATTCTGATCTAGTCTGTCACTTGTCACTGTAATTATGAGAATAAATTTTAATTTTAACAAGTCTTGAGTTAAGTGAGATTCCATTTGAAAAAAAGAGATCATGGTTAAATACAAAAGATAAGAGATATAATCTTAAAATAACTATGAAAAACTAAATCACAAAATTTATCCCAAATTGCTAAACCTTTTAGATTGATAAATGGTTTATATTTCTCATGTAAAATTTTCATGAAAAAATGGTAGTAAAAAAAAAAGAATAAAACAATTGAGGAATAAAAAAATATTTCTTTATTCAATGAACTAAATTTATAAGGAGAAAAAAAAAAGTTAAAAGGCAATGGAGGAAGCTCTTGTCCCAAAAATGAGGACTAAACTTTGCTATCCTGAAAATAAAAAATCAAAGTAAAAAACTTCTCATAAATCTACGTCTACCCTATTATTTAAGTAACTATTTTTTATTTTAAACTTCTCTAAGGTATTACAATTTTATAACAAAGTTGAACTCTATCTTATTATATAAGTAAATATTTTTTTATTTTGAAATTCTCTAAATTATTAAAATTTTATAATAAAATGAAATCCAAAACAAGGATGTGAGTTTAAGTATCATACAAATAGAACTTAAAATGTGAAAAAATATGTTTTTTTTTTAATTTGTATCCAATGTTTTATTTTGAAGTATTTAATCCTTGTATCTTTTGTTCCTTTTGTTGACAAAGGATCATCAAATATTTCATAAGATACTTCATAGAGTTACATGAAAACGATACTATCTCTTAAAAAAATTATATTTTTTCTTTTATATTTCTAACAACATAAATCATGTTTCAAGAGATTAAGGGTAATCAAGAACACTGTCAACTTAAATAACATTAGGAATGACATCAATAAAATATAATATATTATTCTATCAATTTTTAACCATTAATTTAAAATAAAGTATTATAAGATTTAGAAATTTAGTAAATAAAATGATATTTTTAATACCCATACTATTAACTATTCATATTAACATAAATAACATTGTAGTACATTTTAAGTTCTTAGTAAAAGTAAATATGTTTTTAAAATAAAATAATGAAAATATCTAACAAAAATATTTTCTATGGTGTAGTTTTCATTAATTTTAGATAAATGTATTCAAGGTTAAATTTTGAAAGGTATATTTAAAATCATATGTATATTATTACCTTTTGTATTAATATGTTTTTATTCTAAGAAAATATAACAGTTTCTTAATGTCAATTTTTACTACAGTTATTTAATAGAAAATTACAATAACAACTTAAAAAATAAAATAATGGAATTATGTATGGGTATATTAATATTTTTAAACTCAAATTTAAAATATTAATACTTTTTACTGAATTCCTCTAATTAACTAGTTATAGAAATATATACATTATTGATGTTTTAAAAATTTTAATATATTGAATATTTTTATTTTTTTAATATTTTTTGTTCTTTACCCAATAACTTTAGGATATACATTAAAAATGTACTTAAAAATAATTGATTTGAATGAAGATTTCAATCTCTATAATTTTCACTTGTTTGAGTTTTTTATTGTAACTTTGAAGATTTTAATTTTGATACATTGTTAATATAAAAATTACATTATTTATTAATTAAAAATTATTATGAATATAATGTTTAAAATAATTTTCAATTATATAATAATCAATAATTAAATAATAATAATATAAAAATATTTCAAATAATTATGAAAGAATTAATAATTTATAATTATATGATAATTAATGATTGAATGATAATATAAAATATGTATACTTTTATTATTATTTTTCAAATAATGTTTTTAGAATTCATATATTTTTAATTATTTATTCTTGGTTTTCTATCATTAGGCATCAGATACTTTTATAAGTTATTTGATTTCACCATTCTTAAAGCTTGTATTCATTAAAATTAATTAAAGTAAATGATTCGGGATTTATACGGGGATCAAGTACTATAATTTAATTCATTAAGGTGTCATCTTAATCTAATGAACCAAAACTTAATAGAGTAAAATTACATTGCCTGGCGTATATCCGGAAAAAAGTTATGAAAATTAAAACTCGATTCATCCGCAACTAAGACATGGATTTAAAAAAATAATAATTATTTGAAAATTTTAAAAGTAATAATCAATTTTTAAAATAAACTAATCCAAACAATAGCAAAACTTACCTTTATTCAATAAACTTTTAAAAAGTAAAAAAGGTGTGAAATTTGGCACTAAAATTAAACTACTTGGCTGCTTCCATTTGCATCCACCAACCTTATTTATATCTCATAACCATGAATTATATGATTTACATGAATATAGTCTCTATTATTTATTTTCACATTAATATCGTTTTAACCAGTGATCTTGTAACACGTGAATAATCCACCCACCACAATCCAATTTCACGATGATGACGGCATAGTGAAAAGCTTATGAGGCTTTTCGATGTCGGTCCTGGCCACGTATGAGCACACTCAAAAGCTTATAATACGAGGCATCATTTTGGCTTTTCGTACTCAAATCCAAACCAAAGTTTGAACTTTCCATTCCTTCTTTTCTACTCCCCAATTTTTTAAGCAAGAAAGAGATTTGGCTTTTGGTCCCACGAAGTTTCGATATCATGTGTATGTACAATGGGCTATTAATTACGATTTCTCAATACTTCTTAGTGGAAATGTGACTCAATCGTCTTCGTTGCTTCATTTCTCAGCTCAATTTCTTCTAGAATCAAAGTTCTGTCAAATAATAAGTTTTAAGTATTAATACAACACCCCATATATTGATGATCAATTTCTTCAATATAAATTTATAATTTCATTCCTGTTCTTGCCCATATCATTCCTACTCACCGTAGAAAGGCAATGTTGATTCTTTTTACATTTCTCTTTTTTAGGGTTTGCATGCCTTCTCATATATAATCAATATATACATATATATATATATCAACAGTCATCTCTCATTAATAAATAAATTAATTTATTTTATTATCTTTAACGGGCATGTACTTCTGTTGTATATGCTCAAAAAGTTATAACAAATAATGACTACAAAATTTTATTTACTAATTATCAATCAATTAATATATAAAGTTAATAAATTGTTATCACATTTTTACATTTAATGTATTCTTATTTTATATATTACATATTAATATTTTATATTTAATATATTTATAACTTGGTGAAATTTATTACAAATATTTTTTTTCTTATACTCTTTATTTATTATTTTTTAACTTTGGGATCTTGTCTAATACATAAATAAACTTATACAAATAAATAAAGGTCTAAAATATATAAAAAAGCGGGGTAACACATAATGTATATGATTAGTCAATTTTTGAGTTGAGCTCAGTTAAATGAATCGACTTAAGACGGAGATATTCTTCAAACTAGAAGGCGTTATTTTTTATTCCTTTTAATATTTTCATTTAAATCTAATTAATTTAAATTTTAAATCTTCACATACTATATTAAAATGAAGAGATATTTTTACCTAACTTAATCAATTCTTAATGAATTTAAGTTTAAATTTTGAAAACAAATATTCAATAAATTTACAAAGATAAGGTGGTGTTTCATTTAAAAAAATATTTTTTTATATTTTTTCATTTTAACATTTTGTGCATAAAATAATAAAAATAAAAAATAATTATTTTTTATTTTTATTTTTTAATATAAAATTTTATAAATAAAAATAAAAATAAAAAATATTTTTTAAAATCAAACCGCGCGTAAATGTCTCGATTCAAGAATGTGTTTTCATAATTTTCTTTTCAATTTTAAAAGTAATATATCTCTGTAATTTGTTTTTATTTGACACAATATATAGTATTTGTTATTAACAATAAAAAAAATCTTACATTTTTCATCTTTATATATTATTTTTATTTAAATTAAAAACTTTCTTATATAATGTACGAAAAATTTATTAATACTATTATATAGCATGGGTTTGATAAAATAGTGTAAAAATTAGTTAAAAGCTGAAATGATATCTGAAAATTAAAAAATTAGTTAAAATTTGATAAATTATAATTAATTAAATAATGTAAGATCAAAATAACTGTTGAACTAGCTCATATATGTAAAACAAACAAATAAAAATTTGATTAAATAATAAATTAAAATGTGATAAATATATTATATTTTTTTAATAAAAAATATATTAAAATTTAATTAAATAAAATTTTATTTTTTAAAATAAAAATATTTATTTTTAGTTTTTACATAATTAAATTTTTTTAATATAATAATTTTATAATTTTAACTTTTTATCAAATAATTTAATATTTTTAATAAAATAAAATAAATAATACAATAATTAAAATAAATAATATATATTAAAAATTAATTTAAAATATAATATTTTATGATAATGTAAAATAAAATCTATCAATGATATTCTTATGAAAAAATAAAATAATATTAAATTTATAAATATAAATAGATAAAAAATTATAAAAATATATTAAAAGTAAAAATAATAAAATATTTCAGTTAGAAACTAAAAACATAAAAGCTACTTAAAATAATTTTTTTAAAATAATTAGTAATTATCTAAAAAATTAATAGCTTACTTAAGTAAATTATTTTACTAAATATAGTTGAAATATTTAATAAATTTTTTAATTAATAATATAATTTTTGTAACTAGCTAAAATATCTTATCAAACATACTATATATATATTTATTAAAAAATTATATAAAAAAGTTTAAATTATGATTTTTCTCATCAAATTAAAAAAATCAATTTGATATCTCATCTAAGTGAGCTGTATGTGTAACTTTTTTAATATATACAATTAGTTACCATTTAGCTAAATATATGTTAAATAAATCAGAAAAAATAACTATAAATTTATAATATAAACCAAAAACAAAAGTTTCAAAAGTTAAGAATGAAAAAAAAAATTAAAGGAACTAAAAATAAAATTCTCTTTATTTTCACCGAGAAAACATATCTAAGTCAAAATTTAAACATTATTTGAATCCTTTCAAAATCAAGAATTTACCTATTTTAAAGTAGAGAATATACATAAGAAGATAAAATATAAATTTATAAATATGTTAATTGAATTTTTATAATCATAATTTTTTAATTATGTTCTTAATGATTAACACCGTTAAATTTTTGTTAAATATGTGTATAATATTTATTTTCTTTGATAATTTGTATATTTTTACAATTAAGTGACTAACTAATAAATTTTATTTTTATTTTTATCCAATGAATATTTCTTTTCAAATCTTAAAATTCAACTTTAACGAGATAAGATATCAGTACAGAATTTAAGTTAACATATGAAAAAAATTATTTTATTTTTTAATTTATAATATAATAAAACTATTAAAGATGATCTACTGACAAACAATTAAAATAATTTACATAAAATTTTAAATTTTTTTTATTTCTTTCATTACGATGTCATAAAACTATAATATTTTTATGTGTGTATTTTGTTTATTATACACGCTTTTTTATCATTAATTTTATTAGAACTAAAACGTTTTGATTAGAACTTATTATATATATATTCTGGCAGTATCTTTGCTATAAGTCTTTTGTAACATTAACTTACAAATTTAAAAATAAAAATATTTCTCTCATATATTAATATCTTCACCATTTAATAATTTAGAAAAATATATGAAAAATAAAATAAAATTTAATAATTTGTAGTAAAAAATAAATCGTCAAATAAAAAGTATATATCATACATATTTAACATAAATTTAAGAATGTTAATTATTAAAAATTTAATTACAAAATTTTTAATTCTAAATATTAAATTAAAAAAAATTAAATTTTAATAAAACTATAAGAGCTAATAGATTAATTTAATTTTACAAATATTGATAGCGAAATTCATACTTAAAATTACAATAATATACATACACAGGCATGATAAGTTTAGAATTATTAATACCATTTTTTCACAGTACATTAACATTTCTAACAATTAGTAATATTTCACCCGATATTTTCTTTAACGAAACTATGAATGTCTTGTAGGAGTATGATAGATATATTTTTATTTAAACCTTATAAGAACCTATCTCAATGTATATATTTATAACAATAAAAATATTACAAATCACGAAACATGTGAATCAAAAAGAAAGAAATATAACTTATGTTATTATATAAATTGAGATATTTTATATAAAATTTAAAAAAAAATGTGAAATATAATATTTTTGGTGATGCGTTTTTATTAGTAAGTGATTTGTAGTCCGATTAACTTATTTAGATAATTTATTTATTATTTATAATTATTATTATTATAGATTATTGTTTTTTTACTTTTTACTCTTTTTATGAATATATATATATATATATATATATATATATATATATATATATATATATATATATATATATATATATGATTAGTCTCAACAAAAGATATATCTGAAACAGATCAAATCAATCATAATAATACACGTTATTCTTCATTTTTTTTTCTCCCCTTCATAATTTCAACAATCCTTATGCTTGCTCTTAATTATTTTAAAACCAAATTTTAGAAGAGATTCAATTTAAGAATATATGTGGGTACTGGACCTGCAAAATTGATCAACTTGAGTCTATCCCATAATAAATACTTCGTTTGGATCATTCATGAGTTTCATTCAGTTTGAGAAATGGTAAACCCATATAATTAGGTTGAGTTACGTTTAAGATTCAATTTTTTTCTTTAAATATGTGTTTTTCTATATTTTTAAATAGCATTATTAATCTTTTATTTAAATTATAATACTTTTAAAAATTGGTTTCCTTTTAATTCAAATACCATTTGGTTCGATTACCTGACCAACATGAATTTGACCGAGTTAGTTTGATTTTAGGCTATTGAAAAAATATTTTCATGAAGAAAAAAAAAACTGCTTACTTACTTTTTTAATCAAATTTTAAAAGCAATTCTATTTAAGAATTTATGTGGGTACGACTTGACCTGCAACTGCAAATCCGGTCAAACTTTTTTTCTTTTTGGGATCAATCCTGTCTTCCGGTCAAACTTGTATGTTACAGTTTAAGTTGAAAAAAAAAATTAAATTAACGAATTTGGTGTGACTCAATTAATATGTGTTTTTCTATATTTTTAAATACTATTATTTATTTCATTTGTATACTTTTAAAAATAGTTTTCCTTTCAATTCAAATATCCTTTGGTTCGATTACCTGACCAACATGAATTTGATCGGATTCCTTTCAAAAATATTTTCATGACAAAAATCTTATATAATTGTACTTTTGTTTTATTAAATAAATAATTTGATAATATAAATCAATCTTGATTATATTCTAATAAAATCATTTCATATTTTAAACAAGGCTCTTCTAAAAAACTTAAATACACTTATGTCACTGTACGAATTCACGAATTCTTTTATATTAAGATTATAACAATTAACTGAAGAGGGTTAATTATTATACATTTTAATTAATAAAATTACATCTCATAGTTAATATTCGATACTATAGAATATCATTACTGATTTTAAATTTTTAAGAAATAATTTTAATTAATTATATCAATAATATTTGCTAAAAAAATTACATTTTATGAAATATTTACTTTATTTAGTAAAATTAAAAGATAAATTAGTTAAAATTTGAAAATCAATTAAAAGATGAAAATTATAAATTAAAAACTTAACTGAAAATTAATAATCTAGTAAATTAATTAAAAATATTTGATAAAATTAGTTGTTGAACTAATTGATAAACATAAAATAATAGATAAATAGCTAATAAATCAAAATTTAATAAGTATAATATTTTTAATAAAAAATATATTCAATTTAATTAAACAAAATTTTATTTCTTAGAAGAAATAATATTATTAAAAATTTTATAAATAAATTTTAAATAAAAATATTAAAAAAATTAATTATTTAATAATTTTAAATTTTAATTAAAGAATTTCAATATTTTACTCAAAACAAATAATATAATAATTAAAATAAATAGTATACATTAAAATAATAATTTAAAATATAATATTTTAAATTAATATAAAAATATATTAAAATTATTAATATTATACTAATAAAATGAGAAGATAATAAACTTATAAAAATAAATAGATAAATAAAGAATAAATTATAAAATTATATTAAAAAAATAACAATAAAAATATTTAACTAAAAATTAAAAATTTTGAGCATTATCTAAAGTAGGATTTTAAAAAATATTGATAATTATCAAAAAAATATGGAAATGATTAAAAATATTATTTATTAAATAGAGCTAAAATATTTAATTAATAATTTTAGCTTTACATTAGATAAAATATACTACCACACATTCTATATATGTAATGAACACTTGGAAAAAATAGATATGTAGCTATGTTTAGGTGCGAGATTTGATTCAGTGATACTTTAATTATGCAGAGAATATACATCCGAGAGAAAGGAGTTCATTGTATGAAAATCCAGTTAATGAAATCGACATCAAATATCCAGACACAACTTACGGAACTCAAATTAACCAGACGTCTGGGAGATATCTATGCAACATATTACTGATTCAATATATATATATATATATATTGCTTATTACAAATGATTTTTTACTAAGTGGATTTAAACATAATAATTTGGAATTTGGGTGTCTCATTGCTAATATCAAGCAGTCACGCGCCATCCCCTTCGTTCATGGACGATGAATGTTAAGCACGCGCCTCAATGAAGCAAATCATGCCACTCATGACCTTCCCAAGCATGAAAGTTTTGCTCTCATAGCTGTTTAGTTAGGAGGTTTTATTTTTTATTTAATTCGTTTCTTGCCTTATTTTTTATTTTTTCCTAATACTAAAAAGAAAAAAAAAATCAAAATTCCTAGTCTAAATCCCCCAACTTGTTCATGTTCATATACATGCACACTTTGCTATCTCATTACACAAAACTTCCCTCAATAACCTATCAGTTTGTTACTATGATCTATCTATCAAAATAGAAATTAATAACTAATTAATTTTGGTATATATAATTTTTTACAATAAAAAACAACGAAATTTAAATTTAATATCTTATATAAAATTATTTTAATCTTCATTCTTTATTATTGGTTAATCCTAATGACTTTAGTATATATTTGAACTTAATGAAATGTTGTTGTAATATTTTAAATATGTAATTCCTAAATTATTTATAAAATCCATGTGTTAAAGAAATATAATTGAAAGAATTGATATATGATATTCTGACAAAGCATCTTAGTTTTTTATTTAACTCAATTATTACTGGAATTTCATATAGAGAATAAAGAGTCTTTTCGGCCAACAACTTGGACTCTTTGCTCATTGCAGGAGTGGGGCAGTGTTTGTTGTCGTTACCTAAACCTGACTTGGGCACATATGCTTTGCTTCTTTGATGTGCATTCTGTGTCTATAAAGTTAAAAAACACTGTGGTGGGTGCCCTTGACCTTGAGGGTTTGCGTTTGTTTGATCATCTGTATCTGCACAAGATTTTGTCTCTCTAGATAAGTTGCAATATAACTATATAATCATATGCTCCACACCCTTTAGAGGTTTAGGTAACTTAATTATAAGGGACCCTAATCATAAGTTTTACATTCAAATTTGAATCATTTCATCATTCATGTTAATCATATAGAGGGTAATGTGATATAATGATACGAAAAATAAAATAAAAATAAATAAATATGGTATATGTGATTTTTTTATAAAATATATTTTTTTGTATTTGATTAGGATGATTATTAAAAAAAACTATATATTGCAGTTATGATAAAAAAAAATTGTAAGAATTTGGCGGTCCGGTGGGAAAATGAAAAATAAAATCAACCAGATAATAATTTACCAATCATAAAATACTATCAGATTCCAATCAACTTGGTTACAATTTTTTAATAATATTAAGTGAAGTCACAGAATTTGATTGAAGAACAGTCAACTAAAACCGGCCAAAAGGCCATTTTCAAATATATTTTGAGATGTTCGGTCGATAGCTCCAATTATTATAATTATATCATTGGTACACCTGAGTGGAGTTTCGTAGTCACTTGCATAGAAATAAAACATTTAATAAATTAACGGTTTCAAAAAATTATATTTTTTAATTATTGGTATCTTTACATTTTTTTTATAAACTAAAATTATTAAGTTACTTAAATTGTTATAGTGGAAATAAATTTAAGATTAAAATTATTTGTATGAAATTTAAAATTTAAACTTAATATTTTTTATTATAAAAAATCAACCAAAATCATTCTTTATTAAAAAGCAAATTTTACATGAATAGGATAGAATCAATAGATCATTCTCAATGGTAATATTTTAATTTTAATATAATTATTAACCAAAAAATTTTAATAAACTGAATTAATTCATATGTTTAATAATATATTGATATCTTTCATATATAAGATAATTTTATTTAAATAAAAAATATTTATAATATGGTATTAAGTATCTCACTGAAGATTTAATTTTTTTTATATACAAAACTTAAACTTAATATCTTATTTAATAAAAATAAATCAATAATATTTGAACTACTTATTCATTTGTAATTAATTTTACTAAAAAATTAAGCCAACGTTTAAAAATATTAATCAGCATTGTCATTTAATATCTATTTTTTAAAATATGATATTTTTAAATTATTTTTATTTATTATTTTTTTATAAATGGAACAAGAGAAGGTTAATTAAATAAAAACTATGTTTGAAAAACTTTTATTTTAAAAAGAAAATTCATCTAAAAAAATTTCATTAATTTTTTTATTTTAAAAAAATCAATCTACATTTAAAATTTTTATATTAAATTTTTTATTGTAAAACGGAAAAATAGATGTGATACAATGCCTATTTACAAATCAACAATAAAAATTAAAGCCTTCACTCAATGTCTCTTCTCTTCTCTCTCTCTCTCCACCCACAAACCTGTGGCCAACTCTTTCATTCAAGTCATTTTAACTTGTAGAAAAAACGAAATTATTCAAGTTTTTCTACCAACTTATCTGTGCCACATTGAAAGAGAATCATCAACCAAGTTGATAGCTTCAGAATAAAGTCAAGGTGGCCATAATTATATGCAAGAGCAAAACTAGAAGTGGGCAAGTCGGTATCAAAAAGCATAGCAGCCAGAGAATCCATCTCCTTTGAATTTGCACTATGGACCTGAGATGTATGTTCTCGTGCCTCGAGGTTGCGGTTAGAACATGGAAGCTAAATATCACCCGTGACGGACACACCTAAAGCTTAATTTAATTTACTTACTTGTCCACACTATAATTGTATTTTTTTTTACAACAATGTTGTGATTCTTTTATCACAAAAGAATATTGGACACACTTTGGTAACCCAAATGAGGATATGGTTATGATATTTATAAAATAGAAATTTGAAAGAAAAAAAAAAGACTTATAGTAAGTTAAGATAACAATGTTAATATATACATAGTTTGGTTGAAAAGTATATATTGTAATTGGCAGACATTATTTGGGATGAATTGATTAGTACCCAATGATGAAGAGACCACAAAGGGTATACTGTATATGCTTGGTGAAAAATACTAGAAGAATAAATTTTGTTTTCCTTTTTAGCTTTGAATTAGATACTAAAAATCTGAATGAGGTGGAAAGAGAGATAAAATATGCACTTAAGAGGATGAAAAGTTATTGCAATACAAGCACAAGAAGAAAAAAAAAGGTCATCTAGATCATTGAGTAAGCAAAAAAGATTGAGAAATTAGATATTTCCTACTCTATTCAATTTGATCTTTTCACGTCATTCTGCAATTTGTAATCAAAAGGAAATCTAAGAAGTAGCCAACGGTGTGTCCACAAAAAAAAATTCTATAATTTTAATGGGAATCCAAAGGTTGTGCTATCAATATACCATAATAATTTGGCGACGAACATATGTGCCTGTTTGGTTAAAAAGACTACCACAATTTTTTTATTTGTAGACTTCAATTTTTAATGGGAATCAAAAAGCTTGATGCAAGCTTGCATGCCGATACAAAGGTGTAAACAGCAAAGAAAAAAAAAAACAAAGATATTTTTGAAGGATTGGAAATTCCGTGTAATGGATATAGAAAGAACAATGAAACGGATCATGGAGAACATTAAAAGACTGAAGAATGTGAATTAAGTTCTTCCCCGGATCTTGTGTCTTTAATCTTTTTATGTCATTTCACTTTTGGTTTTTCCACTTACATGTCTAAAACCTTATCATTTCGCATAAAGCGTTGGATTCTGTGGTAGTTTATTTAATATACATATTCCTCTTCCACTTCCTTAAACTTCGTTTTTTTTTTAGAAAAGATGAGTTTACTTAAATTAAAATTGCTCCATGCATATATGTATATTCGTCACTATCAAAATGGACTATTGCTTTTTCTTCTTCTAAATGAGAATTTTTAGTTCTATTTAAAAAAAATGGAAATTATTACCACTAGTCCCCTTAATTGTCACATATAAAAAATAATATATATGATGAAATTAAATAAAAAAGAAAAAGAAAAAGAAAAAGAAAGAGAACTTTGAGTTGCATTTGTCCCATTGCAGACAAGTTTTTTCTATGGTCAACACACATGGCGATTTTGAATAATTAGATGAAGCAGAAAAGGCACGTCCTTTCGTTATGGGTCACAACCAGAAGCACTTGTGGTGTATCTCTCCAATATTGACCTTGCATGGCTTCGCTGGTCCCCTTTAATAGTTCGGTTATATTTCGTTTCATGCTTTCTATGTCTTCATTCTTTGCCATTTGGCCATTTTTGTGCTACATATAGTGCTACTCTACTACACGACAAAACAATCACTAATAACAGTGGCAAAATATCCCTGGAAATTAAATATGTAAACAAAAATTATATTTTTTTTTAATTTTAATTAGAGTTAATTCACAACTCTTTTTAACTAAAGGAATAACGGACTTTTTTTATTCACGTTTGATGCGTTGAGATGTGCAACATATTTCACGAGTAGGGTGAAAAATAATGTTAATGTAATTAACTTGTTTTGTTGTTACTCTATTAAGTTAATTTATTTTAATTTCAAAAAGCTGCACATTTTTCAATTATGTCTGAATTTTAATTAAACATGAAAATGAGAAGAGGAAATTAAAAATTCAATTCTTGCTAGAAAATGACACCACTAATTCCAACATGACTCCTTCGCCGATATCATAATGCTTACGACACTCATCATCAACCTAAAAATTATGGCTGTTTCGGTCCACACCATTCACATTCTCTTGCATCCATACATTGATCAACTCGCAATCATCAGCTTCATCAATTTCAAATTCACATTATTTGTTAATGTCACCATGTCATAATTAATTAGTTCCACCATAATAATATCAATTCCTTTAATTGCCATAATCTCCTGCTTGACAACCAGTAATGTTCTGTACTGTCAGAATCCTCGTTAAAGAGAAGCCCATTCAGAATGTCTGAATTTAATTTACATTAATTTAGTCAATAGTGTAATAGTACTTCTGATCTTTGGTTTCTCTTTGCCTCTCTCTTGCCTATTTATTCCACTTCCATGAGACAATTATTTAATTGCAGAGTGGTTGTAAATCACATGGCTTTTTGAATTGATTTATGGTGTTTCTGTTTTCTAGCCAGCATATGGCTTCGTACCCTAAACTTGCGTTTGCTCCAATATATTGTAATGATTTTTGTAGCCGATCAATGTTCAAATTTTTATACCTTCAACTTGGTTTGAAATTAGTTTTTAATTTACTATTATAAGTCGACTTATACGAATGAATTATACTCTTTTTTTACTAAAAATATTTAAATTGACTTTTTTTCTTTTAAATTAATTAAAATTTTGCATCATCATTCAATATTTGTCAAATTTTAATTCTTTTTAATGTAAATAATTTTTAAAGATATTTTTTCTTTTACTATTATTCTTGCAATTAACATCTATTTTTGAACCTCTATTATTTGACACTTTTGGTAAAATCTGTACTTTGAAGGACAAATTCATTATGAACTGTTAAATGATTTTTTTTTAGTGAAACATTATATTAAAATTAAAACATAAAGTTTTTTTTTAAATTTAAATCATCACGGTCTTCATTTCAACATTTTAAAACTTAACTCAAGAATGGATATTACCTAAAAAAAAGGAAATATAGCTACTAAACATCCTATTTTAAGAATGAATAATATCAAGTATCGATAGTCTTAAATTTCAGTCTTAAAATATTTAAAACAAAAATTTACTGTCTATAGTTATTTTAATTAAGTAAAATTTATTTGTTATAAATTCATATTTGCAGTCTTTTATCAAAAAATTAGAAAAAAAAAGGTTATTTAAAATGTTTTTAATAAATGCTAACAAATATTTTAAAGAATATAACCAAAAAATTATTAGATCTTTATGTTAAAAATACAAAATCATTTATTTATTTTTTAAGTAGTTTAAAACATCGAATAAAATGGATTAATTTTTTTTGTCAGTCAATATCTTTAAGATAATCGTTAATACCATCTTTTATGTTTTCAATCTGAAACATGTATAGTTAAACACCTCTCGTTATTTAAGAAAATATACAACTAAATATTTATTGTATATGCTTTTTTTAAATAGGAAAATCGTTGGTACTATGTACTTTATAACATTACTAGTATAAATTTTTATTCGTTAATAAATGTTTTTGTCTATGCGGGTAACCCTGTTCAGAACTCTGATATGAATCCAACTTCATCACTGAACAAACAGCAACCTTTAGTCGTACAAAGCAGGATCAACCATATATGGCCCCATAATATCCCATGTTTCACTAGAATTTAGAAGTTATATATGATCATTGACATTTAAAAAGAAAAACGGGATGTGACCACAAACGAAGACACATCCTACTTAATTAAAGAGGGTTCTCTCACTCTTTACAACACTTGACATTTTTTAGAACACACTAATTTAAGAATTTAAGTATCTTCTATCTATTGTTGTCTAACCCTTCAGACCATTGGAGCTATAAGGTCATAGCAAGAAGTAGCACCAACTTCAATGGCTAGAAGGTTCTTCTCCTTATACGTAATCCAAGATATATGTGGCAATAATTTTCTATACATTATATGCGTATTTTAAATTTAAATAAAATATATAAATAATAATAAATTAAAGGAAGTAATAGCTGTTTTCATTATTAATGATAATACATATTTTATTCTACCAAATAAAAATAAATTAAAGAAATAACATTTTTATAATAAAATTAAAATTACAAAAAATAATTATTTATATCAAAATTCGTCATATTTGTTAATACGGTATGCCAAAATGGAAAACTTAAAAATCAAATTCTAAATAAGATTGATTAATATTATAATAAATTTGAATTTTATTTATATATATTAATTTTATATATTATATTCATATTAAAAATTTAAAATTATTAGATTATATATTTCATATGAGATCTTAATTTAAATCTTATTAATGTTATTATTATACATAAAAATTATTATAAATTTAAAATTAAATAATAATATTTGACAAATTAAAAAATTTACATAAAATCAAATATTTAACAAATGAAAGGTTATGTAACTTAATTAAGAATGGATAGCTTTAAAAAATGATCTTATTCTTTGTATAAAAAAAACACGCATTTAAAAGTATGAAGTACTATTTATAATATAAGTAAAAAAATATTTACATAATAAAAATTTAAAATAATAATAGATCTTATATTCCTTCAATATTAATAAAAATTATTTATAAATAGATAAATATTCAATTAACAAGTTTAAATAAGCTATTAAAATTTATTTAATGATAAAAAGATAAAATAATTTGTTGAAAATGTGCTTTAAATTCCATTATTTTTACTGTATAAAAAATTAACAAATCTAAATAAAATGAACTAAAAAATCTAAATAAAATGAACCTAAAAATGAGATGAAAAAACTTTGTAAGTTAAATATAATAATTTTATTTACTAATTTATTTATAAAAATTTTAACATTTATTTAATAAAAAAAAGATAATATTTTATGAAAATATATGTGATTTTATAGTTTATTAGTCTATTTTATGTTTATTGAAGACATTATATATTATGGAGTTATTGTAAAATTTTATTTACAATGGATATTTATATTTCTTGAAACATGTGTTAATTGTGTCCATTTTTATTGCAATATCTGTCAATTTTGAGCAATGGCTGAACATGCATTGTTTTAATAATTTTTTTTATTTTGTATTTTTTATAAATCATTGGCATGAATATCTATGAATCTTCTAAGTTGTTATATTTATTTTATTTTTTTTTTGAAATATTATTAAAAATGTCTCGTTTAATATCGATAAAGAATCCATGAATAAGATGACAACTATAAAATAAGTGAAATCATTGTTTAATCCCATTAAAAATAAATGATATGATCATGTTACTTATACTTACAATACTTACAAGTATTCCTCATTACTGTAAGAACATTTCTATGAAGAGATACACCAAAAAGTAGATCAATGTTATCTCATTCTTCCAATAAAATCTTTAATTCTGTAAAAAATTTAATCACTGTAAACATGGAAATTTTTTGTTACAATTCTGCCACTTTAACAAGTTTTTTATAGGAGAATCATTCTTTTATATCTTTCCAAGTATATATTGCATTTTGTATATAAAGAATATTTGGTCTAATTGATGGACACACATAGGATATAATTATGAATAGATTAAATTGTTATATATTTTTTATGTTCATAACTTGAGTTAAAGGTAGAAGGAATATGAATTGTATCATCGAAAAATCTATATTTATTTACTTTTAAGATTAGAACTCTTCTCATTGGTTTTGGTTTTGTATATATATGATAGTTCTTTTTGTCCAACATCAATGATATTATTATAACTCCTTAATTGTTTATTATCGTCATAAATGATGTGTATAACAATATTTTAAAGATAAAAAATAATTTTTGAGCAAATTTAAAATTTTAACAATTAAATTATCTTATTTGGAAATTGTTATACAAAAAATTTTAAATTATAGCAACTTTTAGAGAATATTTTAACCAATTAAAATTAGATAATTTTAAATTCCTCCAAAATAGATGGAATTTGAAATTTATTTGCTTCTTTCTTACGTTATTTTATATTTGTACTATTTTATTTTTCGTTATTTCTTTTTTGTTGTTCTCTCATATCTTTTTTCCTACTATTGAATTTTATCATTCGTATTTTAATTCGTACTTCCATCATAACTATAATTACAACAAAAGAATGAATCCAATAAAATTAGAAAAAAAAATTATTTGATCGTGGAGTCGCCGTCAAATTTTTATTTTTTAGAGAAAAATATTAAAAAAAAATTTAACAAATGAAGAATTTTAGGTTTGAGAGTCGATTACAAATACAGAAGGTATTAGCATCCTACTTATCCGTTCCTACGAAAAATATTCTTAAATTGAATATGTGATTTTAATATTTTAAAAACTTGTTTGATCTCTTAAATAGAATAAACATAAACAGGTTTGTAGACAATAGATTGACAAAAGTTGATTCAGTTCCTACATATTCTTTAGTGTAATAAAAAATTCAAGTTACGTATTTCTGGAAAGTATCTGATTTCTTGAAAAATAAAAATAACTTTAGAGAGTTAGAAGTTTGATGAAAAATTTAAAACTAAAAGTAAATTGCAACTGAACAATTAAAATACATAATAATAAATAACATTATTTGTTTGAATTAGAATTCACTATGTGAATTTTAAAAAATAATTTTAGATAAAATTTTATTATTTTTAATTTTTTTAAACTAATATCAAATAATATAGTTGTATATTTATATTATTTTAATTATGTATATTTATTGAATAATTATTCTAATTAAATATGTTGCATAATAAAAATATTTGTATGTCTAAATTTTTTTATAAAAAATTAAAACAAATCTATGAATATTTAAACGTAAAATTTTATATATAATAAAAATTAAATTATTTAATTTAAATAAAAAATTTAAAATTTAATAAATTTAAATTTCATCATTCGAATAAAAAATTTAAATATAAAAAATTAAAATTTCTTTATTTAAACAAAGTATTTTTAAAATAAAAATATTTAAATAAAAAATATTTAAAATTTTAAATTATTTAAAATATTAAAATACTTATCTAAATACAACGTAAAATGTATAGATAATTTATAATTTATTAGTATACTTTTACTTTTAATTAATGATAAATTGATTAATTTTTTGATTAGTTGGTAATTCATAAAATATTATAAATAAAATATTCTTATATTAACTTATATTTTTAATATTTTATCAAATATACAATTTAACTTAATATTTCAATAATTTTCATACACCATCACCAAATTTTAAAATTTTGTTAGTAACTAAATATATTTTTTACTGAAAAAATACCACCGTCCTTTGACCACAGTATTTTAAAATAAGGAGTTAAAAGAGTAATTAAATATTTATTTTACAGAGAAACACCATGGTCTTTTGACCAGATTGTTCAAAATAAAGAGTTAAAGGTAGATATTTATTTCAGTTACAAGTTATAACTACATGTTAAAAGGCTGAATTTGAGTAATCTAATATTTGGCCCCGTGTATAAGCAATTATCTTAAACATAATAAATCGATAACAAGTTCGTTTATCTATCCTATTAATTACTAGAATAATTATTAAATTAATTAATATCATTGATGAATAGAAAATATATTAATATAAATATTTTTTTATTTTTTAAAAATTTTAATTTTTTAATTTTTGATTTTGATCTCTTATTTTTAAAATAGAATAATTTTAATTTTTTATTATTGAATATTAAACATAAATTATTGAAATAAAATCAGTTTATTTTAAAATATGAGAGATAAAAATAAAATTTAAAAAAAAACTAAAACCAAAATTTTAAAATTTTATAGGATAAAAATATATTTAACTTAAAAATATTTAATATTAAAAATAATCATTAAATAAATAATAAATTTAGATAAATAATTTAATTAAACACTGATTTATTAAAGTTTTATATACTTAAAATAATTATTGAATAAATAAATTAATATCATTGGTGAATTGAAAAGAAATTTAATATCAAAATTAATGATAACAAATAAATTAAAAGTGGATTTGGATTAATAAATTAATTAAATATTAATTTATTAAAAATTATTACATAAAATTTTATCTTATAAATTTAAATTTTTTGATAATTTATTATATAAAATTATATAATAAAATATCATATATATTTTCAATTTTATAAAATTTTAACATAATAAAATTATCAACAGAATAATTTTATGATACGATATGCTCTAAATTAACTTCATCTTTCCATATATATATTTATGGTAAAAATATTGGGAATTTGTAAAGATACAATTTGGCAAATTTAAACATGATTTGTGATGAAACATAGGGGAGCAACATAGGGGAGCGACACGGCACACCTTTAGTCCAATGCATAGTGGCACGTTTATCAAGGCATCCGCTGATGACATAAATCGAATTAAATGTGCATGCATTGGTCCTGTGGTCTTCATATGTATACTGATTCAAATTCAATGATTCTTACTTATTGATATTAATTGCCATAACTGATAACCAAATAAAAAATATTTATTGCACATATTTAGTTTTGAAGGCTATTTATTGTGCATGTAACTTTTGTTAAAAAAATATTAAGGTCAGACCATAAAGGTAATTTTAAACATCTAAAAATAATATTTTTTATTAAAAATATAAATATTTATCATATAGACATATACAGTATAATAAATACTTCTCTTTCAGTAAAAATGTAATACTTTAGATAAATTAATTTTAAGAACTGAAGTTAATAGATTATTATTTTTATCTATATAATATATTTTAAAAATAATTATACTTTATTTAAATAGGATTAATATAAATAAAAAAATTATTCTCATAAATTTTATTATAATTTTATATTTAAAATTTAAATTTAAATTTTTTATTAAACTAAATCAATCTTATAATAGTTAATTTATATTTTTAAATATATATATATATATATATATATATATAAAGAGAACGAATAAATTAAGTTATTTCAAAAATAATTTTGTTTAAAATTACTTGATTTAATAATTTTTATAAAATAATTAAATTTTATGAATTCAACCATTAAATTAATAAATTATATTATATAGATTATTATTACATAATTTTATCAAATTTAAAAAAGTTTGATATTTTAAAAAATAAATTTAAATTAACAAATAATATATCTTTTATAATATCTGTTAATTTAAATTTATTTAATCAAATATAATTTTTTTAAAATTTTATAAAAATATTTTTATAATATAATTTATTAATTTGAATGATTATATTAATAAATTTAATTATTTACCATAATTATTAAGTAAATAATTTTTTAAAAAAATAAAATTACTTAATCTCTTATATATATATATTATGAGATCTATCTAATAATAATAATAAATTTTTATAATTTATTTATTTATATATTAAAAAATAATTCTGACAAGTCAAATTGATTAGAGAGGATTAATTTTTGGGTAAAAAATAAATTAAATATTAATTATTTAATAAAAGTTTGTAACTTTTTTTAAAATTTATATAATTTTTAGGTTTTATTTAGGATAGTTGCAAGTTTTCAATTTTTTGTTTTTAATTTTTTAAAAAAAAAATCAATTAAAAAAAAGTAATTTTTACCATATTTTTATAATAGTTTTGAGTCAAATCTTAAAATAGAAAAAAAAATTTATTGAATATTTTTATTCTTAAATCTATTAAATTTTACTTTTATGATCATTACTACTATCAAATTATTATTATCACCATCATCATTATACTATCATTACTACTATCAAATTTTAATTCTCACCACCATCATTATCACCTTGCCACTACCACTATTATTATTATTATCATAACTATCATTATTATTATTACTATTTTTACAATAATAATAATAATTTTTTTATTTTTGTTATTTAAAAATAATTTAATTTTTTATTTATATAATATATTAAAAATAAAATAAATAATATTATTTAATATATAAACTATATTAAATGTATCTATAATTATTTATAATATATATTATTTTTAATCAAAATAAATATTAAATAATATAAAATATTATAATAAATAAATAAAATTATTTATTTTTAATATTAATAATTAAATAATATATAAAATAAAAAATTTATAATTATATAATAATTTTTATATTACAACTATTATATCACTATTATTTTAAAAATATTATTTTTAATTTTATAATTATTATTATATTATAATAATAATAAATTTTACTTCTATTTTTTTATTATTTAAAATAATTTAATTATTTATATTTTTTATAAATTTATAAATAAATGATATTATTTGAGATATAAAAATTATATTTAAATTATAATATTATAATATAATTTTATGTTATATAAATTTTTATACTATAATATATATTATTTTTCATAAAATAAATTTTAAATAATATAAAAAATTATAATAATAATAAAATATAAAATTATATAATTATATATTATTCTTTATACTATAATTATCATTATCGTCACAATCAGTATATCAATACAATTATCATCACCATAATAATAATAATAATAATAATTTTTATTATTATTTTAAAAATATTTATTGTTAATTATTTTTTAAATTTTTTATATATTAAAAATATAAATAATATTATTTAATATATAATTATATTTAATTTATAATTTTATAATATATTATTTTTATTTAAAATAAATAATGAATAATATAAAAATATTACAATAATAACATATAAATAATTATTTATTTTATATTCTAATAATCAAATAATATTTAAAATAAAATTATTTATAATTATGTAAGATTCTTTATATTATATAATTATTTCATAAATATTATTTACTTTTATTATTATAATAATAATATTTAATTTATTAATTTTAATATATTTAATTTTTTAAATGAATATTTTTATTTATATATTTTTATAAATTTATAACAAAATAATATAATAAAGTAATTTAATTTATTTTTATAATAATTTTAAAAATTTATAAATTAAAATTTAAAACTAAAAATAAAAAATAAATTTAATTTTTAAAATTTTTAAAACTAACTAAAAGTCACCCCGGGCGTAGCCGAAATAACTTATGATCAAGATTTACGAACAACGATCGATGTTAAATTTAAAGCTTAAATTAATATTTTTCAGATTCTCATCATTATATTATATACCCTACGTCTTCTAATTTCCATCGTCAGTATATCTACTAATTAATCTTTTAACAGTTTTATTGATATCAATCCTTTTATAAACAAAGTAAGTAATAAAATTTAAATCTATGTCATTATATAACTATTTAATTTTTTGATAATCAAATTAATCTTATTAGAATATATTAATATTTACAATTTGATTTTAAGTATCAAAAAGATGTAAAGATTTATTTTTAAAGAACAGTATATGTTAGATCAAATTATAAAACTTCCATAAATACTTTTATTAATAAAATATTATTATTACTTAAAAAATTATTTATTATAATTTTAATATTACATTTTTATTCATATAATTTTTTATTAATAAAAATTAAACTATTAATATAAATACCATAAATTTATATTGACAACAAAATAGCTTATATAAAAAAATTATTGGTATAAATATTAATATTAATATAAATGTATATATTATTTTTTAATATAAATATTTAAAATTTACACTAATAATATGATTTTGATTAGGTAAAATTTATATTAGTCAATATTTTTTAAAGCTTAACAAGTTCTTATGCGTTAAAAAGTACATGAATTTTGAGTGTATTTTATATTATTTATAAACAGTGTTAAAAATTGACGTAGATATTTTCTTTTTTTTAATACTTCTAGAATATATTCTTTCTTTTTAAAGTAAGACACCTTCCAAGCACTGTCGTTACCGTCCTCTTACAATTGTTACTGTTGCCAATATTCTTTTTGTCCTTGATCACCACGGGATAGGTAATTTAACAACAGAAGATTTATTAAACAGTTACCAATAATCCACTATTTAAAAAGAAAAAATAGTTAACTTTACTGTTTAAAATTGATTTTAAGCAACTAAGAAGTTATCGGTGGTTAGTATAAAATAGGAATGAAAATAAAATAAAAATACGATAAGATAAGATAATTAAAAATAAGATAGATTTTTATTCTATTTTATATGTAGTACACATCAAATAATAAATTCATAATATGTTATTTTTTTAACAAACTAATAGAATAAATAAAAATTATCTTTTAATAAACCACATATAAATTTTTGATTTTTTAAATAAAATTATATAACATTAAAAAGTACTGAACAAATAAAAAATTTATTAAATAATTTTTATAAACATTAAAATTAATATTGAAATTATTTTTTCTAAAAATAATATGGAAATAATTTAATAAAATTATTTTTTATGATAATACTCAAATAAAATTAAAAATTTTAGAATATTTTATTTAATAATATTTCAAAATATTTAAAATTAATTGTTTAATTTAATTTTATAAACACTAATCTTAAAATAATAAAATTAAAATTATTATTTAAAATATTAAGGTAAAAATATTTTTATAAATTTTCTCATAAAATAATAAAATTATTTGTGATGAAAAAACAAAATTTTTTGAAACAAAGTGTATAATATATAGAACAAGGATAAAAGGAATAGAAAATAGTTATCCAATCCTATTGATTTTTGAACCAAACTTCTCTTTAGAACAAGAATTTTAACTATGAAAATAAAATAAAATAAAACAATAAGATAAATATTTTATTTTGCTATCTCAACAAAACGAAGATAAAATAAAATAGGATAAACTATTCTATCATGTTCTTTTATTTTGATCATAAAATAAATCCAAAAATAAAAAATAGGATAATCCAAATTTCTCTTTAATATAGAAATTTTAACTATAAAATTAAGATAACACAATCCAACAAAATAATTATCTTATTAATGAATAACAAAGATAAAACAAAACGTGATAAATTATCATATCTTGTTGTTTTACTTTAACTATCAAATAAATCTAATCATATTAAAATTTTATTAAAAATATTTACCACACGTTTATATATTTAATGTAATAATATTTTTATAATAAAAATTTGTTACTTTAGATGTATAAATTCGACTTTATGATGTTAACAAAACTAACAAAGAAAGAGAGAAAACATTAATGCTAATCCATGTGTTGATTTTAAACAGCTAAAATTATAAATTTTATAAATAATTATATTTTTATATTTTCAGTGTAAAAGATATTTTTATTTTTTTTAATGATCAAAGTCAACTCTAAGAAGTTATATTAATAAAATTGTAAAAATAAAAATACTCACTAAACCAAGATATATATATATATATATATATGATGTGTTTTATTATAATATACTCCGTTGCTGTAAGAAATTAATATAGTATGTCATCTTACTTATGTGTACAATCTAAAAATTTTTATTAATAATTTAATTTTTTTCATCAAAATTTCTATGAAAATAAGAATAGAGTTAACAGCTATGATATGTTTCATTGATTTTTTAAATATGTATTTATAAAAAATTGACCTACTATATATTAGTTTAAACTGAATTGTCCATATATTATATCACAAATTTTTATAGTAAATTCTATTAAGATGATATTTGAATAGGTTTTGTAAATTAAATACCCAAACTTATTTTGTGTTATATATCGTACTCGATCCTCCTAATTATATTTCTTTCTTAAGAAATTTTCATTGCAACTATAGTTAATTATTCATAACATTGTTATCTTCTCAATGATCCTATGCTTTTCAGACGATATGCCAAGAATGAGTTACTCCCAATTTTCTCTCCTCTTCCAATTTCATACGTTCTATATATTCTAGGGAAAGTGCGTGTTTTTCTTTTTCTTTTTCTTATTTTTGTCTAATGCAAAGTACGTGTAAACGTAGCAAAATATTGGATCACCCTCCAAAGGTAGAGAAATGGATATCATATTAAATTATACAAGATAAACACAAAACTCTGAATTTTTTTTAACATATATCATCATCATCATATAATACATAGAGTATACTTTTTTTAAAAAAAATTTCATGCAATATGACACTCTTATTTTCAGCGAAGGATGACGGCATCAGAGTAATACGTCGTCGTCGTGTTTGGCACAGTTTCTTCATAGTAGACGGTTGCTGGGACCCACAAGTCAAAGGGTGTCGGTGGGTTTACGACCAACTTTTCTTATCAAAGTTTGTATTCCTTTTCTATTTTATTACTTTTGCGAATCTGATTCGTTCTTTTTTTTAATCTAGTTTTCTTTTTCCCACAAAATATGATAAAGATGGACATCCTTTTTATATTTTTGAAAATTTAAAAGAAAAAAATTGAACGCATGCACTTTAACCGTTTTCAGGGTAGTTGATTTCAAACCGTCTAAATATTATTTATTGGTATAATGGATTGTGAAATCATTGTTTATAATCAGCTTTTAAAAGTTTACAGGGAAGAATGACATTCTGTCATGGATAAACCTACCAGTTAGAATTTTTTTGTACAAGCTATTAGACTGATTCGGATCTCTAGAAACTTCACCACTTTGCCATTCTAAAGTTCCCAACAATTTAATCCATACATATCTTATCGATGGTTGTGCAAGTGAGAGGAGAGTGAGCTTATCAAGTTATTTATTTTAGTGTATCCATCAAGTATACTAAACTAAACATAATTACGTAGTAGGATTTACAACTCTCACACACACAATACAATTATGTGGGGAAGTTAGTAAAAACATTAATTGCCTTTAATTTTTCTCCCCTCCCTAGAAGTGTTAAATGTTCGCAAATTTTTCAATTTTTTTTTCCAATCAGCAATATAAATTTTCCGTACATTATCACTCAACAATAATTAAAACAATGATAAACATTTTGGTGGTACCACCCATACACAAATGAAATTAGCCGTAGCATTATTTGTAATACCAAATATTGTAATTCTCAGGTATGTCCCTGTACCATCAACACAATCTGTTTCGGATTTTTGGGGTCCAAATGCTACGGGAATTAACCCATCCCCTCTCGGAGGAGAAAGGGAAAAAAACAACAAAGATGTTAAGCGTCTATTGACTAACGCAATGCTCCATTCAGTTTTTTGACCTGCAATCTTGATGCTGATACTTGAATTATTTGTCTCATATAAAATTGACACTTGAATTTAAAACTATGTTTATATATGCCTTTAAAAGTTATCAGAATTGAGGCAGTTATATCTAGGTAGGTTACTGTCTTGTATACACAATCCTTATTACCGAAGAGTATATCCATACATGTTGGAATTTGTACCATGAATAATCTACAATATTTTAATTGACACTTGATCTAACTTCCTGTTCAGATATTATGATTGCTATTTTCCTCCACTCAACGTAGATAAGCAGCATTGATTGATATGCACACCTAATTTCCTCAAAGCAAACCAATTCACCATATATACATTCAGCTTTCACCACCAATTATTCCATAAGTTATATATTCAAATAAAAAACTGAAGGTTGAATTTTATTTTTATTTCACTATTTATGTACAATTTAAAGAATTATAAAATTATTATTTTTATAATAAATAAAAGATAAAAATTTATGTAATAATTATAATATTCTAATTAAAATTATATAATTTTTGTTTCCCAGAAATACATAAGATAAAATATAATATTATTATAATAGTTTTCTATTCAAATTTCCAGTCAAGCTAGCAGTTACACTTCTCCAGTAGAGTCTCGAGTCACGATCATCCTTATCACACTTCAACTTTTTTGTTTGCATGATCTTCTATAAGAATCTCCCCGTGATGACTATTTTATTTACTATTGACCTTACTAACTAGGATAGAGAGTATTCAATAAATTTTGTTAATAAATGTTCTTAATTAATTTTGAAAAAAAAAACATCGGTTAAATATAAACTTCTTTAACAGTAATTATTTTCTTGATGGATTTTATGGTGAGAAAGAAGCAGATTGTTTTTTATGTAATAATTTAATTTGACCGTATGGTGTATTATGAAGTTAAATATGAATTAAATTAATTTAAGTGTAGAGTAAGAATTATTGTGGTGATGTAAGGTGGGAGAGGTTGGTACGATCCGGTGAGGTGTGAGTCCATAAAAGTCCCGTGGAAGGGAAGACAAGTCGAATTTACAGCAGTCTCAAACGAGGAAACCCGCAATTAATGAGGCTTCCCCACAATACAACGCAAGTCCACGCACCCTGACTTTTACCCAAACCAAACGGATAAGGCTACACTACACGCCTCTTACACAACAATTACCATATCCAAAATAATAATAACCCATTCACACACACACATTCTCAAACTCATCAGATTCTCCATTACATTTACATGCAACCCCCCCCCCCCCCCCCCCCTCCCTCCACTCTACCATTATAAAACCCACCAACACTCTCCCACAACACACAACAACACAACACACCAACATCACACACTCTCTCTCTCTCTCTCGCTATTGTCACCATGGACCCTCTCTCTGCTACCAAACACAACAACAATCCTACCAAGCCTTCTTCTCTTCACATGGAGGCTCCACCACCGGAGCCAAGTCCTCTCCGTAAGATCATCGTGGTGGCGTCCATCGCCGCCGGGGTGCAATTCGGGTGGGCCCTACAGCTTTCCCTGCTCACCCCATACGTGCAGTTGCTGGGTATCCCTCACACTTGGGCCGCTTTCATCTGGCTCTGCGGCCCAATCTCCGGCATGCTGGTCCAGCCCATCGTCGGATACCACAGCGACCGCTGCACCTCCCGTTTCGGTCGCCGCCGTCCCTTCATCGCCGCCGGTGCACTCGCCGTCGCCATCGCCGTCTTCCTCATCGGCTACGCGGCCGACCTCGGTCACATGTTCGGCGATTCCTTGGCCAAGAAAACCCGTCCCCGCGCTATCGCCATCTTCGTGGTCGGTTTCTGGATCCTCGACGTGGCCAACAACATGCTACAGGGACCCTGCCGTGCCCTGCTGGCAGACCTCGCCGCCGGCGACCAGCGGAAAACGAGAACCGCGAACGCCTTCTTCTCTTTCTTCATGGCCGTCGGAAACGTCCTAGGGTACGCGGCGGGGGCATACAATGGGCTCCACCACGTGTTCCCGTTCACGAAAACGAAGGCCTGCGACGTCTACTGCGCGAACCTGAAGAGCTGCTTCTTCCTGTCGATTGCGCTTCTGCTGGCTCTATCGACCGGGGCCATGACGTACGTGAAGGAGAAAACGTGGGCGTCGGAGAAGAACGTGAGCGCAGAGGCGGAGGAGGAGGGTACGGGGTCACGTGGGGGCATGCCGTGCTTCGGGCAGTTATTCGGTGCGTTTCGGGAACTGAAGAGACCCATGTGGATCCTTCTTTTGGTGACGTGTCTCAACTGGATTGCGTGGTTTCCTTTCTTGCTTTTCGACACGGATTGGATGGGGAGAGAGGTGTACGGAGGAAAGGTTGGGGAAGGTAAGGCCTACGATATGGGCGTGCGCGCGGGTGCCTTGGGCCTCATGTTGAACTCCATAGTGCTAGGTGCCACGTCGTTAGGTGTCGAGGTCCTCGCGCGTGGGGTTGGAGGCGTCAAGCGTTTATGGGGTATTGTTAACTTCCTCCTCGCCATTTGTTTAGCCTTTACCGTTTTGGTCACCAAGTTGGCCGAGCATTCTCGCCGTAACACCCCCCTCGCCGCCAACCACGACCCTCTTCCACCTCCCGGCGGCGTCAAGGCTGGCGCGTTGGCTCTCTTTTCCGTCCTCGGAATCCCCCTTGCGGTAACCATCCTTTCATTCCGCTTTTTTTTTTTAAATATTATCAATTTTATATATATCAACAACAATTTCATTACTAATTAAAGTACTCGTCTCAAGAAGAATAAAGTGCACATAATTTCTGTATTTCTCTAACATAACTGGGGAAAATTAAAATACTTTACCTATTTCTGTTTACTGTTTATTTTTTATTTTTTGTTTTAAAAATAAATTCGAAATTTGAAATTGAGTCGCCATGCATGAAAGAGTCATGTGAATTTACGATCTCCCAAGATTTTCCATGCTCTTTTTTGTGGGTGATACTGCACAGTGCTGGGCCCCGCTCAGTAAATACAAAACAGGATTATGAATTTTGAGGACTTTTTTTTTCTCTCTCAATTCCACATATTTTATTTGGAATAAAAATTCATTTGCTTGGCTGTTGTTGTTGTTTGAAGTGGAAAAGACAATAATCAAATTGTTTTCACGGTCCCTTTTTTTCCTGATTGTGATTCCTTATGATTGTGAACTGTCAATTTAATTGCAAAGACTAAATAACATGCCAACCATGTCATTAATAGTTTAATTTTGGCATAAAGGTGGAGAGAGAGAGATTAATATACCCTATCTGATTTAATCCTTTCAATAAAATAAAAGATACCAACCCTTTAGTTATCCAAAGTTTGAGGTCACATTTTATGCATCGTGATTGTATTTAATGCATTTAACTATGCGTTGCAATTTGCAAACAGCAGCGTAGCTTTTCCGTGATACCATTTGTTTAAAATACAAATCTGCACACATTGTCTTCGTTTATCCATTTATTAATTTTTGAAAAGGGTTAAAAGTGAAAGAAGTTACAAAAGAAAAGTCAAAGAGCTTTATGCCACAGAATACGGTAGTCAGTAGTAACCTAACACTCTTTCACCTTGTGTTCAGATTACCTACAGCATACCTTTTGCTCTTGCATCCATATTCTCCGCCACCTCAGGAGCAGGCCAGGGTAAGACAATCATAACTCACTCACTTGGTTAAACAATGTTCCTAAATTGGGGTCCATGCATGGTTAGTGCTCTTCTTAAACAAAAATGCTTAACCTTTTCTATTTTCTTCTAAAATTTTCAGGCTTGTCTCTGGGAGTTCTCAATCTTGCAATTGTCATACCACAGGTTAGAATCAAATTCAATTCTTATTGTTCCAATTAATTGCTTCTTTTTATTTATATAAAACTTATTTGGTGTGAATTATTGACTAACTGTGAGTACATATATATGTGTGTACATAGATGGTGGTATCTGTGGTGAGTGGACCATGGGATGCTCTGTTTGGGGGTGGTAACTTGCCAGCGTTCGTGGTGGGTGCTGTGGCGGCTGCACTGAGTGGCATTTTGTCCATAGTCATGCTGCCATCTCCGCCACCGGATTTGGCCAAAGCTGCAACCGCAGCCGGAGGAGGGTTCCATTAATCGGTGCAAGATTTTCAGCATCTCTCTTTTTTGTCCCAGTGTTTAATGTGGAAAAAGGAGAACCTTTTTTGTTTGAAGCCGTTGTGTATAAGGCTTTTAGATCCCAACAAATGCTACAAGTGCCGTTTTGTTGGCATCAATGACTAATAACAGTCATTTTAATTGTAAAGTTTGATGTGGCGGTACATAGCCCTGTTCAAGCAGGACCCAGCCCTGTCTTTATTTATATACTAGTTGGTATATTTTGGGTGCTCGGGGGAATTAATGTAGTGATTGAAGTAAGCATGGTTAATCCATTAATAATATGTGTGGGCTGAATTGGACCAGACTACTTTCCTATTCCCCACTTACTTTCCATTGTCTTCTTCTCTAAGTGATTACTAGTACTATAATAATAACATTCTCTTTTATCTCAATCATACCCAACGGAACACTTGTGTTTGTTTTAGAATCTTTTTGTTTTTCCTTCTCATAAAATTCTATAAATAATTGTTACTATTTTATGCCAAACAAGTTGGGTACGGCTCAATACTTTCAAAATAGTAATGTCAACTCACTGTTAATTATTTCTCCCATATATTCCTATATTCCCCCTTCATTCTTCTCTATCAAAACCTACTGCATTTATGGCTGAAACAAAAATCATAGCCAACCCAATGTAATTGAGAAATTATTCTTGATTTATGCTCATAAGTTAGGGTCTATCAGTTTTGTGTTTGTTTCTCATAACTTACCAGCTTGTTTGGAACTTCTTACTAGGACTGGTACCAACAATTTTAACACCTATTAATGCTGCCCATTTCAATCCGAATGGGGAGATGGAATACCTTTTAACCAAAGTGTAATTGGACAAATAAATTTAGGAAACTAACTCAGAGACTCCTTTATTGCCAATTATCGGATAAGCTTCTCAAAAGATATTGTATAGCCTGACATTCTAACTTAGCTAGCAAATATACTTATTTTCCAAAATCTTGTAGTAATATCTTTCAAGGAATATATGTAACTATCTCACTTGAAATTGATTTGATCACAGTGTAAGAATCACTTCCACGTTTTTTTTCCCGGGGGGGTGGGCGGCGTGGGGACGTTGAAAAAGTCCAACCACCATCACATTTTGATATAGCAACAGAGGTCAAGTAGCTAAATTAGGTGTGATTGGTGAGAATGCAAAAATTGTTAATGAAGCAAGACTGAAAACAAAGCTTTCTACTTTGATGTCACGGCAAGTGATAAACTCAGACCAAAGAAGAGAGATTGACCAATCCTTGTCCAACATACATTGTACTCACATGTAGTAAATTAATGTTCGTTAGTGCTGCCGTGACTTGAGTTGAACTTGCCCAAACATTAAATTTATTAATAATTTGCTTATCATCACTTTCAAACATTAAATGATTAAAAATTATGTAACTATTTACTGTAAAATAATGATGTTTGAATTTTTTTTCTAATTTAATATAAAAAAAACTAATACACGCAAGATTTATACAATCATTTCTCCATAGACCAAATAAAAAACGAGTTTATCATTTTTTCACTCTTATTTTTCACCATTCTCGTCACAATTTACACCTTTCTATTTTCTTTTTCTTTTTCCTTTCAATTACAAGCTCCATCACGGGTTTTTTCAATCCAAGTCACCCAATGTAAATAGGATTAAATGTTAATAGTGTGCCATAAATTCTTTATCCAAAGAAAAAAAAAATATGAAAAGTCATAGGCACTAGCAAAAACAGAAATAAAATAATATTCTTTCTTTCGAAAATAATGAAGATATAGATACAAACGGGATCTTATATTACAAATTAGTTAACTATATTAACTTTTTTTCCCAGTAATCTAGTCATATATATCTTCTACTAAAGATATTATTGTTCAAAACATGACCAAATATATGTGATGGGGACACTTTTTCAATAACCATTATTTGTTATGTTATGGAAATTCGCTCCATTTGCATAGTTAATAAAACTCTTCAATGTTAGCATTTAACAGTTAATTTTATGTTAGCTAACTTCAATTTATTAGTTATATGTATCACTGTTGACGAGTTAAGACGTTAAATTACTGATGTGTATTGTATCTCTGTATATTTTAATTTTAAGTCAATACAAAATCTTCATACTTTGAAATTCTCTAGTCGTTATGGTATAGGAAGTTCTTTAACCTTTTGTTTTTGCAATCTTTGCTCTTATTCATCTACTTCCAACGCAAGCATAAAGCAACTCAAACTCGCAAAATATATATTATCGCACATTACATACACATTTGGATATATTTGATTTTTTAAATTTTATAATCATAAAATTTAAAAATTTAAATATATTCAAATATATACATATATACTGTACAACGGTAAGTTAAGCATTTTCCCAATATTTTTAACTTATTATTAATATTTTCAATAAAAATGAGTGTTTAATAATTAGTTGATAATACTATTAGGTATTTTTTTATAAAATTAGGTCTCGCTCTATAATAACTCTTTATCTTTCCATCAACATTAATTAATTATTAACATCAATTAAATGATTTATTTTTAACATGGCAAAATTAGACTAGTTACCGTTATGCTAACTATGTTTTATCCATCATGTCAATAGCTGTTAAATAAAAGGGCCCCATTGTAGAATTATAAAATTTACTTTAGGTATAAGAATATAGTGGGCCGGTCCTATATTTATCAATGGTTTTAGCCATGGATGACATCTTTTTTCATCTTACAAAACACCCTGATTTTAACCTTGGTTTTTCAACCTTTCACCACAACAGCTATTGCTCATAGTGTCATGTCATGAAAATATAACTTTGTTGGGCAAGAGTAAACTTGGACTTTTAGATAGTTCAATCAACAACACCGAATGATTTTTATGCTTAATTCATTGCTTCTAGTGTGGAAAAGGAGCACAGCATCGTTGTCTTTTGACTCCTAAATTTCGTCTCCAAGACAATTATCATTAATGTAATCTATCATTGTCTCTTAAGAAAGACATCGAAGATAACCATTTTTTTTATATTGATCATTCTCAAAATAGTGTATTTAAATAAAAGGAAAAAAAAAGTATGACATAGCATGTATACTTAATTAATTTCAATTTATGAATTTTGTATCTTAACTCAAGTCAATCGAGAACTAAATGACTGGACAAAGATGAAAAGAACAAAATAATAATAATAATAATAATAATAATAATAATAATAATAATAATAATAATAATAATAATAAATTTAAAATTTAAAGATATTTTTAGTTTCTGAAACTATGATTTTTCTGTTTCTATAAAAATTATATTTATTTTTAATCCCTTATAATTATAAAAAAATACATATTTTTAAGTCTTGCTAAGAGATTAAAATATATAATATATATAATATTTTTAAAAGAAAATTATATATAGTTTGATTTGGCAAACGAAGCTTCGATGCATGTCTTAGACATAACGTCTCTCTTGTTTTCTCATTTAATGCAAGACTTGTTTTATTCACATCATATTGATAGACTGGCACGTTTTTGTTCTTTTTTTTTTCTTCTAAAGAGTGTTTAATTGTTTAAATAGATATTTTTAAATATAGTTTTGTTTTAATTAATTTTAAAATTTTATCTCATTTTTAGTATAATATGAAAAATAATTAAAATTTTATCACCATTTGACTGATTCTAATTATTTAAAATTTTATATTTTTTACAATTGAATAACTTCAGCTTTATTTGTGTTTTAATTGATTATTAATATTTAATAATTTTAAAAATATTAATTCTAAATTTTAATTTATTTAAATTGGTCTTAAACTTTAACTTTTTTTAAATAATTATTTTTTAATTTAATTAAAACCATCACTAATGAAAAAATTAATAAATTAGTTATCTTAAATCTTAATCATTCATTAATTTTTAATTTATTTTATAATACTAAAATACAATATAAAATTTGAATTTATAAAAAATAACTTCAAAGTAAAGAGAAAATAATATATATATATATATAACTGATGATTTTATTATTTATTTTTTATTTCAAAATATTCATATTTCATATTACATATTATTATATTATATTATTATTATTGTTATTGTTGTTATTTTTTTTAATTATATTATTATTATTTAATTTTTTATTTTTAATTCAAAATTTTATAATGTTTTAATTTTATAAAAAAATTACATTAACAAAAGAAATAATGAATGAGATATTTATAAAAGAGGATAACATTTAAAGATTAATTGAAATAAATTAAAATTAAAATTGAATTTAAAAATCAATTAAAACAAAAATAAAATTAAGGATTTTTCATTAAAGAAAATATAAAGTTTAATAATCAATTAAAATTTAAGATATCTATTTGTAAAGAAGGTAAAATTTTAAAGGGTCAGATACTTTTCCTCAAAAAAAATATTAACATTTATAATATCCAACTGTCGTAAAAGTTTTCAAATTCCAAACAATGCCTTAATTTAATTTTTTACGCGTTATTTATTTTCTGAATAAAATAAATTATTCATTTTGACATTAAATAATTAATTTGACATATTTCCACTGCTTTGCATATTCATACAAATATTTATTTTTGAAAAATCTTACACAGGTCGGAAATAAACATGTTTTACACAACTACCATATGCTCTTACATATCTCTCGCATTTATTTGTAAACATGTGTGAGAGAGAGTGTCTGAGAGTGAGAGTGACTCTGAGTGTGTGATGGAGAGAGATAGACAGTTGAGGGGGCGATTTCACCAATAATAATATTTGATTCTAATTTGAGTTACTTTTAAATTTGAGTTGGCTATGTATTTTCATTGATTTCACGGCATTGATTATTTTGCGCTGTGTTTCGGCTGCATAAATAATAAATAATAATAATAATAATAATAATAATAGCTTGTATATTGAGAATATTTTTCAGCTGGAGACTAGTTTCTTCAAAATGTATGTTTTACTCTTTTCTACAAATTTGTTTCTATTTATAACTTTATTAACATTCTTTAGACATAAAATTATTTATTAATTGTGCTGTCAATAAATTTCATCATAATTAGTGAATAATTATATTACTTAAATATATTAACAAAATTTAAATATCAACTATGGATAAAAAAATTGTTAAAAAAATAAATCCTACTTTGATAATTTCTCTGTCTCAAAAATACGAGTTTTTGACTATGGTTAGAAGATATTTTTGATAGGCAAAAAAATACTAATTAAGCTGAGTTTTGTTAGTAAAGGTGTTTTATTTTGATTATTACAAATTAATGATATTTTCTTTGTTCCAAAATAAAAAATACACAAAAGGGGAAGTAGGTAGGTGTGTAGGAAACTTCTCACTTTGACAGCCCAACCCATTTTTGGGTGATTATGAATGGGCCTACCAAATTAGGTGGAATCCGATTCCAATCTTTAACTCTTTGCTGCGAAGCCCTCACCCCCCAAAACTAATTATCAACCATAATCTTCAATTAATTTTCCCCCCTATCATTACTAATATTTAGATATCATATCACGCATCGGATTAATTTAATTGAGTCAAGTCCAATTATAAGTTTTTCTAATGCAGTTTCTTTCTTAAATATTTAATGCAATTATTTTTTTAAATCCTAAATTTTTTTATAATGTTAATATATTTTAATTAGATTTAAAATTAAATAATTCAAATACTAAACCTTGAATGAATTGTTAGAATGTAAGCTCTTAAGTAAAATGGATTTTTTTTAAAAAATTGATCGCCAAAACAACTTTTAAAAAATCTGAAACGTCGCATTATTTTTGAACAAAAGTTCTATCGTATTAAGTCTTTAAGCATTTTATTATTAAAATGGCCTTTAAAAATTTAATAATTTTGCCTTTATATTACTATTTCAGTTTTTTATAAAAATAAATATAATTATGTTTTATATTTTGATGGATTAATTATTAATAAAATTTTATAAAACTTAATATAATAATACTTTTAATTTTGATTCATTAATTTGTGACCAAAACTTTTAAGAAACTAATAAGATGATACATGTAACTTTAAAGATTAATTTAAAAATTTATCTATTTGTTAAATATATTTTTTTAATATAAAAATAATAAACTTTTAAATTGAGAATCTCATGTAAATTATTGTAATTTCAAATATTTCACTATTGAACTAATTTTAATAATTCAAACATTATTTTTTTAAAAGTTTGTTTGGACAATAGTTTAATAAAATACTTATTTGATAATTTTTTGATATACAAAACTTTATATTATAAATTTAATTATCAAATTTACTAAAATAAATTGAAAACAGTTTATTTTGATCATTTAGATTAATAATTTATAAAATTAATACTTTAAAAACTTATGAAAATCAAAAGTTACTTTTATAAATTTTTATAAATAGTTAAACACTTTCTAAATTGTTTATATTTTCCTATGCATTTAAGGAAATCAATTCCACCAATTGTAATACTTCCTTATCAGCTAATCGGAACATGATTCTATCAAGTGCAAATGCTAAACAAAGTATATTATAGAGTTAAGAATGATTTTATACATACACATGTATTTTTTTAAAATTAATTTTGATTTATGTAATTATTTTTAATTTGGTTATTGATATTTATTACTATTGCTGTCCATTAAAGTTATACTACAATAAAATGTATTGATTAAATGAAATTTGAAAATATTATATTTTAAATGTGTAACAATTATTTTAATTTAATTTTTCATTTTTATTAGAACTTCATTTTAATATTGTAGTGCAATAACAATAAAAAAATGAAATGATATTTATATAACAATAAAATATTAGTTTAAATTTTTCTAACAAAAATTAAATAAAAGGCCACCTTTATTATAACAAAATTTACTTATTACAACATATTTATAATATTTTATTGATAAAATATTTTAAAAAATAAATTAAAATATATTTTATAATATTTATAAAAAATAATTTAAAATAATATATTAATTACAACATTTCAAAATTTAAATATTTTAAAAGGATAAAAATTTTAAATATTATATTTATTACAACCCTTAAAATAAAATATGCTATAAAATATTTTATTTTTATATCGTTTAATAAAAAAAGTTTTATAATGTTTAATTTTTATAATATTTTTTTAAGACATTTTAATATTTTTTAGAAATAACCTTTTAGATAATTATATATGTTTTTCCATCGTATGTTTCTCTCATTTGTGCATGTGTTTTTTTCTTTCTTTGAGTCTTTACTTTTATTTGTGCCTAAGCAATTCTTTTCTCTATCATTGAGCTACTACTTCTCTCCTCTTATTCTCTCATCTGTTAAGCTTCTCTTTTATAATTTTAAATTATTCTCATTTAATATTATTCTCTACTCTTATTATTAATTGTTGTTCTCTGTTTGCATTCTTTACTCTTGTTCTCTACTCACATCTTGTTCTCTCATTCTTTGCTCATAGTATTTACACTTCATTGATTTGTTCATAGATACTTTGATTGTATTTTTCAATCCATTAATTTATTTATAGGTTTTACTTTTGAAGTAATTTTCAATCTAAAAAATATATTTTTTATATAACTATTTTAAACTTTGTAGCAAATGGAATAAATGTCACGTCCTTGAAGAAATATGTTATTAACATTACTATTGTTCTAGTTAAATATATTGCAGTTTCAATAGTTGATAGTTTTGCACGTGAAGAAATTTTTGCTTGGCTTGAAGTAAAGGATATTTTTATATTAAAATTATGTTTGTTCTTTCCATAGTCGATAGTTGATGTTGGTGATCTTTTAAATTTGGTACTATGTGTATAAGTTAAATATTAAAACTAATATTGATCAAAAACACAAGTAACCTTATATAATTTGATTTGGTATATTATTAGATATTACTCTTAACAAGAAATTATACCTCATTATCGGTGGTTGTACTCTTTTTCGAACCAGCACCTAAGTACATATTCCTTACGTTTTGTTCTTTTATTGATGGTTACCACAAGGTTAGCTATTGATTTCTACTTGGTTATAATATTGATTATAAGGAGGAATTTTTTTCACTTAATTAGTAGTTGTTGAAGTTTTGTATTCTAGACTAATTCTATTTTTATTGTAGGATTTACTAAACATAAAAGTTAAGAATAAACTCTACAGAGTGATACCAGACTTTGTAGAACAAGAGCGTTAAACATTTAACAATGACAACAGTGAAGAACATTGCAATTATTATAATATTCTTAGTTTACAATGCCTCAATGCTATAGAAATTGCAAAAAGAATTATAGACCAATCTAGGTTCTCATCCATTTGATGAGGTACTTTTCCATTTTAACTTTGTATCTTCTAGAGTAGAATTTTTTGGGATTTTGGATGACATCTAAAAGGTTTCCTAATTGTGCCATAAAGATCCTAATATGCATGTTGTCAATGTAAGAGTTGAATTGACTATATAGGTCTATAATCCATAGTCTTTAACTTGCACTTGCAATAGGTTGATGTTGTAACTTGAATTTGTAGCATTAACTCAAATTGATGTATCAAGGTTATTCTTTTATGATTATTTTATATATATCCCTTATTTCTTTTGGATCAAGTGCATTAAAAAGTCCCTTTCAAAATAACAAGAGGTAAATATATGATATTATTTTTCTTATTTAATTTGTTTGTTATCAAGTTTTCAAAGGATAAAACTTATCTATAATTTCTTTTGCCATCTCTAAGGTGGACAAAAATATTTGGATGTGACATACTTCACATCTACTTCACGAAGATTATAGTCTACTTATGTTTTGTTATATTTTTTATCCTTACTTTTTTTATCTGAAGATAGATACTTTACTGCAACATAGGAAATTATTAATCTTTTGGCTAGCCTCTAATAAATTTTTTGAGAGGCTTGCTTCTTATAATTCTAGGTAGTGAATGTAAAAAACTTAATACAAATCAAGCAATGTTTATTAATATTATTGTCATCTTATCTGTGTCAGATTTTTGCATTATGTGACCATCTAGCTATTTTGGACAAAAGTGAAACACATGGTTTGTTCTAATACCGTGATAAAAAGAAGAATTTAAATGGTAGCATCTTCTAGATAACTAATCATAATGAAAGAACAAACTGACTTAGTAGATTTTTAAATTGAAAAAATTTTTAAATTGAAAAAATATCTTAATGTTTGAATCGTATGTCCATATTAGCTAATGTAATTAGCTTGATCGAGGAGCATTATTTTTAACTTGGTTATAATGTATAATAGATTTTTCTCAAAACCTATAAGCATAGAATTAAGATAAAAATATTAAATGAAAGGATGCAAATTGAATTTGAATATTTCTATAATTTTTTGCAATATTGGAGTTTATTCTATGGTACAAAGTAGAAGTTGCTTTTGATACTAATGATTTGGTCTAACATGCCTTCTGGTATATTGCAGCATCGATGCTATAAATGAGCTTAGAAGATTGTAGATTAGATTCTTGGAAAAGCAATTGGTGTCTACAATCATAGTTAGGTATTGATTGGGTTATCAAAATTTGTTTATTTTTATTTTTTTGCTATACACTAGAGTATTATCTTAAATTTGATATTTTTTTTCTTTAAGGTACCTTGTTATCTAGTTGAAGTAAGTAGCTAGGTGTTGGAAATACCTAAAGTCAAGAAGAAGTTGGAGGTCTCCAAGTTTAAAGGTATAAATGTTAGAGTTTTAATTTTTATAAATCTTAGCAATCCATTAAGACTGGTGAGCTATAATAAATTATGCAGTTTTATAAGTTATTTAGAAGAGCTTACGAGGAACTTATTTGACTTTATAAAAATGATTAATGACTTTTATAAGTTTTTTTTAGTTTTATTTCAATATATTTATTGATGAAACATATCAAAATAAGTTTTATTTAGTTGAATTTTATGGTTAAATTTATGATAAGCATTCTCATGTAAAAAAAAAATTATTAAACAAGGGCTTAATAAATTTATACCTTTAATATAGGAAAAAGCTCGCTGATTCAAATGTGAATCTTTGTTAATTAAATTTATTGATTAAATATAAAAATAATTATTATTTTACTGTATCTAAACTTTTTCTTATGTTTTTCCTTATAAAATGGTATATGAATGCTTTTGTCTTATCTTATAAAGTACTATAAACAATGGTAGGTTATGTTATAACTTACAAAAATTTATCCATTGGCTCAAAATACCTTCATCTAGCATATTTAATGGGCCCACAGGCCACCTGCCTCCCATATTCAATGTTGACTGAATTAGAAGTCCAACTAATCACCCTTATCAAATTACCTCCTATTAAATAAATTTTAATCATCAACAAAAAAAATCATATATTTCTATTACAATTTTATTTTATATATTATATAAAATATTAAAATAATTATTATATATTTTAATAAAATAACGATTCATATTATTAATATATTTTTATTTATTTTTTTAATAATTTTGAGGTTTATTGTAATATTAAATATTTAAAATTTAAAATTGTTTAATTTAATATTTTGAAAAAATAAATGAAATATATTGTTAATATTTTGTTGAAGTTTATATGCATATCATTATTATGATGCACAAAATTTCTTTTGAAGGTATATAAAAAAATGTTTATGTTCTTAAGAAAAATTTTCACTTTTTTAACAAAGTATTTTAATCTATGGTATATGGTGACAATGATATCACGTTAATATCTTTTTAATATGTCTCTTAAGATAAGTTGGTCCAACAATCAATTTATTATAACAAGTAAGAATAGATTTTTATCCTAATTGATAGTCTATATTAATGAAAGACTTCTTTCTTCAAAATGTATACTGACATAAAAAAATATAGAAGATCAATTGACCAAGTTTTATTACTTAGAAACTGTATCTCCTAAAATTTTAAGGAAGCATAGTCCACCTTTGAGTGTGTCAATAAGATATATTCATGAAGATACTCAATTGGATGGATATCATATTCCTTATGGAAGCAAAGTCTAATTTATATTATAAGTTTAATCCTTATTATTCATCTTTATTTGTAGAGTATGGTTCATTAATGATAAATTTAAGTTATTAAATTGAAATATATATATATATATATATATATAACATAGACAATAATTAGTGAAAAAATTTATATAAACGTATATATTTTTATTATTTAATGTACCTTTTGTTTTCTTTTAAATATCTTGAAATGAAATAACTGTATATGTTCATTCTACGGAGTGCATGTTGCAACCGAAAAAAAAATGAATTCAGTTATTCTAAGCTTTAGAATCTAATTATTATGTAATGAAAGTTTTTAGTGTTTGATTTCAGTCTATTCTATATACGTGATTTAAAGAATTTGATTCGTATGTTCAGGTTGACATATATTAATATTATTGATCATATAATAATAATAATAATAAAATAATGATTCTTAATTTCATTTATATAAAAATAAAATAATGATTCTTAATTTCATTTATATAAAATATTTATATATGTGATCTAAAGAACTTGACTCGTATGTTCAGGTTGATATATATTAATATTATGTATCATATAATAATAATAAAATAATGATTCTTAATTTCATTCATATAAAATATTTATGCAGTGATGAATGATGGTATAATGTTTATTTTAAAATATTATAAATAATGTATAATTACTTATTAAATATTGATAAATAGGAAAAAAATGTAAAAAATTAAAAAAATTAAAATATTTTACAGCATTTTCTTATTTAACATGTTAGAATTTTTTTTTTTATTATTTTTTTTACAACACTTTCAAATCTAAGTGCTTTACAATTTTTTTAAAATATGATTTTTCACTATATTTATAAAAGTGCTTTAATATATGTACTTTACAACACTTAAATATACAAGTCCTAAAAATACTGTAAAAATATAAAAAATAAATGCGGTAAAAAAAATTTTTTTGGTACAATGCTCATATATTTTGTAGCTCACATTTACAAATAGAAATGGAAGTGAACATTACTATTTGACAAGGGTTTACGATTTGGCTCGTTTAAGTTTGTTTAACAAATAGATAGATTCAAACTTGTTAAAAATCTTTTTTAGATAAAAGTCGAACCAAAGCTTATAAAAAAACTTATTTAACTTATTCAGAGACCTATTTATATTTATATATTATATATTTATATTTATTTTAATATATTATATTTGTATAATATTTATTTTATATTTTATTTAAATAATATTAATATATATATTTTTTAAGTATTTAATGATATTTTTATCTTATAAACTTTAATTTTGTAAGTTTTTTAATCAATTATTTATGTAGATTTTAAGTCTATTTGCATATCTTTTTGGAAATGTATACTTTTAAACAGAGTTATAAGTCTTGTAGGCTTTAAATTAGGTCACCTTGATAAAAAAAAATCCTTAACACATAATAGGATTAGACTTAGACCTCAAAATTTCTAATCAGGTCAAATTTGAACGATGCATCCTACTTCCATCCTTAATTACAAAGTATTTATTTATAAGATTTTTAAAATCAGTTATTGAACAAATCAAGATATTGGTTTAAAATTTAATAATTTAATTATAGTTGAACCAGTATTAATTATATATTATTTTTAAAATATTTATAATATATATTATATTAAAAATATATAATAACATGCATAATAATAACAATAACAACATTAATACTATAATTTTATATAAATAAAAATTAAAATTTTTATATATTTTAGTTTTTAAATTTAAATTATACATATAAAATATAATAATATTTTATTTTATTTTATTTTTAAAAATATAAAATTAATATTATTTTAAATATGAACCAAATTTTTAGTCGATTTTGTTAGTTCAACACCAATTAATCAATTTTACCAATTTATTGCTGATTTTTGCTAAAATAATTCAGTTCAATTAGTCGAGAAAAGAAATCAATATCCCGCCCAACTGATTGGTTTGATCCAATTTTCCAAACAATGTTTAATAGATACCGGTTAGGCCCAAACTTTTCACACCTTCTTTTTAATTTTCTTTTATTTACAATCTTCTTCCAATTTTTGATTTTTTGAATTTCACTTTTACCTCAATTGCGATTGTTCCTATGCAAAGATTCACCTTTTGGATTTTTTAAAAAAAATATAATTTGTTTTTAAAAATTTAATTTTGAAATTTTTGAAATTAAAATTTTGAAATTACTTATTATGCTTTCGAAATTGTAATTTTTTTAAAAATATCTTTGAAAATTTAATTTTAAATTTTAATAAATGATTTTTTAAATTAAAATTTTAAAAATTATTTATTATGTTTTCAGAATAAAATATCTAAACTGTAATTTTTTAAAATTACTTAATAAATAAATAGAAAGATAATTTCGCACTTAAAGGATATAGAAATAATTTGAGGATGAAAAATATAACTTGTTAATTATTATTTTTTTAATAAATTAAAATTATATTAGTGAGTACCAGAAATATTTTATAAAAAACAAATATAGTCTCCTGATATGAGAATACATGTAGAATATATTTTTACATTGTGTAAATTAGTTTGCAAAAAATAAAAATATATTTCATAAATTATTTTGTAAAATATAAAAATATATCTCGTAAACTAATTTATAAAATGTAAAAATATATTATGCAAACTAATTTACGAAATAATTTATTTACATCTTATAAATTAATTTATGAAATATATATTAAAAATAAAATAATAAAATAAGAATAACAATTTTTTTTAAAAAAATGGGTGTAAAAAAATGAGAGGTACAGAAATCAAAGCCTATTAAGTTCTTTGTTTATTTTTGGGTCATAGGGTCGTTTTATTGCAGCTTATTAAAGTTCGGGAATAGTTTTCTTAATCTATCCTATTGGGCCTCTTGTTTTATCTTCACTGAGTACATAACAAAATTTTTGTTGAGCATAAGACATTACTGTTTTTTTGTTTTTGGGCTTTTGGTTTCGTTTCCTTTGTTACTGTTCATATAAAAAAGATATTTTCTTTATTAGTGGGTTGTTATATGTAAAAAAAGTTTGAAGGATTATATAATTTTCTTTATTATTTGTAAGAACAAATTATTATATATGAGAATACCAACATAATAGTATCTCTTTTACCTATTTTTATAGATTTTGATCATTTGAGTAAACTAATTAGTTTCACGGTGAAAATAATAGAAAAATGTCAACCTGTTAATTTCTATAATTATTCTCACATATAATTCAATATCTGAATTGAAATATAAACGTCAATTCCTATGTTTATAAAAAATTATGTTAATCAATTTCTGTGTTTTATATGTTAACCTTTAAACTTTTAGTACAAGCTTTGTAAAACTATAAAGTAATTTAATAATACATGTAATTGGATGAGAAACAAAATTATAAATGAAAATAAAAATTGAAGAACTATTGTTATTTTATTAAGTAATTTCATGTTTTAAATTATATATTTTTATATTATATTAATTTTTCATAACATAACATTACAACCTTTTTTCACTCATAATATGATATTATCTTCCAATTTTTAAAATTGTCATCTTATTCGTATTTTTTTAAGATATATTTGATAAACTAGCAGATAAATTAATTAAAAGTTAAAAAAATAATTAAAAATTAAAAATTGAAAAACTAATTGAAAGTTGAAAGTTAATAAGTTGTCAATTAAATGGTAAATGTTTGGTAAAACAAGTTTTTTTAGAGATTTCAACTAATTGAAAACTTAAATTATCAATTGAAAAGTTTGTTAAACATTTCAACTTTATTTAATAAAGTGGCTTATTTTACCAGCTACTAACTTTTTCTAGACAATTACTAGTGCTTTTGAGAAAATTACTTCAAGCAACTTTTATATTTTGAGTTTCTAACTCCAATATTTTGTTCATTTTTTCCTTTAATATATTTTCATAATTTAAAATTTTGTTTATTTATTTATTTTGATAAATTTAATATTATTCTATTTTTTTGTAATAATATTATTAATTCTAATAAATTTATTTTTATATGATCATAAAATATCATATTTTAAATTATTTTTTAATATACATTATTTATTATAATTATTGTATTATTTTATTACAAATATTAAACTATTCGATAAAAAGTTTAAATTATAAAAATATTACTTTAAAAATTTAATTTAAAATTTATTTATGTAAAAAATAAAAAAAATATATTTTATTTAAAAAAATTAGCATACTTATCATGTTTTAATTTATTATTTAACCATATATTTATTTGTTATTTTTACATTTATCAGTATATTTAATGACTAGTTTTATCAGATATTTTTTATTTAAGGTGTGTTTGGTAAACCAGCAAATAAGCTAACTGAAACCTGAAAGTTAAAAAATTAGCTAAAAGTTAACTAAAAGTTAAAAGTTGATAAATTACTGATTAAATAAAAAAATATTTTGTAAAACTAATTGAAAAATGTAAAAATGATAAACAAATACATGGTTAAATAATGAATTAAAATACAACAAATATGTTATATTTTTTTAAAATATATTAAAATATAGTTAAATAATTTTTTTAAAAATAAAAATAGTTATTTTTAATTTTATATAAATAATTTTTTTAAAGTAATATTTTATAATTTTAAATTTTTATCAAATGGTTTAATATTTTTAATAAAATAAATAAATAATATAATAATCAAAATAAATAGTATATATTAAAAAAGTAATTTAAAATATAGTATTTTATGATAATATAAAAAATTAATCAAAATTAGTAATATTATTATGAAAAATTAACTAATATTAAATTTATAAAAATAAATAGATAAATAAAAATTAAATTTTAAAAATATATTAAAGGTAAAAATAAACAAAATATATCAACTATAAGCTAAAAACATGAAAATTACGCAAAGTAGATTTTTCAAAAAAACTAATACCTACTCAAATAAGCTCTTTTACCAGATATAACTGAAATGTTTAACAAATTTTTTAACTGTTTTTAAACTTTTAGTTAGGTGAAAATGCCAATTTATAAGCTTTCAGTTTTCGTATATAAAATTATAATAACTATTAAAATAAGTTATTTTACCAAATAAAACTGAAATGTTTAACAAATTTTTTAATTGATAATTTTAATTTTCAACTAACTGAAATATTTTACCAAACACGATCTTATTCTTTTAGAAGGATTTTTTAGATCACTCTACTTGCACATATCCATCAATTTCAAATTTATTGTAAACAAATAAATTTTCTTGTTAAATTGAAGATTTTATTATAAAAAATATGTGAAAAATTTTTAATTCTTATAATTAATTATTATTATTTTAATTTTAAATATTAAAATTAATTAGTACTTATTTTTTTAAATTCAAAATTTAATCTATAAACTAATTATTTATTTAATTTTTAGAAATATAATTTTTAATTATTAAAAATTATTATAGTAATATTTATGATAGTAATAGTTTTAATTATTAATAATTAAATAAAAATTTATTATATATACTAATATTTTTATTATAAGTTTATATACTTATATTCTTACTATTTTTTTTTCCATACCTTATATTGAGAGATAAAAAATTTCCAACAAATTTAAACTTGATTTTTGAAGCTTTTATCTTTAGAACTTAATGAGATGAAACTATAGACATTCATTTTCTTCCTTTTCATAATTACTTTTTAAATGAAAAAATTTCAACCAAGTCCAAGTAAAATTTATGCTATATTTTTTGAAAAATAAAAATATTAAATTTTCTTGTAAAAAAGTTAATTAAATTTATTTATTAATTATTAATCATTATTTTACAATAGAAGTAAAATTTTTATCAATTAAATATTTGTTTATTTTCAATTAAAAATAATTTTAACAATTTTTAAGTATAAAATGTATATTTCAACAAAAATATATAATTAAAATGAATTAGACATATATTTTAAAATATTTAACAATTTAAAAATAAATTTTTCTAAAAAAATAAATCAAAGTACACTAACATGATGTGAGTAATTCGTACTATTGGAGGACAAAAATGTTTCACCTGGTTCCACACCAAATAACCTGTTTAGCGTAGCGTCGTGTAAGACTGTAAGGTAAAGTGCGTTTGTTTGAAAAGTAATAAACACCAAATTGTGATTCAAAGAAACGTAAGTTAGACTTTTAAGACGAAGACGAAGTGCACGACCAAGGGATTGCTTCTGTGTAGCTTGGTTGTTGCCATGAGAGAGAGATAGAGCCCTCATCTCCTTTCCTTCCACCATGCTTGTGTCTCCCAAACCCATCAACACCTTCACCATCACAATCACAATCATGCTCTCTACTTTCTTCCTTCTCTTCTTCTCCGGTTTTCTTTACTTCCCCTCTGCTTCCTCCTCTCTCCCACCCATCAACCGCCCCATAACGCCACACGTCGCAGAACCCTTCACTGATCTGCTCCGTGCCTTCAGAAAATGGGATTCCCAAGTGGGTTGTGCTCGCTTCAGGGAAAAATCGAATGGGGTGTCCCTCAACAACTCAAAGGTCGCTTCTTTGCAGGAGATTGTTCGTGATTCCGCGTGTGGAGGCTTGAAACTTAACCACGTTAGCGTTTTGGTCAAAGGGTGGACTTGGATTCCTGATAATTTGGATAACTTGTACTCTTGCCATTGTGGGTTGAGCTGTTTGTGGACCAAATCGCCCGTTCTTGCTGACAAGCCTGATGCTTTGTTGTTTGAAACGTCTACCCCTCCTGTTCAGGTAGGTTTCTGGTTTAATTGTTTCCTTTGTTTGATTGGGTTAGGTGCAAGTGTCAATGGGTATGCTACTTTTGTTCACAAAACCACATTTTTAATGTGATTGATTTGGCATTGGTGGTGTGTGTTCTGGAGTTGTAATGTTGGTCTTGAGATTTATATGTACTGTGTTTGGGAAGGACATGGGTGGTGTCTAAGCTGTGGCAGAGTCTTCAAGGTGATCTTCTCTGCCACTACCTAGAGTTTGATTTACGATCCCTGCTTTGCTATTGTCTTATTTGAAGTTTGATTTTAATTTATTATTTCAGTTTCCACGTTTGAATAAATAGATGATGAGCATTCCCTAAGGCTTATTATCTGTTTGTAGTTTGTTTGAGCATCGGTGATCTTAAATTGCTGTTGAAGACTTGATGTTGGACTGGATCTGGGACATTTGGCTGTCACTGTGGTAGCCGAAAAGGATGTGTTCATAAATCATAACTGAGCACACTGACTTTGCACAACTTGCATTGGGTGTCACCTGTTTTTCTTATAACTAAATGTATCTGATTTTTAAATATTTATGAGAAGATGTGATGAGCCGATTCATTCTTCTGAATAGATTAACTTATTATATTACATAAAAAACTAGCTATGATTTGAAATATGGTGCATTGGTGGTAGCTTTGGTGTACATGGAGTGGTTGCCATGGAAAGCTGCCCGCGATAATGATATGTAAAATTATCCTTTTCAGCATATACCGAGGGTCTAGAATTTTTTTCCCTTCCTTTTTTGTAACCTTTGGTCCATAAGTAGAACTCTGGAAGGAAATAGCATAGCTATTGGAAGATTCTTCCCTTAGTCATGCCCTCATAGCTTGAAGGGCAGATTATTCTACTAAGAACACTATTGTGAGCTTTTCCAGGCAGTGTTATCCAGAAATATGACATAATCCTTGCGTGAAAATTAGGTTAATGGATATTGCATTTGAGAGTATGGGTAAAGGATCAAAACCTGTACTGGGTACTCTTTATTGGCCTTCCTAGCAGTAGTATGTGATACAGATATCCGGTACAATGATTTTATAGCAAGAACTATTTGCTATGGTAGGATCCGCATATAGCATTTCTTCTTTATTAATGGCAAGGGCATTTTTATAGAAGAGTATTATAAGCACTTCTTATTTTAAGCTGCTCAAAATCCCACCATCTCTTTTATTTTTGTACTCAAGGTGATTTTTTTATTTACCCTTCTCAAATGGTTCTTCTCATACTTGGTTGTCTTGCAGAATGCATGTTAGGCTTTCAACCAATACCATACTGTGATATTGCATTTGGCCCACTTTGTTACGCTTTTATTTCTTTCTTTCAGAGACGCATGGGAGAACCGCTTCGTGTGTACATGGATCTGGAAGCTGGCCGAAAGAGATCAGGCCAAGAGGATCTGTATATTAGCTATCATGCCGAAGATGATGTACAATCAACCTATGCTGGTACTCTGTTTCACAACAGTAGAAACTATCACATCTCTAATAAAAAAAACAATGTAAGTAATTTATTCAGAGGATATTGAATGACAGATAAACAAAGGACTCTTAACAACCTAACTCAATTTATCATTTGTAGGATATACTTGTTTATTGGTCTTCATCACGGTGTCTTTCCCAAAGGAATGAACTAGCCAAGAAACTCCTTGGCTTGCTGCCACATCATTCATTTGGCAAGTGCCTGAATAATGTAGGTGGTCCAGACATGGCTCTTTCTTTTTATCCTGAGTGCGCAAACGACGCCAACGTTACACCAAAATGGTGGGATCATTTACACTGTGCCATGTCTCACTACAAGTTTGTTCTTGCCATTGAGAACACTTTTACCGAGAGTTACGTGACCGAGAAGCTATTTTATGCCTTAGACTCTGGTGCAGTTCCTATCTATTTTGGCGCACCAAATGTCATGGATTTTGTTCCTCCACATTCAATAATAGATGGGAGAAAATTTGGATCGTTGGAAGAGTTAGCTTCATACGTAAAGGCCGTTGCCAATGACCCAGTAGCCTATGCAGAATACCATGCATGGAGAAGGTGCGGTGTGCTTGGTAACTATGGAAAAACACGATCCATGAGCCTTGACACGTTGCCATGCCGGTTATGTGAGGCTGTTAGCAGAAAAGGTGGAAGAAATTTAAGAAGCTAAATTTGCAGCTATGCTTGAGAGAGTCAGACACGTTGAATTTAGGCTTGCAACCTGTATAGAGGTACACTGCTTGTTTCACTGAGCTAAATATCATTTAACCAAGAAAGGAAACAAAATCAGATAATGCTTAGCTCATATGATGGTTAAAAAATCGGGTGGATTATTCCATTTGTTTTATTTTTTTATTTTCCTTCTTTTATGATAGAAAGGGTTGATGCTATCTCCACCTAGTTAATCTAGGTCACACTGTAGTTAACTTTTTGTTGATGATGTATAATTTTTGAGAAACACGTGCATATTTCAGCTTGCGACGATAATACATGGATGAGCAATACTTGTAGGAAATGTAAATGTTATATGTATACCTGTTATTGCTTTTTCTATGATCCAAGCATGAGGCTATTATGGCTTAACAAGTGTTACAGTTATGATTTGATTTGTTTGGGTTAAGAAAATAGTGTTTTTTTTTTTGTTTTCAAAGATTTGTTTGAAAAATAGTGAAAATGAAATTTTACTGTATCATTCAATGAAGCAAGTATTTTGTCTGGCATTATAGGATGCATGGTAAAGTGACAAATATTCATGTTTTTATGGACAACCAAAAACGACAAACTTGCCGGTGACATTCTTTTATGTTCCTTTTCACCAGCTTGATGCCTTGATTTTGCCGAAGCATTAACCAAGAGCAATTTCCCCTAAATTTACAAATAAACGACTAAACCTTTTTCTCTTCAACACAATCCAACCTCATCCTAAATAATGTTAGAATGCATTTAGTTAGTTGATAAATAATTTAGAATGGATTTAATTAGTTGAAAGTTTAAATTATTTATTAAAAAATTTATTAAAGATTTTAGTTTTATTTGATAAAATAACTTATTTTAATAACTATTAATACGTTTTCAAGATGGTTATTAGCATTTTTTTTAAGTTATTTTGAGTAATTTATGTTTTAAGTGTTGAAATATTTTGTTTATTTTTTATTTTTAATATATTTATATAATCTAATTTTGTATTTATTTATTGATAATTTTTTTTATATTATCATAAAATATTATATTTTAAATTAGTATTTTAATATTATATTATTTATTTTATTAAAAGATATAAAACTGTTAGATAAAAAAATTAAAATTATAAAATAATAATTTTTAAAAAGTTTTTATTTAAAATTTATTTATGTAAAATTTTAAAAAAAATATTATTTTAAAAAAGTAAACTTTTATTTAATTAAATTTTAATATATTTTTATTTAAAAAATATAACATATATATATATATATATCATATTTTACATCATTATTTAATTATTTTTTTAATTGTTATTTTATATTTTTCAGTTAATTTTACCAACAATTTTAATTTAACCAGTGACTTTCAACTTTTATCAAACACACTTTAAACTAACTTTTTTTTTTTAACTTTGATTATTGATAAAAGACCTCCTACTTTTTTTTTAAAAAAAATCTTCTTTTATGTGAACATGGAACGTCACTTTAGGAAATAAAATGTATTTTAAAATTCCAAATTTTCAATCAATGGTTGCAAGTGTATATTATCTTCTACAATACATTTTTTTTTTATTATCTAAATTATACATTTTTATTTTAGAAAAATTAAATATATATATATATATATTAAAGTTTAAAATAAAAAATAGGTACATTTATGTGTTTGCACCTCCTTGAAATGCCAATGAAAAAGTTTGTTGGAAATCGGTTCTCTCAACAAAATTTCGTTTCCCATAGAAGACCAGTGGACTCAAATGACCTACACAGGTGAAACTGATTGTTTCTAAGTTGCTTTTAGTATCCTATTTTATTTTTCGTTTTTTTTAAATAAAAAGATAAAATTATTATAAATATTTTTAAAAATATAAATTTGAAAAATATAATTTTTTTTAGAAACGTGTATTTGAAAGATAAATTTTATAGTATTTATTGAATTTAAAAATATGTATTCAAAATGAAAATATAAAATTTTAAATATTTATTTGTAGAAAAAATTAAAATAAATTTCAAATTCAAAATATTGTATGAAAAGATTTTTTTAAAAATAAATTTAATCACTTTTTAGATAAGTATTTTCAAAATTTTATTAAATTTATTCCAAAAACTGAATCCATTTTGAATTTAATTTTGCTATGAAAAATAAAAAGAAAAATATGAAAAGCAACTCCCTTTCCTAAATTCCTGCAAGTTATACAAACAAGCCCTACGAACCCGACCCATTTACCGTGGCATGATCCAATTAGGTTGGCTCGCGGCTCGACCTGATTCAACTTCAAGATATCTAACTGGCATGCAAATGCAAAACGGTTTCAGTCCGTCTCATACATAAATACATAAATAAGATATAAATAATAAATAAAAGAAAGGGCATGAAATGAGAGTGGGTTTGAAAACTGCGACAAGGCTTCTTTTGGTGCATCCCATAGAGAGTTTGAGTTTGAGTAGTTTGTCACGGTCACTGACACGAACCGTTGTTCTTCCTCTCCACTCTCACCGTCCCGCCAAAACCCTCGTGCGAACCACGACGCCGTCGTTTCGGAGTTGCGCTTGCGCAGCAATGTCTACGCTGCAGGTTCGTGACAAAATCGAACTCTCCAACACCGAGAAGAACATCTTCGATAGACTTCTCGCCACTCTTCGCCACTTCCACCTCCAAACTCAGCTCCGAGTTGCCGGTGGCTGGGTTCGCGACAAGGTCAAATTCCAACAACGCCTGGTCCTAATTATTTCTTCGTCGATTCTTCTCCTTTTATTTTGATAGGTTTCATTGGTATTGCAGCTTCTGGAAAAAGATTGCTACGACATTGATATCGCTCTGGACAATATGATGGGTACCGAGTTTGTGGATAAGGTGAGGGAGTACCTTTTGTCCATCGGCGAAGATGCACAAGGAGTTTGTGTTATCGAAAGGTATTTACGCATTCTTATTTCTTCTTTCTCTTTCTACTGTGTTCTATATATAGGCTTGTTTGTTGCTTAACTAGGTTCTTATTGTCAAATTGGCCAGTTTAATTTACTTTACTTGAAATACACAATAAAAGCTACGCTCTTTTTACTACTGACGAATCATAAATTGAGAAAAACAGAGTTATCTGTGCTTAATTAGATTGTTGATGTCTAACTCAAGCAATCGCAGCATGGTTTCGCATTGTATTTTTTAAAACATTTCACAGCTTAAGTAAGCAAGTCCTAGCATTACAACTGAGAAAGTTATTTTCAATTTTGGAATGCTATTGGTTGTTATAAAAAGCATCCATACAGCAACTTTTTAGTTATAAAGTATTAAAATAAGGCTTTATTACAAGATGGAAATAGAAATATGAAGCATTGACAAACTCAACTTAAGCAATAGGAATATGAATTTGTAGTAATTTTGTGAAAATTTAGCTATTGTTATGTTGAAATATTTATATTATATTAGTTATATATCAAATTTGACAATTTGTTTCATAATTTAGGGGGTTAAACTTGAATTACTATATATGTTTTTTAATCTTGGTCCCCCTTTAGCCAAATCTTGGCTCCACCCGTGTTTAGTCTCTCTCTTTGCTCCTTATAACTTTCCTTTCAAAACTACTTTTTTTTTTTCATTCAGTGCTCTGGTTATATATTCTTTCTCGCTCAACTTGCAACTGGAAATCACAGGCATTCCATTTTATGTTTTGGTTGCATTTTTTATCTTTTTCATAAAACACTATTTAATTCATTCTTTGCAGCAATCCTGACCAGTCCAAACATTTGGAAACAGCCAGGATGCGACTGTTTGATATGTGGATTGATTTTGTTAACCTAAGGAGTGAAGAATACACTGAGAATAGCCGCATTCCTTCTAAGGTACACAAATGTTCAGTCTTTTGGTTCTGTACAAGTTTACTTGTTCTTCCGTACTTACAAATTTGTGTAATATTTTTTGGTCATATAAGATGTTTTTCTAGTTTCTTCTAAATTGGAATCACATGCATGGTGCATGTATTGTAATAATCAGTTACATGCTTAAGAAACAAGATGTCTGATTATTTTGAAGGTAAATCTACTCAATATTTTCACTTCTATTGATATTTAAGCTAATTTCATACTAAGATGAGCATGCATTTGCCATTTTAGAATAGTTGGTCCCCCCCCCCCCCTTCCTCCTTCCTTCTTTCCCCTTCCGGATCCTATTCAAATTCAACAGAATAAAGATTACTTCATGTCTAACAGCAAAGATTTGGCACAGCAGAAGAGGATGCATATAGGAGGGATTTGACAATTAACAGGTATCTTTCTGTACATTTTTTCCCCTTTTTTTTTTTATAAAAAGTATTATTAGATAAGACAAAGAAAGAAGTACAAGACTAGGAGAAATTTTATAAAACAAAATGTGTGGAATGATACAATTAAGAATTATGCTGGTCAATATCTTGTTAGGTATATGTTGGTTTGACAGTACTATTATATTATTTGCCTCCTTTGATACCCATTTTAGAAAACAGTTTCATAGAACAATTTAGTTGTGCATGACAGCTTGTTCTACAATATCAACACTGACTCAGTCGAAGACTTAACAAAGAGAGGTTAGAATGGATATTTTTTCCTAAACAAATACTTTAAGATTTACCTGTTTGTCCATCTAATAATCTCTTTGACACTTTGCAGGGATCTCGGACCTCAAGTCTGGAAAGATAGTGACTCCTTTACCTCCAAAGGCCACATTTCTGGATGATCCATTACGAGTTCTTCGAGCTATTCGATTTGGTATAGTCTAATTTTCATAATGCATCCATTTTTGTATATCCTGTGAATCCTCTGTCATGTGCTTTTATTTAAAGTTTGAACTTATTCTCCTGCTATACTGAAGAGTTATAGTTATTTATTTTAGGTGCTAGATTTGAATTTACTCTAGATGAAGATCTGAAAGTAGCTGCTGCATGTGATGATGTGAAAGATGCTCTTGCTGCTAAAATTAGCAGAGAGCGCATTGGAACAGAGGTACATTCCAACTTTTCCATTACTTTAGAGTAGACAACTTAGAATGTTATTTTCAATTTCGGAATGCTATCGGTTGTTCTAGTTATAAAGATGTTGCTCATGTTTAGCTGTCTGTACTGAAAATATAACCATTTATCCCTTACATTTATGTCTCTGTTTGTAGATTGATCTTATGATATCTGGAAATCAACCTGTCAAAGCAATGACTTACATTTGTGAGCTGACACTATTTTGGATTGTATTCAGTCTTCCTCCTGAGTTTGAACCTGCCATTTCAGATGGATGTGAAAGGTATAGTGTGTGATTGGATTAGCCATAAAAAATAAATTATTTTAATAATCGATTATGTTTATAATTGATTATTGTTATAATTATTTGAAATAACTTTTGTGTTTGGATATGTTAGATAAAAATTGATTTTAAAATAACCTACTTTGTTTGAATTGTATAGAATAATTATTTTTTATAGTAAAATTACAAAAATGAATATGTATTTGTAATAGTTGCTTTTACATTTGTAATAATCAATTTTGAGGGTAAAATGGGATAATAAAAGCTAACTATAAAATAAACTGATAGCTTTTAATCATAAGCTTCAAAATTTTGCTTATCTGGAATAAGCTGTTTTCTTTGTAAAAAAAATGATCAAAGATTATAAGCTGATTTTCTAATATTTTGCAAACAAGATTGAATAGTATTTTTCACAGTTTTTTTCAAATAATCATTTCCAAACACACATAGTTTGTAGATAAAATTCATAAAATGTTTCTTGATTGGTTGAAAGTGCATAATGATTGGCAATCCATTTATTAATGCCCATCTCATTTACATCTTTTGCACAAAGTAACAGTTAACTGGAACACAGTTAATGGACCGATAACAATGATAATTATTCATGTGAACTTCAGATTTCCAAAGGTACTTTTGAGATGTGTTTAATTGTATTCACACACTAAAGACATCACTATTTTCTTTCCTTTTTTTCGTTTGACAACAAGTTATTGAAGCCTTACAGGCTATATGGATATTTCTGTCTAGCTAATATATAGTAACTTGACTAAAACCAAACCTAATGAAGAGGAAAAAGATGAAAACCATAAAGTTGGATGTGAGTTGCGTTAAAATGTAGTCTTGAACTAATTTGGTAACCAGCAATTGGTCATTAATTGAAGTTTTTATACTCTGCATTTTGACACAAACACAATAGTGAATAATGAAGCTAGTTCAGAAACCAAATACAATATAGAAGTCTTCACTTCCTTCTTGTCTTTAAAATAAAATTAACTTTGGTCAAGTTATAGACATGTCTTGGCATATATATGAATAAAGTGCCGAAGACCCACAAAACCTATGAATGTAAGATTGATTGGCCTGGCTTATGTAAGATTGTATGGAGCTTTCTTGACAAGAGTGTAGGACAAGGATATAGATATCAAATCTAGATTCTGGAAGGCATTAAAGATATCTTAAGTATATGATGGTAGCATCATATCTTTGCCGAAATCATAATTGGATGGATTAGAAATATCAGGATGGATATATTCATTTACAGACTTGTCATTGTCTTCTTCATCACATTACAGTTCAGTTGGTATATTGAGTTTTGCACTAACATCTTCCTTGAGTTTATAGATGAGATTTGAATGGTTGTTTTTGAATTCTTCCATTCCTAATGTTTACCTCTTTTAATATTTAAAATTTTTAATTGCCACTCTCTGGATAAACAGTCTGAATATTCCATCTCAATCTTATGCAATGACCATTGGAATCTTTCACCTATGTGGTTAGATTCGTTAGAATGCTATGTTTTCTATACTAATCTTGTGATAGGTAACCCCTTAGTTAGTCAAGTAATTGTTAGTATTGTTGATTAGTCAGCTGAGGGCTGGTCAGTTAATAGAATCATATTAGTTAGTTGGTTGGTTGGTTGGTTAACAAGAGAAACAATGTATGTTGTCTATAGACAAGAAGGGAGGTTGAAATGGGGGGTGTTGTGTAATCTTGGTAAGTGAGGAAGAGGCCTGAAACTCTTGAATTCTCCAGGAACCATTCTTGTACAGTGTTCTTTCCCAGTTTCAGCTTTCTGTCACATTGACACAAGATTGGAACCAGAGTTCATTCAATAAAAATTCTTGTTTCCATTCTTTTCTGATCCAGTTCCTACCAACTTGTTAGGTTAGAAATCTTATTGAGCTTGCCTACTAGCAGTATGACATTAATAATAGTTGACCTGATTATTTGTATAAGGTGGACATTGCATTGTGCTTATGATGCATTATATATTCCTTACATCAATCTGGTGTTATTGAGAGCCTCTGTTCTCTCATTTCTTCTGTCCCTTCTGTCCCTTCCTAATCTCTAATCATGCTTAGTTCTTTGTTTTTGATTATGCTCTTGCATGGAGATTATGGATATTTTGTTGGTCAAACTGATCAAGTATTTTTTAAACCTTTTTCCAGACTTTGCCTTTCCTACTTGGATATTGCATGGAACCTTATCCATTTACTTGGAGAGTCAACATTTACAGTAAGTAATCAGTTAAGCTTTCATTTTTGCTATATATTCTTTTGTTACATTTATTCTCATCATACTGGGAAGCTGCATGGTTATTCTTGTACCACTTTAGGTTTGTTTGGCTATCTTATATGCTGATCCACAATTTCTGTGTAATTTTAGGCTGATCAGAAGAGGTTAACACTTTATGCTGCTTTATTTCTCCCACTTAGAAATACCACTTACAAAGAAAAGAAAGCTAAGATGGTACATACCCATTCCTTTTTTATGTTGTAGTACTATTTGTGATTTGGCAATATTAAGCTGTGAGTGCATTAACTGAGCTCTGTCCTTTGAATTGAGTAATTGACACATCTAGCTCAATGTCTTCATGAGATTTTCAACTCTAGTTTCTTGAGACTGGTGGTTTGGAAATATTTCATATTAGACTAGATACATGGAAACCTGGTTCTGCATTTTTTTAGACTATCATTTGGCAGGGTATCAAACTGCAATTCAAATTGTAAATCATTAAGTCATGAATCATAAATAGTATCAAATCACAAGATTCAGATACACAATGAAAAATATCTTGAAATATATAGTCTCATGAAACAAAAATTATAAGTTACAATTAATAGTGTGCAAAGCCTCTATTTCAGAAAACTAAAATAGAGCAATACATTAACCAATCATAGTGTGTATAATGAGTGATGCCTGAATTCTATTTTAAAAGAATGAAAATAGAGCATTTTAATAACTAAATAGGGTGTGTTTAGTGGTGCTCCTTTAGTTCCTTTTCATTTAACCATTTAAGCTTATCTAATCTTTTATAATAAATGGTGGAAGAAAAGTAAGAAATAAAGAACGAATTGTTGAATTGTAATGATGATACAAAATAGCATTGATTAATCTATGTATCATAAGATTCAAAATCATCTAAAATTCATCACTTGATTTGAGTTGTTGGCTAACCAGGAGTGGGGCCATTAGGAACTTGCAAATTTGGATGAGATGAGGTTGATGGTGGGGTCCCTAAGTGGAAAAAAGCACAAAGAACGATTTCAACGGTGGAAAGGTTATCGATAGGAAGGCAATGGGGATTGGTATAGATATTAGATTACTCATAAAATAATGAAAACTTTTGAACCAAACGAGCTCCATATTTAAGGAAACTTCTCAATGGAATAATGATATCATAGGTCAAGTAGAATGTTACTGCTCTGATACCATGTTGAAATTATGGTATTTTTGGCATAAAGGAAAAAAATATATAGAAGAGAATTATATTTGATTGAGATGTATTACAATATAATGAAATGTTTTGATGTCTCTAATATGCTTTCTAATCTAGAGTATTAACCCTTATACTAATCATAGTCCTAATTAATTAAGGAAAGAAATCATGTTAAGATGAGCATCATACCCTTTTGTTATCTTGGAATAATGATATCTTGAACTTTTGTTACTATTCATCCCTTGGAGAGGGGAGACTAGTATGTGTGCTGTGCTGTGTGTGTTCAATGTGGCCTATGATCATCCTACCTTGTGGTTATTATTTCAAATTACCTGTTGGTTCAATATATCCTAATATGTGATCCTGAATTATAGATTCCTGTTGTCTATCGTATTATCCGGGAATCTCTCAAGCGAAAAGCTAAGGATGCGGAAATGGTCAGTTTCCTTACCTTTTAGCCTTGGTAAAATCCAAAGGATGTATTATAACATCTATACTTCAAATTATTTTCAGTACCACCGAGTGTGGTTGATATCTTATGCTGGTTAATGTGTTTGTAATTGTTCCTCAAAATCCAGGTGCTTGACTTACACCAAGCATCACATAAATTCTTGTCGTTGATCCCTTGTCTTGAATCTAGTGAGGATGTCCAAGTTGTTGATCATGATTGGATGAGAGACTTGGTTGATGTCCCTGTCTCTTCTAGAGTCCGGGTACTAACAGGTACAGATTTCTTGCTTTGCTACCTTGGTCTTGCATCAGCAATATGCTGGTTTTTGGATAGTTTTAGAATAATATTTAACTATTTATGCATCTTCGCCTAACCACTTAAGCTTTTGAGATAGTTGGTTCATGGTGTGGTACTCGAGCCTTTATGACCAAGTGGTCTAGAATTTGTTCCTTGCTGTCCCCATTCTTCTAATAAAAAAGTTTAATTTTGTCACAAGGGAGTTGCGCCTGTGTATTCTCCATGCTTCAAGTCCAAATGTTTATTGTGTGTGGGGCTATTAGAAATATAATATACTGTAGTCTTTCATGATTCCATGTGTTGTAGTTTCAATTTTTTTATTGGCTTTGTACTAGAAAGTAGCTACAAAGTCATACTTCCTAATTCATTTTGCAGTCACCTTTTTTCAATGTTAAATTTCTACTTTGGTCTAGCCGCAAACTTTTCCTGTTAAGTAATCAAATGCTTTTAAGCCTCTTGACTAAGTTGTACCAATAAAAAAAAGACAGACCATATTCCTTAAATTATGAGGACTGAATTGGAAGTTAGGCTATCTGTTTGTATAGGAAGTTAATGCTAAGCTATTGTGCATTATGAATTGTATCTGATATGACTGAGTTTTTATTTTTGTTTATTTAGGGTTTCTTTTAAGAGAGCTTAGAGATTTTTGGCAAGTTGCACTCTTGACTAAATTGTGCCAATAAAAAAAAAGACACAAGATATTCCTTAAATTATGAGGACTGAATTGGAAGTTAGGTTATCTGTTTGTATAGGAAGTTAATGCTGAGCTATTATTATGAACTGTATCTGATATGGCCAAGCTTTTATTTTTGTTTTAGGGTTTCTTTTAAGAGAGCTTAGAGATTTTTGGCGAGTTGCACTGTTGATATCCACAATATTACATCCTATTGACATTGAGGACGAGTGCTCACAGTTGAGCAAACGCAGAGATATGTTTAATGCTGTGGAGAATTCTATAATCAAACTAGGTGAGCTTAGTGGCTCTTTTGTCAATTTTGTGATATTATGTGTTTAACTTGTAGATTTGGTACCTGTTTTCTGTTGTACTTTATTTCTTTTGAAGAAGTAAAGTGTCTGGCGTTTTCTGGAAATTTACAGCTTCTACTTGTTCTGTCAGCCATATTCATATCCATAATCCTGTATTTGCAGAGCATTTGAACTTGTTAACAAAAAAAAGTTGAGCTTTAAACTTGTATTTCTTTATTACATTTAAACTTGACACTCTATTCTTTTGATCTGAATAATTGAATGCTCATTAGGTTTGGCTTATGATTCTTTTCTTCCTTCTTTTTCATTTGGATTTGGATGCTTTGTTTAATGCAGGAAAGCTTTGTTTGCACTTGCAGTGCAGTCAAATTATGAAGTTTAAAACTAAAATAGGACAGCTTAAATTACTTGGAGAGTGATTGGGAATTCACATCACATTTTTTTTTTTCTGCAGGCTTGCAACTGTTTGAATCAGTGACAGTTTGTTTCAATGTGAATGTCAATGAACTATGCTGTGGTAGAAAGTGTAGTTTATGACTAGAAAATTAGAAATTAAAAAGGATAGAGTAAAAGAAAAAAACTGATTGCTTATCATGTCGCAAAGCTGAGTTTGTGTTTGACGAAAGATGTGTTTTACTGTATGTGGGTGATGCTCAAGGAGTTTGCCTGGCAAATTTCTTTTTAATTGACCCATTTTCGTGGATAGCAGGCCTTGAGAAAGTATGGGACGTAAAACAATTGATCAATGGCAAAGATGTTATGAATGCCCTACAGCTTAAAGGAGGACCTCTCGTTAAGGAGGCGGTAAGTCATTCTGTTTACTGCATTTTCTACTCCTTTCTTCAAGGAGGAGGACCTCTTGAAATTTGAGGTTTTCATTTCCTGTTTCATTTTCCCTTGCAGCTGGATAAAGCAATGGCTTGGCAACTAGCAAATCCATCTGGAACTGCTGAGGAATGCATTGAATGGTTGAGAGAAACCAATTCTAAGCGTGTGAAGTTGGAGTGAGATTGACTGCCTTGATCGATTCTTTTCCTTACCTTATTATGTGACGCAGATGATATTGGGAATACTTCACCACAGTATTCGTTTGAAGTTGCACCTCCACTCGCAACTTTATTAAGTCTAAATCAGTTCCTTCTCACACTTGGATGTAAATTTGCACGCGGGGAAGTATAATTTATTTGTTTTTTTTTTCCGTAGTTGGAAAAGAAGGAACGAAAATAGATATTATGGCCTATTTTTGTTTAATGATATTCATATCCTTTAGGTACCGCACATTTTTTTTTAATATCAGATAACTGTACTCGATTCTTTTCCCCTGAACGACTCAAATCGTGTATACCTCCCTTGAAATTTGAAGATTGAGTTTTCCAATCAGGAATCAAGTAACAATATCTATCTATATACTATTAAAATGACTAATTCCTTAACCTAAAAGACTGCATTTTATCTTCGCAGGAACATAATGCATTGGGAGACAATCTATCCAAGCACAATCCCCCACTTTTGGTGTGCTTGCATTTGAATGACAATAAAGAGGGATATGGATCGTAGGTAGATACATCAGTTGTATCGGTGTTTATTGATAGTTGTGTAAGCATCATTCATGTATTAGAAATAAAAAGATTCAATGATATTTTATTATCTTCTAGGACTAAAATTATAAACAAAAAAAAGTTTTAAAATTTGTCCTATGTCATTTCCATTAAAACTTTCAAGACAAGGTATCCAAATATGAAGTTTAAAAGAAATGAGGGATTTTTACTTTGAAATGGTTTGGCGATGCAATCATTACCCAAGCATATCATGGGATTTGAATCCTTAATGAGTTGATTAATTAGAAAATTAGCCGTTAATTGATAGACAAAGCAAAGCGCATTCTAAGTCTAAGGAATTTAGCCTATCATTCCGAACAAGGCACTCAAGTGATATTTAATGAGAACAAAATTGTGCATGTTTGAGTCGATCAAAAATCAGTGAAGTATAAATTTTCGAATAAAAGATACTTAAAACTTGTTTGAAGCTAATAAAATTATGAAAATAAAAAAATAATATTCATTTACCTGTTATTTTATTATCTTAGCTCAGTCCAATCACATAAATGTCAGTTGCAAATGAATGAGTAAATACTAAAATCATTCCATCCAACTTTGGTTGTATGTTCTTTTCTGTTTTACTTTTATCTTTCAAATAATAATAACAATTGTTTCTGTGATTAATAGTTTTGCAACTAACAATATCATAATGCATTCACAATCTTTGACAATTCTACAACTGAGCTAGTGTTTGATACTTAAATGATTATAAATAATATCTTACCATAATTCAAAATTTATATTTATCTGGTTTGGTTAATAAGCTAAAGATTGGCTTATTTGACTATAGTTATATGGTGAGTAAAACATTGTTTTGGTCTTTAAAGAATTTGAAGTCACATTAATCCTTCAGAGATAGAATTTATTATTTTATCTTTGAAAGATAAAAAAAATAAAATAGCTTTTTTTATTATATCTTATAAACTAAAACAGTATTTTCATTTTTTAAAGACAAATTATAATTTTTATTTTCTAAAGATTAAAGGACTGAATTCAAATTTTTCAAAAGCTAAAATGATGTTTTGCTTATCCTATAACTTAATAGTTTTTGTAGATTTATGTAAATATATGAACCTTACTTATTTAACTTGTAGATTAAATGAGTTGTAATTTGAATTTGATAATTTTTTTAAATTATTTTAACATGGTTGAAAGCTTCAGAAGATTTTTATTTGAAAAGGCTAATGCAAATTGGGCCCAACTTAGCATACTTGGTAGAACGTGAACCCACAAACCAAAAAGTAACCAATAAAATCCAATCTATTGATTATAAACTTATTGCAAAAGGGGAAAAGGAAGAAGAAGAAATCATGGAAAATAAATTGGTAGATGATCTACCTTTATATGTAGATTTCATATTTTAGGGGAAAAAATAATGAAATTAGAATACATTGTTTCATATAAGAGAGAAATTGTTTCATATTTTTAATTATATATATATACTTATATCTATTTATTTATTATCAACTATAACAAATTGTTACATTTAATATTTCTATTATTTCTTTATAAGAAAGAAATTGAAATTGTAATAAATAAAAAAATTAAAATAAAGTTAATAAAGAATAAATTAAAAAAGTAAATAAAAAATTAAAAAAATAAATAATATTAATTATAATTTTTAACATTTATTTATCTTCTCTTTTTAGATAAATAAAAAATAACAAAGTAATATTTTGAATCTTATATTAAAATGAGATAGATAAATAACGAACTATAAAATTTCTTAAAAAATAGTATATTTTACATAATATGATAACTTTTAATCAACACACTCTATTTAAAAGTATATTATATAAAAAAAAAAACCAGTTATTTTTAATTTATTTTTCTTTTTAATTTTATAACTTAGTTATATATGACATCTAGATTTTGTATTTCATGGAAATATTGAGTCAGCTTGATTTAATCCCATCCCATTCAGGTTTTTTTTTTCTTGTATTGAACTAATCAGTATAAGTTTAATCCCGCAATCTATCTGATGTAATCCATGGGCAATGAAACAAAGCAGAGTAAAAAATAAGCATAGGTTAAAAGGAAAGGAAGGAGGTTGGAAATTACATTACATAAAAAGGGAGAGAAGAAAGTTTGTGTAGTATGGTGTTGGGATCCAACACAAGACAAGAAGAGAAGATGAGGATTAGGCTTTTGGTGGTTTATGGTGTTTTGTTTTTGATCCACTGTTATTGTGCTCAGGCTGAGACTGAGACATTTTCGGTGGATGGGAAGGTTCTGATTCTCGACGAATCCAACTTCGATTCCGCCATATCCTCCTTCGATCACATTTTGGTTGACTTTTATGCTCCCTGGTGTGGTCACTGCAAGCGTCTCTCTCCCGAGGTCTACCCTCTTCCAAGTTCTCTTTTTGATTTCAAAAACCCTCTCTTTATCATATTTTGCTTCGTTCCAATATGTGGGGTGGTTCATGTCATTCATGTTTTGATGTTTATTGCTTCAACATGATCGTTATGTATGTTTTCATAATGGCAGACAATTCATCTCTTAAGATTTATGTGATTGATGCGCTTTAGGGGTTCGAGTATGCCTGATCATCAAACATGATGATGTTTTTTTTTTTTTTTTTCTTAAGTAGGGTTTGTATGATGAGTATTGGCATACAAGAGATTCCTGAATTAATTGTGAACTTTGTCAAAGTTCGGTGAGATAGAAATAATACAGCATTGCCATTTATGTTTAATTTTGCTTGATAAGAGATTCCTAAGTGTTATTTATCTTGCATTTTGTGGGAGGGTAAATGCTGTGTTTTATGCCTTGCAGTTAGATGCAGCCGCCCCTGCACTTGCAGCCTTGAAGGAACCCATTCTCATAGCAAAAGTAGATGCGGACAAGTATACCCGCCTTGCTAAAAAATTTGAAGTCGAGTATGTTTCTATGATCCAACCGTTATATTGCTTTCTGTAACTGTTTTTGTTTCTTTCCAACTTTGATGCAAGTGTTGTTTTTTTGGTTCGGAATTTGAGGATACAGTTGCTTTTATTTCTGGAATGAACTTATACAAATACTTCTGTTCTGTTGTGTAGCGCATATCCAACCATTTTGCTGTTTAATCATGGCGTCCCCACAGAATACCGTGGTCCAAGGAAAGCAGAGTTACTTGTTCGTTATCTGAAGAAATTTGCTGCTTCTGATGTTTCCATTCTTGATTCGGATTCTGCTGTTAATACGTTTGTTGAAGAAGCCGGCAACTTTTTCCCGATATATATAGGATTTGGGTTGAACAATTCTGTAATAGAAAAGTTAGCCATAAAGTACAAGAAAAATGCATGGTTTTCTGTGGCAAAGGATTTTTCAGAGGATCTCATGGTACTGTATGACTTTGACAAGATTCCCACATTGGTTTCCCTTAATCCACTATACAATGAGAGGAACACATTCTATGGCCCCTTTGAAGGTTAGTTTATATCATAGATAATCAAGGACACCTATAGTTATTTTACATGCTAGTTAGTCCATCTCACTTACTTGAACTCCACTTCTTCTATACAAATTTTTTCATTCCTTTAACTTGAATTTGACATATCCAGGAACATGTGCCAGCATACATTACTTGACAGTGAAATGCTGGTTCATGTGTAGTGTTTATGAAATTGGTTTGTTTATTACACCAGTTTCTTTGAGTAGGGGTTTTTAGGCTGCAAACACTGTTGTATAAGCTTATTTTAAGTAAACATGTTTGATGGACTGAGACCTGTTGTTAGTAGTATTTGTCAAAGACCAATCTCCTGGTTCATGCATTTTGCTTGACTGAATGGTGGTAGAACTTGTATCCCTGGGTCTTTATCTTTGCAAATTTTGTGGGATGGGGTGACTTTTATGGCTTCCATATGTATTTCCGCTCTTGGTTTCTTTGGACTAAAATGAACTACTTATAAATCAAACAAGGTATGGTGAAATTACCTCTGGACCTTGATTGAAGCTGAAATCTAAGCTTATTTCTTGTTTAATGGTAGGAACTAAAGTAAGTATGAGAACTCAAATACTACAGTGATGGTTTCCCCCCTCTTCTGAATAAAATTCGACCTTGAATGTCTGTTATTTTTCTAGAATGCCTTTCTTGCTTCTTGAGATGTTACTATGATGTTATGAGCTGATAGAATGCCGGAATTTAAGAGTAAAAAGGATAGAAATAAACTGCTAATTTTCTAGGAGAAAGAATCTCATCCCAAGAGAAATTAGTAGCCAAAGGAAGAATCTCCAGGGAATATATGTTTACTGAATTTTTTCCTTGCTTACAAACTCTTAAAACCCAGAGTAACAGATCTGGTCTTATTTAATTTGTAAAAAAGTAACTGCAATGAAGCATAATTGACTTCATAATCACCACTGAATAGGAATAAATAACACAATAATAATACTTAAGTTTATATTCTGCAGTTATAAAGTAAGCTTGACCTCACGAGCCCTTCTCTTGTGCTGATATGTAATTATGGACTTAGCATGAACTCATCAGCACTTCTGTAATTATACTGTAATATATTTTGTTTTTCTTCACCCAAATTGCGTTATACTGGAATGCATTTTATTTGGTTCACATGCTCTTTAAATGCTTTAACTTTTACACATTGTTGCTAGAATCTTTTGATGAGTTATGTTTTTGTTTTCTTAAAACAGAGGATTTTTTGGAAGATTTTGTAAAACAAAACCTGATTCCTTTGGCTGTGCCTGTATCCCATGACACACTTAAGTTGATGAAAGCCGATGGTCGGAAAATAGTTTTGACAATTTTTGAGGATGAAGATGAAGAAAGATCAAAAGATCTGATTAAGTTATTGAAGGCCGCTGCATCTGCAAATCGTGACTTAATATTTGGTTATGTTGGTGTTAAACAGCTGGAAGAATTTGCTGAAAATTTTGATGTTGAGACTAAACTACCAAAAATGGTCATTTGGGATGGAAGTGATGATTACCTTTCAGTAAGTCTTTGGTCTTTACCTGAAAAAAGTTATTTTTTTAGTCCTAATTGTAGTTCTCTAAGTGATATCAGTAATATGGTCTCTATTTGTCTTATTTACATGCCCTGTTTCAAGTTTTTTTCTCCCTTCCTCATTTTTGTGCATGTCTTATTATTATCAATTTGGATCTATGGGCATCTACTTTTGTGTGGGTTGTCTCTTTGTCTTGTGTATTTTCAAAATGAGTTGTGAAGCAGAAGAAAATCTCATTCTGACGTTCATGCCTTGTGAAATAGGTATCTTTTACTATTTATATGTAGGGTACAGCAGCATTCTAAAGTGGAAGCGGGAATTAAGATGCCCTGTATTAAATACCTGGAACTTAATATTTAAAAGATCAGTGTGGCTATTAAAAGTCATTTTAGTATGTAACTGGGATGCTCAAGATTATGATTTTGGATTGCCAGATATCACACATTCCTGTAAACCCAGTATTCCCACATTAGCGTCCAAAATTTTGGGTATCATAATTCGTACGTATTGTTGAGCATCTGTGAGCATACTAAATGCCTGCATAATGTTTACTGCTATACATCTGCTTGTCCTTTGATCATCAATTGATGAATTGCTTTGTGATATCCTGACCTGGAAGCCATGAACTAGCCTATATAGGTTATTCATTTTCAAGGTAAATTGTGTAGGTGGGATTTTTCCATATTTCTGGCCTCTTTTTTAAAATTAATAATTCAAGGATTCCTTCAATTGACACCCATATTTGGCATTTGGTTTTAAGATTTCCCAGTAGAGTGTAGACATAACGTTGTGTGGAGCTTTTATTGAATCTCAATGTAAAATTCTTCATTGTTATGTCCTAGTGACTTCCAATATCAATGCAATTGTGTCAGAAAAATCTTCCCTATTCTGTATGTTCTGCTGACAAACTGCACTTTGCTTATCAGCTGTGAAGGATAAAAATGCATTTGTCCATGGTATATTATCAATGTCGTTGTTTCATTTGGAACTTTCGGATACACCCTTTTACCTGTTATTTAGTGAATTTGATTTGTTGACTTCCATGCTGTGTTAATTTTGCCATCAAAGTTCCACCATCATGGTAACATACTAACATGAATTGTTTATATCATGTCATATAAACTTAAATCTGCTGATTGCTTTGCGCATTTGTACTTAAATTTGCACAATGTGGGAAGCCAATACCATTTTTTATATAATTTTCAGGTTGTTGGTTCAGAAAGCATTGAGGGGGAGGATGAGGCAACTCAAATCACTAAATTTCTAGAAGGATACAGGGAAGGAAGAACCATAAAGAAAGAATTTAGTGGGCCTTCATTCATGAAATTTCTCCATCGATCTTTTGACATTAGAATGGTGTACATCATTGTTTTTATAGTTGCACTACTGATGCTAGTTCAGAGTTTGAGTAAAGGAGGTGCTGAATACCATCAAGTACCAAATCAAGTTCAGACTGATCATGCAAGCAGTTCTGTTTCAGAAGTTGAAAGCAAAGAGTATAAACCAGGAGACAAGGAAGACTAAATTAACATATACAATGATAATCAGTGAGTTTTATCACGGATATTCTAGAAAATTGCTGGCTTTAGAATTACCATACCCGTTGGTATGGTGTAAATATATTTTGAGTTTGTGTATTTCCTTATTTTTGAGTACTCTCCAAACTCTTGCTTTCTGGTTTACCTCTTTTCACCAGTTATTTCTTAACAGGAAAAGGCTTATTTATTACTTTAATGATGACAATGATGAAATTGTTAACCTTGTCATTATTATTTACATCCTTCCTAGATGTTAGTATTTATTTGACTTGTTGCTGCATCCTTCGCCAAAAAAAAAAACTTTCATTATTTTTAAAGTGCGATTTCAATTATTTTTTCTAAAAGTGAAAATAGTCTATTGTGTAGAAGAGAAAAAAGTTCACCCATGTTATAATATACTCATTTTATAAATAATAAGTGAAAAAACTTGTATTTTTAATACAATGATAGAAATGTCTTTTAACAAAATATTACCTTTTTTTTTAAAAATAAACTTATCTAGATAAGGGGAGAAAAATTAATTTTTATTTCTCTTCTTTCTACTCTGGTTGCATAGTTCTTTCACACATTTAAACAGAGGTCACCATTCCTTCAATTCTTAAGTTTCACTTCACCCTTGTCATTATCCTTCCATAGCGTAGATGAGCTAGTTCAGAACTACCTTATTTAATAATAATAATAATAATAATAATAATTGTCAACCAATGGATAACCTTGATGACCTGAATATTCCAACCAATGGGAACAAAAAAAAGAAAACCACCAATAAAGGGAACACTGGTATGTCTAAAGATGTGGCTGGCATACTGATTCCAACAACTCACTGTGATGCAAAAATAGCTTTTTAAGATATATTTATGTAAATAATGAATGGATACATTTTCTTTTTGTTCCAAATTCAAATGATAGACTCTCATACATATTAACTTCAGAGGTAGACGTCCTTTGCAGCTGTGCAACACGCGTGTATGTCACGTGTCCAGAACAACTCAATTGATAAAATTGTTTTAAAATTTATATTATTTTGGTCAAAATCCTCAAACCACAGCATGAGCCACATGGAACAAAACATGAACACCTGTCCAATTATAAATCCCTATGCTTGGGGAATAAAAATAATAATAAAACATGTCACTGAACAACAAAAAAATAACACTAGAAATTGACTTGTGTCAGTAAGCTCGTTAGATTCATTTCTTATTTAATAAATAAATTATTTATTATTAAAATTGAGATAATTTCGTATTATAATTTTAATAGGACATGTATCATCGAAGTCACTATTTTTTAAACTTTTCAAATTATTGATTATTTTCATTTTTTCTTTGTATTAATGTTTTTAAAATCTCGTTTTCTTGTATTTTAAAAAAAAAATTATACCGTCAAATATTTTTTCAACTTTTTTACGTTAAAATTTGATTATTTCCCCCCAATCTCAACTACGTGATTAGAGTACTGTAACTTAATCTTTTTACTTTGTTTCTCTTTACAGAACGACATGTATCGGTTTATGATTTTCTTTTTATGGTTTAATCTAAGAATTTTTAATTAATATTGAATTTTTTTTATAATATATTTTTCTTTTGGATATATTTTTAAAGCATACTTCTTTAAATTTAAATAAATTATTTTAATTTATATTTTAAAATTATATTCGAATTTAAGACACCTATAAAAGAAATATTTGTTAATTATTACTATTAAGAGTAATTGTATATCTTTGCATGAAAATTTCTTAATATAATATGAAAATATTAAATAGAAAAAATACATTGATAAATTTAAAAAATAAAAACTTCAGAAATTTTATTTGATCATAAAACAGTTATGGTTAAAAAAATTGGTTAAAAAAATTGATTTATGATGATTTAAGTGTTGGTGAGTCTAAATTTGTAAATAAGGTTGGCGCACACAGAGGCGGAAGGAATAATAGCAAAGGCGGAGGCGCCTATATTAATAATTTTTCTCTTTTTTTGTTTTTCCTAATTTTTGAATAGAAGTAGTTTAAGAAAAGGATGCTACCTTTGGAAATTTATGGCGCTTATTCCATGCTTACCAATAATTGATCGCGACACGTACATACGACGACAACTACAAAACTTCTTGCATATAATTTATTAGTTTAATTGCCATATCGCTTATTTTTATGGCTACTTGTAGGTTAGAGTTACGGATTAGTGGATGTTAGGTACCGTAAAATAATACATTTAATCATTTTTATCAGAAATAAAATTCACCAATGTAATTATTGGCTATAAAAATATTATAAAATTTATCAATTTTTATGTAATATCAAAACATAATATTTTATCATCCTATTTTATTTTATATATAATATGTTTGTCTTAAAATAAAATTAACTAAATAATACTCAAATAGATATTTATGAATATTTCAATTATATGTGCGTAATTATTGTAATAATTTCACATAAATTAATGATTAAGTCTTTTAAGTTTATAAAAAGTAATTATAATATTTTGTAGGTAAGCATGAAATAAAGTGGGTGAAAAAATAAACTTTGTTCTTTATGTCCTCCTCTAAAAAAATTACGACAAGTTCGAGTGTTAATTTAGTGAAAATGGAGATAAAAAAATAAGTTTCATTTAAGATAATTTTTTATTTTTAATTTAAAAATTAAATTCAATTTTAATTTTAAATTTTAAATTTTAATTTATAATTTTCATAAATTATGATAAAAATGATTCAATTAATTTTATTGTATGATTTTATTATAAATACACACAAAATAAAAAAAAATTAAAATAATAAACATTGAAATTTAAAAATAATAAAATTAAAAATTATTAATATTAAAAAATTATAATAATAAAATAATAAATAATAATTATTATGACAATAATGATTATCACATAACATTAATGTTGATGATGTAATGTGATAATTATAGTAATAATTTTTATAAAATATAAATACTATTATATAATTATATAATATTTTATTTTTAAATATTATTTAGTAATTAATATATAAAATAAATATTTTATATATTACTATAATAATATTTTTATATTATTAGTATTTAATTTATATAAAATAATATAATATTTATAAAATTATATTATAATATAATAAATTAAATATTATATATATTAAATAATATTATTTATTTTTTTATAAATTTATAAAATAAATAAATAATTAATTATTAATTAAAAATAATTTTTTTAAAAATAAAAATAAATTTTAAAAAACTAATATTATTATTAAAATTATAACAATTATAAATATAATTATAATAATTATAATATATAAATTTTATATATTATTATTATAATATTTCCTATATTTTTTACATAAAATAATAATAAAATATTATATTATAAATAAATATAAATGTAAAAGTTTATTTTAATATTATAAATTAAATATAATTTACATTTAATAATATTATTTATTATATTATAAATTTATAATAAATAAATATAAAATTATTAAATTTCTTTAAAATAATACAAAATTAAATTTTTATTTATAATAATAATAATTATAATAATAAGATGATGATAATTATGAAAATTACGTGATTGTAATATAATTTGATAAACAAATTTTAAAAAATTAAATTTAAATAACAATCAATATTTTTTTATTTTAAAAACTGGATGTATTTTGAACATGTATTAATACCAATTTAAAATCATTTTTAAATAAATTTATTTTTTAAATATTATTTAAAAATATAAAATCTACAAGCATATAAAATAGAACTTAAAATTCAACCTTAATTTTATTAGAGTTTTATGTAAATTTATAAAAATTTTATATCTTATTTTATTCTATTATTTATATATTTTTAAATAAATAATACATTAAATATATTTTCATTTTAATAATATATAAATAAATATTAAATTTGATTAAAATAAAAAATTCAATAATAAAATCATATTTTAATATAATATATAGATTCAATATTTTTATTTAGGTGTTATTATAATTATTATAATAAATTTAAGATGAAAATATTTATAATAATATTTATACGTTTAGATGTAACTACATCTTTGCAAATAGGCAAAGATTTGAATACAATTTTTTTAAAACCTAATTAAGGTGAATTTTTAGGTTAAATTTGAGATGGATATCATGGTTTGAGTTTTATTATCTCTTATTATATAAAGCAGAAGTGAATGAAAACAATGTTCCCGCCTAAATGTATTTTTCACTATCTTCCAATTAATACTTGACACATGTCCTTCATATTAAGTGGAGGTATTTTTGTCTACGAAATAAATGAAACAACCCAACATTAGGGTTTGTTTCCATTCTTTCTGTTTCGCTTTCTATTCTCTGTTTTCCGTTCTCTCTGTTCTCTTTTTTTCGCTTTTTGTTTTCCGTTCTCCATTGTCTTTGTTCTTCGCTTTCCGTTTTCTGTTCTTCACTCTCCGCTATCTTTGCTCTCTGCTCTTTGTCTTCCTTTATTTTTTATTGAAGTTTTGGTCCATGAAATAAATGAAACAACCAACATTAGAGTTTGTTTTTATTCTTTCTATTCTACTCTCTATTCTCCGCTTTCCGTTCTCCGCACTTTATTCTTCGCTCTCCGCTGTCTCTATTATTCGCTCTCCGCACTCTGTTCTCTGCTCTTCGCTCTCCGCTCTTTGTCTTCCTTTACTTTTGATTGAAGATTACTAGGCTCAGGTATTGTTATCTTTGTTACTTTCTTCACATTTCAATTCTTAATCATCTTCGTTTACCAACTATTTAATGGTTTTATTTTTAGGGTACATTTATTGATGAATTTTTTTTCTTTTTTTTCCTTCAAATCTCTCTAATTTGTCTAAGCATAAATGTGCGAAAGTATTCTTTGAACTTGAAAAGAAGTAAGGAGTCCTTCCTTTCCTGTTGCATGTACATATGATTTCTCTACCATTTTTTTATCTTTTCTGGACTTGAAGAGGAATACAGAGGTATTAGTGTGTTTTCCTCCTATTCTCTCCATTCTTTCTTTATCGTGTATTTGATGATTCTATTTTTTTGTTATATTTGCTAATTAATTTTTCTTCTATTTTTCCTTCAAATTTCTTTAATTTGTCTAAGCATAAATGTGTCGGAAGCATTCTTTGAACTAAAAAAGAAACAAGGAGTCTTTCCTTTCCTGTTGCATGCGCGTATGATTTATGTATCATTTTCTGGACTTGAAGAGGAAGACAGAGATATTAGTATATTTTCCTCCTATTCTTTCCATTCTTCCTTTACCATATATTTGATGATTCTATTTTTTGGTAATATTTACCAATAATTTTTCTTCTATTTTTTCTTCAAATCTTTGTAATTTGTCTAAGCATAAATGTATCGGAAGCATTCTTTGAACTTGAAAAGAAATAAGGAGTCTTTTCTTTCCTGTTGCATGTGCGTATGATTTCTTTATCATTTTCTACCTTTTGGACTTGAAAAGGAATACAGAGGTATTAGTGCATTTTTTTCCTATTCTTTCCATTCTTCCTTTACCATCTATTTGATGATTCTATTTTTAGGCTATATTTCCTAATGATTTTTCTTTTTTTTTTCTTCAAATTTCTCTAATTTGTTTCATCACAAATGTGTGGAAAACATGTTCTAAACTTGAATAAAAATAAGAAGTGTATTCTTATTTTCCTGCTGCGGTATTCCGTATGATGTCTCTACCACTTTATATCTTACCTAAACTTGAAAATGAAGACAAAGGTATTATTCTCATAGGTTTTTTCTATTATCTATGCTCTGAAAGATATTGTTTGTAGTATTTAAGTTCATATAATATTACTTCATTTGGTATGTGATGACAACTTTTTTTAAGAAGGTACAATCTTTTGGTATCAACTTGCAATATTTTCATATACTTTATTTTTACATGTTTAATTGTTTATACTTATTGTTTTTTTAACTATGATTTTTTTCTTTCATGAATCTATATGGGTCAATTGAAAATGTTGCAGATTAAGGTAATTTTACATAAACAACCTTTTATCTTTCTCAATAGTACTTTTAATAAATTAGAAAATAAAAATTTGTTGTATGTATGAATGTTGTTCTCTCTCATACTCTTTTCCTTTATTTACCTTCAAGTTTTTTTTTTACATTTTTTTTATCTTCACTAGACTTGAAGAGGAAGATGAAGGTATTAGTATTTCTTCCTCCGATACTTTCTATTCCTTTTTACAAGATAAGTTCTCCACCATTATTCTTTTATACAATTTTATTCGTTTCTTATGTTAATATGCATTTTTTGTGCACATGTTTGTAAAAAAATTTCATATGCTTACATAAGTTTTTTCTGTTATCTTTGTTTTGATAGATATTGTTTGTGATATTTATGTTCATATAGTATTATTTTATTTAGCATGCTGTGAAAAAGTTTTAGATTTTATTATAATTTTTCTTTTTTTTTTTCAGTTTACTTTTGCAGGTATAAAGGTAATAAGACAATAACAAAAATTTCTTAAAAAGGTATAACCTTTTAGTATCAACTTGCAATATTTTTATGTACCCTGTTTTTATATGTTTGATTGTTTATACCTACTCTTTTTTTAGTGATAATTTTTGTTATTAATTTATTGTGGACTGATAATTTTTTAGCTTTTTCTTAATAGTACTTATTATAAATTGGAAAACAAAATTTGAAGTATGTAATAATGGTGTTCTGTCTGTTACTCTATTTCTTTGTTTACCCTTAAGTCTTTTTTACATTTTTTATAACTTGAAGAGAAAGATAAAAGGTATTAGTATTTATATTCTAACTTTTAAGACATGTTCTCCATCACTGATTTTTTTTTTTTATAATTTTATTCATTTATCTCTCAATGTTAATATCATTTTTGTGCACATATCATGTTCATGGATAAGTATCATTGACCTTACATCTGTTTTTTTATGTTATCTTTGTTTTGAAAGATATTGTCTGTGATACTTATGTTCATATAATATTACTTCATTTGGTATATGGTCAAAAGGTTTTAAATTTTATTATATTTTTTCTTCTCTTTCTTGTATTTTTTTACGATTTACTTTCTAATGCAATAAGATCGTAGCCGAATAACAAAAATTTCTTCAAAAGGTATAATCTTTTGGTATTAACTTGCAATGTTTTAATATAAATTAGAAAACAAAAATTTATGATAAGTGGAAATGTTGTTCTCTTTGTTACACTGTTCCCCTCAAGCCATTTTTCTATTTTTTTTTTTCTATTTTGATCTACTTAACGTGACCTTATTGTGTTTTCCTTTTCTATGATCATTTTTAGATTTTATAAGTTACCAGATTTTAAGCTCTTTTAAGATATAAAGTATGATTTTTAGGTTTCATTTAGAAATTTATCATCTGAATCGTTTATATTTCTATTTCCATTATTCATACCAAGTATTCATTGATTTAATTGTTTATACTACCATGTATTTTTAACATAATTTTTTTTCCATGAATTTGTTGTGGGTCAATTGGGAAAGTTGTAGGTTGAGATAATTTTCTTCTTATAATTTCTCACATGATTGCTTTTTGCTTGCCATATGTAACATTATCTCATTTCCTATGTTTTTCTTCTTCTATCTCTACTTCATTTTGTTGATACCATGACAATTTCTCCTGTTATATTTAAAATATTTTTTAAACTTCTAACTTACTATTATATATTTAGTATTTTTTCTTCATATTACCCAATTGCTTATACTTGCCTAATTGCTATACATTCACTGTTTTTCCATTTATTTAATTCTTTTTCTATTAATTAGTTTCTAATTTTAACTCCTTTCTATGTCTTCTCTAAGTATGAATTGAATTATATTTTATGAACATTTATTATTTTTTTCTTGTTTTTTTTATTCAATAAAACCATTATTTTATCCTTACCCTTTTTTTTTATTTCTTTGTTGGAAACTGACTTTCATTCCTATATTCCACTTCTTGGTTTGAAAGAGGTAATCACTGTCTAAATATATTTTCACCATGTTCCACTAATTATTTATTTGTTATAAGTAATATTTTGAATATGAAAGTTTTGATATTTTATAATGGATTTTACCTAGATCAATTCAAATTTTTGGTTTACAACAGTAGTTTGTTTAGTACTTTAAAGGAAATGTAAGAGTGACATTGTTGTATTATTAGAAAAACTGATGTTGATTAATGTTATTGTTGAAAGATATACCCTTCTTTTTTGTACAAACATCAAGTGAGCTTATTTGATCATTTTTTAAAAAATTATTTTCATTTATTATTATTTTTAGATAGTGTGTTGTTTTATTAGACAAATGATATGTTTATTATTTATGATTAATTCTTTATAATATAAAATAGTGATTATAGTATATTTCTCCTCTCTGAACCCATCTCTTTTGTCCTTAGAGGCTCAATTTTTCATATCTAAATATCCTTCTATTGTGTCCAATACTTTTTATATATTAATGTAGTTTCATATGCAAACTATCGAAGTCGGATAGAAATGAAAGATACCCTTCAATGGTCAAAGTATGACAAGTTATGGTCTTTATTTGCTATATGTGATGAACGAAAGAAAAAATAAATTAAGATAAATAGGAGAAGATGTTAATTATTTATAATTATATAGTTATGGTCTTTTTTGATATTTTTTAGTAAATTTTAATTTTTAAATTTATTTTTCATTTTATAATATCAATGGATTGTTATAATCTGAGAAATTTTTTTTGGATATTATGCTTGAAAAAATTACAAAAAATGTTATTCTAGAATGTAAGGTTGACTGATGAAAGTTTTCATATGTAACTTAGTTTCTTTTATCTTTTATCCTTCTATTAAATATTTCATTTGCTATTTATTTTTTATTGCTCAAATATATCATATACTAGTTCTTTAATATTTTTTTTTATGTTTTAGTATATTCCTATAATTTTTGTTAACTTAACCTCCAGCAAATAAATTTCTATAATTTAGACTTTTGTTTAACGTAAATTTTTTTCTTACAATTTTTCATATGATTTTGTTTTTGTTTGCTACAGATGATATTATCTCAATCCTTGCTTGCTATAGCCATTTAATATATTATTAATCCTATGTTATATGATCATTTAATATATTATTAATCTTATGTTATATGATGATAATAACACCATTTTTTTTTTGTGTGTTGCATTTGGTTGAACTTTGTTTGTTCTTTCTTTAATCTTCTTTGTAATTATTTTATTACATTTTAAATGATTTATTAATATTAATTTATTAATATTTTTAATTTACTATTTTAAAATTTACATAATATTTAAATTATATTATAAATTAATTAATATACTATCAAATTTACATAATATTATAAAACTTTTATATTTGTAAAAAAATACAAGTTTAAAATATTTTTATTAGTTATAAATTTTTATAAGTATAAAATATCAATAACATTTTAAATATATCTTAATTAAATATTAAAAAAATCTGATCAAAATATTATGTATTAAATTTTTTTATATAATTTATTATTATTTTATATTTATTTAATTAAAATTATTTTTTTATTTTTAATTTATAAATTTAAAAAATTATATTAAATATTTTTTATCAATAAAATTAAAAATACTAATAATAATTAAAATATATCTTCAAAAACCCCGTGCAACGCACGGGTCATATTCCTAGTTATGTATAGTTTTAGATATAAATTTTGTATATTATTAAATAATTAAAAAATATAATAATTATAAATTTAAAAATAATTATGATAAAAATTTATATTTTTAATAGTATAATGATAATATAAAAAATTATACTATCAATCTATTTTACTTAAATTCTATTAAAAAATATATTAAATATTTAAATTTATAGATACATCACTAATGTAAATAAAGTATGAAATTTTAAATTTAAAAATATCAAATTATAAAAATATATACATTAAAAGTTTTGAAAGTTAAAAATAAATTGATTTTCTTAAAGTATATGATTATTTCCGGTTTAACTATTAAGATTGATAAACAATGTACACGAACGGAATTTGCGTCCAGATACAATTTTTTCTTTTTTGGTGCTAGAATATTCCATTTTATTAATTCATTCAGCTTTTATTGATTTATGAAGAAATAAATATTTAAGGTTTGAAAGGCCTTTAGAGTAATCGAGAGTCGAGACTCGGGTTCGTGACTATCCCTGTTCTATTCTGGCGGTGAGATATACAACATTATTTGCTTAATTAATTAATAACTTCAACTTAGACAATTTTTATTGTTTGGTGTAGAAGATAGAAGAAGAGATAATTTTGTTTCAACAGAAAAAATTTAATATTAAATTATATTTTTTAAGTTTCTAATATAGTTATATATTTCTAATTTAGATTTAAAAATTGAAATTAAAATTTAAAATTTGTTCATTAATCAATTTCTATTTTTCGTGACAAATAATTTTTAATTTGATAAAATAACAAGCATATAAATGTAAAATATCAATAAACGATTTATTTAAATAATATATATTTTTAAATATTTAGATAGAGAATAAAAATATTTACTTTTACATATTTTTCTATTTAAAGATTTAAAATAATATTAAGTACATATTTTTAATTACATATTTAAGTTTGTTTAATAATTAAAAAGAGAGATATAAATATAAAATTTATAAAAATAAAATAAATAATTTTTAAAAAAATATTAATTATGTTATTTAATATGTATGTTTTTAATATGAATAAATAGATGAAAAAGAATAAATAAAATATATATCAAATTTTTAAAGAGTTCTGGTAACGTGACTATTTAAAGTCAAAGTAAACTATAATTTTTGAATTTTAAAAATTTTAGGATGGGTTAGATTAGATTTTAAAATATAAAAATTATTATTTTTATTTTTGAAAGATAAAATTTGTTTATTTTTATTTTTATTTTGTAAAGATTAAAATATTAAATGAATAACTGATAGATATGTTTATGAAAAATTAAAAGAAATGATTTTTTATGAAAATAAAAATAATAATATTTATCCTTAAAAATCAATGTAACTGATCTCAAATATTGTATGAGTCAAAATAAAAGTTAATTTTATACTTTTCGAAAAAAAAGTGAAGTTTATTAAAAAATAAAATGTTTAGTAAATTAAATGTTATAATTCTTAAAAGAAAAAAGCTAAGCATAATATAAAGGATTACCTGTCCCTGATATATTTATTGTACTAGTGATAAGAAACAAACAACAACTGGCTGATTTGATAATCATTTCCTTTTTCTTGAGTCACAGTATAATATTATCTTTGATATTTACCAATTTCCACATCAAACTTTCTTATCCATCTTCGATTTGGATCTTCTGGAAATATGCTGATATGATTTTATAATTTTTGGTATAATATTGATTGATATTTTATTTTCTAATATTACGTTACCCTTTTTGGTGTCAAAATATTATTAGCGATCTGTTGTTGAAGCAGAGCAGAGAGCATCCAGGAATAGAAGAATAGAAGATTCATTTTTTCCTTTTTGAGATGGAAGCTGATGTATCTATTATTTTTGTTGCGTTTTCGAAACCCTAATCCCAATTTCTCCTTCTCTCGATTTTCAACCAAAAAATTTGTGCTTTTCTGCTTTTCGAATCTTTTGCTCTGATGGGTACCTCGAATCTTCTCTTGTTTTTCTTCTCTTTGGTGGGTCTCTGCGCCATGGCTGCTGCCAAGGTGGTGCTGATTGGGAACAATATCACTCTCTCCTTCGATGATATTGAAGCTAATTTTGGTGAGTTTTCGGGGCTATTTCCTTTTACCCCCAAGTTAGGAAGAACTGTGCTTTGTATCTAAAATTGTTTTGGTTAAGGTAGGGTGTGATTTTGGTTCTAGGGCCCTGAGAGTGTTGAAAAATTTCAACTTGGGTCATGGGTAGTGCTTTGGTGAAGCTTTGTCAGTGGAAACTGGTTCAGTTTGTAACCACTGGTATCTCTACGGAGGCAATCCTGTTCGAGTCCAAAAGTGGTTCAACTGGAATTTTTGTCATGTGAGAAAGTAAAAATTCCATCTGAAGAGAGAAAAAAAAGGGAAATTGTCAGTAGATAGGAGGAGAAAAAGTGGAAAAGGGTTTTAACATTATGGTGGAAGATATCAAACGGTGGATTCTGATGCATGCTAGTATGGACTAAGGTGACATGTGCTTCAAGCATGTGCCTGCCTTTGTAAAGTGATTCTAGATTTTTGTATTACTAAATTTGTGTTTCTCTGTGGGGAAAGAACAGCGAAGAAGAATGTGAGTTTGATGTTATGCTGTTGTTCTGGTGTCGTTGTTTTGCATGTGATGGTGTGTGGATGTTAATTTTATCTCAATCTCCTTTGTTGACTTGAATGTCCTTTGGTTTCAGCTCCTACAGTCAAAGGTTCTGGAGAATATGGGGTCTTATATTTGGCAGAGCCGCTTGATGCATGTACAGAACTGACAAATAAAGTTGAACAACTTCCCAACGTGACTTCACCTTTTGCTTTGGTGGTTAGAGGGGGATGTAGCTTTGAGGAAAAAGTCAGAAGGGCTCAAAAGGCTGGCTTCAAAGCTGTAATCGTCTATGACAATGAAGATGGTGGTGTCTTGGTTGCAAGTAATGATCAGTCCTTACATGTAGCTACATTTTATTGTTTATCAGTCTCTTCCAACATGCAATTGCCATTAAACTTATTTTTTCACCATTCACCAAAGATAATGTGATTTGTAATGCACACTCACTGGTTGTGGCAAAATGGTTTTGTATGGACTAGAGATTCATCATTTTAAAAGTGTGGTGGCTATCGATTTTATGTTAATTATGATTTATGTAACTCTAAAATGAGACTAGAATGTTTTGCATAGAAGTTACTGTAAAAGAAATTAATTAATATGATGTTACTTGGAAGGAACATGTAATGGTTTGTTGCTTTCTATCTTATGTTAAATGGAATGTTAGAGAAAGAATTGTGTTCATTGTTTTCTCTAGAGATGGTATTGTTGTGTCAGAGTCTCAAGACTTTTGGCTATATTGGGGGTTTATGTGCAGTTGTTACAATGTATTATCAAGTTAAAGCTTATAGAAAGGATGACAACTTTTTGTAGATGGGTTAAAAAGTGACACTTATCAAGCATGCAAATTCTAAAGTGAAAGAAAGGCAATGAAGATTATTCATTGTTGGATGGATTTCTTTTTTTCTTTAGTGTACTTGTATATGTTTACACACACCTACATCATAGTTTGAGAATTTCTAATTCACAATTGTTCTGAGTTTCAGTGGCTGGAGATTCTGCTGGTATAAAAATACATGCTGTATTTGTATCAAAAGCGTCAGGTGAAATACTGAAGAAATACGTTGGGTTGACTGATGTGGAAATATGGCTCATTCCAACTTTTGAAAACTCAGCATGGTCTATCATGGCAATTTCATTTATATCCCTACTAGCTATGTCTGCAGTGCTGGCCACTTGTTTCTTCGTCCGCAGGCATCGCATAAGAAGAGAAAGGCCTCGAACTTCTCTTGTTCGGGAATTTCATGGTATGAGTAGTCGCTTAGTGAAAGCAATGCCAAGTTTGATATTTACTGCTGTTTTAGAAGATAACTGTACATCAAGAACATGTGCTATATGCCTTGAAGACTATTGTGTTGGTGAGAAGCTCAGGATTCTGCCCTGCTGTCACAGTAAGTTTTCCCATGCCAAACTTGTATTCTTTTTTCAAATTCAATATATTATTTTGTCCATTTGATCTGTCTTCAGTGAATGCTTATATACTGGGGGATTCAGTCTACTTGAATTTCCTGGTACTGTGTGCAGTTGAATAATGGATCTAAGGTTGATCCTGTGTTGAGACAAACGATAGCCATTCACATGCTGTAAACTTCTGGTGTAATATCTGCTATCATCACCTGGCAAATAAGGATGTCCTTGATCATGAGGCAGGATATGGCTATTTTCCCCACTCCTCTTGGGGTTCATCGGAGATAAGTACAAAATGAATGCTAGTTTCGAGGTGATAGTAGGTCATGAAATGATTTAAAATGCTTGAAGGGAACAAACGGGATATCATGATATTATTAGGTTCTTATCATAGTTATCAATAGTGGGTGATAGCAGCACTATCGTGGCGGTGTGGTACAGAGCAGCATCTGGCTGCTACAATTCTGCCGTATCGGAGCGCTTTATTGTTGCGGCTGTCAGCCCCTTTTGTGGCCCAAAAACAGGCTTTCACAGTGCAATAGTGCAGCTACAGAGAAACAGGGAAGTTCCTGCTAAGTAAAAAGGGTCGATTTCCATTTTTTCCCTATAAACAACACATTTGAGGGAATTTCTAAGGGTAAAACAGCCCTCCCCCCCATTCTAGAAGTCTTAGAAAACCCTAGCCCCACTTTTTTTTTCTTGTTTTTTTCTTCTTTCTTCTTTGACACTCTCCTCTCTCTTGTTCTCTGTTCAGATGGAGCCATCCATCTCCAGCAACTTTACCGCCAACATCCTTTCTTCTCTCTTTTTTGTAGTTCCATTGCATGTTTCTGTTCTGTTCTCTGTTATTTCTTCTCCTCAACAGTGGACTGCAAAACAATGGTTTCATCTCAAGGATAAACTCAGTAGACCAGACCCAATTTTTGTTGATAATTATTTGTGCTATGAATATGAATTTTTGAGTTTTTTTTAGCATTATGTAATTATGGGCATATTTATAAATTATATATCTATAATATCTATATATATATTTAAAATAGCAGTCGACTTGCTATGCAGTATTCTGCTATAGGTTTTTGGACTCAGCTATTACATGCCGGTATCCAAGATTTATAACCATGGTTCTTATATTTTCACCCAAAGTTTCTGAGTTTGACTGTTTGGAAAGCAGTTAATTGTTTTTTGGGGTTGAGTGTCATCTGGACAAACCAGAAGGGGTTGGGAATGTATTTAACCTCCAAAAACAAAATAAAATAGTAAGCTTTGAATACAATCCAATTGACCTTGAACTCTCCGACAGCTACAACTAGCCTTTGCGGTGTCGGTCTTATTAATTGGTGGCTAAGCCTTCCACCATATCTCCTAGTCACTAATGAGTGGCATGGGTAATGATGCCGCCATTCTAGTGTTCACCTAGGATTAATCAAGTGGCTCTTGCACAACCAACTTGTGTGGATACCAGAGTTGTGAAGCATGGTAGGATGTTAGAATCCAATTGCAAGGCATGGGGCTTGAGTTTTGCAGTGGAAGTATGGAATTATATTGCAGCCTTTAGAAGGCTTTGTGCTTTTCAACTACAACTACTAGCTTTTTTGGTTTGGTTCTCCCAAGGTTTTTATCATTTTCCCTCCATCTTCATCTTGAAACCTTTATGCTTTGTTTGGTTTGGAAGGAAATATAGAGTGCAAAGGAAAGAAAACACGGATAATGATATACTTTTCTTTATTTGGTTGAAGGGAAAGTGAAGAAAAAGAAAAAGGAAAAGTTTACTTTTAGATATAAAAATTCAAACTTTTCCTTTTTCACTTCCTTCCAATTCAAATTAATTTTTTTTCTTTCCCCTCATTTTTCTTCCCCTCTACCAAACATATCTTTAAAATGTCATTTGCAGAGTAGCTATACTAAAGAAGTGGCACCCAATGTGTTTTTGCTGTAGATGATTTCATTAGAAATTTTATTTGGTTTCCTTACCCCTCAAAAATCATTAAGGATTGCAAAATGACTTACTTTATGTGAAATCCTGGTATGCAACTTATGATTTGGTATAATAAAATTGATTGTTGATGGATGAATGTATCAAATACTCATCACCTGATCTTGGAGAGAAAAAAATTAAAAAGTTTCTAATTTACATTCCATATTGTCAAAAGTAGTCAACCCAATGGATTGGAAGGTGCAGATGACTGTTGATTGACCTGGGATACTAGATCAAAAACCTTGTCATTAAGGTTTTCAGAAAAAATAAAAATTAACAGTCCAATTATTACCTGAACCTCACATGTGGATGCTAAAAATGTGACATGAACAGTGAAATGAACTGGATGAAAAAGCTTTACTCATAAAGCATGCCCTAAAAAAAAGGACTCAAATTACATGACCAACATTGCTACTATTCTTTGAATATTTTGTTTTTATACAATGTCCTTGTATTGGTCTGAGCCTTCAGAAGGCTGAAATGGGGCCTTCATAAATCTTTCTTGTTTTCCTTTGTTTTTGGCTTTTGCAATCCCTTTGGTGCTATTGATGCATTGTTGCTCAACAAGATTAATCTCTGCAGCCTGTTTTGTATTTCTTACATATTTGCATTATGTGCATATTAAATTATGACTGTTATAGATTATGCTAATTCCATTTTTCTGATGAGTTATTGGCAGAGTTTCACGCTGCCTGCGTGGATTCTTGGCTTACTTCATGGAGAACCTTTTGTCCAGTTTGCAAGCGTGATGCAAGAACTGGCTTAACTGATCCACCACCTTCAGAATCCACACCTTTGCTCTCATCAACCCCAGCATCTATGGCATCCTCTGTCTTGTCTTCTGCAAGGTCGTCATTAGCTTCATCTTCAGCAATACAAATTGCCCGGACAACTCAGTCCCCGTCTGGTTCTCGTAACCATTCCATAGCTAGTACGCCTTATGTCCAGCCTTCTTTTAGGTCCTACCATCAATCCCCTTCCCTCAGCATCAGCCAAAGCTCTGTAGATCTTAGGAATGCATCCCAAAGATCTCTAGCATCTCACATGAATTCTCCTCGTTCCATGGGATACCCATCTTTGTCATCTCTCAACTCAAGGTACATGTCTCCACACATTCCAAGTCCAAGCAATGCCTCAGCAAGTTTCATCGGTTCATCCAGTCAACAACAGCATCCTCTTCGGTATAGCGAGTCAGCTGCGAGCTTCTCACCATTCACATCAGCACACTCTCTTCCGGAATGTTAAATTCTTTAATTTGATTTTATCATATGATTGAGATGTCTGTGCAGTTGAACCGATAATTGCCAAGTCATTGAACTAAAAAGTGGCCATATCATCGATGAACGATGGTCCAGTCCCATGTGATGGTTCAGCATTCCCTCCCGCCATGTCTCCTCTGGCATTTGACTTCCTTCTTGGCACCTGGTGTACATTGTAGCATCTTTGTGATGTTAGTTTCATTTACATGTGCTGGTTGAAGTTCTTAAATTTTCAGGTTGGTGAGCTTGTGCGTACAGTCACTTGTGTTTCGTTTGTGCTTTGAATATTGATGTTTTTGCAGCCTTGATTTCAAAGTATAGTCAACTGCTAACAAGATAAATGTTTGGCTCTATTGGCTGACTGAAGTCAATAAGAGTTCTCTATGTACTGTCTACTGGATTTGTTCAACTGAATGATGAGAGATCATGTGATACTCTTAGTGTTATCTATGCTTCATCATCTAATTGCAACACTTAGTATCAATAATACCATGTTGGTAATGATGCTGCTTACAACCTTTTCTTTCTGTATATCTTAATACTCTACTCTACCTACTTAGATATTAACTCTTCGATCTGTTAAATACTATTTCTACACAGAGAAACCTTGAAATTCATGATTTTTATTCAAAATTTCTAAATTGTAAAATTGATAAACTAGCATGACGAGATGTACAGGTGTTTCCCCTAGAACTTGAAAACTGAGGGGTAACAATTTTTCACCCTTTTTCTTCCCTTCTCCCTTACCTTAGTAGCATGCAATGAATAGTTTATTTTTTTTCAAGTGTATTTTGTAAGATAGGTACATAAATTCTTATCATCAATAATATACTGAACTTTTCGAAGCAATTTTCGTACAAGATTATCAACACATTTTACTATGGTTTTAATTGGTTATTTATACATTTCTGTCAATAAGATTGTTATTCAGTTTAGATTAATTTTTTAATATATGTTAATAAAAGATGAAAACAAAGATAAATAAATTAAACTTCTTTATAACTTAAAATTAATTTATGTATCCGAGTTTTATAATCATATTTGAAGTACATGATCTTAATTGATAGAAAAAGTTTGATCTATTTTACTTTTCATAGATATTCATTTAGAAGTAACTGTGTTTAAATTTAGTATATACGTTGATTAGAAAATAAAAATACGATATAAACATGGGTGCGGACAACACAATGAAAAAAGGTATTTCACACAATTTCTCAGAAAAGGAAAAAGATCGGCAAAATTTGTCGGTGAGGATACGACGAATTAAACAATGAGTTTCATGGCTGATGACACGGACACGATGGCATAACAATGAATGAAGGTTTGGTTTGTGGAACAATCATGTCACAATCTTCAGATTCAATTAGCTGAACTAGTTAAATAGACCTTCGGTTAGAGGTGCTAAAAACTTGGGTCGGGAGATATGAGCGTAGTTATATCACATTAATATTACTTACAAGTTTTAAAAGATTTCAATTAGTGTTATTTTTGAGTTACAGATTAATTGCTAATAGCAAATCATTTTTATTTGAGTTAGGTTGTTCAGATGTGCAGCATGCTTGATACATGGCCTAAACATTACAAAGTAATTCACCCAAGTAATCAGCAGGTAAATCTCCCTTAACAAATCATTAATTAATAGTATATACAATTATGTTGAAATATTTTAAGAAGTTTTGTTAATTATACTATTTCATTCAATATTTTATGTGAATAATACATATGATCTCATTCAACTTTTTTTGTTAAGCTGGCATTATCTAAATAAATTTTAAAAAAAAGGGAAAAAATTGCACTGATATTATTAAGTGCGAAGATAGGATTTTTGATGTTGAAAAGACAAAAAAAATGATTGATTGTATAAACATTCCTTGTGAAAGAAGTTTGGGTTTGTACATGAGGATTATTATGGTAGTGTCCCTTATTAATATGGTGGTCTTTACTCTTGAAGATGTCAGCGCAATCCCAGTAAATGTTAATTCTGCCATTATATTACCTTTGTATGCAGTATTTAATATTTTCTTCAGAGTCAATTTTCAATATTTAATTTCAGACAGCTTGGGATTGATGGGAAGACTTCCAACACTAACGTCTGCGTGACACATAGGTCATCACAATAAAAAATTTCCATTTTATCTTTACAATGGTGATGGTTAAGTGATTATTTCCTCATACCATACTTTAAAGACTGTTTAGTAATTCAATCAATCCATTATAAATTGAATAGTTCAATTGAAAAATAAAAAACTATAAAAATGATTTTTTGGTAATTGTTTAATTTATAACCCTTTTTATAAAATTAAATTGAATTGAACTGTACGTAATTATACACATTTTATTTTTATTTTTATTTTAATAACTACAAAGTATATTTTTGTTATACATATGTAATATTTTATTTAATGTAAACTTTTTTGTTATTGATTATGAATTAAGAATCTTGTTGGTTATGTATTTCACTTTCATTATGATTGTTGCATTTTTTTCTGAAGAAAATGAAAAATTAAAATAACTAAACCAAATTAAATTTCTAAATATTTTTTCTGGTTTAGTTTAATTTTTATAACATATTTCAACTGGAAACTAAAGTGTAAATATTATTTATAATTAATTTTAGACATTTTTTTCTTTAAAATTAAACTAAATTGTTTCGTGAGTACTCTTACAATTTAATGATATTTTGTTATTCAATTTTTTTAAATAAAGTAAAAAATTGAAATAATCAAAGTAAACCAAATTATTGAAATTTGTTTTGATTTGAATTTTTTTTATAATATATTCCATCTATATTAAATCAAACCGTAAATATTTTTATAATAAATTTAAATATATATTTTAAAAATCCAACCAGTTCACTTGCCAAATATCCTAACCTACTTCTTCTCTTTTCCTTTTTTAATGAAACCAATTACGTCAAATTTATTATCATATCTGTCCTTTCATATTTTCATGCAATAACGAATGATCACCCTATATATTTTCAATTTATCATTAAAATCGTGAAGGGTTATGTGATTGTTTTCCAATTTCATACTTTTTATTTTATTTTTTTATTTTAACTGTGTCAAATTTATTATTATATCTGTCACCCTTTCGTACTTTCGTGCAATAATGTATGGTTTGCTCTTGCGTGTTTCTCAGTGTTTGATATATATATATATCATTAAAATATTTAATAGAATGTATTTAATATTCTTTAATATGAACTCATTGTTGATACACGTTAGAAAACCTATATAAAATTTGGATAAAATCCCATGAAAATGAGTCAGTTGGATTGGTTCTAAAAAAATATTAGTACATTAAGACGTCTTTAATTTGTTTATACCATTTTGTTAAACTGTCGCACTGGGGAAGAGCTAGAACTTGTTATTAGAATTTTAACATAGAAACTCTTAAACTATACGCATCTTGACAACTCAAAGTAAACATGAATAACAATACACAATACTCCAATATTTATTGCTTTGAATCTTTGACACCCTTTGACGACTCATTTTTTTACCTTTCTGTCTTTATTTTATTGTGGGCTAATATTATAAAAATGTGTTTAATAGTTGAATTTCTTAGGGACTTGTGTTATTTGAAAAACTCTGCCTTCAATTTTTCCTACTTTTCTCATCGTTAGTTACTTATTTGACTGCTCTGTATCATATAAGCATTTTCTTGCGGGTCTTTCTATATTCACACGCTATAAATTAGCATTAGGTCAGAATTGGATGTTGAAATATCATGGGTAGTGGAAGAAGAAAGCAAGAGGACCACTAAAATAGCAGATTCCAAAATGCATTATAATATATTCTTTTTCTTCTATTAGAGTTCAAATTGTTTGTTAAATTCCCCGGTCATGGTTTCAGATTTTCTATTGATTATTGAATCTGGCTCCTCTTTATGTCACTTTATGTCCATGCCCACAATTTCCCATCTTATCCACACCTACACTTAAGCCCTTAATCAAATTTTTAGTAATAGGAAACCATTGTTTCCTTTTTCAAGACTTGAGCTGTTAAAAAATTACATTGAATTGTAATCTTGTGTTTTTTAGAGAAGGCGCAAGCTAGTGCTGTAAAAGATTAACTTATTTGAGTGAGTGCCATTAATTCTTTCTTTGAATCCTTTCATATAATTAAGTAATGCATATTATCATTTTTAAAAAAATATTTTTATCAAATTTAAATTAGTAAATTTTACATCAAATCATGATAGGATATTATATATATATATACATAAATTGTCTTTCTCCTAGTATGACCATATTATATTATTTAACAACATTAGAGGATTCAAATTCGGTACTTTTTGATTACATAGGTTAAATGTATGAATTGAAATACTGTGACACGTGCCGAATTAACTTAAGTATGTAGCAGATATGATTGTTAACTCTTGTCTCAGTGCGCATGCTTGCATTAGATCCACGTTTTAGGGTGAAGAGATGAGGAGCAATCCCTAAGGAGCCTTTAACATGACAGAAGAAAAAAGTGGCCTTCTAATCTATGACTAATATTTATTTGATATTTGTAAAATATGTGTCGGCGTGGGTAGCTATTTTTGCAACTTCGCTTCATATTGTAATGATGGGGGGAAAAATCATGATGTAGTTGTTATTGGAATACAAAATTATAGCTAACCTTTTCCCCAAATAAAAAAGAAAAATCTTCCACATTAATTATTATGCTTCAACCATCTTTTGTGCATTTATAGGTAATCCTCTAAGGCGCACGAACTGGGCTACGTGGCCCATATTGTGGAGCAGAATAATGAAAATGAGTAATAGTTGGAACTTGGAACAATTATAGAGTCGTCTCAATTGAAAAAGAAAAGAAAAACATTATAATGAAGCGAGGAAGGTAGTTTTCTATTATTATTTTATTTTAATATTATTCAACAAAGAAAATAGAGTTGGAATGGAAAAGGGAGAAATTGTTGATCTGACAGAATAAGTTTGTGATATTCTGTCTCTTTTTCTTCATCACGTTCCCGACCAGCATCAATTATGAGATTACACAAACAAATGCAATATTTTCAAAATGTTATTTATTATTATTGGAAGCTTGTTGTGCTTTTCTTCTTCGTTATTGCGTGAAGATAGACTATTTATTTCCCTTCTTTTGGAATTTTTCACGGATGTTCTCTGTACGAAACAGTTTTGTTCAAAGTACGATTGAATATTAAGGTGAGAATAATTGAATCGTAATTTTGTAGAAAATTTGATTTTTCATTAATCCCACCTTTGTTAATATTTTGCATTTAAACAAGAGATTGCCACCGACCGCTTCATTAATTTGTACGGTCAATTTATTTTCAAGTTTTCAACCGCCAATTGAATTAAATAACTAGGGAGAGAATTTTGTAATTTATATTTTATTTTTATTTGTAGTTTTGATCTTATATTTAATAAAAAAAATTTCTATTAAATGATAATGTTATTGACGAAAGTATACAATTTAGATTTTGAAAATTATATTATATATTTTTATTTTTATTTTTGAAATTTGGCATGTAGAATTTAATATTAATTTAATTATATTTTAATTTTTCCATAAAAATGTGTGTAATAATAAATAATAAATAAATAAAATTAATACCTTCAATGATAATATGTATAAATTGCTCAGAAATCAAATTAGTCGTACACACACTCTTTTGACATTAAATTATAGAAAATTTTAATGGTAGAAATTAAAATTAACAAATTTTATAAAATAAGAAATCAAGATTATATATTAAAAAATTGTAGAAATTAAAACTAAAATTTGATATGAAATAAGGGATGAAATTTTTTATTAAACCTTAAAGTTTTCTATCTTGAATAAGGATATTTTAGACTAACAACCTATATGGTTTATAAATTTAATTTTGATAACTATTGGTGTAACATTATTAACTAATTAAAAATTATTGTAGATATTAATTTTAAATTAATTATTACAATTTAATATTTTTAATTATATAACACTAAATAATTAAATATCAATATAAATATATTCCAATTAAATTCGTATTTTATATATAAGGTAAATTTTACGATATCTAATATTTGAAAGGCATTGATATCTCCTTTTGTGGACTGTTACAAAATGAACACTCGTATTTATGATGATCACATCATGAATGACATGAAATTAATAATAAAATTCATTGTTTAGGGTTTTGATATTTTTTTAATTGTTTTATGACCCTTAAATCATTTTATAGTTATAATTTTTATGGTATTTATTTCTTTGGTACAATTTTTTATGATATTTGATAAGTAAATTTTATAATTTGCAATTATATTTAAAACATTTTATTTATATTTTCTTTATATCTTTCTTATTTTATTATTATTATTATTATTTTAAAGATGATTTATTATTTGAGTATTAATTTAATTTTTTTATCACTGTATTATTATTAATCATTTTCTTGTAATAACGGATTATTTCATATTATATAACATATTATTCTATTATTTTATAATAACAAATATCTGTACAAATAATAGATGATAATAAGTATTTTATAAAAAAGTAATAAATTTTAAAATTTGTCTAAAATTTCATTTAAAACTATTGCTACCATTATTTTATTTTTAAAATAATAGTAATTATTACTTTTTTATGATGATTTCAAAAATTTATAATAGTAGTTATTATTGTAATATATGGTGAAAACATTTTTTTTAATTTTTAATGCATTAGTATACAATCATTTTTTATTTTTGTAATGGTGAAATATTATATCTAATTCTTAAGATAATAAAAGCTTTGTATAAAATATTAAAAATTCATAATTTTAATTTTTTTTATAATAACATTATTTCACTGTAAATAGTTCCCAAGAAATGTAAAAATATTATTGTGCCCCCTTCATCATTAATTTTGGCACCATTATCATGCTGGTCCCTTCAGCCAATGTTACCATACCACCCTTATTATTACAGTATACTGCCACAACCAGGATCACATACATCATTGTTGCCGTTGGTACAATATATTATATATTTTTTAAGTTTAATGGGGTTATTGCAGAAAATTTTCTGAGATTTCTAATTTTTTTTTTATCATACCGTTTGTAAAAATGTCATAAAATGACCCAAGGAACGATAATACTTTTGACAGAATTAATTTAGGCAACATTTACCATTATCAAATTTCTTAAATTAGAGAATTAATTCCTAGAAATTAAAAAAAAAAACATTTTAATTCGAAACATAAGCTCTCATGAGTCATGTAATAGTGTTGTTATATGCCACATACTAGCCATCTGAACCACTGAGTTACCAATCATTTTTCATAAATATGTAACGGTTAGATAGGCTGTAGAGTTTAATGCACAATATTTATAATGAGAAACCTTAATAATTAATAGTAATCACGAGGGAGAGACACGTTGCATATTTCTCAAAGCTATATTCCTATGAAGATAACCGTACACTGTATACACCTACTGAAACTTTATTATCATGTGTTGTATACATTGAGTTTGGTCTAGATCAGGCTGCATAAAGTTGGAATTCAAAATCATTAAACAAAAAAATTTAATATATATAAAACTCAAAATTAAAAAATTTACAAAATTTGATCCAAATTGAAGAATTGGTAACATGAAGCTGCATAGCGAAACACCACCAGTTCATGTACTTCCACCAACACTAGTATCTTGTTATTTTCTTACCCTTTTGTCCACAAAGTTGTTCCAACTGTCTTAGTTGTGCATGTACTTGATTATTAAGGAGGATTTATTTATTTATTTATTTATTTATTTTAAGTACATTAATGAGTGATGACACTATATCTTACCTCACTTTTCAATAAAAAAAATATTAATCTTAGAATTAGAGTCTCATTGACTTGAATTTGGTCCTTTTTTTAATGCCCTTTTGAGCACAGGTTATGATAACTAAGAGATACCACTAAATAGAATAATGCTATGTCACAATGCAGATGGGCCTCTTGCTAATTATATAGTCTCGCTTTGAGCACATCCACTAGCGTAAAACATGACATAAAGATGTATTCTAACGTAGCTTTCATCATATGCTGCACAACCAAAGTGAACAAAGATAAAGGGGTTTTTGGCTTTGACCTTTACACGAACATAGAGACTTCAAACATCATCAAGATAATGGTTCCTTCCTTTCAATGTCCATGGATTTAACAGTATAGCTACTTAGATCTGCCACAAGAAATGCATTGAATATATTGAAAACCATGCGGGGAAAAAAATCAGATGGACCCATTTACATAACTTGTGTTCCAAGATTGTCAAAATCAATTATGGCGATAGTTGGGTGCTTCGTCTCTTGTCCTTTATTTTTTTATAAATACTATTCTTTTCTTTTTCCCTTAAGAGAGGTGAAGCAGAGTAATGTGCAGATGAATATGCTTCTACCAATAATTGAACTCCACTTAATGAACAATAATGATTTTCTCTTAACTAGGTGTAGATAGGTTTATTAGAAAAAAAAATACATTTTGCCCCATATGCTTATATGTGACCCACACGTGTAATTTTAGGTATTAAGTGTACGTTACAACTTACAAGTACCATAATAATAATCCAAATGGAAATACAATTTTCCACTTTTGGTTGTTGAAAATGTACACGGAAACGTCACTAAATGGAATACCAAACGGAGCATGTGGACTTAAATTGTACTGTGATGTGCACAAAACAAATTTGTGAACTTTTTTTTTAATTTTTTTGTTTCAGCAGAATAGTGGTAAAAAAGGCACATAATTCGGGATTCATATATCCTAGAAATTCTATGTCAAATCATCTAAGCTGATGCCAACTTTTAAGGACCTGGAATGAGATCTCACCTTATCAGAAAAAGGAAATTTTTAAGGAAGATGAAAGTTAATTCTTACACTAAAAGACAAAAGAAGGGGTACATTCAATTTATGAAATTTCACTCAACAAGTGATACCCAGAATTGTTATATTCTGGGGAAGCAGAATAGACTAATAGAGGGAGATATTATCTGAGGATGATGATTTGGTTCACCACTAACCTTTAAAAAAATGTTAATATCTCAAATGATTCTACATCCACCTCATCAGCATGATTTAGCTAGAGTCTAACTCAAGCCTTATATTTTTGTTTGGGGTATACTAAATTTCTAATATATATTTATATATATAGTTTATGTGGTGGTGTTGTGTGGGGAGCGTTTGAAAGGAAGCTTGGGTAGCTCAACAACTTTGTTAGTTGTGATCAACATCAGCTAGCAGCCACGCACAGAATTAAACCCATCACTGAAAATCATAGGGAATCACATTCACTTCAAATTAATACAAAATGTACATAAACGAAAAATGGAAAAGTCAAATCAATAATTTGGCAGTCTCTTTCCCACCTGTAGTTGAGTACATTGTTCCCACATGGGATCATGCAATTGTCACTCATAATGTGTTAACCATCACATGACACACAGCGAATAGAGTATATTGTATTTAGAGAGTGAGGAGTTTAATGCCAAATAACCAAAAACAAAATGATAAAAAATATCAGTAATCAGTGATCTCTGAACAAAAGGAGACAAGCACTGCTTCCTATACTTGTATTAACATATTACAATAACTTGGGTTTCCAAAGACATACTTGTCTTCACATACCATATTTTAGAAACTAAAAACAAAGATCAAAGGTTTGATTAAAAGGTTAAAAAAAACAAAGGAATGAAATACCTCATTATGGTTTTTCTTATAACAAGATGAACACAAGTAGATTGAGCTTAAAGGGACCTGCGAGTAACATGATCATAGGAGCTTCTTCTTGAGCTTGGAAGGTACACTAAAGATTCAGAAACAGCACAAGTTCTCTTGCAAGAAGAATAAAGGCTAATAAAACCAAAACGGTCACTAATACTCCTTGATGACACCTTAGCGCCATTCCACAAACTGCCACTTGTTGTTTCTTCATGATCATCCTTTGAGCATTCAACAAGTGCTGCTAAGAAAGGATCCCTTTGGAAAACACTTTGTATTGAGTTCTTCTTCCTAACCCTGGTTTCTTCATGATTTATCTTTTTAGAAGGGTGTGTGGTGGTGGTGGTAGTTGGAGGGGGCAATGGTAGTAGTTTCAAGGATGATTCCTGAAGCTTCTTCTTGGAATTCTGTTTCTTTGGAATTCCAGGTAAATGTTCCCAAGAAAATGGGACACCTGAGAATCTAAGAGGGGATGCAGGACTAAGGAGTGGATCATCAGGGAAATAGAATGATTCAATGGAAGAAGAGGAAGGTGAAAGTGATGAACAAGAAGAGGAGAATGAATGAGTCCTCCGAGATGAAGGGTACTTTCCTGAAGGCAAGGTGTCACATTGTTTTGGAACAACAACCTTGGCATGTTGACCACTAACAGTTGCTGATGAAGAATCCATTGCGTTTGTGCCAGGAAGAGAGAAAAGAAAAGTTGTGCTTTATTCTCTACCTCACTTTGCACATTTTATTATATATAGGCACATACAGAAAGACAAGAGTTCAAGAGGACAAGTCCTATTTTACTAATTTTATGCTTTCATCTTCTTTTAAAAAAGTTAAAAAATGAATTTAATTTTGAGGGAAAAGAAAATAAAGAAAATGATATTATTGACTAACAAAAAACGACCCCATGGCATTGAAGAGGGAGACAAAATAGGAAAATGAATAATGAAGGAGGTGATAAAGCTATGTTTTAAATAGAGAGGTTACCATAAAGAGTGGTTAAGAAGCAATCACATGGTAGTGGCTGGCCAAACATGAGGAATTGCAGCTACAAATACTACTCAGGTACAGGTTTAAATCAAATCGGTTTTGGGGCTAAAGAGTTGTCTCTATGTTCCTTTGGAGGAATAGGTAATTAATTTCATCTAAAAATATACATCAAACCATAAATGCAGCATATGTTTGAAGATGTCAAGGGTCAAGGTATTTTACTTCTGTAAAATTTCAGTTTGTCCCATAGGCAGAGTTAAAAGTTTGGGTCTTTATTGTTGAACTATTTAAACATTCCTTTAAAATAATTTGTTTACTTGGTAAAATGTAACTTTTCAGCTCTGGTTTGTCTATGGTCCAAAAATAAATTGCATGAGATGCAGTTTTTCATATGCTGTTGTTCCTACTAAAATAGAATCATGTTTATAATATATATTTTTTATTATAAAATAGAACTTATGATAGAGGGGTTTTTGGTTTACATTATGGAGGATATTGCATACAATTATAGAAAAACTCTGTGTTTATAATACTATATTCATTTTTTGTCTGTATATTTTGGAAGATAGTATATAAATTTAAAAATATAATTAATATATTTATTTATATTAAAATACACAAAGTTCAAGCAACAAAATAAAATTAATTCATGTAATTATAAGCTAATTAAAGTAACCTGTGAAACACACTCTAATTTGTTTTTACAAAATCTGGTTAAGGACGAAACTTAGTTTTTACTGTTGACTCAAATTTTGACAATTGTAGGTAATACATTTATCAGCGTTTTAAATATTCACTAAGACTTATATGATTTCATAAAATCTTTTTTTGTTTTTTACTGAGAATTGCAAAATGTAATTTCTCTTTATTTTTTATTTTTGAGATTTATATAAAAATAGTGAAAGAATTTTATAGTATTAGAATTTAATTGAAATATAAACAAAATAAAAGTTTTTATACTTTATCCAATTACAAATTTCCATATAGCTAAAAATAGTTAATTTCTGTAGTATTTACTTTAAAAGACACATTCATGATGATTTTTAATTGGTTGATAATAAATTTTTATATTAATAATATATTAAAATTAAAATTTTATTATTTTTAATCAAATCTTTAAAATTAAGAAATAACCCATAAATAATATAAGATTTTTATAATTATTGGCGTGAACAAAAAAAGAAAAGAAGTAACTTGTACTTAAATTGAAAAATTTATCTCTTTTAAAATAAATAAATACGTAAAATAAAAAAGTAAAAGTGGAATTCTTGTTCAGCAAAAGGGATGAGAATGGCATGGAAGACTTCCACTCAGTACTGAAGTAAAATTAAGACCTTAATCCTTGTGTCGCCAGTGTCAATTTAGGTAAGAATGAGCGTTAAGTAAATTTTGAATTGACAACTGTTAGTCCAATCTATTTAGATGAGTCTATACATTTTTTATATGTTTATATACTTAAGGTTCAAAAATATTAATTTTAATTAATTTATATTTATCAATAAAGGTTAATATAGATAATACATAGTTCATTTTTTCTTAATTAATATTTTGAATTTAATTCTTATGTAAGAAAAAATCTTCAGAGTTAGTCCCATTAGGATGTAATTGCTTTCTGTTTAAACACGATTATTTCATGTGAAAAATACATATGCTTTAAAATAAATTTAAAATATAATTATGCTTATTAAATATTTAAAATTTTATATAAATATTTATTTTAAAATAATATTTTGATAATTTAATAAAACAATTATTATAACAATTAACTACGATATATTTAGACTTACGAACTGACCTTGCCCACTTAAATATGTAAGGCCCAATGTTTGTTCAGCTTTGGGGCCTATGACAGACCCAAATTATGAACTGACAAAATTTCAAGCCACTTTTCAAGACAAGGGCTTTTAGTGACCCAAAATAAAGTTGCCATTTTTCTACGAATTTAATTCATATTATTTATAATTGACGCAAAAAAAAAAAATTCCTATAGTTGATAAGGCTTTTCATCAACATAAATCTATGATCTAAACTTTTCCATCCGTTTTTTGTTGCATATGGATTAATATAGATTTGATTTATTTTCTGTTATTAGAAAAATACGAATAGTTCTCTTTTCAAAAAGAAAAACTTTTTTTTTTTTGTAAATAGCAAATATCATGCGAATATATGTATAGTTCAGCATACAAATTTAGGCCTAAATCGTAAAACGGTGAAATTAAAAATCCGTTTGGTTTAAAGTTAAGAAAAATATTTTATTTTATTTTTTGTAAATTAGAGAATCAATAGTAGAAAATAGGTGATGCATGATTTATGATATCCATGGGATGGAAGTGACTTAGTTTCACTTCTACAAGAATTGATTCCCACGATGCCAACTGAAAACCAAACAAGTTATAAATTTGCGATCTTAATCAAATTATTCTCTTAAAATAAAATAAAATAAAAAAAGTCTCAAAGTGATTAGGTTATTTGAATGTCAATCTGATCAGCATCTTGGACTCACTTCTGGAACGTTCTTTACATTTTTGTTCCTTTCTTACATGACAATTTTTGAATTATTGGATTTGAACTATCAGAACTAACTTAATTGTGAGTTATCCGCATAGGGACTAGCAGATTAGAAAAACTTTGCAAATATTCACCTATCCTAGCTCACATGAATATTGCAGGATCCTTCCATCATAAGTAGTAACTCACTATCAAAGAAGAATTCGACTGGTAGCTAAAATCTTGAGAGGTTTAAATTATGATTTTGTTAACTTCAAACTCTAGAATTGATGTTAGACATCCAAACATAATATTTTATTAAAAAATATTTATTGCATTTTGTATTTTTTATGCAATAAATACTTACATTTTTAATAAAAATTTATCACTTTTAGATGCTTGAAATAGTTGAGATACTTCTCAGTTTTATGCATAGATATAGTAAACAACACTTTCCGCAGATTTCTGGTATCTTATATTGGCATCAACAGGAATTGTCATTTGGTCAATCTAGTTGACAAGGAACTAGTTGCTATTCCCAAAGATTACTCTAGACACAAATGAAATTATGGAATTGGTCAAACTGCTTTCTTAGTCATGGCTTAAAGAATATAATAATTTTTTCCATTTAATTTCATTCTTGGTATGTATATGACCTCTTCTACTTGTCCAAATCACCATAGAATAATGTTTTGTTAGGGCTGCTGGGGTCTACTTGGGAGGATCTTTTTGGCTATATACAGATACTTCTTATTTGCTATGTTGGGTAGTGTTCTTTTACTTCTTATGATGGTTATGAATTTTAATGTATCAGGTATTCCTTAATATCATTCTTGTACTTTTTTGGGTATAACTTGTGCATTTTCATTAAATAAATTGTTTGTTTATATAAAAAAATTCTCAATTTTATTTTTTAAGTTAAAATTTAAAAACAAAGCTATATTACCTTTACCTTTATTTAGTTAAAACATGAAACAAGATTCTATTACGTTTATTTATAAAATAAAACCAAACACGTTGACATTATGCCGACTATTTCATTTCATATTTCCTTTACTATCTTAAATGCCATTAACTCTTGATCTTCGTTGGCTGTATAGGTTATTCTTCATTGTTACACTGACCCCACGGTCTACATGAAAAGAATGGTAATTATAAGCCATCTTTTTGGATATTATTTATAAGGTTCCGTTGTGTTTTGTTGAATACGCTAATTCACCCATTTATTGTATTAATTTTGTAAAGTAAAACCTGTTATCAACAGCTTCCACTAAGTTCTGGGTAATTCTATGACGTGTACGTATTTGGTGTTCGAAAACTTTGGGTTGATCAAACTGGTGTACGGTGAAAGCGGCTCAATATTTTTACGATTTTGGGATTTAATGTTGTGGTAGCAATGGTAAGAACTCAAGAAACAAATTATATCAAATCCTAACGAGTCGAAATTATAAGAATTAAAAACAATAATTACTAATTATTTAAAAAATTAAATTAATTTTTTTTTTTAAATATATTAGAAATCAATTTAAATTTTTTATAACTGAACAACTTTTATTTTTAAAGTTTTAAAATTAAAATTAAAATTAAAAACTCACAATAAACGGAACCTTAGATTATCTTTATGCTAGTGGATTGATATGTTTAATGATAAAATTAACATTTTTATTTGATCATAATAATTTTAATTATTTAAATTTATATTATAAATTTAATCTAATAATTTATAGAATACTTTTTAATATATATTTTAAAATATATAATAAAAAATTATTATTTATTAACTTTTTATGATATATCAATCAGATAGATGTTTAAAAACTGTTTATAGAATTATACATCATGTATTTTTATTGGATTGAGAATAAATTATTGAAGAATCTCTCTGATGACTAGCCAGCGGAAAACAATTGTTCAGCTGTGTCCTCACTCGCATGTTTACCACGTGTTCCTCTCCAAGTGTGTGCGCGTGGGTGTGTATTGGGCGTAACTGTTTACAACATTAACAGTTATTTAGGATTATGGAATGCTGAAAACAATGAATGGTACATGATCCACTAGGGGGTAAAGAAATCAGAGAACAAGAACAGCAAAATAATAGCTTAAAGATTATATATTGAATATGGAAGAAATTTTTTTATTTCTTCCATGAATATTCTGAATACAGAATGAAGCGTGGAGGCTGGAGACCAATTTGAAATCCAAATCTACAGTTACTATTTGCTCTTCACTTCAATCTTGATTGTTAATTCTCTAACTTTACAACAGAAACTCTCATTTTTCGATTACAGTTAGTAGGAATCAACAAGCCAGTCCAGCCTAGTGTGAAGGTTGTGACTGCTGCACTAGGAGCCAACAAATTGATCCATCCTTCTCTGCATTCTGCGTCATTTAAAACATCACGTTTAATTCAAGGTTTTCCAAAATAACCATTCAAACAGAGAATCTTCAACTCTTGATTCGCCTCAAGGCAAGGTAAGCCAATAATCTGTAAAAGAAAAACATGAAAAACAACAGCCCAATGCATCCCACAGTGCCAATTTGGCCAACCACATCTTCTTCAACAAACTTGCAGCCTGCCTGATCACTGCCCCCATGATAGCAACCCAATAGATATGATATTTTCTTACCATCCCCATATTGGATTCTAGCCAGCAGTCTATAACAGTAGAAGGTTGTGGATATATATTTGATCCAAGCCACAGAAGATGGCACCTTGTGTACATAGTATCCACCTGTCAAGACAAATGCTAGCATTGTCACTGCTGCAACTGTGGAAGCCTGTTTGGCATCCATTATTGCTGCACCTAAAGCAAGGCCAAGACCCTGTGAAACAAGCACGTATCCAATAATAACCAACCAAGTCAAAAGAAAAGCCCACAAATCAGGCTTTAATCCACCCATCCAATATGTAATAATGAGGAAAACCGTGGGAAGAATAAGCTCCATGGGCAGGTCTCCAACAATTCGAGCCATGAAATAGGACGATAATGTGTACATACCAGAAGCTCGCTCTTTCATAAAGATGGCACGTTCTTGAGGGAAAGCAAAAACTGAGTTGAAACTTGGGAAGACTCCCCAAAAGATGGAAATGAAGAAAAGGAGGCCAAGCCGATCTTGAATATTCCTATAGTCAGAGTGCCACCACATTAAACCAGCTAATAGTGCAGCAGCAATAACTTGAAACACTCTCAAAGTGTTGAAGGATTCGTGCTTTCTTTCTTTGAGGCTTCTCTGGAGCAGAATACTGAATTGGTAAAACCAATCAAAGAAACTAACCCTGTCACTTTGTCTACATTCTTTAGAAGAGCTGTTTCTCAAAGTGTGCCCGTTTTTGGCAGGAACAATGACAGTGTCCATGCAGGCAGCGTTTACCTTGGGACCCAGTACTGTGTTGTATGAATGAACTAGGTTTTGCTTTATGTTTGGTCTATCTCTTTCACTTTGACCATCCACATGGCAAACACCTACAGAATTCAAGGCCAAACTTGATCAATATTAACATAGGATTTTTTCCCCTCAAAGCTATACAAAGTACATTCTATTTTGCACTTCAATTATGTAGTTATCTCTTATTTGAATAAATTAACATGCCCAGTAACTGAATCCAAGGAAGTACTACATAATGGCAACAAGATGCAAAATAACTAGAAAAAACCCAATAATTTATTTAAGAGTTCGGATTGCATTCAGTTTCAGAAGCAAGCACTGGGCTAGCTTCATATTTTGTAATTAACCTTTATTTAGCTTATAGTTGGCAAGAAGTATGAATTAAATTTTTAAATTTAGGATAAAAAAGAGACAAGGGACCACAACAGAGAGGTAGAAAGGGACAGAGATTATCCACAATAAAACTAGAGAGAGATATCAAAGCTTTCTATGAAAAACCCTTATCTATAAACCAATAATATACTGCTAATAAATTATTGAAAGTGATAGCTGTAGCATCATGGCGAGGCCCAATGGAAACAAACATATATTGTGAAATATAGCATTTAAATAGCCAGATCTAATTACATAAAAATATTGAAGCTGAAGAAACTGGGAAGTATAGGATAGGTCAAACCAGGGATAGACTACTTAAAGTATGCTTAAATTAATTAAACAAGTACTTGTTTATTCTAAAAGGACCGATTAGGGGCAAGAACATGCTTAAATAGGATAGTGGAACTTGTAAAAGCTGACTTATGTTAGTGTTATGGTGAGTCTCCACTAATATTGGTGCTGGCACTGCTCATTGGGCCACCAGCTCCCACTTTCATTTGCATAATATCAATATAGCTATTTACTTTTATTTCATTAAACCTTTCTGCCATCAGACTTCACTTTTTGCGGGAAAAATGTTTATAAGGATGTAAAGCAACCCAACACGTGTAGCTCTCTAACAGATCCTAAGACAAGAGATTCTAAAAAAGTTGGAGGAAAAGAGAAAAAGAAACAAAGTGAACGAGAAAAGGGAATCGCTGCAAAATTGGCCAGATCATTGTCAAAGAAGTGAAGGTCAAGTTTCTTTCCAGATGTAATGATGAATACGGAACAGCCCCCCAAGACCATGCTCCTGGAGTAGGTCAAGAATAATTTGGAAGAAAATTCAACTGTTATTCTTATACCGGAATTATTTAAATTATTTTATTTTAAATAAATAAATATTATTGAAATATTATATCAGATATTATTTTTTTATTTTTTATAAATAATTTTTTATTCATTTAGGATGAGATTATTTATCCAGATAGCTTAAACATATCTTCTTATACTTCAGTATTTCACATTTTTTTTTACAATTCTTTTTTATATGAAAGAAAATTTATTTTTTCTCTTTTTTTTAGTAAATAAAAGAAAGATATAAGCATGAATATAAAAAACCAGAAGTGAGAGTAACTTTATTAAAGGAAATTTTACCAACGTACACCAATTGTGCACGGCGAACCGAACATCCAAGATTAAAAAACAAAGATACACTCAAAATCCAACTTTAATTAATACCTCTAATAAAAGCTTAACCTCCTCCATTAGAAATACAAGATAAGAATCGTGGGTAAATGCTTGTGAATTTATTACTACTTTTTAAGGGCAGACCGTGATTCAGTGTGCCATTTTTCCCAGGTGCTCTTTGCTTTCTTTTCTTTATCTTATTAATCAATGTTCTAAGAACAGTGTTTAAAATAAAATTTTTATTAAAATATATTAAAAATTATAATAGTTACATATTCCTAATATTTATAATAAAAATATTTTTAACTTCTTAATAAAAAATTCATGTTTAACATCTTTAATCAATATTAAAATATTTGTTAGCATGCTTCGTTTTCCCTCCCCTTTTACAGCAATTGATGGTTTCTCACGCTATCAATGTCGTCATCACCTTCTCCACCTTAATATCCACATTATCATCATGGTCCCAAGAATCAACCAAAAAGGTTAAGAGAGGCACATATCCTAATAATCTTTTAGTGCCAAAGATGTTGAGCTCCATATAAGATAAAAATACCTAGTCAAAGAGCACTTACCATACTGTTATTCATGAATTAATTATTTATAGATTGTGCTCAGTGATATCACCAACCAATCTTTGCTAAAAGAAGCAAACAGCAGCACATATAGAAAGGTCAGTTATCTACTACTCAAAGACTCTAGTCCACTCCCAAGCATTTCCAACTTTATACCCATATGCACGTTCTCTTTTGACCATAAAATAGCTTTGGTCCACATGGCTGGCGTTTTCAATGATAATTAGTCTAGTCCTTCAGCAGATGCTAAGGGGTTTAAACAGTTAGAGAATTTCTACTGAGCTCATATCTTTCTATAGCCAGTTATACAACATTTTTGCTATGTTTGAACCACAAATAAACAAAGAAATAGAGAAAGAAAAACGTTTAATAAAAAATCTTAGACAAAAACGGAAAATACAAAAGAAAAGGAAAGAGAAACATGCAAAGTAGTCCGGTGCAAGTTTGTAAACAGAGAACGGTTTATGGACACAATACGTGCCAATATCTGCACCAAAACGTTACGTTCTATTCTAATAATTTATTGTCTTCGTACAAGCTCAACCCAAATGCCTATTTTCGACATCACAACAAAAGTAATTTTGATTCTGATGTTATTCTTTCCAAAGGATATTAGATCGACTTGTTCCTGTTGAAAAGGATATGGTTGAAGGTTCTGGTAACAAGGGACCATGCCTGCATAAGTCCATGAGTGCATGATATGCGTCCCTGTTATTTTTCTTCCAATTTTGGAATATATTTGGACCCACATAAAATTGGCACTAAACCAAATTTGATTGGTAATTGGAAACTACTATAACTTTTTCTTAAACCACCCTCTCTGTTTCATAAAATGGATTTAAAAGCTCAGTATTCACTCTTTCGAGATCTAGTTATCTGATCATATGATATTCCTTAATAGTTCATTATTTAAAATCTTATCTTTATGACATATGCTTCCAGCTTAATTACAAATTACCTGGTAAAATGTAGACTTCAGTTTTCTTATCAAATAGGTAGTTAACTTAAAGGAAAAAATTCCATGCCTCACTGGAGGAGGCAATGGATATGATTTTGGTTTGGCGAAGAAACAGTACTGAGAGGAAAAAAAGGCTAAAAAGAGAGGGAAAACCTGAAGCATAATGAGTCAAATCAGGTTGGTCCCGAAAAAAGGAAAACAAACTGGCTGGACACTGGCTATACAAGAAAGGCAAGAAAAGTAGAGCCAATGACAGACGGTTCCAAAAAAAGAGGACACGTGGTGAGCATCAAGGAATTGTTTAAAAAAAAGCATCCCAATATTGATTCGAAAAATCAAAACCCATCACGTATCTAATCGATTTGTTCCACTCAAGCTGAGAAATCTTCCTCTTTCTTACCCTCCTCATACCCTAAAATATACCTTTACTCAATATATTCTTTACACACAATCATCGACACCCCATCATCATAAGCACTATCACAGTACAAATGGCCAACTCATTGCCCCCCCAAAAAAACTAAAAATGTGAACTACAAGCCTTTTTTATTTTAACTACATCCTACTAGCACTTGAGAGTGATCCAAATATTAGAGTGATGTCTACAAAATTTCCACTCAAGAGACTCAACAAAGGAAAAAGAGACGAGAAGAAATGAGAAAATAACCTGTGATAAACCTTATTGTGAGAATTTTAAGAATATCAGTTAAAGAATATTTTTCTATACATTAAAAATATTTTTTAACTTATAATCGAAAACAATCTACCTAAAACATCAAAATCATTAAAATAGATTTTATCTTTTACAACAATTCTTTTTTATATATATAATTGGATTTGAAATCCTAGTTAATATATTTAAAAATATATAATTATCTCCCAACTATGTCAAGATTTATTAAAGGATTCAATAATATTTGAATAAATATTAAATAAATTTTATATTTGTAATTATATGTATTTTTTAATAATATCTTAAAACCACTTTTAAGTGTTTATGATGTTTCATTAGGAAATGTTAAACCACAGGATACATGTTATTGACCAGTAAACGGTATTAATGAATAAAATTTTGATTTTTTCGCGTCTAACTTCTCTTATATATTTTTTATCCCTTCTCTCCTTTCTTTTTCTATATTTTCTTCATCAGATCATTTGTTAAACTTTTTATTTTCTTTTTCTATATCTCTGTTTCCTTAGCATCTATCACGCGGGTGTGAAAACATAATTCAACTCTAGAAATGGTGTATAAGCCAAATAAGAAATCCCAAAAGATCACTGATCAGAATGGCAAACCAAAAACCCAGTTGAGTTGCGGAACATCGGGGTGTTGGTATCCCCTGCTAGCAATCTTAGGAACAAGCCACAGAGTCACACTACATGATGTCTGCCACAGTATGTTGTCCAAATTAATGCCCCTGAATGATGTTTATTAATTGAGTTATGATTTGAAAACCAATTATTATATATTTGTTTTCTTTTTTATTATTATTTTATTTGTTTCTATCATACTATTCATCATATCTTTCATTTTATAATTTTATCATATTTTTATAAATACCTCCAAATAAATGTTCGATAATAATTTTTATATATCTTAAAAATATTAATATTTATTTAATACATGTCACCTTTCTTTAATTTTTATTTATTATATTATATCAAATATCATATTTATCAATCACTCATGCTATCTATAATTTCTCCTCCTTGGTTCTATCTCTCATTTTCCTTATTAATTAGTTCATAAACCCTATCATGCCCATATTCTGAAAGTTCTACCCCACACAATCACATCCACCACCATCACCACACAAGCACACACTCCGATTCACTAAATCCCATTACCCCCCACTACGAAAATAAAAAACATACTAGATATCAACTTATCAAACTCAATGACAAACCCTCCCCTATTAGCTTAATATCAGTTAACAAGACTAATCCACACCAATTAAAAAAGGGAATAATAATCATAATTACAGAGGTTGAATTAACTCAACCGACGCAAGCAGATATAGAAAGTTAACAGTAGTTTGTTAGAAAATAACAGAAGCGGTTGAAGCAATTTTAGAGTTGACGTACCGTTAGCGAGATCGAGCAGAAAATCCGCCGGGTTCATCGGAAAAGACGGCGCGAAACCAACCGACTGAAAGTACCGCATAGCGTCGCTTCCTTTTCCGAAGTACAAACTCTGACCTTCTGACAACACCAGCACCTTGTCGAACATCTGGTACACGCGGCTTGAAGGTTGGTGCACCGACGTAATCACCGTTTTCCCCTTCTTCGCCAGCGAACCCAGCGTCACCAGGAGGCGGTGCGCCGTCGTGGAGTCCAAGCCGGAGGTAGGCTCGTCCAGTATTAACAGCGATGGATCCACCAGCATCTCATGCGCGATGCTCACGCGCTTCCTCTCTCCACCTGACACGCCGCGGATGAAGCTGTTTCCGATTATGGTGTGCTCGCACTTGCCGAGCCCTAGCTCGGCGATGGCGGACTCTGCCGCCGCGACCTTGGCCGCGTGCGGCAGGGTCCTCGGGAGGCGCAGCATGGAGCAGAACACGAGGGTCTCGCGCACCGTTAGGTGAGGGTAGAGGATGTCGTCCTGTGTGACGAACCCGGTTCGGCGGAGAATCGGTTTGGTTAGTTTGGTGGAGTTGGCGAGGATTGTTCCTGTGAGGCCGTGTCCATGAATCCTCCCTGCGAGCGCGTTTAGGAGCGTCGACTTTCCGCTCCCTGATGGGCCCAGCACCGCCAATATCTCCCCTGGGTACGCTATACCCGTTACGCCCTTTAGAATGCTTCTCTCTTGAGCCGCTCCCACCGTTGATCTTTGATCTGACGGTGATGATTCGTGTGTCGCAAACAATCTCTTGATGCTCCCTCTTCCTTGTTTCTCCTCTATCTTCAATCGGTATCTAACGTCCACGAACTGCGTTGCATGAAAATATTAAGATACGAAAATGAATTTCTTACTTCAATTAGATTAATTTTATCCATAACAAAAATAAAAATAGAAAAATAGGAGGTCAAACTCAACGAAGTCTAATAGGTCTGAGTCAAACCCATGACTCAATGAAAGAAAGATTAATATGTTTAGTTATTGTGTGTAGTAATAAATACCTTTAGAGTGATAGGGTAAGAACAAGACAATAAAGGAGGGAGTTCACGCGATTCTTGAGGGCTGTGTTTGGCAGGGGCATGAGTGTTAGATGAGTCTCCATTTGGAGTTTCTACACCACCAAACGTTGCTGTTGATGTTGCTGTTGGCGTTGGCATTATTATTTTTCTTAAATTGAATTTATTTTTTTTTATTTCTTTCCCACTCTCAAGTTTTGACAAAAAGAGTGGAGGGAGTTTGGAAACTTGTAAAAGAGGGAAGAGAATTGATGATAAGAAGGGAAGAAGGGTATGGCAATTTGGCAAAAGAAAAAAGAGAGAAGAGTGAGAAGAAATGTTAGTAGTGAATGAAGTGAGAGGAACAAGGGATAGGAACACAATGGGGTATTTATGGAGGGATCAGCACTCATGCCACTGCCACGTCAAAGTGGAACTACCAATTTGGGATTGCTACGTGGCAATCATATAATGTTCATTTGGTAGCTGGTGCAATGGTTCATGGAATGGTCCACTTTCTCTTCCTCACAACTTTTTCTTTCTTTTATCTATCTCTTTCCTTCTTTTTTTCTCCATTTTTTTTTTGTTTCTCAATAAAAAAATTCAAAAAGTAACACAAAGTTTAATTTGGATTTTCTTTTCTTTATTGCAAGGAAATACATTAAGCAGCTTCAGAAGCCGTGCTCCATCTATAAATAGTAACAATTACTAGTTTAGTATTCTAAAGTTAAGTTATCTCATTGCACTTGGGCTTGTTTATTTTAGTTTTTATATTTTGAATATAAAATATATTTTCCAATAAACATGTATAATTATAAAAATTTAATAATTTAAAATTAAGTTCATCAAAATTAATTTTAAACTAAATAGGTACTAAGTTGGTGGTGAAGGAAATAAAGAAAGATGCAGAGAAGTGCATGTATGTCCGAGAGCGCAGAGCAATAATTAGAGGAGACATGAGTTACATTTCAGAATCTTACCTACTGTTGTCAAGTTGAAAAACTGGTATGGTAGATAGGAGAAGCTGTTGCCGTTGTCCATTGCCACCACAAGATGAATTTATCACTGCGGGATATTTTTTTTGAATCTCGATTTTCTGCTATTAATAAACATATAGCGTTATCCCCTTTTTCAAAAAAAATAATAAAAAATCAAACAAGGAAATAGGGTGACATCAAACATGTGCCATGGGTAATTAGTAGGATGCAACTTTGAACTTGGAGCAACACAGGTATGGTCTTCTTCACATGGTTCTTGCAAAAGTCAAACATTCATCCTTCTTAACTAAACATTTATACACCACTACAGTGTTTTTTACCCGTCTTTTACTTCACTTTTTTATTTTATTTTATTACTTCTTTCATTTTTTAACTTTATTATTTCATTTTTCCCTTTTATCTCTTTGTCGGAGTATACACATGTATAATCACAATTTCTCTATCCTTTTCAGGACATAGCACACTTTCATTGCACATTCTTCTTCATGATTAATTAATAATAATACTAATAATATAAATATATATATATATATATATATATTATGAATAGAAAACATAAAGTTTTTTCTTGACAAAATTAATGGACATAACATAACTAATTATAAATTTCTTTGTAATAAAATTTACATATCTTCCTAACATAGAATATCATAAAAAGCATTATTTCCGCATTTTTATTGTTTTGAACTTAAATTTTATTTTAAAAATAATTTCATTTAGTTTTTAAAAAATGTAAAATGAAAATACAATAAAATGTAAGAAGAACATATTGCATAACAAACTAACAATATGTTCTCCATTGAAATTTCAATCATGTTCACACAAGAATTCAGTTATAGCATAATCAGAGTTACAGCACGTAACATGCTAAGCTAAAAAATATGAAAATTCATCAATGAGATAGACCGAGGATATACTCTCTCTCTCTCTCTCGATTTGTTTATTTCGGAGTGATGGTGACTTGAACGTTGGAATGGATGTGCCACCATTCAATAACCCATCTTCTCTTGCATGAATATGACTTCATGGTGACCTTGAAACTAAACCTTAACTTCGAAGTGGTGAAATGTACTATCCTTATTCTTATATTCTTTCCCATTTTGGGGTTCCGTAGACTATAAATCAGCATCACGTGAAAATGCATTAAAAAACAACTTTTAAAATTACTTATTTTCATCTTTAATTCTCAGCTGGAGTATCAAAAATCAAAATTAGGCTTTTTAAGGAATAAAGATGTTAACATTGTTTTCTTTTTGCCATTAGCTTCTTTGTTTAAAACATGCATCAAGTATGCCGAGTTTAAACTTCACCTAAATTTGAAGATTTATATACTCTTCAGCAACTTAAATATATTAATTTATATCATTATCTCAGGCCCACAATTAATCAAATAAAAAAAATTACTAACAATTCAATCAGGAAAAAAAATCAATAATCTCACTATACGAATCTCAATGAATGTCTTGACAACAAAATTACTATGAATTTTTTTACTAATATTTACTATATTTAGGATATACTAGCAGAGAAGCAATTATACATTTTCATATACCCCTACAAGAATAAATAACCACACATACACGTCTGTAATGAATTAGTGTTACTAAATTCAATTAAGAAAAATGTCTTGAAGTCTAAATTTATTTAAAAAAACAGAGAGAATAATTGAAATTCTGTGTTAAATAATAATAAGTTTTCCCTGTAATGAATTTTTTTTTTACATTTAAATGAAACGTGAAATAAAAAATTATCATTCTTCAACAATCATGAAATTATGTATTTTAAAAATATTAAAGTATAATAATTTTTTAAAATACATTTATGTTATATTTTTTTTCAAAAAAATGTAAAATGCATTAATTTTTACATACATAATTTTAAATATATTTTTATCTCTATAAATATTATAATTTATATTTATTTATTATTTTTAAAAAATTTAATGTAGTAATTATAATAACTTTTTCATATGGTTTATTTATTAATTTTCTATCTGTTATGTCACTTAACTAATTATGTTGCTCAAAACAAAAATATAATCAAGATCAAATTATATCATATTTTAAACTTGATAAAATGGTGTTTTTAATAATTTTATTTTAAAATAAATTTTATCAATTTAATTTTTAATTTTTCTTATATTATATAATAATTTTATATATAAAACTTTATACAATTTACATGTTTATAAATATATAATCTAATAATATTTATTTATTCATATTTTAAATAAAGTATAATACGTTAAAATAAAATATGACAATAAAGTATCAATTAAAGAAAAAATTACAGAAACTAAATTATAGTCTTTTAAAATTAAGAAACCAAATAAAAATTCATCATACTTAAAAGAATTACATGTACATCAAAAGTTTTTAGGAAATGACAACCCCTATATATATATATATATATTATCAAAGATATTATATAGTTATATCTTTTAAGATGATTCAACTAACAAAACTGCATGACATATGACATACAAAACAATGAGCACATTCAAATTTTACTATATATTTTTTAATTTGCATTCTTTTTTCCCTTTTATAAAATAAATTAAGAATGACTATGTATACAGACTCAACAGAGCATTAAGAACTTGTGCTTATATTTACAATTAAGAAAGTAATCCCTGTACTATGTAACCAACTTTAATGAGTATTATCTATTTACACTTATAAACATTATCTTTGTCGTCTCTGATAAACTATTAAAATAAAAACATTATTCCAATATAAAAATTAACTATAGAAATATTAAAAAATAGCTAATTATGTAGAAATATTAAAAAAAATTAAATTTTTTATCAAATATAATAAAAATGCTATTATATATATAATAAATTTTAACAGGCATCACTCACTTATTACGTAAAACTTCTATTCGTAGTTTTTGTGAACAGTCATGTAATGTGAATCTAAAGTCATCATCGGTACATAGAACTCCCGAGTTCTTATAAACATTTTCAGCACTCATTCAAGCGTTGAACCCTACTTAGAAAGAGAAAGAGAAAAAATATATTGAAAAAGCAAACTATCGTAACATTTAATAACTTCTTCTTGTTTATTAGTAAAATGTGTTTTCTTTTTTCGGCGGAAAGAAAGAAAATTTCTTGACGTCACTGAATTAATTGTGTGCCATAAATAGTGTGCAGTTAAAGCTTTTATTTCTTATTCTCCTTTTTCTTTTTGTTTGTGCATAGCTTTGACATCAGTGTTGGAGGAAAATCCATTCATATTATAATGTGTCATAATCTTCATTCCGTATTTTATTTTCTTTTCTTCATTTGTAGGTTTCTTTCCAGGCGGCGAGGTCTTAAGCGGTGAGACATGAATTGTAATTTATGAATGCAATTTTTTGTACCTGGTCAAGTTAATTAGTTGTATGAAAACATTTTGTGTCATCCTTTAAGGTATACCCAAAAAAAAAAAAACATTTTGTGTCATACTTGGTAGTGAATTGCTGAGTTATTGTTAATTTCCACCATTTAGACGTCCTTTCATAATGATCATAACACGTCGCAGGACGAAAAAGTTTTTTATTTTTTATTTTCCATGAAACTCAAATATCTTATTCTCTTCCTAGCTTTAGTTTATTCATGTCAGTTTATTATTTAATATTATTAACTAAGCAAAGATTTAAACCACTTAAATCATGTCCACTTTCTTTATTGAGAAAAAAAAGGTAATCTCTCAAAAGACCACGTAGTTGTTCAATGGTTATTGATATAGATAGGTCGACGTTGTAAAACTTTAAATATCTATCAAGGACTGATAAATAAATAATTAAAGGATTAAATTGTAAATGGATAAAGAGGAGTAATTTCTAAATATAACTGTTATTGAGGATAGCAGTTGAAAAGGTTATTCCCTTTAAAACGTGAAGTAAGGTCTTCCTTTTGGAAATATATATATTCTTTTCTTCTTACAGCTAAGAAAGTAGAAAAAATTGAAAACCAAGTTAAGAAATAGAAACCAATTTTTTTTCCTCCTATTCAAGAAATTAAAGATGTTAAAGTTCTACTCTTCTCTAACAATAGATAGAGGTAAATAATAATTTCTCTGATTATTATGTGATTTCTAAGAATCATAGATCAAAATCTTATGATATATGATTTTCTATTATTGTGATCCTAGCTAAAATAACAACTTACGGATTAAGTACTGAGAGGTGATTGCATAGCTCATTTTGATGTAGTAACATTTCTTCTTTATTTTAAAGATTTTTAATTTGTTAAAATTGAAAAATATATTTATGTGAAACAATATTATGTATCCAGTGCCAATAAAAAGAAAAAATATCTTATTTTGATTAAGTAACATTTCCTCCTCATTTAAAGCTTTTTAATTTGTTAATAATTGAAAAATTATGGTTACGTGATGAATAATTCTTCATCCAGTGTCAATAAAAAGGAAGAAAGGAAAACGTGGAAGGAAAAAAAAGTCATAAATTACCACTGATTCTATAGATTTGTTGGCAAAAAGACTACTTTTATTAATTTAATAAAAATCTGGAATTCGATATTTTGGAAGTACAGTGATATTAAAAATTTAAAGAGGAACTTTAATTTGTAGTTATAATGATAATATTACTTACCTCGATTCAAATTAGTTAAAATGAAATGTGTAAATATTAATAGTAAAACAAATCACAATTAAATCGATAGAGGAATGACATAAGTAATGTATTAATGTAAGCTATTACATATAAGAACTTAAGATGATTAAAATACAGCTGAAAACATTTTTGTAAATACGATGATGGGACTTAAAAAGTTATAATCAAATGTCACAATGATTATATATATTTTTCAAAAAGATTAAAATAATAGTTATACCTTTTTTTGCTTAAATTTTTTTATATAATAAAAAAATATTTGTTTCGGCTCTAATTTAATTGAACGCAAACCTAATTTACTTATATACATTTTTTTGTCGGCAAACATATGGATATATTTTTATTTGAGATACAAAGGCATGTCTAAAATCATTACTACATATTATATTTTTTTAATATTTAAAAAAATATTATAAAAATATAAAAAATATTATTTATTAATTTTAATAATATTTTAATAAATATTATATTTATTTATGTCATAAAATATTATTAATAATATTTTAAAATATTATAAAAATATAAAAAATATTATCAATTAATTTTAATAATTTTAAAAAATATTATATATTTTTTTTTAAAAAGATTATATTTGATCTATATTAAATATAGTGTGATATGAAATAACAAGAAATTAATAAGAACTTTGTCTACTCTTGCATACATGATAAATGCCTATGTCTGATAGAATGTTTAATGATTGTAAATTCTATTACCACATAAAATATATTATATGAAGATGTTTTGTAATTCTAACTGTGACTCATCAATATTTGACTTTGTCGACATATTTTTATACGTAATTTACTGATTAAAAATTCTATTATCTCATAAAATAAACTATATGAGGATGTTTTTAACTTTAACCGTAATTCATCGTCAATATTCAATCTTTATAAAAAGAACATTTTTTTATGTATTGTTTAGATATAAAATATGTAATATATTATATTTTACTAAAATATATACTTACTTAAATATTGAAATATTATTATAGCTACTCTTAACATTAGCTTAAGTCTTTATAGAAAAACAACTCTTATCATCAATATCGGAAACTAAATCTGATTCAAGAATCTTTTAAGGATTATGCTATAAAAAATTCAATATTTATTTATTTAATTTAAACAATTTAATTTTATTTATTTATCAATTTAGATTATTATTATTTTTAATTTATACACTTAATACACGAGATAAATCCTACTAAATATATAGGATAAATCTTGCAAAATATTTATCTCTTTTGGCTAAATCTTACAAAACTATTATTTAATCTAACTACAAATAATTAATATTTCAATTCAATACTCTTTATTTTTTTCTCTCGTTGGTATAACTAATTTTTTAAAATTCATTTTCCCTCAGAAATTGATGTTCATCTCCAAGCTCCTATGTTAATTTGGAGAAAGATTTAAAAGTCTAATTGTCAAAAGCTATTTATGTGTTTTTGACCCAAGTTGGTGTGCTTTCCGCTAATTCTAGCATTGCTAATGCACGTGGGACAGAATGATTCAATTTTTCAAACTTCTGTGTTCTCCATGCCGGTTCTAATGTCAAAGTGCACAGGTCAAAAACTCTTAAGAGTATTATAATACTTGTTTTTATATTCGTATTCAAAATTTATTTGTACTCATTCATATATAAATAACAATTTTAATTTTTATATTTATACTTGTTGGATAATCAACTTTCTATATTCATCTTCATTACTTAAAGTTTTTTTAATTACAATATAAATTTTCATTTTTTTATCATGTTTAATAAATTAACAAAATATAAATATCATTATAAATAAAAATATTTATTAAAAATATATGTCAATGTTTATATTATTTAAATTCAAAATGTCGATTTAATTTTAAATTTTTTAATTAAAAAATCTCAAACTTTAATTTTAATTATATATTTATTATTTTAATTGCACACATATGAAGGTGAATGAATATCTATACTCCCACTCACAATCATAAAATTATATAGATATTTATCCATGTCTAAACCCAAAATTCATCAAATAAATATTTACTTTGCAGATATTTTTCCTATACAATAAATAATAGACCCCCATTATCAATCCAGATTAACACTTTAATGATAACATGTACAATCAAAAAATATTTTTCCTCCAATGTGCTCATACTTAAAAATTAACATGTTAACATTGACATAACCTCTTCTAAATTTATTCTTTGAGCCTTTTTATTGTCCTTGCAATGGTGGTTAAAGAGGGAATAATTAATCAACCATCAAAATGGAAATAAATTTCTAAAAAATTATACTACTACCAAACCACAAAGGAATTTTTTTTACAAAAATTCTATAAATTATGAATATATATACAAGTATGAATGCATCAATTGTTTTTCCTAAATTTGTAGTGGTCGAAGCTTATCATGAAGCTTGATCAATGAAAACTTGGCTGTGATTAACTTCACCCATATATGTTAAGAACTTAATTGTGGAATGCTATTACCTCAAAACCCACACTTCCACTATCTTCCCCTAGCCCCTTCCTCATATAGATGGAGGTGAGGGTTGTGAGTGATAGACTTTATAGAGAAGATTTAAATATATGAAAATCAAAATGCACCCTCACCTACATGGTGCATGATAGAATTACCCAACTTAAGAGCATTTGATGGCAGCAGTTGTTTGTATGGTCATGAGTAATCAATACATTTAGAAATTATATTTGATTCCAATTAATTTCAGTCATATTCATATAATTTTAATTAAACATAACTTAAAAAAATCAAATTCCTTAATTTTAAAAAAATATGCTACTTACATTTATGGTTTTGCAAAGCTAAAGTAGGTGAATATACCTATTAGAATGTGATTTTATTTTTAAACTATATCAAAACTTTATTTATTAAATTTAAAATTAGAAATCTTACTTATTGCTGAATAGTCCAAAATAACTGATAAAACGTCACTATCCATTTTGACTGCCTGTGGATGGTGTATTTTGGGGTATGAGGGAGAAAGTGGAGTGAGTCAGAATGAGGACCAAAACAGTGAAACATAGATAGAGTCGGAACTTTACTTTCATGGAAAGCGTAATTGACACGTGTTAAATAGCACGTGCGGTCCACTGAGTCCTTTTGTTTTTTACTGTTAGGGTTAATGACTTAATGCAGAGCACAAAATCTGTTGCCTCCACTTGGTTTTGTTTTCTGTGTGATACGTTGTGAGCTTCTGATTGGACCACATAACCCACTCAATTTTTCAACGCTTTTCGCCATCCAATCATTTATGCTTTTCAAATTGTTAGGTACATTAACACCAGCCATTGACAAATTTCATTAAACAAGTTACAATTTCCCCTTTTAACATAAAATTTAACTTTTCTTTTGTCGATACTATGTGTGCTACTTTATTTTATAGCCTTTCATTTTCAGACACTCAAAATCCATTGTATTAGATGATGCAAATGGGAGATAGCAACAAATAAAATGTTTTCAAAGAAATTAATTCTGATATATATATATATATATATATATATATAAACAACTATTTAATTTAAAAAATTATTTTTTATTTTTATTTATTTAATAAAAACATTAAAAATAATATAATATTTTTATAAATAAAAATAAAAATAAAAAATCTATTTTTTTAAATCAAACGTGATTTTAAATGTATTAGGCTGTAAACATGTTGAGATGTATTATTATTATTATATACTTAAAATAATAAGTAAGCACACTCATACTTTTGTAATTAAATGGGTTATTATAATGAGATATGTTGAAATTAATTTAAAATTTTAAAAGCTTAGTTTAATATGATTAAATTTATTTAAGTTGAAGTGACCTTATAGTAATTAAAAAGAGATTTTACACGTGCATGTAAAAGGAGATCTGAGTTCTTCGAAACATCAACCGTGTGGTAGCCATAAAATCCTAATCTTCCATTAAGCGTTGCCTTACACACTATGTGATGAATATAAAAACTATTTAATGATAATTGCACTTATTACATTCCGCGAGTGTGTAATTTAGACAAAAACTAATAATAATAATAAAATCCTTAGTATTATTTAAATGCATCACGCATAAATATAGTACAAGTATTTTCTTTTTAAGTTCAAGATCATCAATACTCAGACACCACATCTCATTAATTTAAATTAAGTTAAATAAAATTATTATAAGTAATAATAATTTTTTAAATATTCAATACAACTATATTTTTTAAATATTCAAACTTAAAATTCCTAATTAACCTATGACAATTCCTTGCAACTGATCTATACATCTATTGATATATAATAGGCTCCAGTATCTTATTGTAATTGTGATATATAACTTATAAGAATATTTTCATTATTTTCGGTTGAAGAGATAGATCGTGAGTTAGATATAAACAAGTTTTTTCTTTTTGTCATCCACATAAAAAAAAATGTGGTAAGCTTACAAATGTGGTAAGTTTATAGCAGTGGATCTCTTACCAACATTTAGAAAGTGCAATGCCATTGATTTGGAAGTGTGAGGCATCCTTTCAGTGCTTGTCCCCACCTCATCTTATATGGAGAGGCAGATGAAAAAACTGATAGGAAGGTTATGAGATGGATACAATAATGATAAGGACATGGTTCAAACTTACAAACCATAATGAATATTACGTGGGGACAACAATGAACAACATCTATTAATGATCCACAATCTCATCAATATACATTATATTATGTAGAGTATAACAATCAACTCGCTCAATCATCAATTTTTATTAAATGATGATAGACTAAATATTTCTCATCCTAATATTAATTTAAAATTTATTTTTATTTTTTATTTTCTATTTAAATGATTATAATATATTTTTAATATATATTTCAGCTTATTTACGAATATATTTATCATTATTGAATTAAATAATATATATATATATATATATATATATATTTATAATAGATTATAAATAGTTGGCTTAAAAAATCAAATATTTTATTTAAAAAACAAATAATATAGGCCATTAACATAAGTAAAGATGGCACTAACGTAATGATGCCAAGCCAACTCTTAACATTGGCTTAAAAAAAATACAGCTGGTTTAGCATCAGCTTTCTTATAGCCGATGCTAACATTCCCTCAGAAAAATTTTAACGTTCACCCTACAGCTGGTGCTAACTATATTGTTAGCATCAAACAAAGTTGTTATTAACTTCTCATAGATTTATGATGTTCTATATGTTCTTAATATTTATAATATCATTTTTTTTTAAAATATTTTTATTTCAAACATAGTTAAATTTAAAAAATATTATTAAATAATTATCTAATATCGTAATTTTAAATGTTCACTTTAAACAATTACATAAAATCAAATTAACACGTCCTTAATAACACATGATTCATTTTTCCTATTTTATTTTAATAATATTTTTATTTAATTATATTTTAGTTTCTTTTATTTTGAAATTTGACAATCTTGATTTCTCTATGGCTGACCATTTTGATCCTACTAATATTAAGATTTTACAATTTTAATCTTCTCATTAACTTTCATTAAATAATTAATGTAATTTATTTTATTTTTTATTCAATTTCACTAATCAATTATTAATTTAACTTAATTTTATATTAAAATAATTAATTTAAATTTTCTTATCAAATTTTATTAATCTATTAATTATTTGATAAAAATTTAACATTAAGATTAAAATCACAAAATTTCAAATTTTATATATTAAAATCCTTTAAAATAAATTAAAAAACTAAAATTATTTAATCTCAAAATTAAAATAATTAAAATACAATGAAACTTAATACTTTAATGTTAAATTTTGTGACAGTGAATATATCTCTAAGTATGATATCGTTAAATGTTCTTTAAAGCACGTCTTGTTTAGCTTGCGATATTTAAGAAATAATAATTTGTTTAAATCAAATATGAGTGTTAATAATCAATATCAACAAACACACTTATGATTCGCTTTATTTATAAATAATGATTGTCACTTTAATGTTATGTATTATAATTAAAATTTTAAAATCAACAAAAATGCATCCCTAACTATTTCACTTAAAATAAATGTGAAATTAAATTCAAATTTTGTCTTTAAGAAAGCGCAAGGATGCATTTATGATAAAAATAAGTAGAATCTGAAAATTGTACTAGAATTTTTTTTATTTTTTTTATTTTGAGTATATAAGGTACTAAGGTATTTACGCTTATAACCACAATTATTAAACAAAGAGCTAGAGCCGTATTTGTGTGTATAATAGCTTTAATATTAATGAACACTTTTATTCCTTGTCTACAATTATTATCTATTTAGTTAATATTTTTTTGTTTTATAATTTTTATAGTTATTTTAATTTTGACATAATGTTGTTTTTTAATAGTTTGTAAGTGATATAGGGTAAATTAGGTAGTATAATACTTATATTAGTGCCCACAATTTTTTATAGGTAATTACTAAAGTTTAATTAATGAGTAAACGTTTCAATCGTTGGGAGTAATTTTCAAGAATATCTATTTCATTCGAGTTCAATTGTCATTCTTAACTGTATTTGATTCTTCTGATAGTTTACACCAAAAAAAAATAAAAATCTTCTGATAGTAATTAAACAAAAATCACGCACAAAAATTATAAAAGAGTAAATTTTAAAAAATATTAGTCAATGTCATGTAAACTTTAATTTAAGTGAATTTTTTTAAAAAGAAAAAAATTAAAAGTATAAGATAATTTATACTTAATTAAATTAAATAAAATGTTATCTTAATTTAAAATTTGGCAACAAAATTAAAAATAATAATAATTTGACGTATACGTGACTATGATTTGATATGAAAAACAAGTTATATATATATATATATATATATATATATATATATATATATATATATATATATATATATATATATATATAATTGGAGCAGATATGAGGGACAAGAATTATTATGCAAATGGGAAAAATTGAAACCAGTTAATTATCTTAATTTTTTTAAAAATACAAGTAACTGATAAAAATTAGTTAAGGTTGTATCTAGAAAATTTGGAACTTTAGACAAAATCAATGCTCAATAGCTGATCTAATATAATTATCAATTCTTATTTTGTTCTTTCAATTTTTCAAGCTGTAAATTTTTTAATTTTTTTTATAATATAATAAAACAATTCTAACCTTTGTAGTGATTAATATAACTAACTCATTCAATAAATTTCATCACACAATTCATTTTAAATGAAAAAATTTTGATTTTTAATTTTTTTAGCAATAACAATATGAATGATATTCTAGTAATAAGCAATGTATATATTTAAAATAGCATCCAATTCATTTTTTTTTACATAAATTAATATTTTTACTTGGATATTAATTTTTTCTTATCGTTTTTAATATATTCTAGATTTTTTTTTAAAAAAAACCTTCGAAGAATTGGCAAACCACTTCAACTCTTCAAGATTTCAACATCTCTATGAATCATGATTATTTCAAATATTTGTTTCAACTCTTCTACTAAATATTAAACTATAATGGAAATTCAGCTTAATCTAAAGAAGAGAAATAACAAATTTGGCAAATAAAAATAGAAAGTTGGGAAAACATCATAAACTCCGGAGTGAGACGAAGAGGCAAATAAGATAAGAAATAATTAAAATATTAGATGCTTAAAAAAGTTAATTTTAGATAAGTTATTATAAAAAAATAATTAATATTTTTATTATTATGTATAATTATTAAAAAATATAGCAATGAATTAAGTATAATTTAAATAAATAATAGTTATTATGTTGTAAATAAATTAATTTTAAGATTAAATATATAAAAAGAATAATTAATAAAACTTAGTGTTACTTAAAAACTAAATTGAACAATAAATATAATTTATTAAACTTTTGAAGTCTTAGGTAATTAAGGACTTTGGATAACTACTTAGTTGACTCAAGGCCATTCCACAATCTTTGAAATGTTGAAATCACATGTTACAGAAAAGAAGTTATCACATTTAAAACGAGGGTTAAGTTCATAATACAACAATTTTCATTAAAAGTATTGATATATTATTATTTAATTATTTTAAAAATTATGTTGATAATATATAAAATTTAAATTCATAATATAGACGTTGATTGTTTAAAATATAATAAAAGGGATAAAAATATAAAAAAAAGTTAAAACTCTATAAAATATTTTTTAAAAATATTAAATAAAATTAATTTTTTAAATCTCTATCTAAAAATATATAATAAAAAATAAGAATAATATTTTTATTAAAAATTATAATTATTAATATATTGAATTTTATAATTTATAATGAATAAAAAAATTTAAATTTTCTTAATGAACTGTAAAATTGTTTAAATAATATATTATAAATAAGATATTTTTCCTTGTTTTGTTCTCCATAATTAGGTATTTTGTAAAGTTTTACATGATGCTTTACTTGTTGACTTTTAATAAAGAGTAATACGTGCCTATGTGGTTCTTTTATTCTTAACAGAAATTATTATATATGTATATTTCTTTTATTCTTAATAGAAATTATTAAATATGTATAATTTTAGCAATGCGTCGGCATCTTCTTTTTACCAACTATTACTGTTGATTGGGTTGATTGCACTAACGTGTCGACAACACAACTATATGCTAAGGCATAAATCCTCAATATATATTGAATATACGGTGTCACGATTTCTCCTTTTAAATAGCACTAATAAAGTATGTCTCTACCCCTACTTGGCCTCCATCCACACCATAGCTTTCTAAAAGAGACCCATTAAATTTGAAGTTTTATAACACTTATGTCCTACAATTAAAGCACAATTTGGTATACGTCTTCAATATCTGAAATTTGATGATACATACATACATTGTCATCTTACACTCATAAAGAGTTCATACAAGTCACATTCATATTGTATCTTATCCTTATATTAATGTTTATAAGATTTAGGAAGCTTTGTACAGAACAAAACATTAGAGGAAACTAAGATAAAATCCCAAGACTCATGGATATCAAGAAATTCATTCTTAATTTTGAATACTACCAAATCTTGTGTTAACTATTTTTAAATTTAAGCAAAATTTTAAAATTAAAATATATAGTCTTAAAAAAATAAATTATTTGGAAAAAAAACATCATTTTTATTCCTACAAATTTTATATGATATATCAAAAATTTATAAATTAAATTAAATTTAAATCAATTAATTAATATCATCACAATCTTAAAATATAATTAATATAAAAAATAGATATAATTAATTTGATATGACGTATTAGGATTTAAAATTTAAAATTTAATTCAATTTTACATCGTGACAAACTAAATTTAAGCAATATTATTAATAAAAAAATACAATAGAAATTCAATATAAGACAAATCATATAATAAAAAAAATCCTAAAAACACTCATTTTACAGCTGATGATTCAATTTTATGATATAGAACAGAGGTTTTTTATTGTTTACTGCGTTTCATTGCATAAAACTACTATACAAATTTAACAGACTATTACTTCTATATTCTCCTTCTTGATAGCAAGAATATTTCTCTACTTTTTTTTTTTCATAATATTTGGATAAGGATAGAATTTAAACGAAATTAATTACTTCTACAAAATTTATTTTGAATTTCTTATAATTTTTTAAATAAAAATTATCATTATTTTAATATGATTAATGTAACATTTTTTATTGTTTTCTAAATTTGGTGGGCAATAATTGGGGTGCAGCAATTGTACTAGACTAGACAGTAACAAAAGACCAAAATATAACATATATTAGTATATGTTTAGATAAAAATTAATAACACCAATATCTCGAAGTATAAGTTACAGTAAAAAATGGCTGATGACAAGATAATTTTGTATGAAAAAGAGTTTATCTTGTCTGTTTGTGTATTTTTTAATTGCTTTAATCAAACAACATATTTTATAATTATCATAAATGCATGATTATATATACTTACAGTAGATTTAATGTGGATTTACCCTATCATGTTATTTTAGTTATGTTAAAATAAAAAAAGGGGGACATAAAATAATTATAATAGAAACCACCATTATTTATATGAGACCTATTTATTCTTTTTTCATAGCATAATATTATCATGTTATTTATTACGTGACAATCCTAATCTTAGAGCTGCTAAGCTGCACCTGCAGTAGTAGCTGACTAGAACCTAAATATTAATGGCTTATTCATTCATAATTTTTTTTTCAATGAAGTTTTGGAACACTCAAATTTAAATATTAAATCATATAATATCATCTTTAAGATTATGTATATCAAATATTAAATAAAGTTAATATTTATAAATATATAATTTTAGAACTTCGTTTATTTATATATTAAAAATATATTACACATTAAAAGATCAAATAATTTTAAATATTTAAAAACTTTCCAACCAACGTTAGATTAGTAATACTCTATGTTTATTAAAAGTTTATATAATGTATGTAAGTATCATTAGAGCTTTTGAAAGTGGAGCTTATAATTGTTGAAAGCTTTGTCTATGGTAAGAAGGCATTGTGTAGATGAAGACATAGTAGCAAGTGCTTAATGGAATATGCTGTTTTGCGAATAACAAGTGGTAGTCTGCATTTGGGAGTTGGGACACTTTGATTCACGTTTAGTTCAATGAAGTCTATTTGTGTGAAAAAGAAACACCCTAAAGCGCACCAAAACCTTACCTGTGCTTGTTGCATTATAATGTTTGGAAACTCAACTCATGACTTCTATACCTTAATTTCCATCATCTCAATAAACTGCTTCAAAACCAAAAGGACAATCACATGAAAATTCTAAAATGATATTTGATTAAATATTTTCACACTAATATATGCTTCTTATTATATTTGATTTGTTCAAGTTATTTTCCTTAAAAAATGAGATGAATAATTCATGCGTGAACGTGGATGAAAACTCGTAGCTGAAAATTTCACCAAATTATCTTCCATTCATTTTCCCACCATGTTTTCTTCTGATTCAGTTTTCTCACTTCACTTCTCGACTCCCAAATAAACCACGCATTTGTAACCAAAATAAAAGTGTTTGAACTAAAGATTAAGAACAAAAATATTTAAGTTCCAATAAAGCCCAAGATTGAGTTTTTTGACCCAAGGTGACAATAGTAAGAAATTTGGAGGATTTCAGAGGACTAGCATCTAAAAAAGAAAGAATTTAGCATCCCAACTTTCCTTTAGATTCCTTCGCCCCATTCTGTCCTTTCTCCCAAACCCAAACATGAAGGAAATTTTGTATTTAATAAAATTCCATATTTCTCCATTGAATAAACACACGAGAATGCTCATTCAAGAATACGATAAAGCAACCATATGATATCTAGGTCCAATATAAATAAACTTTTAATATATATTTTTTTAAAATAAATCAAATATTTTCTATAAATTATAATAAAAACATCAACTTTTTAAAACTTTTAAGTTAATTTTCGCTTGCAAAAAAAAGGCATAATTTATTTTACACATCTTTTCTACAAATGTTAAATTTAGCCTAACAATAATTCAGTAATAATAAATAACCTCATCAAGCATCAACTTAGAATTCGAGGTATTATATTACACTTACGATTTCCGGAAAAAAAAAACGCAACAATTCTAAAACGCAAGTTAATTATAAATTTACGTGAAAATTTATCAAGTCTAGTTTGTACTTGTAGTGCAGGAAATTATCCGTAGATCTAAAAATCTAAAGCAGAGATCTAAAGCAAGATATCACGCGAACCATAATTTCATCAATCAAATAAAAGTGCACCTTTTTTTTGGTTTGTTTAATGCAAGGTTTAACCGAGATGACGGTTCATTAATCTCACTTCATATCCTTGATTTACAGTGTACACATCCAAAGGGTCTAGCAATCCAGCTAACAAATAACCCACATTTAATATTTAAATGACAAAACTGAGTGCATTTGCGGTTCAAGGCAAGCAGGAATGCCGACATATGTTCCAAAACTCATTATATGTGGTAATTGTTATCCACCTTTACAAAGAAATAACAGCGCAAAGAATACAATTTTCATTAACTATAAAAACCAAAAATATACTACAATAAATACATAAAAGGCAAACAAACTAAAAGAATAAGGGTACTAATTTATACTCATCAATGTCTGTGCCGGGAGAAACCTGCGGATCCAGTATTATAGGTACCTCTGTAGTTTCTACTAGGAGAATCCATTGAGTTCCGAAAGGGAGAGTAGGCAGATTTGGCTGGTTCTGGCACTGACTCCAAAGGAATAGATTCTGCAAAGCAAGCCGTGTTAATGCGTGTGCGCTCAAGCTCTGATTGAAGGAACTCGGAGCTGTACTGCTGTGCAAGAGACTGAAATCCACAAATACACAAGCTTCAGATAGTGAATTTAGCAACAGAATTCAACACAGAACGACTAGTACTAGAAGTTTAGAACCACTTTCACAGCACACAGAATCCACCTCAAAATAAATCACATTTTGTCTCAGTCGTAATATCACATCCAGCACAAATCAAGAAACTAAAATAAACCCTTATTTATCAAGCATCGTTAGAATTTAGATATGAGAAATGAATGCCAAACTATATTAAGTAGTTGCTTACAATGAGCTCATCTGGTGATACAGTAGTTCCTTGTTTATCATCTGCAAGTGCATCCTCACTACCACGAGTAGACCGTCGATTATGTCCTGGATTGTCCACAGCATCACCTACACTCTCCGTAGCTTTTTCCAAAAGTAATCCTTGTAAAGACTTCAAGGAATCTCTTGCATCAGATGTAAAATAAGGGTTTAATATAGTCTCAAAGTACTCAAGCTGCAGAGACACAAATCAATTAATCAACAATCTGGGCTAAAAATTAATTTCTTTGACATCATGACTAAATAAATGCTGTAGGTAAAGGCCATGAAACATACATGATAGAAACATCTTGCATTTTATCTTATTATAGAAAAACAATGCCATAAAGAATATATTTTCTGGTTCCTTATTATTTACAAGATCCCAGGGTACCATAATGCCAAAAATGGCTTCTTAGAGTTTTTTATCCAAGGCAGCTATGCATCACTTGGCCTCTACGTCAATTGGACAGTAAAAATGCTATTTATTTGGGGTTTGTTGCTCAAGGGGAGTCAGAATTAGTTGGCAAATTATGTAAGTCCTTGTTTGACACATTAAACACATATTACAACATGTTGAATTGTAAACCATCAATATACTCCCATGGATCCAAAATGGTATCTCCTTCCAGATCAAAGAGAACTCTTTTCAGGCCAAAGTAGATATCAGACATCAATGGGAAACTTAACTACCTTGTGACCAAACCTAACATTTTCTTTGCTACTAGTTTTATAAGCCAATTCCTTAATTTACGACCACGAGTTGATCATTGGGAGGTAGTTGTTCGAATTTCAACGTATATTAAAGGGTGTCTGATAGTGAATCATAGTGTCGTTGAAAAGGATTAGTATATACAAATAAGAATCATAAAGACACTGTTGCTTCGACTAATGTTAAATGGGCTGGATCTTCCAGTGATAGATGATCAACCTCAGTTACTGTGTTCTTTTTGGAGGAAATCTTATATTTCATGGAAAATTAAGAAAACAGAGTGTGGTTGCTAGATCTAGTGATAAAGCATGATACCAAGTCATGGCTCTCACCACTACTAAATTTTGTATGGTTGAAACAACTCTTAAAAAGAGTTAAAAGTTTGGTGAAATTGGAACTTTGAAGCTAATTTGTGATAAATTAAGCAGGCTCTCCACATTGCATCTAACAAGTTTTTCCACGAATAAGAATCTTAAGCATTACATATCTTTTTTCTTTTCTAAATACATCCAACATTAGGGGGTGTTGCCGAATGTTGCCCCATTCCTAAATTAAGGCATGCTGCAAGCTTCAGCAAGCATGTAGGGTTTAATAGGCAACAGTATACAACTTACCTCAAGCATGAGCTGACAGAATCCATTTGTATCAAGCACACTAAGATCCTTAGTTTCATTTTCATGAAAAATGCTGATGAATGTATCAATCAAGCCTTCCACAAGAATGCCGAGTGTTTTATCCAAGAGAGGTTTAGCACCGGCAAAAACCTATGACAAAAAACAATGCATCTCAGCAGAGTATCTTGGGAAATATAATGATACCGCTATTTATACTACATTGATGCTAATCAGATATTGTTTAAACTGTAAACATAAAAGCACAGTTTAAAAACCAAGATTCTAAAGTGAGGATTGCTTGTGACTAAAATGCTCAACATATCATGTTCAGGTTATTAACTCATAAGAATTCTAGGTGTATGGCCTCAAAACCAATGTGAAGAAACTATGACATAAGTTTAGCCAAGTATAATACCATTAACAGTCAACAAAATAATATTAAGTCAAAATGACCATAATCAACTTTCTGAATACAATATTTCTTTAAAATCCATTTCCATAGAAAAGCCTCTTCCTTAACAAGTCCATCATTAAGAAAGTAGTCCTGATGTGATGATTCAATAATCAAATCCAAAAACAGACATTTATTTTCACATTGTACAGCTTCTAGCTATAACTTACAAATGGAAGAGGGTTTTTGGTAATTATAGTGAAACTCAAGATGGAGCATTTCCTTTCACACGTTTTGTCCATAGTAGGAAGCATAATATGGCAACATTATCTAATTCTAGTCCTTTGGTATTTTCACGGTGTTGGTGGTGTTCAGCATATGGTGTATTGTATATAGTAGTCTCCTTGACAAACATGAGGAGAGAGATTTTGTTGCATTCCTAAGATATCTTATCATCTAAAGCTGTATGTTTTACTTTCCTCTAAACAAATTCATCTTTCACTTTTTTTAATAAAAAGGAATATCAGATCCATATCCCATATGTCATGCAATAATTACCTCAGCATGCACAGCTACTAATGTGTGCAGCAACTCTACTGCTGCATCACGGACGCCCTGAAGAAGGACAGCATAAAATGGAACATCACATCAAAACAGCATTTCTGAAAAAAAATCATTTTGAAGGAAAACAAACAAATAACAAGAGCTGTCATAATTAAAATAAACTCTATCGTTGCTAGCTCCTCACTTTAACCGCAGGTGCTGCTCCCCACTGAATGCCAGAATTCAGCAGATAATTCATGGCAGCAGATCTAATCAAGTTTGCCTGATGAGAAAAACAAGAAATTGTCAAGGTATTGATTAGTGAAAGCAGGACTACACAGTGCAATTTTTTCCAACAAGAAAGAGTACACCCAATGTTGCAACCCTTGTCAATGCTTCAGAATACCAAATCTTTCTTAAATCCGGACAATTATTAATCTCAAATTCAAATGTTTTATAGTATTTAACATATAATATTCCAGCACATCAAACACAACTCAACATATAAATTAAAAGTATTTTATTGGACCATCTATTATTAGCTGACTTGATATTTAGAACTTTAACTTAAGCAGCAGACATTAATTTCTTCACTTAATTATTTTTTTCATTATTTATTGTCAATGGTTGAAACTTCAACAGCATAGAATACTAGGATGAAGACAAGCAGCTGATCACTATCCATCACTACACAACCTTATAATTTACATTGTGTATGATATGACTATACTTTGATATTTGAGAAAGGGCAGTCTATTATTCTAATTGATAATTTCTCCACAAACCATTCATGAAAACTGTCAGTTATTGCAGATGATTCAGATAATCCAGAAAAATTGCTCTAGAAAAAATCAACAAATATAATGGTATTCACAAACCAAAAACAGCAACTCCTATAACTTTGATTATAGCCTCTGTATTTATCTGCTTCCCTCCCAGTTTTTTTCTTGAAGGATCCAGAATGAGAACAATATTTTCCTCATTACCTTAGCAAAAGTATATTGTTCAAGGACCTTCTCTTCAAGCCCTGAGAAACAAACCGCAAGATCTTTTACATCACTGTTTCCTTCATCCTTCCCCCTGAATTAAAAGGCAAACCAAGAACCAGAATGTAGTAATAAATGCAAAGTAGGATGAAACATTTTTATAAAACATACAGCAGAGTGACTAGTTGCTGTCAGTCACATAGATATGCAGGATCATAGAAGATAATAGTTTGAGGAGTTGAAAATTACTTTTAGCCAAATTGAATCTTGGTCTTAAAAAATTGAAATTTATACAAACCATCATATTGAATGAATGATGACAAGCAAGTTATTGTAGAGGCATTGAAGGGTAGGACTAACTGACTAAAAAAACCTAAGCCAATTCTGACAGTCTCACAGACCAAATAATAATTTTCTAGCAGGGTTAGCACTTGCAACCTAACCGAATCAGCCAAACCTCACTCAACTCCAATAGTATGCACTCCTGATGAATCCCACAATATTTTACCAGAATTTAGACTTCCATATGGTAAGGGAATAACAATGACAAAGTACCTGGAATGCAGCCAGATATGTCTATATATATCATACAACTCATAAGAAAGTTCATCCTTGCAATATCCGATATTGCTTAGAACAATCAATAGCTGTTGATGGGGATCAGTAACTCCTCCTTGAAGATCAGTAAGTGCATTTCCTTCTAATTCATGTGCATATCCATTTGGTAACTGGGAGCCCTCTTTGTTATGTTGGCCAATTTCAATTCCAATACGCTCTAAATTAGCTGCCAACCAAACAGAAGCCGACTTAATAAGTGAAACTTTAAGTGCTCTGATGCCATTTTGTACTTTTACTATTTCACTTTCATTTTCTTTTAATTTCTTTTATCAGGAAAAGCATGCTATTGGATATAAGATTAGGTCAACATACCAGCAAAGTCCAGGAAGCAGTTTAAAAATGCAAGTCTGACAGATTCTTGAATTTCTTGAAGTTGCATAAACATATCCTCTGACTTTGTTGCCTCATTCTTTAAGGACTGAATCATGCTGAAGAGATTATCATTGAAATATTAACACCAATTTTCAATATATATATGAAGACAATCATAGGTGATAGAACAGGGGACAGGGGTTCCCGTCCAAATTAAGATGCTTCTTTGCATTTTTTTTTACTGGTCCACAAGATTCACAGAAACATTAAACCTCAGTCCACGCATAGTTGACAAGACAATAAAAATCAGATAAATAAGTTATTTCACAAATGGGCAATTTGGTAAAGAAGTTTTGAATCCCAAAAACAGTTATGCTGGCAGTGTTGCTGTTTGTCTTCCTCTTTAAGCATGGAGATCTAGTAAGCTCAATATGAAGTGAAGGAAGTGGTTCTCAACAAAGTCATGATAAATTATGTGCCATTTGGTTGTCCCTTGTACCATTTTTTCATAAAGCTTGAGCTTCTCATTTTCTTCCTGGTATGAGACCCAACCCATTAGGAACTCCCACTACCAAAGAATCATTGGAGAACACAGATAATGTTCAACTCACTCATGGCAAATGACAGGGTGGTGGATTTCAAAGGTTTGGGAGTTTCTTTGAAAGGTCAAGGATAGAGAATGAGAGAACCATCAAACAAGACATGAAAAAGGATAAGAGAAAAACATATCAATTTCTTTTGTCAATCATTTTTCCTTTCAAAACTATTTTTGAAATCCAATCATTAAACAGGCGTTTATCTAGCCTGTGGTTGCTGAAAACACTTTCTAAAATTGTTCTGCAAGATAGTTTTGAAAAACAAAAACATAATCAAACACACCCTAAATCATCTGCCCAGAATCATGAATCTCCAAAGTTTAAAGTCAGATAAACACTAAGCCTTTTCCTATTCCCCCACTCCACCCAAAAAAACAAACCAAACTGTTATAATTGATAACTGGTCAGCCGAATGAAGAATTAAGAAATCAAGAGATGAAATTAGCAAAGGGCAGGTTTGAATAGGTATACATTATTGGGACATAAAAATTATAAAATTCATGCAATTTTCATTCAGCAAAAACCACATCGGATCCTCTATGATAATATTTATATTTAGACTTACAAATTGATCTGATCCATTGCTGAAGCTGCAACTGAACGGAACGTTAAAGGCAAGTATGAGATTGCATATGGGGATTTATTCCGTTCAAGAACTGAAACAATAACCCATGTCACATCTTTTGAAACCTCCTCAACTGATGCTCGCATCCAAGAGCAAAGCCTTAGAACATAAATCCTTATAATCTCTGATTGCAGTGTTCGAATAGCACCAACTGGAACAAAAAGAAAGACATGCACTCAGGACCTTAACAGATGACAGTAACTTTTAGATTCAGAATATTACTACCAGCAATTGGAGGAGCAGCTTCCTTCAATTCCAAAGCAACACATGCTTTGGATATATCTTCTATGGCATCACTCATGTAGGACCGGAGAGCATTTGATCCTTCTAGATCATGAAAAATGTTAGTAACCTGCACCAGTAGAAGCTATCAGGATATGTATGCAAAATCAATAGGAAATAGGAAAAACCATGGGTTACATTCTTGTCAAATCAACTGTGTTGCAATATACTCATCTCTAAATTACTCAATTAGGTTTTGACAGGTAGGTAGCCCCACAAATTTTATGTTTATATAATACAATAGGCTTCCAAATATAAAAAAACAGGAGTATAAACAGAGAGAAAGAAGAGGGCCAAACACAAGCAGGATCTTGAAAAACAAAAAGTTATACGATGAAACTCCCAAGACTGAATAAACCAGTTATCTATATTAACTTCAGGAGAGTAAAAAGACTAATAACAAAAAGAGAAAACTTTGCTAGCTTAAAAACAGCACAAGAATGTCAGGGTCATAGAAAAAATTATTCAGACAAGACAAAGGTATTTCTGACATACCTCTTCAAAGAGGTTCTCTACAATCTTTTCATGTAAAAATATTGCATTGTTTGTCACTTCTATGGTGAAACAGAAAATCAGATAAATCTAAGCAGGAAAAACTCCACAAACACTGGTAACCCAAATCTTCAAATTCACATGACATGAATTCGTAGACCAAACTACAAAAATAAAAAGCAAAAAAAAAATGCTATAAAAAACAAAATATCACAATACGGAGAATTTCAGGCATCTTATAAGGAGTTGCAAGGTCAGAAAAATATATTTTATAGCAGGCAAATGGGTCATTGAAACACAATTACCTTTACACCATACACCGATATTGTGCTGCATATCATTGCAGCAACTTCATCAAGAGAATGACTTGAGTATTTCCCATCTCCAGCTTTTTCTTCAATTTTATTTGCAGAACTGTTGGAATTTGAATCAGTGGGAACTTGGGAAGACTGGAAAAAAGAAGGACCCACCAATATGTAGCACGTAATTATGCGTCACTTTGAGAAAATAAGCAACACTGACATAATATATAGAATGGTAAAACACTATAAGCAAGATCATAACTGCCTTTCCAGAAGTATCCTATGAGTCTAGATTACAGAGGAAGAGATATTAAAAATTTGAAAGGAGAAACAGAGAATAAGAAAAGAAAATGTGAAAATTCAGACATGTGCAACTCAAACAAGAATGAAATAATGTTATAAATAACTCATATATGCGCCGCTTTGAGAAAATAAGCAACACTGACATAATATATAGAATGGTAAAACACTATAAGCAAGATCATAACTGCCTTTCCAGAAGTATCCTATGAGTCTAGATTACAGAGGAAGAGATATTAAAAACTTGAAAGGAGAAACAGAGAATAAGAAAAGAAAATGTGAAAATTCAGACACGCAACTCAAACAAGAATGAAAATAATGTTATAAATAACTCACATATATCTACATCAAAGAGTAATACCTTGGCAAATTTTCCACTGAAAACAGAGAGTGCAACCTTCCAGAAGGCTGGTATATGGTGGATGATTACAGCAGTTAATCTGCGGATATACCTTCCTCTTAAACCATCAACCTCTTCACCAGTTAGATCTTCTGGTTGAGACTGAACCGCAGGATAGGTATTACCAAGAATAGGAGAGTTGTTGACATCTGACTGACAATAGTTGCAAAAAGAATATTAAAAAAAAAACAAAAACACAAAAATTTTAACTTAGTCTTATGAAATTACATGACTAAACATTACACCTACAGATTCACTCATCTCATCTTGAATCTGCCTCCACCTGGCATCAGAAAGAGCCCTTTCACGCAAGTCATTGTGCAAATTTTCCATTCTAGCTTCATGATCTAAAGTACACTTCTCAAGCAAGCCACGAATTCTCTGATTCTGTGAAGGAAGCAAACCCAATTGGCTCAACAATTTGGCCATCTCATTGAAAGTGAAAATGACAAGTTCTAAAAAATTGCGGCTCAGAGGGAGACAGAAGATACAAATCAAAATGATATGTAGTCTTCATAACAAGTCTATGGCAATATTACCAACAGCAGCATCCTAGCAATTGGCAAGTGTCATCCTTACTCTTCAATATTGTTCGGTACTTAATCAAAACAACTCTAGCAGTAAATATGAAAACTAAATGGCAAATATTTTCAAAAACATGAATAGGAATTTTTTGAACCTGTATATTCAAATAATGCCATACTGGATCTGACTCCGGCTCCAAATCCAATAGTAACCTCACAGTATTCTCAAGCTACATGAAAGAACATACAAATGTTAGAATCACCCCAGCAAGCAGAAAACAGCAATGCTGCTGCAATTTATCTCTAACTTGGTCACCATATTATCAACGCACAATAAATATCACAAGTCTAGGATGCTGTCAGCAAGTGTAGGTTTTACTTTTATCCATGCAAACAACAAAATTATAAGCATTGAAACATTCCTAACTGATCTGTCTTCTATGTTTCAGAACACCAGTGTCACATAAAATACTGACAAGAACCAATATAATGGATATCTTACAAAAGTTTATTTAATAAGTACCAAACACAACCCTGCACATCTTGATATTCACTCATGAGAAAGTGCCAACCATCCCAAATGTTCAAGTCATTTGGTGAAGACACATGAATGGTCTTATATGTTGCATTTCTAACACAGTCCCTCACACAAGCCCTTCAGGCTTGAAACATGGACAATGCACAGGCCCACCAACCGCATGGTGAAATTCAACTTTTTTATTGGAATAATGGGGGCGGTAGGGATTGAACTCTAGACCACTGGTTCATTGATAGAGGACTGGACATCAAACAGCAAAAGTGACAATCTTTATTGCAATGAATGAACCCTAGGTCCCAATTCTTGGCCAAAGTGACTTCAGAATTGCAGAATTAGGATAGTAGAATCACATGTTTACACTCAGTTGAAAATTTTGAGTGTGTCAATCTCTCCAACAGAATTTAGTTTCAATTCAACAACACACATACCCTAGCAGGCTCTCCCCCCCCCCCTGGCCCCAAACAATATATTTATAGTACAATTGTCAGCCTAACTGTAACTAACCCCCTCCTATTCTGTTACTAACAGGAGTTATTCCCAATTTTACAACTCAGCCCCGAAACTACACCTTATTTCTCCTTTTATATACATTTTAAATAGGAGGGTTATCAATATCCCCCTACAAGATACACCTTGTGCTCAAGATGAAAGTGGGAAAAAACTTCTTCAGTCTCTTTTTCCCCTTCTTATTCTTTACTTCCTTCACTCATTATCATCACCTTCAATTGTTTGAATTTGCAAACATGTTCAGGGCCATACTTTTCATCACATCTGAAACATAATCCTTTGGCTCTTTTTACTGCCATCTCTGCATCTATCAGTTTAACAACTCCCTGATTTTTATAACTATTCCGGCTATTGAAGGAATAATTGTTACTGTTCACTGAATAAGTTGACTACAAATTCCCCCTTTACCCAGTATCATTCAAACCAGGCTTGAATGTTGACAATGATCTCCCAAGTCCCCTGAGAAGAACTTCCTCCTTTTCTTGGCCATACTTCTACTCTTGCTTCTACCTTCAGAGCTCTTTCTTTCATTCATCTAATCTAAAGTCTTCATATTGAAAGCATGTGCATCCCACTGAATAAGTTGACTACAAATTCCCCCTCAACCCAGTATCATTCAAACCAGGCTTGAAAGTTGACAATAATCTCCCAATCCCCTCAGAACTTCCTCCTTTTCTTGCCCATACTTCTACTCTTGCTTCTACCTTCAGAACTCTTTCTTTCATTCATCTCATCTGAAGTCTTCACATCAAAAGCATGTACATCCATACTGCCTTCTTTAAACCTGTTCAAGAGCAGCCCTTTCAGATATCTTTCATCAGTATCCTTCAACAGAACCATGCATGCTTCAAATCTCTAAATATAGGGGTGGGCAGAAACCCTTAACTCGATCCAATACCGCAAAGCCTGTGTCAGCAGGGCGACGCTCGGATGGATCAGATCAAATTTTTGAGTTAAACAGAGGCTTTTATTTGGTAGGTACGTGGTTTAGGCGGTCAGATTCCAGTTGAAAATTTTTAATCGTTGAAAACCAAATTCGACCAATCATCTCTTCCGACCATGAATATCAAAAAGTGGGAAAGTAACTCTTGCTTCAAGAAAGAGATGTCCTATCTCCACTAATAATAACAATTCATATTTCCCAAAAATATTAATAATATATGAGGATCCTAACGGGCACCGTGACCATGTGGGTAAAAAGCTCATTCAAGATTTTTGTTAATGGCATAGACTTCATGTGCATTGCCAAGCCAAGATTATTGTAGACATTTCCCCATAATCCCAGAGATTCCAAAGTGTATGAATGGACCTTCCCTTGTGGAGCCCCTTCCACCAAAATAATAAAGAGATGCTTTTTTATTCTAAACACTTTTCACGAGCTGAAAATGGAGTGGGTGTTGGACAGTTCCGGTCATCTCTTCCGGCCACATAAGTTGTCCGACATCTGATATGTTTTGAGTCATCTTCTTCCCTCTCCCTTCTTCTTGTGGTTTTCATCAACTATCTGAATCAACCCACCTGTCACACCTGAACATTCTTACCTGAGACATCCGACAAGTCAATGGTCGAGAACAGCTGGTGATATGAGTGTTGCCAGTTATTTTTGGTTTGGTGTTTTCCGGCCCAATTTCGACCCAAAGCTAACCGATGAGCACCCCTATCTCAATGTACTCCTTAACAAGACCTGTCCATTTCAGGGTTAACAGAAGTCCAGATGGGTTTCTCACTACAGAATGTTGAAACTTTTTAAGAATTTCCTTCTTGAAAGATTCCCATGTCCCATCTCATGTTTTACATTCCCACCATTGGAACCAATTAAGTGCCTGACCCTCCATAGCTACCATTACAGCATCAATCCTTTCCTCCTCAGACTCCTTTGATCTTGAAGAATCTCACTACTCTATTCAGCCACACAAAAGCAGCTTCCCTTTCAAAAGTGAGCAAGTCTATTTTCTCCATCAATCCTCTCCCATCACTGTATTTCTATTCTCTGACCATTGTTAGTCTCCATGGACATTGCATTCTCTACTTGATTCTGAATTTTGGGGTCCCATATGCCCATTCCCATTTCATAAATCCTCTGCTGTCAAACTCTCCAACAATTCTTGAATGTTATTCAGCATCGCAATGTTGTTTGTCCATCACTATTTTTTCTTGTTTCTCCATGAATCTTGTTCCCGCCTTCCTCCATACTCTCTCTAACATCTCCAATCTTGATTCCATTCTTGGTCGTGACATGAACAAAGTTCCTTGGATTGAAAGCTATGATATCATTTGACAGAGAACTAGATATCAAACAGCAAAATTGACAATCTTTATAGCAATAAAAGAAGCCTAGGCCCCAATTCTTGGCTAAAGTGGCTTCAGAATTGCAGATTAGGGCAGTAGAATCTTGTGTTCACACTCACAGTTGATAATTTCAAGAGTCCCAATCTCTCCAACAAAATTCAATTTCAATACAAAATGCACACCCTAGTAACTCCCCCCCCCCCCCAAATTTATTTATATTACAACTGCCAGTCTAACTCAAACTGACTCCCTCCTATTCTGTTACTAACAGAAGTTATTTCCTCTCTTACAACTTAGTTCTGAAACTACACCTTATTTCTCCTTTTATATGGATTTAAAATAAGAGGTCTATATGTCATAAGGGCTTCGATACCATGACATGAATCAACTATCCCAAAAGCTTAAGTTGTTAGGTAAAGAGTAAAGACACATGAAGGATTTTTTATATATTATATTTCTAATACAAAGCTTAAGTGCTGTTTGAGAAAACCGAATATCTATTAAATGATGTTACCCTAGAGTCCTTGTCATTAGCACATTTTCATATCTTGATTTTTTGGACATTACCTGTTGTTAGGTCAACAGGCATTATTTTTAAATTTTCTACAGCTCCACATTAAACTAAGTAGGTTTTTTTTTCCTGTAGAGATAAAGAAACTTAGAGAAAAATGTTGGAAAGCACAAGGACACTGAGGATAAGGTATCCTTAATTAAATAAAAGATAAAAAAAAACACAGAATAAGGAAACCAAGAATGCAGCAAGGCAGATGGCAACTACTTTGAAACAGCCATGGGTAGAAACAAAAAAGAGCAACTTAAAGCATAAGTAGCCTCAGTAGTTTATCACATAAGCACTATGATTTAAGTTAATTATGTTGTGCAAACTTAAGAAATTGTATTCAAAATTCAATTCAATAAACTGTACCAGTGTCATGCCCAACTAATATGCAATGTTTTTAAAAATGTTTGCACAGATGTTTGAACCTAGTATCTCCTGCAAATGACCCAAAGACCTCACCACTAGCCCCCTACCAATGGAATGTCCAAGATGATGTGCTTCAATAAACTTTAAAATATCATGTTAAAACAGAATGAAGGGGAAAAAGGGGAAAAGCTTCAAGTAAAAATCAATCTGCAAGCAAACATCAGCACCACTCATTTATACCTTTTTTTAACCCATCAAACAATTAAGGAAATTTCATTCTAAACTGGCTAAACTGCAACCAACCCTGCCATGCAAATATTATACACTAGTTGCTGCTGAGCAAGATGCAGGAACAATCATAAGTTCATAACACCACCAGTCACCACAAGCAAAGATAATGCATGATAAAATGCAACCTTGTTTACAGCTCAACACTTTTGAATTAATTCCAGTCCAACATAGCAGCTAAACTTAAGAAATTAAAAACTTACATTTGTTAGATCTATTTGTGGATCTTCCATAGACTTGAAAAGCATAGACTTGAACTCATTCATCACTTTTTCAACATCTTCAAGAACACGTTTTAGGATACCTACCTGAATCTGAATCAAGACCATTAGAATAGTTAAATTCATAAGTAAAAGAACATGACAAAGCAAATGATTAGAATAAACATATAAAATCCTCAAATAGATGCCTGAGAAAAAATGCAGGAACATGTATACTAGAACTTCAAGAAACCTAAAATAAACTTGTTTGCCAATCGAACAAGGGAAACCTACGGAAAGGTCTAAATCAATATAAAATTTTATACATGGGAGGGTAGAGCAATCGACTTAGCCTTCTTGTACTCCCTGACTGCCAAATCATATTCACCCTTGCTAATACTGACACGAATAGTACTTGGTAGGTTGAAAAGCGTCCGGAACCTCTGTAGCATTCCTTGGACAGTCCTAATTTTCTCTGCTTGAGCCTACACAACTCATAAGAAGTCATGAATAAAATTATTTTGAAATCTAGAATAGCAACCACAAGAAAATATAGAATATAGATTTAAGTCACCTGTCTCTCAAACAAAGGCTTCAAAGCACGATTAGCCTGCAAACTAACTCCTTGAATAATATTAAACAGATGGGAAGTCCCAGACCCTTCAGGGTCATCCTCAATCCGTCTTAATTTTGACTCAATATCTGTAAATTAAAAAGTGCTTCGCATTAAAGTAAAAGAATAATCTTGTGTATAGATGCTATTAAGCTTTACTTTTATACCTACATTCGTGGAGAACCAATGAGAAAGACAGTGTAAGAACTTGAGCATGACAGGAATACCAGTCACCAAGAATAAAACATTACTTCTGTATGGTTAAACTGGGGTTTGAATGCCAAGCAAAAAATGAAGTCCATACCATCAATTGTTGTTTTGCATGAGACAAAGCAGTCAAAGTTGTCCTTAACCAATTGCTTCCTCTGCTCAGTACGACTCTTGAAATCAGTTTTCAAAGCAAGTGCACCAGCCTCCAGATCAGCAGCACTGGTATTAGCGTGTATCCGTGACAAGAACAGCTTTGCATCAAAGTTCTCCGAAAAATACAGCAATTTTTCTGTATAATGGCATCAAAGATGCTATCAACCTCTTGAACACTTAAAGAGGAAGCACATACAAACAAAACACAATGAGAGCTAGGAAGAAAAAGAAAAGAAAGCTGTCATGAATTCCCAATCAATCTAAACAATACTAGCTACTGGTTATTTGCTACATACTTTTATAAGTAACATTCATTAGATAACATACCCATTTATAGCCACATACTTATAACAATTATTTAATATGGCAAGTACTTGTCATATAGATTTGCTTGGCATGAGTACATCTTCTATTTATGTCCTCTTCTTAATAATATTTTCTTGGCTTATAAAAAAAATGCAGTAAGTACTTGTGTGCAATAACAATTTCACAATTATTTTCATGGAGAATAGCATCCACATCTTTTTTCTTTGGTAAAAAAGAAATATCATTCTCATTATTATTACTACTACTACTATATTATTTTTTGAATTTCTCACACAACAAACCTTACACAAGGGAGGCAAATAATAGAAAATGTTAACAAATAACAATTCTCATGTTTAAAGATGATAAACATAAATGAATGAGAAAGGGAGAATTCAATAGTCAAATAGTAGGAATGGGAAAATCAATGGACGGATTTGGGGGGGGGGGGGAACCATAAGTATATATACCAAAGGCAAACCTTACTCTATGAGCTAGCTTTTGGGTTGAGTTAGGCCGAAACTCAATTTTAAAGCCTACCCTAAATTCGTTAATGGACCACCTATAGATGTTCAGCCCTGCAAACTTCACGTCCAAAGTCCTGGGCGTGAGGGGAGCATATTGCAAGTCTCCATTGTTTAGAGGGAAGGCCAACCATAAGTATATATAACAAAGGCAAAATAAGACCTCATCTGTTCTAGTTGATTGTATGAATGCATCCTAGGCATTGACTTTTCACATTAATCAAATCTTTTCAGAGAAGATATGATTGGCAAAATGTTTATTATGTATGGAAAAAAAGAACTACAAAAACACTTAGTTTAATAAATTAAATAAGCAACATAACATCTGATAAACAAAAAAAAATTACCACGTAGCCTGCCATCCTGATTATCCTTCGGAGAACTATCTGAAGACTCAGTGATCAACCTTAGCGTTCGGTTGTCTATGATCCTGCCAAAAGTCAATACCAATAACTCTGTAGCATTAATTCTTCAGAAAACTAAAGAATAATGGAAAATAACTCTAACTATAAAGCCAAAAACTAACAATAGGAAGAGGGGAACAGAGCAAAAGCAATGCAAGATAAGCATCAAAATGAACTTTACCCCAACCCAAGTGGATCAACACATTCCATTCCACGAGGGAATGACTGCAAGTAGCTAAGCCCCTTTCTACCCGGTAGAGAAGCTTTCCTTTCAAATTTTTGAGCCACGGGTGCTGTCCTTGTTTCCCTCATTTCACGAACCCTACGAGCAAGCTGTCAAAGAAGCCCGACCACATTAAATTATACATAATTTCATAAGTACTTTCATTTAATACCCTTGGTATTCTAAAGGAAGAAATCCAATATGAACAAAACACCTAAATTTCAGTCCTCCAAGCTCATGATGAATAACATTCAAAAGATTACATAGTATACTAAAACAACAGTATTAACAACACAAGAAAGAAAGGAATGAAACACAGAAATGAAAAGCCAAATATAGCGCACAAAATATACAAGAGCCCACAAATATAATCTCTTTGGTTTAACAATGTACATAATCCTCCAAGAACTCATTAGATTTAAGGCAAGTATAATTTCACCTTAGTTCAAATGTGGGCATCCATAATAGGATCTATGAAGCTATTAAGAGGTTACTCAAATCGCTTTTAGTTTTTCTACAATGGATTTATACTAGTAGCAAAATAAAAGGCAGTTACATTTTATTTGAATGGACCAAAGAGAGGAAACCAAAATGTAAAGAAACATGATAGTCATTAAAGAACCCAAAAAAAATGAAGAGTTGAAGACATTAAATCCTTCATTTCAAGTATATTATTTACATTTGGTTGCATTTGTTTCAAGGATTGATGTTACATCCTTGGGAATAGGATATCTAGGAATGGTATTTCTAAAAATACACCAGGCTCATGTTTAGTATCTTACAAGGTTTGATAATTTATTGTCACAATGTTCATGTGGCTTATGTCTAGACAACACAAGACATGTATGATGGGATAATACAAGTGTGAGAATTCTTGGAGCCATAACTAAAAATTTCCTCATAAGAATAGGTTTACTTTACATCAAGGCTCAGCCTTGAATTTTTACTAGTTTAATCTGGTGTTGGACATTCTTACCTGGGACATACAAAAGAATAATGTAAATGCTAATTGGTTGCAAATGATATAGTTCAAATTGAAGAATCAAGGATATAAGTTAACTCTAAACTTAAATTTTAGCGAAATTTTTGGAATTTAATGGTTTTTACTTGACCAGGGGCAAGACAAAATATATGTCCTGCAGTTTTAGCAAGAAACAAGAAGAAAATGTTTCGCGGGTAAAAATGGAAGAGGATGTCATTCACAGGTTTCCAAGTTTTAGTACCTAGGATCTATTTTACAAAATGATGGGAAAATTCAATGAAAATGTTATACACAGAATACATGCTAGGTGGTAAAAGTGGAGAAAAGTGTTGGAAGTTATTTGTGACCGGATAATATCTATCAAGCTCAAAGGAAAGTTTTCTCGACATGCTATGCAGCCAACTATCTTATCTGGTAATGAATGTTGAACTTTAAAGGGGCAACACATGAAAAAAGTGGAAGTACCATAAATGAAAATGTTTAAAATGGGTGTGTGAACACACTAGAAATGATAGGATATGAAATGATTGTATACGAAGAGATATTGGTGTCACACTCACACCTATTGAAAAAAAAGACAAAATTGATTAAGGTAGTTTGAAGTTTGAACATGTGCACAAAGATCATTGGTGGCATCGATAGGAAGAGTTGATCACATGGTTTTTAATCCTATCAAGAGGGGTAGAGGAAGGCCAAGAAAGACTTTGGAGAAAGGTATTAAAAGGGATCTCGAACTAAATAATATCTCAAAGAATTTGATTTTTGACCAAAACCAATCACACTGCATGATTCATGTAGCATAAAGTTGTTGTTGTTGTATGTAATTATAAGACAAAAATATCCCTAAAAAATAAATTTCCTTCTTTCCTCCCACTATCCATTTTTGCAAGACTTTTTCATTCATTCCCATCGAACTAAACATAACCACATCTATCCATGGGCGTAATGCTCAACATAGATTTCAGGAATAATTTTTAGATGGGAATTTTTTAAAAAACTATAAGCAAATGTAGGAATTTTATATACACATCTCAAACATTCCCAAGAATGTAAATCTAAACCCCAAAAAAAATGTCCCCTTAGGGTCTAATATTGGAATATGCATGTTGCAAAACACAAGAAAAACATAAGTGAAACCATAAGGGTTCACCAATTTTCTTCAACTTTGTTTTGGAATTTATCATGCTGTACTTACTGAACCCATCCAAGAGTTAAGATAGATTAGCATTTATATTGCCTATAAGTAGGGTTCTCCCCGTGCATTTGGAAGACACCTTTTACTAATTCCCCACAAAGTATGTTGAGAGAAATGTAAAGATTAATGCTTCCAGAATATAGAATTACATCCAATTGAAATTATAGGGTTTAGCAGGGAAACAAATAAAAGTAAATAAGAATGATGATGAAGAATGTCAGATTAGATTGATTTGGTGTGTCTATAATGCACAACACTGACACCTATTTATACTAAGAATTTGTTTAATACTAGTGCAGCACTGCTAACTAATAGTACAAGCCCAAGCACCTTAGCTCACTAACACAGTAAGACCAGGAAAAGGTCGCCTGGTGCTATAAAGCTCCCTCTATGTGCAGGATCCAGGGAAGGGACAAATTCACTGTGTCGGTCTATGGTAGGCAACATTTCCTTACATTTGCAAGAGGCTTATTTCATGACTCAACTCTGTGATCTCCAAATCCCATGGAGACATTTCCAACCATTGCAGCAAGGCTCCCCTTCTCACTACAATAAGGCTATTTAACCATAATTAAACAAGGAGACAAATGCAGAAACATAATAAAATAAGGAAAACATCCAGAGAACTAATTGATTCTGCAATATATTCTAACACTCCGACAAAAGCTAAACCTTGCAATCTTTGAGTTTATTACAGATAAAAGTAATAAATGAACGTAATCCTAAAAGTCAGCAGCAACTCAGGGATACTAGAGATATGAACCGATCACTACTAGAAAGATAATTCAGCAAGATATCATGGACTCATGGCAAGAAATTATGCACAGCAAGTTCCAACTTCATTGAGAATCAGCATTTGGAAGCTACTAGACATTCTACGAGACGCTGAAGATATTATAACAGATCCAGCAGAAATCAATTTAACATTCTATTCACTGCCAGTGCCATACATGAACCCTAACAAGTAGTGATAATCGCATACCTCACCCTCGTCGACGTGCTTCCAGCGGCTAGGCTCCTCACCGTCCCAGGCGCGATCATCGTCCCGCGCTCCAGCTCTTCCTGAAGCGGCGCCACCGGCTCGGTTCCTGGACGCCGCAACCGGATCTTTGGCGTTGTCCTCGTCGCCACTGGATATGCTGAGCATCTCGACTTCGGAATCGTCGTCATCGTCGGCGACTCTGCCTTTGTTATGCGATTGCTTGGGCGGAGGCGCGGATTTCTTGGGCGGCTGGACATAGTTGGCGACGGGCTTGCGGGAATTGGAGGAGGATTTGCCGTAGTTGAGATCTCGCTGGGATTGCTCCTTCAGTGCCATCTGAAGGAGCTCGTCTTCGTCGCTGTCGCTCGACATTTCCACCGTGAATGGAAGGATGAAAGAGAAAGAAAGACTGGGTGTGGTTTTCTTGATTTCAGATCTGAGTCACTGTGTCTGTTTTCTTGGAAGCAAAAGAAAGAAAGTTCAGAGGAGAATCTTCTAATTTCAATGTTTTTTTGCCGGAATTTCTCACTATTATTATTATTATTATTATTATTATTATTATTATTATTATTATTATTATTATTATTATTATTATTATTATTATTATTATTATTATTATTATTATTATTATTATTATTATTATTATTATTATTATTATTATTATTATTATTATTATTATTATTATTATTATTATTATTATTATTATTATTATTATTATTATTATTATTATTATTATTATTATTATTATTATTATTATTATTATTATTATTATTATTATTATTATTATTATTATTATTATTATTATTATTATTATTATTATTATTATTATTATTATTATTATTATTATTATTATTATTATTATTATTATTATTATTATTATTATTATTATTATTATTATTATTATTATTATTATTATTATTATTATTATTATTATTATTATTATTATTATTATTATTATTATTATTATTATTATTATTATTATTATTATTATTATTATTATTATTATTATTATTATTATTATTATTATTATTATTATTATTATTATTATTATTATTATTATTATTATTATTATTATTATTATTATTATTATTATTATTATTATTATTATTATTATTATTATTATTATTATTATTATTATTATTATTATTATTATTATTATTATTATTATTATTATTATTATTATTATTATTATTATTATTATTATTATTATTATTATTATTATTATTATTATTATTATTATTATTATTATTATTATTATTATTATTATTATTATTATTATTATTATTATTATTATTATTATTATTATTATTATTATTATTATTATTATTATTATTATTATTATTATTATTATTATTATTATTATTATTATTATTATTATTATTATTATTATTATTATTATTATTATTATTATTATTATTATTATTATTATTATTATTATTATTATTATTATTATTATTATTATTATTATTATTATTATTATTATTATTATTATTATTATTATTATTATTATTATTATTATTATTATTATTATTATTATTATTATTATTATTATTATTATTATTATTATTATTATTATTATTATTATTATTATTATTATTATTATTATTATTATTATTATTATTATTATTATTATTATTATTATTATTATTATTATTATTATTATTATTATTATTATTATTATTATTATTATTATTATTATTATTATTATTATTATTATTATTATTATTATTATTATTATTATTATTATTATTATTATTATTATTATTATTATTATTATTATTATTATTATTATTATTATTATTATTATTATTATTATTATTATTATTATTATTATTATTATTATTATTATTATTATTATTATTATTATTATTATTATTATTATTATTATTATTATTATTATTATTATTATTATTATTATTATTATTATTATTATTATTATTATTATTATTATTATTATTATTATTATTATTATTATTATTATTATTATTATTATTATTATTATTATTATTATTATTATTATTATTATTATTATTATTATTATTATTATTATTATTATTATTATTATTATTATTATTATTATTATTATTATTATTATTATTATTATTATTATTATTATTATTATTATTATTATTATTATTATTATTATTATTATTATTATTATTATTATTATTATTATTATTATTATTATTATTATTATTATTATTATTATTATTATTATTATTATTATTATTATTATTATTATTATTATTATTATTATTATTATTATTATTATTATTATTATTATTATTATTATTATTATTATTATTATTATTATTATTATTATTATTATTATTATTATTATTATTATTATTATTATTATTATTATTATTATTATTATTATTATTATTATTATTATTATTATTATTATTATTATTATTATTATTATTATTATTATTATTATTATTATTATTATTATTATTATTATTATTATTATTATTATTATTATTATTATTATTATTATTATTATTATTATTATTATTATTATTATTATTATTATTATTATTATTATTATTATTATTATTATTATTATTATTATTATTATTATTATTATTATTATTATTATTATTATTATTATTATTATTATTATTATTATTATTATTATTATTATTATTATTATTATTATTATTATTATTATTATTATTATTATTATTATTATTATTATTATTATTATTATTATTATTATTATTATTATTATTATTATTATTATTATTATTATTATTATTATTATTATTATTATTATTATTATTATTATTATTATTATTATTATTATTATTATTATTATTATTATTATTATTATTATTATTATTATTATTATTATTATTATTATTATTATTATTATTATTATTATTATTATTATTATTATTATTATTATTATTATTATTATTATTATTATTATTATTATTATTATTATTATTATTATTATTATTATTATTATTATTATTATTATTATTATTATTATTATTATTATTATTATTATTATTATTATTATTATTATTATTATTATTATTATTATTATTATTATTATTATTATTATTATTATTATTATTATTATTATTATTATTATTATTATTATTATTATTATTATTATTATTATTATTATTATTATTATTATTATTATTATTATTATTATTATTATTATTATTATTATTATTATTATTATTATTATTATTATTATTATTATTATTATTATTATTATTATTATTATTATTATTATTATTATTATTATTATTATTATTATTATTATTATTATTATTATTATTATTATTATTATTATTATTATTATTATTATTATTATTATTATTATTATTATTATTATTATTATTATTATTATTATTATTATTATTATTATTATTATTATTATTATTATTATTATTATTATTATTATTATTATTATTATTATTATTATTATTATTATTATTATTATTATTATTATTATTATTATTATTATTATTATTATTATTATTATTATTATTATTATTATTATTATTATTATTATTATTATTATTATTATTATTATTATTATTATTATTATTATTATTATTATTATTATTATTATTATTATTATTATTATTATTATTATTATTATTATTATTATTATTATTATTATTATTATTATTATTATTATTATTATTATTATTATTATTATTATTATTATTATTATTATTATTATTATTATTATTATTATTATTATTATTATTATTATTATTATTATTATTATTATTATTATTATTATTATTATTATTATTATTATTATTATTATTATTATTATTATTATTATTATTATTATTATTATTATTATTATTATTATTATTATTATTATTATTATTATTATTATTATTATTATTATTATTATTATTATTATTATTATTATTATTATTATTATTATTATTATTATTATTATTATTATTATTATTATTATTATTATTATTATTATTATTATTATTATTATTATTATTATTATTATTATTATTATTATTATTATTATTATTATTATTATTATTATTATTATTATTAGTATTATTAGGGTTTAGGGTACGGAGGAGTTTTGAAACAGGTTTTACCAAACACTAAAACGGAACAAATAGTCAGATACCATTCTGGAATCTGGCATTCCTCACAGCAAAAATACTCCACTGTAAAACAGGAAGTTTTATCTATTGTTTTATGTGTTCTAAAATTTCAAGATGATGTTTTTAACAAAACTTTTGAAATTAGAACAGATTGCAAAGCAGCACCCCAAGTTTTACAAAAAGATGTAAAGAATTTGGTATCCAAACATATTTTTGCCAGGTGGCAAGCTTTATTATCAAATTTTGATTTTTCAATCAAACACATAAAAGGAGAAACAAACTATTTACCCGATTTTTTAACTAGAGAATTTTTACAGGGAAAATGTCAGGAAAAAACAAGCCAGTAACCCGGGATCAATATGGTCCCCCTTTGACAGTAACTCCAAACCAAAAAGCCCTCTCGATGGCCTCTGTCCTGAAAACACCGGCCAACTCCCCTACTGCCTCGCCAAGCAAATTCCAAAACCCATGTCTAGTAACACCTCAACATTTTCAGTCCTCCTTGGCATCATCCCCCTCATCTTCCAACCAAAACAGGTTCACAGTATTAGATAAAAATACTGAGACCCAAAAACAGAATGAACATCCATACATTGAGAAAGAAGAGATTCTTCCTTAATTAATCTCTTTTAGGATTATTTAAGTGCTTCAAGTTAATGAATCTTTAGTGCTAAATTACTTAATTTTTAATTATTCATGTAAATGATATAAATAGTTTTTAAAAATTATATTTATTAAATTTTTTAATAAAAAATTAGAAATAAAAATAAACTAATTCTAAAAGAGATTAATTAAGGAAGAAACTAACAAATAAAATCTTGTTGTAATTCTGTTAATAATTCTTTTAATCTTTGTATAACATACAAGTCTAAATTTTCTGGTCTTGATAAAATTCTTATAGTTCTTTTAATCGATCTAATTTCTCTTATTACTTGTTTCTTGGATTTAACCATCATAAAATATTTATATCAAAATATCAAAGCTTTAAACAGATATCAAAACAATTTCTAAAACTGATACTTGATAAAATAATTTGTAAAACTTACAGAGAAATTGGATCAGAGCGTCTAGGCTCTGATACCACTCTTGTGGATCAATGATACAGAGGTTTGGTTCATAGGTTGCGAAAGCATTATTCCAAGTATTTTTTTTTTCAACAAAGAGAGTAAAAGGGGTGAGAGGTTTTCAAGGTTATTTTCGCTCTGCCTTCCTCAGAGCACTTGTCTTCCTTTTATAGAGTTCACCCACAGCTCGGGTGCTCCTCTATTATTGATTCATCCAGCTGTCTTCGTGCTGGCTTGTCCTTTACTTTTCTATTATTGATTTATCCAGCTGTCTTGGGGCTGGTTTGTCCTTTAATAGCATGGTTTTCCAGAAAGCATAGCCGACATCTCTTTTCTGAGTCAGATGTGCATCTTCTTTTTAATAAAGACGCATGGTCGACATGAAGGTGATGTGTGGTCCCGGCAATAACCTTGGCAGAAGGTGGTAAGACCGTTGGTCAGCACTAGGAAATCCTTTAGGAACAACCTTGGACATAACTTCCTGTTCTAATATTACTTCCAAAAGAAAACCTTAAAATATGTCCCGCTTAAGTAGAACTTTAAGTAGAATAAGCTTAGGAAGAGAAGAACAAATAATAAAGAGAACCTCTAGCAGTAAAGAATCTATAACAACTTCTGAAAATCTAACCATAGAAGAAATAGAAAAAAGACTACAAGACTGGGCTATGCCCATAGTAAAAGAAGGAGAAGTCTACAAAAGAAGAAGTTTTTTTAATAAGACTTCAGAAGAACAAATCCATAAGGTAGAATACTCATACCCCGGAACTGATAATAACAAAGAAATCCAACTATTAGAACAAAGTCTTCTAGATCAACATATTAAAGATGGATTTGGATTTATTCATCTAGGATTAATACAAGTAGCCTTAAAACCTAATTACAAGTTAGGAGTTAATCTGCCAGTATTAGCCATAATAAGAGATATGAGACTATTAAGAGCAGAAGATACCATAATAGCTGCCCTAGAAAGTAATCTAAGCGACGGACCCGCTTTTTTTAACTGTTTCCCTAACTTTGCCATGAAATTAGAAAATGAAAAGACTGCAGGAGCCATTAGAATATTTATTAAATCTCCTGAAGGAGTGGTAGACGAAACTGCCGATCCTTTTCATATTATATATAGAGTATATTACAAAGTAACGAAAATAAATTACGGATTTAGGGCCCTAAGACAAACCCCAGCAAATGAAACTATTATTGTAGAAGCTAATTTAAAAAGAAGTATGATAAATACTCAAAAAAGAATCAATCATTTAGATATTAGAGAAAAAGTTCCAGATGAATGGGTATGGAAAAATGCCATAGAAACCCCCCAAGTACACAATACAAATATAAGAGAAATATTACAAGAAGGAAATGACATAGTCTTAAGAATGAATAAGAACTCTAATTTAAAATATCCCTCTACCAGCTATAAGGGATCCTCCAGACACTCAGTAGATGGTTCATCTATAAACCTTAATATAAGAGGGCTAGACAATTATAGGAACCCAGGAATTTCGAGTCCTGTATATGAACAAGCCGAAGAAGATATAGAATTTTCCCCTACTGCTAGTCAGGTGATAAATGTTGTAGAATTAGAAGAACCTTTTAAAATAGATATAAATTGGATTAAAAAGGACTTAGACGCACCATATAATAAGTATAAAAAAGAATGGTTTTTTAAAACCTTTGACAAAGAAGAAAAATTACATATTAGAACCTCCTTTTATGAGTATGTGCAAAACATAAAAACAAATATATATTTCTTTGACTGGTTACCAACTTATTTAGAAACGCAAAATATTTATTATCCCTTCGAAACAGCAATAAACCCCATAACAAAGATAGAAACAGTATGGATTACTGAGGATGAAAAGCCAGTAGAAACAGAATATCCTCCTTTAGAAAAAATTACACTATCTTTAGAAAAAGACTGTAATGTTAAGGCCGCACCTTATAAACAAATAAATAATAAAGAAAAAGAAGTACAGAAAAAAGATATAGAAAAAATCCATCAACAACTTAATTATAATACTACGTATCTAACGGTAATGGCTAGACAACTAACTAGAATTGAAAATAAAGAAGCTACTAGTAGCTCGAAAAAAATAGAAAAACCGATATACAATATCAAAGAATTATCCAAAGAAACTGTTAATTCATTTAGAAAAAATGATATCAACATACAGATAGCAGAATTAAAAGAAAAGATATCAAAATTAAATATAGGAGAAAAGAATATTAACATGTTAGAAGTAAATAAGATTAATTATCCTAAAACAAAAACTTATTATAATCGCCCCTCATTAGCAGATATAGGATTAGAAGAGAGAACTCAGTTGGTCCAAAATAGTTACTCTGGAACTGATATAGCAGAATGGAATATAGATGGTATGAGTGAACAGAACATATTAGACACCTGCTCACAGATGGCCATGGCTGCCACTGCGTTCAAATTAAAAGGAATAAGTGATAGGTCTACAGCCGAAGCCATAATACAAGGTTTCACTGGACAATTAAGAGGCTGGTGGGACAATTTTGTCACACCCTCTCATAAAGAAGTAATACTTAATCATGTAAAACCAGAGGGAAACGAATCGGATGTAACAGCTACTTTAATATTTACTATAATACAGAATTTCATAGGAGACCCAGACATTTTTAGAGAAAGAGCAGCTTTACAATTAATGAATTTAAAATGCCCAACAATGTCAGATTACAAATGGTATAAAGATACTTTCCTCTCAAAAGCCCTGCTTAGAGAAGATTCAGCTTTAGGATTCTGGAGAGAGAGATTTGTTGCGGCTCTACCAGCAATATTCTCTCAGAAAGTAATAGAAAATCTAGAAATTCATTTTGGAAAACCCGTACCATATACTCAATTAACTTTCGGACAAATACATAATGTAGTTGTAGAAACAGGATTAAAAGTATGTAATGATCATAAGTTACAAAACCAAATGAAAAAAGAAAAATTATCTAATAAAAAAGAATTAGGAACTTTCTGTCAACAATATGGGATGGAACCCATTATTGCACCAAGTATTAGAAGAAATCGAGAAAAAACACAAAGAACTAAGAAACCCTATAAAAAACCGTATAAGCCATATAAAAAGACACAAGGAAATGAAAAACCTACGAGTAAACCTAATAAGGTCCAAAATAAAAAAAAGAATACGTGTTGGAAATGCGGAAAGCCGGGACACTTTGCAGATAAGTGTAGAGTCCAAGAAAAGATAAATCAAATTGAAGATGAAGAATTAAAAAAGATTCTTACAACTCTAATAATAAACTCAGAATCCGAACCAGAAGAGTCTGATGAGGAAAACAGCGAACAAAATGAAATAGACCAATTAGATAAGGACTCATCAGAAGAAGAGGAAATTAAAAAAGAATACTGTTTAGGATCTGGATTATGTAATTGTGAAGATTGTATGACTCCAGAGATAAATGTAATAACAGCAGAACAAACAGCATCTCTACTATCTATAATAGATAAATTAGAAGATTCACCTCAAAAAACAGAATTTATTCAAAAAATAAGTGAGCTAGTAACTAAAGAAGAAAAACAGAGGGACGAAATAAAACCTATAGAGTTTAAAGAAATTTTAGGACGATTTAAAGAGGTGAAACCCGTAACTATTAAGGAATTACAGGAAGAAATCAAAATATTAAAACAAGAAATTAATCAATTAAAAGAAAACCAGCTAACCCTAGAAGTAAGACTACTAGAGTTAGAAGGAAGTAAAATTATTACCCAACAAGAAAATAAAGAAGAACAACATATTTTTGATATGAATACATTAAGTCTAATAACTATGCATAAATGGTGGGTAGAAGTAACAATTATAGTAGAAGAACAAAAATTTATGTTAACCGCACTAATAGACTCAGGAGCAGATCTAAATTGCATACAAGAAGGAATAATACCCACAAAATACTATGAAAAAACCACCACTAAACTAACAGGAGCAAATGGAGGAAAACTAAGGGTAGATTTTAAACTATCCAATGTAAAAGTATGTAAAAATAAAATATGTTTTAATACTGCCTTTATGCTGGTAAAAAATATGAGTAACCAAGTAATATTAGGAACTCCCTTTTTAACTTTACTCTATCCGTTTCAAACAAATAGTATAGGACTTACTACATATGTTATTCCGGAAAAACCTTTAGTTTTTGAGTTTATACGAGGACCAAAATTAAAAGAGTTAAACCTATTACAAGAAGCTTCTATAAGCAGGATAAACTTAATACAAAATAAGCAGAAACAAATACAATTTTTAAACAAAGAAATAGAATACACTAGGATAGAAAACCAGCTAAAATCCCCGAAATTAAAAGAAGAAATAAAAAACATAGAAGAAAGAATAGAAAAAGAAATATGTGATATGAATCCCATCGCATTTCATAAAAGAAAGATACATGAAATAGAGCTACCATATGAAGAAGGATTTAAAGAAACAGAAATACCAACAAAAGCTAAACCCATCCAAATGAACGCAGAACAATTAGCTTTTTGTAGAAAAGAGCTGCAAGAATATCTAGACAAAGGTCTTATAAGACCTTCAAAATCTCCTTGGAGCTGTTCAGGGTTTTATGTAAATAAAGCCTCAGAACAAGAAAGAGGAGCGCCAAGATTAGTAATTAATTATAAACCTTTAAACAAGGCCTTAAAATGGATCAGGTATCCATTACCAAATAAACAAGATCTAATCAAAAGAATATATAATGCTAACATATTCTCAAAATTTGATATGAAATCAGGATACTATCAGATAGCTGTAAAAGAAAAAGATAGGTATAAAACAGCCTTCGTAGTACCATTTGGGAACTTATTTAGAAACGCAAAATATTTATTATCCCTTCGAAACAGCAATAAACCCCATAACAAAGATAGAAACAGTATGGATTACTGAGGATGAAAAGCCAGTAGAAACAGAATATCCTCCTTTAGAAAAAATTACACTATCTTTAGAAAAAGACTGTAATGTTAAGGCCGCACCTTATAAACAAATAAATAATAAAGAAAAAGAAGTACAGAAAAAAGATATAGAAAAAATCCATCAACAACTTAATTATAATACTACGTATCTAACGGTAATGGCTAGACAACTAACTAGAATTGAAAATAAAGAAGCTACTAGTAGCTCGAAAAAAATAGAAAAACCGATATACAATATCAAAGAATTATCCAAAGAAACTGTTAATTCATTTAGAAAAAATGATATCAACATACAGATAGCAGAATTAAAAGAAAAGATATCAAAATTAAATATAGGAGAAAAGAATATTAACATGTTAGAAGTAAATAAGATTAATTATCCTAAAACAAAAACTTATTATAATCGCCCCTCATTAGCAGATATAGGATTAGAAGAGAGAACTCAGTTGGTCCAAAATAGTTACTCTGGAACTGATATAGCAGAATGGAATATAGATGGTATGAGTGAACAGAACATATTAGACACCTGCTCACAGATGGCCATGGCTGCCACTGCGTTCAAATTAAAAGGAATAAGTGATAGGTCTACAGCCGAAGCCATAATACAAGGTTTCACTGGACAATTAAGAGGCTGGTGGGACAATTTTGTCACACCCTCTCATAAAGAAGTAATACTTAATCATGTAAAACCAGAGGGAAACGAATCGGATGTAACAGCTACTTTAATATTTACTATAATACAGAATTTCATAGGAGACCCAGACATTTTTAGAGAAAGAGCAGCTTTACAATTAATGAATTTAAAATGCCCAACAATGTCAGATTACAAATGGTATAAAGATACTTTCCTCTCAAAAGCCCTGCTTAGAGAAGATTCAGCTTTAGGATTCTGGAGAGAGAGATTTGTTGCGGCTCTACCAGCAATATTCTCTCAGAAAGTAATAGAAAATCTAGAAATTCATTTTGGAAAACCCGTACCATATACTCAATTAACTTTCGGACAAATACATAATGTAGTTGTAGAAACTGGATTAAAAGTATGTAATGATCATAAGTTACAAAACCAAATGAAAAAAGAAAAATTATCTAATAAAAAAGAATTAGGAACTTTCTGTCAACAATATGGGATGGAACCCATTATTGCACCAAGTATTAGAAGAAATCGAGAAAAAACACAAAGAACTAAGAAACCCTATAAAAAACCGTATAAGCCATATAAAAAGACACAAGGAAATGAAAAACCTACGAGTAAACCTAATAAGGTCCAAAATAAAAAAAAGAATACGTGTTGGAAATGCGGAAAGCCGGGACACTTTGCAGATAAGTGTAGAGTCCAAGAAAAGATAAATCAAATTGAAGATGAAGAATTAAAAAAGATTCTTACAACTCTAATAATAAACTCAGAATCCGAACCAGAAGAGTCTGATGAGGAAAACAGCGAACAAAATGAAATAGACCAATTAGATAAGGACTCATCAGAAGAAGAGGAAATTAAAAAAGAATACTGTTTAGGATCTGGATTATGTAATTGTGAAGATTGTATGACTCCAGAGATAAATGTAATAACAGCAGAACAAACAGCATCTCTACTATCTATAATAGATAAATTAGAAGATTCACCTCAAAAAACAGAATTTATTCAAAAAATAAGTGAGCTAGTAACTAAAGAAGAAAAACAGAGGGACGAAATAAAACCTATAGAGTTTAAAGAAATTTTAGGACGATTTAAAGAGGTGAAACCCGTAACTATTAAGGAATTACAGGAAGAAATCAAAATATTAAAACAAGAAATTAATCAATTAAAAGAAAACCAGCTAACCCTAGAAGTAAGACTACTAGAGTTAGAAGGAAGTAAAATTATTACCCAACAAGAAAATAAAGAAGAACAACATATTTTTGATATGAATACATTAAGTCTAATAACTATGCATAAATGGTGGGTAGAAGTAACAATTATAGTAGAAGAACAAAAATTTATGTTAACCGCACTAATAGACTCAGGAGCAGATCTAAATTGCATACAAGAAGGAATAATACCCACAAAATACTATGAAAAAACCACCACTAAACTAACAGGAGCAAATGGAGGAAAACTAAGGGTAGATTTTAAACTATCCAATGTAAAAGTATGTAAAAATAAAATATGTTTTAATACTGCCTTTATGCTGGTAAAAAATATGAGTAACCAAGTAATATTAGGAACTCCCTTTTTAACTTTACTCTATCCGTTTCAAACAAATAGTATAGGACTTACTACATATGTTATTCCGGAAAAACCTTTAGTTTTTGAGTTTATACGAGGACCAAAATTAAAAGAGTTAAACCTATTACAAGAAGCTTCTATAAGCAGGATAAACTTAATACAAAATAAGCAGAAACAAATACAATTTTTAAACAAAGAAATAGAATACACTAGGATAGAAAACCAGCTAAAATCCCCGAAATTAAAAGAAGAAATAAAAAACATAGAAGAAAGAATAGAAAAAGAAATATGTGATATGAATCCCATCGCATTTCATAAAAGAAAGATACATGAAATAGAGCTACCATATGAAGAAGGATTTAAAGAAACAGAAATACCAACAAAAGCTAAACCCATCCAAATGAACGCAGAACAATTAGCTTTTTGTAGAAAAGAGCTGCAAGAATATCTAGACAAAGGTCTTATAAGACCTTCAAAATCTCCTTGGAGCTGTTCATGGTTTTATGTAAATAAAGCCTCAGAACAAGAAAGAGGAGCGCCAAGATTAGTAATTAATTATAAACCTTTAAACAAGGCCTTAAAATGGATCAGGTATCCATTACCAAATAAACAAGATCTAATCAAAAGAATATATAATGCTAACATATTCTCAAAATTTGATATGAAATCAGGATACTATCAGATAGCTGTAAAAGAAAAAGATAGGTATAAAACAGCCTTCGTAGTACCATTTGGGAACTTATTTAGAAACGCAAAATATTTATTATCCCTTCGAAACAGCAATAAACCCCATAACAAAGATAGAAACAGTATGGATTACTGAGGATGAAAAGCCAGTAGAAACAGAATATCCTCCTTTAGAAAAAATTACACTATCTTTAGAAAAAGACTGTAATGTTAAGGCCGCACCTTATAAACAAATAAATAATAAAGAAAAAGAAGTACAGAAAAAAGATATAGAAAAAATCCATCAACAACTTAATTATAATACTACGTATCTAACGGTAATGGCTAGACAACTAACTAGAATTGAAAATAAAGAAGCTACTAGTAGCTCGAAAAAAATAGAAAAACCGATATACAATATCAAAGAATTATCCAAAGAAACTGTTAATTCATTTAGAAAAAATGATATCAACATACAGATAGCAGAATTAAAAGAAAAGATATCAAAATTAAATATAGGAGAAAAGAATATTAACATGTTAGAAGTAAATAAGATTAATTATCCTAAAACAAAAACTTATTATAATCGCCCCTCATTAGCAGATATAGGATTAGAAGAGAGAACTCAGTTGGTCCAAAATAGTTACTCTGGAACTGATATAGCAGAATGGAATATAGATGGTATGAGTGAACAGAACATATTAGACACCTGCTCACAGATGGCCATGGCTGCCACTGCGTTCAAATTAAAAGGAATAAGTGATAGGTCTACAGCCGAAGCCATAATACAAGGTTTCACTGGACAATTAAGAGGCTGGTGGGACAATTTTGTCACACCCTCTCATAAAGAAGTAATACTTAATCATGTAAAACCAGAGGGAAACGAATCGGATGTAACAGCTACTTTAATATTTACTATAATACAGAATTTCATAGGAGACCCAGACATTTTTAGAGAAAGAGCAGCTTTACAATTAATGAATTTAAAATGCCCAACAATGTCAGATTACAAATGGTATAAAGATACTTTCCTCTCAAAAGCCCTGCTTAGAGAAGATTCAGCTTTAGGATTCTGGAGAGAGAGATTTGTTGCGGCTCTACCAGCAATATTCTCTCAGAAAGTAATAGAAAATCTAGAAATTCATTTTGGAAAACCCGTACCATATACTCAATTAACTTTCGGACAAATACATAATGTAGTTGTAGAAACAGGATTAAAAGTATGTAATGATCATAAGTTACAAAACCAAATGAAAAAAGAAAAATTATCTAATAAAAAAGAATTAGGAACTTTCTGTCAACAATATGGGATGGAACCCATTATTGCACCAAGTATTAGAAGAAATCGAGAAAAAACACAAAGAACTAAGAAACCCTATAAAAAACCGTATAAGCCATATAAAAAGACACAAGGAAATGAAAAACCTACGAGTAAACCTAATAAGGTCCAAAATAAAAAAAAGAATACGTGTTGGAAATGCGGAAAGCCGGGACACTTTGCAGATAAGTGTAGAGTCCAAGAAAAGATAAATCAAATTGAAGATGAAGAATTAAAAAAGATTCTTACAACTCTAATAATAAACTCAGAATCCGAACCAGAAGAGTCTGATGAGGAAAACAGCGAACAAAATGAAATAGACCAATTAGATAAGGACTCATCAGAAGAAGAGGAAATTAAAAAAGAATACTGTTTAGGATCTGGATTATGTAATTGTGAAGATTGTATGACTCCAGAGATAAATGTAATAACAGCAGAACAAACAGCATCTCTACTATCTATAATAGATAAATTAGAAGATTCACCTCAAAAAACAGAATTTATTCAAAAAATAAGTGAGCTAGTAACTAAAGAAGAAAAACAGAGGGACGAAATAAAACCTATAGAGTTTAAAGAAATTTTAGGACGATTTAAAGAGGTGAAACCCGTAACTATTAAGGAATTACAGGAAGAAATCAAAATATTAAAACAAGAAATTAATCAATTAAAAGAAAACCAGCTAACCCTAGAAGTAAGACTACTAGAGTTAGAAGGAAGTAAAATTATTACCCAACAAGAAAATAAAGAAGAACAACATATTTTTGATATGAATACATTAAGTCTAATAACTATGCATAAATGGTGGGTAGAAGTAACAATTATAGTAGAAGAACAAAAATTTATGTTAACCGCACTAATAGACTCAGGAGCAGATCTAAATTGCATACAAGAAGGAATAATACCCACAAAATACTATGAAAAAACCACCACTAAACTAACAGGAGCAAATGGAGGAAAACTAAGGGTAGATTTTAAACTATCCAATGTAAAAGTATGTAAAAATAAAATATGTTTTAATACTGCCTTTATGCTGGTAAAAAATATGAGTAACCAAGTAATATTAGGAACTCCCTTTTTAACTTTACTCTATCCGTTTCAAACAAATAGTATAGGACTTACTACATATGTTATTCCGGAAAAACCTTTAGTTTTTGAGTTTATACGAGGACCAAAATTAAAAGAGTTAAACCTATTACAAGAAGCTTCTATAAGCAGGATAAACTTAATACAAAATAAGCAGAAACAAATACAATTTTTAAACAAAGAAATAGAATACACTAGGATAGAAAACCAGCTAAAATCCCCGAAATTAAAAGAAGAAATAAAAAACATAGAAGAAAGAATAGAAAAAGAAATATGTGATATGAATCCCATCGCATTTCATAAAAGAAAGATACATGAAATAGAGCTACCATATGAAGAAGGATTTAAAGAAACAGAAATACCAACAAAAGCTAAACCCATCCAAATGAACGCAGAACAATTAGCTTTTTGTAGAAAAGAGCTGCAAGAATATCTAGACAAAGGTCTTATAAGACCTTCAAAATCTCCTTGGAGCTGTTCAGGGTTTTATGTAAATAAAGCCTCAGAACAAGAAAGAGGAGCGCCAAGATTAGTAATTAATTATAAACCTTTAAACAAGGCCTTAAAATGGATCAGGTATCCATTACCAAATAAACAAGATCTAATCAAAAGAATATATAATGCTAACATATTCTCAAAATTTGATATGAAATCAGGATACTATCAGATAGCTGTAAAAGAAAAAGATAGGTATAAAACAGCCTTCGTAGTACCATTTGGGAACTTATTTAGAAACGCAAAATATTTATTATCCCTTCGAAACAGCAATAAACCCCATAACAAAGATAGAAACAGTATGGATTACTGAGGATGAAAAGCCAGTAGAAACAGAATATCCTCCTTTAGAAAAAATTACACTATCTTTAGAAAAAGACTGTAATGTTAAGGCCGCACCTTATAAACAAATAAATAATAAAGAAAAAGAAGTACAGAAAAAAGATATAGAAAAAATCCATCAACAACTTAATTATAATACTACGTATCTAACGGTAATGGCTAGACAACTAACTAGAATTGAAAATAAAGAAGCTACTAGTAGCTCGAAAAAAATAGAAAAACCGATATACAATATCAAAGAATTATCCAAAGAAACTGTTAATTCATTTAGAAAAAATGATATCAACATACAGATAGCAGAATTAAAAGAAAAGATATCAAAATTAAATATAGGAGAAAAGAATATTAACATGTTAGAAGTAAATAAGATTAATTATCCTAAAACAAAAACTTATTATAATCGCCCCTCATTAGCAGATATAGGATTAGAAGAGAGAACTCAGTTGGTCCAAAATAGTTACTCTGGAACTGATATAGCAGAATGGAATATAGATGGTATGAGTGAACAGAACATATTAGACACCTGCTCACAGATGGCCATGGCTGCCACTGCGTTCAAATTAAAAGGAATAAGTGATAGGTCTACAGCCGAAGCCATAATACAAGGTTTCACTGGACAATTAAGAGGCTGGTGGGACAATTTTGTCACACCCTCTCATAAAGAAGTAATACTTAATCATGTAAAACCAGAGGGAAACGAATCGGATGTAACAGCTACTTTAATATTTACTATAATACAGAATTTCATAGGAGACCCAGACATTTTTAGAGAAAGAGCAGCTTTACAATTAATGAATTTAAAATGCCCAACAATGTCAGATTACAAATGGTATAAAGATACTTTCCTCTCAAAAGCCCTGCTTAGAGAAGATTCAGCTTTAGGATTCTGGAGAGAGAGATTTGTTGCGGCTCTACCAGCAATATTCTCTCAGAAAGTAATAGAAAATCTAGAAATTCATTTTGGAAAACCCGTACCATATACTCAATTAACTTTCGGACAAATACATAATGTAGTTGTAGAAACTGGATTAAAAGTATGTAATGATCATAAGTTACAAAACCAAATGAAAAAAGAAAAATTATCTAATAAAAAAGAATTAGGAACTTTCTGTCAACAATATGGGATGGAACCCATTATTGCACCAAGTATTAGAAGAAATCGAGAAAAAACACAAAGAACTAAGAAACCCTATAAAAAACCGTATAAGCCATATAAAAAGACACAAGGAAATGAAAAACCTACGAGTAAACCTAATAAGGTCCAAAATAAAAAAAAGAATACGTGTTGGAAATGCGGAAAGCCGGGACACTTTGCAGATAAGTGTAGAGTCCAAGAAAAGATAAATCAAATTGAAGATGAAGAATTAAAAAAGATTCTTACAACTCTAATAATAAACTCAGAATCCGAACCAGAAGAGTCTGATGAGGAAAACAGCGAACAAAATGAAATAGACCAATTAGATAAGGACTCATCAGAAGAAGAGGAAATTAAAAAAGAATACTGTTTAGGATCTGGATTATGTAATTGTGAAGATTGTATGACTCCAGAGATAAATGTAATAACAGCAGAACAAACAGCATCTCTACTATCTATAATAGATAAATTAGAAGATTCACCTCAAAAAACAGAATTTATTCAAAAAATAAGTGAGCTAGTAACTAAAGAAGAAAAACAGAGGGACGAAATAAAACCTATAGAGTTTAAAGAAATTTTAGGACGATTTAAAGAGGTGAAACCCGTAACTATTAAGGAATTACAGGAAGAAATCAAAATATTAAAACAAGAAATTAATCAATTAAAAGAAAACCAGCTAACCCTAGAAGTAAGACTACTAGAGTTAGAAGGAAGTAAAATTATTACCCAACAAGAAAATAAAGAAGAACAACATATTTTTGATATGAATACATTAAGTCTAATAACTATGCATAAATGGTGGGTAGAAGTAACAATTATAGTAGAAGAACAAAAATTTATGTTAACCGCACTAATAGACTCAGGAGCAGATCTAAATTGCATACAAGAAGGAATAATACCCACAAAATACTATGAAAAAACCACCACTAAACTAACAGGAGCAAATGGAGGAAAACTAAGGGTAGATTTTAAACTATCCAATGTAAAAGTATGTAAAAATAAAATATGTTTTAATACTGCCTTTATGCTGGTAAAAAATATGAGTAACCAAGTAATATTAGGAACTCCCTTTTTAACTTTACTCTATCCGTTTCAAACAAATAGTATAGGACTTACTACATATGTTATTCCGGAAAAACCTTTAGTTTTTGAGTTTATACGAGGACCAAAATTAAAAGAGTTAAACCTATTACAAGAAGCTTCTATAAGCAGGATAAACTTAATACAAAATAAGCAGAAACAAATACAATTTTTAAACAAAGAAATAGAATACACTAGGATAGAAAACCAGCTAAAATCCCCGAAATTAAAAGAAGAAATAAAAAACATAGAAGAAAGAATAGAAAAAGAAATATGTGATATGAATCCCATCGCATTTCATAAAAGAAAGATACATGAAATAGAGCTACCATATGAAGAAGGATTTAAAGAAACAGAAATACCAACAAAAGCTAAACCCATCCAAATGAACGCAGAACAATTAGCTTTTTGTAGAAAAGAGCTGCAAGAATATCTAGACAAAGGTCTTATAAGACCTTCAAAATCTCCTTGGAGCTGTTCAGGGTTTTATGTAAATAAAGCCTCAGAACAAGAAAGAGGAGCGCCAAGATTAGTAATTAATTATAAACCTTTAAACAAGGCCTTAAAATGGATCAGGTATCCATTACCAAATAAACAAGATCTAATCAAAAGAATATATAATGCTAACATATTCTCAAAATTTGATATGAAATCAGGATACTATCAGATAGCTGTAAAAGAAAAAGATAGGTATAAAACAGCCTTCGTAGTACCATTTGGGCATTTCGAATGGAATGTAATGCCACAAGGATTGAAAAACGCTCCAAGTGAATTTCAAGAAATAATGAACAACATTTTTTATCCTTACATGGAATTCTCTATAGTATATTTAGATGATGTATTGATTTTTTCGCAAGGCCTTAAAAGAATTATTATTATTATTATTATTATTATTATTATTATTATTATTATTATTATTATTATTATTATTATTATTATTATTATTATTATTATTATTATTATTATTATTATTATTATTATTATTATTATTATTATTATTATTATTATTATTATTATTATTATTATTATTATTATTATTATTATTATTACTATTATTATTATTACTATTATTATTATTACTATTATTACTATTACTATTATTATTATTATTATTATTATTATTATTATTATTATTATTATTATTATTACTATTATTATTATTACTATTATTATTATTACTATTATTACTATTACTATTATTATTATTATTATTATTATTATTATTATTATTATTATTATTATTATTATTACTATTATTATTATTACTATTATTATTATTACTATTATTACTATTACTATTATTATTATTATTATTATTATTATTATTACTATTACTATTATTATTATTATTATTATTATTATTATTATTTATATTATTATTATTATTATTATTTATATTATTATTATTATTATTTATATTATTATTATTATTATTTATATTATTATTATTATTATTATTTATATTATTATTATTTATATTATTATTATTTATATTATTATTATTATTATTATTATTAATATTATTATTATTTATATTATTATTATTTATATTATTATTATTATTATTATTTTTATTATTATTATTTATATTATTATTATTATTATTATTTTTATTATTATTATTATTATTATTATTATTATTATTATTATTATTATTATTATTATTATTATTATTATTATTATTATTATTATTATTATTATTATTATTATTTCTGCTACAAAGTTATTGAAGTAATCAATTAAGATAATGTAATAAATGGTTTTCCCCCAAAAAAAACCCGATTTTAAATCAAGTTAAAATATTTTTATCAACTTATAAAATATCTTATTTTAAAATTTGTTTTAGATTTTTGAATTTATTGAATCAACCTTCCTGTTAATAAGAATCTTTAGTACATACTAATACCTATTTACCATATCATATTTTGAATAATAGGATAAATTATTATAATACATTATGAGGTTTTTTTATAAAACATTATGTTATACAAGTTTATCCATAGAATATGTTTGGTTCCAAACTAAGTTTATACAGGTTCCAAGATTGAAAATGACTTTGTCTATTTATTTAGTTTTAGATTAGGTAGAATTAATTTTAAATTATTAAATATTTGTAAGATATATTTATATAAAAATTAAATTTTAAAATATGTATTTATATTGAAAAATATAATAATTAACTTTAAAACAAATAAATTCTAAAAGCAAAAATTAAAAATCAATTTTAGCCATCTAATGAGAAACAAAATATACTTCAAGTCAAGTTATCAAACTTTTTTTCATTTGAACTTCAACATTTTTTTAATATTATATGTTATAGATTGCAATTGCAGCATATCAATTTTTTGTATTGAAAATCATGTTAAAATACGCGGAAGATCATAAAAAAAAGATGCGTTAATAATATTTTGAATTTTACTAACTAAATATTCTTAAAATAACGATGAAGGAATTAGAAATCAAAAATATTGAAACTCGTATCGAAGTGCATTGAAAATTATACAAGAAAATGCATTAATATTTTTTTATAAAAAAATTGCTTTCACTTTTAACTAATATTTTATTATACTAATTAGCATTTTTTCTAAAATATTTCTCCATTATTTTGGTTATTTGAAGTTGTTTTTAAACATAATAATAAAATATGAACTTATAGGTATTTATTCTATCCTAACCCAACTTTTATTGAAAAAACTAGCATCTAAATTCAAATCATAAAGATAAAAATATATTTTAGGTACTCACTCTACCCTTTACTTGGAACATATTTTAATAATTATAATAATATTAAATTTTTATATTTTATTACAAATACATTTTTATACCTTTTTATTTTTGTTGCTTGATATCTATTTATATATTTAGATTAAAATATATTTAATATATAATTTATTTAAATATACATGAGTGAAATTTTTTTTAGACAAATGTATAATTCTCCATAGATTTATTCAAATATCCTTAATCCATCATATTGTTATACCTAGTTATTTTACATGTTAATGCTTTTTAATAAAAAACTATTTCTAAATATTTTACTAATACTTCAAAATACTAATAATCATTCTTATTTTTCTAAAATATTCTCCTATTTCTTTTTTGTTATTTAATGTTGTTTTTTTAAAAATGACAATAAAACATGAACCTGTAGATATTCAATGGATCCTAATCCAACTCTTATTGAAAAAGCTCGCACCTAAATCCAAATCGTAAAAATAAAGCTCAGTTTAAGAATTTAAATACCTAATCTACCCTTCCCTAAACACATTTCAATAATTATAATAACACTTAAGTAAAAAATATAAAATTATTATATTTTATTACAACTAAAATTTTATCATTGAACTTTTATTTTTGTTGAGATTATTGATATATATTTATATATTTAGATTAAAATATATTTGATGTATGATTTGTTTAAAACTATATAAGTAAATAAAATGCAACAAAAAATTAAAAAAAAAATAAGGTATAAATTTTCTACAAATTTATTCAAACATTATTGATCCATCCTATTGTTATACCCAGTCATTTCACATATTAATGTTCTTCATAAAAGAATTGCTTCCAATTTTTTTATTAATGCTTTATGATATTAATTAGCATCCTTTTTCTAAAATATATCTGTCATTCATTTTTTGTTATTTAAGATTTTTGTAAACACGACAATAAAACATGAACTTGTGTGTATTCAAATTGTAAAAATAGAGCTCAATTTAGAAATATAGATATCTATTCTACCTTTACCCTAATTAAATTTTAATAATTATAATACCATTTGAATAAGAATATTAAATTTTTATATTTTATTATAAATATATAGTTATCATTAAGATTTAAATTTTTGTTAATCTGTTTTATATATTTAGAATAAAATATAATTGGTGTATGATTTATTTAAATGTATATATATAAGTGAATAAAAAATTTATAAAATAAAAAATAAGGTATAAATTCTCTACAAATTTATTCAAACATCCTTGACCCATCTCTTAGTTATACCTAGTTATTTCACATGTATTAAGAAAGTTAAATAACATTTTTGTTTGAGTTAAAATTAACATCTAACATCATGTAGGATATCTTTTATGTCTTTCACTAGTTCATTAATTAAAATTATTGTAAAAATAAAAAAAATATAATAAATAATAAATAATATTTTAAAGTTTTAAATAATAAAGCTCTTGATTGAAGGTGAGAACAATGATGTTAATCATGAAGACATTATGTATGAGCTGATGAACAACTATGCCCAAAGGTGTATTTTTATTTTTGCCAAGTGCATCCCCTCCCTCGCCTCACTTCTTTCAATATCGTTGTCTCTAACTAACTTCTCATAAAGTGTGACTAATATCAATAACTCATTACAAGAGAATAAAAGTTAAAATGATGATGGACAATGCACATGTTTCACTTATGGCACTTTTCCAAACAAATTGATATCTTAATTAATAGGAAGATATCTGTGGTAACTTGAATTCATTTTAATTGCATTCACTAAAATGGTTCTTGGACCAAACAAGAGTTTCTTAATTGTAATGACTAAAGTTAAAGTCGATGGAAAAGTTGGTTGGGAGGGACTAAACTCAATCAACAATCTAATTATATTTTAAAGGAGTTAGTTTGATATAATAATAATAATAATAATAATAATAATAATAATAATAATAATAATAATAATAATAATCCTACCCAGTACATCTCAGGTAGGATATACAAACAACATTTTCCTTAATCACTATATCTTACTGCCGAGGATCATGATCTCATGTGACATACTCTGATGCATGACTTGATAGAAATCAATTACGTCAAAATGCCTGTAAGAATGTACTCACTGTAAAATAGAAATTATTTTTTAGTGTGTTATCTTTTCCTTCTGAAATAGAATGGTTTTTCTCTTATCTTTTCCTTCTGAAAATTAACACATCGGTTACAAATATTTGTTAGTGTGTTATTCGAAATTAATGAGAAGAAAAGGGGGAAATAAAAGGAAGGATAGATAAAAGGGATGAGTAATTTCATTCCTAGAGTCACGCTAAGATTTAAATTTATAGGACCACAGAATCTACGAAGATTTGGTGATGCTTAATTTTGAACATAAATAAACTGGAGTTTAGCAAATTATAGATTCTTCCCACCTTTATTTTGAATACATCAATAATCTTTGTAAGTTGAATTTAGCATGCAAACTTAGTTTTTATCATCCACTTTCCAAGTTGAATGTATGGAGACGTTACTAGACTGGTGCCCCTATTTTTTTTGGTAGTTTTTTTATCGGTCATCAAGTTTTAGAGGAGGCATAGTAATCGTAAGTTAGAGATTTTGGGAAATTCAAAATTGAAGGAAGAAGAAGAGGAATATTTGTCGGATCTCATCTCATATCGTCGGAAAGTACAATGTATCGTTTTATATTGCGTCAAAATAATAATTTCTATATAAAGATGAAGGCATCAGCAACGCATAGGAATGATGACACGTAAGATGATTGTTTTGAGAAGTGAGTTAAATGGAAAATATGGTTCATGAATGTCAGAGATCATCTATCTTATCCCAACATTATGATCTAAATTGTCCACTTTTTGTTTACAGAAGCATTGACAAATAATAATCCACTAATGGTTTATTATTTTAATAACTCATAACATGGTTTCCTTTGAAGCAGCAAGGAGTAAATATAATGAAAGCCACAAGTTTGTGTGTGTGGAATGCCACGTTGATTGAGCTGGAAGGAGGCAATTCAAATTGTGAATGCATTGAATTTGGAAAGTGGTAGAAGGAATAATCCAGGGTGGTCTTATTAGATGAAGGTGCGTGTGATGAATGGTGAAGTTGGGGTGTTATGAAGAAGAATCATGTGGATGTATGTGCATTGGATTAGAGAACATGCCAAAAGAATCATGTGGAGAACATGCCCAAAGCAACAAGCAACAAGCAACACACCTGTCTCTCTCCCATTCCCTTGGAAGCCTCCTTCCAAATTGTACTGTGGCCCCCACCTTCTAATCCTTTATTTATCCTTAATGCAAACAAGCACATGTTCCAGATACACCATATATAAATATACTCTCTTGGTGTGTCATTTATGCTATACCCCTTTGTGTTATTTGAACGGTGAGAGCTTCATTCACATTAATTGGTGTTGAGTCATGGGAATTTCTTCACTTGTTTCCCTCTCTTTGAAAGATCTGATCCAGGGAGCTGAAGAAAACATACATTCATCACATGGGTATTTGTGGAGCAAAGTGTTGGCAGCACAAGCCAAGAAGAAGGTGGTCATAAGGAGTAGGAGACCAAGAAGGGTTTTGATGAAGAGGAGGGGTGGTTTTAGAAGAGGATCCAATGGGATTCAGAGACGTGTTAGAACTTTGAAGAGGCTTATACCCAACACTGATTCCATTGGGTTGGATGGACTCTTCAGAGAAACAGCTAATTACATTTTGTCTCTACAAACCAAAGTGAGAGTCATGCAGGTTATGGTCAAGGTATTGACTGGGTCTAACCAGTGATTCATTTGTTTGTAAAGACTAATTAATTAAGATTTTTGTTTCCTCATGGTTTCTAGTTACACAAACATTGGTTTCTGATTTTCAATATATGATTACTGTCTCGTGTCATTTAGATTTAGATTAGTTTTATTATCAGTATTGCTGGTTTATTTGCAGTTCTGTTATTAATTATTTATATTTACTTGTATTCATCAGTCACTTACTTGGGATACCGGCTTATTTTTAAAATTAAGCTTGTAATGTTTATAAATGTTTGTAATCAACATGATTCTGGCAGAGGTGAAAATAAACAATTTAGTTTTGCCATTCTGAGTTCTTGATATGAGCAATTCCATAACAACTGAAATTAAACAGATCATACCATGCCCTCTTGAAATTTGAAAAAAAAAGTTAAAATGATGCTGCATATTCAAGATGCTATTGATACCAAGTCCTAGTCCAGAATTTGAAAGTAATAGATTCATGGATTAATCTATTTTATAAGATCATTACTTCTTTTTTTTCATTTCTATGGAACGTGAGTCTATACTCACATTACACTTGTACTTGAATGTCCAAAAATAGACTATTTTCTTGTGAGATTCTAAAAACATTGTTCTCCATATATATTAGCACAATGGCTCAAAATGTAAGTAAATGATGGCATATACATGCTTTTCAAGTTCAAGTTTCAACACACATTTCCATTTTTATTGACCGGCTTTATGCAAGGATGGCCCATGATCTGAATCTGATCTATTCCTGGGATTCTGTTGACATCTTCCTTTTTCCATCTATGGTTGAATCAGTGATTTCAATGATTTAACTTCAGCAGTCCACTTTGTTGGAATCGTTGTATCTCTCAACCATTTAGCACAAACATGTTCAAAATTGGCTATAATTTGGTCTTCAATGTTGTCATGCTAAACAAATGAATTATAGGAGTGATAGGATAACAACCATGTGCTGCTGGTGCCGGAAGGAGCAGCATAGAAAATATGTCCATTTGTGTTTCTATATAACATCGATTCCATTTACTTGTAGAGAGAAATTATTGTATTGGGAAGGGGTTTTTTAAATAATTTTTATTAGAAAATTGATCCTAATTTACTTCTAAATTTTTATTTTAATATAATTTATCTCCTATATATTATTGTTATTATTTGTTTGTATCAAATGTTAAATAAGATAATATTAAATTTAAAATAAAATAAAATAAGATAATAATTTATCTAATTTTTATCCTATCATATATTTATCCAACTTTTATTTCTTATTTTAGTATGCTCTCCATCGACCAATCTGTCCTTGAAATTATACGCAAAACTCACTTGAAATCATAATTCTTGTAACAAAGTGTTGTTGATACATGTGTGCAGTAAATATAACAAAACTTTTACATATATGCTTATTATCCTCTTCTATATTATCCATTATTATCTATATTCCACATAATTATGTTCAAGCTCACTATAGTGCCTGCAGGGCACGGTTACAATGACAATAAATAATTTATATTATAAAGTTTATAAATAAGAATTCACAATTATACAAATAATAATATAATGGTTTAAATTTAAAACAATACAAAATAGTATTCATATAAAATAAAATACTAATAATATACATAAACAATTAATCATAACTATTGTTATAAAATAAAAATATTGATAAAATAATATCATATAAATAAAATCATATTTAAATATTTAAATACTAACAGCAAGTAATATTATAATTTATAAAATATAATGAAAAATAATAATATTACCTTAATTTTATAATAAAAAATTTCAAAAATAATAATCTAATAATCTTTCAAAAAAATATATTCTAAAAATACTTATTGCTATGGTTATATAGACAGGAATTGTTTGTATAATTTAATAATTATAAATAATATAGGTTGGAGTGAAGTAGATTTGTCAGTATTCATCTTAATCTTTAAAAACTTATGTTCTGGTTTTTTATTTGTTGTAACATTTTTTATTTACAATAATATAATAAGCAAAATGTAAAATACTAATACAAAATGAAACAGTTGAAGTAATATAAATTAAAAAAACAGTTTATTAACAAATTTTATTACATCTGATAGATAATTTTATTTTTTAATCATGTTAACAAATGTTTAGTTATGTGAATGAAAAATATTTTATTAAAAGAAACAGTACTTATTGTAGTAATCATTGTACATTTTAAAGGGTTTAATCTTCAGTGTCAACTGAGAGATATCTTTAATACATAAATAAATAATAAACTATTATCATATTACAAAAATAAAAATAAATCCTATTATAATATTAGAAATAAAAATATTATATTAAATCAAATAAATGAAAAATTAATTTCTAATATTGTAATAAAATGGAAAATACAAACAAAATAATTGAAAAATCTGAAACGATATTAAATATTATTTTTGAAAAATCATAATCAGTTACATTGATATATTATACAAGATAAAGTCAAATAATATTATAATAATAAAAATTACTATTATTATTTATTTTAAATAACAATACTTTTTCAAATTTTAAATGACAACAAAAATTAATTTTAATCTTTACATAAATTATTTAATGTCAAAAAAATCTCTAAAACATAGAATTAAATAAAAATTAAATGATAAAAGTAATTAGTTATAATATGGATTAATTATTTAATCTATGAAATCTTAAAAATATAATTTTAATTTTAAATAAATATCATCATATTAAATTTTATATAATTTAATTCATTTATGCTAAATTATTATATTGTATTGATAATTGTGTAATAACTTAATTTTATTTTAAGTAAAAAATATTATAAAAATAAATTTAGTATATTATTTCTTCTATAAAAATAAATCTAATATAATATTATAATTCGTGATGCATTGCACAAGCTGGGATTCTACACATTAGTGTATAAAGATGTGAATATCAACAGGTGGAATTGTTTATCCAATAAGGCTGCTTGTTCTATTCTATTAGTTGGACGTTTCATCATATGGATGGTTCAGTTCATGTACATAATTGGTGCTATTAATTTAAAGATAATAATGCTACGTGGATTTTTTATTTTTTATGGAATTTTGGATATACAATTTCTTTTTACTCTCTTCAGGTTGCTTTTGAGAAATTTTTTAAAGTATGAGTGGAATCTTTTGAGATTGCAGTCAATTTAATTAATAAGAGATGTCTTGTGTTTCATTAATGTGCGTCTATTATGAATTTAATTTTCAATCTGAGCCCAAAAAAAATGTCATATAAATATTTTTTACTTTCATAAAAAAAGCCACAAAGTGATAAATTGGTTTGTGGGTTTCTTTAATGAGCTTTCACTTGGTTGTCATTTGTTTTACGAATCTTCTGTTAGGTCCAGGGTGTATTTGTTTTGATGGTGAAGAAATCAAATTTTAGATTATTTTTTTTTACATAAAATACATATTTTATTAAAAATGTACAAGTTAAATTAATTTATATATGTTTTAAAAATATTTAATAATTTAAAACTAATTATATTAAAATAAGAGGTTTTTAACTTTAAACTAATTGGATACATATTTTTTTAAGTTCGATAGGTGTTTTCTTCCAAACGATTGTGAATTGTTATCATTTTTGTTTTGGAATTTTATTCCCCTCCTCTTTGCTAATAAAACAACTCAATCATGCATACACTTTTTCATTGGCATTAAACCTTTTTCATTTTTCATCTTCGTCTTTTTTCTTCAAAAGTAACCATTTGCTTTTCTATAGTATTATTTTCTAACCAATTGTAAAATTAAACGTAAATACGTAAATTTGATCTTTATTGTTCTCCTAGAATAAAAAAATTGAATTACAAATCTTATAATATTAGCTATTTATGTTTCTTACATTTCTTCCCAATATCACATATTATTTTATACTTTTAATAAATTCTCTTATTTATTGTCTGACCTTTTTCTACTCTTATAATAAATAATTTAAACTAAATATCTTACAATATTTGCCATATATATTTCTTGCATTTTTTCCCAATATCACATATATTATTTTCTAATTTTGATAAATTTTTTATTTTTAATCTGATTTTTTTTTCCTTATCATCTTTCAAGTACATATTTTTTAGTGTTATACATAATAATTTTTTATATTATTAATACTCACTTGTATAATATTTATTTTAACATGTATTTTATATTATTATAGTATATAAATATCAATTATTAAATAATATATTTAAAAATATTAAAATTTAAATTTTATATAAATAGAAAATATTATTTAATTAAAAAATTAAATCAATAAATTTTATATCTTATCAAAATATTTAATAATTATTTAATAATACAAATATCCAAATTTATGATGAATGAGGATCGTAACTTCAATTTCTGTATATTGTTTACTTTTTGTAAAAAAAAATTGTTTAAATAATAATAATAAAAAATATTAATAATATAACTTTTTATTTATACAAATTTTTAAAAAATAAAATTTAATTTAAAACATTTAATTTTTTTTAACAATATTTAAATAATTTAAAATAAATAAATAACAAAATTAACTCCTCCTACTTTTTTTTTCTTAAAAATTAAAAATATTTTTATAAATTTAATAAAATTTAATTCCTTCATTTTATATAAAATAAATACAAACAAACAAAGATAAAAAATAAATTTATAAAATTTTTTAAAATAATTTGTTTTTCTCTTAAATTCTTCTTAATCAAACAATTGATAAAATACATAATAATTTGTCATAATCCATTATTAATTATGTTAGACGATAACACATCTTTCTCGATGATTTATATGTTTAAATAATATTAGCATCACTTATATTATTATTATTACTATTATTATTATTATTATTATTATTATTATTATTATTATAATAATAATAAATACTGTTTAAATATAATATTAGTTTATATATTTTTTTATCTTTGATATTTGATATTTTAACTTTATTGTTATTTACTGTTAAATATTTAATAAATTCACCTATACAATTTTAACTATATTTTATTTTTTTTATATATATATATATATATCAAATAATTATGTATATTAAAAAAATTTATATGAACAAAATAAATTATTACTTTTATTATTGAAATACGTAAATAATTATTTCGATAACTTACTTAAATTAACTATTTATGTAATTTGTTATTAATATGTATCATGGATTATACATGTGAGTTGTGACAAAGTTTAATTAAATAATTATCAATTAACTCCATAAATATCTAAATACAAATTAACTATATGTAATAAACAAAAATTTAAAAAGTTAAGAATAAAAAAAAATTATACAAAAATAAAAGCAAAACATATATATCTTTACTATTTACTATTAACACTTATTTATATTAATTTTTTTTATTTTTTAAAAATATATACACTCAATTATTTACCAAATATTATTTTTTATCTAAATTATTCAGATTTATATCCGGGCACTAGTATGACCATGTGTGCCCCATGTCTGTGGTTTAGAATATTTGTTTGTTTTTATATATATACATATTTATGATTGCTTAAATGGAAAAGAAAAATTATTCTTCCTATAGACAAACTCTTAATTTGATAAAAAAATATATTTAAAAAACTAAATTCTGTAAATGTGATTACCAGAAATGTAGTTATCAAAATATTATGAAATGTTGTAAAGAAAAATAATTATGAAATGTTGTACTAAAAGAAAAATTATGAAATGTTAACATTTTCAGATTTTTTTTAAACTCCTATATTTTTACGTTCTTTTATATGCTTATAAAAGCTGATTCAGTTTTTCAAAGATCAATGCCATTAAAGAATTGGATTTATGGTAAGTTCTATATTTAAAATCGTGAAAAAAAAATTACTACAAAAGTACAAACAACTTTAAAGATAATTAAAAGTTATATATACATTTAATTGTTTTAATTACTCTAAACACAATTTAAATCAAATATGATAAACAAGTAAACAACTATGGTAAAGTAACAGTGACCTGGCCGAAAATATCAAATAAAAGGATAGCTGGTTGCGGTGGTTGTGTCTCTCTGCTTATGTTTCTTTTTCAGACATGAAAGATTATTTCTATCCATTCACAATGGAATTAAAATTGGTTGGGGTAGAAAAACGTAGTATTCTAAAAGATGACAGATTTCTGTAATTATTTTTTAAAAATTTAAACTAAATATCAGGATGTCACAACATTTTGAAGAATCCTAAAAATATTTTTATTAAATCGTGTATGTTTGAAAAGAAGAATTTTTATTGAAAAATAATCACTTACTTTTATTTTTTTAAAAGAAATCAATAAAATAAGTAGTTATTTAATCAAGATAAGTTAATTGAATATACTTTTATAATAAACTATTTTTTTAATGAAGTGGTGATATATACATAGATTTATATTTTTAATCATGAATATATGTGAAAAAATTGTGCCAACAAATTTTGCTATTCAAAATTAAAGGTTCTGTAATTTACCTAAAATTCCGGACATCTATTGTATACAATAAATTTAATAATCATTTAAAAAATAGAATTTTAAAAAATCTCATATATTTTTAAACCTTTATATTATTATTTTTATTTTTACATTTTAAAAATTCAATATAACATAAATTATTTTTTATTTTATTCTTATCTATATATTTTTCAATTTAAATATAACATTAATTATAACAATAATGAATATTATAGAAACATATAAGAGATAAATTAATTAATAAGAAATTTAATGCTAAGAAAAAAAATTAATAATATCTGTTTTTAACATTTAAAAATTTATATTTTTCTACTTTATTTGTATTATCCATATTGTTGGTGTGAATCTGACAATTAATAACACCCAAATGATGGTTAAATAAAAAAGGAAAATAGTTTGTTGTAATTTCTATTCGAGATATGTTGGATAAGATGAAAATAAAATATGATGTAATAAAAAAAATAAAAAATGATAGAATTATCAAATATAGAAGTATTTTTATTAAAAAAATTGATTTGCACACTTTATCTGTTGACATCAACTTGTGATACTTCGCTATCATAACAATATCATAGATGTGCCTATACTTGAATTTAATTTTAAACAAAGAAATATAAAATGGTTTTACATAGGGAAGGCTTAATTGCTTATGCACCAAAACATAATTAAATAATAGTATAATCTTGGCTATTTTGGTCCTGAATTATTAGCATGATCCTCAATCTTAAATGAATTCAAATAAAATATTTAATAAAAGGCATGCATTATAGTTTAGGAAAACAACAATAGTTATTTTTAAGCAATTAAAATTTAAAAAGCATTTATAATAATTAACAATCTTATCTTAAGAGTTAAGGCAATGATTATGATCCTAAAAAATATATTACATTAATAACATATGTGTGAATATTAGATAATATGGAAAGTTGCAAGCATGGAATTAACCTGCATGTCCAATCGAAACAACAATAATTAGAGAATTGACAAATGTTCCACAAAAGCACTGAAAAAGTAAAACAAAGGGTGGCAATTCCTGGTTTAATATAGCATAACAACACACCATTAACAACAACACCCCACACAAAATTTTACGTGTTAACACAGGTTATTGGAGAGAGAGAAAAGCGAAAAGAAACAAACTTCAATCTATTTAGATCATACCCATTATTTTCCAGGTTTTCCCCCATTTGAATTTGAGATGCAGAAGCACAATTTTCCATCAAAATTTACATCAAAATGCGCCACCGTGTTGCCATATCAAACCGCAAGATTAAGGGACCATTACCTTCTTGGGAAGAAGCTTGGGCAAGGGCAATTTGGGACGACATACCTGTGCACACACAAGAGCTCAGGGAAGCTTTATGCCTGCAAATCAATCCCAAAGAGGAAGCTTTTGTGTCAGGAGGATTATGATGATGTGTGGAGAGAGATTCAGATCATGCACCATTTGTCAGAGCACCCAAATGTGGTTCAGATTCAGGGAACCTATGAGGATTCTGTGTTTGTGCACCTTGTGATGGAGCTGTGTGCCGGGGGAGAGCTTTTTGATAGGATCATTCAGAAGGGGCATTATAGCGAGAGAGAGGCTGCAAAGTTGATAAAGACCATTGTTGGGGTGGTGGAGGCTTGTCACTCTCTTGGTGTCATGCATAGGGATCTCAAGCCTGAGAACTTCTTGTTTGATACCCCTGGTGAAGATGCCAAGATGAAGGCCACGGATTTTGGACTCTCTGTCTTCTACAAACCAGGTTCCTTCATTCTTGTCATTTTAATTTTTGTTTTCTTTGTTCAAATGAATGATGCAAATTATTGAAATTTTGCTTGTTTCTTGTGTCAAGATCACTGCATGCTATATTCTAACTGATGGATTTGTACGTGACTGGAATAATTCGATTTATGACAATAAACTGCATACATTTGTTTTCATAGGGTGGTGTTTATTTTTTTTTGAATTGATTGTGTTATGGTCAGTTATATATTTGAGAATATGTATTCTCTTGAGTTTCATTCCTCCTTCAATTAGGAGTATCATTATTCTTGTCTCATTTCCTTTGCGTTAATCTTTCTTGTTGAATTTCATAATGCATATACAGGTTTTAGGTGATTTTAATAATGCATATACTATATGCTCAACAAATTTTAATTATCTTGGCTGAAAGATGTACACAAGAACAAGCTAGATATTTTTACCTCTAAATACAATGAAAAATAGACTCGGGAAACATGAGTTTATTCCATGATTCCCTTCTGGATAGAGAAACTCAGCACAAAAAATCTTCAATTGCTTAGTAATGATTGACTTCTCTGAAAGTCATTCTTTTTCATGATTGTCGAAAAAGTATAGGTTAGATATTTGAAGAACAATATTCTGCATCAGATTCTTATTATTATTATTTTCAAACATAAATTTTCCCCTTGTCCGTTTTACAATATCTATTTAGTAACAGTGTATGACTTACCATCACCTTTTCTTGTTTCTTTTCAGGACAAGCCTTTCATGATGTGGTTGGAAGTCCCTACTATGTTGCCCCTGAGGTGTTGTGCAAGCAATATGGACCAGAAGTGGATGTATGGAGTGCTGGTGTTATCCTGTACATCTTACTGAGTGGGGTTCCGCCTTTCTGGGCTGGTAATGATCCTATTGTGTATTGTATTCTCTTGGATTTGCAGCTGTGAAGCTCTTTTTCTCTGTATATTATTTAGTCATCTACTTGTTGTTTTCTTTGTGCCTGAGCTACATTCACTTTTTCCATTACCTTCAGAAACCGAAGCAGGGATTTTCAGACAGATTTTACATGGAGAGCTTGATTTTGCTTCTGAACCATGGCCAAGTATCTCAGAAAGTGCTAAAGAGTTGGTAAAACAGATGTTGAATAGGGACCCTACGAGCAGAATTTCTGCTCATGAAGTCTCATGTGAGTTCCTTGTGCACTAGTTGTAACTGGATTTTCAAGGCTTCCAGTATATGCCAGTTCATTATAGTATCACAGTTTTGTAGAAGATCTAACAACAATGGTGTCACTGTCTTGTACAATCAGGTCATCCTTGGATTGTTGATGATACAGTTGCCCCTGACAAACCTCTGGACTCTGCTGTTTTGACACGTCTCAAGCATTTCTCAGCAATGCATAAACTGAAGAAGATGGCTTTACGTGTATGTTTAGTTATCATTATACTCCTCACCCTTTTTTGTTTAATTTTGTCTAAGCTTTATATTATCAGCCTATTGAATGAGATAAGCCAACAACTTATGTATGACTTAAAACCTATATGTGCTTTCTTTTTGCTTCATGTTGAAGGATTCTAGAAAAGAGTTGAATGCAATGTTTTAGATTTCTATTAGAGCCTGAAGAGTAGTTTGATTTGTATTAAAGAGTCAAACTGTCTAGTAGTATAAAACATCTGAATGCTTGATTTCAAATTTCTGCAAAAGTAAGCCATGCCATAAGTGCTAACACCATAAACTCATCAAGACAAGTGACTGACATTGACTATAACAAAATTTTCAGTTGGGATTTTTAATTATTACTACATGACTTGTTCTAAAATTCTATGAGCCAATAAATTGCATATAGAATTTTAAATCTTAGAATGCTTTTGCTATAAATGTAAGGATTGCGAATTCAAGGGATATGATGAATGGGGGGGGAGGGGGGGTATCTAAACACATATCATCCGAGTTAGTTATTTATTTGATATTCTATACTTAGAATTGGTGGTATCTATGAATCCATTTCTCTCTATTAGAGCATTATGCATTTGATAGATATCCTTTTCTTTTGTCAGATTTATGCTTGTTTTGGTTGATGATGATTAAATCAGTTAATTTAGTCTCTTTGTATCTCAATCCATGCTAATTTTAAATGATTTGTATGCTCTATCCATTTTATATACACCCTGGTGTTCGTCTAAATCATGCACTTATAATATACATTCAAAAATTCTTTTCAGGTCATAGCAGAAAGACTTTCAGAGGAAGAAATAGGTGGACTAAAAGAGCTATTCAAAATGATTGATACAGACAATAGTGGGACAATAACTTTTGAGGAACTCAAGGAGGGTTTGAAAAGTGTGGGCTCTAATCTCATGGAATCTGAAATTAAATCCCTTATGGATGCGGTAGGTTGATTACCATTTTCATAGAACTAATACAAATGAAGGTGTTTTATGTTATTTCAAACAAGTTCATATCATTTTTGCTTCTTTTGTATATGAGCTGGGTGATCATTGATTGCCTTCCCTTGTGAACTTTGGCAGGCTGATATAGACAACAGTGGAACAATAGACTATGGTGAATTTCTTGCTGCTACGCTGCACTTGAATAAGATCGAAAGAGAGGAGAATTTGGTTGCAGCTTTTGCCTATTTTGATAAAGATGGTAGTGGCTATATCACTATTGATGAGCTTCAACAGGCTTGTAAAGACTTTGGCCTAGGTGATGTACATCTGGATGAGATGATCCAAGAGATTGATCAAGACAATGTAAGTTCCTCTAAAAATGTTTGTAATCACTAGTATATGCTGATGTGATTGTTATCACTCTATTCTGTTTAGTTTCACTAACAACTTCATCATTGATTCCATTTTTAGTTTTCCAAATGTTTTTAGTGAAAGCAAAACATATTTCAATGCAAGTAATGATACTACGGAACTAGTTGACTCTACCTGAAGTGGGAAGTTGTCCTCTAGTTATAATTTCAATGTATTTTTCATTATTAATCCAGTAGCTGGTAAAAATTGGGATGCTTCAAACAAGAAAAGGATTATCTACTTAGAAGAATCCTGTGCTGCATGAAAATTGTTTTCATTGTGGATGATAATATACCTGTGAGAAATATTTCTTATTATTCCCTACAAAATAGTAATTTACCTGTACTTTATCTGCTCATGAAAGTAAAGAGATGAGACAGTCTTCAGTCAATCTTTGTTTCATTTGTAACTCTCATTTAGTAAATATATGCAAAAATACTCAATAGGTTTTTAAAACAACTTTTCAAATATTATCACCATACATTACTTTTATTTAGCTCTGCCTCCAAGGATCATCCTCTAGGGGTAGCCTTTCCCCTCTTCTGTGCTTCTGTAAGTACTTATATTGCCTAATTCTCAATATTTTTAGAGGTATTAATTTATATTGCTATTTTTGGGGCATTTTTTTAACGCTAATAACATTTTGCTAGTGGCCTTCCTTGACAATGGTCTCTTAATACTTTTGTTGAAATTATGTAGTATATACGTTTGTTTTGGTCCTAATTTTCTATCCCTTTTTTCAGGATGGGAAAATTGATTATTCAGAGTTTGCAGCGATGATGAAAAAGGGTGATGCAGATCCTGTTGGTAGGAGCAGAACCATGAAAGGCAATTTGAACTTCAATATTGCAGATGCATTTGGAGTGAAAGAGTCTTCTTGATATGCTAACTGAAGTATTTTGTACAGTTAGGAAGCATATGGTAGAAGAAAAATCATAGTCAAATTTACATAGCCGTATGGTTATAATCTGTTTTGTATTGGAACTTTGTTTACTTTCTTAAGCAATGGTTTATTCTCTTTACTTCTTTGGCTTGAATAGAAACAAGCCACTGAATGAGGCCAAAATACCATTGATGGGATAATATAAAAATAAGAACTTTGATGCTATTATTTCACAAGCCGGGAGAGTAAAAAGACAACGAGAGAATAGACTATAGAGGGTCTATCACCATGTAACTACGAGTTTTACTGGCTGGCTAATCTTCTTTTTTTTTTTTTTTGGATAAATTAATATTTAGATTATTATATTTTTATAGTTTAATTTTTTAATTTAATTCTTGTATATTTAAATTTCTATAATTAGGTTCTTAAAAGTTAACGCTGTTAAATTTTTTATAAATATTACTACATAATATTTTTATATTTTATTGATAAATTTCTCTCCGGCTTTCCTTGTTTCATTTTTTGTTCGTTTCACAAATTCAAATATTATTCTTTTTACATTTTGTTTTTAAATTAGTCTCTCCCTGACTCTTAATAAAATAATGTGTATTTTTGTTTTATATCTAATATGGTGTGATGAGATTATACCCTATATATGACATTTTAAACATCATTTAAGTGACAATTTAATTTTTCTAACATTCAGTTTTTGATTGGACTATACGTGTGCATATTATAACTTGTATATAGTTTTTAATTATCATTCACGAAATATTTAGCTTAACAAATTATCCTCTAACATTTTAATTTTATAGCCACTGTGTTTTTACCGGTAATATTTTTTATACTGTTAATACCTAATAAGTTATTTACATTTATTTTGTATACCAAGCTAACTATTTCTTAACAATTAAAAAATAAAATTGTATGAAATTAGTTATGCTTAAAAAATTATAAATTATAAATTGATATATATATATATATATATATTAAAGAGATAAATTGTAAAACAAATTATTATAAGAATAATTTGATAAAAATTAAAAGTTAAAAAGATAATTTATAATTATTTGATTAAATATTACATAAAAAGTTTACCTATTTTTGTTTATTTAGATTAATTATAAACATCTTTCTTATAGCTTTAATTTTTTCTTAAATAATTTTAATTTACATTTAAAACCTTAACCTAAATTAAAAAAATGTCTATGTTATACACGCGGTGCTTATTAGTTTATTTTAATACAATGCTTGGACTAAGAACAAGTTATAATTTTTTTATAAATTATTCAATCTCTCGTTAATTGATTCTTAATAGTTTTGTTTTTACATAAAATAGAATCACTTGCTTCAATATATAATTTTCACTCCTTAACAATAAAAGATCTTAATTTTTTTAAGGAAATTTACATTCTCTTACTTGGATTTAAGTTTCAGTTTATTTTTCTAACGTTTGTTCGATTTGATCCTTAAATTTGTGTTTTCATTATAATGGTGTTGGAATTTTGTAGGTGGCTACCTTACTAGAATTTGTCGTGAATGACTGTTCCCGGGTTTTAAAACTTAATTTCTCATGAAATTCAACACACAAAATCAGACAACGATTCCAATTGACCAAGATCCATTGATTTTCACATAATTATATATATATTTTATGAATAGCAAGCACTTACAAAATTATAGATTTTTAAAAATGTGTAGTGGCTCATGTTTTCTTTAACATAATATTTATAATTAGCTAAAAAGTATTCAAGAAGCATAATATTTATATATTCATGAATTAAAATTAAGAAATCCATTTAAATTTAAAATTTGGGTCTTGCAAACTCCATGTTTAGAATAATGAAAAAATAAATAAATTTTATTGTAATGTTATTCAATACAATTTTGATATTAGAATATTCCTTATATCATGATTTATAAAACTCCATTAGTTTAAATTTATGATATTAATAATATTTTTATTGTAATCCTTAAGTTTGGTCTTAACTTTTAGTAATTTTGTCTATACTTATATTTGAGTATTACCTTATTTGTTTTGATTATCTGACTTTTATTTCTTATAATTTCTATTAAAAACAATTGACATTTTTGAAAAATCAAAATCCTTATAATATAACTATGAAATAAGCCCTCAAGATAACAAAATGTCTCAATCCAAAAGAGAAAAAATAGGAAAAAGAGGGAGAGTGTTTTCTAAAATTGGTAAAATAAAATGAGAAGTGAAGTCTGAAAGGCATTTTTGAATTTATTTTGGGTGAAAAATAAAAAGGCGTTGTGGTAAGAGAAAAGGGATAGGAATAGATTAGAGAGGATAGGCCTGAGAGGTCTCTCTAACAAAAATGGCCTCTGCAACTGCCACTGTTTCCACACTCTGTGCTACTTTTGGAACTCATTGCTCAATTTCCCACAACCCTAAACCCCTAATTTCTCAATCTTTCAATCTCACTCGCTTCCCTTCTCATTCTTACCATCTCACTTTCTCACCTCGCTTGCCTCTCCTACCCCTTCCCAAGTCCTCAGAATCTTCAGTGGCCGAAACCGAACCGGCCCAAAGTGTTCAAACCGAACCGGCCCAAATTGTCCAAACCGAACCGGTCCAGCCTCCCTCTTGGGAGCCTGGTCTCTTCGCTGTGGTAATGGTGAGTACTGAGTAACTTTTTCCGATGTTGGGTGTGGGATTGAGTGACCCAATGTTGAAATGTTGCAAGCTTTGATTAAAAGTTGTTAAACCACATGATTTAAAATTTTGTAGATTTGTGGCTACGCTTATGGTTTTATCTCTATTTTTTGAATTGAAGACCCAATTTCTTAAACATTTGTTTCTGTGCTATGGTAAAGTTGTATCCTTTGAGTAATTCGTTGATCAAGATGCTTTTAAGGGTGATTCAGATGAGTTTTCTTTGTGATTGCACATCTACTTGCAGATTTGTGGCTACCCACCAAATGATTTAAATTATTTTTTATATATTTTTAGTGCTATTGAAAAGCGGCAGTCCTTGAGTAAAATAGTTCTTATGATGATTTGAGCTGTTGTTTATGTTGGTCCACTTCCAGTTTGTTGAATGCGTGAATGGGTACTCTCTCTTTTTTTTTTTATTGTTCTGGGGTTACTGCAAATATTGTCTACAGTTTGTGTGCTTCTGAACTTATTTTTTACTGTCTTGTTTAGATTGGCTCACGCCAATATATTGTTCACCCCGGGCGCTGGATTGTTGTTCAGAGACTGAAAGGTGCTAAGGTTAATGATAAGGTACATATTTTGCTTGCTTCTTAACTTCTTTGGTTGAGTTTACTAGCATTTTAACCTGATTTTTTTTTGCAAATTCATCCCTAACTTTTAACATAACAAATTAGTCCTTCACTCTTAAAAACCATGCAAATTAGTCCCTTCACTTACTTAAAATAATGCAAATTAATCCCTCTGCAAATAATACCAAAGACAAATGTGAAAGACAATGCTGAAAGTTGGGGACTACCAAAAGAGTTTTTTTTTTTTTTTTTTTCGATAAGGGACTAATTTACAAAAACTAAATAAGTCAAGAACTAAAATGCCACTAAACTCTCTGGTTTGATCACCTTGCAACAACAACTAAGCCTTTTCTCGTTAACTGTGGTTGGCTGTATTGTGAAATCATATTCATAGACAAATAATCTTTCTTAATGATTTTGCTTATATTTTTCTTAGTCTCCCTCTACATCTAACAATAGGGCTACCCTATAAGTCCATCAGCCACAGTTTTGCATCATTCCTTAAACTTATTCAGCATTTGTTTCTTTACTTGATTATGACCATCACCTTACCACCATCACTTTCTCCCTAAACATTGCTGCTAAAATTGATGCCATTTGAATGTGATCGGCAGCTGGATAGTAATTAATATAATAACGGTATAGTGTTTATGTATGCATGAATCTATGAATTACAAAATGCCAGTTTTTTTTTTGGGGTGGTGGGAAATATAGTATGTTGTTATTATTTTGGTGTGATTGGTTGTCACAAGATAATACATCTGTAAAAAACTGACAATTTATCTGTTCATTCATTATATCAAACTCTTGGCTATCCCAGAGGACTAGATGCAGAATTTTTTGTGGTGGAGAGTGAAGTTTATTCACTAGCTTGCTCATATGGTGTAATTAAAAGTATGTCCACTTACAGAAATATGAATGCTCCCTTCCCTTCATTGTTGATTTTCATGAAAATTTACCTGACTATAGCTATTGTTATTTATCAATGTACAATTGAGACCTGTTGATGATCTGAACCATGACTTAAGACTAGTACTTTTAAGGGTTCAAACATGAAAGTATTTTTTAAGAAATTTGGTCTAAGCTGAGGAAACGAAATTGTGAGACCATTGGAGGCACCGATGAGAAGAGTTGATAGCATGGTTTTCAGCCCTATAAAGAGGGTAGAGGGAGACCAAGAAGGACTTTGTATGAATGTATTAAAAGAGATTTCATGATAAATAATGTTTTAGAAAATTTGATTTTTGATCGAGCCCAATGTTGTCATGTGATCCATGAAGCTGATTTCACTCGGTGGGATCAAGCTTATATTGTTGTTGGTTGGAGGTGAGGCCGGCTTAAGTGATAATATTATATGAATAACATAATTTTCAACCTTATTTTATTATAGTTTAATTTTAACTCTTGGGAACTACAGATTGCCTTGCATAAGGTTTTACTAGTTGGCACCGATACATCTTGCTATATTGGGAAACCAATCGTAACAAATTCTGTGGTATATGCTACGGTGGAAGAGCAGGTACACTGCCGTCTTATTGTTTCTTTTCTCATGTTTATATATATGTAAAATAAAAAACTCTTCAACCTAAACGATTTTATTTTAATGCAGGGTTTAGATCCCAAAGTAATTGTATTCAAATATAAAAAGAAGAAACACTATCGCAGAACTATTGGGCATAGACAGGTACTATGGTTCTGCTTTTCCTTATGCAATCAAATTATTTATCAAATATTCTTTGCTATTAAAATGTCAGTTTGCATGGCTTGGGAGTTGGTGGGAATTATTTAATCATAAGGGCGAATTGTCGTACCTTCTAATACATGCATGGAAATTGTTTAAATGCATTTACCATTCATGGTTTTGAATTTTTCTAGTTAATTTTGGTGAAGTTGAACTCAACCAGGTTGAAAGTAACAAATCCCTGTGTTGTTTGTTGTCTTTATGCCCATTGTTTCAATTAAGATTCTGTCTCTGGTCCTTATGTTACTTTTTCATATTTTGTTAACCCTGATTTTGCTTCACCACGGAAGAATTAGGAAAGCCCAATCTCTATTATACATTCCATTTTGCTGCAGTTCCTAGTCTTCTTTCCAAAGGGGGAGGGGGAAGTGTAAACCTAACGAACTTGTCCCTCTAGGGATACAATTTGGTAAAATGGACCGTCTGACCTTCCGAGGAACATAGAAGCAAAAATAGCAAAATTTGGAGCCTATTTGGTTTTTGTTTCCATTCTAGAAAACAAAATAAAAATAATATGATATTTTTGTAATTAAAACTGAAAAGAGGAGATGGAAACAAGAAACAACAGAAACCATACATGCCCTTGGGTAATGTTTATCATCTTTTTTATTTATTGCCTTTGGAAGCATAAATTTGGGACCAGAATTCTCATTCATGGCAGTCATAGTCACTTTACTATGCTTTTTAAGGTGGCTATAGTAACATCTAGGATGGTTCACCTATTATCCTGACTCCTGAGTGTTGCAAAATAGCCATGCAATTAATGTTATGCAAATTAAATCATTCAATGATTTATCTGAATCTGACAAAATTTTCAAATAACATTTCACTACATAAAACTTACAGAGATTTGTGTTTAATTTTTAGCTTATTTATTTGAAAATTATGATTTTGTCCCTATGTTTCAAATGCTTGACGTTGTTTGTAATTTTTGTGTTGGTTTTCAACTCGTAACAGCCAAATACACGTATACGGATAAATAGCATTATGGGCTATGAGAACTACCCAAAAGTTACTATGGACGATTTGAACAATATGGACGATGTGGACGATGTCGACTCATGAACATCTTGTGCACTGTGCCTATACTGTATCTTCCTTCATCTTCAATTATAAGCAATCATTTTGCCTTGATTAGTTTTGCTTTAGCTAAAGAAATGGAATTGTTTAAATTCATATCTAGCTAATGTATGGCATGTTGTAATCTGTTTCCAAATACATTGCTACTTTTCTCTCTCCAATTTTCATGTGCCAATTTTAACCCCTACTACTAGGAGCTTGTTAGCTTAGAATTGTTGCATTTTCACTTTCCTTTTACCTTCCATACAAGAATTGCTGAAACAAGTTTTATTTTCGAAGTTTTAAGTTTTATTTATCGTTTTCAATTAGTTCCTTCTTGCATGTAGCAAGTGAAAAACTCTTCTAGAGTTAGTGCCTCTAAAGAACAAAAGTAAGTGTATTTATCTTTGATTTAATTTAAAATTTATCATGAAAAATAAGGGTAAATACATCTCTCTTCCTGCACTTTTGCTCACCTTAGAAGAACTTCATATTGTAGCAATATCGTTTTTTTTTATCTAAGTTGGGATTGATTTCATCAATGCCTTTTCTACTGTGTTGTCATTGTTTGGACAAAGAAAGAAAATGGGGAGGAAAGAAAAAAAATTTAAATTTGAAAATTTTCGATTCTTTGATAAAAGAAAAAAATGAAGATAAGGAAAGACAAAATTTTATGTATATAATTTTGAAAATTTTCTTACCTATGTTTTCACATTTCAAACTTCAAAAAAAAATTTATAATGAAGAATGTTGTGATTGATTTTTTTTTTACTGAATTGTTTGCAGATGGTCTGTTAACAAATTAAGGTATACTCTGCTATTATGTTAAAAGTTAAACATGAAATTAACTTAATTTCAAAAATTAGTTTATAAGATAAGAAGTGTTCTATGCATGGTTGATTTTTTTTTTTGCAACGGTTGATGTTCATCTAATGTTGCACCTGAATCATGCAAAGGAAAACGGTAAACAAGGGATTTTGAATAATGACTCCAAAAAAACAAGTGATTTGAATAAAAATTGAGATATAATAGTAGGTGTCGCTTAAAAAATAGTTTTAAAAATTAATTAACAAAATCATAATTATAATAATAATTCAATGCAACATATCCAAATTTTTTTTTTCTAATAATGACAGTGAATACGAGGTTAGAAAAACTTTTCAACAATAAAACACTGGTAAAGATTTATATTTATCTCGCTCAAAGACGACAAGTGAGGCCTAATTTGATGAATTGTCGAAGATTCTGTCTTGTTCCGACCAATCAACTTCTTGGGGTTTAGGGTTTATTATCTTGATGCCCTTTTATTATTTCATTTTTTTTACATAGAATAATAAGTTTTGTTTGTTACGCATTTATAAAATTATAACGGAAGCAATATTGTGACACTAAATCCCAATACAAAGGCAGATTGTAATATTTGCTGATAATATCAGTTCGTTTCAACCTAAGTGCATATACACAGCATAAATGTCTTGTTCGAGTAATTCACCAACAGTAATGTGAATCCGCCAAGAAATGACAGCATCAAATTGGAGAATATCAGACTTGAATCTAATGACAGGGCGAGTAATGGTTGAAATTATCTACTATTATATCTTAAATTGAATAAACAAGCAATAATACAGGGTAAAAGTCAGTCACTATATGGTGTAAAGCAAGTAGCGTACAGCATCTTTAAATAAGTCACCACATCCTTCCTGATGCCATCAAGGGCCTCCAACAAAAGCCTCATAAGCCGTAGCTGGATTGGTTGATCACCACACAGCTAAGTCTACCCTTACTCTCTCCACATGATCAAAAAGAAAAAAAATACTTCGGCTCCACAACAGAAAATAAAATGGAGCATATGCCACTGTTTTAATTAATAATAATACACCCTTTCTCCTTGATATCTTTCTTAGTCATAACCTACTCTGATCACTGTCTTCGCCATCTAATTAGACTGCTGCCTTTGATAAAATGGATTAAGCAAGCTGAGCCACAACTTCACTCATATACTCGCTTCCTCTTCAGAAGTGTTGGAAATATGGAAACAAAACCAATGAGGAAAAGTACTGATAATGTCTTAAAATCATATAGATCCTTAACCGACTTCAGATCCCCAAGAGCAAGGCCGGCCTATTTAAACACCAATGAAGAAATTAAGAATATAATAAACAAATGCAGAAAAACAGCTACTTCGAAAGTTTGGACACACCACAAAGATATTTAGATGTTTGATTGTATTTGGTTTTTAGTTTTTTAAAACTATTTTCTAAAACATTTTTCAGAAACTGTTTTCGAAAAGGAAATAATAGGAAGTGGCAAAAAATAATAATAAAAAGAAATATGAATAAAGAAAACCGAAAATAAAAACCAAAACAGCTCAAAGTTATTTTGATTTTTTAATTTTTAAAGAAATATGATCTTTAAAAACAGTTTTCAGAAACTCCACAAGTCCACATATCAAACAAGTTTTTCTATTTTGTAGTTTTCAAAAACAAAAAATAGCTCTTAGCCTCTCCATCAATGAGATTGGAATTATAAGAAATGGAAATGCCATGATGATTAAAATCAATACATGATCAACATCAGCCCAACTCAAATGATCAGAGAAACAAAATGTTTATGAGCAATAAACAATGAAACCATTCTTATTAGTTCAATTACCCAATCCAGCCAAATTATTGAAAGCAAAGGGACATAGCGAAACAAATTCTAAGCAGATCTTAAAAAAGGGTTAGGACGCAATTCTCTGATAGTAGGGTATTCATAGAAAATTCAGCAATATGTACCGGTGGAATCCTCAACCAACTTAGTACTACTCTTCTTGATCACAAGAACAATGTCTTCTACAACAAATCCATACAACCTAACCCATGCCTTTTAAATAGAAACTTTACCAGCATAACCATTCAAATCCTCAATATCCTTCAGGATAATCACTGCAATAAATCCTTAAAAATGTTTGCCAAAGGTCTTGAAACCAAAGGACAACTCCATATTCTAGAGAGATCAGATTCTATGACATTTACAGTTCTTGCCTAATTTTGTTTTACTCTGCTTGCTAAGACAAATATGCATAATCTGCATCTTCCGAAACATTTGCATACATGAACAAAACGACTTCAGCACAATTATTGAACTGGTTTCTTTAAAAAATAAGGGATCATATAATAATATAAACAGATCCAATTCACAAAGTTCCTGAGCATTAAAAACAAACTGGTCAATTGTCATTCATAAAGCTTATGATGAACTAGGAAAGTATCTTAAATCCTAATTCACCAGGATTGAGGTTACTCAAAGTCCTCAACTTAAGTTGACGATCATCCATCCAATAAATGTTCTAAGATACATGCAAGGCAACCCTTCATCCCTTCATTTCTCTCTTAAGAACTAAGAAGATGAGATTCCAAAATTGAAAAGTTAAAAGTTCCAAATGCAAAAACCTATAGGCAACCATAAGAGACCAACTAAAATGTGGTCAAACACAAAATAATCAAGGCACACAGAACATAAACACTTGGATAAGAAAAGTATAAGTGCAAGCATACTGTAAACTAAAAGCAAGAGAGGCAGGGAAGCTTACTCTGACAGTAATGTAGGAGGCTGGAATAAGACCAATCAATGTCGCGAAAAAGAATATATGAAAGGGTACATCAACAATTGGAGATGCCAAATTGATGAACAGATTTGGCAAAGTCGGGGTGATCCTCAGAAAAAGCATGTAATTCAGCAGCTTATCCCTGCGCTTTGCAATCTGAGTTACCCACCCCAGAAAATAAAACCTCAGGTTAACCCTTGACACAGTTGATACCACAATATTTTCACCTAGATAAATTCCAAATAAACACTAAAAAAATTAAAGACACACACCTCAGCTTGGAAAAACCTTAGTTTTTCAGGCCACAACCAAGAAACTAAAGGCCTTCCAATTAACTTGGACAAAAAGAAACACGAAGAAGCTCCAGCAGTGGCATTGAAAACAACCAATAGAATCCCTCGAACAACTCCAAAAAGAGCCCCAGCTAAAAGGGACATGAAGATTGTCCCCGGAATCATAAAAGTCTGCATAAAGATGTAGGTGGAACAGTAACCAAGAATGAACTGTGCAGGGTGGTTTTTCGCATACGTCGAGAGATGTTCCCTGTAACACAAGAAAAACCCAAAATATTTCATATATATTAAAAAAACATTTTTATGATTATAAAAAAAAAAAAGAAAGAAAGAAAAAGCACGGATTTATATTAGGGAAGGGGAGGGTACTTGAGAAGGCGAAGATCGGAGAGGGTGCGGGGGAGCTTGAGGCTGGTGTAAGCGGCGGAGGGCATGGTGAGGTAAATGCAGAAGAGCCCTGTCGAGAACACGAAGAAAACGCCGACGGCGGCCGCGAATTCCCACGTGTTCAGTGGAAACCTCTCCGATTTGGGCTTCTTCGCCGACGGTGAGTCGTCGTCCTCGCCTTTCTCTTCATCCCGAGTCGCCGTCACATTCCTCGGCGCCGCCATCTTTGGATCCAATCACCGCAATCTCATGGATCAGTAGCGAGATTACGGAATCGAATCGAGAGTTGGTAGAATTGAGGGTTTGGATGTGAAATGCGAAGCTTTTGTTGTTGATTTTGGGAAAACCCTAAGATTTTGGGGGGTGGAAGAGAGATAGAAGGAGGAATGGTTGATCCTTCAGGGAATTTTAGCTGCAATGCATTTTGTTAACATTAGAGAGAGAAAGAGAGAGAGAGTGTGCGTGTGTGTGAGAGAGAGAGGAAGGAGCTTTTGAACTTCGAAGAACATGAGATGATGAGAAGAGAGAAGAATGAGATTTTATATTATTATTATTATTATTATTATCATTTCTGCAATTTTTTTGGGATTACGTTTTGATACAGCATTTTCTTATTTTATGAATATGACAATAGTAAATAACATAAGAAAATTACCTTTTATAACAGTAATATCAGAAACATCAATAATCGATAACAATAATATAAGACGGTAAATATCTCCTTTTTCTATAACAATAATAAATTCGAATTCGATAAACATCAATAATTTTCTTATATAGTAATATAACAAATTGCTGATGTTTATTGATGATTTTTAAAATTTGAATTGATTGATTAACTGTTAAATACATTAAACCGAAATTAAGCCGATAATTATATATATAATATTAAGCATAAATTAACTGTTTTTTGGTTCAGCAAATCGATGAAATAATTTAATTTTTGTTTGATTAAAAGGGGGGGGGGGGTTTAGTCATTAGTGGAAAAAAAAATTAAATAATATTTTTTATACGCAATATAGTATATAATAAGTTGAAAAAAATATTAAAACAACAAAATATTAAGATAATCAAATAATTTATAATTATACTTAGATTCTTATCAATGAATTTTAATATAATTTTTAGCATCTTGTCTCATATTGAAATATTTTTTTTGCCTTTAAGATATTGTACCAAAATCATTTTTTCACAATTTCTAAATATATGTAATGTGATCTATCTTGGTTTTAATAAATTATGCACCAAGAATCATCTATGATTTTATATTTATATTGATTAGCTCTAATTTTTTATATAAAAGTAGATATATTCGTTTGGTTCCTGGAGTTAGGAAATCCTTTATATTTAATAAAAAGATTTATTTGAAGAAATAAATAATAAAAGTAGTTGTCTAAAATTTAATATGTATGTAAGAAAGAAAAAATATAAAAATAAATAAATAAATTAAATGAAGAGAAAAAAATTTTTTTTTACTCCTTCTGGACCATAACTTTATGGTTTCTTTACGGGTTTGATGGCAACATCCTAATGTTTTCACAAATATTAATTATGAGTATATTTAATAGTTTTAAAATATTCCAAACTTCTAGAAAAGAAAATGAGTTTGTATAATTTCATCATAAAATTGTTGAAATCATGATTTATAAGTTGATGAAAATGATAAAGTCAAACATCAATCTAAATTTTAACATGTTTTATGTTTCTCATTCTCCAAATTAAATTATTAGCTAAATACTTTGAATTCTTATAAATATTTTTCTTTCTATAAATCAATAAAATTATTCAGTAGTAAAAATTTAAAAATTAGTATAATTTATTTAAGATTTTAAATTTGAACGTCATCATTTTTTAATTATAAAAAAAATATCTTTCCTCTAAATTTAATTTACAAACTTTACTATTAACCATTAAAGTTAACCATCAATATAATTATATTTATTAATAAAAATTGGACCCATAGATCATATTTTTGCTTATAAAATGTCCATGCAACTTTCATCATAAAAGCATTATTAAAATCACTAGCCTTGTAGAGATCTAGTCCATCTTTTAAAAACCTAATCCACCATACTCCATAGGGTATAGGATTACATATTGTATCTCTTTTCCTCACCCACCGTATAAGAAATTTCAACATTTCTTATCCAAATCTCCGCAAACTACTTTAGGTACCTAAATTGATTATATTAAATAAGAAAATATCACATTAAAAACTGATTGATAAGAAGTTAATATGCTAACAAAACATAATTTTTGAACTTTTCAATTAGATAGACCTTATATTATTATTTTACAGTACAATGTGAAAGATATTTTTAGTAACTTTTTTTATGATAAATATTAACTTTCAATTAGATCTGTATTTTTCCAATAATCAATCATATTAAAAATCTTCTTCATAACACAAATTTTCTTAAAGTATCTTCATCCTAAAATTTGGGTTAGAATTGTTTAATTTTCTCTAATATTATTTTTATGACATATTCATGTACACATATCTTTCTTTATTTTTTATAATTTAATCAACTTTTCATTTTAATAAAACAACTCTATAAAAACTTTTAAGTAGACTTTACATATTATTTTATATTTATATTTATAATATTTTTAATTTTAAAATTTATTTTATTATTATTTAAACAAATAAATGGATCCATTTTTTTTCATAAGCATCCGTTACTTATTTAAGTAACTCGCAATTTTTCTTTAACAACTTCTCCATCTCAACAAATTTTAAAAATAAACAAAAAAATATAAATATTAATGCTCAAAATTTAAAAATCCTTTAAGCAATTTCTATTAAAATGCTCTTATAAATTATTTTTTACCCAACTTTTTTAAAGCAAATCAAATATTATAAAAAACATTTTTATTTAATTAATATTAGCTTCTTCCATTAGTAAAATTAACCATATTTTTGGGCCATTTCCTTGAGATGTTGATAGGTATCGGAATATTCTTATCAACTGTCAATTGAATAGCATTGTATTGGTAAATGTCAAAGGTAGTATGAAAATCCACTAACACATTAGCATTCAAAGCAATCACAAGTGAATCGGTGAAATGTAATATCTAATCAACTCTATAAATCTATTCACATAACTAATATTCTTCGGAGTATCTAATAAACTGCCACTTTAGGCGATCATATCTAAAAATGTAAAATATAATTTTTTGAACAAATAATTAGGTTAAATACAAGAATACAATTATGTATTTTATATTAAAATAAAAGTTTGATTTTAACATCTGTTAATGTAAAATTTTCATGTCAATAACCAATTATAAATTATTATAGATATAAATTTTAAATTATTTTTATAAATAATTATTAACAAAAATAATAAAAAAATATTTACATTGATAATATATTTAAATTTAATTTTTTAAAAATATGTTTAATGTTAAAATATTATTGATATATAATTTTTTAATTAAGATTACAATAAACATTATTTTTAAAAATTTATTATAAAATTAACATAATCATTAATTAAGATAAATTAGTTTTCTCCTGCTTGATTCACAGACTTTGTTCACCTTAATCAAAATTCACAACCAACTCATGTATATGGAAAAATTATAGGCAAGCAAAGTTTATTTTAATGATTTTTTTTTCCTTGAAATAAAATCTCCTATTATTATAAACGGAAAAATATCTTTAGTGTGAAACAAAAAATACCTTCAATAATACTTTTCATTTGTATAGCCAATAGTGCAATTTAATGTTATGGCATGAGTATTCCTTAATAAGGAATGGAGGTATCTTCACACCAACACACCAATAAGGTGACAAATAAATTATGGATCGAGCTTTGGCTATTTCTGTTCTTTAGTAATTTCAAATCTCTGCTTTACAGGTAAACTTTGCCCATCCAGATTTGATATTGATTAGGCCATACTTTTTTTATTTGATGTGCATCGCATTGTTTTGCACACAACTTCATAATTTTCTGGTGTTATTGACTGATTTTATATTAAGACAGAATTCGATTTTTAATGTTTTGTTTTTAGATTTTTTTACTTTCTTAAATTAAAAGTTAGGAAAGTACTTAATTTTTTATAAAATTAAGGTGAGGATGGAAGTCTTAGTCAAGACTTAATATTTGCGTTCGACTTACCAAATAAGATTTGAAACATACTTTAATTTTACTTGACTTTATCTTACTAATTAAGTCAACTCTCACTTGCAAAAAAATTATTTAATGTTATAAGTACATACTTGTGCGGATGCCAAACGAAACCATTTCCACATACAACAATTGAAATATTTAACATATTAGAGAAAATTCTCAATTTTCTCCTCTAAAATTATATGTGCTATTTTATTGATTTTTTTAAAAAATTATAGTCACCAATTTAATTTATTATTTTTAATATTTAAGGATTTTTATCTCCAAACCAATCTTTCAAGAATTTACTTCAATTTTAAATTAGTCTCCCGTTTTTTGTCAAAACTTTGGTTTATCATAAATATCAATATGTTGATATTTTATATCTTTATGCTAAAAGATTCAATCCTTCATTAGATTAAATTTTAATTTTTTTACACCATTGTGATGATAAAAAATAATATGGTAATAATTTAAATTTTTTAAAATGTAATTTAATGTAGATAAATTTTTTAATATATGATGATTTTATTGTTTGGAAAACTATTATAGTAATAAAATTTTTTGAAGAAATTTGTGCAGTAGCCTGAAAAAATAATTTGAGAATTTTCTCAGCAGCTATAGGAAAATTAAAATAATTTATAAGTTCTTTTAGTCGAACACGATTTTTTTTATTTATTTACTTTTTAAGAAAGGTTTCTGAAATAATTTTTTTTGGGATGTTTATAAATTAATCCAATTCAAGTAACAAAACTTAACTAAAAAATTAAAGAATCAAATTAATTAAATATAAAATTAAAAAAATTAAAACTATTTTATTAGATTAGATCGGATTTTGGATTTTTTAAAACTTATTTAGTTTAAATATTTTTTAGAAAAGTAATTTTTCACCATATTTATATAACTATGTGTTTATTAAATTGGAGCATATTTTTCATGATTTATTCTCAAAAATTTATATTTTATTATTAATTTTTAAAAATATTTTATTATTTTAATATATTTGTAAGTTAAATAGATTTGAATTAATTTAAATTTACTCTTATGTCATATTTTTTATATAAATTTTATGTTTATACAAATAAAAAATAGTATAGAGATGATAAAATAAAATTTAGGATCCAAATAAAAAAATCAGGTGTTTCGATAATTTTTCACACAAAGACAATTTTATCGATACAAACGAATTTAATTTTTTTAACAAATTAAGTTTATAAAAGTTTACATAATTTTAAAAGTAATTAATATTTTACTATTTTATTTTAATATATAATATATTATTTAAAATAAAAAAATTACAATATGATACAAATATTTAAATGGTATAAAATTGTACATACATTATTATCATAATAATGTAACATAAATATAATGGTTTAATTGATAAAATGTACTTTAAATTGATAAATTATTAAAAATTTGGTTTATTAAATTTTATATTTATAAATTTAACTTTCATCATAAAATTTATTTGTTACCCTGTAATTTAATTAAAAATAAAATATAAAAGTCAAACCATCGAATCTAATTTAAACTGTTTTTAGTAGGACTAGATTTGATTAAATATGAAAGTTTATTCAAAATAATTTAAATCGAATCATAATATATTTTTATGATTAATATATATATATATATATATATTTCAAAATTCGATTCAATCTGAATCATAAACATTCTCACTGATTCCTATGGTTAAGAATTTTATCTTATTCAACGGGGTGGCCAATCAAGCCCAGTCAATATTTTGGTATGGTCCCAAATTTTGGAGCCATGTTTTTGTTTAGTCCAACAGGACAAAAGTTTTAGACCAAAAATAGACAAGACAAAAATTTTGAGGAATTGCTTTTTAAACCTTTTTTTTTTCTTTTTGTATTCCTCCGTTTTTTTTAATTTTAATTTTTAATAAATATATTTCATAAATCAATTTATGAAATGTAAATTTTTACTTGTTATAAATTAGTTTACAAAATATATTTTATATTTTGTAAATTAATTTGTGAAATATACATTATTAGTTTGTAAAATTTAAAAATATATTTTATAAATTAATTTTAAAAATATATATATAAATAAAATTAAAAAATTAAAAATTAAAAATTAAAAGGTGTAAAAAAAACAAAAATACAAAAAGTAAGGATCAAATTTTGTGATTTTTTTATTTTTTTATCTCTTATTTTTCTTATATCTTTTTTTTTTAAATTTTTGTTATTTTTATTTTTATTTTTTAAAAATTTTTTACATTCTGTAAATTATTTTTATGAATATATTTTTAAATTTTAAAAATTAATTTATGGAATATATTTTTATATTTTACAAACTAATTTACAAAATATATTTTTATATTTTACAAACTAATTTACAAAATATATTTATTAAAAAATAATTTAAAAAATTTAAAAATAAATGAATGCGAAAAAAAGGGTAAAAACAATTCTTAAATTCTGTTTAGTACATTCCAAGAAATTATATTCACTTGGTTAGGAAAAAAAATCATATTTACTCTTACATTTAAAACTTTTCTCATTTTATATATTTTCTATGAAGTGTGAAAAGAATAAATATTAATCACATTATTATATAAAATTAATTAAAATGAGAAATTATAATTATTTTAAAATATTATATAATATTTGATAATTTAATTTTAATTTATGGTTAACTATTTTGATATTTAATAAATTTTTATTGGTTAATAAATTTTTTTTTCAATGTATTTTACCTGTTGGTATCGTTCCCAATTTTAAAAGTTAATCAAAGTGTTAAGATGATATCAGAGATCGAGTCAAGTCCCTCTATGCTTTCTCATATTTCCCTAAACTACTACTAATATTATTAATAATACTTTTCGCACTTTATATTCGTGTTTTACATGCAGATTTTTTTTCAGAACACTAATAATTGGATTCCACTTTTACTTTTTATTTAACGATTCATATTTCTCAGTTCACACTTAATGAAAAATATTTAGAATATTTTGCACAAGGGGTTGATGTTTGGTTGACAACGTTCAAGTCAATACCAATGACATAAGCACTTGTGTCCATTTCTTTCCCTCAGAAGACGATACTAATTGATGGAGGGTGGGCTATGTGCTATGTGCTATGTGCTATGTGCTATGTGGTCCATAATTAACCTCAAGATTAGAGAATTAATTAAATTAAAGGATACGTATCGTACCCAATCCGGCAATATTGAAATAAATTTTGACAACTAAACGAAGCCTACATTTTATTAGTTGCCTCATTAAACACGCTAAAAATCAAGCAAAGAGCATTAAAATTCTATGCAGTTATTTGGTTGGAATAAGAGATAGAATAATTTATTTTCTTTTATTAATTTTTATTGAGTTAATATAGTATGATAGTTTAACATATTAATTTATTTTAAATTTTAAATTCTAAATATGATAGGATATTTTTTAATCCTTATCTAGTATTTTATTTAATATTTTATAAAATAATTTAATTATATTATAAAATATAAATTTTATTATTTTTAAAAATTAAAAATATTTTTAATTATAATTCATTATAAAAAATAAATTTTAATTATAAAAATTCTTAAAAATATTTTCATTTCAAATATCAGTTTTTCAATATTATTTATATACAAAAATAAATCATATTTTTTATATTTTTATGACAAGTCAAAAGTTACATTAAAAATCAATTTTAAAAAATTATATTAATTTTGATTAAAGAATAATTTTATCATTTTAATATAATTTATTATCTTACCCTATTATTTATCCATTTAAAACACTAAATAGGTATAATATAATAATATTTAGTTTATTATGCTTATTTGAATCAATCAAGCCTAATATATGATAATAATTTATTTTATTTTTATTATATCCTATTTTTATTTATGTCTCATAACTCCTATTTTATTATTCTAACTATTAAACGAGCCCAAAAATAAAGTTGTTTTGTCTGAATTTCCATGAACCTAAATAACAATATGTGTTTTTTTTATATATATCTTTCTAATTAAAAAGGTATATATTATGAAAGAGGATATTATTTTCAATCAAAGAAGCAAAGTAAGAGTCAGAAAAATAAGGATATGTAATTTCAATCCCTCCAACATAACCACAGATATTAGAAAAATGTTGACATATTATCTTTTATGGCTTATCCGAAAGTAGTAAAAGTTTTATTAGAATTTATGTGTTACATAAAAAATATAAAAATTTAATAAATAATTTTAATAAAATTATTACTAATATATATATATATATATATATATATATATATATTTAAAATCAATTTTAAAAATTGTTGCTAAAAAAACTGTATATATTAGGAGTATTTTTTACTAATAAAAGAATCACAATTAACAGTTCTCATACCTAAAATTAGTGGTAGTTTTATATTTATTTTTTTGAATATTAAAATTTATAAACAAGTTCGATTCAAAGTTTCACAACAAAAAAATGATAAAAAAAGGATGTTGGGTTTAGAAATTTGGTTAACAATACTTTGACACATTAAGGATTACGTAATTTTTCAGAGTAAATCTCCAGATGCAAAGGAAATTATAGATAGAATCAAAACAATCTCTTGGAAATGGTAAAAGGCTAAAAATAATGTAAATTTTGGCTATTCATCTTCAAACTATTAGTGTCTTAATTCCAAAATCTGTATCACAAATTGGATTAACTGATTAACTGATGTATTTATGGTTTGAGTACATTTACTATTCTTGGTAATATAGCCAATCTATTTTAACTGTCGAATAAAAAAAATATCCATTTCATGGATAAGTTTAGGTTTAAAATTACTATTTTATTTAAAATATTTGAAATTATTTAAATTTGCACACCTCTTATTTATACTTTATTTACTTCTCTCATTTTTAATCATTGTCAATTTTCTTCACCTACTAACATTAATAAATTGCGGAGAAGAGAAAAGAATGAAGATGATGATGAACTCGAAATTGCCTCCTCGACGTCATAAATATAGGGATGTAATAATGAAAAACTCACACAACGCTCTTCCAAAATACAGAAACGAAGCGTATAATAGATTAAATAAAAGAAAAGCCACACTATGCATGCAATAAAGAGAATGTACATTTGTAAGCTAGTGACATAGCCAAGACAGTAAAAAGTTAAACTTAGTGCCCAAAAAAGAAAAAGAGAAAAGAAAAGGTTTATCCTTTGAACTCTAAACAAAGGAGAGATTCACTCTTGAAGGAATCTCCTTTATAATGAAAAAAAATATATATATATATATATATATATATATATATAATAATATAATCTCCTAAACCATTAAGCTTTGGTTTAATCTCCAGCAACTTCTAAATTAGCTTGTGGTAAGATAAATGGAAACTATGATATAATGAATATCCATCATCTTACTTAAGACTTTATTTATTAATTGGCTATATGGATGGTGACACACAAGTTAATTATGAATCAGGGAAGCATCCTAGGATATGACTAGCTTGGTTTTGAGGTTGTAGCTCATGGTTATGTGGAATCATCATGGGCAAGTTTGGATGTGAAAAATAAGCAGTATCTGATGTTAATTGTGACCCAAACAAGTTGTCCAAGCTCTTCCAATCAATACCTTGTCCACTATTATTGCTCCTTTCAATATCACTGCAATACTCTTCATTTGTTAGGCCATTATTATTATGGTGTTGTTGTTGGCTACATTCTTTTAAGGCCAAACTTGCAGTGGGACTATCTAGCTGTGGAAGCTCAATGAGTTGTTTGTCCAAAACAGTTTGGTTGGATAGAATTAACTGTTCTGAGCTGAAGGGGTGACTAAAACTTGTACCTTCAGCTGAAGGATGAAGCACATTTGTGTCATTTAAAATGTCTGCAATTGATAAGGGCCTTGCATAGTTTTGGTCTCTGAAATAGTGTTGTTGATGATTGCTACTACACCATGCTTCAAAACCTTGCCTGTGACTTGGACTTGGCTTTCTAAATGCTCGGCACACAACCCATCCTTCTTCCTGAAATAGTATATTTGACTAACAAGTTCAGCTTAATTTTCTAATCATATATCATGACATATTATTGAGATACGTTTTATATAATATTTATTATTATATATGAATATAATGTAAAGAAAGGACAAGCGTGTCGTTGTTTGCATTTGTTTCTTGAGCTTTATGAAAGGAAAATTAGTTAAAGTGCCTTTTTGAAGAAAGTGGATATCTTTTCATTACATGTTTGAAATTGAACTTGTATATATAACGATTGGTGAAGATATTGAAGAGGAAGAGTAACAATTTATTTTATTAGAAACAAAATTTATTAGTAAAATGATATATTTTATTTACAAAACTTTTTCACACCTTTAATATAAGATTTCACATCAATATAGAAAGGGAAAAATGCTTTTATAATTGATAGTGTTAAATAAGTGATGTAAAAATATCAAGCTTCATTTAGTCAACGGTAGAATGGAAGATGCTTCACAAATATTACTGAAGCTATCTTTTGGTTTTTTTGTTGTATCATAGGAAAAAAGATAACCACAAACGAACTGTTGTTTCAATCAGCTACCAAATTTTCCACATCTAAGTAAATTTTCTATGCTGGATATACTAAAGCATTCCCGATATAATTTTAAATTGAAATACTAAAATCTACCCCTCCCCCCAACAAAAAAGAGGAAGAGAAGAAAAAAAAACTGAAGCATTTATATAAATTTCTCCAAAAATAAAGTAGTTTTTATAGATAATCCAATAATCATTATTTGAAAACAAAAAGCATATATAAAAAATAGAGAAAAAGAGAAAGTGAAAGTATTATATAATAAGAAAAGGTAATAGTAGGCTTTTTTTGACAATTTTTTAATACACCCACTAATATTATTGGATGTAATACATATAAATTTATTAAAAACTAGAGGTAAATCCTGTATCATGTAGTGAAACTCTCACAGCATTTTATACAACAATAAAGAATCTATATTAAAAAGAATATTGTATTATAAAGTATGATGCTAGTAGTATTCCTCTAATTGGAAAAAAAGAGAGTGTGCATGTTTGAAAATGAAGTGTATGGAACAGGAAAAGTAGAGTTTGAAGTGGATAATAATAGTTTTAACGACCCAATATATTAATCAAAATGACATGTTTGCCTTCTCCATGTACTTACGTAATGCATACGAGGTCATTTCATAATATATATTAGAGTAAAAAGATAATTGGAAACTACCATTCAATTATTAATTTGCATTGCTAATATCACAGATAAATATTCAATTTAAGACTGGTAGATAAGATTAACGAGAGAAGAAACTTGCCTGGGGAGGGCCATGTTCAGAAGTTTGATGCCTATATTCATGCATAATCCAATCTGTTTTCCTTCCATTAGGGGCACGTCCCTTGTAGAAGACCAATGTCTTCCTCATTCCTATTATTCTGTTTTTGGACATCACAGCCTTGTCTCTTCCTGTTGCTTTCCAGAACCCAGCAGCAGTGGCTCTGTTAGTTCTTGTTCCTGTAGGATACTTCTTATCTTTGTGGCTGAAAAAGTACCACTCATTTTGTTGCTCATATCCTAGCTTGCACCTATCTGCACATATATTTTAACCACATAAATTTGTAACTATAATGTCATATATCATGCTCCATAAGGTCATCATATTGGTATAATTATTAACTTATCAAGTGTATGAATTTCCTAAAAGTCAACTTTTTTTTTGAATTACTTTTACTTAAAAGATTATGACCCTTTAAGAGAGCATTAACTAATGTCAAAATTGCACTTTGCTATGTATATAATGTATGTACCTTGTATGTCCCATGGTTCTATTTTGTAGAGGTCGATCTCAACAATAACATCTAGATCAATTTTTAGCGAGTTTATCTTCCTCTTGAGGTAATACCCCACAAGCTCCTCTTCAGTTGGGTGAAATCTAAACCCTGGAGGTACACATGATTCCATATCTATTGATGATCTCTCCTGAAAGAAGCAAAGAAAAAGGAGTCATCATGCAGGATCAAGTTGACCATTTTATGTGTTGGTTTTTAATTTCAATTTACATAAATGTTTTCTCTTCTACGTGGATCAAGAGAAAAAAGAAAGAAAATCATGGAACATATATATAATGACATGCTCAATTCTTTTGGACAAGGCCAAACGAACGGTAAAGGCAGCATTGGAAGATAAGCAAAAAAAAAAAAAGAAGGAAAATTGTCATAATATAGTTTACACAACCTTATAGCTCTAAAATGTCTAGGGTTGAGATTTTTAGTGGCAATGATGATGATGATGATGTATAACTTTGTTATTGGACCCAACAATTGTGCAGCATGTGCAATGACAAAATTGGCAGACCATGTGTGGTACCCACCATTAATAAAACAAATTAACTAACAAGATAGGCCTATGATTAATCCTAAGAAGCTCTTTTTTCTTTGCCTTTATTTGCATGACATGAAGTTGGCAAAAAAAAAAAGTATATTGAACACAAAAGTTGGCCGAAAAGCTTGACTTTGCTGTCACAAGCATGTCACATTTCTTTGAGTGCAGTGCACTCTCAACGCCTGCTGGTGGTGGAGAAAGACCTGCCCTGTCTTCATCACCATTCACCACCACCACAGGCTTAGCATATGGCATCATATACATAAAGTTCCACTCATCAACATAAGCTAGTTTTCAGAATTTTCCAAGGACATAATCACTACCCTGAGCTCTTAAGCCTAGACAATTGCCAAACCTAACTAATGCTAATACCTTGGAAAAATTTTACTTCTCTTGGTAATTAATGGGAGAAACTATTTCATTGACTCTTTGAAAATCTTCAAATTAATTAATCATGCCACTCTCTTTTTCTACTATTAATATCATGACTAAGTTGACAAAAACCAAAAATATTAGACTTAGATTAATTGGCTCCATTCATTTTTGTTCAGAAAACTAACAAATGTGAAAGAAAAACAATTTAAGCTATAGGTTTATTAGCATTTTCAGGCTTATAGATCATAGACATGGATAATTAATAACACATCAGAAAGCTGTAGTTCTCTTGAGAAAAAGTACCCTTCAAAGGATTATTATCTATATGGTTTCAAGGAGGTTTGAGACTTCCCTTCAAAAAGAAAAGAAAAAAGAAATAATTGCTACATTATAGTGTACACTATAAACATATATGTATATATATACTCACAGGAATTTGGGTTAGTGTCATCTTCTTCTTGAGCTTGCTAGCTACAGGCACAGAAAGAGGATCAATTAAGAAGAGAGAGAGGGAGAGAGAGATGTGTAGGAGTGATTAAGGTGAAGGTGAATGTCTGTTTAAAAGGAGGTTGGAGAGTTATATATGTGTTTGGAAGAGCATGTAGCTAGAGAGAGATCAGAGAATGTTGTATAGAAAAGAAGCAGAAGAATAATATATATATAGATATATATATATATATATATATATATATATATATATATATAGAAACATATTGTAGATGAGGTTATTGATTGCGCGTGGGGTGGCAGATAGATGGAAAGGTCTTTGTTTGGACGGCGTGACACCGAGTTTTCACGCCACCCCCCCTTCCACCGCTATATTGTACCCTAAGCCTTTTCCACCACTTTAAACAACAATGTGTTGCTAGCCACTGTACATTGCACGGTTAATTTTAATCAAATATTATTATATATATAATGTGGATCATATATAGTTTTTATTAACTTAATTGCATTATATATAAACATGGGTAATAAAATGGACTAGAGATGATCACACTAACACAAATAATATGTATATATGCATGTCACATTCTCCTTCCTCCTTCTCCCCACAATTGAGGTTTCACAATTGTCTGTTTGGTGCGCCGTCCCTCCACATTTGGCACCATTGCTTTTTTGACATGTGGAAGCTCTGTCATACTCCTAAGCTGTCTATATCAGTGTGTTAATCATTTGTGTCCTCTGCCTTTAGTGTTTGTTTTCATATGCTTACCACAAGAGCTCCACCATATAGTAATTATCCGATTATTGTTTAGCTGGTTCTGGTTTTCATTTAGTATTCTCTTCTTAGTGCAACCCCTCCCTCCACCACTATTAATTTTTGTTGTGTAATTAATTATTGTAAGACCATTGGATACATATAATGTGTCAAATCCATGTATACATCAATGTAAAACTTTAATATATTATTATTGAGCTATTGTTAATTAGTGGAGTAATTGGTAGTATTATTACCATATATTAACAACATGAATAAATTAATAATTATATATGTTTTTGAGTTTCTTCTCATGGATTAGCAGTCTGCACACAACAATAACAACCAACCTTGGCATTTCAAGTTAGAAGAGCTAGCACCCATTTGTATCTTAAAGAAGTTCCAGCTAAATGACTTGATTATTGAGAAAGAATACAGTTTTAAATATTATCCCTTGCTAAAGTGATGGTAACTGATACAGGTTTCTTTGAGAACAATGCACTCTTTTGGTATATAATAAAAAAGTAATGAACGTATATATATATATTATATGTGGATCGAAAAGGCCATTTTGGGATTTGTATTATATGTGGGTATATATAAATACCCAAAAGGATTAAGTTAATTTGTTTAATTTATATACACATAAAGCCTGGATAAGCCTGGGATTACCAACTATTGTACTTTTCAAAGGGTTTGTTGTCTTATTCAGTGTAGACCCATTACTTTAATAAATAAATAAGCTGCAAATCTAGTACTGAAATTCCATTTATTATATGAAAGAGTAGTGACCAAAAGCCGAAAGCTTGTATAGAAAGCTTACTATTACCATATTATTATACCTGAGGGTGCCCTTTACACCCACTGAATACAACCTTCTAGGGACTCTGTTGGCAGAACAGCAGTATTTAACCAGCAACTTGTTACCTATAAATTGAATAATTAATGCTTTAATGCTGACGCTGACGTCATTTTGTCCCAACACTTGCTTACATGTACTTATTTTTTGGGGTTCTCACTACACACTGTTTTATTAATACTATATATATGCTGAAACTTTCATTTGTTTTTAAAATTACTCATTTTAAATCAATACTGAGATAAGTGAATCATATGGGTTTTCTGTATCTTGTGATCCTATCCAATTTTTAGGTTAGGAAGTTTATGTTACAGTGTGAACAACAGTAAAATTTAAACCACGATCTTAGATAAATTATTTTAATATTTAAATTTTATTATTAAATCAATCTTAATAGTTTAGAGGGTTTATCAATTTGGTTGAATTAAAACCTTGTAATGGCTTGTTTTTATATTTATTTTTGCTTTGTAGTGGTGTTTGGTGTATAGCAATCTCTTTCTTGTCAATCTAATTAATGGAAACCTAGCTATAAAAGCTATGCCAATCTGATTTAGATGATATATATATATATATATATATATATATATATAATAATAATAATAATAATAATAATAATAATAATAATAATAATAATAATAGATCTTCTAAGGATACCAATTAAGAAATCATAAGAGATGAATTTTATTAAAAAAATATTATCAATACACCACTTACACAGTTTTCAGTGCATTCTACTATTGATTTTAATAAAAAAAAAAGTTATTCTTCCAATTTAGGACATTACTTATCAGAATGAAATAAATAAATAAAATCTATCTTGACAGTATTTTTAATTAAAATTATATATTTATTTTAATTATGTGTATAGACCTTTAATGTTAATTTTATTGTGTTTAGATAAAATTTCCATTTTAATTAAAAAAATACCAAAAATATTATATTACAATATCTAAGTTGTCTTAAAAAAATTGCATAACTAGAACTAATCAAAATTTTAATTGAAAATTCAACTAGATTCAAGTGCATGTAGTTAATGGATGAGGAAAAAATTATAAAGAACCTGAGTTACTGAAGTCTTCAAACATAGTAAGTATATGTTCGGTTGAACTTATTTTATTTTAGTTTTTGAAGAGTTTAAGAAAACAATCATTTCCAAAAAAAATTGTTATCAAATGGCTAAGTTATTTTTTCCAAAAATTTTTAGATATTTATATTATCTATTAAAAAATTTCACATGTTAACGAAATTGGATTTTTCCATATTAAAGGTGAGAAAAATACACTTTAAAGATAATCAGTAATTATGACCGTTGATTAAAGGATTAATAATTTAAATAGTAACAATTCAGAATTAATTTGTTACACATGTACTTATTATATTTTATCTCAATTTCAATGTTGATTTTCTAATAAATAATTATTTTTTAAAAAATGTATTCACATTTTAGAAGAGACAAATCCAGTACTCCTTATATATATACTTCCATTTCTGAACTAGATAGAGTGGAAGGTGCTAAAAGTTTTCTTTAATCATTTATATAATTTTAGTTAATTAATTTATTTTTTTTAAGGTTATGTGTTACACTTTTCTTTATTTTTTAAAGAAAATGAAAGATTAAAACTTATTTTATATTAGAAATTAGAAATTATTTAATATCGATTGTAATAGGTTAATTATGATAATAATTAACCACAATGAAATAACAATCATTAGTCACTCGCAAAAGCAAACTCAGCTTTTGTTTTATTAATGACTGAGCCACATTAAACACATACTTGTATATAAATTTTGAGTCTTTAATCAACTTATGTGAAAAATACAACTGCTCAAAAACCCTTGAGTGAAAATAATATTTTATTTTTCAAAGAATAATAATGTTTTGCTATTATATAAATAGAGCGTTGATGAAAATGTGTGTGTTCATACTAATAGGAATATGATTTTAAATTACAGGAGCCACCGAAAATCTTATCATATTTTATAGCGTTTCAATTATAGTTCTATGGTATATTATTTTATTTTGACCTACTCTTAGGAAGAATGTTATATATATTAGACCAAATTATTGTGTCTAAACTCTAATGTAATTAATTAGGCGCTGTTGCTTTATATTAGGGCTATAATAGACCCGTGGCTTACTTATATATATAGGTTTCCAATCTGAGGGGAAAAAGTTTAGAATTTGAAGAATAATGTGAAAGGAATATTAAAATATATTTACGATGTTTATACTGTAAAGAAATATTCAAAAAGGAAAAAAAATTAAAAGTGGGTTAGTGTTTGTTAGTTTTCCAGCATAGGGAGAAAAAGAAGTAGCAAGAATATATACAAAAACAATAAAAAGACAATATATGTTAACGTCCTGAAATTGTTATTAAAAGTTTCAGATTTATAAACCTTATTAGATGTCTTCTTGGATATAAGAAACAAGCTTAGGTTTTAGTTTTTGTTTGAATGTGGTTTTCTAATATATATTATATATATGCAGCTTGAACAAAAAGGCACTAACTCTCTATCACAAAGGAATAGGAAATGAAATAAATATGAAAACTAATCTTTGCTTCTAAATATATGTGATGTATATTTTATGTAGTGGTGTGGAACAGGTTGCTTCTGTATGAGCCCTGAAATTTTGTGAACTCGTTTATTAGCTTGCAAACAACTGCACTAAAGCTTTAAAGCCTGGAATTGAAGGGTACGGATGTTGGTTCATTCTAGAATCAAATTGGCTTATTTTGTTTCAGCTTTTGTTAACTTGAACAATTTACTTTAAGAAGACGAAGCAGAAGGAAAATAAAATAAAATAAAAAATGTAGAATTCATGATTGTGTTAGGTCCCACACGTGAACTTTTAGAGGACCCACTTAGGGGTTCAAAAGTTCCTGTTTCCAACCCCACCTCCAACAGCCAATGATCAATGATAAAGAAGAATGGAAGAAGGCTTAACAAATAACAACTAAGGGAAGGGCGTGGGTATGGAGGAGGCTTTTGTTCCCATTTCAATTTGCAAAATCATACTTCATATTTCATAAGCTTTTCATAGTTTTATTCTTCTCTACACTAATTTTTTTATATGATGTCACATTTTATGCAAAGTTAAAAATTTTATTCCTTTCTTTTTAATAGTTTTGTTAACATTAGTTTTTGAAATTGACTTTAAGTATAAAAAATTATTAAAATATTTATTATATTTTTAATTTTTAATTATAATAAACACTTTCCAATAAAAATTAACACTATAAAAAATTACTTATTAACGGTTTAATATTGAACTAGTATAATTTTTTAACAAAAATTAAATTTTTAATATAATATTATAAGTTTATATTAACAATATGATAGATTTCACTAACAAATAATTCTGATAGTATAAAATATTAACATTATTTATAATTAGTATAAACTTTTAAAATTTATACTAATAATTTAATTTTTATTAGTTAAATTTTATATTAACAAAAATTATTCTAATAATTAAAAAAAATATTTGTTAGTAAATATTTTTTTTGTAGTGTTACTATTTTTATATATTTAAATCATTCTTAAAAGTTTAGTTTTAAAATTTTCTCGTCTTAATTATTATTATCTAAACTTTTTTAAAGTTATTTATTAACCATGTCCATGTTTTTCATCATATATTTAAGACCTTAAGTAGGGTAAAAAATTAGACGAAGTTATATATTATGTTGCGTAATTTAGACCAACTTATATATTATGTTGCGTATCAGTCAAAACACCATAACATCTTTTTGCCATTTACGACAAATGCCCAGTGTAACTATGAATAGATAACAACTATGAATAGATAACTTAGGGGTAATAATAAGAAGCTAAACATATAACACAAACTTATTATATACAATAGTAACATTAACCACTACTCCTGGTAATGATAAAGTCAAGGAGGTACATAACACAGTGATATATATAGGTAGTGAAAAATAGCGTGGAATGCTCCAACGAATTAGGATAACATCTTAACATTGCTTTGACATTGTCACACACCTTTAGAATTTTCAGTTAATTATTTTCATGATCTACAGAACGGTCACCAGACAAAGCATTCAATTGCTAAACATGACGTAAACAATATGTTAATCTGCAATAGAAATAAAGTTAAAGATATGTGAATTTTGTAAGGACACTGCAATTATCAAACAGAATGAAAGTTATGGCATAAAACTTTTTATCTGTTTCATAATTGTCAAATCAGTATCTTCAAATGTGATCGTATTTCTCTTTTAAGATTAACCTATCCACATCTTCTTGAATAGTCGGTGCTGAATTTTCAACGGAAGTAACAAAAGGTGAACCAAATGTTCAGGAACCTTAATGCATGACCCTATCAATCGTCTATAGTAAAAAGATGAAACACTGCTTTAACTACCAAGTCCATCTTTAGTTAATTTTCAATTTTAATTTCCCCAAGAAAATAAAACAATTCGAAAATAAAAATCGTGGGTCCCATCTCAAATTCTCATAGATCATAGAAAATCATGAATCCAATCTGAAAAAATCATCACAATCAGATATGATCTACCGACTTTACGTTTTCAATGATATTTTAATTCTGTAATTATTGGCTAAGATAGATTTTCCATTTCTGATTGGCTACACTAAAAAAAATTCTTTGGGGGAGGGGGGGTGCATCTATCGAGTATCAATCTTTGATTAAAAATGCTAAATGGGTTTGTTTGAAATTGTATTTTTGTCTTTAATTATTTCAGATAGGCAAGAGTTAAATCAATTAGTACTTAGGTAGCAGCAACAGAACAAAAAGAGTAATTATAAAGGACAATTAATAATTAAGAGGAGCAAAACAAATGTCATTATTATTATGGGCGCGTGTGGTAGAGCTTAACATTTGCGGATCTTATGCTAGATACTGTGTTGTTGTTGTTGATTAACTCAAACTGTCTGAAAGTGACCCTAACCCTCCAAACCTCTCCATCTGAAAGTACCTCTCATAGCTATACCAATTGCTTCAACTACAGACTGTAGAATTGTGGTGGGACAGCCATTGCTCTATATGTAAACATTTCTACTTCAATATGAAGCTTGTTAGAGAAACATTGCTCAAATACAATTATACAGACACTGCATGTGCAGCACTATAATGTTTTTTAGCCCAATACATGACTTGTATATATATATTTAGTCCATGGCAAGGGTCAATTTGTGGAGTAAAAATTCTCATCCAGCAATTAATGTTCAAATATGTGTATTTTATTTTGAAGATTTTGAAGTTTAGGCTTTGTCAGAAAAAGTAATATAATGCCTGGCCATATGATCATATTATGTTTTAGAAATTATAGTCTCTCTCTTTCTCTCTCTTGGATGATTGTAGTCATCTCAATCTCATATCAGAGTATTATGCAAAAGCAACATCAATAAAATGGCCCAGAGGTGTCCACCAGGACCACCACTAGATATTTTGGTTGAATGAGTATAGCTATAATTCAGAAACGGAGAAAGGAAAAGTAAAAAATAAAAATAAAAATCAGGAATCTAGGTTTCAGTGCAAGAACCGTGAGGCTTGTGTGTGAACTAGATGCACAATTCATTGGCTGAAAGAGAAAAGGCCCATTATTATTTTAGCATGCAATATAAGGAAGAAAGGATAATCATTATGATATATATGTATCCTGTTCCCTGATTTTATTCATTATATATAGTGTTAACAACAGAAAAGGGTCTTACATTTTCTCTTTTGTTATATATTTCTTCTACTTTTTCATACATATAAGGATACACTCAATAAATTCAGTCATAATGTGGCCAAAAACATGTAACTACTATTCACACTAATTTTTCTTGAAGTAATAGCTAGTTGTAAGTCATACCAATTTAAAATAGTTGAGATATTAATTTTTATCTCAGTAAGCATAAAATTTGTAACCTCAGTTCAAAAGAGTGGAATAATTAAAAAATCCATGTGTGTTCATATTTAGTCAACTTCAGACAGTAAACAAAATGAGATTTAAGTCAAAATCGGTAGCAAGTGAGATTGATCATCAATTTGTCACTATCATGGCCGGTAACCAACTTGTGTCTATGGTGACCGGACGGCACCAGCGACCAGTGATATGCCACCAGAGTGGTCTAAATAGGATCTTGCAATATTAACCTCCCTTCAACTCAATTTGACTTTCTTCAATGCTTGACATTGCTTATTTGAGGTAAAAATATCATTTTGGCAATGATGCTTGGAATGATTGTATCTCTATATTATGGGGTTAGCATTAATTAGCACTGGCATGAAACGTCATATATAGTTTCTGAACATCTAGTACCTAAGTTATATAGTTACTTGTCAACTTTTATATGATTGAAATATATAAGAGTAATTAATAAGACCCTTACAAATAGAGCAAAATTTTTTACAAGAAAATTCAAGTAAAAGACAAACACAAACCTATATAGCTAATACTTTTTCTCATGTCCTTTCAAAGTGAGCAAAGGAGAATCTTTCTCTTTACCATCTCTTGTTTTAGAATAGTAGTGGGGAACCAAACCTTGTAGACAACTATTTGAAGTCTCTTTCATTGAAGCTGAGGAGGGGGTAATGGATAACCAATAGATTGTTAGGAAAGCAGCCGCAGAAAAGAAACTATTGGAAGGTGAAATGGGGGGTGATGGACCCTACTATATTACAATGCAATTCTCATCATTTTGATAAGGGTGTGGTGGGGTTGCTTCATCAAACAGAGAAATAGTGCAAATCAAGCAAGTTGAGGCATTTGGGGCGGTTTGTGGGACTGCAGGAGGTTGGGCTGCTCAGTCCCACATATATTAAATGTATTTATAAAGCATACATTTTCAACTCTCTTCATTATATATCCATATTTGGATTATCTATATTCTTTCTTCTTCTTCTTTTTTGTTACACTATGTGCTTCTTTTTAACAACAAACCTTCTAGAGAGGAAGTTTTAAGCTTAACCCAAGTTTGATAATGACATGCCTTGTGTCGCAACCCAAGTTGTCTCCCTTTTAAAATTTCCCCTAAGAATATGTGTCATAGATGAATTGATGATTACTTGTGGTGATTATTCCTTTTGTCTGTTATTGTTCCTATTGCTATAAATATTATTTAATAACAGCTTCAGAGACAAATATTATTTCATTTGGGTTCTTCTATGGCCACCAAGCTACCTGGATAATGTTCTATGCTACTTTCATTTGGTGACACATAAAAGCCAAAACACTTGCACGAGTGTTGGTGACATATAACTTAATGTAATGGGGCTAGTTTTTAGTCACTTCAAATTATATTTCCTTATTTAAGTTATATTGTTGTCCCTTGCAATTTTAAAACATCACACTTATCTCTTGAAAGATAAAATTTTATATATTAATTTATTTTAATGTTGGTGAAATTCTTAGCTTCGGTGAGTAATTATGAATGAAAAATTTAAGAACATCTTCTCATTTTTGTGCAACTTTTAATGTCACAGGCAACTAATTTCAAATACTGTATTATTAATTAACTTTAAGATTTTAGAAGATAACAAATTTTAAACACACTCATCAATTATCAACTTTAAAATTTGACTCAATCTTTATTTCTTCTAAATCTATAAAGTTGATTGTAAAATTTTAAAACTAGTTATTCGTAAAGCTAAAATAGAAAAAGAAAAACTCTAAGAACCTAATTTACATTTAAATAGTGTAGCATACATTCATCTCTTATAAAAGATAAGTAAAATTTTTAGAATTAAAAAATTGTCGACTAAACATCTCCCAGAATGAAAATACCATTAGTGTATATATATATATATATATATATATATATATATATAGTTAACCTTATCACTACACAAATGTAAAACTTCCAATGATTTCAGCATTCTTAAAGAAAAAGTGTAATTTATCCTTTTAAAATCAATTAATTAATTAATTATCTAAATTGGTAAACTATTTCTTGTGAAATTCAATCTTGAGAAAAATTTATTCTTAAAAAACTCATGTCAATTATTTTTTTAAATCCAATTTTATTTTGTTTTTTTCTGTTCGATTTTATTTTTTAATTTTCTCCTTTAATAAATCTAATCATGATATTGAATAAAGTGCAATTGTAGAGATCACTCATTTATAGTCAATAAACATGTTAATTATTTAATTTAAAATTAAATTAAATTAAATTAAGTTTAAATAAACAATAATTATAAAAAAAATAAAATTTATTTACAATATATAGAAATCTATAAGTCACACGTATAATATATCATATCTAATATAAAAGCGCTCTTTACCAACATACTAATTTAAGTTTCTATCTTTTTTCAAGTAGTTAAAAAGTGAAAGATTAATAAAAAATTAAAATATTATTTATTAATTAATAAATATTTATATAAAAAGAAGTTTTTATTAAAATAAAACTTATTATATATTATTTTTATTTAATTAATTTTTAACAATTGCTATAATAAACATATTTTTTAATAATTTAAAATAAGAGGTTTTCTTATCCAACAGTAAAATCGGCCATGCAGTCGAATCAATAATCATGTAACGAAATTATGTTATGTGTCCTCCAACAAAAACAAAAGTGTAGACAGAAGTAAAACCCCAAACGCAAGTACTAACCAAAGCAGTAAGCATCATCAATTGTCCTCCGAGGTTAGGTAATCCGTAATCATGATCGCATCAAATTTTAGACTTCATTGGAACTTTTTTTTTTTTGCATAGCTTATCAAATTTTTCTAACAAGTCATATATGGATAGGTAAACTTCATTGTTTTTATGAAATCCTCCCCTTCATAGGCAAAGTTCCGTTTCAAATATAATTTTGTGTTTAGATAAAAAATTCTAAGGAAAAAAAAGTAATTTTTTAGATAATTTCAAATTTTAAAAATTAAAATATTTTATTTAGATATTATTTTTTAAAAATTTTAAATTTTATAAATTTTAAAAGAATATTTTAATAAATTAAAATAAGAAAATTTAATTTTTTTTAAAATAGATAGAATTAAAAATTTTTAAAGTTTATTAACTCATTTTCATAAATAATAATTTTTTTTCTTGTTTTCTTTGTGTTATTTTTTATTATTTTTTTTCTCTCATCTCATTTGTTCTCTGGATATAATTTTTTTTATCTTAAATGATATAATTATATTTTATTATCATTTTAATTATATATATTTTTAGGCTATTATTATATTTAAATATATTATATAATAAAAATATTTAAATATCTAAATTTTTCTATGAAAAAAAAGTAGGAACAAAATTAAGAAGAATTTATAAATATTTAAACATAAAATTTTGTATATAATAAAAATTAAATTATTTAATCTAAATAAAAAAATTTAAAATATAAATTTTAAAACTTCATAAATTTAAAATCCATTGTCCAAATAAAAAATTTAAATTCTTTTATTCAAATAAAATATTTTTAAAATAAAAATAGTTAAATTTTTAAATTTTTTAAAATGTTAAAATGTTTTATTCAAACATAAAATAAATTTTTTTTATTTTCCTTTCCTAGCTTCATGATAAAAAAATTCTAAAGGTTGAATTATTCTTAATTATTTAAATTTAACTTATTAAATATTTAATAATTTTATTTATTTATTTAAATAAATAAGTTCAATTAAGTTTGCCTGTTTAAATGAGCCAAATTCAAATGAGTGATTATGAGTTTTTCTTAAGAAAAGCGTATTATTTCCAATTTCTATCATAAAAAAAAATCCATCTCCAATCTTAAAATATTTTTTGGTGGGCTCCTCATTCAGATAGTTTTGTTTTTTTTTTTCTTCTTTGTAACAAAAAATCTTAAATCATCTTTGTGAATGTAAAATTATATTTTTAATATTTTTTATTTCACTTTTAATATAAATATATTTTTAAATATTAAATTAAAAAATTATAATAAAAATATCTATAAAAAATAAATTATATATAACTTAAACAAATCAAATTCAAGTTTTTCATTTTTTAACCAAGTCAAATTATTATTATTATTATTATTATTATTATTATTATTATTATTATTATTATTATTATTATTATTATTATTATTATTATAAATGATGATGGGTTACTATTTTTTTCAATACATTCATAGTGCATTTGTGTCACACAGAGAAGAGATAAATGACCTGATAATCAAAAGTCTGACATCATACCCTCTCCCCCTTGTTAAAAATTAGTTTAGTTGTATTAAGTATTAATTTGGATAAAACTTTTAAGATATTTATAAGAGAAGAAAATATTAACAAGATAATACGAATCAAATTCTTCTTATAAGTTAAAATTGATTTATGTTTCACAACTCAAGAACACTAATCTTGTCAAAATAATATAATGGGTTTGGTAAAATGCAATTCTTCTATCTTTATATTTTCTTTTGTAAATTGGGATATGGATCTATTGAAGTGTATGGTATAAATGGACACAAAACAAGCTTAGAAATATATTTTATTGAAAAATTTGTACAATTCTTAAAAAGCAGTTTGATGACTTCTTAATAAATGTATAAGTCTACATAGAGGCTTTATTCGCATACCTATTTTAAGAGTCCAAACTTACTATCTAGATGTATATCGAATACTTTTGGTACTCTATTTTTAAATAAATTTCTTTTTTCATGGTAAAAAGAAACTTGAGTGTCTCAACTTTGAAAGAAATTAGATAACGAAGCTTTAAAAAAAATTAAGGTGCATAAATTTAGTTTAATTTATGAAAAGTCTGATTCATTTTACTTTTTATTTATTTATTTATTTATTATTATTATTTATTGAAAATACTTCTAAATTAGACCTAAGTCTATAAAAAAATCCATTTTCTTTTGCTTGTCACACATTCCTATTTGATAAAATAGAAATTGATATCTCATTTGATTACAACAATTTGTGCAGCTTCGAGAATTTAATATTATGATAGGATTGTTCCACAATCTTGCAACTAAATTTGAATTTTGGCCAACAAAAATTGGTCTAATCGAAAAGAATAGGAATCATGTTTTATAGAAATGTAAGTTCAAGTCTTATTATTAAGATAATGATTTTGTTGATATGCAATCTGTTCATCAAATTTTTTTTAATATTTGTTTCCATATAATTGTTACTTCATTTTAATTAATAATGACACATCCACGACATAATCTTAACCAAAAGCTTACATAAAACCATCAAATTATTTTTCCCTTTAAAAGCATTTTTGACCCCTCTAATGATTAATACATGATTTTGGTTTGTTGATAATATTTTGTTCAATTTCAATTGCTCCATTATATTGTCATTATTGGTATCAAATTTTCAATACTTTTTCTTTACTTAACACTTTCAAATCCTTATTGCCTATTTAAAATTTCTACAAATTGAATTTGAACAAATTAATCATTTTTTATCCAAAAAAGCTAACAATTAGAACATAAATTTTTACACAAAATTAGAAATTTTTAAAAATTATCCTTAATATTTTAACTTCACTTACTATAAAAATTTATATTTTTTAATATAATTTTCTTATTTTAAAATCACTCAATAATACTTCTTATTCTAATCTCTCCCAAACCCATTAATTAATTGAATAAAAAAAATTTAAAACTTTAACCAGAACAAAATTAATAAGAAAACTTGATTATGATAATTAAAAAAGTAAATTTGAAAAAAAATATTAGGAAATCACAAAAAATATTAAACTTCTTTCAAAAAATGATATAATGCGACTTACATATATAAAAAATTAATTTTGGACCTAATTACATAGTTAATGATAGCTTAAAAGTTTCATAATATGAAAGATATTAAGTTAGCATTGATCCATAGAGGTATTAAGTTGGCATTGATCCATAGGCTATCTTATCTTAAGTTTTAATTATAGGTTATATGATCCACTTAAAAGTAGAATTTTTTAAACTCTAATTCACATAATCTTTAATTTAAGAGGATTTGATATGAAACAACTCATTTAATTCATTTTATTTCTTAATTAAAAATAAAAGTAAGTCAATTCGAATTAGACTTTAAGTGTTCATCTATTTAAAGATTCTGAATCGTGAATCTGGATTTGTTAAAAAATAAATAAATTTGTGACCTCATTTAAAGCTTATCAAACCTACAAATCTATTTAAAAGTCTACATAAATCAATAAATAAATTTAAAATTTATATAAATAATTAATTAAAAAGACTTGTAAGCGTAAAATCTATAAGATAAAAAAATTATTAAATAAACTTAAAATATATATATAAACATAATACGTTAAAATAAATATTATAAATATAAATATATAATATATAAAAATAAAAAATATTTAAATAAGTTAAATAGATTTTTTTATAAACTAAAATCTGATTTATTTTTATCAAACGTCCGTTAATAAAAAATTTATATTTAATTTTATCAAACGTCCGTTAATAAAAAATTTAGATTTAATTTGTTCGACGTCTAAATCAACTAGACCAAACCTAATTTGCATATACGGTATTTGGGCCAACTTAATTCAAGATCCAAAATTAAGTTTGCAATCACAAAGGTGCCTTCATCAAAACGATTTTATTCCCGAGAAGCTAGTAGTTAAATCTATGTTGGGAATAATTGCATTCTATAAAATCTATAAACAAAAGTACTTCATCCATTCTTTTTATCTATTAAAAAATATAATTAAATTTTTATAAAAAATTTATTTTTAATTTATCATTTATTTTTATCTTTATTTATTTATTAAAGTTAATAATTACTAAATAGATATAAAAGTATGCATGAAAAAAAAAATTAATAATCTTAAAAATTAAAATGCACAGATAAATAAAAATAAATTTTTTACTCTCTTCCTAAATAAAAAATTGGAAGAACTATTTTATTTTATTTAAAAATTGATAAAAAAATTATAATTTATAATTATTTGTTGAAAAATAATTTATTAAAATAAACACAATTTTAAATTAATAATTAAAATTTTCAATTTTTCATCCCAGCTTACTTTAAACAAATACTCCCTCCAACCCGTAAAAAAACAGAATTATCAAGAAACACAATTAATGTTATAACTTTTTTAAAAAATTATTTTTTTCTAATTCATTCTTTATAAACTTTATTTCTATCTTTTTCATTTATTATAATTTCAATTTCTTTCAATAGTAAAGACAAAACAATTTATTCTATTGATAATAACATATATATATATATATATATATATATATATATATATATATATATATATATATATATATGAATAACTTTTTATCTATTTTTATAATTTCATTATAAAAAATTATTATATAATCTAAATAAAATAATTTTTCACCTAAGATATTTAAATACATTTTTTTTTTTGCATAATAATAACAACCTATTATAGATATAGTTAATTGTTAAAATAATTCATTTTTTTAGCAATTCAAACACAGACTAAATATTAGTATGTGTCATGCACACTCCGGTTCCGTGTTAAATTAAATTTCAATTCAACATCCTTATTTCTAGTGCTTTCTCCCCATTTTAAATGCAGTTACATCAACGATTTATGTAGAGTTTGTTAAAAATACAATTACATCAGCAGCACTGAAAAATGAGTGGAAATTCTTAAAATCCATGTGCGACAATTACATATAATTGTGGCTGCAGTGTTATAGAAGAGACGTTTTTTATGCAAACAATTAACTCATACAATTAGTTTCATACATTTGCTATAATAGTTCAGCGTCGATCAAATATAAACTTCACTGCAGATGCCGTACTATATGAACCACTATCTCCACTACTTGACTAGCTATAACTACATGTGCAACAGACATAAACACTATAGATAAACATGCTTGATGGATAATTAGATATACATCTGTATAATTTATGAAAATAAGAAACAGACCATTTATTGCAGAAACTTCTTTAGAAAATATTTGCCAGTCACGTAATCACATAATTAGAATTCTCCGTAGCATTTGAAGCACATGACTGTATACAGCACCTACAGGCTGCTGCATGAATGTATAGAAAAGAGAATCAGTTAGCCTACGATGGAGTTAAACTAGAAAAGAAAATCAAAATAATGTATGTGAAGAATGACAAACTAACCATCAGGAAAAAGAAAAATTCAATTTCTCAAAGAAGCTCATTGGAAAGATGCTGTCCAGGCAAAAGGACTTGACATATGATATGCAAACGCCTCATCAAGTCAAAGGAAGTTCCTCTGAAAGTTTCCAGAAGAAAACCTTGAAGATAAGCCCTTGGTCATGCTTTCTGAATCCAAGTTTACAGTTTTCCTCCCAGCAGTCAGATCCTTTTCACGGTCCCATGGCTTCCATGGATGTTGACCAACCCAATCTTCCTTCTCTGACTGTTGCTTGGACTTTTTCTTGGATTTGCTAGCAGCCTCTTCTTGATGCTTTTGCACCAATGTTTTTGACCGTTTTGCTTTATTGTATTTGTCCACCAATTCTGCATCCGCACTAGCCCTTTTCTTTTCCTCTTCATTAGAGGCTAGTGCGGTAGCCTCATTGTATGCTTCCAAATAACTGCCATGAAAATACCATCTTTACTATAAAGCTCTTGAGAAATTGACCAACCAAAGCATTCTAGAATGAGAGAGATACATACTTCATCTTTGCTTTCTGGGCCCTGTCCGAAGGGGTGTCTGTCCAAGCACTAGTGTCACCTCTACCTTCCTTTGGGCCCCGGCTAAACTTGGTTGATTGCATAGTCATACCAGGCTGAAATACATAAATATAGTAAGTGGGTATTATTTAGCAAAAAACTGAATTCTTTCTTTATTCTAACCTAGTCTTAAGTGTATTTGCTAAATTAAAATCAACATTTATCGAAGAAAGAGAATGCTAAAACAGATTTTCATGAGAGAATTATACTAATCTCACAAGATCCAAAATAAATAAGAGTCATAATATGGATCTGTAACAGTGGGACACTTTCTGCACGTTGAAAATTCCTTTTTATACAGAGTTTGAGTAATTCTATTAATGGTAACCAGAAAATTAAGGATGGTGCTTTTATTAAAGAAACCAGAGGCTCCTAATGTAGGTAGGTGGTGCTCAGACATGGATTCAGAATTTCAAACTTGACATGTCAGACAGGTATAGGTGGGCTGTGATAATTATCCTGAGCTATGAGAGTAAGCACTCAGAAATTGAACAAGAAGCAGGGACTATGTTAAGGACTTTAAACAATCCTGAGCTATTCTTCTAGGACTTTAAACAGCATTCATAAACTCTGGTTTTATTGTTTCAAAGTTAAAAAGATGAATGGATCAGAGGTTTGTAGCTAGAATTACTTCAGATGTATGTCCAACAAAACTGGAGTGGACTGAAGTTTTATTTCAACAAATTATCTGAAAAGCAAGGAGATAGTTTCTTTAGGCATTTGACCTAACTCTTTAGGCATGATAAGTTAAGATGAAACAGTATCACATAACCCTAAAAAAAGGCTTGCACTTCTATAAAATATTTAGAAATTCATTTCAAAGATTTAGAGATGTCCCACTACCATAAACCTTAACCAATAAAGAAAACTAAACAAAAATACTAAGTCTCACTATAACGTAACCGAAGCCAGTTTACAACTTCTAACTGGTTATTACAAATTATAATATCAACCAAAATATATCCAAGACCATATTTATAGAAAGCTAACTGAACTGACCCAGAAAATTCCAAAATCCAATGAAGCTCACTAATCATCAAAGATTATATAGAAGGGTTAAAGTAAACCACAATTCAATGTTACACTATATTATATCATATAGAAAGTTACACTTTCTCAAACATTGTGTATCCTATTGCACTTGTGTAACTTACCCACGAACCAAAAATCATATGATTAACACAGGACTTACTTTCCTTTCCGGAGGCAATGTTGTCATCCACTCATCTCTTTTTGGTTCCACTTTAACCTCAGTCTGTGCCAAAAGCTCATCATCACCCTCCATGGAAATACCTGTCACAGATTTCATAGCAATAAGATAACAAAGTTCACAAGTAATAGCACCAAATTGCACTTCCCATTCAAGAAAGAAAAGTAAAAGTAATATATATATATATATATATATATATATATATATATATATATGAGGAGGGATCAAGTCACTTCACGAATAACTTTAGCTAGAGTTATTTCATTTAATAACTCTTATAAACAATTAAATTTCAAAAATTCAGCCGTTAAATTAATAAATTATATTATATAAATCATTTTTAAAAAAATTTATAAAATTTGAAAAAAGTTTGATATTTTATTAAACAATTTCAAATTAACGAATATTATAAGAAATATATTATCCATTAATTTGAATTTATTTTTTCAAGTATAAAAACTTTTTCAAATTTTATAAAATTTTGTAAGGATGATCGATATGATATAATTTATTAATTTAACGGTTGGATTGATGAAATTTAATTGTTTATGAGATAAAAAGAGACTTACAAAATGAGTCTAATCATTGTGTAAAGTAAAGCTAGAACATGATTTATTACATGAAACAGCCAGCAAAATTTTCTCCTTTAGTTCATATACCACAACCTTTAAATACCAAAATATTAATACATTTTTCTTCAGTTTACATAGATATGGTAATATATATTAATGTCAGAAAACATAATTCCCACCACAAAACCCCCCAATGAAATGAGCATATTTGCTTTTAATTTTCCTCCACAACCCCCCCTCCTCATGTTTTACTGGGGGGACCAATGCTACAAGCATCTCAAAACAACACAATTGTTTTAGTTTTCCCATCCCCACTCCAATTTTCCCCCTGCCAAAGTTTATCTCACCTCATCATTATATTAAGCAGGTCATGCAGGAAAGTGACTATACAAACTCAAAAAGAACCCTCAACACTGTGGAAGCTCACCTTGAGATCTTCTCCACAGTGCAGCCTCACGCATGACTTTAAGTTCAGCCTGCAATCACATGTGAAGATATTAGGATTTTCAAACGCTAATATTACAGCCAGACAAGTAAGATCAAGTTACCTTAAATTCCTCTTGTTCTTGCTTTTGTTTGATTTTCTCATCCATTGCTTTCCGCTACAGAAAGCACACAACATCATCTTGTCAAATAAAAGACTTCAAAAACATTGCAAAAGTATCTAATAGATCGTATGTCAAACATGAAAACAAATAATCTCTGGAAAAAAAAAACAGCAGCCAAAATGAAACAACATTCTAACATGAAGAAATTCTATATGGAAAAACCAAAGGTGAAGGAAAATATTTGAGAAATAAATTTATAAGCCCAGTGCCCAGATTTATATAACTTTCAAATTTCAAGTGAAAGCACTTATTCCTTTCACTTGTGTGCATGTCTATTTTAGCTTCATTTGGGGCAAAACAACTACTCTTTCTATCAAAAATTCTCTCAAGAAACTGCCAAAAAATTAATATTCCACCACCCCCCCCCAACCCGGGGCAAAAAAAGGTAATCCAGACACAATAATCTGCCACATGTGATTACTTATTCACAAGCAACATAAGACATGAATGAAAGTAATAATGTGGGTTGACTGCAAGAAATTGCTAAAAACCTTTTTCAAATGATTCGACCCACGCATTACATTAAATTACTAATTACTTTACCTCCTTAAACCATAGTTCTGCTTCACACATGAATTTTTAAAACACTTGATGATTTTTGACATATCTAGGCTCCCTAAAGTGAAATAAGAGCTCATTATTATCAGTTTTAGATGGAAACTAATCCGTTTCCCTGTGCCATGCACAGTTTTATGCATGCATAATTTAAAAAAATACATTTTTTCACGTTAAAATGGCATCAGATTTATATAAAAATTTATATTATACAATGAGTCAAAACAAAAACTGAATGCATCTACCATGCTAGGAAAAAGTTCCCTCATAAAAACATGTTTTCGATATATGCAACTCATCTTCATATTCATATTATAAAAATTATAAAATAATAATGGGTGTTAAAGATAATGGGCCTATTTACATATAATAATAATTAAATAAGAAAGTATTGACAACCCTAAGGCTTAAAATATTTAAATGTGTCTAAAAGTTACATATAGAAACAAAAACTAGAAGAATTCTTTTGTTAATACTTCCTTCATTTATATCAGATAAATATTATTCCTATAAACATCTTAACACTTTGTAGCATTTTGCAGCGGATTAAAGAGTTTGCAGCCACTCTCTCTCGGAGGAAATAAATTCATTCAAATCATAAATAAGCCTCTGCAGCCAAATCAATCAATTTTAAATAAAATAAAACCAAATTGTCAAATAGCTAAATATCTAAAGCTGTCCTTTTTTACTGAATTCTTCAAAAGCATTTGATGTACAAACATAATGTTAAAACAAAAAGAGAAGACAAAAAAAGTTTCAAATTCTAATTGCAAGAAAATAAAACTTTTGATAGAATAAATGTAGATATTTATAGATATCTAAAACATAAATGTAATTTCCTATTTTTTAGGGATGTAGATAACTATCTCCATGATTCACATCCCATCTTTTCTATAAGAAAAGAGAAGTTTTTTGTACTCTATTTTTATGTATCATTTAAAATACATAATATTTTACCTTCAAGTGAAACAATTAATCCAAAAAAAATAAAAATAAAGGTAAAGCAATTAATTAAGTGTATGTCACAATAAGAAAGAGCTGCAAGCAAATCCCACAAACAGCACCTATAACTTCAATAATAAAAACCATCCTCCTTGCAGGCTCACCTTTTCTGGATCTTGTAACTCTTTGAAAGCTTTATTTAATTTAATAAATGCCTGGTGGGCTTGTGGATGAGAGCATTTATCTGGATGAACCAACAGAGATATCTTCCAGTACCTAAGGGACATTAAACAAGATGAGATTAGACAAACCAATCTTTCTTTTTCATATGTAGTCATATCATGGGATAAGGTTTGGTTGTTTGTTTTTGCTGTTATTGTATAGAACATAGACATTAATATATTGTAGTGGCTGTTCCATTTTAGTCCCCTGTATAGATATAGAATGCCTTAGGTACATACTTAGAAGTTAGAAGTCAAAATAAATCAGTTCTTTCCAGTCACATTTTTTAATATTATTTATCAAAATAAATTTATGTTTTGAGTTCAGAACAACCTGCTATAGTCTATATTTTACAGTGATTTGGATCATGAACATTTCCACAAGAACTAAGTAACTTCTTTGGGACAATAGGCAACAAAAAACTGAAGAATCATTCAGGCAACGACCATTTATCAACTAATTGTGCTTTTTTTTTGGGGGGGGGGGACAGTTCAATAAGTTTTAAAATAATTATTAATTAACATCCAAACAAACTTGACCAGAAACTGTTATTACTTTAGTTAATTCAAGAAGTATGAGAGAGCATACCTTTTCTTTATGTTCTCACTAGACATATTATGATTAGCTCCTACAACATCATATGGGCTGTCAGTCTCAACTTCCATGATCCTGGTGACCTGAGAAATAAAGGTGACAGTAGTAAACATATGGTGAACTTTAGCAGAAAAGTTACATAATCAAAGGACATAGTAGAAAGCAAGTGCCACCGAGTCATGTTCCTCAAATAAAATCCAATCTTATAATTGGAATACTAGACATCAATCATTAAATATGAGTATTATACTTTAATAATTGAATAAAGAAAAAAATACTGATCATTGGGATTAAATACCTCTTCAAAACGTTCTGCTTCATTAGCTGATTCTGCTTCGGAAACCATAGCTGGTGGAGGAGGTCCTATAAATAGTTCATCATCTCCGTCCAATTCAACTTCTCTAAAGAAATTTGTATTGAAATGTAAAGCACCATCATCAGTGTGAATTGACTCAATTAACCAGGAAATATAATTGTTAAAAACTTGAACGGGTCGGTACCTGAGCTCAGTCTGTGCCTCTGTTAATTTGGCAGCGGCAGCAAGTAATTCAGCTGATGGCATTGCCGGGCCAATCATCCTGCAGAATGGAGTAAGCAATAATTAGGGGAAGGGGAATAAAGAATAAATGCTGGTAAAATGACAAAAAGAATTATCACCTTCTTTTAGGACCAACAGAATGATCATCTGGAGCTGCTGCTGTATGGTTATCTACCATCTGTTCATTTCCCATATCTATTGGAAGTGAACATGTATCAGGCACTGCTGCAGAAGGATCAGCTTGCTCATTCATGGGATACATATAAGAGTGAATTAGAGGGCCGAGAACATCCAAAGTAGGGCAAGCTTTAGGAGGCAGTAAGAAAACTCTATCTCCATTTTCCTTAAGATTTAAGGAAAGGAACAGCTTCTTCAGATGCTTCATTAAAGATCTTTCTGATATACCTTTTATGTCAACAGCTTGTCCATCATCAATCATTTGCAAGAGCTAAACACAATGACAAACAGGACTGATAAGAATCAAACATAAATATGCACTGTACAGATGAGGAGAGCAATATTTTCATTGGGACTTTGAATACGCAATATATTCTCAGTTATGTTTCTAAGAAAGGTGCTAAAGACCATTATTCCCGTCAACAAGAACAAAGCGTTCAAAGTCATGCTTCATACTTCCATGAGCCAAGCTCACTTGATGGAAACATTTCACAATGACTATAATTATTTTAAATAAGGCTCTTCAAAAGTTAGTTTATCTATTAAGTAAACAAACACGAATTAGGGTTTCTGCTTCTAAACATCTCATCATCTAACAATTTCTCACCTCAACCGCTAACAATAACATTGGCAGACACACTGAGTATTAGAAGAGCAATTAAAGAGATGCAAATTTATTGTTACCTGCTTCAAATCGTTGCCAACATTGGGGAATTCCCTCATCATTTCAGAAACCACAGTTTCGGGCTGAACCCTGGGTTCGTCTTCCTCCTCGGAAGAGTGTGACCCATCGGAATCATAGGTCCTTTTCTTCTTTTTCCTCTCTCTGTCTCTCTTCTTCCTCTTTCTCTCCTCTTTTTCCCTTCTCCGCTCGGAGCGTCCATCGCTCTTCCGGCGCCGCTCCTTCTCGCGGCGGCGACGTCGTCTCGAAGAGCGGTCAGAGTCGGAGTCGGAGTCCGTGGAGGAAGAGGATGAAGAAGTGGGTGTGTCACGTAGACGGCGCTGCTTCTTTCTTCTGTCACCCATTTGCACAGAGAATCACCGATTCACGGAAGGAAAACTTGTATGAATCAGAAGAGGAGAGGACCAACGAATCAATTCAACCAAATTTTCAAGGGAAATTTGTTCTTTACTCACGTTTATTTCACAGCTTTTTTTATTTATCTCTCTAAACTTTTTTTCAAGGGTATATTACTCTCGTTTATTTTCAAGGGTAAGTACATGACCTTTTTTAAAGTAAGATGTTAGATTTTGTATGAAAATAATATTTAACCAAAGCAATGCACAAATTTTTTATATTTGTTTATAGGATTTAATTTTCTTAAACATAGTATCAAGTTTAAAATTTTGTATTTGAAAAAATTATTTAAAAAGTTTATTTCATTAGATTGAAATCTTCTTTATAAAAAAATACATATGATCGTAAAAAAAATTAATTTAATTTAAACTATTCTTTAATCGTTGAAAGAGATATTATATAATTTATTAAATAGATTACGCATGTAAATTATTAATTTGTAGATTTTATAAGATGTTTTTATTGAGTAATATTGGTTTTTATAATTTAAATAATAATTGTTTCATATTTTTTATAGCATAGCAAATTTGATTTGGTGCAATATCTTGAAGGTCCACAAAATCATGTTTAAAGCTTTCAATGCACTGGTAAGAGTTGTTACCTTGTAACAAGTTTTGAGAAACATATGGAATACTTGCAATGATATTTTAATGCTTAAAACGTACTCAAGTAATGCATTGATGCCTTTTATATAAAAACTTGAATGTGTGAGTCACACTTGCCACCGGAGAGAATACTCTCACATTATACATTCGATGTAGCAGTGAATTACTTAGTGCTGAAATGTTCTGGAAAAACTAAGTGAGGGACATTAGCATGAACCTCAGGCAATAGTTTCATGTGTGCAAGTGTACCAACTATCTCGGCTTATGCTGCCAATTGTGTTATTGCGTATATGCAAATTAGGTTTGGTTGAGTCTAAATTAAATTAAATTTTTTTTATTAAAATTATCAACCATCAATTATAATATTTATCGTATTAATAAAAATACATAAAATAATATGTACAATCTCTTTGAGACATACCATATGTTGCGTGAAATCATTTACAATTATATGAATAATGGTCTAGGTTGTTTTAGACATCGATGACTGGATAGATTTTTATGCCACAGGCACTTGCGTCTTTTTCTATCTCTTAGATCACTAGAGAAGTTGATTCATATGTTTTCACTTTCACTATCCATTAGCTCATTGAAGAAGCTGTGTCTTGTTTTCTTAGAAAGTATTATATTCTGGTTGGCCTAAAAATCCTAAACCAATAAAAAAGAAAACTTACATTTTCAAGTTAGGACTTTACTATTTAACCCAGTTTATCATTTTAAACACTTAACTAATACTTATTTTTAATAATAAATTCAATTACATGTCAGTAATGTGTTCCTTTGTCATGTAAGAGAACACTCCCATCATCAACAAATTTTGCTAAATAAAAATGACATGATTAAAATTGTGCAATTAAAAGTTTTGAAGACTAAAATTGAATAAGTGGTAAATTGGGGGATAAGAAATACAATTAAACCTATTTTTAAAAATTGTTATATAATTTTATTCTCATGGGCATTTGTTGTTACATGATCTCGGTTGGGTCTGCAAAACAAACACAAGATCATCTTGCTCCATTCATGATCACTAATGGTGCAAGAGGATACTATCAACAATAGTCTTTGATGCCTAAATCACCATGAATGCAAGCAAGTATTATGTTCCGGTTAGAATATTAGTTATCTGGAGGTGTGAGGTTTCCTTTATATAATGGTGAATTCCATATTTATAATAGTTATTATCTGTCGTAGATGAAGTAATTGTCTAATATATATTGTAAAAAAAGAAAAAAATTATAAACCCTTAAATAATACTAATAGAAACTAATGTGAAAATTATTCAATACAATCAGAGACTAAAATGTTGAAATTTAAAAGTTAGATATTAAAGTGAAAAAAATAGTACAAAATTATAAACTAAAATGATAATTTTTATAATTTAAATGTGAATTTTACTTTCTAATGTTGAAAGATGTCATTTTAGTATGATATGAAATTCTAATGTGTCACATATGTTGTAAACGAACCGAATAAACAATTTTATTATATAATAATAATGGAAGTTAATAATAGAAATTAAAATGAAAAATGTTCAAAGTCAAGGATTAAAATATTATAATTTAAAAGTTAGGAACCAAAAAAAAAATTACAAAATTAAGAATTAAAGTAATAGTTTACTGGTTTAACTATTCTTAAATGGAGTTATTTTTCTAATATAATTATAGATGTCCATATGATATATCAGGTGAAAAAATAAGTTAATTTTGACATACATTTCAATAACTTTTTAATAAATGTTAAATTTTATAAATTCAATAACTTTTCACGAAATAGTTTTTAATCATTATAAAAATAAAATATTTAATTTTTTATTTTTCATAACAGTTAAAATCGCCACAACCGTGCAAGATAAGTTCAACGTTTTCCCTTATGAAAAAAGGGTTCAAATCAGTTGGCAAATTACTATATGACTGGAATCGTCGGAATCGTGCGGTTGAGATAGGAAAGTATAGGCTTTATGTTGATAGGATTTATGTATTATTGTACTCTTCTCCTACCTCAGAACCATGTTCTCGGGCTTTAGAAATATTAAGTAATAATATATGTTCTTCAATATAAAAAAAAAAGTATAATTACGTAGATAAAGATGTATATAGAAATCATATATTTGTGATAACTAGTGGTATTTTTGTTGGTACAAATATCATACATTCCCTTGCTTTGTAGCAAATAACATTAACAAACCATATATGAGACCATACTCATTCATTCTCTGTATTAATTAGTTAGCCAAGTAACCCGTTCAATGCTATTTGTGTTTCCCAATGGATGGGCACCATATTAATTATTACAAAATTCATCATACTAAATTGTGCAAATATTAATTATTTTATGTGATTTTGCATGTGCATATATATATATATATATATAGCAGGAGGTACATAAGTGATGATATGATGATCATGGACATTTGAGCTTTCCTCCATGTGTGGTAAGAGAAGCATAGCAAGGACAGGCATTTCGGTTCCCAGATGTGCCAGGTGGCACGCAATTGCATCTCTCGCAGCAACTATTGCATGCTCTTACGCACCTTTTATGCCTGCTAGCTTTACTGCATCTGTAACCGCACTTTTCACCGCACTCTGCACCATATAAATTACACTTACACATTCCTCTCACTCACTTTTCCTATATTCATCACTTAACCTTCCATTTAATCTTATTTCATTTATATTAGTCTATTACATTATACATGAAAGATTATTTTAATTTCTTTGTAAAAAATTAAAGATTTAATTGATTTAAAGTAAAATATAATAAATTATAGATTTATTTGAGTACACTTTCTTGATTTTTTTAAAGTAAATTTCTTATCTTAGAGGAGTAAAATACAATTATATATTACATACTAGTTAATTACTAGATTTTGGATTATTTCATCATCAGTAATTATTTAAGTTTCTATCCCTGCGTTTTTAGTATGTAAAATATTGCTCTCAATCTTACCTATATGCTGGGAAGCAACCATGTGCTGATTTCCCCCATAGATCTCGGACTGAATTTTTTTCACATAAAAAAAATGGAAAAGAGAGAATTATAACAATCTTTAAGTACTATAGTCGAAGATAGTTCAAAAGTTGTTTGGGCAAGATTGAGAATGAAAGGAAAGTAAAATAAAGGAAAATAAACAGCACTGAATAAATGAATTTTTCATATAATTAAAATAATAAAAACACTCAAAATATGATTCAAGATTCCACACATGAAACTGAACCCACAGTATATGTAGAAAGGGGGAAGAATAAAATTAAAAAATATATAATGGCTAGAACCCAGGAAAAACTCATCTATATAAATGAACATAAGAAGCTAGGAATTGAAGTAATGTTATATTAAAATTAATTAAACACATGATGAAGAAAGTACTTTACCTCTTGTATAAAAATGAAACAGAGAATAACCAAGACTATTGTGTTTTTGGTGAGGGCCATAGTTACCTGGTTTCTTAGATTACAAGAAAAACAAGTTTTAAGACAGAGAGAGAGTGACAGATAATTCAGAGTGACAAGCTTAGATGGTCACACTATTTATATGGGGAAAAGAATGGTTGTTTTTGAGAAGACATGTTTTCCAGTTTTGTACCCTTATAATGTGATTCAAAATCCTTCAACAAACCATACCCGATTCATATGCATGCACTTTGAAAGTTTTCTATCCGTGAATGAATTGACTACTAGGTAAATGATGTGATTACCTAAACTTTTTGTTTCCTTTGGTTGAAGGACAAAGAAATCTATTGCCTAAGTTATTTTCCTCTACTGGAATTTATTTTAATAATGAATTATTATTACACCGTCCTCTCTTTTGTATGGCCATGCATTTTAGTTCAACAAAACATTAAATAACTTTAAGACTCAAATGGAACCCTACCATGCTATAGGGTGTTGTTTGCTTCTTCTTTTTTTCACGTAGTTAATTAAGTGGCTATATAAAAAAAAGAAAAACCTGATTTCAAATATATGATAATTAATGATCTTACTAGTAAATACTTTAAAAAATTGAAGATCATTATAGTATATTTAACTTTTATAAAAATAAATATTATGGATTAATTTTTATCTTTTTATTATAATAAATATTTTTTATTTCTTTAGTTAATTAATTTTTTTAAGAAGATTCGTCAAAATTCTCCTTATATAATGCTAAGATTTTACCCATTGGCAAAATATATGTTCTTCGTAATGACTTAAGCAATTGACCTCTGTTGAACTGGTTTTAAGAGTTGAATTAGATCCGACCAGTTTGTTTTCAATTGTAATTCTAATTTGTTATCGAAATTTATCCTGATCCTAATACTGGGCTTATGTTTTCGATTTTGAAATATTGTTAAACGATAAATAATTCTTTTGTTAGTTATTTAATTTGAAATAACCTTTCGATACTTGTTGGGGGGTTTAATTAACATGGCATCAGTGATTAAACGACGAACAAAGCTTGAGGGGTTCAATGAATTATCCCGTGGAAAGGGATTTGAATGCTAATAATAATCTTGAATGAAGCAAAACGTTAAATAAATCAGGACCACAGCAATCCCACATGCAGAATCACATGATACAATTTAAACAGGACTTAGATTCTACAGGTCAGGGAAGAAAGAAAACAATAAGGATTTATGAGTCGATTTATTTAAAATTTAATTTAATTTAATTTATTTATTAAATAAATAGATTTAGTTTGTTAATTTTTTTAAATAAAAAAATTAAAATTAAATTTATAAAAAAATTATTTAATTTATTTATTTTTATATATTATATATTTATTTATTATAATATATAATATTTATTTTAATATATTTTATTTATTTTAATATATTTTATTTATATAATATTAATATATATATATATATGTATTTTAAGTTTATTTAATTATCTTTTTATTTTATATATTTTACGTTTACAACTTTTTTAGTCAATTATTTATATAAATTTATTAATTTTATTTAAAATATAAGTTTTTAAACAGATTTATAAATTTTAAATTAGGTTTAATTTTAATAAAAAAAAAACTTTTAATAGAAAATAGGTCAAATTTTAAAATTTTTAAACAAATAACATTTAAAATCTAATTTGATTCAATGTATTTTTATTTCTATTATTTACTGATTAAAATGATAAGATTGTTAAAAAATTATAAATTAAAACATAATAATAAAAATTAGAATATCTCTAATATTTTATACTAATATATTTTATTTTAAAAAATACAATTAATAAATACAAATAATGTTAAATTTTATTTAATTTTTTATAATATTTTTCTCTTATACATAATATTATGAACTTGATTAATGCATGTAGAGGATACTCAAGAACGTTGGTTTAAAAATCTATTTTCAAATAAACATTCCAAGATATTTTTAAAAATTCTTTTGAATAACACATATGTATGGAGGATAAAATAAGATAAAATAAAATAAAATATTAAATTTAATAAAATAATATTTTTTATATAAATAAATTTATTAATTTTGATGTTAATTTATATAATTATACATATATAATTTTATATAATTTAAGCTAATAATAATTATATTTTAAATAAAATATTAAATATTATACATCCAAGCTTGTCTGCAACCGAAAGATTTTTATAATCCACATACATTAATTAGTTATTTCCGTTTATTTCACGGACTATACTGTTGTATAAAGTAAGAATAATTACTTTGAAAGAAAAACTATTCTATTAACTTTACAGTTACAGACCTTCAGCACCATTTATTCATTTCACTGTAGATCCTCGTGTCGATTTATTATGCAGTTAGAAGAGTTGCATGCTTCGTGTGTGGCTCTTTTTCAACATATTTTTAGGAGGTAATGCTTTTATTTATTTTTATTAACGTACATGTTTATACTATTAGCTTTCTTCCATCTAACATGCTTCTTTTATTCGTCGCACTAGTTTAATATCACACTCAGCAAATAACCTTTACGCGTGTTTTCAGAAGTCTTCAACTGAAATATTGAGAGGTCATTTAAGGTATCTAACAGGGTAGTAAAATATTTTTTTACTATCATTTATTTAATTATTTATAAAAATAAATATTTACGTCACTTAAAAGAAAATGAATTTACATTAAAATATAAGTTTTTTATTTTCTGGGACAAAATACAGGTAGATGAAATTTACATAAAATCATATTAACATATTAGCTATGACTAAATATATTCATACAGGAATGGGAATACATGGAAGTATATTAATATTTAAATTATCGAAAGGTAAAGATTTCTACCATATGAAATGAAATTTTACATAAACATATAAGTATAGGTGCAAATATTTGCATCAAATAGGTGAAGATTTTATATGGAAACATGTTTCCATATCTATATTAGAATTATAGATATGGATTTGAAGTTAAAAATTTTACATAAAAAAATAATATATAAATAGATAAAAAAATTATATCACATTAAAATGATAAATTTACATTAAATCATAATGCTATCTAAATCACAAAAATAAATACTTATATAACGGATGACTAAAAATTTTAAATTATAATAATATCCCAATCAAATAAATATCTACATTATATGAAAGAAAACTTTATAGTAATATTAATATATAATTTATAAAAAAATATTTATACTTATGTAATGTATAATTAAAGATGTTATATTTTTATTACAAAATTAATCATGTAACGTAAATATTTACAAGTCACATGTGATCAAATGATGATTGGCCAGACCCACGTGGCCACCTATAACTAATTGATGTCACACACATTCAATGGTTTGTGAGGGTCGGTATGGCATTGGGAAAAATATAAATATGAAAATTAATGAACCAAATCTTATTATTAGTCAATTAATTTTCCACTCTTTCATATTAGTACAACAATTTGACTTAAGATAGTCATCTTGCCGCCACTATACCTAGCAATATCTCTTTCAATGAATTAAGGTCGGTTCATCCATCGTTTAAAGTCTGCTTTCTTACCTAAATATTCATTAACTACTTCAATAAAAATTATTATTCAATTATTAAATGAAAAAAAAAACTAACAAGACATACATCAAAATAGTTGAGTTGGTTGAAGCATTAGAGGTTTGAGTAAATATCACAAGTTTTAAGATTTTTTTTATAAATTCTAAAAAATAATTATGTTTGAATAGAAAAATGTCTATAATATAGTGAGGTTAAATTTTTGAACCATTTTTTATATAAATTTTATGTAAAAAAATCAAATTATTATTTAAATTAATTATTTATTAATTGATGTAAGTAGTAAGTATTTTTTGATTTTTTATTGATAAATAATTGATATTTTTTGTTTTTAAATATAAGAAATACAATAGTACTTTTTAATGTATTAATTATTCTTTCCATGTTTTATTTATCATTTTAAATTATTTTGTACATATCAAAAAACTAATTAATATTTTGTTTATATTAAAAGTATTATATAAATTTTTATTATGTTTTTAGTTTTTTATTAGTTAATAATTTTATAAAGAATGGAAAAATAACAAATATTGTATTAAATTTTTAAAATAACAAATAAAAAGAATACAAAAATTAAATTTCTTTTATATCCTTGTGTTATTGTAAGATTTATATTAACAAGTTATTTATCCACTTTCTATATTATCTATTAAAACATTTAATATTATAAATATTTAAAAATAAAATTTAAATTTATAATATTTTAAATATTTTTATAAGTTTGATAAGTTAATTATTTTTATAAAAAAAATAGGACGGAGTAACAAGCAGCAATAACTATCAATTAACGAAAATATTTATTAGTTTCATGAAAAAAAAATCCTCAAAAAAAGATATGATTTTACTGATTAGAAATAGTTAACCCAAAATAACAGATATAAAGATCCAACTAACAAATTAATGAACCAAATTCACGGTTGTGTTTTGTGTCATCAAAGCTAGACAATTCACATGAACGAGGAAGATAATGAATCCCAAAAATGTGTTATTACAGTGTGTACCCATTAATTAATCCACCAACTATACAATTTAACATAGACAAGGTAACAAATGGCACCGCCCAATGAGTGAAGAGGAATAACCTTCCATTCATGTTAATGATGGTGGTGGCCTTTTCTATTTATATATAGGAACGCTATATACGAATAAAATGCACTAATATTCGGAAAAATGTTTGTCCATCTTCAATAATCTGAAAATGGGAAACAAATTCATAATTTGAAAAGGGATTTAGTTAAGTACATTAATTCCATTATGTAAACAAAAAACAAAAACAAAAATACCAATTATCATCTTCATGACCAAATTCAAACGCATGCTAATTTCTCTAATCCAAACATAAAAGGAAAAGTTGTAGTTGGACAGCAATTCATAGCATTAAAAAAATAAAATAATAATTAGCGACATTGAAATAACTTGCTATATATGACAAATCTTACTCACCATGCCCAAAGTAGCTTTTGAAATTAGCTAGGGAGGTTTATTGCAAAAGCTAGGAAATGTTTGGTATAGATGGATGGTGCTAAAAGTGTTCTTAATTCTTACCTCTAAAATGCTGTGAATAATCGACCAAAAATTTGGTTGGATTGCGAAAAATCAGCTGAAGTTATGATCCAGTGAAATTTGCATGCAAGGTTTTCAGTTTGATTCGTGTTTTGTATGTGCTTTTTGAGTCAATGTTTTTAAGCTTAAAAGATAAAAAATTGCACAACGCAATGTGAGGACGAATATATAAATATAAGAAGAAATACATCCTAAATATAATGTATGGTATAATAAGAAATTTTTTTTTAAAAAAATATATATATAATATAAAAAATTATAAAATGTAGTAAGATGTAAATATTATTAAAAAATATGTTTATTATTTTTCAATTAAATGTATAGCATGCACGGTGATTGCTTTCTTGCACCAGACAGAAATTGATAATGAGGCGTTTACAATCTAAATTTCTACACACATCATTTACGTTTTAGGGTTTAAGAGCGGATTCAAAGCTGAACACTAGCGTCCTACAAGTAGTTTATTTTTTTTTTTCCTAGGTTGCATAATTTACATTATTCATATTGTTTAATGAAAAATAATTATATAATATTTATCTATAGTTATATTATTCTAAAAAATATTAGTCTTGTATCTTTATGTTAAAACATGCTAAGAGATTAATATATTATATAGGTTTTTTAATATATATATATATATATCTATCTACAGATATATAATAAAAAATTAATATATAGATATATATAGTTTCAGTAAATGTCTAAGGATTCAATGTTTAAAGATATATACTGAATCCTATAATTTTCAATAAAAACTATAATATATAATTTTTTATCATGTGCTCCTTATTTTAAAATTTTGATTATTATTTAGCATTAAATATCAATTTGCTCTAAAAACTTGTACTACTAAAAAGTTATAACAAAATTTAAACCACAAATATTGAGACATTAAATGTAAAATTTTTAATTTAGTTTCGTTTTCAAACCAAAACAAAGAAGTAATCAAGTCTAGCTTTTGAAAATTGGGAGGTCTATGTCTCTTAGATGAAGATTTCTTAGATAATGTCTTTGGGGCACATAAAGGTTGTCAATGTCATAATTCAGGGATTGTTTGAAAAATTTATGCAGAATTTATGAAAATAATTTATAATTTTATATATTTTATACTTTTAATAATTATTTGACATAATTTATTAAAATATTTTTATTTTATTTTAATAAATTCTATGATTTAATTTACTGCATAAAAGCATTCAATAATAAAACTTATTAAATTATTTAGTTAAACCTTTCCTTAATTAATAAATGGAATATATATAAGAAATGAATGTTATATCATCATCCCATTATCATTTTTGTTGAATGATAATAATGTATATCTTAACCTTTGGTGATGATCTTAATCTTCAGAAAGAGTGAAATAAAAAAAAAATATTTTTATTTTTTATTGTATAAAATTTAAAAATAAAAATAATTTTGTAATTTAATAAATTAAAGTAAAAATAAAAATATCTTCACAAACTAAAACGCTGCCTGTGTTTTTCGTAATGTGGTCCAACATGTAAAGTAGACATCTTATACAACTTTTCACATGAATAGTTATAAATCTTTCTATCTTATATTTATATATTTTTTAATTAAATAACAATATTAAATGTTTTTATGCATATTTTTAAATAGTAAGCGTATTTACTATTTATTTATAAAAAATAAAAAAATTTATAAAAAGATTAATATAAAAATGTAGTAAAACTGTTACAACACTGTGTCAACTACGGATTTACAAAATCACAATCTATCTATAATAAAACAAAACAAAATTTGATTTTTTTATATTTTTGTTATTAAGTTGTCAACTACGGATAGGTAGAAGAATTCTTTCTTAAAAAATATGTGCATGTCATTATTTTATTTGAAATTATGTATATATGTTCTTTTATTTACGTATTATCAGTTGGTTCAACTCATTTTAAAAAATAAACTATTTTTACTAACTTTTTAAAAATAAACATGAGCTAGATATAATAAGAAAATAAAAAAAACTGATAGAGAAATCTTATTTATATAATAAATAGGTACATAATATACATTAAAATAAAAATAAAAATAAAAATAAAAACATTATATAAATTATTGTATATATTTATTATATAAATAATACATTTCAATTTGATATAAATTATTACCTATATTTATATAATATAAAAATTCCTCCATTATTATTGTCACGTGACAATATTATAAATTCTTATTTCTTTTATTATACAACTTTACTTTTTTATTTCCTTCACAATACATTCCAATTTTTTAAATAAATTAAAAAAGAAAAGAAATACTTTATTATAAAAGTATACATTGGTAAAATGTTCTAAAAACAGTATTTTATACACATTTATAAATAAAATGGGATTCACTGAATCATTTACGCCATACTGGCTTACTATTAATTTTATTTTCATATAATAACTCAACATCATTCTAACGGATAAAATAGTGTACTCTTAGGCACTAACATTAATAAGAAAAGAGGTTTAAAAATACATAATAACGATAAGAAATAATTTAACTAATGACCCTAGCAGTTAATTTTTAAATTATTATTAAATTTATAGTTTGAAAGATCATATAATTTTTAAACTTCACAATTGTATTTTATTAGGAAAGAATAATGTAATTTTGAAGCAAATAAAAATATGAAAATCATATTTTTATCAAAACTTGTAACTTTAATAATTAATTAAGTCTTGAAATATAAAATATGTTCAAATTTTATTTAAATAACATTTATGATCATTATAATATTTAAAATCAGTTAGTATGTTTTATTTCTTTGTTATAAAACGGAATATATATATATATTTACTTTAATAATACGTTGTAAAATATGTTGCTAAAAAATTACACTCAAACGTATATTAAGCAATTGATAGTACCTTTTTTCAAAAAATAATAATAATAATATATAAGTAGAGTTCATCAATAAAATCCATTTGTTAATTAGAGTAATATTTTATTATTCTTCATAGAATTTTTTAATAATTTTAAATTTTTGTAATTATATGAAATATTCAAACTACAACTTTTAAAATTATTTATTACGTCTACCAATTAAATTAACTCACATCATCAATATTATATTTCATAATGTTTTCCTCTATCAACATAAGTTGCATTACTCTCTCTTAAAAAAACAGTATCCCATGAATTAACTAAATGCATATAAATATATGAAATATATAAATTTACTAATTATTTAAAATAATATTATTTTAGTTTATAAAATATTATTTTATTGATAATAAAAAATAAACTAAACTATAAAATATAAAAGTATTTGAAATTTTCAAAAAAATATTTAAAATTATCTTAATTATCAAAACTATTTTGTAATAATTTACAAATAAGTTTGGTAAAATTAACAGAAAGCTAGTTTAAAATTGAAAAATTAGATGAAACTAAAAGTTAAAAATATGTTAATTAAATTATAACGTACTTGAATTAGTTATTAAATTAAAAAATAAATATAAAATAATAAATAAGGACGTGATTATTCTATTTAAATTTAAGTATTATAAATTTTTATTAATTATTAATTTTAATATTTATATTATTTAAATTAAATTTATTATAATAAAAATAAGAATAATATTTTTTAATCTATTAAAAAATCTTATATAAATAAATTTATAATTATTTTTATTATTTTATTATTTATAATATATTTTAAATAAAAATATTTTTTAAATAATTTTTTTTTAAATAAAAATGTTTATTTTAAATTTATAAATATTTTTAAATAATATTCTATAAAAGAATATTTATTTTATCTTTACAATATTTAAAAAAAAATTATATCTTATTATAAATAATTTAAATAAAATATTTAATAACTAAATTCAATATTATAATTTTAATTAATAATATAAAAATAATATTTTATAATGAACAAAATATTATCAAATATATAAAGAATAAAAATAAAAATATTACTTTTAGCGAATAGTTAAAATCTTAAAAAATTATTAGAGGTAGCATTAAGAAAGTACTACTTATTTCATCTAATTAACATAACCTCTAATATGCTCAACAAAACTGAAAATGTCTGACAAATTTCAACTAACTATTTCATCTGGATGAAATGACATACCAAACATATTTTTAATGTTTATTAAAAAAATTTGAGTGATAAAATGTTATGAGAAAAAATTATTGTTGATTAAAGAATTTTAAAATAAAAAAAATTTAACTAAAAACTCTCCCCTTTACACCATATTTGAATACTTAGAAATAAGTAAAATGAAAAAAAAGGGACGAAATAAAGTTACTAAATTCATTACTACTTTTATTATAGGATAAAAAAAAGGAGGAACTAAATACAATAGAATGCATGAGTGAACAAAGAAATTATGGTGCAGTCAACAAATTTTACAAAAAATATACATTCTCATCCAATTAATCACCTAGAAACGAACCCAACATCTAGTGCACTGTGCCATACAGTCTCCTTTACAATCAACATTATAACCCAAAACTTTTGGATTTCTAAGGACAAGGTTCTTAAGAGATTTTCCCTCAATACTCCACTGTTCCTTCAGGATCTTTACATTAGCTCTCAACTCTTCTTCTAAATTACATCCAAGAACTTCTGGAAACTTTTTGAGCAACTTTGACAGCTCATCATCAGAAAGATTTAAACTCCTCAGATAGTCTAATATTCCATTTACTGTCTCAAATTTGGGAACTTCCTTCTTACGTTCTTCTCCCCAATAAGGGGAATGGATAAGACCAAATGCTTTTCCAAGTATCTTGTCCTTTTCTTCATCACTAAAGTTAAATGGAGAAAGAGCTTGTCTGCATGCTTCCCACATATTCTGATCTTCGTTGCTTGTGATTATATTTTCTGTCTGCGTAGTTGAATGCAATAACCAATGTTTGATGGAAGGATTCGAGGTCCATGTTGATGCTGCCACACTTGGTGAAAATCTGATATTTGACAGTGGAATGCTTGATGATGCAGCAGCAAAATCAGTCTGCATGATCATATACACAATTTTCAGACTCAATATTATTAGCCTCATGTATGGATCTTTTTACACTCTTGGTTAAATTTTCCAACTTCCAACTCTGGCCATTGCACATCTAAATGCATAGGTTTAAGATTAATTGTGCGCATAAGGCGTAAAAAAAAATCAGAAATGTAAGTAGAAATACATTATATGAATTTGTAATGATATAGTCTGAAACATGGAGTGAATCTTAAGACAGAATAAATAACCCCAGGATTAAAATCAAGCCTCTATACTGTTGTAACTCAAGGAGAAATGTGAGAGCTTGACTTCAGTACACTAAGAAAAGGAACAGATTTTATACAGCATATAAATGAAAACAAAAATAAATAAATAAATAAAAACCCTAATATTTAACCCTTCAAGAAGCAGGAGGAGAGGATGTCATAGAAGAAAGAACAGTTACTTAACTTCTTTTAAGTTCCTAAATCCTAAGCACTAAGCAGAATATTTTAAGCTGACATTTGCTTGTGAACAAAATAGTGTTCTCTAACAGCATTTCAAAGCCTTGGATTTTCAGTGCTAGATTTTCTTCTACTACTTATTGTGCAAAATTAAGAAATAGAGTTCTTTATTGAATATCATCCCTGACAGGATAGGGAGAAAAATATAGCCTATGTTTAGGTAATCTAAGCATTTTGAGCGTGTACTCACTGTACTGTACCTAAGTATCATGTTAGCCATAATGCAATGCCCCCACCTGTCACAGTAATCACAGTTACTTACTCTTTCATTAATAATGAAAAAAAAATTATCCTTCATATTCTCTCTGCTCAAAAGTTTATTAATATGTTGCTTTACTAAAGTATTTAGTATAAAAGTCAACCTCCAAAAAAAAAAATAGGCTTCTTCATTTCTTCTGAGAGTTTGAGACAGCTGATACATATGGTAAAACCACATGCTTTTCATTTCAGCCTGAAGTTCTGCTCACAAAAGTACAAAACCATGAAATCATTCTTATACACTTCAATCCTAGAAAAGAGACATCCAGATATTAAAATCCAGTTTACAGGAAGTTACATATGTCAGCACAGTAATACTTTTCAATAAAAAATCTCCAACATGATTGAATGAATGGGTATTAACAAAGGCGCCTGTCAGGGAAAAGGAGCATTCACACTTCAGTTTATAGTATAAACCAGTACCCATTCTTTGAAGAAATAATCATCCAAGAACATTGTAACATCCATTAGTTAGCCAGATTCATGAACTACGAGTAACAAAAAGGCTGACATAGTCCTATCCAAAGCAAACATGGTAAATTTCATGCACTTGACTTACTCATAACAATTAAGCTTATTCTATGAACTGACTTCTCCCCAGTTTCCACATAGAACTTAAATTCAGAAAAGCTGTCTTCTACATCATTACTATTCACTTCTCAAAGCACAAGAGAAACCCTCAAAACATCCTAATTACATCACAGTTTCATTGATTAACACCTATTCTTAACTTCTTTTTTACAAAACTGCTTTCAGTCTTTTCCTGGACAAACCCATAAAGATAAACCTAAATATGAATAGTGTTTTATTAATCATCCCACACCATCCATTTCCTAGCAAACATACACATACAACTAAAAAAAGAGATGTTAAAATGCATTTACCTTACAATAGCAAAATTGTGCGACAGAATCAATAGTAAGCAGAGGGGAATTCAACTGCTTCCCTAGCATTCCTGCACAAGCAAGATAGCATATAAACACTAGCGGTATTCATTTTGGAAGAGATTAGAAAGTGAAAAATGAAAAAGGGTAAAGCTAAAACAACTTTCACACCAACACTACACTGTCTGTTAAGATCAAATCAAAGTCAACCTCTAACTCAAAAAAGAATCATCAAAATCCAATGACACCCAGAAGAGGAAATTTATCATGTTAAGTGTTAAGTAGAGATTTTCAAAGTGATAACGAGACCAGAATTTCTGACTCGTGATTTTGGGAAGAAAGGAACGAATAGCAGAGAAGAGGTTGAGAAGAATTGAACGTACCAGAGCGTCGAGAAGGAGGAGAGCGTGTCAAAGATGCGAACTTGAGAGCCTCCATGAACGCTCTTATGCCTTTTCGCAAATTCCTTTACCCAACGCCATAACCACAAAACAAACACTTTATGTGGAGTTCAAGGTTCCACCTTTCGGTGGTTCACAAAATTGCACATATATGATATACCATTCTTAAAACTAGCGGAAACTGCATCTTTTGTGTTTTGGTTAAAAATAATTATGAATAAGAATCCCTAGTTAAATATTTTTCAGTTAAGGCTTAATCAACCTTTCTTGTGAATATTTAGTTTTTAAATTTTAGTTCTTCATTTTACAAAAATTTTTAATTTTGGTTTCATGATTAAAATTTTTTAAAATTAAAATAATAAAAAGTTATACATTATCTTTATAATTTTTTATGTTTTTTCAAATTTTCCTTTACTATAATTTGTATTTTTTAAACACTATAGTATTATTTGAATCTTTGTATATTAAATTTTATATAAAAAATATTAATAACATACCCTTTTAACGTATTTTTATTATCAATTAAAATTTATTAAAACCTATAAAATTATGAAATAAATTTATTAAAAATTATGTAAAATTCACATAATTTTGTTATATAACTTTGTAAATCTCGATAATTTTTTTTAAGAAAATAAGTTACTATGTGTATGACAATTTTTTTTACGTTATATGTATGACAAATATATACATTTTATTTGTAAAGTAATCGTTTTGTGGAATATATTTTGTAATTTTATCAATAAATATTTTCTTTAACTGCCAATCTAATAAAAAAAATTTCCTTAATATTTTAATTAATATTTAAAGTTCTTCGATTTTTATTAAACATACTATTAAAATTTTAAATTATTATTAAAGTAGTACTTCGTTAATCAAATTGTTTTCTTAATATGTTTTTAAATTGAAAAGCTTAAATGTGGGTATTTTCGTATTTTAATTTATATTATTTATTAGTAATAAAATGATTATTTAAAACATGGTTAAAATTTATGATTTTATAGTATATATATTTATATATCTTTGTATAATATAGAAGATAGAAGATAGAAGATATTTATACTAGTGAGATAGTTAAATCAAATACTGGTCACGGGATAGTTTCGGTAGCAATCGAGATTATCTCATTGTTTAGGTGATTTCGTATGCTATGATGGTTCAACCGTTCATACAGATAAACAAGGTACGGTGAGTGAGATAAGTGAACTCATGAATTTAATTTCAGTTTGATTTTATTTAATAATTTAATGAAACAAAAATTTTGATTTGTTTAAAAAAGAGATGAGTTTGAAACTTTTATATATTAAACTTACAACTCATCAAACAGTTCACTATATAAATATGTAATTAATTTTAAATAATGATAAAATTGTTTATTTTAATCTTTATATTTCTTTTAAATGATGGTTATATATATATATATATATATATATATGTTTATTTTAATTTTTACTTTTACTAAAATCTATATGCTAAATATATGTGAAAAGAATATATTTTTTTTACTAAAATAAGGTAAACTCAATCTTTCCGATCTCTTGTCTTTAAGAGGAAAAGTTAAATCAAATGTAACTTTTTAAAAGTTAATATAATTATTTTAAGAGTAAAAAATTGAAAATTAAAATAATTTTACGTAAAATTTTAGATATGAATTTTAACGTTTTTATATTATATAAAAAATAGAAATGTAAAAAACAAATCATTTGTAGTAAATTAATTAGAGGAGTTTTTTATCTTAGAAAAAAAAATGAACTAGAAAGGATAGGTTAAACATTACCAAACTCATTTAACTTACAATATTCAATTTATTCGAAGCTTTGCAATAAATTGTTAAATTCGGGTATTTAAGGCGAGTCGCACTAAATTAAATAATTAACTCCATTTCATATTATGTTGAATTTGTACAAAGTTGATTGAAATCGTTTTTTATTTTATCTTTAATTCTTAAATGTGACTTTAACATTGATTAAACAACAGTTTTTAAATTATAATTTATAGAATTAAGGATGATGTACCATCTTAAAATTAGGATAGCCTACCATTTATCACTAAACCTATGCAACTGTTATTGTGTACAAATGTTTTAGTGTGAATTTTAACAAATTAAAATTAATTAATCAATCACATCGGTGCACCAGTCACGATAGGAGAGAATATAGTAGAGATGAAAAGCAGATTTGAAGTATAAAAATTTCCTCCAGTTTTGCACTATTAATTTTGTACCAAACATCAATTTTCTTAAATCTATCTCTATTTATTTATTGATGTTTTTCTTAAAAGAAAGCTTAAGGTAAGACTACCTCATATCAAATCACAGACAATATTTGAATGACTTATCAACTTAAACATAATACATTAATAAAAAAGTTTAATTAATGAAAATTGATTTAAATAATAATGATTCAAATAGTTATTATTAATAATATTTTTAAAAAAATTAAATTTTAAATTGTTTGACAAATATATTTTTAGATTTTATATATAAAATATATTTTAAATTTATACACAATAAATAAATGTGTTCTCGTATATATGAACTTGAACCAATTTAGTTAAAATCGACAAATTTATTGTACGTTGAATTGGATCATAAACTTTTTGATTATCGTTTAAAAATCTAAAAATATTTATTTATTTAAAAAATTTCATTTAAAGAGTTTAATTTTTTTTTATTGCATATTATTAATTATAATTAGATTTTATTATAAAACTGATCAATTATTTATTTTAATTTAAATTGTATATTATTATCATTATATTGTATTAATCATGTTTAATTATTTGATTTAAAAATTATCTGTTGCACAATTATTTATGATAAATTTATTTTAATTTTATTTTAAAATTTTAAATTTTAAATTGATTTAATTATATTTTTAATATATTTTAAAAGATTGTGTAAAAGTCTCTCGTACACAAAAAGGATAGACAATTAATCTATTTTAATTTTATTTTAAAATTTTAAATTTTAAATTAACTTAATTATATTTTTTAATATATTTTAAAATATTATCTGAAATGTCTCTCGTAAGTGCATTATTTATTTTAAACTGTAGCTGTTTTTTTTATTATTTATTTATTTTTTAGATAATACATATATCTTTGAAAATAGTATTGTATTAACCCATTATTTATGTTAAGTCTATTTTAATTTTATTTCAAAATTTTAAATTTTAAATTTAAATTTTAAATTGACTTAATTATATTTTAAAAGATTGTATGAAAGGTCTCTTGTACATAAAAATAATGCATAATTTATCTAAAACTGTCATTGGTTTTTTTATTTTTTTTACAAATAATATAAAGATAGTGTCACTATATGGGTTAACAACATATATAAAATTAAAATTATTAAAAATTTTGTAAGTAACTAAATTTTAAATAACTGTAAACATTTTTTTTAAGATATACCTTAGTATAATTCTAAAAATTAACTAACTTAAAATTTTTAACTAAAAAAACTTTTTAAACTAAATTAATTTAACACAATTTATCATGCTAATTAATTTTAAATTTAATTTAAAATAGTGATAAGTCATAAACTTGGTCTTCGTGTTGTTGATTGGTGTTAGGTAAACTCTTCTTCAAAATGGTAACCACAAATTGAACTTCTCGCATTTCAAGTAAAATTTATTTATTATTATATTGTTTATTTGATTTAAAATTGAATAATGTTTTTATTAATTTTTTTTTGAATTATTAGATATTTATAATATATAAATTAATTTATTTCATTTTTATTAAAATACATAGCATAAAAAAATGGTTTTTAAACTTTAAATAAAATCAGCTTATAATCTCCTTCCATTGTGATTGACTACTATTGAATATTATACTAGTTTTACTTAAAACAAAATTTAGACACTGTTCATATTTCATATTAATTATATTATTAATGTTATTTTTAATCAAAATTAATGTTTGATCTCAATAATCATTATATTTTATCATAGTAACCATAATATACAATGATTGATGGAATGAAATGTTAAATTTGATTAGAAAATAATTATTGTCAGAATGAAAACAATATTAACAATACAGTAATATTATATCAAATTTTTATCATTATACCCATTATTAACTTAAAATATGTTTGAGAAAACATTTTTTCAAGAAATATAATTTTAAAAAACACTTAAATACTATTATATTATTTTTTTAGTAAACTAGTTAATTGCACGTCTATTTAATTAAAATCATTTTACGTATAATACCATTACTACATATATTTGTATGTTGGTGAATAACAAACGAGTCTTGTTAATTAAAATATTAATTAAGAAAACAATAATATAAAATTTATGAGAAATTACAATTAAGAATGTATGAAGTCGCAATATGATACATTAATATAATTATCTATTAATTATATCAGTTTGTTGGTTTATAATATATATTTTAAAGATATAGTAAAATTTTACTTTAAACTTAATCAATGATATATATATATATACTTTTAAATAATGAGAGATGACATTACTCGTGGGTAGTATAAGTTAATAATATGACATGCACATGCATCATATCTGAAAAATGATACTTCCCCCAAGTGGTTTCATTTATTGTGAATTTTGCATGGTTTGCAAGATTTCATCTTTGCATAAGATTGTAACAGTAAAATCTGTTTCCAAAAGTAAAATTGATCTTTGTTTAGATAAAACCTTATCAGGTTTGATCTTCTAAAACTGGATCAAAACATGATATATCAATAGTAGAACCCAACAAACAATCCCAATAATTAACAGAATAATTAAGCAATGTATATTTCTCTCTCATATATCAAAACGGAAAAGAAAAAGAACAAACTTGAAAATTTAGTCCAATCTTTGAATCAATGAATCCCAATCATTAAAAGACTATACCCTTTTATGGACCTCTAATTTCCGGGTAAGAAAAAGAGGAAAGAAAAAAACCTCCGCCCAAGTCCCCGGCGACACCGTCACACCCACCTCTCTCTCTCTCTCTCTCTCTCTCTCTCTCTCTCATGCTTTTATTGTTCATTTATAACCCATATTTTGGATTAATAAAAAATTGAAAATTGGTGTACCCATTTTTTCCACACACAAACACAAAAATAATCAACCATCGTCTTCTTCAATCGCTTGCTTCACACTCTTTTTCACCTCACACCCACCCAAAATCGACACCGCCCCATCACCCCAAAGCATCAAAGTGTGAATCTTTGAGCAAAACAAGCTCGTGGGTCGGTGAGAGAGAAACAGTGTGTGGTGGTACTGTTATGGTATGGCTCAGCAGAGGCAATCGGGAATGGAGAGGTTTGGGGTGAGAGTGGGGACCCACGATCTACATCACGCCAACGGCGCCGGCGATCACGTGGCCGTTGGGATTCGCGGTGTCGCCGCCCACAAGCAGCCGCGGCTCAGGCGATCGACGCGATCCGACAGGGGCAAGTACCCCTCGGTGGCGACAATCATAGTTTTCCTCTTCCTCGTACTTGTCGTCACTGTGTTGGTGTTCTCTTACATTTCTAGAGATGGTGAAGTTCTGCACTCAATGAGTGTTTTCCTTTTGTTTTATTTATTTATTTATCACAATGCCTTTGTTTCTTTGGGGTTCTTGAGTACCCAGGTGAATCAGCATTGTGGGTTTTACATGAATAGGGGAAGTTGTTGTTGAGTGGGAGAGGGTTTTTGAATCTGTGATTTCTACTGGGGTTAATGTTTTGGTTTGGGTTTTTCAATTGGTTGATTGTTATTGTTATTTTTGAAATGATTTTGTTTCTTTTTTAAGATAGCATATCTGTGATTGCAGAAATAAGTAGAAATGGTGATGATAGTGATGATTTAAAGAGTGATTCTGATTTTCTTACAAATGTACCACGGATACAGAGGAAGAAAGTTCTTGACTTTGGGCATGGCTCCGCGGGGCATGGCTCCGCGGGGCATGGTCGGGATTCGAGATATTGGGATAGGGATGACAGGAGAAGGGATAATGATTATGATGAGGATATGATGAACCAGACAAATAGGGATACTGGAGATGGAAATGCTGAAGATGATGCTTCTGTAAAGACAAATCACGACAAAAAGTCTTCTGATGGTTTAAAGCGAAAAGGTGTTGGCTTGTATAATGAAGCTGGACGCCATGAACTGAAAAGGTATGAAGCTGAATATGAGGCCTCTTTGAAGAATCTGGAACATTCAGCCGAAGATGATGGGAAAATGTTACTTGATACTGATCTGGAAAAGAAGAGTGTGGCAGATGACATTGATGATGATTATGATGACTTTTTTGATCTTCATGATGCTCAAACAGAAGACTCTGGTGATGGTAAAATTATGGAAGGGAAATATTCTAATGCCAATGTAGTAAGCTTGGACAATGATGTTCAGAAAGAATCCAATGATTCTTTTGGTGAGGGAAACAATGATGATATTGCTTCTGAGGATGGTGATGGGGCATCTTCCTCAAACAAAAAAAATTCTCATGATGGAAAGACAAATTCTAAACATGCAAATCTTTTTAGTGTACAATCAAATAAAAAATTACATCCTGAAACAAAGAAGAAAGGCAGACGCCGCAAATTTTCAGGTGACTTCCATTCTTTATGATGGTTTTCTTTGTTGATCTCCCAAATTATTTGTTGTTGTATTAAACACATCTGGAAAGTTATTTGCATCTGTACTCAGTATTTTTATCTCATTACTGTTGTCCATGAAGATTAGAATTGGTGGTGACTTTTGTTGTATTCATCTCATCGATACTTTTTCTTAGGGCAAAAGATTATAGTTTTGTTCTGTTGTCATTTTTTTTCTTTTGGTAGTTCCTGAATAAAGGATAGAGTCTTTGCATCTTCACTCTTCAGTCAATTAATCTGGAAATGAGAAACTCAAGAGCCTTCTATGGGTTGGAGTTGGGGTGGGGGTGTAATATCTTGGCTATGTTTATTATTCAAATAGGAGTATGGTTTGAGGTATCATTGACATGATGTTGCTTCCCATTCTTGTTTACATCTTGGTGCTGTTGTGGTTTTTACTTTTAAGCTATTCAAAAGACAACCAGGTACCTCTTTTTCCTGGAGTTCTGCAAATTAAATTATCAGGATACTCTGCAGTATGTTTTTTCACTATGACCAGTAGGCATTATTAGCACGTACACACACACACATTAAGCCACAACCTTGTTGTCAGAAGGGAAGTTATTAACACTAAACCAAAGTGTAACTTTCATGGCCTTGACTGAACCATTGGATTATTTAATTGGAAATGATTTATCACCAATCCAGTGAAAAGTTGGAAACTTTTGTTTTAGTCAATATACATTTGATTAATTTGGTTCTTTTGCTCATAGAATCAGAGTTGTGGCAGCATCAGAGACTACCTTGACTTTTAAATTGAAAGATGCTGAAATAACAGTCTAACTTTCATTTTGTTTTCCCTTAAAAAAATAGTGCCTGGGAAATGAGGGATTTAGGTAGATTATAGTTGGTTTTGGTTTTTATTATTTGTTTCAATACTTACAAATTTTGTAATTTTCCTAGTTACTTCCTTAAATAAATTTGCATTGTGCTTCTGCTAATGTTCTTCTGCTTCATTTATAATTTCACTTGGCAAAAGAATTAATAGGGAGATGAAGTTGTTATTGTTCCTTATCTGCTTCATGGCATTTGGTTGGTGACAAAGTGTACTGGTCCATTGAATTTTTTGTCTAATCTCCAGCTTATGATGCATTAAATTAATATACTCATGGTCCAAGAATGTAGTGGTTCTTATAGGTTAGTTGATGCCTCCATCTGAACTCTGGAGCCAAATATTTAGGCTGATTATCTGTAGAAAAGCAGCAAGTTTCAGGATTTTTTTTAATTCTAAGACAAAATATATGAATATTTTTGGACTTCTTTCCTCTGGTCTGTCAGTCTGAAGATGATCATCTAGATATGGAAGTTAAAATGGAATCACATGGAAAATATAAGTTTCACTTATATCTTACATCTGCTGCAATGTTTTGATGGCAGGAGGGGATGTATATTTTATTCAAAATAACAGATAGATTGGTCTAATTAGATGATTTCTAACTTTTTAAATATTAGTTAATGTTTCAGAACTATAATGTTTTTCTTATTTAGATAGATTTCTGGTTTAAACTGATTCTGTAGAAATCCGTCTAAACATGTTTATGCATGATTACTTTCTTCTCTTCATTTTTCTGCGGTCAACATTTTATCTCATGGGATAAAGTCTGACAAAAAAAATTTCACATGATGCTCTTGAAATTGATTTAAAACCACTTTTCAGATGAATTAGTATAGTTTACAAAAATCTCCATGTTTGTATAAATATCTCTAATTGGTTTTATTTTAGTCTTTTTAAAAGCTACTTTTAGACTCACCAAACACTCCTAGAAGTGGAAAGGAAAGTTCTTTAACCTGCTTGACCTGCCACCTATTTTACAGGATCCTGTGAGATGAAATTGTTAAACTCAACTTCACAGCTTGTAGAACCATTAGAAAGTCGAAAATTTTCCAGATTTAACTTACAGTACATAGAGACAGAAGAGAAGCCCCTAGGAGAAGAACAGTGGGTGCCCAGATTTGCAGGCCATCAGAGCTTAGAAGAGAGAGAAAATTCATTTTTGGCACGTGATCAGAAAATGCACTGTGGTTTTGTTAGAGGTCCTGAAGGGTCTCAAAGCACTGGATTTGACTTGACAGAAGACGATGCAAGTTACATCAGCAGATGCCACATTGCTGTGATTTCATGCATATTTGGAAATTCTGATCGCTTGAGGACCCCAGCCACCAAAACGGTAATGGGTCTACTTTATCTTTTATTTCAGTTTGTGGGGTTGGAGAGGTGTTGAGTTTAAGAATCAAATTGTGTGATTTTTCCAGTAAAAATATTACTCTTTTCCAAGTTCCATTTAAGAAAAAATGGCAGTGTTTTTTTCTCTGTGCTGCATCTACAATTATTCTGATTTAATCTGTTGTGAGTTTTGATTATAATATTGCCCAAATGTCTCTGTAGGAATTGGATACCAATTCTTTGTGTTTTGGAATGGTTGTAAGTCTATATGCGTGCATGTTTGTGGTTTGGAGTTTTCCTCCCCACGGACTTTCTACGATCCTGTTGTCTAACATGATATGCTGTAGTTAATTGGTTGTGCCTTACTTTATGAGATTATACTGTGTTTGGAAGATGGACATCGGAAGATGCTAATGACGTGTATGTGATGAGTGATACTGTAGTAGGCTGACAGAAATACATGAATATTTCACAATGAGATAATATGCAGATATTTGGAAATTGATTGGAATGTTATTGTTGAGAAGTAGACATGAGCCTAACTCAACCCCAAAGCTAGCTCATAGGGTGAGGGATGCTCTTAGATTATATATGTGCATGGTTGGTCTTCCCTTTATTCAATGTGGGACTTGTAATACACCCCCTCACGCCCAGGATTGGACAACTGGACATCTGTGCGTGAGATTTGCAGGACTAGATATCTGCAGGTGGCCCATTAACAAACTAGGGTGCGCTCTGATATCATGTTGAGAATTAGACATGGGCGTAACTCAACCCCAAAAGCTAGCTCATAGGGTGAGGGATGTCCTTAGATTATATATGCATGCTTGGTCTTCCTTTTAATGTGGGACTTGTAATGGCTATAATTGCTTGCAGTAACCAAAAGGCATTCAGCATTGACATTTAACAACACATAACATGCAGTAGGGAAAAAAATAGGTTTCCTTGTAAGAGTTAGGAATCAGATGTTTGGCCTTCTCAAACAGAGAAAATTAGATATTTCATACTCCTTCAATTTTGTAAGTTGCCTAGGAGAAAGAGACAAAATATTTTCACTAGAGGGTAGTATTTTAAGCATTGCTGATTGATATAATCATTACTTACCTTTCTTATAATTGAACTTTTTATTAGCATTGATTATTTTGGTTTTGAAAGTGAATTGTTGGAACTATTGGAATCTTAAGGACAGAGCTTCTTATGTTATGTGTGACCAACCATCAATTGTCAGTGTAACGGGCAGAAACCATTTTTTATAGCATTGATCTGAGTCATTGCGATTTCAGGTCACTCGATTGTCAAGGAAGAATGTCTGCTTTGTTATGTTTACTGATGAAATTACGATACGAACACTTTCTGCTGAGGGTCATGCACCTGATAGAATGGGTTTCATTGGCTTTTGGAAGTTAGTGGTAGTGAAGAATCTACCCTATGATGATATGCGGAGAGTGGGCAAAATACCTAAGTTGTTGCCACATCGACTTTTTCCTTTTGCAAGGTGAGACTGAATATGAGAAAACATATCTGTTATCTTTTGATTTTGACAGTATTGATTTGGATGATGTTTTAATCACTGTAACTGCGAAGTGGATTGAACATCAAGAGAGATATGTTGGTGATTTATCCCTTTTAAGATAAAATGATGAAAAATTGATTTAGGTGGTTTTGACATTTGATTCTTTCATTATGTGTTTTGACCTTTTCCTTTTATTATGTATTTTGGGAAGAGGAAGGTAACATAGAAACTGAAGAGTGTGACAGTAGTATAGGTGTCACTTTCAGGTTTTCTAGTTTACTACTGATAAAGAACCTTATAATTGCACAAAAGTTTCTGCAGAGTGCATCCTTGATGGGGTGAATGATGATACCAATTTATGTGGAGTATTATATTGATTTTGATTAATGATTTATTGGCTTGAATATACTTGGGATTGGGCTTCGTTATACTTGTGGACCCTACTATGTATTCAAATGTTTCATAAATTGGGGGTGTTTCTATGAAAGTTGCAGGCTGACTTGATATGTTATTTTGACTAATGCCTTAAATTTTAGCCAGTCTTTAAGTTCTCCAATTTTTTAAAGCCTAAATTGACATAGAAAATGAATCTTCATGCATTTCCTAATCCTCATGTCAGCGTGCAACTAAATTATAAGCCCAGTTTTTATGTGGATAGGTATCCGAAATCCTTAGACAGGTCTTGTTGATTTTCTTTGCTACAAGTTAATAGTTGGGATACTTGCTGTTTGTTTTGTATATAATTTTCTTATTCTTGTATGTTCAATAGTTTTATGCCGCTTTTCTTTCAAATTTTATTTCAGGTATTCAATTTGGCTGGATAGCAAATTACGGCTGCAGGTTGATCCTTTACTTATCTTGGAGTACTTTTTGTGGCGAAAGGGTTATGAATTTGCAATATCCAATCACTACGATCGGCATTGCGTGTGGGAAGAGGTGGCACAAAACAAGAAATTGAACAAGTATAATCATACGGTTATAGATCAACAATTTGCTTTTTACCGGGCTGATGGACTGGAAAGATTTAACGCATCAGATCCAAACAAGCTTCTTCCAAGCAGTATGTTCAGTTGATTCTCCAAAGTTGTTAATTAAATGTACTGAGATGACTTACAATATATATTTCTTCTTTTGACAGATGTACCTGAAGGTTCTTTTATTATTAGAGCACACACCCCAATGTCAAATTTGTTTTCCTGTCTTTGGTTCAACGAAGTTGACCGGTTTACTCCTCGTGATCAGCTGAGTTTTGCACATACTTATCAGAAGCTGAGAAGGATGAACCCTGACAAACCTTTTCATCTTAATATGTTCAAGGTGAAGAAACTTAAGCTCAGCTACATGTACATGTGTAGATAGTTTCTTTCTGCTATACTAATAGAAAAAGCTCTAGTGATAGGGATGAAAATACCAGGTATGCATTTTTCATGGTTTTTCTTGTATTTTTATGCTCAGGACTGTGAAAGAAGACACATAGCCAAGTTGTTCCGTCATAGGTTGGATGAGAAGAGGATTAGTCGTCAAAAAGGAAGCGAATAAAAGGGAGTTTTTGTTAACATTTTTATTGCTAATGGGCTTGATATGATGTACTTGGCCAGTTTCTTCCATATCTGTTGAAGTTGTGATGATCTCTGCTGGCTATGTGCTGCTGAGAGAGTTTGGATGACAGTTGAGTGACTTAGATGATTCAGCAGTGTTTCCAAAGGAAGTGAAGTGTTTCTCAAAAGTTGTCTACAATGCTGCTGTATCATCATCCATGGAATATAATTTTGTTGCTATATTTTATCATATCTCTTGTATAATCCATCCATTTGTGACACAATTCATTTATGCCTTGGGAGACAAGCAAAGCATCAAATGACTCCCTTCATCATCACTTCCACTACTATGGCTCCTCCTCATATTTTTCATTTCTAAATTCTATACTGGGATTGTTTGTATGTAGAAATTTTTGATAGGTCATTCATACTCATGTTAGAAATCTCACCCTTGATTCTTATTGATTTTATTACTTAAATATTTCTCTTTATACTAGCACCTATGAATTGTTAAACTAAATGTGTATCTTTCTTCTATTCCCTCATTCACTTTCCTTCCCTCCATGGTTTTTTTCCTCTCTCTATCTTCCCTTCGTTTTGGTTACTACATGATTACCTTTTCAGCTCTCCAATGGTTTAATTTATAAATTTTAACTTCAGATTTTATATGTTTTTTAGAGGGGAAAAAAAAACTCTTTCCCCCTTCTTTTGTTATCTTACATCACATGGTGATCATTTTCTACACCTGGTGAATAACACTACTTGTTTTTTTTTTCACCTCTTTGTTCCTATTTATAATATATTTTAATTTATAAGAAAACGTTAATTTTTTTTTCTATATATAATATTATATTTATCACATGTAATAAATAAAGAAAGATAAAAATAAAATTTATATATAGAAGATAAATTAAGAAAATAATAAAATTTTTAAAAAATTTTAAAAAATTAATTATATTTTTTAATATTTATGTATTTTCTATCTCTGGACAAATAAAAATGGAAGAAACAATTTATAGTACACGAACAGATAAAATGGTTGTTGCGTACCTATTCCTCCGGAAAATGCTGCAATTAAGGAGATGTTCGAGGGAATGTTCAATTATATTTACAAAATTACCAATGATAAAAGTGTGTTGTCCTCTTTTTAACCTGTTTTTTAAAGTAAAATTTTAAAAAAATTTAAAAAGTGTTTCCTATTTTTATTTTTAAAAATAGTTTTTATTATATTTTGAATTTTTTGAATAGTAGATAAAAAATACATCATCAAACAATTTTTTAAAATAAAAAAATTAAAATAGTTATCAAACAAGGTTTTAGTATCTCAATTATATAGGTAAAGTGTATGTATTAGTATATAATGGTTTTTTTCATAAATCAATATTATACTTCAACATTCTATAATTTATCAATTTTATTGTAACCTTTCTTATTTTTCAGTTATCATCTTATTTTTTAATAATTATTTTAAAAATTCCATATAATCATATTATAATTATACCATAATACTAAAATCAGAAAAGTTGAAAGCATGAATGCCATGACAACTTATTTTGATCGTTGAATTCATTGGTATCTTGATGCAGTGTTGGCAAGTGTATCAAACTTTTTTTTTTCTTTTTTGCAGTACCAAAAGAATTCTCGTATTAGTTTTTTAAATAAATTCCCATAATTTAAAATTTTTAATTTTTAATTAAATTTTTAACAATTAACACAAAATTTATATTAATATAGGTGATAGGATATTTTTTATTTGGTAACTTTTTTTACTACTAATTATTAATTGATTTTTTCTTTCCATATTTTTCCCACAAGTATTTCAATTTATATTTCTAACTTTCACTTTTTTTGGATAATCTATCCAAAAATAAATTAGTATTAATATGTAAAAGAGAATATTTTATAATGTATAAGTTAATAATGCTAAACGCCTATGCCAAAGATATTGTAAGAGAATATATACAATATTCAAAACGTTCCGGCTATTATAACGAAATAAAAAAAAAAGGAGAATAATTATATAACAAGAAACACAAAAGCGGAAAAACAATTTCAATGTATCTGGTAAGATTTAGAAATTTGAAAAGAAATGCTTGGAGAAAATATTATTAAAAAAGATATATTAATGATTATTAGTAAAAATAAAAAGAAATTAAATTATCAAATAAAATATATCATACCATCTATATTTAATAAAAATTAATAAATGATGCTAATTATTAAGAACCTAATTGTAAAATTTAAAATTATAAATATTAAATTAAATTATGAAACTTAATTAAAAATTTAACAAAACTATAAGGATCAATATATTAATTTAACTTCAATTTATTAATCTAAATTTAAATATATTATTTTAATAATATTTATAAAAAATAATAAAATTAGCTACCAGTCATAAGCTATTTTTATAGAATAAATCCTCCCACATAAATTTTGTATTAATGTATTACCCTTCTATTTTCTTAATGTGGAAAGTAAAAAATATTGAATATTTTTTTATGTTTTTAAAATATTAAATATATTTACTTTTTATGTAATATTTTTTTTATAAAGTAGTTAAAGAATTTATCATAAAACTATTGTGAAAGGATATTGTATTACTCAATTTTTTAAATCAAAATAAATTCCATGAAACTCTTTTGAACATTCTTTAGTATTTCCCTACTTTCCATTTGACAAGAATGATAGTAGCAGAGCTTCAAAGCTACCAATCCTAATTAAGAGTACAGAAGATTCAAAGCATTCAAATAACATTTTTTAAGGACTTGTTAATCAATATTTTAAAAATATTAACAATTAGGTCAGGGTTCATTAAAAATTATAAAAAGTACTATTTTTTAATAAAAAAACTTAATTTCTTATTCAATATTTTTTTAAAAATAAATTAATATTTATTTTATGGATGAAAATTTTTAAATAAATTTAAAATTTCTAAAATTTTGAAATAAAAAATAAATTATTATTTAAAAAAATTTAGGTTTACAAAATTAGTTGATAATTTAAAAAGAATCAAATATAATAATTTATTTAATATAAATGTTATTCAATTAAAATTTTAGAATACTTTTATTTTTCTCATCTATATATATATATATAAACTACTCTTTTAAAATAATTTTATCTAAACACGTTTCTTAAATTGCAGTTTTATTGGAAAAATATAAGGAAAACGAACGCAGTTTCTTTGAAGTCTGGATCCACTCTAATTACTCGAGAGTTTCATTTCGCAAAAAAGAGAAAGTTATAAAATATATACGCAGATAAGAAAAATAAAAATATAAAAAACTAAGTAACCAGGGAACCATATGTAGGCACTTGCCGTTGCACTTCTTACTTCTTCACAGAAAAAAAAAATTGTTAAATATATAAACATTAATAAACATTTATTTATACTTAAATGTAAATCGTTCTATTTTTATTTTTATTGTATTTATTTATAGTTAAATGTAAATCGTTCTATTTTTATTTTTATTGTATTTATTTATAGTTAAATGTAAATCGTTTTATTTTAATTTTAATTTGAAAAAATTATTAATTATTAAATAAAATATATAAATAAATAAATGAAACTCTTTGAATATAAAAAAATCATTACTCTTTCATCCCGTTTAAAACATTTGAAGTCAACTTAAAATGGGAGAAAAATTAATCTAAGAAGTCAAATCATTTGAAAAACTTGTGATTCTTATGTACGCTAACAGTACATCTCGATTGTTTGTTTTTTATTTTTAATATTAATTTTTTTTATAACTAAGTTTCTAAATATTTTTAAAAGTATTATTTTTTCACTTTTAAAAATTAAAAGTACCAAAAAACGCTTTGGTTGAACTGTTTTAATTCTTTATGATTCATATTTTTATGTACTATTTTATCTTTTCTACTTATTTATTTTTAGTTTTGTTTTAAAATAATTTTTAAAATGTACTTTCTTTTTTATCATGATAAATAAAGCTTACTTTATTAGAAACGTATTTTTAAAGAGCTATATATATATATATATATATATATATCAAGCTATTAAGATTCATAAAGATAGTTTATAAAAAAAATCTAAATTTAAATTTTATTATCATTTCACATAAAAAAAAAACCCATACGTATAAACTAATTAAGCCGAGTGCTCTCCACCCATTGATTAAACTGATTATGATATCTTTCAAGTGCTGTTAGGGTCAACCCAGAGATTGATCAATTCACTCTCTCCTATCATAATTAAGGTGTGTCGTAAGTTCCAAGAACAATACGGTAGAAGCAATTATGTATAATATAAGCCTAATTACATTTCATGTATCTGCGGATGCTATTGATTGTATAAAATCTGTATGGGTATAGTTATTAAAACAAATTAATTGACGTATTAAAATGAAATGAACAAGTTTAGGGTTTATCTTGACCAAAAAAATGTGGTTCGGTCTTACTCTATTATATATAACGATAATGTTACTAACTGAACTATCATCGATGGTCAAAAGATTCGGCAATTCATTGTAAGTACAGTAAGAAAAGTCTCTATTGCTTATTATGAGAAATAATATGTCCACTACCTCCGTCTCGCAAAAACAGTAATTTTTCACATCAACGATCAAAGCGTTAGCAAAACGTTGACGTTGATGGTAAGATGCAAGAAAATATGCTTCAACACAAAACCACATTCGTTAACAAGTGTAGAAGCTAGAAAATATGCTTGGACACACATCCATCTAATCATTTAGCATATTATTACATTTATTTATATTTTTTATTTAACATCTGAGAATTTTTTTAAAAATAAAATTTAACAATATACACCTAAATATAAATAGATGTATGTTTATATTATTAATATATAATAATTTTTTATTTTCATATAAAATAAAGTATTTAATGCATATGATTATTTGAAAGAAAAAATTATAAGTATACAAATATTAATATATTTATTTATATTTGATCCATCAATAATTAAATAAAAATTATAGGTGGAACTGATAAAAAAATTGTATATTGATAGATACAATTGTTTATAATAAGAAAAGAATCATTTATGATTTGAAATCCTAGCTTGCTCATCGGTAACACCGTTTTCTTACGGCGAGAAATTTTTCAAACGTAAAGATACCCCTATCAATAAAGTTTTTTTTTCTTCAAATATTAATTTATTTTACATTTTTGGATAATAAAATTTTTTTTTAACATGTGTTTTTCCCAAATAAGTAAGGGTATAAAATAAATAAGGATAAACCGCAATAAGCTAGATTTAAATTGCAATAATTTTAATTTAAAAATCACATTAATATTTTCTAAGCATTGCAATGTGTTATATTTCTCTTTTTTATTTTAAAATTTATCCTCATATCTTTTAATTGAGTGTTCGGATGAGAAACTTTGAGGAAAAAATTAATTTTTAAGTAAATTTAAGATGCCATGTATTAAAATTATTTGTTTGAACATAAAATTCATTTAAAAAAACATGGAAATTTGTTTTTCAAAAGAATTTTAAATGACAGCCTAAGAAATAAAATGTGCTATATTTTTCTTCATTTTTTTTTTTGTAGTTTTCAGTTATCAATAGTTAATTTTAAACAACTTTTATCAATTTTGTGACTTTAAAAATAAAATAAAATTTTAAACATCATTATTAATAGTTGTAATATATATCAGAGAACACATCTAACCTCACTTTTCTTTCTTTTTAAAAATAATAACATAAAAATATAGAAAATAAAACATAAAAATAACATTATCATGATTACAGCAAATGTTAAGTTTATGTGTGCAAGCAATGTTTTCGTTATCCTCTTTCTCTTTGGATATTTGTAAAATGAATTTATGTTGAGAAAATGTAGTTTTACAATAACAATATACATAGTGTTTAAATTATTTTTGAGAAAAGATCGAGATGAAAAAGGAAGAATTATGATATGCAGGAATTTATTGGAAGTTAATTTAACCCTACAACCACCATGTATGGTTAAAGATCGGTTCTGGTCTTTTTTTTTTAACTGATTTTCATATTATACTTCTATTTTTTTAATCTGATACCATTTTTAAAATTATTTTAATTATAATTTTCAAATTTAAGATAATAATAATAATTAGTTTTCTATTATATTTATATTACTCTTTATGAAAATATTGGTTGATGAAAAAGTAAACCAATAAGAGAAATTAATAATATAATATAAAATTATATTAAAATTCTAATATAAATAAAAATATTATTTTTTATTTTGTGTAAAAAAAATTTAAATAAAAAATAAAAAGACATAGAATAAATGATCGTTGCTTAACACTTAGTAATTATCCTTCCGTTAACTGATTGTAACTATTATAGATAAAAAGAAGAAATCACCTCTAATATTTTTTATAATCTTATATTATCCATATTTTGGATTCTTTTTATTTTTAATAAATAACTCATGTCTATATATTTTGATATTGATAATAATAAAATAATAATAACAGCAAGATATTATAGTAGTATTATGTTATATTAATATAACATATGATGATAAAAATATTATATCATCAAATATTATACAAATGATATATTATTAAAAATTCTATAAATTATACTTGTATAAACATTTAATATTGTATAGAAAGTGGTATAATTACGTTTAATACATTACTTAATTTTTTTATCCTTTCAATTGTAAAACATTTTTTCTTGTTTGTAAAATATTTATATAAAATATATTTTAACACTTGTTTTTTTAAATAGTACGTGTGAAAAATAAAAAAATAGATAAATAGATAAAACATGTTTAGTTCAATTTTTTAAAATTTATTTTGGACCTACAAATTCGTTATAAGTAATGTGTTTGTTACAAGAGAAATTGTTGTTATTTAACCACATATATATAGATGGGAATATATCAAAAGGAGTACATAATCTTTAAGTAGCTTTAACAATTAAGGATGATTACAGGTAAGTATTAAATAATTAGAAAATGGGGGTACAATTTAGAAAAACCTTAAGAAATGTTATTGTAATTTATCTTATTTTTTATTGTATACTAATAAGATGGAAAGAAAGACATGAAATAAGATTTAATTTAAAATTATGTGTCTATCACACTAAATGGAATTATCATACAGTGTATTTCGAATTTATCCGAGCACGTTAATTGATTCATTTGTAACTTGTGTTTTTAAAATAACTATTTTGATAATCACAACTGTAACTCATCTAACCTCATTTTTCTTTCTTTTTTCATCAAAAATATTATAAAATAAAACAGAAAAGTAATAATATCATGATCATAGCATATGTTAAGTTTCTGTGTGTAAGCAACATTTTCATTATTTCAGTATTATCCTCTTTGGATACTTGTAAAATGAACTTATGCCAATGAAAATGAGATTTTACAGTAACTACACACAAAGTGTTTAAATTTTATTTTATTTTTAAGTTTATCCAATCAATTTCGTAGTAAATAAAATTGTTTCTGAGAAGATCGATTTTTTGTTATTTTTATTAAGTAAGATTAATTATAGGTACGAAGAATTGAATTTTTTTTAAAAAAAATTTCTTTCCTTACACTTCACCATCAAAATTATTGTTTTCACTAAAATAAAAGGGAAGAAAGTAAGAAGCCAATTTATTGTAATATGAATAAACATTACATCACACCACGTTAATTTAAAGCAGAAAATTATTATTTTTGACTAAAAAGGGAAAGAAAGTAAGAAGCCAAATTATTGTAATATGATAAACATTACATTACATCACATAAAATTAAAGCAGAAAATTCAACAAGAGAGTTGTAATATGAGTCTTGGTCCTCACACTTTCATCTTAAAGTTCAGAGTTACTTTTATGAAGTTATTATTTATAAAATTCCATCACTCCCAAGCTAGAGAAGGCGCGACATACAACTTGAAATTTTGAAAATCCAGAGAGCTTTCCCAAGTTCTCATATTGTTTCTGAGTTCTTTCCCTTCCACCAACCGTTATAAACATGAGGTTGTCAAGAGTGGAAACAAATTGGGATTCTTCAGTTTGTTCTGGTTCTTCAGGCAATATGAACTCCACAACAATCACTTTTCCATATGGTGGCAATGCTTTGTGACAATTGCTTAAAATTTCTATGCATTTTTCATCTGACCAATTGTGCAATACAGCCTACAATAATATCATCAAGGACACAAACAGATAGTAATTAGCACCTTCATAATGATATTATATAAATAATACATCAACTGTAACCATTTCATGTTTACTATATATGTTTACAAACCTTTAATATCATGGCTTCACCCTGTGGAACACTTGCAAACATATCTCCTCCAACATGCTCAATCCCTTAATAAAATTAATTTGGTTAATATCTGATTAATAATCTGAGCAAAGAATTTTGATAATATGATAAAACATAATTTATATTAGGCTACCTGGAAGCAATGGTGCATTTTGAATCACTTGGGGTAGATCAAAATTAATTCCCTTAATTGAAGGGTAGTTGGAGATTATCATTTTGAGATTTTGTCCATTTCCACCTCCTACGTCAACCAATGTTGATATTCCCTGAAATCCAGTATATATTTCAAGTATTCTTTTCATCTCTGTTGCGCACACATCAGCCATTGCCTTGTTAAAAATGTGGTTCATTTTTTGATCCTTTTCCATGTACTGATACTTTGTGATCCCATGAATATTCTTGAACAGGTCAATGTCTTCATCAACCACTGCTTCCTTGAAGTTCATCCTGAAAACAAAAAAAAAAAACATCAATACCTTTGAAATTTGTGTTATAAAAAGAACTAATTAAAAGGGAACATATAAATGACTCACAAAACTTGCAATAGCGGTGGATAACAGAGAAATGTTGTGAAGGAAGCCAAGTATCCTCTACTTTGATGAGGGACCAAATATCTTCCAATTTGTGAGAGTCCATAAAGTGTGTGAGTGCAACCATGGTCATTGGTGTGAGTGGAAGTAGTAAGAATAGAGTAACTAGCTAGCAAACGCAACATGCGTTCAAGCCTGTTTGGTAAGTCAGAGTGTTGTGTTGGGAGCTTAGAAGCAATTTCATGTGATGACATAAAAGAGCCTGGTGGGGTTGCCTTAGCTATGATGTCAAACAAATTGAGATCAATAGCTGCATTGAGCACTGCAGGGTACACAAGATTAGTGCTAAGAAGCATTGCATTTAAACAAGCACTATCCTCAGTTTGTTGAGGGGAACTTCCAAAACCATGATCCTTGGTGTAATTGGAATCTCCCATGCTTGCTTCTAATAATCTTTGTTAGCTATGTGTTTGCTTACTTAGTTGGTTCCTCCATAATGTCCCCTTTTTATAGACTTAAAACTCTTCTCTAAGACATTATGCTACTTTGGTGAAGGGTCGTAGTTGGGGGCTTAATTTACCCACCACTTTTTATTTTTTATTTTTCAATTTTATTGGTTTTTGTTTTTTTGTGGGCGGTAATGCATTATCGTTAGTAATCAAGGGGGCACTCGGTTTTTCTTTGTTATTAGCTTTTTATTTGGATATGTTCAATTACATTACGTGTCTATGATTTCAATTGTAGTTGTTAATCACCTGGAAAAATCTTGAATTTCTAGCTCTTTTTCTAACGACTTTAAGAACTAGTACTTGAAAGTACTTTAGACATGTGTGAATAAGACTTTAAAACTGAAGAAAGTAGATTAAATAGTGGGTAGTTCAATGGCCAGTGGAAAAGGAAAATCGAGAAAATGAAACAATTAGCGCTTGCTTGTTTTCTGTTTTTTTAGAACCAAAAAAAAATTTTAAAATTATTTGATGAATGTAATTTTAAAAATAATATACTTCTATTTTTCAAAAATAAAAATAAAACATTTTAAAATTATTTTATACTTTTAATTATTTATTATTTATATTTTTTCTTATGCTACCCTGTCTTTTTGTCTATTTTTCTCTAAATATTATTTATATTGTTGTTGACTGAAAAATTAAAATACAAAAACATTTATTTGACCAAAATAAAGTTGGATATTATAAGTAAATAAGCACAGTGCATGTGTACTTTTCTCTCTCTTTCTCTTTTTTTTTTTTTTTCAACTAAACCGTTTTACCTTTAATGTTTGACATATTCCTAGCACTCTCATTTCTCTTATGATTCCAATGGGCGATAACTGAATATCCTAATTTGGTTGTATCACCGGTCAAAGAAATAAAATGATTCAATAAAAAATATGACACATGTAATTTTAATACAGACCATTTCATAATAATAATAATAGCATTAACATAATAAAGCATGTATCTTGTAATTTGAGTAGGACACCACAATTGATGTTTAAATGTTTGATTGCGGCTTATTTCATGTAACCTTCCAATCTTTTTATTAATTTTAGGCTTGTCCCTCTTCAATTTCTATGTACTAACGTCTTTTTGGGGTGAGGGACTAGGGAGGGGGTTCAACAATTAAAAAACCGTAACCTATGGACTATGGAGTGGATGCAATTTCCATTTAACAAAATTGAAAGCAAATTAAAACAACCCTCTTAACTTGGAATAAAGGTTTCTGACTCTAATTCACTTGATTCTGTGGGTCACGGTTGAATAGGTGTAAGTTTTATTAAGTGATTAGGTGATTGCTAAATGAGAAGGTTCTAAATGCTTCTTGGTCTATCTACCTCCACAATTAACTGCTTCCATTTAATCGATTATATATGAGAACAATCATATCATAAAATAAGGGAACGGAATTAAATTAATAATAATAAAGGCCACAATTTGAGTAGACAAGCTTCATGTCCTAGTGGAAATTCTACTTTATTTATATGAAGCTTAGCTACAAAGGATAGAATTTCTCTACACTTGATTTGACCAATTTTCCAAAAAGTGAAGCTAGTTCATGATGATTTTATAGGCTTGGTACAAAGCTGTTTTTGAACTAGTTCTGTTTTGAATATAATAGAAAGTAAATTTATTTGTGAAATTCCATGATTCCCAAGGCAGAGAATGCACGAGAGACAAGTTGAAATGTTGAAAATCCAGAAAGCTTGCACAAAGCCTGGTATTCCTTTTCAGTTCTTTCCTTCCCACCATTTGTAATATACATCATGTTGTCGAGGGTGGAAACAAGCTTTGATGCATTTGCCTCTGATGATGTTTCTGGTAATATAAACTCTATAACAATAACCTTTGCATCTTCTGGTAGTGCATTGTGACAGTTCCTCAAAATGGTTATGCATTGTTCATCTGACCAATTGTGCAATACAGCCTACATATAATGTAGTTGAAGAATGTTATTAAGATTGAATACACAACATTTGTTGAATCAACCATTCTCAATTATGAAAATGGAGTGTCACTAAATGTTTTCTAACCTTTAGAATTATGGCATCACCCTGTGGTACATTAGTGTACATATCTCCTCCAACATGATGGATCCCTTAATTCATGCAATTTTGGAGAATGTTGCAGTCAATGATTTGGTAAAATAAAAATTCTAATCATTCAATTCACGTGCTAACCATAAGTTTGAGGATGGAAAAAAAGAAAAAAAAAAGGAATAACATATATATATATATATACCTGGATAAGCTGGGGCCTTTTCAACAACTTGGGGCAAATCAAAATTAATACCCTTAATTTTAGGGTATTTGGAGATTATCATGTGGAGATTTTGCCCTGTACTTCCTCCCACATCAACCAGAGTTGATACTCCTTCAAATCCTTTATACACTCCAAGGATCCTATTCATCTCTATGGTGCAAATATTAGCCATTGATTTATTGAAAAGGTAATTCATTTTTGGATCCCTTTCCGTGCATTGGTACATAGACATTCCATTAACCTTCTTGAATAGATCGTCTTCGGCATCAATAATTACATCCTTAAAATTCGGCCTAAAATGAGAGCACCACAGCAAGGTAAATAAAGGCAAGTTTTAGTGAGAAATGCTAGCAACAATTTTTTTAGGTATAAATATTATTTTAAATTGATTACAATATAATTGATAAAGTAGTCACTAAACAGAAACAGAGGTACAACTTATTCTCTATTATTTGAAGTACTAAAACAAGTGTGTTGTCACTCTTGTATAGAAGCAAACAAAAACTACTTACCAAATTTGTGCTACTGTGGGATAGTTGAGAAATGTTGTGAAGGAAGCCGCACAGCCTCTAGTTTCATGACTAACAAAGTATTTTCCAGCAGGTGAGAGTGCATAAGTTGTCTCAGTGGTAGCATTTTCAATGGTGCGAGTGAAACAAGTGAGAAGAGAATAACTAGCAAGCAAACGCAGCATGCGTTCAATCCTGTTGGGTAAGTCTAAGTGTTGATTTGGAAACTTAGAAGCAATTTCTGATGCTGACATAGATGCAACACCTTGTGATGTTGCCTTTGCTATGATCTCAAACAAGTTAAGTTCAATAGCAGCATTTAGTACTGATGGAAATATTTGACTGGTGCACAGTAACATAGCATGAAGGCAAGCCTCATCCTCCCCTGCTTCATCATTTCCATGGTACGAACCCATCTTTGCTTCTCTACTCTCTCTCTCTCTTTTAACTTCTTCTTCATTTACTTTTTATAGCCAAACATGGCTCTTGGTTCCATATACTAAGCATAGACTAATTTACTTTAATTAGTAAATTGTAATATTTTATTCACCACGGGCACTCACGCGTGAGAATTTTGTAATAAAATAAAGTATAAGATAAATAAATTACAAAATTAAATATTATTATATTATATTTTCATTAATATTTTAATATTGCAATCCAAGAAGCCACATGTGACATGCATGCAAGATAGAAGTTGCACCTGGAAAAACTGGCCCCACGTTGAACTTAAATAATGTCCATTTGTGTACTTGTGCAGCACATGGTCCTTAATATATGATATTTTTAGTTAATATGTTTCTTATTATGCCCTAGTATTAACGTATCAAATAAAAACAGTTTATTATTATAACAAATAAGAATGTTTAATCTGTATTATATAAAATATATGAATAAATAAAATTAAAAAAATTTTAGCCGTCTTATAATTATTTAAAAATATTATATGATTTAATATTTTATTTTTAATTATTTATAGTTATTTATAGTTATTTATAGTTAAATGTAATAATTAAAATTTGTTTATTTATATTGTATGTGATTTCCGCAACGTACTAGAGCCCGATTCTCGCAAATGCATTACAGATCTATGATTTATAATTATGTATGGTTAAATTTTTTTGTTTTCAAATTTCTTCAATTTTTGTTGCCAATTGATATAATTATAACGTGGTGATGAAGAATATAAAAAATAAAATATATTGAAATAAAATTACCGTTAAAGTTGCTATCATTGCCAAATCTACCCATTAACACGGTTTCATATTGTTTATTCCGCATATCCATATAATTATTCAATCTATGGGAAAAATAATTAATGATATAACTAATTTTGATTTATTTTTAATTTAAAAATTAAAATATTAATTAAGAACTAAAAATAAAAAATGATTAATACAATAAATAAATTTATCAAAATTAGTTATATTATATTGATTACTTTTAATATATATTGATAATTGTATTTGTATGGTTATAACATGTTTTGGAGATTTTTTTACCAAAATTATTGTTATTTTAATTTTTTACCATAATAATGTAATTTTTTACCATATTATGTGTCAATTTTATATATAATACACATTTAAAATAGGCAATACATTAAAAATTATTACATGTCAACTTCTCTTATGTTACATTTAAAAGGAAAGTTGACACATGATAATTTAATGTTAAATTTCGATAAAAAAAAAACTGTGTAAAAATCAAATTTTAATTATGATGGAACAGAAATTATGTGAAATTCAAAATTTTGGTAAAAAATAAAAGTGTAGAATTAATTTTGTGTAAAATTTAAATTTGAAGTTCCTATGAAATTTCGATCTTGGGCTCTTACACGGGCTTTTTCCTCATGAAATCAACGGGCTTCTCGCTCTCACATGGGCTTGTTTGGAAAGGCACCCAAGGAGATTTTATTTTTTGCACTTTTTTTTTATTATCATTTTATTTTTAACACACTTTATTTTTTCAGTATAAATTCATCTCTTTTGCATACATTTATTTTATTCTCAAATTAATTTATGAAATATATTAATGTATTTCGTAAATTAATTTATAGAATATAATTTTTTGTGTTCCGTAAATTAATTTACAGAATGTTACATTTTTATATTTCGTAAACTAATTTTTAAAACACAAAAAATTACATTCCGTAAATTAATTTACGAAATATATAGTTTACGGAATATGAAGTCGAGATCTTCTTTGATGTTCTATCCGACACTCATTTTCTTAATTTTTTCTCCAATCAAACAACAGTAACCTAACATTGATTTAATTAATAAAAAAAATACAATAATAACAAATAGAAGAAAAAATAAGAAAAAAAAAGACGAGAATAAAATATTATAAAGACATTTTAAATTTTTTATATGTTAATAAAGTAAAAAAAAAATTAAAAATATAAAAAGTAATTTTCCATCCAAGGTTAAGGAAGGATCAACTCCACCACTTTCTTTTCATTTGGATCCCCACTTTAATTTCATTTGGATCATCCAAAGGTTAACTTCTCCTATGTTTTAAAAGGAAAAATATTCTTTTATATATATATATATATATATATATATATATATTTAAAATAGAATATAAATAATATAAATAAAAATATGTTTTAATATATAATATAATAAAAAAATATAAAAATAAATATATTAAATATAAATTATATAAAATAAGTAATAATTAAGATTTATTTTAAAATAAAAAAAGTTAATTGAGTTAATTAAGATAATATTGTCATTTTAATTTATATATGATATATGTTTTAAATTTTTATGTTATTATATATTTTTTACATATTGATATGTATGATATTAGTTACTTATACAAATAATTTAAGAAATAAAATATTTAAATAATTTATAATATTTTAATTATTAAAATTAACTTTTGAAAAATATTTTGTTTAGATGAATGTGTAAAATAGAAAAAAAAATATAAAAATAATATATAAAGTAAAAATAAAAAAAGAATGAATTGTTTAAATATAGTGAAATAAAAGTAAAAGAAAAAAATAAATTAGTAATAATTTTTTTATATATAAATATTATTATTTATTTCTATATGTATCATAGTTATATACATTTATAATTTTTTTTATAAAAAATATTTTTGATAATCTAAATCTAGATATAAATAAATATATGTTACTATTTCTATTTATAGAAAAAAATTAAATAAATTTTTTATTTAGGTAAATGAAAAAAATAAAAATTTAAATTTTAATAGATTTTTTATTATATCTTTTATTAATATAATATTTTTATTATTTTTTAAATATTTAATCATTTTAATAATTTAAAATAAAAATAAAAAATATTTTCTCCATTAATTTTTATATATATATTGAGAAAATTTTAAAATTTTTTAAATCTTAATTTCAATTTTTTATACAAAACAAACTGAATAAAAAAAACTATTAAAATCTAAAAATTCAAAATCTTTCCGCTCCCTTTCCATACAACCGAAGTAAAAGGTAAGAGTATGGCTTTGGGCTGTGAGCCTCGTCCATATCCTCGTCAAGTTCCTCCCTAATCCGTATGCCTTTCATGTTTTTTTATTAGCTAAATTATTATTTAGATTTTTTAATTTTATCTTAAAATCATCTTTTTATTTTGTAAATATTATCAATTACATATTTTATTAATTTTAAATTAATATTTTTAATTTTTTATTAATGTAACAGTTAAATATATTAGATGGTAAATAAAAAATCAATTTAAAATATTTTAAACATTTAAAATATCAAAATAATATTTCATATAAATTTAATTTTTCTAAATAAATGCAAACATATAATATATTTATACGATTTTTTATAAACCATGGTACAATAAATTCATAAAAAATGTTAAAAAATAAATTATACATTAAAAAAATTAAAAAAACAAACTTAGAGAATCACGATCCAACAACTTGTATTTTTTAATTAATATTTCACTTTATTAAATCTTATTTAACTTGCATGTTGAATAAAGAAATATGTTCGATGTGAAGAACTTCTGTCCATATTAAAATACCAAATAAAATATGTATATTTATATTAATATATGTTTCAGAGACAGAATATTATAATTTACATATGTATTTAAAATCCTTGATAACTACATCATAGAGCGAGTCAATGGGTGAAAAGGAAAGTGGAATGTAATGACATTGGTCCAAAATTAATTATCAGAAATGTTACAGTTGTGTTACCTCTTCAACATTTGAACCTTCCCACTAAAGACAATTTTAGCAAAAACATCGAATTTCACATATTCTATTATGCTGATATAAATAATTTTCCTCAAAGCTGGTGTTAGAAAACTCAGAACAGGATCTTTTGGATACCATTCCTCCATATTAAAGTATCTTGGACGAAAACAAAAATGGAAGAATATTATTTTATAATTATAGCTACAATTTATGTTAGGAACTAAATTGGATGGTATACTAAAGAATTTAAGAAACTAAATTAATTCACAATTATCATAATTAAAAATTATTTTATAATATTAAGAATTAAACTAATTAGTATATCTTTTATGATTAATTTAATACATTATTCTTCCTCGAACGATGTGGCAATTTTGATATTTTTCTGAAATTTTTTCACTATAACTTTTTTAACTATGGTTTATCTAACTTAGATGAGCATTAAGTCATAGTTAAGGTATCTTAAAAATAAGAGAATTAAACACAAAATTTTACATATGAAGAATAAAATTCAAAATTTTATTAATTTTTAAAAATAAAAAATATATTTAATTTTTATATATTTTTATTAATTTTTGTATATTTTATAAATATTTTTTTATATTTAGATATAAGAGGCATGGATAAAGGACCCCACCATACATGATCTCAGATTATGGTATTGAATAGATCCTTTTCAGCATTTACATTTACAAGTAGGAGAGAAATACAAAATGAAAATATAGGAGAGATAAGTATATTAATTTTCTATTATTTTAAACTTTTGTATCTTTATTTCTTCTAATAAAATTGTCATTTCGTTTAAGAAATGGAAAGAGTCTCAGCTTATAGTTTTGTGTATGAAAAAAAATCTTTACCGGAAAAGTTAATCCTACCATAAGAATATGAATGTTTTCGATCAAAAAATATTATTTTCAATCGAGGATACTTTTAGTGTAAACAAATATAATAATTTAACATTATTCTTGTACCTTATTTTTTATTATATAAATTTTGTGTTATATAAAAAGTAAATTTTGATTAAAAATAATGTTATTATCTTTCTATAACAGCTAAAATAAAAATATAAAAGTTGAATTATTCAATCTAATAGTTGGTCAAATTGATTGAATTTGAATTTTTATTCAAATTGATGGAAATCAAATCTTAATATATTTTTATAGTTAGATTAGACAATATTTTTTTTTACCTAAAAGCTAGTTCAAATCACACTCCGAACACCTAAAAATTAGCTTTACCTTCCTCATTTATATAATTAGATAAGAAATCAAAAACAGTTTATATATATATATATATATATATATATATATATATATAGTATTAGATAATTTTTAAAAAATATATCAAATTCAAAGAATTTTGGTACAATTTTTTTAAACTTAATTTATCCTGATTATTAATGCTTAATTATAAAAAAGTGATATTTATCTATATTCTAGATCCAACGATTGGTAAATTAAAAAAAAAATAGATCTAATAATTTACGTCTAAATATAATCGAACATAAACTGATATGTATATGTAGAATTTTTTTTAATTATTTTTTCCAGTATTTTTTATATAAACAATTATACTTTTATGTAATAAAACTAGTTTCACGCTGAACATTTGAAAAAAAAGAAAAAAACAACGTTTTCGTATGGGGTTTCCCTTTTTACAAGCCCTTTGGGTTCCGCATTTGGGCCCATTTACGTTGTGTTTATTTATTATTCAAAACTCACAAAGAGAGATGAATTCTAATAAAAGGCCACAAGCATCTAAAAACAATGAGGACGTCCTAACTTGTAAGTATTATTGTGTGCTTGGATAATGTTATTTTCACTTATTAAAAGTTGTTCTATTAAAAAAACTAATATTTAAATATTTTAGGTTTTATTATATAAAAGAAAACTAAATATTTCTAATTATAAAGAATTTTTTTAATAAGTACAATTTTAAAATTTATAATTTACATTTTAGTATATTTTTATTTTTTCGCAATAATTTTTTTTAAAATACAAAACTAACTATTATAAATAATTTCATATTTATTTTTATTTTATTATAAAAAACATTTATTTTATATAATTTAAATAAAATAAATTATTTTAAATTTATTTTCATCTAATATATTTAAAAAAAATTATTTTCTATAATCAATTATTCAAATAATTTATCTTTTCACCTAATACAAATACACATTCGGTGTAAAGGAATAAAGAATTATTGGAATTTGGTTCCTTGAATCGAAGTCTTAGTGTTGATTAAGAGCATAATAGGATAAGGAGCTTTGATACTCTTACATCTCAATTGAGGTGTAGTGTTGGTTAAGAGCATAATTGTACATGGAGTTTTGATACTCTTGTATATCATTTTGAGGTGTACAAAATAATAAAAATAAGAGATAAAAATAAAAAAATGAAAAAATGAAATATGATATATGATGTAATAAAAAAATATAAAAAAATAAAATATATTAAGATGTAAATATTTTTGATAAAAAAATTTCAGTAAGCTTTTACTTTTTGTGTTTACTAAAAATATCCTACGACGGACAACTGAAGACTAAATAACTGTTTTTTGTTGCGAGTTGTCGGGTTATAACTTACAGTACTCTCTAAATTCCTTCTATTTTTTCATATAGTTACCTACAAAGTTTTAGACAACCATTTATTTTTAAAAATTGACTCACTCATCCACCTTTTTGAAATAGCCTTTTCTGTACATGCATGCAATTAAAACGGAGAAATGACTTTTTTTCCACTTTTAGATAACATGATTGAGATTTAAAACAAACTATTTAAAAGCATTTATTGTAAATGCATAACTCTGGGATGCTATTGGCATCAATTGATTCAATTTTGGAGGTTGACGTTTTCAAATGTGTATTGGAGCAGAGCCCATTCCAAATAAGTTGAATAAATAAGATTCTCTGAGGACTTTGTCAAAGGCAATTTCTACTTATAAGTAACTACATTTTTATCACAAGCCTTTTAGGAATAAATTTTTTCCATACACAATAAATTACTACATAAATAATAATATACATAAACATTAAGCAATTGCTTCATGTCAAAGGATTGATTAAGCTTATAGCTAGGAATCGAAAGATTCTACAACAGAATAGAAAGTATAACTGCTTAATCGGAAGCACCTATGGAACTTGTAATAATGAATGGAAGAAGGATTCTCTGCAATTTATATTTACTTTTATACACATTGCTTTGGAAGAGAAAGAATTTTCCCACTAAGCTCCTAAACTTCTAATTAAACAAACATTTTTTCTTCTTAAAAAAAAAAAAAGAATCAATCTTACCCAAAAGCCAATAGCCTGATTGCCAAAATAATTGCAGAATTAGAATACCCTTTTTCTTGATTTACCTTGAGAATTGTTGGAGGAAAAGAGCCTCTTTAAGACCTTCACAATGACCACCATACTAGGCCTATACTTGGTTTGAAGAAAAGAACCACTGGTGTTGGCAACTTTTAAGGCTGTAGCACTTCTGAATTGAACCATCTCCTTTGAAGAGGAGGTAGCAAATCCTGATTTTGAAGAGAACTCCTCATTGAAAACCTCCCACAACAAGTCCATTGGGACCTCTTCATCATCTACTACTGTTGTTTTCTTTCCATTTTGGACACATGAAAAGCTCTTCCTTTGGCCCTTAGAGATCAATTTTGCTCCAAAGCAATCCTTTTCCAAAGAACCTTTTGGTGATAGATTCCAAAGAGGAGGTGAATGAAAGCTGTATGCACAAGTGTCACTAATTCTGGGGAAGCTAAAGTCTTCTGTATCCATGGCTTGGCTAATCAGTACTTTGTAAAATATTAAAGAGAAGGGAATGATATGTGTGTGACTTTGGATTAGGTTTGTAGGTTGGACTTGGACCAAGTTGTTGTTTTGGGGAAGGTTCTAGTTCAACTGCTGCACAAAGGTACACTTGTTGTTCATGATAAGAGTGGGGTTTATGGTCCCTCTTCTCAACTTATATTTTCTAGGAAGATCTTTACCTCTCATATCATCATAATTCATAGGTAGGATAGGGCCATACATGCCTAAACGTAATATAAATTAATAAAAAGCAAAACCAATATAGCACCAAGTCACCTGCTTAATTTCTTATGAAAACAATAATTGAAAGTTGGCACAATAAAAAACAATAAATTGAAAGTGAAAATAATTAGATTTCCAGGAATCTGATTTTACCTATTCAAGATCATCCATTTGGATGTTAAAATATCTACTATTTGATGCAGCACAAGAGTGTGCAGAATTTTGTATAGTAAAGTAAAAGTGTAGGAAGGTTAACTTGGTGTGATAGGGTCATACATTGTAACTAGTTCTAGTCAATAGATTATTTATTGAACTAAATTTTTATATTATGTCTCTCTTTTTTTATTTATTAAATATAATTTTAATGTTTAACATATGATGCAAATTGCAGTAGAATGGATAAGGGCAAATAATTTTTATGCAAAAAATATATTTTTATATAAATATTATTTTATTTATCTTACATCCAAATCTAACTAGTGAAATTTAAAAAAAAAAATTATCAAACCACTTGCATCTAGATGTATCCAAATGTAAGTCAATGTTTCTATGTAAAAATAATTTTTCTGTTTGTATGCGAGTCATTTTTTAAATGGGCCGTAAGAAAAATTTCATCTTACATTACCATAATTTATTCAATTTTTTTAGAGTAATGTTTGACTGAAGATCATAGGTAACAAACAAACTATATATAATAGAATGCATAAATATTAAAAAAAGACAATATAAATAAAGAGTTAAAACAAATTTATAAGTTTTTTCTTTATTTTTAACATTAGGTTAGAGATTAAAACAACAAGAGTTTGGCTAAGTACAAATCATTGAGAGGGGTTTCCGCTTCTTTTCTACGCTCAAAATTTATGGCCATAATATAATGTTATTGGAAGTTGACCCTCCATTTGACTTCCCAATAACACAAGGTAGCAAATCACACTATGCAAATGACCAAGGACCAACCAAATTAATTAGAACATCTTGCAACATGATTGGCCTTAAAAAATGAAATTCGCCAATGTTGTTTGTACTGCACAATTTTAAAGGAAAAGGACAAAGTGAAACAAATTCAACATCAAGATAGAATTCAAATCTTATAACTAATAATATTTGAGTTTTTTTTTTAACTAGTTGGCGTGTGGAAAAAATAGTTGGAAGAATGTAGATTGCACCAATTTTTTATAATTATCATGATAAATAGTTTTTTAGTGTATATCCACCAGTCTCAAAATAAAGGAACAAAGTTGGAAATTTGAAATACCACAACGTACAAGCTACGCGAATTGAAATTAAAAAAAAAAAATCATTAATTATTAAATATTGACTTTAGAAGTCAACAGTCAAGTCACCCCCTCTACAAGAATTTGGGGCAGACTCTAACATGCGTGAAGATTGGGCACAAAAAGAAATTTGATGCTTTTACATCCCAAAATGACATATAGAGAGTGGTAAAAAATGAGAAAATAAAAAAAAAATAGAAAAAGTATATATGATATATAATATGAATAGTGTTAATATATATTATAATTTTTCGGAAAAAATATCTCTTTTTAAGTCATCTCTCTGTGGTGCATGTGTTTAAACAATAATATTATCCGTTTTATTAGTATGTCTTTAAGCTTACATAAAATGAAACATTAATAAATAAATTTATCAAAATTATAATATTTAATATTATTAAATTATATCCTATAACTTTTAATAAAAATATTACATTTAATTCTTGTATGTCGTAAACTCTAATTAAAAAATTTGTCATATTATACGTTTTGATAAAAAAAAAGAAAAAAGAATGCACATTTCAGTCCAGCAGAAAACCCCTGCTATCCTAGGAATACTGCTTCAGTTGCTAGTGCATGATCGGTGTTGCATTTTTTATAAACAATTACGTTATTAAAAAAGGTTTTTTAGGAAGGTAAATAGGTATTTCCTCAAAAACAAATTAATTTAAACATGCAAATATTCTTCAAATTGTATCTCTATTGTAATGGGAGATTTGTAGGTAATAAAAATGTTTTAAATGTTAAACCAGTGTGAAAGAACTAATTTAATATTTAAATGTATTTTGAAAATTTCCCATTTTATATTTTACATATATTTATAAACTCATACAGTACATAAGATTTTTTGTGAGTGTAATTAAAAATAAACACAATAATAATCTACGTAACCCTAAATAATACATTTAACAATGTAAAGTACGTAAGTTGCTCCATGTAACATGTTATATGTAGAAAGTTGCTTTTTATGCAAAGTCCAAGACAAGAAAATACCAAGAAGAATGCCAAAGGAAAATGAACATAGTACATCTAATTTAGAATCTATTGAATGGAAAGAAAGAGATATAATATGTTATCAAAAAATGAAATATATTAAAATATAAATATTTATAAAATGTATCATAATCAGAATTCAATATTAAACCAAACAAAGGAAAGATAGCACCACTTTTCTTGCAATTACCAACCAACTAGCTATCCCAGTCAAGTCCACTCCAAACTGACCAACACTTTTACCACACTTCCCCTCTTTTGCAGCAATTTTCTTTGCACTAAACAATCTCAAATCTCAAAACCCAATATCTCTTGCATAAACTGTCATGTCTGCCATTATTATTCTCTTGTTGTTTAGTTCAGTTGTTCTTTCCTCTATTATCTCTTCTTCCTGAATAGCACAGATAAAATATACACATCCATCATTCACACCCCAAAGAGATGCATACATGATATTATAGCAGTGAAGGGTAATCACAGTTTACAAAGCAAACATAACTAGAAACATGGGCAGGTATGAGTGCTTTCTTCGTACTTTACTCTTGTTTGGGTTCTGTCATATTCCAATGGTTTTGTCTCTGCTGTCTCAAAACCAAACAAACACTATGATCACTCTCTCCCACCTTCTTAATGTTCCTGATTGGAATAGCACCAACGACCCTGATCCATGTGCATGGAAAGGAGTTAGTTGTGACCTTAACAATTCATCTGTGATCAAGATTATCCTATCTGGTTCTTCTCTCTCTTCTTCGGAGTTTCTGCCTATTCTTTGCCAAATTGAAACTTTGCAGCATATTGATGTCTCCAATAACTATTTGAGCTCAATCCCAGACAAGTTCATGGCTGAATGTGGGAAGGTTGAGAATATAAAGCTGCTGAATTTCAGTGGAACCATGCTAAATGGTGCTTTGCCTACTTTCCATGGTTTTGATGGATTGGAAACTTTGGATATGTCTTTCAATGGTCTGCAAGGGAGTATTGGTTTACAGTTAGATAGATTGGCTAGACTCAGGATTTTGAATCTAAGTAGCAATAACTTCAATGGGAATCTTCCCATCAACCTGGGGAGGTCCATGGTTTTGGAACAGCTTCTACTTTCAATGAATCATTTTCAAGGAAGAATCCCAGAAGAAATTTTGAGCTATAAAAATTTGACTGTGATTGATCTTAAGGAAAATATGCTTTCAGGGCCTATCCCTAGTAATATTGGAAATCTATCCAAATTGGAAATTTTGAGTCTTTCCTCTAATCAACTCAATGGGGGAATTCCATTAACACTCTTGCACATCACATCCCTTAAAAGGTTTGCAGCAAATCAAAACAAATTCACTGGTGCCGTTCCTCTTGAGATTACTAAATTTGTAAGGAATTTGGATCTTAGTTATAATGAATTATCCGAGTCCATTCTTGAAGACCTTTTATTTCCACCACAGTTGTTGGTTGTAGATTTGTCCTATAACAAGTTAAAAGGGACTTTACCTGCAAATATTTCTCATAGTTTAGTCAGGTTGAGATTAGGGGGAAATTTCCTTAGAGGAGAGGTTCCTTCAGGTATTTGTGCAACCGTTCCAGATTTAACATACATGGAGGTGGAAAACAATAGCTTGACAGGTTTGATACCATCTGGATTGAGCTCTTGCCATAAATTGGCCTTGTTGAATTTGGCTCAGAACCAATTAACTGGGCCATTGCCTCCAGAGCTTGGAAACCTTAGGAATCTCCAAGTCTTGAAGCTTCAAATGAACAAGCTTAATGGTAGCATCCCAATTCAAATAACCACTCTACACAAGTTATCTACACTGAATTTGAGCAGGAATTCTCTGGATGGATCAATTCCACCTGAGATGTCAAGTATGTCAAGCCTTATATTCCTTGACTTGCAAGGAAACAATCTGAGTGGTTCTATACCATCATCCATTAGCAACTAGAGATCTCTTATAGAAGTCCAACTTGGGGAAAACCACCTAAGCGGTGACATTCCACCTATGCCAGTGAGTCTACAGATTGCCTTGAATCTCAGTAGCAACAATTTTACTGGAAATATTCCTAGTAGTTTTGGTGATTTGATTAATCTAGAAGTTTTGGATCTCTCAAATAACAACTTCATTGGTGAAATTCCTGAGTCCTTGACTAAAATGGCAGCATTGACACAGTTGCAACTTTCAAACAATCATCTACATGGTCTTCTTCCATCATTTGGTTCCTATGTTATAATTGTTTCAAGAGGAAATAATATCATAGACAATCGGAATGCTACCGCACCCAACAATTCTCCAAGAGCAGCAAAGAATGGGAAATCTGTTGCAGTGGCTGTCCTTGTGGCAATTGCTGCTGCTATTTTTCTGGTTGGCCTAGTCACCCTGCTGGTTGTATCAATCTCGCGACGTTATTGCAGGATTAATGATGAACACTTGCAGTCAGGAGAAGGCGAAAATCTTCCCCTTCCACAGGTCATCCAAAGTAATTTGTTAACTCCAAATGGGATCCACAGATCAAACATTGACTTCTCTAAGGCCATGGAAGCTGTTCTTGAAGCATCAAACATTACCTTGAAGACAAGGTTTTCAACATATTATAAAGTGATTATGCCATCTGGATCAACCTATTCTGTGAAGAAGCTTAACTGGAGTGACAAGATATTCTCAGTGAGCAGTCTTGATAAATTTAAGAGAGAGTTAGATGTTTTGGCAAAGTTGAACAATTCAAATGTCATGATTCCTCTAGCTTATATTCTATCCACAGACAGTGCTTATGTATTTCACGAGTTTGTCTCAAATGGTTCCCTTTTTGATGTGCTTCATGGGAACATGGGAAACTCTTTAGATTGGGGTAGCAGATATAGTATAGCTGTTGGGGTGGCTCAGGGTCTCTCTTTTCTGCATGGAGTTGCCTCTGATCCAATACTTCTCCTTGACCTATCAAGCAAAACTATTATGCTGAAATCCCTCAAGGAGCCTCTAGTTGGGGATATTGAACACTATAAGGTGATTGATCCCTCAAAGAGCACAGGGAGCTTTTCTGCAGTTGCTGGTTCTGTTGGCTATATTCCTCCAGGTTAGAAACTCTTTGACTTTTCATTCCAATTAATCTTTCCTTAATTCACGTATTAGTTTTATATAATGCAAGGGTAATGTGGATCAAGTGCATGTTTAGTTTTGCTGATTTTGAAGAAACACTTGCTTGTTTTTGCCAACTTTATGAGAGAGTTATTGTATTATTTCCCATAGATAATCTCGCTAAACATGTGCTAAATTATTTTTGAATTCCACAGAAATAAGTCCACAAAAATAACAATACTATGAAGTATGAACAAAATTGTCTCTAGTTCATAGTTACATAGTATCAGATGTGTGGTCTTGTTAGTTGCTGTTTGATATTAGTTACAAAGACAAACCTGACTAAATTAAACAAAAACTATTTATGGCCTGGAAATCGCTGTTATTTTCATCAAGCACATTACCCCCCAACGATTTATAATTAAATGAGTACAGAATATTTTTTTATTTTTGAACACAAAACAGGTTAATTTAAACACACATGAAATGATTAAAGCTCTAAACTATTTTGTTTGTTGATGGGCAGAGTATGCATACACAATGAGAGTAACAACAGCAGGGAATGTCTACAGCTTTGGGGTTATTCTGCTAGAATTGTTGACAGGCAAACCTGCAGTGACCGAGGGAACTGAATTGGTCAAGTGGGTTTTGCATAATTCAAGAAACCAAGATTACATTCTTGATTTTAATGCATGTAGAACATCACTGGCTGTCAGAAACCAAATGCTTGAAATTTTGAAGATTGCACTCGTTTGCGTAAGTACATCACCTGAAGCTAGACCAAAGATGAATAGTGTGCTACGGATGATGCTAAATGCTAGATAAAATCATATTCTCGAGGGACAAATTAAATCTTCAATTTTTTTCGGTGGTGTTAAATCTAGAGAAGATGTATATAATGTTTGATTGGACGAGTTTTTCTTAATTCTTCTACGGTGTTGTATAAATTAAGCTTTTCTTGCTATGCTTGGTATGCCAGCTCTGTAATCAGTTTGCTATAGTCTACATTATAGTTCATACGGTCATATATATACTTGATAATTTTATTTAATTTTAATTTTGATATTACTTTTAGAACACTTTCATCTCAACAACTCGTTAAAATTTCTTAATTTTTGTTTAAATAATTTTTATATGATTATATAAATATCGTCTAAAATGTGGAAGTTGATCATTTAAATAACTGATAATAATAAGGAACTTCCCAACCTAACATATCCTCAAACATTTATTGCTTAACTTTAAAAACTCAAACAACTTTGCATGAAAAAATCCTTCATTTCGCATCCTTATTTCAACTTCTTTAGTTTAAAAAGAGTAATTTTACATCAAATACAATAATACTACACAATACAAACATAATATTACACAACAAAAACACCAAATAGTGTTAAAAACTAAACTTTTAATAAGAAAATTCAAATTAATTTTTTATCAATGATACAACATGTTATTATTTATACAAACTAATCAGAACAATTAGTAAACAAGTTAACAAATTTCAATGAGATTAAATTGTTAACAAATTAGCAAGTTTTTGAAATTCAAGTTCATTAATTGTTCCTCTTTATTCTTAATGTATCTATAAATTAATCACTTATAATTAATTTTAAATTTTTATTCATAATTAAAAAATTAAAAATAAAATGAACAATGAAGATCCTCTGGATTAAGTGACCCTTAGTGAGACCAAATCTTTCACATTCATTGTCGTTGAATCAAAATGTCATGACAATCAGATTACAGCCGCAATTTTCTTTATCACTACCTTTTTTTGTTCCATAACATAATCGATGTTCAATCCTTCGTGTCAATTTTCTTGATTTAGAATCCAAACTTAAGCTCTATGCTTACACAAATAATAGACATTATTAGACAATAATGAACATCCAAAAAAGACAAAAAAAAATTATCAGACAACATAAAAGAAAAATGTAAAAGGCATATTCGACTGAAAATATCATTTAAGAAACTATAGCTCAGCTTTCCTATTCAAAACTCTTCCCCTGTTCTTCGTATTCTTCGTAAAATACTATGGCTCCTCATTTTCTGCTCGTCAATGATTAATAATCCCGCAACCATGATGAGAAAAATCAAAATCAGAAAGGGAAGTTTTTCACTTAGTTAGGAAAATGCGACTAGAAGGTAAGATCTTTTGGGTCCTCAATAATCTGCGACAGGGTTCGCAAGAATGAAGCAACATCGGCACCGTATATTACTCGATGATCTGCTGTAACATTGACCTGCAATTTTGCATTTCTTCAGTAATAGGAAACAGGAGTCTGGACCTGGATTTATGTTTCTTTGACAATAAATAAGTTATACTCCTACATATACAAATGCCTGGACTCTCATACCTGCATTTGGTTCTTCATGCCAATGCGACCATCCTTGGTGGCTACAACAGTTGGCTGTGATGCTCCAACAGCCATTATTGCTCCCTACACAAATCCAGAAAATGATCACATCCATGTTGCCCATCACTGTTCTAATTGGAATAAATAGTCAACCAATTGCACAATTTGAACACAAGTAATAACACTCACAGTTCCAGGTGGCAGAATAGCATCGAAGCGATCAACACCAAACATTCCCAGGTTGGAAAGAGTGAAAGTACCTAGAAAAATTAAAGCAATCAGTGAGGATGGCCACATATCAGAAAGAGTCTCCTTAATTTGGCCCCAATTGAATGTCAGAGTTCATCCATAACAAGAACATTATTTCTTTAGGTAAATATCATAAATCTGTATCCTGCTTCTTCAAGAGGTCCCCATGACCAGAACAATAAAAGCTAATATATGAGGCAGAATTAATTAAGTTGGCACTTCATAGTCCATACAAGATGAGTCACCAAGGCACCAACAGCACCATATGTTCCAGTGGTTCCATCACAAAATAATAAAAGAAATTAAGAAAGTACAACGTTAAAATTCTTAAGTAATTATGTAGCAGCAAAAGGAGAAGTTGGAAATCCAATTTTAATTAATTGACCTAAACAAACCTTATTCTTATACAGATTTTGAAATTCCAAAGGCCATAAGAACTGATCAGTTATTACTGTTGAAAAATGATGACCATGGCATCACTCAACTCCACATTCTTTCTTCATTGAATTATTGCCATTCTCATGTTGAGTAAAACTCTCATTGTGGCCAGATAATGTAAAAGAAATCCCTGCGCTCCCAAAATTAACAACTCTAAGCCATGGCCAAACCACATTAATCATCCTGCTCAGCCTTTCGGACCCAAATTTATTCTTCCAAGTTCCAACCTTAAAGCACTCATACAATTGTCAACCTCAAAATACAACTATGATAAGCACTCATAAAAATCTTCAGTTTTGTCAGTGAAGTACCCATTTAAACTGAGGTTTTCTTTAGCATACAGTTATAACCTTATTCTGCTATAATATTTTGATTGTGAAAGCTTGACTTCACTAATTTAGAAATGGGTTTATGAAAAAGAAATCAGAACATTCACTTGAAAACAAGATGATCTTATATCAACACCAGTCCTGAAGCCCCACAAACTACATTTAATGCCTACATTATCACATTCCATACCTAAAACTAACAGTTCAAAGATAAAGCATATGACAGACATGTAAAGTTACCCCTGCACCTGCCTTTCTTTATCAAATTTATCAGTTTAAGTTATATGTTCATTGATTTCACAGTTGCAGGTGAATGCAACCTAAGAGGAACAAAACAAAGTATAAGACAATCCATCAAACTGTCCCAATCCAATTTTCAGACCGGAATTTAACACTAGACACAGCAGGCCACAACAACCATGGAATCCACCATTGTCATTCATATTTTAAAACTCAGCCATTCTTTACTTTTGGGCAAAGATATCTCCTATGTATATAATGATTGGCTGTTGATGACATTAATGTTAAGTTAACTATCAATATCCCTAGTCCTTACTTACAAATTTTAAGAATTCCATGATCAATTGGAAAACTCATTGAGATATCCAAATGTATAAATATGGGATAACTGTACCGGTGTTGTATTCATGAGGTTGCAGCTGCTTGGCTCGGGCTTTATCAACCAACTCCTTCCACTTTCTTGACAACGAATAGACATCAACCTACAACAAACATCAAATATATCATTTTACAATTAAGCACCAGCTTATATCAGAAGGGGAAAAAATAGAAGTTGCTCAAAATATAGTGTCAAAAACCTTATCGGCATCCTGAAGCACTGGTGTAATCAGTCCACCATCCATAGCCACAGCAACTGCAATATTGATGCTGCTGTTATATGTAAAGCTATTGCCATCTCTACAACTAGAGTTCATAACAGGATGTTTAACAAGTGCAAGTGCAGTAGCCTTGGCAAGCAATGCTGTCATAGTAACTCCCTTTGACTTGATCTGATATTATATAAAATAGAACTCAATCAATACAGATATTAACAGTTTTGGCATGAGCCTGGAAATCCAGGGCACTTGCAGAAATCATTTGAAAAACTGAAGATATCAAACTATCATAAACTGCTAGCAACATGTTCAAATAACAACTTCATGAAGAACATAGAATCATGCATGGCTAGAATTTTCCCTTTTATCTAGCTCAGAAATTCATTAAGTACAATTTATAACTTTTGATATTAAATTTCTTTCCCAGCTTTTTTGAATCCGTTTTGTGTTCTATGAAGGTCCAGAATCCTTGCAATTGGATCTGTCAATGAATAAACTCTGATTCATCAAAAGTCCCAATAAAGTCATCCCAACTAAACATAGCATTGCCTGCAAAGGTCACTGAAATCTAGAAAGAACCAGTGTGATATTCATCTACCATTCATCTACTATCAATCATAATAATAACATGTAACATAGTGAAATAAACAGCAAATTGTTGGCCCAAGATATTCAATCCTAATCTGACTACAATTCAACCTCCTCATAAAGATTACAATTTATGAATGCATTAGCAAAGACGTATTCTAATAAGTAATAGCCAAAGAAATTTATAACCGATGTCATCATTGCAAATATTCCTATAAAGGAATGGTCCAATTAATGAAGTTAACAATACGTCTATTGACTTTGAGTAGAATATTCACATTTAGTACCACATACAAACTACAAAACAGGTGAATTCCTGTTCCTCTTTACCCCTTTTTGGAGGTGAGTGTTAATCTCTAAAGTTGCCAAGCTTTCTACAAAATGCACTGACAGGAAACATAGTTGGAAAACATTCAGATCATACCAAACAGTCCACAACCATGGCATGACCTCCCTACGCAGCACATTAAACATGCAATTGCAACATCCCACAACACAGAAAAACCAAAACAAGCATTGAAAAGAAAACCAACATTATCCACTTATCCACGTACCTTAGTCACCAGTATGACAGCTAAAAAATAATTATGTTCAATGCAATGCACGTCCAAATTCAAAGCTGACCTTCTTGTACAGGGCATCAAGTGCATCAGTAGTGATGGTGTAACCAACTCTGAAAGTGGGAACCGCCAAACTCTCCACCATGTTCCTACTCACGGCATTCTGCATTGTGGTGAAAGGTACCACGGTTCCCAACTCGACCCCAGCAGCCGCCGCACTCTTCTCCGGCACTGCCGTCGATGTGGCAGTGTTCCCAGCAGCTGCAAATGCCTCAACATCCTTAGCCACAATCCTCCCCATCGGTCCAGTCCCCAAGATCCTCCCCAACTCCACCTGTAGGAAAACGTGAAATGTGAATTTGATAGAATGAGCAAATCTGTTAGAACCAAACCACAAAAAGTAACTAACTATCCAACTTATTCATTACTGCGTAACTAACTATAAAACCACCTTCAACTCCTTGGCAAGCTTCTTCGCATAAGGTGACGCAACAATCCTCTTCCCTCCCTCCGAGGCAGGATGACTGGACGCAATGATCGGAGACGGCGCCGCCGAAACGGGCGCCGCAACCTTCTCCGGTTGAGATGCCGCAGTTGGTGCAGGTGCGGGTACGGGTACGGGTGAGGAAGAAGAAGAAGAAGAGGAAGAGGAGGCTTTGGACTTGGCTTGAGGAATCTCTTCCTCCGTCTCGGCGAGGAAGGCGATTGCGGATCCGACGGCGGCGACGCCGCCCTCCTCGACCACGATGGCAGCGAGGTAACCGTCGTAGAAGGTTTCGACGTCCATGTCGGCCTTGTCAGACTCGACGACGACGACGCTGTCGCCCTTAGAAAGCTTGTCGCCTTCAGATTTGATCCAGGAGACGATTTTGCCCTCGGTCATGGTGGAGCTAAGTGCCGGCATGAAAATTTCGCGGATCTTGGCCCGAACGACGAGGGGAGATGTCGTTTTGCGGAAGGGAATGGGGGTGCGGCGAGGGACTGAAGAGGAAGGGATGAAGGAAGTGTGGAGAAGTTGAGCCATCATGGAATGGGAATGTGTTTGGATTGGATTGAATTGAAGAGAAAGAAAGAAAGAAAGATGTATGGTTGGGTGTTGTTGAGTGAGTGTTAGTAGTAAGTAGAAAGGGAGTTCCTCGAATTCATCGAAACAAGACGGAGGTTTCAACCACCGTACCGCCCAATATAACGTCTTTTAAGTGTTTGTTGAACTTCATCTTTGGGTTTTGTTCCTATTATTCACCTCAATTATATTGCCATACATTTTCTGCTTTGGATTTGGATCCTGTTATTCTTTTATTTTCTTTCCTAAATAAGAAATAAAAGCATAAAATATTACTTATAACACGAAATAGTTTGTTATCATTTTTTCCAGATTCATTTGAAATTATTCTTAGATCATTTGTTTCTGTAAACAGGTTCATCAAGTATTTTGTCTCTTAAAAAACGTCAAAAAATGAGAGGAGAAATATCATGATAGACATTTAATATTAATTAGTATGATTATGAATTAAAAATTTAGAGTAGAAATGTGCCAGTATATTATGACACAGCTTTTAACTAAGGATATTTTAGAAAAATAATAAAAAAGTATACTTATGATTGGTTTTGCGTTCTATTTCCAGTTTAGATAGATTATATATTGTAGCATGACATATACAATTACTTAAAATCTGGCTCTTTTGCACGGTAAAAGACAATGCTTGGTGAACCATTACAATGATCGAGGATGATGGAAATAAGTTAGATTAGCATGATAGTAATTAGAGAAAAAGATAATTTAGGTTAGTAGATGTAGGTTTATGATTTAGTTTATATTAGCTTTAGATTAAGAAAATTCTATTTATTAAATAGATTGAGTTAAGTCTTTTTAAATATTTAATTTCAAATATTAAAATTTTAATTTTTTAAAAAAATATTTTAAATTTAACATGTTAATCTATTTATGTACATATACTAAATAAATAATATTATATTATATAAATATATTGATATAGTAATAATAATAGTGAGAATTATAATAACAATATATTTTTTTATTATTATTAATATAAGGTTTTAATACTATATACTAGTTTTATTTAAAGATTTAAGTTGGTTGATTAATATATAAATTTAAGCTTATTAATTTATTTAAAAATGTTTTTTTTAAAATATTTTATTATAAAACATATTTTTAAACAGATTGGCAGATTAAATTATATTTTTAAAAATATCAATAAAATTTTAAAATATAACCCATATCATATAAAAAAGTCAAAGTTTAAATCTTAAATATAAAAATCAGATTAAACTCAAATCTTATAAAATTTAAATCTAATTTATTTCCGCTTCCACACATCATATAACAGGTACTTGAGCCGTTATTTGCCCTAAATAACTATGTACACTATTACATGTAAAAGTTAATTAAGACCTGAATCAAGAAATAATAAATATCATGTTAATTTTATTAATTTACATGCAACATTTAGGATATATTTGTTTTAATGTTAAAAAATTATATTTTAAAAATAAAATACATATTTTAATATAAATATATAAATTAAATTAATTTATATTCATATTTTAAAATATTTAATAATTTAAAATTAACTTCACTAAAATCAATTCTACTTAACTTTAAACTAAATAAAAATGCAATAAAATTGTAACAACCTACTTAACAAACACTAATCAAGCAATAAGATCTAATAATATTGGTAAAATACCTTAAGTTTAGTTCTTACTAATAATCCTTTATAGTACATAAGTTAAGTTATCTATAGGTAAAACTGACTTTCAAAAACTAATAAACAGAGAAAGAAATTGACTTCTTAGGCCGTGCATAAAAAGTTTCTGGCAAGAATAACAATAAAAAATGGTAAATTTTTCGGTATCCCAGAAAATAAGGGGGTACCGTACCCCTTCCCACCAAAAACCACTATATATAGGGTTTAGGGTTTAGGGTTAGGGGTTAGTGTTAGGATTTAAGATTTAGGGTTTAGGGTTTAGGATTTAGGGTTATGGTTTGGGGTTTAGGGTTTAAGGTTTAGGATCTATTTATGTAAAATATTATATAATAATAGTTAATTTAATATATGATGATATGTGTCATCATATTAGTGGTGTTTAGGGGAAGAGGTAACATGTGTTTGGGGGGAAGGGGTACCATACCCCTTATTTTCTGGGGTACCGGAGAAAGCACCATAAAAAATACAAGTAGGGTTTTAATGTAATATAATTTGACACTTAATGAAACACAAAAATAAAGGTTATTAATAGAATTATAATAGTAATTAAAAACAACAGTACAATTTTTTGAAATAATATTTTTAGGAATAAATAACGATATCTCATGGGGGTGTTACCGTCTGAGGTGGCACAGTGGCATAGAGCAGGATAACCTCTGTAACTCAAAGAGGAACAACCCAAGAAGCAGAAGCAATATGGGTGGTTCCATTTTCACTCACTTCCTCGTTCTCCCATCTTCTTCTCCTCATTCTCATTCCGCTCTCTTCCCATCAAAATTTCCCACCAAACCCATAATTGAATCTTCTCCCTTCACCCTTATCTGCAACACTTCATCTTCATGCCCTTCCCAATACTCAGCCCCTCGTCGTCACACTTGCTCTGTAAAGTAATCCCATTTCCTAATTTTCTACCATTTTTTCCTCTTGCTTGAAAAAGATTATAGCTTTAGTATCATGGATTCACGGGGTGCTTCATTTGCCTAGCTTCAATGCTTCATTTAAATCTTGCTAATTAGTGTTGTTTAGGACTTAGGAGAGTATTAAGTTGGGTAATTGTGTAATTGGCGATTAATTTTTCTTTTCTGAAGTTTCTTCTTGTTTGCGGTTTGTCTAATTTGAGTGGTTTATGTAGGAGTACGGAGGGAAATGAATTCCTAGACACATTCATATTCATATTCATATTCAAGACATTCAGTTTTGTTACCCTCTTAGAAGCTCTCGTTTCTTTAGTGATTCAGTATGATGCATGATGATTGTTTAACCTGCAGCACTATTTACAGAAAGATAAAAGACTCGGGAATTCAGCAGAAAGGATCTATTCTACATGGAGACAACCTTGATGCAATGAAGAACGGGATTGTGCTTCAGGTTATTTAGCTTTCACGTGTTTTACAACAAAATTAAGCATTTTATTACCTCCAGTGATCCGCTTGATAATCCGATCCTCTCAGTCTTTCTTATATTCCTAATTGATGCATTGATTCTTCTTATATTTAGCTGGCAAAATCAGCTCAAAGACTAGCCTGCTCTTATCTTGTGCTTCATTTCAAACAGCATTATCAGTTTAATCTTGAAGCATTCTCATTATTCATGCCTTATGTTCGCACCTTAAGTTCTGGATACTAATTTTTTCTTCCATCATGGACGAAGACAGAAGTTTCAAAGGGAAACGACAATGGAATTCCTTAGTACCCTTGTCACAAAACAATCTATGAGTAATTCCCTGTTCTCTATTATTAATTTTCTTATTCATAGCATGCTTTTCCATACCATAAATGAATAGGTGTGATGTATTATACAGAAAAATGGCAAGTTTTATAATGGTAAAAGTATATGGTTTTGCTGATATCAAGTTTTCCTGCATGCTGTTTGTTTTTGTAGAAACTGACCTTCTGATGTTAAAATGCTCAAATTTTGATAAACCTCTGAATCATTGTATTTATATAATGAGCAACAAATACTCCACTATTATGCCAAGATCAAGAAAACATAAACGAAAATGATTATGAAATTTGTTAGGATGAACCACAGGATAAATTATCATGTTGGTCTTATGCATTTAAATTTACAAAAGTTTATAGGTTAATTACATAACTGTATATGTACCTGTTTGCTGGTGGAGAAGATTCCTGTCTATGTGTAACTGTCTGCTAATGGACTTGGTTTAATCTATGTTATTCTCCTATTTGAAGTATTTTACCTTCTTCTGTTTGTAATTTGATTTCCCCCTATCCTTTTCTTTCATTTATTTATTTATTGGTAATGGATATTTGAATTTTTTGTTCTGATAGTTGATGTTCAAGCTGCTCAATGTGTCAAGCATCCGTGATGCATCATGGGTTTGTGGATGGGTGAGTGGGTTGGATGACCCTCTTAATTGGATGGGAACCAAATCACCGTCCCCATTTCCTGCTATCTTTCCTCTCCCACTAATTAAAAGAGTAATGTTATTCCCACCTAAAACTCTCACAACACTTTCAACTACAAGGAAAGAGATAAGAAGAGAAGAGAGAGAAGTGTAGGATAAGATAGATGATATGATGGAGAGAAACAAAAAGAAAAAAAAAATGTTGTGAGAACTTGAAGTGAGAATAGCATTACTCATTAAAAAATAACACTTTAGCAATTTGCAGTTCACCAAATTGTCTAGCCCAACCCATTTGTTTGGGTTGGTGGGTTAAATAGGCCAATCTAAATAATCAGCCATAACGATTAATGAATATTCTTAAAAGACCATAATATTATAACTCTTCTTCCCTAAGATTAAGTATAAACAAGAATTTGGATTTAAATTAAGAAAAATACTTGAATAAGTCATAAAAGTAAATCTAATGAGCTGGTTAAACAGGCTAAGAAGTTAACTCACATAATTGGCCTAGTTAACCATCATAAAAAAAAATTATTTTAAATTTTTTTGTTACATAAAGAGAGCCAACCCACCTTGACTGGCCTGTGGGTTAAGGAGGTGGGTAATAATTTATGGATTGAACCCGTCTTTAAGAAGGGTACAAACTACAACAGACCAAACAATTAACAAATTGGAATGGATTCAACTCAATTTGACAGCTCTGGTTGGCAAATAGAATTGTGATATTTCCATTAAATTTAACTGAAATTGTTGTCGTTAATACTCACATTTCTGATTGAGTAATTCAGTGAAAAATTAGTGTACCTTGTTAGTTCTAAATATTGTGTTAAACTAAGCAAATGTCAGCTAATTCCAACTTTTCAATTTTGTTTTGAAATTGCAATAATCAATTGATATACTGCCCTTTTTAATTCTGTCTTGCTGTATTTTCAGTGAACGACTTTACAACAGAAGATCTTGAAGATGGGGGAAGATCATCCAAATGGATTTCAGCATTCTTGTTTGGACAAATTATAGCAGTGATTTCTCCTGATGTTTCATATGCAAGTGGCTCACTGAAGATGAATGAAATATATGAGGTTGGAGAGTTGTTTGATTTAAGTATCCAGCTACTATACTTGGTATTGTTATTGGGTTTGCTAGGAACTGGGACTTTCTTTGTTATTCGCCAAATCCTTGTCCGCAGAGAACTAGACCTTTCTGCCAAAGAGTTACAGGTGCATCGTCCTTTTGGTCCTTTAGATTAATAGATATTTCTCTTGAGCAACATAAGGTGTTAGTCTCCTTGAATTTTACAAGTTAGTTATATAATTTTTGTTTTCCCAGTTGGATACCATAATAAAGATTATATAACCATTAGCCCTCTTGGAACTAGTTGTGTCTATGATCCTTCATCCTTACTCATTTTATTCCATTGTCTCAGGAGCAAGTAAGAAGTGGTGATGCCGGTGCAACCGAGCTATTTGAACTTGGTGCAGTGATGTTGCGCAGGAAATTTTACCCTGCTGCTACCAAGTACTTGCTTCAAGCAATTGAGAAATGGGATGGAGATAATCAAGATCTTGCCCAGGTTAGATGACTTGTTTGATTGCTAACAAATTAAATTATATATGGCGAACGTAGAATTTACTTTAAAAATAGTAGAAAGAATTATAGTGTCTCTGTGCTGCCGAGTTCTAGTTAATTCAATTCTACCTATTATGGGTCATTCTGATATAGAAGTACAAAAAAAAAAAATTATACAAAAAAGAGACAAATGTGAAATGTAATAAGTGATGTGATGAAGAAAGTCAGAGAAAAAAAAATGTCATATGAATTAATTATTATACAGATTTATGGTATGAATGACACATCTCAATATGACTTGTTAACAAACAACTTTGATAATGATGGTACCATCCAATCTATCAACATAGGTTTACAACGCTCTTGGTGTGAGCTATGTCCGTGATGGGAAGGTTGACAAAGGAATTGCTCAGTTTGAGACTGCTGTGAAGCTTCAACCTGGCTATGTCACAGCATGGAACAACCTCGGTGATGCCTTTGAGGGTAAAAAAGAATATAAGTCAGCTCTGAAGGCATTTGAAGAAGTTCTACTATTTGATCCTAACAACAAGATTGCTCGGCCTAGGAGAGATGCTTTGAAGGAACTTGTTCAAGCAACCAAAGGAGTTACTGTTGTCAAATCAAAAGAGAACAAATGAAAACCATTGTATCAACAACTCACACTAAATACACAGTTTTCAGTAATTTACTTGGATGTTTTGTAAGGAATTTTGGCTCAATTGGTGTAGTTCCTTAGTAGTTACTAGCTGAGGCAGACTATTGCTGAGAGTGTAATTGAAACTTGAAAGTGCTCAATTCTCTAATGGGTTACCAAAGCTATGCTCTGGTGCTGATGGTGCATTCACGTGTGAAAAAATTCCTATTTTTCTTTCTTTTATAAATGGTCATTTTCATGGCTTGTTGAAGTTATTCTTTTCATCACCTTCGTCACTGCTTACATCATATTTTTGAATCATTGATGTCATGCTCTGTATCTGGGCCTCCACTTTGTCCTACTAGTATTACTACCAGAAGATGGCTATAGGAGTACTTGCTAAACCAAACAAAATAACAAGAAATATAAAAAGCTATCTCTTTGACGGGTTTCTTTTTATGTCTAGTGGAACTTTACCAGCTAAAATAGATTAATACTAAAAAATTTAAATAATTTATCACAAACAATAAATTTCATACAAACGTCCCTGAGACTTACTTTGGATAGGAATAAAAAGAGTGAGAAGAAAGGAAAAAAAATTCAAATTTGGATTAAAGAAATTTATGGGAAAAAATGAAGAAAAGTTTTTAACCAATGACAGAAAATATATTGTTATTCATGGTTTCTTTCCTTTTTATTTTATTTCCTTCTGTTTAAAGAGCCTATAAAAGATTTGTTCAATCATATTAGTTCTTAAAAAATAAAAATTGTTATTTTTGTTCTTAAAAATAAAAATATTGTTAGACTTAATCTTTTTTGGAAATTAAATTAAAATTAAAATCCAGATTAAATTAAATGAATGAAATTGATAATTTCAATCTTTCAAATACTGATATAGTTTATTCCAAATATTTCAAAAACTCAAATGATAGTTTACTACTATAAACTTACTTTTGTGTTTTTGTTTTTCCTCCCACCCTCAAAATAAAATAAAATAAAGGAAAAATTATACTTCTTCATTCATGTTCTTGAGCAATTTGTTTTTATTAAGATGTTATAAAAAATTGTGTTTAATTTTCCGTTGATAGATATTAAAAAGAAATAGGTTTTATAACAATTTTAAAAAAAGCATATTAAGATAAAAATAAACACAAGTTTTTATATGATAAGGTTAAATTTTAAAATAAAAGGGGAGTAAAATTAGTTTATGTGAGACAATAGGATATATATATATATATATATATATATATATATATATATATATATCATATTATTACTAAGTGATAATAATTTTAAAAAAATAAAAATTATAAATACTTAAACAGATAAAAAATTTAAAAATAAAAAATAAATTGTTATCTTTAAAATATATATATATATATATATATAAAAATTAAAAGAATATTTAGTTGCATGAGGATTCATCCCATTTCTCCCTTCAATTCCCATCTCTATCTTCCCACTTTCTGATAAAGTAAGAAAATGATTGGATATTGGGTTTAGTAAATGAAGACACGCGTATGCCACGGTTTATTATTGTTTACATAATGGAGATCAGAAATTCAAAGGATTGTTAAGATTGGTCTCTTATGCGAAACAGTGAATCGGTTAAAAATAGAAATAATTTCATAAATAAAGTTTAAAGTTTGAATATTATATATGAAAAAATATTAAAAAAACTAATTTGGTCATACTATAAATATTTTAAATTTAAATAAAATTATTTTCAACAAGATATATATATTATCTTAGATTTAAAAAATAAATAAATAATATTAACTAGTCAAAATTATTCCAAAACTTGAAAAATATAACAAAAGTAATTTGCATAAAAATGAAGATTACTTAATATTCTAGATGTTAAGCCATCAGATATACTTTAATAAGGCAAACCAATAATCCATTTAAAATTCTGTTTTGGAGATGGTAAGTAGAGATGGCAAAGCAAGCTATCTAACCTGCATATAAACGGATTAAGAAAAGGCTAAATATAATTTGAGCTAATGATATTTCAAAATTTAATAAAAGTGTTTTCTTTCAATGTTTTTATGAATTTTTACAAGATAAAATTAAATCAGACTGAAAAAATTTAAAAGTTAATTTAGATTTAAAATCTACATTTAATTAATCAAGTTTAAGCTAATCTAGCTGAACCAATCCATTTTGCTATCTCCAATTGCAGATGTGAATAATACTTCTAGAGTTGTCAAGTGGATCGCAATCATATAATAGAAGTGAACTTTGTAATTATCTTAACTATTCCTATGAGACCTTATTAAAACCTTATCCTCTTATAGGATGTGAAATATTTGAAGAGATATTACTTTTATAAACATTCTTAGAACATCATTTTCAATTTTTTGTTATCACATCATCTATTTTATTTCCATGTTTCTTTTTTTCTTCTTATTTATTATCAAACATTATATTTTTTATTATTGTAAAGTATATGATGATTTCTCTTCGAAAAACAGGTTTGGGAATGTGGGATGCATGAAGGGGAGTAAATCTCATTCCAATGTAAAAAAAGCTCTATTTCGATTCTGAATCTCAGTCCAATTAGGCTATTTCGAAACAATGGTGAAAGCAAAAATATCTCCTTATGTTTAAATCATGAATATTTTAATTTATTACAATGAGCTGTCAATGCACAAAACAAGGGTTGCATATGATAAGGATTTAATTAACATTTCAATAACACTGAAAAGACAATGACAAATATATGTCAATTCTTTCACAATTCATTTCAACAATTGTTAGGATGAGCTTAATAGTAAAGTTACAAGATTTTAAATTTAAATTTTATATTTCTATTTAATATAAAAAAGGCATATTAAATAAATTTTACAATATATTACCACAATAAAAAAAATGTTAGTTTTATGCAAGTTTTCAATAAACACTATTATAATTTTTAAAACCTTTTTTTCTGTTTTTATTTTTTTTTCTAAAAGTAAAAATATATTCAGCCTCTAACTAATACATGAAAGTATTTTCACCTTTAATTTAAGTTAAAAAATGTAACATAGTTTAAATTCATTGATATCTAAAGATAAATGTAACTTTGCTCGCTTTATAATTAAGCTTAATTTAATCATCTACATAGATAAGCAGCAAACAAATTATATAAATCAAGCTAATCCCTAATTATACTCGAACCCTATTTCTATTTTCTAATCTTACCTCTTTACATTTAGCTAAAGCCCTATGCATTGAATGTGGATTGCATTGGTCAAAGAGATTTTGAAAATGATGCCGAGGTAAGTAAGGTTGTGCACTACACGTATATGGATTGGTTTGATTAATTAATTTTTTAATGTATATTTAAGGAAACATATAAAAGTTTACATATAATAAATTTCATTAAATTAATAATTTTTTAATAAAAAATTATTATTTACTTTTATTGTATACCTTCGTTAATTAATTGACAAAGTTTGAAACTGATGAGTTGGATGGGGCTTTTCCCCTGCCTCTTATTGAAAGGAAAAATAATAATAAAAAACTGATGTGTGGGAATCCGGTCATATTAACTTACTAAGTAGGAATTTAATTATAATTAATTTAGACATAAATGAACTAGTAAATGCGTAGAAATATTCTACACGTATTTTTTTTAATTACTTTTATAGTATATATATATATGTATATATAATATTGAGAAAAGATAATTTACTTTAAAGATGAGTATATCATAATATATTTTTTAAATAATTAAATTTTACCAATATAATTGTTAAATTAATAAATTTTATTATTTAAAATATATTATAAAATTTAATAATTTATTATATTATTTTATTTTAATAAATATATATTAGTTTAAATTTATTTAATAAAATTTAAATTTTTTAAAAATTTATAAATATAATTTATATAATAAAATATATTAATTTTAACGATACAATTGACGAAATTTAATCGTTAAAAAATCCACAGAAAAAATTATAATAAATTTAATCTTAAAATAATTTTATCTTGTATTTTTTAAGAAGCAGAAAACGAAAAAAAACTTACCGAGGGACCACCGTACCTAAAGGCGTGTGCGCGAGTCCATAAAGATGTGCAGCTGAAGAAACGAAGGTGTGGCTGATGAGTTGATCTAAGTATGAGCAACATTGTTATCTTCTTCAACAAACTCTTCCTGCACCAAAAAGAGCACGCCTCAACTTTCTTATGAATTAGGAAGTAGAATTAGTAAATGATAAAATTATATTAATTTAAAGATAAAAATAAAAATATGAATGTTTAAAGAAAGGTTGAGACAAATATTTTAAAAAAAGAACTTGTTACACATGTTAAGAGTAACCTATATCTATTTACACTCTTTTGTAAGTCATTAAATCTATTTTTTTTAATTTTTTTAAAATGTTAAGTATTAAATAAAATATATAAATAAATAAATAATATTGTTTATATATAGAAAAATAATATTTGAATATTTGAAGTAATTAAATAATAATTAAATATTTAAACTGATTTGATTGAGTAAAAATGTTGTAAGCGGAAAAATAATTAGCTGATTTGAGCTTGGGCTGTTCCAACCTCACACCTTCAAAGTCACTTCTTTATTAATTTATCCATAAATCTAACAAATGTTTAAATATTTAAAAAATTAAAGGGTTTTAAATTCAAATAATATGAGATTTAAATTTTTTAGAAATATATAAATTTCACTGCAAAGTCAAAGTTACTGTGGTAAAATTTGAACATGTTAATGTTCCTCAACTTGGCCAAGTGGGTTGCTTTTATTTAATCTTAATTTTTTAAGCAATTTTTTTCGTATCAACAATCAATATTAGACTTGACAAAATTTAATGTTATTCAGATTTAATTAAAATCAAGACTAAGATGTGATTAAATTAAACATGAAATGTTAGTTTATCTAATTTAACTAAATAATTATTACATTTAATTAAAATTAAATCTTCAAAAAATATGGCAAAGATGTTAGAAATAAGAAGAAAAAATTTTGAAAATAACAAACATGGCATAATGAAAATTTATTTTGAAAATAAACTTTTGGATTATTTGATCTTTTAAATCTTTATAAATAATTAAATTTAGTAAAGCTTTCTTAATGATAGAATGTTAGGGAAAAAAAGATATCATAACTCTTTATATAATTGTCAAATACGATCATTATGAATAAAAATATAAAGATATTAAATAAAAGCAATTATTTAAGTGTCTTGATTGTAGGCACAAGGAGGTAACATGAACTTAAAAAAAGCTTTGTACATGAAAAGGAGCAATAAACCCATCTTCCTAAGAAGCTCACAACTTTGCACCACTCAGCACTCACCAGTTTGAGTCGCCCCCACAGGAACCCCTCACCAGCTCAACCATTATTTGTTTTACACGTTTTTTTATTTTTTATTTTTTATTTTTAAACCCACAGGTCAAATTAAATTTGCACATGCATGCATGCATTCATGCATGTCCATACAAACAAACCAAACTCCATCATCCTAGTCGTCTTGAGTGGGACCCTTCACAAATTTTCATAATCTCAAATCAAACCTCAACGGTTGTGATTGATGGATGCAGAAGGAAGGTGATAAGAAATGCCCCCACCAGTGTGGACCCCACTTGGAGCAAACAACATTGACCCACCAAATGGACGGTAGTAATAGTGGGGTTGACCAAAAATGCTTCTGCTATGTTGTGTTCAACAGAAACACAGTTAAACCTCTTGGTAACTCTTTGCGTATATAACCACTCACTTCAGCTTCTTTGTTTTCTTCCTCACCTCAATTTTTTTTTCTGTTCTTTTTCTCTAACAAATGGAGTATTCAGATTGCTAGAGCTTCAATTCAGCTTTGAATCTGTCACTGTAAGTTCTTTATTCCATTGATTCCTTTTGCTACTTCGATGTCTAGGGTTTGCTCAGAAAGCTTGCATATTTTTTTCTGCACTTTTTTCCCCCTTTCGTTTTGGAACTTTTATATTGGTACCTTGAATGGTTTGTTCAATCTTTTATTTTATTTTATTTTTTTAATTGTCTCTTTTTTTTGCCCCTTCTTTTCTTGGTCGAAATCTGAATTGGCGTTTCGTTGTTGTCAATTTTGACATGTTGGAATTTTTAGGGTAGTTGATGATTGGGAAGAACAAGAGGTGAGAATGAGTGGGTGGAGAGATCTTTGAGTATGTAACTGTGAAATGCTTCCTTTTAAGAAATTTGATGATTGATTTTCTACAATTGGAGTATTGGATTATGCAGCTTCATGAAGTACCGAAGGGTGATGGGGAAAAAAATATACTGTTGCATATGTTTTCTTCTAATTGTACGATGATTTAAATATTTGTTGGAAGGGGGAAATTTTGAATTTGGATCTGAAGATACATGAAAGGGATAATAGCTTGATCTTGAGAGTTGAGATTATTGTGTAGGTATTGACTAAATCGAAGCCTTAGCCTTTGTTAGCTAGTTGGTAGTACAACCAACAAAATCTGATTGATTTGGGTGATTTTGATTTCATGAATCTAATACCAATTGTCAATCTTATGGTATGTGATCATCGTATTTGCATGGGCATCTAGGTTGAATGGTATATTTCTTCTAGTGGGGATCATACATGTATTTCCCCACTTCATATTAATTCAGATCCTTTTAGTGATCGCATCTAGTTGGATATTTAAGCAAACAATATTGTGGTCTTTTCTTTTGTTAATAATATTTGATATTCATCACCTGTTCTGTACTGAGTTACCTTTGATTGACAGGGATCTTGACTTCTTTGATAGAGTTTAAAATGGATCCTAAAGGAAGCTTATGTGCTAACAACTGGGCAAGGTCCTCTTCCTTAACCTCTCCTGGGAATGGATTACAAACTAATTTGCCCTCAGATCCACCCTCTTTCTATGGGGTCAGCATTGAATCACCTTTCAAAGAATTCAACCAACCCTCTCCTCCAACCCAGTCAGCAATTCCAGATGAATCTAACAAAGATATTGAGATCCCTGATCAAGAAAATTGTCCACCAAGTGACTCGTCACATACCAGTAAACTCCAAGATTGGGATCCCAATGCGATGTTGAATAACCTTTCCTTCCTCGAAGAAAAGATTCATCAGCTCCGGGATCTGGTGCATTTGATTGTTAATAAAAAGTGCCAACCTTTTGGACAACCTCATGATCTAGTGACTCAGGAACAGCAGCTTATCACCGCTGATCTTACCTCAATTATTGTTCAGTTGATCTCTACTGCAGGTAGCCTTCTCCCCTCTGTTAGGCACACCCTCACAAACACAAATCCCATGGTTGGACAGCTTGGCCAACTTCGTGGGGTTAACCTCCCTTTTGGATCAGACCCAAGTAGTGGTATTAAGCCACAAAATAATGGTGCAAATAAACTGTTTGATCAGTCTGCTCAGAATGATCCACCTAATAATTGTGAAATGGAGCAAAACTACAATATGGAAGAACATGAGCCAAAAGATGAAGAAGATGTGGAAGAGGGAGAGAACCTTCCACCTGGTTCCTACGAGATTTTACAATTAGAAAAGGAAGAAATCCTTGCACCTCACACACATTTCTGTACAATATGTGGGAAGGGATTCAAGAGGGATGCAAATCTCCGAATGCACATGCGAGGCCATGGTGATGAATACAAAACTCCAGCAGCACTTGCAAAACCACACAAAGATACCAGGTCTGAACCAAAGCTTATCAAGAGGTATTCCTGCCCTTATGCTGGCTGTAAGCGCAACAAGGATCACAAGAAATTCCAACCTCTAAAGACTATTTTGTGTGTCAAAAACCACTACAAAAGAACACACTGTGACAAGAGTTACACTTGCAGCAGATGCCACACCAAGAAGTTTTCAGTCATGGCAGATCTTAAAACTCATGAAAAACACTGTGGTAAGGATAAATGGCTTTGTTCATGTGGCACAACATTTTCAAGAAAAGATAAGCTATTTGGACACATTGCTTTATTCCAAGGCCATACACCAGCTATTCCTTTGGATGACAACAAAGGAGTGGCTGAGCCACCTGATCCGAAGAGCAGGGAAAACAGCAGTAAGGTAGGAAGTATGAACTTCTGTTTTGGATCAAATCCTTCAAGTGAAAATGTAGTTCAAAACATGATGGATGTGAAAGGTAATATTGATGATCCTATCAATTATTTCTCATCGTTGAACTTTGAAGGCTGTAACTTTGGAGGGTTTAATGATTTCTCCCAACCTCCATTTGAAGATTCAGAAGGCTCTTTCTCTTTTCTCATGTCCGGATCCTTTAATTATGCTCCTAAATCTGGTGGCGGTGAATCAAGTTCTGACAATCTCTAGTGACAGTTTATAATAATGTTACTCATATAATAATGTTTATGTTTTCTTTGTTCCCCCGTTAACGAATAAATCTTTGTTTCTGTTAAATTTGTAAAGCCAAATAGTATTTTGTACTCCCCATTTCTTAATATTGAAAGAAAGGTTTTGTTTCTAGTTTAATTTTTTAAAAGTAAAAATATCATGGTATTTTTATTGTACATGAAATGTTTGTTTTCCAATGTAATTCTTAAAAATAAAAAGGAAAAATTATAATTACTAGTATACCTAAAATTTTAAAATTAATATTTTCTTAAATCAGAGACCGCTTTTGTTTCCTAGGTAAGTGTTACCGATTTGTTGTTGACACATTTTGCCTAATATACCTTTATTATTAAGTTAAAGATAAGTTTCATTAAATAAAAAATGGGGGTACAAATTATTCAGTAAGATTGCCTAAAACTTATTCAATACTAAGGAGTTTATTAAAAATATATATATAATGTTAGCATTTCTCATTCTTTTTAAAGGTGGTTCAGTTCAGCCATAAACCATTGAGTAATAACTGTAGACTATGAACATTATATATATTGACAAAAATACTGTGGCAACAGTTTTCTAACTGCTGTCTATTGTTATTTATTCGGACACAGGTCCTAAACTTTTCTTTTTCTTTATCACTTCTAATTTCTGAAATCATTTTAGTATCATGGTCCAAGCTCGGTCTTGCACTTCTTTTGCTTTTGGGTTAATAGTCTTTGTCGTACTTCTTGGATGACATAACAAGTTAACAATGCCTTTTTCCAGCTGCTTACAATTGTGGTCCGAAAATTTCTTTGAATCAACATGCATAGTGTCAGTTGCTTAAAAATCAAGTTATGAGAATATTACTTTCATAAAAGAAATTGAATATTTAAATCAACAAAAACAAAAGCTCCTTATCCAAGAAAAAAAAAGAGTATCTCACCACTTTTTACCCTAAGATTTCACTAATTTTACTTTATACCTTGCAAACAAAAAATTATAATGGTATCCCTTAATGAAACTCCTATCATTCAAGTTAATTCCAAATTCTATCAGTATCCATTTTAGTCAATGGACATGCACTGGTATGTTAAATCCCTGATGTGACACCCAGTATTCATCCGTGAGTGGTTTTTCTTCCAGCTAGCCAAAATTGTTCAGTGTGTTTTTCTAATATGGACGCAGAGAGGTTGAAAGGAAAATTGAAGTTGAAGACTAAGCTCGAAAATTGAAAAATAAGACTATATTAAGGATGGTTTAAGAAATTTAATCATGGAAAGTACTACAAAAAGCTTTAAACCAGCCCTTGACGGCAATCCATAATATTTTTCCCTTAGAAGTACATCATTTTGGCAAGATCAAATGCTGCACTGTCTCACATAGCAAACTGTAGCAATAAGAAAGAACACATCAAGAGTTTGGAAAATGAGATAGGAGAGTTTACTGTGAGACAGTTGTCAAAAACAAAGGAAGTGTACCTTTGCCATGGATTTGATTTTCAGTGTGAGATCATGACCGAGCAGGAAAAGTTGTCCAGCATTCTCCTTTCTTCTATATTGTAGAGCACAGTTAAGTGTTATAGCTGTTGGAACCAAGAAAAGCCCAACTCTCTGAGGTGAAGCAGGAGGGGTTGCACATGAATCCACCACTGTGTTCTCCATGAATTCTTCAATCCAATCTAATGTCAAAGAAGCCTCTAAAGTTGTTCTGAAAATTCTAAATTGTTGCTTCATTCCCTTATGATTGACATCCCATAGTGTTAATGACAACCATTTTAGTGGGAAACAACAGCACTTCAATTCAAACAAAGCAGATAAAAGGGCACACAATGATCCAAAACTCATTACCCAATCTTGGAATGGAATGATTAAACGAGTCTCGTTGAGACTCCTTGTTCAGAAGAGAAGCAATGTCCAAGTAACAGATTATTTGGAGTGAATATTTCTGCATCATCACTAAAAACAGAGAAAAGATCCTTTGGCTTTGATTTATTTATGATATTATTCACATTACTCATTTCAACATTAGATGTATCCATAATCATTCTTGTTTGTAATCTTGAAAGGCATTGAACAATTTGGTGATTCTACTTTAAATGATGTGAAGGAGATGGTACCTGCAATTTTGACCTAAACTCCTTCCCAATTTCTTTTTCTCCATCAGATATTGAATCCACAGAAATTTGGTAACAGGAATAGCTTCCTCATCTAGCAAGAACGTGTTTCCATAATTCATAATTCTCGATTCCGTTGTTAAAGTCACTGCAGACACGCCTTTTTGTTCGAAGGATCCAGAAACTTCTTCCACAACTTTGATTTGATGAAATATAGAATCGAAAATAAGGATAGTGTGTTGTTCATTCTTCTTCTTGTCATCGTCGAGGATGATGAAGATGTTATTGACGATTGCGTTGTTCTTCAGCACCGTCAAGACCGGAATTTTTCTGGGTTTTCGTCTTCTTGTTTTTCTTCTTCTTTCCGCCATTGAAGAAGAAGAAGAACAGTTGGCACAACGGCTACCTTTTTTCCAATTTTTATATTTAATTATTGATTGCTTATGAAATCGTGTGTTTTTAAATCAATTATTAGCGGCTTTTCTTAATTAGGTTCCACTTAAACATTAATTAAGATTGGGCTTAAATATTGTTCGCCTATTTTTAAATGTTTTTATTAATTCAAAATTTTTAAAAATAATTTCTATCATTATTAACAATAACAATATATAACCCTCTATATCACATATATTTTAAAATGTTTAGATAACTAAATGTATGACAATATTATAAAATAATATGTAAAATATTAATAATTATTTTTAAACATCAAAATTAAATAAAGATATAATTATAGAAATTAAAATCATATCCGTGTTTACCCGTACCTAAGTTGTAAGAGAGATTTCTCTATATTCTTTTTAATTATAAGAATGTTACACTTTGTTATAAGATATATATATATATATATATATATATATATTCTGAAAGTAACTTGAATTATAATATGTCAAGTCTTTGGTTTGGGTAGGTTAGATTTAAATGACCCAAAATTATAATTGACAGTACACTATAATAGTTGAAAAGAAAAAAATAATTGAGCATTTTAAGCATCTACCGATCACTAGTGGAAAAATAGTTTTTTATAACAGAATTTTACGTCGGTTATTTGTCAACCGATGTAAAAAAAAGGCGATGGCATTTTTGTAAATAAATTTGACACTTTCTACATCGGTTTCTTTATAACCGATGTAGAAAAACAGGCGGTGGCATTTTAGTAAATAAATTTGACACTTTCTACATCGGTTGATTTATAACCGATGTCTACATCGGTTGATTTGTAACCGATGTAAAAAGTGACTTTCTACATCGGTTATAAAGCAACCGATGTAGAAAATAAGACTTTCTACATCGGTTGAGTAGTGTAACCGATGTAGAAAGTTCTTTTTACATCAGTTCTCTGAAACAACCGACGTAGAAAGTCTGTTTTCCCTCCTCTTTATCTGATGCGACCGTTGTCGTCCTCATAAGTTAAACACTCCATTACGAGCTCCTGCCCTAACTCATTTCAGAGCCTCCACAAGCACCGTCGTCGTCGTCGTGAAAAGCACCGTCGTCGTCGTCGCGAAGAGCCCCGTCGTTCTCTGAAACAACCGTCGTCGTCTACGTCGTCGTCGTCTACACCGGTATGTAGCATTCTGGCTCTCTGCTTAGGGTCTCTCTTCCTGTTTCTGCATTAGTGTTTAGCCTTAGGTTCTCTGTTTTGTTAAATCACTATGTTGCTCGGTTAGCTTATCGTTTGCCTTCTCTATTTCTACATGTTACTCGTTTGCCTTATCTGTTTCTACATGTTACTCTGTTTTAGCATTGCATAAAATGTATTTTTATTTTTATTACATTATATTGCAAAGATAATACTTTGTTTCTACATATTACATTATATTGCATAAACCAGAATAGATTATATTATTGTTTTGGCATTGCAAAGATAGTGCTAAGAGCTTTAGAATTCAAGGAATGACATAGGTTGAAGCTTGAGGCAGTTTAGTTCAACTTAGGTCTCTACAATTGGTTATTGTGGTGTTTAGAAGATTATTAGAGGTGATGTGTATATGAGCAAGAGTTTTCGGGGAGGGAAAATGAAGATAATATGGTCAGTTAGAATCTGTTAGCAAGACAATAAAAATGAAGGAGATTTGAGTATTCAAAGCTTAGGAGTGGTTTAATATTCAAAGCTTAGGTCTTTGTTTCTTGTTTCTATTTCTGCATTAGTCTTAGCCTTTGCCTGTTACTTTGTATGAGGTAAATAGCCTTAGCCTTTGCTTGTTTAGGTCTCTGTTTCCGTTTCTGTTTCTGCATTAGTTGTTGTTAGCCTTAGCCTGTTTCTATTTAGGTCTTTGTTTTTTCTGTTTCTATTTTGCCTTAATCTTAGCCTTAGCCTTAGCCTGTTTTGCCTGTTTCTATTTTGCCTTAGTCTTAGCCTGTTTTACCTGTTTCTGTTTTGCCTGTATCCTTAGCCTGTTTCTGTTAAGGTTGAAATTTGCAATATAAATATGAATTATATTTATTGTTTCTATTCAATAATTTTTTCATATTTGTTTTCTCTGCTTTTAACAGATACATGACTGACCCTTCAGAGGTTCCTCCTTCACAAAGTGGGTCTGAGAACCCTTCTTCTCGGCAAAAGAAGGGAAGACGAGCCACACGGTTAAGGGAGTTAACCCTTAGTCGGAGCGGTGAGCAGAGGATTCCCATAGAGTTTGATCAGGCCACTAGGAATCCATTAGGGCCAAACAAGACAAAGTTTAAGAGTTATGTGGCCCTCCTTGGACGAAGCAAGGCCAGTATTTTGAAGAAGGATTGGGATGATGTTGAGATGCGAGTTAATGATCAAATTTGGGAGACTATCATGGTATTTAACTTTAAAGCTTTAAGTTTTTCCATAAATTTATCATTCACTAACCAATTACATCTTCTTTTATGTAGCTTACATATGACGTACCAAACACTAACTTCCTGAAGAGGAAGTGGCTTTCATTTGCTGGTGAGCGCTGGAGGGGCTTCAAGACACATCTCACCAACAAATATATATATGGGTCACTCAAGGATGTGTCTCCTTGTGAGGAGTACAAGTTCCTTGATCAAGACACTTGGCAGAGATTTGTTGAGTCTCGAATGGATCCTGCATTCATTGTATGTATCTTTCTAATATTTTATTTTTTTAATTGACTAATATAAGCAATATTATGATTAAATGATTTGATTTCTTATAACAGGAGAAAAGAAAAAAGGCTCAACAAATTTCTGCTAAGAACTTTTACCCCCACAGATTATCTCGTGGGGGTTATGAGTTGCTTCAGGAGAGGCTGATGGACCAGAAGTCGAAAGAACGTCAGCAATCATCTGAAGTAGACCCCTCTACACTTCTCTCTCCACCCTCTCCACCTTCACGCCATGAGAAATGGAAGAGGGCACGCCAAAAGGCAACTGGAGAGTACACATCAGAACCTTCTCGCATTGTTGCTGAGAAGATTGTAAGTAATCACACAATTTTGTAAATTTTCATTTTATTTATCTTCAAACATTTACATTACTGATAACGGTCATTTTTTGTTTTGTAGGATTCTTTGGTTGAACAAAGCTCACAAGGAGTCTTTGTTCCAACTGGCCGGGAGGACATCTTAAGTACAGCTATTGGCCAACCGGAGCATCCAGGACGTGTTCGTGCAGTTGGCCGAGGTGTTGGCCTTAGACAGTACTTTGGATTGTCTTCTAGACAGACATCCAAAGAAGGTTTGGTGTCTAGAGATGAGTTGGACACCATGCGTGAAGACATGTGGCAAGAACTTCGAGAAGAGCTCAGACAGGAGCTTAGGCAGGAGCTTAGGCAAGAGCTTAGGCATGAGCTTGCATCTTTGGGACTTTCCCAAACACAGACACAGGGTCAGCATCCATCACCTTCTCCTAGGCGCGTGAGCACAAAGGGAAGTTGTGCTCCAACGGAGGACCAACTATAGGGAGAAGAGGATGTGGATGCAGGTACAGACGATTATGAGTTATATGTTGATGATCCATATCGTCTGGTAGCAATTGGGAAAGTCTACACCTTGGGTTCAACCATCCACCACCAGCAAATTGATGATGATCATGTTAGAGTGGTGGTTGAACGGGTTGAAGATGCAGATGCTCCTGTTCCTGTCCCTACTCAGGAGGTTCATGTCGTGGGGCAAGCCCCCAACCATTTCATTATATGGCCGAGGAGACTTGTGCAGCAAGTTCAACCTCAAGTATTAGATAATTTTAGCATACGTTATTAATTTTTTAATATATATATATTATGTGTCTATATATATATATATATATATATATATATATATATATATATTTCTTACTATTTTGTGAATTTATCGTAGGTTTATAAGGAAAATCGTGGAAAGAAGATTGATTTAAATGCTACAACAGATCTTCCTGAGCCTCCTGCAAAGAAATATGAGGTTGATTTGCTCACACGTCTGTTTGGCATCGCCATGAACTTGGGCGACCAAACTTTCCAAATAACAATGGAACCGGATATCATAGGGAAGCCCACACCTATCCCCTTCTATATTACTAAGAAGGATATATTGGAGTTGGTTGTGGGTAACGATCTCCTATGTGTAACAGTTCTACAATTATGGTTGATGTAAGTAAATTTCTAAACCTTACTTGAATTATTTCATTATCAAAAGCTAACATATGAAAATTATTCGTAATATTAGGTACCTGTATCGTATCTGCACTGAAAGAGGTAACTTACACCTCTATGGATTCCTAGACCCAGTTCATATGCAGAAAACTGGGAACAAGGTAGCTGAGATACAAGAATATCTTCAGAGGAGATTGCAGTCTGATAAAGACTGTTACCTAGCCCCCTATTTTCAATCGTAAGTCAATACTTAATTGCTTTATTTCATGAATTCAATTAAATTCCTAATTTTTGTTCATTGTCATCCATATTTTGTAGGGCCCATTAGCAATTAATCATTATTTGTCCTAAGCGGAATGTAGTTGTATTTCTATGCTCTGCTTGACAAAAACCAAAGAAAGACATAAAGGACATTATAGATTTGTAAGTTTTTATGATTTTAGTATTTATATTCATATAACTTGTTATTGTCAAAGGTATTCATTTGCTTTTTATTTTACTGTAGAGCAATGAATGCTCGACTTCGGTTAAAAGGGACGCATCCATCACATATTAAAAAGCATGTATGGATAATTCCAAAGGTAAGTACTTTATTAAAAGTTATTAAATTATTTTATATTCTTTTATCAACATCTCTAATTATATTTCATACTCTTTTTATTTTTTTGAAGTGTCCAAGACAACCCGGAGGAACCGAGTGTGGATATTATGTGATGAGACATATGTTTCTTATTGTCTCGGCTTCTATTGTTAACTCTTGGCACCAGGTAATTACAATTGTCTTCAATTAATTATTTAATTTTAATGCATAACATGACATGTTCACTAATTTTAATCAAAAACATCTTGTAGATATTTGACAATCCTCAACCTCTGTTAGATGAAGAAATTGATGATATCAGGAGACATTGGGGGGAATTTCTGATTGAGGTTGCCAATTTGGGTTGAATTCATGATATTTTTAGATTTTTAGTTTGTTTTTATTATATTTTATAATAAACATTGATGTATTTATTTTAATTATATAGACTCTGTAATTTCTGTATTGTCTGCCTGGTATTCTGTTTATATATACAGGTATTGTGAATAAATAATATGGCAATTTCCTTAAATGAAAAAAAGATTTAAAAAAAATATAAACTTTCTACCTCGGGTGTGACCTTAACCGATGTAAAAAGTTACTTTCTACATCGGTTGTGACCATAACCGATGTAAAAAATCAGACTTTCTACATCGGTTCTACAACCGATGTAGAAAGTCTAAGTTTTTATATCGCCCGTTTCAATACCGCTCAAATAACCGATGTAAAAAGCTTATTTTCCACTAGTGAATATAAAAAATAATTGAGAATTTTAAACATAAAAAAAATATTTTAAACATATAACAAAAAATTCTTACATAAAAAAAAGATTGGAGTTAGTCTTTGAAAATAGGATCTTAATTATATTCATTTTTTTTAAAAAGCGAAAATTATTCTTAAGGTTTTATAAAGAACAGTTCATCAATTATATTACTCTCTATGTTAGTTAGAATAAAAAAAAACTTTTTTATAAAACATGCATTCTCTAAATGTCATCATTTTGTGCATGTAAAATAACATAATTTCTTTTCCTTCCTCCATCCTCCAAATTCAAACCCATTTTGTAATGGATGTAATAAAATACGATAAATTTTCTAAAATTCAAACTTATTTTCCTTTGCTTCATTGAACAATATGCGCCAAGATTTAAGAACCAATTAACTAATTCATAAAAATTTTAAAAAATTAGTTAATATTTAGGTTATCAATAGTTAGTAATGGTTGATTTTAAAAAATCAGATAACTTTTTTAAAATGCGATATAATTTTTATAATAAAATTTAACGAATGAAGTTAGTTTCTCACTTGCATGTGTACTACTCCTGTGCCTTATGTTGATTCTTAGAGTCTCATTAGACATTGTTATCCTAACCAATAAAAAATGCTTAGCTACTTTCAAGTAGATTTAACACCAAACGCATACTTTGTTTCAGCCCGTGTTATATTAATAAGCTTTTCTTTTATGAAACATCACTTCTTTAAGCTTTTGAAAAAATCAGAACTTAAAAACAAATCATATTTTTGTTTATTTTGAAATAAAAATTCTTCTTATAATAACTTCTTTTTATAATAAAAGTTGAAATCATAATTATAAACAAATAAATTTAACTTACACTTTTTGTCAAATCTCTATAAGATAAATTATTATTTTTATACATTTTTAACATTTTTTTTAAAAAAAATTTAAACAAACAGACCGTAGATGATGAATGGTCAGGTACACACATATAGCATTAGATTTAGTATTTGGAACAAGAGAACTCTCAACAAGGAGAAGAAACAATTTCATAACGAAGCATGCACTTCCTATGACTATAAAAAAGAAAAAGAAGGGTTTGAAATAATATAAAAATGTTAAAGGGATTCTTATCTCAAAATTAAACAAGAGTTGGTGACCATTTCAACTAAATTTTAATTTTAATTGTGCCAATTTTTACCTCAATTGGGACTAATTCTCTTCCCAATTAACGATTTTATAGGTGCATCCCTATATTTACCTGATATATATATATTCAGAAAATTAAGTATTTTTTTTTTAAAAATGCTAACCCAACATCTGAACCTATGTTGTCAAGGTAGAAGATTCACCTTCTTAAAAGCAAAAAGAGTTTTACGTAAAATGCTGACTATTTCATTGCTTCAAATGACTAAAAATCTTGTGTTTCTTTTTCTCTGACACAAGAGATTCCATTAACATAGAGAGGGTGTTTGCAACTACTTCTCAGGGTCACGATCCCCCATAGAGATAGCAAATTGTGATTTACAAGCCATAATAAATGCAACTTTCTGGGAGTATTTTAGTACCTATGGAAACAAAAGACAAGAAAAAGAAAATATAGCTAGGTATGCTATTCATCATCATTATTATATCAAGTATAAACCTTTGCTGCTATAACTGACTCCGATAGTATTCTAATTATCAATTTTATTATATGTATTTAATGACGTACAAAATTATAGGATTAAATATATTAATAATAGATACATGTTAAAAATTTGTATAATTATTAATTTGCTTAAACTAACATTATAAATGTTTGTAAATCGAACCAAATCTGTTTCATACTATATACAGAACTGAAAAAATCAAAAAAGATATTCAAAACTTTTAAAAATTGTATTTTTTTTATTAAGCTCGTGTTAAAATTTTCTAGTTTGCAAAATCAAACAGAATAATATATAATTACATGTGTATTCCAATTAATTTTATCTTTATTAACTTTCACAATGATTAATGAGTAAGTATGTACTCCTCTTGAAATAGTTATTATTTTAAAAAAAATTACTTTTTGTTATGAATTGCACAGATTCTTTATTATATTTTTTATTTTTTATAATTTTAAACATAACATTTAATATTTATTTGACAATATTTTTGTTACTTAATTTTTTAAAATAAAATTAAAAATCAAAATGACCAAACCTAATCAAACAGTAAAAAATTAATTTAATTTTCATAATATATTTCAACTAAATTAAACCAAATCACATAATTTTTAGAATCAATTCATATAACTTTTTCGTTTAAAAAAAAATGAAACCACATCACAAAACACTCCTAATTAACATGAGACAATAACCAAATATGGGTAAAAAAATAACAACCATGGTGACATTGAGATCATGGATGTTGCTTTGGCTGGTGTGGTCAAAATAAATATACTTATTGGATACTAATGGCATCAACACTGATAACCAAAATGGCGTACATGCTATATTCGTAGTCTAGGCATAGGAGCTTCTGGAAAGCTTTTCGTGTCCATTTGGGTTATGTTCTAACACAGTAAAAGAATTTTAAAATATTTACGTTTATATTTTAAATGAAATTGTTTTTAAAATCCATAAAATTAACAAGTTATATTCGTTAAACTCTTTTTATTGCGTGTCCAATTTCAAGAAATCTTTTTAAGCCACAATTCAGCCCTTAAATATGTGAGGTCTTATCTCATGATAAAGCAAGACAATCTCTAATTTTATTCTTTTACAGCACATTCTATAGTGTTAAAGCCCAGATTTTACATGATGAAATGCAATAATAATTTATTAGAAAACCATTAAATCCGTAATTAATATTATAATTAAATAAATACATATATATATATAATAAGTTGTGACATAATCTTAATTTTTAATTTTATAATTAATAATTATTAAGCTCCACTTTATCTTTTAGAATGCATTCCACATTACTGAAGAGTCAGATTTAATCTCATTTAAACTATTGGAGAGAACTGATTTTGATAAATTGCCCAAGTATGCTATTTTACTTTAAAAGTTATATTTTTAGCTCCTAAAGGTGATTATAATGGGTGGAAAGTCAAACAAAAAGTTCCTTAAAAAAATAGGTGATAAAGTTGTTTATTATAAATGTAGCAATCCAAATTATTGCGTTGATGTAATTGATTAATCATAGTTTCAAAGAAATAATTAAATTATTCCTTAATGTTTTTTATTTACTTATGTAACTATGTATGAAGTGGTTTATGCAGGCACACATGCAGCCTTCAATTGATAATAATTTTTTCTGTATTGAAAAATATTTTTTAAAAAATTTAATTCTAACAGATCATCTTTTTAAAGACTTTTATATAGACAACACAGTAAATATTAATAATTATTTTTAATAATATAATAATTTATAATTGATTGATATCGTTAGTATATTTTAATTAAATTCAATTTTTTTATATTGATTCGTTGATTTCATATTCAACTCGAGAACATCAAATCAAGTAGATTAAGGATCCCTCTGTTTAACTTTTAAAAAATGATTTTATGATACAATTTTCAAAAATATATTTTTAACTCATGAGAAAATCACAAAAGTATTAATAATTAATTAGAGCTCTTTTTTTATTAAGTGTAAGTGATTATCTTCCTCTTACTCTTCTTTTCCATAGTTGCTAATATTCATTTTGATCCTTCAATGTTAAAACACATTAAAATAGTCATATCGAAAACAATATTCGAATTTGAAAGGGCATTTTAAAAGATTTATATACAGAAGACTAAATTAATAAATATAGTATCTTTCAGAAGATGTACACCAAAAAAATGTTTTAGAATATCAAAATAAAAGCTTGCGATATAAAATTAAAGAACACTATTAACATTAATTGATTTCAGTGACAATTTAATTTTTAATTAATTTTTATATATTAAATTAGAATATATTTTTCAGAGAGATTTTATTATCTTGATACCTATAAATATTTTCGTTTTTTTTCCTTGCTTGACTACCATTTTATAATAGTACCATTTTCTTCAATAATACTATCTTTTAACTTACACATCTCGTCGTGGATAACAACAGTTAACACATGGAAATGAAATATATATATTTTTAATTCTATTGCTGGAAAGATGATTGATGAAGTCAGCAACTTCTAAACTCCTTGATTATACATAAAATTTAGGATAACAAGAAACCATATCTTACTCTAATAGTAAAACTGAGTTTCATATATATATATATATATATATATATATATATATATATATATATATATATATATATATATATTAGACATACTAGACTTAAACTAGGGTTTTTCCACTTTCAGCCAAAACAGAAAGAGAAGTTAGGGTTCATGATGCTAAAACAACGAGGAAGAGAAATGGAACATTATTCCTTAAAAGAAAAGATATAAGCTTATGATATATATTTACCTTAACTAATCCTTACTTGAACAATCTACCAAGAACTAAAAGCTCTTCATAATTCGAGACATAAATAAAAGATAGCTAGCTAATTAAATTGAAGAAAATGACAAAAATATTAGCTTAATCATCATTTTGAGTGTAGATTATTACCAAAATGATGAAAAGGTTAGGACTTAAGATTGATTGTATTTTATGATCAGACTGAATGCCAAGCTGAGACAGTGAGAAGAAATCTATTTTGCCACCCTAAAGAGATAGCCCTTCCTTCATCTCTTTCAGAAACCCTGAAGCCAGCACCAGGTCCTTCTTCTTCAAACTGGAGTGGACAATAATGGGTCCTCATCTTGAGCAACAGTTTTGCTTGGATCATAGATTTTGAGCTTATTTTGGTGGCAACAAATCCATGATTCTCCATCCTTGCTTTCCATGTTTCCATCCTCTCATACTTTGGACAATCCACATCATCCACATCATGATAGTTGAGCATGCTTTTGATCTCTTTACCTAAAAGCTTCTTTTCAATTCTCAACCTCTCAGCACTCTCAAGTGGGAGGCAATCATGCAGTGAATCAAACATGGCTGCAAAGTAGTGCAAAGAGTCTGTGAACCTTGACAAGAAGCTTCTAGGACTCCTGCTACCTTCTTGCTCCACCAACACAACAATGGAGGGGTTAAGGGAATGAACAAATCCCAATGTGTCAGAGAAACAACTCAAAGTGTTCAAATAAGAAACCAAGTTGACTGCCACGGTTTCATTCTTTTTCTTCCTTAGGTTGGTGACTCTTGAGCCTCTAAGAAGTCCTTGGAATTCAAACACAAGATTACCAAAACCCTTTGAAAAACTTACCAATCTAGACTCAGTTTCTTGAAGTTGTTTGAGGTTCTTTCCAAATCCTGTTACTCTGAGGGATATGCGGTTGCCGGTGGTGGCTTTCTCAGAAAGAGACTGAATAAGAGAAGGCCATTGGAAGCCATAGGAGACATCAAAGTCAATGACATGAAGTGCTTTGTTGTTCCTCTCTTCCTCTCTCTCAAAGGCCTCCAAGATGGCTTGGTTTGCTGTGAAATGAGCAAATTGGTAGTAAGGTGAGACTCTGTAGAGATCTGTGAATGCAAGAAACTCTTCCTCAGTGGTTGGCTCCTCCATGAGCATATCATAGAAAGGGGATTTCCTTGTGAGAAGCCTTGCAGCCAAACCATCAGCAAAATGTGCCACCACACGCTGAACTGAGTCACCTGTTAGGGAAACAGTTTGGTACAAATCAGTTAAATTCTCTAAGGATGAATCCAACTTGTTCTCATCAACTGAAGTGGCAGTTGTGAGAAGCAAATGGATCAAAGGGAGGCCATTTCCATCTTCTACAACACCTTTCCTTCTGTGCTCTTGTCTTAGCATCTGCTCCCTCATTTGGAGAAGCCTAAGGATCTTCCCTTCATAGCCTTCATAGGAGCAGCTTCTAGTAGTAGTAGTGGTACCACTACTCATACAAACATTGTTATGTTCCCTAATTATCTTTCCCTTCTTTTTCCTTTCCCTATCAGCAGCTACTGATGAAAGGCTAAGATTCAAAAACTCATCCTCCTCTGAATCTTCCATATCTGAGAAAAAAAAAGAGAGAAAGAGATAAAGAAAGACAGAATTAAGCCTCCGTGTGTATGTGGGAAAGAGAGAGAGAGAGAGAGAGAGAGAGAGAAATTAAGTGTGTGTGTGTGTGTGTGTGTGTGTGAGTGTGAGGGAGAGTTAATCTATGACATAAACCTGTTATGGTTGTGGACTTTTATGAGGGATAACTCACAAAAATTCCCACATGTCATGACATGTATATATATAGGACCAAAAGAAGAGAAGGATCAGAGATTTTTATTTTTTGTTTTCTCCTATATTTTCCAGTAAGACGGAGAGATTAAGAAGGGTATCTTTTTATTCTTTAGAATCAGTGTCTTGGGTCAGGAAAACACATTGATCTTTTCATTATCATTATTATATCTATATATATTGGACTGCTTTCGAAATCTATTAAGGGGTCCTGTTTATGGGTTTTTACTCCTTTGGTAGTTGAGAAGGCTTGGAAGATGCCATATGAATTGGACAAGAGACAGCGTTGTCAATGGGGAATCAAACGTACCGTCCTTGAAAGAATTGTCTTTACACAGTTTTCCTTCTAATTAATATTGCTCCAACAAGTTACCTTCATCATCCTATTCCTTTTCTCCACCATACATATTCCTTGCCTTTGATCAATTAGCTACCTAGCTAGAGTTCCATGTGTGAACTAGGAATTAATGGAAATGCACGCTATATTTTATATATATCTATATATATATATATTATATATATATACATTATGTCTATCGATCCTTTCTATCCGTTGTCAAGGCATTGAATTTTGGTCATAGTTGAAAATGAATACATTAGTCAATGACATGCATATCAAGTACTCGTTAGTTATTATAAGCAATAAAGCAACATTTGAGACTTTTTATCATATTGCCTTTGATGGAAACAAAGAAATTTGGATTGGATCCTTTAGCCTTCTCAACATGGTTTCTAATTGGCACCATTTAGAGTGAGTTACAAGGATTTTGGCTTTCTTAGCATATATTCCTTAAGTACATAGGGATCCTCTGCAAGGAAACTTTTGACACTTTCTCGTCATAATATGCCAAGACAAATGGATGCTAACAAAAAGTGACACAACTTTACCCGTGTGATAGACTATATTTTTTTATGAATGTGCACTGTATCTATATATGCTTATTCAACTTCATTTTTCTCCTTTTGGAGGCAGTAAAATGTGCCTGAATGGGAGAAAAGTGTTTACTTTAAACCACAAAGCATCTGCCATTGTGAATAATATTTATTAGGAACTTGATCGTGGTAGCCAATATATTTAAACTTTCTGCTCTATCTCTGACTTTTGTAGCATATAGTAATCCATTGACGACAATATTGCATGTGTTATATCCATATATATATATATATATATATATATACACGATACCACACTTCATCTAATACCTCTTGCACAAATAACGGATTTGTATTTCTTTTTATATTTTGAAAAGTTCTATATAAAAATCAATAAATGTTTGTATATATCTTATTTTATCATTTTCCTTTATCATATGACTATAACCACTAGGTTTGTATTAATTCCACCATTAATATTTTTAAACTGATTTGATTATTTGATCTTTATAATTATATGTACTTATTAAGGTGATCATAAGGGGTAATTAGTTGTTAATTGCCAAATATTTACATACTTATTATACGTACATATATAAGTGGGTTTAAGTATGAAAAGAGTGGTTATGGTAATAGTTAAATTTATAATTCAAAATCATTATTAATTATAAATACCAATTAGATCAAAGTAATTTAACAATTAATTAATGGATAGTTCAGTGAAGAATCTGGCGCAATAGTTTTCTGCCTTAACAATCATTTTCCATTAAAAAATAAAAAAACCGTTTCCCATGTAGAAAGGGAAGAGGAGTTATTAATCGGTGTTGGTGTTGGTATTGATGTTTGAAATAGTCATAGGTAGCAGTGCTGGATCCTCTAAAGGTCACATCAAACATGGGAAAGTTCTTAATTCTTGATTGTCTTGTTAATGGAAGACACATAACTTGCTATTAATATGCTCCAAATAGGGCACAATGACATGCAATTTGAGGCTGACATGTGGCACTTTCTTGGATGCACTAAGAATCTATGTTATCCAAAGCAGGTAACTAAAGAAAAGAAAGCATCTAAATACAAAGAAACCCACTTGTGCATATATCCATGATAAATAATCAACAAAATAAGAAATTAAAAAAAAAAAGCAAGAAAATAGTAGTAACAAAGAAGAGCAAAACCCAAATGCAAGAAACCTCTTTGTCTCAACTTGATGAATGGAAAGGTAAAACGAGGAAGGAAAGAAGGAAAAGTGGTAAGGTAGAAAAACATGCCTTGGTGTCAGATAAACCCACGTGAGGCCTCTCTGCCACCCCATGTCAAAGACAAAAACAAAGCCCCAAAATCTTTTTCTTTTTTTTTTACATTATTTTTATTTTCTCTTCCCTTTTGCGTGAGAAAATGAATCAAAACTAAAATCAATAAAATAAAAAAGTGAAAAAAAAAAAGAAGAAAAGAAGAGAGAAAGCAAAAGGGTACGTGTGTAATAGATAGCATGAAGTGGACTGAAGAGAAGGGATGGGTGTATGTGTTAGAAACAAAGGTGTGAAAGAAGGACAAGTACTTGAATTCAATCTCTCATTCAGGTTAGTAGAAAAAATGGGGTTTGTCAGACAACCCCACGTGAGGGTTTTTTCATCACTCTCTTTTCTCAAGAAACAAACACATCCCTCACAAATGTATTATATGTTTTATTTCCCCTTTGCGTGAGCATAGCCTCTTTGCGTGCCAAAATGAAAAAGAAGAAAGTAGTGAGTGGTGGGGGTTTGAAGAGAGAAAGGTGGTGTGGTCGGTTCTGCATCCCAATCGTGTCAGTCATCAGAAGCAAAAATTGATGGATGGGGAAAGAGCAGTGTAGTAAGTAAGTCATTGCTCATTCACCACACACACCCATCACTCGTCTACTCATTTCCCAATCCTCAAAATAAATATAAATATAATTTCTTTTCTTCATAAAATCTTAACTTTCTTATACCAATACATAACATCATAAGAATAAATTCACTTTCAATAATTTAGTACTCCTAAGTAGAATCATGATAGTTTGGAGACATGTAGAAAGACGCGTGTGCATCAATGGATTCGTAGCACGTGTTGTCTTGATCATATCATTTTTTTTTTTGTGTCTCCTTAATGTCATTATATATACTTTTATTCTCTACCTACTTACTTTTGTGTTTTATTTTCTAAATTATTTAGTTTCCCACTTTATTCGTTATACATATTACTCTTATCTACATTTTCCATTATGTAAATTAATTAATAAAACCCTCATTCAACTTAATTTATAATTTAAAATAAAATTTTTACTATTTTAATACTTTTATCCAATTTAAATAAAATTTTTATGATAAAAAATATCTTTAATATTATACCAAAACAAGATATCTAACTTAATATTCCTCTTCGTAAAATTATACATATAAATCTTTGAATCCAACTTAAATTTTACATATCTAAAAAGAATTCAAATGAATTAATACATGCGTTGATATACAACATTTCATATATAACCAAATAAACTAATACTTGTACAAGCAGTCATGAACATTGTCAATGTTACAATTTTTACATTGGTAATTAATTGTATCTTAAATATAAATTTTTAAAATAATTATCATAAAAATTAATTTTTAATAATATATTAATTTATAATTAATTAAAAATTACATTATCAATATAATTAAATATAAAATGAATCTGAGTATCATTGTTTATATATGAATACATAAAAGTGTAAAAGAAATGTAATCTTGTGGCCCTCGCATTCATATGACATGATCCGTGAAATCATGGCTATGTAGTTTTTTGAATATTGGGAATACCTTTATTTTATTGGAGACACCAGCATCCAGATATTAGTTGTCTGCATCCTAAGATGCAAACTATTTGCTTCTACAACTGTTGTCTTCTCTCAAATATTATAATTTGCTTAATAGCTGTTAATACTTTGATTGAGGATCGTGGGTGTTATTATGAACAGTACTGTAACAGGTTTAGGGGATCTTCCAGATATTACGATTCTTGCACTCCGACTCTTGGCATCTTTGACACTCTCTATATAGCAATGATGACTTTGTATGTATTATCATTAGCAAAGAATATGCTATTGGTGTGAGAGGAGGGTGGGTCACTCTCGTTATCTTGGAGGTTGTAATTAATAATATTATAAGCATGCATGTACTTGTGATTAATAAACTTTGTTTCTATTCTTTCAGTTGTCTAATTAAAACTTTTAAGTTTTGCCACATGAAATATGTTACATGTGGTCAAAGGACAAAGAAAGTTCGTCTAGTGAAAGTAAATAACCTAATTGAAAGCAATAGAGGAGTAATTGTAACGATTAAGAATGTGTCTTGAATGAACAGTTTAATTAAATGCTTGTTTAATAAATTTTTATCACATAAGACAAACTTGTGTCATAAATTTAATCATATAAAACTTTTTACAATGAATTAAAAAAGTTTATTTTAATTATTAAGCTATACAAAGAAATTTATTAAAAAAAGTTAAAATAATTTATTGGAATGTTCGGTTATTTTATCAACTCCTAATAAATTCTTTCAAACATCTCTTAAAATTAAAGAGACAAATATTTTTCGTAAAATAATAAAAGAGTTAAGAGTATTTATTTAAAATGAATTATACAAGTTTCTATATTGAAAATGAGTAGTGTTGCTTATTAAATTGATAGATCATATTATATTAAAATTGACTCTAATTTTAAATCATTTATATTGAGTGTTTAGTATTAATGTTATACTTCCAATTTTTATTAAACAGTTGCAAATATCTCGTATAAACGTGAAAGTAACAAAGGATAAAATATAATGGAGAAGTATTGAATAATAGGGAAAAGTATGGAAATGGTGGAATAGTAATTTAATATATTAATTACAAGATTATATAGTCATTAGAAACCCTTTGGCTAACCTTGCCCTAGATTTTAACCAAAGGTATCTTCCGCCTGTAGTCAAAGATTAAGAGAAGGATTAACAAAGTTAGACCCTTGCAATATTAAATTGATTAACTAACGAGGATATGGGACAGAGGCTGAGAAAACAATGTGATACTAATCTAGCTTATGATTTGCTTTTCTTTTATATAGTTAGTTGAATATATATTCTTGGTCCTCTTCTGATTTAAGAAACTTCTATTCCTTTATAAGATTTTATTATTACATGGACGTCATACTTGTCTTCCTCTGGTTCCATAATATTCCTTCTAACAAATACGTCATTTCTCTTACCAAAAACTTTGTCCAGGATCAAAGTGCAAAGCCATATCAGATATTTCATATGTCATGCTTCTCTAAGCAATTGTAAAATTAAAAGCCCAATTTGACACTGTAGACCCTTTTCATTCTTTTACCTAAAATAGAAGTTCCAATTCAAACCAATGGCTTAACAATTTATGTTTTATTATCTCATGGTACCAGTTATTGATTGAACTCAAATCATATGCTTGGTTGACTATCGATCTTACAAGTTTATATGAATTAATTTGATCTTGAATAACCAAATTAGTTGTATAATAATTTCAAATTCAGATTTAACTATCTAATGTCCTTTGGCATAAAGGACTACTTTGTTTAGGCAACCTATTATTGGTGGGATTTGGATTTCTTTTTACTTCTTCATTCTTTTTTATCAGTTATTTTTAAGGTTTTTATACAGTTTAATAAAGTTAATTAAATTTTTATTTATATTAAGATTATTATATTATTAATCTTTTTTTAATTGATCTCTTTCATCAATTAATATTTTATAAAATAATAATAATAATAAATAAATGTTATTTTAAGTTTTTAAAACAGTAAGACAATATTAAAAAAATGGAGGGAGTACTTTTTTCCCTTATATGAGTATGACTAGTCACTGGCTAGTTTGAATGTTTGATGGCTATAGTATTTTATTCCATCAATGAAAGATCTAATGTTGGTATTTATCTCGGGAAAAAGAAGGACGTGTACCATATTAGAGAGCGATTCGACAATAACACGTCATTCAATGTTAAATAACTAGTTTTTAATTTATTTTATCTCATAATATATAGAGAAGTTTTAAATTCTGATGAAATGTAGAGTTATATTACTTATTAAACATTTTTTCACAACCATTTTTATAATCCTATTTCTTTTCTTTTATCATATCAAATTGTCGTCACATTATTACCATATATATAGCATAGGAAAATAAAAACTTTTTCCTGCCAACAAGGGTAGATTTGCATGATACCATTTTAAAAAAACGAACAGCTTTTTTTATTTGAGTTAGTTATCAATTTTGTGGAAATTTTATGTAGGTGTTAATTATTGGCTACTTTGGAAAATGTACAAAGATATTTGCCATAAAAACCTTAAATAATATTGATTGTAGAAGGCAAACAATGTTATGTTTAGATAGTGAAACATGAGCCCGGCCTTAGATGGTGAAACATAAACCCGGCCCCTGTTGGTTGACAAAAGATAGTAAGGATTTTGTGGAGCATTGCTAGCCATCAGAAAAAAAGTGCAGCCATTTTTTTTATGTACATAAAACTAATAATATTTAAATCTAAAATCTTATTCAAACTACTTTAACACTCTTTAATAGATCAATCCTAACAGCTAAGTACAGCTATTTTTAACTTTTTCCTACTGATCACGACAATGTTCTAATGCGAAAAATTCCGGACATATTTTTGCCAAAATCAAACTTTTCAAAGAAATGAAGCTACCTTGGAGAAATTTGTCCTAGACAAATCCGCTATAGTAATTAAGCTACCCTTTTCACGTCATTGTTCGTCATATGTGAAAATCAAGATCATTATTTTTATTTCACTTTGTTGATTACTTATGTTTTTTGTATCTTATCATGGTAATTGTGCGACCTGAAGTCGTTTGAAGAAAAAATTATTGCATGAATTCTAAATCCATCTTCAACTTGTGCTTAAGGCGCTTCAAGTTGAACATGTTTGTGGGCAAGTATCACTAGTTCTTCCCTTCGTAGTTTGTATTCAAGAGATATTTTTTTCTTTATGATTAACGAAATTTACCCATCTTGTGAAAGAAATCTTAAATAAGGATAAGTCATGCTTAAAATTTGGTTGTAGAAGAGTGAAATTAATCATATTCGAACTATAGTGAATTGCCATCTTTATATATTCTTCGTGTACACTATAAAGCACGTTTAGTGCACCATATAATACAAAAGAAAACTTAATAGAATAATCAAAATATATATAGGCGTTTTCAGTTTGTTGCAGGACAGGATGAGAGCTGACTAAAAACCAGTGGTGTAAGGAAAAGAACACTGAAAGTGCTAATTAATTTCTCCATAAGCCTAGAAATGCAGATTTTCCCCGATAGCAAGACAAAGAAAGAGTACGACGAGTATTTTATTATAATCTACACAGACAAATACAACAATAATATTTGCGATCAAGAAATTATCTTTTGTCCAATCCACCTGGTAAGATATTCCTTTTCTTTTTCCCCAACACAAAATATAGGGCAGAACCAGCCAGTGGCCAACTTGTGGTAATAGCAATATAAACTAGCAACCAAATGGAGCATCGATTTTGCCGAGATAACTGGCGTAGGTATCTTTTGAAAGGTGCTATTACATGCACTGCTGCATCTTGGGCACTAGCTGTTTGAGCAGTGCCAAACGAATCGTCATTCTCTGCATTAGTCTCAAGCTCATCTTGTTTATCAACTTTTTTTTCTGGAACCCTGTCATGATGCGTATCCTGTGCTACCTGTATTTCTTCCACATTGTCTGTTGTTGCCTCATTGTTCAATGCAGCCACCATTCCATCGTCGGTAACATTAACATAAGGGCCCTGATCAATTGACGAGCTGAATGGTGTGTTTGGTCTGGAGATCTACAACAGAAAAAACAGCAGTTTCAGCCAATAGAAATGTTCTGCTTAGTGCTCCGAGATAATTTAGTCTACCACAATCTCAAATTACATCTTCTACACGGTATTTACAAATAGTGCAAAACCAGAAGATTGGCAAAATAAGTAAATACAGGAGCATATCATTACCTTCTTCTGTACATGCATATAATCGCTAGCATGTAAATCACCAAGGAATTCATTAACAGCTCTTACCCACCTGCGAGGGGGAAGAAAATCGCTAATCATTTTCTTCATATTAGTGGCTGAATTAGAATTCAGTTGATGTTGTGGATATTCTATTGCAACTTAAACCAACCAAGGAATAATACAGATGATATTAGATGTAGCAAATACCGCCTCCCCCCCCCCCCCCCCACACACACACACAAGAAAAAAAAAACATTTTTTGGTAGAGGAGTAGAAAACAAGTAAATGAAAAAAGTGTGCAATAACTGAAGGACACCAAAAATGCATAAGTTGGCAAGATTATTAAGAAAATGCTGAAGAGGCAGATGTACAAAATGACTCATACCACAGGCCAGATGCAGTTATTCCTTCAAAGAATGCCAGATGTCCTCCATGCTTTACAGTAGCCAACACAACATTTTTGTTTGCCCTATCAAAAAAGTAGGACGTTAAAGTTGATGCTGTAGTAATGCAAGGGAAATAAAATTAATTAGAACCAAGGAAAACAATAAAACTTAATATTCTTGTTTACCTGCATTCATCCCAGGGAATGGCTTCCCTGGTACAGACAGGATCATCCAGAGCACTAATACAGAGAAGCGGAATCGAAACAGATTGCACATAAATAGAACTGCTGCAGCGTCTATAGTACGTATCGACAGTCTAAGGAAACAAAATGATTTCAATTGACCAACACGAGTTAAAACAAGAGATTAGACAAAAAAATAGAATATTATAAATCTTAGTTGATACATAAGTACCTCGTACTTCCCAACAATGCGGGTGGCATGATCATCAAAATCTCGAATGGAAAGTGACTGCAAAGCACATGATTGATTGTATACGCAAACATGACTGGTTAAAATTTACAAACTTAAAACAATACAATGTTACACAAGACATTGAGAATGTTGTACATAATAGAATAGTGAAGTAAATCCAAGTATGTTGTACAGGAAAAGGTGTATCCAAACAGCTAAGTAGCAAGTAACAACTAGGAAGTAGGAAGTAACAAGATTTGAATAATGTCCTTGGCCTCTAAAAAATTCAGTCATCATTCAATCACTTGAGTAATGTCCTTGAGTGGTAAATTTAAACATGGCCACCATAAAGTAGTACAATCAAGAGGATTGAGGAATAAAAATAAACAACATTTGCTAGTCCTACGTAAGTATCTTAACATGCTTTGTGTATCTTCCTTATTTACTAGTACAGACTCATAACTTGCCTTAATACCACAATACAACATAGCTTTATTTTTCATTCAGAAAATAAATAAAAAAATGTATATTAAATAACAGAACATACTTGGATCAAACAGCTTTGCAGGCATACAAATTTGAAATAACCACATGATTTGGTTTTTATACTTAGTAATAGTAAATATGAATTATAGAGTGGGGGTACCTTTTCTATCCCTTCCCAATTAGCAAGGCGAGAAAAGTGAGGCTGGTGTCTGCAATGAATATTGGTAAAAATATCAAATTAAGTCAAATTACAAACTAGAGAAACCACTTAATTTGTTTGCAAATGGAGCGTTTAATAGATGAAAAATCAAGATCTTATCAAGAAGTTATTTAAACTCCACTGGAAAGATACAGACATACAATTTTGCATAACCTTGAAGTCCAATTGCAAGTGCTTTATCATAAAACTTCTGAACACGCCTACGAGTTATAAATCTGTCTCCTATCTGCAAACAATAAAAAGGTGACAAAAACTTCCTGCTAGGGTAAATAACTGGCAAAATGAGGAGCTATTCAAACTTACAGTAATGTTGATTTGGTAATCAAATTCAATAAAATTTCATTGATTAAATAAAATAATTTATATTATACTCCCTCTACTAAGAAATGCAATTAAGATTGTTGATTTTCTAAAAATTATTATTTACTTTTCTAATTTATCCTTTATAAAGTTTACTTTTATCTCTATTCATTTATTACAATTCAACTTCTCTCTTATTTATTATTAACGATATATATAAAAAAAATTATTTAATACTCTCTTGAATGTTAAATAGACAAATAAATATAAACAACTTTTTTACTCTCTGAACAGATAAAAAGGATAAGGGAGTATAAAACAAATTTGAACCAAAAGCATATACATGTTGAATGCTAAAAGCCTAGAAGTCATGGACAAAAGACCAGGCTAGATCAGCAGCTTTTCAAATATATAAAAAAAAAAGTGAACCAGATAAATCACCGGTTTTAGACTACTCGAAAAAATCAAACAATCAAAAAATCAGTGGAGAACCAGTTCAAACCTATAAAAACCAGTTTGAATTGATCATCCTTTTTTTTAACAAATCAATTCACATGAATGCAGCCCACTTACAGATGGATAATATTTAGCCTTTTATTATTGACATTATCTTGTAAGGTATTTAATATAATCATTTTATTAATTTAAAATTTAACTAACCAGATTTCTTATGATTTTATTTTAATTTACTGCTTAATATATGATGCAGACCCAAGGCTGCTAATAACTAAGGTGTATGAGAAGAAAGGAAAGAGGTGCGATGCACCTGATTGGATCTAAGACAGGAAGGGAGTAACTAACTGCTAACTAGGCAGTGGAGTGGGGAGGGATGCATGGGTCTGTGGTAATGAGAGAGAATATAAGCAAAGGGAAGTGGAGAGAAGGGGGACTGAAGTTTCGGACATGGGATTGGGAGAGACTAGGCCTCTTGAATGCCTAGAGTTGTTCTTTCCGTTTATTCTTCCTACTCCTCCTAGCATCCACTGCATTACTCAGGCCTTGGATCACCTAATTAGGCCTAAAATTCATTAATAATATACACATTTCTTCTTATTTTCCTGTTGATTTTCTGGTACCTATCAATATATTAGATAAAAATAATTTTATATTAATGATGGTTGAACCAATGAATAGTGAACAAATGCTTTCACGGGTTCAATGATCAATCTGGCCCTTAAAACAACATTGAAAGTAGATCCCAAACTTGAATTTTCAAATCAAAATACTAACCAATAGGTCCCAAGGAGAGCAAACAGCCACAGCTCCAGCTACAGGAATATTCTCACCATCCTCACCAAGATATTTTATCTGCAAACAACCATTCAAATCAAACAGTCAGTGATGATAACACCAGGCCAGACATATGTGAGAATAAGTTAAAAATTGTGCAGTTCCTAATTTTTGCCGTAGTTTGCAAAGCAGATAGAGTATGTACCAGTGGTCATAACAATAACATAAGTATTATAAAAAAATTTAAGCATTGACATAGGAGTTACAATTCATCAGACACATGCAGTTATGGAACCAGAAAGATGTTTTCCCTCAAGATACAATTTTTTCACAGGGGTTCTCTAGACGATTGTGCATTCTGTCTTAGAAACAGTAGACGTTTGGGTGCTCTGTAGTCATTACAGAGGAGAAGAAAAAATTGTGGAGGAAAACAGAGGAAATGGACAAAAGAAATGAGTCAACAAATTTACATGAACTGAATAAGTTTGAATATCCAATCTCACACTAAATTAATATAAACATATATGAACTAAAAGGAAACTGTTAATGTTGTGTAAATATTTTAGTTTTAAAAAGTTAGGATAGGATAAAATCACATCTGAATCTTTTCTTAATTCTGACCTGTTCTTTTCCTTGTTTTCCTTGTTTTCCTTATTTAGATTTTTTTGTTCACTGTTTAGACAAGAGAATCACTAATTGATTCTCCCTTTTCCTATTTATTTTTTTGTAATTCTTTGATTGGATTTAGAAGAAAGCAATCATTCTCTTCTCTTGCCTAGAGAAACATTCATATCTACACATGAGAACAGTTTTGGATCAAAGATTATGCTAAACATTCATATCTACACATGATGAAGCAGGAGAAAATCAGTTGCTTCTCGGAACTTGTTATAAATGCGCCTCAAGATGTACGTGGCATGGAAATTTATAGGTTTAGACCATATGAAGAAACAATTAAATTAATTAATTAAGGTTCCATTTGTTTAAGCATTTTTAAAGAAAATTGCCTTCTTAATCTATAAAATGTTTAAAAGATTAAAATAATTATGAAAATAGAGGGCAAGTCTTGGTGCAACTGTGAGGTTACTGTCTTGGACCTGGATGTATGTCATGGGTTTAAATCTTAACAAGTCTCTCCGCCTATGAGTGTAAGGCTTCATATTCCCCACCCTTTCAAGACTCTACTTGGTAGGAGCCTCGTACTCTAGTTCTCCCTTTTGTGTAATTTTTTTGGGAAGAAAAAAAAGGCAAAAATCCTCAGCAAAGAAAAGTTTTAGCGCTTTTTTCAGAAGTTAAAAAAAAAAGTAGCATATTGAAAGAAACTATATATAACAAAACCATTATATTCAAGCTTAATAAACAAACTGACCCTACGACTCAAGCAAGATATTGGACATCTGATGTAAGCATTGCATAAGACTCAGAATTTACCAGAATATTAGCTCCAATGCTAGTTCCAACAACAAACAAAGGTGCCCTGGGGTACTCTTTGTGTAGATAATTAACCACCGTGCGGACATCCTCGGTCCATCCAGCATTGTAGAAACAATCAGACTGAAATGATTTTAATAAGAAATTGCATTATTAGAGGAAGGAAACAAGAAAACTGCTACACCACAACATGATCACAGTATTGAGATGCACAATAATCCTGATATTCTGACAGAAGAGAATGCAAAAAATTTCAAGGACAGTTTTCAACTGCTGCCTTTCTCATGTTTTAAATTGTGTTCTAGCCAGTTTGGTTTGAGGAAATGTTTAATAATCACAAAAATGTCATCTTACTTTTCATTTTGGTTCCGGTTTAAAAGAAAATAGGTGTTTTCACTGTTTTGTAAAGTGAATATTAGTGAAAATAAGAAATGAAAATAAAAAACCTTTCCTCAAACCTTTAAACTCTATATGGTTATTGACCACTGGCTATTTCAATAACTACTTTTTCTTGACATGCGAATAGATTGGCAAGCTTTGCCTATCTACTGATCTTACTTAGCCAACTTATTAACTATATTTAAATTTTTAATATTGGTAATAGTTATTGATTAGTAGGAAGCCAATCTTAAATTTAGAGAAAATAACCAATCCATGTCTTCACCTAATAATTTTAATCGTTTGATTTAAAAGCTTATGGGCGAGTACAATATATAGTACTGATGAGTCTTCATGTATAGAATCAGTATTCAAGCTCGGCCTTGAAAACATATCAAACTTGTTCATCAATATGTTTCCAGCTTGCAGAAAACTAACCGTGATTGAAACACCTCCAAGACCTCGGTGATTACCAATAACAACTTTCCATCCACGCTTTGCTGTATGATACGCAAGATGTTTGAGATACTACCAAGAAGGGGGAGAGAAGAGAAAAGGAACAAAAACTGTAAGATGCCACTGTAATATATAAAAAAACTCCTAAACCGAAAAAAAGTGAAAAATTAGAGATTGATAAACATTTCAGAAGGGTACAAGGGAACATCTAGTATAATTTATGTCTAACAGAATAAATAAGTAGATAAATAACAATGAGAGCGTCCAATACATTTTCTTCATTTTGACAACTAGTACAGTTCAGGGAAAAAATCTTTCTTTCCAGCATCGATACCTCAGTAACCATCAAACATTAACCTGATATTGGTCGTGGCTCAATTCCACATAGTAAAACCTTAATGGCAGGAAAAGGCTTTGAGGAGGACTTTAATATGTGACATTATTTTGTGTGTTTTCTCAGTAAGTATTATACAAGCATTATAAAGGTGAAACATATATTCTGAATTTGATAGAACTGAAGAACCTCAACCCCCAAAAAACAAATCGATTGTACAGCAAGATTGAAGTCCTATTAACATGTATTGCAAAGTGCAGCAAACATTTTGGTACGTGGTTAGATGATGTTATTATGAAATCATACAAAACAACATAAAAAGTATGTATAGAAGTTGCACGGTGAAGTTGCACACTAAGTGCCTGTTTGGCAAACACAGAATCAATGCCTCTCACTTTGGCATGCGTTTCAATGTAAAATTTGTGGTTCACACTAATTTTAGCACACATTCCAGTTATGAACAGTTGAAAATTAACTTCATCAAAATCAATTCTACTAAATTACAAAACAAACGGGCCCTTCATTGTTGAGACAATGGTAACCACAACCATAGAGACCAAGTTTTATTGTAAATCATGTTTATAGACATTATTTACGTAAGACCCTTTCTTAATCGTTTCACCTATAGTTTTTCTCAATCTTGCTCTGCCTTCAATGACTAGGCCATTCTCCATCTGATCTACTCTCCTTAAAGCGAGATTCTACCATCTTTTTTACTATAGGAGCTACCCCAACTTTTCCATAATACATTCATTCCTAATCCTATCTTTTCTAGTGTGTCTATACACAATGACAACAGCAACACAAAGTAAGCCTTTGGCATAACTGCCAAGTTGCAAGCCACTAGGCTAGGAAGTTTACTATCCCCAACTTAGCAGTCAAATAACTGCCAATAGGCTGGGGATAAGCATGTGGTTTTTCCAAATTCCCATTGAGTTGTATAGTGAGGATAATAGCAACAACATTAGGTATACACATTAAGTGAAACATAATATAACTTACAGCAGATGAAGAGTCACTTGTTAGACCAGGAATTACTATAATAATGGGAGTAGAATCATCTTTAGAAACAACATGATCCATAGGGAGAGCACCACCAGAAACTGTGACATGATCATACACACCAGACTAAAAGATCAACCTTGGAATTGAATATGTACTTTGGCTAGAAGTTTTCTAGTTTGATAAACATTATAAAATTAAATTAAGTATCCATGTTCAAAACAGAATTTGATAATTTGAATATCTTGGTATATACCATCGGAACTCGATAGCCAGTCCAAAGCAATGGTTCCACCATCAGGAGTACGAAATAATTGTCTGAAAGAGGATATATGAGCAGTTGTTAGAAAGATCCAATAAAGTATTGAGCCTTTAGCATGAATTACAAGTCACCAAACACAGGGAACGTCGAAGAATGCATACAAGAAAAATAGTGCCAAACGTGGGCCCACAGGTTGCAATATCCACCTCTGTCCCTCCACCAACACCAAAATAGAAAAAGGAAGGAATATGAATGGAAGAACATAAACATCCATTTTTTTCTTCTCATTTCCATATGGTACTAATCTATGTTCTAGTAACAATTTTCAGCCCCTCATTCAACAATACAGGTATCACGATGGGAATTTGCTAGAAAAAACTCAAGCTCTGCAATCAAAGGCTTTTTAAAAGATGTGTGCAATATGCATAATTTTCTGCATTCAAACCAAACAGCCTAATAATAACATCTCTCTATCTTTCACACATCTCGAAACAGATACCGGTCTAAGTGTCTAACTAACTATCCAGACATAAACATAGCTTATTCCTTCTTCCACAAAAATCAACCGCACAAATTTTCAATATCAAACGTACATAACAATCAATTGCTAACAGTTCAATCAAAAGCTCTAATAGGAAAAAAAAAAAGTGAGGAATAGAGGGAGAAACACGATTTATTGATCACCTTCGATATTTGAAAAGAGGAGGTCTACCGAAGAAGTTGAGGAAAACAGTCTGAAGATGAGGACTGGAAAGCCAGGGAGTGGCGAGATAGGTGCCGTGGAGAATCTCGCATTTGGAAACGACGGCATCGTAGATTTGAGAGGCGGAATTGTATGTTAAGGTGATGGGGGAGCCTGAGAAAAAGGAGAAGAGATCTTCGAGAAAATGGAGTTCAAGGAAATTATAGAGGAAGCAAATGAGAACAAAGGATGTAACGAGGAGATAATGCCAGATTGGAATAAGAGAGAGTGCTTGAAGAAGAAGGGAATATGCACAGGGTGCATCATCGTGTGCGAGGTGCGATGAGCAATACCAATCCATTGAAGACAATTCAAGTGAATTGAATTTCGCGGAGTGGGAATGTTTCGGCTTAGAGGTGTTATGTTGTGTGACGGAGACTACGGTGGTGAAGTGCGTGATATTAGCGTGATCCACTCCCCTCCTTTCCAAGTTCAACCAGGCTTCTTAATCGCATCTTCTTTTATTATTCAATTTCCCTCTGTTAATGACAAAAAAAAAAGATTAAAAAAATTAAAACCTCAACTATACGTGTATCCATGTCTTTTTCCTCAAGATGAGAAATGGGAATGTCGCCTTCAAATAATATTGGAGGATGAAGCACGGGTAAAACGAGTTGTCATTGGTCAAAAAGACAAATTTTTCAGTATCGTTCTAAAAGAAACAATGGTATCCCTTTATTTGAATTCAAGGTTAATTTTAATTATGTTATGAGAAAGAATAACATAAATTTGGCATAGTAATATTTTCTATTAATTTATATTAAATTTATTATTTTTAACTTTTAGATCTTATTTTCTCATGACACAAAGTGATAAGAGAGAGGGAAAAAGGGGTCTTTTTTATAATGACAAAAAAAAAACTAAAATATCATGCAAAATTTTATTAAAACATAGCAATTGCAAGTGTAATTTATCCGGTAATAAAAGAGGAAGAAAAAGAAAAGCGATTGGTAAGCCGTCTCAACTCCCTCCAAGTCCCGTTTTTGTTTGGGCAACCGAATTGTATGACTTTCAATTCAATTAACATCAATGTTATGTTATTATCAGAGGAAAACTGTTACGGAAGTAAAAACAAAAGGTGGGTATGCATGTCCAATTAATTGAGCATACATGGTGGGTCCATGTCAAAAATGTTGAAAGCATATCTCCATATCCCACTTTTATTCTTCTAACAATCATGTCCTTTCCTGTAATTTTCACGAATTCATTTTTGCAATAAACATTTCCTTTACCCTGGATAAAGTAATTTAGAATTACTAGAATTTATGTATTTAAATAATAAAAAAAAGAATTTTAAAAATGTTATAAACCTTTATCTAAGTAGTTTTTATGTTAAATGAAATGAATTTCAAATTACTCTTATTTGGAGAGGATTTCCAAAATTATCTATTATTTTGTTTTTATCTTAAATTATTATTTATAATTCCTCTTATGTACTATTCTTCTTTTAATAATTACTCATTTTTACTTAGAAATTTCTGGAATTTTAAAATTCCTCACCCAAACATAGGGTTAATTTATTTAAAAAATATTAGTTTTATAATAAAAAGAACTTTATATCCTAAAATATTACCATAATTACATTTTTTATCCTCATATGTGAAATTAAGTATAATATACTTTCATTTAACACAAATTATAGTAAAATTATTCTTTCATCCAATTTTATGGTTAGCTTTAGCTGAATGTAATACAGATACAATATTCTTAACTTTTTAATTAAAAAGACATTTTTTCAAAAGACAAAAACATCTTTTGTAAAATTACCAACTGATTTCACAATTCACACCCTCTAAAAAATTTCTTGTAGTTTCACGCCCTTTAAAATCCCTCATCCTATGTCTCTTTTCCCTCACCCTTCTTATGGTTTCACAGTTGCATTACCTTGTACCATGTTTTGGTGAGAAAAATGGTGTCCAGCACTTCATTACTTTTCTTGCAGTTGTTCTTTCATAGTCTTTTCACTGTAGTATTATTTAATAATTTTTAATATCTATTTAAGGACGTACAATAAATATATATATAATTTTATTAAAAGTTACAAGATTCCATACATTAATAACATTAAATACTTCAGTTTTTAATAAAAGTTACTATTTATTAATTTCTTATTATGCATCATTCCATGTACATTTAAAATATCATTATTTCAGTTCACCAACAAAAAGAATTATAGATAAAATTATTTGAATAAACAATACATTTATCTGTAGTAAACAACTGTTTCCGATTGTCATAATGAGCCTAGCCAGTTAAATTTGATAAAGTGCTGTTTTGTCTCTTTAAAAATATTTTCTTAATTAAAAGTGAATGCATAATACATGTTTCATGTTATCAGCTTAATTTTGAAATGGACAGAAAAGGGAACTTACAATAAAGCTTAGTTTCATATAAGGATAGAAAGTGCAACTATGATAAAATTTTAATGCGGCAAAATGCTTTTTATAAAAGAAAGCCTAAAACTATAAAAAGTTCTTATTTTTAAATTACTTTAAATACATGCATAAATAAGATTTTGTAAAAGAAGATAGGTGCATAACACCCAACCCAATCCCATAACCTAGCTTGGTCTTAAGTTTGACCTAATTCAATTTTTACGGTATTTGATATTTTTATTCTTTAAAAAAAGTCAATTATAGATTTCTCATTTAATTCCTAAAGTATAACAACCAATTCTAAATCGAAATAATATATTATTAATTACACTTTAAATTTAGTTTTAAATTTTCAATGACTTAGTCGTACTTATTTTTTTAGTTTTGTGTTTAGTCTAAACATTAATAGGTCAAAAGCTAAAGTTCGGCCAACTTGGGTCTCCAAGACCATTGAGATGTGAGGCAAAGATAGTTAGCTCCTAGTTCTTAAACTTATGAGACATGTGAAAATGAGAAACTCGGACCTCAATAGTGTGAACGTAGATAAAATGATTGAAACTTCCCACATTCAATAGTCTGCATTCCATACATAATTTTTTATAAAAAAATAACTTCAACGATGAAAAACTATTACAGTTCAAAAAAAGAACAGTGAAAGATATTTAATCGAACTCAAGATACTGACCATCGTATCTACTGAAAAGCTTTATAGTTTACACATCAAAGTGCATCACATCACTGTTTCTCCAATGCCAGAGGATTTACCACTATTTGCATTAGTAGGCTAAAATCTCTTCTTGTTTATTAACATTTTCTGTTGGAACTCAGCCGTCAAATGTTATGATTCGTATCCTGGATCAATGTGTTTCTTCCATATTGTCTGTTGTGGGGTCATTGTTCAATGCAGCCACCATTCCACCTTCGGCAACATCAACATAGGGGCCCTGATTAATTGACGAGTCCAATGGCAAGTTTGGTTCAGAAATCTGCATTGCCGTTCACATAGAAAACATCAGCCACCAAAATTGCTCTGTTTCTTTCAGCGTTTAAAGAAAACTTTTATTTTATACGATACCAAAACGTTATAGCATTTACAAAATTACAGAACCAAATAATGAATAAACACGAGTCTATGAACAAAATAAGCAAACACGATACCATATTTTTACCTTCTTTTGTACATGCATATAATTACTACTGTGTAGTACACCGAGGAATTCATTAGTTGCTCTTACCCACCTGCAAGAGAGAATTGTTCTTCATTTTCATTATACAAGTGGCTGATCGATTGGAATTTAGGAGATGTGGATATTATTGCAACTTGAACCAATCAGAGAATGATATAAACATATTAGAACGTTGCAACAAACACCCCCCACTCCCAAAAAAAAAATTGCAATAATTGAAGGACGGTAAATGCATATGACTGTTGGATGTAAGAAAATACTAGGGACAGATGTACAAAAGACTCAAGTACCATAGTTCGGATGCAGTTATCCCTTCAAAGAAGGCCAAATGTCCCCCACGCTTTACAGTAGCCAGCACTATATTTTTATTTGCCCTATCAAAAGAATAATACATTAAAATTGACGCTGAGTATTTGCAAGAGAAAGCAAATTAAACAGAATCAAGATGACAATAAAGCAGCTTACTTGCATTCGTCCCATGGAATGGCTTCAGTGGTACAGACTGGATCGTCCAGAGCAGTAATACAGAGAAGCGGAGTGGAAACAGATTGCACATAACTAGCACTGCTGCAGCGTCTATAGTACGTATCAACACTCTAAGGATGGAAGAAAATTTTGAGTTAATGGATAAAAGGAGGTAAACAACTAAAGAAGACATATAAGACAAGAAAATAGAAGATTACAAATCTTAGGTGATACATAACTACCTAAGTACCTCATATTTCCCAACAACGCGGGTGGCATGGTCATCAAAATCTCGAACAGAAAATGACTGCAAAGCACAAAAACGCACGTGCACACATGATTGGTTGAAATTCAAAAACATAGAGGTAAAACAATAACTTGGGGAACAAATATCCCCCATTCCCAATGTAGTGTGTATTAGAATAATAAGCCAAGAAAAAGTTGTACCCAAACAACTAAATGGGTGACGATTAACAAGTATTTGGCCTTCAAAATGAACACGCATCATTCAATGACTTGAAAAGTTACATCCTTGACTCGTAAGAGTTAAACATTACCACTACAAATAGTACAACTAAGAGGAGCAGGGAATAAAGATAAATGACATTTGCTAGTTCTAAGTAAGTAATTTAACACCATTTAGTCTTTGACGCATCTTCCTCGCTTACTATTATAGACCAATAAATTGCCTCGATACCACAACAAAAGCATAGCTTATTTTTACCAATAAAACAATAAAAATGTGTATCAAATAATGGAATAACACATCCACAAAAAGGGTCCATATCATACAAATGTAGAATAACCACTTGATTTGCACATTATACTGATAGCAGTAGTAAATATTAAATAAAAGAGAGTAAAGCCACCTTTTCTATCCCTTCCCAATTAGCATTGCGAGAAAAGTGAGACTGGTGTCTGCAATGAGTATTGGTAAAAAAAATATGAAATTAAGTCAGAAAAGTCTTAACTTTCGTCATTGTCTGAATTTGAATATTATAATAAATGAATTATCGAGCTTATCCGCAAGATATTTAAGCTCAACTTAAAAGATGCAGACATACAATTTTGCATACTCCTGAAGTCCAAGGGCAAGGCCTTTATCATAAAGTTTCTGCACAGGCTTACGGCGTATATATCTGTCCCCTAACTGCAAATGACAAACAGATAAATAACTACTAGAGAAGTTTAATAATAGACAAAATGAAGAACAATTCAAACTTCTGCAGGACCGTTGAGTTGGAAGTTAAATTCAATAAAGCTCCATCAATTATGTCAAATAGATTGTGGACAAAAGCAACTATATCTTGTATGTCACATGTATGGGTGAATAATTTAGCCTTCAATTATCATTGCCTTTACCAGTTTATCCGTCTAATTTTTAAAACATAGCTAAAAAATTTGGATTATTTCATTCGATTTCTATTATTTTTCTTGTTCCCACAAAACTAATTCCTTTTCTTTAATTAGATCCACACACAATTAAACTGGTCCAAATTCAGACGACAGATTGTGGTAATGTTTCATAACACATGATGGCATGGCGTACATCAACCAAAGCCATTTCAAATGCAAAAGTTAAAGAACGTCACAATAAATTCAAAGTACTAACCAAAAGGTCCCAAGGAGAGCAAACAGCAACAGCTCCGGCTACAGGAATATTCTCACCATCCTCACCAAGATATTTTACCTGCAAACAAACTTTCAAATCAACAATGCAGCACCAAGACCAAGCTCCATGCAAATGTGGAAACAAGTTAATAAGTGTGCATTTTTGTTGTAGTTTGAAAAGCAGATGAAATATGTATCAATGGCAATAAGCACAATAACAAATTTCATCATTAAACAATTAAACAGTCATTAAATTTATCAAAACATGCAGTTATAAAACCAAATGATATTTTCCCTAATATATATTGTCAATTTTCTTTATAGGAGAAAAGGGGAGAGGGAGCTCATGATATAACCAAGAGTATTCTTGAAATAGATGTTTAAATGATTGTACAATCCAATGAATCCATCGAATTAAAAAAATTGAAGATCCAGTTTCAAACTAAAACTAATGGAAGTGTGTATGTCTGAGATCAAGAAGGAAAAATCAATATCTGAAAGTTTTTTTATCAAAAACTTTGCTAAACCAGTACAACAAATTGGAAGAAATTGATCAGGTTCCAACCATTGATAGAGCACGTTTAAGAAGAAATAGAGGTAAAAGTGGGGAAACAATAACAACAACTACAAGAATTGTAGTAATTTTTTCCCATAAACCAATAGCTTTTGGGAGAAAAAAAACACTAAAAATGCAATAATTTAAAGCTTAAACATATAGACCCTAACACTCAAGCATGAAAAGAGAAGTTCTATCTAAGCATTGCATGAGACACAAGCAAGGAACATACCAGAATATTAGCTCCAATACTAGTTCCAACAACAAACAAAGGAGCCCTGGATTTCTCTTTGTGGAGATAATTAACTACAGTGCGGACATCCTCAGTCCATCCAGCATTGTAGGAAAAATTAGACTGAAATGATTTTAAAAAGAAATAGTATTACAAGAGAAAGAAAACAACAAAACTGTTATAACGCAACATGAAATCAGTATTGAGATGCACAATACTCCTAACATTCTGACAAAAGGGAATGTAAAGATTTTCAGTGACGTTTGTCAACTACTGCATTTCCCACCTTTAAAATGGGTCTTTAGGACCTGTTTAATATTTTGGGTTTAACCCGCTCTATTTAAACAAGCCAAGTAGGACCATTAAAGACACAAAACACTTACCATTGAATTTAACAAAGTTGCATTCCAGGGATTCAATCTGTTTAATTTAGAAAAATATATTTTATTTTCACTCTCAGATTTTGTAAATACTTACAAAAACGTTATACTGTTTTTACACTATGCCTTAATTTCAGAGAAAATAACAAATATTTATCAAACTAAATAGACCCTACTTCCTTTAACCTCTTTATGGTTCAACTAATGGCTATTTCTAGAACTTTCTCTCTTAACATACAAATAGATTGGCAAGCTTAGCCTACCCAATAAGATTACTTGTCCAATTTATTAACCAACCTTAAATTTTAATATAGGTAATTGTTTTGAAGGAAACCAGGCTTAAAATATATTAAATCTGTAACCAAAATAACCTTCACCAAATACCTTAAACTTTTGGTTTGATTTAGAAGTTATGGGCATGTACAATATAGACGCTAAGTAGTCTTTACTCTTTGTGCTTAATTGTATATTATCAACAACATTCAAGTCTTGAAAGTGTATCAGCCTTGTTAAACAATATATTTCCTGCTTGCAGAAACTAACCGTGATTGAAACACCTCCAAATCCTCGATGGTTACAGACAACAGCGTTCCATCCACGCTTTGCAGTATGATATGCAAGATGTTTGATATACTACCAAGAAGAGAGGAACAAAAGAAAAAAGGAAAATAAAAACTGTAAGATGCCACTACAATATGAAAGAATCTCAAGATCAAAAACAAATGAAAATTGGGAAAGTGGTAATCATTCCGTAAGGGAACATCTAGTATAATTGAAGTCTAACAAAAGAATAAATTAATAAAAACAGTAGTGTCTAATACACTTTCCCCAATTTGCAACCAGCATTCTTAAGGGAACAGCCTTGCATCAAATTTTGACCTGATATTACTCTTACCTCGCTTCCACTTTGCTGGAATTCTCGGGAAAATAATTTCCCCCTCAAAACCTTAATTTGAGATTTATAAAACCCAGCTTTCAGTCGTAACACTTGCATATGGTAAAAACTTAATGACGGGCCATAGCTTTGAAGAGAACTTCAATGCATGACGTGTAATATTATATATGTTTTTTTCTCAATAATTAAAGGATCATAAAAGCATCAAAAAGTTGAAACGTATATTCTGAATTTAAGACACTGAAAAAACTCAAATTAAAACCCGAAATTATGGCACAGTAAAGTCCGATTAACATGTATAGCAAAAGAGCAAATATTATTGGCATGGTGTTAGATGAAATTATTATTCAATACTACAAAACAACATTAAAACCTTGTACTGCTGCGGCACACTATTTTGTTAAGAAAATAGTAATATAAACACCGCTATGTACCTCGCCATCCAGGGTAAATATTCTCTCCATTTTCTTTATTTTTATTTCTCTCCAATTTTTTTCTTACATATATGCTGGATCACACTCATACACTTTTTATCTCTTTTTCTTTTCGAAATGTTGCACGGCCAGTAAGCTAGGGAATCTCGGCTGGTATTATATAACTATGAAGACAAAGGTAACACAACCAGAGATACAAGTCCTGACCTGATAGTCAAGTAACTACCAACATGGTAGGGATAAATATGTGGGTGGTTTTCCCCAATTCCCATTTTGTAGAGTAAAAAAAACATGGAGGGAGATAACACTAACATTTAGGCATATACAAAAAGAAAAAAACTTACGGGAGATGAAGAGTCACTTGTTAGACCAGGTATAACTATAACAATCGGAGTTGATTCGTCTTTAGAAGCAACATCATCCACATGGGGAGCGCCATCGGAAACTGTAAAATGATCGTACACAAAAGTATAAATAACAAACCATGGAATTATACATGTACTAGGCCAGAGGCTTTCTAATTTGATAACCAATACCAACTTAATACGCATTTCAAAACACCAAATGAAAATTTGAATATCTTATACATATACCATCAGAACCTGATAGCCAGTCCAGAGCAATGGTTCCACCATCAGAAGTCCTAAATAGTTGTCTGGAAGAGAATATACAATATTGTTTAGACTCTAGAGTTTCAACAAGATATTTCAGCAAATTAGTATTGTCGATTTTTAACAGTTCAATCAAGAGCTTTAATATAAGATAGAAATGAAATCAGGATTTAAAAAAAAAGAGGAAAAACATGAAAAATATTATTGATGATGACCTTGTGTAATTGAAAAGCGGAGGCCTCCCGTGGTAGTTCAAGAAAAGAGTCTGAAGATGAGGACTGCAAAGCCACGGCGTCGGAAAATATCTGCCATGAAGAATCTTGCACCTGGAAACGACAGCTTCGTAGATTTTAGAAGAAGGATTGTAGGTGAGAAAGACAGGGAAGCCTGAGAATCCAGAGAAGAGGTCTTGGATGAAATGGAGTTCGAGGAAAATGTAAAGAAAGGAGAAGAAAATGAAAACAACAAAGAGAAGGTAATGCCAGAGAGGAATGAGAGAGAGGACTTGAAGGAGGAGCCAGTAGACACTGGAGGAGGAGGATGAATCGTGTTCGACGTGGGAGCAACTGCGATCCATGGAATCAAAAACAGTCAAGTTAGAAGTGAGGACCGCGAAATAAACGACCACTAGGGAATCTGCACGTGACCCTTTAGGTACACCTGCAGAATCCCGTTTCATTATAGCCACCTCGATGTCAACAGAATTTTATAAGTTCAGCAACGAAAATTAACTTTAAGTTTTTGAATATTTTTAAATATATTTATATTTTATTTATTTTTATTAAATAGTTTTAATATTTTTTAAAATTTTTAGTAAATAATATATTATATTAAAATTATAATATTTAATATTATTAATATATTTGATTATGCAATTTTTAATTAAATTATTATATTATAAATTTTTAATATATTTTATACTATTAAATATAAAAATGATTCTTTAAATTTTCATGACAATATTTGTTTTACTATTTGTCTTTTTCAGGGGAATCGCCATTATTGATCTTGGAAAGCACGCGGCCTGTTACCAACCAACATTTGTAATGTTTAAAAAATATCAAAACGACGGAAGCACGTGTAAAACGAGCTGTCAAAGAAATTTTGTAAGCCCTGTGATAGGTTGCAGAGTTCATTTGTTTTGAATGAAGAAAATACAAGATGATTTAGAATTTTTTTTAAATGATTTTCACTATATCTGTTTTAAAGAAGCAGCTTACAGTGTTTATTTATCGGAATAGGAAAGGTAATTTATAAAAATAAAAGATAAGATATTCTGAATTATTTTTAAAATTTTTTTATTATTTTCTGTTTAAAAAAACAGGTAAATAATCCGCCTATTGAAAAGATAATGTAAGAAGAAAAATGCATTATTTATTTGAAAAGGTGGTTTAATATTTTTATAAAAAAATTATTATTTATTTAAAAAAATATACATATTTAATTTAATATCAACACCAATGTCATAACAAGATAATAAATTTTACAAGAATAATATAATAATTAAAATTTATATTATTATTATTTTAAATTTATCATTTTCCATATATATTGATATATTACATATATAATAAAAGAACAAAGGTGTTACAGTATATTTTAATTCTTTGCATGACCTAAACATAAGACGTAAGAGCTATGATTTTCAACCTATTTCATTTCCAACAGAATAACAACCCAATTACAAACTACATTTTCTATTCCAAAATTTTAAGTTTATTTGACCAATGATTTGGAATATAAAATTGGTGTTATATTCTAAAATTAAAGATGGAAATAGATTTTATTAAATTAGATTTTGAAGGTTTAAATTTGATTTGACTAAATTTAAATTTATAAATCTATTATTTATTAAAGATTTTTTTTTTGTCAAAATCTGATCTAATTTAAAACTTGCAAAACTTACAAGTTTGTTTAAAAAATTTATATAACAAAAAAAATTTAATAAATAGACTTAAAAATTTATATAAATAATTAATTAAAAATATTTATAAATTTAAAATTTATAAAATAAAAAGATCATTAAATAAATTTAAAATATATATATTAATATCATATAAATAAAATATAAAATAGATATTATATAAATATTAATAGATTTCTAAATAGATTTTTTTATAAGTCTAGATCTAAAAATATTTTTTAACACACTTAAACTTGAATATTTATTAAACAAGACGAATCAAATTAAATTTTAAACAAACTGAGTATTAAATCCCTATTAAGCGATTTTATTTACTTTCATACCTGTAATTTACTTAAATAAACTGAGTATTAAATCCCTATTAAGCGATCTTGTTTACTTTCGTACATGTAATTATTACTTGAAGATTATTCTAAAATTGGAATCACATGTTTACAAAATTTAATTTCATTTAATTATAATATACTAAAATTAATATTTTTTAATTATAATTAAAATCATAATTAACTTACTTTTTCTAAATGATTGATCAATCTTTATAAAATATCTTACTAGCTTTACATTTAATTATTTTTAAAATTTTTAAAAACTAATTTTAGCATATATATTTATAATTTAAATTTTATTAATTAAAATAAATCTTTATTTTTATTTAATCTTAATGTTACATGTAACTATTTTTTTATATTAAATTTTTTAACAAGATTTTCACGATAAAAATCTTAACAATATTTCGAATGAGATAATAATAAAATAAAAATATACATATTTCAAATTGTTACGTTCATATTTTTTTAATAACTTTAGCAAGAATAATCAAATATTTATACATATCATTTTGATGAAAAAAAAGTAATTTTAGTCTCTTTACAAATCTATTACTATTAATTTTATTTTATTAATTATTATTATTATTATTATTACTATTTATCATTGTTAATGGTTATTATTATTTTTATATTTATCTAATTATTTTAAATTTTATCATTGTTAAACCTTAATCATTATTATTTTTTAAATTAATATTGTATTTTTTATATCATTCCTAATTAAAAATGTTGAAATATAATTATAATTTATCTTAAAATTATAATTCTATGCTTTGATTTTTTATCCCAAATATAAAATGTATGATTAAACTTATTTAATATTTGACATAAAATAATATAAAATAAAATTTTATTATGATTCCTTTTCATGTATTAAACAAACTTTATAAAATTCAATAATGTTGGTCTGCGTATATAAAAAAAACTAAAAAATAATATATATATATATATATATATATATATATATATATATATATATATAATTGAAATCTTTCTTCCTTTATAGTGAATCTATTAAAAGAAAAGTTAAAACCTTTATTTAGACTTATCTTATGATTTGAACAAAACATTTTAATATTTTAAAAAAATTTAAATACTTTAATATTTAAATTTTTTAAAAAATATTTTGTTTGAATAATGTTTTTAATTATTTTATATTTAAAATTTTTATTTTGATGCTGAATTTTAAATTTATTCATTTTTATATTTTAAAATATTTATTTAGATAAAGTAATTTAATTTTCATTTTATGTAAAATTTTATTTTTGAATATTTACAATTTTTTATATTTTTTTCTTCTACTTTTTAACATTAAATAGTTTAGATATATAAATATTTATAGAAATTTTTTTGGAACATATTTAAATTGAATAATGAATTAGCAACTTAATAAAATAAGATGAACAACAAAATACAATCACATCATTAAAAATACTTTATTAAAAAAGTAAAAGAATGCAAAAAAAATATATAAAAGAAAAAATAGTAAGAGAAAGTTTAGAGAAAAAAAAAACAAAAAAGAAAAAAGAGAAAAAAGAAAAAATAAGAGATGATAATAAATTGAGAAAATTTAAAAAAAATTAAATTTATTATATTTTAATTTGTTGAAATGTTTCTATAAAATTTAAAATTTATTACGAATAAATTAAACAAGATATTTTAATATTTAAAATTTTAAAATTATTAAAAATATTTAAAAAATAATTTATCTAAAGACAAAGTTAGATAATTTTAAAAAGAAAAATCAATTGGATAAAAACAAAAATAAAACATATATTTATCTGTTACTTTAAAATAAAAGAATAAATAAAAAAATAAAAGAAAATGAAAATTTCATGAATATATTGAAAAGAAGTTTAAATATTAATTTAATATTTTATTTTTTATTTCTATATATGTTCTATTATTCTATTCACCAAATGGTGTTTAGATATTTCAAGTGAATAATGTTTTTTAAAATATAAAATAATATTTTAATTATTAATTTTTTAATTTTTATTATATATTTGAAATGATAATAGATTGAATTGAGTTAAAGTTTAAATATTTAATTTTAATTTTTTTTAAAAATTAGAGATATAAATAGGAACTAAAAGTAAATAAAATTATTTAATGGAAGATGTACTGCTCTTTTGTTTAAAATCTATTTTAACTTACTCGTTTAATAAATAGTCACATTTAGATTTATTAAAAAAATTATATAAACAAGTCCAAGTTTGCAAAAAAATAAATATTTAGCCTATTTATATTTATTATATTTATATAATTTGTTGAAAATTAAAATTTTTAATTTTTAATTTTAAACAAAATGAACTTTGAATCACTTTTTTTTTTATCAAAGTAAAACCTTCATTTACCCTTTTTATCTACGACTACATGATTATGATTTAATATCTTTAACTTTTTCTTATGTGATATTATGCATAAATATATCATTTATAACATATTATATAGTGTAATACCATAAAATAAATAATTATAATTTTTTTTAATATTATACTATGTTGATTTATTTTTTATACAAATAATACTAACAATGATTAAATTGATAAGTTTTATAGCTTAAAAAATACTATAATATATGTTCATAAAAAAGTTTAAATTTATAAATATTTTAAATAATATATATATATATATATATATATTATATACACACGTGTACATTAAATCTATTTAATAGTTTTTAATTTAGTAGGTTTTAAGGTTATAAATTTTTTTATTAATTATTTATACAAGTTTTAAATCTATTTGATGATTTTTTTAATAAAAACTTTTAAATAAATTAAACTTAAATATTTATACATATGATGGTTTTTAAATAACAGTATAATTGTTTTATATCAATAATATATTAAAATAAACATTTTTTATAGTATAAATTTTAAAATATAATATTTTTCTTTTTAATATAATATTTTTTAATTCAAGAAACTTAAAAAATTAATCATTATTTATTTATTTTTCTTCTGTTTATCTTTAAATTTAACTTTGATATATTGTTAATCTAAATTTTTTATATCATTAATTAATTAAATATCCCCTTAAATATAAATTCAAATAATTGATTTTTAAAGTGAATATTTTGTATTAATATAATAAATTATAATTATTAGATATTAAAAATTATTAATTTATTTTAGTTTTGATAATATATTTTTTATATTAATCAATTAAATATATTTTATTATTCTCAGTGCCTACTGAAGAAGAAGTAAACTTCTTTAAAATAAAAAAAATAAAAAATATTTTTTCCAATTTTTCACATCCGATGTTTGTTTCATTTTGTTTATTTAGGGGATAAAAACAAAACGACATCGGGAGAAAGTGTCTCACCCACAAGCTTCTGGAACAATCTTGGCGTTGCTATTCTAAATCAAACTCTAATTCCTCGACATTTCCTTCATTTGCAATTGTAGATTGCTGTCCATTCTCACAAATTTAATCCCAAATTCTCAAGGTTGCTACGCCTTTCAGTTCTTTCCCAATCTCGTGAAACTTCGTCCCTAGCTTTGGTTGTTGATTAATTTCGTTTTAATAGCATATGTTTTTTAATTAATTTATTTATTTTGTCTGTGAAATGTTATGAATTTAGCTGCTAGGTTTATTTTTGTGAGATCCAACCAGCTTGCCATTTTGTAGAAACCATTTTGTGAGTTTGAACATTAAAGTTTAGGGTTTAGATACACTGTAGGCATTGGATGTGGATACCAGTAGCTTAAGCTTGTATGCATAGAAATTCACTCAATTGGACTATCCGTTTATTTACACTGCAGATCTTACTTATTAGAAAAATAACATGAATATGAAGAAAAGAATGAAATACTGAAACAGCTTGTATCCTTTTTTCCTGGATAATTTGGTCACAACAGGTTTATGCTAGCCTTTATGATGGTTGGTATATTTCTATTAATCGGATTATGTATTGTTATTTATTATTCTCTGGATTTGTCAGTTCATTTTAAATATTTTTTCGGAGAGCAGATTGATGAAATTCTAACTTTATATTCTTTATTCTTGCTTGAGTTTCAGTCCGATGCAATGATCAGGGTCATTATCTGTTGTGTGTGTATACACACCAATACTAAATACAGAAAGTCTAAATGTTATCACTTAAGTTGCTACTGAGATTCAGATTCCCTTGTTTTAGGTTCTGGTGCTTTTCAGCGACTGATTGTCATCCCGCATAGGTTGGAGGTTCTAGTAGTTGGACTTCGCATCTGATCCAGATCCAGCTATGTCTGGCAACTCAAATTGCAGTGTTTACATAGGTATGCTCAGTTGTCCACTATTTTTTTTTTTCTTCAATTCCTTGTGTTTTTAGATGAAACATTTCAACATTTCAACTAATTTAAATTATTTAAAAAATTAAATATTTTTATTTTAAAAATATTTTGTTTAGATAAAGAAATTTAAATTTTTTATATTTAAAATTTTTTTACTTGGATGATGGATTTTAAATTATTGAATTTAAATTTTTTGTATTTAGATTAAATAATTTAATTTTTATTATATACAAAATTTTAAGTTTAAATATTCATAAATTCTCCTTAATTTTTTTTTTTTACTTTTTTTGTTTACCGAAAAATTTAGATAGATAAATATTTTTATTGTATAACATATTTAAATAGAATAATAATCCAACAAATATACATAATTAAAAGAAAAATAAAATACAATTATATAATCTGATATTGAGAATATTGTATTCAGTGAGAGAGAAACTAACACGAAGATAGAATAATGAGAGAGAAATTAACAAAGAGAGAACTATTGTTCATGAGAATCAGTTGAGAGACTTTAAGAAATTTTAAATTCCACTTATTCTGGAGAAATTTCAAATTCTTTCATTTTAGTGTGTTAAAATACTTTCTTAAAATTTCTTAAAAAAAATATCCAAACAAGATATTTTAATTATTAGAATTTTAAATTTTTTAAAAAATTACTTTCCTTCTTTAAAATACCTCATCCAAATACAATACAAGGTTTTTAGTACACAATTTTGTCATTATGTTTATTTTTTGTATAGCTATGTATTTTTTCTTAAAAATAGTCAAAGAGATTACCTGAATTTAACTTTTTGAAGAGATATTCTGTGACTGAAGTGAGATAAATTTGGGTTTCAATATGTGGGTCTTATTTTGTGTATTTTGTATATAATGATTTATGCTTGTGGTAGGAAAATATCCTTAGGTTTGTTAATTGATAGGAACTCTGAATTGGTTAGGACTAAAATAGATAAGCCCGAGACAACCAAAGTGTTTGTGAGAAGAAAAGAAATGTAATGCAATGGATTGTAGTGAGGAGAAGCATAACTAACTCTGGAGTATGTCGGGAGAGTGGGAGGAACGATTCTGATACGTGGGGTGGGGTATATGTAGTGGGTGAGAGGAGAGGTTGTTATTGGGTGAATTGAACCTTGGTATTTTCTTCTTCTGCCTCAAGTACTGTATCATCCTATACAGGCTTGACATCAGTAATAATACAGAGCACCAATCAGTCTATAACCCATCTGTTCTGCTATTATTTTTTGGTATCTATGATCAATTCAACCGTCTTTTGGGTTAATAATAACCAAATTGGAAATGTGAATTGTTGAGAGTTTCATTTACGATATCCCTTTGAATTCTTTTTCAGTATTTTAATCTTTCTCTTTGCTTTCTTCTGTTTTCCTTATCCGTGATTTAGGAAGGGAATTACAGCTTAAAACTGTTAATTCTAGCCACCATTTAAGAACTTTTTAGAACTTTAACAGCATTATAATAATTGTCTAATAGACCAACTGAAAATATTACGAACTCCAAGGGCATATATTTAAACATCTATATCTTTCTCCTATTTGAAACAAATTGGTGGATATATGTGACATGCTCTTCATTTGCTGTATTATTACCATGCAGTTATTATGTTTTCCTTACATTAATGTTGATTTTTTTTGGTAATAAAAGATTATGTTAAAGGTTTATTTTAGTTAGGACAAGGAAGACTAAATTGTGATTCTTGAATGAAGATATTTTGTTGAAATGGGGGAGATTGAAGATTAGGTGGATTCTTTACATTGTCTGTTCAGTACAATATCTTTGCTTGCAATGAAAAAATACTGATTAGATTTTTTGTTGTAAGAAGATTTTACTAGAAAGAAAGAAGGGAAGGAATATCCAAAGGAAGGAAAAGAAGGACCTTAGACAAATTTATAGGAAAACCAACTACAGAAACAAAGGGAATCCTACAAAATCATTATTAAAAAGAGCTCTTTACTCCCTCTAAATCTTCTGAAGAGACTCTGAAGCGTGCCTTAGGGTACAGGTTTTCCTTTAAAAGTCTCTGCATATTTTTTGGCTAGAGACATCATAGAGACTCCAAAGCTTGCTTAAATGCGCTCCATACCATTTTAGTATCTTAATAGGAGGTCTGTCTCTTTCAATAGGGGATGATTTTGTTCATATTGATGGAGTTATTCTAAAAGTATCCGGACATAATCTGTCACGGTTAAATCTCCCCTTCTATCTTTGCTATGTTACTTTTGTGAATGGTTTTATTGACGGAAATGATTCTTTGATAAATATGCTTAATAATATTTAGATGATCCCAGGTTTTGCTACACTGATGCTGGAATGTATTTCTTTTTATTCTTAACGACACTCTACTGCACAGCCTACACTCATGCCTTTTCATTTCTCTATCCAAGCATGCATTTATCTTATTATTTTCCTCCTGGGATTTCTATAACAGGATTTCAATTCTCAATAAAGATGGTTGATTGAGACTCTTATTATTTGTACAAAAACAACTTTTCGAAGGCTTTTAGATTCATACATAAGTATATTTAATTTAAGAATCTACATTTAGGTGCTGATTTGGTTATTTCTATTTGATGCAGGTAATCTGGATGAGAGGGTGACTGACAGGGTCTTGTATGATATATTAATTCAAGCAGGACGAGTAGTAGACTTGCATATTCCTAAAGATAAGGAATCAGAGAAACCAAAAGGTTTTGCCTTTGCAGAATATGAAACTGAGGAGATTGCAGACTATGCTGTCAGGCTTTTCTCTGGTCTCGTAACACTCTACAACAGAACACTTAAGTTTGCGGTGCGTTCTTGACTTGTTTGCTTTCAACCTGTTGACCTACATATTTTTCAATCTTTATTTGAAATTGTTGAATGAAAATTTAGCTTTGTTGATTGGAAGTTTACAAGATCTATTATGCAACACTCTAGTATTGGCCATAGGTGGGTATATGGATGCACCTCTTTCAACTTTTTGGTAGAACAGGATGGAACATGAGTTTTCTTCTGTGTTTGGTACTTTTTAAAAACTACAGTCATTCTAAATTTTATGGTTTTTGCAAATGGACACCATCAACATTAATTTCATCCAATGTAGTCCCTAACTATAATTACAATATGTCTTTCTATGAAATAGATGTTAAATCATTAATAGTGAACTTACTTATCCTAAGTTCCTAACCATTGATCTATGTTAAATCTCAACCATTCGTTCATTTTTGTTCTTCACGTGTTCTTTTTTCCCCCCACCTTTCTTCAAGCAAGTTTCCATGGCTACCACTTATACTGAGCAATGAAATTTTCCAATTTGAACTAGCAGCCATAGTTTAGATTTTTTATTACACAGATGTTGCATTTTCATTCTTTTTATTTGAGTAAATTCTGAGAAGTATTCTACTTCATTAAGGGTTTGTCTAAGTTACCCCACAGGTAAACAACCTCATCCTAGATGGACTAATGAAATTTTTTTTATATAAAAATTTAAATAAAAAGGTGAGTGTGGTTTTCAATATAATGTCTTAATCTCATTGGTATATTTTGGATGGGGTTATTTATTCCATCGGATATCTTTGACAACCCCCTTCACTAAAAGTTAAATCTCTTTGAAGCTTAGATTGGTCCTTTCAGGATAGTTTTTCACCACACAATAATTTTGGTTGACTTGTTGCTCACGAACTTATTGGCTAGTTTAATCTTCCTTTCTGAATCTGGAGTGCAGAAAAAAGCTACTGCAAGGTGGTGTATTTTAATTTTTAAATAAGTATTAGAGAAAATAATAAAAAACATTAATAAGTTTTAAGGTTTACATTGTTGGTAATTAGGGGAGAATCAACATTATCGTCATGTCCACCTTGAGGTGGTGAAAAATGGAGAGGAAGTCAATGATGGGAGGGGGTGAAAGGAGCTCCACCATGACCGGTGGAAGGAGGTGGAGATTGGTGCTAACCAACTATGATGGTGAGTAAGAAACTGCAGGGGCATGTGAAAACCCTAGATGGTGCTAAGGAATTGAATCTGAGTTGAGGGGAAGAAAGAGATCGTGTGGAGAAGAGTGAAAGCAGAACTTGACTTCCACTTCAGCTTATTGGTTTATCTCTCGCAATTCTGAGCAATTTGTTACTCCAGATTTCTGACACTTTTCATATTCAGTTGCGTTGGAAAGCTGGAAGAACAGTGAGTGATGAAAGCTTGTTTGGAGAAAGTTGAAGAAAAAGAAAAACACCAGAAAGGGGAAAAAAATTTAGAAAAACAAATTTTTAACATCAATTCTTGCAGCTGATTGTAAGCATCTAAAATTGGTAGGAAAGCATTTATTAGATTGAAAATACAAAATGTAATAAATACTTTCATTCTCAACAAGAACATATTTTAAATGCTTAAAATAAAAAATGGAAGGAAATATGTTAACATTTTCAAAAAGCAGAAATGAGAGAATGATAGATTTAACAAAAATCAATGGTTATAGTCGTTTCACCATTAATGATAAACACCTATTTAATGGAAGGACTTTTTGTAACAATATATGAAGTTTAGGGACCAACTGTTACAAAACAGGACATGCATTTAAAAATAATACATTTTGGTTCCATTTATAAGGTTGAAACCAAGCAGGACAGAACTGAACAGAATGTTCCATTCTATTCTGTTTGGCATACATATTAGTTAGAATGGGACAAATAGGACAAAACAAGATATGTGGTTTAACAGAAGTACAGTCAAGAAGAATGAATGTTCCATCCATATGCCACATGCTACGATTGGATGCATCGAAGTAAAAGTATCCAACTATACCTTGGGATATTGTATAACAGGGCTCCATAGGTTTGATTGCAAATCCATGAACTCTCTGTTTCTATTTATAAGCCTCCTTCAGCAAATGTTTGATGTGTCTTATTATAAGACATTTTATAAAGTTTTAAAAACATTTATTATCTTTCTATATTTACCCTTTATGAATTAAGGGTTTAAAGACTTCACAATGATCCAATTAATACTTTATATGATAATAGAGTTTGATTTTAAATAGGAATGATACAATAATTTTTTGAAAAATCAATAGATTCAATACATCAACTAATCTTGAACTACTTTTTTCAATTTCTGCATTTGATAAGAAGGAATTTACAAATAGAAATGGGGGAGTAATAAATAGTAATTGAAATTTTAGATTTTGTCCGAGTGTCAGGTTTTATTAATGACATGTACAGTCTGCCAATAAACAGATATCTGGAAAAGACAAAACTACCCCTAATGGTTCTACAGCTATTACACCCACATCAAATTCTTCTCAACGATCAAGACCTTATCCAGTGCCGATAAATAATTCAGAAAATTTTCAGCATCCTGCTAGGCTACCAACACCTGATCGATTTTCAGATTATGCAGTAAATTATTCCCAAGGTAATGTATGCATTTACTCACCTGCTAAATTTTTTCTTTTACATCTAAATTGATGTTCTATAGACAAAAAAAGTCTGATTAGAACTTAATTTAATGCTTGCTGAGCATTTTTTTGAAATCCAATGCCAGTTCCTCCTCCTCGTGTAACCGACCAATCTAGTGGGTATGGATCTCACTATAGTGGCAACAATTATGAATACAGCCGGAGAGCTTTTGGGGCAACATTGGATAGCATTAGCCGTTCTAGGTCACGCCGGTATGATAGAAGTAGCCCAATCTCTTACCCATCTTACTAATAAGTTCAGAAGATCAGTGACCGATTAAACTTTCATTAAATATTAGTCACAACTCACAAGCGTTAGTAGAATGTAAATGGGAAATATTAAGTATTTAGTGGAATGCATATGCTTTAAGCTAAATCATTGTTGTAGGTGTACCTATGTACTTCGTTATCCAGGTAGGTTGGAGCTGACGAATTTAATGATTGTAGTGTCCTTCTTTATTAGAGAATCATACTTCCTATTTGCTTCTGTAGGTTAAATCAAATCAAGTATGGATTTCTTATTGCTTCTCTTTCTTTCTGCATTGGTTTAGTGTGATGTGGTTTTTTCCATGCGTTAAGATTTTTCTTGCACATGTCTGAATTGCAAAACTATCCAACATTTCATTTTATTACAGCTTGACAGGATTTATTAAATTCATCTTTGGTATTGTTTCCTAATGCTGAATGAGTGAATGCACAAATCTGAGGAAAGTGTCGCACTTTGTTTTCCTTTGTGACAGTGAAATTTGCTCCAAAGTAATTTTATTCATGTGTCAGATCACACACTATAACTAATGAATACACGGAAATCCAGTATGCTGCAGTGGTATAAAATGCATATAATATTTTCATTTTGTTATGCTTTCTAAGGATAATGTTATTGATTGTTTTTGCTCTCCTAAATTATGTAATTCTTAGAAGATTTCAGTTTTGATTTGTCTTTAACTGTGTATTTGGATGAAGAATTTTACCATTTCAAAAATTGTGAAATTAATAATGAGTGATGATTAAAAAGAGTGAAGTAGGAGAGATGTTGGGAATGATAATCTAACAAATATTAAGCATAGTAAAATAAATTCAAAAATTTTCTACATAGGTGTTATTTTAATTTTTATTTGATATAAAAATTATTTAATTAAAATTCTGTAATATTTTTAAAACTCTTTTCTTATTATTCAAAGACATCCAATTTAGAAATTTAAAATTACTTTATTTAAACAGTCTACAATTATTGGTGCCCCCATCGTGATGCCATACTGAAAAGGTTCACTGCATCCACCATAACTCTTTGCTCTTTGGTGCCAGTACAATCTATTTTAATTTATCAAATGCATTAGAATAGGATTTCAACGCAAAAAAGTTGCTATGCTATAGATTTTTCCTATTTTACCCGATTTCAGATAAAAGAAAGGAGGGGTCAATTTTTATTTCAGTGCAATGAGTGATCTCATTTTGACTTCTCCGTTTTTCTGATGCATTTCTGTTTAGGTGCAGTTTGGTTAACAAAATTATATATTATCTAGTTCGTTTCTTTTGCAGAAGTGTTATGAATGAGAGGAGAAACTTTTTACCATTCGGAAATTTTCCCCACAGAAAGCGAGGAAAGATATGTTTGGTTTGACACATTTTTTAATTATTTAATTTTTTAATATTTGTAAAAATGTCATTTTGTTTTTATTTTTATTTTCAATAATTTGTATAAGAAGTAGTGAAAATAACATGGTTTTTTTAATCATTTTTTTCATGAATCATTGAAAATGAATAATAAATAAAAATAATGTGATATTTTTATAATTATTAATAAGTTAATTTGAAAATAAAGCTTTTTATTAAATTAAATGAACCATAGTAATTTTGCCTGTAAAAATTCTGGAGAATCAACATAATTTGTTTATAAGTTTTCTATGCATTATATGAATGTTTTTAAATTTACATAAAATTTAAAAGTTAAAAGAAATATACAAAGAAAAAATAGTTATTATTAGACAATAGAGAAATTGTGTCTTAAAGAAAAATAAAGTATGATACAAAATGCCGTCAATATTAAATTAAATATATTACTTTTTATATTTAAAAAATATTTGATAAGAATTTTGAAGTTATTATATAAGACTAAATTAAAAATAAAGAGTAAAATATGAAAATGAATTATTAATTTCATGTGATGCATCAAAATTTAAATTTATGAATTTTAAAATAATAAATATAAAACTTTTGTATTAATAATTAGAGTAATTCTAATTGATTAAAATTAAGCAATAATATATTAACATTTGAGAAAATAAAAATATATTAAAGTGAGTTGTTTAATGTCAGAAAAGTTAGGACATATATTGAGAGAGAGAGAGAGAGAGAGAGAGAGAGAATGAATTAATGGAAATCTTTATTCATATGAATAAGAATTTAAATTTAACATCGAAGAATTGATGGTTGTGTTAATTTAATGAAACTGTCCTCCCTTGTCAATCGGGCGAGGGATAGAAATTTTATGCCCCGCATGTTACCAAAAAATAAAACAATAATTATTCATCCGCAAATTTACACATCAACATCTCAAATTTTATTTTTTTAATTGATTATTAACATTGAGTAACCGATTACTTAGATAACTACATTAACTATAATTTTTTATATAATTAACTATAACATTGAATTTTCTGCTGTTGAAAATTTTATTATTTTTCTTTTGGTTTTGTAAATCTTAACTTCTTACTTCTTTAGCTTGATTTTAAGTATTTAATAATGGAAATTTTTTATTGAAAAATTTTATTATATTTATTGCATTTTTTATATAATAAATGTTTACTCTTTCAATAAAAATTAATCATTTTTAGAAATTTAAAATCAATCTTAAGGATTGAGATTAATATTTTTTAATTTTTTTATGCATTAAATAACAAAAACTATAATGTACATTTGATGTAACTTAATAACCCTCCAGTTCTACCAAAACTATAAACAATCCCATTCCGAATTAAATGAATAACGAACTTCTTATGAATGATAACAAAAAAAAAATGATTGATTGGTTTAATAAAACAATGATCAAATAGTCCATCCATTTGATTTGAGAAATTAGTTGATTTTAAATTTGGTAACAAAATATTAGTTTAAATTAGACATTTTTTTCTTGGTTCAAGCGAAAATATTTTTTAGTTAAATAAATGCCTGATATTAAATTACCAAAAAAGCATATGCGTGAATTATTGTTTAGAAATTCATTATTAATTTTTTTTATCTTGCATGTTAGTATAACAGTTATTGTATGTGAATTAATTTTTTCTTAAACTTGATTCTTGTGAGTTTATTTTAATTTTATATTATATATATATATATATTAAATTTTCTTTTAGTTCAATGTTAATTTAAGGAATTGTAAAAAAATATCTTCTTCCTTCCACTTAAAATGATTGGTTGTAATATAATGAAAACGAGTTGTTCCTGTTACATAAATTTGGGAACAACTAAAAAGTTAGAGAAAACAGAGTTGTATTTGAAATATGTAGTACATATTATACACAAAATAGGAGAAAAAGATTTAAAAAATATATATAATATGTAATATAATAAAAGAAGATAAATATATATATGATATAAATTATTATATGAATAATAATATCAATAATACGACCTAATGTATATAAAAGAGTAATGACACCTTACGTATATTTTTCGTTTCAGGATAAATTCTTCGTGGGACTAATAACTTTACACGGTTGTTCCATTTTTGAAAAGAGCATCAAGGATTTTCAAGATCATGAGCTCTTTGAATCGTTGTATACATCTCACATTGAAAATTGTCTCGCCCTACAAACACCGATGATGAGAAAGAATTCTATAAAAAGACAAATGCCAACAATTTCAAGTATTCATTATCGGTCATACAAACTTTCATGTTGGAGCATACCTTAACTTGATCATCAAATACCTTTTACAGCTTCTCATCCCCTCGTTTATCATTAGACCTTAAACCACAAAAATTAGTTAACCTCTCGTAAAAATCTACCTTATATAGTTTTGAAGTTCCAATATCTTCCTTTCCCGGTGGGAAAGGGAAAATACTTGAAGTTGAATGTTAAATTGTTAATTAGTAAAAGTGCTTTTAGTGTGTAATATATAAAAAAAAATGTCGCATCTAACGAAATAAGAAATGAAACATAACAAAAAAACATGAGGAAGTTATGTTGTATGCATGGATACAGGTACGAGTACGGAATATGATACAATACTCAAATAAAAATAAAAGTATGATAAAATAGATGTATTAAATATAAATATAACATATATTTATATTTAATTATGTGTGTAATATTGAATGTTTTATAATAAATTTTATCACATCATAGTTAAATAATAACTTTCAAAAATAAAAATCCCTTATAATTAGAAAATATTTTTAAAAATTGTGAAATATAAAAAGTATCATACTAGTAATTAAATAACATAATTATCATGAATTATAAGTTATTAATATTACTAATTTAATTGTCATATATTAATTCATTATAATATTCTAATATTCAATTTTGAAAATTAATATTATTTAATTCCTTTTAAAGTATTTTATTTTATCTTGTAAAATTAGTTTTTTTAATTTTAGTGTTTTTTGATTTTTTAAAATGGATATTTTTAAAAAATTCTGTAAAAATGGATATTATGTGCGTGGATATACGTAAGACATGAGGACAAGTGTATGTGTTCGACACATACAATATGCATCTAATATTTTGAAATATAGATATTCCATAACAAGAGGAGTTAATTAGGTATATGGTAATAAAATCTAAATCCCACAACAATTAAAAAATATTCTTGAATTATGAATAGGCAAATGTATCTTTTGTCTACGTGGATTTCACTGCTAGAATAAGCATATTCGATAGCCTAAGGTTTTATTCTTTATTCCATTCATAACAGAAAAAGAAGCATTTAGAACCTTGCAGCTAACATCCAAAATCTATCGGAAAAATTAGAGTGCATAAAAGAGGAAAAGGAAGATTTCATAAAACAGCAAGAGCATTTGATGGTTGGAACAAATTTACATGTGTTTATCAATTATCAAATTTTAATGCGTTTGTTATTGATTACATGTTTTAAATATGATTATTATTGAATGCATGTTTCGTATAATAGTAATCATTTTAATTATTAATAATTATTATTGTTTAAATTTTAAATCAAATATATTTGAATGTATCATCCAAATAATATTTAATTAAAAAATTATTTCTTATCATCATCCAAAAATTTAAATAAATAAAATAAGCAACTCGGATTTATATATATATATATATATATATATACACGACAACATTTTTATTTTATTTTTGAGACTACTAATTTGTTTAAATTTACTTATTGTTTTTATCTTAATAGTTTTATTTTCTAATTTATTTATAAAAATTGATATATTTTAAAAATCATGCTATAAATATATAAATATTTTAATGCACTATTATCACACAACTCGGCGTACGTCTCTTAATTTCAACACATAATCCTTATGCAATTTCAGAAAGGTTATTTAGCAACCATCCTTATGTAGATTCTTATGAACTTATTCCGGATAGTGTGTGAAACCTGATCCTCCAGAAAGACATTCAAGGGTATTAATTAATGCTTAGAAGACAGAAAAGACATAAAAGAAGTCTAACAAATTCAAACCGTACCTAATCTAAAAATTAAAAAAAAAAAAATCAACATATATACATAGTAATTTACACCTCATGATCAACGGTTGAGAATTTTTTATTTAAAAAAAATTAAATAACTTATATCAAAATATAACTCTGATTGGGTATGTACCTGAATCAACATACAAATAAAAATTGTATCTACCCGGAACTTAAGATTAGTTAAACTTATCTTGGGTTGGGCCCTTATGTATGGTAGGAGTATGCATCATGGGTCACATGCATAGTTGGTGATGAGGAGTCATGAAGATAAAATGTGCAAAATGACGTGAGCATTACATAAGCAAAGATTGAGAATGGGGTCACCTTTGTTGAAGCATTCCATTCAAGGATGGTACACAAGTGGGGTAGCTGGTTACTCATGTCCTCAAAGATCCTCACGTTTTTTGTTCCCTTGCTTCCATTTATCTATAATCTATCTATATCTCAATGTCAAAGTCTACACTTTCTTAGACCCAAAACTTGTTTTCCAAGATTCCATTTTTGCACTTTCTTGAACGCTTCCATTTGTGTGTTGAACAATGTAGAGACATGCACATATGCTTCCCTTCACCACAGGATAAGAACTCCAACTCCTCGCTGACTATATATCTTCCATTTTAGTCAATTAATAAATATCATTTTTATTTTTACTTTTAATTTAAATCTTCATCATTACCAACTCTTGTTTGAATTAAACACTCTTCCTACTTGCTACTTTTAGATCAAAATTTTTTTTTGTTAAAAATATATTAAAAATTATAGCAAATAATATTTTTAATTTAAATTTCTTAGCTAGTGTCTTAAGATATATAATAGGTTTTATTTGACTAAATTAAATTCTGATCTTCCAGGAAAGAGGGAACGTGGAGAATGAAACAGGCGCAGGCGTGTTTCCAGGAAATATAAAATATAGAAGGATGTATATTCATACAGGTTGAATCCGTGCTTGGATTAAAAAATATATATATATATAGGTTAATTATTATTTTTTAAATAAGAAAGAGAATTAAAAAAATTAAAATGAAAATACTCTTTGGTACCGTTAGAGATAAACGGACGTGAAAAAAATAGTAATTCTATACTTTTATATTTATTTTTTTGTAAAATAAAGTGTTAGGTTTATGCTGTATATAAAAAATTATTAAAAATAATTTTACTAAATTATGAACATTTTTAATTTAAATATAATTATCTTTAATGGAAAAAAAAATCTGCGATCTATATTAAAACTATAAGCGACAAAAATATAATCATAATTGAAAATAAAAAAAATTAACGTTTTCTCTTTAATATATTATATATAATATAAATTAGTGTTTTTTAAAAACGTTGTTAAAAATTAATTTTTAATAATTTGATATGATAATATTTTTAACTGATTTTTGCCCTTATTATGATTAACATATTTGTGACCCTATGTTTTACGATGATGGTAAAGTAATTATTTATATTAACAAAATTATTTTATATAAAATTTAAACAAAATTTTGGACTAAAAATCTAACTTTTTATTGATGTAGGAAATAATTAAAAATGAGGGTGAAAATATTTTAAATTGTAAAAAAAAAATATTTACCACCCTAAAATAGAAAATGTCACTTTCATCATTCAGGTCTTGAGGACCACCGAAGGTTCGAATTTCAGTCTCACACCGTCGAACCCTCCTTCTTCCCAACATATGCCTCGTCACTCAAGATCAATTTTGACATTTGACAAATTTATTTAATATCTCCTTCAAACGTGTAAAACTTAATATGATATATTAAAATATAAAAAATTAATTAAGTTTAATAAAATTTAATAGATAATTAAAATAATATATAATTATAATTTAATTGTTAAATTGATAAAATAAAAATATTTTGTATAAAATAAAAATTAATAACCGTATAACATCAAAATAATACATTTAAAAACTATTTAAAGTCCTGAGAATAAATTTCAACAGTTAAATTTTGAAAATAATAAAATTTTAAACTATTTAAAGTTAATAAAGATAAAACTTAAAAGTTAAGATATCATTTAAATTGTGAAAATATTTTTTTATTTTTTAAGTTTTATAAACAATGAAAATAATTTTTTTATTATTTTCTTTACAAAATTTTAAAAAATAATGTGCTATATTTGTAAATAAAATTAAAAATATAAAATATTTTTGTAAATCAAATGGTATCTAAAATTTTGAAAATTAATTTACCTAAAGTCTAAACATTTTTTTACACGAAGATAGTAATATTAAAACTAAGATTTTATAGGACTATACAAACTTCTTATCATTAAATCAATTAATAGATGTGTTTATAATTTACTTCAATCCAATACAAATTACAAAAATTAATAGAAAGATCAAAAATTGGCTTATCCAAAAATAACCAAACTAAAATAAAAAAAAAAACCATTTTTTTTTATAAATTGGATCTAAGTTTTTTATCCTAATTTTTTAGATGTTCTGAGTCAATCCATATCGAACTTATATGAATATATGTAATTTTGCTTATAAATTTAACTTCTCACAAATATATATATATATATATATATAATAATTAATTAATTAATTGTAATACTAAATTAATTTTAAATTTTTCTTAGATCATAAGTATTTTTTTTTCTAAAGATAATATTGTTTGAACTAGATAAGATCATCATAGTTAGCAAAGATTTTCCTTTAAATTTTGAACATAGTTGATCCTTATAATTCAAACTAAAAATCATGAATTAAGTTAAATTAAACCTTATTGATTGACCCGCGATTTTAATGATTTTCTTTTTCATAATTTCACTTTTAGAGTTACACATTAATATTAATATTAATTATTATTATTATTATTATTATTATTATTATTATTATTATTAGGACTACATCTTATTCTTTAATATATATTAGTTTTGGATTGAATCAAAGTGGTTCTTATTTCTCATTTTCTCGTTATATAAATTTAATCTATTATACAAAAGTAAGTTTTAATTAAAAATAATAAAATAACTTTTACTTACCACCTGCAATCAAGCTTTAAAATAAAAACTATAAAAACTAATTCAATCAATCCAATCTAAAATATTTTTAATTGAATCAAATTAAATTAAAGTTAAAATTTTATTCAAATTATGGTGCAGTTTTATTAGAGTTGTAAAACAAATCCTTTGCAAACATTAAATACGTCCAAAGTATTCCGAACAAGTCAAGATAAGGTGTTAGAAGAAAAGAAAATAAATCCAAAAAAATATCAATTATCAAATTAGAATTAATAAGATCAATAATAAAAGTTAATAATTTATAATTCTAGAGTTTAGGTAGAAAAAATATTGTTTAACAATTTTAGAAAACAAATATTGCGAACAACTTGAAGTCTACCTAAGCGCGTTCCAATGACGAGTCAAAGTAGGCTATATAAAAAAAAAAGTTTAAAATATGTTGGACCTTGAGATTGAAATTTTAAACCCTTAAAATTTGTTAACTTTTTGGACTAATCCACCAAACTAACCCATTTTACGGGCTCTATAATTAAATTGAATAATTTGTTATTTAAAATCAGATTGAAACGGAATCGTAAACACTTTTACTGAGTTTATTCAAAATTTTGATGTAGGTAACTTTCGAATTAGTTTTTTAAAGTAATTTTAATATCTATTATTATCAGTATATTTTTACTTAATTAATATCAAATATAATGAGACATTTATAAATCACCAACAAAATAATATTCTCTATCAATTAAATTGTTTTTTAAATACTTGATTTTAATTTTTTTTATTATCAATAAATTATCTTGTATTAATTAAAGTATTTTTCTCTTAAATATTTTTGAATCTAAATTTTTAATTTTTTATTTATATTTAAAAACCCCATACAATTGCGATTTACAGTTATACTAGTTTGTATACATGCATGTACTCAATTTAAACATACCATATTGACAAATAGGTGACATCTTAACTTACCGAGAAGCTAAAAAAATTCTTGTAGCCATTTTTTCTCTGGGGATGACACTTTTTGAATGTTTTATGGCTCAAAACTTCTATGTAATGTTTCAGAAAAACAAAATTGCATTGCTATTTTATAATGGGTTAAATATATTTTTAATTTTTATTTTGATCTCTTATTTTATAAATTAAATTAAATTTTATTTTTTATTATTGAATATATATCACGTATCAAATATGATATATAATTATTTTAAAAACTAAAAATAAGGTTAACCCTTGAATAATTGATTGGCTGCAATATACAATAAAAAAAAATTGGCGACACCTTAACTTAACGAGAAGCCACCCAATTTTTTTAGCTATTTTCTCTCATGAGCGGATACTTTTTGAGTATTTTATGGAACAAAACTTTGATGCCTTGATTCAGAGACAATGTCTGCAACATTATTTCATTCATTGATTGGCAGAAACATATAAATGCATAAATTTAAGACACAGTGGGCAAAGAATCTTTTTTCATGCAATTTTTTTTAATAAATATATGTGAAGACAAAGGGCTACCCAAAAACAAAGAAAAAAAATAAAGAAGCCAAAACAAAGGGTCTAATTGATTTTGAAGTGAATGTTGTGGTAGCTCGCATTTTATAAATTGCTTATGGAAGTAGATTATACAGATTCAAATAATTGATATATAAATAATCAGCAAATGAAAATGATTCGCCAATAAATAAAACAAAGGGGTCATTCAAATGATTTATTGATTGGTTAGAAACTATAGCACATTACAAACCCATTGAGAAAGTGATATATGATAACCCCTCGAAACTATCACAAAAACAACTTGCTGCCTGTTGTGTACATTGTGAGTTATGCTGAATTATTTGAGTTTGGTGTTAGATTATATTTTCTTTTCCTTTTTATTTTGAGATTCATGTCTTATTTGGTTTAATTTTTCATTACAAACACACTATTTTTATTTTGTATTTTATAAATATACTTTCTGCCTTTTAATTGTTTCTGCTTCTTCCAAATGTACCAAAAAAAAAAAGTACTTTTAAAAAGATTAGCTTGGATCTTAAAATTTTACATGTATGAGATAAATAGGAAAACATGAACCTTAATTTAAAAATCAGGTCTGGTTCAAGCTTTATAAAGTTTAACCCAGCTTACCTATTTATTATTTGACATTAAAACGTATACAAACTAATTTTTAATAATTAAGTAGATTTTGCACCCTACAATGCACGAGCTTATACATACCTTAGTTTAACAAGATCAATAATTTAAAATGTAGAAAATAATATTAAATTTTATATTACGTTATAGCATAATAAAAATATTGTACATTAATTTTAAAAATATTAAATATTTATATCAATTTATATATTACAAAATTATGATATCAAATAAATCCCTACAATAGCATTAAAATGGTATTTCTATTAAATTAGAAAATTAAAATATTTTTTTATATGTTTAAATATTTAAAGTATTTGATATAAAAATATTTATAAGATAAAATTAGTATATGGTATAAATTTCTAAAATACTTAGAAAGTGAAAGTATCATAATTTAATGTATAAACTTATTTTTATATATCAAATTTTTTATTTCACATTATGATAATTATTAAATATATATAATAAAATAAAATATTTACTTTCCATCACAAACAATTAATTCATAATATGTATTCTAGGTTTATATTGATAGTTGGTTTAAAACTATCAAATGGAATACATGTTTTAAAAATTATAATCTTATATAAAAGAAAATAAAAAAATAGTTTGTATGAATTTTTTTATTTTATTCTCTTATATCAATAATTTTTAAAATTATGATTAAATAAATGCTTTTATGATATTTTTATTTACTAATTACTTCGGTCAAAATACTGATTTTTTAAAGTTAAAGTATCTAAATTTTTTCAGTTCATAACAATATAAATATTTGATTCATAAAATTGTAACATTTTATTAATTAAATATACAAAATCAAATAAAATTTTATTTGAATAATTTATTTTAATAATTTATATTAAGATATATAAGGATAAGACTTTATCTAATTATAGAATAATAAAGACACAAGTAAAGGGACATTTAATTTATTTTCATATATTAAATTTAAATTGATTTATTGTTTATATTAAGATTTAATAATAACTATTTATCCTGCTCATTTACAAAAAAAAAAAAAACTCATCTAATACGTTTATATATATAAAAGAAAGAAGGGATATGTACTTATATCATTATAAAAAAAATACTTATTAATACTTTAAGATAATATTAGCATATGTTTTTCTAACAAAATTTTAACTATTATATAATATAGACATTGTAGATTTATACTAACAATAAAATATTTTATTTTAACAAATAATTCCATTAGCATAGAATATTAGTATATGCCAATAATATAATTAAATTCTAATATAATATATTGTTTATTAATATAAATTTTCTAAATTTATTTTAAAATTTTAAATTTTTAAACAATATTTATATTAACAAAACATATCTTACCACTTAGCAATTTTTTATGTGTTAATAAACATATTTTTTAATATATTAATATAAGTTATATCTATTTTTATATTGTTTAATAATTATAATTAGCTATTAAACTATTCTATTCTAAAACTAATCATTGAATTAAAAACTCATGTCATATATATCATATCTAGAAATTTAGATTAATAAAAGATTACTTGTTACCTCGGATAAAATGACATCCCAATAAATAAAAAATTATTCTTATCAAGAATTTTATTGTCTCTTTTGCCTTATATGTGTGAAATGAGACCGCATCTAAAGTAAGTCTGTATTTAGCTAAGGTTATTTTTATTAGCTAAAATTTGACTTTGTTAAAAAAAAAGTTTAAATATGTTTGGTTTGATTAAAAAAAAAAATTTATTGAATAAAAAACTTTAAAATAAGAGGCTATTCTTAATTATAAAAGATACATATTTTTTCAATAAATAAAACTGTAAAATATATAATTTAAAGCAATATGATTGGAGATCAGACTGGGATAGAGCCACATAGCAATTATCCAACTTGAAATTATTCGTAAAGATCTTTATTAAGTTATATAAGATATGTGTTTTAAACTTTTCCTGTTGATATGGAGCATTTACACTGATTAGAGAATTAAAATTAAACTTTTTTAGAACTGGACCAAAAAATGACAAAATATGGAAATCTAACAACGTCAAATATGACAAAAGATGCCTTAAAAAATTGAGACGAGAAAGGAGAAATCGGCAGCAAAATGGAAAACGCGGTAAAATAGAAATAAAAACTGAAGCAACGAAAAAAAGGGAGATTTGATTACGAATTCAAAAGATTTGAATAAGCACATGTAACCAGATTTTTATTTTAATAATTTGTATGATTGGAAGAATAAAACAAGATTTCTATCACTCAAATACTTATAATCTTATATAAGACAATCACGCAATCGAATCATTTAGATGATTAAGTACCGTTGAATTACAAAGAAAACTTCAAATGGCTTTGAAGGGATAGTAGACATATCAATTCATGTATATATAATAGTACTATTCATAAGTCATTTTCAAGAATAAGAAACAAAAACAACGAATTCATATTTCATCACACCTAATCATTTCAATTTATTTATTTTTAACTTATAGATATCTTTCCCAAGGAAATTCTGCTCAAATGTGATGGAAATATTATAGGTGATATATATTTTTCTAAATTTTCAACGAAGTTATATATTTTAAAATTAATATTAATTTTTTCCTCTAATTTTTTAATGCAATTATATCCCTAAAAGTTGAATCTGTAATTTATAAAAAATATTAATTGATCTACATATTTAATAATATCATACAAAAAACATTGATTTATGGTTTATTAATAAAAGTTTAAGAAATTATTATCTCCCAGCCAGTTAGAATGATCACTATTAAATTTTAAAAAAGAAAAGGTTAAGACAATGTTTAAAATTGGATATAAAAAGAAGGAGAATTTTTTTCTCTAATCATTGGCAAATATATCAAGAACGAGTATTTATAACGCAGGTAAAAATATAAATATGTAAATTTTTAAGAAAATATTATTTTATTCATAATAAAAATATACATTAAAATATTAAAATACAAATCTTTAAAAATTTTAATGTACAAAAATATAATTAGTTTGATTAATAAAATATTATTTTGATAATAATTTATAAATATTTCAGTATATTTGATATGTACAGAAAAAAGTTGAGTAGTGATTAATATTTAACTAATGATATCTTTAATTAAGATAATTAATTAAATAATAAAAAGTTTTTTGATTTAAAAATTTACAAGAATTATGGTATAAAATGAGAAATATATATAATTATTTTAAAAAATATATATTTAAAATTAGAATATTAGAATATTTAATTTAAAATTCTTTCAATAATATTTTTAATTTCGATCACAAAATATAATGCATATTATTAATTTTTAGGAAGCAGTTTTTTTTTATTTTAAAATAAAATAAAAAATTATTAAAATTATTTTAATAATAAAATATTAAAAATAATACAATTTATATGAAAATTTTAGATTCAAATCTCAAGTTCGGTTAAAAAAAAGTAAAAAATTGTTATCAATACGAGTTAATGACCAATATTTACGTAGGAGGAAATGTAAGAAAACTACATACAATTGGGGTCAAATTTTGGGTTTATTTATTTTCTCTACTAAAATGTTTCAAACAGAAGTCATTACTCATTAGTTCTTTAACCTGAATCGTTGATCCAAAATTTATCGTTTTTTTAATTGTAAAATAAAAATGGTTCAAATAGAATTTATTTTTATTTTTATTTTTATTTATATTAGTTCTAGATTGAAAAAAGATTTTATTGTTTTTATCTTTTAAAAATATTTGAAAAAATAAAATTTATTTAACGAGTATAGTTTTTGAAAATAATATTTTTCTCAAATTTTGAAATTAAAAGATAAGGATATATTTGTTTACTGGTTTTAAAATAATTCCCTATTTAAAAATTTTAAAAAATTATTTTATGAGTAAAATTTTTACAAACTGCTTTGAAAAATAATATTTATTTTCAACTTTTAAAATTATAATAGCTTTAAACTATTTTGTTTTTTATTTTTGTTTTGATGTTAATTCTTTCATGTGCTATTTTTTTACATACTTCTTTTCATCTCTCTTTCAAAAATAATTTCTAATTTTTTTTAAAACAACCAAAAAAAAATAAAACATTTTTAACCTCTTTTGATTTTTGATTTTTAATTTTCTACTATTCATTTTTTCTTGCGTGTTATTCATCTTCTTTTCTCGGTTATTTTCTTTTATTTTATTCTAGCAAAATAATTTTTAAAAACAAAAAAATACCTTTAAACACAAAAAATTATGAAACTTGGTTTTGATTTACATTGATTTTATTTTAGCTTAATTATTAAAAAATAGTTAACATTGATTTAATCTTTTAATGCGGTGTTAAAATTATCATTTTATGCATTAATTGTGAGATTATCGGTTACATATTTATTTTATTTTTATTAATGGACCAAATTAATATCAAATTTTATATCATTACATTGATATGTTCCTCTTTATTTCTCAATAATTAAATAGATATTCATTATTGAAAAAAGATAAAGTTAATGCCAACTTTCGTAACTGATATCAAACAATCTTTTTTAATAAACCGAAATATATGTTTGATCTTTTTGTTCAGATGATCAGATAAACTTTAATTTCATATTTTATTGAAGGAATGTTAACTAGTATCGTGTAAGTGAACGAGGGAAAGGACGAGAATCCTTAGAAGTTGATGTTCTCAATACCGATTGATTTATATGAAAAAATTATCTTATATTTATTTATATTTTAATTTTAATATTAATAATTTTTTAGTTTTTAATAAATATAAAAAAATTGTAAAATGATAAATATGATAAAAAAATATAATATATTTATCATGATGTGAAATTATTATAAATTTATAATCCAATGTGAATCTTCGCTCGGCAGATTCTTGGCTCCTGCACTTTCGGATGTCAACGAAAAGATTTGGTATTCTCGCGGCATGGCATATTCCCGTTTATACCGTGAAACATGTAATGGACACAATAATTTTTATATAAAATAATTATATTTAAATTAAGTAAAATTATTATATATAGTAATTAAAACATTTTCTAAATATTTTATGCAGCCATATATTATTGAATTCAAATTTATCTAATTAAATTAAATTAATTGTTTACTAGTTTATTTATTCACCTACTCAACTATAAATCATTATTAAAACACTATGTTTTTTATATTAGAATATCTTTATATATTAAATAAAAATAATTTTTTAATAGCTTTTGGACCACTTAAGTGGCATTTGTTAAAAATAAGTCGTTTGCGTATTACCAAAACATATATATTTTTTTTAAAAAGTGCTATCCACCGGAAAAAAGGCGATATGCTAGTACTATGTTTTCTAACAAATTTCTTCAAACGTATTTTTGTTATTAATTAAAATTTATGTTGATATTATTAAATTATATCTATCTTACTTTTAAAAGGATAGGATTCGTTTTCAGAACGATAAAACTGATATAAATTTAAATTAATAATGAAAAGTATTAAAATGATGTATTGAAATGTGTTGTTAATATTTTTCCTGTAAGAATGGATGAGATTTTTTAAAAAAATTATAAAATATGTTTAGCTGTTACTTAACTTACTTACAAATAATATGTTTGTCCTAAAAAATAAAATATTCTCGAAAATATATTACATTTAAAAAACATTAACTGAAATTAAAAAGTATTAAAAAAACGAGTTATCAATGATAATTGTGATAAAAATGTTGGTAACAGAAGAATTATAAGAATAATTTGAAGTTCTTCGATTTTTTATAATTTTAATTATTAAATAAAAATATTAAACACGTTTTATGTTTTAAGATAATAAATATATTTATTTATTTAATATTTATTAATGATAAAATTGAAAAAATGAATATTTATATAATTTAAAATAGATAAATTATTTCAGTAATTTTATATTTATATTTATAGAAAAATTATTCACACCTCTGAATGAAAAATTAAAATATTTATTTTTTATCTGTAAAATAATATAATTTAATTAGAATATATTTATAGTTGAAAGTCTTTCATACAGTGTTATTCAATTAAAAAAATTAAAAAATTATTAATCTATGTTGTAGGTATCTTAAAAGTTATATCTATCATAGTTTTTAATTAATTAAAATTTAACTTGTATATATATATTTTGCGTAAATGTAAAATTATTTGAAAGTGCATACCTTGTTATAATTTTTGATTTATTTTAGTTTTTGAATGAGTTATTTGTATGATATCTAAACATTGTATCCATTAATTCTTTTTCTAAAACACACTAAATAAACTCTATCTATTTAATATTATTAAAATAAAAATATTTTTTTTAATATAATGTTTTACATGTACAATTAATTGTTAATTTTATTTGAAAATACTTATTAGCAGGACTTTATATATATATATATATATATATATATATATATATATATTAATAATCTGTTATGTTAGAAACATATTTTTATTTTCTTCTGCTAAATATAGAACAACATTCCTTTGCATATTTAATTTTCGGAATATTAGAACATTTCAGGTACAAAATTTACAGCTTTTTTCTTAAATAATAATACGTCTCATTCGTAACTTCTAAAAATAAAATAAAATTATTTGAATATCATCATTATAATTTTGAATTTTTAGTTTCTATTCGTTACCTTTTTCTATTAATTATTTATATTTTATTTAAACGTTTTTTTAGCTCTCTTCTAAGAGACATTAAATAAATCCCATCTATGTAATATTCATGTAAAAAATCAACCTATATATAATTGGATATAATATTTAAAATACACGATTTTCTCTCATATATTTAAGTATTTATTTTTTATTCCTTTTAAATACTCATTTATTTTTTAAAATATTGATATATTTTAATATATTTAATAATATTTTTATTTTTTAGATAAATCAAATCTTAAAATAATTATAATTTAATTTAATTTTTAAACTTAAAAAATTGGTATATCATATGAATAAATATTATATATCTTATTTTAATAATTTTTTCTTAATCTTATTTTCAATTTTAAAAATGATATCTTTTTTATTTTTTATTATTATGATATAATATTTATATTAATAATGAAAATTTAACTGTTTTTAATTTCATTTTTATTTATAAACTTATTTAAATTTTAAAACATCCATCCAATACATAAGCCGTATAGACAATAAATTTGATTTTACTTTTAAACTGTTTGTTTCTATAACTTCAAATTTATATTACTGACATTCTTAAACTAATTATTAATCACAAAATTAACATTAATTAGTTAAATAATTGGGCAGATAAAGCTTTAGCTTCGATTTAAAAATTTAATTTTTTACTATTTCACATAAAAAGTCCATAATCATAGTTGAAAAATGATTGTATATATTTTTTCTTGGGTGCTGTCAGCTTTAATAATTTCAAAACTAAAATAATTTTTTGTTTCGTATATTTATGTTTAATGTTTTTTAGTTTCAGTTGCATGAGTCAAAGGGGTATACAATAAAATATTTATAAAAGAAATTTTATTAAAAATATGATATTTAACATTATCAATGAATTTAATTATGTGATATTTTTAAAAAAATTATAATACTTAAATTTTTACTGTATATTTTTAAACACAAGTTAAGAAAACTATTTTAACCTTTTATTCTTAATACCAAATTTAAAAGTCAAACAATAACGTGTAAAAAAGGAAACCTGATAATTGTTATTGTGATCGGTTTTATATATTAAGTTTTTCATTTATTATGTACCTTCAAATTAAAATTGAAAAAAAAAAAGAAGAAAGAAAAGGAAAGACCATTTGCAATATCATGATGCACAGTGCAGACCTTAACCTCGGAAGTGGTTTCTGAAAAGTCAATTTCTTTCCTGATTTATTTTATTTGATTATAATATGAGGAGGAAAAACACAAGTTGAAATGTTGCTATCTTGGCTCATAGAATTAATTCTGAAATCCACCCACCTAACTAATTAATTAATTACCATGGAATATCCCATATCGAAATATAAATACACATGCAACGCCCCTCGCTACCATTTCCAATTTTGAATATCACAGGAGCCGAGGACACAAGAGGAGAAAGAGAGCACAGGGGGCCATAAGAAACGCCACCGTTTTGCCTACGTGGACCGTGCCGGTATCCCACTCGCCCCGGTACCGGCTGTTCCCGGTAACCCTCTTACACGGAATCCAATTGTTAGAAATAAAAAAATAAAGAAAATAGTGGGTGGGGCGGTACGGTCCGTTGGTTGCACCCTCTCTCCAGGACTCGCTTACTACCGTTCGTCTTCTTCTATAAATATCTACTTTCGAGCTCGTGCTCATTTTTTCCCTTCTCTTCCTCTCTTTTCCCCCTTTTTCTTCACACACCATTTCCGGCGAAATCGCCGGCAGCCACTGTCGTTTCCGCCGGACAATCTCTGTCGCATCGTTATCGTCTTCCTCCTTCAGGTTATTCCTTTCCTCCTCTTTCCACCTCACGGCATCATTCATTTCCCCTACGTCTTCTCAGATCTGTCCTTTTTTTTTTTTGTGTACCGATGAATTGCGCTCATTCCGAGTTTGACTCTCATATGTTAAATTTTTTTCCGTGTTTTTTGTTGTGTGAATCGTGCGATAATGGCGATTCTTCGGTCTCTTTTTGTTCCCCGTGGATCTTGATCCGTTACTTGTTTTTCCTTTAATGTGCCTTATACTGTTTCGTTACTGCGTTCGGTTTTTCGAATTTAGTGATGCAATTGACAAGAGTCGACGTTCATGTTGTTTTGTTTTGCAAAAAATGTACTCAGATGATGCTTGGTTTTTATTTTCATTTTTCGTCCAATCTCTGGAGCTTAATCTTTATGGATGATTGATTACGTTTAAAATAGTCTTTTGTTATCAATTTGATCATCTTGATTGTGACTCATGAGTTTGCTTTACGTTTCTGATTCTGTCATTGGTTTTTATACTTTGGCCTTTTCTAATCTGGTTGTTAGGAATATGCTTGTTTCAGTTTTGCATTTGACCTTAGAGCCTTTTGTTTTTCTGGCTGTAGACAGTATCTATTTCTGATATAGTTATCGCGTTATTGGAGAAGTGGTGAAAATGGACGGGCATATGGGAATAAGAAAAATCGGCTCTCAATGCTCTATCCCTGAGATGGACGATTTTGATCTCTCTCGCCTGCTTGATCGGCCTAAGTTGAACATTGAGAGGCAGAGATCATTTGATGAGAGGTCACTCAGTGAACTATCAATTGGTCTTGGCAGAGCGGGCTTGGATGGCTATGACAATTATTCGCCTGGAGGAAGATCTGGTTTTAACACACCTGCTTCATCCGCACGGAACTCATTTGAGCCTCACCCCATGGTTGCTGATGCCTGGGAGTCCCTCAGAAGATCTCTAGTCTATTTTAGAGGTCAACCAGTCGGCACAATTGCAGCTGTTGATCATCAATCTGAGGAAATTCTAAACTATGATCAGGTGAATCCCTCAATCAATACCAAAATGTTAAATTCCAATTTTAGGGATGTGTACGGAAGTTTTGGAAAAATTCAAGCTGTATAAACTTAATCGACAAATCAAGCTATGATGAATTAAGTTATCCATGATATGCTTATTTATCACTTTAGTTTGAAATAATGGTACTCTAAAATACTTGAAGTTTAGTAATAGTATGTGTATGTATGCACGTGCACCTGTGTGTGTGTATGTGATTGATGTACATTTAATTTAACAGCCAAAAGCCTTTTGATTATTGACAAGTTTTAAGAGGCACTTTGAACTTGAAACATCATACAAGTTGAGGGTTACTGCATGTTTTACAAGGTGAATGATCAATGATAATGTGACACGATAACATGTTTTGACTTTATATTTACGAAGATATGTGAATGTACTGAATCTAATTGTGCTACAACAAACATTAACAGATGATCTAATATATATTTAACTAAACTTTTATGTTTAAAATATGTTGAAAACCCCTTTATTCCTGAGAGTTTACAGAAATGAATATTTTAGTTGTTGAATGTTTGATTAAGTCAGACAAGTCATTTGTGTAACATATGGTTGAGATCCCTTCTCATTGTGGAAATGACAATGTTTAGGTGGATGTTAGTGAAAATTCTAGCTAAGAAAGAAACCGAACTGATCAAGCAGGATAAACAGCACAACCACTATTATGAAAAAAAAAAGATAATATTAACTGCCAACAGTTTTCTGGCACCTTAAGTTCTCAGTAGATAATATGTTGTCTTGAGGTGTAGGCTATTCTCTTTGCTTTTGGACTTATAGTTACTTTTCATATGATTATGCCATAGGTATCTTGCTAAACATGCATCATACATATTTCTGCCTTTGAATAATGTTTGATTAAGAGAAGAAACCCTGGGTTCTGTGTTAATGGTGGCCCCTGCAAACCTCAAAGCACCACAGTTCATCTAAGAATGAGTATGATATTTATTGATTAAATTTTCTTTTCTAGGTTTTTGTTCGAGATTTTGTGCCAAGTGCTCTAGCCTTTTTGATGAATGGCGAACCAGATATAGTAAAGAACTTCTTATTGAAGACACTGCATCTTCAGGGGTGGGAAAAAAGAGTAGATCGATTTAAGCTTGGTGAAGGTGTAATGCCAGCTAGTTTCAAAGTCCTTCATGATCCAGTTAGGAAAACAGATACACTTATTGCAGATTTTGGTGAAAGTGCAATAGGAAGAGTTGCTCCTGTTGACTCTGGATTCTGGTGGATCATTTTACTTCGTGCATATACAAAGTCTACAGGGGATTTATCCCTGGCTGAATCACCATCTTGTCAAAAGGGAATGAAACTTATATTGACTCTATGCTTGTCAGAGGGGTTTGATACATTTCCAACTCTGCTCTGTGCTGATGGATGCTGCATGATTGATAGAAGAATGGTAGGGCCTAATTAGCTGATGTTTGTCAGTATGTTAATATAATTACTAGTGCCTATGTTATCTGGCTACAAGAATGGTGTTTGTTGTATTTCATTGTTTATAGACAAAGTTGGCCCTTTTATGGTACTAGGCAATACAAATGCAAATAGGTTTATTGTCACAAGTCTTACTCTTATTCCACTATGTTAAATTCCGCAAATCATATGGCAATACATCTATGATAATGTAGAACATTTTTTACACTGACAATGCATTATTTAAACTATTTAAGGTAGTTAATGTAATTTAAAGTCCTTGGAGCTAAGCTTTCATGCTTATATTTGGATGATTTTGAAGAACCAGCATATTTTATTAATTGTTTCATCTTTTTTTTTTTCCTGCAGGGTATTTATGGCTATCCTATAGAAATTCAAGCACTTTTCTTTATGGCACTGAGATGTGCTTTGTCAATGCTAAAACAAGATGACGCCGAAGGAAAGGAATGTGTAGAGCGTGTTGTTAAGCGGTTGCATGCACTAAGTTATCACATGCGAAGTTACTTTTGGCTTGACTTCCAACAACTAAATGACATTTATCGGTATAAGACTGAGGAGTACTCACATACTGCAGTAAATAAGTTTAATGTTATTCCTGACTCTATCCCAGATTGGGTGTTTGACTTTATGCCTACGCGGGGGGGCTACTTCATTGGAAATGTCAGTCCAGCCCGGATGGATTTTCGATGGTTTGCCTTAGGCAATTGTGTTGCAATTCTATCTTCTCTATCAACTCCAGAGCAATCAATGGCTATTATGGATCTTATTGAAGCTCGTTGGGATGAGTTGGTTGGAGAAATGCCCCTAAAAATCTCTTATCCTGCAATTGATAGCCATGAGTGGCGAATTGTTACTGGTTGTGATCCCAAAAATACCAGATGGAGTTACCACAATGGAGGATCTTGGCCAGGTTCTTCCTTTCTGCTATGATGCTTTTATGTTTAAACTTCAAAATTTGTTTACCCATTGTTTGATAGGGTGGGAGGAAAGTGAAAGAAAGGGAAAAAAAATCAAATTTGAATTGAAGAGAAAATGAGAGGAAGGAAAAATTTGAATTTTTGTTACTAGAAGTCAACTTTTCTCTTCTCCTTCCCTTTATTTTCCCTTCATTTTTGTTCCTAAAGTCCCTTCGTAACTGTGCAAATGGCTTTATCTTTAATGTGAAAACATCATGAAAATGAGGAAAACCCATTGTTATTATTTATCAGTGATATTATTTTTGTCGATACCTAGTGAAAATGTCTCTAGTAGCATTTTTGACTGTTCTTACAATATGTTATGGAATAAGCTTGTCATCATATATAGCTTTGGTGGCCTTATTCTTTTGATTATTCATTTTCCTTTGTTTCTTGCTCTTGGGTGCAGTGCTCCTGTGGCTGGTAACAGCCGCTTGCATCAAAACAGGGCGACCACAAATAGCAAGAAAAGCTATTGAGCTTGCTGAGAGTCGTTTACTGAAGGACGGGTGGCCTGAATATTATGACGGTAAACTTGGGAGATATATTGGTAAACAGGCAAGAAAATACCAAACATGGTCTATTGCAGGTTATCTTGTGGCAAAGATGATGCTGGAGGACCCGTCACACTTGGGGATGATTTCCCTTGAAGAAGACAAACAGATGAAACCGGTGATTAAAAGATCATCTTCTTGGACATGCTAAACAATTCAGGCGATAGATAATTAGTATAAAAAACGAATAGAGAAAAACTTAGAAGGTGAGAGATATTGTTTCAATACACGGCACTATTCTTGGTGATTCCCTTCCGCGTAGGCTTGATTGAAAGTTTGGCTTGTGTAAAATAGCAGCTGCTGAGACAGGCATCTTGCTTTTCCCAAATAAGTAAAAAGACACTCGGTTCATGTTTGCTAAGTTCAATGCTACTTTCCTTCCCACTTGTTGCGTGGGATTATTAATTAGAAAAGGTATGAAACATTCTTCATTAAATTAATGTGTTTCCTGACAGTTATCAATAAGGCTTCTTTTAAAAAGGGCCTAGAACAGTAAGCATTAGCTTCTTCATATGGAACTTTAGGTCTACCGTCCACATTGTAAGAAATATGGTAAAGTGTGAATTTTTACCATTTTTCATAAACACAATGTACTTTTTCCACCGAGTTTTATGCGCTTGCATTTGTATACAAATTCTGGAACCTATGTTGTTTTTTGTTTTTGTTTTAGTCTGAGTCCAATCCAATTAGATCCCATGTATCATTTTATTAGGAGTAAGTTTGATGTCTCACAAGTTGACGACATTACTTTGTACTTTATTGGTTTGATGGCTGAAGTGTTCATAAATCAGTCTAATTAGTTGTAAATTGTAAAAAACAACTGCAAATTTTAAAAATGGATTGAATTAAATTTTTGAAGCGATTTTCTAAACTCATCCAATTAAATGTGAAACGAATTTATACTTCTATAATTTGTTTTTATAATTGTCTTACTGTCTATAGTCCTATGAATAATATTTATAAAATTATTGATTACTTTGTTTTCTTTAGAGTCTTGTATCTAAATACAACTTACTTTTGCATTTTTTTGCTATTTTTTCTCTTTTATTATGTAGTTTCATTATCATGTTGAAAGGTGAGTTTTAATAACCAATAGGTAAAAAAATAGAGATATTCTTAACAAAATTATGTAATAAATTACAACAAAATTAAATGTTAGTATTGTGTAAATATTCTTTTAGCAATTTGATTATAAATTAATATATTTATACTTTAATTGTTTTTATTGTAGTATACTCTTGGGTTTGTTTAATACTTTCTATAATCAACTAAAAGCTGATATAATTTAAATATTTTTAATTGGATTTGAAGTCAAAGGATTCCCTTTCCCTGATACACGGATGCACGTTCACCTTTTCACAAATTAGCATTAACCATTCGACTAATACACGGATGCACCTTCACCTTTTCACAAATTAGCATTAACCATTCGACTGAGAGTGGATCCTTAGGTTTCTAACACACTGTAACATAATGTTTGATTTGAGGAAAATCTAAAGGAGGAAAGAAAGTTTTTATCAAATTTTCATGTTTGGTCCAAAACTTTTTAGGAGAGGAGAGAGGTTTAAAAATCCTTTTCGCTTAATTTTAATTTTCTTCCAAAATTGGATGAATTTTGAAGAAAAAAAAAACTTAAACTAATTATTGAATAAAATTATTCTTAGTTTATTAATGTTATTTGATTATTTTAAATATATAGTAGTAAGTTCATTTATTTTTCTTGTCTTTTTATAAATCAAACAAACTATTCTTTTTTGTTAAATTTTTTTCTTTCTTATTATCCCTTCTTTCTGTTAAAATTTTCCTCCTCTAGAAGAGCACATGTAAGATAAAAAAAAATATTATATGTTATTTTTTAAATTAGAAAACAATATTGTTAAAGTAATCTTTTTTAAATTCTATGCAAATGTTAAGTATTTGCTCCAATTCTTTACAAGAATAATTAATTTATTTATCTAGATCAATAAAAATAGTTGAAATATTTAATTTTATAAATTTAAATTTTATTTGAGAAATATTCACAATATTAAATATTTAAATTAGTGATATAATAAATGAGTAACTTATTAAATTAAATTTTAAAAAAATATATAATTAAGTCTTTGTTTGGAGTGGTTACAAATTTTCAGTTTTTAATTTTTAAATTAATTTTGAAAACAAAATTTTAACAAAAATAATTTGAAATTTATTTTTAATATATATTCAAAATAATTTTAACTTAAATTTTAAAATAAAAAATATTTTTTATCATTATCTTTAATTTTAAAATATTTTTTTTTTTTAACAAACTAAATCAACATTATAATCACCACCGAACCATCATCCTACTATCATAATTATCATTACCATATTACTATTATCACAATCACAACTATCACTATTATCACTATAATAATAATAATAATAATAATAGGATTATGTTTTTTATTATTTTGATATATTTTTATAAATTTAAAATAACATAAATAATGTTATTTAATATATAAAAATTATATTTAATTTATAGTATTATAGTAAAATTTTATATTATATATTTTTATATAAAATAAATATTGAATGATTATATATATAAATTTTTTATCTTATATATTAATTATTAAATAATATATAAAATATAAAATTATGAATATTAATATTCTTTATATTATAATCACCATCATCATAATTATCATAATACTAATAATATTATTAGTAAATATTTTTTTATTTTTTATTTTTTATTATTTTAAATTTTTTATTATTTTCATTTTTTTATCTAAATTTTATATATTAATAATAAAATAAATAATATTATTTAATATATAAATTATATTAAATTGATAATATTATAATATAATTTTATATTATATAATTATTTATAATATAGTATTATAATATATATATATATATTATTTTATATAAAATAAATAATAAATAATATAACAATATTATAATAATAACATGTAAAATTATTTATCTTATATATTTATTATTAAATAATATATATAAAATAAAAATTTGTATATTTATATAATATTATTTATATTATAATCATGATTCATATTATTATCTGACAAACATTATTTTTATTGTTATAATTATTATTACTGTCATAATTATTATCATAATTACAATAATAATAATAATTTTATTTTTAAATTTTTATTAATTTGATAAAATTTATTATTTTGTTAATTTTTTTTAAAAATTATTTATTTGATTTTAAAAAAAATGATAAAATAAAATAACTAAATTCACTTTTACAACAACTTTTAAAAATTAGATTTAAATTTGAAAAATTTTAAAATTTAAAAACTAAATATTACTTCATCTAATATATCTATAAATAAATGTAGATTTTTTTATAATTGGACAAAAGGTATTTTCGTTTGTTTCTTATAGAGAAGACCGACGGATGTAATATTTTTAAGAGACTAATGTAACTATGCATCTAGCAATATTTTGATATTTTGGGATTCTAGAATTAAGAGCAAAGGGACGCACTCAGATTCATTAAAGCTAAGAAGATAAATAATTCTCCTTAAATACCAAAAAGAAGGTCTATTTCTACTTTCGCTACGAATAAGAGTCTGTTTTTAAATTATTAAAATCGTTTTCTTTTCGTGGCCACTTAACGCCCGTTCATGTTGTATGGAGATTTACATTCCATTTAATTTCATGATATGATTTTGAAACAAGTAACTATTTTTTTTATATATAAATAGTATTATCTATATATTTATATCTTTTATTTATCAATTAATAATTATATATATATATATATATATATATATATATATATATATATATATATATTACTGTCTATATTTATGAAAAAAATTTCCTTTCAAAACCATTCACGTTAAATGAACGCCAATCCAAACAAACAAACTGTCTAACTCAATGATAATAGCTTTATAGTTCACGTAAAATTAACCAGAGTCTTCGGAGTGATGAGCTTAACACCACTGATCCAAAGATAAGGTCACCCAAACCCGTATTTTTTGTCACAGCCCAATTTTTTTTTAACTATAAATACTTTATTTTCATGAAAAAATAAAAAATTACTAATTAGTCAATCGATAATACCGTAAGTAATTTACTTTTTTTTGGAAAATATCCCTCATCCTAGTATAACTCATTCTCTCCTAATTAAAACCTACTTTATTTATCTTATTAATTAATTTTTCTAATCATATTAATCCTAGTTCAACTTCAAGTACATTTTTTGAATTATTTATATTATAAATGTTATGATAAACCATGGCTACCAAAATACTGATTAGCATAAATATTAATTACCTATTACGCTGTCAAATATTATAAACGTTTCTTTTCCTTTTTAAACTTCAAGATTTTCAAACATAAAATTATAAAAGAAATTATATAAGTGAAAAATAATCACCATTTGACATACTTAATCAAATAAAATACTTAATTCTTCTCCTAATATACATATTACTTATTCAATAATATCAACAATTTCAATAACGTTGTTTCAATACAAATAGGTTTTTCTAAAATTATTACTGATAAATTTTACTTAAAATTAATAGTGTCTTAACAAAAATTGAATAATTAATTTAATTAGCAATTAAAAAATATTAAATAAAATTAGCTATGATAGTTTAATAAGTAACTTTATATACTTAAAAATTGAAGATAAATTTTAAATAAAAATTTAATATAATTTTAACAAAAAAAATAAAAAAATTATTTTAATCATTTTGAAAAATAAAATAAAATATTCTTTAAGGTTATACATACCCAGGGCTGCCCGCGAGCTTAATATCACGAGGTTGAACATTTACTCACTCCCTTTTGAAGTCTATGCATGTGACTTCTTATGAAACAAAAAAATAAATAAATAGAAAACACGTTTTTTTTAATCAAATGTAAGTAATGATCATCCTAATCCATTTCTGAATATTAATTAAACTGGAAAATTATGAGATTTATTTCTATAATCCTTATTTTCTTCGTATTGCTGCATGAGTCTAGTGCTCATCAAGCAACTTGAATTTGGGGAATTCATATTTTTTTTTTTAGACAAGCCATGTTACACCTGAATACCCTTAATCAATGCGATTGATTCTACATTTTTTATTGAGGAAATTATATTCCTCTCCTTGAGAAATATTTATATTGCATTGTCTTTATCTTATTTTAAAATATTTTTTCTTTCAAAAACAAATATATGTTACATTAAGTTCATTTTATTGTAAATGAGTTTTTAAGATAATTTTTTTATCACATTAATTTACAATTTACTGCACAATTAACAGATAATTTTAAAATATTTATGATTTTAGAAGATAAAATAAAGAGTTTAGATAAAAATTAAAAATAATAATAAAAGTATTTAAAATATCATTGTACCTTATAAAATATTAAAATCAGTACTAAATATTTAAAATTAGCTGCTTACAACATCAATAATTATAAAAAAAAATATCACTAGAAGACACAATCTTAATTATTCACTACAGTTGAAAAAATTGCTTATCTACTAAAAAGGATTGGAAGACTCAATCCAAATTATTCACCACCATTAATAGATTTGTTTATATTAGAAACAATTAAAGTATTATATATATATATATATATATATATATGTAATTTTTAGAAGTAAATTTTTGAAAGGAAAAAAGAGTAATTTACTTTTGTTTATTTTATTTTATTCTTCCCAGATCTTCCACCAAGCAAAAACCAATACATACCACACAGTCCACACAAATAGATGATAATTGATATGTTCCAATTTCCAAAAGCCTTAAAGTGTCAACCTCGAGTGCTTCACGTGACAATCATCACAAGCAAGACTCTTGTGCATTATATTTAACAATAACTTGAGTTTTTCATGAAGGACTAATTCTGAAAGATGATTTTGAAGAGGCAAGTGACAAACAGCATTGAGGGGCTTTTGCTCTACTGCATGCTTCATGTTTCATTCATTTCGCTTTGTTTCCTCAACACCATGGCATAAGAGCATGGGCATAAATGTTGCACAAACTAGTGTAATTTTATAAAGTAGAACCAGAACGCATGCATGTGTTGGAAAGTAGACAGAAAAGCTTTTTGCTAAATAATTACTTTGTTATTTTACGATTTAATTTTAATCTACCTGTAAAACTTTTAAATTAAACTGTTCTTTGCATACTTGAAATTTGACCCTATTTTTTGTGTGTGTATTTCTTATTTTTTTAATTAAAGTTTGATCTGATGTGTAAGAAATTTAAAAAATATTACAATCCATAACAATCATGTATTGAATTAATCTAATGTCCAATACAACATACAAATATCGGATGTGTTACAAAAAAATAATTGATAATGACTGATGAGTGTGGGTTTCATCGAGGTAGACACATATAATGAGATTTTTAGTAATTAAAAAATATAACAATTTGAACTCAACGGTGAAAACCAGTAAATTACTCTGGTCATTTGTCCTTGTAGCAGTTGCAACAAGAGGTAAATGATCATATATATTACACATTTACATACTTTTTTTTTTTTAAAGTTTTATAGAAGTGATTTGGTGGAATTCTAAAATCATAAAGATTTTATAGAAGTGATTTGGTGGAATTCTAATGTTAATGTTTATTCAAGTTGTGATATCTCTAAGGACAAAATATTCTGGATTGTCTTCGTGATTTGTGTGAGTTGAAGGTCTTAGTTTCATTCAGAATAACACACAAAATTTATATTTATTACCTTGCGTTGACTTTTAAAACTTGGTCAGAGTTAGCCAAATACTTAAATATTGAACATATGTAAAGGCATAACAACAAGATTTTGAACATAAGATTCTGACCCAAATCAAGAAAGAAAACTCCTATAATTCAAAAAGACCAATACAAATATTATTTTTAAAGATAGTGTGACCATTGAATCACTGAAAATATTTATTTACACTTATTAGTCTAATTGAATTGTGATTAAATTGATAATAAAAACAATTATATATATATAATGTTATGTTAAATGATAAAGTAAAATAATTATTTATAATTAAATAATAATTACACCATATCAATCCAAAACTAGTCCAGTTTAATAATTCAGGTCTTTATTATTATTTTTAAATAGAAATCTAAACCCTGACAAAGCAGCCCAAATTCATCCCAATAAACTAAAAGGTTAAGCAAACCTATTCTGTTATCATCATTTTTATAAAAATGTTAACAGCATTTCTTTAATATACTTTTTATAATTAGTTAAATTTTTTTAAAATTAAAACATTTATCTTATATACTAATAATTTTTTTAACTATTTATAAAACTAATTAACCAATTAAAATCAATATATTTAAAAGAATTTGTTCCTAGCATTATTCTTAACCTTGATCAATACATTCTCCACATCTTATATCTTGTATTGCATTTCAGCCATTTCTCTTCCTATGCTACGAAAGCTTGATATCAGTGTTGGGCTTGGCTGGGTTATTGAAGCGGCTTAGGTTAGACTATTGTTGATGAGTTCAAGCAGTAATGAGATAGTAATGAGATGTTGGAAGATAGAATTGCGTGCGTTGAGGTGCTTGTCCATAGGGTTGAGTTGAATCTGATAATAAGAAGAATTTGGCTAACCTAATTAAACTAAACCAATTAAATTACTGCAATTTATTTTACATAATCAGCGCCTGTTTAGATCAAATTATAATGAAACTTAATACCATCGATTTAGTTATTACATTCATGTTTTCTAAATCAATCAATATAAACTCAACTAATCCTTGTACTATATAATGTGTGAGTGTGGATGTGTGGATGCACTGAGAATTTTCTTTCTCTCTTAGCAAATATATCTTAATTGATATTTAAAATTCAAGAGATACTATTAGATGGTTTATTTTTTTATGACAAATTTATAAAATAAAAGATTATATTTTTTGAAGTTATATTTTTTAAAATATCTATAAATTGTCAATCCAACAAGTCACACACCGCACACACTCAATTTTGATCAAGTTGGTTTGATTTGAGTTTGTAAGAAAAAAAAAATCTAAATCTAAACCAAACTGAGAAAAATCATTTTAATTAATCCATGTCTTCATCGTTCAAAACTAAAACAACCATACCAATGTACAGCCCTAAAATAAGGTAAGATTAGTAAACCACTGGTTATCATCACTTCTGCTTAATCTTTTATTGTCCGATTTTGGAGGTTATTTAACTAAGTCATCTGATTGAATCTTTGCCCGAATTGTCTAATTTTAAAAGCAATAGTTACTAGTTTTAATTTATCTCTATCTTTGAAGGGAACAATTACTCTTCATTTTCCTTTCCCACCAATTTTTCTGTATTTTTTTTCTCTTTTACATATATATATATATATATATATATACATATATATATATATATATATATATATTATTTCTCACCTAATGAATCTTTCAATTAAATAAAGAATATCCCATCCCATGATTAATTCAGTTAAGTTAGAAAAAACAAAAATTCTACATCAATCCGAATGAATTAATCTAGCACAATTTAGTTTTGCATTTTTCCCATAAACTACCAATATATCTTTTAATTTTAAAATTAGAAATAAATATGATTTGATCGATTCGGATAATCAGCCAACTTAATATAAAACGATGTAGCATTATACATACAAGCAAAAATAAAATAATAAATTCGGGTTAGCTTATTTAAATTAGCATATATTTAAAAAAAAAAAACAATATCATATAGGGCAAGCAAGCAAAAAAAAAAAAAGAAGGGTTCAAGTCAAGTAGTAGAATAGTAAAATTTTGGGTTCAAACTGATGGAGTTGATATATGAATTAATGGTGACCAATTTTTACTAAATTTGGTTTTTTAAATATGTAAAATAAATTGAACCAATTTTATTGGTTTAGTCTAATCTGTCACGTTTCTTGAGTTTATCTGCATCAGTTGACATCTTTGTCTATCTTGTAAATTTTAACTCTCATGTTTAACTAAATAAGTAATTTATATTTTTATTTAAATTTAAATAATATTTTGATTCCTAGGTTTTTGTAATTTTTTATTTTTATCCCTATCAATTTTTTTTAATAGTTCATATCTCTTTCTAAAAATTTTAATTTTAATTTCTATCATTAATATAGTTTCAAATCATATTTACTATTTATCTATACTAATCCAACTTGGATTGATGACATCTTTTTTCTATAATTATTCAATTTTTATTTTATTTTAACCAGTACATTAATGATATAACATTCTGATTCATACATTTATTCAATTATCTTTTATCTTAATTCGAATGATTTCTCCTTATTTTCACATAAAGACACATTGATTAATAATTTTTTTAATTTAAGCATATAATTATTTCATTTTATCAAGAAATAGAAGAATATAAAAAAAATTTACTAGTTAATATGACTTTTTTTAAGAAAATGGTGAAAAATTAAGAACCGCAAAATTTTCTGAGTTTTTTATTAAAAAAATTTACAAATCATTTTTGTTTTTAATTGAAAATAAAAAATCACTAATGTCTATTTTTTTGTCACAAAATAGATAAAATTCACTCATGAATATTTTTTTAAGAAATTAATAAATTTTTTGATAATTTATTTGATTATATCATTTTTTATTTTTGTCCTAAAATTATAAAAATTATACGGATCAATAAAATTTTTGTTTTCAAATATAAAAAGTTTACTAATTAATATAGCTTTTTGTATATAAAAAAAAGGAAAACTTACTAATCAGTATATGTTTTATTCTAAAATGAAGAAAATTTAAATACTCTATTCGAGCTTATAATTTTTTTATGTTTTTGTCAATATTTTTTTTTCTTTTTTTCAAAAAGATGAAAAACTTTCACTTATCATTTTGATTTTGATTTGAAAATAAAAAATTCATTTTCATTCTTTTTATCAATGGTTGGAGAAAAATTAAATGATCAACATAAATTTTTGTCAAAAAATATGATAAAAATGAAGTGATTTAATTGATTTTCTAAATTTTTTCTGTTTTTATCAAAAAATTGTGAAATTTTTATTTTCATAAAATAGAAAAAATTGTTGGAGAATCAAAATAAAAAAAATTGTATAAATATGTATAAAAAATTTATTTAAGACAATTGTATAAACTAAAATAAAAAATAAATAAATAGAGAAAAAAATCAAATATCAACATAGATTTAATTATCATAAAAAATGACAAGTTATTATTTGGAGCTTGTTAGTCATGTTATAGCTTAACAAGTTATATTAATGGTAAAAACAAAAATTAAAACTTTTCAAAAATTAAAGAGTATAAACCATAAAAAAAGTTGACAAAAAATTAAAATTAAAAAAAGATAAAAATACAGTGATCTAAAAATTATTTAAATATTTTATTAAATATGTTTAACAAAATATTAGGTAAAAGAGAATGTGTTACCAGAATGAAACATTATTCCCGAAGAAGGGAATAAAGAAAACACGGGTTAAGTCCTGTTTACAACAAACATTTACTAATTATACTTAATATGCTGGAAATATTTACTGTCAAAACCACCAACAACATAAAATAAAAAATAAAAAAATCTAGACATCATAACATAACAACACTTAAAAAAATTCTGTACTTGTGCACATGGCTTGGGCCATGGTCCACTTTGAAGTCTATCTGGGTCCACTTTCGAAGTGGATTGAAGAATCTTGCAACTGATTTGGATAAATAGGTGCACTTAGCTGTGGAAATGGGCCCAAACAGATATCAAAAGTCAAAACATGGATCAACTTGTTTAGTGGGCCTGCTACAAAAGTAGCCCAACTTTGTCGCCCACATGCTTCCATGTGACCAACAGGGAGTCACGTGCCCTGACGCGCCCAAGATTTTTTAGGTATAAATATCTAGGCACCAACACGCTAAATAAAATATTATATATATATATATATATATATATATATATTCGAAATAATTATAATATAAATTAAATGATTTATCAACACTTATATTTTACATTTAAATTTTTATTATCAAATGTAAGAACATGTTTTATTATATTTTTAATATGAGTTAAACACAAAAGCTTAATAAACACATTTTCTCTTTTTTAATTCGTTCTATTTTACTGAAACAACCGATTTTTTTATTATAAGTAAAGTAAATTTATAAAGTCGAGCACAGTACCTAAGCAGCAATGCAAATAATATAAGGTTTGATCTCCTGTTCTGTCAGAATAGTAATCACACTTGAGATTACATTACATGTCATAGGATGAAAATGAAAGTTAATTTAATTTTGTTTATTTATTAATTATACATATTTAAGTTTGTTAATTTTTTTTAAATAAAAAAATTAAGTTTAAATTTATAAAAAAATTATTTAATCTATCTAAGAGTATATTTATATTTATTTTATATTTTATATTTTATATTTATATAATATTAATATATTTACATAATTAAAAAATTAAAAATTAAAAATTTTAATTTCATACAAACATAATTCTAATTGATTTTCTATTTATTTTTAAAATAAAATTATAAAATTTATATATAAATTTAGATCTATTTAATAATTTTTTTATTTTGTAGATTTTAATTTTATAATTTATTTATATAAATTTTAAATTTGTTTATTAATTTTTTTATTGTAAACTTTTAAAAAATATTTATAGATCTTATATATTTTAAAACATTCTATATTTTTAAAAAATTATAATAAATAATAAATTTAGATTCATACTTTAAAATTTTTAAACAAATTACACTTAACAAATCAAAACTTAACTCGATATGTTACATTTATAATAAGCAAGCCATAAACTCGCGTTCGATTAGAAGAACCGAATGCAACAAGATATGATTATACAGCAACAAGATATGATTGAAAAATTAAATAAATTTAGTAATGATTAGACAAAACATTAACAAAGAAACTAAAATTGTGAAAAATTTTAAAATTAAAAAGATAAAACTGTCTAAAATAAATTATGAAAACCAAAATAAAAAAAATTTAAAATTAAAAGAACTTAAAACGTATTTAATTAGTTTATCCTTATAGTATTAGATTAGTTAGAATAATAATAATAAAGCTTATACCACGCAATGTTGCATGGTTTTGAAAAATCATAAAATTAGTAGTTGCATTCCCCAACTAAAATTTAATTACTGAAATATTTTGTGTGAAAGAATGTTTACTTCAAATGTAGCAACAAACCTTGACAATTATGCGTATAGGTTGGAAGATGATGGTGTAGTGAGAGGCAGATATTTTTGAAAGAAAAGAAAGAGGAACAAAAAGTAGCATAACACTAGTGGCTTTATTTTTTGCCCGAAATAATATTAGTGGCTTGAACACGTATCTGTGACATATGGTGGATCATATGTGTCCCCACGACTCCACCCACAAACAAATCTAAACTGTCTCTAACGAAATATTTAGCATTTGCAGTGTCTAAATAATATCACAAGTGCTAAGATCCGTGTGGTGATCATGCGCCATATGCAATGGATAAATTAGATCCAACCTGAGAAAATCAGAAGAATGGAAGGAAGAAACTAACTCTCTTTTTTGGTATAAAGTGAAAGGTCAGAGGAATTTCAAATGCACCCAAAGTGGTCCTGAAAATCAGTTTGCGTCTTTTAGAGATAAGGATGTCTATACTTTTAGATAAAAGTTGTTGTTAATGGGTGGTTTAAGAGGATTAGTATATTGTTTTTTTTTTTTTGAGTTTAGGAGGATTCCTATATGATTTATTATAGTAATTTTAAATATTTTTATTTTTTAATTTTATAAAAATATTAACTTGTTTTTCTTATCATATTTTTTTTTTAAAAAAAGTCTACCAAATATAGAATATTTGTTGTTGATGTTGGTTAGTTAGAACTAGCAAGAATTTGGGTGTAATTAAAATTTAAAATTTTAAAAATTAAGTTCATAACGATAAAAAATAAAATTGTAATAATTGTTTAATAGGTAAAATTTAAAATAAAAATAAATTATTAATAGATAATTAAATAATTAATTTATAATTTAAATTTAAAATAATTAATAATAAATTTAAAATATCTTTAAATTATAATGATAATTATTTAAATTAATTTAAATATTTAAATTAATAATATTAATTATTATATTTAAGATCCTTTTAAATATTTAATTTTTATAATAATATTAAATAAATATTCAAAAATTTAATAAAAGTTATTAGATTCGTATTTTTATAAAATTATAATTTAATTTTATTGTTTAATAATTTGTAAATATTTTTTAATTTTATGTTTAGATGAAGATTTAAAAAAAATTTAAAATATGAAATCAATGATAAAAAATAAAATAAATATAACAAGTTATAAATAATAATTAAAAAAGTTAAGTATATATATATATAATAAAATAATTTTAAAATATCGAAATGTCATTTGAAATCCATCAACTTAAAAAAAATCCAAATTACGTGATATTTTAAAATTTTCATTCTTTATCACTCAAGACTTATGGTCTAGTACTTTAAAATTACTTTATTCAAAAACAGTAAATCTTGAGATATAGAAATATTTTCATGAATTTTTAGGACTTAATTTATCTAAATTCTTTTTTTTATAAAAAAATATTAGAAAAAAAATCAAATGAACATATGAAATAATTTTTTAATTCAACTGTTAGATTTACATAGATTAAATTTATAAATTTTTTATATAATTTAAAATACTTTAGTGTACCAAGATTACATATCTATTAATATTTAAATTATATAAAATTTTACATATTAAATCATTAAAATAATATCTATGATAAAAAATAAATTGATAAAATATGTTTTGAGTATAAAAAAATTAAAAGTGTCATTTATATATATATATATATATATATATATATATATTTGAGTATGTGAAATTGAAATTCAATTTTAAAATATAACATTACACAACGTAATTGGCACCTAGCAGTGTAGTATTTTGATACTTGTTATTTGATTTAGATGTTGTTTAATTAATTATTTTAAATATAGTCAATAAATTACCAAAAGATTTGAGTATTTTACAACTGAAAATTCACTTTATCAAATGAAATAGCGTAGGTGGGGGTACATTTCATATTAGCTTAGTATATTAACATTGACAAATGTAGGATAAGATCATAAGACTATGAACACCGATTTCAATTGGCTAGACTCTAGACAGATACTGTTTTCAACTTTAAGTTTAAGTTGAGCATGTTATTTAATTTGACATGCATCTCGAGTTATATGGTTTTTCTCCACTGCCTAATTATCTTAAGTTATAAATTTCATAATAAATACTATTTAATTTCAAAATCCCTCTATAGAAAATTGCAATATTTTTTTAGAGTTTAAAATTCAAAATGATGTAACATGTAAACGAGTCTTTTAATGGACATTTGCAACATAAAAAGACTTTATAGTTATATTATTTACAAATTATTAGGCCATTTTACTGAACATTTTTTTTTTCAACAGATTATATCACCACCTTCTTGAAAAAATCAGTTTTGTTACGAACTGAATAAAAAATAATAATAAATAAGATAAAAGCTTAATATTAGTGAGTTTAATAAACTTATTGAAAATTACACATAGTGAAACTTATAACAACTTCACAAAAATTCACCAAAGCTTAGACCACAACCAAGGTTAAGCTGTATCAATTATAAAATTTAGAAAGGTTGGATGAAGAATGGGGTTAATTAGTCCATATCCAAATGGCCTTATTGGAATTGAGAAGTGATTAGCATATGAATTGACACATATGGATGAGAAACCTAATTTTGGTAGCAATCCAAAATGTAATCACAAGTAGAATAGACACCGAAAAACCATGAAAAGATCTCCCAGCTTTACCCAAACATGACACCAATACTAACGTGACAACTTGTGTTCAGCTTATACTTATCAATTACCAGAAAGTCGGTGGTGGAATTCTGGTCACGTTGCCAACTCTAGTGCCTCTCCTCGTTTCTAAGCAGTGAGTTAAATATTTCACAACTCACCTCTCTCTCTCTCTCTCTCAAGCACAACAATTTATGAGCACAATATTTTTACACTTAATTAATAAAAATTCAAAATATATGAAAATAATATAAAATAAAAAATCGTTAAAATTATTTAACTGTTTCATCAAAACAATAATATTATAATTTTTAATTTAACAAATATATTATATTTAGATTCTTAAAATCAAACATAAAATTTGAGATTAATATTTTTTTATGATTTTAATGTTGCACATTATGTGTTTGGTCAATTCTATCTCATAAACCACTATGTTCTATTATGCCTTTATGCAAGAACTCCATGGATATTATATTATTTAGCAATTTTGATATCTCAAACAAAAAAAAAAAGAAAATAAAAATGAAAAGTGGTAGTCATGCACTAACTCAAGATCACGGGTTGTCACTCATATCTCATTTATCATCATCATCCAACCCATTATATAAGCCACTTTCATGTACTATACAACCCCGCGTCAAACCTCACTAGAATCACATAACACCACTCTTTCTCTCCTCCAACTACACCATTTTCCCCTAAAATATATATAAAAAATCCTAATAATAATAGCATATATCTCACAAGGCAAACACAAGATGCTATCACACAATTGCACTCTCAAACACTTCACTCTCTTTCTTTTTTTGTTGATCACTTCAGCGGCAGCCGGAGGCGGCGGAAGAAAGCTCCGTTGGGAGATGGCAAGCGGTGGTGCACCACCGTCGGGAACCCCCACGGGGGCCTCTGGGTCGGGTCATGGTCCAAACTGGGACTATAGTTGGGGATGGGGTTCCGGACCCGGAAGTGGATATGGATACGGGTCGGGTTCGGGGCATTCTCCAACGGGTTTTGCTAGAGGCTACGGATATGGTTCTGGGTCTGGATCCGGGTCTGGGTCCGGATACGGATATGGGTTTGGTAGTGGTGGTGCTCGTGGTGGTGGTTATGGGTCTGGAGCTGGCTCAGGCAACTCTGGTGGTGGCGGATACGGCGGAGGAAGTGGCGGCAGCGGTGGCAATAATAGGTTACCCTCGGCTTCCAAGGGCAAAATCAACCATGGATAAATGTATTGACAGGGAGCTATAGCTGGGGCTATGTGTGTGCTTCTTCTTGGTAGTGTGATATTGAATTTATGTTACTATCTATAATTATCTTATATATTAAAAAAATGGATGGTGTGATGCATGATAGATAGCTAGAGCTAGCTAGCCATAAAGCTTTAAAGTTGTTCTATTATTATGCCTAATGAAAATCTTAATATATTGACGTGTAATTTGCAATGTCAAGAAATATTTTCTTCCTCTGATCTCTCTCATGGATATTTGCATTTATTAGTTTAGTTATTTTTAATCTTAGAGAGCTAGATATGGTTTGCATGAAGGGAATCAAACTTGTATTGAACTAATCATGATACTGTAGAATTAAAAGTTAAAACTTTGCTTGATAAATAATTGAAAGAATAAATCACAAGTATACTTGGAAGTTTAGGAATTTTGAAAATATATTGTCATATAATTAAGTTGAATGTCATCTCTCTTGTCATGAAAGAAAGAACAAAGAGAGAAAGAGAAAGCATAAAAATAGAAGAATTTTATCCCATTTATACGAGAATTTAGTCTGCTAGTTAAGCATATGGAACTAACCAAATAATGAACCTTACAAAATATTGAATGCTTTTCCCATTCATACAGTGACATATAGTGTGATTCACAGTAAGTTTGCTATTTTGCGGTCATGAATTAATTTTTGAACTTTTAAACTTTATTAGCAAATTTTTTTTGCATGGTTTTCCGGCTAATTTGGACTGTCATTGTGAATTTGAATGGCTGTGTAATTTAATGAATCAGATACAAATAATTTATTATTAATTCCCCGTTTGAATAGAGGCTGGTAATTAATTAGCTTAATGGAAACTGTTCTGTAGAAAGATGAGGGACTAATATAGGTAAACAATGATATTTATACATTCATAATTAAATTTTATACTTTATTTTCTTTATCTTAGCTTGTTTCTTTTTAATTACATCATTAACCACATCTTTTATTTTTATTTTTCTATCTACTATTTTTATCTTATATCCAAAGTAGATATAACGTGTACAATCATCATTTTCCCGTAAAAATAGTTTGCTGATCTCTACTATTTTTATCTCTCACAAGAAGAACTCTCTTTCTTTCTCTCTCCCTTGTTAAAAGAAATTAGAATATACAAATCGATTCTTAGTTAATGTATCATCGTTTTTTGAACTTAACTAAAACTATTTCAAAATCTGCAAAAAGAAATACACTGCTGATTTTAAAAAATCCGTTCGTCATGAGTGAAAATATTTGCTGAATCATCCTTTGGCTTCCATTCATTGCAGGGTTTGAAAGATGTCAAAATGGATAAACAATCGAAATCAAGTCTCTCTCACACACACACACACACACATATATATATATATATATATATATATATATATATATATATATATATATATATATATATATAAATCTGAGCAAAAATAAAATGGATTTATTAATTGGTGTAACCCGCATTGAGGTCACCTGATGTTAGTGAGGGTCTGAAAAAACATATTAATTAATATATAACTTAATTAAGGGAGGTTAAGTGATAAAGGCGGCGTTAAAATAATTGAAGAAGATGAAAGAAAATCGAAGAATATAATGAACTAAATAGTGATTTCCGAACATTGGAGTGCATGATCTGATTGAGTGTTCGTGTGCGCGTGATCTTCCGTCTTGACAACTTGAGAACTGTCTACATAATCAGAATAACAACTACAACTAACTACCAACTAAAAATTGCAAGTGCCAAACATTTGTTCAAGCCACAATATATATATAAATCTTTGAAAATAACCGAAAACAACCCCACATGTATATATATACACGACAGTTTCTAGGCAAATAAGATTAATTGATCATGACAAGCTAAATGGATTATATATATATATATAATTTTAGGATTCGTTATATTATTGTTAAATTTTGATATTTATATCAATTAAATAATTTTATATAAAATTTAAAATTTATTAATTTAATTATTGAATTATATTATAATATTTAATAAATTATATATATATATTAAATTTTAAAATTTATAAATATATTATTCAACTATTGATGTCTATATATATTTAAATAATATATCAATAAAATAAAATGTCAATTAATTTTTATATAAAATTATTAAATTAATATAAATATTAAAATCTACAATAAATAAATTCTCACTGTATATATAAAAAAAGAAAATATACTAAATAATTTATGTACGGATTTTTTTAAAAAATAGAAAAATAAATTATCTAATTTTAAGTTTAAGTTTTCTGAGACTTTGAACTTATTACTTTGTTGTTTTTATATCATTTTATTTATTTTTAACTCATTAACGTAAAATTTATTTTTTAACTTAGTAAAATTTATAGAAAAAATAAACTATGAATTTATAAAAAAGTTTAACATTATATATTTTTAAAATTAATTTTAAGCATAACAAATAATTTTTTAATAAAATAAAAAATTTACTTTATATTTTTAATAAAAATTACTAATTTTAAATATCTAAAATAAACTCTAATGGTGATGTTAACAAAACTGAAGAAATTCAATTTAGAAATAAAAATAACATAATCAGCATGCATAGTTGGTAAAAATAAAGAAAAAAAAAAGTACTAATTTACAGTTCGAAATTATATATCTTTAACTTGCTTTTGATTTAATTCCTAATTTTTTTCTCTAACAAATCAATTCTTTTATTTATTTATCTCAATAATTAAAAAATAATTGATTTAATATTTGTTAATTTAGAGGTTTGAAATATTTTTTTACTATCTCTGATAGTTAATTATACGAATGTGAAACTTACAAGCTTTAACTTAGATCATAAAAGGAATTGTTTAAATAAAATTAGTTCTTATATATGACAATAGTTACTTATATAAACTCAAAAAATAAATGATTTAAATATTTTATTATATTTTAAAATTTTCAAATAAATTAAAATTGCTCCATTTAGGTAGCATGCTTATCCAAAAATATTTTAACACTTCAAACTCACAACCCTCTTACTCATATACATTTTTATTTGCTATTTATTCATCAATATAGGAACTATTAATGAAAAAATTAAAAAAGTTTAAAAGCAAAGAAATTAGTCAAAAATCTAATAAAATTTGAAAGATTAAGTAGGGTGTCAATTAAAATTCGAAGAGAAAGAAAATTTGATTTTTTTTTCATTTTAAGAAAATTTTATATTTTTTGGATTAATTTAAAAATAAATTTTTAAACAACTAATCAATTCACTTCGTGGAATTTTAGAATAAAAAAATGATAAAAAAAATTAATTATAAATTAAAAATTAAAAAAATTAAAATTGTTCAAAAAATTATTGAAGGATTAAAATTATATATTAAATTTGTTCAAAAGTGTATACTTTTCTTATCAACTTGGTTAGTTAAATTTTTAACCTTTATTTTCTTACTTAATTTGATGTAATAATATATATCTGAAGTTAAAATTTTGTAAATCCTTCTACTGATTCATATAAACATTTTCCTGTATACATATTTTTATTTGAAATAAGTAGAATCATTATAGATAATAAAAATTTTCTTTTAAATTTTGATAAGAAAAATTGTGTAAACTTTTATTTTAAAATTATTTTACATATAGATAAATCCACCTTATAATCTTTATTAAATTTATGAAGTTTCTATGCAATTGTCATGTTCCATTAATTTGGTATGCCTCTTATAGTCCCTCCCTCACGAGAATTTTTGTTCTGATGTTGTCTTTTTCGTTTATCTAGCTAAGTGCATTTTAGAAGCTATACTTCTATATCGGAGGATGACGCGTGTATAAAGCACGTTGACATTTTCTCCTGATTTGGCGCAAAAACAAAGCATTATTGTTTCTCCAAAATCATCTCGTAACGATCATGACAATCACTTTCCACATAATTAACTAAGTCACGAACCGCCAATTTTAAATGTTATAATGCCTATGGATAGATCTTAGCCATATAACCTTCCACTTACTCTCCACTAAGTTATTGCCAACCAAATCTATGTTCTACACTCCATTTTATGGTTCTCACCGTTTACACGTGCATTCCTACACCGCCATTCTCCTTTTTTCCCTCTGTTTTATGTGATTTTTTCTTTTTTTGCAATTAAATTCATCAGATTAATTTTAGGGGTAAATGTAATGATGCCATTCACACGATTCTGCCATGTATTTTTTTCTCTCTTTAAATATATGTTATATTTTTTGGTATAATAAAATTTAAATCTCAAAAATTTATATAAAATATATTAATTTTTAATTTTTTATGACTAAGAGATATATCATATTTGGGTGTGAGTTTTGTAATTTCCATTGTCCCTTCGCTTTCAGGATTTTACATCTTAGTCCATATTGGTTTGTGATCAAGTTGATAGCTATCATACACTTTACGGCAATAAATAATTATTCCATTTTTAATACCGAAGACAAGATGCATTATCACTGATTTGTCTATTTATGCGGAGGAAATCTATTACAGGAACTGCTTTGGGCATCACCGAAAGAGGGTAGACAAAGACGTCCTTATTGAGGTAAAGGGAGTATCATCGATACATTGCATTATGAGTAAATTACTAGCTTTTTTAAAGAAATGTTTAAATTATATTTTTTTTTTAAAAAGACATACTCTTTTATAAAGATAGATCTAAATTATATTTTATTCTATTTGGAGGATGCATAATTATGATTATGTCTCTTAATGATATATTATCTTATATTTATCATTATTAGTATCACTAATAACTAATTTTAAATGTTTTGTTATTAAATTTTGTATATTGAATAATATAATAAAATTTTAAATACTTCTATTATCAATTTTAATTTGAATAAGTTTTTATATTATTTTTAATATCACAGAATTGAAATTAGTTGTTTAAAATTAACCCTTAATTATATAAAAAAAATATCAGAATAGAAATTTTTTTAAAATATTTTAATAAATTTAATTTAAATTTTAATATTTTACCTTTTTAAATTTAATAAATTATATCAAATTAAATATGTTTTTTTTGGATAAACTAAAATTTAAAATTTTGATACATGATATACTATGATGTATCTTGATTTAAATAAAATATTTTTATACTTGATTTTTCAATTTTTTAATTTTTAATTTATATTTTATCCATATCTAATATAATAAAACATCTACCATTTCCTTTAATTTATTTTCATTTAAAATGTTTGTTTAAATTTAAAAATACTGATGCATTATACAATAAATTTGCTAATAAAAGTTGAAATGATATGATGATTGAATCTACTTCAGCTTCCAACTTAGGGATGACAATTTAATCCGTCTTTGATCTATTCCCGTCCCGAATTTGACGGGAAAAACCTAAGTTGACTGTCGGAGGCGAGGACGGGTAAAACCCGAATTTTGAAATCGGGGACGGGGACGGGTATGGGGATATTTATACCCGTCCCGTCCCTATCTCTGAATCTGCTTTGCCTTTAAAATTATTAAAATATTTTTATTATTTTTAAATATTATATAAAATTAATAAGATTTTAAAAATAATAAATTATATAAATTTTAAAAATATATAATAATTTAATAAATTATAAAATAAAAATAAAAAAAATACAAGGACGGATAGGAGACAGGTTTTTCCGAACCGAACAGTAACAAAAATCAAATTTAATATTTTAAATCCGACACGAACGAGGACGCGGCGATGGGATGAACACGGAGTGTTAGGATGGAAAAGTGAAACCGTCCGTTGCCAAGGACGGATAGGAGACAGATTTTTCTGAACTGAACATAACAAAGATCAAATTTAATATTTTAAATCCGACACGAACGAGGACATGGCGATGGGGATGAACGGAGTGTTAGGGATGGGGAAAGTGAAACCGCCCGTTGCCATGTCTAATCCGACTATGTAAATTATCTTTGCAACTGAGCTAACCATACCGAACAACTTTATTTATACACAAAACTGTTGCATGCAGTTACAATTCAGTTACACCATATTGATAGTGCAACGCGTGGGGTTAGACTCTACAGTACCTAGATTCCATTCTGCATTGGGCCAGGTTAGGAACTTAACTGGGCCCAACATGCCATCCGTGCACTGGTTCTATACAATATGTCAGTTGCTCTTATTTAATAAACTTAGATCTTGTTATTATAATCAAACAAAAGCTAATTTTAAATTTTACATAATATTTATAAAATAACCAAGAGAAAATAAGTATTTTTTCCTTTATTATTTTTATTTTGGTTTTAATTTTTATTTTTTCAAAAGTAGCCTTTTTATCAATTATGGCAGTTTTGTGCCACCACAAAATTTAATAACTTGACAAAAATGATCAAATTAAAACAAAAAATAAAAATGACCAAAATGTAGCAAAAAATGAAAGATAAAAATGGAATAAAAATAAAATAAAATTATAGGATTGAAGTCTTAATTTTGGTAAAAAATAAATCATTAGCTTATACTTTCTTAAACCTCCAAATTAATTCATATAGTACTCATAATTTGACTAGTTAATAATTTAGTAAGTTTGATTTATGAGTTAATGAAGTAAACTTTAATCGGAAATCTTAACTTATTTGTTTAGTGAATCAAGTTTCAACTTTATATGATCAGCTCATGAGATTTGTTTTTAGGTTTTTGGTTTCTTTTTAAAGAATTTGGGGGAATAAGGCATTCAGGCATCATTATAGTTGAAGGAGACAGTTCTATAGCACTAGTAGCTATAGTGATGATCAGAAACTTTGGAGCACACACTGGCACTTGAAATATCTTCAGTCACTAAAGTCACTTTCATCCTGATTATATTGGAACACCCATTTATGTTTCTTTGAAGCTGAAGGCTACAAATAGCAGTAGGAAAGATACATGTCCTGAAGAACAGATTACTACAACAAAATATTGTAAAAATACATCACACCATTTATAATTTTACTTCAAGTTTATTTCACAAGTAGCTTATAATTAGATGGTTAGATACACAGAGAAACCAGTGAGATGAAGTGGTTTAAGGTTTATAAATTTGAATCATTACAATAACAATAAATTTGTGCTGTTAAACAAGGAAATGAAAACTAGTCTGAGACTCAACTTAATGAAGTAAATGGAAACTAAGTACCAAGCTTAGGAACGAAAGTTGACAAGTGACGAAGGAGAGGCTAGGGAATTTATACACCAATTCATAATTTATATTCACAAATATACCTTTCATTTATTTGGTATTTATTGTCTTTTGTGCCCATCCCCTTAAAATTGAGGAGATTTAGTTCTCCAAGGACACCATGTTATCAAAATTATATCAATGTAAATTTAGGCCATTCCCGATGTTTTTTAATTTTTTGATTTTAAAATTTTAAAAATTAAAATATTTTTTATGTTAAAAAATTATAAAAATGTATTAACTCATTCTATACTCTGTATGAGAAATTCACACATCACAAAACTTTGTAAACTAAAATTCGAATTATATAGTTCATTAAATAAACTAAAGAAAGTATCTAAAGATACATGCATGTATGAGAAGGAAAACAACTGATAAGATAAAATTGATATGTGTTGATGTTATCATGTTCATTATTATTTCAAATTAAAATTTATGATGTCAATACATAGAGAGAATATATTTTTTTAGCCTAATGGTATGATAATTACATCTGATTATGTCACAACCGTTAATTGATTAATTTTTCTTGTAATCGATTAGTTATATTGATAATTGATTAATTATAATTATTAATTAATTAGTTTTTTTTTACACCGTTGACCACACATTTAGTTTGTGGAGACGAGTGAGTTGGTTGTACCGGGTGTGGTAATCAGTGAGTTGAGTTTGATGGGAAGAGTGGTTGCGGTGGTAAGCTCAACAAGAAGTTTGGATGTAGCAGATACAGTGGCAGCAGCCATGAGGAAAAAAGAGAGAGGATCAAGCTGGTGCGTAAAGCTTAGAGGCTCTGTGACATCATATAGAGAAATAATGGAATGTAGATTTTAATTAATTCAAAATACGCAATCAAATTGTCGTAACTGATAAGTTTGTGAGAAATTAACACAAGCACAGTGTTGGGAAGGAAACAGATTCTTTCCTGTCAAAATGTTTTCTGTTATTGAGTTTGACAAATAGTAATAGTTAAATAAGGATCCAACTATGTATGATTATTTGCATTCACTATTATTAAAAATATTAACTTAAAATTTCAACCATTTAATATAATTCAACAATTATAATTAATTTAATTAAATACCGTAAAGGATCCAGATTCATATTAGGATGCAAGATTCATGAAAATTATAAAAGAATGTTTGAACATTAACTTTTAGAATTGTTTTAAAATATCTAAAAATGTTGTTTTTGTAGAAAAAAATTATCTATTATACTGTTGTATATTAAATGTGATAAATATTTTTTAATAAAAACTTACTAATGTAATTAACCCTAAGATAGATGTTAAAAAAATTAATTAAAAAATAGTCGAAAAGTAAGTCTTTGGAAATCTATCAAGATACGAATAGTTGAGAACATAAAAAAATGTTAAATTTTATCTAAAATGTAATTGACTATACCACGTACCTACGCAAGAAGGATAATAAATAGAGTTTGTATAGGGTATTTTATTACTTGTTCTTTATTTATGTTTCAAAGGAGGACTTGTCCTCGACTATATTTTCACAGGTAAGTGTTCAAGTGTTTATTTTCATACTTCACTAGTATCTAAATATCATACTTTGGTTCATGACCTATATTTTAGTTAAATGAAATATATTTTTTAATCTACTTTCCTTTTGACAAACTAATAAGATAAACTTGTTAGAGTGTATTTGATTTAACTTATTGTAAAAAATAATTTCTTTTTTTTTATAAATTTAATATAAATTTTAAAAATAAATAATTATATCTATAAATTGACTATAAAAAATAATAAAAATCATACATTAGTTAAAAACATAATATTTAACTAAAATAAATATCCAATAATATTTTATATCCAAATTATAAACAAGAAAAATAATTAATTAAATTCATACTTAGCATAATAATATGATTTGGAAAGTCAGTGTGAAGATTATAGGTGTAATAATTGATTTTTTTAAGTTCAATATATTAAACAATATACAGATATGAGTGAGATAGGTAATACTAAGAATTTTAGTAAGTAAACCTATAGTGAAATTTAAACCCATTCAGCATGCAATTTTTCTCTTTATTCTTATAAATATTTTTTACTAATACTTACTGGATCCAGGTCTAATTATCATTCTTATACTTACTCCAAATTCTTAAAAATAATAAATGCATTATTTTAAAATTAGAAAAAAAATATTTGTATATAATGTAAGTTAGATTTTTTTTTTTGAAAATTATATTTAAAACATGCATGTAAAGATTTTAAATCATACTACAAACTCAAATAATGTACTCCTACCATATATAGGACATGGTAACATACTGCATACCCATACTCGTTGTAAAGTATTGCAAATGCCTATGTCCTAGAGTGTTTTTCACTTGATGACAGATTAATCTCTCAAAATACAGTCTAGTGCTAAAGTGAGAATTCTTCTTAATACAAGTATGCAAATTCCTATATTCTAGAATGTTTGTCACTTGATGAGAGAATAATCTGTCGAAATATAGTTAAGAGCTAAAGTGATAATTCTTCTCAATAGTATTTTTTTTTTCTGTACACTTGACTCTTGAAATTAAACTCAAGAATATATGCTTCAAAGATCAAGCTCCTTGGACTCAAAGTAACACATATTGGTATCCATTAAACATATGAAAGACACAAACAGAAACCTTAGATATATTTTCTTAATGCCCATTGTTCTTCAGTTTGTACTCCAGCCTGGATTAGAAGTCAACCCATCCCAAACCTCGCGGGCATTGAAAAAGTGGAATTTCTTGGATTGACACCGAATTACAAAATCCTCATGTCCTAATCTTCGAAAAAAATATATATTTTATATATTTATTTTAGAAACAAACATCTCTAATCTTGACAACAAATGCATAAATGAAAATGTTTTATAGATACCTTTTGAAGTGTCTATATCTTGAAAGAGAAAGTAATAGATATGATGCGTGATGTAATGCGATAGGAAAAAAAGATAAATAAAAGCAAAGATATTAAATAAATGAAAGTATTATTGGATATACAAAATTCCAACTGAAGCATAAAATTATGTTAAGGAAAGTCTTGACCACATCAGTTCTACTTTGTGATGAAAATCATCTCCACATATTCGAGTGCATTAGCTGAACTCCCTCATATTATTTCAAAATAAGAACCGAATCACTTAAAGATCCAAGAAATTCAGCAGTACAAAACAATAATCTTCTAGTGTTTCCTCATACTAAATAACTCATCTAAGAAATATTAGTCCATGCTTAAGACCCTTGGAACTTTAATATAATGCTCCTCATAGCTAGGAATGGAAGTGATAATGGCGTCCCTGTCAAGAATATACTACTCTGTTAGCACCATTACTTTTCTAGCTATGTCCATTTGACAAATAATGAGCAGTCCACTCACCTCTGATCAAATGTTTCAGGAGTATTATCACGCAAATTGTTCTCAGTCTCTATAGATAACATGAAAAAATTAGCAAATAAAAAATATGAAGCCAAACCAATGAGCAAACATTGCTTTTGCCTATCATGTAAAACAACCCGTGTACATCCAAATAAAAATTTAGTAGAGAGACACATTTTTGAGGATCACTTTAACGCATCATCTGATGAAATTGATATTGTATGATAAACATGAACAAAAACTAACACAAAAAGATGAAAGAACTTGTTTTTTGCATTTCAAAAGCAAGGTTCATGCGTTTTTTTGGCATCAAGATAAAAGTAAAAGATATGAAATCATTGATAAATGGAAGTGAACAAAGGTTTATAGAGAACCTGCTCTGATGGAGGGTTCAACGCTTTGGAGATCAACACTCTGCAGCTGTCCAAACCTGCCATACAAGACCAAATCAATCCAAATTTTACATATTTGTAGTAAGTATGTGTAAGTAGTTTAAATTTGATCATGTGAGAACCTATGCATAAATTTAGTCATGAAACATATTAAAATAAGCTAAAAAGAATTTATTGAAATAATTTAAAAAGAACGTAAGAGAATTATGAACTATTTTTATAAATTTTTTGTAAACAATTCCAAACGCTCCTTTGGTCAGTGCAAGCATATATTAATCCCCGGAAAATATAAACCATAATTTCAAGCTAGAAACAAAATGTGATTAACAACCTACTGAAACCACTAATAAAACTAAATGATAGAGGGGTTTTGATTTACCAGTCTATCACCTGTTGAATTTTTGGAGCAAACTCTTCAACCTGCAATATTATTAAGATTCCAAACATATATATAAAAAAGAATATTTATAATTTGAAAGAAAACAAAATAACAGCAAATAAGGCAAGACCTCGTTTGGGGTGAGAGAAATTCGAGCTGTTTTTGCCAAACGTGGCACATCTGGAGGTTGAAGTGAGGAGCGAGTGGTGGTTGAGGAGAAGCTTCGAAATTTTAACAGCTTCTGGTGGACGCTAACCGTTACCGTTGGGAAGATACTGAAGCAACGGCTTGTATGCCAGAGTGTATTTGCATATGATGACGCCGCTCCTCTGAGGAAACCTACACTTCCCATTTTTTGCTCACAATTTTCCTATTCCTTATCCCTAACTTCAAAAGCTCTGAAAATTGTTGGGAGAAGTTCTTACTTTTCAATTTAGTCCCTAAGGAAAATAAAAATTCTCGAACTAGTCCTTTTATAAATAGGACATTTTTTCTTTTTCCATTTTGTCGCATTTTTTATTTTTCATTTGCAAAAGCACGAAAAGAGAGCTTCTTCGTCATGTCGCGGCAGAGATCCAGAAGAGTCGAACTACCTCCCGCTCAAGAGGTACACAGAATTTTCGATCCATCAATTTTGCGTCCTCGTTATCCAGATTCATTTTGCGGAAAGTTTATTTTATTTTATACATGTATATATAAATAAATAAACGGTGTGGTTAATTTCAATTTTCGCCCGAACGGTTTTGTCATTTTCTGCAACGTGAAACGTTGCATTGGCTGAAAATTGAGTGTTTTGAATTTTGAATAATGGTGTTTCTTAGTTTTTTACTTATGAAAATGAATGTTGTGATTGCTTATATATATAATATTTGAGTTTTTTGTATTTTAGTGATGTCTGAATTTTGTAATATGAACTCTCAGTAGAGTTGCCTCTGCTACAGTCTGTCAGTTTTGACGCGTCTTGAAGCATTTTATTCTATTTATTTTTTTTATTTTCGTCAAATATCATGGTGCTTGGGTTGGGAAATGCAGAACATTGAAAAATTGGAGAAGGTTGTGAACGAAGGCAACTCCTATGGAGCTCAACAAATGTACAAATCGATTAGTGCCAGGTTCATACAATTTCTTGCTGTTATTTATTCTCTGATAAAAATTTACATTGTCTGGGATGTGTTCTTCATTTGGTTTTCAATGTGAAATGCTATTTTGAATCGTAAGTAGTTGATTTCTCCTTAGTTATTTTCTTTCGTCTACAAGTCCATACGTTGTGAAATTAGCTCATATAGTAGAAAGTTCCAAACTGGGGATAGCAGATTAGTCAAACAGTGACGCATAGTTCATCATTTGCACTCCCGGGAAGGACATTTTAGCGATAATGTGAAAGGATTTAGGTTAGAGAATAGATATACCACAAATCATGCTGTTATTTATTCTTCAAGAGAAACGGAAGCTACCTGCGATGTATTCTTCATTTGATTTTAACTGTGAAATGCTAGTTTTATTCTCTAGTTATTAATTTTTCAATAGTTATTTTCTTTCATCTACATAATTTGTGAAATTAGCTCATATAGTAAAAAGTTCCAAACTGGGGATGGCCGATTAGTAAAACAGCAAGGCATAGTTCAATGGTTCATTTTCAGGTCCTTAGAATGGCAATTTTAGCATTAATGTGAAAGGATTTAGTATAGAGAATAGAGATACCTAAAGTTTTCATATTATTTCTATTTTTTTGGAGCTGGATAATGCAGTTTCAGTTAATGTTGACTTATGGTAATTTTGGTGAATATTGGGTTTGTCCGTTTTGTGTTTTAGGAATAAAGAAGGCAAAGTTCTTTGCCAGTCATATGTTGTTATTTAGTGCCTGTAGTTGGAGAGGATTGCTGGAATTTTCAACAATAATTTTTTTTTTTTGTTTCCCTGCTATCACTTGGTTTATAACATGGTGTTTAAGACAATTTCTGTACAGGGCATTGCTAATGACTATTTTAGATGGGAGCGGGGGTTCTTTGTTAAGTATACAGAGATTGGCAAGTTTTGTTTACTTGATGTGTGATTCTTATTTAATCTAGTTTTTGTATTTTCCAGTTTCTTTTATGATATATGTTACCTCTGCTCTTGGAACATCTCATTTTCCGCTTCTCTGTTTAAATTTATTTATCTATAAAATCTACTTTCCTGTTATCATCCATAGATGTGTTTGTTAAAGTTTTATGAACTTAAGAATTTTTTTTGTCAAGCTTCATTATTTTGGTCTACAACTGCATTTACTAAAGCATACCAATCAGATGAGTTGTAGACATTAATGTAGTATTCATGCTTTGCTGCAGATATGTATCTGCTGAGAGGTACTCAGAAGCATTAGATATCCTACATTCAGGAGCATGCATTCAGTTGTCTCATGGGCAGGTTCCAAACATTTTTTATTTAGATGTCTTTCAAGATGTACTTTTGTCATCTTTATGATCTTTATTCTGGCATATAGGAGTAATTACTAGGTTGTTCGTTGTTGCCTTGTGTTAGTAATAGGCTTCCAATTAAGAAAGTCTGTCTAAGGAAAGGTAGAAAGGAAAAGGACTTAGGTCCAAAAGATTAAAATAGCCCATTAGTTAGTTGAGACTTCCGTAAACAACTGAATCGGTTACTTGTAATAATAGGGAGGCTAATGAATAGAAGGAATAGAGGGGTAAGGGAGTTAATTAGGATTTAGGAATTTGCAATTGGTTGGGGGAGAAATCAGGCTCTCAAATTCCTGAATCTGTTCTTGTATCTTCTTCTTCGGTACTGGGTGATTCATTCCCAACTGAGGGTATTCACTAAAGATTTGTTCTTTCTGTTTCTACTCTTTTCTCTCTGTAGCAGAACCAGTGTCTTACACCTTGCTTCTAGCAACCTTTGTTTTTTGGGTGGTGATTGCTCCAATTACCATATGTCTCTGTAACACTTTTCCTTGTTAGCTGTGATGTGAGCTGTGCTTATGATTTATATTGATTGGCTACTTCTACTATCTACACCAGATAGTGGCCAATCTGAGACACCTGAAAGTATGAGTTGCTAAGAGTTGCTGATTGCATTTTTTTAAAAAAAGGAACAATTCATTAAGGGTAAAAAGGAAATGGATGACTGGAGTATTAGGAATCTTTTCAGCATTTCTATATGAATATAAATTGATTTTTAAAATGTATTTCTGGTAATAAAATATTTTTATTTATGATAAAAATATACACCACACTTGACAAACAGCAAAGTTTAACTTATTTTCTCTTTATCTAAGGTTACCTGTGGAGCAGAGCTAGCTTTATTGTTTGTGGAGACATTAGGGAAGGGGAAACTACCTTATGATGATGAAGTTCTTGGTGCGTTCTTCTCCTGTCTTTTACAGTTTACTTTTTGGTTTATTTGTGAAGCAAAGTATATTATTTATAGTTCTTAATGGCTTGGGGAATTTTTAATTTGAATAAATATCGTGTACTTGCATACTCATTTACTATTATTTTGATTCATATAGGATTTAACATTAAATAGTCCTTATTACTAATTGCGAATAAATTTTAATGGTAGATCGGCTCACAAAAATCTACAAATCATTTCCTCGGGTTCCATTGCCGCAACACCTGTGGGATTTCGATGACATGCAGAAGCTTTCTGAAAACATTGGAAATGCAAAGATATGTGTTGAGGGCTGCTCCTCATTCTTAAAATCTGCCATCAAGTGAGACTTAATCTAAATTCAAAAATATTCTAAATTATATTTTACATAGACCAAGCTCCTTCTCTTTTCTTTGCAATTGAGTGTCAAGTACTGTTGTCTTCTTAAAAAGTGTTGTGTCAATCCAGTGTTCAGTTCACAAAAAGATATTAATGCATTTAATGTTGCTTTGGCTATAGAAGCTCTAAAAAGAACTTATTAATATTTATAACTTAGCATCTATTTTATTATAATTAAACTTATAGAAATTTCTATTTATTATCATTGACTTTTATTTGGGATACAAATGCTAATAGAGAAAGAACTGGAAGGACCCTATTTGAACATAATAGGGGGAGTGACTCTATGGAAGGGAGAGGTAGTTAAATTGCGGAGTGTAAATATGTGAGAGGGTAATAAGAGTTGAGTTGAAAGGGAGTTATTTATTGTGCAAGTAGAGGATGTTAGGGAAGCCTTTTGACCTGTTCTGCCTACATATGAGTTCGTGTTATTTTGCTGGTTCATAGAATTGACTGATCAGTATTAGAATTTTCTTGTGAAAGTTGAGGGTGGAAATTCTCTATGACATAAAAAGAGATTCTAATTTTTGTTGCATATCTCGCATCAAGACACACACTTTGAATTTATTTAGCTTGTTGATATAGCTCCCAGTTTCATTTGTACTAAAAAGACTTCAATACTTACTAAATTATAATGGAGTGTGCAGAAACTCAAATTATTGGTTGATAAAGTATTGTTGGAGTGTGTTATGACATCATGTGATTTCAAGCAGGTTGGATGAAATGGAGGAATGGTTAGTGTTATCTGTGAGAGGAAGGTATCACTCAAGCTTAAGGGGAGATTTCACCGCATAGCTACATGACCTACAATGTTCTACGACATTGAATTTTAAGCGGTAAAATGTTTTAGAGATGAGAATGTTGTGTTGGAGGAGTGGACATATGGAACAAGATAGGATTAAGAGTGAATGCATTAGAGAGAAAGTTGAGAGCACTTATTTTACTTGCCTTACATGGTTTGGGACTTTGAGCATGCATGGAGGAGACCTGTGGAAGTCCTAGTTAGGAGAGTAGATCAGATAGAAGGTAGCCTAACACCAGAGGTAGAGGGAGACTATGAAAAACTATAGGTAAAATTATTAAAAAAGATTTAGAGTTCAATGATTAATCTATAAATATGATTACTATAGAACATTAGCGTCACTTGACATAGCCTTGGCAAATGGAGTGGGAAAAAGTCTTGTCTTCTGTTGTTGTTATTGTCATCTTATCATGTCATTACAAACATGAATAATATCCTTCAACACTAGTTTGGCAGCAATTTGGTTTTAATAGCGGTGACTTGCCATTTCTTTCTTTACACTCCAATGATGTGAACTTTCTAGTCTTGGTTCTTGATTTGAGAGCAAAATTGATGCGTATAATTAATAATTTTTTATTTATAAAATGATGCTGGACATATGAAAAAAAAAGTTATAGAATCCCAAACCATAAGCATATATATATATATATATATATATATATATTATCAAATCTGTTGGAAACTATAAGTCCAAATGGGGTGTTGATTGACCCATGTAGCCTACCCAACCCAGTGGCATAAGGTTTGGTTGTTGTAGCTAGCAACAGTGGAGCTAGATTGTTTTAATTGGAGTGGCCAAATGGAAGAGCACCATTGAAGGTGTGATTAATTTAAAAATGTCTTGTTAATGAGTATCTTATAAGCATTGATTAAAGAATATTTAATGCAATTCATGTTTGGTAATAGATTATTTTTGGGAGATTCTTTTATGAAAAAACTCTCAAAAAATTGTTAAATGAGTGGTTATTTCTTCTAAGTAAGCTAAAACAGACACACTAAATGTTTCCAATTACTTAAAAATACAAGTGTAAATTATTAGTGTGAATGCATGATGCTAGATGCAGTGCTATTCCCTCCATACATGCTGATCCATGATCCATGGCATGGACAGAATAATTATTATTTCAAGATTGATCTGGTGTGTAATTGATAGGGTGATTGTGAATTGAGAAAATTTTGCTGCCTGTTAGTCTGACTCTGTTCATGCCATAAATCAATGTAAGGCTATGGGTGATGACATGATATATCTGAAGTGATGATATTTTTAGAATTTTTGTTCTGGTGGGTTCCAATGGTATTTTCCTGATGGATTCTAGGGTACATCTGCCTCAATATTACTGAACCCATTTCATTTTCTTTTTGGCACCATCTGAATGAACCTTAATACTTTGAAAATATAAAAAGTGAGTAGTGTGATATTTTGCTTTTCCTTTTTGTATTTGTTTTTCATAACATGAATTATATAATTATACTCAATTAAACAAGATATGAAATTCTGACTCCTGGATTTATTCCTTTTTTTTATAATTTTATGGAACTTGTACATTACATTGCTATTAACATATATATATATATATATATATATATATATATATATCAGCATATATTTTTTTTATGCTTATTTAGAGTAATCATTTGAAGGCCGACCTTGGTTTAACAATAAGGTTGCTGCCTTGTGCACCGATCTGCCCTTTATTTAGATTATAATCATCTGTTCCCCTGAATAACATTTCTAACTTTGCTGCTATTGTATTCAGGTGGTCTGCTGAAAATGGAGCAAATAGTAATGGATCTCCAGAGCTGCACATCATGCTAGCTGAATACATATTTTCTGAAAGTCCAGAGGTGGTAAGTTTCACAATGGCACATCAAGTACATCTTCATTGTTGGTTCTTCCAAATCTATGTAGTCTGGAGTTTGTTTCAAGCCTTTGTTTTAAAACCAGCATCTGTATGAACTTTTTTTTATCCTTGATTTTTTGGCAGATTGAAAATTCAATAGTGTAAATATGTAAAGGTAAAATAACCAAATGAACATTGACATAGTTAGCTAAATGTAGGGTTTTCTTGGGTAGAATTGTGTTTTAGTGCTGTTTAAGGTTTTGAAAAGGTTTATGGAAAATTTTAGCCGGGAGAGATTATTAGGGGTGTAATTGTTAAAATAGTGGCAGTCAAAATCATGATCTTACTTTTAAGAATGTAGATTTTGTGATTTTTGAGACCCCAAACATCCTGGTCACAGTTGAAACTCACTCTGGTGGGATCAGTAGCTTTGCACCACATTGCCATATAACCGGTGGGATCATCTGATTCCACTGTACAACAGAAAACCCATTTTTGATAGGGAGAAAACCCAAGACCTGCAACAAACTCCCAAGAGGAATCCCTCAAACCCTAATTTTTCCTCCATTTCTAATGCTCAAAACTGTCAAACCCAGTGTCTTGTAATTCATCTTCTCTCTTCTGGTACCTCTTGTTCTGCTTGGTTCAACAGTATTTTGTGTCTTTTCATCTTCCCTGGTTTGTTTTCTTCCTCCATTTTGATTTGGGTCTGCACTCAGACAGCTCGACTCCACCTTCTTTTTCAGATCTGCACCTTCTTTTTCTGTGTCTTCTTCTGTTTGGATGTGCTTCTACTTTGGGCTGGGTTCGTGCATCGCTTGCTGATTTATTTGTGTGCTCTTTCTAATTCTATGTTCCAATGGTTTTCTGGCTATTATGGTATGGGAATTGGGAATATCTAACTATTACTGATCTGGCCTTTTCTTCTGGTATTGTAGTTTAATGTGTTATAGAAAATTTGCCTATTATAATATCAATTGAAACTTTATGTTGACACCTGTCTTGTGCATTTGTAACTAGAGTTTGATAAAATGTTAATTATAATTTTAAGGTTATTTTGCTCATTATCGTGATATATATATATATATTTTATTTAAATATAAAATTATATATGTGTAAATATAATTTTATCTTAAGTAGGATCTTCTATTTTGTGTTATGATCTTATGTTTTATGTGTTTCACTCCTCCCAATCTACGTAAGATCTTGATTTTTAGTACCTGGTTAAATTTAAAGAAAATTGGGTATGAGATGAGAAGAAATTGCCAAGGTTCTCTGAATTCAAAGTTGATATTATTTTCAAATTGGAACAGGTCATATCTCTGAAAATTAGGTTTTCAAATGGGATTTGAAAAAGCTTACTAGTGAGTGAGGTATGGCTTCTAAAACGAAGTCATTGATAGAAAGGGTTTGGGTACAAGATGGAGCTGATGAAAGTTATTGGATTTCTCTCAGCTGCTACTTTCTGTAATTGTGAATGGCAAGCTTAGGTCTTTGTTTAAAGGTCAGCTGGGAGTCAGGCTAGGAGACCCCTTATCCCTTTCTTGTTTATGTTAGTGGTTGATTCTTTAAGCTGATACTTTCAAGGCTGTGTATTGAGTAGAGACCTTAATATTAAGATTTTTAAGTTGGTTCAAGGGAGGATATGATTTTTCCTTTCTTGGAAGAGTACAACTTTTTTTAATTATCTTTTTTCTCTTTCTACTCTCAATTTCTTTGAAGCTGTCTTGGTTTACATTAGATTGAGGCAATGCAAACATAAAAATTAGTGTACTCTTCAAGTTAAATAGAACCTGAAAAATCTAGTACATTTTGTATTGATTGTTTGGAGCAGGTCATGTCTCTAAATTTTCATGCTGATATGCAAATGACTTTATGCCATATGAAAAGCTTCACTTGCCCTTGAAACTATTATGACCTTTGCCTCGGTGAATAAATATCAAAATGCTTTTTATATGCAGGATATGACTAAAGTGACATATCATTTTGTGAGAGGAAATAATCCTAAGAAATTTGCTTCTACTCTAGTGAATTTTTTGGGCAAGGTCAGCTTCCTAACTCTTCTATTCCCTACTATTTGGCTCAACTTTACAAAATTCTGTGGAGGCATACCAAACAATTTTGGTCATACTTTTCTCTGCTAAAACTTGGTTCAACATCTGTGATGATTTTATTTATGCCATGATTTATTTATTATATTATTAAGTGATTCTCAAACTAAATTGGAGGAGGTAAATGAGGCATTCCCTTTTTTTTTTTCACATAGATTTGTGAAGGTTCAACTGATATATTGTTCAAATATTGTAGTGTTATCCTGGTGAAGATGATTTAGCCATTGCTCGGGCGGTTTTAAGGTAATAGCATTTAAAAATGTAACTTTCTCGAGATTCCCTGGCAATAATAGTTTGTCTTCTTACTACTAAACACGCAAGCCAAGATGCTTATGATACCTAAATAACCAACTATGCCCCATAGAAATTTAAGTTTTTGCTTATTGCATTACAATGTAGTGCATGGATATTCTCAGCATAAATTTTAGTTGTTTCTGAATGCATTTTAACTTGGTTGAAGTACCTTTTGTACATTGCAGTATGTATTAGCACCAAGTGTTTATTGTCAAAACAAAAACAAACACTTCCAATTCAGAACACAGAAAGCAAGATGAGGAGATTGTTTCCTGTAAATATAAACTTAAAGAAGATAATAGAATATGTCTTAACCTATCCTCCTTGTTTTGCTATCTCTAACCTTGCCTTTGGATGGAAAATTTTAGAATTCTAGTGATTTGTAAATAAAAAATGAGTTATCATTTAAAAAGGAGTGAAATCTGAGAATAATTATGAATGATAATTAAGAAGAAACTAGTATAATAGAGGATTTTAGAAATCCTCTCTAAAAAAAATAGAGTTCATTTGAGATTCTTCTTATTTGATACAAAAACTAATCAAATAGAAGTCTAGTATTTTCAAAATTCTTATTCGTATAATTTTTATTTACAAATCACTAGAATTCTAAATTCTCCATCCAAATGCAAGGTAAGTAATTAAGGAGAATTTTCACTTCAGTTGTCTTACGCTAATCATCACCAATGCATACACTATTACCCCTCAAGACCTCTCTTCTAATGCCATTTTGTGGGCATCCTAGATGACCATTGATGAATAAAGCCATGCTTCGCTTCCACTGTTTTTAGTGATGATGATGTACTTGTTTTGTTCGGTTAGTGTCTTTCACCAGTAATTCCATGCATATTTCAACAGTTTTTCAAACTGAGGAATTACCTATTTCTTGCATGATAGGTACGTATCTTCAGGTAATTTGAAAGATGCAAACATACTAATGGAGGAGATAAAGAAGCAAGTCCAAACAGCTGAGATTGAGCTTCCAAAGACAGAGTTGATGCAGTTCATCAATTTTCTTTTGCCAACGTAAGTTTTCTATATTGTTCAGCCAATAAATTTATCAATTTCTGTTATAAATGCAGACATAGTAGAGGGACATTTTGCATTACATAAATTTGAAGGGACAGAAAGCACCATGATTTGTGAATATTCATTGTTTGCTTCTGAACTTCATCTACTACATGATACAAAAGCTTCACTTATATAAAGAATGTTATTTGCGTTGTACATATATGGCTCCATTCCTTTGAATGGAAGGGAATAAAACTAACTAAAATTAAGCACCTTCTCCTGCTGTAAGGAATAGAGACATATACCACTTAGTTACCATTCGTTATGAGTGAACCAAAGTGCTCATGGTAATATGTAATATATGAGATTACTTAGGAGACATATTTAATCAGAGTACCTGATTACAAGAGATGCCTTTTATGGGAAGAAGAGTTTTCTATTTGTAAGAGCAGCAAATTTTTGGAGCTCCTGTTATGTTGCATGCCAATGTCTTTTTCTTATGCAGATTGGAGAGAGATGCTTTGCCTCTTTTTAATATGCTGAGAGCAAAATTTAAGGCAAGTATTGACAGGGAACCTGCATTCAATGAGGTCAGCTATCTGATTATTCCAAGTCATATGCTTTATTTTCCCCTCTGTTGGTAGATAGCAATTATCAAATATATCCCCAACAATATGGTGTATCTGTATTTTCTATTAAAATTCTGACCACTCTAGTGTTGTTATCTCGTAATTATTTTTCTCTTTGCTCGAAAAAATTCAAGCCATGTGCTGCATTTGACATGACAAACTGTGATTCAGATGCTAGATGATATTGCAGAGAAGTTCTATGGATTACAGCGAAGGAATCCCATGGGGATGTTTGGAGATATATTCAAGGTGACTACTACTGATACGTTTCAGTAGTTTGCTATTAACCACCACTTGCAAAATCACATACCCGAGTTTTGGATATCAAAAATCTCAATGAATTAAGAAGTTAATTTCTTATTATGCAGTTGATGGGGGCTGAGTAATGACACTCAATGTGGAGACACTACCAGATAGGGCAGCAACTCAATGTGGCGTCATTGAACAGAATCTCTGGAATCTTGTGATTTGTATATGCTGATTTAACAATTTTGCCAAGTACCCGTCTCGAAATTTTTTGGTGTAAAAATTTGACAGTGATTTTTGATTGCTTCGTATTAGTTTTTCGTTCCTGGCAGAATCGAGGTTGAATGACTTGTAAACGACCAAAAATTTTCTTCCCCTCACCATGCAGTGTCCAAAAATCTTCATTTTTTCAATAATATGGAAATATATCTTACAGTAGTAAATGAAAGTCCCTACCATAACATATTTCATAAATAAATGAATGTATGATAGTTTTAAAATGCCATCAGATTATTTATTTATTTTCACTTCTTAAGTAGGGTTGCTGGAGACTTGAAGCCTATAGTTTGGCCTACATCATACCTAGGTTATAAGCTAAGCTAATTTTTTTTTTTAAAAAATTTATACATAAAAATAGAAATATATATATATATATATATATATATATATATTTATTTACGTTTGAAAAGTAAATAGTTAAATATATTTTGATTATAATTTTTTTAAAATAATTTATTAATCGTTAAATAAGAGATGCAGATAGGTAAATGATATTATTTATATATAAAAAATTATTATTGATTAAATTAAATTATTTAAAATATTTTTTAGATCTATTAAACTAGTTTATTTACATAAATAATAATCATAACAATATGTAAATCTTTTAATTTATGTAATGACAAACTTTTACACAAATTAGACCTTCTAATAAACCCTTAGAATAAATTAAATTTTAAAAGAAGTCAAATTAGACATTCAAAAGTAGCTTATATTACTTAAATAATTCAAGTTTAAACCTTATGTTTGGTAATAGATTCAGTAAAGCATAGCTCCAACTAGCGTATTTTCATTCCTATTCAGTAAAGCATGAATTATTAAATCTCTCATTAGTAACCATGAATTTAATTCTCTCAGCCACGCACCTCCTTTTCTTCGCGTTCCTCGCTTACTCTATAACTACAGCCAATGGCAAATATATATTTCGTTTGAAACACACAGAAAGACGCAAATAAGAAAAGTGGTATATTTCACTCTTTTTTTAAAAAAAAAAAAAACTTACGTGACGTAGTAACTATATCATTGGAGAGCAATTTATACAAGTGAAATGGAAATTTTGTCTGATGGTACCATATGAAGCACAGCACTGGGGCTCCCAGAAATGATTCAATTCAGCGATATATAGTATGCAGATCTAGTGAGATGCTGGAAACAAGATAAAACTATAAAGTTACTCATCAATAAAAAAGACCGCTCCGTTGTCCTTCTTAAAGTTGTGGGTGGTATGATCAATGGTCTGTACATAAAATAAAAGGCCATATAAACCAGAGCAACAACCACTAAAGCATAAAAAAGAATAGTGAATAAAATTTGCCCTATGTATGAATAAGAAAACGGAAACAGTTTTTTTTTGGGGGGGGGGGGAAGGGAGGGGTGCGGGATTAGAATCTCCAAAAGATGTTATGCCAGTTTAGAAATAAAGAGGAAACTGAAAAAATGAAATATATGAATTAAGATGCACGTAACTCTCCAAGGAAAAAGGAAGGTGAAAAGCTTACATTTGTATTGCTCAGTTCTAGATTGTAAAAGTCCATTGTATCTGCCTTAAACAGAGGGCCAGCATGCCATGTTCCATGATTAAGCTTAAGAAATTTGGAACCTGCAACCTTGAAAACTAGGACATCCTCAATGTCAGGAGGCACATATGAATGACCACAACGTGACTGAACAATCCTCCTCTTGCCTTTGTCATCCTTGATTTCATTTGAATCAACAATGGATGGCTTGGCCACTCCAAGATACCAAACATGACCACCAATAGAACCGAGGCACTGAGTCACACTTGCATGATGCGTAATACTAGAAAACTTAAGTGGCCGATTTTCAAGATGCATGATGTAGAACCTACCAAATACAGACTAATTCCAATAATTGAAGCTCAATATCAATCTAAATTCTAAATTAATCTGATGGACTATGCATAGAAACATATATTTTGCAAAGTTTCCACAATGATTTCCAGAGTTTCTATGCCTCTCAATTTTAATTTATAGATTAATAAGCAGATTTTGATAGCTCTTTAGAGCATAAGATGCCTCAAATTTATCTATCTACAACAAAAATAGCAAGAGGAAAAAAAATGTATAACCTTGTGTACTTTATATCATATAATACAATCCAAACAGCAAGTGAATACTACAATATCAAACAAAACAATCAATTTATCTCTATACATCTGTTTGGCTAAAGCATAGATTATCAAATAAAATGTAACCAATCAAAGTTGATTATAACTCCTAGAGATCTTGAAAATTTGACCATAAGTTCAGGTTTTACACTTAAAAATGAGTAACTAGGCAATTTATACCCTAAAAACATCCTCCACCAGCAATTTGGTACCTGAATTTAGCATAACTGCATTAATCAGGCAGAGTAGGTATCATTTAGCTGTCTAAAAAAATTCTTTTTACAGGATCCCAGCATGTTGGCAGTTGGATCCATCTTGTATTTATGGTGAAAAGTGGATGTTCTATAACTGTTTTCTTCTTCATGTCAGTGTGTTGTGAGAAGGTCAAATAGAAAAGTGTTCTATTTGTTTTAAGGCAGGTTCCTTTTTTTCTCTCTCCACAGAGGATGAGGAGAGAAAGGCACCTGCCTTGCTTAAAATACTATATGATTCTCTTGTTGGACGGTAGGTACATGGTAGAAACATGGATTTGGTTGTCTGGCTACTTTGTTTTCAGTTTTAGATTGATGCAGAGGATAGTGCTATCCCTGGGAAATATCTAGTTTAATGATGACTACAAGTATGGGGATGTTGTTATTGAATTGGGGATGGAGTTCAACAGTTTAGGTATGTTTATAATTTATAAGTTCTATGAAGGACTACAACATAAATTTAGGCAGCAAATATATCAAGTGCAAAATGATAAGGTCAGAGGAAGAACATGGTGCAAAAATGAGACTTGCACTTGGGATGCCTATTTTGCATGGAGCAGTGAAACAAAGTTTAAATTAAGACAATGAGTGAAACGAAGTTTAAACAAAGTTCTATGAAGTCTACTCAAAAGATTGTTGAGGGATCTGAAAAGGCACAATATCATAAATATAAGGATTTTTGTGCAGAGTTGAGAAACAGCAGCCCAAATAGTATGGTAGAGAACTATTGTTTAAGGATCATATGCCTACCTGCTGATCCACCAGTATTTGATGGGTTATCCGTCAGAGTTGATGCTTGCATCAAAGGATTCAAGGCAGGTCGTAGGCCTCTCATTGGGCAAGATGACAACTATGCTTATTACTTGATTGTATATTTGCATATACAATCCTAGATGTAGACTCAAAAGTCATATGGTCATGGTTCTTACTTGACTGAAGGAAGATTTAGGAGACTACAAGGAACATGTCTGGAACTTAGCATCAGATTAGTACAGGCATATTAACCATCCATTCTAAATTTTCAAGATTTGGCTTAAGTTGGATGTTATTTTTAATGTTAATGACTCTATTACCTTGGATGTAAGGCTTGCTGCGTGCTTTGAAGGAATTAATGGTTATTCTATATTATGTATCCGGATCCATATTTGACAGCTATAATATTATGGTTATTTTGATTCTGTAATTGCAGAATAGAAGGGGAATTACAATTTCAAGTTTTTTGTAACTATATAAATTCTACTAGTTGGTAATACGTGCAGATTCTTCATCGTTTCTAATATGGTTTCTTAAAAACTAATAGAAGAGCTCAAAGAGAAAACATTAAATAGAGACGTTAAAAGAAAGTGAAAAATATCAAAAATAGCAGAGAAAATTGTTAATATAAATGGAGGGTTGATTGAAAAATGAAACCTGGGAATTCCACGACTAAGGTCGAGTTGAGCATCGTGGGGACCGAATTCCTGGCCATCCGGCGAGGCCTCAACGACCTGACCGTAGTCTTTGAAGGTTGACGGAGTGGCTTCGATTGGTTTCAGTGTCACCACTTTTGGTTCCATTGCCTATGCCCTATGCCACTCACCACAATCTCAATCACACAAACACAAAATATGGTAGATGATGTAAGGCACACACAATAACACTTCTCTCTCGATGATTCTATCACATCTTTGATGTTTCTTTGTTTTCTTTATCATTTCCTAAAATTGAAAAAATATATATCAAGAAAACAAAATTAAATATTTTATTATTTGTGTCCCATGTGATGTGATATGTGTTTGTCACCTTTTTATTCTGTTATTATCGCTATTATTTTTATAAAATAGTTTATTTGTAGAAATATTTCATATATTTTATATTAAAATTATTTTTTAGTACCAAAAAGATATATTAAAATTACTTTTGAGAATGTTTTATTATTCAACATTCTTGTACCTTCATTTTCATTCTAGCTGGGTGAAATTTATTAAACTTATTTAGTAAATAAAATAGATTGATATTTTCTATACAAAATTAAATTTTACAAGTTATATTTTAAATTTTTAAAAGGTGTTTAAGCTTAATACATTTAATTATCATAAAAAACGTGACTCAATTGATAATGATTAATATAACTTAATAAGATATTTTAGTTTCAATTTAAAACATGCAACTATTTTACAAAATTTTTAAAAAATTATAATTCATAATAATCCTATTTTAACTGAAGTAAAACTATGTTTAAAGCTTTGAAAAAAAATAAATTTATTAATTTAAATAAATATTATTATTATTATATTAAAATATTTTAAAATCATATATTTATTAGTAATCTTAAATATTCACTTTGACCTCGTGTTAAAAAATGAGTAAATACTTTCCAGTTATGGATTTTTTATCATCAAAATGGTGAAAGATCAGATATGAAATCAAAAAATATTAATAAAAATAAAATATCAATTTAAAGTAATTTTAATACATATAATTTAATATTTTTAATTAAAAACCAATAAAAATATGAAATTAAAGATTAAATAAAATTTGATAGATATAGTTTTGAGAGGATGGTGTTTAATTTTGAAAAGAGAGTAGAATTTAGAAGAGGAGTTAGGGAAAAGTGAAAAGAGTGGTTAGTTAGTGGCTCGGTGCCACTGGCACTGTTCCTGCTCTGTGGCTTGTGCAACGAAAAACCCTAAAGCGTAGAGAAAGGTTGAAGAGGAAGATGATGGAAGAAGTGGTGGAAAGCATAACCACAATCCTAAAGAAGCAGGAGAAGAAGAAACCTCTGGAATCACAGAGACTGGAACCATTCATCCCTCACCTCACTCTCCCTCTCATTCTCTCCATTCTCTCATGGAAGCCCCTTCACTCTAACCTCACCACTCTCCTCTCCTTCTTCCACTGGTTCCAATCTCACGCGCCTCCCTCCCTCTCCTCTTCCCCACTCCCTCTTCTCACCCTCCTTCCTCCTCTCCTCTCCCACCGCAAATTCTCCGACGCCAAAAACCTCCTCCACTCTTTTATCTCCTCCGACCGCCGTCACTACCTCCACTCCCTCCTCCTCCGCCCTAATCCCTCCCTCTCTAAACCCCTCCTTGACACCTCCATCGCCGCGTACGTCCACGCGCGCCAACCACACCTCGCCTTCCAGCTTTTCAAGAAGATGAAACGACTCCATTTCAAACCCAACCTCCTCACGTGCAACACCCTCATCAACGCCCTCGTCAGGTTCCCTTCCTCCTATTCCATTCTCCTCTCCTCTCAGGTCTTCAACGATTCCCTCAAACTCGGCGTCAAACCCAACACCAACACCTTCAACATTTTGATCTACGGCTACTGCTCCGATGACCGCTTCGACGACGCACTTGCTTTGATGAACCGAATGGGTGAGTTCGGCTGTTTCCCTAACAATGTCACCTATAACACTCTTCTAGATGCGTGGTGCAAGAGGGGTCACCTGAACAAGGTGCGGGACCTGTTGCAGGAAATGAAGAATGGCGGGTTGATTCCCAATAGGAATACCTATAACATTCTTGTTCGTGGGTATTGCAGGTTGAGGTGGTTGAAGGAGGCTGCTGAGGTTGTTGAGTTGATGACCGGGAGCGGCATGTTGCCGGATGTTTGGACTTACAATACCATGATGAGGGGGCTGTGTGATGGCGGTAAGATTGACGAGGCCATCAAGCTTAGGGATGAGATGGTGAGTTTGAAGTTGATGCCTGATGTTGTTACTTATAATACTCTCATTGATGGGCATTTTGGGTGCCGAGGTGCTGCTGAGGCGCTTAGGTTGGTTGAGGAAATGAAGATGAGGGGAGTTCAGCCCAATGTTGTGACACACAATATAATGGTTAAATGGTTCTGTAAGGAAGGTAAGATTGATGAAGCTGGTGATGCCGTTGCCAGGATGGTGGAAAGTGGGGTTTCTCCTGACTGTTTTACTTATAATACCATGATTAATGGCTATTGTAAGGCGGGAAGGCTGGGCGAAGCGTTTAGGATGATGGATGAAATGGGAAGGAAGAGGTTGAAGCCTGATACTTTCACCCTTAACACTGTGTTGCACACTCTGTGCATGGAGAAGAAGCTTGAAGAGGCATGTCAGTTAACTGAGAAGGCCAGGAAACGAGGTTATATTCTTGATGAGGTAACCTATGGAACTCTTATCATGGGATACTTTACGGATGAACAGACTGACAAAGCTTTACAACTTTGGGATGAGATGAAAGAGAAAGGGATTGTTCCCACCGTTGTCACTTATAACACTGTGATCAAAGGGTTATGTCTGTCTGGAAAAACTGATCGGGCGGTGGATAAATTGAACGAGCTTTTGGAGAAGGGTTTGGTCCCTGATGAGGCTACATATAACATAATTATTCATGGTTACTGCTGGGAGGGAATGGTGGAGAAAGCATTTCAATTCCATAACAAAATGGTGGAGAACTCGTTCAAACCAGATATCTTTACATTTAACATTCTTCTTCAAGGACTTTGCAGAGTGGGCATGCTGGAGAAAGCTTTTACGCTTTTTAACACATGGATATCTAAAGAGAAACCTGTTGATGCGGTTACCTACAACACATTGATATCCTCCCTTTGCAAAGAAGGGAGACTTGAGGAAGCATTTGATCTTATGACTGAAATGGAGGGGAAAAAATTGGAGCCCAACTGGTTTACTTATAATGCTATTGTTGGTGCCCTTGCCCATACTGGTAGGATCGAGGAAGCGGAGAAACTAAAGCCAAAACTTTTAGAGATGGGGCAATATATGAAAACTCATGACACTTCACAAGAGAATGGTTCAGGTGATACAATATACTCAGAGCAAATAAGTAATTTGTGTACTCAGGGGAAGTACAAGGAGGCGATGAAACTATTTCAAGAGGCAGAGCAAAAAGGAATTAGTTTAAATAAATATACATATATCAAGCTAATGGATGGATTTTTAAAGAGGCGAAAAAGCATATCAAAGGTTGCCTGATCGGATTGACACACTAAATTGGCTTGGTATTTTGGCATTTGGATTTGTGATGCCCATAATGCTGTGAAACATAATCAAGAGGTGCTCTTGTGATGGCATTTATTGATTTCATGTAAGTTTCTATCTTCCAATATTATTAATTTTCCCCCAGTGTTCTTGACCATTTAGCCAACATACTTTATGTCTTCATTGCCTACCTCACTTTTTTCTGAAATTGAATATAGTGGGGGGGGGGGGTTGAGTATGTGGAAGGCAAAAGGAGTTAAATCATGGTCCAGGGTGTGAATATGAGAAGGCAATCAAAGTTGAATCATGAGGGAGGTGTGTATTATGTAAGTAGAGGGTGTAAGAGGAGGCATCTGGCTTGTTTGGTGGCTTCTCCCTACATGTGCATTTGCATTATTTTGTTTATTCCTAGAATTGACTAATCAGTTCCAGGAACTTGCATGAGGAAAGAGTGTAGAAATCTCCATGACATTGGTAGAGGCCTTGCACTTCAAATTTGTTCATGTTGTTGATTTAGTTCCTGGTTTTTTTGTACTAGAAAGACTTCAGTACTCATGCCAAACTATAATGGACTTTGCAGAAACTTAAATAACTTGCTGATTAAATATTGTTAGATTGTCTTATTATGTGATTTTAGAGATGTGCAAGCATCCTTCAATGCTAGTTTGGTTGCAATTTGGTGTTTATAGTGGTGATCTGCTATGTTGTTCTTTATGCTCCAGTGATGTGGACTTTCTGGTTTGGGTTTTTAATCAATGGGCAAAATTGATGCATACGATTAATAGAATAATTATTATATTTGTAAAAAGTTGCCAACATCCTTAATCATAAGCATGCGGACACACACCTATTGTCAAATCTGTTGAAAACCAAGTCTCAATGGTGTTGATTGTTCCATATAGTCAACCCCCCACATAGCAGGATAAGGTTTGGTTGTTGTGTTGTTGTCAGAGTTGTTGAAAACCAAGTCCTAGTTATGATGTTCTCATGTGAATAAATGCTGAACAGGGCCTTTCTGTTGTATATTCAGTATCTTTTTGGATATGGATAAAGTTCCTCGTTTTCACTGTACTACCCATGCACTCCTCTGTTCCTGTCAAATTTGACAAAAAAAGTTAATAGGACACTGAGTTCATTTGGGTGAATAACCTAATTAACTGCTTATCTAATAGGTTTATCACCCACATGGGAGCTTTTCACAACCTTAACCAAGATTGTCAAAATTGTGTGTTGAAGCTTATGACCCAACATTTTCTTCTTGCCCCTGCATGCCGGGTGCCTTTGTGAAGTGGTTCCCAACATGAATTGGACTGGAGCAGCATGTCAAGATATAAACTCATTGGAGCAGGTGCATCAAATCAAGTTAAAACCCGCATTCATAGTGGATCAGGTTCCTCAAAAGTCCCTATTTTGAAGTTCTGCATTTCATTCTCCCTATTGTGCAACTTCCTCTGGTTCCTTTCTTTCTTCTGTTATCCAGTGACCTTTCTCTTCCCTCTCTCCCTAAACACTAAACCTTGTCTCCTTCTTGTTCCCCACTTCTGTGTGTGGAGCTCCTTATTGCTGTGTACTTCGCTGATGCTGTGAACTTCATTGTACCTCCTCCTCTTCTCTAGTTGGTTTGCTGGGAGCTTCTTGTTGCTGCATGCTTCACTCTTGTTGGCTTGGTGCATGTTCTATGTTACTGTGTGCTCTGATTTTCTCTGCTATGTGCTTTATTTTTGGATTAGGAAGATGTCAGGTTAGTGTTAGTGGGACAGCTAGCAGTCCTAATGTTGCTTTTGTTTTATTAAAAATTTATGTGAAGTTATGAATTATGGGTTATACAAGACCTATAAATTTTTGGTTTTAAGTTTAATTAAATGTTTATTGTGATTTAAAGGTTAACTTTTTTATTTATGTAATTTTTTATGCATATATATATATATATATATATATATATATATGTCTTGATAATTTGTGTTACGATTCACCAATCCTATGATCCGACACCCTTCTTTTGTGCCAACATTGAAGCTCAATTTTGAAAACCTTGACCTTAACCATGAAGCTTATTGAAATATGATTTTCATAAACCCAAATAAGCTCCATATTAACTCTTTCCAAATGCCCTGAATTCAAAAGGACCCAATGTATGAATCTACTGTTTATTGAACTGAAATGATTTCCTGTTAGACTTGCCACTCTGTTATTCTTTCACTTATGTACATCATTTCCATCCAACAAGGTGCATGTAAAACTCATCTCTGGGTCTGATTGCAGTTATTTGAACTGGCTCAACATATGATTTTCTTTTACCTCCTGCTTGGTATAAAGCAGATTTTTTATTTTTTCTTTGGTCATTGACAATTTTGTTGTGTTATAACTTATAATAAGGTCTTTAGTCAATAATCCAATATTAAGTTCAATTATGTTCTGACACTTTCACAGATGTTTCAGTCTGATTGATCAAGTTGGGCAATGTCTTTCTTTGAAACATGGACTGGTTGTATAGACTGCTTTTTTTTTTTATCTTCAGTGTTTGCCTGTCTTTATCTGTGTCTTTCCCCTTCTTAAGATTTTGATCCTTATGTTTTGTTGGATTGTTAGGGTGTGCCTGGATCTTCATCTGTGCTTGTTAACCTAACTGGCAATTGACAGAAGATGGGAATTTCTTGTGGCTTTCAATCAAGAAAAACTAGAAAAAGCATGTCCTGGCACTTGATTATTAAGATAACAATATATTTGGATTTTGGGATGGGTGGATGTGTGGATGCACAATATAGTTTTTGATTTGACTGTACGAGGGGTACTGATATTCAGCTCATGATACTAGAAGGCAGAAGCAATCCTATTCCTTCATAAATGCTGATCCAAGTTTTTTATCCGTTGCCCATGACATGGATGGAAGGGATCATTATTTGAAGATTGGTCTGGTGCATAATTGATAGGGTATCTTTTGTTGCTTGTTTGTCTGTTCAGGGCCAGAAATCAATGTATGGTTGTTGGGGATGATGAGAATATTTCCAAATGGCATTTTATAATGGATTCATGGCCATGTCTGCTGCAATATTGCTGAACTCACTTTCCTTTTTCATTTTGACATCATCTTCTAGGAGGAACCTAGAACAAAGTAGTAATTAGAAAATATGTAAAGTGAATTGTGTTTTTTTGCCTTTCCCTTTACCATTTGTTCTTAACAAGATGGATTGTATATATATACTTAATTGAACAAGAGTTCCAATTCTAATTCTCACATTGATATGCTGCATATTTATTTATGCTTATATATATTATAATAATTTGCTCCCCTGAATAACTTTTTTGGCTTTGCTGCTACTGTATTCAGGTGGTCTGTTGAATTTGGAAGAGATGGTGATGGATCTCCAGTACTGTACATTATCGGGCTGAATCATGGTGTAAAGGTGGTGGTGTTCTGGACTTGTGACATCTAATGGTTTCATGTAAGTGTATATTTTCCTATATAATAAATAATTTTTTCAGCTTTTCTAAGTATTTAACCGACATATTTTATGTGGCATTCACCTACCTGTTCATGTCTTGGAAGAATTTGAGATTATGTTTTATTATCTGCGGGAACCAGGAATTGCTTTAATAGAATGATTCTCAAACTGCACTGACTGGGTGATCAGTGAACTCTTTAAGAAGTTGGTCGAAATCCACAATATTATTGATATCAAAAGATATAGTTGCAAACTCCCTTTTTGGTAATTCAAAAGATGGTTGTTTGACAATAAAAGTATTATGAACTTTTATGATGTTCATTGTTAAATCATTTTATTATGCATACTGGAATATAGTTGCAATTGTTTCTTATGATAATAAATATGAAGCTTCTGATTTAATTTCTCACCCTCATAACTATACATTCAGATCAATAATCATTGGTAAATATTTGCAACGACTACATCTAAAGGAGACAAGGCTAGGAGGATTCTTGATTTGATATTTTCTGCTGTTGATGTCTTGAACGCTTCGGTTAAAGATCATTTTTTTCCCGCAAAGTGAAGCGGAAGAAGCTTAAGCAAGTTTCTCTGGGGCAAACTTGGCTGATGATTGATAATAGGGCAGCTCATGCAACCATCCTTGTTGACATAACCAATCACTTGAAGACTACATCTATTGCCGGCTCATGATGGGCTATCTCGGTGATAATGATAATTACAGTCTAAAAGCCGTTTTACTGTCAATCAGGATAATAAATGTATGCTACAGGAGGATTCGGGGAATGGGAACCCTGGAGTAATGTAAATGTTATTTTTTATTGTAGTAATAGTCTTGGTAGCAACAGGAGAGCAATGGGGGTCAATAAATGTATACGAAGTATTTTTTATTTTTTCACCTTGCTCCTGTTGGATGACATCTTCCATGTGCATGTAAACTAAAAGACATGCAATTCATTTTTGTTTGGTGTGCAGGCAACACTGTATTGCACCTTTGATGGTCATTGTGTCTGTTTTAGATTTTAGAATTGATTTTGAATCATTGAAATGTATACTTAAATTGATTTTAAAATTAATGTTAACTACAGTTCTTTAGCTCTTGACTTATGCCTCTACGTTCAGTGCGAAGTTGATTGTCTTGCCCTTGTAAAATACATGGAACTCCAACCCAAGCAGATACCTGTCTATAATATGGGTGAGGGGGTTGATACTGGACTGCAAAGAACTACCTTATGACAATTTTTTCTTTCTCATATATAGAGTGCAATAGGGCTGCTGTTTTTTTTTGTTTTTTGCCAAAATGTATGTAAGGTGAATTCCAATTGTATCTTCTGGTGAATAAAATCCAGATTTGTATTAAAAAAAGAACCTAAAGATTTTACGTTGAAACATGTATCATTGCGTGTGAAATTGATTTTGGTAGCCATCCAGGTGGGCGCATAGACTACAATTTATGCAAGCTAAACGTGGTTGCATGTAATTTGTACCTTAACTCTTTTGATGGTGGGATTAATTTGTTACCAATTTTAGGTAGCGTTGGAGTGTGGATAGAGGAATGGGATAGCCTGTTCAGTTAAATCTTTTGATTTTATCCTTTTAATGAATCTAAAATGTAATAATTTTCTTAAGCTTTTTTCTAGTTGTGTTTAATTCGGTTTTAACTGCTTACCAATGATGGCTGTATTAGATTTAGAAGTTCTTGATATTCAATTCATTTGAGCTCCAAAGAATTCATTACGTTTGACTGATCTTGTACCTACCAAAGTTAAATTAACTTGAATTTATTCGTAATAAGAAACGCCCGAACTATATAGAGAGTAACGTTATTTTATTCTAATATATATAACTCGGGTTGTGCAAACTTTTTCGCAGTTGAATGATCTGATCGATTTCACTGTTGGGCTTGTCCACTCAACAATTTTGGGGTAATTGCTCTCATAACTGTAACCTAATGGATCTTTATTTTTTTTGTATCAATTCCTAAATAGTAGGCACATGGCATATGGACTGGCGCAAACACTTTTATATGGATTTAAAATAAGAAAGTGGGTTAGCATGGCCTAAACAATTGCATTAAGAGTAAATAGTCTCAAAGAACCCCAAAATATTATTATTAGATTCCCATCTAAAAGTCATTTACCCTCCAAATTTAATATAATGTAAATGTACAAGGATTCATAGAATCGGAGGTTTAAAAATGTAAGTGGAGCAATATATTAAATATCAGAACAGTAGTAAGTTAACATTAAATATAAAATGATTTGTGTATTATTACTTTTTGTTCAACTTTGCTTTTTAACTGTTGACCTCAGTTGTTAGTAGAACTGGTCGATTAGATTTGGTTCCTAAAACATTGTTTTAGAGGCAGGTAGAAATCTGGATTCCTTGGGAATTGAGGTAAAAAGAGATAAAGCACGATAGTTACCGGTTGAGTGCTTTATGGGGCACAGAATTATAGATAATCATTCTTGTCTTCTAGAAAAGTTGCATGTTATTGTGAAATGGAACTATAAGAGGTAAAAATTGTAATTCGCATCCTTGGTTCAATTTAATTTTAAAAACTAATCTTTTTTCAAGTTCTTTCTTGAAGCTAGTATACCAAAGTTATCATTTACCAAATCAAGCACGAGTTTATATAATTGTTTACTCATAATAATCAATTTCTCACTTTACTAATATGTTAAAGGTGTCTAGCCCGAGATCATATTGCATCAAGTAAGGCCTGGTTAAGATTGGGCCAGGACTAAGTTGAACCCAAATTGACATAAACATATAAGTTTGTTATTTTGGTAATGATTGGATCCTAAATTCAACATGCGATAATTTATTATTTTTTAAAAAAAATATAAAAGAGAATGGTATAGTTATTAATGGATAGAAATAGATATAATATATTCTCGGTATATATAACAATCGATTCACTTGATTAAAAGGGTTAATATATGATGACGATAAACATAATTAGAAGCGGACAATGTGGTAAAATACACATTAAATCAATCTGAAATTTGTTTTTGTATTCTCAACGCTTACCACATAATGGAACAGCCATAATGAAACAGAGGCTAATAAACAACAACAAATAAATAAAAAGATATTGAAACAATGGATCCAAAGAATCTTTATTCCTTTTCTGTTCTTTATGTATAAAGTTTTCCCTCATTCATGCCAAGAACACTTCATTTGGAATCTTAACTCTCTTCCCCTTTATATAGTCAAGTGTCTTGATTTGATGTGACAAGATTAGTTATAAGAGCATCATCCATGAGGTACTTTTTTTGGCGCTTCCTTCATAATAGAAGGTAATGTCTGTTGCCATCCAAAAGCTAGACTTTGTTAAATTTTTCTACTTCTTTAATTGTTTGTCTTAATGATTTTCATTACAGAGAAAAGTTGGATTAGTTTGGGCCTTTGATGAGGTATGGTAACCTTTAATAGGAAAAAAGTGGCTAAATTTTATGTACGATGCTTTTTTTGGGGCTCAAATTACTATTATCAGATTCCCAAGGAATATTATTTTTGGACCCAGTAATCAGACACAAATCTTTGATTCATTCAGCATTTGCAAGCAATCACAAACCCAGAATATTGGGCTTTCTGGCTTGCAAATTTATAAACTTTAACCTCTTTTTAAAACCTTCAATGATTTAGGTTCACTTCCTTTGTAAGAAAGGGAAAAAGGTACTTAACGCAATGTCGGTAATCATTTATAAACTTGTGGTTGGAATTACTCATTTCTCTCTCTCTCCCTCTCTCTCGGCTCCCTCTCTGGTGTATGATCAGATAAACCATAACGCACTTTGATTCTTTGTACCATATTGTCCGTTATCCTGAATGTGTACGTATCTATGGCCACCAACACTAAAGTTTAAGTGCAATATTGATGCACGTATTATGCTTTGGTTTGTGATTAAATTAAAATGATGGAACCAAATTAGTATAGTTCTCAGTGACATGAAAAACAAAAAAATCGAAACACTATGTTGGCTTTGGTGATTCATCCAAAAAGAAGATAGAGTGATAGTGAATGTATTGTTTAATTTGCTAGCCAGATCAATCATATAAATATAAATTATTCGTCGACCAATTTAAGATATTTAGTTATTATTGGCATGGTATCAGAGTTTGTTAAGGAAATTATTGTGGTAGTGTGCTTGTTTAAATTTTAGAATAAGAGGTTCTGAGATAATAATTCTAAACAAGAAAAGCAGCAGTTAGATTAGATTGAAAACTTTAATCGAGAGAACGCAATAGTGTAGCTACCGACCCATGTAATAGAATCGGAAAAATACTTTTGATTGTTGTCATTGTGAACAAAATAACAGTTCCACCACGTTTATTGAGCCTAAGTATACAATAAAATGAATGATTAACATGACTTTTTCTGTGTGTGTTTCTTTAGAATTGTTTAATTACCTACACAATGACATTATGTTTTAGATTCTGCCTTGTGTCCCACCGAAGCTATAATGGTAAGATATTTTGATCTTATCATTTTTCATGTGGACAGGGAGAGGTTGTCAATCAGAACAATATGCACTATCTCAACCAAGAGAATCTAGAGTTTGTCAAACTAGGGACACCTGCCTTATTGTTTTAGTTGCCAAATTACTCCCACTTGAAAACCCTTTCTCAGAAAGTTTCTAAATAATGTTAAAGTGTGCATCAGTGTCTCCAATATGCTCTAACATTAAGGCCTACCTTTCAGCCCACATCCAATTTCATTTCCTTTGCTTGGAACTGCACTAATATTCTCTTAGCATTTGTTTTAATTTTAATATTCATTTTGAGGTACAATGTCTTATTGTTTGACCTGGGGCTGAAAGCATGAAAAGCCAATCATTTTTTCTACTTTAAACAAGATAATCTTTATTGGGAGTACTACATTAATCATAGTCGCGACCACATAAGTCGTGGCATCACAATCATGAAAATACAAAACGCAATAATGATTCATGTGAGCAGAAATAATGAGAAAATGTGATTGGTTTTAATGACTGTTATATAACGCTCCAATGTTATAGTCACATGCTACAATTAAATCCCTTTATATTTCATTTTGTGTATATAAGTGCTTACTTATATTCTAGCTTGTCCTTTCTCTTCCAAAATGATGAGGATCGAATTTTCTGCTTGGATTTCTAACCATGGAAGAAACATCTAGTATGAAAGCATATAGAGATAATGGCATCATGGGATGTCATACTCACAACTTGGCAGTTGATTTCTTGAAATGGGGCAGGATTTAAAAATAAGTGCTATCCAACCATATTTTGACTGACATACAGCATACTTCCTAGCATTCACATATATATACATCACAACTTTTCTAGCATGTGCTAGAAAATTTGTGAAATTGAAGATTAAATAATTCACTTTAGGAGATTCTATGATCATGGGAGAACAGGATATGAAATGGATATTATTATTAGTTTCATGTGTATGTAACAATCACACTTCTATTAACTTTAGTGGAAATTGTGTGTTTTGCTTCAGAAACCTGCAGCTGCACATAGATTTATTTTTTTAACTGCACTGTTTCATTCTATGATTAGTTACAATAAAGTTATGTTGGTCTTCACTGCAAACTCCATAATTTAAGTTCCTGAATAAGAAGTACACCCAATTGATAATGGTCTTAGTAAGTTAATTATTTGAGTCACATAAAGATCTTTCTAATCAGTGATTTTTCCTCTAATTTGGGCACTGTATCTGGACTAATTTGATTCAACTTTACGCCAAACTTTACAACCAGGTTCTTTATTTCGAAAAATTATAATTTGTTCATAGTTTACTTTGGTTTTTCTTGTTAAAGGTTGTGATTTATTCTTCATATTTAGAAACAACAGAGCTAATTCTAACTAAAAGTAAAACTATCTATAAAAAGATAGAAACCGTGTGATTGTGAGCAAGTCAAGAGATAAGTCCAACTAAGCAACGACGCGTGGACCTTTTTTGTGTTAAACCCACAAATATTGGAAGCCAGTTTTCTTGCATTACTGCTATGGTGCTATGTTAGTCCAATTAACATAGTTTCTTCTTACAAGGACAAATGGGATCACAATGTTTCTTCTAAAGGTGACTAATTCAGTTAAGGTTCCACCAATAGTTGGAGAACACTTGCTGTTAATCTACAGTGTTACTAATCCTGTTTTCCAATTAAAATTAACATTTCATCTTAATAACCATATAATAAAAGTTTAACATTTAAAATTAAAGTTGGTTATCAAGATGAAATATCAATTTCAATTAAAAAGTATTATTAAAGTAATTATATACGCGTCTGACATTGCTGATTCAATAATTAATTTCTGATTAACTACTATTGAATGGTTTATTGGTATCAAGACCAGCTTTATATTGAGGAATGTTGGTTTGTCTAACTTAATTAATGCTATATAAGTCATCAACGCATGGTACACATGATGTTGAAATACTATTTGAGGTGGTTTTGATCTATTAATTGTAGGCACCTTCTGCTTAAAAAGTAATATGTTCTAGAACATTTCTCTTAAGTTTTCTATTTTCTTAATCATATTTAGGTATTAAAGTAGAAGATAGCATGCAGTATTTGACATTGTCGCTTACAATTTTCTAACTAGGACCGACTAATTAATAAGTACAATTAAAATCTTTGAGTACTAACAGAATTTGTCATCCCCTCATAAATTAGAGAATATTGTAGTTCATAATTCCTACAGAACACACTGAGCTGCTACATAAAAATAGATATGGTAGATTAGGATTTATTGGTGATTTTTCAAAGCATCATTAATTACTGCATTTATATATATTGCCATAATGTCAGCAGCGATGATTTTATATATGGAATGTTGATGAAAACGAAAGAGTTCTCCAAACTATGCATTTTGATATTAGTTCTGCACTTATGCCATTATAATTTAAAATGAAATTTGGTTTAAAATGAAGAAGTTTGTTGCATCAGAAAGATTATTTGACCTTTGAATGTTTGGAATTGTTCCTTAAACTTCTTTTAAATGATCAGGTAACAGATAATTGAGTTGTTGTGAGAAAAAAAAATTAATCTAATAAGGCATCAAGTATATACTGAAATGTATCTAGAGCATGTTATTTTTATATAAAAAATAGAAAAGTGAATCTTAATTATATAATTATAAATTGATAGTTTAATTTAAAAATTAATTAAAGTTACATAATCAATTTTAAAATTTATATAGTTTTTTAAAAATATTACGTAAGTTTTGTGTTTTAATTTTAATGTATAATAATATTTAATGAATCATATTAGTTTCTCTTATTTATAAATAAAAAATATTCCTTTTATATAATTATGTTAACTTTTTACATTTTGTGTAGAATTTAGTAATATTAATATTATATTTTAAATAAAAAATATCAATATTTTATTCTTCCACATATTTTTTATTAATTTAATATTATTAAATTAACATAAAAAATATTATACATATAAAAAAGAAAAGTTTTTGATGTAGTTGTTAGTTTTAATTTTTGAAATTGTTAAAAATTAAAATTATTTTTTATATTTTATAATTTTAATTTAATTTTTTTATTTAATATCTTTTAATCACATTAACACTAATTAACCAATAATAATAACAACAGTAATAATAATAACTGATAACTGTAGATAATAAAAATATCAATAGATTAAGAGGGATGATGGTAATTAACAAATAACAATATTATAATAATAATAATAATAATAATAATAATAATAATAATAATAGGTGTAATAATCATATAATAATAATTATAATATTGAATATTTTCGTGAAAATAATCATTGTAATCTCTATAATAGCAATGGCAGCCACAATAATACTTTCACGAGAAATGAAGAATACTGAATTATTTTTTTATTACTGAAAATTATAATTATGTGAATTTTTTTTCTTTACAAATTTTGTTAAGAAAATTGATTTAATTAATTCATTCACCTTAAATAAGATGTCTTGTTCAAACATTGAGAATGATAGGATTGCTTCTACTGTTTATTATTAGTTATTAAAATATATAAATAATAAATAAATATAATTATTTATCAAATAAAAAGATAAAACTAATTACATGCATCAGACACAGAATAATTTCTGTGTTAATGATTCTTTTAGCCAGAAATAAAAGCTAATGTTTTGTTAAAGCAGGCAGTGTTATTTTTTAAATTTTCTTAATGTTGTATTTTTTTATAATAAAAATTACATACCACTGACCAATTTCCAGAAATATAAGCATGCCCTCAAGTTAGAATTTATTTCTCTTTCTTTTTCTAAATTGTAAAAATTCAGTTACTACAATAAACTTAATTTAGGTTATTTGATAATTTTTTTAAAAAATTAAATACAGGAGTTAAAAAGTCCCTCTCACATACAAAAATATCGGTAATATATTAATTATTTATCTTTTAAAGTAAAATATTATATGTAGACTCTATTAATAAAAATTGAGTGCCAGTTATTTAAGATGACTCATATAAGATTTTATATTATAATTATAAAAATATCTAACAATTTTTGCAAATGTGTGTGTATGTTTTAATAAGTGCCTTAAAGGCTCAATGTATATGAATACTTAATATATTTTATTTAATGTTTCCAATTACATAAAAAAAAACTTATTTTTAATTCATATTTAAATTAAGAATACTTGTTAACATTTACGTATAATAATAATTGGTCTTGTTAACTGTTATTTAAATTCATTAGTTAAAAAATAGCAAATAAAAAGCTTTTATTGAAAATGTTGTGAAGAGTATATTGAAAATTATAGTAAAAATATATTAATTATTTTTAAAAAAAAATTTACATTTAATTTCTTAATTAATGTTTTAAAACACTAATGATTATTTTCTTAATAATATTAGTCAGCGTTGGTGACTTGATGTGGCCCCTCGTTGTTCATTATCATTTTGGTAATCTTTTAGTTGACTCTTTTTTCACAGCCAAAAACAATTTTTTTTCCAATAAGAAAAGCTAAGTTAATTACAAAAATAATGATGACCCATAAAATACTATAATTTGCCTTTTTCAAATTAATTTTTTTTATGAACCTTAAGTAGTGTTTGTGTAATAGGAGACAGTTTCTTGTCCCAGTATTAGAAATTGATTAAGCTTAATCAATATTGTAATGAGGTTAGTTGGATTGGTGGACAGGCCCCAGTTTCAATGTGCAAAACTTTCTTGCTCTTCATTTCAAATTATTTGAACTTTAGAAAGGGTTAAGGTCCACACGGGGAGGACCTCCTTGTTCACTTCTTCATTTCATTCTTTTATCCTTAGCTCTGCAATTGCTAGCTACAACTTGAGACCCTTCCCACCAAGAACAACCACCTTCAGCCGCTACTATTTCATTAATTAAAATCTCAAGACAAATTTAATTACACAAAAAAGATGGCACATGCATTAACATCATTCTTGATCATTTTTATAATCATTTCACTTTGAGAGGGTCATTTCTTAATATAGTACTCAAACATGTTAGTTTAAGATGCCAAAAGTTTGATCGAATTCATTTTTTCTTTTGCAGGGAATGAAGTATTTCTAAGCAGCCCTTAAAGGCAATTCAACCACATTTTAAAACCATCATATATGGAAAATAGAAGTTAGATGGCCAGAACATTAAATCAAATGAAAAATATTTTTCATACATTCCATTTAGAATGTATGGAATGATAAAGAAAAAATAAGAGTGAAGAGTACGTTGGGGACTAATTAAAGGCTTGAAATATGGAAAGAGTTGTGATGAAAGGCTAAAGACAAAAATGAGTGTGGAATAAGGAGATAAATACCCGCTAATCCCCAACTACCTCACCACAAACCCATGTTACAAAATTGTGTATTTTTCCAACTTGGGGGAAAAAAGTAACATATGGGACGTGGGAACCATAGAAAAGGATAATTTGCTTTATAATGTCACAATCTTTAATTTGGACTTCTAGAAAATTTTATTTTTCTTGCATTTGGATTTCCACGAGCTTATTCTCAAAGGTTCTTCTCTCCCACAATTGAGTATGTGCGTCCCCACACCTCAAATGACCCTACCTTTTGTACTCTATTATATTATATCATAACTCATAAGCCACTAGGGTCTTAGGCGTAAGTCATTTTCAATGCATTGCCACGTTGGCTAGTAGTTGAGGATGGTGGTTGCTAAAGAATATTTATGTCTCTTCTGTGGTAGCATCTGTAACTGTACTCATATTACGTGGTAAATAGGCATCCTATGTGTTAGCTATTTTATGTCAACCATATTTAGTTTCATCCCATTCTCTAATAACATAAATCATTTATATGTATATATATAATACCATGCGACTAGTAGAACTTTGAATACTCATGTAGAGGACTCAGTGTAACTTCACTTCTATCATGTGTATACAAATATAAAAAGTAGTGCAGATAAAATAGATTGTAAATAAAATGCATTTTATAAGAGAAATTTGGAAATTTTAAATTTTAAGTATTTTTTATTATCAATGGTTTTATTTTTTTTTTATTAGAATTTGAATATATTTAGACATGGTAATGTGACGGATCAGATTTTATGTTTTCTGTTTGGATTCCTAATCCTATTCTTGTTTTTATTGAAGTTGAAAAATTAATCTTATTTTAATATGATCCTAGTTTAATCCTAATCAGATAAAAACAATTCGTCTTACACTTATTTTTTATTTTTTAGTATTTTTATTTTAATTATTTTATAATTTCTTAAATTTATATATTTTTAAAAATTATATTTTATTATTTTTTATCTTAATTAATTTTATAAAAGATTTATATAAATAAAAATATTTTATAATTCAATATATTGGGAGATCATGATATCTTTGTCTACAGTCGATTCTATTTTAAAAATTAAGTTTTTTTTCAGACTTGTGTTTGATTTTTGTTAAATACCCATTAATATAGATTTATTTATCATCCAAATCTTAGAAGGTATGTTAGTATATAATTGCCACGCATATACCGCATTTACCTCTAAGAATCCAAGATTATATGGTAGGAGATTTTATTGGTTTGGACCAATTTGATCAATATAAATAATTAAATTGAACCAATTAAGTTGGTTAAGTGTCTTTTATGTGTGGATCATAATCGAATCAAACAAATGAATTATGACCATTTTTAGTTTGGATATTAGTTATATAATTTAAAACCTAATAACTCGTTACCCAAACTCTGACATCGTTCTGGCTTAAGGAATGTTCTCTAAACCAATCAGCTTGATTCTTCTTTACTTGTTCTGTTTTTATTTTACGTTTACAAGCAGAGCATGATATTATTTGGATAAAAATGATGACTATCCAAATTATTTAATCCAAACTTTATTTCTATTATTGAAAAATAAAAATACATAAATTAAATTAATTATTACAAAAAAATTATTATTTTTGACGGTTTAAAATTAAATTTTTTACAGTTTAAAATCATCACAAAAATTATTACCAATATTTAAAAAATATAATTTTTGCGGATGCCACAATCAGTTGTTGGCTTTTTTTTTTTAAACCGTTGGTAGAGTTGCTAGAAATGATAAATGAATTTTCTAACAATTTTTAATCGCTATGTAAACAAAACTGTTCCAACATTTTCACTTGTTCTATGAGCTTAATTTTTAATTTTATTGAGTAATTGGTTAAAGTTTTGACTCCTTTAATAGATTTTTCTTAATACAGTTATCTTGTGAATTCTTTCATGAAAACTTATTGTAAATATTTATTTTCATTGGACATTAAACTAATTTTTAATATATATATATATATATATATATATATATATATATATATATAGCATATTGGATCACAATGATATTTGTTTGAAAAAATAAGAGAAAAATAAGAGCAAAAGGATATGATCTGTTTACATGCGAATGAATTTCAAAGAAGCATATATAGTTGATGATTTAATAAATTAAATTAGTTTTTCATTGATAAAACCAAAGTAAAACTAGTGTAGAGATTATATAAGGTACATAGAAAAAATTATTAGAAAGAGCAAAAGAAAGAGGGTAATTTTTTTAATTTTATTTTTAATCAAAATATTCTAACTCATTTAAAATGTTCATAAAAAAAATATTTTAAAAAATCCATACATTCGTACTAAAACCAAATCATAATTTTCAACTTCTTTAACAATGAAGATCTAGCCTATAGAGATCCTATGTAGCAGAATGATACCACCACATTGCTCAATGAATTATTTGAAATTGAATCACAACGTCGAAGAATCCTCAGTGAATCTCTCCTGTAGAACATAAAATACAAATAATTAAATCACAACATAATTCTTATTCACAAAGAGTAGGAAACAACCATGGCATGAAAGAATTGGAAGTTTAAAATGTAATAGTGAGAGAACACAACCAATCAAAATCTTTATTTGTATAATGAATTTGCAATTATTCACATACCATGACTCCAACCAGTGACAAGATGCTCAATATCCCATACAAGGAAGAATTCTCTGATACATAAGCCTAGAAGAAATGTTTGAAAAAAACATAAAGAATAGATAGCAAGTTGTTTAAAGAGGTTACGGTACATTTCTGAACACATATACGGGTAGAAATGCATATGAATTTAATAAAGCATTATATGATGTGAATATAGCAACAAAATAAAAAATACTATTACCTTTATGTAGAATGCAATTGTAACAATTAAGACAGTAAAAGCTATTCCAAATAAAGAGATTTGTAGTTGAAGATTTGACCCTTCTGTTTCTAATTTTCCTAGCAAATAGTTACATACAATTAAATAAGATAGAGAAGTTTTAGCTCACAATAAGGAGAAGTTGGCGACCAGATATGTCTACCAATCACAAAGTTAATTGGTGGCAAAAACCTAGATCACATGTATATATTTGCCAGGTTATGATTTGAGAATAATCTAAATGTCTAGAATATGTGATCTTGAGGGTAAATGGTTCCATATGCTCAAGCAGCAGATACCAATCATTATAAATAACACATTGGAAAATAATAAAAGTTAATCAATGTTTTAATAACTACTAATTTGAAGTGCAACTCAAAGGTGACACTTCTTTTATTTGCAAAAACAGTCTATAAAATCCATAATAAGTAAAATACAAAATTAATAGAAATGTACTGATAATATCAATATGTCAGAACATTCATTTCCACAAATCTAACAAATGATATTGTTAAATCATATTTTAAAGAATAGGGTTCCCATCGTCAAACAAATTGATTGCAAGTTAGGATGAAATTAAGATTCAAAGGCAGAGGAGGGGAGGGAACCAGTATAGCATAGAATCCTAATGGCAATCAATAAAAAAAGAAGTTTGAAGTAAGAAAATGATAAATAAATAGAAAAAAAAGTTATAGAAAGAAAAAATCTATTTTTTTTTAAGATTTTAAATGCTGTAAATTTATTCTCACAATAAATTTACTGGTTTGAAGATTTCCCTTATAAACGAACAGGGAATAAAGACATAACAATATTAAAAAATAACATGGTAATCTTTGCAGATCATAAATTATTAGCAAAAATAAATTGTACTAAGTGAGAAGCAATGACTAATTAGAAAATTAACAACATCCATAACTTAGATCATAAATTTTTTTCTTAGATTAAAATCATAGTTTAATTAATTGAAAAGTGTACTTTGGAACTACTCAAAAACTATCATATTCTCATTTTATTATTTTTAATTAAAGAATAAATCTAAATTAAATAACAAAGTTACCAAATAGATTATGAAAAAAAAATCAAAGCAATTAGTAAAGTGTAAAATAAGAACACATTTTAAAAAAATAAAACAAATAAAAATAGTCTAATTGAAGAAGAAAAAATAAAAATAGTTAAAAATTATAAATTTGGAATGCATACAGAATACTAAAGGAGATGAGATTGACAAAATAAAAATTATAAATAATTGTTGTTGGATTGTTGTTGGGGCAATGTTAAATTCCAAAAATTAATATTTTTAACGGTTTCTTATAATCACCGAAAAATAAATGGCAAAATATATCATTTCTTTTGCAGATCCATATACATATACCAAAATCAAACTACACAATAATTTTTTGATCAAGTTGATTTGATATAGATTTGGCAAAATAAAAATATAAAATTCAACTAAATTAAATTAATTTTTTTATAGATTAGATTTATTTTTTTCCTTATAACCAAATCAAACTGATGTGAATATGCTTCCATTACATAATTTTTTTAATTGATATATTATATAATTTATTCTAGTTTAACTTATGGATCTTCAGTCATAAACTATTTAGAGTAGAAATGAAATATACTAAATTAGGTCTTAAATGTATTTGATATATTTTTAAAATCTAAAGTTTAAGTTTAAGTTAAATATGTCTTCTTTGAAAAATTTGTTTCAAAACTTATTTTATGATAAAGTTTTTAAATAAGATAATAAATTAATTAGGGAACTTAAGTGTTTATTAGGCTAATAATTTAAATCTTTAAATAGGTTAACAAGTAAATTTTCAAGATATTATATTAAAATTTTAACATAACAATACAATAACAATGAAAATGATAAATATAATATATTATTTCTATTTATTTAAATAAATAATTTTTTTAATTAACTAACTTTAAAGTATCTTAAGTAATCTTGATTATAAATGTTCTAAGTCTAAATTATTTGGATCCTAGTCCAAGCTATCCAACCATATTACATTAATTTCAATGGTCAACATATTAATTGGTTAAGGTCCTATATGAGGCTTAATTACTTCTTCATGCACAAAATGGTCTCCATGTGTTTAATTATATAATATTACTTCAAAATTCACACCTCCTTATATCATTGATTCAAAAATATTTAATAATTAAAAATATCATTATCATGTTAGATGTATTACTGGAAATATTCCTTGATGTAATTATGATTCACTATTTCATCTAAATTCTATATATATAAACTATGTAAACATTTCACTAATAAAATATTTATTTTTATATTATTATTTAACTAAAATTATCATTGATTTAAATATTAAAATATCATTGCAATAATTTTATCCCTTTACTCGAGATTAGATGAATTGTAATTATAGTATCACCATTAAAAGATTTTGAGTCTAATTTACAGATATTTACTAAAATTACACTACATCGACATATAAATTTAAATCAAACTAAAATCTAAAATTGATGAAGTGGTGAAACGTTAAGAAGAACCTTACCTATTCTCAATCCTAAATTCATATGGACAACATTACCAACAATCAGTGTTAATAATATTGCCAAGTAATATAAGTAATGATTGTGTTATCAACGTCAACGTAACACATCCTCCCAACTTTATTTTCTATTTATTTATTTTAAAATCAAAAGAATATTTAAATTTAAAATTAAAGATTAATCTCTTAAATATTATTTTTATATTTTAACATAAATCAATTTTTACATATTAAATATGAATATTCACTCTTAAATAAGAAAATTTTTAGGATATATATTTTTTTAGTAAATTAGGTGACTGGATTTTCTTATTTATCTTATATTATTATTTAAAAAGAGATCAATTTATCAAAATATAAATTATATGAAAGTCAATATAATTGATATAATAATAAAAAAATTAAGGATTATACTAGTTTTATATAAGAATCTGTATTTAAATCTTATCATTTTTTACATTATACTAAAAAATAGTATAATTTATATAAATATATATATTGTCAAAAAATTTATAAAAAATAAATTTATCAAATTGTTAAATTAAAACTACATATTACCTTAATTATTTATATAAATTTTTGTAAAAAATAAAAATTTATAAAAATTTATAAAAATATAATAAAAATATTATTTTAATCAATAAGTATTTTTTAAACTACACAATATGTTATTAGATTAATAAATTAAAAATGTATTAGACTTTTAGAATTAAGAAAAAATGTAAAATTAAATTATTCAAATCAATACATATATTTTTCATATCTTTAATTTAATATCATGTTTAAAATTTATAACTTAATTTGAGATAAACTAAATTTAAATAAGAGGAGATATCAATATATATTGATATAAATTATACTAAATATTATATCATTAATAATTTTATATATAATATATTTTTTAAAAAAAGTGAAAAGCAAATAACATCAAAATGTAAGACCTCACATAAATTATTTTTATTTTAAACCTTTTATCATTAAATTAATCTTATTAATTTAAATATAATATTATTTTTGTTAATTTAATTATTAAATTATAATTACATATTAACCTGATTATTTATGTTAAATTTTATAAAACACAAATAGTTAAACAATATAATCAAATAGTTCATATTTTTATATATTTAATAAATATATGATATGTTAATTTTATAATAAAAATAACGTAACAAAAAATTTTAAATTAATATAAAATTTAACATATATGATATAAATATATATATATTAATAACTATTAATCATTGAAAATTATTATTATATATAAAAATATCATATTTGTAAAATTTTATATCAATAAAAAATATTTAATGCTTAATTAATATTTTTAAGTTTTTAAAATTATTATTTCCTCTTTTATATCCTTTATAAATTTTATTTTTATCTTTCTCTATTTATTATCATCTCTCTTATTATTACTATCTTCCTTCCAAAATATTTGTAGTTTGAGGTTATGCACATCGATTAAGAAGGCATTAAATGATAAATTCTAAAACAACCATTATTGTGGAATGGAAATAATAAAGGACAATAAATGATAAATTCTAAAACAAAATATTGTGAAATGGAAATAATAAAGGCCAAGTATATATAAAGGTGTAATAAATTGGAAATAGTGTAATTAATTCTTAAAATTTTAAATAAATATGTAATAACATTTTTTTATGTAAAACTTAAAAGAGAATAGAGAACCACTAAATATATAGAACTGATAAGAATTCATCTAATTGAATTAAAATTTTTAGTTTCAATTTTTGAATATGAATTTTTAAAAAAAAAAATACTATTTATAATGATTTTTTTATTTTTCAGTTATTTTAAAAAAATTATAGAATGACCTATTTTACTATTTTTAGTGATAAAATAATTTTTATCTTTTAAAATTTAAAATAATAATAATTTTCATATTTCAAAAATTAATATCATCCATCTCAACTCTTTTATTGTAAGGGACTAATGTATATCTGCCGCTATATTTGGGAAGGCTGAATTGGAAATTTTAGTGTTTGTTTTAATGCAATTGTGTGTCTTCCATCACCTCTGAAAAGACAGCTGAACTCGTAATTTAAAGAGAAAACTATCCCCATACTCAATCTAAAAAAAAAGGAGAAAAAAAATCTGAAAAAGAAAAAGAAAAATATGTATCATCACATGACATGAAGACTCTCAAGACATGGCACTATCAGCATCACGGTTACACGTCTCCACTTTTTTTTTTTTTGGCAACATTTCAAAGTAAGATCACATATTGTTTAACACATCATAAAGGCATGAAATGTTCAAATGTGGCAGTTCCTTTCAAACGACACAGTTCTAATTAACTATAATTAACATAGCTAGGACAACTACCTATTTTTCCTCTCTCAATATCCACACAATTGGGTACCTTAATTCGCAAGCATCATCCCAAAAATAGTGGGTTACTATATATATCTGTATTAAAACAGTGGCATGCAAGAACGAATTCTATGCACTTATGAAATTGGATACCATATGAAGGGAACCAAAATAACTATTACTACATCTAGATTTTGAACTGTTAAAGTCCCATAACTGTTGTGGTAAGTGAAGACCAAACCCTCTCATTTTGAACTATGTGTATGAACCACGATTGAAAGCAACTCGGTGATTATCCATTAACTAGCTAGTTTAGGGGTTGGGGGAGATGAACTAGCATACATGAACGGTTCAATCATATCAAATAATATGCACGTTTTTTATTGACTTTGACTCGATCAACAGTGCCTATTCTTCTGTGTTGTAACAACCTTCGATTTTATTCCAATGAACAAATAATGCTTGGAAATATGAGTCATGTGTCACGTTATATGTATCCTTGTTTTATTGACTTTGAAATTCATATTCTGTTTTTCTTCAGATTCAAAAAAATGAGTTTCTTCCAATTTTCTTTGTAAATAATTTAAGATTAATTTTTTAAAAAAATTTAACTTGAGAATTTTCATGAACCAATTAATAATCTTAATTAAAAGATTGAAACTTGAAAGATTAATTTTGGTGATAACTTATAAATTATTAACTAAATATGTTTCTCTAGTAAGAGTCCTTTGCGGTTAAAATGTGTAGATATAATGTAAATGTTCGCGGTATTTTGTGTTGAATTTATTTTTATTTAAAAAATAAAGGCAAGAATCAAAATATAAATCATGTTCACATAACATCATATATCACAAACAAACTATCACTAGAAAAATCATATACTAACAGTTTGTTGTCTGTTTGCCCTTTGCTTATATAAACTTTGTTTAATAGAAATAAAACTATTCATATAAATGTTGTAATATATAATAATATAATGCTTCGTACTATAAAAAAAATATTAATATACGAAATTGCTATATATATTATTGATGCATCGATCATAATGTTAGTGTACTGCAGGCATGGGCTCAAATAATTCATATTCATTTAATCGTATGCAAATGAAGTCAAATTAAATGAATAGTTGTTAGTATATAATTTTTTTAAGTATATAATATTACTATATAATTTTTGTGTGTATATAAACTTATGGTTGTAGATAAAAACATATAAATAAGTTTATATCCAAAGAAAGCCTTGATTTTAATTTTTAAGTCAAGCAGTAAGTAGAAAATTTTAAATGGGGTTTCAAATAGGCTATAATTTTTTAATTAAAGAGGTTATATATTTTCTCCTTTTTCTAATAAAAATTTAAATAAATTTGATTTTAGAAATCTATCAAAGTTAAGAAATGCTTTAAAATTTATTAAACGCTTATAGAGGTTGAAATTTTCTATTTAATCTGTTTGATTGATTGTATTAATTCTAAAAATTTTTCGTAGTAATCAAGATTAAAAAAATTAAATTTTGTAATATTTTTCTACAAAATACATACACTTATTGTCTTAAATATATAATATTTTTAATTAAAAATTATAGAAGAATTATTCAAAATTAATTAGTATTACAATACTTTCCAAGTAACTCAGACTTCGGAGACAGTGAAAATCTAAAGCCAGATTGTATTATTACTCATTCCGAATTTTGATATTGAAAAAATGACTCTCACCCAACATACCTCAAACATGGTAAAAGGGAGTTTTAAAAATGAGTTGGTAGAAAAAATAATTTTAATCTATTTTATTAACTAATTAAGTATATATAAAAACAATTACAACAATTTGAAAATTTATTTTTTAAAATTATTTATAACAATTAAGCCACATATCATAAAAATCTATTAAATTATTTATAAAAATTAAGCAACAAAATTTTTAAAAAATTGTAATTAATATTAAATGAAAACTTCTCATGATATTATAACGGAAACATTAAGATTATTAGCTGATGTTTTCCATTTTGGTGTGGCATCTCAATAAATTATCCACACATAAATTTTATTAGTTTTGTTGTGAATAGAAGCATGGCCATATGAGAAAATTAAACCGGGGTTTATTTTGATTTCCGTTTTGAATAACAAAATGAGATCATTGATGCTTCTTCTGAGTTCTGACCAGCAGCAAATGCCATGGGTTATATATGTGAACAGGGGATCTTGATACCCAAATTGGAATTGACAGCTTTCCATTTAAACCTTCTTCATTCAATGCATGCGTAAGGAACAAAGTTCTTGTATTTCTTATCATGTTGAGAAATTTGCCACGCAACACCACGTGCTATTGCATGCATCAGGTCTTTGCACAGATTATATTCATTTCCACACATGCTCTGCATTTGAATTAAGACACCGCAAAAAATGGCAGGTCATGCATGAGCTAGCAAGGTTGAACCTGTTGGCGCATGCAAACCTGCTCAAACAAAAACAAATGGCAACATACAATTTATTTCAAAAGTATTTTTACCTTCTTTTTACAAGCTTAATTATAAATTTATCAAAATAATTTTTTTTTACTTTATTTCTACAAGCCTTACAATTAATTAATAAATTTTTTTATTTGATAATTTTTTTTAAATAAATGTTTATATTGGAATGCATATTGATGTGCCGGGGGCCAGATGCTATTTTCATACTTGTAAGATTCTTACGGAATTGAAAAGGATTTTATTTTGATATGCCAAATATAGTTAGAGCCATAGCACACCAAATCTATGCGATTGTTATTTTCTTAGGTGTCATAATCTGAATGTTGTAACATATATGAGGAAGGGAAGCAAAATAAAAACAAAACAAAAATAAATCAAAGAAAGGTAGATAGACGTAACTTTTATTAAATTTCACACTAGTATATTATACTTTTTATAATATAGATTAGATATAATATTTTTTAAAAATATTATTAAAATTAATAGATAATATTTTTTATATTTTTATAATATTTTTTAAATATTATTAATAATATTTTATCACATAAATTAAATATAATACTTTTTAAAATATTATTAAAATTAATAAATTATATTTTTTATATTTTTATAACATTTTTTAAATATTAAAAAAAATGTGATATGTTATAGTTTCCTTTATTCGACAAGTATTAATTGATCGGATCTACATATTTAAAAAGTATTGTACTTTACCAGTTTATCGTATTTCAAGAAAATACATATTTGTCATTATTTAATGAGTTATTTAAAAAAAGTTATGCATAACTCGTTACGACTTGGGCCTAAAGATTTTTTAGTTAGTATATATAAAAAATAATTTTTACCCTTTACGATAAATTTTATTTTTATGAAATGGAAAATAATTTTTATTTATTAAATTCTTAAAATTAATCATATAATTTTAGTTATTTATGTATAATTATACAATTCATTTATTTTTCTCACTTTTATATTAAATTTTTTTTTACCAGATACATTCTAACTAAAAAAAATATTGACCATAATTTATTTTGCTATAGTATTAAATTTTACAGAGATCAAAGTGCTGATCGGGTGGCTAATTTAGTGCTGGTTTAGTTCATGAGATTTACTACATCATTATACATATTTTTATTATTTTATATGATAAATATTAAATAAAAGTTATGTATTGATTTTAAAAACTATTAAAAATACATATTTTTATTTAATAATCAAGTAAATTTGTAGGAATAAAAAATATAAAAATATTTATCATTTATAATTAAAATTTATTTTATTATATACTAGTATTTTGATTACATTTAATAATTTAAAATTAATTTATTTAACCTTAAAATAGGCGTGTCCCACACCTTGGTCTTCAAAACTCTTTAGGCAAGGAACTTTCCTCCTTGGGAACCTAACCACCTAAAGGTCTCAACGTCCCAAGTTATTCATTCTTTAGCTTAATTGGACATTTAGGTCCCCACTGTACCAAAAACCAAACAAACCAACAAAGTGGTATTTTCAGCAATCCATTTTAAACACTGAGATCTATTTATGGAAATTTATTACCAATTGTTTTCAATGAGATCATATATTCATGCTAAAATAATTTTTTATTAGAATGCGTTGAAAATAAAATAAACTTGTCGCTTGTATGACAATATATTTCATAGCTTAATCTCATGTTAACCACCAATCAGAAAAATAAAATTATAATCCTAGGTATCAATTTTCTTCCAGCCTTTTGTTTTCATGGTTCTAAAGTGGGATACCTTTCCTCCGGAATAGAGAAATTCTTGCAAAACAACAAAAATGTGTTAGATATGTGTGGTTCAGTCAACTTGCCATCATGTGCTATGCATGTATTAATCTATATCAACAAAATATATATATATATATATATATATATATATATATATATATTAAGTTTGATCTATCTTGTATCTAAAAGAACAATCATATACAGGAATAAGATAGAGATACGGATTTGTTGAATATGTATCAGTTAACATACCTGCTTAAATGCTTAGGATCAAATATGTCAATGAAGCAATTATCAACAAATTTTGTTTCTTTTCTTTCTTGATTCCTGTAAATCAAGTTCAATTGATATAACAAATATTAGAAACAGAATAATGCAAATAGATTATGTGAATTGAACAGATCTTATTATATCACATTCCTTACAGTATACATGAGATCTTCACATTTATGTTTGAAATCATTTTGGTATTAATAATATATATACTAGGTATGTTAATCTATCTGTGAAAGTATGCTTTGATAAAAGATTAAATGTGAAAGAAAATTGAATAAACCTTTTAGCTTAAAATTGACATATTCTTGAACAAAAACTGTTGTATTTTTCTTCTTTCATATCTGCAAATCAGGTTCAGTTTGTATAACAGATATATTAGATAGAAAAATAATGCAAACAGAGTATGGGAGGTGAAAAGATGTTAAATTCAATTGTTATACTTACCTGCTAAATTTTGCGTTTAGATTAATGTTTTCAAAGTATACTTACCTGCTAAATTTTGCGTTTAGATTAATGTTTTTAAAGTACATTGTGATCAAATTAAAGCAAGATTAATTGTTTGAAACTAGGGATTGCGCGCGCAAAATGACAAGAAACTGGGGCATTATTCTTTGAAGTTTCAGTCAACAATAGTAAGCCAAATTAAAATAATTTAGAAAAAATAATAATTTGCCTTAAAAACAAAATCATTTCGTAAAGAGGATTGGTTTATAAAACTTTCTTTTTTTGGCGCTTATTGGTTTACAAAACTTCATGCTATTGTCCATGTGAAATCTTACTCAATTTAATTATACGAACCAGATACAGGTAGGAGAAAAGTGTTTTGTTTCTTTTTTTGATACATATAGGAGAAAATTTGATTGAACTCAACCAATCAAAGGGGAATATTCTAAAAATTAATCTCCTAGTTTTCTAAAGCCAAATTTCTTGACTTTAACTTTAAGCATCCCTTCCTCTACCCCTTTTATTGTGAGAGAAAAAAAAAAGAAAAAAAATGGATATATTCAAATTTAAATTTGTATAACACATCAGCACTAGCAAAATCGCAATCCATTAGTAAGCTTAAGTGTATTCGATTTGATCTTGATATGATACTAGACTTTCCATAGTTAACTGAATTATAATGTTCAGTCCTTAATACTGCAATTCTTTTAAAAAATTATAATCAGTAATTTTTTCACAAATTATACGGATGCTTTTAAATTTATATAAAATTTATAATAATAAAAATTTAAAAGTATTTTATGTTTTTATTATTAATAATTATATTCATTTACATTAAATAAAAATAAATTAAGAGATAAATTCTTCAACTTGAAAAAAAAAAGGTTATAAAAATAAATTATTTAATTCAGTACCTATTGTTTATATCAATATAATATATTAAAATTAAAAATTAAATTTATATTAATCAAGATTATAGTTATTTTAAATTTATATATTTAAAAAATGTATTAAATTTAATATAATGTATTAATATTAAATGATCATTAGATTAAAATTAAATTTAGGAAATATTATTTTAAAAAATAGAAATAAAAAAATAAATAGGAAGCTTAAAAACTTAAGATCTACCCTATATTAGGTCCAAGTTAGACCATCCAATTTATTAAATATGTTATATCAATATTTTTTTTTAAAATTTATTTAATGAAAATAGTAAGACTTTAGATCATTAAAAAAATCTTTTAAATTTAATATATTGGTCTATTTGAATAAATCTAATAATAATAATAATAATAATAATAATAATAATTGTTACTATATTTTGAGATTATGTATCTGTTTTATTTAAAAGTTTAAGTATATTAATTTATATATAAGTTTAAATTATGAGCTTATTTAAAAACAAATTTTTGAAATATTTTCTTACACTAAATTTTAAATACATTTACGTTGTTGTTTTAAAATGATTGAGGGATCTTAAAAAATTATTTATATTAGACAAATAGGTCATTCTTGAACTTTAAAATTTTTTAGACATGCTAAACTTAAATCTTACAAAGTTTAACTTAATTTATTTTCATTTCACATGCGGGAAAATTTATGTGAGTTAACGAAAAATTTATGTGAGTTAACGAAGAAGTAAATAATTTTATTTTTCAAGAATCAATTAATTAAATTTATAATATTAAAATAGATTTAAATAATAAATTTCATATTAATCTCGTCAAATTTTATGTTTCCTTAATTTATTCAAACCATGTTTCAATCGTTATTTATATTTAACCTGCATCATGTGCATCTCCACATTCTTCAGTGAATAACGGACGCTGAACTTGAATGCCGACGTTTAACAATGGTTAGTGTAGACTTACCCATCGATATTAAATAAATATGCTTAGCAAGTCATTGCCATCATTTCGACAAAAGTTTTAATTTTCACCTTCTTTGACAGTTCAGTTGTCACTATTAAGTGCTTTGCTATTATTATCACCATTTCATAATTATTACCGTCATTGTTTTACGCCGGTATTGTGATTATTGTTGAAATAAGCATAATGATAACATCTAACTATAAATTATTATTGACGTCACAAAAAAATATAAATAATTATTCAAAAAGAAGGGATGCCATTTTTCATTAATGCTATATATCATCTCTCCCGAAATTATCATCATCTCATCCCTCTAACAACAATATAAACTACATTAAGTTTAAATGCCTTATGAGATTTTAGTTAGCGATATCCATATAAGACAATGTATATATACTTCGGAGTATATTGTTTTTTATTGCTTAAATCCATTGTTTTGGGGAATTCATAAAATTGACGGAAAGAAAAACTATTTTTCTCCAAAGTTGAATCTAACATGCGCATTTTGGTTCAATTCAACAGTTTCTTGAATAGTTTTCTTGTTTTCTTAGTATAAGGGTGGTAATAATCAACAAATGATTAATTTAAGTTTTATATATTTCATTTTTTAAGTAAGATTTTAAATTTAAATATTAGGTATGAAAATTTAATAAAAAATAGATATAATTTAGACTAAGAGTATAAGGGTAATGATAACTAATTAATTGTAAATTATCCAAACTTCTTGTTACCATCATCCCTTGGTTAATCTGCATCCCCCCCCCCCAAAAAAAATCTTATTATTAATGACTTTTTATTTTCGCCTAACTATTCCTAATTTCACGTTATAAACATTATTCTCACGTATCTTTTTCCTCGTCAAAAGAAAACTACGGATAATTATCCGCTATTATCATTTCATTTTAGTTGCAAGCTGTATTATTCTTTTGGAAAATACTTAATAATCATCCTAGATAGTAATTAAAACTATTTTGTTGAAAAATGACATAGTAAAATATGTTTTCTCTTTCACCCAATTCCCACTCCTCCGCACCCAAAAACTGACGCACACGGTAAATTCGTTGACCATTGCTTGAATCTAATGATTAACAGCATCTTACCCTTCTCAGAACAGAAATGACTTTTTCACACTCTTAAGAAAGGGATAAAATATCACTAGACAAAAAATAAAAAATAAAAAATATGATGTAATAGAAAAATAAATGTAAAAGAGTATAAGAAAATTAAAGTTAGAGTAAATGGTTAAAATTTTGAATTTAAATTTTGCGTATAAAACATATTTTTATTTGAAGAATTAACTCTATCATATGCATATTTTTAATTTAAAAAAATTATGAAAAATATTTATAATCTAAATTAAAAACAATTTTTACACACTCATAAATATTCTTTTATATAACAATAATTAAAAATTACATTAAATCTAGATTGAAATAACATATCGGTGGATTTAACTATTTAAAATTAAAACATATTTTTAATCTCTACTTTATAGATTTTTTTTATAATTTATGATAATTGTTACATAACAACCTTTTGTTAAAAATATATAAAAATATATTTAATCCAAAACATTTATGATCTGAGTTGAGTTGAGGGATGTATATTGTTTAGAGTTTTGAGAAGTGCTGTTGTTATACGGCTTTTTTCCAAATACATCGTCATGTTTGCTTGTGCAATACGTAGGATGAAGTCACAGTGTCTGACCCAGCGTGTCTCCCCTTTAGTGTATATAAATAGCCAAACGCACCTTAGTTTTTATCCAAACCTTAACAACCAAAAAATAACAATCCAATTGCCTCTGTTTTCCTCTGTCTCTCAGAAAGCACAATGGAATACAAAGTGAAAACCACAACAACAACAGCAACAACACCTTCTCCACCAATCTCAATTCATCTTCCCAACACCATCCTCTCAAACTCTTCTCCATCTTCCTCTTCTTCCCCTCCTTCACAATCTCCCACACCTTTCCCTTCACCTTCTCAGGCTCCTCCCTCTCCTCCTCCTCCTCCACCACCGGTGGTGGTTAGTCCTTGTGCTGCTTGCAAGATCCTCCGCCGTAGGTGTGTGGAAAAATGTGTCTTGGCCCCTTATTTCCCTCCCACTGACCCTCTCAAGTTCACCATTGCTCATAGAGTCTTTGGAGCTAGTAACATCATCAAGTTCTTGCAGGTAACACACATTCACCAATTGTAATTGTTTTTCATGGAAAGGAAATAAAAGAATTGGTTAATTTGTGTTTGATCATTTAGGAGAAACAAAATCATGGGTTTTTTGGTCAAAAGTGAAAGCAAAAGCTACCAAGGGACATACCTAATTGATGCCTTCTTTTCTAACTTGTTAACACATCAAAACCTATGCATAATTCTCCCTTCTTTCAACTTCTGGCAACCACCACTTTTTTAATCTTTTGGAAAGCAACAAGAATGGCAAAGTCAAATAACGTTTTTTTGCATATTTGTTGTTTATCTTTTCCTTTCTTTGGTGTTCCCCAATGTAACAACCATAGTATGGGATCACATGTCAAAATTTTAGGTCCCCACATTTCCACCAAGTCCATTTTATTAGCACCAATTTTGTAATTAACATAAATTAATTGAATTGCATTAATTTTCAGGAACTACCAGAATCTCAAAGAGCAGATGCTGTGAGCAGCATGGTGTATGAAGCAAATGCTAGGATCAGAGACCCAGTTTATGGTTGTGCAGGTGCAATATGCCAACTTCAGAAGCAAGTTAGTGAGCTACAAGCACAATTGGCCAAAGCACAAGCTGAGCTGGTCAACATGCAGTGCCAACAAGCTAATTTAGTGGCGCTAATATGCATGGAAATGACTCAATCACAGGATCAGCACATGCTTCAGCCTCAACCTCACGTTGATATGAGTTGCTTCTTAGAGGACAACACTTTTGGTTCTGCTTGGGAGCCTCTTTGGACATGAATTATATATGTATCTTAGATATTTCTATTAGAGAAAGAGATTAATTTGTTCTATATAGTAACTGTTAAACTTTCAACCTCCAAGAGGAGGAAGAGATAATGAGAATCATACCGAGGGAATTTCAATAAAGTCATTAATTAGTTAAATGGTAGATATGGGTCATGGTGCTTCCTACTTCATTTGTCATTTCATAAGCCCAACCTTTGACAATTGGAAAAATTAAAAAAAAAATAAAGAAGAAGAAAAACATAATTGATGGCGGTCTTCTTCAATATAATGACTCAAGAAGAAGAAAATAAGCACAAGGAATAGCTGTTTTAGTTTGAGTCAGCATAGTCATGAAACAGATCTCTAACTGTTTGGGCCACCTAATTTTTCTTTTCTAATTGAAAATTTAAATTTTAAGCCTTTCTTGTCAAACCAACTGTGGACAATATCAAAGTGCCTTCCCTAGCTTTCTGCCTCCAATACCATAGCACCCTAATGCTTCTGCACCAACTTCAAGTTAACCATTTTAAGATTTTTAATAACTTTTTCAAAATATTTCCCATTTTTAAATTCTCATAATTTTTTTTCCTTTTTCCCTCTATTTTCTTTTCTTCTTCTTTGTGTTAAGTACTGGGTTTCTGACACTATCTTTTACTTTTAATTATAAAAATGTTCTCTATTTTTATTTTATTTTTAGAAATTTATTTACGAAGTAGAATTTTTTATTTTTATTGCTTCTATACAAAATTTTAAAAATAAATAATGAGAAAATAAGGTAGCTAGTATTTTAATACTTAAAAATAAAGTTAAAAAATATTTTTATCAAGTTAAATTGTACCTTATATTTTTCTTTTCAACACGCAAGTATTTTTTAGTAGCTATATTTGTCAAACTCGGATTGGATATGGATGGAGAATGCCGTTTATGATATTTGTGATCTGTCTTAACTGGACAATTTTTTTTTATATCTGAAATTATCTTTTCATCATATAAAAATTTTATTCTAAATTATTAATATCTTCTAGTGAACACAATCTTATTTAAATTAAATACACTCATTATAAACGATAAAACTATTTTCTTAAATATTTAACACGATTACATATCAAAACGTGAATTCAAAATTTGTAGTTAACTTAGATCAACCTTGCTAAAAAATTTAAAATAGGTTTATGTTTTTTAAATTTTTAAATTAAAGTTATGTTTTGAAGATTTTTTTATCATTATATTTATTTATTTGGGTTTTTGTCTTTATTATTAAATACGGATTTTATTTATTTATTTATTTACTTGCTTATTTAAGCTTTAATTCTTATATTTTTTTAAAATAAATAGTTTAATTTTCTATGAAAGATCAGTCTATACTCTATAGAGTTGAATTTATTAAAATATTATTGCATAACAAATTAATACTTTAGATAATATATATAATAACATTTATACACAAATAAGGGCCAAAATCAAATCAGTCAACATTACAAGTATAGTGGATCTTAAATGAAAAATATATTTTATGCGTAATTTATTGGTTATTTGACGGATGATGTAGCAGTACAAAGTTTATCCAAAATAAAAATGAACCCACAAAAAGTGTTGATTTCTTAATTTAAAGTTTATTTCATTGACATGTTAATTGAAATTATTTAACATTATACATAATTATCTTTATATTTTCTTTTTTTTAATGCACACATTTCAAAAATACTCTTCAAAATAAAATAAAATAACATCATTTGATTAAAGTTATAAAATAAAAACATTTCAAATTAATTTATGCATGGCCAAAAATGTACCACCTTGTCTAGTATCACTTTTTGTTTTTATAAAGTGAAGACTCACGACTGATATAGACCCGTGGGAAAAGCCCACCCAAGGGCTCCACTAGAAAGAGGAGGGAGAGGGACAAAACGTAATCGACAAACTCGACATGAAGTAGCTAGATTGCATTCTCAGATTTAAATTCGTGCATCAATTTTAATTATATGTTCTACAATTCTATAATTTGAGCTGCATCAACGGTTTTTTCCCCCAAGGATCTAGCACTATAGTATATTTAATTACTTTACTGTAATAACTGTTCATGATATACCATTTCATTTAACCCAATTACCGTTTAAAACCTGTTATTGTTCAGCTAGCATTACATAAGGCAAATAGCTTTTTAAAAAATCATTTTTTACTTTTTTCTGTTGTCAATTTTTACTTGGCACTATTATGTTAAGAAAAAATTTGTCTTACATGCCAGATCTAGAGTTGTTTCCCTCCGAAATATTAGCTTTCATAAGTTAGGTCTTAAATATTGTCAATTTCTTCATATATCTTATGGCCTTTATCAATATTTTTATTGCATACCCATTTCGTATATTTACACATCTAGTTTATTTTTATGTTCAAAATTTAAATTTTAATCTCTTGAGGCAACTTAATTGGTAAACCAATTAAACATATGGTAAAAGTGATTGGACCTTATGAAATTCATCTTTTTTACCTAGTTTTAACATCGCTTTTTATAAACAATGTAATTCTTGTTTATATAATAATTTGAGAAGTGTGTAAAAAATTTTAACTTTTAAGATGTTTTATTAAAATCAGAAAATAGATTTTATTTTATTATAATTAAAAATATTTAAAATATATAGTTATAATTATATATTTCTAGAAGTTACTCAAAACATATTTTTAAAAGAAGAAAAAATATTATTTTGAAAAAATTCGATACATATGCTAAATATTTTGTTGTCAAAATATATTTTTTTCATATAGACTTAAAAAATAAAATAAAAATAGATTTTATTTTACAACTTAATCTTTTGGGCATTATTTTAACTTTATCCTGTTGCGGTTTGTGAAAAAGTTGACCCGTCTTAAAAAAAGTTGGGATGAATCATCTAAGCCATTAATCTTTCACCGTTTTTTAAAAAATATTTTTAAAATACGAAAAATCAACTTTCTTTTGTTTTTTATTGGGGCCTATCCCCTCTGCCCTACAAAAAAAAAACTACTTTTTTATGTTTTAAAGGAAATTATTTTTTTAATCGGCTGAAAATATTTCCACCCTCATAACACATCATCGAGTAGCTTTGATGTTTTTCAAACTTATTTAAGTTTCTATGTAGAGTAATTAAATGATGAATTTTATATCCAATTGTTATGAATGTAATATTTTCACATGATCAAATATTAGGTTGATAAAATTTACTAGTTATTTTTAATAATTTAACTATGCAAGTTTTATGCATGAGTCGGTGAATCCACTCAAGGAATTGATGTTAAGCAATGAGCGAGAACAGTTGTTTTGATTTGGAGGGTTTAGAAAATAATTTGGTAGATGAAACATTTCAATCATTTGGTTAAGTAAAACGCGCTTTGTTTTTAATCTTTCAATTTTCATCCTAAACCTTTTTATGATTTATCTCTTTGCCCAAAAAAACGCGTAGCAAACTCTTTTCGCGTCGTTTTATAACCTTCTGGCATCTCACGTGCAACCCTCAACGATCTACGAGAATGGGAGAAAGAGAGAGAGAAAAAAAAAAAACAAAGTGATAACGTTTAACGCTTTATCTCATCTCATTGTTTACATTTTACGCTAAAAAGGAATAAATTGTTGACAACCATGTGCGAATTGAAGGTACTACACATCCTATTACATACCACCAAACAAAGTGACATTGAAATTGAAAGCCACAAAATTATGCGTATTCCACCATCATGACTTACTTTCTATGCACAAGCTAGGTACATTCATCTATCCATGGTCCGCAAAAATTATTCTCATCATTACAAATGCAAAACAACACATTAAATGTAATAATTCTTTTTTCAAAATTTTTAAGCACTGAAGAAAATATGTTGATTAGAGACTAAAACAAGAACAAAAATGAGAAAAGTTGATTAAAAAATTAATTAACGATGGTAAGTTCAAGATTATATATAATTCTCCATAAAAGAAAAGTATATGTAGTTGTAAAATTAAGTAGCCATGAACATTTCAAACACAGATAATAGTCATCCAAATTAGTTTTATATATCTAGCTGTCCTGGAAGTAGAGTGCTAATGGTTTGACTTTGTTTCGTCCCGTTCCCGTATGAGATACTCTTTCTCGCTAATTTGCTCCACGAGTCAACTCATACATATATACATTGCCAGATATTTAAAAGCTTAAAGTAACATTTTTTAATAGAAAAATAAATGAAAAATAGATTAATACCAACAGAAAAAAAGCTTAATGATTAATATTAATGCCATATAGAGTTATTAGGATCATGATTTTCTCCTTCTTTTACAGGTATTCTTTAATAGCATATACTTGTTTTTTTTAAAAAAAACTTCATAATTAGAAAAATAAAAAATCTTTTACTTTAAATAAAATACAAGTAAACAAAATATATACATATAAATTATCCTTCTTGAGGAAAATAAACTAAATGGCATTAATATTCTTAGAAGCTTATGCAAACATAGATGTACATACATTACAGGTATTTTTTAATTAACAATAAAATTATTTTTAAAAAATATAGATTAATAAAATATATTTTGTCTAATAAATTTTATTATAGAATTATATCTAAATTAACATTTGTCTTTCTTTACTGAAAATTGTCTGAACTAATATTTTAAAACCTCTTAGTATAGCTTAAGAAAACATCTTTTTAAAAATTTAATTTTAAAATCATATTTATAACGTAAGTCCGTATGTAATAAAAGCTTATTGTATCCGTTTGTGTATTGCAATGAAATGAAATATGATTCTCTTTATTTTTACCAAGTTACGATTTGTTATTCTTTTGAGAATTTTTTTTTTTTTTTTGTAGTAAAACTTATGCACTAACATCACTTAAAAATTCATGCAAAAATTTTAAACTAGGTTAAATTAATCTTCTAATCCCTATAATTTTATCAAGTTCAAATTTAGTTCTTTTGATTTAAAAAGATTTAATTAAATCTTTGTAAGTTTAAAATTTTTATAATTATTTCTTGAAAATTAATACACTTATATTTATTCAATTTTTTGGTCTAAATTCTAATTATACCTATGCAATTCATTGATATATTTCTATTTTTTTTTCCATTAGCATTTCTCTTTAGGATCAATCTCAAAACTTTGGTTAATCCCAGTTCTCATTATGCATTTATTTTAACGTTAAAAGAAATTTCCATGAAAATTTATCCATTAAAATCACTTTGTTACTTTTCTGTTAATACAACAATGCTGATAAAAAAACAATAAAATAGTTTGAATATCCCTCGTATTTAAATAATAAATATTTTGTTTGCCTGTAAAAATAAAAACAATGCTAAAACTAGTTACATTATTACCAATTCAGCAAAAAAAAATTGATATGGATCTTAATTACTAGCAGTAAACATGCATGCTGTTTATGAACTCCGCTCCTTTGTGCTTGCCAGTTTGCTGGATCTCTTCAGGATGTTATTACCTGTGCTGCGTGATCAATTACAGGTGCTATTTGATAATATTTTGATTAAAGACTTGATTTTTGGAAACTCAAGATGAATATATGAAAATTGGTAAATTAAAATGTTGCACACCATCTGTTTGAGACAATGTTTGAGAGAAATTTAGTTACTTTAAATGTCATGATTTGAAAAATATAGATATCAAAATTAGTCATTACTGATGATTCGTGTTTCACTTATTATCTTATATTTGTAAATTATATTTAATGAAATTTTTTATTAACTATTATTTTACTTTTAGTTATCATGGATATTTGGATGTTAAAACATTAATATTAATAGTAATAGTTTGTTGGTTCTATTTTTAGTGGTTAAGTATTGTTGATGTGAATTTTTACTTTGTATAATAAATGGTTAAATTTAAAATTATAATTTTATTTAATGATTAAGTTATTTTTATCTTATTTTGATATTGATTTGGGAAATCTCTGAAATATCTTTTAGAGGAAGAATTTTTTTTATATTTAAAAATTTGATGTATTCTTATTTTGTTTTAATGTATTATTTATTTCAGGGTATAAATATTTTTAATACCTTTCATATTGCAAAAAATATTAAAAATAAAGTTAGTTAAAAAATTAATTAAAATAGTTAAAAAATTATTTAGTATCATTAACTATATAAATCATATTATAATGTTTTATAATACATCATTAAATATTATTTTGATACAGATTTTATTTTATTTATGTATCTTATTTTTCTCTTATAAATCATATTTACTCATAGTAATAACAAATAACTTACAGGATCGATTAATGATAATTAAAAGGATTGAGCTAATGCCAGTTTATTACTCGGAATTTAATTATAAAAATATTAAAATTAAAATTGTCAAAAAATTAATAGATTAAGTTAACCTTTAAATTAAACAGTAATATATTTACGATAAGAAAAGGTTAATAATGTTTTTCATTTGTTTGGAGTATATTATAGGCGACAAGTATATATGCCTAAACGTTGGGTGCTAAAAAATCTTTACATTTATTTCTTGGAGAACATAGTGCCCTAGCTTCCAAAATTGAGATAATATAATTCAAAGTCACGACATAGGCTTGAATTTGATTACCGTGTAAGCTATGTTGGTATACTGTAATCATTTCGACCATTTCTTTCTACTTTTCAAAAGACATAGAGCAATGAACCGTCACACTCAGAAGTTTCTCAGTCCCATCCGTGGATTCAACAAATTCTTTTAGAGCTGTGACTTTCCAATTGAAAACTAATTAAACTAATAACATCTATATCCTTTCTCACAATGTTTCTCATCTAAATTAGACAGAAGCACTAATTTGATTTCATCAAACTGAAGAAAATTCAGAAACTGATACAGGTCTCAACTAATGGCCTACATGATTCCCTTCTTACTAATCATGGTTAAGAAACTAGCACTAATTTTTCAAGTAGTTTTTGTTTTAAAAATTTTATTCCAAAAGAAATTTTCAAACATGTTTTTCAAAAAAAAAAATGTTGCTTGTTACAAATTATCATAAAAAAATTAAGAAACTGGAGACAGATTTTGAAAATATGTTACAACTATTTCTGTTTTTTGGTTTTTAAGAGAAATTTTGAAAAATGTTTTTAAAACTTAACATAAGAAAAATTCTTATCTAACAAGTTTTTTTTCTGTTTTCAATTTCAAATAACAATTTTAAAAATACAGAAATCAAACAAAACCCTATTTTTTTCATTTTTTGAATGATTTTTTTATGTTGTTTTTATATGCTCTTGTATTAGACAAATGTATTTATCTCTTTCTTCACTGATATTTTGATAAAGTCTCACACTTTCACTTGTTTAATACCTATAAATAGAAAAAATATAAATTTTTCACATCGCCTCTTGTAGATACTACTGCAAGGATCTATATGATCTATTAATTAATTTTATTAATTAAGTTGTGTGATAAAATTAAAGTATTGACAAATACTAATGAGAAGATAACATTATTAAAGTTATCCTTTTAAACAACTCAACCTCATATGTATTTTCTTTTATATAATATGAAAGGTAACGAACGATAATACAATCTAAACTTTTATATTAAACTATTTTAATTTTCAATCATTATTTTTTACGTGATTGAGAAAATTGAATTAAATAATAAATTTATTATTCATTAATTTAAGAGTTATTAATGTTTTACATCAATTATTTTAATTTTAAATAAGGTCTGTGTCATTAAAATTTATTAATGTTTTATTTTACTTTGAAATTTTATTTTTTTAAAAAAATTTGAAATTCAATTTAGCTTCCTATTATCTTTTCTAATTGGATCTATTATTCTATTTACCCGGTAAAATTATAACGACCTTATTTAAGTATTATTGTTTGTTTAAGGGCATCACACACACCAAGAGTGTATTTTGTTAACAGTTAGAGGTTAATCACTTTCAAAACATACAAAATATTCAAGTAAGTATTATTTCTGGTAATTCTTTTTCCATTCACATGACTGAAAATCGAATCCTAATAGCACGTTCAAAGGATTTAACTACTGCCAAATAGTGTTGGGCTTTGTTGGTGTACGATATAAATCACTTTATGCTATTTAAAACTATTGAAACCCATTTTAATTAGAAAGATTTAGAACGTAGATTACATTAAATTTATAGAGAAAAGTTATAGAGATTAAATTAACGAGTATTTTAAACACAGGATAATTCAAACTGATGTAATCGGTCTCTTTTAACTGGCGCGTATTTTTAAGAAATTTATAGCACACACACTCCATCGGTAATTTCCTTTTTTTCTAAGTATAATGAAGTTTAGGGATAAAAGAAGAATTTATCTCATTTTAAGTTGATAAACTTGACACTGACCTTATTAAAAATTGAAAAAAGACTTCTTTTATCTTAGTTTGTATTTGATGAACTACACTCAATTATTCGTTTACTTAGGTCAATTTATGATATTTTTCTATAAGATAATAAGTATCTTTTATAAAATAGTGTTACTTAAATTAGATAAAATTATTATTGATGATACTTCTTTTTTCAAAAATTTAACACAATTGTCTATTTAAAATTATTTATTAAATTACATCAGTCATCTGTCAATTGATAATATTTATAACTAATTTTTCTTTTATGAAAATAATGCTCCCAATTTTTTTCTAGATAAAAAATTCAAAGTGAAGAGGGGTTCTCTCCATTTTAAGGACAAAGCAAACAATTTATTTCAGCGAAGATTTAAATAGTATTTTTCATATGATAAATTTGTATCTATAAGAGGTATACGAATTCAAGAGCTTATAGAAACTTACAAAAATAACTTATAATTATAATAATTTATTTAAATAAATTTTATGATAAAATTTATACCATTATTTTTTATATAAATAAAATTATTAAATAAATACTTAATTAAGTTATTTGCTCCGAACATATCCAATATGGAGATTTATAAAGTGGAATCGGAGAAAAGAAACTTTAATTTGCCAACATAACCAATTCATTAAAATTCCATTCCCAAATATAAATATATCAGAATTTGTTTCTTCTATATTAAAAATGTGTAAAATGAAAAATAAAAAATTAGGAATATTATAGTTAAGGTTTAGAATTTTAGAATAGGCTAAATTTATAAAATATTTTAATTCATTCAAATCAGTTGTAAATAACACTTTTTTTTTTAATTGTACACAGCTCCTTATTTTGAATAAAATATTTTTTTTATGGAAATAAATAATCAACTCATCAAAATCAATGAAAAAGTAGTTGAAACAATTAAAATATTATAGATTTAAGTTTTATTCTTAAAATGATTTTAGTATTAAGATTTTATTTGATGATGTATATAAAAATAAACAAATAAATATCTCGTTAATATAAATTTTATGATAAAATAAAGGTATAAAGAAACTTAACAATTAATATTAAAAATATATAATTATATCTCTTATACCTAGAAAAAAAAAATTAGTTAATATATTCAATAAAGCATTATATATTCTTAATCTCTATTTTTTTCAAACACTTCAAATAATATTCTTGTTACTTAATTTAAATAAAGCAAGAAAACTTTGCTATTAAGTTTAATCCCATCTTTTAAAATGCTATACCTTTTGGCTTTTTTATCACCTCTGGTTTTTATTCACCTCTTTGGATTAATTTTTCATTGTGAATGACTTTAAATAACTCTTAAATTGCATATATAAGGTTTGCTTGATATACACACAATGTACAATTGAAGTCAAATTCAAGACACATACACAGAAAAGTTTTGCATGTCCTTTTCAAGCGGTCATCTTGATAAGATGTCACATATATTAATTAAAAATATAACTAAAGTATTTTTTACAAGATTTAGATTATTATTTTCTTGAATTAATTTTTGAAAATAGATTACATCAAGTTCATTTTTATTTAATTTTATATTGGATCGTTAGTAAATATTTAGTTTTGCAAATTAAAGTTCACATATCATAAATTAAAAATATGTGCTCTCAACAAAATTTAGATAATTCTTCTTCAATTAACTAATTTTTGAAAGCAAACTAAATTCAATTAATTTCTTATACATCTGGAACTTGAATCTTAAAACTAACATGTGCTATTATAATATCCTTCCAGATAATGATTATTAGGTTCCCAGCCACTTAAACTCACAAAATTAAAACACATAAATGACATTAACAAAAAGCAATGGCGAATAGAAGTGAATATACACAATCAGAAATTTCTTCGAACTAGCTGGGCAACCCACGCGAATGGAATCAATGTATATTCATACATTCAATAGATCAACTCATAATGAATACAAATATAAACCCTTGGCTCTAGACGTGACAAGTGTTCATAGTTAAACCTATGTTATGATTAATTTCGTATAAGGAACCATTTACGCAATCGATGTTTATACTATTCTTATTCCTTTACCGTCTTATTATGATTAATTTTCCTCATCTTTCCAAGTTGTCCAACGGTCATCTTTGTGTCCGTTTGGTCCAATGCTTCCCCCTTAATTAGTACGGCAGCCTGGACTCCTAACGTCAAACGATTAGAAAATGAAATTTTGTAAGTATACTATAAACGAAAAGATGAATTGACCGTTCATTTTAATTAGTTAGCAAAACTTGACCTGCAATGTCTGTTTTTCTATTTTATGTCGTTAATTAGCAGCCTCCATGACCTTCTAGTCTTGGTTTCTTTCTTCATCCACATCCCTTATGTTTATGAAACTTTTGTGTGAAACCCTTGAATTTGGGAGAAGGGATATATACTAGTGCATTTTATTTATATATATATATATATATATATATATATATATATATGTATCTATCTATAGCTTTCAGATCACTAATGATTCTATCCGTAGAATCAAAATTATGTAGATTCAATTCACCCAAGTTAAATGCCATCACCTATGGTCTCAAGAGCTTGAGATTTAAAAAATATCTTTGTGGACGCATAGTTAGCTATATCTCCACTACTTGTCACTTTCTACCCCGTCAAAAAAGTATGACTAATACCGGTCTTGTTTGAGTTGGTAACTTACACACATGGAGTGCAATCAGTACATTATGAATTGTACTCGATCAAGTCCTAGACTCTTAATTATATTAATTAATTTAATAAATGTAGAAATACATACATAATTGTGAGTGGGGACCCGAGATGAAAGAAGCTATTATAGTATAGCTGGCTAGCTAGGGGAATAAAGAGAAAGAAAGATGCTAGTTATGCTTTTAGACATTGTGTAAGACTTAGCTTCGTTAATTGTGCTTTAGTCACACCCTAGCTACATTACCTGTGGAGAAGATCCTGAGTATATATCAAATGTGATTGTTATTTTTTTTTCAAGGAATATTAATTACTATTCATACGATCGAGTTTGCTTTCACAAGCATACCTTATAGAATACTTTGCATCATTAATGTCACTAACATGAAATTCCACTTACGTTTCTTAAGAATCCTTATTTTTTTTATTAGTGTATTCGATTCTTCCTACATGCTTAATATATAAGATTATTCCTACATGATTATTCCTGCATGAAAATCAGATGTTATGAAACACTTAAGTTAATCACATGCAATCACTTTCTGTAATAGACTTTGTTATCGTAAGTTAATAAGGTGGGATAAGGTTGAAGCAGCTAATTAAGGACATCTTAGAAAGAGTGGAAGAAGACATTGAATTCACATGCCTTTTGACTCTACAATTGGATGTATAGAGGTTGAACTTTGGGTTTTGGCCTCCTTGACGGGTTTCCTTTACGCAAGAAATGAAGTGGGGCAAATGACACGCTTGTTAGTTTCATGTTCATTCATAGGAAGATCCATTTCTAATCTAGAATGAAAAGTGCTGCGTTTACTTTAGCTCTAAATATGATGTGGTTGTTTGAGATGTATGTGGAAAATTAACAGGGAAAAATCTTATAAATGAAGTCATGATTTCACATTATTTAATAAAAAAAATGTGGAATGATTGAAAGTGAAGTCAGTATAACTCTCTCTTCTTTTTTTTCATGTATATTTTGGTTTAATTATTTCTTTGTTATGATAATAATAAATGAAACTGATTTTTACCCCTTGAAATAACGGTAGGAATAAGCTAGCCAGTCAAACATTAAATTATATTGTTATTTTAATTATAAATTATCATATTGTTATAAATTGTTAATTTTTATAATAATTATTTTAAAAATATATATTATAATATGTAATTAATTAATAGTATAAATAATTTATACTAATAATATATCAAAATTAAATTTTAAGTAAAAACTAAAATATCTTTACCCCAACTCTTTTTTTTATTAATTTAATTTAAACTTGTTATCATAAATTCTATAATATTATTATTTAATTATGTCTTACCACATTATCAAGACAACTTGCTTTCTAGATAATATTTATTAGGACAAATTTATTTATATAATAACTTTTTTACAATAATTCTTACAATTAAAAATAAGATAAAAAAATATAGAACAAGATAGATATAGAAGAATAGAAAAATAAAAAATAAATTAAAAATATTGAAAGAATATATATATAATGACATGATTCTATACATTATGATAAAAAAAAATTATATTAATATAATGTAAAAAAATTATATCCTCATAAGTCATAGTAATTTTATAATTATAGATGGAACTTTATATCTTAATTTAGATGTTATTAAGTAGGATTTTATGAACACTAACTAAAAATTATTAAATATTTTTTTTATTAAAAGTAATATTCAGAATGTATTGAAAATTATAAACAAAGTGCATTAATGAAATGATAATAAACAATTAATAAATTACTATTACTACCCTTAAATTGTCGGAGACGATTCTTTTATAGTATTATTCAATTTGCTTCGATTTATACTTTTTTTTTATCTAAATCTATATAAAACTACTATTACTATTACTAAACCCTAAATTTGAACCTGTCTGAAGCCAATAGTCGACTATCCCTACCTATATCTCATATTCATCTTTATTACTCGTAGTTTAGTCAAATAAAATATATTTTTTTATATTTTTATTTTATGAAATAATAAAAATGTAAAACAAAGAATTTATTTTAAACATATTAAATATGGTATAAAATGATAATAAGTATTAAAAACACAAATACAATGCAAACCTCCCGTTACATTCAAAAAATGAAGGACAATAAGTAAAGAAACCGAAAGTAACTACTACTATCTAGGTTTAATTTAAAAAATTAATAAAACTCTATGATTGAAAGTTTATTATTTTTTTACAATTATTATTATATAAAGATAAAAAAATATAAATAAATATAATGTGCAAAATAAATAAGCATTATAGTACCTGTAACAATATTTAAACAATTTTACGAATATTTTCTTATTTTTATTCCCAAATTTGTCAAATAGATATTTACATATCTATTGTGGATATTTTTTATTGACATCCAAACACAAAAGATCCATTATCATCCTTCCATCACCGAATTCGACGAAAGTTTCCTACTTTTTCTTCTTTTTGGTCAGAACAAAAATTCATAACTAAAAATAAACATTCTTCTCTCTTTTTTTTTTGTCCAAAAAAAATAACATTATTGTGAAACTCCATTTTAGGCCTGTGGTTTTTGCTATATGTCTTTCTTTGGGCTGATACTCTCTCAATCTATTTTGGTCAGGAGGCTGATTCTTGATCTATTTAACAAAGGCTGAAACCTTGATGACCCACTAAGTCATCAACTAGCGTGTTTATAGATAAGTTGTTTAAAACGTGTGAACAAATTTATCTGGACCATAACATAATGGGCCGGACCCATACAATCCGGCCCATACGATGAAGCAGGGTAATGATAGCTGCCAGCAGGGGTGTGAAAGGGAGCAGAGAGCAGCAGAATCGCGTTTGGGAGAAGAGAAAATCGCAGGGAAAATGAGCGGAACGGTGAAGAAAGTTACCGATGTGGCGTTCAAGGCCGGTAGAAACATCGACTGGGAAGGCATGGCGAAGCTTCTTGTCTCCGATGAAGCTCGCAGGGAGTTCGCGAATCTTCGTCGCGCGTTCGACGATGTTAACTCCCAACTCGAAACCAAGTTCAGCCAGGTCGCTTCTTTCACCGATCTCTCTCTCATTTCCTTCTGCATTGGATCCTTTTGTATGTAGGATGCGGATTTCCCTCCGTGTTATTCTTAGATGTTAGATCGATTGGATTTTAGGGCTCATAACAGATTTGCAGCAATTTCTGTTTTATTCCTCTACCCATTTTTTATTACGAACTGTTTTGAATAACCTAAGCTAATCCAATTCCTCGGAATAGTTTTGAAAATGATTTTTATAAACAACGATGTTCCTGTTATGTGACTTTTTCGTTGGACACTATGTTTTGAATGAAAGCTCTGCAATTCGAAGCGATCGTGTAATGAATTAGTTAGAGGCTTGCTAATTTCTTTTTCTTTTGGGAAAAAGTATTCCTCAAACCTTGCTTATTCATTTTTTGCATTTTGCAGGAGCCTGAGCCCATAGACTGGGACTATTATAGACAAGGAATTGGCACTCGTTTGGTGGATATGTACAAGGAGCATTATGAGAGTATGTTTTTAAACTCTTTGGTGAATGCTCTTAATGTATATTTTTGATGTCTTGATGGTACCAGTACTGTACCGGGTTGTATGCTTGACTCATTCTTAGTGGCAATGACATGATTGAATTGAAGGTTTGTAAATTTGGTTCTTGTCACACATTTGCTCTCTTCTATGCTTTACATCCATTTTCTGTACAGTTTGATTTGCAAGTCGGTGCATATACAGTCATTTTTGTTTCAATTAATGAGTTTAGCTTCGGTTTCTGAATTTTTCTCTCTCCAAATAAAATTGTGGTAGTGGGAAAGGTGTTGAAAGATATTGATGAATTCAACTTGGTCCAGTCCTTGCACTTAATGTTACCATATTCCTTTTTATTAGATAAAATTAGAATGAAATTAGGAAAAGTACAACTAGGAGGCTGACAAGACCTCCTCAGAAATTGATATTTCCAAAAAAAACATTATTTTGCTTCTTGTCTTGTTAATTGATTTCGTTATTTTTGTAATCAACTGCATAATGCATGTTAAAACGGAATATATTCAAAATTTAAATGGAATGTGGGGTACAAACGTTAAAATGGAGATTTTGGAACGTTTTTAGTTGTTATTTGATAATTCCCAAAATTGAAAAAAAAAAAAAAGAGAGCATAAAATAGAAATTTGGTAAACAGCTGAGTGTGTGTATATATATATATGTAGTTTGATATTGATGTAAGCTCGAAGAGTTATTTCTTGTATCTACAATGCAAAGTAGTTAGTACATCAGCCTTGCACTCTGGTTTCCTTTTATTATTAGTTATGTGGAATGAATCCTGCATTTGAATTCTTATCAGGCAAAATATTTTTTATTGGAAATTTTGCTGAATTCCCCATGTGTGTATAGGTTATCTGTATATAGGGAGTCTATTAGGTGAGAGCTTGAGATGAGTCTAAATGTGACCATTCAATATTTACATGATCAAGGTTAACTCCACTCATGGTCTCACCTGATATGCCTCATTATATATGTTTGTGTAGCAAGACTAAAATTTCCTGTTATGTTGTTACTGTTTTACATCCCAGTAATTCAAAATTTAATGTTCTCTGTGCTGGTTTCTTTGCAGGCATACAAATCCCCAAGTTTGTTGACACGGTAACTCCTCAATATAAGGCTAAATTTGATGCACTGGTAAGAACCTTTGGCAAACCTTTAGTTCTTATTTTGTTCAAATTCTCTTAATCAGATACATTATATTTGATTGTGCTATATATTTGTGCTCATTTGTGCTGTCTGGCTGCAGTTGGTTGAACTTAAAGAAGCAGAGGAGCAATCTCTGAAGGAGTCTGAGCGTTTGGAAAAGGAAATTGTTGAAGTACAAGACTTGAAGGTAATAAAATTCTCCACATGGATTTTTCAGTTTTATACCATTTGATACCTCATGCTGTCGTTTATTTTCACAGAAAAAGCTTAGTACCATGACTGCAGATGAGTACTTTGCCAAGCATCCTGAACTGAAGAAGAAGTTTGATGATGAGATCAGGAATGATAACTGGGGCTATTGATTTTCAAAACTCGAGTGTAGCAAAACATCAAAATTTGATGTTTTCTTTGCTGGTTTAATAATAATAACTGCATTGATTTCTTTGTAACTCGGTTATCCTTTTCAGTTTAAAGGTTCTTATATTTCAGAGTGTCGAAATTTTGTGGTACTGTAGTTAATCCCTTAATGCCTCATCTGAACGCGCGGCTGTTGATGTCGCGAAACTGCTTTCTTGTGGTTTCAGTTCAGACACTATTTGAAGAAAATGCTGTTCTGCAGTTTTCTTAATAAATTATGTTTACCTGCCAAGAAAGATTTGATTTGTTTAGGGTTAACCGTATCATAGAACAGGTAATTTCAGGACCAAACACAAAAAAACAGGCAATTCTTTTCTTTTGACACCCTTCATTTTTTCTATTCCCGTCCCCCGTTTTTAAAAAAATGTTTCCAGAAAGTCCTTTCAGGGAATTAATTTTTGGAAATATATTTTATACATTTGTGGAAATTAATTTTTTTGAAATGTATAAAATGTTTTTTTAAAATTACTTTTTTGTAAATATTATTTACATAGATATAAAATATGTTTTTATGAATTAATTTGTGGATGTATATTTTAATTTTGTAAAAATGCTTAAAATATATTTTTAGAAACTAATTTGTAAAGCCTTTTTTATATATGCGACCTTCGTAAAAATGTGGTGTACTTGGCTTCCGGTAAATTAACATGTAACTTCCCCAACAGCTATTAATATGCATATATTTGATGTCATGTGGCTACAGTACAAGCAATTTCCGGCGCATGCTTGTATTTCTTCACAGCATTGGCTTCAGCATGTTCATGTGCTAGTACATGCTTTCTTGAACAATTTGATGTCACACCTTATTCAAAAATTTGTAATTTTTGAAAAATAATTTCAGGAAGTGTATGTAAATAATGTCTACGAAAACTAATTTTCAAAAAAGTATTTGGTACATCTTCAAAAGGATAATTTTGAGAATAATTTTTTTTAAAAAAAAAGGGAAAGGAATGCAGTTTAAAAAAATGTGAAAAGAAAAGATCCAGCACACTGAACTGAACTAGGCACTAGGCAGAAAGACACGGCTCAAACTGGAAAAGGGTCAATAACGTTATATGGGTTTTTTTTTATGATGATAATAATGGAGAAAAAGTTTTTTGTTTGATAATAGAGAAATGCCTTACAGAGAGCATCCCTTTCCTTGAACTTCTACTCACTACGTAAACTTTCAGGTAAAAAAGTGTTTTTTTTATGTATATTCATACAAAAAAAATTGGTGAGTATTATTGTGAAAAAAAATTAAACATCTAATTTTGTTTCAAATAATTGGATCTAATTTAATCTTTTTAAAAAGTCAATAAATATGTTTTGTTAATTTTACAATTGTGGAACGTTTTACTTCTATCCATTGATGTTAAAAAATATAAAATCAATTTGAATCACTAATGACTATGTGAGGGGTTAAATAGATATACAACTTCCTTTTAGAGATTGCTTATGTATGAAAAATAAAGAAATAATTAATTGACTAAAAAGAGTTCGTTGTTTATAGTTTGAGAGATTTACTGATTTGTTTTTTAAACCTAAATTGAGGGAGAAATTATTCCTATTCATGAGTCAAAGTAATCGTTTATAGTCATATTTCCGATGCTTGTCAATATTTGTGACCTTAAAACCAATTAGCAGCTTTATAATGCACTCAAAATGTTTTCTTTTCAATAGAGCAGCCTTCAAAATTAAAATGAAATTGTCAAAAAAATTCATTTAATCCCCATGACTAGCTTTACTTATTTGAAGTATATTTAGTTAAAGCCACAAATTTGTTAAGTTATTAGCATTTGAAAGAACTACTTTAAATAATTTTAATATTTTTTAGCTTCTAGTTGAAGTAATTTTTTATTTTTACCCTTAATATATTTTTATAATTTGATATTTTATTTATTTATTTATTTTTATAAATTTAATATTATTGAATTCTTTCATAATAATATTACTAATTTTAGTAAATTTATTCTTATTATCATAAATATTATATTTTGAATTATTTTAATATATTCTATTCATTTAATTATTATATTATTTACATAAAAATTAAAAACATTTTTATTTTAAAAAAGAAAATTTTATTTAATTATATTTTAACATATTTTTGTTTAAAGATATATATGATAGTTATCATATTTTAATTCATTAATCCGTTATTGAACTATGTCTTGATTTATCATTATAAATTTATTAATTAGTTCAAAGATTAGATTTATTTAATTTAATTGATAACTTATTAATTTTTAACTTTTATCTAACTTTTTAACTTTTAATTTTTATCTTTCAACTATTTTATCCCTTAATTTTACCAAACACATCCTTAATTTATTGTTATGTAACAATAATTATTTATTTATGGTTTATTTAATATTAAAAAAATTAGCATTAATTTGTAATAGAAGCAATTGAACTTAACAATGCCTAGTTCCAGAAAAAATAAACTACAATCCAAGTTCATTTTACCTATAAGGTCTGAAGTTTGAACTAGAAATGTTTTTAGACTTTACTTAACCATAATCTCAAGTCCATGCTTAAACATATAATCAAACAAAAACACTACTTTTGATTTACATGCCTACAAACCTCATATTATAGAAGTGTAATTTTTAGACTCGAAATATGATCTCTCTTTGTATCAAGAAGTGAACTTACAACATTTAATCGACAATATCAAATATCAATCTCAGGCAGGGACCTCTCTGCCCATATGGTTACCATTAAGCTCCCAGTCTCAACCGCAAGAACTATATTGTATCAAGTATTTAACAATAAATGGATTGTAAAAATACATTTTTAGTTTTGTAAGTGCTCCAACCAAATAAATGAAGACTACCAACTCAAAATGGGATGACAAAATGAACCAAGAGCATAAAAGAAGAGAGCTGAAAGATACAAAGGATTAAAATCTGTACAGCAGATGAAGAAATAAATTGAACCTTTTAGTTTGCAAGTATAGGATTTTTTTTTTTTAATTCTGCTGCTACAAAGGGCAAACTCAAAGTAGAAAATGAACAAAGAAACAAAATGTGTATTTAAGAGCAGCATCAATGGCCTTATTCCATCGGTTGCTGCAATGAACTCAAAAATTCTACCAGCCATTTACTCTGAATTGCCTACCTTGACTTCCTGACTTTTATTCATGGCCTTCTTTGCTAACTCATAACCTGCAAAGTTCATGGCACCTAGAGGAGCAATCCAAAAGAACCTGGGCACTGCTCCTTTGAATAGGCCAAGGGGTCCCTCGTTGCGGAGTATTGAGAAGGCTACCAAAGTCATTGACACAGAGCGACCCTGTGCAGTCATCATTCTAGTTTTCATCACATCAAATGGTGTTGTGACCACAGCTGCCAAGCCACCAGATAAAGCTCCAACAGCAATTGTTTCCCATGCCTCCAGTTCTCGCCCCAATAATCGTTGGAAAGCCTAAAATCAAATGCCAATAGCATGACACTCAGTAACCATCCAAGCAAACATATAATGCAAAGCCTACATGTAATTTATTTACATTATTGTATCTTCACAACTTTGGATCATGTGTGCTGTTATTCCTGGTTTATTGTGTATCTTTACATATATCAATGTCAGTCCATCTTCAAATGTATTTGTCGCAATATAATGTTAAAAAGTAATATCCCATGGCTTCAACTTTATTTCAACTCATTCAACATTAAACACAATTTAGCAGAGGTTCTTGTATTCCAAATCACAGATACAGGATCATGTTAAGCGGGGAAAACATTCACACTTGGTTGAATATATTATACAAGAAACTTATCGGTAATGACAACCCTTCTAGGATGAATAGAATACATGTTAATAATTGACAATGGCCTCATGATCCTGAATACCAATAAGATTCTTTGAAAGGAAAAGCTTACTAAAAAAAATGCATGTTAGTGAAGTGTAGCAAATAATCTGATATCTTTCTCCCTGAAACCATCAAATTTCCTATATAATCCTGCCTATTCAAGGCTTTCTTTTGGATACATTCATTTTAATATATACAAGTTTCAATGTTAAAATGCATGAGCAAAGTAAATTCCATTGATAAACTAAAGAAGCATGCTGGATCATAGAAACTACTTACCTTTTTAGATTCAGCATAAAGTCCCATGCCAGCAACATAAAATGGAACCTCACGACAAAGGGTAGCTCCAGTTCCACGAAAGAAACCTCTAAGACCATCCTGCTGCCATGTTCCTACCAAGGCCTCGCCCACATTGTCAAAAAGGCCAGCCTGTAGCCTCTGCTTCAATACCTCACAAGGGATCCGCACAGCTGTCCCCAAAAATGTGCTACAGAATGATGCTACAGATTGTACCTAAAAAAATGCTAATATGTGAAGCTTATAGATGATAGAACTATGCCACCTAATGTAAAAATTCACTTTTAAAGGTCAATCAAACTGCACAAACCTCTTCAGTATTACAAATTATAAAATAGTATTTTAAAATTCTTAATTATTTAGCATGGACACCTCAGTTTAAAGAATTTCCATCATTTTAATAAGAGCAGATTTTAACCTGCGCCCTCAGGTTAAGAATCGCTTATTACCCTTCATTTTAAATCATCCTAATTACTTAACATGTCTCGGTGAGGGGGTAACAAGTTCACAAAACCCTTTTAATAAAGACAAGTAATTAAATAATTTAGCATAAGTGAATTATTCACTTATCACAGAGTGACAGCTTTTTTCTTCCTTCTACTAATGGTAAGTGGGAAAGCAGGTAAGATCCCATACAGGTAAGTGTGCTCGACTACTTTTCTCAATGATGTAAAAGCTTTAACTAATACCTAACTATATAATGCAGAAAACCTGAAGGGCACATATCTTATGGGACAAAACAGAGATGTAGATATAATTAACTGAAGTGTCAGGGAAATGAGGTCATTCACTCTATGTTCTCTGCATTCCATACAAAACGACGTACAAGAAAAAAGAAAGAGAAAGGAAAACATAAATGGGAGTAGGCCCAAATAACAGCAAATAGGATATAAAAATTACCTGGAGTTCGGGCAGTGTTGGAGCAATATTTATCAACACCAATTTACTCGCTTCAAATATCCCAGTTCGCAAGCCATGGCTGCATTATCAACAACTAGCATAAGCTAGAAAGGAAAATAACTCTATTCTATCATTTTTAAAGGAAAGAAGCTATCCCCTTTCCTTTCTGCTTATTCACTTCAAGATAGGGGAAATTGAGAGGGAAAAAATGAAGTGAGATCAAATAAACAACCTTGAAAACTGTCCAAGAATCGCAGGGATTGACCCCCTATATAAACCCCTTGTTCCAATCTCTGGGAGCTTAGATATTATTTCAGGGAAGGACATGGTTGATGCTTGTACTCGAGTCTAACATACCAATATGACAATGATGAGGCATCAAAAAGGAGACCAAAAAATCAAAATGGCTATGAGAGGAATATGGAATTATGTGCAGTAAGCAGACAAAGATGGAATCACCAGCCACAAAAAGAAATCAGTAAGTTCAAGAACTTACCTTGATTGAATCAACTGGATGCAGTAATGCACAAGATAGGGCACAAGAAAGGCCACCTGCCAATGCAGATCTTAGAACACTTCCGGCAGGAATTTCAACAGATGGTGGAACAGCAACTACAGTCGCAGCTTCAAACCAAATACTCCTGAATGTATAACCATAACAAAAATAATTAACAATATAGAGGATGAATCTTAATAATCAACTGCTGGTGGAAGTTTGTTGAGGAAATTAAAGTACCAACTGCAACACTTCAGTAAAGTCTAATACACTGAACATTTGCCTTAAATATAATACACTGACAATCATTCTTGACAAAACAAATGCAGCAGCCAAAATGCATAACCACCTGGTTGGGGGGGGGGGGGGGGGGGGGTCTTGGTGAGCACATAGCATGTCCTACCAACTATCATTCCTTATATAAAAACTTGGTGACAGTGTACAGTATATGCAATTTTTTGGTGCATTTGGCTGGAATAGAATGCACATGTTGATAATGTGAATACTGCTTACAGCTATTCTTTGATTCTTCCTACATTTCCTAGTTTCCTCATTTAGGGGATTGCTGTATCATAGGGGATTAGTGTCAGGTCTCCTAGATTTAGGGATTTGTTTCCCTTTTCTTATGTGTCTTGCATCAATATATTTGTATATCAGTGACCATTGCTCATCAATCAATAATAATAGAAATTTTAGTTTCTGTATCTTGGTATTTCTAGTGCACACATCTCAAAGTGTCCTCCTGGTGATGTTCCAGTTTAGGGCTTCTCCATGGTTTGTTTTGCCCATGGCTGCATAGCATTCCTGTTTTTTTCAACTGTCTATTTTGAAGATTCTATCATTAAAAAATAGTGACATCATTGTCTACTGTGAATAGATAAGAAAGTGTAGGCATAAGCCCAACATTTTGACAGAACAGTAATGGCACTAATTGGTTCCCCCAACCACCCTCCCCATCACATTCAGAAAAGTATAAAGGATTAGTGATGAACTTTATATCTAACACATGTAAGAAGAAAAAAATGATCATATTTATCTTACCTAGGATCTTCTTGAAGACGATCAGAGGGAAGTAGAAGCATGAAATTACGAAAATGTCCATATGAAATAGATTCTTCGGTGTCTGCTTTCAGAAATCGCATCATAGCAACAGCATTGTCTTCATTTGCAGGGAGTCCTGCATTCTTTAGTGATTCCAATATTTCACTCTTCTTTAGTGTCCCCGACTTGCTTAGACACAGAGAAGTATATGCTCGAAGAATCGTTGGTTCCCTCTGTTCCATTAGAGATAAGAACTGCTTCCATCCAAAAGACCTAGAAAATAAGTGACTTCTAGCACGGCTCATAAATTCTTTAGCATATCTACGAGGCAGCTTTCTCTTTCTCATTGCAATTTCAAGATCTTCCAAAGTTACCTGGCCATCACCATCTCTATCCAGTTCTTCAAAGAACCTCCTCCCTGTATGATAATGAAAGTGAAAAGAAGTGTGAAGTTGCCACTCTAGAAAATACCACAAAGAAAAGAATATTCGCAACAAATAAGAAATATTAACTAAATACTGCAAGCAAAGATGTCAGAAACAGATTAGATATCTTACAACCAATATCACCTATAATTTACTCCATGTAGGTAACAAGACTATAAGAGAGACCAGGGCACGAAAAGGTTAGAAGATCACAACTTCATAGGATCTGGAGCCTGTATCCATTTGTAACACAAGTTGTTTATCACAGAAATATATTCTTTAATTGTTTAGTCATTCATGACCATTAATTACAATTTTGATCACACAGGGACTAATTGCCACAATGCCCAAAATCCAGAAAGAAAAAATAAATAGTAGTAGTAGTAGTAGTAATAATAATAAGGTTCTTTGTTTTCTTGTTCTGATTTCTTTTCACTTGAAATGTCTGCTATGCTATGTCAAAGACCAAAAACCTCTTTGGAAACATCAAGAATTAGTGTAAAAGGTTATATCAGTTTGACAACTGTCAAGACCAACAAAAACATTTGAAGTGTGGAGTAGTTTACTAATTTAACATTAAGCCATGGAACATAGCTCCATACACGTTTTGAAAATTAATAGAAAGCATTATGATTTTCTGCATCTCAACATAGGAGAATAAAATATTTCAAGTGTTGAAAAGGGACATATCCCTTCTTATTATGTCCAGAGTACACTAGTCATTATGGCATTTGTGCAAGGGAGTCAAAGTGTCCAAAAGTGTCATTCAAAATAAGAGTATTAACTAGTTGCAAATAAAGAATAGTATTCAATTTGCATTACATTCATAAAATGGTGAAACACTAATCACTGTCACTGCTTTGTGCTAGAGATTGTGCTAAGTAAACAAAATGAGCACTTAAAATATATGGCCAGATTGTCCAATTCACAAAGCAACACTACTATAATCAGGAATAGGAACTCTAATATAAATATTTCAATATAAGGCTGTGTACAAGATGTCTAGAACAATACCTAGGCTCATTTTTCTTAACGATCTTGCTAACATTGCTCTAAAGGGCATTGGTTAAGGAATCAAAAGTACAAAGTTTTATTGGAAATCATGCTGAAATGTAATGAAAATCACAGTGAAGGTACATTAATAATATTGTTTAATAAAAACTTTCATTTTTTATTGCTTAACTAATGCCCTTCCAACAATAGTCAGCATTCCCCTTTTCTCACTCCTTTGACACACTATCCTACCTCACAATTCTTGAGATGCTTGCAAGATATTCATTAATACTAATCAAAATGCCTTATCTCCCAAACAAACTGACTAATAGTTTGGTAACCTCAACAAATTTGCCTTTTTTTCACATGAAGATTTTTTCTTTTTATTTTGATTTCATTAACATTTTATCCAGAAGACTAAGCCCCCTTTTAAGGATATTTAGGAATGATATAAAATGAATATATGTTCAAAGAAAAGATTAATCTCACACCAAAAAGTAGTTAAGTAACTTAACAAGCACAATTACATTTCTTTGACTACTAATCTACCCAAGCTTGACAGCATTAACATCTGCATATTAACAGTTTATATAAAGTATAAGCTTATACACTAAATGTCATTATTTTGAATTAGATATGGAAACACAATATGTGAAAAGATGCAAAAAAAGACACTGGAACTCTTGGCTAAATAGACATAATAGAAATACCTACATGTATATACCCAAAAAGGAAAATCCATATATGTATAAATATACCTTTATTTTAAAAGACTTCCACAAGACCTCAGTTCTTGTAGATGCTATTAGTCACTTGACAATTAAATTTCATAGTACTAATCCAAATTCTTTTTATATTTGAGTACTGTTAGTTTTAACAACATTTAATAACTTCATCCTTCAACTTCAATATATGCTAGTGAGATGGTAGAAACATGAGAAGCTGTGCAGGTATCATATCTAATGATAAGATCACTGCCATTTGACCTGATGGTTATAAGTCACAGTCATAGGAACAGCCTTTCTGCTACAAGGGTAGGATTACATCATTTAACCATCCCAAAACTCACAACTGTGAGAGTTTATATATATATATATATATATATATATATATATATATACACCATCCTTAGTTTAGAGCTTAGTCCCAAAGCCATTTTTCCAGTTCCATCCTTATTTGTTAACCAGACCAGATGCTTCATAATAGTCAAATCATGAGAATTGAGCAGTAGACAATGAAACTTTAGTATTTTGGAAGTAAATAGGAATTTCCTCTTCTTTATGTCCTTTGCAAAAAGAAATACCATTGATGATAGGAAGCCAAGAGATCCAGAAAAAGCCATTTTACTTCTGCCTTCCTTCACCCCTAGACCACAACCCTGATAAAATGAAGAAAACAGCACCCGCCAAAAAAAAAATAGTACCATTCACAATTTTTCATTCCTCTCACTCCTCAAACAGCCTAATTAATCTTAAGAGGCAGACTTCTCAATCTGCCAAGAAATTCCAGCAACCAATTTCCAAGACCAAGCCACTTTTTATTCTGTTCACTCCTTCACCTTTCCAAACTCATATTTACAAAACAAATTGTTCTCAGGGAATCAAAGCCCTGCATTTGAGAACCATAAGAAGATTTATTAAACTAAGGCACATTACTGTTTACTCTAATTTTATTATGCCCCTCAATAACATTATGTACCCTGCCATAACTCTTGAAATAGAAAATATAAGCTAATTGCCAATACAAATATATGAATCACAGAATTCATATCTAAGATCCTCAAACACTTAAAAATGTACCTAACCTATACTGCATTATATTTGCTAAGACAGCTTCTTCATAGGCACATTGAATAGATATTCTCGCAGATACTTCCCTATCCATGAGTACATAATCCAAGGGCTTCTAAGTTTTGCTAATAAATGGCTCAAGCTAGTAAGAAGAGTTTAGTTGTATTTTATGCAAGGAAATTTTGAAAAAAAAACTATCTTATACAAGTCACCATACCTTCAGCCTCTGTGTATCTAAAGAAATCTTGTACCGAGAACAGTTTCTTCTTATCGGGATGGTCTTTAGATGCTCTACCCAACTGTGGTAGCAGTTCAACCAATTCTGTAAATGAAACAGTGGAAAGTGTAGACTTTAGACGCTCCACATTAGAGAGAGGAATACTGAATATGTTATTGGCAACCTTCTGCGGCGAAATTCCCCCAGTTTCATCCTTGTTTTCATCGTTACCATTATTATTATTATTACTATTATTGTTATCCCCCTCCCCGTTTGTTGAGGGGCTTTCTTCTCCATGCACACTTGATGGCACACCACCCACCTTTGCAAATCTTAAATTCCCCAAGAAACCGTTGACATCCACCTTGTGCCCCTCCAAGAATCCTGTGAGTGCATTCACATGACCAAAATGAGAAAAAGAAGGTTGGGGCAAACGGGTTTTCTCACAGTCAAGGTCATTATTTTCTTGCACCCCATGATCAAGACTCTGAAGAGTATGAGATAACTGATCAAAGATAAAACCTATAAGGCACTCGAGTGAAACATGTTGTTTCCCTTCTTTCCTCCTCACAACCTTTTCCCTAACTGTTCTAACCTTGGATTCATTCTGATTCACTTCACATGATGAAACAGTGGGCTTCATGCAGGAACACAACTTATCTTCATCACACACTTTGTGACACTTCTTCCTCACAGATTTGAAAGGAAGTGGCAGAGACTGAAGGAACCCATTAACCAACAACGACCAAGTCACAGCAAAGTGCAAGCAATTGGTGCAAGAAGACCCATCTTCCTTACCCACCTGAGCTCTATTGTTACCATTCCCTGAAAACATACCCAAGAAAGCCTTCAAAGGAACCTTCATTGACAACCCTTTCTTCTTCTTCACATCACAGATCTGAAATTCACCCTTTTCCTTCACTTGGGCAATCAAACAAACACCATTCACCCTATTCTTGGGCCCTGCCAAACAATGCTCAAGATCCTTCGCCGCCTTCCGAATACCCACTTCCAGAGGCGAAAGCGATTCCTTCACAACTTGAATAGAATTGAAGAAACACTCAACTGGGTCGTTCGCTGACACCATTTCTGATTAACCCTTTGAAAAAGTCACAGTCTTTTCTACTTTCCTTATCAGGAAGAAAACGTGAAAGTGCGAAAAATGAAAGAAAAGAATTAAAATCAACAAATAATATATCAAATTGTCACGGAAATTGAAATGAAAGGGGCAACCCAATTGAGCTCATAGATGAAAAAGAATTCATTTTTGAGAAAACGGAACCGATGAAGATTGCACATTTTGGTTCAAGATTAGCTCCATTTTGGTGCAAAAAAAAAAAGTTTTTTTGTATGGTGAGGTGAAGAAATTAAAGAGTGAAGAAAAATGAAGGGAAGAATTTGGATAAGATTGGGATGAGAGAAGGAGCATGAAGCGGTGGTTTTGGACAGAGTATGCGTTAGAGACCTATATGAGTGGCAGAGGAAGAAGAAAAAGAAGAAGAACGACAATGTAAGTACCAAAAAAGCAGAAACAAAATAGAATGAATACCCAAAAGGTCTATTTATTTTTATCAGAAAAATTAAAACCTGTGAACGGAAAAAAAAAATTAAATTCCTTGTCATTATATACTCAGATGCTTTAGATGCATAAATTTATAATATGACATGTTATATACACTGCATCTTCTTGAAATTTTAGATTACTTTAATTAATTTTGTATTATATTGAATAATTATGTGTTATGTTAATGATAATAAACTCGGTAATTATTTTCTTATTTATATGTAAGAAAAAAATCTTTTGAATACAAAATTGTGATAATAAAATCATCTGTTGATTTTGCAATACATTCATTTATATGATATGTATACAATGAAGATATAAAATAAGTCAAATATAAACAAAATTATATCCAACTTCACATATATACTTTTTTAATGTTGAAAATATTAAATCTTGATGCTAAAAATGATAATAATATAAAGGCTGATATTTTCAAAGAAGTTTTTAATTGTTTTGGATAACGGATGCTGAATGGATAATAGCTGACGCAAGGCCATGTAGGATTGAAGATTGGGGACACCAACCCCAGGGTTGGCACTGTAGGGTCATTACCCTTCTTGTTGTTGACGATGCTTTTATCATGTAACTGATTTGATTAATTACATAATATTAAAGTGAAAATGGTATGCTCATAAAATTCAAGCTTCTTTTTATTGCAGAGAAAACCATAAAAAGGAGGGAATGAACAAGTACAAAACAACAAAGAAAAAGACAAACACACACAAAATGCTTATATAAAAGTGCAACTTGTATGGACAAATGGTTCGAATATACTATTATTTATATTAAACATTGAGTTGAGAATGTTTTTGAATGGCTTATTTCATGCCAAGTGGTTATATATTTGCCAATAGTCATCGTACATTGAAGCTTCGATGGATTATTACGATTATTTTTTTTGGAGGCTTTTTCTCTTCTGCAATTAACCACACAACTATCCCAAGGGAGATTCTAAGGTTGTGTGCATGGGTAGAAAATTTTCAGATGGTTAGCAATCGCATAGTTTTCTCATGAATACTGTGCTGAAATAGTAATATTTGTTTAATCCAATGCTGTTAATATGATCTAATGACTATGGAGTCAAAATATTGTATCATTTGAAGGATATTGTAATGAGAGTTAAATTTTAATACATTATTATTATAATAATATTTGATATGTCAACTAATTAATTAAAAATAATTGTAGATATAATTTTTAAATAATTATTATAAAATTAATAATTTCTAAGTATATAATATATTATTTAATAAATATATTACAATATAAATTTAATATTAAAGTGGTATTTGTCCTAGCATTCTGGTTATGTAAAAAAATTTCTCTTCGTTCTATAAAAAAAAAACATCTTTCAAACGAACACAAATTAATTAAAAGTTTGCCTTTAGAAAAAAAAAATCAAAACCAAAAAACATAGATTGATAGTATTCTCTGGATGAGAAGAAAACCCAGAATTCAATCATGCTTTATTATGTTTGATTCAACTTAAATTTTTAAAAAATAATTATTTATTTTTCAATATTCTCTTAAAAATTAAAAAAAAATAATCTTTTAAAAAAATTGAACTGAAATAACCATGTGATGTATGAGATTATATTAAGAGTAAAAATATGAAAATAGAATAAGTCTACTATGCTATGAAAAATTATTTTCTAAATTTGACTTCAATTAAAAAAAATAAACATATACATAGAAAATAACTAATTCAGAGAAAATCATATATCATAATTGAGTTAGATAGAAAACTATGTATCATACAACTGTCTAGTATTGAATAAAAAACATAGACGCGTCAAAAAAATTATATCTTTAAACGGATCTATAAAACGTAACAAATTAATCGAAATCCAAAATAATTTCTCGAAACTGAAAATCGTTGATAAAAAAATATATATGTATTATATTATTTTTTTAAGGGCATATATATTTTTTAAAATTTAATATAATGTGAAATAGATGTAAATAGCAAGATGAAACCTATAAAAAAAATTATTTCTCTACGTCATCGTAAGCATTTAGTTTAATATTAAGAAAATAAATGTACTATAATTGCTTGAAATTGACGTATATTAATTGTCGAGAGATTCAAAATTAATATGGGCTATCAGAAGGAAGTTTCCATGGCCGCAAATGGAACGACTCTTTCCAGTGGATCCATCAAACGGATATCTAATAATTAAATGACAACAAAGGATCGAAATTTGTCTCCCTTAACTTTTATATTTGAATGTGACACATCTCAACATTTCTAAAAGGGAAATGTGACTGAAGTGAAATTTTTTAATACTTTTTAATTATTAGATAAAATTTTTATTACTCTAACTAAATAATTAAAGTGAACTTTTTATATTTCAAGCAATATGAAATTATATATAATAATAAAAAGGTTTAATTTTAATATACTATCAATATAATAATTTTTAAATTAACAATCATTTAAAAATTATGATAGGTATAATTTTAAAATAATTATTATAAAAATCAACATTTTTAATAATATGATAATCTATGATTGAATGGTAGTATTAAAAATTTTACACTATCAATATATTTCAATTAAATTTATAAAAAAAAATATCAAAGATATACTATTAGCATTATCTTTTTAAAACTTAGGGAAAAATCACATGTAATTTTATTTTAGTTAATAGCTAACAAATTCTAATTATTGTAAAATATTTTGACCTGAGTATTACTCTCCCGAATATGTACAAGGCATTTTAACTACAAATGTGTGGATTAGTTACTGCATTGACACATTCTCATGACATTTTGAGACAGTTTAAGGCATTTTCCTTACACATAAAAGGCCTTGGTTGAAGATTAACAAAGGTTAATTTATATGGTATACAGCATGGTAAATGCAGTGCAGGAACATTTTAAATTACCTGCATGTTTAATTGATTAAGCATGCTTCAGTTGTCGATTGGCTATACAGTTCCATTAATTAATTGATGTTTGAGATAGTACATGCTTTAAATTAAATTTGTCGGAAGGTACATGCTAAAGACTATATATTAGACTGTATTTTTATTTTATGGATCAACCTCAAATCATATATCCAGTACCCAGTTCCCCAATCAGTGCTTCTCATAACAAAATAAAGAGAATAGATCTAACATGGTGGCAACCTGAACCATGGTGTAGAAAACAATTTACAATGATAATTATTGATCAACACTTTACAGATAACATAATAAGTTACAAGATTACATTTAAAAAAGTTAGAGCATATAGTGATAAAACTAGTATAAATTATCACCCCCAAAACCAATCCTTGTCACATAACACCACAAATAGCACTGCTATAAACGGTTTAAGAAGCAAGAGAAAAAGTTGCCTGCATTGATTATGAAGACAACTGTAGGAATAAAATGATTAGTTGATCAGCCAATTTTTGTTCTATCTTCCTCCCCACAATAAGGCTTCTGATCAAGAAAAAGTTGATAGAGACAAAAATCAAAGATGTGATACCATGTTTTCTTTGATACTTCTTCATTCACAACTCTATTCTAAGTGCACCAATGGCATGCATACATCCCTACCTGCTCCCCCCATTTTTCACTTTCACCCTCTCCTCAGGAATGGTAGCAACATTCTTATTGGAAACCGCATTTCCCACCTTAGTTGGAACAGAATGCCTTCTTGATCCAGCTGCTGGGAAAGAAAGCCTTTTCTTTGCAGCAAAAGTAGTAGCTGTCTTTTCAGGTGTTCCATTTTTATGTACACCAAATGATGAACTTTGCAATTTGGTCTTGGCCTTTGCAACCTTTGGGGTGTGACTTGCAAAAGCAGGTGATGAGCTTGCAGTACTTTCATCATCTTTTGCCGGAGATCCTGGGATGCTATGCCTTCGATTGTTTTCTAAACTTGGCCCAAACATGCTTCCTGAGTCGCCATCACCACCCCAAGAACCACCTTTTGGACTTGATGATCCCTTTGCCTTTGTTCCATTAGCAGATGGGGTCTTTGAAGCTTGTGTTGAAGGGGAATTGAAGCCACGAGGCTGGCTCGCTTTTTGGCTAGTAGGGGGGTTCTTGTTGTCTTGATTTTGATCACGGAGAGAATACAATTTTGTGATTTCACCAACTGACATGGTGCGGTTTGCAGCAGCATTTTTTGTTGATGCTTTATCCTTGAGATTCATGGTGTTTTGACCCTCCCATGGTCTTGCAGCCATCCATCTCTCTAGCCAATTCCAGCCCCAGTGAGGATTATTTGGATCCATAACTGTGGCATTTGCAGATTTTGAAGAGTTCTTCCATGTTTGCTGTTGAAGAAAGTAATTCATTATCCTTAAAAAATCATTTATATTTACCAAATCTTGAGCCTACCACCCACATGAACAAAACATACAGATGCATAGACAAATGGAGTACTAGTGTTGTGCACATGTATTTTCAATCTGTTTCCGGTTTCATTTTCAACATAATCCTACATTGATGACTTGGTAAGTGCATGAGTTTATTTACATTTCAAAATACATGTGTTCATTGCAGAAGAATCACAGCAGCAAGCATAGGTTGGCAAATTATTAAATTGAAAAATAAAATAATCATAAAGGTCCTAAATTACATATTATTTCAGTATCAGAAATGATGTAGATGAGATTGTTAACACATATGAACCAATTGACTAGTGTAGGAAAATCAAAGTGTATTTCTGTGTGCATGGGCTTAGATAAAAGACTTAAATGTTACTGAATCCAGAACTTTTTTTCTCTTGTTCTACTAAAATAAAATTAAAAAAAAAAAAAACACTATAGAAGAGGTCTTCTACCTGATGCGTTGATGAATAGGCCCGGGCCCTCTCTCTTCTCATGGCAGCTACTTGCCTACTCAACAATTTTGCTTCAATTTGTTCCTTTGATTTCGAGCTATCATCCCATTTTTCTCCACCCTGCTGGAAAAGTATTTACCACTTGGTTACGCATTTCAAAAGCAGTATAAACAATATCATGTTTTTCACAAGTTTTGAAAGGGGTGATGAACAAAAAAATTGTATAAGGAAGAAAAATGAAAAATAATTAACAATTTGTCATAAATTAGCTCAAAACATCAGGCATAGTTCATATACAAAGGGAAACACACACATTTCAAAAGCAATAAAAACATAAGATGCATCATAACAGGCAAATACTATTATACTCATAAAGTGCTTACAGCAATTTGCAACTTGTCAAGATCCTTTTCACGTTTCTGCTGCATTTGGCGTTGATGAGATTGGTTGTCCTCTGACATTCTGATCTTCCGTGCACGAACCTCAGACTGCAACCGTGAAAAAGTTTGCATGCATTGTAAGGTGATAGCTGCTTGCCGTTGAACACATTGTGCTCGCACCAATGTTTTCAACCTCGCCAATCCTCTCAAGCCACGCAATGATCTTCTTGCCTGAAAGCCATATATAACAAGAAACTAATTGATTTTCGAAATACTATGAACCTTCCAATCTAATTACGTCCTATATTATATATTAACTATGAACACGTCATTCTTGTATGAGTACAGCCACTATAGACTAAATAAAATTTTGCGATAAAGTTAAGATATATAACTCAATGGTTTTATATTCATTAAGTAGTAACTGTAACTCATAAATATTTGTCAACATTTTGTGTGCAGTTATTGCTGGTGTAGTATTAATCCAAATAATTTGGAATTGGATAACAAGAGAGAGAAACACAAATTTTATCAAATTTTATTAATGAACCCTATAACCAATCATGATGAACCTTCATTCAATAAAATTTATATTTGTCTCCCTCCATACACATACCTGATATCCACGGAATGCGGTCTGAATCTTGATAGCTGCTATTTCTTCATCGGTTTTTCCAGGGTAACGAGATGTATTTGTGAAACGAGAACCTTCTGCAGCAGTTTGAGCAGCAGCAACAGCAGCACCAGCAGCCACAGCAGTTGCCAAAACCAAAGAAAAAGCTTGCTTGTTCTGTTCATTCTCTGCTCCCCTTCTTGGTTTCATTTCTTTCCTTGGTGGAAGTGAGGGAACAACAGCAATTGCTGACCCTTCAGGTGCCCTCTCTAGATCCTCAAGTTGAGGATGCCCAAAACATGATATCTTGGACCTTTGTTGATTTTTCTGTTTTTTATAACCAAAAATTAAAAACTGTTCTGCATGAAAATTTTCTCCTATTTCATCACAATTTTCTTGAGGTAATAATGTAACTTATGTTGTTATTCACAAACAAACCTGTTCCTTTTTGGAATCAGAACTAAAAACTTTCTTCACTGTAGAAAACCAACTCCCTTTCCTCCCCATGTGCAGTTCCTTTATCTTCATAAAAAAAACACATTTTAAATTAAATAACAAGCCAATTAACATAAAATCAACACATTTCATTCATTCTTAAAATGGAGAACAAAAAGAGAATAGATGAACAAAAGTTGACCTTGTGCTTCAATTTAATGATATATCAGAATTCCATGCACGGGGTTGTAAAAGTTGAAATTTCAACAGAATTTCAAAATGGATGATATATCACAAATGCTAGAAGCAGATGTGTGACAAACGTATTCAATAAAAGTCATTCCCATCCCCAATTAATGCAAAGGACTAGAAACAGAAACTAAATAGAAAAAACACCACAAAAACAAAGAAAATGCAAGGAATATTGAAAAAAGAATAATAAAATATACAAATATAGCAACGCAATGAATGATAATTCAAAAAATCATGAAAGACATAATATATCCTGATATGAGAAGAGACAAAAAGAATAAGAAAGAGGACAAAAATGAAGTGTTTAAAATTGCAAGACCTTTGCATGAGAATCACAGATGTCTCTGCAAATGAATGCACATGCGCCTTGTGAAGAGAAAGAAAGGACAAAGGAGGGAAGGAGAAAAGTTGAAGGATGAATCTATTACAGCAAAGATTGGGTGTTAGGATAAGTGGGGTCCCTATACAGATTGTGACTCCTAAATTTAACCTCCATAAATAACACCCTACCCAAACACAAACAAAATAACAGAATCCTTCCCTATCTTTTTTAGTTTTTCATGGTCTTCAATTTCCCTTTTACTTTTTCAAAACCAATATAAACAAAATTCAACTCACATTCTTTTTAATATATTCCTATTTTTCTCAATAATAACCACTTATTCAAAATCAAATTAAACAACATTAACAGACTATTTTTCCCCCTTCTTTTGATAATAATCGGTCGAATTTCTCAATATATATTTATAAATTTGGACCATATGTTTTAAACTCGATAGGTTTATCAGATTTTATTACAAATGAATCATCAGAGACGTAATCAAAAGAAACAATTCAGAAGATGGAATCAAAAAGTGGTCAAGCAATGACCCAACCTTAACGGTTGGTCCACCCTTGCTTAAATGTATATTCCTCGTTATCAACTTGTGTCAGAGTAAAATATTATATTCACAAATAAGAAATGGACTTTTCTTTTCATTTTACTCCTACAATTACTTTTTTATTTTTTTTAAATCTATTATTTGGAAAATCAAAAGTATACAACACAGTTCCAAATATATGTATAATTATACTGGAGAAGTATATCTTTAGATAAAATATTAATTTTAATTAGCACTCAAATTAACTGTAAGTTTAATTTTATATATTATCAGTATAAAAGTATTTTAGATTATCAATTAATTAAAAACTATTATGAATATAATTTTTAAAATAATTTATATAAAAACTAACAACTAAATATTTAATTATAGTTTATCCAAAAGAAATATATATTTAATTATATGATAACTAATAATTTAATATCAGTATAAAAAACTATTGATGTATAAAGACGTGTTTTTTTGGTAAATAGACGTATTTCACACGTAACCTTAAGTATATACATTGCGGACCCTATCTAGAATTCAATTCTAAAACTAATGTAACTATGACCCATGAAAATATTAGTTTTACACGGTAATAACTAGTAATTAGACTATCCCCCCCCCCCCTGTATTTACTTCTTGTTTTAACAAATAACTATCAACTTTAAGTATGGCAAATTTTTAAAATACATAAATTAATTTTAATTTATTCTCTTATAAAAATTTGTTGAAATTAAAAATTTACTAAAATAATAAAATTTTGATACAATATTATAGATATTTTTATACTTTTTATTTAAAATTAAAATATTATATTTAATGCAATGATAACATTAAATATCTTACCATGATTAAATCTTAATCTTAATTAAAAGCAGCATAAAAAAATATTTATAATATTACATTTAAATTTTATTATTATCAAAACTCACTTTATATTTCAATAATAATTCTTTTCCATACAAACTGCATTATTTATTCATTTATATCTCTTATTTAATAGTTTGCAATTTTATAAAATAAAAAAATATAACAAAACTAACAAAATAAATATATATATTATTATTATTATTATTATTATTATATATGTTAAATTTTTTCCTTAATATTTACCCCTTCTTTGATGCTTGATAGGACTTAACACATCTTATGCTACAAAATAACATTGATCGTCATACTGTATGAATAGTTGTTGCGCTAAATTTCACAAATTACAAAATAATGAATTATGATGCATGTTTTGAGTTAATGATAGGAAGAACATCATTCTACATTCTATCTGAAATATTTTGAGATGAGTATTGAGATTTGAGACGAGTAAGGAAAAAATAGAAGAAAAAATATTAAAATTAAAATACTATTGCGATAATGGAAGCTCTTGTATGATACAACAGAACTTAACCACAAACAAAAAAAAAATGCTGTTGAACTATGAGATTAATTCATTATACTTAACAGCACAGGAGAAGAATGTTTGTGTGTGTGATGGATGCAACACTGTATGAGCTATCTATCTACCTATCAATGATCTATCTCTATTTCTTTTTGGCGAACATTTCATGGGCATCATTAAAGATTTGGTTTATAATACGTGGACTAGTAGGAGTGGTCCACGTGTCATTCATCTCCAAATTATTCACACAAAAGAAGCCTTTACGGCGTCGTTTGCAATCTTAGTGCTGCCGGTGCTGCAGCTTAAGGCCAAGAAGATTGACTTCAACTCCTTCCATATCCCTTTCTCGTTCCTTTTTCTCTCCGGTGCCGGAAACATGCTCGCCGGTTCTCTCCGGCTTTGTCTCTTTCTAATGTCTCCCAATTGCATCTCTATGGTAGAAAACTTTGACATCCCAAACATAAACAAAAACCATCTAGACTTTGTGCTACTAGTCCTCACCAACTCGCATCCCAAACTCTTTGAATCCTTTCCTCCTAATGAACTGCGTTTATTGCTGCTGTTATTGCCAACATGTGAATGATCTTTGAACCGAATGAGTTTGCCGCAAAATATTATGTTCTCTGCAGTTGGACCAATTGATGAGGTCCCGAATTCTTCGCTCAGAAACTCGAACAAATCATCATCATCGTTCTTTTCTTTCGACAAATCACCACCGCTCCATTCATCTGAAACTGATTCGCCACTGTAAATTGGAAGGTCACAAAGAGATAGGGTTTCTTCTTCTTCGAATGGATCTTGTTGCAGCAGAGTGTTTTCTTCATATGAATCTTGTGCCGCAACCGCCATTGCTACTTAACACTAAGAGGTATATAGAAACAAAAGGGAATTATGAATGTGTATATTGATGTGAAGAATATTTTTTTCTGTAACTGCTTATGGGGGTGTCTTCATCTGTTCATATATATATATTGATATCGATACCATCTAGATGAATAGGAATATATAAATAATAAGGTACTCCAATTTAACAGTTTAATTAACCATCTAGAAGAGCAGGCACCAAAGGCCTAAAAAAGGAGGTTCTAAAATTATATAATTGATAATTCAAATTGCTTCTAGATATGGAGATAGCAATGCTTCATTCTACAATTTTATTAACTTTTTTGGAGGCTGCTTAGCTTGTTTCCACATGTCTCACCTAAGTTTGTGTTTGGCTTTTTGCTTCCTTGTCAAATTCCAAGGTCCCACTACCTTATAGAGTCACTTATTTTATTTAGAACTTTGATACTGGTACAATCCAATTCACTTAATTTATTTAGAATTTCATACTCTTACACCTCATTTACAAGTATATATATATATATATATATATATATATATAGTAGTCAAAGAATAGAGAGATTAAATATAATATATAATGTAATAAAAAATAAGATATAAATACTGATATTGTATATAATGATATTTATTTACTGTTTGGCACAGTTGACCTCTGTGGAGCCGGCGTATTCACCAAAGTGGCTTATACTCTTCTAACTTTTTGCCTGCACACAATGCTGGTATGTTGATGTTGACTTCTTTTTTGTTATGTTTTGTTCACAGATATAGTAAAAGAAGATTTGATTTGTCGTCTTTGACTTGCTACATATGCGACTATATACAGTTTTATTGATGACCTTAAAATGGTAACAGTTTGAAATTTAAGCAAAACATGCTAAAGAATTGAGATATGGTTCCAGAAACCACTTGAAATAGCTGTTTGCCTTTCTCGAGCATTGATTAATTATTTAGTGGATTAAGTTGTTGGTTATGGCTAATGAAAACAATTAATATCAGCGAGATCGGTATCGGTATGAGAGACAAAACAGTATTCAGTACAGCTAATTTTCTTATAGGAATTTAATTTGCTGAGTGAAAATATCTTTTAGACTTTAGGTTTTATTTAAATTTGTTCAACTTCGCCCAAATGATTTTTTTCAGAATGTTCCCAGGTCAAATTATTTGAATGGGCTTTTGTACTAGAGTTAATGTGTTGTGGGTTGATTTTTAGCATATACATGTAAAGGTATGTAGATATTTTGAGGAAGAAAAAAAGTTATAAATGTAATAAATGATATGATAAGAAGAATATGCAAGAGAAATATGATACATATTAAATGAAGACATTTTTGGAACATACAAAATTATATTTAAATTAGAATGTAATTTTTGTATATTATCGTTTTAACACCCTCACTCTCCTTGTTAAAAAAGATCCCCTTTTAAAATTCCACCTTCGAGTTAAAAGATGTATATAAAACAATGTTTCTATTAAAAAAGAGAGAGAGGGTGTCATAGAGACGAAGGTGGAGTAGGTTATCAATGTTTTATCGTTCAAAAATGAATTAAGTTGACGGATTCTTGCATTTTGTTGAAAACTTAATGGTGTTAATGAGAGGTGTCTTATTTCATTCATTAAACTGAAAATAAAACCATGCAATAAAATATAAAAAAAAAAAAGATATATTTAAAACATAAAAGAGACCTCAAATAAAAGTTTGAGGATATTTAATAAAATAAATTAAGTAATTTTGTCGTGCTTTTATATTACATATGTTATTAAATTTATTGTAATAAATTTGTTTCTATTTTTTAAAATCCTATAATTTAATATTTCATATTTTTAACCATTGTAAAGTTAATTTTATCGTACAGACATGAGTGCTATGTTAGTTATTTTTTAAAAAAATTAAAAATAGTAATATATTTTTTAACGTAATTTTAGTATTGATTTGATACGATACTCGGTTGAAAGCAATCTATTCGCGAATCGTGAGAATATATAGGTCTGTTTATTTTTAAAAAATATATTTTATTTTTATTTTTATTTATAAAAATATTATCTTATTCTCATTCTATTTTATGTTTTTAAAATTTTGTACTGAAAAGTAAAAATAGAAAATAATTTTTTTTATTATGTTTTATACAAAATATTAAAAAAAAGTTTTCTAAAATTAAACATTACCTAATTATTTAAAAATGAATATTTATTTAAATAATATTTTTTTATATATGAAAAACAATCAGGTTTCAACTCAGAAATTTATATAAATTATTACAATTTTTAATTATTCAATTTTAGTAACTTAGCATGAATGTGTTTTTGACAAAACAATTAAATGACTTATAAATTGGTAATTAAGTTCGGTTGAACAAATATAGTTATTAGAGCTAAGAATTTAATTTTGATATATTCTGAGTATAAAATTATAGAATATTAATAAAAAATTATAGTAAATATAATTTTAAAATTAATTTATTTTAATATAAATTAATTTATAATTAAATGATAATATAAAAAATAATATTATCAATATATTTTAAATAAAAATTAAAAATATTTAATTATAATTTTTTAAAGAGTTATTAGATTAAAACCTCTTATCTACGAAGGCTAATAAAAGTGCAAAATGACCTGTAAACTGCACTATTTTTTCAATTTTACCCTTAATGAATTATTGAAAAGACAAATTTTTTACACTCTCCTAATTAATATTCTTATCTTCAATAAATTATACGTACACAATCATTCTTGATTTTTATTATTTTATGAAATATAACATACCTAATAATAATATTAAATTTATATAAAAATTAATTATGTATTTATACAAATCCACATAAATATATCCTTTTACATGATTTTATATGTATCAAATAAATAATCAATTAATATTAGCAAATAACTTCATTTCAATCAATTTATTTATTAATTTTGAATCATTAAAGGAAACTTTTCAACTAACATTTCATTTATCGGCCAACATTCCAAATGTGCTTAAAATGTTAGTTTGGATTTTTAGTTAAAACAACATCCTAAATCAAGTTGGCAATACCACTGTATGAGTAGCCCAACGTTTCGCCTATTTTACAAATATAGGCAGTGTTTTTAATGAGTAGCCCAACGTTTCTTCGGTCCTTCTAATCCACACACTGCATGGTTATAGAACATAAAAACTTCATGTGTAGGTTTGGATCATGTAATCTGGAAATTAAAATGGTTCTTTTTATGGTATTTTCATAAATTTGAGAATACAATACCTAAACTGATATAATTTTATATGTTTATATCATTTATTCTTCATTATTTTAGGTCTCTTTCAAGGCAGTTTTAGTTTTTATTTTTAAAATTTTTAAAATTAAAACCAGCCTTAGTTTTAAATTTTTTAATTTTAACTACTAATTTTCAATAATTATTCCTATAAATTTGTAGTATTTAAAAAAATAAATTAAAACTAATTTTAGTTTTAAATTTTTTAAAACTAAAAAATATTTTTTTATAAACATAATTTAATATCAAATATATTTTTATTAATACATTTGAATTTGTTTAACATCCAACTTATCAGGTAATTTAAAATTATTATAATGTATGAAATACACTCTATTTTTATATTGCAATAATTACTATCAATTAATTGAGATTTATAATATATATATATATATATAATTTAATTAGATATATAATGTTAAAAAAAGTAAAAAATACTAGCATTTATTTTATTCTTATTCTAAACAGACTATATTATATGATTAATTTAAAATATTGATATAATTTTGTAATAATTTATTTTTATTATTATAATAGTTAATTTTTATATTAAAAATGAAAGAAAAATAATAATAATTTAAATTTAAAATACAGTTTAATTTTTTATGTATATTCTTTTAATACACTTAAATTTGTTTAACCTTATGTCTTAATTTGATGTATAATATTAAAAAGTATAAAATTTTAACATTTATTTTATTCTGTTTGAAAAACACAGGATTATATAATACAATGATTTAAAAATTTTAGCATAGTTTTATAACAATTAATTTTTTTTGTTATTTTAAAAGTTAAATTTTATATTAAAATTTGACAACAAAATATAATAATATAAGTAAATGTGAACTAATATGTATTTATAATATAGTTTAAATTTTCATAGATTTAACTTAAAATTAAATACATTTTTATTAATGTACTTTATTGGTTTAATATTTAATTTAATATCAAATAGTTTAAATTAATATAATTCAAAAGACACGTAATATTTTTTTAAAAAAATACTACTAAACTAGTTGATATTTATCATATATAATTTAAGTTGACATATAATATTAAAAATTTGAAAAATTCAAACATTTATTTTATTTTACTAAAAAAAATAAAATATTATAAATTTTTTAAATAATAATCTAATTTTAAATTAATTACTTTTAGTTGATTTAACAGTGATTTTTTATTAAAGATTAACAACAAAATTCAGCAATTTAAGTTAATATAAACCAGTTTAGATTTATAATACAACTATTTTTTTTTACAAATTTAACTTATTTTTTTACGATATAGAAAGTGATAAGGTAATAAGGTTTGAATGCATAATTCTCATATAAAACTATTTGATATCAATTTATCCACTTGATTAATTATGTTGGTTTAATTTGTTTGGCATCTAACTTAATATCATATTAAGTAATTTAAAATTTTTATAATTAAAAAATACATCATATTTCTATTAAAAAATTTAATTCCAACTAATAAAAATTTAATTATACATATATAATTTAATTTAACCTATAATACTAAAAATACTCAAATATTTATTTTAAATATTAACAAATTTTGTAATAGTTTATTTTTATTGTTTTAATAATTAAATTTTATATTAAAATTTGATAAAAAAAATTTAATAATTTAAGTTAATGTGAATTAATTTAAATTTATAATACTATTTTTTTTAAAAAAAATTACTTAATAAATATATTTTTATTAATTTACTTAAATTTATTTAATATTTAATATTTTTACTATGTAAAAAATGATAAAATTTAAACTTAAGATTCAATATAAAACAATTTTAATTCTCATCCTTTACTATTACTGGACGAATTCTAATAACTTGTTTAATATTTATTTAATATTAAATATTTTTCAATTATCTAAATTCAATAAATATATAATATTTTTATATAAAAAATTATTGTTAATTAATTGATATTTATGATATATAATTTAATTTGATGTATAATATTAATAATTTAAAGTCTTAAATTTTATTTTATTTATTTTGTTAGAAAAATTTAGATTATGTAATATATTTAAATTTAAATATTAATATTATTTTATAATAATTAATTTTTTATATTAATAAAAATATGCAAATTTAAGAAAAAATTAATAATTTAAATTAATACGGACAAAATTAAATTTATAATATAATTTTATTTAATATCAAATATATTTTTATTAATATAAAAAAATACCAATTAAAATATCATGGTCCCTCACCCTCCAATCCTTACACTCTGTTTTAGGTCCCACCACCACTTAATTTATTCATATATTATTTCCCACTGTTGACATTTCTCGGGCCGGCACGTTCAATTCATCACCATATGTATACTCACGTCCGCATTGACTTCTTTTATTTGTTTTGGCTTCTATCAACAAATAAGCAATGCAAGCCTACATATTATTTATATATCATCCCAAATTTACAAACAAACTTAAACAAATATATGCAATAGTTACAAATATAATTCTGTAAAGTAGTTTCAAGGGTGCTATATGCTTAATTGTCTAGTGTATTAATAAATTATTTAGTAAATTAGATGATAAACTATGACTATAGTTTTCCTTGAGAAAAAACAAAAGAGAGGGTGAACCAATTGTTGATGCAGCACATTCAGCTTGGTCGGGTATAAGAAACAAAATAGGATCCGGTATATCAAATGTCGTTCAAATTATCTACTTCATTTGAAGTTCGGAAATGCCTATTCTAGCTATAAGATTTTATTTTTTTTGCAGGGTGGAAATATGCTCCTTCTTTAATTTTACACACGTAAATATTAATTAATAATTTTAAGTTTGAATTTCCAAACATGATCGAGTTAAAACTCAGTATAAAAAGTTATTATATATGGGCGTAAAGAAACAATTAATGACTGTAAATTTTAATGAGATAAGTGTTGGTGACATGCATTTGGACTCATAAACATTTATCTTTATTATTGAGACGAATTTTATACTATTTCCACTATTAGATAATTGGCTTAAATTAATTTATGGGCCCAGTGTTTACCTAGCAATAAAAAAAATAAAATAAAAAAGGCTATTAAGATTCCTCGTTATAATAATATATTTTATCTCTTGTATCCCTGAAAGTTAGTATATATCATCATTTGCTTTGAACTTCATGGTCGGTTCCATTGTGTTTCCACCAAGGGTCTAGCTTCATAGTGTATAGTATCTTCTGCATTATAATAAGAGTTTAAACCATTTGGCAGATTAGTGATACCTCTGGATGAACACCATCATGCTCCTGTGGCCCTATGCGTCCATCTCTTGTCTTCAAGCAAAATCCCATTGTTCGTCCCTTGCAATGTTAATTATCACGTCCAATATTCGAGTAATTTTTCTATGGACACACACTTAACTACTCAAATTTAGGCACAACTAATTACATAATTACATATGTAAGTTAAGAATAAAAATGCCAGCTTTTATTGTTAAATTAATTTCAGTGACTTACATACATTTATTTAAAAAATTCAAACGTTCAAATTCCTTTTTTTTATGTTATTATTTCGTTACCATAACAGTAAAAAACGGTTAAATATATTTTTACTTTTTTAAAAAATTAATATTTTTATTTTTTAAAATGATTAATTTAAATTTTTTAAATTTTAAAATATATTATATTTAATTTTTAAAATAATTAATATTTGACCCGTTATATATATTAATGTTTGAAATGTGAACAACGAAAAACTAAAAATAAAGTAGAGTCAAAATTTCAGAAATATATATATATATATATAAATAAATAAAAACGAATGGAGATGCAACTATCATGAAGAGACCAAGAAATATGAAGAAAAAATTGAAAAAAGTGATAGATTGTGGTCTCATGGTCATGGGTATATCTGCGCCCCTGGCTTCTATATTTCTTGTTTTTTTGTAAAGCTTCTATGTTTTTTAAGTATTTTATTTTACATTGTCATATTTTTATTTTATTTTTACATTTATAATTTTGTTATTGACTATGTGTAAATGTCTTGGATCTGTGGCAGACTGCCAGTGTAACTACTAATCCCAATTGAATGACCGCAAATTTTATATAGCAGAAATGGAAATATATGTGGGACAAGCAAATCAGGTGCATCTATAATACACTATTTTTTTGGTCGTGGCAATCTATAAGACACTTTAAATAAATAAAAAAATGTAATTAAAATAAGTATAATTAAGCCATTTAGTCCCACTTTTTTGGGCCTTCTTATTGGATTTTGATAGGTCTGGCCTGAATAAAAGTATGGGCTGGCTTATAGTCCAGACCTGTCATGAGTAAGGGATGGGGGATATGAAGAAATCAAAACACAAAACAAAGGATAAATTTTATATTAAAAATATTTTTTCTTTATAGTTTATCATCCAAAAAAAAATTTGCGACCATTCTACACTATGAATGTATTTGAATAAATTAATTAATTGTATTTATTTTTAAAAAATCATCACAAAAAATTTATAACATAAATTTGAGTATAAAACTTAACAGAATAAACTGAAAAAAATATTTTAATAAATTAAATTAAATTTTTATTGTAATAAATAAAATAATTTATACAAATTATAAAAACTATTTTCATACATTTTTCATACATTCTTACTAATATTTCTCAAAATTTGTAGCTTAACTTCTTTTTTCATCTTATAGTCAAAGTCAACTCAAGATATTAGAAAATAAGATGTATATGTATAATTTTAATTTTTTGAATTAAAAAATATTAATATATGTGCATATTTTTAAAAAAAACTGTTAAACATAATATTCAATTAAACATATTTAACATAAAAAAAACGTGCTGTTGGTTTTAAGAAACTATATTTTAAGTTTTCTAAAATTTTTAATAAAGGTAATAATTAATAGTTAGTTATTAGATTTATTGAATATCATGTTTTCTATATATAAATAATTTTTAGTAATAGACGTAATTAAGTTATATTCATATGGTAATATATCTTCGTTTTAAAAATAAGACGATGGTTGAAGATTTTTAAAATTAAATCCACGATAAAATTGATTTAAGGTTTATTGATTTAATTGTAGTTAAATTATATTTAAATTGATATTAATGAAATATTATTTTCAAAATATTTATAATATATTTTATTAAAATATATTAATAAATAAATATATTAATGTTATAATTTTTATGATTGAAAATTAAAAAATTATATGTATTTTATTTTTATAAAATTTAAATTATACACAAAAAAATAAATAATATAATATAATTTTATCTGTATCTTTTAAAAGTATTAAAATAATATTATTTATATATAAACTGATTTTTATTGATTTTGTCATTTTATCGTTGATTTATCAATTTTACTAATTCGTTGTCTCAATTGATCTATAAAAATTTAATTTTAAATTTAATCAATCTGTTTCATCAATTTAGTTTGATTTTTATAACCATGATTTTAAGTATTAAATAAAAATTTAACAAAAAAACTAATTTTAAATATTAAATAACTTTTTTAAAAAAAATATTGTATGTAGAGGATTTCAAAACTGAAAATTTTCAATATATATTTTCGAAATTTCACTATATCTTTTCAACAAAGCATTAGCATCGTTTTTTCTATATATTCACAATAGGGATAAACTGATTTTTTTTCCCAAGTTTATAGCTTGCCATATTTAAAATTTAATTTAATTATTTTTTTAATAAATAGATAAATTTATATTTATTTAAAAAAATAATTCAAATTTATGTTTATAAAAAAGTTTTTTAATCTGTTTAAATATATAAATTTATTATAATTTTATAATTTATTTTAATATATATTGTAATATACCACATATAAACATATTATATTTATTTTAATATATTAGATTTATATATATATATATATTATCATTCGTTAATATCAATGTCAAATATAATATTTACATTAATTTAATAATTTTTTATAAAATATAAAATTTATCAATTAAATTAATAATTTAAATTCTTTTTATCAAATATATCATATTTATAAAATTTTATATAAAATAAAAATTAATAGATGTTTTATTGCAAGATTTGATTCAATTATTTTATGATTTATATTTTTTTAAAAACAAAAATAATGTTAAATAAAAATAGAATGTTATGTTTAAAATTAAAAAAATCACAATTTATAACTAAAAATCATGTTTATAATAAATAAAATAATATATGGAAGTAAACATAACAATTCAAACATTCCAATAATAATTATTCTTTGAAATTTAATATTACATTAAAATCAAGTATGATTACATGATTTTATTTTGTTTGATTTGATTCTGCATGCAAAAAACTATAAATTGAATTGTAAAAAAATGTGATATTTAAAAATTTTAATTTATTATTTTTTTCAATTTTTTTTTAGAACAGATTGGTTGAGTATCTGAACACCCCTAAACCTAATAAAGGACAAGTTACGTTAACCAAATCACAATGGATGATACTGATCTAAATATCACGTTAAGATCATGAAAAAAAAAAATGCGTACTATTTGATGTAAATTTGCAAGAGACTAACCAAAACTATTCTGACAAATAATAAATAAATAAAAATAAAAAAGAAGGAGGAGGAAGAATGAGAAAATGAGTTATAAAAATTATATTCCATCACAATAATTGCAGGCAATAAACGAATGATCTAATTAAGCTAAAAACCATCTATTAATTGAAACGGGTTACAACTTTATAACTAAGCTAAGAACCATCTACCAATTGATAATTCATAACTTAATTAGATGTTTCATTTATTATTTACAGTTATTATGGTATATTGTAATTTCCTTGGTTTCATATATCCCTATTTCATTTAATTATTTGAACAATATACAGTATGACTAGTTTATTGTAAATTTATATCAATAACAATACACATTATTTTCCAAAGTTTCTTCTTCATGGGATCACAGCTGTGCCATCCTTGTGTATTGATCCACCCCTATTTTGCTGCCAATTTCTATTACTTTTTGTCATCGTCACCGAACTAAGAATATAAGGTCAGGTGGAAATTAATCCCAGCTGGCTTTAATTAATGACAACAAACATCAAATATAACTAATTGAGCTATATGTGAACTGTTATTGGCTAATATGAATTTACAATAGACTAATCATACTTATATATACAAAGTTATTCATAAAAAAAATATAAGAACACTACAATCCACGACAATAATTACAAATAAAAAATGAATTATTTATTAACAAAAACAACTGAACAATCTTCTAACTAAGCTAAAAAACATTTGTTCATAAAAATATATCAACAAGAAGAAAGAAAATTGAAGCTATTGTCATGTTAGCCTAATTATTTTAGATAGTTATGATTTATTTGACTAACTTATAAGTCATTTTAATATAACCGGGCCGGATTTATTTCACTAACTTATGGGGTGCATTGAGTAAATAATTTAAGTATTTATTTAACATTTTTCATCATATAACAAATCATGTCATATATTTGATAATAAAATCTATTAAATAAGTGAATAAAATGAATACTTCATAAAAAGTTATTGAGATAATTTTAAGGAGTTTATGAAACTTATCTTAATATTTCAATAAAACAAAAAGTTTTTTATCATTGGATGAGTATTTTTCAATTTAAATGAAATCTAATAAACAGAGAGAATACTGTATTTGTACATGCAAAATAGATATTTTCACTTGTAAAGATGAGTATTTATTATATTGAATAGGAATTAATTTTACCAATAAAAATTTCAAAATAAAAAAAATGAAAACATCTTAGTAAGATTTGTAAGTTATCCATGAATTTTACACGTATTTTAATTTTAAAAATAAAAATAAAATGAAGATAAATTTAATATTTTATTATCAACAATAAATATTTTATACATTATCTTCCTGTTACTTTTTTTATATAATATTTTTTATTTTAAAGTTAAAAAATTAAACAGGAAAAATAATAACCATAAAAAATAATTATTGTTATTCTTAAGGAATAAATATATATTTTTAATAGTGCATCAAATCAAAACTTATTTTAAAAATAGAAAATTTAAAATTTATGAAGAATCTTTTCCATAAATTATGCATGAAGATCTCTCTTTCACTTTTCAAAATAAAGATTTTAACTCATATAACAATAATCAAATAAAATACATAATATTTATTGATACGAAGTATCAACATTTAAAATTTAAAAATAATTTAAATTTTTATTAGTTAAGATTATAATAATTTTAAAATTTATCTATTCTGAAAATATCTTTGATTTGATACCTAATATTAATATTTAAATTAAAATTAATTTTAAAATTTATTTAATTAAAATAATGTTTGTAAGTTAAATACTAAGTATATCAAATTTTACATATTTTAGTGAAGATAAGAATAATTCTTAAAACATTTTTTATAAAATGGGAAATCAAAATTTTAATTTAACGATTGTTTTTTCATTTATATTCTAATTTAATGCCACGCTGTTTATCTTAATAAAAATTATCGTTTAGTTTTTAAGTTAGTTTTTTTTTAATTTAATGTCACATTATTTAGTTTTTCATTAATTATTTTACGCTTTTTTTAAAAATAAAAATACTCTATCTATACCAAAATGATAAGAATTAAGGTAAGTAAAAAACTTAAAATATAATTCAAAATAATTTTTTTTTTCTACAAAATGATTTTGTTCATAAAAACCATATAAACATATATTTTTTTATAATTCAGTAGTTTATTCTAAGCTTAATCTCATTTTATCTGAAGCCTTTCTGTTATAGTTAATTCGTATTTTTAATTATCTTAATTTTCATTATTTGTGTTTAATTTTCATAAACTTTCAACTATTTATATTAAAAGTATGTTTGTAATGATATTTTAACTCATTAAAAGTTAAATTATTAGTTAATTTTTTTTATTAAAATATTTTATTTTTATTTGATAAAATAAAAGTAATTTTTATATTTTTAACTTTTTAACTGAAATATTTATTTTATTTTCATTCCTAATATATTTTTATAATTTAATATTTTATTTATCTAATAATATTATTTAATTTGTTTATAATAAAATTACTAATTTTAATAACTTTTTATATTATCATACAATATTATATTTTAAATTATTATTCTAATATATATTATTTATTATAAAATATTAAACTATTTGATAAAATAAAATAAAATTATAAAAGTATTTATTTTTTAAAATAAATTATTTAATTTTTATTTATGTACAAATTTTAAATAAATTTTTAATTTTAAAAATATTCAATTAAAATTTAATATATCTTTTTGTTAAAATGATATCATACTTTAATTTATTATGTTACATATATTAACCACTTCAGTAACTAATTTTATTAAATATTTTTAATTTAATTAATAACTTATTAATTTTAATATTTTATTTAGTTTTTAATTTTTATATAATTTTTTTTTTAAATTTCAATTAATTTATTCATTAATTTTACTAAATATATCGTGAGTCACTTACTCGAAACATTATTCAATAATTTTAAAAATATAATAAAAATGTAATATATCATTGATTTATACAAACTTATAAAAAAGTATTTTTAAATAAAAACAAATTAAAATAAGATTTTGTTATATATTATATATATATATTATTTAAATATATTTTTTACACTTTTTTCATAACTAATTTATTTAAATCAATAATATGTTACACCTTTATTTCATTTTTATTAATTATTAGAAAAAATTTTAAAATGGTAAATTTATTTTGAACAATTGAAAAATTAAGAGGACTCAATAAGAGAAATTAAAATTAAGAGAATTAAAATCACAAACAAACAAAATTAAAATACAGGAATTAAAAATTACAATTAGAGTTGATTTTGATCAAACATGTAAATTAAAAAATATTAAAAATTTATGTAATTTAATAAAATGAAATTTTATTTAAAATAATCACTTTTAAAATAAATATTTAAATTATAAATTGAAAAAATAAAAATATTAATTTAAATTAACATATATCATCTATGTTGATATAGTATGTCAAAATTTTAAATTGAATTTAAATTAAAATTAATTTAAATTATAAATATTTTAAAATTTATTTGATCTAAGAAGGATAATTATATTTAATTTTATACATTTTATCAAATTTTAAATTAAATTAAAAATATAATCTAAATAAAAAATACGTTTATTGTAATAAAAGTTACGTAATTTAATAAAATAAAAGTAACTCTTAAAAACATCCAAATTAAAAGTAACCAAACACATCCTTATAATTTAATGATTTTATATTTTTTATTTATTTCATATTTTGTTTTATAATTTTTAAAGTTATATATATATAAATAAATAAATAAATTAAAAATAATTTTATTTAAAATTATTTCACTTAATAATTTTTATAAATAATTAAATTTTATCAATTTAATTGTTAAATTAATAAATTATATTATATGAATTATTTTTATAAAATTTATACAAATTTAATATTTTTAAAATTTAAATTTAAATTAATAAATAATATATCTTTTATAACTATCTATTAATTTAAATTTATTTTTTAAAATTTTATAAAATTAATTTATACAATATAATTTATTATTTTAACAGTTAGATTAATGAAATTTAATTATTAAATAAAATTACTATTGTAACTCGATCCTTTTCTATATATATTATATATATATATATATGATCGAAATATAGCCGGGTTACGAAAGTAAAACTATGCCATTTTTCATGCATAAATAACATTGTGTCATAAAAACAGATTATTCTTTCCCCTTCAGCTATATTCAACACAGTCTCCCTTCGTTTTCTACTGGGGTTTATCATAATATAAATAATAAAACAATATTTCATTACTTTTAAAATTAATTAATATTCTGCCTCTATCCTTTTTATGAGTGGTGTCAGTGGAGAGTAGAGAACAGAGAGAACAGTGATTGTACTAAATAGTGGTGTGTTTATTGATAAGAGATGAGTTCCCTTTTATAGAGGTCGGAACTCAAAGACCTTTACATTGGATTGAATACAACATTAAATCTATAGTTTGAAAAAGGTAAATCTACTACAGTTATAGAGATAAGATCTCAGATTACATTGTTGGTCCTTTTATCCTTGGAGATAATATTCTTGTCCTTGCCATTATCTTTATAGCTCTTCAATCACTTCGATGTTCAAGTCTTCAAAGGCTATTTTTTCGGCTTTATTGTCTTCACAATAATTACACTGATGGACTGAATATTCGGATAAATTTTGGCAAATTCTTTTTTTGGTATTTGGTGGATTTTCCATTTTATTACTTTTGATTTTGTCATAAAATTGATTAAATTGGTTATAATTTCTTGGTGTTCTTCCAGAGGTATAGATTAATGTTGTCGGGCTTGTGAAGTAAACTCAGACTGTTTCCTAGTTGTTTGCAATTATTCTTACCATTTCTTGAAATATTATATTATAATATTGGGCTCTTATTCTTGATGTACTACGGAGAAGATCTTCTTCTTCGTTTATAATTTCTTTTAATTCGGTCTCATAATCAAAAGGTTTTTTTGTAGTTCCTAATCTTATTAAATTTATAGGATGATAAAATTTGTCGGGGTTTATCTGGGCAATAGTTGAGTAACATCTAATGAATACATTGTGTTGTTTTATTATTCCAAAATAAGTTTTTACAGCTCTCGTTTTAAAGGTTCTGGTAATTTGGATATTTCTTCCATGCTTGTAGAGGGGTAAATTGACTGGATTAATCCGAATTGGAATAAAACTTTTACAAGTTTCGGGGGTGTTCCCGGATAGATTACAGCTTTATTTATTGCAAAATGTGAAATATAACTTATGGTTTCAGTATTTATATTACATTGATTCAAATTATTAATTAATCTTTTTAGATAATTAAAGTTATCTATTATTTTAAATTAATCTTCTTTATTTTTGGAGGTAGATCCTTTTTCAGTTTCTTTTTCTTTTTCTTGATTTTTTATAATTTTAGAAAAACTTTTCTTTTCTTCAGAGTTTGAAATTATTGGTTTTTCTTTTAAATTTTCTTCTAATTTTTCTATTCTTACTTGAAAATTTTTCAATTGATTAAATATTCTTGTAAAATTTTCGGTTATTTGTTTTGTCCATAAATTTATGTTTAATTCTATTAATTGGAATTTCGTTCCAATTTGTTCAAGATATGAATTATTTGGGTTACTCGTATCCCTGGGAAGCTTTATTGGTTTGAGTTATACTGCTATCTGATTCCATCTGCTTAAAAAATCAGCAACAAGGTTATTTTTTCTTTTAGTAAATTCAATTTCGTAATCATAATAAAACATATCAGTTTGTCATTTAATTAACATTTTATTTGATAATTTTTGATTTTTTGTTCCTTTACTTAACCAGGTTTTTACTTGAGTATTATCAGTTTTTATAATGAATTTTGTTTCTACTATGAATAATTCAAAATTTTCTACTGCTTTTATTATAGCTAGAAATTCTTTCCAATTAGAATGATATTTAGTTTGAGATTCATTAAATTTTCCACTAGCATATCTGGTTATAAGTTCATTATTTTCTCTATCTTTATAATATAAAGCAGCACCCCAATAATTTTGTGAGGCATCTGTATATATTACCCATTGTTCATTTTTTTGGGAATATTTAATTTTGGTAAGTCTTGGCATAAAAGTTTTATTTTTTCTACTATTTCTTCATTTTCATTATTCCATTCTCATTTAGTTGTTTCTCCTGCTAGTTTTGATATTTTTGAAGTTAATTTAGATAAATGTGGTATATAATTTCTGGCTTGATTTACTAATCCTAAAAATGATTGTAAATCTTTTTTATTTTTTATCTTTTTGAATTCCAAAACTTTTTTACTTATATGATCCTGAAGTTCTATTCCATTTGGAGTAATAATTTGTCCTAAAAATCCTATTTTTTCTTGTCTTAATTCCATCTTTTTTGAAGATATATTTAATCTTTTTTTTTTCGATGAGATTTACAAATTGTTTTAAATGATTTTCATGTTCAGCTTTGTTACTTGAAAATATTAATATGTCATCTATGTATATTACAGCAAAGCTTCTTATGGATATTAACATTTTTGATACATATTCTTGAAATATACTTGGGCTACTATGAAATTCCACAGGGAGAACATTCCACTCATAAAGTCCTTCAGAGATACTAAGAGCAGTATATTTTTTGCTACTTTCTTCTAATTTTATTTGATAAAATCCTGATTTACAATCAAATTTACTAAATATTTTTTTCCTTTTATTAAGTTGAATAATAAATCCATTTTTGGAATAGGGTATCTGTTTCTTATAGCTAGATCATTCAATTTTTTGTAATTTATTACTAATCTAGATTTTCCTCTTTTTTCTTCATTGTGATTCATAACAATCATTGCTGGTGAGGAGTAATTATATCATTTCGTTTATATGTTTTTCAAAATCCTTCCTATCTTCTCTTGTCCATGGATATGGTTTACAGTTTATTTCTTTATCATATTCTTTTAATTCTATTTTTGCCATGGGCTTAGATTTTTTCCAATGTACTAAAGGATTTTCACTAAAATTATCTTTTATTCTTTCTTCAATAGTTTTTGTTATCCTATTTTGTATATTTAAAACTGGCATGATTTGTTTTATCTCAGTTGATTTATTGTTTGGCAAAAATTGTACTTCATAATTACTTTATTTCCTTTGAAAATTTGCATCTTTTCTTTTATAGGGATTTGTTATTCTTATTCCCCAAGCCTCATGTTTACAAGAAGTTATTAGAATTATGGCTCTTTCTATAAAATGAATTGGATAATATTGGCTTAGAAATTCTAGTCTTAATATTATATCACACGAAGATTCATTATATAAGTTTAACTCTTTTATGTTTAATTCGTATTCTCCTATTTGTATTTTTATATTTTTTGCTTCTTGTTCTATTATATGAATTTCTTTTCCTACCCTTTCCATTTTTAAACCATGTTCTTTCTTTTTCCACAATTCTGGTGGTAATACATTATATTTTGCTACGCTGATGTTTGCTCCAGTATCTATCAAAGCATGATATTTTCTGACTCTATATTTCTGATAGTTAAATTTTACTAAAATATAAAATAGTTGTGTACTCATTGATATCTTGGAATTACAAGAGCTTGATAATTTATGGTTATCATTATTGTCTTTATGGATTCTATATGGTTTCAATAATTCCAGTGTATCATTTCTAATTATTATTTTTACTTCTTTATTTGTATTTTCTTCTATCCAAAATTTTATTTACTTTATATCTCTTTTATTAAATCTTGTGGTCGAAATTGATTTTATACCTTCTTCTTTTATTTCTAGATTATCTTATGTTAAACTTTCTTCAATATAGCTTATAGGTAATTCATGGTTTATTGATGCTATTTCTTCCTTCCAAATAGCTTCCTTTTTTATTTCTATTTTTATTAATATTTGCTCTTGATAAATTTATGGTCTAATAGTTGCTAAATTTGAATTTATTGGTATTTCTGCTAATAAATTTCTTTTTTCAGTTTCACCAAAAGATCTGGTTCTACTTATGGGGGGTCTAGGTCTATGATCAAAGCTTCGTTTAGGATTAATATTTATATTTACTGAATGAGTGTTTACTCTTATCATTCTTTGTCCTAATTGGTCATTTGTAATTGTTCTGGAATAGTAATATTTTTTTGTTCTGTTGGTACTTCTTTTAGTATTGGAATAAAGTTCTTTTCTATAGTTATTCTTCCATTAGATTTTTTATATATATTATGTTCATTATTAAAAATCAATCCTACCATGACTGTTATACTAATTGTTCTAGTTTTTTCTAACATTTTTATGCCACCTAATTTATGATAAATTAAAATAGACTGATCAATGTGTTCATCTGATCTTGAAATTGCAAAATTTGTATTTAAAGTAAATTTTAACTTTTGATATATTAAATTCCCTGTTAGCATTCCTAGGATACTATCGTTTACACTTATCATATTTATAACTATTCTTTCTTCTTCTGGTTTTATAATTTTTAATAATATATCAATTTTAGATCCTATATTACATGCTAACTCTGCCACTTTATTATTTTCTATTTTTTCTATTTCTTTTACTTCTAGTTTTGTTTGACTTATTTTTCCATGTTTATCTTCATATCTAGATTTTTCTATTTTTTCTATTTCATGAAAGGTAGTCCATAAATTTTTATTTATAACTTCTTGTCTTTTTTTAGTTATTCCATTAATATTCTATTTTGTTTTACATTTTCATCTAGTGATTGTCCTCTTATTGTTTGTTCATTTAGTTCTAATTCTTCTAAAACTTTTATCATATTTATAGAAGGTCTAGTAATTATTGGTTCGACTTTATTAATTCCTAAAACATTCTTTATTAATCTTAAATATTCTTTAATAACTTGCAAATCTTTATTATTATTTTTTATATCTATTTTTAGTTCGTAAATCCTTTGTTCAAATGGTTTGGAATATTCAATTAAACGTTTTATTTTTGTTTTTTGAGGTTCATTATTAATCATCTCTTCTAATTCCTTTGGTAATTCTTTTATTATGTTATTTATATTATTTGTTTCTAACTTTTCTTTTATATTTGTATCTATATAACATCCAAATTGTTTCATTAAATACATATTTATCCAATTTAGTTGATTTAAAGTGCTATCTCCTTCTCCTCCTAGTACAAAAGGTGTAAATAAGCAATCTAAATTTTCTAAAGTATTATATTCTACAAACGAGTTTTCAGGTAATTCTTTTTCATTAATTCCAATTTTTTTATAACTTCTAAATCAAGATTTTCAGGTCGATTTAAAATCTTCAAAGTTCTTTTTATACACTTTATATCTCGTTTAATTACTTTTTCAAATCTAGACATATAATAAGCAAAAAGTAAATAAAGGTAAAGCAAAGAGAATAGACTATGGATAGAGATAATAAGAGACAAAAGGATAGAGATTTTATATTAATCAACTCCAAAACTCTGATACCATTTTTCAGGCCCTATTTATATTATGTTTTTGATGGAAATATAGCCGGGTTACGAAAGTAAAGCTACGCCATTTTTCATGCATAGATAACATTTTATCATAAAAATAGATTATGAATTTAGTTACTCATATTATATATATATATATATATATATATATCGCAAACACGTAAGTCATCCAAGTTTATTCATTATCGTAAAAAATGATAGGTTATATTTCTGCTAGACTACCTAATAAATTTGCGTTAACGAGAAAAAAACGAGTTATGAACCAAACAATAAAGGAAAGAAAGAAAATAGTCGTACTTTGTACATAAATACTTAAAACGTGACAAAATATATATTTAGAAGAAGTTTAAGATTGCGATTTTGTCTACCATTCCGATTTCAATGCATTTAAGAACACCTAAACGAGTTAAGGAGGGCATTACCAGAGATGAACCTTAATTTACCAACAGACTATTTAAACTATAGACAAGCTAGTTAGGCCGAATTAATTTTGCAATTCAACTTATCAACCCAAATTCAAAGACCAAAAAAAAAAAAGTTGAATATTTGACATGTCATTAGTGATGGATGCTTAATTAATTATTGATTTTTCGGGGTAAATTTAATTATTATTGGAGAACATTGGGATCAGAAAATTATTAGGATTAATACTTAATAATATAGTAATTTATTTTTATATATTGAATTTAAATATTTGTTTTTTAACGAAAGAGGTTTGATTTATTATTTTTCTTGATAAATTATGTGTTTATCTTACATTAGGTATTTTATAGTTTTTTTCAAATATTATTATTTAAATTTAGTTAATCCTAAACTAGTTTTTAAAATTTGACCACATTAAAGACATGAGATATATCTTAATTTAAATACATTTATTTTAAATTTTATATCTTTAATATACAGTTTATCAAATAAATAAATATTTGATCATTGATGGTGAACATCATTCTTGTTACCATTATATTTAAATCCGTTAAGGATTGATGTAGGTTCTTACTATTATCTTTAAAATTTGTTATTACCATTATCTTGCAATTCAACTTATCAACCCAAATTTAAAGACAAACAAAAAAATAATACTTGACATGTCATTAATGAATGGATGCTTAATTAATTATTGATTTTTTTTTGGTAGATTTAATGATTAGAATGATTATTACACAATATTAATATCAGAAAAGTAAGATTAATACTTAATATATAGTATTATATTCTTATATACTGAATTTAAATATTGATTTTTTAACGAGAGAACTTTTTATTTACTATTTTCCTTAATAAATGATGTGTTTATCTTACATTAAGTATTTTATAGTTTTTCAGATATTATTATTTAAAATTTAGTTAATCATAAACTATTTTTTAAATTTTAACGCATTAAAGATAAGAGATATATCTTAATTTTAAATTTTATATCTTTAATATATACTTTATCCAACAAAATAAAAAAAAAATGATTGTTGAAAATGAACATCTCTTATATTACTATTTTTTAGAAAAGATAAAGTTACTTTACCCTTTTTTTGCTTTTTGTTATTTCTATTATATTTAAAATAGGTTGAGGGTTGATGATAGGTTATAACTGGCAACCCTAATTCCTCTCGTTCTATCTTGTGCCGCCGGAGGGAGATAACGCAACAAGCGAATGGCGTGGGAAAGGGGTTTCAACTAGCGCCACGTAAGCAAATATCAAGGATACAGCTGGAAACAAAACGCAAAAACAAGGGTAATTTCGTCAACACAAAAGAACGAGTTGTACTATATAAACCCTCGAACCCTATTAGTCAAGCAATTCTCTTCTCAGTATTCACTCTGTTCCTTGCGGCTAGGGTTATAGCGCAGCTTCTTTCTTCAAGGTTATTTTTCCTTCAACTTCTTCTTGATATCTATGTTCTTATCATCACTATTCAATTGTTAGTTTCGTCAACGTAGTTTTGTTTTGTTGACTTGATTTTGCTTGTGATTTATGTTATTGTTAAATCGATTTCATGAATCCAGTTTGTGTGATGATTTTGCATATCTGAATCGGGGGTTTTTGTTGGTTGCCGATGTACATGGATCTGCGTAGCTATTCTCTGAACTAAGGGCTTTGTGGGGTGGGGGGGGGTTTACTAAGTGGTATGAATGAACATATGAGCATATGGATGCCTTGAAGATGTTAAGTTTTAAATGTTATACAATCTGTTATTTTTCGGCTCAATCCTTATTTCCTCGACTGGCTTTAACATGTGGCGTTTGCCTTGTTTGACATGTTTTGTTGATTTGGATTGTGTTTTTGATTTGTCAGGTTGGTGTTGTTATTGTTGTTAGGTTCATCTTAATTTTTTTTATTCTTGTAGTGTTGGGGTTTATGAATTTTTGGAGGTCGGTTATGTTTTGTTGAATTTGTTTTGTTCTTATATGGCTGTTTTTTGTGTTAAGGGCAGATCTTTCTTGCTTAAGCTAAAGGCGTAATGGGTAAGGAAAAGTTTCACATTAACATTGTGGTCATTGGCCATGTCGACTCCGGGAAGTCAACAACTACTGGCCACTTGATCTACAAGCTTGGAGGTATTGACAAGCGTGTCATTGAGAGATTTGAGAAGGAAGCTGCTGAGATGAACAAGAGGTCTTTCAAGTATGCCTGGGTGCTTGACAAGCTCAAGGCTGAGCGTGAAAGAGGAATCACTATCGATATTGCCTTGTGGAAGTTTGAGACCACCAAGTACTACTGCACCGTCATTGATGCTCCTGGACACAGGGATTTCATTAAGAACATGATTACTGGCACATCCCAAGCTGACTGTGCTGTTCTTATCATTGATTCTACTACTGGTGGTTTTGAGGCTGGTATTTCCAAGGATGGACAGACCCGTGAACATGCTCTTCTCGCTTTCACTCTTGGTGTGAAGCAGATGATTTGCTGCTGTAACAAGGTATGTGACTGGCAATGGAAGTGCACATTTAGTTATTTTTTTATTATTTCATTTAGTTTATTTAACTTCCCAATTCCGGTTTTCTTGAACAGATGGATGCCACTACTCCTAAGTACTCCAAGGCTAGGTATGATGAAATCGTGAAGGAAGTTTCTTCCTACTTGAAGAAGGTCGGATACAACCCTGACAAAATCCCATTTGTTCCCATCTCTGGTTTTGAGGGTGACAATATGATTGAGAGGTCCACAAACCTTGACTGGTACAAGGGTCCCACCCTTCTTGAGGCCCTTGACCAGATCAATGAGCCCAAGAGGCCATCAGACAAGCCACTCCGTTTACCCCTTCAGGATGTTTACAAGATTGGAGGAATTGGAACTGTGCCTGTAGGAAGAGTTGAAACTGGTACCTTGAAACCTGGGATGGTGGTGACATTTGGACCAACTGGACTGACAACTGAAGTTAAGTCTGTGGAGATGCACCACGAGGCTCTCCAAGAGGCCCTTCCCGGTGACAATGTGGGATTCAATGTTAAGAATGTTGCTGTCAAGGATCTCAAGCGTGGTTTTGTTGCCTCAAACTCTAAGGATGACCCTGCCAAGGAGGCTGCTAACTTCACATCCCAAGTTATCATCATGAATCACCCTGGACAGATTGGAAATGGCTACGCCCCTGTTCTTGATTGCCATACCTCTCACATTGCTGTCAAATTTGCTGAACTTGTGACCAAGATTGACAGGCGATCAGGTAAAGAGCTCGAGAAGGAGCCCAAATTCCTGAAGAATGGGGATGCTGGTTTTGTCAAGATGATTCCCACCAAGCCCATGGTGGTTGAAACTTTCTCTTCATATCCTCCACTTGGTCGATTTGCTGTGAGAGACATGCGCCAAACTGTGGCTGTGGGAGTCATTAAGACCGTGGAGAAGAAGGATGCTAGTGGAGCTAAGGTCACCAAGGCTGCACAGAAGAAGGGTGGCAAGTGAATTGTGCGGGATGGTTTATCCAGAAAAGTCTATCGACATGACTATAATAAATGGTGTCTTGTTCTTAGCACTTCTATTTCGTGTCTAGGCAACTTGTTTATCGGTTTTCGTGTCAGGTCTGCACCTTCATCTCGCAACTTGTGTTCCCAGAACTGGGTTCTTGATCGACGGTGGCAAGGCTATTTCTTTTTTCGTTTTTATGTTTTAATTTTACTATGGTGATGTGCCTTTGTGAGAACACTGAAGTTTTTGTGAGCGGCAGTGAATTTTAGGACTAGTCCTACGCTGCCGGTTTGGTTTTTGAATGTCAACTTCATATTTTGTGTTATTTCATTACTATTTTTATTCAAGTTTTTGCTTGGCCATTTGCGTGGGGCCACCTGATGGTTTGTAGCCAGCATTTTGGATGAAAATGTAGATTCCGTTCCATCGGTGAGATCTTGAAGGAAAGCTAACGCATCATTTGGTATTTCATATGCCGCTAGATGCATGATATGGGCCTTTTCTTGTTCTGGTTCCATACTTAAGGCTGCACTAAAAGAGTAGGTTATGCAGTTCGGAAAGAATTTTGGTAAAAAGTTTTGGTAATTTAAAAATTGCATTCCATCACAGTTTATTTTTAAATTGTGGCGGCTTGAGGGTTAATATACCGATGTGGAAGAAGTAATTATTTTCAAAGACTTTTCAAATATCATGCTATCTTTGCAAACTATATAATATTGCTCATAAATTCCTGCCTTACAAGCTTATACTTTCCTTGGATAACAAAGAATTTCTGGTAGAACTATGCAGGAAAGAGTCCTTTGAAGGGTTTACCCAAGTAATAGCCGTAGAACAACAAATATTACGACTTTATTTCATTGTCAGTTTTGTTTTATTTTATCCCAGAAATTATACACAATTTTTTCTTCTAATTTGCTTTTCAGCGAGTATATTTTAATTGTTTTGAATTATTTTTTCAATTTTATAGAGTTTTTTAAATATAATTATTTTCTATAATTTAAGTAATTTTACTTTTTAAAAATTTTCCTAATAAACATAATTTGAAATAAAAAAAATGGTCTTAAACACTGATTTTGTGTATTTATTGCGAGTTGATATTATCTGTAGACATAGTAATTTATGGATTTGTTAGAATTCGCTGTGTGAACATTCACAAAATTTATTGCTTAAATATTTTTTTTGCTAAATGTAGATTACTGAACAAGTATGATTCGGGTTTAAAGGAAAAGAATAATTTTATTTTTTTGGATGAAAACGTGATGTTTTAGTTAAAAAAATTTAAATTATAAAAATATGTTAAATATTAATTATTTTAATTTATAAAAATATTGATAAGATTTTTTTTTGAAATTTTTGTAAATAATAATTTTGATTACACGTGTTATTTAATTTTTAAAATAAAAATACTTAATCAGTTAAAAAATTCAAAAGACCAAGGACTGAAATTGCACATAAAATAAATGAAAGGCCCCATTACCTCAATTTCTTAAAATTAGTTTCCACTTACCCTTGTACAAGGTTTACCTATGCTTCATTTATTTTTGTTGCTTTAGTTTGTTCTTGATGATAAAAGTAATGCAACCGGTTTCATGTTATTGTTGCTGGCTGATTTTCCAAATTAGACTTTAAAAAAAAATATATACGAAAATGGGGTTGGAAAAAAAAGTATTTACCAATATGGGGTCAAAACAGTGATTAAGACGCATAAATTTATGCATCACAGGGTGTAGCGCATAAATTTATGCGGCAGATGCCCCAAATTTATGCGTCAGAGGGTGTAGCGCATAAATTTATGCGGCACATGTTACGATTTTGTGTTTAATGCCCCTGTAACGCATAAATTTATGCGACATAGGGTGTAGCGCATAAATTTATGCATTATAGGTTTAAAAAAATAATATTTTAATGGGCATAAAACATTACCCTTCTATTGATCTGTTCATTTTCCAATCGTTGCTTCTTCCATCGTTTTGTTTTTTTCTGTTTCGCTTCGTTTTCTCTATTTTCACAAAAAATTCATCATCATTTGCTACTCTATAGTTACCTATAGTTAGAACAATATACACCTTCTCCCATCTCCTCCAATATTTTATATTTTATATAGCGTTAATGTCATGGTTTCCTTCTCCCGAGCCACTCTCTGCCACTTCCTATTATCTGCTTTCAGATTCCTTGAATATTCTTCCAGTTCTATTCTTTTTACTATCAGGATATCAACAGAATGCGATTCCAATTTTTTTAGCGATGCTCCCAATGATTGCTTTACGTGCTCTTGTAACATATGTATCTGTATCAGTTCCTCTTTCTGTTTCGTAAATTAAATATTAATAACCAGAAATGACTTAAAATAAAAAGATACAGATGAATTAGAAAATTAAAAAATAGAAATGATGTATATGAATCCTGACATAAAATCTTATGTATTGATTAATCTCTTTGCATTGCTTCTCAATCGGCAACGATGGAAAATGAACATACCAATGGTAATGCTTTGTGCCCATAATATTATTTTTTTTAAACCTATAACGCATAAATTTATGCGCTATAGGCTATACCGCATAAATTTATGCGTTACAGGGGCATTAAATACAAAATCGTAACATGTGCCGCATAAATTTATGCGCTACACCTGATGACGCATAAATTTATGCGTTACAGGAGCATTAAATACAAAATCGTAACACGTGTCGCATAAATTTATACTCTACACCGTATGCGTTACATGAGCATGTGAGCCGCATAAATTTATGCACTACACGACGCATAAATTTATGCATCTTACTTACTGTTTGAATCACATATTGGTAAATACTTTTTTTTCAACCCTAATTTTGTATATATCTATTTTTTAAAACCTAGTTTGGAAAATCAGCCTATTGTTGCTTTAGAAGTACAATCAAAATTTATATTTTTAAATCTCTTTTCAGAAATTACGAATTATAAAATTCATGCTAGTCATATTTTTAAACAATTAAATACAATGTTATACCACATTTTCTATATTAATTGGTTTTTTTAAACGACTATATTTTACCAGGTCAGCTAATAATACAAATTTTTAAAACAGAAAGAAATTTCTTTTTTTTTTTTTTTTTCTTCAAATTTTTTTAAGAGTTGCTTCATAGTCAATTTATACATAGAAGAAAGAAAGGCTCAAGTTTGTGTGAGAGCGCTGAAGTTCCACTTCCACACCCACTCTTAATTGGATCTTTCCCTCCCTCGCATCTTCTAACAACACATTCTCTCTCTTCGTTGTTTCAACTTCCATTTTCTCCCTCCTGGTACCTACTCTCTTCGATTTTCCCTCTTTCATTTGCCATTTTTTTTCTTTTACATTTTCATTTTTACTTTAATTCTTAATCACCCACATCATTGGTTGTTGCACATAAGTTATTTGCAGTGCATGCGCTCAGTTTCTTCAATCTTCAACTTGTTGGTATAAACGATGAACGTGTTTTCTTCGGTGTCCGAGCGGAAAATACGATTTTATTTAACAAAATTTTAATGGTGAAATTATTCATCTCCCCAATTTTTTTTAATAGCTTCTTCTACCATTTTCTTAGGGTTTGTTCTGTTGGTTTCTTTGTTTTGATATGCCGAGGGACTGGATTTGTGATCTTTTATTGCTCGTGATATAAATGGTACCAATCTATGTCCATCCGAGGACTCGTAGTTGCATCTAATTTATCTCCTGCTTAATCTTTTATTGGTGTCTAAACTACGCTTGTAAAAATATAAAAACTGAACATTCATTCCATTGTAAGAGAGATTATAGTTGCACCTGTAACTTTGTTGTCATGTAATATTATTGTTATACTTGTTAAATTTTAATAAAAATTTACTAGATATTTGACATGGCTTTCTATATGCCTGGTTTTTGTTGGAATCATGTTGTCAATCTTTGATGAAGTTGAAAAATAGTTTAGGTGGTTTTGACTGGCCATCGTCTTCACATGTAATAATAAGAAACTACAAAAGCAGTTATGCAATGTAGGTACTACCGCACAAGGTAGAATTTTAAAAACAGTTGTGAGCCGTGACTAAGCTTTCCTTGTCTTCCCAAAATTTTGTTAAATGATTGAACAGTAAACTATAGTTAAATAATTCTAAGAAAGGATGTTTGAGATGTAGGTAAAATGCAAAATCCAGATGCAAATCAGCTTCCTGAAGTTGATTCATTGCCAGATGGGTTCGTTGAGAGTACTACAGAGCCTCCTGCTCCTGCAACACCAACTCCTGACCAAGAGAAGCCCCTGAATAGTTACAAGGATAATGGTCCCTCTGACCTCATTCATTCTAATGAATTATCAAATGAGTTGGGAGAAAAAGAGTTTCCAAACAATTATGGTAAGCAAGATTAGTGAGTAACTAAAAAGTACTTCTCATGTTCTGTTACCTCAAGCACCAATGTTTGATGCCTCAGACTGCTCAGCGGAGGTCCCCTGTAATAGCTGTGTGCAGCAAACAGAAGATGCACAGAATACACCTGTTGTAGATAATTCTGTCTCTGAGTCTCAACAATCCAGATGCTGTGAGGTAAAAGAGCAACAACAAGGAGAATGTGGAAGCTCAGATGGATGTAATTATCCTAAGCCTTGGTGCCTCCTTTTTTGTAGATTTTGTAACTAGTAACGGCATGCTAATTTTTTAAATATAATGGGAATTACATGAGTAACATATTGGTCTTGACTAAAGACAGGTTCTTTTTTGGTGACTCTTTACAGTTGGGTGTTATCCTCAATGATTTCGTTTTAAAGAGTAAAGACTATTTGTAGATGTTTCATCAGGGATCTGTTCTTTATTAAGTAGAAAAACATGTATCCAGCAAGGGTTTTATGACAAACACAAAATTTTCTTCTCCTTATCTATTTTCCTTTATTGGAATTTTTTGGAGCCTTTGGTTGTAAATAGTACAAAGGCAATGTTGTTAAGATGCTTTTGGATTTTGATGATGCACTTTTAATGATGTTTGATACATACATGACTTTCAAAATTGTAGTCTCCCTTACTGGTGTGTGTGTGTGTATGCTGGATGTGACTTAAAAACATTGAAACTTTTCTTTGTCTTCAGTATTATAGTTCAAACAGTCCCCATGTTATGTGGAATAAGGTAATCCCTCTGTTATGGGTCCCAAAGTTTATATTAACCTTACTAGGATTGACAATGGACTGGGCCTAATTAAATCCCAAAAGCCTAGCTTAAAGGAGAAGGATTGCCCAAACCATTACAAGGAGTACTTTTGATGACCGTTTACCTAAATGTAGGATCTTTGCATGCCATCTCGTGCGTAGGACTAGACAAAGTTTGCAAAATTGATCATCTGTGGGTGGATGAGCTTTAGGTTTGGGATAAACCTTAATACCTTATTAGAATTGTAAATAGACTGGATTTAACTCAGTCCCAAAAGCTAGTTAGGGGCAGGGGTTTGCCTTCATTATGAGTACTCTGATCATTTACCTAGGTGATGAGAGGTCATAACATTGTGGCTAATCTTTTTATTGAATTATCCATATCATCAAATGCGAAATGCATTTCTTAAGGTTAAATATCTTCTCCATCCAAAAGCAGTTTGAGAATGTGAGTTTTTAAGAACTTTTCTGTCAGAAAGATAAATAGGATGTCCTAAATAAAACATTTCTTATGTTCTCCTGCACTGATGGATGCTTTTACCCATACTAAACAGCTGCTAAATGATTGGAATGGTTCTATAAACTTCAATAACTTGGTGGATTACCTTGTGTGGTTGCGCATATCTGCAAACCTATATAAACATGTATTATATGTTTGCATTAGTGATGTCTTCTAGTTTTCTTTGAGTGTCTGACATGGTTTTGTTGTTACTGCTAATTGTTGTTGCAGCAACTGTTGTGCCTTTGGAGACAAAAGCACTGCTGGGAAAGAATGCATGCTCACAGGAGATTGTGGATTCTTCAAAAAGCAGAAAACCAGTTAGTAAATTAATTCTGTCAATTCTATGCATTCACAGTATCACACATGCATGTTATACTGCTATATATTTTATATTCTAGCTCTCTCTCTCTGAATGCCCTACGACTTTTTTAAATTTCTGCTATTTATTCTGAACAGTGGATTAAACATGTCCTTGACAGTTCAATTCTCCCATTTAGGTTTGGTAAGAATAACTTAGATTTGGTAACGTTTCCTGGAATAAATACCAGGGTGATCCTTTTTGCTTAATAATGTAAAATTAATAATTTGGATTGTTTTTAGATTTGGTTTTTAGCCCAGGGAAAAGGGTAGAGGAAGGTCAAGGACTTTGGAGAAGGTTATTAAAAGGGATATCATGGTAAATAAGAATGTGGTTTTGAATCAGACCCAATGGCATTGTGTGATCAAATAGTTGACTTCACATAGTGTAGATAACACCATTGAAATTGTTGGACTATTTTTAGATTGGTAGGCTTTGGGTTTGTAGGTCTTATGTATTTTTTCCTCCCTTCAAGACTAGCGATGAGGATGTGTCTATTGATTCTAGAGTTGTTAGGTTATCTTTGTTGGAATGAATATACAAGTGTTTGGGACTTTTCTGTATAGATTCAAATTCATAAAGAATATCCTTCCTGATTACTTAATGGTATGGCAGTTGTTGTATAAGGCTTTAGCTATTTAATGTGTTTATGGTAATAAAGGAGCTGAGTCAAATACAAAAAAAAAAAAAAAAACTCAGAATATAAATGCAACTGGGGCTAGATTATGTTCTATTGACCAGAAAATTTGTATGGCAGACACCTCAATTGTTCTACAAGCAAACATATACTTTTCAGTCTGTTGGTATTAATGTTTAGGTTGTATTTAGGGAGTACATAAAAAACATATACTTCCCATGCATGGAAATTTTCTGCTTGGCTAACATTCATGAAACTTTAGCAAACCTCCTTTGTTCATATTATAAATGAGCTGAATCTTAACATGATTGATTAACCTCCTTCCTTTTACTGTCTTAATAAGTAAAAAAAGGACAATTTTGCAGTATTTATTAACTTAAAGTTGTGATAGATGAACTATATCTAATTTTGGTCGATATGAGCTGGTTTGTTTCTTTTTTCCTTCTTTCTTATGACATGTCACTACGATTATGGGAGTGCATTCAGGAGAGAGTGAATATTTGAACTTAATTTCTCAGGAAACTGGTGAGAAGCGTAAGAATGCAAAGCGTACACTTAAATCAGAAAAGGATCTCTTAGAATTAACACTGAAGTATCAACAAGTGTTTGCAGAAAGAGATGCAGGTATGTTACAAAGAATATATCTGACTTTGATCAATGAAAGTTTTTAAATGTGCCCTGGAAAGCATTTGTGAAGTTCTGATCAAATTATTTGGAGTTCTTACTTAGTGTAAATCAGTACTAGGCCATTCAGGGGACTTTCACTGTTAATCAATCAATTTCCTCTGCAATTGAGCACTCGAACAGTATCTTCTAGTTTGGCTCTTTTGGTTTTCCTTCAATATGTATTATTTCTGTCATATCCTAATAAATGTAATCGGCAATTTATTTCTCTAAAATGACCATTTAAACACATTATCAACTTTTTACTTTTGGTTGTTTGGGTCCGTTGAAGGTTTTAGTAGGCTTTTGAGTTGTTTTGAGAAGCACTGCTTGGGAAAATGGTATATCTAAGATTCACATTTTGGAATCTTAAATAAATGGCAACACCTAATCTTTAACCAAATTGATGCTGTTTTTTGTACAATGACTATCACCCTTCTTTTTGTAGCTCTTGCTGTCCGAGATAAGCTTGAGTCACTGTGTAGGGAGTTACAACGTCAAAACAAAATGCTGATGGTATTTTTCTGTAGCACTGCCACCTCTGAAACTGATTGTATAATATATAAAATATTTCCTGATGTGGAATACCTCAAATATTGACTTTCGTATATACAGTTGATATCTATTGATGATTGTGCTAGATTTGCTGGGAAGTTAAATCCCCTGATTGAAACTCATTTTTTTTCAGTAGAAATAATGTACTCCCTCAAATACAGAAACAAAAACAAATTTGAGCCAATTTTGATATGCGTAATGCATTCTCTTGTGGCCAATCATCTGGTCATGGCTTTTTGTTTCCATTAAGTCACATGGGAAGGTGACTCTGATGCCATGTGTATCTGCTTGAAAATAATTAGTCCTTGATGAGGCTGGGTGTCATCCTACCCTTGAACACCTTGATGAGGCACTTGCATAGTGCTGCTGATATCTAAGGGATGCCTTTTATCTTGTTGAGTTTATAAGCAATCACCAATATAAAATAGCAGTGCACTAGTGTAAGAACATAAACTGAAGGCCATGCAAAAACAACACTAAAAACCCAAATAGAAAATTACTGTCTCTGATAAATAAAAGTCGGAAAGTACTTGAGTTTAGGAGAGTTCAGATATCAGCTACACTGTCTTGCTGAAGTATTTTAGTTTGGTTTTCCCCTCCTTAATTATCTATTTCCTGAATCTTCCCAGCATTATATTTGCACCATCGTTTAGTTTCTAACACACTTTCCTAAGCATTCTAAAAGTTTCTTCTTGACAAATCCATTTGGAAGTCCAATATCCTCTCTAAGGTCAAACATTTTATCTGGATAACAGTACTTTAACTGTATCAATACATTTAAACTTGTTACCAATTTATAGGCCTCACATTTACTTTCTTCTGAGGCAGCTACTTTTCTTTGAAACAATCTTTTGGATTATCGATCCTCATCTTTCTCCTCTGTGGGGCACCTCTTGCTGATTTGTTATAAAGGTTTTGGTAAAAACATAATTCTCAAATTTGTGGCATTGTGCAGTGAATGCATTCCTTTTGCTTACCTGGTTGGGGCACAATGGTTGCATCTTTAAGGATGTCTCTTTGCCCCTAAACTTGTTATGATCTGGCATATTGTTCTTTCCTTATGACTTCTGTTTATTGCTGTTACAAAGGAGTTGCTATTTCAGATATGCGGAGAGATTGGGCAGCCTTGCTCTTTCTTGAATTTTCATGTTCCATGTTGTATCTCTTCCCTTTGTCTCAATCAATTTCTTTTTATTGAAAATTTGTTACATCTTGCACTTGGTTTTTTTTTTTTGGAGGATATCTAATCCCTGCCCTAGCTGTACTTCCCCTTTTTTCTTCCTAATGCTTTGTTTGGATGAGGGATGAAATAGGGAGGAAAGAAGAAAAGAAAAGAAAAAAATAGGAGGGTGAGAAACAGTGTAGAAATAGGATAAAAAAGATGTATTGTTTGGATGGGTAAAAATGAAAGGAAAAGAAGTGAAAAAATTCTCTCTACTTGTTTGGATAAATAGAAAAGAGAGTGAAAAGAAATGAGTGAATTGTATAAAATAAATATTTATAATAATCATAAAATGTTTAATTTGATAAATAAAATTTTATGATATTTATCCTTAATTTTTTTTTTATACATACATATTTAATTATATAAAATATTGTTTAAATAAAATATTAAAAAAACACAACATCAATCCACGTCTCTTCCATTCCATTCTCCCCATTTCTGGTGAGAAATTATTTTAATGTTGGCCACACATTTTAAAACTTCCTTCTCCCCTATTTCCTCACAAACAAACAACCTAAATTAAATCTCTCTTCCCTAATTCCCTTCCCCCTAGTTCAACCCAAACAAACTAGGGCTAAGTATATTTCATTTCCTACCCCAAAAAAATTGTAATCTCGTTAGAAAATGGCTCCAAGTGATTCTTTTTTTCTTGTAAATTTCAGTTTTTATATTCTATTTTCTGGTCAGTTTTAAAACTATATCATGATATAGTATGGTTGGGTTCTTATTCATTTTACTTTAAAATCTACATCTTGACTTTGTTAATGTAAAGTAAGATTCACCTGGTTATTTTTAGGAAGAATGCAAACGTGTATCAACTGAGGGACAAAACTTGAGGTTGGACTTGTCAGCCAAGTTTCAAGATGCAATCAAGGTTTGATCGTTGTCTCTTGTTTAAAATGTATAATATTCAGATAATAGTGTGCATGGGGTACTAGCACTATTTAACTTGAGATTATAAGAGAGTATGGAAACAATTTTATTATTTATAATTAATTATGATGCCTTAATACTCGACCCAACTGTGCTGAAACTTTGGAATAAGGTTACTTTCTTGCTAATTTTTTAGTGATGTGATGATGAGTTCTTTAGGTCAATATCTGTGACTGATATGCAGAGGGGTTGCAAAATAGTGTAAACTTGACAAACTTGGTTGTTTCGTCTGTATTTTCTTTGTATTTTTGTTATGGAGGATACCTTATCCTCTTCTTTTATGTACCCTTCTTTCATTCTAATATTTCTTTTTCTTTTTCTTTTTTACTGTATATATATGTGTGTGTGTGAAAAATCTTGCATATTAACTGATGCCTAGCTGATGGCAATGGGTATAAGTGGAACCTAATGCTATAGAAAAATATGCAAAAGCAAGTAAACAGTGGACTTGTTTTCCTAAATCTAAATGTCTTTATTAAGGTTGGAAACCAGCAATTTTTATCTCAGGCTACCAGAAGAAATATCTTCTATTGCTGGCCTATGGTTACCACATCATTTATCAATTATCTTCATAAAATGTGCTAAAAACAACCATAAGGTTACTGTATCATTTGTGGTTCTTCTAAGATGATTGACATTTGGTAATTTTATTATATGCTCTAATTTTCCTCATCAATTATATTTTTTACTGCTTTAATTTTGCATTTCATTTTAATGTTAATTTCTCTCTGCTACAGGATGTGAGCAATAAGCTTGAAGAACGAAAGGATGAGTGTCTTTCTCAGCTAAAGGAGAATGACATGTAAGACACTGAAAAGTTGTGAAAGTAAAAAAATTGTAGTTAGTTGTTCATAATATGTCTCAGCTAATGTATAATGTTTTCAGCTATACGTAATGCATGTCTTCAAACAAGTGTGTATTTTATTTTGCCAAACAGTATTTTATCTGGGTCTTATGTGTTAGCCATTTCTCTGCAATGCTTGATTAATGAACGCAAATCCTATTATTTTGGTAATTAGTTTGTTTGGGGTCACATTCTTTTTCCTATCTGTATTGTTGCTTTGCTTCTTACTATTTTACAATGAAATTTGGGGAGACTTAATATGCTTTATTGCCAAAAGCTCTTGGATAAGGTAGTCATAAAGAAAAGTTAATGATTGACATGTTGTTACTATAGAAAATCTTCATTTACATTCATGTTTGGTTTGATATTTTTAGTCACTATAGAGTATAGATATCTGTCACTATAAATTTTGACTTTGGTCTTCATGGATGCTATATGCAAAATAGTTTTACTTGCGAGTTTCTATAAAAATTTGGACACGTACTCTTAATATCTTTCTAAGAGAAAGACCTGGGCTTGCAAACTTTCATTGGTAATTTAGGGTTGGAAAATAGGCAGATTATTGTACTGTGTTTACTGTTTACAGGTGGGTTACTACTTATTATTAACCCATTTGTCTGTTACTCTGTTTGCAACTCATGAGAAATCTCTGAAAAAAGAAGCAACCTGCTAATCTCTAATATCTTGGAACCCTGAATATTGCTTTATGATGTCAACCAACAGTATCAAACTCTTTTGCTTTAAATTATTTTTTATTCACATAATACTCAAGAGTAATTATACTTGGCTTTTGTCTGTGCCTGGTTCATCACTTATTGTGTTTTGCTGCACTGCTTATCTGCTCTTTTCAGACAGAATAATAATATTGACATTGTTGGTTGATTTGAGGATCCTATACCTGTTTCATGATGAGCATAATAAAATGATTTGTCTTAAATTTCAAAACAGGTTAAGAAACAAGCTAAAGCAGCTTGCTGAACAGTATGATCTATCTGAGCAGCAATATGCCCATAAGGTAATTGTTATTTTTTTTTTTTGTGGTGGACATTATGATATTTGTTAATTTTTGTAACTGATTACTGATTTTTTTTATTTGAATTGACAGTTGAAGCAAAAGTCATTGGAACTACAGCTTGCTGATTTAAAAATTAAGCAACATGAGGAAAAATTGGTTCAGGAACAGTCACAGATAAAACTATATGCAGAACAAGTATCTCAGTTATTAGCAACTGAGAAGAATTTACGATTGCAGCTGACAACTGATGGAGAAAAATTCCAACAATTCCAGGTTGTATTTTGATTCTCTGTTTTGTATTAGTTACATTGTGCTCATTGTTTGCATAAAGGTCTGGTCTGCTAAATATTTTAATTTCTGTAAATATTCATTGATTTGAAATGAGCACATTGGGGTATTTATACATTGTAGGCTTGTAGCAATCAGCAGCTAAGTTACAAAGACTAACTGTTCAAACTATAACAGTAATAACTGGTTACACTAACAATTTGTGACACTTTGATATGGAGGTAAACAATTTGTTGTTGGATTCATAAAGTTTGTTAAAGGTGATTTTGGTTTACATCCTATAGCCTCTAGGCCTTATTCTTTTATAAGCAAATAGATGTTAATTAAAATATGGGTTCATGTACTTAAAGTTATTTGTGCTGACTTTGTTTTCCTCTCAAAGATATTAGTATCTTTTTGTAGTTCCCTATCTTTTCTTTCAGAACTAGAGCTCTTTTTCCTGAAGAAGCCCTTCCCTACTTGAGCCAGGTCCTTGTACTCACTTTTGAAGACTTTATTTACCAACTGCACTGGCTACCACCTTCTGTTGTTCTTCTCATATCCAAGCCCACTGATCTTTCCACACTTTTATTTCGTTATTTGACTGACTTGACCCTCCTTTAACTGATTGCTTTTAGGCGTGTCATTAATAACTTAGTTTCTCAGTGCATCTTGTGTAAACAGCTTGGCTTCCTTTAGAATGGTCTGGGGCTAACATGCATTGAATTTCAGGAAGCACTGACTAAGAGCAAGGAGGTTTTTGACACATTCACACAGGAGATTGAGAAGGTAAACATAATTTCTCTTAAATATTTCCTTTGTTCAAAAATCTTTTTTTGTGGACTTGTATGTTGGCTGAGTGTAATTCTAAAGTCCTGTATTTTTCTTCATTGTGGTTAACACCCAGATGGCTAAATCAATCAAGGAACTGAAGAAGGAGAATCAATTCTTGAAAAGTAAATCTGAGAAGTCTGATGTTACGCTTATAGAGTTGGTTGAGGAGGTACATAACTTGTGTATCCTGTTTGTTCTTCACCATTAACCATTCTAGCATGTTATTAGAAAGATAAGTATAGATATGTATAAAGAAATTATACATGTGCTAGGAACAATTATAGGATACACAAAATACTTAAGTATACCTGCATGTTTTACTCATTTATCACATGCTGTCATTCGTAACACTCAAGTTGATGTATGTATGTCAATCATGCTCAGGATGGTATGATGACATCTAATTAGTTCCTGCTAATGTCTCAGTGAACATATAAAGTAACTGGTCATCCTTTTGATAAAATCAGCCCTGCTAATGCTTTTCCTGAGCAAAACGATAGATCCCTCTGTGTGCCGTTCTTTCTGTGGAATGCCAGATTATAAGCATTATGTATAGAAAAACCCTGGCTCTGTTTGGTTCAATTTACATAATTACATATGTTGAAATGTTTTTTAGGTAAAACAAATAAAGGGAGAATTTGTAAGCCCCTAAATATGTAGAATCCCAAGCCTTTTGTATATATAGGCTTGTAAATTGTCAAATGTTTCTATTCAAATTATATTTATACTCCATTCAGCATTAGACATTAAAAAACAAATTGACATTTTCATTGCTCAGTTTTAATTCATGCTTTTGTCATCCAATAAACTGAAGTGTTAATTAATTGACTTAATGTGTGAAATTTATTTGTCATTACCTGAGCAGCGTGAGCGCTTGAAGAAACAACTGGAGAAAACAAAAAATCAGAAAGAAAAGCTGGAATCATTATGCCGGTCACTTCAGGCAGAAAGAAAGCAAAGTTCCTCTGAGAACAAGAGCAATAACTCAGTTGTAGTATGAAGAAGAGCTGGTTCCAAGCATTTATAGAAAATAACTTGTGGAAGGAAATGTATTATTTAAATACCCTGTTTGTTTCTGGCTTAGTGGCATGGCTTGGTTTGTCACGGAAGTTGCATGCAATTGCATAATTGTGTTTCTTTTGCTATATTAATATCTTTATCCATTCCAAGATTTAAAACAGGGTCGACATCTATTTTATTGGCCTTGTCATTCTTGCTTTTATGTTATGGTGCAGTCACTCTCAAGGTCAACACATTTATCTCATTTATTTACGTTTGGTTTTCTTTTCTTGCTTCTCATGAACCCTAGAATGTCTTATCTGCCTTTTTAGGGGTGTCATGAGCTAAAAATGGGATTCATGTGTAATTAGAATGAAGGACGCCTCCTTAATTCTCAAACCTCAAGTATTCGGCAGTTTCAAGAAAAGGCATGATGTTTGTGAAGATAACAAGCTCTTTGAAAATGCGATTGACCAATGTTGAGTATTCGCGTAGACTTATTTACAACAATATCAAGTCGGTCAAAATATTACAAACAGCTTTAAATATTATTTGATTACAATGTAATAAAAATATTCACAACATCGATAACTTTCAACGTTTATATTTTATGATGGCTTGAAATATAAAAAAAATGAATTTGAAAGCCCGATAAAGAAGTAACATGTTATTAAAAGCTTCAAAAATCCATGCATCATGGTAGCATACCCAAAAAACTTACATTTATCACGTTACAATTATGCTGCGTTGGCAATTTCATATATATATATATATATATATATATATGTTAAAGTAATAGACGAGTCGATTGTTGGTAATGGATTCCCTATTTCAAGGGTTGTTATTTATATGTTGTTTCTCTTTCTTCGGGTACATTTTTTCAGCTAACAGTTATATTAATTAAGGATCCTTCACTTTGAAGGTTATCATTAAATTGAAGATACTTTCATTTTTAATTGGACATGCAAAATTTTTAGGATACATTTGAGACTTGAATTTTGGAGAAAAAGAGAAAGAAGGAAAAGATTTATTGGAAGCTCTTTTCTCTTGTTTGCCAGCACTATTCTCCCATATGTAAGTTATAATGTCTTTCCTCTCTTTTCCTACCTCTCTCTTCCCTTTTCTCATCCTTCTAAACTTTCAAGCACACCCTTCTATATTTATTTTTAAATAATAAATGAATATAAAATATAAAATATAAAATATAAATATTTAAAATTTTAATTTTAATTATCTTAAGAATTAAATAAATTAGTAGAAAATTATTTTAATTATAATTATAAAGATTTTTTTTTATATTTAGTGTTGGTTGAAGAAGTTTAAGTGTTAATTAAAAAATTAAAATATTATTTGATTGAATAATTAATTAAACATATAATTTAACACAGTTTTTAAATTGAAGATTTCAAATTCAAATTTATAATATAAAAATTTATTAATCATTATTATATACGACACACTTTAGTATATGACCGTCATTATAGGTAAGTTTTTTTACATTTTAAAATTAATGTACGTGGTGATAAACCTTTTAAGAAATAGAAAAATAGAAAAGAATTGAACTGTTTGAAGAGATTATTATGTCGTGAATGGCGAGCGCGAGCGAGTAGCAGAGAAACCAACAATGGCTAGCGACAACTCAAATCGGGTCGGGTTGGTGCTGTCCAGTACCGACTCCATTCGGGTTTTCCTATCCGGAGCCTCCAAGGATGCCACTCTCTCCGACGAACTCAGACAAACATCCTCCGATCTGCTCCTCCAATCCGAGATACCCTACGCCCCTCTTCGCGCTCTTTGGATGGCCTCTGACCCATCCTCCAGACCCGACTTGACCCGAATCTTCTCAGGCACCCGCTTCGTCTTCTCCAGCCCAAAACCCAGAGAGAAGGTCAATCCCTCAATTCACTTCTACTTGTTACAATTATGATTACCCTTTTTTTTTTACCGCATTTTCTGCCTCTAAAATTCGATCTTAAGTTATGGATCGATTCAATTTTATGTTACTGCTGTACATGTTGACGAAGTTCTTCTTTATAAGTAACTGTTGTTTGGTGTGAAGAGTGAAGAATTGAAGGCGAGGCTGAAAAAGTTGCAAGATATAGCAGAGAGGAAAGCGTATCAAGAGCTTGTGAAGGATATTGCACCCAACAATGATGTTCAGGAACCATTCTCTTCTTACAAAGATCAATTAGGATTTGGTAACTTCTTTCTTCACTTTATTCTTTGTTCGTTAATTTGGTTATTGGTAAAATAAAATAAAATAATAAATTCCGCTAGTTACTTATTGAAGTTGTTGAAACTCTGATTTGTTAATTTGCTTATTGAGATTGAACACCCTATGCTGGTTGAGTAGCTTGTTTTGCCTTACAATCTCATTCCTAAGTACCATATTTTTGTTGATGAACCAAGTGTGCACACATTTTAATGCTGTTTGGCTGGAAGTATTGTTTAATTTTCACAAGTTATTGGAATTAGTGCAATAAAGGTAATATGAATGTAGTCAACTGTTGTGTTTTATCGGGTCTTCTATGTTCATTCCTGGTAACACGTTTAATTCTTTTATGAAGTTTGCCAATTGAAATTGACAGTGTAAAACATAATGTTTGTATGAAAATAACAAAAAAAAAAAAAGCATGTAATCCGAAGTGAAAAGGAGACATTGCATTTTATTGACTTTCATCCTTTGTGGTCATGCATTAAATGTATGATACTTCATATGTTGCTGTTGGTTCTGGCTTTATCTTATTTAATGCTTGTTTACTAAAAGTGAAGAATATTCTTCTGGCATGGTACTGACTACTGAGATCTCTCGCTCTGCCTGTTTTTAAGTTTACAATCAAATAGCTTTCTGTTTGGGCTAGGTCATTGGTGGTACTGATGGATTAATGATTATGCTAGTTATCTGTGTTCAATAACTGATTACGGTACTTGTTAAATATGCAGGAATGAGATATTCATATTAATACCATGAGTCTTGATTGGGGATATAAGTTTATAGGAAAACATTTGAATATCATTCAGAAGAACAAAATTGAATATGCTTCATTTGGTTCACTTTTGATAGTTGTACCGTAGCCAAGATATCAAGTTTCTATACCGATTTATCATTTGCTACTGTCAGTGAAGAAGGCAGGCAACTTTCTTTATGCTGGAAGTCTTTCGTTTCTGATTGAGAGTTCTGATATTACTAAATATATTCTCTCTATGACAATGAAATAAGGAAATTGGTTTTAAATGACAAATATCTGTAGTGTTTTCTGTCCCCCCCTCTATTTTCTAGAGATCTGATTTGGCAGATTCAGTATCTCTTATGTCATTTATGTACTGTTTATGCCTGCCTGCAAATCTCTGAAATAGTTCTATTTGTTATTAATTTTTTTCTTTATTTAACCTTTTCAGGTTTGCATGTTGTGGTTACTATGTTTACTGGCTATCTTCTCGGATATGCAGCTTTTAGAGCATTGTTTAATCGTAGTCCTGCTATGGTAGTGTCTACAATCTGTTTTTCATTGTTATGCATTATCCTTAATTGGTTGTTTAGTTATGAGCTCTCTTCTCCTCTTCATATCTTTTCCTTCCTTCCTTTCTTGTTTCTATTTTTAGAATGCTGCTGGAGGAATTCTTGGGTTGGTTGGTGCCATGCTTGTTGAAACTTTGCTTTTCATTATTAGAAGTTCCAATGCAGATGCCAACAAAACAAGAAAACCCAATAAAAAACCAAGATCATCCTTTGCTACATCCAGCATTAAGAAAAACCAGTAGACGGGATCAGGTTGGTTATTTTTCAGTTTTACATTAACATTATATAGCATAGTCCATTGATATTGTAAACGCTGTTCTCAATTAATAAACAATTTAAAAGTGTCTGTTACTTGATAAATCGTGGCACACCTTTGGTCTTGTGTGAAAGACATGAATATTAGTAACTCTGAAGATGACATCTACCTTGCATTCCAACAAGGTGTTGGGACCTGGATCCCCATTAGGACTGTGGTAGTGTTATGCTTTGACCTAAACATGTCATAAGCACCTTGCTACCCTTTCCTGCGCTATTGAAGAAAAGAAGTGGCTATTTCTTCTTGAACTTTGGTTGTGAGGATTATGCAGGGGATTTTCCTTTTTCCCATTTGTTTGGATTGGATTGGATTATAATTCGGGGGGTACCGTATGCAATGCACCCATATATTGCTGGGTGTTGCATGTATATTTTAAAAGCTTTTAAAGAAGCAAGTCTCACATTGCTTAGATGAGGAGCTCTTTGAGACCGAGTCTCACATTGCTTTTAATGGGACCAAGTCCCGAATCTTGTGTTTTGGACTTCTTAACAAGCTCCTGAGAAGATTGAGCTCACGCACATAACATCGGTTCGTCAAGCCATGCATTTCTGGATCAAATATTTGCTCCCCTAGCCTGCAAAAATAAATCTATTTTTAAATTTACCTGGTCTATTCCTGAAAGAGTCTATTAAATCTTGGAAGGTTTTTGCATATAAATTTATCTTGAAGCAAATAAATCCTTGAGAAAGGTGTTAATGACATGTCTCTGGTTACGTTTTGTTTCTGCTATTCAAACATATATTGCACCGTACTTCTGATAACCAATGGATGCATATGAACATGGTGCCTGCACTGATTCCTGTAGTTTTAGCTCGAGGAGTTGAGCAATGGATCAGCACGCTTCCTTTTTTTTTTTTTTATTGAGAATTTCTATTAATACATTCTTTTAAACATTTTTTTAACCCATTTCTTATAATTAGTTAGTTTTTTAAAAAAAATCGATATATTTATACTATAAATTGATCAATTTTTTAAATATTATTTTAATTTAAAAAAAAATGACAGAGAAATGTGTTGAAGAATGTGTTTAAAGAGTGTTATTAGCATTTATTTTCTTTTTTTATATGTGCTTTTGGTCTTATATTTATTTTCTAATAATTGAATGTGTAGCATATGGTTTGAGGGACTTAGCAGCGTGGTAATACCCTCTGCACATCTATCTTTATCTTTGGTTTCCTTCTTGTACACGTCATCATTATTTATTTCTTCATTTGTGGATTTTGTCATTAAGCCTTTAACCCTGATTTCTGATATACTAATACTCCAATGCTTTCCACGTGTTGGCATTGTTAGGTCTTAATTATGAATATATCATGGAAACTTCATGTTAACTTTTCTTTTGAGTGGGTTCGATACAGCTGTTCGTTGGAAGGAACCGATCCATCATTCCATGGGTACGCAAGCTTTATATTTTTTTTATGGCAATTGGCCAAATGTTATTTTTAAGGATTTTTTTTTCTCTCCAAATATCTTTTTACTAAATGAGAAACAAACTGTGGCGAAAATTTCTTTCAATGGAAATAACTCGTGATCTCGGATGAACTTTACTTACATGGTCAGTGATTTCAATTTTTTTTTAAATAATTAAAATTACTTAAAAAAGTATATTAAATATTCTTTAAGTAACGTATTTGAGGCACTTAACATGATCTTTTTTATTATATAACAGTGGTAATTACACAAAATGTTGCACTCTTCTCATTATACGGCCTTCTGTTACAATTAATGGGTCATAAAATTTCAGTTGAAGTGTGTGAAAAAGAAAATTATCAATCAATCAAATCGAGTCTTTTTGGATTTTATAAATAAAAAACCAAAGAACATGCCGAGCCTAATTTAGTGAATTTCTAACCTAATGCCATATGGTGCATGGATAAAAAATAAAAATGTAGTTCTAGTACATGATCATAGTTACTAACGCGCGGTGTGTATCGAAAGAAGAGAAAAAGAAACGGGGAATAAGTTTGCTTGGAAGATATGATTTAATATGCTAAAGTAGTCCTGCACTATGCTTTAATACGTGGATGAGAACTTGGAGTAATCAGTAACACATGCATATAACCATTTGGAAACAATATTAATAGTACTGTAGGGAGAAGGAGGGCACGTGAATCACACATCATACTCTTCCGAAATTCAGTGATTGAAATCTTTCATTTTGATATTGGGATTCAATAAATATTGGAAAAATTAAAATATTTTAATTCTACATGTGAAAACTATAATATAAAATAAACACATGCCTCATATCAAAATGCTTTTTTAATGAACTAAGGAGATGATTTAACTAATTATTTTAAATTTAAATTTTCTATATGTAATTATATTGAATATTTAAATAAAAATTTTATTATTTATAATTATCCTATCCGATTTGAATAAGATTATCTCTTGTACACCCATATAAAAAGAATATCAAAATTGAAGTTCTTATTTGATAAAGTTTAAAGTTGAGCCTGTTAATTAATCAATTATAATAATAGATTGATATTTGTTATTCATTAATAAGGATTTAATAGGTTTGTTATTAGTTGATAGAATTTAATTAGACTGCACTCAGAGTATAAAGATTTTTTTACACTATTATCTAATTATATATTATGTTACTAAGAATCGATTTTTTATAATGATTATTTTAAAATCATATTTGTGGTACATTTTAATTAGTTGATAATGCAAAGAGTTTTATACCAATAATATATCAAAATTAAAATTACGTTATCATTCTATTTAAACTCATTTGAGAATAATTACTTTTAAATTATTTGGGTTTGTTTTATAATATAAACATTTATGCCACTATTTGGATAAATTTTTGACAAGCACTTATAATCTTTTCAAAATTTGATTTATGCTTATTTGTATAGGTTGATGGGAATAAAATTATATGGAGAGATTTTACAAAACTTATGGAGAGCATCCCATTAAACATTTATGATGTAATTTTATAAAGCATGTTTTTAGGAGGTAAAATATAATTTATCTTTGTAAATATGATTTAATTTGATGTCAATTGACCCTATTTTTACTTGATTTTAAATTTTAAGTATTGATGCATTATATTAATTACAATACGTGTCTATTATGACACTTGTTGATTAATTAGTGGAGATTAATCCAGTTTAAGTAGTAGTTTTGAATTTGAACTTTAAATATCCAGTTACGTTAAATAGTTGAATGGAAAACTTTATATCTCTAGTTAAGAAAAGATACGTATAATCCTCGTAACAAAAAAAAAACTAAGGATAATATATCTTAATCCACATATTATTTTCATAATATCCTCACTGGTTTTAAAAAAATTTATATCTTGAATTTGTTCTTATTCAATAAAATTAAATATTCATTTTTAATAATAAAATATTAATTATTATATTTAATTTTTTATTTATAAATTTTAAAATACTAATACAATATATATACAGAATTTACAAGTTGGTTTATTATTTGTAAGCCTTTCGTGGTAATCATTAACCTTTCTATTTTGACCCTAGTCTGAGTCTTATCCTAAAGTAATCATCCACCTTAAGGTTTTATATACAAGGGAATATTAAAATAAGGATAAACTATACCTTTAATTAAGTTCTGAAAGTAAATTCTCAGTTAAAATTTTTAAATGATTGCATGTATAATAAAATAAAATTTACAAACCTAAACACATAGGAGAGTCGATCTAATTCTCTCTTATTTCTAATTTTATTTGGATTCAATGTTTTTTATTTTATTTTATATGAAACTACAGTACACATGGAATCTTAATCAAGACATGGTCTCAGCCTGACCATATAATTACATATTTAAATCTTAAATACGTACGTCAATTACATGGAATAAAAAATTAACAAAATAAAAAAATTATCAACGTAAGTAAATAACCCTTCCATGACCTATGAGGCCAACCAATTCAATTAATTAAAATCCACAAAATCTAAATGACAACTGTAATATATTTCTTGTGTTTGGACGGGATATTTTAAGGGGAAAAAGTAATTTTTGAAATAATTTAAAATTCTAGCAATTGAAATATTTTGTTTGGATGTTGTTTTGTAAGGAATTTCAAATTGTAGGGATTTTTAGAAAGTATTTTAACCAACTAAGACGAGAGAATTTTAAATTCTTCCAAAATAGATAGAATTTGAATTCTTTTTTCTCGTTATTTTATATTTGTATTACTTCATCTTTTATTATTTTTATTCTTTGTTTTCTCACATTTTTATCCCTCATCTCTCATATCTAGATATAATATTTTTAATATCAATTGATATAATTGTATGTTTTTATCATTTTAATTATGAATATTTGTTGGGTTATTATTCTAATTAAATATATTGTATAATAAAAATACTTATATATCTAAATTTTTTTGTGAGAAAAAGAAATAAGAAAAAAATTAAGATAAACCTATGAATATTTAAACGTAAAATTTTGTATAATGAAAATTAAATTATGTAATCTAAATAAAAATTTAAATTTTAATAAATTTAAATTCTATCATCCAAATAAAAAATTTTAAATATAATAAATTAAAATTCTCTTATCCAAACAAGATATTCTTAAGATGAAAGTATTTAAATTGAAAGCATTTATATTTCTAAGTATTTCAAATTTTTTAAAATGTTAAAATACTCCATCCAAACACAAGGTAAAAATATTTATGAATTTTTATAATAAATCATAAATAATTTATTAAAATTAATAAAAAATAGTTAAAATAAATAATGTTATCAATTTAAATTTATTTTTAAAAACAAATTATATAATATTAAATAATTAAATTAATAATATAAAATAGATAAATATTTTATTAACATAAATTTTTACAATAAATAAAATATAAAAATAATAATTAATAATCAAAATATATTTATATTTTATAATTAGAATAAAAATGTTTTCATCTATTTCTTATAAAAAAGAAACGGAGATAATAATTCTTAAGAGGTGTGAACATTACAGAGAATTGAGAATCAGTTAAGATTTTGATGAAATCAAAGAAGCGTAAGACTACCTAAACCACTTCAACTATATACCAAGTCCAACCCCAATCCCACCAAAGCCTTGATGGTTAGAGAAGTGGGTAAACCAGACAAAACCAGAATTCATAATTCTTAACAGCTAAAATATTTTATTTTTAAAATTATACTTCCCTTTGCAAGAGGTGAAATGTGTTCTACTTTAATTTATTTTCATATATATATATATATACAAACTTGTTGGTCTCAAAAGAAAGATATATACAAACTTAGTAGTTTAACTTGTTTGTACAGGTCACCGAACCGGTTTTTGTGGCCGTGAAAAAATCTCGTGCCATCATACGGGTCTCGTGAACCATGTTACCTCACTTTTTGACCATTATTTTTCAAAAGAAATTTGCACCAACGATGCAAACAAACAAGCACATAGGGTACAATTACAAATGAATTGTAGAGAGACCTTTTTTTTTCGTTTTATATAACTTGTAATGTTATCGATAATTAGTTATACAATAAACTGTTAGCAATTTAATAATTTTCAAAAATTGAGATTTTAAATACTGCTTTTATTCTATTATTAACTTCGCAATTTCTCAAAAACTTTTCATTAATCTTCTCAAGACTCAAAGTCAACAATAAAACTTCAAAATTAGTAGATGATAGAGCGATAAAATAAATTATTTTGAAAAACCATTTAATTAAACATATTAAGTATATATTTAGGTAAACAACTTAGAAAAACAAATTGATAAATTAGATAAACGTTTAAAAACTAATTTTCAGTTAAAATTGCTAAACAAAATCATTAAATTAGAAATATTTGGCAAAATCAATTATTTAAATATTTTTTTAAATAAAATTTAATTATATATATCTAGGTAATTGTTGGGTTTTTTAATTGATTTTAAATTCTTAATATTTTTGTTTAAAGATAAAAAAAATAAAAAATGGTGTAATATTAAAGTAAGTAGCAAATAATAATAATAATAATGGTAGAAATATATAAAAATATAATATAAACTAATGAGATAAATATATTTATTTTAGTCAAGCAAACTTATAGAGTAGGGATATAAATTATAAATTAGCTTAAATAACTCGTTAAACAAATTCTTAATATAATTCTTAAAATTTTGAGTGAAATTTATTCAATGATATATATATATATATATATATATATATATGTTTGTTTGTTTAACTTATTTTGAAAAAATAAAATATATTTTTTCAATTTCTTAAGAGTTCTTTTTAAAAACATTTATATTTTTAAAATAAATTCTACATATACTTATTTTCTAAAAGATTAATTTGATAAATTTATTATCAGGATGTTTTAAAAGAAGTTATATAAAAATATGCGTTTCTTTCATAAATGAGAAACATTTTATTTTAAATTAAATGCTTATATTATATAATACAAGATGACAGTTTCGTAAATCGCTTTCAAATAATCATTTTTAAATCATTAAAATTATTCTAGAAATAAGAGATTGAAAATTAAAGAAGTTTATCAAATCTTTTCACTTTATAAAAAAAAATAATGGCCTTTAGGTTGTTATAGATATCAATTTTTGAACGAATTATATTTTAAAAAAAACAGGAAGAAAAGGCAATATTTCAATCCGAAACTTACATAATATTGATTCAACTTTGGTGTCTACTTTAGCGTGTGCATGCCACAGCGCACAGCCATCTCTGACCAAATTTCTTTATTATGCAAAAACAATTTCAATTATAATAATAATAATTTTAAAAGAGGAGAGAGAAGAAAGCACATTCTTCTTTTTTTCCTTGTGCTGTTAGCGTTAGCATTAGCATTACCTAATACCTTCTCCTTCTCTGTCACCTACCACGTTCTCATTCCTTCTTTCCATTCTCTCTCCTCACTTTCTCTCTCTCTGGATTGGCGTGTGCCTCTTGCAAGCCCCCAAAGGTATTCTTCCATCAACTAATTGCTTCGCTTTTTCGCTTTTTATTTTTTATTTTTTCCGTTATTTTGTGTTGCTGGTGCGATCGATTCTCTGTTTCTGCGGTCACCCAATTTGGATCCAGAGGAAAATTTCGATTTTTTTTCGTCCTTTTTCTAATTGATAGGTGAATTTTGAAATGGGTTTGAGTTTTATGCTTATTTTAGGTTTTTTGTGCAAATTTTTGAAATATGTTGTGGTGAGGGGATTGAATCCGAAAAGTTTATTGGGATTTGCCCTTGCGTTGACTTCTGGTATGCAGAAGATAAGATACGAATCTGACGATAAAACTAGCAGTGTTGTGAATCAATGCAAGTTGGAAAGTAGGGATGCTCAACTTGCTCAAATATGTAGCCACTAATTGATATTTAATGTAGCCTTTATGATTTGATTCAATGACAAGGGTTGGGGGATAATAAGGGTCCAGGGTTCAATTCTTGACCCGTTTGGAGTTATTTTCTCTTTGCATGGACTGCAAAAAATCGTTTAAGAAAAGGAGTCCATGATATCATATGGGTTCGGTGCTGTATTAGGTTTTGAATCATGGCATGAATTTAACGGGTTTGTGTTCATATCTTTGGTTTTCTCTACTAGAAGAATTGCAGAAGTTTAAATGTTTGAGTATTGACCTTGTAGTCTTAAGGTTTCATTTAATTTTGTTTGTCAAAATTCTGAGAAGTGAGGAATCCTTCAGAGTTTGTGTCCCTTACCCATAATTCCATAAATTATTCTTACTTATGCTTTCCCTCCTTCTGCAGGCCTTTTAGATTTGAGGCAGAAGAATGGACTTCTTTACTAGAGACATAAGTGAGGACTCTATGCTTAGATGCCCGTTTTTGAGGAACATCAATGAGCCTACCAACTTCTCATTCTCTTCACCCTTGGCTTTGCCAATGCCTGTAAGTTTTCCTTCATGGTTGACATAATTCTCATTTTATCTTTTACTTTAGCCAGCATCTATGGGTTTTGCTGTCACCTATCATGTTTACTGAGGATGATGCTTATCATTTCTTGCTGTTACTTCTTAGATCTATCTACCTGGTCAGGGTATGTTTATTAAATATGATACCTGTCATATTGCTCTTACTTCCTAGATCTATCTACTGAGTTAGGCTGAAAAGATGTGTATTATAAGCTAGAGGTTCTGTTTCATGAAACAAATTATGTGTTTTTCTAAGCCCCATGTGTCTATCCCTAGTAAATTACAATATTGTGTGAAATTATGTGATGCTGGAAGCTGATGGTGCAAAAAACACCATTTACTTGTTCTGTGTTATTAATCTTGATAGAAATAAGCACACTTACATAATGATAATATCTGTCTCTGACACAGGTTCGTGGAGCTAAAGGTCCAATTTTTGAAGATGGTCCCAATTTTGATTTGGCATTTAGGCTTTTCCATGGGACTGATGGTGTAGTCCCCTTAACCGACAGATCTTTTCGTCATTCTGAAAGAGTAAAGCCTGAGCCTCCCAAATCCCAATTCAATCCTTTAGCTGCAAAGGCAGCAACTATTAGCCTGTCATCATTTGGATTTGGCGGGCCTTTTGGTTTTGATTCATTTTCTGAGAAGTGGAACAACCAGAAAAGAAAATCCAAATCATCAAAAAGTCAACCTTCTTCACAGGTATACAGTACATTCAATCTGCTTTTCTGACCACTGCCAAAATATTTTCCATAAGAAGTTTCTTTAATGAAGGTTTTAAAATTAAAAACATGTTTAGGCCCCCTAACTTGATTTTTTATTTCCTTTTTTCCGGAGGGTTGGGAGGGTTCAGAAATTCTGTAGTTGAAGAGAATCACCAAGTTTTTAAACATTTTAAAATAGTAAAAACTTCTGCCATGATTTAGATTGCATTTTTCAGTGTCCCTGATGTGAATTCAATTGATGTTCAGGATGGTTCAAAGCATGAGGCAGCAGGCAATGAGTGGCTGCAAAATGGGAACTGCCCAATTGCAAAGTCATACCGGGCAGTTAGTAACGTCCTTCCACTTGTTGCAAAGGTTATTCAGCCTCTTCCAGGCATGAAATACAAGTGCCCGCCTGCAGTGGTTGCTGCCCGGGCAGCTCTAGCACGCACCGCCCTTGCAAAGAACCTCCGGCCCCAGTCCTTGCCTACAAAAGTTCTTGTGATTGGGATGCTGGGCATGGCAGCTAATGTTCCCTTGGGTATATGGAGAGAACATACTAAGAAATTTTCACCAGCATGGTTTGCTGCAGTCCATGCAGCCGTTCCATTCATTGCAATGTTGAGGAAGTCTGTCTTGATGCCTAAATCAGCTATGGCCTTTACTATTGCTGCATCAGTGTTAGGACAAGTTATTGGCTCAAGAGCTGAGAGGTACAGGATGAAGTCAGTTGCTGCTAGAAAGTTGCCTATAACACAAACCTCTGATGTTGGTCCAGTCCAGTTACCTGTGGTTAAAACCACAGACAGGCACTGCAATAATACTGTGGACTGGAATGCTGTTTCTCTTCAGCTGGCAGGAACTTCATCAACTGATGTATTTTGTTGATGATTAATATGTTATCTGTGTGTAATTTGTCTCTACTTTTTTTGGGTTCCCTTTTCATTCTGAATGCCTCGGTTGACAAAAATAAAAGTAACCATGTTTTCACATTTAGGTTTTCCTCTATGCCCTATTTCTACTATGCTAAAACATAACTAAAATAACAAGCCAGTATCTTCTTGGCTTTATTTGCATGTCTTATTGATGCATCCTGAACTTATAATTATGCCTTGCCTAAAAGGAAAGAATACACATGGGATTGTTGCTCCGCAGTTTATATTTACACTACAAGTTTTCTCACATATCTCATTTGTGAGATTTATTTACTGTCAAATTAATTAAATTCTTGGTTTTTCTTTGGATGAGATTAATTTTTCTCATTATTTGAATAAAGAAAAGGTTGTAAAGTGTATTGTTTAACCTTGTTTGGCATTTATCTGAAAAATACCTTATAATATTTGATTATTTTTAATAAATAAAATAACTTATTTAAGATAAGTAAAATTTTAAAATTTGAGTAAAGGCTATCATTTTATTATTATTTTTTAGTTAATTTTAGCTTTTAATTTTATCTTCAATATTTAATTTTTTAAAATATAAAATTAATTGTAACAAAAGAAATTAAATCTATTTTTATCATTTTGTCATAAAAATGATTTTTTATCTAATTTAAATAAAATAGATTATTTTAAAAATATTTTTATTTAATATATTCAAATACAAAATTTATTTTATCTAATTATTTACAACAATAATTAATTGTTAATATAATCTAAATTTTTACCCCAATTCAAAATGTAACTTTACATATTTTTATCGCTCAATTACTAAAGTGACAAAAATTTGTTGGCATTTGAGTGTATGGTTAATTTTTCATTGGGCGTGAAAGTAACTATTTGTTGCTTTCTTATTTGTATGTTTAGAAATTCGAGTTAATAAGAAATTAATCACAAAATGAGTCGATAAACAACAATTGGTGAGACTGTGAGAAGGTTTGATAAAATATTTTAATTACCTAAAAGTTGAAAGTTGAAGTTATTAAATGAAAAATTTATTAAGATATTTTAATTACATTTAATTAAGTAATTTATTTTAATGATTGATAGTATTTTTTAAAAAGTTACTTTAAATAACTTTTATATTTTTTAGTATTTAGGCAAAATATTTTATTATTATTATCCTTAATATATTTTTAAAATCTTATTTTTTATTATTTATTTATTTTATAAATTTATTATTATTTGATTCTTTTATGATAATATTATTTATTTTGATAGATTTATTTTTATATTATTATAAAATATTATATTTTAAATTTTAAATTTAATATATACTATTTATTTTAATATTTTTATTTGTAATTTATTCATATAAAAATTAAAAATAATTTTTTATTTAAAAAATGAAAATATATTTAAATAAATTTTAATTATTATTTAATTATACTATTATTTATTATTTTATATTTTATCAATCAATTTTATCAAATATTTTTAATTCAATTAATAATTTATCATCTTTCAACTATCATCTAATTTTTATATTTTTATTTTTATTTTTATTTTTCAGCTAATTTTATATAAATATAAGTAATTGACGTAAAAAAAAGGTTTGACTAATCCAACATAGGGATAAGGGTAGGGTGGGTACACCTACGCCGTAGCTGTTCTCAAACTTTTTCATAAAGTTCTTCCGTCTTTCTAACGTTGAATGAAATGTTTGAACTCTTTAATGCTTTCACTCCATTTATGATCTTCAGTTGATTATTCATTCAGCAATATTTGGTACAAAGATTTCTATAAACATATTATAACTGTTCAGTAATCAAATATGCAGGGATGTTTGAAGATTCGAGCGGATGAGTTTTGAGGCAAAAAAGTTATTGATTAAAGTTTATTTTTTTATTATTTTAAATTCAAATCCATTACATTGATTTTTCACTTTTTTGTTTTGTTTTGTTTTTAATGTTTTGTGGGAGACATTGATAAATACACAATAAATATCTCGATATACGTCAATAGTTGTGAGTACAAAATTAATATAAGTCATTTTAGATTTAAAATACTAAAAAAGCGACATAGTGTCAAATATTTTAGTTGTAAATTAACTTGATTATTTTTTATTTTTTGATTTTGCTAAAGATATTTTATCTTATGAAAGAATGCAGTTTTAACACTTTTTTCATACATTATTTATTATTAGGTAAAATACATGTATCTTTCTTAACAATGAGTTATACTTTTAATTTAGTAGGACTCAACTATTTTACCTAAATCGTAATAAAGAAGATGTTGAAAATAATGTTTTACCTGTATGTATTTTACAAGTCCTTAAAAGCTAATGTAATAATAGGCTATATGTTATCTCTTTTGTATAATTCTTGGATATTATATATATAAATATATTAATTCTCTTAATACTACATGTGTGATCATACGGTTAAAATTTTACTTAAAAAAAAATTAAAAAAAAATAAGATTTTTACACCTGGTAAACTACGGTACGAATGAGTATATTTTTCCCACAATTATAATCAAACCTTGCTATTCTCAACAATATTGGGCACATTGTTAATGCCATTTTGTGCATCCTTCCCCTGCTCGGAAGATCATTGACCTTTTCAAACTATTAAATTAATTTAAAATATTAAATAACTTTAAAATATATTAATTAATTTAAGCTATATATTTTTCTTGAAATATATATTTTATATTAAAAATATATAAAAACTAATTTTCTAACTTAAAAATAATCAAACCCCCATTTGATATGTTATAGTATAATGTAATGTATAATAAAAATACCTTGATTTTATTATTTTTTTAGTATAATAAAAAAAGGATAATATTTAAATTTAGAATTCTCATACAAATGTTCAATTTCTAATTACTAAACTAATTTTAATAATTTCTTGATTTTAGCATTTAAATCCTAACTCTGCTATTTATTAAATAAATTTCTCATCTGGTAATAATTAATATTATTTATTATTATTATGCAGTGGTAAAAATATCTAAAAAGTAAAAATTTTTAAAATCATATTACATTAGCAATTTTGTAATATATATTCAAAGATAAATAAATAAAAATGTATATATAATAAGTCTTTATTAATAATTGCTAAATTTAATATATTTATATATTAAATATTATGATTTTTATAAAAAATATTTTTTTATTATATATCCTTCAACGCATTAAAAATAATAATTACAGTGTTATCATTCGTTTTCTCAAACATATTAACTGTTGTCGTCGAAACATCTATAATCAATGAAACCTTCTTTTACATACCTTTTTCTTATTTATAATTTTGTATTTATCGTATTTGAAGTAAATAATTTGAGAGCAAACTAACTAATGCTTTTTACATTAGTTTTAATAGGAATTTTCTTTATTAATTCTCTAATTTTACTTAGCAAACCCTTTAATTAAATATTTATATAATAAAGTTTTATTACGTCAGGGCTTATCTTATAATATTTAATCGTAAAATTTAATGAATAAGATAAAAAAGCTTATTTTGTTAAGTTTTAATGGTACAATTATTAAAATAAATAGAAAATATTAAAAAAATTACTCATATCTTAAGTAAAAATCATATAAAATACGAGACATTAAGTAAAAAATAATGCTACAATGAGTAAGAATTCCTTCCCTTGCATTTGCATCACATGTAAAACTGGGTTAGTGTTAATTGCAAAATTTTATAATTATAAAACTTTAATGAAAATATTTTAAATTATTAAAACACTAGTAAAATATATAAAATGTAAATTTTATGCAATAATTTAAAAAATGTACAAAAATTTATAGGACTTCTATATTAATTGATTATTTTTAAATTTTTATTATTATAAACTAAGAGGGAGAAAATATTTATTTATTTATTTTAATTTAAAATAAGAATGGAAATTTAGGTTTGTTAAAAAAAATTAAACAAACAAATAAGCTTAAACTTATAAAAGAGTTTATTTATCTTTATATACTATATATTTATATTTATATAATATTTATTTTAATATATTTTATTTACATAATATATATATATATATATAAGATCTTTTATCTTACAAGTTTTTTTAATCAATTGTTTATATAGATAGATTTTAAATTTATTTATTGATCTTTCTTCCCGGTTTAGACCTTAAATTTTATAACAATTAACATTTAAATCTTAACTCAATTCAATCTACTTTCATTTATATTTTAAAATAATAAAAAAAAATATATATCTTATCTAATTTATAAATAATAAAAATCATTATACTTTTACATAATTAAACAAAAATATTAAACATGAATGTAAATTAAACATAATTTAATCATTACCATTTAAAAAATTTAAATACATTAACTTCCTTTTTTAAAAATTCTTAAAGAATAATAAAAATAGAAAATTGGGATGTTTTAATCTCTTTTCTCTATTTTAAATAATTCAATTAAATAAGTTATTTTCCTATCATTTTTATCAAACCAACTATTATCTAAGTTTTGAAATAAATAATATTTTATAAATTTTATGTGTCGATAAATTAATTTTTAATTAATTAAATTTATTTCTGTAATATTTTTGTTTCAAATAATTTGTTTTCGATTGTTGCTCAGTAATATGTTTGGATATTAATAAGGAGAGTGGAGCGTAATTGAATGAAATAAAATTAATTTTTTATTCTATTGTTTTGATATTTTAATAAAAAATTAATAATTATTCTTTTGAATATATTTTATAATTGGTTAAATTTTTAAAAAGTTAAAATTTATAATTATTTTAATTAATTTTAAAATAATTAATCACAAAAAATATGTTAAAAATGTATTACTAACATTATTCTTTTAATAATAGAATAAAAATAACATGTTCCATCTTATAACAGCTGAATTGGAAGAAAAAAAAAGAGAGTAAAATATTGGATAAAAATTGATAAAATCCATTTCATCAAATTTCATTTGTTCTATCACATTTTAAACAATCCAAAGAATAAAACATTTAATCTTTCCATTCCATTTTTCTTCATTGTAATATTTTATACCAATCTAAACATTGTCTAAAAGGGTACCATGCATCCCTCATTCATTTTCCTTTGTAGTTTGAAAAAATGGGCATAATAGTGGTAATAAAGAAAAGAAACAAACAATTACCAAATCACAGGGGTAAAGTCGATAGATCACGATCAATATAATGCTAAAGTCCAACAAGGACTTCCTCAATCCAACCGTACCCAAAACTAGAAAAAGCAAAATTGCTCATAAAATCAACTGGTGCATTGGGAACAGATTTGACGGGCCAAATTCATTTGGAAGATCCAATTATTTTTCCTGTCCTATAAAGCCCAACATATTTGGAAATGGAGTGCAAGAGCCTGAGAAACATGGGAGATGGGGGATATGAGTACTAATTAGTCTTCATCAATTGTAATTTTAATCTATTTTATTTGGATTATATATGATTTCCGTCTCTTATATTTCTTATGAATCAATTATTTTTAAAATGAAGTAAATTTAATTATCTTGTTAATTTTATTTTACTTAGTTAGAACCTTCAATTTTGATACTTGAAAAAATTTATAAATTAAATTAACTAATTTTTTTAATTTTTTACTCAAACTTACTAATTAAAATCTTATATTTCATCTAAAGAAGTTTCATTTTCTTAACTCTAGTCTTTCATTATATGTTTTTTTAATAAATTAAATTTTATTAAAATTTTAATAATATTTTTACTTTAAAATTTATAAAATTATTTTATATATTAAATCTATCATAAAATTCAAGTATTTAATTAATTTTGAATAAAAATAAAATTGACTTAATTTAAAAAATAAAGAAAAGTAATTAAAGGCGTGGGAGAGTCTGAAAGGTCCTTATAGTTTTCGAACTCGAGCGTGGGAGCTTCTGATTCTGAATGGCGAGTCCTAAGAAATTCGGAGTTCCTTGGCCGGAATTCAACGACGGCCTCTCCTACAACGACGTCGTTCCATCCTCAGATGCTGGTTCTCTACTCTTTCTCTTTCAACTTCGTTAGTTGAGAAGAACGCTTGAATTCTATTTTCACCGTTTCCCTTTTCATTTCTATGGATATATTGCAACTCACTTGTATGCTATGTCATTCATGTTATTACAATTTCAGGGTCGACTCTCATACAGTTTTACTCCACCAACTACAGCAGTTCTGCTCCCTTACAAGGGTAAGCCAACCCCTCAGCTACCCATTTACCTTTACCCCAAAAATATTGAATCTTTTCTCCTCTTTTATGCTCACAGATGAAGCATGGGAACTGGGTTTTTTAAAAATAAAATAAAATTCTATGTTCTTAAAAAAAAAAAGGAACTTGAATTTGTTCAGATAAGCTAAAAAAAATCCCATAAGAGGTATAAGGTATTTTCATAAGCTCTCCATAAACTTTTCTAAACGCTTCCTAAGTGCATTAAACTGACAGTTGACACAATGGAATACAAATTAGAAGTTGCCGACCATGAGAGACCATTAAACTGAAGTTATTCTTCCGATGCATCTTTCTTGGGACAGAATGGTTTTCTTACCTCTGTTTGGACGACTTTTGTAGTTTTTTTATGGGGTTGATTATCAGACTTGCTGGGGTATTGGAGAGATATTTTGAGCTATTTTCATGCACTTCTCTTTCCCAGAGCATTTTTTTTTGGTTTTAAGGAAGATTGTTGATCCTCTCCCTCTCTCTATTCTCTCATCATAATTCTTCTTTTACCTGAATTTTTTTTTTTTCTATTAATGTAATACTATTGTTATATTGAAAAGAAAGCCTGCTTCAATCCCCCAAAACCACAAAACAATGAAGAAAAATGATATGTACTGATTTTTTAACAGTTGGCTGCAGCGTATAAAAAGTGAGCAGGTTTGGTCATCAACGTATCTGAAATAACTGACTAGATGGAGTGTATCTTCTGAATGGCTGATTGTCATATTAATTAGTGTGTCATCTACAGATAACAGTTGATGGACGAGTTGTAACTGATCCCGACACGGTCATCAGGTTCTTTGATAGAAATTTGTTATCCTTTATCATGTGTGGTTTTATTCCATTGTATCATATTTCCTAACTTCTTCATATCAGGGCTGGCTCAAAGCTAGTCTATCATAGACTTCCATGGAAGGAACCCGATGCACCACACATGATTGAAGTCTTGTATGAAGATGATAACATGGTTAGTGTTACTTTATAGCTGTTGTGTATATCGCTCTACTTTGTTTATACGACTGTTTTGAACTGATTAATTATATTAAATATTTAAATCAAAGATTTGAATTATTTTCATATTGCTAATGGTGCTTTAGATGTTAACAATGAGGTTGGCATTAAACTTTTTTTGATAAATAATTATACCAAAACTAAGAACATTCGTTTATTTTGATATGAATTATAAAAAATAATTCATATGACATGACTCAATCACTTTTTTTTTTCAGAAACATTAGTTTATGTTTAAACTAATTGATTATTTTCCATTACAATAAAAGATATCCATATTTGGAAAAATTTATGAAGGAAAAGGATTATAATATTCAATGTTTTACTTTAGGTAGGAAAAAAGGGGGAATTAAGATAGATAAGTATATATGGATAATTAAAGAACATATGGTAGTGTAATAAAATTTAAATATGTTTGGTTTATGAGAAGGAGGGGAACATAAGATAGAAAGTGGTGTCTTAACTAAATTGATATATTGTTTTAGTTTCCTGGCTGAATGTGTAAGAAACTGGGTATCTTATTAAGAAGAAACAGGGATAAACCTCAATTACAAAGATAGAACTCTGCAGAACTTCGAGAGTCTGCAATCTCCCAATGCCCAACAGCCCCAATTTTCTCACAAATGACCAGATATCTTTTTTTTAACCTCTCCTATTATTTATTGGCAAAGTGCCTTGATTCCTCTCTATCTCAACCCAACTAACCTAACTAATTATTGATTGTAAAATAAAACCCTAACTAACTAATGCAAATCTATCAATACACCCTCGTAAAGATTCACCTTGTCCTCAAAGTAAATGGCTTGTGGCTGCTGAAATGAAGGCCCACTAATGTTCCAACTGATTGAAGCATGACCCAAAAAAAAAAAAAAGAACTTGCATTCCTCCTGGGTCAAACACAGTATATGAAAGCCCTCATGCTCCTCTAATACTCTGTTCTCTACCATATTTTTGGTCATGAAACAAAGCATCATCACCACTGCTATCATTGTAATTGAGACCCCTAGGTTCTTTTGTGAATTTCACTATTGCTTGTGACTGCAGATCTAAGGTTGTAATATGACAACTTTTTCCTTGATACTCACCATCCTTAGTGAGCTGGATCTGGCCATGTGAGAGTCAGAGCTCCACCTTTGAAGACAGCCCATCCTGCTTTGTAGTAGAACATGAATCTGGTGGCTTTGATGGCAGTCTCTTGACTGGACAACCTGAAATACCAAGTTTTTATAGTCATGGCAGACCAGCTCTTCATTGTTCACCTGTTATGGTCGACCACTGCATGACCCCAGCCACCTCTTTCTACAATGACCTGTAACTTTCTCCCTTTTGTGCTTGTAAATCACTAATGAAATTTGATCTATCTTGAACCAATCTTTGCTTTGACCAACCTGTGAATTTTCCCCTTCAAGCTTTTCAATTTCTGTGTCATTACAATATTCTTTTCCTATCTCTTGCACTGAATCATTGCTTTTCTCTAAAACTTGTGTGTGTTCTTCATGTATGGGAAGCAGTCCTTCATTTTTGTTTCTATTTTCTGATTCTTCACCTAGAATGTGCTGGGTTGATTTTGTTGGGTTTCTCCCAATTCTTGTAGCTTTCTTGAATTTGTTTCTTTCCATTGGGCACTTGGTTCTGTTCTCTCCAAACCTTCATCCTTTGTTCTGTTTTCGTGCTCCCAAGAGTTGTCGTCTTCACTTATATTTCTTGGTTCTTCATATTCTAACTCCTCATCTGGAATTCTTTGAGCAAAGCCTTCATGAAGTCCCACCATGATGCATTTGGATGGTCCTCTTTCCACACAAACCACCAAACTAAAGTCTGTGCTTGCATAGACTTCCCAACTATCTTGATCTTTTCTTCTTCAAGTATTCCTACAGCCTCAAAATGCTGTTCCACATTAATCAGCCACCAGTAGGCTTCTTTTCCTTCAGGAATCATCTTTGAGATTCAATACCCACAGCTCCAAGATTGGAGCTCTGATACCAGTTGAAAGAAACTGGATATCTTATCAAGAAGAAATAGGGATATACCTCAATTACAAAGATAGAACTCTGATATCCTTTCTCTTAACCTCTCAAATTATTTATAGGCAAACTACCTTGATTCCTCTCTATCTCAACCCAACTAACTAACAGAAATTAGCAACTAACCTAACTAATTATTGATTATAAAACAGAACCCTAACTAACAACTAATGTTTATCTATCATAATGTTCCCAACAAGTGTTTAAAATGAGTACTGAGTATCTTCACACTAAATTATCCAGAGTTTTTGGTTTTCCTACCAAAATGTATTATTCAAGTACAAGGCATACAGAATGTCTTCAATATCTGTTCTCTTGACTGGGATGTGGTTATGAATTCAGATTGCTCTAAATAAACCTTCTGGCTTGCAAGTTCTGCCTGGAGGTCTCTTCCAGCAAAGGACAGTTTTAACGCAGCTTCAATGGAAAGCCAGAAATCAGGGTACCGTTGAAATGCACCCAAGGTCTCATCCTGTTCCAGTACATCGCCTAGGGAGGGGAACTTCAGGTTATACTGAATATTTCTGTTGAAGTGTAAAGGGATAGATTCTATCTGTGATCTATTTAGTTTGCTTTGAAAACGTTATATGCATGAACCAAGGTAGTTTCAGAACTCTGCGAAGAAATTAGTTGTATTTTAATATAATATAAAATTTAGTTATCAGTTGTGAAAAGTTTAACTAATTACTTTTTTCTTCTTTGATTATTTACCTACAAGTAGTAGTTTTATCAATAACTACCCTATGAAACTCTAATGCTTCTATGATTGTTTGATTGCATCACAGGAATTTTATTATGTGCAAAGACAAAACTAGCCAGAGCTTGTCTTGCATCTTACTTTGCTGATGGAACTTCTCATGTTGGAGGAAAAAGGTTAGGAAAGAACTATCTTTTTGATTTTTTAATTTTCTAATTTACTTCGCCTGTTGCTTATCTTAAGTAGAAGATGCTTAAATAGAACACTCAAAAAAGCTTTTTTAAATTTTAAATTGAAGTTAAAATTTCATATTAAGTTACCTTGTTTAGCTCATTCTTTACTATTGTTTATAGAAGCGAAGACACAAACCAGAAGCTTGGGAAGATTGCAAAGATATACCGAGCACTTGTGAGTGGGATAATTGAAAATGATAAGGTGATTTCCCATTCTATATTATTAGTTGCTTTCTTGTTTATTTTAGAGAATCTGTTCAAAATGGTTCTCAAAAATGGTAGTGGCTACTTCAGTGAGCACAGTTTCATTTTATTGTTCCTTGAATATTGGTCATGCCTACCATATGTTTAATATCAATGTCAAGGGACTATTAAGTTGTTAATTTATGCTTATTTAGAACATATTTTATGCCTTATTTATGTAGTGTGTAACAATCTTGCTTATATAACTTGAAGGTTTTATTGCTTCATAGGTGACTATTAATCAACCAATTGGAACAGTAAAATATCCTGGTGTTGCTAAAGGGTTATATGTTGCTACTCAATCAGGTTATTTTTAAACATTAATTATTATTTTTTTTCCAAATGGACCAATTTTAGTAGGAAATTCACACTCTTTTTTATCAATTTCACTATCTGTTTTTGTTATAATGTCTCTCCATAAAATTCTTAATCATCTAGTCATGCATGGTTGTTTTCATTGAACCAGGAAAACCAGCACTCAGTGTAGTGGAAATTCTAGAGAGAAACATACAAGAAAACAGCACATTGGTCCAGGTAGCTGAGTTTGATATTCAAGATTATATGTTCCTATTTATGAGTCGCAATCATGTAAACTTAGGTTCCTAAAAATACATGATATGCAGAAATGGTTAAAGGAAATAATTAAACTATCTACTACTACTATTTATGAATTAAAACATCAACAAAAAATCAGTATTTTAATAATTGATCTTTTATAAAATATAAAACAACACCATATGAAACATTGGTTTTGATTAAAACAATTCACACCACTGCTCTGTTCTCGGAGATTGTTGCATATTCATTGATGTCCCTTTTGGCCCCTCGATGTTTTGCCTGTATTCATCCAGTAACAAATCCCTTTTTAAGAGGCAATAGAAGAAATAAAAAGGCTGCCATAAAATTTAAAACCAGACTTTTGACTTCTCTCTGGTTGGTTTGTTTGTCAGGTTAAGATTCAGTCTGGCCGACCACATCAAATCCGTATTCATCTTTCTTTCTTAGGGCATCCTCTGTTAGGTAAATATTTAGCACTTAGTTATTTATGGTGCTTCACATCAAGAGAAATAATGCTGGATTTTCTTGAAATATGGACACAACAATAAGGTAGTAAGATTTCAAGTTAGTAAAAAATCATATTAAACTTCAAAGCTAAAATAGTAAAATGCAATTTTCATCGCTCAGCTTGGAAGTAAATTTTAATATTTTCTGGAAATATTTCTTTTCCTTCAGTTTTGTCTTCAAACTTTAAATTAGTGAAGCCAATACCAATGTAGTGTTATTAGTGGAGAATGAAATGATTATTTGTTATGGTTTCAATTTGGGAATTCTTGTTTATGACTTGGGGACTTTTATTGGGTATTTTATCCTTTGTCTAGTTAGGTCTTAGGGATATGATTATCCTAGCTTCTTGGTTTTGCTTTATTGAATTCAGACTTTTACACACGAATCTGTCTCTTTCAGAATTTGGGCTGCACCAACACATCTTGTGGGTTGCATATTCTCATTTCTAATCATGATGAGAATAACTAAACAGCATTTTTCCCATGCATCTTTTTAAATCTTAAATCCTAAAATAGATCATAATGTATCCACATTCCTATTTCTGTGTAACATGCATGATGAAGGCACTCACATTCTTCTCATGAGTATGACTACATGTCTGATTCGCTGAACCTGAACTAGTTTGAAAGTGAATATCCTAGTCTTTTTCATTTATCTGTTCCTCTGGTTTCATTGCAGGCGATCCTCTTTATGGTATTGGCGGGCAACCTAAATGCTTAGATTGTGACTATATAGATGAGAATTTTGCCGAAGATGGGTAAGTGCTTGTATTGTATTTTACAAGGATAATTCCATTCATTTAACACCATGTTCTACAGTATAGTTATAGATTATTTCAAATTCTCTGTTATGCAATGAACTTTCCCTCATCTTACTTACAAATTAAACACTACCTGAAGAAACTCAACAAATCAAAGCAAATACGTAAATATGTAAATACCATGTTCTCGAATGTAAATTGGTTCTGACCTCTCAACATACAATGTCTAGGGATATTCTGGTTGTTTGCTTTCATTCTTTTTTGCAGCCACTATTCTTGTGCAACACTCTTTTGCTTTCATTCGTGTACTTTTATAAGTATGCGGGCAAAAAAATAGATTTCAGTACACAGGTTTTCTCGAGTACTTTTTTAGCATTTCATCCAAGAAAAATAGTTCCTCAAAATTCAATGAATTTTTTTAGAATACTCTTTTCAAATCCTCTTATAGAATTAAGTTTTCACTTTAAACTTTTCTATAGATGTATTCAATACTTGCAATTTGTTATATCTATTTTCATTGACATTTGATGAAATGATGCTTAATTTTTAAGCATCAAGTCTCCAATCCCTGTATACAGAGTTGGGATTATCCCTTGACTCCATAAGTTCTTTTGGCTGTTCAATATGCTGTAATTAAACATTTAAGAAAAATATAGTAACATTGATTTGAAATTTGATCCAAGTTGAATTGCTGCTCTTTGTGTAGGGGTTATTTGAGGCCTGCCAAACCAGTTCCTGGAGATTGTGGGTATTACTTGCACGCACATCAATTGGTTCTCTGTCATCCAATAACTAAGGAGGTGTGTTAAAAGTATTAATATTGAATATCAATTGTTACGGTAGTTGTATACTGTCAAAGATTGTATAATCAGTCATTTGGAAATGGAGTTCAATTATTCTAGGATTAGTTTTAATCGTTAGTTGATTTAAGAGCCAAAATTTACACTTGCACCATTTCCATTTGATTATACCATTTGAAGAGCGAGTGCATTTGGCTTGCTTTATCCCGTGTTATGCTAAGTTTATTATTGTTTTGTTTTTCAAATTTAAAATTTTTTTGTACTTGCAGGTTATTGAAATCATTGCACCCCTTCCTTCCATCCTCCTGGCACCAAGAGAGGCTAAGGAAACCGCTGATACGCAGCAGACTGCTTAAAGCTATGGAAGTTGATTGACTATGTAGAAATGTGCAGATGCAGTACGTATCAATATGGATTTGAGGACAAACAAGCTGTCTTTCCTGTATTCCATTTGAGCAGAAGTGTTCTTTGATAGTCGCCTATAGCTAATGAGTCTGCGAGAAGTATGAGATTCCTATGCTTTATCGTTTCGAGGAGCCTATGATTGAAGATGTAGCAACATGTCCATGAAATAAATTATTGTATGATAAATATAATAACCTGCTAGAATGAGCATACATTGTCGCAACAAATTCTTTTTTTCTATTTGTGAAATCCTACATGAAGCTGAATCCCAACATTCTGGTACAAATTGCAGAATTCGTGCCAAACTGTATTTATCAAATTTCAGAACATCTTAGGCAAAAAATGACGCTCCTTGTAGCATAAATACTCTTTTCAGAATATGCACCAGATTAAAATACTTGTACCAACCCAAAGTGAGAGAAAAATCAGATATATGCAATTTCCAAATGATTGAACATACAATACACAGGTCACTAATAACAGTATTCAGTAAAACCATCAAATCCATTTCTATTTACAGCAGAATTTACAGTGCACAATAAATATTCTTTTGCACCAATAGACAGGTCACTAATAACAGTATTCAGTAAAAAAAAAATTAGTATGTATTTAAGGTAGAATCTAATATGATTTTTAAACATTATTTATTGTATATCATTAAATGCACGTTAGAAAAACGGTTAATACAATAAAGGGTTAAGATGAGGTGACTGGCAACCTGAAGATATTTTTATATAGGAGGACAATCTGAGGACTCCGACTTTGGGGTCTCCGCTATGGCAGCACAGTTGCCAGTTGCTATATGCTCAAGCACGGCTTGCTCCACATCACGCATACGCTCCCATTCAACGAGTGCAAGATCTCATGAAACTTTGGACTCGAACTCGACTTGGGTGACTAGTTTGTGAAAGTATTTCCAACTTGAGGATTTTCTCAAATATACCATGATAATGTATATAATAAATGGAGGTAAGAGTCTGTCGGCCGGATGCATTATACAATCGAGTTTTGGGCAATTTGGTCTCGATTCCTATTCAGTTCCAAGTCCAGTCCGGTTTCCAATTCCACAAATTTGGGTATTCCTGGTAGTTGATGCCTAGGATTTTGTAAACCAAATCAACATTGTTAAAATTGGGAGATAGAGGAATGCCACCAAGGATGGGTGCCAAAACAAAAGTTGAAAGATAGATGTTTATTGTCTAAAAAGACGAATTTGTCTTTGGCCATGATAACGGAGAGGCTAGTGTTGAAGACCGTGTTGCAAATAATGGTTTAGAAAACCCAATTGAAAAACCGGTTGGAGGAACTTCAAATTTTCAAAAAAATATGCAACCAGCTATGTAGCAAGTTAAATACTTTGTGCACCGGTAGAGCAATCTTGAATTTGTGCCCTGTAAAAGGCACCCTTTGTTTACTTACACAGAAAATACTGGAAAAGATAGTTTGAACTTTTGAAGTACCAATAGCAAGCCCCTCTACTCTAAAAACGGTGAGAATTAGTACCTCAAAATGACTCGTCAAAACTTGAAACAAATATCCAGACGATCAAGTGAATTATTAGAATGGGCAGTGCGGCGACAAGGGATCAAGAATGGCAATGGTAATGGCAATCGCCCCTCCTAACTTTTTCAGAGATTATTTCTGTATTTTCATCAAATACAACAAATACAAAGCTGCTGCCATATTACAAGCACCTAAATATTTTACCAAAAAGACGGGCTTGAGAACCATTAAATCGCCCCTACACTGTATTGAGCAATAGCAAAAACTATAATACAGGGCGCGGCAAAAAGAAAGTGTTTGCCGCTCAGCACATCTACTACCTGCCTAAGTCCCCCTTCCCTCCCCAAGATTCATCCTCTCTTGCAATACTCCCAGTCTGACCACCATACTTGTCAGAATTGGAATAATGCATTTTGATTGCTGCCACAGGATCTGAGACACCACTGCATGATCCTCCCACTAGAATCCCAGGTCTTCCAACACCATTCATTCCCATCATTCCCCTACCCTGCTGCTGTAAACTTGAGATTGCTTCAAAACCATTTCTTCTCTGCATCTCAGAGAACACATCTTGGCAGTGCTTGACATCTACCATAAATGGCTGCACTTTTGGACCATCCCTTCTAAACATCTGATAATCAATCACAGCATTGCTGCCATTTATCTCTCTTGTAAACGTAGATGCACCATTCAGGAGCCGTTCATTATTCTTGGCAAATGCCTGTAATGACGGCTGCTCCAATTTGGGAGAAGATGCAGGATAATTACTAAAGGCTGCAGGATATTTTGCTAGCAAGATGGCAGAATCAGGCAATGACGTGAGGCCAGTCTGTATTCTGTTCCCATCCCAATAACCATAACTCCTCATGGGCACATTTTCAAGGCCAAGATAATCATTACGGTCAAACTTTAAAATTTTCAAATTTCCATCACCATTATGATGACCACTGAATTTCAAAGTAGAAGACTTGCTGCTTAACTTGGGATGATGGTTACCATTTTCCTCACTCCCCTTGGCACTCACATTAGGTTTCTGTGCAGATGAAGGATTAGTTAGTATTTTTCCAAACAGTTTCACATCACCATTTCTGGATGTTTTATCTGAATCTGATGACCGTAATGTTTTGAAATGATCATCGGCTTGCTCAATCTTCTGGGACAGGAGAGACAATTCAGTTGCTGAACTGCTGCAATTCATATCACCATTCACTTCTTGCTTAATAGGCACTTGCAAAGGATAGCCCTGGAGGATGCTAACAGTGTCAACATGTTCTGACAAATTCCCAGTAATAGGAAGCTGATGGTCACCGTTGCTAATGGAATTATGACAACGCATGTCTCTACTTCTCTGAATATCACAAGTAGAGGACAGCCGATCTTGGCTAGATGTTTTCTCACAATGAACATCAGCAGTAGCAGAATGTTGCAACAACGAATTCACAGTATTATGAAGATCCTCCATGGACAATGCAGACACATGAGGCTTTCCAAGGGGAGCATGCTTATTTTCAGAATCAGAACTCAATCCTGAACAAGAATTGCCCTTAGATGAGAGTGAAGCATTTACCATGGTGCATAAATCTTGTACATAGCTTTTTAATTCAACATCACCACCTGAATCAGCTTCATGTTTACTATCTCTGTTATCATAACATTGGGGTGAAGATACTCTTTGCCTCTCCAATTCATTTCCAAGACCCACAGAAGAAACCTCAGAAACCATTCTATCCTCTGCAACGGAATTACACTCACATGGTTCAATTATATCTGGAGCAGATATCAATTCTGTAACTGCACCTCTCAATTTATTTGTTGTATCTTTTCCAACTTCTGTACTATCTGCCATAATTATAGCTACTGCTTGTCCACTGACAGAGCCAGACTTATCAGAGCTGCCCAAGACAACTTCACTGCCATCAGAGACCTGTTTAGATTCAACAGTAATTGCACAAGCATCAGAAACCACATTTACATCTTCAAGATCCACTTCTGTCCCATTAATTTCCTTTGATTCATTTAATTCAGCTGACAGGTTCCTAGCTTCCACAGGATTGGATTCACCATGGTATGTGTTCATGCCATACAAAGGCAGGTCCTCATCTGTTTTAGTGCCAGACTTATCAGTGCCAACCACTGAACCTGTCTCAACAACAAATGCATCATCTGTGTCACTCTCACCCCCATCCGCATCATCATTCACTGGGGATCCAACATTTTCAGGTATTGGGTGCATGAGATCCAGCCCAAGACATTTCCGAGCCTTACTGAAGAAAACTTTGCACTGCTCTTGGGACCTTGTTCCTACACACCGTGCTATCTTTGTGAAATCCTTCCCAAAAGATGATACAGCCTGAAGAAAAGCAGCCTTCTCATCATCAGTCCAATCAGTAGGATCCATTTCACCACAGCTTTCATCAGAACAAGTCTCATCATCATCATTCTGAGTAACATCAGGCGTCAAGGGTGGTTTGCATAAAGGGTTCGCTTTCAGGAAATTCCATTCCATGTTACCTTCCACAGGATCAACTGAACTTGTTATGCAGGAACTCATAGCCTCAGATGAAAGAGAACCACATATACCAGCCAACACATCAGCTGCAGCAGCAGTCTCTCTTTCATCTCCAAGAATGTCAAAACTGCTTGATTTCTCTGTGATGTCCTCACCCTTTGATGTCTTTACTTTACCATATCCCCGCAAAAGCAAGCTTCCAGCACGCATTTTTTTATTACCTGCAATGTCATCTGCCATCAACGAAACTGCACTCAAAATCTCAAGTGAAGAAGTATTCAATTCACAATTCCACTTTTTACCTGACACCACCAAGTCAGTTTTAGCTGAAAATGACTTCCCTAGCTTACCAACATCTTGCTTCTTAAGTTTCTCAAAACAATCAGATTTATGATTTTTGTAATAGAATTCAACACAGTCAGCAGTTGTCTTGTGGCCAAGAAAAGAGGCAATTTTACAAAAATCTTTTCCAAAGGCAGCAAATTTCTCCAAGAAAATTTCCCTCTCTTCTGATGTCCAAGGATTGATCATAGCCCTCTCTTTCTCATTAGCTAATGGATCTTCAACCAACCCATTACTAGATATGAACTTTGAAATCATTTTCTCCTTTTCATCCAAGATTAATGCTGGCATCTTCAGGGTGTTTCTCTGAAAAGCAACTTGGGGTTCTGAAAGCAGTTTGCTAGTAAAATTAATTATCTCAGATGTTGGAACCAAGCTTAGATGATTTCCTGCTGCAGATAGTGAAAAAGGAAAACAAAAAGAAGCATAGTTATCATCCCGACAGAAAGGCAAAATAAATTAGGAACTAGACAAACGATAAAATATGATGTCAACTGCAACTTAAAACATCACAAAGAAAACCATCAAGGAATTGAAGATAAATTGAACCCAGTACTTCTGCTTCAAATCTACAAGTCATATCATCAAATTCACAGGAAAATATGTTCTACACCAGAAGACATATAATCAAATTCAATGGAAAATGTCTTTAATTCACTTCAACTATTATGAAGAGATATTACCATAACTCTGAGTTTTCATTCATGCATATTTAGATTGATTGTTAGGTACAAAGTTTGCAGATAGAAAAACATGACATAGTCATATGGCTAACACCAGCATATTCACCACAGAAAGACAGGAGCTACTTTAGATTAGTTTCAAGTTGGCCAGCACCAAAACATTTTTGATTCCATAAATATTAAAGCTCAGCTAACAAAATTTAGTAAAGCTACCAATCCAAACCAAATAGGAATTTGATCAATCCTATCTTCTATCCTTACAGAGAGAATTGAATCAAAATTATCATCAATCTAATCACCATTCACAGTTTCTTTTTCTTTCCAAGGAGTTTTCTTTCTTCTGTTACTTCATTAAAAGTATATTGCATTCTTGCTAAGCATTATGCATAAATTTTGAAGTTCAAAATAGTGCTAAAATGCACAGTAACATTGAAAGAGACTATTAATCATAGCAAAAATAAAATCCAAATTTCTAGATACTGCATGAAATTCAATTCTCACATCACAAACAAACCCACATAGCTACTTTACTCTTTTAGAGAGCATACAAGTATATTCAATATAAACAAACTTTTCTTCCTACATTAAAAAACACTGCCATTATTTCTTTTATTCTTGTCCAGAAAAGCATAAATGCCACAACTCAGTTGAACCGATGCCCATATCCCTGTACACTAAACAGCACAAGACAAAAAGATCCAGTGGTTGATTCACACAACAAAATTCAGCAAAAATTAAAATGAACTATGCAGCATGTCAATCATTCAAAAAGGCTGACATAAATTTGGTAAATTAACAAATGAATCCAATTGATTATTAATCAATGCAAGTCCTCCTCTACATCTTAACTTCCAAGCAAGTGGAAAGGACCAATATATAGTATAAAAAGTATCAAAATCATCATGAATTTTTCTTTCTCAAAATTCCAACCTATAATCAAAAACTAAATTAACTAATCACTTTTTTTTTCTTTTTGATAAACACCCATATATTGCTATCTGAAATCGGACTAAACAATTTCCTAGCTGAACTAATTATGCAAAGAAAGATAATGTAAAATCACTGCCATAAATTAAGCAAAACAACAGATAGAAGATCGATACCTGGAAAGGGAAAACGTGATCGAATGGAAGATCGATTCTTCTGGTTACCATTACTGGTAGTCCTCACACTTAGTTCATTTTTTTTGTGAGATTTTGGTCGGCATTTCCTAATAGACAGTAAGCGCATATCTTCTTTCCACAGGTGATGCAAGGCTCTGAACTTAAGTGCAATAACTCTCTCCTTAAAGCTTGTAAATCGCTTTCTCTCAGTGAATTTTTCCATAATGAAGGTACAAGAGCGAGAGTCACTGCTAGTTCCAATCTTATCAATCTTACAACAATCTTTAGGCAATAACTTAACAAACACCTCACCAGCTCTGTTGGCAGATTCTTTATTGGAAGAAATAATTCTATCATATAAAATATCCATGCTATCTTTTACCTCCGCAGATGTATTGCCATTACCAGAAGCAGATACACTAGCTTCTTTCCTAGTAGTACAGGGAAGTAAGCACTTCACACTGGTGGACGGAACAGCATCCAAGTCGCCAGAGAAGCTATCATATCCCCTACTATCACACAAAGAAACTGCTTTAATTATCGGTAGAGGCTCAACAAATTTAGAAGTTGCTGTTCCAGGACTATCAATATCCTCTTCCTTGCCCTTTTCATGGATACTCTGTAAATTAGTGGAAAGAGGCATCTTCTCCATATTGGAATCATCAGATGAAACAATTTTCAAGGGTACAGGCTGGATGACCTTATCAGAGACTCCAACATGTTCTTTGCAAGATTTTTCATTGCTATCTACCAGCTGGGAGCCTAATGCTACTACAGGACATGGACATCTATCCCCAGATTCAAATTTTAGTGACTTTAGTTCGTTTTCAAGTGAATCTATTTCAGATTCAGTCATTTCCAACACCTTTGAAATATCTGCTTTCCATATCAGCAACTTATTAATTGCATTGGACCTCATTGGACCAGAATCCACAGAAGTTGGATCATCAGACTGTACCAACTCAATGATTGAAGAACCCAAATTATTCAAGGCATCAATATCAAATTTCTCTAAGTTAAAAGAAAACCTCTGCAGATAATTTTCAGGCCCAGGAGCAGGTGAAGCAATCAAATTACTAACATCATTGTCCATATTAGCAGTCTTCCCAAATAATTTATCATCGATACCTGCAACAAGGTTGAAGTTAGGTTTTGGCAAATATATAATACATAAAAGGAAAAACCAGTAGTACATATAATATAACAGTAACAGTACTATCACAGGAAAATTGAGGGAAAGAGCTTGTGTGACGTTTAGTTTGTGAAAAGGTTTTCCGTTTTCACATTTATTCACAAAAATGTCACCTTATTTTCATTTTATTTTCTGTTTTCAATGTTCTGTACAGGAAACAATGAAAACAAATTGTTTTCTGTTTTTATTTTTTGTTTTCACAGTTACCAACACAAAACTTCGAAAGTAAATAACAAAATGAAAACAAGATGACATTTTTTAAATAAAAATGAAAACAAAAAAAAGTTTTCCCATATGAAATGCACCTTAATGAGCAATTCTCATCTATGCTCAGACTAAAACAATCTTGCCAAAAAAGCAAGTAAAAGGACAAAAAAAGGGGAAAATTAAATGAGATATATCAAGACAACATATTTCCAATTAAGGATTTAATATGCCAGCTTGACCACTCATTCTTTTGGATATTAACTTTAAAATAGAAATAAGTTCATTGCAAATATCCTGAATTTTAACCCTCCTTCTAAGTTGTTTATTTTTTAAGACAAACTGATACTCAATAAATGTTCAAGAAACAGTATCTCAGTATCAGTAAAAGACTGACAGCTGTAATACAACTGTTTAAAACCAATTCTTGTAAAACAAGGAAAATTTTCTAAAAGTGATTTCTTTTTGGTACCTACAATTTAGTCCTCAAGTTTTTTCTTTACAAATCAATCATCAGAATCACAAACATTTTCAAAAACAGTCCTAACATTTGTTACCACTGTAGCATCCACATTGCCCATTTGGCGTTGTTGAACATTTTAAAGTAACAAGTGAACATCTAAATGAGAACCCAATAAACAAAAGCAAATGCTCAAAAGAATTTGGTACCTACAAGAGGACCTAGGGGGCACTTTGCATAAAAAAGGAGCTTCTAAAGGAGTAACATGGGACATTTTACAAGAGAGAAGGGCATGTAAAGAAGCAAATCAGACAAAGAAACACTTACCAAGTTAATCAATTTATATAGTTATAGCAGCTTTGAATGCATTAGTAAGTGTAATTGTGTAAACACTGATTTGAAAAAAAGGGGGGGGGGGGGGGAATTATAAAGCTGGATATGAACGAAAACTATATGGACAAAAGTTTTTAACCTTCTTTAAATATAAATAAATTCATTAGAGCCATAACAGTCAATCCCAAATAGTGGCATGGAGTAGCTGACCAGAAAATGCTATAGCAGCATAATGGACAGCAGAGCAACTGCTATTTTGAAGTTTTCAAATACACCTACCATACATTATACTTTGCACACATGCCAAAAAACAAAAACCTAAGGAAAATGAGATGAAATCGCTGGAACAGTATTATTCACTATAACTCTATATATATAATATAATTCAATATATACAGTATAACAAGATTATAAGCATGCAGAATCAGATGTTACTTCACTATAAGTAGTAAACCCCTAAACCCTACAAGTTAAATTGCAATTTTGTTCTTATACCACTCTGACTGCTGGATTTGAAACAAAGTGCGTCTTGAAACATACCTGGTGAGGAACTGCAGGCAACAGAAGATGGAGTAGCAGGAGATGCACATTCAGAAAATCTTGCAACTTTTGGGCTTTTATCTGCTAAGCTGCAACTTAGGAAATTACAGGGTTCGGTGTTACTGGTAGACAAGACAGGGCCATCTTTGTTTAAACTTTCATCAGGAACCTCAACTTTTTTCTTCTCATACTTTGCAAGCCCCTCACCCCAATTTAGTCTAGGCTTCTTTCTAGAAGTTGTATCTTCGGAAGGGGCAGAAGATGCCGCACATGCAGCAGTTTCCCCTGAATGCGACTCATTAGCAACTGCATTTTTGGGTTCCAACTCGGTTTTTGCTTCATGGGAATCTGCTCCTCCCATGCTCCTAGAGCTACTTGATTGGCTAAAACCAGAGCCTCGAGAAGACAAGCTTCCAGAGCGGGTCCATTTAAGTGGCTTCCAGTCAAGTGAACCCAGAGAGTTCTCTCTTTCACATCTCAGGCCTGTTCCCAACCCATTGACACCACCCATCTTATCGTGTTGATCTTTCATGTGGTGCTGATCCCAAGTGTTTCCAAAGTCTGAATGCGGACGAGAGGAATATGTTAGTGCATCATCAACTGGCCTCTGGTCATTGTTCATATCCGGCGCCCTCCTGGGCAAATTTAGAGAGCCATTGGTGGCTTCCCATGAATGTCCTCTCCAATCTCTCTGGCCAAAGGGTCCTCTATTTTCTCTACTGCTCCTGCTATACTTTCCATCACCACGTGAAATTGATGTCCGACTATCTTCTTCCAGCATCTTGTCGCTGCTGGACCGAGAAATAGCATACCCATGACCAGAATCCTCGGAAAACAGGTGCCAACCACCCTGCTTACCATGACCTTCAGAAAATATTTAAACAAAAAAGGAACACAGAAAAAAATCAACACAAGCAAAGTATATATTCTCGCACCTAGAAAAGGGGAAAGAGAGATAATAAAACAAAGGCACGGAAATCTTGAGAGAAAACCCTCCTCCAAGGCTTAAACAAAAAATATTCCGATAACAACAGCTACAAACACGGATCTTCCAAAAGACCGCAAGGTTCACTATCAATAACATATCTAATACGCAAAGAATAATCGGCGAAATCATAAACCACTCGAAAGTTTATATCCAAGAAAAGAAAAGACCAGGAAAATAGTACTAATGAAAACATCGAACCGCAGTTTTTCTGTTTGTTAGGTAAACAAAACGCTAACCAAACATAGATTTCCATCGAAGGCAGAAATATTCAAACTCACCTGGCGGTCTGCGGAACTCGGCGGATCCCCAGCGATTGAAGTCTCGATGGTGCGAGGAATCTCTCCATCTCGCCACGGAGCCCAGCGATTCAGACCTCTCGTGCTTCCTCTCCTTGAAGAAGTCCTTTCGATCCCAGGGCAATGGTTCAGGCGGCATCAAAACCAACCAATAGCATGGGCAGCCACAGAAAACAACAGTATTGACACAACCAAAAAAATCGCAAAACCACACCACCGCCGAAACAAATCCACACAAATTCCAACACCAGATCCTAGGTTCACACCAAATCTAGGGTTCACAGAGACGCACAGAGCTAATATAACCAACACCGATTCGCAAGGTTCCCCGCCCACAGATCGAACAAGAAACCACACGCGGCAACAAAACCACAGCGCCGCAGACCAATCTAGGGCTTCCCTGCAGCTCCAAAGCAAAAACCTCGAACACAACAACTGAGAAGCGTAGAGGAGAAAGAAAACCTGCGGATTTCACAAGGAAGAAATGAAAGCGAAAGGAAGAGAGAATAACTTCAGAGACAGCGATTCAGATCGAAGACGGTCGCCATAAACAGTGAAGAACGAGAATCCATTGATTGTTATTTGGAAGTCGGAGGTGAAATTTCTATGTCTATAGCTTAGACTGTGTGAGTATCCCTCCCTTGCTCTGAAAATTTTCTCGGATATTTTCTATCCGTTTCTTGGCTGGTGGAAAACCTGTATGGGGCGAGAAAGTGAGAACGTGAGACGATAAGGGACAAAGAGAACCTTGAGAGAGAGAGAGAGGGGGGAAATGGAAGAGATAGAAAGAGAAAGTGTGGTACCGGATCTCAACGCCTCTTACAAAGCCACATTTCAAACTCCTTTCGAATCCGCTCGCTCATATATATTTTTTATTTTTTATTTTTTCTTCATTTATTTCTTTTTTCGTATCTTTCACTTTTTATTTTTTTATTTTTGTTAATTAATTTCCTTTCGTCAATCAGCTTTGTTTGTGACTATATGGGCCTCCCTGGTAAACAAAGTACCCATTGTTTCGGCCGTTATTTACGGTAGCAGTAAACATTTTTCCGACATGACCATATTGCCTTTGTCATTTGTCAACTATAACTATGCAGAATTTTGAATATTTACATTATTATAAAAATATATAATTATTTTATTTTCTGAAACATTAGGAATTGGTAATATTAATCTTTTAAAGATAATTATTATTATATATTATTAACAATAGTCATTTTATATTTTATAAAATTAAAATAATTAAAATTTTATCTTTTATTTATCAATCAAAATATTTTGTTATTTATCTTTTAAAAATTAATAATAATTTATTATTTATTTTTTAAAATTAAAATAATAATTTTATACTAATAAATTTGACTTTTTATATTTAAAAAACAAAATAATGATCTATTCAAATTTTAACTCTGAGGTAATTTTTTATTTGGTTTTATTTTAAGAATTAAAAAATTATAATTATACCATCATCCTATAGTGACTCCAGCGGTGATACAGTAAAATATAATTTGATATTTTTTAATTAATAAAAATTATTTTCAAATAATATTAACAAGTTGACATGGTAAGAAGGTTATGTTTCTCGTGTTCCAACCCTTAGTACCCATTTCCATCTCTGCCCTCCTTCTTCTTCGGAATAGAAAATCAACCTTATTCCCTGTCACTGAGCAGGGTTGGAGAAACCCGCCCACACCTTATTTTAATAAATATTTATATAAAAATAATAATATTTTAATAAATTTATATAATGAACCGGGTTTGAGAGTAAAATGAATATTAATGTTCTTGTATTTATTCCGATTTCCGTTTTTTAAATTTAGAGTTTACTCAAATTCATCCTTATTTCGATTAATTTAATTTTTTCTTATCAAAATTTATGAACAAACCTATGTATTTTTGTCATCTTCATTAACAAATATGAAATGGAAAAAATAAAATAAAAATGAATGAACAAAACTATACATATGTATAATAATTGAAACTTTAAAAGAAATAGAAAATTTACCCGTTAAGATTTGAATTATGACATGGATTATTTATTTATGTTTATACTTGTGTTATGGCATGGATTATTTTTATATTTTGATACATCATATTAACTAAAATAATTATTATTTAACAATATGGCATTTAGGTTGATGACATTTTATGTTACGTGTTGTAATTTTTTTACAGTACTTCTGTTATTCATTTAATATTAATATATATTTTGGTTTTAAAAAAACCAAAATAATTATCCTGGTTTAAAAATTTTGTAATTTAAAGTTTTATAACTTTAATTAAATATTGTTAATATAATATTTATTAATTTTAAATTATTTTTATTTATAAATTTTATTTAAATATACAATTATTTATAAGATGTAAATATAATTTATTATTTTTATATTAAATCAAATAATATTATCATATCATCACTGTGAAAAATATACTATTAACCAATTAAAAACAAGTGTATCTATAACTATAAAAGTATACAATTTTAAATTATATGATAGTTTATAATTATATAATAATATTAAAATTTTGCAATATTAATACATTTTAATTAATTTTTAAAAATATTAGTGTTTTTAGGAAAAAAATTCAAATCTGTCTCATTAACAATGCTTAATTGTTTATTTAACTGTTAGGCATAATTGGTATAATAAAAGAAAATTCATATCTGCAGTACAATATCAACAACAAATTAGATAATAAAAACAAAATTGTTAATTACAATAAATAGTTTAATAAGAAAATTATTACATAAATTATAATATAGATTTATAATATTAATAACATACCCCACATTAAAAATATAGAATACAGTATTATAAAAAAAAGGAAAAAATAGTCAGCGTCGTACGTTTAAGATATGATCAGTCGGAGGTTTTAAAAAATACATATATATATATATATATATATATATATATATATATATATAATGAGAAATATGTTATTCTAAATAAATAATTTCCTCACCTGAGATTTCTTTTAAATAGAAACATCATAAAATATTATAATTATTTTCTATTTATTATCTCAAATATTTTACCAATTTTCTATATTTGAAAACAAAACATTAAATTTTATTTGCTTTAATTAAAATTTCTCAACCTAACCTAAGCATGTTTTATTCAAATAAAAAATATTATTTTTTAATCAAAATATTTTTTAAATTTTGATTTTTTACTGAGCCATATGATTATTTTTATATTGACCATTCACTATTTTACTTATAATTTTTATTCATTCAAAATATCAATTTAACTTAAATTTAAAGATGTTATCCTTCTAGAAAACAAAATTAATATTATTCAATTTTAATTTAAATTAATGTTTTAGTAACTCGTTTCAGCCTACTATTTCGGCTTCAAATGTAAAAATAAATAAATAAATTGGCTCAACAACTTATTTTTATATGTAAATTTAAATCCTCATTTATACTACAATGTTTGTAAAAAATACTTATATTTTTATTAACCTATGTTATATTTTTTTATTAAGTATTAATTTTATTTTTTATTTGTATCTAATATATCATCTGTTGCATTATACAAATACTTTTAAAATTGAATAAATTCTATAAAAATATATTTAATTAATAATGAATTTTTTATTAATAATAATTAATTTAAAATACCTTAATAATAAATTAATGTATAAAACTATTAAAATTAAATATAACATTAAGAAAATAAATTATTAAAATTATTAATTTGATGTATTAAAATTAAAAATTAAAAAATGATTTAAATTATAATAATTCGAAGACATTTAAAAACCAAAAATATTTTTAGATTTATCATAGTGTTTTAATATTTAGGGTTTGGAATTTGAGACTTAAAGGTCTTAGGTTTAAAATTAAAAATAATATTTCAAATAAATAAAAGTTTAAAATAAATAAAAAATTTCATTTTAAAGAATCTATGTTAGTGAATATGGGAATAAATTTATAAAAGTATTTTTATTTAAAAATAATAACTTTAATTCAATACATTTATTAGCATTTCGCCCATGTTTAACAAACTTTTATTTCGTATATACTGACATAGTGTTTGTAAACTTTATAATAAAAAATAAAAATATTTTTTATTGGTGAAGATAATAATTAATTATAATAAATACCATATTAAATTGTATGATATTAATAAAAAATTTAAAAATAAAACTTTTAAATAATTATTAAAACCAGGATTTTTTAAATTTTATAGATCAAAGTTAAAAAATTTAATATAAAAATCAAGTTAAAATCATTTAAAATTATAATAATCTTAAATTTAGTCCATATAAAAAAAATGAATTTATTATAATTTGTCAACATTAAAAATTTAAATAAAATTGTGATTTTAAAAATATCAATTTAAAAAAAAATTTATTGTAGTGAAAAAACTATGGTTCAAAAATAAATATTTTAATTTTAATATAGAAAGATGGTCATACAAGATAGATTAGTATCCTTTTAAATACTAGTTTAGTTCAATTTTTAAAAATTGATACATTGTAAAATAAAAAATATATATTTATAGAGAAATTAAATATTAGAAGTATATATTAGTATTAATAAATATTATTTTATATTGTAAATTTTGTAACTTAATGAATATTATGTTATATAGCACTGCTACATTTATATTGATATTTAAAAATCTATGTTAGTTTTAATTTTATATTTTCTGTTTCATATATATTGGACTGGGTGTTAGCTCATATATTATCAGGACTTTATCAAATTTTATTTTAGATACAAATAACTAATTCTGACTATATATTGGACTGGATAATGATAAAGACAAAAATTGTTCTACAAGTATTACTATTCAAAACTTAAATTTGAGATTATTAATAAAGTTAAATTATTGTCCACCCGTATCTTTTATAACATATAATTTTATTTAAGTTAAAAGTATCCACAGTAAATTAAAAATATTATTTTTAATGTTTTTTTATAGGAATTGGAATTGTAAAACTCATTTAAAGAAATTAAAAAGTTTCTCATGGATTAATTGTTTGTTCATAAAATTATGTACACTTTTATTTAGATTCATTTCTCTCAATTTTAAGAATGCAGCTTAAATATACTTATAAAAAATAATTAATTTTGAAGTGATAGATACGTTCATTGACTTTATATCCATTTTTTTAATACAAAATTTGATACTTATGGAATGTTTATTTGATGAAAAAAAAAATTGTGAGAAATGTATTAGATGAGAATTGGTATATTCATATTTGTTATAAACGTTTTAAAAAATGTATTTATAGAAAATAGCATTTTTTAAGGAAAAAATTCACAGTCTCGTGTCTTTTTTTATTTTGATAAAGAGATTGGGAATCATACATCTCTACTTCATTTTTACGTGTGAAATTTAAATAATTACAAATTACTCATGTTATCGCACTTGAATTAATATAAAAAAATAAAAATTATTGAACATGCTCTAAATAATATATCTTATGATTGCATTTTTAAGAAGAATTGTTTTTAAAATAAACTTATATTGCTCAAAACAAATACCCCTTATATATTTTGTTAGAGGCATGTAGGTTATAGCAGATAAAAAATAATAAATCAAATACAATGCAATCTTTAAAAATAATGTTTAAGTTCGGGTATTTTATTTTTTTTTACTCTTTTTGAGTTTTTACAGATTAAATTTAAACCAGACTAAAAATAATAATTTTAACACAAAATTTTACAACATATATCTTATATTTTTTTGGCCAAATCCTATCATATTTCAGAGCAGGTATTTCGAAAGAAAAATGCATGTTCGAAAACATGTTGTAGAAAAATATAAAATGTTATTTAATAAGTTACATAAGAGTATTTTTAAAATTGTAAGTATAAATTGCACATTTTTACCGTGTAATATTATTAGTTCAATTTTAGGTACGGAGAAGAGGAAAGGGCAAATAAAAAACATGGCAATCCTTCATTTAATTTCTTTTTATCTTCTTTAAATATGTATTAACATTAACTAATTTTAAAAATTTGAAAATGATATTTTTATTAAAATTAAAAGTATTCATGACATTGTTGTGTTTCTAATATAATAAATATTTTCTAGTATAAATTGTATTAATTTTAAATAATTAAAATCAGTTATTAAAAATAATGTTATCCAATAACTTACCCATGCATTATACTATAAAGTTTTAAATTTCAATAAATTTTATAAATAAAAATAGAATAATATAATTTATTATTAATATTTTTTATTATATTAAATAAAATTTTACTATATAAATTGGAGTTATTATTTAAAAAGTTAGTGGGATATTTTTAATTTATACTCTTTTAATTAAAAAAAATTATATACATTTTCTTGATTTTTAACATGATTATTTTTTTTATAATACAAATTTAAATATTTAACACTTTAAATGTGTATTTGTATGTCTATTGTAAATTTAAATTAATTATTATTTAGTGTTTATTTTAAACTAAATTTAATTTTAAATAAATCATGTTATGGAAATTAAAATATATATATATATATATTTATCTATTAATAATAAAAATCCTTACTATTTTAAAAGTTTTTATAAACCTTATTTAAATTTAAGAAATTGCACGGGTAACTTACAAGTACCAATATATTCAAAAGATAAACATCTAAAATTAATAAAAAAAAAATATGGAAATAAATTATGAAAGTTTGTAACTATCATCTATATTTATTTAAAAAATATATGATATATTGAAATTTAAAAAATATAAAAATTAAATTGAATTATAATTAATTAATATTATAATAATATTAAGATGATCACTGTCGGAAATAACATATTTTCAATTTGATAAAGTTTAAATTAAATTTAAAAATATATTTTAGAACATAATTTGAAAAATTAAACATTTAACGTAAAAATGCATTAGAATTTTTTAATGATAAAATCTGTGATAATTTTCATATGATCGTTGATTCAAATTTTATTGTTTCACTATAAAAGAATATTTAATGTAAAAATATTTTTACTACTAAACGAAGATCTGGATTTATAATATTAACATGGGAATAGCTGTTTTTCTTAGGTGAATATGGGATCGGATTAATTAAAAAATAGACATTTTGTAATTAAGGCAACGAATGGAGGGTATTTTGGGAGATGATCCACCGTTTTGCCTTCCCGCCTCTTGCGTTTAGTCAAAGCAGAAACGACAAAAATGAGTTTGGCACTGTGTACACGTTTCGGTTGAAGCGTGTGAGTCTGAATAGTAGGGCTGAAGTTTCGAATCTTATTCGGTATCTTCCATGAGAGTACTTGAGATTCCGATTGTTGCCGGTAGTACTAGGCCCGGGCAAATTTTCGTGAACCGTCGAAATCCATCAAAACCGAAAACCCGCATTTAATATGGGTCGGATCAGATTATTTTTTGGGTAAAGCCGGTGAAAAAATACGGTAAAATTAGGCTGTATCCGGCCGGATGTTGATATATTACCTAAATCAATCCGTTAATATTATAATAATAATATTATTATCATTTTATAACAAATTTATTGGATATTTAATTAAAGGAAATAAATTTATATTCTAAGATAACCTAATTATTTTTTAATTTTATTTTTATGTCATTAATTGTTTTCTAATATTATCTTTTTTTTTATTCATCTTTTTTCATTATGCTCTTTTCATATCATATTATGATGTTTTGTTAATAAGATTGTTGAAACTCTAGAGGGAGATTTGTCACTCTAGATGGAGATTTGTCTTTCCCTCTTCATTCTTGATGGCGATGCTTTCATTCTTGATGGCGACCCCTGCATTTACAACATCAAATCTGACATTGAAGGTTCAAATTTTGGAAGGTAGTCTCCACCTTTTCTATATCTTCAAACACAAATAATTCTTTAATAGAGATGAGTTATTTTTGGTTTTTTTTAGGTGGCCAATGTTTATGTTTTTTTTTTTTACAAAATGTGTGACCATGCTTTAACTGCAATAACCCTATCATTTTATCTATTATCTATTAATCCGCTATCCAACTAACTTTATATTAAAATTGAACGACCAACTTATTTGAACCTGCCCGAACCTATCTGATAAGCAGCCGTATTGCTTGTCAGACATGTTTGAGCAAGGCAATCTAAAATTAAGGATATTCGAGAAAAAAATAAATAAATTTATATTTATCTAATTTTAGTGTTGAGTTATCCAGATAACGAGTTAAAGGATAATGAATAAGAATTTTTTCACTTTTTTCTACATATTTATATATATATTAGAAATATTTTATCAGAATCTTTTAAAAACTTGGGAATGTCCTTCACTGAAAGCATAAAAAAAAAATCTTCTAATTTAAAATGTCATTGAGAGCCATTGAGAGCCATATTCTCTTTAAATAGAAAAGATACTATAGTTAACAAATGGTTGTTTTAAGAGTACTGTAAAAGGGTTTATGATTAATATACTTTCCAAAATTTGGACTATAATCCACCTATCCTTCCAGATTTGATTAAAAAAGGTTCTATAACCAGCAAGAGTCATAATAATAAGTGAAAGCCAACAAAATAAAATAGATAAAATAGAAAGCATAGACTCCACAGAGACTTAATCATCTTTTAACTTTTAAACTATTTAAAAAGCATATACTTATATACACAAAGATGAATTTCTTTGCAAATTGAAAACAACAAAAAATATACATGAATTCTAAAACTAATTTGATAATCAAAAGGAATAATACGTGCTTGCATAAAAGAACAAGTCATCAACAGTCCATTCAATTTCATTCCTAAATGTTAGAATTTACTAAAATATATTTAAATGGAATGGAAGATGCGAAATTTACCGGTTTCTTGAAGAAAAGCTTTTTCTTGTAGGGAACAAGGTACGTTGAATTTCCAGAAAACTGTGCGCCGAATGAATAAGATTGCAAAGTTTGAGCAAATAAGATTGGAAAGTCTCTTCCACGCACTTCACAGCACCAACAGAATGGGATTTCGCAAAAGTGAATTAAAAAAATAGGATTCGTAGAAAGTGAATCGATAAAGAGAGAGAATAATAGAATAGGAGACGAAAGGGGTTTTGAAAAGAAGGGTTTTAAAAAAGACTTTTAATTTTAATGAATTAAATATTTTTAAATATAAAAAATTTGAATTCTCGAGCTTTTGTTTCCCGGCTTTGAGATATTTTTAAACCTTTAATTCATAGTTTTGTATTTGTAGATATCGATAAATATAAGACCACATATATATTGGTGGTGCAAAATAAAAACAGTTTCAAAACCATAGCCATTATTTACCAACGTTTCATAAAGTGTTGTTTAAAAAGAATATGCTACAGTTTTGTTAAAAATTTGATAAAATTGAATATTATATACAATTTATTAAGAACAGTTATAAAAGTGTGGCCTATACCCACTTTAGACCACAGTTTACTAATCGTAGATATGTTTAGCGTGGTCTAAAGATAAAAATGTTGTAGTGAAAGCAGAAGCATAAAGGGAGAGAATGGTTTAGAGCTCTAAGGGATATTGTTGACAACATGGTAGTAAGGAAAACACCAACAAGGAAAAAATGAAATAGAGTGACAAGGACAATGTCTATGAAAAGAAGACAATGGAGGACAACGTCAACACGAATAATAAGGAAGCCCAACAAAGCATGGAAATGATAGGGGAGAAGATGCACTTTCTTTAATGGATGATAGCAAAAAAGTAAATCCATGATTTTGGACAATGAAAATGGTGCAGGAGATAAGACAATATTAGGTTTAAGAATGGAGACAGATTTGAAACTAGACCAAACTTAAGGCACATTATAAAATAATTATAATTATTATAATATCAATTTTATCAAATTTTTTATCCATCTTAACCGAAAATAACTCGGTTCGACCCATATCTAGATGTGAATTTTCAATTTCATTGAGTTGAGGTGGTTCGTAAAAATTTGTCCAGCCCTAGTTTCCACCATTTATACTTCATTTAAAATTAGGAATTTTTAAAATAATATAAAATAAAATAAAATAATAGTTTTATTATATATATATATATATAAGATTGCATATTTTTTCTTGCTTAAACAAGAAAATAATAATAATTTTATTCTCATATCTCATGATACATTTACACTCACCTGTATATTGATTCAATGGTTAAAAAAAATTGAACAACTTATATTGAGATTAGATATCAAAATAAATAAAGTCAAATTAAGTTTCGTAGGTTTAAATTTGACCTATTTAAAAATTTTGAAATATGAATCTAAACATGTTATTTGTTATAAATTTTTTTATAAAATACATATTAATAAAAAAATTTAAAGTTAAAAAATATGTCATACCAATCTTTACTAATATTATATGCATAAACACCAAAAGAAATTATGTAACAAACAATAAATTTAATATATTATTTTTAAAATTTAAGTAACACTATAACATACATTACACATACAATAAAATATAATATACAAAATAAAAACATGTAAATAAATGTTGTCGCAACCGTAATTCCGACGAGACGACGAACTCGCTAAAATTTTAAACAAGTGGATTTTATTGATGTATGTGGAGTCGCCACCAAATTTTTATTTAAGGGAAAAAGATTTGGAAAAACCCTGGATGAGATTTAGGTTCGGGAGTCAGTTACGAGTGGGGAAGGTGTTAGGCACCCCACTCGCCTGTTCCGAAGAACAGTACCCTTAAATTGAGTGTGTGATTATTTGAAAATTGTTTGATCCCTTTTATTAGAGTGAAAATAAATACTTGATGGAGGTTAGCCTGACAGGACTTGATCCTGCTCCTACGTATTCCCCGGTGCAATGGGAAACTCAAGGCTTACGTAGTTCTGGTTTATGAAGGCTTGACCTTCAAAAGTGCTTGAGAAAAGATTATTTGGTTTGTGAAGGCTTGACCTTCGAAAAATGCTTGAGAAAAAAAATATTTTAAAAATTTTGTTTTGAGAAAGTTTTATCTTTGGGAGGGATTTTTGGCCCACTCATGCACAAGGCCCGAGGCAGCTAAGGCAGCACGGGGACCTATACGAACTACTAAATGTTGAACAGCAAGTAAACCGCCAGTTCCCCATTTAGAGCCCATTGCGTGAGACCTATAATCCCAAAATATTAAAGAAGATTTTTAAATCTTAAAGAAGACCTCAAGTCCACTCATGCACAAGGCCCGAGGCGGCTAAGGCAGCACGGGGACCTATATAAACTACTAAATGTTGAGCAGCAGGTAGACCGCCAGCTCCCCATTTAGAGTCCATTGCGTGGGGCTTAAAGATCCCAAAATATTTAGAAAAAGATTTTTAAATTTCTAAAAAAGATAATTTGCAATCGACGTTGATCCTTGAATAAAAGAAAGCTCGAATTTAATAGAAGAATCCTCATTTTTTGACTTTTAGGGTAATTGGGGTTTTAATGTAATTTTTAGTGATTATGGGATTTTTTATGAAATTTCAGGATTTTTAGAATTTTTTATTAATTTTCTGGATTTTTTAGAATTTTTTGTTAATTTTCTGGATTTTTAGAATTTTTTATTAATTTTCTGGATTTTTGGAATTTTTGGTTAATTTCTTAATTTTATTAATTTTTGAATTTCTGAAATTTTTATTAATTCTGGAATTTTTTTTTGAATTTTTTATTATTTACTGGAATTATTCATTAATTTTTGAATTTTTGAAATTTTTATTATTTTCTGGAATTTTTATATTTTTTATTGATTTTCTGGAATTTTTTGTTAATTCTGGAATTTTAGAATTTTTAATTAACTTTTTATTGATTTTCTGGAATTTTTATATTTTTTATTGATTTTCTGGAATTTTTTGTTAATTCTGGAATTTCTGAAATTTTAATTAATTTTTTTATTGATTTTCTGGAATTTTTATATTTTTTATTGATTTTCTTGATTTTGGGGACAAAACAGGGTTTAAATAGATTCTTAGGGGTAGTAGGGTAATTTACCACAACGGAGACATGATAGGCATTAACTGGAATGGCCGGGGGTATACTGAAGTATATAGCCTTCCTTCTGATTCAAATATCAGGAAGCTTTAACAATACCATGGCAATTAGCAACAGCCCCTTACTACTTTGGAAACAACTAGTTTTTAGTAAACTAAACACTAGACGTGGATTCTCATTAACATGTCCAACCCATATGCTGAGCAAATAGATCCTAAATTAGGCTCTGTACATGGAAGGAAGCAATTCATGTTTGAAAGCAAAATAATCAAGAAGCTGAAAAGGACCGACAGACTAGCTCATTCCTTAGCCTTTCTGAATTCTGTTCCAACATTACTGTGCCATATGTAAGCAAATCTCTAAACTTCCTATCAACGTACTGGTCACAGTGTATAAACTATTCTGAGATAACTCATTACCGATTAGACAGAGCGGCTCCAGAATTGGACTCTGACTTGAGTACTGAATTGCTTGGCTAATGGTATCACTTTCTTGCATAGATTAATACAGTCTCATATGTATTGACTTCTTACTCATCCACGTTCATTTTCTAGTTATCAAAATTTCTCGATTTGTATCATGAGCTGAATATTCCATTTTTTAATCCTCAACAATCTTGAAATTCATAAGCCACAATTATCAATCAAGATTTTACGTCTTTGCCCCTTTAACATCAATCTTACTAATCTCAATTGATCGTTGCCAAACTCAACCGAGCAGAATCAAAGAAATATTTTAAGAAATAACAAGTAATGAATAAAAGCAATCAATTCAACATATTCATGATGAACTTTCATTATCATTCAGCAGAAATGTTTGTTCTATTTCCATGGTAACAGATAACTAATGGAAGCAAGTTTAGAGAATGAATCAAACAAGGAGTTACGCATAAAATGACCTTGAACTCACCTGATGGTAGAGCACGAAGAAGAAGAGGTCTCCCCAGCAATTCTGTTTGCTCTCAAACACTTGCTCTTGGTTTTCCTCCGAAAAACCGATCCTTTCAAGTCAGAGTCGAGCTTTTCAAGAAGCAAAATTAAGATCCCAACTAAGATGAGAAACATTCAGACCCTCTCCCCAATCCGGTAGTTACCCTTCTTGAGCCCCCCTATAACTATTTTCTCATCCTCATATCAAAGGCCTCCCTCCCTCCTTTCTTTTTCCAGTTTTTTTTCGTCCTCTTCAAATCTGTTTTTCTCTTTTTTAAAAGTTTGTTTTTCTGTTTTTTAGTTTGTTTTCTATTTTTTAGTTTCTTTTCTGTTTTTTTTAATATTCTGTTTTTAATATGTATTTTCAATATTCTGTTTTTAATACGTATTTTCAATATTCTTTTTTTTTGTTTTTTTAATTTTGGTTTTATTGTTATTTTTATTATTTCTGTTTTTACCTTATTTTTTCCAGATTTGGTATTTTTGTTTTTTTTCAACTTCCCTCTTCTTTTCTTTTTTTAAAAAAATTATTTTATTTATTTTTAAATTATGATTTTATTTATTTTCAGATTTTATTTTTTTCTTATTATTTTTATATTTCTGTTTTTTTGTTTATTTTAATTCTGTTTTTTAATTGGGGGGGGGCCTCGGACATAAATGGGTGTTTACAGTTTGCCCCTCTTTACTCATTTTTCTACCAGATAATATGAGAATTAATTCTCTAAATTATCGGGATAGGAAATGAGTAAAGACGTGAACACTTTATGTCCGAGACGGGCTTTTTGAAGAAAGTCCGAGAGTAACACTAGAAGCCTTGAGCTTAAATTGAAAGGTTTGATTGCATAACCTGATTAGGCTATGAATACTGTTGAAGTACAAGAAAATGAGGTGAGAAGGGCCTATTTGAGGCAGGAAAGCATGCAAGAACAAAAATGTAAGATATGTACAAGGTGGCCTGACAATATAGGCCGAAGTGCAGAAAAGAAAACTTTAATATGCAAAAAGGGAAACTTGATGGTGGCCTGACACTATAGGCCGTGATGCAGAAAACTAAACTTGATGGTGGCCTGACAACATAGGCTTTGATGCAAAAATCTAAACTTGATGAGGCCTCATACTATAGGCCTTGAAAAAAGGTAAACTTGATGGTGGCCTGACAACATAGGCCATGATGCAGAAATTAAAACTTAATGGTGGCCTGACAACATAGGCCATGATGCAGAAACTTAAACTTGATGGGGATCCCGTTGTTGACGGGAAGAATGCAAATGAAATCCTGCTGTTGACAGGATGAATGCAAACCTGCTTGACAGGTGAACGGAAAATTAAACGTGCTTGAAGTTCTGTTGTTGACAGGAGAATGCAAATGAGGTCCCGCTGTTGCCGGGAAGATGCAAATGAAGAAATCCTGCGGTTGCCAGGATAAATGCAAACCTGCTTGACAGGTGGACAGAAAAATAAACATGCTTGAAGTCCTGTTGTTGACAGGAGAATGCAAATGAGATCCCGCTGTTGCTGGGAAGATGCAAATGAAATCCTGCTGTTGCCAGGATAAATGCAAACCTGCTTGACAGGTGGACAGAAAAATAAACGTGCTTGAAGTCCTGTTGTTGACAGGAGAATGCAAATGAGATCCCGCTGCTGCCGGAAAGAGGCAAATGATGAAATCCTGCTGTTGCCAGGATAAATGCAAAGAAAATTTGATGAGGCCTGACAGCATAGGCTATGATGCAGAAAATTAAAAGTTGATGGCGGCCTGACATCATAGGCCTGAAAGCAGTAAATCTAAGCTACAACGGCCTCACAAAAAGCAATAAATCTAAACTACGGCGGCCTGACAACATAGGCCTAAAAGCAGTAAATCTACACTATAGGGTGGCCTGACAACATAGGCCTGAAAGTAGTAAAGTAAACTTGAGGAGGCCTGACAACATAGGCCAAAGTGCGGAAAAATAAACTTGATGAGGCCTGACAACATAGGCCAAGGTGCAGAAAAATAAACTTGATGAGGCCTTACAACATAGGCCAAGGTGCAGAAAAATAAACTTGATGAGGCCTGACAACATAGGCCAAGGTGCAGAAAGGTAAACTTGATGAGGCCTGACAACATAGGCCAAGGTGCAGAAAAGTAAACTTGATGAGGCCTGACAACATAGGCCATGGTGCTGAAAGTAAACTTCATGAGGCCTGACAACATAGGCCAAGGTGCAGAAAGTAAACTTGATGAGGCCTGACAACATAGGCCAAGGTGCAGAAAGGTAAACTTGATGAGGCCTGACAACATAGGTCAAGGTGCAGAAAAGTAAACGTGAAGAGGCCTGACAACATAGGCCAAGGTGCGGAAAAATAAACTTGATGAGGCCTGACAACATAGGCCAAGGTGCAGAAAGGTAAACTTGATGAGGCCTGACAACATAGGCCAAGGTGCAGAAAAGTAAACGTGAAGAGGCCTGACAACATAGGCCAAGGTGCGGAAAAATAAACTTGATGAGGCCTGACAACATAGGCCAAGGTGCAGAAAAGTAAACTTGAAGAGGCCTGACAACATAGGCCTAAAAGCGGTAAATCTAAACTATGGCGGCCTGACAACATAGGCCTAAAAGCAGCAAATCTAAACTATGGTGGCCTGACAGCATAGGCCTGAAAGCAGTAAATCTAAACTATGGTGGCTTGACAACATAGGCCTGAAAGCAGTAAATCTAAACTACATGGCGGCCTGACAACATAGGCCTAAAAGCAGTAAATCTAAGCTACATGGCGGCCTGACAACATAGGCCTATAAGCAGTAAATCTAAGCTACTTGGCGGCCTGGCAACATAGGCCTAAAAGCAGTAAATCTAAACTACGACGGCCTGACAACATAGGCCTAAAAGCAGTAAATCTAAACTAGGGTGGCCTGACAACATAGGCCTGAAAGCAGTAAATCTAAACTATGGCGGCCTGACAACATAGGCCTAAAAGCAGTAAATCTAAACTATGGCGGCCTGACAACATAGGCCTAAAAGCAGTAAATCTAAACTATGGCGGCCTGACAACATAGGCCTAAAAACAGTAAATCCAAAACTATGGCGGCCTGACAACATAGGCCTGAAAGCAGTAAATCCAAAACTATGGCGGCCTGACAACATAGGCCTGAAAGTAGTAAATCTATACTAGGGCGGCCTGACAACATAGGCCTAAAAGCAGTAAATCTAAACTAGGGTGGCCTAACAACATAGGCCTGAAAGCGGTATGTGAAGATGCAATGCTATGGCCTGACAACATAGGCCAGTGAGCAAGAATGTAAAGATGCAATGCTATGGCCTGACAACATAGGCCAGTGAGCAAGAATGCAAAGATGTAATGCTATGACCTGACAACGTAGGCCAGTGAGCAAGAATGGAAAGATGTAATGCTATGGCCTGACAACATAGGCCAGTGAGCAAGAATGGAAAGATGCAATGCTATGGCCTGACAACATAGGCCAGTGAGCAAGAATGTAAAGATGCAATGCTATGGCCTGACAACATAGGCCAGTGAGCAAGAATGCAAAGATGCAATGCTATGGCCTGAAAACATAGGCCAGTGAGCAAGAATGTAAAGATGGAATGCTATGGCCTGAAAACATAGGCCAGTGAGCAAGAATGTAAAGATGCAATGCTATGGCCTGACAACATAGGCCAGTGAGCAAGAATGTAAAGATGCAATGCTATGGCCTGACAACATAGGCCAGTGAGCAAGAATGCAAAGATGCAATGCTATGGCCTGACAACATAGGCCAGTGAGCAAGAATGCAAAGATGAAATGCTATGGCCTGACAACATAGGCCAGTGAGCAAGAATGTAAAGATGCAATGCTATGGCCTGACAACATAGGCCAGTGAGCAAGAATGTAAAGATGTAATGCTATGGCCTGACAACATAGGCCAGTGAGCAAGAATGTAAAGATGCAATGCTATGGCCTGACAACATAGGCCAGTGAGCAAGAATGCAAAGATGTAATGCTATGACCTGACAACGTAGGCCAGCGAGCAAGAATGCAAAGATGCAATGCCATGGCCTGACAACATAGGCCAGTGAGCAAGAATGGAAAGATGGAATGCTATGGCCTGAAAACATAGGCCAGTGAGCAAGAATGTAAAGATGCAATGCTATGGCCTGACAACATAGGCCAGTGAGCAGGAATGAATGAAACACTTTACCTTGCGCTTGATAGTTATTTCCTTGAAGAGACTCGGGCAACCATTTTGCCCTAGTTTGGAAATTTCTTGATAACTGAGAGGCGTCTTGATTTGAAAGAATTTTGGGCCGACGTTTTGCCCCAGTTTGAAGGGTTTCAATAAGCTTGACTTGAATTTTTCTGGGCAACCTTGCCCTATTGAACTCAATTGGAGTTGAGGAATTGAGGATTGCCTCAACTTGGATTTTCTCGGGCAGATGTTTGCCTCAGTTTGAACTTGAATTTAAATCTTTCTTGGGCAAATGTTTGCCCCAGTTTGGACTTGATCCAGAATCTGAGGATGAACTTAAATTGAGCTTTTGTGGGCAAGTGTTTGCCCCAGTTTGAACTTGTTTTTGAGGATGACCCCAAATTGAATTGTGTGGGCAAGCATTTGCCCCAGTTTGGAAGTCTTTTAATTATGATCGATTCAGGCAATTTTACCCAGGTTTTAATTAGTTTTTGAAAAATGAGTTATGAAATGCTTAAATGACCATGTTTATTGCGATGTTTGTGATGCTTGAATACAAAGGATGCAAAACCTTTTTTATGCTTGAAATAATTTGGATGAAATGGATGTTGTGGGATGAATGCATGCCATGATGTGGCTATTATTTTGATGCTTGAAATATTTACTTGATGAAACAAATGCTGTGCAAACCATGGAATGGTGTAAAATTTTTGTTTCTCTTGATTTTTTGACACATCCTTCCTCGACAACCCCCTAGTTGGTGTGACAAGGATCAAAAATCAGGACGAGCTGGATTGACTTAAGTTTGGTGTTTTGGTCAACCTCTTGGCTTCTTGATCAACTTTAGAACTTTCTTTTCCAGGATCTTCGAGACCCAACAATGGTCAGCAGTATTGAATAAGACACACTTCTTCTTTGGTGGCATCATGGCTGGTAGGAAGACGAATCTTTGGGAAACAATCCTATCATGTTGTAACTGTCGAGGATTCATCCGACTTGTCATGAATTTTCAAAATTAATCCCCTTTTAATTCTTTTTACATTTTTCATGTTTCCTTGTGGCACGTGCATTTTGAGGTGTGCAAAGTGATGCTGGATTGTCAAAAGAAGGAGAGAATTTTGAGGTTGTATATTTTGAAGTGGTGTTCTTGAAAGGAGAAGGATGATGAAAGGGGTGGGTTCGATTGCCCGAATGACGCCTTTTGATAAAAAATGCCAATGCTGCTTTTCATAATCTTGATTGTCTAATTAGCCAAACTTGAGAAATGGCAAAATTTTGCCCCAGTTTTAGGAAGATATGAGGTGCAGAAATGTCATGTTGTCTTGGAATTCTTGGATTGACCTTAATTTTCCCTGGGTTGTTCCTTTGAGCTTTTAACCCAGCAGGTCTTTTGTATTGCCCTAACTTTTGCCTAGGTTGCCCTTACGGGTTTTCAACCTAGCGGGCTCTTGATTTTGGTACCCTAACTTTTGCCTAGGTCTCTTTGAGGGTTTGACCTAGCGAGCCTTTGCTTGATTGTGCCCTAACTTTTGCCTAGGTCGTTCTTGATTGTTGACCTAGCGGGCTTCTATTTGATTATGCCCTAACTTTTGCCTAGGTCGTCTTTGATTGTTTGTCGACCTAGCGGGCTTCTGCTTGATTATGCCCTAACTTTTGCCTTGGTCGCCCTTACGGGTTTTCGACCTAGCGGGCCTTCTGCTTGATTGTGCCCTAACTTTTGCCTAGGTCTTCTTTAATGATTGTCGACCTAGCGAGCTTTCTGCTTGATTGTGCCCTAACTTTTGCCTAAGTCGTTTTTGAGGATTGCTGACCTAGCGGGCATTTGTTTGATCATGCCCTAACTTTTGCCTAGGTCTCTTTTGAAGATTGTTGACCTAGCGGGCCTTCTGCTTGATTGCGCCCTAACTTTTGCCTAGGTCGCTCTTATATGATCCTGATTTTTGCCTGAATTGTTTTTGTAAACCGGCAAGACCTTTTTCTAATCATTATTTTGAACTTTAACCCTATTTTTGCCTGGATTCTTTTAGCTTTTAATCCAGCGGGTTTCTCTTCTTCTTGAATTTCATGTTTTGACCTTAATTTTGCCTGGATTATTATTTTTACTTTAATCCAGCAGGTCCTCTTCTTTTCCTTGAATTTTGAATTTTGACATCGACCTTGCCAGGGTCATCTTGGCTTCCAATTCAGCGGATCTCATTTTGCATCCCTAAATTTTGTCTGGATTTAGACTTGATTCCAGCGGGATGTTTTATTTGACAAGACACTTTGAATAGGGATCTAGAATCCCTGGTTTTTATTCTGCTTCCTCATTGGGCTTTTTTCTTTGAGCTTGATTAATCCGACGTTCAAGATTATTTATTACAGCACTGGTATTATCACCAATTGATATTTATTTTTTTGGATATAGGAAGAAGAAGTGGGCTTGAATGATGAAAAGGAATGGTGAATTTTAAAAGTAAAGCCAAAATGAGAGGCACGTGCTCAAGTGATATGAAAAATGTAATTTTGTATTTATTCATTGCTGTTTATTTACAAAAGATTAATTTTGAAAAATACGAGAATTTCTGGATGAATATCCTCAATTTGTACAAGGCGCCCTGTCTTGCTATTCCCGTCTCTTTCAGCTGGCTGACGGGCTCTCGTGATTTGGCAACGGATTGTTTTCTGTATTAGGAGCAAGCCTCCCAAAATCCAGCCATTTCGCATCAATCAGGCTTTGTACCTTTCGCTTCAACGCTAGGCAATCCTCAGTAGAATGACCAATAAATCCTGCATGGTAATCACATCTGGCATTTGGATTGTACCAATTAGGATATGGTGGCTCTTGAGGCTTCAAAGGATAAGGCGCGACCAGAGAGTTTTGAATCAACCGAGGTAGCAGCTCGGTATAGGAGATTGGGATAGGGTTAAATCGGACAGGCTTCTTCTCCTTTTTCTGACCTTGGTTGGTATTTTGGCTTATGGCTTGTGTTTGGGCCGTATATGGTGTTGGTGGTCGGGCTTGTGTCGGATAGTTGTAAGTAGGATGGTATGGTGTTTGGTATGCAGCGGCGATGTAAGGATATGGTATGTAGGGTGTGTATGGTGTATATGGTGGTGGTCGAAAGCCAGTTGGACCATACTGTGCCATTTGAGGAATGTATTGGCCTTGATTAGAAGCCACATTGTAAGCTTCACCTGTCCTCCTTTTTTCTGTAGAGGCGTCAACTGTCCTTGTGGCGTTGTGCATGATTTTTCCTCGACGCATGCCACCCTCGATCCTTTCTCCAATGATGATGACATCAGAGAAGCTAGAAGTCACACTGCCAATCATCTTGTCATAGAAAGGATCTTGGAGTGTGTCTACGAACGTGCTGACCAGCTCTTTTTCAGATAGTGGAGGTTGCACTTGAGCAGCTAGCTCCCTCCATCTTTGAGCATACTGCTTGAAGGTCTCATTCCCCTTCTTGGCCATATTCTGGAGTTGGGTTCGATCGGGAGCCATCTCGGCATTGTACTGATATTGTTTGAGGAAAGCCTCAGCCAGATCCCTCCATGAACGGATGTGTGTCCGCTCTAGCTGAGTGTACCAGGTTGCAGCTGCCCCTGTTAAGCTGTCTTGGAAGAAGTGGATGAGAAGCTTCTCATCGTAAGTACATGCAGACATCTTCCTACAGTACACAGTCAGATGTTTCTTTGGACAACTGGTTCCTTGGTATTTCTCGAATTCAAGAACCTTGAATTTTGGAGGGATGACCACGTCTGGTACCAAGCATAGATCAGATGCATCTTTGGCTTCATAAGCGTTTCCCTCAATTGCCCGGATCCTGTCCTCTAGACCCTTCCATTTTTCTGTATCCTCAGTTGAAGGATGGCTTGGGTATTCCTCAGGCATATGGTGGGGATGAGGAAATGATAGGTGCCCAGGGTGAGGCCCTTGGGTAAACATAGGATGTGTTCCCCCAAAGGGTGTTTGATAGGCCTGTGAGATGGTGTTTGGAATGGCATAGGGGATGCTTGTGGTGTTAGAGGGTAGGTTGTGTGTTTGGGTTTGTGTTTGGGCTTGTGTTTGGTTGTATGAGGGTGCATGCCCATGAGGAAACCCATAATGAACTCCTTCGGTTGGCGGAGGCATAGCTGATGGTGAAGGGTTTTGTGGAGTGAACCCAGGAGGATATGACGGGTCTGTGGGTTCTCCCAGAGATTCCTTCTGTTTTGACAATTGGATGGCCTCCATCAGCTTGGCCATCTGCTCTTTTAGAGTCTTGACCTCATTTCTCAGTTCCTCGTTTTGTCTCTCCAGCTCATCCATGATTCTTGATTGTGTACGAGTCCTATAAGGATGTAGAGGAAGCTGTGTTTCTCCAATTTTCTGTTAGAGTTAAAAATTAATTTTTGAAAAATAATTTGCATGCAAAAATCATGAATGATAAAGATGTTGGGGTAAAATGAGTATGTGGATGAAAAATGATTTTAGAAATCTATTTTTTAGATCTATGGATGAATGAATGAATCAATGCTATGTGCAAATAATTTTTTAGAGACTTTTACAGTTTTGACTATTTTGAAAATAAACCAGAGTTTCTTTATTTGTTTTTAGCAATTTTTGTGTTTTATGAGTTTTGGTGTTTTTAATTTTGCTAAATACTTTTGGTTTTGTTTAGAAACACTCTTTAGTTTTGCTAGAATTTTTCTAGAAAGCGTTCTTTAGGTTTTCGAAATTTTCAGTATTTTCAAAAGATTATTTTCCTTCTTTCTAAAATTCCCTTTTAAATTTTCCTTGGAATCTTTTCAACATTTCCAAAATACTTTTTCTTCTATTTTGGTTTTCTTGATTTTTATCTTGATTTCATTTTTGTATCTCCCCAATTGTAGCCTTCAAATCGCTTGTATCTTGAAAGAGGTGTGTGTGCCCTCTTTATTTCTTATGTAGGTTACCTGTCCTAAGGATCTACGACCTTTTATATGAACCTCTCAAAGGTGGTTAGTAATCCTAAGGGTATAAAGGTCACCAGAGCCAAGTTCCAGTCCATAATGCTTGCCACAATAGTAGAAGTAGCCACTAGTTGTGGGGCATTATGAATAGGACGCACTCTAGCTGGGATTTTCGTGGTAGCCACACAGGACGTAGGCCCCAGCGTGACACCACTAGATCCCTCTATCCTAGGTAGCACTCAGACCCGGGTGTAGGGCCCCACTCATGATAAATGCATATCCAATGTATGAGGGCACATAAATTTGGGATACCTGTTATTGGGGAAATTGCACAGATATATATAGCAATTTATTGTTTGTCTATCCTAGGGTTATACAGAGAATAAACAAACAGACAACAAATAAGTAAACAGATAAATAAATCGTGCAAAAAATACAAGAAATCGTGCAAATAAACAGGAAAGGGATCAACTATGACACACTCAAATGAACGAGCTTGACTCTCTAATGTCCCCAATGGAGTCGCCATCTGTCGCAACCGTAATTCCGACGAGACGACGAACTCGCTAAAATTTTAAACAAGTGGATTTTATTGATGTATGTGGAGTCGCCACCAAATTTTTATTTAAGGGAAAAAGATTTGGAAAAACCCTGGATGAGATTTAGGTTCGGGAGTCAGTTACGAGTGGGGAAGGTGTTAGGCACCCCACTCGCCTGTTCCGAAGAACAGTACCCTTAAATTGAGTGTGTGATTATTTGAAAATTGTTTGATCCCTTTTATTAGAGTGAAAATAAATACTTGATGGAGGTTAGCCTGACAGGACTTGATCCTGCTCCTACGTATTCCCCGGTGCAATGGGAAACTCAAGGCTTACGTAGTTCTGGTTTATGAAGGCTTGACCTTCAAAAGTGCTTGAGAAAAGATTATTTGGTTTGTGAAGGCTTGACCTTCGAAAAATGCTTGAGAAAAAAAATATTTTAAAAATTTTGTTTTGAGAAAGTTTTATCTTTGGGAGGGATTTTTGGCCCACTCATGCACAAGGCCCGAGGCAGCTAAGGCAGCACGGGGACCTATACGAACTACTAAATGTTGAACAGCAGGTAAACCGCCAGTTCCCCATTTAGAGCCCATTGCGTGAGACCTATAATCCCAAAATATTAAAGAAGATTTTTAAATCTTAAAGAAGACCTCAAGTCCACTCATGCACAAGGCCCGAGGCGGCTAAGGCAGCACGGGGACCTATATAAACTACTAAATGTTGAGCAGCAGGTAGACCGCCAGCTCCCCATTTAGAGTCCATTGCGTGGGGCTTAAAGATCCCAAAATATTTAGAAAAAGATTTTTAAATTTCTAAAAAAGATAATTTGCAATCGACGTTGATCCTTGAATAAAAGAAAGCTCGAATTTAATAGAAGAATCCTCATTTTTTGACTTTTAGGGTAATTGGGGTTTTAATGTAATTTTTAGTGATTATGGGATTTTTTATGAAATTTCAGGATTTTTAGAATTTTTTATTAATTTTCTGGATTTTTTAGAATTTTTTGTTAATTTTCTGGATTTTTAGAATTTTTTATTAATTTTCTGGATTTTTGGAATTTTTGGTTAATTTCTTAATTTTATTAATTTTTGAATTTCTGAAATTTTTATTAATTCTGGAATTTTTTTTGAATTTTTTATTATTTACTGGAATTATTCATTAATTTTTGAATTTTTGAAATTTTTATTATTTTCTGGAATTTTTATATTTTTTATTGATTTTCTGGAATTTTTTGTTAATTCTGGAATTTTAGAATTTTTAATTAACTTTTTATTGATTTTCTGGAATTTTTATATTTTTTTATTGATTTTCTGGAATTTTTTGTTAATTCTGGAATTTCTGAAATTTTAATTAATTTTTTTATTGATTTTCTAGAATTTTTATATTTTTTATTGATTTTCTTGATTTTGGGGACAAAACAGGGTTTAAATAGATTCTTAGGGGTAGTAGGGTAATTTACCACAACGGAGACATGATAGGCATTAACTGGAATGGCCGGGGGTATACTGAAGTATATAGCCTTCCTTCTGATTCAAATATCAGGAAGCTTTAACAATACCATGGCAATTAGCAACAGCCCCTTACTACTTTGGAAACAACTAGTTTTTAGTAAACTAAACACTAGACGTGGATTCTCATTAACATGTCCAACCCATATGCTGAGCAAATAGATCCTAAATTAGGCTCTGTACATGGAAGGAAGCAATTCATGTTTGAAAGCAAAATAATCAAGAAGCTGAAAAGGACCAACAGACTAGCTCATTCCTTAGCCTTTCTGAATTCTGTTCCAACATTACCGTGCCATATGTAAGCAAATCTCTAAACTTCCTATCAACGTACTGGTCACAGTGTATAAACTATTCTGAGATAACTCATTACCGATTAGACAGAGCGGCTCCAGAATTGGACTCTGACTTGAGTACTGAATTGCTTGGCTAATGGTATCACTTTCTTGCATAGATTAATACAGTCTCATATGTATTGACTTCTTACTCATCCACGTTCATTTTCTAGTTATCAAAATTTCTCGATTTGTATTATGAGCTGAATATTCCATTTTTTAATCCTCAACAATCTTAAAATTCATAAGCCACAATTATCAATCAAGATTTTACGTCTTTGCCCCTTTAACATCAATCTTACTAATCTCAATTGATCGTTGCCAAACTCAACCGAGCAGAATCAAAGAAATATTTTAAGAAATAACAAGTAATGAATAAAAGCAATCAATTCAACATATTCATGATGAACTTTCATTTTCATTCAGCAGAAATGTTTGTTCTATTTCCATGGTAACAGATAACTAATGGAAGCAAGTTTAGAGAATGAATCAAACAAGGAGTTACGCATAAAATGACCTTGAACTCACCTGATGGTAGAGCACGAAGAAGAAGAGGTCTCCCCAGCAATTCTGTTTGCTCTCAAACACTTGCTCTTGGTTTTCCTCCGAAAAACCGATCCTTTCAAGTCAGAGTCGAGCTTTTCAAGAAGCAAAATTAAGATCCCAACTAAGATGAGAAACATTCAGACCCTCTCCCCAATCCGGTAGTTACCCTTCTTGAGCCCCCCTATAACTATTTTCTCATCCTCATATCAGAGGCCTCCCTCCCTCCTTTCTTTTTCCAGTTTTTTTTCGTCCTCTTCAAATCTGTTTTTCTCTTTTTTAAAAGTTTGTTTTTCTGTTTTTTAGTTTGTTTTCTGTTTTTTAGTTTCTTTTCTGTTTTTTTTAATATTCTGTTTTTAATATGTATTTTCAATATTCTGTTTTTAATACGTATTTTCAATATTCTTTTTTTTGTTTTTTTAATTTTGGTTTTATTGTTATTTTTATTATTTCTGTTTTTACCTTATTTTTTCCAGATTTGGTATTTTTGTTTTTTTTCAACTTCCCTCTTCTTTTCTTTTTTTAAAAAAATTATTTTATTTATTTTTAAATTATGATTTTATTTATTTTCATATTTTATTTTTTTCTTATTATTTTTATATTTCTGTTTTTTTGTTTATTTTAATTCTGTTTTTTAATTGGAGGGGGCCTCGGACATAAATGGGTGTTTACAAATGTCATATTACTAAATTATTTGCAATACTATAATAATTTCGATAAAAATTTTCACCTTCAAATATCAAACAAATTAATAAGAATATTTAATATTCTTGAAATATAAAAATTACCAAAAATAAAAAGTAATAAATCAGTTGTCTATAACATACAACACAAAAATAAATGCATTCTTCAAATTCAACTTTAAAATAAAATGATAAAATTTATAACATTAACATAAAACAAGTCAAAAATAACTAGTAAATTTATGATTTTTTGAACAAATATATCAAATCTTTTAGTTAATTTATTGAGATAGTTAATCCACCTTCAAAACATGTAATAAATGGTTATTATAATAAAAAATAATTTTAAAATAATTATTTTAGAATACCATAATACGTGATATATCATATATGATATACAGTTTTTACACAAAATCATCTATAAAACTAGGAGTTGGATGAAATGCATGCATTAGAATTTTGGAACTGTTAAAATAAACGAAGATGTATAAGTTCAAATTTAAAATTTTTAACAAGAGTTATGCAAATATACTAATATTATATAAATAACAAATATTAAAATAAATATAATAAATATAAATATATATTATATAAAATAAATATTATATAAATATATAATATATAAAATTAAATATAATTTTTACAAGTTCAAATCAATTTGTTTGCTTACAAAATTTTTTAATAACAAATTTAAATCTATCTATTTATTAAATAAATTAAAACAAACTTTAAACAAATCAAATCATATATTCAAACAATCTAACTTGTTTTCATATTTAATTAAAATATAATTCAATACAAATTATATTAAAAATATAAAAAATAAATTACACGTTATATTTTCTCTTTTTTAATCTTTCCATTTTAAAAAACATTCGAAACAAATTTTCATCATTTTTATTACTTTAATAATTTTTTATTTAAATATTAAAAGTTTAATAATATTGCATGTAGATATAAAATTATATCTATTTTTATTTTTTTATTTATTAAATGTATTTTAAATTAAAGATATTTTTTATCATTTTAATTTGTTGTTTACAATATATATTTTTATTATTTTAAATGATGGTTAAAGGTAAAAAAAATTGATTCATTTAGATTTTATAAGATTTGAGCCAACATAATTTTTATAAGATCCAAGTTGTATTTATTTTTATAATGAATCATCTTTAAATATTTAAAATATATTTGATACTGTATTTTAATTAGTCAAAAATTAAAATTATTAATTAAATTTTTTATTAAAATAATTTTTTAACAAATACTGATATTTTTTAGATAGTTATAACACTTTTTAAAAAATGTTACACTAAATAGCATTAAAAAATTTGACCTTCTAATTGAAATATGTTATCTATAATATACTTTTTATATTTTTATTTTTGTTTTTAATTATTTTTAATTAATTTAATATTTTTTATTTTATAATATTACTAATTTTAATAGTTTTATATTGATATAAAATAATATATTTTTAATTGTTTTTTACTTATTAATAAACTTTTTAAATAAAAAAATTAACTTCTATATAAAAAATTATAAACATTATTTTTTAAAAAATTATTTAAATAATATATATAAATTTTAAATAAATACATTTACTTTTAGGTAAATAAAATTGTATTGAAATAGTCATTAATATACATTTATTTAAAAATGTATCACATTTATAGAATTTTATTTAGTTAATTGATAATATATTTATCCGATAGTTTAATAATCAATTTTATAAATATTTTAATTCAATCAGCTGGTTTATTCAACTTTTAAATATTTTATTTATTAATATTATTAAACACATTTTAATTCGATGTTTTTGAAAGTTGATATAACTGGAACCATATTTTAAAACATTATTTGTAATGATTTAAAATAGGTGAAAAAATCACCTTCAAACACGTTAACAAATACATATATATGTTAACATATTTTAACTTTTAAATAAAATAGTAAAATATTATATAACTTTTAAATAAAATAGTAAAATATTATATAACTAATAAATGTTTAAAATTTTCTATAAATATTAGCTTGTTCTATATATATAAAAATATAAATAATTTATTTTAAAATATTCAAAATAATTTATTATTAAATTTAATAGTAAGTTTTATATATTTTTTTAACATACATAGTAAATTAGTAAAAATTAATCAAATATTTATTAATTATACTCTTATGAATGCACAACTAGGAAACACCTTTCTTTCTCAAAAATGACTATGATAAAATTTTATTCTTCTATACTTATTCATCCTTCAGGCTAAAATATTGACTAACTTCATTTAAAAATAACATGAGTCTTACTCTCTTTATGGAATTAAGGAAGTTAGGCCAACTCCTTCTATTTCGCACCTCTTATTTGCATATAATTGTTTATTATTTTCTAAAGATATCCTTGATGAAACTATAATTTTAATCAATATTTTTGAAATTTATGACTAAGTGTTAGGTCAAAAGGTAGATTTACAAAAATCTGATATCTCCTTAAACCAAAGTGTGCAAAAGTCATGTTGAGTTATGATCCAAAATAGGATTGGTTTAAAGGTTATAGACCCTCATGCAAAATACCTGAGAATTCATATGCTTATTGAAAAATCTAAACAAATCATTTTCACGACATTGGTTGACAAAATTTAGAAGAAACTAAAATGATGGAAGAAGATAATGCTTTCAAAGGCATACACGGAAGTTTCAATAAAAGGAGTAGCTCATGCTATTCCCACTTATTATGAGTTGTTTCAAGGTTCTTTATTTAACATGTAATCAAATTCATTTACTGATGGAAAAATTTTGGTGGGATCAAGTAAAGAAGGAAAGGAAAATTTATTGGATGGTATAGAATAAACTTAATTTACCCAAGGTCCTATGCTAGCCTTGATGGGATCAAGTTGAGAGTTTGGTCAGAGGTGAATCATATCACATGTATCAAAATTTAAAAGCCGAAGACTTTCCACAATTCAACTTCCTTAAATCTTCTATTAATTATAGGCCTGACTATACTTAGAGCAGCATATGAGGAGTCAAATCTACGATCAAGTAAGGCATCAAATAGGTCATTTGGTAATAAAGATACAATAATTATTTGGAATGATCCCAACTTCTTGGAAAACATGCGGGTTACAGTATCTCTCCTTACAGGATTCTTCCCACTACTACTGCAACTAATACTTTGTTTTTTAATTATTTTTTTTTCATGAAATGATAGGTTGATTGATGATGTATTTTAACCTGTTAAGGCTGCTATCATGAAGGAGATTTTAATTTCAAGGAGATTTTAATTTCATTGAACAATAGGAAAGATTTTCCTATGTGGAGATGGTCACCTAAACATGTCTTTCTGTCAAATCAACTTACTTCCACCTAATACAACATACTTTGATTAGAGTAGCAGAAGGATCCTTCCTACATTATGTTAAATGGATGAACTTGTGGAGAGTCAAAGTTTCACCCAACTTTAAACAATTTTTTTTCAGGTCAAAGCATAATGCACTTTCCACGAGTTATAATCCATTGTTGAGAAAAATACAGGTAAAACAAAAATATCACTTATGCGAGGAGCTAATACGTAAGATCACATGTACCTTGACAAACACGGTTAATGATTCTAATTAATGAAGTGTTGGATCTTTTAATAGCATATGAATGAGATCGTTGGTGACAAACTCCTAAATCAAATTCATATATTGGCATTCAACATGTGAAATCAAATTCATATATTGACATTCAACATGTGAAATCAATGAAAATTAATTAAAAAAATTAGATTAAGCATGTTTTAAGAATTCAACAAATTTCAAATACAAAATAAGATGTTGATGCTCCATATATTAGTTTCAAAGTCACGTTTTACAACCCTCAATTAATTTACTTGGTGGATCTTAGTATCTTTACACACATAGCACCATGTAAGCTTTGATTGCTCAATTTTTTGCACTGGGATATGGGTTTTTGATGGCTCATGGTTGATCCTTTACCAAACTACGATAGGATAAGAATCTCATCAGATTCATCCAAATATGCTATATTTTATCAGCGATTCTAGGAATCTCTTTACTTATTTTCATCAAATTTTTTTTATACATCTTCATAGAAATCAAAATAAACACAACCATTTACTTGCTACACACATATATATTTATTCTCTAATAACTTTTGAAGAAATTATCTTCTTAATCACATTCTTTTATAATATTTTCAATTAAATATATTATCCAATATTTTGGCTAAAAAAACAAGTTAATAATAATGCTATAAAATATAAACAATATTAAATATATATAAAAAATAAAATTTATGAAAACTTCAAACAACAAATTTATTATATTTATAAATAAAACATCACCCTACTGCCTTCCTCAAAATTCGCACTTCAACTTATCGAACCGAGAACATCGATATTTCATTATAATTTATAATGAACAGGGTAAATAATATAATAATTAAAATAAATATTATAATATTAAAATTTTAATTAAAATAAGTGGCGCTAAAATAGTGATTAAAATATCAAATGCATTTATTTTATCAAAAAAAATTATAAATTCATTTAATAAAATCAATTAAGTTATAAACCAACTAAAATACTTGTAAAACGTAATAAAAAAAGGTGCTCGCTTTCATTTGTTAACGTGAGGGGACTTTTCTAAGCAAAGATACTGCGAGAAAATGACTTTGAACTCGTGCACTGAAAAATACATAATTTTATCTCTTTACTTAGAAGAATGTTATACAAAATAAAAAATGTAATTCATATATTTATTTATATAAAAAAAGTATTAACTTTTTAAAATAAAATTTTCATTTATGATAAGTGTATAAATATTTAATAATTAAACAAAAATAAAATTATAACTACAAAATATTAATTGTTAACACTATCTATTCCTACGAATGATCAGATAAATAAAAATATTTGTTGTTTCCAAAAATGGAATAAAAATAGAAAAAGTATATTTTTAGAGATGCTTGAAAATTTTTTAAATAATTCACAAATAAAATTTTTATCTTTAAAATTTCAACTGCACAAATCCCCTCCCTTCAAATTAATTAATAATATTTTTATGTTAGAAAAATATTTAAAAAATAAAAATGGTTAGATTGTTAATTAATCCATGAAATTCAATTTGAATTAAACTGCAGGAAGAAATTGAACTACCAGGATCCATTTCCGTTTTTGCTTACCGACACTTTTAACATGCCAGATGTGGACAAATCGGACTTATGATTGGCAAATTAAACTAGCAGCAACCAGATACCGCAACGCAATAATGCCATTTTCAATTATTTTCTCATTTTTAAAATATAAAACTGAGAAATTTTAAACTTAACAAAAGTTGTTTACTCATCAGTTAAAAAAATCAATTCTCGAACTTTCCAACGATAAATTCACATCTTAATCAAAATTATTTTTGGCACATACCTCATTTACATTCAATAATTTAAAATTAATTCTACTAAAATTGTCTATATTAAAATTATTTTAATTCTTTTAATATAACTTTTATTATTTACTTTAAAATAAAAATAGATAAATATTAAAAAGTTTAATATACAAGATGATGTAATTAAAAATTATTATTATGACTGTTATCTTAAATTTTTTAATGTATAAAAAATAAATAACATTAATTTCATTTAGAGTGAGCATATAACAAAATGAAAGAAATTTATGATTCTTTCAAATACTAAACCATCATCTATGTCTAGGATACCCGGGAATGCATTCAAATGTGGTGCCTTGCGAGTGTGTAGACTATCATTTTGATTTTAACAAACTTAAAATTAACTATATTAGCATCTGAAGATAAAAATTTTGTTTTTATTTATAGATGACAAAACCTTATTTATTTTTTTAATTTTCACAATAAAATAACATTTAAATTTTTTTCAAATTAATATAATTAACGTCAAAATTTTTAAAAATAAAAATGAATTAGTCTATAATCTTTTTGTAACTTTATATAAGTTTTCAACATTATATTTTTTTGAATAACATTTTGGAGAGTGTTTATTGTAACTCTGATTTAATATTTTTATTATAAATTTAATTAAAAGATATTTATATATATGTTGTACTAGATATTCTGGAACGACACTTTATTTAAAACTAAAGGATTAATCTCACTCACTGCTACATTGACAAAAACTATTGGAAGGGAATATGGCGCGGTTTAATGGAGGAGAAACACATGCAGTAGCGAGAAGTTAAAAAGGATAGTGGAAGGAAAAAGTAAAAAAGGGTATCTGAGGCTAAGAGAGGGTGGAAACTTTGAAGTCCCTCCCATGTGCACAATTCAACTGCTTCGGTCAACTGGCTTGAGGCTGATACAAACTACAATGCATAAGCAAGAAACAGGAAATGCAATGAAAATTCAAAGCATTGATGATTAAGTTGACGACCAAATGCATGGTGCTAAATTAATTGATACAACTCATTACCATTACAATCATTGCCACTTCCTTATAAATATGCTATCTTCACAGCTTTAGTTCCATCTCTCTCCTTCTCTCTCTCTCTCTCTCTCTCTCTCTCTCTCAGCTACTTTCATTTCTATGTTCTCTTTGTTGTTTTCCTAATCCTATATCTCTCTCTCACTGTAAATCTGAGTTTGGACAAATAGAGTAGATACTTTTCTACACCTAGCTTTCGCTGAGTGAACCGCTTCAAATCTTTGGCATTCAAGTCTAGATCTTTTCCAGTACTGTATTGAGATTTGTGTTTCTTGGTTTGGTTTTTTGTCTCTTAGTACTATTTCCATATTTTCCATTATTCTCTCCTTTCTTTTCCATGGTTTTGCAATAAGCATCTAGAAAGGGTGGGAAACCCAGAAATAGTCTAATTCTGTTATTTTTTTTCCTGGGTTTTTGCAATATCTCTTGTTTTGACAGAAAAGAATCATGGGTTGTTATTCCAGATTCTATCATGTTTTGGTTTTGTCCATCTGTGTGAGAATTTGTCTAGCTTCCCCTATTGAAGATCAAAAGAGAGATAGGATCACGGAGCTGCCAGGACAGCCAAAGAATGTGGGGTTTGCACAGTACTCTGGCTATGTCACCGTGAATGAGCAGAGTGGGAGGGCATTGTTCTACTGGTTGGTTGAGGCACCGTTAAGTCGTGGACCACGGTCAAGGCCACTGGTGTTGTGGCTTAATGGTGGTCCTGGATGCTCCTCTATTGCTTATGGGGCATCAGAAGAAATTGGTCCTTTTCACATTAGACCTGATGGGAAGTCACTTTACTTGAATCCTTATGCTTGGAACAATTGTAAGTGAATTTTCCATCCCTACAGTTGTTGTATTTTTATTTATTGTTTCAATATAAAGTTTTATGCTTATTTATTTTGGGGTGTTGCAGTGGCAAATATACTGTTCCTTGATTCTCCTGCTGGTGTTGGTTTTTCATATTCGAATAAAACTACGGAACTGTATACATTTGGTGACCGGAGAACAGGTAATGTAGTTCTAACATTTGTAAAGTAGTGTACTTGCTGATGCTGGATCACTCTTCATGCCAGTTTTGTTTGTTTTGGAGATAATGGTTTGGTATGCTTATGTGCATCTGGGATCTGGCTTTTCTGACTTTGCAGCTGAAGATGCATATACTTTTCTTGTTCATTGGTTTGAAAGATTTCCCCAATATAAGCACAGAGAATTCTACATTGCTGGAGAAAGTTATGCAGGTGATTTTATATTTGATATGGCAGTTTTCTTCCTCAGGATTTTGGTGCCACAATTATCAATTGAGTATTTTAAAAATGCTTTTCAGGCCATTATGTACCTCAGCTGGCACAAATTGTTTACCAGAAAAACAAGGGAATCAAGAATCCAGATATAAATTTTAAAGGATTTATGGTGAGACTGTAAGATTCATGAAAAAATTGTACATTTCTAATCTTTTATGTAATCAGGCCTTCTTGTTAGATTAATCTTACGGATTTGATTTTTCTCTGATTGCTGTCAGGTTGGTAATGCTGTTACTGATGATTATCACGATTATGTGGGCACATTTGAATATTGGTGGACTCATGGTTTGGTTTCAGATTCCACCTATAGGAGGCTAAAAGTTGCCTGTGAATTTGGTTCTTCTGAGCATCCATCAGTGCAATGTGTGGAGGCTCTCAGAGCTGCTGCTGTGGAGCATGGAAACATTGATTCATATAGCATATATACACAGCCTTGCAACAATACAGCATCATTCAGAGGTGGCTTGAAGGGTCGCTATGTAAGCTTTTGTTATCATTTATTCAATTTACCAATAACCACCATGTCTAGTTGCAAGACCTTTCATTGCACTGTAGTTGTCAAACCAGGATAGTGTACCTTAATGAAAAATGCTGTTCCTATGAAATTAGATTCTATTTCTAATGCTTATAGTTATATTGCTTCTTCTTGAGAAGTTTCTATCAATATTATCTCCTCAATAATGTTTTTTAAGTGGTTAAAAGGCTTCTGAAATCTCATTGTAACAGAACCTCTGAAACTGAAAATGAATGGTTGAATGCTAGATTACAACCCCTAGGAATTGACAGAGGTATGAATGGTATTAGAAGTATGCTTCACCTACGAGAACCTTCAAAACAATCTACATGAAAATAGAACATATTGGTTCTAAACAATATTAGGAGCTATTTGGTATGCGAAAACATTTTGCTTTTATTTTTATTTATAAAGATGTCATCTTGTTTTCATTTTGTTCTTTATTTTCAAATTTTTCAAAACAAAGTTTTTCTTATTTTCACTATTTTTTGTAAAAACTTTAAAAATAGAAAACAAAATGAAAATAATATTTTTGTAAATAAAAATAAATATAGAAAACATTTTCACAAATCAAATGCCTCCTCAGTTTTCTAAAGTGAATGCACTCAAATTAGATATAATTCCTTTTTATCTTAAAAGAACATGGTTACTATGTGTACCTTAGATTAGAACTATCAACCTGTCACAGGTGTTTGAAATTTTCATTGCATATTTCAGTCTTTAGATGCAGTACCTGTAGTTGGGTAGATTTTGATCATCCTGAAACCGTTTTGTTGATTATTTTGTGTTGTTTTCTTTTTGCCTACTTTATGTATGCCTTCCAAATTCAGCCATGGATGTCTCGAGCATATGATCCCTGTACTGAAAGGTATTCTGATTTGTATTTCAATCGTCCAGAGGTTCAGAAGGCACTTCATGCCAATGTAACTGGGATTCCTTATACATGGAAGGCATGCAGGTACATTATATGTATGTACTATTTGAGATGTTTCTATTGAACCCTATTTTATTATATATTTCATTTATAAGGTTTTATTAATAGTGATATTGTCGGGAACTATTGGACGGATTCGCCACTATCTATGCTTCCAATATATCAAGAACTTATTAATACTGGCCTCCTAGTATGGGTATACAGGTGCCTACCTTTTATTTTTATCTTCTATTATTATTAATATTATTATTATGTTAGTTGAAGTGTTTCAATTATTTGGTTATTCCAATGCTTAATGGATTCCATGTCGTCTTAAAAAAAAAGAAGGAAATCATGTACCAAAAAAGGGAAAATCATTCTATTGTAGGTGCAGTGTTCTACAAAATTTTGGCTTGTGTTTCTTAAACGGCACTCCACAAAAACTCTTTGAGAGGAAGTTATTATATTGGAATACAACAGCCAAGCAAGTTAGGAATTTAAGTGCTAGGAAATGTCCTTTATCAAGAAAGAATGGAAAAAGTAAGGACCATATGAATGGAATCACTCATCAGCCTAATACCCAGTTGCCATTGTTCTTTACTTAATGATGATTAGATGAGTCCATGATGAAGATCTCTCCAATGTTTTGGGTTTGAGTTTGAATTATATAGAAGCTCCTCTAGAAGATTTCCCATTTTCTTAATATGGAGTCTACTGTTCGAGAACACGGGAAAGCACTAAAATTATTTTTTTTTTTTTAAATTTATTGAACTTATTAAATTGTCATATTTTTTGAAATTTTTATTTAATTTTTTTTTCAAAAAAAGCATAAATCGACGGCCCTAATCCTTTGATTAATTAATAAAACTGATTAGGCATCTCATGCTGGAGATGATTGTGTTGAAGATTCTGTTGTGTACAGTTAATAGTAAGGAGTAGGAGCTTCAGGATTGTGGTGGATAAATCATATACTGACATGCCCTGGGATTAAGTTTTTTTTTTCTTTTTCCTTTTTAAAAAGTTATTCAGTTATACAACTCGTTTTTAGACTTTTCTTGAAGTTTTTTTTTTCTAAATTTTTGAGAAAATCAAGTATTTTTTTTAGGTTTTTTAAAAAATAATATTGATATAATTTTTTTTGCAAACATATCTTTTAATTAAAAAAACATTTTAAAAAAAAAATCTCAACACAAACGGGTGAAATGATGAAATTGGGTAGTGAAAAAAATAGATAATCGGGATTCATTGTAAAATTGGGAGCCATAACAGATTCTAATTCTGATGCTGTATATGGTGTGGATATTTTCTTTCTCATCTTTGTTTTTAAATAATACTTGTGTATATATATAGAGAGAGAATGAGATAGAGAGAATTACTCAAGTAAGAAGATTTGGTTATTGTAAAAAATAAAAAATGAATATAAATTATTAAATTTTATTTAAATACTCAAAATTAAAGAAAAAATTATTTATTTATTTCAAGCATTGTGCCAAGACAAGGTGAAAATATCTTTACTCCTTAATCATTTGAGTGTACGGTGCAGTGTACCAACCACACGTACTTAATTCAACATTCTGACACCGTGAAATTGATTTTCATTATGTAGTATTCAGCTTAGTTGTTTCTGTCATCCTCCAACATCTTGTTGTCTGGAATTAAAACTCTTATTTTTTTTATATTTTTGGCTTCAGTGGAGACACTGATGCTGTGGTTCCAGTGACTGCCACTCGATATTCTATTGATGCCTTGAAGCTACCTACCATCATCAACTGGTATCCTTGGTATGATAATGGCAAGGTTGGTACTACAAACTTCTATGAGTTACATTGGTCAGCAGACACTGATTGTGTAACTTCTATCACTATAACATTTTATTGTCAATGATTGTAAAACTGTTCCTAAAACATAGCTTGATTAAGTTGGTCATTTCCATGTGAATGATTATAAAACCATTCCTAAAAATAAAATAAATGTGTGGTGTTACTTTTTCCTGTCTTGCAATCATCTAAGCTAGCTGAGAATTTACTCTTGTGTGAAGGTTGGTGGATGGAGTCAGGTTTATAAAGGGCTCACATTGGTTACAATAAGAGGAGCTGGACATGAGGTTCCTCTTCATAGGCCACGCCAAGCATTTATTCTTTTTAGGTCATTCTTGGAGAACAAGTCAATGCCATCAAGCTAGACACATTTCTTTTTCATTTGATGAATTTGATGAATATTCACACAAGTATAGAATCGTAAGTATCACCATCTTGCACCCTAGGCTAAGAATAAATGCCATTCATATACATGGAACAGGCTGAGACTGAATAAGGAGTGCATTCCTCATGAATTCCCTCTTGGCTCTCTGCCTGGAAAGTGGATAAATTCATCAATACTACTTCTATTTTTATTTATTGTTCAAAATGTGATTATTTGTATGAAATGTTATTCTTTATATGGTTTCCATTGTGCAAGGCAAATGCCATATCTTGTGTAATAACTCATTTCATCAATGAAGAGTTTCAACTGTGCATTTAGTTCCTGAATGATAATGCTCTCAATTTTAATTTTTTTAATGGATGTGACTGCACCCCTCCTCATTTTTGTTTTTTTTTTGTTTTTTTTTTTTTTTACACTTGTGCCTTGTAGTTAGTATTTTCATCACAATAATTACATATTTTACTGGCCTACTTCTGAAAATGTATATTACAAAAAATGAATTAATTAAATTCGCATATGAACTCGTTACAAAATAACTAATCCAAGATTCAGCAAACAACGATTTGGGAGATATTATTTCATAGAAATAAGGTCAATGCTATAAATGCGCACCGACACCATGAATGAGACTCAACAAATTTTCTGTGGGTTTTAGCCGTAGTTATTAATGTGTCCATTAATTTTTTCCCTTATGAGTTTGTTCATTCAACCTAACATGAGTGTTCGTATTAACTCAAGTATGGAGAAAGAGATGATTACCAACCCAGTCAAAAATTATCACAGATCCCTATATTGTTTGGCGGGTTTACTTTTCACATTTTCTTTTTTATTTTTTACATCCTTTTTTATTTTTTGTCAAAATTAAATATTAAAATTACTTTTTTTTAATAAAAAGTCATTCTTTCTTTTTTACCTTTTAAAATAAATTTAATTAGCTTCCTACTTTTTTAATAGATTTAATGATTTTTTGAAAAAGTTTATTTAATACGTAATTAAATTTATTTTAAAAAAGCCTTCTAAATATATATTTTTAAAAATTTATCCATATTTTAATAATAATTTTTTTAAAATATATATACACATTCCTTTTTTACAATATTCTAAAATAACATATTGAAAATTTATATTTTTATTTCAAATATACTTTCTCAAATTTAATAAACACGGTAGAATTAGCCGAATACATATTTTTGGAAACAAATCTAAATATTCTAAATTTACAATTTTAAAAATTATATATTTTTAAAAATAATTTTATCTTCTTTGATAAAAAGGGTGAAGAAAGTAAAATGAGAATTCACACAACAACTCCCTTGTTTGGCTCTAATACTGGACGGTCAAAATATCATGGCCTCCAAACTGAGTTATCAAAATGGGCTACCTGATTTGAAACATATCAGTTGGATTCTAGCGAAAGAGGCTTTGGGCTTTATCAGCCTAGACCAGAAAAAAATCCACTTTACACTTCAATAAATTGGGTCAATCCGAACACCATGAAGGAAAGGTGTCAAAAAATTATAAATTAATTTGCACATAAAATTCAAAATCTAAACCTTATACTTTAGCAAACTTAATTGAATCCATTTAGTTGAGCTGATCCATTTTGCCCGCTTACCTTAAAGTAGCAAAAATATCTCATTTCTATGTCTTGAACAAGATCACTACAATAACCAGGGGCAAACTTCAACATTAATCAAATACTTGAAAGCCAATGGTGTGTTTGTGCATTCTAAATTAGGAAAAAGAGATTGATAGTGAGACAGTGTGTTGAAGAATTTAATGCTATCAAGCCTGCGCGAGTACACTTAGGTTCTTTCCTACTAATGCTTTGCTGTGGTTGAACAGATATAGGGGCAGGAGCTTCTGTAATGATGCTTATAGATGTAGGGAAGAGTTATCAAATAAACTTTAACTACATATATATTAAAACTTTTTTTTATTAATATTACTGTCATTACTTAAGTTAGCCTGAAAACTAAATTCTAATCTGTTAATAACTATTATGGATTTAGGATAATGAGATTTCAAAAGCACACCTTACTTGTATTTCATTAATTTTGAGTCACAAATAAAAAATCAAGCCACCAACATTCATTCAATTAAGGAACTAAACTGAAGATGCTAAAATAACAAAAGGTATTTGATTAAGCAATTGAATTGCCTAACACTGCATTTGTGCTTTAGCTTCCAGAGATTTGCAAAATGGCCATGCTGTAGCGGATATTTTGCCAATAAAAATTTTGCATGATGGGAATGTTTTTGCATTTGGAATTCCATGGTAGAGCAGAATATATCAAGAAGACAAGGTGCTTTGCTAAAGTATATTTGTCATTGACGAATTAAAGCTTTGGTGGAACTTCTTTTTAAGAAAAAGAATTAAGGGACCTAGTGGAGCCGAAAAGACACATGGTATGACTAAGATTTGACGAGACATGATATGAAAGACACAGAGCATCTCACATATAATACTACTATTTATAATAACCATCCAAGAATAGCCCAAATCTGGTTCATGATCTTGCTTCACAAAGAAGCCCAAATGGGGTCCATACCCTCAAGAGCATCCATCAATCATCTCTAGTTACCAAAAACACCATAAATTGTTCTAAATTCTTTGCTTGCCTTGTCTAAATTCACATGGAATTGATGCATCTGTATAAATTAGTTAAATGGATAAATATGTCAATTGGGTCACTAGTATACTTATAAAAGAAGGCCCGGGAAAAGGGCAAACTCGTCACTCTGAAAGAAAATATAACTTGCTTAATAACTAAGAAGGACAATCTCATTTCATTTGCTCATTTTCACATTCTCCAACTAAAGTTTGAGTTTAAAACAGCATAAACAAAGCAAAAAATGTGTGCCTCTCTCCCTTCTTAAATAGAAAGAAGGCTGAAAACAACACAATAAGCAAGAAGTAGATAAAAATAAAAGAGTGAGAGAGAGAGAGAGAGAGAGATATGTATAGATTCAGCAACACATTGATCGGGTTCTTGAACTTGTTCACACTTTTAGCATCCATACCCATAATTGGAGCAGGTCTATGGATGGCAAGGAGCAGCACAACCTGTGAAAATTTTCTCCAAACTCCACTTTTGGTTATAGGATTTGTTGTGCTTGTGATATCACTAGCAGGCTTCATTGGTGCTTGCTTTCATGTGGCATGTGCACTATGGTTGTACCTGGTGGTCATGTTATTCCTCATAGCAGCACTGCTGGGTTTGACTATATTTGGTTTTGGTGTGACAAGCCAGGGTGGTGGTGTGGATGTGCCTGGGAGGGTTTATAAGGAGTATCATCTTCAGGATTACTCACCATGGTTGAGGAAGAGAATACAGGATCCTCGCTATTGGAACACTATTAGGGGCTGCATTTTGGGCTCTAACACTTGTGCCAAGCTTTCCTCTTGGACCCTTCTGGATTACATGCAGAGGGATATGTCTCCAATACAGGTACCATTAGTTAGTTTAGGCTTCCTTTGTTTGATTGTTGCTTTGAGGTTTCATCATGTTTTTTTGTGTGGAAAGTAGAATCATTTTTCTGCTGAAATATTTGGTTTGTGTGCAACATTAAACTCGTAAGAACTAATAGTTGTGGGCTAATGAAGTATATGATAAATTAGAAAGAGAGGATTTTAGTACATAATTCAGTTCAGAAAAAAGAAGAAGAAGAAAGTCAAATAAAATAATTTTTTTAAAGTTAAAATTAGTTTATGAATATCAATCTTTTAAAAAATTAACATGTATAAATTAATTTTTAATTTATGAGAGAAGTTCCATTTATTTTACTATTTTTTGCTATAAATTCTTATAAAAAAGTTTATGGGCTGATTCTTTTTTTTCTTTTTATTATTATAACCATTATAGAGTTCAAATATGTTAATTAATAAGAAAAACAAACAACGAATTTAGATAGCATTCAGTTCATTGCTATCCCTCACTATGTGGTTTCCAAATATATCATTAATTTTAAAAGTATTGGTGCACTAAAATAACAAAATTCAATGCTAAAAGATAGTAGTTGTGTGGGTTATGCAGTCTGGATGTTGTAAGCCACCAACTGCTTGCACTTACAACGTGGCAACAGTGATGATGAGCCAAGACCCTGATTGCTACAGATGGAACAATGCCCCAAATTTACTATGCTATGAGTGTGACTCTTGCAAAGCTGGTGTGCTTGAAGACATAAGAAGGAATTGGCACAAGCTCTCTGTTCTCACAGTCACCATCCTTGTGCTTCTCATAGGGATCTATTCCATTGGTTGCTGTGCTTTCAGAAACACAAGAAGAGCTGAAACAGATTATCCATATGGTGAAAATCGGATGACCAAAGTCCGACCCAGATGGGATTACCATTGGTGAGTTCAAAATTAATGAAAAATTATGATTATCCATAAATTTGAATCATATAATTATTAATTAATCCCCCAAATAAGAAAATTACAAAAGGTAAGAGATTAGGCTGATTTTTTTTTTTATCTAACTTTTCTTTTCATGGTAAAAAATATTCCAAAGGGTTAAACATTGGAATTGGAACATGTCTTTATCTTTATGCATTACTTTTATTGCATAGAATTGTTGGAAACTTTATACAAAATTTGAATAGTAAAATTAAATTCTCCATAACCTATGAAGGTGGCCAATTTGACTAATGCTTTAGGTCTGATTTTTCCCACAGGTGGAGATGGTTACATGACAGAAAAGAACAGCTTTATTAGGTGAGGAAAAAGGTGTAGCATCCCTGATCCCTCCATGGTTGGGTATAGAAGGCCTCAAGGCCTTTGTTTCTAGCAGCTTTTTGTACAAAGCTTAATTTTGCTTTATCTAAAATATCATAGCAGACAGTTACTTTTTATTTTGCCTTTTTCTCATTAGTGGATGGTTTTGAATTTTAATATATCAAGTGCACTGAATTATATGCCACGGGACTGCACAGAATATAATATACGCACCCTAATCTTGCTTTTCTCTTCTTATTGACAAATGTCACTAAAAAGTATAAATAATCCAACTTGGAATAATCGAATAAGTACTTAAAGATTTCACACCAAACAAAAAGAAAAAAAACACACTAAAAGATCGGCCCAAAAAAAAAAACCTTATAGGTTAAGGTTATGAAGATTTCCAGATTAGTATCACAAGAATCTCTCTCCGGATCATATAATATAAAAGAAGATCATATAATCGTAAATAAGATGAGAATGGATGTAATGAATTTTTTATATTTAAAGATAATCGTTTCGTTTTATGCAAAGGGACTAATTCTTGGACCTTCCTCATGTGACCTTATAGCCTTTTACTAATAACTCAAATCCATAATGTTTTTTTGTAAAGTTACAATCCAAAGAGTTTTTAATTATATATATATATATATATATATATATATATATATATATATATAATATGCGGATGAACTTCTTAAATATAAATTCATTTAAATGCAGACTTATATTTAATTGTAAGTCTATACAAGATAGAATAAACCGACCCGATATTTACCTATAATGTAGAAACACTAACTTGATCTCTTCTAGCTGTTGTGCCATACAAGTTAAATTTTAATGCTGTTAGAGGAATGATGGTTCTTTGATATTGAAGTAGTGGTAGGAAATGAGTATGAATTTATTATAGCAGATGCTACTTGGAATTTGTACTAGGTCTCAACTTAGCCACAGAAGAAACTTTAACAGCTCGCATTATTTCCTTCAGCCTTGAATCATGCTTCTTCTATTTTGTAGCAGATATGGCCAAATACTATAGATGTAGGAGAATTGGATTGATTAAGTTATGTCATAAAAAGTTATTTTTTAAAATTTCGCAATTATTTAGTATGAGTATAATATGAGTATGTGGTTAATTTTAAAATATCCACACATAAATGATTCTACCTGTGTATTTCATGCTCCCTTTCACATAAAACCAACCACTTGCATCTTGTTTTGGACTGGTACTGAAAGATTTAAGATTACTAGGCTCTCGTTTTTGTGGTTTTCTTTTTTGGGCCAAAAGTCTCCATACTCAGCTTGTAGTTTAATTAAATAATGTTATGAGGAGGGAACCATGTAGTCCATTCTCCGCTCATATTTCCTTCACAAATCTAAATTCTGAATGATAAGAAAAAGGGTTATTCTGCAAAAAGAAAAGGCTCCATTAGATATTTATAACTGAGTGAGGAGTGTAATAACTTATTTATTTTCTTAATTTCTCTTCATTATGTTATTCATTTTATCCCATACTTTTTTCTATTTTATAAAAAAATTGTACATAATTGATTGATGAATAACTTCAATTTTTCTTTGTATTTTGCTGTATGAGATATGCTGGCAACATATTTTATTGAATAAATTTTTCAACGTAAATCTTTTTTATGATTGGTAGGTTTTTTAAAAATCAAAATATTCATAATTATATTTTACAAATTACTTAAATATTTTAAAAAACTAGTCAATCATAAAAAAATATACAAAAAATGTTTTCAAAAGTATGATGGTGACATTCTCCTATGATTTATAGGTGGGGACATAAACCGTTTTATGTGAAAGAGGTAATGAATTGGATAACCAAATAAGCATTCCATAAATCATGGTACCCAACCAAAATAATCAATCAATAACAAGATCTTAAATCCATTTATTTGTTTGATAAACAAAATGTTTTTAACTTGGACACAACAATTTGATGAGGTGGGTTATGACTTATGGATGAAGTGAGAATTAAATTCTGAAAGTAAGTTGTGAACAAATTGCCTTGCAAGCAATTAACTGGCCACTTGCAAAGAATGTGTCCAAATAGGAAAAGGACTACAATGAGAGGGGGAATGATTCAGAACAATTGGCCTTTCAACTTGGTCTTCAATTCATTTCCATTTAATAAATTAATTTTGTCCAATCTGGCGTTACTTTGGGTGGATAAACATTGCTATAGAATCATAACTACAAAGATAGAGCAGCTGTTGTGGGGCAGAATATAAATGTCCATATGTTGTATACGCCTTTGATAAAGATTTTTGGGATATTTCGTGTTTTAAAGCTTATCTTGGCCATGGAATAGATATTTTGGGTACATCTTGTTTAAGAAATCATGTCATTTTTGTTGTAATTATTTCATTTAATTGATATGATTATTAACTGATTTAGCTTAGAGAATCTGTTTTAGAATTTTCAAGACTAGTTTTTCTCCACATAAACGTTCATTGTTGCCTATACACGTTATAAATAACACACATTCTTTCCTTTTTTGTTCCCAATTTTATCATAACCAAGCTTAAGGGGTGCTTGTATGAGTGTTAGAATACAGTACAAGTGTCATGTCTCCTTCCCATATTCGTGCTTAAGGGAACACTCATGATATGTATGATAATCACGTTGTATTAGTTATTAGTTATGTTGAAGTAAATATAGATTAATTTCGTCAAGGATAAACGCAGATCTAAACATGTTATTAAATTATAAATTTAATTAAAATGTATTATAATGTAAGTATTTTTAATATTGCTATTTAATTATTAATTATTATATAATTAAAAATTATTAATTTTTATAATAATTATTTTAAAAATTATATTTATAATAATTTTTAATTAATTGATAATATATATTTTTTATATCTATAATGAATTAAAATTAAACATTTACACTATCAAATAAATTTTGGGATATTGATATTGATGTTGCTTTCAAAGAAGAGAAATAAAGAGTCTCATAAATTTTTATAGCACTATTTAATCTATTTTCAGTATATTATTAAAAATATTAAATTAAAAATTTAATATGTTTAATAATTTAAAAGTATAAAAATATATTTAATATTTTTATTTAATAAACATGAAGATTAGTAAGAATAAGTTGTAACAAAATTAACTTTGAATTTTTATTTTTGCATCAACAAATTTCTCCTAATTATATGTAAAAGTGGTTAATCCAATACATATTATTATTATTATTATTATTATTATTATTATTATTATCTTTTAAATAACTATTACTGGCGTAATTTTCTACAATTTTTTTTAATTTAATAATAAAATATGGCGTAATTTAAATAACTATTGTAAGTTATTTTGTTCAGTGATGATGAGTGAGTAGAATAGGGGGACACTACATTTGATGACTTTAGAGGACGATCTTAATTTAGCTTACCACATATGTCCAAGTGTTAGGTTCATTTGATTATGACAGGCAAACAAAGGATCGCTATTAGATTAAGCAATTAAGTTTAATTGCGATAGTCATATATTAAGTGCATCATTAAAATTAAAAAATCATTATTATTTTTTAAATGTTACATTTAAAATAAATTAAGTTTGAAAATTGGGGACCATGATCACTCTTGATAACATGTAATTCTACCCAGTTTATTTGTGTCTTCAAGAATTTCAATCTAGAAAAACAAATAAAATAACTAAATGACGGATTTTTTTGTTGAAATATTTATAGATGAAAAAAAATTAGTCCCATACCTATAAACTTTATAATCATCAATAAGGTTCAATTTGATACACTTGTTAGTTGTTACATTGAGACATAATATAATATGTTATTTTTATTTTGAGTTTTGATATATTTAAAGAAATAAAACTAAAATTCAAAAATAGTATTTTAATTTTACTAAAAGATAGAATTAAGAGAATAAAATTGAATTATTCAATTTCATTTGTCCACAAATCAAAAATACTAATCAAGCGAAGGTTTTGTCATGCATTATGGTTTTGAGGTAACATTTAACACTTGAACAACATGAGTTGAAACAATATACTGTTTTGTCATTATTACATCCACACTTTTAATCTAATTCTGATCGAATGTTCGGTTTTGTTGTAATATATTTATTGAATGTCATTAAAAGAATCTAATATATGATACCCAAACCTTTTGACGTTACCTCGTATATTTAATAGTAAGATTGGCATGGATTAGTATTAAAAGGTCATGAAATTATATTTATTTAAAATTTAATTAAAATATATTGATTGTGTAAATATTTTGTTACACTGTAAACTAATGTAGATTATTATATTATTACAAATTATTAATTTTTATATTAATTGTTTGAAAAAATTATACCTATTATAATTTTTAATTAGTTAACAATGTAGAATTTTCTACATTTTATTATAATATGATCTTATTGAATAATTTGATGTTTGGTTATTTTTTTATCTAAATTGTTTGTCTTTAAATTTACGTTTGAATAATTGTGATAAATTGTAATTTTTTTGTTGAGCTGAAAATTTATATTAAATTTTACTATAATTTTATTTCTAAGAGTTTTTTTAAAAACATATATTATCTTTAAATTTACTTTTAAATAAAATCAATTTTATAAAATTAATTAGATTGATTCAAATTTAAGTTTACCAATGCTCTTATTTTGCAAAATATAACCTTATAAGTATAATATGTAATGTGCTACTAGGACAATCATTTCCAAAATACCAACAAACATACTTTAAAACTTTGGTAGTTCTCATGCAGTGCCATTGCCATCACTCTTGACCTAGTTCTCAATATAAAAAAATAGATGAACCCTTTCGCTAAAGTTGCTAAAGTTGTGTGCTTTTGAAAGTTGCTAAAGCCCCATGCATTGCTTCCTCAAGAGCTTGAGCTCTTAATTAAACTCCATTTGATTTCTGTTTCATCCAGTAATTAGTTTTAATAACTTGGATGCCATTAAATAAGAGTAGACTTAATTGTATTTTTGGTTTATTTATGTATAATTTTGATATCTCAACATTTTTTTTTAAAAAATTGATTCCTTTATGTTTAAAATTTAATTAAATTTGGTCCTCCATTTATTTGTTTAAATTAAAATTTTTAAATCAATATTTTTATCCAATTTTTTTGAAAATTTTTAATAATATTAAAATATAAAAGAATTTGAAATATGTAAAAATATTTTTTCTAAAATTGAAAAAAATTGAAAATTTTTTTTATATAAGATTTGATATTAGATTTTGAAAGGGAAATTTTAAGAATTTTTTTGAGTCAAATTTAAGGTTTTGATTAGTGCTTTTGAATATAAAACAGTTTATTTATTATTATAAAAATAAATAAAGCCTAAAAATTATAAATTAAAAAATTAATAATGGGTCAAATTTATTAAATTTTTAAAATAACGAAACTAAAACTATTCAAAAATAAAAAAATTATACACAAATTAAGTTAAAATTATCAAAAGTACAACTTAGTAGTAAAAGTAAATGAAAGGAGTAATTGATTTCTTCTTAGTTTTTGTTAAGTTTGCAGAGTTCCTAAGGCATATTTTTTGTCAATCATTCTGCTGATCACTATGTTAAAGCCTTGAAGGAGTACTAACACAAAGAGAGACTTTAGGAGTTGGGTTATGAAATCATTATTAGTATTGTATATTCCAACTTTCTTGTTACGTCATCGTAAAAAGCACAAATTCACGTAAATTTAGATAATTTTTATTTTTATAAAATTGAGTTTGGTTAAATTTAAGTTTAAAATAAAATAATTTGTTTGAAAACTAATATCTAGAAATCTAATTTGTAATAAACTTTTATATAAAATTCTCAATTTGATGCAAAAGCTACATTTTTTCATTTCTACTCAAATATGCTTTTAGAACCAGCCTGATTTTAGTTAGCTAAATGCCTAAAACCAAATAAAAAAAAATGTAAAAGCATCTCTGAAGAACTCAAATATATGAGTTTGGGGAACCTCACATCTTTATTAAACACACTAATATAATATTCATGATTAATTTAACTTATTTTTTTTAAATAATTAATTATTTACTAACGTCGAGACAAAACATTTTTTAAGAAATGTAATTCTATTTCCAAAGAATAAAGAATAACCAAATCCGAGCATGTGTATCCATTATTGCACGTTTGACCTTCACAATTAATTATGTTATGTTTGTTTAAGAAATAAAATAGGATTGAGCTATCCATATTTCCTATATTAGCATTTTTTTTCGTTCATAATTATGTTCTTATTTATTTATGAATTTTATGTATAATTTTATCTTATGAAGTTATAATTATTATTTTTATTAAATATTATTCAATATATATATATATCCAATTATCCGTTCGACTATATGATTCAATTATCATTAAATTTATATATTATTTAAAGATATACAAATATAAAATTTTATATAAATTATTTAAATCTTCTCCAATTAGTTAGGTTGATCATATAAATTAGCATATTTGTTCATTTAATAACTGACCAAGTTTTAAAAATATAAATACAATTAAAATATATTAAGAATTAGGCTGGTCATATAAATTAGTGTCTTTATTTATTTAAGTGATCAAATTTTAAAATATAAATTTAATTAAAATATATTGAAAATGTAAATTTTTTAATATTATTATCTAATTATAAATTACTATTTAATTAAAAATTATTAATTTTCATACTAAGTAATCTAAATATTATATTTAGGATAATGTTTAACTGATTTTCTTTACGCTAACAATATGATTGATATACTTGTCAATTTCCTTTACCAATGGATGACAATAATGTGGTGAATAAATAATACATATCTGATGAGGAATATGTTAAAAATATCTTAAATTGATAAGCTTTTTTATTTAATTTAAATGTAAAATATTTTTCTACACTTATTTTAATAGTTCACAAGAACATGCTTTCCAAGAATTTTGGATAAATATCATTGTTACTACTTAGTCAAAAGCGTTATAAAAGAAAGTCTTTATCAATTATCTAGACATTGTAGATTTGTCGACCAACGAAATTTCATGCCATGTTGGAGTCGCTATTCCCACAATTGAGGATTTCTAGATTCCATTCATTTTTTTATTTATTCCAAAGCTTCGTGTTATCAGATGCAAACTTTTAAGACCTAAGTTAATAATGCGGTAACGGTAAGGTTATTTATTAAGGATATTAAAAAGTAAAAAAAATAAAAAATACAGGGTTAAGAAATTAAAAATGATAAAAAAATTATTAAAAATTATAGATTTTGGGCTTCTTCTTGCATAGTTTAAGGTATGTTCCCGTATAGTAATTTTTTGAGGTTCTCTTTTACTTCTTATACATGGAAAGTGGAGGAAAAATTGGTAAGGAATACTTTTACTTTCAAAGGTAATAAAGATCTTAGTAGAGTATTTGCTAGATAGATGAAGTATATATAATTTATGTTTAAATTGTTATTTATAGACATGGATAGAATGTAATGGAGCCTAAATCAGAAACTTAAATTTAATGATTTTCTATCAATAAAGATATATTATAATTGTATTGTTTCATAATATAGGTAGAAATTTTCTTTTGTATTATTATGAAATTTGTGTAGTAATTATGTTGATTTACATGATTGAAACATTATTGATCACAATTTACATGATATTTATTAATATTTTTCAAAATATAATAAAAATATGACATTTAATATATTAGAAACTTTCAACGCTTAAAATTTAAAATTTAGTTTAATAAATGTCTTTAAAACACTTGCTTTTGATATCTTCTAATAATAATATAAATTCTCATGTATTCTATTGACTCTATATGACCCAACCAAAAAAGACTTTTACATAACGAATTCCAAAAAAGACTTGTAATTTACTTTATTATGTATAAGTGACGTGTTTGATTCGAGCTTGCACCCTTTCAATAATAATAATAACTATGATTTTAACATGATAAGGACCTAAGCCTAAAAGTAGAAGAAACTTGTGATGTCAATCTAACGTGTGTTAAGAACAAAGACATTATATACAACTTGCCTTTTTATGGGCCCCAAAAAAGAGTTGCCTCTGGAGAGTTCATACGATCAATTTTTGATTATATAATTTGTTTTAGGTGGAATATATGCATATAATTTTTTTAAAATTTTTATTAAAAAAATTTCTTAATGAAAGTCCAAAATAGGTTGCCATTGGTTACATAAAAGCTAAAATGGTAGTGATTAGAGATGATATTTTTAAACATGCACAATTACATATATTTCAATATATCTTTGATTTAACAATTACACGCTGATTATTTTCGGATCAATAAACGTTTCTATTCATCTGAATACAGACATTTTTAAGGAAGATCTATACAAAACGATTTTCATAAACTGAGTTGCTGACCTTGGAAACAACTTGATCTGTTGATTCGTAATAATTAGCTCCAAACAGCAAAAATTAAAGTTCTGTATTTGTGTTTGGAGCAGTGACGTTTTGTTCAATACAGAACTTTAATTTTTGCGGAAATTCGACCCAAATACAAACGAAATTGTGCAGCAGCTTTCATAATAACTGATATAGTTAGTAGAGAAATTTTATTTTCACAACAACTCTGTATTAAAAAATGTATAATAATAATAATTATAATAATAAAAAAGAAAAAAAGAAAAAATACAATATGATAAATGATATAATATAAAAATATTCCATAAATATTATTATATGAATAGTGTAACTTTATACGTATGGATGGTAACATGCGACCATTAAAACTGTGTAATATAATATGGTTAATGCATGTGTTACCTTATATATATATATATATATATATATATATATATATATATATATATATATATATATATATATATATATATATATATATATATATATATATATATATATATATATATATATAATCTAAAAGAGAGATTTTGTTTTCATTTTAATGGGAATAGAATATAAATAATTTTTAATTTTATAAGTTATTTTCATAATTCTATCAAATGCTTCTTTATTACATGTTTGGTTTAATTTATTTTAAAAATAATTATTTTTATTAAAGTTTTGAAAAAAATTAAAAATAAATAATTATAAAGGTTGTTTGATTTTGTTTTATTATTTTTTGAAAACATTTTGTCAAATAATTTTTTAAAACTGTTTTTAAGAAAAAATGTTTAATAATATCATTTTAAGAAACAATTTTAAAAATTAATAATTAAAAGAAAATGATGGATCGATAAATTCATTTTAGAGTCAAACTGATGTGCATATATTTCTAAAAATAAGTTTTTTTTTGGCCTTTGTTACTTGTTTATTAAAATAAGAACTAAAATAAATTCTAAAAGTTGTTTATAATTTTTTATTTTAAAAAAATTCTATGTTTTGAGTTTTTAGAATAGTTGATAAAAATACATTAACAAATAATAATTATTTTTAACATACAAAATATTTTTAAAAATAGATATGAAACAAGTCCAATTCTTGTTAAAATAAATTGCTCGAAACATGCTATTAAATTTTGAGATCAAATTCCATTCCATCCATATATGACTTTGCTAGTCTTAAAATCGAGTGGGAAAAAAAATAATCCTTTTTTAACTTAAAAATTACATGAAAATTCGTACAATGAATGCCATATAAATTTTCTTTAACCCTTTGTTGGGATTGATATATTTTGAAGCAAGATATTTAGGAAGAAGAAAAAAGAAAAATGTAATATATATTTATTTTTATTTTAAATAATGATTTATATAATATAAAAACAAAGATTAAGTATAATAAAAACTAGTTTTTTTTTTCAGTTAAATTAATTTTTTTAGAATTATTATAATTTTTATATTTTTCAATTTTATTCTCCATCCAAACAAAGTAAAAAAAAGGAAACTGTTTTACTTTTAATATAAAATGCAAGTGAATATACAACTTGGAATTGTGTCACATGATTTTGTTCGTCTATTTTATTTTTATTATTATTTTAGTTTCTTTCTTCCGTTCCAATTGCTGTTAGATTGCGCTTCACAAGTGACTACTATAAGTACTTTTCCTCTTTTTTTGAATAAATAAAGGTTGAAAAAAGACTCCTTCTTATCTTTGTTTGACCGGTTATTGCATTGAATATGTCAAAAGTCTTCATTCTTAGAAATAATACTCCAACGCGCTCTCTTTCTTGCATGCTTCTTCTGTATATATAAAACCACAGTAACACAAACAATTCCGCAACCTTCTAACTATACAATCTTTTCTGCTAATTGAAGAGATATGGATGATCAAGTTCCTCAGAAGAAGTTGGAGCAAACACCAACATGGGCTGTTGCAGTTGTGTGCTTTGTCATGCTTGCTATTTCAATCATTATTGAACATGGCATTGAAGCTCTTGGAAAGGTAATGTTAATTGGAATGGTTTATGCTGCACAATTTTGTCTTATGAGAAACAAGATTAAATTAAGCATATTTCTTATATTATATATATGAAAGGTCACCATCATATAACAATAATAACATATAGTTGATTCTAAATTCTAATTAATTAATTAATTGTTTCTGCTTGAATGAATATTCCTGATCTCTTGCTTGTGATTGTGAACTAACTGCAGTGGTTAAAAAAGAAACACAAAAAGGCTCTTCATGAAGCGGTGGAAAAGGTTAAAGGAGGTACATGTGTTATGGGTGAATAGTTAATACTGAATTTCCTCTTTGTGTGTGAACTGAGGAATCTAATTCATTGGTTTGTTCTGTTTAGAGCTTATGCTGCTGGGATTCATATCTTTGCTCTTAACGGTGTTTGAAGATCACATTTCTGATATCTGCATCCCAAAACATGTTGCATCCTCTTGGCACCCTTGTGATCCAAATTATAAGAGTAAAGAACCAAAAGGATATTTTGACAAATGTGCAGAAAAGGCAAGCACAACACCTTCCCTCATATTTCATTGGATAAGAAGGAGAGATTGGATATTCATTGTGTATTACCAACATGGTATTTTGTTCTACATAGTTTAATTTATTATTTTAATTTTTGTGGTATTTGCAGGGTAAAGACCAAGTTGCTTTTATGTCTGAATATGGGATTCACCAGCTCCACATATTCATCTTTGTGCTTGCTATTTTTCATATCCTACAGTGCATCATAACACTAACTTTGGGTAGGACCAAGGTATACTCCCTTCTCTCTCTCCTTCACTTTCCCTGCCCTCAAAGGCACTCTTCTTCTTCTCTCTCTCAATTCTTTTTTCTTTATTTTTAATGTGTGCAGATGTCTATATGGAGGGCATGGGAAGATGAAACAAAGACTAATGAACATCTTATCTACACTGGTAACCCTCCATGACTTGAAAGTTGAAACACTTGTTGTGTACTGTTTACCCACTAACATGAAATATCAATATATAATAGAATTTAATAGTACTTTAATTTTTTATCATTGTCTTTCAAATTAGTTCTTAATATCATTTATCAAAAGATTAATTATATTATTTTTACTTCTTAAAATTGTAAAAATTAAATAATTAAAAACTAAAATCGCAGTGATTATATAATTATGGATTTTTTAGTGTGAACTGTGAAGGTAACCAGACGAAACATGTCACATCATAAATTAAAGATAGGCTTTATGGTTTGGAGGTTGACTTTTTTACTAATTGAATAACGGTTCCTTTGAGGTTATACCCAAAAGAAAATAATAATGATCTACTGTCACTGTACTTTTTCTTCCCCTTTATTCTAAGTACCAAAAGGTGTTGCGTGTTGCCCTTCCTGTCCGAGAATAAGTTATCTCATTTACGTGAGATGTCATCATCAAATTTTATATCTATTTATGTCTCTCGATTGACACTAAAGATATTTGTTTAATGTCAAGAGGGATAAATATTATAAAATCTAGACATAGTCTTTATCATGTTAAAATTTAATATCCTATTAATGAGAATGTTAAAAAAGACTACTAATTAAGTATCATTTAATTTGTCTTATTAAATGATTTTTTATATTCTTGACTCAGATTCTAAAAGTTAACATGAGAAGATTTGATAACTATTTTTCATATATGAAGTTAAGAAAAGTATTAATAGCATATTTTTTAAATAATTTTTTGTGTTAGAAACAATGTGTTGGTGCTTGCTATCTCTTTCGGTTTTTATGTTACTAATATTACAAAAAATATATGGGTCACATCTGATAGTGCCTTTCCAATTGTGTATTGCAGATCCTGACAGATTTAGGTTTACAAGGGAAACAACGTTTGTAAGAAGGCACTTGATATCATGGGATCGATCATCAATTTCCCTATGGATAGTAAGTACAGAAATATCATACATGATAACATGAATGGAATGATAGATTTCCTACAATGCATCATTGTTCCAAGAGGATGGTTCAGAATGAAACTAGCCCATTAGCTACTACATTCTGAATTTCAAGCATATGGTTTATTATTTATGACACATAAATTTCAAAGTTTCTAATGCCTTTGTATTCTGCTCCAATTAATCAGATTAGCTTCTTCAGACAATTCTATGGATCGGTTAATAAAGTTGACTATTTGGCATTGCGGCATGGATTCATTGTGGTAAGTTTGTATTAACAAAATCTGCTCTAGTTTGATACTTTTTGCTTGAAAGGTCATTCTAAACTAAACCATGTAATTTTAATTAGGCACATCTGGCTCCTGCAAGTGAAGCAAAATTTGATTTCCAGAAGTATATCAATAGATCACTTGAAGAGGATTTTTCAGTTGTGGTTGGAATAAGGTAAGAATATCATCCACTGCTTTTCTGTCCTTTCAGTCCATGAATTATTACCTTACCAATCTAAGCTAAAACCTTTTTGATACTTGCAGTCCAACCATATGGTTCTTTGCAGTGCTAATCCTGCTGACAAATACTCATGGTAAGCCCTATTCACATTGTAAAACCAATTTGATTGTGACATACAATATAATGGCATGATTGGTGTTGCCATGCACAATGTTTGTAGAATTCAATTGATACAGGAGTATTTTATTTTTGGGCATATATATATATTATATATATACTCTTGAGTAATCAAAGACAAACTCTAGCTGAGCCTTGTTTCACATAGTATATTTCATTATACTATTTCATATTTTATTATGCTTGTATTAAAATTAGAATGCAAATATGCACCTAAAAGTTAACTGCTTATTAGAGTAGAAACAAGATATGCTATTGAATTCTAGTTTATTCCATTAATAATAATTTTTCTTCTATATGGACAGGGTGGTATTCTTATCTTTGGCTTCCATTTATCCCATTAACTGTAAGCACAAGCCACTCGTTCTGTTTATGTTGTTGGTCTACATTTTCTCTTTTGGGAAAAAGGACTATTAAACTTATCATGAAATTTAATGTGAATATTACAGATGATCCTGATGGTGGGCACAAAGCTACAAATGATCATAACAAAAATGGCACTAAGGATTCAAGATAGGGGGGAAGTGGTTAAGGGTGCACCTGTGGTTGAGCCAGGAGATGAATTGTTCTGGTTCAATAAACCCCGCCTCATCCTCTCTTTGATTCATCTTGTTCTCTTTCAGGTAATTTTATAACTTATTTTCCTGTGATTCTGCCATCTATCAAATTGAACTTGTCCAATTTTCGTGTTCTGAAAATATTCATTTTTTATTCTATGCTGCAGAATGCATTTCAACTGGCGTTTTTTGCTTGGAGCACAGTAAGAATCTCATCTTGATCATTTTCCTAATATTTGTGCTTTAGTGGATCATGTTTATCAGAAAAATATTAAAGAAAACTTGTAGTAATGCTTAGACCATGTTTTCTTGTTGAATCTGTACCATGAAAAAATTCGTTTGCAATAGGATGAAAATATTTATCAATATTAAGAATCAAGAACTAACTTTCCTGAACCTTAGATTATTAGGAGAAAACTCAAGAATAATTTTTATAAATATCTCTACTATGTTCCATAATAATAATAATAATAATAAAACCTTTGAGATTGAAGTGTACAGAACTAAGAACGTCAACCTTTGTTAAAATTTTAATCTCAATTGGAAGAGTGGAGAGTAATAACTGTTGAATTAGTTGAATCTTGTCTCTTCATACTTTATTTCAAGAACAAATCCTCTAAAAATTGTTAATTTAGAGAAAGTCTACATATAGTTTTTGAAGAATATCTCTAACACTTCTTAATTGTAAGAATGAAGAATGAAGCATTCATATGTCAAGATGATTGCAACTATTCTATAGCGTTTTAGCTGAAAAGAACAAAGTTGAAAGATTTTATAACTTTGTATCATTTTTTATTTTTACAGTATGATAATGGGTTCAAAATAAACTCTTGCTTCCACCGAACTACTGCGGATGTTGTCATTAGACTTACAATGGGGTAAGTTCATTTCACTTCAAATACTGCACATGAGATGCCTTGTATGGAAAAGTCATTTCATTAAGACTTGTCTATTATATGAGACACAGCGTAATCATTTCATCAAGAGTTGTCTATTAATGTGTCCATAGACACATAGCGTGAAAGCATTAAATACACACAAATACATGTTTTAAATTTACTTAGAAAAGCAAGCATTGAATGATTTTTATATTTTCAATATAATAAACACTTTTCTTTTCAATAAAAATCTTCTACTTTTAATTTTTTAACCATGTATTCATGATCACACAATAAAAATTTCCTTTCATTAATGTATATGACTTATATATTTCATATAATTCAGCACAGCCTAGTTTGTTGGAATTTCATATCTAAACTAACAAGAAAGTGGCAATTTTTCCAGGGTTCTCACACAAGTTCTATGCAGCTATGTGACTTTGCCTCTTTATGCTCTAGTCACACAGGTGAGATACAAGACCATTACTTTCATTTAAGCCTTTCTTTTACCAATATAAAACCATAAGAATAGGCACTGATCATTTCATTCTGTTTTGATTGGCATGATAGATGGGATCAACCATGAGACCCACCATTTTCAATGACAATGTAGCAGCAGCACTGAAGAGCTGGCACCATACTGCTAAAAAGCATATCAGACATAACAAAGATTCCAATGCTAACACACCATTCTCAAGCAGGCCAACAACTCCAACACATGGCATGTCTCCGGTTCACTTGCTTTACAAGCACCCTGGACACAGTGATAGTCCTCTAGCTTCTCCAAGGGCACTATCCATTAATGAAAATGAACAATGGGGTGATGAAGGGTTTCCTTCCCCTAGTCACCATGCAAGATATCATGAAGAGAGTACCTTGGAGATGCAACCTACAACAGCAGAATTGCCTCCTAGTGGACTCCATCCTATTCGAGATCAACATGAAATCAACATTCATTTATCAGAATTTTCATTTGGGAAGGGACACACTACTAAAAATTAGATCACTATTGAATGTTTCCAACCTTTTCTAGTTTATAGCTTCAATACATATTGATTGTATGCTGTAAATAAAAGAGAAACAATGCATTTGAGATTCAAATTGAAAGTGTAGTATATTTGCTGAGATCATGGATAACATCAGAGGTTCCCTTGTGGCCCATGCTTGCCCTTATAAGGCCATGTTGGTCCAATGGGGTTTTAGATTTTAGCGCTTACTCTATCCAATCAAAAAGCATGTTTAATGAAAAGTGAACAGAATATAATTTTTTTTTTCATTGAACTCAAAAATTTATATTAAATTTTATTTCAAGCACATTCTTAACATAAAAAGTTTGTAAATATAAATAAATCATTTTTATTTTAAACTCGATTTTAATAAAAAATAATTAAGAAATAAGAAAATAATATTTTTATTGGAATTAAATACAAGAACAATTACAATCAGAAAACATATTTGATTAAAAGTAAAATGAATATAATATTTTTTTGCATTGAATTAAAAATTTTATTGTTTTATTACAAACATGATTTTAACGTAAAAAGTTTATAAACATAAATTACACCTACATCTATAGGAGAGGAGAGGATATATCTTAATAAATTCAACATTTATATAATGTAACTTAATATTAAAATTAAATAGACTAATATTATATTAGTAAATTGAATCTATTTCACATTCAAATAAAAGTTTAAGAGAGAAAAGATTACAAAATCTTATTAGAAATCAATATTCATTTTTTTAAAACATTCCTTTTACATGACATCTTGTACATGAAATTTAGATAAATAAAAATTTGTGTAATGTAACATTAAAATTAAATAATTTTTAATATTATATTAAAAATTAAATCCAATTCCATTAAAAAATCTAGCTAAAAAAATACAAATCTTATAAAATATATTTTAATTTTTTTTAACCGATATAAAATATTTTAAATAAAAAATTAAACAAAATAACTTATATGCTAATAGTCGTGCATGTTTGGCGAATGTGTAATTTTTAGAAATAATTAATTTTTCAAAAATGTTCTAAAAAATTATTTTTTTTTCTGAAATAATAAAAAACGTGTATTAACACGTGACAAGACATTTGCAATAGTTGAAACTTGATAAGTTGGAAAGAGCTTCATGGTAGGCATTGTATTGCTTTCATTTATACTTTGACCACAATAATGGGAAGTTACATTTTCTTGGTAATGTTTAGGTAAATGGAAGAAAGCGAACATTATCCCTTTCATCAAAGTTCAAATGGCTTCCTTTTCTTTTAAAGATAATCCCAACCTTCCCCCGCCACCATAGGCGTTGGCGTTGGCGGCTCTTGGGCTCTCTGATAATGTTGAAGGGGTCGGTGTCAAGTCACATTCTATGAATTTTCAATTTTAAAATAATTAGCTAATTGAAAAAAAGTTAATTTTTATGTGTTAAATAATAAAATATAGAATAAAAATTGGTCAAAAATAATAAAATGTTTACTTTGAAATATTTAAGAGTAGGTAAGCTCCTTTTCTATTGTTATTTATATTATATTCTATTTTATTATCTTTATCATACTCTATTTTATCATATGATATTTAAAGATTATTATCAATATGATAATGTAAGTTTAAATATTTTATTGCTCTACAACTTATGTCTATTTAGATTAACTACTTAATGCAAGTTTGGTTTAAATTAATAAAAAAATAATTATTTATTTTATATTTTTATAAAATAAATTATTATTTACTAAAAAAATTAATCCAAACATGATGCTAAGAATTTTTAGTTTAACCATAAGAGATGTTTCTTCAACTATGTAGTGCTATATTTGTAATATTTAACCTCTTTCTTCATGGTATACGTTGACCGAAAAAAAATTGAAGGTTTTTCTATTTAAATAATGATTATTTACTATTTTTAATCATAACATTTTTTTTAAAAATGTGAATAGAATATCAAACAACATATGATATATATGTTGAGTCGTTGAGTTTCTCTTCCTTACAAAATGAAATTTTTTGGTAAGAAGGATATTATTTCATAACTACTAAAGAATATTTTATAAATTTTATATACGTTTATTTTGATACTTATTTATAATTTTTCATAAATATTTATAAATTTGATAAATGAAACTCATGCAACATCTCATATCTATAAATTGAGTCATTGTTTTTATTTTTTACAATATAATTTTTTTATTAAAAATATGATTTCACTTTAACCAAAAAAATGTCATAAAATTTATTTTTTATTATCAAGTATGTAAATTAATAATGGGAGGTTAATCTAATTTAATCATGATAATTTTGCTTATTTGAAATAAAATTATTTTTTATAAAAAAATACATATGATTTTACATTTTTTATTTTAAGATTTTTAAATTTTTAATAAATAATTATAAACATTGCCATTTTATTTTTAAAAATTTTAAAATTGTTTCAACCTTAATATTTTATAATGTAAAATAATATTTTTAAAATTTATTTTATTTTTTAAATTATTACACCTCTTTACCTTCTTATTTAGTTTCATGGAATCAATCATTAATATTTTTAAATTTAGTACCTAAGTTTATTAGTTAAAAATTTTCAAATAAAAAATTCTATTAATATAATTTTATAAAAATTAATAATAAATAAGTTTTTTATTTCTTAAATTTTTAACTAATATCTTTGATACAATCATATAAACCGATGGAATAAGAAAATTTAAAAAGAAATGCTATGAAAATTGAAAAGACAGTGAACAGTTACAACCACCCACGAGTGGCTACTCCGAAATCTGCAAACCCAATTCCCATCTTCTGTTCTCTTCCTCCCTTCCTTCAATCATCATCTTTTTCCCACAATTTTTCTTTTTTTTTTTCCTTAAAAAAAGAAATTTCTGTGTTTTGTCGTCCACCGTTGATTGAAAAGGTCAATCTGAACCGTTGATCTTTGGTGGGCCTCCGTCTTGATCTTGATCGCTATCATGGAGGTCCGCTCCATCCCCACCGCCGACAATTCCTCCGGCCACCGTGGATCCCCCGCCGTTCCCTCCAAGCAGCCGCCTACTTCTCCACTCCCCGTGGATACTTCCTCCGTTTCCAGGAGGTTCATCTCTCTCTCTCTCTCTAATCACTAGTTCGTTGTTTTTTTGTTTTTTTTTTGTTTTTTTTTTTTTTCAAGTTTGATTCCCTCCTCCCCCTCAAACTCCGAGAAATCTTTCAAAATTTGAGCTTTTTCTTACTCATGAAAAAAAAAAAACCGATTTTTGATTCTGCATTTTAACCAATTTTCGATTTCTTCATGGCGAACGAATTTGAATTCAGAAAATTTGAACAATTTTCACTATCCATGTATAGAATCGGTGTCCAAATATTCATTTTTTACTATTTCTTTTTGGTTTTTGTTAATATGATTGAATTTGCCGTTTTGATTTTGGAATTTTAATTGGAATTTTTTTTATGTAATTGCAGACTCCAGAAGGAATTAATGGCTCTCATGGTATATCTCTTTTTGATTGAATTATGATTTTTATTGTTCTTCTTATCACTATCATTATTATGGACTTTTTCTCTTGAATTCCCCTGCATCTCTTAATACTGTTTTGCTTTTCTTGAATAAATTCTGATCTATGAATTCTTACGGAATGTCTAGAAAATCGTGATCATTATCAAACCATTTTTTGTTTTGGTGTGAGGGAGGAGAAATGGGGGATCCCTGATTGCCTAGTGTGAACTTATGTTGCTTGTGTAAATTTCTTGTATTCGAATGATTAACTATATGCCTTTAAGGATAATATCTTTAACGAAACATTGAGATTAGGTAAGTATCAGGTTTGAGAGCTGAGACTGATCTTCTTAAGATTCTAGATAGATGTTGGCTTTCTGTTACATCATTGAGTGTTGATGTTGGCTAAGTCCATAGAATATTAGCTAGCACCATATACTTTAGTTTTTACTGTATTAATTTGTAGAACATTGAATTTATTCTTCTCAATTCTTCCTCCAATGCTATATGTGCTCATGGCGTGTAATTATTCTAAATTTTGATGGATCATTTCCAATCTCAAGGCTTGAAACAGGATACATTTTCACTCTATATTTGATGTTGGTAGGATAATGATTTGAATTGAAAACTCTAATTTGTTAAGCTAATAGCTAATGTTATGATTACCAATCGCGGTTCTTATATTATATCACTGCATTCTGTATAAACCTTAAAGTGATTTTTTAGAGGTTGCTCTCTCTCTCTCTCTCTCTCTCTCTCTCTCTCTCTTCTTTTGTAAATATTAGCTTTTGGTGGCTGCAAGCATTGTGAAGCTTCGAAAGAATGGTGCAGTAATAGTTACTTGGTTGTAAAATGTATTGGTATTTTCAAGACTAACTAGAGTTTTACTGCTTTGTTGAGTGAAATATGTGTTGATTACAGTAAAAAAAATGGTTTGATTATGAACATTCCTGTACTGGACAATTTTATGAAGCAAAGAAAGTATACTGGTTTTATTATTTTGAAGTGTCGAACAGTTTTATTTTATGAAGCATGTTTGACTTCTTCATGTACCCTTTTAAATCAGCATCTATCTAGGCAAGGGACATTGTGTACAATAATATGTTGGGAATTGGTATACCCTTTGGTACTAAGGGTTGCATCTGCTTTCCTGTTATTCTTATTATAATTTGTTACCGTGTTCTCACAATCACTAACACTCCAAATGTTGATCATGACTTTACTCCCAGATGAGTGGAGGAGATCTTGGAGTATCAGCCTTTCCTGATGGCGAAAGTATTTTTACATGGATTGGCACAATTGAAGGTGGAAAAGGAACTCTATATGAGGGTTTATCTTATAAACTCTCCTTACGTTTTCCTCTGGACTATCCTTTTAAGCCACCCCAAGTGAAGTTTGAGACCATGTGCTTTCATCCAAATGTTGACCAGTTTGGCAACATTTGTCTAGACATCCTTCAGGTATTCATGAACTTTGAGAACAAAAGATAACGTATTAGAGCCAAATTTGCCATTATCTATGTTGTGATAGGTTTCTACCATTTTGTTTTGCTATGAACACCAAATATATGTAGACGAAATATCAATTTGTATTGCATCACTCTGCAGTAATGGTTCAAATGACTACATTCTCTAAGAGCTAGTAACTGTCCTACTTATGTGTTTCTACAGGACAAGTGGTCTTCAGCATATGATTGCAGAACTATTCTTCTATCTATTCAGAGTTTATTGGAAGGTATTTTCTTGATAACTTTTTGAGTTTTGCATTCACCTTTCTGTGCTTGCCTGAGCAATTTTACTTTCCAATAACAGAGCCTAACTTGGAGAGTCCTCTAAACAGCTATGCTGCAGCACTTTGGAATGATAAGGAAGGTGGGGAAATATTTTTTTAAACTTCCATCATTGGTTTCTGTTATAATGATTTAAACTGCCAACTATTTATCGTTGTTGCTCCTAACATTTGATCTCTCAACTTCAATCACTGTATTCCTGGAGGTTTCTAGGATCAGTCTTCCCTTATCCTCGCTTTCTTATTCAATACATCTTGTGGAGTAGGGATTTACTTTTTAGATTTTTATTGAATGCTTATTTTAATTGTCTCTATGCATGCATGAAAAATGTCATCCAGATTACAGGAGAATGGTCCACAAACAATATTTTTCTGGAGAAGCTCTTGAAAGCTGATCGATACACTTCCCAATTGAGATCAACTAGTTTCCGAATCATAGTTCTAAACGATTGTCTGAAGAAATCTGTCAGTTTTTTTGTTATTTGATTTGATATTGTAACCTGAAACCACGAGAGTTCAGAAGTCCTCTGAAAGACTTTTGATAACTTTCTGTATAAAAGTTGTAAAAATTTTCATTGCAAAATAGCAAAAATAACTCATGGCATCTTGTGATATTTTTTACCCCAGATTTGAAATGCTTTCAACTGTATATTCGGGTTACATGATACCTCTCATTTTGAAGCTGATGCTTGGATTCTCTTTGGATTCTTCACTACCTGGACATCCTAATTTTCGAAGTGCTTAAACATTTGTTCACAAATCATTTAATTATGAGATGAATGTAAAGTGTATAATTGTCATTTTAATGTGGAAGTCTTCAATGGACATGCCTTTAGTTTTTTGCTAAGAAATTGACATCCTTTAAATAATTATTTAAAGTGCTTGTTCAAGTGATTTGCCCCCATTTTATATTGAGGGGATTAACTTATCATGGTTGTTGATTTTCTATTAACAGAGCTAGCAGGACATAAATACCGAACAGTCTATAGACAGAGCCATGCCTTGTATTTGGCATTGATTCACTTTCAGGAGCGCACTAATTTAACCCTGCAAATAATTATAATAACAACGGCTATATTAACATAAGTTTTCAGGGTTTTAAACAACTAAAAGTGGAAGATTTTAGTTGGCATGGTATTCACACCAATATGCAGCAATCTAAAATTGTATAGTTACCTAATTTGGGCTGGGGCAATTCATGATGGGTTCATAGATGGCGGTGCTGCTATTGCATGCAGGTTGGATTTTGTAGGGGCTTTACTTTTGGCACCCCTTTTTTCTTTTTCCATCCCCTCTAATTTTTTGAAATTTTGTTTATTATTATTTTACCCTTCATATCTCCTTATCTCTTCCGAAAATTTTTTTCTCTTCCGCAAATTAAATGTATTCCGTAAATTAATTTACGGAATGTAATTTTTTATGTTCCGCAAATTAGTTTACGGAACGTAGAAATGTAACCTTCCGTAAACTAGTTTGTGGAATATAAAAAATTACATTCCGTAAATTAATTTACGGAATACAGCATTCCGTAAACTAATTTGCGGAAAGTGTTTAAAGTTCCGTAAACTAGTCTGCGGAGTATAAGTCTGCCGTTCGTCTTCTCTGATACTCCTCCGACGTCTCACGTTTATTTTCTTGATTTTTTTTTCCAACCAAAAGCAAAAGCAGAAACTTAATATAGATTTAGTTAATAAAGAAAAAAACACAACAACGACGAAATGGAAGAAGAAATGAGAAAAAAAAAACACAAAGAGAAAGAGGAAGAAGGAAGACGGGAAGAGAGACAGGAAGAGGAAGGAGGAAGAAGAAAGGACAGGGCCAATTTTGTCTTTTCTTGTGCATAGAGGGTGTAAAAAGAAGTTTAGGAGGGTGCAAAAAGCAATCCTCATTTTGTAGTTCATTCATTTATGTATACCAGAAGATAACATGTAGAGATAACATTCAGATTCTCTTCATTTCCTGAAAAAATAACACTCTTCATTAGGAGAGATAAAGACACAAGTTTATCATAATAAAATAATTTAATACATTCATCTCTTTTTTTCTTTTTTCTTTTTATCTTTTTTGTATGTCTTTCTCCTACTTACAAATGTAAGTATTGGAGAGAATTCCATTTTGCATACATGCATGTGGTGAGTAATGATAAAAGATCCTAGGAAAAAAATTTAAAATTTATGAAAACAAATAATTAAAAAATGAATGGATATAAAATAGTCATAATTATAGGTATGAAAAACATATTTTAGGTCCTTGATTGGGTTTTAAATAGTTGACAAGGTGTAAATACATCCAAGTTTGAGTCAGGAGCGAAGCCATTGTGGTCCGGGAAAATGATAATGAGCTGCTAGCTTAGGTAGTAAATGCCACTTACATTTGTTTTTTTTTTTTTTCAATTGGTGTGCTTAAGGTCCAAAATCCGTGGTTTGATGTTTTGTTTGTGGTTGATCTGATGTATGAAAATTGTGGAATTTGTGCTTACTGAGCTGGCTCCTCTCCCATAAGCAATACGATCGTGAGTTGTTTTAAGCACTGTAATCACTTCAAGTGGCACTGCTCATGGAGATCCACCAATCAGAATGGGATTTGATTCGCTTCGCTTCACTTCACTACACATATGGTAATATGCTATATTTGTATTTTAGTTCAAAAAACGTCATCACATCCTCTCAATCCTCTCCTCTTAATTGCTTTTACTTACAAATCCTTTGCATCTCTTGCAGCCTACCTTTTTAAATCAACTTAGGACGCCACAACCGCTTCTACTTGCATCTTTCTTTTCTCACTCTTTTTTAATGCATCAACAAAACCTTAATATTCGCCCATCAATATCTATAAACAAAATTCCATACTTTATGAAGAGGGATTAACTTTTATTCAATTTGTTTAAAAAGTATAATTTAACATATTTTAATAATGTATATATTTATTTTAATCATTTAGTGCATCTCATACTCGTAAGTCTAAAAAGTTCATAATTAAAACTGTTGAAATTTGTTGCGTGTAACATTGGTAGCCTACATTTCAATCAGGTTTTTTTTTCCCAAAAACAAAAAAGGTATAACTCACCTCCCTTAAATAAAGTCCTCTATAAAAATAATTTACCTTTTTAAGACAACTTTGCAAAAAAATTCAAGGCTGTATTTTACTTTCATACCAGCTGTCCATATTTTTTACCAATTACTTTTAAAACGTAAAAATCATCAGTTAGTTTTATCTTCATAATAAAATTTTCTACGCATCCATCGAACAATCAGATTGCAATTCAATATTTAAAAGACCTAATTACCTACCGACTGTGTTAGGAGCCTTGTTTGCGGATTTAGTCCATATTTTAAAATGTTAAAATACCAGCAAATTTGCATTAATAAAACAAATTTCAATGTAAAATGTGCATACTGATCTCCTAGAGCATCCAATCTTTCAAAATTTATCACAGAAAATTTGATTTTAGAAACAAATGAATATAGTTGCCGAATACAACTTTCCCTTTTCACCAGAGAAAGAAACGGGCTTCAATTATCCCAGTAGATTTTTAAAATAACATTCAGAGTAACACTTTAAAAGAGCAAGTAGAAACATCAAACTCATCCGAAGCATCTCACTTCCCACCCACCCTATCATCATTAAGAGTGTCATCAGGATATATATGAATAGTGCTGCATGTCAATATACATCCACGATCCAACGGCTCAACATTTTTTTAAAAAAAATCCAACGGCTTATAAGATATAACCAGATGTAAGTGCTGTATGTGGGAGGAGAATTACCGCATCATTGATCGACAAGTATTCACTTTGGATATTACTAGAATAAGGGTCTGTAATTATCTATTGAGGACTGATGCAAAGAAGATCAGTAGCCAAATGGAAATAACTAAAATAAGTGCCCGACTATGAACTGAAGACTTGTACAAAGAACATCAGTAACCAAAAGACATCTTATTCTTTCAGAAAAGTGTTACACTTTACATGAAACTGTACATACTTTGTAAGAGTAGATATGGACTGCACCAACATCAGTCCACAAAATAGAGTTTCCCCATACAAAAATGTAACTAATAAGCATTGCAATACTATGCCTATATTCCACCTGCCTGACCAAATTGGCTCCAAAGCTAAAGCATCCAACTAAAGCTACAAACACAATTGCCTTGTTAGCAGTAAATAATGAATTTTCACTTTGTCGTCATCCATAGAAATAAACCTTTTGCTCTTTGAAAATTGTTGGATAAGAATGCTCTCTTTCTGTTGACAAAACTAAATGTTTTAAGAAAATTTTATGCACTGACAGCGTATCTCTTGGGGGCATCAAACAGTTTGCCCAAGTAAGCTTCGGACAGAGACACAACAACCTGGTGGCAAGCCAAAGTAGATGCTGTAATAATTATTACAAGGGAAGCCCAGGAGAACCGCAGCATCAATATTTTATCCCTACTTGCAGATTTTAGAACCTTAGAGAATATGACCCTAAGTCGTCGGTCTCTAAAGATGGAATTGTAATCATATGTAGGCACAGAGGATCTAGGAGATAGACCTGATTCTACGTTGCTTGATCCATTAGCCAATATCCCCCTGGAATACTGGGTAACTGTAATTCCTTGTCCAAATAACTTAATCATCCATTGGCACATTATGTCACTTATGATCTTGCAAATTTGTTGCCGGAAAAACTTTCCCTCCTTTGATACCATTGCTTTGACTAATGAAGCTCCGTCCTGTTCATTTCAGGGAAAGTATGTTACGTAATTAACTAGTTCAGCCAAGCAAAGAAAATCTTCAATCATAAACATATTCTGTTTTCCTGGTCCACTAATAATATACAAAAGTAGTCAAACATTCAAACTAATAATGCAAGACTCGTTGTAATAAATATAGTCATAGCAAACTATTTTATTTTGGTACAATGAAAAGTTCATGGCAATATCAATCCACCAGAAATTTGGGCAACATGGCCAGCTGTGTACAATGGCAACAAACTGGAACTAATTCAAGCCATTTACACATTAGAAAATCAAAGCAAGACTACAAGAGAATTTTGGAAACCTCATTCTCTCAATATAAGCAATTCATCATTTACAATCACATAACACAAATAACCCAACCATATATCTGTTGCTGGTTGTGAGAAAGTAGTTCAACATAAACAATCAACATAGACAACCAAGATAGGAGTGGTGACAGAATCCTAAAGAACATAAAAGAAGCAAGATAGACAACTTATATGAACTCACAGCGGTCATGAGAAGTCTTCTGAGAGCAGCACCATCTTTGGAGGGTAAAAGCCTCAAGACCAAATATGCAATACCAAATGTATCAGTGGCCTTGTTTGGTAAATGATCAAAGGAAGTCTCATTATTTGATGCTACTAGTTGCAAGGCTTTCCTGATAAGGTATCAAAAGTATGAGACACTGTATTTATAGCAGTAAAAAGTAACAATTTATCAACTAATAATGGATTAAATAAAGCAAGCCAACCCAACCATATATATGTCGCTTGCATGAAGTTTAGCTTGAGCGCAAGACAAGCAAAATAGACAGTTATTAGGCACTAGGTTTATTGATCCTACCCATAGAGGGTCAGCATTTGGAGAAAAAAGGTGTTAATGATTATAGGATTTTTGAGTTAGTGTAGATGCCTTTGCGATGAGTAGCAATATCGAGTATCGATAAATGAAGTTTGAATTTTGAGGTCATTTTGACATACCTAGTTGCCCCTATCCTCAAGAACAGGGAAAGCCTTTGCCACTGGAACTCCTTCTTTCGGTTTAGAAGCACCTGAACAAGAAAAAATAAATAAATAATGAATAATGTTTTGTATTTCAGATAGCAATACGAGTTTAATGATCATGTAATCTAGATAGTTTAGGATTATTAGAAAACTGAACTTAACTCACTCCCCAAAGCTAGCTCAAGAAAAGGAAGATTGCCTCAAGTCTTATAAGGAGTATTATGACTTATGATCATATTCCTAATCAACGTGGGACATCTGGATTGAACATTTGGCGCATGAAGTTTGTAGGATCGGACATCTATGGATAACCCAAGACTAAATAGGCTCTAATACAGTATTACAAAACTGAGCCTAACTCACCTAAAAACTGGCTCAAAAGGGGAGAATTGCCTCAAGTTTTATAAGGAGTATGCTGACTATAACCTTAACCAATATGGAACATCTTAACAAGGATACTTTTAAAAGAAACAACATTGAATACATATTTGTAATGGTTAAGTCTATCAATACCATAGAGATGATGTCTAATAGTTCAGATAGATAAATATGCAAAAATATGATGATCGGTTGACAAGACATGTTAAAAAAAGATCATGTCCTGCTAAAGTTTGAACAGGATTCATGCATAAAACACATTACTAAATTTCTTTTTATTTTTCTCAAGGAACTGGGCTCAGGATATATTCTCTACATTTTAATATCAGCAAAAGACATCAAACACAAGATGCACAAAACTTATTGTTCAAGGGCTTATAATACCGAATGCAATATTTTCCTTGTTGCAGCTGAGTTTTCTGTGAGAAGTTTCCGAACAACATAAGGATATGCTGCTTCAAAAGTCTTAAAATTTTGATCTGCAGCTATAGCCAAACCTGAAATTGTTTCAAAGCAAAATACAAATTGAAGAAAATGTAAAGAGAATATTAGAAGTTCAATATTGTTAGAAATATAGTATGAACTATGAAACCATTCACATGTCTTTAAATAACAGTTTAAGCTTTTGGAAATGTTGGTTCATGACATGGTATCAAAGTTTTTCAGTGACATTTTCCAGCAACCCAGATCCAGCATGTTGCTGCTGCTTCCTGGTTTACTGAGTCTTCTTTCTATTTCCTGGCCCCATTTCTGCTGTTGGATTGTCTAATCCTATCTCCATTGTCAGTTTTTTCCTCATTTATAGCAATCTTCATTTTATCGTTGAGGTTCAATCATCCAACAAGAAGTTTGACAGATCTATGCCTCTCCAGTGAATGTAGGGCATCGCTGCTGCTGCTTAAACCTTTCTAATAGAGCAGTCTTATCTTAGTCAGTTTTCTGACCAGTGTTTTCACCTTTCAACTTTTTGACTCTTCTCTTGTCCTTTTATATGGATCTGTGGTTACTCTCCATTTTCTAGACTTTGGTTGGACATATCTCCTTACTCACACCCTGTTTGGTGTCTTTTTGCCTCCATGGTGCTCTATATTATATTTCTCTTCAAATAAATGAAAAAAGGTAATGTTTATTTGTAACAAGCTTAAGCTTAGGTAAGCTTTAGGTAGAGGGAATAATCATAATTAATGCACTTAAGAAGTTGTATGTTCATGTATCACATGATAAAATGCATTTAGTACTCATGGGTATTAGTGTCTAGGAAGTTGCACACAATTAATATTAGCCTAGAAAATAGTCTCCCACAAGTCTTTTAAAAGACTATGATATGCAGAACCTATGTAGTACATTTTCTCTTGAATAAGAAAGCTTCTTATTCTCTAAATTCTCTCTAAAATATCCTGAATCTCCCCCTCTAAATTCAACAGTTTCTATGACCAAGTGGTTTAGAATTCAATCCTTGCTGCACCCATTCTTCTACAAAGTTGAATTTTAGCACAAGCTAGCTGGACTTGTGCATTATCCACACTTCAAGCCTGAAAGGCTTTTGTGTGAGGGGTGTGCCAAAAATATAGAACAAATCCATTCATATATCTTTACCTGACAACTTATGCTTTGGGGATTGTTACTTCAAGACAAATACAAATATGTCAAATTGTTACATGTTGATGCATACATGATGAATTGAAGTAGAACTATTAGTACGACAATAGATGAGACTCCAAGAAGTAATCTTCATATGGTTTGGAAAGTTTACCTTCCAAGGAAGCTAGGGATCGCAAGACAAGTGTATAATATGGTGGCATACGGAAATGATACTTGAGGGCTACTGACCAAATCTTTCCCAGAACCTTGAGGAAATTTATTGAAAATTCAGTAACTGAGGAGAAGTTCGCTAAAGCAAAAATTACTGTGAATTTAGAAAACTACATGGCATCTATTACTTTCTTGAATATATATTATTAGACAAATACAAATATTAAATGCATATAGAGTAAGAAATGCTAGTATTAATTTCCCATAACAAAATATTTAATATTAGCTAGATGTATTACTCAGAGTCTCAGACCAATTTCTAACAGAGTAGGAAAGGCAATCAGGCAGAAATCACAGGGTTACATTTGAAAATATTAATATATGGATATGGATATGATACCATATACAGGTGAAATCTTTTGTTATTTTGATTTATCAAATCATGACTTACGAAACAAAAAAAGTAAGAGCTTAAACTTTAGACAAACAACTTCAAACTGTAATTTAAATTATTCCAGTTTTTGAACCAAGAAATCTATAAGTTTTAAACTTTGTTGAACACATTAAAACCACCCTCCGTAATATGCATGCAATCAAATGGGGCTTGTTTGTATTTAAACCCTAGGTAGAATTAAAACCCTTGATTCTCATTATAAAGAAAAATGAAATAGTTAATCTGATCATGTATTATGGAAGAGACATTCATTAGTGAACCACAATTTAGAAATCCTAGGGAACATATTTCCAATTTGGAAACAATTAACCAATATGACAAAGAATGACTAATCAATGCTCAAAGAGTGGTTAACAAATAATCATAAATTTGTATAAAATAATAATAATAATAATACATTAATTCATTAACCACTCCTAATAAAATATGCTTTATATTAAACACAAATTATAATTTTTCTCTTTTTGGTACAGAGCACATGATCAGTATGTTTATGGTTGGTTTCAGTTCTACCCTTGGCATATCTGATACAGGCCATATATCCATGCAGACGGATATATTTGTAAAATGAATCACCATTATATTAATTGTACACAGATTTATGACTTGAATTTCACAAGACATCATTTCTGTTGAAATAAGAAGCATGTGAAGACAAACATCTATCTAATTATCATTAATCGAATAACCATTATTCATGAGAGAACATGAATAATTTAATGGACACCCATACTCACTTACCCATTGTATCCATGGACATATCCAATGTGGTTGGTTCCAGATATTGCACATACTTTGATCATTGCTTATGGTCGTTTCAGTTTTAGAAATGTAGTTTTCTTTTCAGTTATGGTTAATTTCAGATAGTGGATAATGCATTCTATTTCAGTTAAGGTTAGTCCAAAACTAGTTAGAGATCCTATTAATTTCATAGTCCTTGGCACTCAGACAGTGGTTTGCATTGGCATCTTAATCACATAATTCAATTACTACTCTTTTTAAAGATAACTCTTACCCTGCTGAACTTCACATCAGGAATTCCATTTTTAAATTCGACTTCTCCCAAGGCCTGTTCCAGTTCCTGAAAATTTAATATAGATTTAGAAACTTTAATATAGATTTGGAACATTAACTTTAGAGTAACAAAAAATTGTATATGAGAATGCTGTTCTTGTTTGCTTCAAATATTCAATGGCAAGATGATCAAATCCGGAGATACAAGTATTATACCAGGGTAACAACTCGGATATTTGTCCCTGGCCTTACAACATCCATATCAATCAGAGCATGGACAAGGGATGCCCAGTCACCATTTACTATATGAATTATTGAAGCCAACATAGCAAACTGATGCCTTTTTTCCATCTGACAGAGCAAACCAAAATCCAGAAACCTATCACATAAAAAGGTGAAAAGAAAATTATTTTAGATTTTTCTGCGGAAGGAAAACCAATACTTATTCAGATTGGATAGGAAAAAATACCCTATTTGTCCCGAGGAAGTGTAACGCAAGTTACCAGGATGTGGATCAGCATGTAATAGGCCTGTTTCAAGAAGTTGCACCAATGTTGCTTCAACACCTTTGTTAACCTGAATTAATGTAGTAGAGTAAAAATTAATTGAGTATGATGGTTTCAATAAATTGACATCAAGCAGAGCAAGATTTTATTTGAATCAGTGATTCTTAATTGAGTTAGTGCTAAATTTTCTTCATCAATCTTCCATTAGCACTAACTAAATCCAGAGACATTTTTTATAACTGAAACTATGTAATATTTTGAAGGCCAAAAGTTCCATTTTCACCCAACTTCGCTTGTAATTCTATTGGAAAAATTTCAATTATCTTCAATAGTCCAATTGGCTTCTACCATAAGTCAATAGTCAGGACATCATTGAACATCCAAGATATAAAATATTTTTACACAATGTAAGGACGCAAAAGGATAATTGCATTTTTGTTTACATACCAGATCAAGAAGACGCCTTTTTGCATCTACTTTCTGCCTTTCTGAATATTCAGAGACATCTTCAACAGAGTTTCCAGCAGACAGAGAGAGCAAATCCGTTGGACTTTCACCAACCATCCACTCCATGGTCAGAACTCTCTTTCGACTTAAATGTGGAAATACTTTTGGCACATGCATAAAGGCAAAGGAAGAGTGAATTTCCTGCATTTAACAATAACAAGTCAGTTGAAAGAGCAAGAGCAAATAATGTATCACTGTTTTATGACTTCTGTCAGAAACCAATTTGACCTAGGTTCTAACCAAAAGTTAAAACCTAATAAAAGATTTCATCAATGCTCTATACAGTTCTAGAACTCATCAATATGTAGACATAATAAAACTCTAATTTATGTCATTTTTTACCTGAAATTTAGAAGCATTTGCAGCCTCTAAAGTGTAATCCAATTCACCAATAAAACCTCTCCCTAGTTCATCAGCATATAGGCGAGGGTCACTCTTTCTCTTGGCAATCTTTTTCAGCAACCCCAACTGAGATGGATAATATAAACACTCATTTAAGAATTTAATGCAGGATAGAGTAATACAGGTAAAAAGTCACTAGAGATCAATAGTCAATACAAACCCCAAGGCGAAGGATGTAGATATCCCGCACCACCACATGATGCAAATTAGGTCGCTGAACTTTTACAGCAACATTGTTACCATCAGTAGTACGGGCAAAGTAAACCTAGAAAATACAAAAATAAATAAATAAACAAGGCATACCATCACATCAACACTGCTAAATAAATGCAGCGATATGCATCCATTTCACATTAATAATATTTAATTATACATGGCATTCCCTAGTCATAGCAAAAAAAGTACCTGACCAAATGATGCAGCAGCTATAGGTTCCTCAGAAATGTAGCTGAATAATGATTCCAGAGGAGAACCTAATTCTTCCTCAACAATCTTCATAGCAACAGTCCTGGGAAAAGGAGGTATTTGATCATGCAGTTCTGACAATGCCTGTAAGAAGAACACAATTGAAATATATAAACATAAATAGCCAATCCAGTCACTCAAAATGTTAGGACTTAGTAGCATTACAAGAAAGGCATGATGTTATTCGAAGGGTTCAGATGAAATTATACAGCTCACAGTATATTTTACCAGAAGTTTCATTTAAATAAAACAATGATGGAGGGCACATGAAAGAAGCCAAATACCTTTTCAATGAAATTAGTATTACTGCCAAAGAACATATTTAAAGTGTGGTCAACAATAAATTTGACACAAAACCACATACTATCATCAACTAACAAGATAGTATTGATGCTTGTAAGTTGAAACTGATAATTAGTCCTATCGTACCAAGTTCATCAAAAGAAAGAAATATTTGACAATAAAGAAAAGGCAGTACAGGCACATCTTTCAATCTAACCTTGGACATCTCAACACCGATGATATCTGGCCTTGTGGAAAGGGACTGACCAACTGCATCAGCAATTAAATGAATGTAACAAGGATATTGATAATCTTGTGACTGCAGGAGAGAAATGAAAGCCCCAACAAAAACAATTTAAAGCAGTAGGCATTACAAAAGTCATATAAACCATAATAATGAAATGATGATAAGAATTTAATTTAACAATTATATTAAGATGTCAAATAGATCAAACTCTTCACCTTTTATAAAGGTAGGGCCAAGATTAAGCAGTGTTTCCTTTAAAACTGTCCCAAAATTATACTGAGATGAAGTATCATCCACATCCTCTTCAGGATTTAGCTGTAGAAACTTTCTAAACCCTGAAGTGCGAATACTGATCATAGCAGAGGCAAAGGAGGAAAGTACCTTCCAAAATGAAAAATAACTCAATCAGGATACACTTGACATTATCAATCCCATTATTTTAGCTGTGCGCACGTGGGAAGGAGGGATCTGTCACTCTTACACCATTTAATAATTTCTTACCTGATAATTTTATCAAAAAACTCACCATTAAATTAGAAGTTCCTATCATGTAGAATATATTTGCAAAATTTTAGATTAATCCAAAATTATTTAATGCCTGAATCATGTATATTAAATCAAAGTAATTTGTATTTTTGAAATACATGAAATTGAGAACTATTAGATTGTTTTAATGTTGTTTACTTTTTACAAGATTTGACATGAATAATCAAGATAATATATAATTATAATCAACAGTTAGATTGATGAAAATCACATTTCACATCAAGTTATTGATGGTGTGTGAGTGTAACTCAGACTAATGCAAACCAATCCCTCCTCATGCATACATATAGGTTCAATTTAGCTACTATTGTAAAGTTCATTTATGACTATTAGAATTGAGATCAGACTTAGTCCAACTTAACCCCAAAGCTAGCTCATAAAGGAAGGATTGTGAAAGTTGTATACTCCACTGATGTGGGATTTTAACATGCATACTTCATGCCTAGGACTAGATATTTCGAGTTTGAAGCTTGCAAGACTGGACATCTGCAAGTGACCTAAGATCAAGGCTACGATGGATACCAATGTCATTAGAACTGAGAATGAACTATAACTAATTCAACCCCCAAAAGCTAGCTCAATTAAAGAGGATTGCCAAAGTCATTATAAAGGGTATTTTGCCCATATACCTAGTCAATATGCAATCTTAACAATGAAAAAATTCATGCAATATAGCATAGGGCACATCTTCAGCAATTAGCTATGATGCACCAGTATGATACATGTATCAGGTACAATATGTATTTGATACAGTGATACGACTATTCTTAAAATATATAGGATCCGATACGCATTGGATACATATCTATATATATACAAAATTCATAAAACATGATAAATATATAACTGCTATTCTACAAATCTGAATTAAGAACATACTTCTTGGATATCATCAAAAACAAAATAAAAAATATAAATCATCATCATCATAAATCACCACTTATTGTCTATAAATAACAATGGCATTAATTTCATTCCCTTCTTGAACATCATCCATGAAGAAGACAACTTCCATTTTTGGTTCATCAAGAGGCAATGTTTTTACATTTCTATCTTATACATGCTTTTGTGTCCATATATGGTCATACTTGATTTTTAAAACACTTGAATGCTTCATAGATATGTATCAGTGAAGTATCTGAGAGTATCGGCAAATGCATGTGCCGATGCTTCATGGTCAATTAACACGTCTCATTGAGATATGATGACAAAATTTTTAAATGAAAAATTTAAACCCCTGCCATCAAAAGATAATCCTGTACAGATAGAAGTTGAATAAAATTAGTGAATAACTATCAAATGTCACATGAATTCAGATTGACAAAAGAAAACAAATAAAAACTAAAAATCAAGCCACGAATTATATAGTACTAGGTATCGTATAATTCTTGCGAAACTAAGAAAATAAAGGAACAACTACTGCTTGCATGAGACACATAGGACCTACAGTCCTTCCTGAGCCTTAGTCCTAGGCAAGTGCACATATAATTATATACCATTTTATCCTGCAGGAACCAATTATCTTCATGGAAGTGCTATGACTCAAGCCAAAAGGAAAACTAGATAAAAGAAACGATTTTAGAAATAAGAAGTCAGGGAAATTTTCACAACATAACCCAATGATTTATGAAGGAAAATGGAAGACTCGTACACAGAATGACCGCATGTTTTAAGTCAAATGGTCAATCCAACTACCTCAAGAATGCGAAGGGCCAGCACATGGGGCCTAACACTGAAATACTGAGCAACATCCTGAGGATCATAAGCTTCAGGGAGTGGCTTCGACCAAACCTTAGATAAATAATAGAAGTAAGCAGCGTATGCTTCCAATGCCTTGAGATCAGACATGAGCAGATCCACTGCAGATAGTCCTGCAAGACAACCAGATATCAAATCAACACAGTAAAAAACAAACAACCAAACTCTATCTCCAATTGCCTTCGTCAACATGCAGTTGAGTTCAAAGTACCACACCCGCACTCAAAGTTATTTTAGTAACTTGATGACAAAAGTTCCCAAAACCAAAAAGACAGGTTCCCTACTTCAATAAATTAGTCACATTATCAATTTATCACCAATCACTCAAGCACAAAAGCACCATATACCCCATTTCACAAAACCCACATTCACATAGAATTAGGCACGAATAAGCACAGCCCACAAGCAAAAGGGTTTTTCTTTTTTTGTATTAATTTGAACCTGGGTACCAAGGTTGAGGCCATGAAGGAGGAGAAAGTGGAGGAGCGAGAGGGTCTTCGAGATTGCGAAGCCAAACGAGGTGGTCGATTTTCTCGGCAACCTGGGGAATGCGGAATGTCTCGTTAGCCCATGCAACACCGTTATGGAATCCTCTCTTAAGGAACTCCATGTCCTTTCCAACAACTTGGGCAAAGTGGCTGAAATTCCCAAAAGCTCGCTGTGCTTTCTTCTTGCTCTGCGGGCGCCTCGACGACGCCGTTGCGGCAAAGGCCCGCACGGGGAGGAGGGCGGCGGAGGTGGGCGGTGGCGGTGGTGCTATCGCCGTCGCCATGGGCGGAAAGGGAAAAGGTTAATGGATAGTCAATTGTTGAAGTTGAAGTGAAACTCTGTGATTATGGTGTGAACTGTGAAGAGAAGAGATTATTGAGAGTTAAGAGTGGCGTTGGTGTGTTGGGTTTATGTGTGGCTGTGGGGTAAAGTTGTGATATGAAGACGATCATGATCACGGATCAGAGTGACACACTCAACTAACAAACAATTCCACACCTTTTTAACCCTTTACTGTTAAAAAAATAATTCTGCATTTTTAATAAAAATGAAAAATGACTGGTTAAAAATAATTTATTTGTTTAATTATATTTAACGATTTAAAATTAATTTTAAATTAGATAAACTTACTATGTTAGATTTTTTTTATTTTAAATGTCTTACTTAGAAAGATATTGTATTGATTTCATATCAATACCGTTGGAAAAAAAATTAAACATAATTGTTTATTTCTGTCAATGATTATGATTATATTTTATTTTTTAAAATATATTTTTGTCTTGTAAAAAAATTATTTTTAAAAAATTGAATTAAATTTTTTTTTCTACTATTGATATTAATTTTTGTTTTAGTTTTTACATTTTAAAACTTTATATTCTTTTTACATGAAAAAATTTATATTTTTGTGTTTTATAAAAAAAAGCTTACAAATTGATCCATATTACGCGGCAAATATAACAATGTTAAAACACTTTTTTTTTTAATTCTGCCGTGAAAAAACTTTAAGACTAACTTATAATTTACATTGATTGTTAAATATTTAAAATAGAAAAAAAAAATCAAGAGCAAATGGTAGGTTAGAAATAATTTAGGGAAGATTAAATGAACTGTCAGTGATGATATGAGAAAAAATTTGGTTGATAATTTGAAACATTGTTTGAAAATACCAAAATTAACGTAGAGAATTAAATTAAATAAAAAATTAAAAAAAAACAAATACAATGATGAAAGCTATACTTGAGTGAAATTATAGTAAGGCATTGAGGATAGGATAACGTGGCAAAGTGAGTTAGATATTTTTATTTGCAAATAACGAAACTCGGTCTTCCTGCATTGATTGTAGTTGTAGAGAAATGCGATACTGTCTCTCTGTTCCAATTTTCATGCAATGCCCAGTTGGGTCTTCCCCACCCACTTCTCATTTTCTCCCTATGCCCATCTCCCAAGTTCTAATCTTTTCACGAAAGCGTACCACCCCATTGCCAGTGCAACTCTCCAAAGGTCATGGATTATACCCGAAAGAGTTCCTAGCGGTAGAAGCCATGGCTCAGTGCCTCAAAGGGAGAACTTTGAGGAGGAACCTATGTTTATGAATGTGAATAGCAAGCAGAGGCTTAAGCAGTATTCTTCCTTGTTGGGTGACTGCACTTTAAGAGAGTCTTTGAATGAGGGCAGGGCCATTCATGGACACCAATTAAAAAATGGGGTTGACCCAGATTCTCACTTTTGGGTTTCGCTGATCAATTTCTATGCGAAATGTGGCTACCCCTCTTATGCTCGCAGGGTACTTGATGAAATGCCCGAACAAGATGTTGTCTCGTGGACTGCATTGATTCAAGGTTTTGTGGCTCGGGGTGATGGCCGGGAAGGTGTCGATTTGTTTTGTGAGATGAGAAAGACAGGGATACGGCCTAATGAGTTCACGGTGGCTACTTGTTTAAAAGCTTGTTCAATGTGCTCGGATGTGAGTTTGGGGAAACAGGTTCAGGCAGAAGTGGTTAAAGTTGGCCTGTTATCTGATGTGTTTGTTGGGTCTGCACTGGTTAATCTATATGCCAAATGTGGCGAAATGGACCTTGCTGACAAGGTGTTCTTTTGCATGCCTGAACAAAATGAAGTATTATGGAATGTGTTGATCAATGGCCATGCTCAAGAGGGTGATGGGAAAGGAGCGGTTGGATTATTTTGCAAAATGTTACAATCAGAAATAAAGTTCAGTAAATATACCTTGTCCAGTGTTCTGAAGGGATGTGCAAATTCAGGAGACTTGAGGGATGGCCTTGTCATGCATTGTTTGGCAGTCAAAAGTGGTTGTGAACTAGATAAATTCTTGGTATCCAGTCTTATAGATTTGTACTCTAAGTGTGATTCTGTAGGTGATGCACTAAAGCTTTTTTCTATGATCTCAGATCATGATGTAGTTTCATGGAGTGCAATGATTGCTTGCCTTGATCGACAAGGGCATGGCCAAGAAGCAGCTAAGCTATTTTTCTTGATGAGACATACAGGTGTTGAACCGAACCAATTTACCTTTGCAAGTGTTGTTAGTGCTGCCACGGAATTGGGGGACTTGCATTATGGAAAAAGTATCCATGCTTGTATTTTTAAATATGGGTTTGAATCTGATATCTCAGTAAGTAATGCCCTTATCAGGATGTACATGAAACTTGGTTGTGTACATGATGGTTCTTGTGTATTTGAGGCAATAACAGGACCAGATCTTGTTTCTTGGAATGCTCTGTTGTCTGGATTTCATGATTATGATTTCTGCGAATCAGGACCTAGGACTTACTATCAGATGATTGGTGAAGGTTTTAGTCCCAATGAGTATACATTTGTCAGTGTTTTGAGGTCTTGTTCTAGCCTCTTAGACATAGACTTTGGGAGGCAAGTCCATGCTCAAGTTCTGAAAAACAATCTTTATGGAAATGACCACGTTGTGACAGCCCTTGTGGACATGTATGCCAAATGTAGATGTATGGAAGAATCATGTGTAGCTTTTTCTAGTTTGATCAGTCGAAATGTCTTTACATGGACAGTAATGATAACTGGTTATGCCCAAACTAACCAAGCAGAGAAGGCTATTAAATTCTTCAATTTAATGCGGCAAGAAGGAATAAAGCCCAATGAGTTCACTGTTGCTGGCTGTTTATGTGGTTGTTCTCAAATAACTGCAACTGGGAGTGGAATGCAGCTCCACTCAATGGCAATTAAGAGCGGACTTCTGCCTGATATATATGTTTCCAGTGCACTCATTGATATGTATGCAAAATGTGGCTGTATAGAAGATGCTGAGACTATTTTCAAGGGGTTGGTTAGATGTGATACAGTCCTTTGGAACACTATGATATGTGGGTTTTCTCTGCATGGTCATGGTGATAAGGCTCTAGAGACTTTCCAGGCAATGAAAGATGAGGGCAACTTACCAGATGAGGTTACCTTTATAGGTGTACTTTCTGCATGTTGCCACATGGGTCTTATTGAAGAAGGGAAACTACATTTCAATTCCATGAGCAATGTTTATGGCATAACTCCAAGGGCTGAGCATTATGCTTGTATGGCTGACATTCTCAGTCGTGCTGGAAGATTTGTGGAGGTTGAAAGATTTATTGAAGAGATGAAGCTAACATCTAATGCCTTGATCTGGGAGATTGTTCTGGGCGCATGTGCAAAGCATGGGAATGTTAAATTTGGTGAAAGGGCCGCAGAAGAGCTCTTTAAGCTTAAACATGAAACTGACTCAACTTACATATTACTTTCTAATATTTTTGCTAGCAAAGGTAGGTGGACAGATATAAAACGGGTAAGGGCCCTGATGTCCAGCAAGGGTGTGAAAAAGGAGCCTGGATGTAGCTGGGTAGAAATTAACAATAAAGTACATGTCTTTGTGTCAGGTGGTGTGCATCCAGACATCCAGGAAATTCACTTGAAACTGGAGGAGCTTGGTCAAAAACTTAGATTGGCGGGTTATGTCCCACAAATTGAACATGTGCTTCATAATGTTCTAGACAAAGAGAAAAAAGAGCATCTTAATCATCATAGTGAGAAGTTGGCTCTTGCTTTTGCCCTTATAAGCAACAACCATATGAAAAGAATCTGGATTTTTAAAAACCTTCGTATTTGTTTTGATTGCCATAATTTTATGAAGCTGGTCTCTGATATCACGAACCAAGAAATAGTTATCCGTGATGTTAATCGGTTCCACCATTTCAAGGGTGGATCTTGTTCCTGTCAGGATTATTGGTGATTTGGATTTATAAACAAATCCACTAAATATTCAAGTAGTTTTCTGCTTTGTAAAGAACTGCATCTGCATGGACCCCTCCATCTTTTTATGTTGAGAAGAGAGATATATAACTCTGGAAAGGTACTGACTATTGTGATTATCTTACATATTGCACATTTGAAATTAAAGAATTTCCCACTTTCAATCTCCATTGCTTTCAGGGACATAACAAGCACACAAGCATTTACTCTCAGTTGTTTTAAACTTGCACACGTGGAAAATATTAAAAAAATTGATTAGGCATTATAATTTACAATAGCCCATTTCAATGCTCAGGTCTGAGATATCTTATGTGACTCGTAAAGTTTAATAAATGATTTGTTTATAGTTTAAATTTCCTCTAGAGATACAATGGAATTGAAAAATACAAGTCGAGACTAAGGGATTCTGCTGGCTTATTTGAAGTAGAATTTAAAATTTCAGTGTCAATGGAATTGTGGTCCTTGTTTAATTACCAAATATATCAGCAAAAGGTTCTGTTGTCTACAATTAAAAGGAACACTTGCTTTATGTCAATTATGGTGTTCTCTTTTCTAATACTATCTAGATTGGTTTATGTGCTTTTCAGCATGCTATTATTTTCTCAATAATTGGAGATCTAATCTACAGATAGATGTCCTTTGCAAGATGCAACTGCTGTTGTAAGTTGTTGGAATGCTCCTTACTTCTTAAAGGCTTTGTAGTGTGATGTATAGCTTGTTATTCAGGTTTGGCATCTTAAATAAATTTAAATATGTACAAATGAAATCATGCTTAGAAATCATTGAGCCAAATGTATAATGTTGACATTTTACTTCTCCTAGTTCTATTATATTTTGTTATTTGTTTCATATTTTTGAATTGATTATCTTATTTACCATTCAATAATCAAGCAGAATGAATATGATCCTTCCATAACCTTTACTGATACTAATTTAAATTCAAACTACCTGCCCACAAATGAGTATATGTTTCATAATGCATGACTGTCAAATGTATTCGACATTATTTTTATTTTTTGTATCTATTTGACAGAATGATTTCATTCACGGGGGCCACTACATTTTGCTTGATTATGGAGCACTGGTAATCTTCCTACTTATACTTTTTATATATACCTATGTACCTTATGTATAAAGCTTCATTGATATGCTGATTAAACTGTAAAAATTGGTATAGGTTGATTCTGAGGTATCTAGTCCACTATTGGCCTCATATACATATGCATGAGTTGGCAATAAACAAGGCCAGAAACTTAAATGGTGAATTTTCTACGCATGATACATTTGGCTCTTGTTTCTTGATACCAAAGGTCGGAGCTCAGTGAACTAGACTACTTTCATTATTGAAACCTCCAAATATAATAGAGGAATTAAATGCAAAACCACAACTCTTGTTTTATCCTTGACTCATCATGTTAGGTTTTTACCAATACTATCCTCATTAAACAAAGTAGTACTTGTGGCAACCTCCACTGCATATGAAAGTGAACTACAGAATAGAAAAATGCCAAGTTTCTTCTATTTTGGAGTGAATATTCCAAGTATCAGCTGTAACATCAGGAGTGAGAGCATAGTCATTACTTGTGAATGGCAAATGTACGGAGAGGAAGAAGATTCATTTGCTATTGTGTATATGTGAACAAAGTTAACACAGCAATAGAACTATGATATCTTCTATCAAATTTACTACTCCAAATAGATAATGAAATTAAACTTTACATGAACCATTATCTGCTGAATATTTGTTCACTGGCTTCTGGGGCATTTAATTTTTGTATGATCTGTCAGATTGAAGCTGATTTCCTCAGATATAACCTTGTGACCTTTTCAATCATTGCTAATCCTTGGGTACTGTAATAAAGGGTTGAATTTGAGACATATTTCCGTTAGTGCCATAGTGTTGGGGTACTGTTTCCATCAAGATTTTTACATACAGGAATCTTTTGAATTTTACTTTTAACTCACATCGCATATAAGTAAAACCTGCTGTAGACCACAATTTAAGTCAAGCAAAAGAAATTCCCATGCCAAGATATCCTATTTTACCATGGACTAAATAAGTGGCTGACCAGCATCGTTTGAGGCATAAAGAGCATCCACCAAACTACTATTCGTCAATATTCCAGAAGCATGCTTTCTCTTCTTGATGAGCATCGAGTTATGTGCCATTATGACATTTGCAACAAACAACTTTAGTTGGTAGTGAAATGAGAAGTGGATAAGCTCCACTAAGTTGTTGCAATTGAAAGCATATACATTTAACTTAAAAGTAGTTCCACTTCCACAATAACATTCCGTCATAGAGACATCTCATTCAAGTTGTTCAGATCAACAGGTTAACACAAATAAGTTTTTTTTCTTTTCTTTTCTCCTTTTTTCACCCAATATTTTCCAGGATAAGATTGCATGATGAAAGCAAGGATTTATAGGCAACTTATCGATTAAGTGTGAAGAACTTATAAACAACCTCCAGGATAACCATTGATTTCTCTGCAACCCCCTTGAGGACAAAGATACCTGCAGTATCGGTTGAATAATTTAAGTTTTGGAAACACATTTACCTTATGCATTACATGAAGATTCCTAAGGCAAAGTACTTACATGAATTCTCTAACAGACTTTGTTGACCATGAGGCCCCTCCATTAAATAGAGCAAGGCAGTATCACCCTACAAGACATCTAAATGCTCCTAGTGACCAGAGTACAAACCTCTTTCATGGCAGGTTTCGTTCTCTTTGCTGTATGCATTGCACATATCAAAACCTTCAACCTCTGAAGGAGCACAGCTGCACAGACACCAGAGAAGAAACTAATTTTCAATTTCCCTCTCACTCTGTTTTTCATTATTAGTTAATTTTTTTTTATGTATTTGATGAGTAGTTCCATCCAGCTGCTGTGGAGTAACCTCCATGGCCAGACTTGTGGCCTTTGAAGTCCATTAAACTGATCTTTTCATTGTTCTCACATGCCATTCTATTTACAACTCCAACAGCTTCTTAGGTTTTGGAAGGATCTTAATAGATCAGTGAGTGGTTGATGAATACATTATAAGCAAGCCTAGCTTCTAAGTTTACCAAGTTTGTAACTATTTATTTTGTGATATTATATTGATGAGTCATAGTTTTGTAAAAGTAGATGAAAATAGCAAATAAGGGTTCTATTTTAAAGATAAGAAGAAAATTATTTAGAATTTTTTTAATTTTAAATTAAAAATTAAAAATTTTAATTTTCAACAAATTATGTAAATATATTAATTATTAAATAATATATTAAAATAAATATAAATATATAATATATAAAGATAAATAAATTCTTAAATATATTAAATAAATATTTTTTATAAATTTAAATCTAATTTATTTATTTAAATTTTTTTTAATAAATCGAAGTCTATCTAATTAAATCAAATGACTATATCACTAAAATAAGTTTCAATTTCAATTATTGAATAACATGTCAAGTTTAAATTTAAAAAAATAATCACTTATTCATTATAAGTTGTCACCAATGAGAAAAATAAAAAATATTTTAAAAAATAAGTTAAAACTACCATGCAATAATTATTTGCTAGAATCAAAAGTAGGAAGAAAGTAAAAAAGGTTTTAGAGTATGACCAACTTCAAGTTTCTTATAAAAGGAAAATACCATTTTTGCAATGAAAAATTAAAAAATGCACAAAAATAAAATAAAATAAAACTAGCTACCAATATTTTGCTAGGAAAACAAATATGTCTCATCTATTTAGTATTAAAAAAAAATTTATTGGTTTATATATTTGGTTGGGCCTCACCACAAGTTTTCACACCTAAGAAGCTAACACTTCAATGCTAATCTTTTTGTTTTTGGACAACAGCTAACATTTGCTATATACATTTATCAGATCGATTGGCCTTGTTGGCATGTGGTGTTGGTTCTGTTCTATGGATAAAGCGGGCCTGTGGGCTGTGGCTATCAATTTGCTACAATGTTCTGAGGTTTCAGAGACTGGATTTCAAATTATGATGGTAAACGACCAAAAATTTTAAAAGAGAAAGAATTAGGATGGTTAACCCCAAAATTGTTTTTTTATGACAAAAAACAAGACCCAGATTATTTTTGGAAATGTTTTGTTCTTTTGTGTTCTCGGAATGAAAAGAACATTTTTTGATCGTTTAGATCCTAAACTAGTTGGTACTTGGTACTAACGAAAGGAACTCCCTTTTCAAATCTATTTAGGTATTGAAATACACAACATTCATAATTAGTACCATTATTTAAACCTAGCTAATTTAGATACCACCAGAGGCAATAAGCTTTTTAATAGTAGAAGAATTTAGTCGAATCCCATTCAAATATCTACGTGCTAGCAAATATAAAGTGAAAACATTAAAACATTATCATTTATTATTATTTTAATATGTAATTAACCTTCATTAATATAGTTTTTTTCCTAATTAAAGTCAAACTGTTAGTATAGATACGATGAGTTTATATTAATAGCATGATATATTATACTAATAAATAATTTTCTTAGTACAGAATATTAATATTAATTGTCAATGCATTAAATGTTAATATAATGCATTAGTATAAACTCTTAAATTTATACTAATAGTTTAATTTTTATTAGATAAAAACTATATTAATAAAGACCATCCTAATATTTAAAAAATTGCTTATTAGTGAATGACAAATTTTTTTATAATGAAACGTGTAATTTACATGATTAATAGTGCACATGATTATATCATCCGTCTTTGATTGCTTGATGTTTGATCCTGTTTTATGCTTACAGTGAATTGATTTTATCGTTTTTAATTATTGCGGGATAAAACCAATAAGGAAAGTACATTGTCTTTCAATGATGGAGCTGTATGACAGGTTCAATGCGCGCTTGAATGAATGAAACAAGCTTTGGGGACCATGCTAGTTATGTATCTTAGTATACTATTTAAGCTGTGTTTCATCTTTTGTTATTGCCCTAGACTATTTTAAGCTAAATGTAATAACAAATTATTTTCCTTTCACAATTAGAGCTATTCAAATGGTTCATTCAGTTCATTTGAGTTACCTCATTATGGATTAAGCTTAATGATAAGTCAACTTGGCTAACCTAATTTATTTTTTAGTTAGGCAAAAAACTGTTAATCAGGCTAAATTCACTAATTTGGTGGATGGGTTGATTAGATAAAAAAGAAAATATATAAAAAAGGTTAACAAAAAACATTAGAAAAAAAAAAAGAACATACCATGAAAATTTATGATTATCACTTAAAACTAAAAATAAAATTGTAAAATATAAAAATAAAAAAATAATTCACGGGTTGACTAAGGACTAGGCTTATAACATATAGCTTGAGAATTGGATAAAAAAAATTTTAGGATGCTTGTGAGTTTGTGTTTCTGCCCAAAGGATGACTTGATATGCGATTACTTAAATGCAAATGCATAAAACAAAAGTTTGTATAATAAGTTGGGTTTTCTCAAATCCAATTTTTTGTCTCGTGTAATATTTCATCAGTTCATTGGTATATTGTTAAATTATTATGCAAATCACGCCAGTATATTAAGAAGTAATCTATTGATCACTCTAATTATAAAAAGGAAAAAAAAGTAGATGTTATGTTAGTTCCACGTCAAATAGATATGATAGCAAGAGAAGTTGAGAGTAAATTTTAAATTTTATCTTCTACCAGTAGAGGTGTTTACAGTATGATTAGATTTAGTTTTAGAAAAAAAAAAATTCGAACCAAGTATAAAAGGTAGTTAAAATTTGATTTGCTTTGGTTAAAATATATTGTAAAAATCAAACTAAATCGAATCAATTTTTATTAGTTTGGTTTGATTTTTTAAAAAAATCTAACAATATAGAATTGAAGATAAATCAATAAAAATAGAATAATAATTTTGTAAGATTATATATTTCATAGTTTAAAATATCAAACTCTATAATATTAAAAAAATTGTGATCACTATAAAATAAAATATATGATAAAGAATACACTTTTATTTTATTTTAAATACTGTTGATTATAAAGAAAATTCTTAATCCATTAATTGTGTTTTGTTTAATTTTATTTTTAAAAAATTAATAAATTGTTCTTATTAATGTTCATATGTGAGAAAATATAGGGAAGAAAAAGTAATAACTTGATAAAAGTTATGATTTATTCATAATTTCATATAAAGATTGTATTGAGTAAAATATTAGCGAAATTTAGATATATAATATTGAGTAAAATACAGGTACATACAATTTGGTTTGATTTGATGCGATGCAGGTTTACAAAAGAAAACCTTAAATTAAATTGAATAGTAAAATAGAGAAGTTTTGGTGTATTATATATGAACAGGTGTGTATAGATAAGTGAAGATAAAAGGATAAAGTTGTATTGAGATTATGATTTGTTCACACATGTGACGTTGTAGGCGTGTATGTTTTGATCCATCCTCAACAGAATAATGATTGAGGAATGTGAAAAGAATATTAGCGATACGAAAAACGAAGAGAAAGAATGATGATACATAAGATAAGCGTAGCAGTGATAGAAAAAAATGGGGTTTAAATATATGGAAATGGAAGAAAAATGAAAATGTGAGAGATGGCAGGGATTGGCCCCCCCCATCTGCGCGGCTTGACAGGTTAGCATATGCGTATGGTACTTTGTTTCAAACTATGTCTATGCCCACCACTTCCCTTTTTCCCACATCACAATATTCATATCTCTTATCTCTGTACACTGCAATTGACTACACTCAACTCAATCTTAAAGGCGCATCCTTCCACGTTTAACAAATTTACCCAAATGCTAAACTAATCACACATTTTAGGTGGAGCCTTATTCGCTCATGTCATCATTATCGTTATTTCAAGCACAAACTCCATAATTAAGAATCATTATCATTACGTTTCTTTTTCCTGTGCTTGCCCCCTCTTCACATTTTCAACCCAATGCACGCTTTCTATTTCTTTGCTCCCACCACATCCAATATTTCCCTTTCTTCTTCTTTTACTTCATCATCTTATGTCATACACTTCTTCAAACATCACGTCCACACTCACACCATCTACTAACAACAGTTAGTTAGGCAGTTACAGTTAGTGGTAATTAGTTATAAATCTGTTGTAATTATATCGCACAACTTTCACTTTGTAACTGTAATTAGTTACACAACCAGCAACTTTGTAACTTTGCTTGAATTTTATTGGTGAAAAGGTTCCCGCAAACAATTTAATCAAGGATGCATGGTAGAAGGTAGGAGTCATTGGGAAAATATTCCAACTCTCAAATTAATATTCGCATTAACAAAATAATAATGTTTTGAATAGCTTGTGCACTTAGTATATAGTCATTGACTTATTTATAGTACCTAGCTATAGATGGGTTACAACCAGGTTGATTCAAGATCTGAAAGATGTGGGGGAGGGTGGTAACAAAAGAATATTCTAGAAATTCAGGTGCAAGATATGTGTAAATATGTCATGTAGGTGTAGTCATTGAACTAGATCCAAGAATAGACGTAGCTGAGAAGGTGTTAATCCAACAAGGATACGTTCGAAAAGTGGATGGACTACATCCCATCTTATGAGAACACTCCAATTCCATTTTTTGCCTCTTTCTTATAGCGGAGCGTGTGGATTTTTAAGATATAATTTTCTTTGGATTCTGCAATAATTATTTTTATATGTTCAATTCATCTAAATAATTGAAAGTTAATTAATTTATGATATAAATCATATATTCTTAGCCCTAAAATTATTTAGTTTTCTAAAAATAGTAAAAAAAATTATCATCTTATTTTTCAAAATCATCAAACAAAAACAAACATGCATGTCTTGCCTTGAACTTTTTTCAGCAAAATAGAGGCAATATAATAAAAGAGTGTTTGAATTTATACTTTTTTCTAATATTATTAAGATTAATTTATAAATTTTTAATCTACATTTGTTAATTTTTAATTTAAATTAAATATATGCTAAAACATTGATATTTTCACGAGTAGATAACTTTTATCTTAAACGTGAACGTGTTATGATAACAGTTGTGTAATAATAGTTAAATTATTATTTTTATTATTATTATTATTATTTATTATGCACTAACAAATCTTTGAAAACCAAAGTGTTATGAAGTTTAAGTTGGGGGCATCATCAATCAAAATTACAAGCATTTTGATATAGCCTTGTTTGGCCGATCATAAACTGAGGTACAAGGTTTTCTGTGCGCCTAACATATTGGACTATGGACAATTTGAATTTCCCAACTGTGGCAACAACTTTCTGCACAACAAGGTTATTCATTCACCCTCTGGACATTAATTACTTTCAGCACTCACTTTTCCCCCCTTATATGGTACACACTATTTATTTCTCTTTTCCAATTAGATAACAGCATTTAAACTTATTGCTTTCTCTTTCCTGAAATTCATGTACGGATGGATTATATGGACTTTATACTGCTACGCTCATACAGACCTTATACATTTGTGTTTCATGTTAAGTGTCTGCAGATGCGAAAGATATACACTTGAAAACACCTTACATTTTAGGAGGAACTTTACTATATCCTCTTACTTATGTTTCTACTATTTTACAAAGTAAACATTAAATAAAAAGGTTCAAATATTTATTGTCTTCAAAACATAAAGAGTAATTAGGAAAATTTGTAAAAATAAAGAATAAGAAAATTTAAAACTATTCTTTGACAAGATATCCTCCACATATAAGGATCTTAACTTAACTCAACTCACTGTAGCAATAGCCAATAGCTAACCTCCTTCTTCCGGAATCCATTTCTTGCATTGCACCCCATATTAGAGCAGGCAAAAGAAAACATCCCATAATATAAGTAGAAATTCAATTTTTTGCTTCTTGTTATGAAATATGAACAAAATATATAGATTTTATGAATGTTGCCTCCTCCTGTTGTAGTGTCTTCATAATTAAAGGTCAATGTTGTCATTTAATTAGCAAGGAAAGTTGTAGGGTGCTTAATTTTCTAGCTATCATGATGATATATACGATAATACTTTTTTTGAACCCAAATTATAAGAGAAGGTGCATGACACAGGGTCACCTTTTAAGTCTCTTTGTGGATGACAACACCTCCTTGGTTCGTAATTTACCACCAAGGGAAAGTATACAAAGCTAGCCTGCACAATTACCCATAATTTAAGACTCGTTTTTGAGAAAATCCAATATTTGAATCAACGTAAACAATAGACCACTCCATACCCTAAAGGAAGTCTTTGACCTGCCAAGCTTCAAACCCACATAACCTTTTACGTACCACTCCCTCCTAATTTCCTCATAATAGAATATGTCATTATCAATGAGAAAAATTAGGAACAAAGGTATTCAAGAAATAGCCTACAATAATACTAATTGTCCCAATTTGTTTAAAACATATGATTAGACCTGTCATATATAAGTCCAGATTTTCTGCAGGTCTCAGGTGAAAATATTAAGAGAAGTTGACGTAAATCAATCAAAATACCCTAAATATATGTCACGAAATCACGAGAATATATCTGTGATATAAAAATTTGTCTTTAAATTCTTGAATGATGCAGCATATATAGATCTTAGGATGGTGTACCACAATAGAACTAACAAAATTTATATATATTATGTACAACTAGCAAGCTAGCTAGCTATAGCTGTAACTTACAGACACAGACAAATAAAATAAAATGTTGTGAAACATTCTCACGTGTATGACACATGACAAAAACCTACTAATATGAACCACATCAGAAAGATATTTTATCAGTGTTTTGTTTTGAGACTACTGAGAAAGAAAATAAACTATCAAGAGAGAGAGAGAGAGAGAGAGAAGTGAGTTAGAGAAACGGCGGAATAATGTTACCAAACCAACATTTCCTTTCGCCTCAAAAGGGGAGCAAAAGAATGGACAAGGATTATGCCGTTATGGGCAGGGAACAATAACTATAACATGCGTGTTTGCTTGTGTTAAATCCAAGAATTAATCACCAATAAACCCTTCTTAATTAACAAGTAACAGTATTTCTCTCTCTCTCTCTCTCTTTCTCTATTCTCTATTCTCTCTCTATGCCTGCGTGAGAGAGTGCTGCACAGCACATGCTTGTCTGCACCACCCTCACCATTCACATACCAAAACCAATAGCAGTGTGCTTGAGAGAGTTTGCGTGCTATTCGAGGCATTAGCTAATAGAAGCAGAGAAGCCTTTCCCTTTAACAAAAAAAAAAAGTCACTATATAGTTGCATAGTTAAGACAAATAATTAGTACATGTGGATTCTCATTGTTTTTCATTATACTTGCATTTTTCTAACGCTTAATTTATGGGTTTTTAATTCACGTTTATTAATTTCAATTTCAAGCGTGAAACCAAACACACACTTAGTCAATTTCAATGTTATGTTGGAAATAACATCATAATATAATGTCATATATATATGTGTGTGTGTGAGGTTAGGCGTGGAAAGTCCATAGCTTGAAAGATTTAGGCAAAATTGAATTAATTAGTATATATTAGAGTGAAAAGAAGAGATGTTAGGATGTTATTATTCTTAACCTCAAGTAGTAGTGGTGCATAAAATGATGAAAAGGGGTTGCAAAAAATTTAGAGAAAGAAGGGGATGGAATGAAGTGATGGAGTAGAATCTAACCGTGAGAGACACTTACATACAATAGAGAGAGAGAGAGAGAGAGAGAGAGAGAGAGAGAGAGAGAGAGAGAGAGAGAGAGAGAGAGAGAGGCAGAGGCAAAACAACACACAAGACTGCAACTGCAGGCAGAGGCAGTACTGATGAGTGCACAAAACCAAGAGGAGGAAAGAGGGTCCAATAAAATCTGACACCAGGATTCCCACACTTGTTGCTTCCAACACTCTACACGATAAAGCTTCCCATCTCTTACCATTTTTAATCCCTGCTTTTCTCTTTCCCCTTCTTAATCCCTTACCAATTTCTACATACCAAATCCAACCCTACCCTAGCTAATTCTGCACCCTTTTCTAGAACCACTCTATTAATTCCCTCTTCTCCAACTAGTCTTCCTTTTTTGACTCACCCTTTTTCTCTCTTTTTTCACACACTATTGTTAATCTTTAATTGGTGCATTTCAAATGAGCAAATGGGTGTTAATCACTACTTGCAAGTGTTTTAACATTTAATATTTGTACTTTTCACTGAAATATGCACATCAGCACATTATGAATTAATTATTAGTATCTCACATATTATAAATCAAACTTTGTCTTCTTCCTCCTCCTCCTTATTGTCCCCAGTACCATGTTCTCCCCTCTGCTACCAATAATATATTGTCCATGGAATTTAACTTTTCTGATGTTCTTACATGTACAAGAAGTATGTAAAAAGACTATTTCTTCTTTCTATCCCGTTATAGTATATAACTTAATTATTCCGTAACTATTAAAAGAAATACTTGAGTCACAAGAGACAGCTAGCTAGCTAGCTGTGGATCAGTTTACAAATATTTTAAATATTGTAGCACTATACAAAAACTTTACAGTTACTGCATACTTTGGAATTATTAAGTGTATTAATTAACTATTCTTCAAAGTTCAATGTTCAAAGTTCCTTCTCTACCCATTCAGTGTTTTCTAAGGCCGTTCCTTTTGGAAAAAAAATGTACTTGTAAGTTGTAATCACTTTTCGTTTTATGTCACTATGTGCTTCCATGGCTTTTTACCAGCACCTTATTATTCTTTTCACCTCACATTGCAATTAAATTATTTTAAAGCCAAATAAATCTTTAATCAATAATATGTAGGATTCAAAACGTGCTGGCTACTAGCTAGCACTTTTGGAGTCAGATTTTGTCAGTAACTATATGTATATTTATATATAGCATAACATATTCATTGAACCTACTTATTAGCTATTCTTTTTAACAAAAACTGTAGCTTACTTTGTATTCTTTTTTTAACCTTCAACATAGGGTAACTCATACATACAAAGTGTGGAAGAGGTGAGTTAAATAACCAATATTAATTGACTCATTTGTACCCGTGTTGTTGCATCTGTGTATCTTCATCTTAACGTATCTCCTTAACACATTGTAGCGATAATAAACAAAATTTCTACTCCATCTTCCAATAATCTTTAACATGCAAATTCAATATCTTTCTCTCTTTTTATTTCCAGGACTAATACTTTTTTGTCTTAAATTATGATATTTTCATTTAAATTACTGTGAGGCTAACTCGTTAACCACTGTCAAGACTGAGAGATTGTTAGTTTGACTATCTAATATGATGATTTTCTTTAAAGAAAAAAAGATAAGAATTTCAACTATTGATAAAAAGAAATCAATAGCTAATATTACATGTACATGAATAAAAAATCATAGAATACTTAAAAGTATACTACTTGATTTTCTCAGTGAGTTTTTCACTTTCTTTTTAAATAAATGAATTCTTCATCACTGGTACTCCAAACAGTTGTCATCTCCAGGATCCCAGGATTTAATAGATGTTTGATTTACTTTTTGTTTTTAATTTTTTAAAAAATTAAAAAAATGTATTTTTAAGAAAGAAATAAAAGGAAATAAATAAAAAAAGGTAATACATGAAATAGCATGAACAATACCAAATTAGAAAATAAAAATTTAAATAATTTTAAACTATTTTAATATTAATATTAAAATAAAAATAAAATATTATTTTTAAAACCATTTTTAAAAATTTTATTTATCAAACAAATTTTTTAGTTTTTAAAATAAATTTTTTTTAAAAAAAAAGCCAAACCCAACTTAAACTTTACTCCAGAATGCCATTTCTTCTTTATTGTAATAAGTTTTCGTTACCTACTTTAAAATAATTTAATGCTGATTCAATGAAAACAATGAGATTTTTATATTAATAGATTTGACTAATTTTAAATTATCATTAAAATATTTTTTTTTCTCTTTGCAATATTAACAGTATAGAACGGTATACTCAAGATATTTTAAAACATATATCATAATAAATGATTAAGAACATAATATTTTAATTTTAAATTTTGAATTTTAAATTAATATAATCTAATTTAAGTAAAGAAAGATTTTTTTACAATCATAATAAATATAATAAATTTTAAAATTTAAAATTTAAATTTTGTATAAATTATTTAAACTTTTTATCAAAAATAATTGAGACTGTAGAGAGCTTACCAAATCCTTTTTGAAAAGCTTTTCAATAATTAAGTTGGTGAAATTTTACATTATATTATAAGCTATTGTGTTGCTTAGCATTACATGTTTAATTAATTTGTAATTTTAATTTTTTATAAAAATAATATTTAAAATAAATTAAATTATATAATAATTTTTTTAAAAATATTTAAAATCAATTAAAATTGGAGAATGAGATAACTATTTTTAATTTTATTAAATTTACAAGTAAATATATAAATGTATAATAAAATGTATTTATTATTTTTATATTTTAAAAAATAATTAATAAAAATATTTATAAAAGAAAAAAATATTTTTATAATAATATAATATATTATTATTATTATTATTATTGAGAATAGATTAGTAGGGTGGGGACGTTAGTTGTTTATTTTTATAGGGGTTCAGTTATAAAACTGTGTGATGAATAGGCATCCAACATGGCGGGGACAAAAAACTGACTAAGCACTAAGCACTATGTCCCATAAAGGAGAAAAACAATCAAAAGGAACAATTTCCCCTTCTTAAAGTTCTTTTATCGTTCATGTGCATGTTTTAGGCTGAAGTGACGTTATGAGAGACCCAGTGAACCATTTATCACATCAAATTTAAATTAATTCAACTCATCAATATTATTCAACGCATATCATCACACTTTATTTCACCTCTTTAAAAGGTTTTGCTTTTAATTTGACAACTAATGGTTTATAATTTGCCTTTGTATTCATGCATGATGATGCCTCATGCCTTTTTAGACCAACAACTAATCTTTGACTTCCTCTATGCATTCATTCAAATCCACCAATATCGCAACTTTTCCATAATTATTATTATTTTTCCACATAACATTAATTACTTTCCCATGGTTTTAAAATAAAAATTTATCAGCGTTAATTTTAAATATTTTAAAATAATATTTTTTATTAAAAATTTATTATTTTTAATATTTAAAATTAATCCTTAAAGTCAAGATCACAAAACCCATATTACAACTTTAAATATAGTTTATTTATCTGATATTTTATTATTTGATTGAGAAGTTATAACATATTTTATTATATTGATATCTTTGATGTTATAGATTATGAATGTCGGTCTAATTAATATTATAAAAAAAATTAATTTACTAACAATTTTAAAAAAATAAACAATGATAATTTCAGATATTTTAGTATAAGTTTAAGATAAATTATTAGAATCAAACATAAATTTTATTAATTTAATATATTCTTGTCAAATTATACGATTGTTAAAAAATATTTGATAAAAAAATTCTTTTTTATAGTGTAATTACCTATTAGAGAAAATTTGTTACAGTTATTTAGTCATCGAATGTAAAAAACTTTATATTAAAAATTACATAATTAGATACAAATTAAGTTAAATATAATTATGAGATCAGAAAAAAGACCATAAATAAACTCGTAACTATGATAACATGCATGTATTGCTGAGGTTTAAATCTCTTAATTGAGAATGTGGTTCTAAATTTGATTCATGCGTCTTGTGCATATGAAAAGAATTATTATCGATAGAAATTTGTATGGTTTAAATATGATTTTGTCCTTGAAAATGTAACAAATTTTTTTATTTTAATAATCATAAATTTTTTATTCATTTTTAGTCACTGTATTTAACAAAAATACAAAACTAACATTGTGATATAGGTATTTTACAAAGAACTAAAACATTAAAAAAAAAAAACGAAAATCGGTGGGAGTTATTTATCATAATTAGCTATAGTTGAAACAGTAACCGACATTAAATTTAGCAATGCTATCCGTTTTCATTGATTTATGGCAACATGATATTATAATCTATCATACTTTTTTAATATTTAAAAATATTATAAAATTATAAAAAAAATTATTATTTATTAAATTAATAGATTTATTTTATTAAATATTATTAATAAAATTTAAAAATTATTTAAAAAATATTATTTATTAATTTTAATAATATTTAAAAAAAATATTATATCTAATTTATGTTATAAAAGGATTTAATATTATAATAAAATAACTAACGTTAAATTCCCTGGCAATTTAGGGTATCCTGATCACCATGAATTAGAGGGAAAAAAAGAGTATTGACAAAAATGGTAAGGCAATTATTGCCGCTACTAAATCTAATTTAAAAAAATAAATTAAATGTTAACATTGGTTGTAAATGCCGCTACTGTCAACCAAAAATTGAATTAATTCTTTTTAAATATATTTATTGTAATTTTTCGACAGAATTAAATTCTTTTATGAAAAGGTTATTACTTTTTAATATATATTTTACTAATTTTATAAAATATTTTTAAAAATTAATTATTTTCCAAAAATATCCCAATCAAGCACTTTACCAGTTACCATCAGCAATCCCAAAGAGTTAGGCTGATATGAAATCTCAACCAACCAAAGGGACCTTAGACTTGAAAGACAAGCAGCACTCCTGTAACATATACGTAATGAAGTAACTTACACCTAATATTTCATATTAAACATTTATTTACATCTTTATATTTTACGATTATTTAATATTAACGTAAAATGAAGAATTAATTGATTATTAAATTCTATATAACATATAAATATATATATATATATATATATATATATATAAGAACAATATTTCTATCCTATATACCAATTAGTAAATAATTACAGATATAAAAATAGAACAAATTTATTAAAATATTTATTATATTAAAACTTAAAACAATATATAAACGGATTTAAATACCTCTTATATTTTATTAGTAAATTTATTTGGAGATAAAAATATTAAAGATTAATTTTTTTAAAATAATTAAAATATTTAAAAAATATTTTTAATTTTTTAATTTACATACCTGATACTTAAAAAGAAAAAGAAAAGAACATATAACAGTTATAAATTTTGTGTCTCATACAAATAAATATTTTAAAATTTATATTCTAAATTAATTTTTAAATTATTATCATCATCATCATTATTATTATTATTATTATTATTATTATTATTATTATTATTATTATATAAATAATAGTAGTAAAAGTTTTAAAGATGTTATATTTTGATGTATGTTTGTATCATTATTGTTAAAATAATTCTTTAAAAAATTAATTTATAATTTCATAAATATCTATTAACTCGCATAATATATGTGATATTTACTAGTTTTAACATATCACTTCTTAAAGTTTTACAAATAAAATACGAATTTCTATTCAACTTTTGTAGGGAATGAACCTTTTTCTTTTCTAACTACTCAACCGAATATTCACTTATATATCCTCTCGTTCTATTCCATTTCATGCAACCAAACATGCACTTGAAATCAACATAATCCCGAAGGGACTGAACAAAAACTTGGTCATTCTCTTGGTTCCTGGCATTGTTGTGTCCAAAAAATACATCTTAACATATAGTGAAAAGGTTTGCTGGATGAGCTATAGCCAACGAAATCTTTGTAACATTTAGATAGAAGCCATTAGATAGAAATTTGATCAAAATTATCTTAAAGGAATGATTAATTATTTTAATTAACTTTAAGAAAATATTTAAAATGAAACAAGTATTTCCTAAAATATAAGATTTATGAACAAAACAAGCAATGATGAGAAGAGAATTAATCAGTTAACAAGAAGTAGCATAGGATGGGTGGTGGAGAAATGAAGAGGTAGGCATGATTGTGGATGAGATTGTTAAAATTGGTATAGTAATTGTGGTAAACATATATGATTGACCCTTGAACCCTAAGAGAATAGGACCAATAAGGTGATGCAAAGGAGGAAGGGACAAAGAGGTATCCATGTATGATTCCAAAAAGAAATCAAATGGTCGAGGAAACCCTAGCCCACCACGCAATCAAAGGTAGCTTTTGAAATAGTCTTCCAAAAAGAGTCCAGGGCTGTGTTGTGTAAGTACGATTCCTTCACTATTTGAATGACTCTACACACAAAAATGTGTTATGAGATAAAATCATTACATTCGCTATAAAGTGTGTTCCCATCATTTCTTTCTCCCATAATCATTTCACGCCAATGCCAGGTATATATAGTCAAGGGCCACGACCCTGCCACTACTCAATTGCAGTGTGTATAAATCATTACAAATTATTTCTTCATTAATCAGAAACTATCCATATCAACCCAATTTTTTTAAATTTCATTCTTGAAAATTTTAATTGTCATTTCCTAAATCATTACAGATTTATCAATCACGCTTAGTATCTTTGACTACACAAATATTGTAAACTCATCAACATCTTATTTTAATTTTTATTAAATTTAAGAAAATAAAACTCTTGCTAATTGTATAGATATCACCGCATCTTTGACCGCAAAACTAAGTGTATGTTCATCAGGGTGTTTTTGGTCAAAGATAAAATATTTTTTCTGATTTTTCATAAAATTATATTTTCAAAAAAATAAATTAATTTAATTAAGCACACACTATTTTTAATTAAAATCTGAACTTATTCCTCCTCGATAATTATTTTCCCTTATTAATAGTGTATTTGGGGAACAACGCGGCTCCCTCTAAAGTCTAAACTCAAGTTTGAATGCTTCCAACTTGATTTTGCATTTCTTTTTTTATTTTGTTAGTGTGGGTTTGGTTTAAAGAAAAATTAAGTTTAAACCTAAATGCAAGTCTGAGTGGAAGTAGAAAAAAAGATAACTTTATTTTAAGGTGAGATTTCTGCACTAAATTTCACTGTAAATTTATTCTATAGATAAAAGCTTTTAAATATAAATTACTTTATGTTAAACTCGATTTTAACTAGAATCTTCTAAAAAGAAGATTGTGATCTCTAACCCCAACCACACTATAAGTTAATCGATAGGATTAATTAACATGACACCGATCAAGTTGATGAGGTCTTTTCTGAATCCAACCTAACCTGATTAGATGTGCAGCTTACCCGAAGGAGAAGACAACGAACCATCTTTAAATCTACACATGTTGCATACACGAATATCGTATACGTATCAATATATCTATTTACCGTTAGATGGGTTCCTTATGCAGTGATTAGAGTTCCATTCTTGTTTGTACGTGTGTAAAGTGATTTGTTGGGAGAAGTAAAGTTTATTTTAATGATTTTAACTTTTCAAAAGAAATTCACTTTATGCTACTTTTCCATTTTTAGTTTTAATTATGTATATTTTTTGAATTTTTAATTTTTTAAAAAATTAAATTTACATATATATGTGAAATTTATTAAAAAAAAATCCTATTTTCATTAATTTTTTATGTTACTTTAACTTCTCCTATACATCTAATGTCATAAAAAATTAAGAAAAATTTATATATAATTGTATAATAAAAATATGTATGTGATGTTATGTTTGTTATATATATTAGAGAAAGTTAAGATAGGATAAAGAATAAAAAAATATCAAATATTTTTTTATGAATTTTATAAGATGTTAATGTAATTTTTTTAAAGTTTTTAAAGTTAATTGAGTTTTTTTATCATTAAATTAAGAAAAATCGTATTTTTATTGATTTTTTTCAAATTAAAAATTTTATATATTATTTTTTGAAATAAAAATAAAAAATAAAAAATAAAAAATAAAAAATATTTTTTCGTAAAAGAGAGGAAAAAACACATCCGATATGGATAGAGAGCTCCTAATTAAAGGGGGAAAGGGTGCTTCGCATGGAGCAATGTATTTGAAGTTTCGGCTCTGCTCTATTGTTCTGGGTTTCACTTTGCTATTCTTTGCTAGGTTTTCGCATTATTAGTTGGTTATGTCTCCTAGCTTGAACATAACCAATTAAAAAGCTTTCAAATAACTCTTTTTTTCACATCCATCAATCTTTTATGGTATTAATTTTTAGCTATTTCTATGTCTTACACTTTTTTTCTAATGATCTTGGATCTCAATTTCTTTTAACCTCGCTCAGTCCTTGTTTAATGATAATTTTACCTTTAATAGATAAAGTAAATCAATAGCAACAAACTTTCGATGGATCAAACTCAAAATTTATCTAAGTCCATATGTACCATTTGTATCCAATTAGTAAAAATCCTAGTGGAATTCATATATCTGCTTTTACATTGACGGAACCAAATACTATTTATGGTGCCGGACGAATGTTGGTTTTACATATTATTTAGATGGATTAAAATAAGAATTAAAAGAATTAAAGAACATTCTCGTTATTTATTTAGATGTGTAGAAGAGAGAAGAAAAAAGTAAATAGATGGTATAATTATAAATAAATAAATTTAATTTAAAAATTAAAATTTTTATTATATTATTTTTTAATATAATTTTTAATGTTGTAAAAATTAAGTTTTATTTTATAAACAATTAAAACAACAAAATAAATTAAAGCTTCCCCCTCTCCTCTCTCTCTCTATATATATATATATTTGTGTGACGCATTTGTCTATTTTTTATATTTTTATTTATCTAAATAATAAAAATATTTGTTTACTAATTAATAATATATTTTTGAAAAATTAAAACAATAGTAATTATTCTCTTCATTTTTTATCCATCAAACTTTATAAAAAAAATTATTTATCTATTTACTTATAGGCTTAAAATGATATTAATTATTATTTTTTAATTATATTCTTATTTCTACCAAATTCTTAAATACTTTAAATTTAACATAAATGAGAGAAAAAAAATATTAAGATAAGGAAGTTAATTTTTTAATATATGTAGAGATATTAATTACATTCCTTAATTTATATATTATTTTTAAATAAACAAATATAAATAAACAGAGGGAGCATAATTAATAAATTATATTAGCCCATTAAGAGTAACAGAATATATTTTTTCTTCCTTAGAGGAGACCCCTCTTTATGCTTATTGTGACTTTCCCTCTTCCTATGATCAAAAGGATCCATTTGTTCCTTCATTCTCCATTGATTAACCCCATTCTTTCTTCCCTTTATACTGTATTTTCTTTTTCTTTTTTTGATCTTTTCTTCTATTGGTAAAAATCTTGCAACTTGTTTTTTTTTTTGGATAAAAAAACAAAATTAATTATAATAATTTGTTAAGTAATTTTTATTTTTAAAAAGTTTTATAGGTAAATCTTAACATTGGAAGTTGATGTATCTTACCTCGACACCACCATTTGCCAAATAAGGTATGCAATCAGTGTTCTTTGTTATTTGACTATTGATTACCAAGTCCCTGCAACTTCATTTGGTTAAAACTACTATTTGGTTTGATATCTTTGCAAGTGTTGAAGTGAAATTATTGAGCGGTTTCATGCAATTTTTTTCTTTATTTCCTTGCTTTTCATTTGATCTAAATTGATGAAAACATCAGAAAGTTTTAATTTTACCTGATGAACACTTTTATGTTTTTATTTTTACATATACAAAAATGAAGCATTTGTCATTCATCAATTTTATTTTGCTATCACTCAAAATACTTCGTTGAATTTTTCATCTTAGAGACTCACCTTTTTTCTAAAGGTTAAAGAAGCAAAATAAGGGTCAATAGTTGCTATATTATTTGTGAGTCATAATGGTTTGCTTATATGTTGCAGGATCTCTATGTGCTTTTTTATTTATCTTTCATATATAGCTAATTAACATAGCACATTATTATCTAATTTTTATAAATACATAAGGCACGTTGACATTGATTGTAATATTGTTTGTGAGAGGTTTCGAGTTTTTTTTTTATTAACTTGTCAATATCCTTAGCAAAATCCTATCCAAATTACATTAGGTCAGCATAATTTAGAAATTCATCTTATATTTGAGTTATAAAATAAAAATTTAAATTTGATTTGAAAATTTAAATTTAATTAAAAAAATATGAATATATCAAATTTAAAAATTTAAAATTTAAATATTCAATTTTAATAGTTTAATTGAATTAGCCCCTATTTCGTTAGCTTTAATAAGATGTTAGATAATATAATGCAAGTAATGATGGAACTTGATACATGAAATCCCGATTATTAATGATAATTGAGAGTTAGTTATATTAGTTTATAGGTTAGTTACTAAATATTTATGATAATTGAGAGTCAGTTATATTAGTTTATAGGTTAGGTATTATGGTTGATTATTGAGAAGAAAAAAAAAGTCAGCTAATTGATTTTTTTATCTTCCAGTTTATATATAATTAATTGCAGAAGTGTTAATCGAATTGAGTTATACATTTTTTCCACATCCATCAAATCGTTTTAAAGATTGAAAAAATGAAAAAAAAAAAAACAAAACATTGCAGTAGTTAAGGAAATAAACTCTACCTTTAGTGGCAACTTGTTTCAAAGAAGGGGAAAAGCAGGAGTAAGTGAAAAAGTTATCCTTATGCATGATAGAAACATTGAAAAGGTTTTGTTAAAGTAAACATGTTTATTTAGCAGTCATTCTTGTTTTAGAGGAGGGGGAAAACTCATTAGTTTATCATAAGTGGTAATTAAGAGTTAGTGCTGACCATAAGTTTCATTCCTTATTTTATAAATAGAAAAAAAGTATAAAACAAGGGCATAGATGGAAATAGAATAAAACACATTCCACCTCTCTTTTCCATCATAAAGTTTGTCTCCCAAGCCGTTGTGGAAGGTAGCTAGATGACTTTCATTCCTCTCCTGGTTTTTATTAAATTATTTATTCAACAAAGAAAGTGGTAACTTTTCATTACTTTTCTTCCTTTCACATTATTTTTCTTTATGAAAACCAACTCTTAATTTCCTCCTTTTTCACCTTTTCCTCACTTGATTTTCTACAGGCTGCTTATGTATATGAGGGTTTGCTTATACATCTTTGTCTCACTGTATTGCTCATATATCCTAATGTGATGAGTGAAAAATGTTAATTTTTAAATTATGATAATATTTATCATTTAATTATCTAGGAATTTGATGATTAATTCATTGCCATTACTCACTTAAGAGAGTTGTGCTCTGTTTTAAGAAAAAAAAAAGTTGTTTAAGAATATCACACTCACTAACTTGTTATAGAATAAAAAATGTAATATATAATGGTTGATGCACTCCATTGTAATTTTAGTGAAAAAATGATTTATTAATTATTTAAACCTTGTCAAAGTTAATAACTTTTTGACCTAAAACTTCAATATTAGAGTACCTAATTATTGTTTTGTCTTAAAAATAAAGGTTTGAAACCGGGCAAGTAATTAAAAATGGTTTAGAAACAGATGAGAATTGTTTGAATTGTAGAAAAGGTAGAAATAAAGATATAATTGGAAGAATTTGTAGGTGTATAAAGGGAAGGTAGCTTTGAATTTGAAAGTGAGTGAAAAGTTAAATAGCAATGCAGTTGAAGACAGCAAATATATACAAAGACAGAGAGGGAAGAAAAGGAAAGCAGATATAAGAAGTTTGGGATTCCCAATCTAATGTGATATAATGTCACATCCTAATGTTCATTCCTTATTTTAAAAAACCGGTGTTGTTTATATTATGGACAGCTAAATTCAAATGGAAATCTTAAGCAGAAACAAAATTGAAGATCTCTTATCACGTTCTTCTGTACAATGAAACTAATTAACAGCTGTGTAAAGTGTGAGAAGTAAACAAAAAGGTTGAAAATGGAAGATGAACCTGACACCTGTTGTTTTCGTTGTCAACGCTAACATTCTATTGGTGGCCATATTTTGACAGGCAAAGATTCTCTTAAAGATATCGACCATTCGTAGATCAATCACACAGGGTAATTTTGGCCACAGAACACCCTCTGCTGCATACCTTGCTATTTCAGTCACCATATTATTATCATTATTATTAATAAACAACCTAATGCATGTAATTACCCCTTGCAATTAATTTCCAATTACTATAAAATATATATATATGTCTATATTCAAACCCCCACTTGTTAAAAAAAAAAAAACAAAGAAACATGCTGCTGAGAGAAAGGGAAAGAAATGGAGTGGATTTATGCCAATGAAAACTATAGCAGGAAACCCAAAAGTAAAATGAAAGTAATAAATTATAAATCTAGACAAACTTTACTTACAATATTAAATATTTAAAGTTTAAAATTAATCATCTTTATTATATTTCTATGAGGATTTCAATTATCTGGTTTAAGATTATGTAGAATTTATTTTGATAAAATGATCTTAAATTGTTAAATATAATTAAAATATAAATAGATTAATCTGAATTATTTGTTTTGTATTAAAAGATGGGAAATTGATTTTTTTATTATAAATAAAAATTTAATTTTAATATATTTAGAGTGTCAGCCAATTAAAAATTATTCAAAATATTTTTAAAGTGTTTATTATAAAAATTGATAATTTTTTAACAATATGTAATTTTACACTATTGATATATTTTAATTAAATTCTAAAATAAATAAATCATTAAAAAAATTTGCAGGGAAGGACAGGCATTAATGGCCGCAAAAAAAATATGTTTTATCAATTTATTGTCCTACATACACATAGTGTTCGTGTAAAAGACATACACGTTCTGGTTTTGTTTTTACTTATAGTTTTATTTTTCATATGACAAGGTTCTCAGAAACAGAAAACTTGTTCATTTTTCTCATCTTAATGCATGATGGGAAAATAAAAATCATCTTCTAATCCTATATATGTAATACACATTGTAATTTGAAAGTTTTGAATACAAGATTGGAAAAGCAATTTGATTCTTCTCTCCATGCTGTAATCATTGAGACTTTTACTATGTTTAGATGGGTGAAAAAGAAAAGAAAAGAAAATATATAAAATAATTTAAATAAAGAAAAAAATTAAAATTGTATGTCCTTTTCTTTTTACCTGTTTTTTATCAAAATAAGAAACAAATCATTTATTTCTGTTTTTAATTTCGTTACTTTGCATTTTCTTTCTTTTAAATGATTCACACAAACCATACTTATAGTATTAATATAAAAAAATATTCTGCAGTAAAATTGTAATTAATAAAAGTCAATTAGTGAGTAATAATTCATAAAACATTAATATAAGTTTTAAAATGTAAAATATAAGAAATTAGTATTTAATTTTTATACGTGCTCATCACGTTTTATCATTCTATAGATATTGCGTGACTTTATATACTTTTTACCGTAATTTTGGTTGTTTTTAACAGTACTGTGGCACTACTAAATAAATTAGGGTAGGGTCTAAGAGACTAAGAGGCGATGATTTTTGGTTGATCTTTTAAATTGTTTTATATAAATTTCCCCGTATTCTAAGCAGTGTGATACTGTGATATGATTGCGCTCATGGGTTGAATGTTTTACTTTTGCAGAACAAAAGTCAGTCAAAGTGATTATTTGTCAAAAATTGTAGAATGTGTCCATCAACGTTATTACATACACATTATTGCTTTTATAAAGCAGTAACAAAATTAAAACGGACAAAATATATAATCGATTTGTAAATCACATCATAAAGTCCTTCGTGTCTCCCAATTTCTCTCCCTTTTTTCCTCATAAGTCATACCCTTGCTTTTTCAATTCAACTTATTTCAAAATATCAATTTTTATTTATTTATGTATGTATGTAGTAGTTAATGTGAGAAAATGTATAAATAATTAAAGCAAAAGAATTGGCTTAATGTTTAAAGATAATCTTTGTTTGGTTGGCGCACAAGGCGTAATTATTATTTATGATAATGAAGTGCATGCCATATATGTAAACCAATTAAGATCTTCAAAGAAGGAAATTAAGGAAAATGAAGAATTAATTAGGTTAAAAGTTGAACTTTTGGAAGGGACATAACATAATCTATATAGCGAACAAGTCCCGTAAAACAAATGTATATGCAAATGTAGGATGTTAGAGCAAAAAAGGAAAAAGACGCAATTAAAGGCGCTAATATGAATCTGAGTGGACAGAAAAAAAAGTAGTGAATTAGGTGACAAGGTTGGGGCTAGGAAGGTGGATTATTCTAAAATGTAAACAAAAAAGGGTTAGTGCAAAGCTGTCCCTGGAACGAAGTAGTAGTATAATCAATTGGTAATAAAATATGATTGCATAAAAAGCAAAGAAATAAATAAAATAAAAAAAGTAGATAAAGAAAGAGGTGATGGTGGAAAAAGAAAAAGAAGGCACATTTTGGTAATACTTCCCTTCCTTTATCTTTCTTTAGCTTTATTTTTATTTAAAGAAAGTTGAGTGATGAGGAATCCATGTCCTCCAAGCACTCGCAGACAAAATGAGGTTCAGAGAAGAGAAAAGCACACTTAGCTTTACGACCCAGAAAAGGAGATTTCAAACAACATAAGGCTAGCTTAGGAAATTGCGTGGTTAGTAACCCAACCCCAACCCATCTTTATCTTTCTCTCTCTTACCCTTCTCCCTCTCTGTTGGTGTCTATATTTAGTGGGTGAGCTTGGCTTCAGGGTGCAACCACAACCCCACATCTTCCTTCTTTCCCTCTGAAAACCACACACAAACCCCACTATTATTAGCCAGACCTTAATCCCCCTACGTTTAGCCCACTGGTTTGCTTGTTTTATGCCAATTCAGTAGGGTTTTTGTGGGGCTTTCAAACCCATTTGATTATGACCTAGTTCCACCCCCTCCCTTCATCCTTCTCTAGATCTCCCTCTGCTCCCTCCTTCCCACCCCAACCCCTCCTTATATACCTCCTTATTCCCCCTCTTCTCTCTTACTCTCTCCTTAATTCTCTTCCTCTCTATATCACCTCACTCTCTTTTTCTACCATCTTTTTCCCTCTTACTCTCTTTCAACCATTTTATTCCATCTTCTTCTTAACCATATACCTCTTTTCATTGCACTACTCACTTCTATACATCCAACCATATACCTCAACTTATCAGCCCAAACCAAAAAATAAATCATATATCTATATGTTTACTACTCATGCATCATGCACAAATACTACTATATGTAACCTTGGTGTCAAATTAGAATTTGGGGAGACAAATTAAAAACTTTATTTTATACACATATATATGTTATATGTTTACTACTTTACCTTCATATATTTTATTGATTAATTGTATATTTATGTTGCATCATGCATACATATGCCTGGCTCCCTGTATGCCATTTGTAGAGCTCATCGAAGTATCAATGGCCTCTGTATATGGCGTATGAGGAGCCAAGCATATTCCATGTACATACATGGAGATGATCATGTCATGATCAAAATCAAATTTTAATTATTTTTTATGTGTTTAAGATTGGGATAAAAAAGGTATATATATATATATATATATATATATATATATATATATATATATATATATATATATATATTTATTTCATTTGTTATTAATCATGGATTGTAATTTGTACCGACTAGTGGAGGTCATATAAAGAGTCTATATATATAGGCCAATTATTCAAGAAAGCACGGCATTGTCATTTTCAAAGGCACAGGTTGTGCTTCCTCAGGACTGAACAAAGGTACATCTTTTTATCTTCCTTTTTCATCATTGCAAAAGTGTTGAATGGAAGAGATTTTTCTAGGGTTCTTGTATGTGATGCATGATATGTGATCTGCAGAGCGTTAACTGGGGGGGAACATATTCCCTCATTTACCAGCGGGGGGCTCACATGTGTTTGTAATTATTTATTTTCTTATGTTTGCCTTAAATTTGATAATCATTTCACTACACTTGAAACGAGGGTATGGGAAAACCGCAAGAAGCCCAAGTTTACCGTAAATTAGAACTGTTCCTGACAATTAACATGGAAGTTATAAAAATTACTTAGCTTCCCCTTTTCTCACCCCTTCTTCTTACCCTGCTTGTCTGTCTCATGGACATTTCATATGACCTCTGATTATACCAACAATAGCCTAAAAAGAAGCAATATTGTGTCATATATATACAGTTATATGCAGGCATTCGTTACTATTATTATTTTATTACAACACTCGTTAGTAAAGTATCTTTATATGCGCATGTAAAAATTGTCTACTTACATGATCCTTGTGTTAGATTTTTTATGGTGTAATTTATATTTTTCTGGTGTAGGACCCTTGTTAGTTTGGAAGAACAGTTTAAATTTTTTTTCTTATGGACGTTAGTAGTTAATCCATATATTGCCTGTATAAAATGTTGTATCTTTTAGGGGTTATTCTCGTGGCATATTTTGAAATGTGACTACTTGTATCAACGAGGGCCTTAAAATTAGTAAGCAATATTTTATCATAAAGTGATCATGACTGACCTGTAAAAGAGGATTTTCTTAATTTATTCTACCTTTTTTATGGGTAAATGCTTTGTTTTTAATCTCCCCTAAATTAGGGGTCGTTTGTGATTATGTTTAATGGATACGCAATTAGTCCTACATGAAAATTATATGAAATCAATGCTGTCTTTGAGATAGTAAACTGTCATTTTATTGGTTATTAATTTCTAATGGAAATGAATCTCATTCATAAGACCTATGTTTAATAACAAAGCAAACTATTGGTTAAAATGAAGCAACATTGTACCATAACATATATACTAACAATTAAAATTTATTTAATATGCTAAACACAAGCATTTAGTGAGAACGATAATATTTTACGGTTAACTGGTGGGTACCATTACCAATATTGTTTTGCAACCTATATAATTAAAAAAAAATGTTCTTAAATGCTTTTTCACCAGCTCAGCATTGGTGACCGATGAACCCTTGAAGTTTTACATACAAGTAATTTTTGATACATAAGATATGATATTGGTTAACACATTAATAAAGAGGGGGTATAAGAAATATATAAAAGTATGGAAAATGTGGAAAAAAACATTGAAGAATTATATATAGATAAAAGGAAAGAATGGTATATGGTTAGTTGTTGGTGGGGGTGAGTGGTTAATTAGCTTAGGTAGGTGTCTGTGATAGACACACGCATGTCTGGGCAGGGCTTGAAGAAAGGAAAAAAGGGAAGGATCCTGGGAAAAGTAAAAGCATGATTGTAGCAGGTGGTGGTGGAGAGGATGATTATGATTATAGCCACTGGGGAATCTCATACAAAAGGGAATTGAGAATTGATGAGATGAGTAATGGACCACTCTCTCTCTCTCTCTCTCTACTTTCAATTGGTTTGCAGGGAATATGGTATACGGTCAAAGCAGGTCAAAAGCTTACAAAAGGACATTATTGGTCAGGCTACTGTGGGACCACCCACACCCTAACACCTCCTGCCCAAATCAATTCTCGGATTTTGTGTTTTTCTTCTTCCCTCTTCCCTCCTCTCATAATTCTTCCAATCAACCCAATGCTTTCATTCTCAATGCAAATAATAATACTCATTTCTATACACCTTACTTTAATATATTTATTAAATTTTTTTAATTGTTAAAATAATGTAAATTAAATAGTTGTGTATTTTAAGTTTAATAAATACTTTCTTCCTTGATTTCCTTAACCAATGTTTGGACATTATAATATCATACTGTATATATATATATATATATATATATATATATATATATATATAAAACCATGTAAAAAAGCTTAGGTAAGGAAGCAACCCATGGATCTATCTCTCCAAACAATGTTTGCTTAAGGCAACTGGGCAAGCTACCGACTGATGCAAAGAAACCTGTGCTGTATGAGAGAGAGAGAGAGAGAGAGAGAATAAAATTATTAGAGTAATCATATGATGTAAGGTGCTGGCTAGGCCCGCTTCCTCAGTGTTTGATGCCTCTGCTGGCAGATTAATTGTACTCTTCAAGTCTGAGAAAGTAGATTCTATACTATTCCTGTCTCACTTTCGTGAGATGGGGAATATCATTTGCCTTTTTTTTTTTAATATCTAAGCTCTAAGGATCAATGAATTTCACTTTACATCTTCCTCTATGATTCTTCCCAGTTTTTTTCTTTCCCTTATGGTGAAAATTGGAAATCTTTTCTTCATTTTTTTTATCATATCCTTCCCCGGGTTATGATTATGAAGTATGAACCACCACATACATACATACCATTGATTTCCATTTTCTCCCACATTTTATCATATGGATATTAAGAATGATGCACAACATAACATACATGCAACTGTGCTTATATAATTTTAATATGAAAATAATGAGGTTTAACCTATGATCTTATATAAACTATCACAACCCTTTATTATTAGGTCAATTTTAACTATTTATTATATATTTTTATTTAATTTTTCTAATCATTAATATAGCTATAGCTATAGATCAGCATAGTTTGCAGAAGCAATATTGTGCTTGTTGTCCTTTTAAATGGGTTTGATGGTTGTGCAGGAAAAGGGTTCTGTAAATTCTTCAACTAGAAAATGAATTTGCGTCATGTGTGATGCTCAAAACTCTCCAGATATGGAAAATTTTGTAAGATTCTCCACTGCAATATGCAAACTGCAGTGTCCTCCTGTCTTCTTGTGTAGGGAGTACCATTATGTTGCTTGCTAAATGGTGTAACACTCTTCCAGATTCTTTCTTTTCTTTTTTCAAGCAAACATATCAAATGGAAAAAAGCACCAACAAATTTACAAACTCTAAGATTGTAACAATTCATACCACGCAACGTTTTAAATTAACATCTATATATTGCGATCACAATTCGGATCCATCGAAATATTGCAATATTAGGAGTCATTAATGGGACAACATGTCGCTTTTATAGGCTGGTGTTCATAATTTTTGTATTATTATCATTGATTATCATTATTGTAATCTTGATGACAGATGAATTACTTTTAGCAACAGCCACAACCTTGATTTCGATAGTTAGCATCAACTTAAATGTGACTAACGAATAAATAAACGAAAAGGATCATAATAGAGGAATGGTTAAGGGTATTTAAATGCTCAAATTTAAACTCCGCATGCACAATTAAGAAAAATAATAATGGGAAGGTTGTGTCATGTTAGGGATTAGGAAAATGCATGTTTTTAATGTTTATTTTTTTCTTTTATAAATAATTATAAAAAATTGTCATGCTTTCAATTTTTAAAGCCTTTTTTTTCTATTTTATGTATGAATCCTTGAAATTAGAAAATAAAAGTGAAAATGAATTATATTAATTTACAATTATTTGTGAAAAAAAAATAGAAAGGGTTTTCTCAAATTCAATAGGTCAATATATAAGGATGAGAATACATTAGGTTGGCTTGTCAAATGCCTATGATCAGGTTTGACTCAGGGTCTAAGCCTATTCATCAAATAAGCTAGTTTAATGTACTTTTAAAAACTTATTTCATTAAAAATATGATAATTTAAGCAATTTAAAAACATTTTTGAGTTATATTAAATAAGCATAGCTAATATGTTGCTGCTGCTGCTGCTTTTCTTATTGTTGTTATATATATACACACACAGTGTCTTAAAATTTGTATATTTGTGTTGGCTTATTTAAAACGTTAGACTCATTAATTTATTAATTAAAAGAAAGTACTTGCCTGTGTTGGTCTTCTTCTTTTTTTGTGTTGGTCTATTTAAAATGCCATGAAATCACTTGTATGCCTGCCTCCTTCATGTCTCCTCTTTCGTTATTTTTCTAATAAAAAATAATATTAGGAAAAATTAATAAATCCGAAAAATAATGTTACATTTTAGAAGAAAGAGAACATTTTTTTTAATCATATTATTTCTATTGAGAAAATAGGAAAGAAGAAATGAAATAGAGACAAAATCACTTCAATTTGATTAATTAGGCGCTTTAGTTTAGTAAATAGACTAAGCCTTCTTGGGGTGAAGTTTACTCTAACTTAACTTAATTCAATTAATCCATCCATAATGATTAATAAACCTCAACTTAGGTCACACTAGTCATACAAATAAAAAATTACATAAAAGTTTTAAAATAATTATCAAAAAATAATAATTTTAATAATATAATAATAATAATAGTAATTAGTTAACAATATAAAAATTATATTATTAATATTTTAATTAAATTTTAATCATTAATAAAGATAGCAATAAATTATAATATTTTCATAATATCACGGTAAGAATTATTGATCTGTAATACAGACTTTATAATCTTACATTTGAAATAAAATCCATTTATGTTTTCCCAAAATTTCAGAATAGTATCAAATTTTTAATTTATCATTTTATTGACTAATCTCTTTAAAGTTCAAGATACTTGTCTATAAAAGAAAAAAAAACAAGACAAAATTTAAAAATCAACAATGAGACAAAACAAACATTGAAAATGTCTAAATAAAGTTAACGAGTTAAATATTATTATCCTTATAATTTTATATACCTTTGATAAGGGAGGATATTATTCATCACGGAACAAATCATTATATAAGTTTGAAATTCTAGTTCCTACACAATAATAAGGACCTGTTGATGACGTTTCTAAGATTAATTCATGTGATCGAATTATTTATAAAATAGATACTCAACCTCGTATAAATACATGGAGATTTCAAAAGAGAAAAAAGAAATCGATTAGAGAAATGTATCGTATCAAAGAAACACACTTGTTTTGGGGAGGGGGTATATAAAATAAAGAAACATTCTCTTGTTAATTGGATGGCGACTACAGAGTGAATTTTTTATATTTTCGTATATATATATTTTTAAAATATATTATGATGTTGTGGTATCTCTGCTATTTGTTATTTGTCTTGTTTTACAAAGAGACACCGATCTGATGCACAAGGAACCCTTGTAGGCAAGTGTCACTTCACTCTTAGTTGTCATCTGCTGCATATGTTTTTCCTTTTAATAATACATTGTCTTTTAGATGCATTCACTTCATTCCAATATACTTGCATTCATACTTTTCATATGTTTTATTATTTTTATTTATTTATCTATTTTATAATCAAGCAATATACCAAGATTCCATCCAACCATTCCAACAAGATTTTTAATGGGAAAAGTAAAATAAAAGTTTATCTTTTTCTGACCAAATGTAACTCTACCTTAAAATCAACGTTAAATTATTATTTTTGAACAGAAAATAAATATTAAACTAAAGCACAAGGGTTCTCAAGCCATGTAGATCCACAAAGACACAATAGAAACCACTAAGAAAATCAGTACATAAATATTAAGGGAAAGTGGGAAAAAAATTAAAACGTTAAAATTTAATTTTTATGTTTAAGTTAATAAATTAAACACTTAACTAAAGACGCACGAATGTGATGGCATGAAGAATGATGTGTACGATATAAATAACTTGTATATAATAGGTTTGTCAAATAGATAGAATCTATAACAGTTGGTTGATGTGATGGTTTATAATAATGTAATACAAAACTTGTTCAACATAATGTTTAACACAAACAAAAGCTGAGATTCGGACATTGTATTGTATGGTGTAATGATTCCCTCCAACTACATACATGCATACCGCAGTTGCTGAATAGTTCGGAATTCAAATTCAAATTTTAATCATTACTTAATTTTTTAAAAAGATTACTTTAAGAATATTATACTGTTTGAATTTTAGACAGTTAGACAAAGAGATTACTTACCGTATGACTTGATGATGAATAAATAGGTAGAAAAATATAAAATATAAAAAGTAAAATGAAAAAATTAATTAGATGAAGAAAACAAAAAATATTTCCTTCACTTGTTTGAATGAGTAAAAAATGAGTGAAAAGAAATAAATAAATAATATATTATAATAATAAATTATTATATTATTTTATATTATATAAAATTATATATCCATTATTTTTAATATAAAAATATTTAATAATTAAAATTTAGAAACAAAAAACATAAAAAAAAACCCTTCTTTTTCCTAGTTTTCACGGCTAGAAGAGAGAAAATAGAAAAAAAATTACATGTGGAGTTAATCTTAAATTATTTTTCTTTTAAAATTTCAATTTAAAAATAATAAAAATGATACACTTCCTTCTAATTTTTTTTCTATTTCATATCATACAAACAAACACAGCATTAGTATGCTCTAGCAAAACTTTAGAGCACGGGTACTCTATGTTTTTGCATTGCATTTCCAGCTATTGATATATTACAAAAATAATGGACAATGATAATTGAAAAGGCGCAAAAACAAAAGGTAGTTTTAGATAAAAAAAAAATTAAAAGTCCTTAGTAAAGAACTATACCAAAAAAAAAAAAGGTTTGAAGGTGGAGTGAGTAGAGCTTCGATCGCGGTGGTTTCAATTTTGGTATCCCTCCGTTGACTTACACAGTGGTTATGTGGATGAGGGTTTGAAGGTTTCAATATTTTTTATGCTTTTGTTCACCATGGAAAATAATGCCTTTCAATTGTGTATGGTTGCTGAAAGATGGGTCTTCGTGATATGGATGTTCAATAACTCATCTAAAGTGTTTCAAACATTTAAAACAATCCAAAAAAAAAAACGTTAAATAGAATAAATTTAGCTAAAAAATCAAAAACCAAAAAATCCATATTTTTTTTTGTGAAGTTTAGCAAATTTTAGATACTATAACCTAAACCAAAATTATATTATTATTTCTATTCTATCCTCCTATAAACATTAGAGCTTTCTCAATAGGTTTCGGCTCATGAGCCAACCTAGCCCAATTTAATTCACCTGTGGGTTGGATTGCAAAATTTTAAATTCACATATCTATTCAATTTTTTTGGTATGGGTCAACTAACTTGCAAGTTGTAGTAGGTCAACCCATGATGAACCCATATTCTATAACAATTTGAGTTTTTATTTATATTTTATTTTTACCTTTTTAATTTTTAAAAATATTTTGTAATTTAGAGCCAATTCACCAAGTTGATAGGTTAAGGTGGGTTGACATTTTATTGACTCACACAAAAGTAAGACAGGTGATGAGCTAGTTCAGGTAGGCCGAACTAACCCATTTTAACACCTTTAATAAATACTAACCTAAAAATTATGTCTTATTAAATATATTTAATTTTAAAAAATAAATAAATCTATTTTAAATTTTGACTTATAATTAAGATTGTATTTGTGACTTATAATAAGATTTAATATTTCAAATATTTTTAATGTGTTTGACTTTTAATATATTGTTTTGAGATTCTATTCATATTTTAATTAATAAAATTTATTTATTTATTATTAAAAAAATATTTTATCTTAAAAAATTAAAAATATATAAAAAATAAAAATAATCGATCTAATTTAAATCATGATAGATCGAATTGAATTGATTCAATTTTAATATTATTTTTAAATTGACCCAAATCAAACAGTAATTTTTTTATGATCAAATTAAATAAATTTTTATTTCAAAATTTATCCATATTTAATCATGAACATCGTTACAAGAGTGGCTGCCCTTGTGTGAGGTATTCTATCACTTTTGAAGTATAACGTGTAATTTTTTTTTAATTTAAAACAGAGGAACTTAATATTAAATAATAAAAATTTATACCTATGGTTATGGAGGACCGGTGCTACAAAACTAAAGTGGAACCGTAAACTGCCTACTAGTTGTACTAATATTGAAATTTGAAGTACAAACACTATACATTGTAATATAATATGACTATTTTTTAGAAAAAAAAACAGTTTACATATATATATATAAAATATGATATAGAAAGAAAGATATTAAAATAAAAATATTGTTAAAATATATAATAATTAAAATTTTATATAAAATTTGCACTTTACTCCTTCACCTCACGTGTATATGTTTTTCATTTTGATACTTCAAAATTTCCAGTTGTATTTATTTAATACTTTAATTATCTATTTCATCGTTTATAAATTTGTAGCAGGATTATATGCATTGTATTTTAAAATTAAAATATTGTACAAATATTTTATTTAAAATTAATTAAATTATGAATTGAAAATTTGAAATAAACCTATTTTTTTATTATTAATGTATACATCAAAATAGTTAGTTATAATATAAAAAAGTTTACATAAATATTTATATTAAACATTAAAATTTAATTTAGTAATTGATGATCTTAAAATTAATTTTAACTAAAGAAAAAGAATATGTTTGATAAACTATTTTAGTTAGCTGAAAGTTAAAGTTACCAAATAAAAAATTTATTCATATATTTTAATTCTATTTAATAAAATAATTTATTTCAGTAGTTAATATTTTTTCATATAGTTATTAATATTTTTGAAAAAAATTTAGATATTTCAATTTATGAAGTTTTTTTATTTTTATCCTTAATATATTTTTATAATATGATATTTTATTTATTTATATATTTTTATAAATTTAATATTATTTTATTATTTTATAATAATATTATTAATTTTAATTAATTTATTTTTATATTATTATAAAATATTATATTTTAAATTATTATTTTATATATATTATTTATTTTATTTTATTAAAAAATATTGAATCATTTAATAAAAAATACAAAAAAATATTTACTTTCTAAAAAATATTTAAAATTTATTTATATAAAAAATTAAAAATATTTTTATTTAATTAAATTTTAATATATTTGTTATTAAAAAAATAAAATATATCAAATTTATAATATTTTAATCTATAAATTATATTATTTTTTATTAATTTATATTTATCAACTAATTCAACTGTTAATTTTATCAAATATTTTTAATTTAATTATTTTTTAAATTTTATCTAATTTTTCAACTTTCAATTTATATCTTTCAGCTGATTCTACGAGACTTATTCTAAAATTATCTTAATAGTATTTATATTAAAATCAATTTTTTAATACATGCATGATATCCGAACGAAATCCTGTTAATTCAAATTTGCTTTTATAAAAAGCAGTTATATATAATCAATTAATCATGTTACTCAGTTTTATAAACATTCATCCAAATACGTACATAATTATTGAACAAGAGAAAAATATGTCAAGATTCACATTATATTTGATTTTATTTATTTTTAAAATAACAATTATTTATTTTTTAAGTTTATAAAAAATTAAAATAAATAATTATTTATCTAAAAAACTAATCCAAATATACACTTAATCATATATAGATTTTACGATAAGTTGAAATGTAGCTTGACCCTTAAAACCATGTTTAATTAAGTGAAAAATTGAAATTTGTGAGTAGTTGCAAAATTTATATTAAATTTTATTATAAATTTGTCTTGAGATAAAAAATTTCAATATATATATATATATATACTTGAAATTCACCTTTAAGTAAAATTACTTTTATAAAATTGAGATCGCTCAAAATTAAGTTTAAGCTCTTAACTTAAATGGATGAATAAAAGTCAGGTTAATATTTTATCTTAAAGCAAGAAAAGATTATTATTATTATTATGAAAAGAACTTGAGAACAATCCATAAGGTAGCGAAAATTCATATAAAAACAAACACCTCCAAATTAGCCCCAAATAGATACACCAAAAGATACATACCCAAAATTAAGAACTATCAAACCTCACATAATTACAAGCAAACCCATCAACGATCCAAAAATTGAAGTTTCGACAATCTAATAATTTCTTCATCGTCATCGTTAAACGACAAATTTTCAATGATTTCCTTACTTTCCAAATCCTCTTTGCCTCCTCATTGTTATCAATTATCATTATACAATCCATATTTTCTTTGCATAAAATAGCATTTCTCTTTCTAATATCATCGTCTCGCCAAGTTCCGAATGCATAATTAGGTTAATGTTTTTTAAATGTTTATCTGGTTTTAAAGTCCAGTTCTAACCATTTAGAAAAAAAAAATTAGGTTAGTTTATTTGTGTAAATATGTAATTGATTGTTATTGTTGGTGTACTGTAATTAATTGAAATAATTTAAAATATAATTGTTCATTTATTTTGTTATACAATGAACGTATATATGTTTGGTAATAACTGTTATTTAAAAAAAAAATTTATAAAAGTTGAGAAAAATAAACAATTATTGAAAATAAATTAAACTAAATACAAGATAAATTTTTAAACAATATTTTAACTGAGACAAAGCCTTTAGTCAATCTTGTGTTGGAAAAAGAAGTCCAAACTTGATAAGTCTGTGTTTGGAAAATGTTGACACCTTTAGAATGAACAAATTCAATGAATACAAATGTGCTTTGTTTATTGCACCCATATTTGCCATGTAAAAAACAAAAACAACTTTACATTCCAAAAATAATTGTATGAGTATTGAAAAAAAGAACTTCATAATTTACTATTATAATATTATTTTAACAATATTTACATATTTTTATTGGTAATTACGCATTTAAAAATGACTTTTATTAACATAATATTATTTTTATTAAAATTTCTTAACTTTTAATCCTTTTTATCTAAATATTTATAAAATTGAGATCATTCAAAACTAGATAAAACTTGAACTCGCCCATTATTATCTACTCTTATCTATTTATCTATAGAATAATTAGATACTAATTAAAAGTGAATATTTGTTTCAATGAAAATTCAAATTGTGAGTTATTACTTTATGTATGAGAAACAACTCCTTCTATTACAATTAGATGAATATTGTTCATCTTGTGTGTAAATCTAGTTATCCATTACATGCAGATTGGATTGGCTTTCCAATCAATAATTACTCCATTTTGCATTGGAACAAAATGGCCTTTTCAATCTTTCTTGTTACACTCAATCCCTCAATCTACTCTCCCGTAAGGCCCACACCACAGGACCTGCTCAAATGGAGGATAATACTTTGGTGTTTCTCAATTAGAAAACCCTTTAAACAATTTCAAGAGGTTCAGTTTGGAGCTTCATTATTGGAAGTGTGATTTGCTTAACTTTTGCATTCAACATTGTTGACTTTTCTGGTGTGTTTAATATTGGTTTCCACTTTACTGTATACTATTATTATTATTATTATTATTATTATTATTATTATTATTATTATTATTATTATTATTATTATTATTATTATTATTATTATTATTAATCATCGATCATTAAGTTCATTTTACCCCCAACGTAATTGATCAGAGTAAATATTTAATAACCTGTAAATTTAGATGACTTTTAAATAAATAAAATTTAGGTGAAATATTCTAACTATTTTAACATTATTTTCAAATTAAAATACAATAAAGCATAATTATTACTACTTTTTAATATCAACTTTTATTACCTGAATAAATGAGATAAAATTTTAACTTTAATTAGAAAACAACAAATTACTTAAAATATACCTCTAAAATTGTCCTTTTAATTACAATATCAAAAGAATTTTATATTTTTTTTATATTATTATTCAATCATTAACTATCATATAATTACAAATTCTTAATTTTGTTAATAATTATTTTAAAAATTATATTCACACTAACTTTAATAGTATAAAAATTTTATGTTAACAACATATTAAAATTAAACATTACAATTAAACTCGTATCAAAATTCCAAAGTTCCACAATCATGTCAACGAAGATAACTCAGGTGAGGACAAAATTAAGCCCACTTTTCTCTTTGGAAAAGTTGAGATTAGTTCAACTACTTTATCATCCAAAATGGCGATGACAAATTTTGGGAAAAAAGTGCTCCTCTATAGCTCCATATCCGTTTTATTTGATTTGCCATAGTTTGACAACACTTTGTCAACTTCCTATGAAAATATAAATAAGTGAAATGTAACATGCCCTGATGCTTTAAAATGATAAAAGAGATGAAAATTCATCTGCCTCAACATCTGACTAGCTAAAAGTAAGTATCATAATTATACAAAACTTCCACATATCCTAATATATATGGAAAATATTTACACATACAATGCTAATCAATAATGTGTGTTTATCAACCATCAACTCTGTAAATATTCTCATGTGGACACATATATACAAATTTGAGCCACACGTTTTTCAGTCAACTATGTTACATAGTGCATAGTACAATATTCTCTGTATCATTTTCCGTTTTAGCCTTTCTTTTTTTTTTTCAATAGCCAATTGACCATTGTCTAAGGTTAGAAAAATAATTAACGTGGCAAACTAAGGAGCTAATCACGGCAAGTTAAGCAGGTCTTTGCAAACTTATTATTTAACTTTTTTTACGATTGATTAAAATACTCTGTTGGTATAAAGACAAAATCATTTTCATTCAAATTTGAAACCAGTATTATAGAAGAGTGTAACATTCTTCCTCTTACTATGTTTAACTAGGCAATGGATGTTTTTGGGAAAAATAGTTGATAGGTTAAATGAAAGTTGTAAACTTAATTTTAACTATTAGTTAAATGTTGGAAGATGTTAAGCTAACTTATTTAATTAGAAGGATTTGATAAAATTAGTTAAAATATCTAATAAATATAAAGATATATATATATATATATATATATATATTATAGATAAAATTATACTTTAAGGTAGCATTCATTGGTCTCGTTACCATCCCCAACCATTTCAGCTTACCCACGGCGTTGAAGAGTGAAGGTTGGAGTTATGCAATTTTTCCTACTCTATCCTTCCAAGATATGTGAATAACATTTTCTTTTTTCATAATTCAAATACTAAACAGATAGATACCTCCGCACAGCAGCAACATAATTGCAGAAACCACATGGAAGGAAAAGTATCAATGAACAAAAGTCGCCAATTTCATAAGGAAGTGAATGAATACATTGAAACGTTGGGAATTAATTGAACTCAAATTACAGTATAGAAAAACCTGAAGTATAACCCAGCACACCTAAATTGAAGCTAAGTTCATCTACATGTATAAATCTTACTAGTACACTTCATCTATGCTTTTATAAAAAATAAGTATGAATCCTCCTGTTAGAAAAGAAAACCACTTGATTTCTAACCCCAAAACAATCGAACCTTGCTATACTACAAACAACATTCTTTACTATTCTATAAAAACATAAATCGATTAGTAGAATGACATACATTGAATCATATTGTTCTCTAACCTTGGGCAAAAGGGGGAAAACTGTCGTTTGACTTCTTGAGTTCTATTCAAAATGCATCACAGCCCTTGCTGGGGCTTTTGTTTTCAAGACCATCTCTTCATACTCATCTTCAGGGTTTGACAGAGCAATAATTGCCCCTCCAGCTCCTATTGAAGCTTCACCCTCATGTACAATGAGTGTTCTTATGACAATATTTAGATCAAATGTCTGATTATACGAGAAGAATCCAATACAGCCTGAGTAGATACCTCGAGAACAACTTTCAAGAGAATCAAGAAGTTCCATTGATCTCAACTTTGGTGCACCTGTCATTGATCCACCAGGAAATGCAGCTTTGACACAGTCCACAGCACTGACATCCGACCGCTTCTTCCCACGAATTGTACTCACCATTGTGTGAACAGTTGCATATGATTCCACATCCATGAGATGTGGCACGTTAACTGATCCAGGATCACAGACACGACCAAGGTCATTCCTTAGAAGGTCAACAATCATCAGGTTTTCAGCCTGATCCTTTTCACTGAGAGAGAGAAAACCAGTTAGTTCACAACAGATTCACCAAACTGAATCGAATTTAGAGTGCTTTGCCATATCAACATGTTATAATTCTGGATATTTAATAATTGTATCAGCTTTGTATGAGGAAGGCCCATTGAAAATTGGACCTAGAATTCTCCTGAACATCTAAACTTAGATGACAAATTCATAATTAAAGTCATGATTTTGTTTCTAAATTATTGAAGCAGTAAATATACTTGGATGATAAACAATGCCTGGGAGAAATATTTCCAAAGTTTAAACTGGAGTAGTAGAAAAATTTGTAAATAGTGATGGATAGAAATAAATGTAGGTCACCTGAACTGTAATTTCAATTTGAGTTGCTCATCTTCCTCTTTGGTAGCACCTCGGGCTATCGTACCCTTGATGGGCTTAGCTTCTAGTATATTGTTCCTATCCAACTGCAGGAACCTCTCAGGAGAAGAACAGCAAATATACAAATCCTCTTTTGAAAAATTAAGCCAAGCAGCATAAGGTGCTGGATTCCTTTCTCTCAAATGCAGATAAAGTCCAAGAGAACTTAATTTCCCAATGGGTTTCCTTATCTGAGTTGTGAGGCATAACTCATAACTTTCTCCATCTTTAATGTAGTTTAGACACTTCTTAACATCCTCAATGTATTCGTCTCTAGATTTTTCAGATATAAAACCAGCCTTACTTGAGGAAAAAGTTAAAAGATGAGAGTCCTGTGTTTCCAAAGGCATTCTCACAGAGCGATTTAAGCTTAGAAGCTTATCCTCTGCATCATCCAACCACTGTGCAATACTTGAACTTTCTTCATGTATAGCCAATAAATAAACATCCTCATTTTGGTGGTCAATAGCTACAAGATTATCAGCAAAGAAAAAACATGCATCTGGAGTTTTAGATTTGTGACGGTTAGAAGTGACACCACATTCAACTTTGAGGTCATACCTGCAATACTAAAAATCAATTATTTGTCTTGTGTTGGTTCACTAGAGAGATCACATTGAAATGATAGGATTTTAGATGTTGAAGGAGGAAATTTAGAGAATAGAGACAAAATACTCTGAAACTGAATTGATACAAAAACATAAAGCACCAATCTTTATTCATTCTAAGAAATAACCAAGATACTATTAGAAACTTTTCATATATTCTATTTCTAACACCTTTTTTAAGTTAAAGCTTACTAAGTTGTATATTTGTTATAAATAAACCTGATTAAAAATAATATGGCCTCCACCAAACATGACTCAATCCGCAGGCCAAGCATTTAGGTCCAAAGACTAGCAAGGCAAATGCATCTAGGACAAAAACTAGGGCCAGATCACGTTGGATTTGCATCCTCTCATATTGTTCAATAACATGATACGATCACCTCAAAAAGAGACAAATTTTATCATATTTAATTAGTATGACCTACAACCAATCATGGTAGGTACTTAATTTAGATAAAAAGTGTATATATCATGTCAGTTAACAATAGGAGAGGATCCACATTCATATCACACCTAGGCCAAAACCAGTAGGGGCCAGCCACATTTGCGGCTAAGATCAAGGCCATACCACGTTTGATAACAAAGATTAGTTGAACATGTGTTAGTTAACTTAATAAATAAAAGTTAGAAAATTTTGAAATAAAAAAAGGAAAAAAAGTTTTAGAGAGAAAAACAAAATTCACTATATTTACAAGGACTAAAAATATATTTTTGAATTTTATTTTAAAATATAATCAAGATACTATTGAATATTTTTCATTTTTCTAGCAAAAATTTTGTATAATAACACCCTACAAGTAAACATCTTAAGCAAGGAACATCCAAAATATCAAAATGGAGGTCCATATTAGTTCGAACAGAATAAATGTAGGGCTATATGGCAATCAGTGATGATTATCTTAATAGCAAAAGTCTAAGACACGGACATAAGTTACAACATAAAATGAGGAGAAAGAACGGAGGACGAGAAAGAGTGGCTATACCCACAATGAAGAAAGTCAAGGCATCATAAATAGATAAAAAGATACATTTAGAAAACTACGCAGTTGCTTGACATATGCTTAAGTATTTGAGTAGATTCAGTGTAAACATATAACTGCTGCGCTTTACCACCTACCCGATGTAACCAACATATCCACCGTGAAAGTCAAATGGCAGACCTTCATAATCACCTTTATCGTATTTGTATGATTGAAGCTCCTGCAACATTACAAAGACAAGGTATTTATTTAGGAGAAAGGAATAAAAGGAGAAAAAGATTAAATAAATTTAACTATAGTTATTAGGAAAATGAAAATAAGTTCTATCATCATTGAGAAAATCCGAGCATGTTAGGAAATATTTTAAGTATGCACCGAGATAATATATACACATGATGGAGGTTCAAATACACAAAATTTCACTTTTCTGATATCTAAATCCTGTTTACTTTATCTTGAGTGCTACCCCACCCCCTTTTTTATTTCTTAACCTCATCTCTGATAAAAGCAAAAAACATTCAAAGAAATACATGGCATTTTATCGGTCTAAATCACAAGAGAATGGACGATAAGGATATTCTTTGTCTATATCAGAATATTTGTTCTGCTAACATATGTCCTGTTTAGGATAAACCTCTTTTGGAGAAAAAAGAATTTCCTAAGAGAAAAATGGGGGCAGTATACCAGGGAAGGATAAGGATCTAATTGGTTTGGCATTGAAGGTCCTCACAACTCCATGTTGGGATGCATGCAATGGAGTTTGAAAAGGTGCAAAATACAAAAACAAACAAGCTCTAATATATCCTCCAAACCATAGACTAAATATAAGGATTAATTCTCTGAAAGCTTGATCTGTTATGTAGAAACCTAATAATTATTTTATATCTCCAAAATGCCCCTACGTTTGAGAGCCTTTTAGGCTTGAAGCATAGGCAAGAATAGGCCCATCGTGACCTTGTGTGTTAACTACATAAAAAAGAATAACAAAGATGGAACTCCTAAAGGAAGCTCTAATGGCATGTCAAGGATAAATTCTCCTAGAAGTTTTAACTGTTAGGATGAAGCCCAAGAATGTTCTTATATGTCTGTGATATGCAAGAATACAGCATAAAAAGGCCACCACAGTTTCAGTGTATACCTTGTTCAAAAAATCAAGAAAACCACCTTCCAAGAATATTGTTTCGGAAGAACCTTGAGAATCTTCTATTGACAAATAGCCACCACCTTTTGGGCACCCATTACTGGAAAAAGAATGAAAGATATACATTACCTAACATTAGATACTTCTATCTACACGGGTAAAAAAATTTAGTGTGACAGATATTTTTTCACATTGATGCATCAATAAAGATAAGTAGTGCAATTCATAAAGCATGCAATACAGCACAAGCAGACCAACTATTTTGAAGAAGCACATACAACACCTCACACAAAAATATAACATGATTTTTAAAAAAATCTAAAATGTAGAGGAGAATTTGAAGAAATGAAAGAAATTACAAATTAACAGTTTAAGAGGATTAATTTTAAACCTTTGATCAGACAATCTAAATGTTAATTGCTTCCAAAGTGGTCCACCTTTTCCGCCCATAAATGAAAAGCGTGCTCTTCCCTAATTAAGATGGGAAGAATGTTAATAAAAATAGGACTATAAGTAGTACATAAAGAGATGCTATGTTGCTCGATGATTATAATTTAAAGATCCAAATGAGGGAAGATCCATGTATTGTGTATTATAAACGAAACATGAAGGTGTCTTCGACTTCATTTCTAAATAATCAAACAAAACATGAATTTATAGAAATACCTTCTCTGTGGAGGAACTATCCAACCAAAAGGTATTTTCAGTTTCATGTCCAAACAACCCACAAAATATACTTTTTGCTCCTCCAACTTGACCAGCCAAGTGACCAAATTTCCTCCATTTCAACTTCAAACATTTATAATCAGTGCTTGCATGAAGAGCATTTACCACACCAAACATTTCTAAAGGCTTCATCACTGCATTATGATACAGTGGATGTCTATCTCCATGATCTACATTTTTTAACTGATCCACTGCATTATTCTCTGAACTAACACTTCTGCAAACATCTCTGTAGAGTCTATTTTCTCTTGAAACCAGCATGCATGCTAAAGAAAGTTTACTGCTTAGGTAAAATTACAGAGAACTAACATAGAAATTTGAAGGCTAATGGAAATTAAGAACAAAACTATGGAACATGTAAACAATTTTAGAGGTATCTTACTCTAATTAGGAACAGAGACTGGCATACAAGATAGAACTTAATATTTGTATCAGAATTTTTCTTCAAAAATTTCTTAAACATTAGCAGAAAAAGCAAAGTGGCATCCTTAATAATGAAGCAAACATTAATCCTCATATTAGTATTCAGACAATTAATTTGATAAGCATTTATGATGGAGCGAATTGTAAAGTTATTCAGTTTACCATCAGAATGTGCATGCTTTTCCTTGTATGATGACCTAAATCTCAGCCAATAATCATGCGTAATCTCTCTAAAATTCTTGAATATTTGACTTCCATGGCATGTTGCAACACTCTCCGGATGAAACTGATGGTCAAAATTGTTGAGTTGAACATAGTTAAGAAATAATAAATAAATATAAACACAAAATATTATAGGCAGATCATTTATGCACTCAACACCTGCACACCATAGTGTGGCCTTGTAGAATGCCTGATTCCCATAAGAACTCTTGCACTTCTAGTTTTACCATAACAAAAATGGCTTGAACTCCCATTTCCTACTTTTGCTGGTAAAGGATCAGCAAAAATGCTTTGATCTGTCTGAATTTCATGAGCATAGGACTTGCCAGAATCCTTGGACCCAATGAAAGGAAGCGTGCTAGTGGAAGAGGTCCATGCTATTGGAATAAGCTCTTCAGGAAGTGATTCAGAATCTATAACCAGTGAATGATATCGAACCACCTGAAATATGTGACAAACAACAATTATGACTAGGAATGGTAAATTAGATACCTCTTAGTTAAATTTTTAGGAAAACAAGATATATAACAGGAAAAAAGGATAAATAAACAAAGCAGTTTGCATCCATAATTTTAGACGAAGGATTGCATCGCTGCATCAATCTTTTCAGATATTATCAACCAGTTATTTACATACAAAGCCAATTGTTCTGAAATACAAATTATGGAAATAAACTACAGAATGGGGTTTTGGTTTGGAAAATGTTTTAGAGTTCCTAGGAATGGTTCTCTATTTTGATTAAAATTGAACTAAAGAAGGGTGATTTTGTGAAAATTGCCAAGGTTACTATGAATGTGCAATTCGATCAAACACATCAATCAAGCATTCCTAAGAATTTCAACAAACATTCCTGAGATTGTTCCCAGAAAATCAAACACTTTTGGTGGCATGCCGTGAAACCAACACCAACTATGTATTTTAGCCCTTCCTCACTCACTCACCCAGCCACCTCTCTTTCCCATGGGAGAAAAAAGAGAAATATTTGTAGCAAAACCTCTACCAACAAAATTAGACGATGTATTCTTTATTTGCTAATCTTTATTAAAACTTGAATAAGAAAGAGAAAATATTGTATAACACAGTAGAATAATACAGGCCAACGAATCAGGAGTCCTTCTTAAACAAAAGAGACAATGGGAAGACGACAAATAAAGATGAAAACAACAGCTGAAAGTCCATATATCTGACAAAGAAAACCTCCTAAAAGAAACCACAAGAACAAACCAGAAGAGAATCAAAAGATATTTTTCTTAAACCAAATGCCCTACATGCTTGCAAAATGAACACAACACCATAAAACCTTTCCCTCATTTCTTTTCAGCCCCTGAAAACCAGTAAGAGATCAAAATTCTAACAAGTCGAAAACAAATTCAGAATTAACCATGAGTCCCAAACAACTTAGCCCATAACTGCAGTGCAGTATCAGCAATCCAGAATGTAAGGAACCTGGTATTTTATTACTCAACTAACTAACAGAAATAACAACTAACCTAACTAATTATTGATTGTGAAACAGAACCCTAACGAACAACTACTGGAGATCTTACACAGAACAACTAAGATTAAAAGTTAAGAGTTTCCTAGTGGCACAATGACTTGTATGTCTCAAGTATGAATTTGAATTTCCATTCTTTCAAATATGTAGTGCTGAACATACCTCGAAACTTCTACCAGAAGGTATATCACGAAAAAGCTGGCAGCCACTGTGCTCAACTTCACTGTAAGGTACAAAGAAAAGGTAAAAACAAAGGCGCAGGAACAGATATGGGACTCTTATATGTCATTTTTGTTTTAGGTACATTTATTTTCCTGAGTGTAGCAATTACATAATATATACTTAAAAAACAACAGATATGGTCTTGAAATGTTTAACCTTACCTCAAACGTCCATGGATTGGTTCAGATGCATGGACAACTTGAGCTCCATGCACATAGCCTAATGCCTATCAGATCATAGATTAACCAATTAAGCAAGAACATAATGTAAACAACATTTATGAGAGGCAGGAGTATGGCATCTGATCCTATGAACCAAATGGATGAATTACAAGAGGATTAAGTTTAATATAATACATGGTAGAAGCCAAGACATGACAACAAAAAGCTACAGAGGCATTTGTGAATAAGTTCATAGCCAATATCAGAAAAAAAAAAATTGAGAACAAGAGTTCTCCCCACAAATATTATCAAAACATCGACCAACATCATGCATAATACAGCTTGTATGTTGTTTACTACTTTACTGCCTTAATTTAGATAGCTATCTTAAAAGAGTATCATAAATCAAATATGGACAATTACATTTTTAAAAAAAAAATAGAAAGATTGTCATCTTAATATTTTTGAACCCAAGTGTGTTGTTTTCTCCATTTCCTTCTTGATTCTAGTTCTAGCATAACAAACATGTAAATGGAATAAAATTTTCATCCCATTCCCACATAGAGAATACATTTAACAAAAATGCTCATTCCATTCCGAGCCCAGTCCCCATTCCATCCAAGAACTTTGCATAATTCTTAATGTAACAGTAGAGCATACAACTAGTGTGACAAACCCTACTTAGTTGATATCATAGTATGATTACACAATGATCTAGAAGGGAAGGCTAAGGAAATAGCAGGGATAAAGCTGATGTATGTTACCACAAGACCTTCAAGAAATACAGTGCACTCTATACTGAAACATGTGCATGATATTAACAGTAAAAGTTGAAACCTTAGAAGGTTTTTACAGTGTTCTAGAAAGGAAGAAAACATGGTCAATTGAAGGTTTGTGCAGAAAGAACATGGTTAAATTAGAAAGGAGAAAAAAAAAAGACAACAATCTTGCAAAAAAAGAGAAGAAAATACCTGGTGTCCTAGGCAAACACCCAAAATAGGAATATCCCAGCATTTAAGCAATAGCTGAAGACAAATGCCTGAAGCATACAAAATCATTTCCAAAAAAATAATAAAAATAAAGAATTTTCCACACTTCATGAAATAAAGATCAGTATTATCAAATTAAATCTTAATATTAAATTTTGCATACTAAATCAGGTGTCCTTTTAAAACAAATGTAGGCATAGGTATACTTACAAGCTATGTGGTTTGAGGGTGTTTCACTTACACAGTTACACCCCTTCGACTGTAATAGAGATGAAAATTTGAGAAGGATGGGTAGACAAAGAAGAAAATAGAAAACTTAGAATAAATGTATACAGAAGAAAGTTGGAGTAGCAAAATTTGATTAGAATATGACAAAAACTAGCCTAAGATGATTTGACCATGCTGAGAAGATCACTTGAGGCACTGGTGAGAAAACAGGATCAAATGGTAGAAGAGGCAATTAAAAGGGGGAAGATTAAACAAGACCTGGGGAGAAACCATCAAAAACACCTTACTCTAGATGGATCTATTGAAAATTTTGGTTTTGATAGTGCCTAATGATGTGGATTGATCAATCTAACCAATCCCATACAGTGCAATAAGATTTGACTGTTAACATTGAATGTTTCAATATTTTAACTTCTTGAAATCTGACGATCTTCTCTTAAAATCTCATATTTTGCATGTGTTGAAGGCCAAGTTTGATAGTAAGAAATAACAAATGGTGCTCAGCTAGCAGAGTTACTCTTTAACCAACTTCTTAAGCCATAGTGCCACCAGGGGCATCACCATACCAAAATATTTTATGGTTGTAAGTGAAATACTCATAAGGCCATATCGCACAAGGGCTGCAACTGTAGTTTTACCACGAATATATCATGCAGTGATACAAAGGCCTTTGAATGTAATAAAAAAAAAAAGATTATATATCCACTTACAACAAACTATTAGACATGGTTATGGTCTAACTCAACCCAAAAAACTAGCTTAAGGGAGGACAGCCCAAGCCTTATAAGGAGTATTTTACTCTTTAGACATATTCCTAACTAAAGTAGAACATCTTAAAACTAAACATCTACAAGTAGCCCAACATCTAAACTAAATAGGTTTTGATACCATATTAGAAATAAGATGGCCATAATTCAAACCCCGAAAGCTAGCTCAAGGAAAAGGGATTGCTCCAGTCTTTAAAGAAGTATTTTGACTATATTCCTAGCTAATATGAGAAGTCTTAACACAAACATTTAAATCTGTAATAGCAGCAACTTATTTCCGTTGCATCTGTTCAGGCATTAAATAAGTGTAGTGACATTACCAGTCCACAAGGACATTCTATGATTCTCACCTATATCTTCCGGGCATGCTGGAGAACCAGGTCCTGGTGATATTACAATGTTATCAAATGCATTTTCTTCGTACAAGTAATGGCAAAGTTCTTCCCATGTCCAATCATCATTTTGGATCACTGTAGGAGGGACTGGCAAAATGATAAAGCAAACCAGCTGTTAAAATGGACATCAACACATTGCATTAACTTCTTAAACCTTCCAAGCATAGAGTATTTTGTACTAGATTTTAGAATGTTCAGAAAGATGTTTAATACTTCCGCAATGCAAATTAGTGACATTTTGATTCAGACTCGAAGTTTTTCATTTTTAAAAAAAATAGTGACATATATACTAGCCAATAGTGTTTTACTATTTACATATAGAACAGTTCTATTTGAATCTACATATATTTTTTTGTAACCTTAACTCTATGGTGATCATCCAATGATTGGCCATTACAACTCCATTTTGAAATTCCCTAATGGAAATCACATTAGAATGAACAGCGAGGTTTATGAAAAGGAGGTAGGCTAACTCTAATTGTCTAATATCATGAATATATATATATATGGAGATAATAAATTTAATCATTAGTCATACATGTCTCCAACTGCAATTGTTCTAAGACCCCCAAAGCTGTTATTCTTTTAAATTGACTGCTATGTATAACATGCAATAATAAACAATTTGAACTGACATATTAATATAATCTATCACAAATAAGTTTGTTTACTGCATTTTCAACACATAAGAATTTTTCAATTTTGAGAGCTCGATGACAGGACAATATTGAATTGTATCTCTGCAATGAACCACATATGCATTTCTGGATTAAATCTTTTTATGGAATTTTTTCCCTGAAAGATTTTTTCATCATAAGCTATTTTAAGCAGACACTTTTAATAAACCAACATTTTCCAAATGTTTTCTACCCACATCCACATTCAAATGTGAAAGAGAACTTACCACCATTAATAATAGATAGCTCCTGGTATATATTGTATGTATAACTGTCATAGTTGTCAATCAACAATGTCCTTACAAAATCTGGCTTATGTATGGGCACCTGTAGCCTTTTCTTTCTTGTATATGACTCTTCTATGTGGCTGTGTATCATTTGGCAAGAAATTGTTGTGTTTCTTCCATCGCGATTTGATCCTGGCATATCACCTTTCTTAATGAAACAAGAGACCCTTACCGATGGTTTGGATAAAAGTAAGTTAACTTTTGCGTATGGTATGGATTCACCTGTAGGACAGGTGAGCTCAGAAGACAACGAACTCAGAGACGAGTTCATTTTGGAAGGAAAGTATCCACCTTCTGCAAATGAAAATGGATATAATTATTTATTTATCGTTAGCTAGCAAGTTTTTGGCTTGTAATTGGGTGCATTTGAATAAATAGTTTAATTTAGCATTTATTCACTAAGCTCTTACAAGGCTCATAGTATAAATTTTATCACGAAACTTGTTAGAATAAGCTAAAAAAAAAAAAAAACCTGTTTTAATAGACTACACCAAGAAACTTAATGAAATAAACTAAAAAAAGCTTCTAGGAATAAAAAATTATTTCCATTAGGTGCCATAAGCTCTTTCAGACGCCTCTGTATATACAGACAGCAACTAAACTACATGAAAGAACAAATCATGCATGGAGAAGTGAATTCAAGTAAAAATAAAAATGAGAATGAGTATAAGCAAAGAAAAAAAAATACGCACATATATACGGTTCCTAAGGACTTACATATATTTATTTCTTTTGTGAAAAGGAGTAGCAGATTTAGGAGATCAGAAAGAGGTGCGAATAGCCATGAATCAGATCACGTGAGAGAAGAGAAAAGGAGAAGAAAAAAGCGGATAGAAAGAAGATAAGAACAAGCCAAATGGTGCTGATGGCGGTCTGGATTCGATGCGGGTGGTGGAGAGGAAGCTGCGTGCTTGTTTAATGTTTATGGCTTTCGGAAGTGAAATGATAAATAACACTATATAATATATTGACTCCAATCGAGGCTTACGGCGTATTGGAACAGCTATAATGTTAGAAAGGTTATTTTGGAGTATATTTTATTGAGCGATTCATGATTGTTTGGATGCGGAAGGAGGTAGGAAAGAAGTAAAAAAAATATAAAAAGGTTTTTTCGGAATCAGGAAAGATGAGGTCATTTATGAGATCTCATCAAATTTTTGAAGAGAAAGAAGTTTTTAATTTTTTAAAAAAATTTATATTTTTTAAAAAATATTATATATATATATATATTAAATTATGTTAATAAAAAATATTTTTTTAAGATTAAATTTTATTTTAAAAAATTATATTTAAATTAGATAAAAAAAAATTTCTTTTTTCTCTCATATTTTTAATAATTTTTTTTTACTTATTTCTTTTTATGTCTTTTATCTCTTTTTTTTTTATTTTCTTCCTTATCCATATAAAAACATAGATGAAACTATCTAATTATATACGAATATTTAAATTTTTAACTAAATAAATTTAAAAACAGAAAATCACTTTTAGAAAATGTAAAATGTGATTTATATTTTATTTTTTTAGAGTTTTTTTTATTTTATTTTAACATTTTTTATTCATTATTTTAAAAAATAAAATTTATTTTTTAAAAATTATAAGTATTATATTTTTAAAAATTTAATAAATCATAAAAATATATTATAAAAAATATTATATGTAACAATCCTTAAATTCACAACACATGTCTGAATCTATTAAAAATTTAGATAAATTAAGTTTATATCAGTGACTCATGACTTTTTATAACTTTATCATATTATAGTTGGATATATTTTTAGAAAATTGATTGTTTTTTCTTCAGTTTGATAACATAATCTACATCGCAACTTACAACTTTACTTTGCAGCAGAACCATACATCTTCCATTCTCTTTAAACTTAACTTTATAATTCTTTATTATATATATATATATATATATATATATATATATATATATATTATGAGTCCTGAACAAAATCTTTAATATATCAAATGAGATTCTCAATCATTCTTCATAATTTATTTCATCTAAAATAATTTACAAATATCAAAATGATATATTTTAGTACTTAAACATAATTATATTCAAATTATTATTTATACTCACCAGGGTAGCACATACGTACTATTTTCCTATACAATTATGTTAATTGTATATATTTTATCATGAATTAACTCAAACTTCATCGATTATTCAATATTAATTCACTTAAATTTTATATATAACGTTTAATTTATGTTTATTGGTCTTTTAAAGTATCACATAAAGAAATTATTTATTCTAAAAAATCTTCTAAATTTATTTAATGATTCGTTTATAGAAATTAGTTTACAAACCTGTCTTATTTATGGTATAATATTATCTTATCTAATTGTTATCATATTATACTATAAAATATCTCGTAAAAAATTCCAAACTTCAAAAATAATATGAACAAATCAATTTTATAAAACTTAAAGTATTAATTAAAAGATACATTATAAAGTCAAAGACTACTCATAAATTATACTTGAACCTTTTTTTTTTTACCTAAATTGAAGTTGATGATTTTATTTACAAAAATTTTAAAGCTTGACTTTTCAGTGATGTTGGTTTAATCTACCATAAAAAAATATTAAAAATTTAAAATAAAATTATTTTATTATTATTTACTAAAAAAAATAATAAATTAAATTTAAGAAAGATAAAAGGTAGAAATGCCAAGAAAAGGAAAACCATCCAAAATTCAACATACACCAATTTTTTTTTTAAATATTACTTATCCAAATGAATTAATATCCATAATTTGTTATTATTAGAAAATGATGTGTAATACATAAAGCATGTAATTTTAAGAATGAAGAATAAACTAAGTGAAGTTCACTTAGAATATTAGCTTTAATTGTATAAAAGAAAGATACATGAAAAAAAATTGAATAGATCAGAAAAGACCTTTGTATATTTATTTATTTTATTATTATTATTATTATTATTATATTTTGTAAAAAAATCATATTATTACATTTATTAATATTTTTCATATATAAAATAATATGAAAACATATGTAGGTTATTTGAGTTTATAAATTTTGTAAATTATTTTAATTATTTTTATTATAACTTATGAAAATAATTTTTTAATTTATTTAATAAATTAAAAGAAAATAATTGTAATTTATAATTGATGTATTTTCGAAATAATTATTTAGATGTACTCAAATACATAAATTATGTGAAGTTTTATATTTATTATTATTGATTTTATAAAACCCTACTTATTTAATATTTGAAAAATAAAAAAATATACACCACCACCGTATGAAATTTAAAGATAAGATTATTTATTTCTAATAATAATATTTTATTTATGTTTTGGATGAATTCATCCTGATTCACAGATGGAGTAAATTAAATTATTTATAAATAGTATATGAGAACGATGATTTAACATATAATGATTATAAATTATTTTTTATTTATATAATATTTTTTTCTTTTTAAAAATAATTTTACATAAAAATTTTAAATTTTAACTTCATCACTTTCTACATTATATAAAAAATATTAATTATTATTATTTATATATTATTATATTTGTTAGTTAAATAAATAAAAAAATATAATTTATATATAAAATAATTCAAGAAAATAAATAAATTTTAAAAAATTAATAATGTTAAATATATTTTTAATAATTACGTTTTTGAGGCAGATAAAAATAAATTCAAACAATTACTTTTATTTATTCTATTTAAATTTGCAACGAATAAGCTTTTGCGGAGTGTTTTTGGCAGAAAATGCAAGCACGCATGCATTATCGGGATTCGGAAAAGTTTATTTTATGAACACTCATCAATCCATCCCATTTGGTCGCCGCCCCCACCCACCCCCAATCCACGTCGACTTGAGTTTATGAACAGCACACATTCTTATGCACCGATGTAAGGGTCAAAATGAGACAGAGTTAGACAAATATTAAATATTTATGGTAATATGTAATGTTTGCAAATTTACTGGATCTCCAACGACTTTCCTCTAAGGAGTTTGCATCTTCCGTCTATCCTTAGATTAATGTTCTACGTCTATTTTCAGTATAACTTCTGCTTTTCAAAATCGTTGACTAATACGTAGTTTGATAGGTAACATATAGGGTGCTCTAAAGACGGGATTAGAACGGATATTCCTACTCAACTCATATTTTTAATAAGAGTTATTTATTTATTTTGACACTATTCAATCCAATAATATATGAAATAGGATTGGACGGATCCATTCTATTGACAATATAGCCAAATTATCAAATAAATTTAATTAAAATATATTAATTATTAAATGAACTCTATATCGTTATTTAATTATAAAATATCATATTATTAAAGTTATTTTTAAAATAATTATTTTAAATATCATATATAGTGCATTTTTAAATAATTAAAATTAAATTTAATAAAATATAAATTAATATTAAGGTAATTATAGAGTAAGTATTTTTTAAAAACATCGGTATAAATATATATTAGATTAATTTGTAGGTATCTGAACTATTTTTAAAATTTTAAATAAATTCTTATACTTTAAGAGTTATAAGAAGGTTTTGAATTTTAAATTTTTTTAATTGAATTCAGCTGTATTAAAAGTTTTCAAATAATATAAAATTTAGGTCTTTGGTTTAATTATTTAATATGTTTTTAAATTAAAAAAAATTAATTAAATTCTTATATTTAACGAAATCCTGATAAAAAATTGTCAGAACCTCACCTAATGTAATTTTTATAAACTTTAAAAGTATAGAAATTTATTTAAAAATTACTACGTAATTTAAGAACTTAAAAATTAATTTAATTTATAAATTAATATTATATTATAAAAAATAACATCTACAATAAAATATTTTGAATTAAAAAATAAACATGCAAAATATTATTTTTTAACATAAATAATATCTTCCATCAAATGAAATTCACTCAAAATAACATAATTAATAATTTATTTTTTCTTTAATTTTATATTTTTAATTTAACTTTTTTTGTGTAAGCTTCAAAAATTGTTTTTACATTTGTTAAAAAAATTTCTATTTTCATTCTTCAAAATTCAGTCCTAAAATTCTACTTTTATTTCAACTGCAAAATCTTTCTTCCATTCTCTAAAAATTTAATCAAAAGACTTCTGTTTGAGTTTTTCAATAATTTGGAAAAATTATTCTTTCTTGATCATTAATGCAAAGTGAGTACTCCAAATGTTAAAAATAAAAAAATTAAAGATTAAGTCAAAAAAATTCAATTTTCACTTTCTATATTATAACACTTGTCTTCAATTTTAAGTAAGATGAAGAGACTGAAATGTAGGAATAAATTTAGAGTTCTATTATCTTCAGAATAAAAATCTATTTATAGTTTTAAAAAATATATTTATATAAATTTAAATTTAATTATTTGATTAAATATGTGTAATTATTATCAATAATTATGTTAATTAAAAATATAGGTATAATGGGTGGATTAAAAAATAATTAAAATTATTTAAATGAATGAAAATAGTATATTTTTATATTTTTTATAATAATTTATAAATATAAGTTTTATTTTAATTGTACATATATTTATTCAATCTTCCATATTTAATAATATTATGTATATTATAAATTTAACTTGTAAATTTATATATCATTGTTTGAATTAATTTTTTTTATTTTTTTATTATTATTGTTGTTATTAATCTTGTTATACTGTTTATTTTATTTATTCATGTATTATTATATTGTGACGATGTATGGTTCATTAAGTTATATAATTCTTAATTAAATTTTAAGAAGATATTGGAATGAATAATGAGATAATTGAATGAAAATTATAAGGTTCGAACTTAGAGAAAAAGGCAAGATTTTTAAGTGAAATAAAGATGAGAACGAAAATGATTAGTTAGCATGCATTATGTACATAAAAGTTTTGTTTGTAAACTGTTAATGCAAGGATAATTTGCAAGGCCTTATGTGAAAGAGAACTGAAAAATCTAATGGTCAGATCATAAGGAAGTAAATCCAAGTTAATGATCATAGGAACTTCTTGAGCTTAGGGATACGTGAGTTAGGTTTGAGGTTTTCAATGGTCTAAAGTTGCTCATTGTAATCCAGATTGTTCTAATTAGACCTAGTCACTTCGATAATATTCTGCATGTTATCATTATCGATTAAACAATTTCGTGGTTTTATAAAATGATGATGAATACGATGATAATAATTATTTGAGGTTTGCTAAGGGCTTACACTGGTTTGAAATTAGATTTTGATACCCCTCACTATTATGATAAAATGATAATAATTTGAGCCCACATTCATTGTGCATATTATAGGGAGGATTAGTTATAAACTAGTGAGATTTTGTGTGGTATGAGACATATTAAGTTTTACTTTAATCATGAGCCTATCGTCATAGAAATTTAAAATAGGATGATAGATGTTAAATTACATTATTACAATATATATCACGATAGTTCTTTATAGTTATTATATAATAAATTTTATTACTGGTATATATTGCCATACTATTTCTTAGCACTTTTTGCTTAAATGAAACGACTCACTTTCCTATTTTCTACTTCTATATATGATGTTTGGTCATACCAGAGAGATTATGCGATGGACCATCCTGACCTCGACATAGAGATTGAGGTTGACATGGAAAATAAGGAGTGAATTTGACACTTATACAATACTGAAAGTCGTTACAAAAGTACATTTAAAGGTAGGATAAACATATGGATGACCAATGTATCTTCTTCGATACATCCTCCTTCGCGAGCTCTCATGGTTATGCTTGTGAACGTCACTGTACATATTCCCATACATGTATACCATTGGAGATCGATTCCACCTTCTCCGTCTACGTTATCAGGGAACACTCATCAACATCATAGACCATCTTCTACTCTAGTGGACATTCTTGGAGTTCAGCACCATCCACTTTTTTCTTATAGGGGAATACTCTATTTCTGCCATACTGCAAGGAAATCAACATTAAAATAACTTTCGCAAATTGTTCATCGCCATGGTGAAACAGGTTATTCTCGTGCATACCTGAAACATCTAGATAGAAAATATGATAATGAAAGAAAGGATATAGATAAAAGAGAGGATAATAATAATGTAGACGAAAATCATTTTAAGACTCTAAACTTTCTTATTATCAGTAGGATAATAAGTAACTTTCCTCATGAAGGGTTAGATTAGATGTAAGGATTTTTTTTTGTAATATTTAGGCTTGCATTTAGATGGAGTAATTTATTTTTTGTTTGATTTTCTATGTGTGATTTCTTATTTTGTATTCTTCTAGATTATTCTGTTATAGTTTTTTAAACTATTTATATTTGGTAGATATATTAAATTTATATAATTAATAGTAATATATATATATAATATATAACTTGAATGTAGGTAATTTTTGATTGTAAAATTATTGTTAAATAATATGATTATATATTTGAAAATAGACGAGTAAGATAAAATAAAATATAAATAATTTAAAAAGTTATAATATATAAATTTAATTTTTTATTAAAAAATATGAAAAAATTAACATTAAATTATATTAAAATATTTTTAAATAAAATTTAAACTTATTTTTAAAATATATTTGATCAAATTTTTAAAAATTCAATCCATCAAACTTATTCTCACACTAAAATAAGTTATGAAAATGAAAAGAACATTCGTAATATTTTTTAAAATTCATGAATCAACTATCTTGATTCAATTTAAAAAGCTAAAAAATAATTACAAATTAAATATATTTAACCGTTAATTTTTTAATTTTTATTTATTGTTTTTTCATTTGTTATCTTTTAGTTTTTAGATAATTTATTTTTTATTTTTATCAAATAAATGATTTAAAAATTTTAAAATCAAAATAAATTTAAAATAATTTAAAAAATTAAATAGTAATCAAGTATAATTTTAAATTACCTTACAAATAACATTCTAATCGTAATATTATTAAAAAGTGAAACGCCAATCCGAAAGTATAAATGTGTTTTTTATTTCTAAGAAAATATCACTGTTTTTATTTCTCTGAACAACTCTTTAACCTAGCAATTATTTATCTCAAAAAATTTCTTACCAAAAACATGTACGAGTTTTTTACACCGTAACAAACCAATGTAATAATCAGGAATGGTGAAGTACCAAACACCAAACAAGCGAAAAAGGCATACGCACGACCCACGCACCAAACAGGATTTTGAAGTTGAAGACAGAGAAAGGTGGTGGGTGGTAGGTGGTAGTCACTTGTGTTTTCTTCACCCCATAATTACACCAATTGCCACCAACCAACCCAAATCCCCACCCCCAATAACCCTTTTTTTTTTTTTTTTTCTTTCTTTCTCTCAACAACCAAAGTTGTGTTTGCATATCATATCGTCGTGCTGATCCTCGATCTCATTCTGTGGTTTGGTTGGTGTGGTGTGCTAAATTCCCAATTCCCATGGCTTCTTCTCTCTCCACCAAACCATTCGGAACTGACGCTCTCTCCGCCTTCACTTCTCTCAATTCCGATCTTCGTCCCCTCTCCTCCGGCTACCTCCGAGTTTCACTCCGTCCTCGCCTTCCCAAGAAACTCCGTCAGTCCTCTCTCTCTCTCTCACTCACTCACTCACTCTCACATACACACACACACGCACACACACCGTTAAGAGTTTCAATTTCAATTAATCCTTAATTTTACATTATTTTCATGTGTTTCCTCATTGCATATATTTGAATCATTTGTATTTTTACGCGATTAGGCAAAATTTGAGAAATACCTGCTACTATAATCTGCTCCTTGTTGTTTTTCCATGTTTTTTTCTTTTATGCTTCGCCGAATCGAAATTCTCAGCTAAATATTTCAAATCGTTCGATGAAGTCGTGTTCTTCTTGTTGGTATCTAGGTTTTCGGTATCAGTTGTAAGTTGTTGTGAGGAATGCATTCTGATATCATTATTATTGTGTAACTCCTGTAAGAATTTCTGAAGTGCGTATATCGTGTTAAGTGAAATTGGACGTCAAATTTCTCAAACCGCCATCATTTGCATTCCTTTAGGCATGGCTGCCATTGCTAATTTTCCTGAAGTTGACCCGTAACCTTGAACATTTTTGCCCATTTTAACCTTTAAGTGTGCGATTGGGAAAGATTTTTTTGGATGATTATTTGAAAAAAAAACTAAAAAATGTACTGTTTATTTTTTAATTTTTGGCATCCTTTAGAAAATCAGCTTATAGTCTTTGATTTTTTTAAAAAAGGAAACAACTTATTTAAAATAAGCAAAATTTTGAAGCTTATTAAAAATTACCAGCTTATTTTCTAGTTAAACTTTATTTTTCCACTTTATTCTTAAAAATTGATTATTTCAAATACAAAACCATCTACTAGAAATAACTCCATACCCATTTTTGTAAGTTTACTGTAAAAAAAGCCATTCCTGTATACAATCCAAACAAAACAAAATTTATTTTACCTAATCAATTATAACAATAATTGATTATTGAAATAATATAGTTTTTACAGTTAATTTCCACACACACTTAGTCTTAAAAACATGTTTTGCTACATCTTTTAGCTGGTAGGAACTGAAAATTTTCAGAAACTACAGTTAATAGCTTCTTTAAACCTTCTCTATAACTTCAAATTCCAATAAGTTGGGCTGGTGTCTATGTTAAACACAATGAATGAAAGGAAGTAGTTGGTCCTTATGCCAGTTACATGACATTTTAAGACTCCTAAACTAATGGTATCTATCTGACTGTTGACATATTACAGAGATACAAGCAGCTGGGAGTACATATGGAAATCACTTTCGTGTTACAACATATGGAGAATCTCATGGAGGAGGTGTTGGTTGTGTTGTTGATGGATGTCCTCCTCGTATCCCTCTCTCCGAAGCTGACATGCAAGTGGATCTTGACAGAAGGTACTTGCCTCTGAAATCATCTCATTATCTTCATTGAACTAACTACTTGCACTGTGGAAAAGCACTTTTGTAGGCGAAAGATAGATACTTTATAAGATAGTTTTTGATTGAAATGTGTGCTAAACTGCCAGTAAGGGAATATAGCATTTATGAAACATAGGTAATGGTTGCTTCTAATGCAACACATCTTCAAAGAATAACTGCATAATTGTTATGTATAGGAGGCCAGGTCAGAGCCGAATTACAACTCCTAGAAAGGAGACTGATACGTGTAAAATATTTTCAGGAGTCTCTGAAGGTCAACATTTCTTCCAACTATTATTAGCTAGGTAGTTATATGTTCCCTGAAAAAAGTTTTGAAGTATAATCTGTTAATTGCAGGACTTACTACTGGAACACCAATTCATGTATTTGTACCCAATACTGATCAAAGAGGACATGTGAGTATCCAATGCTAGAGCTTGCTTATTACAAGCAACCATTTCTTAATTCTAGGGTGCTGTTTAACTCTGGGAAACTTTTTCAGGACTACAGCGAGATGTCATTAGCTTATAGGCCTTCTCATGCAGATGCAACCTATGACATGAAGTATGGTGTCAGATCAGTTCAGGTACTCATTTTTATAGTGTAATGAGTAAAGCATTTTTATTCAGTGGGATATGAATGTATTAAGCTCATACATCTGATCTCTTGCATTTAAGGGTGGTGGTAGATCTTCTGCAAGAGAAACAATTGGAAGGGTTGCTTCTGGTGCTATTGCTAAGAAAATCCTTCATAATTTTTCTGGAACTGAGGTGTGTTACTTATCTCATGAGTTTAGGCTATTATTCTTTGTGGTAATTTTTCATTGTTTTTTTTTTGTTAAAACTGACTGACAAGTATATATTATTTTAGAAACGCGTTAGCTTTTTTTGAATCTGTATTTATTTTTTAATTGTTTACATATTAATATATTTACTTTGGTTTAGCTTGTTTTTAGATGAAAAATTGTATTAAACTAATGAAACAAAGAAAGCTTTTCCTAAAGTCTTATCCTCCCCTCCTTTTTATTTTTTTCTTGTGCTACATGTTTGCTCCTTTTCAGTTCTTGTATTGATTCCCCCTTTTTGAAAATATATGGGGAGGGTGCATATTTTCCTTTCCTTGATAGAAAGAGAAATTTTATTAGAGAGAAAAGATGAAAAGCACAATCAAGGAGAGGATAAGACATAATCTAGAACAGAGTAGTCAAGCAAGGAAAGAATAACATGAGCAAACCTGTCCACTCTCTCTGTATATCCAAATTGGCAAGCTTCTTGAAATAGCCCAAAGCAGAGCACTAAAGAGATGTGATAAACACAATGATATGGATGGCAAGTTTAGGGTTGAAGAGTCACCCTTAAAGATGTGATCTTTCTTCTTGAACTAAATATGTTGGACTGTTGGAGAACTTCATAGTCCACAGATTACTACAAGTTTTAGCCTTTCAAATGTAATGTAATAAATCATAAAATAGTTTCTCCAAAGTTAAAGGATGCCCCCAGTGATCACCAAGAAAGCCAGAATGTTTGTTTCATGAGAATTTCACCTTCCAATGCAAAAATGTGTGGCATACCATTTCTAAATTAGATCTGCACATAACACTTCTTTGTGAGGCCCATTATCTCCAGACACCATGTGCAGTAATCGTATTAAATACTGCTGTTGAAATTAAAGACTTTAATTCCCCTTTGACATGCGAATGAATGTCAAGAAGGAAATTTTTTATGATTTTGAACTAGAAATCAAAATAAAGATTTGAAAGATGACACCAGAAGAATCTAAACTCCAAACCAGAGTCTGGATTGTTAGAGAAATGAGGAGATTCAGGTGTTAGGCACTTTATTTCGTTAACTTTTCTATCACTCAAGTTTCTGCTAAAATGAAAATTCCAAGTAAATTTTGACCCTGAATAAAATAAAGATTCTTAATGTTTAGTTTATGTACAGAAGACAGGTGAGAAAGGCGTCAAAAAGATTCTAAGGAACATTCCTCATGCAAAATTCCTTCTCAAGCACAATATGATTACTATCTTCCAAACTTAAAGAAACAATAATTTTTAAAAGAACATTACCCTAAGAAATAAACTTCTAAAGACTAGCAGGAGATGCAGTCTTCAGAGTTTGCATCCTATCCATACTGATTATATGTAAAGTGTATGGAGTACACATGTACTTGTCGGCATACAATGATTTAAAAGAAAATGCTCCCCAGAGAAATAAACTTCCAAATAGCCTGGGTATCGTTGGGTTGGCATCGTATCCATATTGATTGTATGTAATGTGTATAGAATGCACATGTACTTGTCAGAGTCTAATCTTATCAGATCTCTCATTTTTTAAAATGTTTTTATTATTTTATACAAAATGCAAATCTTTATTCTCCAATGCTGGGCTGATATAGATATAGTGTAACATATTTTTATTTGCCAATTTCTTAAGAAAGATCCTTGGCTAAATGTCTCTTATTTTTCAGATTCTTGCCTATGTCTCGCAAGTTCACAAGGTTGTTCTTCCTGAGGACCTTATTGATAATGACACACTGACACTTGAGCAGGTATTAAAGCTACTATTCATATTTATATATGCACAAGCAGCACAATGGTTCCTTTTGTAAAGCAGTTTGAAGTAAATTTCATGTATTCTAAACATGGAGATGACTATCTGTTTTATATTTAATTCTTTTTCTTACTGGATTTTTGGACAGCACTAACTAACAAATATTTTGATCAAGCCCACTAATGCATTTTGCAAATCATGCTTACAACTCTTCTGATTTTGGTTAGAAAAATTTTGGCATTCATAAATAATATGACTATATTGTATTTGTCCATGTTTAATTTAAACTCTATGTTAGCTTCTCTGATCCCCTCTTTTAATAAGTTCACACCAGAATATAATACCAAGTTGGGGGCGGGGGGGGGGGGTGTAGTTCACATATCTGCTTATATAACATGTCTAAAACTAAAACTGATTTCTGCCAAATAGACTTGCCTAAAACTACTCTCACTGGTGATTCTGGCCAAAGAAATCTCACTACAATCCTAAACTAAAACTTAAACATTTTCAACATGACAATGAATATTACAAGGGAAATAGCGGTGAATATTTTTACCATCCTCAACATTTTCTGCTGGGCATTCAGGCACTAATCTGAATTTTGGGCAAATGTGCGTATGTATGTATATTGTTCTCATAAATATGATTAATAATTTGTACAGAATACAGGTGTATAATTTGTGCATCTATTAACTTGTCAAATCTATTTGTTTTTAACTGATGATAAGGTACTGATAGTAAAGGGGGGCATCATTCATATAAAATGGGTGAATTTTCATTATACTTACTCCTGCATATTTACCAAATAACTGTCTATTTACTGATAATGTTGCTTAAAATTCTTGCAGTGCCCTTTCCAATTGAATAAAATAATATTGATTTCATAGTAATTAATGATGTGTGGATATCCTACCTTCTTTTATCGAACAGATGCCATTATGCTGTCCTGTTCAGACATTTACTTACTGCAGTCTCCCAAATTGATTGATGATTGTTATAAGTTGTATTGATAATGCTTATTATTGATGCTATTATCATTATTTTATTCTTGCAATTCTGAAGCTGAATTCCTGGTTTACCACTTTTTTGGAATTTGTCCAGATTGAGAGTAACATTGTTCGATGTCCAGACCCTGAATATGCAGAGAAGATGATATCTGCAATTGATGCTGTCCGAGTGAGAGGTGATTCTGTTGGTGGTGTTGTAACGTGCATTGTGAGGAACTGTCCACGCGTAAGTCTTTCCACCTGTCTCTGTCAAGTGGAAATAATTGGACAAGATAGCAAGTAGGGTTTAAGTTACAAATAAAATTTTAAAAGTGATAACAACTGCTAGGTTTAATTGGGAAACTCATCTATTGCATGGCTAGTTGGCTTGAAATGGAAATATAACTACAATCAAAACATTTTGAAAAACAAAATTTAAAAAATATAAATAAATCCCCTGTAATCAAGGCTGAGGGTAGTCCCCCCCCCCTCCCCCCAATTTCTGAAAAATATAATTTTACATATATTTTAATATATTGGTCCCCCTAAATAATTATTTTTTTGTCCTTGAAAAATTAGCCAATTCTGATTTTGCTTCCTATTTGGTCCATGATTTTATTGAGATACATGTTTTTAGTTGCTGCTGTTAGATTTGATTTATTAAATGATGATGTGACATAATCAGGTTATGCCACATGTAGGTGATCCATTTGTTGCATCATTACCTAATGGAGCAAATCTAAAGATAGACTAAATCATGCTTTCAATAAACCTAGGGACGAAAAATATATTTAAGCTTTACATTTTTTTCTCCTATAAGAATATCTTTTTGGTTTGCCCTTACCTGTAATATTGCTAAATAATTGATCATCTAAATTATTCTAGTAAATACTTGTGACAAAATCTTATGGAAACTCTAGAATACAGTGGAAATTTGACCTCAACTAAACTCAGACAAGCTGTACTCTTAAGTCATCCATACAAATTCTAGAACTTCCCTTCTGATAGAGTTCAATCAATTTGTGTGACCAACAGGAAACTCAGATTCTGTACTAGTACAGTAGTATAGCTGAAAAGGATGAGACAAAGATATATATATTGATATTGGAAAGAAAAGAACAACAAATGGTCCAGAGCACAATGCTCCTCAGAGGAAGATCCCTCTGCCCTAGATATCAAACCAGATTATATCAGAAAGTGATGCCTACCCCCTGCCCCCATCCTTTTTAATACTACATGTAATATATCTTAACTGAAAGATCTTTTTCTCCCACTATCATCCACTAGTAACCACCCACTAAGCATCTCTCCACTAGTAACCACCCACTACACAGCAATCCGTTACTTTTTCTCTCTCCTGGAATATACTCTCCAAATTGGAGGATTCTCTCTCTGCTGACCAGGATCCCCCTCTTCCCATAATTCTGGGTTCCTAACATTGCCACCTTCTGAAATGGCAGCCTTGTCCTCAAGGCTGAAATCTGGAAACTGAGCAATGAGTACTTCCTTATCCTCCCAAGTGGTGTCTTCCATAGACTTGCCCTTCCATTTAACCAAGCATTGCTGAACGTTCACTCCTTCCCTATGCACGGTTCGATTAACCATAACAGTTTCAGGTTCCTCAAACTCCTCAAGTTCGAGACCTTCAGGCAGTATGGGTTCGACAAAGGAATTTCCCACAGCCCGCTTAAGTTGAGAAATGTGAAATATGGGATGAATTTTGGAATTGGGAGAAAGTTGAAGTTTGTAGGAAACATCACTATACTTGTTAAGAATCTGGAAGGGTCCATAAAATCGAGGAGCCAATTTTTGACTGATTCTTCTTTGTACCGAATGCTGCTTATGAGGACGTAGTTTAAGAAAAACCCACTCACCCACTGTGAAAGACGCAACAGTTCTGTGTTTATTAGCAAATCTCTTCATGAGTTCTTTTGCCTTAGACAAATTATGTTTAAGTTGTCTTAAAGCTTCATCCCTATCCACCAACTCGTTAGCTACCGCTTCCACCTTTGTTTCATTACGCAAATATTTGATAATGGTTGGTGCCTTCCTGCCGTAGACCAGTTCAAAGGGAGTAGTGCTTGCTGAGACTTGATAAGAGGTATTATACCACAATTCAGCCCAAGGAATCCAATATGCCCAATTTCTGGGTTGTTTTGAAGCAAAACATCTTAAATAAGTCTCCAAGCACCTATTTAAAACCTCTGTTTGACCATCCGTTTCTGGATGATAAGAAGAGCTCATTTTTAAAACAGTGCCTTGGAGTCGAAATAATTCCTTCCAAAAATGACTAAGGAATAAAGGATCCCTGTCACTGACCACGGTCTGAGGAATACCATGCAATTTGACCACTTCCTTAACAAACAACTCTGCCACTATTTTAGCTGTATAGGGGTGTTTAAGTAGCAAAAAATGTGCATACTTTGATAAACGATCCACAACAACTAGAATAACATCAAATCCTTTGGAACGAGGCAGTCCTGTGATGAAATCCATACTAATGTCCTCCCAAATACGCGAAGGAATCTCCAGTGGCTGCAACAACCCTTTTGGAGAAATAGCTTCATATTTTTGTTGTTGGCAAATGGTACAAGCCTTGACATAGTTCTGAATATCATTCTTCATTCCTTTCCAGTAAACATTTCCAGCTATTCTCTTGTATGTTCGAAGAAACCCGGAATGACCACCTAAGGGAGTGGAGTGAAATTCGTGCAGAAAAGAAGGAATTAATGGAGACTTAGACGGAATAACAAGACGCCCTTTATACAACAAGATACCCTGTTTGTAAGAGAAGCCAGATTTAGATTCATTGTTGGCTTGCAATTCATGGATTATTTGTTGTAAATAAGGATCCTGTTGCACCTCACTAGCTAATTGTGTGCCTTCCATCCAAAGGGGATAAGAAATATAAGATTGGAGGGCTCCTATCTCTGTTACTCGCGAAAGTGCATCAGCCGCCTTGTTTTCTAAGCCGGGCTTATACACAACTTGGAACTGATACCCCAATAGTTTAGCCAACCAACATTGCTGGTCCATAGTCGTTATTCGTTGCTGCAACAAATGTTTCAAGCTCTTTTGATCAGTGTAAATAATGAAAGGTCTCCCTAACAAATAAGGCCTCCAATGTTGTACAGCCATAACAATTGCCATCAACTCCTTCTCATAGGCTGACTTAGCAAGATTTTTTATTGAAAATGCCTTACTAAAGTAACCAATAGGCCTTTTGTTTTGCAGCAATACAGCCCCTGCACCTACCCCTGAAGCGTCACACTCTATCTCGAATGGCTTATTAAAATTAGGAGGAGTTAGTACTGGAGCATTAGTCAGAATCTCCTTAAGTTTCTTAAATGCTTCCAAGGCAGCTTCTCCCCAAATGAAATTATCCTTCTTTGTCAATTCTGTAAGAGGCTTTGCAATCTTCCCGTATCCAAGAACAAACTTTCTATAGTATCCAGTCAACCCCAAAAAGCCTTTGACTCCACGTACATTTTTAGGGCTTGGCCATTCCACTACAGCTTTGATCTTTGCTGGGTCAACAGCCACACCTTGGGCTGAAACATGGCCCAAATACTCCACTGAGTGCCTCCCAAAATAGCATTTCTTTTTGTTAGCCACAAACTGATGGGATGAGAGAATACGCAGTAGAGTGCTCAAATGAAGCATATGACTTATCCAATCCTTACTGTAGAGCAAAATATCATCAAAAAACACTAAGACAAACTTACGGAGAAAGGGTCTGAAAAGGTCATTCATAGTAGCTTGAAAGGTAGCGGGAGCATTTGTTAAACCAAAAGGCATCACTAGAAATTCATAGTGTCCATTATGTGTCCGAAAAACTGTTTTTGGCACGTCCTCCTCTTTCACCCTTATTTGGTGATACCCTGACTTCAAATCCAGTTTTGAAAAAAAACATGCTCTGAATAATTCATCCAATAGTTCATCTATCACCGGGATGGGGAACTTATCTGGGATAGTAATTTTGTTAACAGCTCTGTAATCTACACACATTCTCCATGAAGCATCCTTTTTCCGCACCAAGAGAACTGGGCTAGAGAAGGGACTAGAGCTTGGTCGAATAATTCCAGATTCAAGCATGTCTTTAACCTGTTTCTCAATCTTCTCCTTATGGTGATGGGGATACCTATAAGGCCGAACACTTACAGGCCCTTGATCTGGTGGAATAGGAATGGAATGATCGTGACTTCTTTTTGGCGGTAATCCTTGTATATCATGGAAAACATTCACATACTGGTCTAATAAATTAAGCAGCTCCTGTTTCTGAAGTTCTAAGAGTTGGTCCTCCTCTTGCGTCTTCTCGCAAGATACACTCCATAATAGTCCCTCAATTTCTGCGTGACCCACTCCTAATAGAGCTCGCAAAGGAACTTGTTCTTTGTCTTTCCCTTGCCTGTGTCTCCACGTCCTCTGGATCTTTCCTTGCAAAGTCACTTTCTTCTTTCCCAACCAGAATTCCATGATTAGGTTCTTCCAATCCATGACCACTCTTCCTAGCGTCCTTAGCCACTCAATTCCCAATATTACATCCATTTCCCCAAGCTCCAAAACATAGGCATCCAACAAAGTAGTATAGTCCCCGATTTGGATGGCTAGTCCTTCACATTTCTCCTCCGCAACCACCTTATGGCCATCACCCAACCGTACTCCTAGCTGTTTAATGGAAGATATTGAAAGTCCCAATGCATGTACTAAATAAGGAGAAATAAAGTTGTGGGTTGCCCCACTATCAACCAACACCACAATTTTAACCCCACATAGGATCCCTTCCATTCGCATTGTGTGGTGCATACACGGTGAATCTTCTATCATACCGAATAATCCCATCGTTTTAAACTCCCCCACTTCCTTGGCATCCTCTGATTCCACTTGCAAGGCTACAATTTCCCCTTCATCGTTCATCGTCTCATCATCATCCAACACTAGAAGTCGTAGCTGCTTCTCAGAACATTGGTGTAAAGGATGAAACTTCTCTTCGCATCTAAAGCAAAGCCCCTTTGAACGTCTCTCCAGCAACTCCGAGTAGCGGAGGTGTCGGATTCCCTTGGATTTGTCACCATAGGGACGACGATCGTTCGACATGAAAGATGCCGACGGAACCCTATTGTGCGTCGAACTGTGAGCTGTCCCTAAAGACCACCCATCTCTCCCTTCTCGTCCCTTGTTTGCTTGCCCATGGCCTGCAAAAGACATTGGGCTATTTTTTGAACTTGGGCTCAATAAAACTGGTTCTCTTTGGCCCAACGAGCCTCTACTTCCCATATTTGACCCTTCCTTCTTTGCTGTATTCCAAGTGCTCCCCTTCGAATAACCATAAGAGCTGATTTCAGAACCACCCCACAATTCCTCCTCTATTGCACGAGCCACCCTCATCAATTGCATTCTTGATTTTGGGTCTAAGGTCTTCACCCTTCGACGAATTTGTGGATGTAATCCGTTTAAGAAGTAACCCATGTATTGCTCCTCAGGTAGGCGCCCTACTTGTGACGTGAGCAATTCAAAGGTTCGTATATATTCTTCCACACTTCCCACCTGTTTCAGCGCTGCCAATTCTTCGTACGGAGTGTCATAAACTCGTCCTCCATATCTCTCTAACATTGCCTTTTTTATCCTCGACCAAGATAACGCTTCTTCCGTCTCCATTAGCAAGTTAAACCAATGGATTGTGGGCCCTTCCATACATAATCTAGACAACTTCACCTTCAGCTCCTCCGAAGTATTCTGCACCTCAAAATAAATCTCCGCACGGGTTATCCATCCAGCCGGGTCCTCCCCATCAAACAGTGGTAATTCTACCTTTTTGGCAGCCAAACTATATTCCTCCGTGGGATTGTGCAAGGTTGAGGAGGATCCTCCCTTTACATTCGATTCACTTTTACTGGGTGAACCCTCCTTCTTCCCGTTAGTTTGGCTAAACTCCACTAAAGCCTATTGCACTTCAATTACCACAGACTTCAACTCCATCATGTTTGACTCCAAGAACCCCATCTTTTCTTCCAGAACATCTAGGCGATCAGACGGTTTCGGTGGCATTCTCTTCCTTCTTCACGCTAGCTCCCTTATCTCTGTAATCCGGCAGGTCGGACCAATTGATAGAGTTCAATCAATTTGTGTGACCAACAGGAAACTCAGATTCTGTACTAGTACAGTAGTATAGCTGAAAAGGATGAGACAGATATATATATTGATATTGGAAAGAAAAGAACAACAAATGGTCCAGAGCACAATGCTCCTCAGAGGAAGATCCCTCTGCCCTAGATATCAAACCAGATTATATCAGAAAGTGATGCCTACCCCCTGCCCCCATCCTTTTTAATACTACATGTAATATATCTTAACTGAAAGATCTTTTTCTCCCACTATCATCCACTAGTAACCACCCACTAAGCATCTCTCCACTAGTAACCACCCACTACACAGCAATCCGTTACTTTTTCTCTCTCCTGGAATATACTCTCCAAATTGGAGGATTCTCTCTCTACTGACCAGGATCCCCCTCTTCCCATAATTCTGGGTTCCTAACACCTTCCATGTATTGCAGCTCAATGCCTTCCTTAGATTGTTCCTTGAGGTTGTGTTTGTGCCTGTTATTTGATATTTTATAATTAATAATTAGCATGAGAATATAAAAAGGAAGAAAAGAACACAGCATTTTGAAACCATCCCTTGTTTTTTTGCAACTTTGAATCTCCCTTCATCGTCTACTTGCCTTCCTGTTAGCTTTTGAGGCACTTCTTAATTCTCATCCTAGCACCTAGTAATTTTAGCTGTATTATTCAGACTTTTCATTTAGTTTTCCACTTAGAATAGAAATGACATTATTATTTCTCAGGGTCTTGGTTCACCAGTTTTTGACAAACTTGAAGCTGAGCTGGCTAAAGCTGTCATGTCCTTGCCTGCAACTAAGGGCTTTCAATTTGGTAGTGGGTTTGCAGGTACTGAAATTGGCTGCTTATATCACTGAGTGCCTTTGTCTCATGATTTTGGTCTGAATATACGTGGATCAATGAAAGAATGCTATTTTTTTGGTCACTTTTGTCAAAGGTGTGCTCTGATGGCTTAATGAAATCATTACAGGTACCTTTTTGACTGGGAGTGAACACAATGATGAGTTCTATATCGATAAACATGGAAAGACAAGAACAAGAACAAACCGCTCTGGTGGGATACAGGTATCTGTGCTGTTCTACAATTACTAATTAGTTGTATCTGAATGTACATTAGGATGGTTGTATCAATATTTACTTATATTTTGTCTGCAAATCAGGGTGGAATTTCCAATGGGGAAGTCATTAGCATGAGAATAGCTTTCAAGCCAACATCGACTATTGGAGTAAGTCCAATCTCTTCTCTTTCCATCTTCATCAATATCTTATTCATCCATAGCCACTCGGTTATGTTTAATGACATCTTTCACACTGCTTATTTTTGTTGGAATATTGAGAAAAATATTTTATAATATTTTGTATCTTAAGAATATTTTAGATCAATAATCTCTTAAAAGTGGTTATTGTATTTCATTATTTGTGTTGAAATTATAGGCATTCAAGCAGAGGAGGATTAAAATATAGATAAAAGAAATTGTGATTTGTGAGTAATATTGTCTTATAAAATTGTGATGTGATACAGAAGACAAAGCAAAATCCCCTTGTTAGTACTGTCATGAACCAATAATCCCAAAAGTTTAATCTGTTCGGTATTGGCACATTAATTCTTATTGTTATAGCCTTCCTTAGACTAGAGACCTCTGGATTTATAGTGTGGAGTGTGGGCAATGCACAAGCCCACCTAACTTGTGCTAAAATTCAACTTTTTATTAGGGTGACAAGGATCAAACTCTGTACCAGTTGGTCAAATATGTCATAAACCAACAATCTCAAAAGCTTAAACTGATAGGTGAAGAACTGAAGATAGATGAATAATTTTATATCACATTTCTAACTTCTGACCTGTTTGAATCCTAGACTCTTAATCCTAGTTAAATAGGGAAATAGTAAAATATAATGAAAAATGGAAACACTTATAAGAGACCATCTAAGATATTTTATAATATTCTAAACATAGAATTATGATATTGATACTAAGACATTTTCTGAATATTCTAACAATTTGTTTCCTGGTTTGATTAACATTAGGAGACTACTACTGTCTACTAGTACCGGTATAAATAGGAATTAGTGCTTATGTATTTTGTATCTGTATCACATCACATCACCACATCTATATACATAAGAGAACATGATTCGGTCTATTATTTCTCTCTTCATCTACCTAAATGGCTAATCAGGCAGTTACTCCTGTTGTTTCCCATGCCACCTAGTGTACACCTTCCAATGGGTGGCTTGGCTGGTTTGTGGGCCAATGGATCTGCCGTGGACCGTTTCCCTTCTCAGTTCCCATCACCAGTTGCCACTTGCCAAACATTCATCTGCTCAGCTGAATGTGTTATCTCTGTTTCCTTCTTTTCTACCTTAACCCCACAATCTCAACAATTTTAATTACTTTGATAACACCTTGTAATTTGACTAGCATAGAGGAATTCCAACATTAAATGTGATCTTAATTCTTTATCTACTCATTTATGATATGACATATTGATGCCAGAACCCAGAATGTTACCAATATATGTTGATATGCATTCATCCAGTGTTGTTTTTCTTTGTTCTGTGTTGTTTGTTTTACTTTATATGTTAAGAAGGATCCCTCCTAGCTATATACCCACACTTCTTTCCTCCTTCTAGTGTGGTATGTTTGAACTTAGAAGTAATGCATAAGTACTCTTCTATACATAGGGGAAACATTATTTATGTTATCGCATATATTTCTACCTTGGCATATCTCTGGAGTGCTAGATTTTTATTTAAACATAAACGATCTAAAAAAAAAGAAGAGGAGTCGACCATAACAGCTATAATTTTAAGGTTATGAAATATAAATGAATGAAAGTATATATTTCCTTTTCTCCCTGCCTGTGTAGTTAGTTGTTTGGTGGAGACAGCATAAAACTTTGCAAACCTCTTGAGCAGGCAAGCATGAGAACAGAATATGCCTGTTTTCAGTAGGAACTGTTAAGAATGCATTATTTGGTTCATCTTATTAACCTTTTTTCCTTACACCGTCCATAAAAAGATAACAGTTGCTCATCGTATTTTTGAAGTGGATTATGGTTGGACTTGTGTGTTATCTCTACATAGAGTAAGCTAAAGAAATGTCCTTTGCATTTATCAGTCTTAGTATGATTTTTTAGGAAATAGGATTACTGCTACTAAACTGAAGCTGCTACTTTGATTTCTTTTTCCCTATTTGAGGGGGATAAGTTCTTGGTAAATCAAATAGTAAACGTATAGCATGTTTGTTCTCCCTTTCTACCGGCTGCAAACTCAGTTTATGCAAATTGAAAATCCCTACCATACAACGGAGCTTCAAGATTGGTGTAATTCTGTCTGCAGCATACCCAACTGTAAGACAAATAAGCTAGTAATCTGATCACTGTACATGAGGATGTATGGTTTATTCTTCATTCTTCAAAAAATAGTCTTTGGAGTGGCAATTGAAGGAGCCTTGAGTGTTTGTCCTTTTGGCAACCCCAACCCCAACCACCATTCCACCAGTTCCTTTGCATGTACATGTTCACCCCTTTTTTAGCTGATCAAGTCGTTTGTTGCCTTTTTCATTATTCATGACAATGACCTTGTACTACCTTATGTATTTGATGTGAAGTGAACATGGTATTATACTTGTGCAGAAGAAGCAACATACAGTAACCCGAGATAAAAAGGAAACAGAGCTGATAGCCCGTGGTCGCCACGATCCTTGTGTTGTCCCAAGAGGTTAATAACTCACCGCTTTTTTTAGTGGCTGTTTTTATTAGTTTCATGTTAACTTTTAGTTATTTATTTTTAAAATTTGCTGCTTCCAATTTTGTCTAAGTTGCTGAGATAAATAGATAATCCTTTAGAACTGAGTTAGCATTGACCTGAAAGGGCAAGATAAGTTGTTTCATGACAACTTTTCCACGAGGACATCTAAATCTAATGTCAGAAATATATTGTGTCAGTGCATGATTTTCTATCCTGAAAAAACTTCAATTCCTTGTTTGATTGCATTTTCATCAGTAGAACAGAAAATTTCTGAAATTTTTGTTTGGACTGGGCTTGCAGCTGTACCCATGGTAGAGGCCATGGTCGCTCTGGTTCTTGTGGACCAATTGATGGCACAATATGCGCAGTGTAATCTGTTTCCAGTAAACTTAGAGTTGCAAGAACCCTTGATGCCCGCATTAGAGCCAGAAGAAGTTCCTTTCTGAAAGAAGATGAAGGGGATGCATAAATCAGTAATTGCCTTTGATAAAACCTTCATTCACTTTGATGACAAGCTCAAGTTTACATCTGGCGAGGATCCGGCTGCTGGTCTGCATGCTCGCATTCTGGCAGATGTTTTGCGGGTGCAATCTATCGTCTTGTATTGATGTAAGATAAACTATGTTTTTATTTTTTCCTTTTCATTTTTCATGTGAACATTGTTTCTAGAGCACCTTGCAGCAGAGGCACCGAGGTAGATGTATTCTTATAGTGAATTGGTATAATCTTGTAAGAAATGTAACAGTTTTGAAAGTTTTTACAAGTTTTGCTCTGCATTTCAATAAATGGAACTTTGGCAAGTTTAGCTGGCTGTCCAAAACATGCATTGTGATTACGAAGTCAATTTTGTAGTTTTATATCTTTCTTTTTACTTATTTATGTATGCATAAACTATCGGAAATATTCAATATAAACTAGGTTGTTGATGTTAGGACCAATATCAAAATTAACTGAGAAACCTAATTCAGAGAACTAATTCCAAGTTCTAACACTTAACAGTGATATTCTAAAATTTAAAATTGTTCATACAAGTAATTGGAATCTTTTGCACATTTTTTACTAGAAATCTAGTTTGTGGTTGTTTAAATAAGGGATAAAGAAATTAAAAGAAATGTGATTCTACAAATTTATATGTCTAAACATTTTTTATTTTTGGAATTGATTTTTTTAAGGTGAGAAGTGTATTTTAAGGGAGTGTTCAGTAAACTGGAATTTTTATTTTTATTTTCAGGAATTGTCCTATAGGAGTCATTTTCTTGGAATCATAATTGTTAAAATATTATAAATATATTTGATATATTTAAAATATTATAATAAATATAGTTAAAAAAATTTATCCTCATGAAAATTTTGGATTCTCATCTTTTTTCTTTTTGAGAATAATTTAGTAGGAAACATAATTAAATAAACATTTATGAAAATGTTGGTTTTCAGAAAATATTTTTAAAATATTCATAAAAGAGAAAATTAACATTTTTAAGTTAAGATTTACGAATATTTTTTTCAAAAAAATCTATTAAACATTCTCTAAACGATAGTAAGCGAGTTACAACTGTCAACCGCAGTTTAAGTTGTAATAAAATGTATGCATAAATAATAAATTATAAAATAAAATTTTAACTCTTAATTTATACTTAATAGTTATATTTTCGTATTTAGGAGCTAAATTCCTTTCCTACCAAAACTTCGGGACATTATTCTTTGAAACTTAAAATGCAAAATTATTGTTCCAAAAATCAGTAAGTATGACGAAAATTAATCACATCCATTAATTTAGATGACTTCATCTGACTAATAATAAAAATCATTTTCTAGCTAGCGATTTTGTTTTGTATCCCCCCCTATATAAGTATCAAATTTCATATCATTCTAATAAATTTTTCCAATACATACCAGTATGCTACGTGATCTATTCCTTACGGGATTAAGCTAAAGAGGTTTAAGTTGGGAGATACATACATTTGATAACAGGAGTCCATGGGAAGTTTCATAACATTCGTCGGTACACATATTTGAGTCGAATTTTAGGTAAGTCCGCAAATTCACACGTCAACTACAACAGCTTATGATATTATAGCCATCAATGTTGCCATGATCGGACCAAAAATTATTGTCTTTCTTTTTGTTTTTGGTAAATAAAAGGGGCTAATCATCCAAGCAAACAAAGCCTCTAGAAAAAAAGAGCACCAGCTATATCAAAAAGAAAACACTACAAAGTAAGAATAACAGTGAATATGTGAGTGACACCTACAATCTCTAATCGCTGTTTTGCTAGTGTATCTACAACCTGAGTTGCTTCTCTGTATGTATGTTGCCAGATAACTTGAACTGCATTCCTAGTTGAGGAAAAAATCTTATTAATCAGTTAACATGAGGGTGAGTTGAAGCACACCCACGCTGGAGGAACCATGCATATTGCAATCCTAGAATGCCTCTACAATAGTTCTTTGGTATGCTTTAGTTCATACTTCATACCAACTGCAGAATGCAGGTTTAGTCAACTAGACCAGTTGATTATACCATAAACAAATTAAAAATTACATTAAATATAGGATACAAGCATTATAAAGTACAAAAACATATATTTTATTGCTTTTTCTTGTCAAAAAAAGATTGCTGTGGTTGCCAAGCTCATTAGATTTTAATGTGTATTTAATTTAAAGCTAAATATAATTGATTTTGAATAATTACATAAAATTAAAATACGTACATAAATAATCTAAACTACGTGTTTTTTTGTTGGAATGCTTTTTTTTTAATAATAAGTATGGCAACTGATTTTCAAATGTTAAAACGGAAAAAAATGAGGGTAGATTTTGTTTTCCTCCTTACTTGCCATCAATTAATTACCTCATTTGGCATTCATGATTTATAATTTTATTTATTTTGGAAAGATCATTTTCAAAGTCAGGCATACTTCAGCATTATCCACAATCAAATTCTTTTAGTAGGTGGATTAATTTGTTTTAAACAAATAATCGTTTATTTCTACAAGCTATTTGAAATGGTTTTTAAAAGATAATTATTTTTCTAAATTAATTTATTACTTGAACTTTTTTTAAGATAATATAAGCTTATTTTTCTCTTATCATAAATGTAAGCATCAATTTTTTTAATAATTATAAATTAATAATAGATGATAATATGATAAAAAAAAGAAAAAAAAGAAACTCCTTTATAAGTTTCAATTTAAGTCTGAAGAGGATTTATTGCAAGTTATAAGTCTAATATATATTTTGAGTTGAGTTAGGCTAATCCATTTTTTATGTTAAATTAAGTTTAATTTTTAGTATAATATCAGAATGTATATTAAATTTGTCAATAAATTATTCATAAACGTTCAATCTTTTAAATTTCACATTTAAATGTTTAATTTAATAGAAATATTTAAATTTAAATTTTATTTTTATTAATTGTAGAAAACAACATTAACATTCAACAATAATTGATCATAAAAAACTAGATTATGATAACAATAAACTTTACTTGCAATGTTAAAATTTGATTTTAAAATTGTAATTCTAATAAATTTAATCACTACTTTAATCTGAAATTTATTATGAGAATATATCTATATAATTACAATTCAAAATATAAATATTATATTATATTATTTTTTTTAGATTATTTTTTATTTTATTATCATCATTTTAATTATTTAATAATAAATTTTAAAATTCTGACAACTTTGTTAAATTTTGTTTATAGTATTTTTAAGTAAATAAAGATTCAAATTTTGACTTATGAAGAAAACTTTCTTAAAATAGACAAATTTTATTTTAATAATTTCTATATTTTGAAAAGATTAATTTTCAATGTTGATTGGAGAATACTTTGATACATATAAATAATATTTCTTAATTTATCAATAAAAAATTATTATAATTAATTGTTATTTTTAAATATATGCATATACTATGTCTGCCTCGAGTTCTGCTAAAATCTATTTATATATTATCATCATTATTTTCTTTAATTACGACTTCGTAAGCTTTAAATTAATACTATGAATTGTCATTCATATTCGAAATTAAAAATATGTAGATTCGAATTAATAATAGATTTATAAGATTTAACCATCTTATATTCTAAAATTTGAGAGAGAATTACTGTTATTATAATATTTCGTTATCGATGTAAAGCAGATATTAAGGTTTAATTAGATGGGAGGTATGAGATAAATGACATATGAGTGATTTCCTACCAAAATGATAGACATGAAAATTTTCATGTAGTTTTAAGCATAAGCTTTTGTATTCATGTTAACAGAACTTTTATATTCATGTCCTTGAATTCAATATTTGTTATCCTATTTTTTAAGAAAAATGAAAGTTAAATTAAAACAAAATAGTTTAAAATTTTGAGATAATTGATTTATAAATACAGTTAATCCACTTGGAGGTATCGCATAAGCTAGAGCTCATTGGCAGCATTGTGTATTAAAATCTTAAGTATATATCCCAAAGAAAAATCACACAACTCAAATAATTCTACAAAATTATAAGAATTTCTAAATAATTCTTAACAACATATACAAAAGAAAATTAATTATAATGACAGTATATTTTTTTCGGAGCGTAGGCGTATGAACATATAGGAGCCTTAACGTCAAATAATAAAGGTAAAAAGAATAATTTGGTGTAAAATTTAATTAAGACTATAACTAAAAATTCAAATTTTATCAATCCTGAAAAGCGAGCCAATGTAATATAGTCCAGATTGTCGAAGTATTGAAGTTGGTTAGTGTTGAATTAGATTACATAACTTGTCCAAAAAGGAATTATTAATCGATAAAACTTGTGAATCCATTAATTTTTAGCGAAATGGAATCTACTTTATAAATCCTTCACGTCAAGAAATTCACCAAGTTTGTTTGTGTTCCCCACCCCACCCCCTTTTAATAAAAGGGTAATTTTAATTGAAAATATGCCAAAAATGATAATTAAATAATTTTTTAGATACCTAAATAATTAATTTAAATATTTTTATTGGAAATTCAAAAGAACAATTTCTAAAAAAACCTAGAAAAAAAAATTATATCTTAGAAAATTTATTTTCAGAACCTATCCAAAACACTTTCAATCGCAATCTTTCTATCATATTGAAGACAAAATAACGGCCAATAATGTTTAGCTGAATAAATATATAATAAAGAAATGAAATGTCATTCAATTAGTGTACAACATAATGGCTTCCAATTTTTAGTTTTGGTTAAATCCACAATGACTCATTGAGACGACAGCTTATATTTTTGTGATATGTCGTATTGCACGAATTGGCTTTATAACATATACATAGGCGCCTACCTTCTCTCTATGAAAATTGTTTTATTTTTAATAATATTATCACTGACTTTTGTTAGTACTATATGATCATTTTGGTCGGTTCTAGATAGTTTTACCATATGCTATGTTTACATTGGAACTTCATCAATTTTCTCATTAACTTTAATCACTTGTCATTTTTATTCGAATCCGGTCGTTACAACTGAAGGATCTGCATGGGAATATATGATTGGATATGTCTGATATGTATATATTTGTTTAAAATTGTTTATAAGTAAACTAGTAAAAAAAAAGTACTTTATTTTTATATAAAAAAAAGTATACGTTATAAATAATCTTAATTAGAAATTATCATGCCTAGGTGAGAGTAGCTCATTCATGTTTTATAATCAACAGACATTTATAGCTTTATATTGAGTTAATTGATTACAAAAACATACTCACGTAAAGTAAAATTGACAAATAAATTTTATGTCCAATTAATTGTATTAAATGGGTTCATCCATTACCAACGAAAATCGAATGTAATGGAAGTACCTAATTTTTCACAAATGTAATGAAAGGCAATTTAACTCTCGGTTAAGAGAAATATTCACATTTAATTGTAGTCTAACATGACTATGATTCTAAGACGAAAATTTTATTTGACCAATATATTGGCTTAGTTAATAGTTTATCAACTAATCTAAGGAATCTTTAGATCTTGATTACATGTATTATTTATCGGAAATAATTATTATTAATAAAATTGTTTATATACAAAATTAAAATTTAAAATTTTATTTAATTATCAACCGAATTCAGACGACATAATGTCTAGATTTAAAGTCAAACTAGATGACATGAACTTATTTAATTAGCACATAAATTCTAGTTAGTCGATAGATAAGTACTTAATTATATTTTGATTATACGCACAAAGTGTTTGAAAGCATAATCATGTATAAATTGTGCACGCTTTTTCCATCCATTAAGTTCAGAATTGCATCATGCAAATCCTTCAATTATTATTCATTGTTAATTGGGTCCTTGTCTGTTAAAATTTTTCTCCACTTTATCACCTGTTAATAACCAAGTCCACGCTTCATGCCCATTTATGTTGTATAGTGGCTAGTGAAAGCGAAATATCACTATATCATATATTTTGGAATCTGGAAAAAAGATTTAGTGTACAAAACTACAAGTCCTGTCGAAATTGAACTCTCTAATCAACCCAATAAGAAGTTTTTGCTAGCACGGCACGTAAATAGGGACTTAATCTCTCCCATTATTCTTATTTTCGGTGTCAATCGATCATTTTCAGTTAGCAATCCTTCTAATCTAATAACAACTAGGACCATATATGATTATTATACCCTTTTCATTTCAGCTCATATATGATGATTGAAGAGAGAAAAAAAAAAAGAAAAAAGCGAGAGAAAGCAATTAGTGACGTAAATTTATTATTTAAACATTAAATTGGAATTATTTTGTGAGAATGATAGAAGTCTAATTAAAGAGCACCTTTAGTCATTATCATTGTCATCAATTTCACTGTTATGATAATCTAATAATATAATTGAGTTTAGTAGGAAGTCATGTTTGGGGGCCCTATATGAGCATGATATAATCCATTAATAATGATAACGGGTGGGAATGAGGACTCATTGGGATAGAAGATAGTGAAAATGGCCAAATGGAAGGAGGATAAGCCAATAATTTTGATTAATAAAAGCAAGATTCCATTATAAAGTTTGGTCATCCATAAAGAATAGAATAGTATTTTATAGGATGCATGTAAAAGGAAGGGGAAGGGTGTCACCATATGGCACATTAAAGATAATTAGCACTGTGGTTGTAGGCAGTACCAAACAAAAGAGAACCAAATTAATATGATGATATGTAACTATAGGTTATATGGACAATAGGCATGTACATCGAAAAGATGAATAGCCCCAAAGAACATGACAAAAAGAAACGTACCCACTATTATTTTTCTTCAAACAAGGACTTAGCACCAGCTACAATGACTTTAAAAGTGACTAATTTATGGACATATTCTCCTCCTATCAACTAAAACTCTAGGTCCATATTAACTTCATTATCTCTTAAATATATAGGATATTCCCTCACTTCTCTCTAAATAAGAAAACAAATTTTCCACTTTCCAAACACAATATAAAAATAAAGAGTACTTCTATCAATGGCTACTTTCTTTCCTAATCCACTAGCATGTGTTTTCAATTTTCATGCATTGAGCTCCACCGATTGATTAGATGGTGACATTTTTTTAATCATGTTATGAACAATATATTTGAGGCTCCCCTAGCTTAACCTGAAATTAGTAAAGACTATAAGCTGTTTTACCTAAACATATGGTATCTTTCAAATTGAATAGTAAAAAGATGGAAAAAAGCTCCGATCATAAGGTGCTAAAATGTGATCAAAGCATGACAAAAATGTCAAAAAAGCAACAATTGACAAGAATTCAATTGATTTTTTTATGGCTGTTTGATTAGTAGAAGGGTATTTAATTAGGTGGGAAAAGGATCAAAGAAAAAGCATCTTTGTGTAAGATAGGACGGAAAGGAACAACAAAGTGTGGGATTTTGATGCATGATTACTCAAAATTGAAAAAATAAAAATAAAAAATTGATAGTTGGTCTAAAGATCATTAATGTTAACTTTTTCACTGGAATAGTAGAACATATATATTGTCTGTTCATGCATGTGAAACAATGGTAGGGTCATGGTTTAGTCTTTTACGGTCTGCTTACGCGGATTCATATTCGTCCAAATTCAATCTTAGAAACCTTTAATTTATTATCTTATTTGTCTTCACAAGTCACAACTGTGCTAATTGGGATATACTTTTCAATGATTATAAGATTAAATCTGTTTTGCATTATCAATCGCAAGAATAAAATGTAATTCATATACAGTTTTTTTTTTAAAAAATATGTTTAACGGAAAATTGATTTAAATGATAAAATACTATTCTTTCATAATTAAAATATAAAAATATATTTATTTAAATTTTTTAGTTTTGAAGAATCTTAAAATTTGGTTATTCCTTTATTGATTATTTATAAACATCTCATTATATTAAATTTTGATTAAAAGATTTAAATATCAATTAAATAAATTATGTTTTTTGAGTTAAATAAAAAATACTGATTTGACACATTCACAAAATGAAGAAAAATGAGAATAATTATAAAAATCTTTTTACTTCGAAAAATAAGAATTCGAAGTGAATATGTTGCCACATCATTAATATAATAGTGGTATTTGAGATAAACAATTGTAATATGTGGTAATCATATTATTTAACCATAATCAATTTATTAAATATTTATTAAACTCATAAAAAAATTAAGAGGTTATTTTTAAGTACATCAGCATGCATTGATATTCAAACTTATGAAAACTTTGCAACCCTTTTATTACTAGTCGTCTTCTTAACATGAGCACATCATGTGCTGTAAAATGCGGAAATTCTAAATGTGGCAATTATACATTACTAAATAAATAAAAATTAATATTGAAATTCACAAACTATCATATTATTTTATATATTTTCTATTAAGAAAATAGAAGAATTTATATTTAAATTTACAACCAGGTACAGGTGTACTCCAATACTCTTTAACCATTAACTCATTCATCCATAGTATCTTAATTTTAGAATATTATTGTTTTTTCTTTGAAAGATCTAATGGAGAAGAGAATTAAGGTGATTGACATGGGTAAAGAATAGATAGATATACTAGTCATTGTCATTTTCTTTGTTTGAAATTTGAATTCAGAGTACTTAGGATATAGGATTGATCGTTATCTAATAATATAAGATCATCTAACTTCTATAAATGGTATTGAGCTCTATCGATTCTTTTAGTAATCTCTGGTTGATAGATCTTTGTCTAATCTTCGTTGAGGCTAATCATAGACTTTTAATTGTTCTCAGAATGATCTTCTCTTATCACTTAATTTTGTAATACCCAAAAAAGAAAAAGTAAAAATTTTGTGTAGAAAAGCCAAAATGTGAATAAATGAAAGGGCCCAATAAGGTCCTAAAAGTTAAAACGTACGTTACCCTCAATTAAGGGGAATGAAAAATTGGGATATAATGGCCACCAGATCATCTTATCATTTCATTGCATGTTTCTCTTTTAATCCTATTGCCGCACAAAGTCTTGACAACAGAAACGAACACTGTTCATTCACAGACTTCATAAAAAATTATATACTTTTAACTTAGATAACTATCATTAATTTATTTTCTTTGATTTTCATAAATTTTAAATTGTTAAAAACAATCTTTTATTATCATTTAACATACATTTAATCATATAATATCAGTAATTATTTTAAAATGATATATAATATGACATTTAAAAATGCATGATACATTTTGAAAATTAATAAGAAAAATTATTTTTTAAAAATTAAAATTAAATATTTAATTATATTTATAAATAATTAAACCTAAAAAAATAGAAAACAAATCATTCACTTTCCTTTTAAGAACGCATTACCTTTTTTTAAGATTAGTTTTTAGGATACATATATGTTAAATTAGTTTAATTTCACTTGTTACACACAGCTTAACAACTATTTTATTTAGCTAGAAATATTAGCATAGTATGTAAATAACAATTTTAAAAAATATCCACAACTAACATTAACTAAATACACAAAAAAAAGGTTTAGCATGAATATTAAATTTTGTCCATGTTATAACTATTAAATTTTGACGATGCACGAATCAAACAAAAAAATATTAAAAATGATATACTCTTTTAAAAAAATAGAAATAATTTAATCAAATGTACAATATAATGACAATTATGAAAACGAGATTAAACCAATTGAATTGCTCAGTTAAACTAGTAACCGGTCAAATCATTAGTTTGAATAATCTAAAAAGTTAATGGAACAAAATAATGACCAGAATCAGTCATAATCGAGGAAAAAAAAGGTGTTGAGAATCAAAGTAAAGTGGCTTTAAAATAGAAAAAAAATTGTTAATTTTTTATTTATATATTTTTAAATAAATAAAATTTCATACAAGATATTTACATAAAATTAATATTATTTAACTATCTATTGTATTTTTATCTTGTAATGCATGTAATATCACTCTTTTACGCTAATTTAAATATCAATAAACTTAATTTTTTTTATAGTTTTATATTAATCTATTGCTCAATATATTATATAATATTAAAAATATATTTTTTACCATTACTGGTTTGATCTTATGCAATCATAATCGATCTAATTTTAAAAATATATCTTTCTCATTTAATTTATAAAGGAATTGAACTTCTAAATTTTAATTTTTTTCATATTCCAATACTATAATAAACCCTTTAAAAATATCGACAAAAAACATTGTTAAGTTTTTCATTTAAAAAAATCAATGACGGAGAGAATTTACTTAATTTTAAAATAAAAACTAAATCTAATAAAAAAAATTAAAATCAATATCACATATAATCCAAATTAAAAATTAAAAATACAGTTAAATTTACAAAAAAAAAATTATGCAATGATCCATTTCGGAATCCATTTTGTTTCATTTTTTTCTCTTCTAACGATGGAAAAATAGACATAAAAATAATTAGGTCAATTAATTTTCTTTCATGATCTATCGATGCAATTGCAACGTCTTTTGATAAAATTTAATATAGCTGTTTATTTTATAAATCAAGGAATTTTTCCCCCTTTACACATTATTGTCATGGCATGCATATTCAGAAGAGATTTATAGAGTAGATAAAACTGATGATTTGTACTTTGGATACGTTTAGTTATATTTTATATGGTTTGATTGTGAGTTTTAAATTTAAAAATTAAAATAGATTTTAATTTTAGAATTTTATACATTTAGTTTTATTTTTATAATTTTTAATTTTTAAAATTTAAAATATTAAAATTGATTAAGGGAGAAAGAGTGAAATAGTTTACATAAAATTTTAAATTTAAGTTCATTATCTTTATTATATATACATAAAAAATTATACAATATTTTTTGTTCTTTTCATTCATATATATCTCTTTAAATAAAGTTCTTTTTATTTGATCAATAAGAATAATAAATAAATTTATGACAATAATAATAGTAAAACTCATCGATGGTACAAGTGATTGTGGTTGTGAACTTATGATGCAATGTCAACAATTCTACAGTTGTGACAACAATAATGAAAAATAATAATTTATTTTTATGATTAAAGAATGGAAATTAAAAAGAATTTCTCTTTTTAAAAATGAATAAAATATTTTTAAATTAAATAAAAGACTTATTTTATTTTATTTAAGTTAAAAAATAAAAATTCGAAGTCATCTCAAGCATGTTCTTAATTATTTATTTTGTATTTTCTTTTCCTCTGTACATGTGTTGTTTTTTCCTCCCAAAGTCTCCTACTCATTTATGGAAGCTTTGAATGTCGTACATCAAATAGATAAATACTTCTGAATATTTGTAATGCATAGTGTTTTTCTTAGTTGAAATTAAAAGATGTACTCTTCAATGGTCAAAATATCAACTAACCCACAAAGATTTTAATTTATATAGGACTTTAGCAAATGCTAGCCGAAATTCACATTGTAATATCATATCATACATTCAATAGGTGATGTGTAATTTTTTATTTATTTTTTTATTTTTTGTTCAGGTTGGTAGTTTTTCTTAAATTTACTACAAACTTTCATGAAAAATGAAATAAAATTAGATTACCTTAAAGATTTCAAATAAATGTTAAATTCTCAAGAGTATTAGTTGTCACTTTGAGTAATGGAAGTAAATTGTGACTCAAACAAACTTTACGTGTAATGTTGGGCATTTAAATCCTATAATCACTACTCTAAAAAAGTTTTACATAACTAACATTCTTAAGCGGAAGGTTAGTTTCATAACTATACATATAAGAATATATGTTGAAAGCCAAAAAAAAACTGAAAAAATTATATAAATAAATTATTATATTTTTTTTCATAGAAGTGAAAGCAGGTAATAACATTAACACTATGCATTTGATAGGATGAAAGTATATGCTTCAAAAGTCTGGCATTTTTAATTTCTGATTTGTGATAAATATATGATAAACAAATGAAGTATATGTGATAAATATGCATTTGATGGATGATAGTAGAAGCATCATTTTATTAAATATCTAATAGCATTAGAAACGTGTTTTCATAAACTAATATTACCTTTATAAATCAATATGCATAATGCACATACATTTTAGTATTTTAAGAATGCATATTAATGACCTCTTTTTCTTCTTTTTTTTTAGTTTGAGACACCTTACTCAAATTTGAGTCAAATAAGATTATTAAAAATGATAAATATATTTTTTTTATATCAAGTTTCAATACAGTCATATTCTTAAAACTTAAACTTAATATACTGATACAATTAGAAGTTCCTATTAATTAATTTACATGCCCGATAGGATAGGACGTATTGAAGCTAAGATATTTAACTATAGTTTCCAAATTTTAATTGTATTTTATAATGTAATTTAATTACCGGTAAAATTAGAAGTTTCTACTGGATACGAATATGGGAGAATATAAAAAATTTTAAGCATTTAAGGGACCTGATTTTGTAAAAAATTAAGATACAGGTGTATTAAATGATTTAAAAATAATATAAATGAAAAATATAAAATAATTATAAATTTTTTGAAAACATCTATAAAAAAAGAATAGATTAAATATGATTTTAGTTTTTTCAAAATTTAAAAATTTTGATTTTAATTTAATTAATTTTGATTCTTAATTTTAAAATAGATTATTTTTAATCACTACGCATCAAACATTAGTATATGTCATCTATCAAATATTAATTATTTTAAAAAATAAAATATTAAAATTAATCATTTTAAAAATAAAAAATTAAAATTTTATAGATACTAGAAACATATTTAATCTTAAAAAAATTTAACAAAATTGTAACTTCTATCTCACAAATAAGAATGGATAGATTTGATTAAATAGAAAAAATGATAAAATAATTCCTAAAATCACTCAGGAAATTATCATTTGTTTGGGAAGAAAAATATTATACCCAGTACCAAAGGCATAACTATCCGTCAAGCCGGATACAAATTTATTTTAAGTATTCAATTGTACTATATATATATATATACCGATAATCGGTATTTGGAAGCATATATGCTTGACAAAATAAAATATCCATATTTCGAAGCATTTCACAAATTTAAGAGACTGTTTTATTTTTTTATTTTTTTCAAAATTATTATAAAGTAATTTTTTAAAACTGGTTTTAAGAAGAAAAAAAATCTGTTTGACAAAATTGTTTAAGAAACAGATTCCAAAGTTAAGAATTAACAGAAACTGTTGAATAAATTTGTTTTGAAAATGAAACTGAATCAAAATTAATCTATGTATATGCTAAAAATAATGTGTTTTGCTTCTTCTTTTTTTCTCTTGTTTCTTAAAATAATAACTAAAAAAATATCTAGAAATTGCTTCTAATTTTTTAATTTTTAAAAATAATTTTCTATTTTTAAAGTTTTTTAGAATATTTGATAAAAGAATATATAATTAAACATTATTTTTTGTTTTTTAAAACAAAACTGTTTTTAAAAACAGTTACTAAACAAGCCCTAAGTTATTGAATTGAAGTCTTGGAAAACGATAAGTAATGTCATTGTGCTTATTTTAAGGCATAAATAGCAATTTTAGGTCATTATGACAAGTTTAATTTTGCCCTGTTTTGTAAAAGTAAAATATGAAAGATGGGTTTGGTTGCTTTATTTAGAAGGAAATAGAAGCGTAGCGGGTGATGAGTTTGGGCATGCGCATGGACCACCATTCAAAATTTCAGACCTTACTCATCTTTTAGTGCCACAGTAGTCAAATGGCTCTGTTAGGTGCCACAAAGGAGAGATAACACAATGCAAAGACCAACCAGAACAACGGCTACTCCTCCAATAACTACCACGTGATTCAGACAGCAATCTGTGCAACAATACCCGTTTCACTTTTCCAAAGTTCATATCAAAACTTATAACAGATTTAAACAATTCACTCTGAAAGAACCTCTTTTCTGGTGAATATGAAAATTCCAATATAAGATTAAACATTTCAAATTATTAAATAAATTGAAATCCAAGCATAACTTGATTCAAACTACATTTTTATTCAAACTCATTTTTTTAAAAAATAATTTTGCAACTATACAATAAACAAGCTCAAAATAAATAAAAAATCAAGAATAAAAAATAAAACTTTTTTTATGAAAAAATATCATTATATGCCTTCACCGCATTTTTTAATAAAAAGATTATTGACTAATTCTTTAACATTACATTTGTTAGCAAAACCCTATTAGATAAAGTAAAAACACTGAAAAAAAAATTTAATAACATTTCATGTATCAATAATTTTAATAAAAATTTCCTTAATCAACATTAAATCCAGCACCAAGCTATGACCTTAAAAAAAATAGATAAGCACTCAACATGAATCTCTTCACCGTGCTAAGAAATTTATAATAACAAGGTCGCCTACCACCTACACAGTGTTTTTGAAGCAGGGATGAAACTTTTTTAATATAAAAAAAAAGAAGAAGAGATTTACAAAATATTCTTTAAAAAAAACTAGAATGGAAGAATGTGATCCAATTTACCACCCTACATTCTCATTTTTAAAATAAAAATTCACACTTGATTCATGTTTGACCCTAAAAAGCTTCAACTCAGACACTTGGCTTTTCTTTCTTGGTTTCTTACCCTAATAGAAAGGTAGAGTGGACACCACAATGTCTGTCCTCTGGAGAGCAAAGTATCCCACAAAGATTTTCCACCCTTTTTACACCACTTGTCCTTTTCACTCGACTCGCTAACCTTCTTTGTCTATCTTGAAAAGTAAAGCTGCTATACTACTACTATCTGTTCTTTTTTCTTTCTTTTCTTTTTCTTACTCCTGCTTCTTGTTTTTGCCTCCTATTTCGGTTTTCCCCTGCAACAGATACAACTTCACATCAAAATCTTTAACATGCAAAGATTTTGCCATTCACAAGATGAAATTCTTTACACCTCAAGAATAAGGTCAACATGTAAAAAGAATCAGATGCTCAAGAGATTAATTTCACGGAACTGCATTGCGGTTGGCAAACATAATCATTGGAGAGATTGAAAGAAAAAATAAAAGGAAAATGTTTTGGAATTTTGAGCTCTTGTTGAACATTCTCTCTTTTTAGGGGACATGTGAGCAGTGACTTAATACCTATTGTTCAGTTATTTTCTGTTTTTTTAAAAAATTTGCTCAAGTGCTCATGCCTAGTGATGTTGTCCCCATTTTTTTGTTCCCTTAATGGTCAAGACTTCCGAAACTAGCAAACCAATTTCGTTGACTCCACAAATTTTCTTTATTTAGTCAAAATTATGTAATAAAGTTAATTTCCCAAATGATAGCTCAGAAACAGACTTATGAAAAGAGCCGTTACTCGATTGAAGTATGAAATTTTATTTCTGTGAAATCTCAGAGAAAATGAAAGTGGTTTGAATAATTATCTACAAATTTACAAAATGGATTAGGCTTGATCATTAATACAAGGGCCTAAAGAATTGCCATCTTTGGCTGCCAAAAAGATAAGAGATATACAACCAAATATACTAGAAGGATGAACCAACTAGCAAGACACGACAAACCTCGGAAAAAAAGGAACCTACTAAACTAGGGGTATGACCTACAACCAGTGAATATTATCATTTCAAGCAAATTACATCAATGCCCTCTGCGCATGAAGTTGAGAATCTTAAGACTTAATTTGTTTTACCCTGAAGAGCAAAGTTAATAGTCAACCACCCCAATTTTTTTTTTAATGAAACCAACCGCCCTTAGCATTATGACATGAGAAGCACCTTTTCAGGACTACGGAAAGACTTTTAAGGGTGCCCCGCCATGATCTCATTCTTTATGATAAAAAATACCCTCTTATTAACATCTTCTAAGTTCCCATCCTGCTTTCCCCCCCCCCCCCCAAATAAATTGACCATAATGCCCTTCCCCGATGCTAACAATAACTGTCGGTGGCCCGACATAACCTATGTTCTTTCATCTTTCCATTCTATACGACATATAACAACAATTGCTTATTGTGAGATTTGATAATCTATATTGAACAAATAAGGAGACAGCTTAGACAAGTTCACGTCCATGCCTACACAGAAGCTGACAAATTCAGCGCCTGTTCTTGATAACAATTCTTTGCTAGTCAATGAAATTCAAAGATGGCAGTTATGATAAAGCCGTATGAAATTTCACAAAAAGACATCTACAAGTTGGGGCGCGGATCCACCGCCCATTAAATTTACCTAAGACTACGTTCATCATTTCACCCCATCACCGAAGTATCCCTAAGAACACGATATATAACTTTGGAGGGAGCTCATTCGGTACACACACTTTCATGTACTGGCCAAACAGGAAAAGAATTTAACAATTTTATTTTGTCGTACATCGACATAAATGCTTGTGATTAGATTAAATGGAGTTATTAGAAAATGGGATTAGTTGGGCAATGCTTGGCATGTTTGATTTATTTAAAAAACAAAAACTAAAACATCTGAATAGTATGTCCATCATTTTATTTATCACTATTTTAATTAAGATGCCTTCCCACTGGTAATTTATTCAGCGGGTCCACTAAAACGCTTTGTGTGAAAGGATGTCTATAAATTATTGAGGTGACACAAAACAAAACATAGAGTGCTTACCCTTTTATCTTTAGGTTGATTCTTTGAACTGTTCGGCCATGGCCTAGGTCACTTTTGGGGTAGCTTGCTTGAAAGCAACAGTGGGAGCTATTCTGCAGCTCCTCCTCTGATGTTCCTGAACAAGTTCTCCTGCAAACCAGTCAAGTTTCTCAAAGTTACTCTGCTCCCCAATTCTCTTTCCACCAAACAGCACTGACTCTACATTCTCCTGCTTCAACATCTCCTCTGCTATTGCAATCAGCATCTTTACATTGCTGGGACTTGAATCTGTATCCACATTGGGTCCACATCGCCCCATACTCGACCCATTTGCCTGTCATATAAGAAATGCTCAGAACATCCATAATGTGAAACTGGAATATCCAAGTAAATATTATTGGAAGCTCTAGAATTGATGGATAGTGTCCGTATTATTATGTTAAAATCTGAGCAAGGATTAAAAAATGCCAGCATGGCATATTAAATTGAAGGATGAGATACACACATTAATCACCATTAAAAGAAATAACTTGTGGTGATCACAATCCGAATCGATATGGAATGGGCTTTTATTAGTTGTACCTAAAAAGGTTTATAATGTAGACACGGTCATAGTTAAGGAAGAGCTTCAATTGGGGCATCCTTTAATGCAACTGACAAATACCAAATACTCCAACCTTTTGCCCCTGCACTGGTAAAAGAAGTATTGCATCCATTCCATTGCATTGGAGACTGCACAGATGGCATTCCATGCTAAAACCAAAACCGAGTTTCTCAAGGATAGCAAGGTTCCTTAATATATGATACACATTGTCAATGGACAAAATGCACAAGACATTAATTAACATCCATCAACAGATATCCCCTACTCGCCCTAACAAGTCCAAATCCAGCTATCCTATCCTACCCCATACTCCACAACTTGCTACATAGAGACAAGGCACCAGAGATCCCCTAGGGAAAACCCCACACCCCCTACCTTCCGGCTGGTGTGAAATTGACTCCATTAAATACCCCTTTAACGTTTATGAAATCAACATCAGCTGTTTCTCAACCCAGCATTCACAAACTCAACCCGTTAACATAAAAGAGGAAAAAAAAATTGAAAGCCAGCCACAACAGTTCCCTTTTTCCATTTATACATAGTTTAATTGACATTCTGACAATTGACAATTTGACAAACATCAAAATTGACACACCCCCAAAAAATAATTAAACTTCTACATTCACGTGCCACCCGTACTAACTAAATTTCATTAAGTGAAAAATTAAAAGTTAAAATAAAACAAGAGCATACCTGAATGCGGACATAATTGGTACTCCGGCAATGGCCAAAGGCCATGGCAACGGCCTGGTCAACAAGATCGGCGGAGCCGTCGCCAGAAATACGGGCCATGGGCCGGGCCCAATCCTTGGCCTTCCAGCGTTTGACGTGGTCAAAGTCGTAGGTGACCTCCAAGAGTTGACCGGTTCCAAGGGAGAGAACAAGGAGGTCCTCCACGCCCCGCACGAACGGAAACTCCTGTTTGTTGTGCAGCACGTGCGTGATGGCTGCACCCGTGGGGTTGCTCATGGCCAATCCTCCATCCACCGCAACACACCGAGTCAGACCGTCCACGGACCGCATTTGAACCGGTTCGAACAAACCCGGTTCGGCCGAAGTGGCCCGGCACACCTCCCACAACCGGAAATCGAAGCTGTCCGTTTCCAACGCGTCCGCACGTGAGAACAAAAACGGCGCCGTACTTGACAAGTCATAGCACGGAATCAGAACCGGTTTAAGCGTGTCCTTCAGCGTTAAACTCCGTCCATTCTCCGCCGTGAACGCTTCCTTAACGGTTTTCTCCAAACCGCTCGTGGCTGACCCGACCGAACCGGACCCTCCGCCACCGAGAAACCGCCTCAAGAACCCGCGGCGACTGGAACCACCGGGTCCGGCACCCTGACGATAGAATTTTTTCCCTTGCTCCACCAATAACCGCCATGTGTCCTCGGCGGAAAAAATCGAACGGCGCTGGTCCTTGGTGGCAAAGAGCATCGCCGTGAAGATACCGCCGACGCCAGCACCGGCGGCAACGTCGAAGTAATCGGCGATGGTGGCGTTCTGGTCGCCGGATTTTTTCTTCAACGCTGTTTCGAGGTAGGCAAGGGCTTTTCCGGCGAGAATCCCGCGCATGCCGCCGCCGTCGATGGCGAGTATGCATATCTTGCCGCGCTGGTTCTTGACGGCGGAGACTTCATCAACGGCGGCAACGTTGGGCGGTGTCTGCGGTTCCGGTTTCTGCTTGGGGAACCATAGCTTTGGGTCGTCGTAGCCGAAGAGGAACTTGCTTTCGAGAATGGAGAAGATTTCGTAGCTAAGCTTATCGGTCTCAATGCTCGGTTCTTGCATTTCCACCTGATTGGTAGAATCCATTTTCCTTTTCCTTTTCCTTCAAAATTTTCCCGGAAAATTTTGAAACAAGGCTTTTTTATTTTTCCCTCTTTTAAACCAAGACAAAGAGATTTTCTGGCATGGCTTCAAGGGTAGATGACGATAAAGTGAACATCATGTGCTCCTACTGCATGCAATTTAATCTGGCTGTTGAAAAATATTCACCTCTGGAACTAAAACCTTTTAGAAAAAATTAGAAATATTTGTAAGGAAAACGTGTATGTGTTTTTATAGTAAGAGTTAGAGTTTTGAAGATTTAAAGGCACGCTGCGAATTAGAACATTCCGAAACACATACCTCATTGGACAAGAATGCTGGACCAACCAAGATGAGAATTCCAAAAACAAAGTCTCTTTTGGCAATCTCTCTTGGTTAATTAATCTTCCCCAATCAGCAGGACGCAACCCAAAGAAAAAGAGAAATAATAAACACTCGCTTTCAGCCTCAAACTCCAACTCGGAGACCAATCATTCTATATTGCTACCAAAAAAAAAAGTTACCCTTTCTTCTGTTCTCTCTCTTGTCTTTCTAAAATCCCAGTCTGAGTATCATCACCATTCACCACCACCACCTCGACCACCCTCTCTTTGCCCAAAGTAGCTAAGCTAACTCCTCTATGTAAACATCAAACACAACCAACCAACCAACCAACAAGCACCCAACAAAATACCAGAAAATGCCAAATCACCACAGCTGCACCACCATATCTAAATACGCTCCCACATATATATACTCATTCCTTTTTTATTTTTTTACCATCACTATTCTTCACTGTTCAGCAGGTTTACGCTTTCTCTTCGTTACCCGTCATGGATAAAAATATATATTATATAATATTAATAAACAAGAAAGAGAGAGAGAGGCTCGAAATGTAACAGGTGTTGTTGTTTGTGGTCTCCTCAACTGTAGAGAGAGGGGTTCCGGGTCCCACAATAGGAATTTTAATTTTAGCAATGGAGCATCGCCAATGAGCCACCGACACTTGTATACCGTCAATCTTGCTACTCATCATCCATGGCTCAGATTGCACCAACCCTGTTCCTCCGTGATCAACGTTGCGATTTCCCAACTTCTAACATCTACACTCACATCCATTCTAACGTTACCTCTATCTTCTTAATTAAAAACTCATATTTACATTATCTACACAATATATATATATATAACTTTGTTGAAAACTGTGTAAAAAGGTTTCTTATTAATTCTTTTTGCATTAAATGAGTAATTAAATAACATTATGATATTACTACCTCCGTCTGTTTTTTATATTTAGAATACAAATAAAATGAATTTTAAATTTACAATTTTATGTATGTTATTTCAACTTCTTATTATTAAACTGATTCTAATGCATTTTTTTGATCTATTTGAATGTTAAGAGAGAAGATTTGCTTTTATTTATTTATGTAAAAATTTAAAATAATATTAATTATTATTTTATTAATATTTTGACCTATATAAAACGTATAATAAAATAAATAAGATGATTTATCAAAAATTGTAAAATATTTAATTTTTTTTGTTTCTATATTATTAAACAATTAAAATTTAGTATAGATATAATTGAAAAAGGTTAATAAATTTAATTATACAATAGTCAATAATTAGACCATAGTTTATATTATTAGTATATTTGAATTAAATTTATATTTTTAAATAAATTTAAGTTTAATATATTACTTGGTATAAAATTTTGCACATGAATAATTAAAATTACGGTACATATAATTTTAAAATAATTAATATAAAAAATAAATTTACATTATATTAAATGACAATAAATAAATTGAATAAAAGTGTTATTGTTATAGTCCATAAAGGTAGAATTGTGTGGTGATTGCGTGTGGGGCCAAGGGTTGAGATTAGTCGGCGAGAAGAGGTGAGGAAAAGCACTACTACTGGTGCATTGCACTATTGATTGTATCAGTATTGCTGACTTGCTGTTACTAATTTGGTGTGTGAATTCACTAATTTGGCCTTGGAAATAGATAAAGGAGGCATTGGCATTGCCAAGGCCAGTGGGGACCACCCCATTCTGTTTTGTGCATACGGCGGGATGAAGGACAATCAACAAAACACACCAGGACAGGGGGGACAGTTTCTGCTCATCAGGTGCAAAAATGCACTTATAATTATTTCTATATCTCTTTCTTTTTCCTCTTAACTTCAAAACACAAACCCTGCTTCCAATATACTTTCATATCTCAATATTATATTCAAAATTATTCTTTTTTTTTAATATATCATAAACTAATTTAAATCATATATTTTACTTATTATATATTTTTATATTACAAATATAAAAATTGATTTGTAATTTTTAAACATGCATGTTCTTAATAAATTCAATTCATAATTTATGATATATTATCAGTCTGAACTGAAATTAAATTAAATATATATTTAATTTAATATTAAATAAAATTATTCTTAAAGTATTAAAATTAATCTAAATAATAACTTTGAAACAAAGATGCCTAAGTTGTACTAATTTATTGTTCTAAATAGTAAATATTTTTATCTTTCCTGTCAACAGGCCTTTTGCTTAAGTTTTTCTATATCTTTAAGGTAATTAAGGGTAACTTTGGAGTTTGATTGAACCGTGATTAACTCGAGGTCCAATTTTATAAAGAGCATAGCCTCAATCAAGGTAAATGTGTGCACTTTTCACCTTCTTAATACTTTACTCCAATATTCTTACTGACTTGAAAAGTGCGTTTATAAATTTTGACATTATTTATTGCTTCTCGCATCAATGAAAGACAATAATATTACTATAAGACAGCAGGTACAATGAACAGCTCAAATTTTATCTTATACTCATCTCGTCTAATTCTAATTGAGACAAATAAATTCGCCTAAAGGGACAAAAGTCACAAAACATGTTTTTTTTTTATATAAAAAATATATACGCTACAAGTTTCTAAGAAGCTTGAAAAATACTTGCGAATCATCTATAAAACTTTTCATCATTCTATGTAATTATTTACCATTCATGAAAATTGCTATTCAATGGCATTGGTGGTGGAGAGATGAAACGGAAAAAATATAAAGGGTTTTTTTGTCTATTTCATTTCTTTATTCTGAAAACAGAAAATGATACTGCGTTGCTGCTTGGATACTTCACATAAATCAAAAGGTGGAACCATGTTGATTTTGTATTCTTTTGTAAATCACACTTTGAAGCACGGGTCCAATTAAGTGCAAACGTTTTCAGGGCGTTTTGGCACCTCATATCAGCACAGTTATTTTTTTTAAAAGATTTGCTATTAATTCTTAAAGAGTATAATTTCTACCCATGCAATTTTTTCCTCTACTCTTGAAGCATTTTCCGCTCTTGCATAGTAGTTTATTCAATAATTTATTTATTTATTTATATATAATAAAATTTAAACTTATATATCGAAATTAATTGATCCAATAACTATTGAGTTGACGTGAATAATTTGGATAATAATAAATTCAAAGTTGTAATGATTTATATTAGATTATATCTTTTAATTTTCTCAACTTTATTTTATTTGTTATATCTTGTTTTTATAACTTAACTCTTGAGCCATTAACTATTATAATTATTGTAGTAATATTAATATCTGTAACGTTATTTTTAATCTTAAAAAGTATTTTAAATATTTAAAAAGAGATTAATTTTGTTATATATATTATATTTTTATTACAATAAATATTTTAATAAAAATATTTTTAGATATTTAATATTAATTTTAAATGCTGATGTTATTTTATATTTTTCTCGTTATAATTAATTAAAGGCTTTTAGTTAACGCCTTCTTATCAGTCGTCATATCGATTTTTTGTTCAAGGGTGACTTACGTGTGGATCACTACAAGTAATTTATAAGAAATATCAAATATGTGTATTGACATTATACATGAAACATACGACATAAACAAAAAAACATTACTATAAAATTGGGCGTGCAATACGTGCCTCAAATGGGTACGACCAATTCAAGTAATTATCAATTAAGCTGTCATTGAATGCAACATGGACTTAGTAATTAAGCGACGTGACCTACGTTGCTCTCACCTTCGATATATGGTAAAATATTTAAGGCTGCTCTTTTTTGTGGAAGATTAATTAGTTTATTCTAGATTTTAATTAAAAAAATTTAAATAATGAAATGTAATTAATATATATATATCTATATCTAAATTAATCTAATCACAATTGTTATATTAAATTGCGTGCAAGAAATTAATTCATAACATAAACCAAACGACATCTAAAGATACCCATCATCACCTTGCGGAGAGATTAGAGCGAACAAATTATGTTAAGTGTTATATTATAGAGTTAATATATTCCAAAGAGATAATAAAATATAAAAAATATGATGAAAAGAAAAAAAAAGTTAAAGAAATTATAAAAAGAATAAGCATACAAACATTATCATTGAATGGTAGTTGGATTTGCATGGCTGCTATAAAAATGTGACCTGCAAGTTATATCATTAATTAACTTCGTTAAGTATTAGGGGAGTGGATTAGTGGTGAAGAGACTATTAACAATATATTAAGTTTTTATGTTCAAACCTTACCAATATTGTATTGAAAAAATAAAAAAACTTTGCTTCTTGCTCAAATTTATTGAAGAATGCATGTATTAACTAAAGAGTGATTGCATTTTATTATTGTTGTTTTTTGAGACATTGGGATTATTTACCTCGCCCTTGAAAAATAAATGGATATTGCTTTTCAAATGTGGGGGAATCTTTGATATAGACTACCGGCTTGATATCGAAACATGATCTCAAGCTTTGAACATTTACCTAATTTTTTGCCTAAACCTTTGTTGTTTGAAAATTCCTAGTTGTATAAGTTGCCTTGGTATTAGCATTCAGGCACGAGCAATAAGGAAGAGACAATGTCTTGATTTTTACCTAATTTTTAGGTTGTGCATAATCTGTCTTGGTCTTTGCTAATAATGGTAATAGTTTAATATATAATCAACTTATTTATTTGCTTGAGATTGGTTAAATCAAGATAAAATTGATGTTTTTATCACTGTACTGTAACCCTTTGTTTTTTAGTGAAAATGAAGAATTACACTTTTTCATTCAATTTTTACCAAAGCAAAAATATCACGTGCTAATAGAGCAAAGCTTATTAAGTGTAGTTCATTTTTTAATCAAATTTGTTTCTTAAGCCAAATGCTCTACAAAGGATAAATTGCAGTTCTAAACAACATTCTATAGAAAGAAGGAATTTGGCATTAGCATTTAAATTAAACCACGTTTCCAGCTGTTTTAATAACAAATTAACATACAAAATCCCCTTTGTTTCCCCCCCCCCCCCTCCCAAATATTAACATTCCAAATGATTATGATTTAAACTTCTATATATCGTTCAAACTAAATGACAAATTTAGTAAATGCTTAAAATTTTTAGTACTTTAATAAAATTCAAGATTTTATTTTAAAATATTTCATACAAACACTAAAAAATTATATAAAAAATAATTCAATGTTTTTGTATAATATATATTTCTTGTTTTCTTATCTTAATTTTCATCAAGAATACTAAGCAACATTATTTTCTCATATATAAGGATAATGACATAGAATATGTAATTGAATGAAGATTAAGATTTTTTAAATTGGACCAGTTATTAAACCAATAATGTATTAATTTAAAATTTAATATAATAATAAAATATATTAATATTATAATTTTATATAATTAAAAAATATATATTTTAGTTTTTTAAATTTAAAAAATATAACATAATTTTATTTTTATTTTTTAAAATTATCAAAATAATATTATTTTACATATAGAACAATGTTGTTATATAAAACAATTTCGTTAGTTCAACACACGGATTAAAGTAAATAAAGTTATCCGATAGGAACTTATGACTCGACTCGTTTAAAATCTATCTTAATTTGGCTTGTTTAATAAATAAATAAGATTAAACATGTTAAAAAGTTTTTTTTATAAATAAGTCCAGGTTAAACTTATAAAAAATCTATTTAACTTATTCAGGAACATGTTTATATTTATATATTATATATTTATATTTATTTTAATATATTATATTTTTATAATATTTATTTTAATATATTTTAGTTACATAATATATATATATATATTTTAGACCTATTTAATGGTTTTTTTATTTTGTAAGTTTTAAATTTGCAAACCTTTTTAATCAATTATTTACATAAATTTTAGTCTATTTATTAACCTTTTTTTTTCATGTAGATTTTTAAACAGATTTACAAGTTTTACAGACTTTAAATCAAGTCAGATAGAAAAAAAGTTTTTAACAAATAACAAACTTAAACTTAAACCTAAAAGATCATACTTAAATACTCAAAGCATAACTTAGTTTGATTTACTTCCATCCCTAATTCAGAATGATTTATTAATTTTATAATTTATTTTTTTATTTTAAATAATTTTATAATTTAATTAATTTTAAAAAAATCAATTTTCAATTCAAATGATTTAATCGATTTTTAAAACAATAATAAAGATAGATAAATATTTATTCTTCAAAACTAAAAGAAAAAAAACTTTCAAAAAAGAAGAACAATAAAAATATAAAGGAAAAAAAATAATTATTCTTGTATTTTTCCTAACTACTTAACCAAAACTCATTGTTTGCAAAAGTCCAAACTAATTACTATCAAACTTCTAACAAAGTCAAAGTCAAAATGGAGCAGCACAAAATATAAGAACTCGTTGGTTGCAAGAGTTCAACTAATTACTATCAAACTTTTAACAAAGTCAAAATGGAGCACCACAAAATATAAGAAATTAAAAATTATGAGATAATTAATAATTTAATTAATGATAATAACAGAAAATTACAACAGTCATATGTGTTATGAAAAATCAGATACATACCCATGAAGCCAAGTTTAGATTTTACAATCCTTTTTGAACTTACCATAAAAGAAAATGTTAAACGAAATTAAATAGAACCAAGAATTAGATTAATAAGCAAAACATTCATGAATCTGTGTCATACCCGTAGATGAAATAAAAAGGAGACTAAAACCATAATGAAAGTAATGAATTGTGATGCCAAAATTTTAGCCTATGGATGCCCTCTTTAACAAACTTGAATCCCCTGTTCCTACATTGCTACCATCTCTTCAAATACGTCTGGTTACAGTAGGTTGCGATCCACGTTTGGAAGCTTATGTAAACAAGGAAAGCAATGAGGCCAAAGAAGAGAAAATTAAGGAGAAAAAAAAAAAGAGAAATAAACGAAGAATGTGAATCTATTTTACTATGGTAGCACAATATGTAAAGAAATACAGGACCATCAAAACAATGAATGGTGATTTTGATTTCATCAATGACCCTTTTCTTCATAACACCTATGCAAAAAAATAAAAAAATAAATAAACATCTCCCAAGGGATCCCTTGTCCTAAGAAGTGGAAGTAAAAACAGCAGAAGAAGGTAGATAAAGAAAATGGTAACAAGAGAGCTAGCTAAATGGAAGGAAAGAAGAAACATTAAAAATGAAAGGATTATAGAGTCACCTAAATAAATATGAACTGGAAATCTGGGTGCAAAACAAAGAATCGTCCTATAAATATATTATGCGTCTTAGTTTAGATATATGAAAAAAATGGTTTCCAATGCATTTGTTTTTATTAACACTAAATTTAAATTTAATATTAAAATAAGATAATAATGCGTCAATCATTATTAATTGTAGGTTATTAAATAATTTCAATTTAGCAAAATTTTAAAAATTAAACCATATATTGGTTTAAAATTTAATGATTAAACAATGATTAAATTGAATTAACTAAATGTTATTTTTAACTATTTATAATATAAAAATTATAGTAATGAATATCATAATTTTATAATATTAAAAATTAAAACTATATAAACTATAAGTTTAAATTTTCTAAAAAATAATTAAAATATTGTTTTATACAAATAATTTTAATCAATTTTATTAATTTATTATATTTTCCCAACTTAAATAATTTGAAAAAAATTCTCGTTCTGAATCCAACCAATCAACGCTATCCGATTTTTAAAATAGACAGAAAATATTTCTAATATTTGAGAGATTTATTTTAAAAAAATATGTATAAAACTTAAAATGTACATAAAAAAAACTTTTACCTTTTAAAAACATTGCAATTTACAATCACTTTATGTAAGAGCTGTACACCTATTCAAATTAATCCATTAAATATTAGAAATATACAATAAAATGTTAAAAAAATGCTGAAAATTTTGAAAGCATGAGATGATATCACGCGTGCATCATCAATACTTTCTATACAAATACAACTAACATTGATATGAATTTTGCGTCCATGTGATAACTCAATCAGTAAGTTAACAGCTCAAAAAGAATAAATATTTTTCAGAGATTCACAAGGAGATGGGAAAAAAGAAACAAAAGACACAAGTTCCTGGAAAGTGAATTGATAAAATTGAACATATAGAACCGGTTTGTTTTTCATTTTCATATTTTTTAATGAAATTAATATTTATAATCAGTTATAAAATCAATTCTCGTATTTTAATAAAAATTATGATTAAAATTAATTTATGTATATATTTCGAAAACATTGTAACATTCTAATCTGAAAATCAACCACCTAGTTAGATTATATATAAAAAAGGGTACTTCATAAGTTTCAAGATGAATTTTATTTACATACTTACCAAAGTACACGAACCATCAAAACTAATATGGAATACGAGATCAAATCAATATACATATAGGATACGTATATGAGTGGTAGAGCAACCAATACAAGCAATAAATGCACGGTACCTTATTTTACTAAAAAAGAAAAAAAAATGTCATGTATATTCTATATATAACGGTTTAGTGCTATATATATTAATCTTTATTGATATACTTTTTATCTAATTAAAATTAAATTATCAATATAGATATTGTATGTCTACACTAATACTACGATATATTACATTAACAAATATTTTTTAATATATAAATTTGATATATACTATTAATATATAAAAAAATGTTAGTGTAATAATACAAAAAAAAATTATAAGAAAATCTATGAAGTAAAAAAAGGATAGTACAACTTTATGAACAATACATCAATCAATCATGGGTACAAAGACATAAAGCAATATATAGGACTCAAAAAGGGGAAAAAGAATGGAGAAAAAGACGCCTTGAAAGTTATATAGCAGATATCCACAAGATTACTAATATAAACTTATATTATCATCTTGTTTTCAATTAGATAGAAGTTATAATAGTAAGAATTCTAATGTCTAACTCTTTTTAGTTAATAAATGACAATCTTTCTGAGTGCTTAACGCTATTCAGAATTCTAAAATTTATGTGCTTGTTTGTTTATGATGGAAATGAACATGGCATATATTTCTACTTTGTAGAGAGGGAAGGGAGAGATGATGGGAAATAAGAAACATAAGTGGTGGGTCTCATGTTATTTCTCTTCTTTTTCTTTTTTCTCTTTTTCCACCACAAACGAGAACTCTAGTATGATGTGAGGGAAAACACTTGGAGTTCAAATTACCCTTATTCGATCATTCTCTTTTTCTTAATTTGTCCTTTTTTCTTAGGCGATGAGTCCTTGTCCTACACAGCTTACTCTGTTTTGAGTCTTAATACATGCTGGAATCGTTTATTTCTAAAAAAATATTTTTTTTCATACTAATTAAACTAAGTCAAATACCCACTTTGACTTTCATGTGTACGTTGAAAAAATTATTAACTTAGATGCTAATATTTTTAAAGAGAAGGGATAGTATTCGAATTAAAATAACCAAAGTTCTCATCTTCAAGATTTTTGCAAGTAATTTACATTTACTTTATCATTAGAAAATGAATAAAAACTTTAACTTTAATGTGATGTTTGGTTTGTAAAAATGTTATTTATTTTTATTTTATATATAAAATACTTTTTTATTTTTTATTTTTAAAATTTTATAAAAAATACTAAAAGTGAAATGATAAAAAATTCACTGTGTTTATAAAAATTTTAAAATAAAGAATATATAATATTTTTTTATAAATAAAAAATTCACAAATCGGAAATCATTTTATAACCTCTCATGTAAAAGACAAGATTCTATTTTTCTTTATTTGTTTAAGGAAGAATGTTTAGAAAAAATCTTTCTTAAATAAATAATTATTTATTCGAAAAAATTTTTAAAATTAGTAAATATAAATAACTATTTTTGTAACATAAATTAAAATAATATTTTGTTTAAACAATAAAATTAAAAAATAGGAATAGAAAATTAGTTTTAATAAAATAAAAAAACCACTCCACATGATATTTTTTCTACATCTCCATTTGTTTAAATGGTGAATGAAATAATTAACAAATATATTATATAAGTTTAATCTTATTTAGATAATAATTACTCACCTAATAAATGAAGAGATAATTAGATTAGGATTTGAATCTTTTAATTTGTTAAAAATTTAAAAAATCAAAATATGATTGGAAGAATTATTTATCTAAGAAATTAGGAGATCATTGGATTTTAATTTACCCCTTCAAAATAATTAAACCTATCATATTAATTATTTAAAATAAAATTAAATATAAAAGTAACACAATCAATCCTCTAATTTTTTTATAATTGAATTTTTTAATTTGTAATGTTTGTGTTTATTGTATTTATGTATTCCGTAATTGTGTAATAAATATTTTATTTTATTTTTATCATTTAAATTTAATTAATATTTAATATTTAATATTTAACAAAATCGATTCTTATGAACAATATTTATATATAAAGAATTGATATACCTACATATCTATTATCTATAATTATATATATATATATATATATATATATATATCTTAAATTAAATTTTTTATTTTTTTAAAAATATAAAAAATTTATAATCATAAAAGAATAGATACAGATATAATATTTTATGTATACATAAATTTCATATTATATATATATATATATATATATATATATATACTGGTTACAAGAAGTGATTGTTATATTTTGCCAACAATACGTATCATATCAAAAGCTTTTTACACTAATTAAAAATTTATTTAACAAAAAAAATTTAATTTTTTAATCTGTTGTTTTTTGTTAATATGAAAAAAATGTTTTTTTTATGTTGTGAAAACATATTTTATTTAAAAAGAATTCTACAACTCCTCCCCCCATTCGCCACGATAGAGGCAGGATATTTTTATGAGTTTCACGAAGAAATAAAAAATACCTTTATCCACATTTGTTCTTCAAAATAAGCAATGAAAAGTAAAAGTTTAATATTTTTAGTTTATCTTTATTCCCTTACTTTATAAATCCAAACAGAGGAGAACTTACACTAATTATTTTGATGTTTGAAATCGAAAAAAAAAAAAAAGTGTCTGTCGCTATTCAATATATCTTTTGTCTTTGGACCTAGAGATAAGTATTTGTTAATTGTTACTTATTAATTTCAGTGTGAATTTAGATGAATGTTTATAAATTTTAATTTAAATAAACTTAACTTGTAAAATTAATTTCATTTAAATATGAGCTATAATTTATGTAATTTATAATTATTTTTTAAAATAATCTTATAATAAAAAATTAAAATTTAAAATAAAATATACATTTTTTATGTTAGTGCAAAAATTTTTAAAAAAATTAATTTTGATAAAAAAAATTAAACTTAAAAATATATAAATTTCTGTTACAACAAAATAAACATAAATTATATCATTTGAGAACAAATCTAAACATACACCGGTGAAATTTCAACTGATAAACCTAGGTATGGGTACAACATAAACAGTAATAAATTTTTTTACGTATCATTTGTTCATTTATATTTTTCATCTCATAATTAATAGATTTTAAAAAAATAAAATAAATTCAACAGTCTCTCATGTATGATACCAATCATTGAGAGTACGTGGATTTGACCGTATCCCCAATCTAAATTGAATTCACAAATCAACAACAGGGAACGAACAGGATTAGGATGAGTTAAACTAAGGTTTGAATTTAGCTTAATTTTTAATTTAAAGTTTTAATTTAATATGTTTAAATTTGATCTGATTATTCTAAATTTTAACCTAATTTGAAAAATTATTTAAAAATCTAGAGTATGATAAATTTTCAAATAGGTTAGAAACTTATTTTTAAGTAAATTAATAAATTTAGAATTTTAAACATAGATGAATAGATTAAATTTTTAAATAAAATAAATATTCCATTATTATTATTTAAGTAGGCCGGTTTATTAGGTTTAAATTTTTTTAATAGCTTCAAAATTTAAAATTTACAATTAAATAAAATTTTTTAAAAAATTTAATAAGCTATTTAATAAATTTACGTGTTCTAATTTAAATTTGAACCTGACGTAAATTAGGTTGTAAATCTTCATTACAAAACAATCTAATCTATTTTAACTTCTTAAGTAGAAATAGATAGAATTTTTCCAAAGTATTGAAACTAACCACTCATTCCATAGCAATTTTTTAAAAAATTTGCTAAGCAATATCTTTAAGACAATGGTTAAAGCATTAAAAAATATTAAAAGTTATGTTCAAATATATTAAAAATTATTAAAAATGACGTTTATAATATTTATATATAAACTTTTTATTCGTACAGTTAGAATTTTTATTTATTTTATATTCACGGATCATCCATGGTATCTTGTAATCCATAATTCAAGCGGTTTCTTTACTGTATCCATCGATTTTTCTTTCCGGAAGACCACGCATTTTGGCTTTAATCATACAACTGAAATGTTTTCGCACTTCAATTTTTATATTTACCATAAATTTTTGTGTTTTTTTTTCTATCATGTCACTTATTACATATATTATTATTATTTAAATTCTTATTTTTATATATTATACAGTATTTTTATTTTTATTTTTTTACTATCTCATTTTTTAAATTTTAGTTTTTATTGTATCGTATTACTTGTTATATCTTTTCTAAATTTTTCTTTTCTCTTATCATTTCTCATTTATTTATTTATTTTACTTCTCTCAGTTCACATATGTATTGTTTGGTTTAAAAAAATTATTATTTTTTTATATATAAAAATAAAAGAAAAAAAAGTAGTTTTTTGGATTTCATCAAATTTTGATTTCTTTTTCAATAAAAATAAAAATAAAAAATTTAATTTTTTATTTTAAATTATTAAAATTATTATATATTTTAAAAATATAAAAATACATATTATATTAAAAGAAAAACATAATTTTTTAAAAAAATTTAAAATATATACTACTAATATATATATATATATATATTCATCAATTCAAATAAAATAAATCTTTTTTTTTATATTTTAACTCATCCAATTTACTTTTTTTTTCTCTTTTTTTTTCTATTTTCTACTTAATACAAACAAAATATTAAATATACATTCACTTTAATGGATATTAAAGTAGCATCATTCTTAACTATTGGATGTTTTTATTTTTGCAATACTTTTATTCTATTATACAATTAATTTATAATTTCTTTTGTTATTTACTTCTTATTTCAATCTGTCTGGTCAGAGGATAACATACACTATAAAACATAATCATTTATTTTAAAAAAATATTATTGACTGATATTTTAATATTTAATTAACCTTATTAATATGTATTTTTAACAAAAACTAAACTTTTAATAAAAGCATATAAGTTTATTAACAAAAAAATTTATTAATAGAAAATATTAAAATATAATCAATATATTAAATATTAGCATAACATATAATGTTATTATTAAATTTCAAAATTTATATTAATAATTGAATTTGATTAGATAAAATAGTTTAACAAATCTTGATTACAAAAGGCATTAGTATTCCATTTGAGCATGATGGCAAAGTGAGCAGTGGCAAACACGCTTCACTAATAAGAAGTTTGGTGATTAACCACAAAGATGAAATTAGTAGAGAGAAAGAGTTAGATAAATGAATTGAAAGTCACTTGCTTAGTGGAGTATAAATCAATTTGATTAGAAAACGGTAGACCAAGTTGAGTGTGAATAGATTGAAAGACATCTGAATGACCACTCATACTCTCAACTTTGTTCTTTCTTCTCATAGGTAGTTTTATAATAAACCACTCCTTCTACTTTTACATTCTCATTTGGACATTTATATATCCATATTCTCATAAATCATAATATTCTGCATGCGTGTCTGCCATGGCAGGCATCTTTTGAACAATCAATGACTCACTTGATTTTCTCTTGATGTTAAATATAACCATTTATTTTATTTATTTTCTCTTTTCATTTTCGGGGAACCATTTGTTTTCACAACATAATTTTGAAAACCTTGCTCTAATCATGCATAGGCTTATGATCATGTGGATGTTTGGAAGCATTTTTCAAACACTGGTATATTAAAAAATATATTCTAATTTCTTTTTAAAAATTCATTTAGAAATGATAGATTTTCCTAAGCCCTATTAAAAATATTTTATTCATATTTTTAACCAATATAATAATTCATAATATCTCAGTACCTTAACATGACCATGTTAGTGAACATCTAATAGCAAACACATCAATTAAATAGCCAACATTTATTGCAAGTATTTTATAGGTTTTACTGAAAATTTTTTGATTTTTTTACGAGTAATATTTATAAAAAAATTTATTCAAATAAAAAGTATTTATAACATAGTAGAATTAATTCTTTCAAGATTTTTTTTATATAAAAATTTAAAACTCAATTTTATTTTATATATGTATATATATCAATTAAATTAATGTTCCATTAGGGTGACTGTGCAATCTTTAGTAATCCAATATCATACATGTTGATTAAAATGAATATTTGTGGATCACATTAGATCAATTTTACCTAATTTTGCTAATTTTAGCTCAATAATTATATCATTATTTTAATAAAAGTGTCAAATATTTCACCCCATAGCCATAAGTCAAATACTGTTGTTTACTACCATCCTCAGATTAATAGATCTGATTTGACATTCAATTTATTAAAAGAGATAATATACAAAACATCATAACTAGAAATTTTAAGTTATAAATTAATTATTTTCTAAATAATTTATGACTCTGTGGAAGATATCATAACATATTTTATCCTTAAATTCTATCACTTTTTATTAAAAGTTATTTTTTATATAAAACAAAATATATAATAAAATAAGATATAATTTAAAAAATATTATATATATATATAAAGTATTATGTGAGAATATTTATTTAAGATTAAAAGAAAAAATACATGTTATATTTTATAGAAAATGTTTAATAAAACTAACAAATATATTAGATGAAAATTATAAAATTTAAAAAATTTATTAATTAAAATAAAAATATTTAGTAAAACTAATTAAAAAATTAATTGATAAAGTTAAAACAACAAATAAGAAGATCGACATTAGATTGAAATTTAAGTATTATAAATTATAAATTTTATTATTTTAATTAAATTATCATATTAAAATTAAGAATAATATTGTTTAGTTTATTATTACTTATATTTATTTTTATTGAAAATATTATATAAAAAATTGTAATTATTTTGATGGTTATATATTATAAAAAATAAAGTTTGATAAATTTTTTTTTATTTCTAATTTTTTAATAAAAATTAATTTTCTAAATAAATGAATTTTTCTAAAATTAAAATATTTATTTTATAAAAAATATTTATTTTATCTTTAATTTTTTATCAACAAAAATTAAATATTTTATTATAATTAATTTAAATAAAAATTGTAATAACTAAATTAAATATTGAAACATTAAATAATATTATAAAAAATAATATTTTATAATAAAATATTATCAGAATATATCAAAAATAAAAAATAATAATAAAATTTTTAATTAATAGCTAAAATCTTAAGCATTAATAGAAAAACGTTAAAATATATTAATCATTTCATCAAATTATCGCTATCCTATTAAATAAAATTAAAATTATTTAAATAAAATTAATTAACTAATTTATATTTCATCTAATTAAAATACATTTCAAACACACTCATAATTAAATTTGGTTAAAATAAAATTTATTTTCACAATCAAATTTAAAAGCTGATCCAGTCTAATAAAAAAATTATTTTATTTTTTTATATTTTCAACTTAATTTTTATAATTTGTATTTGGTTGGAATTTTTATGAACATTCACTCCTGTTAATTTTTAACTAGGATACACTGCTCGTCAAGGATATATCATCAGGATTACATTAAGTCTTTAACAAACTAAAATTTATGTTACTTAAAAAAGAAAAAAAATTTAACAAGCTAACATAAATAAACAACAGCAAGAAAATATAAAATTTTTATTATATATTTATCGTTTTATTAAAATTTTACGTTTGTATCTTCGCATATAAACATTTGTCTGTAAATCTATAATTAAAGGTTATTTTTTTTCCTACTTAAAATGTCTGGCTAAAAAAATAGACTTTTAAGAATATCTTCAAGCCAATTAAAAATATTTTTACATAATAATCAAATAATTCAGACTTAGTCTTTAAACTTGAAAAATAAGCCAAAGTTAGAGCTACAAAACTTTAGCTTTACCCCATTTTCTTCCTAACTTTTCATCATAAGCTTTTCAACTACATATTTTAGTTAGTACTTACCAATTAACTTACATCCATTATCATAATTTTAATACTACTGACACATTAAAATAATATGATTAGAATGCATGATTAACGAGAAAGAAAGTGATGATAAAGAATAAGAATTGAGTCAATTAATCAAATAATTGAAATTAAATAAGAACAGTATCTCAGTTCCAAAACATGGTCATAAAAACGCCTTTAAAGTAAATTGGTAAGTTTATTACAAACAATATTATGCATATGGCATGAGTTTGAGATAAAAACAATTGAATCAGAATGAATTTTTGTGGTTGTGACTGTTGGGTAATAACTAAAAACTCTCATCTCCATTTGCCAAATGTTTGTCTGACATGCCTCTAGTGGCCAGTGGCGTCCTCATCGCTATAATTCGTAGGTCCTTTTCACATTAATCTCTTAAAACTCTTACCCATTCTCATACTCCATTTCTCCTAAGGACATCCTCACCCCCGACAATGACATGTTTTACTTTCTTCTTTCTTTAATTATTGAATATCCAATCCAAGGTTACCCTTTCACACCCCTTTAAACATCCCATCTCCATTTCAATTCCTTACATCAATAATATTAAATATTGAATGTCTCCTTTTTCTGTTTTGTTATATTAGTAAATCTTGTGTGTTAACTTTTATGTGATTTTCTTTTTGTAACAATTAAAATTTTTATGCATTTCGTACTAACCTTCAACCCGTACCTATTTGAGACATGAGATCAAATGAATTGAATCTACTATTGCACTGTTGGATAATTAGGCGTGTTAATTTGTCTTATTATGCAGAAAATTTTGTTGGATTATTTTATAAATATATATTTGCTAGCTAGCATCAACAACATATTTTAAGATTTAGGTTGATTAGCTTATTTAGAGGTGTACCCGTTTATTAACTTATTTAAAGATTATACTGGTTCTTCATATAATTGTTCTCGTTCAATCACGCCAGTTTTTAAAAAATCATATCAAATAAATTAATACTTAAGATAATGTCCAAAGCAATGTCTCCACTTATCTAATTTCCGTCCCCATGCCAATTGAGAATCTTAATTTTCTTAAGAATTTAATTTTAATTAATTTTTTATTTTTATATAAAAAATTTAATGTATATATATATATATAAAGGAATCAAATTATTTTAAAAATATATTTATTTAAAGTTATGTAATTTAATAATTTTTATAAATAAATAATTTTTATCAATTTAACTGTTAAATTAATAAATTATATTATATAAATTATATTTATAAAATTTAAAAAATTAATATTTCAAAAAATAAATTTAAATTAATGGATAATATATTTTTATAATATTTATTAATTTAAATCTATTTAATAAAATATTAAATATTTTTTAAATTTTATAAAAATAATTTATATAATATAATTTATTAATTTAACAATTAAATTGATAAAATTTATTTATTTATAAAAATTATTAAACGAGTAATTTTAACTAAAATTATTCTTCACTTAATTATTTTTATATATATAATAACTTACATCTGATATAATTATGGAAATCTTCCATAATGCTTGCTTAAAGAATGAAAGATGAAAAAATAAAATAAATGGAGAAAGATGAAGGTGAATCGAGGAGCCCAATGAATTATTCAAACATTGATAAACGGACCCAATAAGGAGTTAGGAGACAGAGAACTTAAACAAGAAAAGCTTAAACACGACATGGGGCTATAAGGTTATGTCCATAACTAGGAATCATTAGTTAGACCTCAACTTTTTTCCTTGACCATAATAATCAACCACTTCTTGTTGCAAATTGTTGGTTACAACACAACATTTGACCCATATATATAGGTGAATGGGGTGATGCAGTACAACCATCACAAATGTTGTCTTGCCAACCTTATTCGAAAGTGACTTCTTGGGCCCAAAACTTTATAGGCTTTTTAGGAACCGTGGATCCATCTAGGTTGCTCCACGATTTCATCTACTCAGCAAATTATTTAATGCATGATGTTACTTTATTGACCCCCTAAAAATGATGTTACTTCAACAATTTATATTTTTCTTGGACCAGCAAAATTAATTTCTATTTTTCAAAAACCCTATACGTGACTTTTCCCTAAAAATGGAATAAATATGTACCACCATCTATATTATCCAATCATCTCAATATATGTAGTTCAAGTATGGTTCCCATAAAAAGAACTCCCCTCAAAATAAATAACTAATTTATTAAAATTAAGATAATTAACATATTATATATTTATATTTTATTTAAAAAATACTTATAATATTAATATTTAAATTGATACTATAAAATTAAATAAATATTTTTTAATGTAAATATTATAGTAAGGAAAATTAATAAAAGTTGTAATTAATATATTATAAAAATTATATTTATTGTATTTACAAAAAAATATGAATAGTTATTTTTTAAAATGGAGAAAATAAAAAATCAAGTTGAATTTACAACCTCTCCCCCAAAGAAAAGCAAGTCACTTTAAACATTGATAATCTTAAAACTCTTTATTGATGATATTAACTTGAGAAAAAAAAATAGAAGATGAAAATATTTACAATTATTTAATAATAACCAGAGCTTGTAGAAAATGTTGGTTTAATGACCTAGAGAAATGTTTTTGCATTATTATTTAACCATACAAGTGCAAAATATTTCAATAATATTTATGTAGTTTTAAAGTATTTTTGTTTGTTATTAATCGAATATTCCGCAGGCATAGTAGTAACTTTTTCTAAAATGACGACTCTATATTTGAATCTTAAATTGAAAATGATTCAAAACAAATGTTTGAAACTATTCCTCATAATTGTATAAGAATATCTATATTTCTGAAGAAAGATACCCAACAATATTTCGTTGCAATAAGTGTTGAGCATAACTTTACACAAAAATTATCTTTTGTATCAGAGTTTTGAATCTCATAATTACCACTCTGCAGAACTTCCCTACTTACTATTTCCAACTCAAGAGATAATCTCACATTTATGTTTGTGAAAAATATCAAATCAAAATATGAATAAATTAACATAATTTAATCATTTTAACTCGAACTAATTGACTTGTTCTTTGTATTAGAATAGCAAGGTGCATAAAATCAAAGCATGATTTGCTCAAACTTTTCCATTCCTATAGGGAATTAATTCCGTCTTCTTCAACTATTTTTCTTGGGGTTCTTCACTTTATGATCATCAACAACTGGAAGCCGAAATAAAACGTTTCTTCAAATGGTTTTTTTTTTTTTCATTTAAAATAGTAGACTTACGGTCCATACACTTTTTTTAGTGTACAATATGGATTCAAACTTATATTAAATAATTCTAAATTTTTTATCATAGATTTTAAAGTTAGGTAAAAATAATTTTAATTTAGTTAATTATAAACTATTAAATATAGTTGAAATATATGTTTAAATTAATTTTTAATCTTATATTTTTACAATATATTTTAAGAGATAAAAGTAATTTTTTAAATAATTTAAAATTTCAATATTTAAAATATTTTGTTTGAATATTTTTTTAAATAATATTTTAATAAACTAACTTGAAAGAATTTAAAATTGTTTCTATGGAGAATTTAAAATTTTTTAAAATCTCTTCGTTAACATGACTAACATATCACTATCCACATGGTTTTATTGTCTTTTTTTTTAAAGGTGTAGGGTTTACATTTTTTGTTATTCTACTTGTTCTTCCATTTTTTTTCTTTCATCTTTCGTATTTTAATATAATATTTTTAATATCAAATGATATAATTATATTTTGTTATCATTTAATTATGTATATTTGTTAGACTATTATTCTATTTAAATATATTTTACAATAAATATATATATATATATCTAAATTTTTTGGTGAGCAAAAAAAGTAACAACAAAATTAATGAGAATATATGAAAATTTAAAAATAAAATTTTATATATAATGAAAATTAATTTATTTAATCTAAATTTTTTTTTAAAATATAAAAAAAATTAAAATTCAATAAATTTAAAATCTATCATTTAAATAAAAAAATTTAAAATAAAAATATTTAAATTTTTTTAAATTTTAAAATACTCCCTCCAAACATAAACTAACAATAAAATTTTTAATAAAATATGAGTCACGATTAAAAAAAAAAATTAATAGGATTTTGGCTATCTACCAAAGGGACAGAACCCGTTAGTTTTAGAATTTCAATTTGGGTTAGTCACATTCCAATGGCCCAGACCTATCAAAAGACCAAATTCAGTGCAAAGAAAACATAATCAAGAAATCATATTCATTAAAAGTGAGCCCAGTAGTTTTTGTTTTAGTATTTGCTTTCAAGAAACAGACCTCATGTTTAATAGTTTCATGGGTTCTTCAATGATTTCATTTTGAGTTCATCATCTTTCATGGATTAGTAAGGATTGATCAAGAATTTAGTTTTTTATTTTAAATTTAATTTAGATTTTTTTTTATAACTTCGGTTCTTTATTTTATAAAATTTATTAATTTTAATTTCTATAATTAAAATTCACAATAATTTTAATTTTAGAAGTGTCTTTTTATATATTTTTTATTATTTAATTTGTTTATTGGCTTATGATTTAGTCTTTTAAATTTATATTTAAGTTAAAAATATTAATTTATACATTTTTATTCTTGGATGTGGTAATTTTTATTTATATTTTTATAAAAGATATTAAAATATGAATAAATTAATATCAAATATATATTTCAATTTTTTTTTTGAAAACTAGAAGTATATTTGATATAAGTTTGAAGGATTAAATTGTATATTTGTTTGAATAAATCATCACTTACAACGAATTTTTAAAAGCAAGAATCAAAATACTATTTTTGTGAAGGACTAAAATTAATAAAAAGTAAATAACAGATTAAAAGGAAAAATAAGAATGAAATGAAGAATAACAAAATTTATTAAACTGTTTAGCAAAACACAAAACCAAATTATTGGGCCACAATTGAGGGTCATGCATCCTATTGGAAACAACTACCTTGTTCAATGAAAAGAAAAACAATATATACCAAACCAGAGAGAAATTGCCCTGTTGACCTCTATTCAAATTATATCCTACAGAAGGGGTAAACTATTAGAAAATATTTCCTCTACTTCTAAGGTTATAGAATTCGTATATCATTTAATGATAAATTATTTTGCTTAACAGATTGTGATTAAAGGACGAATAACATTTTTTGAAGAAAGTTTATGTTCCTTGCTTTATTAATATACGTTGTTAATTAATAATTGTGTTACCATTAGGTCCCTTTTGTTTGGAAGTTTTTTTATGACAAAAAAAAAACACACTTTCTTCTAAAGAAATCATTTTTCAACTTATTTTCAGTTGTTGCTTTAAGATTTAAAAAGTAGAATCTGAAAAAAAAAATCAAATTTCCTATCACTTTAACAAACTGTTTTGGGTAACTTCAAAAAACCTGAAATTATAACTATCATTTAAAACAAAAGTGATTTCTATATTTGTAAATAAGTAAAATAATTTTTTTTTTATAAAATTTCTAAAGCATAAATTACTTTTGTTTCATTTATATTTTTAGAAAAAAAAAAACGCATAAACAAATGGATCCTTAGCCGGGTTACAAATTAGGGCCTTAAATAAAATTTAAAAAATCTTAGAAGGCTTTCTAAATTGATCATTTTTTATTTGAGCAAAAATGTGGTGATTTTTCTGTTTCGAAAAAAGCCGTAACAAACATCTAACCCCAAAAAATAAATATGATGTGTACAAAAGGCCACTATGTGTGCCGTACAGTGTCTGTCTTTTATTATGACCTACTTGGTGTCCAGTTCTCCACTTTTGGAGTTTTTTAATTTTGGGCCTGGGCCCCTTTCGGCTCTATCTTGGAAGATTCCTTTAAATATATATATTTTTTAATTTAGTTCACTTTTTCTGTTTTTAAAACCGGAGCAAAATCAGGACCCAAATTAAGCTTTTAAAATTCAGGGCTTGTAAAGTTTTTCTGATTTTAAGGCCCTTTTTTTGCTGTATTTATGGCCCTTAAACAAGCAAATTAAAAATCAGATCCAATTAGGCTTTAAACCTTATTTGTTCTCTTAGCTGGTGTGCCGATTTGGGCCTGTGCACTTTTTATCTTCCAAGCTGTTGTATAGCCCGTTTTCGGCCTTGGGCTATTTCTGTAAGCCACTGGGCTTTGTCCCTCGGGACCTCAGTTTGATGAATTGTTTCCATGGCCGAAAAAGATAAACGACCTACGACAAAAAAATAAAATAAAATAAAGATAGAATCGACCCAAAATAAAAGAATGCCATCGTGAAATAATTCAAAGGTTGAATTATTTAAGTTGGTTTTATCTCTTGCTCTACAGTGGGTTGTTAAAATTTATTTATTTATTATAACAAATATCAATTTTTATAAAAATACATGTTATTTTTCCAATACATAAAAGGCAAAATCTAATGAAGAATAATTGAAACATTTGTAATGCTTTATCTTATTATGAAAAATAAATTTCTATAATGAAATTTTATAAGGTCTCCCTCCATTCCATACGTTTTGATGTTTTAACTTTATTATTTAAAAAAAAAATTGTTGTTTTAGAAATCTAAAACTTCTTTAACTTTTTTGTTGTCCACCAATAAAACTCAACATGATTTGCAGATAGTTATTTTCTCTAACAATGTTCCTGTTAATGTATATGAAATTTTTTATTTAAAAGAAGTTCAATAATATTGACACCTTAAGGAGATTAGTTTTCAACTAAAAGGTATCTTTGGTGCATATCAAACTTTTTTCACACCTATATCGTCATTTAATGATTATAACAAATTTTATCTTTCACTAAACATTATTAATATGGATCATTTGTAGAAAGTTGGAAATAAATAAATAAAATATTTAATTAAAATATAATGATATGATATATCAATTAACATTTTCTCCATACATCATTTTAATCTGCAGAATATATGAAATTGGGGGAGGGGTAGCCTATTCTGAATTCTTTTACCTTATATTTGGATAGATAAATTTAAAATTATTAGATTTTATATATTAAAATGATAGGATTTTTTTTTTTAAATATAAGAAACTTTTGTTTAAGTAGTTTTTGTGGTCCTATGTATGTAGGACTATGCCTTCGTTGGAAACGATTATCGCAAGAAATGGACATGACAGTCAATTACCCTTAGAGAAATATTGAAGTTTCACTAGATGAATGGAATATGCAAAGCACAAAATAAATTGTAAATTACAATGTTCTTGTGGTTTATCATGTTATCAAGGAACTTAGAACATAACTGTTCTTCAATGGGCTTCCATAACAAATATTTTTATGTGGCCATATAGTTGATTGCAGAGGATTTATAAGAAAACACACTCATACCTTCCCACTTGTCAGAACCAATTCTTGTAATCATGAGTTAGTCTTACTGCTATATGAAACTGGTAACAGATGGGCAATTAGATGTTTTTGACCAAACCTTTATTTTTTTTCCCTAGAGCAAATGGTGACTGCAGAATGACAGGTATGTAAAAAATTGCTGTAGCTATAATTTTGATGAGATTGTCTTTAAATGAGTACAAAATTTTCTTCTTAAGGTATCTAATCGGATGAATCTAATAATTTTTCTCTATTTATACCCTTATGTATAACTTGTTATACACCAGATATAATATATATATATATATATATGCACCATTCTGTGGAGTAGGGACACTGCCAGGCTGGACCTAATACACAAGAAGCTGGCCATTTAAGAGTAATTGATTCCATTTCTTTCAGCAAAATAGATACATGGTACAAAAAATGAAGGTATTCAGCATTGTAATTATTAGTTGTAGTTCAGATGGCATTTCATAATACTGTGTATCTTGCACTTATGGAGGAGTGGATGCTGAATGCTTATTGTTTCTAATTTCCTAAAAGAGAGATGTTAAACGGTATGATAAATGATATGTACAACAAGAACTTCACGAAATTATGTATAACTGTAATGTTTAAACTGGCTTTTACCCATTTCTACGTATTGCTTAATGATTGATTGTTTATCATTTTGTCACTTTTTTTGTACTAAATAGTGACACTTTTTCTGAAATTATGTTAAAATATTTTGTCTATAACTTCTCTTTGGATAACATTTTGTGATGGATGCTGATTTATTGACACTTGATGCTATATTGATTCTTTTGAAAGCTAAGGGCTTCCACTCATTTTTCTTTCGAGATTGCAACAAAAGTACTGATCCGGTATCTACCATGGTCAATTATGCTAGTTGTTAATCTTACATAAACAAATATCTTCAACCCCTTTATCATTCACTACTTCATACACAACTGAAATTTGGATACTTTGTTGACATTAATTCATCCATATTGTCACCATTCAAAATTCTCAAGTTGCATGCTTTCAATCACTTTCAAGTTGCAGAAACATGCAATGATAATTAAAGCCAAAGCAGTGTTGATAATGACGTGGAGGATGAAATATGAATGTTTTAAGAGGAATAATATCTTCTGATTCTGACGTTATAGTCTTGCAGAACCTATCTACTCATTTCTTTTGTGTGCACGTGGAACTTGCTATTCTCTTAACATCCATTCATCAATCAACAGGATAATATTGGAAATTAAGATAAAATAAGAATAAAATATATAAAATTATGACGCAATATAATATAATTCTTTATTTTATGTTTGTCGTTTATTAAAATAAAATAAATAACAATAATATTATTAATATATTAATATTGTTGTTATTATTATTATTAGGATATTATAGAAAAATAAATATATTATTTTATTTTATCGTTTTCTAACTAACTTTTTATATATAAGTAAAAATTACAATATAAAAAATAATAAAATAAAATAATATAACAAACTTATTATATCTTACTAATTAAACAAATACTGAAAAATAAATTTCCTAAATCTTAAATCCTAAAATGTTATCCTATCATATCTTTCAAATAAGCCTTAAGGTTACAAAGTATGCTTTAAACTTATTTCGAACTACGAGTGTGATCAACGTACGCAATAACGCAACTAATGTTCATGTAAAAATATGCATCCAAGTAAGACTCGCTAGTTGATACTTGAAATATGTTTATATTATACCTTTCACACATCTTATTTTAAAATATATATTTTTCTTATTTAAAAGATGAATATAAATAATATTTTACTCTGACTTTATGTAAATAAGGTTTTTTGAGAAAATTTTTATATTGGAGTGATTTTTGACTCAATCAACAAATAATTTTAAACATACACTATCAATTCAATGACCTTAAAAATAAAATAATTAATAATAAAAAATTTAAAATTAGGTGTTAATGATATATATATATATATATATATATAGAAAGAAGAGTAGATATTTTAAAACAAGAGAAGAACAGAGTGTAATTTAAACATCTATAAAATAAATAGGAGAATAATTTACTCATTTAATTTATTTATAAAAATGCAACCAATATTATTTATTTGTCTTACATTATTATTTTATATTATAAATTTGAGTTCTTATTTTTTAATTTAATTATTTATTTTGGTATTAAACTATGTGTGTTTTGTCTTATATTGAATATGTTATTTTGTTTTTTTGTTATTTTTGTATACTTTCAAATACTATCAAATTTAATTAATTTCAATTTCAATTTAATTTAAATTTTAAATCTAAAAACGGCATATCAAATTACAGTACATCTTTTAGATAAATTGTTTTTAATATTATTTTAACCTTAACCAATATCAGTTTAAATTTGATTATTAATTTTAAATTTTAACATGAATGGTATTTTTAATTCAAATAAATTATTTTTATAACCTTTTTTCAATTTTAATTTCTTCAATTTATTCTTATATACTAAAATAAAATATTCCCGACAAAAATATCTACTCATTTTTTAATTTATAATTTTACAGTTTTACTTAAAATTAAAATTAATTGTACTATACACATAAATAAGAAATAATAATGATTCATCTGTATCCTAATCATATTAATATCTATTTAATATTATTATTTTTATTACTTTTTATCATATTATATTATTTATTATTATATCTACTATTTTTTAATTTTTTATATCTCTTAAATTCATATATCCTAAAGCGTTGACTAAACATTACTTAATGAAAAAATGTGTTAGTTGGTCTCAATTGGTTTGATTTTATAATAATAATAATAATAATATTATTATTATTATTATTTACAAAGTATCTGAGAAAAGATTTGCATTCAACATAGAATTTTTGAAATATTATGGACCAATAAACGACCTTTATTATTTTTTGTCAAAGTGGATCAGTAAACCTTATGGAGGGCCTTACTTTTTTGCATCCCTGTTTTCTTTTTACATCCCCTAAATTTTTTGTAAAATTTTTATTTTAAAATTACCTTTAATACCCCCTCCCTTACCCTTTAACATTTTCGCAAAAAAAAAAAAGTCATCTTCTGCATTTTGAACTCAAGCCTCCTCCTTGCTGCTTGTTTGCTACTGCTTCACTTCTGCAAAGCCAAAGGAAACAACCCAAGGTCAAAGCTTCCACATTCAAGCTAGCACCTCTGAACCCTAAACTCGTTTGTTATTCTTCATTGGATAGGATAAATGTAGGTTTTAGGCTACTGCGAAATCCTAAGGTAGAAGACGACCTCATGCATTCCGCAAATTAGTTTACGGAATGCATCAGTTGCATTCCGCAAACTAGTTTGCGGAATGCATTACGGAATACAACTGATGCATTCCGCAAATTAATTTACGGAATACACTTTTGTATTCCGCAAATTAGTTTGCGGAATGTAATTTTTTACTATTCCGTAAATTAGTTTACGGAACATAAAAAATTACATTCCGCAAACTAATTTGCGGAATGTAATTTTTTGTCTTCCGTAAACTAAATTGCGGAGAACAAAATTTACATTCCGCAAACTAATTTACGGAAAGTTTTTAACATTCCGCAAATTAATTTGCGGAATGTAAACTGCAGTTCGACGTTATCTGATCTTCGTCTTCTCCGACGCTTCTCCAATGGTTTTCAGCTCACTTCCTCGCCCAACAAAGAATAACAGCTCAACTTACACTCAATTAACAATTAATTAACAAGTTTTCGTTGGAATTTGATTCATTTAACAAATGTAAAATGAAGAAAAGTGAAATTGAAAAACGAAGAAAAAATGGGATGCTGATAACATATAATCCCAGGGATATTTTTGACTTTTCACCGGTTAGGGGGTGCAAAAAGAAATTCAGGGGTTGCAAAAAGCAATGTCCCCTTATGGATCAGTATTTTGTTTTTGTTTCCCAAAAGGCCCATAAAAAATAAAATCTGTCATTGGGAGTCTGATTCCAACCCTAGTCCCTACTACTGTGAACAGAAGAGAAATCCAACTTCATCTCCCACTACGATGAAAAGAACGTGAAATTTTTTATTTTTCCAATCTTTTCACGTTCTTTTTATAATTCTTTTATTTCTATTTTATTATTTTCTTTTTAAATATAAATCTCGCAGATTATCTTACAGAATATAAAAAATATATATTTTGTATATTTTATAAACTAGTTTGAAAAATATAACTACAGAATATATATTTATATTTTATAAATTTATTTATAGAATGTATTTATTAATAAAAAAAATTATAAAAAAAATGGAGAAAGTGTAAAAAAAATACAAAAAAAAATTCCAAAAAAATCATGTCACGCTCAAATTTCGAGTCCCACATGAATGAGCGACGATTTACAAGATTTTACGGAGATGTTTAGTGGATTTTTTTTTAAGAATTTTAATTCAAAAAATTAATGTTTATGTTTAATATAAATATGTTAAAATATAATTTTATAAATTTAAGTTACTGTTTGATTTAGAGAAATATTTTTATTTTTATTTAGTTATAAAACTGCCATCTTATTTTATTGTGTTGTTATTTTTAAAACTTTATACAATAAACAGTTAAAATAATATCAAACATATTTACAACATCCTTGATTATTATCATTTCTAGAAAACATAATCTTTGATAAAAAAAAATATTGAATATCAAGCACCTCGTGAACATTGCAACTATATGATTCTTATGGCTTTGTATGAGAGTTTCATATGTTCGAAAGAGAAGGATTTAAAAGAAGAGAGAGGAGAGGGAGGAAATGTTCAAAAAAAAAAAAAATTTAATAAAAAGGTCTAACGGTTCTCTAATTTAAGATAGTTCAAAAAAATATGAATTTAAAAAATTTTAAAATTATTTTAATTCTTATAAATCTCTCAAATATTAAAAAAAATACATCATAACTTTTTTCCTCCTCTCAACCCAAAAATTATATCACACACAAAACTAAAAAGAAAATTTTATGATTTGACTTATTTTTAAGCTGACTCGGGATGATATTTATCGCAAATTCACATACTCTTTTATTGGTGGGTTTAGTTAAGGAACCCGCTTATCATAGCTTAATTTATATGGCATTTAAATAAACATTATCCTGTAACTTTGAATATTTTAATTTTAATATTTATAATTTATATTTTTCAGATGTATTTGAATTTAAAATATTTGAATAATCCTAAACTTGTTACTTTATTTCGAAACAGTTCTCCACAACTCTTAATAGTATCAGGAAAATGAGTTAAAATCAGATGGAACTTAATATATAATTTAAGTTTTATGTTCGATGTATCTCCAAAATATATTTTTCATCTTATATTATATATTTTGGATTGTTTAATTTATTTGAAAATCTGTTATTTCATAAAATTAAGAATATATATTTTTAGAAATATATCCATTTATTAGTATCTCACCTAAATACTTAAATGATTCTCAAGTACACTTTAACTCTTCTTTAAGAAGTATTTCCTACCGTTAAGGCAAATAATATAAGGCTGAGGAAGTAATAAGATTAAACATAAAACTTTTTTAAAAATAAATATTAGCTACATTCTATACTTAGGAAGTGAAGTTCACTTTGTTTAGTGGCTGTATAGGAATTTTAACCACCCAAGAGAGTATATTGCAAATAATTTTTAATTTAAAATTTGGATTTATTTAGAAATTTGTTAAAAAAAAAAAAAAAAGGAACGTGAGAGAGACCATTGCAATGTATTTTGTGGGTGCGCAAAAACGTGGAGTATAAGTGGAGTTAGTGTTTGATGTAGGTGAAAATTTGGTGGGTCATGCTATTGACGGTATTGAATGCTCTACTCAAAACTGGGACGGATATCCCAATTCCCATAAAACAGGAGGTTGGACGTTGGGACATTGCATATGTGTTTAAGTTATTTTATTTTATTTTTGAAAATGTATAAATATATATATATATATATATTGTTAAATATAATTATAAAAATTATTTTTTAGAATAATTATAATTTCAATTTTTTGGAGAAGTTACTTCAAATATTTTTAAATAATCAGAAATCTAATCTTTAAAAAAAACTATTAAAAATGACTTTACTTGAAAAGGATAAAAGAGATTTTTCATTTAAAAAATTAATATTTATAAATACTTTATATATCTTTTGGTTTACAAAAATCATACTTTTCAATTTTACAAATAAAAATATCATAATAGTTGAGTTTATAATGTCAGACATCGGTCAATTATAACCAATTTGGATCAGGTCATTTATGTTCAACATAACTATTATGTTAGGAAATTGTCTAAAGCCCACAAATACCTGAGTCTGTCTACCATGATACTCTTCTACTCTGCATCAAAGGATTCTATCAATAGTCTACACCTCTGATTTCAGGAGCTTTAAAACATTTAACCCATATCATGCTAGATTTATTTTGAGATATTATAGTATTCAACCATCATATTTGAATTCTATATAAAGGCATACATCATATTGTTAAGTAAAAAAAACTTTTGACGTAAGTGGTGGAATGTTTTTAAAACTTTAAGCTACTCCCTCATCTTATATAAGAGCTTCAACTAGATCAATAACGGATCAAAAAACATGGGATATTGTATAATATTATATTTATAACATTATATTATACAAATGTTTGAAAAAAAAAACCATGGAATTGCATAAAAAAAATCAAAAACTAAACGACAATATACTATTATTGGAATGATAAAAAATTTGAAATTTTTTTTTGTTAATCATGAAAAAAAATTTTGAATTTTTTTTTGTTAATCATGAAAATTATATAGACAAAATATTTTAGTTCTTAAAACTTTTAAAATTTATTTTTATTGCTGTTAAATAAAAAACAAAGTAAATTTTTTTAAGTCAAAAGTTAACAACAAAATTTTAAAATCTTAGGAATTAAACTATCCAACCGATACAAATTTAATGGCTGATTTGAGAATTTATTCTAGAAAATTTCTATTTCAATATTTAAATTAAAAAAATATACTTATTATATGATTATATCATAACTGCACGGAAAGGTTGGTCAACCATGAAACCCATAACAGTTATTTGGGAACAAGAAATATCTTATCCAGCCAACCTGGCCCAACCATTACTATTATTTTCGCCTATAATAAATAACAACAACTTAAGCGCTCACGCGCCACCGCCTGCGGCGGCACGTTGCGCGCGAGTACGAAGCCACTCCAACATATCCCCAAACACCAACTCCACGTTCTCTTCAGGCTCCCCAACCATCTGGTGCCACATCCCAGGATATATCTTCAGCGTCTTATCCTTACTTGCGGCACGTGCGTACAACTCCTCCACGCACGCGGGGTCGCAAACAACGTCATCGCCGCCATGCGCCACCAGTAACGGCACCTGCACCTCCTCATACCTCTCCTGCAGCTCCCGGCAAATCCTCAACAGCTCCTGTGCCGTGGCAGCGCGCGGGCGGGCCACCGTCCTCCGAGGACTCGCCAGCGCCAGCTTCCTCTTCCACTCCACCTTGAACGACACATCCGGAATCGAGCCGCGCGTGGGAACCACGCGCCACGTTGGGATTATCGCCGCGACTACGGAAAGGAAGTGCTCGAGTGGCCACGGTGGCTTGAACTTGGCGCTGATCCCGCACATGGCGCCGTTGAGGATGAGGCCGTTCCACGGCGATCCGCCGCGGCGGAGAGTGATGAGAAGCGCTATGGCACCGCCGAGGGATTCGGAGTAGAGAAACGAAGGTAACGAGGGATCGAAACGAGCACGGAAGTTATCGAAGAAGGTGATGCAGTCATCAACGACGGGGTTGATGTCGGGGATGTGAGTGAGGAGGCCGTCGGAGAAGCCGTGGCCTTGGTGATCGATGGCGCAGGTGGCGAAACCGGCCTTGGCGAAGTGAACGGCGGTGAGCTGCAGGAGCCAGCTGGACTCGCCGGTGAATCCGTGGACGACGGCGAGGATCCCGATGGGAGTGGTGGGAGGGAGTGGGGTCCACCACTGGGTAAAAAGCTTGAGGCCTCTGGGGTTGGTGATAAACTCGGAGCCGTGACTCACTGAGTGGCGAGCGTAGAACGCGTCCGGCGTTAGGGTCCCAAAGGGGCTGTGCTCATTGGCCTCCGCTATTGGGTGCACCATTGTGGCTAAAATGCGCACTCTGTGTGCTCTCCCTTGAATGAGCACTAAGAATTGAAAACGGCAGAGCAGAGTTTAGATATTACATACTTTGGATTGTTACCCCACGCCAATGCATTCACTTCTGCTGCTTTCTTTATTCTTACCCATGCTTTGCCTCCCTATTTATTCTATTTATTCTTACTGCTTATATTATACAGTTATTTTAATAATTTAAATACACAATTATAAACAATTTAAATTAAGGCGGAAAGCATCATTTTTTTTTTCAATAAAACATGAGTATAGATAGTTAATGTTTGAGATGGGAAAGGAGATTTTAACAAAAATGAACTTTTTAAAATTAATTCAATATAAAATTTAATAATTTAAACCTTCATTTTAAAACTTTTTTTCAAAATAATACTAAATAACATTTGCATAGAAAAGTATAATAAAATATATGTTCATATTAAAAAAAAAGTAATAAAAATATCGATTTATAAATCTAATTCACTTCATATTACTATTCCCCCCTCTCTCCCCGTGAACAAATTCACATGTTCGTCCACTAGTCCTTGCCCTAGGCTAAAATGGTGTAAATTACAACTACCTCATTAAAGTTCAATCAAATCAGGAGGTTCATATCTTTTCAAATATTAAAAATGGAAAATATTTTTTGTATATTTTAAAAAAAGTAGGATGATAAGAAAGATAAAAATAAAATATGATGTTTAACATAATATATATATATATATATATATATATATATATATCATTTGTTTATTAAATTTTCTTCCACCAAAATTGTGTGTTTGAACTGCTGCTAGTATCTTGATGTTCGTTTGCTTTGTTTGCTTTGAGTAACGAGAAAATCAACCTTTTTAAGAAAAATATTGAAATTGAATATTATAAATAAATAAGTTAGAAAGATGTTTTTTTCCTTTCAACAAATCTCCTCATTCAATTTGAACTAAAAATCAAATTGATCACTTCCTGTTTTGGACAAACATTTTCTTTTACGTGTTAGACAAATCATTAGATAGTATAAAGAATTTTATTGTAATTTTTTTCGAACAATTTACAATGTATATTGATAGACGTTTTCTTTGTGAATTGATCAAAATTAACGTCCGTTCAACGTGATTTTAATTTTCTAAAAGTAAATTTTAGCTTTTGGTTTAAGCTTTTAATTATAATTATAATTTTAAATTTTTTAAAAAATGTTGTAAAAGTAAATTAATTCACTTTATTTCAACTGTTCACTATGAATCCATTAAAATAAATAAATTAAAACTAATATAAAAATAAAAATTAATAATAATTAGGTGGTAGTAGTAAATTTTAAAAGAAAATTAAAATTTAGAATAGAAAATTATAAAATTAAAAACAAGTATTAAAAAAAATTTATTTAAAAGTTAATTCAAATTTTTTTTAAGGATAAGAATTTAAAATTATTTTTAAAATATACAAAAAATCAATTCAAAAAATAAAAATAAAAAAATCATAACTACCATGAAAGGTTTATCAATGAGAAAAATAATAAAAATTACAATACCCAAATTAACAGCTTAATATAATAACATATCAACAATGCTGATTAGAGCTTTTAAAATAGGTCATGATCCTATAATCAGTCTATTTAACCCTAAGATTTTGGCCTTACATTGTGTGACCCACTTAGAAGTAGGATTTTTTTAAGTCCTAACCTACATGATTCACAATTTAAAAGGCTTAACTAGGACTGGTCCTAGGCCAGCCCTAGCCTCTTTTTCTTTATTTTGTAATTTGTCTTAAAATATAATTTTTAAATCTAAATCCATATAACTTTTAAATTTTTTAATTTTTTTTCTCATTTCTTTGTTTTTCTCTTTAAATAATCTTCAATATTTTTTATTATATTAAAATATTATTTAATTTATTTATCTTTCTTTTTAGATTTTTTATTTTTCTCTAACTATTTTTTCAATTGTCTCTGAAATTTTTCTTTCTTTCTCAAAATTTTCTCAACTTTTTTATACTTTTATCTTTTCTTAATTTAATTTTTCTAATATATTTACGTCTCTATCTCTAAAATTATCCTTTCTCCATATTTTTCCTTTCTCATCTCTCTAAATTTTTTTATTTATTTTAATTTTTCATTACTACTTTATTTTAAGAGAGGAAAAAAAATGAAGCTAATAGATAACCAAGTTATTTTGACCTTAGTCCACGTGAGTTAAAGTTGAATTAGCTTGGATGAGTAAAATTGATACTTCTATCAACAGAGACACTTCTTATCAGAGTAGTAGAGAAAAAACAACTCCAAACTGAAACGATGTTTAGTCAAAAATTTTGTAGAATAGGAAATATAACTATGTAAGTTTATAAAGTTAAAAAAACTGAGTGACCACCTGTATTATAACATATTGGTTGAAGAAAATTGTTAAAGATGAATTGATCTTATAACATTGGTCATTATTCCCGTATGACGAACTTATTTTGATTCTTCATATAATTATGCAAGTAATGTTCTTTTAAGATTGTAAATTGTTTTGAACTTGTTGTATATTGCTTATAATTTGTAGTTATTTGGAATTTACTTTTCCTAATCTTCATGAAGTGAAAAACATGATATCAATTACATTTTTTCTATTTAATACAAATTGGTGAACGACTTGATTCGACTTGTTAGCTCGTTAACTTAAGTCACATAACTAAAAGTTAATAAATATAAAATATTTAAAATTTGTAATTTACTAATATATTTTTTATAAAATGGTTGTCTAATTGAAAATTATAAATATAATTATAGTCTATATAAAATATAAATATCTACATTTAAATTATTATTAATAATTAATAAATCAAATAACTAATTTGTACATTAGAGATTTTAAATTTATATTTTGTTACCAATTTTAAAATTAAATTTTTTTCTAAACATATAACTTATAATAGTATATATTATGATTAAGTTACATATTTTATCTATTTTATACAGAAATATTAAAAATTATTTGAATTTAAGTTATATATAACAAACTGATTCATGAACCAAACGAGTAGAGTTATTATACATAGCTCAGGTTCAGCTGGTTTAGTTAACAAGTTTAATTTTTAGCTCAAGTTCAACTTATTTGGTTCATGAATTAAGTTCAACAAATTAATTGTTGAATCAAGTCTCGAACTAATTTCAAGTTGGTTCGATTCATTATCATCCCTAATTAGAATCATCTTCAAAAGTACAAACGTTCATAATTTCATCTGGTAACTAGGAATGGAAGTGAACAAGTCCGTCCCATAGATGCTTAGGGCTCGACTCGTTTGAAGTCTAATTTAACTCGACTCGTTTAATAAATAGACAAGTTCAGACTTGTTAAAAAGATTTTTTAGATAAACAAGTTAGCCCTAGTCTTATAAAAAAGCTTATTTAACATATTCAGGAACCTATTTATATTTATATATATTTTATATTTTATATTTTATTTATATAATATATATATATGTTTTAGGCCTATTTAACCTTTTTTATCTTGTAGGTTTTAAGTTTGCAAGCCTTTTTAATCAATTATTTATATAGACTTTAAGTCTATTTATTGATCTTTTTAGCAATTTAGGCTTTTAACAAGGTTTGTAGGCCTTGTAGGCTTTAAATCAGACCAGACCTTGACAGCAAAAAAAGCCTTTAACAGGTAACAAGCTCAGGCCTCAAAATTTTTAAACAGTCAGACTTAAACACTCAAGGCCTAACTCGGTTCGATCTACTTCCATCCCTACTGATAATCTTTTTATTTTTGAACCAAAATTTGCAATCAGCAGTTTAAGATAATAATAATTTTTTATATAAGAGTTGACCCTAACTCACCTGGCCCTAAGACCTTTTTATATTTAGGGTTTTTTGGCCCTAAATGTTTTTTAAGTCCTAGCCCATGGAACTAGAATTAAATAGGTAAGATTGAGAACTCTACATTTAACGCTGTGATTCCATGATAAAGTAAACAAAAGTTTAAAAGTATGATAATACAATTTAAAATCGAACATAACTTAGCATATCATAAATGCATAATGTAAAATCCAGCATGAACACAAATTAACAAGCAGGAAGTTACATAATTTAGAATGCACAAACCATAACTCAACAAAGAAGAAGCAACTTTTTGGACTATAGAAATAAAACAATATAGAGTAGAAAAGCAAAGAATTTAACAACGAAGAACAGGGTCAAGGACAACCATCAAACCTATAACAGAGTTGCAACTTGGAAGTTTTGCTAGAAAACGAAAGAGAAAGAAATGGATTAATGAATATTTTGTGAATTATTAAATTTTTTAAAAATAAAATAAAACAATAAATTAGAAGAAATTTAATATCTTAATATTTTTTATTTTTTATAAATATCACTTGACTATTTTATTTTATTTTATTTTAAATATTTTATTCTTTTCCCTTTCAAAACTTTATTTCTAAACATTATAAATTACAACATTTAATAACAGCAGAATAACCTTTTACAATAAGATATAACTAGAAATAAAATCCACCAAGAGTTGTTTGGAATATATATAAACACTAGCTTATGATTAAGAACATTATGTTATCTCTGTATATATGCAAAGGAAATGAAACTAAAGATAGCAGTTAACTCTATCATTTTTAATGAAATTTAGCAGATTTTGACGGGAATCTTTACCCAATAAAGCTTGAAACATTTTAAAAGAATCCTTACAAGCTTTTATATTTTAGAATTTTCATCCTTTATGCTTTGTTTAGATTAAATTTTATTTAGATTAAGTAGGAAATAGAAAAGAATAAAAAGAAAAGAAAAGAAAAGAAAAAGTAAAAAGAAAAATAAAAAATAAATTTTTTAGATGAAATAAAACATGAGAAAAAAAATATTTCTATTATGTATATTTTTATAATTTGGATGAGTAAAAAAATATTAATAATATTTAATTTAATTTTTTATTAATATAATATTATTTTTGTATATTTATAAAAATATATAATAAATTAAAATTTTAAAAAATTAATTTTTTTATTTCATTTTATCACCAATTTAAAAAGAATAAAATCCAGCAAGACTCATAAAAATTAGTTCTTTTATATTATATCCATACGTAAATAAACCGTAAAAAAGAATTTATATATATATATATATATATATATATATATATATATTTATTATTTTTTTATTTAGAAAATTGTAACTCCCATCAAAGTGTAAGACTTTTAGATAAAACAATCTTTATTCACCTGAATAAGGAGATAAGAAATTTTTTAGTATTATAAAAGTACATATTCTTTATTTTAAAATAAAAGTATCCGTCTTTATATGATTAGTTTTTATTTTAATTTTTTAAAATTAAAAATAAAAAGAAATTACAAATTTTTAAAAAGTAACTCTACAATATAATAGATATTATAGTTGTAGCAAAAATTTTGAGACGAGAGGTGTTGAGATTTTTAAAAGTCATTCGATCAAGAGAGCCCTAACCAAATTATATTATTTTTAAGTTTTTATTGAGCACAGCATTTTGATTTCTAGTGTTAAACATTGAGTTTTGAGTGTTTGATAACACAATTTTGAATCCATTATTCTTTTGTGCATGTAACGAAAATATTTATCAAACAAGATAGTGTATATTGTTCCTCTTATATAATTATTGTCGCTCCTATTTAAAAATAATATATATAGAATATTTATAATTAGTTTAATTAGGAAAAATAAAATAATATTTGACAAAAATATTTAAATATAAATAATTAAGAATGGATATCTTGGAATGATAATAAACACATTCATAAAATAAATTAATATTGTATCACAACGTTATTAATCTAATGGCTTAAACTTAGGTGATAGCCTATATTTCTTTATTTTTCTTTTTATCATGGAGTGATTAACGTGTAGGTCAAATTCTTATCTTGTTTGCCTTTTCCCTATAACGCCTCCCTTATCAAAAACAGAAACTTTTGTCTATATATTAATTATGTTATGAAATTAATGGTAATATACTTAACTTTTATACTATCATCTAATTATAAACTATTATACTATTAAAAATATAATTTTTTATAATATAATTATATAATAATTTTATTTTTTATACAGATAATATAACAAAATTAAACTCTTATATCAATCTTTACCAGCTTTGTAAATATACTACTAGCTACCACATGTCGAAAATCAGGTATGATGTCTATGATTATGAAGTTAACACTTCACTTTCTTTTATCTCTAAGATGAGACTTACATATGCTTATGTTTTATACATGCAAGTAATAAAGAAATAAAAAATAATGTATTATGAGTAATAGAATTCATCTTGATAATAACTTTTAGCTTACTATCTATTGAAGTCATTCTTAATTATAAGTTTAACTAATGTAATTTAAATTATATATATATATATATATATATATATATATACTTTTATTTATAAAATTTGTTTCTTATTCATATTTATACATAACTACATGTTTACTAAATTGTAATGCTTAAATTTATTTTTAAAATTAATTTTGTTATTAGTTTTATAGAAATATATAATATTCTTTAATGCGTTCATAAATTTATTATTTTTAAATTAATTTAAATATTTTTATCTTGTTTTATAAATGCTATAAATTTTATGTTACATAAAAGTTTTAATTATAAATGATTTTTTATTATTTTAAACTAAAATAAAATAAAATTATATAAACAACTAATCATCCAATCCGGTTAAAATTACTTTTAATTAATTGGATTGGATTTAAATTTTTATTTAAATCATCCAAACTAAAGCACAATATATTTTTTAATTAAATGAAAAAATAGTTAAAAAATTATTCTAAACTAAATCGTAAATTTTTTTATTAGATTTAACGATTTCTAATAAAAGTTTAAAATTAAATATATTTTTAGTATTTTAAAATATTTAAATTTAAATTTAAATTTGTTAAATTTAAAATCTTTAGATTAGATTTTTTATTTTTTAAAATATTTTAATTATGATTCCTGATATAAACTTAAATAATATTAAATCAAGATATTTTATAAAATAATTAAATTTTTTTAATAATAATTAATCTAGATTTAATATAACTTAAATTAATATCAGACATTATAATTAAGATATTTAAAAAAAAATAAACCAAAAATTTTAATAAAATTGAGAAACTAAAATTAAATTTTTAAGTATTTTAAAAAATTAAAATAATAATTAATTCAAGAGTTTATTATATATATATTTTTATGATATATTTAAAATATTATATTTAAAATTTTATTAAATTGATCATAAATACATTATTTATTATTATAAAGTTTTATAAATACTTTATTTTTGATACATTTCAAAATTTACTTATATTTATAAACAGTGGTAACATTGAATGGAGAAAAGCACCTAACACCAACATGTAGGTAGAGAAATGCCTGCCTCATTAAAGTGTTGGGAGAAGTGGAAGTTGTAGTTTACCACTTGTAGTTAATGAGGATGAAGAAAGTTGTTGGCACAGCCAAAAGATCCGTTCCTGTAAATACTATGCGTGTGCCTCGTGGTTTTTCCGTCAAAAATTATAGGAATCTATTTTTTAATATATATATTTAGATCATATATGTTATTATTAAGTATTGAATTTAGATAATTATATTATTTTGTTTATGAATATAAAATTTATCAATTTAATTGTTGATTTAAAAATTTTATTTATAAAAGTTTATATAAAATAAAAATTAATAAATTTATATTACATAAAAAATAAATTTTAATTATAAATAATATTATTTTATATTATTTAATTAAATAAAAATAAAGATATAAAATCAAATTATCTAATATAATTTAAACTGTTTTTTATTGAATTAAATTTAAAATTATCCAAACCAAACTACTACGTATCTTTATAATTGAATCAAATAATTATTTTTTACCTAACAATCTATTGAAAACAGTTTACGAACACTCGTGGGTAGAAGTATACACGTCTTTTTGTGAATAATTTTGTTTTCACTTTGCTAAGTCACCTTTATTAGATTTAGTGACGAGGATAGACTGAGCTCACCGAATGTTAAAATATAACTTGTTTTTAAATTTAAATTTTTTTATTTGTTATAATTTTTTTTAATATTTTGCATTTATAAAATTTACAAATATATAATAAATAGATTTAAAATTTATATAAATAATTAATTTAAAAGTTTAAAATTTAAAATCAACATAATAAAAATTTTATAAATTTAACTATATAATTTTAGAATATATATTAAATATTAATTATATAAATATAATAATATATAAAAAAATATACCACAGACATATAGCATATACGTATATATTTTAGATATATATATATATATATATAAAATAAAGTAAAATATAAAATATTTATTTTTAAAATTAAAATAATCTATATAATTTTTATAATAAATATTAAAGAAATTTATAAATATAAAATTTATTTTAGTTAAAATTAAAAATTTTAATTTTTAATAAATTATGTAAATATATTAACATTATATAATTATAATATATTTAAATAAATATAATAAATATAAATATACAATATATAAAATAATTTTTTTTAATTAAATTAAACACATTTTTAATAAACTTAAATATAATTTATTTATTTAAATTTTTTTAACAAATTTAAATATATTTATTTATTAACTTAAATTAAATTTTAAATAAACTAAACTATAAATATTTATTAATCAATTTTATTTATTTTTATTCTTAATTTAATTAAAAATTTACCTAATATAATCAAATCTTATTATTTACATTATCTAATTTAACACTCATTAAACACTTTTTTTAAAAGAAGCTTTTTTCTCCTCTTTATTTCGGTCAATTGTTTTTGTTATAAGGTGTATAAACATTAGAAAAATAATGTGGAACAAATATTTTTCAACAAATTGGAGAAAAACTAATCCTATCTGAAAATTATTTTAGCATGTACAAAAGTTCTGACTTGACAAGTTCCTGTCAGACCAAAACTTGAAATTCGTTGTTATGTAAATATTGGCCGGTCATTTCCTTTTTAATTCAGAGTCTGATTCGTTTGAAATGTTATTTTTTAGTTGCCCCAAGTGGCTCAATATTTTTTTTTTGAAGCGTAGATAATTTAGTAAGCTTGTTATGTAACAAGGGGAACTCTTATTGGACAAAAAAAAAACAAAAGAAACTTTTCAGTTGCACACCAGTATCAATACCTCAACAGAAATGATCCGTCATGTTTAAATTTAATTAATGGTTTATATGTTTCCTTTTGCGACTTGTTTTAGAGAAAATTAAGTTAAATAAAATGGAAACTGCCACATTTCACTTCAGTGTTAAGAAATATAAAAAAACCTTAGCATTGGGTCTTTATTTAGTTAAAAAATTACTTCTTCACGGTGTTTCTAATTGCAAGTACTACCTTATAGCTAAACACCAACTACGGACGAGTATTTGGAAGAAAAATAATTAAAACGTAAAATATAGGTATACTAATTCTCATCTTATTGTAAATGCCGATTGGGTCACCAGTCACATATCCATGTACGTTCAGTATTATTTTTATTATATCATATTCTATTTTTAGTTAATTATGTTCAAAAAATGAAAAGCACCAAGCTATTTGCTTAACAGAAACACCTAAAGATATCTGCCTGTGGAATGGAAATTTTCCAAAGGAATGAGTACTTTGTATAATGCATTTTTGAGCCGTGCCTAATGTAACTGGGGAACGATATTATATAGCAAGATGTGTCCCACATACATCGTTGCAGATCATTCAAATGCGTTGTTACTCCTAACTCCTGAGAATTTTTAGTTCACATTATTTTTTAAAAAAAGTTATATTATGTATAAAAAAAAGGTCGTATTTTGTATGTAGTTTTAATTATAAGATAATTTTTTTAAAATTATATTTTTATCTTCACCTAATTACTAACTTAATTATTAATTATTTTACACAAGTGCCATAGACCATAATGAGAAAAATATGAATTTTGACATGAACTCTTTCACCTGTGAAATTTAGCTATAATTAATAAGTTTACTTACTCCAGTTTGAACTTTCACCTACCTTCAAGCATTTATAATCTCATATGTTTTAAATATTTTCATTGTATTCAGGGGCGAATCTAGAATTTTGATTCAAAGGGGAGTAAAACCAAATAAGCATATGATCCTAAAAATAATATATATATATATATATATATATATATATATATATATATATATATATATATATATATATAAAACATAATGTATGTTGTTAATATTGTCAAATATATAAAATAAATTAAACATAATTAAATTTTAATTTAAGAATATGAAAAATAAATATTGATTGATTGATTTTAATCTATATTATTAAAAAATTATATAAATTTAAATGATTAAATTATTTAAAAAATCAGTATTGATTATGCTGGAGGTTACAACGAGTAATAGGTTATATGGTACACGGATGAATTAGAAAATTAACATTTCATAGTAGATTTCAAAAGTTTTTAGTTTTACTTTCATGTCCTTAGAATATTTTATGTTATAAGGATCCAAAAATTTATATTTACAAAGATATTTTTAATTAAAAACATAACATGTTAAACTGTATACTTTAATTATTAGTCGGTGCAGATTTTATAAAGCTATTATATATAAGGTCAAATATGTTGTATCACAGACTTTTTTTTTTCTACTCAATTTAAATTATTAGATTAAAATTTATTATAAAATATTGAAAAATATTTAAAAAATTCCAAATTATTTTTTTATTATAAATTAATTTAACTAAAATAAATATTTGACATTTTTCAAAATTAATTTTATTTAAAATTCATGTTACCCAATGTTACGTATATTGTAGCATTTTTGTTTAAAATTAAACAATTAATGTTTTGGACATATATTTTTTAAATATTTCAATATTGTTTTAATTTATTTATAATTTTAAAAAATAAATTAACTGAAATTAAATATAAATTTTTAATGTATATTTTAAAGGTGAATTTAAAGATATTAAAATTTTCGTTGAAATTTTTCATTAACATAATTATGTTATTATGATTGTAAATGTTATTATCGACGTTATTATTATTAATATTATTATAATTATTATTCACATTAACTTTACCATCTATTTATATTATCATAATTACTAGAATGATACAAAAATATATTCTTTAGATTAAATTTTTCTAGAATCTTTTATATGGCTAAAATCAAATCAACATTATTAATAATAGGTTTGTTTAAATCATCCGATTTAAATAAAAAATTATTCAATTTTTTAAATCTTATTTTTTAAATACGAATTTTAAAACAATATATTCATTGGATTAGATTTTTGCAATTTTTTATATCTTTAAAGCCAATCAACGTTATTAAAAATATATTTGTTTAAATCATCTTATTAAATTAAAAAAATATTTTTTAAAAATTTATTAATAAATAAATTTTCACATCGGTGAAATTAATTTCAAACATTTATTTATACCAAAAAGTTCCAAACATTAAAATTATTTTAATAAATATATAACTTTTTTCTACAACTATAATTTTGTTTCGTTAATTTTTTTTATCTAGAATATCACAAAAAATTGGATAATAAATATAAATAAATAATTTTTTAAAAAATATTTTTCTAATTAATAAATACATATTTTACAAACAAAAATATAAAAATAATAATAGTAATTTACAAATAAGACTGATAATAACATTTAATTTTCACACTAGTATAATCGGCATTAACCATTTTTTAATAACTAATATTTTATAATTAATGAATATGTCACGGTGATTACTGATTAGATATTTTATTTTTATTTATAAATTAATTTAAATTTTTTTCGGATAATTTTTAGTTTTTAATTTTAAAAATTTTAAAAATCAAAATTAATTGTTGTTTTCAAATTTTAATTTTTAATTTTTAATTTTTAAAAGTTGTTAAAAAATAATTTAAATCATTTATTATGAATTTATAAAAAATATAAAAATAATAACTGCAATAATAATAGCAGAAAGAATAAAAATAATATTTATAAAGTAAATGTAGTAGTATAACATTTATAATATAAAAAATATTTTATAATTATATAAATTTATATTTTATATATTATTTAATTATTAGTATTTATAATAAATAATTATATATATTATTATAATATTTTATATTATTAAATTATAAATTAAATATAATTTATATATTAAATAATATTATTTATTATTTAATATATAAAAATAAATTATTTTAAAATAATAAAAAATAAAATATTATTATTATCATTATGATGATTATAATTATATTGATGGTATTAATTATGATAGTGATTATAATATAATTATATAATTTATATTTTATTATTACTATATTTTTTATATTATTTAATATTTATTTCATATAACATAATATATTATTTTATAAAAATTTATATAACACAAAATTATATTATAATATCATTATTATATATAATTTTTTTATATCAAACGATATTTTAAAATAATATTAATAGTTATAATATTAAAAATATAATATAATTATATAAATTTTTATTATATATATTATTTGATTATTTAAAAATAATTTTTTTTATATATTATTATAATATTTTTATATTATTTAATATTTATTTTAAATAAAAATAATATATATTATAATTTTAATATAATTTATATAATAAATAATATTATTTACTTTATTTTAATATAAAAATAGATAAATAAAAATTAAGTTATTTTATAATAATATAAAAATAAAAAATAAATTTTTATTATTATTATAGTTATAGTAGTAAATATAATAATAATAACAATTATGTCAATAATGATAATGATGATTATAACAAAATTACTGATGATAATTGAAATAATGAATTGATAATAAAATTGATGATTTAGTAATGATGATGATTATAATAATAATAAAATATGATAAATTTAAAATTAAAAATATTTAAAAAATAAAAATAAAATTTAATAATTTATTTTTTTATTTTTTTATTTTATTTTAAAATTATAATTAAAATTATTTTAAAAATATGTTAAAAATTAAAAATTTAAAACTCAACATTTATCCCAAATAAAATGTTAAATATTATTAATTATTTAAAAATTTTCAATTAATTTACGACTAACATAGTTCAAAATATACGTATTTAATGTTTTTGTCACAATTTATAATATTTTAAATTATATTTTTATAATACATCCTGTAATAAATACTTCTTTTATTTATTATTTAATTATATTAATTGTTGTTTTATTTTATTTCTTCATTTTCTTTTTATATTTTTTAATTTGTTCATGCTTACAAATATGATAAGAAAATATAGCACCTTATAATTACAATTTAAATTGTTAATTTTTACTTAATGGATATAGATCATTTTTGGCAAAATTAAAACTACATTTTAAAGTTAGTTTTATAAACTTATAGTTGACTATCTTAAATACTTGTTTGGTGAAAATAAACATGCTTCATAAAATTATCTTATTTTACTGGTTTACAACATTTTTAAAATACTATTTTTGAATGTCTAGAATTAATGGTAAATATTAAAGAGATAACAATCCTTATTTTATTTATTTATTTATTGTAGACTACTGTTTTTTTAAATAATATTATTAAAAATAAAGAAATGAATAATTTAAATTTTAAATAAATATAACTTTATTTATTTAACTTGTATTTTTAAATGGTAAAAAGCATCACAAATTATTTAATGGTAAAAATAGGATAAAAGAATATTATTCTAATTTTGAAGATAATAAAATATTTGTTATAAATTTAAAAAACAATAAATAATTATTATTTAAATTTAATTATAATTTTAACATTTGAAGCTATGATTAAATAAGTAAATGTATGTTGTTTACATTATTTTATATTATTGAACTAATTTTATCAAAAATATTTAATTTAATGAATTAACTTTATCAACTTTTGAAATAACGTATCCACTAATTATATTAAACAAATCCATAAACTCTTGATGTTTTCGTTCAGAATTATATTAAAATGATATATTAGATTAAAAATATTATTTTAATTTTAAAATTAGTATATTTTAATAATAATCATTTTTATATTCATAATTATAAAAATAAAAACTAAAATAATCATCATCTAATGATAAATTTGTATAATTTTAAAAATTAATTTCATATGTTATTCTTAATATGATGATATATATGATTAATGAATTTTCACAGTGGAAATCTAACTTTACTATTATTCTCTCAAAATTAAGATTAACATATATTTTACAGATAGGGTTACATAGATATCAAAAAAATTAAATATATAAGCTTTTATATTGAATATACATATATATTATATTTATATACGGGTATATTTGCTAGTGTATTTTATCTAAGTAAAATTGAAACTTATTAACTAATTTTTTATTAATTATTTTAGTTTAATTTAATAAGATGATTTTTTAATAGTTATGATTTTTTTTATAATTACTAACACCTTTAAAATACTACAAATAGTAGTGTTGACGGATTTTAAATTTTAATTGAAATATTTTTTAATTTTTTTATATATCTTTATAATTGAAGTTTTTATTTATGTATTTTTTACAAGGTCTAATATTTGTTTACTTTTCATAATAATATTACTAATTTTAATATCTTTTTATATTGGTATAAAATATTACTGTTTAAATTTTTACTTTAATATTACGTAGTTTATTTTAATCATTATATTTTATTTTACTTTTTAAAATAAAATATTTAATTTTTGTTGAAAAATTAAAATAAGTAAAAATTATTTTTAAAAACTTATTTGTATAAATTATTAAAAATAAATATATTTAATTTTAAAACATAAGTTTATTTAATTATATTTTAATATATATTTTGTTGAACATAAATTTTTATATATATATCAGACGAAATGATTATTGTACATAAAAAAATACATTACATTTATTTTTACTCCATTTATAATATTATATATATATATTTTTTTAAAATTGTCAAGTGTTAAATTCAAAATATAGATAAGTATATAATTTAATCATTACTTATTTATAAATTTTTTTGTTATTAATTAATTAGATTTATTTACATTTTTAATTTGGTTATTTTGGTCATTCTAATTTATTTCTGACAATTTTTGTTCTCTTAATTTTAAAATTTTATATTTTGATATTTTCATTAAAATTTTATTTAATAATCAATAAGATTTATTTATTTTCCCTTTACTACACTAGTTAACTATTAATTTAAGTTTTTTTTACAGTATGACTATAAATTTAAGAATATAAAATCTGAGTTGAGATGATTGAATCAAATTATTATAGATATAATATATTTAACAGGGTTAAAAGATTCTTTTATTTTATCTAATTTGTTAATAAAAGTTTGTACTCGAATAATTATATTTTACAGATAAATCTATTTATTAATTATTAAATTAATTATATTTTTAAATTTAAATTAAATACATATATTAAAATAATTTTAACAAACAATTGGTTGAATAGAGGAAGTGCATGGACTCGCTCAGGAAGCATTGGGTGTCATTAGCCTTCTTGTTCATTTTTCTTGGAGGCAAGTTCTTTCTCTTGCCAGCCCATTGGAAAGCAAATAGGAGAACTCTAAAAACAATGATGGATATCTTTATATTAAAAGAGCACTCCCTATTTTTTATCCCTCGATTATAAAAAACAATTTTGCTGAACGGTTATTGGATAAATTAAAAAAATAGAAAGTAAAAAAATAAAAAATAAATTATTTAAATAAATATAAATAGAAAAAAAATTTCTTTTTTAATATTTAGATAAATAAAAATAAATAAAAAATGATTAATAGTAAAAAAAATACTTTCTCCATAAAATAACTTTTCATCAATTTTATTATATTTAATTTAATTTTCCATATAAAATAAATATAAAAAAATAAAATTCCTTCCAATAAAATAAATTCTTTCCTCCTAATTTCCTTCTTACCCTCTTAAAATGCACAGCAAATATTGTTAAAGTCAGAATCACTTTCGAAAAGTTCTTCTCCACCGCTCTGCAATCTTAATCTCCAACCAACATCTCCTCGTCTCCTTCACTCTGTTTTCACTCGCTCCACCACCTCTAAGTTTTCCTTTTCAGCCTCCTCGCGTTAGCTGATGCAGCCCTTAACCCTAATATCTGCGAACCCATGCAGGTACAATGATTTAACCTTACGCGTTTCCTCTAATTGCTACGTTATGTGTCTCTTTTTAAGGTAATCTGTGCCTTTGGAAGGCTTGGACCATGTTTGGATACGACAAGTATAACATTAAGCCACACCTTGCCTCACTGGCTAAGGTAAGCATGATAAAACTTAGCTACAAATTGTAGAAAAACGTGTTCTTTGCAACTCACTTGCAACATAGCCACATCTGGAATTGATTAGATCAAGAGTTAAGGAACCCTATTACCTAGGAATGTGTGAAAACGTGGAGGTAGCGTCATGTCTTTGATAAAATTATCAATAATTACACAAGTATGTTAACATGTGAGTTTTAGCTATATACGAGAATTAAGGGATGGATGTGCTAATAATGAAGAGTGAGTTTCTGTGTCTTCCAGTTTGTTCAATTCTATTACTATTTTGAATAATCATTATTTCCTGCACATTAATCGTTACAAGGTAATTGCAAATGTATTTATTCCCCCAATATTGCGGGTCTTTTATATGGTTTAAACCATAAGTCATAAAATTTGAACTAAAAATATTTTCAACATTAGTTTATTTTGTGAAATCCAATTAAGAATTAATTTATTCTGTAAATGTTACGTTGTTTCTTGTCTTGTAATTAACTTGCCCTCGTGAAAATCTTTTGGCTTTTGAACTTTTCATCATTTTTGGCCTAACGTTCTCATATGAATTCTGAATAATTTAGAAACTCTGGAGCCAGAAGTGAAGTTCCTTAGCCTTGCAATTAAGTCTGCTGATAGACCTGACTTATCTGCTTCCATATTATGGTATTGCCTCAGAAATCAAGTGAAGTTGAGTTAATGCCTACGTTGCTTCTATCAACCTCCCAATAAATGTTTTAATAAATTTGGTGCCAAATTTGATGTGTTCACCTTTCAACCACTCATTTAAAATTCAAATTTGAGTCATTTTATTTTCCTCATGAGCGAGTCATTAATTCTTGTTCAAACTTATGTTGTAACAAAATCTTCCAATATGCATTAACTACACTTTCAATATCCGAAAGGACTAGCAGGAATCAACAAACTTCTCCTACAGCGATATGTTCAAATCTGAATCACTGTTATTTGTGCTTCTTTTTCTTTGTTTATTTATTTCTAATCTTGTCTATGATGGGTAATTTTAACAACGATGAGAGTACGCATGGCAACAAAAGCCAAACACGTTGCTAACCGTTCAATCCACCTCTTGACTAGAAAAATCTGTTTTAACCAGAGTGTGAAGAAAATTCGAATTCGAATCTTTATGTGATTTTTAAAAATGGGGTTACATTTAAAATTATATAAAACAATATTTAAATAAAATTATTCAACTATTATATTTTTTAAATATAATTTTATCATTAAAATTTCCATCTTTTTTTTATTTTTTAATAACTATTTTATATATTATTTAAATTTAAATATATTTAATATATTATTTATCTAAAAATATAAAAAAATTATAATTTTTTTAAAATAAAATAAGTTTATCTTAAATTAATTTATTTAGAATTAAATATATTTTTAGTTTTTTTAAAATATTCAAATTTTAGTTTTTAATTTTTTAAATTTAAATTTTTAGTTTAAACTCTTTGTTTTTAAATACCTTAATTAATGTTTTTATATTAACTTAATTTATATTAAATCAAAATAGATTAATCATGATTTAAGAATTATAATCAAGATATTTTTTAAAATAATTAAAAAAATTTATTAATAATTAATCTAAATTAATTTAATATAATTTATATAAATTAATATAAGATTGTAATTATGATATTTTAAAAAATAAAAAAATTAAAATTAAGGATTCAAAATTAAAATTTAAATATTTTAAAAATTTTAAAAAATTTAATTTATGTATTTAAACTTGACGGAGTTAAAGTTAAATTTTAAATTTTATTTTCATAATAATTTTTAATGGGAGAGATAGCAAAGCTACATCCAATTTATCCTGGTGCCATGTCCAAATGAGAGGATGTGGAGGATAAAGTAGGTATCTACACATAGTTTTATCTATAAAATTGAGCATTGCGTTTTGGGGTGCACAACTAAAAATCGCATGATCTTTTTGATTTATTTATTTTTAAATTTTGAAACAAGGAAGCTTCATGATCTATTTTTTTTTTTTATATCATGAATCCCGTTTTTCTAGTACCGCCAAAACTGTCATTGTTTTAACGCTGAAAGATAATTTTATGGTGGTTTGTAACTGTTTGAAAGTGTAATTTTAAAAGGATATTGATTTTTAAAAGAGCATTACTCTTTAAAAGGGTTTTTAACTTTCAATTTATTATTTATTTATGTAATTATATTATCTCTTTTTATTATTTTTTTAGGTAAAAAGATATTATCAATATTTATAAAATTAAACCGGTGGTTGGATCGGTAAAAATATCTATTTATAATTTAATGATTTAATTATGATTGGTATTAGAGTTGAGCTAATAATAAATAAATATATTTTAAATATTATATAATATATTAAAAATTAATATAAAATTATGGAACGTTATGTTAAACAAATTTAAAATTAATTTAAAAGTAAGATATTATACAATTTACAAGATAAAAAATTATAATGAATAATTAAATAATATTAAAGTGTGTATATATTTTTTTGAATCTTTATTTATTTTAAAAAATATTTTAAAAACCATTAAAAAAAAAGACTGGCTCATACCGATTTTCACTCAGTTTTTTTATAAATTTTGGATCAATTTGTCAATCTGAAATCTATAAGCTTTTTGGATTAAAAGAATTGGTCCCCAAACTAACTTTCGATTCAATTGATTGAATTAGCCATTCCTATTTTAAGAACAAATATACTAATGTATAAGTCACAATTAATATTAGATTAATGATTATCTCTCATCCGTATAATAATGACATATTTTATTGTATTTAGATTGATGACTCATAATTAAAAAAAAAAAAATAAGACGATTTCCATTCAGGTATATCTGAATGTAAAATATTATTCGTATATATATTTGATATACCTGAACGAAAAAAAAAATTGTTACTTGTATGGATTAAAATTTTAAGGGAATTTTTTCTTTGGTGGATTCACTTCGAAAAAAAATTCCCCACCTATAGCAAAGAAATAGGAGGGGGAAAGGGACTTTTTTCTTCTTTTAAAATTTAAATTATTAATTATATAAATTTTTTATAACAAAAATAATATATTTTAGTTTAATTTAATTTTTTATTTGGATAACAAGTTTATTTATTTTCAATAACTTTCACATTCATCCGCATAAATGAAAAATATTTTTTAATAATTTTGTTATTCAAACACTATATTTTTTATTTTATTTTTATCCTTCTCACTTCTTCACCATTTTATTGATTCAAACGGTAAATTGTTAAAAATTAACATCGTTAAATCTCTGTTAAATATGAGTGATATAATAATTTTAATTTGATTATTTATATTTATATTATTAATTTATTTATTTTTAATACATTTTTCTTTTTTGAAAAAGACAATAGATTCAAACGAAGAAACTACATTTAACATACTCTGTAATTCTCGCTTTCCATAGGAATATAACTGTTTTGGGTCTATTAACAAACGAAGGATAAAATGGTAAAATTTGAAGTTTACAGATTAACGGAATTAACGGTTGCTCCTTCTTCAAGACTAGCTTCCCAGATGCATATAGTTACCCTATGGATGATGCCACCACCACATCCACGTGCCAAGGAGCAACCAACTATTGGGTTGAATTTTCCCCTTCCTTTAACTGATTCCTTTTTTTTAATAGGTTAAATCTTGATTAAACTAAAAAATTATAATTTTAATTAATGCTTATATTTTATGAGATAAGTTCATATCAACTGGATTGGAGAGGTCCATTTTTTGAAAACTATTTTGCATACATTTGCAAGATATTCCAGGCAACCGATGGTGTCACTGTTACAAGTAATGATTCTTTCTTATTTTCTTATCTGTATTTGTGTCTTAAAAACAACAAACATTAATTATAGGTGACACTCGTTGAAAGAGATGGCTTCAAAAATCAAAAAGGAAAAAAAGATACCATAACTTCAAGCCAAAGGAATGCTAGAGTCACAAAGAAACACGACAAAAAAAATCATCATACAAATAAAGTGTTCCATGATAACTTTCGTTACTACAATTTTTATTGAAGGTATATATGAACTGAAATCATGCACTTAAGCCAATGTAATTAAATATGCTAAAACATATAGTTTGAATTAATTTTTTATCTTGGAAATTTAAACTACTCTGTGATTGAATTCGGGTTAGATTAATATATTTAAGGGTAAAAGGGGAATTTAAATTAAATTTAAAATTTTAGTTTATAAATTTAATCAAATATACTTTTTTTTATCCAACCTAATAAAATCCGAAACAAACTGGCTGGATATGAGCCAAATAATCTAACTCGAAACAAACGATGTTCATGAAAAAAATAATTTTTTAATCTTTATAAAAAATTATATACTTTTAATCCTTAACAAAGGGCTGAAACTATATCGATGATGTTTAATATAGTATATCTTTTTAGAAATTAATTATAAAATAATATTTTATAAATTAAAAACATATTTATTCTTTCATTATCTTTAAAAATAATCAAATTCTACTGGATAACCCAAAGACATATAAAAATTGAATTCAATCAAAATATACTGATAGTATAAACACATTTTACACTTTCATTTATTTATATATTATTATATTATTAAAAATAGTTATGCTTATTATCATTATTTCAAAAATTATTACCAAATTGGTTGGTAATATAAAATTTTAAAAAAATTACATTCACATCTTCCAGTATTTATTGTCAAAAAAAATATTCAATATTTCTTTCATTTTTTACTTTATACATATTTTTTAATTGATATAAATGTATAATATCACATTTTTTATAATCTTATTATTTTATCTGAGTAAAAAATATCAATGTAATGTAAAAAACAATAAGAGATTATATATTTTTTCAATAAATATAAAAAATATCAATATAATTTATTCTAGAATCTCTACACTAACCAACCGTATTTCAAAATTAAACTGAATAAAATTATAGTACTTATGTAACAAATTTTTACAATATTTTTGTCGATGTTTATTTTTTTTTTTCTATTTGTTTTTACAATATCATCCATTTTGTATATTTTTCTCTTTTATCTTATTTTATTGACTTTTTTGTACAAAATTTATTGTGCAAATTTAATTTCTGATGAAAATATTGCTTATCTTCCTCTACATTCAATAACAGTACAACTTGGAGAAGCCAGAGTAATCACTCGCATCTTACATGCAATGAAATTAATAACTAAATTACAATCACACTCTGTAGAAACTTGAGAAAATTACATTTAATTTCTCAGTTCACATAACGAAAAAAAAAATGATATTATATATATATGCTACTACATAAATGAAGAGAAGCGCGCATAGGTGAGAAGAAGAGAGAATACCAAGCGCAACTAATTAACATGGAGAAATATAGTACAGTGAATCCACATATGCAATGAACTTGATTTAAGGGAGCTAGTGGAGAAGAGAGAGAGAGAGAGAGAGAGATTCAGAGAAGGATTGGAAATTCATGATTGTTGAGAGTGTAACCTAATGAAGACAGTGGAAAAAGAAGACGATCCTGAACGCTGAATTCTTCCAGCATGTTCCGTGCATCCCAGAAAACGTATATCACTGAGGACATGAGCATCAACAAGTAGGTTGTGATTGGTGCCATCTTCAATCTCTCAACCTGATAGATCAAAATAATTCACCTTAATTTCATGTGAATGTGAATGTGAATGTGAAACTACTCTATATAAGTGATGATGATGCGAAGTTCAAAGTTCAAAGATGAAAGTAACGGAAATCAATTTGGTGGGTACAGTACTTTATTGAGAAGAGGACAAGAAAGGAAATTTCCAGCATAGGTGCTAAAGCTATATAGCCAAATCCCAAACCACTCAAAAACAAGCAAGCACGCAACGCAAAGGAAAAGCAATACCTGTATATATTCCCACTTTGGTGTAAGCTACTGCTTCATTTGGCACAACATGCATTTCCTTATATTTTATAATATACTACTTTTGTTTTTATTTACCTCAGCAACAACACAATAAATTATACATATTACTATTTTTTTTATAAATTTTTAAAAATCGATATTTTTATTATTGTATGAAAATATATTAATATAAAATAAGAAAAAAAAAATTCAAATGCATTTATTTACCATTCACTTGACTGAAGGTCATTAGAACCTCGGTGGTCCACGGTCATTAATATTTTTTCTTGATAAATTGTATACAAAGTTATTGCCACATATGCCCCTTAAAACGGTGAACCCGACTAGAAGTCATGAATACTCTTGAAGTGGAGAAGGAAAAAATCGTGCAACAATTAATGGTTATAAAACTTTAAACTGTTAGATAGAGATATAAATTAATTTGTTTTTAATATTTAATAGGCCTTTATACTAAAAAATTATTTGAACTTAAAGTATAAACCATGCCTAAAAAGCCAGTAAGAAGCTATGATTATAAAAGACAATTCTTGGTATAAACGTTAAGAAGATATTAAAATTAATCATGTTAAAAACTTAACATCTTAAGTAAAGATTTATTTTAACAGAAATGGACAAGATGCAATGACAAAGTGATGAATGAGGCGTAGCATAGTGTATCGAGTTATGAGTTTAAGGCAGCGAAAACGAACCACACGCTTTTACTGTGGAAGGACCACATGACATGGTGGCTGTACCTAAATACCATCTTTGATATGTATATATTGGCTGGGTCTTTGGGCTCTCTGTCTTTTCCTTTCAATAGGTTTTGGATAAGATTGTTTTCAATTCAGAATCTCTCTCTCTGGGTGATATTAAAAAGGAAAACTGACATCACTGTGAAAAATTATTATTTGTTAATAAAGAAAAATTTACAAGGGTTTTAATAATTTTATTAATATTAATTTTACCAATATTATATTGCTAGTATAAAACTTTATAATAAAGGCTAATTCAATATTAAATTAGCAATTGACACTTTTTTAGGTGGACTTACATAAGAAATGATGGTAAATGAGATATAGGAAAAGGTGTGACAAAATCAAAGTTAAATATATAACATCTATAAATTTAAAAATTCCCAAATTTAAAATGCTTATTGTAATGTAAGAACTATGAAATCAACCATTTTAGTAGAAACAAATCAACTACCTAAGCTTTATCCGGTCGTCATGTTTGATCATATAAATTATGATTTTGTTATAACAGTCCTTATGATTAATGTTAAGCATATAAAAGGGACAGAATTTTATTAAAAAATATTTCTTATATATTTAATATAATAAATAATTATTTTACTAATAAAATGTGACTTTTTTAAAATGCTTAAAATTAGTCCTTCATGTTGATATTTTTCTATAAATTAATTGCACAGATATGTTCAGTCTGTTTTCATCATTCATCATAGACAGAATTTCTCAAAGAACTGAAAGAGGAAGAAATATATCCTTTCTAGTAAATTGAGATGTTCATTTTTAAAAGAAAAAAAAATGCATGTATAGATCTCAATATATATGTAAAATGAAGTGAAATATAGAAAGTGATAGAAATAAAGAAAATGGAGAAAATTTTACCTGAAAAATATCTAACTCCGGTAGTAAATTAAGACTAAATCTATAAATAATACATGTGAAGTGAAAGTAAAAAACTTCCCTGCTAATAAGGAAGCATCTGAAGCATGTTCTTATCTTCTCCGTTCTTTTACCATTTCTTATGCAATACGTATGCTTCTGTTGAGGCAAAATTTAAAAATGAAATGAGGCTAAAAATAAATTACCTAGTTTTGTTTAGAAAAGTGGAAAAGGAAAAAAAAAAGTGGAAAAGGAGAGAAAAAAAAAAGTGGAATGAGAATTTTTAAATAATTTAGAAATTCTCATTTTTTTCTGTTTGTATAACATACTATATCTTTTATTATTTGTGATAGAAAATTATAAAATACACTATCATCTTTTAAATTTATTTAATTTTTTAAATAAGTCTCTTATTTAAAAAGAAAATTTTTTATTAGTCTCTGACTTCCATACAATAGAGAGTATTTTAAACGTTATTTCTAAGAAAATAAGTCATGCTTACTTCGTTGTCTTGAAATTTTAAAATAAGGAGATTGTAAGGAAGAAAGAATAATTAATTTATATTATTTTAAATAAGTAAAAAAAATTAATTTGAACAATTTAAAAATTAAAGGGTTAATTTATATTATTTTAAAAATTAAAAATAAATTTGTAAAAACTAAAATCTTACTAAATTTCAAAATAAATTCACCCATCTCTACCATCAAGTCTGTTTTTTTTTTTTTATGTCTTCAATTCAAGATCCATTTTAAATCATGTTTTCTAAGCCCACAGGTAGGTTGTATTGCATTTCCTATCTACTCCAATAATATAAAATTGATTTTTTTTATATCATAAATGAGTATTTTTAGATAATTTTCTTCTTATGTAACTTCCTTTCTATTAATTATTTAATTTAATTTAATTTGTTATGTATAAATTTGTATTCTGTTTAAATACTGAATTTTAATTAATTTAAATTTTAAAATTTAATATATTATACCAAATTAAAGATATTTTTTAGATAAACTAGATTTTAAGATTATTATTTCAATAAATTACAATTTAATTTTGTTTATAAATTTTGATATATCATATAAAAAATATGATATTTTTCTTTACATAATTGATTCCCCAATTTTAAAATTCTTCTATATTCATTTATTTTTTTATTCAATAAAATATATTTACCATTAATAATTAAAAACATATTTTTCTCTTTAATTTTTTCATTTATAAATTTTATTTACATTTAAAATATCCGTGCAGGAAACTTACTAACGAAATCATGTATTTATCTATTTTCTCCTCTTGTTTGTTTTCTTCTTTCTTTAAACAAGAATGGGTTAACATTCTTATATTGGGCCGTAAGGCAAGGCAAATGCTTAAAAGCATCCGAATGAGTTGGTAGAGATTGCCAAACACAGGTGACAATATAAACAGCCCTAAACATTAGAACCAAAAAAGAGAACCAAGCCCAGAAAAGAATGTCTAATATTTTCAACTTCAATTTTTCTTCATGAATCTGCACTTTTCACTAAGGTTTGTTTGGATGGAAAGATGAAACTGAAACAAAAAAAAATGAGAAGAATGAGAAATAGAATATAAATAAGATAGAAAATGTGTTTGGATAGATAGAAATGGAGGATTTTTTTTAAAATTTTCGGGAATCATAACAGGTGAACATGTTATAAATATATTTGATATGTTTAAAAGATTTATAAAAATATTATAATGAGTATGGTTAACATTTTTCTACTTTCAAAAAAATCTTGGATTCTCGCCTCTTTCTATAAAAATATTTTAGTGAAAAAGTTGAAAAACTATAATTAAAAATATTAGTTTTTATGATATTTTTAAAATATTTATATTAAATATAGAAAACTAACATTATTGAATTAAAATTTTCAAAAAAGTTAAAATAATCCCCTCTATCATACACCTTCATAGTGTAAAGTATTTTTACAAGGTCATTTAATTAAGGATTATCATATTATTACAAATTATTAATTTTTATAATAATTACTTTAAAAATCATAATGAGAATGATTTCAATTGGTTGACATTGTAAAAGTTTTTATATTAATAATACATCAAAATTAAACTCAAAATATTATAAAGAATAAAATCATATAACTGTTACTGATTTGATTATAGCTTTATTTTAAATTTTATTAACATAGAAGAACCATAGATTATCAACATACTGCAGGTTGGATAGTCATTTTTCACCAATGCCAAAAAAAACAACAAATGTCACTTTCCAAAAGACTATTGAATTTTTAACTTCCCTTAAAATGCAGCCAAAGAATTGAGTATAGATGGTCTGGTTACCAAGGATTAATTACCTGAAAATAAAAGTTAAACATACCTTGCAAATATGGCATGGAATCTACCAATGGCATGTCTTCTAAGCTGTAATCAACATAAATTGACTTATGAAAGGCATGCGTTAAAAGTTGAAAACGAACAATATCTCAATCACTTAGCAAACAATAGTTTGAGGAAAATTGAATTTAGGCTTTATTTTGTTATGTACTCATTTGATTTAATTTTGATACACAGATTAAATAGGATTAAACTGGTTGTAAAAAGAGTAAACTAGAAAAATGTGACACTTAGAATATTTGACAAATTTTAATGTATCATTATGGTGTTGTATGCAGGTTTTGTAGCTGAAAACCTGAGTTCTTCCATCATGTTACAGTAACGCTAGTGCTAGGGGAAAACATCCACTAAAAGTAGATTGAAAAGGTGTTAAGGTTAAAGATATAATAATTAAGAAATTTCCCTATTTGTTGAGGACCATCATAATAACTCTAAACCAGTAATAGGAAAAACTTTTCCAAGGAATCATTGGTAACTTCATAACCCAATATTTTATATTTGCTTTTAAAAAAGCACGGCCCTGATGAGTTTAAGATCCATTCCTCTAAGTGAGTTTAACATTTTCTAGTTGAAGCATTTTCAAGTTCCAGTATTAAAAAAAGCTGCCAATTAAATAATGGGTTGTGGGGTGTGAGAGAGATTAGTGACTACGCATGCAGTGTACTTTTCAGGAAGCAACATTGTTGCCACTATGAAACAATTTATATTAAGCTAAACGTCGGATAAACGTGGCTTAATAAGACAGAATGGATCATTTACAGCTTGATCATTTATTAATAGGACATTAAAAGAAGCAACATTTCGAGATTAGAGTTAGTTAAATTAGTAGTTAGTGATTAAGCACACAGAGTGTAAAGTGTCACCAACATATTTACTTAAACAATGTTCAGTTTAACCAGTTTCTGATAAACTTTGATTAACATTTGTCTTAGTTCTCTCGCATTGCTGATGTTTGTCATGTCATTGCTGATAGTGGAGTAAAAGAATGGATGTGTAATTGAAATTTTAAAATATTTTTTTCCATAAATATATTTGAATACAAAGATGACAGAAGAGAATAACTTGAAAGAAAAAAGACACACTAAAGGGAATACAGAGGAAAGTGCAAAAGGCTCCCCCTGCCATGAAAGAGACTTTAATCTACACTTATCCACAATCTTGAAGACGTTAATTGAGAGGGTCAAAGAGAAAAAAGCGTTGCAAATACAAGCCAAAAAGCACTTCCCATTATTATAATTGGAATATCAACTCCATCTCTTCTTCAACCAATTATCTTGTTTCCAATAAAGCCATGATGATGAAGAGGAAGATAACTCAAACATGAGGGTTACTCCTGAAGGATCCAAGAGCCTTGACTGCACCTGCTCTTAAGATGAACTGGTGGTAGAAGGCTGCAATGGCTGCTCCGGCAAATGGTCCTACCCAAAAGATCCACTGAACAAACAGAATGAACAATTTATCAGATAAAGCTATAATATTCACTTCTAATAGTCTTTTTAACAACTTGACATAACCAGGTTATAAATTTAGAGATAGTAACAACACTTACATGGTCATCCCAGGGTTTATCATGGTTGTATATAACAGCAGCTCCAAAACTCCTGGCAGGATTAATGCCGGTGCCGGTGACTGGGATGGTGGCCAAGTGAACCATGAACACAGCAAATCCAATGGGAAGTGGTGCCAAAACCTTCAAATGCAGAATAGAATAAAGCATGATAAGAAAATGATGTGATTGAACTAAATTAAAGTAGATGCTGTTGATGCAAAGTTATTCCAAACGCATGAATCCAAATTATTAGAAAAAGTAAATGGAAGTGACAAAACAATAGACAATTGAGTTGGGACAGATAGGGCATGCATACATGTGAAGCCCATATTTCACCTTTTTTAATTACAATAATCTGTTAAAGGTATTTTGAAGGTGAATACAAAAACCCAAGCTTGATATTGACAAATTGCCATGAGGCTAGAAATTCCCACCAGATTTTGCCAGCTTTTGGAAAATGACATAGGCATAACAGACATAATTATGAACACTTTAATCTTAAACTTGAGACACTCCAAGTCCTCTACTATCAGATAACATAGATATGGTTTACTTTCAAGGAACAAAGTAGAATCCACTTTTCTCAAAATTGGGAAGAAATTATATATCCAAATAATCATGTGTTGGGCATGAAATTCAACCACCACCACAAACTCATATACAAGGTAAAAGGGACCCATTTTCCACAAGCGCACGCCACTGTTATACTTCATTAACATCATCATTTCATTTGGAAATAATTATGGTGAAGGAAAAAGATAGCTTCACCACCCTAGGATGCCTAGACAAATCAAAGATGCATCCACTGAGAAATTAATTAAGGCACTTACGTATTCTGAAATCTAACCTTAAGAAGTTGACTAAATAAGCCAAGCAAAGAAAAGTGGGGGCAAAATCATGGATATTGAACCCTACCTAAAATACACATATCTATTATTGAAACACCATTTTCTTTTTCTTTCTTCAATCAATAGGTAATTCGAGATCACAGTTGAAAACTATTTACCAAATTTTATAAACAACATAAACTAAAAGGGAATCAATGTTTAACCAAAGGACTAAACCAGATGAAACTGGTTAACTTGGAACATTTCATAATACCTATGCCTCCCCCTAGTTGCTCCACACATAGTAATTTCGTCAAAACTCAGGCATCAACATGGTGTTGTTGCAGAGTTGATACATGGAAGAGAAGAGAATGTAATAATAAGGTAAATGATTGAAAACGTACCGGAACATGGGAATCTCTAGCACTCCTCTTAGGGTCAGTGGCAGAGAAGACAGTGTATACCAAAACAAAGGTGCCAATGATCTCAGCACCCAATCCAACGCCTGTGCTGTAGCCATCAGCAAGAGAATTGGCCCCACCACCATACCTGTTGTAGTAAGACTTTTGGAAGGCCTTGACCAACCCAACTCCACAGATAGCCCCCAAGCACTGAGCTATTATGTACATGATAGCACGGATCAAAGACACCTTGCGAGCCAAAAACAACCCAAATGTCACTGCTGGGTTAATGTGACCTCCTGCAACCCCACAAATTCTTCAAACTTAGTCCACCACAGTTAATGAGTTAAATCTTCCATACTAGTAACTCTAAACAAATACTCAAACAACGGTTGGAGGCTTAGGACATGTTTGGTGTGTCTAAAAAGTCATTATTTTCATCCATTTTCGATCTTGGCTTTTCTCTTTACAATTTTTTTAAAAAAATACATCTTTGTAATTAAAACTAAAAACAGGAAATAAAAACAGAAATAAACAAAACAAACACGCCCCTAGAAACTTAAGAGAAAAAAAAAAGAGGAAAAAGAAAAACCAAGCTAAGGAGGTTCCCACAGTGCAAGTTTTTTCTACTGGGAGGATAAGTAACTTAAAATCAAACACAAAAACTCAACCAAAAAATCTTCTTCAGGAAACATTTTTTCAGACACCCAACACAACACAAGAAATCAGGAAGTTTGGTAAAAAAAAAAAAAAATTGCAAAGCAAGCAATGGAAAGGCTGAAACAAGAAACAACAAGTTGTGTGATTTTAGCATTGAAGGAAGTGGATCTGAAGGAAGGAAAAGAAGAGAGAAAAGTAACCTGAAATTCCAGCGGTGCAGTAAACAAGGATGAAGATCATGCCACCAAAGGCCCATGCAATTCCGAGAATGCCAACGCCACCACAAACATCACCCTTATCGTTAACATCACTCTGGTGCTTGTACCCAATAACGGTGAGCACAGTAATGTAAAGGAAAAGCAAAGTGGCAATGAACTCAGCAATGAGTGCCCTGTAAAAGGACCACTTGGTGAGTTCCTCTGCATCAATGAGGGGTGCAGGAGGAGGGTCATGGTAGTCCTTGCCAGAGAATGAACCACGCTCAGTAACCTCAACGTCTTTCGCCATAGAACACTACTACTATTTACCCTCTTGCCACAACACGCACACCAAGGAACCTAAGGTGTCAGAGAAGGCAAAGACAAGAGAAAGGAAGAAGCTTTGGCTCAAGGAAGGTGATGGGTAAGTGTGCAAGAGAGTGAGCAGAGAAGGGGTATATATGCTGGTGCTGATTCAGGATTAGTCCTTTTTTTTCTTTTTTTTTTTCTCCCTTTTTTTTATTCTAAAAGCTTTTACTTTTTGGTGTTAATGTGATCTGTGCAATTTGGCACTAAGCAACATAAAACTAAATTATAAAAAAAAAATTGGGTTTGGTTTGGTTTTAGTTTTCACCGACCCTTGCCACACCACCACCTCCCCCACCCCCACTCCCTTCCTTTTCATTTGCATTTTTATTTCTCTTTATTTTTTTGTCATTTTTTGTTTCTTCAGAATCTACACAAGTAGAGTGGTTGGGTGTTGTCTTGCAATCACGGGTTTAGTTTTCAACTTTCTCCAAACTTCTACAACTTGCACATTATTCTACCGCTTTAATCTTTTTATTCCAGGGCTTTTGTGTTTTATTTTGTCCTGGTTAGTTTGTTAGACATTTCTGGAACTTAATTAGAGGGGAATCAACATTTTTAATGGATAATTGTGTTTTTCTTTTAGATGTTTAGAATCATTAAATAACATTCAAAAGTAATTTCGGATGTAGAACATAAATTGTCGACTTTAAACCCAATTTCGAAGGTTAATTAAGTTGTTTTTGTAACTATTATTTCCAAAATAAATTTTATCATGTGAAAGAAGTTACTATTTTTCCTCATTTGGGTATCTAGTATTATCATGGATGAATATTTTTAAGAAAAATATTAACATCAATATTGATTTAAGAAAATAAAAATAGTAATTTTTACTATAAAAAATCCTTTTTTTATATGTCAAGAAAGATAGTACAAATTTTGTTTTTATTTATTTATTTATCCACTTTAATTTTTAAGAAAGTATTAATTATTTTTTATTATATATATTTTTGTATTTATCAATTATAATAAATGAAAAATATAATGTATGTATAAAAAATAAATTAAAAAAGTTAATAACATTTTTAAAAAAGCTTATAATGTTAATTGCATGTATTAACATACGTGTTTTTTCTCTTTTCAAACAGATAAAAAAGAACGAAACTATAAAATTATAAATGTTTTTTAACAATTTATTATTTTTAATGCTTAAAACATTTTTTTTTCAAAAATAGTTTTCTGAATTAGTTTTTGAAGGATTTTTTTTACAATTTATAAGCAAATACATTTGAAATGACTATTTGATTTGAAGTTAAAATGACTTGATTTTAATAAAAAATTAATTTAAAAATTATATATAAATAAATTTAAGCCGCATAATTTTCTTGAACTATATATTGTATTAAAAGATGCAAAAATTAAATTCCAAAACAAATAAATCTTAAATTTAGTAAAACAGAACGAATTTAGATCCCCCACCCACTTGAACTTCATGCATCTTTCATCATTCAAACTAATTCCAGTGGCTACAAATTATGTTTTGCACAAAAATAACGTTACACTAACTATCCAAATATGGGGATACTAAGCTTTATGATTTGACTTATATCATAAGAATGACTCGCCTTTTCTAAGTGAACAAATATATATACATATAAGGTTTGTATTTAATTAGAAATTGAAGTAATTTATTTTTAATTAAATTATGCTATATAAATTCAAAATTTGTTGGCAATAATAACAGCGTAAGTTTTATTGATTTGTTTTACTGTGTCTGAAAATGAAGTAATATGTATAATGAACTATTTAAGAATTTTAACCCATCTTAAATATTATCTGTAACGATCCAATTAATATTATAAAAAGTTGACATGCTGAAAAAAAATCTTATTTTCCTTTTATGGAAATATATTTTCTAATGATTTATACATCAATGTTTAATAGAAAAAATGTAAAAAGCACCCTCTTCCTGTGGAACTCTAGAATTAATTATGAAAAATTATAGAATGATTAAGTTTCTAGAATTAATTATGAAAAATTATAGAATGATTAAGTTTCTTCTCTGTTTATGCTTTCCAAATCAATTAATAAGTTGTGGTATTCGTTTTCTGCTTGAGGGAATCATACTAAAAAGAGTTTAAACTTGTCCTTTTTGCTTCTCAAGATGTTCAGGCTAAGGACCTAGATTAAAGAAAACAAGTGGTTGTAGATTAAGAAACTTATTTTCCCGTTTAAGGAAAAATGACTAGATCCATTTACCTTATTCAACAATCTTTGTTGTATTGTTCTTTTTTTAAGCCAAAGCATCTGATTAGTTGAAACTAATTTTTTGAAGACATTAGTTCTCATTTGCATCAACCACAGTTAACGTGTTTAGATATTCAATAATTTGATTATCAACAAGAAAAAGTTCATAAATAAGTAAAACCAAAAACTACTTAATTTTTATGTAATAAAACTGTAAAAGTGAGACTTCTTCAGTTTTCCTCAATTTTGACCCAATGCCTTGACATGGGCTACTCTTTTCATTAGTTGCATTTATTTACAATTAATTGTCAAACAGAATGGGCTTTAAGAAGAAAGTTAGTAATTCACTCTTATATATATATATATATATATATGGTAAATTTTAGGCGAACATAATATATGTGCAAAGAATCAAAATGCTATAAATATTTTAAAACTGATCAGTTTAGACATTTAGACATTGGCTTCAAGTGATAGAGGAAATTTCTTATATATTTATAGAAAATAGTTTTCTTAATTTCCACAAAAATAACTCCTAGGTACGTTTTTGATATGGGCATATAGTTGCTTTAATTATTGGTTGACTTATGGGTAAAGAATTTTTTTTTGGACGGCAAGAAAATTTCTTGCTATAATGTAAGACAAGTTCTGGTAAAATAATGGGTTGAGGAAGTCTTGCCAAACTAATTAAAGTACTCCTGCACCAGTGGTCATAGATGCTATTTTTCAAATACTTATAAATGAGTGAGTTTATAGACCTTGGAATATTGAAATTGTACTTTATTGGGGAAATTCTGACCACTGAAATCAGGTATTATTATTGAACATGTGTATAATGTATCCTATGAGTCTGTGATGGATTAAGCAATCACACATGCATTTTTAGTTTTACCTTTAATCAAAGCACATAAAGAACAAGACTTACATTGTTAAAACTTTTCCCATGAGTAACAATAAAATAAAATGATCACTTTTACCAATTCTATTTCGTTTTTGTTGTCGCCTTAGAAACAGAATATGTGGATTCAATACAGATGAAAATGGGGCTGTTTATTTATTTATACACTTATACTTTTTATCCACCAAAATATTAAGATTTTTTATTTTAAAAAGTATTATTCAGCCTTTAAAAAACCGTTCCTATATATCCTTTTAAGAATTTATTTGTTAAGTGTTTATGTGATTCTAGAAAATAAAAAATTAAAGACAAAACTGATTAAAAAGAAACTAACATGTGATTACATAAAAGTTAAAAAATTAATATAAACCCCATAAAAAAAAGTCATAACATTCCAAATGGTGGGAATTTATTCTAACCGTGTCCCCCTTCCCAAAAACATGAATTTCGTAATGGAATGAATTAATATGGTATGCTTAGGGGGGTAGGGCCTCAATTCAAAGTGCTATGCACACAATTCCTTCTCATAATTACACACCGTAATAAAGTTGCATGAGCTCTGTCCAATTAAAAAAAGAAAAAAGTACTAATTATGATTTTCATGATATCATAAATCTATCTATAAAAAAGAGGTGCTGCGTATGGATTCCGTGGTCATTCCTTCTTGTTCTTCAGGAATGAGTAGCCATCATTTTGCTCCAAATTAAACAAGAGAAATATTATTTTTACTATATAGAGAGAAATATATAAATAATATATGTAAAATTAAAGAAACGTGTGCAGCACGGGGTTAAAGGACCTGAACTCAGTTTCAACAAGAGTTAATGACGCCGTACACACGTGTCATACTATTATTGGAAGCCACAGATAGCTAAATCCTTTCTGAAATGCAAACCCCAAGGAATTGGCCATATAACAGGTTGTTGACACGTGGTGGACCCACAGCCACACCACGTTTTTTTTACTCTTTTGCGAGGACAACAAAAAATGAAACCAAACACGCCATTCACCACAACAAAAAGTTATGGCCCCAAACGACTTGGCGGTTCCGCCGTGAACGTTGGGGGTGGGCCCATCCTGCACGCGGGACCCGTTGTTCCCAGTGTAACGGTTTTTTTTTTTCTTTTTCCATTTGTCGTAACGGATACATGACGATCGTCCTCGAAATTTCTAGAATGCTCATTCTTTTCCACATAGTGAAACATTCTTAGGTATGATTTGTACTGCACAACGGTCAAATTATTCACTGCAGACAGCTAAATAACTTTTTATCGTTGATTATTTAGAAATTATACATCATTATTTATTTTTTAAAAGGAAATTTTGTGAGATTGAAAATAGCAACACTTTATATGATTAATTTTAGAGCTGTGTTTTGATTCTTAAGCACATTTGTTGCAAGACAATGCTCCGTTTCAACGAAAAAAGGAAATAATTTTATATAATATCTTACACTCAATTATTATATTGTTAGAAGATTATGTTCTAGCTTTATATCAAAGAACCTTTTCTTTCTCGATCTTTCCAATTTTAGGCTCAACTTTTTTTTTTCTTTACGTTATTGACAGAGTGCGGATTTTTATTTTAATAGATTCTATTTTTGCGAAAAGATAAAAAGAGGGTCGATTGGAGGTTGAGAAATGACAATCCATTATTTGGAAGACTGTTTAATCATTGGATTTGAGATGAAATGATTGCCTTGCCAGCAATATTCTGATCATAAACATTAAGAAATTAAGAACAATAAAAATATATTATGTTTCACGAATAATTAATTAACTGGGTTTGGGAGATAAGATTGTCCCTTTTAAACTCGGCATTTAGCACGATATATGATTAATGTAATCAAAAGAAAGTTATATTAAATACTATGTCCACCAATCATAACATCTTTTATACGCTATGAGACGCTCAAAAAGAAATATATAATTATGTGCTATTATCATTCAAGCTGTACCGTGAATAGTTTAATGTTTTATCCCCTAGCCTCCCTCTTATTGTGTTATTTATTTACCTGAATTAGACTCCACTAATTAAATTTTTCTAGGCTATATAATAACGAAAATAACCATAGTTTCTTTTTTGAGGAGATAAATTAAATTAATGATAATCATATCGGTTGTGTAAATGCTAAAAAATAATATTTTTGCGTCTCACAAGTTATTTAAGAAATGTATCTACACGTATGGCTGAGTTGCGCTCTCTTGTCACTGCTGGAATATTGGCGTCATCACGTGTAAAGATATATATGGATTCCATTCAAAGTTTTCCAAATAATGAATCGGTACATGCATCGCTCTGATCCTTTCATTACATAAATGAAGCTCATAATATATTTTATGTGGCATGCAAGATGTATTATCTAGGATCCAACAATCAATCATAAGATTTTCATTTTTTTTAAAAAAGTTCATCGTGTAATTTTACGGGTATAGCCATGAAAATAATTTTAGGGCTAGCGATAATATTTAAGTAAAATGTTTAATTTTCGAAATTTCAAATCTTGATTGAACCGGAGTCAGAGTAAAGCATTGGATGGCTGCAATATATTCTTCAATTATTCATATGCTTTTATTATTTTGATTAATTAATTTTAGCATAATAGTTATATTTATTTAAAAAATAAAGTTTTGATTCTAAATTGCTCGGAACCAAAATTAATTAATCCAAGCATGTTGTGAAAGTTTGGCCTGATTAATCAGTGACTTTTGTATCTGGCCATAGTTAGTTATAATTAAAGAATGCAAATCCATGTTTTGATTATATTTTTTTAAAATTAATATATTTTTTATTTAGTACTTATGTATTACGTATTTATTCATTAATGATGTGGCATTTTCTCATTCATAAATTTATTCCACACACACAAAAATGGACTGATTGAGAGGGTATTGGACTTCCTTAGACTGAAACAAACAAAAACAAGACTTGTTTAAAAAAGGAATGTGGCTTAGAATCTTCATTTCTCGTTATTATTATTTTTTATTTATTTTTTGAATACTATTTTAATTTTTTAGCGGCTCTAAATAGTTGATTTTTGTGTTGTATCAATTATTTATACTAGTAGTTAGCATTTGACAAAGAACAGGGGGCAATAGGTCATCAATGGAAGAATAGTCACAATAAGTAGAAATAAATTCTAGAACGCCAATTTAATCAGCATCTTATAATTATAAATTCTCAAGTTATTTTGTGGCGGAGTGTAAGTGCATGATGCATAAAATCTTTTCCTATATGTATACGTATATGTAACATTCGAAATTAGTATGTGACATCCAATCAGCATGGGACATAGTGGATAATAAAAGAAGAAAACAAAGCCAAAATCTATTTGATCATATATGCCACATACAGTACTCCAACTCAAACCAGCCAGATTACAACGAAACCCCAAAACTTTGACGTTACACAAAGTTGTATCTCTATGGGTTTCTTTATTAATTTATTTTCTTCCAATCGTTTTTTGATGATAGTGATTGATGTTCTATGGGCACAAGAATGTTAACGTGCAAAGATTCTCCACTAAGCCCAACGCAAAAAATAATTTGCCTAACCGCATCGAGAAGTAGACTTGACCGTAGTGATTTTTCAATATGATTTCGCCATATCCAAAACCGTAGACTTATAGAGACTCATAAATATCATGTTCAAAGTAAAACTGAGGTAAGAATTTATGCTTCTACTTCAGCTCAAAATTGCCCATCTTTGTCATTAGGAAACGAAGATAGCTTTTATGATTTATAGATAATTTAGGGAAAAACCAATAGAATCTTTTGAACTGAAAGACCTTAAGCTAGCTATTGCCATTTTTTTGGTCTTTGGACCGAAACCTCTAACTAGCTTGTAGCTATACTAACATGAAAAGGCTAAATCCAAAAGGGTGAAAATAAATCATGACGGAGCACCAACTTACATAATGATTCATGAGAAACTCGTTACAATCTTAAGTTTCACTTTTAATTAGGATTTACTTTAGCCTTCCTTTGGAAATAATTATTTAATTTAAAAAAAAAACTCTCCAAAATTGAAGGAAAAAAATATTTCTTTTAAATTAGATCCTTCCTTCCAAAGGAAGAAAGAAACAAAAAAACCCTAAACTAATCTAAAGGTACCTAACCTGCAAAAGTAATTTCCTATACTTCTGTTGGTTTGTTTAGTCCTCTGCACTTGATTAGAAAGAGTTGAAAAATTAAACTTCTTGTAGAAAATAAAAATATATAATAATTTATTTAAATATGATAAAGATAAAAAGTAAATAAAAATAATATATATATATAAATTATTATAAAGGTACAAGGTAATTGTCATTAATTTGATTTAAAATTTGTAAAATTAATATATACAAGTTGGTAATTAATTAACATTCCATTAATCACTTGCATTATTAATTCAAATATTGTGCATCATTTACTGCTATAATAATATAAACTTACTTTAATAAATATATCAGTATTGTTATTATGTATAAAATCTTAATTATCATATATTTTATTAATATTTTATCCCACTTCATTTACTTTTTATATGACTAATAATTTATATTATATATATATATGCATGCAAGAGTATGGAAGATGGCCAGCGTGGAGCCACTGTTTGATATGACAACCAAAATTTCGGGAAAATTAATTAACAAACAAACAAATGTGCTGCTGTAGACAAAATCGCAACGTTATTAACACAAACTTGTTATTAATCCCACTAGCTAGATTTCAAACTCCTTAAGCTCTTTTTCATATTTTACGTATCAACATCACCCCACCAATATCTAAATTTATGTCTCTATAGATAGTTCTTCATCACTATTTTACTTTCTATATATTTTAGAAACTCCTCCGGGCCTCACATTGTTATAGAAAGTGAAATTTAGGTGACAATTTCATCCACTAAATCCTGATCACATGCCAAAAAGAAAATAATAATAATGGATAAGTAATCCGAGGACACATTTCAGTTGTCCCTTGGCATTACACAAAAGATATATTATCATTTTAATTAATATATACCCATTTTATATATTTCAACTTAAAAAAAAAAAATCACAGACAACCCATATTGATTGGGCATTAGGCGCCGAGCCAGCAAAGCACTTTGAATCTTTGCCACAAACATTGCCACACAGAAACCCACTTTCTTTGACCTCTATTCTTGATAGAGTATGTCTTCAAAAAATATATTTATTTATTATAATATTTATCAATATCCTTTACATATAAAATAAATTTGAGCCAAGGTGCATGGCTCAACAATGCTGTACATTGATATCTTAAGTAAAAAAAAAAAGTCATCAGATGGAGACAACTAAATTTAATAAGTCTTGGGTATAAATTTATTTATATTTGTCTATGGTGTATGGTGTTAGATGCTTGTCGAGCTTATTTGCACATTAAATGTTTAAAATGATTAATAAGTGACGTGCAGTGTAAATTATATTTAATTATAAAAAACAATAGTTTAAGATAATCATTAATATGCCATATTTTAGTACAAGAACATCTCTCCTCCCGGAATAATGGACGAGTTTAAAAAACATTATAAGCAATGTTAGTGCTGCCAACGTGGCTGAATATATGTGTACTGTGTACAGATATACATAACGTGAAATAATAGTTTGCCAGATGATTATAGTATTCCCCTCGAGAAAATATATGACTTAATAATGGTTTTTCAGCAGATTGATAGAAACACGATTCATAATTTAAAGAAATTCACGAAGACGTGTTTCTTATTGTCAAATTTTGAGCAATATATATTCAGTTAAGCATTTCTACTATGCCCAAATTTTGGGTGTACTAACAAGAGTTTATCACCATGACCTCCTATGAAGAGATGTTGAGTCTTCTATTTTAGGATAACAATTAACAAGCCATCAATTTGTACACCGTACGTTATGTACGTTATGTTCATGCCCGGCAAACTAGTTTGAATATACAAATTATGGTCATAAATCACGTTTTTAATTTTGATATATAGCCACACCTTAAATTATTGTTTGGCTTCGGTTAATCCTTGAAAACTCATAAGTTGATTTTGATTGTAAATTAAGTTCTTGAATTCAAACAAGATCATAAAGATTCTTTATTGTTTGTTTAAAAAAAATCTAAATTTGAATAACAAAACAAAAAAAATCCCTATGGCTCTGCGGCATGATAATGTCAAGCCTGGCAATTAGTTAACGTATGTATAGCTTAATTATTATCTTCATATATATATGTTACTTCTATTAAAAGAGATTAATACGTCAAATTTGTTAGTCATTATGTTCGGATTTGGATCCGGATCGTCTGCAATTTAAATTTGATGTAATATTTAGTTTAATTAATTATAATTATTAAATTCACATTAAATAATTTAAAATTTTAATTAATATTTTTAATAATAAAAAATTTAAATAATTAAAAATCATTCGATCTTTATTTAATAATTATGATTTGTTATACTCAACAATCCATCAATTTTAAAATGCAAAAAGATCCATTCTCATTGTGTTCAGGTTCACAAAAAATAATTCGTTTAATAATTATTAAAATTAATAAAAATTAAATAGTGTGTAGGACTAATTATGATTAATGTAACGAAAATAATATTAGTTTCTATTCTGTTTTAACATAAACTTTAATTTGATTGATAAAAATAAATTATATATTTATAATACTATAATATTACTTTAGTATTAATAGATGATTATGTTAATATAATAAAATATATATACCTTTAATTTATTATACTAATATTTATATATAAAATTAAATTTTATTTAGAGATAAGTTTCCATAGCATATTTATTTTTTTATAAAAAATTTAAATAAGTTAATCAATTAAATAAAATCTAACATATTTCTAAATTAAACATACATTTGTCTGGATAAAACTGAAAAGAATAAGAATAAGGTAAAAAAAATTACACTAACGTTTTTTAAAGTTTAACTATATTTCTTTCAATATATATATATATATATATATATATATTATACATAAAAATTAATTTATATAAAATATAATAAAATTGTATATATTTTTTTTACACAAATCTTACACAAAATTGTTTTAATTTTGTATAATATTATACATATAAATATAAAAAATATCAAATAAAATTATATGAATATATTTTATCAATAAAATAAATAATAAATAATATTTTTTTTGCTTCGATTAATATAAATATAGGACCAAATAATTTTTTTTTTGGCAGGATCCACATCCTAAAAAAATTCCCTCTCAACAGGTGAGAAATGCAAGGGGCAGGGGCTGTATTTTAATCTTCTTTGTTTTAAATATTTTAAAAAATCAAATTAATTCATTATAAAATAAAAAATTTCTATATTAAGAAAAAATAATTTTATAAAATATTTTTAAAAATTAAATATATTTTTAATCTTACAAAATTTAAAAAATTTAATATTAATATTTTATTTAGAATTAGTTTCAATCTTTCATTTTTTAAAAAATAATATTTTATTATAACATATTAAATAATAATTTTTTTCAGAAATTAAAAGTAAACTATTTAAAAAATAAGAGATCAAATAAATTTCATAATTTTAGATAAATTAAAAATATATTTGATTTTATTTTTAAAAATTAAAAAAAATTATAGATTTTATTTTTTATTCACGTAAATAAATTAATAAATTATTTTTTGTTAATTTACATCTAATTTATTTATTTGACTTCTGGTTTAAACACATAATGTAGTAGAGAAAGCATTTATTAAAGTTTTAAAGTGGTAGGATATTAAGGAGGAGAGAGAATATATCAATGAATTGAAGAGAGTGATATTGTATACTGACGTCCCATCATTGTGATTGTGACAATCCTCAGCCGTCCGTTTCCAAGTTTCCTGGTCGGTCGCTGCCCTTTATTGACCGTCTCAATTCCTCCAATACCCATCATCCATCACCCCATTTTTTATTGTCTTTAAGAATAAAAGTTATTAGACTTACATTTCTTAATTATTTTCATCTATTAATTTTATTCATTTAACTATTAAGTTGTAGTGGGAGAAATATTATATAACCTAAATTCAAATATATTTATTGATTAAATTCATATATGAAGTTAAATTTGATTGTCATTCTTTTTTAAAGACAGATTAATTAGTATTTGCTTATATTATTGCATAACTGCAGAGAGTTATGTATATCACAATGTTGATATAAAACAGGAGTAATAAACAATCATGCAAAGCACATTCACCTAGTTTTAAATCGTACATGTTATCTGTATAATTTCACAAATAAAAATAGCCAAATCTATTAATTTCGTAAATTAAGTATAGTTCCAATAAAAGTAAATTATCATAAATAGCTGCACAACTGACAGCGCAATTTTGCAATAGTACCTTATGCATACCAAGCTTTGTCGTATGTGTTCCAAGAGAAACCAACAATGGAAATTGGGGTCTTGCAAGCTCAGTTTGGTAACAATTTGTTTCTTTTTCTGGCTTCGTGGAAACAGAGTTTGACTTACTTTCAATGCTATAATCAAACACATTCTGAGGAATAACATTAGCATGATATTCTTGAACATTACAATAATTTTTATTTTACACTTAAATTGTTTTTAAAGATATATAATAGACAACAATTTTGATAGTGTGAATTATTTTTTATTTACACTTATAGTTTGTTCCTAAAACATAGAATATAGTTACTTGTTAACAAATTCTTTGTCAATAATCGTAAAATATACAAATAAAAAACTGTAGAGGTAGCATTTGGAAACTAATTAGAGAAAGGGAAATTATTCATGAAGTGGAAATTTCAATCATGCATCACCAAGAGAGAGAGAGGTAGACGTGATATGATCGTACAGGGGAGATCGATTTGAAACCGTTGATTAGATCAATTTGTATTCGCACGAGTTTCATGAGCTGTATTTTCTCTGAGATTGAATAGAAAACAAATTGAGACACGGATATAGTTTCGTGCATCACTGTTACGGCTCAGTGTTGACTGAAAAAAGAAAATAAAAAGTACCATTTTACTTGTGTCGTTTCCCTAGTGACCTCGTCTCTTTGTTAATTCGTGTTTGGGTGTTTATTGTTGTTTACTTGGTGTTGGTTAGTGTAAATTTCAATTTGGAACAGGTTTAGGAATGTTGTAGATACTTCATTGCTAAATTGGTGTTTTAAGGAACACACACATGAAAAAGAAAGAGTTGGAGAAGTGGAGAAGAAGCATAGCATGATTGATGGAAAATGTTGGACACCGCCCCTTGGCCCACGCTCTACATTTAGAATTGAGTACATAGCATGCACCATTACTTTCTCTGCACCACCTGTACCCTGTACACCCACTTTATCAATCAAATGGTACTTTGGATTTCACCTAATGGCCTCTGCATCAAGGTCACATTTAATACAACTTAACTATCACCATTGACCACCCATTTAATGCTACATTATAGTATTATCATAACTCATAAGAGAAGGGTTACTCTCCCACTTTCTATGCATCTATTACTATTTTAGTATCCATTATTATATATATAATATTATCTATCCATTAATATTTAATTTTTTATTTTTATGATTTATTAAGGGTTAAAAGATATATTGTTTTTATGATAATTTTTTCTATAATTTATATAAAAATATTTTTTCTTTTTGTATATAAGCATTATATTAAATTTGTTGTTATATATTTATGTAATAGGAAAAATAATAGACACTCCCCCTAATTAACCTCTGGCATGGTGAAGCAGCATGGTAGGAGTTAGGACAAAAGAGCAGCGAAGCATGTCAGGTGGGAGCAGCTAACATATATAGTGTAGAATGGAGGGCAATTAGGCATGCAAAAAAATTGTAGTATTAATGCAGTGAAGAAATACTCATGAAAAGGCCCACCCCACCATTTACTCTCCCACTATATATTGCTTCCTAGCCACCCTTACCAAATAGTACCATGGTCCCAATCAAGTGGTTGGAATTTGGAAATTACACACTCAAACAACAATGGGGGGCTAGCCCTAGGAATGGGAGAGAGAATGAAATCAAGAGTGTATGTGTAGGACCTAGGTGCGTATATAAGAGAAAATAAATATATATAAAAAGAGATAAAAACAAAAGAAAATGGAGAGAAGTTTTGTCCCTAGTCCTACATTTTCACATTCATTAAAAATGAGGTTAATTTTTATTTTATGGACTACTTTTTTAATTGAATTAAGTTTAAATCTAACTTCTAAATGTTATCGTTATCAGTTATTTATCAAATGCCTCATGACCTCAAAATTCAAAAACATTTGGTGGGCGAGGGGAGGGGGAATTGGGTAAGTAAAGGTCCTTTGGGTTGTTATAGTTAGAAAGCCCATAAATCCGAACTCCTGAATTGTACCCTCATCTCAATATGTCGGCCCAACACCTAATTAAAAATACAAAATACAATTCACAGCAATCTGGCCCTATACTGCTCCCAATACTACCTTAGCCATTGTCTTTTTCAATCATTTTATCCATAATCTTTTAAATGTTCATCGCTTAAGATTATCTACTTTATATTATTACTTCATCCCATCATTATTAAAATTATCAAAAGATATTATTGACACATTCAGATATCAGCTGTTAATTTTATTTTTTTTTTAAGAAATTCTATCGAATAAAAGATATAGAAAAATGGAGGTTATTTTAAAAAAAATTATGTGCGAAATGTTTTTTATGCAAATGATAACATTCACGACACCATCGTAATATATATAATTTGTATGAAATAGAATGTGTAAATTATATTAATATCAAAATTAAATGCGGCTATGAAAGAAACAACAACACAAACTATCTGAATTAATAAAAACCATTAAGCACCAGAGAGAGGTGTGAGAGAATTAAGAAATAAATAATTAAGCTGACAAAGTGATCGTATACGTGAATAATTTAATATATAGAAATGGGTGCTTTTGAGATCTATATAAAACGCACCATCAAGCTACTTCAACTATAATATCATCATTCAATAATTTGTTCCCTCCAATTCAGCGTTCAATTAACCACACGCAATGTATATCCATCTTGTTTGGCTCAGCGTGCATGTGTGCCTTTGCTTTTAGCCATACTCTTTTCACTTTCCAATTTTTTGAATTTTTGTTTTACTTTTTTTCTTTTATATATATATATATATTCTACAAAATAATTTATAGAAGATAAAATTATATATTTTATAAACTAATTTATAAAATATAAAAATATATTTCATAAAATATATTTTATAAACTAGTTTACAAAATATAATTTATAAATTAATTTTTAAAATATATTTATTGAGAAGTAAACTTAAAAAAATATGAAAGAGATACAAAAATAAAAAAGAGAATAAAAAGTAATTTTCTTATTCAATGTTTTATAAGAAGAAATTTAACATAGTAAATAATTATAACTTGTTTTCAGGATTTGCATAAAAATTTTATTTTTATTTATTTTATATAAAATAAAAAAATTAAATTATGTGGGATCGCAAAAATATTTTTACTTTTAAAGAAAAATAAAATAAAAGGAGCTAAATTTTTGTTATTTTTTATTCATTTTAAATTATTATGTATTTTTTAAAAAACACAAAAAACTATGTTAATAAAAATATAGTAATAAAATTTATTTTTTTAAATTTATATAAATAAAATTTTATAATACTAATATTTTTTTTCATTTATCTAAATAAAATTTTTTTTCTCACTTATTTCCATCTATTCAAACAACTTATTTTTTTTATTTTATTTCTACTTATTTTTTACCTTCCTATTTTTTTCTCTATTTTTTAAATCATTACTTTTTAACCACAAAGGTGATGTTTTTTAAATCCTTATTTTTATAATAATGTTTTTTTGGAGGTCCAACTATTCAAGATGCTAAATCGTTCTGATATGCCCTATTTTTATTTGATTTTGATTATCAATTTCTTATTTTATTTTATTCACGAGGGGATTTATAATTTATTTTAAAGGTTATTAAACATTATTGAAGATAACGTTCTTAGATGTCTATGTTTATTTTAATTTTTTTGTCAATTTTTAAAAAAATAATTTTTTAAAATTAAAATTAAAAAATAGGAGTTAAATTTTCTCAATAAATAAAGAAATTAACTTTAAAGTTTTAGAAGGGCATTCACAATCATTGTTAACTATAGGGATCTAGACAAAACTATAAATTAACAAATGTTGACACATAAGAATTATTGGCTCTATATTTTGACTAATTTTTTAAGCAAGTGAATTTAACAAATAACCCTTACAAATTAGTGATGAAAAATACTGAATTGAAAAAGATAAAATATTTTAACATAGACAAAAAACATTAAATTAATATTTACTTAGGTTGACGAATGATTTATTCAAATAAAATATTTATAATACATATCTATATATTAAAAGCCAGATGCGAGGTGAAAAATATTTAAGAAACAAACATCATTCTTTTATACATACTGTTAATGAGATCAATAGTTGCATTATTAATATAATGAAAGATCAACCAAAAAAAAAAACTTCAATGTGATTGACAAAAGGACTAATAACTAAGTATTATGTCAAGCACAACTAATTGTATATTGTCAGGTAATGATGTTATGAAATCCGATGATAACAATTTTTTTGGTTCACCCTTTTATTTTGTTTAACCTGAAACAATTCTCACAAGCCATTGAGCTTTAACTCTGCTGAATACACAACATCCCAATATTATTCCACAACCATATCCTAGTGCCACTGGTTTCCACCCAAAGCCAAAGTCATGTTCATGATGGAAGGTCCACAAAAATGGTGATTGTTCTTGAGAATCCTTGTTGCATTTTTCTGGCAATGGAAATCCACACAAACCGTCATTTACTTTGTAGGAATCAGTGGTGAATGTATTGAACTGTTTTCCTTGAGGTATGGCTCCCACAAGATGGTTTTGTGAAAGGTTCAAGACAGAAAGAAAGTTCAAATTGGTCAAGACTATAGGAATCTCGGCAGTTAACATATTTGATGAGAGATCTAATGATTCCAGATTAGTCAAATTCCCCAAAGATTGAGGAATAGGACCAATAAGTTTATTGTGTGAAAGATTGAGGCTTTTGAGTGCATAAAGTAATCCAATATCTCTTGCAATCTCGCCTTCAAACATGTTTTGTGATAAATCCAAAGTTGCAAAACTTGTTGAGACTTTGACCATCATGAGTTCAAGCCCTTTTATTGTTATCGTCATAGAATTGTCATATACTACATGTTCGCAAAGGTAGAACTTGTAATCAATAGTCAAATACGGCATATTAACTTTTGTTTCCGTAAGCTTCATCATGGTTAAGTTTGAGATGTATTGTGTTGGTAAAGGACCAGTGAAGTTATTATTGGAGAGATCCAAAACAGTTAAGTTGGGAAAAGTATGTTTGGTCATTGAATCCATAATGGGACCATGAAACTTGTTGGCTCGTAAAATTAGTATTCTTAATCTTGGAAGTGTGTCTAGCCAATATGGAAATGAATCATTAATCTGATTGTTGCCAAGATTTAAAACCTCCAATTGTTTGCAATTAGACAAAGATTGACGCAATGGCCCTTCCAATTGGTTCCCACTAAAACTCACAGTTCTTAGCCTACTTTTCTTTGAAAATCTTTCAGGCAAAGTACCCTCAATTTTGTTCATTTGAAGATCCAAAATTAAGAGAGATGGCAAGTTTCCAAGACAAGATGGGATGCTGCCCGTAAAGTTATTGTGGGAAAGGTTCAGAATTTGGAGAGAGGTTGCATTGCAAAATGAGGAAGAAATATCACCAGTCAACAAGTTGAAACTAAGATCAAGGTATATGAAATTCTTCCATTCAAATTGCCCCATTGATGTAACTTGGTTTTGTGAGAGCTTTAAAATATTCAAGGACTGTTTTTCCAAATCTCTTAACCACTTGGGTATTTCTCCATGAAGTCTATTGTTGGAAAGATCTAGATATTGCAAAAGTGGAAAGTTTCCAAACAGTTCAGGGAAATGAGTTATATTGCAGGAAGATAAATCCAGTACCTTCAAGTTGGGAAAACTGTAAGTGACATTGCGGTCAAAGTAGAATGATAAAAGATTATTTCCTGACAAACGAAGAAATCTTAGATTTTGAAGATGTGAGAAGAGGTGAAAATCAACATGGCCACTAAAGTTATTTGATATCAGACACAATTCAATGATGCTTGAAGAGTTAAAGATGGACTGTGGAATATTCCCTTGCAACTTATTATCACACAAAGAAAGAGACTTCAAGGAAGGAGATGAGATTGTACCTACACGACCTGTGAACTGATTATTATTAAGCCAGAGCTTTCTCAAAGATGGCAAAGACAAACACCAAGAAGGTAGTGTTCCGTTTAGGAGGTTTTGGTGCATATATAATTCTGTAAGATTTGAAAATCCGGTTATTTTATTTGGTAGAGGACCTACTAATTTATTGAAAGAACAATCTAAGGAAGAAAGATGAGGTAGGTCAAACAAGGATAATGGCAACTGTCCTGTAAAGTTGTTATTAGCAAGTGAAACAACTTTTAACCTTCTCAGCTCACCAAACACATCTCCAACATGGCCAACAAAATTATTCCAAGAAAAATTCAAGCAAGTGAGATGTACAAGGTTTGAAAGTGACCATGGCAACTCACCTCCAATATTGTTATGTGCAAAATTTAGATATTGTAATTTGCTGGATTGGTTAAAACCATCTGGAATTTGACCACTAAATTTGTTCTCTGAAACATCCAAGAAAGTGAGATGTGGGGAGGCTAGAAGTGATGATGGGATTTGACCATTGAAATTGTTCAATGATAGCCTCAAATAAGTTAGCTGTGAGAGGTTAGAGAAAGATGGAGGCATTGGTCCTTGGAAATAGCTTCCATGAAGATCCAAATGAGTCAGAGATTTAAAACCAACTATGGAATCAGGCAGTTCACCATAAAGACCTGTGTTGGAGAGATCTAAGATACTGAGAGAAGTGTTGCACTTGCTATTTGGAAGCTGACCTTGAAGATGGAAATTATTTGACAAACTAAGCTTTTGAACATGTGGTAAACAAAGAACGTCACTTGACAAAGTCCCCTGCATGCCAGTAGATTTGAGATTAAGAGTAACCAAAGTAGAAGACAAGTTCATGAGCAGAGACAAAGATCTTGGTCTTATTGAAGACATGTCCACACCATCTAGAAAGAGCTGTTGTAGAGCAGTTAAGTTTTGCATGAACCTTGTCCATGTAGATTGCTCCATTCTCAAGTAAAAAGGATTGGCAGAGAGATCAAGTGAGACTAATTTGGAAAGGTGTGAGATTTCAGAAGGAATTGCTCCTTCAAAATTAGAGGCAGACAAATTGAAATGAGTGAGGTTCACAAACTTGCCAAACTGAGATGACAGTTGAGACCCAGAAAAATTATTGAAAGCAAGGTTGAGTCTTTGGAAATGAGTTAGATGGAAAAGGGTAGTGTTAGGATGAATTTGACCTTCAAGTCCACTGCAACTAAGGTCAAGGCCAATCACATGACCAGACATGGTGTCACATGTGACTCCTAACCATGAACAACAGTCAGTTCCATTTTCCCATGATGTTGTCTTTGGATAATTCTGATGACACACATCAGAAGCATAATAATTAGTAGTATCAATACTGAAGGAGCTCTTGAATTGAAGCAACGCAGAGCTTTGGTGGGGATGGCATAAAGGTGCCAAGGAAGAGGAACAAATAAAAGATGAAAAATTAAACATCAACAGCTCAATGCATACAATCTCAGCTAGCAACAACAACCACCACATGGCTGATTTTGCTTTAGATATTCAAACTTTTTTTCTTCTCCTAAAGAAAAGAAAGCTTTGTTAATGCCAAAGCAAATATGTGGGAAACACAAGGGAGAAAATAAAGTGTGTGAGGAATGCTAACCAACTCATGTGATCAAACATTTATAGCCAATACTTTACTTTAATTCAATTTTATTTTAATATAATAGAATATTCATTATTAATAACAAAAGTATTTAATACTTTTAATTTATTTTATTTAAATTTAAAAATAACTAGATAAATCACAAGCAATTTTTGAGTTATAAAAAAAATACTCAGGAGAAGCTACGTAACCTAATGAAAATTTAAATATCTTAATAAAATTTCTAAAATTGATCACATTAAGAAATTATAAATCAAATTCTTGATAAATTATTTTGAAGAGTTATATGTAGAGATGGTTGATAATATAGATATTTTTGTTCTAAATCATTAGTATACTTCATTGATAAAAAAACTTCCAATTAGGCTGAGTCAATCTTTGATTAGTCGATCCATGCATTCGAGAGTATATTAATTTCATTACTTGCATCATATATTTGTAGGTAGATATATTATATTAATAATTAAGATAATTGTGACTGCATAAGTCTATAGAGTCTGTGACTACAATTCAACAGGTGGGAATATGAACACTATTGAAGTTTTGAACTGAATGTCCGTGTGCACTGTTGCTTTGAAAGAGTGATTGACACTTACTTAGTATTGCAAATAAGAAACTTCATTGAAAAGAAGATGGCCACAACCAGAGAAAGACTTCTTATATATACAAACACAAATAAACAGTAATATATATTTATTTATATTTATATTTATTTAAGAGTTATATGTAGAAATGGTTGATAAGATATTAATTTTATATCTTTTTATTTTTAACTCTAAATCACTAATATACTTCATTGATAAAAACTTTCAATTATGCTGAATCAACTCTCTTCTAGTTGATATATGTATTCAATAATATATTAATTTCAATAATTAGGATAATTATGATAATAATTTTAATAATATTTAATTATTAATTTAAAATTTCAAAATAATTAATTAAAAATTATAAATATATATATATATATAGAAAATTGGTTGGATATTAATTTCATTATTTATATTGTATACTGGTTAGTATATATATATATATATTTATATAATGAAATGGTTTAATTATTTTATTTTTTATTTAATTATAATTTCTACCAATTTTGTATGAATTTAATCTCTTATTTTACAAAAATTATTGACTTAGGAAGAAAAAGTGTTGCATTGTTAAATTAAATGGAAGTATTCCAACGAAAGAACTAAAATATCTCACGGGGGAATTTTTCAGAAATTATTTGATAACACTTAATGGCGACATCGAATGTAGCAAAATTTTTCAGGAATCAATTTTGGTGTTTACTGTTTTAAAAAATATATAATTAAATTATAAGCAAAAAAATAAAGGAACACTACTAAGTAAAATATATTATTATTTACTGCTACAATTATATAAATATTTAAATGTATTTTACTTAAGTCATTATAATTATCTATGAGAAGTTAAAGATTAAAATAATTTATAAAAAATTCTCAGTTCAAATCTAGTACCTCTTCTAATTTTCTGATTATATCTAGAAATACATTTTACATGTAAAACTATTTTAAATTTGTTGCTAATTTTATAGCAAATCTTCTTTATGGTCCTTTCTTCTATGTGCCAAATATCTTTTTTTAGCATATGATACATTCAATTCAATGCACAAGACCATCGTAATATAGATAATTTGTATGAAACAGACTATGTGTAAATTATTTTAATATCCAAATTATGTGTGGCTGTGAAAGAAACAACAACATTAACTATCCAAATTATATGCCTCATGAAATTTCTATGCTACTGCTGTCTAACCCCACTCCTTCGGTTTCACATTAAAGAAGACTTATGATTTCGAGAGTTGACCAATACTGTTTATTCTTAATTCTGCCTTAGCATGCTGTGTATAATATCACTTGTGAGGGGAGAGAATTTTTTTTCTTAAAATATTTTAAAATAAAATTAATTTCCTAAAATAATCGTACCAATCAATGCATACATATTTTATCTAAAAAATATTATTTTAAAAATCAAGTTCTTATTATATACTTCATATCTACAATAAATTTATCTTTTTATCAACTTTTACATTTAATTTTTTATTGTAAATATATTTTTTAATTATTTAGATTGATTCAAAATTAATATATAACTTAAGTATATTGTAATTAATATAATATCTTATTTTTTTTACAAATATTAAAAATAGAATAGGACAAGGAATTTGAAGAGAAAAAAAAACTACATTAAAACAAAAAGTATAATAAGGGCACACTATAATTAGAAAAAAAAACAAAAAACATTGAAAATATAGACTACGGGCTAGTTACTAATCTTACTTAGAGGAGAAACATATCTAAAGTAAACTGGTTTTTCATTCTAGAAGGGATCTTCTTTATTTAATGGAGAGATCTATTTTAAAAAGAAAAAAGGATAAAAAATGTATGTATGAAATTTAGTGTATACTTAAAAAAGAGAAAAATAAAAAAATTGAGAAGAGAATATGAAAATTTGTTTTTACCCATTAAGAAAGATATGAAAAAGTTGAAATTTTTTTATACCAGACTAGTTGGTTGATGCAATTACAGTCGTAATGACATCTTTTTTATTCAAAATCTTAATTCTTTTGAGAGTAATAATATTTTTCTATACAAATAATAATTTATACATCTAATATTAAAAAGAATTCAATAATTTATACTAAGATGTAAATCAGTTTTAATAACTAGAAAAACTTTTTCCTTATTTTATGATATAATAGGAGGCCATGTCAATATCTCAATGCAGATGCTGACAATAGGACAACGTGTCAAGCAATTGGAGTTAAGCTGAATACTGCACTGCTTCTCCAACTATTAGGTTGCCAATAAGGTACATCTTGTGTGACATATGCCTAATAAGACTCACATCCACATAAATTAATAGAAAATATATAAAGTGATAAATTTCTTCTAATAAAATTTGCTAAATCACACTTAATATCAATTTAAACACAAAAATATACCATTTTAAAACAAAAATTATCGAATTTTTTCATCATGTTTAATATTATTATAAAAATATAAATATAAATTTTGTTAAATAATGTGGTTGATCATGTCGCACTAAATACAAATATGAAAGTTAGAACTTTTTAAACTAAAATTGTTCCAAATTAGAATTAGAATAATAAGATTTATTTGATAGTTAATATATATATATATATATATATATATATATATATAAGGAAAAAATTAAAATATAAAATTTGATAAAAACAAGATAAGAAAAAAATATAAAAAACTCTTATCTTATTATATATAATATTATATTACTTGATTTAACATTTAAAATAGATAAATAATAATGTGATAGAATATAAATTACATCAAAACAACAAATTACTTATTTAACAAGATGAATTTCAATTTTGAATGTTCAAAAAATTATTTTATTCATATAATAAAAATAATTTATTTTTAATATTTTTATGGAAATAATATTGAAAAGTTAGTATTAAATCCCTCCTTTTTAAAAAAATTTATGATTTAAGATCTTTCTTTTAACAGTGCACAACTCATGAGAATAAACATGGTTTATGTGCTCCTGCCTCGGTCAAACTACGCACTTGAGTTTCGCCATCTCCGAATCTACACAACACTCTCAACTTCTTCCATCAATCTTTTCTTTTTTTCAATTTTCTTCCCTCCAATTCACCCCTCCCATCTACCTACACAGGTTCTTTCTCATATCATCCTTTCTCTCTTTCTGAATTTACACGTAACGATAGAAATCATGTTTCTTCCAGTGACTTTATGTGCCCAATTCATTGCGTGACAAAGGGTATAATATGGATTTAGAGATAAACATATTCGCAGGATCAAGTTCGTATTTTTTAATTATTTGGTCCTTTTGTTTTTCCGGGGTTCCAAAATTTTGCACTTATTTTGGGCTTGTTGAATTGGATAATCTCGTCCACGTGAAAGTTGCATTATGGGTTGTTAGCAAGTCTTGTTTTTCTTCTGCAGTTTGGTTTAATTTGTGAAACCCTATCTTAATTATTTTTAAAGTGATCAATGAATAAGTATATGCCATCCCAATTTTCTTTGTGGATAGCTGTTGTATTGTGACATGGTAGTGATGTTTTTGTCACTAGCTTGATCAGGTAATTGCACCGTAGAGTTTGTTCAAGATGCGGCAGAGGCGTGAAGCTGCTTCAAATGCATCTAAAGGGTCAAGCAATGGTGAAGCAAGTGAAGAGTCTAAGAATGGTTCTGAAGTCCGCACCACTGTTCAAATTGGAAATCCAAGGAGGTCTTCATTTGTGTGGCTGGCCTTGTTGCTGATTAGCACTTATTGCTGTTTAGCCATTTATCATTACCAGTTTCAGAACATGCCTATGCCTCTCACTGCAGAACAGGCTGGCAAGAGGGGTTTCTCAGAGATTGAAGCATTCAAGCATGTCAAGGCCTTGACTGAGGTGGGCCCTCATCCTGTTGGCTCTGAAGCTCTGCATCTTGCCCTGCAGGTTCGGTCCTCAACTTTGTTAATTTCTTTTGCCCAGTGGTTGTTCTTACTTTTCATTGATTCTTTGGATCACTTGAATCAAGAGTAAGGTGCAGTGGAGTTCATGAAATTTCTTCCTAAGAAAATAGATAAGAGGAAGTGTGGCAATCTATTTGTTGTGGCTTGCTGAGTCTGTTATGCTGTTATTAAATTGTCTCAAGAATGAACCTATGCATTCTTATGTTTGGAAGCATCCCTTGTGTGAATTTTGAGTTCATAATGGTAGATTATTATATGAATTTGAGTTCATATGTTTGGTTCATAACAAACAACAGGAGTAACAACTAGCTATCCAACTAATTGTGATAATGTATTAGTCCATTTTTCTGTTAATTTTATACATTTATTTTGACAAGCTTCCAACTGCAGTATGTTTTCTCAGCGTGTCAAACTATTAAGAAAACAGCTCACTGGGAAGTAGATGTTGAAGTGGATCTTTTTCATGCAAAATCTGGTGCAAATCGTCTGGTCAGTGGCTTATTTTCAGGGAAAACACTTGTTTATTCGGATCTAAGTCATGTTGTAGTAAGAATCTGGCCGAAATACCTATCTGAAGCAAGAGAGCAATCTATTCTGGTCTCTTCTCATATTGATACTGTTTTTTCAACGTATGTTTTCTTCATCTATTTGCTCATATTTTTTTAATCAATCATTGTTTTTGTCTTTGCTCTTAAAATGATGTTTAGATATTACTAAGATGCATTTTTTGCTTTAATTCAATTATTGACATATGTTGTAAATGGGGGTTTCTGTGTGCATGTAATCATGTCCATCTATGATGGACCACAACATAGAACTGTATGGATCTATTATTGATTAATAAACTCATCAATGAGTTCTTGTATTTATATGAAGAGCTATCTGTCACTACAGCTAGTCATCCTTATTGATGCAGTTGAGGCACAACTAACATAACTAACAACCCATTAGTCAGTACAGCTGGCAGCCTAACAGAGTACAGGGCTGATACAACTGATACAATAATATCTCCAACAGTATATTTTTGCTGTGCATTAAAAGGAAATAATGATTTTTTGAAAGGCTGCATTAAAATGGCTTTAGGTGCAGCTCCCTGTAGTTTGATGAAATATTTATGACTTCATCCTATAGATCAAAAGATAAATATTGTACTGAGGAAAACTGTCCTTTGTTTCCCCGTTGAACAACTGAATGGCTTACTTTTCTGTATGTGAACTAATAAATTGAAACATAACATGTTCACATTTAAAAATGGCTGATTACATGATATGGTTGAACATCAAACAATTCTTCTGTGCTATAATATATATTTTTTGGCTTATTATTGTTGTTGTATTACAACTTACCAATTGTTGTTTGAGGCAAGGAACTTAATTCCCCTAAAGCTAGGTCTTGGGTCTCTCTTATGTACGAGAGCTTTGTCATCCCCCCTGCATGGGCCCCCTTGGCTTGACTCAAATTAGTTAAGGTCCAAAGTGGCATCTGGATGCCAGGGGTCTTAAACCAAAAAAATTTCACAACTTCAGTTTTAAAGAGGAAAATACTGATTATAAATAATATCTCCAAGGAAAAATTTCCAGTTCTTACATTGATATTGTTGTCTTGTGCTTGTTAAAGTTATGTGCCTTTTCTCATCTGTGGTACATCATGCATAATTGACCATTGTTCCATAAGTGTGTTCTTATTATCCTTTGTCAAAATAAAACTCATTTATATTATCATCCAAGTATGTGTTGCTGCATTAAAGGCCAAAAGTCCTTCGGTGATTTGGCAATACATGATTGGAATGCTAGTGCAAAAAAGTTTACGCTGATAATGGATCCAAAATTAAACTCCTTAACCACTAATAAGTAAGAGCATATTGGTCCTGGAAGGATATTCAAGGAATGACATTATACTAATTAGAAATCATAGCAGGGGCATTAATGATAATTCTAAGTCATGGTGAGAAATATTTATGATCTCAAGCTTTTCCAGTAAAGATCGTTTCATTAAAATTTTTCATCAGCCACTCCTTATGCTACTTGGTGCTCTGTTTCTGAAATTCTGCGCAAGCATGTAAAGTGACTGCTCTAAAATTTTTTGCTTTTGCAATATTTTATTATTTGAAGTTTTCTAGTTAGTTAAAAGCACTGCATTATTTCCTGCTAAAAGCGTAGCATTGATTTAACAGAGCAGGGGCTGGGGACTGCAGTTCGTGTGTTGGTGTGATGCTGGAACTTGCTCGTGGAATTTCTCAGTGGTCTCATGGATTGAAGAAAGCTGTTATATTCTTATTTAATACTGGCGAGGAGGAGGGTCTTAATGGTGCCCATAGCTTCATAACTCAGGTATGGATTATTTCTTAATACATCCTTATATTAAGTATGAAATGTTTTTAAGTTTACTGATGATTGGACTGATTTGGGATTAGAAGAAATCTAAATTATAAAGATTTTTGGGATAAATCTATTGGAAAGAAATTAATGGACTATATCTCAATTTTCAATTGAACACTTCCACTCTTTTGTTCTCTAGTATAGGACCATAACTGTATAATCTTTTCTGATAAAACAATAATTTCATAAAATTTAAAACAAATTCTTTTTTGACATCATGTAATTATGCATGTGGCAATAATATCTTTAAAACAAATCTTTTAATTATCAGGGTTTCTTCTCCCAAGTGTATATTCTTTCTTTTCTTGATTGCTTTTCCTAATAGTATATTATATCATTCATTAAAAGGAAAAAACTTTGCGTTGTCGATGTATCCAAAACACAAATGTTATATGATAATCCTTATCTTACCAATAAAAGAAATTTTTGATACAGCATCCTTGGAGTAAAACTGTTCGTATGGCTATTGATCTAGAGGCCATGGGCATTGGAGGGAAGTCTAGTATTTTTCAGGTATGATTATTAAATGCTATTAAATTTTAATCTTCATTGTTTGCAAATTGCTTCTGTGCTTTGCTCATTGAAACAGATGGGTTGTAGATCACATGTTAATGGTGTCATAGCTGTCTCTGTTGGACCATAATGAAGATAACATTGTCCCTATGCTAGGAATAAAACCAATCTTCTACCATTGTTGGCAAAAATTGTTTGTTTGTACTTGGTCCTACTAATTGTAATCTTCTTCTGCCTCTGTTGGTAAAACTCATGGTATCAGAGACTTTATGACCAAATTGCCTTCTTTCTTCTAAATAAAATTTGAATTTCAAAACAGTGTTGACTTGGTCTTAGGAATAAAACCAATCTTGTGCTTTATTTTATCGAAAAAGTATTACTATCTGTCACTTCTAAGTGTTTATGTCATTTTGAAATTTAATTTTTTTATTAATAAAAATATATTGAAAATGAATGACTAAGGTATTTATAACATGTCTGTTGTAAGTTCTTCAAAGATTTGGGCTCCATGGTTTTGTGTGCAGTCTTATCCAAAACTTCTTAGGCTCTTCATTCTCTGATGAGTTTATTTTAATTCGAACTGTGAATGACCCTGCTGTTTACCTTTTATGTACTTCCCTAAACTTGGGTTGTGTCAACAATTTCTCATTTTCACTTGATTTTACTAATAAAATAAAGTGAACAATAGTTTCATTCTTCTGAAATGATTCAGTTATTTGAAAATAGAAATATTATTCAGTTATTTGATATCCAAATTTTATTCTTTTTGGAGTTTGTTAATTCTAATAATAAGTTTATGCCTCTTGCTAATGGCTTTGCATTTAGTAGGCTGGTCCTCATCCTTGGGCTATTGAGAACTTTGCTTTAGTAGCAAAATACCCATCTGGTCAAGTTATCGCACAGGTTTGTAGGTTTCCTTCATTATGCTTTTTGTTCTTTACCAATTTTTTATCAATTATTTTTATTTTCAATATTTTTTAAACAATCACTCAAATCAACCATTATTTATACGCCAGGATCTCTTTTCTTCTGGAGCCATAAAATCAGCAACAGATTTCCAAGTGTACAAAGAGCTTGCTGGCCTTTCAGGACTTGATTTTGCATATGTGGATAATACTGCTGTCTATCATACCAAGGTTGCCTTGTATCCTTACTTTTTTATGAAATAATTGGTTTACTTTTTGTTCTTCATTTTATTGCCAAACATGAAATTTATAGTGTATGAAAGAATGAGACTTTATAAAGCAACTGCTCAAGAGAGCTCTCTATAGGGTAACAAATTCATCACTGTGGTTTGACTGGATTTGAAATACTAAACTAGTAGTGTCAAAGAGGAAAATAAGAAGAAAAAGTAACCCCTTGATAAGTTAAGGTATATTATGTCTTCTTGTTGATTAAGTTATTACAAATAAGGGTTACTAAAATAGTTTGAGTTAAAATGATTTTATAGCTACGAACATTTTAGGATTGACTATACCATTTGCTACAATGTATTTGATTATTTGTTACAATGTTGAATGACATAAACTGGTGACAAAAAATATTGTTGGGGAAATGAAGGTTTATTCAAATACTTCCATATTCAAAGGCAATAATTTAGTGCTATGTTTTTCCTTATGCAGAATGACAAATTAGAGCTTTTGAAGGCAGGATCTCTTCAACATCTGGGGGAGAATATGCTTGCTTTCCTGCTTCATATTGGTGCATCTTCTCATTTTCCAGAAGACAATTCAACAGAAGCAGAGGAAGATATGGGCAACAACAATGCCATATATTTTGACATTTTGGTAATTAATAGCTGCACAAACTTTGTTGATCTTCTTGGTTATGTAAACCATATTCCCATTCTATGCTTCATTGTGTACAATATGTTATTTTCCATATGACAGGGTGGTTGTAGCTTGCTATGCTACTATCATATCATTAGGCTCTGATATATGATAATTATCTGAAATTTTCAGGGAATATATATGGTTGTATACCGTCAAAAGTTTGCTAACATGCTCCACAATTCAGTGATAATACAGTCACTTCTAATATGGGCTCTGTCATTGGTTATGGGTGGTTTACCAGCTGCAGCTTCTTTGGCCTTGTCATGTTTGGGTCTTTTCCTCATGTGGATCTTTGCCTTAAGTTTCTCCTTCCTTGTTGCATTTCTCCTACCTTTGATATCTTCATCACCGGTACCATATGTCTCAAGCCCATGGTTGGTGGTTGGATTATTTTGCGCACCTGCTTTTCTTGGAGCATTGACTGGTCAACATTTGGGTTATCTTCTACTCCAAAAATATCTTCTGAATGCACATTCAAAGAGAAGCCAATTGCCCCCTATTATTCAAACTGCTGTTGTCAAGCTGGAGGCTGAAAGATGGCTCTATAAAGCTGGATCCTTTCAATGGCTTATACTTCTCATTTTGGGAAACTATTTTAAAATTGGCTCTTCTTACTTGGCTCTTGTTTGGTTAGTTTCTCCGACATTTGCATGTAACTATCACTACCTCATCTTTTTCTCTGTTAGAACAACTTTATTGCTTATTACTAAATCTTGGCTGAAATATCCAGATGGCTTTTTTGAAGCAACACTAACTCCAGCCAGGTTGCCAAAGCCACTCAAACTGGCAACCTTACTTGTAGGGTTAGCCACTCCAATTTTAATTTCTGCTGGCCCATTTATTCGGCTGACTGCTACAATCATAGGGGGTATGGTTCGACTTGACAGGTAAATTATTTTTTTCCCTAATCAGTATTCATGGACTGACCTATAAATGAGATAATGATGCCTATTTTCTTTATCGGTATGGTGTGGGTGTTAACTTCCTATTTTAGTATTTGTATTCTTTAATAGTCTTCCTGCTGCAGCCAATTTCAGTTTAAAACTAGAAAATTCAGAAGCAAATTATGGAAAGAGATAAAAAGAAGATCCTGAAGGATCTGAATTTTTTTACCTTTAATAGGAAATATGATACATACTGAAGCCAAATTTAGAATGAAATTTCCATATTCACTAATTGTTCATGTTTCAATTATGTAGGAGGCCATTCTTATGTAAACTATATAATATTTATTGTTCCAAAATAACATTCCTTGATAGTTTCCCCTTGTTCTCCTCCTCCCCACCCCCCCAACCAAAAAAGAAAAAACATAATTGAACTAATAAAAAGATATATTGGGTAATCCTCCATGAATGCCAAAAGGAAGTCCAATAAGACTTGTTAGATTATTGGTATCAGTATTGTGTTTGGAGTTACATTATATTACGAGTGTTATTGGGCTATGTTGTACTAGTTATAGCATTTGGATTGGCTACACTTGTACCTGACTTACATTATTAGTATAAATAGGGATATATGGTCAATGTTGTATTACATCACATATCACAACTATTCAGAGTCTCATAAATAAAATATTCTCTTTTCTGTTACGTTCAATCCCTAAAAACTCAACATGTCACTGGAGCCTTACTACCTATCATAACCTGTGTCTGTTATTATTTCTGCATATGATCTTTCTCCTGCATGAAACTTCTTTGTATTGCAATATTCTCTTTCTATCACTTTTCTCTTCTGCTTTCTGGTGGCTATGTTCATTTTTCCGTACATCACTCATCATTGTATTCATCCCTTAGTTTGAGCATGTCCTCTGTCCTCTGTCCTCTGTCCTTTAACCATTGTTTCCCTAAAATTCTCCTACAGCCCCTTTCCCCACTTGATTCCAGGATTAGGGGTTTGCCTTTTGTTTCATGCTTAAAGCGTAAGGACTAAGGAGAGAGAAATCTTTGTCTACATTGTTTTTGTTAAACTTTCTGTTATAGCTGCTTCTACTATTCTTCCCCCTTTACAATGGTGCTGCCATCACCATTGCCATTGCTGCTATCTTCACTCTGCATCCACTATCTTTGCCACCTTGACTCAGTTGCATTCACCGCCACTTTACTATTGTTATCATTATTGTTAGACTCGCTATCCTGTTTTCACCATCCGTTTTTCAAAGGTCATTTTTCACTTATTACTGTTAGCATCTAATGTACTTTTCTTTATTGTGCAGGAATCCTGGCAGTACTCCTGAATGGCTGGGAAATTTTGTAATTGCTGCTTTTATTACTGCTGTCTTGTGTTTGACCTTGGTGTACCTTCTTTCATATGTGCATCTTTCAGGTTTGTTTACTGTATAACTCTTTTGCAAGCAACAATGGAATCTTATTATTTATGGTAAAGGGATGCTAATTGCTTGGTTTTTGTGGATGCTAATTTTCAAAGAAATTCTCTTGTCACACAACATGCTGTTCAAACTTCGTAAAATTTTGACCTGGGACGTGACTGATTTTTCTCATTGGTTGGGTGGGAGGTAAGTTAAATGTATGTTTAGTAAGAGGCACAACAACCATAGCTTAGAGGTAAAACCTGGAAAGCATATTTTACATCAAGTCCCATGGTTTTAACATCAAGCATCTATCATACAGAATGACAGAGAAATAGAGGGATATTAGATATGTGAACCATAAGATTCAAGTGGGATGGATGAAATGGAGGAGTACTGAGTGTTATGTGTGACAAATAAGTAGCAATTTACTATTCAGGCTTAAAGAAAAAAATTTCTGCTCAACTATAAAACCTGTGATGTTGTATGAAACCAGATGTTCAGTGGTAAAAAGCTGCTGACAAGAGATTTAACTTAATGTACCAATGATGAGAATGATGCATTGGATCATACTTAACGATAGGATTAAGGATGAATGTTAGATAAAAGTTGGAGTATTACCTATGGCAGAAAAGATGGTAGAAACTTGTCTTAGGTGGTTTGGGCATGTGCGGAGAAGACTTGTAAAAGCCCCATTAAGGAAAGTGATTAGAGGGAGGGTAGCCCAATCATTAGAGGCAGAGCAAGATTGAGTTTTTCTTGCTTGTCTCTGGCAATTTTATACGTAACCTTTTAATCCCTTCCTGCTCCTTGCGGACCAATGCAAATGAAATGTTATAACTTTGTAGATGAAAGTGGGCTCGATTGAGAGTGGCATAAGTATCTTTCTGTCTTCTAAGTTGGTTGTATACTTTATTGAGTCTATAATTGAAGGATGGGTTCTTAGACATTATTTTTTTGTTATGGAGAAATTATCAACTTCGTAAGTTTGAAGTATAATTAATTGATATATCTTGTAAAACATAAATGAATATACTTAGAAAGCATATGTTACCGAATATTCCATCATGTTTTTTTTTCAATTGGTAATTTTATGTTTAGGTGCGAAAAGGGAAATCATCCTGGCTACTTTGGTGCTGTTTAGTTTATCCCTTGCAATTGTATCATCAGGTGTTGTTCCACCATTTTCCGAAGACACTGCTAGAGCTGTGAATGTAAGTTTTCCATTTGCATGTATATTCTACCGTCTTTTTTGGTGCTTAACAGATAATAGCTACTGCCTGGTTTGTATCCTTAATGATATGATGTCTGTATACTATCAGTGGTTATCTGTGATGTATCCGATTATGGATGTCTGGAGTGATTCCTGATTTGTTTATGAATAGTTTTGTATAGATGTTAACCTGCTTTCTCTTATTGTTGTGTACTTTCCATGAAACAGTTTTTCAAGTAAAATCAGAAAAAAGAGTTTTTATATTGGACGAATTTTGTCAAATTAAGCATAAAATTTGCATGTGACAATTCGTAGATTCTTGAAACACCTATCAGTTATCACTAAATCGTCATTTCATGGTCACCTGTTCTCCCTCAGCCACCTTTACCAAACCCCCACGTACCTACCCCATTGTCGAATCCATGCAACTCCACTTTCTCCTTGTCTTTAACACACTGTTCATTACAATCTCATGTCATTACAATCTCCTTGATGCATGTCATTATATCTATTGCCCTTGGAACAACTACATGTGGCACTTCATTAGAATTTGAAAGTCATATGCTTATCTGAAAATTTTATCACTAATTTATAATTTTCGAAGTAAAATATTGCTTCACTTATCACTATTTCTAGGAACATGATGGCTACTGTTTTCTTTTTTGTAAGTACAAGTTTATTCTCAGTCTTTAGTGGAGTTTCAATATCAACGAATACAGGAAATGAATATGAGCATGGCAAATAACACTACCATACACGCTGACACCCACAATCAGGGGTTACGGTAACTAAGGCAAAAATAAAGTTATGTTTGGGTTTTTTTCTGCATATGAAATTTCTCTGCCATTCCTCCTTGTTTATTGTTTGATTCAAGTAAATCTGGTTGCTTGCTTATCATTTTCCTAAAAAATATTTGATTAATTTGTAGGTCCATTTTGCTCAACTGCTTCCTAATTTCCGAATGTCTCATAAAGATACTCCCTGTTCTATATCTATTTTTAGGGTCTTGATGCAGCTTAATTTATGATAGGAACCTGGTATCTTTATTATGAAAACACAGGGAGTAACTCCCAAATTACAAAACACACGGCAGAACATTGAGGGTCTGCACCTCCCAATGCCAAAAGGCCCTAAATTCCTCTCAAATGACAAGCTCTCCCTCTCTTAACCTCTCCTATTATTTATATGCAATCCTCCTTGATTCTTCTCTATTAACAAACTAACTAACTGCTAATTAACAAACTTAACTATGGATATCTATCAATTTATCATTGAAGGCATCTGTACTTGGTATGGGGAATTGTGATTCCAGATTCTTGATGTTCTTAGGTTGTTTACTCTCAGTATATTCATGAACTTTCTGGAAATATCTGCACTGTATCTTAAAATATTTTAAAATATCTTACAAACTCTTTAGAATATATTGTGCTTTTAGAATCATTCATCTAATTGAGGGAGTGATCTTACGACTTGTTTCCTCTTCATAATGTTTCTTGATTTATTTTCTTTTTTTGGGTCCGAATGTCTTACAAAATTAGAGTAACTAATCTTTTTGTACTACGACTTAGGCTTGTACTGGTGATACTACAGTATTTAACCTATTTATATGTCTGGTAATACCTGATTATACACCATACCAATTTAATCTCATTTTTCTTAGTAGTTCTTTTCCCTATCTTCCTCCTTCCCTACCATAACCATATAATTTCGACAATTACTAAAATGAAATGAGTATAATAGAGAAAAAAATGTCTCTGTACTTTCAGGTTGTACATGTTGTGGATGCAACAGGAAGACTTGATGAAGGACAGAATCCTGTATCATATGTATCTTTATTTTCTACTACTCCTGGAAATTTGATCAAGGAAGTAGAACATATTAATGAAGGTTTGGTATGTGGTAAAGATAAAGCAGTAGATTTGGTGACTTTCTCGGTCAAATATGGTTGTTGGACCTACAATGACACTTTCAATGGCTGGAGTGAGACAGATATTCCTACAATTCATGTAGATAGTGATGCTAAAGAAAATGGAAGAATTACACAAGTTTCAATAAATACCAAGGGTTCTGTCCGTTGGGTTCTTGCAATCAATACAGAAGAAATAGAAGATTTCGAGTTTAGAGGTACTGAGTTTTTTGTTAGCCAGCTTATTTGTAGTTTTTCTATATGTATACCTACTCATCCATAAAATGTATTTTTTTTCCTTAAAATTTTTGTATTTCTAAATACTACTATTCTTCCCATTATCTGAATGTCAAAAAATAGACTGACCCAAAGCTTAATCGGTTATACATAAGTGAGATCTGTTTTCATTTGGTATGCTCGTCATACATGAACATTGGCTTGAACTAATTATCCTAAAAGATTAAGCTGTTAAGTAAATGATTTTATGTTAACAACTTTAATTAACATCATCATTATTTAGAATCTTGCTGATGCTCTGTTGATAAATTAGGTTTAGTCATTAATGATTCAGCAGCAAAATAAACGCAAGCAGGCTAAAGTACTAAAATTCTTTAGAATTCTCTGACTTTGAATGTAGAAATGTGTCAACAAACTACAGTACATTGATATCAAGTTATTCTAGGCCATGCCCATCCCGTCAAAGTTGTATTTTCTTTGATGTTTCTGAAACAAAGTGGCATGGGTAAAAGATCATATAGTATCACAAACTTGCATGGATGTACATGCATAAGATTAAAATGATCATTCCTGTTACTTGTTTACTAGTTTTGCTATTTGTTATGATATTTTTAGTCTGAAGTAGTGTTTGTTCTTCTCACACAACCTCAGATGCAAGGAATTCTGAAGAATTGATTTCAGTTGACAAAAAAAGTAGTTCGGATGGTTGGCACATAATTCCATTTTCTGGAGGAAAGAATGCACCAACATTGTTTGATCTGATTCTTTATTGGAGGTCAGGTTCAACTCATAATAAGACTGATGTTCCTCTTTTGAAACTTAGGACTGATGTGGACAGATTAACGCCAATAACCGAACGAGTTCTTAAGAAGCTTCCTCCTTGGTGTTCTTTGTTTGGCAAGTCTACCTCTCCTCATACCTTGGCTTTCTTGAGAAATCTGCCTGTCAATTTTTAGGTACTTGAAGTGTATCCTTTATTTGTAGGTCTTAACAAATCTTATTTTCAGTGATCTTATCATAGGAATTCTAATTCTTTATACAATCTTTGTCCCACTTGTAAACAAGAAGCATATTTTTATTTTTGACGATCATTTGTTTAACGACTTCAATTATGGGATGAGATAGAATGGGGAATCACAACAGCTACATTTTGTTTCTCCTTAGCCTTCTTTACTTTCTCCCAATTTATTTATGAGAAATGTTAATAGCACTCTTTCAAGTATACCCTTTATTTTTTGGATGATATTCATGTGAGACTCATTAAATAATGTGAATATCCCTGGATCTTGTTCCCTATTTATTGAGTCTTGTGTGAACTTCACTCAATAGCAAATACGTTAGCAAATGTGGTTTTAGCATTTCTCTTATTTTATTGCCCGGGATTTTTATTAAGGACAGAAACCAGTGTCAGAAAGCAAAATTTTCCTTCACAGTGTTTGTGCTGATTTTCCCCCGTCGATTCTTGTTGAAATTTTTTTAGAACTGCGAATAACCTTAATGCTCAATTGGCATGATGGATTATTGGATTTAGTCCAAAAGTGTGTTTTGAAAGCTTGAAATTTAAAAAAACGAATGATGAAATGCTGAATATATTTAGCCAAAGAAACATGTTAGTCGTGACAGTGTTGGGTGGTAAAAGAATTGGATTTGGATCATCTTTTTTATTGTTGAACTAGGTAAAGACAAACGTTTGAATATAATTAATTGATCTTATAACCTATCATATCATGGTATGTTTATCTCTCTTTAATAGGATAATTGTAATTAGAGAAAATTTGAAAAAAAAATAATGGTAACGGAATTAATTTAAAAATTGAGGTTATTAAAGTATATATTTTCTATTCAAATATTACCTGTATGGACGCTTTTGAAAATGTCTATAGGTTCCCTTGTTAAAATTAATTTAGTAGGTTTTGTTTTATTATAAAATAATCTTACATTTATTTATTTCTAAAATATTAATTAACTTATTTTAGTATATAAAGAAAAAAATGAACTTAAATATTAGCTAAATATTTGTTATTATTATAAAAATTAACTTAAATATAAATATCAGAATTCACCGCTAAGTTTAGATAATAATATGTTAGAATTAGATTAATGATAGTCACCGGACACCTAGCTCGTTTCAGTTGAATTTCTTTATTCTAGAAATTCATGGGAAAAAAGTTTTTTTTTAAAAAAAAATAGCATTTATCCAAGAATGACATCGATCATAAATTAAAAAAATGATTTTGTTAATCTCCATTTTAAAGTTTTTTAAAAATTATTGGTTTTTACTATTAGAAAAAAATATTTTTATGGAATAAATACTTATATCTTTTAAATGTTTATAAATTAAAATTAACATTTCTCTTTGCTATTATTGTGTTAAATTTTTCCGTGACTTGAATTTTAGATTGTCTTATGCATATCATTACGCTCACATAACTGAAAAGATACAACATCACAGTAGGAAAAAAATATCGACAAACAACTCAAATCTTTCTCATACATTTTCGCTCTTATGATCATTAAACGAACCTAATTGACTTAAAAATAGAGGTTCTGATTCAGCTAAACTCTACTTTTGACACATTGAAATGCTAAAATCAGGGATAATTGTAATTCTTGCAAGTGCCAACATGATGCACATGCACAGCATTCTCAAGTAACTCTGCCACCATTCAGTCCAGGTAAGAAATGCAAGGTGTTTCTACTTCCACGCAACATGTGTTGTTTCAAATCATCATTATGAAAAATCAGGCAAAAAAAAAATACCATGAAAGCCAACTATTCTCTCTCTTTTGACTTTTGCTTTAGCTCCTTTATTTAAAGCAAAATCAATTATGGATCGGTTAATTAATTTTGGATGTGAAATTAAAAATCTACATAATTTTAGAGTAGATATTTTTTCATAGAAATGGTTTTTATCATTAATCACTTACAAGATAGGAAAAATATTAAGTTTATCTAATCCAAAAAAATCTGAAAATATGGATGGGAATTGAAGACATATATTGAACTCTAGTGTATGAGAGTGTCAGTGTCAGTGAGCCCACAAGTTTGGAAAGGATTGGAATTTGGAAGCAGTCGAATTTGTGAGCTTAGGTTAAGCATAGGTAACCCCTCACCCTTGCCATGTTATGTCACTTATCACTGAAGTCTCCCTTTGGCTATGGTAAGTGCATTAAGCCCCAGAGAATATTGGGATTCTTTGAGTGAACGAAGAGACCAAGACACTCACTTCTTCCCAAAATGCGGTCTATTCCTCTGGGAACCTCAGTATCCCCAACTCCTTTAATAAACACTTCAAAAATATCACCTTTCAATATTCACTTCAAGAAACCAACCACTTCCCCATCTTGGGGTTTATCGCCTTCTCATGAAATCTCTCTCTTTTCTCTCTCCCAATCAGGTACCCCCTTTTATTTTCTTTTCATTTCATAATTGGTTGTTCTGTTGGCTTCAAAACTTAATTATTTACACTTAGATCCCCCTTTTGTTAGTTATTTTCTTTTGAAGCAATTCGGTAAATGGGTTGTTGGATTTGTTGTATTAGCCCATGTGTGTCAAACCCTTTTATTGTTATTGGATGAATGGTTGGTCATCTGAATTTTATGCAATCCGTGGAAGCCGATGATGTCTGAGAAATTTTTAAGCATGGTCAACTTGTCTTTTCTAGGAAGATTAGCAAGAGAAAAATGTTTTGAAAATGAAGGATAGATGATCGGTGGAGGATTAAATTGGACTATCTTATTTTCAATGAGTGTTGCGGGGAGGGAATATTGCAAAGATGAATTTTTGAAATAATATTTAATGCCATTAAAGCCATTTTCAACAAAAATTATTTGGACATATACATCGTTCAATTGACATAATTCTAAGTCTTTCTTCAAGTTTATCTTAGTCATGGTCATGGATAAGGAGTATTATATTTAAGCATAGTTGAACTCATGCTAGTTTCCATCAGTCAGTACTATGTATCTGACTTCCCCAAATGCAAAGGCATATTGTGTTTTGGCCTGGTTTATTTATTCATGGAAACCAAATATATAGGGGGAGTTGAAGTCAAATGGTGATTTGGTTAAGTGGGATGGTGGAATATTTCCTACTTATTATATACTTGTCAGTTGTTAAGTGGGAACTAAAGGTGTGGTGTTTGGATGCAGGATTATGCAGAGCCAGTCAAGTTGTCGATTTGTTCCCAACTGTGTCTCCTGAAATTATTGTCCGGGAGGCGAGGTTAGAGGATTGCTGGGAAGTGGCTGAGACTCATTGCAGCTCCTTCTTCCCCGAGTATTCCTTCCCATTAGATTTTGTGCTGAGGATGGACAGATTGGTGGCCATGTTAGCAGGATTCTCTTTACCAAATGGTTGTAAGAGAACCTGTTTGGTTGCTGTTATTGGCAGCTCACTTGGTGAAACTCTCTTATTTGGAACTGAAGATTTCAAGATTGGTGGTTTTGATGGGAAATTCAGCCTCAACAAAGGATATGTGGCTGGTATATTAACGGTAGATACTGTTGCAGATTTTCTACCTAGGAAGGGGCCACTGCGACAGAGAAGGTGAGTTGAAGCTTACTTCTGGAACTTGGATTGGTGAGGATTTGTCTTTATGACATAAATCTGACCTATATAATGTTGTCAATTTTTATTTGTCTTCATGCTTCATCATCTTCCTTAAGTTTGTGGCTTCTAAATGATTTATTTTTCTTACTTTTTACTTTTGCAACTTAGCTTATATCCTTCTCTTTTGTCAAATTTCATATAGCCAGTTCCCGGGTAAAAGAGGAGAATTGTGTTGCTTATATGTCTGTGTTCACTGTTATACAAACATAAGAGCTGATATTGTTTTCTAAAAAGCTTTTCAATCCAGATAGTTCTGTTAAATTATGCAGACCCTTAATACATCCATCTTTCCTTGTTTTAAGTCTCTAAACCACTAATAAATAGCCATGATATCCCAGCATAGCATAAAATCTTGTACATTTGTATTCTGCTTGTTAAAATAACTGATTATTTGTTCTTTCATCTTACATCCACTGTTTCTTGTAGGTAATCTGTAACCTTCCACTTGTTTAAAATTGAAGTTCAGATCTCTTCAGATTTATCACTATGTTAAGAGGGGACTTGCCTTTAACTGAATGTGCCAAAATTCTTCTTTGATGCTTTATATTGATCTAGAATCGTATGATATATGAAAACTTTTGAACCCTTCAAAATGATTAGCTTCTGATTTTTTCTAATTCTAGACATGGCTGTGTTGGATTATGATATTCTTGGTTCACATTTCATTTTACTGGTGAATTCTTCTTGATAGCTGTAATCTTCGTTTGTAAAATACTGTAGGACCGGAATTGCATACATATCAAATGTGGCAGTCCGAGAGAAGTTTAGGCGGAAGGGAATAGCAAAACTATTGGTAGCTAAAGCACAATCACAGGCCAGAAGTTGGGGCTGTCGTGCTATTGCATTGCACTGTGATCTGAAAAATCCTGCGGCCACAAAATTGTACAAAGGCCAAGGTTTCAAAAGTATCATGGTTCCAGAAGGAGCTAACTGGCCTCAGCCAAAAACCTCTCCGGATATGAAGTACAATTTCATGATGAAGCTTCTCAACAATTAAGCTGCTCCAGAATATAATTAGATACTCCAGTGTAGGGAATATTTATGTTCTGAACCATAATGTATTTAAGGGAAAAATGCACTAGAAGGGACAGTCCATTATTGAATTGTGTACATGAGAAAACCAAAGAATTAGAAGAAAAATCACTTGAGAACCTTCTAGATTGCTCTAGTGGCAATGATTTGTACAGTAATTGGCATTATTTTCTATCTTAATGCCTTCAGGCAAATAACTATGGGCAGAATTTGAAGTTGACTACAATCTGTTTAGAGGAGAATAGCTGAAAGAGGAGGGGAAGGGAGGAATTTTTTTAAAAATGACCTCATTTGATTCAATTTATTTTGGAGGAAAGGGAAAGAAAATGCAGAGTTGAAATTTCCTAGCTCTTCTCCAAAAATGAATGAAAAGAAAAAAATGGCTTAGTTAATTAAAGTATGTTTAAGCTCAAAATTGTTTTAAAATTTTCTCTCTCCAACCATAATAAGATTTTTTTCTCTCCTCCCCTTTATTAAAATTCCTCTTAGACATTCGCCTCTTTTGAATCAAACAATGCATTAAAATTGTCGAACCCCACTAACTACAATGTACTTCTACCCATATATGTCCTCCCGAAAGAGATGGCATGGTTTTGAGAGTGTTTCTACTGTTTACTGATTGAATTTTAATATCAGGATATGGCTTATCATTCCATTCTTTTCTAATCTATATTTTCTTATTTTTCACCTTTTTCTTGTCAAGATAGGAAATAATCAAGAGATGATTCTTTCCGCAAATGGAAAGGCCACATCCTGTCAGTGAGCCTATGAATCTAAATGCACATCAGAAAAAAGTCTAATATTCAATGCGGAGCACAAAAAATTTAAACCATAAATACCGATGGCCCTGATCTCAAAATGGGATATGTCACAAAATTCTAGTATAGAGATCCTTGATATTTCAAATCCACAACAGACCATACTCCAGACACCCATATACGGGTAATTGTGGTTCACTAAACCTTAAGTTCACCCTCTGCTGCTGCTGATGCGCTTGTAGAGAACCTTTGTCTAATGCGAAAAATAGAAGTGAAAGCATTTCCAGCACCCAACTCAATTTTCGTATGAATCATCAAATTATGATGCTCCCACAAATTTGTTCAAGGCTGATGTATCTAGACCTGTAAACTCCTTTACAGCTGCAAGCACCACAAGTCCAAGCTTCACAGCATCGTCATTACTAGGCGCCTGTAGTAATAAGTATGTTCATTCTAATTAGTTGCGTATGTTAAACATTGCATATAAACACCCTAACACAAGCAGTGAAGAACCTTACCTCGATGTTAAGGGGAAGTACAGGATCATGGAGCGATAATCTAAGAAGGAACCATCCACCATAGCCAGAAACTCGGACCTGGTTGAAGATTAGATCAGACAAGCAATAAATTATATTGGAAACAGAAACTCAGCAGCAAACCAATCATTGCAGGTCAGAATTTTGCACAATGGTCATGACTGTATTGTGTGCTATTTCCAACTTTGGAACATGTTAGTCATAACTGTGAAGAATTTATCGCTGAAAAATTTATGGTCAATGCAACAGGCTCACAATTTAGCAATCAGCAGGGACAAACATACCCCTTCGTAGTTCACAGGAGCCTTGTGCAGACTTGGATCAGAGCCAATTGAGTTCTCCAATTGTTTTAGCACAGCTTCTCCATATTCCCGAAAAGATCTGAAAGTTTTGACATGTCAGTGAACTCGTAAAATTAATGCATGGATGCATGCAAACAGAGAAACCTTTGTAAACTAACTCACCCTCCTTTAAGATCTGGATGGTCTTGGTTTATCTTTAATCTCAGTTCTACAGCAAAAGCTGGTTCCTGAAGTCCTTCTATTAGATCAGTCAAAACCTTGCTTCCACTACCCTTTCCTGAAGTTCTTGCAGAAGCAAGTTTATTTAAGATCTTGACCTGCACATTAAACAGTCACATTCAAACTTGCATGATGGTTCTTATTATAAAAACAGGTTGTGGGACCCCGCTTCGCTTTTGCTTTCAGGTACAGCAGTTTTTTAACATAATATCAGAACCTCTTTGATCCAATAGGATTTATTCCGATTCAATAGCATGGTGCTATATTCACACTCTAATACAGGGTAGTGTCAAATTAATGTCGTATATAATTGATTAATGGAGAATAAATAACTTCATGATTATTTGCTTTACCCAATATGACTACATGAAAGCCTACCATTAGGTATGCACCATCATCAAGCCAATGATTCTCCTTGAGAGCTCCATGTCCACTTGTTTCAATTGCCAAATGTGACTCCTCGCCAATAGAATTCTGTCAGCAATATTGCTTCTATAAGTCAAATATTTAATTTATATTAAGAAAATATGAAATTAAAAAATTAAAGAAAAAGTCAAAAAGAAACAAATGAAAAACATATGACTGAAGCTAAGTATCTTATTGCACAAAATTTCTTTAGACTGCTGCTGTTTTGCAGTTTAGCCAGGTAACTTCTAGGACCCATTTTAAAATAAATACATCTAAAATGTAAAAGGTTCAAATTTGAAATGATGGTAAGTCAAGCCACTCAGATGAAAGGTTTTTCTCAGTTAATTAAACTGATGCAATATACACAAGCACTCATCATACCAAGCGGATAGCTTCATCAATCACATTTTTGTAGCCTCTTTTAAACCGATGGTGTCTGCCACCTGAGAAAATAGCATTAGCAGATTGATTATCAATACTAATCTGATTTCATGTAATTTACAATTCAAATCCAATAAAAGGGATTATAGTTTATGAACTCCTAAAGGAGGAAGGTGGGAAAGATAGACTAAATATCATGCCAGTTTAGATTCCTCCATACCAAGTTTTTTCTCAATAAACGTGGTAAGGCCATCAGAAGTCACACTGTCTGTGACAATAGTTGTTCCAGGATGCTATACAAAATTATAGAAGGAAACAAATTATGAAGTAGACAAAAGCCTGTGAGGTTAAAAAACTAGGTCTGAGATAGCTAAAAATAAGAGCCTTACTTCCTCAAGAACAATAGCTGCCATTAAGGCAATCAATCGATTCCGGTTGAATTCACGGCCAGTGAAATCCACAGCAGCAGATCTAAATAAAAGTGATTCATGCTTTAAAAATTACAAAACCGTAACCATGCCATTGAAGCCGATTAGCAATAAGATTCTTACCTATCAACATCAGTATCAAAAATAATTCCAAGATCAGCTTTGTTATCAAGGACAGCTTGGGTTATAGCTTTCATTGCAGTCTTGTCCTCAGGATTTGGGATATGATTTGGAAACAAACCTAAATACAGAAGCCACTGTTACTCAAAGTCCAAGTATCATACCTGGCTGAAGAAATCATTCCTCCAAACAAAGTTATTACCATCAGGCTCCAAAAATTGACTACCAGATGTTATTGCGCCCAGAGGTTCCAGAACCTTTGCCTATTATTCACCAAAAAAGTAATATCAAATATCAAGTTTAATGCGAGAGATAAAAACCTTAACCAGATAAACCATTCTAAAATTCTGTAATATATCAAATCACAGACTAAATACTAAATACTTGACCGAAGGATAAGTGATGCAGCATAGGTAACATGCCAGATAGCGGTTTAAAATGAATCTTAGTTAATACTATTAAGTGTAAGTACCTTGTGCAATTTCACTATGACAACAAAGTTACTATTGGTCTAGAGTTTCAAAACTTCTAAATCAATTCATTAGTTTATGAATTATTAGTCTTTCCAAGTGTGCACAGACGAGAAATTTTAGAAAAGTTCCTGACACTATTCTTAAAACTATTCAGAAAATTTATTATTGTTCATAATATACAAAACGTCATATGAATAATTTGTTTAGGTAGTTTCATTTTCATTTTAAGATCCCTAACCAAAAATCAGGACTCAATAGTAGAAAACATCAAAGCTGTAAAAATTCCCAATACTATAGGTTATCTGTTCTAGATCAGTTTCAAATAGTGCGCATATACTTGTAATTTTTTGCTCTGCACAAAATTCAAACATGTTCGTAATTATATTAACTACAACTGTCTTATAAACTATAATAGGGCAATCAAGTTCAACTCCACGTACAGATTCCTTTTTCTAAGATTTCTTGGGGAAAAAATAATGTCCAGGATTTCACATGAGATAAGGCAAACCCAAATAAAACCAAATTATCCTATTCTTACGTATCTGCCCATCTATAGCTATTTCAGATAGTAAATCTATATCCAAAAGTCATTTTTTACTCTTCTCATTAAGACAAATGTTAGTGTAATTAAGTAGAATAATAGTTTGTAACATTTAGATTGCTCATCTTTTTTGTAAAAAAAAAGACAAGATTTTGTTCCTCTAGTATTTGGCTCCTCTCAAGTCCATAGAGGGTAAAGTGCAGACTAATAACTATTAGTTAAAAAATCAATACAATAGTTTTTACAACATCTTTGTTATACATGTGATGTATTTTATTCTAATTTTAACTGTTAATTCTTTAATCAGCAATTATAAGTTTGCACTTTACCGTCAAAAGTATACTTTTCACTTTAGAGAGTCAAATTCCACAATTTTTACATACATATAGATATTTTCAAGTGAAAATGCCCTGTACCAAAAAGTTATTCAGAAAACAAAAGAAGTTAAAGAGATTAAAGGCAACTTACTGCAAAAAAACCTCCTGCTCCATTGCCTGCATCAACAACTATATGGAAACCCTCCAATGGCTTCTCTGTCGGTAAATAATGCAATAAAAGTTAGCAAACAAGATCAAAGCATTCAAGAAATCAGTTATAGAAGGAAGGACTATAAATTCTAAAATAAAAAAATGAATGGCTTAAATATATTTTTAATCCTTATAAATACATTTAAATTTGATTTTAATCTTCTAAAAATATTTTTATTAGTTTTAGTTCTCATAAAATTTAAATTTTCTTAAAATGGACCCTTTCACTACTTAGTGGTATTGTGACATTCATGTAACCATGCTACATTAGCGACCATTTTGATGTGGCATATGACAAGACATGTCTATATACATGGCAAGTCATCAGTAAGGGATGATAGGGACCATTTCAAAAATTTTAAAATTTATGAGAATCAAAACCAACTAAAAAAAAGGAGGGACAACATCAAATTTAACCATATTTACAGAAACTAAAGATATAATTTATCCAAAATGAATCATAAAATCACAATGTCTCTCAATTACAGTTCCATTATTCCTCCACTCCATTTAAAGAACAGCCCATTAATTATATTTCCAAACAAATTGACTATTATAAAAATAATTCACCAAAGTCATGCCTATGTTTCCAGCTGCTTTGCGAACAGCATTTACTAGATCAGATGTATACACAATCATGTAATCAACTTTCTTAATAGATAATAAGGCCTTTCTCTCAGAATTCGTCAAACTTTCTGCAGTAAATTGATTGTATATGTCTGCAGCTCGCTCCAAGATATCTTTGATGTCAGTCTTTCCAAGCCCACCAGCATTTGTGAAAAATTTGAATCCATTCCTGTTGAAAGGCAGATGACTTGCTGTTCACAGATGGGATATTTAATAATTAGTAGACAAATTAATATCCAAATTCATTTATCTATGAAAAACAATTTTATGAATTACCAGAATCAAATTGAAAGTTGAAAAATACATAAATTGCATTCACAACCAATGGACATTAACAAACAAGAAATGCTAAATAATACCAGAATAACATGCAACATAAAATGGCTAAAAGAGAAAACCACTCAACCTAGCAACTTAAGCTTTTGGTTTCATGTGAAAGTGATTTTGTTTTTGCATAAAAGGGCAAGCTGAGAGAGAAAAGCAAAAGCTTATAGAATTAAATTAAGACAAGATCTCCAACAAGTATGACATCTTAAAAGTTAGAATAATGCCATTAAACCACAACTTTATAATGTACCTGTTATCATAATAGACCCATCAACAGGACACAAAAATGCATCATCCTTTGTGAGTGTGCTATTGAACATGGCTGGTGTTGATGCTAATCTAAAATGAATCAACAGTATTAATTCATTATGCCGTCAAAGCAGTTAGGGTAATAATACTATACATCCACAGTGAAATTTATCAAATGAAGTCATGCTTACTGAAACAGAAACACAAGGAAATAGTATCATATCAGACACCCTGAGCTCATCAAATGGCTATGCATGAATGTTCCAACTAAGAGACAGAGAAACTATGGCATTATTAATAATCCTTGATTTAAAAATTACAGCAACCACCTATGATAAGCCTTACACTAAAATTCACTTTATAAACATAAGAACTATATATGTAAAAAAAGCATATGCTATATCTCGTGTTTCAAATTTCATCCCAACTTTTGGTACAAAGTCTAGTGTCTCTCTCACCAATTGTAGTTTTTCTCAACAAGTAAAGCAATTACTACTACTAATACTATCCTCAAATTCTAATATACCACATGCTTGTTGTTCACCTTCTTCATAGTTTCCAGCTTCAAACCAAAACTTTATGCAAATTTGATCAAATTAACAGAGAACCCATGCTAGAATACATATTAATATTATATCTTGAAAAAACAGCATCAAAGTAAAGGCATATGCCTGGCCAGGTAACTGCTGCCATTGGGGTTTGGGGGCTTCAATACCAATGGACTCTAACAATCCTCATGCAAATAAAAAGTGCAAATAATTGACATGAAAAAATTAGCATCACCCACCCATATTGGACAACTTCTAGGCCAGCACCAGCAAGACCTCGAGAAATTGCATTCTGAAATTTGAATAGTTGATAACCATATAGTCAGTTTTCAACAAAGTATCAAATAAAAACCTATTTAAAATCATGCATGATATTAAAAACTAGGAAGGTTGTAAAAAAATTTCTCTTTTGTAACAATATTTTCCATCACTTCAAATTACAAGAACGAGATCTTTGCAAAAATCAAATTGAAAAAAAAAAACTGGAAAGTTTCAGCATTATGCAAAGTCTCCAAAGGACATAAAACTTAAAATGAAGTGATAAACCTCTGACCCAAAAGACTGACAACAACAATATAAAGCAATAGGTTTTCAAATTTGTATTGTTCATTCCAACCCTCAGGCTATCAGAAAATATGCATATAATTGAGACAATGGACTTCCACTTAGTTTCAAAACCATCAAAAAATTTTAACACAACCAACAAGCCTTAGAAATTTATCTGATAAGAGGAACAATCTAGACCTGTAATAATTTGGCTGATATTCGGGAATCATGGCCAATAGAAACTCTCAAATTTTGAGAAGCATCTGCTTTATTTTTCTCCACTAACCATGCAGCAAAAGCAGCTCCTATTGCTTCAGCAACAGGTTCAGTGAGGTTAACTGGCTCTCGGTCAACACCATCAACGGCCACACCACGTATGTCACTGTTTAAATTAATTTCATTAATAAGTTATACCAAGTCAGTATGCAAGATGTAAGACCCAATAAATGCTGGCCATCTAAATACACGGGAAGACGGATTCTGTAGCAGGAAGCTTTCCTAAAAATAATTTACTGTATACAGGCATTAGTACACTGAAAGTAAAAGATTATATTGCCATTTTCAATGAATTGTCCACGAAATGGTTCTCTTTTTTTTGTGTTAGGCAGCAAAGAAAATTCTCAAAGAATTAGATAGAATAGGATATGTTGTATTTTTTCTTCTTTTTAGTCTACATGCTACCACACACATAACACAACATACATTGTTTACAGCAATTAACAAGGCGACAAGAAGAAAAGGAGCAAAGAGGATTCTATTTTATTCCATTTCCAGCTTGTCCACTTTTTACCATTCAGAACTTTTACAGAGTATATTCATTCTTGATATCATCTCTTCTTTTCAATCAGTCTCTCCCTCTCTCTCCACACATATAACATTGACGCACCATCCTTTGACCAAAATAAGTTATGGAGAATCACAAGGCACAAGCAAATTTCCATTAAGATGAAGATGAAGTGGTTCTGACCTGCCATTTTGAAGCTTTAGAAAATCTTTCTTGTCTAGATATGGCACTGCAGTAGCAGATGCAGAAGCTGCAAAAGAGGTCCAAATGAAAGGTACAAACATCCATTAGAAAATATAGCAGTTAAAAACTGTTAAAAGGTAAAGAATAATACAAATGAAATGTATGCCCAGATACAATGCCGAGATATTAGTACATATAGTTCATATAAAAGGCCAGGAAGGAAGGGTAGAAGATAGTAATATTTTAAGTGTGTTTAAAATATGAGTTTATCACTTGATAATTATCAACCTGTATAGTGAGAGTCTAGAACAGACCATTGCAGTGAATAATTCTGTTGATAATAAAATCATTCTGGGGTTTGAATAAAGTGCGCAATTGCACGGAAGAGGCAGTCCATGCCAACTTCCCTAGCTGAGAGGGAAGGGAGTTGCGCGAATAAGGGGCAAAATAGCCCCTTCGACGGTGTGAATCCAACTGATGGTGGCAGTGTGATACAAAAACATTTTGAACAATCTTCCCTGATGTTGCTGCATATAAACATTTACACCTTTATCAGATTAATTCATTCCAGGTTCATAAAATGTCTTTCTCTCATTTCCTATCTATCTAGTAATTTTCCATCAACGGTGTCTTTCCGTTTTGTGAGCATCATGTGGTACGAATTGTTACTCTACCCCTAGCTGTTAAGTGTTATTAACTCTGAAAGCGTGGAGGACAAGAATTTCACGGAACTGTAGCAACACAACACAACACATCCAACACTTGCGATTTCAATTATTATTCAATGAAAATTTATGAATGATTCATTAGTCTTTGAAACTCTTGTTAACAATCACAGCATAGAATTGAAGGCGCAAATATACGAAAAGGAAAATTGAAAGTGGAAATGGGGAAAGGAGTGGAAAAGTAAACCTGCCATGTGAAGGAAGTTGGAGAGCAGAGAAGTTGGATTGCAGCGACGGAGAAACAAAGAGAAGCGAGGTGTGGGTGTGATGTGTCTAACTTGTTTGCTTTTCTGTTACCTTCACCAACTCCACCTTACAACAACCCTTCCCCTTGTTACACCCACGTCACTAACTCACTATTCCTGTAATCTTATGGTTTTTTTTCCTGTACATAATTATTTAGATTTTATATCTATATAATATACTTTTTATTATGTCATTAATTCTATTTTGGATGTGTTTGCTAAATTTAACATGTAAGATAGTTAAAAGTTAAAAAATAATTAAAAAATAAAAAATGAAATAAAAGTTATAAATTGATATTATTTAATTAAAGATATATTTGATAAAATAAATAAATAAGTTAGTTATTATAAATTTAAAAATAAATAAAAACTAAAAAATTCATTGAAACTTAGTTGAAAAATTTAGTGATTAAAATAAAAAATATTTGATAAAATTAATTGTTAAATTTGAAAAAATAAAATAATAAATAAAAATATAATATTTTATTAAAATATAAGTATTATACATTTTTAATAATAAATTTTAATATTTTATTATTTTAATATTTTATTATTTTAATATTTTATTATTTAAATTAAATTATTATATTAAGATGATAATAATATATTTTTAATTTATTTTTATTCACATATTTATATATATAAATTATAATTATTTTAACAATTATATATTATAATTTATTTATTTATTATATATTTTTAATAAATTTTTTAATTAAAAATTTTTATTTTTATTTTTATTTTTAAATAATATTTATTTAAAAAAAGAATATTTAAAATTTTTATCAGAAAAATATAATATTTTATTATAAAAAATTTAAATAATATATTTAATAACTAAATAATATAAAAAATTAAAATATGTCAATGATTAAAATAAAATAATAATTTTTTTAATAACTAAAATCTTAAACATTAATAATTTAATATTAAAATAATTATTATGTTAAATAGAATTAAAATCATTTTAAAAAAATTAATTAATAATTTTATTTTTTATCTAACTAAAATATTTTATTTATAGTTTTCTCTTCTCTCAATTTTTTATTGTATAATATTTTTTACAAAATTATAATTAAAATATTTCTTTTTTAGCTACTGCCTCTGCCTGACAAAGTGTCCTACACAACCATAAAATAAACTTGACCGTAATACGTCATCCACTTACCAAAAACAAATCCTTGGTCCACTTTTATTTTATATTTTGTAAAATTAATTTTGCATTTTAAGAGCGAATATTTCTCCTTCTCGCATAATTATGTATTTTCTTATTTTGTGATATATATCAAACTAATATTTTCCTGTTTAATTAGTTATTTAACGCAATGAGTTTGTTTTTGTCCTGACTTACGTGCAACAGAGTTCGATCATATTAAATGAGTTTGTTTAATAATAATAATAATAATAATAATTAAGGTAGAACAATCAATCTATGAAATAGATTCATATATTTAATAATTTAATAACTATTTAAATGTTAAAAAAATTTAAAACTTTTAATTTTATAAGTTGATTCTAACTCCGAATGTTTAATGAGCTTTTTAATCATAAATTTTGTATGTGTTGGTTATTTATTTATTTTTTCAAACTGTGATAAAGTTGAGTTAAATGGACCCATTTGACAAAGTTAATTACGATATTTGTAATTTTTAAATTTTGATCAAAGTCTGTTTTATATTTTAAGAATTAAATTAACCATTTTTCATGTTTAAGTTTTTATATGTAATGTTTTATTTAATTTAAAAGGTCATACAGTGCACCAAATATTTAGTGCCTGTACATCAATTTTACGTGTGGATTGGCTTAGTACATACTTTTTGTTATTTGGGTGAAATATATCATTTGAAGAGTATTTAATATATTTTATTAAATATTTTTAATTACTTAAAACATAAATATTAAATAATATTATCTTTATATTATAAATATAAATGTATTTCATTTTATTTACTAATGCTTCTTTTTGTCAATAGCACAGCTGAAAAACCAAAGGCCAAAAAAAAACGGTGACCCCAAAGCAGACGGACAAGGCAGAGCAGTGCACTTGGAAAACCGAATACAACAATCACATTATTTTAAGGGGAATTGCTTTTCGCATCGTTTAAAAATAAAATTATTTTTATAGATTTAATTTTTAAAATTTTAAATTTGAAAGATTTAAAATTTTTTAAAAAATATATATCAAAAAAATAAATTATATAATATTTATTAGATTGGTAAATTATAAATTTTTGAATATTATGTAAAAAAAGTACAAATATATATTTTGAAAATACGTTTCCGTATAAAATTTTAGATTTATTGTTTCAAAATATTGTAGGGAATAAATGTGAATATATTGTTCGAAAAAATATTTCCGTAATGCAGTGAATGAATTTTTGAAAATACATATTCCAAATTTTTTTTTGAAATGGATTTAATTATTTTTTGGATAGCATTTTTAAAGACTTAATAAATCTATTCCGAATAAACATTTTCGAAAATTTAATAAATCTATTTCGGATAAGCATTTTTAAAATTTCAATTTATTCTAAAATATCATTTTTACAAACTGATAAATTTATTTCGAATAATAAAAATAAAAGATAATTTTAATATTTAATTTTATCAAAAATAAAAAAAAATGTAAAAAGTAAAAGTAGAGGACGCAAAAACACCTTCCTATTTTAAGACACTGATTAATATTGTTTTCATATCACGTTATTAAGTTTTTGTTTGAATCATGTTTCTTTTTATATCCTGTTTGAAACTTTTTTTTGGTCCGATATCCAGTTTGATGAGTCTCTCGGGCTTCCTTCTCTTTCTCTTGATGTGTCTCATTTTCCATTGGGCTAAAAGATGGAACTTGTTGTGGGCCATGACCCTTTTTACATTTTTTCAATTTGCTTTTTCTATCCATACAAAAAGATAAAAATAACTATTTTTTAATTAAAGTATTTTTGTAAACTAATTTAAAAAATGTATAAATATTCTTTCGGTAAATTAGTATGTAAAAGAAAAAACGGGCCCAAAAAGTATGGGCCTAGCAGCAAACATAGATATTTTTTTTGGGAGTTGCTTTTTACATCTCCTCAAATTGCTTTTCGCATCCCCTTTCGTGTAAAAAGATAAAATTATCCATATAAATTTAGTTTCCGAAAATGTAAATTCGGGAGATTTGAACTTCTTTCCGGAAACATGTATCCGGAAGATAAATTGTACAGTGTTCATTATATCCGGAAAGGTGTATCCGGAATGAAAATATAAATTTTTGAAATGTTGCATGAAAGAAGTGTGAATATATATTCCGAAAATACGTTTCCGTAACGCAATGAATAAATTTTCGGATGTTCCGGAAACACATTCCGGAAATATGTTTCCGTAATGCAATAAATACATTTCCGGAAATGTGTATCCGTAATGCAATAAATACATTTCCGGAAATGTGTATCCGGAAGATCTTTTTCGAAATGAATTTAATTACTCTCCGGATAAGTATTTTCGGAAGTTTAATAAATCTATTCCGGAAAAGCATTTCCGGAAGTTTAATTCATTCCGAAAAATTATTTCCGAAAACTTATTAAATTCAGTTCGAATAATAAAAACGAAAGGCAATTTTGATATTTAATTTTACAAAAAATAAAAGGAGGTGTGAAAAGTAAAAATGGGATGCAAAAAGCAACTCCCTTTTCTTTGGTCAACACAATAACGGGCTTAAACCGTTCTTTTGAGATGGACTTAAAACTTTAAACAATACATCCTGGGATTTGGGCCCCGATTAGACATAAAGCCCATTTTATGCGCTAATAAAATATCATCCCCATAAAGTACAATTGTAAATGCAAGTCTGTAAGACTAAGACTGCAGAGCTTCGAAGAGAATCTTTATCTTTCATGGTTGGTAGTTTACAATCCAATAAACATTAGGGTTATAAACTTATGCACTTAGATACCCATTGTTTACATTATATCATTTATTAAAAAATTTATTACTAAGATTTGGTTGCAAGTAAATTTTTTCAAAGTGTTACAATAATTTCATCAGCCAATTATTGAAAATGTAACTTACAAAAGATGAATTTAAACCATGGATTATTATGAACTTCTGGAACCGGTAAAAAAATCAGTTTTGCAATAATTGAAGTTGTTGATAAATGATAAGAGTCATATTCACAATTCCATCATTTTGCTGAGATACAGTAAACTCCATGGACAGATGACAACTATAGCAAATTCACAATCACATCCATGTTTGAAAAATGGTGCTTTTGACTTTATCTTTAGGGTTCCAATTTTGACTGAATCAATGTGAACAGCTAGTTCATTTGGATGTTCCATGTCTATCATTTATTTTATAACAAATTAAAAAAATGTAAATTTGAAATAGATATGTAACCAGTTGAAGTTGACAATTGACAATCCCCAATCCCCATGTGGGAAATCTGATATCTTTAGTTGACTTATGAAGATGTCCTTGAATCCTATTGGGATCTGTGATTGATAAAAAAAAAATTAACATGGCAGGGTTAGCCAACTAATTCCAGCCATTAAAATAAAGCAGCATTAACATTCACATGCAAAGCTTACAATTTCCGATTAAAGTAGTAAACAAGTGTACATAATCTTTGTCCAACACAAAAACACGGCTTGTGCCGATGTTGGGGGCATGGAAATAGTTGAATTGAGCTGTGATTCTTGACCTTTGTATATCTTTGTTTGCTTACAGAAATTTTATTATATTATAATTATAGTTACAATGCCACACTCTCACACACACATATGCACGATTGAGTAAGTCATACATAATCTAAACTTCATCATGTGAATATATAACTCAGATCCCAAGAGATCATTTACTCTTTTCCTGTAACTGCGCCATACTTGGGGATCGAAATCAGGATTGCAATGCTCCATTTCTTATGCGGAAGAGTAGCATTTTTTTTTATTTTATCATCTCTATCTTATTTTTTTTTCTTCGTTTTCATTTATTTATAACAACTTTCTTACAAAAGAATGAAATGTGGACAAGTTTGCAGTATGATTGGTCAATGCCAGTGGTACCAATCGTAATATGCACAATAATCACACTGAAATACAAGATTTTTCCACCAAAACTAAGGAAAATAATAAATATCTTAATCGGTGAACGGGATTATTCTTATTATTTTATTAATGTTAGTTGCTAAAAAATCAACTTGCATAATATCAAAAACTGCTACATTTATTATTTATTTAAGGAAATTTACAATAAAAAAAGATGTTCCATTGAAATGTAAAATGTCACATAACGTCACTTATTTTAAAATAGAGGGAGTACTTAAATTTATCTTTTAGACTTTGTTGTTTACATTTATGTTAATAAATGGTTAAAGAAAATTTTCTTATATAAAAGTATCATCAAAGTGAATTTAAATTTCATTAATTGAAGACCAACCTCGCTAAAGTCAAAATGATACAAATATCACCTAGAATCTCCCAAGCCAACTTTAAAATCAGTAAAATTGATTTGAAGTTTTTTTCTTGGCTAAACATTAAAATTATAGTCAAGTGATGTCTAGACAAATTTGTATGCACTTTGATTAACTTACCTTTTAAAAATGTAAATAGACCTACCAATCTTATCATATATAGAAACAGGTTCTATGCCTCGACATTAATAATTAAATTCTTAAAATATATTTCTTATAATCTTATTTCAATTAATTAGCGTCGGTAGCATTCGAATAAAGATAAGATTTCTAAAATACATGATTAATGTAATAACTTTGATATAAGCACTTTATACAATTAATTTTTTTAATACTAACAGCTGGTAATTTATTTATTTAAAAAAATGTACATAAGTTACACTTTTTAGCAGCTAGTACCTGGACTAAAAAAAATAGATCTATTAATATTATTTAGCAGTCAATATAGTATTGTTTTCAAAAGGTCATGTACATGAGTCATTTGTAAAATATTAAACTTACAATTGATTGGTGGACATTCAATTATAAGACATGTTATACCTTTACACTTAGACAACTTCCTCCCATCTAAACTTTTGATTTTGAAAAGGAAAAAAAAAAGTGTCACGTGCACATTTATCTCCAAATTAATGTCTTTTGTTTGATATTGTACCCTACTACCATTTACCACTTTTTTCTCTAGTAGACTTTTTAGGTAAAGTATTCACATAGATGGATTCTATATATATATATATATATATGGTGGTCCTTCATAAAATATATTTGGTCCTATTACGCATAACAATTATGAACCTAACTTGAGTTCACATATACTGAACTCACTGAATTTAATTATTAACGAATTTCGCCAATTTCTTTTTCACATTCAACGACCTGAACCCAAAATCAAGATATAATGATTTTGCATGCAAATTGAAATAATAAAAAAAAAAGGTGATATTTGCATTGCAACCACCATTGTATGAATTGAATCATGTGATGGCAAGTGACACCCATATGATAACGCATGTTTGAGAAGTGTGAAGGGGAAATTCAATCACAAATTCATAATATATAGCCTTAAATATGCATATGGTCACGGCAAGTTAACGTTGACAATAATGGATTGTAGTAGTTGTGTTGCCAATTTTGGTAATTAAAGTTGGTTTCTTGAAAAACTTGCATTGTTAGATGTGTGATGATTGTGAATGTGAATCCCTTGGTCCATTACAAATAACCTTAGCTAATACTAACTGAAAATTGCGAAACTGGATGCATGTTGCTTCACAGGGCAATAGTAGAAGGATTGCTATTACATCACCGTTGGGATATTTATACAAATACAACAAACAAAGCCTTACTTGTTTTTCTATTTTTGAAAATAATTTTGTTTTTAAAAATGAAAAATTAAAAAAATTATTTGATGGATGAAGTTTTTAAAAATAGTATCTAATTTTTATTTTTAAAACTAAAAACTTAAATAGTTTTAGATTATTTATATTTTTATATGCTACTATATATATATTTTTTTCAATTATTCTCTTTCATTTTCCTCTCAAAAATAATTTTTAAAATTTATTTTACAAAATATTTTTTAAAAACTAAACTAAACTAAAATAAATCAAACACCCCTCCAAATAACTATTACTGATGTCAATAGTTTTTTATATTTATTGAACATTATTTCTAATCCTTTCAATATATATATACACTTCATTAGATTTTAAAAAAAATCAATTTTTGTTATTATATATTTTAAAAATTGTACATTTATCATTTAGTAGTAGTAATAACATGTATTTAATTACATCAATGGCTAGGTATATACCAAAAATTGTTTGTATTTGGTCTGGGTATCTTTTGTATTAATTATTAATATGGTTGTTTTTTATTAAAAAATATATTAATGACTATTTTAAAAGAATATAATATATATATACACATATATATATATATATACTAATAATTGATAATATATAGACCTTTTAAAAAAATTAAAATTTACAAGGTTTTTAAAATTAATAAAAAATTTAGATGTAAATTACATTAGGTTATATCTATAAAAATTTAAAATATATTATATTTATCATATTAAAATGATAAGAGAAAAAGTATACACAATACTTGAGTGGAAACAGTAGTGAATACTCTAAAAGGAAATGATTTTTCTACAGTATTTTGATCATTGTACGAATCCTAACCTTTCATTATATTTTATTAATATAATATTTTATTTTCTCTGATGTAATATTTTAAAAATAAGGAATGAGATTAGCATAGTTGATCATATCATTTTAAAAAAATGAGAAAATTTAGTCCCACTCGTGAGTAACATATACGGAGGCGTTACCAGGGTTGGATGTGACAGAGAAAATGTAGAAATGAGAATGAAGAGAAAAAAAAAATTTAAAAATAAGATATAATTTTTCAGCGAAAATATACTTGCTACGACACAAACTATGAGAACTGCGTCAAAAAAAAAAAAAAGCAACAGCAGCATCAGGTGTTATCCGATAATTTTTATTAGCAAATATTACTTTTTGAGATGATATTGTACTGAGATTGAACTATCGTGAAATGGACTTTTCATTTGTTAAATTAATTATTTAAAAACACAGAAGAAGATAATTGTAGATTTAAACCCCTTTAACAATGTTATTAAATGATTAGATAAAGCAATTTCATACTAAACATCAAATTAAACTCTTATGCTTTTATTAGAGAAATGTTAGATTAACCAATTTTTTAACAAATTTTTTACATCATCCAGTAAAATAGAAATAGAAAATAAAGAGGTATAAAATAATATAAATTATGTTGAATAGAGAAAAATAAATAAATAAATATATGTATATTTTATAAAAAAAAAATATTGTAAACAATTAACGTGACAATAGTATTTTTGTTAAAAAAAAAACTACTTTTTTTATTTTTCCTTAATTCAAACAACCCAAATTTTCTTATTACCTTTATTCTATTTTCTTCCACATATTTTCTTTCCTACCATTTTCTCCGATCGCAGAACGAAGTGTTAGTTTACTTTTTTTTTTATCTTAACATTATTGACTTCTTGACCTTGTTAATATCAGTTAACTGAATAAATTTGATAATAAGAGACAACTGTCTTAGTTTAAAATTATACCTAACATGATTGATGTTGGCAATATTTGGCAGTAGTTATTACGTAACATCATCATTGTTTGTTATTTTTATGGGACAAAGGTTAATGGAATCTTGTGGAATTTAGATACTCTTCCAACTAAGTCACACGGTTTATTGTCCAATTGTGGGGTAAATTGGAAAAATGGCCAACGGAGTCTACAACAAGTTGTTAATCGTTGCCAACTTGAGACCCTGCTACTTCCTAAATCCTTAATTAAGAACCAAATTCATTGATGTTGCCTGCTTTGTGATTATCAACTTCAATTTAATACCATATTCCACCCACTAATCTCTTTATCAACCATACTTGTAAAGAAAATAGTTAGAATTTTAATATTTTTTTTAATTTATAAAATTGTTAGAATTTTAAACTATTAAATTCTTCACTAATACTTTAAACGATTCAATTTTAGAAACATTGATATAAGCATTATTTTGTATTAAGAAATGATATCCTTGCCTTAATGCTCCAATGTCCTAGAAAACTTCGTGGGCAGTGTATCCCCGATGTGGGCCATACCTCAGTGAAATTCAAACAAGAAAATATCAAAAACGAAAGAAGTTTTTTGTTTTATTTGGGACTGCAGTTGCTGATTAGTTGAATGTCTCCTAAAGTAACTACAAAGAGGGAGAGCAAAGTAATTAATTAACTCACAAATTAGAATTCTCTTGTATTGGTGAAAAATATCACATCATCATATTAAACATAAAAAAAAAATCTAAATTCTTAATTCTTGCATTTGAAAAATTAACCTGTGTTTCAGAGAAGCAAACAAAGTCTAGTAAAATTTAACTACACCGTAGTGTCTTTAATTTATTGAACTCATTTTTTGTCACTTTTAACTTTTCACTTGTCAAATTAAATAAAGTACTGGTATTTATGCTGTGGTGGATCGTTTGAGAACTTAAAAGAACTACTTCGTTTGAGAAATTTGAAAGTGGAGAAGAGCGGGATTAATGATTTTTCTTTGTTAAAAATTCATCTTAAAATATAATAGAAACTTGAATCAATAAACAAAGACAATCTTTAGGATAAGATTTTTTGATAGAAAAAATTCTGAGCTACAACATCCCATAATTGGAAGAGGGATTCTCCCTCATTAAAATGAAATCTAGCAAGAGAGAAAATGAAGTGCAAGTTAACAAAAATATTACCCCTTCAGTTCATCAAAACGATTACCAAGTTGTAACACAGATATTATGTTATCATTTTTTTTCCTTCTGACTGATAAAATGGGGAATATTTTTGTTAACTTGCACCTAAGTAGAATTATGCTGAAGGAAAATCAGCACCTATACAACATAGGAAACAAACACTAATGCTACTGAAATATGTTAACAATAGTTAGCCGTATTGATGTCTTCAAGAACCCAATGGCATAGCAACTGAAAATAGATTGATTGGTCATAAAGCCATACATAATGTGGTAACGTTTTCGGTTCCAAGATCAGACTTGTGTTGATCCTTGTACCAGGGAGACCCTCCATCAGAATTGTTCTCAATTGGACTACTTTGATGCAAAGCAGAACCAAGGCCATCAGAAGCATTTGATGTCTTCAGTGAACTTCCCTCAGATACACTATTCCCAGGTGTGCTAGTAGAACTAGTGTTTGAACTCTTTTGCTCAGTGTGAATGAGTTTTCCAAATAACAAGATGTGGGGTGCTTTTGCTTCATCGGATTCCTTAAAACTTTGGCCAGGATTTCCCACAGTCAACAAGCAAGAGATATCAACATTGGTCTTGGTTGTGTTGCTCACATTATTATAGGTTCCACAAGGAGGCCTAATAGGTTGTGGTGCATTGCCAAGCCTTGAGAACCCACCAAGAAGCATGTCTTGTTGCAGCTTGTTGAAGGGAAAATCAGATGGGGTTAGTCCAATTTGAGCATGCCTGGCTCCCTTTATGCCTGCAGAACTATTATTGTCTTGAATGTTGCATAGAGAGTTGGTATAATTGAGAAGATTGCCAGAGAATGATGGCACTGGGAGTTGGTTGATGACCTGAAAATATGGATCCTGAAGAAACCTTTGTTTTTTTCTTGGAGGTGAGAATGGAGAGAGATGATTGAAGGTGGGCATGTTTGAGACTAGTTCAACCAACCAAGGGTTTACACACTTGACATTTTGAAGTAAATCCGGTTCATCCCACACCACCTGAAACATGACATCACAAATAAGATTATTTTAAGCAAAATTCAAAGCCAAATAGAAATAGGTATACCAACTAATAATAAAAGTTCTAAGAAAAATATGCAGCAGCTATAGTATAGTAATGCCAAAACAGAAGGTAACTCATCCTTCCAAAAGTAAAATTCAAACAGTATCACTCAATAACTTTCTGTCACCCAATTGAAGCAAGCGTGGTACTTGGTTGTAAGAATTGTCAGCACTGAACAGACACGCTTGAAATGATTTGCTACTTTACTATAGCTCAACAGTTATTACTATTAACCGCTATTCTTTTATTCTAATGGACCCAAAAACATTAAAAAAATTCCTTTATAGCAAACAAAAATTCTGTAAATTTAATTGTTGTTATTTGGCACAAGAAGCCAATGTCATCCGGTAACAATTTAATAGGAAAGGCGACAGAAATAAGGAAAGTAAATAAAAGCTTTGCATTAAAAAATAAAAGAATCATCTCGATCTGACAAACTGTAAACGCTGTTCCATCTTTTTGAAGCATTGTAACAGTAAAGCATGACTATATAGAAGGAGGTAAAACAATATAACAAAAAATTCAAGAAATACTTAACAATTTTACTACAAGTGAAAAAAAAAAAAGAGTACACCTGCCTCTGAGCAAAGAAAAGTTGAGGAAGGGGATCTGAACTGAATGCATTGGTATAATAATAGTAGAAGGAAATGTATAATGTATGATGTAAATGAGGTGTATGTAATGTACCTGCAGAAGACGCCAAGGAGAATCAGGCCAACGAATGGGATCTGCAACCTGAACAGAAGATATGGTTCCCATGAACCAGCTGATCCTAGAAGAATCCTCAGTTTCAAAGGGCATTTTGAATCTCATCCCAGAACACCACTGAATTTGCATTGCAGCCTTCACAGCAGAAGCCTTAACACAAAACTCTGGAGTACTAGCTCTTGGATAGTACACAACTTCAAAGGGCCTACCATTAACAGCACAAGTGACAGCCTCAACAACAGATTCAGCTGCCACTCTTGGCACCAACTCATCACCACAACCACCACTTTTTCTACCACCGCCACCACTCACCAGGTTGTTGCTCTCGGTCCCACCACACATGAAACCAGCAGAACCCCCACCAACAAAGAGAGGATTCCAACCAGAAGAGAACTCACTCCCTCCACCAATCCCCTTCTTAGTCCTCCTTATCCCAACACAAAGATCCCCATTTTCTGCCCTGAGAAACACAATGGAATCACCAGCAACAAGCCTCTTTTGGTTAACAAAATTGCTCCATCCGGTGGTCAGAAGATGCCTCCTAGGTGTCCCTCTATAGATATGCCTAAACTTCCAACACTGTCCATGCATATCCTTCACAATGATGGTCTGAACCGGAGGCTCAGCTGAGTAATCCAACCTAGGGAAGATGGTTTCTGCGCAGTAACGAGGCACAGAAAAGCCACCACCATTGTTAGCATCCGATTGTGTGAGTGTCTTGGCAAAAGAGGTTGGTGGCTGTTTCTCTTGACCCTCCACTCCAACACCACTGTTCCCAAACAAGCAATCATCCTCCAAATCCAATTCATGTTCCCTCAAAGGGGTCAACCGCATTTTCACATACACCTCATCTGTGTCAGGGTCTGCCATGTATCTCATCCCAGACAATCTGCAAGGAACCATCGCCGGAACCCTGGTTTGGCCAAAATCCACTTTCCCATCAGCGTGTTCTGCGTGACCCTGAGGAAAGTAAAACACTTTTGTGTTCACAGGTGGCATTTGAACCATGGCACCAGCACACGCATGCCACAGTTGAGAATCTAAGCACCTTTCTGATGAACCCCTCTCCATAGAATCCATCACCATAAACATCTCACTCTGAGAAATGAAAATTCCTTGCTTTTCTTTCACAAACCCAGAAAAAGTTTCGAGGAAATGAGGTATCTTTTCTATTAATAATAGATGGAAACTCCTAGAAAGGGTAGAATTGCAAAAAGGGGGTGAATTGCAGAGAAGAAAAGAAGGAAAGTGAAGGTTGTAGTTGTAGAAGGAGGATGAAGGAGGCTTGGCTAAGATTTTATGCAGTGAGGAAAAAAGTGAAAGTGTTGTTTATTGGTGGATGAGAGAGAGAGAGTTGGAAGTTTGAAGTACATAAAGACACACACTGCACACTCTCTCTCTGTCACACGCGTCTATGGTTCTCTCAGTTGCCGACCATAACATCAACCAAAGCCAATTGAAAATCGACATTACAGTTTACAAGTCACATACTTGTAAAACAAATTAAATCAACCAAAAAACACAACCGCTGCTGTTTCCATTTTTTTAAATAAATAAAAATAAGTACAATAAACAATATATTCAATTTTATTTTAAAATACTTTTAATATTAAATATGTAAATTGATATTATAATAAATAAATAAATATCTGATTAAACAAAAATGATAACTAATCTATTAAAAATAAAACTATTTTTATATTTAGAATAAAAATATTGTTAAAAAATTCATTATTAAATAAATTTTGTATTTATTTTTATTTTAAAAAATGTATTTTAGTTTTTGTAATTTTCCCATAATTTTTATCGGTATTGTTTGTTAAGTTTTCATATATTTTTTTCCTTTTAAATATCACAAGACTTTAAAAGAGTTAGATTACTAATGTTTTTTCATATTAATTTTTAAAAAGTTAATTAGTTAAGATATTAATATAGTTAATAATTTAAAATTCAAACATCAGTGTATCTAAATTATAAAAGGGTAAATTATCTATTTAATGTCATAAATTTTTAGTCGACCTTACTTTGAGTTTTTTAAAAATTTACAATATCAAACTTAAATTGATTTTAGTTAAACCAGATTGATTAGAGATTTTATATTCAAAGCTTCCTTATGTAATGGGGTAAAATAATTTTATGATATTTAAAGTGAAATTAAAATATAAATATAATTTAAATAAAATTAAACCTTTTGTTTTAAATAAAATGTTGTGCATTAATGGTTTCTACCTAAAACAACTTTGTTAAAAAAAATTATTAAATGTTTGCTGTGAATATTTAATTTAGTTCTATCTTATTTATTTTTTACTTAAGTTTGCTCACAATTCTTCAATAATTAAAAATTAATATTTTAAAGGTTCCTTTTTATGATAAAATAAGTGAAATGAAAAAAAAATGAAGTGACTTGGCTAGTTTTCTTTTTCAGCCTTTTGTCCCCTTTAATTAATTTGCACGGTAGAAATTTAAGAATAATTTTTTTTTATTTTCCTAAGAATAAAAAGAGTGTTTCTTTCCATATATAACAGTATGGTCTTATTTTATTTGTAGGTTTCAAGAAAATGTAATGTATTCCTTTAAGACCTCCTAAAAGTCCAGTATAAGTCAAGGTATTTGGAATTTTTTAGATAATTCCAGCCATTATTTAAATGGAAGAAATTTTTTTTCTATATATTAAAAATGGTTTATATTTAGTTATATTTGGATATAAATTGTTAAATTATTTTAACGTCGAGCGGTTAAGTTAAGAGTGTATTATTCTATTTAAACATACATAGTTTTTTAAAAAATAAAATATTTTTAGATTAAAATTATTTTAATATTATTTCTATAACCACGATCAGTTAATATTAAGCGAATAAAGATTTATATTTTACATTATTTAAATTGTAATAATTTATTAAATAGTTACTTTATTAATTTAATTATTTTGTATAAGTGAATTTATTTTCATTTAAAAGTATCATTTTAAAATAAAAAAATATTCTTTTTGTGAGCACCAATTTTTGTCCGGATAGAAATCTTCCTTAATTAATTAAAATAACTTAAAAAATAAGAGCTCACATGGTCAAAAGAAAAGAAAAGGAGTTGCAAAAATTAAATAAGCCAGCAGATAGATAATAGACAAATAAAAGCTAAAAAAACAACAAACAAACAAAAAACAAAATTCAGTTAGGTTAGTTGGGAGTTGGTTAAAGAGTTAGTTAGCCTAGGGTTAGAAATTAACTTCCATTAGGTTAATTCCACCATGGTTAAGCTAGGGGTATAAAGGGGATTTTGGGAAAAAGGAACGGGGGAGGCTTTTGGCACCAAAAATTGAAAAGAGGTTCTGGCTAGATTTCAATCTCTCTGAGACTTGGGTTTTTCTCTGGTTTTTCAAAAGAATTCCCTTCGATTGCATTGGAAACTCTCTCGTTCCTCAGGATTCAGCTGAGCTTCCAAAGAGTTTCTCTAAACTCTTCTCCATTGTTGCGGATTCGAGCGGTTCTTGCAAGGATCAATCTCGTCTTAAGCGGTTTTCAGCTTTAATCGAACGGATTTCGCTCGCGTTCAGGAAAGGAATCTTGAAGAATTCTCTGGAATCGCTAATCGCCGGTGGAAGTGTTGGTCAAGAGGAGGAACAGTTTCTGGTAGCTGGTTTCCTTGATTGTTTCTCATCTCTTTTAGCAAGGTCACACGAGGTTATTGTAATCTCTGTTTAGTGCTTTGAGGTTAGGATCGATTCTTCTGTCATTCTCTCATTCACATTCGTTACATGTTGTGTTTATGCTTTGGATGTGTTAGAATTCATATTGAACAAGACATTAGAATGAGTGCTACTGTATATGCTATTTGAACCAGAATTCAGTGATGAATTGATGCAGAGTGTATGTCCTTATCTGATTGTTAGGGTCCAGTTCTTAAATTACAATTGTAAAGCCTTGAATTGCGGGATATAGCTGATAGGCATGCAAAAACAGACATAACCAGACTTTGGGAGGCAGGAAGCTTATGCCTCTCTGTTCCTTAATTGGTCTTCAAACTTAGCTCTAAGTTATTTAACGAATTCTGAAAACAAACCAGGGGAGGTGAAGATAGCTCCAATAAATTTGGTCTACCTGACAAAGAACCTGAGCAAATGGAAACTGATAGGATAGGAGATGTTTCTTATCACATAGTGTTACCTGTTAAAGGCATGGCCTATATGTGCTCTGTAACTCAGTTTTTGTGACTTCATTATAGGAGTTTGGATTCAGTTTTGACAGTTAATAAACAGATTTCGTGGTTCTAACCTCTGTTATAATAGCATGGTCTTTCAGGGATAGGATAAGTCCAACACTAGTTCCTGTTGTAGGAGCAAACCAGATAATCCAATCAATTAGATAATGACACTTACCTATCATAATAGAGGGGCATTATCAGGGCTTGCACTGGTTTGCACCTTGAGTCAAAGATCAGGGCCAGGCAACTGCATGGTGGAGAGTAAGTGTTGGAGTAGAAGCCTGCTCCTAAAACCAGTTGAAAGTTCAGCTTAAGTCTCAGTGGCCTGCACCTGGTCAGGATGTTTCAGATTTGTCTTCTGCAACCAAACTGGTTAGGTGTAGCTGGGACATGAAGCTTAACATCTCTTTGAGTCGCCTTGCCTAAGGACTAGAGGTTAGCTATCCAATATCTTTACAGGACCTGTTGCAGCACCTTTGGCCGGCAGCAGGTTTCTCCTTGCTTAGATTCATTTCGCCAAACTTTATAGCCTACTTCAACCAGGTCTAGGACAAAAGAGAAGCCCTTCTAGTGTTTTCTCTCAGATGGAGTTAACTCCGTGTCAACTGATGTCAGTAACTAGTGTCAGGACAAGTTTGGTGAGAGCTTTTACAGGCCATAAGCTTCACCTAGGAATAGTCCCATATAAAGCTGCTTCAGGGACCCAGTTTGAGCATATAGTATTTCATCCTAATGAGTGAACTAAAATCCAGAATCTCTTATCAGTTGGGGCCATACAGCTTAAGTTAGCTAGTTCGTCCAAGGAGTTAGGCTAAGCTTAATACTTGCTCCTATTGGTGTTTTGCAGGCATAGGCTTTGCTGATTAAATAAAATTGGTTTTGCAGAAAGCAGAACTGAATCCTGAGTACTTGAATATTTAGTTTCTTAAAATTGCAATGGTATAGCATTGCACTCAGCCTAAGCATTTTGGCCAAGTCATTAGGGAACCAGTTTAAGGAAGTGGGAGCCTTCTCATTGTGTAGTTTTTTTTTTTTTTGCCAAATGATTTTCAGTTCAGTTTTAACCAGGATTCAAGGTCAGTTTCGGGTTTTAAGTCTCCCAGGAAGACGAGAGTTCAACTGTGTTATCCAAAGTGTAGCGTGACTGTAGGTGCTAGTTACAACTTGTTTTTGATGGTTTCTGAGTAAGGAGGGGTCTCCTGACCAGGTTCTGTCATAATCATGTCAAAGGCAGCAAGGGGATTTAGGACCTTTAAGGTACTTAGGTAGCAGGTTCCCTCTTCTACCTACAATGTGCAGAGCCTGCCCAGCAGGCTATCATCAAATTCTGCACCAAGATGAGAAAAGGGGAGCGAAATTCAGACCTTAGAAAATTGGCCCTTGGAATGTGGAACTGTCTCTGGTAACAACAGTAGGCTCAGACAAAGGATGTGCTGGTTACCGATTTACAAACAAGTGCAATGGGAACTTGAATCTTAGGAAATTAGCCCTCTGCTAGATCATGCGCTTAGTTAGAATTGTGCATTCATAGACTGTTAATCATCAAACAAGTCTCAGTTGTAGGGTCAATGCAAAGTTAAGTTTCCCAAAATAGGGGCTTAACTATGTAGGCAAGTATGTATTTTCTAGGCATATTCTGTCATAGCAGACCTCAGAATCTCTAAACTGCAGGGCACTTTAAAATAACTCCTTATGTCCAGTCCAAGAAAATGTATAAGATGCCTAAGATTTCAAGACCGAAATTAATGCTTAGCCCATGATAATACTGTAAAAACCCAAGTCTTGGTTAGGGGAGCAGTTTCCGAGAGCCAGTTAGGAGGTAGGTTTGGAAGTCCATTCCTGTTTTTTTTCTCTCTGGCCAAATTTAGTATTAATTTCCCAGGTCCCTAGGCCAACTTGCTTCTGATTAACTGAATCATTAGGTACATAAGAAGGAATTTCTATAAAGCATATCTTGGCTGAAGGTAAAATTGGTTCTGTCAAATTGGCAGGCTCAAAGACTGCCACAGATAGTTTGATTTAATACATATAGCCTTGAAACTAGGGGTCTGGTTTGGTTTCAGGTCCTCAAAGCTGATTTTTTTTCCTTAATTCCGGGTGAACCAGTTTTCTTTCCTTAACCAGTTTCCTTTTACTAAGAATTGCTATGTCAGATTCTTAACCATTCATGGGACAGTTCTCACGTCACCTACACAGATTAAAGACTAACCTGGCTTACAGAATGGAGTTCAGTTGTCATATATTCAGAGCCTAGGGAAGCTTGTAATTAGGTTGGACACACAAGCCTGCATCTGGTCTTCAAATAGATAGTAACTTGTGGCCAAACCAGATGTAGAAAGTTAGAAGATCAGCACTTGATAGTAATCTAAACCTAGCTCTATCATGGGATGTGGGGATTGAATCTCTGCCCTCATTATCAGTCAACTCAGGTATCCGGTCAAGTCTAGATCAGTCTTAGGATGATGGACCTGATTAAACCTGCATATATTTCTACAAATTTAGAAATCCAAATCCAAGCTTAAGTACAGTAGGTTGCTAAGGTTCTGGCCTTGAGTCATCTTTAACCAATGAAGTTCCAGGATTTACACCATAGGGCTAAAAGGGAACAGAATAGGAGAAGACACATCAGCACTCCTAATTGGACTCTAAGCTAGGCAACTTATACCATAAACCTGTCATTAACAGGGGTTATCAGCTAGGCCCTCAGGTTTGACATGCCGCTCTAGATTGCTCAGTTTGCCAATATTAAGACTTAGTATCCAGACATGACGTAGGCATTTCCTGCTTGCCCCTCTAATCAGGTTAGTATCATTGCCCATATCCCTTACCTTTTAACCTGTGAACTTCAGCAGAGATTAACATTCAGCCTGTACATTCTCTAAGGGATTCTCAGCAATAACAGTAGTTATAGGTTAGGAATCTTGTAGATTGTTTTGTAGATCATACCTTCGGTACCCAGATTGCTAATGTATACTCTGGGTTGGCCTTGGGAAATACAGAGAACAAAGCTAGGATAGACTCATGACTCTGCACACTGCATTAGAACTTGAAGAAGTGAATAAAGATTTGAGTTAGAAACTTGTGACAGTTCAGAACTCGCCATTTCACTATGGCTATTTGTTGAAAGATTAAATCAATTTTGCAGAAAACAGAATTAAGTCTTAGATACCTGAACATTAGTATAGTATAATACTACACCTAGCCTTAGCATTCTGGCTGAATCATTAAGTGACAAGTTTAAGAAAGTGGGAAGTTATAGCGGGATATTTAAAATTTACTCTTGTTATTCTTTTAGGCTGAGGTTATCCAGATTTCATATGATCATAATAGAAACCAAGATAGAATATAGATAAATTATCAGTATGATAGTCCAAGAGCTGGACTTAAAAATCAGTAACTAAAAAAGGAAGCTATTAATACAAATTCTAGAAGAGATAACCAGGGACTGCAGTTATACATAACCCAGATCACTTCACAATATCTATTCTGGCTCTAAGGTCTGTGTCTCAGGCACATAATCTGAACCAGAGAGCACTTTAGGCTTGGCTGTAACAGAAAATAAAACCTGAGAGGGGCAGGAACTGATGGATTTAGGAGTCAGGAGCGGTTACTAAATCACTTTTGATCACCCCTATATACTTAGGATTGGCTAAAAGAATGGCAGCGGGCTTAAACATCACGTTGCAGGTACAATGGCATCTTGGATAAAACTTGAAAGGCTAAGAAGAGCCACGGATCCTATACAAAACAAATAATGGAGAATGTATTATCGTTATACTTTGTCTTTCTCATTTCAATCTTCTGATCCAAGTTCTGATTTTACTAAGCCTTTGTCTCAAACTTTTTTTTAATTCACTCTTTAATTCAAAAATTCCTGGTTTTGGATTTTTCGAAATTCATGCAAACGGGTTCTAACGCGAACGAGTAGCGTTCTCTACCGTGTCGTGTTTTAATTCGTGTGGGATCCAAATACGGCTTACGACGATTTAGGATCTCGCAAGCATGAATTTCTGAAAACCATTACTTTCAATAAAATCTTATAAAAAACGTCTGTTTTTTTTTTAATTTACTTATTTTTCGAAATTCATGCAAACGGGTTCTAACGTGAACGAGTAGCGTTCTCTACCGTGTCGTGTTTTAATTCGTGTGGGATCCAAATACGGCTTACGACGATTTAGGATCTCGCAAGCATGAATTTCTGAAAACCATCACTTTCAATAAAATCTTATAAAAAACGTCTGTTTTTAATTTTTCAAAATTCATGTAAACGGGTTCTAACGCGAACGAGTAGCGTTCTCTACCGTGTCGTGTTTTAATTCGTGTGGGATCCAAATACGGCTTACGACGATTTAGGATCTCGCAAGCATGAATTTCTGAAAACCATCATTTTCAATAAATTCCTATTAAAGTGTTCTTTTTTCTTTTTCTATCTAAAATCACCCCTATTCTTTTAGAGATCAAGTCTCTTAACCAGAACTACGTAGCCTTGAGTTTCCCATTGCACCCGGGAATACGTAGGAGCAGGATCAAGTCCTGTCAGGTTATTTTCCATGAACCTATTTATTTTCTATTTTCTATTCTATTTTAAGGGATCAAATAGTTTTCAAAATATTACACACTCAGTTTAAGGGTACCGTTCCTTGGAACGGGCGAGTAAGGTGTCTAATACCTTCCTTACTCGTAACCGACTCCCGAACTAGATTTTCTTTCACGAGTTAGGGTTTTTCCAAATGTTTTTCCCTTAAAAATAAAATTTGGTGACGGCTCCACAATCAAAATTAATTCTTTTCAAAATTTAGCGAGTCCGTCGTCTCGTCGTAATTACGGTTATGACATTTTTATTTTAAATTTTTTAAAAAATTAAAATTATATTATTTTCAAAACAAATTTGATCTTTTTAAAAATTATAAAAAATTTTCAATTTTTCTCAAAAATCTCATTCATTTTCTTCAAAAAAGAAAACATTTCTCATCAAGTAAATCAAATCATTTTCAAAACCATTTTTTTAAAATATCATCTTCAAATAAATTTTAATTTTAAAAAAAAATTAAATATCAACCTTTCAACTTATCTTAAAAAATAGCCCTGTTTAAAACAATTCAAATTATTTTAGATATAATTTTCACAAAAATTTCTTTTTCAAAACTAAAACAAGCAACTTAAATCCGTTAAATTTTTAAACATGTAACATAAGAATAATAGTAGAGGGTTAAATTGTCTAGCTAAGTTATAGATAGTTTTATTTAAAATTAAAATAAAAAATGATTTTTTAGCAAAATAAATATTTTTAAATAATTAAATATTACTTAATTAATTAAAAATATCCGTTTTTTTTTTTAACTAATATAATAGAATGCTAACATATTCTTTACATATAAATAACTCCATAATTCAATTTAATTATAAAAAATATATTTACAAATCAAAAAAATATTTTTTAAACAAATTTTAATAACAACTCCTTTACTTTTTTTCATTTTCTTATTTATCATATTCCATTTTGATCCCACTGTGACAGCCAAATAATTAGGCCAATCGTTGGACACCAATAGTTTTAGTATCCATTTCATAGTAAATATTCCGTTAAATGCATGTTAGGTGGTCCCTCGTCAACGAAAGGAAAAAAATAGTTAGTGTAAATGATTTTATAAATAAAAAATATTTTGCAATTTTTTATAAGATATTAATTCAGTCATAAGAATATGTACGTTTAAAACTAGGAATAAATAATTTTCATTTCATTCAATTTAATTGTTAAATTTAAGACCTACATTAAAGATCTTTGAAAAATATTATTTGCCAAAAGATTTTATAAACAGTGTACATAGGATATACTATTTCTTTTATAGTTAAATTTTCAATTAGACTTTATAGCATATTATACTGTTTTATTTTCTACTATTCTATTATTTTCGAATTTTTTTATGATAAAAATTTAAAACTGTAGCAATAAACAGTTGAAATTTGATTCAATGACTGTTGTTTATATCTGCTCCTTTTTTTTTTCTTCTTCTTTCGTTTTCTTTCAGGGCATGTTTCATTTACACTACATAACAATGTTTAAATTAAGAACATGTAAAACATTATAATATTAATTCTCTTAACAAAAAATTGTTTATATACAAGTTTAAAATTTAATATCAATTATTTTAAAAATTCATATCATTTAAATTAACTATTCATCGGCCCTCATCATTCTTCTTTTACACCTTGATTTGTTTTTTTTTGTTGGTTTAAATCAATTATGGCTATTCAGCATTTTTTTTATACAAAAAGAACGAGCTTGCTTAACTTGTAATACGCGCATATTTATACACTTTCAAAAACAATGATAATCAACGAAATTTAAGTATGTTTTAATAAATTATGAAAAAAATCACTGATTATATTAATTAAAAGAATATATATTAAACTTAAAAATATATAATTATTTTTATTTTTGAAAATCTTGGAGGATGGAGAGTATTGTCTCCATCTCCATTTCCAAACTTAGTTTACAAATTTCGTTTTTCTCTTCCATAAAAATAAATAAATAAAACCCTCACATACTCCGTATTTTGAATGAGACAGCTTCCACATAAATTATTAAGTGATGGAAAAAATTAAAATCCGTATGTTCAAGAAAAAAAATATACTTTAGAATTTGGTGAGTGTGAATTGTGAAATTTCAAAACAATAACCCTTTTATTTATTTATTTATTTTTCTTTTTTATTAGTTAACACTGTTTTGGAACAAATAATTATATAAAGCATCTTTTAAGAGGAAAAAAATTTAATTAAAATAGTATAAAAAACTTTTACACTATCATCCAATTATAAATTACCATACTCGTACAAATTGTTGATTTTTATCTATAATAATTATTTTAAAAAGTATATTTACAATAATCTTAATTAATTTACAGTATAAAATTCATTACACCAAGAACATCAAAATTAAACTAAAAATATATAAAAGTATCGTTCATTTAAGTAAAAGACTGCAATAAATAAATCACAGACGCTCCTACCACGAAAAGAATCCACATGCAAATTAACGCATACCTTTAAAGTTACGAATATTGATACCAGTACAGTTTTTTAGTGCAAAAAGTAATCAAACCGATGAAACTTTAATTGTATACAGATCATGTAATGTAATGATAAAAGGAAGCTTTCAATGTGATATAATGAATATTTATGGGAGTCAAAGGGGAAGAAGCTATTCTCACGGTACACAAGTAAAACTATTAAATCATCTGATCAACAAGTATCACAAATATCAGAGAACAGAAACTTCCAAGAATCTGTGTACTAACCTTTAATATTAGCAAGACGAGTAATTATTCTTAATAAATCCTGATAAAAAAATATGGGGTTAATGAAAAGTGTCTTGAATTAAAAATTAAAATTAAAATAATGTTTGTAATTAAGAAAGTCTTTATTGGTAAGTTTTATATTAATGTGTCAAAATATTAAAAATTTAAAGTTATTAAATAATTTTCACTTGATTATTACATAAATAATTAATTTGATATTTTTTTTTCACTTTATCTACTATTATTTTACAAGTTTATAAAAATAATAAAGTGATACCATTATACCAACCTAGCTAGTAACATTTAGAAAAATCAACTGAATGCTATTACATTATGTGTATTAGTGATTTTTTTGGCTGAACAATCTTAATTAAAAGATATAATAAAAAAGGAAGTGAAAAATATGTTGAGATCTTGATGATTCAGTGCTGAAATTAAGGCAAACGTAAAGTGATGCATTAACGAGAGAGAGGTTGATAGTGTCGAAGGCTCCAACTCTATGGCCCTACAGTAAACACTAAACATGGTTTTGTTCCCCAAACCCATAAAATAAGGAGTGGGAGAAGACTTAATTAACTTGGAGAATAGTCAACCCTGCTTCTAGGTTGTTGCACTTATGGATAACCTGCACACACTTTTTTAGTACATGACAAGATCAGAGATCATAATAATGTGCTTAGGGATAAGATGACACAAATAAGATTAATTACGTTTCCTATAAAATAAGCTTCTATTATCTTTCTTTACTAATGAAAAAATAAATAAATATAAAAAGTGACCTGACCGTTACAACTATTACTGTGTTTAACAAAAATAAGTTCACATTTAATAAATCTAAATTCAATTGAGAATTCTTCTATTTTTCATTGAGTGTGATTATTTATTTTGATTTTTTATTATATTAATTGTTTTGTCATATAAAATTCTATTTTTATTTCTTCCAAAAGAATTTTAATTTTTATGATCTTGTTAACAATAAAGGAAAATGCTAATCATAAAATTGTTTGAAACATTAATTTTTTATTAAAATATATTATTAATATAACTTAATTCTAAATTTTCATATACTATAACATGATTTTTATTATATTTTTAAATTTTTTAATCATTTTAAAAATACTAGATAAGAAAAGTCTTAAACAAATAATAGTACTGGTTAGTGGTTATAAATATATATATATATATATATATATATATATATATATTTAAAGGTACATAATAAATAGTTTTTATTTTAAATTATAATAATTATATTATCAAATCGTTGTAAAATTTTTAATAATTTAACTACTTGATTATATTTAACTAAATTCAATATTTTAATTATGTATTAGGCTCTTTAATTTTTAATAAATGTTTACTAATTTTTTTTTAAAAAAGCTTTGTATATGTTGAGCTAAAAAATAGAAATCATTAGATGCATAGATTAACTAGCATTTAAAATCAGAGAAAGAGTTTCGAATTTATAATAGTTTTATATGAATTTGTTTTAGTTAGATAAATATTTTTTTAAAAAATTTATAATGAGTGCTATTTCAGTAATTTTTATTTTTTTATCACGTTAACTTAATTCTCTAAAAATATTGGCCAAGGAATCAAAAGAAAACAAAATTACTCTCTCTTATTTAAAACAAGAGTCGTTTAAAGTCGTGGCATAAAGATTAAGAAATATATTTAATTGTTTTGTTTTTATAAAAAAATACTACTTAATTTTCCATTATATTTATTGTATAATTATTTATTTTAATTTCTCACTTTAATTATCACTTTATAATAATTACCTTCAAGGTAAAATTGAAAAAAAAAGTACATTAAAAATTCAAAGTGACTGTTGTTTTGTAATAAATCAAAATAACTAAAGTGATTATTATTTTGAACTGAAAATCATATTAAAAATAATGCTGGAATATGTTAAAAATTATAAAAGAAGGTGCATTATAAAAACTTTTCACATTTAATACTTCAATCAGGACTTTTAGACCATTAATTAATAGTTTCAATGTTTTAAATGCTTCCTATTTTCTTATTGTTATTGGATTTAAATATAAAATTTTAGATTAAGCGGATTTATTAAAGTAAAGGACTTAGATTTAAAAATAATTAATTTAAATGTAGATAAAATTCTGGGTATAATAAAATGGGAGTAGAATTATAAAATTTATTATAAATACTTATAAGTTCTTTTGCAATCATAAGTCGATCATGAAGTATACGTAGGTCCATCACTAATGTGTTCAGCGTTATTAATAATAAATAGATATAATAATTTTTTACAGTTGGATATTCAATTATTTTTAGAAACCACCGCCATGAGATTGAATAAAATGAAAATGGTTTTTTTTTTTTCCTTAAAAAAAAGTAGATATAGGAAGAAAATTGAGGTTATTATCTTAAAAAGTGAAGGCATTGATTGTACTAATTTTGATGTTTGTATGGTAGGGGTACTAATTATGAGGTACGGTAATAAGACATTGATATATTGAAAGCGAAAATACAAGGTTCGTAAGACACCAACTACAGTTCCATGGAAAAGCCAAAATATACGGTGAGTTACTCAGGTGGGTCTCATTTTAAAGACAACGATGCTGTTTTCTGCATCAAAGAAAATGGGGAAAAAGGACTATTAATGTTTTTCTTTTCTTAATGCTACAATTTCTTTCACATATCATGAAAAATGGGTGCCACGCTATTCTTATTTACTATATTTAGTATCAACTAATGTAAATCGTTTTAAACTGATAAATTGATTTCAAAAATTGAATAAATTATTAATTAAAAAAATATTTTTTATGTAACTTGATTAAGATTTTAGTCTTCATGTTTTAAATGAATCAAACTAATTATAAATATACTGGATTTATATTATCTTTTATAAATAAGTATTGATCAAAATTTTATTTAATTGAATATATTTATTAATATATCTCATACTAGTTATAAATAAAGTCAATTTAAAACATTTATCTCATCTTAGGCTAATTTTTTTTAAAAAAAAACTAGGCTTGTTTATTAATAGTATTTATGGTTTTCAAAACAATTGAAATTATTGAGTTGTGATTTATAACTTATAATGAAATTTAATATTTTTAACAAGTATTTTTTATTATATTTATTATGTATTTTAATTTTTATTTATTAATTGTTGCCTCTTAAAATGAAAATTAAGATTGTATTTATATTCTAATTAACAAAACTTCTTTTGTTTGCTAATAAGAAAATTAAATGTTATTTCTTAAAATTAACAAAAATAAAGATAAAAACTTAATAACCAATTCAATCTAATGTTATCTCTTAAAACTAAAAAAAAAAAAATCGAAACTCAATAACTAAAATAAATTGGATTGCTCAATTTTAATATTATTCTTGAACTAATTCAAATAAAATCACAATTTTTGTAATGATCAGATTGGATATGTTTGACCTTAAGATCTATCCAATTTCAAAACTATAAATACTCCTCCGGCATGCCATTTTTATTAAAGTATGTGCCTTAGATTTTGCTTAATACTAATTGCTAAAAAAATCATATATTAACCAAAAAAAAAACCCCAATTAGATTTTTATTCACAGTTAAAATAAATAATTATATTAATATCTCGCAAAATTAGCAGTAAATACAAAAAATTTTCTTAATTTAAAAATTAAACACATATCTCTTAGTTTATATTATTATTATTATTAACACATTTTATTTTTTAAAAAACAACACAAATGTTTTTTTTATGTGCAAACCATAAGCATAGCATCATAAAGAACAATAACGCAAGGAGTGTGAGAGAGGGGTAGAAGTAATTAATTAGTGATTTTCTAAACAAGGTCTAACTGTAATTATCATTAACCTTAAGGGGTACATGTAATTATGTCCAGAAAAAATCATACACCGACGGCTAGTCATTAGTCTTCTATTAATAAGTGGTATAGACTTTATTTTATATAAATGAAGCTATTAGTATAAATATTGTAGCTTGGTGCGCATTAAAATATAACTATATTTGCATTAAAATACAATGCATCATTATAAGAAACAATTTATTGGTATAATAAATTGACATATCATCGTGTATTATATTATTAGCATGAGACATTATATATTCTAAATATAATTTTAAAATATTTATATTAATTATTTAATTTTTACCAAATAAATTTTATATTGAAAGAAGCAAATCAAATGACTAATTGTTAGTGTGGGAACTTTCTTTTTATCTAGTGATTAATGTAAATTTTATTTAATAAAAATATAATTATATATGTAATGTGAATATTTTAATTATATATGATATAATATATTAATAAATAAGTTTGTTAATATAAAAAACAGAATATATTATTTATGTGTTATATACACTGAATATTTTTTTATATGTAACTATTTTTCTAATCTATGCATGTAATGATTTGGGCATATATAAATATTAATCCCGATGATTAAATATTTTAATGCATATTTTTTAATTTTTTATATTACATTATATTACATTATATTACATATTATGTTATATATATATATATATATATATATATATATACCGTATTTTATCTAATTTTAAATGTATAGAAACATTTTCCGTACATCATTTAACTTATGGCACCGTGTCTAATGTTATCGGACTAGTAAGAAACAAAAGGAAAAAAATGAAAGAAAGAAAAGAAATTTGATTGCGATATTGCAATTAATTGATATGCCATATATCAAGAGTAAGATATATGATATGATTCAATCTTGGATTAGTTTTGTTAACATAATTCTTTAATAAAAATCAAAAGATTAATATACATAAATTTAATTATATTAATAGTCTGATGTATTATATTAATATATAATTTTATCAATATAAAATATTAATGTTCACTATTATCAATATACCGGTATATCAAATTATAGTAGGATATATTATCTATTTATATGAACCTTAGAAGTACAGTTTAATTTTAGCAATAAAGACTACATTTATGAAAGTTATATTAACACTTAAAATTTTTCATGTTTTATTACTAAATAATAATTTCCTTTTAATAGATATTAGCCGATAGATATGTATACATGATAATGCAAATCGATAAAAATTTATGTATATGGACACGTGATTGCACGTATGTTTGCGTGAGCACATGTAGCAAAATCTATGCAAATTATAAATTTTTTATGCAAGTAATCACACGAAGCAGCATGCAATCATACAAGAAACTAAGTATTTGGGCTATAAAATATATTATTTAAATCATTCATGTGTATACGTATATTGTTATATTATCTTTGTGAGAAACTTAATTAATCGATATAAGACAATACTTTTTTCTTGAGTAAACCTTCAAGCATTGCAAAAAAACAAATATTTACTAATAACTAAAAATTTACAAAATTTTAAAATATTTTTTCTTGGTATATATTTCGTTAAATAAAAATTATATTATGTATATAAATTTTAAAGATTTATGTTAATAAATAATATATGTTTATCAATATTTGATATATTGATAATATATGATAATATTTTTTATTAATAAAATTATTTATTATGCTAATATATTTTACTGATAATATAAATTTATGATATTTATATTAATAATTAATTTTTATTATAAAATCTATATTAACAAAGATTAATCTAATGTTAAACAAATGACAATTTTATATTTGTTGTGAAGTTCTCGAGACAATTTTAAAAGATCTCAAAATTGTATTAGCGAGACATTTTAGTTTTAAAAATATTAAATAATTTTATTATCAATTTTAATTTTATAAAAGTATATTTATTCTAACTTGTTTACTTTATTTGTTATTATTATTTAATAATAAAATAAATATAAATTTAAGGAACAACAACAATTTCTTAAAATATTAAAAAATAAATTATCCGACTTATATAATTTGAGGATTTCTTTTCTTTTGAAAAATGTCTAACTATATTGTTGAATAAACAACATATATTTTATTGGTAAAAGTATCTATAATTCAAAAAGACCAATCAAAGAAAAACTGTTTGTTAGAAGTTTTACTTTTAACATTTAACTGTATTCTGAGACATGTTAATCAAGAAATCTCTTACCTAATTAATATACAGATATTATGAAAACTATAAGGAATCGAATAACGTATTCCTTATTTCCCTTTAAAACATCGCCACAAGAAAGATAAAAAGATAAGCATACTTTGTTCATACAATTAGTTAAAGCAAACAAACAAATTCCCTAAACAACTTTAAATTCATTTTTTCTTTGATGTAATGTGAATTTAAAAAACATCTACAATTTCACTAATACTTATCATCACATTCATATTATTTAATCAAATTTGTTAAATGATGTGATAATATATATAATTAGACATAGTGTAAATTTTTTGATAGTAATAGCATCTCTTAAAAAAATAACTTATTTTCGGTTAAATTGGTTTTTTAAAAAAGATTTTGAAAGGTTTCATAAAAATCAAATTAGCTAATCAATATGCGGCACAAAAAAGTACAAGCTCTAGTGATCGCACTAAATTTATAAGGGAAAAAAAGATAGTCAATTTTTTGCATGTGATACATTAACTCAAATCAATAGATATGTTAATATCTGTCCTACAAATTAATTAGGATAACTAAATTAGAAAGAGCCCCACGTTAATTTAATTCCATTTGATTGGCCTGGTTTTTTTTTTCATATTTTTAATTCATGTCTCTATATTAATTGTAACCACCGGAAGAAGATGCAGCGAAAAACAACCTGAAATTGACGGATGAACATGAAAAGATAGATAAAACTTGTGCTATTATATTGAATTGACACCAACTTCATAAACAACGGACTTTAGCTGTCCATTCATTTTTTAATTGAATGTACCTGAAAATATTAAGGATTCAGGATTTTTTTTAAATAATAATAATATTCTTACGTATTAAAAATATGTATATTTGTCTCAATAATTTACATTAAGGTATAATTGATTGTAAATTATTTTTAATACGTGAGAGATTTTTTTTTCTTTTTTAAATAAAGGTGGCATGTCAATTAATAAATAAATTTTAATTTTTGAATATGTATCTGTAAATATATAATAAAAATTATATATTATAAATTTTAATATATTAAAATATTATACTTCAATTTTAATAAATTTTTTGTTTATTAATTTCTATGATATGTCATTAAATATATATTAAAAATTAAATAAATTAATATAATTTCCTTTTTTATTCTGTGTTCATAAATCAATATTTCAAAGGTTGGAAATTTGGCATTAACATAAAATTTAAATAATTAGGATAATGTTTTTTCTTTCTTTATAAATATTGGAAATAATTTATATTGAAATTATTTTATTCAATTTTTTATAATATATAAGTTTAATAAATTTTAATGATTAAATTTACACTTAATAAAACATATTTAAAAATAAAAAATTGTCTAAATTTTATGGTCCACATTAAATAATGTGAGAAGTAGTGTAAGTAGCGAAGTGCATAATTTTGTGAAGTCTTTTCAATGCCTTGTTTATAGGTTTGGTGAGGGCCACAGTGGGCAATATGTATGGCCTTAAGAACATGATATTGTTTTGAAGTTTTTGTCTATATATCCTCCAAATAGTTGTTTGTAGGTAACCTGTTTTGCAGTGTAGCCCTACATTTATAAACTTTTAGCCTGGAATCTCTATCACGTCTCTTTTTATTAATAACAAAATTGAATAGACTCATCATCAAAATTGGGATAGGAATGAGTTTCAGAGCCCTACAAGAGTTTAAGGTTACATCTATTTAATTTTTTTATATATATATTTTATTTAATAAATTAATTAATTAAAATTTATTACAAAAATTAAATAAATTAATTAAAATTTTGATTTATAAAAAATTTGTTTAACATATTTAAAAATTTATTTTAAAAAAATTATTCTAATTTTATAATTTAATTTAATATATATTATAATATGTAATATATAAGATATAAAAAATAAAAAATAAAATACATAATATATAATATACAAACTATATAAAATATAAAATATATGATATATAATATATTTATATTTATATAATATATAAATATAAATATAAATATAAATATTATATTTATTTTAATATATTAATATAATTTTTTAAATTATTTATATATAAATTCTTAATTTATTATTTTTTATATTATAAACTTTTAAACATGATATAAATTTAATAATTTTTAAACATATCAAATTTTTCAATAAAAATGTTCATGAGAGATAATAATTCTAGGTCTAGATTTAAAAAAATTTAAACATTAATAAATCTAGATTTAAATTTAAAAAAATTTAAATAAATTAGATTTACACATTTAAAATTTATTTCTGCTTGATAAAAATTATCATTTAATTTCGAAAATTGTAATTTGAAAAGGAATAAATTACAGTCACATCATTCTTCCATCACACGTTGTTTTTGGCCACTATTTCGGGATAACTTTTAAATAAGTTATCATTTGTTTCCTTTGCTAAATTTCAAATGTTCCTTTGAAGGAAATATTGAAAGAAAAATAATAAATTTGCAATATTTGTATACTATATAATATATATAATGATAAAAAAGAAAAAACAATAATATGATAGATAATAAAATAAAAATTAAAAATTTATAATATAAATTGTTATATAATTTTATAATATAAATTACATCACTCATATTGAAATGGCATGGTTGAAGGTTGAACAAATAAATTTAGTGGTGTGATTAAATAGCAAGCCAATGATGAGGACATATTTCTAATATAAAACACGTCATGGCAATAGCGACATTCCTAAAATATTTAGGAAGTATTAGATTAGATTATAGAATCGGATCATTCAATATACAACCGGCAAAATGATTAATTTGATGCAAACAAAATTTATAAATTGACAATTTAAATTTTTAATTTTAAGATCTGAATATATTTTAATTTTATTTTGGCTCGATTCATTTTAATATGTTATCCTAACAAATTTAATATGAGCTGATTCATGCCGGTTTAAACTACTTGTAATAATTTCTATTATTCATTCTTCTTATTGATTCTGATTCAGTAATATATCCAACAATTTTAACCTGAACCATAAAAGTTTACCATCCATATCGAAGCAGACCAAACTATGCATTTTAACAACTCTAGCCGATTAATTGATATAATATTCTAATTTAATTAACTTTTAATATATTTATTAAAATTAATTATATTTGTAATCCTATAATTTTGATTCTAATTCATTTTGAATCTTTAAAATTTAAAATTAAATAAAATTATATATTTTAAAAACTATTTTAAAATATATAAATTTAGTCTCTTTATTAATTTCACGTTCTTCAAAATTTTTAAAGTATTGTTTATCAAAAAATTTAGCTAAATCTGTAATAAAATTGAAATATAAATACTTTTTAAAGTTTTAGAAGTAAAACATTTGATAAAAAATAATTAGATTTAAAGGATTTTATAATATATATATATATATATATATTAAGGTTTAACAATGAAAAATTTTAAGGTATATTTTAAATATTTTAGGTGAAATATATTAATTTTGTATTGAAAAAATGTTAACACTTATTTGAAAAATTATTAAATTTTATAAAAACAAATACTTTTCAGAAACTGAAAGGTTGACATGAAAAAAACAGAAACAAATACACTAAACACACACAATATTATTTCATCGTGTTTTAAAATTAATTAAAAAAGACTTCTTTCACAACTACTATCTATAAAGTATAGTTTTATTTATTTATTTATTTATATGTCACCGCATCATTAAACAATATTTATAAAAAAAAAAGTTCACCACCTATCATTCAAATTTAAGATGCACGTATGTCTTATGATTTATTATCTATTACGGGGAGAAATAATTTATTTTAAGAATAATTTATATTAAATTTATTTTATTTTATAATTTATAAATTATTAATTTAATCATAAATTAAATATTTTATTGTATGGATAAATTATAAAATTTAAAATAGATTTAAGATATGTTAACTTGAAGCTATTTTATAAACTAATAATTTTTTAAAAAAAAATTATAAATTTAATTTACACCATAAAATTTTAATTTAATAATTAAGTTAATCAACTTTGATAATAAAAAATTATTAAATCAAATAACGCTAATATAATAGAATTAGTATTGGAAGTACATTATATACGTATTAAACTTCCCAATACGGAAAACTAACTTGAAGATGAAGTTGTTCACTTATAATGGGGATTACTTTATCAATATACTAAGCAAACGTGGAAAGTAAACTCTTAAGTCAATTTTTAATATTGTAAGGGTCGAACATTTTATCATTTTTGAGATCATAGGCATAGCTAATAGGATGATTGATCGGTGCCATGGTTATTCTTAAAAATTTAATTTAATAACATTATATATAAAAATTGTGGCATCCCAAAAAAATAAAAAGTTGTATTTCAATAGAAAAGTTTTATAATATTTTTTAAGTAAAAGAAATAAAAAGAAAAGAAAAATATTAATAAGATAAATAATATGGTTGAGAGAAATAAAAAAATATGTAAAAATGTTATAATAAAAATAATATATCTCCAACATTTGGTTCTTTAAAAAAGGTCTTGTATAAATTCATTCATTTTTTCATAAATTTATTTTTATTAACAAAACAATAAAAACACCAAAAACTGCTGATAGTATAGCAAGTCACCATTGTTTCCTCACTTCATCTAACATCATGATTCATCAAATTTATTGTATATATTTTACATGCATTAATTTATTTATTTTTACATATAGATTTTATACTCTTTAGCTTTGGTCCCTCCGAGACCAAAATTGTAACTCCATCCTTGGTCACAACATTTATTTTTATCCCTTTTAGCATAAAACAAAATAAAAATTAAAAGGGAGTAAAGTTAGAGACTGAAACTAAAATATCCTATTCATATATTCAAAGGTTAACGTGAGGGTTCACTTCAAACATAATGATGTTATGACGTAAGGCATTGTGGATGAACATTGAAGAAAACAAATTTAAGGAAAAAATGTAACAAAGTTGTGGGTGAAGGGTATGAGTTCCAGCATAGCATATAATTTTGAAGATTAACATAAGAGTTCACAGTTTGTGTGGCGATGTGGTAGAATATCACATCAAAAGGTTGGGAAGCTGGAAGAGTGGTTAGCAGCTAAAGACATTTATAGCTAATAACACGTTTGCTAAAAATTTAAAAGCATAATGTGTCATGAAACAAACATACAAGTGTATTAGATTATATCCTTCGGTTTGGTAGGACTTCAAGGTATTAATTACATCCTCTTCAAGCTTTGATTTTCTTGTAAAATAATAAATAAAATATGAATAAAATTAATCTATTTAAAAACTAAAACTAATTAATTTTTAAAAGAATTAAAATATAAACAAATAAATTAATTTAATAAATAAATTGTATATATTGACATATTAAATGATTAAAAATATAAATAATTTTAATAAAGAAACTAACATCAACAATTTTCATAAAATATAAGATCAAAATTTAAAATAAAAAAAATCAGATTTTATAACCACCCCTTGCTATGTGTGGATGTTGGAGTATTTTATTTTAGGGCCTGCTATTCTCATTCATCCTATATTTTCAGTTTGATCAAACATATCATATATAAGCAATATATACAATTAGGGATGAAAAGGTATATTTACAACTCAGCCATAGTTGTATTTTTAGAGTGACAAACATGCATGGGTTTAGCCATGGCAAGCATGCATGAAGAGATTAATAATTAAATAAATAATGAGAATGTGGAGAAGGGAGTAAGCAATAAATAATATTGATTAAAATATGGATGATATGAATGGTTGATTAATGTTGCACGTGGTAAAACGCCGCCGGAGGCTCCTCCAGTGCCGATCGGTTGGCCGTGGCCGGCGCTCTCGCTTCACTGTTCTTCTTCTGATTGGGAAAAGTGATCACTTAATTATTATATTAACCCTTCACTTCTGCTTAGTCCAGCTTATAAGGTATTTGTATGTATTCAGACTTAATATTGTCTATATAGAGTTACAATTTTATAAAGAATAATCATATTTTTTACAACAAAAAATAATCTTATTTATAAATAATATGATGTTAAATTAGTCTCCGGATGCATCATATTGATAAACAATTTTGTTAATATAAAAATTTAATATATATTTTTAGTATATTAAATGTTAATATAATACTTCTTAGTATATATCCATAATATTTCTATTAATAATTTAGTTTTTATTAAATAAAAAATATTTTTTATTTTAATATTCAATATTTTTATCGGTTAATAAATGAAGTTTTTTTAGTTTTTATTATAATTGCATGAACTCACAAATATAATATAAATTAATCTTTTTGTTTTTATAGTTTAATTAAAATTTTAATTAATTATTTATAATTTACAAACTTTTAATTAAATTTTTATAATTTTAAATTTTGTAATTAAGTTCTTAATAATTAAGATAGATGAATTTTTGTTAAATATAGGTAATATGATAATTTTTTATAATTTACTCTTTTTTTCTACTACCATTTATTAATTCCTAATATTTTTATTTTTTATAATTTCTTATTTTTCTCCAAATCTTCAATTTTTTTACTTAATACATCTAGGAATGAACTGGTGTTAATAGGTGAGAAAGACTGTTTTATTTTTTTAATTTGTGGGTTAATGCTGCTCAAAACTTACAACAAAGTTATTACAAGGAAACATGTCTATACTAATGTCTATTTAAAATAATTTAGTTATATCAAAATTGATGACAAGAAAACAATTATATAACAAAAGATAAAAAAAAATACCTTAAGTCAACATACTAAAAAAATAGTCTCTCACGTATTAAAAAAATAAAATTTAGGGATTTACTTTTGCTTACCGTCAGATATATCATCTAATAAAAAAATTGAAAAATAATCAAAGAAAAAATAATACAAATTATTAATAATTAATAATAAAATTAATTTATCAAATTAAAAATGTTATGCAATTTATATTTAACAATAAATTAATAAAAAATTATAACATTTATATTTTGAAAACTGAATTAAAAATCTGATAAAATTATAAAGATTAATAAATTGATTTATCCTATAATATATTTTGTTTCAATGAGTTAAGTTATAATTTTTTTTTCAATTCCATTTTTTTATTGAGCTAGCTCGCTGGCTGATTAATAACCGTGAGTTGGTACTTTGAATAGAATAATGACTGATATATGTTTTTAGATCTTTTATATTGAAAAGTTGTACATTCAGCAATGGTTGTTTAAAAATAATATCAAGGACAGAAATAAACACAAGAAAATATACATATAACATGTATTAATTGGTTGCACTTGAGAGAAAAAAATTCAACTGAAAAAGTACGAATCCCTTAAATATATAATTTTTATTTTTATTTCAAAATCACAGTCATGCTGTTACGAGAAATCTCTATTTTAACATTTAATCGTATTTCAATAAATTAGTTTTTTACTTCTAATTAGGAAGACATTTTGAAAAACAAAAACATACATACAAATGTTAAAAAAAAATAGTAACAATTTTTTCACTGACCTATTCATTTATACCTTTTATCAATTGATTGATAATTTTTAAAAATAAAAAAATAAAACTTAAAATAGATAAATTAAATTAAATTTAATGGTTAAAAAATAAAACAGATTTAAAGGTTCCAATGTCATGTGAAGTGTCGGTAAACCAATGTAGTACACCCCATATTTTCAAATTGTTTTATAAAACCATTTATTTTCAATGATCGCATAGCTGCTTAGTTTACTATTTATTGATATATCTTAATCGTTAAACTTAAACTACCTTTTATGGATTAAAATAAATCTATGTTTATAGGACTAAAGTTTTTATCCGATCATATATTTTACTTGATCTTGAAACTTCTAATATTGTTTTCAATATTTTACATTTCATTTCATATGACAGCTTATTATTGACAAAGTGTACAAGGATAGCAGGTGACATCTGACATCGGTAATATGCATATTGTTTCATAAAATATAGGCAATTAGTTTTCACGGGGCATTCCCATTCCTTTTTTTTCCAATCCCTCTCCCTCACGAAATAAAATAGTTATAAGTAGATAGAAATTATATTCAATATAAAATAATATTCAATTTGAGGAGAATTAACTATGACTTTTCGGCCCATATTGAGGTTGGAGTTGGAGATGAAAACGGACTGGACTAGTTCAATCTCTCAAACCCAATCAACTTTTTGCTTTGTCAATCCAGTCCAATTACATTTGACTTTATAATGATGCGGATTTGTCTAGTTTTGGGCTATTAAAGTATGATGGTCCATGAGTTCTTTATTTAAAACTGGCCCATGGAGCTTCTTTGGTTTGTGTCTTTTGTTTTTTTAAGACTTGGTTTGTGTTCTTTCATCTATTAAAAGGTATATATTTGGATTCCAATGAAACGGTTCAAAAGCAACAGTACTTAAAATTGGTCAAAATCCGAAAACCACGAAGGATTCTTCTTCCTTTGTTTCTGGTAGCAGGAAATTGACACAATGGTTGCAATTATTGTAAAATTTATATCAACAAACTGATCATACAAATTTTTAAAATCTGAAATTTAGAATGAGAAACCAAAAAATATGTTCCCTCAACCAAAGCAGACTCGTTTTTTTTTATCTTTTTTTTTTTTTTTTCATTTTGTTCTTGACTGTCAAGTCTTTATCCATTATTTTAAGGACTTATGCTTCTTTTTTTTATTCTTAACATAAAATTGTTTAAAATTTAAATTTTGAGAAATTGGTAAAGAAAAGACAGAAAATTAAGTTGGCCATCATTATCATCAATAAATCACAAGCAGAATATTACCGTGACAGTAGAAATTTTTAAATAGATTTTGTTCCTTCATTAACGTTAGAGTTACACGTTGAATAGATAGACCAATCAAATATACACAATGTGAGGAAAATTCTTATATCATGAATCAGTTTTTGAGGTTTAGTTAGATCCAAAATATAATTTGTAACAATTAGTAAAGTTGTGGGATTAAAGCTGGTGTTAAGGTAATAATTAAGATCTCCACAAAGTGACAACTCTAGGTTAAATCAAACTATTCTAATAGAGCAAGATGATAAAAATTCTGGTATAAGCTACGCTAGTGCATTGCGTTCAAGTGAACTTTTCAGATCGTCTCCTATGGCAGAACTCATCATCAATTTGTTTGAGACGTGTTAAAACTGATCTTTTCAAACAAGTGACCATAATTTAATTTAATTTAATTTAATAAAACCAACTCATTTGTGCAATGAAAATCTGAGAGGTAGTCACAAGGCCATTTCTATTTGCATCTACTTTCCATAATTTACAGCAGTTTTAAAATTGCTACAGTTACTAGTAAGTTTTCCAGTGCTTCTAGAGCATGATCATTCACCAAGGCCAGTTCTATTTGCGGTTATTCTCAATAATTTACTACAGTTCAAGCATAGCTGCAGCCTTCTAGAGTATGATTAATCAATCACCTATATACAAACTGCAAGAATTTAATAAAAGGACTGAATATGTAGTCATTTTATATTCGAAGAGTTGAAAGGAGTTGCTCTCACTCTTCTTACACCTACCCAAGTTTGATAGAGAACTTGAAACAGATTTTCATTACAATAGATTGGTTACACCTAAAGAGGTTGTTGATGAAATTGACCCAATCCTTGAATATATATTAAGATGGCCTGTTCAGTAGCCCAGAGCACTCACGGGTCAAGTTGGCAAATACAGTACACATAAAAACTAAACATGTTGGAGAAGTTTGTCCTTTTGTTGATTTTATCAAAGTAGTTAAGCTCAGGCATAACTTAAAATAGGGGAGATGTATATATTTGAGAGAATATCATATCAGCTAGAGAAGTTGAAGCAACTGAAATTTATATGAGCAATCAATTGAGTTTACCAGCAAAATATCATTTATTGTTAGTTGTAAAGTTGTGAGAGATCATGACATGTTGCCAAATTCTATAGAAACAGCCTCTAAAACCATAATTAGATTTATATATAAGTATTGTCCTTACCTTTCAAGGCATGAATAAGTCTAACCAATAAGAATCATCATTTCTTTCACCCTCTGCTTTTTCTTTTGGTTTGGTAGATATCTACCCATACAAGTAATATAATAAACGATAATTAATATGTCTTTATTTTTTTTCCTAAACTGCCCATTCCCTAATTAAAGAGGGATCAAATCTACTTTTTCTTTTTTCCAGCTGACATTGACATTCAATATCAAATCCGTGTAATCAACATAAATTTTTACTGAACTAGAAAACTTCTTTCCAGATCACCGTTTTTAACATCCTAATTTGTTGAGGGAGCAAATTATCCTTTATGGGCAGTTAGCAATTAGAACCAACTGGTACAGCTGAGAGAGGGTTGGTGTTAATGCCTGTGTTTATGATCCATTTTTGCGCAGTACAGAATAGGGCCAATATGGCAAGAATCTAATACTGCATGACCGTCATCAAGATAATCTCCAACTTCCAAAACACTTCACCTTCAAGTTTTACTTAAATATAGATGTTAACAGAGGATATGCCAAAAAACAAGACAGTGATCCGAAGAAAGTAAATAGGGCATTACAAATTTAAAAGTTTCTTACTCAACTCAGAATTTTTGCTACAAATGAACTGCAAAAAGAATTCCCAAGGAGAGGGATATATATAAAATAAAAAGGGAAAAAATGAAAAGAATTCCAAGAAAAATTTAAAAAAGACAGCGGGGACACTAACTCCTAATGACCTTACGGAACCTACAATTACTAGACCTAAGCCCCTACCCTTTTGACTTGCATGTCTCTCCCTCCTTTTTTTCACTTCTCATTACAATCTTCCCTTAACAGCTAAAATATGATCATCATCATCTATTGCTCCTATTTCCCCACTCCAACCCTGTACAAAAAACCAATGAACAAAAGAAATGAAATATCAATAAGAAATAACACAAGAGATGACTCTAGAGGGAGGTAAAATGAAAGAGAAATCCCCAACTAGGATTGTTCCCCCCCCCCCCCCCCTCTTCTTCACATGTACTCCTCCAGGGTAAGGCTGCTGTTAGTGTTTGGAATGAGTTCTGGAGAGGCAGCTGAATGGGTTGCAAAACCTGATTTATCAACACTCCTGCATCTCATTTCCAGAACCTTCTTATGAGAATTGGAGTGCACGGATGGGCAAAAAGTAGGACTTGCAGCAGGCCGGTATTCGGGGAAGAGCCGACCTGACTTGTAACGAACACCACAAGCATTGCATAGTGTTTTTGGCCCCATTGGCCCTGCTCTCCACTGTGGTGTCTTGGTTATCTCACAATGCATACATTTCCTAACAGGTTGCGAAGCATTCTGATTGCTATCAGCTGGACCTACTGGAAGTGGGAGTTTGACTTTCTTTTTCTTCTTAGGCTCCCCAGAAACTTGCTTTGCTATTTTAGTAACAGGTTGAGACTCGGCAAAATTTTCAGAATCTGAAGAGGCCTTGGGGGAGATGACATTAGGCTGCATGTTCTCCCCAACAAAAGAGGAGGCAGGGGAAATGAGCTGCATGGCAGGGCGAGGGTTGAAGGTGGCAGGGCGTGGACGCTTGCTTCGTGCACGTCCACACGGCACCGGGATGTAAATCTCCGGGCTGCGCAGCTCAGTCTTGCCACCACCAGAGCAGGAACTGCTGCTTTCAAGGACAGAAACTGGGCTTGATGTATGGAATTGGTGTTGCACTGATGAGTCCTCCTTTGTGGTCATACATGATGATGGCTCCTCCACTTTCTTTATTGTCAGGCTCCCCCCACAGAAAGAGTCTTCCACAAAGTTGGACAGCCATTCCAATTGGACAATGTCTTCATACTGGAATAACAACACCACATTCATCAAAACCATATTCAAATGCCATTCACATTTTTTTTTATATAATTCAAGCAAAGCATATGCAACCTAGTAGAACATAAAGCATATCATAGCACTCCACAAAAGAAGGTAATGATGCTTGAGCTCTATAAAACTAAATGAAGAATAAGAATTTGTGCTCACGTATCAAAATTCAAAAAGTTTTCATCAAACATGGGCTGCTACTGTTAGCTAGAGTTGCCAACTTTTCGATGCTCATTATTTGTGGGGGTGGTCACATCACGTGATGATCACATGCAAAATCACATGACATCCAATAATGATGGTTCAAATAATGGAGAGCAGAGGTATATGGTGTGCCACATGTCACCGACACAATCAATTGTCTTTCAAAATGACCAAAAGACCCTTATCTAGAAAAATTTTAAAAATGGTGAATTGATAGTGTTTCCAAATTCGAATTTAAATTCAAAAAAAATTCAACTTGGACTACCCTTACAAAAATTGATAAAAGACAAATCCATTGTCTGGATATTTTGGAATTTCTCATTTTTGCAATGTCCCCAAAAATCCAAATTGGTTAAATTTAAAAAAATTATGGATCATTTAAGCCACTATTTATGAACTGAGGACAATCACTCAACAAACAACAATGTTCCCCACGGGTAGAACCAAATTTTCATGCTATCTATTGTGCGTGGTGACAGGCTGGCAATAGGGAATTTTCAAAACAGACAATCAGGTCTGTACATGAAACTGTGATGTCATAATCAAGCAATCCAACGGCCACAGAGGACGCTGCGGAAACCATGGGCGTTGATATAATTACAGAGCACTTCACGGAATTTATGTGAACGCGCCAAAAACTTTTAAAACAAAAATGCTTGAAACTGCGACGTTTTGGAAACTCACCGGAACGGAGAGCTCCGCGGACAGGTCCGAAGCGCTGTTGCCGGAAAACACCGAGTCGGAGCCTGGAAATGACTCGGACTCGGCGGGCCAGATGCTCGCCAGTGAGTTGCAGTTTCCGGCGGCGGCAGCGGACGGCAAGGTGGCGGCGGCACCGCCGTCAACGTCTTCGACGGGAAAATCGAGGAGGTCGTCGATGTGGTCAAAGAAGCTTCCGCAGTCTATCTCGTCCATGAAGTTTGGTCCAACCATTTTCTCGGCAAGTGAAATTTTCCTGAGAAAATTCAGAAGTGGAAAGAAAATCAGAAGAATAAAAGAATGTAAAAAAAAAAAAATATTGTAGCAGCTTTTGTTGAATGGAAGCTTGTGGCGCATGTTAGTCATTTGGCAGTAAATCAATTTTTGCAAAATTTGGGAATTTAATATTTTTCTTTGGAAATTATTAGAAAGAGAATGGTAAAAAAAAGTTCAAAAAGGTACGGCGGGGTTTTATTTTTAATTATTTGTTTTCCTTTTTATGAAATGAAAACCCGAAACCGAAGATTTTTAGCATGTGAATGCAATGAGTGCGGTAATCGCGTGGCGCATTTTAGTGAGAGCTGGTCCCAATATACCATTTTATCTTTATTTCTTTTTTTCTTTTTTGCACTTTCTCCCTTTTCTTTGAAGTAATGAAATTGAAAATACGGAACTCGATTTTTGCTTTCACTTTTATCCAAAGAAAACATTGAATGGAATGGAACATTTTAAGAATTGACGTAAAGTTGAAGAAGGCCAGCTAACCTTGTTCAATTTGAGCAATTCTTGAGCTGAGTGTATTAGTAACTTCACAATTCAAAGCCTGCAATATTTTAAGAAGGAAATAAGCAAGTGCGAAACACGGAATCAAATATATGAAATGATTCTGAACATTACAATTTAATAATTTTGGAAAGAACTTGTTCAAATTTAGTTTGTCCAAACTTTGATTTAAAAAAAAATGGTGACACGGAAACACTGTATGAGCCCAATTGTTCATTCTCCTTTAAATTGAATTCCCTTTCACGAGTTAACTAAAAGAAACCAACCCCCAAAAATCAAAAGAAGTAAAAAAAAAATGGTGCACTTGAAATTTAGCTTCAGGCGACACCATTGTTTGTGATTGAGGAATAAGGTTGAAAAAAAAAGTTATGAAGGGAATGAAAAAAAATGGTGCATAGAGGCAAACCTGAAGGTAAAAATGGTTTGTTTGAGGAGGGAATGAAGGGAAAAGGTGGATTAGCCCACAGGTGAGTGGGATGGAGAGAAGGGGTTTTTGAAAGGAGAGAGAGGAGAGTTGAGAAGGCTTAAATGGGAAGAAGGGGGCTTATGAAGGAAAGGAAGAAGAGAAGAGAAAGAGAATGTGATGGGCACTGGTAGGTGAGGCTCTCCTTCATTGCTAGCTGTCTTTTACTATCCCTTCACTGTCGTGATGTTGAAGTCTTCTCTCTCTCTCTCTCTCTCTCTCTCTTTACTTTCTCTCTCCTCAGATTACTAGCGGGTCCCACACCTCTCTCTCACCCAACACCCCTCACCCTTTCCTCCATTCACGGACTTTCACCCCACAAAAGCAAAAACAATCTTCATTTCCATTTAATTCAATTTCAATCCATCTACCCCCTTTCCCACATCACCCCCCTCCCAACCAAAACTAAAAATGCCATAATAGTAATACCAAACGTAAATGCCTTTTCAATGACCAAACATCAGAAAATTGGGTTTAGGATTTCACATTAGAAAAAGCATAGCCATTTTTTTTTTTGCTCTTTACCTTTCTTTGTTTAACACTGATTTGAGCGAGAAGAAAACAAAAGTGGGGAAGAGTGAGAGGAAGTGCTTTGCATAAATAGAAGAAGCTGTGCACTCGGATTTGTCTGCCTTTAACCGCCGTTGTTTCGGACAATGTTTGTGTTTAGTGTCAGATTTCTTAAATAAAACAAAAAAAAAATTACTGCATAGGTTTGCAGTAAAGTAGTACCATAAAATGCTCAAAAGTCAGAGTTTTATGAGTTTCCTACTTTCCTCGAAGCGCGTATCATACACGGAAATTATTTATTACAAGTTAGTATTATAAGTTTTTGCTACGGGTTCGCAAATCGATGATTCTTCTGTATTCCTCGCTGGCTATGGTAATTCTAATTTCCACAGGTTGTATATATATTGCATTTACGCGTTTCCCACTAAAAACTAAAAGATAAATATTTACACAGTTTTTAGAATTAATTTTACACATTTAAATATAATATTTTATTAAAAATAAACACTTGTTATATTAAAATACGAAAACAATAAATAATTATTCCTTTTAGCGCATTTACAATATTATAACCAAACAATAAATGCTTATTGCTTTAGCATATTAATGAATATTTTAAAAAATAAAAAATAATAGGTGAAAATTTTAAAATAATATATGAAAAATTGTAAATAATTAAAAATTTAACAAAAAAAATAAAAGTTGAAAATGATATATTTTTATAAGATTTTTTTTATCAAATAATTTTTTGAATTTTAATTTTTAAAATAAAAAACTCTTCTGAGAAATACAAAACAAATATATTCTAAATATTCTAGCTTTTAAATTGTGGCATGAAAGTGAACTTATGAAATTGAATGAAAGAAATTTAATAATATTGATATCATTTATTTATATATGAAAACTGTTCTATATTTATTGATATTTTAAGTTTAACAGTTACTAATTTTTTATTTTTACAAAATATAAAAATATAAGATTATAAATTAAATACAAATGTATTTCATATATTTGTAATATATGTGACTATATTTTATGTTTAATAATTTTTTTATTAAATATGGCCTTACATATTAAAAGTAATCTTAATTTAAAATTATAAGTATAAAAATAAAATGAAATTTTATTAACTGATATTCCGAAATAATTATTAAAAATAAAAATATTTGAAAATAGTTTAAAACATATTAATAACACGTTTTTAATTTTTAATCAATAATAGTTTTCATAAAATAAAAAAGTTCCAACTCAAATTACCCTTGTTTGTCCAAAGAATCACAAGCACTCCCAAAGTTTGGATTTTACCGAACCGCCTGCCATGGTTTGACAAATATTTTTTTAAAAATTTTTGACCATTTTAATTATAAGTCTGCTTTTGTGGAAAATTCTTTTTCTTTTTTTATTGTTAGGAAAATAAAGAAAAGGACAATCCTGAAATTAATCACAAGGAAATTTTGAATACAGCAGTGTAGGGGCTTTAGAATTTGCTTCTTTTCTGATCAAAGCCAACAAAACAGAGTTCTACAAATTCTTTTTGTCTTTTTTTTAGAAAATTTGAACAATCCCTTTTTTAATGTTCCACTTGCCTGATTTTCTATATTTTTATAAAAAAATATTTTTTAATATCCGAAACTAATTTATTATTTTTTCGACATCAATTATACTATATTTATTATTGTTATCATGTTATAATTTCTATGTGGAAAGTTTGAATTTTAGAATCACTAACTATTTTAAAGAGGATCTTGTTTAATTACTTTTCTAACTCGAGAATTTTCATTTAAATCATTTATATTTTTTTATTAAATACAATCTCATTTAAGTTAGATAAAATTATTATAAATAATTAAAAAGTTCTAAAATTTTCGAACAAATACATATCCAAAACCTCTACATATTACTTAAATTAAAAATCTTCCATTAATGAGAACATCAATTCAAAGATACCTATAAAGAAACTAATTATCTTTATTTAAACTATTTTTATTTTTTTTATTGGAAGCGATGTTTTCAAAGTCGACATGATCCCTAAAAGTGAAACAACTCACTTTTTAATTATTTAACATTATTTCATACTTATAACTTGAATTCAAAATTGCTAATTAAATTCGATCAATCTTTCATCAATTAATCTGCATGCTCAATAATTTAAAAATGTAATTTTTAATAAAGTATAAATTATTTATTCTCCAACATGAGCTAATAAGGGTTCAGTTTTAGGCAATATATAAAAAACAAAAACAAAAAATTCGTGTATGTACTTGTGCTATTTTTTTACCTTAAAAAACCTCATTCTACCCTTGAAAAGTTTTATGAAAAAAAATATATATTTCCTTTCAACAAACACATGGTGACGGTAAAATGAACTTAATACTATAAAATTATACTTTGATTCTACATTTTTTTAATTTGAAACTCTCAAAATATGAAAATCACATTAAATTGAGTGGGGCAGCTTCATTTAAGAGAACAATTTACTTTCAGCTCCTATTCGTATTCACAAATTTCAAATTCTAAGTTCTTAACTTACAGTTCTGGTTGTTTCAAACAAATAAAAAAATTGAAAAAAATTGGCAATTTGATTAAAAAAATAGAAGAATGCTATTTTTAAAAAAATATGTTTTATTTTGTTCACTCCAATTAAATAAATATATATTATTAATATTCACATTTTTCCTTTTATTTTTATTCAAATCAAGACGAAAACCGAGTTATCTGTACCTGAATCAACAGGGATTACTGATTAAGAAAATAAAAGAAGAAAAACTCCTATTTTGACATAAGTTTATTTATTTAAACATTATAAAGTTAATCAAAAGCTGAAGTTTCATAAATTTTGTAGTGTAACTAAATTAAACTATGAACTGTGGTTTACTTAACAAACCAAGCTTTATATGAAAAATAAACTTACTTGGAGTCTAAAGAGTAAAATTTCACAATTTATTAAAATTATTTTATTGAAGTTAAGATAAGTCCGACGTCTAAAGATACATAAAGTACTTCTGTTAGGCTTAACCAATTTTTTTTAAATGTAAATATGACCGTCTTATATTAATAATTTAGTTTCTGTTATATACAAATTATATTGATAAAACAATCTTAAAATGTGTTACGTCATGCATTTAAATTGATTAAAATTTAATTTTTTAATTAGTTTTTGTTATATTTCAATTTTATTTAGTAAAGCAATTTTTTATACCTTCATTAACATGTTTAGTACCGTTGTTAGTATTTTTAAAAAGTTATTTTAAATTATTTTTATATTCTTCAATTTTTAGTTAAAATGTATATTTATTTTTATGCTTAACATATTTGTATGTTTTAGTGTCTTATTTATTTATTTATTATTATAAATTTAATATTATTTGATTTTTCATAATAATATTACTAATTTTAATATATATATTTTTATGAAATATATTTATTTTAAATTATTATTTTAATATATTATTTATTTATTATAAATAAACATTGAATCTTTTGATACAAATTGAAATCAGAAAAAAAATTATTAAAAAATTATCCATTTAAAAATTGAAATTTTTTTTTTAATAAATATTTAATTAAATTTAAATATATTTTTATTAAAAATATATCACACATTTCAAATTTTAATCCTTTATTCAATTTTAATTATTTTATATTTATCAATTTATTCAACCATTAATTTTATTAAAAAATTAATTTTATTAACTTATTAATTTTTAACTTTTATCTAATTTTCAATTTTTTATTTTAAAATAATTTTTACCTAATTTATCGTTAATTTTGACAAACACATTTTTAATATTTAATATTTTTTACCCGTTAATAAATCACATGTTGTTTTTACAATGTTACTTGAATATAATGGGTTTTCATCTTCTGAGATGATCACTGCCATTCACAACTTACAAAGTGAGAAGTTAGACGAAAATAAATAAATAAATAAAATAGTGACAATCGATACTAATTCAGATTTAAGTATATTCTATTATTTTGTCACATGGAACGCAACCTAACTGGAGATTGAAATCGTGCCAGAAAAAATGGGTAAGAACCCAATTAACCCACTTTCATAAGAAAATTATTTCTATGTCCCATCAAAGCTCATGCTTATTTGGCATGAGAATTCAACCTACAAGTTCAGGATCAATTTTTATTTTATAGTTTCATCATGAAATCCCATTTCTATATTGGACGTCGGTGTCAAAAAAAAAAGGCATTACTTATTTTTTTTCTTTGACTATTATATTTGCTTATCATTTATTTTTTAGAGTGGAACTTATTACAGGTACTGCACTTTAAAACTTTAACTGTGCCAATTTATACAACTATCTAGATCCTACCGGATTTTGTTATGAAATTTAAAATGATATGTGTTGAGGGGAGAGTAATTAATTAGATCACTCAATGCCAATAAGGCATTTTTTACATTTTATCTTAGGATGAGTCCTTTCATAAATTTAGTAAAAATGAGGAAAAAATATTATATAAAAATACGATTGGTACAATTCTTTATTTACTGAGTTAATCCTGATAAAAATTAACATAGTAAGTTTAAAATATTGGCTCAAAAATTACATTGGAAATTATTTGAAGTAAAAATTAGAAAAATAATTTTATATCTATTTTTACCTTTTTTCCATTATTTACTAATTTATTTATTTTTTTAATCCTTGAAAGTTTGAGCAGCTCAAGTTTGTCCCAATTGAGAGAGACCTCCCAGAAAGTTAAAGTATTCATCTAAATTAACAATTACCACGTGGCTACTTCTACGAATTTTATTTTAAAATGTAAAAAAAAATAAAAAATAAAAGAAAAAGGTTGACAAAAGTGACTGCACAACTGAAGTGTGTTCAGCTTTGGGCCAAATAGAAATGATGGGCTCACTTACTGTCACAATTTATCTTTTTTTTTTTATAACTACCTTGAATTACACTCTTTGAATCAATCCCTTAAAAAATACTCACGCCCTTCTCTCTCTAAAAAATCTGTTAAAAAGGGGACAAAGAGAGCCAGTGTGTGTGGTAGTGCAGTGGTGCTACTTCCATTCATCCTTTACTTCTTTAACTAACTTGGGTTGCACTCTTTGAATCCCTTTCTTCTAAAAGACTTATTCTTCTTCTTCAAACCAAAGGGAAAAGATAATAATAATAATAATAATAATAATAATAATAATAATAATAATAATAATAATAATAATAATAATATTATTATTATTATTAATTGGTTCAAAATCCAATTACAATTTCCATGAGTCAGGTGTTAGGCTTTATAGCAATTAATCATCCCAAAAATCGCCGCCTTCAAAGTTTGCTGAAAAAACAACTCAGATTATTTATTCTATTTTTATTTGGATTGAATCTGTACTGTACAATTCAATTTCCAAGGTACCAATCAATATATAGATGTAATCAGTTCCAATTATCGCCTAACACGCTATTTATGGAAACAAGTCTACCTTTCCTTAACGTCTTTCGGATTTCACGATTTTGACGTTCACAATTTTTTTGTCCTCTTTGATATCTTAATTCGAGTTCTTTCCTTCTTCAATAATATATGAAAATATTTTAGTTTTAAATTTCCTTAGTTTCAATTTTGGACCCCTTTTTTGTTTGGACTTTGACCGATATATTTTTATTTATTTGCATTTTAATCTCTTAGATATCAATATATGGGAATAATTATTTGTATAGCCACAACGACTGATATTTTAGTAAATTATAATATAATAATGAAATTTCAAAGAGTAAAAAATATTCAAACTATAGAAACTGGAATTTTATTTAAACTATAAAATGACTATGTATATAAAAAAAATTAATTTTTTAATGACTGTTGAGAATTTTAATGTGTTATATACTTATTTACTTTATAATAGTTTTTTTTAAGTAAATAATGGCTGGCATTTTCTTTAGATTTGGAAGGTAGTATTACATCCATTTAATGAAAAATAAAAACAAATTTTGAGTTGAAGCCAGAGATAGTAAAAGAGTTTTTTATTTTATTTCATTTGATATATTTCAACACGCTTATACGCTCGAATACAACTGGTATATACTTTTTGACTTCACATGGCAAACACAGTTCATTTATCATAAGCAACTTTCACATTTATTATATTTTTTGAACTATCTTTTTCGTTCTTTTATACCACAAAATTTGAAGTCATTTAATAATTGAAACTATAGATAACGAATGAAAAAAATACATATAAATAAACGAATCGTCAACAATAGGAAGTGTCCGAACGTGAAGTTGCACCGACGCTTTTGTAACTCACTTCCAAGAAGTGTTCACTATTTAAAGACACTTACGCGATTAATTGCGAGTTTAAGAAAATTAAATTTAAATAAACGACGTGATTGAACGTCGAGTAGCATGATATGCTGAGTCTTCAAAATGAAGGGTTGAATGGGTTTTCGCATTATTAAAATAAAACGATAATCAAGTTGCTTCCTTAAATTAATTGTGTGTCGGTTCAACGAGCAAAATGCTCTTGTACTTGTTCGGATTCAAAATGGCACATGGGTTTGTATCCTTGTTGTGTGAGCATGCATGATATATAATTACACAAGGATAACATTAATTGATATTAAGTATTAATTTTATATTATTAATCATTTTTTAAATATAAAGTTATAAAATAACTGTTAAAGTATTTAATATTATTTTTATTATTATGTATAATAAATTTTATATAATTTAAATATTTATAAATACATTATTCAACAATAAATAATTATTTATAATTAAATAATATTATATATTAAATAAAATAATAAAATGTTAAATATTTTTTTAATTATTTAAAATTTGCTAAATTTAATTTTTTTAAAATTATTAATTTAACCGTTAAATTATTTAAGTCTGTATGTTTAAAAAAATTAACAACAACATTATTTAAAACGTTATCAATTCAACACTTGGTGTAAATTCATGTTGTCCCATCATATAAACCGAGGTGCAATGCCAAAATATCTCAATACAGAAAATGTATATAGATTAACTTGGTTTCTGATAATGTTTTCTAATTTTTATTTTAAAATTTTATAAATAGATAAAATTCTAAAAATGAAAAATAAAATTGAAATAAAACAGTATTCTTTAAATAAAAATAAAAACATAAAAAATAAGATATTTTCATAAACTAAACAACTGCTAAATATTTATTCAACCACATGTTATTTTACACCATAATTATAGCAAATGAATACAATGAATATATATTAAGAATTAGTTAGATTTTAATTTTTTTCCATGTTAATAATTGCTCATGTAATAAATAATAATTAAGTAAAGTTAGTCTAAAATGTTGATTCTTGAATTTAAATTTGAATTTGAATTTTAGATTTTAACTAATTGTAATAATTAAGTTACTCATAAATAGTATATTGTCAACTTTCTATCTTATATGTTGAGTCCTTTTGTATTGTTTGGTATCTCTTTGGTTTATTTTATGTTAAATTTTTATCCATATCCTTATTTTCAAACGTATTAGCATTTGTTGAATAAGTATATTTTGGATTCGTTCGATATATAAGTATATATATAAGTATATATATATATATATATATATATATATATATATATATATATATATATATATATATATATATATAGACACACATGTACATGTGCATATCTATCTATTTATTTATATATTACAGTATTAATAATTTGAAATGTATCAGAAATAATTCTAAATAATTTTATATTATATTATAATAAATAAATTATTATAAATCTCTTTTAAAATAAGAAAATATTTAATATTGATTTAGATATTATAAAACTATGATATAAAAAATTAAAATAGTCAGTCTATTAAATTATATAATAAAAATAAAAATTATTTTATATTTTCAATATTTAAAATTTTAATATCATAAATATTTTAAAAAATTAATGAACAGTATAATTTTTAGAAGGGTACAAAAAATAAAATATCATTATCTATTATTTAAGTATATTTTTATATATTATATAATTTTTGCTTTCATATTATGGATGTCATTGAATGTATATAACAATTGACTAAAAAAATAAATCATATCTATGCCATCACAAAATAATCAATTTATAATTTTTTCAAAGTTTATACAACAATTTAGTTAAAATAAAAAATATAATAAAGATTTTATAATTTCAGTCAAATACCAATAAAACTAAAAATTTATAGGTAAATATTTTTATTTTATTACCTTATAATAATGAATTTTACAATTTTAATCGAATAAATATTTATTTATATTATTTTCATATTCACTAATTATTGATATTATTAAAATAATTATTTTTAAAAAAAAATTATTTATAAATGTATGTAATTTTATTAATTGAATATATAAAATAAAATAAAATAATTTTTATATAATTTTATCAAAATCATAACGATAAACTTATATCTAGACTTTGTCTAACATGAATCATTTAACAGTAGCCTAAATTTAAACCACTACATTGTACTTATTATAATTTATAAGAGATAAAAAAATTCCTTTTCATGTATAAATATGATCCAAATTTAAAAATGTTAAAAATAGTTTTATTGATATTTTAATTTTTTTTAATCATTAATAAGTAATGACGTATCAAGCCATAAATTTATTTTATAAACGTACAAATAGATCCCTCTTTTTAGTATATTTACAGTCTAATTTCAAAAATAGTAAAATTTAACAAGTCTCTCTTTAATATATGAAAATAACATTTTGTTAGTAAAAATAATTAATATAAAGTAATAATTTTGTTTTAATAAATTAAATAGATCAATCCTTAAATGTATAAAAAATTAAAATTAGGAAAAAATATTTAAAATTAATTTAATATGAAATATTGTATCACTTGTTTAATAATTATAATTTATAATTTATAATTTAATGGTAAATCATTGATTTAATATCTGGAGTAGCACTTCATTGAAATTCAAAGATAAAATTTATTACAATATTTAAAAATATTTTATTGAATATCAATTTGTAGATGTTGATATCATTATAAATAAAATTATCAAATAAAAATAAAAATAAATTTTGATACTTTCAATTTAGAATTTTATTTTAGATATTAAAATTATAAAATAAGTAGTTAGTAATTTGTGTAATGCATATTATTTATTTTTTAATGTTAATATCTATTTACTTATTTATTTATCATATATGTATAAGAACTATTTAATATGATATATTATTTATTTTAATAATTTAAATGTAGATATGATATTATTTTATTTGTAAATAATTATAAAGATTTGAATTTTAGTTATTTTATGTGAAGGGATCGGACTTTTCAATTTTTTAGATAACAAGTATTCACGATATCAAAGTGTACGATCTATGATTAAAATTAATATTATTTAGTAGGTCACACTTTGAGATTTCAGAAAATTAAATATCAGGTTTAAGGTTGGAACTTGTCTTATATGTTAAATTGTAAATTCAGGTTTAGGATTTTTTAAGTGTAAGGTTGGATATTGAAACATGCCATATTCAATGAGTTACAATTCATGATCCAAAATATTCAAATGGTTCAGGATTGAAATATATCGTATATGTTAGATTATAAGTTGAGAACCAGTATAGTCAAATATACAATTCATGATAAAAATATGTTTTATATATAATTTGGATCATAGTTTTAAGTCTAAGATTTTAAAGAATAGATTTTAAGGTTACAATCTATCTAATCAATTGGATTATGAGTTGAAGTTGAATAGTAACTGAAGAAGATAATACAAGTTTAACCCACTTAAATTGTTCATTCTAGTAACTAGATGGTTTAAAATCCATTGTCAAGCCTCAACTAACAGCATTCCAAAACACTTTAGACAACATAAGATATGAGAATTATCAAGTTAATTTTTTTTAAAACAACATAATAATAACCATTAAAATTTTATTTGTATGTCTTTTATTTTCACATATCTTGATTTAATAAATAATAAATAATATTTAATATCAATTAAATTGGTTATTTATTTAGGATTAGATTATATATATATATATATATATATATATATATATATATATATACTCTATCTTATATGCATTATTATTATTTATTTATAAGCTGGCCATTATGTTAATTTAGTATGTATTTTTTAATGATTAAAATACTAATTATATGATATAAATTTTTGTGGATCATTTTTTAAGATAGGATAAAAAAATATGATATGAAAATAAAATAAAATGAGATAGGATAATAGTAAGTTTTAGATTTTTATTGTATTTTATACTTGATGCACACTAAAGTAATAAATTTTATAATATTATATTATTTTTTAAATTTTGTGATGAATAAATAATGTTATAGGATTTAAAAATAAAAATATATAAAAATTAAAATTATCAACAAATATTTAAAAATTATTTATTTTTAATACAATTAAGATTAAAATTATGATTTTTTATTATTTAAAATTTAAAATTAAATCGATTTTTTAATAAGTTAAAATTAAAACCAAAATAAAATTATCAAATTAAATGATTTTTTTTAATAATTTTACATAAGTAGGATATTTTTTTTATAATTTTTAAAAATATGAAGAAATCAACATAGAAGTTATAAAATATTTTAAAATCATATTAAATGATTATAGTATATATTGTATTTTATGATGGTAAATATACGGTAATTTATGTCTTTTCATGTTATATATCAGGTGAAAATAGTACATACTATATAGGAAAATAAGTCACTAAAATAAAAAGAATAATATTTTCTGACTATAATGATAAAATTATTTATTTTTATTACAGAATAATTACCCCTTACAACAATCAACCGGTAAAGTTTAGCACTCCAAATTTAGAAGTAACATGAACTATTTAGAAGTGAAACCTATAATTTTGATATATGAGTAATTATTAATGTTTGTTAAATTACGATTCTAACCATTCATTAAAAATTTAATAAATTTATTAGCTAATTTTAACTTCTCTAAATTTAGAATACTTTTTTTGCTTATTCGTATAAGCTAAATCCTTATATCTAAGTATGGAAAATATTAAGTAAGTATTAAATTGATATATATATATATATATATATTCTCTTTTAATATCTATATTTAATGAGAATTTTTATTTTATTTTATTTTTTATTTTTTTAAATATATTAAAAGACAAGTTTAAAATTTTAAAATTAAAACTATATATTAAATAAATAAATAGGTTAATGAAATGATAAATTTAAAAAATAAAATTAATTAAGAGAAAATATCATAGAATTTTTAGTTAAAAAAAAGATTACATGTGAAATTTCAGTAAAATATCTTTAGTATTTTATATAAATCTTGATTTTGAATTGATTGTTTAAATATTAAATATGATCCGTTGTAAATAGCTACTACATCATATTAATTATACACATAAATAACTTGTGGATATCTTATTAAATTTCTAAATATTTAAATTTTTATAAGTTCACTATTTGTATAAATGTGTTCAGTTATTCTGTTAGGTATGTATGAACTTGTTTTGGTATACAAGATAAAAGATAATCTACTCCTAATATTATCTCGAAATCAATTATCAACATGGATTCTTCTAGGCCATAGGTATACATTCATAATCTTGATTCTCTAATTAAATGCTATGGAATGTGATATTACGTGTACCTGTATTTAAATTTGATTTAAGTAATTTTGAGAATTAGGATTCACTGATATCATATTAAATTTAAATATTTATATTAATTTAATAAATTTATATAAAATATAAAATTTATTAATTTAAATTTAAAATTTTTTATCAAATAAATTATTTATATAAAATTTTACACAAAATAAATAATAAATATATATTTTATTTTATAATTTTATTTTAACAATTTATATATTATTTAAATATATATAAAAATATCAATAATTGAATAATATATTTATATATTTTTAAATTTTTTAAAATTTAATATAAATAATTATAAAAATATTATAACATAATTTAATAGTTAGATTAGTTAGTTTTTTATTTTATATAAAATTACTAAATTAATACAAATATTAAAATTTAATCTATAATATTTAAGTTTTATAATATATATATAGATGCATATTATATGTCTAAAGATATTATTTTCCGCTCAATTTTTGTTACTTCACTCGTGAACCGGGTCAAAAGGATTCTTCTTCAATGATTTCCAGTTTTCTTTGTGGATAGTTTGAAGATTAAGCGCAATCTATGCAAGAAGAAATGAATTTATAAGTTTGGAACATATTAAAAATCATGTTTAATTCAACAAAAATAAAGACCATTGAAATTAACCGCGTGGTCTATAAGCAAAATTTTAATGAAAAAGAAAAGTACATATATAATTGATTATAAATAATATCAATATTTTAAAACGATTGATATACGGATATAAGATGCATTTTGCATAATTTTAAATATATACTTCTAGCACTTTTTCTAAGTTTTTTGTGTTTGTATATTGAATATATATACTTCTTAAACTGCAATCGAAGATTAATTTATTTTAAATATAAAAATTATTGAAATAAATATTATCTGTTTTAATAATTTTTTTATAAACATAACTAAAATTTGAATCCCTATAAATATATTTTAGAAAATATAAAATTAATTATTTTCCAATTATATTATACTTAATTGATTAGCACCTATATGATTAGTCTTAAGTTTATATATATATATATATATATAATTAAATAAATAACATGTTTTTATATTTATAGGTATTAATTTATAAGATATTTTCCTGTCCACGTTAGTACAAATGCATCTTAAAGGTGACTTTGTTCGAGTTATATTCTCGAGAATAATATTTTTATGAATACTATGTATTAAGAATATTATTTAAAGTGAATTTAAAAATAATTATCGTTCGATTTTAATATTTTAAAAATTAAAATATATGAGGAAAAAAAAACGGGCATAAAATTAATAGTAGGATTAAAAAAATGAATTTTCTATTCCATGCATTAATAGGTAGTAAAAGCAATAGTAATTTTTAATGTAAATTATTTTTAATTTATAATATTAATATTTTTATTATAAATAATTTTACTTGATTTGATAATATTTACGGTATGATAAAATTAATTCTTTTATAAAATTTGACCTCTAAAACTTCATTTAAAAATAATTAAGTATATATTATTTAAATCAGTCTTCCATTAATAATAAATGACTCTTTTATTATCAATGTAATTGAATCTCTCTCACTATAGTTATTAAAAATATTTTTCATTTTTTCATGAAAATATAACATAATAATATACTCGCCTCTTATTGTAAAAGCAAAAACCGAACAAAACATAAAATAATATATTTTTTAAGAAAATAATAATACTTGAGAATTAAAAAAAACATGTAACAGATATAAAAGTCTTATATCCCCTACAAATAGAAAGAATTTTCAAAACTTAACATAACACCCTCTAAAATGTGAGTGATGTCCCATAATAGCATGAATGAAAAACAAAGCGTGGAATTCGGCAAGTAATAATTTAGTACCTTACCTTTGTTTTTTTTTTTAAGCGTAAAAAGCGATGAAAATCTAATCTCTAATCTTTATATAAACTAATTTAATTTTTAATTTTTGATTTTAAATCAATCTTAATGGTTTAATAATTTACCTTTGTTTTACCTGAAATAACCTTACCTTGGTTAGCCTCCATGTTGGTGTGGGTCCCGTGTTGCATGTTCGAAGGTTCGGTCCACACGTTGATCAACGTGGCGAATATAGACTAACCCAGTTACTGTGGACCCCACCCACTTAGTTCCAGCTGGTTCATCAAAATCACGCGACGTGGGTCTTCCTCACGTGACATTGCAATCACCATTTTTAGCCATCGCTTCTTATTTGTCATCTGGTGTCACTGTACCGAATCAGATTCCGCCACGTGTCGAAGCGGACTTTTTTGCGCCACCCATCCCTTTTATTTTAGAAGGAAAGTAAGTGAGTGAGTAAGATATTTTATTTGATTTGTGATTTGTTATGGTTTTGAACTATTTGGGTGATCATGTGGTGGTGGGACCCAGCACCGTACCTAAACAAGGTCTGCGACAAATTGTGATCTCTGAGGGACTTTTGCGGGTCATACCGCGTACAATTCATGCCCCACAAATCAGTCCTTAATTTAGGATAACCATTATCACTTTAATAATTATATAAAGGTGCTTTTTTCGGTACCTTTGAAAATCAGGGGTATGGTACCCCTTCCCCCAAACACCACTAATATGATGATACCTGTCCTAAACTTTATTATTATATAATATTTTACATAAATACATCCTAAACCCTAAATCCTAAACCCCAAACCATAACCCTAAATCCTAAACCCTAAACCCTAAATCCTAAACCCTAAACCCTAAATCCTAAACCCTAATACTAACCCCATATCCTAAACCCTAGACCCTAAACCCTATATACAGTGGTTTTTGGGGGAAGGGGTACGGTACCCCTCATTTTTCTGGGGTACCGAAGAATTTACCTTATATAAATATTATTAACAAACATATAACATATCAGGTGAAACCGTTGAATGATTATCAACTTAATAATATCAAACGTAGAATTCATTTATAATGAATTTTATTTTAATTTATCATCATAAAAAATATGTTATCACACAATAACATCCTCTTATAAAAAAAACCTTTTCAATCTGTCTTTTCGTCTTTTACTTTAAACAATTACGTAATTTTGATTTCAACAATCTTGATCAATTTTTATTTATTTTTTTTGTGATTTTTTGTTACATTTCTTTTTCTGAAATTTTGTTACAGAATATGCAAGGGATCCAGTCATTCAGATTCTCTTAACTTAAGTCTCATCTTTTAAAACTTATGTATCTATTATTTTTTTTGTGTGTATTAAGTTGGTGAGATTTTATAAATATTTATGAAAGAGTACGAGATATAAATTTTAACATGCCTTATCATATACTTTATTTGTTATCATTTTAATTATTAATTTAGAAGTTTAAGATAATATTTATTATTATCATTTTGTACAAAGACATTAATGATAAGAAAACTTAATTAACAGAAAAATAAAAAGGGAAAAATAACAATATTAATTACATATCTTTTTTAATTTATGTAAAATAATTTTTTTTAAAAAGGGAAAAATAACATGAAATGTTCCACTTTGGAATGCATGTTCATTCTTTAACAATTTAATTTAAAATGAGATAAAATATCCTCTTTTGGTCTAAAAATAATGAAGGAATAAGAAAATAAATATTTTGGAAGCTAGTTGGTTACAGGTAAAAGCAGAAGATGATAAGAATGTCTTGATCCATAGAGGGTAGTACAGCTCACGAGCAGAATGCAGTGAACTGAAAACTTGAAACAAACAAGGCGATGGAGAAACAACAAGAGAAAGAGCATGATTTTGAATGTATGTTGACTAATGATAATTGTTATTTCCTTGTTATATGATTGGACTTGCCTCATGTTTTCATTATATATATATATATACATACACACAGATTCGACGACCAATGGTTTGGATCCCAAAACCCACATTCTTAGCCAGTTTTCCCTTTTAATTTTTTTTATCTGAATAATTTTTCTAACCGTGTGGACAATGATTAGTTGTCACCTCTTGTGAACCCTATCCAAAGTTATATATTTATTTCACTGTACAGATTCTTTTCCTATAACAAAAATTTAAAATTTTATATAAATCATCCCAACACTTTTTCAGTAGGTCGATTTTAGCGAATTATATTTTCTTTTAAACCCGAGCCTTAGTGTAAATATATGTTTTTATATAATATAACTATATATATTTCTCTTAAAAAATATGTTTTTGATATAACATAATTGTTCATTGTTAACCCAACAGGAAACATTATAATTAAGAAAGATATTAATATATTATTTTGAATATACTAACTTTACTATATTTTTTATGATATATATTGAAAAAAAATAAAAAATTATAAAATAAATGTTTTAATTTTTAAAAAAATGAACAATTACAATAATACGTTGAAAAGAATATACTTAAAAATTTGTTTTTTAATATTTTTTATATATGAAATATTCGAACGTATACCTTATCCTACTTTTAAATGATTTTATATTTATTTATTTTATTATATTTTACATTTATATGTAAAGAGATGATGGGGGATTTTTTTTTAAATAAATGGTCTTTACAAAATTAAATACAAAAGAAAGATTTTGTATAAGAGATGGGTATAGAAAAATGTGCAATTTTTTTAATTAATGTGTTTTTAAAAAATAAATATTTTAAAGTTATTTAAAAAAATTTAAAAAAATTTGACAATAAAATATTTTTCTTTAGATGCTAAAAATCTTAGATCAAATAGATAATAAATACTACATGCATTAGATTTTTGAAATATTAGATGTTACAATCATACAAATAGTTTATCTAAAATTTATATTTCTATCGTATGTATGTTTAGGTTGTTTTTAATAAAGATAGATTTATTTTTAGCAAGAAGTTGTTGTAAATAAATTAACTTATTGATGTGTAGTATCAATGAAATTAATGTTGAATTTTTCAATAATTCTAATAAAATGATAATTAATTTTTGTACGTCTTGTTCTAAAATATTGAATTGAGAGGGTTTAGATAGATTAATAACACTAGTACTATTATATAAAATAAGTATATTATGTTTGTGCAAAAATTAATCTTCTAATTTATATTTTATCCATAAAAGTTTTGAATAGTATATTATAACAGGTGTATTTTGCTTAATTGAGATAGTTATTGAATTCGTTTCTTATTGGATCATAATAATAAGTTTACAACAATTAAACGATATTTTCTAGCAGTGTTTTTTTTTATCCATTTTATCGTTAGTTTAGTTAATATAACAAAAAAATTTTAACTTAAAATTATAATATTTGAATACAACACCGTAGTTACTACTCTCAACAAAATATTTGAAAGTACAATATTTGAATACAATACCATAGTTACTACTTTCAACAAAATATATGAAAAATTTTCTACAATCTTAAGGTAGTGTTTTTTAAAATATGATCGAGATCTAGTATAAAAATAAAAGTTAAAATAATGTTTGATTTACTTGCAATGATGTATAACAAAAATTTAATTATATCTCTATATAAAATATAATCAACAAATTTACAAGACAAACAAAAATTTAATTATATCTCTATAGAAAATATAATCAACAAAATTACAAGACTTATCTTTCGTTAAGACAATTGAATACTGTACCAGCATAGTTATGAATTTAGATATATTTATGTTGAACTTTTAAAAATTTTGTTGGTACATTTTTTTATGAATATATATATATATATATACATATATATATATATATATATTTGATTCGAAGATCAAAATTTTTTTTAAACTTCTTATTATGCTCATTATACATCATTTTAAAAATAAAATTTACATAAAAGATTATATATATTAAATAAAAATGAAGTTTCTCTTAAAATCATTTTTAAAAAAAAGTTTCTATCTTCTTTGTTGAAAAATATTTTGAAATAAAAAAAAACTAAATTTTCATATCAAACTTTAGGATTTTATTTTGTACTACACAAAACTTTTTTTAATTTAAAATATTTCGAAAAGAAAAATTTTAAATTAAAAAGTTGTTTAACCTAATCTTTTTTTCTTCTATAAGATCATTTAAAAAACACTTTTAACATTCACTTGGTAAAGTTTAATTTTATTTTGAGCAATAAAAGCAAAAATTGTCCTAATAATTTTTTATTTAGCTATTGGTTTAAAATTTTTTTGTAAAATTTAACCTTGTTATTTATATCCGTACACTATTAGCCTAACCTTATTTTTTACTATTTTCTATCTTTATCAAATTTATTTATGTATGCTTACTTTGTCTCAACATACTTTTAGTTTCTAATATAGGGATAATTGTTGATATTTCTCATTGTGTGGATTAATTAAAATTTTCTTATGTTGTCACACCAGTGGAAAAATAGCTTTTTATAACAGGATTTTACGTCGGTTATTCGCCAACCGATGTAGAAAAAAGGCGGTGACATTTTTGTAAATATATTTGACACTTTCTACATCGGTTTCTTTATAACCGATGTAGAAAAACAGACGGTGGCATTTTAGTAAATAAATTTGACACTTTCTACATCGGTTGATTTGTAACCGATGTAAAAAGTGACTTTCTACATCGGTTGAGTAGTGTAACCGATGTAGAAAGTTCTTTTTACATCGGTTCTCTGAAACAACCGACGTAGAAAGTCTGTTTTCCCTCCTCTTTATCTGATGCGACCGTTGTCGTCCCATAAGTTAAACACTCCATTACGAGCTCCTGCCCTAACTCATCTCTGAGCCTCCACAAGCACCGTCGTCGTCGTCGTGAAAAGCACCGTCGTCGTCGTCGCGAAGAGCCCCATCGTTCTCTGAAACAACCGTTGTCGTCTACGTCGTCGTCGTCTACACCGGTATGTAGCATTCTGGCTCTCTGCTTAGGGTCTTTGTTCCTGTTTCTGCATTAGTGCTTAGCCTTAGGTTCTCTGTTTTGTTAAATCACTATGTTGCTCGGTTAGCTTATCGTTTGCCTTCTCTATTTCTACATGTTACTCGTTTGCCTTATCTGTTTCTACATGTTACTCTGTTTTAGCATTGCATAAAATGTATTTTTGTTTTTATTACATTATATTGCAAAGATAATACTCTGTTTCTACATATTACATTATATTGCATAAACCAGAATAGATTATATTACTGTTTTGGCATTGCAAAAATAGTGCTAAGAGCTTTGGAATTCAAGGAATGGCATAGGTTGAAGCTTGAGGCAGTTTAGTTCAACTTAGGTCTCTACAATTGGTTATTGTGGTGTTTAGAAGATTATTAGAGGTGATGTGTATATGAGCAAGAGTTTTTGGGGAGGGAAAATGAAGATAATATGGTCAGTTAGAATCTGTTAGTAAGACAATAAAAATGAAGGAGATTTGAGTATTCAAAGCTTAGGAGTGGTTTAATATTCAAGGCTTAGGTCTCTGTTTCTTGTTTCTATTTCTGCATTAGTCTTAGCCTTTGCCTGTTACTTTGTATGAGGTAAATAGCCTTAGCCTTTGCTTGTTTAGGTCTCTGTTTCCGTTTCTGTTTCTGCATTAGTTGTTGTTAGCCTTAGCCTGTTTCTATTTAGGTCTTTGTATTTTCTGTTTCTATTTTGCATTAATCTTAGCCTTAGCCTTAGCCTGTTTTGCCTGTTTCTATTTTGCCTTAGCCTTAGCCTGTTTTGCCTGTTTCTGTTTTGCCTGTACCCTTAGCCTGTTTCTGTTTGTTACTGTTTCTGTTAATGTTGAAATTTGCAATATAAATATGAATTGTATTTATTGTTTCTATTCAATAATTTTTTCATATTTGTTTTCTCTACTTTTAACAGATACATGGCTGACCCTTCAGAGGTTCCTCCTTCACAAAGTGGGTCTGAGAACCCTTCTTCTCGGCAAAAGAAGGGAAGACGAGCCACACGGTTAAGGGAGTTAACCCTTAGTCGGAGCGGTGAGCAGAGGATTCCCATAGAGTTTGATCAGGCCACTGGGAATCCATTAGGGCCAAACAAGACAAAGTTTAAGAGTTATGTGGCCCTCCTTGGATGAAGCAAGGCCAGTATTTTGAAGAAGGATTAGGATGATGTTGAGATGCGAGTCAAGGATCAAATTTGGGAGACTATCATGGTATTTAACTTTAAAGCTTTAAGTTTTTCCATAAATTTATCATTCACTAACCAATTACATCTTCTTTTATGTAGCTTATATATGACGTACTAAACACTAACTTCCTGAAGAGGAAGTGGCTTTCATTTGCTGGTGAGCGCTGGAGGGGCTTCAAGACACATCTCACCAGCAAATATATATATGGGTCACTCAAGGATGTGTCTCCTTGTGAGGAGTACCAGTTCCTTGATCAAGACACTTGGCAGAGATTTGTTGAGTCTCGAATGGATCCTGCATTCATTGTATGTATCTTTCTAATATTTTATTTTTTTAATTGACTAATATAAGCAATATTATGATTAAATGATTTGCTTTCTTATAACAGGAGAAAAGAAAGAAGGCTCAACAAATTTCTACTAAGAACTTTTACCCCCACAGATTATCTCGTGGGGGTTATGAGTTGCTTCAGGAGAGGCTGATGGACCAGAAGTCGAAATAACGTCAGCAATCATCTGAAGTAGACCCCTCTACGCTTCTCTCTCCACCCTCTCCACCTTCAAGCCATGAGAAATGGAAGAGGGCACACCAAACGGCAACTGGAGAGTACACATCAGAACCTTCTCGCATTGTTGCTGAGAAGATTGTAAGTAATCACACAATTTTGTAAATTTTCATTTTATTTATCTTCAAACATTTACATTACTGATAACGGTCATTTTTTGTTTTGTAGGATTCTTTGGTTGAACAAAGCTCACAAGGAGTCTTTGTTCCAACTGGCCGGGAGGACATCTTAAGTACAGCTATTGGCCAACCGGAGCATCCAGGACGTGTTCGTGCAGTTGGCCGAGGTGTTGGCCTTAGACAGTACTTTGGATTGTCTTCTAGACAGACATCCAAAGAAGGTTTGGTGTCTAGAGATGAGTTGGACGCCATGCGTGAAGACATGAGGCAAGAACTGCGGCCAGAACTTCGAGAAGAGCTCAGACAGGAGCTTAGGCAAAAGCTTAGGCATGAGCTTGCATCTTTGGGACTTTCCCAAACACAGACACAGGGTCATCATCCATCACCTTCTCCTAGGCGCGTGAGCACAAAGGGAAGTTGTGCTCTGATAGAGGACCAACTACAGGGAGAAGAGGATGTGGATGCAGGTACAGATGATTATGAGTTATATGTTGATGATCCATATCATCTGGTAGCAATTGGGAAAGTCTACACCTTGGGTTCAACCATCCATCACCAGCAAATTGATGATGATCATGTTAGAGTGGTGGTTGAACGGGTTGAAGATGCAGATGCTCCTGTTCCTGTCCCTACTCAGGAGGTTCATGTCGTGGGGCAAGCCCCCAACCATTTCATTATATGGCCGAGGAGACTTGTGCAGCGAGTTCAACCTCAGGTATTAGATAATTTTAGCATACGTTATTAATTTTTTAATATATATATTATGTGTGTCTATATATATATATATATATATATATATATATATATATATTTCTTACTATTTTGTGAATTTATCGTAGGTTTATAAGGAAGATCGTGGGAAGAAGATTGATTTAAATGCTACAGCAGATCTTCCTGAGCCTCCTGCAAAGAAATATGAGGTTGATTTGCTCACACGTCTATTTGGTATCACCATGAACTTGGGCGACCAAACTTTGCAAATAACAATGGAACCGGATATCACAGGGAAGCCCACACCTATCCCCTTCTATATTACTAAGAAGGATATATTGGAGTTGGTTGTGGGTAACGATCTCCTATGTGTAACAGTTCTACAATTATGGTTGATGTAAGTAAATTTCTAAACCTTACTTGAATTATTTCATTATCAAAAGCTAACATATGAAAATTATTCGCAATATTAGGTACCTGTATCGTATCTGCACTGAAAGAGGTAACTTACACCTCTATGGATTCCTGGACCCAGTTCATATGCAGAAAACTGGGAACAAGGTAGCTGAGATACAGGAATATCTTCAGAGGAGATTGCAGTCTGATAAAGACTGTTACCTAGCCCCCTATTTTCAATCGTAAGTCAATACTTAATTGCTTTATTTCATGAATTCAATTAAATTCCTAATTTTTGTTCATTGTCATCCATATTTTGTAGGGCCCATTGACAATTAATCATTATTTGTCCTAAGCGGAATGTAGTTGTATTTCTATGCTCTGCTTGGCAAAAACCAAAGAAAGACATAAAGGACATTATAGATTTGTAAGTTTTTATGATTTTGGTATTTATATTCATATAACTTGTTATTGTCAAAGGTATTCATTTGCTTTTTATTTTACTGTAGAGCAATGAATGCTCGACTTCGGTTAAAAGGGACGCATCCATCACATATTAAAAAGCCTGTATGGATAATTTCAAAGGTAAGTACTTTATTAAAAGTTATTAAATTATTTTATATTCTTTTATCAACATCTCTAATTATATTTCATACTCTTTTTATTTTTTTGAAGTGTCCAAGACAACCCGGAGGAACCGAGTGTGGATATTATGTGATGAGACATATGTTTCTCATTGTCTCGACTTCTATTGTTAACTCTTGGCACCAGGTAATTACAATTGTCTTCAATTAATTATTTAATTTTAATGCATGACATGTTCACTAATTTTAATCAAAAACATCTTGTAGATATTTGACAATCCTCAACCTCTGTTAGATGAAGAAATTGATGATATCAGGAGACGTTGGGGGGAATTTCTGATTGAGGTTACTAATTTGGGTTGAATTCGTGGGATTTTTAGATTTTTAGTTTGTTTTTATTATATTTTATAATAAACATTGATGTATTTATTTTAATTATATAGACTCTGTAATTTCTGTATTGTCTGCCTGGTATTCTGTTTATATATACGGGTATTGTGAATAAATAATATGGTAATTTCCTTAAATGAAAAAAAGATTTAAAAAAAAATATAAACTTTCTACCTCGGTTGTGACCTTAACCGATGTAAAAAGTTACTTTCTACATCGGTTGTGACCATAACCAATGTAAAAAGTCAGACTTTCTACATCGGTTAAAGTAACAACCGATGTAGAAAGTCTAAGTTTCTATATCGTCCGCTTCAATACCGCTCAAATAATCGATGTAAAAAGTCCATAATAACCGATGTAAAAAGCTTATTTTCCACTAGTGTCAAAATTATATTTTAAATTTATTCAACTGTGTGGAGCTCTATTTAAGAAGTAAAAGTTAAGGTACATGTTTTACTTCATCTCCAACAATAAGGTGGATGATGAGATTAGAACATCTGATCTTTATTTTGTCAGGAATTAGATATTTAATGTTAAATTTGTAGTGTATAATTTTTATTTATTAATTTATTTTTTATTTTTTTATAATATATATATATATATATATATATATATTTTCCTCCAACTTATTCGTCTACACATTTATTATCAAAATCTAATAATTTTCTATGAGGCTTTATTTCTTCATTGAATCTCTCCTGAATAAAATTTTCTAATATTAAAATTTTAGAGTTACCGACTCCATATATTTAGAAATGTTTGAATATTCAAAAAGAAAATTTTATTAACTTTTTTATAAAATTTTCAATTTACATTAGTATTTAAATTAAAAACATACACATTCAAAATAAGAAAAATATGATATATTTAATCTTACCACAATATAAATATAAGATACGTTACTTTTTTTTCTTGTTTCTTTACATAATTTGATGATGAAAAATAATTCATCATCTTTCTCGTTTTTTTTTCAATATTTTCTTAAACATTTTAAAAATTATTTTACCTTCTAAATTTTAAAAAATGTAAAGGATTTTAATAATTATTATTTTGACTCTTAACAATAATTTTTTTTTAAATTTTAATTAGGGGTGGGCATTAACCTGCCGCCGACCGAAAACCGTCTGAACCCGCTGAAGAATGACCTGAATGAGCGGGTGAGAAGGCGAGGGAATTGCAACAGGTAAAGATGGATGGTTAATGATGGTTTAATGCGGTTGGAATGAATTTTGCAGTCATTATCCGCTGGAAACCGAACCCAACCGAAAACATCGAGGTTCGTCGGATTTCTTGAGCTTTTCGTCGGAAGCATTGGCTTCCTCGCTGGATTTCATCGTTTCTTCCTTTAAAAACGTTCAAACTCATCCATTTTTTCCAACATCCTAATCTTCATCTTTGTTTTCGTCGTAATCGCATATACTTGAATTTTCCTTTCGCCAGATTTCATTGTTGTCGTCGCTGGAATCCGAAAAATTTTACCTTCGTCAACCATCGCTTTCGACCGTCGTTACCTACCCCGACCAAACCGACCCCCGATTTTATCTGTATCCGAGAAACCCGGCTACATTAACGGACAGAATCGGATGGGATATCTTGAAGTTTGGTTTCCGACCGGTGAAAATTTTCCAACCCGGAACCACTTGAACCCGTTCGACGAGCACCCTAGTTTAAATTATTCAACTCTAATTTATACATTTTAAAAAAATATTAAAATCTTATCTATTTTTAAAATTATTAAACCCTTTAATAGATCGTACTTTAAATCTTCATTAATTATAAATATATATTTTATTTTTTAAAAAAACATACATTTTTATATAATATGATTATTCATTATTAATGTGATAAGTATATATTTTCTTTTAAAAAAAAACATACATTTTTATATAATATCATTATTTATTATTAATGTGATAAGAGATAATTATTGTTAAGAAATATGTTAATTAAACATTATTTTAAATATAATAATTTTAAATATATTTTGTATGATTGATATATTTATTAGAAGGTTAAATAAATTTTAAAAATATAATTAATTTACAAAATAAATAATTTAATTTTTAAAAATAGAGAATCATAATAAATATGCTAAAAATATATTCAAAAGTTTGTATTTTAGTATAAGAAATATTAAAAAACCTAACTTATCCCACTTTAAATAATTTTACATTCATATATATATATATATATATATATATATATATATTATAATTATATTTTATCTCTTCAAAGTATGAATTTTTATTTTTGAATAAATTGATTTAATTTTTTATATTTTTTTTCATAAAACTTCTTCTATTTATAAAATTTATACAATTTTTTGATATTTTATAAATATGATACATAATTTTAAAACTTTTAATAAACTAAGAAAAATTAATAACCTTTAATTTTAAATTAAAAGGAAAAAATATCTTTATTAGAAATCTTGACTAACTATGAAAATATATTTTTTGTTTCTTAAAAATTGCAAAGTCTTCTGTATTTTTAATATATATTAAAATTAAATACTTATACAACAATGAAAATTTTAAATTTATAATATTTAAACTAAAAATTAGTATAACATTAAAATAACAGAAAAATAAAAAAATCATTAAAATAAAATTATCAATAACAATTACTATTTCAAAACTAGTACAATAAAATTTAATCATGATAATTAATAATAATTAATTTAGGAGTTTTAATTTATTTTTATTTAATTATTAAAATTGTTTGACTCCATCTTATTAATAACTCACATGATCAGGTTTTGATTAAGTTTTAAATTATACAATTTTAAAATTATTTTTTGGTATAATATAATTAAATATTTTATTAAGTAATAAATATTGTTAATTTAAATAAATATAGGATTTTTAATAAAATTAATTTTTTTGTTAAAATGTTTTAAAAACTTCACAAAACATGAACCTCTAAATAATTACTATAACATTCATTTTCTAAAGAATAACTTCTTTATAAAACAATTATTAAAATATAATGTACATCTATTTATATTATTTCATTCCATTTTAAAATAATTAGACAAAAATAATTTTTTTAGAAAATTAATATAATTTTTAAAATAATAAATTAAAATATAAAATTATAATTATTTCAAATAAATATAATTTATATTTTTTAAATATGATGCAATAATTAACTATATTATTTTTATCATTTTATATTAAATTAAATAATTTAAAATTTTATTTTTATTAAATATTTTTAATTCAATCAATTAATTTATGAAACTTTTTACTTTTATTAACTTATTTTTAATTTTTACAAACACGTATTACTTGTTTATCCTTTCTAATTCAACCTGTTTAAATGATCTGTGTATCTTAAAAAATATTTTAATTTTATAAAATTATTAATATAATTTTTTATATTATTAATTAATTAAAAAATATGGTAATTATAATTTCTTAAATAATTATTATAAAATTATGATAAATATAACTATCAATGAAAATTATACTTCAAATCTAATATAAAATATCATAATCTCTTATAAAAAAAATTAATTTTAATGGCTTACATGCATCTAAATTAATAAGTTAAATTAAAATAATATACGCGGAACCAATTACATACTTATTCTATCAATTTTTTTTAAACAATAAAAAATAATATATACTTATATTTTAAAATTTTTAAAAAATTAAACTCAATTTTTTTGACATTATACTATTTTATTTAATTTATAAATAATAATAAATGAACAAGTATGACATCTTATTAATTAATTTAGATGATATATATATATATATGTATATAATTTAGTACAAGCAATTAATTATATTCAAATTGAAACTATTTATATTATGATAAAATTGAATTTTCGAATAAATTTTTTTATATGCAAAAGTTGAATCTGAGACATTTCTTTAAATTAATCACCTATTAGCATTTGAAACAACACCCAGTTGGTGGGTAATTGGTCATATATTGTTACGTAAATTGAAAATATCTGTGTGGAATAAAAAAATTATAATGTGATATGTGTATAATTTACCCGGCTTAAATAAACATAGCTTTTAAATTATAAAAGTTTCGCGTGTTTTGGAGTGGGCTATGAAACATGATTCTATGAGTAATTATTGAGTCGTTACCAGTTGGAATGCTTTTTAGCAAATATTGGTTGTAAGTCACGTGCGTCCATGATCTGCTACATCCCATCCACATAACTGGGCCCTACACAATCACATAAATATATACCAATTTCACTTCTAACTTCTAAGTTATAAGATTACCACTCTGCTCCGCACCGCAGGGTAGTAATCTTCCTCAAGGGGCAGAAATTTAATTTGAAAGGGAAAAAATATCCAGTGATAGTGAAGGCACCTACAAAGGAACAAACTCTTATTATTATTTATTAATTTATTGTAAAAGCTTATAAAATCGAAAAAAGGAAAATGACCGGGAATAAATCTCGCGTGTCGGTGCCGACAGTTAAGCCACCGACAGGTTAACCGGAGAAAACAGGTTGATTACCGGTTAAGGTAGGGAACTGGACCTCAATCCCATGCCTTTCACGTCGGTGCGTCCTCTTTTGACTATTTGACTTTCATATTCCAAACGGTTTTTCGTTATATCAACATTTTTCTGCCTAAGTTACTTCCTCCTCCTTTTTATTTCTTATGATTTAAAATAATCTAATTAATATTTTATTTTTTTATTTTAATGTTTTTATAATAATAATAATAATAAGTTTAATGAGATCATGTCCTAAAAGCTCGTGCGTTTAAGCATAATTTTAATAATTTATTAGAATTGTGTTTATTATTTTCAGACCTAATTTTAGTCTAGACTTGTGTTAATTTGTTGTCTTTTCTTTAGACATTTGGTTATAAACTTCTGTTTGAGATATTTTGGGATCATGGATGGATTACACAAATTCTTTGAAATGAACATTACGTATGCTAACTATTTTCAAGTTTTGGTAGAGACATATCTTTAGTTTTAACCTGTGTATAAAGGACTAAATTGATCAATAATGATGAGTCCCAAATAAAAGGAAAAGATATGTAAATAAATTTAATAATAAAATTTATAATAATTTATTTGAAAATTTAAATATAAACTCCATTATATTTATCATTTTAAAAAAAATACACAAGAACCAGCGGTGAGCACATTAACCAAAATTGTTCTGGTATTTCACCGATATCATCATTTTTTCCTCTCTTTTATATTCTTTGTTATTTTTTTTCCGACGTTTTTACTCATTAGTTGTATAAAAAATAACTAGGGAATATTCTTATATTCTTATATTCTTTTGTATTTTCAAGGATTGATACAATAATAATTTTTTACGGACTTAATCATAAATATGGTGTATGATGAAACTTAGAAACCAATAGAATTTTAACGTATTAATTTCTTTAAGATATTTATTATTCCTTTAAAAAAAAAAAGCGTTTTATTTTAAAACATACTTAATTCAGATTTGATATTATTTATCAATTTTTCTCGTTTTAACTATATCTTTTAAATATTCGGGCTCTGCATCTGTTTTAACCAGAATAAAAATAAATATGAATTTAAATATCCTATTAACACAAAAGTGAGATGATAGGTAAAAAATCGAGTCTATATAAATTAACAAAAGCTCGAATCTAAAACTTACTTGCACCATACAAAAATATAAAATAAAAGATCCATTGTGGTTTTTTCTTTTTAAGTTTATTTTTCCAAAATGTCTCAAAAGCCATGTGATCGATAAGTAGAAGTGGAGGACAGCATATTAAGAACACGAAAAACTAATATTTAAAAAGAAACAGTATATCTATATTCTTGCTTCTATAATACCCAAGGCAGAAGACAATATTGCAACGGTCAGATTGTCATTATATTGTAAACAAAATAATTTGTTTTTATTTTATTTTGAGATGAGTATACAAAACCCTAATTAATTATATTTTATCAGCATTATTATTTTCATTATTATAAAAACTTTGTAGACACAAATTTTCTTTGTTCTTCGGACTCTTACGACATGCAGTGTGCTGGACCACAAAAGAAAAATAAATGAAGCACGTGATGATGTCACGTGGATGTACATTTTCTATTTGTGAAAAAGTATTAAAGTATTTAGAAAATAAAATAAACTTTAGTTTTAGCATTTCAATCACCGAATAAAACGCCGAGAATAGGGAAATGAAAGCGATGCTTACATGTGAGCTGAGGACTAAGAACGTCTTTTCTATAATTCTTTTTAGTTTTAAACCAAAATTGCAATTATTAAAATAAATGTGTGTCCTTCTATAGACAAGAAAGATTTATGAGTTATCGCACAATATAACATCTTTGAATGCAGACATGTGCCACGTGGGTGCCAAATCAAATGACACAACGTGGGGACAACGTCGCAAATTTTAAATTTGTATTTGAGAAATTATTTTGTTTCCTTTGTATATAATGGTTTTATAGGTATAAAAAAAGAAGGGTATTTTGGAGAAGGAAAAAATTAAGGGCTTTGGGGGTGCATCCCATTCAAGGGAGCACATCAACACAAAGTGGAAATAAATTTTATATTGTGTCATGGAGAGTGGCAACCCACTCCTTATCAATGACATTAGGGGACACAACTCAAAAAGCCTCAAAACATGGTATTTATTAATCACACTGCCATTATAAAAGAGATTTATACAACAAGGGGAGTAGGATAAACGTATACTCAACAGTTTTGGTTGGACCCTTTTTAAGATTAAGCATTAACCTTTATTTGTTTTTTTTTTAAAAAGTGTCATTTAATTTATAAATATATTTGTATAAGTTTAATTAAAATATGTTAATAGTATATATTTTTACATTGTAATCTAATAATCTAATCATGGATTGTCATATAATTAAGTTTTTTTTTCTTTTTATAACTATTATTTCAAAAATTGTACCTAAAATAATTTTATTTTAACTATATATCAAAATTGTACTTATGTTGTATTCAAAAGGGGAAAATGATAGTAAATTTCAGTTTGTGAAATATGACTTGTTTTCATTTTTCCTTTTCCTTTTTTTGTTGGGGTCCGGTGAGTTGTTTTGGGTGAGAAGGTTGCATATTATCTTTTGTGGGCCAACCCAAGTTCTACCACCAGAGGCAGCTTTGTCTCCAAGCCCAAGCTATGTTTGGAGTTGATGTAAAAAATTAATTAAGAATCAACTAGGTATACCCCATAATCAGAAAAATGCCAAAAAAGGCACCTAAGAAGCAAAGCAATAACATGATGCACAAATCAACATCAATGGAACTATTTCACTATTACGACCGACAATTTTCTTATTTATTTTTTAAAATGTTTGGAAAATTATTTGAGAGCAGTTCATTTCAACTATAATGATATACTTAAACTCAGACAATGTTTGATGTCACTATACTCTTACAAGAAAAAAATGAGATAACCCTCGTACACATTTTGGGGAAGAAAAACAAGATGAAAGCAATGTTTTATACAAATAGTACTATTCCTTATCACAAAAAATTACATGTAGTATTAAGCAATTGATAACGGAAAGGTTACTAGGATAACATTTTGTTTGCACTTAAAGAATTAAATATGTTGTTTCCTTTTCCTATTTTGTTTTCCATTCCTCCACATGAATAATGACAAATGATCATTAAAGGGAAAAGTATTGCCATTTAGAAGGGTTTTTTTTGTTAAATTATTATTATTCAGTTGAAGGGACAAGGTTAAAAAGAGAGATCAACAAACTTGAATCCCACTTATAGATAAAAGGAAAGGTGAATGTGGAAAATGCATGGTATGTAGTGTGACTGTTGAATATGGATTGGTGAACAGTTTGGTGCACTATGAAATACTATTTTGGACGAATACAGTGCTTACTTTGACATTTATTACGTGTCATCATCCATGGCTTCGTAATAATTGCATATATAATTAATGTAGAGGGGTAAAGTCACAGTACCACCATGTCATTTTTGTCTTAAGAATAGTGGTGATCAAAAGCTATGCCTAGTAAATAGTATAATAGCGTTGCCCAAACCCAGAACTTATCTCTATTTTCCTTTTTCATGTTCAAAATTCCAAATTTGGGAAATTCATTTATTTTAACAGAGTAACTTTGTGTGCAATGAAATAATAGATTTTTCGTGTTCATGGCAAAAATAATGTTCAATTATATTAAAAAAATGTAATTAGTTTATAAATAATTAAAGTATCATGTTTATTGTAGTTTTTAATATTATTATTTTTAGTCAATTGCAGTTTTTATTTTTTAAATATAAATAACTAATTTATAATAACCAGATCAGACAAATACAACCCAATTTTTAACCTTTTTTTTTCAAGGGTTACAATATTAAAGCTCAAAGATTAGCCAAGTCGCACTTATAAGAGAGTAAATCCATATTAAACAATTCCACCGTACTAACATAAAAGTATGAGAAATGATGATTGCACATTTGTACAGTGTGCCCATCTATGTACATTCATTTTTAAATTGTATAATTTTTTTATAAAAAAATTGTAACTGTTAAATTAGGATACATTATAATGGACGGTAATATGTACGAATATTACTTTGAAAGTATTGCAAAACAATGCTTGCTCAGAACACAGATAAACAACACAGCAAAAACACCAAAAAAACTCCCAAACTCACTTTCAACATATATCCAAGCCTATCCTTTATACTGAGAATTGGGTTACAAATTTTGTATAGCTAAAACTTGAGGCCTAATTTTGAAACCCAAGCACTTAACTTTTTAAAGCTCAGTTTGGATAGTTCTCTCTCGGAGACAAAAGCCCAAATATGATACGCCTTGTCCAATGTGAGGGTTAAACTAACATTCTGGCCCATACCCTCCCCAATGAAAAAAAAAAAGGCTTCTACCTTCTAGCATGTACCAAAAATTAAAACAAGAACCAGCATTGTGGCAAACCCTTCACGTGTTGATGTTTCTAGTCAGTTGTGACCATTCACTACTATTTTACATAACCAAAACAGAAAAGGTTTCTTGGCCGAAAAACAAGAAGGGATTGCTATTTCTCCAAAAACATAGAATGACTTCTCCCCCTATGTTTTTTATTTGTCTTTTAAGATTGTTTATATATATATATATTTTTAAATATTAGAATTTGTGGTTAAAGTCTATTTTTGATTGAATTATTATCATTAGAATATATTATTATTACTTTATTACTCAAGGAAGAGTTATAAAAGACAATTTAATGTTTCATTAGCTTTGCAAATAAAAATGGCATAATACAAGCAGCTTTATAGAGAAATAAAGAAGACATAAAACTTCGTGTAGATGATCCAATCTCTTATATTTCATACTTATTTTTCAAGGGAATCTTACATCTCATACTCATATAAACAATTGAACCAATACTAATTATTATTAAAAGGTATTAAACTAACCCCAAAAAATTATAATGATTTGTTAATTTAAAAATAAAAAATAATTTTCCATTTCTACTTTTATAGGGTGAATTTGAATAAGTTTAAAAATACTTTTATTATATAATCCTTTTCAGATGTTTCCTCTTTAACAGTTCAAAAACTTTTTTTTTGGGTTTTTTCTTTGAAAAAGAAATCTAATTATTAAAAACACTTTCTAGTTGAAAAAAAGTAAAAATAATATGCCCCTATTTTAATGATTAAATTTTGATAAATTCAAAATTTAAAATTACATGATTTTGACCTAGTTGTATATAGCACTTCCAACTCTTAGAATGTGATTATGCGGAGGTTTAAGTACATATTTAGATAAGCAGAAGGAGACGGTGAATGTGGATCCAGTTTTCTAAAGCTACTCTCAATCGTGTTAGAATAAACCACACACACTATAAATGAGAAAGGAAATGGACACAAACTAGAATTAATTTTCTATTTTACTATAACTCTAATAAAACGTAGCTTGTTATAAATAATGGCTATCATTATTCAGTAGTAATAATGTAACGACTGTTGTGAAAAGTAAAAATAACTGCATAAGTTAATTATGATGATGTAAAGAATTAAGAACACATTAAAATAGCTTTTTTATTTTTACATAATCAAATAAAAAAACACCTAAAACCAATAAAATTTAAAATAAGTAAAGAAAGTTTAGTACAAGAGCCCAGATTTTTAACGAACAGATTTAAAGCCATTATAACAATTAACAACATTCCACTTATTTGATTGGTATAAATGAAAAATATTCAAAATACTAAATATAAATCAATTAAAGCAGCATTGCAATATATGTATATATATATATATATATATATATATATATATAATGCAATATATCATAAGATAAAATTTAAATGTAGTACAATAGCTATTTTTAATGTTATTCTTCACTCAAAATTAGAATTTTACATATTAACTTTTAATATTAACCTTTAGTGTTAATTATCAAGATAAAATTTTAATTTAAAAAATAAAAAGTATTTATAACACTGCATCAAATTCAACCAATATTATAATATAATAGTTGATGAGACATTGATGCCGGAAAAGGACAAAAGGTGAAGGAGAGTTGGAATTGTGGGGCAGGACTCAAATTTAATTGGCTCATGTACACTTTTTTTCTTTTCATTTTTAATTTTTTTTCTATTTCTGTTTTGCATATTATATTAACGAGTGGCATCAACCAAGCAAAAGAATTAGCTTTGGTGCAACATTTCATTAGAGATAACATTAAGGAAGTTGCTTTATAAATTGATTTAGCCCCAGCAAAAGATCATAGGAAACTCCTACCACCAATATCAATTTTTGCTAGATGGACAAAACATGAAGTATGCAGGGCAGCAGGTTCGATATTACATGTAACATTTCTCATTCCTAATTGTTTCGCTCTTGTTCTTTTGCTGGTGCAGGACTAAGAGCTTCGGCTTCTCAAAGACATGAAGGAATTTCCAAGTAAAGCTTATGGTTTCACCACAAATGCTTTGGAGGCATCCATGTGATTTAGTCGACAAGTTCCAAGGAGGACTTCTGGGAGCTCATCTTGTGTGTTACCCTGCGCACGTTTTCAGATATGTGATATTACTATGGCAAACATAAATTGTTGAGTGAAATACTATTTTGATCTTTGAATGCTTTCTGGTTCCGTTATATTACTTTGTGAAAATGAAAATTAACAATTTTCACTTCTAAACGATCAAGATGTGTATTAATAAAGTATTTACTAAATTGAAGTATTTTTATATTTTTCAAAGAAGAAAGTGATAATTTCAAATTAATATGACACACTCAAATCTTTGAAGAAATAAAATTAATTGTTTACTCAATTGTCAGCAATTGTATGTTGGTGACCATGGTCTTGGTTTAGTGGTTAGTACGTTCAGTAGACATTTATTTATTACTCTTATAATGCCACTTTGATTAACAATTTTTACCTGTATCAAAAATGCCATTTCTACCACCAAATTGTTCAGGTATCCAAGAACTAGGCTGATTACCCCTCTTGCAACTGTTGAAGATCCAACGTCGATATCAAGCTAATAAAGTAAATATAATTTAAATGTTAGCTTATAAAACAAAAGAAACAAAAAGCGGAAAATAATAATGAAAAATTGTATGAAATGTAAACTATTAGTTTGTTTATGTGTATATCTGAAAGATGAAAAGAAATCATATAAGTAATACAGATACATCAAAATCTCTAGTGCTTTTTAAGAAGTATTACGAAGTTTTGGCAAATGTTATATACCTCAAGATAGTTCTTCCCACGAAAATAAAGTATTTCTAGTGCTTGGCCCACCAAACATGCCTTCTTTCCAACACTTTGCTTCACTATCCACGATCCCTGGGAGAAACAAATCACATGGGATACAAAACCATTAGATACTCATCATGATCCTGCAATTTTTGTGGCTAGGCATCAACTTTAGAAACGTGGTTTAAATCTTTAGACATGTCATGAACCTTAGAAATATATGGTATCAGCTTAAATCTTGAGTTCCTGTAGGCATCATCTCCTTCTACAAAGCTCTGCAGTAACGGATTGTCTTCCAAAGGAGTTTCCATCATGTAATAAAGTGCAAGGGAATATGTGGGACTTCCGGGCACCTGATCCATAGCAATAGCATACATTGAACAATTCGTAAGGATGATGAATATAATAACCAAGAGGCCTAAATATGGTTTAGTTCCTGTAAATATGATTAAATTTGATTTCAATCCTTTAAATTTTTGTTGTTGTTTTAATTCTCATAAATTTTAAATTTTTTTAAAACAATCTTTTTTGTCACTTTATGATGATGTGATCTATATATATTCATATCATTTCAGTTACCATTCTAAGATAGCAAGTGACATGATATATTTAGATACATGTTACAGCATCAATAAATCATAACAAGAACTGCTTTAAAAGTTGAGATTTATACCTATCAAATCAACAACAAAAAATTTAAAGGATTATTAAATTTAACTATATTTATAGGAATTAAAAACATATTTTATCCTAATCAAGATGAGATCATACTCACTTGTATGTTGACAACAAAAAAGAATTCTGAACCACCTTTTGCTGCAGATTGCTGAATAAATTCAAAAGCACAAATGATAGCACATTTTTAACAGTTATTTTATGGCAATAATTAGGACTCTTGAATGATAAAAGAAACTATATACAAGTAGCAAACAAAGGAAGAAGAGTATACTTGAACTATGGAACCAGGACGACCACTCAAATCATCTTCTCGTGTGTCAGAAGTTAGCCAATCTGCACCAACCAATTGCATCCTGGTGCCTTTTGCCTTGACCTGGAAAACAGAAATTTAACTTGTTTAACTTGAAAATGAAAATAAGGAAGCATTCTCAATTGAAGATGAAAACATGAAACAAAACAAAAGGTTTAAAATACCTTCTGAGAGTCTTGTAAGTAATTTTCTCCTCGAACCAAAAACAAAGATGGATCAGAAGCAGCCCAAGTGCAGGGTAAAGTACAGCTTGAATCCTTTTGAAGAGTGGTTCCAAAAGAGTATGACGCACTTTCCTCCCTAGCAGCCTCTTGCTGCAAGTCCATATACCCCTTCTTCTGAACTGCAACACATGTTTCAATTTGGAACCATTTTCTCATAAAATCATTTCAATAACAAAATAATTTTATTGAAGGCTTAAATTATAAACAACAAACCTAACCTGTAAGTTCATGTAGTTTTTTGACCAAACCGGCAGCAGCTGATGATATTCTGGGGTGGGACATAGCCTATACACATCCCATTATTTAAATTCCATCATCAATTGGCATCATTAAAATATATCAACCACACAAAGATTTTGTAGGCAACAAACATAAACATATGATACAATGCTAGGAACATATGATTCCTGTTTGTTCTGAATTGGGTCTGAATTAAATAGAAGAAAAATCATTAAATCACTAATTGGCTTTCATGCAAAAGTACCAGTGAATCTGAATCCAAGTCAGAGTGCCATTCATTCTCAAAGTGATCATAGTCTGTTGATTCAGGAACATCAAAGAACTCATCAGAGTCATTCAATCCCATTAAACTAGTACGACCAGAAGGTTCTACGTCGACCTCATCTTTCAATACAGTAAGTTCCTCAATCTTGTTATTTTCTTGTGGAACTTCGGTTTTGATATCCTCATTTTCACCAAGAGGCAACCCAATATCTCTGGTCATTGTAATAGAACTAGAGGAGCAATTTCCTTCTTTGGCTCTAAATAGTTCTCTTAGCGCTGCAAAAAAGGGATAGTAAAAAAAACTTGTAAAATTTCATGCATAACGATATGTTAAAAGACTAAGTAGAACTGCAAAGTCTGCCATGTAATACTTATATTAACAAATGTACCAGCAATTCTCTCAAGCATACGAATGGTTATGGATCTTGCAGATGCGGGGCGCAAATACAATTTCCAAAACTTCCAGTCAATTGCAAGCATTTGTTTTACGATTGATTGCGTTCCTTTGTTAACAGGAGTCACTACAAATCCTCCACCTGCCATAAATGTAAAATGTAACAAAAATGTTACTTTTTTATGTTATTTTGAGGCAAGATTGTGTTACTTTTGGTATTTTACATTTTTTAGAAAACTAATAAATATGAATTTCAGGAAACTAGAAAAATGTTACTGATTTAGGGAAGTTTAGATTAGCTTGCCTAAGGTTCTGACCACCATAATATTTAGATGTTGCTTCTTGTCATTGAAAGGTTAAAAAATACAAAATTTAGAGTTCCTCAATTTATATTCATTCAAGAACCAAATTACATATATCTATATTTTTGGAACTAAATATAAAAAAATTTAATGACAAACCAAAACAAAAAACATTTATAAAATAAGGGGCCAAAATCATAAAAAAAATATAGTAGTAACTAAAACCAAAATTGAATATAAAATGAGAAACTAAAAACTTGATTAAGCTAAAAAACTAATCTCAAATTTAAAGCATAAATTACTTTTAAGGCAAGCTCGGACGTAGCCTCTCTTGGGTCCACATTTGGAATGATATACGGAATCGTATAATATCACTGTTACATAATCAAACATAAAAATTTAACTGATAGATAACAAGGACCCATATCTTCACCCTAAAGCTTTTAGTTCATAAAACAGTACCATATGTGCCATCATCCTCTCTCCTCCAATATCTTCTTAGCAGCAAATCTCTTGGTTTCATTCCCCTGTAGACGAGATATGAAAATATTAACAATGTTGCTATCTGAATTCTCATTGACAAGGTTCCATATCTATATTCTATCCTACCATGGTAGCCAATCATTGTATAGCAGCAGGTGAACAATATCCGTATGACCATCAAGGTGTTCAACCACATTGCCTCGATAAACACAAAAGTCCCATCTGCAAGAAACTTGGTACTTTAGTAGTAAATCATGTGGATCTCTCTCTCTCAATAATAGTGTGTTGCTAGAAATTTTCAACATAGGAATGGCAATTTGGAAGACTTACTCTGATCTTGAGGGATCAAGACACATAAGAGTATTGAAAATGGCTTCTGAAGTTCCATCAACCACACCAACTGCCATTATTGCTTGATGATCACCCCAATGCTGAATAGGGAAACCAATTTCACATTTTCAGATAAATTGGCTGGTTACAAAAATAGAGTGTGAGGTACAACTACAAGCAACGTACCTTTCCATGGGAATCCCAATCTTTGGCTTCTTTGAACATCCTTAGGCCTGCACAAGCAATGAACTATTAGAAACAGATAAAGCTACTAGCTATCTGCACAGGGAGCTAAAGCTTTACCATTCTGACAGCCAAAAATCTTCCATGGTGAAGGTGCAATTACATCAGAGGTCATCGCTTCGCTGAATATACTTGATTGAAAATTGATCTCAGAGTACTTCCAATCTGTGCTTTTTGTGCCTCCATTTCTGTTTTAACAACACTTTAGTTATTAAGCTGGCATATTTTATTTAATATAATTAGCATAATTTTATATATAAATATACTCTAATTACAAGAAGATCAATATGACCAATTCAAGATAATATGGGTACATAGGAATTTTTCTCTACCTCAAAGATGAACGTCTTTTCCTGTGACCAGCTACAAATTTCTTTACAGGAATTGGGCATTCCTGAAAAAAAAAAACACAAAATAATAATTTACTTAACATGAGAGAACCATTCTATTCATTAAGGTAGAGAGTAGAACCTTCAGTGCAGCATCCTGCAAGGAACGTATCCATTTTGCAGCCTCTTCTGAACTACTTGCTCCCAGCTATAAATGTTGAATTTAAATCATAATCAATCCAGTGAAAAAAATTGTTACATATTTTGTTTGGATTTAGTTTTAACTTGTAACTCACCTTAAGCTTGTCACTTTGATTTGAAGCATTATATACAACGAAAAGAAAGAGCACCTGCATGATGCAAACAAATTTGCAAATACAATTAATAACTGTTCAAAGAAAAAATGCAACTCTCTCAAAGAACAGAAAATTGATTAGAGAAAAGAAGTATTCATTATTGTTCAACAATCCTAGGCTTCTTACTTTTCTGTTGAAACTTTCCCTTCCGTAGTCATTAACCCGAATGCCGGACTCTATCATTGCACTTCTAATTGGCTCCTGAAAATAGATCGCTTTCATTTAGCACAACTAGCAATTCAGTCACTGCATGCAGTAACGAGAATTTATAGAAATTTTTGTTGTTATTAAAATTTAAAAACACCATATCACAAATGTGAGATATCACAATATTTATTATAAAACCAATGCACTTTTATTCACCCAGCATTAGTTGTTAAATAAATGAACTGGTCTTCATTCATAATAATGTACTTTACAACTTGAAGAAATTAGAAAAATATAAGACCCCAAGCACGAACATCATCACCGAAAGTCAATGAATATATAAATTAATTCTAAACCTTCTTAAAACTGCTATCCATAACACATAAAATACATATCAAAGAAACATTAGCTCATTAATCATTTCTTTTTGCGCGTGCTCCTAAAATCGGAGCAAAACAGCAAAAAAATGAAAATAACATTTTATAAATTTTTTACTTTTACTTTTTGAAATTTTTTTTGTCAGCACTAATTAAAATACTGAACAAATTAGATATATTTTAACAATTTATGTCTATAATAATTTATACTCATTCTTAAAACATGAATTCTTATTGTGATTTAAAATTTTTATTTTATGTTAATTTCAGATTAATTTACTACATTGTATCAGCAACTTGTGATTTTTAAAATTTGTTTTTTTTTTTTGTGTGGGTATTGTATCTATGTCCCCTGCAATATACATGTTTCCTAATGCTCAAACATGTCCATATTAAACTGTACTCAATCCTCATTCATTAAATCAGATGAAAGGATGGAAATCATGAAATTGGTGAGAGGAAAGCAAAACAAAAGATTTTGAAAAATGAGAATATAGTTTGTAAAAGAAATTGACCTCCAGTTGGGAAGAGGGTTTGGTCTTGAAGCTTCTGAGGACATTGTCTTTGAGGATGAAGTATCTTTTACGATAGTAATTCTGACCAAAGCGGTAAGAGCGAACGAGATAGAGCCACCCTTCCATTTCCCCCCTCACTCTGCAGAATATCCATTTCCAGAAATCATTAAAAACCATCTACCGGTTCCTCAAAATCGAATTTTACGGTGTTTCAAAAAATGAAAAATTCAAATGCTCTGTTTAATGAATGCAAAATGCAAATGCAAATGCAAATTGAGAGCAGAGACCTTTGACGAAGGTAAGGAAGAAGACGACGATGATGCGATCCTCTGAATCCTCGAAAGGGATTCAGAGAATCAAAATTGGAATGGCAGTGCCAATGATCTTTGTTGTTGTTCTTCTTCTTCTTCCTTCTTCCTTCGTCTTCTTCTGTTCCTACCTTCCCGGTTCAACAATAACTACTTTGTGCCTGTTTCGTTGTATATCACAGACACCGCTTGAACTTACAATATTGCCCTTATGATTTTGCCTCCAAAACAAGCTCTTTCCCTTTCTATTATCCAAATAGTCTTTTTCTATATATATAATTCACACAAATTGATTTTGTATTTTAAAATCATTATTTTTTTAATTTAACTTTTTATTTTTGGATAAATGATTATATCATTCACAACTTGTGTTAATTGATCAATGTTATCCAACAACATTGGTTAAAATTTTAAAATATTTTTTTATTAAAAATTATGTTAAAATATATTAAAAAATTATAAATATATATTAATAATTTTTATTTTTAATTTTTAATAATATTTTAAAATATTGGTTAACATATTTCATATTATATTAAATCATATCTAAACTGAAGTAAAAATAAAAGTGATTCTTAATATATTCAACTCAATTTAGATTAATTAGTTTGATATAATAAGAACACAGTTATTGTAAATGGAACCAAGCATGCTTTTAGTTTTCTTTTAGAATAAATTTTAACATACTTGATTATTTTAAGAATAAAAAATATATGTTAAAAAATAAAATACATTGATGATTGTTTATTAAAAAGCTACTATTAAAAGTATATCTAATTTTAAAAATTATTATAAATATATTCAATTTTTACCATAATTTTTAATCAATAATAATAAATATATTTTATTATCTAATATATATCTTATTTTAAAGAAGCTAATAAAGGCTTATCAATGCAAGAATTTTCATATATATATATATATATATATATATATATATGTACAAAAGTATATATTTTATAAGATGGAAATTTTATTTTAACGAGTTGTGAAACACACCCCAGTACATGTTGTAGAAGAACAATTATCCATGCCCATTTTTTATGTATAAATATTCATTGGAGTTTTGTTATATATTCTGAATGGTTAAGAAATGTTTGAAATTTGAAATAATGTAATTTTGCAGCATGGAAGAGGGCAAGAGAGTAAATGAAATGGGTCGTCCTGATTGAAATACTTAAATACGAAGGAGATGGGCATAACATGATTTGGTAGTTAGGATGAAATGCACAATCAACAAACATCACTTGCGGCAAATCATGGCATGACAAAAAATCTTTCTTTAAAGCCAGTTCGTCTCTAGGTTATATAAAGTAAGTGTAATTGTAATTAAATTTGAAGTTATCAATTAAAAATTTAATATATTTTATTTAACAATAAGAAAATAGGCTTTTGACAATTTAAATTTTAAAATATCTTCAAAGTTGTATTAATGAGCGAAATATTATTTAAAGAGTAATAATTAATTTAGATACTAAAATTATTTTATGTTCCAAATTTAATCACTAATAATTTTTTATTTTTTTAAAAATATAAAATATAATTGTATGATAATTAAGTGTAGTGAATTTTGGTAGATAGAAGAATCACTTCCCTTATATTAATGATGATTCTAAAATATTCTATTATACTTGATATTATTGAAATAAAAAAATAATTAAAAATTTAAGAAAACTAGTGCTTTTATTATATAAATAGATTTAAAAATATTAATCTAATTTAGTTTTAAAACTTATAAAAATGAAGATTCAAATTTATAATTTTTTTTTCAATTTATATTATTTGTCATTTAAGATTATGGTATAGAAATTAAAAATATATAAATATTTTTTATTAAAATTATTCTCTAATTTTTATTATAAGTTATAACCTTTTATATTTTTTTTAGATAAACTAAAAATATATTAAAGAGGATTAGAAATATTCAACGGAGAAAAACCAATTAGTCTCTATATCAATAAGACTCCACAAAAAACCTTTTATATTATATTAATTATTTTTTATCAACCAACGGGTAATTGATTCCAATAGCATATGAAATTTCAAATTAAAAAATTGTATAAAATAATTTTTTATTAAAAAAACTAATCTACTATATTGTAAATATTCTTATTTTATGTACTGCCTCTTCTAAAAAATATATAGTTTAAATTAAAATTTATCATTTATAGTTTTTAATATTGTAAAATAATAAATACTAAATTAAAAAAAACTGCTGAAATGACAAATAATATAAATCCAGAAGAAGTATAAAGAATAATTTAGTATATTAAAATAAAAATTATAATACACCCACTTTTATTCACTTATAAAACTCAAGAAATCATTTTAAATTAATCTTGTATACGAGAGTTAATATGATCTGATACATTGTGTAAATAGTATCTCTTGAGAAAATAAAATGTTTTATGTTAAGGACAAAATTCTACATAAGAAAAAGTTAAGAGATTGTTTATTTTAAATTAAATAAAATTAATTTTAAATTATTAAAAAATATGTTTAAATTTATTTTCAATCATAATTTTTACATTGAAACGTGTTCCAAGATGGGAGCGTAGAAGAAATTGATTAGGTAAGTTAATCAAATGATCACTATTTTGTTTTGATTGTGGAAAAGAATTTTCAGAACAAGGTATCTTCATTTATAACATAAAATCTACATATCCTCTAACTCGTTTTTTTTCTTTTGTAATCTATAAATATCTTTGCTAATATTCTTTATATTCTAAAATATATTTTAATCTTAATAAGTTCGTAGAATCCAACTTACTTATATTTTTTCCTTCAACTACTTTTGATTAAAATAATAATTTATTTAACTATGAAAAAAATATATCATCGTTCATAATAGTTCATTTTTATTTTTGCATTTTCATAATCCTGGTGCAACATAAAAGTATATGAACGATTATTAGATAGTTATTTAATTTTTATTTTAAGTTTAAACAACTAAACCCAAAAATGACTTAGTAAAGAATAAAAATTAATACTACATTATTTAAATAATAAAACTTAAATAAGAAGTAATTAAATTACAAGGTGCATATACAGTAATGTTGAAAAACTTTTATGAAAAGATGGACATTACTAATTGGGAAAGAATCATAACTGCCATTAGAGGGGGGACCCATGGGATGAAGATGATAGTGTCCCTTTTGGTTGCTTAAAAGAAGGACTTGTCCCAATGTGTTGACTTCCTAGCCCTTTTCAACCACTGCTTCCATCTCATACTTAATCTTCTTATCTTACCTAGTCAAACTATTATATATATATATATATATATATATATATATATATATATATATATATATATATATATATATATCACTTCACATATCCCTTCATAACATCTTTTTATTTATTTTTTAATTATATCATATTATTTATTATATTTAGGTTTTAATTTTTATTTTTTCTGAATATATACATCTAAAAGATGTACATTAATATCTTTTAAGGCATTATTTAAATAAATTTTTTTAACAAATTAACTTTTTATTTTAAAAAATTAGTTTTTTTTTCAACCAAATAAGAAAAATTATATTATCTATACTATTTTTCCTCCTTATTTTAAACTGAAAGACTCCCTCCATGTCTTTCTTCATAATCCATAAATGGAGAACCTTTACGCTTAATGGGACGCCTTATGATGATTGATTTTAAAGGATTGCATAGTTGTGACAGTTATATTTTATTTAGTAAACATGTATTCACACAAAAGAAAGGAAATGTTATGGAACAAAAGAAAAGGGGTTTAAAAATTTAACAAAAGACAATTATTTATTTTTATAAAACAATGTACAATCTTATCCAAATTATTCAAATCACACATCATTAAACTAATCTTAATAGGTTGATAAGACAATTATGATTGTTGAAATAAATATAATAATAAAATTAGTAATCTATTAAAAAATTAACACATAATCAAATTATTATAGTAATTAGTAAATAACGAAAACCTGACTCCATTTTTTTTCGACAATTTTGCGTTTTGACGTGATATTTTGATTTGTTTTTAATTTCATCTGAAACAGAATTTTCTTGAGGTTTTAATTTCATTTGTTTGACTAATCCTCAGATGTTTTTTTTTTCTCTTTTTGATTGTATGAGTTTGTAAGAGATTTAAAGTTCGATTGGATGTATTATTTCGAATAAAATTAATTCTGGAAAACTTTGTTTTTTTTTCTTCACATATTTAATATGTTTGCAATTTTTTCTGAAAAAAAAAATGAAAAAGTATAAGAAATTATAAATTCTATTTTATTTTCTGTAGAAATCCTTGAGCTCCCTAAAAGTTTTTATCATAGAAAAGCTTCACAATTTTTTTTTAAAAAGCTACATTCAAATTCGTTTCTAACACCTTTTAAAAAAATAACATCAAAACTATATATTTGTCGAAGAAAAATGATTGGTGGATATCTTTAGATATATCTATTATGAGAAAGATAGAAATAATAATAATAGATATAATACAATAGAAAGAAAGAAAGGTGAAAGGCATTAAATGGGGGTTAGTAATTTTGGAATATAAATCATAATTCTTTCACGATATTTTTGTTCCATTTCGTTTTTTAAATGTATCATACATTGAATGAAACTCACGTCTCATATCTTGCCCCATTCCAACATATATCTCAAACGCTTACCAAAAAAACATCATCATTGTAGAGACATGTGCTAGTGTTCTTGACAGTTTTATCATACCTATACACTATTACCATTATAACAAGAGGTTAGTGTGCTCCCATATACGAGGAGAAAGAAGTTGACAATGCCCCTTTGTGATAAACGCAACTTGCAAGAGTTAGAAGAATACATATACAATTATGAGAATAAACGAGTTTAAATCCCACGATAAACACTCATTTTTCTCCTTCCTTTTCTCCTCTTCCTTTTATAGGATTCTATGAGCTACTCTCAACACCGACATTAATAATAAGACAAGAGTTGTTACTTTAGGCACTTGGTTACTAATCACAAATAGTTGATTGAATAAAAGAAAAGGCCATCATGGTTCACCTTTATGGGGCTTATTACTTGAACTTGATTAAGTTAGTGGGTAGATAGAATGAGTTAAGTAATAAACAAGTTTGAATTTAATGATTCACAACATGTGCTATATTAATTAGGAATTTCAAAGTTTGCAAAAAGGAAGTCATGAGGAAGGCAGCCCCATAGTTGAACATAAGCTTAACAATCAACTTACGTCAAGCTGACATTCGAATTTCTTATATCCTTTTTGTGTCTCCTTTTCATAAAAAATAACATCCCAATATTAATAATAAAAAAAATAAGGGTTATTTTTTAACCACATGTCATTTTTTATAAGAGAATGGGGAAGGGAAAAATATAGACGGGTTGATCTACCAGAACTTTCTTGTTAAAAGGCTCATCGGATTCATTTTAAATTGAAGAGAGTGACAATGATGATACTAGTTTAGGAAGAAGACAAAGGTGTGGGTATTTGTAAAGGCATGTCAGCATCCAAGTCAATATATATACCAACTAAGTGACATTATAATGAATAGAAAGTTTATGTAGCAGTTTTGAGAGCATTCTATTTATAGCATTTGAATGTAGATGACTAATCATTGAATATTTTAGAACCCTCGCATGGAGGGTGGGAGCAGGGTTCTTCTTTTTTAATCATGGAGAGTACTATGTGGTGTAAGGTCCGAATGGTATATTGTACCTTCTGCTGGTCCTTTAGCCCTAAGAGGGCTATGAGCAACTGAAATTTTTTAGATTTTATTTTTTTAGATTAGGCCTAATCGTGAAAACTTAAAACATTGTTATGCTTGGAAATAATGTCTTGCTTCTCAAAACACAAGGTGCTTGGTGGGGCTTGCAAGGGACATGAAGACAAAGTTGAAGATTGGTTCTATAACAAGTATAGAAGAAGCATGGCCTGGATATGAATATAGACGAATATTCATTATGGCAAAAAAGAAATGAGATCTACGATTTTAACTAAACTATAGATAAAATCTTGTTAGCTTCAATTTAAACCTGATCCAATTAATCGATTCATAAAAGATGAAAGTTTGCATGGGTTTTGATATTATATACGAAGTGCATATGGGAGGAATTCCAAATAAATTTAGTTGGATGAGAAATACATTTTGACCGTTCTTTGATAGACAACAATATATATATATATATATATATATAGAGAGAGAGAGAGAGAGAGAGAGAGAGAGAGAGTAGCGCACACCTTAACACTGACGGTATGAAGAAGGGAAAGTTTGATGTGAATGAAATATTTAAGATTATCGATAGGACTAGACTAAAATAAGACGTTAGATGTTGCCCCAAGAAATCTCTGATTAAAAATTAAGTTTCAAATTTAACAAAGAAATTTTCTGTCGTTGAAAATTTTATGAGTGTTTAAGAGGAAACAATGCACGTGCGGTATTTTTTAATGATAAGACGAGAGAAAAGTAAATGTAAAGCCTATTTTATGTTAAAGTTGAAAAATTAGTTTTTGATCTTTCAATGCAAAACATAAATTTAAAAAAATGAGCCAAATTAAGTGAAACATATCTTAAAAATATTCAACAATTTAAAATCAATTTTATCAAAATTAATTTCACTGTACATTCCAACTAAGATGCCCTTAAAATAGTTTGGGCTAAATGGTATTTCTCTTTTTAATTTTGTCTATAAGAATATTTTACTAATTAAACCATAAATTTACAATAGTAAAGCCAGAAAGCAAAACCCAGTAGGAGAAACAACATTAAAAGTTCCGCTAACCAAAAGGTTTTTCATTTCAGTACGCCTAGTCTTTTTAACGAAATGATAACATAAATATGCCTTTCCGACTTTTTGCTCATTTCGGTTCGTATATTGATTACTAAGTATCACATTTAAATAAAACATTTTCGTGCCTTTAGGATGATGGCCTTAACTAACATACCCTATGTTTCTTAAATGGAAGGAATGGTTGAATGCTTGTTTGGATGAATGGCATAAGATAAGATTGCCGGGGGAAAATTGTACAAATAAGCAAATCTATAATTGCAATTAGTCCTCTTAACTCCACACAACATTGCCAAAATCCTATATGACCTTTCAAAATAAGGAACCTTTGGAGCTGCTCCGTCACTGCCTGTTAAGCAAGCCAAAATACTTAAGTTGAGAACACGACAAAAAGGGAATGTTTTAATCATAAAAAAATAGTTGAATGGGGGGAATTTAACACCTACCTTTCAGGAAACTAGCTATAAGTTCATTACTTGCGTATGGAAAGATCCATGTGAAGATATGCCACCGAAGCCACAAAAAGCAAGAAAAATGCAGATGCCAGCATCAATGGCTCAGCAAGCATGAATATAGGGTTAAAGGTGTAGTATACCTACCAAAAAGATATAAAAATGGTTAGACCATAGCCCAGATTAGAAGATTATATATAGAATAAAAACAAAAGAAAATCATAGACCTAGAACAGATGTGAAGATAACTTCATGTTGTAATTTTCGGTGGTTTCCAACCAAGCTTAGTCATGCAGAAATTTATTTATAAAACAAGTGCATGATTACATAACATATTACTAAATATAAGGCTTCCCTTAATGTATTTGCACATGGGAAAATCATGGCTAAGTACTTTTTCACCATCAGTGAAGGTTAAAAAAAGACAATCTATCCAAACATTATTCCAGAGGCAAGAACTAGTAAGCAGTAAGGACAAGCAAAAGGGGACATGGGTTGGGAAGTAACAGATTTCAATGTAAACTTAGTAGTGGTTGAAGTATTGAAATATTGTTACATGTTTTGTTGTCTGAGAAAAGATGGCAGAGAACACTTCGTTTAAAATTATTTGAGAAATCTATGCATTCTTGGTTTTGACAACCAATGCTCCAAGAGGTTTCTTTCAGGTAGGTTTTTTTGGGGGGTTGGGGGATAAACTGTCACTGCTAAGAATTATTCTTCAAAATATAGGATACAGAAGGGTATCCTAAACATCCTAGGATATATTTCTTTTGTCATTAACAAGGAATCAATAATTTTCATAGCATTATCACATTTTAATTAATGTAGCATCAATCCTTGACTTTGGGCACACCAAACAAATTTCTTCCTCTCTAGAACACCTGAAACGCCCATATTCCAAACCAATTTTAGAAAATTTTCTTCGAATTGGGCTTGGTAATTACCTGGAAAGGAGTACTATGCTCAGGCACTACATTTCTCTTTTCTAGAACCACCACAGTCCTGCCGACAACATCAAGATATGAATACTTGGTCTGCAAAAGTTCAGATTTAAAACTGTTTTAGCTGCAGGGAACTGAATGCTTTATGCTATAAGTACAAGAAATGAAATTCTTCAGCAGAATCAAACTCTACCCTGAGAAGAAAAACGAAACATCTTGGAGAAATTGAAGCTAAATTTTATATATAATCAGACAATATTTCCCCAACCAAAGATTACAAATTTAACTATTCCTTTAACATATTGATACCCCATTCCCAATTTTTTTTCTTTTCTCAAGAAGTTGTTGGTAACATAATGCTTCTCTCTTATTCTGATTTTGAAAAGGAATTTTCTATTGAAATTATAGGGTTAGATGGAAAAGAAGAGATGATTCATGTCATAATACAAAACAGTGCTAATATCTTAGCAATCCCCCTCAAGCTTAAATCTTGCTACGAATAAACACACTTAAAAGACTACAAGCAACCAGATACGATTGCATGACTATAAAGGACACTAAGGAGGAGATTTTCACAATATACACAAATATAATACAAAATCACCAAGTAACTCTTCATGTTTGCCATTTGACCAGACACTGAAAGCCCTGTATATAAAGCAAAGGCCAAAATCCATATATTCATACATTACATCCTCAAATCACCATGGAATTACAATCTCCGAAGTCCTAATTGACATAAACAAGCTCCCTAGGTACTGTTTTAAGTTGAGTTGTAATACCACTGTCAGGCTGGCTACGGTGGTTTGTAAAACTCATAACTAAGATGAACAACCAGATAGGAATGCATTACTATAAGGACGAATCATAAGTGGGGACCTTTTACCACCACCTTGCAATGCACTTTGATATGGGTTCAATGGACTTAATTGCATAAACTCACACAACTACAGCTTATCAGAACAAAATCTCTTGGGCATCTGTCTTGGAACAATTGGCCACCCTGATCCCATGTGCTTCCACTAACAAATAGCATTAACCAACAAATATTAATCATAAAATACAGCAAGGCCATTTCTTTGGAGAAAATAAAAAACTGACAGTGAATTTTCCATAAGCCAAAACAGGTTCTCATGAGTCATACCTTGAATATTTTACAATTAATTTAAACAGAATTATTTCCATGATATCACACTTTCAGGGAAATCTTTTCAGTACTTCAGGACTCAGGAGTATATACTCCCTTCTCTTTCAAGCAAGACACATGGTATATATGGTTATTTTTTCTAAACTTCTTTTTTTTCAAAAATAAAAATAAGAAAAAACTACTGAATAAAGAAAGACAATTGAAAGGGAGTAGGTACTACAAGAGTATTTAAAAATTGACTCCATTTTTAGAGTGTCTCCCTTGGGAATGTAAAATGTGACTGAAATGCCCAATTATGAAGGCTTCTTTTGTTGTTGTTATTGTTCTGCTCTCCCTATTCTGTGAGCCAAACTGATCACTTTGCAAATGTTTTAATATACAGATGCAGAGACTTTAAGTTTATTACAGAGAGTGATCCTTTGTGATAAGATAGAGAAAGGCAGATACAGTTACAAGTCACAAATGTACATGTAACACCCAGAGATTAATCGACCCCTTTAAAACTATTTTTCCCCTGTTAAACACAGATGATGTGCCTGCAGTTGAAACTAAGCCAGTGTTCCTTAAGCAGCATTATCCTAAGAGAACATTACCTCTAGATGTTGCTCTATTTCAAAAGGAATCACAGCGGTGGGATCTTTGGATCCCTCTGGCAGAACAACCTGAAATTTAATGGTTCAAGAACAGTAAATAAAACCTTCATTGTAGCACATAGCAAAAGATGAAGCAAAGGAGCACTATTTTTTAATTAATAACAACAATAACAATGAAAAAAAAATAAAAAATAATGACAAGTTCACACCCACTTTTACAATCAACTTGTCAACCACTGTCTCAACAAGAGGGCAACCAAAAGTAAAATTGAGGTATCTTTGGCCATCTGGAGACTCAAAAAGGAAGTCTTGCAATGGTAGCCCATAACCAATGACAAAGGTTGCTTTCCAGCCTCCAAATAGAGGATATCGAGGTTCAATTTCAAGTTCTGACTGCAATCAATCAACATGTAAAGAAGTATGGATCAAAATGCATAATAATATAAAATAAGATTATGTTGACCAAATAACTTTTTGTGCATTCTAGATTAAACTTGGCAATCTTCACACATCCACTAAACTGGCACAACTTTTGCTCTTCATTAATATAGAAACATGTCATGTAGAAACTATAAGAAAGCATCACTTCCATTAATACATCGTTTTTATAGATTCATTATGGTGTCCATGCTAACCAGTACTCCAGTACAACTTAACCATACACCAAATAATAAAGATGACAATGCTCTTCAAGTTGACAAGAATAAAATTAATTTAAAATATGAAAAGCACCAGGCCTCACTGATCATGAATGCAAACATGTGGTTACCTAATGAAACAGGTACACTAAAAAAAAGGTTGCGTTTTTTACAACCCAATAATATATGTTACCTTCCGTAAATCTGTGCGTAAATGTGAAGAGGAAATATTCCCTATTCCATCCCGGTAGTATACCGAGTGCACCCTAGGGGGTAGTTTTGCTAGAATATGTTTGAAGGAAGAAACACCAGTACCACCTGGTCTAGTTTGATAATCAACCCTGCCAACAGGAAAACCCCGTTATACATAAAAAAAAAACTATATATGAAAGAAGAAAAATATTAGAATAAATTCAGAAGAATTGAAAAACTTCACATAAACCAAAAGATATTATAAGTTTATGTTTCATTAACTTTAATTCAGCTTATCAATTGGTAAAGCATAATTTTAAACCAAGGCCATTTCCAAATCCTGGAAATCCTAATATAGTAATAACTACAATGAGTCTGTGCAACCTACAGAATATAGAACAAGTAACATAGAATGCCTATGCAGTATGTATAAATCTGTCTGCTAGTGCTTGGGTGTGATGAAAATCTTAAGATGATCTTTTTCTGCAATTAACTACTTTAAAAAGAATGATTCATCAATGTTACCATCAAATGTTGCAATTAAAACATATAGGAAAAAGACATATCTTAGTTACTAAAGAATTATCAAACCAGGAGAACAAGATAACTTTTCAAGGGAAGAGAAGAGAGTGCTTTGACGAATTAGAATACACATAAGAATAACATCCATACAACTAATAAATAAAAATAGGACATGTCAAACATCTAAAATAACAACTATTTCAACATGTAGGTAATATTTCTATTCCTTTGAATACAGTTGCATATGTTATTTCCCGAAAATGAAGTTTTGAAGTATCAAGGAGAATGAAAAGGAGACAAAATATACCTTGAAAAAACACCTTTATGTCGAGCACCAGCATGGACCAGACTATACTGCTCCGTGACTTGTAGACTTCCCCAGTGAGATATTTCAATTTCACGTTCTAGCTCCTCAACAACGGCAAATGGATTGTTATTTTCAAAATGAACAAGAACTGGAGAATATGAATATGGGGTATGATCTTCATATGGCCCATATTTCAGCTCTGTACCAGCACGTTTAGTGGGTTCCACTACTGTGAATGATTCTACACGGGTACTTGGTGTCTTAATGAAAGTTGTCTGTTGCTTGACATGATATGGGGACAATAATATTGCACTATCACGGAAATAAACCAATTGCGACTCTGATTGACTTATTTCTACTGGGAAAGGTTCCAGAGAATGTGTCAATATGTAAAGCACCTCTAGTGTTGTTGTTTCACCTTTACTTAGTGGAGTTAACAAAGTTATAGAGAAAAACTTAGTTCCATTTGGTCCATCTGGTAGCTCAGAAGATTTGACATCAAGAGGAATATAAGTTTTTTTCTTCCTCTTCCCAGAAGTTGCAGCAGCTTTGACTGTTGCTAGATGTTCAACTTCAGTGGGCGAAAAGGCAACGTGTACTTCTGAAGCAGGAGATGTCCCTGAATTTTCAACCTGAAAGGAAAGCTTTATGAAATATACAATCTACAAATTTGTGAAAGAAGCTTTGAATCTTTAATAGTACAATCCATTGAAAAGAAATAAAAACAAATAATTTCTAGTGAAAATTTGGCTGAAACAAATACTGATCTATTGGTCTAAACATCCAAAACAAGTTACAAACTTCAATAGACTGAAGCACACATGGAATGGTTAGCAGCAGGGCCAAGGAGAATGTGGGGATGCCATGGTCCCCGCAAGTTAGTAATTCTTTTCATGTACTCATTCAGATATTTAGTTGATGGCCATCATAAAAAGAATAAAATACCATATAGCTATTTAATTGGTCACCTTCCCCTTTCATGTTAAGTGTACCAAATGTGACCTAAGTGTTTGCGAAAGGTTCCCCCTATCAAAATGGTTATAAGTAAAACTGAGCAAAATCTCTGAATATTAATATTATGTATGGTTATAAGATGTACCAATGCCATCACATTGTTTAGCACAGACATAAGTTTGGTCCAAACCACTTTCCACAGAAATTGAATTAAAATTCATCCAGACAACAACAAAACATGATTTTTATATGCCAGTAAGTATACCCATTACATATAGACATAAAAAGATCTTCTGAAAGGTACTTAAATCAAATATTTAATCAAAGCAGAATACGGAACCCTATTTACAGACATGCAATACAACAACCATGATAGACACAATATTGACCAGTTATCAAAAGAGTAATAGTATGAAGGGGCTACCTTCAATGTCAAGTACACCTTAATAATGTGAGAAGTCAAGTCAATCTGCACGAATCATTGGAATATTAGTCATAAGATGTATAGAAAAGAGCATTAGAATGATGCCTAAAATATGACGGATGATATACAATGTTTCCTTCCTCAAGAAAAAAACAAAAATCAAAATGTTATGAAAAAAAATAAAGCACTCATCCCAACTTAATTTACCAAAAATCATATTCCACCATAATTGATAGCATAGCAGAATCAGAAAGAGCAACAATTAGTCCACCTGTTACCCCTCCCCCAGAAATGAACTTTCCCAACAACAAAACTAAAATGGACCTTTCAATTACCCAAACCACAAATGAAATGAGACAGAAACAAATATCTTTGTCATAATCATTTTGTTCTTAAGAAGGGAAAGCGAGAGAATACAAATGGAACAATTGAAACACGAGTTATCCATCTACACAAACCTATTACGGGCATGTGGAAAGTTCAAATTTGATACACAGTGAGCAGTATCCGAAGACAATTGTCCATTTTGGCACAGATCTTGAGGGAAAACATGAACAGAGAAAGAGAATTTAATTAGACTTACTCTGCGTTCGGCATTGGTGATCTGAAGGCGTTGTGAAGGAGATGAGTTAGCAATTGAAAGAAGGGAGAGGAAGAGAAGCGTGAGTCTGAAGAGAGGTTCCATTGGCGTTGCAGTTGACGAAGCAGGGCATGGGAGACTCCTAAGTCCTCAGTCTTAAAAGTCTACACATTTTGCGTTTATTACATTACATAACTCCAAACATTACCATACTATCCATTTGGGTCAGCATAACACAATATTGGGCCTTCTCCCTTTTATCTTAACTTCATCCGGCCCAATAAGGTCACCCTGCCATTATTGTTATCCTACCGTAGGATTCATATGTTTTAAATTTTGATAAAATTAATTCTAAATTATTAAATATAATTAACATGAATGTATAAATTAATATTGATTAAATATTTGCATTGAAATAATTATTTTTATTAAAAATATAAAATTTTATTTGATAATGCTAAAATAAATAGGACATAATCCAGTAGGTTGTAAGTATTTTAAGCTAGTTTGTTGTGAAGATAAAAGAAAAATGTTCTAACATGTTTGGTGAGATTAAATCTAAAAAATAACCACTTATTTTTAAATATTTTCTTAAAAAACTAAGAAATAATCAAAAGTTAAACTAAGCATACTTTTTTAATTTATTTTAGGCTTAATTGTAATTTTTTGTTTTTAAATTTTGTCTTCTAATAATTTCTTGTTTGAAGTTATTCTGATTTTTTTAAATTATTAAAATCTAGTAATTATTTTTATTTTTTTTTACTCAAAACGATCAATTCCTTATTTTTCTATTATTTCAAATAGTACCAATAATTAGGTTATGGGCCTCCTGAAGATAATTTAATCTAAGTAACTCTCACAAATAGTTATGAAAATGGAACTAGGCCAACTGGCTTTAAGGAGTTGAATCAATCATCGGTTCGAATAACTCAAAAATTTAGCAAGCAAAAAATTAAATAAAAATTAATCAAAATTAAATAAAAACAGAGATTAAAAATTGTGTTAAACTAATTTTAATATAAAAATTGTTTTATTTATCTTTATTTGATATTGTTTAAAAATATTTTAAAACAAATAAAGATTCATACATAATATCTTCATATAAATACTATTTAACTATTTATTAACATTTCTTATCTTATAAAACATATGATATAATTCTTTTATATTCTTTTAAAATATCAGCTAAGTGCAGCTTGCTTATAGTTTTATTAATTAATTATAAAATTAAGAGATAAATTATTGTATATGTTTATTAATTTATATAAATTAAATCATTATGAATTGATATTTGTTAGTTTAAAAATAGTTATATAAACTAAATTATTTCAACAATAATTGAAAATAATAAACTTAAAATTAGATGCCAATTTTAATATTATTTATTTTGCTTAGTAATTATTTTTTACAATTTTGATTGATATAAAATTTCATTTATTTAATAAATATATATTATAATTAGTAAGTCTAATAAAAATATTATAAATTAAGAGCAATAACACTCTTACATATTAAAAATGGTTTACAATTAACTTCTACATTTTTAATCTAACGGTTGAGCATTTAACAAAAATTAAACCGTTTACACTTGGATATAAGTATGAGGAAGAAAATTTTCTGTATAATAAATAAATATAAAAATTAACTGTATTTTAAAGTTAATTATTCATTATATGTAATAAATATATCATTTAATACTAATATAATGATTATATTTTTCTATATTGTTTATTTTTTAAATATTTTTTCATATAAATCATAAATTTAATAAATATATATTACATTTATGAAACATATTACTATTAATAAATCCAACACATAATATTACATAATAATATATAATCAATATTATATTATATACATGTTGTACAGATATTATCACGAGTTATTATCATACTCAAACAGTTTTAGAAATGTGTAGGTAATAATGTTTAACAGTTACATTTACTTTTATCTCTTTTTAAATTTTTTTATATATGTATCTTAAAAATTACACCTCAAGATTTTTAATAAAATGATTTTTGTTATCCTAATTTTTTATTATTTGCACAACTTTTTTATAACACTTTGGTATGTTTATTTTAATGTTGAAAATTTAATTTTTATTTCTTAATACAAAATACATGTTAAAAAAACATGACTAAGATTAACTTATACATACTTTTCAAAATTATTTAATGATTCAAAATCAATTTCAACAAAATTAATTCTATTTAATTTTAAACCAAACAAGCACTTAATTATATGATAGCAAGTACTTAGAAAATAAAATAATTTTGATATATGAACACCGTTAATCTTAAACTTCAGAAGCAATGAATAAAAAATAAACTAATTAGTATGCTGTTGGCTAAAGATATGAAAACATAGCTCGGGTTCTGAAAGAGCAAGGAAGTGGTAATAATAGAATCAAATATATAGATATTGTCATATTCACAACCAAGATAGTGCTATTAAGTTCGAGAAGGAAATTATTGTAACAACCTCATTAGAGAATCACTCTACACACTACACATTGGCATAACTAGCTGCAACCTATTCTTCTTCCTAGATTTCCCTCCTTTAGACCCGGGATTTAATTTACGTGTGCAATTTCTCGATTCACAAAACTGAAAAGATTGCATCTGAGTGAGAGACAAAGGTGGAAAAAAATCTTGAGTCTCAAAACAAAAACAAAACAAAAAAACAAAAGGAATAGCTAGCCATTTTGCAATGTAATCACCACCCTTTTAATTTTCTATGCCATTTTGAAGGAGCAAGTTGATGTTAAGTAAGTACCACAAATGGCGTGCATGAAGCTTGGATCCAAATCTGAAATGTTTTATCTTTATGGCCAAAGTTGGTATGTTGTTTCTGTCCTTTCATCATTTGACAAGCTTAGTATTATATGTTGAAGTTGATTGGAGACAAGTTTTTCACTTGTCTGTTCGTGTGCGGATGAATGCATGGTAACGAAAATGTTTGCATTGTTACAAAGTAAATCTGTTGTATAACCAACATGACAAAACCTGCCTTAAATATGTAACGGGTTATTGTTTGTTATATTATGAGGTGGTGTTGTCATGTGATCAATAGTTTGAAATGGCTTTGTGGGAAAAGTTGGATTTGTTAGTAATTTTATGTGATTTACAAATGCTTTACTCTACATGTCGTCAATCAAATTCACAATGCGAGAATCATAAAAACTTTGATTACATTCTACTAGGTATTTGGTCCATAGCAATAAATGAAGCTGAATTCTTAATTAGGTTGTATCAACAGTATCTATCTATTCTTCATAATTTACCATTTTTTATCAGTGAAATCTTGTTGACTTTCAAATGCCCTTCTCTAGGCTATGCTCAACTGGGCTTCCAAGTGATGTCATTATTGAAATTGGAGACACATCCTTCCATCTCCACAAGGTTGGTTTTCCTTAGCCAGAGTTTGTTTTCAAGATTTCTGTTAATGATGTGTAATAACAATATTCTGGATATTATGGTATCTAATGGATAAGAAGCAAAAAACATTTTGCTTTCAGAAGAATTTGGTAAGTTAACAAGGAGATGAATTGATTTTGATCCCGAGACAAAATTTATGCTACTAATTTATTTCTTGAAGTTTGGAAAATAGAGAAAATAATGTGCTATGTCCTAATTATAGAAAAGAAAAATTTTATGCATGATACTTCTGACATCCATGAGAAAAACTCTTATCATTTTGCAAGTCCTTTTGATGGAGAAGGAAAGTTTCTTTAATTTAATACATAACAAATCAACGGGAGTATCTCACTGTGATGTTTTTTCCTTTTTGTTACATGTCTTCTTGTTGTGATTACTTGTCATATTGCATGTTTTTAACCCCTTCTTACGGTATTACCAGTTTCCACTGATATCAAGAAGTAAGGTACTAGAAAGTTTGATGAAAGAATTATCAAGTGAAAATGAGAAGTCTGTTTTGGAACTTCATGACCTACCAGGAGGAGCCAAGGCTTTTTTGCTTGTTGCTAAGTTCTGCTATGGTGTTAAAGTGGAGTTAACTCCATTGAATGTGGTTGGTCTCAGATGTGCAGCTGAATACCTGCAAATGACGGAGAACTATGGAGAGGGGAACCTGATCTTACAAACAGAAAATTTTCTTAATCACATATTTGGTTACTGGACAGATACACTTAAGGCTCTCAAAACATGTGAAGAGGTTTTACCTTATGCTGAAGAGCTTCACATAACTTCAAGATCCATACATTCTTTGGTGTTGAAAGTTGTAGATCCAAGTTTGGTTAATTTACCTATCTCTGGTCAAAGTGTTTCTCAGAGTCCAGAGGATGCAGAAACATGGAATGGAATAAGCCTAACATCAAAGGCATCAGGTGAAGATTGGTGGTTTGAGGATGTTTCTTCCCTTGGTTTACCATTGTATAAAAGGCTCATTCAAGGTGCTAGTACAAGACACATGAAACCTAAGAGAATTGCTGGTTCCCTTGTTTACTATGCAAAAAAACAAATTCCCTCATTGAGTAGCCAAACAAGTTCACAGAATGGAAACTCATCAGCTTCTAAGTCAACTCTTTCTAGCCCTTCTGATGCAGATCAAAGGAATCTGATTGAGGAAATAGTAGAGTTGCTGCCAAATGAAAAGGGCATTGCACCAACAAAGTTTTTGCTTGGATGTTTGAGGACAGCAATGGGTTTATATGCTAGTTCATCTTGCTGTGCAAGCTTAGAGAAAAGAATTGGTGCTCAATTAGATGAAGCAGATCTAGAAGATCTTTTGATTCCAAATATTGGCTATTCAATGGAGACTCTTCATGATATTGATTGTGTCCAGAGAATGCTTGATCAGTTCATGATTGTAGAGCATGATGTTATTGATTCTACATCTAATGATATGGAGGAAGAGAGGCGCTTAGTTAGAGGTTCTCAACCTTTGAGCCCAATGACAAAAGTGGCTAACCTGATAGATTGTTATTTGGCTGAAGTGGCACCTGATGTAAATGTGAAGTTGCCAAAATTTCAGTCACTTGCAGCTGTAATTCCTGATTATGCCAGGACCCTGGATGATGGTATATACCGTGCCATTGATATATATCTTAAGGTACAGAAAAATAACATGTTTGATTTTCATTCTGTGTTGTAAATGCTCAATATGATATTGAATCCGGACGATCCTAATAGTCGGTGATAATATCCTTGGAAATGGAGTTTGTTGCATGATTAAAAAAATCACTCCTTAACACTAGCTGTGTTAGATAATTGGTATATAATTATGACTAATTTTTCTTGTTAACAATTTGAAACGAACTCCGTACAGTAAAGAATACACAACTTCTGTGCTTGATGTAGTTTGCATTGACAATTTTGATATTGCAGATTAATCAGATGTTTCAATAAAAGTAGAAGAAATGTTATTTTTCATTTTCAAGAGCAAGAATATAAGGCAATGTTCTTTCACTTAGTGCATAAATTTCACCAATAATTTTACATGAACAAGAATACTAGAGACTAAAATTTAGGGTCCATTTGATTTTTGCTTATGTTTTATGTTTTCTATTTTCATCTTTTTTACTTTCAATTTTAATTACATAAATATCACATTGTTTTAACTTTTTTTCTTTTTTCAAAATTTGATATAGAAAATAATGAAAATAACTTCTTCTTTTTTTATTTTGACAGTTTCCTGCACAGAACTTTAAAAGGAGAAAACAAAGTAAGATTGACGTGATATTTTTGTAAATAAAACTAAAAATAAAAAATAAAAAACAGAAATCAAGCTGGCACTTAGTTTAATGTGTTGTGTTCTTTGATAGATACTAATGGATTGTCAATTTCAGGCTCATCCATGGATGACAGACTCTGAGAAGGAACAAATCTGCAGGCTCATGAACTGCCAGAAACTGTCATTGGAAGCCAGCACACATGCAGCACAAAATGAGAGGTTGCCACTTCGTGTTGTAGTCCAAGTCTTGTTCTTTGAGCAACTGAAGCTCCGTACATCTGTTGCTGGTTGGTTCTTTGCTTCCGATAATGTTGACAATTCACAAAACCTGAATGCAAATCTTGGTCTTCTAAGAAATGATGGCAACACACCACATAACCCCGTTTTAGCTTTTGACAACATGAAAGAAAGAGTAGCTGAACTTGAGAAAGAGTGCTTGAGCATGAAGCAAGATTTGGAGAAAATGGTGAAGTCAAAGGGAAGTTGGAACATGATTCTTAAGAAATTGGGTTGCAAGTTAGTGCCTAAGCCTTCAAATGCTAAGGTCTCAAAGCCATGCAGAAAGTCCAAAATATCACCTGCATCCACAACCCAGATGGAAGAAAAGACCATGCAAGTGAACTGAGACTTTAAAAGTTTGCAGTGTTTTTCTTTTTCCTTTTCTTTTTTATAGTTTTAATCTCTCCTAGTTCCCTCTTAATAATGTAACTAAATAATGAACAGTTGCTTGCGTTGTGTTATTAGACGTTAGAGTTTTGATGCACTTTCACTTTATGCAAGGCCATTTTGGTCACCATGAATGGTTAGAGCTATACTTTTTTTATGTTTAATTGACAAACTGAAGTATTTCAATTACTTGTGTTCTTCCATTAATCTCTCATAAGATTTTTTTCTAAATTCACACAAGTATCTTTGATCTTTAAGAATAACTTCGTTTGGTGAAATTTATTTCATTAAATTGGAATTTGACATTTTTGCCTCTAAACATTTTAGCCTGACCAACTTTCATATTTCACATGTAGAATACCATATTTACATTTAAAGTTGTACTATAAGTTTCAGCTCACATGTACCATTCAGTATTGTCTAGCTTAATAGCAAGGTACCGTATCAAATTTTAAGACATTAATGCTTCACTGATTTGTTGTCCAATATAAGATTGATTCATTGCACAATGAAAATGAGACTAAGTCACTCTGGTAGTTACTTAAAAGAATCCTGAAATTCTCCACCTTTCTATCTAACATTTGCCAATACTTAACTTGCAAAATCCTCATGTTCACTGTTCTTATTTTGTTAAGCATTTTTTTATCCTTTATCTTGTGATTCTTTAAAAATAAAATAAAGAATAAAATAAAAATCAAAGAAGTAGAAAATATTTAATAAAAATAAATTTATTACATCAAAATTACAAAAATTATTTAATATATGTTTTTAAGTTAATAAAACATATTAAATTTTCTTTAACCATCACTTTTTAAAATATTTATTTCTCCCTCTGCTCTATTCTTTTCGATTTTTTTATAAGATCCTTTCAATAATTATTTTTATTAATTTTTAATATAAGATCTTTTGTAAAAATGTATAAGTATTTATTATTATTTTTCATACTTATCCTTTATAACTTGATAATTTTAAAGGAACATAATTAATATAATAAAAATATTTAATTAGAGAAATTTAAAACATTATACTAATTTTTAGAAACTAATATATTAATAAAATGTTAGTACATTTTTTTAGAATTTAATTAGACTGCACTGATTGTGTAAAGAATTTGTTACACTGTCATTTAGTTATGAATTGTCAAGTTATTAAAAGAATGTAATTTTTTATAATAATTACTTTAAAAATTATACTTACTATAATTTCTAATTATTTAATAGTATACAAATTTTACACTGATAGTATATTAAAATTAAACTTTTTAAATATGTAGAATTAGGTAAGGAGAATATTAGAAAAAAGGATCAGAGGAATAAATCTATAGACTTTATTTTTTTTTGTTTCAAAACTATTGTTATTTTAGAAAATTAAGATCTCGCCATTTTCTTCCCCAATCATATACTCATTTAGCATTTGTATGGATAATTAATTCAAAATTATCTCAACTAACTAGATGAAAATAAGAAAGAATTAAATAAAATATTTTAATTAAGATATAATAAAATTGTGTATCAAATGGTAATTTTAATTTAAATACATCAGCATTAAAAGACAATAATTTTAAAACGGAGGGATTAACTATTAGCACTTAATAGAATCTTAAATACTTTTACAGTATCTTTATATTAATTTTTCCTTATTAAATAAAAGTATTATTTGATGTTTTTAATATACTAAATATATTTTTTTTCAACACTTTTTTATAATGCTATATATAAAAAGATTAATAAAAAAGAATTGTATGACAATATAATATTAGGCTTGGAAGAAAGATAATAAAAGTGTTAGATGAAATTTAAGTCTTTTGATATTAATAAATAACATGGTATGATGATAATAATATTATTTATAAAACAGAAAAATTAGAAATGAAAACTGCATAAACAACAAAGAAACTTATTATAATTATTTTGTTTTTTTAAGTAAATTTGTCTTTCGTTCTGAACAAGTCGAACACTTCCATTCGACGACGCAAGCGTGTAGCTTGCATAACCATTTCTTCATCACCAACATACACTCTCTCCCACGCCACCTAAAACATTAAGAGGTACTGTTAGTGTACTAAGTTCCACTTGGGTTGGAATTGGATCAATGTTCTTGTTACTAATTTCATGTCATAATTAGGTTTCGAATTGCAATAAATAGTTTCTGGGCCCCAAAACCGTGAATTCGCTCACTGGACCTAATGAATTTTCCAGATCAAATAATTTCTCGCAATAAATAAATAAGAAAAAAACATTTATCTTTTCTCTTTTTAAACAATCCTCTCTGTTTTAAGAAAAATAATGTTACTTTTCAGTTGAAAATTTTCACGAGTCAAATAATCGTGTAAAGAGAAACACGAGTCCGAATGTTATTTGATAAAAATTGTTGGTGGAAAAGAAGCATTCAGTTTCTAATTGCATCGTATGTTTGTCTGTGATTGTTTGAGGTTTTGTTTGTTTGTTTGTTTGTTTGTTGGATATGTTTTGAATTCTGTGTGTACCATGAACATTACATGTTTGATAGAATGCCAATTTCAGTAGTATAAATGAATTGGTGATTGGGTTGGTTATTTTTCACTGTCCATCAGGTCCCTTCCCTTTTATGAGCTGAGAGTTGAAGTCAACATTGGATACCAATTGTGAGGGCAATAACAATGACTACAGTTCAGAGTGAGACTGCAGCAAAGGGAACAACTGCCACAGCTCAGAAACCAGCCTCCTCATTTAAAAGATGGGGAAGGAAAACCCCCTTTGTCAGATATGGCCTTCCTATGATCTCTCTCACTGTCCTTGGATCTCTTGGCCTTGCCCATCTCTTGCAAGGCAGGTTAGTTAGTTGGTGCATCTTTTTATGACTTATCACTACCTAACATTGTGTTATTGAAGCCCATTCTTCAAATGCTAGTTACTTGTCAGTCTTTTGTTATGGTAGGAAGCCATGCTTGGGAATGAATGATAAAGATTTAAATATCTTTTTGGCTTATGAAATAAAAATAAATTTCCTAGTATTTTAGTTTTTATCTTATTTAGTTTTTGCAATAAAAAAACACCTCTGTTAGTCTCCAAATTCTATCATCGTCTTTCAAATTTGTCCTGTTCTTGATGTCATTTGTAGATGAATTAATTTGCATTATTTTGATAAATGATGAGACTAATTTAGAAGATTTTTAAAAAATAGATTGCATTATTTTAAAAGTTAAGGATGACTTTGTAATGCGCACATAAAAGTGAGATTAATTTATTAGTTAACCCATATAAAAATTCCTTCCCTTGTTTATATCTTGCTAGTTACTTTTTGAGTCTTACTTTGCTGTTCATTCGGTTTGGAACTGAGTAACACAGTTGATCTGAGCTTGTATGACTATAGCAGGACAATGTCATGGTTTGACTTGGCTTGTGAATGACCTCTTGCTTTAGTGTCCAGGGATTTATCCTATAAGTTTTATGTTTTGTCTAATCCTTTTCTCAATGCTGATCTTGCCCTGCTCCATTCTCTTTTTATATATAATGCATGTGTGTCTGCCCAGCAAGGATATTGCAAAGGTGAAAGATGATCAGGAATGGGAAATAATTGAAACAAGAAAAGCATTGTCTAGAACAGGACCAGTTAATGCATACAAGCCGAAAAAGATTTCTATGGAGGATGAGTTAAAGGTTTGTTTTCCCTTTCATTAGCAATTTAATGTAATCAGGAAGATACATGGTTTAATTTTTATCTGTTGTTGTGTAGGACTTGCAAAAAAAGGTGGACATTGACAATTACGAGTACAAGAAAATTCCTAAACCAAATGAGGGCAAGCGAAACTAGACTAGAGCGGTGGGCTTCGAAGCAACTTCTTGTCAGAATTTTTCATGTGCGGAGCTCAAAATCAACTTTTTAAAGAATTAAGAGCCACTTCTCATCTTGCAAATGAGATTTGTTATTGCCGCTCATCTTTAGTGTTTTGACTTTTGACTATGTATGACATTATGGAAGAGGAAGTTAAGATAAATTCAGAAGTCTCTGGAATTTTTGTCTATCAAGGGTTTTTAAGTACAGCACGGTGAACAGCAAAAGCTACATGTTTGCTTGTACTTTAATAAGGGTTAAAAAAGTATAAATGGTTTTTGTCATGTTTTAGTTTGTCTTTTTACCTTTTTGTCAGTGATGCATATTGGATGTTATAACGACAGAGTAATGTCAATGGAGCCACTTTAGCAGTCACAACTATACACATGGTTCATTTCAGAGTTAAAAATAATAAATTTCTCATAACATCATTCAAAATGCCAATAAAAACACTGGTCTTATTAATCTGCAGAGGTTTGCATATCTTCAGTAAAAAAATTTACATACAGCTCCAAAAGTTACTGTATAAGGATGTGGTTATTTATTTGTAACCAGTTTGTTGATGGAGTGGTGCACATTATTATCCACCTTCCGAATTCATGACAACAGAAACCAAAATATTAGAATTGAATTGAGTAGTAATTGTTTCGATAATCCATCCTGCTCCCAATAGACTAGTTCTGAATTTCCTGATTCCCATGGCCCCAAAATTCTTCCAAAGTGTATTCACGAAAATTCCATGAAGCCAGCAACTAAATTGGAATGGTGATCCCTTCTAAGTCGTCCTGCAGGCCACTTTTGATACTTAAAATTAACTCGAGCGGGTGGTAACCAAACTTTTTTTATTACAAAATATTAACATTAGTATTTAAGATGGATTTTAAGCAATTAAATTATAAGCGGTAATTTTTAAATAAAAATATTTATTATATTTCTATACTTCTAATATAATAGATACTTTTTTCTAATAAAACTTCAGTACTTTTAAATACTTAAAAGTAATCTTAAGGGTTTATGTCAATAAAATTTGATTTTTATGACTTTTTGGTGCGGAGTTCTACATCTAGTTGCAACCCTTATTCTTGAGAATTGAGAAAAAGGGTTTTAGTGGAGTTCATTAATACCTAAATACCTAAATACAGACATAGTAAACCTGGAATTTAAATTTTTGCCATGCCACTAAATTTAATTAGTCTTGTGTAAACAACCCTTGTCTAATTAAGATATAATTCTACAATATGGGCCTTAGTCCATCATCTAAATATTGACCGAAAACAAAAGAACATTCGTTTATAATGCTGCAAGGGAGTAAAACATTATTTTAATCCCTGAATAATATGATCAACTTAGTTTAGAATCGAAAACGAAGGAGCATTCGTTTAGAACCGGTTACATTAGATTTTTAAAAATAGAAATTATCATTTTTATGTTTCAAAATTGATGTTAATAAAAGAAATAAATTAAATAATTGTGATATCTTTCAAAAATAAAAATAATAATTTTGAACTTCAAAAAGTTAATACGTAAAGCAAGAGAATAGAATAGGGTGGACCACGGTGGTGATCAATAATGGTAAACATGTCCATGTATCCGAGGGAGGGGTTCAGTGGATTGGTCGTCTGAGACCTGGTACATGTGACTTGTATGACTGCAAAAGATTAGTCACATGTGACTTACATAATTTCCCTATAAACAAACAACGAACTAGCGTGCTGTGCTAAGAAAAAAAAACAAAAAATTATGTAGGACCACTCGACACCTTGAAGCATTGTGCAAACCTATTTTCAATGCGATGAAGCAACAAATCTCTAGTCCCAAAATACTTGCTATCACCCCGGTATATGCTTTTAATTAGTAGATCAAGCATCCTAAATTACTGTTTTTTATTTTTGTATTAATGAAACACATCTAGGAAAAAAACATGACTGAATACTAGAAGAACAAGTTACTTCCTGATGTTTGTTGTTTAGGATTCTTTTTCTTTCTTTTTTTCCCACTACTTCTGTTTACAAAGAAATCAAACTGATATGATCAAATAATTTTTTTAGGATTTCCAAAATGTAAAGCTTTCTTCCTTCCATAGAAGCTTAGGACTTGCAAAATGAAAGAAAAGTGGGGAAAACAACAAACTATTATTTTTCTTTAATTTTTTTAAAGTAAAATCAAGTATCTAAGATTGTTTCTTTTAGCTGAGTACTCTCCTAAAAACCCTAAAATATTCCTCTAGATAAAAAAAATTGAATAAATTATGTATTTTATTATGGAAAATGATATTAAATGTTTACAAAAGGAACTTGTATGTAAACTCTAAAAACCTATATTAAATGGGCTCAAAACAATAAGGCTTGTATAAAAAATTAATAAAATCCAAATAAAATAAGATAAGTAAACTAGTATTTTGTAGATGTGTTTAAGAATATCCAAATCAATTCCAACCGTTCAACTAATTCAAAAAAATTGAAATCCGAATAACCCTTTAACTGAAAAAAAAACAAAAAAATCAAATAAATTACATTTTTTTATGCAGCTTATTTAGGTTTCAAATTCTTTATTCAAAATCAAACCATAAATCTACCAATTTCATATTAATTTTCCTATTTTATTATTATATAAACACTAAGCAAAAATATATTTTGTTGACTGTTTTTATATTTTTCTAAAAAAAGATTTGTTTAATTTTTTATTTGTAATTTAGATTATGTTTAATTTAATTATAATGAGATTTAATATTTATAATAAATTTTGTTTCTTATTTATTATGTATTTGACCATATAGATATATATACATTGTACAAATAATTTTACAATTAAATAAAGTTTATTAATTTAAATAAAAAAAAATAAAAAAATGTATTATTGATAAATATATTAATTAATAATAATAATATTATTATTATTATATTAATAAAAATTATAGATAAAATTCTTAATAATGTCATGTAACCCATATTAAGTAAAAACAAATAATAATAATGATCTTGACATTTTCGCATGACTTAACATTTGTGAAAAGGATTTATGTATTTGACCATTTATATATATTAACAAGCTATGTCTATAATGAAAAAATAATTTTACAATTAAATAAAATTTATAAATTAAAATTAAAATATTTCTATTATTGATAAAATATTAATTAATAATAATAATTATTATATTATATTAATCAAAATTAAAGAGATAAAATTTTTAATGACATTATATTTCTTTTTAGTATAATATTAAAAGTAATGAGATTGTAAAAAGCTTACATAAAACTACTCCAACCTCCAATTTCTTATCACTATAACAATCTTAGTAATTTTGAATAAATCAGGCAATTCATTATAAGTGAAAATAAAATAATAATAATAATAATAATAATAATAATAATAATAATGTTAACATTTTCATATTACTTAATATTTATCAAAAGGGTTAATATAATTTATCTCAACTTATGGACAGTAGTGTAACATCTGCTTTTATGATGTATACCAGAACTATCCTCCAATTAACAGCTAAAAATTAATTTTTTTTTAGCATAAAAATCACCAAAATAAACTTTTGCTTCTTCCCACTAAATATTTTTTATGCACAACCAAAATTTAAACCTGTACCAACATGATTAAGAAACAGAGTTAGTTGTACCAAACTTTGTTGGTTATCCTTGCTTTTATCTCATTGTACTACAATAATCAATAGAAGTAGAACTGGTTCAACTTTTGATCTAATTTTAGGAATAAAAGTTACACAATTAGTAGATCCACAAACTTCCAAAAACTCAACATTGGATGCATATAGTTTCGAAACAAAATTCATGAGGAATAATCGTATAAACCTACCAGTAGGATCATGCAAAGTTTGTGCATCTACTGATCATTAACATATTTGAGATTGGTAGAAACTAGAAAGCTTTGATATTCATTCACAGGCATTTACCGTGGCACAACCGCCATGTTTCCATAGGCAATTGCACGGCTAGAGATGGAGACATGCAGAAGACAAATAAGTGAAACAACTTCTGAAAGAATTGAAAACATATAATATTATACTGATGAGATCATCCCAACCATTTGCACAGTTACAAACTTTATACCCCAGGTGTCCCAGAAAAAAAGGCATTCTTCTATATGTACACCACCCCCAAAAAACCACATAATTAGAGGAAAGAAAAGTGAAGCCAACCCCCCCAAATAGAAGAAACATAATGTAGTAAATTCCTATCTATTGCCCTTTTCTCCATTGCTTGTAACCCTCCACCCTTTCCTCAAGGTTTATTCATTCATTTATACATTACATGAAGCAACGAAATCAAAGCTCAAAGAAATCTTCTGTTTAACTCTCCCCTTTACCACCCTCCCCCCACATATTTTATAAGGCAAAAACTGGAAAGGCTAACTTGAAGATGGTTTTCACAAATCCCTGTTGGATCACCTTGGGCTTGGTTGTAATCTGAATGACAACAGTGGCTGGAGAAGCCTCTGGCCTGATGGACTACCTAGTAACATGGCCTGAGATCGAGTAAGCATCTCAGCCATTGATGGGGTCTGATATGCCTGAACAAGACTCGACCTATCGGTGGAATCACCTCTTGCTGTTGCTCTTTGCCATGAATGTGAACTCAATCCAGAAAGGATATATGCTCTCCCGGATGCTTCGTACACATGCCTACTTGCCATCCGCTCTTGCATTTCCTTGAGTTCAGCATCCAACGCAACACAAAGGCGGTCATGGGATTTGGCCGAAACAGTCTCTGAAAGCACCTTTCTACAGTTTTCAAGGATCGACACTGCTCCGGTTAGGTCCCCTTGTTCGG